>CM056739.1:6829860-12441722 GCA_029844215.1 Przewalskia tangutica | reverse complement strand
ATTCGCAAGGTATAATCCCTACTGTACTTAAACAAGAGTACGATAGATTATATTCCGCCACAAAGTGAGGATATAGAAATTAATTATAAACTTTCAAAGCACTCAGATGCAATAAAACATTGCATTCACGCAATGTGCTTCATTATAACCAAGGATATAATCGAGGAAATCATCTTAGAACACCATTCCTAGCCCAGATATTGCCATATACGAAAAACTGCATTTGTATTTACACTACCACTATGGGAGAAGATCTCATATTTCCTTATATAAATCCTTTGACAACAGATCGAGTGGTCGTAATAAATGCAGGTGTTTTAGAACACAAAATGCATCAAACCATTCGAGTAAGCACGAAGGTCGGAATGGCTCGCATATCATTGTAAGAATAAGTAAAAGCTACCATCAAGAAAGCACGAAGCGGCCCGTGCGTATCATTGGTAAAATAAGTCGCTAGTTAGAATAACCAAACAACTTAATTGTTATGAAGTCTTTTATCAAAACATTGATTTTGAAGTTTTATGAGTAACTTTCATAAGTCTTTTGTCAAAACATTGATTTTGAAGTTTTATGAGTCTCTTATCAAAACACCGATTTTAAAGATCGTATAAATCTTTATCAAAATTGATTTTGAAAACTGTGTTAGATCTATAATGATTTAATAAATTTCCGCAAAACATTTGTTATGGCACCATAAGTTCCATAGACATTTTTTGGCATAAACTATCCACAAAGCGCCTGTAAGAACATCGTGCATTAATGCCCGCAGTAAGTCACAAGAAAACAAAGAAGGCACGTAACGCCAAACAAAATAATAAAGAATGACATAAAAGTCAAAAAGATAACATCGCCACGCAAAGCTGCATTTCAACAGCAGTCCTTCAAGAAAAGGACACAAAGCAGATGGCGACATTTGCCCTTTCGTAAAAGCAAAGGACACTTGCCCTTCAGATAGCAGAAGCGACACTCTGCTCTTCTAAAAGCAAAGAGTCAAAAGTAAAGCAGATGGTGACATTTGCCCTTTCGCAAAGCAAAAGGACAAAACCCATAAAGCAGATGCGACATTTGCCTCTTCGTAAAAGAAAGAGCTAAAAGAAAGCGACATAAAGCGTAAGACAAAGGACTAAAGCAGTAAGACGCTTGCCCTTTCAAAAGAAAAGGACATGTAATTTAGTCCCATTTGTTTTAAACAGTAACCGCCCACGTTAGACGAATAGTTCATTCGAGGCCTATTTAAGGTTCTCACTTTGTAATCAAGTAAGGCATCCTAAATATCCTCTCTCTTTCCTTGCCTGATCTTGTATCCCTCTCTCTCTTATGCTTTGAATAAAATTGTAAGTTTATTTTAAACTTGAGTTATTTTCTTATGTTTTAGAGATGAGTGAGTAGTCTCATACTACCGTCCTTAGGGCGGTGTTGTTCTTAGGTTGCTAGGAAGAGTCCTGTTACTCTGTTTGAATTCCTAGAGCTACCAGAATAGTGACCCCTGCTCGCTGTAGTCCACCGCTCTAGTTCGTAGCTACCATGGTCGTAACCCTGCTCGCCGTAGTTCATCGCTCCAGCCTCGTAGTCACCGTAATAGTTACCCCGTCTGCCGTAAGTCTACTATTCCAATTAGATTAATCACTTAGTGGTTATACTGCTCCGCTCATCCTCGCCGAGTACTACCGTAGTAAGCTTTCCCGAGCAAGATGTCGCTCGCGAGGCCGGTGGTAGCGTAGGCGTGAAAATACCGCTGATGTCGCCAAGATCGTAGGAGAAAGTGTCGATGAACAGACAAAGTTAACTGCTTAAGTAATTAAAAGATAGAAATAAGTATTGGCAACCAGGATAAGAACCGCTTAGGTAAAGAAAGAAGAACTAGTATGTATAACCAGATAGAGAACCACTTAGGTAAAGAAAGAACAAGAAACAAGGTCGGTTACAACTGCAGATAGAGTACTATTAAGTAGTCAAGGAATAAGAAAAGAGTAGGACTAAAAGCCTAATAACAAGTTAGAACAATGTTCTAGATAAGGATGGTAGTCTCCACGCTTATCAACAAACCTTTGGTTATAAAACCAAGTAGTTTATAAACGAAGATGCTACCGTAGTTTGATTATATAAGAAAGTATAATTCTTCTAAGTTAAATTGCATAATAGAAAGTAATTCCCGCAATAAGAGGATAAAAGCAAACCTTAAAGAATTAGAGTATTATAAAATTGCTAAACCAATCGATGAGCGAACGATTTCTATCGATCATAATTAGACAAGTAATCATCAATAGAATGGTTGAGTTATACGAAGAAATGATAAAGTTAAGAATACATGTCAAATGCTTGGCAACAAGGCAAGCTATGGCTCAATTCTTAGTTGATCTCTATACGCATCAAGATAATGGAAACTTTTATCTCCGTAAGATAATTTTATTAACAAAATTAATACTTTATTAGCCCAAGAAGTTAAACAAGAAGCTTCGTGTTATTAAAAACATCAATTTTACGATTGATCGAAAACTCTCGATAAATCATGGTAGATCCAAGAAACGCCATTAAAAGAAAATGGTACAACAAAGACTTTCCCAACCGAGGAAAGAAAGGAATTTAGAAATAATCGATGTTGATACGAATGCACTAATTCTAATGTAGAATTCTTTGTGGTTCCAAATCACCGATAAACTCCATAATGGCATGTGTTGTCTTAACACTATTGTCGAGGAATGGTTCAAAAGAGAATACCACTGAAACAAGAATCGCCATTAGAACAAATCGAGGTCCCCGTAGCGCAGATCTTGATTAACCAAATGCCTAAAAAGCATTAGAAGGATCCAAAAGGAATCCTAAGGGAAAAGGAAGAAATCCGGCTGTTACAAGATACCGCGCAAGTAAGGCCCACGTGTCCGTAATAAACCAATTGGAATGTATGGAAAACCCTTTCTCGATTATTTCTTTAATATTAATGATTGTTTGGCAAAACGCCGCCAAAGTCGATGATAATAATAGATTATCGCATGTAATTAATAGTAAGCTTAAAGAGTCAACTCGATCAAAAACCCGCAGTGGTTCCAATTCAAATAATAAAAAGGATGGATTAAAGTGGTCCAAAGATTATTAAGAAGAGGGTCGAAACCCAAAAGAAAGAATAATAATTCATTAATTATTACAAAGTTAAACGAAGAATACCAGGGTTATTCAAGTTTCTTCGTAAAATTATTACGTTGATTTATAATTCATCAAATTACGCTCAACCTCCACTGATCACAGAGTACAGGAAAATCAGGCTTATATAAAACAAAATCGTTGTTATCACTGATAACCACCAAGAAGTTTCTATTAAGGAAACTAACCTGCACTACTGCTCGTGATTTATTAAAAGAAATTGCAAACCTAAAGTGGTGAAATCCTCAAAGATGAAAAAGAATCTCGCCCCACAGAGGTCAAACTTTGACTAACTGAGAACTAACTCCGCTAAACCTCCGATAACAGAGAATAAATCAGATTAAAATCAATTTCCAGGCAGAGCATTGCTACCATGTCCCTATTAAAATTATAATAAACAAAGATTTTATCTTAGAAAAGATTGCGTTATCGACTCGGAGCGCATCGTAATTGTATTTATATGATTAATTCCCACTAAGTACTTAAGAAAAAGTACACATAAATTATACTGCTACAGAGATAAAATAAAAATTGATCGAAGCTTTCAAAAGCCCATGTCTGTATTAATGGTATTTGCTTCACTAATGATTTCATGTTACACTAAACATAATCGTTAGTCATTCTAGAATCCCATTCTCCCGATGTATAAAACCATATACCGCTAAATTAGACTGATTTACACCCGCCATGGGAGAAACCTTGTGTTCCCACACGAAGTCCTTTAACTACCGATCACAGAATCATATTAAACGTAAAACAATCTTTAAAATACTTATTAACCAATCAAAGTTAACTACCTAAAAGAAGATGTTAAAATAAAAAGGATAGAATCTAATTTAAAAACCCTGAGGTAATTACTAGAGTGAAGTTATTAGATTCTATGGAAAAGAAATATGTTCGTAACTACCAGTGCTTTCGAAAAGAAAGAAGCATACCAGAGTCGCATACACCTGATGACTTTAGCGAGAAGAACATTCCCACAAAAGCCGCACTAATCCAGATGAGCCACGAGCTCATGGAACATCAGAAAAGGAAGTCAATGATTTACTTAAAAAGGAATCATTAGGCATTCTAAATCACAAATGAGTCGTTTCAAATTTTCTACGTTAACAAAAACGCTAAAAGAAAGATGAGTCCCAAGACTCGCCATCAATTATAAACCTCTTAACCAAAGCGCTAAAATGGATTAGGTATTCGATTCCTAATAAAAGAGATTTATTAAAAAGAACTTATAATGCTAATATTTACAAAGAAGTTCGATACGAAGTCGATTCGCAAATTCAAGTCGATGAAAACGATAAGTATAAAATGCCTTTAATGTCCCCTTTCGACAATATGAATGGAATGTAATGCCGCTCGCTCAAGAATGCCCCTTCCGATTTCGTAACATCATGAATAACATATTCAACCCTTACCAATACATGATTGTATACATAGACGATGTTCTAGTATTCTCGTGATAACATAGAACAAAGATTTTAAGCATTTAAGCACTTTTGCCCAAACTAAGTACAATGGTCTAGCAAGAAGTGCCAAGAAGATAAAACTGCTTTCAAACAACCATTAGGTTCTTGTGGCATGATCTCTATCAAGGAACCTATAAACCAATTTGCAGAGCCACAGAGTTCTCTACCAAATTCTCGATGAAATTCCGATAAAACTCAATACAAAGATTCTTAGAAGTCTTAATTATGTCACAGATTTTATCCCAAGGGTTAGACAGATTTGTAACCCTTATATAAAAGACTAAAGAAAATCCACCCCTTGGTCGTATGAACAAACCAGAGTCACATACGATAAAAGAACTTGTCCGTAAGCTTCCATGTTTAGGCATCCCTAATCCGTAAGCCTTTATGATAAGAGAAACCGACGCTCGACATAGGCTACAGGTATCCTTAAACAAAGAATTTCTCGAGTCGCTGAATGCTAGTAAGATTTACTGAAACCGAACCAAGCACGTAAAAACTATAGACGCTTAAAAAGGAAATTTTGTCTATAAGACTATGTATTACATATTTTCAAGATGATTTTGTAAACAAAGAATTTTTATTAAGTGTCGACTGCATAGCAGCCAAAGACATTTTGCAAAAAGATGTTATAAATTTGGTTTCAAAACAGATTTTTGACCGATGGAAAGCCTTATTATCCAATCGATTTTAAAATTGATTTTATAAAATGAGAAGAAAACTTCGCCAGATTTCCTAACGAGAATTTTTGGCAGGAAATAACGAGACCAGCTCCTGTGGCTTACGCCCGATGAGACCACCCTTTCGTAATAAATTAGAAGAGAAAATGAAATGTACCTTTGCGTAAAAAAACCGCAGACCAATTCTTCATAAACCCAAATGACAAAATAAATTCACAATATCGAGATCTCCGATTATACCGCCTCTAAAAAGGGAAAGAACAGATTCATTGCTCAAGGTTACACCAAAGATCTGCCCAGAGCAGATACATGTAACGGTTCCCTAATCATACTCGTAAGGCTAAACCAAAGAGGCCCTCTAAAAAGCGAGATACCAAATTTCTATCCGTTGGGAATTTATTCATACCTGCATTCTCGCTAATAATGGCACTGACAAACAAGATGAAAATTTTAGGTACAAGATTTGCTAAAACCTCGTTATACGCACTCACCAAGATGTAGATACTCAAGACTCCCTAAAAACTAGAAGTACTATGAGTTTATTTTAGTTGATACCGACTCCATGTAAGTCGAGCACAAGTATTTTGATAAAACAGACTTAATCGAGTATTCCAAGTTTACCATTAAAAAGATTTTAAGTCCATTTAATCGTACGTAGATCACCTACAAACCCGCATACCATTATCCAGACTCATGCATCGCAAGCCTATAATCGTATGATTATAAGGACGCACGGTTCAATTTTCTCGTATGTTAGCCAAATACCCATACTTGGTTCATCAAATACGCAGGCGGATTAAGGAGAAAGTTATTCCTGCACGGTTCTACGAACGCGGAGCATCTTTGGAGGAAATTCACAGTGGTCGCCTAAGCTTCCAGATAAGTATAGGAGTTTCCAAGAGGAACAACAGATTTCGACTTTACCGTAACATATTAAGTTATGCAAGTTCTTTTTAATAAAAGAATTTCAGATATCATTAATCGTCATTTGATATCCAAGAAATAAACAGATCCGTTATTTAAGCAAGCACCATCGTAATTAAAGGACGGAGCCCAAAACCCGGGAAGAACTTAAGGTAAAACCGTAGTTAGAAGTCCATCTTCCTCGTGAGAAACCTCACGCTCTAAATCGTAAACCGT
This sequence comes from Przewalskia tangutica, assembly GCA_029844215.1. Lineage (NCBI taxonomy): Eukaryota > Viridiplantae > Streptophyta > Magnoliopsida > Solanales > Solanaceae > Przewalskia > Przewalskia tangutica. Next base: position 12,435,298 of record CM056739.1, on the reverse strand, counting down.
ATGAAGCTATTAAGCTCGCAAAATCGAGGATGAAGAAGAAGTGGAATCCAACCACAGTGAAACAGATAATGGCGACATGCTCATTATAACCACTATCAGAATAATTAAAACGATGCGAAAACAGAATCAAAACTTTAAAACATAAGAAAATAACTCAAGTTTAAAATAAACTTACAATTTTATTCAAAGCATAAGAGAGAGAGGGATACAAGATCAGGCAAGGAAAGAGAGAGAGGGGGATATTTCCGGATGCCTTAGCAATTACAAAGTGAGAACCTTAAATAGGCCTCGAATGAACTATTCGTCCTAACACGTGGACGGTTCTGTTTAAAACAAATGGACGGCTAAGAATTACATGTCCTTTTCTTTTTCGAAAGGGCAAACGTCTTCTTCTGCTTTAGTCCTTTGTCTTCTTCTGCTTTATGTCGCTTTCTTTGGCTCTTTCTTTTCTGAAGAGGCAAATGTCGTCGCTTTATGGGTTTTGTCCTTTGCTTTAAAGCGGCAAATGTCACCATCTGCTTTACTTTTTGACTCTTGCTTTTCCGGCGGGCGTTGTCGCCGCTTTATCCGGCGCGTTGTCCTTTGCTTTTCCGAAGCGGCAAATGTCGCCATCCCGCCAGGTCCTTTTCGGGCGGACTCGCTGGTACGCTATGTAGGCGATGTTATCTTTTTGACTTTTATGTCATGCTTCTATTATTTTGTTCGAGGCGCTCGTAGCCTTCTTTTGTTTTCACGACTTACCGCCGCATTAATGCCCGATGCTCTTCCGAGAACCGCCAGGACGGTTTATGCCAAAAATGTCTATGGAACTTACGGTGCCATAACAAATGTTTTGCAGAATTTCATTAAATCATTATGTATCTAAAACCCGGTTTTCAAAATCAATTTTGATAAAAGATTTATACGATCTTTAAAATCGTTGTTTTGATAAGAGACTCATAAATCTTCAACATCAATGTTTTGACAAAAGACTTATGAAAGTTTCTCATAAAACTTCAAAATCAATGTTTTGATAAAAGACTTACGTAACAATTCTGGGATTGTTTCGTTGTTCTAACTAGCAATTATTTTACTAACGATACAAGATGTGCCCTTCCAAACTTTCGTGCTTTCTTCAATGGTAGCTTTTACTTATTCTTACTAATGATATGGCATGTGCCATTCCAAATTTCGTGCTTACTCAAATGGTTTCACCGTCGTGTTCTAAAACCACCGCTTATTACGACCACTGGACCGTTGTCAAAGGATTTATATAAGGAAATACGCAGATCTTCTCCCATAGTGGTAGTGTAAATACCGCCCGTTTTGCCGTATATGGCAATATCCGCTAGGAAATGGTGTTCCTAAGATGATTTCCCGCCATATCCTCGTTATAATGGTCGCTCGTGAACGCAATGTTTTTATTGCATACAAGTTGCTTTCAAAGTTTATAATTAATTTCTATATCCTCACCGTATGAATATAATCTATACGCATTTTGCTTAAGTACCGCAGGATTATACCTTCGCGAACGCAGCTTTGATCCGCTTCCCGATCTAAAAGCGCTATTCTTTCGATAGCAAAATCTTCAATAATTAACTTAATAGTGATACGGTAGCTTATCGCTTAGCCCCTAGATATCAAAGTTAATCCCGAATCTAGATTATTATCGCTTCATCATCATCTTGATTATCGCGAATTATCCGCTTAAAAATAGATGATGTTTGGGGATCTTCTCGAGATCCTGACTTCCGTTTTGACCTGTTTCAGCTTTCTAATTAATCGAGCCTTTTCGTAATTCAAGGATTTCTTCCTTCGATTCGAGACTTCTTTTATTAAGTCCGTAACGAAGTACCGATTTGTAGTCTTTAAATTTATCAAAAACTCTTTTCATGTCATAGGTTCTATAATCCCTTTTTCTTTTTCTCGATTAATGACAAGCTTCGAGCTCTTTCGTATTGCTTTTTAAAATTGTCGCCATCAACGTGATCGACCATGTCAAAGAAAACTCGTCGCTATTCGAGATAACGCCAATTGTCTGCTTGGTACATGTGCAGATTTTCCCGACATTCGCAATGGCCGAAGTGGAACTATCCAATCAGAACCTGCATCCAAATGATCCATCGCCATCAGAAACCGCTCAAGACTCTCCGCAGCTATTATCCGATCGTTTCATTTAATATTGTAAATAGTTTATCCTTTATTTTGGGGTCAATTCCCAAATGCATTAATCTTATCTTTCCTTTTATCGTGTTCTTTGCATTTATCGCCATGTGGCCTGCTTTATCGCAATTCCAAAGAAACTCCTTTTACTTTCGTATTTTTGCCGCTTTCTTTGTTATATTTCTTCATGAGTATAATTCTTTTATACGCTTTCAAGCAGAAATGTTATGATTCTTTTCATTCTCGATGCTCTTTGATGGAGCGTAAATCTTAACATAGCCAAGTCTTCGCAGAACTTCCTAACTCTCCTTCAGCGAGTATCTTTGTATCCGATTATTGCTTTATAGAATTACATAATTCTAAGCCCGCCATATTAATATAGTCATTAAATCCCCATATGTCATGACGGCATGCGAGTATCACCATCAGGCATCTTCCGATATCGTTCTTACCTTCTACAAGAGTTTAGGCAAACCATCGATAAATCTTTCTTTCCAATAATCATGGTTACAATCGTGTCGAATACGACCTTGTTAAGAAATATATCTTTATACCATTTAAAATCGTAATTTTGGACACGTTAGATTATTAAGGATCTCTAAACTGCTTTGGAAAAGTTTCGATCACCAACAAAGTTGTTTCCTCGACATAAAGATAAATGTTGCGAGGCATCACCGTGAACTTTATTAGTAAAACCAAGTATCGATGTTCCTTATTTGGATCGTGGTAGTAGCATTCATGATGCTTGCTTTTTCAATATCGACAGAAGTTATCCCACCAATTTTTTAACATTCCAAGAAACCGAAATTATGATTGATGCAAGTCGAGCATCATCGCGATGTGTTTTTATTTTATAACCGTTAAACAAACTCCCATCTCACGGAGCACTTTAACAACTTGTCCTTCTGACATGCCGCCAATGTTCCATTCATGGATTTCATCACCCGAGTAAGTGGTCGGGTGGAATTCGCTCTTCAAACAACATGTCCGAACGCCGATCGCTTATAAAAATTCTTTTTATTATCGTTAATTTTGATATTTTATTAACCTCTGCTTTCATTTTTTGAACTAGAACCTTCGCTAACACCTTGACGATTTGTCGATGTTTCGAGGTTGATCCTTCGTAGACTTTCATCTCTTTGAACTTACTACCGATTCTCGCTTCAGCAGATCATCTTCGATTTCTTCCCGAATTTTGGATGGCTTTTGCCAAAACTGGGAATCTTAAAAAGCGTTCGATAAGGTTTTCTTCCGACCGCATCGTGTATTCTCGGGCGTAAGATTACTTGCCTTCAAATTTGGTTAGAGATAACATGTAACAACCGTTGGTGTAGTTGTTCTGCAAAATCTTATTAATATCATCAACACGTGATATCATTAGATCTTTATATCTCTTTAAAAGGAGCTACTGTTAAGACTTCACCGTTAATCTGAATCTTTATCCTGCTCTAAAGCGGTGTTAATCGACTCAACAGCTTCTTTCACCAGGAACCATTTTTTACAATGGTACTCGTATTAATCGCTCGCCATTACGGAGTTTATCGTTGATTTCAAACCACCTAAAGAATTCTAGATTTGCTCTAACATCGTTCATGTCTCTTATCCACCGCTTTAAACACCTTCCTTTCACTAAGTGAAAAGGTGCTTACATACCATTTTCTTTTAATGGCGTGCTCGATCCGCCCATAACTTATCAATATATTTCCAAATGATTTTAAAATCGATACTATCTTTAATCATGCCTGCTATCTCCACCATGCATTTCACTTCGGGTCACAATGCTCTATCGATCGTCGATAGTAGACTTTCGGGCACCGACGATTTAATAGTCTACTCCCCGAACTTTTCGCTCAGCTTATAGTTTCGCTGCACTATCGTAATACTCTTCATCCTCCCTGGTTTGGAAGAAGATGCACCGAAAGAGTATCTTCCATTAGATCTTAAAAATTTTAAATCAATCGAACCATCCAAATGCCGGATTATTTGTTCAATATCGTAACTCTCCGTTCTATCTTTGGTTGGGTAATAGCATCAAGTGCCATTCATCTTTTGCTAAAATTTCATTCCATTTTAGCATTCTGGAACAAAGACGTTACTATGTTCCCCGGTTTGCTTCCATAAGCACGGTAGCACCTTATCGCTAACTAGTTTAGCTTGAGCTAAGGTTGTTTTCATTAGCCCGTAATATACTCGTATATTATAGCTATTTCTCTTGTGTTTATCTTACTGCTCATATTTTTCGCTTTAATGTTTAACGTTAAGGTATCCATAACGCTCGATCATTAATATCTATCAAAAATTTGGGTAACAGCTTAAAATAAACCGACCTCTGGCTAAATTACTTTGTAGAACTCCTAGTAAGGAATCATCAAAGTTTAATAACCTGGCATCTCTTAATAAGAGACAGATAGGGGTGTCAAGACCCAATCGATACAAGGGCTTTACAGCAATTTGTACCAAACCTATGAAGGAAATTAAATTCCTTTTATATCTGCTTATATCTTCAATGATAGCAATTTAATAATCTCTTTGAGTTATTAATAGCCATCATGGATTCACAAGTTTTGATATTATAATTTTTATAAAATCAAACTTTCCTGTTTACAAACAGATTTGAAAGATTCTTTTGAATATTCCACTCAGAATCTTTTCAACTTTAGCAATCTTTGAAGTTGCTAAGTTTTCATCGTTGATTTCATTCATTCTTACTAGTAAGAAGTCGTATGGAGCTCCACTAAGAATTTAGACATGGATTGTCTCTTTTTAAATAATTAAGATATCTTTTTAATCGCTAACTTCTTCCCAAGTTCATTTATTTTATCGATGATAACTTCGTTGATTGTCATGACAACAACTCCCTGTGCCCTCTACAGTCTTGCGGTCAGGTAATCGGTCTAATTCTCTAAGACTCTCTTTAACGACTATTGCACTCATAGCCCGCTATGACTAAATCAATTATCCGAGAATTATATTCTCTTATGTATTTAAATTCGACGATCTTCATTTATAAACTTCTTGGTTTATAACCAACGGTTTGTTGATGTCATGAGACTACCATCCTTATCCTGGTCGTTGTTCTAACTTGTTATTAGGCTTTAGTCCTACTCTTTCTTATTCCTTCGACTACTTAATAGTACTCCTATCCTAGTTGTCCATTAATCGCTTGTTCTTTCTTTACCTAAGTGGTTCTCCTATCCTAGTTGTCTATACTAGTTCTTGTTCTTTCTTTACCTAAACAGCTCTTCTATCCTAGTTGTCAACACTATTTCCTATCTTTTAATTACTTAAATGCTAACCTCCCCTGCTCATCCGACACTTTCTCCTACGATCTTCTACGACATCCAACAAGATTTTCACGCCTCACGCCTACCTCTACCACGCAACATATCGCTCCAGAAAGCTTACTACAAAGAGTACTCAATGAGGATGAACGGAACAAAGATAACCACTAAGTGATTAATCTAATCGAATAGTAGACTGACGACAGGTAACTATTCGTAACTACAGAACCGAACAAGAGACTTCCGACTAACAGGTTACGACCACGGTAACTACAGTGAACTAGAACAAAGGACTTCGACTAACAGGTCACTATTCGTAGCTCTAGGAATTCAAACAGAGTAACAGACTCTTCCTAGCAACCTAAGAACAACACCGCCTCTAAGGACGGTAGTATGAGACTACTCACTCATCTCTACCAACACGGCTCGATACCGTAAAGGGTGTGAATAAAGCTAATAATTAAAACGATGCTAAAACAGAATCAAAACTTTAAAACATAAGAAAATAACTCAAGTTTAAAATAAACTTACAATTTTATTCAAAGCATAAGAGAGAGAGGATACAAGATCAAAAGGAAAGAGAGAGAGGATATTTCCTTTGTAGGCCCTACTGTTTAATCGCTTCGAGTATGATTCCGGGAACCATTCTCAGAATCGCTTCGCCTGGCAGATACGTAGCCTTGAACTACGAATCGCTTCTTTCCCTTTTTAGATGAGATCGTATAATCGGAGATCTCCCAATATTGTGAATTTATTTTGTCCACTGGTTTACGAAGAATTGGTCCCGCAGCTTTTTCTCGCAAAAGGTCGCTTTCATTTTCTCTTCTAATTTATTCTGAAAGGGTGGTCTCATCGGGCGCAAGCCCTGGGAGCCTGGTCTCATTATTTCCCTGCAAAAATTCTCTCGTTAGGAAATCTGGCGGAGAGTTTTCTTCTCCTTTTATAAAATCAATTTTAAAATCGAAACTGGATAATAAGGCTTGCCATATCGCAAAAATCGCTTGGAAACCAAATTTTTAACATCTTTTGCAAATGTCTTGGTCGCTTGGCATGACTCTTAATAAAAATTCTTTGTTTACCAAATCATCTTGAAACTTTGTAATACATAGTACTATAGACAAAATTTCCTTTTTAATCAGGTTATAGTTTTTTCAGGCTGGTTCCGCTCGTAAGTAAATCTTACTAATCGCTCAACCGACTCAAGAGAAATTCTTTGTTTAAGGATACCGCCGTAGCCTGCGTCGAGGCATCGGCTTACTATCATAAAGGCTTCGATTAGGATGCCTAAACACGGAAGCTTCGACAAGTTCTTTATCTGTATGACAAATTTAGTTTGTTCCTCCGACCATGGATCGGATTTTTCTTTAGTCTTTTATATAAGGGTTCACAAATCGTTTAACCTCGATAAAATCGCAACATAATTAAGACTTCCTAAGAATCTTTGTAGAATGAGTTTTATCGTGAATTTCATCGGGAATTTGGTAGAGAACTCTATGGCTCGCAAATTGGTTTATAGGTTCCTTGATAGAGATCATGCCCTAAGAACCTAATGGCCGCTTGAAACAGCTTTATCTTCTCGCACTTACCGCTAGACCATCAGATTTAATCGCTTGGGCAAAAGTGCTTAAACGCTTAAAATGTCGTTTCTATGTTATCTCGAGAATACTAGAACATCGCCTATGTATACAATCATGTATTGATCGTAAGGGTTGAATATGTTATTCATGATGTTCAAATTGGCGGGCATTCTCGAGCCCGAACGCATTACATTCCATTCATATTGTCCAAAGTGACATTAAAAGTCGCTTTATACTTATCATTTTCATCGACTTGAATTTGCCGTAATCCCGACTTCATGTCGAACTTGTCAGAAATATTAGCATTATAAGTTCTTTTAATAAATCTCTTTATTAGAATCGCACCTAATCCATTTTAGCTACCGTTAAGAGGTTTATAATTGATGACGAGTCTGGGACTCCTCTTTCTTTTCGCTTTTGTTAACGTAGAAGTCAACAGCTCCATCGTGATTTAGAATGCCTAATGATTCCTTTTAAGTAAATCATTGACTTCCTTTACAAAGGTTCCATGAGCTCATGGCTCATCCGATTGGTCCGCTTTGGGAATGTTCTTCTCACTAAAGTCATCCGTATGGCAAATTTTCACAAGATGCTTCTTTCTTTCCGTAAAGCACCGTAGTTCAACATATTTCTTTTCCATAGAATCTAATAACTTCTTTACTCTAGTAATTACCTCCGGTTTTTAAATTAGATTCTATCCTTTTTATTTTAACATCTTCTTTTAGGTAGTTAACCCGATCGTTAATAGCCGTATTTTAAAGATTGTTTTCTGCTTAATATGATTATCGTGGATCGTGAGTTAAAGGACTTACGATGGGAACACAAGGTTTCTCCCCATAGAATCGTGTAAATACCGCCTAATTTAGCGTATATGGTTTTATCTGTGTCGAATGGGATTCCTAGAATGACTTCTTCGCTATGTTTCGTAACAACGAAATCATTAGTGAAGCAAATACCATTATTACGTATACGGGCTTTTGAAAGCTTCCAATCAATTTTTATTTTATCTCCGTAGCAGTAGTATAATTTATGTGTACTTTTCTTAAGTACTTAGTGGGAATTAATCCTTCGCAAATACAATTCTCGACCGCCTCCAGTCCAATAACGCAATCTTTTCTAAGATAAAATCTTTGTTTATTATAATTTTAATGTGACATGGTAGCTTAATGCTCGCCCCGAAATTGATTTTAATCTCGATTTATTCTCTTTGTCGAGGTTTAATCGAGTTAGTTCTCCGTTAGTCAAAGTTTCAAATTTCCTGGACTGAGATTCTTTTCATACCGAGGATTTCACCCTTTAGGTTTGCAATTTCTTTAATAAATCCTCAACAAGTAGTGTCCGTTAGTTTCCTTAATAGAAACTTCGTGGTTATCCGTGATAACACCGATTTTCTGCTTTATATAAGCACGTATTTTCCCCGCACTCACCGAGCCGAGGTTGAATCGTAATTTGATGAATTATCGCCATCAGAATAATTTTCTCAAGAAACTTTAATAACCATCGGATCGTTTCTTCATTTAACTTTGTAATAATTAATGAATTATTATTCTTTCTTTTCGGGTTTTCTCAATTCTTCTTAATAATCTTTCGACCCTTTAATCCATCCTTTTATTATTTGAATTGAACCTTATCGGGTTTTTTGATCGAGTTCACTTCTTTAAGCTTACTTATTAATTCGCTCGATAATCTATTATTATCATCCGACTTTGAGCGCGCTTTGCCAAACAATCATTAATATTAAAGAAATAATCGTAAAGGGTTTTCCTTCGCTCCAATTGGTTTATTACTGCACACGCGGGCCTTACTTGCACCAAGATCTTGTAACAACCGTGATTTCTTCCTTTTCCTTAGATTCCTTTTGATCCTTCTCATCTTTTTAGACGATCGTTAATCAAGATCTCACCCTTTACGGACCTCAATTTGTTCTAATGGCGAGTTATCGCTTCAACAAGATTCTCTTTTGAACCATTCCTCAAGAATGTTAAGACACTTCATGCCATTACGGAGTTTATCGTTGATTTGGAACCACCTAAAGAATTCTACATTAGAATTAATTCTGCTCATATCACTTATCCAATTATTTCTAAATTCCTTTCTTTCCTACTGGGAAAGTCATTGCACCATTTTCTTTTAATGGCGCATCGGATCTACCCATGATTTATCAAGAGTTTTCCACTAATCGTGAAATTGATGTTTTTAATAACACCAAGCTTATCGTGTTTAGCTCGGGCTAATAAAGTATTAATTTTGTTAATAAAATTATCTTCGAGATAAAAAGTTTCCATTAATACCGACCAGATAGAGATCAACTAAGAATTGAGCCATAGCTTGCCTTGTCACAAGCATTTGACATGTATTCTTAACCTATCATTTTCTTCATATAACTCAACCATTCTATTGATGATTACTTGTCTAATTATGATCCGATAGAAATCATTCGCCCATCAATCGTTTAGCAATTTTATAATACTCTAATTCTTTAAGGTTTGCTTTTATCCTCTTATTGCAGAATTACTTTCTATTATGCAATTTAACTTAAGAATTATACTTTCTTATATAATCAAATTGGCGCATCTTCATTTATAATTACTGGTTTATAATCAAAGGTTTGTTGATAAAGCGAGATTATCCTGTCGTTGTTCTAACTTCAGTTATTAGCTTTAGTCTCACTTTTTCTTATTTTCGACTACAAGCAATTATCTTAGTTGTCGACATCACGCTTTCTGTTCTTTCTTTACTAGTTTGTTCTTTCTTAACAGCTTATTCTGTTGTCAACACTATTTCATCTTTAATTACTAAACAGCACGTTCTCGACACTTTCTTCCTATTTTACGAAGATTCAACAAGATTTTACGCTTACGCCATTCACGAACGCCAGAAAGCTTACATAGCCAACAGATTAATAACAAGATAACACTGCTTATCTAATCGAATAGTAGATTGACGACAGTAACTATTCGCGATTACAGAATCGAACAGATTTTCGATCATTACACATATCTGTAACAGAACTAGAATGTTGGGGACGAACAGGTCAATTCGCAGTTTAGGAATTAAACAGTAACAGATTTCCTAGCAACCAAGAACAACACGCTTCAAGACGGTAGATGAGATACCACTATCTTCACCAACACGCTCGATACCGCAGCGGTGAATAAATTCCCACTCGCATCGCAGCCACGCTGCAGAGACGTGAGTAGTCTCATACTACCGCCCCAGGCTGTTGTTCTTAGGTTGCTGAAGAGTCCCGTTACTCGCTTGAATTCCTAGAGCTACCGTAATAGTGACCCTCGTCCGTAAGTCCACCGCTCTAGTTCCCAGAGTTACCACGGTCGTAACCTGCTCGCCGAAGTTCATCGCTCCAGCCTCGTAGTTACGTAATAGTTACCGTCCCGCCGTAAGTCTACTATTCCAATTAGATTAATCACTTAGTGGTTATACTGCTCCGCTCATCCTCGCCGAGTACTACCGTAGTAAGCTTTCCCCGAGCAAAGATGTTGCCCGTGAGGCCGAGGTAGGCGTAGGCGTGAAAATACCGCTGATGTCGCCAAGATCGTAGGAGAAAGTGTCGTATTAACAGACAGTTAATCGCTTAAGTAATTAAAAAGATAGGAAATAGTGTTGACAACCAGGATAAGAACCAAGTAGGTAAAGAACAATGTTAACTAGTATGTATAACTAGGATAGAGAACCACTTAGGTAAAGAAAGAACAAACAAAGTGTCAACTCAGGATAAGAGTACTATTAAGTAGTCGAAGGAATAAGAAAAGAGTAGGACTAAAAGCCTAATAACAAGTTAGAACAATGTTTAGATAAGGATGGTAGTCTCCACGCTTATCAACAAACCGCTGGTTATAAACCAAGAAGTTTATAAATGAAGATGCCCGTAATTTAAATACATAAGAGAATATAATTCTCGATAATTGATTTAGTCATAAAGCTATGAGTGCAATAATTGCTAAAAGAGAGTCTTAGAGAATTAGACCAAGACACAACCGCAAGACTGTAGAGGCTAGTGAGTTGTTGTCCACAACCAATCAACCAAGTTATCATCGATAAAATAAATGAACTTCAGGAAGAAGTTAGCAGATTAAAAAGATATCTTAATTATTTAAAAAAGAGACAATCCATGTCTAAATTCTTAGTGGAGCTCCATACAGCTTCTTACTAGTAAGAATGAATGAAATCAATAAAGGAAAACTTAGCAACTTCAAAGATTGCTAAAGTTGAAAAAGATTTATGCACTGGAATATTCCAAAAGAATCTTTCAAATCTGTTTATGAACAGAAAGTTTGATTTTATAAAAAATTATAATATCAAAACTTGTGAATCCACAGTAGCTATTAATAACTCAAAAGAGATTATTAAATTGCTATCAACTGAAGATATAAACAGATATAAAAAGGAATTTAATTTCCTTCACATAGGTTTGGTACAAATTGTCAGAAAGCCTTTGTATCGATTGGGTCTCGATACTCCATCCGCCTCTTACTAAGAGATGCAAGGTTATTAAACTTTGATGATTCCTTACTCCTGAGTTCTACAAAGTAATTTAGCTGAGGTCCAGCTTTATTTTAACTGTTACCCAAATTTTTCAGTAGATATTAATGATCAGAACGTTATGGATACCTTACCGTTAAACATTAAAACGAAAAATATGAACAGTAAGATAAACACACGAGAAATAGCTATACTATACAGAGTATATTACAAAGCAATGAAAACAACCTTAGCTCCAAAAGCTAAACTAGTTAGCAGGAAAGGTGCGACCATGCTTATGGCAGCAAACCAGGCACATCGTAACATCTTTGTGCCAAGAATGCTAAAATGGAATGAAATTTGAGCCAAAGATGAATGGCACTGATGCTATTACCCAACCAAAGATAGAACCAGAGAGTTCGATATTGAACAAATAATCCAAAGATTTGGATGGTTCAATTGATTTAAAATTTTAAGATCTAATGGAAGATACTCTTTCAAGGCATCTTCTTCCAAACCCGAGGATGAAGAGTATTCGATAATTCGCGAACTATAATCGAACGAAAAGTTCGTGAGTAGACTATTCGTCATCATCTAAAGTCTACTATCGACCAATCGATAACGATCGCATTTCACCGTGTTGAAATGCACGTGGAGATAGCTCATGATTAAAGATAGTATCGACTTTAAAATCGACTGGAAATATATTGATAAGTTATGGGCAGATCCAGAGCACGCCATTAAAAGAAAATGGTATGTAAGCACCTTTTCACTTAGTGAAAGGAAGGTGTTTAAAGCAGACTGGATAAGAGACATGAACAATGTTAGAGCAAATCTAGAATTCTTTAGGTGGTTTGAAATCACTGATAAACTCCATAATGGCAGATTAATGTCCGAGTACCATTGTAAAAATGGTTCACAGTGAAAGAACCGCTGAGTCAAGAATACCCCTTTAGAATGATAAAGATTCCGTTATCTAAGTCTTAACCGCCACTCCTTTTAAAAGAGATATAAAAGATCCTAATGATATCACACATGTTGATGATATTAATAAGATTTTGCAACAGAACAACTACACCAACCAGTTGTTACATGTTATCTCTAACCAAATTTCAGAGGCAAGTAATGCTTCTACCTTCAGGAATACACAAGACGGCCAAGAGAAAACCTTATCCAACCGCTTTTAAGATTCCCGCCGCAAAAAGCCATCCAAAATTCGAAGGAAATCAAGATGATCCGCTAGATAATCGTAGTAAGTTCAAAGAGATGAAAGTCTCAAGGATCAACTCAAACATCCCGACAAATCCACAAGGTGTTAAGGTTCTAGTTCAAAATGAAACAGAGGTTAATAAAATATCAAAATTAACCAATAATAAAAGAATTTTTATAAACAATGACGCTCCTGCATGTTGTTGAAGAACGAATTCCACCCCACCACTTACTCGGTGATGAAATCCATGAATGGAACATTGACGGCATGTCCGGCGACAAGTTGTTAAAGTGCTCCATGAGACGGGAGTTTGTTTAACCGCTTATAAAATAAAAACACATACCGACGATGCTCAACTCAGATCAATCATAATTTCCGCTTTCGAATGTTAAAAATCAGGGATAACTTCCTATTCGATATTGAAAAGCAAGCATCATGAATGCTACTACCACAAATCAAATAAGGAACATCGATACGCTTTATTAATGAAGTTCACAAGTGATGCCTCGAACCCCGTTATATCAGACGGAAACACTTTGTCGTGATCCAAAACTTTTCCAAGACGTGTTTAGAGATCCTTAATAATCTAACGTGTCCAAAATTACACGATTTTAAATGGTATAAAGATATATTTCTTAACAAGGTCATGTTACGACTGATTGTAACCATGATTATCGAAAGAAAGATTTATCGCTGGTTTGCCTAAACTCTTCACGAAGGTAAGAACCAATATCGTAAGATGCCACAATGGTGATACTCCTATGCCATCATGACATACGGGATTTAATCACTATATTAATATGACGGGCTTAGAATTATGTAATTCTATAAAGCTTAATAATCGATACAAAGATACTCCACCAAAGGAGAGTTAGGAAGTTTCGCAAGACTTCGCTATGTTAAGATTTCGCCCATCAAAGAGCATCAAGAGAATGAAAAGAATCATAACATTTCGCCCAAAGCGTATAAAAGAATTATACTCATAAGAAGAAATATAACAAAGAAAGCAACAAAGAAAATACGAAAGTAAAAGAGTTTGTTGAATTGCAGAAACAGCCACATGGCCAATAAATGCAAAGAACCCGATAAAAGGAAAGATAAGATTAATCATTGGGAATTGACCAAAATAAAGGATAAATCATTTACAATATTAAATGAAGAACAATGGATAATAGCTCGAGAGTCTTCGACGCTTACAATGACGATGGATCATCGAATCGGGTTACGCTCGATAGTTCCACTTCCACTTCGATCGCGAATGTCGGGAAAATCGCATATGTACCAAATGCATAATGGCGTTATCTCAAATAGCAACAAGAGTTTTTTTGACATGGTCGATCACATTGATGACGACAATTTTAAAAAGCACACCGAAAGAGCTCGAAGCTTGTCATTAATCGTAAAAGAAAAGGATTATAGAACCCTATGACATGAAAAGAGTTTTTGATAAATTTAAAGACTCTAAATCGTGTACTTCATTACGGACTTAATAAAAGAAGTCTCGAATCAAGGAAGAAATCCTTCGACTTAAAAGGCTCACCATTAGAATCAAACACCGTCAAAACTAAGTCCTGATCTCACGTAAGATCCCCAAACATCATCTATTTTTAAACAGATAATTACCGATAATCAAGATGATGATGAAACCGATAATAATCTAGATTCGTGATTAACTTTGATATCTGGGCTAAAGCAATAAGCTACCATGTCCCTATTAAGTTAATTATCAAGATTTTGCTATCGAAAGAATAGCGCTTTTAGATTCGTGAGCAGATCAAAATCAGATTCAAGGTATAATCCCTACTGTACTTAAACAAGAGTACGATAGATTATATTCCACACAGTGAGGATATAGAAATTAATTATAAACTTTCGAAGCACTTCAGATGCAATAAAAACATTGCATTCACGAATGTTTCATTATAACCAAGGATATAATCGAGGAAATCATCTTAGAACACCATTCCTAGCCCGGATATTGCCATATACTAAAAAACTGCATTTGTATTTACACTACCACTATGGGATAACATCTCATATTTACATATATAAATACTTTTACAAAATATCAGAGTGGTCGTAATAAACAGCAGTGGTTTTAGAACACAAACGATCAAACCATTTGAGTAAGCACGAAGGTCGGAATGGCTGCGCCATATCATTGGTAAGAATAAGTAAAGCTACCATCAAGAAAGCACGAAAGGTCAAGGGCTCTGCGCCGTATCATTGGTAAAATAAGTCATTAGAATAAACCGAAACAATCCCGAATCATACGTAAGTCTTTATCAAAACACTGATTTTGAAGTTTTATGAGTAACTTTCATAAGTCTTTTGTCAAAACATTGATTTTGAAGTTTTATGAGTCTCTTATCAAAACACTGATTTTAAAGATCGTATAAATCTTTTATCAAAAATTGATTTTGAAAACCAGGTTTTAGATCTATAATGATTTAATGAAATTCCTGCAAAACATTTGTTATGGCACCATAAGTTCCATAGACATTTTTGGCATAAACCATCCACAAAGCAGTTCTCCAGAAGAACATCAGGCATTAATGCCCGGCAGGTAAGTCAGCAAGAAAACAAAAAGGCTCCAGAACGCCTTGAACAAAATAATGTAAGCATTTACATAAAAGTCAAAAAGATAACATCGCCACGCAAAAGCGCAACAAAGCAGTCCTTCAAGAAAAGGACACAAAGCAGATGGCGACATTTGCCCTTTCGTAGCAAAGGACACTGCCCTTCGGATAAAGTAAAGCTTACACTTGCCCCTTCGGAAAAGCAAGAGTCAAAAAGTAAAGCAGATAGTGACATTTGCCCTTTCGCAAAAGCAAAAGGACAAAACCCATAAAGAAGACAGCGACATTTGCCTCTTCAGAAAAGAAAGAGCCAAAGAAAGCGACATAAAGCAGAAGAAGACAAAGGACTAAAGCAGAAGAAGACGTTTGCCCTTCAAAAGAAAAGGACATGTAATTCTTAGCCGCCCATTTGTTTTAAAATGTAACCGTCCACGTGTTAGGACGAATAGTTCATTCGAGGCCTATTTAAGGTTCTCACTTTGTAATTGCTAAGGCATCCGGAAATATCCCCCTCTCTCTCTTTCCTTGCCTGATCTTGTATCCCTCTCTCTTATGCTTTGAATAAAATTGTAAGTTTATTTTAAACTGAGTTATTTTCTTATGTTTTAAAGTTTTGATTCTGCTGCATCGCTTTAATTATTCCGCTTTATTCACACCTTTCGTGAATCGATCGAAATATATTGATAAGTTATGGGCGATCCAGCACGCCATTAAAAGAAAATGGTAAGCACCTTTTCACTTAGTGAAAGGAAGGTGTTTAAAGCAGACTGGATAAGAGACATGAACAATGTTAGAGCAAATCTAGAATTCTTTAGGTGGTTTGAAATCACTGATAAACTCCATAATGGCAGATTAAGGTTCGAGTACCATCAAAAAATGGTTCAGTGAAAGAACTGCTGAGTCGAATACCCCCTTTAGAACAGATAAAGATTCCGCTAATCTGAAGTCTTAACCGCCACTCCTTTTAAAAGAGATATAAAAGATCCTAATGATATCACACATGTTGATGATATTAATAAGATTTTGCAACAGAACAACTACACCAACCAGTTGTTACATGTTATCTCTAACCAAATTTCAGAGGCAAGTAATGCTTCTACCTTCAGGAATACACCAGTACGGTCGGAAGAGAAAACCTTATCCGAACCGCTTTTTAAGATTCCCCAGTTTTCGGCAAAAAGCCATCCAAAATTCGGGAAGGAAATCGAAGATGATCTGCAGACGTAATCGAAGTAAGTTCAAAGAGATGAAAGTCTTCAAGGATCAACCTCGAAACATCCCGACAAATCCGCTAAGGTGTTAGCGAAGGTTCTAGTTCAAAATGAAACAGAGGTTAATAAAATATCAAAATTAACCAATAATAAAAAGAATTTTTATAAACAGTCGACGTTCCCAGACATGTTGTTTGAAGAACGAATTCCACCCCCAGCCACTTATTCGGGTGATGAAATCCATGAATGGAACATTGACGGCATGTCCGAAGGACAAGTTGTTAAAGTGCTCCATGAGATGGGAGTTTGTTTAACCAGTTATAAAATAAAAACATACATCGATGATGCTCAACTTGCATCAATCATAATTTCCGCTTCATCGAATGTTAAAAATCGTGGATAACTTCCTATTCGATATTGAAAAAGCAAGCATCATGAATGCTACTACCACATCCAAATAAGGAACATCGATAACGCTTTACTAATGAAGTTCACAAAGATGCCTCGAACCTCGTTATAATCAGACGGAAACACTTTGTGGTGATCCAAAACTTTTCCAAGACAGTTTGTAGATCCTTAATAATCTAACGTGTCCAAAATTACACGATTTTAAATGGTATAAAGATATATTTTAACAAGGTCATGCGACTGATTGTAACCATGATTATTGGAAAGAAAGATTTATCGATGGTTTGCCTAAACTCTTCACGGCGTAAGAACCAATATCGTAAGATGCCACAATGGTGATACTCCTATGCCATCATGACATACGGGATTTAATCACTATATTAATATGACGGGCTTAGAATTATGTAATTCTATAAAGCTTAATAATCGATACAAAGATACTCCACCAAAGGAGAGTTAGGAAGTTTCTAAGACTTGGCTATGTTAAGATTTCGCTCCATCAAAGAGCATCAAGAGAATGAAAAGAATCATAACATTTCGCCCCAAAGCGTATAAAAGAATTATACTCATAAGAAGAAATATAACAAAGAAAGCAACAAGAAAATACGAAAGTAAAAGGAGTTTGGTGGAATCATAGAAACAGCCACGCCAATAAATGCAAAGAACCGATAAAAGGAAAGATAAGATTAATCTGGGAATTGACCCCAAAATAAAGGATAAACTATTTACAATATTAAATGAAGAATCGGATAATAGCTCGAGAGTCTTCGACAGCTTACAATGACGATGGATCATCGATCGTTACGTCAGATAGTTCCACTTCCACTGATCGCGAATGTATCGGGAAAATCGCACATGTACCAAATGCATAATCGCGTTATCTCAAATAGCAACAAGAGTTTTCTTTGACATGGTCGATCACATCACGCACAATTTTAAAAAGCAATACGAAAGAGCTCGAAGCTTGTCATTAATCGTAAAAGAAAAAGGGATTATAGACCCTATGACATGAAAAGAGTTTTGATAAATTTAAAGACTCTAAATCGTACTTCATTACGGACTTAATAAAAGAAGTCTCGAATCAAGGAAGAAATCCTTCGACTACGAAAGGCTCGATTCATTAGAAATCAAACACCGTCAAAACTAAGTCCTGATCTCACAGAAGATCCCCAAACATCATCTATTTTTAAATGTATAATTACCGATAATCAAGATGATGATGAACCGATAATAATCTAGATTCGTGGATTAACTTTGATATCTAGGGCTAAAGCAATAAGCTACCATGTCCCTATTAAGTTAATTATCAAGATTTTGCTATCGAAAGAATAGCGCTTTTAGATTCGGGAGCGATCAAAATCGATTCGCGAAGGTATAATCCCTACAGTACTTAAACAAGAGTACGATAGATTATATTCCGCCACAAAGTAGGATATAGAAATTAATTATAAACTTTGAAGCACTTCAGATGCAATAAAACATTGCATTCACGAGCACTTCATTATAACCAAGGATATAATCGAGAAATCATCTTAGGAACACCATTCCTAGCCCGGATATTGCCATATACGGCAAAACCATTTGATTTACACTACCACTATGGGAGAAGATCTCATATTTCCTTATATAAATCCTTCGACAGATCGAGTGGTCGTAATAAACAAAAGTGGTTTTAGAACACAATGATCAAACCATTTGAGTAAGCACGAAGGTTGGAATGGCTCGTGCCATATCATTGGTAAGAATAAGTAAAAGCTACCATCAAGAAAGCACGAAAATGAAGGGCACATCGTATCATTGGTAAAATAAGTCAGTTAGAACAACCATAAACAATCCAGAAGTGTTACGTAAGTCTTTTATCAAAACATTGATTTTGAAGTTTTATGAGTAACTTTCATAAGTCTTTTGTCAAAACATTGATTTTGAAGTTTTATGAGTCTCTTATCAAAACACTGATTTTAAAGATCGTATAAATCTTTTATCAAAAATTGATTTTGAAAACCAGGTTTTAGATCTATAATGATTTAATGAAATTCCTGCAAAACATTTGTTATGGCACCATAAGTTCCATAGACATTTTTTGGCATAAACCATCCACAAAGCAGTTCTCGGAAGAACATCGCATTAATGCCGCAGTAAGTCGTGAAGAAAACAAAGAAGGCTACGTAACGCCTCAAACAAAATAATAAGCATGACATAAAAGTCAAAAGATAACATCGCCTACGCAAAGCGCACCAGCAGTGTCCCTTCAAGAAAAGGACACAAAGCAGATGGCGACATTTGCCCTTTCGGAAAGCAAAGGACACTCGCCTTCAGATAAAGCGACACTTGCTTCTGAAAAGCAAGAGTCAAAAGTAAAGCAGATGGTGACATTTGCTTTCGCAAAAGCAAAGGACAAACCCATAAAGCGACAATGACATTTGCCTCTTCGTAAAAGAAAGAGCCAAAGAAATAAATAGAGAAGAAGACAAAGGACTAAAGCGAGAAGACGCGTTTCTTTCAAAAGAAAAGGACATGTAATTCTTAGCCGTCCATTTGTTTTAAACAGAACCGTCCACGTGTTAGGACGAATAGTTCATTCGAGGCCTATTTAAGGTTCTCACTTTGTAATTGCTAAGGCATCCGGAAATATCCCCCTCTCTCTCTTTCCTTGCCTGATCTTGTATCCCTCTCTCTCTTATGCTTTGAATAAATTTGTAAGTTTATTTTAAACTTGAGTTATTTTCTTATGTTTTAAAGTTTTGATTCTGTTTTCGCATCGTTTTAATTGTTCCGCTTTATTCACACCCTTTCTGGTATCAGAGTCTGGGCGCATCTTCATTTATAAACTACTTGGTTTATAACCAAAGGTTTGTTGATAAGCGTGGAGACTACCATCCTTATCCTAGGGCTGTTGTTCTAACTTGTTATTAGGCTTTTAGTCCTACTCTTTTCTTATTCCTTCGACTACTTAATAGTACTCCTATCCTAGTTGTCGATTAATCGCTTGTTCTTTCTTTACCTAAGTGGTTCTCCTATCCTAGTTTCATACTAGTTCTTGTTCTTCTTTACCTAAACTTCTTCATCCTAGTTGTCAACACTATTTCCTATCTTTTTAATTACTTAAACAGTTAACCTGTCCTGTTCATCTGACACTTTCTCCTACGATCTTCGGCGACATCCAACAGTATTTTCACGCCCTACGCCTACCTCGGCCTCACGGGCAACATACTGCTCCAGAAAGCTTACTACAAAGTACTCAGCGAGGATGAACGGAACAGTATAACCACTAAGTGATTAATCTAATTGGAATAGTAGACTTCTGACGGGACAGGGTAACTATTCTGGTGACTACAGAACCGAACAAGAGACTGACTTTAACAGGTTACGACCATGGTAACTACAGGAACTAGAACAGTGGACTTCTGACGGAACAGGGTCACTATTCTGGTAGCTCTAGGAATTCAAACAGAGTAACAGGACTCTTCCTAGCAACCTAAGAACAACACCGCCCTAAGGACGGTAGTATGAGACTACTCACTCATCTCTACCAACATGGCTTTGATGAAGCGGAATAATTAAAACGATGCGAAAACAGAATCAAAACTTTAAAACATAAGAAAATAACTCAAGTTTAAAATAAACTTACAATTTTATTCAAAGCATAAGAGAGAGAGGGATACAAGATCAAAAAGGAAAGAGAGAGGGGATATTTCCTGATGCCTTCAGGTTTACAAACGAACCTTAAATAGGCCTCGACGATTAAACTATTCGCCCTAACACGTGGACGCTCGCTTTAAACAAATGGACGCTAAGACTACATGACCTTTACTTTTTTGAAAGGGCAAACGTCTTCTTCTGCTTTAAAGTCCTTTGTCTTCTTCTGCTTTATGTCGCTGTCTTTGGCTCTTTCTTTTCTGAAGAGGCAAATGTCGCTATCTGCTTTACGGGTTTTGTCCTTTTGCTTTTGCGGAAGGGCAAATGGCCCCATCTGCTTTACTTTTGACGCTTGCTTTTCCGGCGGCGTGTCGCCGCTTTATCCGAAGGCAAGTGTCCTTACTTTTCCGAAGCGGCGTGTCACCATCCTCGATTTACGCCCTTTCTCGGAAGGGACTGCTGTTATTTCTTTGAGGTACGCATCTGCGTAGGCTTGTGCAATTCCACGGGGAATGAGCATGTCGCCATTATCTGTTTCACTGTGGTTGGATTCCACTTCTTCTTCATCCTCCAATTTTGCCAGAGCTTCTAATAGCTTCCTTCTGGTTTCTGATTTAGAACGTGAGGTTTCTCCCGGCGAAGATGGACTTCTTCTTTCTGGTTTTACCTTAAGTTCTTCCCTGGGTTTTGGGCTCCATCCTTTAATTCTGATGGTCTTGCTTAAATAACGGATCCTGTTTATTTCTTGGATATCAAATGACCAATTAATGATATACGAAATTCTTTTATTAAAAAAGAACTTGCATAACTTAATATGTTCTGGTAAAGTCGAAATCTGTTGTTCCTCTTGGAAACTCCTATACTTATCCTGGAAGCTTGAAGCGACCACCTGTGAATTTCCTCCAAAGATGCTCCACCATTCGTAGAACCATCTGGGAATAACTTTCTCCTTAATCCCTTCTGCATATTTGATGAACCAAGTATGGGTATTTGGCCTAACATACAGAAAATTGAACCACGATCCTTATAATCATACCAATTATAGGCTCATGGTCCATGAGTCCCGATAATGGTATCCGGGTTTGTAGGTGATCTACATACCAATTAAATGGACTTAAAATCTTTTTAATGGTAAACTTGGAATACTCAATTCCGTCTGTTTTATCAAAATACTTGTGCTCGACTTCTATGGAGTCGGTATCAACTAAAATAAACTCATAGTACTTCCTAGTTTTTAGGGAGTCTTGAGTATCTACATACTGGTCTCAGATAATGTGGTTTTAGCAAATCTTGTACCCTAAAATTTTCATACTGTTTGTCCAAAGGCCATTATTGGCAAGGTCCGTATGAATAAATTCCCACTTCGATGTGGCCGTATCTCCTTTTTAGGGCCCTATCGTTTAATCGCTTCGAGTATGATTCCGGGAACCATTCAGAATCGCCGCTCGCCTGGCAGATCTTTGGTGTAGCCTTGAACTACTGAATCTTTCTTTCCTTTTTTATGAGATCGTATAATCGGAGATCTCCCAATATTGTGAATTTATTTTGTCCATCGGGTTTATGAAGAATTGGTCCTGCAGCTTTTTCTGCAAAAGGTCGCTTTCATTTTCTTCTAATTTATTCGAAAGGGTGGTCTCATCGCGTAAGCCCCGAGCTGGTCTCATTATTTCCCGCAAAAATTCTCTCGTTAGGAAATCGCAGAGAGTTTTCTCCTTTTATAAAATCAATTTTAAAATCGAAATCGATAATAAGGCTTGCCATCGGCAAAAATCGCTTGGAAACCAAATTTTTAACATCTTTTGCAAATGTCTTTGGTCGCTTTCATGACTCTTAATAAAAATTCTTTGTTTACCAAATCATCTTGAAACTTTGTAATACATAGTACTATAGACAAAATTTCCTTTTTAATCAGGCTATAGTTTTTCAGGCTTGGTTCCAGCTTTAAGTAAATCTTACTAATCGCTCAACCGACTCAAGAGAAATTCTTTGTTTAAGGATACCGCCGTAGCCTATGTCGAGGCATCGGTTTACTATCATAAAGGCTTCTGGATTAGGGATGCCTAAACATGGAAGCTTCTGGACAAGTTCTTTTATCTGTATGACAGCTCTAGTTTGTTCCTCTGACCAAGGGACTGGATTTTTCTTTAGTCTTTTATATAAGGGTTCACAACTGTTTAACCTCGATAAAATCGCAACATAATTAAGACTTCCTAAGAATCTTTGTAGCTGAGTTTTATCAGGAATTTCATCGGGGAATTTGGTAGAGAACTCTATGGCTCTGCAAATTGGTTTATAGGTTCCTTGATAGAGATCATGCCCTAAGAACCTAATGGCTGTTTGAAACAGTTTTATCTTCTCGCACTTACCGCTAGACCATCAGTACTTAACTGTTTGGGCAAAAGTGCTTAAATGCTTAAAATGCTGTTCTATGTTATCTGAGAATACTAGAACATCGTCTATGTATACAATCATGTATTGACTGTAAGGGTTGAATATGTTATTCATGATGTTCTGAAATTCGGAAGGGGCATTCTTGAGCCCGAACGGCATTACATTCCATTCATATTGTCCAAAGGGGACATTAAAAGCTGTTTTATACTTATCATTTTCATCGACTTGAATTTGCCAGAATCCTGACTTCATGTCTAACTTGTCAGAAATATTAGCATTATAAGTTCTTTTTAATAAATCTCTTTATTAGGAATCGTACCTAATCCATTTTAGCTACCGTTAAGAGGTTTATAATTGATGACGAGTCTTGGGACTCCTCTTTCTTTTTCAGCGTTTTTGTTAACGTAGAAAGCTGAACAGCTCCACTGTGATTTAGAATGCCTAATGATTCCTTTTTTAAGTAAATCATTGACTTCCTTTTTACAGTGTTCCATGAGCTCATGGCTCATCCGATTGGTCCGCTTTTGTGGGAATGTTCTTCTCACTAAAGTCATCCGTAATGGCAAATTTCTACAAGATGCTTCTTTCTTTCCGTAAAGCACCGTAGTTCTCAACATATTTCTTTTCCATAGAATCTAATAACTTCTTTACTCTAGTAATTACCTCCGGTTTTTAAATTAGATTCTATCCTTTTATTTTAACATCTTCTTTTGTAGTTAACTTTGATTGGTTAATAGCCGTATTTTAAAGATTGTTTTCTGCTTAATATGACATCGTGATCGTGAGTTAAAGGACTTACGTGGGAACACAAGGTTTCTCCCCATAGAATCGTGTAAATACCGCCTAATTTAGCGGTATATGGTTTTATCTCGTGTCGAATGGGATTCCTAGAATGACTTCTTCGCTATGTTTCGTAACAACGAAATCATTAGTGAAGCAAATACCATTATTACGTATACGGGCTTTGAAAGCTTCCAATCAATTTTTATTTTATCTCCTGTAGCAGAGTATAATTTATGTGTACTTTTTCTTAAGTACTTAGTGGGAATTAATCCTTCGCAAATACAATTCTGATCTGCTCCAGAGTCCAATAACGCAATCTTTTCTAAGATAAAATCTTTGTTTATTATAATTTTAACAGGACATGGTAGCTTAATGCTCTGGCCCTGGAAATTGATTTTAATCGATTTATTCTCTGTGTCAGAGGTTTAACTGGAGTTAGTTCTCCGTTAGTCAAAGTTTCAGCCTCTGTGGGACGGAGATTCTTTTTCATACTGAGGATTTCACCCTTTAGGTTTGCAATTTCTTTTAATAAATCTGAACAGTAGTTGTCAGGTTAGTTTCCTTAATAGAAACTTCTTGGTGGTTATCCGTGATAACACTGATTTTCTGTTTTATATAAGCACAGATTTTCCCTGTACTCTCACAGTCTGAGCTGGAGGTTGAACTGTAATTTGATGAATTATCGTCACTGTAATAATTTTCTGAAGAAACTTGTAATAACCATCGGATCGTTTCTTCATTTAACTTTGTAATAATTAATGAATTATTATTCTTTCTTTTGGGTTTTCTGACCCTCTTCTTAATAATCTTTGGACCCTTTAATCCATCCTTTTTATTATTTGAATTGGAACCCTTACTGGGTTTTTTGATCGAGTTCAGCTCTTTAAGCTTACTATTAATTCTGTCTGATAATCTATTATTATCATCTGACTTTGAGCGGCGTTTTGCCAAACAATCATTAATATTAAAGAAATAATCGTAGCGGTTTTCCTTCTGTTCCAATTGGTTTATTACCAGACACGTGGGCCTTACTTGCACCAGTATCTTGTAACAACTGTCGGATTTCTTCCTTTTCCCTTAGGATTCCTTTTGGATCCTTCTCATCTTTTTTAGACGACTGGTTAATCAAGATCTCACCCTTTACGGGGACCTCAATTTGTTCTAATGGCGGAGTTACTGTTTCAACAGTATTCTCTTTTTTGAACCATTCCTCAGCAATAGTGTTAAGACACTTCATGCCATTATGGAGTTTATCAGTGATTTGGAACCACCTAAAGAATTCTACATTAGAATTAATTCTGTTCATATCACTTATCCAATTATTTCTAAATTCCTTTCTTTCCTCGGTTGGGAAAGTGCTGTTGAGTTATTTTCTTATGTTTTAAAGTTTTGATTCTGTTTTCGCATCGTTTTAATTATTCCGCTTTATTCACACCCTTTCTGGTATCAGAGCCATGTTGGTAGAGATGAGTGAGTAGTCTCATACTACCGTCCTTAGGGCGGTGTTGTTCTTAGGTTGCTAGGAAGAGTCCTTACTGCTTGAATTCCTAGAGCTACCGAATAGTGACCGCTCCGCCGTAAGTCCACCGCTCTAGTTCCTGTAGTTACCATGGTCGTAACCCCTGCTCCGCCGTAAGTTCATCGCTCCAGCCTCGTAGTCACCGTAATAGTTACCCCGTCTCCGTCGTAAGTCTACTATTCCAATTAGATTAATCACTTAGTGGTTATATCGTTCGCTCATCCTCGCCGAGTACTACCGTAGTAAGCTTTCTGAGCGAGATGTTGCCCGTGAGGCCGAGGTAGGCGTAGGGCGTGAAAATACTGTTGGATGTCGCCGAAGATCGTAGGAGAAAGTGTCAGATGAACAGGACAGGTTAACTGTTTAAGTAATTAAAAAGATAGGAAATAGTGTTGACAACTAGGATAGAAGAACTGTACAGAGGTTAATAAAATATCAAAATTAACCAATAATAAAAAGAATTTTTATAAACGATGACGCTCCTGCATGTTGTTTGAAGAACGAATTCCACCCCACCACTTACTCGTGATGAAATCCATGAATGGAACATTGACGCATGTCCAAGGACAAGTTGTTAAAGTGCTCCCCGAGATGGGAGTTTGTTTAACCAGTTATAAAATAAAAACACATACTGATGATGCTCAACTTGCATCAATCATAATTTCCGGTTTTACTGGAATGTTAAAAAATTGGTGGGATAACTTCCTATTCGATATTGAAAAAGCAAGCATCATGAATGCTACTACCACAGTCCAAATAAGGAACATCGATAACAGTTTTACTAATGAAGTTCACAGTGATGCCTCGCAACCTCGTTATATCAGACGGAAACACTTTGTCGATCCAAAACTTTTCCAAGACAGAAGTTTAGAGATCCTTAATAATCTAACGTGTCCAAAATTACACGATTTTAAATGGTATAAAGATATATTTCTTAACAAGGTCATGTTACGACCTGATTGTAACCATGATTATTGGAAAGAAAGATTTATCAGTGGTTTGCCTAAACTCTTCGCCGAGAAGGTAAGAACCAATATCAGGTCCCTTCAAGAAAAGGACACAAAGCAGGATGGCGACATTTGCCCTTTCAGAAAAGCAAAGGACACTTGCCCCTTCAGATAAAGCAGAAAGCGACACTTGCCCCTTCGGAAAAGCAAGAGTCAAAAAGTAAAGCAGATGGTGACATTTGCCCTTTCGCAAAAGCAAAAGGACAATACCCATAAAGCAGACAGCGACATTTGCCTCTTCAGAAAAGAAAGAGCCAAAGAAAGCGACATAAAGCAGAAGAAGACAAAGGACTAAAGCAGAAGAAGACGTTTGCCCTTTCGAAAAAGAAAAGGACATGTAATTCTTAGCCGTCCATTTGTTTTAAACAGAACCGTCCACGTGTTAGGACGAATAGTTCATTCGAGGCCTATTTAAGGTTCTCACTTTGTAATTGCTAAGGCATCCGGAAATATCCCCCTCTCTCTCTTTCCTTGCCTGATCTTGTATCCCTCTCTCTTATGCTTTGAATAAAATTGTAAGTTTATTTTAAACTTGAGTTATTTTCTTATGTTTTAAAGTTTTGATTCTGTTTTCGCATCGTTTTAATTGTTCCGCTTTATTCACACCCTTTCTGGTATCAGAGCCATGTTGGTAGAGATGAGTGAGTAGTCTCATACTACCGTCCTTAGGGCGGTGTTGTTCTTAGGTTGCTAGGAAGAGTCCTGTTACTCTGTTTGAATTCCTAGAGCTACCAGAATAGTGACCCTGTTCCGAAGTCCACCGCTCTAGTTCCCGTAGTTACCATGGTCGTAACCCCTGTTCGCCGAAGTCTCATCGCTCAGCCTCGTAGTTACCAGAATAGTTACCCTGTCCCGTCAGAAGTCTACTATTCCAATTAGATTAATCACTTAGTGGTTATACTGTTCGCTCATCCTCGCCGAGTACTACCGTAGTAAGCTTTCCGAGCGAGATGTTGCCGTGAGGCCGAGGTAGGCGTAGGCGTGAAAATACCGCTGATGTCGCCAAGATCGTAGGAGAAAGTGTCGATGAACAGACAAAGTTAATCGCTTAAGTAATTAAAAGATAGGAAATAGTGTTGACAACTAGGATAAGAACCGCTTAGGTAAAGAAGAACAAGAACTAGTATAGACAACTAGGATAGGAGAACCACTTAGGTAAAGAAAGAACAAGAAACAGTGTCGACAACTAGGATAGGAGTACTATTAAGTAGTCGAAGGAATAAGAAAAGAGTAGGACTAAAAGCCTAATAACAAGTTAGAACAACAGCCCTAGGATAAGGATGGTAGTCTCCACGCTTATCAACAAACCGTTGGTTATAAACCAAGAAGTTTATAAATGAAGATGCGTCCAGAATTTAAATACATAAGAGAATATAATTCTCAGATAATTGATTTAGTCATAGCAAAGCATGAGTGCAATAATCGTTAAAGAGAGTCTTAGAGAATTAGACCAAGACACAACCGCAAGACTGTAGGCCTAGGAGTTGTTGTCCACAACCAATCAAACAAGTTATAATCGAGAAAATAAATGACCTTGATGAAGAAGTTAGCAGATTAAAAAGATATCTTAATTATTTAAAAAAGAGACAATCCATGTCTAAATTCTTAGTGGAGCTCCATACAGCTTCTTACTAGTAAGAATGAATGAAATCAACAGTGAAAACTTAGCAACTTCAAAGATTGCTAAAGTTGAAAAAGATTTACAGAATTGGAATATTCCAAAAGAATCTTTCAAATCTGTTTATGAAACAGGAAAGTTTGATTTTATAAAAAATTATAATATCAAAACTTGTGAATCCATTAGCTATTAATAACTCAAAAGAGATTATTAAATTGCTATCAATCAAGATATAAATGATATAAAAAGGAATTTAATTTCTTCACATAGGTTTGGTACAAATTGTCAGAAGCCTTTGTATCGATTGGGTCTCGATACTCTATCCGCCTCTTACTAAGAGATGCAAGGTTATTAAACTTTGATGATTCCTTACTCGGAGTTCTACAAAGTAATTTAGCCAGAGGTCCAGTTTATTTTAACTGTTACCCAAATTTTTCAGTAGATATTAATGATCAGAACGTTATGGATACCTTAACGTTAAACATTAAAACGAAAAATATGAACAAGAAGATAAACACAAGAGAAATAGCTATAATATACAGAGTATATTACAAAGCAATGAAAACAACCTTAGCTCCAAAAGCTAAACTAGTTAGCGATAAAGGTGCTACCATGCTTATGGAAGCAAACCAGAACATAGTAACATCTTTGTTCCAAGAATGCTAAAATGGAATGAAATTTTAGCAAAAGATGAATGGCACTTCGATGCTATTACCCAACCAAAGATAGAACCAGAGAGTTCTGATATTGAACAAATAATCCAGCATTTGGATGGGTCAATTGATTTCAAAATTTTAAGATCTAATGGAAGATACTCTTCAAAGGCATCTTCTTCCAAACCCCGAGGATGAAGAGTATTCGATAATTCGCGAAACTATAATCGAACGAAAAGTTCGGGAGTAGACTATTCAATCGCATCTAAAGTCTACTATCGACCAATCGATGAACGATCGCATTTCACCGTAGTGAAATGCATGGTGGAGATAGCTTGGGCATGATTAAAGATAGTATCGATTTTAAAATCGACTGGAAATATATTGATAAGTTATGGGCAGATCCAGAGCACGCCATTAAAAGAAAATGGTATGTAAGCACCTTTTCACTTAGTGAAAGGAAGGTGTTTAAAGCATCGATAAGAGACATGAACAATGTTAGAGCAAATCTAGAATTCTTTGTGGTTTGAAATCACCGATAAACTCCATAATGGCGCATGCTGTCCGAGTACCATTGTAAAAATGGTTCACAGTGAAAGAACTGTTGAGTCAAGAATACCCTTTAGAATGATAAAGATTCCCGTTAACGGTGAAGTCTTAACCGCCACTTTTTAAAAAGAGATATAAAAGATCCTAATGATATCACACGTTGATGATATTAATAAGATTTTGCAACAACAACTACACCAACCATTGTTACATGTTATCTCTAACCAAATTTCGAGGCAAGTAATTCTACCTTCAGAATACACCGATTTCCTAAGAGAAAACCTTATCCGAACCGCTTTTAAGATTCCCGCTTTGCAAAGCCATCCAAAATTCGGAAGGAAATCAAGATGATCCGCTAGACAATCGAGAGTAAGTTCAAAGAGATGAAAGTCTTCAAGGATCAACTCAAACATCCCGACAAATCCACAAGGTGTTAGCGAAGGTTCTAGTTCAAAAATGAAACAGAGGTTAATAAAATATCAAAATTAACCAATAATAAAAGAATTTTTATAAACAATGACGCTCCTGCATGTTGTTTGAAGAACGAATTCCACCCCACCACTTACTCGGGTGATGAAATCCATGAATGGAACATTGACGGCATGTCCGGCGACAAGTTGTTAAAGTGCTCCATGAGATGGGAGTTTGTTTAACCGCTTATAAAATAAAAACACATACCGATGATGCTCAACTCAGATCAATCATAATTTCCTTTTATGGAATGTTAAAAATTCGTGGGATAACTTCCTATTCGATATTGAAAAGCAAGCATCATGAATGCTACTACCACAACCAAATAAGGAACATCGATAACGCTTTACTAATGAAGTTCACGGGATGCCTCGCAACCCTGTATATCAGACGGAAACACTTTGTCGTGATCCAAAACTTTTCCAAGACAGAAGTTTAGAGATCCTTAATAATCTAACGTGTCCAAAATTACACGATTTTAAATGGTATAAAGATATATTTCTTAACAAGGTCATGTTACGACCTGATTGTAACCATGATTATTGGAAAGAAAGATTTATCAGTGGTTTGCCTAAACTCTTCACCGAGAAGGTAAGAACCAATATCAGAAGATGCCACAATGGTGATACTCCCTATGCCATCATGACATATGGGGATTTAATCAGCTATATTAATATGACGGGCTTAGAATTATGTAATTCTATAAAGCTTAATAATCAGATACAAAGATACTCCACCAAAGGAGAGTTAGGAAGTTTCATGAAGACTTCTATGTTAAGATTTCGCCCATCAAAGAGCATCAAGAGAATGAAAAGAATCATAACATTTCGCCCAAAGCGTATAAAAGAATTATACTCATAAGAAGAAATATAACAAAAGAAAGCAAAGAAAAATACGAAAGTAAAAGGAGTTTGTGGAATTAGAAACAGCCACACGGCCAATAAATGCAAAGAACTCGATAAAAGGAAAGATAAGATTAATCATTGGGAATTGACCCCAAAATAAAGGATAAACTGTTTACAATATTAAATGAAGAAACGATGATAATAGCTCGAGAGTCTTCGACGCTTTACAAAGATTTATGGATCATCGACTGGGTTACGTCAGATAGTTCCACTTCCAAACGATCGCGAATGCATCGGGAAAATCTGCACATGTACCAAATGCAATTGGCGTTATCTCAAATAGCAACAAGAGTTTTCTTTGACATGGTCGATCACATTGATGACGACAATTTTAAAAGCAATACTGAAAGAGCTCGAAGCTTGTCATTAATCAGAAAAAAGAAAAATGGATTATAGAACCCTATGACATGAAAAGAGTTTTTGATAAATTTAAAGACTCTAAGTCAGGTACTTCATTACCAGACTTAATAAAAGAAGTCTCGAATCTGAAGGAAGAAATCCTTCGATTACGAAAGTGCTACCATTAAGTCAAACACCGTCAAAACTAAGTCCTGATCTCACGTAAGATCCCCAAACATCATCTATTTTTAAATGATAATTACCGATAATCAAGATGATGATGAAACCGATAATAATCTAGATTCGTGATTAACTTTGATATCTGGCTAAAGCAATAAGCTACCATGTCCCTATTAAGTTAATTATGAAGATTTTGCTATCGAAAGAATAGCGCTTTTAGATTCGTGAGCGTATCAAATCGATTCGCGAAGGTATAATCCCTACCAGTACTTAAACAAGAGTACGATAGATTATATTCCCACAAAGTGAGGATATAGAAATTAATTATAAACTTTCGAAGCACTTCAGATGCAATAAAAACATTGCATTCACGAACCTTCATTATAACCAAGGATATAATCGAGGAAATCATCTTAGGAACACCATTCCTAGCCCGTATATTGCCATATACTTGAAAACTGTACATTTGTATTTACACTACCACTATGGAGAAGATCTCATATTTCCTTATATAAATCCTTTGACAAGATCGTAGTGTCGTAATAAACAAAGCAGTGGTTTTAGAACACAAGATCAAACCATTTGAGTAAGCACGAAGGTGGAATGGCTCGCGCCATATCATTGGTAAGAATAAGTAAAGCTACCATTGAAGAAAGCACGAAAGGTCAGGCGGCCGTATCATTGGTAAAATAAGTCGCTAGTTAGAATAACCGTAAACAATCCTTAATCGTTACGTAAGTCTTTTATCAAAACATTGATTTTGAAGTTTTATGAGTAACTTTCATAAGTCTTTGTCAAAACATTGATTTTGAAGTTTTATGAGTCTCTTATCAAAACACCGATTTTAAAGATCGTATAAATCTTTATCAAAAATTGATTTTGAAAACCAGGTTTTAGATCTATAATGATTTAATGAAATTCCTGCAAAACATTTGTTATGGCACCATAAGTTCCATAGACATTTTTTGGCATAAACCATCCACAAAGCAGTTCTCCAGAAGAACATCAGGCATTAATGCCCGGCAGGTAAGTCAGCAAGAAAACAAAGGCGCTACGTAACGCCTCAAACAAAATAATAGAAGCATGACATAAAAGTCAAAAAGATAACATCGCCACGCAAAACAGCGTACCAAAGCAGTCCTTCAAGAAAAGGACACAAAGCAGATGGCGACATTTGCCCTTCGTAAAGCAAAGGACACTGCCTTCAGATAGCAAAGTTAGACACTTGCCCTTCTAAAAGCAAGAGTCAAACAGTAAAGCACATGGTGACCTTTGCCCTTTCGCAAACGCAAAAGGACAAAACCCATAAAGCGACAATGACATTTGCCTCTTCGTAAAAGAAAGAGCAAAGAAAGCGACATAAAGCGTAGAAGACAAAGGACTAAAGCAGAAGAAGACGTTTGCCCTTTCGAAAAAGAAAAGGACATGTAATTCTTAGCCGTCCATTTGTTTTAAACAGAACCGTCCACGTGTTAGGACGAATAGTTCATTCGAGGCCTATTTAAGGTTCTCACTTTGTAATTGCTAAGGCATCCGGAAATATCCCCCTCTCTCTCTTTCCTGCTCGATCTTGATCCTCTCTCTTATGCTTTGAATAAAATTGTAAGTTTATTTTAAACTTGAGTTATTTTCTTATGTTTTAAAGTTTTGATTCTGTTTTCGCATCGTTTTAATTATTCCGCTTAGGACGGTAGTATGATTCCTTACTCGGAGTTCTACAAAGTAATTTAGCCAGAGGTCCAGTTTATTTTAACTGTTACCCAAATTTTTCAGTAGATATTAATGATCAGAACGTTATGGATACCTTAACGTTAAACATTAAAACGAAAAATATGAACAGTAAGATAAACACAAGAGAAATAGCTATAATATACAGAGTATATTACAAAGCAATGAAAACAACCTTAGCTCCAAAAGCTAAACTAGTTAGCAGTAAAGGTGCTACCATGCTTATGGAAGCAAACCAGGAACATAGTAACATCTTTGTTCCAAGAATGCTAAAATGGAATGAAATTTTAGCAAAAGATGAATGGCACTTCGATGCTATTACCCAACCAAAGATAGAACCGCAGAGTTCGATATTGAACAAATAATCCAAAGATTTGGACGGTTCAATTGATTTAAAATTTTAAGATCTAATGGAAGATACTTTTCAAAGGCATCTTCTTCCAAACCCCGAGGATGAAGAGTATTCGATAATTCGCGAAACTATAACCGAACGAAAAGTTCGTGGAGTAGACTATTCGTCATCAAGCATCTAAAGTCTACTATCGACCAATCGATAGAACGATCGCAAATTCACCGTAGTGAAATGCACGCGAGATAGCTTGGCATGATTAAAGATAGTATCGATTTTAAAATCGATCGAAATATATTGATAAGTTATGGCGCATCCAGAGCACGCCATTAAAAGAAAATGGTATGTAAGCACCTTTTCACTTAGTGAAAGGAAGGTGTTTAAAGCAGATCGATAAGAGATATGAACAATGTTAGAGCAAATCTAGAATTCTTTGGTGGTTTGAAATCACCGATAAACTCCATAATGGCGC
Organism: Przewalskia tangutica; assembly: GCA_029844215.1. Taxonomy (NCBI): domain Eukaryota; kingdom Viridiplantae; phylum Streptophyta; class Magnoliopsida; order Solanales; family Solanaceae; genus Przewalskia; species Przewalskia tangutica. Next base: position 12,401,811 of record CM056739.1, on the reverse strand, counting down.
ATGTTCGAGTACCATTGTAAAAATGGTTCACAGTGAAAGAACCGCTGAGTCAAGAATACCCTTTAGAACAGATAAAGATTCCCGTTAACGGTGAAGTCTTAACCGCCACTCCTTTTAAAAGAGATATAAAAGATCCTAATGATATCACACATGTTGATGATATTAATAAGATTTTGCAACAGAACAACTACACCAACCAGTTGTTACATGTTATCTCTAACCAAATTTCAGAGGCAAGTAATGCTTCTACCTTCAGGAATACACCAGTACGGTCGGAAGAGAAAACCTTATCCGAACCGCTTTTTAAGATTCCCCAGTTTTCGGCAAAAAGCCATCCAAAATTCGGGAAGGAAATCGAAGATGATCTGCTAGACGTAATCGAGTAAGTTCAAAGAGATGAAAGTCTCAAGGATCAACTCAAACATCCCGACAAATCCGCTGGTGTTAAGCGAAGGTTCTAGTTCAAAATGAAACAGAGGTTAATAAAATATCAAAATTAACCAATAATAAAAAGAATTTTTATAAACAATGACGCTCCTGCATGTTGTTCAAGAACGAATTCCACCCCACCACTTACTCGGTGATGAAATCCATGAATGGAACATCACGGCATGTCCGGGCGACAAGTTGTTAAAGTGCTCACGAGACGGGAGTTTGTTTAACCATTATAAAATAAAAACACATACCGATGATGCTCAACTCAGATCAATCATAATTTCCGCTTTATCGAATGTTAAAAATCAAAGGATAACTTCCTATTCGATATTGAAAAAGCAAGCATCATGAACGCTACTACCACACCCAAATAAGGAACATCGATAATGCTTTACTAATGAAGTTCACAATGATGCCTGCAACCTCATATATCAGACGGAAACACTTTGTTGGTGATCCAAAACTTTTCCAAGACAGAAGTTTAGAGATCCTTAATAATCTAACGTGTCCAAAATTACACGATTTTAAATGGTATAAAGATATATTTCTTAACAAGGTCATGTTACGACCTGATTGTAACCATGATTATTGGAAAGAAAGATTTATCAGTGGTTTGCCTAAACTCTTCGCCGAGAAGGTAAGAACCAATATCAGAAGATGCCACAATGGTGATACTCCTAGGCCATCATGACATATGGGGATTTAATCAGCTATATTAATATGACGGGCTTAGAATTATGTAATTCTATAAAGCTTAATAATCAGATACAAAGATACTCCACCAAAGGAGAGTTAGGAAGTTTCTGCGAAGACTTCGGCTATGTTAAGATTTCTGCTCCATCAAAGAGCATCAAGAGAATGAAAAAGAATCATAACATTTCTCGCCCCAAAGCGTATAAAAAGAATTATACTCATAAGAAGAAATATAACAAAGAAAGCAACAAAGAAAAAATGTAAAGTAAAAGGAGTTTGTGGAATTGCAGAAACAGCCACATGGCCAATAAATGCAAAGAACTCGATAAAAGGAAAGATAAGATTAACTGCTGGGAATTGACCCAAAATAAAGGATAAATCTTACAATATTAAATGAAGAATAATGATAATAGCTCGAGAGTCTTCGACAGCTTTACAGTGACGATGGATCACTTGATCTGGGTTACAGTTCAGATAGTTCCACTTCCACTGATCGCGAATGTATCGGGAAAATCGCACATGTACCAAATGCATAATCGCGTTATCTCAAATAGCAACAAGAGTTTTTCTTTGACATGGTCGATCACATTGATGACGCACAATTTTAAAAAAGCAATACTGAAAGAGCTTGTCATTAATCATAAAAAAGAAATATGGATTATAGAACCCAATGACATGAAAAGAGTTTTTGATAAATTTAAAGACTCTAAATCAGGTACTTCATTACTGCACTTAATAAAAGAAGTCTCAATCAAGGAAGAAATCCTTCGACTAAAAAAGGCTCTCATTAGAAATCAAACACCGGTCAAAACTGTAAGTCCTGATCTCACAGAAGATCCCCAAACATCATCTATTTTTAAATGATAATTACCGATAATCAAGATGATGAAACCGATAATAATCTAGATTCGTGGATTAACTTTGATATCTGTGGCTAAAGCAATAAGCTACCATGTCCCTATTAAGTTAATTATCAAGATTTTGCTATCGAAAGAATAGCGCTTTTAGATTCGTGAGCAGATCAAAATCGATTCGCAAGGTATAATCCCTACCGTGTACTTAAACAAGAGTACGATAGATTATATTCCGCCACAAAGCAGGATATAGAAATTAATTATAAACTTTCGAAGCACTCAGATGCAATAAAACATTGCATTCACGAATGCCTTCATTATAACCAAGGATATAATCGAGGAAATCATCTTAGGAACACCATTCCTAGCCCGATATTGCCATATACGGCAAAACCGCATCGTATTTACACTACCACTATGGGAGAAGATCTCATTTCCTTATATAAATCCTTTGACAACAGATCGAGTGGTCGAATAAAAGCAGTGGTTTTTAGAACACACCAGATCAAACCATTTGAGTAAGCACGAAGGTCGGAATGGCCTGTGCCATATCATTGGTAAGAATAAGTAAAAGCTACCATTGAAGAAAGCACGAAAGGCTGGAAGGGCCTGTGCCGTATCATTGGTAAAATAAGCTGCTAGTTAGAACAACCAGAAACAATCCCAGAATTGTTACGTAAGTCTTTTATCAAAACACTGATTTTGAAGTTTTATGAGTAACTTTCATAAGTCTTTTGTCAAAACATTGATTTTGAAGTTTTATGAGTCTCTTATCAAAACACTGATTTTAAAGATCGATAAATCTTTTATCAAAATTGATTTTGAAAACCGTGTTTTAGATCTATAATGATTTAATGAAATTCTCAAAACATTTGTTATGGCACCATAAGTTCCATAGACATTTTTGGCATAAACCATCCACAAAGCGCTTCTCGGAACATCGTGCATTAATGCCTACAGTAAGTCAAGAAAACAAAAGAAGGCTACGCGTAACGCTCAAACAAAATAATAAGCATGACATAAAAGTCAAAAGATAACATCGCCACGCAAAGCGCACCAACAGCAGTCCCTTCAAGAAAAGGACACAAAGCAGATGGCGACATTTGCCCTTTCGTAAAAGCAAAGGACACTCGCCTTCAGATAAAGCAGAAAGTTTACACTTGCCCCTTCTGAAAAGCAAGAGTCAAAAAGTAAAGTTAGATGGTGACATTTGCCCTTTCGCAAAGCAAAAGGACAAAACCCATAAAGTTAGACAATGACATTTGCCTCTTCGTAAAAGAAAGAGCCAAAGAAAGCGACATAAAGCGTAAGAAGACAAAGGACTAAAGGTAAGAAGACGCTTGCCCTTTCAAAAGAAAAGGACATGTAATTCTTAGCCGCCCATTTGTTTTAAAATGTAACCGCCCACGTGTTAGACGAATAGTTCATTCGAGGCCTATTTAAGGTTCTCACTTTGTAATTGCTAAGGCATCCTAAATATCCTCTCTCTCCTTGCTCGATCTTGTATCCTCTCTCTTATGCTTTGAATAAAATTGTAAGTTTATTTTAAACTTGAGTTATTTTCTTATGTTTTAAAGTTTTGATTCTGCTGCATCGCTTTAATTATTCCGCTTTATTCACACCCTTTCGTATCGTGAGCCATGTTGGTAGAGATGAGTGAGTAGTCTCATACTACCGCTTAGCGGTGTTGTTCTTAGGTTGCTAGGAAGAGTCCTCGTTACTCGCTTGAATTCCTGAGCTACCGCATAGTGACTGTTCGCCGTAAGTCCACCGCTCTAGTTCCTCGTAGTTACCACGGTCGTAACCCTCGTTCGCCGTAGTTCATCGCTCCAGCCTCGTAGTTACCGTAATAGTTACCCCGTCCGCCGTAAGTCTACTATTCCAATTAGATTAATCACTTAGTGGTTATCGTTCGCTCATCCTCGCCGAGTACTACCGTAGTAAGCTTTCCGAGCAAAGATGTCGCCCGTGAGGCCGAGGTAGGCGTAGGCGTGAAAATACCGCTGATGTCGCCAAGATCGTAGGAGAAAGTGTCGATGAACAGACAAAGTTAACTGCTTAAGTAATTAAAAGATAGGAAATAGTGTTGACAACTAGGATAAGAATCATTTAGGTAAAGAAAGAACAAGAACTAGTATGTACAACTAGGATAGAGAACCACTTAGGTAAAGAAAGAACAAGAAACAAAGGTCGACAACTAGGATAGAGTACTATTAAGTAGTCGAAGGAATAAGAAAAGAGTAGGACTAAAAGCCTAATAACAAGTTAGAACAAATGTTTCTAGGATAAGGATGGTAGTCTCCACGCTTATCAACAAACCTTTGGTTATAAACCAAGTAGTTTATAAATGAAGATGCGCCAGAGTTTGATTATATAAGAAAGTATAATTCTTCTAAGTTAAATTGCATAATAGAAAGTAATTCCTGCAATAAGAGGATAAAAGCAAACCTTAAAGAATTAGAGTATTATAAAATTGCTAAACCAATTGATGGAGCGAATGATTTCTATCAGATCATAATTAGACAAGTAATCATCAATAGAATGGTCGAGTTATATGAAGAAAATGATAGGTTAAGAATACATGTCAAATGCTTGGCAACAAGGCAAGCTATGGCTCAATTCTTAGTTGATCTCTATACAGATCAGTATTAATGGAAACTTTTTTATCTCCAGAAGATAATTTTATTAACAAAATTAATACTTTATTAGCCCAAGAAGCTAAACACAGTAAGCTTGGTGTTATTAAAAACATCAATTTTACGATTGACTGGAAAACTCTTGATAAATCATGGTAGATCCAAGAACGCCATTAAAAGAAAATGGTACAACAAAGACTTTCCCAACCGAGGAAAGAAAGGAATTTAGAAATAATCGATAAGTGATATGAATGTAATTAATTCTAATGTAGAATTCTTTAGGTGGTTCCAAATCACCGATAAACTCCATAATGGCATGAAGTGTCTTAACACTATCACGAGGAATGGTTCAAAAGAGAATATCATGAAACAAGAATCCGCCATTAGAACAAATCGAGGTCCCCGTAGCGGTGAGATCTTGATTAACCAATGCCTAAAAGATGAGAAGGATCCAAAAGGAATCCTAAGGGAAAAGGAAGAAATCCGGCTTGTTACAAGATACCGTGCAAGTAAGTGCCCACGTGTCCGTAATAAACCAATTGGAATGTATGGAAAACCCTTTCGATTATTTCTTTAATATTAATGATTGTTTGGCAAAACGCCACAAAGTCGATGATAATAATAGATTATCAGACAGAATTAATAGTAAGCTTAAAGAGCTGAACTCGATCAAAAAACCCAGTAAGGGTTCCAATTCAAATAATAAAAAGGATGGATTAAAGGGTCCAAAGATTATTAAGAAGAGGGTCAGGAAACCCAAAAGAAAGAATAATAATTCATTAATTATTACAAAGTTAAACGAAGAATACCAGTTGGTTATTCCAAGTTTCTTCGTAAAATTATTACAAAGGATTTATAATTCATCAAATTACGCTCAACCTCCACTGCATCATGAGAGTACAGAAAAAATCTGTGCCTATATAAAACAGAAAATTAGTGTTATCACGGATAACCACCAAGAAGTTTCTATTAAAGAAACTAACCCAGACACTACTGTTCAAGATTTATTAAAAGAAATTGCAAACCTAAAGGGTGAAATCAACAGTATGAAAAAGAATCTCAGCCCCACGTAGGTCAAACTTTGACTAATGGAGAACTAACTCCAGTTAAACCTCTAACAACAGAGAATAAATCAGGATTAAAATCAATTTCCAGGGCCAGAGCATTAAGCTACCATGTCCCTATTAAAATTATAATAAACAAAGATTTCATCTTAGAAAAGATTGCGTTATTAGACTCTGGAGCAGATCAGAATTGTATTTGCGAAGGATTAATTCCCACTAAGTACTTAAGAAAAAGTACACATAAATTATACTCTGCTACAGGAGATAAAATAAAAATTGATTGGAAGCTTTCAAAAGCCCATGTCTGTAATAATGGTATTTGCTTCACTAATGATTTCGTTATTACACGAAACATAACTGAAGAAGTCATTCTAGGAATCCCCTTCCCATTACAGATAAAACCATATACCGCTAAATTAGACTTTGATTTACACCGCCTATGGGAGAAACCTGTGTTCTACACGTAAGTCCTTTAACTACCGATCACAAGAATCATATTAAACATGTAAAACAATCTTTAAAATACGGCTATTAACCAATCAGGTTAACTACCTAAAAGAAGATGTTAAAATAAAAAGGATAGAATCTAATTTAAAAACCCCGGAGGTAATTACTAGAGTAAAGAAGTTATTAGATTCTATGGAAAAAGAAATATGTTCAGAACTACCAGGTGCTTTCTGGAAAAGAAAGAAGCATACTGTAGAGCTGCCATACACGGATGACTTTAGTGAGAAGAACATTCCCACAAAAGCCAGACCAATCCAGATGAGCCATGAGCTCATGGAACACTGTAAAAAGGAAGTCAATGATTTACTTAAAAAAGGAATCATTAGGCATTCTAAATCACAGTGGAGCTGTTCAGCTTTCTACGTTAACAAAAACGCTGAAAAAGAAAGAGGAGTCCCAAGACTCGTCATCAATTATAAACCTCTTAACCAGGCGCTAAAATGGATTAGTAATTCGATTCCTAATAAAAGAGATTTATTAAAAAGAACTTATAATGCTAATATTTACAGAAGTTCGATACGAAGTCGATTCGCAAATTCAAGTCGATGAAAATGATAAGTATAAAATGCCTTTTAATGTCCCCTTGGACAATATGAATGGAATGTAATGCCGCTCGCTCAAGAACGCCCTTCCGAATTTCGTAACATCATGAATAACATATTCAACCCTTACAACCAATACATGATTGTATACATAGACGATGTTCTAGTATTCTCGATAACATAGAACAAAGATTTTAAGCATTTAAGCACTTTTGCCCAAACAGCTAAGTACAATGGTCTAGCAAGAAGTGCCAAGAAGATAAAATCTGCTTTCAAACACCATTAGGTTCTTAGGGCATGATCTCTATCAAGGAACCTATAAACCAATTTGCAGAGCCATAGAGTTCTCTACCAAATTCTCGATGAAATTCCCGATAAAACTCACTACAAAGATTCTTAGAAGTCTTAATTATGTTGCAGATTTTATCCCAAGGGTTAGACAGATTTGTGAACCCTTATATAAAAGACTAAAGAAAATCCAAATTCTTGGTCGAGGAACAAACTAGAGTCACATACGATAAAAGAACTTGTCCGTAAGCTTCCATGTTTAGGCATCCCTAATCCGTAAGCCTTTATGATAAGAGAAACCGACGCCTCGACATAGGCTACTACGTATCCTTAAACAAAGAATTTCTCGAGTCACTTGAACAGCTTAGTAAGATTTACTTCGAACCGAACCAAGCACGTAAAAACTATAGCACGCTTAAAAGGAAATTTTGTCTATAAGACTATGTATTACAAAGTTTCAAGATGATTTGGTAAACAAAGAATTTTTATTAAGAGTCGATCGCAGTTAACAAAGACATTTTGCAAAAAGATGTTAAAAATTTGGTTTCCAAACAGATTTTTGCCCGATGGCAAGCCTTATTATCCAGTTTCGATTTTAAAATTGATTTTATAAAAGGAGAAGAAAACTCTCTGCCAGATTTCCTAACAAGAGAATTTTTGCAGGGAAATAATGAGACCAGGCTCCCAGGGCTTACGCCCGATGAGACCACCCTTTCAGAATAAATTAGAAGAGAAAATGAAATGTACCTTTTGCGTAAAAACTCAGGACCAATTCTTCATAAACCCAAATGACAAAATAAATTCACAATATCGAGATCTCCGATTATACCGCCTTCCTCTAAAAAGGGAAAGAACAGATTCACTGCTCAAGGTTACACCAAAGATCCGCCTGCAGCAGAGCAGAGATACATAAAATGGTTCCTCCTAATCATACTCGGCGCTTAAACCAAGAGGGCCCTCTAAAAAGGAGATACCACTTCTATCCGTGTTGGGAATTTATTCATACCTGCACTTGCCAATAATGGCACCGACAAACAAGATGAAAATTTTAGTGGTACAAGATTTGCTAAAACCTCATATACGCACTCACCAAGATGTAGATACTCAAGACTCCCTAAAAACTAGAAGTACTATGAGTTTATTTTAGTTGATACCGACTCCATGTAAGTCGAGCACAAGTATTTTGATAAAACAGACTAATCGAGTATTCCAAGTTTACCATTAAAAAGATTTTAAGTCCATTTAATTGGTATGTAGATCACCTACAAACCCACATACCATTATCCAGGACTCACAGACCGCAAGCCTATAATTGGTATGATTATAAGGATGCATGGTTCAATTTTCTCAGATGTTAGGCCAAATACCCATACTTGGTTCATCAAATACGCAGGCGGATTAAGGAGAAAGTTATTCCTGCATGGTTCTACGAATGGTGGAGCATCTTTGGAGGAAATTCACAGTGGTCGCCTAAGCTTCCAGATAAGTATAAGAGTTTCCAAGAGGAACAAATGATTTCGACTTTACCGTAACATATTAAGTTATGCAAGTTCTTTTTAATAAAAGAATTTCAGATATCATTAATCGTCATTTGATATCCAAGAAATAAACAGATCCGTTATTTAAGCAAGACCATCGTAATTAAAGGATGGAGCCCAAAACCCGTGGAAGAACTTAAGGTAAAACCGTAGTTAAGTCCATCTTCCTCGTGAGAAACCTCACGCTCTAAATCGTAAACCCGAAGCTATTGTAAGCTCCGCAAAATCGAGGACGAAGAAGGTGGAATCCAACCACAAGGAAACAGATAATGGCGACATGCTCATTCCCGTGGAATTGCACAAGCTCACGCAGATGCGCACAAAGAAATAACAACGTCCCTTCCGTAAAAGGACGAATCGATGGTGACACTTGCCCTTTCGTAAAAGTAAAGCGACACTTGCCCTTCGTGATAGCAGAAAGCGACACTTGCCCTTCTAAAAGCAAGTCAAAAGTAAAGCAGATGGTGACATTTGCCCTTTCGCAAAGCAAAAGGACAAACTCAGAAGAGATAGCGACATTTGCCTCTTCGTAAAAGAAAGAGCCAAAGACATGACATAAAGCGTAAGAAGACAAAGGACTTTAAAGCGTAAGAAGACGCTTGCCTTTCAAAAGTAAAGGTCATGTAGTCTTAGCCGTCCATTTGTTTAAAACAGAACCGTCCACGTGTTAGGACGAATAGTTTAATCGAGGCCTATTTAAGGTTCTCATTTGTAAACACAGAAGGCATCGATACCAGAAAGGGTGTGAATAAAGCGGAACAATTAAAACGATGCGAAAACAGAATCAAAACTTTAAAACATAAGAAAATAACTCAAGTTTAAAATAAACTTACAAATTTATTCAAAGCATAAGAGAGAGAGGGATACAAGATCAGGCAAGGAAAGAGAGAGAGGGGGATATTTCCGGATGCCTTAGCAATTACAAAGTGAGAACCTTAAATAGGCCTCGAATGAACTATTCGTCCTAACACGCGATTCGCTCATAAAACAAATGGACGCTAAGAATTACATGTCCTTTTCTTTTTCGAAGCGGCAAACGCCTTCTTCTCGCTTTAAAGTCCTTTGTCTTCTTCTCGCTTTATGTCGCTTTTGGCTCTTTCTTTTCTCAAGAGGCAAATGTCGCCGTCGCTTTACGGGTTTTGTCCTTTGCTTTTAAAAGCGGCAAATGTCACTATCCGCTTTACTTTTTGACTCTTGCTTTTCCGGCGCGTTGTCGCCGCTTTATCCGGCGGCAAGTGTCCTTTGCTTTTCCGAAGCGGCAAATGTCGCCATCCCGCTTGGTCCTTTTCGCGGACTCGCTTGGTACGCTTTGCGTAGGCGATGTTATCTTTTTGACTTTTATGTCATGCTTCTATTATTTTGTTCGAGGCGCTCGAGCCTTCTTTTGTTTTCACGACTTACCCGCCGCATTAATGCCCGATGTTCTTCCTCGAGAATCGCTGCAGGACGGTTTATGCCAAAAATGTCTATGGAACTTACGGTGCCATAACACATGTTTTGCAGGAATTTCATTAAATCATTATAGATCTAAAACCTGGTTTTCAAAATCAATTTTTGATAAAAGATTTATACGATCTTTAAAATCAGTGTTTTGATAAGAGACTCATAAAACTTCAAAATCAATGTTTTGATAAAAGACTTACGTAATAATTCGGGATTGTTTCGTTGTTCTAACTAGCGCTTATTTTACCAATGATACTAAGATGTGCCCTTCCAAATTTTTCGTGCTTTCTTCAATGGTAGCTTTTACTTATTCTTACTAATGATACGGCATGTGCCATTCCAAATTTTCGTGCTTACTCAAATGGTTTCACCGTCGCGGTTCTAAAACCACCGCTTATTACGACCACTGACCGTTGTCAAAGCTGATTTATATAAGGAAATACGAGATCTTCTCCCATAGTGGTAGTGTAAATACCGCCCGTTTTGCCGTATACGGCAATATCCGCTAGGAATGGTGTTCCTAAGATGATTTCTCGCTATATCCTCGTTATAATGAAGTCGCTCGTGAATGCAATGTTTTTATTGCATACAAGTTGCTTTCAAAGTTTATAATTAATTTCTATATCCTCACCGCGGAATATAATCTATACGCATTTTGTTTAAGTACCGTAGGATTATACCTTCGCGAACGCAGCTTTGATCCGCTTCCTCGATCTAAAAGCGCTATTCTTTCGATAGCAAAATCTTCAATAATTAACTTAATAGTGACACGGTAGCTTATCGCTTTAGCCCTAGATATCAAAGTTAATCCCGAATCTAGATTATTATCGCTTCATCATCATCTTGATTATCGTGAATTATCCGCTTAAAAATAGATGATGTCGGGATCTTCTCGAGATCCGACTTCGTTTTGACCGTTGTTTCAGCTTTCTAATGAATCGAGCCTTTTCATAATTCAAGGATTTCTTCCTTCGCATTCGAGACTTCTTTTATTAAGTCCGTAATGAAGTTCCGATTTGTAGTCTTTAAATTTATCAAAAACTCTTTTCATGTCATAGGTTCTATAATCCCTTTTTCTTTTTCTCGATTAATGACAAGCTTCGAGCTCTTTCTGTATTGCTTTAAAATTGTCGCTATCAATGTGATCGACCATGTCAAAGAAAACTCGTCGCTATTCGAGATAACGCCAATCGTCCTGCTTCGTACACGTGCAGATTTTCCCAAGACATTCGCAATAAAGCCGAAGTGGAACTATCTCGAATCAGAACCTGCATCCTGATCCATCGCCATCAGAGAAACCGGCTCAAGACTCTCCGTAGCTATTATCCGATCGTTTCTTCATTTAATATTGTAAATAGCTTATCCTTTATTTTGGGGTCAATTCCCAATGCATTAATCTTATCTTTCCTTTTATCGTTCTTTGCATTTATCGCCACGTGGCCTGCTTTACCGCAATTCCAAAGAAACTCCTTTTACTTTCGTATTTTTGCCGTTGCTTTCTTTGTTATATTTCTTTATGAGTATAATTCTTTTATACGCTTTGGGGCAGAAATGTTATGATTCTTTTCATTCTCTTGATGCTCTTTGACGGAGCAGAAATCTTAACATAGCCAAGTCTTCGCAGAACTTCCTAACTCTCCTTTCGGAGTATCTTTGTATCCGATTATTAAGCTTTATAGAATTACATAATTCTAAGCCCGCCATATTAATATAGTCGATTAAATCCCCATATGTCATGATGGCATGCGAGTATCACCATCGTGGCATCTTCTCGATATCGTTCTACCTTCTCTACAAGAGTTTAGGCAAACCATCGATAAATCTTTCTTTCCAATAATCATGGTTACAATCAGTCGTAATATGACCTTGTTAAGAAATATATCTTTATACCATTTAAAATCGTGTAATTTTGGACACGTTAGATTATTAAGGATCTCTAAACTTCTGTTTTGGAAAAGTTTGGATCACCAACAAAGTGTTTCCCGATACAGTATAACAGGGTTGCCGAGGCATCACTGTGAACTTTATTAGTAAAATCTATCGATGTTCCTTATTTGGATCGTGGTAGTAGCATTCATGATGCTTGCTTTTTCAATATCGAAGGAAGTTATCCCACCAATTTTTTAACATTCCAGTAAAACCGGAAATTATGATTGATGCAAGTTGAGCATCATCAGTATGTGTTTTTATTTTATAACTGGTTAAACAAACTCCCATCTCATGGAGCACTTTAACAACTTGTCCTGACATGCCGCCAATGTTCCATTCATGGATTTCATCACCCGAATACGTGGTCAGTGGAATTCGCTCTTCAAACAACATGTCCGAACGCCGATCGCTTATAAAAATTCTTTTATTATTGGTTAATTTTGATATTTTATTAACCTCTGCTTTCATTTTTTGAACTAGAACCTTCGCTAACACCTTGACGGATTTGTCGATGTTTCGAGGTTGATCCTTCGAGACTTTCATCTCTTTGAACTTACTATCGATTCTCGCTTCAGCAGATCATCTTCGATTTCCTTCCGAATTTTCGATGGCTTTTTGCCAAAACTGGGAATCTTAAAAGAGGTTCGATAAGGTTTTCTTCCGACCGCATCGTGTATTCTCAAGGTAGAAGCATTACTTGCCTCAAATTTGATTAGAGATAACATGTAACAACCGTCGTGTAGTTGTTCTGGTAAAATCTTATTAATATCATCAACATGCGTGATATCATTAGATCTTTTATATCTCTTTTAAAAGGAGTGGCGTTAAGACTTCACCGTTAATCGGAATCTTTATCCGTTTCTAAAGGGGTGTTATCGACTCAACAGCTTCTTTCACCGTGAACCATTTTTTTACAATGGTACTCATTAATCGCTCGCCATTACGGAGTTTATCGCTGATTTCAAACCACCTAAAGAATTCTAGATTTGCTCTAACATTGTTCATGTCTCTTATCCAGCTTTAAACACCTTCCTTTCACTAAGTGAAAAGGTGCTTACATACCATTTTCTTTTAATGGCGTGCTCGATCCGCCATAACTTATCAATATATTTCCAAATGATTTTAAAATCGATACTATCTTTAATCATGCCTGTTATTTCCACCATGCATTTCACTTCGCGGGTCACAATGCTCTATCGATCGTCGATAGTAGACTTTGGGTACCGATGACTTAATAGTCTACTCCCGAACTTTTCGCTCGCTATAGTTTCGCGTAATTATCGTAATACTCTTCATCCTCCCGGTTTGGAAGAAGACGACCGAAAGAGTATCTTCCATTAGATCTTAAAATTTTAAATCAATCGAACCATCCAAATGCCGGATTATTTGTTCAATATCGTAACTCTCTCGTTCTATCTTTGGTCAGTAATAGCATCAAGTGCCATTCATCTTTTGCTAAAATTTCATTCCATTTTAGCATTCTCGAACAAAGATGTTACTATGTTCCCCGTTTGCTTCCATAAGCACGGTAGCACCTTTATCGCTAACTAGTTTAGCTTTGGAGCTAAGGTTGTTTTCATTAGCCCGTAATATACTCAGATATTATAGCTATTTCTCTTGTGTTTATCTTACTGCTCATATTTTTCGCTTTAATGTTTAACGTTAAGGTATCCATAACGCTCGATCATTAATATCTCAAAAATTTGGGTAACAATGCTTAAAATAAATCGACCTCCGCTAAATTACTTTGTAGAACTCCGAGTAAGGAATCATCAAAGTTTAATAACCTCGCATCTCTTAGTAAGAGATGACGGGGTATCGAGACCCAATCGATACAAAGGCTTTACAAAGAATTTGTACTAAACCTATGTGAAGGAAATTAAATTCCTTTTATATCCTGCTTATATCTTCAATGATAGCAATTTAATAATCTCTTTGAGTTATTAATAGCTACGTGGATTCACAAGTTTTGATATTATAATTTTTATAAAATCAAACTTTCCTGTTTATAAACAGATTTGAAAGATTCTTTTGGAATATTCCAATTTCAGAATCTTTTCAACTTTAGCAATCTTTGAAGTTGCTAAGTTTTCACCGTTGATTTCATTCATTCTTACTAGTAAGAAGTCAGATGGAGCTCCACTAAGAATTTAGACATGGATTGTCTCTTTTTAAATAATTAAGATATCTTTTAATCGCTAACTTCTTCCAAGTTCATTTATTTTATCGATGATAACTTGGTTGATTGGTTGTGACAACAACTCCTGTGCCCTCACAGTCTTGCATGTGTAATCGGTCTAATTCTCTAAGACTCTCTTTAACGATTATTGCACTCATAGCCCGCTATGACTAAATCAATTATCCGAGAATTATATTCTCTTATGTATTTAAATTCGACGATCTTCATTTATAAACTTCTGGTTTATAACCAAAGGTTTGTTGATAAGCGTGAGACTACCATCCTTATCCTGTATCGTTGTTCTAACTTGTTATTAGGCTTTTAGTCCTACTCTTTCTTATTCCTTCGACTACTTAATAGTACTCCTATCCTAGTTGTCCATTAATCGCTTCGTTCTTTCTTTACCTAAGTGGTTCTCCTATCCTAGTTGTCATACTAGTTCTTGTTCTTTCTTTACCTAAATAGTTCTTCTATCCTAGTTGTCAACACTATTTCCTATCTTTTAATTACTTAAACAGCTAACCCGTCCCTGCTCATCCGACACTTTCTCCTACGATCTTCTACGACATCCAACAAGATTTTCACGCCCCACGCCTACCTCGGCCTCACGCAACATATCGCCCAGAAAGCTTACTACAAGAGTACTCAATGAGGATGAACTAACAAAGATAACCACTAAGTGATTAATCTAATCGAATAGTAGACTGACGACAGGTAACTATTCGTAACTACAGAACCGAACAAGAGACTTCGACTAACAGGTTACGACCATGGTAACTACAGAACTAGAACAAATGACTTCGACTTTAACAGGTCACTATTCGTAGCTCTAGGAATTCAAACAGAGTAACAGACTCTTCCTAGCAACCTAAGAACAACACCGCCCTAAGGACTGTAGTACGAGACTACTCACTCATCTCTACCAACATGGCTCGATACTAAAGTGGTGTGAATAAAGCTAATAATTAAAACGATGCGAAAAATGTAATCAAAACTTTAAAACATAAGAAAATAACTCAAGTTTAAAATAAACTTACAATTTTATTCAAAGCATAAGAGAGAGAGGGATACAAGATCAGGCAAGGAAAGAGAGAGAGGGGGATATTTCCGGATGCCTTCTGTGTTTACAAATGAGAACCTTAAATAGGCCTCGATTAAACTATTCGTCCTAACACGTGGACGGTTCTGTTTTAAACAAATGGACGGCTAAGACTACATGACCTTTACTTTTTTGAAAGGGCAAACGTCTTCTTCTGCTTTAAAGTCCTTTGTCTTCTTCTGCTTTATGTCGCTGTCTTTGGCTCTTTCTTTTCTGAAGAGGCAAATGTCGCTATCTGCTTTACGGGTTTTGTCCTTTTGCTTTTGGCGAAAGCGGCAAATGTCACCATCCGCTTTACTTTTGACGCTTGCTTTTCCGGCGGGCGTGTCGCCGCTTTATCCGCGGCAAGTGTCCTTTACTTTTCTCGAAGCGGCAAGTGTCACCATCCCGATTTACGCCCTTTTCTCGGAAGCGGACTCCGTTGTTATTTGCCGAGGTACGATTCGCGTAGGCTTGTGCAATTCCACTGGAACGAGCATGTCGCCATTATCTGCTTCATCGTGGTCGATTCCACTTCTTCTTCATCCTCCAATTTTGCCGTAGCTTCTAATAGCTTCCTTCCGTTTCGATTTAGAACGCGAGGTTTCTCCCGAGGAAGACGGACTTCTTCTTTCCGGTTTTACCTTAAGTTCTTCCTCGGTTTGGGCTCCATCCTTTAATTCTCACGGTCTTGCTTAAATAACTGATCCTCGCTTATTTCGATATCAAATGACCAATTAATGATATACGAAATTCTTTTATTAAAAAGAACTTCATAACTTAATATGTTCCGTAAAGTCGAAATCATTGTTCCTCTTGGAAACTCCTATACTTATCCCGAAGCTCGCTACCACCGTGAATTTCTCCAAAGATGCTCCACCATTCGTAGAACCATCCGGGAATAACTTTCTCCTTAATCCCTTCTCGCATATTTGATGAACCAAGTACGGGTATTTGGCCTAACATACGTAAAATTGAACCACGATCCTTATAATCATACCAATTATAGGCCATGTCCGCGAGTCCCGATAATGGTATCCGGGTTTGTAGTGATCTACATACCAATTAAATGGACTTAAAATCTTTTAATGGTAAACTTGGAATACTCAATTCCGCCTGCTTTATCAAAATACTTGTGCTCGACTTCTACGAGCTCAGATCAACTAAAATAAACTCATAGTACTTCCTAGTTTTTAGGAGTCTCGAGTATCTACATACCTGTGGTCCAGATAACAGGTTTTAGCAAATCTTGTACCCTAAAATTTTCATACTGCTTGTCCAAAGGCCATTATTGGCAAGGTCCGTATGAATAAATTCCCACTCGATAGGGCCGTATCTCCTTTTGTAGGCCCTACCGTTTAATCGCTTCGAGTATGATTCCGGGAACCATTCTCAGAATCGTCTCGCCTCGCAGATACGTGTAGCCTTGAACTACGAATCGTTTCTTTCCTTTTTAGAGATCGTATAATCGAGATCTCCAATATTGTGAATTTATTTTGTCCATCGGGTTTACGAAGAATTGGTCTCAGCTTTTTCTCGCAAAAGGTCGTTCATTTTCTTCTAATTTATTCTCGAAAGGTGGTCTCATCGCGTAAGCCCCGAGCTCGGTCTCATTATTTCTCGCAAAAATTCTCTCGTTAGGAAATCGCAGAGTTTTCTCCTTTATAAAATCAATTTTAAAATCAAATCGATAATAAGGCTTGCCATCGGCAAAAATCGCTTGGAAACCAAATTTTTAACATCTTTTGCAAATGTCTTTGGTCGCTTATATGACTCTTAATAAAAATTCTTTGTTTACCAAATCATCTTGAAACTTTGTAATACATAGTACTATAGACAAAATTTCTTTTAATCAGGCTATAGTTTTTCAGGTTGGTTCCAGCTTCCGTAAGTAAATCTTACTAATCGCTCAACCGACTCAAGAGAAATTCTTTGTTTAAGGATACCGCCGTAGCCTATGTCGTGAGACGGCTTCTACTATCATAAAGGCTTCGGATTAGGATGCCTAAACATGGAGCTTCTCGACAAGTTCTTTTATCTCGTATGACAAATTCTAGTTTGTTCCTTCCACTATGGATCGGATTTTTCTTTAGTCTTTTATATAAGGGTTCACAAATCGTTTAACCTCGATAAAATCGCAACATAATTAAGACTTCCTAAGAATCTTTGAATGAAGTTTTATCAGAATTTCATCGGGAATTTGGTAGAGAACTCTATGGCTCGCAAATTGGTTTATAGGTTCCTTGATAGAGATCATGCCCTAAGAACCTAATGGCCGCTTGAAACGCTTTATCTTCGCACTTACCGCTAGACCATCAGATTTAATCGCTTGGGCAAAAGTGCTTAAACGCTTAAAATGTCGTTTATGTTATCCGAGAATACTAGAACATCGCCTATGTATACAATCATGTATTGACCGTAAGGGTTGAATATGTTATTCATGATGTTCAAATTCTAAGGGCATTCTTGAGCCCGAACGGCATTACATTCCATTCATATTGTCCAAAGGACATTAAAAGTCGCTTTATACTTATCATTTTCATCGACTTGAATTTGCTGTAATCTCGACTTCATGTCGAACTTGTCAGAAATATTAGCATTATAAGTTCTTTTTAATAAATCTCTTTATTAGGAATCGTACCTAATCCATTTTAACGCCGTTAAGAGGTTTATAATTGATGACGAGTCTCGACTCCTCTTTCTTTTCAGCTTTTGTTAACGTAGAGTCAACAGCTCCATCGTGATTTAGAATGCCTAATGATTCCTTTTTAAGTAAATCATTGACTTCCTTTTACAAAGGTTCCATGAGCTCATGGCTCATCCGATTGGTCCGCTTTTGTGGGAATGTTCTTCTCACTAAAGTCATCCGTAATGGCAAATTCTACAAGATGCTTCTTTCTTTCCGTAAAGCACCCGTAGTTCCGAACATATTTCTTTTCCATAGAATCTAATAACTTCTTTACTCTAGTAATTACCTCCGGTTTTTAAATTAGATTCTATCCTTTTATTTTAACATCTTCTTTGTAGTTAACCCGATCGTTAATAGCCGATTTTAAAGATTGTTTTCTGCTTAATATGACATCGTGATCGTAGTTAAAGGACTTACGATGGGAACACAAGGTTTCTCCCCATAGAATCGTGTAAATACCGCCTAATTTAGCGGATATGGTTTTATCTCGGTCGAATGGGATTCCTAGAATGACTTCTTCGCTATGTTTCGTAATAACGAAATCATTAGTGAAGCAAATACCATTATTACGTATACGGGCTTATGAAAGCTTCCAATCAATTTTTATTTTATCTCCTGTAGCAGAGTATAATTTATGTGTACTTTTTCTTAAGTACTTAGTGGGAATTAATCCTTCGCAAATACAATTCGACCGCCTCCAGTCCAATAACGCAATCTTTTCTAAGATAAAATCTTTGTTTATTATAATTTTAATAGTGACATGGTAGCTTAATGCTCGCCCCGAAATTGATTTTAATCTCGATTTATTCTCCGTTGTCGAGGTTTAATCGAGTTAGTTCTCCGTTAGTCAAAGTTTCAAATTTCTGGACTGAGATTCTTTTCATACCGAGGATTTCACCCTTTAGGTTTGCAATTTCTTTTAATAAATCCTAACAAGAGTTGTCCGTTAGTTTCTTAATAGAAACTTCGTGGTTATCCGTGATAACACCGATTTTCTGCTTTATATAAGCACGCATTTTCCTCGCATTTCACAAATTGAAATGGAGGTTGAACTGTAATTTGATGAATTATCGCCATCAGAATAATTTTCTCAAGAAACTTCGTAATAACCATCGGATCGTTTCTTCATTTAACTTTGTAATAATTAATGAATTATTATTCTTTCTTTGGGTTTTCACCTCTTCTTAATAATCTTCGACCCTTTAATCCATCCTTTTATTATTTGAATTGGAACCTTATCGGGTTTTTTGATCGAGTTCACTCTTAAGCTTACTATTAATTCTGCTTGATAATCTATTATTATCATCCGACTTTGAGCGCGCTTGCCAAACAATCATTAATATTAAAGAAATAATCGTAAAGGGTTTTCCTTCTGCTCCAATTGGTTTATTACTGCACGCTGGCCTTACTTGCACCAAGATTCTTGTAACAACCGCTTGATTTCTTCCTTTTCCCTTAGGATTCCTTTTCGATCCTTCTCATCTTTTTAGACGATCGTTAATCAAGATCTCACCCTTTACGGACCTCAATTTGTTCTAATGGCGAGTTATCGCTTCAACAAGATTCTCTTTGAACCATTCCTCAAAGAATAAGTTAAGACACTTCATGCCATTATGGAGTTTATCGCTGATTTGGAACCACCTAAAGAATTCTACATTAGAATTAATTGCTCATATCACTTATCCAATTATTTCTAAATTCCTTTCTTTCCTATTGGGAAAGTGTCATTGTACCATTTTCTTTTAATGGCGCGCATCGATCTACCCATGATTTATCAAGAGTTTTCCAATCAATCGTAAAATTGATGTTTTTAATAACACCAAGCTTATCGTGTTTAGCTTCGCTAATAAAGTATTAATTTTGTTAATAAAATTATCTTCGAGATAAAAGTTTCCATTAATACCGACCAGATAGAGATCAACTAAGAATTGAGCCATAGCTTGCCTTGTTGCCAAGCATTTGACATGTATTCTTAACCTATCATTTTCTTCATATAACTCAACCATTCTATTGATGATTACTTGTCTAATTATGATCCGATAGAAATCATTCGCCCATCAATCGGGTTTAGCAATTTTATAATACTCTAATTCTTTAAGGTTTGCTTTTATCCTCTTATTGCAGAATTACTTTCTATTATGCAATTTAACTTAGAAGAATTATACTTTCTTATATAATCAAACTCAAGCATCTTCATTTATAAACTACTTGGTTTATAACCAAAGGTTTGTTGATAAGCGTGAGACTACCATCCTTATCCTGTATCGTTGTTCTAACTTGTTATTAGGCTTTAGTCCTACTCTTTCTTATTCCTTCGACTACTTAATAGTACTCCTATCCTAGTTGCTATTAATCGCTTCTTGTTCTTTCTTTACCTAAGTGGTTCTCCTATCCTAGTTGTCATACTAGTTCTTGTTCTTTCTTTACCTAAATAGTTCTTCTATCCTAGTTGTCAACACTATTTCCTATCTTTTAATTACTTAAATGCTAACCCGTCCTGCTCATCCGACACTTTCTCCTACGATCTTCTACGACATCCAACAAGATTTTCACGCCCCACGCCTACCTCTACCTCACGCAACATATCGCTCCAGAAAGCTTACTACAAGAGTACTCACGAGGACGAACTAACAAAGATAACCACTAAGTGATTAATCTAATCGAATAGTAGACTTCGACGACAGGTAACTATTCCGTAACTACAGAACCGAACAAGAGACTTCGACTAACAGGTTACGACCATGGTAACTACAGAACTAGAACAAAGGGACTTCGACTAACAGGTCACTATTCTCGTAGCTCTAGGAATTCAAACAGAGTAACAGACTCTTCCTAGCAACCTAAGAACAACACCGCCTCAAGGACTGTAGTATGAGACTACTCACTCATCTCTACCAACATGGCTCTGATACCAGAAAGGGTGTGAATAAAGCTGAATAATTAAAACGATGCGAAAACAGAATCAAAACTTTAAAACATAAGAAAATAACTCAAGTTTAAAATAAACTTACAATTTTATTCAAAGCATAAGAGAGAGAGGGATACAAGATCAGGCAAGGAAAGAGAGAGAGGGGGATATTTCCGGATGCCTTCTGTGTTTACAAATGAGAACCTTAAATAGGCCTCGATTAAACTATTCGCCCTAACACGCGGATTCGCTGCTTTAAACAAATGGACGGCTAAGACTACATGACCTTTACTTTTTGAAAGCGGCAAACGCCTTCTTCTCGCTTTAAAGTCCTTTGTCTTCTTCTCGCTTTATGTCGTTTTGGCTCTTTCTTTCTCAAGAGGCAAATGTCGCTATCCGCTTTACGGTTTTGTCCTTTGCTTTGCGAAAGCGGCAAATGTCACCATCCGCTTTACTTTTGACGCTTGCTTTTCCGGCGCGTTGTCGCCGCTTTATCCGGCGGGCAAGTGTCCTTTACTTTTCTCGAGCGCAAGTGTCACCATCCCGATTTACGCCCTTTCTCGGAAGCGGACTCGTTGTTATTTGCCGAGGTACGATTCGCGTAGGCTTGTGCAATTCCACGGAATGAGCATGTCGCCATTATCTGCTTCACCGTGGTTGATTCCACTTCTTCTTCATCCTCCAATTTTGCCGAGCTTCTAATAGCTTCCTTCGTTTCGATTTAGAACGCGAGGTTTCTCCCGAGGAAGACGGACTTCTTCTTTCCGGTTTTACCTTAAGTTCTTCCTCGGGTTTTGGGCTCCATCCTTTAATTCACGGTCTTGCTTAAATAACTGATCCTCGCTTATTTCGATATCAAATGACCAATTAATGATATACTAAATTCTTTTATTAAAAAGAACTTGCATAACTTAATATGTTCCGTAAAGTCGAAATCATTGTTCCTCTTGGAAACTCCTATACTTATCCTCGAAGCTCGCTACCACCGTGAATTTCTCCAAAGATGCTCCACCATTCGTAGAACCATCCGGGAATAACTTTCTCCTTAATCCCTTCTCGCATATTTGATGAACCAAGTACGGGTATTTGGCCTAACATACGTAAAATTGAACCACGATCCTTATAATCATACCAATTATAGGCTCATGTCCGCGAGTCCCGGATAATGGTATCCGGGTTTGTAGGTGATCTACATACCAATTAAATGGACTTAAAATCTTTTAATGGTAAACTTGGAATACTCAATTCGCCTGCTTTATCAAAATACTTGTGCTCGACTTCTACGAGCTCAGATCAACTAAAATAAACTCATAGTACTTCCTAGTTTTTAGGAGTCTTGAGTATCTACATACCGTGGTCTCAGATAACAGGTTTTAGCAAATCTTGTACCCTAAAATTTTCATACTGCTTGTCCAAAGGCCATTATCGCAAGGTCCGTATGAATAAATTCCCACTTCGATAGGGCCGTATCTCCTTTTAGAGGCCCTACCGTTTAATCGCTTCGAGTATGATTCCGGGAACCATTCTCAGAATCGCTCGCCTCGGGCAGATGTCGTGTAGCCTTGAACTACTGAACTGTTTCTTTCCTTTTTAGATGAGATCGTATAATCTGGAGATCTCCCAATATTGTGAACTTATTTTGTCCACTGGGTTTATGAAGAATTGGTCCTGCAGTTTTTTCTGCAAAAGGCTGTTTCATTTTCTCTTCTAATTTATTCTCGAGCGGTGGTCTCATCGCGTAAGCCCCGAGCTCGGTCTCATTATTTCCCTGCAAAAATTCTCTCGTTAGGAAATCTGGCAGAGAGTTTTCTTCTCCTTTTATAAAATCAATTTTAAAATCGAAACTGGATAATAAGGCTTGCCATCTGGCAAAAATCGCTTGGAAACCAAATTTTTAACATCTTTTGCAAATGTCTTTGGTCGCTTACAATGACTTTAATAAAAATTCTTTGTTTACCAAATCATCTTGAAACTTTGTAATACATAGTACTATAGACAAAATTTCCTTTTAATCGGTTATAGTTTTTCAGGCTTGGTTCCAGCTCGTAAGTAAATCTTACTAACTGTTCAACTGACTCAAGAGAAATTCTTTGTTTAAGGATACCGCCGTAGCCTATGTCGAGGCACGGCTTACTATCATAAAGGCTTCGGATTAGGATGCCTAAACACGGAAGCTTCGACAAGTTCTTTTATCTCGTATGACTTCTAGTTTGTTCCTCCCACTATGGATCGGATTTTTCTTTAGTCTTTTATATAAGGGTTCACAACTGTTTAACTCGATAAAATCGCAACATAATTAAGACTTCCTAAGAATCTTTGTAATGAAGTTTTATCAGAATTTCATCGGGAATTTGGTAGAGAACTCTATGGCTCGCAAATCGTTTATAGGTTCCTTGATAGAGATCATGCCCTAAGAACCTAATGGCCGCTTGAAACAGCTTTATCTTCGCACTTACCGCTAGACCATCAGATTTAATCGCTTGGGCAAAAGTGCTTAAACGCTTAAAATGTCGTTTCATGTTATCTCGAGAATACTAGAACATCGCCTATGTATACAATCATGTATTGACTGTAGTGGTTGAATATGTTATTCATGATGTTCTCAAATTCTAAGGGCATTCTTGAGCCCGAACGCATTACATTCCATTCATATTGTCCAAAGGGACATTAAAAGTCGCTTTATACTTATCATTTTCATCGACTTGAATTTGCCGTAATCTCGACTTCATGTCGAACTTGTCAGAATATTAGCATTATAAGTTCTTTTTAATAAATCTCTTTATTAGGAATCGTACCTAATCCATTTTAGCTACCGTTAAGAGGTTTATAATTGATGACGCAGTCTGGGACTCCTCTTTCTTTTTCGCTTTTGTTAACGTAGAAAGTCGAACAGCTCCATCGTGATTTAGAATGCCTAATGATTCCTTTTTAAGTAAATCATTGACTTCCTTTTACAAAGGTTCCATGAGCTCATGGCTCATCCGATTGGTCCGCTTTTGTGGGAATGTTCTTCTCACTAAAGTCATCCGTAATGGCAAAATTTCTACAAGATGCTTCTTTCTTTCCGTAAAGCACCGTAGTTCTCAACATATTTCTTTTCCATAGAATCTAATAACTTCTTTACTCTAGTAATTACCTCCGGTTTTTAAATTAGATTCTATCCTTTTATTTTAACATCTTCTTTTAGGTAGTTAACCCGATCGTTAATAGCCGATTTTAAAGATTGTTTTCTGCTTAATATGATTATCGTGATCGTAGTTAAAGGACTTACGATGGGAACACAAGGTTTCTCCCCATAGAATCGTGTAAATACCGCCTAATTTAGCGGATATGGTTTTATCTCGTGTCGTGAATGGATTCCTAGAATGACTTCTTCGCTATGTTTCGTAACAACGAAATCATTAGTGAAGCAAATACCATTATTACGTATACGGGCTTTTGAAAGCTTCCAATCAATTTTTATTTTATCTCCGTAGCAGTATAATTTATGTGTACTTTTCTTAAGTACTTAGTGGGAATTAATCCTTCGCAAATACAATTTCGACCGCCTCCGCAGTCCAATAACGCAATCTTTCTAAGATAAAATCTTTGTTTATTATAATTTTAATAGTGACATGGTAGCTTAATGCTCGCCCCGAAATTGATTTTAATCTCGATTTATTCTCATTGTCGAGGTTTAATCGAGTTAGTTCTCCGTTAGTCAAAGTTTCAAATTCTCCAGGACTGAGATTCTTTTCATACCGAGGATTTCACCCTTTAGGTTTGCAATTTCTTTTAATAAATCTCAACAAGAGTGTTCAAGTTAGTTTCTTAATAGAAACTTCGTGGTTATCCGTGATAACACCGATTTTCTGCTTTATATAAGCACGCATTTTCCCCGCACTTCACACCGAGCCGAGGTTGAACTGTAATTTGATGAATTATCGTCACTGTAATAATTTTCTTAAGAAACTTCAGAATAACCACTGGACTGTTCTTCATTTAACATTGTAATAATTAATGAATTATTATTCTTTCTTTTGGGTTTTCAATTTCTCTTCTTAATAATCTTCGACCCTTTAATCCATCCTTTTTATTATTTGAATTGGAACCCCATCGGGTTTTTTGATCGAGTTCACTTCTTTAAGCTTACTATTAATTCTGCTCGATAATCTATTATTATCATCCGATCTCGACTTTGAGCGCTTTGCCAAACAATCATTAATATTAAAGAAATAATCGTAAAGCGGTTTTCCTTCTGCTCCAATTGGTTTATTACTGCACACTGGCCTTACTTGCACCAAAGATCTTGTAACAACCGCTTGATTTCTTCCTTTTCCCTTAGGATTCCTTTTGGATCCTTCTCATCTTTTTTAGACGACTGGTTAATCAAGATCTCACCCTTTACGGGGACCTCAATTTGTTCTAATGGCGGAGTTATCGCTTTCAACAAAGATTCTCTTTTGAACCATTCCTCAAGAATAAGTGTTAAGACACTTCATGCCATTATGGAGTTTATCGCTGATTTGGAACCACCTAAAGAATTCTACATTAGAATTAATTCGCTCATATCACTTATCCAATTATTTCTAAATTCCTTTCTTTCCTATTGGGAAAGTGCATGTACCATTTTCTTTTAATGGCGCATCGGATCTACCCATGATTTATCAAGAGTTTTCAATCAATCGTAAAATTGATGTTTTTAATAACACCAAGCTTATCGTGTTTAGCTTCGCTAATAAAGTATTAATTTTGTTAATAAAATTATCTTCCGAGATAAAAGTTTCCATTAATACCGACCAGATAGAGATCAACTAAGAATTGAGCCATAGCTTGCCTTGTTGCCAAGCATTTGACATGTATTCTTAACCTATCATTTTCTTCATATAACTCAACCATTCTATTGATGATTACTTTTCTAATTATGATCTGATAGAAATCATTCGATCCATCAATCGTTTAGCAATTTTATAATACTCTAATTCTTTAAGGTTTGCTTTTATCCTCTTATCAGAATTACTTTCTATTATGCAATTTAACTTAGAAGAATTATACTTTCTTATATAATCAAACTCATGATCTTCATTTATAAACTACTTGGTTTATAACCAAAGGTTTGTTGATAAGCGCGAGACTACCATCCTTATCCTGTGGTCGTTGTTCTAACTTGTTATTAGGCTTTTAGTCCTACTCTTTCTTATTCCTTCGACTACTTAATAGTACTCCTATCCTAGTTGCTATTAATCGCTTCTTGTTCTTTCTTTACCTAAGTGGTTCTCCTATCCTAGTTGTCATACTAGTTCTTGTTCTTTCTTTACCTAAACAGTTCTTCATCCTAGTTGTCAACACTATTTCCTATCTTTTAATTACTTAAACAGCTAACCCGTCCCTGCTCATCCGACACTTTCTCCTACGATCTTCTACGACATCCAACAAGATTTTCACGCCCCACGCCTACCTCGCCTCACGGCAACATATCGCCCAGAAAGCTTACTACAAAGAGTACTCAATGAGATTTAACTAACAAGATAACCACTAAGTGATTAATCTAATCGAATAGTAGACTTCGACGACAGGTAACTATTCCGTGACTACAGAACCGAACAAGAGACTTCGACGAACAGGTTACGACCATGGTAACTACAGAACTAGAACAAAGGACTTCCGATTAACAGGTCACTATTCTCGTAGCTCTAGAATTCAAACAGAGTAACAGACTCTTCCTAGCAACCTAAGAACAACACCGCCTAAGGACTGTAGTATGAGACTACTCACTCATCTCTACCAACATGGCTCTGATACCAGAAAGGGTGTGAATAAAGCGGAACAATTAAAACGATGCGAAAACAGAATCAAAACTTTAAAACATAAGAAAATAACTCAAGTTTAAAATAAACTTACAATTTTATTCAAAGCATAAGAGAGAGAGGGATACAAGATCAGGCAAGGAAAGAGAGAGAGGGGGATATTTCCGGATGCCTTAGCAATTACAAAGTGAGAACCTTAAATAGGCCTCGAATGAACTATTCGCCCTAACACGTGACGCTCGCTTAAAACAAATGGACGGCTAAGAATTACATGTCCTTTTCTTTTCGGAAGTGGCAAACGCCTTCTTCTCGCTTTAGTCCTTTGTCTTCTTCTCGCTTTATGTCGCTTTGGCTCTTTCTTTTCTCAAGAGGCAAATGTCGCTCGTCATGGGTTTTGTCCTTTGCTTTTGCGAAAGCGGCAAATGTCACCATCCGCTTTACTTTTTGACTCTTGCTTTTCCGGCGGGCGTTGTCGCCGCTTTATCCGGCGGGCAAGTGTCCTTTGCTTTTCCGAAGGGCAAATGTCGCCATCCCGCTTCAGGTCCTTTTCGCGGACTCGCTGCTGGTACGCTTTGCGTAGGCGATGTTATCTTTTTGACTTTTATGTCATGCTTCTATTATTTTGTTCGAGGCGCTCAGAGCCTTCTTTTTGTTTTCACGACTTACCGCCGCATTAATGCCCGATGTTCTTCCGAGAATCGCCAGGACGGTTTATGCCAAAAATGTCTATGGAACTTACGGTGCCATAACAAATGTTTTGCAGAATTTCATTAAATCATTATGATCTAAAACTCGGTTTTCAAAATCAATTTTTGATAAAAGATTTATACGATCTTTAAAATCGTTGTTTTGATAAGAGACTCATAAAACTTCAAAATCAATGTTTTGACAAAAGACTTATGAAAGTTACTCATAAAACTTCAAAATCAATGTTTTGATAAAAGACTTACGAATAATTCCGGGATTGTTTCGGTTGTTCTAACTAGCAAATTATTTTACCAATGATACGGCATGTGCCCTTCCAAATTTCTTCGTGCTTTCTTCAATGGTAGCTTTTACTTATTCTTACTAATGATATGGCATGTGCCATTCCAAATTTTCGTGCTTACTCAAATGGTTTCACCGTCAGGTTCTAAAACCACCGCCGCTTATTACGACCACTGACCGCTGTCAAAGGATTTATATAAGGAAATATGAGATCTTCTCCCATAGTGGTAGTGTAAATACCGCCCGTTTTGCCGATATGGCAATATCCGCTAGGAATGGTGTTCCTAAGATGATTTCGCTATATCCTCGTTATAATGAAGTCGCTCGTGAACGCAATGTTTTTATTGCATACAAGTTGCTTTCAAAGTTTATAATTAATTTCTATATCCTCACCGCGGAATATAATCTATACGCATTTTGTTTAAGTACCGGTAGGATTATACCTTCGCGAATGCGCTTTGATCCGCTTCGATCTAAAAGCGCTATTCTTTCGATAGCAAAATCTTCAATAATTAACTTAATAGTGACACGGTAGCTTATCGCTTTAGCCCTAGATATCAAAGTTAATCCCGAATCTAGATTATTATCGCTTCATCATCATCTTGATTATCGCGAATTATCCGCTTAAAAATAGATGATGTTTGGGGATCTTCTGTGAGATCCGGACTTCTGGTTTTGACCAGTGTTTCAGTTTCTAATGAACTGAGCCTTTTCATAATTCGAAGGATTTCTTCCTTCAGATTCGAGACTTCTTTATTAAGTCCGTAATGAAGTACCCGATTTGTAGTCTTTAAATTTATCAAAACTCTTTTCATGTCATAGGTTCTATAATCCCTTTTTCTTTTTTTCTCGATTAATGACAAGCTTGAGCTCTTTCAGGTATTGCTTTTTAAAATTGTCGTCATCAATGTGATCGACCATGTCAAAGAAAAACTCTTGGCTGCTATTTGAGATAACGCCAATTGTCTGTTTGGTACATGTGCAGATTTTCCCAGTACATTCGCAATGGCCGAAGTGGAACTATCCGAATCAGAACCTGCATTCGCGATCCATCGTCATCAGAAACCGTCAAGACTCTCCAGAGCTATTATCCGACTGTTCTTCATTTAATATTGTAAACAGTTTATCCTTTATTTTGGGATCAATTCCCAACAGATTAATCTTATCTTTCCTTTTATCAGGTTCTTTGCATTTATGGGCCATGTGGCCTGTTTTACCGCAATTCCAGCAAACTCCTTTTACTTTCGTATTTTTGCTGTTGCTTTCTTTGTTATATTTCTTCTTATGAGTATAATTCTTTTATACGCTTTGGGGCTTAGAAATGTTATGATTCTTTTCATTCTCTTGATGCTCTTTGACGGAGCGTAAATCTTAACATAGCCAAGTCTTCGCAGAAACTTCCTAACTCTCCTTTGTGGAGTATCTTTGTATCCGATTATTGCTTTATAGAATTACATAATTCTAAGCCCGCCATATTAATATAGTCGATTAAATCCCCATATGTCATGATGGCATGCGAGTATCACCATCGTGGCATCTTCCGATATCGTTCTTACCTTCTACAAGAGTTTAGGCAAACCACTGATAAATCTTTCTTTCCAATAATCATGGTTACAATCAGGTCGTAACATGACCTTGTTAAGAAATATATCTTTATACCATTTAAAATCGTGTAATTTTGGACACGTTAGATTATTAAGGATCTCTAAACTGCCTTGGAAAAGTTTTGATCAACAACAAAGTGTTTCCCGATACAGTATAACAGGGTTGCCGAGGCATCACTGTGAACTTCATTAGTAAAACTGTTATCGATGTTCCTTATTTGGACTGTGGTAGTAGCATTCATGATGCTTGCTTTTTCAATATCGATAGGAAGTTATCCCACCAATTTTTTAACATTCCAAGAAACCGAAATTATGATCGATGCAAGTCGAGCATCATCGATGTGTTTTTATTTTATAATCGGTTAAACAAACTCCCATCTCATGGAGCACTTTAACAACTTGTCCTTCTGACATGCCGCCAATGTTCCATTCATGGATTTCATCACCCGAGTAAGTGGTCAGTGGAATTCGCTCTTCAAACAACATGTCCGAACGCCGATCGCTTATAAAAATTCTTTTATTATTGGTTAATTTTGATATTTTATTAACCTCTGCTTTCATTTTTTGAACTAGAACCTTCGCTTAACACCTCGACGGATTTGTCGATGTTTCGAGGTTGATCCTTCGCAGACTTTCATCTCTTTGAACTTACTATCGATTCTGCTCAGCAGATCATCTTCGATTTCTTCCCGAATTTTGATGGCTTTTTTAAAATCGGAATCTTAAAAAGCGGTTCGATAAGGTTTTCTTCCGACCGCATCGTGTATTCTCAAGGTAAGCATTACTTGCCTCAAATTTGGTTAGAGATAACATGTAACAACCGTTGGTGTAGTTGTTCACAGTAAAATCTTATTAATATCATCAACATACGTGATATCATTAGATCTTTTATATCTCTTTAAAAGGAGTGGCGGTTAAGACTTCACCGTTAATCGGAATCTTTATCTGTTCTAAAGGGGTGTTATCGACTCAACAGCTTCTTTCACCGGAACCATTTTTTACAATGGTACTCATTAATCGCTCGCCATTACGGAGTTTATCGCTGATTTCAAACCACCTAAAGAATTCTAGATTTGCTCTAACATCGTTCATGTCTCTTATCCACCGCTTTAAACACCTTCCTTTCACTAAGTGAAAAGGTGCTTACATACCATTTTCTTTTAATGGCGTGCTCGATCTCGCCCATAACTTATCAATATATTTCCAATGATTTTAAAATCGATACTATCTTTAATCATGCCTGTTATCTCCACCATGCATTTCACTTCAGCGGGTCACAATGCTCTATCGATTGGTCGATAGTAGACTTTGGGTACCGATGACGAATAGTCTACTCCCGAACTTTTCGCTCGCTATAGTTTCGCCAATTATCCGAATACTCTTCATCCTCCCGGTTGGAAGAAGACGACCAAAGAGTATCTTCCATTAGATCTTAAAATTTTAAATCAATCAACCATCCAAATGCCGGATTATTTGTTCAATATCGTAACTCTCGTTCTATCTTTGGTCAGTAATAGCATCGGTGCCATTCATCTTTTGCTAAAATTTCATTCCATTTTAGCATTCTTGGAACAAAGATGTTACTATGTTCCCTGGTTTGCTTCCATAAGCACGGTAGCACCTTTATCGCTAACTAGTTTAGCTTTTGAGCTAAGGTTGTTTTCATTAGCCCGTAATATACTCGTATATTATAGCTATTTCTCTTGTGTTTATCTTATCGCTCATATTTTTCGGTTTAATGTTTAACGTTAAGGTATCCATAACGTTCTGATCATTAATATCTACTGAAAAATTTGGGTAACAGTTAAAATAAACTGGACCTCTGGCTAAATTACTTTGTAGAACTCCGAGTAAGGAATCATCAAAGTTTAATAACCTTGCATCTCTTAGTAAGAGACAGATGGGGGTATCGAGACCCAATCGATACAAAGGCTTTACAGCAATTTGTACCAAACCTATGTGAAGGAAATTAAATTCCTTTTTATATCTGTTTATATCTTCAGTTGATAGCAATTTAATAATCTCTTTTGAGTTATTAATAGCTACTGTGGATTCACAAGTTTTGATATTATAATTTTTTATAAAATCAAACTTTCCTGTTTCATAAACAGATTTGAAAGATTCTTTTGGAATATTCCAATTCTGTAAATCTTTTTCAACTTTAGCAATCTTTGAAGTTGCTAAGTTTTCACTGTTGATTTCATTCATTCTTACTAGTAAGAAACTGTGTGGAGTCTTACTAAGTATTCAGATATGGACTGTCTACCTGCTAAGTAGCTAATCCTTCTTCTTAACCTGCTGACTTCTTCGTCTAGCTCAATTCTTTTTCCAACAATTATTTGCCAGACTATAGTTCGGCAGTAAGAATCCAACCCTGGGGCGGGTCTGGCAGTATTATAATATTCTACTTCTCTAAGAGTTTCCTTTAACAGTTTATTGCACTCATAGCCTGCTATGACTAAATCAATTATCTGAGAATTATATTCTCTTATGTAATTAAACTCTGGACGCATCTTCATTTATAAACTTCTTGGTTTATAACCAACGGTTTGTTGATAAGCGTGGAGACTACCATCCTTATCCTAGGGCTGTTGTTCTAACTTGTTATTAGGCTTTTAGTCCTACTCTTTTCTTATTCCTTCGACTACTTAATAGTACTCCTATCCTAGTTGTCTATTAATCGCTTCTTGTTCTTTCTTTACCTAAGTGGTTCTCCTATCCTAGTTGTCTATACTAGTTCTTGTTCTTTCTTTACCTAAACAGTTCTTCTATCCTAGTTGTCAACACTATTTCCTATCTTTTTAATTACTTAAACAGTTAACCTGTCCTGTTCATCTGACACTTTCTCCTACGATCTTCGGCGACATCCAACAGTATTTTCACGCCCTACGCCTACCTCGGCCTCACACGCAACATATCGCCCAGAAAGCTTACTACAAAGAGTACTCAATGAGGATGAACTAACAAGATAACCACTAAGTGATTAATCTAATTGGAATAGTAGACTTCGACGACAGGTAACTATTCGTAACTACAGAACCGAACAAGAGACTTCGACTTTAACAGGTTACGACCATGGTAACTACAGAACTAGAACAAAGGACTTCGACTTTAACAGGTCACTATTCTGGTAGCTCTAGGAATTCAAACAGAGTAACAGGACTCTTCCTAGCAACCTAAGAACAACACCGCCCTAAGGACGGTAGTATGAGACTACTCACTCATCTCTACCAACATGGCTCTGATACCAGAAAGGGTGTGAATAAAGCGGAATAATTAAAACGATGCGAAAACAGAATCAAAACTTTAAAACATAAGAAAATAACTCAAGTTTAAAATAAACTTACAATTTTATTCAAAGCATAAGAGAGAGAGGGATACAAGATCAGGCAAGGAAAGAGAGAGAGGGGGATATTTCCGGATGCCTTCTGTGTTTACAAATGAGAACCTTAAATAGGCCTCGATTAAACTATTCGTCCTAACACGTGGACGGTTCTGTTTTAAACAAATGGACGGCTAAGACTATATGACCTTTACTTTTTTGAAAGGGCAAACGTCTTCTTCTGCTTTAAAGTCCTTTGTCTTCTTCTGCTTTATGTCGCTGTCTTTGGCTCTTTCTTTTCTGAAGAGGCAAATGTCGCTATCTGCTTTACGGGTTTTGTCCTTTTGCTTTTGCGAAAGGGCAAATGTCACCATCTGCTTTACTTTTGACGCTTGCTTTTCCGGCGGCGTTGTCGCCGCTTTATCCGGGCGTTGTCCTTTACTTTTCTGAAAGGGCAAGTGTCACCATCCTGATTTACGTCCTTTTCTGGAAGGGACCTGCTGTTGTTATTTGCTGAGGTACGCATCTGCGTAGGCTTGTGCAATTCCACGGGGAATGAGCATGTCGCCATTATCTGTTTCACTGTGGTTGGATTCCACTTCTTCTTCATCCTCCAATTTTGCCAGAGCTTCTAATAGCTTCCTTCTGGTTTCTGATTTAGAACGTGAGGTTTCTCCTGAGGAAGATGGACTTCTTCTTTCTGGTTTTACCTTAAGTTCTTCCCTGGGTTTTGGGCTCCATCCTTTAATTCTGATGGTCTTGCTTAAATAACGGATCCTGTTTATTTCTTGGATATCAAATGACCAATTAATGATATACGAAATTCTTTTATTAAAAAAGAACTTGCATAACTTAATATGTTCTGGTAAAGTCGAAATCTGTTCCTCTTGGAAACTCCTATACTTATCCTGGAAGCTTGAAGCGACCACCTGTGAATTTCCTCCAAAGATGCTCCACCATTCGTAGAACCATCTGGGAATAACTTTCTCCTTAATCCCTTCTGCATATTTGATGAACCAAGTATGGGTATTTGGCCTAACATACAGAAAATTGAACCATGCATCCTTATAATCATACCAATTATAGGCTCATGTCCGCGAGTCCTGGATAATGGTATCCGGGTTGTAGGTGATCTACATACCAATTAAATGGACTTAAAATCTTTTAATGGTAAACTTGGAATACTCAATTCCGTCTGTTTTATCAAAATACTTGTGCTCGACTTCTATGGAGTCGGTATCAACTAAAATAAACTCATAGTACTTCCTAGTTTTTAGGGAGTCTTGAGTATCTACATACTGGTGGTCTGTATAACAGGGTTTTAGCAAATCTTGTACCCTAAAATTTTCATACTGTTTGTCCAGTGCCATTATTGGCAAGGTCTGGGTATGAATAAATTCCCACTCGATGTGGGTATCTCCTTTTGTAGGCCCTACCGTTTAATCGCTTCGAGTATGATTCCGGGAACCATTTCAGAATCGCTCTCGCCTGGGCAGATCTTTGGTGTAGCCTTGAACGGCTGAATCTGTTCTTTCCCTTTTTAGAGATCGTATAATCGGAGATCTCCCAATATTGTGAATTTATTTTGTCCACCGGGTTTATGAAGAATTGGTCTCGCAGCTTTTTCTCGCAAAAGGTCGCTTTCATTTTCTCTTCTAATTTATTCTGAAGGGTGGTCTCATCAGCGTAAGCCACAGGAGCTGGTCTCATTATTTCCTCGCAAAAATTCTCTTGTTAGGAAATGCGCAGAGTTTTCTCCTTTTATAAAATCAATTTTAAAATCGAAATCGATAATAAGGCTTGCCATCGGCAAAAATCGTTTGGAAACCAAATTTTTAACATCTTTTGCAAATGTCTTGGTCGCTTTAATCGACTCTTAATAAAAATTCTTTGTTTACCAAATCATCTTGAAACTTTGTAATACATAGTACTATAGACAAAATTTCTTTTAATCGCTATAGTTTTTCTCAGCAGTTCCAGGTTCGTAAGTAAATCTTACTAACTGTTCAACTGACTCAAGAGAAATTCTTTGTTTAAGGATACCGCCGTAGCCTATGTCAGAGGCATCGGTTTCTACTATCATAAAGGCTTCTGGATTAGGGATGCCTAAACATGGAAGCTTCTGGACAAGTTCTTTTATCTGTATGACAGCTCTAGTTTGTTCCTCTGACCAAGGGACTGGATTTTTCTTTAGTCTTTTATATAAGGGTTCACAAATGTTTAACCTGGGATAAAATCGCAACATAATTAAGACTTCCTAAGAATCTTTGTAATGAGTTTTATCTGGAATTTCATCGGGGAATTTGGTAGAGAACTCTATGGCTCTGCAAATTGGTTTATAGGTTCCTTGATAGAGGTCATGCCCTAAGAACCTAATGGCTGTTTGAAACAGTTTTATCTTCTTGGCACTTACTGCTAGACCATTGTACTTAATAGTTTGGGCAAAAGTGCTTAAATGCTTAAAATGTTGTTCTATGTTATCTGAGAATACTAGAACATCGTCTATGTATACAATCATGTATTGACTGTAAGGGTTGAATATGTTATTCATGATGTTCTGAAATTCGGAAGGGGCATTCTTGAGCCCGAACGGCATTACATTCCATTCATATTGTCCAAAGGGGACATTAAAAGCTGTTTTATACTTATCATTTTCATCGACTTGAATTTGCCAGAATCCTGACTTCATGTCGAAATTGCTGACAATATTATCATTATAAGTTCTTTTAATAAATCTCTTTTATTAGGAATCGTACCTAATCCATTTTAACGCCTGGTTAAGAGGTTTATAATTGATGACGAGCCTTGGGACTCCTCTTTCTTTTTCAGCGTTTTTGTTAACGTAGAAAGCTGAACAGCTCCACTGTGATTTAGAATGCCTAATGATTCCTTTTTCAAGTAAATCATTGACTTCCTTTTTACAATATTCCATGAGCTCATGGCTCATCTGGATCGGTCTGGCTTTTGTGGGAATGTTCTTCTCACTAAAGTCATCCGTATGGCGACTCTACAAGATGCTTCTTTCTTTCCGAAGCACCGTAGTTCTCAACATATTTCTTGTTCCATAGAATCTAATAACTTCTTTACTCTAGTAATTACCTCCGGGGTTTTTAAATTAGATTCTATCCTTTTTATTTTAACATCTTCTTTTAGGTAGTTAACCTGATTGGTTAATAGCCGTATTTTAAAGATTGTTTTCTGTTTAATATGATTACTGTGATCAGTAGTTAAAGGACTTACGTATGGGAACACAAGGTTTCTCCCCATAGAACTGGTGTAAATACCGTCTAATTTAGCGGTATATGGTTTTATCTGTGTCAGGAATGGGATTCCTAGAATGACTTCTTCAGTTATGTTTCGTGTAACAACGAAATCATTAGTGAAGCAAATACCATTATTACAGACATGGGCTTTTGAAAGCTTCCAATCAATTTTTATTTTATCTCCTGTAGCAGAGTATAATTTATGTGTACTTTTTCTTAAGTACTTAGTGGGAATTAATCCTTCGCAAATACAATTCTGATCTGCTCCAGAGTCCAATAACGCAATCTTTTCTAAGATAAAATCTTTGTTTATTATAATTTTAATAGGGACATGGTAGCTTAATGCTCTGGCCCTGGAAATTGATTTTAATCCTGATTTATTCTCTGTTGTCAGAGGTTTAACTGGAGTTAGTTCTCCGTTAGTCAAAGTTTCAGCCTCTGTGGGACGGAGATTCTTTTTCATACTGAGGATTTCACCCTTTAGGTTTGCAATTTCTTTTAATAAATCCTGAACAGTAGTGTCTGGGTTAGTTTCCTTAATAGAAACTTCTTGGTGGTTATCCGTGATAACACTGATTTTCTGTTTTATATAAGCCGCATTTTCCTCGCATTTCGCGACCGAGCTGGAGGTTGAACTGTAATTTGATGAATTATCGTCACTGTAATAATTTTCTGAAGAAACTTCAGAATAACCACTGGACTGTTCTTCATTTAACTTTGTAATAATTAATGAATTATTATTCTTTCTTTTGGGTTTTCTGACCCTCTTCTTAATAATCTTTGGACCCTTTAATCCATCCTTTTTATTATTTGAATTGGAACCCTTACTGGGTTTTTTGATCGAGTTCAGCTCTTTAAGCTTACTATTAATTCTGTCTGATAATCTATTATTATCATCTGACTTTGAGCGGCGTTTTGCCAAACAATCATTAATATTAAAGAAATAATCAGAAAGGGTTTTCCTTACATTCCAATTGGTTTATTACGGACACGTGGGCTTACTTGCGCAAGATCTTGTAACAGCGCCGGATTTCTTCCTTTTCCCTTAGGATTCCTTTTGGATCCTTCTCATCTTTTAGGCATTTGGTTAATCAAGATCTACCGCTACGGGGACCTCAATTTGTTCTAATGGCGGAGTTACTGTTTCAACAGTATTCTCTTTTTTGAACCATTCCTCAGCAATAGTGTTAAGACACTTCATGCCATTATGGAGTTTATCAGTGATTTGGAACCACCTAAAGAATTCTACATTAGAATTAATTCTGTTCATATCACTTATCCAATTATTTCTAAATTCCTTTCTTTCCTCGGTTGGGAAAGTGCTGTTGTACCATTTTCTTTTAATGGCGTTTACTGGATCTACCCATGATTTATCAAGAGTTTTCCAGTCAATCGTAAAATTGATGTTTTTAATAACACCAAGCTTACTGTGTTTAGCTTCTTGGGCTAATAAAGTATTAATTTTGTTAATAAAATTATCTTCTGGAGATAAAAAAGTTTCCATTAATACTGATCTGTATAGAGATCAACTAAGAATTGAGCCATAGCTTGCCTTGTTGCCAAGCATTTGACATGTATTCTTAACCTATCATTTTCTTCATATAACTCAACCATTCTATTGATGATTACTTGTCTAATTATGATCTGATAGAAATCATTCGCTCCATCAATTGGTTTAGCAATTTTATAATACTCTAATTCTTTAAGGTTTGCTTTTATCCTCTTATTGCAGGAATTACTTTCTATTATGCAATTTAACTTAGAAGAATTATACTTTCTTATATAATCAAACTCTGGGCGCATCTTCATTTATAAACTACTTGGTTTATAACCAAAGGTTTGTTGATAAGCGTGGAGACTACCATCCTTATCCTAGAAATTGTTGTTCTAACTTGTTATTAGGCTTTTAGTCTACTCTTTTCTTATTCCTTCGACTACTTAATAGTACTCTATCCTAGTTGTACACTGCTTTTCTTGTTCTTTCTTTACCTAAGTGGTTCTCTATCCTAGTTGTCTATACTAGTTCTTGTTCTTTCTTTACCTAAATAGTTCTTTATCCTGGTTGTCAACACTATTTCCTATCTTTTTAATTACTTAAGCAGTTAACTTTGTCTGTTAAATCGACACTTTCTCCTACGATCTTGGCGACATCCAGCGGTATTTTCACGCCTACGCCTACCTCGGCCTCACGGGCAACATCTTGCTCGGGAAAGCTTACTACGGTAGTACTCGGCGAGGATGAGCGAGCGATATAACCACTAAGTGATTAATCTAATTGGAATAGTAGACTTACGGCGGGACGGGGTAACTATTACGGTGACTACGAGGCTGGAGCGATGAACTTACGGCGGAGCAGGGTTACGACCGTGGTAACTACGGGAACTAGAGCGGTGGACTTCTGGCGAACGGTCACTATTCGGTAGCTCTAGGAATTCAAGCGAGTAACGAGACTCTTCCTGCAACCTAAGAACAACACAGCCTAAGGGCGGTAGTATGAGACTACTCACTCATCTACCAACATGGCTCACGATACGAGAAAGGGTGTGAATAAAGCGGAATAATTAAAGCGATGCAGCAGAATCAAAACTTTAAAACATAAGAAAATAACTAAGTTTAAAATAAACTTACAATTTTATTCAAAGCATTTGAGAGAGAGGATACAAGATCGGGCAAGGAAGAGAGAGGGGATATTTAGGATGCCTTAGCAATTACAAAGTGAGAACCTTAAATAGGCCTCGAATGAACTATTCGTCTAACACGTGGGCGGTTACATTTAAAACAAATGGGCGGCTAAGAATTACATGTCCTTTTCTTTTTGAAAGGGCAAGCGTCTTCTTCGCTTTAGTCCTTTGTCTTCTTACGCTTTATGTCGCTTCTTTGGCTCTTTCTTTTACGAAGAGGCAAATGTCATTGTCTGCTTTATGGGTTTGTCCTTTTGCTTTGCGAAAGGGCAAATGTCACCATCTGCTTTACTTTTGACTCTTGCTTTTCAGAAGGGCAAGTGTAAACTTCTGCTTTATCTGAAGGCGAGTGTCCTTTCTTTTACGAAAGGGCAAATGTCGCCATCTTTGTGTCCTTTTCTTGAAGGGACCTGCTGTTGGTACGCTTTTGCGTAGGCGATGTTATCTTTTTGACTTTTATGTCATGCTTCTATTATTTTGTTTGGCGTTACGTAGCCTTCTTGTTTTCTTCTTGACTTACTGCGGGCATTAATGCACGATGTTATTACGGAGGCGCTTTGTGGATGGTTTATGCCAAAAATGTCTATGGAACTTATGGTGCCATAACAAATGTTTTGCGAGAATTTCATTAAATCATTATAGATCTAAAACACGGTTTTCAAAATCAATTTTTGATAAAAGATTTATCGATCTTTAAAATCAGTGTTTTGATAAGAGACTCATAAAACTTCAAAATCAATGTTTTGACAAAAGACTTATGAAAGTTACTCATAAAACTTCAAAATCAGTGTTTTGATAAAAGACTTACGTAACAATTCTGGGATTGTTTCTGGTTGTTCTAACTAGCGACTTATTTTACCAATGATACGGCGCAGGCCGCTTCCGACCTTTCGTGCTTTCTTGATGGTAGCTTTTACTTATTCTTACAATGATATGGCACAGGCCATTCCAGCCTTTCGTGCTTACTCAAATGGTTTCAGTCTGGCTGTGTTCTAAAAACCACCTGCTGTTTATTACGACCACTCTGATCTGTTGTCAAAGGATTTATATAAGGAAATATGAGATCTTCTCCCATAGTGGTAGTGTAAATACCGTGCAGTTTTTGCGTATATGGCAATATCACGGGCTAGGAATGGTGTTCTAAGATGATTTCCTCGATTATATCCTTGGTTATAATGAAGGTACATTCGTGAATGCAATGTTTTTATTGCATCTGAGTGCTTTCGAAAGTTTATAATTAATTTCTATATCCTCACTTTGTGGCGGAATATAATCTATCGTACTCTTGTTTAAGTACAGTAGGGATTATACCTTGCGAATGCGATTTTGATCTGCTCACACGAATCTAAAAGCGCTATTCTTTCGATAGCAAAATCTTCAATAATTAACTTAATAGGGACATGGTAGCTTATTGCTCTAGCCCTAGATATCAAAGTTAATCCTGAATCTAGATTATTATCAGTTTCATCATCATCTTGATTATCAGTAATTATCTGTTTAAAAATAGATGATGTTTGGGGATCTTCTGTGAGATCCGGACTTCTGGTTTTGACGGTGTTTGATTTCTAATGGTAGGCCTTTTCGTAGTCGAAGGATTTCTTCCTTGATTGAGACTTCTTTTATTAAGTCTGGTAATGAAGTACCTGATTTAGAGTCTTTAAATTTATCAAAAACTCTTTTCATGTCATAGGGTTCTATAATCCCTTTTTCTTTTTTCTGATTAATGACAAGCTTCTTGAGCTCTTTCAGGTATTGCTTTTTAAAATTGTCGTCATCAATGTGATCGACCATGTCAAAGAAAAACTCTTGGCTGCTACTTGAGATAACGCCAATTATGCATTTTGGTACATGTGCGATTTTCCCGATACATTCGCGATCGAGTGGAAGTGGAACTATCTGAGCGTAACCCGATCGATGATCCATCGTCACTGTAGAAACTGTCTGAAGACTCTCCAGAGCTATTATCCGACTGTTCTTCATTTAATATTGTAAACAGTTTATCCTTTATTTTGGGATCAATTCCCAGCAGTTAATCTTATCTTTCCTTTTATCGGGTTCTTTGCATTTATTGGCCATGTGGCTGTTTACCGCTGTATGATTCAGCCAAACTCCTTTTACTTTCGTATTTTCTTTGTTGCTTTCTTTGTTATATTTCTTCTTATGAGTATAATTCTTTTTATACGCTTTGGGGCGAAATGTTATGATTCTTTTCATTCTCTTGATGCTCTTTGATGGGCGAAATCTTAACATAGCCAAAGTCTTCGCGAAACTTCCTAACTCTCCTTTGGTGGAGTATCTTTGTATCGATTATTAAGCTTTATAGAATTACATAATTCTAAGCGTCATATTAATATAGTGATTAAATCCCGTATGTCATGATGGCATAGGGAGTATCACCATTGTGGCATCTTCTGATATTGGTTCTTACCTTCTCGGTGAAGAGTTTAGGCAAACCACTGATAAATCTTTCTTTCCAATAATCATGGTTACAATCAGGGCGTAACATGACCTTGTTAAGAAATATATCTTTATACCATTTAAAATCGTTTAATTTTGGACAAGTTCGATTATTAAGGATCTACAAACTTACATCTTGGAAAAGTTTTGGATC
The DNA here is from genome assembly GCA_029844215.1 of Przewalskia tangutica. Taxonomy (NCBI): domain Eukaryota; kingdom Viridiplantae; phylum Streptophyta; class Magnoliopsida; order Solanales; family Solanaceae; genus Przewalskia; species Przewalskia tangutica. Next base: position 12,360,774 of record CM056739.1, on the reverse strand, counting down.
ACCCGACAAAGTGTTTCCGATCTGATATAACGGGGTTGCGAGGCATCACTGTGAACTTCATTAGTAAAGCTGTTATCGATGTTCCTTATTTGAATTTGTGGTAGTAGCATTCATGATGCTTGCTTTTCAATATCGAATAGGAAGTTATCCACGCAATTTTTAACATTCGATTAAAGCGGAAATTATGATTGATCTGAGTTGAGCATCGTCGGTATGTGTTTTTATTTTATAGCTGGTTAAACAAACTCCCGTCTCGTGGAGCACTTTAACAACTTGTCGCCGGACGTGCGTCAATGTTCCATTCATGGATTTCATCACCCGAGTAAGTGGCTGGGGGTGGAATTCGTTCTTCAAACAACATGTCTGGGAACGTCGACTGTTTATAAAAATTCTTTTTATTATTGGTTAATTTTGATATTTTATTAACCTCTGTTTCATTTTTTGAACTAGAACCTTCGCTTAACACCTTGACGGATTTGTCAGGATGTTTCGAGGTTGATCCTTGAAGACTTTCATCTCTTTGAACTTACTCTTGATTACATCTAGCGGATCATCTTCGATTTCCTTCCCGAATTTTGGATGGCTTTTTGCCGAAAACTGGGGAATCTTAAAAAGCGGTTCGGATAAGGTTTTCTCTTCCGACCGTACTGGTGTATTCCTGAAGGTAGAAGCATTACTTGCCTCTGAAATTTGGTTAGAGATAACATGTAACAACTGGTTGGTGTAGTTGTTCTGTTGCAAAATCTTATTAATATCATCAACATGTGTGATATCATTAGGATCTTTTATATCTCTTTTAAAAGGAGTGGCGGTTAAGACTTCACCGTTAACGGGAATCTTTATCTGTTCTAAAGGGGGTGTTACTGACTCAACAGTTCTTTCACCTGTGAACCATTTTTCTGATGGTACTCGGACAACATGCGCCATTATGGAGTTTATCAGTGATTTCAAACCACCTAAAGAATTCTAGATTTGCTCTAACATTGTTCATGTCTCTTATCCAGTCTGCTTTAAACACCTTCCTTTCACTAAGTGAAAAGGTGCTTACATACCATTTTCTTTTAATGGCGTGCTCTGGATCTGCCCATAACTTATCAATATATTTCCAGTCGATTTTAAAATCGATACTATCTTTAATCATGCCCAAGCTATCTCCGCGTGCATTTCATACGGTGGGTGCGATCGTTCTATCGATTGGTCGATAGTAGACTTTGAGTGCTTGATGACGAATAGTCTACTCCACTGAACTTTTCGTTCGGTTATAGTTTCGCGAATTATCGAATACTCTTCGTCCTCGGGGTTTGGAAGAAGATGCCTTTGAAAGAGTATCTTCCATTAGATCTTAAAATTTTAAATCAATTGAACCATCAAATCTTTGGATTATTTGTTCAATATCAGAACTCTCTGGTTCTATCTTTGGTTGGGTAATAGCATCGAAGTGCCATTCATCTTTTGCTAAAATTTCATTCCATTTTAGCATTCTTGGAACAAAGATGTTACTATGTTCCTGGTTTGCTTCCATAAGCATGGTAGCACCTTCTTTGCTAACTAGTTTAGCTTTTGGAGCTAAGGTTGTTTTCATTGCTTTGTAATATACTCTGTATATTATAGCTATTTCTCTTGTGTTTATCTTACTGTTCATATTTTTCGTTTTAATGTTTAACGTTAAGGTATCCATAACGTTCTGATCATTAATATCTACTGAAAAATTTGGGTAATGATTAAAATAAAGCTGGACCTGCAGCTAAATTACTTTGTAGAACTCAGAGTAAGGAATCATCAAAGTTTAATAACCTTGCATCTCTTAGTAAGAGGCGGATGGGAGTATCGAGACCCAATCGATACAAAGGCTTCTGACAATTTGTACCAAACCTATGTGAAGGAAATTAAATTCCTTTTTATATCTGTTTATATCTTGATTGATAGCAATTTAATAATCTCTTTTGAGTTATTAATAGCTCTTTAATGGATTCTGAGTTTTGATATTATAATTTTTATAAAATCAAACTTTCTGTTTATAAGCAGTTTGAAAGATTCTTTTGGAATATTCCAGTGCAGTAAATCTTTTCAACTTTAGCAATCTTTGAAGTTGCTAAGTTTTCCTTGTTGATTTCATTCATTCTTACTAGTAAGAAGGCGTATGGAGCTCACTAAGAATTTAGACATGGATTGTCTCTTTTTAAATAATTAAGATATCTTTTTAATCTGCTAACTTCTTCGAAGTTCATTTATTTTATCGATGATAACTTGGTTGATTGGTTGTGGACAATGACTCCAGGCCTACGTGTCTTGCGGTTGTGTCTTGGTCTAATTCTCTAAGACTCTCTTTTAACGAATTATTGCACTCATGCCTTTGCTATGACTAAATCAATTATCGAGAATTATATTCTCTTATGTATTTAAATTACGGGCGCATCTTCATTTATAAACTTCTTGGTTTATAACCAGGTTTGTTGATAAGCGTGGAGACTACCATCCTTATCCTAGAACATTGTTCTAACTTGTTATTAGGCTTTTAGTCCTACTCTTTTCTTATTCCTTGACTACTTAATAGTACTCTATCCTGGTTATCGACACTGTTTCTTGTTCTTTCTTTACCTAAGTGGTTCTCCTATCCTAGTTGTCTATACTAGTTCTTGTTCTTTCTTTACCTAAATGATTCTTCTATCCTGTTGTCAACACTATTTCCTATCTTTTTAATTACTTAAGCGATTAACTTTGTCTGTTAAATCGACACTTTCTCCTACGATCTTGGCGACATCCAGCGGTATTTTCACGCCTACGCCTACCTCGGCCTCACGGGCAACATCTTGCTCGGGAAAGCTTACTACGGTAGTACTCGGCGAGGATGAGCGAACGATATAACCACTAAGTGATTAATCTAATTGGAATAGTAGACTTACGGCGGGACGGGTAACTATTACGGTAACTACGAGGCTGAGCGATGAACTTACGGCGGAGCAGGGTTACGACCGTGGTAACTACGGGAACTAGAGCGGTGGACTTACGGCGAACGAGTCACTATTACGGTAGCTCTAGGAATTCAAGCGAGTAACGAGGACTCTTCCTAGCAACCTAAGAACAACGCCCTAAGGGCGGTAGTATGAGACTACTCACTCATCTCTACCAGCGTGGCTCGATACCGAGAAGGGTGTGAATAAAGCGGAATAATTAAAGCGATGCAGCAGAATCAAAACTTTAAAACATAAGAAAATAACTCAAGTTTAAAATAAACTTACAATTTTATTCAAAGCATAAGAGAGAGGATCTGATCGAGGCAAGGAAAGAGAGAGGGGATATTTAGGATGCCTTATGTTTACAAATGAGAACCTTAAATAGGCCTCGATTAAACTATTACGTCTAACACGTGGGCGGTTACATTTTAAACAAATGGGCGGCTAAGACTACATGACCTTTACTTTTTTGAAAGGGCAAACGTCTTCTTATGCTTTAAAGTCCTGTGTCTTCTTCTGCTTTATGTCGCTGTCTTTGGCTCTTTCTTTTCTGAAGAGGCAAATGTCGCTATCTGCTTTACGGGTTTTGTCCTTTTGCTTTTGCGAAAGGGCAAATGTCACCATCTGCTTTACTTTTGTGACTTGCTTTTAGAAGGGGCAAGTGTAAACTTTCTGCTATCTGAAGGGCGAGTGTCGCTACTTTTACGAAAGGGCAAGTGTCACCATCGATTCGTCCTTTTACGGAAGGGACTGCTGTTGTTATTTCTTTGAAGTGCGCATCTGCGTGAGGCTTGTGCAATTCACGGGGAATGAGCGTGTCGCCGTTATCTGTTTCAACGTGGTTGGATTCCACTTCTTCTTCATCCTCCGATTTTGCGGAGCTTAATAGCTTCATACGGTTTCGATTTAGAGCGTGAGGTTTCTCACGAGGAAGATGGACTTAACTTTTCTGGTTTTACCTTAAGTTCTTCACGGGTTTTGGGCTCCGTCCTTTAATTACGATGGTCTTGCTTAAATAACGGATCTGTTTATTTCTTGGATATCAAATGACGATTAATGATATCTGAAATTCTTTTATTAAAAAGAACTTGCATAACTTAATATGTTACGGTAAAGTCGAAATCTGTTGTTCCTCTTGGAAACTCTTATACTTATCTGGAAGCTTAGGCGACCACGTGAATTTCCTCCAAAGATGCTCGCGTTCGTAGAACCATGCAGGAATAACTTTCTCCTTAATCCGCCTGCGTATTTGATGAACCAAGTATGGGTATTTGGCCTAACATCTGAGAAAAATTGAACCATGCGTCCTTATAATCATACCAATTATAGGCTTGCGATGCAGTGAGTCTGGATAATGGTATGCAGGTTTGTAGGTGATCTACATACCAATTAAATGGACTTAAAATCTTTTTAATGGTAAACTTGGAATACTCGATTAGTCTGTTTTATCAAAATACTTGTGCTCGACTTACATGGAGTCGGTATCAACTAAAATAAACTCATAGTACTTCCTAGTTTTTAGGGAGTCTTGAGTATCTACATCTTGGTGAGTGCGTATAACGAGGTTTTAGCAAATCTTGTACCACTAAAATTTTCATCTTGTTTGTCGATTGCCATTATTGGCAGATGCAGGTATGAATAAATTCCCACTTCTGGATAGGGGCTGGTATCTCCTTTTTAGAGGCCTCTTGGTTTAGCTTACGAGTATGATTAGGGAACCGTTACATGTATCTGCTCTGCAGGCGAGATCTTTGGTGTAACCTTGAGCAGTGAATCTGTTCTTTCCCTTTTTAGAGGAAGTGGTATAATCGGAGATCTCGATATTGTGAATTTATTTTGTCACTGGGTTTATGAAGAATTGGTCCTGCATTTTTTTACGCAAAGGTCATTTCATTTTCTCTTCTAATTTATTACGAAGGGTGGTCTCGTGAGCGTAAGCCACAGGAGCCTGGTCTCATTATTTCCCTGCAAAAATTCTCTCGTTAGGAAATCTGGCAGAGAGTTTTCTTCTCCTTTTATAAAATCAATTTTAAAATCGAAACTGGATAATAAGGCTTGCCATCGGGCAAAAATCTGTTTGAAACCAAATTTTTAACATCTTTTTGCAAAATGTCTTTGGCTGCTTTGCAGTCGACTCTTAATAAAAATTCTTTGTTTACCAAATCATCTTGAAACTTTGTAATACATAGTACTATAGACAAAATTTCCTTTTTAACTGTGCTATAGTTTTTACGTGCTTGGTTCGGTTTCAGTAAATCTTACTAAGCTGTTCAAGTGACTCGAGAAATTCTTTGTTTAAGGATACATGTAGCCTATGTCGAGGCGTCGGTTTCTCTTATCATAAAGGCTTACGGATTAGGGATGCCTAAACATGGAAAGCTTACGGACAAGTTCTTTTATCGTATGGCGACTCTAGTTTGTTCCTCGACCAAGAATTTGGATTTTCTTTAGTCTTTTATATAAGGGTTCACAAATCTGTCTAACCACTTGGGATAAAATCTGCAACATAATTAAGACTTCCTAAGAATCTTTGTAGCTGAGTTTTATCTGGAATTTCATCGGGGAATTTGGTAGAGAACTCTATGGCTCTGCAAATTGGTTTATAGGTTCCTTGATAGAGATCATGCCCTAAGAACCTAATGGTATTTGAAACAGTTTTATCTTAACAGCACTTCTTGCTAGACCATTGTACTTAATGTTTGGGCAAAAGTGCTTAAATGCTTAAAATCTTTGTTCTATGTTATCGAGAATACTAGAACATCGTCTATGTATACAATCATGTATTGTTGTAAGGGTTGAATATGTTATTCATGATGTTACGAAATTCGGAAGGGGCATTCTTGAGCGAGCGGCATTACATTCCATTCATATTGTCGAAGGGGACATTAAAAGGCATTTTATACTTATCATTTTCATTGACTTGAATTTGCGAATCGACTTCATGTATCGAACTTCTTTGTAAATATTAGCATTATAAGTTCTTTTAATAAATCTCTTTTATTAGGAATCGAATTACCTAATCCATTTTAGCGCTGGTTAAGAGGTTTATAATTGATGGAGTCTTGGGACTCCTCTTTCTTTTTAGCGTTTTTGTTAACGTAGAAAATTTGAACGACTCATTGTGATTTAGAATGCCTAATGATTCCTTTTTAAGTAAATCATTGACTTCCTTTTCTGATGTTCCATGAGCTCGTGGCTCATCTGGATTAGTCGGCTTTTGTGGGAATGTTCTTCTCACTAAAGTCATCAGTGTATAAGCGACTCTACGATATCTTCTTTCTTTTCGAAAGCACACAGTAGTTACGAACATATTTCTTTTCCATAGAATCTAATAACTTCTTTACTCTAGTAATTACCTCAGGGTTTTTAAATTAGATTCTATCCTTTTTATTTTAACATCTTCTTTTAGGTAGTTAACTTTGATTGGTTAATAGCAGTATTTTAAGATTGTTTTACGTTTAATATGATTACTGTGATCAGTAGTTAAAGGACTTACGTATGGGAACACAAGGTTTCTCCCCATAGAACTGGTGTAAATACCGTCTAATTTAGCGGTATATGGTTTTATCTGTGTCAGGAATGGGATTCCTAGAATGACTTCTTCAGTTATGTTTCGTGTAACAACGAAATCATTAGTGAAGCAAAAACCATTATTACAGACATGGGCTTTTGAAAGCTTCCAATCAATTTTTATTTTATCTCCTGTAGCAGAGTATAATTTATGTGTACTTTTTCTTAAGTACTTAGTGGGAATTAATCCTTCAAATACAATTACGATGCGCTCCGAGTCGATAACGCAATCTTTTATAAGATGAAATCTTTGTTTATTATAATTTTAATAGGGACATGGTAGCTTAATGCTCTGGCCCTGGAAATTGATTTTAATCCTGATTTATTCTCTGTTGTCAGAGGTTTAACTGGAGTTAGTTCTCCGTTAGTCAAAGTTTCAGCCTCTGTGGGACGGAGATTCTTTTTCATACTGAGGATTTCACCCTTTAGGTTTGCAATTTCTTTTAATAAATCCTGAACAGTAGTGTCTGGGTTAGTTTCCTTAATAGAAACTTCTTGGTGGTTATCCGTGATAACACTGATTTTCTGTTTTATATAAGCCTGATTTTCCTGTACTCTGCGATGCAGTGGAGGTTGAGCGTAATTTGATGAATTATAAATCAACGTAATAATTTTCTGAAGAAACTTCAGAATAACCACTGGACTGTTCTTCATTTAACGAATTATTATTCTTTCTTTTGGGTTTTCTGACCCTCTTCTTAATAATCTTTGGATCCTTTAATCCATCCTTTTTATTATTTGAATTGGAACCCTTACTGGGTTTCCTGATTGAGTTCAGCTCTTTAAGCTTGTTATTAATTACATGCGATAATCTATTATTATCATCGACTTTGGCGTTTTGCTAAACAATCATTAATATTAAAGAAATAATCAGAAAGGGTTTTCCCTTCTGTTCCAATTGGTTTATTACCAGACACGTGGGCCTTACTTGCACCAGTATCTTGTAACAACTGTCGGATTTCTTCCTTTTCCCTTAGGATTCCTTTTGGATCTTGCTTATCTTTTTTAGACGACTGGTTAATCAAGATCTTACCCTTTACGGGGACCTCAATCTGTTTTAATGGCGAGATTCTTGTTTCAGATATTCTCTTTTGAACCATTCCTCAGCAATAGTGTTAAGACACTTCATGCCATTATGGAGTTTATCAGTGATTTGGAACCACCTAAAGAATTCTACATTAGAATTAATTGCATTCATATCAACATCGATTATTTCTAAATTCCTTTCTTTCCTCGGTTGGGAAAGTCTTTGTTGTACCATTTTCTTTTAATGGCGTTTCTTGGATCTACCATGATTTATCAAGAGTTTTCCAGTCAATCGTAAAATTGATGTTTTTAATAACACCAAGCTTACTGTGTTTAGCTTCTTGGGCTAATAAAGTATTAATTTTGTTAATAAAATTATCTTCTGGAGATAAAAAAGTTTCCATTAATACTGATCTGTATAGAGATCAACTAAGAATTGAGCCATAGCTTGCCTTGTTGCCAAGCATTTGACATGTACTCTTAACCTATCATTTTCTTCATATAACTCAACCATTCTATTGATGATTACTTGTCTAATTATGATTTGATAGAAATCATTCGATCCATCAATTGGTTTAGCAATTTTATAATACTCTAATTCCTTAAGGTTTGCCTTTATCCTCTTATTGCAGGAATTACTTTCTATTATGCAATTTAACTTAGAAGAATTATACTTTCTTATATAATCAAACTCTGGGCGCATCTTCATTTATAAACTACTTGGTTTATAACCAAAGGTTTGTTGATAAGCGTGGAGACTACCATCCTTATCCTAGGGCTGTTGTTCTAACTTGTTATTAGGCTTTTAGTCCTACTCTTTTCTTATTCCTTCGACTACCTAATAGTACTCCTATCCTAGTTGTGAAACCTTTGTTTCTTGTTCTTTCTTTACCTAAGTGGTTCTCCTATCCTAGTTGTCTATACTAGTTCTTGTTCTTTCTTTACCTAAATAGTTCTTCTATCCTAGTTGTCAACACTATTTCCTATCTTTTTAATTACTTAAACAGTTAACCTGTCCTGTTCATCTGACACTTTCTCCTACGATCTTCGGCGACATCCAACAGTATTTTCACGCCCTACGCCTACCTCGGCCTCACGGGCAACATACTGCTCCAGGAAAGCTTACTACAGTAGTACTCAGCGAGGATGAACGGAACAGTATAACCACTAAGTGATTAATCTAATTGGAATAGTAGACTTACGGCGGGACAGGTAACTATTACGGTAACTACGAGGCTGAGCGATGAACTTCACGGCGAGCAGGTTACGACCATGGTAACTACAGGAACTAGAACAGTGGACTTCTGACGGAACAGGGTCACTATTCTGGTAGCTCTAGGAATTCAAACAGAGTAACAGGACTCTTCCTAGCAACCTAAGAACAACACCGCCCTAAAGTTTCCCTTCTTTCGTACTCTTCTCGTGCCTACCTTGAGTCTTTTCAAAGACTTGATTTCTCGTACTACCTCCTTCACACGGGTTAGAAAAGGGGATTGTACAACGTAATACTGACTAATATGATTTGTGTAGATGGCGATTATAAGCGAGTTCAACAAAGGGAAGTACTCGTGGAGCAGGCAAAGGAATGAGAGCTCAGATGAAGTTCATGCGTCGTAAGCTGGACTCAGAAGGTGATTTTGATGATTACATTGATGACACAATCGTACTATGTACATATTTGCTTAGGACTAGAAGGAAAAGGCGTTCATACGACCCGACCTTCTTCAACTTTCCAATTGGAGTCATACTACAGATAATAGTCAATTCGTCCCCGAGAAAAGTTTCATTAGCGTTCAGAAAGGCAAGGATGCTAAGAGAAGATATTACAGAAAATTCATTGCACCAATTTCTGCATCAGGTAAGAGGAGTAAGGTATAGAACGAACTATATGGAAAGATAAGCAAAAAGGAAGGTTCCCAGGGAGTTGAATGTCAACTGCGGAATAGGCGAATCATGCGGTTAAGCCACTTTAGAATGCGTGATAGTAGGTGTACGTTCGATACAAAGGGCTATAGCGGGTTGCCGATGCGATTTGACTGATGTGATGTATTGTAGTCATGACATTGTTATTTTAAAATATGATGAATGAAGTGCTATGAATACAAGAAAGAAAGGATATGTTTTATTAAATTATTTTTAGTGTTGGCATATTGTGGTGTTGCGTGCTTATGAACTATAAGAAAATTTTAAGAGCTAGAGTAGACATTAGTCTTCTAAAATATGAGTGTGTTTGTCTTCACAGAAAATGGTGAATTCACAAATCCGGGAGCTCGAGGAGGTTCATCACGAAGCTCATGTACCTCGATTGGCGTAGTGGTGTCTGAAGGAGGCGGAGAAAATGTCGGAGAAAATGTTGGAAAACGAGAGTCAAATGGCCCAAGCGGTGGGACAAAAATTAGATAGACTCATAGAGTTAATGGCAGTGCGATTCGCCCGCACCTAGTGTCTGTCATAGCCTCGAACAGAACAGGCGGCCCGAGAGGCCAGGTGCATTGCACTGCGGTGAGTGTAGAATCTCAAGCGATGCACGATAGGCTATGGGCAAATTGTATGAGGAGAGAGAACCACTGTACTCGGGGAAGGACCCCAAGGCAGGGATGGTATTCCTCGATGAAGTTGAAGACTTAATGTTCACACGTTGGGATGCGTGGAGGCAGGCGTCAACTTGGTAGGCGCGACTAGTGGATGATGCGGTGTGGTGGAGAAATTTTAGGAAAAATCATCCCCGATGTCACCACTGATGACTTGGGGAGGTTGAGCGGCGTTCGTTGAGAAATTTATGCCTAATACAGCGCGAGATGCGCTCGGGCGGGAGTTTGAACAATTGAAGCAAAGCGACCGCGATGTACAAGAATATGATACGGTTTGTGAGGTTATCGGCATCTGACACACATGTCGCCCCTACGAAATGGATAGAGTCAAGCGATTAAGTAGAGGTTTAAATCCGAACATAGCGAGAGAAGGTGGTGGCGTTAGCCAACGATCGAACTTATCTTGATTGTCGATATGGCTTTGAGGTAGAAGGTTTCGCTAAAGCAAAAGAGAATATTCGCGAAGAGATTTGGACGTCGATGTCGTTTAACGAGTCAAAATCGAAGCGGGGAGTTTAGTAAAGGGATCTTGAGGACCAAACCAATGCAATGGGTCGATCTTATTTCAAGCCTAAGGGCCAGTTGGTCTAATTACCAAGGTAGCAAGGACAAGGCCACCAACCCTAACGAGGAGGCGACAAACCGATTTGTAAGATTTGTCAAAGAAAACACACTTTGGAGAATGTCGGCTCTTACGAAGACATGTTATAAGCGTGGAAGTCGGGCCACTATGCGAGGATTGCGAGAAGATGACTCAAACTCAATCTATTCGGGGAGGTCGGAAGCGACCACAACTTCCTGCGAAATCGGAAACCAACGCCCGAGTCATGGAGTCAACAACCCAACAATTCTAATCGGCTCTACGCTTTGCCCGGAGGAATGAGGCGAAGCATCTAATCACGGTGGTCACGGGTATTTTGCTAGTCTCGAGTATTCTTGCATTTGTATTATACGATCCAGGCTACATTTTCATATTTGTCAATGGGCTTTGCTAAGAATTTACCGTAGAACCTTCTTATTTAAGTGAACCTTTTGAGGTTATGACACCATGGGGGCCTCGATTTGGGCCTCTCGGGTGGTAAATAATTTCCATTAGAAGTGAATGGCGGGAACAATGGTGAACCTAGTACTACTTGATATGGTAGACTTGGCGTCATTTTGGGTATGGATTGGTTGTCGGCATATTATGCCATGTTAGATTGTCGACGAAAGATAGTGAGATTAACTTTTCGGAGAACGAAGTTGTTATAAGGGTAGGGTTGGAATATCCTCAGTCGGTTTATTTCCTACCTTGGGGCTCAAAAGTTATTGAGAAGTCCGCAGTGGAGTATCATATCGGCTAATATAGTGGATACCCAAAAGAATCCCCGGTGAATGATGTTCTATTGTTCGAAATTTTACGGAGGTTTTCTGAAGATCTTCCATGTCTTCCTCAGGATAGAAGTGGAGTTTGCCATAGAGTTAATTAAGGTACAAGACCCATTTCTATTCCTCCATGTCGAATGGCCCAGTGAATTGAGGAGTTAAAAGAACAATTGAAGGATCTTCTAGATAAAGGCTTTATAAGGCCTAGTGTTTCTCCTGGGTGCACGATCTGTTTGTGAAAAGAAAAGGCGGATCGCTCAGAATGTGCATCGATTATCGGCAACTCAATAAGGTCACGATCAAGCAGAGTACACATTACGAGAATCGATGATCTTTTGACCAACTTGAGGAGCTAGCTATTTTCCAAGATTGATCTCGTTCGGGATATCACCACGGTGAAAATAAATCCGGATGATATATCCAAAACGACCTTTAGAACCCGTCTGGCCATTATGAGTTCTTGGTAATGTCTTTTGGGTTAACGATGCCCTGACTTTTATGGATTTAATGAGCAGAATCTTCAAACCATTCCTAGATTTGTTCGTGATTGTGTTCATAGATGATATCTAATCTCTGATAGAGTGTTGAAGAACATGAAGAAGCGTCGAGGTAGTCTTGAAGTCTTGAAACAGGAGAAACTATATGCTAAATTTTCAAAGTATGAATTTTGGTTGGAAAAAGTAGCCTTTTTGGGTCATGTTGTGTCGAGGATGGAATTATGGTAGACCAGGAAGATAGAAGCGATGAAGAAGCGGCCAAAACAGACCACTCAAGCGGAGGTTAGAAGTTTCTTGGGTTTGGTGAGTATTATAGAAGATTCGTAAAGGTTTTCTAGTCTTGCTGCTCCATGACCGGTTGACTCAAAGCGGTTAAGTACCGATGGTCGGAAGCATGTGAAGCGATTTTGAAACTAAAGGAATTGTTGACTCTGCACGATCCCAACCTTACCATCGGGACAAGAAGGGTTCACGATCTATTGCGATGCCTCTAGAGTTGGGTTAGGATGTGTCTTGATGCGATTTGGAAAGGTTATTGCGTATGCATCTAGACAATTAAAGATACATGAGGAAGAATTACCTGACTCATGACTTGGAATTAGGCTGCGGTGGTGTTTTCCTTATGAATATGGAGACATTATTTGTATGGTGTGCATGTGGACATATTCTGAGATCATAAGAGTTTGCGATGCATAACCACGCGGAAGGATTTGAATCTCGACAAAGAAGATGGTTAGAGTTGCTTAAGGATTATGACCTTAGTATTCTTTACCATCACAGGAAAGCCAACATGGTGTGGTAGCGCTCGATGGGAGATCAATGGCGCTTGGCCCGTTTGGCAATACAAAGAGGGTATTGTTGGGAGGTACAAAGATTGGGAAACCTCGGGTTAGCTTAGCGAGATCGGTGAAGATGCGGTGGTGGTACATGATACCTCGCGATGCGCCTTAGCCGAAATAAAGAAAGTCGGTTTGAGGATCACGGAGTTTGTTGGATTTCGGGAGAGGATCAACAGGAAAAACCTTCACGATTTACATTGGGAGATAATGATGGAACCGCCCGGTATAAGGGTAGGTTATGTGTTCTAAGGTAAAGGATCTAAGGAGGAAGATCTTAGATGAGGGTCACAACACAAGATATTCCATTCATCCGAGTCAACAAAATGTATCGGGACCTCGAGGCAAATTGCGGTGGGACGGGATGAAGAAAGAGCGTTGCGGAGTTTGTCGGAGATGTCTTATATGTCGTGGTGAAAGATGAACATCAAAAACTGGCGGATTACTTGAGGACATTGGAGTCCTCGTGTGGAAATGGGAGGCGATTCATATGGATTTTATGGCTGGTCTCACAAAACTCGAGAAGGGTATGATTCTATTTGGGTGATTGTTGATCGGCTTACAAAGTCGACCCATTTCTTACTGGTCAAGACTATGTATCGCACCACGATGCGCCGCAGTTTATTTGAAGGATATTGTGCGGTTACAGGATTCCTTTACAAATTATTTGGATAGGGTTCCCAGTTCACCTCACTTTTGGCAAAGTTTCAGCGGTCTCGGGACAAAAGTTAAGTTAAGCACGACTTTCCACCCATGAAGCAGATGGGCAAGTGGCGAACAATTCAAACACTTGAGGGACATGTTGCAATCTTGTGTGTTAGATTTTGGGGAAAGGTGGTTGGACCATCTATGTCTAATTGAGTTACTTCTGACAATAGTTTTCACTCTAGCATACAAATGACCCGTTTGAAGCATTATATGGGCGAAAATGTAGGTCTCCACTTGGATGGTTCGAGGTGGGTGAGGCCTTGTTCGGACTGAAGTCATTCAAGAAACAAATGATAAGTCTGAGATGATTGGGAGCGGATCAAAAGCGGCTCATAAGCGTCCTGAAGTCCTATGCGGATCATCGGAAAGAGATCTTGAATTCCAAGAGGAGAAAGTATTTTTAAAAGTGTCCCCGATGAAGGGAGTGATGCGTTTTTGGTAAGAAAGGAAATTGAGCCCAAGGTTTATTGGGTCATATGAGATCTTGCGAAGAGTGGGAATGTGGCTTACGGATTAGCACTTCCACAAATTTGGAAGCGATCATCCATTATTTCGTATGTCGATGTTACGAAAATACTTGCACGATCCAAGTCACGTCATCCTTCCCGGAGATAGTTCTTAATGAGAGCTTGATATGAAGAAGTTAGGTGGAAATACTTGATAGAAAGGTCAGCGCCTTAGAAATAAAGATATTGCTTAGTGAAGGTCTATGTAGGAATCACTCCACAGAGGAAGTCACCTGGGAAGCTGAAGATGCGATGAAAGTCAAATATTCATTCCTATTTGACTAAGGTAAAAAAAATGCATTACATAGTACTTCATATGTGTGCCATTTGCGTGTCTATGTGATTATGTTACGACCTTATTCACATTCGAGGACGAATGTTGCTTAAGGATGAGAGAATGTGAAATCCGGAAAAAAAAAATATATATAGTTGTGGTTGGGTTAATAAAAATAAACATTATTGTGTCTATGTGATTATGTTACGACCTTATTCGCATTCGAGGACGAATGTTGCTTAAGGAAGAGAGAATGTGAAATCCGGAAAAAAAATATATATATAGTTGTGGTTGGGTTAATAAAAATATATATATAAGTTTACAAAGAATAAATTGCATGGGATAGAGTTAGTGTTAAAGTTGGATAAATAGATAAATGAAATGAAAATAACAAACAAAAACAAAAAGAAAAGAAAAAAAAAAAGAGGTCTGGCCCAGTATGCAGTACATGTTTGCTTCCCCACTTCCCTTTTCATTTCCTCCTCTCTTGTCATTTCACCTCCATAGGTTATAGAAAACTCTCACTTATACATTGTATTTACACACAAACAAAGTAAATAACATAAAGGTTAGAAAAATCAGAAAAAAACAGGTGAAAAGAAGAGGAAAAAATACCAAGAGGGCAAGAAGAACAAGAAGCAAAATACTAGAGAAGTAAGGATAATTTTAGCAACCACACAACAATAATCTTCACACTTACAAGGTGAGTTTTCTCACTCAGAAATTCTTGGTAACATCCTTTATTTTAAGTTCAATACATGTTAGAATAAGAATTGAGTATTGAAAAGAAATATTGAATTTTTGATTGTTTAGACAACTAGTTGCGTCATAAACTTTACGAACTGTTCTCACTGAGTTATAATTGTTAGAATTTGATGAAATTCGGAAGAGTGGTACACCTCTATATTATGATCATATAGAACAAAAAATGAGGTAAAATGGACATACGGTTTGAAAGTTATCATAGTTCAAAGTTTCTGCCTTAGATTTGGCCGAAATTCGGAAAGACATAATTACGGACTGTTTTTATTGATTTTTACTTATTAGAATTATATGAAAATTTACATGGTTATAAATCTATCTGTTACGGACAGATATATATAAATATATATTATAACGGACTTACGAGTTGAGAGTTATTGTAGTTTTAAGTTGCTGCCTCGGATTCGTCGGAATCCAGAAGGGCAGGACGTTGAAACAATAAACTGTACTAATCTATGGGAATATGAAAATTGTTGCTAAATGAAAGTTCTAGATCTCTTTGTTGTGGACATTTTGAGACCTTACGGGGTATATCGACTTACAGATTGAGAGTTATCGCGGTTTAAAGTTTCTGCCTCGGATCTGTCGAGATCCAGGAAGGGCAGCGAATAAAAGTGTAAAACTGTACCAAATGGTACAGAATATGAAAGGATGGTTCACATGGAGACGTGTAGCTCTCTGTTATCGTCGTTTTGAGATTTTATGGGGCTTGAACGGGTTTCTGATTAGGAGTTATGACTATTCTAAGATTGGGTGTTGTTTAATAAAAATTCTGCGAAACAAATTTTATGGGGCTGTTTTGAGGATAAATTTGAGTTAGTTACCCAAAGTAGTTTTAAATGAAATTTGGTACAGTGAAAGATCCCCGTCTTACCTTAGTTTCCGCTTGAGAAACACCTTAGTTAGAGTTATGGTTAAAAAGTTATAATCGTTACAAGTATGAGCAATGGAATGTTGGGGAAGAGAATATTATTTATTCGATCTTACGAAAAATATGAAAAGTGAATACGTGTTCACATAAATATATAAATATAAACATAATGGATCGGGTTGCGCGCAACAAAGCGTAAAGTGAATACGGCGTTCACAAATACGTAAATATAATGGATCGGGTTGCGCGCAACAAAGCGTAAAGTGAATACTCGTTCACAAATACGTAAATATAATGGATCGGGTTGCACGCGCAACAAAGCGTAAAGTGAATACGTGTTCACAAATACGTAAATATAATGGATCGGGTTGCGCGCAACAAATATGAAAGATGAATACATGTTCACCTATATATAAATATGAAAAGTGAATACGCGTTCACAAATATATAAATGTAATAAACATGTGAAAATGCGAGAAAGCGTCTTAACGTATAACACGAGATAAAATGAAGTGTTAGTTAAACCGAGAATTTCCTATGAGGAGTTGTTGCATATTTAAAAATGTTGTAACCTGATATGTTTTTGCAATATGTTTATTACGTTATAATGTGATTGCACTTGGAATATTGTGGTGTTACTTTGAATTGCAGGGTAAGGTTCTCACTCAGCCCCAGATGGTAGGGCTGACTCTTTAGTTAACATGTTTCAGGAAAGCATGATAGAGGAAAGACTCCACGCCAAGGCTAGCGATCGTCCCGCAGCCTCTTGTCATACCAAGTCTATTATTTCGGGCTTGGTACTCGTCAGGTTCAGAATGTCAGTTCTAATGTCTCGGGAAATGGCCGTGTGGAATGGTCTCCCTTCCAACTTAGAATAATATTTGTCAGTATGTCTATGTAGAAACAATGTTTGCACGAGCTTGGGCTCGCGTTATGTTTTTAATAAAGTCATAAACAGATTTCTTTATTGTTATTTTTATTAATAGCTCCGTATTTGAATATAAGTTCAAATTTCTAAATAAAGAGAATTAAATGGTGCTTCTGGTGGGAAATAATTGTCCAGGTGTCATCACGCCCTAAGTAAAGACTTAGGAAAATTCAGGGCGTGACAGTTAAACCCATAGGATGCAAATGGGTCTTCAAGAAGAAGATTGATGCATCAGCGAGTTGAACTTATAAAGTTAGACTAGTGGCTAAAGGTTTTACTCAGCGTCTTGTTGTGGATTATGATGACACATTTTCACTTGTGGCTAAGATAAAGTCTATTCGGATTTTGCTTGTTGTAGATTCACACTACGATTATGACATTTGGCATATAGACGTCAAAATTGCATTCCTCAATGGTAATCTAATTGAGGAAGTGTATATAAAACAACCCGAGGATTTTTCATCCGAGCCCAGACCAAATGTTGAGTGCAGGCTACAGAAGTCCATTTATGGGCTTAAGCAAACTTCTAGGAGTTGGAACATTTGCTTTGACAATGCTATCAAATCTTTTGATTTCGTCAGAATAAATGAGGATCCTTGTGTTTATATCAAACACGAGGATGAGGGTATTGTCTTCATTATTATATATGTTGATGACATATTGATAATGGGAGACAATAAGACTCTTATCACGATCGATTAAGGATTGGTTGTCAAGACGCCCATAATGAAAGATTTAGGTGAAATGCTACATTAAGGAATTAGGATCTATAGAGATAGACCTAATAGATTGTTTGGTATCACGTCAATCTACATAGACAAAGTGCTTAGACGTTTTTCAATAGAGAATTCCAAGAAAGGCGGTCTTCCAATGGGTCAAGGCATCAAGTTATCTAAAAGGTGTTGTCATTCTAGTGCTGTAGAACTTGAGCGCATGAAGAGGATCCTATATGCTTCGGCTATAAGATCGATCATGTATGTCATGACTTGTACTAGGGTAGATATGGCCTTTGCACTTAGTATGACTTGCAAGTTCTAACAGAATCATGTTGAGGAACACTGGAAGGCAGTCAAGAGTATTCTTAAGTATCTCAGACGTACTAAAGATTACTTCTTAGCCTATGGTGGAGGAGATAAGTTGGTTGCCACTGGGTATACCGATGCTAGTTTCCAGACAGATGTTGATGATTTTAAATCTCAGTCTGGTTACACGTTCATTTTCAATGGAGGAGCAGTGAGCTGGAAGAGTTCCAAACAAGCTACTACTGCTGACTCGACTACTGAAGCAGAGTACATTGCTGGATCGGAAGCTGCTAAGGAATCTGTCGCGATTTCTAAGTTCCTGGAGGAACTAGGGGTTTTTCCGAGTGCTAGTTGTCCAATAACTATTTATTGTGACAATATTGGTGCTATTGCACAGACAAAGGAACCAAGATCAACTAACAGAAACAAGCATGTACCAAGGAAGTACCACATTCTCCGAGAGATGGTGGAGGCTGAAGATATTAAGATAGATTATGTTTCCACAGACAATAATCTAGCAGACCCGTTTACTAAACCATTAAGCTTGGTGAAGCATAATGGTCATTTTGAAAACATGGGTATTAGATATGTTGGTGATTGGCTCTAGGCCAAGTGGGAGATTGAAAGTATATGTATGTCCTAGAGACAATCTGTATTAGGATAAAATGTACTTTATACACATTCGTATTTATATTAATGATGATTAATATTATGGCATTTGCATTTGAATTATTAGTTGATTGTTTATAATATTCTATAAATGTATCCATAGAGATTTACGTGTTTATTAATGATGTGAGAATTAATGTTGAGACGCGGCTTGTTTTGGGTACATTCGAAGTATATTAAAGGTGGTATGTGAGCGAGATTAGGATTCATTCCTTGAATGTATATTCGAGTGAACACTCGTATACGTATGGTATTAGGTTGACTAAGTCATTGGCGATCTGATGGACATGTCTATGATATGGTCCTGTTGTCAACTAATATAGATGAGTTATAAGGATCAAGTCATTTTGATTGACACTTGACAAATCCTAAACTTGATTGAGTGTGTCGTGAATGAAAGGATTTTATCTTCCCACGTAGAGATTGTAACGACCGAAACCGGGCCATGGCTGGTGCCACTACTGGGCACCTTACACCCATTCATCTCAAGTAACCCACGGAAGATAAAGATACTCGTCATCATCGTTTTTAAACAAGCAAAGGCAAAGTCGGCAAGCGCTCTATATATATATATAAGCCAAAATGAAACTACACTGTACGAGTCAATCCACATATGAATACATACCTCTAAGAGTTTGGACAATATACTATGTGGAATGAGGCCCGTCGTACCCATAAATGTACAAAAGCCTATATCGAAAGATTAGTATCAAAATGATAAGCCCCAGAACAATGGAGTTATCCCAAAACTACGAGCAAGGATCTACACTTTGGATCACGAGCTGCGTACCTAAACTGCGGCATAAACGGCCCAGGAGAAAGAAGTCGATCTGAAAAATGTACCAAGTATGTGAAACACTAAGTACTGTAAATGAGATTATAACAGGCCAACAAGATAACAAGAGACAAGTATAATAATCGAATACCAGTACATTGTGCCTTTTTCAAATAGAGTAATGAGAGTCAACTTTACCTTGTATCTTTGTACCCTGTACCACTGTACCAATGTATCACTGTACCACTGTACTACTGTATCAATGTATCAATATACCATTGTACTATTGTATCACTGTATCACTGTATCATTGTACCACTGTACCACTGTACTAGTGTATCACTATACTACTGTATTACTGTATTACTATACCACTGTACTATTGTATCACTGTATCCTTTGTACCGCATACTCTTTGTATCATTGTACCAGTACTCTTGTATCACTATATCAGCATATCTTTGTATCAGTATCCTGTATCAACTGTATCAGCATACCTTTGTACTCTGTATCAACTGTATCATTTGTCTGCATTGTACTCTTTGTATCAACTGTATCCTTTGTACCATTGTTATTGTATCACTATATCAATGTACTAATGTATCATTTGTATCATTTGTACCAGTGTCTTCTTTGTATCTTGTATCAAGTCAAGTGCCTTTTACAAAAAAATCAACTATATCTTTTCAAAATGAGAGTCACATCAAAGACTGGGACACCTTCCCAAGAATCATTATGTATATCTTTTTCATGGGAATCGAACCAGCGTAGAATCGAACTCGCGTAGGTAATTATACGCGTGAGTATCTCTACTCGTATCACGGATCTTGTCCATGGATATTATTTATGGGAATCGAACCCGCATAGGAATCGGACCTGCATAGGTATTTATACCCGCATGAGTATCTCTACTCGTATCATGGAAGCACACCCATGGAGTAAATATACCTGAATGTTGTCGAGAATAAAACCCAGTACAACGTCTAGTGTACCGTACACGAATAATGAACTTTATTTTAGACAAACCTAGGTACCAACATCTAGTGTACCATACACAAATAATGAACTTATTTTTATAAAGACCAAGACACTATCACAACTTTCCTTTTAGACAAACCAAGACATTTTCACATCTTGCATTATTAGGGAAATGAACCCAAAGTACTATCAAGAGAATGGATATGACAACTTCCATTTTATAACACCCACAGTACTATCAAGAGAATGGATATAACAACTTCCATTTTGTAACACTCAAAGTACTATCAAGAGAATGGATATAACAACTTTCATTTTATAACACACAAAGTACTATCAAGAGAATGGATATAACAACTTCCATTTTATAACACCCAAAGTACTATCAAGAGAATGGATATAACAACTTCCATTTTATAACACCCAAAGTAATACCAAGAGAATATATAGAACGACTTCTATTTTAGAAAATCCAAAGTACTATCAATGAATATATAGAACAACTTCTATTTTAGGAAATCCAAAGTACTATCAAGGAAGTATATAGAACAACTTCTATTTTAGGAAATCCAAAGTACTATCAATGAATTACATCATTAAGGAGTAGAATCCACTCACTTTATAACAAGGAATCATGCTAGAAGAAGAAAGGATAGTTCACATACCTCTTCGGCTTAATCCACATGCTAAGTAGAATATGTCACACGTAGTACTTCAACCTAAAATGACAATAGCACTTCTATCAACTTCATGCTTTCTAAGATAGATTAATACCAAGTAAAGGTCCTCTTATTCTACGAAAATTTGGGCATCACTCCGTTTATACGTATTTTTCACCTTTTCCAAGGCCCGGATTCAACAACAACCAAGCCTAATTTAAGGCCTGACAATCAACAACCAAAGGGGATTACACGTCTTCTTTACGTGTAAAATTCAGCCCCTTAATCTATACAAAACAATCCACAATTCCATCAACGATAAGGGTAAAATGTGAAGCCTTTTAACACTCTTAATCCCTTAGGACTTTCATTAGCAACTACTACATTAATCATGCATGTTGGTGGCTGAATTTTAAGAATTCCAGCGCCACAAAACAGTCCATAAAAACTGCATAACAATGTCCAACAGTTTTATAGATTCCACGGCCAACAACTACAATCTGATAACTCTTTCCTTAATCCTTTTTATTCGATTCAAGTTCCAAAACTTCTATATAAGTTATATCAACTTATTAACAACAATATTACTCCATTATAACATGCGATAGGCGCGTTAACAACAATTATAGCCAGCGACACCAACGTAGAAAATTGCCACTATCGGCCGACTCGGCCAAAATTGTCCAAACACTCTTTATCCTCCATTCTTTTTAGCACAAGCTCATCTATACATTATAACAATATATAATATCCAATTGCTTCAAGAGGAAGAAGAATTTTTACCTCAAAATTGCCCAAAACCGCCCCAGGCGATCAAACAACTTTGGCGCGGTTTCGTTTTGCTCCACTTCTTGAGTTCGATCACACACTGAGCTTATAACCAACTTCCCTTCACGTTTTACCTCCAAAAGTCGACGAACAAGCTAGGGTTTTCAACCCCATTTTAATTGACATGGATTTTGGAGATTATTGGAGTTAACTTGTCTTAGAACTTGATTAGTGTTCTTAATCTAGGAAAATAACTTATCTTTGATCTTATCTTTATCCATGAATTTCGAAATATAAGGCTAAGGAAGAGAAGATAATGTTTAGGAAGATAGAATATTATGAAAATGTCTCTAAGTCTTGCAAGCTTATCTTACATATAGATATTTCCCTTAGCAAGACAAGTGGATAGGGACACGTATCGCTCTCGTTGGTCGATAATTTCCTCTTCAAAATATCTAGATATTGTCCAAAATATCTTAAAATCGAAGAGCCCATGAAATTGTGAAATTCTCGGCGGGCCCGTATTATCAATTTCAATTCTTCATAATCGATACTAATCCCATAAATCTAATTAGAAGTATTAAACTCGAGTTAATAATATTTTCGTTGTCACATTTTTCAAAAAAATTTCAGAGGAAAATGTAAATATTCTTTCCTTTCAACCTTCAAATCTTGATTCCTTAATCACGTTCTCAATTAGTAGACATGGTATCACGGGATGTAACATCCTTCCCCCCCCCCCTTAGAAATATTCGTCCCGAATGTTCATAGTGGGTCTCACTATCTGATTAGGCGTCGTCTCCTTACTATACCTATCACCAATACTCGCAAAACCAGCGATGCCACGCGCGGCGATATATCACGTGTTATATACACGATGGACCTTCCATCAGGTCCTTCTCGCGTACTCGAAGGTTGCAGTCCTTTCCAAAATGGGATCTTTAGACGTCCATTTTCTCTTCCCGTACTAGGGATGACCCTGTCGTATTCTAAGCCATAAGCTATCACTATATGAATTCTCGATCGGACTCGCTCGACTAAGCGATGTGTTCCTCGTGTCAACTTCTCTTCCGGACATTAGTCAAACTCTTGGTTGGTGAATGATCTGTTATACCACCTTGCTTTGTTTACTAAGCGGTGTAAACTCTAATACTAGTAGTATCTCAATCACGAACACCTATGGACAATATTCTTTGAATCTAAGATGTGTATCATCACGATTAACTCGTTCGTGGTCTAAAATGAGTCTCTCTCTATCTCAAGTATTTCTCATACTATCATTTCACTCGTTAGAGGTTAAATGCTTTGGTAGAAGTATTCTCTTGTACCTCATCTCTTATTAGTCTTTACATTGTTATGTGGTAATTACACCTTGTGAACCCTACCTGACTATAGTCGTATTCACTTTATCATTCTTGTCGACATCCTTCATTCTACTCATTACTAAACAAAATATTTCTACCTCATTGGTCTATCAACTCTGCAGTGCATGCAGTAGTTCCATTCGATTTTCCATACAGCATTGTTTCCTTCCCGGAGGCATAGGCTAACACAATAATATGTCAAAGAGGTATTATCCTAATAACACGCTCTGTGCGATCTCGAGTAAGAAGAATAAAAACCAAATCTTAAATGTCATGTAGCCTCGCTTTTTATGGATGTGGCGCGCCTGATAATCAAGACTCACTAGACACGGTGCATAGACATTCAGAAGGCTGCTTTGATACCACTCTTGTCGGGACCGAACCGGGCGCGGCGGTGCCACTACAGGCACCCTTACCGATTCATCCCAAGTAACGCGGAAGATAAACATACTCATCGTCATTTTTTTAAAAACAAGCAAAAGGCAAAAGGCAGCGCGCTATATATATATATAAGCCAAAATGAAATTACAACATGCACGAGTCGATCCACGTATGAATATAGACCTCTACGAGTTTGGATAATATACTATGGCGGAATGAGCTCGCGTAGTACCCATAAATGTACAAAAGCCTATATCGAAAGATTAGTACCAAAATGATAAGCCCCATAATAATTGAGTTATCCCAAAAACTCTGAACAAGGATCTTACACTTGCAGATCACCTAAATCATTACCTAAACTGCGGCGTGAGCGGCCCGAGAAAGAAGTCGATCTGGAAAATGTACCAAGTATGTGAATCAATAAGTACTGTAAATGAAATTATAACAGGCCAACAAGATAACAAGAGACAAGTATAATAATTGAATACCAGTACAATGTGCCTTTTTCAAATAGAGTAATGAGGAAATCCAAAGTACTATCAATGAATTACATCATTAAGGAGTAGAATCCACTCACTTTATAACAAGGAATCATGCTAGAAGAAGAAAGGATAGTTCACGTACCTCTTCGGCTTAATCCACACGCTAAGTAGAATATGCCACACGTAGTACTTCAACCTAAAATGACAATAGCACTTCTATTAACTTCATGTTTTCTAAGGTAGATTAATACCAAGTAAAGGTCCTCTTATTCTACGAAAATTTGGGCAGCACTTTCCCCGTTTATACATACTTTTCCACCTTTTCCAAGGCCCGAATTCAACAACAATCAAGCCTCATTTAAGGCACGGCCAATCAACAACCAAAGGATATTACACGCCCTTTCGTGTAAATTCAGCCCTTAATCTATACAAAGCGATCCGTAAAAGCGATCCACAATTCCGTAGCGATAAGGGTAAAATGTGAAGCCTTTTTACCGCCAATCCATAGGACTTTCATTAGCAATTACTACATTAATCATGCATGTTGGTGGCTGAATTTTAAAATTCGGTAGCCACAAACGATCCGTAAAAGCAGTCCAGCGATTTCTGATTGACTGACTATGATTCTGATCGATAACTTTTCCTTAATCCTTTTATTCAATTCAAGTTCCTAAACTTCTATATAAGTTATATCAACTTATTAACAACAATATTACTTCATTATAACATGCGATAGGTGACGTTATTAACAACAATTATAGCCAGCGACACAGCGTCAGAAAATTGCCACTCTCGAACTCGACCAAAATTGTCCAAACACTCTTTTATCCTCCATTCTTTTTAGCACAAGCTCGTCTATACATTATAACAATATGTAATATCCGATTACTTGAGGAAGAAAAACTTTTACCTCAAAATTGCCCAAAAACCGCCTTGGCGATCAGCTCGACTTTGGCGCGATTTCGTTTTGCTCACTTCTTCTAGTTCGATCACACACAAGCTTATAACGACTTTCCTTGCGTTTTACCTCGAAAAGTCGGCGAACAAGCTAGGGTTTTCAACCCATTTTATTGACATGGATTTTGGAGATTATTGGAGAGTTAACTTGTCTTAGAACTTGATTAGTGTTCTTAATCTAGGAAAATAACTTGTCTTTGATCTTATCTTTATCCATGAATTTGAAATATAAGGCTAAGGAAGAGAAGATAATGTTTAGGAAGATAGAATATTATGAAAATGTCTCTAAGTCTTGCAAACTTATCTTACATATAGATATTTCCTTAGCAAGACAAGTGGAGAGGGACACGTGTAAGCCTACCGTTTGGTCGATAATTTCCTCTTCAAAATATCTAGATATTGTCCAAAATATCTTAAAATCGAAGAACCCATGAAATTGTGAAATTCTCGGCGGGCCCCGTAATATCAATTCAATTCTTCATAATCGATACTAATCTCATAAATTCAATTAGAAATATTAAACTCGAGTTAATAATTTTTCGTCGTCACATTTTCCAAATTTTTAGGAGGAAAATGTAAATATTCTTTCCTTTCAACGAATCTTGATTCCTTAATCACGTTCTCAATTAGTAGCTCTGGTATCACGGGATGTAACAGAGGTTCAGTTCACATGTTTCGTATAACTAAACTTTACATATTGAGTTAAATCTTCGCATGACTAGGAGTTAGTGAAGACCACTAATGTAGTTAGTGTCGATATGTAAAGGCCTGAAGGGTAAAACTAAGTCAAATGTTTCGTCGATTGAATGATGTAATTAGAGAGAGATTATATATATATATATATATATATATATATATATATATATATATATATATGTTCGGTTGATAGCCAAGGACATTAGAAATGGAAACAAGGCGAGAAAATGGGGCGGGGCCAGCGCGCCGTTGATTTGAAATTTGCGGTGCCAAAAACGCATGTCGGCGCCGCGGTGCCACTTATCGGTCGCATTCTTTGGCGTCGGTGGGTCAAACATTGGCGATCTGTGACTTGTTATATGGGTTGGCCATGGAAACCTAGGTTGTCCTTCTGATAAATAAGAGGGTTTCCCTTTCCATTTCAATACACCAAAAGCAAGAGACTAATCTCTTCTAAAGCTCTGTCGGAATCCCTAGCATTTCAAGACTTAGCAATTACATCGAAGTTTCAGTACTTGCAAATCGAGGGACATTTGTGTGCGCACCCTCGGACTACACAAAGCTCCAGATTTCAAGTTGCTATCTACAATGTAAGTCTTCCATCGAAGTATTACATTATTGCTTTGTGCTTTTTACATTGTATGTCATCCTACAGTTTGACCGTCGTCGGGTTTGAAACATAAATTTTCAAATTTTGCTGCGTGTACGAACCCGACAAAATCCTACACATAGTTACAACTTCCAACCATTACTTTGAAGACTAGAAAGGTGAAGAAGTGCTCGTTGGAGGGAAGTTTAGGGTCTTAACTGCAATACCCCTTTAAGTACAAATGGAGAGAATAAATTATTCTCGGTGATTCCTTCCCCTCTGCCGCCTATGTCTTGGTACACTCAAGTGCGTAGAATTGCTCAAGTGCTGGTTGGTGGTGGCATCTATCCTCCCCGTTATAAAAAAAAGTTCAAAAAAAAGAAGAAAATGGAAACGTCTCTTACAATGCGTTAGGAATTCCAAGTTATGATAAATTGTTGAAAAAAATGATGCAATAACTTGGTAAAACCTTTTAAACACTACAAGAAAAACAGATTATCTAACCCCTAAGATGACGGTTCCTGTAAGTGTCATCTTTATCACTGTCAAAGCGGATGGCGGTTTTATATCTGTCACACGACATGTGACGATTTTTATCCGTCACACAAATGTCACAAACAGATGATGGTTCAAACCCGTCACACAAATGTCACAAACAGATGACGGTTCAAACCCGTCACACAAATGTCACATAAATTTAAATTTTGATTCAATTTTAAAAAAAATTCTATTAAATTAACAATTAATTTTAATATGGCGGGAAAATTAAATTTGACGAGATTTTTTTTTGGCAATTTAATTTCAATATTGCAAATTGAGTGCACCTATGAAATGGACTAAAATTTTAAATAACACCAAAAATATACATTGAATAGCTAGAATCTATAGTACAAAGTCTTCCAAAAATGGATAATCATTCAAAGCATTATTAAAGTGTTTAATTAAAGACTAAAACATTGTTAATCAACTATCTTATCAATCTAAAATGTCCTCATCAACATCTTGGTAAATGTCTCGAAAAAATTTGTTCAATGCTGCATCTCCATCCAATTTTTCATCTTTTTCCTGAAATACAAACCAGGGACTTAGAAAGTGAACTAGCAAGTATATTGCGGACTTTAGATAAGGACATCAAACAGATGACTAATGTTTTCAATACCTCTTTTTTCACTTCAGCCTCTAGTTTATCCCAATCTACATTTCTCAGTTTCGAGGTAGGATAACTGGGCTGCGGGGCATCTGTAAAATGCAAAACTATAGTAAGTTCTGCTACTAAATAAATAACCATCACATTTGGTAACAAAATTCATTGGCCATTCTGCTACTAAATAAATAACCATCACATTTGGTAACAAAATTCATTGGCCATTGTCAGCGACTTCATTTAAGTAGTAAACATGAAGAAAACACCTGAAAATTGACAATCGTGTGAAGGGGGAAGTGGATCACACCCCTGATAGCCTCAAAAACATAGTATTAGACAAGCGGCGAGTTTACACGATGACCGTTAGGCCTCGAACTCTGACGGGCTCCGCGTATACTCGGCGATGTCTAGTGTAGCGGTTCGACTTTATGGCGGATCTCAATTTTGGTAGACATCACGCTGCGGTGTTATCTGCGATTCATGAGAGGACAAGCGCGAGATCACGAGTAAGCATCTTGATTACTCGAAACAATTTGGAAATGGAGCTTAGCCTCGCGCGCCAAACAACTGAACGCAAAGTATAAGTTTCTTCGCCCGACACATCAATGCTAACACTAAGCTGTAAAACAACAATCGAAATCGAGGGTGTAATAGACGAATTGGAAAAAGAAACGTCGTTCACTAGGTTGCAATAATTAAAAGAGTACTTTGTTATTACTATCTCAGAATTATTCCAACATTGATAAGATTATTTACCCTATCAAAAGAGTACTATCTCAGAGTTACTAACCTGTATTTTGTATTTGGTTTGACAGTAGGAGCACCTTTAGGCGAGCAATAGCAACATAGTCCAACGACTCGGATCACGGGAGGTGCAACAACATTAGCTGAGGTTTTATCTACTGACGGATTAGGCAGTTCTCCAGCTTCCTAAGATGCAGGAGGTGCAACAACATTAGCTGAGGTTTCAATTCGTCAAAAAGAATCTTTAGACTGTGCTCTAAAAGATTCATAACTTGCAAGAGATATATATAAAAGAATGGTCATTTACTAAACAACTATGACAAATAGAGAAAACTAGTAAAAATTTATGGTCATTTGCCACCCGTAGTGGTCATATATGCAAGCATACGTAAACAGAGTAAGGAAAAAGCTTACCATATGTGTAACGGCCATGGACTTGTATTCAGCCCATGAAATTGGAGCGTCCTTATCTACTCGATCTCTAAGAATCTTCCCATGTTCATCCTGCAAAATGTTATGATCATATATCAAATAACTTGAAGTAACCTAAATGATAAAAAGATACTACTAAGCATTGTATTGTAGGATACAAACCATCAGTTGTCTTAAAACGTCAGGGCGATCTTTGAGGTGTTTAAGGAGTAGCGTAATGGAGGAAGAAGTGGTTTCATAAGCAGTAAATAGAAGCAAAAACACTAAATCCACAGCAATTGCTTCAGTTAGAAGTGCTTCATCACTCTCCACTTCTTCAAGTAGGTAATCTAAGAAATCTTCCTTAACATTTCTTTTTTCCTTAGATGACTTCATTTTCTTGAAGATATCTTTTATCACCTTTACACCATTTTTACGCCCCGAACTCGCAAAATGAAGTAATTTCACAATTAGATAGATATAAGTGAGTCATTTTGACAAACTGAATTTGTTCTAATTAAATATTTGATTTAAGAAAAACAACAAGTGTTTTGATACTTTATCAATCAAACTCACAATAAAGGTTGTTCAGTACATGTAAACATGCATGGAAAGCTGTTCCTCACATTGATAGGGAATGAGTGAAAGCCATTATAAAAAGCTTTGTAATGCTTTCTTAATGTCAAGGCCTCTTGTTCACCACAACCAAGGATCTTTCCCGTAAAAAACATGAATAGCATCTACAATATGGAAAATAGCACAAACAAGGTTAACTTCAGCACCAAATATTGTCTTGATGTACCAGTATATCTGCATGCCAATTAGTTTAACCACAATAGATAAATAAAATTAATTAAAAAAGATCAGAAGATTGAGTTAATTAGTTAGAGAAAGAATTATCACAATTTCAGATGCTTATTTGACGTCAACCTCGGCATAGCTAGCCCACTGATGCAAGTGTTTACGTGTTATGAGATCAATTTCAGACAATAAATTTCTCTTTAGGCTTTCTGGGCTGATAAGAGAATAAAATTCCTAAGGTATTTATGGAGAGCCCCATTACTAGCAATCAAGCCTTGCATGCCAGTGAGTTCAATAGCACTCTTTGTGTACCAGCACCCGAACTCCTTTCTTCTTGTTGGAATACATAGTGATTGATTTCTGGATCAGTGGATAGCACCGTTGGCTGCCCAACTAAACTCGTTTTAAATAGGCTCCCATACCTGATCAAATGGAAGTTGGACTAATTATGTGATGCAATATACTAACAAATTATAACTGCAAGTCTACTACTACTATTATTATATAGGGCTGATATATGGACGGATGTTAGAGTCATGACTCAACAAAGTCCAAAATTTATTGGGACTGCGATGGACAAGCTCAAGATGAGCTAAACAACATTTCATGCATAAATCGAAAGAATGTTTTACTCTATAACTCTAAATCCATGCCAACAAGTTCATCATGTGCAGCATACTCAATTAGGAAAGGCATTAGGAGCACTATCACATACGTGTAACTGACATTATCATAAACTCTTGTAGGTGCATTTAACTTTATGTAATCAAGGATGCCTTTCGCACAGGTTCCTGATCCTCCACCTATTTCATATATCTACACCCAAAAAACTGAGTGTCAACATGTAAAGAGGGTGAAGGATTTATCAATAAAGTAATTTTAAGATGAATAAATAGAGAGCAAACGGACAATGAAAAGATCGCAACGCAGCTTAAAAGCTATGTTCTTTCAATATTACGAAACTTACTTTTAGTGGAACAGATAGGTTTGTAGTACGCAAAATGGATTCAGCTATCCCATGTGCATACCAGGCAGAAAATTCCATATGACCAATATTTCTTTACGAATGATTATCTACACCATATGAGTAATTTAGGTCACAATCAGACCAATACACCAATGCGAGTCATTGAGACATTCTATCGAATATC
This sequence comes from Przewalskia tangutica, assembly GCA_029844215.1. NCBI lineage: Eukaryota > Viridiplantae > Streptophyta > Magnoliopsida > Solanales > Solanaceae > Przewalskia > Przewalskia tangutica. The sequence goes on along the minus strand of CM056739.1, from coordinate 12,330,295 downwards.
TTATACGCGTAAAACCTATATTTCTTCTATATTGAAACCTATGGATGTAGTAGCACAATTAGCCCTTTTCTAACCTTCTTCCTTACTGCTATAACATCCTAATAATTCAACAATATCACATGCAACCTTCAATTTCACACGGACAGTCCCAAAAATCCCCAATCCCATATTTAGCATTTCCAGAAACTCTCTTAGAAACTAGTGACACGAATCAGACCTTATAACTGATATAAAACTTACGAATAACAAAGATTGCCTCTGTTAGAAGCTGCGACGAGGGTCGTCGGAAAATCCTTCGCCGACACCGGATTCCGACAAGACCCCCAAAAGTTGATTTGGTTAAAACTTTTTCGCCACGGGATGATATAATTGTTATAGGTAAACCCATGGCACGAATTGGAAGCAACTAAACCGATCTAGAATTACATTTTAATGTAAATTAAAGATTTATTAATTGGGTCTTTTAATATGTTAATTGGTTTTTTTAAAATAAAATATAGAATTGATTTAAAAAAAGAAGAATAAATTTCAATGTTTAGTTTGTGACAAAAGTTGTACAATCTTTTATTTTTTATAATGTGACAACGTTTAGTTTGTTTTTATTAAAAACGATTTTAAAAATAAAAATAAAAATCGTGTAGGTATTAATTTAAATTAAAAAAGTGCTAAATAATTAATAAAAATGGTATCGTTTTAATTTGTCAAACGCGTCATTTTTTGTCAACACAAGTCACTTATTTATATGACATTTCACAAATCCGTCACACAAACGTCATAAATAAATGACACTTAACAAAATCAGCGCAAATGTCGTAATTTTATGATCTTAAAAATCTATCAGCATAAATATCATAATTTTATGGCACTTAAAAAGCGATCGCGTGAATGTCGAAAAAGCGTAAATTTAGTAAAAGATGTGTAATGACATATTTTGTCATTATGTGAGTATCGCGTGCTTGTTTTTTCTTGTATCTGAAAGAAATTGGTTGACATGCTCAAATTTAAAGGTTCTACCAACAGGCCTGAACAATATGAGCCTCTATTGGCAAAATTATTAGCAGAAGAATCAGAAAAATGATATAGGTGATATCACCTAGTTGTAATTGAAAGAACGGGTTCAAATGGAGCAAAATGAACAGTGGGAAATTCAAATAGTCTAGCCCAACTAGCTCGAGATTGACACTTTATTGTTTTATCATGAAAAATATGTTTTTGATACAAGACGTATACACCATATCCCTAGTTCTTTATTTTATTTATTGAACAGTCTTGCAGTACTACTATAGCTTAAAGTCCACTGGTAGTTATCCTCGTACTTGTGCTTATTCTTGCAAATAGATACCTTCTCTCCAATCCCCTTGCAAAGTTGGTATGACCTTACTGTAGGGGTTTTTTTGGGTTTGTCTACGGAGCGAAATTTAAAAATTTAAGTTTCAAACTCAACAAACGACGAACTGCAGGATGATTATATAATAAAAAACACATGTGAATCATCCATGTAATAATAACCGTAATGCATTGATAGTAGACTTACGATTTGAATATATCTGAAGTCTTTTAGTAACGTCAGAGTGCCTTGCATGCATGTTCCTCGATTGCAAATTCAAGAACTCGATGTAATTCCTCCTTGACCAACTAGGAAATTCGGCAGAGGTTCGAGAGGATATTGTGAGACTAAATCTCTGAGACTTAGAATGATTTGTGAAATCAAGTATCAGAATAATGATCTTAAGGCATGTATTTATAGCTACGTTTTAACCCTAAAACGCTAAAACGTTTTAACCCTAAAACGCAGCTAGGGTTACACGTGGGCTTGGCGGCGAGATGTAGTGATGCGATCGGTGGCCCATTTGTCGAAGCGGCGTATGGCGCCATGGGTCCCGTGCTGCGGCCACTAGTCGATTTTGCGTTTAATTTTAATTAAATTCGAAATCCAATCTCGACTTAATTAAATAATCATTATTCATTCAAATAACTCGATCATAAATCGAACATTTATATTATCTCATTGCATCTTTAGATCGACGGAATAATTGACTTAGTGTTACCATACAGGCCTTCACATATCGACACTAATCATATTAGGGTCTACACAGAACTCCTAGATGGCGCCGGTAGACGAACTCAATATGTGAAGTATAGTTACTCGAATCTGGTAAACTGAACCTCTATGTGGGAAGATAAAATCATTTCATTCACGACATACTCGATCAAACTTATGATGCGCGGTGTACATCCAAATGGCGATCATTATATCTCATCTATATTAGTTGACAGCAAGACCATATCCTAAATATGTCTACTACGTTAGCCAACGACTTAGTCAACCTAATATCATATGAGAATCTGAGTGTTCTCTCGAATATGCATTTAAAGAATGAATCCTAATCTTGGCTCAACTACCACCTTTAATCCACTTCATAATATACCCAATTCAAGTTGTATCGCAACCTATAAGGCATTTGAGCTTAGGACAGGATCAAAGTACATTACTCTGTAAACAAGGTGCGTATCGACCTTAAGTCTAAGGACTTCTATCTCTCACACACTGATCATACTTTAGACATTTTATAACAAACAATATATCAGGGTATACCAATACTTCCAAAGTACCCATGTGTCCATCACGAGTTTCCATAACTCGTAGTAGGTGAGACATACTACATCCTCTAAGGATATGATGCATACCACATGTCGACTTATCGCATATCATCAATATCCCATTTTTTATGATCATTAGTCGAGGCTATTTAAGAGTTTCGCGGAATATTTTTCCTGTTTCTGTGAACTGTGGGGATTTAATTTTAGCAACATGCTGGTCTCTTTTAACATCATTAAGATTGTTTGTTTTAACTCATTATAGATCTTTGAGAAGACCCCAACAAAAATTAAGAACTGTGGTATTTGGCTCTGTTACCAAAGTAGAACTGTATATCATTGTATATTTATGTCCTAGAGACAATATGTATTAGGACAAATGTACTTTATACATATTTATATTTATATTAAAGGAGATTAATATTATGGCATTTGCAGATTTATTGATTGTCTGTAATATTCTATAATTGCATCCCTAGAGGTTACGTGGTTATTAATAATGTGAGAGATTAATATTATAACGTAACTCTTAAATTGCCTCGACTAATGATCATCGAGAATGGAATATCGATGATATGTGATACGTCGGCATGTGGTCTACATCATATCCTTAGGGATGTAGTATGTCTCACCTGCTACGAGTTATGGCAACTCGTGATGGATACTTGTAGAAGTATTGGTATAGCCTACTGATGTATTTTTTGTTATATATGTCTAGAGTGTCATCAGCGTGCGTGTGGGAGATAAAAGTCCTTAGACTTGAGGTCGATACGCGCATTGTTTACATGGTAATGTGTTTTGATCTTGTCTAAGCTCAAATGTCTTATAGGTTGAGACGCCACTTGTATTGTGTATATTGCGACGTATATTAAAGAGGGTAGTTGAGCCAAGATTATGATTCATTCCTCGAATGTATCTTCGAGAGAACATTCAGATTCGCATATGGTATTAGGTTGACTAAGTCATTGGCCAATGCAGTAGACATATCTTTGATATGATCTTGTTATCAGCTAATATAGATGCGATATAATGATCAAGCCTTTTGGATAGACACTTGGCAGATCCTAAGCTTGATCGAGTGTGTCGTGAATGAAAGGATTTTATATACCCGCATAGAGGTCAGTTCACAAGTTTTATGTAACTATACTTCACATATTGAATTAAATCTTGTGGCGTCTAGGAGTTTCGTGTAGACTCTAATGATATTAGTGTCGATATGTGAAGGCTTGTAGGGTAACACTAAGTCAATTATTCCGTCGATTCAAGGATGTAATCAGAGAGAATATATATGTTCGATTTATAATCGAGACATTAGAATAAATACTGATTATTTAATTAAATCGAGATGATATTCAGATTTAATTAAAATATAAACGAGGCAGAATAATTCTAGGGTCGCGACTCAAAGGACCAATGGTCGCGATGCCTCAGCGTTGCGGTGCCACCTATTGAACGATGCGGCGCCAATTATCGATGGAGTGCGAATGACCCGCTCTATTTTAGTTTACGGGCACACGCGTGGAAAACCCTAGCTGATTTTTCATCTATAAATAGACGGTTCAATCATTATTTTAATATACCTAATTCACTTGAATTATTCTCTGCTAAAACTCTGCCGGATTTCCTAGCTTTTCGAAAGAGTAATTACATCGGAGTCTTGACTAGCAAATCGAGGAACCGTTGCGTGCTCACCCTCGGCATACACTTGAAGAACAAGATTCCAGATTTGCAAATTGTAAGTGTTTTTTAAGCATTACAGTTTCCCTATGTGTTTCAATATATAATCATCCATCAGTTTGACCGTCCGTCGAGTTTGAAACATAAATTTTCAAATTATGTTGCGTGTACGAACACGACAAAACCGTACTGTGGTATCAGAGTCTGGGCTATTTTGTGTGATTATATAATATTTATTAATGATTACATGGGTTAGGATTTGTCTAAATCTATTTTTTGTCGTTAAGAAGCTTTAAAATCTTAACTCTCATGAACGCATAATTCTTGTTCCTGAAAATATTGAACAGTGATGTAATCGAGGAAGTCATTCCAATCTAACTCTTCTAAGTTTATGTGTGTTACCGGTTCATTTTCGAACATGGTGCACTGAGACGAAGAACGGGAAGGGATTGGATGATGGTCGATGAACGTGTTGTTTAATGGTGAAGGGGTACAAGGTTGAATCTCCAAATCTGACCCTGAACGAGTTTTAGGATTTCTGAATTGCAGAATTTTGCGTTTACGTGACGAGGCGCGGCTCCACCTTTGGGCTGTGGCGCCATTAGGTTTTGGCAGGCATCGCGGCTCACGTTAGGCGGCAGCGGCTCGTATTAGGCAGCGGCGCTAAAGCATAAAATAAAATTTTCCAGTCACTGCCCGTCGGGCGCCGACGATGAATTTTCAAAACAAAAACAATTCGGAATCAGAAACTAAAGTTTTAAATATTATGATTCTAAAGTTTAAAATATTCATAATCTGAAATTTAAAATTTTTAATTAGACATGTTTGGTCCTTTCGGGCAATTCTGTAATTAAACAAAGTTTCTGAAAATCAAATTTTGTAATTCTGGAAATTGCAGACAAGTCCCTAAAACCTGAATATATTTTCTAAAAATTAAAATTAGATTTTTTGAAGGGTTCAAATTGAAATTTTAAATTTTTGAGGGACTAAACTGTGAATTTTGAAAGTTTATAGAATTTCCTGAAACTCAGAAATTTTTAAAATCATAAAATATTTAGGGAATGTTTGGCATAGGCATAGATTTTAGAGTTTATACGAATAGACCCATGATTATCATTAATTGTATATTATTGAATAATATATGTATATGTTAAGTGTTTTAAATGCAAGTATTTAATTATTAGCATAGTGTCCGCTATTATTTTCTGGGTAGGCGGCGTCCAGTAATTGATTTACATAAATGACCGATGTAATTGTCTCGGTAGGCGGTGCCCAATAGTTGATTAAAACCATCTTTTATCATGCTTATTAGGTTGATGGTTTTCCATCTACTACGTTCTCCAATCTTTGAATACAAGTCTAAAATTAAAACGTGTCGTCCATTATAATTGTTAGAGTGCAAAATTCTTTTCGGCGATACGAGTATTATGCCAAAGCATTTGCTCTAAGTCTACGAGGACTCAGACTCTTTCATAGATGTTAAATGTAAAAATAGATGAGAAACTTTTGTGGGTATTTACATCAAAGTGTTTGCTTGCAAAGGCTAAGTTTACTTAGATACATAAACGCAGTTGTGTAATGGGGTTGACTTGCTTAGACAAATCTTGGCGCCAAAGTGTCGGACTAATCTAAGGACGCATGATTAAAATGAATTATTTAATCAACCAAGAGTTGCAAATAAGTTTTGCAATTGGTTTAGACCTACCAAAATGTGCTATTGAAGTTATCAGCCAAAGCAAATGCGGATATAGCATAGGTTTGAATCTTGGCTCATTATGACCTTAAAATGTTTTAGGTCCGTATTCTACCTTGGGGTCGTAAAAGTATGCTAAAATATGGGAGCTAATTAAACAAAATGTCATGTTAAATTAGCCTAAAATGAATGTGTATAATAGGAAATAAATTTTGATTGTATTTTCCTGTCTATCTAACTCTTCAAAGTTTCAAAATGTCGAGCCTATCATTGAAATGAACAAACTCACCGGACCGAACTATTTAGACTGGCTAAGAAAATTTAAGAATTGTCCTAAAATAAGAGAAGATAGAATACATATTGGACAATATATTCCCCACAGTCTTTGTCGTTGATTCTGCGGAATATGTCTCATTTGATAAGGTAGTCTACCATAAGAACCTAGATGATGCCACTTCAGCACAATGCGTAATGTTGTCTTCCATGTATGTGGAACTTCAGATACAACATGAGAACATGGGCCCTAACGAGATGCTTGAACATTTGAAGAATCTCTATGACTCTCAGTCCCAAACTATGGATTATGAGGTGTTAATAGAACTCCTCAAGTGTATGCTAAGTGAATGGAGCCAAGTGTCTCAGCATGTGTTGAAGATGATAGGGCTGATAGAAAGGCTGACCTCGATTAGTATAAGGTTGCGGAGTAACGTCGCTTCCACCCTTATCCTGAACTCACTCTCTCGTTCGTTTGAAAACTTCATTGTTAACTACATAATGAACGGAACTAAGGTGATTCTGCCAGAGGTGCATAATATGCTAAAGACCTTTGAATCTTGACTTCGAGCAAAGTTGTGCTCGCGGTGAGCCTACAGCCGGACAAGCCGAAAGGTAAGGAATGGCGGAAGAATAAGAAGCAAAGCGATCATTTGCGCCTCGGTATGAATCTGAGGATGTGTTAATAAGAAAAGGTGATTCCGGCCAAGGATGTATGCCTCAACTGTAATAGGAAGGGGCATTGGAAGAAAGGACTACACTGCACTAGTAGGAAAAGCACCAAATGCTTCTACCTCTAGTGGACAAGGTATGTACGTCATTGAAATAAATAGAAATTTTCAATGTACAAAACAAACGAGCTAAAATAAGAAAATAAATTTTACCTACCTGTGGCATTGTAGACTAGGTCATATAAATCAAACAAGGATAGAAAGGTTGAGGAAACTTGACTATCTCAAACCATTTGACTTAGAATCTTATGGTAACTGTGAATCCTGTTTGAAAGGTAAGATGACCAATAAGCCTCTTTCTGGAAAGGGGATACGAGCCAAGGAGGTGCTTGAGTTGGTACATACTGACGTATGTGGACCATTTTCGACTCAAGCTAGAGGAGGTTTCCCTTACTTCATCATTTTTACAGACGATTTGACAAGGTATGGATATGTGTATCTTATGAAACACAAATTCGAGGCTTTCAAAAAGTTCAAGGAGTACAAGTGTGAAGTTGAGAAACAACTCGCAAAGAGTATCAAGACTCTTCGATCTGATCGAGGGGGTGAATACTTAAGTAAAGAATTTCTAGATTACTTGAATCTACATGGAGTTCATTCAGAATGGACACCTCCTGGAACATCACAAATGAATGGTGTTGTCGAGAGGAGAAACTGAACCCTACTTGATATGGTTCGTTCCATGATGAGCTTTACAGTTCTACCAACATACCTTTGGGGATATGCTATACAAACCTCGATATATGTTCTGAACAGGGTTCCTTCCCACTCAGTTGAAAAGACGCCATATGAGATATGGTATGGCGAAGCTTTCTTAGACACGTGAGGCCACAGGGTGTCTGCGTATGTCAGAAGATGCTCATTGATAAGTTGGAATCAAGAGTGAGAAATGTTACTTTGTAGGGTATCCAAAGGAAACTAAGGGATACTATTTCTATCTTCCTGCAAACATAAGATCATTGTTTCTAGGAGCAACTTTCTTGAAGAAAAATATATCTACAAGGAAGAGAGTTGCCTGAGAGATAGAACTTGAAGAAATTCAAGAACAACAAAGTAACATAGAGGTTGAATCCTTGAGACGATCGAGGCAAGAATTCAGTGGGAGCTTTTGGCAAAGATTGGGTACTTAGGATACGCCCTTCGGCTAGTGGGAGTGTTGCGAGGAATGATGCAGAAATGCAAAACCCTCCTACACAGACTTTGGGAGCAAGTGCAGTGATTGCACCTGCCGTTCGGGAAAGACATGAAAATGATATTCCTGAAAGCTCTCATGTTAGTGGATCAACCAACACACAAGAACCTTCTCACAATCAGAACATACCTAGAAGTGAACTACAAAACAATCAACTCCGTAGGTCTGTAAGAACTCATCGTCCTCCAGAAAGACTAAATCTACTTGTGGAAACACATAGTGAGATAGATATTCCAGATGATGATGAGCCTACAACCTACAACGAAGCAATGGTGGACATTGATTTGAAAATATGGCAAGAAGACATGAAATCTGAAATGCAATCTATGTACGTCAATCAAGTGTGGAACTTGGTTGATTTGCCAATTGGGGTTAAAACCCATAGGATTCAAATGGGTCTTCAAGAAGAAGATTGATATATTATGCAATGTTCAGACTTATAAAGCTAGATTGGTGGCTAAAGATTATAATCAACGACCTAGTGTCAATTATGATTTTCACTTGTTGCTAAGATTAAGTCTATTCGGATTTTGCTTGCGATAGCTGCACATTATGACTATGACATTTGGCAGATGGACGTCAAAACTGCATTCCTCAATGGTAATCTAATTGAGAAAATATATATGAAACAACCCGAGGGTTTTTCATCCGAGTCCAAACCAAATGTTGTGTGCAAGCTACAGAAGTCCATTTATGGACTTAAGCAAGCCTCTAGGAGTTGGAATATTTGCTTTGACAAGGATATCAAGTCATTTGATTTTGTCAGAAGAAAATAATATCCTTGTGTTTATAGCAAACGCAAGGATGAGGGTATTGTCTTCATTGTTATGCCATGACATGTACTAGGCCAGATGTGGCCTTTGCACTTATTATGAGTTGAAAGTTCCAGTAGAATCCTGGTGATGAACACTGGAAGGCAGTCAAAAGTATTCTTAAGTATCTCGGACGTACTAAAGATTACTTCTTGGTCTATGGTGGAGATGAGAAGCTAGTTGCTACTGGATACAATGATGCTAGCTTCCAGACAGATGTTGATGACTTCAGATCTCAGTCTGGTTACACATTCATTTTCAATGGTGGAGCAGTGAGTTGGAAGAGTTCCAAATAAGCTATAACTGCTGATTCGACTACTGAAGCAGAGTACATTGCTGGATTTGAAGCTGGTAAAGAAGCTGTCGCGATTTCTGAGTTCCTGAAGGAGCTAGGGGTAGTTCCGAGTGCTAGTTGTCCAATAACCATTTTTTGTGACAACACTGGTGCAATTGCACAGGCAAAAGAACCAAGATCAACAAACAGAAACAAGTATGTACCAAGTAAGTACCACATACTCAGAGAGATGGTGGAAACTGAAGATATTAAATTAGATTATGTTCCCACAGACAATAATCTAGCAGACTCACTTACTAAACCATTAAGCTTGGTTAAGCATAATGGTCATTTTGAGAACATGGGTGTTAGATATGTTAGTGATTGGCTCTAGGCCAAGTGGGAGATTAAAAGTATATTAATATCCTAGAGACAATCTGTATTAGGACAAATGTATTTTATACGCATTCATATTTATATTTATGGAGATTAATATTATGGCATTTGCAGTTATTGAATTATTTGTTGATTGTCTGTAATATTCTATAATTGCATTCCTAGAGGTTACGTGGTTATTAATAATATGAGAGATTAATATTATAATGTAACTCTTAAATTGCCTCGACTAATGATCATCGAGAATGGGATATCGATGATATGTGATAAGTCGACATGTGGTATGTATCATATTCTTAGGGATGTAGTATGTCTCACCTACTACGAATTATGGCAACTCGTGATGGACACATGGATACTTGTATAAGTATTGGTATACCCTACTGATGTATTGTTTGTTATATATGTCTAGAGTGTCATCAGCGTGTGGGAGATATAAATCCTTAGACTTGAGGTCGATACGCGCCTTGTTTACAGAGTAATGTACTTTGATCCTGTCCTAAGCTCAAATGCCTTATAGGTTGAGACGCGGCTTGTATTGGGTATATTGCGACGTAGATTAAAGGTGGTAGTTGAGCCAAGATTATGATTCATTCCTCGAATGTATTCGAGCGAACACTCAAATTCTCATATGGTATTAGGTTGACTAAGTCATTGGCCAATGCAGTAGACATATCTTTGATATGGTCTTGTTGTCAGCTAATATAGATGAGATATAATGCTCAAGCCATTTGGATAGACACTTGGCAGATCCTAAGCTTGATCGAGTGTGTCGTGAATGAAAGGATTTTATCTACCCACACAGAGGTTCAGTTCACAGGTTTCGTGTAACTATAGTTCACATATTGAGTTCGTCTTCCGGCGCCGTCTAGGAGTTCTGTGTAGACCCTAATGATATTAGTGTCGATATGTGAAGGCATTTAGGGTAACACTACGTCAATTGTTCCGTCGATTCAATGATGTAATCAGAGAGAACATAGACGTTCGATTTATAATCGAGACATTAGAATAAATAATAATTATTTAATTAAATCGAGATGATATTTTGGATTTAATTAAAATAGAAACGAGGCAGAATTGGACTAGGGCCGCGACTCAAAGGACCAAGGGTCGCATCGCGGTGCCATGTGTCCAGTGGGTCCGAATGACCCACTCTGTTTCGGTTTCTGGGCCTGGCCCACGTGGGAAACCCTTGCTCATTTTTCAGTTATAAATAGACGGTTCAATCATTATTTTAATACACTCAATTCATTTGAATTATTCTTTGCTAAAACTCTGCCGGATTTCCTAGCTTTCTGAAAGAGTAATTACATCGGAGTCTTGACATGCAAATTGAGAAACGGTTGTGTGCTCTCCCTCGGCTTACACTTGAAGAAGAAGATTTCAGATTTGCACACTGTAAGTGTTCTTTCGAAGCATTACAGTTTCCCTATGTGTTTCATTATATAATCATCCCTCAATTTGACCGCCCGTCGGGTTTGAAACATAAATTTTCAAATTCCACTGCGTGTACGAACCCGACAAAACCCTACAATCATAACATGTACAAGGAGTACCGTGACGCGACATTAAATGGTGGTGTGGAGCAGATGTACACTGAGATGGCTTCTCGCCAGAGAGTTCGCCATCACTGCATTCAGATCATAAAGACGGCAACTATTCCAGCTAAGCTCTGCAAGAGGGAGAGCACAAAACAGTTCCATGACTCCAAGATCAAGTTCCCCTTGGTGTTCAAGAAAGTCAGGCCACCGAGTAGGAAACTCAAGACCACATACAAGGCTACTAAGCCCAACTTGTTCATGTAAAATATGTTTAGTCATGTGCATTGAGAGGCAATTTCTAAATTCTGCATTTTGGTGCTCTTTAGTTATGTTGAATTAGTATCCACTGTGAAACCTTTTTGTTCTGATCAGATGATGGTGTTACTAGAATATTTCAAATTTCAATCATGGTACTTTATTTGCTTTTACTGTTGCAGTTCTAGCTAATATATTTTTGTTAGCATAGGTGGTGTATGGTGCCCTTTTGTATGTTTAGGTTTTAGGCTATTTGCCAACTGGTGCAACTGATCATATAGCGAATAACCTTGTTTTAAAGAGTTGAATGCTAAACTTTAGGGTGTAATTTCTAGCCAATTTTACTCTATGAAGCTATGGATTTCATATTTTTTTTCTTGGTGAAGAGATGGTAATTGTCAAGCAAACTTATCTCAACTAGATCTAACAGATACTTGTATAAAAATGAATTGAGAAAAAATAAATTGAAACTTGAATATGATATGGTTTCGACTGCTGAGATTTTTTTATGGATTTAACTTATATGCATGCATTGGGTAAAGAACGTCTATTATCAATGCATTTTAACTTCTAGCAAGTAACTAGGTTAGGTTACTGATTTCACTTTTTACCAACACATAATTATCTTTTATGTGACTTAATATGTACACTTCATTTAGTGTATAAATGTTTTAAACTTTTTTTTTTCATGCATTGAATCGTCAATATTGGTTATTTGTGCACTGGGCTGGCCTTTTGAATGATCAGTATTGGTTATTTGTGCAGGTTTTAGCCTCTCTTGTGACATCTCATATATATGTGATAAAATTTTGTAACAAGATGAAAGATGTGACCTCTCAACAAATCAGATAGACTTGCTATTGTAAGTCATATAAACTATACATTTTTCAATGTCACTCCATACTACGCTGTTCTATAGTCAACATCCAAAACATTTTTGCTCAACAAAATATTTTCATATCTAGTTTGCATTATTTTCTAATATAAGTAAATCCTCTCCCTATTTTACTTAAAAAATTGGTCAAAGGAACTTGAGAAAAATGTATATCATGACATTCATTCACAAAATATTTTTTATTCTTTATTTGATGTAACCAGAAAAAAGGATATTCTTATGGTATTCCTTTCGAAAGATGAGTGTCAATAATAGTGTATTCAAACCAGCAATTCTGATTTCACGTGAACTCATACTACTCTCTCTAGATCTTTTATAGTAACGTTAAATTTATTTTAAAAATATTCAAATATATGTATGTGGACATAAGGTGATAGTTATTTGGTGCACCTCGCTAAGCGAGGTTAGAGATCAAATCTTATGGCTATCTTGTTGGTTTTTTCTTTCTTTCTAGAATTGGGTGTCTTTCTCAAAGTAGTTATTTGTTGGGATCGATGGTCCAACTTTGAGTGAGTGAACGTGCACTTCAAGATTACGTAAATGGAATACGCAATGTTTTTGGCCAAACTAAAATTGAGCCTTTTCATTTATAACACACGCCTATTTATATACATAATTAAGAGTTTCTCACTACTACCACTACTCTCTAAATGGGAGACTACCCTTCCATGATCTCCTAATCTGCCCACTACTTAGCAACTACTACACCCACTAATACACTTGCTGAAAATGTTGAATTAATAATAAAATGATGAACTAAAATATTGCAACTAATACTAAAGAACTGCCTAATTAAAAGGGTTCATTTAGAGTTGAAAATCCTTGACCCAATCTGGGGCTTTTCTCACTCGTTTGGGCCTCTGTATGCTGCCTTCCGCTGGGCCTGCCTGCTGATCCATAACAATTCCCTCTCATTCAAGGCCCATAGAATTATCACAAAAGGTTTTGCTTGAGTTGGGACAAGCCTTAGCTCCATCGTTGTCATCGAAGAGTTGCGGATGGTTAACTTCCAGAAGCTCCTTCGATTCCCATGTTCGATCTGCGATTGTTGAGTGTTCCCACTAAACCAAAACTTGGACTTCCTTTCTTTCATCTTTCCACATTGTTCGTTCTTCGATGACTGCTTCTGGTTTGAGATATATCTGTTCATCCTCGCTTATGCTGAGTAACTCCGCAATTGTCTCGACTGCTCCTCCTAAGTGAGGTTTGAGTAGCGAAACGTGAAAAACTGGGTGAATGCGACACCCATTTGGAAGTTCCAGTTCATACGCCACTGCGTCGATCCTTCGCAACACTCGAAATGGCCCGTAATATTTTTTTGATAGCTTAGCCGATTTGGTGCGATGGAGTGTAACTTGCCTATAGGCGCGAAGTTTGACATACACCAATCTCCTACTGAAAATTCCTTCGCCATACGCTTGCGGTTCGCCTGGATTTCCATTGTTGCCTGGATTTATGGAGTGCTTCTTTAAGCTTGGTCAGGAGAGTGTTCCTGTGGATGAGAGTGGAGTCGATGGTGTCATTTTGGGAGCTCCCAGGTAAGTATGGGGTTGTTGTGGGTGGCGATCGACCATACAGGGCTTGGAAAGGGGTGGTCTTGATCGCTGAGTGGTGACTGGTATTGTACCAATACTCGGCGAGGGCTAAGTATCTGGTCCAATTGCTAGGTTCGTCACTGACAAAACAACGCAGATAGGTCTGAAGGCTGCGGTTGACGACTTCAGTTTGTCCGTCTGTCTCTGGATGATACGCACTGTTGTAGGCCAATTTTGTCCCTAATTGTGAGAAGAGTTCTTGCCAAAATTTTCTTAGAAACAGGGGGTCTCGGTCTGAGACAATGGTTTTGGGTAGCCCGTGAAGCTTGTAGATGTCAGTGAGGAATACTGAGGCGAGGTATGAGGCGGTGTATTTTGTGGGTAAGGCTATAAAATGGGCGAACTTGGTTAATCGGTCGACAATAGGGGAAGATGGGTTATGAAATCCATGCTTATGTTTTCCCACACTTGATTTGGTATAAGCAAGGGTTAGAGCAGGCCATATGGTTTGTGATTCGCAGCCTTGTTTTGTTGGCAAGTAGAGCAGTCGCGCACCAATCGTTCAACTTTCTTCCTCATAGTTGGCCACACAAATGCAGCCGAGATGCGACTCAGAGTTGCCTTCACCCCTGAATGACCACCACAGGGTGTCGAATGATATTTCTCTATTCACAGAGGCTGAATTCCGATTTCACAACATATAACTTATTATTGAGGAAGATTAAGCCATTATGTACCTTAACTGTTTCGTTGTCCTTCCTGCGTCTGTGAATTTGTTCAAGAGTTCGGCTCTAACTTCAGTAGCAGCATAGAATTCCTTCAGTTGTGTGATGCAGGATACAGTGGGTTTTGTAATGACTGCAAATTGGGGTTGTTCCATCCTCGATAACGCACCAGCAACTTGATTCTTCTTCCCTGGTTTATACCGAATTTCATATTCAAACCCGATCAGTTTAGTGAGCCATTTTTGTTGCTCCGGGGTCCGAATGACTTGGGACAGTAGGTGTCGGATACTTTTGTGATCCGTATAAATGATAAACTTTCTCCCAAGTAAATAATGCCTTTATTTCTTTATTTCTTCGGTGATGGCGAAGAGTTTTCTCGTGTATGTGGAGGTTGCTTGCATTCGCGGAACCAACTTCTTGCTGAAAAATGCCAAAAAAGATGGTTTGATTGTGATAGAACTGCACCAATGGCACTTCCGCTAGCGTCTGTCGTGACTTCGAAGCCCTTTTCAAAGTCGGGTAGAGCCAAGACTGGAAGGGTGGTCATACATTCCTTCAATTGCTGGAATGTTGTCATGGCATTGAGACTCCATACAAATTCCCCCTTTTTCAACAAATCAGTGAGTGCCGAGGCATGGGTGGCATAACTCCGCATGAACCGTCGATAGTATCCAGTGAGTCCCAAGAATCCTCTTAAAGCCGTGATGTTGGAAGGTATAGGCCAATCCATTATGGCTTGGATTTTATCTTTGTCCACGCTTACTCCTTTGCTGGAAATGACATGTCCCAGATATTGTATATGTTCCTCTCCAAATACACACTTGGATAGCTTGACATAGTACTTATGAGTATGGAGTAAGGAAAAGACTTTGGAGAGGTGTTATAAATGTACAGCCCATCCGGAACTATATATGAGGATATCGTCGAAGAACCAACGACATGCTTGCAATTTGGTCGCGAAACAATTCATTCATTGCTGCTTGAAAAGTGGAAGGAGTGTTGAACAATCCAAATGGCATTACATTGAACTCATAGTGCCCATTTCGGGTCCGAAAGGCTGTTTTGTGCACATCTTGAGGATCCATCCTTATTTGGTGATATCCGAACCTCAAGTCAATTTTTGAGAACACTACTGACCGTTATTTCGTCCGATTTCATCGACTGTTGGTATTGGAAATCGATCCCGAATTGTGATGGCATTCAAAGCTCGATAGTCGACGCAAAATCTCCAAGTCCCGTCCTTCTTATGAACTAGTAATACAGGGGAGGAGTAAGGACTTTTACTGGGTCGAATCACACCTTCTTCCAGCATTTATTTAATGAGCTTCGTCATAATCTCCTTCTGATAATGAGGGTAACGGTAGGGTCGAACATTGACTGGCTTGACATCAGGTTGTAGATGAATTTGGTGGTTGTGTTCTTGGTTGGGTGGAAGTTCAGTGGGATTTTTAAAAAGGTGGATGTATTTGTTTATGAGGTGCTCCAGTTCTGGGGTAAGATTGTGAAGGTTAGATTCGGGTGGTGACGAGAGAGGGCTGGTTTCGGGAATTATGGCATGTAAGGACAGCACTGAACCTGTAGTGATCATTCGATTCAGTTGGGCTGGGGTTGACACACTTAATGTGGGCTCGTTTGTTAACTGGACGACCTTTCCGTTGTGATTGAAACTGATTTGGGGTATGGAAAAGTCAGCCGTAAAGGCCCCTAATGTTCTTAACCACTGGACTCCGAGAACTACGTCGGCTCATTGGATTGGTAAAATTAGGAAAGTAATAAAGAATTCTTACCCTTTTAACATTACATTCACCTCGAGGCAGTGGCCAGTGCAGTCCAGGAACTCTCCATTCCCTACCATCACCTTGACGTTCGAAAGTGTTAGCACAGTCAACCCAAGTTGTTCCGCAAGCCGTGGTTGTATAATATTATGGGTACTCCCGGAGTCTACCAAGGCAGTAAATTCCCTCCCTTTGATAGCACAGTAGGCTCGGAGGGTTCGCGGTGTTGATACTCCTAAGTAGGATGCCATGGACAGATGAAAAGTTCCCTTCATTGATTCCAGCGGCTCGAAGTCTGTCTCTCATGTCGTGTCACATCTGCCCTCTTCTTTTTCCTCCTCTTCGACAACTTCCATGACTGAGAATGTGGAATCAGTTACTTCATTAACCACAACAATGAGGAATTATGGTTTCTTGCATATGTGCCCTGGTTGCCATTTCTCTTCACAACTGAAACACAATATTTTTGCTCGACGTTGCTGGATTTCGGGTTGAGTGAGTCTCCTTACGGGTAGGTTCTGGTTTGGTCTTGAAGGGGCAGGTAATTGAGGGAGTGGTGGAGGTTGTTTGGTGGTTCTGTATTCACTGATTGTTGTCGGGTACTGGGAGTGGTACAGGTATCGATGAGGGGGTGGATTTTGGGTTTGGTGTCCTTCAGCTTGGCTTCGATTAATTTAGCGAGACCGATGGCTTCAGTGATTGTTCGTGGCTTTAAAACCGTGAGTTCTTGCTGGATTTCCTCGCGCAGTCCAGAAATGAAGCAATTTAAAATTGCGACAAGTGACAAACCATCTACACAATTGCAGATTTTCTCAAATTCTTCTTGGAATTCCATTATTGTTCCTCTTTGCTTGAGTTTGAACAAGGACGCCTGATAGTCCTCATACGAACTTGGGCCGAATCGAATTTCTAAGGATTTCGTGAATGAATTCCAGTCACCGATTTGATGATTGGAGTACATCCACTTATACCAACTTAAAGCTGCTTCGTGCATACAAAATGAAGCCATCATTAGCCGATTATCCGGATGTACGTGATAATAGTTGAAATAGTGTTCGGCTTGGAAAAGTCAATCCAATGGGTTAGTTCCATCGAAGGCAGTAAGGTTTAATTTGGGTGTCTTTATGGGGGGTACGTAGGTTGGTAATGACGGATATTGGGGTTGGTTGGTGATTGTGGCCGAGAGTATGAGGTTCCTTCATGGTAATATGGGTTCGTATGAACGGTGGGAAGTGGTGCAAAGGGGTTCATGTTGTCGAGCCTGGCTTGAAGGTCGAGTATAACCTCTGTTAGAGATGCAACCGACTCCTTAAGAGCATCGACGTCTTCATTGATAGGGTTTTTGTTTTGCTTGGGAGGCATGGTACTCTGGATGAAAGCACCAGATTGTTGGGATCGATGTTTCAACTTCGAGTGAGGAACGTGCACTCCAAGATTACGTAAATGGAATACGCAATGTTTTTTGCCAAACTAAAATTGAGACTTTTCATTTATACCACACACCTATTTATATACATAATTAAGAGTTTTTCACTACTACCACTACTCTCTAAATGGCAGACTACCCTTCCATGATTTCCTAATCTGCCCACTACTTAGCAACTACTATACCTACTAATACACTTACTGAAAATACTGAATTAATAATAAAATGCTGAACTAAAATATTGCAATTAATACTAAAGAACTGCCTAATTAAAAGGGTCCATTTAGAGCTGAAAATCCTTGATCCAATCTGAGGCTTTTCTCACTCGTTTGGACCTCTGTATGCTGTCTTCCGCTGGGCTTGCCTGCTGATCCATAACATTATTGGTCTCACTTGCATTCTAATTAAGTATTTTTTTTTCTCTCTTTGTTTCTTTGTTTGATTTGTTCTTTAAAAACATTCTAGTTTGACACCTCCTTATTTTTCTTTTATCACCATATTTTTTATATAATTAAACTAAATGTGTATATTAAAACTAGTAGTAATGGATAATGTAGCACTTAGCCAAAGGGTTTAACTGATCCCACATTCTTCATCAAAAAGTATAACTGTATGTCTAAAAAAATTAATTAATTTTGAACCTATAATTTCAAATGTGGAATGTATTGAATTGTAAGAACCTAAAGATTGAATGACACTCAAGGATGTGACATAGTGGTTAATGAAGTGGGTGGAGCACCATGAGGTCTCAGGTACAATTGTCAGCAAAGACAAAAACACTAGGTGATTTCTTTCCATCTATTCTAGCTTTGGTGGACATAGTTACCTGATATCCCATGTAATTAATCGACGTGTGCACAAACTGGCCCGAACACCACGATAATTAAAAAGAATTCTATAAAAAGAAAGAACCTAAAGATTGAATGGCCCGAATTTATATCATAAATCCACCTTTTCATCATAGTGCACTCATCTTTTTGAAATTTTGAATCTGCCTATGTGCCATGACTTATTTTTGCTTTATTTTTATATTATATTGAGTATACCTTTTCCATTTTCCCTCTTTGGATTCTTGATTGAGGTTGGTGGAAATACCTGGCCTAGTTTATAAGTGGTTATTTCATCTGAGGTATATCAAAGATTGCTGCGAAAGTATAGCATAGGTAAAAAAGTTCACTCTTTTGTTGGAGTAATAATGGCTATATAGTAGCACTTTGTAGCAAATGAAGGCATTTTGACGGAAATAAGTTCATCTCTCTTTTTTATATACATCGAAAGAAAGGAACATTGTTTGTGGTGGGAGGGCCCTTAATCAGAAGTTTCGGATTCGAATTCCTCAAAATGGAAAAAATCATGTTGAAAGCGCTACCCCAGCAATATGCCCTGCAACACGTGATTTGAATACCAGATAAGAAAAAAAATAAGATCCCATGCTACCAAATCTCCCTTCCCATATTATACTATCCCACAACACCATAGTACCTCCCTAGTCCCACTGGCCTTCACTTGTGCAAATTTGATCCATCTATTAGCCCAAAGTTCTCTTACAATCTGTTGAGTGAGGATTGAGGGGCATTAAAATGAGTTAAAATTATTATTTAACCGCCACGTCCCAACAAATAAGCTAATCCAGCGTTGCTAGAAAATAATATCCTATTATTATCAAGATTGAGATCCTTCACACAACAACAACACAACATACCCAATGAAATCTCACGCCGTGGGGGTCTGGAAAGGGCAGAGTGTACACAGACCTTACCTCCACCTTGGTAGGTAGAGCGGTTGTTTCCGGGAGACCCTCGGCTCAAGACAAAGCATAATCACAAGCAAGACAATCAAAACAAAGCACTAGTAAAGCAAGAGTAAAGAGTAAAGCAAGAAAATCGGTCAAACTCGGATATGAAATTAAAGCAGTATAAAGTGCATTCAAACAAAAGGGAGCAGTAGCTAACACAACTAAATAAGTTAAACAAAATACACTAAGGAACACATATCACCAGAAATCAAACTACAGTGGATTATAAAGCAATAATGTGCGTATAAGTGTGATAGGCTAATCGAGTCTATAGTAATAGCACTACAACTATCAATTTGTAAGCATAAGTAGAACTACGCTCGAGTACCTACTACTCTTCTACTCTAATATGTGTCCTCCGCAACCCCTTATCTAAGGTCATGTCTTCAGTAAGTTGCACCTGCGACATATCCCGTCTAATCACCTCTCCCCAATACTTCTTCGGCCTACCTCTACCCCTCTTGAACATGTCCATAGCCAACCTCTCACACCTCCGCAATGGAGCATTTGTGTCTCTCATCTGCACATGTCTGAACCATCTCAACCTCGCTTCCCGCATCTTATCATCCATCGAGGCCACTCCCACTTTCTCCCGGATATCATCATTTCTAATCATATCTCTCCTTGTATGCTCACACATCTATCTCAACATTCTCATCTCCGCAACTTTCATCTTTTGTATGTGTGAAGTCTTGGCTGTTCAACTCTCCGCCCCATACAACATAGTCGGTCTAACCACTACCCTATAGAAATTGCCTTTAAGTTACTGTGGCACCTTTTTGTCATACAATACTCCAGATGCGAGCCTCCATTTCATCCACTTGCCCCAATAGGATGTGTGACATTGTCATCAATCTCTCCATTCCCTTGGATAATAAACCCTAGGTACTTGAAGCTTCCTTTCTTTGGAATGACCTGAGTACCAAACCTTACCTCCACGCTTGTCTCAGGGTCGCTCCCGTTGCTGAACTTGCACTCCAAATATTATGTTTTGGTCCTACTCAACTTGAACCCTTTAGACTCCAAAGTCTGTCTCCAAACCTCCAACTTACCGTTCACTCCGCTGCGAGTCTCATCAATCGGGACTATGTCATCTGCGAATCATACACCATGGTACCTCCCCTTGGATTTATCGCGTCAGGCCTTCCATCACCAAGGCAAATATGAATGGGCTAAGAGTTGATCCGTGGTGCAACCCCATCATCACTGAGAAGTGCTTCGAGTCTCCTCCTACTGTCCATACTCTAGTCTTGGCTCCATCATACATATCCTTGATCGTCCTAGTGTACGCCACAGGTACACCTCTAACCTCCAAACATCTCCATAGAATCTCCCTAGGGACTTTGTCGTATGCCTTCTCGAGGTTGATGAAAACCATATGTAAGTATTTCTTCCTCTCTTTATACTGCTTGTCAAACCTTGATCAATGAACCTACAGAATCCTTCAAATTGTATTTGATTAAATCCAGGTCCACCAACCTCCTAATAAGATGAATAGATTAGGTAGTCGAACGCCCCGGCATGAATCCAAACTGGTTCTCAGAAATAGACACGCCTCTCCTCACCCTCGTCTCCAGGACTTTTTCCTAAACTTTCATAGAGTGGCTCAGTAGTTTGATACCCCTATAGTTATTGCAACTCTGGATATCACCTTTGTTTTTGTACAAGGGAATCATTGTACTTCACCTCCATTCTTCGGGCATTCTTGTCGTCTTAAAAATGACGTTAAGCAACTCAGTCAGCCACTTCAAAAGAGCCTTGTCTGCGCTCTTCCAAAATTCAACTGGGATCTCATCAGGCCCGGTCGCTCGTCCCCATCGCAATCTGTGAATAACACCCGTAACCTCCTCAACCTTAATGCTTCTACAATACCCAAAATCCCCATACCTACCAGAATGCTCCAGATCTCCCAACACAATGTCTTCATTTCCTTTTCCGTTCAAGAGTTTGTGGAAGTAAGACTGTCACCTCCGCCTAATATGTGCTTCCTCCACCAGTACTTTGTTGTCCTCGTCCTTGATACACCTCACTTGATCCAAGTCAGGGACCCTCCTCTCCATTGTCTTGGCTAGTCTGTACAACTTCTTAAACCCGCCTTTCTCATCTAATTCCACATACATGCGTTCGAAAGCCGTCGTAACCGCTAGTTTTGCCTCTTTCCTCACCATCTTATACAGTTCCCTATTCGTCCACTTCTCTATCTTAATTTTTCTTTCTACTAATTTCACATACGCTGCTTTCTTCGCTTCCACTTTTTCTTGAACTTCATCATTCCACCACCAGTCCCCTCGATGACCACCACGATAACACTGCAAGACTCCTAACACTTCTTTAGCTACCTCACGAATGCAACTGACCATTTGGTCCCACATACTGATCGCATCCCCACTACTCCCTAAGACCTCTTGGCCATCAACCTCTCCCCCATCTCCTTTGCACTAGCCATGGTCAAACTCCCCCATTTGATTCTTAACCTGTCATCCACAACCATTTTCTTCTTCTCCGACTTGATCTCCAAATTCATCACCAAAAGCTTATGTCATGTTGTAAGATCCTCCTTCGGAATAATCTTACAATCTTTATTACCTTTGTCAACTTTCCTAAGGAGTAAAAACTCTATCTGAGTCTTAGCCATCGAACTACAGAAAGTCACCAAGTATTCCTCCTTATTCAGGAATCTAGAATTGGCTATCACCATCCCACAAGCTCTAGCGAACTCTGAGACGCCTCCCCCATTCCTGACCCCGAGTCCAAATCCTTCATACACGTCGTCATAACCCCCTGGAAGTGACCCGATATATCCATTGAAATCCTCTCCTACAAATAACTTCTCAATGGGTGGTATACCTCCCATCACTTAGTCTAAATCCTCTCAAAAGCGTCTCTTCTTCTCCTCGTTCAGGCCCGCTTGTGGCGCATAAGCACTAATAGTGTTCATAGTGAACCCTCCAACTGTCAACTTAATCGTCATCATCCAGTCATTGACCCTCCCCGCCTCTACCACCTGATCCCTTAATTCGCTGTCTACCAAAATACCTACCCCATTTTTATACTTCGACCTACCGGAGAATCATAACTTATACCCGTCTACATCTTTAGCCTTAGGTCCTACCCATTTGGTCTCCTGGACACATGTTATATTAATCTTTCTCTTAAGAATCTTAACTAGCTCTATGGCCTTCCCCGTTAAAGCCCCAATATTTCAAGACGTATTTTCAGCCTAGCATCTCCCTTACCCCACTTACACATTTGCCCCCGTTCCCGACCGAAAACATGAGCCTAATCTATCATTATTCACCAAAACCACTATAGCAAAAACACAAAGAATACTAATCCAAGATTAACGCTAACACACACGAAAAGTAATGCTAGAGCACAAGTTAGCAAGAATATAGAAGTAAGTCAGGTTACTACAAATCCTTTGACACATCTGTCGCAATTAATTATTACTAGTATTCACTTGTTTTCCATTCCATGATAATACTCTCGGACCTTAGCTATTCTGAGGTCAACATTTCTTAATATGCTCTACGATGTTAAACAACTATTTGTATTTACTAGTATTATTTTACTCCCTCCTGTCCAATTACTGCATTTGAGTACTAAGTTTTTAAGAAAAAACAAACTTTTGAAACTAGTAATCTTAAACGTTTTACAACCAAAATATGTCATTAACTATACAACTAAAAAACTTCAATATTAAATTGTTTCAAATATAGAAAGGTTCATTCTTTTCTAACAAATTAATAAGAAAACAATGCCACATATAGATCGGTCAATGACACAGGAATATCTACTCAATTGGAGGGAGCACAGTGCATCTTATGTAGAGTACGCCAATCTGAATGTAATGAAGAATAGGGCATATGAGAAACTAGGAAGTACTAATATAACAGACTTATATTCACAGGGAAATAGATAACATAGAGCTTGAAGTTTCACTACTACTGGAGAAAACCTACCTTAGACAACTTAACAGTAACCAAAAAAAAAGAGAATAACTAAAACAACTAATATACATGACGACCTTACTGCTAACGACAAAAGAACAAAAGACCGAAAGTCATGGACCACTAAGTTTACAGGTACCAACTGGATCCATACAACAAACCCAGTATAGCACACATAACACGCCTAGGGGCTAAGAATACTCGTGAGTACTATTGATATACATGAACACGGCTAAGTTCCAACGAGAAGTTAATCTGATCACTAGCTTCCACCAATAACAATGCCGTCCAGTTAATTAATTCATTCATCTGCGTCGTACATGAGCTTTGCTATCATTCTGTATCCTATCCGCATACATTGGTAGTCGAATGATCTCATGAATTTCATTCAACAACACATCTTCAGTGATGTTGTCAGTAATACTTCTCAACACCTGCATTTTATACATTAACCATAATAAGTCTACTAGCAGTCATAATCTATCAAAAATATGAGAAAATATGGAGAAGGCTCTAATAAAGCACAAGTCTATGTATCAACAAATCAATTGCGTAAATTTAGTATGTTCCATTAAAGAAATACCTTTCTGTATGTGTTGTAATCATTCGGAGCTCCTTTATCGACTCTGGTCCTCATCCACACCCATTCTTGGTTATTGGTATCAAAAGAGCACTCTATTATTTTACCAGAGTAATCTGACGGATCAGAACTATCTGAAACATGAAAGAACCCGACATTTCAGGATATGCACCAGTGGTAAATACCAAGAGAAGCGGGGACAAGAGTTAGCGGGAGACAAATAAAGCACAAGAGAACTGCTTAGATATGCAACACTTTCGGACAACAGATTTGACATTTGGTTGGATGTCCCTTAACCTCATCACTGGAATCAGTAACTCACGAACTCCAAGCAACAAGGACCAACCATTGGAAAGACCATCTTAAAGAGCAAGAGAAGAAACACAATTGTTGAAATCAAGTCAAAAGCTAGAGAGGTCAAAAGCTAGAGAGGTGCATGTCCTAGTCTGACTAGGATGATCTTGTTAATCAGACTAAAGAGACACCCTAACTTTGGATTATCTTGTGCACAGCCACGTGCGACAAAGAATTTCCATATATGTGCTTCCATGGTCACGTTCCTGAAGTTGCAAAAAAGCTTCTACTGCCCCTTTCATTTAGAATCTCATTGTGACAATCCAATTAATCCCAACCAACACATCCGGTCTTTTTAACTTTAGCAACCGAACCAATTTCAGGTTGTGGACAATGCACATTCTAATTACTAAGCCTCAGCAGAACAAAAAGTAAAAGCAAGAATTTGTATCTTGAACTAAGAAGAGAGTAGGATTAGAAAGGAGGATCAGTTGTGAAATAGCAACACTGCCTTAAGTTTTTAGTCACAGCAAGAAGTACCACTAGAATACAACAACAACAACATACCCAGTGAAATCTCACAATGTGGGGTCCGGAAGAAGTACCACTAGAATATTTATCCATATTCTTACTACTCCCTCCGTTCCTTTTTCCCTTGTACTAAAAATAGATTTTCCTTTTTACTTGTCAATTTTAGAAAATCAAGAGAGATTTATTATTTTCTTCCAATATTACCTTATCATCAAGTAAATACATAAAGTACTAGTAGTCAAACTTCGATTTCCAAAGCATAATTAATAAGGTTAATTTAGTAAAATAGACCCCAATAAATACTTTCTTAAGGGGAGTGTCAAGTCAACATGGGCCAAGTAAAAAGGAACAGAGGGAGTATTAACCTCAGAAGCACCAAAAAGAAATCTCGGCAGTTGCAAGAGACTAAGTGTGAAATAGCCTCCCGTTAACTTTTTAGATCATACAACGAATGAGGTTAACTCGATCAAGCAATAGCACTGCATCCAATTCCCCCACAACACATTTTTCATAAGAAATCACATCCACCCAGGTCAGTAAAGTATACAAGACAGCAATAAATACTAAACAAGTACGGATGTAAATGATATTCGTCTCTTATATACCCAACCAAACCCCAATTAAGGGAATGATACCATAAGAGATATTAAATAAATATAACTGGGGATTTCTAACCTGGGAAAACAACTCTATTCCCTTCCATTAGTTTCTTCTTTCCTCGTTCATGTAGATAAAGCAATTCACGATCGTCGACCACCTGCCATATGATCAGAGATAATCACACTTTATTCCAATAGGAGAGCATGAAACATGATCCACTTCGTAAAGGCTATTCCGCTTTGTTGAAGGATGAGACCGTCAATCTAAAAGCTTAAGCTATTCGAGAGAGCACACTTTTGCTAACTTAATTATCTCAACACATCCCCTCACGTGCGGGCCCGATTATTTTACATGGGCAAAGCATGTGGAAACCCTTTTTGATAATGGGTGACAGTGAGACTAACTAGAACTCAGGACCATTGCCTGCTTTAATATTGTTAAGTGTATAACCATCTCATCTAAAAGCTTAAGCAGTTAGTTTTATTAACTTAACTATCTCAACACACTTAAAGCATGGAAACAAATGATATTGACAGGTAAGGTGTAGGGACATAACAACAATAAGAAACCAAAAGCACAAAGAGAAAATAGGAACAGCTCTATTCACTAGGAGAGCAGAATACAACCTCAAACAGAAAGTCAACCGAGTTCATTTCAGGGTATTTCCACTTCAAGAGACCCTCGTGCGTGCGAGGAACATAAGGATCATCCCAACCCTGACACAGAAGAAAACAGTGGCTCAGTATTCAGAACCTAAATTCATCTGTATGATTTATGCATCTCCATCACTGTTAGCCATAAACATGTCATTTGCAATTAAATGCAAGAGAACGTGCTACCAACTCTAATACTTCTCTGCAACATAACAGTAAACATAGAAAAGGGTTGGAAACCACTTCAACGTAGAATTACTCAACATAGCAATCAAAACATACACGCCATATAACTTGGAAACATCTAAAGTGATGTAAATAATTGACTCTTCAGGGAAAATCCAACACAACACTGGAACAAGAAGCAATTCAGTATAGTCACTCTTTAGCACCTGAAAAATAAGACCATCGGCTTCATGTGAAAGCTTGGGAATAAATTCTTTGAGAAGTTTTGTGACAGTAGAGAGCAGAAAAAAATCCTTCCTCCTCACCTGATAAACTTTGATAGATCAGCAGCCACTTTAGCTAGAACAAATGATACTATAAAATAACTATAGTTAATCTTATGACACTATATTCCAATTTTGACGAAACATACCCTGAAAGGCTCCAACTCGTATCTATAGTAAGGGTTTCTACTCTGGTATATATGTTGACGTTCATAATTCCTTGGTCCGATCACTTCTTTGTCGATCATTTTCCACCGTTCGTAAAAGGGTCGCTGTAAAATTATAAAACAGAGAATGAGCAACATCAATGTACAGATAATATTTCAAGAGAAAAGCACAAGAAGCAAATCAGAATGAAGTGAAGTTGGTAAAGCTTAGCCAGAGTTCCAAGTGAAAAGGATACTTATCTACAAACATTACAAGAAAGAAAAGAACAAGTAGGAGATGGTTAAATAAACAATAGTGTTAAAGGTACTTTTGCTGTCTCTGTAGATACTGCTAATATTTTATTTTTTTTGAAATGGTAATAATTGCATTCACAAACAGCACAAAGGAGATAATGCTTAATATTTCTATTCCTGATTGATGTTTCTTATGAATTCACCACGTCACTAATACGGGTATTACATCATAAATAAATCAGGAAACTGACAAGCAAACACACGACAATCACTGCAGAGTCTGATAATGGGATAATTCCTGTTAATACAGAGATGCAAAAGACCCCTAAGCGTATAGCATACATTAATTATTC
This sequence comes from Przewalskia tangutica, assembly GCA_029844215.1. Taxonomy (NCBI): domain Eukaryota; kingdom Viridiplantae; phylum Streptophyta; class Magnoliopsida; order Solanales; family Solanaceae; genus Przewalskia; species Przewalskia tangutica. The sequence continues at coordinate 12,302,891 of CM056739.1, read as the reverse complement.
AAGAAGAAAAGGATAGTGGTGTCCTATAGAAGAATCCAACCTCAATGACAGACACATGGTTAAGGGCCATCATATCATAAATTAGGTATCTCCTTTCCTTCTTCTGTGTGTCTGGCAAAGTATCAATTACCATCTCTCCATCAAGTAAAGTGAAGTGGTGGGTCTTTTCGGCTAAACCCTGGGAGAAAATAAGAGAATTTCATATGATAAATCATATATACAGATAATTTCCAACAACATACCCTTAATCCCACAAGTGGGGTCTGGGGAGGGTATAATGTACGTAGACCTTGCCCCTACCTTGGGAGGTAGAGAGGTTGTTTCCCATAGACCCTCGGCACAGATAATTTCCAACAGTGAAACATAAAATGGAAAAAGAAAAGATCAGAACATCCTGATAGCAGACTGGATATTAGCATACTTCATTAGTGTGTCTGCACGGAAATCTCATCTGAACCCTTCGGAAGTTGAAATGCCTATCAATTAAGAAACAACCATCCATTGTGATCAGCATCATATACCGTGTCCCATCAGCCTTCCATGTGGCATAGTAGTAACGCTGCCTTAACAATTGCAAGTTGTCCCTGCACATCATGACAAAGATTACCTCGGATGAATCTTAATTTATTGATTTTCACCATCCTTGCTTTGTGTTGGATGCTACCATGGTTTGTAAGGCAGCTAGCCAGTTTAATAGTTAAACAAATATTTTCTCAGAGAATATATTCATATCCATGTCCGAGTCCATATGAGGTTCAAGTATGAAGATACATAAGGTTATTATCCATGAGTAAAATTTGTATAAGGGATCTAAAAAAATACATTAACTACTCAGAACACTTGATGGACAAGATATCATGCAGAATAAAAAAAAATATTAGCAGAACAAACAAACAAAACAAGCTTATAATGTTTTGCAAGCATAATATAGCTAGAGAATACTCATTCCGCCATGTGTAACTTTCAAAGTTCGAACCGTGTTTGCTGCACAGACAAAATAGGCACACTGCCGCACGGCGCAAGTTGCCCAGAGGCATCAGGAACTAATTCAGCTCAATGTCGGTCACCCATGTAAAAAATGTGAAATGAAAAGATAGAAAGAAAATGGTCTCTGAAGATTTAAAACCTTCCGTGAAGGTCGAAGGGTTTTTAAAAGGTAAGGCACACATAACCCCCCCCCCCCTCCTGTGGAGGCAGGTCCTTCGATGAGCCACAGATCCACCCAACTAAGGTAATTGATACCAAAATAAAAAGATGTGCTTTTCTGCTTATTTGGCAGTTCACGAATCAAGAAGTCTTTCAGTCCAATCATTTGAAAGTCATCAAAAACTTGGAAGTTCATGAACCATCAAAAACCCTCTATCTGATAGTAGATGTTACTATATTTCAGGATCAGATCAAACTAAAAACAACTAAAATGTGGATAAAGAGAATATAAGCTAATGTGAGGAGACTCCAAAGAAAGCTTAGTTCCAACATTTGCAGAAATACAGGCAAAAAAACTTGGGAGAAAGTGCACGACTTGTGCAGTACCAATGATGGCCAAGGGACAATGTCATGGTTGGGAGACAAATAAACTAATGAAGTTAGGCAAAGATTATAATGGCTGATTAAAAGAAGCAGAATAAGTGGAAACAGTAAGAAATCAAGAGGTAGAAAAAGAAACGTTGAGCAATTCCCAGGAGGTGAAGAAAGCAAAATAATAAGGGATTTCGTCCTCAGCACCAAATGAAGTTGTAAGAGCTCAAGCACGAGGAAGACTACACTTCCCTATGAAAAACGTATAATTAGCACTGAACCTGTCATCCAAAATTCTACCAAAAATATGATGAATCCAACTGCAATTAGAACAACAGGAGCACATACATGACCGGCAAAATACCTACGAGATGGCCGAGTCCATTTTCTATCATAAGCCAAAATCACTCAGATAAACCACCAAAATCCATCTACAATGGCCTATTTAAGCACTTAATAAGTGCTGAAACAACACTCAGCTATTTGTCTCATAGCAAGAAAAAAATATCAAAATAAGCATTTTATGCAAATAAAACAGGAATAACCACCAAATTTTATTCTATACCAAGTAGGCTGTTATTTGCTAATCACATTCAACACCTTAAACTGAAGAAAGCAGGAACTAGACACCTGAAGAGGATAAAGAAAAATCATGATAATCACTTCACAAGTGATTTTACATGTTACATGCCACTGTAACAAACTTTGCAATAAAACAAACTTCACCCATTTGTGAGACAAAAGATCACTGGACCCATATTCACTAACAAGCTTCAAATCAACCATTAAGCATATTATTGTTAACACTTATTGAATCACGGTGGTGGATTATTATGTTGTCTTGTTGTATTTGACATGTAATTTAGCATTTTAGATAAAATAGTAACACAATTTAAGCAAGTCAACCAAGATCAAAGTTATTGCCAAATCAACATGTTTCCAGCTTTTAATTAAATCCAACTCAGTGGTGTAGAGGATAACTCATTCTTCAGCAACATAGATATTTCAGGCTTTGATGTCCTCAAGCTTATAGTTAACAGCAGTCACACGAAGCAAGTTTTGGAATTCACACTCAGGTATGCAGTTTTCAGCTTGATAAGCCAACTGGAAGCCCTCAACGATTAGGGACACCTAAACCAAATATCTGTTCAAACAGATGTAAAGTTTGAAATCACATACTGGCATACTGCCCAGAAATGTATGGCTATTGCATCACATACATATGATGAAAGAGGTCCGAAACATAACAGCCATTATCCGTATGTTAAAGACAATTAACATGTTACATCACACAGCACCAGCTTTTCGAAAATGGTAACAGTATAAAAATTTCTGCACGAAGGCTGTGCAGGAGACATATTTACAATTCTCACTAAGCTACAGAGTATCCTAGTTCTACTGTCACACAGCAACAGTTTCTACTGTCATCTCCACACATCAAGGAAATGTAGGTAAACGTCTTGTATCAGCTAATGTGGAACCTTTTCCCCTTTCGATAAATAACTTTATGCAGTTTCTATTCTGATTTAGGTGAGACCAAGTGAGAGAACTTCCTTGTTCTTTTCAATTTGTGGGTCAACATAGGCTTCTTGTATGCATGGCTAAGCGTGAAATGCTAGACCTAAGGTTACACCTGACTGTACCAAGAAAATATAATGAAGTTACAGTTCCCTGACTAAGGATTGGAACCAAACCTGTCAAGAGAGACCGGATGTGAGCCAGGAAATTGTGGGCCTCTACCCTGAAAGGAAAATAAACCAAAAGGATTTGGAGTTAGAATAGAAACAGCAGACACATCCATATTTTGCAGTAGATAGTCTACATAATCCTACAACTGCACAATAGAAAGTAAATCCACAGCAAGATAAGAAAATAAAAAGTAACGCCCATAAACAATATAATAAATCTTCATATATAAATTCCATGCACCAATTATATACAGACACCAAACGAACCAACTGCAAATTTCCTACCCCTGGGGTCATTTTCAGTGCTTGATAACAGAACTGTTGTAGATACTTTTGCTGATCTTGTGGGATTGCATCTCCCAAAATATCGTCAATTGACATTACTACTTGTGCTTCACGATTGTCCTGACAAGGGAGAAAATGAGTTATGAGGAAATTCTAAAAGATCTGTCGAATAAATAAACCTTAGTGCACTGCAAAAGTATAGATGTTGGTATAAAGATGTAATCACAAGCAGCTATAACCTTGATTATGTTATCATGCTGAATTTATACTCCTATAGTCTGACCTGCACCGTTTGAATAGATTATTAAGTTGAGTTTTCTAGGTAGTGTTTTAGACAATTGTTCGGAATGTGAAAAAATGGAACAGTTAGTTGGTAAGATGTCAAATCCAGTTTGAATGATGGGGCAGAGACTTCTCATTTAACGAAGGAGATCATATTTATTGGACAGACAAAGGGAAAGAAAAATCAGGTTTACTGGCATGGAGTAGTAGATTAGGCCACATCAAGCCATAACTAGTCATTCTTCTTAAAAAATAACATGATTTCACATACAGCATGCAAAAGACCCCTCCTTTCACTGAAATACAGCCCTTATGACCCCCCATTCTCTCCTTCCGTCCCGCATTGCCTCTCTTCTATCCCCCCCCCCTCCCCCGCGGATGCACTGCTCTTTTTCCCTCTCTTTGACCTACCCACACCTTGTTTACTACACCACCATGTCCACCTTCCTCGCTCAACTCTCTGGCTCTCTCAGTCAAGTTTGTTTTCGGAATCTCAACTTTCAAATAGTAAAAGGTGAATCAAATCGAACATCAAAAGATATAGTTGACCGTCTCCACACACTCGCTCTCCTGTGAAGATGCTATCCTACAAATTAATCATTCAGAAACCATTTTGATAAACAAAAGCAATCGTTAAAACCTTGAAAAGAGGGGGAGGAGTGGTGATAGAATATAACAAAACACCAAAATGCTTTTTTTTGCACCAGCAAAAGATTAGAGAAAAAGGAGGACGAACCTTTTTGATAAGGTCTTTCTTTTTGTAAGGAAAAAAAGGAGGACGAGCCTGGTTTATCTTTCTAAAGGTCAGCAAATATGAAACCATTAGCATGTGTATTTTTTTATTTTTCATGCTAAACACTCTTTATCAAGCTGGAAAATATTATGTTTTCTCCAAGTCTAAGCAAAGTTAGATCTCTTCTAGCACCTTTGTCAAGCTTTTAAGAAAAACTAGATTTCTTTTGGTGTGTTTTTCTTTAATTGGTGAAGCACCAAAGGCGATAAGATAGGCTGTCGATGGAGGCACAAACGCTCAAAAGCAAACAAGAAATATGGCAAAGTACAGAGTTCTCAGGATTTATATGAAAAAATCTTTATCGGTCAAGAAACAACAACAGTGTAGTCCCACAAGTGGGGTTTGGGGAGGGTGGGGTGTACACAAACCTTTACCCCTGCCTTTCTGGGTTACCAGTAGACCCTCGGCTCAAGAAAATCGTTTTTCAAAACAGTTTTGAAAAAAAACAAAGCAAGAGTAAAAAAAAGTATGATGAAAAAAGGTATGACTGTTGGTCAAGAAACAACAATCCTAGGCAACCTTTATCATCCATCACATTAGGCAAGATATGAACCAAAAGGGCTGGTGGCTGGAAATGGATAGATAAAGGAGCACACGAGATTTTTTCTTATTATCATTTCAGAATTTAACTGAAACCTGAAACTAGTTTGGGATTGAAGCATAGTTGATGCGGAGTCTAAGGAAAAGAAGTCCTCACCATTTCGACATTTGCTGGTTCAAATTTCATCGAACCAAAAAGATAGACATACGACCAGACATGGAAGACGTCTCATGGCTAACGGAAGGAGACTCGCATAAGGTGGCTCAAGTAATCTAGCCTTGACAAGCATGAGATTTAATGGCCAGATCATGCCTTCAAAAGCTGCAGCAATCCTTGCATCCCAAGTATTGCAAGGTCATTACTCTTAAGAGATTCTCATCTACAAGCTCCATGGCAAAACGACTTGGGAATGTCATAAATTGATAGTTTTCGTAATCAAGCTTAATATTACACTCAAAATCAAGTTTCACTACTGCCTCACCATAGAAGTATCAGAAAGTGATGTGTTTCTCATTCTAATGTTGAGAGCCACTAGAATGGTACCCACATTAGTGTTCACATTCAATCAAATTCAACACCGCACTAGTGGAAACTGAAGGCTTAAACTTTCAGCAGAGAAGGAATAACCAAATACTTCACCCATGAATAAAGTGTCAACAATATCAAAGCAGAAAGTTCTCTTCCAGAAACACATACAGGCAAAGGAGCCGCAGGACCTCCATCGTCATCGTCATCCGGCATAGCATCGCCATTCAAATCAAGCTCAGAAGATCTTTTCCACTCAGGTGTTGAAGGACAAACAGCCATTTCAGGTTTTTTCTCATGATAGAAGGCATATAGGGCATCAATATAGTCTGGCTTATAGATCCCAGGAGGGCGAGCATCAGAAAAAATTCTAATTGCCTGCATAAAAATACTCTGATTATTCATACTTAGAGATATGTGGTTAAATTTGAAGCAAGAAGGATGTAGCACTGCAAAATTACTGACCTGACTGACAGATATCGGCAGCGTACGCATAAGATAATGAATGATCATAAACCCAGTGCGATTATGCCCATGTGTGCAATGCACAAGAATATACTTCTTTGCATGTTTCTGACGGGCAATAAATTGTGAAACCTGATACAAGCCATAAATATTAGTATCAAATTCCTTTCAATAGCATATAGCATTCAGTGAGGATGTGAAAAAGTTCGACTTTATTTGCTTAAAGTCTTAAACAACAAAACTCATATGACAGCATGCTTCTCATCAATGCTGAGTCCTAATACTAAGAAAACCTAACTAGAAGTTAATAGAACACATTTTGTATACTCTGAGAAACAACAGTACGTTTTAATCTGAGACAAGTTCTGACAAAATACAGTTTCCATTGCAAATACAAAATTCCCCGCAACTTCTCGCATCAAAAAGAAACCCTTAAAAGAATGTTCAAGTTCATCATGCTTTGTTTTACTTTCCAAAAATCAGGTGATTCTTGGTGCAACTGAAACATCTTCTTTACCGGGTTGACGGGGAGGGGAAACGGAGGGGCAGGAAAGTCGTGACATCTTATGTGAATTGGGACAACCCAAGAAGGAGATGCAGGATGCAACAGTGTTCATTTCCCTATTAATAAGATAGGATAGTCCTAGTGTACTAAGTTGTGGGGTCCAGGGAAGGACCACAGCTTTTAACGTTGTGTAAACCCCCCCCCCCCCCCCCGCACGGCATCTATTGTGAATTGGGACAATTCAAATAGGATATGCAGGATCCAACAATGTTCCCTTTCCTGTTAATAAGAGAGCAGAGCCCTAGTGCATTAAGTTTTCCACTGTTCGGGGTCCAGATAGGGGACCAGTCATAATATAATATAAACATACATAACATCTACCCTGCCATTCTCATAATAGCTTTTTCTCTTTTCTATTCCTAGAAGATAACAAACAAACTAGTGATGAACTATGTTTTCCACTTGATTGACAAACAACACACATTAATAATTGCACCAAGTGTAACATATGACAGTAAATCTGTAACAGTGTTGATCTAACCATGGATGGATAAAGGTAAATAAACAAACTTGCAGTACTTTTACATGGTAAATAATGCAAGTTCATTCTCAGTTACAGAATTCAACTAAAACTGCAACTAACATAGATAGAATTACCTCATAGAAAAATAAATTTACAGACTCATTGTCAGGTACAGAATCACGGCCTCTGCATTGAATCTAATACACATGAGAGATTAAAAATCAGGACAACAATCATAACCCAAAGTGAAAAATTACTCCCCCGCCACCTATTCTCCTCCATGACTTTATTACCATGTACCAACCTTTACATGCTTGATGCCTTCTTTCCTCCAATCTGACAACGAATAGTATCGACTTGTATTTGTGAGATCAATCACCATACCAAGCTGAAATTAACATGCAATGAGTCACTTGTAGTTTAGCAGATCCCGTGTTGTCAAGGTAACCCAAATGAATTAAGAGGTAAGAATTAACAAGGCATATAATGATTGTCAAAGTAACCGAAATGAATTAAGAGGACAAAATTAACAAGGCACCTAATGATTCTATCATACTAAGTGGCAAAACAAAATAGAATATAGGCCTCAGCTTTGACATAAAACATATCCAAGACAGTGATATAAAACATTTCTAAGACCATTATTCATAAGCAGCAGCTTGTTAACTGATTCGACTTGTTATCTAAGTCAAAATTAGAATCTACAAGATATATACAACAAATAAAAGCACTCCCAAAGAAAGCTTCAAACAACACTAAAATTCTGCCTCATGATAACATCTAGGAATCAAACTTTTTTTTTAATTGTTAAAGATTAATTCATTGAAAATCCAGTAACAAGAAAGTCTATTAAGGAATATACAGAGGGAGCAGATCATCACTGCTGTAAGGAATCAAAGATTTTGAAGATAAAATCCACGTCAAGTGGATGAACAAGGAACCAAATTTAGGTTAACACACTCACCTTTCTTCCTAAAACTCTCTGTTGGTGGAGGACTTGCTTAAACGAGTATCTTTTGCCAGGAAGAACGCAGTCGTTGAAAGTTTCATCCAGTGGAACCTTTGAAGGAATAATGCAACCTATCTCATGTCCGACTGCTGGACAATCCAACCAACCTGCATAAGCAATCAAAAAGATAATGAAGCAATTGAACTAAGAGAAGCGGGGAAGGGAAAAATGAGAGAAACAAGAACCAGTGGTAAAATAATAGTCAAAGAAGACCCAATAAAGTTACGTGCAACCTAGAGTGTTACACTTAGATGATAAGAACAAAAGGAAAGATGGACTATACAGAGGGAAGCAGGAATCTAATGCTACTTCAACAATTCATACACACACAGAAAAAGAGATAAGTAACACATTAGAGAGAGTACGTGTGTGTAGACAAGCATAGCAGGTGTTATACAACTAGCACATTAGGGGAAAAACAATAACCTGGAGGAAGTCTGCTGCTAGGCTTCTGTCTCTTTGTCTGAAAGATCTCATCCTGCATTCGTTGTTGAGATGGATACGCTGGCCTATCATCTGGACGTTGTCTTTTAATTTTTTGAATCCTTTCCTCCCGCTCCTAAAACAAACAGCATTTCGAATTAGGGCATGCAAACTAGAAAATAGCTTTTTCACATGTAAAAGATAGGAAACTAGAAAAATGTAAATTAAAAAAGAAATTGAAGCTCCACAATAATAAAATTCACAAGAACATAATCCTATCTATGGGTACTTACTCCCATGTCCCCTATCCCTTTCCACTATCTAAGAAAGAAGCGACAAAGAAGCAAGTCTTATTTCTTTTACTTTCTCCCCCTTTTGACAGAGACGACATTGGTAAGAGGAGGTACAAAGTGTGCACCAAAAATAGTTCAAATTAGATCAGTCAGATAGCTAACTTGGAGATAACCAGGTTACCAACAATAATGCTGAATTTCCCCATTAATCAGATGATAATCTGTTCAACAACCTAAGGGACTTCCACTCTTCCGCTTCCATTTGCTGAGCCCAAACTGCCTGACTGGTTAAAACGCAAAACAAAAAAAAAAACAAAAAAAACAAAAAGAGGGGGGAGCAATTACAGGAGGAAAAGGAACTTAAATAAGCTAATATGTGATTCAAACATGCTATGCCTATGGCCCCATCCAAGGATCTTGAGCCAACATAACAGTTCAGATTTTGAACTAGTGAACCAAGGTAGTTTTATCACCACCACAGCAGTACGGCTTCAGCAGCTTCAGGCAACCAATCATTGTAGAAAACTCAACACTTGGAATATTTTCTCAAGTAACTGTTCATCTGTCTGAAATAGGCCTAAAACTAGCAGTCGCTAAGAAAAACTTGCCTTAAAGACGTTGCACAAAAGTGACCTGTTTCGGCTGGTTGGTAGTACTGGGTGCAATTCTCACAAGATGGCCTTAAGAAGAGAGAATTTAATCTGTGTAACAGATGCCACATGTGTGAAAATGATAATGAGAATGTACATCATCTGTTTATGCATTGTACAGTGGCTAGAAGTCTATGGGTTTTGTTCAGCAATATTTTTGGACTAAGTTGGGCATTACCAAGAATGCTTGAAGGACATTTTTGTCATATGGAACAGTTTCAGAGTTGATTAGTCCATCAGAAGCATTTAGAAGATGATCCCTCAATGTATCATCTGGAGTATCTGGAAGGATAGGAATCAGAGATGCTTTGAAGGAAATTCAACTTCCATGTGCACAATGAAAGCTAAATGTTTATTAGATCTTTTTGCTTGGAGTAACCATTTTGCTGTAAATAGCTCTTTAGATTTATTAGACGTTGTAAGCTCCATGAGCAATTAGGGGATTTCAACTTTCAGGATACATACTTTTTTGTAATCAATTACATCCTCTGGATGTTTGATTTAATGAAAGTTTACTTTATTTGATCAGGAAAAAAATAGAGACATCGCAGAAAGCTTTCTAGTGGTTATTACTCTGCCGAAGACACCCAGCAAAGAAACAACCGATATAAAAAGAGACATGCATCGAAAATATCCAATAAAGGAGCAAGTTCAAGTAGTATTACAGCTCAATAGTTAATATAGCGAGCAGTAGAAAGAGACGTACACGACGTGAAATCTCTACAGCACTTGTAACATAATCTGCACGCTCATCACTATGTAATATAATAGGTTCTTGTGGTTCATCTTCTAATTGTTGTCCAAAAATCTCATCGTCATCATCTGGCTGAGGCGAGGCATTCAGATCCATGCTGGTGATTCAAGTCTCACCACAAAGCATATGTCAAGGTGCCTGTAAGCAATTTATAGTTCTGTCCTACAATAAACAAGATTGGACATCGAATTGTTCAGACTAAAAATAAGCTAATGCTCTTGTATGACAACTGAAAAGGCTGAAGTTATTGAAATCTCAATGCATCATTCAAGTGTTAAAACTTAATGAACCAAACAAATATCATAAATTTGGATATTAGAGAAATACAAAACCTAACACAAGAGGAAACAATGCTGGAGCCTAGATGATATGAAACAAAACACTCTGAAAGAACACAAGCCTTTTTAGGGCCAGATAGCTAGAGAGCAAAGAAACATATCAACCCCAAAAACTCATAGTGATCTCCTGAGTGCCGTTATTTGGGTTTCATTTGGCGTCACTGATACACAAATTTGTCAATTTTGAAGGGACAGTATAATTGTTTATGAATGACCATAGTCATGAAGCGAGAATGCAAATAAGGGTAACTATATCTACTTTAGCAGAAACCATCCATGACAGAGGAAGTGTAAGCATAATTTGAGAACTTGAGGAAATGACCGAACATCGAACGATGAGGGGAGGAGGTACATGAAGTTAATCCTTTGAGCATTATGTACATTATACACAATTATGGATTTACTTTATGCTCCCATCAAGAGTTTGCAATTACAAGCTAATTTGTTGCTTTAGACATTGATGCATAAAAAGGGGCAAAAGGGCAGCCCGGTGCACTAAGCTCACGCTATGCGCGGGATCCGGGGAAGGACCGGACCACAAGGGTCTATTGTTCGCAGCCTTACCTAGGTTGTTTCCACGGCTTGAACCCATGACCTCCTGGTCACATGGAGGCAACTTTACCAGTTACTCCAAGGCTCCCCTTCTTACATTGATGCATAGACAACATAACAAATAAAAATAAAAGTCGAAGTATTAGAAATCTGAACATATCTGTCATCTGAATGAGATATAAGAGGATATTAATCATATGATCAAAGGAAAAGAGGGAAGAGTTTGATGAACGACAAGATACAATTAATATAGAGGACTACGAATTTACGACTGTTTGAACTTTAGCAAAAGGAAAGTTCGTAGTGAACCGAAGGGGACGAAATAGGACAAGTGAAGACACTAAAGTCTTCTACCGGTCAATAGAAAAATAATGACTGACAAAGTACTTTTAAAATAATTTTTGTTCACTTGTGATCCTAAATTCAAGTTCATTAGAGTGAAAAGCGTATGAAATGGGGGGATAAGGAAACTAGACAGTATAAAAAAAAAATTATTCTCCTTGAAAGAGGAGAATTTAAATAGCACTTTCTTTCCCTTTATAACTTAGCAACTCCGACCCCCAACCGGTGCCTACAAGCAAGTTTCATGCACTCTTTAAGCCCCTCACAACTTCCCTCTTTCTCCACAAGAAAACACCCTCTTTATTCCCTCTACTCATAAAATTCCCACCTTACGCGGACCTTTTTTCTCATGAATGCACACTAGAACTTCCAAATGGTCTCAAAAAGCAAGTTCTTCCCCTTCATTACCTCCTTAGACCAATCCCTAGTTACCAGGAAATACCTAGTTGCATGTTATGGGCACCTATCTTTACTCGAGCGAACTAGAATTAAGCTTTCTTTTACAACCATGTGACCACCCCTTCCATCAGCCGCACTCAATTTAGTTTCCACTTGGTCTACGCAAATTTAGGACGTCTTAATTTTACCTAATTTGAAGTTTATTCAATGTAAGTACCATGGTTGTTATGAAGCTAATTGTAACTCTTGATGAGCTCCAATTTCCACTGAGATGCGGTAGTATTAGGGTTTAATTCCAAGGCGTATTAGCACTTTATAATTTTTATATGATTATTCATGAGTCGTAACCACATGGTGCTCTTTCATATTACTCACATTCACTTATCAAAAATTGGTAAAAGAGGCAATAATGCATTCTTCCTTTTTTGTTTTTGGGTGTTTTTTGTTTTTGGGTCTCTCGTGCACTTAATGCAATTGTTTTGACTCAAAAATGAAAAAGGTACACACAACTTGTGCAGGGGGTAGTAGATTCATTTCACAAGTGGTTACAATTGTCCAATCACTTTCTCTATCTGTTCTTCTCCCTGGAAAAACTTCTTGAATCCGCTCAAAACTCACCTAAAAGGGTGATATACCATGTCACGTAATTAGTTTGATCCCACCAGCTTGACGTATTAGTGGTAAACTTCAAATTGAGAAATCCAATACATAAATTAATGGAGAAAATCAACCACTTCAACCCACTACAAACGGCAACCTTTTGCGGAACTTCCCATCCCCGAAAATACTAGAAAAGCCTCTACTGAAAATTATCACGGGCAGGCCAGACCAATAAAAAATCATTCTACCTTAAAAGATGCGCATCGAAGTCGTTGACATGGATATACGCATATCCTTCCTCCTCTTCCCACAAACAAGCCAGAAATAAAAGAATTACTTACTTATAATTGACAGCAGTGGCCACCACCAGGTTTATGATCTGTTTGTTTGCTTTATTTACATTTATATATTCACTTCCTACAAACTTTTAGTATTCCATTCTCGAGTCCCATTCATCTGGTTTCAGGCGTACAAGAACAAATATATACAACCACAGAAGCATCTTAATCATACGAGGATTGAAAAGTACATGCACCAAATACCAAATTAAACTGTCATTAATCAATATAAACAGGCTAAGAGGCAATTCCACACCTTCTGATTGTTGTGAAACCTTACACACTACATAAGTGCCAGTAGACAACCTTAATCTATAGAGCTAACTCCCGTGTTCAGGAACAATGAAGGCTTCCCCGTTCAAAGGATCAACGGAATATAGAGCCTGTTTGGATGGGCTTATGACTTTTGACTTATAAGCCAAAAGTCATAAGTTAGGAATTCTAACTTATGGCTTTTGGCTTAGAAATAAATGTTTAAAAGCACTTTTTTACTTTACCCAAACACTACAAAAGTGCTTAAAAGCTATTTCGTCTTAACAGCACTTAAAATAAGCCAATCCACACAGGCTCGTAATAACCAAGTTACTGAAAGGACAATTGCATTATGGCATAGAAAGAACAACCTCCTATAACATGAAAATTAACGAAGAACAACGACCAGTTTTGTTTAGAACTCTTTTTATTGTATATCTCAAAAAGATTGGCATCTTATTATATTTAACATCTATTTAATATTTACATTCCTATTTAACAGTTGACATGATCTGTTGTAGGTCCCGCTAGATACAAAAACAAAGAATTTGGTACGAAAGGCACTTTTAGCCTAAACTCCGTTCCTAGCCAGAAACCGCCAAACAAAATTGGGATGAGAACATAGTTTCTTAACGGATTCTCCATGTTTAACAACTCCAGCTTAACTATGCAAATTTCGCTTATAGTCCCCAAGGAGAAAGCTGCCACCAACAAGACTCGACCAACAACAACAACAACATACTAATGTAATTCCACAAGTGGGGTCTGTCACACAGATCTTACCCCTACCTTGGGAGGTAGAGAGGTTGTTTCCGAAAGACCCTCGGCTCAAGAGAAAGCATGACAAAAAAATGGTCAGACAAGGATTGATGAAAGAAAGGAAAAATGACAAGACTCGACCACCGCACATAAAACACCATTTAGTTATAAATGCAATACACCAGTACTAATTGTTTGGCAAAGAACCGACATGTGTACTACGTCATCAGGTTGGCAAAGAACCTACATGTGTACTACGTCATCAGGTTGGCAAAGAACCGTTCCAGTACTACGTCATCAGGTTGGCAAAGAACCGTTCCAGTACTACGTCATCAGGTTGGCAAAGAACCGTTCCAGTACTACGTCATCAGGTTGGCAAAGAACCGTTCCAGTACTACGTCATCAGGTTGGCAAAGAACCGTTCCAGTACTACGTCATCAGGTTGGCAAAGAACCGTTCCAGTACTAGGTCATCAGGTAGAAAGTAATAAATGACATGTGTACTATGTCATCAGGTTGGCAAAGAACAGTTCCAGTACACTGACACTCATGGAAAGCAACAAGTGTAACAAAACAATTCTGTTTCGAAACCCCGGTAAAAAGCCCAATTAAACCCTGACAATTAATACATTCAGACAACAAACGACAAACAGGACGTGCTCCCCAAAGAATCGAACCAATGAAGTCAAAAAAATCAAGATGTCATCACGAAGCCCAGTCTCAATGAGTGCAAAAACTAAAGGTGTTCAGGCCAACTTGCGTGCACCTCGACTAATTCTGCAGAATACTTGTGACCAGATATCAGGTAACACCTCATGTTCTCAACCCACTTGACCACCCTTGGGTGCAAAAACTAAAATTTTAAAAAGCTATACAATTAATTTATGCAGAAAAGTGCAAGAAACAAAAGCAATTAAACCCTAGTGTATGATTCTAAACCTGGATTAAGCCGTTACATGATATCATCCAAAAAGAGCAAGCTAAATGAATTTGAATTAACCGCAACCAAACACCACGTGTTCCCCAAATATATACACCCAATGCAGCCAAAAAAAACGAGTTATCATCAGTCTCAGTCACTTGAAAAACGAGACTTTCGAAAAGAAAAAAAATAATCAAAATCAATTCTCAATGCATACAACAATTAAACCCTAAAAGTATAATACCTATAACTCTAAATTAAGCACCGTTAACAAATCTCATCCAAAATGAACAAGGAAATAAATAAATGAATTCGAATTGCTTATCGAAACAAAAATAAACTCAAATTAACTTTTAAGCAAAAAATAAAATTCAGACCTTTGAGGGCAAACGAATTGCAATTAGAGTAAACTCAGCTCGAAATCTGAAGAAAAGTTGAGGGTGAAGAGAAAGGAGATTTAGCGATTGCGAAGAATTAAAGACATATGTTATATGTGATTCCTTCTTTCTTCTTATATACTATGAGGGATGGGCTGTGAGGAAGCTTTGTATAGAGGGGTGAGATTGTGGGGGAGGGGTTGGAGAGATTTAAAAAAAAAAATAAGTAAATAAATGTGAAAATTATTGTATTTATTATTTGTACTAATTGTTTAACCCTAAAACTGTGATTCAAGTAAACAATTAGATATATATTTGAAGGTAAGGGCAGGTAGATTATAATGATCAACTACTAATATCTTGATGATAAGAACTTGCTTTTTCAAAGTAATAAAGCAAGCAAATAATAATAAACTTTAAGAAAATATATTACTTCAATTATCTCCGGCGTAACTATTAGGTAGAGTCGCTAGGAAAGTAAACACTTCCTTGCTTGTTACAAATTAATGTGAGCTTACACTAGATATAATGAAAATCGAATGGGTTATAAGAGGGGAAAATTTTATAGCATAACCCTAAGTAATGTTGTTCTCATGTGCAGCTGCTCAAAATGATCATTATATGCATATTAAATTTGTTATGTATGTGGATACATAACTGTCAAAGTGAATCGTTGATTATTTGGGATCAATTCAGCAATTAGAGACTTATCATGACCGATCACGGATGATTTACTGGCCACTCGTTCTAAATCGAAACATCTCGTTACCTGACTAACAAGGTTGGACCACACTTGATTTAAGCCCGTAGATCGATGTTCAATTGTTGTCTTGGACTCTGGTTGACGTTTCTCTTGGTGAGCTAGTTCCGACTAGATATAATGAAAATCGGATGGGTTATAAGAGGGGAAAATTTTATACCATAACCTTAAGTAATGTTGTTCTCATGTGCAGCTGCTCATAATGATCATTATATGCATATTAAATTTGTTACGTACGTGGATACATAACTGTCAAAGTGAATCGTTGATTATTTGGGATCAATTCAGCAGCACTGGCGGACAAACACACACCAAATTGGGTGCAAGTGCACCCATTTCCAAGGTGATTCACCTATCATTTTCAACGTGACCCACCTATAGTGTTGGATTGACTGAAATGCAGGGCAAAATAGTGTTGGAGAAGTGCTACTGAGGAAAGTTGAAATATAAGTAAGAAATTTTGCATATGAAATATTTCTCTTTAGTTCCAGAAAAGTGGAGAAATAACTGCGATCTACTTATACTAACGTTTATTTGAAACTGTCACAATTCGATAATGTGACTAGTTTTTATTAATTATTACTTTTAGTCCCTTAAGTGTTCATTTATGTTGTTTAGTATTTACTATTGTAGTCCTTGTCTATAAGAGATAATGTAATGACCACTTTTCAATTATCAAAAATATATTGAAATCTCTCTCTTCTTCGACCTTCTCTCCTCTGCTCTCTTCTGCAAACCCTTCCCCTTGGCCCTTGCGATTCCAGTTTCCACTTCACTGCCGCGGTGTCGCCAACTCCAAGGTAAGTCTCGCACTCTCGATGGCTACCAACCTTTACACCAGTTCAATGTAGACACTGGTATATTCAATTAGCACCAGTCGATTGGAGGGGCTTATTGATCTATCTACATTGTTTGTGCAAACACGAAAATCCCGGATGATTTGTAAATTTTATTAAATGTGTGCACCATGTTTGAAATTTTTTTGCGTCCGTCACTGTTCAGTAGTGAGACTTATCATGACCGATCACGGATGATTTACTGGCCACTCGTTTCAAACCGAAACATCTCGTTACCTGACTAACAAGGTTGGACCACACTTGATTTAAGCCCGTAGATCGATGTTCAATTGTCGTCTTGGACTCTGGTTGACGTTTCTCTTGGTGAGCTAGTTCCGACTAGATATACATACGCTCGCGTGGGAAAAAATGGGCGTGACTGATAGACAATTATAGATTTATATTAGAAGAACAGTCAATGAGAAAAGGTGACAAACAACATCGATCTTGTGTATAAGAAACATGTTAGTGTCACGATGTGACCAGTAAGAGTAACTTTTATTCTATCTAATTCTCTTAATTGTTAGCATTTATGAGTTTAATTTAAATCTTCACTAGCAATTTGTTAATGTTTCACGTGATACAAGATAATTTTAAGGTAACTTAGCTATGTTTTGGATAAAAGATAAGAAGAGCACTTATGAGTGGTTAATATTCTTACTAGCATTTTGTCAGTGTTTCACATGATTTGAGAAGGCATTTTTAAATGAATTAGCTAGTTTTACTACTTTGAATATACAATTTTTGTGAGTGCAAGAAAAAAGGGCCATCTTATATAAAGGGATGTTGTCCAATTAATGTCCTACATCAGTGTTGCAAAACTATAACGAATAATACATTACAAAAAGGCAATTAAGTTATCGCTATGCGCGAGGTCCGGGGAAGGATCGGACCACAATGGTCTTTTGTATACAATCTTATCTTGCATTTCTGTCATAGACGATTTCAACGGCTTGAACACATGACCTCCTGCATTAAGTTACCGCTATGCGCGAGGTTCGGGAAAGGGTCGGACCACAATGGTCTTTTGTATACAGTCTTATCTTGCATTTCTGTCATAGGCGATTTCCACGGCTTGAACACATGACATCCTGGTCACATGACATCAACTTTATCAGTTACTCCAAGACTATCGATCAAAATAATTTCCCCCGGTGACGTCAAATAACCCATTAATCACAGATTTGATTCAACATAACTAGCTAGTAGCTACAAGTGCACAGTCAAGAAAATTGACCCAAACTTTATAATTAAACAACAACAATTGTCTCCTTTGCTTAGTTACCACTTCAAAACGTGTGCAATTAAGACGTTTAGTAATTTCACCGGTTTTGAAATATCAATATAATATTTCTGATTATAACATATTATTATTATTTCAAGTTATCATATTAACTTGTTATGAAAGGTTACGTGTCATTGTATTTAAGAGGGTGTTTGACTAAACTCATAAGTTTGATCAAATTAATTTATAAGCAGTTTTTGATTTATCGATACGTTTGGTAAACACTATGTAAGTGATTATGACCAAATCAATCAAAACTCATAAGTTGGTCATTCCTAACTTATAATTTTAAAGCTTATAAGCACTTTTGATTTAATCAAACTTTTTACGATTTTATCCCTAATAATCTTTTGTGATCTTCGGAATACTCTTCGTCAAACATAATTTTTAATTATATCTATATTCTATTTCAGTCATTCGTCCTTTATTATGAAAAAATTACTTTGAAATTTATATTTTGTGAATAACTTTAAGAATATTTCAATCATTTTAATTATAAAAAAAACTGTTTATCTATACTCTTTTACCAAACACACTAACCTCTTATTATGAGTTTTAGCATTTCTATTAAATATAATCAGCTTCAACATATAAAAATACTTTCAATAATTAATGCTTATCAACTATTTTTAATCAACCAACTCACACGTGCTCTTAATCTAACGAGGTACATTGCCGACCCCCACCCCCTATATTAATAACACTGCCACGTTGTGCTTTCGATGTAAACGAGGGAAGTTTGCAATTAAGAAATCCAAACACAAATCTAATTTATCAACAAGCAAGAACATTGGATGTTTGACCCGCAAGGTAGTCAAGTTGGTGTAGCAGTAGAGCGCGGGATCGCAAGATCACGAGTTCGATCCCCTGCATAAACCTTCTTGGTTGATCAGTCACATGGCTTAATCGACCCACCGTGGTTATTGCGTGGTGACTATCATCGATCCGGCGCTTACCTCGCAAGACTTGAAAGAAAGCATGCACGGTCATAATGTAAGAACATTGGATGTTTGCAAAAGTTTTTACAAGGTGTGCATGGTCAACATAGTTACGTAACAAAAGCAATCAAGTAATTCTATAAAGGCATAAAAGACACCAAGATCATGCTGTCACTAGTATAGTTTTTGTATACACAAACAACAAAAGAAAGGTGAACAAAAAACAATGTTAGTTTGGGTTTACTTGTCCATACTATTCCAGTTCCAGCAAATAAGTTTGTCTTCATCATTTATACTGTGTAATCCGTCCAATAACCACGAAGCAAAAGTAGCAGCAAACGAAAATGGCAGTTGCGCCGGCGGAGTTCAACCCTCCGACCAGATCTGGAAACACAAGAAGCAAAGGTCGTCGGTGTTGCTCCGTCCGGCGAAGCAACCACAAAGAAAGATGGGGGTTCGATGGCTTTGGAGAAATGAGGGAGAAGAGGAGCAATGAAGTTTAGATGTGAATTTCCTATAAAATACAAACATTAGCTATGTATTGTAACTATTTTAAACTATAACTGTGAATGGTAAATACACAGTATACGTTAGTTATACCATGTAATTTCTTAATTTATAAATACTAATTTAAGACACTTACGGGTGAACTCTTCTTAGCGGAACGGATCTGCCACAATCAGGACTCATATTCCCGGTCATTGAGAATCATCATGAAGTGGATGAATTTTCTTGTTTTTACGGCCTAAAATCCTCAAAAGATGCAGAGCATTTACTTTGAAAATCTAACCCTAATCGTCATACTAATGTGACAAAAAATCCTTTTTTTTTTGTATTTTACATTATAGATAGGATTTAAGACGAAGACAAACTAAGGGTGCGTTTGGTTGGGGTAAACAGGAAAGGGAATGAAATTTCCTTTATTGTTGTTTGTTTGACCTATTTTTTCATTTTCTTTACCCTCTTTTCCATTTCCTTTCCCTTAGATTGATCCCCCACCCCTAGGTATTTCGATTCCCTTTTCCCAACCCGGACCCCGACTCCGAACCCCGGACCACCCAGAACCAAACATGTAGGGACAATCAGGTTAATTCATTTCCTTTTCTTTTTATTCTCTTACTGAATTCCATTTCGTTTACCCTGCGCGAATCAAACGCACCCTAAAGGTTAACGAGCTAATTAGCACATTTTATGAGTGGACCCGATCAATAACTATTTTCACCATCTCCCACTCACACATAAGAGAGTGCTCAAGCTCCATCAAGCTAAGAAAAATATATATTCTCCTTTTGTAACAATCCAAACTCATATTTTAGACATTTGTATTGTATTTCAAATGTATATAGTGATACTTAATATTTCTATCCATAATTAAAATATATTTCATATATTGTGTAAATATAATTATGGTAAGACTAGGATTCCTCTTGTGAATAGGTTTAGGATTTCTATTGTATAAGAGATGAATATTGTGCACTATATATACTTTGATATTAATGAGAAGACTCTCCAAGGGAGATTAATATCATCCTACATGGTATGAAGAGCCAGTAAACAAAAACTCTAGAAAATTTTCGTCCAAGCCGCTGGCCTCCACCCCTTCTCCGCCGCGGCGCCGCCCAAATTTTTAGGTTTTCTTCTTCATTCCTCTCTCCTCTAAATGGATATACCTGATTCTTCCGCACTTTCTGACGCTTCCACCTTCACAAATCCTATCACCCAATCGTCATCCTCTTTTCATCCCGCCCTAACTGTTACCAACATCAAGAACTATATTCTCATTCTTCTTGATCAAGAAAACAATCAGTATTTTTCTTAGGTTGAACTGTTTCGCAATCATGCATATCTCTATAGCGTGTTTGATCATATCGATGACACTATTCCGCGCCCTCCGGAGGTTGATGAGTCTACTTGGCGTCGTCTAGACGCCGGCGTCAAACAGTGGATTTATGGTAGTATTTCTCAGGATCTTCTTCTTACTATCATGAAATCTGATGCCACAGCCCTTGATTTATGGAACCGCTTGGAGGAAATCTTTCAAGATAACAAACACACTCGTGCGGTGTATTTGGAGGAACAATTTAACAATACACGCCTTGAAATTTTTTCCAACATGACTGAGTACTACAGGCAGTTGAAACTACTGGCGGATCAACTCTCCAATGTCGACACGCCTGTCTCAGACACTAAAATGGTGTTGCAATTGATTGCAGGCCTACCCAAAGGCGACTATGATATGTTAGCCACCATGATTCAATAGGCAGATCCGCTACCATGTTTTAACAAAGCTTGCTCGCAGCTGTTGCTCGAAGAGACTCGATGTGCTAAGCAGGATGAGCACAATCAGAAGGCGTTAGCTGTCGAAACGCGCCCTCAAGATCCAACGCCGCCAGAAAACTCTCAACCGCAGCAGGCGGCGTGCGGCCGCATGGCGAGAGAGGTCGTGGTCATGGCATGGGTAGCGGACAATGAACTCGGCGGCAACAGCAGGCCCGCAGACCGATTCAACATCGCGGCGCCCCAACAATACCGATACTGGCCAGCGCGCGCGCCGCGCGATTCAAGAACCTTCAACCAAGACGGTACTCGCGCGGGTTGTTGGGTCCTCGCCCACCGGCAAGTCCGATGCCGCAAGCCAGCCCACTTCATGCCGGCCAGTTCAGGCCTCGCCAAAGATGACACCCATCGAGTTGGTCGGGCGCCTGGCGATCTCGATATGCAATCGCGACAACAATTGGTACATGGACTCCGAAGCCACTTCTCACCTCACCCGGTCTGCAGGTAATATTCCCAAACTGTTTGGTTTAAGACATTCTCAATTTGTGACAGTTGGTAGTGGTCACCACATTCCAATAAAGGGTTATGGTACATCCTACACACCACCTCTTAATCTATTCCCCCTTAAAAATACCATATATGCCCCACATGTAATTATGAATCTAATCTCTATCCGCAAATTCACTCGTAATAATTATGTCTCTGTTGATTTTGACCCTTTTGGTTTCACTGTAAATGATCTTTATACGGGGAGACTTCTTACGAGATGTAATAGTACGGGAGATCTATATTCATTCACTCCCACTTTCGCTGCCAGATCAAGCTCTCCCGTCTCTCTAGCAGTCATTTCTTCTTCAACATGACATAATAGGCTTGGTCATCTAGGAGCCCCAGTTTTTTAATTTTCTTAGAGGCAATAATTTCATTACTTATAATGGGAAGTTTGCCCAAACCTGTGTTTCTTGTTCTTTAGGTAAACATACTCGTCTTCCATTTAAATCATCTACTAGTGTTACTTTTGTACCTTTTGATATTATACATGCCGATTTATGGACATCATCTGTTGCTAATTCTCTCGATCATAAATACTATCTTATCTTACTAGATGATTTTTCTCACTTTGTTTGGTTGTATCCTCTCAAATTTAAATCGGAATTGTTTGCCAAATTTCTTGAGTTTTGAACATTCATTCAAACACAGTTTGAAAAAGGTATAAAATCTTTTCAGTGCGATAATGGTCGTGAATTCAACAACTCTATGTTTCACCGTTTTTGTACTAATAATGACATGATCTTTTGCTTCTCTTGCCCACACACCTCCCCTCAAAACGGTAAAGTTGAAAGAATCATCCACACCATTAACAATATGATTCGCACTCTATTGATTCATGTCTCACTACCTCCGTCTTTCTGGGTCTATGCTGCTAAAATGTCAGAATACATTCTCAATATTCTCCAAACTAGCACCCTTCATAATATGACCCCTACCGAAATCCTCTATCATAGAGTCTCATCCTATGAGCATCTTCGAATATTCGATTGTCTATGCTATCCTAACCTTGCATCTACTGTCTCTCACAAACTAGCTCATCGGTCCACTCCATGTGTCTACCTAGGCTTTCCCGCGAATCATAGGGGCTATCTATGCTATGACTTGTCCACTAGTCAGATCCACATCTCTCGTCACGTCACATTCGACGAGACCACATTCCCGTTTTCGAATCTTAAAAAATTCCTAAAACCGGATTACTCTTTTCTTGACGAGCCTGTCATCTCTCCCATCATTCTCAGTCAACTAGATCATAGCACTACCACATAATCACCTTCTTCAGCGTCAGCGCCGCGGCCCCAAGTGTCTGCGTCGCGGTGCCAAAACTCCTGTGAGCAGATTTCTGAATTACCGTCTACAGCGTCGCGGCCCTGTGATGCGGCGTCTAAACTTCAGAGAGGACTATCAGTCGACAGCGCCTCGGCCCTGCGATTTGGTGCAGCGCCAAAACTCCTGCGAGCAAATTTCCTCTAGCGTCGCGGCGTCACCTCCTCCTTCTCCCTATCCAAGCAATCCCTCGGTCTCGGCTCTTCCCACTCAGCCGACACAGCCTCCCACTGTCTCCACTCACCAAATGAAAACTTGTGCCAAGCATGAAATCTTCAAACCCAAAATCCAATTTAAATTGTCTGCTCAAACCATTTCTCTAATTCTCAAGAACCCTATATTGGCTAAACAAGACCCTAATTGGAATGCGGCTATGTCTGAGGAATTCAATGTTTTAACTAAACAGCACACATGGGATCTAGTACCTAGACCTAAGGGGGTGAATGTGATTCGTTGTCTGTGGCTATTTCGTCACAAATTCAGAGACAGTGGAGATCTTTAGAGATATAAGGCACGACTTGTGGCTAATGGCACAAATCAGCATGAGGGCATTGATTGTGGTGAGACCTTCAACCCGGTTGTCAAACCGGCTACCATTCGCACAGTTTTGAGCATTACCATGTGCAAACACTGGCCGATCCATCAGCTTGATGTGAAGAATGCATTTTTACATGAGGATATGAGAGAAACAGTCTACATGCATCAGTCGCCTGGGTTCACCCATCTAGTAGTTTCTCACTATGTGTGTCATCTCCGTAAGTCACTATATGGCCTGAAATAACCCCCCCCCCACGTGGTATGATCGTTTTTCCAGGTATATCTTGCAGATTGGATTTGTATGCAGTAAGAGTGATACATCACTCTTAGATGAAAGGTAGTAGCACTGCTTACTTATTACTTTACGTGGATGACATTGTTCTTACTGCCTCCTCTGATTGGTTGAAAAATGAGATTATTGTCTTGCTTCAGTCCGAATTTGTAATGACTGATTTGGGGAAGCTGAGTTATTTTTTGGGGATATCAGTGACCAGGTCTGCCAACCACATATTTTTGTGTCAGCGTAAGTATGCAGAGGAGATTGTGTACAGGGCTAAGATGGCGAATTGCAAAATTTCACCTACTCCAGTTGATTCAAAATCTAAGCGCAGTGCTATGGATGGTGCTCCAGTCTCTGATCCTACTTTGTATAAGAGTCTTGCAGGTGCACTTCAGTATCTCACATTTACAAGGCCAAACATTGCTTATGTTGTTCAGCAGGTATGCCTATTCATGCATGCCCCCTGGGAGTCTCATTTCACTGCCCTTAAGCGTATAATCCGATACATTAAGGGCACACTTGATTATGGTTTGCACTTATACCCCTCTGCATCAAACATGTTGCTCTCTTATAAGGATGCAGATTGGGCAGTGTGTCCGGACACGCGACGCTCCACCTCCGGCTATTGTGTATTTTTAGGGGATAATTTGATTTCTTGATACGCGGCGGCATCGCCCTATCTCGTTCGATCTTGAGTGATCTGAGCGTTGCAAATGTGGTAGCTGAGATTTGTTGGCTCAGAAATTTACTGTTAGAACTTCAGTGTCATTTGCGTCAGGCAACTATTGTGTACTATGATAACATCTTTGTCATCTATCTTTCTCATAATCCGGTTCAACATCATTGAACCAAGCACATTGAGATAGACCTACACTTCGTTCGTGAGAAAGTTGCGCTAGGTCATGTCAGAGTGTTACATGTTCCATCATCCTATCAGTATGCAGATATATTTACCAAAGGACTCTCCAGACAATTATTTCTTGACTTCAGATCCAGTCTCAGCGTCCGGTCTCCTTCCGCTCCGACTGAGGGGGTGTGTAAACGTATAGTGATACTTAATATCTCTACCCATAATTAGAATATATTACATATATTGTGTAAATATAATTATGGTAAGACTAGGATTCCTCTTGTGATTAGGTTTAGGATTCCTATTGTATAAGAAATGAATATTGTACACTATATAATTTTGATATTAATGAGAAGACTGCACAAGAGAGATTAATATCATCTTACACTTTGATTAGACCTTTTGAGACTTAACGGGATGGTCCGCATTGAGACCCGAAGGGTTTTGAAAGATTTTGCAATGTGTTCTTATTTCTAGAAGACTAAAAGGCTAAATTAAGAGCATGTCCCTCTTTTTGAGTATTTGAGCGCTTTTGTGTGATTTGATGTTTCACATAGATTTATATTATATTTTTATATTTGTTGGTGTGCTAGGGTTTGTATTCGAAGGGCTCTACGGTGTTTCATAATCATTGAAAACTACCCATAAGTGTCTTATTTCACATATCTTCTTCTTCTTCCTCTTCCTCTTTCTCTTCTAATTCTTCTTCCTCTTCCTCCTTTTTTTCTTTTTCTTCTTCTTCCACTTTCTCTTCCTCTTCTTCTTTCTCTCCTCCTCCTCCTTTAGTTCTATTAGGAGTATTACGTAGTAACATCTTTTGCTTTGTCAAAATGTACAACTTCCAATGTCTACTTTGGTTACTTTTGGCAGGAGACCAAACAAGTAAAAGAGGTTTAGTTGGGTAAAAAGACGGAGTATGGATTATTTTCCAATTAATAAAGTCATACTATTAATATAAAATACAATAAAATAAGTGAACAAGTTAGAAAATAATTCTCAGCCACTCATTTTTATAGAGTCCACATGTCAGCCATCTAATCCCGCATTAACAAATACTGGAGCCATGCTCACCAGAGAAGAGTCGGACCCGCAATATAGTTATATAGTAGATACAAGTCCATCAACCATAGCGTTTCTTTTGTGTTTGAGGATTCTCTTATTGTAGTATGCTCCCCTTCATACTGGGGAAATGTATATAGTTGATCCATTTTATTTGGTATTGAATAAGGCGAGTTTTGGTGTTTGATCATTTTTTTTTTAATTCTGTGGAGGTTGTCCAAGTTATCCTTCTGGTGGAGAAAATTCCTTTATGATCATAGTGATTTTTTCGAAAACAAAGTGTAAGTTGAGTACTTTATTAATAAAAAATAGCTAAATAATTTTACTATTCAATTTCACTAAGATGAGTGATCAATTGAGAAATTTACCTTAAAATGCAGGAAATGAAATTGTTTTTGAAAGAGAATAATCTCTTGATTATTTTCATTAATGAAGAGGTATATATATATATGTGATATATAAAATTAATTAAGGAAATTAAATCTACTTTTTCCTAATACAAGTTTAATAGATTTTTCTAATATAAGATTAATACCATAATTACACTTGTACAAGAATTCTACATCTATGGTAATAAAATATACAAAACTCGTTCCAATGATATACAATGTTTTGATCGTGTATTCACCATCTTTCACACCCCCGCAGTCATAGCGAGCGGTTGTCGCACGCTGAGATTGTCCCTAAAATCGTCAAACAGAACCAAAGGAAGACCATTAGTAAAGATGTCAGCAATTTGGTATCATGAAGGGACATGCAAGACACGTACTTGTCCACAAGCTACCTTTTCGCGAACAAAGTGAATATCTATCTCGATATGTTTAGTGCACTGATGTAAGACCGGATTTCCAGAGATATAGACTGCACTAACATTAATACAGTAGACTAAGGTAGCGTTCTGAATAAGAAAGTGGAGTTCTAATAGAATATTACGTAGCCAGCATGACTCAGATACCACATTAGCTACCCCTCGATACTCGACCTCCGCATTGGATCGCGATAAAGTAGCATGTCGTTTTGTCAACCAAGAGATCAAGTTATCTCCAAGAAAGAAACATACAATAACCAGATGTCGAACGTCTGATATCTGGACATCCACCCCAATCAACATTTGTATAAGACACGAGAGTAGAGACAGAAGATGGATATAAATGCAAACCATAATCAAGAGTGTCTTATATGTAACACACAATGCGTTTCAACACATGCATGTGCTCATCCCTCGGATCATGCATAAATAAACACAC
Source organism: Przewalskia tangutica (assembly GCA_029844215.1). Classification (NCBI taxonomy): domain Eukaryota; kingdom Viridiplantae; phylum Streptophyta; class Magnoliopsida; order Solanales; family Solanaceae; genus Przewalskia; species Przewalskia tangutica. The sequence continues at coordinate 12,275,815 of CM056739.1, read as the reverse complement.
ATGTTGCACTGCATAAGTAATATCGGGTCTCGTTAAAGTAAGATACTGAAGAGCCTCTGTAAGACTGTGATAGTAGGTGGGGTCCTCATAAGGTGTGCTAGAAGTAGCGCTCAACTTCAGTTTGGTATCATCCGGAGTTGAAGAGAACTTACAAGATGTCATGTCAGCTCTATCAATAATCTCACCCGCATACTTCATCTGTGATAAAAAATATACCACATGCATGATGTGTAACAACTATACCTAAAAAGTAACTCAAGGCCCCCACGTCTTTCATAGCAAATTCTGAAATGAGAAGAGACATGATAGACTTGTGCATATTATCAGAAGAGGCGGTCAATATAATATCATCTACATATAACAGAATGTATGCCAGAGAAGTATCACGACAATAGATGAACAAAGAATGATCAGACCTGTGGTGAGAAAATCCAATAGTAGACACATAATTTACAAACCTCTTATACCAAGCTCGTGGGACATGTTTAAGCCCATATAAGGACTTCTTGAGCAAACAGACATGATTAGGATAATTGGGGTCCCTGAAAGCCAAGAGATGGTGCATGTATACCATCTCATTGAGATCACCGTATAAGAAAATATTTTTCACATCCAGCTGATGAATGGGTCATGTTTTCGAGAGAGCTAGACTGAAAACAATGTGAATGGTAGCCAGTTTGACCATCGAACTAAATGTCTCACCATAATCCATGCCAACCTGCTAAGATTTGTCATCACATAAAAGACGAGTCTTATGCCTCTATAAACAATAGTTAGATTTTTCCTTATGAGTAAAAATTCACATAAAACGAATAACATTGACACTTGGGGGATGGGGCACCAACTCCCTCGTCTTATTTTCAATAAGAGCATTAAGTTCATCATCCATGGCCATTTTCCAATTCGGGTCATGAAGGGAAGACACTAGGTTACGTGGCAAGAGTAATTTAGTGACATTAGAATTGAGATTAAAATATATTTTAGGTTTACAAATACCAAGTTGGCTACGAGTAATGGGCCATTGACTCAAAATAGAAGTAGACGGATTGTGGGTAAGTGTTGGGTAGGCTCGATACTGGCCAGCAAGCAATGAGTCTGTCGGCCCAGTAGCAGGACGTATGGATGACAAATCTGGGCCAACAAATAGTGGGTCTGCTGGCCGAAAAACTGGACGCGAGAGAACGTTAAACATTAATCGGAAAAGTAGCATTTTGTATGGGTACTATAGCATATAGATTAAAAGGAGAAATATTTCATCATGCAAAATATTGGAAATCTATACTAATGATATTTGATATGATATTCAAAAGAGAATTTTTAGGAGAAAAATGCCTAGTAGCCGAGAAAATGTATTTGCTGAGAGAAAAACTGAAATTATAATGAATCTAAATAATATGAAATGTTGTAAAATTAATAAATTATCACAATATACAATAAGTTTTAGTAAATTCTTTTATGTTAGCTAGATTCTTATCATAGGAAGGATTAATATACCAACAACTTTACTATGACCATTTACCAACACCATATAATATTGAAGTATCTAAATAATATAATCAATTAGATCCAAGAGAAAATACATTGGGTGAAAGGATAAGAGTATTACGATTTACGAGCTTACTTAATGAGAAAATGTGAAAAATATAGAATACAACAAAAGATTAAAAAAGATAAGAAACCAGGACCGAAAGAAATATGTGGATTCACAGAAAGAAGATTAGTATTTGGATGTGATGAAAAAGGAAAGAAAGAAAACATAGAAGACATAAGAATAAATATAAAAAAAACACCATAAGAAACCTTTTAAAAAATATAATAATTATAATAAACCATATTATAAATCCTATAGGAAGAAGAGATTTAAAAGATATAGAAATAGGCCTGAAACAAGAAGGAGATTTAAACATAAGAGAAAATTTAGGAAAAGGAAATATGTAAAATCTTTGGAAGGAAAAAAACAACCTAAAGAATGTAAATGCTGGAATTGTAATGAAAAAAGACATTATGCTAATAAATGTCCAAAATTAAAGAAAATAGTTGTAAAATATATAAATACGACACAATTTATTATGAATTTAGAAGAAATATAAGAAAGAGACGATAAATGATATAGTGATGAAGATTTTTATGTTAGCCAAACAGAAGACGAAAGTGAAACATAATCAGGAAATATTAACTTGATAATTATCTACTCAGATAGTGAAGATAGTTCAGAATAAATGGAATTACAAGAAGAAAAAAGAAAACTATTAGAGAAAAGAGATTACTGGATACAATGTGAGGATTATACTCGCAATAACATTATCACAGTTACTAATGAAACAGGAAGAAGATAGATACTATCTGATAAATACAAAAAGCTTACTAAGAACCTTAATAGGATAAGACAAAAATTAGATGAAATAAATTGACAAAAAATACTAGACGAAGTAAGAGAGTTAGAACAAGATAAAAACTCATACAAAAATTAGACGAAGATAAAGAACTCAAGAGATTAAGAGAAATGTATATAAGAACAAAAAAATAGTGATAGCAATTTATATAGAAGTCCATATAGAATATAAGTCCAATAAAATGATAAAACAAAAAAAAATTCATAGATAGTGGAGCGGACATGTGTATAGCAAGAAAATAAGTGTTAGAATTACACAGGTGGAAAATATCTAAAACACATAGAATAAGAGCAACATGATTTAATGAACATACGAAGAATTGGATACGATAGCAGAAAATATGAGAATAATGTTGGATAAAATAATATTTAGACTACCCATAATATACCAAGATGATAACATGAAACAACAAGTGTTATTAGGAAATAATCTTAGATTACTTTAAAACACAAGTCATAAATAATAATACTTTAAGTCTACAAACGCCTTGTAATAGATGGATTATATTAAAAAGAATATTACCAATACAGCCAGTACGATTGTGTAATAAGATAGATATGAATAATAACCTACAACTATTAAAGGAAAAGTATCTTAATATATTAAAAGTAAATTTTGGAGAAAATCTAATATAATTATGGGAAAAAGAAAAAATATATGCTGAAATAAAATTAATAAATCCCAATGACACAGTTAAATGTAAACCTATCAGATATAGTCCAACGGACCAAAAAGAATTTGAAACTCAGATAAAGGAGTTATTAGATTTAAAGATAATACAAGAAAGTAAAAGCCCACATAGTAGTCCAACCTTCTTAGTAAAAAACATAGTGAACAAAAACGAGGAAATGCTAGGATGGTAATAGACTATAGAGAATTAAATAAAAAGATAATATTTGATGAATATTTTTTACCATATAAAAGAAACATCATTAACAGACTAGGAAATAAAAATGGTTCAGTAAGTTTGATTGTAAAAGTGGATTTTGACAAATAAAATTAACAAATGCATCAAAACCTTTAACAACTTTTAGTGCCCCTCAAGGACACTATGAATGAAATGTACTAGTGTACTACCATTTGGATTAAAAAATGCACCATAAATATTTTAAAAAAGAATGGATCAAGTGTTCAGAAAATTAACAGAATTTTATATAGTATACGTTGATGACATATTAATATACAGTGATAATCTAGAAGACCGTATAAAACATCTAGAAGAATTTATAAAAACTGTGAAACAATATGAAATTTTATTATCTGAAAAGAAGTCTGAAATTTTTAAGAATAATGTAGAATATTTAGGATATGTCATAGATAAGGATGGATTACAATTACAAGAACACATTGTAACCAAGATATTTTTTTTAAAAGATAAACTAGAGAATAAAAAAGAAGTACAACAATTTTTAGGAATAATAAATTATGCTTCTGATCATATAAAAGATTTACCAGCATTAAGAAACCATTACAAGATCTGATCAAAGGAGCAAAATAAAATATTTGAATGGAAAGAAGAACATGATAAAGCTATTAAGAACATTAAAGAAAGAGTAGAAAATCTACCGAAACATCAAATACCAACAGAAAAAAATCAATTTGATTTTTTTACTGACGGTAGCGATATAGGATGGGGAGCAGTCTTCATAGCCTATAATAAAGATGATATAGATAAAGAGAAATCATTAATATGTGGATATGGAGGTGGAACTTGGAAACCAAACGAGAAAAATTATCATATCAATGAGAAAGAATTATTAGCTATAAAGTTTGAGATAAAAAGATTTCATTATCATTTATTACCCGTAAAATTTATTGGTAGAACTGATAATACCCAAGTAAGAGATTTTATTACAAATAAAATAGACCCTTTACCAGAATAAATAGGAGAAGAAAATGACAATCATTATTTTGTTGTTACGATTTTATTGTTAAAAATATATCTGGAACTAAGAATCTTTTAGTTGATTTTCTTAGCAGGTACAACCATGTTAGTCAACAGTGATAACCTAGATGAATATATTACCCATGTTATAGAAATCATCAAACAAAATACTGAAATCATTACTACCAAACTACAAGAAAACACCCATCTTGTAAACCAACTCACAAAAGCTATACGAGACAAACAAACCTTAAAAACCTTACAAAAATCAGAATCACCTATCTCTATTACCGAAAAACCTACTACAATCCCAACATCCTTCAAGTCCAACCTTGCAACAATGACATCCTCCATAACAGCCTCAGCTTCCCAAATATCAACAGTGATATCAATGAGTGACATGTTAAAGTATGCACCAGACCTTATTATTGCGTACGAATAAATTAATAATTTTATGACTATAAATCTAACCCCCATATTTTAAGAAGTGCAAAATTGAGCAAATATCCCAGATTTTTATGTGGAGAAAGTGTCAATCCTGATATAGTTGCAAAACTATTTTCTTATGAATTTATAGATAAAATAATAGTTGATGAAACTTTTTACAATATTTCTAAACTTCCTAGTATAATAGTAGAATCTGCAAGAGCCATGATGGACTCCTTTGGAAAAGGAACATATGGTGTACAAATTTTTGATGCCTCAACTGATTTGACAGCAAATCTATCGTAAAAGGATTTATACGGGGCAATATTATCTTAAGGACATAGTAAATATCACTTGACTCAGCAAGCCTTGTTTTGTTCTCATTTCCAGATTATAATCTTTGTAATAGTTACTTACCTCCCATTTCCTTGTAATCATCATTGTACACACAATTTTAAGACAATATTCACTGTAAGTGACAAAATGATGACTGAAGACGAACAATTTTTGCTCAATCTTCCGCTGCTGCTCAAGGCACACCCAGTGTCTTCCCCACTCCTGCACAAGGCTCAAACAATGCTTTTCCCACTACTCAAGGGAACGCTACAGTTCCTCCTCCCGCTGGATTCCACCATGAACGCCGAGATAAGTTCATGGGCTCAAACTTCAAGAGATGACAGCAAAAAATGCTTTTCTTTTTTACTGTTATGGGATGACACGTTTCCTAACAGAAGATCCTCCACAAGTTGGAGATGAAATGTACCCTCAGCCAAATGAAACGATTGGAGGGGGCCAATGTATCAAGGTTGTTAACAACATGAAGATGGTTCTTGATGCATAGAGTCATAGTGATTTCATGTGTAAGAACTATATTTTGAACCGTTTGTCCGACCCTCTCTACACGGTGTATTGCACCGTTGGCACTGTCAAAGAGTTATGGGATAAACTATAGAAAAAGTACAACACACAAGATGTGGGTACTAAGAAGTTCATCGTTGGGAAATTTTTGAAATTTCAAATGATGGACAACAAAACTGTGATGTCCTTAGTCCAGGAATTTCAAATGATTCTGTATCACCTGGACTTGGAAGGAATGAAACCAAAAAAGCAATTTCTGGATGCATCATTAATTGAGAAGTTACATCCCTCGTGGAATGAGTTTATGAGTTACTTAAAACTTAAGACAAAGGAGATGACCTTTGAGGAACTTATTATCAAACTCCAGATTCAGGAGGATAATAAGAAGGACATGCCTAAGGGTAAGCAACCCGCTGAGGCAAAGGAAAATCTGGCGGAGGCCAAAGGGAACACGAGCAAGAAGCGAAAGTTTCAGAAGGATGGTAAGGCCGCAACAACAGAGAAGTTTAAGGGGAACTGCCATCACTGTGGGAAACCTGGTCACATGATCAATGATTGCTGCAAACTCAAAAATGAGAATAAAGAGAAAGCCAAGGGCAAGGGTAAGACTAACATCGTCGAAGACACATTTCTTGATGATATGATTGAGGATTTTTCGGCGGTGGTACTTGAAGCAAACCTCATTGAGAATCCTATGCAGTGGTGGATGGACACATGTGCTACCCATCACATCTGTTCCAACAAAGAAGTCTTCTCCACATATACACCAGTCACGGACAAGAAGTTGTTCATAAAACAACGCTTCCTCCGATGTGTTGGGGGTAGGAAAGGTAATCCTGAAGATGACTTCCGGAAAGAAGTTTACTCTAAAGGAGATGATTCATGTGCCTGATATTAGAAGAAATTTAATTTCAGGATCTTTATTGGTGAATGCTGGTTTTAGGCTAGTGTTTGAGTCCAAAATTTGTAATAACTAAGAATGAAACTTTTGTAGGAAGGTGCTTCATCTGTGAATGCCTCTTCAAAGTTTAACGCCTTATATGTAATGCATTCTATTAATAAAATTGAGTCTTCTTCTTATATGCTTGAGTCATCTAATTTATGGCATCATAAATTAGGACATGTAAACTATCAATCTATCCAAAGGTTGGTAAAGTTGGAGTTGTTGCCGTCTATCGACGTAAACCCTCAACGAAAGTGTGAGGTATGCGTAGAGGCAAAACTTTCAAAGAGTCCATTTAGATCCTTCGAAAGGGAAACCGCTCCTCTAAAACTCATTCACACTGATATATGTGACTTGAAGTTTGCACAAACTAGAGGGGGAACACGTACTTTGTGACTTTAATTGATGATAGCACAAGGTATTGTTACCTTTACTTATTAAAAAGTAAAGATGAAGCCTTTGAAACATTCAAACGCTACAAAGCAGAAGTTGAGAACCAACTAAGCGTACAAATTAAATCAATTCGTAGCGATAGAGGGGGAGAATACGTAGCACCTTTTTAAGAATATTATGCCCAGTCGAGAATTGTTCATCAAACGACGGCTATTTAATTGCCTCAATCAAACGGTGTCGCTGAACGCAATAACTGTATGTTAAAAGAAATGATAAATGCCTTGCTCATCAATTTCGGTCTTCCCCAAAATATGTGGGGAAAAGTTGTCCATACCGCTAATAAGATTCTTAATAGAGTCCCACATAAGGGTAAGGACAAATCCCATATGAGTTATGAAAGAAAAAAAACCCACCTACAAATACTTGAAGGTGTGGGGTTGTTTGGCAAAGGTTGAAGTACCTAAGCCAAAGCAGGTCAAGATTGAGTTTAAGACTGTAGATTGCATATTCATCGGATATGCAAATAATATTAGTACTTATCACTTCTTAGTGGATAATTCAGATGTACTAGACATCCATGTGGGTACAACCATGGAATCAATGAATGGCAATTTCTTTGAGGACTCATTTCCTAAAAAGGAAAGAGACATAAGCTCTCGTAAATGAAGTTATGAACAAGACTCTCAGGATCCAAGAGTCATTGACTGCCCGGATCTAGGTGGTTCATATCTAGTGGACTCCGAAGTGGTTGATTATCCGGAATCTAGTGTTCCAGATTTTCATGACTTGGAGGCTCCAGAGATTGAACCAAGACGAAGTAAAAGGGCCAGGAAGGATAAGTCCTTCGGTCTTGACTTTGTAGCTTATATAGTTCATGACGAACCACGAACAATTGCTGAAGCATTGTCAACTCCAGAAGCACCGCTCTGAAAAGAAGCTATAGAGAGTGAGATATACTCTATTCTGCACAACCATACTTGGGAGTTGATTGATCTTCCTCTGAGAAACAAACTGTTGGGTTGTAAATGGATACTCAAACGGAATTTGAAAGCATATGGATCTATAGACAAGTACAAGGCCAAGTTGATATTCAAGGGCTATCGACAAAAAGAGGGCCTTCACTACTTTGACACGTACTCCCCGGTGTCTAGAATGACATCCATATGAGTATTCATTGTGATTGCCGCGTTGCGGGATCTTCAGATACATCAAATGGATGTTAAGACAACCTTTTTAAATGGTGATTTGGAAGAAGAAATCTATATGGACCATCCCGAGGGATATATAGTTCCAGGACAAGAGAGGAAAGTCTGTCGGATTATCAAATATCTGTACGGGCTGAAACAGGCCCTAAAGCAATGCCACGAGAAATTTGATAGTACTCTACTATCGAAAGAGTTCGCCATTAATGAGTGTGACAAATATGTCTACACGAAAGGAAATGCCGACTCATTCATCATGATATGCCTTTCGTAGATGACATGTTGATCATATGGAGCAGTCCTAGGTTGATCATAGAGACTAAGAACATGTTGAAACAATGTTTTGACATGAAGAATATGAGTATTGCAAATGTCATCTTAGGGATCAAGATCTCTAAGACATCTGACAGACTGGTCTTATCTCAATATCACAACATCGAGGATGTGTTGAAGAAGTTTGAGATGTTCGACAGTTCACCAATAACATCACCATTGGATATAAATCAAAAGATTGATAAAAATCATGGTCCGTCCGTATGCCAAAAACGATACGCTCAGGTAATTGGTAGTTTGATGTACATCACAAACTGCACCCGACCTGATATCGCGTATGCAGTCAACAAGTTGGCTAGATTTACCCGTAATCCAAGTGATCACAAATGAAAATTGTTAAATCAGGTACTATGGTATATGAAATACACGCTAGCTTACAGGTTGCATTATTCGAGATATCCAGCTTTACTAGAAGGGTACATTGATGCAAAATGGATATCTGATATAGAGAACACTAAGTCCATCAATGGGTATATATTTACAATTGGTGGCGGGGATGTGTCTTGAAAATCCTCTAAGCAAACTTGCATCGCCCGATCCACGATGGAATCAAAGTTTATCGCTTTAGACAAAGCATGAGAAGAAGCTGAGTGACTTCATGACTTCTTAGAGGATGTCCCGTATTGGGATAAACCCGTACATTCTATAATGATCTACTGCGACAGTCAGTCGGCTCTATGAAGGGCACGAAGTTCTATGTACAATGGCAAATTTCGTCATATTCGACGGAGACATAAGATCGCTCGACAACCGATCACCACGGGTATTATTTCCATTGATTATGTAAAATCAAAGGAGAACATAGCAGCCTCTTTGACTAAGGGCATACCTAGAGATCAGACAGTCAGTCTGTCTAGGGGAATGAGCTTAAAATTAAAACAATAAGAACTGATACGGTGGATACCCAACCTTACTGACTGGATATCCCAGGAATTAGGTTCAATGGGAAAACTAAGTCGTAAAGGCTCAGTTGAGCGCTTCAGTGAAGCAAGAGCACCTCAGATAATGATTTTTTAAAAGAAACATGAATCCAAGGACGTTCCCGTGATAGACATTAAGTGCTTTCTGTAGTGTGGGTAGAGGTTAAGTTTCTAAAACCTTTAATGATCATCAACGGTTGAGGTTAGGTTTGGGGAAATTTTAATGGCTCATAACACTTGTGAAGTGGGGTATAACAGGATACCTTGTAGGAGACCACCTATTTAAGTGCGAGGACAGGCCGCCTCAAATAAACGTACTTAAGAATCCAAGACGTGTCCACATCCATAACAGACAAAACATTAAAGAAAAACAGGGTAAGAAAAATTGTTGTGTTGGTACCATTGATTTGGCTTACACTAAACACTGAAGATTCAAGACATCATGTTCACAGCGCCGTAAATCTGATGGTATTCAACTATGGAAGGTTCAAAGCTACGACTACCTATCCAGATGCAACATCGGTCCGTCAAAAGATTGTTAGAAAGACACCTGGTGAGTGCTCCAAGATATCTTTCAAGAGGGGATTGTTAGAAATTTACTAAATGTGAAATTAAGTTTATCCCATTATTTATGACTCGAACAATTTGGGGCTCCGCACGTCGGAAACATCATTTCCACACACGTGCACACGTAGTGCCAAATATCGTAAATTTCGTTAATGAAAGAGATATTGGTACGTAAGTAATTTGTTTGAGACATAGAATGATGGACGATTATTGGCCAAATGACAAGTATTCCACGTTGGTAAATTGAGGAAGAAGTATGCGATGTGTAAAGATGAAACGAGTCAGAAATTGTCGCGGAGCCGCGAAGGGCCGCGGCGTAGCCCCGTCGGACCCGCGACGCTTTGGTGTCTGTTGGTTACTAGAGTTCAGGCACCACGGCGCCTCCCAAAGAGTCGCGGCTCTTCGGAGGCAGAATGGTCGACGGGAAGCTAAAAAGTTTCTGACTCGTGGGCTGGTTTGAAGCATTGATTCTCCATTACTTGACACATGAATTCATCCATTATTTGGCTGATTGAAACCTCTCAATAAGTGTCATTACATGACTATTGAATGTCATTAGTTGGCTAGATGAGAAGTCGTCTTTCTTACACGATAAAATGAGGATTTGTCTCAATTGAAACTCACCAAAAACTCAAATTTTCTGATCTTCTTCTCTCTATGCAATTCTCGTATAGTCAAAGGTTTTTCTTTGTTAAACACTTGAGTTTTCTTTGTTCATCTGTTAGTTGTTGTTTTATCTTGGGAGATAAGTTTTCAATTACCGTAAAAGATTTTATACGGGGCAATATTGTCTTAAGGACATAGTGAATATCACTCGACTCAACAAATCTTGTTTTGTTCTCATTTTCAATTGTAATCTTTATAATAGTTACTTACCTCCCGTTTCCTTGTAATCATCATTGTACTCACAAATGACACAATCAAATTGAAACAAATACATGGGCCGTCTAGCATATCTCATATCAAGTTCCCAACACCTACTGCATGTAGTAGACAAGAATAAGTTTTTTGCCAAGTTTTGTTTCCTTCACATATATGTATCCCACTGAATGCAGACATTTACAGAAGATTTTTGTAGACTTCTTCATGCCCTTGATTATGCGAATAATATTGATTCACGAATAGCAAAATTAGGAGACACGACATTTCCATTTACAAGAATTTGTTCCAGAAGATTCACTCGCACAGACTTGAATTGATAGTGCTGCAGTAAAAAAGAAACAATTATTAAGGAGGAGTGACAAAACTTGGCTGAAAGATTATTGTAAATCACACAAAGAAGGCAAATGGTTAATGTGATTATTATTATTATAGCACTAAACCTCCGGTACACCCAATTGCTCACATGCCAAAAGTAGCCACCTTAATTCTTTTGGAAACGTGTAAATGTTTTTTAATTCAGAAATGCAAGAAATGATGTTTATGGAAGACTGGTCTGCTTCCAATCAGTTGCAATCAAGAAAAGGACAGAATGAGACCAAATTAACTCCCTATTGACATTAACTTGCCAAATTTTAATATAAGACACCAAATTACCATTGCTAGCTAGAGGCTCAAGTGCACAGGTGTTATAAGGTGGAGTTGACAGACAAAATGACAGGATATAAACTGATATTACACATCTAATATATGGTGTTTACAGAAAACTGATAGAGAAAGCAAAATGACAAATATTTGGAATGCATTTAATGTGAAATACCACAGATATTATAACGAGTTTACCTTTTCTTGCCATTCAAAATTGCAAAAGGGCTCCAATAGTGTGACCTGATCTCCTTGTTTAATCTACCAACACGAGTAGTTCATTAATTATGATGTGAAATCTAATGGGGAGCTGGATCGAAAATGAAAGTATATATGTCCTAGAAACAATCATTTTGGAGCACATGTATTTGAACACATTCATATTATTAATAAGATTAATATATACTTGACATTTGCAATTATTGAATTATTATTTGATTGTTTATATTATTCATTAATGTGCATCCCTTTAACTTACATTGTCATTAATAGTGTGAGATATTAATGATAGAGTGTAGTTCTTAAAATAGCCTAGACTAATGATCATTGAGAATGAGATATCAATGATATGTTATAAGTCGACATGTGGTCTGCATCACATTCTTAGAGAATGTAGTATAACTCACTTACTGCTAGCAATAGTTGCTAGTGATGGACACATGGATACTCTTAGAGGAGTATTGACATACCCTGCTGATAAACTATTTGTTATACATGTCTAGAGTATTATCAGCATGTGGGAGATAGAGGTCCTTAGACTTGAGGTCAATATCGCCTTGTTTACAGAGCAATGCACTTTGATCATGTCCTAAGCTCAAATGCCTTATAGGTTGAGACGCGGCTTGTATTGGGTGCATCACGAAGTAGATTGAAGGTGGTAGTTGAGCCAAGAATAGAATTCATTCCTCGATTGGAATTTCGAGAGAACACTCAGCTTCTCAGAGATGTTAGGTCGACCAAGTCATTGGCCAATGCAAGAGACATATCTAGGATATGGTCTAGTTGTCGACTAATATAGATGAGATAAAGTGATCAAGCCATTTGGATAGACACTTGACAAATCTTAAGCTTGATCGAGTGTGTCGCGAATGAAAGGAATTTATCATCTCACATAGAGGTTTGTTTACTTGAGTCTTGTAAACGTACTTCACATATTGGGTCACGCGCGCCGCTCTGGGAGTTCCGTGTGAACCTTGATTTGATCAGTCTTGGATGTGTGAAGCGCCTAAAGGTCACACTAAGTCGATTGTCTTTTCGGTCTAAGGGTATATTGAGAGAATGTAAAATATCGGATTTTGATCAAGATATTTTATTTTATAATAAATTATGGGATAATTTTCATTTGATGAAAATTAATTAATTAAGTTAAAATTAAGTCTTGGATTTAATTAGAACTAAAAAGTGCAGAAAATAAAGGCAGCATATGATGGGCGGTTGTCGCCCATCAGTCAATTTGGGTCAGGTTTTGAAGCCTGATCCAAATCTGATTAGGTTTAGGATTTCCTCACTATATATTTGACACTTAACCCATAATTTCAATAGAACTCATTTTTCACTTTCTGAACTTAGAGTTCAGGAAATAAACTCTCTCAAACCTCTGCCAAGATTTCCTAGCTTTCTTGGGCAAAGGAATATACTGAAGCAAGGCTTGCACCCGGATTGACAATCGCGTGCGCACCTTTTAGTAAAGACTGTAAGTTTTCTTTTATGTCTTTGCAGATTTGAATTATCGCATAATCATACCAGAAACGTTTGTTGGAGCAAGTAAGTTTACACAAAATTTTAAACTTTCGCTGTGCCTTACTTGTATGTTTTACACCCAACAAATCCCTACAGTGGTATCAGAGCCCAGGTTGATTTAATGATTATACGATAATCTTTAATAACGATATGTGGGAAATTAATTATTTTGATTTAGAACTGATTTTCGGAATTTAATTTTTTTAAAAAAATTTTTTTTTAGGCGGTGAGCGATGGCAAGCCTTTGTTCACGGCGTGAAACGATAAAGAATTAAAAAAAAAAAAATCGAATAGCGATGCATCGCTCATTCCGACGTGAACAATGTCGCGATCGCTACGGCGTGAACGATGGTGATTTTAAAAAAAAATTTTTTTAGGTCGCGGAAACGCCGACGGCGGGACTGGTTCCGGCCACCACGGGCGACGAACTCAGCAAGTAAGAATCCCCGCGTGTTCGTCTCGGCGAGAGGAATCTAATGGTGGTAGTGTTACCGCAACGACGATGGCCGGAAGGAGCACCACCGACGTTTTAGAACCGCCGTGGCGCCTCGGTCCGACCCGCGTGGGCCACCAATCGGTGGTGAAACCACCGTGAGTTAAATCGACGACGTGTACCATCGCTTGGTGTGTTTTAATTCCGTCGATTTACCGAATCGAATCCCAAATTTGATTTGGAGTTGGAATTGATTTTGAAAATTTGAAATAGTGTAAGGACCTTTTTGCAAATTAAAATTAGGGTTTTAAATTGTAGATTGGTCCTTTAACAAATCTGAAAATATTTTAAGTTCTGAAAATTGCAATTTTAAAAGTTTTAAAATCAGCAGATTCAGTCCCTGGGTCAAATCTGTAAATTTCAGAAAAACAGATTTGGTCCCTGGGTAAATCTGTAAATATTTTAAGGTTCTGAAAATTGCAGAAATACCCCTGAAAATTAAATTTTAATTTCTGAATTGTTAAGGGACTGTTTGGATGAGCAGAAAATTCCGAAAATTGAAAATTGAGTTTAAATTTTGAATTTAAATATTTCCTAAATTGAAACAAAATTAATTAACCCACATTTATTGTTATTTAGCATATTATTTGATAATGTGTGCTCAAATTAATTGTTTCTCCTAATTGTTTAATTGATTGTCATTTAAATAATTAGAATAGAGTCATGATTATTATGCAGGTAGCGCGCCCGATTGTTTACTTTCAATGACCGCTATAATTGTCTGGGTAGACGGCGCCCAGTATATGATTAAAACCATCTTATATCATGCATATTGGGTTTGATGGTTTTCCATCTAAATGTGTTTAGAAATTGCATGATAGGATTTCATATAATGTATGATACAATAGTTGATCTTGGTCATAACCCTGAATTAAAATGTTTCCCAAATTTAATACAAGTCTCATTTAAAATGAACGCGTCGTCCGTTATAATTGATTGTGGTGCAAAATTCTTTTCGGCGAGATGAGTATTTATGCCCCAGCATTTGCTCTAAGTCTACGAGGACTCAGACCCTTTCATAGATGCATATAAATGTTGTAGTAGGTGATAAACCTTCGTGAGTATTTACACCCCAGTGTTTGCTTGATGAAGGCTAAGCCCACTTAGATACATAATTGCAGTCGCATAACGGGGTTGACTTGCTAGGCTGTCTTGGCGCCCCAGTGTCGGACATCCGAGGAACGCAGATCGAATTGTTTAGAACATTCGGTCAACCAAGAGTTGCAAATTGTTTGCAATTGGTTTAGAGACCTACCAAATCATGTTGTTGAAGTTATCAGCCTCAGCAAACGCGGAGACAACATGAGTTTGGATCTTGGCCCATTATGACCATATTTGATATGAGTCTGTATTCTTTATGGGGTAAAAGAGTATGTTAAAATAGTGGGAGCTAATTAAACTAAAGACCATGTTAGTTAGTTAATGAATGTGTTCAATAGAAATTATATTAGAGTATTAATTTCAAGTCTATCTTTTCTTCAGTATAAAATGTCGAATCTGTTACTTAAAATATTGGTTGAAACAAACAAGTTGATCAAGCAAACTTTCTGGATGGTTAAAGAAATGCGATTAGTGTTAAAACTAGAAAGAATTGAGTATGTGTTAGACACAACATTCCCAATTGTCCTGCGATGATCTGCTGAGTGCATTGTTTGACAAGATGGCTTATCAGAAGCATCTAGACAATGCACCCCTGGCACAATGTAAAATGTTGTCTTCCATGACTGTAGAGTTACAGAGGCAACATGAAAACATGGATTCCAACGAGATGCTGGAACATTTGAAGAGTCTTTATGAATCACAGTCTCAGACAATGGTGTATGAACTGTTGAGAGACCTCTTTAAGTGTAAAAATTTGAGCGAAGAGTCGATGTCGATGAATGTTCTGAAGATGATTGGATTAATAGAGAGGTTGGCTTCGATTGGAACGAAGCTGCCTATAAATGTCTCTGTCAACCTAATCCTAAATTCATTTCATGGTCCATTTGAGAATTTCATTGTGAACTTTAACATGAATGGAGCCAAGGTGAATCTTCCAGAACTTCACAACATGCTGAAGATTTATGAAGGGGATTGCAACGATCCAATAGGACACAAGGCACTAGGTGCTTCTGGACTCTTTGGGAGTATGTTTGTCATTGAAATAAATATGTTTGTAACTAACTCTCACTGCTGGGTATTAGATACCGCATGTGGCTCTCACATTTGTAATAATGAGAAGGGTCTAACTGACAGCAGAAAGGTTGGACCGTGGGAGGTTGATCTGCGCATTGGAAATGGAGCACGAGTGGATGCTAAATGCGTGGGAATTTATAGACTGGATTTACCCTTTGGCTTTTGTTTAGAACTTATTAATTGCTATTTTGTTACCTCGTTAACGAGGAATATTATCTCTATCCCAATGTTAGACATTGAGGGGTTTTCTTCATTCATTGCCAAATTATGTCTTTGTCTTTTATTGGTTTTATTTGTGGAAATGCACCGCTTGTGGATGGATTGTATGTTCTAAACTGTAGCCATGAAATTTTCAATATACAAAATAAAAGAGCTAAAATAAGTAATCAAAGAAATCCCACCTACTTATGGCATTGTAGACTTGGTCACATCAATGAATCAATGATAGCAAGATTGAAGAAATTAGATTACTTAGAACCATTTGACTTAGAGTCATATGGTGATTGCGAATCTTGCTTAAGAGGAAAGATGACAACCAAATCACTTTCTGGGAAAGGAGTACGTGCCAAAGAGGTGCTTGAGTTAGTCCATACCGATGTATGTGGCCCTTTTCCAACTCAAGCTAAGGGAGACTTTCTTTATTTCATCACTTTTACAGACGATTTCTCAAGGTTTGGGCATGTGTATCTTATGAAGCATAAGTCTGAAGCTTTTGATAAATTCATGGAGTACAAGTCAGAAGTAGAAAAGCAACTTGAAACAAGTATTAAAACTCTTCGATCAGATCGAGGAGGTGAGTACTTAAGTAAAGAATTTCTAGATTACTTGAAGCTTCATGGAGTCCATTCAGAATGGACACCTCCCGGAACGCCACAAATGAATGGTGTTGCTGAGAGGAGAAATCGTACCTTATTAGATATGGTTAGATCCATGATGAGCTTATCAGCTCTACCAACATACCTATGGGGATATGCATTGCAAAACTCAATCTACATTTTGAATAGAGTTCCATCAAAGTCAGTTAAAAAAAACTCCATATGAGATATGGAATGGCAAGAAGCCAGCACTTAAACACATGCGACCCTGGGGGTGCCCTGCATATGTAAAGAAATTGCTCATTGACAAATTGGAATCTAAAAGTGAGAAGTATTATTTTGTAGGGTATCCTAAGGAAACAAGAGGGTACTACTTCTATCTTCATGAGGAACATAAAGTAATTGTTTCCAGAAATGCAACTTTCCTTGAAGAAGACTATGTCTACAAGGAACAGAGTTGCAACAAGATAGAACTTGAAGAAATTCAAGAAGTACAAAATAATGTAGAGAATGACTCCTTGTCAAATAACCTAGACAAGGATTCAGTGAGAGTATTTGATGATGATTGGGTACTTAGAGTACGCCCGGCCGATGGGAGTGTTGTGAGGATCTGCGTAAATGCAAGACCCTCATGCACAACCAATGATAGATGACACAATAGTTCTGCATCATCCTATTCAAAATGATATTCCTGAAAGTTCTCAAGGTGGTGGATTGTCCAACACACAAACATCTTCTCAAAATCAAAATACAAAGAAACACCAAACGAGAATGTTGTTCAACTCGTAGGACCACTAGACTCATCGTGCACTGAAAGACTTAATCTCCTTGTTGAAACACATAATGAGATAGATATTCACGATGATGATGAACTACTACCTACAACGAAGCAATGTTAGACATTGATTCACAGAGATGGCAAGAAGCCATGAAATCTGAAATGGAGTCTATGTACATAAACCAAGTATGGAACTTGGTTGACTTGCCAACCGGGGTTAGACCCATATGATGCATAGGAGTCTTCAAGAAGAAGATTGATGCATATGACAAAGTACAGACTTATAAAGCAAGATTGGTGGTTAAAGGTTATAATCAACGGCCTAGGGTCGATTATGATGAAACCTTTTCACCTGTTGCAAAGATTAAGTCCATTCGGATTTTGCTCGCAATAGTTGCATACTATGATTATGATATTTGGAAAATGGATGTTAAAACTGCCTTCCTCAATGGTAATCTAATTGAGGAGGTGTATATGATACAGCCAGAGGGTTTTACATCCAAGACTCAATCCAAAGCAGTATGCAAACTACAAAAGTCCATTTATGGACTTAAGCAAGCCTCAAGGAGTTGAAATATTTGCTTTGACAAAGTAGTCAAATCGTTTGACATTGTTAGAAGCGAAGATGATCCATGTGTTTATAGTAAACGCACAGATGAGAGTATTGTCTTCATTGTCATATATGTAGATGACATATTGATAATGAGAAATAATAATACTCTCATGCAATCAGTCAAGGAATTGTTATCCAGTACCTTCATGATGAAGGACTTAAGTGAAGCCTGCTAAATTCTTGGAATTTGGATCTACAAGAGATAGACTTAGTAGATTGTTGGGGCTGTCACAAACTGTATACATAGACAAAGTGCTAAAACGTTTCTCTATGGAAAATTCCAAGAAAGGGAATCTTCCTATGGGTCAAGGCATCAAGTTGTCAAGGAAGGATTGTCCTTCCACAGTTGCAGAACTTGAACGCATGAAGAGAATCCCATATCTTGACTATAGGATCAATCATGTATGCCATGACCTGTACAAGGCCAGATGTGGCCTATGCACTTAGCATGACTTGCAAATTCCAGCAGAATCCTGGGGAGGAACACTGGAAAGCAGTCAAGAGTATTCTTAAGTATCTTAGACGAACTAAAGAATACTTCTTAGTCTATGGCGGACAAAAGGAGCTAGTAGCTACTGGGTACACTGATGCTAGCTTCCAGACAGATCTTGATGACTTCAAATCTCAGTCTGGTTATGCCTTCATTTTGAATGGTGGAGTAGTTAGTTGGAAGAGTTCCAAGCAAGCTACAACTGCCGATTCGACAACAGAAATCGAGTACATTGCTTAATCGAAAGCTTATAAAGAAGTTGTTACGATATCTGAGTTCTTAAAAGGAACTAAGGGTTGTTCCAAGTTTCAGATATGTGCAATAACGATTTATTGTGACAACACTGGTGCCATTGCGCAAGCTAAAGAACCAAGATCAACAAACAGAAACAAGCATGTACCAAGAAAATACCACATACTTAGAGGGGTGGTAGAGACTGAAGAAATAAAGATAGACTATATTCCCACAGATGAAAATCTAGCAGACCCATTTACTAGATCATTAAGCTTAGTCAAGCATAATGGTCATTTTGAAAAACATGGGCATTGGATACGTCAGTGATTGGCTCTAGGCCAAGTGGGAGATTGAAAGTATATATGTCCTAGAAACAATCATTTTAGGAGCACATGTACTTGAACACATTCATATTATTAATAAGATTAATATATACTTGACATTTGCAATTATTGAATTATTATTTGATTGTTTATATTATTCATTAATGTGCATCCCTTGAACTTACATTGTCATTAATAGTGTGAGATATTAATGATAGAGTGTAGTTCTTAAAATAGCCTAGACTAATGATCATTGAGAATGAGATATCAATGATATGTTATAAGTCGACATGTAGTGCATCACATTCTTAGAGAATGTAGTATATCTCACTTCATCGCTAGCAATAGTTGCTAGTGATGGACACATGGATACTCTTGGGAGTATTGGCATACCCTGTGATAAACTATTTGTTATACATGTCTAGAGTATTATCAACGTGGGAGATAGAGGTCCTTAGACTTGAGGTCAATATCGCCTTGTTTACGAGCAATGCACTTTGATCACGTCTAAGCTCAAATGCCTTATAGGTTGAGACGCGGCTTGTATTGGGTGCATTCTGAAGTAGATTGAAGGTGGTAGTTGAGCAAGAATAGAATTCATTCCTCGATTGGAATTTGAGAAACGCCGACCACTCGGAGATGTTAGGTCGACCAGTCATTGGCGACGCAAGAGACATATCTTGGATATGGTCTAGTTGTCGACTAATATAGATGAGATAAAGTGATCAAGCCATTTGGATAGACACTTGGCAAATCTTAAGCTTGATCGAGTGTGTCGCGAATGAAAGAAATTTATCATCTCACATAGAGGTTTGTTTACTTGAGTCTTGTAAACGTACTTCACATATCGTCCGCCACCGCCGCCTGGTGAGTTCCGTGTGAACCTTGATTTGATCAAGTGCCGATGTGTGAAGGCCTAAAGGGTCACACTAAGTCGATTGTCTTTTCGGTCTAAGGGTATATTGAGAGAATGTAAAATATCGAATTTTGAATCAAGATATTTTATAATAAATTATGGGATAATTTTCATTTGATGAAAATTAATTAATTAAGTTAAAATTAAGTCTTGGATTTAATTAGAACTAAAACGTGCAGAAAATAAAGGAATCATAGATGGGCCCATTCGCCCATCGCAATTTAATTTGGATTTGGGTCAGGTTTTGAAGCCTGATCCAAATCTGATTAGGTTTAGGGTTTCCTCACTATATATTTGACACTTAACCCATAATTTCAATAGAACTCATTTTTCACTTTCTGAACTTAGAGTTCAGGAAATAAACTCTCTCAAACCTCTGCCAAGATTTCCTGGCTTTCTTGGGCAAAGGAATATACTGAAGCAAGGCTTGCACCCGGATTGACAATCGCGTGCGCACCTTTTAGTAAAGAATGTAAGTTTTCTTTTATGTCTTTGCAGATTTGAATTATCGCATAATCATACCAGAAACGTTTATTGGAGCAAGTAAGTTTACACAAAATTTTAAACTTCCGCTGTGCCTTACTTGTATGTTTTACACCCAACAAATCCCTACAGAAAATGCTTACAGCGATTAAATATCAGCAAATCACTCTATGATGAGCTGATGTAAAACAGTATTGTCATGACTCATAGTTCCTGTGTCATTTTTTATTTCGTTTCCTTTTTATCCTTCCAAATATCAACTTTTCATAGACCATGCCTTCCTAAAAGAAGTTTAGTTTATGTTATTTTCACCTGCTTATTCCATTTTTGTGTAGGAATAGGTAGGCTATATGTCACCACAACAATCTGAAGTAGATATGACATTTATTCAATAAAAAATTATTGAGCGGGGCTAACACAGTTCAAAATCAGTTTTTCAATGAGATGGTAACCATTAGAGACGTATACAAAGAGATATTCAGGCTCACTTACGGATTATTTAAGCGAAAAATGATTTTTTTTTTATTCTTGAAGGATGGACGAATGAGAGAATCAAGATAAAAATGGTGTTCCATAGTTATAGTATAGGAACAAACTATTCCAATTTACAGATTCTTTTTGAAATGCTAACTCACTTTAGTATTCTCTCCTTTTATCTTTAGTGTTTAGTTACGTAGTAAAGAATTAAGGTGCCCCCCCTTTATATATTTTTGAATCCAGGAAGTGGCAAAAGGGAGGAAAGATCCTTCGCTTATTTTTTTAGCATATCGCTGCTGCAGCAGTTTAGCAGCAAAGTAATGTGTCAATCTGAAATATATTTGTTGCTTTTCTTGCCTCAGTTTCTCCAAACTCTACTTTAGCATAACACGTTTTTCTATGAATGAAGATCTTAACGGACAAATGTACCAAGAAACACTAAAACATCATAAAGAAGTGCTTACTGCTTCCTTCTGTATGCCGAACACCCTAAGTACAAAACTATTCTCATTGGAGTCGCAGAGCAGATAATATCTGTATAATAAGAGTATGAATGGAGATATAAGTATTTAAGCATAAAGTAGGGTTGTTCAGCCAAGTAGTTTCACTTATAAAGAAAATGCTGAAAATGATCAGAGTGATAAAATGATCAACTCGTGTGGGCTCCTCCAAGATGAAGTAACTTACACTGGGGATTTATACTCATACTTAACTAAACACCGGACTGCTGCTATAACTGCAATCCCTTTGTTTAAGGCCTTCAGTTAAGAGATCCATGGTTGCTCTGTTGTATGATGGGTTTACTGCGAGAAAGCACATTACCTCAAGATAAATAGTTTAATTATGTACCTCAATGTTTGTAGTTAACTACTATCTAAGAAGAATGTAAAGCCTTACAATCAATAGTAGCAAGTGACTGGATCAGGGAAGACACTTGTTTCCGTACTCTTGTTATTGCTCTTGTCATTAGTCTTACCCTGAAAACAAGGATCACATAAATCAAATGCATCCTTTACAATCTCACATCTTTGTTAAAATTCTTTTCATTTAGTAAGTGAAAAGGATTCAGAAAAAAATAGTCACAAGTATGAATTTTTTTTTCAAGATTTCTGGTGCAGCCATAGTAGAGTTACCAGGTTGATCACTGATTTATTTTAGCACAATAAATAATATGGCGAGGAAGGAGGCAAAGTGTTACACCTCGTTATTTAGCGACACTAATTGAGGGCGTAATTAAGGAAATTAATATACTTAAGGATGTGATTTCGGATTTTTTTTGGTTACAACGAGCGGGACAATGAGAATTGAAAAGGATAGTTATATATACTCCCGTTATGAATTAGTAATATATTATAAGAATTACGACATGGAGAATACGAGACCTTGTGAAATTTTCGGAATTTAAAAGAAGTGAGATTAAGAATTATTAATTGTGGGACTTTGGGACCAAAATGTAATTTAAATTTTCAGATTTTTATATTTTACTTAACCTAATAGCTTTTTCTTTCCTCACCTTCTAGATTAAAAAAAAAGAAAACATTTCTCCCTCTCTTCCCATCCCCTTAAGGTCGAGAATCTCCCCTCCCTTTGCCATAACATTGAAGCTTTTGATTCTTATCCATCGACCTTCTACACAATTATAAAGCCTAAAAATGCTGGGGCAGAATTTTAGCCCACGAAATTTCAAGTTTTGGATGAATTTTTGGAAGAAAAAACATAAGGGATGATGGGTTAACATAGTAGAACACATGCATGTCAATTTGAAGTGGAAAAAGTGAATAATTGGTGCAAAAATAGGGGCTTAAAAAGCAAAACAGTGAGCAGTTTTTTGGGTGCATTTTTAAGGTAAAATTCTTCTTTTTATGGAGTATTTGGAAGATTAAATAATGTTGTGATTAAGGGATAAAATCTTGATAAAGAAAACTTGGAATTTAAGACCATGCATGTGACTAAAATGTTGTTGTAGCCGATTTTGGAATAGTTTTGTATACTTTGGAATTGATTGTTGTTGGTGTATTATCATCGCTAATTGCATGTTGAAATTGAAGAGAAATCTTGATAATTAATGGCGTAATTAGTTATAAGAAATTGTTGAAACATGAGTTGGGTTTTAGGGAATTAAGAAAATGATTGGTTTATGAAGATTGACCGGAAACTTGCTTAAAATTATTGGATTTTGTCGCGACGAGTTAGGGGCTGATTTTGTGGTGTTAAGATGTTGAAAATTTGATTATAAGCATGTATATAAGTTATGGTAATTACTAATACATGTCTCTAAGGAATTAAAGTATAGTAAGGTAATATGTTGCAAACTAGAAGACTTGAACTCTTGTTGTTGCCGCTAAAAAATAGATGGATTGTTTTAAGATTGTTCTAATGTGGATCAACATAATATATGGGTGTAGTAATCACCTTGATTGTTATGGCAATTGCATTCCATAGAATTAAAGAGAAAGAAGGTATTATGGTAGCGTATATGAAGTATATGGAATTAAATTAGTTATATTGTGAGATTGTGCTTGGTTATTGGTTTGATTGGCTTGTTGGTTAATTGTGGATACGCACATAAACAGGGGAAGTGCTGTCCAATTTTTTGTAGAATAGGAAGTCGTTATTCAATATAACTTAGAATTGACGAGTGTACTATCACTATTATAGGTTGACGTACTAGACGAGGCTTATCTTAGCATTAAATTGATTAGTTCGCCTAAAAGGTATGTGAGACTATCCTTTCCTTCTTTGGCATGATTTTGTGAAAATCTTTCCTTTCCTTCTTTTGGCATGATTTTAATGAAAGTACGGCGGACGTACGTGATTCCTTCAAAGTCTAGTTTTAATAAAATAATTATTCATGATATGATCATGCCTTGATTTTCTAAAGGATAGTTTATTTTACTTATTCCATTGAGTCTTATATGATGATTTAAAACGCATATGATTATTCCATTGAGTCTTATATGATGATTTAAAATGCATAAGATTATTCCATGGCGTCTCCGATGATGGTTTGTATTGCATATGGTTTCTCATGATATTCTACTTGTGTAAGTTGTGATTGTATGTTATATAGATGGTGTTATGAGGACCGAGTCCCAGAATGGGCCGGGTAGCTATATTTACGGAATATGAGGACCGAGTCCCAGAATGAGTCAGGTAGCTATATGTACAGAGTATGAGGACCGAGTCCCAGAATGGGCCGGGTAGCTATATGTACAGAGTATGAGGACCGAGTCCCAGAATGGGCCGGGTAGTTATATGTATAAAGCATGAGTACCGAGACCCAGGATGGGCCGGATAGTTATATGTACAGAGATGATCTTGATTATGATGATTGTTAGACATGCATGACTTTCTTTTCATATGCTACAGTTGCATTGGTATCTCTGATTTTTCATATATGTTTCATGTATCTTCTGGCCAGTTACGATCCTTCTTACAGAAATTCATGTTTTACATACTCGGTACACTATTTCGTACTGACCCCCCTTTCCTCGGGGGGCTGCGTTCATGCCCGCAGGTTTTGGTGTTCAGATAGGTGACCCTCCAGTCCAGGACCTCTATTCAGCTGTTGGAGAGCTCCATTGTTCCGGAGCCAATTATTTTGGTACAGAACCTCTCTTACGAAGCAGTATAAAGTAGTGCATGTTGTTTCAGATTCTAATGGTTTTAATTTGACCGGTGTTGATGAACGTTGGGAACGAGTTTCTGGTCCATGGGAAGAAGATTTAGATGATCGGACATTTAACCCGATTGATTTTCGCTGGAAGGATCCAGTGTCGATAAACGGAAGGATTCTGCATTGGTACGTTGATTCGAGTGAATATTTCATTTCAGGGGAAGTAAAAAGAGGGAGGATTCAGTAGAACGTATCTTCCGATTAAAAGTCGCAAATATTCATTGGTAGAGTTGGGTGGATTTCTTTCTGTTGTCTACTGTGATTCCGATATGCAAATGGATGTCTGGATTTTGGAAGATTTTGAACTTCAAGTTTGGTCCAAGAAACATACTATCGTGGCAGAGTCGATAAATTATATCTGTCCGAAGAGTCTGAAATCATCGAGTCAACATGAGGGATCAATGCCGAATCTTGGGAAACTTGTTCCTGTTGCTGGAGTTAGAAATGGTAGATTATTGATTCTTAAGCATAGGAACTCGAATATATACGTATATGATATTATTATACGAGGACTAACGTGATAAAGAAAGCCAGCACTAACATGAAGAACTTAGTATCTTTTATACCATATAAGGACAGCGTCTTTAGTATGAATAGGATCTCCGACTGTCGTGATATAATTTAGTATAGCCTGATGTTTTACTTGTGTTTCCAGTTTTATTTTTGAATTATGTTTAGTAGTTTATACCTAATTATCTTGTGAAGATAGTGAGCTTTTTTCTTGGTTATAAATATGCTTTTTCTGTTTGATCATGTTGTCATTTTTTTTTCTTGGAAAACATATTCGTAGTTCTACGAGTCACAGCTTTAACAAGCAAGTTTCAGTGCAATGATTATAATTTGCCTCGTTTAACATATCGTACACTTAATAAAAAGACAAGTAGGCCATGCCAGAATAGAGGTGGGAATGGGAAACTGAGAGTTAAAAGAAAGAAATTTGTACTAGTACTAAAAAGATTATTCTTGGAGAATGGTTTGTTAATGATTCACAGAGATGTGATGCATCGTTTTTACTGGATGTTTCAGCACCAGGAAACAAAGCAGAGAAAGATGGTGCAACATCTCTCTTAGAGCTTTCTACGTAATCCATTATGCCAATACTAAGCTCGAAAAGGCTTGTCCACGATCTGTTTCTTGTGCTGACTTAGTTGCCATTGCAGCTAGAGACGTCGTGGCTATGGTAATAATCCATCATCCGTCCTACTAAATAGTGTAAACCTCTTTACCAGTATACTAGAATTTCCCTTATATGGAGGGCGGAGGCAGAGCTATGATTTGAAATTTATGAGTTTGGGATTCGAGCTTTCTAGAGTTATTGACTTTTAAATTAATAATTTGTACATATTTAGGGAATTTCTTAAGACAGATGCTGCAGGACTAAAGCTACTGGGTTTTCGCACTGTTCTTCTTTTAAAGACAGGCTTCATAACTTCAGCTCAATGCACGACCCTGACCCGAGCTTGAATGCCAGTATTTGCAGAAAGCTTAAAGAACAAATGCATCTGATGTTTGTTGTACTTCGAGTATTATATCGCTTTGTGGTAGTTACTGCTCCTTTCTTTTAGACTGCTTTATCATATTTTTGTACTTCTTTGAATTGTTTGTTCTTGTGCCGAGGGTCTACCGAAAACGGTCTCTCTACCTTCTAAGGTAGTCTTCCTAACCATCCACTCATTTTTGCTTTCAACTTCGTTGTGGAAATCCATCTATGGTAATATATAGTAAGAAACTCCATACATTGATCTAAAGACCACCATGGATAAAGCAACAACACTAGCAAGTGACTCACCAACTCGGAAGTCAGAAACAAAAAAAGAAGGATGGGATAGGTATGACAACCAACCCGCACAGTCGGTTAAGGCAAGACTGCTAGGAGAGTGCAAGGGGATTTAGACGACTTAGCTACAAGTCCAAAAGCAGCAGCAAGGCAAGGAATAGAGACTTTACAAATACAGCCTGATGATGGGCATTCCGTTGCTGTCATTTTAAGGTTTGCTTACGCTCTACCTCCCCAGACTCCACTTTGTGGGATTTCACTGAATATGTTGGTGTTGGTGTTGTTAAAGAACAAATGCCCGAAAACACCAAATAGAGATAGAAATGCAGGGCAATTCTTGGACCCAACTTCATCAGTATTCGACAACAACTATTACAAACAAATAATTGCAGGGAAAGGTGTTTTTGCATCAGACCAGAATTTGTTGAATGATTACAGGACTGGTTGAATTGTTACATCATTTTCCAATGACCAAGCTCTGTTCTTCCGGGAATTTGCTGCTTCAGTGATCAGGCTTGGAAATGTTAGTGTCCTTGAAAAAGGACAAGTTAGACTCAAATGAATGTACTCAACCTACAATTATTAGCTTCTTCTGGAGTAGGTTAAAATACAGACATCAATTGTGCTCTATAATTAACAGTGCCAAATACATAAGAAGCAACCAACTCAACTCCCTCTAAAAAGTTTTTTTTTTAAAGCAAATATATCAGACAACCTAGCTTTCTTTGCTTGTGAATATAATATACTAGGATCGAAGAGTAATCCTATCACCAATCAGTGTCGAAACCAGGATTTGAAGTTTTCTGCCTTTCTTTTCCGCTCATTAAACTAGGAGGGGAAGCTTAAAAAACATAGATGATTCATCTAATTTTAGCATTTGTTACTTTTGTAGAAGCAAATACAACATCAGATCGTATATATGATACTCTCATGATAGGGCTGGCCAACGGGGTGGGGTTACCCGACCCCGACCCGACCCCGTCCCGACCCCACCTGACACCCTGTACCCGTATCGGATACCGGTATCGGTACGGGGTCGATAATTTTTCTTGACCCTGACACCGACCCGACCCCGACCCTTCCCACACACCCCGACCCCTTCTAGCCGTTGCAAAACGGCTTTGCCCAATTTGGCTGTTGTGCAACGGTCAAATCCCCCTACCCCTTAATATTTATTTTTAACCCTTAAGTTATTATATTTACACTTTAACCCAATTTTTCCAACTATAAATACCTCATTTTCTCTTCATTCTTTCTCACAAATCTTCCTAATCTCTCTAATAATTTCTCAATCTATCTCTCATTCTCTCTACATTGTCTACTAAGTATTCAATTTTATTTATTCATTTGGGAGTGAAGTTGACAACTAGTTTGAGGATCATCCATCGAGCAAAGTTTCAATTTTCAACCTCTCGATTACACGTCGACGTTACGTCGGCGTTTGGTACATTCGTTCCTTCATTAAATTATTATTGTGTCTTTATTTTATTTAACGCACTTAATTTTATTATCTTTAATTATTTATTTGCATAATTATAATTGAAGGATTAAGAGGTATGTTTAAGGGTAAGAGTGTTTCTACTAGTAGGGGTAATAAGGGCAAGGGTACTTCTTCTAGTCATCATATTCCTCCAGATCCTCTTAGACAGGACGATTTCATTGATACTGATTTATTTTCTGAAGTACCATTAGATTTAGACGAGGAGCTTTTTTCTGAAACTCAACAAGATTTTAATTTAGAAGATAATCTAGATGACACACCCACTAATCTAGATGACACGCCTACTAGTGCACCTCAAACTGTACCGCCTCCTATTCCTCCTAGTATGAGACGAGACCCACCTCAACGAAAATTAAAATCAGATGTATGAGCTTTGTTTGATAGGGACGTAGAAAATGAAGTTGTTAGATGCACAATTTATAAAATTGTTTATAAATTTAAAATGGGAAAATGTCAGAGCGGGACGGGAGGTTTAACTATGCATTTGAATAACCGTCACAAAGCTAGGTGAGATGTATATAAGGCTAAAAAAAAGGGTACGCAAACGCCATTTCAGTCGGGACAAGCTTCACATACTGTCCCAGACTGTGCAGTGGTCAAATTGACCATGATGGGCAACAGAGGCCCTAAATACGATAAAAATAAAGATAGGGAAGCATTATCAAAATTAGTTGCAGTGGAGGTTTGCCTTTTTCATTTCCTGAATCTCCTGGTTTTATTCATTATATAAGAGAAATGTACAATCCTTCTTATAACGGTTTTCCTAGATCAACTGTTAGGAGAGATATTTTTAAATTTGCACACGAATATCAACAATATTTACGTTATTTTTTATATCATTGCCCTAAAAAAGTATCTATCACATCTGATATAGGTCGTAGTACTAACGACCATGATTATTTAACGATAACATGTCATTGGGTAGATTATAAATGGTGTATGCAAAAACGTATTTTAACATATAGATATATAGATAATAGGCACACTGGTATTTTTATTCAAGAAAATATTTCTTCTGTTTGCAATTATTATGGCATAACTGATAAACTCATGACTATTACATTAGATAACGCTTCTTCTAATATTTCTGATGTTAGAATATTAAAAAATGTCTTAACTCCATCTTTTTCAGATCATTTTCATATAAAATGTGCATGTTATATTTATAACTTAGTTGTAAAGGATGGTATATCACTTTTGAAGATATTCTTGGAAAAATACAATTTGTTATAAACTATATTTTTAAAAATAATAGAATAAAACGACTAAAAGAATATAAAAAAACTTGTCACGATTGTCAACTACCTTACAGAAAAATTCCCGAAGAAGTATGCACTAGATGAAATTCTTTATACAACCAACTACATGTTGCTTATGATTATAGAGGACCTATAACTTTATTTTTTAACGCCCGTAATCAAAATCCTACTGATATGCTTATAGATTCCGATTGAGATACAATTTTAGAACTTATTACATTTTTAGAGAAATTTTATCTATCTACTAAAGAATTTTTCGATATTTATTATCCTACTATTTCATCAATGTTATTTTATATACCTCTAATATTTATATTACTTAGTGAATATATGGATAAACCAACTTATAAGGCACCTATTAAAAAATGTTTCTAAAAATAAAAAAATATTTTATTCATATTCCCTCAATTTATATGATTAATGTTGTATTAAATCCGGCTATTAAAATAGACGATTGTAAAACACTTATTGAAACTATTTATGATTGCATAGATAAACTTCCACCCCCATCTCCCAAAAATCCAAATGACCCACCACCTATTGAAAAAACTAGAGAAGAAGTGTTGTCTAGCATACAAGATGAATGTAAAAAAGTATATACGCATTACCAACAAGAAAGTGCTAACAACCAACCAGCTTCCATGCCATCTTCTTCTTTTTCAATACAACCTCAAAAACGACATGTTGTTTCTGCGGCTAGTGTTCAAAGCCTCAAACATAGAATGTTTAGTGGTAACATTTTTAATCAAGTTAGCGAGTTTGATGTTTTTTGTTTCGCAGGGTGTTGTACCGTACCAATCAATTGAAAATGAAGAGGGACGTGAAGACTTGCTAAAATACTGGAGGGAGAATGAGAAGAATTTTCCGATGGTTTGAGATGTGTTGAACATTTAAGCATCATCAACAACGTCTGAAAGCGCGTTTTCTGCGGGAAGATTTTAAATAGAGGAGCACAGACATTCATTGGCAGGAGACTCATTAGAGATTACAGTTCTATTCAGAGACTGGTTTGTGCGGAGCGTATGAGGTGCGGCCAACCGGAGATCAATGAAGAAGAAGACTACAACTACAACGATATCTTATCCGACGGATGTGCAAGCGGCTTCGACCAATTTGACCAAGATATACCAATTCCAACCGAAGAACCACAAGAAATTATAAAGAAACTAGAAAATGTGTTTCTTAAAATGTAATTCTTTTAATTGTAATTTTACTATGTTATTTATTTGCAACTTTCAATATCACGAAGTTGCAATTTTGAAATTGTATTACAAAAAAAAACCATACTTCTAGTCGAATAATATAAGAGGCACAAAAATAGCCTTGAGATGTTTTTATTAAACTATATTGTTGTGTGTGTGTGTGTGTTATTTATTTAATTTAAGGGCAAATAAAAAAGGACCAACCCCGACCCCAATCCCGACCCCTCTAGATTGAGACGGGGAGGCGGCAGACCCCGCCAGCCCCGACCCCGCCCTACCTCCCATCCCCGCCAGACCCTGACCCCAGCCCCACCCCTCCCCGTTGGCCAGCCCTACTCTCATGTATCAATTTATATGAAGGTTGACTTATTAGAAGGGTCAACAAAAATTTTGTTTGACTCTCCAAATAGGTCAATCCTCATATAAATTGTGATGAAGGAAGTACTCTTTAGTCTCATACAAATGAGTGTGGCTTTTTCTTATCTCACAATTAGTGGATTTGTATCTTGCACTTTGGGTGCACAAGCTTTGAATTAGCTAAACTAGTGTTTGGATATAGATTCTTATTTTTTTTTAAATGGGTGAAGTTTGATTTGAAGTTAAAAATGTGTTTGCACATAATTTTTCATAAACATATTTTTGGATAAAAAAGATGTTTAAAATTATTTTTGAAATGATAAAATAGTCCCAACTGTCATATTTTGAGCCAAAAAGAGATCTGAAGCTGTTTTTGAAATTTAAAATTTTAATTTTCAAATCGTATATGTTAATGTTGGGTTTGGTGTTGTGACATTTTGCCCAACATATCATTTTTAGTAGTAAGTTAAAATTCAGAAATGTTGGAACAAATGTCATGACATTCGGACCAACATTTTGTAAAACAGTTTTGTCTTACTTCACGGAACTGGAGAAAATCTCGTGGAATTTTTACCACGATGGTAAAGTGACTTGACAAGGTGATTAGGAGCTGATGAAAAACGTGGGAAGAACAAGTCAAAGACGTTGCTAAGCTTGGGGAAAAAGTCCAAGAAGTTAGAGGATCTTGCTCTATAATCTTCTCCAACAAACCTTATCGGCTGCCACCTTTCCCTCAACCTCTACAACGATTCAATGAGCTTTTCAAGGAAGACTATCTACTATAAATATAGAGGCTGCTTCAGTGAATCGATATCCAAAAAAAGTTAGAAAAAATATCAAGAGATCTCTCCGATATATTCGTCAGAAAACTGGATCACAAGTGTTGCCTGAGCGTGTCGACAATATTATGTCCAACATTATAATTGCTGCTCAGATTCTAGATTTGTTTTTTATTGAGGCAATTGTAATGAGATGTTGTCTATGTCTATTTAGGTAGATTTTTCAGGCAGAAGTCATCTGCGACTTCAAATTTTTAATTCCTTTTGTATTATTTTGTAATATTGTAAAAGAAGAAATTTATTCAATTGTATATAAATATATACAATATTTTCGGTCACTGACCGTCACAGGTTATATAATCAATATAACCTATGTAAATATTAAACATTTGTGTTCTTTATTTTTCCGCTGCATTTACTCTTAAAGGTTTTCTGTTTTATCGAAGTGTTGCCACTTATGATAGACGACATTATCGCTGACATTTACAAACTGTATTAGCGTTCAATTTATTTTACTTTCAGTTTGTTTTTACTGTTCCATAGTATACCTCTCGAGACCTAACAAGTGGTATCAGAGCCGACAATTAACACAATAAGTGATTGGTCCTGTTATCTACAAGTATGGATCTGGCTAATCCAACAATTAATAGGCTTTCTATTTTAGATGGTTCAAACTATGTCTATTGGAAGATTTGCCTACACTCTCATATCAAATAAATTGATGTTAGGGCATCTAGATCTATCACCAATGGATATGTTGTTCCGATGCTACCACCGAATAAGAAAGGTGACATACTTGTTAAACCTGAATCTGAATAGACTGTGGAAGAAACCAACAATGCAAGCTTCAACGAAAAGGCCTTAAATGCCATTTTTGGATGGGTTGATATTTACATGTTCAAACTCATACAAAACTGATCCACGGCCAAAGACGCATGTGATATTTTACAAACTCATTGTGAAGGTAGCTCTAGTGTTCGTCGGATGAAGCTTCGTATGCTCATGAGTAGATATGAACGTTTAAGGATGGAAGAAACGGAGGACATCAAAACATACTTTGAAAAGTTGATTGACATCTCTAATGAATGTCAAGTATTTGGTTCCCCTTTGACCAATACTCAACTTATGGAAAAAACACATCGTTCTCTTTCTGAAAAGTTCAATACAAAGATTTGTGCAATTGAAGAAGCTCATAATCTTGATACAATGGACCTTCATACCTTAATGAGTATTCTCAAAACCTATGAGATGAATATTGAGAATCAAAAGAACACCAAAGCCAAGGCTTCAATCAAAAGTCCACTAAACCCCTTCCAATAGTACAAAGAGGAAATCAACTAAAGAGAACCAACTCAGATCGTACCAAATTTGATCCCAAACAACTTGAAAACGTGCAATGTCATGCATGCTCGGGGTGGGATCATTATGCTAATAAATGTGCAAATATCTTGAGGAAATTTGGTAAAAGTATGTGGGTTACCCTTAGTAACGACGAAGGAGAAGATGAAGGAGATCAAGAGATAGAGTCACAAGCAATGTTGGCTTCTGTTTTCGAACAGTCCTTATCGGACGAAGAGAATGTCGTCGACAGTGTTATCCCAAATGTTACAACATTTGAGTCAACATCAGCGACACATCTACATTTCCAGCATCATCAGTGTTATCCTGCTGTTAATTGTTTTAGTGGTTTTGTTTCTAGTAGTGAGATTAACTTTGAAAATCAAGTTGACTCCAAAGATGACATGATTAAGAAACTACAAAAACTTTATAAAGACTTAATCATAGAATCCAAGCAACTCTTTAGAGGTTGCACTTACCAAAAGGGACGTTGGATTTGGTAAGATAAGTGCAAAGTTGGATCTAGTTAAAACAACATTCCGTAAGCTCAACTCAGGGACTTCTAAATTGAATAAGATACTCAACTTTAGTAAACCTACACATGCAGGTATTGGGTATGAAACTCTCTTAAAATAACATGCTCTAGTTTGTTTGATAAAAATGAGAAAATATGTTTTGTAAAGGAAAATGATTAAATAATAGGTTCTCATATATATCAAGGAATATGATGTTTGTGTGCCATCATTGTAACTCCCCTGGACACTTAAACCATATTGATTTCAAACTTCAAATTTTGTGAGCAAAATGTTGCCTAAAATGTTGTCCAACATCTCAGACAACATTCGAAGCAATATTTCTGAGCCTAAAAGTAAAAAATATTTTAAAAGAGTTTGGGTTCCCAAATGGATGTAATTTGTAATGTTGCGATAACTGCTTTAAGGACTAACATTGCAGGTTCTTGGTACTTTGATAGTGGATGTTCTTGCCACATGACAGGTACAAAGGAGTTTCTAAAGAACTACGAGTCATTCAGTGGAGGTAACGTAACTTATGGAGGTGACAGTAAAAGCAAGATAATTGGAAAATGGATCTTAAATGTTCCTGATTTTCATGCCTTAAAGAATGTCTTACATGTTAATGGGTTAATGACTAATTTGATTAGTATAAGTCAACTATGTGACGATAATCTTGAGGTAAAGTTTAATAAGAAGTCATGTGAAGTTACAAATGAAACTAACATGTGTGTTATGATAGGTACAAGAACAGGTGATAATGCTATCTTGTTGGAAGACAAGAAATATGCAATAATGTTAGGACAGATGATACAACATTATGACATCAAAAGTTAGGACATGTAAACTACCGTAACTTAGAAATATTGATCTCTCATGAGGCGGTAAGGTGTCCTAAACTGAGCCCTACAGGTAAAACAGTGGTCTGTGAAGATTGTCTAAAAGGTAAGAAAACTCGTGTTTTCCATAATGTTGTCTAGAATGGACAACATTAAGGTACGTCTCACTGTTTTCAATTACTGCACATGGATCTTATGGGTCCAACTGAGGTAGACAGTTTAAGAGGCATGAGGTATTCCTATGTGATTGTAGATGAGTTTTCTAGATATTCATGGATATATTTTTTGAAAGAAAAATCTCAAACTTTTAACATGTTTAAAGTCTTGCACTCTAGGATAAGGAATTTGTTTCATTCTCCTATTTTTCGGATTAGGTTCGATCATGGAAAAGAATTTGGAAATAACTTGTTTTCAAAATTTTGTGAGAAAAAAGGTATTTGTTCATGAATTTTTTGCTCTCAAAACTCCTCGGCAGAATGGTGTAGTAAAGAGGAAGAATAGAACACTACAAGAAATGACTAGAGTTACGCTTAGTTCTAAGAAAATGTCAAAGCATTTTTGGACTGAAGCCTTGAACACTGCAAGTCACATCACTAATAGAGTCTATCTAAGGCCTGGAACAAAGATGACACCATATGCGCTGATAAATGAAAAGAAACCTAACTTGTGTTACTTTCATATTTTTGGGTGTATTTGTTATATTTTAAATAATAGAGACCATTTAGCAAAGTTTGACTCTAAGAGTGACATAGGAATTTTTATTGGCTATTTTAAAAAAAGTCATGCTTATCGAGTGTACAATCTTAGGACCAAAACTGTACAAGAGTCTGTAAATATTATTTTTGATGATTTTTCTGATTTTAGAGGGAATACGTCTGAAAATAACACTATAGTTTCAGTGGAAAATGTGCAGACTACTGAAGAACCGGATGTTGTCCCAAATGTTACCACAACTGAAGAGACATTTGAACCTGAACCAGAGATCACAAAAGGTGCAGATGAGGAGTCAAATGATGAATTGCTAGATCAAGTAGGAAGGGACCCCTCATCAAGTGTTAGGAAGAATCATCCAACAGATCAGGTGATAGGGGGAGTGTTTGAGGGAGTAAGAACAAGAGGAAAATAATCACTCAATTACAAAGATATGGTAAGGTATATGTGTATGTATATCATATACCAAAAGATTAGTCTTTCTTGTTCTGTATCTACTTTAGAACCTAAGAATGTTTCAGAAGCACTCAATGATAATTGTTGGATTCAAGCAATGCAAGAAGAACTTGAATAGTTCGCTCGAAATGAAGTCTGGATTTAGTTCCACGCCCAACTAATACCAATGTAATTAGAACTAAATGAATATTTAAAAACAAGTCAGATGAATCAGGAACTGTTGTGAGAAACAAAGCTCATCTAGTTGCTCAAGGATATACTCAGGTCGAAAGGATTGATTATGACGAAACCTTTGCTCCTGTAGCTAGAATTAAGTCAATTAAATTACTACTAGACATTGTTTGTTGTCTAAAAATTACTCTTCATCAAATGGATGTTAAAGGTGCTTTCTTGAATGATTATCTTGATAAGAAAGTCTATGTTGAACAACCTAAAGGATTTGAAACTCCTTACCATCCACAGTATCTATACAAGCTCAAAAAGATTTTGTATGGATTGAAACAAGCTCCTCGTGCATGGTATAGTCGTCTAACTAACTTCCTTCTTGAATTTGGTTTTAAACGTGGTGAAACTGATTGTACTTTATTCATCAAACATCATGGTATAGATATTGTTATTGCTCAAATCAATGTAGATAACATAATTTTTAGTTCGACCTCACAATCCTACCTTAAGACATTTGTTGAAGCAATGTCATAAGCATTTGAGATGAGCATGATTGGAGAACTAACTTTTTTCTTAGGCTTGCAGATAAAGCAATGTGAAGATGGAATCTTCATCTCCTAAAGTAAGTATGCCAATACTCTAGTTAAGAGGGTTGGATTGGAAAATGCTAAACAAATGAGAACTCCAATGGGATCATCACAGATGATATGCAAAGATAATGTTGGTGAAAATATCGAGCCAATATTGTATCGATATATGATAGGTAGTCTTCTATATCTCATTGCTAGTCATCCTGATATAATGTTAGTGTTTGTGTATGTACTCGATTCCAAGTCTATCCCAAAATCTCTCACTTAAATGTTGTAAAACGTGTCATTAGATATGTTGCCGACACATGTGAGTTGGGAATTTGGTACTCCAAAGACACTAATCCTAATTTAATAGGATATAGTGACTCGGATTGGGCTGGTGATGTGGATGATAGAAATAGTACAAGTGGAGGATGTTTTTATCTTGACAATAATCTTGTTTCTTGGTATAGTCGTAAACAAAATTGTGTCTCACTTTCAACTGTTGAATCAGAATATGTAGCAGCTGGAAGTTGTTGCTCTCAATTAATATGGCTAAGACACATGTTAGACGACTATGATTTTTCAAATAATATCTTAATTTTGTATTGTGATAATTTGAGTGCTATAAATATTTCCAAAAATCCAGTTCAGCACTCACGTACAAAACATATTGATACTAGACATAATTTTTTAAGAGATTTAGTTGAAAAACAACTAGTTCAAATTGAACATGTTGACACTCTTCATCAACTAGCTGATATTTTTACAAAAGCTTTGGATCATGAGAGATTTTCTAGTTTGAAAAAATCTCTTGGTCTTTATAATCTCTAAAAAGACATTTTTTGTGAATGTCGGCTATAATATCTTTAATATTTTAGGTGACATTTACCTATGTAATATCATGATATGATTATTATTGTTGTATTGTGCATTAAGTTTTGTCACACAAGTATGATCCTTCAATAAGAACACAATTCCAAGGTGATACCGTTCTCTGCGATGATATTAGATATCATAAAAAAGAGTATCAAAATAAGGCAATGCCTTTACAATTCTTGGCAACTGTGCAAAACGGGCAAAACTCTTGAAATGATATTGTTCCTATTCTATAGGAGTATCAAATGCTTAAACATAAATTATGAGAATACTCAATAAGTATTCTTATTTTTTATACGAAAAATAATTTTGTATGTGTTTTATGATTAGATCAAGGACACAGTGAGAAAATGTTACATTGGGTCCAGTGGTTAAACTCATAAAAACACATATAAAATGTGTCTTGATTTGTTGCCAAAACGATTTTGTTTTGCGTGATCATAATACTTGTGTTGTTCAAAATGTTGTCAACATTGCTGTTGATATTGTCAGATAATGATATTTGTTGGGATGTTGTTCGTAACTGAATTTCAAAAAATCAATATTTATCTTTCCTATTTTTATGCCATTTTTTTAACTGGAATTCAACATTTAATAGGATTAGATTAAATTCCAAATTTTGATGTCTATCTTTTTATCCCAAAATTTTAGGTGCAAGCATTTGAATACAAATCAAACACCTAAAATCATGGAACTTTTACAAATTGCCAATAGTATAAATATCTTCTTCATTTGTTCTTCTTTTTAACATTTTGTCTTTTTCTAAAAAGAGAAATTGAAAAAAAAGAAAAGGAAAAGGTGATCACCTCGGTAAAATCTCAACCTAACCGATGGAATTGTCACTTCACTCTTCATCCAAAAACCCCAAAAACCCTAAACCTTCAATATTCTCTCCTCCAAACTCACCTATGGAAATATCTCCAATGTCAACCCCTATGTCCGCCAACACAACTGACAACACACCTATGAGCACTAGTCCTCCACTTTGCTCGACTATTGTTCTCAGCACAGCTCAAGAACCCCTAGAAATTAGTTACTCTGGGAACGATAATAACCCCATTGATGTGGATGCAACTCCTGATGTCGCTGTCCTAGGCAAGAGGCCAAGTTCTTCTTCCTTTCCTACTATAAGATCAAGTCGAGTGTTCGAAAAAACATTCCAACAGGAACCTGTTGCCAATAGGTCCAAGTTTGAGACCAAGGTTCCTGCCTGTTCGAGTAGTGACTCAGAGGACATGACATGGATTATGAGATGTCCTCTGAAGAAACCCAATGAGAACCTGAAGAATTTGCTGCTTCTGAAGAATCTGCTAAAGTACCACTGAAAACTGTTGCTTCTGAACATCAAGATGTGCCACTAGAAAGGAAAATTCCTGATGAAACATCATTGAAACAATTTCTTCTGAAAGGAGTTTCCAGATTTATAAGATCAAGTGTTGTCTCAGATGTTACCTCAGATGCTACAGCATCTCAGGCAACATTTCGATCAACATCAGAAGAGGCATAATATCCTACTTCCTCCAATAGTACATAATCCAACAACCTAAACCTGTCTGATACATACAATGAGGTAAACACCTTTTTTGACAGATTCTACTCTAAAGCCATACATGATAAATGTGATTACTATAGAAATAGAGTAATTAGGTCATAAAGAGAATTAGACATTGCCTCTTGTTTTGAGTATGATTTGGTAGATTTTCTTGAAAACAGACAGATTTTTGGCACTATTACTGGTAAGGAACCATATGTTGATGAAATTGTTAGGTTGTTTTATGCAAATCTAAACCCTGCCATAGAGGATACCTACTCAAAGAAATTTGAAAAGGTATATCATTACAACAAAGTTTATCAGTTTACGCCCTCAATAATCAATCAATGTGTGGGACTTAATGATGAGCAAGTGATAGAGACAGAAAGAGTAACAATAAATAGGAATACAATGATAGAATACCTCACTGGAGGTATACTTAAGAAGTGAATCCCTAGATGTTCAACATCGAAACTCACTGCTTTATTTTTAACTCTCCACAAAATAGCAATTCACAATTGGCTTCCCTCTCTAAATGAATCAATTGTCACAACTGAACAAGCCTTCCTACTCTTCAAAATTGGTGAAGGAATCAAAGTTGATCTAGGAAAGATAATTTTCTATCAAGTTGTCAACCTAGCAGAAAAAGAATCAATTTTCATCCTACATTTTTCCTCTATGATTTTCAAAGTACTAACTAGTCAAGGACTAGAGCCTTTGAGATGAGATATTTTGGAGAAAGCTCCTGAACTTTACACTGTCAATAAAGCTATTCTAAAGAGCAAAGAGAGAGTGATTGACCTCCCTTGAAAAAAAAAGCAGATAGGGAAAATGTTGCCAGGAATGTTCCCAACATTCAAGGCAACACTGGATCAGGACAGTTTGAACTGTCTACAAATTAACTTGTGGAACAGATTGCTAAAATCAACTTACAAATTGTTGGCGTTGATAATGTCAGAGATGCACTAGTCCAAGCCAGAGACAATTTCTTCACAAAAAGGGGGAGACAAATCTACACAGGGGGAGAAGATACAAGGGGAGCAGAGAGAGGTTGGTGAAGACACAAGTGGAGAAGTTGTTGTTGCAGAACAAACGGCTGGAAGCTACTACTGATGCATGACATGCAAGAGACAGTTGCTAATGGTAAAAGGTTGCTACTGATGAATATTAACTGGTTGATGAATGTGGATTATTGGTTGTTTGGTTTGAAAATTTGGGGATGTAATTAACAATGATCTGACAATTTTTTTTGTTGTTTTTAGATAATGTATTTAAATGACTATTTTTGTATTTCTTTAATCGTACATGTCTGGTATATATATATATATATATATATATATATATATATATATATATGTTGTTTGTATATGTTGTGTTTATATGCCATCACAGGTTAAGGGGGAACATTATTATAATTTGAGATGGCAACGGATCCTGGACCCGGTCCAGATCCGACGGATCCAGATCCGTTTTATGAGATATGGGTCTTCAAAATTTGGACCCGATAGATCCGGATCGGACCCGGATCTATTTATGATGATCAGATCTGGATATGGATCTTGTCTTTGAGATCCGTATCCGGTCCAGATCCGACCTGTTGATCCGTTTTTTATTAAATACATTATACATTTATGCATCCATAAGAGTTAAGATCAGTCCCTTTAAGATCCACATTTATACAACCTGAAATATATATAATTATATCAGTCGTATCTTTTGGAATTCCACATTACAAGTTCAGTTAAAGTCAAGACACATACTGAGAATGAATATTACATGTTTCACATTACAAGTTCATTTTGTTCTGGTAGGATAGTGTAATAGAAAGGGACCATAACAAACACATATAAAGAAAGAATACCACAGCTAAGAGCATTGTGTGAAGAATAAGTTGAAATTTCCAACCTACTGATTATTATTTTTTGATAAGTATTTTCGACCTACTGATTTACTTGAGAGTAAAAATGAATGCTTCAACATATCAACTAAAGTAGTTGCCTTAAAGAGTAGAAATGACTTATTATAACAGAATCACAACACAATCATGTTCTCTATGGATCCTGGGAAATTATTCAGGGTGACTAAATATTGTATGTTGAAATATTATTCAAGATAATTTTTTTACATGTGGATCCAAATCCGATCCGTGGACCCGGTGGACAGATGGATCTAGATTTGGATATGATTTTTATGGATCCGATGGATCTGAATATGGATCTAGTATGATCCGGTCCAGATCCTATCCGTTGCCATCCCTAATTGTAATCATAGATGTTGAGAAAACATCTATGACATTGTCGTAAGTCACTTGCACAGAATAAAGTAGGTTTTGTGAAGAAAGACAAAAAGGGGGGAAATGTTAATGTTGGGTTTGGTGCTGTGACATTTTGCCCAATATATCATTTTTAGTACTAAGTTAAAATCCAGAAATATTGAAACAAATGTCATGATATTCGGACCAATATTCCTTACTTCACGGAACTGAAGAAAATCTCGTGGGATTTTCACCACGATGGTAAAGTGACTTGACAAGGTGATTAGGAGCTGATGAAAAGTGTGGGAAGTACAAGTCAAAGACGTTGCTAAGCTTGGGGAACAAGTCCAAGAAGTTAGATGATTTTGCTCTATAATCTTCTCTAACAAACCTTATCGGCTGCCACCTTTCCCTCAACCTCTACAACGATTCAATGAGCTTTTCAAGGAAGACTCTCTACTATAAATAGAGAGACTGCTTCAATGAATCGATATCCAGAAAAAGTTAGAAAAAATATCAAGAGAGCTCTCCAATATATTCGTTAGAAAACTGGATTACAAGTGTTGCCTGAGCGTGTCGACAAGATTCTGTCCAACATTATAATTGCTGCCCAGATTATAAATTTGTTCTTTATTGAAGCCATTATAATGAGATGTTGTCTATATCTATTTAGGTAGATTTTTCAGGCAGAAGTCATCTGCGACTTCAACTTTTTAATTCCTTTTGTATTATTTTGTAATATTGTAAAAGAAGAAATGTATTCAAATGTATATAAATATATACAATACGTTCGGTCACTGACCGTCATAGGTTATATTATCAATATAACTTATGTAAATATTAAACATTTGTGTTCTTTATTTTTCCGCTGTATTTACTCTTAAAGATTTTCTGTTTTATCGAAGTGTTGTCACTTATGACAGACGACATTATTGCTGACATTTAAAAATCGTATTAGCATTTAATTTATTTTACTTTCCGTTTGTTTTTATTGTTTTTTAGTATACTCCGGAACTTAACCGTATAAATAAACAGATATTTTTTAAAAATAAAAAAATAAAAACTTTTAGATTTTATGTCCCCATTTGGACTGAGTAATCGAAGTACAAATCCTAAAATTCTCAGATCAAATTCAAATCAAATCCATCATGTTGTCCGATCAAAATCTATACCACTACAGTCTCCTTTCTCTCTTCCTCATCGCACCACCCACCTTTCTCGCCTGTCAATTCCTCACTGCCCCTTATGGAAAACACCACCGCTCCGGTTGGGGTCCCACCATTTCACCACCCTTAGCTTGGTTTCTAATGGAGAGCCCAACACTTTGGCTCACACTTATCCTCTTTCCCTTTGGCAAAAATTACACCAACCCGTTATCCCTTATCCTCATTTCTCCTTACCTTTTTCACTACACAAATCGAACCATCATTTACCCACTAAAACTCTACTTCAACGCCTATCGCCGGAAAATCAAGAATGGTGGTTTCCCGGTGAGTGTTGCGCTGATGGCTTTTGGGTTTAATCTCTTGAATGCATATGTACAGGTATTCTCATTTCTCCTTACATTTACTCACTAAAACTCTACTTCACTGCCAATCGCCGGAAAATCAAGAATGGCTTTTCGGCGAGTGGTTTTCCAAGATTTGTTTTTTACCCACATAATAATTTATAATATATGAAACGAATTAAAAAATATCATAGCCAAAGAAAAAGTTATTTGACTCCAGTTGATCAATCCTCGACGTAAAAAGTACAAGTTAGAATTTGGGAAGAAATCTTGACTAAAAGATGGTTTTTTAACAAGGCACTCATACACTACAAAGTAAGAACCCTATTCTCTATGAAATTGCCAATGTTATTCTTTACTAAACTAAATTAGGATGCCAATGAAATAAAATAGACAATTAGGATTAAACTGTAAAGGATATAACTTGGGGTAAATTACATATCGTATCATTTTGGTTTAATTTATTGAATGATCATGTACAGGCTAGATGGGTGTCTCATTACGCTGATTATGATTCTGATGAGTGGTTTTGGTTCCGGTTTTCCGGCGGGTTGACGGTTTTCGGCGGCGGTATGGTGATGAATGTTTGG
Organism: Przewalskia tangutica; assembly: GCA_029844215.1. Classification (NCBI taxonomy): domain Eukaryota; kingdom Viridiplantae; phylum Streptophyta; class Magnoliopsida; order Solanales; family Solanaceae; genus Przewalskia; species Przewalskia tangutica. The sequence continues at coordinate 12,232,932 of CM056739.1, read as the reverse complement.
GCCGATAAGGTGTTGGTGGGCCTGAAGAGTGGAGGTGGTGGATATAAGATACCGAGAGGTGGGCTTTTTGAATATGTGAGCTGTCCGAATTATTTAGGGGAGTTAGTGGAGTGGTTGGGCTGGGCTTTGATGAATTGGTCTTGGTCTGGGCTTGGGTTTTTTCTCTACACATTTGCTAATTTGGTTCCTAGAGCTCGGTTTAATCATGAATGGTACTTGCAGAAATTTGGAGAAGATTATCCTAGGAAAAGAAAAGCTGTTATTCCATTTTTGTATTAAGTTTTTAGCAGACGTTATATTTATTTCTTCAGACCCCACATTGTGGGATTTCACTGACTATGTTGTTGTTATATTTATTTCTCGACTATATGTCATTTTACCTTGATATTTGACATTTGAGCCTTCTCTATCTTCTAGTTCAATTTTTGTAGAAGATTTTCATGTGTTCTATTTACCGATTTCTTGTGTTACTTTTTAGTTTTTATCGATCCGAAAAGAGTTACTCCCTCCAAGAGTCTTAGTTAGACTCGACATAAAATTTAAGAAATAAAGAGATATTTTTTAATCTTATGGTCTTAAATTAAAAATACGTCAAGTTGTTGATCATAGAAACTCTTCATTGTCAATAGTTGATCAATTCATGACATTTGAAGAGTTACATTAGAGCTTGGTATTGCAAGTTCTCATTAATGTTCGATCCAAGCATGAATCTGATGTATTGAACAATTGTTGATTTTGTTCTTACATTTGACGAACAGTTTAATAATACTCTTCTGTGAGAATGAGTTCGAAATTGATCTCATCAAACAATTCGATCATTTTAATTTGTGTTTGTAAGTAGTAACTAATTTGACAACGGTCTTTGTAAAGGTTATTCCGAGGGAGTATCTTATAATCCGACATAAGCTTTTGGTGATGAATTTGGAGATCAAGATGGAGAAGAAGAGGAGGGTTGTGGATGACAAGTTAAGAATCAAATGGGGGAGTTGACCATGACTAGTGCAAAGCGGTGAGAGGTTGATGGCCAAGAGCGCTTGGAGGAGTAGTGGGGATGCAACCGGTATGTGGGATAGGACGGTCATTTGCATTCAAGAGGTAGCTAGAGAAGTGATTGGGGTCTCGAGGGATAGTCGTGGTAGGCATCGAGGGGACTGGTGGTGGAATGGTAAAGTTCAAGAGAAGGTGGAAGCGAAAGCGCAGATGCGAAATTGATAAAGCAAGGCGCGAGAAGTAGGTATTTATCAGGAATCAGAGTAAGATGGCGGCGGGCGAGGCAAAGCTTGCATACTGATGGAAAACGGTGGCTTTTGAAAGCCCATATGTGGAATTAAAGGGAAAATGAGGGGATATGAAGTTGTATAGACTAGCCAAGGCAAGAGATAGGAGGGTCCGTGACTTGGATCACGTGATGTGCATCAAGGACGAGGACGACACAATACCGGTGGAGGACACACATATTAGGCGGAGGTGGCAGTCTTACATCCATAAACTCTTGAACGAAAAAAGAGATAGAGACATTGTGTTGGGAGATCTGGAGCAATCTGGTAGGTATCGGGATTTTGGGTATTATAGAATCATTAAGGTTGATGAGGTTAAAGATGTTGTTTGCAAGATGCGCAGGGGACGAGCAACCGGGCCTGATGAGATCCCTGTTGAATTTTGAAAGAGCGCAGGCAGGGCAGGTTTGGAGTGACTGACTGAGTTATTTAACGTCATTTTTAAGACGCCGAGAATGCCCGAAGAATGGAGGTGGAGTACAATGATCCCTTTGTATAAGACAAAGGTGATATCCATTGTTGCAACAACTATAGAGGTATCAAGCTGCTAAGCCACACTATGAAAGTTTGGGAAAGGATTGTAGAGATGAGGGTGAGAAGATGTGTGTCTATTTTCGAGAACCGGTTTGGATTCATGCTGGGGCGTTCGACCACAGAAGTCATTCATCTTATTAGGAGGTTGGTGGAGCAGTATAGGGAGAGGAAAAGTGACTTACATATGGTTTTCATCGACCTCGAGAAGGCATACGACAAAGTCCCTAGGGAGGTTCTATAGAGATGTTTAGAGGTTAGAGGTGTATATGTGGCGTACACTAGGGAGATCAAAGATATGTATGATGGAGTCAAGACCAGGGCACGAACAATAGGAGGAGACTCGGAGCACTTCTCAGTGATGATGGGGCTGCACCAGGGATCAACTCTTAGCCCATTCTTATTTTCCTTGATGATGGTTGAACTGACGCGACAAATCCAAGGAAAGGTGTGATAGTGTATGTTATTCGCAGACGACATAGTCCTGATTGATGAGACTCGTAGCGGAGTTAACTCTAAGCTGGAGTTTGGAGACAGACTCTGGAGTCTAAAGAGTTCGGGCTAAGTAGGACCAAGACAGAATACTTGGTGTGTAAGTTCAGTAACGGGAGCGACCTTGAGACAAGTGTGGAGGTGAGGCTTGGTACTCAGGTCATTCCAAATAGAGGAAGCTTCAAGTACCTCAGGTCTATTATCCAATGGGATGGAGAGATTGATGACGATGTCACACATCGTATTGGGGAAGAGTGGATGAAATGGAGACTCGCATCTGAAGTCTTTTGTGATAAAAAGGTGCCACCAAAACTTAAAGGCAAGTTCTATAGGGCGGTGGTTAGGCTGACTATGTTGTATGGGATGAAGTGTTGGTCAATCAATACTTCGCACATCTAAAAGATGAAAGTTATGGAGATGATGATGCAGAGATGGATGTATGGGCATACGAGGAGGGATATAATTAGAAATGATGATATTCGGGACAGAGTGAGAGTGGTTTCGATGGAGGATAAGATGTGGGAAGCGAGGTTAAGATGGTTTGGACATGTGCAGATGAGAGACACAAATGCCTCAGTGCAGAGGTGTGAGAGGTTGGCTATGTACGAGTTCAGAAGGGGTAGAGATAGGCCGGAAGAAGTATTGGGGAGAGGTGGTTAGACGAGATATGACGCATGTGCAACTTAGTGAGGACATGACCTTAGATAGGGGGTTGTGGGGTACACGGATTAGGGTAGAATGATAGTAGGTAGTCGAGTGTAGTCCTAGTCCTACTTACACTTGCAAACTGATAGTTGTAGTGTTATTATTGTAGGTCCACGTAGCCTATCATATTAATAGGCACAATATTGTTTTATAGTCCCCAATAGTTTAATTTCTAATGTTATGTGTTCTTTTAGTGAATTTTGTTTAGCTTATTTACCCTCGCTAGTGACTGCTCACTTTTTCAAAATGAGCTATCATGATTTATTCACTTTGATAACATCATTTTTTTTCAGAATGCGCTATCATGACTTATTCACTTTGATAACAGCATTTTCATACTGCTTTAAATTTTGACTGGATCTGACCATATCTCTTGTTTTACTTCTGCTGCTTTTGCTTACGCTCTGTCTTAAATCGAAGGTCTCTCGAAAACAGACGCTCTACCAAGGTAAGATTTGCGTACACTCTACCCTCCCCAGACCCACGTTGTGGGATTTCACTATGTATGTTGTTGTGTCTCTTGATTGTTAAATATTTAAGTAAATCTATTAGAACATCAAAAAGAAATATAGTATATCAAAGATTAATATTTATGAGAACTCAACCGTAGCTATTTTGCAGTATGTTCTAACCTTCTCTTCGGACACACATAATTTATACAGTATTTCGCTGCTAAAAATGTCCATTAAAGGAACAGTTCAATCTAACTTAAAACTCTTAAAAACTAATGTTAATTATTCTAAAGAAACACACAACAAAATCCAGAAAAGTGTAGCAGAGCCTAATTTGAGGAAGGAGTTGCAAATTGAGTGCACCGCTATGAAAAAGGCTCCATCTTCTGCATGCTGGAGTAGTTTCACAGATTTATCTTTTGCAAAAGCTAGTAGCTAACCTGCATCATGGTTGAACTGCAAAGAGTTCAGAGTTATTCAATCAAGGAGAAAGAGTAAACGGGACCAAGAAATGAGGAGAAATTGTACAAACTCACGTCAGGCAAAGCTACGGTTTGCATCTACATTAAATTCTACTTCTGACTTAGGACCACCATTATCTGCTAGCAAACTTCCGTTAGATCTTTCAGGGGATTCAACGGTTTCAACAATCTCTGCCTTCAGCTTCTCATGTTTGTCTTTCAATTCTGGGAAACTCATAGCCTCTGCGAGACTCTTCTTTATTTGCTGTTCTAGAGCCTGAATTTTTGCTTTTGACTCTGCGTCTGCTGTCTTTCCAGCCTTTGCTACCTCCATTTTTAACAACTCAATCTTGTTTTTCAAATCTGTGGAGCTCACAACGTCTTCCATAACCGTTGTAATTTCATTGTTAAATTCATCAATTTTTCTCTTGGCATCAGGAAGTGATGCTGGGTTGACATTCAAACCTAGAGACTCGAAAACACCAGCAAATTCTGTCTCCATTTCATCCTTCAGTTGCACAATTTTCTCCTTTAACCCCTGGTCTAGATCCATAGCTGTTGATACCCCAGTACTATCGATTTCAGCCTTCAATTTATCGATCTTCTCCTTCAAATCAGGGCGATTCATGATTTCTTTTAACCTCTTATTGATCTCCTCCTTCAATTTGTTTACCTTGCTATTTTTCTCTGAGAGTTTCTGGGCTTTAGACATTTCTTGTAACATGTCAAGCTTATTCTTTAGGCTAGCATAATTTGGAGCGGCAGAAATGTTTCTGTTGAATTCTTCCTTAAGCTGGTCAAGCTTTTCCTTCAGAACAGGATGCATTGACTGGTCATTTGAGTTCCTTGTTTTTGCAAATTCTTCTCGTGCCATGACAAATTTTTCCTCCAAACCTAAAGCTTTAGCAGCCTCAGAAAATTCAAAATCAATTTCTCTTCTTAATTTTTCTATCATCTCATTCAGACCTGACTCTGGAATCTTCCCAGACGATTCCTTTGCTTTCAGGATCTCTTGCTTCAATTTTTCAACCTCATCCATTAACTCCACATCTGGAATCCCAGGTGGAAGAATAGGTTCTTCTTTCTTTTTCATGTTGACCTTCCTTTTTGGATCAATGGGAACTCCCTCCTGGAAGCCACCGAGTTTTCGGAATTTAAGCATTCTGTGCCTTAACAACTCTTGGGTATCCATTTTTGTAAGTTCCTACAAGGATGGACTGTGTTTTAGCAACTTAGCTGAAAGTACAATTTCAGAAAATAGAGATCTTGATATACTCACATCCATTGATTCTTCAATTGCAATTTTTATCTGCTGTGAAGTCCAATATGGATCAGCATGTGCACCACCAAGAGGCTCCTGCAACACGATAAAATCATTTACATACCAAAGATAAAAGTGAGTCACTCTTCTGTCTCAAATGACATACATTCGCCCAAAATTACTAACTGTTAAGGAATAGTTGCAGGGCAGATAATAAGCAATATGGTAATTCAAAGATTATGAAGCATCAATTATGACTTCTCTGGGAGATTGCAAGGGTCAGAAACGGAAGACCACTCACAGATAAGAAATTCACATCTTCTTTCTTTCTTTCCTTTTTTTTTTTGCCTTTAAAATTTGATAGCTAATTGGAAAAATATGCAAGTAATAAAGAAGAACAAGATTTTGATCAATTAGGCAGATACGGAAATGATGACATATAGGCAATTAAGTAATATTACAGGGATGAAACCATCGGCAATTTGAAGTTTGCACAGCTCTGTGGCAGTTATCTTGAGTTTCTCAGCTGCCTGAAATGAAATGAAGCATACTCAGCAATAATTTTCACAGCTTTTCTTGATTTACACTTCTGAATTTTAACTATAGCAACCTTAGGAGAAGCTTTTGCGGTCTTCCATAAAATTGCTGCACATGCTTCTGGGCTGTGAATTACAAGTGAGAATGGTAAGCATACATCAGATGCATTACAATAAGATATTCACTAACTGTATTGCCTTTTTAATAGTTATATTGCAAGAAAGAGGATTGCCCTCCGAGATTTGTTTTTCTACAGAGCTTATTGATTTGAAATAGGGTTGTGTAGTCCAGGAATAAGAACATCAGCAAGATGCAATGGTTCAGCATTACAACAAACCAAACAGAGATTATGTTTTTCAAGTACTGGTTGCCCTCCGAGATTTGTTTTTCTACAGAGCTTATTGATTTGAAATAGGGTTGTGTAGTCCAGGATTAAGAACATCAGCAAGATGCAATGGTTCAGCATTACAACAAACCAAACAGAGATTATGTTTTTCAAGTACTGGTTATCTGGTGTTTTATAGATACTAGTTGATGTATTAAACTTGTTTCGTAAGTAAACATAGGCCACCACCTTCAAACTTGAAGAAAAGCTGAAACTATAATTTTATACTTTCATTTTTTTGGGATAATGATGGTGCCTGAGCCAACTTGCGCACATCTGGGTACCTGCTAGCACACACCAACACATGTATTAAGTAACTCTGTCCATCAAGGCTTAGGCTGAGGAAAAGGCAAATGCTATTTGGAGGAATAGACAAGGCATGATTTTCGTCTTGTGTAGAACGGGGTTGTCTTTCCATTGAGCCGGGGAGAGTCCATCAAGGCTTAGGCAGGTGAGAGGCAGGTGAGAAGCTGAAACTATAAAATTAATAGGATAGTTTCTTGAGAGCTTATGATTATAAAGGACAAGATGATGGCCATTCACCACATATTTACATTACAAGCAGCATTCACATATATCGACATCCATCTCAAAACTATATCATACTCAAAATTATATCATATAACACTATATGTTAATTAAAGTGGACAGTTTTAGAGGCACCTGGCAACATAGAAGACAGCATTTTCAAGCATTAACAATTTATTAGCACAACCAATAGCCAGAGCTCCACCAGAACCCCCTTCTCCCATAACGATAGAAATAATCGGTACTTTCAAACCAAACATAGTCCTCAAGTTATGAGCTATAGCTTCTCCCTGCATGCAAGCAATACAAACTATTCAGTTAGCACTAACCAATGGGGGAAAAGCATGCTACAGCAAAGTTGTGTACATACTTGGCCTAGTTCCTCTGATTTGAGGTCAGCATATGCCCCTGGTGTGTCAATGAAAGTGATAATCGGGAATCCGTGATGATCAGCATAGTACATCATCCGCAGAGCCTTCCTATAACTGTTTAACAAGTATTCTTTTCTTACTATTGTAGGCTCACATACTGCGAAGGGGTGGATCTAAACTCATACAAAAATATTTCAAGCTCAAACATCATGGAACCACACATACCCATGGGGTGTCGGCATCCCAAAGTTACGTTGTATGTTCTCCTTTGTGTTTCGTCCTTTTTGATGACCCATGAACATATAGCTTCTACCATTTATTGTGCCAAGGCCAGTGACAATGGCAGGATCATCATACCCAGCTCGGTCACCATGAAGCTCCACAAACTGCAAGTTAGGCAATTATGATTTTACATTGTTAGAATTTCCAATAGTAATTGCTATATGGAAAAGAGAACAGAAACAGAGTGCAATTTTAAGTTTATTGATAAGATATACAGTCATTGAATTTACTTGACCTTCTCAGTAATATTAAAGATATGATCAAGGAAAGTTGGTCTGTTAGGGTGCCTTGCAATATTCACTCTTTGAATAGGAGTCAGATGTGTGTATAGATCTTTTAGAGCCTGAAAAGGACAGTAAAGATGTCAGCATTACCAGGAAATATATATTATTAGCTAAGATAATGTTGACCTTCGAGGCTAGAGATAATAAAATGGTCTCAACTTCATAACTTTATACAAACATCACAAAAGAATAAAAGCAAGTGTTGCAAACATGAATACTTTCTATCCTTTATCCAAGCATCCAACACAATATCAAACAGTAGGCAATTTTGTCACAAAAATAATTATAATTCTTTATTAGAGAATGGGATCTTATGATTTCCGTGTGACCTTCCCAGATTTCTCTTGTAGTCTTCTTAAGTTACCCCTAGCATACAACAACGTACCCAGTTAAATCCCACAACGTGTGGGTCTGGAGAGGGTAGAGTGTAGGCAGACCTTACCTCTACCTAACAAGGTTGTTTCCGAAAGACCCTCGTCCCAATAGAAAGCTTAAGCATAAGTGGTCACACGGACAAAAAATTTGTAGTATGAAAATGAAAATAACGAAAACGAATAAGCCATGATAAAACATTCTAAAAAAAGAAGCAAAAGAAGCAGAAGTTACCCCTAGCATGTGTGTGAAAAATAACCATACTTTACAGAGCATTAAATGATGATGATGCACTTGGAAGGGAATTCATTAAAGGACTAGCATTAGTTTCTCCACAAATGGTAATATGTACATGGATAAAGACACATTTCTTAGCAATTTATCAACAGTAATGCAACAAATATTTCTCATTAAAATAGGAAAGGGCTAACCATATTTTGTTCTTTCTTTTAATTTGATAATAATTATCTTAAAATACTTTTATACATGTATAGCATTTTCACAAAATTGCACAGTAATGCCAAAATTTTCTTATTGGCAGGATGAGATTGCTGGAGTAACACTTTCTCATGGTATCAATACTGATATTCAAAATAATCTGAAAAGGAAGTCTAGACAGAAGATTGTAGAAACCCTAGAATGCTAGAGCACACTTCCAACAATAACTTTTTCTTAATTAAAGAAGTACAGTAAGCAACCAAAAAACAATTGTTTTGTTCTTTAATAAGTAAAAGGCCATTTTAGTCATTCAAACCTGTTGATATTTGTTCTCGAGTGATATAATTTGATCACTGAAATCCAACCCAGTTTCATTTGCCATCTTTTGGACCTGCATTCGAGAAACAGTTACAATTGACAAAATTTTTGATGTTTTATGTTGATATAAGTGATCATTTTGAGACAAGAAATATGGCATTAGGTCATGAAACCCACATCAATGATTTTTTTCTGCAGATCCATAAGAGGTTTCTCAAAATCCAATGTCACCGGCTTTTGCTTTTCTTTCAAAGGCTTGAAAGGTGATAAATGACTGAGGACTCCACCCTTGACATTAAGATCAGGATCCTCTGGCCAGGGGTACTCGTGCTTCTTTACCTTTCTAACCTTTGCGGAGACGGTAAAATCTCTCTTTTTAGAACCCAATCGTGCTCTCCCTAAGGCTTTCAATGGCACACCACAAACACCATTTCTTGAGCTACGAAGAAGGTCTGAAGCCGAAGTTTTAGAAGCCAAACTTCCATTGAATGCCACGGGAGGATGTGAAGTTGAAGCCATTCTCCAGTTTCTGCAAATAGGTTAACCTAATCAATTTCATGTAAAGAGGGGAAAGTTGACAAATTTTAGAATCTAAAAGACTATAGCCCATCAATGACACGTTTGTGAAATCAAACAGCTTCAAATCAATGTCCACATTTCAATTGGATACTTTTAAAGCATACACGAAACTGACAGACACAAATTTCACCAAACATAGTTAGACCTATCACCTAGCTACGTAGAGAAGCATATCCAGACACTAATCAAAGGTTTAAGTTTTATGCACTTTCAGCAACAAACTCAAAATAGAACTATATACAGTTATTAAATCAATCACAAACAATTACCGCGAAGGAGCTAGAGATTGCAGCAAAAAATACCTAAAATAATAACATACGCAAATAAACACCAAATTAACAGATACATCAAGGATAAACTTTTTTGAAGTGGTACTGTTCCATAACATAAAGTGCATCCACATCAACACAAGAACCAATCTATCAGTCAAATCAACTATAAAAAGGGGCATCCCGGTGCACTAAGCTCCCGCTGTGCGCGGGGTACGGGGAAGGACCGGACCACAAGGGTCTATTGTACGCAGCCTTATCTCACATTTCTACAAGAGGTTGTTTTCACGTCTCACATGGAGGCAACTTTACCGGTTACTCCAAAACTCTCCTTCTTCAATCAAATTCGATGACATTCATTCGGCATAATTCGACTAATTTTACACGGAAACCGGCTATGCTAAGCTCACATAGGTGCACAAATACAAACAAAACGAAAAAAAAAAAGAATTTAATTGCATGAACATTAGTATGAAATAGAGCACCGCGCTAACAAGATTAGTGAATTTATTAAATGAAATCACAAGTCTACAGCTAAAATCAATCAGTCACCCAATCAACTATAACTCAATCTAAAGCTAGTTGAGGATCCACTTTATGAATCCTCTATATCCATTCTGCTCTATTCATGCACGTCTTATCCAATACTGTTAAAATTAATAGCATGATATTCATTACTATAAGGATGACATTCATAAAAAATTGCATGAACATTACGAAATAGAGCAGCACACTAACAAGATTAGTGAATGAATTAAATCAAATTAAACCGAAAATTAACGATCAAATGCGAGAAAACAAACCGAGAATGAAGAGAGATCTGAGGATTCGATGAGAAACGAACTTTGTAAAGAGAAATTAGTCGTTTTATTGAGCACAGAGCATCGAGAAGATCGTCGAATTAAGGGAGTGTTTGGGTTTATTCAACAAAATAGAAAATCAGTGTGTGTGTGAGTGTATAGATAAAAGCTATGTAGAAAGAAGCAGCTTATTGGGATTTCGATACTTCTTATGCGGATAAATAAATAAAAGAAAGGGCAAAACGGGGAGTTTGAAGGGCTTCTCTATCTGGTGTGTCACTTTTCTTTTGGATTTTTGTGCACTTGTATCATATCCATTTATTTTATTTTGGAAATATTCATAAAAATAAAAACTTAATTTAAATTAGTTCAAATCTAGTCAATTATATATGTTTTAAAAATATTTTAATCGTATATTTATGTTATGATTGTTGAAAATTTACTAAACGTGAAATAAAGTTAATCCTATTAATTATGACTCGAACAATTGGGGTCTTGTACGTCGGAAACATGGTTTCCACACACGTGCACATAAAGTGTCAAGAATTGTAATTTTCTTAATGGAAGAGATATTGGTACATATACGAATTATTTGAGACGTAAGATAATAGATGGTTATTGGCCAAATGACAATGGTTTCACGTTGGTAAACGAAAGGAAGACGTGTACAATGTGTAAAAGATGAAACGAGTCTGAAAAATATCGCAGCGCCGGCGACGCCCGAAACTCTCTGAAGTTTCGGCGCGCACGCGACGCTTCTGCATCATTGGAGAAGAACGAAACGGATTTTTGACCGACTTTGGAGCATTAATTCTCCATTATTCGCTCGTGAATTCACCATTATTCGTCAATCAGAACTCCACATTCAAGGCTATTACATGGTCTTTATTGATTATTACTAGGTTATGTGAAAGATCATCTTCTCCACACTATAAAATGGAGTCTTGGGCTCATTTGCAAAATACACCTTACACACAATTTCCAGAATATATTATTCCTCTCTTGATTCTTCAAACACTCTAAGATATTTCTTCCTAAAGCGAACACTAGAGTCTCCTTTGCTCTTTTGTTTGATTGTTTTATCTTGGGAGATAAGTTGTCAATACACCATCAAAAGAAATATACGGAGCAATATTATCTTAAGGATAGATTGAAGATTGTATGTTGAAGATCAATTCAACGCTATGAACAACGCCACTGCTCAAGGCAATACTAATGCCTTCACTTTCGTCACTCAAGGCGATGACGTTGCCTACACCCCAACTAATCCAGGCATTCCAAATGCTTTCCAAACTGCTGGTTTAGGCACAACCAGTGTCAACACTGTTTTTGGTACAACTAATGCCTCCACTGCTGCTCTGGGCACTTATAGTGTCTATGCTACTGCTCAAGGTGTCAACAACGTCTATGCTCCTGTTAGAGGTGTTCCCAACGCCTTTGCAACTGCTCAAGGGGCCCACTGTCCCAACACCCGCTGGTTTTCACCATGAGCGTCCCGAAAAAATTCATGGGTGCTCACTTTAAGCGATGGCAGCAAAAGATGTTGTTTATCCTGACGGTTATGAGAATGTCACGTGTCCTAACTGAAGACCCTCCACTAGTTGGGGAAGACATGGACCCTCAACCAAATAATTTGGCGGGAGGGGGCCAAGGTAACCATGTCGCTGACGACATGAGGATGGTTCGCGAAGTATGGAAACATAGTGATTTCATGTGAATGAGCTATATTCTACACAGTTTGTCTAATCCCGACCTCTACACGGTATATTGTATCGTTGAAACTGCCAAGCAGTTGTGGGACAAACTACAAAATAAATACAACACCCAAGATGCGGGTAGTAAGAAGTTCATTATTGAAAAATTTATGAAGTTTCAAATGGTGGACAACAAGAGTGTGACATCCCAAGTCTAGGAATTTCAGATGATTCTTCATCACCTAGACTTGGAAGTATTGAAGCCCAATGAGCAATTATCGTCAGTATCGATCAAAAGTCGCCTCCTCGCGACCGAGTTCATGAATTACTTGAAACTCAAAATGAATGAGATGACCTTAGACGAACTTATTGTCAAACTACAATTCCAGGAGGACAATAAGAAGGCCATGCCAAAGGGGAAACAACCCGCTGAGGCTAAAGCAAACCTGGTGGAAGCCAAAGGGAACCCAAGCAAAAAACGGAAGTTCCAGAAGGATGGTAAGGTCCAAACAACTGAAAAGTTCAAGGAAAAATGTCACCATTGTTGTAAAGTTGGTCACATGGCCAAGGACTGCCGCAAGCTAAAAAAAAGAATAAAGAGAAGGCCCAAGGCAAGGCTAACATCGTCGAAGACACGCTCATAGAGGATATGATAGAGGAGTTCTCAGCGGTGGTTCTTGAAGCTAACCTCGTTGAGAATCCGATGCATTGGTGGTTGGACACGGGTGCTACCCGTCACATTTGTTCCAATAGAAACGCCTTCTCCAATTATACACTAGTCACAGATAAGAAGTTGTTCATGGACAACAATTCTTCTTCTGAGGTGCTGGGGGTAGGAAAGGTAGTCCTCAAGATGACGTCCGGAAAGGAGCTGACTCTAAAGAAAGTGATGCATGTTCCGGAAATTCGAAGAAATTTAATTTCTGGACCTGTGTTGGTCAATGCTGGTTTTAGGCTAGTATTAGAGGCTAACAAGTTTGTAATCACAAAAAATGGAACTTTTGTAGGCAGGGGCTTCGTCTGTGAAGACCTCTTTAAAGTTAATGATGCATCTGTAATGGCTTCTACTTCCACTATCAATAAAATTGAGCCTTCTACTTATTTGATTGAGTCATCTAATTTATGGCATCATAGATTAGAACATGTTAATGTTAGGACCGTGTCCAATTGCTCACGCAAGTGTACGTATCGTTCACAAGTAATATAGTCTGTAAGACCGAGTTTATCGTCTACAATGACTGGTTTCTAATTACCGAACATCTATTCTAGATTATCTATTTGGCAAACGATATTTGATTTGAGTTTTTATCTAACTACTAGAATAATTGCGAGAAATAATCTAAATTATTGGGGTTTAATCAGTTATGAAGGAATTAGGGTTCCAAAATCCTCGACTATCCACTTTATTCAATCTTTAATGCAACTAGAATGACTTCTTCTTCTACGTTAAAATAGCCGTTAACTAGACTGTCTTATATTCCGGCTAGGATATATAATCGCTCAACCCCAGTGCAGAACCCTTCTATATTTCTATGATAGAATTTACCACATAGGAGGATTAAGAACAGTAACCTATAATGCTACACAAGTATCAGGGTACTTTCGTCCGCGATTTTAACCTATGTCTATTCAACTACAGCATATCCAAATCTCTCCTCTCGGTTCTTGATTCGAAATCATATAGATTATGATAATTAGTGATCAATTAATTATCAAACATTCATACCAATTATTGAATAAATCTTAATCAAGTGAAGAAGAAATCAAACTAATGCATTAAGTCATGAGATAGAGTTTCAAGCGATTTAAAAGAAAAGCCCTAATAAAGTGTTTAGCTCCTAGCCATAATCACGCTAAGAACTAATACAATTCCAAACATAAACTGAACTAAAAAGAAAGAAAGAAAAGTACTGCGAACTAAAGTCTCCAATTGTAGCTTCCAATCCTTGCCCTGTGATGTGTTGTGTGATAGAATGACCAACTCCCCCTAATAGAATAATCCCTAGGGCTTAAGTATGTTGCAAATTTCGTGCCCTCTGGACCCTTCTGCCCTTGGCCAATTTTACTGGACCAAATTTCCCGCATCGCACCGCGGTCCTCGCAGAAAGATCGCGACGCCTAAAGTCCTCGGGTTCTCTAATCTTCTCGCACCGCTGCTGGCACGCATCACGGTCGCTTGTCTTCGTCTGAATCTCCAATTTTCAACCTTTTTCTGCCTCGGGGCCCTCCTTTTATGCCCACTTTTCGCTCATTTTTGTCATTTTGCCTTTTTAAACCGCTGTGACTCAAAAGAAAGGAAAACGACCCTAATACTACATTTATTTAAACGAAAATGGGAAAAATACTAACTAAAAATGACTCAAAAAGCGTATGCAAAATACATCTAACAAATACCCACAAACTTAACATTTGCTTGCCCTCGAGCAAAGATCAAAACAAAGTCAAAGGAAACAAAAACAAAGACTCAAATCAAGCAGTTGTACAATGTTACTTAGAAAAGCATGAACGTCAGTTGAGATAATATGTAGGAACAAATATATCATGAATTTAACAATCTAGAATTTCAAGTCAGATATTTCGCAAATTCATTTCAATCATAATCAATGGAAGCATGAACACTTACCCTATGCATGTCAATTTCATTTAGTTCTATGGGTCTGTTTACTTGATATTCTCCACTAATCATAGACATACATTCTAGAGATATTCAGGACTTTTCAGGGTTGTAATGTAGGCTTAGACAGGGGTAGGTAAAAGTTGACATTTAGGCTCAAATTACGTACCATAATCGTTTTTTTCATTCAACCATTTTGTCCTTCTTTTTGGTATTCTTTTCAGTTCATACCTATCCTTCCCCTCTTCTCTTTTTGAGAGCATGAAACAAACTCACATAGGCACCCCCAAACTTAAGCTTTTATATTTTTTATTGGGGTGCATCAATTTTTCACTCTCTTTTGTATTTCTTTTTCACACTTTTTATCCCTATTTTCAATTACTGCTTATGGAACACAAGAGAATATAGGGTGTCAAAGAAATAACTTTTATTTTAGGCTCAAAGGGGCTGACTAGGGATACAATTTACTGCATGGTAGGTAATGAAAGGTAAGAAGGGCTAACAAAGAAATGCCTGAATTATCTCCCTAAACATGTATGTATTAACTATTTCGCCTCAAATAACAAGCAAACAGATTTGATAGACATTTTTCACAATTGACAACACATAGGCTAAGCACAAGATATTTCGAATAATTAGATTTGCATGAATTTTTGGCATATCTAACTTAAGCACACCGATTTTAGCTTCTAATTCCATTACATTATCCCACTTAATTCACTAGGCGTTACAAACAACTACAGCATGCATGATCATAAAAAAATGGACTCATATAAACACAATAAAAGACACAAAAACTCAATCAAAACGACTCAAAAATAGAAACATAAAAATAAAATAAGTACCCCCCAAAACATAAACGACACATTGTCCCAAATGTGCAAAGACTCAAAAATAATAAAGGGACGACTTAAAGACAATAGCGGTTCAAAATGGTGGAAGTGGCGGCAGATACTGCATTGAGACGGTATCTATGGGAAGGGATTTGGGGATTTAGGGCTTTTTATTTTCTGAATTCGTGCCCAGGCACCGCGGTCCTGCAGAGTGGCACCGCGCCTAAAGCATCGCGACCTCTTCAACATTCGCACCGCTGCCTCAAGAATGGCATCATGCCGACCGATTCCGTAGTTTCCACCCTTTTCTTCCTGCTCATTCTCCGATTCCCGTACCTGTCATCACATCACAACAAAAATATCAAAAGTGAGACTGTTCTGTTTAAACTAATTGCATAATTTAAACATTGGGTTGCCTCCCAAGTAGCGCTGTCTTTAACGTCTTGTAGCCGAACGCAGATTTCTCTTCACTATGGCTTGAAACGGATAGTAGAGTTGACTTGTTCTATGTCATTCAGTAAGTATGGTTTCAATCTCTGTCCGTTCACTTTAAATGGAGCACATTTTTTCCCTCTCACTTCGACTGCACCATAGGGGAACACTTTCTCCACCACGAATGGCTCTGACCATCTGGACTTTAACTTGCCTAGGAACAATCTAAGCCTTGAGTTGAATAAGAGTACTTGTTGCCCAGGCTGTAGCTCTTTCAGGATCAAGTTCTTGTCGTGTCATGCCTTGGCCCTTTCCTTGTAGATTTTTGCATTTTTATAGGCATTGTTCCGAAATTCATCTAGCTCATTTAGCTGCAGTAGCCTCTTCTGCCCTGCTACTTTGGCATTCATGTTCAGCTTTCTCATTGCCCAGTATGCCCTGTATTTCAATTCCACCGGTAGATGACATGTCTTCCCATAGACCATCATGTATGGTGACATCCCAATGGGAGTCTTGAAAGCTGTCATATAGGCCCATAGTGCATCATCCAGCTTCGTAGACCAATTCTTCCTTGAGCCATCCACTGTTTTTTCCAGTATGCTTTTCACTGCCCTATTTGAAATTTCAGTCTGCCCATTGGCTTGCGGGTGGTATGGCAAGGCCGTCCTGTGTCAAGCTGCTTGTTGCTAAAATGACTCCCTTCATCGCTGATGAGGGCTCTTGGAGTGCCCTTGTGAATATATTTTTCTGGAGGAATTTCAAGACAGTTTTACTATCATTCTCTTTCGTAGCCACTGCCTCGACCCATTTGGACACATAATCCATTGCGAGAAGAAAATATTGGTTCCCAAAGGACGTTGGGAACGGGCCCATGAAATCAATACCCCCACACGTCAAACAACTCCATTTCTAAGATCCCAGTTAGACGCATCTCATTTCGCCTTGAGATGTTCCAAGTTCTTTGGCAACGATCATAGCCCCTCACGAAGGTGTTGGCATCCTTGAATAGGGTTGGCCAATAGAATCCACTCTGCAATACCTTAGCTGCTGTCTGTGATGCTCCAAAATGCCCACCACATTGCAAGGTGTGACAATGAGTGAGAATTGGTGCATTTCATCATCGGGTACGCACCGCCTTATGACTTGGTCAGCACAGTGCTTGTAGAGAATTGGCTCCTCCCTGTAGTAATGTTTTGCCTCTGAATAGAACTTGTTCACCTGCTACCTTGTTATTCCTGAAGGCAATACTTTTGCTGGAAGAAAATTAACAAAGTCAGTGAACCAAGGTAAATTTACACTGGTACTTACCTGAAACAGTTGCGTATGGGAAGTAGTCATTTATTTGCACATCCTTGGTGTTCTGGCTCTCTTCCACTTCAAGCCTTGACAAGTGGTCTGCAACCACGTTCTCAGTACCCTTTTTATCGCGGATCTCCATGTCAAATTCTTGTAGCATCAACACCTATCGTATAAGTCGAGGTTTTGCATCCTTCTTAGTCATCAAATACTTAATGGCTGAGTGGTCAGTGTACACTATCACCTTATTCCCAATAAGGTATGGCCTGAATTTTTCAAATGCATATACTATGGCTAGCATCTCTTTATCTGTCGTCGCATAATTCAGCTGAGCATCATTGAGGGTTTTGCTAGCATAGTAAATTGACATGAATACCTTGTCAATTCTCTGTCCAAGAACTGCTCCCACTGCGTAGTCACTTGCATCGCACATCAATTCAAATGGGAGTGTCCAGTCAGGTGCAGTGACTATCGGTTCTGAGGTTAGCCTCTTCTTAAGTGTCTGAAATGCAGTCATATATTCTTCATTGAATTCAAAATCAACCCCATTCTCAACTCACATTTTTAACATCAATGAGTGTCTGTCCCGTGGCTAAGAATGGCCTGCCAAGAATGATGGGCATCTCCTCATCTTCTTTCATGTCCAGGATGATGAAATTAGCGGGGAAGATAAACTTGTCTACCTTAACCAACACATCCTCTATTATTTCTCTAGGGTGGACGATGGAGCGGTCTGCTAGTTGTAAGGTTATAGTTGTAGGTCTTGCTTCCCCCACTTCAAGTTTGTAGAACATAGAATAGGGCATCAAATTTATACTTGCCCCCAGATCACATAGAGCCTGCTGACATTCAAACTTCCCTATAGTGCAAGGGATGGTGAAGCTTCCCGGATCTTTCAACTTCTGAGGTAACTTTCTCTGTAGGATGACACTGCATTCCTCAGTCAATGTCACTGTTTCATACTCCTCCAACCTCCTCTTTTTATATAGGATCTCCTTCATGAACTTCACATAACTGGGCATTAGTTCTAAGGCTTCAACAAATGGAATGTTGATGTGCAGTTTTTTAAAGACTTCCAGAAACTTAGAAAATTGCTTGTCAAAAGAATTGTTTCTAAGTCTCTGAGGATATGGTATCTTCACATGCGGTGTGTCAACGACTGCTGGTGGCGATCTTTGGTCCACAGGAAGATCTTCTATGATTAATGCATCCTCTGACTCCTTTACCTCACTGGGTTCACCCTTTTTTCTGGACATATTGGAGATGAATCTATCTTCGTTTGTTTGCCACTTCTCAAATCAATTGTTTGGCATTGTTCTTGCGGGTCTGCACCAATATTGCTAGGGTGGTTCCCTTACATATCGTTTCTCAGCTTGCTAGCTAGTTGCCCGAACTGCATCTCTAGATTCTTGATGGATGATCTTGTTTCCACCTTAAACTGATTTTGGGCGTTTGAGAGTGCCCAAAGAACTGCTCCCATGTTATCTAGCTCTTCTGATGGAGCCTGATTCTGTGGTGGATAAGTTAGGCCTTGAGGATTCTGGCACTCGGTGAGCCTGAGTAAGGCTTCCTGCAGCTCATTTCGCTTCTCTTGCGGCCCCTGTGGTCTAAATCGCTGTGGTGGACAAAGGTCATAGTCCTGCAGTCCCTGATAGTGATAGTCCATGTACCTATACTTGACTTTACCTGCAAAATTACAAACAAAACAAAAATTGATAAAACGGTGCTCTCAGAACAAGTTAGATTAGAAATTAAAAATAAATGGTTCGATATTAGAAGTACGCCACTCCCCGGCAATGGCGCCAAAAACTTTTTAAGACCGTGTCCAATTGCTCATGCAAGTGTACGTATCGTTCACAAATAATATAGTCTGTAAGATCGAGTTTATCGTCCACAGAGACTGGTTTCTAATTACCGAACATCTATTCTAGATTATCTATTTGGCAAATGATATTTGAGTTGAGTTTTTATCTAACTACTAGAATAATTGCGAGAAATAATCTAAATTATTGGGTTTTAATCAGTTATGAAGGAATTAGAGCTTCCAAAATCCTCGACTATTCACTCTATTCAACCCTTAATGCAACTAGAATGACTTCTTCTTCCTCGTTAAGATAGCGGTTAACTAGACTGTCTTATATTCCGGTTAGGATATATAATCGCTCAACCCCAGTGCAGAACCCTTCTATATTTCTATGATAGGATTTACCACATAGGAGAATTAAGAACAGTAACCTATAATTCTACACAAGTATCGGGGTACTTTCGACCACGATTTTAACATATGTTTATTCAACTTCAGCATATCCAAATCTCTCCTATCGGTTCTTGATTCGAAATCATATAGATTGTGATAATTAGTGATCAATTAACTATTAAACATTCATACCAATTATTGAATAAATCTTAATCAAGTGAAGAAGAAATCAAACTAATGCATTAAGTCATGAGTTAGAGTTTCAAGCGATTCAAAAAGAAAGCTCTAATAAAGTGTTTAGATCCTAGCCATAGTCACGCTAAGAACTAATACAATTCCAAACATAAACTGAATTAAAAAGAAAGAAAGAAAAGTACTGCGAACTAAAGTCTCCAATTGTAGCTTCCAATCCTTGCCCTGTGATGTGTTGTGTGATAGAATGACCAACTCTCCCTAATAGAATAATCCCTAGGGCTTAAGTATGTTGCAAATTTCGTGCCCTCTGGACCCTTCTGCCCTTGTCCAATTTTACTTCGAATCTGAAATTCCCCGCATTGGCACCGCGGTCCTGCAGAATAGCACTGCGGTGCCTAAAGTCCTGCGGGTTCTCTGATCTTCTGGAACCGCGGTCCTGCTGCGGGCACCGCGGTGATGTCTTGCCTTCGTCTGAATCTCTAATTTTTAACCTTTTCTGCCTCGGGACTCTCCTTTTATGCCCACTTTTTGCTCCTTTTCGTCATTTTGCCTTTTGAACCGTTGTGACTCAAAAGAAAGGAAAACGACCCTAACACTACACTTATTTAAACGAAAATGGGAAAAATACTAACTAAAAATGACTCAAAAAGCGTATGCAAAATATGCCTAACAGTTAACTATCAATCTATCCAAAGTTTGGTAAAGTTGAAATTACTGCCATCTATCAACATAAACCCTCAACATAAGTGTGAGGTGTGTGTAGAGGCAAAACTTTCCAAGAGTCCCTTTAGATCCGTCGAAAGGGAAACCGCTTCTCTAGAACTCATACACACTGACATATGTGATTTGATGTTCGCTCAAACTAGAGGGGGGAATAATTACTTTGTGACTTTCATAGATGATGGCACAAGGTATTGTTACCTTTATTTACTAAAAAGTAAAGATGAAGCTTTTGAAGCGTTCAAACGTTACAAAACTGAAGTTGAGAACCAACTAAGCGGGCAGATTAAAATAATCCATAGCGATAAAGGGGAATATGTAGCGCCATTTGAAGAATATTGCACCCAATCGGGTATAGTTCATCAAACAACGGCTTCTTACTTACCTCAATCAAACGGTGTTGTTGAACGCAAGAACTGAATGTTAAAAGAAATGATGAATATTTTACTCATCTTCAGGCCTCCCACAAACCATGTGGGGAGAAGCTGTCCTTTCCGCGAATAAGATTCTTAATAAAGTCTCACACAAAGGTAAGAACAAGACTCCATACGAGCTATGGAAAGGAAAGAAACTTACATACAAATATTTGAAGGTATGGGGTTGTCTGACCAAGGTAAAAGTACTTATGCCAAAGCAGGTCAAGATTGGACCTAAGACTGTGGATTGCATATTCATCGGATATGCCAATAACAGTAGTGCTTATCTTTTCCTAGTACATAAGTCGGATGTACCAGACATTTATGAAGGTGCGATCATGAAATCAAGGAACACGTGGTTCTTTGAAGACACATTTCCAAATAAGGAAAACAACATAACCTCTCGCAAATAAAGTTATGAGAAAACCTCTAAGGATCTAGGAGTCGCTGACTACCTAGATCCAAACGGTTCAGATCTAGTGTATTCTGAAGTGGTTGATTATCCAAAATCTAGTATTGCAGATTCTCAGGACTTGGAAGATTTAGAGATGGAACCAAGGCAAAACAAAAGGGCCCGGAAGGACAAGTCCTTTGGTCCAGACTTTGAAGCTTATTTGGTTCAGGACGAACCACAGACAATCATCGAAGCATTGTCAACTCCAGAAGCACCGCTCTGGAAGGAAGCTTTAGAAAGTGAGATAGAGTCCATCCTGCACAACCACACCTGGGAGTTGGCTGAACTTCCTCCGGGATACAAACCTTTGGGTTGTAAGTGGATCCTTAAATGGAAGTTAAAGGCAGATGGATCTATCGACAAGTATAAGGCTAGGTTGGTAGTCAAGGGCTATCGCCAAAAAGAGGGTCTTGATTACTTTGACACCTACGCTACGGTGTCCAGAATGACATCCATACGTATGTTCATAGCCATCGTCGCTTTGCGGGATCTTGATATACATCAAATGGATGTCAAGACAGCCTTCCTAAATGGTGATTTGGAAGAAGAAATGTATATGGACCAACCCGAGGGGTATGTGGTTCCAGGACAAGAGACAAAAATGTGTCGGCTTGTCAAATCGTTGTACGGGCTGAAACAGGCCCCTAAACAATGACATGAGAAATTTGATAGTACCCTACTATCAAAAGGGTTCTACATTAATGGATGTGACAAATGTGTTTACATGAAAGGAAATATCAATTTTTTCATCATGATATGTCTCTATGTAGATGACTTGTTGATCACTGTAAGCAGTCCTGGGATAATCCTAGAGACTAAGAACATGTTAAAACAATGTTTTGACATGAATGATATGGGCATTGCAGATGTCATCTTAGGGATCAAGATCTCTAAGACATCTGACGGACTGGTCTTGTTTCAATCTCACTACATCGAGGATGTACTGAAGAAATTTGAGATGTGCGACAGTTCACCAGTAACGACGCCATTAGATATAAGTCAAAAGATTGACAAACATCTTGGTGTGCCTGTACGCCAGGAGCGGTATGCGCATGTGATTGGTAGTCTGATGTATATCATAAATTGCACTCGACCTGATATCGCTCATGCAGTCAATAAATTGGCTAGGTTTACCCATAATCCAAGTGAGGATCACTGGAAAGCGCTGAATAGGGTACTACGGTTCCTGAAGTTCACGCTAAATTTCTGGTTACACTATTCGAGATATCCAGCTGTACTAGAGGGGTACAGTGATGCAAACTGGATATCTAATAGCAATGACATCAAGTCCACCAGCGGATATATTTTTACAATCGGTGGTGGAGTTGTGTCTTGGAAATCCTCTAGGCAAACACTTATTGCCCGATCCACGATGGAGTCAGAATTTATCGCTTTAGACAAAGCGAGAGAAGAAGCTGAGTGGCTTCATGGTTTCCTAGAGGATGTCCCATATTGGGATAAACCCGTGTCTTCTGTAATGATCTACTGCGATAGTCAGTCGGCTCTAGGAAGGGCACAAATTTCTATATACAATGGCAAGTTTCGTCATATTCGACGGAGACATGAGTCCTTTAGGCAGCTGATCACCTCGGGTGTGATTTTCATTGATTACGTAAAATCTAAGGAAAATATCGCAGATCCTTTGACGAAGGGAATACCCAAAGATCAGATGTTCTTCCTGTCTAGGGGAATGGGCTTAACATCCAATCAATAAGAACCGATATAATAGACACCCAACCTTACAGACTGGAGATCCCAGGAATAAGGTTCAATGAGAAAACTAAACTATAAAAGGTTCAGTTGAGCGCTTTGGTGGAAGCAAGAGCACTTCGGATAATGATTTCTTCTTAAGAAAAATAATCCAAGGTCGTTCCCGGGATAGACATAAAGTGCAACCTGTAGAGGGGTAAATGATAAGTTTCCAAACCTTTAATGATCTCAATAATTGAGGTTAGGTTGGAGAAACTTTTAATGGTTCTAAACGCTTGAGTAGTGGGGTGTTGCAGGATACCTTGTAGGAGATCACCTATTTAAGTGCAAGGACGTGCCGCCTCAAATGAACGCACTTATGAATCCAAGTGTGCCCACGGCGGACAAAAACATAAAGAATGATGGAGTAGGAAAGGTGTTGTGTTGGTACCATTGATTTGGCATATACTAAACACTGACGGTTCAAGACATCACATTCACCCCGCAGTAAATATGTCCGATGGTATTCTACTATGGAAGGTTCAAACTTACGGCTACCTCTCCAGATGCATCATCGATCCACCGAATGATTGCTGGAAATGCACCATGCGTGTGTGCCAAAATCTCTTCCAAGAGGTGATTGTTGGAAATTTACTAAACGTGAAATAAAGTTAATCCTATTAATTATGACTCGAACAATTGGGGCCCCGCACGTCGGAAACATGGTTTTCACACACGTGCACATACAAGGATCGTAATTTTCTTAATGAAAGATATATTGATACATATATGAATTGTTTGAGACGTAAGATAATAGATGGTTGTTGGCCAAATGATAATGGTTTCACGTTGGTAAACGAAAGGAAGACGTGTACAATGTGTAAAAGATGAAACGAGTCTGAAAAATGTCGCGGCGTCACCCTGCAGGACCGCGGATGTTTCAGACCATTGGAGAAGAACGAAAACTGATTTTTAGGCTGACTTTGGAGCATTAATTCTCCATTATTTGGCTCATGAATTCAGTCATTATTTGGCTGAATTGTAACTCCACATTTAAGGCTATTACATGGTCTTTATTGATCATTACTAGGCTATGTGGAAGATCATCTTCTCCATACTATAAAATGGAGCCTTGAGCTCATTTGCAAAATACACCTTACACACAATTTTCAGAATATATTCTTCCTCTCTTGCAATTTTCAAACACTCTAAGATCTTTCTTCCTAAAGCGAACACTAGAGTCTCCTTTGCTCTTTTGTTTGATTGTTGTTTTATCTTGGGAGATAAGTTGTCAATACACCATCGAAAGGAATATACGGGGCAATATTATCTTAAGGATAGATTGAAAAATCAATCGACTCAGTAAGTCAATTTCTTTATTCATTTTCAGATCTCTAACATATTTGTTGTTGTTGTTGTTACATTTCTCATTTTCTTGTTACTATATTTTTGTTCTCACAATGATAAAGGTATCCAATTCATATGACCTATTAACAATAAGTTACATATGTTAATAGTCCACATCGGAAATAGAGTGGAACATGAACTTTTTATATGGACTTGGACAATCATCACCCTACAAGCTAGTTTTTGGGGTTGAATTAGGCCCAAGATCCATTCTTTACATGGTATCAGAGTCACGTCCATTCCAATTCTTTGTTAACCGATGTTGGGCCCCCAAATTATATTATCCACGCTCCAGTTAACAAAGTTTGGGCGTGCTGGAGAGTGTTAAAAGTCTCACATCGGAAATGGAATGGAAATATGGACTCCTTATATGGACTTGAACAATCATCACTCATATTTTCATTCAATTTCCGATATGAGACTCTTAACAACATCTATCCCTGATTTTTCACTTATTTGAATTGGAAAAGGTTGATATTTATATAATTGTTTCGTCGAGATAATTAAAGCTTAAAATATTGAGAACTGCATGTGTTTGAAAATGAAAGAGTATTTGATATATTAGATATGTGCAGTTCTTTGAACAACAATTTAAAAACAATGCTTGCAAATTGATAAGTTAAGAAGCACTTTAATCATTTATTATGTGAACATTTTGTCAAGTAATTCTTACACATCGATGGTTTCTTTTTTTTTGTTTTTGGTGTTATAGTTGTGTAAACGATTATAAACATTGTATGTAGCATATAGGGATGACAATTTTATTTTCCTGACTTTTACCCCCTACTTAATGTTCTTATGAAAACACTTATGACATGTGATTTGAAATGAAAATAATAAGTAGCAACAAATTACAGAAAGAATTTTAAAATAATCAAATGAAGAACGTAACATACTTTGAATGACAGTTTTGCTAGTAGTCAAATATGTTTGTTAAGTTTAGGTCCCTATTAGGTAGGTTATATTATATTGTTTCTTTATCCTGTTTGAAAGAGGCATACTTTTAAGTTTGGCACCTGTATTTGATCTTGTTAAATATACATCCGATATAAACAATATACATGCGTATATATATCGGATGAATAGTGTCTCGGATTTTCTGTAGTAGGGCCCACGATTGGGTTGATTTTGTATAATATTAATCTTGTACATTAATTTGTCTTGTAATCTTATCATAATTATATAATTAGTCTTCAAATAGAATAGGGTTTTAGTTATAGAATAGGAAAATGATTTCCTTATGTAACTTGTATATATACACCTTTCATTAATGAAAATAATCAAGAGATTATTTCTTTCAGACCTATTGAGCGGAATTAATGAAATAGAGAAGCATGAATTTATAATCTTTTAATTGAATATATCATCTCCGATCACATACATTTGTTATTTCACAAACAGATTTATTCTAAAATACTTGATATTTTAAAAATACAAAAAAAAAATCAATGTATTACTTTTTCCCTTTTTTTTCTCCAATAGTGAAGTGTTAATTGATCGAGACATTTAAGAGAAAATAAAAATTAGACTAATACTTTTATGATTACAGCAATTAAATATCATTTTTAATGAATATACATAAACTTTTAAAGACGTAATATGAATCAGAACCCAAAAGCAGGTTTCTTTTAAATAGTGGCGGATCCAAGCAACAAAATCCGGTGGTGCAAATATACGAAATAATATTTTTTTGCGTAGGAAAAAAAAAATTGCAAGGCAATGTACGAAACAACGTCGTTTTGTATATATTTTAGTGGTGCAACTACACCATTCTGCTTTGTGTAAATCCTCCACTGCTTTTAAAGTTGTCGCCATATTAAAGAGCTTAAATGCTACCATGCTCTAAATCAATGAGAATTTAGGAAGGACAAAAGACACGGGTAAGAATATTAGGCCTCATTTGTTTCGATTAAGATGTTTGAATTTGAATACACATTTATATATTAAGATGTGCATTAAAAATTATATGTTTGAACCTGAATATACATCTGAATATGAAGATGTTGTATTAAGATTTGAATACTAAATAATTTAAGATTGTTTTTTTCAACATTTGAACGTATAAAAAATTATTTAAACTTTAATAGATAGAAAATTTCATAAAATATTAAATTAATTTAAAACTATATAAACAAAATATATATATATATATATATTGCGGTTGGTGGCACTAATGACTAACGGTGGTAGTTGTGTGTTGATTGGGGATTATTTTGGCTAACTATGGTGTTGAATGTACTAGCTAGTAGTGATTGTAGCTGACAATAGTGGTTGATGGTGGTAATTGGTGGCACTGGCTGATGGTTGTGGTGGATGATAGTGATAACTAATGTTAGTGGTGAATGGCGATGGTTGGCAATATATTGTGTTGACTAATGATGATGATTGTCAATAGTTATTATGGTAATTAATGGTGGTTGATGACGATGATTGTAAATAGTGGCTAGCGTTGGTGATGGTTGACTGTAGTGATTGACGGTAATGGTGGTTGTAGCTGAGGATGTGTTGTGGTAGTTGGTGGTAGTTGACAATGATGGACGATGGCGATAGTGGTGAATTGATGAAATTGGTGAACTATCATCTTTAGAAAATTTTAAATAGACATCTTACTTATATTAATATTTTGTCACATATCTTAATCATTTAGATTTATTCAGACCCATTAAGTGGTTGAAACTTAAAAAAAAAAACTTAATGATTATGATCTGAATGAGTAAGATTCATACCTAAACAACAAACAAACTTAATGAATGAGATCTGAATAATTTTTTTTTTTTTGTTGTGAAGGAACTCGCATGCCGCTCTTTCGAAGTGCGCCAGTGGTAAACCCGGCCGACGCAATAGCCTGCAAACCACGTCAGCCAGTTAAACCACACTTGGCAAGCCAGTGTGAGCTCCCAAGAGGCGGGCGAGCGTTACCCTGGGGTTTCGAACTTGTGACCAAGCTCTTCCACACCACCCAATGAGGATACCCTCTGCCTTCAAGACCAACTGGTCTAGGGCTTCGGATAGAGATCTGAACAATTAAGACTAAGATCAAGTGCAAACAAATGTGGTCTTAGTACTCTCTCCCTTCCTTTTAAGGTGATCTTTTAGACATTTTAATTACAAAATAAGTTAATTTTTAAAATACTAAGAAGGAATTAATCTCTATTTTTTAAATTTATCATTGTCTAATAATTGTTAAACAAATTTCTAAAATATCCTACAATTCATTTTTTTTTCCTATTCATATGTTAAAGGATATTTACTAAAATAGCACATTTAATTAGTGCTATTAAATATTTTAAGGGGTATGACAAACCCTTAAAATCACTTAGGAGTAATAGATTTTATTAAGTACAAGACTCTATAACAATGATTAATACAAGAAACATTGATATACTTATCGATTTTTCTGAGGTGATAATTATTACTCCATCCATCTTATGATATGTGAGGAGGTTTGTTTTGATACACAAATTTAAAAAGATTTTTTTTATGAATCTTATGGTTTAAAATAAATCATGACATTTATGTCTATAAATTATGTTACTAGGGATTTTAACGGACTCATAAAATGAGATTGGAGAAATAGTGATATATTTTCACACTTTTTACTTTCTTTTCTTTCAAAATCACCCCCCCCCCCCTCCAATACAAAATCTATGAAAAGGGCGTGAGAGAATGTAATTTTGCAAATAAACATAACAAAAATCAACGTCACATCCCATATTTATTTCATTTATCGTTTTAAAAATATTTGTTTTTCTTTCGTTTCCTCTTTATTCTTTTTTTTTTATTTTCACTTGATGACTGATTTAACTTTTTTCTTGTGGCTAAAGAAATTATTGGAATTTATTAATATTTAAAAAAGTACATGCAAAGATACATTATATGATATATGGTATAAGAAATGTAACTTTTGATTATGCTAATGTTGGATTTGGTGTTGTGACATTTTACCCAACATAATATATCTCTTCAAGTATTGATATGAATGTGTAAGTATGTTGAGACAAATGTTGCACAACATTCGGACCAACATTTTCTGAACAGATTTTGTCTTACTTCATGCGATGCAGTAATATTTGTGTAAATATTACTATGAGGTAAAAATGACTTGACAAGGTAAAAAGGAGCTGGTAAAAATGAGTGAGGACTAAGTCAAAAGTTGTTGCTTGTCGTGAGGATCAAGCCAAAGTTGTTGAGATTATTACTCCCTGATCTTCTCCAACCAATCTCACCATCAATCCACCTTTCCCTCAACTTCCACAATCGATCGATGAGCAATTCAAGGAAGGCTTTCTACTATAAATAGAGAGGCTATTGCAGTGAATCGACATCCAGAACCAGAAAGTAAAAATACCAAGAGAGTTCTCAGAATTTCATCTCAGAAATTTGGATCACTAGTGTTGCCTGAGTGTTGACAATATTATGTCCAACACTACAATTGTTGTTTAGATTCTAGATTAGTTTTGTATGGAGCGATTGTAATAAGAGGTTGTTTATGTCTACTTAGTTAGATTTTTCAGGCGTTGTCTATGTCTACTTAGTTAGATTTTTCAGGCAGAAGTCATCTGCGACTACAACTTTTAATTTCTTTCCGTTTTATCTTGTAAATCTGTAAAGAAAGGAATTTGTATATAATATATATACAATACATTTGATCGTTTACCATCATAAGTTATATTATATATATAACTTGTGATAATTTAAAATATTTGTGTTCTTTAAATTTCTGTTGCATTTACTCTTTAAAGTTCTCTATTTTTGCTAAAGTGTTGTTACTGGTGTCGGACGACATAATTTCTGACATTCGGAAACAGAATTGACATTCGAGTTTATTTCATTTTATTTTTATTGTTCCATATCCCCCTTCAAGTGGTATTAGAGCCGACACTTAACACAATAAATGTTTGGTCATGTTGTCATAAGTTATGGATAAAACAAATCCAACTATTGGTAGACTTCATATTTTAGATGGATCAAATTATGCATATTGGAAGATTCGTCTACGTTCTCATATCAAATCAATTGATGTTAGAGCATGGAGATCTATAATCAATGGGTATGTTGTTCCAATGTTGCCATCGGCTGAATCTGAATGGACTACAGAAGAAACCAATAATGTTAGATTTAATGAAAAAGCCTTAAATGCAATTTTTGGATGGGTTGATATGTATATTTTCACACTAATTCAAAACTTTCACATGGCTAAGGATGAATGGTATACTTTACAAATTCATTGTGAAGGTAGCTCAAGTGTTCGTTGAACAAAACTACACATACTCATGAGTAAAAATGAACGTTTAATGATGGAAAAAACGGGTGTTATTAAATCTAATTTTAAAAAGTTGATTGACATCTCAAATGAATGTCAAGTGCTTGGTGAACCATTAACCAACACTCAACTTGTTGAACGGGGACTTCAAAATTGAATGAGATACACAACTTTAATAAATCTTTACATGCAGGAATTGGGTACGAAAACTTTCTTAAAACCATATGCTCTAATCTCTTTGATAAAAATGAGAAAATATGATTTGTAAAAGAAAAATGGATGAATAATAGGTTCTCATATATGTCAAAGAATATGAAGTTTGTGTGTCATCATTGTAACTCCCTGTTGAGTGTATTTTATACACTATTTCGAGTCCTTTTTAGTTAAGTATTTTCCCTTTTTTCTTTGTGTTTAGTATAGCATTAGGGTTATTTGTCTTTCTTTTGAGTCACAACGGTCCTAAAGGAGGAAATACAAAATTGAGGATGAAATGAGCTTAATTGAGAATGAAATTGCACAAGCACTGCCCAAGAAATGAAGCCTAAGAGGTCCTGAGAAGAATAGAAGAAATCTGGCAAAAATCAGGCGAAAAGCATAAGGCACCGCGGTGCATGACCAAGAGGCCAAAAAGTATTGAGTCGAGGCGTCCAGTAACTAAGGATGAAAAATCACCGTTGAATGTACCGCGGTCCAGGTATAGAGCATCGCGGCACAATATTTCTAGTAGCCTACCAGTGTTTTCGGCTGAATTAGCACCGCGGTGCCTGTCAGCAGCACCGCGGTGCCGACGCGTATTTCCGAGAAAAAGTTGACTTTTCAGAAGGGTAAAAGGGTCCAAGCAAGGTTTTTCTCAGATATAAATACCCTAAACTCTGTCATATTTCATGATCATACTTTGGATAGGAGAAAAGGAGGCAAGAACAAGATTAGAGACATCGAATTGTTCAAGTTCTTTTCTTTCCCTTATTTTTATTTCAGTTTATGTTGGATGTTGTATTAGTTCTTAGCATGACAATGTCTAGGAGTTAATCTCTTTATTAGGATTTTCCGTCGAATCTTCTTGAAGCTCTTTCATATAGTTAATGCATAGTTATTGATTTCTTCTTCAGCTATATTAAGATCTATTCAATATTGTATTGATTGCTTGATAATTAGCTGACCATTAATTGTCATAACTTATATGATTTCGAATCGAGATTCGAGAGGGGATATTTGAATATGTTGTAATTGTTTAGACATAGGTTAAAATCGTGGATGAAAGTACTCCGATACTTGTGTAGTGTTTAAGGTTATTGTTCTTAATCCTTCTGTGTGGTAAAATCTATCATAGAAATATAGAAGGTTTCTGCACAAGGTTGAGTTTTTATATATCATAACCGGAATATAGAACATATTAGTTAACCTGCTATCTTAATAAAAAGAAGATTCATTAGCCTTACATTAACACGTGAAAGAGTGGATAGTTGAGGAGATTGGAAGCCCTATTTCCTTCATAACTGTTTAAAGCCCAAAGTATTATCAATCGTAGTTTGATTTCTGCACTTAGTCTTAATTCTTAGTTAAAATCTCAAACCAAAGTACGTTAGCCAAATAGATACCATAGATTAGATATTCGGTACTTATTAAACCAGTCTCTGTGGACGATATCTCGGTCTTACAAATCTTTATTACTTGAACGATACGTACACTTGCGTAAGTATCTAGAAATATCGCAACACTCCCATGTACACTTAAAATCATATTGTTTCAAACTTTAAAATTTTGTGAGCAAAATGTTTCCTAAAATGTTGTCCAACATTCCGAATAACAATCGAAATATCATTTATGAGTCAAAAGGTAAAAATATATTTTAAGATAGTTTGGGTTCCTAAAAAAGATGTAACATGTAATGTTGCTATAAATGCATTAAGAAGTAACATTTCAGGTTCTTGGTACTTTGATAGTGGATGTTCTCACCATATGACAAGTACAAAAGATTTTCTAAAGAACTATGAGTAGTCATTCAATGGAGAAAACGTGACTTATGGAGGTGACAGTAAAAGCAAAATAATTAGAAAAGGGATCTTGGATGTTCCTGGATTTCCAGCCTTAAGAAATGTCTTACACGTTGAGGGCTTAATGGCTACTTTGACTAGTATTAGTCAACTGTGTGATGACGATCTTGAGGTAAAATTTAATAAGAATGTCTGTAAAGTTACGAATGAAGCAAATATATGTATCATGACAGGTACAAGAACATGTGACAATTTATATCTTGTTGTAAGACAAGAAACATGCAATAATGCTAAGATCGATGACACAACACTATGACATCAAAAATTGGGGCATGTCAACTATCACAATTTAGCAAAATTGGTCTCATATGAAGCGGTTAGAGGCATACCCAAACTTAGCCATAAAGGTAGAATTGTCTGTGAAGATTGTTTGAAAGGTAAGCAAACCCGTGTCTCTCATAATGTTTTCCAACACGACGGACAACATTCAGGTACATCTCACTATTTTCAATTACTACATATGGATTTAATAGATCCAATTGAAGTAGACAATCTAGGAGGCATGAGATATTCCTTTGTGACATTAGATGATTTTTCTAGATATTTTTGGATATATTTTTTGAAAGAAAAATCACAAATGTTAAAATCTTGCACTCTAGAATTAGAAATTTATTCTATTCTCTTATTTTTTGGATTAGATCCGACCATGGAAAAAAATTAAAAATAGTTCATTCACAAATTTTTGTGAGAAAAAGGGAACTTTCCATGAGTTTTCTGCCCCAAAAACTCATCAACAGAATGGGGTTGCAGAACGGAAGAATAGGACATTGCAAGAAATAGCTGGAGTGATGCTTAGTTCTAAACATTTGTCAAAATATTTATGGGCATAAGTCTTAAATACTGCTAATCACACCGCTAATAGAGTTTATTTAAGGCCAAGAACAAAGATGACACCCAATGATATTATAAATGGAAAGAAACCAAACTTGCGTTACTTTTATATTTTGGATTTATTTGTTATATTTTAAATAACATGGATCATTTGACAAAATTGACTCTAAGAGTGATAAAAGATTTTTTGTTGGCTATTTACAAAATAGTCATGCTTATCGAGTATACAATCCGAGATCCAGAACTGTACAAGAGTCTGTAAATGTTATCTTTGATGATCTTTCTGATGTTTCAGGAAAAACTATTGAAAAATAACATTATAGATACATTGAAAAGTCTACAGTGTGTAGAAGAATCGGATGTTGCCACAATTGTTGCCACACCTGAAGCAACATCCGAAATAACAATAGAGACCACAGAGGCTACAGATAGGGAGTCAAGTGCTAAATTATTAGACCAAGTTCGTAGGTACCCCTCATCAAAGATTAGGAAGAATCGTCCAACGAGCCAAGTGATAGGGGGAGTTTTTAAAAGAATTAGAACAAGAGGAAAAGAACCACTCAACTATAGAGAAATGTAAGATATGTGTGTATGTCAATCATATACCAAGAGGTTAGTCTTTCTTGTTTTATATCTAGATTAGAATCAAAGAATGTTGTAGAAGCACTTAAAGATAATTTCTTAATACAAGCAATGCAAGAAGAGCTTGAACAATTTTTTTAAAATGAATTCTGGACTTAGTTCCACATCCAAATAATACAAATGTAATTAGAACTAAGTGAAACTTTAAAAATAAATCAGATGAATCGGGAATTGTTGTTAGAAACAAAGCATGTCTAGTTGCACAAGGTTATACTCAGGTTGAAGGAATTGATTTTGATGAAACCTTCGCACATGTAGCTAGAATCAAGTCGATTAGACTTTTACTTGCTATTGCTTGTTGTATAAAAATTACTTTACACCAAATGGATGTAAAATGTGCCTTCTTAAATGGTTATCTAGACAAAGAGGTATATGTTGAACAAACAAAAGGATTTGAAAATCCTTACCATACACACTATGTGTACAAGCTTAAAAAAGCTTTGTATGGGTTGAAACAAGCCCCTCGTGCATGATATGGTCGTTTAACTAACTTTCTTGTTGAATTTAGTTTTAACCATGGCGAAGTTGATCATACTTTATTTATTAAACGACACGATGTAGATATTATAATTGCTCAAATCTATGTGGATGACATAGTCTTTGGATCGACTTCACAATCGTACCTAAATTCATTTGTTGAAGCCATGTCATCGATATTTGAAATAAGCATGATTGGGAAATTAAATATTTTCTTAGGCTTGCAGATAAAGCAAAGTGAAGATGAAATTTTTATCTCACTGAGTAAATATGACAAGAATATAGTTAAAAGATTTGATTTGGAGAACACTAAACAGATGAAAATGCCAATGGGTTCATCGTAGACGGTACGTAAGGATAATGTTGGTAAAAAAATCGACCCAACATTATATCGATCTATGATAGGTAGCTTTTTTTATCTTACTGCTAGTCGCCCATATATTATATTTAGTATTTGTGTTTGTGCACATTTTCAAGTCTGTCCCAAAATGTCCCACTTAAATGTCATCAAACGTATTATTCAACATGTTGCTGGCACATGTGAGTTGGGAATCTGATATTCCAAAGACACTAATCCTAACTTAATAGGATTTAGTGACTCGAATTGGGTTGGAGATGTGTATGATAGAAAAAGTACAAGTGAATGATGTTTTTATCCTGACAATAACCTTGTTTCATCGTATAGTCGTAAATATAACTGTGTCACACTTTCAACTGCTGAATTTGAATATGTAGCAGCTGGAAGTTGTTGCTCTCAATTAATATGGCTACGACACATGTTAGACGACCATGGATTTACTAGCAACATTTTAATTTTGTAATGTAATAATTTGAGCCCAGAATGCCTAATGTCTATTATTTAGTGCTAGAAGCTAACCGCCATAAGCTCACCCTTCGGGTCTCGCTTCCAGCGCAAGAGGCCAAGCATTCTGCCATGCTGTAAATATTTTCAAAAATCCAGTTCAGCACTCACGTACAAACCATATTGATATTAGACATCACTTTTTAAGATATTAGTTGAAAAACAACTAGTTCAAATTGAACATGTTGACACTCTTCATCAACTAGCTGATATTTTTACAAAAGCTTTGGACCATGAAAGATTTTCTAGTTTGAAGAAATCTCTTGGTCTTTGTAATCTCTAAAAAGATATTTTTGGTGAATGTCGACTGAAATGTTGTCTAACATTTCAGGTGACATTTACTTATGTTATATCACTAACTGATTATTGATGATGTATGGTGCATAACTTTTGGCCACATAAGCATGATCCTTAAATAAGAATATGTTATCAAAGTGATACCGTTCTCTGCGATGATATATATATATATATATATTATAAAAATAGAGTATCAAAATAAGGCAAAACCTTTATAAATATTTGGCAACTGTGAAAAATGGGCATAGCCCGTGAAAGATATTGTTTCTATTCTATAGAAGTATCGAGTGCTTCAAAAGAAAATTGAGAATACCATAAAAGTATTCTTATTTTTGACACGCAAAATTCTTTTATATGTTTTATATGATTAGACCAAGGACACGATGAAAAAATGTTACATTGGTCCAGTGGTCAAACTCATAAAGTGCATATAAAATGTGTCTTGGTTTGTTGCCAAATCTGAAAATTATTGTGGATCAAAATATTTGTGTCATCCAAAATGTTGCTAACATTGCTGTTGATATTTTCAGAATGTGATATGTGTTGGGATATTGTTCTTATCTGATTTTTGAAATATCAAATTTTACTCCCTATTATATGCCTTGATTAATGAAATTTCAGAATTTAAAATGATAAGATTAAATGTTATTCCTACCGTTATGTTTATTTTTTATCCTAATATTTTAAGTGTAAGTTATTGTGTAAAATGGAAACACCTAAAATAAAGGATTTTTGTTGCTAAAAAAGGTTTGTCATGTATATAAATATTTCTTCCACTTGCTATTATTTTATCATTTCCTATTTTCCATAAAAATTAAAAAAAAAAAGAAAAATAACATCGGGTATACATCTACCTACATAACCGATGGAATCAGCAAACCAAACTTCAATCTCTATCAGAAACCCTAACTTCTCAAAACCCTCCCCAAATTTTCACCAATGGAAACATCACCAATGTTAGAACAAATGTCATCCAACATCCACTCCAACACTCCAATGAGCACAAGCCCTCCAATGACTACGGAGGCTTTCGAGCACAATGATCCCCACCAAATAGAACAAACATCCTCTTCCTCCAATCTCCCAGAAAACCCATGTACAATAATAGTGTTTAAAAGTTTTGATGAACCTTTAGATAATAGATATCCCGGAGATGATAATAACCCTATAGATATTGATGAAACTATTAATTTTTCACCTTTGGATAAAAGGCCAAGGTCCTTTACCTTCCCTACTTGTCGATCGAGTAGAGTTTTTGAGAAAATCGTCTAAAAAGGATCGAGTAACAAAAGGTCTAGATATGAAACATCTATACCCTTTTACTCGAGCGGTGCAAGTGAAGATACATACTATGTGCTTTCAACAGATGATATTGAAGAAGAACCATCTGCTTCAGTGCATCCAAATGTGCCTCAAGAAAGGGAAATCCCAGAAGACACTCCTTTAAAATAATTTTTCCAAAGCGAGTTCCCAGACCTGCAAAGTCGAGTGCTGCTTCAAATGTTAACACTGATGCCACAACATCTCATACTACATTTCAGCCAACATCAGAAGAAGCACAAGCTACAAAATCCTCCAGCAGTACCGAATCCACCGATTCAGACTTAGAGGTATCTGCTTACTCAGATAAATTATATTATAAAACTAACTATGATATGTGGGACTATTACAAAAATAGAGTGATTATACATGAGAAAGAATTAGCTATTGCTTCATGTGCTGAATATGGTTTGGTAAAATTCTTTAAGGATAGACAACTTCTTAAAATTGTCAGAGAAAAAGACCTTATGTTGATGAAGTAGTAAGGTTGTTTTACGGATAGACAACTTGGCTAAGAAAGAATCAACTTCAATCCTTTCTTTTCTCTCTCTGATCTACAAAGTATTAACCACCCAAGGCTTTGATCATAAGAGATAAAATACTTTAGAGAAGGCTCATGAGATTTACACTCTAAACAAAGAAATTTTGAAGAGCAAGGACGGAGTCATCGACTTGCCATAGAAGAAGGAAGATGAAAGTGAAATTGTTGTCAGAAATGTCATCAACATTCTGGGAAACACTAGTCTAGGACAGTCTACACTGTCTACAGTGGATCAAATTGGAAAAATCAACCAACAGTATGAGGTTGATGTTGCAAGAAATGTCCTGATACAAGCTAGAGATCATTTCATGATGCTAATTTCTTCACAAAAAGGGGGAGATGATACTGATGTAGGGGAGGAAACTAAAGGCTAAAGGAAGCTAAAGGTTGTTGTGCAGAGGAAGTTGAAGTTGTTATGCAAGAGTAGAAAGTTACTAGAAGCAACTGCTACTGTATGATGAGCAATGAGGGAACTGTTGTTGATGCTAATGGAAGGGGAGGAAACTAGGGGTGGCCAGTTGGCCGGGTTCAGGGAGCGGCATCGATGGGTCTGGGGGGAGGGCGGGACCGGTCCCCTAACGGGTGCTAGTGGGATCCGCCAATGTCCCGTACCATTCCATGTCCCGTCGAAAAAAGGACCGGTCTTGACAGGGCGAGGTCGGGCCGGGATCGGGTTTATTTTCACTTAATTTAAAAAAAAACATATATACACACTTCAATAATTGAACAAGATATTGTAATAACAACATCTCAAAGCTGTTTTGTGCCTCTTATATTATTTAATATAAATCTGATTTTTTTGTAATACTATTTAAAAATTGCAATTTTGTGGTGTTGAAAGTTGCAAATAACATAGTAAAATTGCAATTAAAAAAATTATATTTTAAAAAATACCTTTTCTAGTTTCTTCACAATGTCTTGTGGTTCTTCGGTTGGAATTGAAATTTGTTGATCAAATTGGTCGACGTCGCTTCCAGTTCTGTCGGATAAGATTTCATTGTAGTTTAAATTGACTTCTTCGTTGATCTTTGGTTGACCGCACCTTCTACGCTCTGCTCATATCCAATCTCTGAATAAAACTGTAATCTCCAAGTTATCTCCTGCCAAGGAGTGTATGTGCTCTCATATTTGAAATCGTTCGGGAGAAAAAACATTTTCAGACGATGTTGATGATGCTTGAATATTTGTCACGACCCAACTCACGAGTCGTGATGGCACCTACCATATTTCCCCGAGTAGGCGAACCACATTCTCAATAACAAGTTAATCATCGGAAAATAAAATAACAAAAAGAAGTTATTAGGTCTTAAATACGAAATTCCCCAAAATCTGGTCAAACGGATACAAGAGCACTAAACATGGTCTGGAATAGAAGTCTAAAAAAATAAATGCCCGAAGGCTACATATTGTCTGTCTACTACAAAAGAAAATGGAATCAACTAAGAAGCCCTTCAGGGGCCACGGATGATCAATTAGCTCACCCTGAATGGCTGAAAAATGTCACATTCGTGAATCAGCCATGGGGCGTAGAACTGGAACCTGGATTACTCTGCACTCAACAAAAGTGCAGCAAGAGTAGTATCAGTACAACACTAGTACCGGTAAGCATCATAGGCCGACAATGATTAGATAACGCATGAAGAAGTTGAAACTAACAAGTAGCACAAAGAACAAACAAGCATGGTCACGTATCATAAACATGTAAAGTGTAAAGAAATCGAGAATCAACCAAGACAAATATAATTTTACCAAATGATAAGTCAATTATAAGAGTGGATGAATGCAATGCAATGCAATAGTCACCTCTCTCTCTCTCACTCCACTCTCGTACACACATGCTAAGGCAGTGCCTTTAAGCCATGACCCATGGGGGACCCGCGAAGTCCATGTACCACTCACGTTCTCCGGATAGAACCTCGGAGGCCAATCACTCACGCTCTCCGGCAGAAACCTGAGGCGATCACCACGCTCTCGGCGAAACCTCGGAGGCCAATCACTCACGCTCTCCGGTAGAAACCTCGGAGGCCAATCACTCACGTTCTCCGGCAGAAACCTAGGAGGCCAATCACTCACGCTCTCCGGCAAAAACCTCGGAGTCCAATCACTCACGCTCTCCGGCAAAAACCTCGGAGGACAATCACTCATGCTCTCCGGCAGAAACCTCGGATCAATATCATCACAACAATAATATAGAAAAGATATGACAGGCATGATAGCTGTCTCAACACATATCACAAATAGATAATCGACAAGTACAAGTCATATCAAA
Organism: Przewalskia tangutica; assembly: GCA_029844215.1. Taxonomy (NCBI): domain Eukaryota; kingdom Viridiplantae; phylum Streptophyta; class Magnoliopsida; order Solanales; family Solanaceae; genus Przewalskia; species Przewalskia tangutica. The sequence goes on along the minus strand of CM056739.1, from coordinate 12,194,087 downwards.
TGATAATCACAGAAAATAACACATATGGCGATAAGCCCACATAACAGCTGACGAAACCAACGTAATTTTAATTTATCTCCATTTCATGCCCGAAGGCCTATCATGATATCCCTGTCACTTCCTACAACTACATACGATTCTCTAATCAGAGTCTAACTAAAGTAAACCATAACCTACCTCAATGTCGAGCGGGTGCCACGAACAATCAAATCAATGTATTTCCCTTGCGTAGAGCCTCTGAACGATTAAAGTCTAGAAAATATGTGAACTACATTATAATATGAATCTAAGGACACCCATATTGCTATATTCATATTAACCAGATCTTTACCATTTCCATTGTATGACTAAACTCATACCCCTATAAAAATATTAGCATAACTTCAGGACAAACAAATAATATTCCTTTCTTTCAACTTTCCAGAATTTTTGTAAAACAAGGCAGAACTTTGAACAGTCATAACTTTCAAGCCATAAGTCGGATTTATCTTTGTAAGATATCAAACTGACGGGAACAGAGTTTTCTACAACTTTCATTCATTCCATACTTTCATATTCCTTACAGATTTGTACAGTTTTCACATTTTATATGCTGTGTCGCCTGGGTTTAGGTAAAACGGGGAAGAAACTTTAAACGGTCATAACTTTCAAACCAAAGTTGGATTTATCTCCGTAAGATATCAAATTGACGGGAACAGAGTAATCTACAACTTTCATTCAGTCCATACTTTCATATTCCTTACGGATTTGTACAGTTTTTGTGTTTAATATACTGCTGTAATCATTATGTCATGATAAATCCCTCAAGTTTCTCTATTCAAGTGGATTGTGGAATTTCCGTGTAATGAATTCTTTAAAATTTGATTTCATTCTACAACACACTATTATAATAATCATGAATAGATTAACTCAACCATAAACATAGAATATAACCTGAACTTAATTGAGCATTTCCTCCTTGTCTTCTAGTTACTAGGGGTTTCTCTCTCTTCTTTATTTTCTTTCCTTCTTTTCCTTCTCTGCTGGCTCACGTTTTTTTTTCTCCTCTCCTTATGTTGCTGCTAGGTTTTTTTCTCTTTGTTTTCCTTTCCTTTGCTGCTTAGTACGTCCCTCTCCCCCTTTTCCTTTGTTTTTTTTACGTGATGCCCTACCAAGGGTAGTGAGCTTGGCCCAATTACCCTTTTCGTAGTTTTAAAATGCTAAACGACCAAACGGGTCGTTACAATGTTCAACACATCTCGGGCCATATTTGATAGTGTTGGAAATGTCTTCTCATTTTCCCTCCAGTATTTAAGCAAGTCTTGACGTCCTTCTTCATTGAGAACTGCTTGGTACGGTACAACACCCTGCATAACAAAAATATCAAACTCGATAACTTTATTAGTAGTGATACCACTAAACATTCTATTTCTAAGGCTTTCAATACTAGTCGTAGAAATATCATGTTTTTTATAAGGTTGTACTGAAGAAGAAGAAGAAGAAGAAGAAGATGGTATAGAAGCCGGTTGGTTGCTATCACTTTCTTGTTAGTAATGTGTATATACTATTTTGCATTCAGTTTGTATGCTAGACAAAACTTCTTCTTTACTTGGTTTGTAAGTTGGTCGTTCATTTGGATTTTTTGGAGTCGGAGGTAGAAGTACTGTTATACAATCATAAATAGTTTCAATAAGTTCTTTACAACTGTCTATTTTAATAGTCGGATTTAATACATCACCAATAATATAAATAGTGGGAATAGAAAAAAAAATTAAATTTGATAAACATTTTTTAATAGGTGCTTTATAAGATGGTTTTTCCATACATTCACTGAGTAACAAAAATATTAGAGCTATAAAAATAACATAGTTGAAATAGTAGGATAATATATACCAGAAAATTCTTTAGTTGCTTGAAAAAATTTCTCTAAAAATACAATAAGTTCTGAACATTTCCCCAATCGTTATCTACAAGCATATCAGTTGAATTTTGATTATGAGCGTTAAAAATAAAGTTATAGGTCTTCTATAATCATAAGCAACAAGTAGTTGTTCATATAGAGAATTCCACTTAGTGACTTCTTCTTCAAGATTTTTTCTATAAGGTAGTCCACAATCGTGATAGGTTGTTTTATATTTTTTTTTCTTTGTATTCTATTACTTCTAAAAATAAAGTTTATACAAATTATACTTTATTAAGAATGTCTTCAAAAAGTGATAGACCATCCTTTACAACTAGTTATAAATATGACACACACATTTTATATGAAAATGATTAGGAAAAGATGGAGTTAATAAATTTTTTAAGTCTTACAACATAATTATTAGAAGAAGCATTATCTAACGTAACAATCATTATTTTGTTAGTTATACCATAATATTCACAAATTTGATGAATATTTTCTGCAATAAAATTTCCAGTGTGCCTATTATCAATATATCTATATGCTAAAATACGTTTTGCATAGACCATTTATAATCTATCCAATGACATATTACAGTTAAATAATCATGACTGTTAGTACTACGACCTTCAGACGTGATAGATACTTTGTCAGGAAAATGATATAATTAATAACATAAATATTATTTATATTCGTGTGCAAATTTAAAAATATCTCTCATAACAGTTGATCTAGGAAAACCGCTAAAAACATGATTATACATTTCTCTAATGTAATGAGTAAAACCAAGAGAGGAAGGAAATGAAAAAGGCAAACCCTTCACCGCAACTAATTTTGATATTGCTTCTATATCTCTATGTTTATCGTATTTAGGACTTACAATTCCCTCCGTCATCGGATTAATTTGACCATATATTTGGTCTGGTATACTATGCGAACCTTGTCCCGACTCACAGTGCATTGGCGCACCCGATTTTGTAGCCTTGTATTCATCCCACCTAGCTTTGTGAATATTTTGTACATGTCTCAAGAAATCTCCCGTCCCACCCTGACCTTTTTTCTCATTTTAAATTTATAAACATTTTTACAAATTTGATATTTAACTACTTGATTCTCTTGGTCCCTATAAAAAAAATCTCATGCAACTAATTTTAATTTTCGTTGTGTTGGGTCTCGTCTCATACTATAGGGAATAGGAGGCGTTCCAGTTTCAGTTTGAGGTGCACTAGTGAGCGTGTCATCTAGATTAGTGGGTGTGTCATCTAGATTCTTCTAAATTAAAGTGTAGTTCAGTTATATAATATATCTCATCCTCTAATGGTATATCATTAAAGAAAATCATTTCATCTACATGAGTGTAATCAATCAAATCATCATGTCTAAGAATAGGAAGACTAGAAGAAGTACTCCTGCCCTTGTTACCCCTACTAGAAGAAACACCCTTACCCTTACCTTTAAACATACCTCTTAATCCTTCCTTTTTAATTATGTAAATAAATAATTAAAGATATGAAATTAAGTGTGATAATTAAAATAAATTAACAATAATAATTTAAAGAAGGAACGAATGTACCAACGCCGACATAACGTCGACTTGTAATCGAGGTTGAATATTGAGTTTTGACAACATCTTAAGTCAACTTTACATTTTAATGAGTTTTGTGAAGAAATGCAAATTTTGTGTTGTGACATTTGACCCAACATAACATATCTCCTCAAGTATTGATATGAATGTGTAAGTATGTTGGAACAAATATTGCACAACATTCAGACCAACATTTTCTGAACAGATTTTGCCTTACTTCACGCGAAGCAGTAATATTTGTGTAAATATTACTATGAGGTAAAAATGACTTGGCAAGGTAAAAAGGAGCTGGTAAAAAATGAGTGAGGACTAAGTCAAAAGATGTTACTTGTCGTGAGGATCAAGCCAAAGATGTTGCCATTATTATTATGTGATCTTCTCCAACCAATTCCACCAGCAGTCCACCTTTCCCTAAACTTTCACAACCGATCGATGAGCAATTCAAGGAATACTTTCTACTATAAATAGAGAGGCTACTGCAGAGAATCGATATCTAGAACCAGAAAGTAAAAATACTAAGAGAGCTCTCGAGATTTCATCATAGAAATCTGGATCAGCAGTGTTGTCTGAGTGTGTTGACAATATTATGTCAAACATTACAATTGCTGTTTAGATTCTAGATTAGTTTTGTATGGAGTGATTGTAATGAGAGGTTGTCTATGTCTATTTAGTTAGATTTTTCAAGCAGAAGTCATATGCGACTTCAACTTTTAATTCCTTTTCGTTTTATTTTGTAAATCCGTAAAGAAATGAATTTGTATATTTATATAATATATATATATATATATAACTTATAAAAATTTAAAACCTTTTTGTTCTTTAAATTTCCGCTGTATATACTCTTCAAAATTTTCTGTTTTTGCTAAAGTTCTGTTATTGATGTCGGACGACATAAATTCCGACATTCGAAAACATAATTGACATTCAAGTTTATTTCATTTTGTTTTTATTATTCCATAACCCCTTCAGATTATGTTTATGCTCCCACGTCCATTCCCCATTAATACTCATTACTTGAATCAAAGTTTGAGGCAAATCTTTATAATTGATGTCAAAAGAATTCTAGAAGAGGAAGTGGTGTACATACAAGAGCAAAGCTGCTTTACCATTTCATTTCCTAATTCTAATTTGCTTGAAGTGAAAGATTCTCAGTTTTCAACCAAATTCGGATTCGCCGAAGCTTCTCAGATGAGGCTTGTTTACCATTTGATTTGCTAATGCAATAGTTATGGTTGATGCCTGATATTTTCTTCTCTTCTTAACTAATTTCTTGAGGCGGCGGAACAAGATAACTTAATTGCTTGAGCAAGATATGCCCTTTTCTCATTTTCAAATTATTCTAACGTTTTATTACTTATTTATTTTCTTTGGCGTACAAATAATTGAATTCATTTTTCAAGTTGATTCAAATTATTGTAATGTTTTATTTTGCATGTGGCGTACAAAAAATAATTTTTGAATTTCCGGTAAAAAGATTTTTTGCTAACGAAAGAGTCTTTAATGCTACCCAATATCCCTTTCTTTTCCAAATATTTTTATAAATACATTTTTTTGACGCCAACGCGCTTTTTTTTAATGATATTTGTTGAGAAGTGCAAAATCATATGAAAACAATTCTCATTTTATAATTATTAATTGGATCATTTTTTATGAATTCTCATCTCATACTCTTCGAGATGTATTTTCGAGTATTCCTTGATTATTTTGTCCGAAAAGACGTAGTATTAAACGGAGAATTTTGGACGCACGAGGACAAAGGTTTCCTATAACTTATAATTAAGTAATTGAGTGGACTGTTTAAACAAATCTTTTCTACTTCAAAGGAATGTTCTAAGAACTTGAATTGCTTAATGCAATAGTACCATTATGTCGGTAATATCAGTGAATACATCCAATTTTGGCAAATGGCACAATAAGGTTGTTGATATTGGATGAGTGTTGTGACAATATCTGTATTTGTCCAGGATAACATCGCTTATGAACATAAGGATGTTGCCAGCAATGTTGTGACAACATAACATACAACATCTCTAGAAACGATTTTGCCTATTATTTCGGCCAAAACAGTGTTTGTTACTGTGAGTTAAAAATGACCTAGGCAAGCTAACAAGGAAGTTGTGTTTAAAACGTGGGAAAAGAAGAAGTCAAGCTTGGAAGAAAAGCAACGTGAAGACCAAGTCAAGAATGTTGAGTTTTTCATGAATGAAAAATCGGTCCAAGCTGCAGCCTTCTTTCTCGCAACTCCCACAACCAATAAAAAGAGATCGGGAAAAGAGCTACAGGAAAGCCAAAGCTAAAGAAAAGCATAAAAAAAATCCTCTAATCCCGGTCATCCCAAGCACCATCAGTGAGGATTTCAAGAAAGTTTCACACTATAAATAGAGGGGGAACTTCAGAGTATCGATATCCAGAATTCAAAGAAAAAAATCACCAAGAGAGCTTTCAGATATTCACCTCAGAAACTGAATCAACATCTTAGCCTAAAGTAGCATAACAATATTTAGTCCAATATTACTTTTGCTGCCCAGATTCTAGATTGAGATTATTGTTGAAGCAATTGTAATGATGATGTTGTATGTTTCTTTTTAGATGTTTTATCTTTAGGCTGAAGTCATCTGCGACTTCATTTTTATTTGTAATTTCTTTTTGTTTTCATTGCTACAAATTATAAAAAGAAATTCAATTGTAATTGTATATAATATATACATTATTTCGGTCATTGACCATCAATGGTTATATTAATATATACTCTTGAAAATATAAACCTTGTGTCTCTTACTTTTCCGCTGCATTTATACTGTAAAGGTTTATTACTGTTTTATCATTGTGTTGCCTCAAGTGTTGAGACAATACTGACGGCAACATTCAGAAACTATTTAGTTGTTCAAGTGTTTTATTTTTTATTCTTACTTAACTGCTTATCCATAAGCCTTGGACCCAACAGTGGTATCAGAGCCAACACTTAATACAATAAGTGTTTGATCCTGAATCTAATGGCTATGGACTCAGCTATTCAAAATATTGGTAGACTTCCAATTCTTGATGGAACCAACTATGCGTATTGGAAGATTCGTCTTTGTTCTCACATCAAATCAGTTGATGTTCGAGCATGGAGATCAGTCTCCGAAGGTTATGTGGTCCCCAAATATCCAACAGATGAGCACGTCGATGTTTTTACCAAACCCGAATCTGAATGGACCGCGGAAGAGATCAACAGTGCTAGCTTTAATGAAAAGGCCTTAAATGCTATATTCGGATGGGATAGATCTATACATGTTCAAACTCATTCAGAATTGTACAACGGTCAAGGGTGCCTGGGAGACCTTACAAACTCATTGTGAATGTACCTCAAGCGTGAGACGTACAAAGCTACGCATGATTTTGAGCCAATATGAACGCTTGATGATTCAAGAATCTGAGGATATAAAGTCCTACTTTAAAAAGTTAATTGACATTGCAAATCAGTGTCAAGTGTTTGGTTCTCCTTTGACCAACACACAACTTGTGGACAAAACCCTCAGATCTCTTCCTGAAAGGTTTAACACAAAGATTTATGCTATTGAAGAGACCCACAATCTTGCCACGATAGATCTCCATGCCTTGATGAGTGTTGACACCCAATTTTGACCCATCTTTTAATCATTTCTTGCAATTTTAAGCATTTTAGGACACCACATTTTAATCATCATTTTTTGCATTTTTTTTACATAATATTCTATGTCTATTTCTTCACAAAATGACATGACATATTTTTATTTTAAATTAAGCATGATGTCTTTGTTAATATTATGTGTCTATTATTATTACACCGTCGTTTGATTTTAATAGTGTCTGCATCTCTTTAAATAATTAATTGACACTGCATTTTTTCTTGTAATTAGGCATTAAACATTTGCTAAAATTTGTATTTTATTATTATTGCATCGGCATTTGCATTTTAATAATTTGGTATCTTTAAATAATTTTTCTTTTAAATAATTAATCTATTTTGCATTGTTTGCCAAACCAGTCCAGCCCAAGGCACAATCTGGACCAGTCCAATCCGCCAAAAAACCGAAGCCAAACTGAGACCCAAAAATGAAGCCCAGTACCCCTTTCATCAATACCCAATACCCAATATCCAAACCCAAAACCCTAAACCTAATCCCACACTATAAAATAAACACTCCACCCTATTTTCTACCGGATTACCCTATTTCTACCTGTCAGCCGTTTCACCTTCTTCTAAAACCCTCATTACCCCTCAGCCCTCACCCTCTCTCTACTTAGCCCCCACAGAACCCTACTTTAATCACCCAGCCGCAGCACACACTATTAACCCACTCGTCTACCCTACTTTATCAACACTTCAGCAGCCCACCATTCTCCCCACATAAGGAGCCGCCTCACCCTCTCTCCCCTGAACCCTATTTCATACCCAGTCGCCTCACCTCACTGCTCCCGTCGCCCTTTTCCCTGTCCCTTCTACCTGTCCCTTTTCCCGTCGCCGGTGAAACCGCCGGCGAACCTCACCACTGTCAACTCCGCCATCACCGTCGAACCATCACCTCGTCCCACTGTCCCGCATCCCTGTAGCACTGCGGTGGCGTTGCTCCGGTGACCTCGTCGTAGAAGCGACGCCGCTGCTCGCTGCCCGCTGTTTGTTTCTACTTTCGTTATTATTACGTATGTTCCTTTGGACTGGTTCTTTTGGCTTTGATTCGGCTTTATGTTCGATCTGTTGCATATTGCTGTTGTGGACTGATTTGATTCTGTTTTTTGGATAACTCGCCGAAGTGTTGAAAACTTCGGCGACTGTGTTTGGTTTCTTGTTGGGAGTTTCGTTGGCTGTTGCTGGCGGATATTTGATTTTTTCTGATTTTTTCGATAACTCGCCGGAGTGCTAGAAAACTCCGGCGACTGTGTTGATCTCGTTTTCTTGATATCTGTTGTTGGTTTTGGTTCAGGGACTGATTGTTTTGGTTATTTTGATGTCTTGCCGGGGTTCTAAAAAGAAAACTCCGGCGACTGTTGGTTTTCTGATTCCGATTCGGGTTGTCGGATTCCGGCGAAACTATACTGCTTTTTTTTCCTAATGTTTTGCGGACCCTCTTGGTTGCTATACCACTGTCACTGATTCTGATTAGTTGCTGTATTGTTTTGCCACTGTTTAATACTCTATCCGACGGTGTTTTTTGACATTTTATTGGTGATGCTGCCTCGCTAACTGTTTCTTGTCTCGTTTGGCTACTGTCGCTTTTTATTATGGGGTTCGAACTATTTTTGGACGATTTTGCCCTTCCTTTATTTAAACTGATTTAGAATAAATACTACATTGTTGGTATTGACTGGTTTGAACAAAATACTACACTTGAATGGCCAATGAAAAAGTTATCCGTCGATTTTTGAGGCCTCCACAGTTGCAAAGACGAAAAAATAAAATAAATGAAGCTTTCTGGGCAAGGATGATTTCCTCCACTTACACCGGATAACCAACATGCGCTGGCAAGGCGAACGCTCGCAGCCGCACTTGTTTAGGCTGTCCCACTTTATATTTTTTACATATCTGAGCCCTCCGTGTTTAAAGCTATTACTGTTTTGGCGCGGATCCGAATGTTTTATTTATTTTATTATTTTTAGCAATATTGGTCGATGAAGGAATCCCCATCTGATTTCCAAGGCCTCCCTGTACAAAAGACGGATTTATTTTTGGTTTTATTTATTAATTATTGCTATTATTTTAAAAATTATTTATTTTATTACTAACACTTTTACTAAGTGTCTATGCAGGTACCCGAAGATATCTTGTACAGAAAACCTAAAAAAGGGTTAAAGATGTCCCAGATTCTTATCTCATGTCGCATTTAATTTTAGTTTTACTTTTGTATTGCATTTTATTTTAATTGTAAATTATGTAAAGATGCTTAGAATAGGTAGAATAAAAGCCAATATATAATTAACCTAGGTTTGAACGGATAACCGCAAGTTAGCGGATCCTATAGGATGTCTGACCCCTTCCCTTTAGGATAATAAAGAACCCTTACCTAGAATCTCACATAGCTTTCGCAGACCATTAAATGGAGATCATTAATTGCAGTATTTCTATTGCAATAAATCAAGTGTCCTAATTCACTTAAATAATTAGGTGGCGACTCCTTAAATACATTTAGGAATCAACCATACGTGGTACTCCCGTTTTGACTCCGGTTAAAATGGGGTGTTACAATGAGCATCTTTCAAACTTATGAGACGAACATTAAAAGTCAAAGAGATCTGTATAAAGACAAGACTTTGGCACTCCAAGGACAAACCTCGGAAACAGAGATTGAAAACGAGGATGAAAACCTGGAAGACTTAGGTAATGGTGCAACAGTTACCTTACTCACTCGTCGATTTAATTCGATAGTGAGAAAGATCAACAGTGATCGTAATAAAGCTAAATATAAGGAGCACCAAAATCCACTCTTCAATAAACAACCAATCAGGTCACCTTCAGAACAGAGAAACTGCAATTCGCTGAGAAAAACCAACTCGGACAACACCAATTTTAATCCCAAACAATTCGAGGGAGTGCAATGACATGCATGTTTGGGTTGGGGACATTATGCTAATGAGTGTGCAAACACCCTTAGAAAAGTTGGTAAGAGTCTGTGGGTAACTCTCAGTGATGATGAAAATGAAGAGGAAAAAGGAGATCAAGAAGAAGAACCACAGACAATGTTGGCAGCAATGTTCGAACACTCATTGTCCGACAATGAAGATGTTGTAGACAATGTTATGACAATATCTACAACAACATTGGGCACAACATCTGAAATCCCAGCGATATCATAAAGGTACGTTTATTTTGACTATTCTGATATTAATTGTTTCAGTGGTTTTATCTCTTCATGTGAAACTGTAGACTTGGATCTAGTTGACCCTAAAGATGAAGTGATAAATGAATTACAAGACCTTTGTAAAGCCTTGATCATACAATCTGAGCAACTAGACTCAAAAGCAAAATCTTTGGCTCTTGAAAACAACAATCTGAAAAGCACGCTAACCGATTAGAGGTGACACTTACCAAGAAGGATCTAGAATTTGGTAAGATTCGTGCAAGATTGAACTTAGCTGAGACCACCTTCCAAAGGCTCAACACGAGAACCTCCAAATTGGATGAAATCTTAAACTTCAGCAAACCTACACAGGCAGGGCTTGGGTATCAATCACCTAGTAAAACCAAGACTTCCAAGATCCATAGTAAAAGTGAGAGGACATATGACATATGACAGGTACCAAAAGCCTACTGAAGTATTATGAAGCATCCAATGGAGGATATGTGACCTTTGGTGAGTGAAACAAGAGTAAGATAATTGGTAAAGGAACTCTCAATGTTCCGGATGTACCATCCTTGAAAAATGTTCTTCATGTAGAAGGTTTAGTGGCTAATCTTCTTAGCATAAGCCAATTATGTGATGACGATCTCGAGGTAAAATTCAACAAGCATGGCTGTAAAGTTACATATTCTGCAAATAACTGTGTCATGTCTGGTACCCAAACTGGAGACAATTTCTATCTCGTCGGTGGACAAGAATTTTGCAATTTTGCGAGGGTAAGTGACTTGATACTTTAGCATCAGAAGTTGGGACATGTCAACTACAACACCTTGGAGAAACTAATCTCGTTTGAAGCTGTTAGAGGCATTCTCAAGCTGAAACCAGAAGATAAAACAATGTGCGAAGATTGTTTGAAAGGAAAGAAGACTCGTGTCTCTCATAATGTTGTCCAACATGACGGACAACATTCAGGTACGTCTCATTGTTTTCAACTATTGCATATGGATCTTATGGGTTCTATAAAAGTAGAGAGCATAGGAGGCATGCGATATTCCTATGTGATTGTAGATGATTTTTCCAGATTCACATGGATCTATTTTTTAAAAGAAAAATCACAAACGTTTGACATGTTTAGAATGCTATACTCTAGGATTAGAAACCTGTTTTGTTCTTCCATTTTTAGAATCAGATCTGAGCATGGAAAGAAATTTGAAAACCAATCTTTTGCAAAATTTTGTAAAAAGAAAGGCATCTTCCTTGAATTCTCAGCACCCAAGACTCCTTAACAAAATTGGTAGCTGAGAGAAAGAACAGAACATTGCAAGAAATGGCTAGGGTTATGTTAAGTTCTAAACATATGTCGAAAATGTTTTGGGCAGAAGCTTTAAACACTGCATGTCACATCACAAATAGAGTTTACTTAAGGTCAGACACCAAAATGACCCCCTATGAGCCTTTAAATGGAAAGAAACCTATTGTGTGTTACTTTTATGTCTTTGGGTGTGTGTGCTATATCTTAAATAATAGAGACAAACTGGAAAAATTTGACTCAAAAAGTGATAAAGGAATATTTGTTGGCTACTCACAGAATAGTCATGCTTACATGATATACAATCTGAGGACTAAGACCATACATGAGTCCGTTAATATTATATTTGATGATCTTCTGGATATATCTGGAAAGACATCAGAAAATAACATTGTGGTTACAGTAGAAAAGGAGCAACAAACTGAAGAAGCAGATGTTATCCCAGAAGTTGTCACGACATCAGAGAAAACATCTAAACCATAAGAAGAGACCACAAGGGTCGAAGTGGAGGAGGATTCTACTACTGGATTGCATGATCAAGTAAGACGAGATCCTCCATCAAGGATTAGAAGGAACCATCCACCTGATCAAGTGATAGGGGGAGTTTTTGAGAGGATGCGTACAAGAGAGAAAAAACCAATCAATTATCGTGAAATGGTAAGGTATGTGTGTATGTCTACCATATACCAACATGTTAGTCTTTCTTGCCTAATATCTACTCTTGAACCAAAGAATGTTGAAGAATCTTTAAAAGATAATTTTTGGATTCAAGCTATGCAAGAAGAACTTGAACAATTTTCCCGAAATGAAGTCTGGGACTTGGTTCCATGTCCTAACAACATTAATGTTATTGGAACCAAGTGGATTTTCAAGAATAAATCGGATGAATCAGGGATAGTTGTTCGAAACAAAGCACGTCTTGTTGCTCAAGGTTACACACAGGTTGAGGGAATTGACTACGACGAAACCTTCGCATATGTGGCTAGGATTGAGTCGATAAGACTACTACTTGCTATTGCTTGCGACCTTGAAATTACCTTACATCAAATGGATGTTAAAGGAGCATTTCTCAATGGCTATTAGGACAAGGAGGTTTACGTTAAACAACTAAAAGGATTTGAGGATCTGCACCATCCACATTTTGTATACAAGTTTAAAAAAGCTTTGTATGGGTTAAAACAAGCTCCTTGTGCATGGTATGGTCGTCTAACAAACTTTCTTATAGAATTTGGTTTCATCCGTAGAGAAGCTGGTAGAACATTGTTCATCAAAAGACACGGTGTAGATATTATGATTGCCCAAATCTATGTTGATGACATTGTCTTTGGTTCAACCTCTAGAACTTATCTAGAGTCATTCATTGAAGCAATGTCAACAACATTTGAGATGAGCATGATTGGAGAACTAACTTTTTTCTTAGGCTTGCAGATTAAACAAACTGAAGATGAGATCTTTGTATCTCAAAGCAAGTATGCCAAGAATATGGTTAGAATTAGTCTTGAAAATGCTAAACATATGAAGACACCGATGGGCTTTACACAACAGGTATGTAAAAACGATGTTTGACATGTTAACCCAACATTGTACCGATCAATGATAGGTAGTCTTTTATACCTTACTGCCAGTCGTGTTGACATTATGTTTAGTGTGTATGTACGCTAGGTTCCAAGCCAGTCCCAAGGTATCTCACCTAAATGATGTTAAACGTATCATTCGATATGTCGCTGGCACTAGTGAGTTGGGTATTTGGTACACCAAGGACACTAATCTGAATCTAATAGGATATAGTGACTCAAATTGGGCCGGTGATGTAGATGATAGAAAGAGTACTAGTGGTGGATGTTTCTATTTAGGCAATAATTTAGTCTCATGGTATAGACGTAAACAGGATTGTGTATCACTTTCGACTGCCGAATCTAAATATGTGGCAGCCAAAAGTTGTGTGCTCAACTGATTTGGTTACGACATATGCTAGATGACTATGAATTTTCAAACAACTCTATGATTTGTACTATGATAATCTGAGTGCAATTGATATTTCCAAGAACCCTGTTCAACATTCACGTACAAAGCACATAGACATACGACATCATTTTTTAAGAGAATTAGTTTAAAAACAGCTAGTTCAAATCGAACATGTTGATACTCTTCGTCAACTAGCTGATATTTTTTCCAAACTCTAGATCATGAGAGATTTTCTAGCTTGAAGAAATCTCTTGGTCTTCTCTGAAAATAAAACAGGCAAGGTAGATGTTGTCTCAACATTCTGGATAACATTTACTGTTTTGTCAATATACTTGGTAAATGTTGTAGTGATGTTGTATAATATGTTTAATTACTCAAAGTATGAATCTATAAGGACAAGAACAGAATTTGATATCGTTCTCTGCGATGATATATGTAAAATAATTATGTATATTGTAAAAAAGGAGTATCATAAGAAGGCAAAACCTCTACATAAGATTTGGTTGTTTACAAAAAGAGCAAAGCTCTAAGATTGGTATCGTTCTTATTCTATAGGAGTACCACGTGCTTCAAAGAAGGTTGAAAATATCTCAAAAATGATTTTCAAAAAGAATTTTATATGGGTTCAACTAAGTTGATTAAGGACAATGGAAAAATGTCACATTGATCCAGAGATCAAACTCATAGTGAAAATATATAGAAAATGTTTGCCAAATCGGTAAATCCTTAGAGTCTTATTGTCACGACCCGACCCGACGGGCCGCTACTGGTGCCCTACTTGGACACCCTCATTACGAACCTGTTACATGTAATCACACTGATACTACTGGCAATGTAGAAATCCGTAAACCATATCAAAATAGGCAAGCCGACAAGGCCACCACTATATACATAAATATTCCAAACGAGTCACAACTGTACAACTGACCAAAACACGTACATAATCCACACACGACCAACCCACATATGACTACAGACCTCTAAGAGTATAACAGTGAATTATGACGGGACAGGGCCTCGTCGTACCCCTGACTAGCGCGAATATGCATAAGTCTATAATAGAATATCTGTACCACAATAACTAGGCTCCAGAATAATGGAGCTCTCCAAATAGATGAACATGAATCCTAGACTGGAGGATCACCAAACTGAATATATGTACCTGCGGACATGAAACGCAGCCCCCCTCCCCCGAGAAATGGGGGGTCAGTACAAAATAATGTACTGAGTATATAAAACATGAAGTAATGTAAAGAACATCATAACTGGCCAAAAGATAGCATGAGACAAGTATAATAATCAAGATATCAATGCACCTGTGCCTTATGAAATGAGAGTCAATTGTGCCTTATAAAAATGAGAGTCATATCAAAATCATGGATGTCTGGCCATAGAATCATCGTATCTATATACATATAACGTATCCCGACCCTCTAGCGAGGGACTCGGTGGAATCATCATAATCATGGATATCTGTCCATATAACGTATCCCGGTTCATTCTGGGACTCGGTGAGCTCACCATCATCATGGTTGTCTGTCCATGGAATCATCATATATATATATACATTATCGGCCCTCTAGTGAGGGACTCGGTGAAAAATACAAGGAACTGCGCACGAACATTGCGCCGGCCCGGGACTCGGTGAAATGATATAAACACATTAGCACGAGTAGATTATCATGAGCAACCATATACAATTTAAATCATCATTTGACTCTCAATAGAATAAATAGAATGAACTTTCATTGTAAAATCAAAGGCACTATCATATCAAGTATCGCTAGGAATTAGGATTCATAGGAACTATGTACGTCCGCCGTACATATATTTTATATAACAACATGCCAAAAGAAAGAAGGGATAGTTTCACATACCTTATAGTCGAACTAACCAACTCAATATTTAGAATACATCTTTTCTAGCACTTCAACCTATAATAATGGTAACATGTCCGTCAACTCTATGATTACTAGTGTAAGTTATATATATCGAACGATAACTTCTTTTATATATTAATTCGGGAAACACTTCCCCTATTTATATACACATCCACAACTCACAAACAAGGTCAACAATACCAATAACAAGATACAACTCAAGAATATACCAAAACAGTCACATATACTTCATATACGCCATCGTTATACATTCTTTCTCTTTACCTTTATGTAATACAACAACCACAACAACCAAGGTGATTAATACACCTATTTCTCATGTTAATCCATCCCCTTAATCCATATCAAAACAGCCCCTAAAACAGTCCATATACCAACAACAACGAGAATACAAAGTAACACCTTTTTACATCTTTATTCCTTTAGGACATACGTTAGCAATTACCACAATGTACATGCATATACATAACTAAATTTCCAGCATTCTAACTCCACAAAACAACCCCAAAATTTGACACAACAATGTCCAACAATTTCATGAAGGTCTCGGCCAACAACCAATATACCATAACTCTTTTCATAATTCCTAAAAATCCAATTCACCTTTCAATACTTTCATATAAACCATTTCAACTCTAAATATCAAGATTTCCTTCAATATTTAACATGCAATTAGTGACGATAATAACAACAACAACAATTGAATCCAATGTAATAAAAATAGTCCCAAAATCGGTAACAACAACATTTTCAACAACAACCACATGCATTTTTTTATTTCCAATTTCTCTTAACACAAGTTTATCTCTTAACTACAACACTATTTAACTTCCATTATTCAATAAGAAGAAGAATTTTTACCTTGCTTAGCCAAAACAGCCCCTACGGCCACTGCTCTAATTTTTGCACCAATTTCACTATTTCTTCAAGTTAAAATGACATGCATGCATCCTTTACAAGTTTAAAACCATCTTACTTACATGTTTTTCTTCCAAAATAGTTCATCTTCAAAGCTAACATTTCTGGGCAGATTCTGGAGCTATTCTCGGCCAGATTGCCTAATTCACTGTTTGGGGGAGTTACCATGGCTTAGAACTTAGTAGAGAAGTTTAACCTTGGAAGGAGAGGTGTTTTAATCTCTAACTTGGCTATAACAGTGGAGGAAAATTAGTTGGGAGAGGGAGAGATGTGGGAGGGTGAGTTTTGAATTAAAGCAAATGAAATGAGGGGAGACATTAGTCTAAGTAAAATCTGAAAACTTTTTCCTTGTATGTTGTCCAAGTGGTGTGGGCTCAAGTCTCCAAAAATTGTCCACTTATTATTATCTTCTCCACATAAATTAATCCACAATTAATCTCCCACATAATCAATCTTATATAAAATCTAAAAATTTCATGTCCTAATATATATATATATATATACACGGCACTTGTCCAACCCTATTGGGAATATTCAACCACTAGTATTAATTCTCCTCGTCGCATATGTTGTATCCAAAATTATTCTGTATTAGCATATATAAATATATTTTTCTTCCAACACTCGAATCTTATTTTCTTAATTACGTACTCAAATTATTGTCTTAAAATTACGGGGTGTAACACCTATACTACTTGTGTTGATTAAAAATGTTGCCAACATCACCAACAACATCGTCTTCCAGTATATTGATTGATAATTTTTTGTCTTAATTTCATATTTTTCCGTCTCGTTTTTAAAACATCAAATCCTCATCTGGATTGCGATTACCGTTTTAAATTTCAAAATTTAAAATATGTTGTGTGCTATGTTGTCTCCTTATTTTAAGTGTAAAGAGTTTCAAGTCTCTTATACTACCTAAATTTGGGGGAACGAAGTTGAATTATATATAGATTGCTATAATGAAAAAAAAACCACTATCCTTGTATTGTCACCTCAACCGGGTACATCAAATCAATAGAAGCCCAAACACCACTAACACCTTTTCAAGATCAACTCTTCCCAAACACACCAAACTCTCCAAAAACCCCTCATATGTCCATTTCCCCTAAATCTTCCAACACTAAAGAATACACACCAATGTCGACCAGCCCGTCAAATAAAAATATGGTGTACAAGCATTATACACCAATTAATGATCTGAAACCTGTCCAGGAAGATTTCTCACAAACAATGATTTTTATAGGTTCGGATGAACCATTACAGATGAGCTTTCTATGTGAAATGAAAACCTCATTGATGTTGCTGCAACATCGGACTTATCGAACCTTGCTACTCGACATTCATCATCGACATTTCCGTCAAGAAGGTCGAAAAGGGTTTTCAAAAACCAATTTCGTGAGAATCAGACTACTAAAAGGTCAAGGGTCGAATCGACTTCCACTGATGAAAAGTCGACTTTCCCTGTTGACTCCAGCAGTATAAGTAGCAGCACTGACTCTGACTTCAGTGTCCACAACATTCCTGGAACACCTTCAACACCTTATCCACAAGCTGAACCTGAGAAGGAAGAAGATGAGGTGTCAGATAACACACCTCTGAGAAGCTTTATACCAAAAAGGGTCCGAAGAACTTACAGAAATATTGCGTCGAATGTTGCCTCAACATCAAAGGCAACAGACACATCAGTGGACCCGGACTTTGGTTCCCCAACATATGAGGCAACACTTGCACCAACCCCTTCAGACAACATCAATACAGAATATGAATCAGATTATAAGGTAATGGCTCACTCTCCTTTATTTCAGACAAAATCCTTCGATGATAATTGGAAATGGTTTAAGGATAGAATGATTAGGGGAGAGAAAGTTATTGACCTGAACTCATTCTCCAATTATGGCCTAGTTGATTTTTTAAGCAATCGAAATGTCTTAAATTCAGTGACTGGAAAAAATCTTTATTGTGAATAGGTGAGGGTATTCTATGCTAACTTGGCACCTGTTGTGAAAGACACTAGCTCAAAAAAATTGGGAAAGTGTACTTATACAACAGAATATATAATTTTACACCCGAAAGCATCAATACCACTCTAGGAATAACCATAAATGAAAGACTATCTCTATCAAATCCCATTACAGAAGAGCTTAATGCTATAATCAAATACCTTACAGGGAATTTGATCACAGTTTGGGCACCTCGTAGTCTTGTTTCTAAACTTACTGTCCTGTTTACAAGCTTGCCATTTTCAATTGGCTATCTTCTCTTAATGAGATTGTAGTAACTCTAAAACAAGCATCACTACTTTCTAAGATTGGGAGAAATGAAAGAGTTGACTTGGGAACTTTAATATTTGAACAGTTGCCAACTTGGCAGAAAGAAAGAGTAACTATGCCCTTCCATACCCCTCTTTGATCTACCAAATCCTCCTCAATCAAGGGTTTAAAATTCCAAAAAGGGATAAGCTAAGTCCTGTCTTAGAGGTATACTCAGTGCAAAGAGCAGTATTAAACAGCAAGGACAAGATCATCGATCTGCCTTGGAAGAAAGAAGACTGAGACATAAAAATATCAACAGATGTTGCCAACATTTCTGGCAACACAGAACAGAATAAGGTCCCAATGTCCAGTGAATGGCTTCAGAATCACATAGCTGAATTAAACAGACAGATTCAAGAGCTGGTGCGAGACAGAGACTATTATGAGGACACCCTTTCTTCACAAAAAGGGGGAGAAGATGATGATGTTGCAAAGACACAGGGGGAGAGAAGAGGAGATGACTGTTGATGCTACCAGTACCGAAAGGTGATGATGATGGTGGTGTTGTACATATTGATTTGTCACAGAAAGCGGCTGGAAGTTACTGTGGCACTAGCTGATGGTGTTAGCTTCATGAAGTGGTAGTTAGGTCTATGGATGATGATTGCTGAAATTTGTTTTGCAAATTGACATGCTGATACATTGATTATTTTTTTGCTGGTTTGTAATATTTATTTCGGTATATTGGTCAGTTCATGCAGATATTATTTTGCTTACTATGGAAATATTATGACTGTTAGTTGTTGACTTATTACGAATATGTTGTATGCAATGCAAGTCACAACTAATGGATGTAAACTCTTTCTAACTTAATCATCGATACAACATTACTTGAAATTCATAACTGCAGGTTGAGGGGGAGCATGGACCTGATCCTACTGATTTTCAGATTGTTAGGACTACATCGATAATCAGTATCCAGGTCATTTTTAGTTTTGTATGGAGTTTTGTGAAGAAAGACAAAAAGGGGAGATTGTTGATGTTGGATGAGTGTTGTGACAACGTCTGTAATTGTTCAAGACAACATCGCTTATGAACATAAGGATGTTTCCAGCAATGTTGTGACAATATCACAGACAACATCTTTGTAAACGATTTTGCATATTCTTCAGGCCAAAACAATATTTATTACTGTGAGTTAAAAATGACCTATACAAGCTAACAATGAAGATGTGTTTAAAATGTGGGAAAAAAAGAAGTCAAGCATGGAAGAAAAGCAACGTGAAGACCAAGTCAAGACTGTTGAGTTTTTCATAGATGAAGAATCGGTCCAAGCTGCAGCCTTCTTTCTCGCAACTCCCATAACCAATCAGTAAGAATTTCAAAAAAGTTTCACACTATAAATAGAGGGGGAACTTCGGAGTATCGATATCCAGAATTCAAAGAAAAGAATCACTAAGAGAGATCTCATATATTCACCTCAGAAACTGGATCAACATCTTAGCCTAAAGTAGTATAACAACATCTAGTCCACCATTACTTTTGCTGCCCAGATTCTAGATTGAGATTATTGTTGAAGCAATTGTAATGATGATATTGTATGTTTCTTTTTAGATGTTTTATCTTTAGGCTGAAGTCATCTGCGACTTCGTTTATGTAATTTCTTTTTGTTTTCATTGCTACAAATTGTAAAAGGAAATTCAATTGTAATTGTATATAATATATGCATTACTTCGGTTATTGACCATCAAGGGTTATATTAATATATACCCTTAAAAATATAAACATTGTGTCTCTTATTTTTCCACTGCATTTATACTTTAAAGGTTTATTACTATTTTATCATAGTGTTGCCTTAGGTGTTGAGACAATACTAACGGCAACATTCAGAAAATGTTTAGTTGTTAAAATATTTTATTTTTTATTCTTACTTAATTGCTTATACATAAGCCTCGGACCCAACAAAGGTAACAACGTCGTGATGCCGAAGGATATAAAAAAAGTAATCAACCTTGAACATACAATTATATCAAGAAACAATCAATTATATTACGATTTGAGTATTGGTGTAGATAGATAAAATTGATCAATAGTAAATAGATAGTTTTAATACAAAAATTATGAAAAAATTTATATTTAATCATATTTTAATTTTCTTTAATAACCGCGCAAAGCGCGAACATATTCACTAGTCTAAAAATAAATATGAGTATTATATATCTTTCTTACAAAAATATGGAGTACTCAATTATTCCTGTTCATATGACATTCTTTTTATTTCGAAGGACCATACAATTATACTAATATGATTGATGTAATATATGAGTACCAAAGACAGTAGAAAATCAGGTTCTCTTCTGTTCTGCAGAGTAAAAACAAAATGTAAATAACACAAGATGATTACATGGAAAATTCCTTGCTCAAGGGATTAAAACTCACGACCTACCCTAGTAGGATTTCCCAAACTCCACTATGACTAAGAAATGTTTAGATTACAACCTATTGAAACATAGGAACCTCTTTTGCTCACAATAACTCTATTGCGAGAACTTCACAATAACTCTATTGTTCAAACACATCTTTACTAGCTATAGTCAAGTTGACAACTCAAAGACATAGGAAAAATAAGCTACCTACATATAGCTTCTCATAAGAATAATAGGTTTACAAGTTAAAGATCAAACGATAAAGATTCAACAACTTAAGGACTTAAGACATCTTCAGTGACAGAGAACATGTCCTTGAGTTTGCTACAACTTTGTACTTGAAAGAGTCTTGAGGGCAGTCGTGGATTAGCACTTGAGAAAAAATTCCTTTTAGGTTTTCAAGTGGTAAATTTGCACTTGTAACATGTTATTTAAATATGAGAGCAAGTGAGAGAGGCATTACATTGGTTGGTCCAGTAGATTTGCAATTATGCTGTTGCATTGCTGTCAGTCGGTATAGTGCAGCAACTTTTACAGCTGTAGTGTACGACCGCAAGAGAACCAATTGCATTTGGTCCCTATCTAGTTCTTCATAGATGTTTGAAAATTATCAAAACTCGAAGTAGTATAACTTATAAATTTCCCCCTTTTTGATGATGATAAACTCATAGTAGATGTTCCCCCTGAAAACCAGATCTCTAGCCTGTTTATAGTCTTTTAAACATAGCAACACTGCTAATCAGTAGTACCCAACACTTACATGTAATAGAAAAAAGAACACAACAACATGTTAAAAGGCTGCGAATAAGTAAAATTGGTAGCATACAACTATGTCACAACCCTAAACCATATTAATAGCAGCAACAACCTGGACATAAATTCCCCTTTTTGGCATCACCGAAAAATATTGAATCATGTTAGCACAAGCATAAAGAAGTTCGGTAACATTAACGCATGACCACTTGGGCGACACAACATAAGAAATAACAATAACAAGCAGTATCAGTAACATTGCTTAAAAACAGAGAGAATTCCCAAAAGAGATAGTATAACACATCAGCAAGCAATGCTAGTTAGTACAAATATAACAATTAAAACAATCTAGAGTGCAACCAAAAGGATCAAAAGAATTTCAAAAGATTGAAGACGGTTTGAATAAATAGAGTATTTAGAATAGGCGAGCTAAAAAGGAAAGATTTTGGGAAGCATGTTCATCCTTTCATTTGTAGTCCTCTGATCTTGAACCATCTACTCACGAAGCTCCTCCACCTTCTACTTCAACTTTTCATTCTCAGCCTTCAACTGAACATTTGCTTCTTTCAGGGGACTGCTGGGACCTGGCTCTCTTCCCTTTTCTACAAGTTGAGATTTTAAAATTGCATTTTCAATCTGAAACCTCTGGATATAGCAGTCGCCTGTTCTTGAGCCTCAATCAATTTTAAAATTATGAAATTGCTTCCTATTTCTTCTTTTCTTGGTACATATTCACATTCCTTTAACATGCTCAGGGTAAACATTTACTTTCTGCTTCCCAAGGTGGTTTTTCCTGTTCTGACATTAAAATACTTGAAGACTTTTATAAGAAAGAACCTGCAAGGAAGACTATGTCTGCCATCCTTTGTATTTGTCACTTTCAGAATGTGCTCTATCATCAAGACATGTAAACTGATAGGAGTGAAGTTTGATAAGGCTTCAATGATAATCAAATCAGATATTGCTTCCAAGGACCTCCTCTCAGCCCTAGGAAGTATCACTTTGTTGACACGCTCAAACATAAGTTGATATTCGGGCTTGAGGAGTTTTTTGAAAATTGTAGCTCCGATCTCCATTTTTTCTTATTTTACAAAATTATCCAAAAACTTAGTTGAAACAATACTTCTTTTGATAGTCCTTAACCCATTTGTGGGAACACCAAGAATCTCACTCAGTTTCTCCTCATCGAGAATCACATCAGTTCCATTCAAGGTCACCATAAGAGTATCATATTTTGTAGCAATAAAGTTCGCATAGAAGTTGACAACTTGTTAGGTGTATTCTGTATACACCTTTTGTGTCATTTTTAGTTAGTATTTTCCCATTTTTCGTTCAAATAAGTGTCGTGTTAGGTTGTTTTTCTTTCTTTTGAGTCACATCGATCCTAAATGGAGAAAATAGCAAAAAGAGGAGGAAACGAGCTTGATTTAGATGGAATTGCACACTAAAAGGGCCAAGGAATGAAGCCTAAGAAGTCTCGGAAAGTGTAGAAGAAATCAGACGAAGTTCGGACGAGAAAATGACGAAAAATCGCAAAAACCGAAAGTGGACGATTTCGGCACCGCGGTTCCAGTCAGCAGGACCGCTGTGCCCAAACTGCTGCGAGGCTGATTGGCTACAAGACTTCCGGCACCGCGGTGCCAGCCAACAGGACCACGGTGCCGAGACGCGTTTTTCCGATTCTGGGCCGAATTTGACACGTTTTCAGGGTTCGCAAGGGCAACTTTCCCTAGCTATAAAACCCTAAAACCCTGCTCATTACCTAGCATCTGGGATCTTACATCTCACATCTACTTTGGGAGAGAAGAAAGGAGGCTACAACACAGGATTGGAGACAACTATGGTTTAAGTTTCTTTTCTTTTCTTTGTTTTTAATTCAGTTTATATTGGTTTGTATTAATTCTTGACATGACGATGTTTAGGAGCTAAATATTTTATTAGGGCTTTCCTTATGAATCGCTTGAAACTTTTATTCATGAATTAATGTAGTAGTTTGATTTCTTCTTCGCTTGATTAAGATTTAGTCAATATTTGGTATGAATGTTTGATAATTAATTAATCACTAATTATCATAACCTATATTATTTCGAATAAAAATTCTGAAAGGTGCGATTTGGATATACTGTAATTGACTAGACATATGTTAAAATCGCGGACGAAAAGTACCCCGATACTTGTGTAGCACTATAGGTTACTGTTCCTAATCCTCCTATGTGGTAAATCCTATCATAGAAATATAGAAAGGTTCTGCACTGGGGTTGACTGATTATATGTCCTAACCAGAATATAAGACAGTTTAGTTAACCGCTATCTTAACGTAGAAGAATAAGTCATTCTAGTTGCATTAAGGATTGAATAGAGTGGATAGTCGAGGATTTGGAAGCCCTAATTCCTTCATAACTGATTTAAACCAAAGTATTATCATAGTTAGTTTATTTTCTGCAATTACTTAGCCTTAGTTATTAGATAAAAATACAAATCAATTAACATTCACCAAATAGAAACTAAAGCTTAGATAATCGGTACTTGATAACCAGTCTCTGAGGACGATATTCGGTCTTACCAGACTATATTACTTGTGAATGATGTGTACGATGCGTACGCTTGCGTGAGCAGTCGAAAATACAAATCAATTTTGACGCCGTTGTCAGGGACTGACGTACTTTCAATATCGATTTATCTATTCTTATTTCTAATTTGGTTGCTCCAGGAACAAGTTTCTAACTTGCTCTGTGAGCATCTTTTTATCATTTT
Source organism: Przewalskia tangutica (assembly GCA_029844215.1). Lineage (NCBI taxonomy): Eukaryota > Viridiplantae > Streptophyta > Magnoliopsida > Solanales > Solanaceae > Przewalskia > Przewalskia tangutica. The sequence goes on along the minus strand of CM056739.1, from coordinate 12,169,542 downwards.
TTGTTGTTTTTCTTATTTTGTAGGTAAAGTTCGTGTGTCAAAAAAAAAACAGGACACATGGACTATTACAACTATCAGGGGCAACAGAATCAACAGCAACATCCTAACCCACATGTTCCACCGGAAAATCAAAATAAGTCGCAGGCAGCCATACTTAAGCTCACTAAGTGTTTGGCTCAGTTTATGGCTGAGACAAGGGTGTCCGTCAAAAATTTGGAGACACAAATAGGCAGCTGATGAATATGATGATCAATACACCTCAAGAAAGTCTGCCTAGCGACACCATTGTGGGAAGTGGTAAGCAGAATGAGGAACATGAACCACACCAAGTTGTTGAGGAATTGAGAAAGGTGGTTGTTGTAGAGAAAGAAGGGGTTACTGGAATCCAATTTTTCACTTTTTTGGATTCTTTGGAGTTCCTTTTTGCTGAACCCATTGCAGAAGAAACACCACCAGATGTCTTTGCTGACCCCCAACCAGAAGGTCCATACCATCAATGGAACCCCCAAAAGTCTAGAGATTCATGAAGTTTCATTATTCCCTGCACTTTAGGGAATTTTGAATGCAAGCAAGAATTGGACGATTTGGGGCAAGCACAAAAGTACTGCCCTTTTCTGTGTTATATAGAAATGGTGTAGGTGAAGTGAGGCCGGCAAAACTAACTGTTCGGATTGCAAGTCGTTCGCAGAAGGATCCACTGGGCACTAGTAAAGGTTAACTGCGTCCGGCTAAAAGACGTTAAAGACAACGCTTGTTGGGAGGCAACCCAATGTTTTTAATTATGTTATTTCAATTTCTGTTCTAGTTGATTTTATTTTGTCTTGAACAATCTCACGGTCTTGGGTTTTGTCTTATGTTTTGATGGCAGGTGGACTAGGGACTGACCCTAAGGGGGAAAGAATCAAAAGCGCTGAAACTTCAGAGAGCCCAAAAGATGTGCAATTTCCAGAATCTCATCCCAGACCTCCGTTATGATCGTTGTGTTGTGTCAGTAATTTGTCCCTTATTTTTAGTCTTCATACATGAGGGACAATGTGTCGTTTAAGTTTGGGGGGATATTAGTTTGTTTTGTGTGTCTGTTTTTTAGTCTTTTTTATTGTCTTGTGGTTTGTTCTATGTGTTTTGTGAGTCATTTTTTTTATTATGGATCAAGAATGTTGTAATTGCTAAAGACATTGAATGGATAAAGTGGGATAATGGAATGAAATTGAAAGCAACATTCTATGTGCTTAAGTTAGATATGCCAAAAATTCATGACATCTAATTCTTTGGGATATTTGTGCTTAGCTTATGTGTGTCGATTATGGAAAGAAAGATTGAAAATGTCTAGAAAATTTGTTTGTTTGTTATTTGAGGCGAAATAGTTAAGATGTACATGTTTAGGGAGATGATTCAGGCATTTCTTTGATAGCCCTTCTGACCATTCATTACCTACCCTGACATAAATTGTATCCTTAGTCAGTCCCGTTGAGCCTAAAATAATATCTTTATTTGACACCCTATGATTCCATATTTGTGCCATAAGTGATAATTGAAAGTTAGTGGGATGAAAAATGTTGAAAAAGAAACAAAAAGAGAATTGACAAATTTGATGCACCTCAATGAAGAATATGCAAAAGCCTAAGTTTGGGGGTGTTTGTTATTTATAATGTATCTCTTTCTCTCAAAATAAAAAAGGGGGGAAATAGGTATGAGATTAAAAAGGAAATCAAAAAGAAGGAAAATGAGTTGAATGAAAAATGCTTATGGTACGTAATTGAGCCTAAATGCCTATTTTTACCTACCCCTGTCTAAGCCTACATTACAACCCTTGAAAGTCCTGATAATCTTTAATATATATGTCTATAATTAGTGGAGAATAGCAAGTAAACAGGTCTATAGCATTTTGGGAAAGATGGAATGAAATGGACATGCATAGGTTAGGTGTTTATGTTCTATTGATTATGATCTAAGTGAATTTGTGAAATATCTAAATTGAAATTCTAGATTGCTGATTATTCATGCTATATATGTTATAACATATTATCCCATCTTTCATCCATGATTTTGAAGAAGCATTGCTATAGTTACTTGATCCATTTCATAGAGTCTTCGTTTGTTTTGTTTTTGTTTAGTGCTTTACTCGAGGGCGAGTAAAGGTTAAGTTTGGGGATATTTTTTAGGTGTATTTTGTATACACCTTTTGTGTCATTTTTAGTTAGTATTTTCCCATTTTTCGTTCAAATAAGTGTCGTGTTAGGTTGTTTTTCTTTCTTTTGAGTCACAGCGTTCCTAAATGGGGAAAATGGCAAAAAGAGGAGAAAACGAGCTTGATTTAGATGGAATTGCACACTAAAAGGGTCAAGGAATGAAGCCTAAGAAGTCCCAGGAAGTATAGAAGAAATCAGGCGAAGTCCGGACGAGAAAATGACTAAAAATCGCAAAAACCGAAAGTGGACGATTCTGGCACCGCGGTGCCAGTCAGCAGGACCGCGATGCCCAAACTGCTGCGAGGCTGATTGGCTACAGGACCGCGGTGCCGAGGCGCGTTTTTTCGATTCTGGGCCGAATTTGACACGTTTTCAGGGTCCGCAAGGGCAACTTTCCCCAGCTATAAAACCCTAAAACCCTCCTCATTACCTAGCATTTGGGATCTTACATCTCATATCTACTTTGGGAGAGAAGAAAGGAGGCTACAACATAGGATTGGAGACAACTTTGGTTCAAGTCTCTTTTCTTTTCTTTGTTTTTAATTCAGTTTATGTTGGTTTGTATTAATTCTTGACATGACGATTGTTTAGGAGCTAAATACTTTATTAGGGATTTCCTTATGAATCGCTTGAAACTTTTATTCATGAATTAATGCAGTAGTTTGATTTCTTCTTCGCTTGATTAAGATTTAGTCAATATTTGGTATGAATGTTTGATAATTAATTGATCACTAATTATCATAACCTATATGATTTCGAATCAAAATTCTGAAAGGTGCGATTTGGATATCTGTAATTTACTATCGCGGACCAAAGTACCCCAATACTTGTATAGCACTATAGGTTACTATTCTTAATCCTCTTATGTGGTAAATCCTATCATAGAAATATATAAGGGTTCTACACTGGGGTTGACTGATTATATGTCCTAACCGGAATATAAGACAGTTTAGTTAACCTCTATCTTAACGTAGAAGAAGAAGTCATTCTAGTTGCATTAAGTATTGAATAGAGTGGATAGTCGAGGATTTGAAAGCCCTAATTACTTCATAACTGATTTAAACCAAAGTATTATCATAGTTAGCTTATTTTCTGCAATTACTTAGCCTTAGTTATTAGATAAAAATACAAATCAATTAACGTTCACCAAATAGAAACTAAAGCTTAGATAATCGGTACTTGATAACCAGTATCTGAGGACGATATTCGGTCTTACCAGACTATATTACTTGTGAACGATGTCTACGCTTGCGTGAGCAGTCGAAATATCGCTAACACAACTTCTTCTTCAAACAAACTAGGAACTGGAAGAGCAAATAGATAATTCCACTTCTGAAACACAATTATTTCCAACAGTTCCTTTATTCTACTTTTTTCTGCAATCTCAGGGTAAAAAACTCTCTCAAGCAGAACCTTTTGAGATTTGAGGATCTCTTGTGTCTCCCATTTAGTTACCTCTTTATTTTATTTCTTTGATGAGAAACCATATTCTTCTTCTACAACTTTCTTCCTATTTCTTAGAGGACGGGCCTAATTTTTCGTTCCTCTGAGACTCTCCAGCCTCATCATCTGGGTCACTACCTTCAATAATTTTCCTTTAATAATGTTCTTCTTTTTGTAATTCTTTCTTACAAGAGATGATTCCTCCACATTTGTTTCATTTTCAACAGTCACCACATTATCAGGTGACAGTTTCTCTTTATCAAACAACAATCCTTTTACTAGACGTTTTCGTTTCTTTATTGAGATTTTTTCTTTGTTAGCTTTTAGGACATATTCTAGTTGGAATTCTTCCTTAGTATGATAATTGATGCTTTATAGGTAATGTGATTTATCTTTTTTTCACTCAAAAGAGCTTTGATGGCTTAGGATTTCATTTGAACACAATACTCAAAACTATTTCATCTTCAGTATCAACCTGATGAGAAGGGCTGACAACATTAGGTTCTCCTTCTAGGGAGAGATCTTCTAGTGGTACAGTGATAGTGGTCACATATTGAGTAATGATATCTATTATTGCCTTCAAGGAACCTGGTGTCACATCCCAGATATGAGCAGTCTTGAGCTTAGGAGATTCAGACGCTCCCGAATTGACAGACCAATTCCTTTTTCAGGTACAACCATATGTTCCCCTTGCGTGAGGGCACCAGTTTCCTTAGCAGTTTCTTTTCTACTTAATCTATCAAAGAGTTTACAAATCCTGATACGATTTTAGCAACCTCACTTTCCAAAATGTTCCCCTTCCCTTTTCTCTCTCATCTAGGCTACCATCAAATAATGGATCTATATAGGACTCAAAGTGTCATTTGTTTGAATCATAAATAGTTATATCAATAGCAGAAGTAGTATTACCTGGTTTCTTAGCCGGCTCATCATCTTTGGTTTGATCCTTAGCAGCACCGGAGGAGTTTGAATCAAGAGGCTCATTTACTAATTCCTCAGTTTTATCCCCTATTCCGAGCAGAGCTTCTGACTATTTGATGTTTACAATTGAGGGTTGTCCCTTAGGAGTGATGGATGCAACAATACACAGAGAACTGAGTGAAGAGGGAGGAAATAGTGAGGTTGGAGATGATGGAGGGGGTTTTGGGGTGAGGAAGAGGGTTTTGTTCATGCGAATTTGGAGATTTTGGAGAGAATGCAGTGGTGATTGATTTTGGTGAGTTGGATGAAAAAAATTACGACATTTTTATCGGAAAACGACTTAGAAGGTTTGAGAGTTAGTAGTCATTTGGTTTGAGAGAGAGAGATTGAGTGAACGTAATAGTGTGTTGTTGGAGTTTGGAAGAACTGAGAAAGAGAGGTTTTAGTGTATAAGGCAGGTGAAGGAATCGGTGTGATAGGTGAGAGAAAAAAAGACTCGTCATTTCTCATAATCTCTCAGACATGACATGACCATTAAGAGCATATTTAAAAGTGAAGGCGGGAAGAAGTTAATGGTGAGACACTCTAGACATTTTAATGCACATATAGGTACTGAAAAGATCACTAACTTGAGTCATAAGAACCAAGTTCTTAGACCATTTTTTATCGAAAAGGCAAGAACTATGAGAAATGCAATGCTACCTATACTTGGGTTGTTTTGAAATAGCCATGCGTGCATACCTGTAACAGTATAGAGTTGACTTAGATGCCACCAAAAAATACTTTTAGCACAATACATGTTTCCTTATCATAGCCAATCATTTAGGGAGCTTGTGAAGAGACAGCCAATTGAAATTTAATTTATCACATCTTCAAGTGTGTCCCTTCATAGTGCTTCCTCCTTAGTGCCCTTTATGAAGATTTTGTCTACCTGGTCCATCAATATGTTTGATCTTTTGTGTTACACTGAATTCTCTATCATCTTGAGTGCACTTTTATTGTCATACACAAGAGATACACACTTAATAATGCCTTGAAATTCCCATGTTGTTTCTTGATCCACAACAAAATATCACGACTCAAGGCAGCAACTATGTATTCAGCTTCTGTAGTGGAAAAAGACACTAAGTCTATTTCTGTGAATCTTATTAGATCCAGTATGATCCGAGAGGAAAAAATCAGTCAATTCATATGTGCTTTTTCTACTCCTCTGATCTCCAACATATTCAGTTAAGGATTTTCTATTGAAGAAAAGACTAAGACCGGGTTCATTCATGTGAGACTCTTGGAATTCCTTTAGCAGCCTTCCTGAAGTACTTTTGTTGACATGTCATAATGTATTTAGAGTGTGCTTTACCTGATTCTTGTGATGATTTTGTCACTAGATCTGAATATCATATTCCGTGATTTTTTCCTCTCCGACTGATTAACCTCCTTATTTACTTCTCATATTGACTGGTGATTTGAGGGTCTAAATAACCACAATCTGCAGAGTGTACCACTTCATTATCCTCTACATATCCATGATTTTCATGATTCATTCGTTAAGACCCTTGATACATGTTTCCTTTTAGTACAACTTTTTCACGCCTCATCGCCCTTGAATTGGTTTTGATTTCGCATGAACCAGGTTCTTCATAATAAACTTGTTCAACAGTGGAAATCTTGCGTGTACCAGTCATCTATGTTTAGCTAAATATCATCAATTCAAGCACCAAGACATGTTAGGTCATGCCCATGGATTCATCAAGTTTACACCCATAAGTGCTCTTGTATCTTCTTTCCATTAAGACAATTTCAAATATGAGAGGCACTTACAAAGTTGTTCATCAGATCATCCATGTTGTACACATCTTTAGAAGGTATGAGAGAGTGTCTTGTCAATTTTGTTCATGCCAAGCAACGATCGTTTTTGACATTTTCATGGACACACCTTCTACTTCAAAGGATCTGAGTGAGAGGGACTCCAGTTACATGTTTAGAGAACCCACCAATGCTGTTCCATTTTGACTATCTCACTCTAGCCTGCGGACCATGCTACTAACTGAGTTTAGGAATCCAAATCCGTTTGGGTCCTTTTGTGTGATAAAGATGAAGAATTAGACTCCTTTTAGTCCAAGCAGGCAATCCAATCCTTTTCTTGTTGGCCCCATGTCCCTCAGTTCTGAATTTCTTATCAATAAATTTCTCATTTTTCTGCAGAGACTAAGATTTTGCTTTACATAATTCTTTGTAATGGCCAGTCTGACCACAATAAGTGCACAACCTATTTTCAATAGTGGTGGCATACTTAGTGTGATAGTCATGGGGAAATTTGGCCTTTTGGAAACTAAGTCATTCTCTGCCTCTTCATTTACTCTTGTACATAGAGGTAATTATATTAGAGGATCAGGTCCAGCGAAAAGATTTATCAAGATTAGTTTTTACCCTATCTAGATCCTCGTGTAACTGTCTATTCCTCTATATCTTAGTAGTGAGACGCATCTTGATTTACTTGAACTCATTTTCAAGCCCAAGATGAGTCTCACTAGCCACATTCTTCCCTTTTGCAGAAGTATTCATCTATTTTTTCATTTGACTTTTTAACATAGAGTTCTCTCTAGCTACTTCATTGACCTATTCCTTACGATCTACAATGCAGACCACCATATCATCATTTTCTTTCTCTAAACTCCTAATTTCTTCAATTAAGCTTTCTTTCTCACTGATAAGGCTATGATATGTATCAATTAGCACATTTGCTAATGACATCAATTTTTTTGTGACAATATCTTTTCAAGTTTTTCTGAACGTCAAGAAAATTTACCTATCTCAATCATAGTCGTCACCAGCCTCAAATTTGACCATGAGTGCAAAGATTGAATCATATTCTGAAGGTCCATTTTTGACAGGCATCATGGATATATTAGTTTGATCATCTATATCTTTAGATTCACTGGATGAATCTCCCATGCCGCCAGAGCTTACTTCACTAGATTGCCACATTCATCTCTCTTTGAGAACATTTTCTCTGAAATTATGTTCTTCTTAGTCACCTTTCCAGTGTTGTTTTTATAGTAGTCCTGCTTGTGAAGAGTACACTCTCTGATGAAGTGACCGGGCTTTCCACACTTGTGACAACAATCGTTTCCCTTGAAGCTCTTTCTAGAGCTTTTTTCTGTGGAACACCACCATTTCTTCGAACCATCTTCTGAAATCTTCTAATAAGATATGTCATATCAGGTTCATCATTGCTTGTGTCACTTTTGGCAGCCTTGAGAACCAAGGTCTTCTCCTTTCATCATCTTTTTGTTTCTTCAGCTCGTACGTCTTAAGATTTCTAATAAGCTCAGCAATGCTCATTATTTGCAAGTCCTTAGCTTCTGAAATAGCATTGACTTTGCTTTCCCAAGAAGTTGGCAGAATACTTAGCAACTTACGAACTAATTTGTTTGTTTTGATTACTTCACCAAGAGAATGGAGTTCATTGATTATGAAGGTGAACCTGGTATGCATGTCGTGAATAGACTCATCATCTTTCATTTTAAATAGTTCATACGTAATGGTGATCATATCTATTTTGGACTACTTTACTTGGCTTGTTCCCCCATGAGCTGTTTGTAAGGCCTCCCAGATTTCTTTCGTCGTTTGACATGTTGAGATACAATTGTATTCATCTGGTCCAATCCCACACACTAGGATTTTTTTCCTTGAAGTTTTTCTCCACAAGCTTTCTGTCAGCATCATTGTACTCCTTTCTTGCCTTCAGAGTTGATAGAAAGCCAGCCAGATCTGTGTTCGTTGGAACATGAGGACCATCACAAATAATGTTCCACAACTCAGAATCTTCATCCATGATGAAATCGTGCATCCTTGTCTTCCACATCCATAATACTTTTCATTGAATCTTGGTGGTCTTGTGATGGACTGTCATTCATCTAGATTTGGTAGAGCATCCATGAGAGTGATTATTTCTAGGTGTTAACCTTTTAGAAAGTACATGATCTGATACCAATTGATGTAATATACGAGTCCACCAAACACAGTAGAAAACCAGATTCTCTTGTTCTGAGAGCAAAGACAATGTAAATAACACAATATGTTTACGTGAAAAATTTCATGCTCAAAGGATTAAAAACCACGACCTACCCTATTAGGATTTCCTAAACTTCACTATGACTGAGCAATATTTAGATTACAACCTATTGCAACCTAGGAATTAAGCTTTTAATCCCTCACTCCTTACAATAACTCTATTGCAAAGACACACCTTATCTAACTCTAGTCAAGAGAACCAATGAATCTCTCTTGCTCACAATAACTCTATTGCGAGAACTATACAATAAGTATTGTTCAAACACACCTTGATTAACTCTAGTCAAGTTGATAACTCAAAGACCTAAGAAAAACAAGCTACCTACATACAATTTCTCATAAGAATAGTAGGTTTACAAGTTAAAGATCAAACGACAAAGACTCAACAACTTAAGGACTTAAGACATCTTCAGTGACAGAGAACCAATCATTGAGTTTGCTGCGGCTTTGTACTTGAGAGAGTCTTGAGGGCAATCGTGGATTGACACTTGAGAGAAAATTCCTTTTTAGGTTTTCAAGTGGTAGGTTTGCAGTTGTAACATGTTGTTTATATATAAGAGCAAGCGAGGGAGACATCGTGATCGGTCTAGTAGATTTTTAATCGTCTTTCGCATTCTTTGTCGATCGTTATAGTCATCAACTTTTACAGATTGTAATTAATCGCAAGGGAATCAATTGCATTTGGTCCCTATCTGGTTCTTGGTAGATGTTTGACAATCATCAAAACTCGAAGTAGTATAACTTATCAATATGATTTTATTTTTTAAACATTTTACAATTTCCTTCAAATCTAATAAAAAATAATTTTATAAAATAATTTATAGTAACTAAAATATCATTTTTATTAAACAAACTTGTTTGGCCATAAGAATTATTTATTTTTTGCCGAATTGTTTTTCACTTTTTTCAAAAATAAGTGTTTGAAGTTGTATTTGAAATTTAAAAATAACCAAAAACTTATTTTTCACTTTTTTCACAAACAAAACCTTATTATAAAAGTATATTTGAACAATAAAAATTATTTGCAAAAAGTCTTGACCATACACTAACTTCAACTCCAACTACTTAAAAAGTTACAAAAAGAATTTCACAGAAGTTGAGAATAAGGTTCAATTTTTAGTCACTTTCTCATTGAAAACATTTCTTTTTACCGAAAAAGAAAAAGAGAGGATAAATTGTGGCTGTGACCAGTAGAGAGCTGCTCTTGTCCTAGTTAGCGACTTTGAATTTCATGGCGGCTAACGGTACTGCGCTCCTACAATTAACAGTATAAGTTCGTTCGGGCAATAATTTACTATGGGAATGATATTAGGCATAAATAGAACGAAATTGAATATGTGAACCCATTAATTTGAAATTGAGATTGATTGATAACGATTTTATTTGAATTTTCTTAAATTATTTACTAGTGGAACGATATTGGGCATAAATAGAACGGGGTTGAATATGTGAACCCATTACCTGATATTGTGGTGTAGTTTGATTGATTGATAATGATTTCATTTGAGTACAGATGTGGTGCTTGAGGAGTTGATACATGGATTCGCGCAGTTTGAGATGGTTACTTCCCCAGTTGCTTCAGTTTCTGCTTCCAGTTACAGGCCTCATCAAACAGGAAACCTGTTTCCCTTTTTCTCTGGCGCCACTGCTCATAAATGCTTTGCTAGAATAGGACCCTCACTGTAAATTTCTCCTCCTTTTTTTATTTTCTAGCTTCAATTCTCTTGGTATTTTTTTTCAGAATGCTTAGTATTGAATCGGCCTAATGGTCAATGAAGTGAGTGAGTTGGGAGACAGGTTTAAATTTCAACATAGGCAAAAACATTAGGTTACTTTTTTATCATCTGGTGGTATATGTGCTGGTGGGAGGTAGTAGGTATCGTGTGGAATTAGTCTGGGTTTAAATTATAGCGGAGGCAACGATATTAGGTTATTTCTTATCATTTGTAAGCCGGTACTTGTGCTGGTGGGAGGTAGCAGGTATTTTTTGGAATTAGTCTAAGGTTATTCTAGCGGAGACAAAAATATTAGGTTATTTCTTATCATCTGTAAGCTGGTACCTACACTGGTGGAGAGTGGGTGGTATCAGGTATCCAGTGGAATTAGTTGAAGGGCGCCCAAGCTAGCCAGCTAATTGTGAGAGGTAGTATATACCTCGTGAAATTAGTTGAGCTGCGTGCAAGTTGGCCCGTACACTAAGGTTATCAATAAGAAAAAATCTTAATCTTGAATTTGTAATGAGAGCTGCCTTCGTATGTTTTTATATGATTTCCTGTATATGGAGTTTACTTCAAATTTTTCATTGTTGTGTTTGCTTGTGAATTTGAAGTCGCGAAGTTAGATCTGATTATGAGAACTAATTGTGTGGCCTATTCCTTATGACATAAATGCCTTACAATCTATGTTACATGGACTTGTATACCAATACACTTATCATATAGGTGTCTATATAAGCATCCGGTATAGGTACGTGCAGTTTTTGCTAATTTCTTGTGTATTTTGAAGAATCCCCATGCAGTATTCGAACTCATGAATAACCTGTTAGACACAGGTACATCAAAGCAAACAAAAGATCTATGTAGCATAACCTTTAACGACAAACAGTGAAGGGCTTGAGGATTACTTAATTCAGTGCCAATTAAATTCTAAGTTTGTTAGAATCAAGTGCTTAATTTGATCACACAATTGTTTTTTTTTTGTATGCCAATTCTTTATTGTAGAGATGGAGGTTCGCCAGCCTTAAAGAAAGTAGAACGTTATTCAGTACAGAAAATAACAGGTGATGGGCGCTGCATGTTTCGTGCTCTGGTATGAAGCATTTTCTTCCCTGTCCAAAACCAGTTTCATGTAAAGCTGATGGCTGCATAACTTTATTGCTATAAGTTTCCGATGACGTTTTTAGTCTAATGGTCATGGTTTTAGATAGAACACTTTACTTCATTGAATGAAAGGGAGAGGGATGCAAATTTGAGGAAAGATGCTTCGCTAACAAGAATAATTGAACAGGAATAACACAAATGTAGATTAGAAATCTCTGGTAAATGCCCGCCCGTAACCTAGTAGTTAAAGTACATTACATAGTCCAGATTGGCGTCATAGGACCGCCCTGTCAAGGCGGAAGCTGCGGGTTCGATCCCCGTCAGTCTCGGCTGATCCAATGGACAATTCCTCAATACTGTATCTTGTTCATTTGCGACAGAATACTTATTTTGCGTTGGTGAAAAAATATGCTTTTTGGGGGGAGAGTCATTTGATTATCTATGCTTATTGCAAAGCATTATTATTTTTAGGATCTGGATCCTCTCGGGAGAATCGAGGACTGCATCAAAATGCTGTGCTATTACATCTAAGGGGGTCGCAGTGACCAGGCCCGGGAGACTGTTTACCAAAAATACAGGTCTCCGCAACTCGTAAGAAAATGTATCGCCTCTTTTTTCCGATCCAGATCATCCACCAGCATGAACCCCAGTTAGATCCGGTACACTTTTTAGTTGTTGGGAGAACCAAGTGGCAAACTAACAAGACATTTTACTGATAGCGCCTTCCTACTCTGCAGAAGGTCTTCGTGTGCCACACCTCTAAGGACCATTTTCCGAACATAAAGAAGCAAAATTATCATTATCTCGGAACATTACTCATAATCTTGCATTTTTGTGAGCCAAGTACACAAATTTCATTGCTAATCAGGCAGAATGCTACAAATTCTTGCCTTCATTCTGCTAGCAAAACCCTTCCAGATAGCCTGATTTGATTTCTTCAGAGGTGCTAGCATGCAGGAATAAAGAGTTGTCAATGACCCTGAACAACTTCCACCAGTGTCATTGACAAATAAAAAATACTGAAACATACATTTATGGATCACTTTGAAAAAAAAGAAAAACTTGTTACATATATTACTGTTCTCACTATTTACTTTGCAGTAGTCAGGACTCAGGAGGTATAATCTTGTTTGCCCTGTAGCATGCCATTCATGTTTTATAGTTTTAAAATTAAAAACTTGTGCAATTGTAACCTTCCATGGGGTCTTCGTTCCTGAAAGTGTGAGAGATGTGGACTTGTGTTGTCAGCCTAACTCATAAAGTTAACAATTCCATCGATCATAGGGGAACTCTGAGAATTTATTTATCTCTTTATCATCAGGTTATGGAGAGTGCAATGAAATCTCTTCACATATGGTAAAAAACTAAAAATAGGAGCACCATGAAGAAAAAATCGGATAAATGTGATTTGTTCCCATTTTGTACTTTATGCTATTTGTACTTAAAATGTTTTAATGCCTTGGAACTTTGAAGCAATAATTTGTTTCTCACGGGAATTGGTGTTATTTCTTAATCAGGTAAAAGGGATGGCTTTCAACAAAGGCGTGAAACTTCACCCTCGAGATGAAAGAGATGATGCAGGTAATATTGTCTGCAAGAGATTTTCATCACTCATTTCTATACTACTAATTAATTATACCAAGAAGGTTAAACCTCATAGTAGCTCTCTAACTAGTCAAAATTATAAAGTTCCATTTCATTATAATTTTTTCTCACTAGGAAACTATGGCTTTCACATATTGAGTAATCTCCAAACATTTTACTCCTGATACACTGGGGCAAGTTATCAGTTCTCTTCTGTCTCATTTGTTGTGATTATTTTCCCTGAAGTTGATGAAAAATCTGTTTTTCCTTATGTAAAAGCTGAATTAAGGATGGCTGTAAAGGTGGTTATTTGTGATGATAAGAAAGAACGTCTTAAATATGAAGAGGCTTTGGTTGCCATTACAGTTGAGGAGTCTTTGAGACGGTGAGGCCTTATATTAATGAAGAACCTGAAACTTCATCACTCAATTTTAGGTACTTTATGATAGTACAAATAGTGATTCAGATATGAATCCTTTCTCAGTACTTTGATTCATTTTGTTAGATATTGCCAACGAATTGGACGGTCTGATTTCTGGGGAGGAGAGTCAGAGCTATTGGTAAGCAAATTTTCTACCCTTGATTCTTCTAATCTTGAATATCCAATTGTTTTTATCTTATTCTCTAATGCCGTGTAGCCATCAGCAATCCATGTTTAGGTGTTGCATAGGGAAGTTTTTATGAGATTCTCAATCATTCTTTCAGGACTATTAGTTGTTTTGGTTTTTACTCATTCTTTTCATGTCTTCAATTGTGTACTGCTTGGCAAGTCGACACTAATTCCTTCTAGTTAATGAGGGGAAAGAGATGGTTTCTGAAAGTATTTCTATAGTAAGTGCATCCATAATACTCTGCGTCACACATCACAAGTGGGACGCTTATATGCTAACTTTTTGGTCCATTTAGCTACATAGCATCCGTTATGCTGATAGATCATCTTTTTTCTCTATATCAGGTATTATCAAAGTTGTGTTGCCAGCCAATTATGGTATACATACCAGAACAGGAGGTATTTCCCTTTGCTTCAAAAGATTTACTTCTGAAGTAGTCAAAACAAGGACTCCTTGATTGGAAATTAAGCTGTATATATCCTATCAACAAAGCACCAACAGCATAGCCTGATGTATTTTGGGTATTATTGTCCAATTATATCTATTGTCCTTGGCAAAAATTAAAGTAGGCTCTGTGAGATCTCATTCTGCCCAGTATACTGAATTTTAATGCATTAGGTAAAGCAAGCTAACAGTATCCCATCTTCACAAGCATCTTCTTTTGCACACTAGACTCTCATTGCATTTTCTCCGTAAATCAACTGTTCCTTCTGCCATTTCTGTTTTCCCATTAATCTACTAATTCTCATCTAAAAGAAATTAACAAGGCAGCAAAAGCCAGTAAAATTTACTAATTCAACTTTGGAAGCTTCTGTTGGCAACAATGAGTGAGATATGTAAAGTATACATAAATAAAGACTGAATAATAAGCCTATCTGCCCTTACCTTCTACTCCTTTTAAAGTAAAAGAAATATTATTAATTCTTGTAAACGGCATGAAGCAGGGAGCAATAAAGTGGGAATAAGGCATTGATACAAATGTGGTATTGAGGATATCATCCTGAATAACATTTAATGGATGACGAATGCTTAAAAGAAACACAGATGAAGTAAAATTTTCTTTAGTTTGAACAGAAAAAGTGACTGAAGATGTCTCATATCTTCAGTTCATTTTGATGTGTACATTTGTTGAGTCTGCCACTTATCCTGCCATGACTTGGTGGTCCGGGATCTAGGTTCATCTCTAGTTTGAACTTCTGTGCTCTTGTTGGTAGGGATTGGTTACGTGTTGTCTACGGTGTTTGCTTCCGAATATATATATATATATATATATTTGTGCACCGGGCTACCCTTTTTTTATATATATATGTACTGCATTTGCTGCAAGTCCTGACATAATGTGTGGAATGAGGTTGAAAAGGTCACCTTGAAGACGTGCTACCTAGTTGATCGATCAAGCCTAGACTGTAAGACTACAATTGCAACAATATGTGTGTGTTACTGACGTGAAATAATTTGATCCAACAACTAATCTAATGTCGCTTAGTAATCGTCGAAAGTTGTCAATACTTTGTTTTGTTAGCTAGTAAGTAATATCTAAGCTCTTAAAAGTACTCAACTTCTCTCTTGTTTGTTTGTCGATATTGTTTTGATTAGTGTATTCTTATGAAAAAAATTCTGCATTTTGGCAATGAAACTGCAGCATGGAGGAAGGGGCTCTGGTTTCATTCCTATTGCAGAATATGGAGCTGAGTTCCGTAAAGGTTCGAAAAACAGAAAGGTCAGGAAGGTCGTGAGGCTTCTTTATAGTGGGAGGAACCATTATGACCTACTTGTATAGGAACTGTCTCATTCAACAGAGTTTCAGCAGATGTAGGATCAGATGTATTTCCTGAGCTTTAAAATTAGTAGTAGTACTTTTAAAAGAAAACTGATATTAAGATAGTTCGTGTAAGAGATAGAATTTATGTTCTCATGTGTAATTTTGTTCAATTTTGCTTATTAAATGTGTAATTTTTTCTGAGAGCTAAGTATGTTAGACTACCTAATTAATATTGTTTTCTTTTCTTTTATACAATTATACAGGTCGACTGCCCGGATACTCGATAAAATCGTTGACCTAAAGCCAAAATATAATAAGATCCTAAACTTTTTAACAAAATTCGTGGATATTTTATTTAAGTTCACTCTTCTAACTTCTTGAGATGCGAAGCTTAAATTAACGTTTTTACGAATTAATTTCTCAAATATTACTCTGTGTATGGTCATAACATAAGGAATTTAGTAAAATTTCTTTTACATATTTCTAAGTTTTATTTTAATTTTTCAATTTTTTGACGGGAGACTTTGCTTGATATTTTAAGACTTTAAACTAAATATTCAAATATTCAGATTTATCAATAAGGTTTTTGACAATAAAAATCAATGTAGTGTGTAGAAACAAATGGCTAATATATTCTTAACTTGAAATAAATTTGCCAATATAAGTAAAAATTACTAAGCCTGTCATGCCTAAGGTTCTAGAAACTTTTTTGATCTTGTTGCGACGTCGGAAATGGATGGTGGTTGTCCCCCTTTGCTTTCCTATCTTCCAAATTAGAGGTTTAGTTTTATTAGTCTTTAATCTTACCCCTCCCTTATGTCTTTGCTCTATGATAACTACCTCAATGCTCAACTACTAAGTTTCTTCTAAGTTGCTAAAGATAGGTAATTTCTTGATACTATTTCTTCACACCCTCTACTTCTTTGCATAATTTGGGAGAATTTCCAAATCCCAAATGCTCTTGAGCAGATGCCTGAGCTTGTGAAGTTCTCAAGAGATGTTGTTTTGATTATTAAGCTGGTACAAATGAGGTGATCTTTGCCTTTGGGAAGGTAAACTGGTGCTATTTATTGTTATTGTTTACCGCACATATTGCACTTGTTGAGCTGCCTGTAGTTGTGGTATCTTGCTGCAACTTTTGAGAATTTTGGTTACTGCATCTTTTGCTATTCTGCTGCTCTGTTGTTCTGAGGAAAAGGATGGCTACTGCACTTTGATACTTGGTTCTTAGATGCAACATTTTGAGTCAAAATAATCTTGCACTTTGAGCTATGTTTTTGCCACACTTTAAGCATGATTAGTGCAATATTTTGTGCAATGTCTTCGGCACAAATTTGAGCTGAATTGCCCCTGTTTTGAACTTGGGAAAATTGGTGCTCTTATGAGAAAGGTGATTGTCGATATTAAGGGCAAGGACGGCTATACCTCGATGAAACATTGTTGTATTCTTTGAGCTAAATAGCTGCTCTACTACACTTGAAACACTTTGGCGCTCCACTCCATTTTGTTCTCAAAATGTTGTACTTTGGGAAAGTTTGAGGTAAGTTCTGGCTACTTGTCGCTATCCTGTTAAATGAATTTGCTGCACTTGATTTGTTGGTGCATATTGATGTCCACTACTCCTACGTTTTCCGAAAAATGGTTACTGCAGTTTAAGGAACATACACTACTCTTGATCGAAAAATAGCTGCTATATGTTTCGGGTGTGCTACCTGATTGCTACACTTGTGATAGTTACTGATTTGAACACGCTACTACATTTGGGCCGATGAGAATAATTTTGAGGTCATGCCACTTCCGGAAAGGTTGTCCCTCGATTTGCTTCCTTCGGAAAAAGGGCGATGATGAGACTTATAAAAAGTCACATGCGAGAAACCAACATGCGTCAGCGAGACAACTAGATTAACTGACGAATCGCTAGTTCGCAGCCACAACATGAATGAATTTCTTTTATTTAAAAAATATAAATCTGAGCCTTCCGTAATCAAAACTCATTGTTTTGTGCGGATTCGAAGATTTTACTCGCATTTATTTATTTCTAACTGTCTTTTCTTTTACATCTTGCGAGGAATATCTAAACAACATGGGATAGCAAAGCGGGAATCTACAAAGACGAAAGAGAACAAGATTGTCGGACTGGTGCTCAAGGCCCGTGAGATGACACTGTCATCATTACTATTTTTATTTCTTTAATTCCGACTTCCCTTTTATTTTGTATTGTGATTTAATTACTCTGCTCGTGAGTTTGTTTACAATATTTAGAAGAATTAGGTCTGAAAGTGATAAACTAGAAAGGGTAGTTAAAATTAGAATCCGTCGCTAGTTTATTTATTTTAGGCTCATCATGCATCCTTTAAAAATACTTTCAAAACAAGTTGGTCATCTTTTCTACACATTATTAACCATATAAACAAGGTTTTGTGTTTTATCCGATTTTGCAATAAAAATGATTTTCTCATAACTCATTTGTTGACATTACAAAAATAATTTATTTTCATAAATAAAGAGTTTTCTTCTCACTATCAATTGCGAAATAAACACCTTATAAATCATGTCATACAAATGCAGACTTTTCATCAAAATCAATTTTTCCATGCAAACACATACTTTTTTATGAACTTATCAATTTTACATGCATCTTATAAACAATGTCATGCAAATGCATGTGTTTTATCAAAAACTCAATTCTACATTGCATTTTATAAGCTATGCCACACAATACATACTTTTTTCAACAAATTAATATTACATGTATTTTTATAAACAATGTCATGCAATTTGTCAAAATGCATCTTTAAGTTTGCAACATCCTTTTTCTTAACTTTATATTTATTAACATGCATTTTTAGCATATTAATTAACCTATATTTAATCAGATAACCGCAAGTTAGCGGATTTAAAGGATGTTCCTTTCCTTTAAGATAATAAAGAACCTTGTCGGAGTTCATTTTGCAGCATTTTAATTAATATTTAAGTATCCTAATTCACCGTAAAATAATTAGGTGGTGACTCTTTAATCTTTACCTAATTCAGGGATCACCAATATGTTGTATTCCGACCCCGGTAAAAAATGGACGCGACATCAAGTCCCGACAAAAATGAGAATGAAGTATAGGTAAATGTGAAACCCTAACAGTCCTCAAGTTTTTTATGTAAAGGAACTCAATTTGGGGGAAATCTCCCTCCAATTGGTTCTCGACCAATAAAAACGAGGGATTCGAATTGTGAAACGGACAAGGGCATTAATTGCTAGAAGAAAAAGTAGCAAGGATGACAGATAGAGGCGACATCACCTGGGTTGGGGTGGTGGTGTGAGCTCTGTGGGGCAAGGGAAAGAAGGACAACGAACTGTGCTAAACCAAATGTACATCGCCAAATCACCAAAAATGGCAATGGAGAAGACGACAACAATGGCTAGGGTTCAATGGAAGCTTCTGGATCCTTTTCTGAAGAATGGAGGGTTTTTTGCCCTTAAGGCTTTGCTCGACTTGGGCCTTTTCGGCATGGGCTAAATTAAATTGAAATGAAAAAATAAAAATGGCCCAAGTCTTTTTAACGGCTCTTATTTAATTATGGTCACATTCCGCAAATGTGATCACATTTTAAATTAAGAAGTAGCCGAATAAATCCGTAAATGACTTGGTTAAATTAAAAGTTTTTTAGCCTAAATTTGGTACTAATCCGGACCTAGGAAATTTAAATCATGCAGAGTTATTTTAAATCTAAAACATGACTTAAGATTGAAATGTAACTCCGTTATAGTATTTAATTAACAATTTTCCGGATTTGATGAAGCGGGGCATTAGTCCTATAATTTTAAAAATTCTTTTGATACAATCACATTTATAATTATCGGTTAAAATTTAAAAATTGTAATTAGTGATCCAATTATGTAAAATTAAGATATGATATACAACATATATACCAAGTGATATTTTCTCAAATGCAAAATGATAAAGTACTCTTAGAATAATTTTATAAAATTATATTCGCTTTGTGAAAAGTGAATAAAAGACAGCTGAAGCATTTCAGTTTAGAGAGATTTCTAATTGCATTTACTTTCCTATGTAAATATAAAAGGCAGTTAAAGCTTCTAGAAGACGGTTTTTAGTGGGCTGAAAACGACGGACGAAGAATGCTAGGTTAGCAGCTCAGAACGAAAACGATGACATGCAAGAAAGCTCAGATGGAACGAAATCGATGGGTTGGCAGCTCAGATGGAACGAAGAAGAAAAGAATTTTATCGATGGGTTAGCAGATGGAACGAAGAAGAAAGCTCTGGAAGTTCGACCAAATCGATGGGTTTAACTTAGCATAAATCGGGTATGTGCCAGTTTTTACGTGTTGGGTCGGTTCAACTAAAAAATGGGTCAACTCTATAATACTGTCACACAACATGTGACAGTGCAAATACTCATCATATGTCTGTCATAATTTTATGACAGTTTAAATATATGTCACACAGATGTCATAAGTGTATGTTGACCAAAAAGTCAAGAGAAAAATTGTCACAATATGTGACAGTTGAAAAAATTATCACACTTTGACTGTCACCGTAGATCTTTTTTCTTGTAGTGTTGGGAAAATTGATAAGAAATACCTAAGTTTTTTTTTCTTTTTTGTCTTTTACTAAATTGGAAAAACGGTCACACTCTGACTGTCACCGTAGAACTTTTTGCCTTGTAGAATTCGTACCTCTCGGATATTGCTGGGGATGTAGATGTCGTTTCTGATGTTGACGCAAATGTTGTGACATTTGAGACAACACTGTCGATGACATTTTCATTGCCTGAGAAAGACCGTTCGAGAACAGTAACCAGCATTACTTATGATTCGACCTCTTGATATCCTTCCTCTTCTCCTTCGTCGTCACTGAGAGAGACCCATAGACTCTTACCAAGTTTTCTTAGAGTATTTGCACATTAATTAGCATAATGACCCCAGTCTGAGCATGCATGACATTACACGGATTCAAGTTGTTTAGGATCAAATTTGGTACGATCTGAGTTGGTTCTCTTTAGCTGATTTGCTCTTTGTACTATTGGAATGGATTTAGTGGACTTTTGATTGAAGATTTGGTTTTGGTGCTCTTTAGATTTGAACTTATTTCTATCATTGTTGAACTTCTTCACCATCAAATTAAATTTTCGAGTGAGGAGGGCAACATCTGCACAGTCACCAACTTCTTCAAGGTTCTCATCCTCTTCTTCGATTTGACTCTCCAAGGATTTAACTTGAAGTGCTACATTATTGTTCTTGTACAATTTTATTTGATTCTTAATGTTCATCTCATATGTTTTGAGAATGTTTATTAAGACATAAAAGTCCATTATAGTAAGATTGTGAGCTTCTTCAATCACACAAATGAACTTTTCAGGAAGAAAACATATTTTTTTTACACAAGTTGAGTGTTGGTTAAAGGAGCACCAAACACTTGACATTCATTATAGATGTTAATCAACTTTTCAAAATATGTTTTAATGTCCTCTGTTTCTTCCATCCTTAAACGTTTATATCTACTCATGAGCATATGAAGCTTCATCCGACGAACACTTGAGCTACCTTCACAATGAGTTTGTAAAGTATCTCATGCGTCTTTAGCCGTAGAGCAGTTTTGTATGAGTTTGAACATGTAAAGATCCACCCATCCAAAAATTGCATTTAAGGCTTTCTCATTGAAGCTTGCGTTATTGGTTTCTTCCGCAGTCCATTCAACTTCAGATTTAAGAAGAATGTCACATTTCTCATCCAGTGGTAGCATAGGAACAACATATACATTGGTTATAGATATCCAGTGGTAGCATCATGTTACTTTTACATATATTTCATTTCTTCATGTATATATAGTTTTCATCAGTATATGTTTCGTGTAAATTTATTTGCCAAGGCCTGTGTAAGATGATATTAATCTCCCTTGAGGAGTCTTTTTCATTAATATCAATATATATAGTGTACAGTATTCATCTCTTATACAATAGAAATCCTAGTCTTAATTACAAGATAAATTCTAGTCTTACCATAATTATATTTACACAATGTATGAAATATACTCTAATTATGGGTAGGGATTTTATTATACTACTATACACGTTTACACACCCCCTCAATCGGAGCGGGAGGAGGCCGGACGCTGAGACTGGATCTGAAGTCAAGAAATAACTGTCTGAAAGTCCTTTGGTAAATATATCTGCATATTGATATGATGAGGGAACATGTAACACTCTGACATGACCTAGCGCAACTTTCTCGCGAACAAAATGTATGTTCATCTCAACGTGTTTGGTTCGCTGATGTTAAATCGGGTTGTGAGAATGATAGATTGCAGAGATGTTATCACTGTACACAATAGATATCTGACGCAAAGGACACTGAAGTTCTAACAGTAAATTTCTGAGTCAACAAATCTCAGCTACCACATTTGCAACGCCTATGTACTCAGTCTCGACACTGAAACGAGATAGGGTGGCATGTCGCTTGGCAGACCATGAAATCTGATTATCCCCTAAAAAACACAAAAGCCGGAGGTGGAGCGTCGCGTGTCCGGACACCCTGCCCAATCTGCATCTGTATACGAGAGCAACTTATTTGGTGCAGAGGGGTATATGTGAAAACCATACTCAAGTGTGCTCTTAATATATCGGATGATACGCTTAAGGGCAGTGAAATGAGACTCCCCGGGGCCATGCATAAATAGCATACCTACTGAACAACATAAGCAGTGTCTGACCTTGTAAATGTGAGATACTGAAGTGCACCTGCAAGGCTCCTATACATAGTATGATCGAAAACTAGAGCATCATCCATAGCACTGAGCTTAGATTTTGAATCAACTGGAGTAGGCATAACTTTGCAATTCGCCATCTTAGCCTTGTATATAATCTCCTCTGCGTACTTACGCTGACACAAGAACATGTGGTTGGCATACCTGGTCACTGATATTCCCAAGAAATAACTCAGCTTGCCCAAATCAGTCATTGCAAATTCGATCTCAAGCAAGGCAATAATCTCATTTTTCAACCCATCGAAGGAGGCAGTAAGAACAATATCATTCACGTACAGTAATAAGTAAGCAATGCTACTACCTCGATGAAAACTGAAAAGTGATGTATCACTTTTGTTGCATACAAACTCAATTTGCAAAATATACCTGGCAAAGCGATCATACCACGCACGGGCCTACTTTAGGTCATATAGTGACTTACGAAGACGACACACATAGTGAGGGACTGCTGGATGGGTGAACCCAGGTGGCTGATGCATGTAGACTATTTCTCTCAGGTCCCCATGTAAAAATGTATTCTTCACATCAAGTTGATGTATCGGCCAGTGTTTTCTCATGGATATGCTCAGAAATGTGCGAATGGTAGCCGGTTTGACAACCAGGCTGAATGTCTCACCACAATCAATGTCGTTCTGCTGATTTGTGCCATTAGCCACAAGTCGTGCCTTATAACTCTCAAGATCTCCGTTGTCTCTAAATTTGTGACGAAAAAACCACATACAATGGATCACATTCACCCCCTCCGGCCTAGGTACTAGATCTCACGTGTGTTGCTTAGTCAAAGCATTGAACTCCTCATACATTGCCGCATTCCAATTAGGGTCTTGTTTGGCTTTGGGGTTCTTGGGAAGTGGAGAGATGATTTGGGCAGAAAAGTTAAATTGGACTTTGGATTTGAAGATCTCGTGTTTGGCACGAGTTTTCATATGGTGAGTGGGAAGAGTGGGTATCTGTGGCGACTGAGTGGTGGAATCCGATATAGAGAGTAAGGTCGGATAAGGGGAGGGTGGAGGAAGTACCATTGAAGGCACCGCGGCGCCGTGATCGAGGCGGCGCTACCGAGGTACCGCGCCATCGGAAGATTGGCGATGCGCGCCACTTGCCGCGGCGCTGACGATGGTGAAAAATTATTTTGCTTACTGGAAGTTTGGAGCCGCGGCACATCCTCGAGGGGCTGCGGCCCTGACGCCAAGAAAAAATCAGTTTGCTCACTGGAAGCTTGGCGTCGTAGCGCCTCCCTTTGGGGTCGCGACGCTGACGACGGATCATTGGGCAGAAAAAGTGATTTTTCAGCGGTGCTATGATCTAATTGACTGAGAATAAGAGGAGAGATGGCATGCTCGTCAAGAAATGAGTAATCCAATTTTTAGAATTTCTGAGGATTCAAGAACGGGAATGTGGTCTCGTCGAATATGACGAGACGAGAAGTGTGGATTTGACGAGTGGGCATGTCATAGCAGAGATAGCCCCTATGGTTCGGCGGGAAGCCTATGTAGACACATGGAGTGGTCCGGGGAGCTAGTTTGTGAGGGGCAGTAGAGGCAAGGTTAGGATAACATAGACAATCGAATATTCGTAAATGATCGTAAGAAGGGACTCTGCGATAGAAGATTTCGGTAGGTGTCATATTGTGAAGTGTGCTAGTTAGGAGAATATTTAGAATGTATTCTGACATCTTAGCAGCATATACCCAGAAGGACGGACGGAGGGAGGCATGAATCAATAAAGTGTGAATCATATAGTTGATGGTGCGAATGATTCGTTCAACTTTACCATTTTGTGGGGAAGTGTGAGGACAGGAGAAACGAAAAATCATGCAATTGTTTGTACAAAAATAGTGAAACATGGAGTTATTGAATTCACGACTATTATCGCACTAGAATGATTTTATACCTTTTTCAAATTGTGTTTGAATGACATGTGAAATTTAAGAAACTTGGCAAACACTTCCGATTTAAATTTGAGAGGATATAACCAAATATAGTGAGAAAAATCATCTAGTAGGACAAGATAATATTTATGACCGAGGGAACTAGCAATAGGGAAAGTCCATAAATCGACATGTATAATATCAAAAGGTGCAAAGGTAACATTGATAGATAATTTAAATGAAAGACGAGTATGTTTGCCTAAAGAACAAGAAACACAGTTTTGAGCAAGCTTCCCATTATTACATATTAATGAAATTATTGCTTCCAAGAAAATTAAAAACTGAGGCTCCTGGATGACCAAGTCTATTATGCCATGTGGATAAAGAAATAGCCGCTAGAGTGACGGGAGAGCGAGATCCGACAGCGAAGGTGGATGGGAATAGATAGAGATCCCTCGTGCTATTGCATCTCGTAAGAGGTTTTTCCGTATGAAGATCCTTCACAGTGAAACCAAAAGGGTCAAAGTCAACAGAGACATAATTATTACGAGTAAATTTGCGGACAAAAATTAGGTTCTTAATGATGTGTGGGGCATATAGGACATTCTTAAGGGAGAAGGGTGGATGATGAGGTTGTGTGTATGATGTACCATGGCCCTTTATTGGAATGCGATGACCACTACCAACTGTAATATATTGAGGATGCTTTAAACTGAACAATTTGAGAATATTACCTGCAGACCGGGTGAGGTGAGATGTGGCACCGAAGTCCATGTACCAATTATTGTCTGGTTGTTGCAGATTGAGGCTGCTCAAAGCCTGACCCAAATTAGTAGAGGCCATGCCGGATGCGGGCTGCTGGAACTGGCCTTGCATGAAGTTGGCTTGCTGTGGGTACTGGGCTAGCCGATGCGCTGGAGCTGGGCCCAACAACCCGTGTTGTGAATACTGGTTTAAGCGGCACCGGTATCGAATTGCGCGCGCGCCCTCACGGTGCATCGCTGGCGTCGCCGCGCCCGGTTGTTCTGCGGACTACGATGTCGCCGCTATTGGTCACGACTTTTCCACGACCACGCCCTCGCTCGCCGCCGCGTTCTTTCCACCCTTGCCGCCGCGACTGAGAATTTTCTGGCGGTGTCGGGTAATGGGGTTGCATTTTGACAGCTAACGCTTTCTGATTGTGCTCATCTTGCTTAGCACGACGGGTCTCTTCGAGCAACAACTGCGATCGAGCTTTGTTAAAACTGGGTAACGGATCCGCCTGTTGAATCATGGTGGCCAAAGTATCATATTCACCTTTAGGAAGGGCTGCAATCAATTGTAACACCATTTTAGTTTCCGAGACAGGCGTGCCGACGTTGGAGAGTTGATCCGCCACAAGTTTTAACTATTTACAGTACTCAGTCATGTTGGAGAAGTTTTCAAGACGTGTATTGTTAAACTGTTCCTCCAAATACACAGCACGAGTATGCTTATTATTCTGAAAATTTCCTCCAAACGAATCCACAATTCACTGGCTATGGCGCTAGATTTCATGATAGTAAGAAGTAGATCCTGAGAAATACTACCATATATCCACTGTTTGACGACGGCGTCGAGACGAAGCCGTGTATAATCATCAACCTCCGGGGGCGAGGAATAGTGTTATCGGTATGATCAAGCATGTTATAGACACATGCATGAAGGCGAAACAGTTCAACCCAAGGAGAATACTGACCGTTTTCTTGATCAAGCAGAATGGGAAGAAAAACCAAAAGCAAAATTTGCCCCCCCCCCCCTCCTCCCCAAAGATCAAACAACTATTTTACGGTCATCATTTCCAAAGACATATTATTAGTTTTAACTTTTATATAGGTGGAATAATAATACTTTAAAATTTATTAGTAAATTTTATTTAAATGCTCGAATTATGCTTTATTTTAAGTATCTATTATGTAAATAAATTAATCACATAATTTATTTAACATTCTTTAATTATACATGTCAACATCAAATATATTATAGGTTGACTGTCTAAATGAAATATGTGGACAAATTTAAATGACTGCAAATGTATTATGCCTTTTATATATTTAGCGCGTGTAAAATCATTTTTACATTCTTAGATCACCTAAACATTACTCTTTCTATAAATAATTGTCCATATCGGGTTTTCCAGCGGCCGCCTATTGTAGAATCGTCGATAATCTGGTTGTCACTATCATGTGTGTAAAGACTTACTGTATAGGCATACTGGAAACCGTTTGGCAAGTCAAGGGACCCTGAAATCCGCTCCTTAGCTATAACGTTTCAGAGTCATGCAAAACAGACACTAACCATCCTTCAATAACTATTAATTAATTGGACCTTCAAGGAACGAGTAGAGTTAGTAAAGTTAGTAACTTGATAAATTAAAAGTATATTATCTGCACCATATATCATGTGTGGGTTGAAAGGAACTCTCCTAAAGTTTAGAACATCAACAACAATTACAGGTCTAGACTTAAAGAAATTGTGCCCCAGCTTCATATTCGGGGACAAAGACAAAAGCAGTGGTCCGCCATAGAAATAAAAAAAAAAATTAGAATTTTTGAAATTGGAGTTGTGTTTAACCATAATTTTTGCAAATAATATTTTGTTGTTGAAATGTATTTTTTTAAGGTGAAAAAGGTGAAAAATAAGGTTTTGGTTATTTTTCAAATTCTATTTGTAATTTTCATGATCAAACACTGATTTTTTAAAAATATAAAAAAAATCCAAAAAAATTAAATAATTTTTATGGTCAAACGAGTAAATATCTGTATAGCTAGGAAATAGAGATGATGATCAGATCTAGTTCTAGAGCCCAATGAGCTAGTGGCTTTGTAAATATCACACTTGGTTGAAATAATTTTTTTCCTTTCGACCAAAAAAAAGAATATATTTATTTAATGGATTATAATATATTAATGTAACTTTTTTATATATTGAGAGCGTATATAAATTATCAAATTTTATTAAGAAAGTTAAATCTATTTTAACTTAAGAACTTTTTCTTTTAACACAAATTATTCCATTCAAATACTCAAATCATTTAGCTCCAAATTTTCCTCTTGAAAAGTACTAGGAAAAGTTCGGAACTTAAATGACCCACGAAGTGAAAAGTGAATAAAAATATCCCAATAAAAAAACAGTGACAAAACTATCTTTAGCGCAAGAATTTCTTGTGCAAAAGGGGTTAATGTAATCCTAGGCAGCCCACGTTTTTTAAATGATCACTTTTAGTTCAATTACACAATAAATTATTACGTTTTACAATCAATTATCCATCTACTCATTTGTACTTGATTTGATATGACACTATGACAATCATGGCAAGAATTCATCTATTTTTCTATTTAACATGAATTTTGAATGAGGCAAAGACTAATCCATTTCATAAGTTTAAGTCATCAATATTGTTCTTGAAAAACTATCCAACTCTAAAGTTCATAAAAAATGGCGTCTCCTCCTTTAACTATTAAGATTTCTTTATTTTTGAAAGGAGAGATTCTTCATGATAATAATATTGTTCGTTATAGTATTCCACCATAATATCATGTTAAGTTTCCAATTAACTTGGTTTACTCAACATTACTCAAATGTCATATGAAAAAGAATGAAAGCTAGTAAGTGTGAGTTTGCATTATCTGTAATAGGCAGATATCCAATATCCATTGCACCGCAAGGTTTAGTGCTTTATGGCGAGTGAAATATCACTGATGATGAGTCTTTGAGGGAGCCAAAAGAATATAGGGGTTTAATCACCCTAAATGTTCTTGAAATATATGTTGAAAAGATATCTACCAATCGTAGTGAAGTCTTGGTCATGAATCGTCAGGAAGTCCCAGAAATGCCGACTGCGCCTCGTCCTCAAATCCATCGAGTCAAACCTACTCATGGTAACACTTTTTCGGACATGACTTATGAAGACATTTTGAGCGGTCTAAGCCAACAATTTAATCAAAATTACGGGGAAAATTGATAAATATCTATTATTTATTATTTTATGTAGTAACATATGTTTATTATATGTATAATAATAGTAATATTTGTAATGGTTATATATTTGATATGAATAATATTGGGCAATCATCTCAGTTGCGTGCAGTTGATTATTATCGGTAGATATATTTTTTAATAATTAAATAATATAAGTGTTTTGATGTTTAGTATTTACAATACTTGAATTGCCTCTATAGTGAAAATTATTTACAAAATGCGCCAGTGATATCAAACGTTGATTTCGGTGTAGTTGATCTTTATTCAAACCCAGAAAATATTGATTATTATCGGTAGGTTCATCACTTTGATATTAAATAATCCATATATTTTTATGTTGTTATTTAAAATATGTTACCTATTTTTCGTATAGAAATAGGTTTTTACTAGATGGTGATAATTATCCAAATCATATAAAAACATCATCGAGTGATAGCGATGATATACCGAATGCTGAGGTATCCGATGATGATGACGTAAATATATCATATAGTGAAGTTGATATTCATCCTCTTAGGCAGGAACAACAGTTAGTAGAGATAATGCAAAGTCAGTCACACCAGTAAGAACTGCTGTCACAAAGCCCAATTCAACAGCACGAACCGATGACAGAAAGCCCAATTTAGTGACATTCTGACGTGATTCCATATCTTAATAATCTTCAAGATCGCCCTGATGCCTTTATCTTAACTAGAGAATATGATTATATTCGACAAACAATGTGGAAAGAAACGAACGATCTTGTAAATGGTAATGTTCACCTTACAAAAGACATGAGTTTCTCTTCCAAAAAGGTAACGCAAAGGGCAGTCAAAATTTATAGCATCAAAGAAATGAGGGAGTTTAAAGTTGATGATTCAACTCGAAAGTTGTGGAGATTGGTTTGCAGACGTGAGTATCAAGGTTGTCAATGGATACTTCTAGGTATTGAGACTCATGATACTATGTGGACTATCTCAAAATTCCTCTCATGTCACACTTGTGATTTGAATGACAATCGAGCACATCATTTTAATTTAGATACAAAATGATTGCTCAAGTGTTACTTGTTGGCATTGTCGAAATCCCAATATACCATATTCGATCAGTTTATTATAATTTTCACATCAACTAAAATTATCATTGCTAAATACCGTTTGTTTAAACTTGTCCAGGTTCCCCATCAAAAAATGCATTAGAACAATTTTGAGAGTTTATCGTAAAATGATAAGCAGGAGAAAGGAATATCTCGGGTGTAGGCGCGCTGTTGAGATAATTTATGATACCTGGGAAGGCTCTTTCCAATAATTACCAAGGTATATGGCAGCTCTACGAAAATTCAATCATAGTACTGTTGTAGAGTGGAAGCTCAACACCCAACCTGATGTGCCTGGTAATATTTTAAATTTTGTGTTTTGGACATTCAAACCATGCATTGATGGTTTTTACCAGCCAGCCATATCCATAGATGGCACACATGTGTACGGGATATACGACATCAAGCTACTGATTGCAATATGAATGGATGCCAATGAGTCGATATTCCCTTTTGCTTTCACCATTTAGGTTAACGAGAGAAACAAAATATGTTGACAAATGGAGATTACATACAGATGAAGGCAGAAGATGGGGGATGGTAACAACAAACAGGACGGAGTCATTCAATGATTTGCTAAAATCTGCACGGGGACTGCCCGTTACTGTAATGATAAGAATGACTTAAAAGCAAGTTGCGGAGCGGTTTGTGGCTAGAACAAAACAGGAAACACACGATAGTAGAATATAATCATGCTAAACATGTGTTTGAAATCAAGACAAGTTATTACCAAGGTCGGGGAGACAATATTCATACCGTTTATGAGATTATGAAAACGTGCAATTATGGTAAGTGACAATCATACCATATGTCGTGTTCTCATACCATGAAGTATTTCGAGGAAATTGAAAAAACG
Source organism: Przewalskia tangutica (assembly GCA_029844215.1). Lineage (NCBI taxonomy): Eukaryota > Viridiplantae > Streptophyta > Magnoliopsida > Solanales > Solanaceae > Przewalskia > Przewalskia tangutica. The sequence goes on along the minus strand of CM056739.1, from coordinate 12,139,558 downwards.
GTATCAAATTATATGACATCGAAATACAACGTCAAAAGTTATCTTAAAGTGTATTCCGGTCGTTTCTACTCACTTGGTGATCATGCTTATTGGTCAAATGAGCCATTTTCAATGCTTGCTAACAATGAGTATATCTGTAAATTGCGTGTTAACGCACGAACTCAAATTTCCAATCAAATGGATGCTCCGGATAGGACATATTCTCAAAAGTGCTCGATGTGTAAGGAGTTTCACCATGCTAAGTGTTTGTGTTGCCTACGGGACCGTGGTGATGCAATTAACTCTGGTGATGAAAGAACCTCTCGGGGTGGAAGAACCTCATGATTTTATGAATGTATTTTAATTCTCCTTGATGTATTCGAATTGTCTTGAATTATGAATCTTAAATATTTTTCTTCTTGTACTAAATGATGTATTATTTTTTAATGAAGCATTTTGAATTAGGTATTTTATCATCAAGAAAATTCTATTGAAAATTTTCATAACATACAAAAATTAGAAAAGTAATTTAATCTTCATCGTTTTCTGGAAGCACCTCATCATCGTAATCATTTTCATCATCCTCCTTACTTGCATTATCTTCTTCATTTTCTTCCCCTTCATTTCTTTCTCCTTCATCCTCGTTGTAGTCTAGATATCAACTTTCATCATTAGGAGCACTTTTTGGTTGACACAATAATATGACACTCCATAATTTAATATTTATGGTAAATATTTTGGAAGACCTATCTATTTTTGAATTATTGGATAAACTGAATAAAAAGAGTTTTGATGAAGATTTCTATTTTCTAATAGTTTTCAATGATCTTCTTCATCCGCTCCTAAAAAATTAAGATTGTCCAAAGCATGATACATATCTGTAAGATGATATTAATCTCCCTTGGGGAGTCTTTCATTAATATCAAGGTATATATATAGTACAATATTCATCCCTTATACAATAGGAATCCTAAGTCTATACAAAAGAGGAATCCTAGTCTTACCATAATTATAATTACACAATATATGAAAATATTCTAATTATGGGTAGGGAATATATTGTTTACTATATTTACACGTTTACACACCCTCACTGAGCGAGGAGGCTGACCGAGATCGGATCTGAAGTCAAAAAACAACTGTCTGGGAAGTCCTTTGGTAAATATGTCTGCCTGATAGGATGATGGAACATGTAACACTCTGACATGGCCTAGAGCAACTTTCTCACGAATAAAGTGTAGGTCTATCTCAATGTGATTGGTTCGCTGATGCTGAACCGGATTATGAGACAAATAGATGGCAGAGATGTTATCACAGTACACAATAGATGCCTGACGCAGCGACATCAAGTTCTAACAAGAAGTTTCGAGCCAACAAATCTCATTACTACATTTTCAACGCCTCAGCATTTCAAATACACTAGATCTAGATAAGGTAGCATGTCGCCGCGTACCAAGAAATCGATTATCCCCAAGAAAACACAAAAGCCGAGGTGGGCGTCGCGTGTCCGACACCCCGCCTAACTGCATCCGTATACGAGAGCAACCTGTTTGGCGCAGAGGGTATAGTGCAAACCATAATCAAGAGTACTTAATGTATCGAATGATACACTTAAGAGCGATGAAATGAGACTCCCAGGGCACGCATGAATAAGCACACCGAACAAAGATAAGCTATGTCCGCCCAGTAAATGTGAGATCTTGAAGTGCACTGCAAGGCTCCTATACGTAGTAGGATCGTAGACCGAGCACCATCCATAAGACGAGCTTAGATTTGAATCGACCGAGTAGGCATAACTTTGCAATTCGCCATCTTAGCCAGACACTATCTCTCTCGCATACTTATACCGACACAAGAACATGTGATTGACAGACCTGGTCACTGATATCCCCAAGAAATAACTCAGCTTTCCAAAATCAGTCATTGCAAATTCAGACTTAAGCAAGGCAACAATCTCATTTTTCAATCTATCCGAGAGGCGATGTAACAATATCATCCACGTACAGTAATAAGTAAGCAGTGCTACTACCTCGATGAAAAATGAAGAGTGATGTATCACTCTTGCTGCATACAAACCCAATCTGCAAGATATACCTGGCAAAACGATCATACCATGTGTTGACACCCAATTTTGACCCATCTTTTAGTCATTTCTTGCAATTTTAAGCATTTTAGGACACCACATTTTATCTTAATTTTTGATATTTTTTGTATATTTTTACCTAACATTCTATGTTGTTTTATTTTTTGTAAATTGACATCATGTTCTTACTTTAATTAGATATTAAACATTTTAAAAATATTATGTTATTATTGTTGCGCGATCATTTTGTTTTACTAATTTTGCATCTCTTTAAATAATTAACTGACATTCCGTCTTTACTTTTAATCAGACATTAAATATTTGCTAAATATTGTATTTTATTATTATTGCATCAGCATTTGCATTTTTATAATTTTGTATCTTTAAATAATTTTCTTTTAAATAATTAATCCATTTTGCATTTTTTGTCAAAATCAGTCCAGTCCAAGGCACAATCTGAATCAGTCCAATCCGCCAAAAAATCGAAGCCCAAACTGAGGCCCAATACACCCTTCATCTTTTCCCTCCAATACCCAATACCCAAAACCCAATACCCAATACCCAAAACCCTAAACCTAAATCCCACACTATAAATAAAACCTTACCCCCTCATTTTAAAACCTACCCTATTATTACCCCCCAGCCGTCTACACCCTCTCCTCCACATTACCCTACTTCTAACCTGCCCTATTAGCCCTCAGCCGCACTATCCCCTCTCTCTCCTTAACCCTCAGCAGCCCAGAACCCTATTATTTTCCCGTCGCCAGTAACCCTCGTCTTCCTCCTCACATTCTCCCGCTGCCTCTCCCTCTCCTCTTCACCGTCGCCCGTCGACACACCACTGTCCGAAACCACCTCCACTCCCCTTTCTCTCCCGTCGACACACCACTGTCTGAAACCACCTCCACTCCCCTTTCTCTCCCGTCGACCACCACCACAGTTCGAACCTACATTGTCGAACACCCATCTCCAGCAAACCCCCACGACCAGCACCTCACCACAACACCACTGTTCCCAGCGAACCCCATCCTGTCGGATCCCCACTGCCCGCTGCCTTTTCGTGTTGTTAACTCCGGCGATAACACTGTTTGTATCTCTTTTGTTGGCTATGTTGGACTTATTTAACGTTATTTTCTAATCTTATGTCTTACCGGAGTTCTTGGAAATTTTGATGACCTTCGTTGGTATCGTTTTGAAGGGTATATGTTTGTGGATTTGGTTGTTGGACTATGATATCTCGCCGGAGTTTTAAACTCCGGCGTTTCTCTGATTTTACCGGCGATATTATGTTGCTGCTGAATTTAGTTTATTTGCTGATTTTCGATCTGAGTTTGGACCATTTTCATTGCTATGTTAATGTTGTTCTCACTGCTTCGCCTACCATTTTGTACACAGTTATGCCGCTGATGTGTTTGGGCTGATTTTACGACTAATTCGACTATCTTCATATCGATTTTTGGATTGTTGACTCACGATTTTTGGATATGTTGTTAGACTCATTCTGGTCATTGTTGCTGGCTGATTCTTTTGCCATTTCTCGTAACTAATTTTGGCTATTTGCTACTAATTTTCGGCACTGTTGCTACTGTTTTTGGCCATATTATTGGACTGGTTTTGGCCATATTGCTATTAATTTTGGACATTTTTGCTGGTTTACTGATTTAGAACAAATACTATACTGTTGGTATTTTATTGATTTGAACAAGATGCTACACTTGTTTGGCCAATGAAAAAGTTATCCGTCGATTTTTGAGGCCTCCACAGTTGCAAAGACGGAAAATAAAATAAATGAAGCTTTCTGGGCAATGATGATTTCTTCCACTTACACCGGATAACCAACATGCGCTGGCAAGGCGAATGCTCGCAGCCGCACTTGTATAGGCTGTCCTACTTTATATTTTTTACATATCTGAGCCCTCCGTGTTTAAAACTTTTACTGTTTTGGCGCGGATCTGAAATTTTTATTTATCTTATTATTTTAGCAACAATGGCCGATGAAGGAATCTCCGTCTGATTTCCAAGGCCTCTCCTGTGCAAAAGACGGATTTATTTTTGGCTTTATTTATTAATTATTGCTATTACTTTAAAATTGTTTATTTTATTACTAACACTTTTACTAAGTGTTTATGCAGGTACCCGGAGATCATTTTGTGCAGAAGGCCTAAAAAGGGCTAAAGATGTCCCGGAGTTTTATCTTATGTTTCATTTAAATTTTAGTTTTTTTACTATTTTTGTATTTTATTTTAATTGTAAATTATGTAAAAATGCTTAGAATAGGTAGAATAAAAGTCAACATATAATGAACCTAGGTTTGAACGGATAACCGCAAGTTAGCGGATCTTAAAGGATGCCTAAGCCCTTCCCTTTAGGATAATAGAGAACCCTTATCCAGAATCTCATTAATCTCACAGACCATTAAATGGAGATCAATTGCAGTATTTTTATTGCAATAAATGAAGTGTCTTAATTCACTTAATTAATTAGGTGTCGACTCTTTTAAATACATTTAGGAATCAACCATACGTGGTACTCCCGTTTCGACTCCGGTTAAATTGGGGTGTTACACCATGCACGGGGAGCCTGTTTCAGGCCATATAGTGACTTACGGAGATGACACACATAGTGAGGGACTGCTGGATGGGTGAACCTGTGCACCACGACGATAATCGCTTTCTCGCGTCCTTATGTAAGAATGCATTCTTTACATCAAGTTGATGGATCGACCAGTGTTTGCCCATGGAAATGCTCAAAATCAATGGACAGTAGCGGTTTGACAACCGGGCTGAAGGTCTCTCCACAATCAATGCCCTCCTGCTGATTTGTGTCATTAGCCACAAGACGGACCTTATACCTCTCAAGATCCTCATTGTCTCTGAACTTGTGACGAAAAAGTCACATACATCAAATTACATTCACCCCCTCATGTCTAGGTACTAGATCCCTCATGTGCTATTTAGTTAAAACATTGAATTCCTCATACATAGCCGCATTCCAATTAGGGTTCTTGTTTGGCCAATTTTGGGTTCTTTGGAAGTTGAGAGATGGTTTGGGCAGACAAGTTGAAATGGACTTTGGGTTTGAAGATTTCATTCTTTGAACGAGTTTCCATTGGATGAGTAGGGACAGTGGGTGGCGGAGTGGTGTCTGAGACGATGGGTAAAATTGGATAAGGAGAAGGTGGGGGCGAAGCCATCGGAGGAGCCACGACTTCTGGATTGAGCGCCGCGACGCTAGAAAGTTGACAGACTTCTGAAGTTTCAGCCGCGCGCCGCCGACGTATTCCCAAGATTACTCATCGAAATCAGCGTCGCGCGCCTCTTCGCCGCGACTCGACAACCAATGCAGGACGTGAAATGCTCGAGGACGGAGAGAGATGGAAGGCTCATCAAGAAATGAGTAGTCCGGTTTTTGGAATTTTGGAAGATTCGAAAACGGAAATGTGGTCTCGTCGAATGTGACGTGACGAGATATGTGGATTTGACGAGTCGACAAGTCATAGCATAGATAGCCCCTATGATTTGGCGGGAATCCTAGGAAGACACATGGAGTAGACCTAGGAGCAAGCTTGTGAGGGGCGGTAGAACTGAGGTTGGGATAACACAGACAACCGAAAATCCGTAGATGATCATAGGAGGGGACTCTATGGTAGAGGATTTCGGTCGGGGTCATATTGTGAAGAGTTCTAGTAGAGAGCATATTTAGAATGTATTCTGACATTTTAGCAGCATATATCCAGAAGGAAAGAGGGAGGGAGACATGAATCAATAGGGTGCGAATCATATTGTTAATGATATGTATGATTCTTTCAGCTTTACCGTTTTGTGGTGAAAGGAGGCGAGAAGCGAAAAACCATGTCATTATTTGTACAAAACCAGTGAAACATAGAGTTATTGAATTCACGACCATTATCGCACTGAAATGATTTTATACTTTTTCCAAATTGTGTGTGGATAAACTTGCGAAACTCAAAAAATTTGGCAAACACTTCCGATTTAAATTTAAGAGGATATAACCAGACATAGTGTGAAAAATCATCAAGCAACACAAGATAGTATTTATGATCGAGAGAACTAGAGATATGAGATGTCCATAAATCGGCATGTGTAATATCAAAAGGAGCAAGTGTAACACTAGTAGATGATTTAAACAGAAGACGAATATGTTTGCCTAAAGAGCAAGAAACACAATTTTGGGCAAGTTTCACATTACAAGCAATGAAATTGTTGCCTTTAAAAAAATTAAAAACTGGGACTCCTAGATGACCAAGCCTATTATGCCAAATTGAAGAAGAAACAACCGCTAGAGTGACGGGAGAGCAAGATCTGGCAGAGGAGGTGGAAATGAATGGATAGAGATTTCCCATGCTATTGTATCTCGTAAGAGGTGTCCCCGTATGAAGTTCTTTTACAGTAAAACCAAAAGGGTCAAAATCCACGGAGACATAATTATTACGAGTAAATTGGCGGACAAATATGAGGTTCTTAATCATGTGTGGGGCATATAGGGTGTTTTTGAGGGAGAAGGGTGGATGAGGAGGTTGTGTGTATGAGGTACCATACTCTTTAACTGGAATGCGTTGTCCACTACCAACTGTAACATATTGATGATGCTTTAAACTAAACAGTTTAGGGATAATACCTGCAGATTGGGTGACGTGAGATGTGGCGCCTGAGTCCATGTACCAAGTATTGTCAGGCTGTTGCATGGAGAGGGTGCTGAATGCCTGTCCAAACTCAGTGGGTGTCATGCCGGATGAGGGCTATAAAACCTGATTCGTACGGTGGACTCGCCGCGACGCTGAGCGGCCCAACAAACCAGGTAAGAATACGGATCAGGGACGCTGCATCGAATGGACTCGCGTCGCGTTTATATCAGCCGCGGCCAGGTGTGAATTGCTACGAGTCACAGCTTGTTCGCGATCCTCGCTGATGTTGCCGCTGCCGTTGCTGACCGCGACCCTTTCCACGACCACGACCTCCTCTGTCGTGGCCCCTGCCACCCTTTACACTGCGTCCCTGTTGCGGTTGAGAGTTTTCTGGCGGCGTTGGATCTTTAGGGCGCGTTTCGACCGCTAATGCCTTTTGACTATGCTCATCCTGCTTAGCACATCGAGTCTCTTCGAGCAACAACTGCGAGCGAGCTTTGTTAAAGATGGGTAATGGATCTGCCTGTTGAATCATGGTGGCCAAAGTATCATATTCGCCTTTATGAAGGCCATCAATCAATTGTAACACTAGTTTAGTATCGAATGTGCTCGTCGACAAAGCAAAGAAATCGATCCGCAAGAGCTTTAACTATTTGCGATTTCAAATACATTGGAAAAGTTTTCAAGACATGTATTGTTAAATTGCTCCTCTAAATACACAGCACGAGTGTGCTTATTGTCCTGAAATTTTTTCTCCAAACGATTTCATAACTCAAGGGTTGTGGCGCCAGATTTCATGATAGTAAGAAGAAGGTCCTGAGAAATACTATCATAAATCCACTGTTTGACGCCGGCGTCTAGACGGCGCCAAGTAGACTCATCAACCTCCGGAGGGCGCCGAATTGTGTCATCGATGTGATCAAACACGTTATAGAGACATGCATGATTATGAAATAGTTCAACATAGGGAGAATATTGACCGTTTTCTTGATCAAGAATAATGAGAATATGGTTCTTGATGTTGGAAACAGTAATGGTGGGATGAAACGGGGGTGATGACTTTGTGGTGGGATTTGTGGAGGTAGAGGCATTAGAAAGTGTGGAAGAATCAGGAATAACCATTTAGAGAAGAGAAGAAAGGAAGCACAAAACCCGAAAAAACAGAAAAACATCCGGGAGGGCCAACAGAGAGAGGCAAAATGACGATCGGAAGAGAAAGATTTTTAGGGTTTTGTTTATTTGGCTCTTGATACCATGTAAGATGATACTAATCTCCCTTGGGGAGTCTTTCATTAATATCAAGATATATATAGAGTACAATATTCATCCCTTATACAATAGGAATCCTAAGCCTATACAAAAGAGGAATTCTAGTCTTACCATAATTATATTTACACAATATATAAAAATATTCTAATTATGGGTAGGGAATATATTTTTTCCTATATTTACACGTTTACAATATCTAGTGCTTTCTGCATTTTCAAAAGTTTCTTTCATCAAGTGTTGGATAATCAGCAGTTCATCCTTGAATTTGGAGGTCTGATATGGAGAAGACAAAGCTTGTGGCACAACTAAACTATGTCAGCAACATAATACCTCATAATCACGCCTTTTTTAATACAATTGAACACATTCAAGCTTTTCGTCCCAAATTATAGCTCCTTCAAATTTTGAGGAGTGTGTCACTCTCAATTATGTGTCTGACAATTTTTAAATCAACATTGATACAAATTAGTTAATTCTTAAAGGGACGAAGAACACTATAACATTTTTCATCAGATAAATCCATATAATATTCTAATATCTCTTTTTCAAAATATGATTCAATTGTGTTTGTGTTTGTTTCTTTCCTGCCATGAGACCTTGAGCTACCCTCCCTTTTTGTCTATTTTTAAACAAACTATTGAATGTAAGTTTTCTAGACATTTTTAAAATGTGAGGTTTTTAACCAAATGAGTTGTATAAAAGTTTTGTTATATAAGTGTGTCATATTTTGCGCATGTAAAGTTGCGCGATGTAAATGTGTCATATAAAGCGGTAAAAAATGAGCATATATTGTCAAATCAAGGATGTCATTTCGAAACATCATATTTTGCGCATGTAAAAGTTGCGCAATATAAGTGTCATATAAAGAGGTCAAAATCGAGCATAGTGTTGTCAAATCAAGGATGTCAATCTGAAACATCATATGTTGTGCATGTAAAAGTTGCGCAATATAAGTGTATCATATAAAGCGGTCAAAAGTGAGCATAGTGTTGTCAAATCAAGGACGTCATTCCGAAATATCATATTTTGCGCATGTAAAAGTTGCGCAATATAAATGTGTCATATAAAGCGGTTAAAAGTGAACATGTTATCAAATCAAGGATGTCATTTCGAAACATCATATTTTGCGCATGTAAGTTGCGCAATATAAGTGTGTCATATAAAGCGGTTAAAAGTGAACATAGTGTTGTCAAATAAAGGAGTAGTATATAACATGAATGACGAACAACTAGCATTCACATTACAACGAGTTATTATGTCAATTTGGAACTAATTTTCTGATATTGATTATATTACATATTTTACCCCAGTAGACATATTCGAAGCAATGGGTAGGACATGAGAACTGGATGATGATTTTAAATACTCAAATAATTTTAACCACATGTATAATCAATAATACAATGACAATTGAGTGGAATTGGCATGTTAGGGAGGCTAAAATGCAAGAAAAAAACTTGAGGGCACTCGGACTCAAACGTCCAAAAAGTCGTACTACGTCAATGCCTCGTGGTACACCACAAGAGTTCAATTGTGCTCTTAACCATTTTTGCGAAGAGAACAATCGAATGAAAATACGTTACCCCAGGGCAGAATATGGTCAACATGATTACGTCAAATTCAAATTCAAGTGGGATTCAAACTGTGAGATGTCCGATGAAGATGATTCCCCATGATCCTATTAATATGTTTTAAAAATAAAGTAGGTAGGTAGAGTCATAATGACGATCCCAAGGATACTTGGGGTTTACAATTATATATGTAGATTTTATTTGTTACTAAACTATAACATATTCAATGTCGAGTAGTAAAAATGTAGATTGATCGGTATTCCTTTCAGATGAGTCGAATAGTAGTGCTGATGATAGCTCAAATCATAGCAACTATTCTGGTGATTCGATTTATCTTGATCACAATAAATTCAAGATAGATGATTTGAAACCTCACATTCTTATGGAGAGTAATGATGATTTTTGTAATGCAAAATATTTATATCCACGAGAATATTATTGCGGGTTACGCCGAGAATGGACATATCGACATGCTGAATCAGAACGTCTTGTTTGTGACTTGAAAAATCTCAACTCTCAAATCACAACAAGGTTCTCAATGACCATGACTCGAACTGATCAACATTCTTGCGAGGTTGTCGTACGGAGGATTAGAAAAGAAAACAACATAATACTAGCAAGACATTGTATATTTTACATGCTAAAGTTGGACGAAGAACAAACATCATCAACATGTAGAGAACTAACTTCTATAAAAAGAAGATATGTCTTAAGAAATCCAAAATATTGTTCCGAGGACGATATTAAGGACTTCTATTCTGATGATGATTAGGAGTTATTTTGATTCACTTGCTTAGTTTTTGGGTCATTTAAGTTCCAGACTCATGATTTTATTTGAATTTTTAATTTATAATGAAGTCATCAATTTGAAGAAAATTAGTATGTTTAATTTTGCTTTGATTGTTATAGTATATTATTTATATAAGCGTCTTAGAGTTAATAATACATAAAAAGTTCAACAATTCACAACATGTAATAGAAACACAAATAAATTAGTACATAAAAGGTGCAGATAATATAATACGTTTTAAAAAATATATAGAAAATAAATAATACTTGAAAATGTGCAACTAGTAAAAACAAAATACATAGAAATAATAAATTTAACCGAAAATACATAAAAACAAAATACATAGAAATAATAAACTTAATAAACAAAATACATAGAAATAATAAACTTAATAAACAAAATACATAGAAATAACAAAATTAATAAACACAATACATAGAAATAATAATCAACAACAAGATAATACACATCATCTTCCAAAAATTCAATTTATGGTTCAAACATTTTTCTCGTGTTGAGTGTATCTAAGGTTATCCTTGAAAAACTCTGTTTTTCTTCGAATTCTTTTAGCAATACCTCCAAAGGGTCAATTTTTTCTTGAGCTTCCATAAGTTTAAAGTACAAGTCAAACTTCACGGTATCTTTAGTTATACGTGAAGTCGCGGTATCTCTATCAACGGGAGGCTTTTTAAACTTCGCCGCCACCATTTTATCCATGGAAATTTCATCTTCCCATCGAAAATATTTGCAACCATTCATATTCTATAAACATTACAAGAAAATCAGTTTTTGAAAGTAAAATATGTAGATAATGTGAAAAACTATAAACCCTAAAAACTTGTAAAAACACTTACATCAGGCACTTTACAACGCTAAAAACGACGCCTCGAATTATCTTGGGTCCTTGAAGTTCTGAGCTTACAATAATAACCGCAACCACAAACATCGAATTCTATAGAAAAATTTGACGTTTCAGAGAGCTTTGAGACATGATTTTCGGAAAGTAAAGTGTGGTAAAAGAGTGAAAATGAAGAAGGTGAAGAGTGACTTAGAAATGACCAAGTCTGCTAGGGTTTATAAAAACCCTATTGCGCTGTATATTCCAACGCAAAAGGAGTTAACAGTATTAGTACCAATATAGTATCATCAATGAACAAGCACAATAATAGAATAATAACTTTATTGAAATTGAAATCAACAATAAGAAATACTTCAAATTGAACAACAAACACTAACTTGATGTCGATAGAGGCCTGCTTGACGCAGTGTCCTAAGACAGAAATTCGTCCCCACTTGTGATGTAGTTCTTCGAACGTCTATTTAGAGGATACGACTATCTAGGTGAAAGTTCTAGCACAAGAACTTCACCCCTAACATATTTACTTTATGTGTTTTTCAGAAAAAATATTTAGGAAGAAGAAGAGTCAACAATCTCAAATCATTAATTGTGTTAAATGATTGATTGTAGTTCATTCTATGTTTATTCAAGTGATCAACATGCTTTATATAACATTGATTTCGTCCATAGCAACCTTTCATTCCAAAGGTTGTGAATAGACACAACTTTTAGACTTTCTGAAATTTTACCGGTGCCGCGGCTCTTGGCCCTTAGCGCCGCGACGCTTTCCCCGGTGCCGCGACCCTAATTTATTTTGCAAATTTCAGAGAGCTACTGGAAATTCTGCGCCGTGGCCCTTCAACCAGGCGCCGCGGCGCTCGTCACGATAATTTTTTCTTTGGTTACTGGACGAGAGGCGCCGCGGTGCTTCGGCAAAAAATTTGAAGCAATTTTTTGATCACTTGTTTCTTCTTAATCCCATACAAGTTCTAACAAACTGCGTCGTCACAGTTAACTCCTTTTGTACAGGAATTTCCTGAGTAAAATGTACTTATGTCACGTTTTATTTTTTGGAATATTTTGGTTGAAAGCCCCATTTTTTTATGTCATTTACGTTCGGGACTCGTACTAGGAAGACTAAAATTTACTAGAAAAAATTATTACAAAGACCGGAAGAAAAAAATCATTAGCAGCCTCACATGACATGCTTAGCTGTGAGATGCAAGAGGGAATGTCTCTGTCTTCACATTTCACTTCCTCAAATGGACCCCTTCAATCTATTTTCTTTTCCTTTTACTTACCAAAATCAATTCCCAAAGGCAACTGGCCAGCCCCCACTTTCTAACTTTTCTTTATTCTTTGGGGTTGAAAAAATAGTGCAGAAAAATAATGTCATATGAGTATGTTTTCATGCTTTTAGGCTGTAATCTGTGTGCCACTAATAGCATATCTCAACATTCATCCATTTGCCATTAAACTAAGTAGGAAAAAATTGATTCTTGGTGAAGAATTATACACAAATTTTGACTAAACATACCATAGTTGTGGCATTTTTTGTTTTCATTTTAGCTCTTGAAGTTGGGGTTTTCTTGGTTTTTGTTAATTTTTGAAAAATGGGTTCATTAGATAAGTTGTTTAACAGGCAAAGAAGTCTTCATCAGATCCTTGGAGGAGGTTTTGGTATGTCCACCTAATTCAAATTGCTTGATTATGTAAATGCTTGTTTGATGAAGAATTTAGGTTCATAATTTGTTTTTTCACAAATGCAAATCAGTTCATGATATGGATTAATGAAATTATTATAGATATGTCAACTACTCCCTCCGTTTCATTTTAAGTGTCTCAGTTTGATTTGACACGGAGTTTAAGAAATAAAGGGTGACTTTTGAATCTTCTGGTCTTAAATTAAAGATGTGTAAAGTAGCAAAAAGAACTTTGAATCTTGTGGTTATAAATTTGCTTTGAATTGTCAACTTACTAAATATAGAGACACACTTTTTGGGTGGGACATACCAAAAGGAAAGTAAGACACTTAAATTAGGATGGATGGAGTAACTATTTGTGCTAAATTTGTTGTTGTGATTATAAAGGACTTTCTTGGTCATATTTTTTGTTTGATTTGTAGTTTGGTGTGATTTAGGTTCATAATTTGGTTTATCTGGAATCTGATTTACATATTTATCCCAAATGCAAAATGAGTTCTTGATATGGATTGATGATGTTTTTGTTGATATTAGTTAACTAACTGTTTGTGATAAAAATTTGTTCGTGTTAAAGGACTTTCGTGATCATTTGTTTGTGTTTGATCCAGTTGTAGTTTGTTTGAAACAGTTGCTGATGTTGTTCTATGGAGGAGAAAAGATGTGACAGTGGGAATTCTTGTAGTAACATTGTTTGCTTGGGTGGTCTTTGAGAGATCTGGTTATACACTTCTATCATTAGTCTCAAGTGTTTTCTTTCTGCTGTTCACCATTTTGTTTCTATGGGCTAAATCAGCTGCAATTCTTAACAGGTAAATAACAACAACCTTTTGCAAATGCTATTATAATATGGTTTCTTCATTTAGCTGTCTGTGGTCTAGTGATCTCACATCTTCAATTATGATATACAGTTTTGATGAGCTTTGTTTACTTGGTTAACGTAGGTTTAACATTGGTATAAGTAATTTAATCGAAAATATGTGGGTCCTCAAACTACCGCGATTTGGCTTAGAGTTTCACGCAGTTCTAAAAGTATGTCAATCCCTATGAGAGGGGTTAAGTACTCGCCATATTTACAGGTTATTTATTCAGAAACAGAATTCACAGGGGCGGAGCTAGGGTGTTGTAATCTGAAGCCCGTACGTCGAAAATACACTGTAGGTCAAAATTGTATTGTAGGTATATATTTAGTAGATGTTGAATCCCCTTAAATTCTTCACGTGTTTACTTCTTTAAATTTTGAATCCCGTTAGTGAAAATTTTGGCTCTGCCATTGAATTCATTGGAAATTCATTTGCTTCATATGGTGATCCACGTATGCTTTTTAGATACTTCATTACTTGGATAAGCAAAGGAAGCAAGTGATTGACATGTGGCAAACCAAAATGATTTTACATTATCTGGAAGTTAGAAAAACTTCATCTTTTGCGTTGGAGGCTAAGATGCAAGCTATTTCCAAATGCTAAATGAAACAAAGCTTCGGTCAATTAGCATAAATACTTCTAGTAATTTGCCATTGGCCATCCTTGCTGTTTCATTTCTCATTATATGTTTGGTTATTCAGAACCAACTTTTCTTGGTAAGTATTATACTGTCCATTAAATCAGCATTGGTTTTTTTTTTTTGGAGTCGGTGGAAAAGCTAAAGTATTATATACCAATGTTTGGTATCTCTTTGAAGGGCGAAGATCACACAAAATCCGTCAAAACATATATATCCTGTACTTACTTATAATAACACCAAAATGATAAAATCTGTAAACACAAATATTTAAAACAATTAAGAGGGGTTTTCCTGCCATCAGAGCTTTTCATATTTCTCTTCTTTTTCAGATGTCCCAAGTAATACATAGTGAAGGATGTCTGGACACCGGACCTACTTGTGTTTTTCTGCATGTTTCGCCTCTTCCTACAACATAATAGTTTGTCTCATGGACATCGGCATCATCTCTTTTACTCCAAAGGACATGGAAGCATAGCCCACTCTCAAAGGCCACTGGATAGTGCAAGAAATGATTTACACTCCAAGTCATTCTCATACATGTAGCCTATTATAAGTCCCCTTTTTAAAAGTAACCTGTGTTAAGCAGTAAAGTCATTCCCAAACATGCTACATCTGTGGCGATTCTAGTTTCCAACAGTTTCAAGGCCAATGGTGTGTGAAGAAACATATAATTCCTTAATACTGTATAGTAGAACAACATTAAAAAGGGCAATCCGGTGCACAAAGTACCCTCGTTAGCTGGGTCCTGTGAAGGGCCGCACCCCTGTAGACAGTCTACCCTAATGCAAGCATTAGTGACTGTTTCCGAAGAAAAATCAGCTGATAGTTCAATATTTTCCAAACTATAATGTTGGTAGTGTTGCTTGGACAAGGAGTTCTATTAATGGAAAGTTTGAAGAACAAGCAAATAAAACACACAAAAGCAAAACACTAGGTGATTCCTTTTCATCTGTCCAAGCCTTGGTGGACAGAGTTACCCGATACCTATACTAGTGGGAGGTAGCAGGTAACCGTGGAAATAGTCAAGGTGTATGCAAGCTAGCCAAGGTTTTAAAAAGAAATGAAAAAACACAAAAAATAACGATGGGAATGGGAGAATGTCTTGCAAAGAAAGTCATCTGCTTGGTGATTAAAATGAGATTAATCCTCAACCACGAACTTGGTAGCATAGAGAGGTTTCTTTTAATTTGTTTACAAAATTATAATTATGTCTGTTAGTGTCAATCTAGACCTTCAATGTATAAACCACAATACTATACAAATAACTCAAGTAAATTGAAATCGACAGCAATAATGTTCAGCAAAAGCATAAACACATACTAACTTGTTTGTAGATAGAGGTCTACTCGACACAGTGTCCTAAGATAAAAATTCATCCCCGCTTGTATTGCAGTTTAACGGACGTCTGCCTTGAGAATACAACTATCTGAGTGATAGTTCTAGCACAAGAACTCCACTCCTGGTGAATCTACTTTATGTGTTCTTCAGAAATTTCTTGAAGAGGAAGAAGAAGCAACAATGATCATCCAATGATTTGATTATTAAATCAGAAGATTAGAGGTTGTTAATTGTATTGTGTGTGTATCTTCTAACAAGTTATCAACATGCTTTATAAAGCATAAAATTCGACCATAAGCAGCCTTTCACCTAAAGGTTGTGACCTTATGTGAAGAGACACAACTTTTGGTTCAAATCTGAAAATTCCTATTGGAAGCGCCTCGGCTCTTGCCCCTAGCGCCCCGACCCTAATTCATTTTCCAGTTCCAGTGGCTTACTGCCAATCAAGAGCATCGGCCCTTCGTCCAACGCCCCGGCCCTAATTCGCTTTGGTAATTCCAGTAACTTACTGGAAATTAAGAGCATAGGCCCTTCCACCAAGCGCCTCGGCCCTTCGACCAATTTTTGCCAATTTTGCCGAAATTATTTTTGATCACTTTACTCTTTTCTTCTACAAGTTTCAACAATACCCCACATTTTCTATTCACACATCTAACAATACCCCACATGTGGATAGAAAATAAGATAAAGAGGAACTTATCGTCATTTCTGTTAAACGCGATATGACATGCATCGAAAACGGTGTCTTTTGGACTTGAACCGTTCGTAGTGAATACCTATCGGGTCTACTTGTGAAGTAGTGAACGAAATGTCTTGAACTATTCACGTTTTGTAGTAAATCGAGACAACAAGCATCACACACATCATATCAACACATTTCAATTCTTATGATTCTTTTCGGTCATGAAGAACTCCTTCATGAGAATTTCTAGAGAACATAGCCATATCGGTTCTCCCTGATGCGACCCCACATCAATCTCATATAGGTAATACCAAACAAGAATAGTCCGTACTATCCCACCATAAAGGCTTTTGAGTATTATTAAGAATAATATATTCATCCCTTAAAATATCAACGAATTAACACACTTAGTACACCATAGGAATGAGCATATGTGTGTTTTATGCTCCTTGAGTCTTCCCCAGCTAGTTTTTCTATTGAACCTAAACCATGAGATCTCCAATTATGATAGGCTAGGTTTCCACCAGTTAGCGACTCATTGTATTGACTTTAAGCCCATTCCCCTCGATGTAAATACGACTTGCTCTCTTGTAAGGCCTTTTGTCAAAGGATCCGCTATATTGTCCTTTGACTTTACATAATCAATGGAAATAATTCCATTCTTCAGCAAGCTTCGTATTGTATTATGACGTCGCCTTATATGTCTTGAATTGTCATTGTATATTTGATTCTTTGCCCTCGTCAGGGCAGCCATACTATCACAATGTATGCAAATGGATGTCACAGGATTTGTCCACAATGGACTTCTAGGAAGTTTCGTAGTCATTCTGCCTCTTCGGCAACTTTATCCAAGGCTACAAACTCTGCTTTCATAGTTGATCTCGTATTTACCGTTTGCTTTGATGATTTCCAAGATACCGACGCTCCACCAAGTGTAAATACATACCCACTTGTGGACTTAGTTTCTGAATGGTTGGAAATTCAATTAGCATCACAATATCCTTCTAACACTGGAGGATATTTTGTATAATGCAACCCATAGTTCATTGTATGCTTTAGGTATCGTAGTGCCCTTATTAGTGCAACCCAATGATCATTTCCAGGATTGTGTGAGTATCGACTAAGTCGACTCATTGTATATGCTAAATCTGGTCTCGTACAATTCATTATGTACATCAAGCTTCCAAGAACTTGCGTATACTCCATTTGAGACACATTATCACCTTCATTCTTCTTAAGGTGACTAGCGAGATCAAATGGGGTAACAACCGGTCTATTATCATAGTGTCCAAATTTTCTAAGGACCTTCTCAATATAATGGGATTGAGTTAATATATAACCCTCTTTTGAATTCTAATACCAAGAATGACATCCGCTATTTTCATATCTTTCATATCGAAAGCGGCATGCAACATCTTCTTAGTTTGGTTAATTACATCCTTATTTGTTCTCATAATTAGCATATCATCCACATACAAGCATATAATGACATATGAATTATTACACTACTTAATGTAGACACATTTGTCACATTCATTTATTTGAAAACCATTTGATAATAATGTATTATCAAACTTTTCATGCCACAGTTTTGAAGCCTGTTTAAGTCCATATAACGACTTAACCAATTTACAGACTTTCTTCTCTTGACCTTTCACAACCAACCCTTCGGGTTGTTCCATGTAAATTTCTTCATCTAGTTCATGAATTTCCAAATTGTGAATCGCTGCTATAGCAATTAACGTCCTTATAGACGTAATTCTAGATACTGGTGAGTAGGTATCAAAGAAACCTACACCTTCCTTTTGTCTAAACCCTTTGGCTACTATATGTGCTTTGTATTTTTCTATAGTACCATCAGACCTTAGTTTCCGTTTGAAGATCCATTTATGGCCTATTGGTTTCTGTCCCTGAGGGAGATCAACCAATTTCCATGTATTATTTTGTACAATGGATTCTACCTCACTTTGGATAGCCTCTTTCCAATAAGATACTTCGGATGATTCCATTGCAACCCTATATGTTTGAGGTTCTCCTTCAACGGAAAATGTCATAAAGTCCGATCCAAAATCTTTGGCGACTTTTCCACGTTTACTTCTCCTTGGTTCAGAATTTTCTTCTTGAACCGCTGAAGTAAGATTATCATCATTTTGGTTTGACTCATCTTGAGGCAGTGTCCTCTTTTTATTATTAGGAACACTTTTATCTTTGTCTTTGTAAGGAAAAATATCCTCAAAAAATTCTGCTTCAGCATATTCCATAAGTGTATTTTTATGAATACCTTCAACATCTGAATGATACACCAAAAACTTATATGCTGCACTATTATTGACATGACCAATATATATGCAATCCACCGTTTTTGGTCCAAGTTTAGTTCTCTTTGGTAAGGGAACTTGAACTTTTGCTAGGAAACCCCACACTTTCATCCTTTTGAAAGTAGGCAATCTTCCTTTCCACAATTCATAAGGAGATTGATCATTTTTCTTTTGAGGAATTTTGTTCAATATCATATTTGCAGTCATTAACGCCTCACCACATAGACTGAGGGGTGCCCCCGAACTATTCAATATAGAATTTATCATATTTTTCAATGTTCTATTCTTACGTTCGGCAACTCCATTTGTTTTGCAGTATATGGCGCAGTGGTTTGATGAACTATACCATGAGTAGAACAAAATTCTTTGAACTCATTTGATTGATATTCACCACCTCTGTCTGACCTTAGAATTTTAATTCTTTTGTCAAGTTGGTTTTCCACTTCCGCTTTGTATGTTTTAAACATGTTCAAAGTCTCATCTTTGGTATGTATTAAGTATACATAGCAAAATTTACTACAATCATCGATAAATGATATGTAATAATTTTTTCCTCCACGCGAAGGGGTTTCTTGGTAATCACACAAATCACTATGAATTAAACCAAACACTTCATTTGATTTCACAACAGATTTATGAGGATGACTTGCATATTTTGACTCTATGCAAACCCCGCATTTAGTCATTTTGTTCATAGAACATTTTGGCAACATGCCTATCTTTACCATTCTTTGTAAGGAACGATAATTAACATGACCTAATCGAGAATGCCATAAAGAAGGAGAATCAACCATATACATAGAAGCAGAGCTAGCGCCTACATTTTCATTAATAATGGCAACTGCCTGAGTAGGTACAATACTTAGTTTGAAGAGCCCCTCACTGAGGTAACCCTTTCCTACATACATCCCACCTTTGGTGAGTACAAATTTGTCAGACTATATATTACAATTTTAAAGCCTTTGTTACTAAGAACGGGCCCAAAAATTAAGTTCTTACAAATTTCAGACACGTGCAACACATTTGTGAGCACAAGATCATTCCCGGAAGTGAGCCTCAAAATCACCTTCCCGTTCCCTTCTACCCAGCAGCGACATTTCCCACAAACAGTGGTTCTCCATCTTTGATGGTTTGGTAAAATGAAAACATGTCATTTTCGGAACATACGTGCATTGTAGCACCTGTGTCCATCCACCAATCGGTTGAATTGGTAACCAAATTTGCTTGTGCAACAACACCAATAAATTGGTTCTTAGTTTCAGCCTTGTTGGTTTGGTTGACATTACTCGAACCTCCAACACCACCACCTTGACTCTTGCGAAGGCGGCAATATTTTGCCCTGTGTCCAGGTTTGCCACATACCCAACATAGTCCTGGTTGTGGTTTCTTGAATGCATTGGTCCTTTGTGGGGCTAGTGCATTCCTCCCGGTTGCAAAAGATGGTTTGGCACCAGCAAATTTGCCCTTGCCTTTCTGAAACTTGGCCTTGGAAGCATTGCCTTCTACCATGTTGGCATTAGGCTCCAATGAAACAGGATCAGCCCTTTCGTTCTTCCGATTGTCCTCTTCAACACGAATTTTCAGAACCAATTGCTCAAAACTCATTTCCTCCATTAGATGCTTCAAATACACTTTAAAATCCTTCCAAGAAGGAGGTAAGTTTTCAATAATAGCAGCAACAAGGAAATTTTGGTTAGTTCATGAACAATGATTTGGAGTTCCTTCACTTGTTTGACAACTGCCTTTGCATCGCTCATCTTAAAGTTTAAGAACTTGCCGACGACGAACTTCTTCGGACAAGCAACCTTAGTTTTGTACTTGTTCTCCAATGACTGCCATAACTCCCGTGCTGATCCGAACGTGGAGTATATGTCATAGAGAGTATCATCCAAGGCAATGAGAATGTAGTTCTTACACAGAAATTCTTGGGTCCACCAAATCTCAATAGCCTTCAGCCTTTCGGCTTTTGCCTCCTCAGTTGGAGCATTCTCTCCTTCTCCCTCCGGCAGTGCCGTTTGAGCCTCAGCAGTCAACACGTTTTCCACGTGAAGTGCTGTTAAATAGAACATCTTCTGTTGCCAGCGTTTGAAATCTGAAATTTCTCGATTTTCTCCACATGGTTTTTCACCATTGATGATCCAAATTGATCCATTTGTTTGCAAATCAGGAAG
Source organism: Przewalskia tangutica (assembly GCA_029844215.1). Classification (NCBI taxonomy): domain Eukaryota; kingdom Viridiplantae; phylum Streptophyta; class Magnoliopsida; order Solanales; family Solanaceae; genus Przewalskia; species Przewalskia tangutica. Next base: position 12,118,671 of record CM056739.1, on the reverse strand, counting down.
TGTATTCTCTGAAAATATTTTTGCAAACTCAACAACGTCAGAAAAAATATATATTTTCTGAGAATTTTTGTCTTAGATTGTTAGTGTCAATCTAGACCTTCAATGTATAAACCACAATACTATACAAATAACTCAAGTAAATTGAAATCGACAACAATAATGTTCAGCAAAAGCATAAACACATACTAACTTGTTTGTAGATAGAGGTTTGTTCGACGCAGTGTCCTAAGACAAAAATTTGCCCCGCCAGGCCGCAGCTTTAACTAAGTCCATTGAGGATACAACTATCTGAGTGATAGTTCTAGCACAAGAACTCCACTCCTGGCGAACCTACTTTATGTGTTCTTCTTAAATTTCTTGAAGAGGAAGAAGAAGCAACAATGATCATCCAATGATTTGATTCTTAAATCAGAAGATTAGATGTTGTTAATTGTATTTTGTGTGTATCTTCTAACAAGTGATCAACATGCTTTATAAAACATAAAATTCGACCGTAAGCAGCCTTTCACCTAAAGGTTGTGACCTTATGTGAAGAGACACAACTTTTGGTTCAAATTTGAAAATTCTCGTTGGAAGCGCCTCGGCTCTTGCCTCTAGCGCCCCGACCCTAATTCATTTTCCAGTTCCAGTGGCTTACTACCAATCAAGAGCCTCGACCCTTCGTCCAAGCGCCCCAACCCTTATTCGCTTTGGTAATTCCAATAACTTACTGGAAATTAAGAGCCTAGGCCCTTCCACCAAGCGCCTCGGCCCTTCGACCAATTTTTACCGAAATTATTTTTGATCACTTTACTCTTTTCTTCTACAAGTTCCAACAATGTCGGGACCTAGGATTGAACTTGCGGCCTTAGAGAGGTTTCTAAGCATGATGTTTTATAGATTTTGTCATAGTTAAACTATGTTATCTTAAGTTAGCGCCATCCAGAATGGTAGTTCATAGTATTATTATCAACTTGTCATATAATGCACCTTCTCCATTTATAGTCATTGGTTTTTTGTAATTGAACCTTGTCCAAAAAAAAATTGCAACAGACCAGCTCCACATCTACCACATTTATATCTCTCTGAAGAAATGGTAAATGAAGCAGCATGTTTCATCCGCAGTCACATCAACATGTTACTGTCGGTTTCTGAGGATATTGCACTTGGTAAGGACACAAATATGTTTGTTAAGGTCTCCGCGGGGCTGATGCTGGTAGCTGTCATTGGTGGCTTGACTGATTTCCTAACATTGGGCTACACTAGTAAGTTACTCCCATTATTCTTAATTCTGGAAAGTGGAAACGAAGAGTTCTTGTCGACAGAAATTGACTTTTGGCTTCCTTTTCTTTGCAGGCCTTGTGATTGTTCTTACAGTTCCTGCACTCTATGAGAAGTATGAAGACCAAGTTGATGCATTTGTGTTAATGGCATACAGGAAATCGTGGCAATTGTGTCATAAATTTGATGCAGTGTGTGTTAGCAAGGTTCAAAGATTAAGTTTGGAAAAGAAGAAATTAAGCTAAACCATTTTCTCTGTTTTCTTAAATTTCTTTTCAACTTCTTTTGTTCTTTTTTCTTTTTAATAGGCATGGGATAAGGTTGTTTTCGGGTTTGTGGTTTTAATAGTGTCTTTGCCCTTGTCTCTTTCTCACCGGAAGTGAATGGGCTGCAAGTGCTCCGAGGGTGCACTGAGATAAGAGATTGTAATTTGCACATATATTGCGTACGTCCATTTTTCCTCTTAAATGGATACGGAAGACTAATTTGGGATTGAAGTGGAGTAGATCGATTGATTATGTACATCCTTCTCTTGAAAAGCAAACTATTGTAAGGTCTCAACCAAGTCGTAAGCAACCTGATTTACTTATTTGATATGTATAATTGAACTAATAATTTATTCAGCAATTATTGTGAAATGCTGCTTGCATATTATTATTGTATTATTGACAATGCCTGGATGCATCAGGAGAAATGTTCAATTATGTAATTGCTGGCCTCAAGAAGCTGCAGAATCTCGAGTAACTTCTCAAGCAAAATAAGATCCATGCTACGGAAATTTAAACCGTATGAACAACAAGCTGGGTAAACATCAGGGAAATCAGCATTTCAGCTTTAACAAAATAACGTTGATACTTCAGAAAACAACACACTGTAGGCAACACAAAATGGGCACAGTTCTTACAAAAAGAAGAGGAGGAATAATAAGAACATAACTAGTCCTGGTTGCTTCTGAAACTATCACGCTTTTCATGTTGCCAACCGTAGCCCTGTCCATCATGACTTGTATCACCAGAGTAGTGCCTGCCCCCTCTCTGGTGTTGTGACATGTGATGAGGTAAAGGTGGTGGTGGTGGGAGGGACATAGGTTGCAGCGGCATCAATATTCCCTTGCTATCTCTGGTGTCCATTGAATTACTACTCTGTCCACCTTCCATTCCTCTGTTGGCTGAAGGTGGAGGTGGCAGGTTCGAGGGCATTATACCGACGTTCCTTCCATAGTCTCCTTGGAAAAATACTGCTCTTCCTTGAGGATCACCAGCATTAACAAAACCATCCGGATGAGGATGAAATGCAGTCAGCTCAAATTGCCCAACGGGCTGCCCCATATTCCATGATGGCCGAGGGTAATTTTCTGCAAAATTCATATTTCCTGCAGCACCAGGTGGAAAAACTAGCAAAGACCCTTGTTCTGATCCTCCCATTTCAGGAGTTGAAGCAGCAGTATAAAATGGTTGGGTTCCATCAGGTGCAAACTGAGAATAACCAAATTGAGGAGCCAAACCTGGATTCGGACTCATTGGCACCACAAAGCCATGAGGTTGGGGCATGTGCATAGGATATTCAGGAAAAGGGGAACCCCCCATAATCCCTTGTTGCTTGTCTGGAAAGAGACCTTGTGTGTCAAAACCTTGCTGAGGTAACCGGTTCTGCATGCCAGGCCTTTCAAAGCCTGGAGGGGGATTACTATCAGACTGTTGTTCTAGTGGATGATTTTGGATTGACCCAGTGAAAGGCGGCTTTGGTTGCATAACAGGCCTAGGAAGCTGTTGGTCTCTAGTTTGAGAATGATGAGCTTTGTCTTCACGATCATGTACTTGGGAACAACTAGGAGAAAATAAGGGCCTAGGTGGCACTTGCACTGTAGATTCAGATGCTGCAGGTTTTCTAGCACTAGCAGATTCCGAAGCATTTCCATCTTTTTCTGCAGTTTGATTAAGGAGATCACTGTGGTTCTCATGAATATGAGATTCGAATTCAGACTTCTTCAGAAAGGACTTGAGACAATGTGGAGCTGCACAAATGAAGATCCCTTCCATTAATTTAATCGTCTGAATCTTCTGAATGCGCTCATCACAGCTGGAAAAAAAATGTAGTTCAAATTTCGTACTCATTAGATCAGTGAAACAAGTATGGAACAGGTAGTGTAGGCCAAACTAACCAACCTAGTTTCCTCACAAAAAATTAAGTAGCAATAACAGTTGAATAAGGATGCGTGACACTGCCTCATCTTTCTTTAGGAAGTTTCCTTGAGAAAGGTGCCAAGAGTGAGCCCAAAAGGGGATATCGATCAAATTAGTGGTCCACCTCTAGGAACATGTGATTGATTGTAAAAAGATTCTGGCACATCGTGATCGTGAGACCATATACATAAAGGAAGAGGCCGGTATCAACTCATTTAGAAGTATAATTATTCCCTTCCGGTATATGTATAGAGATAGACTCTATTGATATGAAAGACCTAGGGAAGACCCAACTTCAATGGGGCTAGCAGTACGCCCTCATCAGGCGATCCCCTAATGTGGTAGCAACTTCAACAGTTGCAAGAGTAAATGGCCGAATTGCTAAGATGCAGGCGTTATGCTTTTTCTTCATTTAAAAGGGCTTGCCCCTACTAAACTACAAGCTACACGCCTTCAACTTCAACATTACATCGTTACAATGGGTTCAGGCAAGCCCGGGCAGATTCAGCTTACCTGCCATTACTGTGCTGGCGACGATGTAAATGGTATTTGAACCAGGGCGGGCTGAGGAGGCCCTATGTAGTCTGTCTTTTCATGGGTGGTGGGCAGAGAAAAAAGCCATTCATTAGACCTTTTGGAACTGGAGACGAAGAGTCGTTTAAAGACCTTTTCAAAAACCACTTTGTAGAGGGCGGGTATCACGCTCAATAGAACCAGACTTTGCTATGTCAATAGTCAATAGGAGAGAGAAAGAAATTCTCTAAGTGATGTTTATCATGAGAATCTCAAACACTCTTTGGTAAGATTTCAAATTTTTCTCAGTAATCTACTTCATTGAGAAAGGGAGGCCCAGTCAGAGTCAAAATCAACCATCTGCCATAACATGGACTGATGAAGCACTTAATAGGCGCAATATCTCTCTAACTTGGAAGAGAACTTCTAATAAAATGGTATTTCAACAACTAGCCTAAATATTGTATTAGACAGAAAAACTAAGATGCCAATGGCCCAGTCTACTTGATGAAACAGGAAAATTCAGGTTTAACAACAAAGACATGATACTGAAACATGACTTGACAAAATTTGAAATGTGAAATTAAGGTTTAGGTAGAAAAGCAAAGAGCTAAAACCTAAACCTTATAGTACAACATGCAGCTACAAACAGCAGTATCCCCTATAAATCACTACATTGTTTGCAATCCTCTTTAAACTTGCCAGCTTTAAATGCGAGATGTCCAAAATAATATGAGATATATAGTTTTAAAACTTTGTATCCTAAAGTAGCTTACAGGTAGCAGAGAGAATCACTCCTGGCACAATCTAAACAGAAGGCATGTTCACACGGGCTCTGCAAAAAGAAGACAGTAAAGATCATTTTTACTTAGAATGTAGATGTGAGAAGTAATATAAATGCATAACATTGATAGCATTTTGTAACAGTTTATAACATTTATAATGTCATCCAACATGAGTCATACACCAGATTTTAAAAGCATAACCCAGTTAGTATGAATACAGCCATTTCGTAGTAACAAGACATCACACATAAGACAATAGGAAAAGCATTAACCAGTTAGTGTATGATACAGGACAAGTTATTCAATAAATGCATTATTATTAAAACAAAAACTAGTTCTGCAACATATGACATACATAAAACAATAGGAAATCTGTTATTCTTGAAGGGCGGTTGATTTAAAGAGAGTAGAAAATCCAATATTCATTGTTGGGTTCCACTTGAGTTCTGTGGATCATGTAAAAGATATTATGTTGAGGATTTAGTGATTTACAGAGGAAGATATTTTCTCAACCAAGTGATGGCGTGAGGGTGATATCAAGTAGTGGTCAATTCAAGAGCCCCCATAACAGTAACTGAAGTTAGTATAGTACCAAAAAAGTGGCCACTTTAGTCCTTTCTGTTGGCCAATAGAAGTCGGACTTCTCTCTAGTGTCTTTATTCAATATTTTACTTTTCTCTTTCGATTTCCAAGCTTTTTATGGCTTTTTCTCTGGTGACCTTATTTTATTGGTCCAGTGTGGCTGACAAATTATACTGTCTGATGAGAAATCATTTAACTTTCATTGATATTAATGAAGATTATGATAGATTGTACGTGCTTATTCAACGTGGCAGGCGCTTCACACGTAGACTCAAAATAGATGAAAATAATCTTAGATGGGTATGTGATGCACTCAAACAAGTTTCGCTGGATACAAGGAATTTGTGTAGGAGATTGGGTCAGAAAATACAAGCGTACAACTACATAGTATTAGAACTTCAACGACTATGGCAGATTTGTAAGAATTGAAGCTTGGCTGGGGGACAATAGATCATCTGTTATCATCCTGGAAGTTGGTATCAATGTAGGCTGGCGGGACATTGCCGAGAGATTTCTTTGATTTCGATGAACTCTATGGAGGCTTCGTAGCCATTGACAAAGATACAAAACGCTTCTTCTGGGCCAGATCTGTATTAATAGAAGCCATAATTTTATTCCTAGCAATTTAGTAATAGAATTGGATGACTGGTTTTCAGATGTCACCATCATCGCCAACGAACATGTGAGACTCAAATAGGTTGGGAAGGGGGAGAAGAAGGGAGAGCAGGTGAAATTGGCGGCAAGCAGCAAAAAGGTAACGGGTGATGCCTTTGTTTTCTTGAGACAAATGATGGTAATTCATTGGCCCTAGTCATGTGGCTCCTCACGTGACTCTTTCAGATTTGGATGGGAAGGGGCCAACTAAAGCTTTGGCTTCTGATTTGGACCAAAGCTTAGACAAAAGCTATTATAACACAAGTCCAAAAACGAAAAGACCCGCTGAACAACCCCAAATCTGAAAAGCCAAAGGCCACCTAATTACTCACCCATCCCACAATTGGTTTGAGGCTCTTTTCGAAGAAACCCACAAACTTCCACAAAAACATCGCCCACACAAACCCACCTTCAATTTCAGACCCAACTACTTCGAACACCAATTGAGCTTTTTTGGTGCAGATGGTGAGGCAGATTTCTCAACAGGTCATAGAATCATGATAAACCAGCCTTCAATGGTATTGATGCCTCCTAAGCTCAGTGATTCAGGCTCTGACCTCTCTTCTCACACTTTCAACACTTTTCTTTCTCTTCCTTGGTACGAAGAGGGGCAAAGAAGTTCTCAACTTGTTCACAATCTGGTGTTATTGAAACTTCGATGTGGACAAACTTGGTGATGGTTAAAGCATACAAAGCCTTTGGAGTCAACTTTGCTGGTTTTGAGCATGAAATTCTTGACATGGTTATGAGGATGGAGCAACGAAGGCAATTGCAGATCTTATTAAAAAAAAACACCCATTTTGCAAGGGCAACCAAAAAGGAGAAATTGAGCAGAACAGACTCAAATGTGGTATAAATTATAAAGGAGTGAGGTAGAAAGACAAGAGTAGGCACCAAATAGCATTCTCAAGATAAAGCTTAAGATTTTATATTGGAATGTGCTGGGGTTGAAAGAGTGGAGCAAAAGGGATACTATTATCAAGTCTTTGATTCGCAATTGGGAAGCTGACATCATATACCATCAAGAAACAAAAAATGAGGTATGGACATCCAATTTAATGCATCAAATTTGGGGTAACAGGTAGGTTAATTGCTAAACTAAAAGCTTGTGGTACCAAGGGAGGAATTATAATATGGGATAGTAGATAGTGGGATTGTATGGGCATCCAACAAGGAACTTATTCTTTGTTTTGTATGTTGGAAAGTTTGAATGAAGATTTTAGGTGGTGCTTCACATGAGTTTATGGCCCCTCACATAAATGGGGAAAGAAAGGAGTTCTAGGATGAGTTGGCCGCAATCAGAGGTATCTGGAATAAAAAATTGGTTATAGGAAGGGAGTGGGACTATAATGTTTATAGGTTCGAAAGTGAAAGATACAATTGTAAAACGAAGGTGACGATGCTTTTTGGAAGCAAGTAGTCAGAGCAAAACATGACTCCCAAGTGGAGTGCTAAATTATCTAGGGCCCCTCATGGTATTAGATTATGGAAGTACATCAGGAATTTATGGAATGATTTCTCTCAGAATATCACTTACACGTGGGTTCAAGAAATCAAATCAAATTTTGGGAAGACCCATGGCTCCATGAATCACCTTTGATGCTTGATTTCCCAAATTTATTTCAAATTGCCTCAAATGTTGATTCTTTCATTGCACAGAACAGAATGATCTTGTCCACACAGATGTACTGTTTAGAAGGAACTTTCACGACTAATAACTACCGGAACTGCTGATTTTGTTACAAAGACTGCAGTCCTTTACTTTCCTAGACTACACAGATGATAGTAAAAGTTGGGGTTAACACAAAAAGGGGTATACACAGTGAAGGAAAGCTACAAATCTTCACTAACTCAGATTGGGATGAGCAATGTCCCTGGAAGCTCATATTGGATAATACAAAACTACCCCCAAGACTCAAATGCTTCCTCGGACAGCAATCTATGAAGCATGCCACAGGATACTTTAGCAGGAGGAACATTCAGATAGTGAATAGATGTTACACGTACCATCAATGTCTGAAGACCAACAAACACTTCTTCCTACACTGCCCAGTAGTTGCAGACATTTGTAATATGCCTCTATTTTTGGACTTTTTTGGGTAATGTAAAACAACATTAAGGATGCCTATGAGAGCTGGAGCTTTTGGAAAGTTAATAAAACCATCACGAAGATCTAGAGGATAATGCCGACCAGTATATGCTGGTGTTAGGGTGTATATGGTCAGAAAGGAATCGACGATGTTTTGGTGGTGAATGTCCCTGGAAGCTCATATTGGATAATACAAAACTACCCCCAAGACTCAAATGCTTCCTCGGACAGCAATCTATGAAGCATGCCACAGGATACTTAAGCAGGAGGAACATTCAGATAGTGAATAGATGTTACACCTACCATCAATGTCTGAAGACCAACAAACACTTCTTCCTACACTGCCCAGTAGTTGCAGACATTTGTAATATGCCTCTATTTTTGGACTTTTTTGGGTAATGTAAAACAACATTAAGGATGCCTATGAGAGCTGGAGCTTTTGGAAAGTTAATAAAACCATCACGAAGATCTAGAGGATAATGCCGACCAGTATATGCTGGTGTTAGGGTGTATATGGTCAGAAAGGAATCGATGATGTTTTGGTGGTGTATCAACTGCCACGCACTCTGTAAAGTCTAGGTGTATTTTAAACTTTGGCATAATCTCACACATGTAAGCTCTCAAGAGTACCTCTTAGGTTTTGTCAGCTCCCTATCCTTTTAGTCTAGATCTCTCTGTGTGGAGTTGTTTCAATTTCCTAGTATGGATGCCATTAATGAATTCCTCTTAGTTATAAAAATTAGAGCTATGTAGCAGGTAGCCTAGTCTTGATCTCTCATTTGTTGGTGGTTCAAACAGTATTGAGCAGTAATAGTACAAATTTCATTAGGTCTTTGTTTCCTGCTAGTATCTTGTGGTGCTTATGGTTAGAGAGGAACAAAAGGTGTTTTGATGGCATCCCAACTCCCATCCCCATTCTTAAGGCTAGATATTTGATTATTCGATTCAGTTGGGTCAACCTCTCCTCTCCTCTGTAATTACTGTTGATTCTTTCCTAGAATTTATCAGTTCCATAGATCTATGTTGATAGCTACTAGCTTTTTTTCCCCTTCCTGGGAGCTGATACTTTCTTTCTCAGTAATGCTGCATCTTCTTGATGCTTTTTGTTAATGATACCCTTCTTATTTCATCAACAACAAAAAACAGTACAAATTTCATTGGTTGAAATATATGTCGCCCCTGGGAGACAGAGGACTCAGGACAACTATAACAACAAAGGAGTAGGCAAAAAGTAACAGCTGAAAATTCTATACTCACCAGACGTCCATAAATAGCAATTGGAAAGTCACAGCGGACACAAAAATGTACTCGTTCACCAAGCTGGCGCCGGGACCTACGCCCAACAGTCTTGAGCAGAGATGCAGCATTTACTGAACCAAGGCTCTTGGCTACAGGAAGATCAGCTAAAACAAGGTGATCAGGACAAGCAACTGTAACAGTGTCAGGAGGCAAAGACTTAGCACCTCCACCGCTCTCACTCGCTGGTTTGCTAAGCCGGATCTGAAGCATCTTTTCCAATTAATTCTGCTCTCCACCCTCCTTCAGATCCCCAAACCCGTATAAATTCTTCAACTGAGATAACAAATCAATGGTAAAAATCACCATAAACCCCAGATGCATCATTTTTGGAATAAGGGTTTCTTCTGCCAAACCCACATTGGCATAAACCCTAAATTTAACAAAATTTCGGGTTAAACCCCTAGTTTATTTTAGCAAGCATTATCAAATTGACTCTCAATTCCAAATTCAAGTGATATTTAAAACCTAAATGTCAAAATTCAGAAAAATAAATAAGTATAGACGCATTACCGTTGTGTATAAGATGTTTTTCGTTCGTCCCTTTTGTTCAGTGCTCAAAGTTGAAAAACAAGATTAGCTATTTACGGATATGGCCTTCATATGTTTGACTTGTCTTGGAAAACAATTTAGTAACTGTTTGGCCAAGTTTCCATAAACAATTCTTAGGTCAAACTCGTATTTTCTAGAAGTAGAAACAACTTTTAAAAAAACAAAATGTGTTTTTAGATAAAAAGAGAAGCATAAACACCAATTTTGTACTTCTCGAGACGTGCTTCTCGAGAAGCTCTTTTTGCCCATTAAATGATTTTTTTGACTCATTTACCTTTTCTTTTCACAAAATTCCTTTTAATCTCATATAATATCCCCATATAAAATAGAAATTTGAGAATAAGGTAGGGCGGGGAAGAGGTATGTATGGGTAGGGCGGGGGAGGGGTAGGTGTGGGTAGGGCGGGAGTAAGAAAAATATTCATATTTTTTAATAATTTTTTTATAAAAGTAACAAAAATATGAAATAGAAATTTGAGGATGGGGTGGGGTGGGGGTAGGGAAGGGAGTAAGAAAAAAATTCATATTTTTTATAAATTGTTTATAAAAGTAAAATAAAATAGAAATTTGAGAATGAGGTAGGTGGACGGGGGGAGTAGGGGAGATAAGAAAAAATTCATATTTCAATCATTTTTTATAAAAGTAATAAAAAATATGAAATAGAAATTTGAGGATGAGGTAGGGCAATGGAGTGGGTGGGGTAGGGGTAGGGCGGGGGTAAGAAAAAAATTCATATTTTTTATAAATTATTTATAAAAGTAAAAAAAAATATAAAATAGAAATTTGAGAATAGGGTAGGTGGACATGGGGTAGGGGAGGTAAGAAAAAATTTCATATTTTCAATCATTTTTTATAAAAGTAACAAAAAATATGAAATAGAAATTTGAGGATGAGGTATGGCAATAGGGTAGGGCGGGGGGTTAAGAAAAAATCATATTATTTTATAAATTGTTTATAAAAATATATATATATAAAATCGAAATTGTAGAATGGGGTATGTGGGCAGGCGGGGTAGGGGATGTAAGAAAATATTTCATATTTTCAATCATTTTTATGAAGTAACAAAAAATATGAAATAGAAATTTGAGGATGGGGTGGGGTGGAGGGTATGTGGGGTTAGGGAGGGGGTTAAAAAATTCATATTTTTTATAAAAATAAAAAAATATGACATAGAAATTTGAGGATGGGGTGGGGTGGAGGGGATATGTGTGGGTAAGGCGGGGGTATGTTTGGACATATTTGAGTCATTGACTATCATATTGTCGTTACATTTCTTATGTACATTATAATATTATTTTTTGATTAAATGTTGCAATTAAATAATTTAAAAAATTATTAAATTGTAAAGATATACTAATTTTTTGAAACATAGGATAGAAAAAAATATTTTAAATAGTTTTAAATCTATTAAAAAGAATATTCTAGTAAATTTGCATAAATGGAAACAGAATGTGTTTCATTTCTCAAGACTTACATAATTATAGGTCACACACCTTAACAGATTCTCTAGAAACAGTTTCTGCAGAACTACTTATAAGAAACAAAAACACTTTTCTAGAAGTTTGACCAAACAGACCCTTACATTTGGCCCAATTTAGGATTCATATTAAAAAGGGAAAAGGATCATATTTGCCCTCAAACTTAAGAAAAAGGGTCATATTTGCCCTCCGATAAAGTTTGAGGTTAAATATGCCCTTTTCGTTATGAAAGTTGTTATATTTGCCCATTTTTAACAGAAATGTCACGTGGACGCCACGTGGAAGACACATCAGCAGGTGAGAATTACATCACCACCCCCACTGCTTCTACTCCCTCTGTTCATCCGACCAACCAGCTACTCCGATGACCGGAGCAGCCAACCACCCTATCGTCGATGCCAGTTCGCCGAAAAATTCAGAATGTCGTCGGGCTACCAAAAATCGTGCAAAATCAGTCCATTAGCAAAAGCAAACAACAAACCCCCCAACAGTAAAGTAGACAAGGTTTTAAAACTCCGACAGATTAAAAAATTAAAAAAATAGTCCATTAGCAAAAGTAGACAACATGTCCGAAAACAAGCCAACAGAGGTCGCCGGAGTTTTAAAAACTCCGGCCAGATACCAAAATCGGTAAATCAGTCTGGTTAACCAAAACAAATACCAAAAATATAGCCGGACAGATGTCGTCGGAGTTTTATAAACTCCGGCCAGATACAAAACCCAGAAAATTAGTCCCAACAACCAAAGCATGCAACAGATCCAAAATAGAACCGAACCAAGGCCACCAGAGTTTTTAAATTCTGGCCAGATTCAATAATCGAAACAATCAGTCCACACAAACAGAATATGCAACGAATCAAAAATAGAACCGAACCAAAGCTGCCGGATTTTCAAACTTCGACTAGTTTCAATAGCACAAAAAGGAGCGCGACGACGTCGCTTCCACGGAGAGGTACGCCAGAGCAACGTCGCCGTGGTGGTTTGGTGGTGTTCGACTGGTGTGAGGGGTAAAGGGTTGTGTCGACAGGGTTTCACCGGAGCTCGGAGCTCCGGTGGGGATGGTCTACGATGAAATATTTTATTTTTCTATCTTCAATGTCTTGCAGTTTTGACTGTTCACTTAGTACGGAAGAGCGAGAAAAGAGGATAAGACAAGCTATTGGAAGAGTTGTTTTTTTCCAAAATCTGTTTGCCTCCTCTTTGTTAGCTGACTAATAGGAGTAAGTGTTGCACTGAAAGATAACAATTTGAGTTGAAGATTCAGATAAGGGGAATCTGAGGAGGGGTTCGATTCATATTGTTGAACGATTCAGTATGTCTGATTTGATGTTTTATTGATGCAGCATGGTGATGCTTAATCGTATTATCCATCTCCTTGAGTCTCCGAACTTTCACCTGCTGATGTGTCTCCCATGTGGCGTCCATTGTTGAGTGTATTTTATACACTCTTTTGAGTCCTTTTTAGTTAGTATTTTATTCTTTTATTTTGCGTTTAGTATAGTGTTAGGTGTGTTTTTCTTTCGTTTGTGTCACAGTGGTCATAAAGGAGAAGATACTACTTTTAAGGATGAAATTGCACAATAAAAGGCCAAGAAATAAAGCCTAAGAAGTCTCGGGAAGCACGAAAGAAATCTGACGAAGTCCGGAGATCAAAACGACGCAAATCCAAAATTTCACGCCACCGGCGCCGCGGCGCCAGCCAGCAGCGCTATGGCGCCCAAACTCCTGGGAGGTCTGCTGATTTTTAACGTTGCCGGCGCCGCGGCGGGATTTTCCGAATCTGGGCCGAATTTCGAGGGCCAAAGAGTCTGAAGCGAGGTTTTTCTCAGATATAAAAACCCTATCATACTTTGGAGAGGAAAAAAGAGGCCACAAGCTACAATTGGAAACTCTTGTTCAAGTTCTTTCTCTTTCCTTTATTTTAATTTCAGTTTATGTTGGATTGTAAATTAGTTCTTGACATGACAATGTTTAGGAGCTAATTACTTTAGTAGGGTTTTCCGTGGAATCTTCCTGAAGCTCTTTCATATAGTTAATGCATAGTTATTGAGTTCTTCTTCATCATATTAAGATCTATTCAATATTGCTTTGATTGCTTGATAATTAATTGATCATTAATTGTCATAACTTATATGATTTCAAATCGAGATACGAGAGGAGAGATTTAAATATGTTGTAGTTGTCTAGACATAGGTTAAAATCGCGGACGAAAGTACTCTGATATTTGTGTAGTGTTTAAGGTTATTGTTCTTAATCCTCCTGTGTGGTAAAATCTATCATAGAAATATACAAGGTTTCTGCACAAGTTTGAGTTTTTATATATCCTAACCGGAATATAGAACATATTAATTAACCTTCTATCTTAATAAGAAGAAGAGTCATTAACATTGCATTAACAAGTGAAAGAGTGGATAGTTGAGGAGATTGGAAAGCCCTATTTCCTTCATAACTGTTTAAAACCCAAAGTATTGTCAATCTTAGTTTAATTTCTGCACTTATTGTTAATTCTTAGTTCATAAACCAAACCAAAGAACGTTAGCCAAATATATACCATAGATAAGAAATTCGGTACTTGATACACCAGTCTCTGTGGACGATAACTTGGTCTTACAGATCTTTATTACTTGAACGATACGTACACTTGCGTAAGCATCTAGAAATATCGCAACAAGTTTTTGGCGTCGTTGTCGACTATAATTTTAGTCTTAATCATAAATTCAAACAACAGAACGACTACCAAATAGATACTGTTGACAGTCAATTTTGACCCGTTTTTTGTATATTTCGTGCAATTTTAAGTATTTTAGCACACCGCATTTTAATCGTTATTTTTTGCATATTTTTATATAATATTCTATGTTTATTTATTCACAAAATGACGTTGCATCTTTTTATTTTTATTTAAGCATTATGTTTTTGTTAATATTATATTTCTATTATAATAATATTTTGCATCTCTTTAAATAATTAATTGACATCCTGCTTTAATTTTAATCAGACATTAAACATGTCTTAAATATTGCATTTTTGCGTCGGCATTTGCATTTTAATAATTTTGCATCTTTTTAAATAATTTTTTCTTTAAATAATTAACTCGCGTTGCATTTTGTCAAACCAGTCCAGTACGGAACCCAATCCAAATCATTCAATCCAACACTATTTTTTATTTTTCATCCAAACACCCCCCTCTTTATTTCCCCCTCATTTTTTAAATTTCAAACCCACTTTTCTTTCCCCCTAAAATACCAAAACCTAACCTACCCCCCTATTATTTAATTCTTACCCCCCCTTTATTAAAAGAGGGGCAAATATAGCAAAGTGGTCGACAAAAAGAAAAGCGGCCACGTGGAGCATTTTAAAAAAAAGGGAAAGGAGGTCCCTCTCCTCCCTTCACCTCTGTCGTCGCCTCATGCGCTTTCACCGGAGCTTGAGCTCGTGAACCTCCATGCAAACCTGGCCGTCTACCCTCTTCCCACGCTTCCTAGCGCCGCCTCTCCCCTGGTCACCATCCGCCATCACTCCGGCGAAGTCACGCCGCCGGAGTTCGAACCACTGTCACACCCACCCGCACGCACACACACTGCGAACCATCCCACTACGCCTTTCTATCCCACTGTTCCCGTCGACCGTACCATCATTATGGCGGCGTCGCTCGCGATCGGCCGTGGAAGTAACGCCGCCGCTTCTCTCTCTCGCCGGTAATGTTGAACATTGTCGTATTTAAAACTCCGCGGCGTTGGTTTTTCACGCGTCTGTTGGATCTGTTTTGCTTGTGTTGTTGGGACCGATTTTTATTTATTTTGGTAATTTAGCCGAGTTAAAAACTCCGTGAACTCGTCATGATTTCTCGATTTTGTTTCGTTGTGATTTTAACATTTCCGGATGACCTTGGCGACATTCGATTTCCGTCGATTGTACCATCGCGGTGGCGTCGCTCGGCGACCTCGCCATGGAAGCGGCGCCGCCTCTCTCGCCGGTAATGTTGAACATTGTCGTATTTAAAACCCCGGGTCTCTGTTTTTCCGAAAATTGCTCCGGTATTGTAGCTATTCTGGTGATTTGGATATCACCGCCTTATTACATTGAATCCGCGTTGACTATTTTGATGTTTCTTAGGTTTCTTTGGGATGATTTTCTTTGTGATAGTGGTTGTTTTGACCATTGTGCTCTTTGTTTTGTTAAAGCGATCGAACCATACCGCACTGTTGTTAAAGCGATTTTGAGCGATGCTACACTATGTTATTTTACGATTTTGAACAAATTACTACATTTGGTATTTTCTTGATTTTTGAACAATGATCTGCACTTGGCATTTATTGATTTTGAACTTGATACTACATGGCCAAAAGAAGATTTATCCGTCGATCCGAGGCCTCAGTGGTAAGCGAGACGAATATGTGGGCGGAGGAAAGTGAAAAGATTAGGCGAGAATCGTAGTATCGTTCACCGGAGGCGAAGTCGGCCGCAACCGTGCGATATTGACTTCGTGTCTTAGTATTCTTGGCATAACACTTATTGAGCCCACACTATATAAAATATATCTTTTACAACATATTTTACATATATATATCTATATATATACATATATTGTTGTTTGTTTGGTAATTTATTTATCATCTACTAACTCTTCTACTAAGTGTCTTTTGCAGGTACCCGGAGGCGCGCCCCAAAGTTAAATCATTCGCATAAAATAAAATAAAAGCAAAATATCGCTAATTTATCTTCATTACATCTTTTATGTTTATTTGCTTTCATTACTATCTTGTTAAATACATATCTATATTAAATATTTGCATGCCTAGTTTAAATATCTTTTGATTAGTTTAATAATTAGAATACCCTTAGAATTGCATGATATATTTAGCACAATAATTTTAAAACCTAAGTTTGAACGGACAACCGCAAGTTAGCGGATCCTTTAGGGTGCCTAACCCCTTCCCTTTAGGATAATAAAGAACCCTTACCTAGAATCTCGCATAGCTTTCGCAGACCTTTAAAATGGAGATCATTTGTAGTATTTTATGCTACATTTTTTAGTGTCCTAATTCACTATAATAATTAGGTGGCGACTCCTTTAAAATGCATTCCAGGAATCCAACCATACGCGTAGCGGTAATCCCGTTCGACTCGGTGAAAATGGGGCGTTAGATAAGCGACTCATTGGGATATTTAGGTTCTTAACCATAACAAACATAGGTTATTTCGTGCTTTATTTTCTTATACGCTTAAAAATGCTTCTTACGTGTTTTACATTCATTTGCTTTTATGTTTTGTCTAAATTATTCTACTTTACATATAAATATTTGCATATTGTATTAAGCGTTATTTATTACCGCTTTCTTTAAACGGCATTCCGCTCATATTTCTTCCATTACGGAAAATTCACACTATCACACACTCTCGCGTTGGTGTGCTTGGCGCCGCAAATTTCTTTCAAAATATCCAAATTTTAGGAGAGTTGGCGCTCGCGAGTTAGATCGGTTCGTCGATCCGTAGCCTTCTCACTCGAGTTGTCCACTCAGAACCATGCGTCTAGAAAAGCCAAATCTTAGAAACTTAAGATAGAGCTATACCACTTATTTTTAGGGCACGTGCATTTACCTTAGGTGAGTGGTCGCGGCATCGGCGCCACAATTAGGAAGACACGAACTTGTCGACGGGTTTCTCAACCCAACGACCAACCAAGATATTATGTGTAGCGTGGCAATGACGGACAAATCCAAGCCTAATCGCGACGTGCGAAATTGGGAAAAGTGCACCGTCGTTTGGTGCCATTTCAACAAAGGCATTATAGTTGGGCGGCTTGGACAAATCATAATCTCGCATAAGTGACGTTTAGGCTTACCTGCGGCATAAAGAGGTCCCTGCGTATTAGGAAGCGTTTGAATGTGCTATGTGCGATATATACGCTCATACACGCAAATTATGTGTTTTATGCTAACACCGTTTGTTGCATTTTCTAAAGGATTTATCGTCTCCCAAAGGTCGATTTGTATTTGACTAAGCAATGTGAGCATCAATATTTTCCAAGATCAAAGGCACGGTCAGTGACATAAGCGATCGAGGGCATTTGAGCGAGCAAGCCGAACTGTCTTGGTTCCTATAAAAGCAGGGTCTCGGAAAAAGCGGCGTAGATCCGATCGAGCACTCGCCCGATTACGCAGAAATGGCAACCCTACAGCCGAAATCGAAGGCCCGAAACATCACTACATCTGGCAACTACATTGAGACCCACTTTAGGCGGACACACTTTTCAAAGCGGGACAATGTAGAAGCCGGACAGGATTGCAAGTCCAAGCAGGCGAGCACGCGGATGTCGAGCGGACAAGGCGAAGTCGAATCTGGTCGACCTCCCGGAACTCACAAATTTTCTTTAGCGCAGTCTTTTCATAATGTGAGCGAGAAAGTGCGATAAGCGGAAAATACGACAAAAGGTTTCTTCGTATTAGCAAAAGCGACAAAAGCAACAAAGGCGAGGATGACAACAATCCAAAGTCGCGGCAAAAGCGTAGGAGGAAAAGGCATCAATAATCGCGATCAAAGTTGAGGTCGCAACAAAACCTAGCGCATCAACTCGGGCATAAAGTCAAATTGGCAACCCACGCGCACGCAACAAAAGCAACATGACAGTCGATCGCGACGCTCGACGTCCACGCAAGGACAACATCTCAAGTATTCACCGAGCGTATCGAGCGACATCTCTACCCATAAAATTGCACTTCATATACATTTATCATTTCGTTTAAGCGGTATACACTAACGTTTTCTCAAGCTTAGCTTGCGAGAGCATTTATTCTACGAGGCGGCGGCAACCGTCCGAGCGGCGTTATCGGCGTGTGTCGAGCGGCGACACCGTCGGCGTGCGTCTGCAGCGGCGCCCGGCAATACGTCCGAGCGGCGGCGTTATCGGCGTAGTGTCGGCGGCGACACCATCGGCGTGCGTCTGCAGCGGCGCCCGGCGGCAACACGTCCGAGCGGCGTTATCGGCGTGGTGTCGGCGGCGACACCGTCGGCGTGCGTCTGCCAGCGGCGCCCGGCGGCCACGTCCGAACAGCGTTATCAGCATTGTGTCGGCGGCGACACGTGGCGTGCGTCTGCAGCGGCGCCCGGCCGGCAATACGTCCGGCGGCGGCGTCGCCGGCGTGTGTCGGCGGCGGCACCGTCGGCGTGCGTGCAGCGGCGCCCGGCGATACGTCCGAGCGGCGGCGTTATCGGCGTGTGTCGAGCGGCGACACCCGGCGTGCGTCTGCAGCGGCGCCGGCGGCGTCGTCGAGCGGCGGCGTTATCGGCGTGTGTCGACGGCGACACCGTGGCGTGCGTCTACGCAGCAGCGCCCGGCGGCAATCGTCCGAACAGCGGCGTCGTCGGCGTGTGTCGACGGCGACACCATCGGCGTGCGTCTACGCAGCGCCCGGCAATACGTCGAGCGGCGGCGTCGCCGGCGTGTGTCGAGCGGCGACACCGCCGGCGTGCGTCTGCAGCGCCCGGCGGCAACGTCGAGCGGCAGCGTCGCCGGCGTGTGTCGAGCGGCGACACGTCGGCGTGCGTCTGCAGCAACGCCCGACGCCCGTCCGAACGGCGGCGTTATCGGCGTGTGTCGAGCGGCGACACCGTCATCATTGCGTCTGCAGCAGCGCCCGGCAATCGTCGAGCGGCGTTATCGGCGTGTGTCGAGCGACACCGTCGTCATTGCGTCAGCGCCGGCGCCAATACGTCCGAGCGGCGGCGTTATCGGCGTGTGTCGGCGGCGACACCGTGGCGTGCGTCTGCAGCAGCGGCGCCCGGCCGGCACGTCGAACAGCGGCGTCGCCGGCGTGTGTCGGCGGCGACATCGGCGTGCGTGCGCAGCGATGCCGGCGATAACACGTCCGGCGGCGGCGTTATCGGCGTTGTGTCGAGCGGCGACGCCGGCTGCGTCTGCGGCGCAGCGCCCGGCGGCAACGCGTCCGTGCAGCGGCGTTATCGGCGTGCGTCTGCAGCGGCGCCCGGCAACACGCCCGGCAGCGGCGTTATCGGCCAACAAGCCCAGCGGCGCTATCATCATATCACGTCTGCGAGGCGTTTTCTATTCTCAAATTTGCATTTTTCTCATTCATGCTTTATTATTCTGTCTTAGCGATTTATGCGCTAACTCTTTCTTGAGATTTAGTCTACGGAGCAGCGAACACATCCAAAAGCGGCGCCAAGTCCGAAACAGCGCCAAGTCGAAAGCGACTCAGTCCGAAAACGACTCCACATCCGAAGACGACGTCATCAACATATCACATCTACGCAAGGACAATTAATCTACTCTCAGAAATTGCATTTCTTATTCATGCTTTATTACTCTGTCTTAGCAGTTATGCACTAACTCTTTCTTGAGCTTTAGTCTACAGGGGCAGTTGCAGCCAGGACAACATATCCGCATTCACAATCGCAACACGTCCATGCAAGGGCGAAATCCACGGCGTTCTGCGGCGTCACATTTTCGCGAGATAGCATTTTATACTCAAACGATTACATTGCATATAAATTCATGCGTTATCATTTGCCTTATGATTATGCACTAACCGTTTGTTTAAGTCTTAGCATCACGAGAGCAGAGCACAGCGTGGAAGCCTCTTCTGACAGAAGCAATTTGTACCTCGAATGTCGATCCGCCTCCTCCGATCTCTGCAGCGCCTGACCCAGTGTCGTCATAATTCGACACCGACAATTTTTAAATCGCTCGCTTTGGTTTTAATTTTTCAGCCTCACAGCAACCCAGTGTCATCATAATTCGACACTGGGACAAAATTTTGAATCTACGTCTGCCCGCCCTAATTTTCAGCATCGCAACAACCCAGTGTCATCATAATTCGACGCTGGGACATTTTTAAATCTGCGTCAGCTTTACTTTTTACTTTAGCATCGCAACAACCCGATGTCGTCATAATTGCGACCTTTGACATTTTAATGCGTCGCCTTTACTTTTACTTTAGCATCGCGCAACAACCCGGTCATCATAATTCGACCTTTGGGACATTTTGTCTGCGTCGACTTTACTTTTACTTTAGCATCACAGCAACCCAGTGTCATCATAATTCGACACTGGGACATTTTTTTTAATCTGCATCAGCTTTACTTTTACTTTAGCATCGCAACAACCCAGTGTCATCATAATTCGACACTGGGACATTTTTTAATCTGCATCAGCTTTACTTTTACTTTAGCATCGCAACAATCCAGTGCCATCATAATTCGACACTGGGACATTTTTCAATCTGCGTCGGCTTTATTTTTATCTTTAGCATCGCAACGACCCAGTGTCATCATAATTCGACACTGGGACAATTCTGAGTCTGCATCAGTCCCACTTTTGAGTTCTAGTTTATGAGACAGGACAAAATTGGCTACGAGTCAACGTCTTTGTCCGAAGACTCTTCCATCATCTCCGTACAAAGAGGACATCTTGTTGTGATCAATTTTGACCGTTTTGTATATTTCGTGCAATTTTAAGTATTTTAGCACACCGCATTTTAATCGTTATTTTTTGCATATTTTTATATAATATTCTATGTTTATTTATTCACAAAATGACGTTGCATCTTTTTATTTTTATTTAAGCATTATGTTTTGTTAATATTATATTTCTATTATAATAATATGTTGCATCTCTTTAAATAATTAATTGACATCCTGCTTTAATTTTAATCAGACATTAAACATGTCTTAAATATTGCATTTTTGCGTCGGCATTTGCATTTTAATAATTTTGCATCTTTTTAAATAATTTTTTCTTTAAATAATTAACTCGCGTTGCATTTTGTCAAACCAGTCCAGTACGGAACCCAATCCAAATCATTCAATCCAACACTATTTTTTTTTTCCATCCAAACACCCCCCTCTTTATTTCCCCCTCATTTTTTAAATTTCAAACCCACTTTTCTTTCCCCCTAAAATACCAAAACCTAACCTACCCCCCTATTATTTAATTCTTACCCCCCCTTTATTAAAAGAGAAGCAACATGTAAAGTCAAAGAAAAGAAAAGACCAGCGTTCGTGGAGCATTTTAAAAAAGGAAAGGAGGTCCTCTCTCCTTCACCGCCTGCTGTCGCGCCTCGCGCGCTTTCACCGGAGCTTGAGCTCGGCGAACCTCCATGTAAACCCTAGCCGTCTACCTCTTGCGGTTCCACTAGCGCGCTCTCCCTTTTCACCGTCGCCATAACTCGGCGAAGTCACGCGCCGGAGTTCGAACATTATCCACCGCGCAGCGCGCGCACACTGCGAACCATACCACTACGCCTTTCTATCCCATCGTTCCGTCGGCCGTACCGCTTTATTATGGCGGCGTCGCTCGGCGGCGGCCGTGGAAGTAACGCCATTCTTGCCTCTCTGCCGGTAATGTTGAACATTATGCGTATTTAAAACTCCGCGGCGTTGGTTTTTCGGCGTCTGTTGGATCTGTTTTGCCGTGTTGTTGGGACTGATTTTTATTTATTTTGGGTAATTTAACCGAGTTAAAAACTCCGTGGCTGTCGCGTTTGCGATTTTGTTTCGTTGTCGGATTTTAACATTTCCGATGACCTTCGGTGGCGATTCGATTTCCGTCGATTGTACCCGCTGCGGTGGCGTCGCTCGGCGACCTCGCCATGGAAGCGGCAGCCATTGCCGCCTCTCCGCATCGATAATGTTGAACATTGTCGTATTTAAAACTCCCGTGGTCTGGTTTTCCGACGAATTGCTCATTTCTTTGTAGCTATTCTGGGTGATTTGGATATCACCGCCTTATTCTTGAATCGCGTTTGGGTATTTTGATGTTTTCGGTTTCTTTGGGAATGATTTTCTTTGTGATAGTGGGTATTTTGACCATTGTGCTCTTTGTTTTGTTAAAGCGATCGAACCATCTGCACTGTTGTTAAAGCGATTTTGAACAGATCTTCTGCTATGTTATTTCTTGATTTTGAACAAATTACTACATTTGGTATTTCTGATTTTTGAACAATGATCGCACTTGGCATTTATTGATTTTGAACTTGATACTACATGGCCAAGAAGGATTTATCAGTCGATCCTGAAGGCCTCCGTGGTAGCGAGACGGAATATGTGGGCGGAGGAAAGTGAAAAAGATTAGACGAGAATCGTAGTATCGTTCACCGGAGAAGTCGGCCGGCCGTAGCGATATTGGCTTCTCGTGTCTTAGTATTCTTGGCATAACACTAAGTGAGCCACACTATATAAAAATATATCTTTTACATATTTTACATATATATATCTATATATATACATATATTGTTGTTTGTTTGGTAATTTATTTATCATCTACTAACTCTTCTACTAAGTGTCTTTCAGATTGCAGTATGCCCCAAAGTTAAATCATTCGCATAAAATAAAATAAAAGCAAAATATCGCTAATTTATCTTCATTACATCTTTTATGTTTATTTGCTTTCATTACTATCTTGTTAAATACATATCTATATTAAATATTTGCATGCCTAGTTTAAATATCTTTTGATTAGTTTAATAATTAGAATACCCTTAGAATTGCATGATATATTTAGCACAATAATTTTAAAACCTAAGTTTGAGCAGACAATGACATGAGTTAGCGGATCCTTTAGGGTGCCTAACCCCGCTTTAGGATAATAAAGAACCCTTACCTAGAATCTCGCATAGCTTTCGCAGACCTTTAAAATGGAGATCATTTGTAGTATTTTATGCTACATTTTTTAGTGTCCTAATTCACTATAATAATTAGGTGGCGACTCCTTTAAAATGCATTCGAGAATCAACCATGCAGCGTGGCGTAATCCGTTCGACTCGGTCGAAAATGGGGCGTTACAGATACTATAGATTAGATATTCGGTACTTGATAAACCAGTCTCTGTGGACGATAACTCGATCTTACAGATCTTTATTACTTGAACGATACGTACACTTGTGTAAGCATCTAGAAATATCGCAACAAGTTTTTGACGCCGTTGTCGGGGACTGTCGTACTATCAATATCGAATTGTCTAGTTTTATTTCTAATTTGGTTTTTATTTTCTGTCTTTTTATTTATTTTTTATTTTAGAACGTTTTGTCGTGATCTGTTTGTTGTTTTTGATCAATTTCAGGAAATTTGTTCATGCGAAGTAGGAGAGGAGCAGACATTCCTATCCCTTTGAACCATGAAATTAAAAGATTGTACAGACAGAACAGGAAAGAGAAGAGAATTGTTGATTCTTTAGCAATGAAAAATCAGCAAAACAATAACGTGGGGAATGATGAGTTACCGGCTGTGATGAGACAAGTCCTGCATCCTGCAGAGAGAAGCTTAGAGGACTATATGATGCCGATAATTACAGGGGTGCATACTTGCATCAGGCTTCCAGCTGTGGAAGCTAATAATTTTAAAATCAAACCAGCAATCTTGCACATGGTTCAAGGCTCAGTTCAGTTTGGGGGATTACCGTCTGAAGATCCCTATATGTATCTAGCAAACTTCCTGGAGTTGTGTGCAACTTTTAAGTACAATGGCGTTATTGATGATGTCATTCGGTTGAGACTCTTCCCATTCTCACTCAGGGATAGAGAAAAGAGTTGGTTGAACTCATTGCAAGCGAACTTCATTACCACATGGCAAGACTTGGCCCAGAAGTTTCTTGCCAAATTTTTCCCTCCATCCAAAGCAGCAAGGCTCAGAGGAGAATTGAATAACTTTTATCAACTAGAGGGAGAATCATTGTATGATGCATGAGAGCGGTTCAAAGACTTACAGAGGAAGTGACTGTATCATGGGATTGAGAAGTGGATGTTGGTCCACATATTCTACAATGGGTTGTGTGGTACTACTCGTACCATTATTGATGCTGCAACAGGAGGAACATTCATGAGAAAGAGTGCCAATGAGGCACATGATTTGCTAGAAGAGATGACCACAAATAACCATCAGGGGGCCGATGAGAGAGCTACACACAACAGAAAAGTGATTAGGTTCATGAGTTGGATGTTATCACTGCATTGACTGCCCAGGTTGCCACTTTGACAAAGCAGATGCAGCAGAATACCATGTCCATTAAAGTTGTTCAGACACCAGTGAGCTGTGAGATTTGTGGGGGTCCCCATACTTTTGATAGGTGCACACCAGTGGATCCAAACAATGTGCATATGGAGCAGGTTCAGACAATTGGAAATTTTCGGAGGCCCTACAACAATGCATTCTCCAACACATATAATCAGGTGTGGAGAAATCATCCAAATTTTTCATGGAGGAATGACCAAGGGCAACAATCTCAGTTTCAGGGCCAAAGTCAGAACTAACAGCCACAGAATCAGGCCTCTTCCTCTCAACAGTTCAGCACACCAGATCCATAAGAGAAACCAGATGAAGTGAGATCATCATTGTTGACCTTGGCCAACTCCCAGACTCAATTCATGGCAGAAACCAGGTCCTCACTTTCAACCTTGGCCAACTCCCAGACACAGTTTATGGCAGAGACCAAGTATTTCATGACCGAGACTAGGTCATCTATTAGGAACTTGGAAACACAAATGGGGCAGTTGGTAGGGAAACTAAATGACAGACCTCAAGGGACTCTCCCTAGTAACACAGTAATGAACCCATTGGAGCAGTGTCAAGCAATCAATTTGAGGAGTGGGAAGAATTTAGAGCAGGTTGCACCCCCACCAGTGGTTGAGAAGGAGAATGAAGTGGAAGAGATAGTTGATGCAAAGAAAGAGGGGGTTACTGAATACCGCCCTATTTTAGAGAATTCTCCACCAACAGTTATGATGGAATACAAAGACAAAATTCCATACCCTCAAAGACTTGTGAAAAAATCTCTTGACAAGCAGTTTTCCAAAGTTTTGGAGGTCTTCAAAAAGTTGCACATCAATCTTCCGTTCATTGAATCCTTGGAGCAAATGCCAACATATGTGAAGTTTATGAAAGACATCCTTTAAAAAAAAAAAAGGAAATTGGCAGACTATGAGACAGTAGTGCTGACAGAGGAGTGCGATCTTACAGAAGAAACTTCCCCCTAAGTTGAGAGACCCAGTGAGTTTCACCTTACCTTGCACTATAGGGAAGGTGACATGTAAGCGGGCGTTGTGTGATTTGGGGTCAAGTATCAATATTATGCCCCTCTCTGTGTTCAAAAGACTTGGTTTTGGGGAAGCAAAGCCAACCACAGTCAATTTTCAGCTAGCTGATCGCTCCATCGTACATCCCCATGGAATAATTGAAAACGTATTGGTGAAAGTGGACAAATTTATCTTACATGTTGATTTCTTCATTCTTGATATGGAGGAAGATGAGAATATACCAATGATCCTTGGGAGACCATTCCTAGCCACAGGGAGAGCCCTCATTGATGTTGAAAAGGGGGAGTTAAAGCTCAGAGTCCAAGGTGAAGAAATGGTATTCAAAGTTTGGAGACCACCCCCGGAGCCACAAGCCAATTATAGATGCTTTGCTATTAGGATAGTTGACGAGGCTGTGCCTGAGAAAAGTCTCACAAGTACTGATGCTCGTGAGGTCCCATTGAAATAGTATGCAGAACAGGAGAGTAAGACTTCTGAACCAGCAAATAATGAAAAAGGAATGAACTCTTCTGACCTTAGCCCTGTGAAGAAGAAAAAGAGAAGGAGAAAGAGAATGGTGCTGAAATGGATATGCGGAGGGGATACTCTACCCCCCTTGATTGAGTAAGAAAATTGCGTCCGGCTAAAAGACGTTAAAGAACATCGCTACTTGGGAGGCAACCCAATGTTTTAATTATGTTATTTAATTTTTTATTTTAGTTATTTTATTTTGTCTTGAACAGTCTCACAGTATTGGTTTCTTGTCTTATGTTTTTGGATGTCAGGTGGTGCTGAAATTCGAAAAATTGAGTACAGCGCCGTGGCCCCAAAATGCAGGGCCACGACGCTGAAACTTCAAAGAGGATTGTCGTGCACAGCGCCGTGGCGCCAAAATGCAGGGCCACGGTGCCAGAAGTTTAGAGAGCCCAGATGATGTGCAATTTCAAGAATTTCATCCCAGACCTCCGTTATGACCGTTATGTTGTGTCAGTAAGTTGTCCCTTTATTTTTAGTCTTTACACATTGGGGACAATGTGTCGATTAAGTTTGGGGGTGTCCTATTTTGTTTTGTTATTTTGTTTTGAGTCTTTTTGTTTTCTTTTTAGTTGTGTTTTATATGTTTGTGAGACATAATTTTTTTTATGGATCATGTATGTTATAGTGGCTGAAGATATTGAGTGAATTAAGTGGGATAATGTAATGGAATTGAAAGCAAACAAATATGTGTGCTTAAGTTAGATATGCCAAAAATTCATGACATCTAATTATTTGAGATATTTATGCTTAGCTATGTGTGTCAGTTATGGAAAGAAAAGTTGAAAAATGTCTAGAACACCTGTTTGCTTGTTATTTGAGGCGAAATAGTTAAGTTATACATGTTTAGAAAAATGATTCAGGCATTCTTTGATAGCCCTTTTGACCGTTCATTACCTACCCTGACAAAAATGGTATCACTAGTTAGCCCCTTTGAGCCTAAATAATATCTTTGTTTGACACCCTATGATTCCTCTGTTGTGCCATAAGTAATAATGAAAAAGTATTGGAATGAGAAGTGTTGAAAAAGAAATAAAAAGAGATGAAAAAGTTGATGCACTCCAATGAAAAATATGCAAAAACCTAAGTTTGGGGGTGCTTGTTATTTATAATATATCTCATTCTCTCAAAAGAAAAGAGGGGGAAAATAGGTATGAGATTAAAAAGAAAATCAGAAAGAAGGAAAAAAGAGTTGAATGAAAAATGTGTATGGTACGTAATTGAGCCTAAATGCCTACTTTTACCTACCCGTGTCTAAGCCTACATTACAACCCTTGGAAGTCCTAATGATATCTAATGTGTATGTCTATGATTAGTGGAGAATAGCAAGTCAACAGGTCTATAGAGATTTGGGAAAGATGAAACGAAATTGACATGCATAGGTTAGGTGTTTGTATTTCCAGTAATTATGATATAATTGAATTTGTGAAATATCTAACTTGAAATTCTAGATTGCTAAATATTCATGCTATGTTTGTTCTAACATATTATCCCAGTTTTCGTCCATGATTTTAAGAAAACATTGCTATAACTACTTGATCCATATCATTGAGTCTTTTATTTATTTTGATTTTGTTTTTATTTTTGTTTAGTGCTTTACCCGAGGGCGAGTAAAGTGTATGTTTGGGGGTGTTTGTTGAGTGTATTTTATACACTCTTTTGAGTCCTTTTTAGTTAGTATTTTATTCTTTTATTTTACATTTAGTATAGTGTTAGGTGTGTTTTTTTCTTTCGTTTGTGTCACAGTGGTCATAAAGGAGAAGATACTACTTTTGAGGATGAAATTGCACAATAAAAGGTCAAGCAATAAAGCCTAAGAAGTCCCGGGAAGCACGAAAGAAATCTGACGAAGTCCGGAGATCAAAACGACGCAAATATGAAATTTCACGCCACCGGCGCCGCGACGCCAGCCAGCAGTGCCCAAACTCCTGCGAGGTCTGCTGATTTTTAACGTTACCGGCGTCGAGGTGGGATTTTCCGAATCGGGGCCGAATTTCGAGGGCAAAAGGGTCCGAAGTGAGGTTTTTCTCAGATATAAAAACCCTAAACCCTATCATACTTTAGATCTTACTTTGGAGAGGAAAAATGAGGCCACAAGCTACAATTGGAAACTCTTGTTCAAGTTCTTTCTCTTTCCTTTATTTTAATTTCAGTTTATGTTGGATTGTAAATTAGTTCTTGACATGACAATGTTTAGGAGCTAATTACTTTAGTAGAGTTTTCCGTCGAATCTTCTTGAAGCTCTTTCATATAGTTAATGCATAGTTATTGAGTTCTTCTTCAGCATATTAAGATCTATTCAATATTGCTTCGATTGCTTGATAATTAATTGATCACTAATTGTCATAACTTATATGATTTCGAATCGAGATCCAAGAGGGGAGATTTGAATATGTTGTAGTTGTCTAGACATAGGTTAAAATAGCGGACGAAAGTACCCCGATACTTGTGTAGTATTTAGGGTTATTGTTCTTAATCCTCCTGTG
Source organism: Przewalskia tangutica (assembly GCA_029844215.1). Classification (NCBI taxonomy): domain Eukaryota; kingdom Viridiplantae; phylum Streptophyta; class Magnoliopsida; order Solanales; family Solanaceae; genus Przewalskia; species Przewalskia tangutica. Next base: position 12,090,233 of record CM056739.1, on the reverse strand, counting down.
TGGTAAAATATATCATACAAATAGAAGGTTTATGCACAAGGTTGAGTTTTATATATCCTAACGGGAATATAGAACATATTAGTTAACCTGCTATCTTAATAAGAAGAAGAGTCATTAGCATCAAGTGTAATAGTGAATAGTTGAGGATATTGGAAGCCCTATTTCCTTCATAACTATTTAAAACCCAAAGTATTGTCAATCTTAATTTAATTTCTGCACTTATTGTTAATTCTTAGTTCATAAACCAAACCAAAGAACGTTAGCCAAATAGATACCATAGATCAGATATTCGGTACTTGATACACCAGTCTATGTGGACGATAACTTGGTCTTACAGATCTTTATTACTTGAACGATACGTTCACTTGCGTAAGCATCTAGAAATATCGCAACATCTATGTGGCGTCCACATGACATTTCTGTTAAAAATGGGCAAATATAACAACTTTCATAACGGAAATGATATATTTGATCTCAAACTTTAACGGATGACAAATATGACAATTTTCTTTAAGTTTGAGGGCAAATATGACCCTTTTCCCTATTAAAAAGGATCAAGAAATTGCACGGTTTGTATTGGTCTTCAATTTCTGCCCTTCAAATGAAATTTATGTCTTCTGGGACATAATTTTTTTACGAGATCCGATACAACTTATATCGGATCCAGTAAAAACTTATTCCCCGGAAGGCATAATTTCTCTTTGATGGGCAAAAATTAAAGACCAATACAAAATAGGGCCAAAATTGTAAACGACCCAAAAGGATTATTTGTAGGCCTTTTTTGAAGCTAAACTCTTTCAATTTCGTCCCCGTAAATTCAATAAATTAAATTTTGAGTTAATGATAAAAAATATACCTCAATCATCATTTATTCAGTTTTTCTAAATGATAGTGAATCAGGTAGGAAATGAACAAATAATAGTTGAGGTGTGTTTTGATAAATAGTTAATAATAGTTCAAGTAGGATACTTGCACACCTGATAATTCTGATAGAAAATCACGAAAAACTAATAGTTTATGTTTTTTTTATCATTATTTTCTTTTTATTAAAATAGTTAGATGAATTTCTCTTTTTGCAAATAAAAGGCCAGATTTGTCCTTTCAATCATAAAGACGTTATATTTGCCTTGTTATACTTTTTCAACAAAATATTTAGAATTTCTGTTGAAGTGGGTTATTATATCCCCTGCAGTTCGGTAGTAGAAGTTTCATTTTGGAATTTCCTCCCTGAGCCAGGAACATCTCAAGTGCGAAGGCCTTTTACCCAATATTCTAATCAGGTGGAACGTTTTAACTTTCAATGTTTATGCCTCAACATTCTAACTAACAACGATTAAATATAAAAATACACACTCCATGTTCAAATTATTATAATAAATTATTAGCGAATATTCTTCTTCTCTCATCCCAATTCTAGGGTTCTTTTCTTCTTTCATCCACTATCATGACTCCTCCTACAACTCCTACAGCTTCCTCCACCACCGTTATCACTCCCGAAACACCGAAATCATCTTTTCACCCAGCCCTAACCGTCACCAACATCAAGAACTACGTTCTCATACTTCTTGATCAGGAAAACGGTCAGTATTCTCCATAGGTTGAACTGTTTCGCATTCATGCATGTGTCTATAACGTGCTTGATCATATCAATAACGATATTCCTCGGCCTCCGGAGGTTGATGATTCTACATGGCTTCGTCTCGACGCCGTCGTCAAACAGTGGATATATGGTAATTTCTCAGGATCTACTTCTTACTATCATGAAATCAGGCGCCTCAGCCCGCGAATTGTGGATTCGTTTGGAGAAAATTTTTCAGGATAACAAGAACACTCATGTTGTGTATTTGGAGGACCAGTTCAACAATACACGTCTTGAAAACTTTTCTAACATGAGTGAGTACTGCAAACAATTAAAACTTGTGGCGGATCAACTCTCCAACGTCGGCACGCCTGTCTCAGAAACTAAAACGGTGTTACAATTAATTGTAGGCCTTCCTAAAGGCGAATATGATACCTTGGCCACCATGATTCAACATGCGGATCTGTTACTCAATTTTAACAAAGCTCGCTCGCAGTTATTGCTCGAAGAAACCCGTTGTGTTAAGCAAGATGAGCACAATCAGAAGGCGTTAACTGTCGAAACGCAACCTCAAGACCAAACACTGTCGGAAAATTCTCAACCGCGGCGGAAGGGGTGGCAAGGGCCGCATCGGTAGAAGAGGACGTGGTCGTGGAAAGGGTCGCGGTCAGCAGAACCAGCAGGAGCAGCCACAACAGGGTGCGCAGAACAGTTGGGCCGCGTCGCCTCAGCGATACCGGCGAGTGCGCGACGCCACAATTTCGATAGCAGGCCTACAACGGTATGCTCAACCACGGGTTGTTGAGCGCGATTAAACCCCTCGGCTAGCCCGAGACCATGGCAAGCCCACTTCATGCAAGGTCAGTTCCACAGCCCGCATCCGGCATGTCCCCCACTGATTTGGGTCAGACTTTCAGCAGCCTCAATCTGCAACAACCGGACAACAATTGGTACATGGACTCCGGCGCCACATCTCACCTCACCCGGTCTGCAGGTAATATTCTCAAACTGTTCAGTTTAAAGCATCCTCAATATATTACAGTTGACAATTGCCACCGCATTCCAATACATGGTTATGGTACATCCTACACACCACCTCTTCATCCACTCTTCTCCCTTAAGAATGTCGTATATGCCCCAAACATTATTAAGAACCTAATTTCTGTACACAAATTTACTCGTAATTATTCTGTCTCTGTTGACTTTGACCCTTTTTGTTTCACTATGAAGGATCTTCATACGGGGACACCTCTTACGAGTTGCAATAGCACGGGGGATCTCTATCTATTCCCATCCACCTCCGCTGTCAGATCTTGCTCTCCCGTCTCTCTCGCGGCTATATCTCCTTCCACATGCTTGGTCATCCAGGAGCCCCAGTTTTCAATTTTCTTAGAGGCAATAGTTTTATTATGTGTAATAATGGGAAGATTGCCCACAACTGTGTTTCTTGTTCTCTAGGCAAACATACTCGTCTTCCATTTAAATCATCTAGTAGTGTTACTTTTACACCATTTGATATTATACATGCCGATTTATGGACATCCCATATTGCTAGTTCTCTCGGTCATAAATACTATTATGTATTACGATATGATTTTTCTCACTACATTTGGATATATCCTCTTAAATTTAAATCGGAAGTGTTTGCCAAATTTATTGAGTTTCACACTTTTATCAAAACACTGTTTGAAAAAGATATAAAGTCTTTTCAGTGCGATAATGATCGTGAATTTAACAACTCCTCCTTTCACTGTTTTTGTACGAATAATGACATGGTTTTTTGGTTCTCATGCCCTCACACTTTCCCACAAAACGGTAAAGCTGAACGAATCATTCGTACCATTAATAATATGATTCGTACTTTGTTGATTCATACATCTCTCTCTCCGTCATTTTGGGTATATGCCGCTAAGATGTCAGAATACATTCTAAACATTCTCCCGACTAGTACCATTCACAATATGACCCCTACTGAAATCCTCTATCGCAGGATCCCCTCTTAATATCACTTACGGATATTCGGTTGTCTCTGTTATCCTAATCTTGCCTCCACCGCCCCTCACAAACTAGCCCCCGGGACCACACCATGTGTTTTTTAGGTTTCCCTCTGAACCATATGGGCTATATTTCTATGACTTATTCACTCGTCAAATCCACATATCCCGTTACGTCACGTTTGATGAGATCATATTCCCGTTTTCGAATCCTCAGAAATTTCGAAAAACGGATTACTCCTTTCTTGATGAGCCTGCCATCTCTCCCAACATTCTCATTCAACTCACTCATGGTACCACCGAAACATCCCCTCTTCTCCTATCATCAACGATGTCGGTAGCTATGACCGTTGAGAAAGCGCGTGGCTGACCTTCCAGATGGTGATCGGTGTATTTTATATACACTTTTTGAGTCATGTTTAGTTAGTCTTTTATCCATTTTTGTACAAATATGTGTCGTCTTAGGATAAATTTTCTTTCTTTTGAGTTATATTGGTTAAAGTGGCTCATTGGCGGAAAAGGAGCAAAAAGAGGGCAAAAACGGAGGTTCCAGAGCTCGAAATGCGAGAAAGTGGCGAATCGAGCATGACCGAGCCACCGTGGCGCCTCCCGCCAGCGAGGCGAGCGCCCAGCGCCTAATTTCAGAGGATCTGCGAGATTCGGCGCATGGCTGATTCTGAGCATGGCGAAGCGGAAAAATCGATTGGTGTCAATGGGCCAGGCCTGAAGGAAAACCTGCATCACGTTTTGGAGGCTATAAAAGAGAACCAGTCAGAATTAAGGGTTCCTCTTCTTGCCAAAACACAACACTTTGGAGATCAAGATTGTAGACCTTCTCTTAGTAATTTTCTTGTTCTTGTTTTACTTTATTTTCAGTTTATGTTGGATGATAAATTAGTTCTTGTCATGTCTATGGCTAGGAACTAACTTTAATATAGGGTTTTCCATGTCAATTCACTTGAACCTTTTCTTTATGAATTAATGCATGTTCTTGGTTCTTCTTCTTATTGTTGAGATTTATTCAATATGTTTTGATTGCTTGGTAATTATCTGATCATTAATTATCATAATTCTTATGATTTCTAACCGAAATCCGAAAGGGGAGGTTGTGAATATGCTGTAGTTGGATAGACATAGGTTGAATCGTGGATGAAAATATCCCGATTACTTGTGTAGCATTAATAAGGTTTTTGTTCTTAATCCTCCTATAGAGTCAAACTTATCACCGAAAGGTAGAAAAGTGTTGTACTGGGGTTGAGTGTTTATATAACCTTAACAGGAGTATAAAACGGATTAGTAAACCTGCTATCTCAAATAGAAGAAGAACCATAGTCAATTGCATTAATAAGTAAGTTAAGCGGATAGTTGAGGAGATTTGGAAGCCCTATTTTCACATTACTGAAGTAAAACAACATAGTTTAATTAGTTTTCATAATTAGAATCATAAACAACAACTCAATTATCGGTCACCAAATAGATAACATAGAATAGAAGTTGGTACTTGAGCACTAATCCCTGAGGACGATAACTCGGTCTTCTAAGACTATATTACTTGACACGACACATGCACTTGCGTTAGTGTGTGCATAAATCGCGCATCAAGTTTTTGGCGCCGTTGCCGGGGATTGACGTAGTTCAATATCAATTTTATCTATTCTTAATTTCTAATTTGTTTATTTATTTTTATTTATTACGTTTTTTTTTATTTTTGTGAAAACCAGTGTGCCGTGATCCGTTTGTTTATTTTGATCTATTTCAGGAACCCTGTTTATGCAAAGGAGAAGAGGAGCAGACACTCTTGTTCCCTTCAATCCAGAACTTGAGAAAACTTGTAAACAGAACAGAAGGAACCAACGAATTTCAGCCTTAAGTGAGATGGGAGGCGTACAAAACAACAACGAGATGAATGAGGGTTTAGGTGATCATCAGCCTAACCAAAGAATGTCTCGGAGATTGCCGATGGATGTAGAGGAGAGAGTCCAGGTCCAAGCGGAGAGAAGCTTGGGAGATTATGTGTTGCCGAGGGTAAATGGAGCACAAACTTGTATTAGGCTCCCAGCAATAGGAGCAAATAATTTTGAGATCAAGCCGGCAATTTTAAGTATGGTGCAGAATACGGTTCAGTTTGGAGGGTTGCCGTCGGAGGATCCTCACATGCACATAGCTAATTTCTTGGAGTTGTGTGCAACATTCGGATCTGATAGGCGTTACGATGGCCCGTCATATTGAGGCTCTTTCCCTTCTCACTCAGGGATAGAGCGAAAGTGTGGTTGAATTCCTTGCCAGCAGATTCAATATTCACATGGCAAGAGTTGGCGCAGAAATTTTTAGCAAAGTTCTTCCCACCATGCAAAGCAGCAAAGTTGAGAGAGGAGTTGAATAATTTCTATCAAGCTGATGGAGAATCACTATATGAAGCTTGGGAGAGATTCAAGGACTTTCAAAGGAAGTGTCCACACCACAACATTGAGTTGTGGAATTTGGTCCACATTTTCTATAATGGGCTAAGCGGAACTACCAGAACGATCATTGATGCAGCCGCAGATGGAACCTTTATGAGAAAAACTGCACATGAAGCTCATGATTTATTGGAAGACATGACCACCAATAATCATGTTACAGAAGACAGACAGGTGAGTGGCAGAAGAACAGTAGGAGTTCATGAGATTGATGTCATCACTACACTTAATGCCCAAGTTGCTCTTTTGACCAAACAGCTGCAACAGAATACAGTGTCGGTAAATGCAGTGCAAATGCCAATAAGCTGTGAAATATGTGGTGGTCCACATACCTTCTATAGATGCCCATCAGCTGATCCTAATAATATTTCGATCGAGCAAGCAGAGTGCCAAGCAGTAGGGAACTAACAGAGGCCCCAGAACAACCCATACTCAAACACCTACATCCCAGGGTGGAGGAATCACCTAAATTTTTCATGGAGAGGTGAGCAAGGCGTGAGAACAGTTTAGAGGCGATGCAAAATCAGCGACCATTCTCAGCCTCATCTTCTCAACAATTCGGTGCCGCCCAACAAGAAAAACGGGCAGTGAGAGCGGCTTTGTTGACACTCACCAACTCGGACCCGGTTCATGGCGAGACTAGATCTCTCGGGAACTTGGAACCTGAGTAGAACAGCGGCAAAGCTAGCAAACAATAGGCCACATGGGACCTTGCCGAGCAATACAGAGATGAACCCTAGAGAACAATGCCAGACAGTGCAGCTAAGGAGGGGAAAACAGTTGGAACAGATTGTACCTCAGCCTGTGGTTGAACAGAGGGTAGAAATAGAGAGAGAGAGGTGGTTGAAGATCGCCCAATAGTAGAGAAACTCCAGAGAAGGAGTACACTGAGAAGATCCCTTTCCCGCAAAGATTGCAAAGGAAAGTAGTTGATAAGCAATTCTCCAAGTTTTTGGAGACATTCAGAAAGTTACACATCAACATACCCTTCATCGAGGCATTGGAGCAAATGACTACTTATTTTAAATTTATGAAGGAAATTTTGGGAAAGAAGAAGAAATTGGGAGAATATGAGATGGTGGCATTGACTGAGGAGTGCAGTGCCATCCTGCAGAAGAAATTGCCCCCTAAACTCAAGGACCCAGGGAGCTTTACACTGCCTTGCATAGTTGGCAGGGTAACATGTAATAGGGCCCTTTGTGACTTGGGGGCCAGTATATATTTGATGCCCTTGTCTGTTTTTAAACGGTTGGAATTAGGTGAAGCAAAACCAACCACGGTGAGCTTGCAATTAGCGGACATAACGGTGGTGCACCCCAGGGGGAAGATTGAGGATGTTCTCGTTAAAGTAGGAAAATTCTTTTTCCCTGCAGATTTCCTCATTCTTGATATGGAGGAGGATGCGGAGATTCCCATCATATTGGGGAGACCGTTCTTGGCAACAGGGAGAGCCCTGATTGACGTAGAAAAGGGTGAGCTGACACTGAGAGTAGAAAGCGAAGAAATTGTGTTCAAAGTGTTCAAACACGTTATTGAACCCCGATGCGTGGCGGTGCTTTGCAATTAGCACCGTCGAGAACTATGTGAGCGATGCAAGCCACAAAAGGAGATAAGCCATTCTGACAGGTATGTGATCACGAACCTTGCGAAAATAAATATAAAAAGAAAAACAGAAGGAGAAGGAGAAAAATGTTGAAAAAGTGGATTGGTTGTGGGGTCAATCTACCCCACACCTCTTGATTTAAAGAACTTGCGTCCGGCTAAAAGACGTTAAAGACAGCGCTACTTGGGAGGCAACCCAAAGTATTTTAATTTATTTTACTTTAATGCAGTTAGTTTTCACTAAGAACAGTCTCACAGAGGTATTGTTTATGTGTTGTGATGACAGGTGCAGGACCAAGAATGTGGAGGGCGAAAACTGAAGATAAACCAAAATGAAAGAAAAGGGATTTCCAGAAAATCGGCTTAGCGCTTCCAGAGATCGAGGGCGGCGCGAAAGATAAGAAAACCTTGAGAGATTAGCGCGGCTCAGAGAAAGCGAGCGCGGCGCTAAAAATCATTATTTGAAGTCTAGCGTATGGCTACCATCACGTAGCGCGGCGAAATTTGAGCCTTGATAATTTAGGCGCGCGGCGCGATTCTGCGAGCATAGCGCGGCGAAATCAACAGTTAAAATAAGCCCAAAAATCTGATTTTCCCCCATTCCAAATCAAAACCTAAACCCTTCTTCTCCACAAAACCCACGAAAATCCACCTTTTCCTAAAAACCTTCCATAAACTAAACCCAATCACAACCAAAATTCTTAAATTCCCTAAACCCTTAACCATCCTAAACAACTACCCTCATCCCATTGCCTCAAATCACCATTAGGAGCAAGAAAATCTTGAAGAACACCGTCAAAGGTAACCTTTATCTTTTCTTGAAAGCTTTACTGTAGTTAGGAGGTAGTAGATTGGAGGAGGTGTTGTATCTGTGAGGGTGTGTTGGGGTGTTGAAATTAGTTGTGAGATTTCGAGGAAGAGTATACGAGGTGAGTGTGGGTGTTGTGCATGAGCTTCTTAAGTGAAGTTTGGAGGTGATAGGTGTTGTAGCTGCTGATTGTTGGGTGATAGTGTTGGGTAACATTGTTGATACAAAAAAAACGCTGAAAAAGTTATCTAAAAATGTCTGCCAGAAAGAAAAGAGCTTCCACATCCACCTCAGCCCCTCAATATGATAATACTAGGTTTGTCAGCAAAAGAGCTCATGATAGATACAAAAAACTTAGTACTAGGCCCTTAATCCCTGAAAGAGGAATGGATTATCAAAGGGAGTCGCTTGGGGAGGGGAATGTCTATGAGCCCATTCGGGCGATGATTGAGATGATGGGGTGGAAAAGATTTGTTAACCCGGAAAAGATAGCACCAATGAACACAGTGATGGTGAGAGAATTTTATGCTAACTTTTCGGAGAAGGTGGACGATAGATGCTTTGTGAGGGGACGATATGTATGCGTGGCGAAGTGGTGAATGTGTTGTGAAAGCGATTGATGTTGAAGGAGGAGATGCCGATTGGAGCTATTTTAGAACATGGTCTAGAAGCACCAACAACATCGACTGGAATGCCGTCGCAGGCACAGTGAGCTACCCTGGGGCTGCATATGAATTTGCCAGAAATGGGTCAAGAGGACTGAGCAGGTGTCAGTTCAACAAGACAGCCAAGGGTTGGTTATATTTCGTCAGTGCCCGCCTGATTCCATCAATGCACTTCACCAGAGTGCCAGAAGACAGAATCAAATTGATATATGGAATCATGTCAGGGAAGACAGTTGATGTAGGGAAGGAAATAGTGCAAAATATTGGAGAGACCAGCAGGTTGGTAACGACAGGTGGGTTGGGACATGGCTCACTTATTACATATTTATGCTCCATGCAGGGGGTCCCAACCCTACCCACTGATACATATGAGAAAAACCAACTTCTTGTGTCATACGGGATAATACACTCCTTCCCAGACCCAATCCCTCCAGCAACAGCACGAAGGAGATCAACACTAGCAGCACCACGTGGCCAGCGACTGCCATAGATGAAGATGAGCACAAGCAGAGGCTCGGTATGAAGCGAAGCGACCATCACCACCCCGAAATCGTAACCTCCGGTGCCTATGATGGAGCGATTGCTCTGAACGAAGAAGGATGATGCAAAATTTTGACACGGTGATACAAGGACAACAAGAATTAAGGCAGAGAATTGACGAGATGAGTTCCTTGTTCAACCAGTGGTCAATGCACTATCCACCGCCACCGCCACCATTTTAAACCAAGTCTGTAAGTCGTCCTGTTTCTTTTATTTTCGTTGAGTCTTGCACACATTGGGGACAATGTGTGATTTAAGTTTGGGGGGTGTTTTATTTGTGTCTTATTGTTTTAGTATGTTTGAGTCTTTTTAATTTGTTTTGTGTATTTTTGAGTCATAAAATTTTAATTTTTTGAGTCATAATTTTCTGTCAAAGATCATGCATGTTGTAGTTACTAGAAACACCTAGTGAAGTAAAGTTGAATAATGTAATGGAATTAGAAGCAACTATCTAAACACTTAGGTTAGATATGTCAAAAACTCATGAAATCTGTTTATTTGGGGTTTCTGCTTGAATTGTGCATTGTTAAATGATTAAAACCTATGTGTGTGATTGCTTGCTATTTGAGGCGAAATAGTTAGGATATGCATGTTAGGGAGATGACTCAGGCATTTCTTTGTTAGCCAATTCTTACCACTTTTTTCTATCCCTGACATTAAAAATATCCCTAATCAGCCCCGTTGAGCCTAAAAATTAAACTTTTTCTTTGACACCCTATATTTCCACACTTGTGCCATAAGTAAAAATGTGAAATGGTTGGAATAGAAAGTGTTAAAAAAAAGACAAAAAGAGTGAACAAGTTTAATGCACCCCAATAAAAAAGTAATAAGAAATAGGCAAAAGCCTAAGTTTGGGGGTGCTTATTATTCATTAAACACTTCACTCTCTCAAAAACAAAAGAGGGGAAAGATAGATATGAAGTGAAGAAAATAAATCAAAAGAAAATGGAATAATTGAAAAGCAAAAAGAGCTTATGGTACATAAAATGAGCCTAAATGCCTATTTTTACCTACCCATACCTAAGCCTACATTACAACCCTGAAAAGTCCTGAAGATCTCTTATATGCATATCCATGATTAGTGGAGAATAGCAAGTAAAAATGTCATAGGATTTTGAAATTGACATGCATAATTCAGTACTCTTACTTCCATTAAGCATGATTAAAATGAGTTTGCAAAATATCTAGCTTAATGTGTTTAGAATGCTAAAAATTCATGCTATATATTCCTGCATATTATTCTGCTAATCTTCATGTTTTTCTAAGTAACACCAATGCAGTAAAGTGATCAATGTCGTTGAGTCTTCTATTATTCTTTCTCTGTGTGTCTTTATTTCTTTCTTTTTGATCTTTGCTCGAGGGCGAGCAAATGTTAAGTTTGGGGGTATTTGATCGGTGTATTTTATATACACTTTTTGAGTCATTTTTAGTTAGTCTTTTATTCATTTTTGTACAAATACGTGTCGTCTTAGGATAGATTTTCTTTCTTTTGAGTCATATTGGTTAAAGTGGCTCATTGGCGGAAAATGAGCAAAAAGATGGCAAAAACGGAGGTTCCAGAGCTCGAAATGTGAGAAAGTGGCGAATCGAGCACTGACGAGGCCGGCCGCGGCTCCGCCAGCGGGCGAGCGCCCACGGCGCTAATTTCGGAGGCTGCGAGATTCGTGCCATGGCTGATTCTGAGAACATGGCGCGAAGCGGGAAAAATCAGATTTCGAATTGTCAATGGGCCAGGCCTGAAGGAAAACCCTGCATCACGTTTTGGAGGCTATAAAAAGAGAACCCTAGGTCAGAATTAAGGGTTCCTCTTCTTGCCAAAACACAATACTTTGGAGATCAAGATTGGAGACCTTCTCTTAGTAATTTTCTTGTTCTTGTTTTACTTTATTTTCAGTTTATGTTGGATGATAAATTAGTTCTTGTCATGTCTATGGCTAGGAACTAACTTTAATATAGGGATTTCCATGTTAATTCACTTGAACCTTTTCTTTATGAATTAATGCATGTTCTTGGTTCTTCTTCTTATTGTTGAGATTTATTCAATATATGTTTTGATTGCTTGGTAATTACCTGATCATTAATTATCATAATTCTTATGATTTCTAACCGAAATCCGAAAGGAGAGGTTGTGAATATGTTGTAGTTGGATAGACATAGGTTGAATCGTGGATGAAAATACCCCGATTACTTGTGTAGCATTAATAAGGTTTTTATTCTTAATCCTCCTATAGAGTCAACCTTATCACCGAAAGGTAGAAATGTGTTGTACTGGGGTTGAGTGTTTATATAACCTTAACAGGAGTATAAAACGGATTAGTAAACCTGCTATCTCAAATAGAAGAAGAATCATAGTCAATTGCATTAATAAGTAAATTAAGTGGATAGTTGAGGAGATTTGGAAGCCCTATTTCCACATTACTGAAGTAAAACAACATAGTTTAATTAGTTTTCATAATTAGAATCATAAACAACAACTCAATTATCGGTCACCAAATAGATAACATAGAATAGAAGTTGGTACTTGAGCACTAATCCCTGAGGACGATAACTCGGTCTTCTAAGACTATATTACTTGACACGACACGTGCATTTGCGTTAGTGTGTGCATAAATCGCGCATCATGAGCAAATTGATTTTTTATCATCGTCAGCGCCGCGACCCCTCGGGGATTGTTAGCGATTTATCCACACGCTTAACGCAAGTGCACGTATCGTGACAAGTAATATAGTCTGGGTAAGACCGAATATCGTCCTCAGGGATTAGTGTTCAATTACCAATTTCTATCCTATGGTATCTATTTGGTGATCGATATTTTGATGGTTGTTTATATCTATGACTACTAAATAATTATAAAAGTTAACTAAATTACTTTACTTAAATCAGATATGGTGGAAATAGGGCTTCCAATCTTCTCAACTATCTGCTCGCTTTAATCTTTAATGCAATGATAAAGGTTCTTCTTCTATATTGAGATAACAGGTTAACTAAGCCGTTTTATATTTCAGTTAGGATATATAAACACTCAACCGATCGAGAACCCTACATCTTTCGATGATAAGATTTACCATAAAGGAGGATTAAGAACAATAACCTATTAAACTACACAAGTATCGGGGTACTTTCGTCCACGATTTTAACCTATGTTTGTTCAACTATAGCATATTCACAATCTCCCCTTTCGGGTCTCGATTAGAAATCATATATGTGATAATAATTAGTGATCAATTAATTACCAAACAATCAAAGCAATTATTGAATAAATCTCAACTATATAAAGAAGAAACCAAAATCATGCATTAAATCATAAAATGAGGTTCAAGTGATTCGAATGGAAAACCCTAATTAAAGTTTAGCTCTTAGCCATAGACCTGCTAAGAACTAAAAGATTATCCAACATAAACTGAAAAATAAATAAAGTAAGAAAAAGAATTACTCAAGAACAAGCCTCCAATCTTGAAGCTTTCAAGAACTATGTGTTGTGTAGAGTTAGGGATTGTGGAATCCTTCGAAAATCTGCCCTAAGGCCTTTTTATATCCTCCAAAAACGTTTCCAACTTTTCCCTCTTGGTCTTGGCCCATTCCCATTCGGATTTGGCTGAAAACCCGCGTCGGCGCCACGACCCTGAGACCGGCGCCGAAACTCCTGCAGTTGTCCAGCGATCTGGGCGCCGTGGCCCTTCTGCTCCTGATGGACTGGCGCCGACCTGTACTTTACCCGGGGTGTCAGCTTTTCGTCTCTTTGTGCTCTGGAACCTCTGTTTTTGTCCTCTTTTTGCTTCTTTTCGCCAATGTGCCATTTTAAACCACTGTGACTCAAAATAAAGAAAATATATCCTAACATGACACATATTTGAACAAAAATAGGCTAAGAATGACTCAAAATGTGTATATAAAATACGCCTAACAGGGATACGCCACGGCGCCAACCTTCCAGTGACCACTAGACCTCAGGCAACACGACCCTTGATCGCGGCGCCGCGGCGCCTTCAATGGCAAATTATCCACCCTCCCTATATCCGACCATACCATCTGTCTCGGATCCTCCTACTCAGCCAATGCAGCCACTCACTGTCCCCAATCACCAAATGAAAACTCGTGCCAAACACGATATTTTCAAACCCAAAATCCAATTTAACTTGTCTGCCCAAACCATTTCTCCAATTCTCAAGAACCCCAAATTGACCAAACAAGATCCTAATTGGAATGCGGCTATGTCTGAGGAATCAATTCTTTAATTAAACAACACACGTGAGATCTAGTACCTAGACCGGAGGGGGTGAATGTGGTCCGATGCTTGTGGCTTTTTCGTCACAAATTCAGAGACAGTGGTGATTTGGAGCGCTACAAGGCAATACTTGTGACAAATGGTACTAATCAGCAGAAGGGCATTGACTGTGGTGATATTTTTAGTTCGGTTGTTAAACCAGCTACGATTCGTACTGTTCTTAGCATTGCTATGGGTAAAAAGTGGTCGATTCATCAGTTGGATGTCAAGAACGCATTTCTTCATGGGAATTTGAAAGAAACTGTGTAAATGCATCAGCTACCAGGGTTTGTTCATCCTGCAGTTCCTCAGTATGTCTGTCATCTCAGGAAGTCACTTTATGGCCTAAAATAGGCACCTCGTGCTTGGTATGACCACTTTGTCAGGTATATTATGCAGATTGGGTTTATTTGTAGTAGGTGTGACACATCTCTGTTCATTTTTCATCATGGTAGTGACATTGCTTACTTACTATTATATGTGGATGACATTGTTCTCACTGCCTCATCTGACAAAATTGAAAAATGATATTATTGTTCTTCTCAAAACTGAATTTGCTATGACTGATTTGGGCAAGCTGAGTTACTTCTTGGGTATATCAGTTACTAGATCTTCAGATACTATGTTTCCGAGTTAACGTAAGTATGCAGAAGAAATTGTGTTGAGAGCTAAGATGTCGAATTGCAAAGCTATGCCTACTCCGGTTGATCAAAATCCAAGCTCAGTGTTTCTGAGGGTGATCCAGTGTCTAATCATACTCTCTATCGGAGTCTTGCAGGTGTTCTTCAGTACCTCACATTTATCAGGCCCGACATTGCATATGTCGTTCAGCAGGTGTGTCTGTTTATGCATGCCTCGAGGGAACCCCACTTTGTTGCTCTTAAGCGTATTATCAGATATAAGGGTACTCCTGAATATAAGTTGTATCTCTACCCCTCCGCTCCGACTAGGTTGCTCTCTTACACAGATGATGATTGGGCAGGATGCTCGGACACGCGACACTCTACTTCCGGCTATTGTGTTTTTTTAGGGGATAACCTTATTTCTTGGCCTGCCAAGCGACAAGTCACTTTATCCCGCTCCAGTGCTGAAGCAGAGTATAGGGGTGTTTGCTAATGTAATTGCTGAGGTCTGTTGGCTCCGAAATCTTCTCTTGGAGCTCAGTTGTCCACTGCGTAAAGTGTCTATAGTCTATTGTGATAACATATATGTCATATATATGTCTCATAATCCGGTCCAACATCAGCGGACCAAACATATTGAGATGAATATCCATTTTATACGTGAAAAGATAGCACTTGGTCTAGTCAAAATACTGCATGTGCCCTTTTCCTATCAATATGCAGACATCTTCTGACTACCCAATAGACTTTTGATTAGATTTAGATGAATCATATAGATTCTCCCTCTATTAAATTCTGATTTATCTTTTCTTTACATAGTTTGGCAAAATTAAAAAAAAAAGGAAGAATTTGGAGAAGTTCGATCCTTATAGTGCAAGTAGAATTTGGGCATATATTTGTGATTAGTAACTTTTGTAGCAGTTAAAGAATTTCGTGGTAATTATTTTAGATTTAAATTTGACTACTAACATTCTGTCAAAATTATTTTTATTGCATCCATTATTAACATGTGAAGTTAACTTCGCCACCATCTATGCAAGCAATCTCGATATGTTGTTACTGTAAGAACTATTTTGATTTAAAACTTGTGTCTACTGTAGACACTAAATAAACAATCTACTTCTACCACTTATTTGTGTCATCACTCAAATAATTATATTTCTTCTCTTAGCACCATCAATGACGTGTTGTTCTTCCTCTATATCTTTCAAATTATCCAATAAGACATTAGCAGATTTCTATTTGTTCTTGAATGGAAAACTTGTTAACATATCTACTAAACAGGGATAGGGGTGGTTGCAGATTTTAGGGGATAGGGGTGTGGGCTGAAGTAATGGGGTCAGAGGGGTGGTTGGTGATGTGATGGGGTCAAGGGTAGGGGTGTGCGGCGACGGGTTGGGGTATGGGGTGTGAGGAGGCTAAGAGAGGGTAGGGTGAGAAGAGGGTGTTCAAAAATAAAAATGGGAGACTTATTTTGTGTGTGCGGCTGAGTGATTGTCTTTTTTTAAAAATCAGAGGGGTAATGTTTAATTTATAGGGTATTTTAGGTTAGGTTTAATTTTAGAGGGGGAAGGGTGAAATGGGCTAGGGTGCGGATGGGCTGGACGAAAAGGGGAAGGGGATCTGGGCCTCGGTTGGGGTCCGAAAAATAAAGGAGAGGAATCATTTTTGGGCTTTGGTTTGGGTTTTATTGTGTTGCGTAGATAATGTTTTGGGTTGTGATTTTAAAAAATGTAAAAGAGGTTTATTAATCAAAACAAAGTGCATAAAAATATAAATTATTTAAAATAAAAGATAATATGAATATAATATTTATGGAATGTTTAATGCTTAATAAAATTAAAAAATGTGATGCCCTTTTGCATGAAATATTTAGAAAAATATGATTATGGTATAAAAATGCAGAAAATGATGATAAAAATGTTGTGTAAAAAATACTTAAAATTGCAACAAATAATCGAAAAGATGAGACAAAATTGGATGTCAACAACTTGTCCCTCTTTGGCTGAAGACGTTTTTGGACAAAGACGTTGACTTGTAGCCAATTTTGTCTTCATCGTCAGAATTAGAACAAAAATCAGAAAATGCATGGGCACAAAAGGAATTTTAAGAAGAATTGAAAACAAAGCTGATGCAGAATCGAAATTTTTGTCCCAGTGTCAAATTATGATGACACTAGGTTGCTACGATGCTGGAAAATTAAAAACGAGCTGACGCCGATTTAAAATTTGTCTCAGTGTCGAATTATGATGACATTGGGTTGTTGTGATGATGGAAAATTAAAGACGAGTTGACGCCAATTCAAAATTTGTCCCAATGTCGAATTATGATGACACTGGGCTATTGTGATGCTGAAAAATTAAAGACAATGCCTATCGCACCCGATTTTGAACTCTCAGGCTTGAGTGCGCGACGAAATGGTTATCCCTCCAAAATAAAATAAAATGTAAATGTTAAATATTGTTAATGTGTTGTTTAAAGGAGTCGCCACCTAATTAATTGGGTGAATTAGGACACCTAAATGCTAACTAGTTAAAGTCAACATTAACTCCATTTAATGGTCTGCAAAGCTTATGTGAGATTCTGAGTAAGGGTTCTTTATTATCCTAAAGGGAAGGGGTGAGACATCCTTTAAGATCCGTTAACTTACGGTTTTCCGATCAAACGTAGGTTAAATTATTGGGCTAAGAGATGTATGTTTTGAAAAAAATGTTAAAAGGTGTTTATAAATAATAAATAATGTTAGAAAAGGAAATCAATATTTTTTATGCAATTGATAAGCAACGAAACTTTGGTTGCATGATTGAATCTGCAAAAAAATGAAAATGATTATATGATTTTGACAAAATCTTAAATACGTATGTTAATTTTAAAAGGCAAATGAAGTATATTTCCGTTTTTTAAACTATCCTCCCAATTTGTCTATCCGAAGGCTAATGATTCTTAGATATCCTATTAATTACAGAGTTAGATAAAATTACAACAAATAAATAAACATATAGAAGACGAATGAAGATTGAGATGTTAGAGGGGGTATTTAGGATGAATAACAACATAGTTTCGTCCTATTTTGTTTAAGAATTCAGAGGCGGGATATGCTGACGCCGATGCGGAGATCATGATGAGTCTCGTAATGAAACTCGATGTTGTTTCCAATACATGTCATGTAAAATAAAAGAAAGAAAAAGGATTAATGACGGAACCTGAAAATATATGCGTAAAAAAAAGATAAAAGGAATGCTGGCCAAGAGGCTGAACAACAAACAGTAACGAGAATGAAGCAGAAAAGAAATTGGAAACAAACAGGCACAAATGTCAGTATGAGATCAGAGAACCTGAATATGCAAATGCGTGTATAATCATAATCTGTATACCTTATATATTCTTTAAGATATACTATTCCCGAAGGCAACAGGTTTTTAAAAGGAAGATATGTCAGGTACAAGCATGTCAAAACATCCACATAGAAAGACTAATATACATGATATTCCTTGATGGTATAACATTCAGTTAATTAAGCCTACGTATAACATCAAATCTTATGTGATCTATCAAGTAAAATGAAAGAAGTAATGATCCATCCTAGTTCTAACAACAGCAAGCTTCGACATACACTTCAGGGCTTTGAACAAAATAAGAACTTTAGAATTTCATTTGACAACAGATTCATGCCATTATTTTGTGACTTAGCACACGATATAGTTCAAGATTCTAAGTGTGATGGTTCCACCAGATCAAGCATTTGAACATGACAGACACATTATTATCCCACCCATACTCCATACAAGCAGTCAAACAAAGGGCAGAAGGCCTAACGAGACAGCACATTAGGCAAGAGAAAAGCCGGCCAAAAATGAAATTTTAGATATTTGAAAGGAATGACTCATTAGTCCCAAAACGACAATCAAACTGTTTTAATTAAAATTGGGCCTCAGATAACAGATAACAGTGCAGGCCCCAAACAGTTGTTGATCCATTCTTTTAATATTAGATAAGCATTCTAACCCGTATTTGTTTGACAAGAGACTCAACTACTAAAGATATGGTATACATGAAGGCTAGAATATATAACTTAAACATACATTTGGTGTATGTCCATGCCTATATACTTTGTATATCCCTGATGTATACTATCTTGAATAAATAAAAATGAGAAAGCAAACTAATCTTGGGCAACTCAACTATGGTCTTTAGACAGTGACAATCACATAGATACATACTAGTGCAAATGAGTAGGACGCAGACATTTGAATGTCATGACGGGCATATCAGACTACTATAGGATGACATTCTGCATCTAAGCATAAAGAGAAATGATTTCACAGTCAAAAATCAAATAATACCTATTCATCAGGAATCAAACATTGGGTCAATATTGACACTGTGGACAGTCATCTCCAGGAGGTGATATACAAACATCTCACATTAGACTAAGCAGGCACTTAACAAGTTCATGTGTAAGACTCGGGTAGGAACAAATATATAGTCAATTCTGTGGCTATATTAGATAAACAAGGATGGCTAAACAACCACTTCAGGACGACACTTTAGAACAGGGCACAACATGATTGGGCTGACTATCGCAAGTCAAGTGACAAATACACAATAGTATTAGCACACAAATAAACACTTCAACGTTTTTAGTCCAGCAATGGTCCACAATAATCCAAACCAGCATACATAAGTTTTACACTTAAGGTCACCTACTCAGACACTTAAGATCACCAATATGAAATAAAACGTGAGGGGTTATATAAACGTATTGTGATAGATATTAACTAGTGTAGTTAGCTTAAAAGTAAAACATATTCGCCACCTTAAAGGATGAGAACGTAGAGATTTTATTTTAAAATTAAAATGTTTGTTACTTTATCGGGATGATAACACGACATTGTAAATCGTGTATCCTTGATCTTAGTAACAATTTGATTGGAGGTCAGTCTTAAGTTATTAAAATACAATAGTGATATTTTAGAAAAATAAGTAAAGATTTGAAATCTTTTGAATATAGGCACATAAATATACATACACATAGACACACATAATCCTTTTGAATTTTGATGTTGTTGTTTCCGGGAGCGCGTCGGCTTAATTTGAAAATTTGGGATTAAACATCGTAATCCATTTTACTTCCCGCTAACTATTTGCTATGAGAAGTATTTATTTATAGAGAGAGAGTTACAAGAAACAGTTCACACATGATTACTACCACTCCTGAAGTAATATGCCAAGCACCTTGATTTAACTAATCATATAAGACAATGAAATTTCATACAGATTTGCAGCCATCCATATTGCACATAGAGGATTCATAGCTAGTTTTTAACATAATGAATCAGCTAGTTCCATGCCTTCCAGGATTTGTACATTCAATGGTTTCAATATGATGAGCATTTAATATGCACAAACGACTGTTATAATACCAATAATGACCATAGATAACAAGCATTAGTAATACCACTCAGCCGACCCTATAACCTGGACGATAAACACTATATTCAACCATGTATACAGATACCAACAACTGTTAGTGAAGCTCATCAGTAGTCGCAATCACGAAAGCCAATAACAATCAATACTACCTTTTATGTGTGGTAAATCTGAGGCGACGGCGAGCGTACCTTCAAATCATCAAAGAAGAGTTTCCAGTAACTTGTTTGCGAAGATGAAAAAGAAGTAAAAACTGTACCGACAAGAAAATGTCTTTAGAGCCACTCTGTCTGTCGAATTTCTCCCTAGAAACCGATGCTTAGCCCCCTAGAATGCTGATTTTCAAATTGATTATTTTACTGACATTTTTTCTCTGTAAAAAACCTCATGCCCTATTGCATGTATAAACGACTCTATATGTAGTCACGTTTTTTTTCCAAATTAGGTAAACCTTTTATGGTGCGATTTCTTCTGCGATTTGGTATCGATTTTGGTTAATTTCTTGCCAAAACCAGCGACGGGTTTATGGTATAAAATTTGGGGCGTGATTTTGGTACTGTTTTCGTAATTCTTTAAGTGCTTATTTAGGACGATTTGGTGTAAAATTATGGTAAGATTTTGTACTGGATTTGTTATGGCAAGATAGGACGATTTGGTAGGTGATTCGTCGGATTCTCATGCGAGAATCCCGGCTGGGGCGATGGGGAGCGAGGTGAGGCGATTTAGGGTTTTAGGGTTGTGTTCGGTTTTTAGTAAGGGAGAGGGTGATCTGAAAATGGGCTGAATGGGGTATAATAAAAGGGCTGGGGGGTGAATTTGGGCCGCGGGTTTGGGTTTAGTGTTGGGCTTTGGGCGAATTTGATTGGGTAGAGTTTAGGTATTAGGTATATAATTTGGGTAGTGTGTTATTAGTTTTAGGTGTATTATTTAATTAGTGGTAAATTAAATTATTTAAATTGTGATTAAATTATTTAGGTGTTTTATTAGTCTAAGCTTGAGTTTAAATTATTACAAAAAATAAAGACGGGCGTGCTGCTTAATATTTTATAATGCGATGCCGTGAAATTAAAATTGAATGAGATTTAGATTATTATTAAATTATTTAAATGCTAAATGCAGATATGATATTTAGGGATTGCTTAATGCTTTTATAAATACGACGCTATTATTAAAACGCATGTATTAGATAAAGGGGACTCCATTAAAAGAGGATGGAGGAGAGGGGCAACTGGGCTGGGCCAGATTCTGCGCTGCATTAAAAGGGGAAGCAGTGGTACAACGCTCCTGGGAAGGATTGGGTATGTGGCCTGGACTCCAAGCTGGGCTTATAGTTTGGGCCGATTGGGGAGTGGCTGGAGGAGTTGGGGTGGGCTGATTTGCAGGAGCAGATATTTGTGTTGGTGCATTTGGTGAATGTAAAACAGATTAATATCATTATCCAAGAAAATATATGCATGAGGTTGTGGAGTATGAATTTTGGAAAATGGAAAAGAATATTCATCAAATAGCACATGACGAGCCACAAATATTTTTCGGCTTGACAAATCGTAGCACTTATATCCTTTATGATCGGGAGGGTAGCCTAGGAAGACACAAGGAGTGAACCTTTCTTGCAACTTGTGAATAGTGTTAGAAGAAAATAAGGGAAAGCAAAGACACCCAAAAACTCGTAGGTGAGAGTATGAAGGATCTTTTTGGTAGAGAATTTGAGTCGGGGAAGAGGATCCTAATACTTTGGTTGGAAGAATATTTAGAAGATATGTAGCCATGGAAAGGGCGTGATGCCAAAATGAAGGTGGCATTGAGGCATGGGCAAGTAAGGTCTGAATAATATTGTTTATAGATCGAATGTGACGCTCGACTTTCCGTTTTGGGAGGAAGTATGAGGACAAGAAAGACGAAATTGCATTCCATTTTGTCGGACAAGTATTTTAGAGGGCCATTGTCAAACTCTTTTCCATTATCACATTGCAAATTTTTAATGGGCCTTTCAAATTGTGTTTTAACAAAAGAATAGAATATAGTAAATAGAGAGTAAACGTGAGACTTTTTAGATATAGGAAAGATACACAAAAATTTACTAAAATCATCAAGAAAGAGTACATAGTAACGATTCCCATTAGAACTAGCTCCAGGCGACATCTAAAGATCACTATGAACTATGTCAAACGGAAAAGCAGTGAACGACATTGAATTATAAAACGATAAACGAATATGTTTTCCCAAAGGACAAGAAGCACAAAACAATGGTTTAGACTTATTACACTCAATAAAATTCTTGCTACGAAGAGAGCGTAAAACATTAGCTCCTGGATGTCCTAGACGGCTATGCCATAAATTAGAGGATAAAGCAGTAAAAACAGAATTAGAATTTGAAGAGGTGGCCCGATTTGTGGTGGAGAGTGGATAGAAATCCCTCGTGCTATCACATCTCATTATTTTGATCCCCGTCTAGAAATCCTTCACAGAAAAATCAAAAGGATCAAATTCAATGGAAACTAAATTGTCAGTGGTAAACTTTCAGACAGAGATAAGGTTTTTAATGAGCTTGGGTGCATGCAACACACTGTTTAGGGTTAAAGGGGGATGAGGAGGGTTAAAAGTGGTGTTCCCGTATCCGTGAATTGCAATCAAATGCCCATTACCAACAATAATGTGATGATTATTATTGCTCGAATTAAAATAAGAGGAGAGTTTACCATGGTCCGAGGTTGTCACGACCCGTTCCGGGGCCCGTGACTGGTGCCTTACCCGGGCACCCAAGTAGTCATACATTAGAGTAATCAGCGGAATATAAAAACAAGACATGAAAAGAGAAACAATTTATCTGAGAAAAAGTTGCCTTTTGGCATATATATACATATCAACAGTGAACAGTTACATCCCAACTTTACAACAGGACTACAGACCTCTAAGGAAGTAAACAACTATGGCGGGACAGGGCCCCGCCATACCCTGAATGTACAAAATATCTACCATGACAGGGAGATCCCAAAAGTCGATCCTCCGGAGAAGATGGAGCTCCTGACACCAAAGTAAAGATCCTAAGGATGCGGATCTAGCACCTTTCTTTCACCGCGACATAACGCGGCCCGAAGGAGGTCGATGCACAGTACCAAGTATGTGAAAGCGTAAAGTACTTTAAATGAAATCATATCATTTTAAAACCAATTTTACAAATATATGCGAAACAACCAATGTAACCGCACATAGTGCCACATCACAAACAAGAACAATAATATGTAAATCAGCAGTCTTTTCTAGTGCGAATGATCGAAGCAAGGCCAATCGCCCATAGTATCATTATGCATGCCTAATCTCGACTCCGCGATCGCATAGCCACCTAGGCGCGTGAGGTATTCCCGCATCGAGGGTAGCTACTCCTCGGCATCGTCCCCGACTCTCGTAGTCGCGTAGCCACATAGACCGCGTGAGGTATTCCTCGCACACTAACACGGAACTCTCGTAGCTCGCATGGTCCCTGGACCCGCATGAGGCATCCCTCGCATCGGGGGGCAGCTTAACCCCCGGTATATCATGTCAAGAGGTGAGTGGTACAATACTAACATAACGGCTTATCGTCAAACAACATAAGCATAATAAGAATAACCTCTTTATACAAACGTTACAAGACACTAACACACGTAGCATCATAATATGTCTACTCATCAAATCATCTTACTATACTTTCCAGAAATCAATACAAGTCTTTCATAAACACATAAGTAAACCGTTCCTTTTATCTTTCTTAAGTCGTTATACCTAACTTCCCATAAAGCTAGTATAACTCTTAAGTTTTTTGTTTAAAAACCAAGTATTACTCTTCTTTAAAAAATGATTCATAATTCTTTTGAAATACTTCAAGATTCTTTATTATTTAGACTCAAGTCAAAAGACGTCAAGTAAAACCATGTTCAGTTAACACACGTACGTCTACCGTACTATATATATATTTTAAAATATCATGCTCAAGAGGATAGGAAGAATCACATACCTCCGCGAAATCCACCTGCCAAGTCGAATATGTCGCGCGCAGAGTATCAACCTATAATAGTCAAATACGTCTATCAACGTCTAGACTACTCTGTAGAAAGTTCTAAGCAGAGGGTTCTCTATTCTACGGAAAATTGGGCAACATTTCCCTACCCGTCAAACTACTCAAGTCTACTGTAAATATAGTCCTATGTAAGTACAGTTCAATTCTTCTTTTATATTCTTCTGATGTGATTTCAGTTCAATTCTATTCTTCAATATCCTTCTATGTATCTTATACTTATTTTTATACTACTACAGTATGTAATCTCCAATTACAATAGAAGGATAAGATTATTTACCTCGATAAGCCCAAAATTATCCAAGTTATAATGTCGATACTGAACAACGTTTAGCTCCTAATTTGCACGCTCCGATAGCTCCAAGAAACCCTTAGAAGTTTCCACACAACTTCTACTTACTACTTCAACCAACTATGAAGTTTCTCCTAGGGTTTCGTTTAGTGACTAATGGATATAAAGTAGTATTTCTGGGCTTTTAGTATAGAGGTGACTTGGAAATACTAAAAGGGATTTGGGCTAAAGTATTTTGGCATAGCAACAATACTTGAAGACAATTTTTCTACCAAGGAGTGGTATGTTTCGCTAGAACACGAGGAAGGGGAGGACTTGGGCGAGAACTACAACTAAAAGGGAAGGATTTTAAGACTTGGAAAAATGTTTTGTGGATAAAGAAGTCTTGCACTAAGGGGGTATTTATAGGACTACGAGGGCCAAGATTAAGGCAAGTGGAGGCAAGTGGAGGTGTAGATTTGCACATGTGTACCTTATCCATCTACTCCACAAATATCACAAAATATCCTACCTAACCTTGACCGATGTTTAAGGCCTTTTCTTGACAAAAGCGTGCCAAGAATTGCCCACAATGCCGTCCACTGGAGGTGACACTTGTCACCTCTCATTGGTCCAAAATATTTCATCTCTCAAAAATCCATAAAAATTAAATTATTGAACACGCAAAATTCCCCTTACAAGGTTCGGAAAATTTTTTCGGAAAAACAATCTTCTTCGCTAGTTGTGCACAATTTCGTCCCTTATGTCTACTTAAGGTTTGAACTTTTGTACGTACGTCCTCACATACATACTCAGGAAATACGGGGTATAACATTCTCCTCGCTAGAAACATTCGTCCCGAATGTTCCTTCCTACGACAGATAACGATAAAGTTCCTCCTAACTTAAACAGTTTACAAATGCCACACATGGCCACAATACAACACTTAAGTACATATGCCAAAGAAAATTTACAAGTATGAAAGTGAGTTACCTGGAGGTGTGGGGAATAGGTGAGGATACTTCTGCCTCATGTCCTCCTCTGCTTCCCACGTCATTTCCTCTCTGTGCTCGTTCCGCCACAAGACCTTGACGGAAGCCACGTCCTTCGTCCGCAGACGCCTAACCTGACGATCGAGTATCGCTATGGGAATCTCCTCATACGATAATCCCTCGGTCACCTGGACATCGTCGATCGGGTGTACTCTAGATGGATCCCCGATACAACTCCTCAGCATAGAAACATGAAAAACCGGATGCACTGCCTCCAGATCGGACGACAGATCCAACTCATAGGCAACCTTGCCTACCCTGCGGACAATCTGATAAGGCCCAATGTACCTTGGGCTGAGTTTCCCTTTCTTCCCGAATCTCATCACACCCTTCATGGGTGACACGCCGAGAAAACCCAATCATCAACCTCGAACTCCAGATGTCGACGACGATGATCTGCATACGACTTCTGTCGACTCTGAGCTGTCAACAACCGCTCCTGGATAAGCTTCACCTTATCCACTGCCTGCTGTATCAAGTCTGGTCCCACTAACTGCACCTCGCCCACATCAAACCAGCCTATCGGCGATCTGCACTTCCTCCCATACAAGGCCTCATAAGGCGTCGTCGAATCTTTGGGTGGTAGCTATTATTATACGCAAACTCAACTAGAGGCAAATGATCCTCCCGGTACCCACGAAGTCAATAACACGGGCTCGTAGCATATCCTCGAGTGTATGCGGATAGTGCGCTCGCTGTCCGTCGATCGAGGATGGAATGCAAGATCGAGGCTCACTGCGTCCTAATCCCTTCGGAAAGACCTCGAAGTTAGCGTAAATGGGCTCCTCATGCGATATGATAGAAATAGGGACCCATGCGATCTCACGATCTCTCGGATGTAAAGTCGGCATAATCCTCGTAGAAAGTCGTCCCGATCGGAAGAAAGTGGGCTGATTTAAATCGACTGTCGACGATAACCCAAGCAGAATCATGCTTCATCGAGTGCGAGGTAATCCGTGATAAAGTCCATGTTGATCACCTCCACTTCGGATCGGGATCTCTATCGTCTGATAATCCACGGGCCTCGTGCTCTACCTTTACTGGCGGCCACGGGCTGAGCAACAAACTCGCACGTCTCTCTTGTGCCATCACGATACGGTCGAGGTCGTGGTACATCTTGGTCGACCCGGATGGATGAAGTAACGTCGCGCGTGTGCTTCCCCAGAACCTGCTGCCAAGCCTGAAATATCTGGAACACACAACTCGCCCTCAAACCTTAGCACCCCATCGTGCTACCTCAGGACCCTTCCTCACGCGAAGAGCCGTATCACGATACGCGTCAAACCGGATCCTCAAGCGTTGCCTCTTCACCTCGCCGGCGATGGAAGACTCGACAACCTCTCAAACTCGAACCCACTACTATCGTAATCAAGCAATCGGACTCCAGGCTCGCTAGCCGATGCAACTCGCGACCATGCCCCTCCTCTGCTGCGCCTCGATAGACTCCCATCGACCTCGACTAAGGGCATACGCCACAACATTGGCCTTCCCTGGGTGGTACAGATATCGACATCATAATCCTTGAGTAACTCTAACCACCGTCTCGCCGTAAGTTCACTCTGCGGTGAAGATATCTTTGGAGACTCTTGTGGTCGGTGTAAATATCCACATGAACCCATACAAATAGTGCCTCGGATCTTCAAGGCGTGAATCACCACGCCAACTCAAATCATGGGTGGGGTAGTTCCTCTCATGTTTCTTAAGGTAGTCGGGATGCGTACGCGATAACCTTGCCCTGCTGCATCAACACACATCCAAGCCCGATGCCTGACGCATCACAATACACCACGTAGCCCTCTAGACCCTCAGGAAGAGTAAGAACTGGGGCGGTCGTCAGCCTCTCCTTCAGTAACTGGAAACCCTGCTCACAAGCATCAGTCCACGGAAACTTAGCTCCCTTCTGAGTCAGCTTGGTCAAAGGTGCTGAAATAGAAACAAACTTCTCTACGAACCTCCGATAGTAACCTGCAAGGCCCGAGCTGCGCACCTGCAGCCGGAGTAGTAGGTCTAGGCCAACTCGATTGCCTCGATCTTGGCGTATCCACCGAATACCATCGGCCCTGATGTGCCCTGAAAAGCCACCAAGCCAACCAAAACTCACATTTGGAAAACTTGGCGTACAATGGCTGGTCTGGAGAACTCTCAAGATCTCAAATGCTCCGCATGCTCCTGCTCTGAGCGAGAATAAACCAAGATGTCATCAATGAATACTATCACAAACGTATCCAAAAATGGCTTGAACACTCGGTTCATCAAATCCATAAATACTGCCGGAGCATTGGTCAAACCGAAAGACATAACCCTGAACTCATAGTGCCCGTACCGGGTCCGAAATGCAGTCCTAGGGACATCCGCCTCTCTAACTCGCACCTGATGATAGTATCAATCTTGGAGAAACATCTCGCACCCTGCAGCTGGTCGAACAAATCATCAATCCTGGGAAGGGGGTATCTGTTCTTAATGGTCACCTTGTTCAGCTGCCTGTAATCAACACACATGCGCAGCGTCCCGTCCTTCTTCACGAACAATACCGGCGCTCCCCAGGGAGAAACACTAGGCCTGATGAAGCCCTTCTCCAGCAAATCTCTCAGCTGGTCCTTCAACTCTCTCAACTCGGCAGGTGCCATTCTGTATGGCGAAATTGAAATAGGCCGAGTGTCTGGCAGCACATCAATACAAAACTCTGTCTCCCTCTCAGGAGGGATACCCGGGAGGTCATCTGGAAACACATCTGGGAACTCGACTCTGGGCCAGTGAAAATCTGGTACCGCGACCTCGATCAAACACCCGAATGTGATGGTAGATATACCCGCCTGCGCGTCTTCCTAGCCTTGAGGTAGGAAATAAACCTACCCGTCGGCGACACAGTGTTCCCCTCCCACTCAATAACCGGCTCCCCAGGAAACTGGAACCGTACCACTCTCTCCCTGCAGTCTACATTGGCGTAGCAAAAAGCTAACCAATCCATACCCATGATCACATCAAAATCGGTCATATCCAACTCTATCAAGTCGGCTAGGGTCTGACGACTGCATAAAGACACCGGGCAAGCTCTATATACCCGCCGAGCCACCACCGAATCACCCACTGGCGTAGCTACTTCGAAAGGGTATATGGACTCAGGCTCTATCCCTATCCTACTAGCAATAAGGGGAGATATATAGGACAGAGTAGAACCCGGATTTATCAAGGCATACACGTCACAACATGGCCCGATAAAGTACACGTGCGGCATCGGTGATGCCTCACCGGTCTGCCGTGGACAAGGCATAAATGCGGATTCGAGGACCGCTAGAACTGGGACCAGCGCCACGACCTCTGCGCGACCTGGCCCATGAGTACCGTACCTCGGGCGAGTAACTGTAGGAGATGAAGAAGACCCGGCGAAAGACCCTGTAGGCTAACCCCTACCCTCTGCGCTGCCCTTAGTCGGACAGTCTCTCGCAAAGTGACCCTGTTGGCCGCAAGTGAAACAAACTCGTGAAGTAGGACCACAATTCCCGTAATGGGATCTACCGCATCGGCCACGCTGAGGGGGGGTGGTCCCGATCGGTTAGCACCTCTGCTACCTGATCGGTGTATTTTATATACACTTTTTGAGTCAGTTTTAGTTAGTCTTTTGTCCCATTTTGCACATATAAGTGTCGTATTAGGATAGTTTTTCTTTCTTTTGAGTCAAAGTGGTTAAAATGGCCAAATGGCGGAAAAATAGCAAAAAGAGGGCAAAAGAGGAGATGCCAGAGCTGGAATCAGAGAAAGTGTCGAACGAGGGAAAAATCAAGACCAGCGCCGCGGCGCCTCCTGCCGATCAAGCGGGCGCGGCGCCACTATCGAGAGGTCGAAGACTCAGCGCGCGGCTCTCGAATGAAAAATCGGGGCGGCGCTAAACATCAGAGCTACAGAAGATCTGTACGCGGCGCTCGAACATCGATATCGGGCGCGGCGCCAAAACACCCGACGGATTGCAGAACTTCGCGCGGCTATCTGCAGCGCGGCATGCGCCCGAAAAAATTAGGTCTTTGACGAAAATGCAGGCGAACGAAGGAAAAGAGGGAGGCGGTTTGCGGCTATAAAAGGAGAAACCTAGGCGATTTTAAGGGTTCCCTTCGCACAACACAAGACTTTGGCTTGAGATTGGATACCATTAGTTTAGTAATTTCTTTTCCTTTTCTTTACTTTATTTCAGTTTCTATGATGAACTTTGAATTAGTTCTTGTCATATTTATGGCTAGGAACTAATTCTCTTATAGGGCTTTCCATGTTGAATTGCTAGAAACTCATGTTATAAATTAATGCATGCTTATGGTTATTTTTCTTATTGTGAGATCTATCCAATAATTGAGTTGAATTCTTGGTAATTAATTGACAACTAATTATCACTATATGATTTCTAATCAGTTACGAAAATGGGGATTGTGAATATCTTTGTAAGTTGGGTAGACATTCTTGGATTGGGGATGAAAATACCTCAATTATTTATGTAGCGTTGATGAGAGGCTTAACAACCCTAATTTTGCGCATTGTGCGTGACGGTCAACTAGGTTTTTGTTCTTAATCCTCCTATAAAGTTATCCTTATCACCGAAAGGTAGGTAAGGTGCGATACTGGGGTCGAGTGTTTATATAACCCTAGCGGGAGTATAAAACGATTTCGTAAACCTGCTTTCTCCTAAAGAAGAATACCATAAGTTAATGCATTAGTAAGTAGCATAAGCGGATAGTAAGGATACATGGAAGCCCTATTCTCATCACCACTGAAGTAAATCTTTATATTTAAATAGCTTGCATAATTCTTAGTTATAAACAACAAATCAATTATCAATTCACCAAATAGATACTAGAAAATAGATAGTTGGTAATTGAACCTTAATCCTTGTGGACGATATTCGGTCTTATCAAGACTATACTACTTGTCACGATAACGTGCACTTGCGTTTAAATTGTGTGCATCTTCTGCGCGCATCAAGTTTTTGGCGCGTTAACGGATTAGGCATTAGTTCAATATCAAATTTGTCTATTTTTAATTTCTAATTTGGTTTTTATTTTATTTTTAATTTTTACGTTTTCTTTTGAAAATTCGAGTCATAGTGATTTGTTGTCTGTTTTGATCTATTTCAGAAGTCGGTTTATGCGAAGGAGAAGAGGAGCGGACACTCTTGTTCCTTCAATCAAAAATTGAAAACACATGTAGAACAAAAGAATCGGATTGCAACCTTGTTAGAGATGAACGGCGTTCAGAACAACAACGGGATGGGAGAAGGGTTAGGAGAGAATCAACCCCATCCAGGAATACCTAGGCAAGCGCCGATAGGCGTGGAAGAGAGAGTCCAAGTCGGCCGAGCGAAGTTTGGGAGACTATGTGCTGCCAAGAGTAAATGGAGCACAGATATGCATTAGGCTCCCTGCAATAGGAGCCAACAACTTCGAGATAAAATCGGCGATTCTGAGCATGGTACAACATACAGTGAAATTCGGAGGACTGCCATCGGAGGATCCACATATGCACATAGCTAATTTCTTGGAGCTATGTGCAACTTTTAGATATAACGGCGTTACTGATGATCTTGCGTCAGTTGAGGCTTTTCCATTCTCACTCGAGGATAGAGCAAAAGTATGGTTGAATTCCTGTACGATTCGATTTTCACATGGCACGAGCTGACACAGAAATTCTTAGCCAAGTTCTTTCCTCCGTGTAAAGCAGCAAAACTAAGAGGGGAGTTGAACAACTTTTACCAAGCAGATGGAGAGTCCTTATGAAGCTTGGAAAGGTTCAAAGATCTCTGAGAGAAAGTGCCCACACCATTGCATTGAGTTGTGGAACTTGGTCACATCTTCTGGCCGGTGGCGGTACAACGAACTATCATAGATGCGGCAGCGGTGGAGCATTCATGAGGAAAGCGACCCACGCGCTCATGAGTTATTAGAAGACATGGCCACTAACAACCATGTATCACGGAAGAAGTCGACAAATGGGAGAAGAACGGTGAGTCCATGAAATAGATGCCATTCTTGCCTTGAATGCCCAGTGGCCCTCTGGCGAAAGCGATTGCGACAACATACATTGTCGATGAATGCGGTGCAGATGCCTAAATCTTTGTGAGATATGTGGTGGCCCACATACATTTGATAGGTGTCCTTCGGATCCCGATAATATACCAATGGAGCGGCAGTGTCGAGCCATAGGTAATTATCGAGGCAACAGAACAACCCCTACTCGACACTTATAATCCGGTGGAGGAACCACCCAAATTTCTCATGGAGAGACCGGGGCAGCGAATCGGCACGAACCAGCGAGAACCAATACCGAGAACGCAGAACGATGCTCGAGCGTGAACCGATGCTCGAGCGGCGAGAATCGATATAGGGGCGATGCGAGAATCGTGAGCGAGAATCGGCAACCGCCATTCAAGCCCCACAACCTCAGCGATTCAATGCTGGTTCGAAGAAAAGCGGATGGTGGCATTGTGGACAACACTTGCCAGCGCCGAGCGATTCATGACGAAGCTAGATCCTCGTTGAAACTTGAGAACACGGTGGGTCGGCTAGCAAAGCGAGGAAAGCGAGCCACGAGGGGACATTGCCAAGCAATACGAGTAAATCCGAGGAAGCGATGTCGAGCGATGCGATTGAGAAGTGGAAGGCAGTTGGGCGGCGATCACCTCGGCGATAGTTGAGAGGAAAGCGAGTTAGAAAAGAGAAGGTGATTGAGCCTAGCCAGCGGAGAAAACTCCGGAGAAGGAGTATACGAGAAGATCCCTTTCCCCGGAGACTACGAAAGGTCATTGATAAACAATTCTCCAAATTTTTGGAGACATTGAAAGCTGCGTATCAACATACCTTTCATGAAGCATTAGAGCGGATGCCCTCTATTTCAAGTTTATGAATGAGATTTTGGGAAGAAGAAAAAGTGGCGAGTATGAAATAGTAGCACTATGAGAAGAATGTAGTGCTATCTTGCAGAAAAAGTTTCCACCAAAGCTAAAGGATCCTGGAAGCTTTACACTACCTTGCACAGTGGGCAGGGTGACTTGCAACAGAGCCTTGTGTGATTTAGGGGCGAGTATAAATCTGATGCCACTTATCGGTTTTAAAAGATTAGAGTTGGGTGAGGCCAAACCAAACACGATAAGCCTACGGTTGGCGACGGGCGATGGTTAAATCACGAGGCAAGATTGAAGACGTGATTGTGAAAGTAGGAAAATTCTTCTTTCCTGCAGATTTCCTCATTCTTGATATGGAAGAAGATGCGGAAATACCTATCATATTGGGGAGGCCATTCCTAGCAACGGGGAGAGGTTTGATTGATGTTGAAAGAGGAGAATTAACACTAAGGGTGGAGTCTGAAGAAATGGTGTTTAAAGTTTTTAAACACGTCATTGAGCCACCAACAAGGAGTGGGTGCTTTGCAATCAGCACCATCAAACCCCCATGCGAGCCAATACAAGTCAACCAAAGAGCGATGAGCCCAAGAAAGCAGGCATGCTTTGCTGAAATGCCACTAAAGGAGGTAAGTATTCCTGAACTCCCCCTTACTGATAATGCTAAGAAGAAAAGAAGAAAAAGAAAATGCCAAATGTGGAGGAAATAGATAGGTTGGGGGCTTAATCCACCCCAGGGTTATTAAGGCTAAGGAACTAGCGTCCGGCTAAAAGACGTTAAAGACAACGCTTGTTGAGAGGCAACCCAACGTTTTCAATTATGTTATTTTAATTTCTGTCTTTAGTTTATTTTATTTTGTCTAAGAACAGTCTCACGGTCTTGGGGTCTTGTGTTTGTGTTATTGTGAGTGCAGCAAACAAAGCCGAAAAGACGAAAAGTGAAGCAAGCCAGATTTCGGAAAAAGCGGGCAAGCGTCGCGGCGCCAGGAAGCGAACGCGGCGCCCGAGAAGCGGCGCCAATAAATCAGAAGATGCTCAGAAATCTGAGAGCCACGACGCAGGAAGTTCAGAACCAGCACAGGAGTTTGGGCGCCGCGGCGCCATAACGGCAAATTTGAATTCTGGAAGACACCCTGATCCGAAGGCCCTATCGCCAAATCAAACACCAAGAGCTCTCCTTCCCCCACGGAATTCAAAGTAGTATCCACCGCCACCACCACCATTTTAGCCAAAGTTTGTAAGTGTCTTATTTCTTTTACTGTCTTTGAGTCTACACAAATTGGGGACAATGTGTGTTTTAAGTTTGGGGTGTTTATTTGTGTTTTGTTTTATTTGTGTCATGTTATGTTTTATTTAAGTCTTTTTGATTGTTTTATGTTTATTTTGAGTCACCAAATTGTTTTTCTTTTTGAGTCATAATTGTCTGTCAAAGATCATGAATGCTGTAGTTGCTAGAAACACCTAGTGAAGTAAGGTGGAATAATGTAACGGAATTGAATCAACTATCTAAACACTTAGGTTAGATATGCCAAAAACTCATAGAATCTGTCTATTTGGAGTTTCTTGCTTAAATTATGCATGTTAAATGATAAATGCTTATGTGTTATGATTGCTTGCTATTTGAGGCGAAATAGTTAGGATATGCATGTTAGGGAGATGACTCAGGCATTTCTTTGATAGCCAATTCTTACCATTCTCTTCTATCCCGTACTTTAAAAATATCCCTAGTCAGCTCCATCGAGCCTAAATTTGAAACTTCTTCTTTGACACCCTATATTCCCACAAATTGTACCATAAGTGAAAATATGAAATAGTGGAATACAATGTGTAAAAAAAAGAGACAAAAAGAGTGAATAAGTCTGTTGCACCCCAATACAAAAGTAATAAGAAATAGGCAAAAGCCTAAGTTTGGGGGTGCTTGTCATTATTATATACTTCACTCTCCCAAAACAAAAGAGGGGAAAGATAGAATCGAAGTGAAGAAAAGAACAAAAAGAAAAGGGAAATACTGAAAAGCAAAAGAGCTTATGGTACACAAAAATGAGCCTAAATGCCTATTTTTACCAACCCCTACCTAAGCCTACATTACAACCCTTAAAGTCCTGAAGATCTCTTTTATGCATATCCAGAATTAGTGGAGAATAGCAAGTAAGCATGCCATAGGAATTCTTGAATTTATATGCATGATTTAGTATATTGACTTCCATTAAGCATGATGAATATGAGTGTCACGACCCGTTAGGGGCGTGGTGAGTGCCTACCGCACCCAGTAGTCATACATCGAGTAATCGTGAATATAAAAACAAGACATGAAACGGTTGTAAAATGAGACACGCTTTATGTGAGAAAATGTCGCCTTTCGGCATATATATATATAAACATAGTTTTGCGATTTACATCCCAGTATGCAATAGGACTCTGAGACCTCTGAAGATAAACAACTATGGCGGGACAGGGCCCGCCATACCTGAATGTACAAAACTATATACAACAACGGGAGATCATACCCAAAGTCGAGCCTCGGAGAAGATGGAGCTCACGACACCAAAGCAAAGAGATCCTAAGGATGTGGATCTAGCACTGCTGCCCTTACCTGCGGCATGAGCGCGGCCCGAAGAGTCGATTACAGTACCAAGTATGTGAAAGCGTAAAGTACTTAAATGAAATCAAAGTATTTAAAATCATTTGCAAATACAATCGGTTCAATTGCATAGTGCCATATCACAAACAAGAACAATAATAGGTAAGCGTATGTGTCTTTTCTAGGCGCAAATGATCGAAGCAAGGCCAATCGCCCATAGTATCATTATGCGTGCCTAATCCTGAACTTCGCGATCCGCATGGGTCACACTGAGACCGCGTGAGGTATTCCGCATCGGGGTAGCTAACCCGGTACCCTCACGGACTCCGCGATCCGCATAGTCTCAATAAACTGCGTAGTCACGCATGACCGCATAAGGCATCCCCGCGTCGGGCTAAAACACCGGAATGATCAATCTGGAACTCCCACGACTCGCGTAGTCACCAGACCGCATAGGCCGTATAGACCCGCATCGAGGGTGTGAGCCCCACCGGTATAACAAGTCGAGGGTAGGTGATATAATAACAACAATCGACTTACCGTTTAGCAACGTAAGCACAAGAATGACCCACTTTCACAACATCACAAGACACTAACACACGTAGCATCATAATATGTCTATTTATCAATCAATCTTACTACACCTTACAATCAATACAAGGTTTTTATAAGCAAATAAGTAAATGATTCTTTTATCTTTCTTAAGTTGTTATACCTAACTTCCCATAAAGCTAGTATAACTCTTAAGCTTTTGTTTAAAACCAAGCTGTTTCTCTTACTGTTAAAAAATGATTCGATATTCTTTTGAAATGCTCCAAGATCTTTATTATTCGGGCTTAAGTCAAAAGACATTGCCGTAGTTATTATTCGGAGCTTAAGTCAAAAGACATTGCCGTAATTATTATTGATTAACACTGCGTCGTCTACCGTACTATGTATATATTTAAAATATCATGCTTAAGAGTATAGGAAGAATCACATACCTTCTCGTGAAATCCACGCCAAGTCGAATATGTCGCGCAAGAATCGACTATAATAGTCAAATCGTCTATCAACGTCTAGACTATTCTAAACGATTCTAAGTAGAGGTTCTCTATTCTATGGAAAATTGGGCAGCACTTCCCTGCGTCGAGCTACTCAAGTCTCTTGTGAAAACAGTCCTAAGTAAGTATAGTTCAATTATTCTTCTTTTAAACCCTTCTCTTTGTGATAACGATTCAATTCTATTCGTAATATCCTTCTAAGTATTTTATACTTATTCTATACTTCTACGGTATGTATTCTCTAATACAAAAGAAGGTTAAGATTATTTACCTCGATAAGCCCAAAATTATCCAAGTAAAAGCGTCGATCTGAGCAAGGTTTAGCTCTAATTTATGCGCTCAGATAGCTCGAGAACCCTTAGAAGTTCTTCACAACTACTAAGTACGAAGGGATTTGGGGGAGGGTATGTTAGGAAGAGTAACTGTACTTGAAGACAACCTTTCTACCCAGGGAGGGTAGGTTTGGTAGGACTACTAGGCTAGAGGGGGTGTTTGGCCAAGGCCTTCACAGGATGGGAAGTGTTTGGGCGAAAACACTGAAGAGAGGAGGATTTTCAAGACTTGGAAATTGATTTGTGGATGAAGAACTCTTCATCTTAAGGGGGGTATTTATAGGTCAAGAAGTGGCCAACCAATGGCCAAGATGAAGCCAAGTGCTAGGCAAGTGTAAGGTGGAGATTTAGGCAAGTGTCCTTATCCATCTACTACACAAATATCCTACCAACTCCTTGACTAAGAAGAAGGCACAAAAAATGTGCCAACAATGCCCCACTTTGCCGTCCAATGAGGGTGACAAGTGTCACCCTCCCGTTGGTCCAAAATATTTCATCTCTCGGAAAAATCCGCAAAAATTATAAATGACATAGCCGGAATTTACCTTACGCGAGTTTAGTAAAACGTTTCGTCGAAAAACGATTCTTTTAGTGAGTTGTGCACAAACTTTTTCGTCCATAATGCCTAACTAAGGCTAAACTTTTGTACGTACACCCTTACGTACATACTGCAAATCTGAGGTATAACATTCTCCCTCGTAGAAACATTCGTCCGAATGTTCCTTCCCAAACAGATAACGATCGGGTTCCTTATAACTTAAGCGATTCGCAAATGCCACATCTGACCCTGAAAACAATACTTAGGCATATATGACAATGAAAATTTACAAGTAGGAAAGTAAGTTACCTGGAGGTGTGGGGAATAAGTGAGGATACCTCTGCCTCATGTCCTCCTCTCTTTCCCACGTCATCTCCTCACGAGCTCGTTCGCCAGACTTTGTGGAAGCCACGTCTTGGTCGCGGGCGCTAACTTGACGATCGACTATCGCTATGGGAATCTCCTCATCGATAACCCCTCGGTCACTGGACATCGTCAATCAGTGTACCACTAGATGGATCCCGATACATCTCGCCGGCGTAAAGCGTGAAAAAGCGGATGCGCGCCTCCGGATCGGACGGCGGATCCAACTCATGAGCAACGCTTGCCTACCTGCGGACAATCGATACGGCCCGATGTACCTTGGTGAGTTTCCCTTTCTTCCCGAATCGCATCACACCGCCGTGGGTGACACCGAGAAAACCCAATCATCGACCTCGAACTCCGGATCTGACGGCGATGATCTGCGTATGACCATCGACTACTGGTGTCGGAACCTCTCTGGATAAGTTTTACCTTATCCACTGCCTGTTGCACCAGGTCTGGTCCCACTAACTGCACCTCGCCCACATCGAACCAACTGCTCGGCGATCTGCACTTCCTCATACAAGGCCTCATGGCGCCATCGAATCTTTGGAGTGGTAGCTATTATTATAAGCAAACTCAACTAGAGGCAAATGATCCTCCCGGTACCACAAAGTCAATAACACGGGCTCGCGGCATATCCTCGAAGTCGGATAGTGCGCTCGACTGTCCGTCTGTCGTGGATGGAATGCGATGCTCGAGCTCACTGCGTCCACTAAACCCTACGGAAGGACCTCAGTTAGCGTGGCGGGCTCCTCTTTCGATATGATCGAAATAGGGACTCCATGCGATCGACGATCTCTCGGATGTAAAGTGCGGCATAATCCTCGTAGAAAAATCGTCACGAGGGAAGAAAGTGGGCTGATTTAAATCGACTGTCGGCGATAACCCATATAGAATCATGCCTCATACGAGTGCGAGGTAATCCTGTGATAAAGTCCATGTTGATCACCTCCCACTTCCAGGTCGGGATCTCTATCGTCTGCAACAAACCACCAGGCCTCTGGTGCTCTACCTTCACCTGCTGACAACACGGGCACTGAACTACGAACTCTGCAACGTCCCTCTTCAAGCCATCCCGCAATACACGGATCTAAGGTCGTGGTACATCTTGGTCGACACGGATGGATAGAGTAGCAGCGCGTTGTGTGCTTCCCCAAGAACTCTGCCAAGTCACGAAACATCCGGAACACAACATGCCCTCAAACCTTAGCACCCATCGGTGCTACCTCAAGGACCGCGCCTCACGAAGAGCGGTATCACGATGCGAATCAAAGCGGATCCTCAAATTGTTGCCTCTTCACCTCGCCGGCGATGGAAGACTCGGCAACCTCTCGAACTCGAACCCAGCTGCTATCGAGAATCAATCAAGCGGACACCAAAGCTCGCTTGGCGATGCAAATCGCGAACCGAGCCCCTCCTGCCGTTGCCATCGATAGACTCCCCATCGACCCTACGACTAAGAGCATTTGCCACAACGTTGGCCTTCCGGGTGGTACGGGATGTCAACATCGTAATCCTTGAGCGGCTCTAACCACCGTCTCGCCGTAAGTTCACTCCTCTGGATGAAGATATCTTTGGAGGCTCTTGTGGTGCGTATAAATATCCACATGAACCCCATACAAATAGTGCCTCCAGATCTTGGCGTGAATCACCACGCGACTCCAAATCATGGGTGGGGTAGTTCTCTCGTGTTTCTTAAGATGTCGGGATGCATACGCTATAACCTTGCCTGCTGCATCAACACATCCCAACTCGATGCAGGCATCACAATACACGACATAGCCGTGCGGACCTGCGGAAGAGTAAGAAGCAGGCGGTCGTCGATCTCTCTTTCGAATCGGAAACCACTGCTCCACGCGTCGATCCAGAAACTTAGCGCCTTACGAGTCGGCTAGTCAATGGTGCGAGAGATAAGCAAACTTCTCTGACGCCGTAGATAATAACTGCGAGGCCCGTAAAGCTGCGAACCTCTGCCGGAGTAGTAGGTCTAGGTCAACTCATTGCGCCGATCTTGGCGTATCCACACGAATACCATCGGCCGACAATATGCCCGAAAAGCCACGAAGCTAACCAAAACTCACATTTGGAAAACTTGGCGTATAAGCTGCTGGTCTGGAGAACTCTCGGCCTGATCGCCAAATGCTCGCGTGCTCACGCTCTGGCGAGAATAAACCAAGATATCATCAATGAACACTATCACAAGCGTGTCCAAAAATGGTTTGAACACTCGATTCATCAAATCCATAAAAAGCGCCGGGCATTGGTCAAACCGAGCGACACAACCACGAACTCATAGTGCGTCTGGGTCCGAATGCGATCTAGGGACATCCACCTCTCGACTCGCACTTTGATGATAGCGATCGCGGTCAATCTTGAGAAACATCTCGCACCACGTAGGTGGTCAAACAAATCATTAATCACAGGAAGGGTATACA
Source organism: Przewalskia tangutica (assembly GCA_029844215.1). Classification (NCBI taxonomy): domain Eukaryota; kingdom Viridiplantae; phylum Streptophyta; class Magnoliopsida; order Solanales; family Solanaceae; genus Przewalskia; species Przewalskia tangutica. The sequence continues at coordinate 12,050,720 of CM056739.1, read as the reverse complement.
TTCTTAATGGTCACCTTGTTGCTGTAATCAACACACGTGCGCGGCGTCGATCTTCTTCACGAACAATCTGGCGCTCCCGGGGAGAAACACTAGTCGATAAAGCCGCTTCTCCGGCCAAATCTCTTAGCTGGTCCTTGAACTCTCTCAACTCGGCGGGTGCCGTTACGTATGGCGGAATGGAAATAAGTAGAGTGTGCAGCGATCTGTCGATACAAAACTCTATCTCCTCTCGGGAGGATACAGGAAGGTCGTGCGGAAACACGTCGGGAACTCTCGACTCTGGGCGTGGAAATCGCTGCGACCTCGATATCAAACACGACGAGATGGTAGATATACCATGCGCACCATCTTCCTAGCCTTGAGGTAAGAAATAAACCTACCCCTCGACGATACAGTGTTCCCCTCCCACTTAACAACCGGCTCCCCAGGAAAATGGAACCGTACCACTCTCTCTCTGCAGTCTACATTGGCATAGCAGGAAGCTAACCAATCCATACACATGATCACGTCGAAATCAGTCATGTCCAACTCTATCAAGTCGGCTGAGTCGGCGTTGCATAAGGTCCGGACAAGCTCTATATACCCCCCGAGCTACCACCGAATCACCCACTGGCGTAGCTACCTCGAAAGGGTCTATGGACTCAGGCTCTATCCACATCCTACTAGCAAGGGAGATATATGGGAGTAGAACCGGATCTATCAAGGCATACACATCATGTCGGAGGCGATAAGGTACTGGCGACATCGGTGAGGCCTCTGGTCTTGCCGGTGGACAAGGCATAAATGCGGTTACGAGGACCGCTAGAAGCTGAGACCAGCGCCACGACCTCTGCCGCGACCTGCGCCCGTGAGTACCACGCCTCGGGCGATAGCTGAGAGGCGATGAGCGGCAGCAGATCTGTGGTGAGCCCTACCACCGTGTGCCCGGTCGGACAAGCCCTCGCAAAATGACCTGCGGCCTGAAGTATAGCAAGCTCCGGAGTAGTACTACGATTCCACGAATGGAATCTACCACAGCGGACAGCGGCGGACCTCGATCGGTTAGCACCCTTGCTACCCTGGAAATCTGAAGTCCTGGGGCCCTGACCTACCCCCGAATACTCTGGCTGTACTGACAATGATGTGGGAGTGCTCTGAGCTGGCTGGGGTGCAAATCTAGGCTATTTGAGGCCGTCCACCAGAACTACCAAAGAACCGCCGTGTCTTGGCCTTACGTCTTGATATCTGTCGACTCGTCGGTCTCTACGCTCCTCGCATCCCAATGCATGAGCCTGCATGCGGGTAATATCCATGCCTGGCTGAAGAGCCACACGGTGACATAGCGATGCACCCTGTCCTCCATATCCGCTACCAATGCAGGGACATATCGAGCCAAAGAATCGAACTCGACATTGTACTCTCTAACTGTGCGTCCTCTCTGTCTCAGTAACAAATATTTGTCGGCCCGTGCCCTCCTCATCTGTGGAGGCAAAAAGTGAGTGAGGAAAGCCTCCGAGAACTCATCCCAAGTAGCTGGGGACGCGTGCTCTCCCCGGGATAACTCCCACGAATCAAACCAATCGACTGCGGTATCACGCAGCCGATGCGAACCGAGTCACGGACTCGGTCTCGGCGCCCGATCACCCTCATAATCCTCTGAATGGCGGCGGATGAACTCCTGCGGATCATCCTCGGCCTCGACAGTAAAACTCGGCGGGCTCGTGAAATCTCGTAGCCTCGAACTATACGCCTCGGGTGAACCACGGGTACTGCGGGGTGGGCTGGGCTGCTGCGTCGGCTATCCTCGTATGCGGCCCACGATCACGGCGATGGCGGGCCGTCTCCTTGTACCTAACTCCTGCGCCGGTGGGGCGGAGAGTGCGGTGCGTGGTCTCTGGCGGGGTGGCGTCATGGAACTCGCCGTCTCGGGTATAGGCGGGCACGAGCCCTCGTAACTCTCGGTGTCTACTAGCGACTCTGCCGCCTTGCCATCTGGGCGGGTTGCCTTACGTGGAGGCATAAGCGTTCTGAAAGGAATACGTTAGAGGGTCCAACTTATAACCTGACTCTAAGGCACGATCTCGAGTGAGAAGAATGGAAACCAATCATAAATATCCTATAGCCTCACGATTATTGGTGTGGTGCGACACCGATAATCGAACTTACTAGATCTGATGCGTAGACACTTTCCGGATTAAGCGCTCTGATACCACTTTTGTCACGACCGTTCGGGGCGTGGATCGTGCTACCCGCACCAGTAGTCATACATCGAGTAATCAGCGGAATATAAAAACAAGACATGAAAGCTTGATTGTAAAATGAGACCACGTTTTATGTGAGAAAATGTCGCCTTTCGGCATATATATATATAAACATAGTTTTGCGATTACATCCCAGTATACAATAGGACTCTGAGACCTCTAAGAAGATAAACAACTATGGCGGGGACGGGGCCCGCCATACCTGAATGTACAAAACTATATCTGACAACAGGAGATCATACCCAGTCGAGCCTCGGAGAAGATGGAGCTCACGACACCAAAGCAAAGAGATCCTAAGGATGTGGATCTAGCACTGCTTGCCCTTACCTGCGGCATGAGCGCGGCCCGAAGGAGGTCGATAACAGTACCAAGTATGTGAAGCGTAAAGTACTTAAATGAAATCAAAGTATTTAAAACCATTTGCAAATACAATCGGTTCAATTGCACATAGTGCCGTATCACAAACAAGAAGAATAATAGGTAAAGCTATGAGTCTTTTCTAGCGCAAATGATCAAGCAAGGTCAATCGCCCATAGTATCATTATGCGTGCCTAATCTGAACTTCCGCGATCATGGGTCACTGCGAACGCGTGAGGTATTATTCCTCGCGTCGGGTAGCTAACCCCGGTACCCTCAGACTCCGCGATCCGCATAGTCTCGATAGACCGCGTAGTCACACGGACCGCATAGGGCATCCGCGTCGGGCTAAAACACCGAAATGATCAATCCTGGAACTCCGCGACTCGCGTAGTCACGCGACCGCGCCGTCGTATAGACCGCATCGAGGTGGCAAGCCCTCGATATAACAAGTCGAGGGTAGGTGATATAATATGATCAAGCCCGACTTACCGTTTAGCAACGTAAGCACAGAATGACCCGCTTTCACAACATCACAAGACACTAACACACGTGGCATCATAATATGTCTATTTATCAATCAATCTTACTACACCTTACATAAATCAATCTGAGGTTTTTATAAGCAAATAAGTAAGCAGATTCTTTTATCTTTCTTAAGTTGTTATACCTAACTTCCCATAAAGCTAGTATAACTCTTAAGCTTTTGTTTAAAACCAACTGTTTCTCTTACATTAAAAATGATTGAGATTCTTTTGAAATGCTCCAAGATCTTTATTATGCGGACTTAAGTCAAAAGACATTGCGTAGTTATTATTGGGCTTAAGTCAAAAGACATTCCGTAGTTATTATTCGATTAACACTCAAATGCGTCTGGTACTATGTATATATTTAAAATATCATGCTTAAGAGTATAGGAAGAATCACATACCTTCTCGTGAAATCCACCTTGCCAAGTCGAATATGTCGCGCGAAGAATCGACCTATAATAGTCAAATCGTCTATCAGCGTCTAGACTATTACATGTGATTCTAAGTAGAGGTTCTCTATTCTATGGAAAATTGGCGACACTTCCCTACCGTCGAGCTACTCAAGTCTCTTTGTGAAAAGCGTCTAAGTAAGTATAGTTCAATTATTCTTCTTTTAAACCCTTCTACTGTGATAACAGTTCAATTCTGTTCTGTAATATCCTTCTAAGTATTTTATACTTATTCCTATACTTCTACAGTATGTATTCTCTAATACAAAAGAAGGTTAAGATTATTTACCTCGATAAGCCCAAAATTATCCAAGTAAAAACGTCGATCCTGAGCAAGGTTTAACTCACAATTTATGCGCTCAGATAGCTCGAGAACCCAGAAGTTCTTCAAAACTTCTACTAAGTACTAAGGGATTTGGGCTAGGGTATTTAGGAATAGTAACTATACTTGGAAGACAACATTTCTAGCCAGGGAGGGTAGGTTTGGCTGGGACTCTTAGGCTAGAGGGGGTGTTTCGGCGAGGCCTTCATGAGGGAGGAAGTGTTTGGGCGAAAACACTACTGAGAGAGGAGGATTTTCAAGACTTGGAAATTGATTTGTGGATGAAGAACTCTTCATCTTAAGGGGGGTATTTATAGGTCAAGAAATGGCCAACCAATGGCCAAGATGAAGCCAAGTGCTAGGCAAGTGTAAGGTGGAGATTTAGGCAAGTGTCCTTATCCATCTACTACACAAATATCCTACCAACTCCTTGACTAAGGAGAAGGCACAAAAAACGTGCCAACAATGCCCCACTTTGCCGTCCAATGAGGGTGACAAGTGTCACCCTCCCGTTGGTCCAAAATATTTCATCTCTCGGAAAAATCCGCAAAAATTATAAATGACATAGCCGGAATTTACCCTACGCGAGTTTAGTAAAACGTTTCGTCGAAAAACGACTCTTTTAGTGAGTTGTGCACAAACATTTTCGTCCATAATGCCTAACTAAGGCTAAACTTTTGTACGTACACCCTTACGTACATACTCTGGAAATACGGGGTATAACAATGAGTTTGCGAAATATCTAGCTTCATGTGCTTAGTGTGTTGAAATTTCATGCTATATGTTCCTGCATATTATTTTGCTAACCTTCATGTTTTTCTAGTTAACACTTATGCAGGAAAAGTGATCAATGGCAATGAGTCTTTTATTTTTCGTTCTTTGAGTCTTTTATTTTATTTCTTTCTATCTTTGCTCGAGGGCGAGCAAAGGTTAAGTTTGGGGGTATTTGATCGGTGTATTTTATATACACTTTTTGAGTCAGTTTTAGTTAGTCTTTTGTCCCATTTTGCACATATAAGTGTCGTATTAGGATAGTTTTTCTTTCTTTTGAGTCAAAGTGGTTAAAATGGCCAAATGGCGGAAAAAGAGCAAAAAGAGGGCAAGAGGAGATGCGGAGTGGAATCGGAGAAAGTGGCGAGCGAAGGAAAAATCAAGACCGGTAGCCGGCTGCTGATCAGCGGGCGCGGCGCCCACTATCGAGAGGTCGAAGACTCGGCGCATTGTTATACCCGTAGTTCTGACCTACGTATGGAAGCGTCTGAAAGTATGTAAGACTTAAAAATTTCCGAAGGGCGGGTTGTGAGTCGTTCGGACGGTTTTAGTCAACTTTGAGGAGGTTATGACCCGATTCGTTGAGAGTTCTAAGTATTTTAAAGGCCTAGGGCGTAGTTCGTTGAGTCTTGATTCAGCGCAACCAACCGTTAAATCGATAGAGGCGTCGGGTAGAAAGTTATGAGAGTTACAAGTTCGCGCGATCGGCGAAATGCGTTCGAGCAAAGCGGCGGGCGCGGCTCGTATGCGAGCGCGGCGCTAAATCTTGAGGTCGCGAAGTTGCAGCGCCCGCTGAGCAGCGAGGGCGGCGCGAAAGTTGAAACTGCGGAAGTTTGTGCCATGGCCGGGAAGCGAGCGGCGCGAGGCGAAATTTGGGCGGAAAAACTTAGAAAGTCTGATTTTTGTTTTAAAGAGACCATGGGAGGGTGACAAGTGTCCCCCGTCTGATTTTCTGCTACATGCAATATATTGACCAAGACTTGGTCATTCTTCCCATCTTTCATCTTGCTCTCTCTCCCTCTCTCTAAAATCTGCTCATCTCTCTAAGAAAACCCAAGAAAAATCTGAAAGTTAAGAGCAAGAAAAGGAAGCTTGTGGTTAGCTTGTTGACATTGTTGTGGTGGTGTTCTTGGCAAGGAAGCTAGCAATATTTGGAATAAGTTTGGCTAAAACTTTAAGGTAACATTTCTTCCTTTAGAATTAGTTCTAGTGTTGCATGTTTAGAAGAAGGAACTTGTGATAGTAGATAATGCTCTTAGAATCATTGCATCTTTAGAAATGTGGTTTGGATATGAAGAATGGGTTAAGAAGAGATTATGAGCATGTTGTAGCCTAAAAACTACCTTAGAATTGTTAAGTAAATTGTTGTAGACTTATGGGAATGAGAATTTTGGGTATGTAATCCCCTTTGAATTGTTGGTTTGATTGAGCCTTAAATGTGGCGTTTGGATGATAAATTCGACCTTGTGAAAGGTGGCAAAGTGAGTAGAAACAAAGGAAATGCTGCCCAATTTTCCATAGAATTTAGTGACTTAGAACTTGGATTGTTCTACTTTGAGATTAGAGGTTAACAAGCGTATCATGATTATTATAGGTTGAGATATTACTTGCGGTAGTTGAGCTTAGCAAGTGGATTGACCAAGAGGTATGTGAAGCTTTCCTATCTCTTGAGCATGAATAGATGAAACTATGTAGTGCGGTAGGCGTCTGAGATTTGGTGTTCTTACTTGTTTTGAGTATAAAATGACTTTTCGTTTTAGAGCGTATAAGTCCCTTGGTTAAGGAAAGGTATGATTTTTACTAAAGTATAGAGTAAATATAACAACTTTATGGGAAGTTGCTCTATTAGCTTCATAAAGGTTAATGAGAAGGATTTACTCTAAGTAAGATAATTATATGAAGAGGCAAATTGATTTAAAGGCATCAATTGCCCAAAGGCTTTTATGTATAAAGAAGAGTCACTTTTGAAAGAGTTGAAGTATGTAGTACTTGGGTTAAACTCCCGGTGTTCTTTTATTAAAGATATGGTTAAGTGCCTTAAGTAAACTAAAATGAGAGAGTATGTGAACAAGTCTAAAAAGAAGTTATAAGTTTTCTTAACTTATTGTTATTATGATATGATGACAGTTTGAGATAGGGTAAGAGTATATGCGAGGCAAGCCCCAGATCGTCATACCACCTCCTTGGTGTAAGAGTATGTCGAGAGGCCGGCCCAAGATCGTCATACCATACGCTTGATGTAGAGTATATCGAGGGTAGATCGAGATCGTTATACCATCTGCACGATATAAGAGTATATCGAGGCAAGCCCAAGATCGTTATACCATCTGCTCGGTGTAAGAGTATATCGAGTCTGACCCCAAGATCGTTATACCATCTGTTTGGGGTAAGAGTATATCGAGGAAAGTCCCAAGATCGTTATACCAATTGAGTGGATTTGCTACCCGTGATGCGAGGAATACCTCATGCGAGTACTTATGGGCTTATGCGGGTGAAATAGTCCCGTGCGGCGATGTAGATCGCGAGGAGTACCTCGTGCGGGTCCACGGGACCCGTGCGGGTGAAATAGTCGAGTAGGATGGTTTCTTTTTGATACTACAGGCGAGGTACCTGTTTGATCATGAGCCTCTTATTTTATGCGATTATATATGTATATATATACTTGTCACTCTCGTTGTTAGTAAGGCACGATAAAAGGTATTTTAATTGTCTTCCATGACTCGACTTACTTTTAGACTTGATATCATTATTACAGTATTTTCGACTTTACATACTTGGTACATATTGTGTCTTGACCCCTTCTCGAAATTTGCGTTCATCTGCGGTAAGGGTAAGCGATTGAGGATCCTCGTTCTTAGGATCACTATTAGGTGTCGAAGCTCCGTTCCTCGGAAGCTTATTTATTAGTATGGATATTCCCACGATCTATAGGTATTTTATGTACATTCGGGGTATGGCGGGGCCACTGTCCGCCACGATTGATATCTTTAAGTGCATGGTCACTATGTATTTTGGGCTATAAGAACCGGTTGTACTACTATACTTTTGTTTAAGTATGTTTTATGGAAAGCGACCTTATCGGTTGGCGATGATGTTTACCTTTTATAAGTTATGTGTTATGTATGATCATTGCTATTCTCGATGTATACGACGAGGTACCCGGTAAGTACTAGTCGCGTCCGGTCGGTCGTGACAAAAGTGGTATCGAGCGATTAGTCCTCGGAAAGTGTCCACGGGCAGTGTCTAGTAAGTCTTGATTATCGGTGTGTCGTGCACCACATCTATAATCGGGAGGCTGCGGATATTTAGGATTGGTTTCCATTCTTTCACTCTAAGATCGTGCAATAAGTGAGTTATAGGTTGAATCTCCCGATGTTTTCCTTTATGTATCGATTATGCCTCCTCGCGCAAGGCAACCGCGGCCCGAAGGGCAAAGCGGTGAGAGTCTTTGCTAGTGGGACGCGGAGAATCACGAGAGGCAGGCCCAATCCTTACCAGAGATGATGTTTAGGCGGCGAGTTCCACGTCGTCGCCCGGCTCAGCGAGTTCGGCGGCGGGCGCGGCTCACGAGACCGCGATGCGGAGCCCCAGCTCGCGATCGAGCACGTCTGAAGATTACGAGAGCAGTTGATTCTTGGCCAGCGTAGTGGCGGCGGCGAAGCGAAGCGGCGGCTAACCCGGCCAAGCGATTTCTGGTCGGGATTTCTTGGGTTGTCACCCACGAGTTCTATGGTTCGAGATTCGATGAGGATCGCGAGGAGTTTGTCAAGCGATTCTGACGGACCGTGCGAGTTCTTAGGGCATCGAGTGATGCATTATACTAACTTCTTACAGGTTCTGCGATATTGCGTTGAAGCGGTTTGAGTCGTAGGTATTGTCGAGGGTGAGGATGCTCTTCCGGTGATTGGGAGGAGTTCACGAGGCGTTCTAGACCACTTCTTGCCTCACGAGGTGAGAGAGCCAGCGTAGATAGGTTCTTGACCTTGAGGCGGGGCGGGAGGACTATCGAGTCTGACACAGAGTTTGACTCCTTGGCGGATATGCACACCATTGTAGGCGTATGGCGACGGGGTTCATAGATACGTGATGGGGCTAGGCCGTCGCGCGATTGCTTGCTTAGGAGTGGCACTTCAGCCGAGATGGATATTGCCGGGATGCGAGCATACGCCGAGGATCGAGGCGAGAGAGCGGGATCGGCTAGATTTGGGCGGCCAAGAGGCGGAACATCGGGTTCTCGAGCGATTTTCGGCGGCGGCCTCGTGGCGAACTAGGTCCGCTTCCGGCCCGGCTCGAGTGCTCCTTCACGATTTTACGCGGGAGGTCGTCAGCGAGGTTATTCGGGAAGCGGTCGAGCTCGGGGCGTCGAGTTTTGAGGCGAGGCGAACCGGCGTCGAGACCACCTACCTCTCGGTGCGTTCGATCGCGGTAGGTCTCATCCGGCGAGTGCCGTATGGGTTCGAGATCATGTTACTCGTGTGGCGGCGGGGCCATCCCGAAGAAGGATTGTCCGTCGCTTGGCGGCGGGACGTGCAGTTCGGCCGGCGAAGTGCATTCTTTGAATCTTCATCTTGATGGTTAGACGCCCGGAGAAGCGAGGGCACTTATGGGCCAGCGAGCGCGGCGAGGTCGTGGTAGGGGTTCGATTCTAGCGGTCCTCGAGCGCATCTATGCTATGTCGATCAGCGAGGACCGGGGCGTCGCGGATGTAAATCCGCAGTACATTATTGGTTTCTTCTTTGTGATGTATATGCTTTGATAGATCCGAGTTCTACCTTGTCCTACATATCTCCTCATATTGCGATAGAATAGGGATAGAGCGAGTCCATAAGACCTTTTGAGGTGGCTACGCGATGGTGATTCGATGGTAGGCGGCGAGTGTATAAGGCTTGTCTGTGACTATAGATAAGCGTCGGACTCTGGCCGACTTGATAGAGTTGGATATGACGGACTTTGATGTGATTATGGGTATGGATTGGCTAGCGTCTTGCTATGCCAACGTGGGTGTAGGAGAGATTAGTTCGGTTCGGTTTCGTGGCCGGTTATCGAGTGGAAGGGAATCTGCATCACAGGGGTAAGTTTATTTCTTACCTCAAGGCTAGGAAGATGGTGCGGAAAGGGTATATCTACCGTATGGTTGGTAATCGACAACGAGGTGAGGTACGGACCTTGATCGATTCGGTCGTTAGAGAGTTTCGGGCGTATTCCCGGATGAGCTTAGGGTATCCCTCCGAAAGGAGATTGAGTTTTGCATTGATTTGGCGCGGATACTCGGCGATATCTATTCCGCCATACGAGGATGGCACTGCGTGAAGGAGTTGAAGGACCGGTGAAAGATTTCTTTGGAGAAAGGCTTTATTAGGCCAAGTGTTTCTCCTTGGGGAGCACGGTGTTATTTGTAAAGAAGAAGGATGGGGCCATTGCGTATGTGTATTGATTACGAGCGTGAACAAGGTAACTATCAAGAATAGATATCCCCTCCCGGGATTGGCGATTTGTTTGACCGATTGCGGGGTGCAAAGTGTTTTCAAGATAGACCTACGGTGCAGTTATCATCAGTGCGAGTTAGAGAGGTAGATATCCCAAAGCGCATTCGGGACCGGTATGGGCACTATGAGTTCAGGTGATGTCTTTCGGGTTGACAGCGCCCGGTATTCATGGATTTGATGAATAGGGTGTTGAGCCATTCTTGGATATGTTCGTTATAGTGTTTATTGATGATATCTTGGTGTATTCGCGCCGAGCGGGAGCATCTGAATCATTTGAGGCGGTATTGGAGTCCTCCGAGGCCGGCGATTGTATGCCAAGTTCTCGAAGTGCGAGTTACGGTGGCGTCGATGGCTTTCTTAGGGCATGTTATCGGGGCGATGGTATTCGGGTTGTCTGACAAAAGATTGAAGCGATCGAGACTTGCTAGACCAGCTACTGCAAGCAGTGCGCGGCTTTGGGCCTTGCGAGTTATTATCGGAGGTTTGTGGAGAAGTTTGCTTCTATTTGGCACCTTTGACTAAGGTGACTCGGAAGCGGCTATGTTCGGTGGGCGGATACTTGTGAGAAAGTTTTGATTGCTAAAGGAGAAGTTGACAAGCGCCCGATTCTTACTCTTCCGAGGGCTTAGATGGATATGTGGTTTATTGTGGCCGCGTCAGTGTCGGGCTTGGAGTGCGTCTTTGATGCGGCCACGGCAAGGTTATAACTTATGCGTCCGGCGGCAGGAAACATGAGAAGAACTATCCACGCATGACTTGGAGTGGCGCGATGATTATGTACCTTAAAGATGCGGAGACATTATTTATATGGAGTTCATGTGGACATTTACCACGGACCACGAAGTCTCGGTACATCTTGACGGAGGAGGTGAACTTGCGGCGAGGCGGTGGTTGGAGCTACTTAAGGATTACGACGTTGATATTCTATACCACCCGGGAAGGCGATGTGGTTGCGGATGCCGCCAGTCGCGATCTATGGGTAGTGCATGCGATGTTGGCGAGAGAAGAGGATATGGTCAGAGAGTTACATCGATTAGCGAGCCTTGGGGTTCGTTTGGTTGATTACGATAGTGAGGAATTCGGGTTAGAAGTTGCGAGTCTTCTATCATCGAGGAGGTAAGGAGCGGCGATATGAGGATCCGATTTTGGTGCGATGCAGAGATGCGACTCTCGGAAGGAGAAGAGTCTATTTGAGTAGCGCTGATGGGGTGCTAAGATTCGAGGCGGTTGTGTGTTCCCGATGTAGCGAGGACTTCGTCGGCCGGGGAGGCACGCGGTGCTCGTTATTCTATTCATCGGGTCGACTAAGATGTACCATGACCTCGGTCGTGTATTGGTGGGATGGCCTAAAGAGGGGCGTTGCGGAGTTCGTGGCACGATGCGGGTGTCGCGAGTTAAGATTGAGCACGAGCCGGGCTGTTGCGAGCCATTGATATTCCGACTTGGAAGTGGGAGGTGATAAATATGGATTTTATTACGGGGCTACCTACCACTCGGAGAAGCATGATTCCATTTGGGCGATTGTCGGCGGTGGCGAAATCGACCCATTTCTTCCGATCGAGCAGCGTTTTGGTGAGGACTATGCGTTATATATTAGAGAGATTGTGAGGCGCACGGAGTCGGTGTCGATTATATCGAATAGAGGCCGGTTCTCGGCTAACTTGGAGGTCGCTTCGGAAGGGATTAGGGACCGCAGTGAGTCTCGATGCGGCGTTTCATCCTCGAAGCGAGGACGGGCGGCGCACTATCGAACACTCGAGGATATCTGCGGGCTTGTGTTATTGATTCGAGGGTAGCTGGGAGGATCATTTGCCTCTCGTGGAGTTTGCTTATAACAACGGCTACCATTCGGTATTGGATGGCGCCTTATGAGGCCTTATACGGGAGGAAGTGCGAGTCACCGATAAATTTGGTTCGGTAGGAGAAGTTCGATTAGTCGGGCGGACTTAGTCCGGTGACGATGGATAAGGTGAAGCTTATCCGGGAAGCGGTTGTTGGCGGCTCGAGTCGGCAAAAGTCGTATGCGGATCATCGGCGTCGGCACTTGGAATTTGAGATAGATGATTGGGTTTTCCTAAAGGTATCGCCCATGAAGGCGTGATGAGATTTGGAAAGAAAGGAAGCTTAGCCCGAGTACGTTGGGCCGTGTCAGTTGTCCGTAGGGTAGGCAAGGTTGCCTATGAGTTAGATCTTCCGTCCGATTTGGAGGCGGTGCATCGATTTTCATGTGTCCATGTTGCGGAAATGTATTGGAGATCCATCAGTGCACCGGTTCGGGATGTCAGTATGAGAGGAGTTATCGTATGAGGAGAGTCCGTAGCGATACTCGATCGTCGAGTTAGGCGACTTGGACGAAAGGCGTGGCTTAGTCGAGGTCTGTGGCGGAGCAACGGGGAGGAAATGGCGTGGGAAGCGAGGATGACATGATGAAGAAGTATCCTCACTTATTCCCTATACCTCCGGGTAACCTACTTTCTGCTTGTTGGTTTTGATTTAGCATTTACGCTTACGTATGTTGTGGCTCGTGGAGCTTCTTTATTACGAATGAATAGTTAAGAGGTCTATGTCGATGTTGTGATTTGAGTAAGCCTAGAAGGAACATTCGGGACGAATGTTTCTAAGAGGAGAATGTTATACCCGTAGTTCTGACCTACGTATGGAAGCGTCACGAAAGTATGTAAGACTTAAAAATTTCAGAAGGGCGAGGTTGTGAGTCGTTCGGACGGTTTTAGTCAACTTTGAGGAGGTTATGACCCGATTCGTTGAGAGTTCTAAGTATTTTAAAGGCCTGGGGCGTAGTTCGTTGAGTCTTGATTCAGCGCAACCAACCGTTAAATCGATAGAGGCGTCGGGTAGAAAGTTATGAGAGTTACAAGTTCGTAGCGATCGGGCGAAATGCGTTCGAGCAAAGCGGCGGGCGCGGCTCGTATCTGAGGCGCGGCGCCTAAAGTCTTGAGAAGTCGCGCGAAGTTGCAGCCGTAGCTGAGCCAGCGAGCGGCGCGCGAAAGTTCGGAAAACTGCGGAAGTTTGGTAGCCGCCGCCCGAAAGCGCCGCGCAGCGGGAAATTGGCGGAAAAACTTAGAAAGTCGATTTTGTTTTAAAAGAGACCATGGGAGGGTGACAAGTGTCCCCATCTGATTTCTGCTACATGCAATATATTGACCAAGACTTGGTCATTCTTCCCATCTTTCATCTTCACCTCTCTCTCCTCTCTAAAATCTGCTCCTCCTTCTCTAAGAAAACCCAAAAAATCTGAAAGTTAAGAGCAAGAAAGGAAGCTTGTGGTTAGCTTGTTGACATTGTTGTGGTGGTGTTCTTGGCAAGGAAGCTAGCAATATTTGGAATAAGTTTGGCTAAAACTTTAAGGTAACATTTCTTCCTTTAGAATTAGTTCTAGTGTTGCATGTTTAGAAGAAGGAACTTGTGATAGTAGATAATGCTCTTAGAATCATTGCATGCTAGAAATGTGGTTTGGATATGAAGAATGGGTTAAGAAGAGATTATGAGCATGTTGTAGCCTAAAAACTACCTTAGAATTGTTAAGTAAATTGTTGTAGACTTATGGGAATGAATTTTGGGTATGTAATCCCCTTTGAATTGTTGGTTTGATTGAGCCTTAAATGTGGCGTTTGGATGATAAATTCGACCTTGTGAAAGGTGGCAAAGTGAGTAGAAACAAAGGAAATGCTGATTTTCCATAGAATTTAGTGACTTAGAACTTGGATTGTTCTACTTTGAGATTAGAGGTTAACAAGCGTATCATGATTATTATAGGTTGAGATATTACTTGCGGTAGTTGAGCTTAGCAAGTGGATTGACCAAAGAGGTATGTGAAGCTTTCCTATCTCTTGAGCATGAATAGATGAAACTATGTAGTACGGTGAGCGTCTGAGATTTGGTGTTCTTACTTGTTTTGAGTATAAAATGACTTTTCGTTTTAAGAACGTATAAGTCCCTTGGTTAAGGGAAAGGTATGATTTTTACTAAAGTATAGAGTTAATATAACAACTTTATGGGAAGTTGGTCTATTAGCTTCATAAAAGGTTAATGAGAAGGGATTTACTCTAAGTAAGATAATTATATGAAGAGGCAAATTGATTTAAAGGCATCAATTGCCCAAAGGCTTTATGTATAAAGAAGAGTCACTTTTGAAAGAGTTGAAGTATGTAGTACTTGAGTTAAACTCCGGTGTTCTTTTATTAAAGATATGGTTAAGTGCCTTAAGTAAACTAAAATGAGAGAGTATGTGAACAAGTCTAAAAGAAGTTATAAGTTTTCTTAACTTATTGTTATTATGATATGATGATTTGAGATAGGGTAAGAGTATATGCGAGGCGAGCCCCAAGATCGTCATACCACCTCCTTGATGTAAGAGTATATGCGAGGCGGCCCAGATCGTCATACCATCTGCTTGGTGTAAGAGTATATCGAGGTAGATCGAGATCGTTATACCATCTGCACGATATAAGAGTATATCGAGGCAAGCCCCAGATCGTTATACCATCTGCTCGGTGTAAGAGTATATCGAGTCTGACCCCAGATCGTTATACCATCTGTTTGGTAAGAGTATATCGAGGAAAGTCCCCAAGATCGTTATACCACATTCCGTGGATTTGCTACCCGTGATGCGAGGAATACCTCATGCGAGTCCTTATGGGCTTATGCGGGTGAAATAGTCCCGTCTTGGCAGTACGGTAGATCACGAGGAGTACCTCATGCGGGTCCGCGGGACCCGTGCGGGTGAAATAGTCCCGGGAGTAGGATGGTTTCTTTTTGATACTACGGGCGAGGTACCTGTTTTGATCATGAGCCTCTATTTTATGCGATTATTATATATGTATATATACTTGTCACTCTCATTGTTAGTAAGGCACGATAAAGGTATTTTAATTGTCTTCCATGACTCGACTTACTTTTAGACTTGATATCATTATTACGGTATTTTCCGACTTACATACTTGGTACATATTGTGTGCGACCCCCTTCGCCGGGGCTGCGTTAATCTGCGGTAAGGGTAGCGATTGAGGATCCTCGTTCTTAGGATCACTATTAGGTGTCGAAGCTCCGTTCCTCGGAAGCTTATTTATTGGTATGGATATTCCACGATGCTATAGGTATTTTGTACATTCGGGGTATGGCGGGGCCTGTCGCCACGATTGTTATCTTTAAGTGCGTGGTCACTATGTATTTTGGGCTATAAGAACCGGTTGTACTACTATACTTTTGTTTAAGTATGTTTTATGGAAAGCGCACTTATCGGTTGGCGATGATGTTTACCTTTTTATAAGTTATGTGTTATGTATGATCCTCTGCTATTCTCGATGTATACCGGCGAAGTACCCGGTGAGTACTAGTCGCGTCCCGGGTCGGTCGTGACGCAATGGCGCCTCGAATGAAAAATCGGGGCGCGGCGCTAAACATCAGGAGCTACTGAAGATCTGGCGCCGCCGCTCGAACAGCGAGATATCGGGCGCGGCGCCAAAACACCGACGGATTGCGAGAACTTCTGCGCGCGGCTATGCGAGCGCGGCGCGGCTGAAAAATTAGGTCTTTTGACGAAAATCAGGCGAACTGAAGTAAAGAGGGAGGCGGTTTGCAGCCTATAAAAGGAGAACCCTAGGCAGTTTTTAAGGGTTCCCCTTCTTGCACAACACAAGACTTTGGCTTAGAGATTGAATACCATTAGTTTAGTAATTTCTTTTCCTTTCCTTTACTTTATTTCAGTTTTTATGATGAACTTTGAATTAGTTCTTGTCATATTTATGGCTAGGAACTAATTCTCTTATAGGGCTTTCCATGTTGAATTGCTAGAAACTCATGTTATAAATTAATGCATGCTTATGGTTATTTTTTCTTATTGTAAGATCTATCCAATAATTGAGTTGAATTCTTGGTAATTAATTGACAACTAATTATCACTATATGATTTCTAATCAGATTCTGAAAAGGGGGGATTGTGAATATGATGTAAGTTGGGTAGACATTCTTGGATTGGGGATGAAAATACCTCAATTATTTATGTAGCGTTGATGAGAGACTTAACAACCCTAATTTTGCGCATTGTGCGTGACGGTCAACTAGGTTTTTGTTCTTAATCCTCCTATAAAGTTATCCTTATCACCGAAAGGTAGGTAAGGTGCGATACTGGGGTCGAGTGTTTATATAACCCTAGCGGGAGTATAAAACGATTTCGTAAACCTGCTTTCTCCTAAAGAAGAATACCATAAGTTAATGCATTAGTAAGTAGCATAAGCGGATAGTAAGGATACATGGAAGCCTTATTCTCATCACCACTGAAGTAAATCTTTATATTTAAATAGCTTGCATAATTCTTAGTTATAAACAACAAATCAATTATCAATTCACCAAATAGATACTAGAAAATAGATAGTTGGTGATTGAACCCTAATCCTTGTGGACGATATTCGGTCTTATCAAGACTATACTACTTGTCATGATAACGTGCACTTGCGTTTAAAGTGTGTGCATCTTACCGCGCATCACTACCCTGGACGTCCGAAGTCCTGGGGCCCTGATCTGCCCTCGAAGACGGTGTAGGAGTGCTCTGAGCTGGCTGTGGTGCAAATCTAGACTGCTTTGGCCGTCCACCCAGAGCTACCAAAAGACCTGCCGTCACGGCGCTTTTCTGCGTCTGCATCGGCGTCGGCTCTGCGCTCGCCGCATCCAGTGCATGAGCTGCGTGCGGGCAATGTCCATGCCGGTGAAGAGCTACCTACACCGCGAACTACGCCATATAATCATCTAGCCGGTGGCGTGGCGGTGCACCTGTCCTCCATATACGCTGCAGCGCAGGGCATGCTCGAGCAACGAAGTCGAACTCCACGTTGTACTCCTAGCGTGCGCCTCTGTCTCGGCGTCAAAAATCGCCGGCGTGCCCTCACCGTGCGGAGGCGAAGTGGTGAGAAAAGCCTCCGAGAACTCGTCCCATACTGCTGGAGGCGCATGCTCTCCCCGGGATAGCTCCCACGAATCAAACCAATCGACTGCGGTATCACGCAGCAGATGCGAATCGAATATCACGGACTCGGTCTCTGAAGCCTTGATCACTCGCATGATCCGCTGTAGCTTTCGGATGAACTCCTGCGGATCATCCTCAAGCCTCGGCCGTAGAACTCGCGGGCTCTGACTCGAGAAAATCCGTAGCCTCAAACTATCCAGGCCTCGGGTGAACCACGATGCTGCTGGGCTGAGGCTGCTGCGTCGGCCTATCCATGTCGGCCATGATCACGGCGATGGCGGAGTCATCTCTGTAACCCGTCTCATCTGCTCGGTGTGGGAGTGGAGGTGCGGTATTGTGGTCTCATCGACCCATCTTTGCGGCTCTAAACCTGCTTTGGCGGCGTCGTGGAACTCGCCGTCGAGTCGCCTCGGGTATAGGCGGGCACAGGCCTCGTGGCCTCTGTGTCCTACTAGCGGCTCCTCGGTGCCTTGCCGCCACGGGCGGGTTGCACTGGCGGAGGCATAAGCGAGTGCGAAAGGAATACGTTAGAGGTCCAACTTATAACACAACTAAGGCACGATCTCGAGTGAGAAAAATGAAACCAATCCTAATTATCCTATAGCCTCACGATTATTGGTGTGGTGCACAAATGCGATAATCAAACTTCTACTAGATACGGTGTAGACACTTTCAGGATTAACCGCTCGATACCACTTTTGTCACGACCCGTTCGGGGCGTGGTAGTGCCTTACGGGTGTCACGACCCGGAGCCGGGCGGCGGTGCCTGTCGGGGCACCATCATCTGTCGAGAGAATAGCAGCGGTACATACATCATACAAAAAGCGTATAAGGTAAACATCACTAGCAAGACGACAAGGCGCTTTCATAAAATAACTTAATCGAATGTGAAGCGATGCTGGTTCTTACATCCCGAACCACAAACGTGACTACGGACCTCTAGGAATAACAATCGTGGCGGGGCGAGGCCGCCATACCCTGAATGTACAAAAGTCTATAACCTCGAGAATCATACCGAAGACAAAGCCTCGGAGAATGGAGCTTTCGAGAAATGAGCGGTGGTCCTAGAGTGCGGACCGGCAAGCTACGTATCTCGACCCGGCGTGAACGCGGCCAGGGAGGTCGATAACTGGTACCAAGTATGTGGCGAAAATCTTGTAATGAAATCATAAGTCCGAAAACAAGCTGGGTCATGGAAGAAAATCAAATACCTTTTGTGCCTTACTATGATAGAGTGACAAGTATATATATATAATCTGCGTAAAATAGGGGCCTTAGGATCAAAGCAGGTACCTCGCCTGTAGTATCAATAAGCACCCTACTCGCGGGACTATTTCACGCGTAGGTCCTGTGGACCCGTGAGGTATTCCTCGCATAGGTACTGCCGCGCGTGGGACTATTTCACCGCGTAAGCCCGCAGGACTCGTATAAGGTATTCGCGTCGTGGGTAGCAAGTCCACGGAACAGGTGGTATAACGATCTTGGGGACTTACCCCTCAGATATACTCTTACTCTGAAACAGATGGTATAACGATCTTGGGGATTACCCCTCAGATATAATCTTACACTGGAGCAGATGGTATAACGATCTTGGGGCTGTACTCCTCAGATATACTCTTACACTGGAGCAGATGGTATGACGATCTTGGGGCTTGCCCGCCGGACATACTCTTGCACCGTGCGGATGGTATAACGATCTTGGGCACGCCCGCCGGATATACTCTTACCTGGAGAAGGTGGTATGGCGATCTTGGGGCTTGCCCGCCGGACATACTCTTACCGGAGAAGGTGGTATAACGATCTTGGGGCTTGCCCGCCGGATATACTCTTACCAGCTCAGCGTAAATCGTATCATCATAGTAAATAAGTTAAGAAAACTTATAACTTCTTATTAGTCTTGTTCATATACCTCTCATTTTAGTTTACTTAAGGCACTTAATCATATCTTTAATAAAAGAAAAAGCAGAATTTAACCCAGTACCACATCTTGACTCTTTTAAAGTGACTCTTTTTCATACATAAAACCTTTGGGCAATTGATGCCTAAAGATCAATTTGCCTTTCATAAATCAAATCATTTGTCCTTGCTTATCTTACTTAGAGTAAATCTCTTCTTGTTAACCTTTCTTAAAGCTAATATAACTAACTTCCCATAAAGCCGTTATACTATCTTTATACTTTAGAAATTAAGACCTTCTTATCTTTTCATAAGGCCGTTATAACTAACTTCCCATAAAGCCGTTATAACTCTTTATAAACCATTTTGTTCTTTTACTAACCAATATACTTATACTTGAACAAATCTACACAAATTTCAAAAATACTTCAAGTCTCTTATCTTTAGAATAATTCAATACTCAATACTTTCACACCAAGTACTCTATACTTTTGTAAAATCATACTTTTACTTAACCAAGGGACTTATACTTCTTAAAACAAAACAAGTCTTTACTTATACTTAAACAAGTAAGAATACTAAATCTTGTCGTCTCTTGTACTATAGATACAAATACTCATGCTCAAAAGATAGGAAAGCTTCACATACCTTGTTGATCAATCCACTTGCTAAGTCAAACTACATGAGTAATATGTCAACCTAAAATAACCATGATACGTTTATTAACCTAATTTCAATGTAGAATAATCTAAACTCAAAGCCACTAAATTCTATGGAAAATTGGGCAGCATTTCCTTTGTTTCTACATACTTTGCCACCTTTCACAAGGCGAATTTATCATCCAAACGCCACATTTAAGGCTCAACAATCCAACATTTCAAAGGGATTACACACCTAAACTTGGGTGTGTAAAATTCTGCCCATAAGGTACAACAATTCACTTAACAATTCTAAGGTAGTTTTTAGGCTACAACATGCTCATTATATCTTCTTAACCAATTCTTTTATATCCAAACCACATTTCTTGCATCTGATGACTCTAAGAGCATTATTTACTACCACAAGTTCTTCCTTCTTATCATGCAACACTAGAAACTAATTCTAAAGGAATAAATGTTACCATAAAGCTTTAGCCAAATCTTTCCAACCACTTGCTTAGCTTTTCAAGAACACCACCACAACAACCTTCACAAGCTAGCCACAAGCTTCCTCTTGCTTTTACTTTTTCAGATTTTCCTAAGGCTAGAATGTCTCTTGGGATTTTAGAGAAGGAGGAGCTTGAACTTTTAAGAGAGAAGGAAGAGCTTTTGTCTAAGAGAGAGAGAGAGATGAAGTATGACCAGTCTTGAAGACTTGGTTAATATAATACATGCAAAAATCAGATGGGAGGACACTTGTCACCCTCCCAAGGTCTTTAAAAGAAAAATCGACTTTTCTAAGTTTTTCCGAGAATCCGCCTCGGCGCGGCCACGCTTCCGGCGCGCGCGACTCCTGCGGACCTCGGATCTTCGCGCGCGCCTGCTTCCGGCGCGCGGCTGAAACTTCAGCGACCCCTCGATACTTTGCGCCGAGGCCTGCGTCCGTGGCGGCCCTGTTGCCTTTGTCCGAAACACATTTCTGTCCGACTGCGCACTGAACTTGTAATTCTCATAACTTTCTAATCCGACGTCCTATCGACGAACGGTTGGTTGCGTTGGAATCTAGACTCAACGAACTACGCCCTAGGCCTTTGAAACACTTAGGAACTCTCAATGTACCGGGTCATAACCTGCCTTAAAGTTGACTAAAACCCGTCCGGAACAATCCGTCAACCTATCCTTCGAGAATTTTAAGTCTTACCCCCTTTCGAACGCTCTCAAACGCATGACCTGAACTACGGGGTGTAACATTCTCCCCCCCTTAGAAACATTCGTCCCCGAATGTTCCTTTGGAGCCAATCTACTATTCCTCGGTACATCCTCGTACTTCACGCTTAATAGGACCTTCTTCGCCCGCGTGACCATAAGATATCGTACACGCTCAATCATTCCTCATAACTCAAACAGGAAAACGAATCCAACGTATGACCCATTTCCACTTACTCTCGTCCACGGCCTAACAGAATTTCCCGTTCGTACCTACCAACTTATTCTAACACATGTACATAGTCCCAATATCCTCTGTTCATAACACTAAATCATACAATCAATCCTATCACACATACTAATCTCTGAAGGATCAAAGATGTACCTGTAACTATTGCTTCGCATTCTCTTTGTCGTCCTAATCATGATCCACTGCCGCGACGCATAACAAAAGAAAGGCGATGAACGGCCAGATCCGAAGGCTGAATCTCTACATCCGCGCTATCCACAGTGGACGGTTCCTCGCGTAATGGCCTGCTGCATGTATAGCAATTACCCAAACTAGCACGACACTCCCATAATGGGTCCTACCACATCGACTACACCGGTAGAGGTGGCCTCTCGAACTAACACCCTACTCCCGAAAACTCAACCCTCGGGCCACGACTGCTCGAATCTCGAATGTCACGAAGGCGTGGTGGAGTACCGTCTTGGTGAGGCGCATAACTTTCTTCTTGAGGTGGTCGCGTTGAAAAGCGTCTGAGATCTGTTGTCACAGCCTCTTGGTGGCTTTGAGTCAATCCGACCCTCTCTTTCCCTGTCCTCTATCCCCTGCGCATATGCCTGCATCCTGGCAATATCCGTCCACAGGTGAAGAGCCACCCCAAGCACGATGTCATATGACGGTCTAACCCCATCACATATCGATGAACCCTGTCTGCCATGTCTGCTACAATGGTGTGCGCATACCTGGCCAAGGAGTCAAACTCCAGGTTGTACTCTCTAATAGTCCTTCCATCCTGCCTCAAGGTCAAGAATCTATCTACGCGGGCTCTCCTCATCTCAGGAGGCAAGAAGTGATCCAGGAAAGCCTCTGTGAACTCCTCCCAAGCAGCTGGGAGAGCATCATCACCTCTCGTCAACACCCGGCTCAAACCGGTTCAACGCAATATCGCGTAACAGGTGAAGCTAACACTACGGACTCGTCTCAGGCCCTAAGCACTGCGTAGTCCGCCGGACTGTCGAATAAACTCACGAGGATCCTCGCCGGACCTCGAACCATAGAACTCGGGTGGATCGCAACTCGAAAGTCCGAATCCTTAAAGCGTCGGTAGTAGGGTTAGCCACCGGCAGCGATCTTTGCCACTGCCACGATGCTAGTCAACAACCTGATCTGCTCTCCGTAATCCCTATACTCTGCCCCTTGTTGTGGAACTGGAGGCTCGGGTACCGGAACCTCTGGAGCCACTGCCGCTCTTGGCTCCTCTAATACTGCCGGCGTAGCTGAACTCGCCGTCCCGCCTACTGCCTCAGGCATAGTCCATGCCCGAGTCCTGGTAACTCTCTGCGTGCCACTAGCGACTCACTGCTGCTTTGCCCTTCGGGCTTTGGTCGCGCCAGTGGGCGTAAGCGTACAAGGATAGGTCAGAGAAGACTCAACCTACTATGACAACTCTACTGCACGATCTCAAAGAGAGAAGAATGGAAACCAATCCTAAATATCCTCCGACCTCACGATTATAGATGTGGTGCACGACACCGATAATCAAGACTACTAGACACGATGCAGTAGACACTTTCCGATGACTAAGCGCTCGATACCACTTTTGTCACGACCCGGCCGGCGCGCGGTGCCTATCGGGGCACCACTATCAGTCTACATCGGAGAATAGCGGCGAACATACATAATAAAATCGTATAAGGTAAACATCACTAGCAAGCCAGGCGCGCCTTTCATAAAATAACTTAATCGAATGTGAAGCGATTGATGGTTCTTACATCCCAAACCACAAATGTGACTACAGACCTCTAGGAATAACAACTGTGGCGGGATAGGGCCCCGTCATACCCCCTGAATGTACAAAAGTCTATAACCTCAGGGAATCATACCAAGAAGACAAAGCCTCCGGAGGAATGGAGCTTTCCAGGAAATGAACAGTGGTCCTAAGAGTGCGGACCAGCAAGCTACGTATCTCGACCCGCGGCATGACGCAGCCCAGGGAGGTCGATCTAACAGTATCAAGTATGTGGCCCGAAAATCGTAATGAAATCATAAGTGCGAAAACAAAATTTGGGGTCATGGAAGAAAATCAAATACCTTTTCGTGCCTTACTAACAATGAGAGTGACAAGTATATATATATAATCTGCGTAAAATAGGGCCTTAGGATCAAAGCAGGTACCTCGCCAGTAGTATCAATAAGCACCCCACTCGCGGGACTATTTCACCGCGTAGGTCTTGTGGACCCGCGTGAGGTATTCTCGCATAGGTGTACCCTCGCGTGGGACTATTTAACCGCGTAAGCCCATGGGACTCGCGTGAGGTATTCCTCGCATCGTGGGTAGCAAGTCCACGGGCAATTGGTACAACGATCTTGGGACT
This sequence comes from Przewalskia tangutica, assembly GCA_029844215.1. NCBI lineage: Eukaryota > Viridiplantae > Streptophyta > Magnoliopsida > Solanales > Solanaceae > Przewalskia > Przewalskia tangutica. The sequence goes on along the minus strand of CM056739.1, from coordinate 12,027,245 downwards.
TACCCGCCGTATATACTCTTACCACGAAGCGGATGGTATAACGATCTTGGGGACTTACCCGCCGGATATACTCTTACCACTGGGCGGATGGTATAACGATCTTGGCTGTACTCGCCGGATATACTCTTTGCTGGAGCGGATGGTATGGCGATCTTGGGGCTTGCCGCCGGACATACTCTTTGCAGTGCGGATGGTATAACGATCTTGGGCTGCCCGCCGGATATACTCTTACCTGGAGAAGGTGGTATGGCGATCTTGGGGATTTCCGCCGGACATACTCTTACCACGGAGAAGGTGGTATAACGATCTTGGGGCTTGCCGCCGGATATACTCTTACCACAGCTCAAACTGTCATCATATCATAGTCATAAATAAGTTAAGAAAACTTATAACTTCTTATTAGTCTTGTTCATATACCCTCTCATTTTAGTTTACTTAAGGCACTTAATCATATCATTAATAAAAGAAAAACCGGGAATTTAACTCAAGTACCACATACTTCAACTCTTTTAAAAGTGACTCTTTTTCATACATAACACCTTTGGGCAATTGATGCCTAAAGATCAATTTGTCTTTCATAAATCAAATCATTTGTCCTTGCTTATCTTACTTAGAGTAAATCTCTTCTTGTTAACCTTTCATAAAGCTAATATAACTAACTTCCCATAAAGTCGTTATACTATCTTTATACTTTAGAAATTAAGACCTTCTTATCTTTTCATAAGGCCGTTATAACTAACTTCCCATAAAGCCGTTATAACTCCTTATAAACCATTTTGTTCTTTTACTAACCAAGAGACTTATACTTCAAACAAATCTACACAACTTTCAAAAATACTTCAAGTCTCTTATCTTTAGAATAATTCAATACTCAATACTTTCACACCAAGTACTCTATACTTTTGTAAAATCATACTTTTCCTTAACGAGGACTTATACTTCTTAAAACAAAACAAGTCTTTACTTATACTTAAACAAGTAAGAATACTAAATCTTGTACGTCTACCGTACTACATAGATACAAATACTCATGCTCAAAAGATAGGAAAGCTTCACATACCTTGTTGATCAATCCACTTGCTAAGTCAAACTACATGAGTAATATGTCAACCTAAAATAACCATGATACGTTTATTAACCCCTAATTTCAATGTAGAATAATCTAAACTCAAAGCCACTAAATTCTATGGAAAATTGGGCAGCATTTCCTTTGTTTCTACATACTTTGCCACCTTTCACAAGGCGAATTTATCATCCAAACGCCACATTTAAGGCTCAACAATCCAACATTTCAAAGGGGATTACACACCTAAACTTGGGTGTGTAAAATTCTGCCCCATAAGGTACAACAATTCACTTAACAATTCTAAGGTAGTTTTTAGGCTACAACATGCTCATTATATCTTCTTAACCAATTCTTTTATATCCAAACCACATTTCTTGCATGCAATGACTCTAAGAGCATTATTTACTACCACAAGTTCTTCCTTCTTATCATGCAACACTAGAAACTAATTCTAAAGGAAGAAATGTTACCTTAAAGCTTTAGCCAAATCTTTCCAACCACTTGCTAGCTTCATTTTCAAGAACACCACCACAACAACCTTCACAAGCTAGCCACAAGCTTCCCTCTTGCTTTTACTTTTTTCAGATTTTTCCTAAGGCTAGAATGTCTCTTGGGATTTTAGAGAGAAGGAGGAGCTTGAACTTTTAAGAGAGAAGGAAGAGCTTTTGTCTAAGAGAGAGAGAGAGAGAGATGAAGTATTACCAAGTCTTGAAGACTTGGTTAATATAATGCATGCAAAAATCAGATGGGAGGGGACACTTGTCACCTCAAGGTATTTAAAAGAAAATCGACTTTTCCTAAGTTTTTCCGCCGAGAATCGCCTCGGCGCGCGCCTTCCGGCGCGCGACTCTGCGGACCTCGGATCTTCGTGCGCCCGCTTCACGGCGCGGTGCTGAAACTTGCGACCCTCGGTACTTTCGCGCGGCCTGCATCCGGCCGCGCCTGCGCCTTTGTCCGAAACACATTTCTGTCCGACTGCGCACTGAACTTGTAATTCTCATAACTTTCTACTCCGACGTCCTATCGACGAACGGTTGGTTGCGTTGGAATCTAGACTCAACGAACTACGCCCTAGGCCTTTGAAACACTTAGGAACTCTCAATGTACCGGGTCATAACCTGCCTTAAAGTTGACTAAAACCCGTCCGGAATAATCCGTCAACCTATCCTTCGAAAATTTTAAGTCTTACCCCCTTTCGAACGCTCTCAAATGCATGACCTGAACTACGGGGTGTAACACCGGGCACCCAAGTAGTCATACATCAGAGTAATCTGCGGAATATAAAAACAAGACATGAAAAGAGAAACAGTTTATCTGAGAAAAAGTTGCCTTTCGGCATATATATACATATCAACAGTGAACAGTTACATCCCAACTTTACAACAGGACTACAGACCTCTGGGAAGTAAACAACTATGGCGGGACGGGGCCCGCCATACCTGAATGTACAAAATATCTACCATGACGGGGAGATCATACCCAAAGTCGAGCCTCGGAGAAGATGGAGCTCACGACGCAAAGTAAAGATCCTAGGATGCGGATCTAGCACTGCTTTCCCACTGCGGCGTGAGCGCGGCCCGAAGGAGGTCGATCTGACAGTACCAAGTATGTGAAATCGTAAAGTACTTTAAATGAAATCATATCATTTTAAAACCAATTTTACAAATATGTGCAAACAACCAATGTAACCGCATAGTGCACATCACAAACAAGAGCAATAATATGTAAATCAGAATGTGTCTTTTCTAGCCGCGAATGATCGAAGTAGGCGCCAATCGCCCATAGTATCATTATGCATGCCTAATCCGACTCGCATCCATGAGCCACCTAGGCCCGCGTGAGGTATTCCCGCGTCGAGGGTAGCTACTCTCGGCATCGCCCCGACTCTCGTGTCGCGTAGCCACATAGCATCGTGATGAGGTATTCCCCGCACACTAACGGAACTCGTAGCTCGCATAGGTCCTGGACCCGCGTGAGGCATCCTCGCATCGAGGCGACTTAACCCCGGTATATCATGTCAAGAGGTGAGTGGTACAATACTAACATAACGGCTTATCGTCAAACAACATAAGCATAATAAGAATAACCTCTTTATACAAACGTTACAAGACACTAACACACGTAGCATCATAATATGTCTACTCATCAAATCATCTTACTATACTTTCCAGAAATCAATACAAGTCTTTCATAAACACATAAGTAAACCGTTTCTTTTATCTTTCTTAAGTCGTTATACCTAACTTCCCATAAAGCTAGTATAACTCTTAAGCTTTTTGTTTAAAAACCAAGTATTACTCTTCTTTCAAAAATGATTCATAATTCTTTTGAAATACTTCAAGATTCTTTATTATTTAGACTCAAGTCAAAAGACGTCAAGTAAAACCATGCTCAGTTAACACACGTACGTCTACCGTACTATATATATATATTTTAAAATATCATGCTCAAGAGGATATGAAGAATCACATACCTCCTTGGCGAAATCCACCTGCCAAGTCGAATATGTCGCGCGCAGAGTATCAACCTATAATAGTCAAATACGTCTATCAACGTCTAGACTACTCAGAAAGTTCTAAGCGAGAGTTCTATTCTACGGAAAATTGGCGGCGTTTCCTATCGGTCAAACTACTCAAGTCTCATAAATACAATCCCATGTAAGTCAGTTCAATTCTTCTTTATATTCTTCCGATGTGATTTCATTCAATTCTATTCTTCAATATCCTTCATGTATCTTATACTTATTTCTATACTACTACGATGTAATCTCGATTCTGATAGAAGGATAAGATTATTTACCTCGATAAGCCCAAAATTATCCAAGTTATAATGTCGATCCTGAACAACGTTTAGCTTCTAATTTGCACGCTCCGATAGCTCCAAGAAACCCTTAGAAGTTTCCACACAACTTCTACTTACTACTTCAACCAACTATGAAGTTTCTCCTAGGGTTTCGTTTAGTGACTAATGGATATAAAGTAGTATTTATGGGCTTTTAGTATAGAGGTGACTTGAAAATACTACAAGGGATTTGGGCTAAAGTATTTTGGCATAGCAACAATACTTGAAGACAATTTTTCTACCAAGGGATGGGGGGTATGTTTCGGCTAGAACACAAGGAAGGGGAGGACTTGGGCGAGAACTACAACTAAAGGGAAGGATTTTAAGACTTGGAAAAATTTATTTTGGATGAAGAAGTCTTGCACTAAGTGGGCGTGGGGTATTTATAGGACTACGAGGACCAAGATTAAGGCAAGTGGAGGGCAAGTGGAGGTGTAGATTTGCACATGTGTACCTTATCCATCTACTCACAAATATCACAAAATATCCTACCTAACCTTGACTGATGTTTAAGGCCTTTTCTTGACAAAATGTGCCAAGAATTGCCCAATAATGCCGTCGGCAGGTGACACTTGTCACCCTCTCGTTGGTCCAAAATATTTCATCTCTCGGAAAAATCCGCAAAAATTAAATTATTGAACACGCAAAATTCCCTTACAAGGTTCGGAAAATTTTTCGTCGGAAAAACAATCTTCTTCGCTAGTTGTGCACAATTTCGTCCCTTATGTCTACTTAAGGTTTGAACTTTTGTACGTACGTCCTCACATACATACTCAGGAAATACGGGGTATAACAGAGGTCATATGAGATGTAGCACCGATATCCATATACCAATTTCCATCCGGAGGAGTGAGTGCAAGAGTGTGCATTGCCGCTTCAATGTCCGTTGGAGTGTACCCAACTGTTGATGGTGCAACTGAAGTGTGATAAGCCTGCTGTTACTGTGGTCTAGGTCCAAGAATGCTGGGCTTGCTCACTGGACGGGCCTGCTGCCATTGGGTCGTAGGATATGAACATGGATGAGCAATCCATTGCCCATATGGTGGATACACACACTGTGGCATGTACCTGCGGGCGTGGTTTCCACTTCTTCTTCTTGGGTTTCTTTGGTTGTACGTCGGAACCAGTGCATCGCCACCACCAGCAATTGTTGCGCGGTGGCGCCACTTTCATTATTCTTCTTCTTTTTTTTGTTCTTGGAATTGTTCCTGCCATTGTTATTATTGTATGAAGAATAATTATGGGATTGGGAAGAGGATCCACCGTCCATATTACCTCCTGTCGTCGCGAGCAACACCGCGGATCCACCACCAGCCTCTTTAGATGCTCTATTTTTCATAGTTCGTTCAGCCAATTTGATACGTGATCGTACATTCTCAAAGAGAGGGAGGGGTCTTGATTTTGGACGTAGTCGACAATCCCAGAGTAGGCTTCCGGTAGGCCATCAATAAGCCGTAATACGAGACGACTATTTGATACCGGAGCATCCACATCGGCAAGTCTATCCGCCAGAGATTTTACGTGGTTGCAATAAGCATCCGCGCTTGAGAAATTCTCGAGGGAAACAACAGCCAATTCCTCTTCGAGATGGGTGCCCTCGAACCCTTGTTGTCTTGAAAGATGGCCTCCAACCGTTGCTATGTTTTTGCTGCGGAGTCGTCTTTGAACAGGATATCTTGAAGTAGATTAGGAGAGATAGTACCATAAATCCATTGCAAGACCACCACATCAAGACGATCATAAAGTTCAAGATCATCCGCTTTTAACGTATCAATCTTCTCCTTTGTTGTTGCATCCGTAGATGGCTCAATGTGATGAAGTAGATTATGCACACGAATCTGTACTTTGAATAGCGCAGCCCTAGAGTGATATAAGCCGGTTTCATTGTCCAACGTGATAGGGATGAGAGATTTCACGTTGGTAATAGAAAGGGCAGGATGATACTTTGTAGAATTATCCGAATCGGAGCAACCGGTGAAGTTTAGTAATGGAGATTGAGGAGGGGAAAAAAACAGAAGAGGAAGTAGAAGAAGTCGGTTGCTAGGTTGGTTGGAGAGGAGTAAACCCTAGTCTGATACCATGTTGGATGATGTAATTTTCTTGATTAAAGGTAATGTACAACAGTCAATATATACAATTGCTAATTTAATCCGTTAGTGTAATACTAGGCTATCAAATATATTATTGCCTAATTTAGGAGATATTCTAGCTATACATAATAAATGATCAATCACAATATTTATGTATTCTTTAATCATGAAACTGCCAGTTGAGTTATCATGATTAACTCCTTCATAATCCTATCGGACCGGGGTGTGGGGGCTCCTGAGTGTGAGATCCACCTTTTGGAAAAATGAAACTGCCACACTTTAATAATATATGTGCAATATTCATATGTTTTGGAACTTGCTAGGAATATTACAAGAGAGACACTTGCAAATTAAAAAATCAGTAGCACAGCAACTTCACGTGCTAATAATATTCGTTTTGCTACATGCGAGTGAGTTGATATGCTTGATGAAGCGCGGGGCCATGGTCACGAGTTCGATCCTGCGTAAACCTTGGTTGAGTCATCACACGCTGCCAAGTGTAGTTTACTGGCTGGCGTGGTTTGCGGTGCTGCGTCGATCGGGGTTTCACTATCTTGTATTTCGAAAGAGTAGCGAGTGCGCAAAAAAAAAAAAAAAAAAAAAATATTCGTTTTGCTATACATAAACTCACACAGCAACAAAATCATTGACCAAGACTTCTGAAGTCAACAAAGTCTTCCATAAAATAAGATATAATTATCTTATGAGTGCTTTGAATAGTTCCTAGTTTAGTCCACTTTTATTGAATAATTAACTTGCATTTACCAAATTTTTATTTAGCAAATATCCTTATATATACCTTAAGCTGTTCATCTAATTACTCCAACTATTTCTCAGTTTGTCAGCATTTTTAGTCGACTATTTCTTTTATCCGTTCTCTTCTCGATTTCATTCAATAGCCTGCTCCTACCTTTATCCTCACGTACTACAAGTCCTTATTTATGAGTACTTCTTTCTCCGTCTCAAAAGAGAAGAATAAATTGCACTTTCTATTACACTCATATATACATCAAACCATGTTTTCCTTTTCATCTATACAAGCTAACAATATTCAAACTCAATTAACTTCATCCCTACTCTTCAACCACCATAGTGTTTTTTATGATTCGAACATTTTAGCTCGTTCACCACCTCGACTTCAAAACCATCTATTTTTCTCTCTCCGTGCCCAAAATAATGATCTAACCAACAACAACAACAACGCCTCAATCCTAAGTCGAGATAAAAATTTAACTAGACTTCAAACAATTTCAAGATCGAGTGTCTTGAAAATCGAAGAAAATACATCATCGCACACTCTTTCTAACTCCAACAAGCTTAAAATAGCTATTATAGGCTTTGGCAACTTTGGACAATTCATTGCCAAGGCCTTCATTCAACAAGGTCACATTGTACTAGCTCATTCTCGTACTGACTATTCCCTCATAGCACAATCCCTCAATGTCAACTTCTTCAAAGATCCCAATGACATATGTGAGCAACATCCTGATATCATCTTACTTTGCACTTCCATCAATTCCCTCGAACGAGTCATTCGTTCCCTTCCCATCCAAAAGCTTAAACGTGACACACTTTTCATAGACGTACTATCCGTCAAAGAATTCCCAAAAGATATTTTCCTTCAATCATTACCTCAAGAATTTGACATTTTATGCACTCATCCTATGTTTGGTCCAACAAGTGGTAAAGACAATTGGAAAGGACTACCATTTATGTTTGACAAAGTTAGAATTGGCCAAGAAGAGTCAAGGATTGAAAGGGTGGAGAATTTCATTAACATTTTTGAGAAAGAAGGTTGTAGGATGGTAGAAATGAGTTGTTTTGAACATGACAAGTATGCTGCTGGCTCACAATTTATTACACATACAATAGGGAGAGTGTTGCAAAAACTTGGACCAGAGACAACTCCTATAAACACAAAAGGATATGAAAAGTTATTGAATTTGATGGAGAATACAACTGCTGATAGTTTTGAATTGTATTGTGGTTTATTTATGTATAACAATAATTCTATGGAAGTGCTAGAGAAATTGGATGCAGCATTGGAGAGTTTGAAAAGGGAATTATTTGGAAAAGTTCTTGAGAAGTTGGAGAAGAGAGTCGGAAAGGAAAGTAGGCTTGCTTCACCTACTCCTTTGTCTAGAAATATTGAAAAGTTACAAGTTGAGATGAAGAAAGAGGCACTTTCTTGATCCTACAAGTTGGTCATTTTTAATATCTTTTTCAATTTAGTGGTTGATTTTGTTTAATAAGAGTTGATATTTACTGGTCTGTCCTAATTTATTTGATACTTTTATTTTCTCGAGTCAAATAAAAAAAATGACTGTAACTTATTCGTATGTCCTTTAAATATTTTAAATTGATAATTATTGTGACTTATAGTATTTTTATATATAAATTATTTTTAAAAAAACTTAAAAATTGTATGTTCGAATTCACGATTAAAATAAAAAATAATAATTTGTATCATATAAATTGGAACTGAGGAATTATCTCTAATTGAAGGATCTTTTTCGCATCTTACTAGTAGAAAACATTCTTTTTTTTTTGCAAGGATTTCCCTTCAAAGTCACTGGTCTTTAATTTCTGTCCCTCAAATTTGAACTTTTTAGTTCTTTCTCTTCGATCGAAAACTCTCGAGATTCCGGGTTCAAATCCCTGCTCAGTCAAAAATAAAATAAAAATTACAAGGTTGAGTTTGGATTCACAAGGCAAGCTGTCTTTAAGGTAGAGTTTGAAATTTTGTCCGTAAAGTTTGAAATTATGTCTTGGGAACTGCAAACTATGTCTTGCAAACTTTTTTTTAGTTTTTGCCTGAGCAAAATTCGAACCCGAAATTCAAAAATTTTAGGCTAAGTGATTTTTTATTTTTAAATTAAACGGGCAAAAAACTAAAGAGCACCTCAAAATAAAGGCATTCGTGCGAGTTGTCCGAAAACATTACTAAAATATTGGGCAGTAGTGGGCTATCCCTATGTAGCCAGGCTAGGCCCATCAAACTAGTCCTGATTAAGAGACATAAACTCACAACTTTCAAGTGTTCCTTTCTATTGTAAAGTGAGGAGATTGAAATTAGAGTTTCAATAAATATGCGAACTTAGCAAATTTAATCATAAGGGAAGCTACATCGTAGCAATAGGTTCATTGCCTTAAGTGTTAACAACTACTAATGTCAAGAATTGAGTAATAGCTAAATCCATTCAAGATTATATGCATTAATCACGAAATTAATCGGGTAATTTTCATAAAAAGATATATATATATATATATACTTTACTGCTGCTATTTAAATATTGTTCTCTAGTTTTATATTTGTGAGTAAATGGCCTTTTTAAGTTTAATGAAAAAATTCCAAACTAAAAATCCAATATCAGTAAATTGTGACATGCAAGTTATGACAGATCGATATGACTTAATATTATGTCCAACTTATATGTCTGGTTAGATTACTCACAAACCATATCATATTGTCATAATTTCAAAGGTACAAACAAAGAAAAGAAAAAAAATACATTTAAAAACTACGACACACAAGTCATGGTAAACATGTACGACTTTATGCTATACTCAACATATTTGTAAAGGACAGTCCGATGTACTAAGCTCCCGCTATGTGCGGGGTTCGAAAAAAGTCGGACCACAAGGGTCGGTTGTACACAGTCTTACCTTGCATTTCAGTCAGAGGCTCTTTCCACGGCTTGAACCCATTAAAACACCAGGAGTGGTCTGATCCCTTATCAGAAATCTCTCTCCCAGCTTGAATCTCGTTCAATCCATAAACATGTTCTGGTGAAAGCTTACCCTGAACTCAAGAAAGCCACGAGAGTTCGGTTATAGGCTTTCCAGAGACTGTTTTTTTCGCTGTTGTAGTCGATTTACTTGCGAGGAATATTTAACGTCGATGCTCTTTTAAGCCCTATAGAGACAGGATAAATAAATCTTTGTGTTTTTTTTATCACAGATTGACAGATGATCCGTCCTTTTCTGGTTATTAAATTACTCACAAATCATACTAAATCATCATAATTTCAGAGCTACAAAATTAGAAGATGAAATAAATATTTTAAAATTATGACATGCAAGTCATGACAGACTGATATGACTACATATTATATTCAACCTAGTTGTTTCGTATGATAACTATTACTACAAACTGGAAAGTCATTTAACATATATAGCATAAAACCAGTCAATGATTAGTCTTTTTTTTTAGATGAATCCATCGGGAACCCTTGTGATCGATAAGATTTTTCATTTAAACACCTCAAGTAAACTTTGTTCTATTTAGATACCTCAGGTGAATTTCTACTGTTTCATTTAGACACTTTTCGCCGACTTGGTCAAATATGTAAAGAGTGTGTAACATACTTGCCGATGACGTGAAAAAGTAGTCAATTAACTGATTACATTTATTTTGGATCCGAAATAATAGTTAAAATGAATTATGAGAAAAAAAGAAGATTCTTTTAGCAAAACTAAAAGATAAAAAAAATTCATATCTATTTTATTTTTAGGTTTATTTATTGGTCCCGTCTGCTAATTTTCTTTTTGTATATTTTTTTATTTAATTAAAGTTACATGTCATGAAAGAGAAAAGATAAATTTTTATCCAAAAGAAATTATTATTTGAGATTGTTGACACTCAATTTTGACCCATCTTTTGGTCATTTCTTGCAATTTTATCTATTTTAGGACACCGCATTTTAATCATCATTTTTTAAATATTTTTCTATGTTTTATTGTTTACAAAATGACATCGCATCTTTTACTTTTAAATTAAGCATTATGTTTTGTTAATATTTTTATTATTACATCGGCATTTTTATTTTTATAATTTTACATTTCTTTAAATAATTTTTTTTAAAATAATAAACTATTTTATAATTTAACCAGTCCAAACCGAAACCAATTCGAATCAGTTCAAAATCATTTTTCTCACGTCCCATCACCATTCACATCCTATCATTTCCTTTGAATTGCTACAACACTCCACCTGTGATTGTATTTCAAAAAAGTACCAACACCCATACCTCTTTGAATATTGTTAGCTTGTATAGATGAAAAGGTTTAATGAACTTAAATGGCCTTTTTAAGTTTAATGAAAAAATTCCAAACTAAAAATCCAATATCAGTAAATTGTGACATGCAAGTTATGACAGATCGATATGACTTAATATTATGTCCAACTTATATGTCTGGTTAGATTACTCACAAACCATATCATATTGTCATAATTTCAAAGGTACAAACAAAGAAAAGAAAAAAAATACATTTAAAAACTACGACACACAAGTCATGGTAAACATGTACGACTTTATGCTATACTCAACATATTTGTAAAGGACAGTCCGATGTACTAAGCTCGTATATGCGGGGTTGAAAAGTCGGACCCACAAGTCGGTTGTACGATACTTACCAGCATTTGATCAGAGGCTCTTTCACGGCTTGAAACCATTAAAACACCAGAGTGGTCCGATCCTTATCGTAAATCTCTCCCACGAATCTCGTTCAATCCATAAACATGTTACGGTGAAACTTACCGAACTCAAGAAAGCCACGAGAGTTGGTTATAAGCTTTCGGTATTTTTATTTTTGTAGTCGATTTACTTGCGAGGAATATTTAACGCCGATGCTCTTAAGCCCTATAGCATAAGGGATAAATAAATCTTTGTGTTTTTATCGCAGTTGATCCGATGATCCATTCTTTATTAAATTAAATTACTCACAAATCATACTAAATCATCATAATTTCAGAGCTACAAAATTAGAAGATGAAATAAATATTTTAAAATTATGACATGCAAGTCATGACAGACTGATATGACTACATATTATATTCAACCTAGTTGTTTCGTATGATAACTATTACTATAAACTGGAAAGTCATTTAACATATATAGCATAAAACCAGTCAATGATTAGTCTTTTTTTTTAGATGAATCCATCGGGAACCCTTGTGATCGATAAGATTTTTCATTTAAACACCTCAAGTAAACTTTGTTCTATTTAGATACCTCAGGTGAATTTCTACTGTTTCATTTAGACACTTTTCGCCGACTTGGTCAAATATGTAAAGAGTGTGTAACATACTTGCCGATGACGTGAAAAAGTAGTCAATTAACTGATTACATTTATTTTGGATCCGAAATAATAGTTAAAATGAATTATGAGAAAAAAAGAAGATTCTTTTAGCAAAACTAAAAGATAAAAAAAATTCATATCTATTTTATTTTTAGGTTTATTTATTGGTCCCGTCTGCTAATTTTCTTTTTGTATATTTTTTTATTTAATTAAAGTTACATGTCATGAAAGAGAAAAGATAAATTTTTATCCAAAAGAAATTATTATTTGAGATTGTTGACACTCAATTTTGACCCATCTTTTAGTTTCTTGCAATTTTATCTATTTTAGGACACCGCATTTTAATCATCATTTTTTAAATATTTTTCTATGTTTTATTGTTTACAAAATGACATCGCATCTTTTACTTTTAAATTAAGCATTATGTTTTGTTAATATTTTTATTATTACATCGGCATTTTTATTTTTATAATTTTACATTTCTTTAAATAATTTTTTTTTAAATAATAAACTATTTTATAATTTAACCAGTCCAAACCGAAACCAATTCGAATCAGTTCAAAATCATTTTTCTCACGTCCCATCACCATTCACATCCTATCATTTCCTTTGAATTGCTACAACACTCCACCTGTGATTGTATTTCAATAAAGTACCAACACCCATACCTCTTTGATAAACTCAGCACACATTATTCATCAGCTCACATTTTCACTCTTCTTCTTCCTCATCTCACAACACAACACACCCACACACACACACACGCACATGCCACTGCCCGTATCCCGTCGAACCTCACCTCTCTCACACTCCCTGCCAAACCAGCCTCCCGTCGACCACACCGCCAGCGAACCCACTGTTTCCAGGCGGCGTCGCTCCGGCCTTTCGCCGACGAGGCGACGCTGACCTCTTGCCTCTTTTTGGCGTGTTGTCTGCTTCATCTTGTTTGGACTGATTTTTATGTTTTCTTTGTATCTTGCCGGAGTTCTAAAACTCCGGCGACCTGTCGGTTTCTTTTTTTGCAGTTATCGATTGTTGGTTTGGCTGTTTGGACTGATTTTATATTTCGGATAGCTTGCCGGAGTCTGAAAACCCCGGCGATGTTGTTGTTACTTACTACTACTGCTCTGGTTATTGTTTTGTCTGTTTGAACTGATTTTGAGCTATTTTTTAAATTTGGCCGGAGTTCTAAAACTCCGGCGATGTCCGTCGGTTTCTATTCTGTTAGAATTGATGCGTTCTGTTGGTGGGTTAATTTGGCATGACTTTTTGCGGCAGAACTATGTTGCTGTTGTCTTCACCAGTTTCGCGGGTCGTTTTTGCTTACTGCTTTGCTGTTTAATGTTCTTGGGGTTCGGATTGATTTTTGGACGATTTTGCATTTTATTTTATTAAACTGGTTGAATGGATGTTACAATGTTGGTTTTACTGATTTTGAACAGATACTAAGTTTGTTGGCCAATGAAAAAGTTATCCGTCGATTTTTTAGGCCTCCACGATTGTAAAGACGAAAAATAAAATTTTTGGGCAATGATGATTTCTTCCATATACCCCGAATGCCAACCGGCGCTGGCAGGACGATTAGATTGATAGTGGCGATCTTATTTTTCATGTGAACAAAGATAACAATATGGAAGATTTGTTAGTGATAAAATATCAAAAGATTTTTGCTGAAAGTTAGAAAAGTTTAGTAAAAAAGAAAGTAGAGAAATTTGGGAAAAAATATTTAAAGATTCTGGTGAATCCTTTAGGAGAGAGAGAGTTCTAAATAGTTTTTGTTATTTTTAAAGAAAATGACTTTGGCTGTGGATGCCAATCTTTTAGATAAATATTAAATTTGGGCTCCCATGTGCCATATATCAAAGAATGGTCTCTTTTAAGTAAGGAAAAATTCTTTGGCATACCTACCTCTAGATCTGTCCATCTGGTCGGGGACCTGGTTCGACCAGGCCCAAAAAATTAGGGCTAGAGTTATCTAATATTTGATTCGTGCGCCATTTGATTTGAAAATGTGGGGATCCGATGATATATAGGGTCAGGCTAGGTTCAATTTTTTTTTACCCACTTGACACGGTCCGACCTCTGACCCGACCTCGACCCGCAACTAAATCTTTTTAATATAATTTATATTATTTTCCTTTATTAATATTTACATGTTTTAAGAATATATGTGATGTAAACTTTATGTTTTAATGTGAAGCATTGACATAAAATATATGTGTTCGTAAATTGGTGCAACTTTAAATGGTATTAACTCTGCGCTCGAATGTCTGTTTAACCTAAAAAAAATCACGTATTATTTCGAGACGCGGCCGGCCAAACCTACGTCGGTTTGGCACATCCAATTTCAGGAAAAACGTCTGTCTTTTCAATCGATTTGACGTTTCCCCCAAATCGGTTTCTAATTTTACATTTTCCTCACTACATATTTCGCGATATACAATAGATTTTAACGTACGAATTTCGTGGTAATGTAGGTGTGAATGTCAATTTCAGTTTTGGAAATTCAATTTTTAGAAATAACAAAAAAATATTCGGGTTCGGCGACCCGACCGACCAAATTACCCCATTTTTTTGTATTGTAGAGCGGGTCAGGGTCGACAGGTGACCCGTAGGGTCCCCGAAGGTCAGGGTGGGGAAATTATTTAAAAAAAAAAATCAGAATCGAGCAAGCAGAAAAAAAGTCACCTGACCCGGCCCGACCCGAGCTTTGGACAGGTCTACCTAGCTCTAAGAGATAATTATTGATACTAATTACCTTTTAATTTATTCATAGTTACAATAATTTTGTAAATTACGATTCATAACTATACTAAATAGATCAGGGAAAATTGTCATATTTGTCATCTAACTTTAGAAAAATGGTCATATTTTCCCTTCGTTAAAGTATGAGGGTCAAATATGTCATTTTCGTTAGCAAAGTTGTCACATTTGTCCTCCATGGACGGAAATTCCACGTGAATTCCACATGGAGGGTGGGACCCACCTGCGTCTTCAACAACCACTACCGCCTCCACCGCTACCGCCCCCACCTTCACCAGCGATACACCGCTGCCAAACGACCCCTCTGCCCGAAGTATTTTTCCAGACAAAAAATACAGTAATGACCACTATCTGTCAATGGAAGGGAGACACAATAATTGGCATCAAAGCAACAACAATAGTAAGGCAACATAAAGGCAAAAAACGGTTCTCAAGCTAACACCACTATCGTGTAAATGAGAGTGAAACAATAAAACTTGATGCAGAACCAATCTTTTGCAGATAAATGACAGTGCTCTTTAAGCACGAATATTACACGAGTACAAATGATTAAGTAAATGTTGAATCGTTGTGAGTCATTTGGAGTGGAAAATGTGAAAATATGCATTTGGAGTTTTCTAGAATTGTTACAATTTTAATTGTAAGAATTTTATGTCAAAACATGATTCAGGAATACAATTCCTAAAAAAGTGAAATTTATCCATGGACAAATGGGCCTTAAGTCTTGGATTTTGTCATTTTAGGGATTGCGGTGGTGGTGGTGGCTGTTGAAGACGAAGGTTGGGGCGGTGGCTGATTGAAGCGGTGATGGCTGTTGAAGACGAAGGTTGGGGCGGTGGCTGATTGAAGCGGTGATGGCTGTTGAAGATGAAGGTGGGTCCCACCCTCCACGTGAATCTCATGTGGCATCCACGTGGAATTTTCATCCATGGAGGACAAATGTGACAACTTTGCTAACGAAAAGAATATATTTGACTTCATACTTTAACGGTGGACAAATATGACCCTTTTTCGAAAGTTAGATGACAAATAGGACTTTTCCCCAATATATTATGTTTATGATTTGTATTTCAATCATCAATCCCTTTGTAAAACTATTTCCATAATTCATCATACCAATAATAAGCAGACCTTGCAAACAACAATGGAAAACGAACAACATATGTGATGCGAGTTACAAAGAAGGTTACAAGGAAATGAGAAGTAAGTAACAACAACAAATATTACAATATGGAATTAAGAACAAATGAACTACTACAAATGATTTGTTGAGTCGGGTGTTAGCACCCTGTCCTTAAGATAATATTGCCCCGTATGTATCTTTTTACGGTGATTGACAACTTGTCTTCCAAGATAAAACATCAACAAATAATTGAGCAAAGGAGACTCAAATATTTATTAAAAAGAAGAACCTTTTGAGTGTGTGAAAGAAAGCAAGACATGAAGAAGTATTCAGAAAATCTGATTGCAAGTGTGTTCTTCAAATTGAGCCCCTTGGCTCAATTTATAGTGTGTGTAAGATGACCTCTCATCTACCCAACTAATGGCCATGTAATGACACTTATTGAGAGGTGTTATTCAGTCAAATAATAGTTGAATTCAAATGTCAAGTAATGGAGGATCAATGCTCCAAAACCAGCCCAAAAGTCAGAGACTTTTCATCTCCCGTCGACCATTTTGCCTCCGAAGCGCTGCGGCTCTGCCTGGGAGGCGCCACGGCATCTCGGTTCTAGTGACTGAAAAGTTCTCAAGCATCACGACTCTGACGGTGTTGCGCCGTGGCCCTTCACGGCTTCGCGGCGATTTCTGACTCGTTTCATCTTTTACACATCGTACACTTCTTCCTTCATTTGACTGTTGACACCCAATTTTGACCCTCCCGTCCAGTCATTAACTATAAATTACACTAATTTTCTGAATAATTTTAACGATTTTTATAATAATAAAATTCAACAATAAAACATTAATACAACATAAATAAGCGATTAATAACGACACTGCATTTTACGTAGAGTATTAAGCACACCTTGAGTCTCACGTCCGCATTCGTCATTTTAATAACAAGCAATTTCATTAATATCATTCATAATTTAAGCCCTATTTTCCATTAATTAAAACTCAAACAATTCTTAATGATAAATAAATAAATACATAAAATAAATAATTTAACAACGACGTCGTGTTAAATAGCGTATTCGCATTTATTAATACGCAAGGCAATTTCATAATTATTATTTGTAATTTAAATTAATTTTAATCTAATACACGCGTTTTAATAATAGCGTCACATTTATAAAAGCATTAAACAATCCTTAAATATTATATCTGCATTTAGCATTTAAATAATTTAATAATAATTTAAACCCCTATTTATTTTTCATTAATTAATTTTTACAAAATTAAAACACCTAAAAACTAATACCTAGTTAAATAAAATCAGCCCACCTTTTAAATTCGCATTGAATCGCCCAAATTTCTAACCCACAACATGCCTCCGGCCCAACTATATCAGCCCTCCCCCATTCCTTTAGATACCAACTCACCCCCCAGCCCTTATTTACTCTTCCCCTAAAACGTCCCTCTCCCTTCACCTAAAGAAAAAAACCTAAAAAAAAGAACCACCCTCTTCCTCCCTTATAACCCTAATCGCCGCACCTCGCCCCAGCCGGGATTCTCGCTGGAGAATCCGGCGAATCACCTCCCAAAATCAGACCCAACGCAAACCATTCAACTTACCATAACCAATCTTACACCAGATAATATCTACAATCAATACTTACCATAAGAAACTTGTCGAATCAGTACCAATATCTTGCCATAAATGCCCACAAAATCTGACCCAAATCAGTACAAAATCAACACCAAAAATCGAGATCGAATCAGTCAAAAATCGGCATCAAAGTTTTACCAAATTTGGAGTTGAATGAAAACAATATAAACCCACCAACAACACATGCAAAGGCATCGGGGGAATTCAATGAGAATACCCGACGAGAGCAGTTGAGAGCACCTCTCCTTGACAAGGAGAAAACCAGTAAAGACAAACCGATAAGAAAGACACCGAGAATCAGAGAATCCATCGAAATAACAGGCATCCAAATTGGCGAAGAATCGAGGAAATCAGCAGTAAAAGGGGCAATAAAATCCCTAAAAACGCAATACAACCCTGAGTGAATCGACGACTTGATACGCTGCCTCGGTTCGCTGCCCGGAGAAGGTAAAACCATTACCCTTTCAGTCTTAGATTTCATATAGACACTTATATGCGTAATGTGTGTTTCGGATTTCTCAAACATGTATTGATTATGTATTGAGTTGACGTCGACGATTGCTTATGCTCCCTGCAATTTATCGCAGAACCTGTTTAGTTAATTGTCGTTGGCGATTGTATTTTAATGCGATTAAACCAATATTTAGCATTTATTGGGTGTCTGCATGGATTAGTCCAGTTATGTGGTTTATTGGATGTTAGAAGCCCTTCTCGCTGTCTTTGCTTGCGTTCTAAAAGATGTTAATATAGAATTTGAAACCTGTGTAGTTGACTGCTTCTGTCCGGTTTGTATGTCCCAGTTTCAGTTGGAATCTGAATTTGTTAGAGGACAAGTTGTGGTTAGGGCAATCTTCAAGGTTATTCAATGTTACTCATGTTATAATGTGTTGTTGACTTTTCATGAAATAGTTAAACTTGCTTGCATTTTCAATCTAAGTTCACTGTGTCGGAAGCTGGAATATGTTAATATTGCGTTTGTTATGCCCTGGTGCTGTCGGGTGAGTCGTGTTATGATCGTTTCTCTCGTTAGTATCTCTTGTTAGGATATGATCTTTCCATATGATTTGCGGTGTAAGTGGTAGACGAAGTATGTAGATTTTAGGATATCATGTTCTGCATAATCATGTCTGTTATGCCTTATTTTCTGAAAGGCCCATCACTAATATGCTTGTCCCGCCCTGTATTTTAGGTTGGATCATGTAGGTTGATTGTTTTATATTCCCTTGATATTAAGCACACATGTTTTCAGCTTACACGACCTCTATTTTGCAAATCAGGCCTCAGACCAGTCAGATCCTCATATCTAGCATTTTTCCTTTGTACAATGGTTTTACCTGCTTCAGTGTTTCTTATGTCTAAAACGTAGCGTAAATGGAACTTCATAAACCAGTTTCATAGCTTTTGATATAGCCACACTCATCCTTACATGTACCTGTATTTGCAAACATTTAGTATAGCGTTGGCCTAATTTTGAAGTGTTGAGTAATCGTATCCCTCGGGGCAGTGTCTGATATGTTGCGTGTTAAACGATTTGGTAAGAGCATGTTAGTTTATTCGTCCTCGTATCCGGAATCATGTTTTCTGAATTAGCCATCTATCTATGATTAGTTCAGCCTTGATGTAGTTACACACCTAATAATGTTGCCTCAAATGGTTATAATTAATACCATTCCAGCCTGAAGCATCTATTTGCTTGCCTTGGCTGGTCTAGGTACTGATCTGCGTCCTTGATAACGTGTGATTGCCATGAGCCATTTACCTTGCTATAACAGTATGTCGAAAGACCCGTCATACATAAAATAGAGTCTTTCAAGGGATAATTAACCATACCTGGATAGTTATATGCCCCTGCCTTCCTATGCTTAGCCTGAATCTGGATTTCTTGTGAAGTGTGCATAGATGTATTAGAAATACTGCGGGTGTTTGATATAATCTTCTTAAGTTTGTGCTGCTTGTCTTATGTGATTCCCTCTACTATATCCATGTCTATGTGCTTAGGTGGGTATTAAATCCCAGTTCGGGATTGCTTAGCTAATGAGAATTAAATCACATACATGTTTAAAGTTGCATGATTATTTTTATCTGCGCGCATCATTGATACTTTGGGATATATACTAATCTTTATCTTCTCTTCTTTTACATGAAATGCATCGAAGCAAAATGAAAAGTCTCACTGTGAGGCTCATTATGAGTCATACCGCATGAGGACCCGCATCCACATTCTTGCATTCTCCGCGTCAGAAATTCCAAGCCACCGGCGAGTGTTATCGC
Source organism: Przewalskia tangutica (assembly GCA_029844215.1). Lineage (NCBI taxonomy): Eukaryota > Viridiplantae > Streptophyta > Magnoliopsida > Solanales > Solanaceae > Przewalskia > Przewalskia tangutica. The sequence continues at coordinate 12,007,363 of CM056739.1, read as the reverse complement.
CATTCCCTCGAGTCACTTTATTATTTTATTTATCTTGCCCATTCATTTATTGTAAATTAATTGTCTAACATTACATTATTAGTAGAACTCTTAGAACATCAAACCTTGAGTCAATAGATTAGAAAGTAGTTAATTAGCAATTTGTTTCCCTTCGAGTTAAGTATTTTAGATTATCCATACATAGTTTAAGCTATACTAAACCACCTCATAATCTTAACTTGCATGACTAATCAGGTAGCTAGGATATTGTTTCCAAGATTTCTAACCCATTTGCTATAAATTCCATATAGAAATCTTATTTTTTATACTAAGAAACCCCCTTAAGCATGTGGCATACTAGTCAAGGTCCATTTAGTAGGCAAATACATACATTTAGTCAATAAATCAATTATAAATAATACAAATGCATGCTTTTAAACTTTACACATATTGTTATAGCACTAGTCTTATAATTTCTTAATAAAAGACAAAAATGTATTCCTTTACTAAAATACCCTCAACATTGCATCTTAGCATAAATAATTAACCCTAGGTTTGAACGGACAACCGCAAGTTAGCGGATCTTAGAGTGTGCACGTGTGTAGAAATGACGTTTCCCGACGTGCAGGCCCCAATTGTTCTAGTCATAAATAATAGGATTAAATTTTATTTCACGTTAATAAATTTCCAACAATCCCATCTTGAAAGAGATTTTGGCACACCCATATGGTGTCTTTCTAGCAATCTTTCGGCGGATCGATGTTGCATCTGGTTAGGTAGCCATGACTTTGAACCTTCCATAGTAGAATACCATCGGACTTACTTACTGAGATGTGAACGTAATGTCTTCAACCATCAGTGTTTAGTGTAATCCAAGACAACGACACCAACACAACACATTTCCTCCATCAATTGAGTGGTCTCTTTCATAGACTGTGTCTGGGATTTGGCTAGAGTCACCAGTATTGCTTGTATTTCTTTTATTTCATCTGACTTCTCTTATGGGACTGGTGGCCTGGGTTGCTGCTACTGGATATGTCCCTGAGGTTGTTGTCCTTGGTCATTCCTAATGAAAAATTTGGGTGATTTCTCCACCCCTGATTATATGTATTGTAGAATGCATTGTTGTAGGGCCTCTGAAAGTTCCCTATGGCCTGACACTGAGCTTGCTCCATAGATAGATTGTTGGGGTCTGTGGTTGGACATCTATCGAATTTATGGGGACCCCCACAAATCTCACAACTTACTGGTGTCTGGACAGCCTTAACGGACGTGGTGCTCTGCTGCAACTATTTCGCCAAAAAAGCCACCTGAGCAGTAAACGCGGTGATAGCATCCATCTCATGTATCCCAAACACTTTTCTGTTATTTGTTGCTCTCTCATCTGCCCCCTGATGGTTGTTTGTGGCCATGTTTTCTATCAAATCATGTGCCTCATTGACACTCTTTCTCATGAATATTCCTCCTGCTGCAGCATGCATCATCAATAATGGTATGAGTTGTACCATACAACCCATTATAAAATATGTGGACTAGAATCCACTTCTCAATCCCATGATGCGGCCACTTCCTTTGCAAGTCTTTGAACCGCTCCCATGCATCATATAGTGACTCCTCGACCTGACTTATTAGTCCATCTGATAAAAAATTTAGCTCTCCTCTGAGCTTTGCTGCCTTCGCTGGAGGGAAGAATTTGGCAAGAAACTTCTGGGCTAAGTCCTGTCATGTAGTAATGGAGTTCGCCTACAATGAATTCAACCAGCTCTTTGCTCTATCCCTGAGTGAGAATGGAAAAAGTCTCAACCGAATGACGTCATCAGTAACACCATTGTACTTAAAAGTTGCACACAGTTTCAGAAAATTTGCTAGATGCAAATGGGATCTTCAGATGGTAACACCCCAAACTGAACTAATCCTTGAACCATGTGCAAGATTGTTGGTTTGATTTCAAAGTTATTAGCTTCAACCGCTGGAATCATGATGCAAGTCTGCACCCCTGTAATTGTAGGCATCACATAGTCCCCCAAGCTCCTTTCTGCAGAGACATGTCTTAAAATAGGCGGTAACTCATCATTCACCAAATTTTCATTTTTGCTGATCTCCCATTGATAATGAATCAACACTTCTCTTTTCTTTTTAGTTCTTTCTGCACAATCTTTCAATCTCAGGGTTCAGAGGGATAGGAGTGTATGCTCCTCTCCTACTTCGCATAAACTAAGTTCCTGAGACTAATAAAAAATAACAAGCAGATCACGGCAGAATGTTCTAAAATAAAAATAATAAAAAGATAGAAAATAAAAACCAAATTAGAAATAAGAATAAATAATTCGATATTAATAGTACGCCAGTCCCCGACAACGACGCCAAAAACTTGTTGCGATATTTTTAAGTGTTTACGCAAGTGTACGTATCGTTCAAGTAATAAAGATCTGTAAGACCGAGTTTATCGTCCACAGAGACTGGTTTATTAAGTATCGGTTATCTATTCTATGGTATCTATTTGGCTAACGTAATGTTGTTTGAAATTTTTAACTAAGAATTAAAACTAAGTGCATAAAATAAACTAAAGATTATAATACTTTGGGTTTATAACAGTTATGAAGGAAATATGACTTTCAATTTTCTCAAATATCCACTCTTTCACGTGTTAATGCAATTCTAATGATTATTCTTCTTATTAAGATATCAGGTTAACTAATTTGTCATTATATTCCGGTTAGGACATACAAGAGCTCAACCTTGTGCAGAAACCTTCTATAATTCTACGATAAGTTTTACCACACAAGAGGATTAAGAACAATAACCTTAAATACTACACAAGTATCGGGGTACTTTCGTCCACGATTTTAACCTATGTCTAGACAACCACAGCATATTCAAATCTCCCCTCTCGGATCTCGATTCAAAATCATAAGTGATGACAATTAGTGATCAGTTAATTATCAAGCAATCACAACAATATTAAATAGATCTTAATATGCCGAAGAAGGAATCAATAACTATGCATTAACTATATGAAAGCGTTTCAAGAAGATTCGACGGAAAACCCTACTAAAGTAATTAGTTCCTAAACATTGTCATGTCAAGAACTAAATTACAATCCAACATAAACTGAAATAATATAAAGGAAAGAAAAATAACATGAACAAGCTTTGTCTCCAATCTTGTGTTGTAGCCTCCTACTTAGCCTCCCCCTAGTATGATCTGAAATATGGTATATGGTATGAGATAATGAGCAGGGTTTTAGGGTTTTATAGTTGAGAAAAATTGTCTTTCAGGCCCTAAAAACGCTTTCAAATTCGGCCCAGAACGTCAAGTTTCCGTCTGGGCACCGTGGCGCTGAAATTCCTGCAGCTCTCTGAACTTCCAGTGCCATGGCCCTGCATTCTGGCACCATGGCTCTGCAGCCTGGCGCCATGGCGCTGCTTGGCGCTACTTGGCGCTTTGCACTTCATAGGCTTCATTTCTTGGGCTTTTCTTGTGCAATTTCATCCTCAAAAGTAGTATCTTCTCCTTTATGACCGCTGTGACTCAAACGAAAGAAAAACACACCTAACACTCTACTAAACGTAAAATAAAAGAGTAAATTACTAACTAAAAAGGACTCAAAATAGTGTATAAAATACACTCAACATTCGTCATGAACCATATAAGCTACAAAGTTCAGACCGAAGGACTTATCTACCCTGACCCTTTTGCTTCGTCTCGGTTCCATCTCTAGAACCTCCAAGTCTTGAGAATCTGGAACACTCGATTCCGGATAATCAACCACTTCGGAGTTCACTAGATCTGAACCTCCTAGATTCGGGCAGTTAACGACTCATAGATCTTGAGATTTTAGTTCATAACTTTATTTGCGAGAGCTTATGCCTCTTTCCTTTCTAGGGAAACGAGTCTTCAAAGAAACTGACATTCCTTAATTCCATGATTGTACCCACATGGATGTCTAGTACATCTGACTTGTGCACTAAGAAGCGATAAGCACTACTGTTGTTTGCATATCCGATGAATATGCAATCTACAGTCTTAGGTCCAGTCTTGACCTGTTTTGACTTAGGTACTTCAACCTTCGTCAGACAATCCCACACCTTCAAGTATTTGTAGGTGGGTTTATTTTCTTTTCATAGCTCGTATGGAGTCTTGTCCTTACCCTTATGTGAGACTCTATTAAGAATCTCATTCGCGGTAAGGACATTTTCTCCCCACATGTTTTGGGGAATGCCAGAATTGATGAGCAAAACATTCATCATTTCCTTCAAGGTATGGTTCATGCATTCAACGACACCGTTTGATTGAGGTGAATAAGGAGTCGTTGTTTGATGAACAATGACCGATTAAGCACAATATTCTTCAAAAGGCGCTACATATTCTCCCCATCTATCGCTACTGATTGATTTAATCTGTCCGCTTAGTTGATTTTGAACTTCTACTTTGTAGCGTTTGAATGCTTCAAAGGCTTCATCTTTACTTTTTAGTAAGTAAAGGTAAAAATACTTTGTGCTATCATCTATGAATGTCACAAAGTACTTGTTCCCCCTCTTGTTCGCACAAACTTTAAATCACATATATCTGGGTGAATACGTTCTAGATGAACGGTTTCCCTTTCAACGGATCTAAAATGACTCTTTGAAAGTTTTGCCTCTAGGCACACCTCACATAGGGATGTCAATGGGGCGGGGCGGGGGCGGGGGAAGGGTATCCCATACCCGTACCCACCACCTAAAACACATCCCCACCCTGGCCCCACCACCCATCACGGGTAGTAATTCTTCCACCCGCCCCCGCCCCACTTACTTCAGGCGGATACCCACTTACCCGGCAGGTACCCATTAATAAAATGCTCAAATAATGTCTAGCAATTGTTTTAGTCACCAAAATGAAAGTTATATAAGAAAAAAGAAAACAAATGAACATTTCCACTATTGTGTATCGAATATTAATTCTAAAACCTTGTCAAAAGACTCAAAACATTACGAATATTAAAAAACAGTAAAGATGAAAATATTTAACAAAAAAAAAGAGAACAAAGAGAATAAGAAAAAGAAATGTGGTGCATTACGGTGCGGGTTAGCTCAAGTCACATTTTAAATCAAGAAAGGGCCAAATAAATTCGTAAATAAACTAATAGATGATACGGATATGGGCGGTGCGGGTACGGTCGGTGTGGGTATGGTGCGGGTAGAGGGGCGGGGCGGGTCTTATATGAAATCCACCTCCGCCCCACTACCCATGGCGGGTAGCACTTTTAATACTCATACCCGCCCCACCACCCACCAAACCATCCCCCATACCCGCCCCAATTGGAGCGGGTGCGGGGCGGTAACCGCATTTACCCGCCCCACTGACATCCCTAACCTCACACTTACGTTGAGGGTTTACGTCGATAGATGGCACCAACTCCAACTTTACCAACCTTTGGATAGATTGATAGTTTACATGTCCTAATATATGGTGTCATAAATTAGACGACTCAATCAAATAAGAAGAAGACTCGGTTTTATTAATAGAAGAAAGCATTACTGACAAAGCATTAGCTTTAAAGAGGCCTTCACAGACGAAACCCCTTCCTACAAATGCTCCATTCTTAGTGATTACAAATTTATTGGACTCAAACACTAGCCTAAAAATAGCATTCACTAATAAAGGTCCAGAAATTAAATTTCTTCTAATTTCCGGTACATGCATCACCTCCTTCAAAGTTAGTATCTTTTCGGATGTCATCTTCAGGATTACCTTTCTTACACCCAGCACCTCAAATGAAGCGTCGTTTCCCATGAACAACTTCTTATCTGTGACTGGTGTATATGTGGAGAAGGCTTCTTTATTGGAATAGATGTGAAGGGTAGCACCCGTGTCCATCCAACACTGCATAGGATTCTCAACGAGGTTTGCTACAAGTACCACCACCGAGAACTCCTCAATCATTTCGTCAAGAAGCGTGTCTTCGACGATGTTAGCCTTAGGCTTGCACTTGATCTTTCTCTATTCTCATTCTTAATGTCTTTTAGCTGGACGCAGTTTTCTTGCTCAATTACGGAGGTAGAGTATCCCCTCCACACCATCTTAGTACCATTCTCTTCCTCATCATCCTCTTCTCTGAGTTAATTTCAGGAGGTTTCATTCTCATTTAACATTTGTTGTTTCCTTGGCCTTACCCTCAGGTTCCACACTTTTCTTTAATGGTCCTCCACAAGCATCAGTACTTGTGAGGCTTTTCGCAGAGACAACTCCTTCAATGACTCCAATAACAAAACATATATCCTGTACTTATGGATCAAGTGGTGGCTTGAACACTCTGAAGGTCATCTCTGGCTCAGGTGGTGGTTGGAACACTTTGAAGGTCATCTCTGGATCAGGTGGTGGCTGGAACACTTTGAAGGTCATCTCTTTATCTTGAACTCTGAGCTTCAACTCCCCCTTCTCAACATCAATAAGTGCCCTCCCTGTGGCTAGGAATGGTCTCCCAAGGATGATATGTATCTTCTCATCTTCCTCCATATCAAGAATGAGGAAGTCAACATGCAAGATAAAATTGCCCACTTTTACCAACACATCTTCAATTATTCCTCTAGGATGCACAATAGATCGATCAACTAGCTGCAAGTAGACTGTTGTTCACCTTGCTTCCACCAAACCAAGCCTTTTAAATACCGAGAGAGGCATAAGATTGATACTTGCCCCTAAGTCACATAAAACTTGCTTGCATGTCACCTTCCCTATAGTGCAAGGTAAGGTGAAACTCTCTGGATCTTTCAACTTAGGGGGAAGTCTCTTATGCAAGATGGCACTCCATTCCTCTGTCAGCGCTATTGTCTCATAGTCTGCCAACTTCCTCTTCTTAAACATGATTTCTTTCATGAACTTCACATAAGTTGACATTTGCTTCAAAGCTTCAATGAATGAGAGATTGATATGAAGCTTTTTGAAGACCTCTAAAAACTTGGAGAATTGCTTGTCTAAGGACTTCTTCTGCAGTCTTTGAGGGAATGGAATTCTGTCTATATATTCCTCATGATCGCCAGAGCCTTCTACAATAGGCGGTCCTCAAGAACCCCTCTTTTCTGCCTCATCGCTTTATCTAACTCACTCTCTTTTTAAACCACTGGTTGGGGTGCAAACTGATCTAACTGCTTCCCACTTCTCAAGCTTATTGCCTGGCATTGTTCTCTTTGGTTCACCACATTATTGCTGGGAGGAGTCCCCTAAGGTCCGTCATGCACTTTCTCTGTCAACTGCCCTAATTGAGTATCTAAGTGACTAATGGATGACCTGGTTTCCGCCATAAATTGAGTCTGGGAGTTGGTCAAGGATGAAAGTAAGGATGCCAAATATGAAAATGAGGACTCCAAGTTGCTAATGGATGACCTGGTCTCTATTATGAATTTTGTCTGAGAGTTGGCCAAGGTTGAAAGTGAGGACCTGGTTTCCTCCATGAATTGAGTGGTATCTTTCATAGACTGTGTTTGGGATTTGGATAGAGTCACCAGTATTGCTTGTATTTCTTTATTCCATCTGACTTCTCTTGTGGGACTGGTAGCCTGGGTTGCTGCTACTGGATCTGTCCCTGAGGCTGTTTTCCTTGGTCATTCCTCCATAAAAAAATTGGGTGATTTCTCTACCCCTGATTATATGTATTGTAGAATGCATTGTTGTAGGGTCTCTGAAAGTTCCCTATGGCTTGACACTGAGCTTGCTCCATAGATAGATTGTTGGGGTCTGTGGTTGGGCATCTATCGAATGTATGGGGACCCCCATAAGTCTCACAACTTACTGGTGTCTGGACAACCTTAATGGACGTGGTGCTCTGCTGCAACAGTTTCGCTAAAAAAGCCACCTGAGCAGTAAACGCGGTGATAACATCCATCTCATGTATCCCAGCCACTTTCCAGTTATTCGCTGCTCTCTCATCTGCCCCCTGATGGTTGTTTGTGGCCATGTTTTCTATCAAATCATGTGCCTCATTGACACTCTTTCTCATGAATGTTCCTCCTGCTGTAGCCTGCAGCATCAACAATGGTACGAGTTGTACCACACAACCCATTATAAAATATATGGACTAGCATCCACTTCTCAATCCTATGATGCAGGCACTTCCTCTGCAAGTTTTTGAACCACTCACATGCATCATATAGTGACTCCTCGCCCTGACTTATTAGTCCATCTGATAAAAATTATTTAGCTCTCATCTACGCTTTGCTGCGTTCGCTGGATGGAAGAATTTGGAAAGGAACTTCTGGGCTAAGTCTTGCCTTGTAATGGAGTTCTCCTGCAATGAATTCAACCAACTCTTTGCTCTATCCCTGAGTGAGAATAGAAAGAATATCAACCGAATGACGTCATCAGTAATACCATTGTACTTAAAAGTTGCACACAGTTCCAGAAAATTTTCTAGATGCAAATGAGGATCTTCATATGGTAACCCCCCAAACTGAACTGAGTCTTGAACCATGTGCAAGATTGCTGGTTTGATTTCAAAGTTATTAGCTTCAACCGCTGGAAGCCTGATGCAAGTTTGCACCCCTGTAATTGTAGGCATCACATAGTCCCCCAAGTTCCTTTCTGCAGGGACATGTCTTAAAACAGGCGGTAACTCATCATTTACCAAATTTTCGTTTTGTTGATCTCCCATTGCTAATGAATCAACACTTCTTTTTTCTTTCATGTTATGTCTGCACAATCTTTCAATCTCAGGGTTCAGAGGGATAAGAGTGTCAGCTCCTCTCCTACTTCGCATAAACTAAGTTTCTGAGACTAATAAAAAAAAACAAGCAGATCACGACTGAATGTTCTAAAATAAAAATAATAAAAAGATAGAAAATAAAAACCAAATTAGAAATAAGAATAGATAAGTCGATATTAACAGTACACCAGCCCCCGATAACGGCGCCAAAAACTTGTTGCGATATTTCTAAGTGCTTACGCAAGTGTACGCATCGTTCAAGTAATAAAGATCTGTAAGACCGAGTTTATCGTCCACAAAGACTGATTTATTAAGTACCGATTATCTATTCTGTGGTATCTCTTTGGCTAACGTAATGTTGTTTGAGATTTTTAATTAAGAATTAAAACTAAGTGCAGAAAATAAACTAAAGATTATAATACTTTGGGTTTATAACAGTTATGAAGGAAATAAGACTTCCAATTTCCTCAACTATCCACTCTTTCACGTGTTAATGCAATGCTAATGATTCTTCTTCTTCTTATTAAGACAGCAGGTTAACTAATCTGTCATTATATTCCGGTTAGGACATATAAGAGTTCAACCTTGTGCAGAAACCTTCTATATTTCTATGATAAGTTTTACCACACAGGAGGATTAAGAACAATAACCTTAAATACTACACAAGTATCGGGGTACTTTCTTCTACGATTTTAACCTATGTCTAGACAACTACAACATATTCAAATCTTCCATCTCGGATCTTGATTCGAAATCATATAAGTGATGACAATTAGTGATCAGTTAATTATCAAGCAATCACAACAATATTGAATAGATCTTAATATGCTGAAGAAGTAATCAATAACTATGCATTAACTATATGAAAGAATTTCAAGAAGATTCGACGGAAAATCCTACTAAAGTAATTAGCTCCTAAACATTGTCAAGTTAAGAACTAAATTACAATCCAACATAAACTGAAATAAAATAAAGGAAAGAAAAAGAACTTGAACAAGCTTTGTCTCCAATCTTGTGTTGTAGCCTCCTTATTTGCCTCCCCCAAGTATGATATGAATAATGGTATATGGTATGACATAATGAGAACGGTTTTAGGGTTTTATAACTGAGAAAAATTGTCTTTCATACCCTAAAACGTCACAATTCGGCCCCGTAACGCTGTTTTACGCTCGCGTCGTGGTCGTCTTGGTGGCGCCATGGCGCCGAAATTCCTGCAGCTCTCTGAACTTCCAGCGCCATGGCCCTGCATTCTGGCGCCATGTCGCTGTTGCCTGACGCCATGGCGCTGCTTGGCGCTCTGCACTTCTTAGGCTTCATTTCTTGGGCTTTTCTTGTGCAATTTCATCCTCAAAAGTAGTATCTTCTCCTTTATGACCGCTGTGACACAAACGAAAGAAAAACACACCTAACACTCTACTAAACGCAAAATAAAAGTGTAAAATACTAACTAAAAAGGACTCAAAAGAGTGTATAAAATACACTCAACATTCGTCATGAACCATATAAGCTACAAAGTTCAGACCGAAGGACTTATCTACCCTGACCCTTTTGCTTCGTCTCGATCCATCTATAGAACCTCCAAGTCTTGAGAATCTGGAACACTCGATTTCGGATAATCAACTAATTCGGAGTTTACTAGATCTGAACCGCCTAGATTCGGACAGTCAACGATTCCTAGATCTTGAGATTTTAGTTCATAACTTCGTTTGCGAGAGGTTATGTCTCTTTCCTTTCTAGGAAATGAGTCTTCAAAGAAACTGGAATTTCTTAATTCCATGATTGTACCCACATGGATGTCTGGTACATCTGACTTATGCACTAAGAAGCGATAAACACTACTGTTGTTTGCATATCCGATGAATATGCAATCTACAGTCTTAGGTCCAGTCTTGACCTGTTTTGTATTAGGTACTTCAACCTTCGTCAGACAACCCCACACCTTCAAGTATTTGTAGGTGGGTTTATTTTCTTTTCATAGCTCGTATGGAGTCTTGTCCTTACCCTTATGTGAGACTCTATTAAGAATCTCATTCGCGGTAAGGACATTTTCTCCCCACATGTTTTGGGGAATGCCAGAATTGATGAGCAAAACATTCATCATTTCCTTCAAGGTATGGTTCATGCGTTCAACGACACCGTTTGATTGAGGTGAATAAGGAGTCGTTGTTTGATGAACAATGACCGATTAAGCACAATATTCTTCAAAAGGCGCTACATATTCTCTCCCTCTATCGCTACTGATTGATTTAATCTGTCCGCTTAGTTGGTTTTCAACTTCTACTTTGTAAGTGCACAAGCTTCTTCTGCTGGTGTTGTGCCTCGACCAACATCTGGAAGTGCAACTGATGCTGCTGATGCGCAAAGCGCTGCTGGAGCATCTCATGCTACTGTTATTGCTAATCCCCTAGCTGTTGCTGCTGAGGCTTCGATTGCTAAGGGAGAAGGAAACTCAGACTATGTAGATGATGGAAATGAAGAGGACGACAATGTCTCTGACTCGGGTTATGATTATGCAGCTGCTGACAGCGATGCAACAGAGTACACCACTGAGTCGGAAGAGTCAGGTGATGAGGGTACAAAAATTGAAGTTTGTGATGAAGGCTGCTGCAATTGCTACTTTTTTTATGGTACAGAAAACGGTTCGACTACTATTGATAGTGAGTCCGATGCTGACATGGAGAATGATATTGAAAAGGCTCCGGATACAATGGAATACATGTATGCTTGGAATATTACTGAAGAGCATAATGACAGAATCAATGAGTGGGTTGCCATCAACAATAGATATGGTTTGACTGTTGTTAACATGACACAATGGAAAATCAATCTGAAACGTCAGCAACAAAAACAATCAATAAGGAAGAATCCAAAGACACGGATAAGATCCACTACTTCAAACAAAAATGATCAAGTATCTTGAATACTCGGAAGAAGAAGAGAAAAGGTGTTGCAAATTAAAGATTTTATAAAGCCGGAGGTAGATTATATCTTTGGTATTATATTTATTTTTTTCATTTTGTTAGCATCATCATATGTAATATCATCACAGAGTTAGTTATAAACTCAGTGATGATCATAACTTACTTGATTTTGGCAACTTCTTACTTTCTGCATTCTTGCTAGTCGAGGCATGCGCGCCTCAGTCGGACTAGTCAGGTAGGTGATTTTATTTTTATGTACTTTGCTTTTCCCCCATGGGCCCGCCTGTATCTTTCTTTTCGATAAATAAAAAAGACCTCGGGCCGCGAGTTCGTGGATTACTTAAAAAAAAACTTATACTTTGTAGCGTTTGAATGCTTCCAAGGCTTTATCTTTACTTTTTAGTAAGTAAAGGTAAAAATACTTTGTGCTATCATCTATGAATGTCACAAAGTATTTGTTCCCCCCCTCTTGTTCGCACAAACTTTAAATCACATATATCTGGGTGAATAAGTTCTAGATGAGCGATTTCCCTTTCACGGATCTAAAAGGACTCTTTGAAAGTTTTGCCTCTAGGCACACCTCACACTTACGATGAGGGTTTACGTCGATAGATGACAACAACTTCAACTTTACCAACCTTTGAATAGATTGATAGTTTACATGTCCTAATATATGATGCCATAAATTAGACGACTCAATCAAATAAGAAGAAGACTCAGTTTTATTAATAGAAGAAAGCATTACAGAAAAAGCATTAACTTTAAAGAGGCCTTCACAGACGAAGCCCCTTCCTACAAATGCTTCATTCTTAGTGATTACAAATTTATTGGACTCAAACACTAGCCTAAAACTAGCATTCACTAATAAATGTTCAGAAATTAAATTTCTTCCAATTTCCGGGACATGCATCACCTCCTTCAAAGCTAGTTCCTTTTCGGATGTCATCTTTAGGATTATCTTTCCTACCCCTAACACCTCAAATGAAGCGTCGTTGCCCATGAATAACTCTTATTCGTGACTGGTATATATGTAGAGAAGGCTTTTTTTTTTGGAATAGATGTGACGAGTAGCACCCGTGTCCATCCAACACTGCATAGGATTCTCAACGAGGTTTGCTTCAAGTACCACCACCGAGAACTCCTCAATCATTTCGCCAAGAAGGGTGTCTTCGAAGATGTTAGCCTTAGGCTTGTACTTGACCTTTTCTCTATTCTCATTCTTGAGTTTGCGGCAATCCTTGATCATGTGACCAGGTTTACCACAATGATGGAAATCCCTTTAAACTTCTCAGTTGTTGGGCCCTTACCATCCTACTGAAACTTTCGCTTCTTTCTTGAGTTCCCTTTGGCTTCCGCCAGGTTTGCCTTAGCCTCAGAGGGGTGTTTCCCCTTTAGCATGACCTTCTTATTATCCTCCCGAATCTAGAGTTTGATAATAAGTTCCTCAAAGGTCATCTCACTTGTCTTGAGTTTTAAGTAACTCATAAACTCATTCCACGAGGGAGGTAACTTTTAAATTAATGACGCAACAAAAAATTGCTTGTTAGGCTTCATTCCTTCCAAATCAAGGTGATGTAAAATCATTTGAACTTTCTGGACTTGAGACATCACAGTTTTGTTGTCCACCATTTGAAATTTCAGAAATTTTCCAACGATGAACTTCTTAGTACCCGCATCTTGTGCATTGTACTTCTTCTGCAGTTTATCCCACTACTCTTTGGCGGTGCCAACAGTGCAATACACCGTGTAGAGAGGGTCGGACAAACAGTTCAGTATATAATTTTTACACATGAAATCACTATAACTCCATGCATCAAGAACCATCTTCATGTCATTTACGACATGGATACCTTGGCCCTCTCAAGCCGTTTCATTTGGCTGAAGGTCCATTTCATCTCCAGCTTGTGGAAGATCTTCGGTTAGGAAATGAGACATTTCCATAACCATAAAAAAGAACAGTATCTTTAACTGTCATCTCTTGAAATTTGTCCCCATGAACTTCTCTGGGCTTTCATGGTGGAATCCAGTGGGTGGTGGAACGGTAGCGTTCCCATGAGCAGCGGGGAAGAAGTTGGTTGAGCCTTGTGCAGTAGTGGCAGCAGTGGGGAAGGAACTAGGTACGCCTTGAGCAACGAATTGTTCTTCTCCAGTCATCTTCTTTGTTACTTACAACAAATATTGTCTTAAGTTCGTGAGTTACAAAAAATGTTACAAGGAAATGAGAAGTAAGTAACAACAACAAATATTACAATATGAAATTAAGAACAAAATGAACTACTACAAAGAATTTGCTGAGTCGGGTGTTAGCACCCTTCCTTAAGACAATATTGCCCCGTATGTATCCTTTTATGGTGATTGACAACTTGTCTTCCAAGATAAAACAACAACAAATAATTGAGCAAAGGAGACTCAAATGTTTACTAAAAAGAAGAACCTTTTGAGTGTGTGAAAGAAAGCAAGAGAGGAAGAAGTATTCAGAAAATCTGATTGCAAGTGTGTTTTCAAATTTAGCCAAGGGCCTCAATTTATAGTGTGTGTAAGATGACCTCTCATCTAGTCAACTAATGACAATCAATGGTCATGTAATGACACTTATTGAGAGGTGTTATTCAATCAAATAATGGCTGAATTCAAGTGCCAAGTAATGGAGAATCAATGCTCCAAAACCAGCCCAAAAGTCAGAAACTTTTCGTCTTCCGTCGATCATTTTGCCTCCGAAGCGCAGCGGCTCTGCCTGGGAGGCGCCACGGCGCCTCGGTTCAAGTGACTGAATAGTGGTCAAGCTTCGCAGCACTCCGGCTCCTCGGCGATTTCCGACTCGTTTCATCTTTTACACATCGTACATTGGTTCCTTCATTTTCCAACGTGAAACACTCGTCATTTGACCAATAACCGTCTATCATTTCATATCTCAAACATTTCATTTTGTAAAAATATTTCTTTCACTAAGAAATTTTACGATCATTGATACAATGTGTGCACGTGTGTGAAAACGACGTTTTCCGATGTGTGGGGCTTCAATTATTTGAGTCATAAATAATAAGATTAACTTTTATTTCACGTTAATAAATTTCTAACGTATGCCACTCAGATTCTATCAATTTTGAAACGGATAAGTTATTACTTACTCTTCTCCAGCTCGTTTCCATAGTACCCACGATTCAGACGATTCTTCTAAGTCACAAGCAAATAAATATGTCTTGTTGTTCTAAGTCATACTAATTCTACTGCGGCTACTGCTATTGTTAATGGAGATTCTGCTAAGGTATCTTTACCGCCGGTGGAATCTCCGGTGAGGTCATCGATTCCCTCTGATTCTACTAAGTCAGATCTGAAAGGAAGAGTGCCGCCGGAGTGTATTCTTCATTTTTCTAATATAAATACAATGTATTTTGTATTTCGTCGTAGATCCGACGACTTTTTTAGTGTAAAACTGTAAATACAGTGTTTTCGCCGGAGTCGTTGCATATCTATATGAATATAGTGTAGTTTTTTTTTTTTGAGTAATACAATGTATTTTTAAAAGGATTTGAATATATTTTTCATTTTTAGAGTGTAAATACAGTGGTACTTTGTATTTTGTCCGAGATCCGATGAGTTTTGATTGTATTATTTCTTTTTAAATACATTATATATTTTATATTTTCACCGGAGATTTGATCGAATTTGACTATATACACGTGACATCAGATAAGGTTGAATACAACTAAACAATGTATTCAAATAAACTAGTTATGAATTGTAAATTGATAAAAGGTAGCTACTAATTGTGATGAGATGCAATTTTATTTACAAAAGCCAACGGAGTCGAAGAAGAACTTTCAACCTTTTCAATGGTGGCAGGATAACAAAAGACAATTCCCGGTACTTGCAGCTATGACACGAGATATTCTTAATGTGTCTATCTCAACAGTGGCTTCTGAAAGTGCATTCAGCCAAGCACGAGATCAAATAGGAGACACACGTCACTCATTGGACGGAAACACATTAGAGTGTTAGTCTGCTTAAGGGATTGGATCAGATCAAAGAGAAGAAATCAAGAATTGGTAGATGTTGACTCTCCGGAAGATGAAGAAATCGACAATATTTTGAAAAGCGGAAGCGGGACTTGAATTAATACTCCAGATTTAGAGGTTATGGAGCATCAACAATTCAATCAACCTATAAATTACGAAGAACTTTGTAAAATGATGCATAATATGTAAATAAATTATTATTATTTTATTAGTTCATTATGTACTCTTATTAACGTTTTGAATAATAATGAAAGTTCGAAAGTTTACGCTTTACATATTAATTCTTATTATTAATTTTTATTGTATTATTTTTTTAGTTGTTAACTTATGTCTTGATTGTCTTGTAATCTAATAGATTAATAAAAGTATAACTACAATATAAAGTATAAACTATAAAATACAATGTTAACTTTAAATTTTAAAATATAAAACTATATACATTACATATTTAATTTGAATTTAGTTATATTTTCAGAATTAAAAAAAGGGGTGTTGGCGGGCCCAACGGTAATATTACCGTTGGTAGGGGGGGCAACGGTCATTTGACCATTTTTGCCCCCCCCCCCCTTTTTTGTTTATTAATTATATTTTTATCCTTTAAAAAATCTATAAATATTCTATATTCTTCTCATTTTTATCACACAATTATTTCTACAATTCTCTCAATTCTCATACTCTCTTAATTCTCTCTATTTTCAATTCTCAAGTTATTATTATTATTATTATTATTAATTTTCAAAGTAGCAAGACGCAATACTTCGAGCTTAGAGTTTCAACTTTCAATTGAATTCTGAATCCCGAAGTTTGGTACACTCGTTTCATTCTCTAATTATTTTATTAAATTGTCATATTTATTTGTTGATTATTTAAATTAAATATTTTATAATGGATAAAGGTAAATCTATTTCAAGGGGTACAAAATCTACAGGTTCTTCATCATCTAATCAAAATATAGATTATGATCAAATACAAGAAGATTTTGAAATAGAAGATAATGAATATGATAATGTTCATATAGATAGTATAGTTGAAACTGAAACTCATACACTTACTAGTGTGCCTTCTGTCAATGTTAGTACTACTAGTGGTAGACCTCATTTACCAGTAGTAACGCGTAGGAGAAACAAGAGTAAAGTGTGGAACTTTTATGATAGAATTGGGGACACTAATAAAGTTAGATGTAATATTTGTGGGAAAACTTATAAACATAAGAGAATGGGTAATGACGGGGGACGGGAAATATAGTTAGGCATGTAGAGAAAGTTCATCCGACACACTGGTCAACAACAAATTAAGTATAAAATATAACGTTGCAGTTACATTATTTGATAACAACTCTGCTACTAATCTCCGTTCTAGTTCTGCTCCTGTGTCTACATCTGCAGGATTCAATGAAGACGATGATAATGAATCTTTAGATATATAATTATATAAGGAGCACTTTTACAACAACACAAGTTGCGGCGGAACCGCGGAAGGGGGACTGGAATGAATACTCCAGATTTAGCGGCTATGGATCCACAACAATTCAATGAACGGTGAACCTATAAATTACGAAAAACTTGTTAGAAGGATGCATAATATATAAATAGAATTATTATTACTTCATTATGTACTCTTTTTAACATTATGAATAATGAAAGTTCGAAAGTTTACATCTTATCATTAGTTTTTATTTTATTATTTCTTTTGTTGTTAACTTATGAGTTATGTGATTATGTCTACTAATTTAATAAATTAATAAAAGTATAACTACAATATAAACAATAAAGTATAAAGTTATAAACTATAAAATACAAAGTTAACTTTAAATTTTAAAATATAAACTATATTATATTACATATTTAACTTGATTTTAGTTTACATTTCGATTTTTTTAAAAAGAAATTCGGTCCGGTCCGACCGGTTCAACCCGGAACCGCACGGGTCGACCGAAAATCCGGTAATAAACCGATCCGGTAAGCCAGGTAAGTCGGTAAACCGGACCGATAACCAGTCCGGAACCGGTTCAACCTGGTAAATATCTACCGGGTCGACCCGATATACAAGTATAATTGTCATACAATGCCAATTTATTATTATTTAAAGCGGATAGTTTTTTAAAAGGCCTCATTCTCACAAATGCTCCTATTTTGGTGTGGTCTTTAATTTTTTATCCTTTAAATTTATGTTCTTTAATTTTTTCCTTCATTATTTTTTTGTGCGGTATAACTAGAATTTCTCAAGGCATAATTAGTGTTTATCTTTGACATATGTATCATAACACCCATAAATTATGCCGGATAAAGTATAATTTTTAACACTCAACATAATATGAAAAAGTGATAATTTCAGATTTCGACGACATAATTAGCGTTTAACTTCAACATATGTATCATAACATTCACACAAATTATGACATATAAGGCATGATTTCCAACACTCAACATAATCTTAAAAATTACTATAAAACTATGCCGCATAACTTAGTTCCTACATAATTTAGGCCGCGCGAGGCAAAATTTCAGTTTTTGAAAAGAAAAATATTATAGAGACTATGACTTGCGAAGTAGACCTGAATATTTTCATAAAATAAATAACATGGGCAAACATTAAAAGACCACGAATATGAGGGGAAAATTAAAGACCAGTGCGTTTTAAGAACTATCCGCGCAAAATGGGGCTATTTTTTGTTCTGAGTATATTTGGGCTAGGGCTGGCCAGTGGACCGGGTCGGGCCCATCGGGATCGGGACCGGCGGGATCGGGACGGGGTCGGGGTGGAGAGGAGGGGGTCGGTGAGGCGGGCGGCGGGACTAAGCGGGGCGATCTGTGTCGTCCGGTCGATCCCGATGGTGGTCGGGGCAGGACGGTCGAGGTTTTTTTCCCCACTAAATTAAAAATACTAAATTACTAACAAAGTAACATTAACATATAGTCATATAGTGATAGTCATAGACTCATATTATACTATTATAATATTATAGTATTATAATTATACTCATATATATAATATATTTATAAAGTATAAAGTATAAACTAAATAATTAAACAAAGACAAGAAGAGTGTAAAAAAAACATCCCAAGGCTGTTTTTGTGCCTCTTATATTATTAATTATTTTATTGAAATATACAAGATTCAGAATTACAACATTGTAGTGTACTGTTGTTGAAAACAATTGCAAAAGACATAGAAAAATTAAAACATTGCAATGAAATAAATTACCAATTTGAAAATACTTTTTTTAGTTTCTTTATAATTTCGTGTGGTTCTTCGATTGGAATTGGTATATCTTGGTCAAATTGTTCCACATCGCTACTCATGCCTTCAGATAAAATGTCGTTGTAATTTTCGTCTTCTTCGTTAATCTCTGGTTGTGCGCCTCAGCCGCTCATCGTATCCAATCTCGAATAAACCGCCATCTCAGTATCTCAGGCTAATGAGTGTTTGTGCTCTCCTATTTGAAATCTTCCTGCAGAAAAAGAGCTTTCAGAAGCGATTGATGACGCTTGAATGTTCAAAATATCTCCGGTCATCATTAAAAGTGTCGGAAATGTCTTCTCATTCTGCATCCAATATTTCAGCAAGTCTTCCTTTCCGTCTTCATTGATAACTGCTTGGTAAGGTAAATTACCCTGCAAAACAAAAACATCGAACTCGCTAATTTGGTTAGCACTGCTACCTTATGCATTCTATTTCTGAGGCTTTCAATAGAATTTTTACTAGCCGCAGAAACAACATGTCTTTTTTTAGGCTGTGTTGAAGAAGAAGATGGTACGAAAGCCGGTTGGGTACTAGCACTTTCTTGCTGGTAATGCCGATATACTTTTTTGCATTTATCTTCTACGTTATTCAACACTTCTTCTAGCGTTTGTTCAATAGGTGGCTCAACATTTAAATTTTTGGGAGTTGGAGGTGGAAGTACGTCCATACAGTTATAAATATTTTCAATAAGACTTTTACAACCCTCTACTTTAATAGTCGGGTTTAATACAGCACCAATAATATAAATAGGGGGAATAGGAATAAAATATTTCTTTAATTTCATAAACATTTTTTTAATAGCTGCCTTATAAGCAGGTTTTTTCATATATTCTTTAAGAAGTAAAAATATTATAGCTATATAAAATAACATAGTTGAAATAGTAGGATAATATAAAGTAGAAAATTCTTTTGTTGCTCGTTGAAAATTCTCTAGAAATACAATAAGTTCTTTAATTTTGTCCCAATCATTATCCACAATCATATCATTTGGATTTTGATTATGGGCGTTAAAAAATAAAGTGATAGGTTTTCTATAGTCATAAGCAACAACTAGTTGGTCATATAAAGAATTCCACCTAGTAGGTACTTCTTCGGGAATTTTTCTGTAAGATAGTCCACAATAGTGACAAGTTTTTTTATATTATTTTCTGTGTTGAATTCTATTATTTTTTAAAATAAAGTGTATAGCAAATTGTATTTTTTCAAGAATATCTTGAAAAAGTGAAAGACCATCCTTTACAACTAAGTTATAAATATGGCACGCACATTTGATATGAAAATATTTTGGAAAAGACGGAGTTAAAACTTCTTTTAAAATATAAATAGCTGCATTGTTAGAAGATGCTTTATCTAATGTAATACTCATAACTTTATCAGTTATTCCGTAATAATCGCAGACTGAATAAATATTTTCTGAAATAAACTCACGATGTACTCTTATCTATATATCTATATGCTAAAATACGTTTTGCATAGACCATTTATAATCTATCGATGAATGATTACCGTTAAATAATCATGATCGTTAGTACTACGACCTATATCAGAAGTTAGAGCGACTTTGCAATTTAAATGATATAATGAATAACACAAATATTGTTGATATTCGTGTGCAAATTTAAACACGTCTCTCTTAACCGTTGATCTAGGAAAACCTTTATAAGCAGGATTATACATATATCTAATATAATGAATAAAATCAGGCGATTCAGGAAATGAAAAAGCCAAACCCTCCACAGCAACTAATTTTGCTAGTGCTTCCCTGTCTTTATGTTTATCGTATTTAGGGCTCTGACTCCCCGTCATGGGTTAATTTGACCACTGCTTTGTCCGACAAGATGTGAACCTTGTCCCGATTGAGAGGACATCTGCTCACCATCTTTTTCAATAATGTATTGGGCATGCAAGGCTTTGTGTTTTTGCAATAGGTATCTTCTTAAACCCCCCGTCCCACCATGACCTTGTCCAGTTTTAAAAGAATAAACATTATTACAAGTTTTACATATAGTTACTTGATTCGGTATGTCCCTGTCAAAATATTTTCATACAACTGATTTTAATGGTCGTTTTGTCGGACCTCGTCTCATACTAGGGGGGATATGAGGCATTTCACTAGTGGGTGTATCATCATCTTCATTAGTAGGTGTATCATCATCTAGAATGTCATCTAAATTAAAATCTTCTTCATTTTGGGGATAAACATTTGTGTCAAGATCATATGGTATTTCAGGAAACAGTTCAGGATCTATAAAATCATCTTGTCTAGGAATACTAGAAGAAGTACCCTTGCCCTTGTTACCCGCCCTACTAGAAGAAGTACCCTTGCCGAAAAGACTTTTTGTTCTTTTCATTTTAATTATGATAATAAATAATTAAATAGTTAAAGACTTAAAGATAATGAAATTAAATGTGCTAAATGAAATAAAAACAAAATAATAATTTAATGAAGGAACGAATGTACCAAACGCCGACGTAGAGTCGATGTGTAATCGAGAGAGGTTGAACATTGAAACTTTGCTCGATAGATTAATCCTCAAGCTAGTTGCCAACTTCACTCTCAATTCTCAAATTAATAAATAGAGTGTATGTAGTAGACAATGTTGTATATAGAAATTAGAGAAAATGTAGGAAAATTTGTGAGAAATAAGAAGAGAAAATGAGGTATTTATAGTTGGAAAATTGGGTTAAAGTGTAAATATAATAACTTAGAGGTTAAAAATAAATATAAAGGGGGTAGGGGGGTTGGGGGAGTGGGGGAAGCCAAAAATGGCCGTTGTCTAACGGCCAAAATGTAAAATGGTCGTTAGACAACGGCTATTTTTGGCAAATGGCGGGACTGGGGCGGGGTCGGGCGGGACCATACCCTGTCCCGCCCCGGTTCGAGCCCCGGTCCCGCTTTTTTTTTAACACGGGGTTGGGGTCGGGTCGGGATCGGGACGGTGTCGGATCGGCCCGGCCCACTGGCCAGTCCTAATTTGGGCTGCTATAAAGGACAAAAAAGCTAAACTGTAAATGTAGTTTGGCCTAGCAGCCGTATTGGGCTGGGCTGATGTATGTTATTTTGAATATGTTATGAAAAATTGAATTAATTTGAATAAGAAAAACAAAAATAGAAGTAACATCAGCATATAAAAAGTGCTTGTACCATGCCATTAAATTGGATAACATACCGTTTAAACTTGTAGTTTAATGGCTCAAATAGCAACAAAGGGTAATAAATAAATATTTATCATATTTTTAAATTTTAATATAATAATATATATTTGTTTTAATTTTATTGAGTTATTTGATTAAACACGTGTCTAACCTTTTGATTTGATTGTAGGCACAACGCAACGTTCCAATCCTTATCATTTGGTTTTTAAAAATTATTATATATTATATTAAATATTAATATAATAAAATGTAAAAAAGAAATTTCGGCCAATTATACACCTCTGCTCCCCTAGTAAAGAATGCAGAAGGATGCAGATGGTTTTTCCTCTGTTTTCCTCTAATGAAAAATATTTGAAAAACCTTTGGTGTTTTCGGTTTTTATGAATCAACTTGTTAGAATTTTTTCTTTTTCTTTTTTTTTTTTTTTTTTTATCATTTGTATGTTATTTTTTTTGTGAGTTTTTTTTTCTTCATTAAACAAATGATTACGCTTGTCTTGAGGCGAGGATTTCAAAAAAACAGATCCTACCAAGACAAAGAATGATGTGTGGGGTTATTATTCATCTACCATACACCATATCTCATATCAGTTTTAATTTGTATTTAGTACGTATGACTGAACGAAAACTATCCAAAAAAAAACAAACAAAAAAAAAAAGTTTTATAGATGGGGATGGCGAGAGATCTTGATTTACTACAAATAAATTAAAAAAAAAAGAAAAAAAGAAAAAAGATTTTTTTTCTTTGATTGATGATTGATAATAACTCAAAAGTGCCTGAAAAGGTCAATGAAGGTCAATGATCAAATTGATTGTTACCCTAAACCATGATTAAAATCAGTTCAACTTATTCAAAGTGTTTACATCAACTTAATAAATACACAACTTATATTTTAAGTATATTTATCATTAAATTATTGTTAATTAATGCACGTTTTCATCCTAATTTATAATGTTAGAATAATAAGTTAGTGTTATCGGACAAATTTTCACCATATAATTATGTTCGGTGCGACCAAGGGCGGAGGTAGAATATTACTTACGAGTTCGAACGACTTCAGTAATTAAATTTGCTTAGAGACTCTATTCTTTTTGTATTAGAGAGTTCATTAAATATATAACAATATTTAATTACAAACTCATTAATTAAGACGAGTTATACATTCGACGACATTCAGAATCAGAGACATATGAAGAGTATTGTATAAACTCAGTACTTTCAATGTGGAACATAAATTTATGTGTAAAAATTTAAGAAAATTACATCAAATTATAGATATGAACTCATAACTTTAAAATATACTGAGTTCAATACTAAAAATCTTAAAAGATAAAACTTAAATCCTAAATTCACGTATATTCAATTCACGCTTCCTCCCGAATGAAACACATCTCAACCAACTCCTTAGTAAGCATCGACTATGAAATGTTTTTCTTGTAGCCCTCGTCCAGTTTATTAGTTACTTCTCTAGGTCGAGAATTTTGAAACTTATTTTTTCCAACTGGTTATTATTTGAGACGTGCACCTCTTATCGTCAGTTGGTCGAATCTTTAGTTAGTTAAGTACTATAATAGTAATTCCTTCTTTGCATTTTATATTATAAAATTTGAGTCGATGGTCTCTCGAAAACAGTCGCTCTACCTACCAAGATGAATATGAGGTTTGTGTACATTCTACCCTCACCATACTCCCACATTGTAGAATTTCACTGGGTATGTTTAACGAATCTTTTAATTTTTTTAAAAAACTTAAATTTGAATCATTTTAAAATAATAACATATTTTTAATCAAATGTATTTTAATATCGTTTTATTACCAATGTAATCATGTACAAATCAAATTAATTAAATTATGTTTTTAGTAAATATTATCATGTGAACTTGAACAGATTAAGTACCAATTAGTATATGGCCTAAATAGAGATGCTTAAGAAAACAAAAACAAAACAAAAAATAAAAGATGTCTTATTCAAACTCTAGACTACGTCGCAACAGATGTAAAGTCAGTATGTGTTTGACCAAGCTTTTACAGGTGTTTCTCAAGTTGAAAAATACTTTTTGAGCCAAACACATACTTATCAAGAAGTAAAAATATTTTTTTTAAAAACCAAAAAAGTTCTCATATTGTTTTTTTAAATTTCCCTTTATTCTCCACGTTCATAATTTCAGCTCAAAAGATTCACAAGTAAATGATGTTCTCTACGTTGTCTTATAATTACGTATATTCCTCGTCCACGGAAAATAAAGAAAAATGCTATGAAATTATAGGAATTACTTTAAATCCATGAATCATATGTATTATCATGACCGTTGCATGATTTATTTCTCTAAGATGATACATCATACAAGCATGTTGGGTGTAATAATGAAGACCATTTCAACCACACACAAAAATAAAATTACATCATAAAATGGTGGAACATTGATTATTGTCAAAGAGTATATATATAATTTACAAATTACCATAATAGAAAATATCTTCATATTCTAATTCCAAAATCATATTCTAATTATACAAGATTCCTATAACTATATTAATGTACAATATTAATTAAGGTAATCTTTACACTAAAATATTACACCAATACACACTAAATATTCAGCAACACTAAAATATTACACCAATATACCAATACAAGAAAAACAGGCTACGGTGACAGGTAAAAACTGTCATCTAAGATGACGGTTCCCATCTTTGTCATCACACAAATGATGACTGCTCAGACTGTCACACGACACGCGGTTTGCCACTCACACAAATGTCACAAACATATGGCGACAGTTCAAACTCATCACACAAATGTCACAAATGTATTTACGCTCAAACCACTACACAAATGTCACATAAATTTAAGTTTTGATTCAACTTTTTTTAAATTTCTATTAAATTAATAATTAATTTTAATATGGCGTGAAAATTAAATTTGGCGGGATTTTCTTTCGCAATTTATTTGGCGGGATTTTTTTTTAGCAATTTAATTTCAATATTGCAAATTGAGTGCACCGATGAAATGAACTAAGAATTTAAATAACACAAAAAATATACATTAAATAGCTAGAATCTGTTGTACAAAGTCTTCCCAAAATGGATAATTATTCAAAGTGTTATTAAAGTGCTTAATACAAGACTAAAACATTGTTAATCAACTATCTTATCAATCTAAAATGTTCATTCATCAGCATTTAGTTTATCAACTTATGTTTCAGCAAGTATCTTTGAAAAATGCAATCCCCACTCGACACGAACATCACCAAGTTCCTCTTGTGAGTACATGTGTTTGCCATATAACTATAAACCACGAAAAAAATAGTAATGTTTGAAATGATGTAACAATTAACATGGTTAATGATCTATCATTTAAATATAGAAGTACTTACATTATTTGTCAGTAAAGTTGAATCAAGCATCAACTCTTTCATGCAACACATAACATAATAGCCACACTCTATACCACAAAATTGTAGTGGTGTCTGTCATTGAATTAAATATCAACATTCAAATATAACTTAAAATAAAAATTATAAAGATTCACTAAATATATTTAGGGTTTAGGGTAAATATCACAAGAAAAACCATCAACTACATCTCCACAAATCAACTCAAATTCAGTTCTTGTAGCCCTTTTAGATTCACATTACACTGAACTATATGAGTTAGTTGAAAAACATTTCTTCTTCAAACACTTGAAGAAACTGTTACAAAACACAACATCACCATATTTGCACCAAAAAATGAAGCACTTGAACGTGATTTAGATTCTGAGTTCAAACGTTTCTTACTTGAACCTGGAAATATCAAATCCCTTCAAAGTTTGCTTCTTTTTCATATCATTCCTAATCGTTTTCAGTCCAATAATTGGCCTAAAAATGAGTAGAAAACTCGTCGTCTCTCAACTCTTTGTCCTGGTAAAGAACAACTCACTGTTTTTAAAAAATCAGGTCAAAAAATGGTAAGCATTCGAAAATTAATAATGCCACCCCTCAAACTTTCATATTTCTTCTAAATCTATGAATTAATGTCCACCCCTTCAAACTTTCCTTAGGATTGATCTATCTCCTATAGACAACCCTCTTCAGGATCAAGAAATTTCGCAAGCTTTGTTTTCATTCCAGCCTTTTAAAGCTCCAGCACCAGATGGTTTACACCCCCATTTTTTTCATCATTGGAACATTGTCAAAACATGTGAGCTGTCACCGTGAATTATTTTTCTTGTAGTGTACACTAAATATTCAGCAACCTCGTGATGGACTTCTGCCCACAAAACCCGTGATGGGCTTCTGTTTTATATACCGAGATTGAGATCGAAGATACATAAGTATACCACGTGTATATCGTGTGTATACTTATGTATATTTAACAAACACCTGCAGTCATATCGGACGATATTCAATCGCTGAGACTGTCCCTAAAATTTTCAAAAAAGACCGATAGAAGACCCTTCGTAAAGATGTCTGCAATTTGATATCTGGAAGGGACATGTCAGACACGTACCTGTCCACAAACTACTTTTTCGCGAACAAAGTGAATGACCATCTCGATATGTTTAGTGCGCTAGTGCTGAATCAGATTACCCAAAAGATAATTGGTACTAACATTATAATAATAGACCAATATAGATTTCTGAATAGGACAATTAAGCTCCAACAGGAGATTACGTAACCAACACGATTCAGAGACCACATTGGCCACCCCTCGATACTCGGCCTCTGCACTGGAGTGAGATAAAGTGGACTGATGTTTTGCAGATCACGAGACCAAGTTGTTACCGAGAAACTTATAATAGCAAGACATAAAATGTCTGGTGTCTGGACAGCCCCCCAATTAACATATGTATACGAGACAAATATAGACGTCGATGAGAGATATAAATGTAAACCAAAGTCAAGTGTCCCCTGGATGTATCGAATAATGTGTTTTAGCGCATTTATGTGCTCAACCCTAGGATCATGCATAAACAAACATACCTGCTATACGACATACGTAATGTCTAGTCTCGTGAACGTAAGATACCGAAGAGCCCCTGCAAGACTGCGATAGTGGGTCAGATCCTCGTAAGGGGAGTCAGCCGCAGCACCCAATTTGGGTTTAGTATCAACTGGAGTAGACATGGACTTACAGGATGCCATCCTAGCCCTTTAAATGATCTCAATTGCATACTTCTCTGTGATAAGAAAAACCTACATGGATGACGAGTGACAGCGATCCCCAAAAAATAACTCAAGGGCCCCAAGTCTTTCAGAGCAAACTCAGAACTAAACATTATCATGATAGACTGGCGTAATACATCAGAAGAGGCAGTCAAGATAATATCATCCACATGATAGACTTGCGTGAGCACGTGGAAATCTCCCAACAGTGCTATTAAGATTTAGATTGATTTCTCTCATTGTTGAACTTCATCCCCATCGAATTGTATTTTCAAGTGAGTAGAGCAACATTTGCACCTTTATCAATTTTTTCAAGATTCTCATCATCTTTTTCGATTTGGCTCTCCGGGGATTGAACTTGAAGTGCCACATTCTTTCTCTTATACAATTTCATTTGATTCTCAATGTTCATCTCATAGGTTTTGAGAATGTTCATCAAGGTATAAGGTCCATTGTAGCAAGATTGTGAGCTTCTTCAATTGCACAAATCTTTATAGTGAACTTTTCAAGAAGAGAACGGAGAGCCTTTTCCACAAGTTGAGTATTCGTTAAAGGTTCACCAAGCACTTGACATTCATTAGAGATGTCAATCAACTTTTCAAAATAAGATTTAATATCATCCGTTTCTTCTATCCTTAAACGTTCATATTTGCTCATGAGCATGCGTAGCTTAGTTCGACGAACACTTGAGATACCTTCACAATGAATTTGTAAAGTATCACATGCATCCTTAGCCGTTGGACAGTTTTGAATGAGTTTAAACATGTAAAGATCAACCCATCTAAAAATTACATTTAAGGCCTTTTCGTTAAAGCTAGCATTATTGGTTTCTTCCGCCATTCATTCAGATTTAGGTTTAACAAGAATGTCACATTTCTCATCCGACGATAACATTGGAACAACATATCCATTGGTTATAGATCTCCATGACCTAACATCAATTGATTTGATGTGAAAACGTAGGTGAATCTTTCAATAGGCATGGTTTGTACCATCTGAAATGGGAAGTCTACCGATATTTGGATTAGGTGGATCCATATCTGTAAATAACATGACCAAACACTTATTGTGTTAAGTGTCGGCTCTGATACCACTTGTTGGGTCTGGGTATGCTATAAAACAGTAAATAAAATGCAAACTTAAATGCTAATTCAGTTTCCGAATGTCAACGACAATGTCGTCTGGCACCAGTGACAACCCTTTGATAAACAGAAAAATTCAAAGAGTAAAAAGCAGCGAAAATATAAAGAACATAAGGGTTTAATATTTACATAGGTTATATAATATGACGGTCAATGACCGAAAGTATTGTATATATTTATATACACTTGAACCAATTTCTTTCTTTACAATTTTATAAGATAAAATAAAAAGAAATTAAAAGTTGAAGTCACAGATGATTTCTGTCTGAAAAATCTAACTAAGTAGACATAGACAACCTCTCATTACAATTTCTATAAAATCTAACTAGTTGCTTGAGGTTTGATACTCTTGGCGCCCTTCTTAGAATATGGTTGGGAGGCCAAATGCTCTTTAGTTTGTTATTTCGTGCTTTGTTTGTTTGGTGATGGTAATAATATCTTTACAGTTTATTACCAAAAAATAATGTATAATGACATAAAACTTATTATACATTAAGGGTCGTTTGGTAGTTGGACATGAGCTAACTAGGTAAGTTATTTATGTATTAAATCATGCAAAAGTAATACCTTGTTTGGACGTAGCATTTTTTTTCTATGTATAAAATTTAACATACCTAATACAATTGATCTGCAATTTAGAAACCATAATAATTGATATGTGTATAAGTTATGATAGAAATTATGTATTATTATTTGCGGAATAAAAAATAGAATAATGAATATATAAATAACTAAATCCTGACTTACACAAAATAATATCCTTCTATGATTCTCTCATAACTAATCTCTGCATGACTCTAACGAACCACCAAAAGACCCCTTAAATCCCTTAAATCTTAACTCTTGTCTTACTTTCGTGTTCAATGAAACTACGAAATATAAATTGACAGCGTGAAAGTATAGTTAGTGAAATATAAAAGGGAAGACATTTCAACCAATTAACCACCTACACGTAAAATGAAAAATGAGAACAAAATATCCAAAGATAGTGGCCCAGTGGCTATTAGTCAAATTTGTGGCTTTAGGGTCACAAGTTCGATTCTCGGCGGATACGTTCTCCGGGGCATATGCCTCGTATTAAAGTCTGGTAGCTTAACCGCCCGGGCATGTTGCAGTGTGAGTTTGATACTCGCCGGACAATCCTGTTGGAGGTGGACCATAGCGTTGATCCGTTGGTGGCGATCGGACATCAACGCAGGCTCACATCCCGCGATTTACCTGGCGATGACGGCTAAGAACGGGTTTCATTCGCCTCGCGGAAAGATGCTGTGATCTTGGCGATATGAGTCTTATGGCGATTCAGAAACCTGGATTATCAAAAAAAAATGAGAACAAAATAATATGACGCGTGGGCCACGATGAATTGAACAATCAAAATTGAAGAGAAGGTTCGTCAGTTCACACTCGCTGTCGCAGATGTTAACCAACGTACGTACGACGAGTGGACACAAATTGGAGGAAAGAAAATAAAATGTGGTCATCAAATTATTATTATTATAATATGATAAAAACATCTAAACAGCAAGATCTCACACGGTTTCATCAATTATCACACCCTCTAAAATGTTCTCTTCGCCGACATTCCACCAAAATTACACACTTTTCCACGCCTTTTCCCAGATTCTTCCAACTTTTGATATTCTTTTTGTTAGTCGTAGGGCTGTAAAAAAAACGGATCGAATCGAAAAAAAACTTGGATCGAACCGTATTGAATTTTTCGATTCGGTCTTCATTTCTGAAAATTTGGTTTTCAGTTCGATCCGGTCCAAATTTTTTTTTTGTTTTTAATATATATTTTTGATTTTCGGATCGGACCGAATTTTTCGATTCGACTTTTTCTAGAATTTCGGTCCTCGATCCAATCCGAGGATTTTGTGCAGCCCTAGTTAGTACTATAGTACATGTTAGAAGATTTCACTAGCTTGTAAGAATTAAAAAATATTTTCCACTCATATATTCATCTCATAAGGTAACAATATATACGCTCTTATCAGCCGGTGATGTGTAAATATTATTAAAATAAACTTTTTAATTCTTATAGCTTTACTAAAAGAGTTCTTCAAATTCGAAAAAGATGACTATAAACTATAAAGTTTAAGAGAAGAACTGTTGAATTAACATTTGGAACTAACACACACTAATTGCAAAGTATTGACAAAGTCACATCTAGTACACTACTAAAAAAGTGAACTTTCAACACAAAATTTCGACACATATCCCATTGCAAATTTACTTGTTTGAAACGTTTTTGATGAATCTTTGTCGAAAATTCTTGACGACGAGTCAAAAAACCTATTTTCTACTGAACGTCCTGCAAATACAGTAATTTTTATGTCGTAATTTGTCACCTTTCACGTCAAAAAAAATTCAGTATCAACTTTCTCATGACTTCTAAGTTTGTAAAGTAAGCCACTTAGGGTAGCTTTTAAAATTTCCACCTCTTCATTAAGGAAATTCCCCTGCGAACTGAAATTTCTTTGATTTCTTAGATTAAAGTTTATGCCTCTCTAATAAAGAAAACAAAGTATTCATGTATAGCTTGGTATATATGACTTAAAGATTAATAATTGAATTTATAGTGTTAGGCTGTTAGTTTGTGTAATCCAAGTCTGCATGCATGATCTGGATGTGAACCAGATCGAAGAGAAAAGAGGAAGAGAAGAAGAGAGAGTGAGAGAGAGTTTTGTGGGAACTTTCTGATTTCCAATTAATGATACAATGCACACATTGTGCTTATTTATACAAGTGTGTAACCAACACTTTACACTAACTACCTCTAACAACCCATAATAACTTCTTAACAGACTTTAACAAACTAAACAACCTCTTTACAAACTAACCAACTGACTGCATATATATATATATATATGTATATATTATGTCTATCTGTCTCTAGACTTCAATACCCCCGCAAGCTAGGTACTAAACAAAATATTCATACCTAGCTTGGATAATAGATAAGAGTGTTGACTCTTCAGCAGACTCTTGGTCAGGATGTGGATGCTCTGCAGTGGCAACATACAAAGTAGATACCAATCCATGTTGCACCCTCTGTCGTATAAAATGACAATCAATGTCGATATGCTTTGTACGCTCATGGAACATCGGATTAGCAGCAATTTGAATGACTGACTTGCTGTCACAATACACTAGAATAGGTAACTTCAGACACATATTAAGCTCAGCAAACAGAATTAAAATCCAGACCACCTCAGCCACCACAGATGCCAAACTTCAATACTCAGCTTCTACCGAGCTCCTGGAAATTGTGTGTTGTTTTTTCGACTTCCAAGAGATAAGAGAAGATCCAAAGAACACAAAGTAACTTGTAACCGACCTTCTGGTGTTAGGACATGAAGCCCAATCAACAACACCGTAGGCATACATCTTATCAGAGCTTCCAGCATGCATGAAAATACTCATGCCTGATGTCTTCTTCACATATCTAACTACTCTCTGCTGCCAACATATGTGACATCTTTGGAGCTTGCATAAATTGGCTTAAACACTGCACTGCAAAAGCTATATTTGGTCTAGTATTAGTTAGATACAACAACCTCCCAATCATCCTCTGATAACTTGCCACATCTGTCAACAAAGGATCATCACACACTGTGTCATCTTCAGAAACTGTAGCCCCAGTCTCTCTCAGATGATGATCATACACAACAGAGGTTAATTTCACACTCAACTCCATTAGAGAACCGGCATGTTTAGCTCATGTTAGTTCCATATCTGCAACTAGCTCCAGTGCATACTTCGTTTGGTGGATCACTATTCCATCTTTGCTTCTAGAAAATTCAAATCCCAAAAAATATCTCAGTTCTCCCAAATCTTTGATCTTAAAATGTTGTTGCAGTATTCCCTTAGTTTCTTCAATTAGGCTCACATCATTCCCAGTAACAAGCAGATCATCTACATATATTAGAACTATCACAATTATGTCCTTATCCTTCTTTGTGAGCAGAGAATAATCCAAGTGGCTATGTGTGAACCCCAGGGGACATCAATGCATTGGTTAATTTTATGTTCCACTGCCTTGAAGTTTGCTTCAGCCCATATAGTGACTTTAGCAATCTACAAACCTTCCCTTTCTTGTGTGTGAACCCCTGTGGAAGGTTCATGTATACCTCTTCATTAAGGTCTCCTTGTAAGAAGGCATTAAACACATCTATTTGATGTACAATATATCCCTTAGCAGTAGCCATTAAAAGAACTGACCTTACTGTGACCATCTTTACCACATGAGATAATGTGTCTTGATAGTCTATACCTTCCTTCTGATTGTATCCTTTTGCCACTAGTATTGCTTTAAACCTTTCCACTTCACTTGTAGCTTTGTATTTAATCTTATATAACCCATTTACAACCTATGACTCTCTTATTTTTTGGCAAATCAACCACCTCCCATGTCTTGTTATCTTTTAGAGCTTTGATCTTTGCTTTCATGGCTTCAATCCATTTTATGTCCTTTGTTGCTTCAGTGTATGACTGTGGCTCACTTTCTTCTGATATTTTGGCTATACAACTTTGGTAGGATGTAGATAATCCAATGTAATTGACAACATCTGATAATGGATACTTGACACTTCTTGCTTCTATTGTAGGCTAAATGAAATCTGTCATCCAAGAGGGAGGTCTTCTATTTCTGCTCGACCTTCTGATCTCTAGAGATGCTTGAGGGTCAGTCATGTCATGTGTGATGATCTCTGACTGGCTGTGAAATTGAAACATGTTCTCTATCTCAATTGGTCTTGCAACATCATCAGAAACTGCATCATCAGGAACTGCCTCTACTTCAACACCACCACTTTGTATTCTTGATATTCCAGAATCATCAATTCCTCCAGGAGTAACATGCTCATCAAAAACAGGAAAATGATAATCATGTGTGTTAGACACAGGAGAATCATATTATGATTCTCCAATATGTACCTTAGTTGTACCTCCCTGAGTTTGTTTAAAAGGAAACATATCTTCATGAAAGACCACATCTCTACTCATAAAGACTGTTTTGTTAGTTAAATCAAGCAATTTATACCCTTTTTTCCTACTTGCATATCCCAGTAATACTGCTTTAATTGCTCTAACATCAAATTTGTCTCTCTTGACTAAGTTAGTGGCATAGCAAATACATCCTATGACTCTCATGTGGGACAAAGAGGGTACTTTCTTGAATAACTTTTCATAGGGTGATATATTTCCTAAAACAACAAAAGGGATTCTGTTAATCACATAGACGACTGTCTCCACACAGTCTCCTCAGAATTTTGATGGTAATCCTTGAAATTTGATAGCCCTAGCAATCTCCAAAATGTGTCTGTGCCTCCTTTCCACTACTCCATTTTCTTGTGGATTATATGGACAAGAGCACTGGTATATAATACCATGATGACTGAATAATTCATAACAAGCATTGTTAAGAAATTATGTGTCATTATCTATTCTAATACTCTTGACACTCATATCAAACTTATTTCTGATTTCTATAAGCAAGTTCTTAAGAATAGTGGACACATCAGACTTAACATGTAACGAAAAAACCCAAGTCCACCTAGTGCAATCATCCACAACAGTGAAAAAATATCTCATCTCATTATAGGTAGGCACCTTATAAGGTCCCCAAACATCAATATGCAACAATTGAAAAACAAACATTGTCCTGCTAGTACTAGTAGGAAATGACTTTCTAGTCTGTCTAGCTATAGGGCAGACATCACAGTGTTTTATTGTAAACTTGGATTTATCTCCAAAGACATTTATTTTCCTTAGCATGCTCATTGGAACACGTCCCAGTCTCTTATGCCATAGTTCTGCCTGTATGTCAATCTTTGTGGATCCAGCTACTAAATATGCTTGTCCCTTTATCTGCTTGGCACCATTCTGCTTTGTTCTTAGCATGTAGAGCCCATCAAGCATCTTACAAATATCCTTCACCTTCCCAGTGAAGAGATCCTGCAGGACAAAGAAGATAGGAAAAAATGAAGACTACAGTTTAATTCTTTGGTCAGTTTTGAGACTGAAAGAAGATTAAACTGGAAACTTGGCACACACAACACATGCTTAATAAGATCACCTTCTCCTAATCTACAACTCCCTGCCTGTGTAATTGTTGTTGTGTCACCAGTAGGCAACTGCACATGACCTGCATTGTCTCTGAAATCATGTTCTTCAATCATAGTGTCATTATTAACCATATGGTTAGTTGCTCCTGAATCAACTATCCAACTGTAATCCTTCTCTTCACTAAATACAGGATTACCTGCCATATGTGCTTGAGGCATTTGTGCACTGGTGTTGAATGCATATGCATCATGTTGATGTCTAAGTATTGCAAGCATTTTTTCATATTTGTCAGGAAGGAATGATCTCAGCATCTGATGGAATTGATCCTGCTGCTCCTGGGATAGTTGTCTCACTCCTTCTTCATACCTTTGGTTTGATTGTCCAGAGTTATGTACCTGTGAAGCATTACCTTCTCCTGCCATAACCATGTTCACTTTCTTCTTTCCTTTAAAATCAGCATGGTATCCAATAATTCTGTAGCAATTATCTCTTACATGTCTTTTATTTTGCAATAGTCACAATACATCAACTTATAGCAAGTTTCTCTATTATTTCCTTTCATTTGGCAGTGATCACAAAACATGTACTGAGATAATGGCTTCTTCTGTCTGTTCTGAGTATTGGCAGGTCTACCAAACAGTGTTATAGGCTCATTAAACTCAGCTGTTGTATACCTTTCAATTATCAATTTTTGGCTTTCATCCTGTGCAATCATGTCATATGCTTGATTCACACTAGATGTAGGTGACATCAAGAGAATATAACTTCTATCCTAATTGTAATCATCATTCAATCCCATCATGAACTCTAGCAATCTCTGATTTGCTAGATGTTCTATGTATTCCCTGGGACTAACACAATCACACGTCGGTGGTGGAATGATTGAGTCGATTTCATCTCACAAATCTTTCATCCTTGAGTAATAACTAGATATTGGTGAGGTACCTTGATGCAGCATAACTAGTTCCTTTTTCAATTGATATACACGAGATAAATTGATTTTATCAAATCGCTCCTTTAGATCCTTCCACACTACATATGCAATAGATCTATATAGTATGCCACTAAGTAAATTCTTACTTAAATTCTTCATGATCCATGAAATCACCATCGCGTTACAACTTACAACGATCCCACTGTTTCGAGTGATTAGTACCGTAAGTATCTCATTTTATTGTTTCATCAATGAAGTCTATCTTATTTTTTGTTAGCAAATTCAATCGCATTGATATGTTCCACAGAGTATAGTTTTTCATGCCTACTAGTTGTATGTCTACTTGCACAACTCCAGGTGTGTCTGAAGCACTCAGAAACAGCGGATGATTGTGATCGACTATGTTTAGACTCGAATTTGAGCTTTCATCAACAATAAACTATTCAATAGATGTATTCTCCATTATTATCCCAACAATACTATCACAGTGATGCATAATCAAAATATAGATACTCAATTCGTTGATTCAAAAGAAAAATTAGAACAACTCACAGAGTAAACAACAACCGCAGATTGCACTACGAATCCCTCGACTTTCTGCTATAAATCCATCAGAAAATCCCTCGATTCATCTTGTGCTGGCTCTAATACCATGTTAATTTTGTAATCCAAATTTGCATGCATGATCTGGATGTGTCGATGCAGAGAAAAGAAAAGGAAGAGAAGAAGAGAGAGTGAGAGAGAGTTTTGTGGGAACTTTTTGATTTTCAATTAATGATACTATGCACAAATTATGCTTATTTATACAAATGTGTAATCAACACTTTACACTAACTACATCTAACAACCCATAGCAACTTCTTAACAACCTTTAACAAACTAAACAAACCCTTAACAAACTAACCACTGACTGATATATATATATATATATATATATATGTGTGTATATATATATATGTATATATGTGTATATATATATATGTATATATGTGTATATATATATGTATATATGTGTATATATATATGCGGCCTATGTTATTTATCCTTTCATATATATATATATATGTATGTATATATGATGTATATCTGTATCTATATATACTTCAACATAGGCAGCAGGCAAGTGAAATTTATAGTGTTATTAAGCCTTTCATTTATGTAAACAAGATTATAGTATGCGAGATAAACAGTAAATTGCATAGAAGTAGTAGAATAACGGTAAACAAAGTAAGAGATAGAATTCTTATTGAATGATTTTCGATAAATAACATTGTCAACTGATGGAAAATAATTATGACAATTTCAATATAAGAATAGAAAAAAAGAACTTTAAAGTAACCGCTTTCTAATATACGCTCACCCATCATGAGCATTATCATATGCTCTGTACGTCCTGATATAGATTTGTAATCGCAATAAAGTTTGTTGGAGTTTACGGTGGAATTAAGTTTAACCCATTATTTATGACTCGAATAATTGAAGTCTCGCACATCGGAAACGTTATTTACACACACGTGCACACGTAGTGCCAAGTATCGTAAATTTCATTAAGTGAAAGAGATATTGGTACGTAAGTGAAACGTTTGAGACATAGAATGATGGACGGTTATTGGTCAAATGACGCGTGTTCCACGTTGGTAAATGAAGGAAGAAATATACGATGTGTAAAAGATGAAACGAGTTGGAAATCGTCGCGGAACCGTGAAGGGTCGCGACGCAACACCGTCGGAGCGTCGCGACACCTCTAGCCAGCGCCGCGGCGCTAATTGGGCAATAAGTTTCTGGAGCCGCGGTGCTTCGGAGGCAGAATGCTGCGACGGGAGCTGAAAAGTTTTCTGACTTTTGGGTTCGTTTGGGGCATTGATTCCCCACAAATTGGCTCATGAATTCAGCCATTATTTGGCTGAATAACATCTCTCCATAAGTGTCATTACATGGTCTTCATTGCAATTAGTTGGCTAGATGAGAACATCTTACAAACACTATAAATTGATGCCTTTGACTCAATTCAAGATCACATTTCATACTTGTATAGTTCAAATTTTCTGAACTTCTTCCTTTCTAGCATATCTTTCACACACTCAAAGGTTCTTCTTGAGAAACACTTGAGTTTTCTTTGCTTATTTATTTGATGTTTTATCTTGGGAGACAGTTGCCTATCAACGTAAAATGATATATACGCGGCAATAATGTCTTAAGGACATAGTGCTAACACTCGACTCAGCACAGTTATAACAAGTAAAGATTTAGTTTCTCTTAGTTTCAGGTTATCAAGATCAAGGAACTTGTTGCAATTGAAACGAAGATCAAAAGACAGAAGATCCAAGACTCACTCAAGAACAAAAGATCAAGACCATAAAATTCATTATTGTTGTGGCAACTCTTGTTAGACTTCAAGCCTATTGAATTGTAATTCGTTGTTTATCATTTTTAAGCACTAGTAGTAGTGGTAAACTATTTTTATACATCCATTGTGTAACTCACAAAGTTCAGTAGGAAGGCCTAAATATTTCGGATTATATTGATTTGAGAGAGCTTTTCCTCTGATAACTAACTCCGTGCTGGGGCTATCTAGCTCCGGTATAAGCATGTGGCAAATCCTGGGTGAGCTTCTCGATTTGACGATTCTTCGGCCTTGAACTTGACCGACTCAGTGTTGACTAAATGATGACTGCCATGTTTCAACTTTTGTAACGGGCCACTTGTAACATTCGTAATTTACACAATCCATATTAGTTTAGTCTAGAATTTCGGCGGCTTATAAGTGATAGAATATTATCATATTTTGTATACTATCATTGATCGAATATTATCATATTTTGTATATTTGTATTAGGTAAATTTATATTTCAATTGTAATTAGAAAGATTTAGTTATCTAGTTGTAATTATATAACACTAAATATATTGTACACAATAATCAATGAAATGCTTGTATATTACCATTGATAAAATATTACCATAATTTGTATATCTTTTATATTAGGTAAATTTATATTCCAATTGTAATTAGAAAGATATAGTTACCTAGTTTATAATTATGTAACACTATATATATTGTACACAATAATCAATGAAAGACAAGGAACATATTCCTACATCTCTTTCCCTACCACACCCCCCCGTTAGCCTTAAAAATGTCCTTCATGCTCCGAAACTTACCAAAAATCTAATCTATGTGCATCTTCACAATCGACAATAATGTTTCTCTTGAATTTGATCCTTTTGGTTTTTCTGTGAAAGACCTTATGACAGGGATGTGAATACTAAGATGTGATAGCATCGGGGACCTTTATCTTATTACCACCTCCGTCAGCCATCAAGCCTCCTCTTCATCAATATTTACAGCAATTTCGTCTCATTTATGACACAATAGATTAGGACATCTGGGAGACTCTGTTTTACAATCTCTTAGCAAAAATAAATTTATTGCTTACAAACATGTCACTTCTCCTCCTATTTGTGAATCTTGTGTTTTTGGAAAATATGTCAAGTTGCGATTTTACTCTTTATCCACTTGTACTTTAATGCCTTTTGATATAATACATGGTGATTTATGGACTTCTCCTATCTTAAGCACGATCGGGCATCGATACTATATGTTATTTTTAGATGATTATTTCAACTTTCTATGGACGTTTCCCATTGATAATTCTATTTTTCGTCATTCAACACTTTTCATTAAGACAGAATTTGAAAAGAATATTAAAATGTTTTCAATGTGAAAATGGGAGGGAATTCGATAATAATTAATTCAAACTTTTCTGCGCCAAACACGACCTTGTTTTTCAGTTTTCATGTCCCCACACTTCTCAACAAAATGGCAAAGTTGAACGAAAAATTAGAACCACAAACAATTTAGTTCGTGCCCTCCTTGCTTACGCATATATCCCCCCATTTTTGGAACTAGTACCTGGTCCTCCTGATGCTAATTATTCGTTTTGTGTGGATTTTTTGACGTAAAAAGAAATCTGATGGTTCTTTTGAGAGGCACAAGGTCCGTCTTATAAGTGATGACAGGTCTCAACATGTGGGAGTGATTGTGATGAAACGTTCAGCCCGGTGGTGAAACAAACGACTATTCGGACCGTTCTCAGTATTGCTTTGTCAAAGTCTTGGACTATTCATCATCTTGACGTCAAAAATATTTTCTTGCATGAAAACTTTCTTGAAACCGTATATATACATCATCCTATGAGATTCATGGATCCGATTCATCCAGGTTATGTGTGTCTTTTGAGGAAATCACTCTATGGACTGAAGCAGACTCCTCATGCATGGTACCAAAGGTTTGCTGATTTTGTATCCTCTATCAGATTTTCACATAGCAAATATGATCATTCACTGTTCATCTATAGAAAGGATAATAACACGGAATACATCCTACTATATGTTGATGATATCAACCTAACCACATCTTCTGATGCATTTCGCCGAACCATTATGTCACTCATTGCCTCTGAGTTTGTTATGAAGGATTTGGGCCCCCTAAGCTATTTTTTGGGCATTGTTGTTACGACACACACGCAGGTGGATTATTTCTTTTAAAAGGAAGTACGCCGAAGAGATCCTTTACCAAGAAGACATGACATCTTGCAAACCGGCCCATACACCGGTGGATACTAATTCCAATCTCAGTGCCTCTTCGGGTTCTCTATATGCCGACCTGACTCACTATCGCAGTTTAGCTGAAGCGTTGATGTATCTCACTTTCACGAGATCAGATATATCATATGTCGTGCAATAAATATTCTTACATATGCACATCTCGATGGATGACCATATGAATGCCCTCAAACGTATTTTGCGATATGTACAAGGTACTCTTTATTTCGGCTTACACCTGTACAAGTCCTCACTCTCTGGTCTCACATCTTATTCTGATGTTGACTGAAGTGGATATCCTGACACTCATCGATCCACGTCGAGTTACTGTGTGTTCCTCGAAGATAACTTGCTTTCGTGGTCTTCTAAAAGACAACATACCCTGTCTCGAGCCAATGCCGAAGCTGAGTACAGAGGTGTAGCGAATGTTGTTTCTGAGTCTTGTTGGATACGCAACATTCTACTTGAGCTTCACTGCCCTCTCCCTAAGGCTACAATGGTTTATTGTGATAATGTAAGTGCGATATCTTTTCGGTAATCCCGTTCAACATCAGCGCACTAAACATATTAAAATTGATATTCATGTACGTGAGAAAGTTGCTCGTGGACAAGTTCGTGTTCTTCATGTTCCTTTCCGATATCAGATTTCTGACATAGTCACTAAAGGACTTCCGCGCATACTCTTTGATGACTTCCGAGCCAGTCTCAGCGTACGAGAACTTCTAGCTTCAACTGCGAGGGTGTTATAGAATATTATCATATCTTGTATATTACCATTGATAGAATATTTTCATATTTTGTATATCTTTTATATTAGGGAAATTTATATTTCAATTATAATTAAAAAGATTTAGTTACCTAATTTGTAATTATGTAACACTATGTCTATTGTACACAATAATCAATGAACTACCCTAACGAATGTCAAACAAGTAAAAAAATTGAACCGTTGAACTTAATTATTTAGCAGCCTTTTTATTGATAATGATAAGTTAATTATTATTACAACGATCATAAAATTCCTTTATGGAGTATAGAATAGTATATAGTGCTTTTGTTGCCATAGGTAATAATTAATTAAATAGCGGCCTATATCATAGTGCTAGATAGCAAGTCATCACTCATTAATTAACTATTACTATGTGGTGCTTTTAATGCCGTAGGTAGAATTAAAGTAAAGTGAAATAGCGGCACTATATCATAGTGCTCGCAATTCAACACCAATACTAAAATATTTTACCCATTAACTGAAACAACTTCAAGTTAACGTTAGAAACTAAACACCAAAATATACTTGTTCTTGTTCAGTTTTCAAGAATACTCATCTCTTCTTCCAATATTAATCAGGATTTATCAACGAGAAGATGAGTTTAGTTTGTCAATAATTGAGTAAAAATTCTTGAAAATGACAAAATCGATGTACTGTTTGTTAAATAATTACTCCCCCGTCCCAATTTATAAGGCACAATTTGATCGGATACTAAATTTAAGAAATAAGGGATTACTTTGTTATGTTTACCAAATTACTCTTACTTTAGTACTCACTTTTGTTGATTTTTTTTCACAATAAGTACATCATTATAATTAAATGAGACTCAATAAGGGTAAAATAGAAATGGTGCCATTAAAGAATTTCCAAATAAGGAAAGGTGACATGGTGACATTCATTTTGGGACGGACTAAAAAAAAAATGATGTCACATAAATTAAGACGGATGATTTAATAAAAGAAAATAAGAAAGTACTTTCCTTACCGCGAATGAGGTTATACAAAACTCTCACTGTCATTAGACTAAAACCTTAGTCGCACTAATTAAATAATTGTGATTAATTATGTAATATGTAATTAATTTCTTTTAGGGAGTCTTCTCATTAATATCAAAGTATATATAGTGTACAATATTCATCCCTTATACAATAGGAATTCTAGACCTAATCACAAAAGGAATCTTAGTCTTACCATAATTATATTTAGACAATATATGAAATATATTCTAATTATGGGTAGGGATACACTTGTTACTACTATATACACGTTTACACACCCCCTCAGTTGAAGCGGGAGGAGGCCGGACGCTGGGGAGTGCTTTGGTAAATATATCTGCATACTGATAGGATGATGGAACATGTAACACTCTGACATGGCCTATCACAACTTTCTCACGAACAAAGTGTATGTCTATCTCAATGTGCTTGGTCCGCTGATGTTGAACCAGATTATGAGAAAGATAGATGACAGAGATGTTATCACAGTACACAATAGATGCCTGACGCAAAGGACACTGAAGTTCTAACAGTAAATTTTTTAGCCAACAAATCTCAGCTACCACATTTGCAATGTCTCTGTACTCAGCCTCGACATTGGAATGAGATAGGGTAGCATGTCGCTCGGCAGACCAAGAAATCAGATTATCCCCTAAAAATACACAAAAGCCGGAGGTGGAGCGTCGCGTGTCCGGATACCCTGCCCAATCTGCATCTGTATAAGAGAGCAACCTGTTTGGTGCAGAGGGCTATAGGTGCAAACCATAATCAAGTGTGCCCTTAATGTATCAGATGATACGCTTAAGAGCAGTGAAATGAGACTCCCTGGGGGCATGCATGAATAGGCATGCATGAATAGGCATACCTGCTGAACAACATAAGCAATGTCTGGCCTTGTAAATGTGAGTTACTGAAGTGCACCTGCAAGGCTCCTATACAGAGTAGGATCGAAGACTGGAGCACCATCCATAACACTGAGCTTAGATTTTGAATCAACTGGAGTAGGTGAAACTTTGCAATTCACCATCTTAGTCCTGTACACGATCTCCTCTGCATACTTACGCTGACACAAGAACATGTGGTTGGCAGACCTGGTCACTGATATTTCCAAAAAATAACTCAGTTTTCCCAAATCAGTCATTACAAATTCGGACTTAAGCAAGACACTAATCTCATTTTTCAACCCGTCGGAGGAGGCAGTAAGAACAATATCATCCACGTAAAGTAATAAGTAAGCAGTGCTACTACCTCGATGAAAAATGAAGAGTGAGGTATCACTCTTGCTATACAAACCCAATCTGCAAGATATACCTGACAAAACGATCATACCACGCACGGGGGGTCTGTTTCAGGTCATATAGTGACTTACGGAGACGACACACTTAGTGAGGAACTGCTGGATGGGTGAACCTAGACGGCTGATGCATGTAGACTGTCTCTCTCAGATCCCCATGTAAAAATGCATTCTTCACATCAAGCTGATGGATCGGCCAGTGTTTTCCCATGACAATGCTAAAAAA
Source organism: Przewalskia tangutica (assembly GCA_029844215.1). Lineage (NCBI taxonomy): Eukaryota > Viridiplantae > Streptophyta > Magnoliopsida > Solanales > Solanaceae > Przewalskia > Przewalskia tangutica. The sequence goes on along the minus strand of CM056739.1, from coordinate 11,964,192 downwards.
TATGCGAATGGTAGTCGGTTTGACAACCGGGCTGAAGGTCTCACCACAATCAATGCTCTCCTGCTGATTTGTGTCATTAGCAACAAGTCGTGCCTTATACCTCTCAAGATCTCACTGTCTCTGAATTTATGACGCAATAGCCACATGCAACAGATCGCATTCACCCTCTCAGGTCTAGGTACTAGATCTCATATGTGCTGTTTAGTTAAAACATTGAATTCCTCATACATAGCTACATTCCAATTAGGGTCTTGTTTGGCCAATTTAAGGTTTTTGGGAATTGGAGAAATGGTTTGGGCAGACAAGTTAAATTGGACTTTGGATTTGAAGATTTCATGCTTGGCACGAGTTTCCATTTGGTGAGTGAGGACAGTGGGAGGATCCAAGACTGAGGGATTCTTTGGATATGGAGAAGGAGGGGGTGACGCCTTCGGACGTGCCGTGGCGCCGTGATCCAGGGCCGCGACGCTGGAGGACGCCGTCGGAGGCGTCGCGGCACCGTGATCAGGGGCCGCGACACTGGAGGACTGATAGACCTCTCTGAAGTTTTGGCATCGCGGTGCCTCATTACTGGGCCGCGGCGCTGTCGACGGTGAATCAGGACTCTGCTCGCAGGGGTTTTGGCGTCGCGGCACTGACGCTGACGAAGAACCACTGGGCAGAGAGGGTGATTTTGTGGTAGTGCTATGATCTAGTTGACTGAGAATGAGGGGAGAGATGACAGACTCGTCAAGAAAAGAGTAATCCGGTGTTTGGAACTTTTTAAGATTTGAAAACGGGAATGTGATCTCGTCGAATGTGATGTGACGAGAGATGTGGGTCTGACGAGTGGACAAGTCATAACATAGATAGCCCATATGGTTTGGCGGGAAGCCTAGGTAGACACATGAAGTGGACCGAGGGGCTAGTTTATGAGGGGCAGTAGAGGCAAGGTTAGGATAGCATGGACAACCGAATATCCGGAGATGATCATAAGAGGGGACTCTATGATAGAGGATTTTGGTAGAGGTCATATTGTGAAGGGTGCTAGTTGGGAGAATATTGAGAACGTATTATGACATTTTAGCAGTATAAACTCAGAAGGACGGAGGTAGGGAGACATGAATCAATAGAGTGCGAATCATATTGTTAATGATGCAGATGATTCTTTCAGCTTTACCGTTTTGTGGGAAGGTGTGGCGGAAGGAGAAGCGAAAGACCATGCCATTATTAGTACAAAAACGGTGAAACATATAGTTGTTGAATTCACGACCATTATCGCACTGAAAAGATTTTATACCTTTTTCAAACTGTGTTTGAATGAATGTTTGAAACTCAAGAAATTTGTCAAACACTTCCGATTTAAATTTGAGAGGATACAACCAAACAAAGTGAGAAAAATCATCTAGTAAGATAAGATAGTATTAATGACCTAGATAACTAACATGTGATGTCCATATCAGCATGTATAATATCAAATGGTGCGAAAGTAACACTAGTAGATGATTTAAACTGAAGACGAGTATGTTTGCGTAAAGAACAAGAAACACAGGTTTGGGCAAGCTTCCCATTACAAGTAATAAAATTATTACCTCTAAGAAAATTAAAAACAGGGGCTCCTGGATGACCAAGCCTATTATGCCATGTTGAAGAAGAAATGACCTCTAGAGAGACGAGAGAGCAAGAGCTGACAACGAAGGTGAGAGTGAATGGATAGAGATCCACCGTGCTATTGCATTTCGTAAGAGGTGTCCCTGTATGAAGATCCTTCACAGTGAAACCAAAAGGGTAAAAATCAACAGAGACAGAATTATTACAAGTAAATTTGCGGATAGAGATTAGATTCTTAATTACATGTGGGAAATATAGGTTATTTTTAAGGGGGAATAGATTAGGAGGTGGTGTGTAGGATGTACCATAACCCTTTATTGGAATGCGGTGGCCACTACCAACTGTCACATATTGAGGATGTTTTAAACCAAACAGTTTGGGAATATTACCTGCAGACCGGGTGAGGTGAGAAGTGGCTCCGGAGTTGTTACACCTTGTAAGTTTAGGGCGATAATTAAAAACGTCATTAAGGAAGTAAGATTCGTATATTTAATATAAAGAATACTTACATATGCTAATACGGAAAACTAGTGTATAAACGGATGACATCCCGGAATAATTTTTTTTAAGTACTATAAATGTGATGACGAGAATTAATCCTAGTAGTTGAATTTGTTCCAGTGGAGTTATGAAATAGTATTGTATTATAAAATCATGGCATTGAGAATACGAGGCCTTATGAAATTTTTGGGAAATTAAAAGAAGTGGGGTCCAAGATTTAATTAATTACTTGAGGAGTTTTTAAGTAGTGAGCCGACAAAAAATGATTTAATAAGATAATACTGACCTTTCTTCTATGGACCAAATGTGCAAATTTAGTTTTCAGATTTTTAAACTTAATGACCCTTGATATTTCATATCTCCCATTTCAATTTCAAAATCACAAATTCTCTCTTCTCTCCCCTCCCCCTCCCAGCCGAAATACCCCCTTTCTTAAGCCAAATTGAAGATTTTTCTTATCCCTTCTACATAGATTAAGTTGCTACAAAGTTTTAAGCCAAAATTTAGCCTAAAATAGTGGGGGAAATCGGCCACTGCTGGCCGAAAATTGTTGCTCCAAAATTCAAGTTTTTAAGGTGAATTCTTAGAAGAAAAACATGCTAGGAAGATGGATTAAACCTATGGAATGCATGCATGACATTTTGAGTTGAAGAAGTGAACAAAAATAGAGAAGAATAACGAAAAACAGTGAGTAAGTTCGGACTCGAGTAGTGGGCGTGAATCTGGGACTGTTTTGGAGCAAATTTAAGGTAAAAAATTCTTCTTTTTATGGGTTAATTGGGAGACTAAATGATATTGTAGTTAAGGGATAAACTCATGTTAAAGAGGAATTGTAATATAGGGAATGCATGTGATTGTTATTGACGTTGTTGAGCCAATTGAAAATGGTTAGTGTCGATTTTGGGGACTGATTTTGGTGTACATTGGATTCGTTGTTGTTGTTATTATTATCACTAAGTGCATGTTGAAATTGAAAAGAAACATTGATATTCAAGTGGTAATTAGTTAAATGGAAGTATTGAAACATGAAATTGGATTTTAAAAATTAAGAGAAGACTTATGGAATTATATTGTTATTGTCGAAACTCGCATGAAATTGTTGGACATTATTGTGATGTAAGGGGTTGTTTTGTTAAGATTATAATGCTAAGAATTAAGTTATGAACATGTACATACATTGTGGTAATTGCTAATACATGTCTTAAAGAATGAAAAGTGTAAAAAAGGTGTTATGTTGCAAATTATAGGACTCGAACTCTTGTTGTTGTCGCTAGAATTGATGGACTGTTTTAAGGTTGTTTTAATATGGCTTAACATGAGGATTATGTGTAGTAATCACCTTGTTTGTTGAAGTTGTTGGATTGCATAAATATAAAAGATAAGGAATGTGTATTAATGACGTAAATGGAGTATTTGAGATTGTTATGATTATATCTTTAAGTTGCATATTGTTAATTGGTATTGCTGGCTTGATTTGAAAGTTCAAGATATGCACATAAATAGGGGAAGTGCTGCCGGAATTTCTATAGAAAAGAGAGTCGTCTTTCGATATAACTTACGCTAGAATCATAGAATTGACGGACGTATTACCCTCTATTATAGGTTGAAGTACTAGTCGAGACGCATTTTAATAGTGAGTTGGCTAGTTCGATTAAAAGGTATGTGAAACTCGTCCTTCTTTCTTTTTGGCATGATTTATTGAAAGTACGGCGGACGTACATGATTTCTATACAGTCTATTTTCTAAAGATGTTATTCATGAGAAGTGCCTATGATTTTTCAGTAAAGAGTTTATTATGATGATTTCATTGAGAGTCAAACTGATGGTTTAAATTGTATAGTTACTAATGATACTCTATTTGTGTTAGTTATGATTATAAGAATTCATTGAGTCCCTTACTAGAGGGTCGGGACACGTTATACGTATATATATGATTATTTCATGGACATGTATCCATGATGCGGGTATAGATACCCATGATAGTATATATATGATTATTCCATGGACATGTATCCATGAAGCGGGTATAGATACCCATGATAGTATATATATATGACTATTCCATGGACATGTATCTATGATGCGGGTGTAGACACCCATGATAGTATATGTACGATGATTCCATGGACAGACACTCATATATATATATATATATGATTATATGGGCATACATTCATGATTTTGATATGACTTTCATTTTTATAAGGCACAATCGACTCTTATATTTTTATATATGACACAGTTGGATTCGGTATTTGATTCTCTTACTTGTCTCCTGTACGTTTTGGCCAGTTATGATTATCTACTTGTACTTTACGTTTCATATAATCGGTACATTCTTTCGTACTGACCCCCCTTTCCTCGGGGGGCTGCATTTCATGCCCGCAGGTACAGGTACTCAATTTGGTGATCCTCTAGTCTAGGATTCATGTTCAGCTATTTAGAGAGCTCCATTGATTTGGAGCTTGTCATTTTGGTATAGAACTTTATTCTGACTTATGTATATATTTAGGGGCACGACGGGGCCCTGTCCCGTCATATGTCGTTATCCTTCTCATAGATGTCTGTAGACAGTTGTGGGTTGTACGTATGTAGAGTTGTAAATCTGTTTTGGTCAGCTGTGTTATTGTACTCTATTTTTGGGATGTCCCCGTGTATACGTGGTACTATTTGGTGGCAGCCTTGTCGGCTTGCCTGTTATATTATGTTGGCTAGTTGTGACTCCCCAGGAGGCAGGTACATTCTTGTGTAAAGGCAGCCTTGTCGGCTTGCCTATTCTGGCATATGTTATTGTTGCAGCGTTATGCTGTCGAAATTCATATTGTCCTTAGTGTTAGTTGGATTATGTGTGACAACTTAGTATAATGACGTCATTAGGGCTTTAGTCGTGGTCCGCCGGGTCGGGTCGTGACAGGAGTCCATGTACCAGTTGTTGTCAGGTTGTTGCATATTGAGACTGCTGAAGGTCTGACCCAACTTAGTAGGTGTTATCTTTGGGCGAGTGCTGGCGGGCGTGCGTGAAGTGGGCTTCTGCGGGTGCGATTTGCCAGAGGATGGAGTAGGGCCCAACAACCCGTGGTGAATCTTGGTTGAAGGGATCTTTGATGCTGGAGCGTGGCGGCGCGACGCATCTTGATCTTGTTAGGCGTCATGCGCCGAAGCGGTCTGCGGGACTGTTGTTCTGCGATGATTCTGCATCGCGACCGCACCGCGACCACGACCTCCTCTGTCGCGGCCCTTTCCACCCTTGCCACTGTGTCCCTGCTGCGGTTAAGAGTTTTCTGGAGGCATTGGATCTTGGGGGCGCGTTTCGACAGTTAACGCCATTTGATTGTGCTCATCTTGCTTAGCGCGTCGAGTTTCTTCGAGCAACAACTGCGAGCGAGCTTTGTTAAAACTGGGTAGCAGATCTGTTTGTTGAATCATGGTGGATAACGTATCATAGTCGCCTTTGGGAAGGCCTGCAATCAATTGCAACACTATTTTAGTGTCCGAGAGAGGCGTGTCGACGTTGGAGAGTTGATCCGCCAGTAGTTTCAACTGTCTGCAGTACTCAGTCATGTTGGAGAAATTTTCAAGGCGAGTATTGTTAAATTACTCCTCCAAATACACTGCACGAGTTTGCTTGTTATCTTGTAAGATTTCCTCCAAACGGTTTCATAAATCACGGGCTGTGGCGCCAGATTTCATGATAGTAAGAAGAAGATCCTGAAAAATACTACCATAAATCCACTGTTTGACGCCGGCGTCTAGACAACGCCAAGTAGAATCATCAACCTCCGGAGGGAGCAGAATAGTGTCATCAATATGATCAAGCACGTTATAGAGACAAGCATGATTACGAAACAGTTCAACCCAAGGAGAATACTGACTGTTTTCTTGATCAAGAATAATGGGAATAGAGTTCTTGATGTTGGTAACAGTTAGGGCGGGATGAAAAAAGGGATGACGACATGGTGGTGGGATTGGTGGAGGTGGAAAAATCATGAGTCTCCGTTTAGAGAAGAGAAGAGAGAGGAAGAAAACCAATAATTTTGGGAGGAGATAGGGAGGCGCATGGTGAAGTTCAGGGCGGTGTGCACAAAAATTCTTGGGTTTTTGGTTTAGGCTCTTGATACCATGTAAGATGATATTAATCTCCCTTAGGGAGTCTTCTCATTAATATCAAAGTATATATAGTGTACAATATTCATCCCTTATACAATAGGAATCCTAGACCTAATCACAAGAGGAATCACACTCTTACCATAATCATATTTAGACAATATATGGAATATATTCTAATTATGGGTAGGGATACAATTGTTACTACTATATACACGTTTACAATTAACTAGTTATAATTCAGTTGATAACTTGCTAAGGATAACACATTATTAGAGCATGTTAAGTAACTGTATTAACCAAATAAAGCAACAAAAAAACGATTTAACGATCGTAATTCTATTTAGAGACAAAAAAACGCCTTGGTGATGTTTTTGTACGTCTAGTCATTGTTTAATCCCAATTTGATTTTCTTTACCAGAAATGTTTGTCAATCTTATTCCCCAAAAGTTTTATTGCAATAATTAGAAGTGTAATTCAAGATTTGAGGAGTGTTTTTTTTCTTCATATTAATAGACGTTTACTCGTTTTATCTTTGATTGATTTGTATTTTATTAACGGAAAATAGGAAACTGCGGAGATACTAAGATAGGGAATATGGTAATATTGTAGTGTCGTTAGTTTTTCCCTTATTGGATAAATTTTAATATGGTATTGTGATATACTTTTTGATAAGTTTATTTATTTATATATATATTAGAAACAAACCATATCTTTTACCATTTGAAGGTGATAATTAGTAAAAAGTGTAAGATTGTAATAATCTCCCTTGGGGAGTCTTCTCATTAATTCATAATATATGTAGTTGTACAAAGATGGAACCCTAATACAGTAAGGATTCTAATTTACCATAAATATACAACAATCATAATTACATAATATATGGTGAATATTGTGAGAATATTCGCTAATACACCCCTTCAGTCGGAGCGGAAGGATGTCGGACGCTAAGACTGGATCTGAAGTCGAGGAACATCTTTTTGGGAAGCCCTTTGTGAAGAAGATGCATACTGATATGACGAAGTCACATGCAACACTTTGACATGACCGAGAGCAACCTTCTCACGAACAAATTGTATATCCATCTCAATGTGTTTGGTTCTCTGATGTTGAACCGGATTGTGAGATAGATATATGGAAGATATGTTATCACAATAGACGATGGACGCCTTACGTAAGGGACACTGGAGCTCCAAAAGTATATTTCAAAGCCAACAGATCTCAGCGACAATATTGGCAACGCCTCTGTACGCTGTTTCGGCACTCGAGCGGGAAAGTGTGGGTTGCCTCTTGGCAGACCATGAAATGAGATTATCCCCTAAGAATACACAATAATCGAAGGTGGAGCGTCGCGTGTCCGGATACCTTGCCCAATATGCATCCATATATAATAGTAGTCTGGTCGGTATATAGGGGTATAGATGCAATCCATAGTCAAGTGTGCCTTTAATGTATCGGATGATATGCTTAAGACTGAAGTGCACTTGTAAGGCTCCTATAAAGAATACGATCGGAGACTGGAGCACCATCAACAACACTAAGCTTTGATTTAGAATCTACCGGAGTGGGCATGATCTTGCAATTGACCATCTTAGCCCTGTACACGATCTTCTTTGCATACTTACGCTGACTCAGAAATATAGTATCTGCAAATATGGTCACTACTATCCCCAAGAAGTAACTCAACTTGCCAAAGCCAGTCATAGAAAATTCAATTTTAAGTAAAGCAATAATCTCATTTTTCAACCCATCAGATGAGGCAGTGAGAACAATAACATCCACATATAGCAGCAAGTAAGCAGTGCTACTACCTCGATGAAAAATGAAAAGATAATTATCACACCTGCTACATACAAACTCAATCTGTATAATGTACCTGGCAAATCATTCATACCACGCTTTAAGGGCCTGTTTCAAACCATACAGTGACTTACGAAGATGACATACATACCGAGGGATGCTGGATGGACAAAGTCGGATGACTGATGCATGTAAACCATTTCTTTCAAGTCCCCATGTAAAAATACATTTTTCATATCAAGCTGATGAATCGGCCAATTCTTGCCCATGGCTATACTCAGAAATATGTGAATGGTAGCCGGTTTGACAACCGGAATGAATGTCTCACCATAATCAATACTCTCTTGCTGATTTGTGCCATTAGCCACAAGTCTCGCCATATACCTCTCTAGATCACCACTGTCTATGTATTTGTGACGAAAGAGCCACATGCAACAGATCACATTTACCTCATCTAGTCTAGGAATCAAATCCCACGTGTGATGTTTCATTAAAGTATTAAATTCCTCACACATAGCCGCATTCCAATTAAGGTCTAGTTTGGCTAATTTGAGTTTTTTTAGGAATTGGGGAAATTATTTGTATAGATAGGTTAAAATGGACTTTGGGCTTGCAAATCCCGTGTTAGGCACGAGTTTCAATTCGGTGCGTTGGGGCAGTAGGTGAGTGGGTTGTTAGTTGCGGTTCACTAACTTGGTACATGGTACTGGGTTGGGGAGTGGTGGAATAGGGAAGTGGATGAGGTGGGGTCTGGATTGTTGGCATATTTGGTGGGGGCAATGATGGGTCGGGTAAGGTCAAATATATGGGTTGGGTGTTGTGGTGTGGGGTAGATACCATCGAGTAAGGTGACTACAGTGGGTTGAGGATGGGGTGGTGGTGATATTTCCGGTAACGGGTTGGATGACGGGGAATAGGTAGGTAACTGGGCTGTCGGAAGTACTATTTGGTGAAAGCGGCAGAGCATCTGGCAGTGGGTGAAGGTTCTGGGTGGTGGTGGGTAACCGGCGGTGATATAGAGGGGCTACACCAATTTCCAGTGGTGGTGGCAACCGACGAAGGCTATAACTGAGTGGTAGCCGATGGCACTGCATTCGAGAGCGGTTCACCGTTATTAACGACCTATGGATGCAACAACTAAAGGCAAAACTAGTAGAATGCAAGAAAAAGGGAAGAACCATAGTAGATTATTAAGGTAAACTCCCTAAGTTGTGGGAGGAATTGACAAATTACAAACATATTCCAACTTGTACGTGCGAAAAGTGCACGTGCAATCTAGGAATGGTCCTAAAACCAAAAGAGAAGAAGAAAAAATATGTTTTTCCTCATGGGATTGGATGAAGGAATGTATGAAATGGCGAGATCAAACATACTAGCTCAGGAACTATTGTCATCATTAAATAAGGTCTATGCGAAGTTGGTGCAAGAAGAGCGTGTGAGAGGAGTCACACAAAAATAATGGATCGGAGTAAAACTAGGACTTTTGCCATACACGAAAGAAACCCTTATCATGACCAAGCTAAAGGAAAAATGATGATGCATTCTGCACACATTGTAAGAGATTCGTACACGTTGTAGATGGATGTTTTTTACTCATTGGTTATCTGAATTGATGTCCAACAAATAAAAAAGAAGATGAGAAAATAGGAGAAAGAAGACGAGGACAACAACAACAGAGGTGTGGATCGGGATCCGATTGTGGAAGAGGAAACTATTAGGTTAACATCGTGGTTGTTAAAATAGAAATTCAGGCGGAGACAGGATCAGTGAACACAAGTGGCAGATAACTTTGCAATTTGAGCGATGAGATCCAAAAGACTGTGATTCACATGTTGAATTCCCAGAGAATAAACCCAAATGGAAAGATGGATAGTAAGACCGAAAACTCATTCTGGATCATAGATTTTAGAGCTACCAACCATGTGACAGGTAATTAAGAGGAACTGAGCAATAAGTGAGACATTCCTAAGTGTAAAGTTGGTCTTACATATGGAAGTAGCTCGGTGGCTACAAAAGAAGGAACAACCAGACTGAATGACAAGATATGATTAAATGACATTCTTTATGTTTCGGATTTGACATGCAATTTTTCTGTATCACAACTAGTTAACTATTTAGATCGTGATGTGACATTTAATAGAATTATGTGTGCTATATTGGACTCCACCCCAAGGAAGATGATTGAAAAGGGTGAGATGATCATTTAAGTGATAATATTGCTTCGGATACTTTTGTGATGATCCATTGTGATTTATGCGGACCATATAGAACCCCTTCCTTTTGTGATGCTTTATATTTTTTTACTATTGTGGATGATCATTCACGAGCCGTGTGGATCTTTCTCTTAGTTGATAAGAAAGAAGTGTCTCATATCTTGAAGAACTTCTTCGCTCTTGTGGAGAGGTAGTTCGGAAAAAGGGTGAATATAGTTAGAAGTGATAACATAATCGCGTTCACGTGTATGAACACTTCTTCAAACATGGAATTTTGTTTCAAACATCTTGCATAGGGACACCTCAACTGAATAGGAGAGTCGGAAGAAAACACCATCACATTCTTAATGTGGCATGAACATTGAGATTTCGAGACTATTTTATGATTAAATTCTAGGGACAATGTGTTTTGACTATGGGGTATTTGATCAATAGAACACCGTCTTCAGTTTTGAATGAAAAAATTCCTTATGAAATTTTGTACGGGAATGTGCCCTGGTATGATAACTTAAGGGTGATAGGGTCATGATGCTACGCACACATAAAAGAAAGAATGAGGGACAAGTTTGAGAGTCGGAGTCGTAGGTGTGTCTTATTGGGATATCTCTATGAAAAGAAGGGTTGGAGATTGTATGACTTAGAGAACGATAAATATTATATCTCAAGTGATGTGAATTTCTATGAGACTAACTTCTCATTCGCTGTAAGACTGAGAACCTTAACCGACATCATAGAAGCAATACCGAAAGAATGAGAATCTCCAGAACAAAATTGTGTTAACGTGGACGAAATAGAGGAAGGAATAAAATAACACAACTTTGAAGAAAATAGGACTGATAATATAGGTAGGTATGAATGAAATTCAGATTGACGGAGTACAAACATCGAATGTTGAACCTACAGATCAGTAGGATTTAGATCGAACAGAGGTCGGTTTGGATAGAGATAACATGGAGAAAGTACAACTGCAAGGTATCCGTACCAACAAAAATCACCCGGACAAACAACTGGGTCAAGGTAAACGTCAAAAGCATGAATCAATCCAGCTACGCGACTAGGTTACTGAACCTTTCTGGAAACAAATTCCATCAAGTTATCCACTCGATCCTCAGCAATCCTCTGTGCACCTTATCCTTTAGCTAACTATATATCCTGTGATAATTTTTTTCCCACAATACCAAAGGTTTCTTGCAGCAATTACCACAGGAATAAAACTAAAAAAAATTTCGGAGGAAATGAAAAAAGAACATTGGAAAGTATCCATGTGGCAAGAGATCTAAGCGTTAGAGGATAATGGAACATGGACACTAAAATTTTTACCACCAGATAAGAAAGCACTCAAATATAGATAGGTGTACAAAATTAAGTACAATTCTACGGCACAATCGAGCGATATAAAACTCATTTAGTTATCTTCAAAAATAAATAGGAGGAAGGGATTTACTACAACGATATTTTTGCTCATATTGCTAAGTATTACATGTTCGGACCTTCCTAGCTGTTGCGGCTGCGAGAAATTTGGAGTTTTATTAGATAGATGTGCATAATTCTTTCTTATACGGTGGACTTACGGAGGAAGTTTATATGAAATTGCAACTGGGATTTCGCATTCCTAATCTGGGTCAAGTATGTCGACTCCGAAAATCTTTGTATGGTTTGAAGCAAGCTCAAAGGTGTTAGTTTGCGAAATTGAGTTAGATTTGTTGCGTGACCATCCAAAACAATTCCAAATCCAAATTGTTAAGGATGGAGGAGTTCAAACAAAATTTTACAAATTTCAATTTGACCACCTCCTCAAATATTGCACGAATTGTTGCTTGCAATGCCATGATGTGAATGGATGTTGGAAGTTGAAGCCAGAATTGAAACCGACTAAAGCGAAAGAAAATATCCCTACCCATCCTTTATCTACCGTGGATCTTCCACTAAATCCAAACCCTCCTGAAAAGCAAAAATAAACAAATTTTAACCCCCATAATCCAAATGACTGGCATGTGGTTGCCGGGAAAAAACGAAAAAAAGATAACCCACAAACCCAAAAATAATCTTCTAACATCCAACCAAAAAATAAAGTAGCAGCAAGATCGCGGTTGTCAGCAAAGAAATCGTCGCTGTCCAAAACTAAACTAAACCCCATAATAAAAAATAAACTACTACCGGTACCACTAGTGTGGTTGTTGATGCTGGTAGTGCTTCTACATCTCATGCTCTGGTTTCAAAAACTACGACTGCTATAGTGGATATTTTGGTTGACTCTGAGGATCATGATGCTCCTAATAGTGCAGTAGTTGATGGTGTTAACACTACTAATGATGTTGTTAATAACGTTGTGGTAGCTAATGGGCTTGACAGAACTGATGCATTTAAAGAGATTGCATCAGTTGCTGCTACTGCTGAGGTTCCTGCAGCCGTGGAGACTTCAGCTGAGGAGTATGACCTTCATGATGCAGTCGGGGTTGATGACATTTGTTAGCGATATTTCGAATGCTCACGCAAGCGCACGCATCGTTGACAAGTAATATAGTCTGATAAGATCGAATATCGTCCTCAGAGACTGGTTTCTAATTAACGTTCATCGATTTTATGTTATCTATTTGGCAATCATTATTTGAGTTGGGTTTTTATTTAACTACTAGAATAATTGCAAGAATTACTGAACTATTTAAGTTGTAATCAGTTATGAATGAATTAGGGCTTCCAAAATCCTCGAATATCCACTCTATTCAATCCTTAATGCAACTAGAGTGACTTCTTCTTCTACGTTAATAAGTGGTTAACTAAACTGTCTTATATTCCGGTTAGGACATATAATCACTCAACCTCAGTGCAGAACCCTTCTATATTTCTATGATAGGATTTACCACATAGGAGGATTAAGAACAGTAACCTATAATGCTACACAAGTATAGGGGTACTGTCGTCCGCGATTTTAACCTATGTCTAATCAATTACAGCATATCAAAATCTCTCATCTCGGTTCTTAATTCGAAATCATATATAGTATGATAATTAATGATCAATTAATTATCAAGCATTCATATCAATTATTGACTAAATCTTAATCAAGTGAAGAAGAAATCAAACTACTGCATTAATTCATGAATAGAAGTTCAAGCGATTCATAAGTAAACCCCTAATAAAGTGTTTAGCCCCAATTCTTCTCGAATCGAGATTTTCCGCGCACGGCGCGATTACGCATAATGGCACGCGATCAAACTCCTGCGGTTTCGGTAATAATGACACCGCGTTCTGCGTGGCACGCGTGCTGAAAATCATGTGGGTTCTCAGTAAATGCACCGCGGCTCAAGATATCATGTGTCGCGATAATCTTCGTCTGATTTGCCAATTTTCATCCTTTTTACCTCGGGAGCACCTTTTCTGCCCAATTCAGGCTCCTTTTCGCCATTTTGTCATTTTGCACCGCTGTGACTCAAAAGAAAGAAAAAAAACCTAACCCGACACTTATTTGAACGAAAATAAGAAAATACTAACTAAAAATGACTCAAAAGACGTATACAAAATACGCCTAACAAACACCCACAAACTTAACCTTTGTTCGCCCTCGAGCAAAGATCAAAACACAAAAAACAAAGAAACAAAATCAAAGAGACTCAAATCAAGCAGCTGCACAAGGTTACTCAGAAACACATGAACGTCAGTTGGGATAATATGTAGGAACAAATATAGCATGAATTTAGCAATCTAGAATTTCAAGTCAGATATTTCGCAAATTCATTTCAGTCATAATCAATTGAAGCATGAATACCTAACATATGCATGTCAATTTCATTTAGTTCTATGGGCCTGTTTACTTGCTATTCTCCACTAATCATAGACATACATTCTAGACAGGACTTTTCAGAGTTGTAATGTAGGCTTAGGCAGAGGTAGGTAAAATTAGGCATTTAGGCTCAATTTACGTACCATACACATTTTTCTTACTCAACCATTTTGTCCTTCTTTTTGGTATTCTTTTCAGTTCATACCTATATCCCCCTTTCTTTTTTTGAGAGCATGAAACAATTCACATAGGCACCCCCAAACTTAAGCTTTTACATTTTTTTCATTGGGGTGCATCACTTTTTCACTCTCTTTTTGTATTCATTTTTCACTCTTTTTCATCCCAATTTTTTAATTACCGCTTATGGCACACGATGGAATCATGGGGTGTCAAAAAACCCCCACTTATTTTACGCTCAAAGGGCTAGGGATACAGTTTATTGCAAGGTAGATAATGAATGGTAAGAAGGGCTAACAAAGAAATGTCTGAATCATCTCTCTAACATGTACATCTTAACTATTTCGCCTCAAATAACAAGAAAGCAGACTTCACAGACATTTTTCAATTGACAGCACATAGGCTAAACACCAAATATTCCAAATAATCGAATTTTTGGCATATCTAACTTAAGCACACAGATTTTTGTTTCTCATTCCACTACATTATCCCACTTAGTTCACTAGACGTTTCAAATAAGCACAGCATGCATGATCATAAAAAAAATACAAAAACAAATAAAAGACTCAAAAATAGACACAAAAATAAAATAAAAATTCCCCCCAAACTTAAACAACACATTGTCCCAAATGTGTAAAAGACTCAAAAATTAAAATGGGATGACTTACAGACATATAGCGGTTCAAAACGGTGGTGGTGGCGGCGGATATTGCACTGAGACGGTATCTGTGGGAGAAGATTTGACGATTCAGGACCTTTTTATTTTTCGAAAATCATTATCGGCACCGCGGTTCTGCATAGTGGCACCGCGGTGCCTAAAGTATTGGGGCCTCTCGATCTTCCTCGCACCGCATTCAGATATTGCACGCGTGATCTGAAACTCCTGATTCTGTATTTTCCAGCATTTTCCCTGCTTCATATCCAATTCCTTCACCTGGCATCACAACACAACAAAAATACCACACGTGAGACTATTCTAATTAAATTAAATTGCATAATTTAAACATTGGGTTGTCTCCCAAGTAGCGCTACTTTAACGTCTTGTAGCCGGATGCTGGTTCCTCTTCATTGTGACTTGAGACAGACCACATAGTTGATCTGTTTTATGTCATTCAACAAGTATGGCTTCACTCTCTGTCCGTTCACTTTGAATGGTACGTCCTCTTTTCTCTCAACTCGACTGCACCATAGGGGAACACTTTTTCCACAACAAATGGCCCTGACCATCTGGACTTCAACTTACCTGGGAACAATCTTAACCGTGAATTGAATAGGAGTATTTGTTGCCCAGGTTGTAGCTCTTTACGTATCAAGTTCTTGTCATGCCATGCATTGACCCTCTCCTTGTAGATTTTTGCATTCTCATAAGCGTTGTTCCGAAATTCATCTAACTTATTCAGTTGCAACATCCTCTTCTGCCCTGTTGCTTTGGCATTCATGTTCAGCTTTCTCATTGCCCAGTATGCCATGTTTTCCAACTCCACCGGTAGATGACATGCCTTCCCATAGACCATCTTGTATTGTGACATCCCAATGAGAGTCTTGACAGCTGTCTTATAGGCCCATAGTGCATCATCCAGCTTCGTAGACCAATTCTTCTTTGAGCCATCCACTGTCTTTTCCAGTATGCTTTTCACTGTCCTGTTTGAAATTTCAGCCTGCCTGTTAGCTTGCGGGTGGTATGGCAAGGCAGTCTTGTGGTAGACTCCATAACGCGTCAGTAACGTATCAAGCTGCTTGTTGCAAAAATGACTCCCTTCATCACTGATGAGGGCTCTTGGAGTGCCAAACCTTGTAAATATGTTTTTCTGCAAGGATTTCAAGACAATTTTACTATCATTCTCTTTAGTAGCCACTGCCTCGACCCATTTGGACACATAATCCACTGCAAGAAGAATGTATTGGTTCCCAAAGGACGTTGGGAACGGGCCCATGAAATCAAGCCCCCACACGTCAAACAGTTCCACTTCTAAGAGTCCAGTTAGGGGCATTTCGTTTTGCCTTGTCATGTTCCCAGTTCTTTGGCAACGATCACAGCCCCTCACGAAAGTGTTAGCATCCTTGAATAGGGTTGGCCAATAGAATCCACTCTGCAATACCTTGGCTGATGTCCGTGATGCTCCAAAATGTCCACCACATTGCAAGGTGTGACAATGAGTGAGAATTTGAGGCATTTCATCCTCGGGTACACACCTTCTTATGACTTGATCATCACAGTGCTTGTAGAGAATTGAATCCTCCCAGTAGTAATATTTTACCTCTGAATATAACTTTTTCACCTACTGCCTTGTCATTCCTGAAGGTAATAATTTTGCCGCAAGAAAATTAACAAAGTCAGCGAACCAAGGTAAATTTGCACTGGTACTTACCTTGAACAGTTGCTCGTCTGGGAAGTAGTCATTTATTTGCACATTCTTGGTGTTCTGGATCTCTTCCACTTCAAGCCTTGACAAGTGGTCTGCTACCACGTTCTCAGTCCCATTTTTATCGCGGATCTCCATGTCAAATTCTTGTAGTAGCAGCACCCATCGTATAAGCCGAGGTTTTGCATCCTTCTTAGTCATCAAATACTTAATGGCTGAGTGGTCAGTGTACACTATCACCTTATTCCCAATGAGGTATGGCCTGAATTTTTCAAATGCATATATTATGGCTAGTAGCTATTTCTCCGTCGACGCATAATTCAGCTGAGCATCATTGAGGTTTTTGCTGGAATAGTAAATTGACCTGAATACCTTGTCAATTGTTTGTCCAAGAACCGATCCCACTGCGTAGTCGCTTGCATCGCACAAAATCAATTCAAATGAGAGTGTCCAGTCAGGTGCAGTGACTATAGGTGCTGAGGTTAGCTTCTCCTTAAGTGTCTGAAAGGTAGTCAGGCATTCTTCATTGAATTCAAAAGCAACCTCATTCATCAACAAGGTGGACAGAGGTTTAGAGATCTTTGAGAAGTACTTGATGAATCTTCTGTAGAAACCAGCGTGCCCAAGGATACTTCTGATCCCTTTCACCGCTACTGGAGGTGGTAGATTTACGATCACTGAAACCTTCGCCTTGTCTACTGATGCGCGATTTAATGCACACACTTTAACGCAAGTGCACATTGTCGACTCAAGTAATATAATCTTGAAGACCGAGTTATCGTCCTCGGGGATTAGTGCTCAAGTACCAATTATCTATCCTTTGTTATCTATTTGGTAACCGATATTTGAGTTGTTGATTATGACTAACAATTATAAAGACTAATTAACTATGTGTTTACTTCAGTGATGATGGAAATAGGGGTTCCAAGTCTCCTCAACTATCCGCTTATATTACTTATTAATGCAATAAAGTATGGTTCTTCTTCTTTTGGAGATAGCAGGTTTACTAATTCGTTTTATACTCCCGTTAAGGCTATATAAACACTCAACCCCAGTAGCGCTCCTTTCTACCTTTCGGTTATAAGGATGACTCTATAGGAGGATTAAGAACAAAAACCCTGTTAACGTTTACGCAAGTAGTTTAGGTATTTAAACCCCCCGTTAACGCTACACAAGTAATTAAGGTATTTTCATCCCCAATTCGACCTATGATTACCCAACTACAACATAGTCACAACCTCCTCCTTTCGAAGTTTGATTAGAAATCATATAAATAATGATAATTAATGATCAAGTAATTACCAAACATTCAAAACAACTATTGGATAAATCTCAACAATAAGAAGAACAACCATAAACATGCATTAACTCATAAAATAAGGTTCAAGTGAATTGACATGGAAAACCCTATATTAGAATTAGTTCCTAGCCATAGACATGACAAGAACTAATTCAATATCCAACATAAACTAAAAGTAAAGTAAAAGAAAGAAAAGAAATTACTAAGTAATGGTCTCCAATCTTCCACTCCAAGAAGTGTTGTGTTTGTGCAAGAAAGGGGACCCTTAAAAACTGCCTAGTGTTCTCTTTTTATAGCTTTAAAACCGCCCTTAAGGTTTTCCTTCAGGCCTGACCCATAAAATCGTCTAAAACCTGATTTTTCAGCGTCGGCGCGCGGCCATCGCGCGCGGTGCCAAACTTCAAACTCTCACGATGATGGCGCGGCTCTGCGCACTGGCTGTTCGAGGCCGCGTACTGGAACTTCGAGGCCTCTCGATATCGGGCGCCGCGCGCTGGGCTGATTTTGGAGGCGCCATGTGCCGCAACGATGTCTGCTGGTTCGCCACTTTCTCGCATTTTAAACTCTGGAACCTCCACTTTTGCCCTCTTTTCGCTCCTTTTCCGCCAAAGATCCATTTTAACCAAGTTGACTCAAAAGAAAGAAAATCTATCCTAAGACGACACATATTTGTACAAAAAGTGACAAAAGACTCACTAAAAATGACTCAAAAAGTGTATATAAAATACACTGATCAAATACCCCTAAACTTAACCTTTGCTCGCCCTCGAGCAAAGATCAAAAAGAAAGAAATAAAGACTCAATGAAAAAGAAAATAGAAAGATTCAATGACATTGATCACTTTGCTGCATTTGGTGTTACTTAGAAAAACATGAAGGTTAGCAGAATAATATGCAGGAACATGTAGCATGAAATTTTAGCATTCTAAACACATTAAGCTAGATATTTCACAAACTCATTTTTTATCATACTTAATGGAAGTCAAAATACTGAATCATGCATGTTAATTTCAAAAATCCTATGACATTTTTACTTGCTATTATCCACTAATCATGGATATGCATCTAAGAGATCTTCAGGACTTTTAAGGATTGTAATGTAGGTCTAGGCATGGGTAGGTAAAAATAGGCATTTAGGCTCATTTTGTATACCATAAGCTCTTTAGCTTTTCAATGTTTCCCTTTTCTTTTGATTCTTTCCTTCACTTCAAATCTATCTTTCACTTCTTTTGTTTTGAGAGCGTGAAGTGTATCATAATAACAAGCACCCCCAAACTTAGGCTTTTGCCTATTTCTTATTACTTTTTTTATTGGGGTGCATCAATCTTGTTTTCTCTTTTTGTCTCTTTTTTAACACATTCTATTCCAACTATTTCACATTTTTACTTATGGCACAAGTATGGAAATATAGGGTGTCAAAGAAAAAGTTCAATTTTTAGGCTCAATGGGGCTGACTAGGGATATTTTTAATGTTAGGGATAGAAAAGAGTGGTAAGAATTGGCTAACAAAGAAACACCCGAGTCATCTTCCTAACATGCATATCCTAACTATTTCTCCTTAAATAGCAAACAATCATAACACATAAGTTTTAATCATTTACAATGCACAATTCAATTAGAAACTCCAAATAGACAGATTTCATGAGTTTTTGGCATATCTAACCTAAGTGTTTAGATGGTTGCTTCTAATTCCATTACATTATTCCACCTTACTTCACTAGGTGTTTCTAGTAACTACAGCATGCATGATCTTTGACAGACAATTATGACTCAAAAAGAAAAAAAATTATGACTCAAAAAGAAAAAAAATTATGACTCAAAATATACAAAACAATAAAAAAGACTCAAACATACTACAACAATAAGACACAAATAAGACACCCCCCAAACTTAAATCATACATTGTCCCCAATGTGTGCAAAACTCAAAGACAATAAAAGAAAAGGACACTTACAGACTTGGTTTAAAATGGTGGCGGTGGCGGTGGCATTGGATAGTGCATTGACCACTGGTTGAACAAGGAACTCATCTCGTTAATTTGTTGCCTCGTTTCTTGTTGTCTTTGTATCACCGTGTCCAAACTCTGCATCATCCTTATCGATTGGAGATGCTGCTCCATCATAGGCAATGAAGGTTACGATTCGCGGGTGGTGTTGGTCTTTCTGCGCATATCGAGCCTCTATCTTAGGCTCATCTTCGCCCATGGCGCCTCTGCCGCTGCTTTGGTGGTCTGGTGCTCTTCTTCTTCTTCTTTGGGGACTTGGAGTGCAGGAAGGAGTGCACTATCCCATATGACACAGGCAGTTGGTTTCTCTCACGAGTATCAGTGGGTAGGGTTGGGACCCCATTTATGGCGCATAAACTTGTAATAAGTGAGCCATGTCCCAACCCACCTGTTGTTATCAACCTGCTGGTCTCTTCAATACTTTGCACTATCTCCTTTCCCACATCAATCGTCTTCCCCGTCATAATTCCATATATCAATTTGATCGCTCTTCGAACTCGTAAAGTGCGTTGATGGAATCGGACGGCATCGACGAAATACAACCAACCTTTGGTCGCTTTGTTGACCGACACCGCCATCCTCTTGACCCATTTCTGGCAATATCAAATGCAGCCCCAGGGTAGCTCACTGTGCCTGCGACGGTATTCAAGTCGATGTTGTTGGTGTTTCTGGACCATGTTCTGAAGTAGCTTCGGTCATCATCTCTTTCCTCAACATCAACTGTTTCTAATGTCGTATTGACCGCTTCTGCCGTCACATGCACATATTTTCCCCTCACAAAGCATCTATTGTTCACCTTCTCCAGAAGATTAGCATAAAATTCACGCACCATCACTGTGTTCATTGGTGCTATCTTTTCCGGGTTTACAAATCTTTTCCACCCCATCATCTCAATCATTGCCCGAATGAGCTCATAGACATCCTCCTCCCCAAGCGAATCCCTTTGATAATCCATTCCACTTTCAGGGATTAAGGGCCTAGTACTAAGCTTTTTGTATCTTTCATGAGCTTGTTGGCTAATAAACCTAGTATCATCGTATTGAGGGGCTGAGGTGGATGTGGAGGCTCTTCTCTTTCTGGAAGACATGTTTAAATCACTTTTTGCCGTGTTCCCTTTCTATCAACACTGTTCACCAACACTATCACTCACCAATCAACAGCTACAACCCTATTACCCCCAAACTTCACTTAAGAATCTTCTACACAACACCCACACCCTCCTTGTATACTCTTCCTCTAAATTTCACAACCAATTTTTTCGACACCCCAACAACTTCAACAATACAACACTCCTCCAATCTACTACCTCCTTTGACTACAGTAAAGCTCTCAAGAAAAGAAAAAAATTACCTTTTTACGGTGTTCTTCAAGGTTTTCTTGCTTCTAATGGTGATTTGAGGCAATGGAATGAAGTTTTGTTGGTTGAGATGGTTAAGGGTTTAGGGAATTTAAGAGTTTTGGTTGTGTTTGGGTTTGATTTATGGAAGATTTGTGGGTAAAGTGTGGATTTTCGTGGGTTTTGTGGAGGAGAGGGTTTAGGTTTTTGTTTGGAATTGGGGAAAAATCGGATTTGGGGCGTCTTTTATTTTCTGGATTTCCGCCTCGCGCGCGCACTTGCGCGCCAGCATTCTTGCAACTTCTGGGAATTTACTGCGCCGCCTGCTCCCGGGCGCGCGACACCTAGACTGAATTTTACGATTTTTGGCGTAGCCATTTCCTGCGCCTTTCTGCTCTTTTGGCGTCGCGGCCCTGCTACTGGGCGCCGCGACGCTCACCCGTTTTCTGGAAATCCCTGTCTATTCTTCAGTTTTTCGCCCTCCGAATATGTTGGCCCTGCACCTGTTATCACAACACATAACCAAGAACCCAAGACCGTGAGACTGTTCAAGACAAAATAAAATAAACTAAAGACAGAAATTGAAATAACATAATTAAAAACATTGGGTTGCCTCCCAACAAGCGATGTCTTTAACGTCTTTTAGCCGGACGCAATTAACCTTTACGAGTGCCCATTGGATCCTTCTGCTAACTGCTTGCAATCCGCAAAGTTATTGTTGTAG
The DNA here is from genome assembly GCA_029844215.1 of Przewalskia tangutica. Lineage (NCBI taxonomy): Eukaryota > Viridiplantae > Streptophyta > Magnoliopsida > Solanales > Solanaceae > Przewalskia > Przewalskia tangutica. Next base: position 11,942,299 of record CM056739.1, on the reverse strand, counting down.
GTCTCAATTTCCCTACAATCATTTGTTCAAACAAGGGCCTTAAACATAAAATTATCCCCAAGTACACAAGACAGACTTGTCTTTTAGGCTCTCTATAATGTAGGGATCAGTGAAATTCCCTACATCTCTCAATTTTAGGGGGTGCCCTTGATGGTATGGACTTCCTAATTGGGGATCAACAGTGATAGCTCATGGTGTTTCTTCTGTAATAGGTGCAGGAAAAAGAATTTCCACAGAATCCAAGAAGGTGAATAATTGGATCTCCGCAATCTTTTCCTTCTCTACACCAACTATCTCGCCAGATTCCTCAATAGCTAGGTGTGGTTCAGGATCCTCAATTTGCTTGCCACCTCCCATAATGATGTCGCTAGGCAGATTTACTTGAGGTGTATTGCTCATCTCATCCATCAGTTGCCTTATGCGGGTCTCCAAATTTCTTAGGGACTCCCTTGTCTCAGCCATAAACTGAGTATGACACTTGGTGAACATAAGTATGTCTTCCCGCAACTCATTTCGATCTTCCTCTGAAACCTGTGGGTTAAGCTGTTGTTGATGACTCCACTGTCTCTGATAGTAGTAGTCCATGTGTCCTGATTTTTTTTTTTGGATAGTTAACCTGCAAAATAAGAAAAACAACAAAAGGTGATAGAAAAATGCTCGCAGAACAAGTTAGAACTTGTTCTTGGAGCAACCAAATTAGACATAAGAATAGATAAATCGATATTGGACTATGTCAATCCCCGACAACGGCACCAAAAACTTGATGCGCGATTTAATGCACACACTTTAACGCAAGTGCACGTTGTCGACTCAAATAATATAGTCTTGAAGACCGAGTTATCGTCCTCAGGGATTAGTTCTCAAGTACCAATTATCTATCCTTTGTTATCTATTTGGTAACCGATATTTGATTTGTTGATTATGACTAACAATTATAAAGACTAATTAACTATGTGTTTACTTCAGTTATGATGGAAATAGGGGTTCCAAGTCTCTTCAACTATCCGCTTATATTACTTATTAATGCAATAAAGTATGGTTCTTCTTCTTTTGGAGATAGCAGGTTTACTAATTCGTTTTATACTCCCGTTAAGGCTATATAAACACTTCACCCCAGTAGCGCTCCTTTCTACCTTTCGGTGATAAGGATGACTCTATAGGAGGATTAAGAACAAAAACCCTGTTAACGTTTACGCAAGTAATTTAGGTATTTAAACCCCCGTTAACGCTACACAAGTAATTGAGGTATTTTCATCCTCAATTCGACCTATGATTACCCAACTACATCATGGTCACAACCTCCTCCTTTCGAAGTTTGATTAGAAATCATATAAATAATGATAATTAATGATCAAGTAATTACCAAACATTCAAAACAACTATTGGATAAATCTCAACAATAAGAAGAACAACCATAAACATGCATTAACTCATAAAATAAGGTTCAAGTGAATTGACATGGAAAACCCTATATTAGAATTAGTTCCTAGCCATAGACATGACAAGAACTAATTCAATATCCAACATAAACTAAAAGTAAAGTAAAAGAAAGAAATGAAATTACTAAGTAATGGTCTCCAATCTTCCACTCCAAGAAGTGTTGTGTTTGTGCAAGAAAGGGGACCCTTAAAAACTGCCTAGTGTTCTCTTTTTATAGCTTTAAAACCGCCCTTAAGGTTTTCCTTCAGGCCTGACCCATAAAATCGTCTAAAACCTGATTTTTCCCGCGTCGGCGCCGCGGCTTTCGCATGGCGCGGTGGAACTTCAAACTCTCGATGATGAGGCGGCCGCGGCTGCAATTTCTGTTTGGAGGCGCTGGCGCCTCTGGATATCGCGCCGAGGCGCTCGATGTTGGGCGTCGCCATACTGATGTCTCTGCACAGTTCGCCACTTTCTCGCATTTTAAACTCTGGAACCTCCACTTTTGCCCTCTTTTCGCTCCTTTTCCGCCAAAGATCCATTTTAACCAAGTTGACTCAAAAGAAAGAAAATCTATCCTAAGACGACACATATTTGTACAAAAAGTGACAAAAGACTCACTAAAAATGACTCAAAAAGTATATATAAAATACACTGATCAAAACCCCTAAACTTAACCTTTGCTCGAGCAAAGATCAAAAAGAAAGAAATAAAGACTCAATGAAAAAGAAAATAGAAAGATTCAATGACATTGATCACTTTGCTGCATTTGGTGTTACTTAGAAAAACATGAAGGTTAGCAGAATAATATGCAGGAACATGTAGCATGAAATTTTAGCATTCTAAACACATTAAGCTAGATATTTCACAAACTCATTTTTTATCATACTTAATGGAAGTCAAAATACTGAATCATGCATGTTAATGATCCTTCCTGGTTGTTTTGTTCAACTTGCGGTAGTCAATACACATTCTCCACACTGTAGTTATTCTGGATGGAATAAGCTCATTCTTTTCGTTAGTCACCACAATCATTCCACCTTTCTTGGATACCATTTGCACAGGGCTTACCCATGCACTGTCAGAGATAGGATAAATCACCCCAGCATCGAGCCATTTCAGGATCTCTTTTCTCACCACATATTTCATGGTTGGATTTAGTATCCTCTGTGCCTTAATGGATGGTGTACTCTCATCTTCTAGACGAATTTTGCGCATTACTGTAGAAGGACTTATCCCTCTAATGTCTGCTAGTGTCCACCCAATCGCGAGCTTATGAGCCTACAATACTCTCAACAGTTTTTCAACCTCCACTTTGGATAGATGACATGATACGATCACTGGTAAATGATTGATTCTCACCTAGATATTGATAGTGCAAATGATCTGGCAGAGCCTTCAACTCTAGTTTTGGAGCTTGTTCTGTGGACGGCACTGATCTCTCTGGCATGGTTCCTAGCTCCTCATATTTTCTCTTATAGCAGGGCTCATGGGAATCCAACCAATTCGCATACTCCCTCCATTCTGTGTCATTACCACTATCATCATCTCATAATGTCATCACCGTTCCAAAAGCATCCGCACTCTTGAACCCGTTTTCAGAAACTGCTTCATTAACCACATCAATAGCATAACAGTTATCACTTGCCCCTGGGTAAGTTGCTGCCCTGAATACATTGAAAATCACTTCTTCTCCCTGAACACGAAGTCTCATCTCACCTTTCTGAACATCAATGAGTATCTGTCCTATGGATAAGAATGGCCTGCCAAGCATAATGGGCATTCTTCATCTTCTTCCATGTTTAGGATGATGAAATCAGCGGGGAAGATGAACTTGTCCGCTTTAACCAACACATCCTCGATGATTCCTCTAGGGTGGACGATGGAGCGATCGGCTAGCTGTAAGGTGATGGTTGTAGGTATTGCTTCCCCCACTCCAAGTTTGCAGAACACAGAATAGGACATCAAATTTATACTTTCCCCCAAATCACATAGAGTCTGCTGACATTCAAACTTCCCTATAGTGCAAGGGATGGTGAAGCTTCCCGGATCTTTCAATTTTTGAGGTAACTTTCTCTGTAGGATGGCACTGCATTCCTCAGTCAATACCACAGTTTCATACTCCTCCAACCTCCTCTTTTTACAGAGGATCTCCTTCGTGAACTTTACATAACTCGGCATTTGTTCTAAGGCTTCAGCAAATGGAATGTTGATGTGCAATTTTTTAAAGACCTCCAGAAACTTAGAAAACTGCTTGTCAAGAGAATTCTTTCTAAGTTTCTGAGGGCATGGTATCTTCACCTGCGGTGTGTCAATGACCTCTCTGGGTTCACCCTCTTTTCCTGGAGATATTGGGGATGAACCTGTCTCCATTTGTTTGTCACTCGTCACATCAATTACTTGGCATTCTTCTTGTGGGTCTGTACCAGTATTGTTAGGGCGGTTCCCTTGCATACCGCTTCTCAGCTTGCTAGCTAGCTGTCCCGGTTGCATCTCTAGATTCCTGATTGATAATCTTGTTTCCTCCATAAACTAATTATGGGCGTTTGAGAGTGCCCAAAGAGCTGCTCCATGTCATCTAGTCTTCCTGATGGATCCTGAGTATGTGGTGGATGAGATAGTCCTTGAGGATTCTGGCACTCGGTGAGTCTGAATAAGGCTTCCTGCAGCTCATTTCGCTCTTCTTGCTGAGCCTGCGGTCTAAGTTGCTGCGGTGGACAAAGGTCATAGTACTGCAGCCCCTGATAGTGATAATACATGTACCTGTACTTGACCTTACCTGCAAGATACACAAATAACAAAAAGTGATAAAAAATGCTCTCCGAACAAGTTAGAAACTTGTTCTGGGAGCGACCAAATAAGAAATTAAAAATAGATGGTTCGATATTAGAAGTACCCTAGTCCCTGGCAACGGAGCCAAAAACTTGTTAGTGATATTTCGAATGCTTACGCAAGCGCACACATCATTGACAAGTAATATAGTCTGATAAGACCGAATATCATCCTCAGAGACTGGTTTCTAATTATTGTTCATCTATTTTATGTTATCTATTTGGCAATCGAAATTTGAGTTGAGATTTTGTTTAACTACTAGAATAATTGCAAGAAATACTGAACTATTTAAGTTGTAATCAGTTATGAATGAATTAGGGCTTCCAAAATCCTCGACTATCCACTCTATTCAATCCTTAATGTAACTAGAATGACTTATTCTTCTTCGTTAAGATAACGGTTAACTAAACTGTCTTATATTCCGGTTAGGACATATAATCACTCAACCCCAGTGCAGAACCCTTCTATATTTCTATGATCAGATTTACCACATAGGAGGATTAAGAACAGTAACCTATAATGCTACACAAGTATCGGGGTACCGTCGTCCGCGATTTTAACCTATGTCTAGTCAGTTACAGCATATCCAAATCTCTCATCTCGGTTCTTGATTCGAAATCATATATATTATGATAATTAGTGATCAATTAATTAACAAGCATTCATATCAATTATTGACTAAATCTTAATCAAGTGAAGAAAAAATCAAACTACTGCATTAATTCATGAATAGAGGTTTCAAGCGATTAATAAGGAAAGCCCTAATAAAATGTTTAGCTCCTAGCCATAGCCACACTAAGAACTAACACAAAATCGTTACATAAACTGAATTAAAAATGAAAGAAAAGAAATTACTGTGAACTAAGTCTCCAATTGTAGCCTCCTTTGTTGTCTTGTGTTGTGCTTTGTTGTAGAATGACCAACCTCCCTCGTAGCATAATCTCTTGGGCTTAAATATGTTCCAAATTTCGTGCCCTATGGACCAATCTTCCCTTAGCCAATTCTTCTTTGGAACTGAAATTTTCCGCGTCGGCACCGCGGTTCTACATAACGGCACCGCGGTGCCGAAACTTCTGTAGTCTCTCAGTAATAATGGCACTGCGGTTCTGCATGTTGGCACCGCGGTACTGAAAATCCTGTGGCTTCTCAGTAAATCTGGCACCGCGGTTCTGCATATTGGCACCGCGGTGCTGACAATCCTTCGTCCTGATTTGCCAACTTTCGTCCTTTTTGCCTCGGGAGCACCTTTTCTGCCCAATTCTCGCTCATTTTCTTCATTTTTCCTTTTTGCACCGCTGTGACTCAAAAGAAAGAAAAACAACTTAACATGACACTTATTTGAACGAAAATAGGAAAATACTAACTAAAATGACTCAAAAGGCGTATACAAAATACGTCTAACAACGTTGCAGAAATTGGTGAAGCTCTTGAGGTAGCTGAGTTTGATGTTGCTCCTGCAGTTGCTATTGTTGTTGAGAATGCTACCGCGATGGAGTGCTGGTCGCCTTTGGTTTTAGATCTTTGAAGGCGGATGTGGTGCAGATGCAACTGCAGAACGAGAACTGTAGTTTCTGCGTCTGAGGATGATTTGGTTGATGAAACTTCATCCTCAGGTGGAGAGAAGAGTGACACTGAAGAGGAAGATGAAGAGGATGATTTTGACTCAGATCCCAAAGCAATTTCTGGAGACGAGGATAATTCAGACACAGAAATAGAGGATGACATGGAAGAGAGTATTGATAATGAGTATGAGCGTCTGTATGTGAGGAATGTTACATAAGAGTATTTGGAAAAAATCAGGAAGTGGAACGAGTATAGTGATTCAAAACTAGAAATTTATGATGTGGCTCAACATGTTGTCAAAAAAGCAAGAAGGTGAGTGATGCGCGTAATATGCACACACTTTTAAACGCAAGTGCACGTTATCGTATCAAGTAGTATAGTCTTGGATAAGACCGAATATCGTCCTCTAGGATTAGGGTTCAAGTACCAATTATCTATTTTCTAGTATCTATTTGGTGAATTAATGAGTGATTGGTTGTTTATGACTAAGAATTATAAAAGCTATTTTAAAGTATAAAGGTTTAATTCAGATGTGATGAGAATAGGGCTTCTATGTATCCTCACTATCCGCTTATGTTACTTACTAATGCATTACTTATGGTATTCTTCTTTTGGAGAAAGCAGGTTTACGAAATCGTTTTATACTCCCGTTAGGGTTATATAAACACTCAACCCCAGTATTGTTCCTTACCTAACTTTCGCTGATAAGGGTAACTCTATAGGAGGATTAAGCACAAAAACCTAGTTGACCGTCACGCACAATGCGCAAAATTAGGGTTGTTAAGCCTCTCATCAACGCTACAAAACTAATTGAGGTATTTTCATCCCCAATTCAAGCCTGTCTACCTAACTTACAGCATATTCACAATCCCCCCTTTTCAGAATCTGATTAGAAATCATATAGTGATAACTAGTTGTCAATTAGCTACCAAGAATTCAACTCAATTATTGGATAGATCTCTCAATAAGAAAAATAACCATAAGCATGCATTAATTTATAACATAAGTTTCAAGAAATTCAACATAGAAAGCCTTATAAGAGAATTAGTTCCTAGCCATGAATATGACAAGAACTAATTCCATGTTCATCATACAAAAATTGAATTAAAGTAAAGAAAGAAAAGAAAATTACTAAGAATGAGTCTCCAAGCCAAGCATCCAAGGGTTGTGTTGTGGAATATTTACAAGGTGGAATGGTGGATGGATGGATGTAGAATGGTGAATGGTAGAATGGAGAATGGAGAATGGAGAATGGAGAATGAATAATTCTTCTAATGATGTAGAGTATTTATAGCCAAAGAATCCTTTAGGTGAAGGTTTAAGGATTTGTGTAGGTAGGAAAAGTTATTAGAATCCTTTTAGGTAAGGATTTTTAGGTAGGAAAAGGTTTCCCTTTAGGTAGGAAAAGTTATCCCTTTAGGAAGGAAAAGTCATCCCTTTAGGAAGGAAAAGTTATCCCTTTAGGATTCTGAGACATGTCAAATTCGGCCCAAAGATTCCAGCGTCGGCGCCAGGCCAGTAGGCGCCGCGGCGTCGGAAATTCAGCAACTCTCGGGAATTTCAGCACTTTGGCCACGGCTACTGCCGGCCATGCCGGTGACATTTTTCTGACGAATTTTCGTTTGTCGTCTTTCTCGTCCGACTTCGTCGATTTTCTCTATAATTCGGAACTCTTAGACTTCATTTCTTGGCCCTTTTTGTGTGCAATTCCATCTCACTTAAGCTCATTTTCTCTTCTTTTCGCCATTTCTCCATTTCTGACCGCTGTGACACAAAAGAAAGGAAAACGACCCTAATACTATACTAAACATAAACAAAATGAGTAAAATACTAACTAAAAAAGACTCAAAAAGTGTATATAAAATACACCGATCAGTGAGCAAAGAAAAAAATAACGGTTCATGACGCCTCAACAATATCCACCAGATCAAAGACAAAATGGCCACGTTTCAATAGTATTTGGAGAACAACAAGGAAGTGATTCAACAATTAGAAGATTTTATAAGTTCAGAGGTAGCTAATTATATCTTTGTACTTGTATTACTTTCTCACTACTTTAGTAATATCATATGTAACATCATCACATAGTGCATTATTAACTCTGTGATGATCATAACTTATTTGGTTCTGGCATCGTCCTTTTTGCATTCCGGCTAGTCGAAGCTTGTGCGCCTCATTAGGGACTAGTCAGGTAGGTGGTCCTTGACGCATATCTTGTACTTTCCCTTTGGGACTCATTTCGATAAATAAAAAATAGAATCTAGGCTTTCTAGCCTAGTTTCCCAAAACAAAACAAAAACCTATTCACATAGGAGCACATGTTCAAATAGCTGAGGCCTTATACTAGTTTGTAGATCCATCTACTTTTTACAATTTTGAGTATCAACTTTTACAACCCAAATGTTCTTTTTCCGGAGGAAGATCAACCATCACATAAGTATGGTTCTATATGATGAAATATATTTCTTTCTTTGTAGCTTCTTTCCAAAGCAGCGCTTCTGAATATGACAATTCTTTGTTAATTATCCATGGTTTATTCTCAACCATATAAGCTAGATGGCCTGGAACAAGTCTTTGACCCTCTTTTGATCTGCCTTGGTTCAACATCTAAAATCTCTGAGTTCTATAGATCTGGAACATTAAGTTCCAGATAGTCATCAACTTTCGAGTCCTGTAGATCTAGAACGACTAGTTTCGGACAGTCATGCACTCACGGGTTCTTGTTAACCTCGAGAAATTACTTTTTTTTCCTTCTCAAGAAAAGTTATCTTCAAAGTTCAGCATTCTTTGACGCCAAAATGCGATACACACTACTATTAGTTGCAGATCCAGTGGATATCCACTCTACAATCTTAGGTCTAACTTGACCTATTTCGGTATTCCAACCTCTACCAAACCACCCCATATCAAAACATCTATATGTGGGGTTCTTTCCATGTTTCATATGGAGGGTCATTTTTATCCTTATACAGAGTTCTGTTAAGAATCACATTAGCGGTAAGGATCGTCTTTCCCCACATATTATAGGCGTTTGCTTTTGCGCTCCATCTTTAGACTGAGGTGAGTAAGGAGCAGTCGTCTGATGAACGATGCTTCACATTATCCCCCTCTATCACTACGAATTCCTCAATCTGTAGGCTCTTCAACTTCTGCTTTGTAGCGCTCATCCGCTTCAACAGCTTCATCTTTTTTCTACAATAAAGGATGCAATACGTTGTATCATCGTTAATGAAGATCACAACGTACTTGTCTCCCCCTCTATTTATACAAGCATCAAATCACCCACGTAGGTGTGACTATGTTGTAGAGGAGCGATGCTTATTTCGTTATTCCTTTGATGGAATGGAAAGGTAATTTTGCCTCTTCGTCTACCTCACATTCATTTTGAGGGTTTATGTCACCAGAAGGCAACAAATCTCAACTTAGCTAGCTTTTGAATGACTTCCTATTTAACATGTCTTAATCTATGATGGCATAGATGCACGAATTACAAATATATCATTCATTTGGCTACAGACATACTGTACAATTCTTAGTTATTATAGACCTGTTGGACTAGTCTCAAACCAGCTTGACCAACAACGTTCCTGAAACCAAATTTAGGACATGTATCACCTCTTTTTAGAGTGATCCCATTCCCTGAAGTCCTTTGAGGACAACATCTTCAACTCTTTCTTCTTTGAAGGTGGTGTTGCTTCACATAAACAACCTTTTGCCCGTGGTTAGGGCGTCACCGGATCATATGTGATCTAGATGTTCTGGCCCACTCCAGTTGCCTTGACAGACTGAGCGTCCAATTTATTTTCTGCCTTTCTTTTGACCTTCACATCGTTTAAGATCTGGAAAACTCTGGCCCACTCCAGTCACCCGTAGGCTTTGTATGACTGAGTGTCCAATACTATCCTGTCAAAAGATGGATCTTCTATCGAAAACAGTGACATATTTGTCTCTAGTCCTCTTCCCTTACTTATGATTGTCCATAAATATAATTTTATTACAACCTAAGTCCATATATTTTAGGTCGTTGTTTATAGCAGTCCAATCTTAGCGGGAAGGAAAGTGAGATTAAACTTTTGATTTTAAAGCGTAAAGAATATAGTTTTTTGGAAAATCTCTTCATATTCCTAGTCTTACTTTACTCATGTTCATCTCATTATTGATATCTTTTAATCTTATCTTTGACAAGGAAGAATAAGTACCTTAGACCTTTTGGATTCTGGCCCACGCCAGTCGACTGCGTGTCCAAATCCTCATTTCCATAAGATGTAGGCTTTCTGCTGCATGATGGAACATCATCTTCAGCCCTCTCCTCATGTCCTAGTTGACATCCTCAACCTCTTGTGGGCGCTTGTTTCCACCACTCTTGGGAGCGGTGACCGCAACTCTTCCTTGACCCTTAGCCTTTCTAGCATGACTATCAATAGTATCTTGAAACTCATCATCAGATCCAGAAATCCCACCTTTGACGAAAATAGATGTGTAACTATCATAAAAAAGGGACCCAAAACTAGGACCAGATTTGTTGACAAGGACAGTTTTTGAACTGTTTACATAACTGTCAACAGAACTGGTTTCGACAAGAAAACCACATCCATATTTGGGATCATATCTGTCGGCAAACATCTTTCTAGCACTAGTACAAATAATGTCTTAAGATTGTGAGTTACACAATGGATGTACGAGAATAGTATACAACTATTACAAGTGATTTGAAAGAGTAAACAAAATGAATTACAATAGTTAACAATTTTGTAGCCAACAAGAGTTGTGACTACAGTAAACTTGTGAGTTCTTAATCTTTGTTCTTGAATCTTTCATCTTGGATCTTCTGTCCAATTGCAATGAGCTCTTTGATCTTGATAACCTGAAACCAAGAGACATTAAATCCCTACTTGTTACAATTGTAATGAGTCGAATGTCAGCACTCTGTCCTTAAGACATTATTGCCCCGTATATATCCTTTTACGTTGGCGGACAACTGTCTCCCAAGATAAAACAGCATCAAACAAATGAGCAAAAGAAACTCAAGTATTTCTAAAAGAATAACATTTGAGTATGTGAAAGAATGCTTAGAGATGATGAAGATTTTAAGAAAATCTGATTATGTGTATTGAAAAATTAAGCCAAAGGCCTCAATTTATAGTAGTGTCAGAACCTCTTCAAGTGCCCATGTAATGACCATTTAAGTTCCATGTAAAGGCCACTTAATTCACCAAGTAATGCAGCCCAATAATGGCTGATTTATGGAGGAGAAACTGTCATCTTAATGTCCCAAAACGTCCCCATAATCAACCAAAGTTTTGGACTTCTGTTCGCACAGACACTGCCTCGTTAGCGCCGCGGCTCCAATAGCCAAAATACCATTTAGCGCCGCAGCTCTACCCTTGGCGTGCCGCGGCCCTGGCGGTGGCGGCGTCGCCTGGCTCCGCGGTGGCGTCGCAGCCCTTTTTCCGACCCGTTTCAATCTTACACTTCGTACACTTCTTTCTTCATTTACCAACGTGGAACACACGTCATTTAGCCAACGACCGTCCATCATTTTATGTCTCAAACGTTTACTCACGTACCAATATCTCTTTCACTAATGAAATTTTCGATACTTGGCATTATGAGTGCACGTGTGTGGAAACGACGTTTCCGACGTGCGAGGCCTCAATTGTTCGAGTCATAAACAATGGGTTAAACTTAATTCCACATTAATAAATTTTCAACACATATCAAATTTAAAAAAAAAACTTTAACCTCCAAAAACCTTTGCCAAAATAAAGTTAAAATGTGTTGATTTTAGTTCCTGTTATGCAAGGCCCTATGGCCCCTAAGTTAACATTGGATGACATATATACCGGTGTTATAACTATAAATTGAAAAATATAACCTTACGAGTTATATATATTATGTAATTTTATCTACGACTAACTTATAAGTTACTACTTGATTGCGTTTTCATAAAATTAAAACCGATCTTATATTAAATAAGATTAGTTAATGACTGCAAAACTAAAGTACATTGGTAAATGGTAATTACTTCAAGTGATAAAAAAATGCATTATCGGTCATTACTATATATGTGAAATCAAACAAGTGTTCACTTCTTTTTGTGTAACCAATAGTGTGCCATAAGTTTCTCTCTTTTTGTAGTCATAAATTGCAACTGAATTTATTAAGCTAAATAATGCAACTTACTTATTCATTTCCTTCAGAGAGGGATTGAGTAATATTCATGTGAGTTTCACAATACATTAACTATTTTTAATTTTGGTCGATATATAAAATACTAATAATTTGTTGTCTTAGCTACTCCGTCACGTAATTAATCATGTTCTTCTCCCAGCTCCACAAAGAGAAGACGTAAAAAAACAAAAAGAAAAAGATTTTTTTTAAAAGTTTTGAAAATTATCCTTTGCCCTAAGAGTACCAATTTAATACTCACAGTGAAATTTCAAAAATGGGATATGGAGAAGGGTAGATTCAGAGGCGGACTCATGATTTTAAGATGATGGTGGCACCACCAAAGAAAAATGCACGTTAGTCAAAGCATTGACTTCAAATTCTGGGTCCGTCTCTAATCACAATGTCATGCAACACAAGATCATTTAATTTTTTTTACTAAACACCCATAGAATCGATGTTAATAAATATAAATGAAATGGCTTAAATATTTAGACCTCACTTGTTGGATTGATGGTTTGGTCTCAAATTTTACGCGTTAGGTTCCCTGTTCGAAATATTGTGAGTTACACAATGAATGTACGAAAATAGTGTACAACTACTACTAGTGCTTTAAAAGGATAAACTAAAATGGTTATAATACAATAGGATTGAAGCCTAACAAGAGTTGTGACAACCACAACAAGTTTGATGATCTTGATATTCGTTCTTGAATGCGTCTTTGAGTCTTGGATCTTGAGATCTTTGTTGGAACTGCAGCAAGCCCCTTGATCTTTATAATCTGAAACCAAAGACACTAAATATGGTAGTGTTACAAAGGCGCTGCTGAGTCGAGTGATATTCACTCCGTCCTTAAGACATTATTGTCCCGTATATATCTTTTTACGATATGGCAAATGTCTCCCAAGATAAAACAACAACTAAACAAATGAGCAAAGAAAACTCAAATGTTTCTCAAGAAGAACCTTTGAGTGTATGAAAGATATGATATAGAGGAAGAAGTTCAGAAGAATCTGAACTATACAAGTATGAAGGGGTGTCTACAATTGAGCCAAAGCCTCAATTTATAATTGTGAAAGAATGTCTTCTCAAGTGTTCATGTAATGGAAATTTAAGTGCCATGTAATGCAGCCTAATGAAGTCTAATTTATGGAGGAGAAACTGGCATCTTAATGCCCCAAAACGTCCCCACAATAAGTCAAACTTTTGGACTTCCGATTACATAGACACTGCCTCGTTAGCGCTGTGACGCCTCAACTCCAGTAGCCAGAAGTCCAACCAGCGCCGCGGCTCATGCCTTGGGCGCCGCAGCGTCGCGATCCTTGAGGTGGTGGCATCGCGGCACCCCGGCTCCGCGGTGACGCCGCAACCTTTTTCCGACACGTTGCGATCTTACACTTCGTACATTTCTTCCTTTATTTACCAACGTGGAACACGTGTCATTTAACCAACGATCGTCCATCATTTCATGTCTCAAACGTTTACTCATGTACCAATATCTCTTTCACTAATGAAATTTACGATACTTGGAACTACGTGTGTGGAAACGACATTTCCGACGTGCGAAGCCCCAATTGTTCAAGTCATAAATAATGGTTAAACTTAATTCTACATTAGTAAATTTCTAACAATCCCCTCTTGAAAGAGATTTTGGCGCACCCATATTGTGTCTTTCTAGCAATCTTTCGACGGGTCGATGTTGCATCTGGATAGATAGCCGTGGCTTTGAAACTTCCATAGTAAAATACCATCGGACTTACTTACTGCGCGGTGAAAGTTATATATTTAACTGTCAATTTTTAGTGTAAGCCAAGACAATGGTACCAACACAACAACCTTCCTTACTCTGTTCTTCTTTAAGGTTTTATCCGTTGTGGCCATAGACACGACTTGGATTCTTAAGTGAGTTCATTTGAGGCGGCCAATCCTCGCACTTAAATAGGTGGTCTCCTATAAGGTATTCTGCTATACACCCGTTCCACGAGTGTTAGAAACCATTAAAAGTTTCCCCAAACCTAACCTCAACCGTTGAGGATCATTAAAGGTTTTGGAAACTTAACCTTTACCCACGCTGTAGATAGTACTTAATGTATATCATGAGAATGGTCTTGGATTTATGTTTTTATGAAGAAATCATTATCCAAAATGCTATTTCTTCCACCGAAGCGCTCAACTGAACCTTTACGACTTAGTTTTCCCATTGAACCAAATTCTTGGGATCTCCAATCAGTATGGTTGTGTATCCACCATATCAGTTCGTATTGTTTGGTTTTAAGACCATTCCCCTAGACTGGCAGAACTCTTGATCTTTTGGGTAATCCCTTAATTAAAGTGTCTGTTATATCCTTTGATCAGTAATCAAGAATGTGTCGCCCGAGACGATCAACTGTCATACGATTTTATACGTGTGACAGATATGTCCAGACGCCATCATACATGCCCTTACAATGTATAACTGACGAAGGCATAAGTTACTCCTAATGAGGGACATCATTTAAGAGGTCGTGAAGTTACTCAACTTCTCATCATGCTTTGTACAAAGCGATAAACTCTGATTTCATCATGAATCGGCCGATGTAAATTTGCTTAGAGGATTTTCCAAAGACACACCATGCACATCCACTTGTGGCATTGGTGTTCTTCAAGTCTGATGTCCAGTTTGCATCACTAAGTTCTCTAGAACCGCTGGACATCCAGAATACCATAATCCATATATAAGTAAATAGTTCATATGTCGTCACATCTGATTTAACGCCTTCTATTGATCATTACCAATGAACCTTAGTTCAACTGATCTTCTTTATGAGCCGATACAAGGTTAGTTGTAGTGTGTAAGATACATTGAACTACATGTGATATGCGTTTATCACTCCCGATCTATGGGTGCACCATGATTCCAATTAATTCTATGATTCATATCCATTGGTGACTTCAACAAAACTGTCAACATACCTCACAGATAAGTTTGGTTTAGAGTAGTTCATTAGATGTCTTGGAATTATCAATTCCTAAGATGTCATCTGTAATACCCATATCATTCATGTCGAAATATCGTTTCAACATACTCTTAGTCTCTAGGATCAACCTAGGACATCTCCATGTGATCAACCTGTCATCTACGTAAAGACACATCATGATGAACGAGTCAGAATTACCTTTCATGTAGACACATTTGTCACACTCATTAATGGAGAAACCCTTCGATAGTGGAGTATTATCAAATGTTTCGTGCCAATGCTTCGGGGCCCGTTTTTGCCCGCACAGAGATTTGATACATCGACAGACTTTTTTCTCTTCCGTAGAACCACATACCCCTCGGGTTGTTCTGTATTAATTTCTTCTTCCACTGTCGGACTTTTGGTTTTCCAATTGTTGGCTTTCTAGCTTCAGAATCAATGTTTCTGTAGTCAGATTCATTGTTTCTATTTTATCTGAAATTTCCAGGACCAAAATGTAAACATTTCACGGACCAGCATGGAAGTTCAGGAAGAAACCCAACATTCCACAAAGCCAACTCTCCGATTAGGAAGGTTGTCTCAACATCCATGTCTCGCAAGACTGCGGTGACCTTGGAGGTTAAGCTCTTCACATATGAGCATATGTCAAAGTAGCCGAGGCCTTATACTTGTCAGTAGATTCGTCTATTTTGTACTCAATTTGAGTATCCACTTTTACAACCCAAAAGTTCTTTTCCCGGAGGAAGATCAACCATCACACAAGTGTGGTTCTATCTGATAGAGTCTATTTCTCTCTTTTTAGCTTCTTTCCAAAGCAGTGCTTATGGAGATGACAATTCTTTCTTAATTGTCCATGGTTATTTCTCAACCATATAAGATAGAAGGCCTAGAACAAGTCTGTGTCCCCTCTTTTTGCTCTATCTCAGTTCAACATCTAGAATCTATGAGTTCTGTATATCTGGAACATTAAGTTCCGGATAGTCAGTAACTTCTGAGTCCAATAGATCTGGAACGTCTAGTTCCATATAATCAGGCACTCGCGGGTTCTTGTTAACCTTGAGCAATTACTTCTTTTTCCTTTTCAAGGAAAGTTATCTTCAAAGAATTCATCATTCTTTGACACCAGGATGCGATAAGCACTACTGTTCTTTGCAGAATCAACGGATATACAATCTATAGTATTAGGTCCAATCTTAACATGCTTTGTCTTAGGTATTTCAACACTTGCCACACTACCTCATATCACAATATTTGTAGATGGGATACTTTCCATGATTCACATGGAGGATTATCCTTATCCGTATGCAGAGTTTTTGTTAAGACTGGCATTAGCGATAAGGATCACCTTTCCCAATATATCTTGGGCGTACGGATCTATGTTTGGCTAACACCGTTAGACTGAGGTGAGTAAGGAGCAGTCTTTTGATAAACGATGTTTCACATTCTCCCCCTCTATCCCTACGAATTCCTCAATTCGTAAGCTTTTCAACTTCTGCTTTGTAGCGCTCATCCGCTTCAACAGATTCATCTTTGTTTCTCAACAAATGATGCAATACGTTGTACAATCATTGATGAAGATCACAATGTACTTGTCTCCCCCCCTCTATTTGTACAAGCGTCAAATCACCCACGTAGGCGTGACTATGTTAAAGAGGAGCGATGATTCTTTCGTTATTCCTTTGACGGAATGGAAAAGTTATTTTGCCTCTTCGCCTACCTCACATACATTAGAGGGTTTATGTCGATAGACGGCAACAATCTCAACTTAGTTAGCTTTGAATGACTTTCTATTTAACATGTCTTAATCTATGAAGGCATAGCTGCACTGATTACAAATATGTCATTTATTTGGCTATAGTCTTATTGTACCACTCTTAGTTATTATAGACCTATTGGACTAGACTTATGACAGTTTGACCAACAACGTCCTTGAACCAAGTTTTGGGACATGTATCACCTCTTGTTAGAGTGATCTCATTCCCTTAAGTCCTTTTGAGGACAACCTCTTCAACTCCTTCTAGTTTGGAGGTGGCGTTGCTTCGCATGAACATTCGCTTGCCCGTGGTTAGGGCGTAACCGGATCGTATGAGATCTAGATTATCTGGACCACTCCAGTTGTCTTGGCAGACTGAATGTCCAATTTCTGCCTTTCTGTTGGCCTTCATATCATTTAAGATCTGGAAACTATGATCCAGGGCACATTTGGTACGATGTATTAAGCTGGACTGTACTGGATAAAAAATAATACAGCGTTTGGTGGGCGTTTTCAGCCGCACTGGACTGTACTATTTTTAGTCCAACTGCTACTTTTGAGACCCATCTAGCAGGTGGGTCTCCCCTGAACTGTACTATTTTTAGTCCAACTGCTATTTTTGAGACCCATCTAGCAGGTGGGTCTCCCCTGGATTGTACTAAATATAAAAAACTAAAAAATACAATCCATTATATATTAATACTCTAATACCGTCCACTATATATTAATACAGTCCAGTCCAATATAGTACAGTCCAGTCCAATTAAATTAGTACAGTTCAGTGCGACGTACCAAATGAGCCCTTAATGTCTTAAGATTGTGAGTCATACAGTGGATGTACGGGAATAATATACAACTACTACTAGTGCTTTAAAAGGATAAACTAGAATGGTTACAATACAACAGGCTTGAAGCCTAACAAGAGTTGTGACAACCACAACAAGTTTGATGATCTTGGTCTTCGTTCTTGAATGCGTCTTTGAGTCTTGGATCTTGAGATCTTCGTTGGAACTGCAGCAATCCTTTTGATTTTTATAACCTGAAACCAAAGAAAACTCAAGTGTTTCTCAAGAAGAACCTTTGAGTGTATGAAAGATATGCTAGAGAGGAAGAAGTTCAGAAGAATCTGAACTATACAACTATAAATGGGTGTATACAATTGAGCCAAAGCCTCAATTTATAGTTGTGTAAGAATGTCTTCTCAAGTGCCCATGTAATGACCATTTAAGTGTCCTGTAATGCAGCCCAATGAAGGTTGGTTTATGGTGGAGAAACTGGCATCTTAATGCTCCAAAATGTCTCCACAATCAGCCAAACTTTTAGACTTCCGATCGCACAGACACTGCCTCATTAGCGCTGCGGCTCACGCCTTGGGCGCCGCGGCCCTTGAGGTGGTGGCGCCTCGGCCCTTTTCCGACAAGTTTCGATCTTACACTTCTTTCTTCATTTACCAACGCGTAACACGTGTCATTTAACCAACGACCGTCCATCATTTCATGTCTCAAACGTTTATTCACGTACCAATATCTCTTTCACTAATGAAATTTACGATATTTGGCACTACGTGACACGTGTGTGAAAACGATGTTTCCGACGTGGGAGGCCTGAATTGTTCGAGTCATTAATAATGGGTTAAACTTAATTCCACATTAGTAAATTTCCAACAAATTTGTCATCAACACGTTTTGTTTCTTTTTTTTAACTGTCAGCTTAAAACCCAAGTTCGAATTCTCAAAAATTCATAGTCACTATAATTAGATTTATATCTTCTCACCCCTCTTAACTATATTTAAAAAAATTAAATGTAAACCACTATATAGTCTAACATTAAACTCTATATATTCCCAATCATTTTTACGTCAATTGCTTTTATGGTAGTACTTCTTTTTGTAGAGTTCGAGCTTGAAATGGATTTATTTATTTGTAAAAACCTCACATAATTGGTAGAGTAAATTGATTCAATAAAATAAAATAGTACTCCTATAAGAGACCCAATAGGAGACCTATAGCTATAAGAGACCCAATAGGAGAAAAATAGCAACGAGCCAACCCACTAATCTTCCGACCCCCACACATATATATATATATATATATATACACACACACAAACCAACGGTTCACAAATTGTGAAATCTTCTCCGTTATTCTTCTTCTCTCTCACACACATAATTTTCTCAAAAAAGAAAACATTTTTTGACTTTCTTTAGATTCTGCGTGAATACATACAAGTCATACATAACTCCCCTTATATTATGTCAACCGGTGGCACCACCACCACCACCACCAGCGTCTCCGCCACACCCACCACCCACCACCGTCGCCGCATACCCGACGCCACCATGATCACGACCGAACCTGAAAACAATATCTCCGACGTCGACGATAATGATAACAACAATTGTTGTGTTCCTCTTCATCATCATCATCATCACCCATTAATTAAATACTTATTGGTACGTAAAAGGGTACCGGAAAATATTGTTTTTAGAGTAGAAGAATGGGTTTTGAGATTAAGGAAGAATATGGGTCGTATGATATTTGGGTTATTGTTGTTTTTAATGGTGGTATCTGTGTTCTTCAAGTTTTCATTTATGACGATCAATGGCAATGTTGAAGATGTTAAAAGAGAGACTAGTATATTTGTTCTTCCTAATTTCAAGAATGATTTGGTTAATGCACAAAAGCTACTTTCGGAAACAGACTCTTCTACCTTCGCAGATTTTGGGCAAAAACGTCAGATGAAGGAAATACCAGTAAGTGTGAACTTTCAATTATTTTTTCCTAATTTAGAATTGTACTCCCTCTCTCTCAATCTCAATTTATGTGACATTTTTTATTTTTCGATATTCAAACTATATGAATTTTGACTAATATTTTAAGATATATTTTTAACCAAAATTGAAATGAAAAAATATTGCAACTTATGATATATTTTTTATGTAGTTTTCAAATATATAAATTTTAAAGTTAATTTAATCTAATTTAACTTCAAGATTTAGTCAAATTGACTTTCGAAAAGCGAAAATATCACATAAATTGGAACAAAAAGAGTATTAAAGATTCAATTTTTAATCATCATATTTAGTTTGCTGTTTATGTTAATGTAATTTACAAAAGATGGGAGCTTTAATGTTTGCGTTTTGTTTACGTTTTTTTGGGTTGAAAGATGGATACTTTGCTTAGTAATTCAAATTTTTTATGCATTTTGGTCTAAAATTTTATCTTGAGAGAGAATTTTGGTAGCAGTAATTTTCTGGTTTTTACTTTTACCTTTTAGTTTTTAACTGTGTGGGTAAATTGAGAGGTTGGCGAAATCGCTGTTCATTGTTTGACTTGGTAAAATCCAAGTAGTGGGCGGCAACAAAAACAGTGTTGAATATTGTGAACCATTTGCCAGTTGGCTATTGACTATTGTTGACTATGATGGTGGCCTTCCAATTTTTTTTGATAGTCCAGGTTTTCAGGCTTGTGTCTGACTACTTTAACGGTATTACCCAGATGTCCTGAAGGTAGTATCACCGGTCCTTCAACACTATTACCAGTAAATCGCGGGATGTGTTCCGATGGCCGTTCACGGAGCGTCTGTAATCGATGAGACAAAGTCTAATTCCCAACACGCAGAGTTCTTACGTCTTGCGGGAATCGAACCACGTCGTGTCGAAGGCGTCTTATAAGCGCGCATTTCTGCCACTGGACTATGAAGGACATGGTGGCCTTCCAATTATTAGTTGACCTTTATGGGCCTTCTATATTTTTCTTCTCCTAAAATAAAATAATGGTAGTGTCTGAGTTAACTTGTATGTACCTCGATGAGTACCTTCTGTTAAGAGTCACAGAATCTCACATTGAAAATGAAATGAGAACATGGACTCTTTATATGACTTGGACAATTCTCACCCTATAAGCTAGCTTTTGGGGTTGATTTAGGTCAAAGATCCATTCTTTACATGGTATCAGAGCCAGACTCATTCCAATTCTTTGTTCACCAATGTTGGGCCCCCAAATTATATTGTTCACGCTTCAGTTAACGAGGTATGGGCGTGCGGGAAGTGTTAAAAGTCCCACATTGGAAATAGAATGACAATATGAACTCCTTATATGGACTTGGACAATCCTCACCCTCCAAGTTATCTTTTGGGGTTGAATTAGACCCAAGATCCATTTTTAAGTTTTAACACATTCTATTGCCAGCAGCACCATATCATGGTAAAAACTTACTTGCACACTATTGCCCGCAACATCATATCATGGTAAAAAATTAACTTGCACTCGAACTCGGTGTTTACTGTGAACCAATTAATGCAGACATATCTTTTCAAATACATTTATCACTTAATCATAACTTTTAAGTAACGATTAAGGTTAAATTGTTCAGTTTGACGTAGTATCTGGTAACTCTGCTTGTCCTCAATGTTCTCTTGATTTCTTCTGTTTAACTAACTGAGATGCATACATTTATAGTTCTAGTTACTGTGCTCCATATGTTTTATCTAAATTTCCTAAAAGCAGACATATTACAGCTTTTGTTGTTTACTTGTGGACTATGCTATTGCTATGCATATGACAAAAACAAAATGAAGATGCAAGTATCTAACTTGTCTGTATGGATTGCTTTGACAGGTACCAGAAATATGGATGAAGCCAAACAGTGATAATCATTACCAATGCATTTCTCGGCCAAGGAATCGCATAAGTATGTCAAGATTTAAAATTTCTAATTTGTGTAGTGCTAATTCTGAAGTTCATTCTTTATGCATTCTGATATCTGGATTTTTTGCAGGAACTGGTTCATCGACAAATGGCTACATCTTAGTTCATGCGAATGGAGGATTAAACCAAATGAGAACAGGGGTGAGTAAAAAGTTGTAAATGCCATACTCATTAACCTATTGTTAGCGAATGGCGAAGCTGTAATGTTGTGCTAATTATGTTTAGTGGATTACTGCAGATATGTGATATGGTCGCCATTGCAAAAATAATGAATGCCACTCTGGTTCTTCCTTCTCTTGACCATGAATCCTTTTGGACCGACACTAGGTACTATTTTCTAGTTGTTGTGATCAGTTGATAATGACCCCTCTTAGCGCCTCTTCGTTTTCATTCTAATAATTTGTCGCTTCTTGCAGTGATTTTAAAGATATTTTTGACTGGAGAAACTTCATTGAAGTTCTAAAGGACGATATTGAGATTGTTGAGTCTTTGCCATCAAAATATGCAGCTGTGAAACCCCTTCAAAAGGCGCCCGTCTCTTGGTCAAAGGTCTGTAAATAAAACTTCTATGTGCTATATCTCTAGCTTTTAGTTTCATGGCGGAAACTAAAGTATGATGTTTCATTGCAGGCTAGTTACTATAGAGGAGAAACACTTTCTTTACTAAAGAAGCACAAGGTGATACAATTTACTCACACGGATTCAAGGCTTGCTAACAATGGCCTAGCACCGTCCATTCAAAGGCTTCGCTGTAGAGCAAATTATCAAGCTTTACGTTACACGAATGAGGTAGAGGAGTTTGGAAAGAAGCTGGTGGATAGACTTCGAGATAATGGTGAACCATATATCGCTCTCCATTTAAGGTAAATTATCTAACACTTCGCATTTCTTTGTGAAATTCTACCATTGATGTATGAGTAACTTAGCATATTGCTCGAAATTGCAGATATGAGAAAGACATGCTAGCATTTACTGGCTGCAGCAACAATTTGACTGTTGAAGAGGCTGAAGAACTTCGTAAAATGAGGTACGAAGTGAAACATTGGAAAGAGAAAGAGATAGACAGCAAGGAAAAGCGACTCCAAGGGGGCTGCCCTATGTCTCCTAGGGAGGCTGCTTTATTTCTCAAGGCGATGGGATATCCGTCCACGACGAGAATATACATTGTTGCAGGGGAAATTTATGGCAACAACAGCATGGATGAATTCCGCTCGCACTACCCAAATGTGTTCTCTCACTCAACCCTTGCAACTAACGAAGAACTCGAGGCTTTCAAGAATTATCAAAACCGTCTTGCTGCTGTAGACTATATGGTAGCCCTTGAAAGCGATGTTTTTGTTTACACTTACGATGGCAATATGGCTAAGGCTGTGCAAGGTCATAGACGGTTTGAAGGATTTCGAAAGACCATTAGCCCCGACAGGTGTGTTTATCATCCTCGGTGCTTTCTAACTTCCCTCTTCACCGCTTAACTTCAATCAAAATAATACTAATAATGTTTATGCATTTTCCTCCTTTCAGGTTCAATTTTGTAAGATTGATCGACTCATTGGATAAGGGTGAAATCTCTTGGGAAGAGTTTGGTTCAAAAGTTAAGGTCTTACAATCCAACGGATTAGGAGCACCTTACCTCAGACAAGCCGGTGAATCACCAAGAGTAGAAGAGAACTTTTACGCAAATCCTTTACCGGGTTGTTTATGTAATAGATCAGAGGAAGAAGCCAGGAAACAGAAACTCAACAAGAGACCAAGTTTGAGGGTTGCTTCACAAAGATAGGTATTTGTATGATCATAATTTGGTAATATATCGATACTTGTTCCACTTGTTCTACAAATGGCCTATATAAGGGGCTGCCAGAATTCGGGTTTCTCGTTGCCCTTCATACTGTGCGGCTAGCAGAAAGAAAGGGAGGTTATTGTAACACGCAAGCAACGCTTGGAAGCAGAGATGGTGGTTTATAAGTTGGACAATAGAAGCATATATAAAGCAAAGCAGAGATATACTCAAAATCATTCTTTAGGGTGGAATATAGAATTTTCATTCATTTATTATTTTTATTTTTATTCCGAGTTGGTTTTGTGATTAGTTTACTCATTAGGTTTAACACGGATTCATATGTATACCGATTCATGAAAATGATATACAGATCTGCACACAGATGCAGAATTCCTCTTCTTTGTCATTTTTTACTATACAATTTTTTGTGTTGCCTTTCATTTTTAGCTTAAAGAACTACCTGTGTTATTTCACTCTCAGGCCTTTTGTCAACGCAGCGTATGTTGTGCAGATCAGCGCATGTCATGGGTTCGAATCCTTTCAGACAAAAGTCACAAAACCTAGTATTTGAGTAGAGAAGGGTAACATGGCGGGTGACGGGTCCATTATTCACCGAGTTTATATGTGAAGTGCTAAATTCAGACCAATTTAAAATTTTAAATTAGTCAATTATACATAATAGTATTATAAACCATTACTTCTTTGTCACAATCATTGAAAACTGACTTTCATCCAAGTATCTTGAATAGATGTTAAGTAGAAGAGCAAAAAATTGAGATGTCACGTGAAATGTTTCAAAAAGTTGTGCTCTCTTCTCTTTTGGCTTAGTATAATTTTCATAAAATAAAATTAGTTTGATGGAAAACATACCAGAAAACATGAACATAGATAGTGAGGTTGGATATCTATCAGCAAAGTTTACCTGAGACCATGTGAAGTTCGCAATATGGGCCATGTGAGATAATTTAATACTGATAGAATGTTACAATCATAGGGACCATAATTGAGAGTACTAGATGAACATGTAGAAGTTCTGCTACAATATTAATAGAAGAAAAAAATTAATAGTTCTGATGGATTCAAAATTTAAATTTTATGAATTCTAAATTTTAGGATAGCGATATTGTTGATAATTGTGTTCTAGATTTAATTTTGTACATATTAAGTGAAGTTCTTAATTTAAATATTTTGACTAAAGCTATGAGGTCCAACCAAACCAGTAGGCAATCTTCTAGCTCCACCACAGTAGGCGATCATGTGACAAGAAAACCTAACAAGTTTTATGGCTATCTCCGGCTATGGCCAGGATTTGATGATCAATTTCTGGCGATCATCAGGATTTGTGATAATGTCACTTGGTGAATTTTATGGTAATCCGCCATAATCCTCATGATTTGGTGGCCAATTTCTGGCGATCGTCAGGATTTATGACTAAGTAGCTTGATATATTTTATGGTAATCCGCCTTACTTTGTTAGCAAGTTGGGAAACAAATCCAGTCAAAATTTAAACAGTGACAACTAAAACACTATGTGTGCAAACTATCCTTTATTCATTGGTCGGTCATTTTGGATAAAGCTAGAGGTGAGAAATGGACGGGTTGGGTCAAAACGAGTTAAGTCAATGAAACAAAATCCAACC
Organism: Przewalskia tangutica; assembly: GCA_029844215.1. Lineage (NCBI taxonomy): Eukaryota > Viridiplantae > Streptophyta > Magnoliopsida > Solanales > Solanaceae > Przewalskia > Przewalskia tangutica. Next base: position 11,917,480 of record CM056739.1, on the reverse strand, counting down.
CAACCCAGATATATTTGAATCAAAATGAGTTGGATCAAGTTGGATTGAAAAGTAGGTTATAATCCAACCCATTCAACTTAACTCAAACATTTCCTTACTTGTACTCGTGGACAAACACTGATCTAATAGCCGAACAAGCTAACAAAAGTAAACCCGTTTTAATTGGGTCAATGAACTTATCCTGTTCTAATGAAAAACTTTAAAAAAAATTGGAGGGCTATACTAGTTTGACCCAAAATGTTTAATTTCATGCCAAATACGAACTATATATATAGCTGACTTAAAACATATTTATTCTCATATTAATTGTGACAAAGAAAATAATACATTTTAATTGTGACAAAGAAAATAACATGTCCACATATTCTTCTATTGGATTTCAAACGTATAATGTTTTTTTAATAATTTTGCTTGTTTAGGTTGGGTTACATTTTGACCCGTGGCTATATTACTTTAACCCGTTTTAATCCGATTGATTGATGGGTCCTTTTGAGTTCAACCCTTTGAGTCAACTCAACAAACGGGTCATGACCCAACTCATAAAAACACCAGACGGGTTGGGCTTGGTTTTTCCACCTAGATAAAGCCAAGCTAATTGCCTAGTTCATCTTAAAGTTTAGGTTAATTTGGGCTCCATGCATAGCGGAATTTGACCCATAAAAAACATATAAAACATAGAAAAAAATAAGTTATTCTGTATTTATCTATTTGATATAATCAAGAGAAATAAAGGAAAGAAATTTTATTAATTTGATTTGATAATCAAACGAACTATACAAGAACGAACAATCAAACAAATGAAATGATTTTGAGTTGGCGAGTTCAGTTTTTATTTGCGGCTATTACACTGGAACAAGATTTATCCTGTGTACCCGAAAGGATAGCGACTGCGGATTCCCTTGTCATAAAAAAATAATTATTCGGTATCAATATTGATGGGAGATAGCAAGTAATGTGTTGAATTAATTCATGTTTGCGCAAGCTAATCCCGATACCACGATTGTAGAAAAAATGTGGTATATAAAGAACAACATATGGAATGTTGTTCACCTGAAACAAGTTTATCTATGGAAGTTTAGGTGTTATTTGACATTTTTGCTATGGCAAAAGAGAATGTTAATTTGGCTATGGACAGGTTCAGGACGGGTAGAGGTAGATCGAAAATGTATTGGTGAGAGGTGATTAAACGTGATATGACGTATGTGCAACTTACTGAGGATATGATCTTAGATAGGGGGTTGTGGAGGACCAGATTAGGGTAGAAGGAGTAGGTGGTCGAGCGTAGTCCTACTTACGCTTGCAAATGGTAGTTGTAGTATTATTATTGTAGGTCCGCCTAGCCTATCATACTAATAGGCGCATTATTGCTTTATAGTTCCTTGTAGTTTGATTTTTACTGTTATGTGTCATGTAGTGTACTTTATTTAGCTTATTTGCATACGCTAGTTACTGCTTACTTTTTCAGAATGTGCTATCATGACTTGTTCGCTTTTAATATCAGCATTTTCATACTACTTTAAATTTTTTTGACATGGTCTTACTTTGTTCTTGCTCTTGCTTTGCTTTTGCTTTTGATTTTGATTTGCTTGTGCTTATGCTCCCTCTTAATCCGAGGGTCTCTCGAAAACAATCGTTCTACCTAACAAGGTAGAGGTAAGGTCTGCGTACACTCTACTCTCCTCAGACCTCATGTTGTGGATTTCACTGGGTATGTTGTTGTTGTTTGTTGTTGAGTTCAGTTATAATTTATTATTTAGTCATGACATGTCCTATATTGATCCAAGCAAATATTGAACGGGTTATAATATAATTTGTTTATTGACTCCACCGTCTAAACCCGCCTAAACATAGTCCACATCAGCCCTAACTGAACTAATGGAAGCATGCCAAAGCCACTGTCTTTAGTCTGATAATGTTCTCTACTAGCTAATTATGCAATAGAAAACCTAACATCAGCCCAACATATTCTGTCCCAGAACTAAACTCATTAAACACAAAGGTGAACATGTAATTAGGTATCCATATTTCCACTTTTGTGCTATGATTGCCAATCATATCTACTTTGAATGAGTCTGCGGTTGCCCATTACAAACTTAAGCTAAGTCACATGATTCTCTCGAAGTGATTTTTAGAAACTTCCAATTTAGCAGTCTCAACAACTTCACTTAATATGGGCTCTTAAGGGAATTGAAAATGATTATGTACATTTAATGAATAGTATTAGTCTTTAATTACTCTTTTTTAGAAATGGGCCTTTAATTACTTTTACATGCACCCTTAGAATTCTTATTCCTATAGATGATTGGATGTCTTTTCTAGAGAATAATTATGTAGATTACCATAGATGATTGGATGTCTTTTCTAGAGAATATTCTCTACATTTTTGTATACCTCTTGTATACGCGAGATTTTCTCAATGTATATAAAATTACTACCTAATCAAAATATTCTACTTACTGTGAGCAAAGAAAACTGAGATGCACAATCAAATGTACACACACTACAACAGTATAGAATCTATATGGCATCCTTTAACCATGAGAAGCACAATCTAATATACCTCCCAACTGATCACACACAGTTACAAATGGAACTGGTTTTCAAAGAACATGCACTCAGCAGAAACAATTTAGATATTTCCTTCAATTTAAGCTATAATCCTGAACCCACTTCCTCAAGAACCTATTATTTGTGAAATGTAGGATTGATTACAACAAAGTCTACTTTTAAGTAGTAACTACAAAATACAATGTCCTGGAAATTGGCATTATGGCACTACTACCACATCGATGGTACATAGACCTGCTCTTTGAGATTCTGTGTGGCGCTTTCAGTGGGAAAACCCCTAACAGCACCAATTGTCCACTGGGATATTATGCCCGCCGCAATTGCAAACCGAAGGTGCCTCTCAAGAACATCTTGATCGACGTACATCTCTGGTTGTGTCGTCAATTTTCGCATTATGCCAGCGACAACAGCATCACCAGAACCAGTTCTATCACAAGTAAACGGTGTTATGAGCACATCTTCCGTACCAACCACCACCCCATCAAAAGAAGGAGAGTAGTAATGAATCCTAAGTGTCCCATCTGTAACAAACAAAAATTTCAGTCCATCGTGCCATAAGGGAGCAATTTCCTCGGGAGTATAGTGATAATAATCTCTTCTTTGTTTGGTTTGCTCATAAGTCTCCGCAAAGTATTGAGGTGTATAATTCCTTTTCCTCTCGTAATGCTCTTCATCAAGAAGAAATTCAAGCTCTTGCCTTGAGACCTCAATGATGTTAGCTTGTTCCCAGGCTTCCTTGATCAAATGCCTGGTCTCATCACGTGATCTCCACAAGGGTAATGGTAGATTCAAGTCAAAAAATACAAGACCACCAAACTTCTTCGACAATGAAATTGCTTTAAAAAGAGTAGAACGCATAGATGAGGATGTCAAGACTTCAGAATTGAAGTGGAATATCCTAGCCTGCAAGAGAGAAGGCAAAAGCACCACAAAATTTGTTAAAAATACTTGCCCCAATGTCACCCAGACACAATTTCTTAAAGCACTGAAGTCCCTGAAAGGATAATTCTGAAAGAATCATAGGAGACATCTCCTTCTCCATAGTGCAGGCTCAGGCACTGTACTAAAAATATACAACTTACCATGATAGAGCATCTTATTTCTGGTTCATAACAATAGAGCAAAAGCATTTTCCTAATAATCACAACAGAATGAAAACTGATAATGTTTGAATCACCTTTCACTATTGAAGGATCAACCAGTTTAAGCTAAAAGTATAATTGTTAAGGGAAGATTAGGTAACTAGTCAAACATGGAACGACTTAAAAATTTACTATGATTGTCAATGATAACTAGTTGACAGGGCACTAAAATTTAATGAATAAAGAACTACACTTTCACTACCTCACAACTAAAAGGAGTACATACAATTAGCACAAGTCAAACTCAAATAAATAGGTTGACAAGAAGTATGCATCTTTAGTCAATTTGTTCTAGAATTATGCATTGTTGCAAAGGATTGTCATCAGAGGGAAACGATCAGGCAAAGTATTGGAAGGAGCAGTAAAACTGTTAGTGACTGCACAATAGTTTCAACCAACAAGCGGTGAGCTTCTTCATCAGTCTTACTCAAATATACCTACTGACAACAGTTTAATAAGAAAATTTCGTTCATCTATGAAGCAATTGATTTCTTTCATATGCCATTCTGCACAAGATAGTTCAATACCAATACGGTTTCTTCACGCAACAAATTAGGTTCACGTACACAAATAGAACCAGTAAGTTGCTTGATAGTGTTACTACAACTCTATCCATTAAAAAGATCTATACCTCTTTCAGAACGTCAAGATTCAATTCGGAGCTAAGCAAAGAATCCTCAGCAGACTCCTTAACTCTATCAGCTCTCATTTTCCCATCCTTAAACTTAATTTTCATATAAGTACATCCAGTCCTCATACTATCATCAAATTTGACACCCCTTGTTTGCACTTTCTCTTTATTCATTAACAAAACCATTTCTTGACCAAACTCATCATTCCCAACTTTTCCCATAAATGCAGCTCTACCACCAAGCCTAACATGTGATATAGCAACATTAGATGGAGGTCCACCTGGAGCTCTAACAAACTCAGGTGGATTCCACTGCAACATTTTCCACTCTGAATATTTATCTTTGTCCATTTGCTCATGTGATACTCTCACTGTTGGCACAAACTCTTTCTGTGCTGCACCAAAGCAACAAACTAAAGGTGGGTTTGGGTATGGAAAATCAAGCTCATCATCATAGTCATCAATCTTGAAATCATTTCTTGAAATGTTTTCCATTTGGGTGTTGGATTCTGTAAAGTTTGAATCTTTTTGGGTGGTTCTTGATTTTTTTGAAGTTGTGGGGGTGGATGATTTTTTGCGACCCCTGCGAGGGGGTTCTTGGGTGGTGGTGGGGTGATCATGGGTGGAGGATTTGGGTGGATTTTTTGTTCTATTGGAAAATTTGGGGGTGGAAATGAAAATGGTGGAGAAATTGGAGAGGGTAAGTGAATTGTAGAAATGATGATGAGGAAGAGATTGAGGAAGGAAATGGATTGTTGCCATGGTTTTTCTTGGTATGTGTTTAGGGTTTATCCATATCTTTTCACTGCCATTTTTCAAAAAGTAGAGGTTTTGACTTATCGGGTTCGGGTAATTTAGCCCGGTTGTTGACTTGGTATTGACAGTCGGGTCGGGTTTATATAAGTTCATTTTTGGCTCAGCTAGGAAGTGCACATATAGTTAATTTTGCGACCATCATTTAAGTCATAGCCAAGGTTTACAAAATATTGTAAGCTTAGTTATTTGACTTATTTCAGGAACAACTTCAAATAAAAATAATTAAAGTTGTAAAAATTTGTGTATGAAATTTGGTATTATGACTCTGCTACTGCTAATAAACTTTCGACACGTTTGAAGTTTGGTTTGCCGAATCCAAATTTTTAATATTTTTGTCTAAAAGTTTGACTTGTCAAAGTCAGAATTCTAACAATTACGTCTAAGGTCAAACTTCAACATGTATGTCTGAATTGAAAGTAATTATTTTTTATAAGTTTAAATTATCAATTTTCATTTTTGTCAATGTTGTAGAAAAAATAAATAAAATTTATTTGATTTAAATTCATTTTTCATATTTGAAAGTCAAGACTACTTGCTAAAAAAAATTATACTTTAATAGCTATAGATTTGAAAAACACAAGTATACTACAACTAAGAGGAAGAAGAAAATCATCCCTATTTATTAAGGGTCAGTCACACAAATACCCTGTTTTGGGGTGGTCTTCAATTTTTGTCCTTCAAATATGTGATTTTTAATTTTAGGAATAATTACATCAAATAGCTAACTTTAGGATATGTTAATCTTTAGTAATTATTGTTTAGTTAAATTACAAAGCATAACTATTATGTGTATTTGAATTACCTATCATAGCTACATATATATTTAAAATAGAATACTCTATTTTTATTATTTTTATTTTGACGAAGAATCTGCTTCTGCTCTCCGCTGCCGTCGGCCACAACGAACCGCCGTCGAAGCTCCGGCGAAATCCATTTCTATTAGATCTGAGCTTTCACTCCGGCGTGGCCCATCGTCGGCACCTCCAGATCTGATAGCAATGGACTCCGTCGTGACTCACTACCCGCCGGAGCCTCCATATCTGAGCTTCCACCGCCGCCTGTTAGGCGTATTTGTATACGCCTTTTCAGTCATTTTTAGTTAGTATTTTACTCGTTTTTGTTGTGTTTAGTATAGTATTAGGTTTGTTTTTCTTTCTTTTGAGTCACAGCGGTTCCAAAAGGCAAAATGACGAAAATGAGCGAGAATTGGGCAGAAAAGGTGCTCCCGAGGCAAAAAGGACGAAAGTTGGCACATCGGACGGCGATTTTCATCACGCGTACAATACGCAGAATCGCGGTACCATATTTACCGAGAAGCCACGGACTTTCAGCATCATGCGCTTACGCAGTAACCGAGGTGCCATATTTGTCGGTGCGTGCAGAGTTTCGCACCGTGTGCCATGAATCGCGCGGTCTGCGGAAAATCTCAGTTCCGAAGAAGAATTGGATAAGGGCAGATTGGTCCATAGGGCACGAAATTTGGAACATATTTAAGCCCTAGGAATTAATGCTATGAGAGGGGGGTCATTCTACAACATAGCACAACACAAGACAACAAGGGAGACTTAATTCGCAGTAATTTCTTTTCTTTCGTTTTTAATTCAGTTTATGTGTGGATTTTGTGTTAGTTCTTAGCGTGACTATGGCTAGGAGCTAAACACTTTATTAGGGTTTTTCTTATGAATCGCTTGAAACTTCTATTCATGAATTAATGCAGTAGTTTGATTTCTTCTTCACTTGATTAATTTTTAGTCAATAATTGGTATGAATATTTGATAATTAATTGATCACTAATTATCATAATATATATGATTTCGAATCAAGAACCGAGAGGAGAGATTTGGATATGCTGTAATTGACTACACATAGGTTAAAATCGCGGACTAAGATTCGATACTTGTGTAGCATTATAGGTTATCGTTTTAATCCTCCTATGTGATAAATCATATCATAGAAATATGTATGGTTCTCAGATCTTGGGGTTGAGTGATTATATGTCCTAACCGGAATATAAGACAGTTTAGTTAACCGCTATCTTAACGTAGAAGAAGAAGTCATTCTAGTTGCATTAAAGATTGAATAGAGTGGATAGTCGAGGATTTTGGAAGCTCTAATTCATTCATAATTGATTACAACTTAAATAGTTCGGTAATTCTTGCAATTATTTTAATAGTTAAACAAAAACCCAACTCAAATATCGATTGTCAGATAGATAAAATAAAGTAGACGAACGGTAATTAGAAACCAGTCTCTGAGGATGATATTCGGTCTTATCAGACTATATTACTTTTCAACGATGTGTACGCTTGCGTGAGCATTCGAAATATCGTTAACAACGCCTCCAGATCTGAGCTTTCCACTCCCGTCGTGACCCACCGCCAGCGCCTCCAGATCTGGTGTTTCGCTCCGTCGTAACCCACCATCACATTCCAGATCTGAATTTCCGATCATGTTCTGGTCACGTTCTTCGCCTTCTTCCGGTCACATTCTGGTTCCTTCAACGCATTAATGACAAGTGTGGCGGCGCAGGGACCGACGAACCCCTTAGATGACAAGTGCGGTGGCGGAGGGATCATTCCGGTCTGAGCTTCTTCTGCTCGCGTTCTGGTCACGTTTCGGTTCCTTCAACGCCAAAGGGATCGAACTTCAGTTGCATTTTATTTTGTGTATTTGTTATTTTTTATATTCAGTTTTTGAGTTTATTTGTTAAATTTTTAGATTGGACTCAATTTGTTATTTTTTGTATTCAGTATTTGAGTGTATTTGTTAAATTTTAGTGTATCTATTTTTTTTATATTCAGTATTTTAGTGTATATATTACATCTGAATCTATTTTTTGTATTTATGTTATTTGAATACAATCAAATTTAAAATACAATAAGTTGAATACAATATTTTTTTGTATTTATGTTTCTTGAATCAATCGATTTTTAAATACAATGTAAAAGTAACTACAAATGAATACAACTGAGTTGAATACATTTGACTTGAATACAACAAAAAGAATTTTGATTACATTTTTACTCATTATATTCATGAATACAACGAGTAAAAAAATAGTTATGTCCCGTAAATATTGAAACTATAGTTATTGCAAATTTAAAACTCCTAAACTATAATCATTTGTGTAAGTTTCACTTAATTTTAACCCTTCAGTACTTTAAGTCGCAAATAAGAAAATGTAAATACCTCTGACACCGGAACTTACATAGCTTTCGTGGCATAAATTTATATCTTCGCATCATAATAACCAACAAGTTATGCCGTAAAAACATAACTTACTTATGTCTTTACATTATACCTTTACCGGCATAAGTTGTTGTAAGTGTTAGCAACTTATGTCGGTAAACGCATACTGTATTTTATAGCAACACACATACCGACACGCTAGATAACTTATGCCGAGAAGGGTATAATTTCATTTTTTTTAAATGAAAAAAAAACTCAATAAGTGTTACACAATTTATGTCGGAAAGGGCATAATGTATTTCATAGCAACACATATGCAGAACATTGAACTTTTGCCGAGCAGGACATAACTTATGGGATATTATATAACTTATGTCAGGAAAGGCATGGTGTATTTTATAGTCAATCTGGCATAAGTAAGTTATGCTGAGCGAATGTATAACTTGTGAGATATTATGATGTGAAAATATAAATTTATGCGAGCGAAAAAAGATATCTTTGTCCACAATTTTCATTAAATGAACAGAAAGATAAAATTAAAGACGGCATATAGGAGGAGAAAAAATTAAAGGCCAGTGTGTTTGAAGGAAATCCATGCAAAAACTTCATTTATTAACGGTTCAATCAATTTTGAGCTAGGGAGAGTGGCCCAGTCCTCTAACAAGTCCAAGTTCAATTTAGGGCAAATGCATACTTCACTCTCCAACATTCTAGGTTTATCCTCACTGGCCCAAAAGTTTTTATATATAGATAATTTCTTGAGCCATAACTTCGAATCCTAGCCCTTAGGGTTGTTAGAAAATGAAGGTGTTCAAATGAGATCGAAAAATCAATCCGATTTGGTAAATCGAATCAAATCGACTTAATAAATCAAAAATCAGTTCGGTTTGATTTTGTGTTAAACCAAAAAAAAAAAACTCGAACCAAACCGATATATATATATATCTTCAAATTTTTGAATCATTCCAAGGCAAATACAAATTCAAATTATTAAAAAGAAATGTCTGGCCCATTTAAGTTTAAGGTAAACTAAAAAAAATTGTTGATGGTAAAATAGAATTTCTCCCTCATTTAGTTTTACGGTTCCCTCATTTTTTCCTCCCAAATCCTTTACGGTTTTACTCTCGTTCACGAATGTAAAAAAATCACTCATCCGCCTCATTTACTTTCACACAATCAGCAATCAAATTGAAATTTTGTGAAGTTTCAGTCGAATCCAGGAGGCTTTAATGACGGTAACAATTTAAAGAAAGAAAATAACAGTTGAAATTAAAAAAGATTTGGTTGATGACTTTGTCTTTATGTTTATCATTTTCAGTATTAACTTCTATGTTTTCTTCTCGGTGCTTTATAAAGACAATGAGTCTAAATAAAAAAATCGGAAGGCATGTGTAATATCAAAAGGCTATATATAGGAAGGTACCAGAATCATGAAAAGTAAATGTTATGTTTCTGTAATTCCTAAACCCATAGCCATATGCCTATCTCTGAATAAAGTTAATGAATTAATTAAGAATATTCTTAGATTTGAATGGACCATGGTCAAAGTCGTATTTAGTTACCTTTTTATTCAAAGATTCTTTGTATTATAAAATACATTCTTAAACCCACAAAAATCGAACCAAATCGATAAAACCGATAAAATCGGAACCGATAGTATTTATACTATAATGGTTTGGTTTTAATATTAAAAACCCGACTTAATTGATTTGGTTTGATTTTAACCCAAAACCGAGTCAAACCGGACCATGAACACCCCTATAGCAAACTATTCACTCTTTCCCAATTTATATGACACACTTTTCTTTTAATCTGTCCAAAAAAGAATGACACGTTTTCTTGTTTGATAATAATTTAACTTTAAATTTTACTTTTGACGCTTAATAACATGATCTATAACCATCTTTGATTCGTTTTAGACCACAAAATTCAAAAATCTTTCTTTATTTCTTAAATTCTGTACCTAATCAAACTACATCATATAAATTGTGACGGAAAAAATATTAGTCAGCCTAGTTATCTCTATGTCCTCACAATACTCCTAGAAGGAAATAAGATGTAGTAGTAACTGTTTCCATTAAGAAATCACACTTTTTACTCAAATTTTACTTACAGTAATAATTTCATTCTCCTTTCTTGTTTTACTTTGATTTTCTGCATCCACATAATTGTTTTAACTTTTTTGTTTACGTATATGCAGTGTTTTGTTACGATGGATCCATGAGGAAACCTCAATATCTGATAAATTCAATATGACGATATATAAATTCTTTTGGTATTTCACTTTTCTGAGATCCATTTTTCTTCGGTTAACACTCAAAAATAATTTAAGTATTCAGCCGAAATTCAGTGACAATCGAACTATTCTGGAGCCGAATTTACTCCTAACCCTCGATCACAAGAACTTCATCGGCTACTAAGGCATCTTAGCCAAAGTTGTTAGTCACTCAGCTGCAGACGCCTCAACGATCAAGTCAAAAGGATTGCTAGACCCCTGGAAGTGGTAAAGACCAACAATAACTGAAAGCAAAGGCTATTATCCGAGCAAGAGGTGTAGAGGGCGAGAAAATCGATACCACCTCCCTCATAGTCGGCCATTGGACTTAGTGGGTTACTTGATAGCTGACATAGAGGAGCACATTTATACAAAAAAAAAAATTGCACTATAAATAGGAACATTCTTTTGTATATAACAGACACAATTAATCAAACAACTCAAATTTTATCTATCTTTATCTTTTATCCTTTACTGTACTCAGTTGCATTCATGTTTCTTACCTCTTAGTTTACTAATACCACCGTCCTAACGCTTTCTGGAGTAGTTGAGGAACTCATTGCTGGAAATTAGAGTTCCGTTTTCAGCATGAATCGCTTGAGTTAAGGAATCAATTTGTCTCCCAATTCGATAATCTGGGGCAAGAACAAATTTGGCACGCCCAGTGGGACCATAGGTGAATTAATCGCAAAGTTTGATTCTCCAAGTCAGGATCATTCTTGGCGTATGCGCCTAAGGCCCGGTTAGAAGATGTACCCCGAGTCTAGTCCACATCCTAAACAAAATCCTCCTAGAAGGAACAACAAACCAGTATCCTCACTGGATATGCCTACATCGGTTGATAGCCCTCAACTTCCTCCATCAACCCAAGTTATGGAAGAATCTAGCCAATCTGAAGGTCCAATCATAATAACCACGTCATTTATTAGACAATAAATCGACTTGAACATCCACAATATTATGCAAGTTTCTAAACAATTGGCTGACATTGTGAAACCTATGGTACATAATGAGGTTCAGCAAGTGAGGGAGATGGAAACCAATCGAATGCACCCAAGAGAATGCTCGGATAATTCTGTCATCCCTCTAACGAGCGGTGTTGTTCAGCATGAGACCGTGACTCCCGATATTTTTTCTCAGCCGCATGTGCAACAGTTAGTGCCTACTCAGGTGCAGTCGATAGCACACCTATGAACACAAACCCAATCGACTGGCAACCAGCACATTGCGTGGTAGTCGTCGAACCTTGGGGCAAAATGTGTCGCCTGACCAAGCGAGTCTACAGTATGGGCAGATCAACATGGACCGGAGACCAGTTCAGGCTCTAGGACACTTTGAATTTTCGCCTGTTATACCATACATTTCTACGAACGGCCCTACGATGCAGGCGAACAATGTTAGCCAGCCGATAGCCCCTGGCTATAACTTACATCGGCTATCTGGTGACACTGTTTATAGTGGGTTACCATTCCAGCAGTCATTGTCGGTACCCAATCCATACTAAGCGTAAACTTTCTAAGAACGTCAGACGTCCAAGGAGAGCAGCCATGAAATACTATTCCACCTTATCCCCAGGCTCCGTTAGTCATTCCAGGAGCTCAGGTTGCAGGCTTTGGTGGCCACTCCCACCAATAGTAATGGGGCATCACCCCACCTATTAGTAATGGCCAGCAGACCACTTGTCACACCCGATTTTGAACTCTCAGTCTTGAATGCGCGACGAAATGGTTATCCTCCCAAAAGTGTAAAAAATGTTTAAAATGTTAAGGGAGTCGCCACCTAATTAATTGGGTGAATTAGGACACCTAAATGCTAACCGATTAAAGTCAACATTAACTCCATTTAATGGTCTGTGAAACTAAATAAGATTCTGAGTAAGGGTTCCTTATTATCCTAAAGGGAAGGGGTTAGACATCCTTTAGAATCCGCTAACTTGCGATTGTCCGTTCAAACATAGGTTAATTGTATGTTTTAGGAAAATTATTCAAATAAAAGGATGTGGCAAGTATCTAAAAGAATATATTTTGATAACTAAAAGGGGTTTCCTAATACTCGTAAAGCTAATTATGCATTTAAGACATGAAATTATTTTATTTGACAAAGTAAAAAAATGATAAATTACTACGGTTAAGACTCTTATATATATAAAATTAGTTATGAAATTACCTTCGTAAAAGTTTAGTGATAAGAGGGAAAATGATAAATTACTCCTATGACATTTATGAAGAGTTTATGAGAAAATTTATCTTTTAGAATTAGATATGAAGGGATATATTAACCACGTGACTAAAGCGTAGCTAGGGTTAATTTATTTTGGATTTAGATTTATATGATGAACCTAGAATAAATAAGGGATGAATTTATCTTTTACACTACCCTTCCAATGTATTCAAAGACTAGTAGAGTTGATTATCCTATTAATTACAAGGTTAACAAATATAACAATAATAAATAAATAAATAAATAAATAAATAAATAAGCAAGGAAGGAGTGAGATTGGAGTTGATGTAACGTCTAGAACGGATGGCGACGCCATCTATCCTATAGTTGTTTGGAAGCCCTGCGGCGGGAGTGTGGAAGGCGATGCGGAGATCATGATGAGTCTCATACCGAGACTCTTGGTTATTTTCCGATGCGTGTCATGTAAAAATAAGAGAGAAGAAGATTAGTAAATATTCTAAACTCCATCATGTGTGAAAATAAATGAAACATTAAACTAATCACACGTGTACACATACTGCCGGTACTGATTACAGCAGTATAGATATTGGGCCTTTACCAACAAATACACATCTTGAAATATTAATTAAAATGATGGGCCTCAGTATGCAGGAAACGTGACTTATTTTAGGATTTAAACTAGTAAAGCTAAGTATGTAGTCATATCAACAACACGAGGGTCAGAAGGTGAATAAATAAGCATCCAGTGATGACATTTTAGGCATAGAGTTATGACACAATGCTAAAACAGTATTGAGAACAGGGTTATAGCAATTTAAAACTGAACACCGAGGCGCATATCAGTACATTAACATAACAAAAAAAACATATGCGACTTCATATCAAGTTTAACATGTAATCTAAAACTGAGGACATATATTCAAGATTATCAAGGCAAACCAACCAAATTCACAGACTTATAGAATTCATCCATTAAGCTAACAAAACATTAAGGATTGTATTGGAACCCAACTTTAAATCTAGAATAACAAAGAACACACGTCAGACATATAGAGAGTCTAAACAAGCATTGAGACATACATTACTCCATTCAGTACCTAAACAGTAAGCAACAACTCAATAAGTATACTTGAAGATTCAAAAACAGTCACAACATAGCCAACATACATGATAATCATCTTAATAGACTCCGATGACATTTAACATTCGTTTAAACATGTTTTAAAACCAATCGACAGACCTTAGTAATGACTGAATTGAGATAAAACAATCAACCAACACGTAACTTGATCATACAGGCCACACAATGCGGATTAAATAGACAAAACTTAAAAGGGAATGAGTTTACGGATGGACAATGACAATTGGAACACTAGAGCACGTTTTCATAAATAAATGCAGCAGCAAAATAATCCAAAATCAACAGCAAAATGGCAAAACCATCCGGCGTAAAAGGGGCCAAAAATCAGTAGTAAAATGGCCCAAAATCAGTCCAAACAGAGGGGGTTTGAAAATTAGTCCGACATATGCTAAAAATTGGTCTAAAAATAGCCAAAACAGTGGCCTAAAATGATAAAAATCAGTTCCAACAATCCTATGGGATTACAACAACATTTCATATTAATCACGCGCATGTAAGATGACCTTTGAGAACATCTCACGTTATAAGAACTCATATAAGATTCAGGAAGACTTCACATGCATTTAACTTAGACTAAAACGCCAACGAGACTACTTAACTAGGCTTAAATCCATACGGATACGACATGGCTGCATGTGATATTAGGCTAGCTCACTCAAAAGTACAAACATGGTCAACTATAACATACAGATGGCTACTTGGCTTAAAACTGTAACTAGATACCCTAAGATAGATAGATTCAGCATGTCAAAACTTCATGGTTTAAAATGAATACCACCTGGGCTAAAAATATACCAAATAAATACATACAGGTTCACATAGTCTTAGCCTGGTACATGGCTAATGACCAATATGAATTGGGTTTAGACAACAAACTAACAATATGCTCAGTAAAACATAAAATAGAATCAGCAGTCCCTTAATCATATTTGATAGCAAATTCAACGCTCCAAAATAGTCATTAATACATACTAAACATGGCTACCCCTTGATAAATGAATCGACACCACAAATACCGAAAATCACAACTAACAGATTTATCTGAGAAACAATGATTAAGCTAAGTCGAATGGATTCGACAAAAATAACCTAGATCTCATTATACAGAGCATACAATATCAATTAAACGACTAAGTAATAGAAAGAGAGTGAGTTTCCGGACCTTTTGTGGGTAGCGAACTGAGGCGACGACAAAGGTTTTTCAGAATCGTCGAAGAAAGGTTCTTGAAGAACTGGTTTGCAGAACAGATAGAAGTAGACTGAATAGACAGAGAGGGGTTCTGGGTACGATGCTATGAGTAATCTCGACAATTGATGGATCGGATGCCTATTGCATGTCAAAACGTTGGTATTTATAGCTCCTAGTTAGGCTTCGCTTTTTATGGTAAGTTTAGGACTTGATTTGTACTCATTTTTTGACGCGGTTTTAGGGCTATTTTAGGACGATTCGCAGAAGATCTTGGTATAACTTTCTGCGAGTTTTGGTACTTGTTGACGCGATTTAAGGATTCGTTTTTGATACGGTTATGGTTATGGCAAGTCTTGAGGAAGGAAACACGGGATTTTGGTTACTGATTCGAGGATTAATTGGTAAGGTTCGAAACAGAAAGGAAGGTTTTTGTTATGGCAAGTATGATTCGTGGGATGATTTGGTTTAAGATTCGCCGGATTCTCCGGCGAGAATTCCGGCTGGTGATGGAACGAGGGTGCGGCGGTTGAATGGCATTAGGGTTTTGGTTTTCTTTTCTGAGGTTAGGGGTAACGAAGGGTTATAACGCTTTGGGTAATCATGGGTCGCGTCGCAGTTTGGGCGATTTGTTGAAATGGTTTGTTTTGGATGAAAAAATAATGTGGGCTTGGGGTATTTTAATTAGTATTAGATTTATGTATTCGTTTAGGTGTATTAGTTTAGGTGTATTATTTAATTAATGATAGATAAATGAAATCTAAATTGTGATTAAATTATTTAGGTGTTTTATTAGTCTAAGTTATTATTGTAATAATAAGTGCGGACATGCTATTTAATTAGTGCTTAACATTTATAATGCGAGACCGTTATTAAAACTTACTTATTATGTGTATTTTGCGAAGTAAAAAATTGCAGTTCTAAAAAAGAAAATTGTTTAATTTATTAGTTATTGATTTAAGGGGATGGACAAAATTGGGTGTCAACAGTTGTCCCTCTTTGTATGGAGAAGATGGAAGAATCTCCAGACCAAGACGTTGACTTATAGTCAATTTTGTCTAAGTGATTGGAATTGGAACAATGTGTTGTTGGTGTCTGAAAACTAAAGGTGGGGCCGACGCGGGTTTAAAATCTGTCCCAGTGTCGGGCTATGGTGACAATGGGTTATTGTGGTGCTAGAATGTTGGGAGAGAGTAGGTTGACGTTCTGGTCCACTTTTGCCTTTTGTTGGGAAGTCTTGTTCCTAACAAATTACCTCAGTCCGCCGTAAGAGGTAGGTCCACGTTGTGCTCCGTCTTTTGCAGCTTGTTAACGTTCCTGTAGATTGAGGCTAAGATAGAGGCATTAGTGCATAACTGTCAAAACAAAACAATGTAAGAATGTGAATTTGTGCTGCGGTTGTAGTCAGATTCTATATAATGAAATGATGTGATGATACGCCGTCTTGTATGGACGAGACGCAGATGACGCCTTGTATGGGCGCTGCTGCCGCCAGATAGACGAAATGCAAATGTTCGCTGTTGCAGACGAGATACAAATGATGCTCAGATGGGCGCCGCCTTGTGTAGACGGAATGCAAATGTTTGTCGTTGTATAGACGAAATGCAGATGTTTGTCGTTGTATAGACGAAATGCAGATGTTCGTCGTTGTATAGACGAGATGCAGATGTTCGTCGTTGTATGAACGAAATACAAATGTTCGTCGTTGTATAGACGAGATGCAGATGTTCGTCGTTATATAGACGAGATGCAGATATTCGTCGTTGTATAGACGAAATGCAGATGTTCGTCGTTGTATGGACGAAATGCAGATGTTCGTCGTTGTATGGACGAAATGCAGATGTTCGTCGTTGTATAGACGAGATGCAGATGTTCATCGTTGTATGGGCGAAATGCAGATGTTCGTTGTCAGAGATAGACGCAATGCTCGTCGTCAGTATGGACGAAATGCAGATGTTCGTCGTTGTATGGACGAGATACAGATGTTCGTCGCTGTATGGACGAAATGCAGATGTTCGTCGTTGTGTAGACGAAATGCAGATGTTCGTCGTTGTGTAGACGAAATGCAGATGTTCGTCGTTGTATGGACGAAATGCAGATGTTCGTCGTTGTGTAGACGAGATGTAGATGTTCGTCGTTGTATGGACGAAATGCAGATGTTCGTCGTTCTATAGACGAGATGCAGATGTTCGTCGTTGTATGAACGAAATGCAGATGTTCGTCGTTGTATGGACGAAATGCGCAGATGTTCGTTGTATGGACGAAATGCGCAGATGTCACGTTGTATGATAGACGACGCAGATGTTAAATGCGTTGTATAGATAGATGCAGATGTTCGTCGTTGTATGGACGAAATGCAGATGTTCGTCGTTGTATAGACTAGATGCAGATGTTCGTCGTTGTATGGACGAAATGCAGATGTTCATCGTTGTATGGACGAGATGCAGATGTTCGTCGTTGTATAGACGAGATGCAAATGACGCCTTGTATGGGCATAGATAAAAATTGTTCTATATATGGAGTTGTGTTATGCATAATCAAAGATAGATGAAATAATTAAAGTGTAAATGATGTAGCCTGAGTAAAGAAGATGTGGCTTTTGCGAGATGTATTTGATGTAGACTTGTTGCAGATGGACTTCGTGAGCGAATCTGTTGTATTGGAATGTTGTTGTCCTCCTTGTTCCTGTTGTCCTGCAAAATTCACTCAAAGAAAAATTGTGAGTTCGGGGAGGGGGTCGGCTGATTTGTGTTGGCTCTTGATATTTGCCCGCGTCGTCTTGTCTGGACATGTAACCCTTGTCTGATTTCGAGTCTCGGTCGAAAACATTTGTTGAAAATATTCTATCTTGAGAAAATATACTAGTAGGAAATTATGTCGATTTTTGAATAGTGACATGTTATGAAACAAAGCGAACATCCTTATCCGAAATCGGCGGTATATTCTCCCATACTCTCGGTGCTCCGTTGCCGTCGGGCTCTTTTAAAATTTGTCCCAGTTTTGGGACGTGGAACCCTTTGCGTAAATTAACCATGTCCATTGATGTCATTTGTAGTAAAACCCTTAAAATTGTCCCAGTTTATGTCGATCTTTCGAACACATATGGAATCATATCTGTCGATGTCCTTTCGTGGCGAAGTCCTTAAAATTTGTCCCAGTTTTGACTGACGAAACTGGGTCGGATATATATGTCGTAGATTTGTCTTGTATGTACGACAAGACTGAGTACAACCCACTAAAATGCAAAATGACAAAACGAAGATTTCCTAATGGTGTGACCGAGGCCGATGTAGGCCGCCTACGTATCCGTTAAGGGAATCAGGTCGAACGTAGTTCGTTACAAACAAGATTTTAAAAAATTTAAGATGGGACCGAGGCCGATGTGGCCGCCTTCGTATCCGCCAAGGAATCAGGTCACACGTAGTTCCGATTACAAACAAGATTTTAAAAAATTTAAGATGGGACCGAGGCCGATGTGGCCGCCTACGTATCCGCCAAGGAATCAGGTCACACGTAGTTCCGATTACAAGCAAAGTAATTGGGCATTTTCTAGAAATGGGACCGAAGCCGATATGGCCGCCTACGTATCCCGCAAAGGGAATCAGGTCAAACGTAGTTCAGATTACAAGCAAAGGAATTACATGGAAAATAATGCACTCTAAATGTAGTATCTCTTCATCAGATTCGCTGATGGCTCTCGCCACACTTCGCCATCCATTTCGGCTAAGATGAGGCCCTCCCGTAAGCACTCGGTGAACCATGTAAGGCCTCGCCAATTGGGCGGAATTTCCTTTCGCCTCACTTTGGTTAGTGAATATACGCCAAAGACCACCGTCCTTGGAAGTTTCTTGTCGCATTCTTATTAAAAGCTCCGCCATTCCGCGGCCGGGTAAAGTTGTCCGTGACATGCATCGCATTCATTCGCTTCGTCAATAAGCATCAATTGTTCAGACTTACTCAGATCCATTTGGCTTCACTTAGTTCGGCTTCGGATGATTCTTAAAGATGGTATTTCCATCTCCGCCGGCAAAGACACTGCTCCATAAACCAAGAGATACGGTGTTGCTTCCCGCGAGGTCCGGATTGTAGTACGGTAACCTAAGAGGCGAAAGGCAAGTTTTCATGCCAATGCTCAGAGTTATCTATCATTTTCTCGAGATCCTCTTGATGTTCTTGTGCCGCTTCGATCGCTCCATTCATTTGTGGTCGATATGGAGTAGAGTCGATGAGTGATCCCGAACTTCACACATTTCCTTCATCGCACCACTATTGAGATTGGACCCGTTGCGGTTATGATTGATTCTCGAATTCAACCGGATGATGTTGTGATGAACAAAATCCACTACTACTTTCTTGGTCACGCATTTGTACGACGATGCTTCTACCCATTTTGTAAAGTAATCGATCGCCACTGATAAACTCGCGTCCATTTGACGCCGCCGCTCAATAGGACCGATGACGCCCATGCCCTAAGCCGCGAACGCCATGGGGAACTAGTGACATTGAGCTCGTTTGGCGACGTGAATCAAGTCGCCATGGATCCGCATTGATGGCACTTTCGCATCAAACGGATGCAACTGCTTCCATTGTCATCCGAGTAACCTCCTCGTAGTATCTTTTTGCTAGCATGAAACCGCTCATGCGGGTCCGCACATACCTCCGCGTGTCTCATCTAATAACTTGTTTGCTTCGAGTGTCAACACATCTTAACAAACCCAACCGAGTTCTCCGATAAAGGACCTCGCCAGAAGAAATGGTTTGCTAACCTCCAAGAGTCTTCTTTGTATGTTGGTAGTGCCTTCCGTACTCACCGCCTTGAGATACCTCTTGATTTCACATACCAAGGTTTTCCTCCGATTCTTCATCTATCCGAGAACAATAGGCTGGTTTCTAGCACATCTACTTTGATCGGTCAATATAGTTCTTGTCTGGATGTTGAATCATGGAGGACAAAGTTGCTGTGAGCGTCTGCAAACTCATTTGAGCCCTGAGTATGCCCGAACTCTATCTTAATGAACCTTTGCGCAATTCCTTCACGCAGCAGGTAGGTAAGGAAGTATCTTCCTATTCTTGGTGGCCCATTCGCTCAGACTTGGTGAATCAACAGTCCGAATCTCCTATGACCAAAGAACTCAGTATGTTCATGTCAATAGCCATTCGAGTCCTAGTATGCAAGCTTCATATTCGACATATTATCGTGCACGAAAACTGAGCTTTGCCGATATCGGGTAGTGTTGTCCTGCTTCGATACCAAAACAAATCCGATACCTACTCCTTTGAAATTCGCGCGCCATCAAGAACATTCTCCAACCCGATATTCTTCAGGATGTCTTCCCTACAAACATCACTTCTTCATCCGGAAAATAGTCCGCAAGGATGTATTCTTCGCTCACCGGATTCTCTCGAGATGATCGCTAATGCTTGCCTTGATCGCTTTTGGGTGACATATACGATGTCGAATTCACTTAAAAGACCGCCATTTTGCAAGTTTTCCAAGAGCATAGGCTTCAAAGATATACTGAGCGGGTCCATCCTCGAAATGAGGTAGGGTGTATGCGGATAAGTAATGTCTGAATTTTTGTGCAACCCAAGTCAAGGCACAACACGTGCTCCAAAGATTGTGTAACGAGCTTCATAAGGCGTGAACTTTTACTCAAGTAGTATATCGCTTGTTCCTTCCTCCCGCCTCATCACGTTGTCCTAACACACATCCGAACGCATTTTCCAATACGGATAAGTATAAAAAGGCCTCCTGTTCGAGGCACCAAGACCGCGGATTTGACAGATACTCTTTGATTTTGTCAAGGGCTTGTTGGCACTCCAATGTCCACTTAGTGGCGGCCCTTCTTAACAACTTGAATATTGGTTCGCATATCACTGTTGATTGTGCTATGAACCTGCTGATATAATTCAAACGACCGAGAAAACTCATCACTTCCTTGCGATTTTTCGGAGGAGGTAGTCCCTGAATGGATTTTATCTTCGAAGGATTCAACTCTATTCCCCTTCTGCTCACAATGAAACCCAACAATTTTCCCGCTGGGACGCCGAAGGCACACTTTGCCGGATTTAACTTCGTGTCAGATTGCCTCAATCGTTCAAAAAACTTCTTCAGATGGACTAGATGGTCCGTAGCCCTCCGTTACTTGATAATGACGTCATCCACGTAGACTTCAATTTCCTTATGGATCATATCATGAAAAATGGTAGTCATGGATCTCATGTAAGTGGCACCTGCGTTTTTAAGTCCAAATGGCATGACTCGATAATAATATACCCCCCACGGAGTGGTGAATGCGGTTTTCTCTGCATCTTCTTCGTTCATTAAGATTTGATGGTACCCAGCGAAACAATCGACAAATGACTGCAACTCATGCTTCGCACAATTGTCGATGAGTAAATGAATGTTCTGGCGGAAAATCATCCTTAGGCTTGCCTTGTTGAGATCCCCGTAATCGACACAAACTCGTATCTTACCATCCTTCTTTGTTATCGCACAATATCACAACCAAGTAGGATACCTTGCTACCCGAATGACATTTGCGCCCAATTGTTTGGAGATCTCCTCCTTGACTTTCAAACTCGATCCGCTTGATTTTCCTTGGTTTTGCTTCACCGAAGGCATGATGGTTCAATGGGCAACTTATGAGAAACGATGTCCGCTTAGCCCGCATATCATCATAAGACCAAGCGAATATGTCGACATACTGCTTCAATAGGGCCACCAGATCTTCTTTCTGTGCGGTATTCAAGTGAACGCTGATCCTCGTCTCCTTCACGACTTTATCATCTCCTAGGTTTACTGTTTCTGTTTCATCCAGATTTGGTTTCGGCTTATCCTCGAACCTTCCTAACTCTTCCGTTAATTCCTCTAATGGAAAATTTCCTTTGGGTTCTGTTGGATTATTTTCGCGGTTCTGACTTTGTTCGCTTGTTTCATGACATGTCACATTTTCATTATCGACAAGTATATTATTTTGTATGCTGAAAGAAAGGGAATAAAGAACGTTGATTAAAACATAACTTGTTATTAAAATTTTCAAAAGGGAAATAAGCTCATAAAACTGTGTCCCATAATTCAGAAAAATACGAATTGAATTGTTTGAAAACGACTAATTATTAATTCTACCCAGACTCATGAAAAAACAGTGTTGGGGTACAGGTCCAGTTGCTCAAGACATCTCCTGGCTCTGCACTCCAAATGGTCCAGTCATCCGTAGTCTTCCAAAATCGCATGACACTCGCTTCTTCCTCGTAAATGAAAAGGCCTTCAAGTCCTCCGCAGAATGTCGCATCCTCCTCCTCCGTAGCCGAGCGGTATGCTTTGACAAATGAATGATTCAGGAGTGGAACAGGTCTTGGCAGATGAGACTCACCCTTCCTTCTGTGATCAAATAACATCATCTCCTCGGCAGTGGGCCGATATCCGAGGCCAAAAGTGTTCTTCTTCTCCCAGTGAATCGGCTCGTGATTCCTTCTAATTTTGGTCCGAGTCCTCGACGGCTCAAACCATTTCTTAGCATCTCTCGCCACCATTTTGGGAGTGCGAGGTAGTTGCATTCCTTTAGCCTTGCTAACGCTCACGATTTTGTTCATATGGTAGATGCATCCATCCAAATTTTTACATACTCGATGACCGAATTGCCTTTGGTGTTAACAATGTTGTCCTTGTCTCCCTCAACCACAACTTCATGATGATTCCAGATGAATTTCAAAACTTGATGCAAAGTGGAAGGGATGGCTTCACCACGCGATCCAAGGCCTACCGAGTAATAAATTGTAGACGTGGATATGTCCAACACCGAATTCTATCACGAACTCGCGCCCAATCAGTAGTGTCAAGTCACCTCGCCGCGACGCCTTCGTGGTCCCATCGAAACCTTTTACCCTTGTGTAGCTCTCACGGAGTTTCCCAATGTTGACTCCTAAAGTTCGAAGAGTATTTAAAGGGTATACATTAACAGCTGGCCCTCCATCAATCAAGACTCGAGAGATAAACTTATTAGCACACTTGACTGTTATGTTCAATGCCTTATTATGACCCCGACCCTCAGGAGGCAATTCATTCTCATGGAAGATTATCTTTTGCACCTCTTTAATTTGTCCGATCAGTGCTGAAAAGTTCTCATCGCCAGCCTACCGCACATGAGCCTCTTTCAAAACCTCCATCAAAGAGATTCGGTGGTTCACGGAATTCATCAACAGTGACAATAGAGAAATTTGGACTGGTGTTTTACTCAACTGTTCTACAATGGAATAGTCTCTTGTAGGCATTCTTCTCCAAAATTCCTCTACTGCTCACCACGATCCTTTCTCGGGCGTCGCGATACTTCTACAGATGAGTAACGTTGTCCGGACCTCGTCACCCCCGCTGCAACAACTTCTACCACCTGTTTCTGTTTACCCTCATTATGTTGTTTGATCGAATGGCTCCATCCTGGTACTAAGACTGACATTAAAGGCTTATGACGACTCAACTCTACTTCCAATGGTGCCCTGACCTTGGCAGTAATCACATGGGCAATGTGGGCTGAAGATTCCCCTGTCTCTTTCTCCTTGATTGGTACGATGGTCCCTTCCATATCGTACACATCATCAAAGGTGATCATGTGCACGCCAGCATTGTCGTGATTTGGCAGGGGATTGTTGTTGACATTAGGGGAAGGCTCTTTCAACCGAATAACTCCTTCTTTGATTAGTTTCTCAATTCTGTTTTTCAATGCATAACAACCATCTGTACTGTGTCCTGATGCTCCAGAGTGGTATGCACAATGTTTATTCTCATCATGCCACGGTGGGAGTGGATTGGGATTTTGCCACGGATCGGTACCGATAAAACCACTCTCGCTTTTCATATAGTTGGGAGTATGGTTCACCAAAGGGGTGTATGATTTTGTGGGCCTCCTCGGTGTTGTTCTGAGTCCGTGTGTTTTGTGTGGTATTGTTGGGGGTGGGTATGCTGGTCGGTATTGTGAGGAATTTGTGTAGCGAACGCCCGTGCGGGTCAGATATCGGGTGGTGTAGACGTTAAGGTTGATGGTATGTGGAAGTATTTTGGCTAAAGTGGTCATAGGGAGGGTTTTGGAACGCGGGTTTGGTATGTTTGGGGTTGGTATGTTTGGGGTTGGTATGTCGTGTTCGATTCGCTTTGTGTTGCACCGCCATGATAGGCTGCTCCATCCTTTTTCTTCTTATTTATCCCTCCCATCGACTCCGATTGTATTGCTTTGCTTGTTGCTTGCAGCGCATTCGTGATCCCCGCCTGCTCTAATTCCTCTTCCACAAAATCTCCCATTTTTACTACTTCAAAAATTACGCCCAATAACGCCGATCAACCTCTCATAGTACGTGGGTCCTTTAGGATTGTACAAACAAATGTTGTCATCTCACTTTCTTCAATAGACTACAGACCTTCGCCGCCTGCACTTCCACCTCATCGCATATTCCCTAAAAGTTTCTATCGACGCTTCTCCAATTTCGCGAGGTAGAATCTATCCAGACGTTGTCCGTATTAAATCAATCGCCCACAAAGTCATCGCCATCGCCCCAACTACGCCACTTTCGATCCCGCTAGTATACCAATCCAAGGCTTCTCCAGTCAAGCTCCTAATAAACAACTTCATGATGATCAATTGATCCCTTCCCACACCCACTAACTTGTCGCAATAGGATCTCAAATGTGCACGAGGATTACCTTTGCCATCAAACATGTCAAACTTTGGTACCTTATATCCGACGGGCAGTTCGACGTCGGGATGCATGCATAAATCCGTGATTTAGTCCTCACGGCCCTTGTCCATCCAAGGCTCTTAAAAGCTTTCTTCAAATCATGGATTTCTCTCGCCATGTTTTCATCTATCCCGATTCGCCCTCTTCTCCATCTCTTCATATCGAGCAAACTCAGGGAAGGTATAGGTACGTGTGAGATGGGGCATGGGTCACATATACGTGATCCGTATGGTTTATTATGGTATGTCATCGCGGGTTGAGTAGGTTGGTTATCTTGGGCGGTAAGGTGGTTTGTATAATCAATGGGCCGAGGTATGTACGTTAGGGTCATTTATGGTTTGTGGAGTTACGGCGAGGTGTGTTGTTGTGTTGTGGATCGAGGCTATGGGTTACGGCGAGGTGTGTTGTTGTGTTGTGGATTGGGGTTGTGAGTTATCTGTTGGGTGTTGGGGATGGCGTCGAAAGATGGTGAGTTTGGAAGTGTGGGTAGTTTTGCATTGAGGCTTATGGATAGCTTAGTAATGTCTCGAGTCTATCCATTTTCGCCGCATGACCGCCATTTGTTCAAGATTGAGCAAGGTATTCATCTAAGACGTGGTATTCCCCTTTCGATGTTTCGGTTCCTCGTTGAATGACAATGAGTCCCAAGCCATCCTGCTCGCTTGCCCCCGAATCATTCATTTTGTTACTCGTGCTTTGGATCTTGTGAATTATGGGTGCTCACCAAAGGCTTACAACACAAATCAGCCAATGAGGAGTAGTACTAAGAAAATCCTTTTATCCAAAACATGTGTTAGCATCAAACAGAATAGCAGAACATATGGGCATATAATGAAGCTTCAACAAATAAAGTAGATTAAAGTGCATCCTAATATGCAAGGGGCCTCTATTATGCCAGAGGTAGGCCTAAGCGTCATATATGCAAAGTCACATTAGATGTACCCAAGCCATTGTATTGGAATGCTTTTATTGGAAATAAAGCTAATTGAAATGACACTTTATAAGAAAAACAATGAAAATCTCAAACTAAATAACTATGTTGTCGATGTGATAGTGAAACTTAGGTCTTCTTTGGTATAGCCCCTGCTTGTTCCAAGTATTGTACTGCATCGTGCATTAGGACCCACATGTCTGGGGTGATGACCTTTTCTTTGAGTAGACGATCTTTCATCCTATTGCTCGTGCCCACGTCCTCGAAACCTTGCTCTCATTTTGGGTTGTAGGTTGTGCTGCTGTGATTCTCTTGCAACCATGTCTGATATTTGGATGTGCATCCTGCTTGTTCACCTCCGATGTCTACCTTGTTAATGTCGTCCCATTCACTCAAAATTTGTCCAGTTCGGGGCACGATAAAGTTTGGTCCAAATGTGACTTCTGAAACTCCCATGTCTGTTCGGAGTGGGATTATCTGTTCTTGGCCGAATTGTCGGAGTACGCGTAGGGGAGCGTATGGTTGTAGACCCTTTAGACCAATAAGCTCAATATAGTATAATTCCTTACCGCGTATAAAGGCTCCAGCCTTGTGAGGGAGTAAGGGATATTTCCACTGGATCTGATCCTGGGTGCGGGATGTCAAAAACTTGCGCCAATCTTTGGTGCCGACCGGTGACACAAACCGTTTCGTCATATCATAGAAGCTGTCGA
Organism: Przewalskia tangutica; assembly: GCA_029844215.1. NCBI lineage: Eukaryota > Viridiplantae > Streptophyta > Magnoliopsida > Solanales > Solanaceae > Przewalskia > Przewalskia tangutica. The sequence continues at coordinate 11,890,978 of CM056739.1, read as the reverse complement.
TCTTATAAGATGCGCTGAAACAAACATCTGTCATATTTGACCGTTGGTAAAAATGCTCCATGCCCCACATTTGTAAGATAAGATTGCAACCTTCAAAGAAGTTTGTCTGGCCTCTTTTGCATTTCCCAAGAGCTCGGAATATCTCTGCCAAAATCATAGGAACTAAAGTGGGTTGTACGCCGTCAATTCCCTCGAAAAGTGATCTGGCCACAGAACATATGCAAGTACTTATTTTGTCATACTCAAGAGGAAAAATCAAGGTGCCAAGTAAAGCGACAGTGAATGCAATAGGACGCTTGTTTTGCCAATGGCGTAGAGTGCATGAGAATTCTGTTTTGCATGTCTTGTAAGCGTTATTATGTCCATATCTCTCGTAAAGATAGTCAAGAGACACCCAGTTGTTCTCGAAGCAACGCAATTCCTTAGTATTCTTGAGACCCATGTATGAGAAATTTCTTCCCCGATTGGGTCATTGGGAATAACTGCCTTCTACCTCGTAAACTAGATCGTGAAATAATGCACTTCTTCCAATGTAGGAGTTATTTCAAATCCTTGAATCAAAACGACTAGGTCCGATCCCAAACTGGATTAAAGCTCGGATCAAATGCGGATCTGGCGAAATACCAAATAGTGAGATGAGACACCCCAACTTCTTCCTAATCATCGTCTGACTGCTGATGTCGAAATCCTCCCACCATACTCTTAGCTTCTTAGGAACTCCGCTAACCATTCTTATATGATCCATGTTATGATACAAATGCTGGAAAAAAACAAATAATAATAGACTTACATTTCCAACTTTGGGCATGTCTTTTGGCTTGGATAAATTTATCATGATTATGCAACACATAATATGCTGGTTGGTCATTGGGTTGAGAAACCCGTCGACAAGTTTGGTGTCTTCCTAATTGTGGTGTCGATACCAAGGACCGACCCACCTAAGGTAAATGCATGCATGCCTTAAAATAAAGGGTGGTGTAGCTCTATCTTAAGTTTGCTAAGATTTGGCTTACTAGACGCAAGGTTCCCGAGTGGACTACTCGAGTGAGAAGGCTACGCGACCACCGGTTGGACCGGATTCTCCGCGCAAAATGCCAAATCTCTTAAATGTGGGTGTTTGAAATAAATTTACAGGTGCGCAAAGCACACCCGCGTGTTGTGTGTGATAGTGTGAATTTTCTATAAGGGATGAAGTATGAGCGGAATGCCAGTTTAAGGAAAGCAGTAACAAATAGCAGTTAAGGCAATATGCAAATATTTATATGTAAAGCAGAATAGTTTAGGCAAAACATAAAACAATAAGTGTGAAACACAAAATAAGCAATTAAGCAAATAAGAATAGAGAAAAAATGAAGCTCAACAATTAACCTATGTTTGTTATGGTTAAGAACCTAAATATCCCCAGTGGAGTCGCCATGCTGTCACACCCGATTTTGAACTCTCAGGCTTGAATGCGCGACGGAATGGTTATCCTCCCAAAAGTGTAAAAAATGTTTAAAATGTTAAGGGAGTCGCCACCTAATTAATTGGGTGAATTAGGACACCTAAATGTTAACCGATTAAAGTCAACATTAACTCCATTTAATGGTCTGTGAAACTAAATAAGATTCTGAGTAAGGGTTCCTTATTATCCTAAAGGGAAGGAGTTAGGCATCCTTTAGAATCCGCTAACTTGCGATTGTCCGTTCAAACATAGGTTAATTGTATGTTTTAGGAAAATTATTCAAATAAAAGGATGTGGCAAGTATCTAAAAGAATATATTTTGATAACTAAAAGGGGTTTCCTAATACTCGTAAAGCTAATTATGCATTTAAGACATGAAATTATTTTATTTGACAAAGTAAAAAAAATGATAAATTACTACGGTTAAGACTCTTATATATATAAAATTAGTTATGAAATTACCTTCGTAAAAGTTTAGTGATAAGAGGGAAAATGATAAATTACTCCTATGACATTTATGAAGAGTTTATGAGAAAATTTATCTTTTAGAATTAGATATGAAGGGATATATTAACCACGTGACTAAAGCGTAGCTAGGGTTAATTTATTTTGGATTTAGATTTATATGATGAACCTAGAATAAATAAGGGATGAATTTATCTTGTACACTACCCTTCCAATGTATTCAAAGACTAGTAGAGTTGATTATCCTATTAATTACAAGGTTAACAAATATAACAATAATAAATAAACAAATAAATAAATAAATAAATAAGCAAGGAAGGAGTGAGATTGGAGTTGATGTAACGTCTAGAACGGATGGCGACGCCATCTATCCTATAGTTGTTTGGAAGCCCTGCGGCGGGAGTGTGGACGGCGATGCGGAGATCATGATGAGTCTCATACCGAGACTCTTGGTTATTTCCCGATGCGTGTCATGTAAAAATAAGAGAGAAGATGATTAGTAAATATTCTAAACTCCATCATGTGTGAAAATAAATGAAACATTAAACTAATCACACGTGTACACATACTGCCGGTACTGATTACAACAGTATATATATTGGGCCTTTACCAACAAATAAACATCTTGAAATATTAATTAAAATGATGGGCCTCAGTATGCAGGAAACGTGACTTATTTTAGGATTTAAACTAGTAAAGCTAAGTATGTAGTCATAGCAACAACACGAGGGTCAGAAGGTGAATAAATAAGCATCCAGTGATGACATTTTAGGCATAGAGTTATGACACAATGTTAAAACAGTATTGAGAACAGGGTTATAGCAATTTAAAACTGAACACCGAGGCGCATATCAGTACATTAACATAACAAAAAAAAAAACATATGCGACTTCATATCAAGTTTAACATGTAATCTAAAACTGAGGACATATATTCAAGATTATCAAGGCAAACCAACCAAATTCACTGACTTATAGAATTCATCCATTAAGCTAACAAAACATTAAGGATTGTATTGGAACCCAACTTTAAATCTAGAATAACAAAGAACACATGTCAGGCATATAGAGAGTCTAAACAAGCATTGAGACATACATTACTCCATTCAGTACCTAAACAGTAAGCAACAACTCAATAAGTATACTTGAGGATTCAAAAACAGTCACAACATAGCCAACATACATGATAATCATCTTAATAGACTCCGATGACATTTAACATTCGTTTAAACATGTTTTAAAACCAATCGACAGACCTTAGTAATGACTGAATTGAGATAAAACAATCAACCAACACGTAACTTGATCATACAGGCCACACAATGCGGATTAAATAGACAAAACTTAAAAGGGAATGAGTTTACGGATGGACAATGACAATAGGAACACTAGAGCACGTTTTCATAAATAAATGCAGCAGCAAAATAATCCAAAATCAACAGCAAAATGGCAAAAAACCAGTCCGACAGAAAAAGGGCCAAAAATCAGTAGTAAAATGGCCCAAAATCAGTCCAAACAGAGGGGGTTTGAAAATTAGTCCGACATATGCTAATAATTAGTCTAAAAATAGCCAAAACAGTGGCCTAAAATGATCAAAATCAGTTCCAACAATCCTATGGGATTACAGCAACATTTCATATTAATCACGCGCATGTAAGATGACCTTTGAGAACATCTCACGTTATAAGAACTCATATAAGATTCAGGAAGACTTCACATGCATTTAACTTAGACTAAAACGCCAACGAGACTACTTAACTAGGCTTAAATCCATACGGATACGACATGGCTGCATGTGATATTAGGCTAGCTCACTCAAAAGTACAAACATGGTCAACTATAACATACAGATGGCTACTTGGCTTAAAACTGTAACTAGATACCCTAAGATAGATAGATTCAGCATGTCAAAACTTCATGGTTTAAAATGAATACCACCTGGGCTAAAAATATACCAAATAAATACATACAGGTTCACATAGTCTTAGCCTGGTACATGGCTAATGACCAATATGAATTGGGTTTAGACAACAAACTAACAATATGCTCAGTAAAACATAAAATAGAATCAGCAGTCCCTTAATCATATTTGATAGAAAATTCAACGCTCCAAAATAGTCATTAATACATACTAAACATGGCTACCCCTTGATAAATGAATCGACACCACAAATACCGAAAATCACAACTAACAGATTTATCTGAGAAACAATGATTAAGCTAAGTCGAATGGATTCGACAAAAATAACCTAGATCTCATTATACAGAGCATACAGTATCAATTAAACGACTAAGTAATAGAAAGAGAGTAAGTTTCCGGACCTTTTGTGGGTAGCGAACTGAGGCGACGACAAAGGTTTTTCAGAATCGTCGAAGAAAGGTTCTTGAAGAACTGGTTTGCAGAACAGATAGAAGTAGACTGAATAGACAGAGAGGGGTTCTGGGTACGATGCTATGAGTAATCTCGACAATTGATGGATCGGATGCCTATTGCATGTCAAAACGTTGGTATTTATAGCTCCTAGTTAGGCTTCGCTTTTTATGGTAAGTTTAGGACTTGATTTGTACTCATTTTTGACGCGGTTTTAGGGCTATTTTAGGACGATTCGCAGAAGATCTTGGTATAACTTTCTGCGAGTTTTGGTACTTGTTGACGCGATTTAAGGATTCGTTTTTGATACGGTTATGGTTATGGCAAGTCTTGAGGAATGAAACACGGGATTTTGGTTACTGATTCGAGGATTAATTGGTAAGGTTCGAAACAGAAAGGAAGGTTTTTGTTATGGCAAGTATGATTCGTGGGATGATTTGGTTTAAGATTCGCCGGATTCTACAGCGAGAATTCCGGCTGGTGATGGAACGAGGGTGCGGCGGTTGAATGGCATTAGGGTTTTGGTTTTCTTTTCTGAGGTTAGGGGTAACGAAGGGTTATAACGCTTTGGGTAACTGGGCCTGCGGGTCGCGGGTCGCAGGTTTGGGCCAGTTTGTTGGGCTGGTTTGTTTTGGATGAAAAAATAATGTGGGCTTGGGGTATTTTAATTAGTATTAGATTTATGTATTCGTTTAGGTGTATTAGTTTAGGTGTATTATTTAATTAATGGTAGATAAATGAAATCTAAATTGTGATTAAATTATTTAGGTGTTTTATTAGTCTAAGCTATTATTGTAATAATAAGTGCGGGCATGCTATTTAATTAGTGCTTAACATTTATAATGCGAGACCGTTATTAAAACTTACTTATTATGTGTATTTTGCGAAGTAAAAAATTGCAGTTCTAAAAAAGAAAATTGTTTAATTTATTAGTTATTGATTTAAGGGGATGGACAAAATTAGGTGTCAACACCACTTATAACCTTCAAAACCCTGTTCAACAAAGTACATAATAGAGGCCGCCAGTGCAGAACACCTCCCAGCTGAATCCAGTCAAGAATCCGTAGGGGACGTCGCAACTGATAAACCCATAAATTATTGCTAACACCATGCGGAGGTACTTCGGCATCCAACTAAAACCTTTGGGCAGGCCTGTCTATAAAAAGCCTTACCCTGACTGGGTAGATCGGATAGCGCCTTTGCCAAGAGGTTCAAAACACCAGAGTTTTCCATCTTCTCTAGCGACGACGGTAAATTCACTATCGAGCACATCGGTAGATTCAACGCCCAATTAGGATAGGCTGGCAAGAATGAGTATCAAAAGTTGCAGTTATTCCTTTTTTCTCTAACATGAACAACTTTTGGATGGTACTCTTCTTTGGCTCCTGATTCCATGCAGAGTTGGGCGGACTTGGAGGGTTGTGTTGCGATATTTCTAGATGCTTACGCAAGTGTACGTATCGTTCAAGTAATAAATATCTGTAAAACCGAGTTATCATCCACAGAGACTAGTTTGTCAAGTACCGATTATCTATTATATGATATCTATTTGGCTAACGTTCTTTTGTTTGGATTTATGACTACGACTAAAATTATAATAAAGTGCAGAAATTAAACTAAGAATGATAATACTTGGGTTTTAAACAGTTATGAAGGAAATATGGCTTCCAATCTCCTCAAATATCCACTATTTCACTTGTTAATGCAATGCTAATGATTCTTCTTCTTATTAAGATAGCAGGTTAACTAATATGTTTTATATTCCGGTTAAGATAGATAAAAAAACTCAACCTTGTGCAGAAACCTTATATATTTAGTTCTATGATAGATTTTACCACACAGGAGAATTAAGAATAATAACCTTAAATACTACACAAGTATCGGAGTACTTTCGTCCACGATTTTAACCTATGTCTAAACAACTACAGCATATTCAAATCTCTCATCTTGATTCGAAATCATATAAGTTATGACAATTAATGGTCAGTCAATTATCATACAATCACAACAATATTGGATAGATTTTAATAAAGCTGAAGAAGAACTCAATAACTATGCATTAACTATATGAAAGAGTTTCAAGAAGATTTGACGGAAAACCCTACTAAAGTAATTAGCTCCTAAACATTGTCATGTCAAGAACTAAATTACAATCCAACATAAACTGAAATAAAATAAGAGAAAAAAAATAACTTGAACAAGAGTCTCCAATTGTGTAGCTTGTAGCCTCCTTTTCCTCTCCACAAAGTATGATATGAAATAAGACAGGATTTAGGGTATTTATATCTGAGAAAAACCTTGCTTCAGACCTTTTTACCTTTGTCAAAAATCGACTCGGAATCTGAATTTTACGCGTCGGCACCACGGTGCTGCTGCCCAGCACCGCGGTGCTAATTGGCGTGGAATCGTTGGCAGCTCACTGGAATTTCTGCACCGCGGTGCTTTATGCCTATAGACCCAGTCCGGTTTACAGTGTATTTTTTGTCAGGATTTCGTCTGATTTCTTCTATTCTTCTCAGGACTTCTTAGGCTTCATTTCTTGGCCTTTTATTGTGCAATTTCATCCTCAAAATTAGTATTCTCTCCTTTATAACTATTTTGACACAAAAGAAAGAAAAACGCACCTAACATTATACTAAACACAAAATAAAATAGTAAAATACTAACTAAAAAGGACTCAAAAGATTGTATAAAATACACTCAACAAACACCCTCAAACTTACACTTTACTCGCCCTCGAGTAAAGTACTAAACAAAAACAAAAAAAAAACAAAGACAAGACTCTATAAAATTGATCAAGTAGCTATAGTAACGCTTCTTCAAAATTATGGATGAAAGCTGGGATAATATGTTAGAACATACATAACATGAATAATTAGCAATCTAGAATTTCAAGTTAGATATTTCGCAAATTCATTTAGATCATAATCAATGGAAATACGAACACCTAACCTATGCATGTCAATTTCATTCCATCTTTTCCAAAATGCTATAGACCTGTTTACTTGATATTCTCCACTAATCATAGACAAACACATTTAGAGATTATCATGACTTTCAGGGGTTGTAATGTAGGCTTAGGCAGTGGTAGATAAAAGTTGATATTTAGGCTCAAATTACGTACCATATGCATTTTCCATTCAACTCATTTTTCCTTCTTTTTGACTTTTTTTTAGTCTCATACCTATTTTCTCCCCTCTTTTCTTTTGAGAGAATGAGACACATTATAAATAACAAGCACCCCCAAACTTAGGCTTTTGCATATTTTTCATTGGGGTGCATTAAATTTTCCACTCTCTTTTTATTGTTTTTTCACACTTTTCATCCCAGGAATTTTCAATTATTACTTATGGCACAACAAGGGAATCATAGGGTGTCAAACAAAGATATTATTTTAGGCTCAAAGGGGCTGACTAGTGATACAATTTATGTCATGATAGGTAATGTATGGTCAGAAGGGATATCAAAGAAATGTCTGAATCATCTCCCTAAATATGTATATCTTAACATTTTCGCCTCAAATAACAAGGAAACAAGTTTTCTAGACATTTTTCAACATTACTTTCCATAATTGATAACTCTTAGGCTAAGCACAAATATCCAAATAATTAGATGTTCATGAATTTTGGCATTTCTAACTTAAGCACACAGATTCTCGCTTTTAATTCCATTACATTATCCCATTTTATCCACTCAATATCTTTAGCAACTACAACATGTTTGATCCATAAAAAAAATTATGACTCACACACATAAAACAAAACAAAAATATATGACTCACGAACACTAAAAACAAACAAAAAGACAACAAAAAGACTCAAAAACAAAGTAAGACCCTCTCCCCCCCCCCCCCAAACTTGATTGACATATTGTCCCCAATGTGTAAAGACTAAAATTAATGAGGACATCTTACAGACACAAAATAGTGGTCATAAGGGAGGTTTGGGACGAAGGAAAATTTTTTGTGCACACTGCCCGTGAGGGACCGCAGTCCTTTCTCCATGCACCGCGGTGCTACTTCCTGAAAAATTCTAGTGTTCTCCAGTTTTCTGCCTTGTTAACCATTCGTCCTTCGGAATGAGTCCTGTCTTTCATCTGTCATCCAAAACACTAAACATACCAGATCGTGAGACTGTTTAAGACAAAATAAAGCAACTAAAACAAAAATTAAAATAACATGTTACAAACATTGGGTTGTCTCCCAAGTAGCACTGTCTTTAACGTCTTTTAGCTGGACACAGATACCTTGTTCATTCAAGGGGGTTGATTACCCCCACATCATATCCACTTCATTATTACTCCCTTCCTACTTCTCCTTTTCTTTTTCACACTGCTGAGTTCAGAGGACTTTGTTTCTTTTTCATCATGCACAACATCATTCACAAGTTCAAAATTCTTACCATCAAGTTCTTCATGGTGCTTCAATGGTACCCAACGAGCATCAGTACATGTGAGGCTTTTCTCAAACACCACCTTGTCAACAATCCCAATGGCAAAACATCTATCATTAACTTGAGGTTCAGTTGAAGGCTTGAAAACAGTGAAGGTCATCTCCTTATCTTGAACTCTGAGTTTTAGCTCTCCTTTCCCAACATCAATAAATGCCCTCCTTTTGGCTAGGAATGGTCTCCCAAGGATGATGAACATATTTTCATCTGATTCCATGTCTAGGATGAGGAAGTCAGCAGGAAAAATAAATTTATCTACTTTTACCAACACATCTTCAATTATTCCTTGGGGATGCACAATTGAGTGATCAGCTAGCTGCAAAGTGACAGTGGTTGACCTTGCCTCCCACAAACCAAGTCTTTTAAACACAGAGAGGGGCATCAAGTAGACACTTGCCCCCAAATCACACAACGCCTGCTTACATGTCACCTTCCCTATAGTGCAAGGTAAGGTGAAACTTCATGGATTCTTCAACTTTGGGAGAAGTTTCTTCTGCAAGATAGCATTGCACTCTTCTGTCAGCACCACTGTCTCATAGTCTGTCAGCTTCCTCTTCTTAAAAAGGATGTCTTTCATGAACTTCACATATGTCGGCATCTGTTCCAAGGATTTAATGAAAGGAAGATTGATATGCAATTTTTTGAATACCTCCAAAAAATTTGAAAACTGCTTATCCAAAGCCTTCTTCTGTAGTATTTGAGGGTAAGAATTTTTTCTGTACACTCCCTCATCACTACTGGTGGAGCCTTCTCTAAAATAGGGCGGTCATCAGTAACCGACTTCTTTTCTACCTCAACTGTCTTCTCCACATCATTCTCCTTCTCCACCACTGGTTGGGATCCAACCTGCTCTAACTCTTCCCACTTCTCAAGCTGATCGCCTGACATTGTTCCTTTGGGTTCATTACTGTATTGCTAGGAAGATTACCCTGCTCTCTATTATTCAGCGTGTTCGCCAGCTGTCCCACATGTGTTTCCAAATTTCTTATAGATGACCTAGTCTCTGTCATGATCTGAGTGGTCTCTGCCATAAATTTTATCTGAGTATTGGCCAAGGATGAAATGAGGACCTGGTTTCCGCCATGAATTGAATCTGAGAGTTGGCCAAGATCAACAGTGTTGCTTTTATGTCATCTAGCTTCTCTTGTGGGGCTGGTGGGCTGAACTGCTGTGAGGATGAGGCCTGAAATTGTGGTTGCTGCCCTTGGTCATTCTTCCATGAAATATTTGGGTGATTTCTCCACCCATGATTATATGTGTTGGAGAATGCATTGTTGTAGGGCCTCTGAAAATTTTCAACTGTCTGAACCTTCTCCATAGGCACATTGTTTGGATCCACAGTTATGCATCTATCAAAAGTATGGGGACCCCCACAAATTTCACAACTCACTGGTGTCTGAACAACTTTAACTGACATGGTACTCTGCTGCATCTGCTTTGTCAAAGTGGCAACCTACGCAGTCAATGCAGTGATAGCATCCAACTCATGAACTCCAGTCACTTTTCTGTTGTTCATTGTTCTCTCATCGGCCCCCTCATGGTTGTTTGTGGCCATGTCTTCTAGCAAATCATGTGCCTCATTGACACTCTTTCTCATGAACATCCCTCATACTGCAACATCAATAATGGTACGAGTTGTACCATACAACCCATTGTAGAATATGTGGACTAGCATCCACTTCTCAATCCCATGATGTGTGAACTTCCTCTATAAATCTTTAAATCGCTCTCATGCATCATATAGTGATTCTCCATCCAGTTGATAAAAATTATTAAGCTCTCCTCTAAGCTTTGCTGCCTTAGCTTGGGGGAAGAATTTGGCAAGAAACTTCTAAGCCAAGTCTTGCCATGTGGTAATGAAGTTCGCCTGCAATGAGTTCAACCAGATCTTTGCTCTATCCCTGAGTGAGAATGTGAAGAGTCTCAACTGAATGACATCATCAGTAACACCATTATACATAAATGTTGCACACAGCTCCAGGAAATTTGCTATATGCAAATGCGGATCTTCAGACGGTAGCCCCCCAAACTGAACTGAACCTTAAACCATGTGCAAGATCGCTGGTTTTATCTCAAAATTATAGTTTCCACCGCTGGAAACCTGATGCAAGTCTGCACCCCTGTAATAGTCGGCATCACATAGTCCCCTAAGCTCCTCTCAGCAGGATGCGGGACTTGTCTCATCACAACTGGTAACTCATCATTCCCCACGTTGTTGTGTTGCTGATCTTCCACTGCTAAAGAATCATCAATCCTGTTCTGTCTGCACAATCTTTCAATCTCAGGGTTCAGAGGGATATGAGTGTATGCTCCTCTCCTACTTCACATAAACTAAGCTCCTGAAATCGTTCAAAAACAAGCAAACAGATCAAAACAACAATGTTCTAAAACAAAATAAAAATAAAATAAAACCAAATTAGAAATGAGAATAGATAATTCGATATTGAAAGTACGCCACTCCCCGGAAACGGCACCAAAAACTTGTTGCGATATTTTTAGATGCTTACGCAAGTGTACGTATCGTTCAAGTAATAAAGATCTGTAAGATCTAGTTATAATCCACAGAGACTGATTTGTCAAGTACCGATTATCTATTCTATGGTATCTATTTGGCTAACGTTCTTTTGTTTGGATTTATGACTAAGACTAAAATTATAGTAAAGTGCAGAAATTAAACTAAGAATGATAATACTTGGGTTTTAAATAGGTATGAAGGAAATAGGGCTTCCAGACTAAGTTCTTGAGACACTTATGATTGATGAGCTATTGGGAATCGAAGAGAATAAGAAGAATACCAACTAAAAAGGCATGATCCCAGGCCGATACTTGTTCTCCTCAACTATCCACTCTTTAACTTGTTAATGCAATGCTAATGATTCTTCTTCTTATTAAGATAGCAGGTTAACTAATATGTTCTATATTCCGGTTAGAATATATAAAAACTCAACCTTGTGTAGAAACCTTCTATATTTTTATGATAGATTTTACCACACAAGAGGATTAAGAACAATAACCTTAAATACTACACAAGTATCGGAGTACTTTCGTCCACGATTTTAACCTATGTCTAAACAACTACAACATATTCAAATCTCTCCTCTCGGATATCGATTCGAAATCATATAAATTATGACAATTAACGGCCAGTCAATTATCATACAATCACAACAATATTAGATAGATCTTAATAAAGTTGAAGAAGAACTCAATAAATATGCATTAACTATATGAAAGAGTTTCAACAATATTCGAGGGAAAACCCTACTAAAGTAATTAGCTCCTAAACATTGTCATGTCAAGAACTAAATTACAATCCAACATAAACTGAAATAAAATAAGGGAAAGAAAAGAACTTGAACAAGAGTCTCTAATTATGTAGCTTGTAGCCTCTTTCTCCTATCCACAAAGTATGATATGAAATAAGATAGGGTTTAGGCTATTTATATCTGAGAAAAACCTTGCTTCGGACCCTTTTACCCTTGTCAAAAATCGACTCGGAATCTGAATTTTACACATCAGCACCGCGGTGCTAGTTGGCCTGGAATAGCTAGCAGTACCACTGAATTTGCGCACGGTGCTTTATGCTCAGAGACCCAAATTTCTGTGTATTTTTTGTTAGCATTTTTTCTGATTTCTTCTATTCTTCCCGGGACTTCTTAGGCTTCATTTCTTGGCCTTTTATTGTGCAATCTCATCCTCAAAAGTAGTATTCTCTCCTTTATAACCGTTGTGACACAAAAGAAAGAAAAACACACCTAACACTATACTAAACACAAAATAAAAGAGTAAAATACTAACTAAAAAGAAACAAATACCCCCATGATAGGTTATATTGGCCCCAACCTCAGGTTACTGTAACTGATCTAACGAATCTCAAGAAGCAGGTCGATGAATCAACTGTCGATTTTATCGAGAGATTCAGGAAAAAGGTTGGAAAATGCATTGTACACTTCCCCGAATATGAGTGTACCCACATGATAATCAACAATATGCACCCTCAGTTAAAAGAGAAGTTGGTTGGACAATCCTGCCCTGACCTGAGCCAGTTAGCCGTAAAGGCTAGCCAAATAGAGCAGTACGTCCATGAGAAGGAGCGGAGAAAAGCCAGCCAAAATCGAGGCTCCCATTTGGTATCCATCATTGAAGCAGATGAGTCTGACTCAGAGTCAATCGACTGCATGGCAGACGTAATAGTGGTCGAGATTGTTAGGGGTAACGTTTACTCTTGCCCACCCTTGAAATTCGTCAAAGGCAAGGAAACAAGCTTATCCGATGACATGGTCGGTTACTTGTTTGATATCACAAAGGCAGATCAGGTCTTTGATCATCTGCTCAAAGATAAGCATATTCGGCTGCTTGATGGTCATAGGATCCAGCCTGCTGAGGAACTCATAGATAATAAGTACTGCATGTGGCATAATTTATACAGTCACTCTACTTCTAACTGTGTAGTCTTCAGGAAGGCGATCCAAAATGACATCAGGTAGGGGAGGTTCAAGCTAGCTAACAAAAACATGGCTGAAATGTCTATTGATACCGACCCCTTTCCCGTGGTACCATTATCTATGGTATCTTTTGCTAAGCCTTATGAGTCAAGGGACATTAAAGGGAAACAACTGATGAGAAGGGTATGGATTCCAAAGAAACCTACCGAATGGGAGAAGGCCACAAAGACCTCTTGTTATACCCTGTAGTTCAGACCATGCGTATGAGGACGTACGAAAGCGTGTAAGACTTAAAATAGGTTGACGAAAAATTTCGGTCAGGGGCCACAGCGCCGCGGCGCCGGATTCGTGCCGCGCGCCAGGTAGTTCAAAGCCTGCGCGCGGAAGTTCCGAAAGTCCGCAGAAGTTTCAGCGCCGCGCCAGGCGGGTTTTTATGGCTGAGTGGGAAATTCTGCACTGTTTTGTTTTAAAAGAGGTCATGGGTGGGTGACAAGTGTCCCCCCATCTGATTTTTGCATGTCCCTTTATATTGACCAAGTCTTGAAGACTTTGTCATCTTTCAAATCCTTCTCTCTCTCTAAGCTAAAGCTCTCACTTCTCTCTAGAATTCCAAGAGGAATTCAAAGCTTAAGGAAAATCTGAAAAGTTAGGACAAGAAGGAAGCTTGTGGCTAGCTTGTAGGAGTTATTGTGGTGGTGTTCTTAGAAAAGAGGCTAGCAAAATTGTTGGAATAATTTTGGCTAAAGCTCTAAGGTAACAATTTTTCTCTTGTAGCTAGTTATTGATGTTGCATGTGAAGAAGAAGGAACTTGTAGTAGTAAATAATGCTCTTAGATTCATTGCATGTAAGGAATATGGTTTGGATGTGAAAGAATTTGTTAAAAAGGTTATGTGAGCATGTTGTAGCCTAAAAACTACCTTAAACTTGTTAAGTTAATTGTTGTACCATATGGGGCAGAATTTTACACACCCAAGTTTAGGTGTGTAATCCCCTTTGAAATGTTTGGATTGTTGGGCCTTAAATGTGGCGTTTGGATGTTGAATTCGGCCTTGAAAAAAGTGGCAAGTATGTAGAAACAAAGAAAATGCTACCCAATTTTCCATAGGAATTAGTAACTTTGAACTTGGAATATTCTACATTGAAATTAGAGGTTAATAAACGTATTATGGTCATTATAGGTTGACATATTACGTGCGGTATTTTGGACTTAGCAAGTGGATTGACCGAAGAGGTATGTGGAGCTTTCTTATATCTTGAGCATGAGTAGTTGTACCTATGTAGTACGGTAGACGTACAAGATTTGACATTCTTCACTTGTTTTAAGTATATGATACTTGTTTCGTATAAAAGTATAAGTCACTTGGATATAGGGAGATGTGTTTGACTAGTGTAAAATGGTAATATAACAACTTTATGGGAAGTTGGTTGTATTGGTTTTATGAAAGGGTTAATAAGGAAAGGTTTACTCCAAGTAAATAAGTACGGATAAAGGATTTGAATTTGTGAAAGACAAATTGTTTTTGAGGCATTAATTGCCTAAGGTTTTGAAAGAAATGAAGTCACTTGATTTAGAAGCCTATTGTATTTTTAAAGATAAGCGTGACTTGATACTATGGTTATTAGTATCTTGAGAGTTTTTACATAAAAGGAGTCATTTTCTTAAAAGGTTTAAGGAACGTGGTACTTGGGTTAAATTCCCGGATTTTCTTTTTTTAAAACGACATGTAGTGCCTTAAGTAACTAAAATGAGAAGATGTACTAGAAATGTTATTAAGAAGTTAGGAGATATTCTTAATTTGCTTACATTTACGTTATGATAAGCCGGTAGCGCTTATGTTATGTACGATAGCCGGTTGCGCTGATTCATGTATTATTATTATTATTACTATTTATGCCATGGATTTGCTACCCATGATGCGAGTGCGGCGCTTGTACTCTCACGCGCCATTGTGGTCCATGCGGGTGAAATAGTCTCATTCGGGTGAAATAGTCTCATGCGAGGCGGATGACCTCATGCGGGTGAAATAGTCTCATGCGGGTGAAATAGTCCCATGCGATGTGATGACCTTATGCGGGTCCACAGACCCACGCGTGAAACAATCCGCGAGTAGGATTGCTTAATGATACTACGGGCGGGAGATCATGTTTTGATCATGAGCCTCCTATTTTATGCAGTAAATTTTATACTTGTTACTCTCATTGTTAGTAAGGCACAGTGTACTGTATTTTTGACTCTCTTCCATGACTCCAGTTTATTTTAAACTTATGATATTATTACAATATTTTCCAGTTTTACATACTTGGTACATATCAGGTAATCGACCCTTCTTCTGGCTGCGTTCATGCCGCAGTAAGGGAAAGCGGTGGTGGATCCTCATTCTTAGGATCTTTACTCGGTGTCGTGAGCTCCATTTCTCCGAGGCTCGACTTTTGGCACGGCTTCTCCCTGTTGTAGATATTTGTACATTCAGGCATGACGGCCCCGTCATAGTGTTTACTCATTCTTAGAGGCTTGTAGTCCTGTTATAGCTTGGATTGTTAAGGATGAAACTGTTCAGCTTTGTTGTACTAGAGGTAGCCGTTTTGGGTTAGCCTACTTATTTTATGTATGGGTTCTTGTTGTGAGTTTATCTTCCGCCGTTTTCTCGATGTCAGAGGTGCCCGGTAAGTGTTATACGTGTTGGAATAAGTTTGGCTAAAACTTGAGATAGTTTTGTATACTAAAATGAGAGGATATATTAATAATGGATGACCTCATGGCGGTCCCACGGGACCTATGCGGGTGAAATAGTTGTACATTCGGGGGGCGGCCGGGGCTCACTTGTGTTGTATATTCTTTTCTGCCTCAGAAGTAGCCTCTTCGAACTGTGTTTCTGGATGTAAATCGCTTTTGGTGTTTATCTTGAGTTTATATTCCATTTCTTCTCACTCTAGATCGCTGCGATAGAGGGCATGTGTGTGCGAAGATTATAATGATTTTAGATTAGTTGTCGGAAAAGTAATGGAACCTATGTTTGTAAATTTGAGCTCACGTGGTATGCTTAGAGGATTGACCTTATATTGTTTAACTTAGTAACTTGAATTATCCTCATTGTTTTTAATAGTAATACTTGAATTTGAAGAAATGTATGTTAAGTAAATGTGCAAGGCAAGAATAAAATAAATCTTTGGTAGGTTTTGAAAATCTACGATTTTATGATTAGGTAATTACGAAACACACAGAGGACCGGTGATTAGGGTTGTGACACCAAGAAAGTTTAATGAAGGGAGATAGGTTCTCCACATCCCTAAGAGAATAGCTATGGATCAAATTAGAAACACTTTACTATTAATGAGCATAAGGTAGTGTAAGACCATTAGTAAGTAATAAAGATAGAAAGAGAATAAATAACTTATAAAGGGAGGGCAGTAGGACAGAGAACGATAAGAAATCTTGTGGATTATGTGAGAGGATAATAGGATTACTACTTGACAAGATCAGTTTGGTTGCAATGAGAGAAAGGAAAGAACCATGGCGAGATTAAGGATGCTCGAATATTTTGCGCTTCCGATTATTGGAAGAGAAGTTGACCACGTTAGGGTATTATTGTAACACGTTGGGTGTTGGCTAGGTTGTGTTCAACACGATAATTATGTTTCCGTGGTTAGCAATTTCCTTATATAGATTTCATGTGGATATTTTATCTTGATTGTGATATTGATGTGATTCCATTTTTATATATTAGACTTTCGAAAAGGATTAGGACACAGAGGATCATTTACCTCGTAAGGTGAAGCTTATCGATCATCGGCGTCGACACGAGTTTGAGGTTAATGATTGGGTCTTTACGAAAGTGTCAGAAATGGAAATGGCGTGGGAGCAGAGGATGACATGATGAAGAAGTATGATATTGTGATTTGAGTAAGCTTTTGTTTTTAATAGGAAGGAGACTATTGTGGTGGTGTTCTTGGAGAAAAGGCTGAATAAGTTTGGCTAAAACTTAAGGTAACATTTCTTCTCATTATGAAAGAATTGGTTGGGGATATTATGAAATACTACATTAGACAAGTTTAATGGAGAAAGGTTTTGATGTTTTGAAGATAGTTTTAAAAGGAAATGTAACTTGATACTATGGTGATTAGTATCTTGGAATTTTTGTATAAAAAGGAGTTATTTCTTGTATACTAAAATGAGAGGATATATTAATAATGTTAATTTATGTTATGATATGATGATGGTTTACTATTTATGCCATGGATTTGCTAAAATAGTCCCGTGCGGGTGAAATAGTCCCAGGCGGATGACGTGAAATAGTCCCGAGTAGGATTGTTTTATGCTATAAAACTTATACTTGTTACTCTCATTGTTAGTAAGGCAAACTGATTTTCGCCATAACTCCTATTTTGACTTATGATATTATTTTCTCGAGGCCTCGGTAGACGTGTTATTCATTCTGTTTATGTACTTTTGGGTTAATTCTATATCGTAATGGTTGTTTATCTTGAGTTTATATTCGTTTTCTCGATGTTGTGTCACTAGGGTGCGGGTTAAGGCAGCACCGATCCACGTCCGTGGTCGGGTCGTGACACCTCTGTGTATAACCGATTAGGCAACCTACATGACATTCGTGATGACAGACAGCCAGCTAGAAATAATTTGCTTGGCCGCCCTAAATATCCGAGGTACTTCGAACAAGAACTTCAGGAACAGACCATGAGGTTCAGAAGGGTCCCTATTGACGCTAGGCGTAGGCCTGAGGGGAAAGTACGGATGTCAACTAACTGGAAGTCGAGCATACATCGAATATATGAAGAACCACTCCCTAAAACCAAACAAAGGATGGTCGAGTTTAATGTAAACGAGGGTGTTTCATCATTACGCATCACGACGAGAAATGAGAATCAGGCGAGACCCCAGAGAATGATTAAATCAACCACCAACACAAAATAAAGGGAGTGGTTTATCAATTAGACTCCTGAAAAGAAAGAGGCACCACCGAGAGTCACATCCAGAACTAAAAAAATAAGGATGCAACGTACCAAGGCCTTGCATAAGATGCAGCAGGCATTGCGTCTAATCTCCATTACCAAGGCAACCGAAAATCAGGAGATTTCTAAGTCTGCCATAGCTGAGGCTATCAAGCGGGTATTTAACTCAGTCGTTTCAGGGGTAATTACAGCTGAAGGAGAAACGTCGGGTCAACCAAAATTGGATGAACAACCTACCGACAACCCGATGGAGAAACCCCTACAAGAGAACGTGACCCCCAATGAACCTCTAACCAAGGCAATAAGACAGACCATGCAGGGGGTTCAATCAGAGGATCTGCAGTCGATCTCCATTTATCTCTAGGAAATGAAAGATATGAGCTTCTGTCCAGCCGAATTGGATGAAGGAGGAGGCTCCATCCTCGATTTATTTGGCCATGACATGACCGGAGAGATGTGGGTAGACATTGAAATAGTCAGCCTAATCCATGTGAATTATGGGCCAGTCGCTCCTTGTTGGATAGCCTAGAAGGTGATGTTTGCGTAGAAGACACAGAATAGGCAAAATAGTTGATATCCCGGCTAGGGACACTTTAAGCACCGTATTTGGCGCGCCTACAGAAGGTATGGTTAAACACCTCAAACCCTTTTACGTCAAGGCTTACATTAACAACAAGATGACCAATCGGGTGTTTGTCGATAATGGGGTTGTGTTGAATGTAATATCGCTGCTCAACTTGAAGGAGCTTAACAAACAAAGGAGGACCTCATCCCAACTAACATGAAAATGGCTAGCTTTATGGGAGAAACATCTGAAGCATTGGGGGATCCTAGTGGCAGAAATCAATGTGGGCCCTAATGTCTGCCTTATTTGTGATAGATGGCAAGCCGTCCTATACCATTCTGATGGGCATGGACTAGATTCACACCAGTTGATGCCTTCCTTCTACCATGCATCAAAAGCTCATCTTTTAGGCAGGATACAAGATAGAAAATATCCCAGCAGATGATAACCCATTCCAACCAGGGGTTCAGATCGTAGAGGTTGTACTCTACTCACCTTATGTCGCTCCTATAGCCATTGTTGACAGTCAATTTTGACCCGTTTTTTGTATATTTGTTGCAATTTTAAGTATTTTAGCACACCGCATTTTAATCGTTATTTTGCATATTTTTACATAATATTCTATGTTTATTTCTTCACAAAAATGACATTGCATCTTTTATTTTTAAAATTAAGTATTATGGCGTTGTTAATATTATGTTTTTATTATTGTTATACCGTCGTTTTATTTTAATAATATTTGCATCTTTTTAAATAATTAGTTAACATCCCATTTTTACTTTTAATCAGGCATTAAACATGTTTTAAATATTGCATTTTAGTATTATTGCGTCGACATTTGCATTTTTATAATTTTGCATCTTTTTAAATAATTTTTCTGTTAAATAATTAACCAGCCTTCCATTTTTGTCAAACCAGTCAAGTCCAAGACACAATTTGAATCAGTCCAATCCAATACCATTTCTTTTTAATTTCACCCAAACTTTCATCTTTTATTTTTCCCCCTAAATTTCAAACCCCACTTTTCATTTTCCCCCCAAAAACTAAACTCAAACCCTAAAAACCTACCCTATAAATAAAACATTATACTCCACTTTCCCCCCAACACAAAAATCAGCCCCCTATTACTAACCCCAGCTGCATACCCCACCATTCACTTGAGCAGCCACATTAAAAAAGAAAACCCCATCTCCCTTCTCCTCTCCTGCTCCCGTCGCCGCCGCCCTTCGCCGGAGTTCCATCTCCGGCGAACCCCCCTAGCCCTACATAATCAGCCCTTACCCTTTGTCTCCCTCACCCTCTCTCCCTCTTCCTCGTCCCTGTCGCCGCCGCCCCTTTCGTCGGAGCTCCAAGCTCCGGCGAACACCCTATCTCTCCATAACCCTCAGCACACCCGCCGACCACTGTCACCCCCACATCACCGGCGAACCTCACTTTCACCCACGCACACACAGCAGCCCATATCACCCTCTTTCCCTGACCCTTAAGCCCCTGTTTCCCGTCGCCACCGCCCCAGTCGGCGAACCACCCACACGCCATCACCGGCGAACCCCGTTTCCCTTCACCATCTGCCCATCGAACCACCACACCTCGTTTCCATCCTTTCCTCTCCTATCACTGTCCCGTCCAAACCAACGCTCACTGTCGGACCTCACCACTGCGGTGGCGTTGCTCCGGCGACCTCGTCGTGGAAATGACGCCGCTGCTCGCTGCCCGCTGTTTGTTTCCATTTTCGTTATTCTTATGTTGTTGTGTTGTTGGACTGATTTGTTTAACTGTTTTCTGATTTTCTGATTTTTTATTGCGTCTGGCCGGAATAAAAAAAAATCCGGCGACCTTGGTTTTGCATCGTTTTGGGTTCGCTGGTTTACTGTTGTTCGTTGGGTTGATTGCGCACTGTTATCTGTTGTTGGCGGACTGGTTTGATTTATTGTTTGGGTGAAAACTCCGGCGAAGTTTTGTTGTTTTTCGGGCTGATACTGGACCATTTTCGTTGCTTTGTTGTTGTTTATTCCACTGTTTTTAGCCATTTTGGCGGACTGATTTTAGGCTATTTTGCTACTGATTTTGGCTATGATACTGGTTTTGGCTATATTGCTATTTTGGACATTTTTTGCTGGTTTACTGATTTAGAACAAATACTACACCGTTGGTATTTTACTGATTTGAACAAGATGCTACACTTAATGGCCGATGAAAAAGTTATCCGTCGATTTTTGAGGCCTCCACAATTGCAAAGACGGTAAATAAAATAAATGAAGCTTTCTGGGCAAGGATGATTTCTTCCAATTACACCGGATAACCAATATGCGCTGGCAGGGCGAATTCTCGCAGCCGCACGTGTTTAGGCTGTCCCACTTTACATTTTTTATATCTGAGCCCTCCGTGTTTAAAACTATTACTGTTTTGACGCGGATCTGAAAGTTTTATTTATTTTATAGCAATATTGGCCGATGAAGGAATCTCCGTCTGATTTCCAAGGCCTCCTCTGTGCAAAAGACGGATTTATTTATTATTTTTGCTTTACTTATTAAATTCCTGTCATTACTTTAAAATTATTTATTCTGATACTAACACTTTTACTAAGTGTTTATGCAGGTAGCCGGAGATCATCTTGTGCAGAAAGCCTAAAAAGGGCTAAAAGATGTCCCGGAATGTTATTTTATATTGCATTTAATTTAGTTTTATTATTGTGTAGTGCACTTTATTTTAATTATAAATGCTTAGAATAGGTAGAATAAAAAGAGCAATAAATAATTAACCTAGGTTTGAACGAACAACCGCAAGTTAGCGGATCTTAAAGGATGCCTAACCCCTTCCCTTTAGGATAATAAAGAACCCTGATCCAGAATCTCACTAATTTCGCAGACCATTAAATGGAAGTCAATTGCAGTATTTTTATTGCAATAAACTAAGTGTCCTAATTCACTATAATAATTAGGTGGCGACTCCTTAAAATACATTTAAGAATCAACCATAGCAGTAATCCCGTTTCGACTCCGGTTAAAATGGGGTGTTACAGCATGACGACTCCACTGGGGATATCAGGTTCTTGATCATAGCAAACTCAGGTTAATTAAATATTGCACTTTATTTTGCTTTTATATTTGTTGTAAATATTTTATATTGTTTGCTTTTATTTTGTAATTAACTACTTTAATTGCTACATTCATTTATTGCTTTCCTTAAATTGACATTCCGTTCATATTTCTTCCACTCTGGAAAATTCACACTATCACACACTACACGCGAGGTGCGCTTGGTGCATCAGCAAAATTCTTTCTTCAAAACCTAAATTTAGGAGAGTTGGCATTTACGCGAGAATCCGGCCCAACCGGTCGCGTAGCCTTCTCACTCGAGTAGTCCGCCGGGAACCATTGTGTCTAGTAAGCCAAATCTTAGAAAGTTTAAGATAGAGCTATCGCCTCTTTATTATAAGTCATGCATGCATACACCCTAGGTGGGTCGATCCTTGGTATCGTCTCCACGATTAGGAAATCCACCAAACTTGTCGACGGGTTTCACGACCCAACGACCCATTAACATACTATGTGTAGCGTGATGATGATAGACGGATCCAAGCCTGGTTATGACACATCGAAATTGGAAAGAGTGCACCGTCATTTGGTCGCCATTTCCAACAAAACATTGCAGTTTAACGGCTTGGACTTATTTATCATAATCCCGTATATTTGGCGTTTAGGCTCACCTCTGGCATAAGGGAGGTCCCAAGCATATTAGGGCACACGCTTGATTTGCATGTTTTTTGTTTATTATTGTTTGTCGCTAGCAACTATGTACATATTATTTAATGCATTAATTACCCTTTTGTGATTCTGGACTCGAGCATTTGCATTTTTTTGCACTTTTTGCTGTCACATTGCAATCAGGACTTCTACTTCGTAAATCACTCTTGAATAGCGCGACTTGGACTTTGTGAAGCATCAACCACCGATCAGAACCAATCGTGAGTCTTTGACTGTATTGTCACACCTCATCATTTTTATTATTTTGTCATTTTCCTACTCACCCATGTCTCATATTTTGCAGGAATGTCGTCCTCGCAATCAGTCCAAGGCGGTCGAAAAAAAAATCAGTTTTATACCAACGAGACATCGCTCTCAGTTTTTCTATATTTTGTATCTTTATTTGCAAATTCAATTGACTTGTTTAGCGTTAATTACATAGTTCTTTCATATCATGCATTTTTACAGCATAATTATTCCGAACTACGCGTGTCTGATTCTCACCACACAGTGTGATACGTAGGCAACTCATTTTGAGTTCAACACCACAAAAATAAAAACAAAAAAAAATAAAACAAAGCAAAAAAAAAACGCATTTCTCACTCATGCATCCATTCATCATGTTTTCGGGCATTCATTTTACTTTGCATTCGTCCACAATAGACAATCATTTCTTTTGCACAACTTTATATTGCTATCCTTTCATTGGTAAATTATTTCCAAGCATACATTTTATAACATATTTGAACGAACTACGCGCACCTGATTCCTTCTACGGATACGTGGCGAATTTCTATTCGTTCTGCACTTTTATTCAAAAAAAAAAAAATTGCTCATAAATACAAAAAAAAAATGTTATTAAAAAATACAAAAACATTTTGTAAGTATTATTGTTTGACTTTGTTGATACCAACACAGTTACAACTGTGCATAAAAAGAAAAAAAAAGAAAAAAAAAACAACTGATAATCAGTATGGGTTGACTTTGTGGTAAACCATAGATTCTTTTGGTACCTCTTATTCATACCCGCAGATGACATTGTCTTGCATGTTTCCAAGATAAGAATGAAACCGATCTCATCGTTTCATATGCATTGTGTGGTGAGTTATTTGAATAAGTTCAATTGCATTGCATTGTGATCTGGAACTTGGCCTGAATGTTTGTTGAGGCGAAATCCTGAGCAACACTCGGTGTGGGAAATGATCGTAGGCTTTCTTTGACCCGTTTGAGCCTTTTCAGCCTACCAAATAACATTATCCCTAGTACACCCCTTTGAGCCTAAAACCTATTTTTTTTTACAACCGCATATTACACCTATAACCTTTCTGAGTGCGTACGCACTATCCCTCTCTTGGCCCGACCTCCTCGAGTGCTTTAGAAATGTGCAAGTGGCTGACAAAATTCTAGCTGAAGTTTGCAAAGACAAAAATTGTCAAAGTCTCAAAAAAAAAAAAAAAAAAAAAAAACCAGAGACGACTTCACACAAAGAGGAAATCAAAAGCCCCGATAAAAAAAAAGGGGGAATACATAACCCCGAAAAAAAAAGGGGCTCGAAATGAAGGATTCAAAAGAAGTCAGTACAGAAAAACTGAGACAAAAAGAAAGCAAGTCAGCATTAAAGCGCACAAATATCAAGCATGGACGTAGTCCAACTCTCGAGGAATGATTAGTCACTTTTATCCAAATGATATCCATTCCTTTACCCAAGCCTACATTACAAGCCTGTGACAAGCCCTACATGATCTTATACTGAGGGTTCTCACATTAGTGGATACTTACATGACGGCCAAGCCTATGGTATCACAATTGCATGCATTGAAAATCTTTTTGAGTGTGAGCGCAATTCTTTCAACGTCCCAAAATTCAAAATACTGAAATATATGTGTGAAATGGGACTTTCTTTCAGTGAGGGCATTTGAAACGTGAGGCTACGTGTAGTTCGAAACCTTGGATGCAAGCAAGTGTGTCGACACTCAGGTATGTTTGAGGTACTATCTGAAACTGTGTGAATTACACCAGAGTCAATCTCGGTTAGACTGAAAACAATAAAAGAACATCCTTATGCATAATACTAATTGTTGGTATCAATCGAGTCGAACGTAATGTCGCCTTCCATTTTTTCGTAAAAACAATAAAATGCATATTACATAAAAATCATTTTGCATCACGAACTACGTCTTGACCTGATTCCCTCGGCGGGATACGTAGGCGGCCACATCGGCTTCTGTCCCGCATCATTTTAAAATCATAAAAAATCGTTATTTTTGCATCACGAACTACGTCTTGACCTGATTCCCGGCGGATACGTGGCGCCACATCGCTGGCCCCACATCATTTTAAAATCATAAAAAATCGTTATTTTTGCATCACGAACTACGTCTTGACCTGATTCCCTCGGCGGGATACGTAGGCGGCCACATCGGCTTCGGTCCCGCATCATTAGAAATATTTCTTCCTTACTTTTGCAGAGGACTCGATTTTGTCCATATTCTCGCATTCGCTTTACATTCATGATATAAAAAAAAATTGCTTACCTGATCGCTTTGATAGCGTCAAGATGCAACCTTACCCAGTTCAACATCTTCATTACCAGAAACTGGGACATTTTAAGAATTCACTGCAGGAAAATGGCGATAAAAAAAAAAAAATAATAATATAAAAAAAAAAACAGGTCAAACCAATCTGAACATGATCTTCATATCAACAAAGGCAGGAACACAACAATAGGCCCATGCGGGTTATAAACGCACGTCTATGCAATGACGTTATCTCAACCCAGGCGAGTCACAAAGCAGGTACGCCCCTAAACCAATGCATTTCATTTTAAGCCTAAGCAACGACTTCATTCATGTTTCGTCTATGCAACGACGAGCATCTGCATTGCGTCCGAAAACGACGTCATTTCATATAAGCCTATGCAACGGCTTCATCCATGTTTCGTCTATGCAACGACGAGCATCTGCATCGCGTCCATGCAACGACGCCATTTCATTTAAGCTTATGCAACGGCTTCATCCATGTTTCGTCTATGCAACGACGAGCATTTGCATCGCGTCTATGCAACGACGCCATTTCATTTAAGCCTATGCAACGGCTTCATCCATGTTTCGTCTATGCAACGACGAGCATCTGCATTGCGTCCGAAAACGACGTCATTTCATATAAGCCTATGCAACGGCTTCATCCATGTTTCGTCTATGCAACGACGAGCATCCGTGATCGCGTCCATGCAACGACGCCATTTCATTTTAAGCCTATGCAACGGCCGTCCATGTTTCGTCATGCAACGACGAGCATCCGTGTCGCGCCCATGCAACGACGCTTTTCATTTTAAGCCTATGCAACGCCATCCATGTTTCGTCTATGCAACGACGAGCATCCGTGACGCGCGTCCATGCAACGACGCTTTTCATTTTAAGCCTATGCAACGCTTTCATTCATGTTTCGCCCATGCAACGACGAGCATCCGCGTCCATGCAACGAAGCATCCGTGACGCGCCCATGCAACGACGCTTTTCATTTTAAGCCTATGCAACGGCTTCATCCATGTTTCGTCTATGCAACGACGAGCATCTGCATCGCGTCCATGCAACGACGCTTTTCATTTTAAGCCTATGCAACGCTTTATTCATGTTTCGTCTATGCAACGACGAGCATCTCGTGATCGCGTCTATGCAACGACGCCATTTCTTTTAAGCCTATGCAACGCCATTCATGTTTCGTCTATGCAACGATTTAACATCGCGCATTGCGTCCATGTAACGAAGCCTTTTCATGTTAAGCCTATGCATCGTCTTCATACATGCTTCGTCTCTGCATCGACGAGCATCTGCATCGCGTCCATGCAACGACGCATTTTATTTAAGCTTATGCAACGGCTTCATCTATGTTTCGTCTATGCAACGACGAGCATCCGTGATTAAGGTCCAAAACGACGCCATTTCATAAAAGCCTATGCAACGCTTTATTCATGTTTCGTTCATGCAACGACGAACATCCGCTTCATTCATGTTTCGCCCATGCAACGACGAGCATCCGTGACGCCTATGCAATGACGCCATCAACATCTACAAACACCATGTCCTTTCCAAAGACCACATCACTGCAACCCAAAGGTCAATCATACTTCGACATCGACATTTTTAATCGCCACGGCTTTGCTTTTAATTTTTGCATCATAACGACCAGTGTCATCATGATTTGACATCGACATTTTTGGATCTGCATCATCCCTATTTTTGAGTTCCAGTTTATAAATCAGGACAAAATTGGCTACAAGCCAACATCTTTGTCCGAAGACTCTTCCATCATCTCCGTACAAAGAGGGACATGCTGTTGACGGTCAATTTTGACCCGTTTTTTGTATATTTGTTGCAATTTTAAGTATTTTAGCACACCGCATTTTAATCGTTATTTTGCATATTTTTACATAATATTCTATGTTTATTTCTTCACAAAAATGACATTGCATCTTTTATTTTTAAAATTAAGTATTATGTCGTTGTTAATATTATGTTTTTATTATTGTTATACCGTCGTTTTATTTTAATAACATTTGCATCTTTTTAAATAATTAGTTAACATCCCATTTTTACTTTTAATCAGGCATTAACCATGTTTTAAATATTGCATTTTAGTATTATTGCGTCGACATTTGCATTTTTATAATTTTGCATCTTTTTAAATAATTTTTCTGTTAAATAATTAACCAGCCTTCCATTTTTGTCAAACCAGTCAAGTCCAAGACACAATTTGAATCAGTCCAATCCAATACCATTTCTTTTTAATTTCACCCAAACTTTCATCTTTTATTTTTCCCCCTAAATTTCAAACCCCACTTTTCATTTTCCCCCCAAAAACTAAACCCAAACCCTAAAAACCTACCCTATAAATAAAACATTATACTCCACTTTCCCCCAACACAAAAATCAGCCCCCTATTACTAACCCCAGCTGCATACCCCACCATTCACTTGAGCAGCCACATTAAAAAAGAAAACCCCATCTCCCTTCTCCTCTCCTGCTCCCGTCGCCGCCGCCCTTCGCCGGAGTTCCATCTCCGGCGAACCCCCCTAGCCCTACATAATCAGCCCTTACCCTTTGTCTCCCTCACCCTCTCTCCCTCTTCCTCGTCCCTGTCGCCATCGCCCCTTTCGCTGGAGCTCCAAGCTCCGGCGAACACCCTATCTCTCCATAACCCTCAGCACACCCGCCGACCACTGTCACCCCCACATCACCGGCGAACCTCACTTTCACCCACGCACACACAGCAGCCCATATCACCCTCTTTCCCTGACCCTTAAGCCCCTGTTTCCCGTCGCCACCGCCCAGTCGGCGAACCACCCACACGCCATCACCGGCGAACCCCGTTTCCCTTCACCATCTGCCCATCGAACCACCACACCTCGTCTTCATCCTTTCCTCTCCCGTCACTGTCCCGTCCAAACCAACTCACCACTGCGGTGGCGTTGCTCCGGCGACCTCGTCGTGGAAATGACGCCGCTGCTCGCTGCCCGCTGTTTGTTTCCATTTTCGTTATTCTTATGTTGTTGTGTTGTTGGACGATTTGTTTAACTGTTTTCTGATTTTCTGATTTTTTATTGCGTCTGGTCGGAATAAAAAAAAAATCCGGCGACCTTGGTTTTGCATCGTTTTGGGTTCGCTGGTTTACTGTTGTTCGTTGGGTTGATTGCGCACTGTTATCTGTTGTTGGCGGACTGGTTTGATTTATTGTTTGGGTGATACGCCGGAGTAAAACTCCAGCGAAGTTTTGTTGTTTTCCGGGCTGATACTGGACCATTTTCGTTGCTTTGTTGTTGTTTATTCCACTGTTTTTAGCCATTTTGGCGGACTGATTTTAGGCTATTTTGCTACTGATTTTGTCTATGATACTGGTTTTGGCTATATTGCTATTTTGGACATTTTTTGCTGGTTTACTGATTTAGAACAAATACTACACCGTTGGTATTTTACTGATTTGAACAAGATGCTACACTTAATGGCCGATGAAAAAGTTATCCGTCGATTTTTGAGGCCTCCACAATTGCAAAGACGGAAAATAAAATAAATGAAGCTTTCTGGGAAAGGATGATTTCTTCCAATTACACCGGATAACCAATATGCGCTGGCAGGGTGAATTCTCGCAGCCGCACGTGTTTAGGCTGTCCCACTTTACATTTTTTATATCTGAGCCCTCCGTGTTTAAAACTATTACTGTTTTGACGCGGATCTGAAAGTTTTATTTATTTTATAGCAATATTGGCCGATGAAGGAATCTCCGTCTGATTTCCAAGGTCTCCTCTGTGCAAAAGACGGATTTATTTATTTTTTTTGCTTTACTTATTAAATTCCTGTCATTACTTTAAAATTATTTATTCTGATACTAACACTTTTACTAAGTGTTTATGCAGGTAGCCGGAGATCATCTTGTGCAGAAAGCCTAAAAAGGGCTAAAAGATGTCCCGGAATGTTATTTTATATCGCATTTAATTTAGTTTTATTATTGTGTAGTGCACTTTATTTTAATTATAAATGCTTAGAATAGGTAGAATAAAAAGAGCAATAAATAATTAACCTAGGTTTGAACGAACAACCGCAAGTTAGCGGATCTTAAAGGATGCCTAACCCCTTCCCTTTAGGATAATAAAGAACCCTGATCCAGAATCTCACTAATTTCGCACCATTAAACGGAAGTCAATTGCGTGATTTTTATTGCAATAAACTAAGTGTCCTAATTCACTATAATAATTAGGTGGCGACTCCTTAAAATACATTTAGAATCAACCATAGCAAGATCCCGCTTCGACTCCTAAGTTAAAATGTTACAATTGAACCATTACGGAGTAGTATGAAGAAGTGTCTTGGAAATCCCATAATCTTACATCTCGAGGGTTTGAAATAAAATAATTAGTTGAACCACGACTTACCTTGGAGGATTTAAATGGTTGAGGAAACCCAAATCATACATGACATGTGGCATCGGCTGACCGTCTTAAGTTCCGAGGCAAGGATAGTTGAGATGTAACAGATGGGAAATCACGATGACGAACCAACTCTGGCAGCCGATGAAGTCAAGTCGCCGATGGAATTTGAATCGTCCATAAGAAGGGATATGCCTAGTTTTGAGTCTCAAGATCCTTTGGAAAATATCAACTTGGGAACTGAAGAAGTCTCTCGGCTAACACATATTAGTGGTTTGCTGAATGAAGAAGACAAACAAGGAATGACGGCCCTTCTAATGTAGTATAAAGACTGTTTGGCATGGAATTACTACGAGATGCCTGGGCTGGCACGTACCTTGGATGAACATAGATTGTCACTCAAGGATGGTTTAAAACCTCATAAACAGTTGCGTAGAAGGTATTACCCTCAGCTGATGCCTCAAATCAAAGTTAAGATCGAACGATTTTTGAAAGCCAGATTTATCAGAACGGTTAAGTATGTGGAATGGTTGGCAAACATCGTACTAGTCAAGAAGAAGAATGGCAAGGTGCAGGTATGTATTTATATTAGGAACATTAATCTAGCCACTCCTAAAGATGAGTATGTCATACTGATAGCCGACAGGCTAGTCGACTCAGCAGTCGTTAATGTGTATTGATTGACCTTCATGGATGGATACTCTGGCTATAATCAAATATTGGTAGTCAAGGATGACATTCACAAAACCGCCTTCAGATGTACAGGGGCGCTGGGCATTTACGAGTGGGTAGTTATGTCGTTTGGTCTGAATAACATTGGTGCCACTTATCAAAGGGCAATGAACATCATCTTCCATGACTTGATCGATAAGACTATGGTGGTTTACATCGATGATGTAGTAATAAAGTCTAAAGACTTCAAGGATCATTTAGCCAATCTTGAACAAGCATTAAAAGGATGAGGATTCATAATCTAAAAATGAATCCAGCCAAGTGCATGTTCGGGGTATCGACTGGAAACTTCCTTGGCTTTTTAGTGCATAAGAAAGACATCGAGATAGATCATAACAAAGCCAAGGCAATAATGGGATCTGCACCACCCAAGACAAAGAAGGAGTTGCAAAGCTTATTGGGAAAGATCAATTTCTTAAGGAGGTTCATATCTAACTCAACTGACAAGATGAATGTTTTCTAACCTTTGCTCAAACTTAAAGAGTCAGAAGAACTAGTATGGGGCCCGAAATAGTAAGAGGCCTTTGATCAAATTAAAAGGTCCTTAGCTACTGCCCCTGGCTGTCTCCCGTGCTAGGGAAGCCGTTGAAATTATATATTTCAGCTGCAAAATCATCTATCGGTGGCTTGCTAGCACATGAGGCCGATGATGGAACTGTAAGAGCAGTTTATTATCTTAGTCGAATACTCAACGGGGCTGAAACTAGATACACTCCTTTGGAGAAGATTTGTCTGTCTTTGTTCTATGCTTGCATAAAACTCGAATATTATCTAATGCTCGTTGTATACATTTTGTGCAAAGTTGATATTGTCCGATACTTATTAAATAGACCTATCTTGTAAGGTCGATTAATGAAATGGGCAATCAAGCTTACCGCGTTCTCTCTCGAGTATAAGCCACTCAGGGTCGTCAAAGGCCAATAAGTAGCCGATTTCTTGACAAAACATCCTTGTGTGGACGTGGAGGATCCATGCACCCCTCCCTCTGCATGTATAGATGTTGTGCCATGGTTACTAACCTTTGACGGGTCTAGAACCTAGAAAGGAGTTGGAGTCACAATAACGAATCTGAGAGATAAAACGTGGAGGTTCTCCCATCGACTAGATCCTGAGCTGACAAATAACTTGTCTGAATACGATGCACTCATCATGGGACTAAAACTCCTAGCTTCTATGAAGGCGAGGTGCATCGAGATCCAAGGGGACTCTCAGCTGGTGATCAAACAGTTGGTCGGGGAATATAATTGAAAGGACCTGAATTTGTTGGCCCATTACGAAATGGCTAGCAGGTTACTTGGTGGGTTCACATCAATTACATTAAATCATGTTCCCAGAGGCATGAATATTGAAGCTAACGACTTAGAACAAGAAGCTTATGACTTTAGGAAGTCTCTACTCACTTTAGAGTATGACGAACTGCCAGCCGAAGTGTTAGTCGTTGATCGAATCGACTCATGAAGGCAATTACTAATTGATTACCTAAAATATCCCTCCAGTTAAAAGGACCTCAAAGTCAAAAGAAGAGCCTTGAAATACGTACTCATTGATGATGACCTTTATAAAAAGAGTGTGAATGGAGTACTACTCAAGTGCATTGCCAAAGCAGAGGCCTTGAGGGTCATGGGAGAAGTCCATGAAGAAATATGTGGGTCACACCGAGCAGGGCCAGTAATGAAGTGGCTGATTTACCGCCACAGCTATTATTGGCCTACCATCACAACTGACTGCCTCCAGTATGCTAAGGGATGCGGAGAATATCATAAACAAGGACGAATCCAACGGGTACCAGCTGAGTTGTTGCACCCAGTCATAAAACCTTGGCCCTTCAGATGATGGACTATAGACCTCATCAGCAAGATTCACCCACAATCGGCTAAAGGCTATAATTTCATTATCGTGGCTACCGATTATTTCACTAAATGGGTGGAGGCTCAGCCGATGAAGATGGTTCATCATATAGATTTCATTAAGTTTATCCAACACCAGATCATATATAGATATGGTATGCCTGGGACGATTACAACCGATCAAGGGAAGGTATTCACTGGTTCTAAAGTGGCAGCCTTTGTTGAGAAATTTGGGAACAAAATGATCACATCCTTGCCTTATTATGCACATGTGAATGTGTAAGCCGAGACAGACAACAAGTTTATTATGGACATAATCAGTAAAAATGTGGAAGACAAACCAGGAATGTGGCATCTCACTCTGTATGAAGCCATTTGGGCGATCAGAAATTCTAAATCTATAGCTACCGGGATGACACCTTATCGGCTAACCTACTGCCAAGATGCAGTATTGCCATTGGAAATTAATGTCAAGTCCTTACAGGTGGCCAAACAGAACTCTCTACATTTAGAGGAGTATCAACACTGCATGTTAATGGAATTGGACAAACTAGATGAAGATCGATTGATGGCCTTAGAGAAAATCAAAGACAGTAAACAAAAAATGGCTAAAGCATACAACAAACATGTTAAGCCTAAGAGGTTTGCTGAAGGAGACTTAGTTTGGAAAACTGTTTTGCCGATTGGGACGAAAGATCGTAAATTCGGTATATGGTCACCAAACTGGGAATAACCTTTCGTAGTAAGCCAACGGATCGCCGGCAACGCATATTGGCTGATAAACATACATGACTAGGAAATGGACATAAATGTAATGACAAGTATTTTAAAAATTACTATCCTTCGATTTGGGACATGCATGAATAAATGGCAGCCACAGACCGACTATCTAGTCGCACAAAATAAGTTAATTCCCTCCGATGGGAGATGTATGGCTAAATAAAAACCACAGACCGGCGCCTGGTCACAAAATACATGGGAAGTCGTTTCTTTCACGTGCCTATGTTGTAAGGTGGTCGCACGGCTCAGGCTAAGAAACGACATCCCAAGTGGTCAAATATAACAACCCATCAAACCTGCGAGGTTTATTTCAAATTTTCTCAAGAATGTCGATAGCAGTGCTAAAGTTAAATGGTGGAATTTGAATTTCCACATCCAAGCAAACCAAGCACAAAACAGAGGTGTCGCACATACCTGAGCCCGACGTTATAGTGGAAATCAAACTCCGACAGTACAACGACATCAAAATGACCCATGCGCCTCCAGTTGGCCCCTACGACTAACTTCACTTGGGCTGACCGACCCGAATAATGAGCGACCATAGTCGGCTAGGTACGAAGGTTATCCAGACAATGGCCGCTGGTGAACCAGTCACAAGTAAAAATAAAGTCATGGTTTATCGGGTTGAGGTACTGAAATAAGAGAGAATCAACTTGTTCCGATCCACCATACATAGTCAGGACCAGCAGTTCATCAATAAAAACCAAGACATGGGTCAGGTCACTATCAGCTAGAATAATTGTTCCTGATCTTCAAGATAAAAAAGATGAAGCCATAGTTTTCGACTAAGAAAAGGGCCAAAGGTTAGATGATAAACCTATGGGAAGAGGGGGATACATTTCCTTGAATAACTTATAGGGCGCGATTGAGATTAATTCATTACTTTCAAAAGCACGACAAAAAATCATCAGAGTCAATTCGTGGTAATAGAGACGCCTCTATTAAAGGGAAAACAAGCTCCAAAAAAGTAGACATCATTGCATGTACTACAGACAAGACGATTGAAGTGACATGCGTGGCTGTCAGACTGAAACGACGGGTATTTTCAAATACATTAACTCACCAGTCACACTCAAGTTAATGTAGGGGCAATTGTTAACACTCAAAAATAATTTAAGTGTTCAGCCGAAATTTAGTGACAGTCGAACTATTCTGGAGCCGAATTTACGCGTAACCCTCGATTACAAGAACTTCATCGGCTATTAAGGCATCTTAGCCGAAGTTGTTAGTTAGACGTACGACTGGACCCACTCAGATGCAGACGCATCAACGACCAAGTCAAAAGGGTTGTTAGACCCCTGGAAGCGGTAATGACCAACAACAACTGAAAGTAAGGGTCATTATCCGAGCAAGAGGAGTAAAAAGCAAGAAAATCGGCACCACCTCCCCCATAGTCGGCCATTGGACTTAGTGGGTTACTTGATGGCTGACATGGAGGGGGAACATTTGTACATTTTTTTTTCTTCTTTTTGTACTATAAATAGGAACATTCTTTTGTATATAACAGACATAATCAATCAAACAACTCAAATTTTATCTTTCTTTATCTTTTATCCTTACTTTATCTTTTATCATTTGTTGTACTCGGTTGCATTCATATTTCTTAACTCTTAGTTTACTAATACCACCGTCATAATGCTTTCTGGAATAGTTGAAGAACCCATTGCTGGAAATTAGAGTTCTGTTTTCAGCCTGAATCGCTTGAGTTAAGGAATCAATTTGTCTCCCGATTAGATCAGCCGATACAACGGCAGAAGAAAGAATCCGGGGCGAGAACACCCCCTAACTATATACATGTTTTAATGAATTTTCTAATTTCCATTTTTAAAAACTGAGCACAAACTAAGGGATAAATTTGTTCAATTATATTTATGAGTTGTGTGGTGGATCCGTGATGTGATACAGAATTTTAAACTGCGTTATCTTTCTAGAATTTCCAGTTTCTGGGATTGAAGAAACATTTTGTTATGCTGAGATCCAACCAGCTCATTATCAATTTCTATGTTCCATTATTTTGTACTTAATTTTAGTAATTTTATAATCACTTGGTTGTATTTCAGGATCGTTACACTTTTGTCCATTCAGACCTTTTGTAAATCGTGTTAAATTAGTCCTTCCGTTAACAAAGTTTACTTATGAAAAGAGGTGATTTAGAACGGAAAATAATCTGATGAACCAGCCACATTTCAGCTTGGGTTTGGATGATATTATCTTGATTGTCTCGTCTAATGCTTTGCGAAAGTCTATCATGACAATGTTCAGTTCTGAGTTTGCTATAAAAGACTTAGGGCCCTTGAGTTACTTTTTGGAGATTGTTGTCACTCGTCATGCAGGTGGTTAAGTATGCAGCTGAGATCATTGAGCGAGCTGGTATGTCCTCTCGCAAGTCTACTTTCACTCCAGTTGATACTAAACTCAAGCTGGGTGTTGCGGCTGGCTCACCATACGAGGATCCGACTCACTATCGTAGTCTTGCAGGGGTACTTCAGTAACTTACTTTCACGAGACCAGATATTACGTATGTCGTACATCAAGTGTGTTTGTTTATGCATGATCTCATGGCTGAGCAAATGAATGCGCTCAAACGCATTATTCGATACATTCAAGGGACACTTGACTATGACTTACATTTATAATTTTATATCCTTCATCGACGTCTACACTTGCCTCGTATACTGATGCTGATTAGTATGACTGTTCAAATATCAGGCGTTACACGTCCGGCTATTGTATGTTTCTTGGTAATAACTTGGTCTCATGATCTGCGAATCGTAAGTCTACATTATCACGCTCTAGTGCAGAGGTCGATTATTGAGGGGTAGTCAATGTGGTCTCAGAATCATATTGTCCACGTAATCTTCTTTTAGAGCTTCATTGTCCTATTCAGAAAGCTGCATTGATTTATTGTGATAGTGACGTCTACCTTTCTGGTAATCTGGTTCAACACCAGGCACTAAACACATCCAGATGGATATTCACTTTATTCGCGAAAAGATAGCTCGTAGACAAGTACACGTCTGACATGTCCCTTTCAGGTACCAAATTGCAGACATCTCTACCAAAGGTCTTCCATCAGTACTCTTTGAAGATTTTACGGACAATCTCAGCGTACGAAGACCGTCCGCTATGACTGCGGGGGTATGATAAATACATTGATATTTAGACGATATACACAGTATACTATCTTGTGTATACCGTGTATATCACGGAAACCCAATGCAATTGGAGACCGTGATATACACGGTATACACGCCGTGTATATCATCTTTTTTTGGTAATCAATTTTGTATATATTTAGAATTGTACACTTGTCATAATTGTATAATTATTATACAAGTAGAATAAGGTTTTAAGAGTAGAATAGAAATATGATTTTCCTATTATAAAAATTGTAAATTATATATATATATACTCTTTCATTAATGAAAATGATCAAGATATTATTTATTTCGGGAAAAGAGTAAAAAATATGTCTCAACTCACTGAAAATGGTTTAAATTTATTCTTCTTCCACCTATATTGGACTCGAATCACCCTTAACGTTGATTTTCGACTCAATTGTACTTGACGGTCATTTTTTAATTAATGTCCTCTCTTTTAACGGAATTATGAGATGTATTTGTTGGAGTTCAATTAAATAAGTAACATTAATTTATTGATCCACATCATTTTAACCCATAAATAACTCTTCCATTTGCATTAACCCAAAACAACTACTAACCATTTGAGTTTAGCAGTGGTAGTGAAACCATCAAGTTCAGCAATCAATACACTTCAAACGGCAGCCACTCAAGAGTTATAACTATCTTTCTAATATTGAATTCGAAATCATACCTCAAAATCCAGATTCGAAAACACTCAATTGATCCCATGACAACTAGCTATTACAATCAACAACCAAATTAGAGTACAATTTGCTAGTATTGTTATTGAGAACACTAAGAACTTCAAGTGAATCTGTCTCAATGAAAATTGTGTCTTTCACTTGAAGCTGGAATTTTTGTGTCTTTATGACAAATATCAAAGCTGAAGTAAACAATCGTATGGTAGAAGATTTTGATCATAATTTTGTTTCTTTGTTACCTTTCAAGTCTCCATTTCAGTATAATATATTTATATGTAAGAGAATTACAAGTTTACATCAATCATCTTGAATATCTTTTAATTTCAAGAACCTAATAAGTGCAGGCCAAATATCATACAAAAATGCCTTATAATCGACTTTCAAAGATTTCCTTTATACCTAGCATATATATTGATGGTGTAAGATATATTTATACAATCAGGTTAACCCCGGCAGACCTCTTATCATTCAGCTACATATTTACTAAGTAATCAGATGGTGGAAAAATTAAGTCAATTGGTTTTGTAGTCCTTTAAAGATTTATATTTAGTAGGATTTATTTTTGGTTTACGTCTTTTTTACA
This sequence comes from Przewalskia tangutica, assembly GCA_029844215.1. NCBI lineage: Eukaryota > Viridiplantae > Streptophyta > Magnoliopsida > Solanales > Solanaceae > Przewalskia > Przewalskia tangutica. The sequence continues at coordinate 11,853,821 of CM056739.1, read as the reverse complement.
AGAAATCTTCACATTTATACACAAGAAATTTGAAAATAACACAAGAAATCCGAAAAAGGCGTACCTCAGTTAGTTTTAGGGTGATAGATTGCCCCCAAGTAGGCATGTTCGAGCTGGCTGCAGTGTGAGAGTTTCATTCCTCCTTTGTGGGGGATGACTTCATGAAGATCGACATCGTGTCTCCCACCCAGCGCTGCCAAATATCGTGATTTAACTCCTCCATAAATCTCTGTCGGGTTGGAATGGAGGCCCTGTGGACGAGGGATTTCGTCTTTTACCCCCAAAATGTCATAAATGGACATAGGAGACCATTTCCTCCTTTTCTTTTGTTTTTGTTTTAGTAAGAATAATAATACCAGTTATAACATGTTACTACCGGTTATAACATGTTACTACTACTTCACAATTTACCAATTGAAATTCAGCACTGGCAGTAGCTACCTGTAAATGTCTTAATACCGGTTATTACAAGTTACCTTTCTTAGTTAACCAATTTCTTTGATGAGGGGAAAATCCCAAAGGCGAAACCCCCCACCCCTTACAAGAGGTCCCTTGGCCAGATGGAATGTAAATCGAGGGATATGCGCGAGTGGAAGCCCTGCAAGGGAGAGGACCAACGGGATACGAATCCAGCAACAACCCTTGTAATATTTCAACAAAGACTGTCACCACACAGATTCGAACCTGCGACGTCGGGGTGGTTGTACCTCAATCACCTTGCCACTTACCAACTCGTCTGTGCCCCTGGATGCTAAAAATTAAGGTAGGGTAAACTTTTTAAAGTGACTGATTCCACCGCATTACGGTCTCATACCTCAAAAAATTCCACTTTCGGCTGACCTTACGGGTTAGTATACACCGTTTTGACCTTCCACTAGCTGAGGAATTTTTTTGGGGAACACAGTTCCACTCTCACTAGTCAGAGGAATCGAACACGAGACCCCAGGCATCAATACCTTTCTTAGTTAACCAATTTCTAAAATTTATTATAAGGAGTAGGTACCTGTAAATATTTTTCAAATGACTTGGTGTAAATATCTTTCAAATGATCTGATAGTATAAATGAGCGTGAACAGAGGGAGTTGCGGCAATAATAGAAACTAGAAAGAATTAAACAAATAAATTTGATAAAACCAAAATCAATAAAAAACTTGAAAAACTCTGAACTACTAACACTTGTGTCTACCAATCTGAAGCTGTATTTTAATGACCATACCATTGAGCAATAGTACTAGTTAGCAGAATTACACTTTGGATAGTTGATCATTAAATTACAGCTACATACCAAAACAAGAACAATAGCACAAAACTTAATTACAGACAATTAACCAACCAAACTAAACTTCCAAAGTCAAGCACCTAATTCTTACCGTTACCATCTTTGATGGCTTTATCTACAACAACTACTTTGAACTTTTTGTACTCATCAAATTCCTTATTATTTTCCAGTACTGCAGAATCCTCTGGTGCCACTGGCCTTCTACTCCCTAATATGGTCCAAACAATCACCACAATGAATGCACCTAATGCTCCACATCCGGTACCAAATAACAAAGCACCAAGAATCCGTAAAGCACAATCACTTTTGCTGTGTATTACTTTCATCTCATCTCTTTTTTCCCCTTCAAATGCTTGTGGATCCAATGGTTCAGAATGCATCCAGTGTGGTGCAGTCCTTGTTTTAAATCCCCATGAGTAGATATTGCATTTTTGAGTGGAATTTCCACTTGAAGAACTTAACCCCACAAACAATTCATCCTCTTTAAACATTATTGATAAGTCAACAAGGCAAGAAACCAATGGATTAAAAGGTCTAATATCACCAGATTTGCTTAACCTCACTTCTAATCTCTTTGAACTTGCTTCATAATCAATCCAAGATTGCATCTTTTCACCACTATTCAACAACCCTAAACTAACATTACTCACTTTAACAGACACAAAGCTGCTCAAATCAACACCAACATGGTTTCCACTCACATCACCATATTTCTCATCCATAAATGTATCAAATTCTACAGCAAGAAACTTCATTTTTCTGACACCCAATAGCCCAAATGAACCACCATCAAACACATCAAAAGGATAACCCATTGGCACCATCACAAAAGCAAATCCATCCCCATTTTCTCTTGACAAAGAAAACACAAAATGCATTGAAAAAGACACCATTTTTCTTGGATTTTTCTCAACTAGCTTAATGGGTTTCTTGTTCAAGATTCTTCCAGCACTAAAACCCATTGAACCACTCATTTGTATACCACCATTAGCAACCTTAGCATCACCATAAAGTGCAAGCTGAGACTCAAAGTTAGAATCTTTACCAAAATTCTCAAAATTTTGTTCCTCAGATTGGATATTTCTCAAGTAAAAACACAAGTAAAACAACACTATAAGGTACCTAAAAGTAGACAAAGTTCCCATTTCTTGATTTGGCTTAACTTGGACAAGAAAAACTATAACTTTGTATATTTTTTTTTGTAGCTGGACTTACCAAGGTTTCATTTTGGATGAACCCATGTAGAGAAATATAGTAAGGAACTTGATATTAATAAATAGAAGTTCTAGGGTTTTGAGTTGAGTATTGAGAAAGATGGGAAAAGAATTGCTTGGGGAAATGGGTAAGAGGAGTGACGGGAGAGTGGTAGGTTGAGCTTGGAGGTTGTGAAAATTAAATATTCGTTTTTACTTGTTTCTGATTCACTTTCCTTTAAGTGGTTGGTTTGCTGACTGAGGGAATATAACATGAGATTCTTTATGATAATGTCCTCCTTTTTTCTCATATTATCATATCTAGTCCTCCTATTTTGTAGATTTTAGCTTGTTTGACCCTTATGTTATGGAGATATTGAGTGTATTGCTCGACTGATTATTCAGTCAGCAATTAATTGTCGGATTTCGTCCTGTAGTTAGAAAAAGACCGCTTCAGGTTCACTATCATTTAACTGAATGTTTGCTCTTACTGTCTGATTAGTAAGTTATTTAGAACTTACTTAAATCGTCAAGTAGATTTTGACATTGGGTTCAATGAAATGAATAAAAATCATAAGGATTAGGGTTTTGATTTAAGTGAGATAAATAACACTAGGTGATTATTTGTCGAAGTGTTGATAGTCAAAGTTATCCGATATATATGATGGTAGGAGCTAGTAGGTGTCTAATAAAATAGCCGAGATATGTACAAACTGACTCGTACATCAGTGTTATATATACATACATCAAAATTTTGTGGGACTCTATAAGACGAGTTCAATCCATCTTTAAACTATAATGTCTGGTAGGGATTCTTAGAGGCTACTTTACTCTAAACTCAAGCTCACACTTATATAAAGAGACACATATTCCCTCAAATATGATCTCGAATATCCCATAAATTTTTTGGTATTCACAAAGAGATCAAGATATCAAATATGATCTCGAATATCCCATAAATTCGTGGGTATTCACAAAGAGATCAATTTCTCGAAAGTTTCATAAAGTCATGGATTAATCACAAAGAGATCAAGATGTGGCCGGACTCTTCTTGATAATTAAATACTTCAAGAAGATCCATAAAATTCTTTCATGGAGATAAATCCCAAAGAGACCTATATTATCCTAGTTTGAGAAACACGTTATTAACGACCCTCGAATCATGGAGAAAATTCGGAGAGAAGAATCAAGGGAATAAACATAATTGTACCCGCAATGTTTATCACTAAAATATTTTGTTTTTCATATTTTATATGTTGTTGCGGTTTATTTTTGACATATTCAAAATTTGTTGCAAACAAATTGGCACGTCCAGTGGACCAAGCTTGTCCTTCATCTCTTCTCTCACAAATTAAATCTACAGTGAAAGATGAAAGCTCCATTTTTAGAGATACTTCAAGTCTCGTTTCGAGTTTCGCAAGCCTACACCCCGACAAGTCTTGAAGTAGGAGGCGTTTGTAGACATAAAATTTTTGTGGGACTCTATAAGACGAGTTCAATCCATCTTCAAATCTAAAGTCTGTTAGGGTTTCTTGGAGGATATTCTACCCTAAACCCTAGCTCACGCCTATATAAAGAGGCACATATTTCCTTTAAAATGCATCTCGTATAACCCATAAATTCTCAGGTATTCACAAAGAGATCAACATCTCGAAAGTTTCATATAAGCTCATGGAATAATCAAAAAGAGATCAAGACGTGGCCAGACTCTTCTTGATAATCAAATATTTTAAGAAAATTCACAAAATTCTTTCATGGAGATAAATTTCAAGGAGACTTATATCATCCTAGTTCGAGAAACACGCTACTAATGATCCTCAAATCATGGAAAAAAATCGGGAAAAAAGAATCAAGGAAATAAACAGACCAGCAATATTTATTACTAAAATATTATGTTTTCTTCATATTTTATTTGTAGTTGAAGTTTATTTTGTTGGAAATTTATTAAACGTGGAATAAAGTTAATCCTATTATTTATGACTCGAACAATTGGGGCCTCGCACGTCGGAAACATCATTTTCAAACACGTGCACACGTTGTACCAAGGATCATAAATTTCCTTAGTGAAAGAGATATTGACACGTATACAAAATGTTTGAGACATGAAATGATAGACGGTTATTGGCCAAATGACGATGGTTTCACGTTGGTAAATGAAGGAAGAAGTGTACGATGTGTAAAAGATAAAACGAATCGGAAAACACCACAAAGCTCGAAGCGGTCACGGCCGAGCGCCACGCGCTTAATTCGCTGCCATCGAATTTAGGCGCCACGCGCCGAGTCCAGAATGCTCGACGGAAGGTGGAAAGTTTATGACTTTTGGACTGGTTTTGGAGCATTAATCCTCCATTATTTGGCACATGAATTAAGTCATTATTTGACTTAATTGTAACCCCATATTAAGTGTCATTACATGACATTGAAGGCCATTACTTGGCTAGATGGGAAGTCATCTTCATCACACTATAAATTGATGCCATTAGCTCAATTGAAGAACACAACCCAACTTCAGATTTTCTAAATTTTTCTTCTTCTCTAGCAATTTTCCACACACTCAAAAGGCCATTATTTAGTAAACACTTGAGTTATCCTTTGATCAATTGTTTGTTATTGTTTTATCTTGGGAGACAAGTTGTCAATAGTCGTTAAAAGATTTATACGGAACAATATTGTCTTAAGGACAAATTGAATATCAATCGACTAAGCAAACCATTTTCTTTGTTCCTAATTTCAGATTTGTAAACCAAAGTTGATGTTGCCTACTTCCCCATTTCCTTGTAACCACAATTGTAACTCACATATTTTTCACATACTCAAAATTTGTTACAAACCACATTATATCCGAGAATTATCCGAGAATTGTTATAGTAAAGTCGATGTCAAAAAGAAGGCACACATTTTAACCTCCTTTTTTTCATGCACAGATATTTTTTTTTGTAAATATTTTAGCTTTAGGAGATTAATATGACCCACAAAACACTAATGAATTTAAGAAAAACAATTTGCCATTATTAGCTTTTGACGCAGAGCATCGTGTGCATCTATTAAACTTTTTCCTTCTGAGCAGTATGGTTTTAGAATATCATAAACACAATGATTGCAAAGAGAGATGAAGTTCAATGTTAACACTTAACACTAGTGCACAGAAAAACTTAGTTGCATTTTCTTACTAATACACAGAACAATGAGGTAGTAAAACTACACAAGTATAAAGTCAAGGGTGATTTTAAGTAAATACGGAGATTGCTAAAAGACGCACAAACTTTACAGCCATAGAATTAGAAATACAGCTGGCACTGAATTATGAAGAGGTTACAAGTTCTATACATTTTTTATTGGGTTTAAGTTATACTTATGCTATAAAAACATCATTTACAGTGTAATTTAACTAAAGTAAGATCTCTCTGTCATAATTATCCTTTATAAAAATAATAATGGTCAAATATTTTTTGTCAAACTGATTTTTCATCTTAAGTTATATTTGTTGGTATAATAATCTGTACAATAAACTCATTTTTGAAACCAGTACAATAAACAGAATATCTTTTGAATAAGAAAAAATAATTTCAGAATATAATCGAGCCACTTAGTTCAAAATGTGTCCTTAAGGAAATTATTCCCCTCACAGTACTCGAGGTTAATGGAATATCGTCTCTCAGGATAGAACGATTATCTTACCAGAATAGTAGTACTCCAAATTCTGGTAGTAGCGAACCACTCAACGACAGTATATCACACAGAATGAAGATAAAATTTTCGAGTTGAAGACTGAAATTCAGAGAAGAATAGAATGAATAAATTCTTGGAACAATCAAGAATTTATAGGTTTTGGAGGTACTGATTCTGAATGTTTGCAACCATTCAGAATAGTCACCAAAATTTTTGGAGAGAAATTCGAAAAGAAAGGACTTAAACCGGACGGGTCGGTCGCGGGTCTTGGGTCGATCCGTTTGGATTTATTTTTAATTAAATAATTAATTAAAGAAATGTTTGTCCAAAAAGATCAATCAATCCGAAGCCGCTTGTTTTATAGCATTAATTTTTTTTTTTAAAAAACTTGAATTATGTGTTCAAATAAATAATATCACATAAATTGAGACTGAAGGAGTAGTTAATGTGGTAAATATTTTTACACCCTTTAACTCTCAATTTTTTTCTTTTCCTTCCTTGGATTACCCCCTCCGTCTCAAATATTATCATTTTTTTTGTTTTACATGTCCCTTAAGAAATATTAATTAGAAGGGTATTTGATTATTTTACTCTTATATATATCTAAGTGATAATCTCTCTTCTTTAAATGTTTACTCTCTTTATATGTCATTTCCATTAATGACAGAATTTTACTATGGATAAATGGAAATAAATAATTAATTGTGTATTGAACTTCTAAAATAACAAATAATTTGAGATAACTATTTTTAATAATTATAACAAATAATTTGATATGGAAGGAGTATTTGTTTTTATATTACTACCTGAGAAGGTGTGTTAAATGTTAATTAGTGAGTTAAAGCTTTTCAAGTAATTAACAAAAAAAGAGGTTTTGGGGTTGCTAAAAAGCAAGAGATTCGTTTCGTTTTTATGTTGGCCAAAGTGTGTTGTAGACTGTGCCGACTTTATAAACCTTTTTCTTTTCTGACCCAAAAAAATAATAGTATGCCAATAACTAATGTGGGCATGCCTCGTTTTCACCTTGATCTATGCACAACGGTCTATTTTTTTTTGTTGACGGCGAACCAACCGCCGCTTCTTTCGAACGCGCACAAGTAGAAATCCCGGACCGACGTAATAACGCAAACCACGCCGCCCGCTTAAACCACACTGGCAGTGTGTGACGCTCCCAAGAGCGAAGCGCAGCACTGCGCGTTACTCGAGGTTTCGAACTTGTGACCAAGTTCTCCCACACCACTCAATGAGGATACCCTCTGTCTTCAAGACCAACTGATCTAGGGCTTCGAATGCACAACGGTCTATTTGTATATATTACAAGTTGATATACCTTTTGACTATATAATATATACCATGCAAGTATGAGTATGATTTCTATATAATGATAGTAATAATTACATATTTAGTGCAATTTCATAAAGTGAGATATGCGAAAAATATAATATACTATGCATTTTATTTTTATCTTGTGAGATAGAAATTATTGAAATATAAGTAATCAGTGAAATTATTTTTTGATTAACATTTAACAAATATTATTGTTTTGGCCTATGTGATGTAGTTTGATTGGATACGGAGTTTAAGAAATACAAGATTTTTTTTGAATTTTGTGATTTAAAACAAACTTGGAAATATTTGTGTGGTTATAAATCATCTCGTTAAACGTAAAAGATAAAGTTTAATATTAAATTATTGCTAAATAAAGTAATGTGTCATCCTTTTTTAGACTGACTAAGAAGGAAATGTGTCATATAAATTGAGACATAGTGAGTATAATTCATACGATATACTTCATCCGTCTCAATTTATGTGGCACCATTTCATTTTTTATCCGTATAAAAAAGAATATCATCTTTTTTATATTTAGAAACAATTTAACTTTATGAGATGATTAAATCGACACATTTATACAAGATTGATTTTGAACCATATATTTTAAAAGTTTTCATTTCTTTCTTAAATTATGTGTCAAGTAAAATGTGACACATAAATTGAGACGGGGAAGTACTATTTTTGTTTCAAATTATTTATCATATTTCGCTTCTTGAGAGTAAATTTGACTTTTTAGATCTATATGAAATTTAGATAGTAAAAAACTATACAAAATATAGCATAATGATTTTTTGAATGTTAATTTAATGAAATATATATTTTAAAATATTGATCAAAATTCACGTAATTAAATCCTCGGACAACTAATTTGAAAGGGAAGATACTTTATTAAGTTAAATTCTATAGATATACCGTATACGTATAAGGTAATTGTCAGAGTAGACAGCTAAGCACAAAGTGGACTTGTGCTTGGAAAGGGACGACTGAATGTCAACATTTAACGAACCATCGTTTTGGCTTAAGGTGATATTTGGGGTTTTCGTCTTGTCACAACTCCCTCGTCATTATTATGGAATTAAAGTTGTTCAGTCACAAGACTGCACAAACATAAAGAGAACCTAATCAAAATTTAAAAATGGAAAAAGGGTAAAATTAGGAACCGATCAATGTCGGATCCGATTCCGGTAAATAGAGACAGGGTACTCGAACCCAAAACTGATACCCGAAACCAATAAAATATTAAATATTTTTACTTTTTTAATTCCATAATTTTTTAGTTAATAAATTATGAGACGTTGCAAGCATTTTGTTTCTTTTCAAGTCATCAAACACCAAATTATGCCAAGTAGACATTCAAAAATTCATAACATATCAGTTTCTAGAATTAGAATAGGCAGTGTACTGCTTTCTGGATGGATTATTAATAAAAAATTCAATGGCTCTCTGATGGTTGCATTCCTATTATTTCTTACCTGGATTGTCAACGACGACTCTGATGAATTCCTTTGACGGGTACACTGATCGTATTTCTGAGAGGTGGATCAACATGGTTGAATTTAGCTGTATCAATCTTTGAATTAAAGTTACCAAAGCCCGCAGATGTAAAAATCATATCCGTGAAGATGAATTGGTGGTTTTCAGCTGTGAAGATACTTGTCCCCTGTAATACAAAAAATTACAGGGTATCCGGGAACCTACTCGAAATCGCAGGGTCCGGATAGGTTCGGGTAATGATTGCTACGGGTAGGTTTCAGATAGTAAATTTAGGAACCGATCTTTTACTGGGTAGGATCCGGATAGTTCAAAAAAGTTAGGGTACCCGGACCCGCTCACCCCTAAAAAATACTCTCTTTTATGAATTTGGATAAAAAATATCATTCCCGTCATTAAAGTTTTCAAATATATTCATGTGTTAACAGAAATCCTCAAATCTCCAAAAATAACCCGATTTCATTTTTTAAACCCGACCCAACTAAATAAAGAAGAAGAAATGGCCGTTAGCTTCCTGGGCTCCACTTCTTCTTTATTTCGTTGGGTCGGTTTAATGATGGAGCGGGTTTGAAAATGAAATCGGGTTATTTTTAGATATTTGAGAATTTCTGTTAAGACAGGGGTATATTTAAAAATTTTAATGACAGGAGGAATATTTTTTATCCAAATTCGTAACGGATAGTATTTTAGCCCTTTTGACAAAGTAGAGAGGTATTTTTGACCATTTTCTTTTTAAAATACTACTACTGCATGTTGTGGACTAAAATGGAAGGTAATTAAGTATCACCAATATCCGAAGCCCTAGATCGACTGGTCTGAGGCGCAGAGGATCCATCGCGTGTGGGAGCTGGTCACAAGTTCGAAACCCCGCAGTAACGCTCGACTCCGCCGCTGGGAGGAGTCATCACACCTGACTTGTCAGTGTGGTTTAACCTAGCGACGTTTGCGCTATCATACACCGGAGTTTACCCTGCTTCGACTGAAGAGCGAATACTACGCCTTCACAACAAAAAAAGTATCACCAATATAATGAAATACTCCCTCTATCCCAAATATTTGTCACATTTTACTTTTCGTGAGTCAAACTATATAGACTTTAATTAACATTTTAAGTTATATTTTTCCATCATATTAATATGAGAAGAATTGCAACTTATAATATTTTTCGTGTAGTTTTATAATATCTAAATTTTAATTTTAAAATATTAAATTAATCTAATCTAAATTAGCTTTAAAATTAGATAAATTGACTTTTGAAAAAAAAAACATTAGAAGTATTTTAGGACGGAGGAAATATAATTGACGAATAATTTTTTTTTGACTTTAAGCTTAGAAAATAGAAAAGCTATTCATAGGGAGCAATTTTTCATCCTTTGAGTAAATATGTAATGCGAAGGAAGATTAATCGAATTAGTAAATATAATGTCGAGTACCCGATATTTAAACAGAAAAGAAGAATATTGGAAGACCAATGTTGAGGCCCAAGGGTGTGTTTGATATAAGACAAAATATTTTCCAAATAAATATTTTCCTATAAATTTTTAGATGTTTGTGATAGAATATTATCATTGATAGAATATTACCATATTTTATATATCTTTTATATTAGGTAAACTTATATTTCAATTGTAATTAGGAATATTTAGTTACCTAATTTATAATTATGTAACAATATATATATCGTACACAATAATCAATGAAAGACAAGTAACATATTCCTACATGATATCAGAAGTCAAACACTAACTTCTTTTTCTCCCTAAGCCCCTCAGCAGGCCTTTTCCTCGGCAGCTCCCTCACTTCTTTCTTCGACTTCCTCTGTTCCTCTCCAATTTTTAATGGCTGAATAACCTTAATTTCATCATGCTCTTGCAGTTAACAACATCAAGAAATTTATTCTCATTACTCATGAGATGGAAAAGGTTCAGCATTCATCTTGGATGGAATTATTTAAGATTCATTATCGTGTATACAAAGTCATCAACCATATCATCCCTCCAAAATTAAAGGCCCCTAGAAAGAACTGATGATTCTGACGATGAACTTTGGTCCCGCTTAGATGTGGTTGTCCTACAATTGATCTAGGGTACGATCTATTGCATACAATCATTGAAACCGACGTCACTGCACGACAAATGTGGGAGCGCTTGAAAAGTATTTTTCAAGACACAACGTGCCTTGTATCTGGAAAATCAATTTCAGGATATTTAATATGACGATTTTCCTAATGTGTTGGCCACAACTCTCCAATGTCGGTGCACCGGTCACTAATCAACGATTGGTGATGTAACTTATTGCGGGTTTAAATAAAAATTATGACGGCGTCACTACTATCCTCCAACAAAGCACGTCGTTGCCTCCATTCTATGAGACTCGTTTTAAGACTCATTCTTGAAGAAACCTGAAAAATAACGTGGGCAACGCTTGGAAACCATGCTGACATGAGAGGCTCGACTCTCACCACATATCATATGCAAGCCAACAATATGACACATGTCTCACGTTCACAGAATAACAACAAAGGAAGAAATTTCAAGAACAGCGACTGTTGACAGTCAATTTTGACCCGTTTTTCGTATATTTCTTGCAATTTATGTGTTTTAAGACACCACATTTTAATCATCATTTTTTTTGCATTTTTTACATAATATTCTATGTTTATTTTTCACAAAATATATTGCATCTTTTTATTTTAAATTAAGCATTATGTCTTTGTTAATATTATGTTTCTATTATTATTATGTTTGCATCTCTTTAAATAATTAATTGGCATCTCGTTTTTACTTTTAATTAGGCATTAAACATTTCTTAAATATTGTTTTTTATTATTATTATCGCATCGGCGTTTGCATTTTAATAATTTTGCATCTTTTTAAATAATTTTTCTTTTAAATAATTTACCTGCTTGACATTTTGTCAAATCAGTCCCAATTCGAGGCTTAATTCGGATCAGTCCAATCCAACACCCTTTTTTTTTTTTTTTTATTTTAATCCAACACTCTTTTATCCCCCCCCCCCCCCACCAAAATAATACCACACTTTTCATTTCCCCCCAAAAAACTAAACCTAAACCTAAACCTAAATACCCCTATAAATAAAACATTACCCCTCCTTTTTAACAACATCAGCCCAGCCGCAACCTCCCACTCCCCTTTTAATTCCAGACCCCACCCCACTCTCTCTCACTCTCCTCTTCCCCTCTCACCCTATTCCCGTCGAACCCCCACTGCTCATCGCCACTGGCCAGCCCATTTCCTCACCCCATTCCCGTCGAACCTTCAGCCTCCCAACACCACTATATCCGGTGAACCCCTACCGTCACACAACACTGCCCGCCCCTGTTCTGCGCTCAAACCACCTGAGGCGCTGCTCGCGATAGCCGCTGAGTGACGCCGCCACGTCATAGCATCCCACGAGTTTTAAGATGTTCTGAAATTTTGACAATGTTGTTGTTGCTTATTGTTCATCGGTTTTCGGACTGGTTTCGACAAGTTTGCTTTTATTTTATTAAACTGAAGGAACAAATTTCTGTATTTGAATATTAGGTATTTACTGATTTGAACATGATACTACATTTGGCCAATGAAAAAGTTATCCGTCGATTTTTTAGGCCTCCACAGTTGCAAAGACGGAAAATAAAATAAATGAAGCTTTCTGGGCGTTGATGATTTCTTCTACTTACACAGGATAACCAATATGTGCTGGCAGGGCGAATTCTCGCAGTCGCACTTGTTTAGGATGTCCTACTTTATTTTTTATATATATCTGAGCCCTCGATGTTTAAAACTATTATTGTTTTGGCGCGGATCTGAAGGTTTTATTTATTTTATTGTTTTTTAACAATATTGGCCGATGAAGGAATCTCCGTCTGATTTTCAAGACCTCCTATGTACAAAAAACAGATTTATTTATTTTTGGATTTACTTATTAATTCTTGTCATTGCATTAAAATTATTTATTCTATTACTAACACTTTTACTAAGTGTTTATGCAGGTACCCGGATATCATCTTGTGCAGAAGGCCTAAAAAGGGCTAAAAGATGTCCCGGAGTTTTATTTTATGTCGCATTTAATTTTAGTTTTATTATTCTGTATTGCACTTTTTATTTTAATTATAAATTATGAAAAAATGCTTAGAATAGGTAGAATAAAAAAGACAATAAATAATTAACCTATGTTTGAACGAATAACCGCAAGTTAGCGGATCTTAAAGGATGCCTAACCCCTTCCCTTTAGGATAATAAAGAATCATGATTCAGAATCTCATTAATTTCGCAGACCATTAAATGAAGATTAATTGCAGTATTTTTATTGCAATAAATCAAGTGTCCTAATTCACTTAACTAATTAGGTGTCGACTCCTCAAAATCAGCATTATTGCTCCATCTAGGGAACCGCACCAAAGATCAACTTTACGGATACCGTTCAGACCCCGAGGTCAAAAACGGGCGCTACAGCGACAACAACAGTCGTTGTGCCGGAAACAGTGGCAACGACGGCAAGAGGCAGCCTCCACCGATTGGCAGCCACCAACAACGACAGTAATAATTGCAGCAACCTCCGTCGTGGGCTGCCTACCCATCATGGCCCCCACAGAAATGGGCTACTCTGTTATACCCCGTGGTTCGCCGACCGCGGCTGTGGTCTCAGCAAGGCGCGAGTACGCGCGCCGCGCGGGTGATTGTAGGCCGCGCGCGGAAACCCGAGGGTCGCTGAAGCCAGCCGCGGCGCCGGGAAGCGCCGCGCCGAAGGTGTGGCGCAGGCCGAGGCGGAAAAACTTAGGAAAAGTTAGATTTTTCTTTTAAAAGGGCCTGGGTGGGGGATGTGTCCCCATCCGATTTTTGCATCGTTATATTGACCAAGTCTTAAAGACTTGGTCATACTTCATCTCTCTCTCTCTCACTTAGACAAAAGCTCTTCCTTCTCTCTTAAATTATTTCAAGCTCCTCCTTCTCTCTAAAACTCCAAGAGGTATTCTAGCCTTAGGAAAAATCTGAAAAAGTAAAAGGCAAGAAAGAAGCTTGGGGCTAGCTTGTGAAGGTTGTTGTGGTGGTGTTCTTGGAATAGAGGCTAGCAAATTGTTGGATAAATTTGGCTAAAGCTCTAAGGTAATGATTCTTCCTTTATTATTAGTTTTTATTGTTGCATGTTAAGAAGGAAGTACTTGTGGTAGTAAATTATGCTATTAGAGTCATTGCATGCAAGAAATGTGGGTTGGGTATGAAGGATTTGGCTAAAGAGATATTATGAGCATGTTGTAGCCTACAAACTACTTTAGAATTGTTAAGTGTATTATTAGAACTTGTGGGGCAGAATTTTACACACCCAAGATTAGATGTGTAATCCCCTTTGTGTTGGTTTGGATGTTGGGCCTTAATGAGGCGTTTGAGTGTTAAAAATTGGCCTTTGAAAAAGGTGGCAAAGTGAGTAGAAACAAAGGAAACGCTGCCCAATTTTCCTTAGGAATTGGTAACTTGAATTTGGAATTTCTACATTGAAATTAGAGGTTAATCAACGCACTATGGTTATTATAGGTTGACATATTGCTTGCGGTAGTTGGACTTAGCAAGTGGATTGACCAAAGAGGTATGTAGAGCTTTCCTATCTCTTGAGCATGAATAGTTGTATCTATGTAGTAAGGTATACGTACAAGATTTGATAATCTACACTTGTTTTAAAGTATATGATACTTGTTTCATTTCAAAAGTATAAGTCCCTTGGATTTAGGGAAAATGTATTTGACGAAGGAATAACGCTGATATAAGGACTTTATGGGAAGTTGGTTATATTAGTTTTTGAAAGGTTCACAAAGAATGGTTTACTCTAATTAAAACAAGTACGGGTAAAGGATTCGAAACTATGGAAGGTGGATTGGTTTTAGGCATTGGTTGCCTAAGGTTTTAAAGGAAATGAAGTCACTGATTTAGTTCTATTATATTTCTAAAAGGAAATGTGACTTGTTTTGAAAAGAACTTGTAACTTGATACTATGGTGATTAGTATCTTGGAATCTTTGCATAAAAAGAGTTTTTCTTAAAAAGTTAGAAGTACATGGTACTTGGGTTGAATTCCCGGATTTTCTATTAAAAGACATGTTAGTGCCTTAGGATACTAAAATGAGAGGATATATTAATAATGTTAATAAGAAGTTAGGGGATTTCTTAACTTGCTTATGTATGATATGATAGGCCGGTAGTGCTTATGTTGTGTTATGATAGGCCGGTAGTGCTTATGTTGTGATATGATAGGCCGGTAGTGCTTATGTTGTGATATGATAGGCCGGTAGTGCTTATGTATGATATGATAGGCCGGTAGTGCTTATGTTATGTATGATAGCCGGATGAGCTATGTTATATATTTGTATTATTAAGGGGTAAACCCCGAGTTATTATCTATGCCATGGATTTGCTACCCATGATGCGAGTGCGGCAGACTCACGCGGATCCCACCACGGGATCCACGCGTGAAATTGTCCCACGCGAGTACGGCGATGGTACTCATGCGGATCCACAGATCCATGCGGGTGAAATAGTCCCACGCGGGTGAAATAGTCCCACGACGGCGGATGACCTCACGCGGTCCATGACCCATGCGGGTGAAATAGTCCCAAGAGTAGGATTGCTTAATGATACTACGGGCGAGGTACCCTGTTTTGATCGTGAGCCTCCTATTTTTATGCTATAAGTTTTATACTTGTTACTCTCATTGTTAGTAAGGCACAGTGCAAGGAAATTGATTTTTATCTATGACTCCAGCTTATTTTTGACTTATGATATTACTACGGATTTTCCGCTTTACATACTTGGTGCGTTGTGTCGACCCTTCCTGGCCGCGTTCACGCCGCAGGGTAAGCGATCGGATCCTCGTTCTAGGATCACTATTCCTGTGTCGAAGCTCCATTCTCCTAAGCTTGTTTATCGTACGGACATTCCCGACGCTATAGGTATTTTGTACATTCAGGTACGGCGGGCCCCGTCCCGCCACGCTTGTTATCTTTAAGTGCGTGGTCACATTTATGTTTGGGCTCTAAGAACCGGTTGTACTACTATACATTGTTAAGTATGTTTTATGGAAGCACTTTATCCGGTGGCGGTGATGTTACCTTTTATAAGTTATGTGTTATGTATGTTCCACGCTATTCTCTCGACATATACCGATGGTACCCCTGCAGGTACCGCCGCGCCCCGGTTGGGTCGTGACAAAAGTGGTATCGCAGCGATTAGTCCTCGGAAAGTGTCCACGCATCGTGTTCAGTAGAGTCTTGATTATCGGTGTGTCGTGCACCACATCTATAATCGTGAGGTCATGGATATTTAGGATTGGTTTCCATTCTTTCACTAAGATCGCAATGTAGCCGAGTTATAGGTTGAACCTCCTCCGATGTTTTCCTTTATGTATCGATTATGCCTCCACGCATGCAACCGCGCCCGTGGCGGCAAGGCAAAGAGAGGAACTACTAGTAGGCACCGAGGTTACCAGGCACGTGCCCGGCCCCTACCGGATGAGGTGTTTGACGGCGAAGTTCTACAATGTCGCCAACCCCAAAGAGTCCGAGGCGGCAGCCGACCATCGAGACCGCAGACTGAGCCTCCATCCAGCCAGCGAAGGCAGGATATGGGCTACGCGAGAGACGGCCCGATTAGCCGAGATCGTGGCCGCATACGAGGATAGCCGAGACAGCAGCTCCATTGCACCGTAGTTCATCATGTAGTCGCTGGATTGAGACGGAGGACTTTTTGAGTTGCAGCCCACCGAGTTTTATGGGTCGAGGCCCGAGGATGATCTCGGGAGTTTATCCGGCGATTCTGGATCGTAGGGTGATCGGGGCTTGGAGACCGAGTCGGTGGTATTAGGTTCGCATCGGCCGCGGACACCGCAGCTTGGATCGTATGATTCATGGAACTGCCCCGGGGAGCATGCGCTTCAGCTTTTGGGACGAGTTCTCGAGGCGTTCATTGCCATTTCTTGCCTCCGCAGATGGCGAGGGCTCGCCGATAGATTTTTGACACCGACAGAGTGGGCGGACGGTTCGGAGTACAATGTGAGTTTGACTCATCGTTTTCAGATGTGCGCTGGTAGCGGACATGGAGGAGGACAGTGGTGCACGGTATGTCACAGACTCGATGATCACTGGCCGAGTTGCACGGAGTAGCTCTTCACCGGCATGAACATTGCCCGACGCAGCATATGCACTGCGTGTGAACGCGGCCGACGGATCGGCAGTATCGCCAGAAGAGGCTGTGACAGCAGGATCCTCTGGTAGTTTTAGGGGTAGACAACCCCAACAGCAGACCAGATTTGCACCACAGCCGGTCCAGAGCGCTCCTCCACCATCTTCGGACGCATGAGTATTCGTGAGCGGGACAGGTTCCGTGGCTTGGGTTTCGCAGGACGAGTTCCAGCCGATGAGGCCACCTATGCCTCGGTGGTCGATGTGGTGATTGCCACATGTAGGTGTCGTGTTCCTCCAGAGCTTGTTACTCTTGTGGCCAGCAGGGCCATTTGAAGAGAGATTGTCCGACCATAGGCGGCGGAAATGCTATGGCTCACCACCGATTCGATTGTTGGTCTTCATCTTCATTGTTATGCGCCTTGAGTGGTGTTCACGGCCAGGCCGCGCAGGGTCGTGGCGGGGTTCTAGTTCCACGGTCCTCGTAACCGCATCTATGCTATGTCGATCGTCGAGGACCGAGGCGTCACCCGATGTCGCCAGTACATTATTGGTTTCTTTGTGATGTATATGCTTTGATAGATCCGTTCTACCTTGTCCTATATATCTCCTCATATTGCCGGGTAGAATAGGGATAGAGCCCAGTCCATAGAATCTTTTGAGGTAGCTACGCCGTAGGTGCTTGATGGTAGCCGAGCGGGTATATAAGGCTTGCCGGTGACTATAGATGGTCGTCGGACTCTGCCGACTTGATAAAGTTGGATATGACAGACTTCATGTGATTATGGGTATGGATTGGCTAGCGTCTTGCTATGCCAATGTGGACCGCAGAGGTTAGTTCGGTTCGATTTCTGCGAGCCGTTATCGAGTGGAAGGAATCTTGCATCGCCGGGGGTAGGTTTATTTCTTACCTCAAGGCTAGGAAGATGATACTGGCGGGTATATTTACCATTTGGTTCGTATTCGACATCGAGTGAGATACCGACATTCGATCCGCCCGGTTGTTAGAGAGTTTCCAGACGTATTCCCGCACGAAGCCCGTATCCTCCCGAGAGGAGATTGAGTTTTGCATCGATTTGGCCGACACTCGACCGATATCTATTCCGCCATACGAGATGACACCGCCGAGTTGAGGAATGAAGGACCACCGAAAGACTTGGCCGAGAAAGGCTTTATTAGGCCAAGTGTTTCTCCTTGGGGGGCGCCAGTGTTATTTGTAAAGAAGAAGGATGGGACGCTGCGTATGTGTATTGATTACAGGCAGCTGAACAAGGTAACTATCAAGAACAGATATCCCCTCCCCATGATTGACGATTTGTTTGACCAGTTGCAGGGTGCAAAGTGTTTTTCCAAGATAGACCTGCGGTCTGGTTATCATCAGGTGCGAGTTAGAGAGATAGATATCCCAAAGACTGCATTCAGACCCTGTATGGGCACTATGAGTTCTGGTGATGTCTTTCGGTTGACCAACGCCCAAAGATATTCATGGATTTGATGAATAGGTGTTCGTGCCATTCTTGGATATGTTCGTTATAGTGTTTATTGATGATATCTTGGTGTATTCGCGCACGCAGCGCGAGCATACATCATTTGAGGAAGGTATTGAGTCCTCCGAGACCGGCGATTGTATGCCAAGTTCTCGGCGCGAGTTCGTCAAGGCGCTGGCTTTCTTAGGACATGTTATCGGGCCGATGATATTCGGTTGATACAAATAAGATTGAAACAATCAAGACTTGGCCTGCACTCCACTACACCGACGGAGGTGCGCAGCTTTTTGGGCCTTGCAGATTATTATCGGAGGTTTGTAGAAAAGTTTGCTTCTATTTCAAAGATTTTGACTAAGTCGACTCGTAAGGCGCTATGTTCCGCGACGGATACTTGTGAGGAAAGTTTCCATTGCTAAAGGAGAAGTTGACAACCGCCCAGCTCTTACTCTTCCGAGGGCTTAGATGGATATGTGGTTTATTGTGACGCATCAGTGTCGGGCTTGGAGTGCGTCTTTGACGCAAAGACGGAAGGTTATAACTTATGATCTCGACTTAGGAAGCATGAGAAGAACTATCCCACACATGACTTGGAGTTGGCGCATGATTCATGCCTTGAAGATCCGAGACATTATTTATATGGAGTTCATGTGGACATTTACACGCACCACAAGAGTCTCCGATCATCTTCACCGGAGGAGTGAACTTGCGCAGAGCGGTGGTTGGAGCTACTTAAGGATTACGATGTTGATATTCGCACCACCCAGGGAAGGCCAATGTAATTGCAGATGCCCTTAGTCGCAGATCGATGGGTAGTCTGTCTGATGTTCAGCCAGAAAAGAGGGATATGGTCCGAGAGATACATCAGCTAGCGAGTCTTGGGGTTCGTTTGGTTGATTCTGTTAGTGAAGGAATTCGGGTTCGAGAGGTTGCCGAGTCTTCTATCGTCGAGGAGGAAGAGGCGATGCGATGAGGATCCGATTTTGGTACGGCATCGAGATGCCTGCTCGTAAAGAGAGAGTCTATTTGAGGTAGCTACCATGGGTGCTAAAATTCGAGGCCGGCCAGTGTTCCCGATGTGACAGGACTTCGTCAGCAGATTCTAGGGGAGGCACACAGTGCTCGTTATTCTATTCATCCGGGGTCGACTAAGATGTATCATGACCTCAGATGCGTGTATTGGTGGGATGGCCTAAAGAGGGACGTTGCGGAGTTCGTGGCACATTGCCCGAATTGTCAGCAGGTTAAGGTTGAGCACCGGCTCCGTGGCCATTGCAGCTATTGATATTCGATTGGAAGTGGGAGGTGATAAATATGGATTTTATCACAGGGCTACCTACCACTCAGAGGAAGCATGATTCCATTTGGGTGATTGTCGACAGGCTGACGAAATCAGCCCATTTTCTTCCGGTCAGAACGACGTTCTCAGCTGAGGACTATGCCAGATTATATATTAGAGAGATTGTGAGACTGCACGGAGTCCCGGTGTCGATTATATCAGATAGAGAGCCCGCTTCTCGCTAACTTCTCGAGGTTTCGTGGCGGATTAGGGACACAGTGAGTCTCAAGATCGCATTTCACCCACGGTCGACGGATGTGCCGAGCGCACTATCCGCACTCGAGGATATCTGCGGGCTTGTGTTATTGATTTCGTGGGTAGCCGAGGATCATTTGCCTCTTGTGGAGTTTGCTTACAACAACTACCATTCCAAGATTCGACGACGCCATGAGGCCTTATACGGGAGGAAGTGCGCAGTCACCGATAGGCTGGTTCGAGGTGGAGAAGTTCGATTAGTCGGGCCGCACTTAGTTCAAGCGGTGGATAAGGTGAAGCTTATCCAGAGCGGTTGTTGGCACCGTAGTCGGCAAAAGTCGATGCACCATCGGCGTCGACACTTGGAATTTGAGATAGATGATTGTGTTTTTCTAAAGGTATCGCCCGTGAAGGCGTGATGAGATTTGGAAAGAAGGGAAGCTTAGCCCAAGGTACATTGGGTCAGACGGATTGTCCGTAGGGTAGGCGGGGTTGCTATGAGTTAGATCCGCCGTCCGATTTGGAGGCGGTACATCCATCTTCCATGTGTCCATGTTGCGAAATGTATGGAGATCCATCTAGAGTGCACCCGGTTCATGAGGTTCAGTAATGAGGAGTTATCGTATGAGGAGAGTCCCATAGCGATACTCGATCGACAAAGTTAGGCGACTTCGACGGGCGTAGCTTCCATCAAGGTCTTATGGCGAACGAGCAGGAGGAAATGGCGGGAAGCAGAGGATGACATGATGAAGAAGTATCCTCACTTATTCCCTATACCTCCGTGTAACCCACGTTCTAAATTGTTGGTCTTAAAATTTAGTATTTATGCTTGAGTTTTGTTGTGGCCGTGTGAGCGTCTTTATTTGAGTCTATGTCGATATTGTGATTTGAGTAAGTTTGGCGAACATTCGGACGAATGTTTCTAAGGGAGAATGTTATACCCCGTGGTTCGGCCGACCGCCATGGTCTCAGCGCGCCGAGGCGTGGCGCGCTGGCGCCGTGATTGTAGGCCGCGCCGGATGTCGAACCGGCCACGAAAACACAGTCGCTGGTTTCAGCGGCGCCGGGAAGCGGCTAGGCGCCAAAGATCCGGTGGTCCGCAGCGCGCGCCAAGTTAAGCGCGCCGAGGCGGAAAATCAAAGTGAAAAACTTAGGAAAAGTCGAATTTTCTTTTAAAGGGCACATGGGGACAAGTGTCCCCCCCCATCTGATTTTTGCATGCATTATATTGACCAAGTCTTAAAGACTTGGTCATACTTCATCTCTCTCTCTCTCACTTAGACAAAAGCTCTTCCTTCTCTCTTAAATTATTTCAAGCTTCTCCTTCTCTCTAAAACTCCAAGAGGTATTCTAGCCTTAGGAAAAATCTGAAAAAGTAAAAGGCAAGAAGGAAGCTTGGGGCTAGCTTGTGAAGGTTGTTGTGGTGGTGTTCTTGGAATAGAGGCTAGAAAATTGTTGGATAAATTTGGCTAAAGCTCTAAGGTAATGATTCTTCCTCTATTATTAGTTTTTATTGTTTCATGTTAAGAAGGAAGTACTTGTGGTAGTAAATTATGCTATTAGAGTCATTGCATGCAAGAAATGTGGGTTGGGTATGAAGGATTTGGCTAAAGAGATATTATGAACATGTTGTAGCCTACAAACTACTTTAGAATTGTTAAGTGTATTATTAGAACTTGTGGGGCAGAATTTTACACACCCAAGATTAGATGTGTAATCCCCTTTGTGTTGGTTTGGATGTTGGGCCTTAATGAGGCGTTTGAGTGTTAAAAATCGGCCTTTGAAAAAGGTGGCAAAGTGAGTAGAAACAAAGGAAATGCTGCCCAATTTTCCTTAGGAATTGGTAACTTGAATTTGGAATTTCTACATTGAAATTAGAGGTTAATCAACGCACTATGGTTATTATAGGTTGACATATTGCTTGCGGTAGTTGGACTTAGCAAGTGGATTGACCAAAGAGGTATGTAGAGCTTTCCTATCTCTTGAGCATGAATAGTTGTATCTATGTAGTACGGTATACGTACAAGATTTAATAATCTACACTTGTTTTAAAGTATATGATACTTGTTTCATTTCAAAAGTATAAGTCCCTTAGATTTAGGGAAAATGTATTTGACGAAGGAATAACGCTGATATAAGGACTTTATGGGAAGTTGGTTATATTAGTTTTTGAAAGGTTCACAAAGAATGGTTTACTCTAATTAAAACAAGTACGGGTAAAGGATTCGAAACTATGGAAGGTGGGTTGGTTTTAGGCATTGGTTGCCTAAGGTTTTAAAGGAAATGAAGTCACTTGATTTAGAAGCCTATTATATTTCTAAAAGGAAATGTGACTTGTTTTGAAAAGAACTTGTAACTTGATACTATGGTGATTAGTATCTTGGAATCTTTGCATAAAAAGAGTTTTTCTTAAAAGTTAAGTACGTAGTACTTGGGTTGAATTCCCGGATTTTCTATTAAAAGACATGTTAGTGCCTTAGGATACTAAAATGAGAGGATATATTAATAATGTTAATAAGAAGTTAGGGGATTTCTTAACTTGCTTATGTATGATATGATAGGCCGGTAGTGCTTATGTTGTGTTATGATAGGCCGGTAGTGCTTATGTTGTGATATGATAGGCCGGTAGTGCTTATGTATGATATGATAGGCCGGTAGTGCTTATGTTATGTATGATAGCCGGATGAGCTATGTTATATATTTGTATTATTAAGGGGTAAACCCCGGGTTATTATCTATGCCATGTATTTGCTACCCATGATGCGAGCGCGCTTGCACTCACGCGGATCCGGACCACGTGATCCACGTGCGGGTGAAATAGTCCCACGCGAGTGCGGCGATGGTACTCATGCGGATCCACAGGATCCATGCGGGTGAAATAGTCCCACGCGGGTGAAATAGTCCCACGACGGCGGATGACCTCATGCGGGTCCACAGGACCCATGCGGGTGAAATAGTCCCAGGAGTAGGATTGCTTAATGATACTACGGGCGAGGTACCCTGTTTTGATCGTGAGCCTCTTATTTTTATGCTATAAGTTTTATACTTGTTACTCTCATTGTTAGTAAGGCACAGTGTAAGGAAATGGATTTTTATCTATGACTCCAGCTTATTTTTGACTTATGATATTACTACAATATTTTTCTGTTTTACATATTTGGTACGTTGTGTCGACCCTTCCTGGGCCGTGGTTCATGCCGCAGGTGGTAAGTGCATCGTGGATCCTCGTTCTTAGGATCACTATTCCTGTCGAAGCTCCATTCCTCCTAAGCTTGTTTATCGTACGGACATTCCACGATGCTATAGGTATTTTGTACATTCAGTGCACGGCGGCCCTGTCCCGCCACGCTTGTTATCTTTAGAGTGCGTGGTCACGTTTATGTTTTGGGCTCTAAGAACCAGTTGTACTACTATACATTGTTAAGTATGTTTTATGGAAGGCAGCCTTATCGGCTGGCCAGTGATGTTTACCTTTTTATAAGTTATGTGTTATGTATGTTCCGCTGCTATTCTCTGACATATACCTGACAGGGTACCCTGGTAGGGTACCAGTCGCGGCCCCGGGGTTGGGTCGTGACATACTCCACCTTACCCCTACCTGACGTCTTCATGGACCCTACATTCAACCCGATAAGCCAGTCTGGCATCCTCGGCGCACGTCCACAGCAGACATATAATGCACATGTTTATCCTCCTTCAACCTATGCACCGACGGATAATGAGGCAACTATGAACACGATGTCTCTCAACGTTCCTGAGAACAGTTGGTACATGGACACTGGCGCCAAATCTCATATGACGACATTCTAAGGTACTCTCTCGTCTTATTTCAATATGAGCAATTTAAATTATAATATTATTATTGGTAGTGGACAAGACATTCTTATTCGAGGTTATGTATAATCATCTATTTCCCCACCACCCCACCCCCCGTTAGCCTTAAAATGTCATTCATGCTCCGAAACTTATCAAAAATCTAATCTATGTGTGTCGTTTCATAACCGACAATAATATTTTCCTTGAATTTGGTCCTTTTGGTTTTTCTGTGAAGTACCTTATGATAGGGATGCGAATACTGAGATGTGAT
The DNA here is from genome assembly GCA_029844215.1 of Przewalskia tangutica. Lineage (NCBI taxonomy): Eukaryota > Viridiplantae > Streptophyta > Magnoliopsida > Solanales > Solanaceae > Przewalskia > Przewalskia tangutica. Next base: position 11,829,583 of record CM056739.1, on the reverse strand, counting down.
AGCACCGAGGACCTTTATCCTAACACCACCTCCGTCAACCATCCAACCTTCTTTCCATCAACCTTTGTAGCAATTTTATCTTCTTTTTGGCATAATAGATTAAGACATATGGGAGACTCTATTTTACGCTCTCTTAGATAAAATAAATGTATTACTTATAAACATGTCCCTTCTCCTCCTGTTTGTGAATCTTGTGTTTTTGAGAAACATGTCAAGTTGTCATTTTATTCTTCACACACGTATACTTTAATGCCTTTTGATATAATACAAAATAATTTATGGACTTCTCATATCTTAAGCACGACCGAGCATCAATATTATATGTTGTTTTTAGATCATTATTCAAACTTCCTATGGATGTTTCCGATTGGTAATGAGTCTCAAGTCTATTCTATTTTTTAGCATTCAACATTTTCATTAAGACACAATTTGAAAAGAATAGTAAATGTTTCCAATGTGACAATGTGAGAGAATTCGGTAATAATCAATTCAAACTTTTCTGCGCCAAATACGGCTTTGTTTTTCGTTTTTCTTGTCACCACACCTCTCCAAAAAAATGGCAAAGCCGAATGAAAAATCAAAACCATAAACAACTTAGTTCATGTCCTCCTTACTCACACCTCTATCCCCCCCCCCATTTTTGGAATTACGCGCTATCAATGACAACCTATCTCTTGAACATTCTCCCAAATAAGTCTCACAAACACAAATCTCACACTCAAGTTCTCTATCTTCGGGATCCTTCCTATAAGCATTTACGAACTTTCAAATATATGTGCTACCTCCTCCATCCCTCTACACAAATCAACAAGCTGCAACCTCGGTCATCTTCATGTGTCTTTCTTGGATACCCCACAATCATCGAGGTTACAATTGTTATGACTTGTCAAGTAAAAAAATATTTATTTATCGGCATGTCATATTCGATGAGTTTCAATTCCCCTTTGACAAACTCAATTCTCTATCCCTAAATTCCTATGAATTCTTAAATAATGACCTAAATTCACTTCTAATTCAACACTTGTAAAATCAGTCATCACCGACACCGACAGCCGTCCCCACCACGGCCATCCCGAGATGGGCAGTCCACCCAGCCCCACAATGGGAGCCTTGGAACAACCTATCACGGCCTTCCGTCTCGGTTGTCTCTCGGACTGCACCCCTCTTCCCGACACCACTGCCCCTTATTGGCCCCAACCCCTACCCCAACAGTCCGCCCAGTCCTGCCTCCACTTCCCAGCCACCCTATTCCAATCCTACCCAATCTCATGTGGCACACCCACGGACAATGGAAACCCGTTCTATGCACGACATTTCCAAACTCAAACGGTTATTTAACTTGTTCACTTCAGTTTCTCCTTCCCTTATTTCTCGTAATCCGAAAGATGTTTTGTCCGATCCTAATTGAAAAAATGCAATGATGGAAGAATATAATGTTTTTATTGAAAATAATATATGAGATCTAGTACGTCATTCTCCTGATGGTAATATTATTCGTTCTATGTGGATTTTTTGACATAAAAAAATTTGATGGTTCTTTTGAGAGGCACAAAACCCGTTTTGTAGGTGATATCAGGTCTGAACATGTGGGAGTGGATTGTGATGAAACTTTCAGCCCAGTGGTGAAACCACCGACTATTCAGACTATTCTCAATATTACTTTGTCCAAGTCTTGGCATATTCATCAGTTTGACGTCAAAAATACTTTCTTGCATGGAAACCTTCATGAAACCATATATATGCATCAGCCAATGAGATTTAGGGATCCGATCCATCCAGATTATGTGTCTTTTGAAGAAATTACTCTATGGACTGAAATAGGCTCCTCGTGCATGGTACCAACAACTTGCTGATTTTATTTCCTCTATCAGGTTTTTACATAGCAAATTTGATCATTCATTGTTCATCTATAGTAAGGGTAATGGCATGACATACATCCTACTATATGTTGATGATATCATCTTCACTACATCTTCTTAAGCACTTCGTCGATCCATTATATCACTCCCTGCCTCTGAGTTTGCTATGAAGGATTTTCGTCCCCTAAGCTATTTTTTTGGCATTGTTGTTATGAGACATGCATATGACTTATTTATTTTCCAAAAGAAGTACACTGAAAAGATCATTGACCGAGCAGGCATGACGTCTTGCAAATCGGCCACACACCGATGGACACTAATTCCAAACTCAATGCCTCTTCAGGTTCTCTATATGCCGATCCGACTCACTATCGCAGTTTAGCAAAAGCGTTGCAGTATCTCACTTTTAAGAGACCAGATATATCCTATGTCGTGCAACAAATATGCTTACATATGCACATCCTGACGGATGAACATATGAATGCCCTCAAACGTATTTTACGATATGTACAAGGTACTCTTCATATTGGCTTACACATGTACAAGTACTCACTCTCTGGTCTCACATGTTATTCTGATGCTGACTGGGATAGTTGTCCTGACACTCGTCGATTCACATTCGGTTACTGTGTGTTCCTCGGAGATAACTTGCTTTCTTAGTCTTCTAAAAGACAACATACTCTGTCTCGATCCAGTGCCTTAGCTGAGTACAGAGGTGTAACGAATGTTATTTCTGAGTCTTGTTGGATACACGACCTTCTACTTGAGCTTCACTGCCCACTCCATAAAGTTGCAATGATTTAATGTGATAATGTAAGTGTGATATATCTTTCCAGCAATCCCGTTCAACATCAGTGCACTAAATACATTGAAATTGATATTTACTTTGTACGTGAGAAAGTTTCTCGTGGGTAAGTTAGTGTTCTTCATGTTCCTTCCAGATATTAGATTGCTGACATATTCACGAAAGGACTTCCACGCATGTCTTTGATGACTTCTGAGCCAGTATCAGTGTACGAGAACCTCCCGCTTCAACTACAGATGTGTGATCAGTGGCATATTTTAGAGGGGCCTGGGGGTTGTGCCCCCCATAAAAATAGTTTATTTTTTTATTTTTAATATAACTCAAAATATCCCCCCAATCACAATTCAGAAACCTAGCCTCCATTTACAGCCCCCTCAATTTTTTTTATATAACTCAAAATTCAAAATATCCCCCTCAATCACAATTCATAAACCCTAGCCTCCATCTGACCATCTTCTCTCTTTGTGGTTAATCAAATCTTCTTTAAATCAATGTAAGTTGATAAATTGCTTGAAATATGACTATTATAAAGAAGCTCAACTATTCTTTTATTCTTTTATGTTTGTTTCTTTGATAATTGATTTATGTTTTTTAGGAGTTGTAGTTGGTACGATGGTACAACTTAAAAAATTGATTCATTAGAGAAAAGCTTTCAACAAAGATAAAAATGGTATAGCTTCAACATCGACAATTGAAAAGCACCATTCTGATGATCAAACGGTTCAACTGGATGAGCAACTTTCCAAGTTTCAAAAGTCACCATGGATGAATTTGATGTCAATTGTTTAGAACGTGACCCCGGAAAGTGTTCCCAAATTTAGGAATATCCAGTGAATCGAAGAGATGAAGTTCGAAGAGCTTATCTCAATTGAGGTCCCTATCAATGTCAAGTTGAAAAGTATCCCCTCAATAGAGATAATCATCCAAGGCGATTTCAAGCATCTTGGTTCAAAAAATTTCCTTCATGGCTAGAGTACTCACTGACTAATGATGTTGCTTATTGTTTGCTCTGTTACTTGTTCAGTAAAAAACCAAGTCAACATTCTGGAGCTGATGTCTTTACTAGAAAAGGATTTAAAGCATGGAATAATGTCAATGATGGAAGAGTTGTGCTTTTCTTAATCATATTGATGAGATTCCATGTTCGTCTCACAATAATGCATTGAAATCTTCTCAAGACTTGTTAAATCATTCTATGCACATCAGAAATATCCTTAACGTGCAGAGTTCCAATTAAATTAGCAAAAATAGACTTCGTCTCAAGAGCTCTATTGATTCAATTCATTGGTTCACGTTTCAAGCTTGTGCTTTTAGAGGCCATGACGAATCACTGGGATAAAAAAATAGAGGCAACATTCTTGTAATGATCAAACTCTTAGCATCAGATAATGATGAACTTACAAAAGTAGTGCAAGAAAATGCTCCATATAATTCAAAGTATACTTCTCATCAAATTCAAAAGGAAATCTTGCATATCATTTCTAGTAAAGTGAAAAGCTATTGTTACACCTCGTGGTTTTAAGGCCATAAATTGAGAACGCGATTAAGAAAATAAGATTCAAGTGTTGGAAGAGATATATATTTACACGTGCTAATCTGGAATAATTTTGGATACTACAAATGTGACGATGGGCATTAATAATAACAATTGTATAGCCCAGTAGAATTAGGGACAAAGTGTCATGCAAAACATTATTAGGATATGGAATTTCCATATTTAAATGAAGTAGTATTGGAAGATTAACTAATTATGAGATTAATTTAAGTGGACAATTATGGGGACTTGGACCAAGTGTGCAAGAATAATTTTCAGCACAACTTAAACCTTATAACCCTTCACATTCTCACCCTTAATTAAAAAATTTCTCTTTCACACTCCCTCTCCTCTCCTCAGCCGAAAACCCTCCATTTCCATAACCAAGATTGAAGACTTTTCTTAACTCCTTCTTCCAAGATTAATTCCTCTACTAAAATTCTAAGCAATGATAATCTCAAGCAGTGAATGTCACAGGACTGGACCGAGAATAGCCTCAAGAAATTTCAGTTTTAAGGATGAACTATTTTGGAGGAAAATATGTAAGTAGATGGAGCTAAACTTGTAGAATGTATGCATGTCATTTTAGGTTATAAAGATGGTGAAAATGGTGCAAAAATGGAGCAGTGATGACCGATTGCAATATGGATTGCTTTGGCTAAATTAAGGTAAGATTTCTTCTTCTTAAAGAGTAATGGAGGTTAAATGATGTTGTAGTAAAGAGATAAACTTGTCTTAAGAGAAATTGGAAGTTCCATTGGTGATCCTCTAGTCTAGGATTTTCACTCAGCTATTTGGAGAGCTCCATTGATTCGGAGTTTAGTCATTTTGGTACAGATCCTTGCTATAGACTTATATATATTCAGGGGTACGACGGGGCCATGTCCCGTCCTATTTCACTATTATACCCTTAGAGGTCTGTAGTCATGTGTGGGTTGGACATGTGTGGATTGTAGACATGTTTTGGTCAACTGTACTGTTGTACTTCATTTTGGGATGTTCCCGTATATAGTGGCAGCCTTGTCGGCTTGCCTATTTTATTATGATTGACTAGCTGTGACTCCTTAGGAGACAGGTTCATTTTGATATATATATAACGTTATGAGTCAGCAACTTATTTTCACAATATTTTATATTATTCTTGGTATCAGTCGGATTATATGTGACAGGTCAGTATACGAGTGTCCAATTAGGGCACCGGGTCGCGGCCCATCGGTTCGGGTCGTGAAAAATATGGTATCAGAGCAGTTAGTCCTCAGAATGTCTACAGACCATGTCTAGTAGAGTCTTGTGTATGGGTATGTTGTGCACCATGCTTATACGTACGAGGCTGCCAAACATTTAGGATTGGTTTCTATTATTTCATCTCGTAGATCGTGCAATAGAGCTATGTTATTAGGATGATCCCTCTCTAATGAATTATTTTGTTTCCAGTTATGCCTCCAAAGAAGATTTACGCCCCTGGTGGCAAATCAAGAAGCATGAGCTACTAGCCGATCCGAGAGTTACTGTGTCCCATACCCGCCTATGCCCGAGATCAGACTCCCGCTTATGAGCTCGCACACCATCACCTACAGAGGAGCTTAGAGCAGCAACAACCCCGATACTTGAGCCTCCAGCTCCTCAGCCAGGGGCGGGAGATAGTGTCATGAGAGATGCAGTTCACCGCCGACTGCACTAGTGGCGAGGCACTCGCAGCAGGGCTAGGAGTTGACCATAGATCTGACAGTTTGAGAATTCGTGACTTCTTGAGTTGTAATCCTCCAGAGTTTTTTGGGTCAAAGCCCGAGGATGATCCGCAGGAGTTTATTCGACAGATGCAGCGTACATTGAGGGTAATCAAGGCTTCGGAGACTGAGTCTATTGAGTTGGCTTCGTATCGGATGCGGGATGTATCTATTAATTGGTATGAGTCTTGGGAGTTATCTAGAGGCGATGGTGCTCCTCCAGCAATATGGGATGAGTTTACAGAGGCCTTCCTGGGCAACTTCCTGCCTCCAGAGATGAGGAGAGCCAGAGTCGATAGATTCTTACAGTTGAGGCAGGGTGGCAGGAGCGTTCGAGAGTACAGTCTGGAGTTTGATTCGTTGGCTAGATATGCACCTACTATTATAATTGATATGACGGATAGAGTGCATCGTTATGTGATGGGACTAGACCGTTATTTGATTGATGGTTGTATGGAAATGACTCTTCAGCTAGGTATGGATATTGCCCAAGTACAGGCCTATGCACAGGGGGTAGAGGATCGACACAGAGGACGTCAGCCAGTTAGAGATCACGACAGAGGCCAGCATAAGATGGTTAGATCGGCTGGATATTCTGGTGAGTCTCGAGGCGGGCAACCTCAGCATCATGTTAGGTATTCTTCCCAGCCAGCACAGAGTGCACCTCCGCAGGTAGATAATTTGACCGCACGGGGTATTCAGGAGCTGGTCAGAGCTCCAGGGTTTCAGGTTCAGATGAACAGGGGTTCTAGTCAGTCGAGGTCACCTTTGCCTCGGTGTTCTCAGTGTGGTAGGTCCCATTTCAGGGAATGTTGTTTTACTATAGGTGCTTGCTTTTCTTGCGGCCATCAAGGCCATATAATGAGAGAATGCCCTTATAGAGGTGGTATGGCCCAGCCTATGAGATCGGTTACTGGTTCGTCCTCTTCTAAAGCTATGCGCCCCACAGGGCAGGGTATTCATATGTCAGCAGGACGTGGTAGAGGTCGTGGCGGAGTTTCTAGTTCTGGCGGTCCCTCGAACCGCATATATGCCTTGGCTAGTATACAGGATCAGGAGGCGTCACCAAATATGGTTACAGGTATATTATCGATCTTTTTACGATACGTATATGCATTGATAGATCCAGGTTCCACCTTATCATATATATCTCCCCTTGTTTCTAGTAGAATTGGAATAGAACATGAGTTGATAGAATCATTTGAGGTAGCTACACCGGTAGGATATTTTGTCATAGCTAAGCGAGTATATAAAAACTGCTCGGTGGTTATATATAGTCGTCATACCATAGCAGATTTGATAGAGTTAGACATGATTGACTTTGATGTTATTATGGGTATGGATTAGTTGGCTTCTTGTTATGCTAACATCGATTGTAGATAAAAGATGGTTCGATTTCAGTTTCCAAGCGAGACAATTATATAGTGGAAGGGGAATACCGCATCGTCGATGGGTAAGTTTATTTCATACCTCAAGGCAAGAAAGATGGTTAGGAAAGGTTATCTTTATTATTTGGTTTGAGTGCCTGATATGGAAGGGAGGTACCGACTCTTCGGTCAGTTCCGGTAGTTAGTGAATTCCTAGATGTATTTCCAGATGATCTTTCAGGTCTTCCTCTAGAGCGGGAGATAGAGTTCACTATAGATGTACTGTCAGATACCCGACCCATATCTATTTCTCCTTATAGAATGACACCTGCAGAGCTGAATAAATTAAAGGAGCAACTGAGAGACTTGTTAGAAAAAGGCTTCATCAGGCCTAGTACATCACCTTGGGGAGCACCGGTGCTGTTTGTGAGAAAGAAAGATGGATCACTACGGATGTGTATTTATTATAGGCAGCTGAATAAGGTAACAATAAGGAACAGATATCCCCTCCCCATGATTGATGATTTATTTGACCAGTTGTATGGTGCTAAGTGTTTTTCGAAGATAGACTTGCGATCAGGTTATCATCAGGTGCGGGTAAATGAGGAAGATATTCCTAAGACAACATTCAGGACCCGATACTGATATTATGAGTTCAGAGTGATGTCTTTTGGGCTGACCAATGTTCCAGCAGTATTTATGGATTTGATGAACCGGATGTTCAAGTCATTCCTGGATATGTTCGTTATTGTATTCATTGATGACATTATGGTTTATTTCACGTTCAGAAGATGAGCATGCAGATAATTTGAGGACGGTACTTAGGGTACTCCAGCACCATCGGTTGTATGCCAAATTTTCTAAGTGTGAATTCTGGTTGACTTCAGTAGCATTCTTGGGGCATATTATCGGAGTTGATGGTATTCGGGTGGATACGCAGAAGATTGAGGTAGTAAATATTTGGCCCAGACCCACGATGCCTTCTGAGGTACGCAATTTTCTGGGGCTAGAAGGATATTACATGAGATTTGTAGAAAAGTTTGCCTCGATTTCAGCAGCTTTAACAAGGCTAACTCATAAGGAAGCTAATTTCTAATGGACGAATGCTTGTGAGCACAACTTCCAGTTGTTGAAAGAAAAGTTGACTATGGCTCCAGTTCTAACTCTTCCTGATGGACTAGATGGTTATGTTATTTATTGTGATGCTTCAGGTGTTAGACTAGGTTATGTGTTGATGCAGCATGTCAAGGTTATAGCTTATGCCTCCCGACAGCTCAGAAAACACGAAAAAAATTATCCTACTCATAATTTGGAGTTAGCAGTGGTGATTCATGCTTTGAAGATATGGAGACATTATTTATATGGAGTTCATGTTGATATTTATACGGATCACAAGAGTCTCCAATATATCTTTAAGCAAAAGGATCTGAATTTACGACAGAGACGATGGCTAGAGTTACTGAAGGATTATGATGTTGATATCTTGTACCATCCAGGGAAAGCAAATGTTGTAGCAGATGTTCTTAGCCGTAGATCTATGGGTAGCTTGACGGATGTGCAACCAGAACGAAGAGAGATGGTTCGTGAAATACAACAGCTAGTGAGCTTTGGAGTCCGATTGGCCGATTCTGGAGATAGTGGAGCTTTTGTTCGAGGAGTTGTTGAGTCCTCTATCATAGAAGAGGTAAAGCGACGTCAGTATGAGGACCCTGTTCTGGCACAGTATAGAGATACATCTCTTCGAAAGGAGAAGACACTATTCGAGGTTGCACCTGACGGGGTGCTACGATATGGTGATAAATTGTGTGTACCTGATGTTGTAGGGCTATGACGGCAGGTTATGAGAGAGGTACACAATGCCCGTTATTCTGTTCATCTAGGGTCAACGAAGATGTATCATGACCTCAGATATTTATATTGGTGGGATGACATGAAAAGGGACATAACGGAGTTTATTGCTCAGTGTCCGAATTTTCAACAGGTTAAAGTCGAGCACCAGAAGCCTGGTGGGTTACTGTAGGAGATATAGATCAAACTTGGAAATGGGAAGTGATTAACATAGATTTCATCACAGGCTTACCTCGTACTCAGCAGAAGTATGACTCTATATGGGTTATTGTGGATAGGCTGACAAAATCAGTCTATTTTCTTTCAGTCAGGACTACTTATTCAGCCAGAGACTATGCGAGATTGTACATCAGGGAGATAGTGAGACTTCATGGAGTTCCCACATCTATTATATCGGACAGATGAGCTCAGTTTACAGCTAACTTTTGGAGATCGTTCCAGAAGGGATTGGGAACATAGGTGAGTCTTAGCACAACATTTCATCCTCAGACTGATGGGCAGGCTGAGCGTACTATTCAGACACTAGAGGATATGTTGAGAGTCTATATTATTGACTTCAGAGGTAGCTGAGATGATCATTTACTACTTGTTGAGTTTGCTTATAATAATAGCTACCATTCTAGTATCCAGATGACACCGTACGAGGCCTTATATGGGAGGAAGTGCAGGTCACCTATCGGTTGGTTTGATGTAGGCGAGGCTAAGTTAATCAGCTCAGACATGATTCAACAAGTTGTTGATAAGGTGAAGCGTATTCAGGAGAGATTATTAGCAGGCCAGAGTCGACAGAAGTCATATGCAGATAATCGACGTCGACACTTAGAGTTTTAGATTGGTGATTGGGTATTCCTGAAGGTGTCACCTATGAAGGGTGTGATGAGATTCGGTAAGAAGGGGAAACTTAGCCCGAGATACATTGGGTCTTACCAGATTATTCGTAGGTTAGGCAAGGTTGCCTATGAGTTGGATCTGCCATCTGATTTGGAAGCGGTACATCCAGTCTTTCATGTATCGATGCTACGTAAATGTATTGGTGATCCTTCCAGAGTATTCCCTATAGATGATGTTCAGGTGATAGAGAATTTGTCTTATGAGGAGAGTCCCACAGCTATACTTGATCGTCAGGTTAGAAGGTTATGTATTAAGGATGTGTCTTCCGTCAAAGTGTTATGACGAAACAATAATAGAGAAGAGGTGACTTGGGAAGCAGAAATCGAGATGAAGAAGAAGTATCCTCACTTGTTCCCTATGCCTGCAGGTAATTCAATTCCTTACTTAACTATTTTGATTAGTGAATAATATATGTGATAGATTGTGGCCCTATGAGGCATCAATTGATTTGTTGAATTTAGGTTGGTAGGTATAGTTACAGGGGAGACTATGCCAAAATTTTTATACCATGAGACCTATTATGAACATTCGAGGACGAATGTTTCTGAGGGGGGAAAGATGTTACACCTCGTGGTTTTAAGGCCATAAATTGAGAACGCGGTTAAGAAAATAAGATTCGAGTGTTGGAAGAGATATATATTTACATGTGCTAATCCGGAATAATTTTGGATACTACAAATGTGACGATGAACATTAATAATAACAGTTGTATAACCCAATAGAATTAGGGACTAAGTGTCGTGCAAAACATTATTAGGACATGAAATTTCCATATTTAAATGAAGTAGTATTGGAAGATTAACTAATTATGAGATTAATTTAAGTGGACAATTATGGGGACTTGGCAAGTGTGCAAGAATAATTTTCAGCACAACTTAAACCTTTTAACCCTTCACATTATCACCCTTAATTCAGATTTTTCTCTTTCACACTCCCTCTCCTCAGCCGAAAACCCTACATTTCCATAGCCAAGATTGAAGATTTTTCTTAACTCCTTCTTCCAAGATTAACCCCTCTACTAAAATTCTAAGCAATGATAAATCTCAAGCAGTGAATGTCACGGGACTGGACCGAGAATAGCCTCAAGAAATTTCAGTTTTAAGGATGAACTATTTTGGAGGAAAATATGTAAGTAGATGGAGCTAAATTTGTAGAATGCATGCATGTCATTTTAGGTTATAGAGATGGTGAAAATGGTGCAAAAATGGAGCTGTGATGACCGATTGCAATAGGGATTGATTTGGCTAAACTAAGGTAAGATTTCTTCTTCTTAAAGAGTAATAAAGGTTAAATGATGTTGTAGTTAAGAGATAAACTTGTCTTAAGAGAAATTGGAAGTTAAAAAATGCATGTGATTGTGTTGGTGTTGTAATGTATTTAAGGACTGTTTTGGGTGTGTCATGGAGCCGATTTTGGGGTTGTTTTACTACATTGGATTTGATTGTTGTTGTTGTTGTTATCATTGTCACTAATTGTATGTTAAAATTGAAGGAAGTATTGAAAGAAATCTTGATATTTAAAGTTGTAATTGTTCATATGAACTATGAATTGGATTTTAAGACTTCAATTGGATTTTAAGGAATTATAAGAAGAGTTGTGGTTTATGTTGGGTGTGTCGAGACATGCATGAAATTGTTGGACATGTTGTGTTGTATTTAGGGGCTGTTTTGTTAAAGTTATAACGCGGGAATTATAATCTATGAACATGCATGTACATTGTGGTAATTGCTAACGTATGTCCTAAAGAAATAAAGATGTAAAAATGTGTTACTTTGTATTCTCGTTGTTGTTGGTATATGGATTGTTTAGGGGTTGTTTTGATATGGATTAAAGGGATGGATTAACATGAGAAATAGGTGTATTAATCACCTTGGTTGTTGTGGTTGTTGTATTACATGAAGGTAAAGAGAAAGAATGTATAACGATGGCGTATATGGAGTATATGGGACTGTTTTGCTTATCCTTGAAGTTGTGTCTTGTTATTAATGTTGTTGACCTTGTTTGTGAGTTGTGGATGCGTATGTAAATATGGGAAGTGCTGCCCAATTTTGTATAACAAGAGAGTCATCATTCGATATGTATAAAGTATACTAGTAACCATAGAGTTGACGAACATATTACTATTGTTATAGGTTGGAGTGCTAAGTGGGACGTATCCTAAATATTGAGTTGGTTAGCTCAATAATAAGGTATGTGAAACTATCCCATTCTTTTGGCATGATTTATATAAATGAATGTACGACGGACGTACATAGTTCCAACGAATCCTAATTCCTAGTGATACATGATATGATAGTGCCTTTGATTCTTCAGTGATAGTTCATTCTATTTATTTCATTAAGAGTCAAATGATGATTTAATTTGTATAAGGTTACTCATGATATTCTATTCGTGCTTGATGTGATTATACTATTTCACCGAGTTTCGGGCCGGGTATGTACATATATGATGATTTTACCGAGTCCTAGAATGGGCCGGGTATGATATACGTGGATAGACATCCACGTGATTTTACAGAGTTCCAGAATGGGTCGGGTATGATAGGTGCACATTATATGATTTCACCGAGACCCTCACTAGGGGGCCGGGTATGGTATGTATATGGATATGACTTCATTCACCGAGTCCCATAATGGGCAGAGTACGGTATATAGGTATATGACTTCATTCACCGAGTCCCATAATGGGCCGGGTACGCTATATAATATGGACATATATGACTCTCCTTTCATAAGGCACAGTTGCATTGATATTTTGATTATTATACACGTCTCCTGTTATTTTTTGGCCAGTTATGATCTTATATACAGTACTTCATGTTTTATATACTCAGTACATTATTTCGTACTGACCCCCTTTCCTCGGGGGCTACGTTTCATGCCCGCAGGTACAGATACTCCGTTTGGTGATCCTCTAGTCTAGGATTTTCACTCAGCTGTTTGAAGAGCTCCATTGATTCAGAGTTTAGTCATTTTGGTACAGATCCTTGCTATAGACTTATACATATTCAGGGGTACGACAGGGCCATGTCCCGTCCTATTTCACCGTTATACTCTTAGAGGTCTGTAGTTATGTGTGGGTTGTACATGTGTGGATTGTAGACATATTTTGGTCAGCTGTACTGTTGTACTTCGTTTTGGGATGTTTCCGTATATAGTGACAGTCTTGTCGGCTTGCCTATTTTATTATGATTGACTAGCTGTGACTCCTCAGGAGACAGGTTCATTTGATATATATATATATAACGTTATGAGTCAGCAGCTTATTTTCACAAGATTTTTATATTATTCTTGGTATCAGTCGGATTATATGTGACAGGTCAGTATACGGGTGTCTGATCGGTGTATTTTATATACACCTTTTGAGTCAGTCTAGTTAGTCTTTTGTCCCGTTTTGTACATACAAAGTGTCGTATTAGGATAGATTTTCTTTCTTTTGAGTCAAAGTGGCTAAAGTGGCCAAATGGCGGAAAAGGAGCGAAAAGAGGGAAAAAGAGGAGGTACTAGAGCTGAAAACGGAGAAAGTGGCAAACGAGGTGAAATCAGACTGCGCCGCGCCTCGTAGTCGAAGCGGGCGCGCGCTATTATTCGTGAAGTCGCAGAAGATCCAGCGCGCGCCTCGTGAGACTGAAAGCAGGCGCGGCGCTAAACATCCGGAAGCCACAGAGTTGCAGCGCGCGCCTCGCAGCGAGATATCGGGCCGCGCGCCAAAACACCCGACGTATTGCAGAACTTTAGGCGCCGCGCGCCGACAGCGGCGCCACGACGCTGAAAAATTAGGTCTTTGACGGATTTTTGGGCCAGCTGGAAGGAAAAGAAGAGGCGTTTTAAAACTATATAAGGAGAACCCTAGGCGCTGAGGTTCCTTTCTTGCACAACTCAAGATTCTTGACTTGGAGTTTGGATACCATTAGCTTAGTAATTTCTTTTTCCTTTCCTTTATTTATTTCGTTTTGCATGATGAACTTTGAATTAGTTCTTGTCATATTCATGGCTAGGAACTAATTCTCTTATAGGCTTTCTATGTTGAATTCTTGAACCTTATGTTATAAAGTAATGCATGCTTATGGTTATTATTCTTATTGAGAGATCTATCCAATAATTGAGTTGAATTCTTGGTAGCTAATTGACAACTAGTTATCACTATATGATTTCTAATCGATTCGAAAGGAGGATTGTGAATATCTTTGTAAGTTGGGTAGACGGTCTTGAATTGGGGATGAAAATACCTCAATTAGATTTGTAGCGTTGATGAGGCTTAACAACCCTAATTTTGCGCATTGTGCGTGACGGTCAACTAGGTTTTTGTGCTTAATCCTCCTATAGAGTTACCCTTATCGTGAAAGTTAGGTAAGGAACAATACTGGGTTGAGTGTTTATATAACCTAACGGAGTATAAAACGATTTCAGAAACCCGCTTTCTCCAAAAGAAGAACACCATAAGTAATGCATTAACAAGTAACATAAGCGGATAGTAAGGATACATGTAAGCCCTATTCTCATCACATCCAAGTAACTCCTTTATATTTACGTCTCTTTAATAATTCTTAGTTATAAACAACCAATCAAGTATTAATTCGCCAAATAGATACTATAAAATAGATAGTTGGTACTTGAACCCTAATCCTAGAGGGCGATATTCGGTCTTATCTAAGACTATACTACTTGATACGATAACGTGCACGTGCGTTTAAAAGTGTGTGCATATTACGCCGCATCAAGTTTTGGCGCCGTTGCGGATTAGGCAATAGTTCAATATCAAATTATCTATTTTTAATTTCTAATTTGGATTTAATTTTTATTTTTATTTTTTTAGTTTCTACGAAATCGTGCCGTGATTCTTTGTTTGTTTTGATCTTTCTCGTGATATCGGTTTATGCGAAGGAGAAGAGAGTGACACTCTTGTTCCCTTCAATCCGGAAATTGAGAAAGCTCGCAAAACGTAATGCAAAGAATCGAATTGCAACGTTGATAGAAATGGACTGCTCCCAAGAAAAACAGCATGAGAGCAGGGGTAGGTGATAATCAACTTCACCCAGGAGATCCTCAGCAAGTGCCAATAGATATGGAGGATAGGGTTCGAATCCAGCCAGAAAGAAGTCTGGGAGATTATGTGCTACCAAGAGTGAATGTAGCACAGACTTGCATTAGGCTCCCTACAATAGGAGCCAACAATTTCGAGATAAAACCAGCGATTCTGAGCATGGTGCACAGACACAAATTCGAGGATCGCCATCGAGGATCCACATACGCACATAGCAAATTTCTGGAGCTATGTGCCACTTTCAGATATAACGGCGTTACTGATGATGCCGTCAGATTGAGGCTCTTTCCCTTCTCACTCAGGGATAGAGCAAAAGTATGGTTGAATTCCCTGCCAGCTGATTCGATATTTACATGGCACGAGCCGCACGAAATTCCTAGCCAAGTTCTTTCCACCTGTAGCAAAGAAAATTAAGAGGAGTTGAACAACTTCTATCAAGTGATGGAGAGTCCTTATATGAAGCATGGGAGAGATTCAAGGATCTACAGAGGAAGTGTCCACACCATTGCATTGAGTTGTGGAACTTGGTTCATATTTTCTACAACGGCCGAGCAAAGACAACCGTAACCATCATAGATGCAAACAGTGGAGCATTCATGAGGAAAACAGCCCACGACGCCACGAGTTATTAGAAGATATGGCCACTAACAACCATGTCACGAAGAGAGGCAACCAGGTGGGAGAAGAAGCGCGGGTCCACAAGTAGATGCTATTGCCGCTTTGAACGCACAAGTGGCTCTTCTAGCGAAACAATTGCAAAGAACATCGTGTCGATGAATCTTTGTGCAACCGCTAAAATCATGAGATATGTGGCGCCCACATACATTTGATAGGTGTCCTTCAATGATCCCAACAACATCCCAATGGAGCAGCAGAGTGTCAAGCGGAGGTAACTACCAGAGGCAACAGAACAACCCCTACTCAAACACTTATAATCCGGTGGAGGAATCACCCAAACTTCATGGAAGGAGATCGGGCCAGTACAAGAAAATCGGGCAGGCCAAATCGCTAGCAGTAATCCAATATCGTGGGCGCAGAATCGGTATAGGCCAGCATCAGAATCCAGCAGAATCAACACGCTTCACTCAAGCCCCCACCTCAAATTTCAATGCACTGTCGGCAAGAAAAACCAGATGAGCTTAAAGCATGACAAAGACGCCAACGCCCGCACGCAGCTTTATAACAGAATCTAGATCCTCGCTCGAAACTTGGAAACACAGTAGGGCATATAGCAAAGCAGCAAACATCGAGCCACGGGACATTGCAGCAATCGAGGTAAATCCAGGGAGCAATGTAAGCGCAGCGGTTGAGAAGTGGAAAACAATTGAGCAACATTACCACCAATAGTTGAGAGGAAGCGAGTTAGAAAAGATAAGGTGGGAACCTAGCCAGATGATAGAAAACTCCGGAGAAGGAGTATACGAAAAGATTCCTTTCCCAGAGATTACAAAGGAAGGCGGTCGATAAACAATTTTCCAAATTCTGGGAGGTCTTCAGGCAGTTGCACATCAACATACCGTTTCTAGAGGCTGTGGAGCAGATGCCATCTTCTTGCTAGTTCAGGAAAGAAATCTTGGGAAAAAGAGGAAACTGGCCGAATATGAGATAGTAGCACTAACAGAAGAGTGTAGTGCTATCTTACAAAAGAAATTGCCACCAAAGCTAAAGGACCCTGGAAGCTTTACACTACCATGCACAGTGGGCAGGGTGACTTGCAACAGAGCCTTGTGTGATTTAGGGGCGAGTATAAATTTGATGCCACTATCAGTTTTCAAAAGATTGGAGTTAGGAGAAGCCAAACCCACCACTGTGAGTCTGCAACTAGCCGACAGGACAGTGGTTCATCCACGAGGGAAGATCGAGGATGTGATTGTGAAGGTAGGAAAATTTTTCTTTCCTGCAGATTTCCTCATTCTGGATATGGAAGAAGATGCAGAAATCCCGATCATATTGGGGAGGCCATTCCTAGCAACGGGTAGAACCTTGATTGACGTTGAAAGAGGAGAGCTAACGCTAAGAGTGGAGAACGAAGAGATGGTGTTTAAAGTCTTTAAACACGTCATTGAGCCAAGAACTGTAAGTGGGTGTTTTGCAATCAACACCACCAAACCCCCATGCGAACCATTGCAATGCAACCAAAGAGTGATGAGCCCAAGAAAGCAAGCATGGTTTGCTGAGATGACACTAAATGAGGTAATTGTTCCGGGACTCCCTACTACCGATAATGCTAAAAAGAAAAGGAGAACAAGGAAACGCCAAATGTGGCGGAAATGGATTGGTTGGGGACTTAATCCACCCTGTGGCTAGTAAGTCTAAGGAACTTGCGTCCGCTAAAAGACGTTAAAGATAGCTTGTTGGGAGGCAACCCAACGTTTTCAATTATGTTATTTTAATTTCTCGCTTTAAGTTTATTTTATTTTTGTCTCGAAGCAGTCACGGTCTTGGAGTCTTGTGTTTTGTGATGGGATTGACAGGTACAGGGAAATAAACTGAAGAAAAGCGAGGATTTCGAAGCGGGTAAGCCGCGCGCCTGTGAGCAGGCCGCGCCAAATATCCGGTGCGTGCTGAGAAGTTAGCCGCGCGCCAGAGCAGTACGCAGAAATCCAAAAATGTGCGAAGATAGCCATACGCTCAGAATAGAAGGGCGCATGAAATCCGATGAGCGCAGAGTTTAAGCGCATGCCACGAAAGATCTCAAGAGTGCGGAAGTTTAAGCGCCATGTCGATTGCGAGAGAATTCTGGAAAATACTTTGATCCAAAAGCCCTACCGCCAAATCAAACACCAAGGGCTCTCCTCCCCTCACGAAAATTAGAAGCACTACCCACCGCCACCACCGCGATTTTTAGCCAAAAACTGTAAGTCTTTTTGTCTTTTAGTTTTTCCTTTGAGTCTACACATCGGGACAATGTGTAATTTAAGTTAGGGTGTTTTTTTATGTGTTTCATTTTTATGTTTTATTAGTCTTCTTTTTGATTGTTTTTGTTTATTTTGAGTCACCACAATTTTTTCGTTTTGAGTCATAATTGCTCACAAAGATCATGTATCTTGTAGTTGCTAGAAACACCTAGTGAAGTAAGGTAAAATAATGTAACTAATTGTAGCAACTATTTAAACACCTAGGTTAGATATGCCAAAAACTCACAAAATCGGGCTATTTGGAGTTTCATGCTTGAATTGTGCATACTAAATGATTGAAAACCTATGTGTACGATTATTTGCTATTTGAGGCGAAATAATTAGGATATGCATGCTAGGGAGATGACTCAGGCATTTCTTTGATAGCCAATTCTTACCTCTTTTCTATCCTGTACTTTAAAAATATATCCCTAGTCAGCCCCATTGAGCCAAAAATTGAAACTTTTTCTTTGACACCCTATATTCCCATAAATTGTGCCATAAGTAAAAATATGAAAAGTGGAGTACATTGTGTTAAAAAGAAGAAACAAAAAGAGTGAACAAGTTTGATGCACCCCAATGGAAAAGTAATAAGAAAGAGGCAAAAGCCTAAGTTTGGGGGTGCCTGTTAGTATAATACACTTCACTCTCCCAAAACAAAAGAGGGGAAGGATAGAATTGAAGTGAAGGAAAGAATCAAAAGAAAAAGGGAAAAATTGAAAAGCCAAAGAGCGTATGGTACAGAAAAATGAGCCTAAATGCCCATCTTTACCAACCCCTACCTAAGCCTACATTACAACCCTCAAAGTCCTGAAGATCTCTTTTATGCATATCCAGAATTAGTGGAGAATAGCAAGTAAGCATGCCATAGGAATTCTTGAATTTATATGCATGATTTAGTATATTGACTTCCATTAAGCATGATGAATATGAGTTTGCGAAATATTTAGCTTCATGTGTTTAGTGTGCTGAAAATTTCATGCTATATGTTCCTGCATATTATTCTGCTAACCTTCATGTTTTTCTAGTTAACATCTATGCAGCAAAAGTGATCAATGGCGGTGAGTCTGTTATTCTTTCATTCTTTGAGTCTTTTACTTTCTTTCTTTCTATCTTTGCTCGAGGGCGAGCAAAGGTTAAGTTTGGGGGTATTTGATCGGTGTATTTTATATACACCTTTTGAGTCAGTCTAGTTAGTCTTTTGTCCCGTTTTGTACATACAAAGTGTCGTATTAGGATAGATTTTCTTTCTTTTGAGTCAAAGTGGCTAAAGTGGCCAAATGACGGAAAAGGAGCGAAAAGAGGGAAAAAGAGGAGGTACTAGAGCTGAAAACGGAGAAAGTGGCAAACGAGGTGAAATCCAGGACTGCGCGGCCTCGCAGATCGAAGCGGCGCGCGCCTATTATTCAGAGAAGCTGCAGAAGATTCAGCGCGCGCGCCTCAGAGACAGCAGCCGCGGCGCCTAAACATCCGAGAAGCCACAGAGTTGCAGGCCGCGCGCCTCGCATGCAGAGATATCGGCCGCGCGCCAAAACACCCGGTATTGCAGAACTTTAGCGCGCGCCGACAGCAGGCGCGCCGACGCGAAAAATTAGGTCTTTGACGGATTTTGGGCCAGCCCGGAAGGAAAAGAAGGAGGCGTTTTAAAACTATATAAGGAGAACCCTAGGCAGTTTTTGTGGGTTCCCCTTTTCTTGCACAACTCAAGATTCTTGACTTGGAGTTTGGATACCATTAGCTTAGTAATTTCTTTTTCCTTTCCTTTATTTATTTCAGTTTTTGCATGATGAACTTTGAATTAGTTCTTGTCATATTCATGGCTAGGAACTAATTCTCTTATAGGGCTTTCTATGTTGAATTCTTGAACCTTATGTTATAAAGTAATGCATGCTTATGGTTATTATTCTTATTGAGAGATCTATCCAATAATTGAGTTGAATTCTTGGTAGCTAATTGACAACTAGTTATCACTATATGATTTCTAATCGATTACGAAAAGGAGGATTGTGAATATCTTTGTAAGTTGGGTAGATGGTCTTGAATTGGGGATGAAAATACCTCAATTAGATTTGTAAGCGTTGATGAGAGGCTTAACAACCCTAATTTTGCGCATTGTGCGTGACGGTCAACTAGGTTTTTGTGCTTAATCCTCCTATGAGTTACCCTTATCGAAAGTTAGGTAAGGAACAATCTGGGTTGAGTGTTTATATAACCTAACGGAGTATAAAACGATTTCAGAACCCGCTTTCTCCAAAAGAAGAACACCATAAGTAATGCATTAACAAGTAACATAAGCGGATAGTAAGGATACATAGAAGCCCTATTCTCATCACATCTGAAGTAACTCCTTTATATTTACGTCTCTTTAATAATTCTTAGTTATAAACAACCAATCAAGTATTAATTCGCCAAATAGATACTATAAAATAGATAGTTGGTACTTGAACCCTAATCCTAGAGGACGATATTCGGTCTTATCTAAGACTATACTACTTGATACGATAACGTGCACTTGCGTTTAAAAGTGTGTGCATATTACGCGCATCAGTGTCCAATTAGGGCACCGGGTCGCGGCCATTCGGGTCGGATCGTGGCAGCTATATCCGAAAAGAGATTGGAGATTCTAAATTTTGCATAATTATTGATGAATCACGTGATGAATCTCTAAGGGAGCAAATGACTATTATTTTGAGGTTTCTTGATAAAAAAGGTTGTATACAAGAACAATTTTTTGATCTTGTGCATGTTAAGGACACTATGGCTATCACTCTTAAAAAAACGGCTTGTGATGTTCTTTCTCGGTATCGTCTTGATGTTTCAAATATCCGTGGGCAAGGGTATGATGGTGCTAGTAATATGAGAGGAGAGTGGAATGGATTGCAAGCATTATTTCTCTAAGTTGTCCTTATTCTTATTACATACATTTCTTCGCACATAAATTACAACTTGCTTTGGTTGTTGCTTCTAGGGAAGTTTTCCTTATTCATGATTTCTTTTCAAACTTGACTTTTGTTGTCAATATTGTATGTTCCTCTAGTAAGCGTCATGACGAGCTACAAGCTGTCAAATTAGATGAGATATCACTTTTGCTGGATATTGGTGAACTTGATAGTGGTAAAGGACAAAATCAGATAGGCACTTTGAAACGAGCTGGAGATACTCGTTGGAGCTCACATTTTTCTTTTGTTAGTAGTATGATAAATATGCATGTGGTTCATTAAAATATAAGAAAAAATGGATCAACTTACTCTCAACGAGAGGATGTTAATGCTGCTTATAAGATTATGAATTCATTTGAGTTCATATTGATTTTGCACATGATGAAAGAGATTATGAGAATTACAGATTGTCTTTGTAAAGTTTTACAACAGAAATCCCAAGTTATACTTAATGATGTACATTTAGTCAGCACTACAAAAACATTAATTCAGAAGTTGAGAGATGAAGAATAGGATCAATTATTGAAAAATGTGACATTATTTTGTGAATAACATGATATTTATTCTACTGATTGTAATATATTTATATAGAACGTCAAGGGCGTGCTCGTCATCAGAAAGATAATATCACAGTGAGTCAACATTTTAGAGTGAATCTCTTTTGTGTTACAATTGATTAACAATTGCAGGAATTGAATCACATGTTTAATGTTCAAACAATTGAGCTTTTGAGCCTAAGCAATAGTTTGATTCCTAAAGATAATTATGAAGCATTTAGTAAGGATGATAAATGTTCTCTTGTAGAAAAAATATATCCAGTGAATTTTAGTGAGCAATGTAACACCCCATTTTAAACCGGAGTCGAAAACGGGAGTACTAGCGAACCCTGCTTGAATAAAAGTGTTAAAAAATAAATAAGAAAATGTTAAAAGAATACTAAAATTTAAAAGGGTTGCCAGGAGTCGCCACCTAATTAGTTTGGGTGAATTAGGACACCTAAATGTTAACTAGTTTAAAGTAAACATTAACTCCATTTAATGGTCTGCTAAACTTAATGAGATTCTGGGCAAGAGTTCTTTATTAATCTAGAGGGAAGGGGTTAGGCACCCTCTAAGATCCGCTAACTTGCGGTTATCCTGCCAAACCTAGGGTTAATTATTTATGCTAACAATGTGTGTTTTGAAAAGTATTTAAGTAAAATATAGGAAGTATTTCGCCAGTATAAAAATGTGAGATTTATTTTAGAATATATAAAGCTAGTTCCAGCTAAAAGATGATTTATGCATTTTTATGACGTATTAGATAAGATACATGTGTTGTAAAAAAAAAAATTATTATGACTAAATGTATACTTATAAAATAAGATGTGAAATATCTATTATGCAAAAGGCTAACAAAATAATTTTTAATTATGAATGTTAGTAAGAGTTTATGAAGAAATTAATTTATTATGCTAAGGATTTAATAGAGTGATAATTTAACTACGTGGATATTTAATGTCATTTAGTATGGCTTAGGCGATGCATGACTAGTCAAAAAATAATTTAATTTAAGGAGAGTGAATTTCTAGCGTCAACTATTTTTTAATGACAACCCAAAGTTTAGCTATTTTAAATGTACTACTAGTAATCAGTAATGTAATGTTAGACAAATAAGTACAATAAATAAATGGGGTGAGGATATGAAGTGATAAGGACTCGAAGAAATGGCGAAGTCATTCGCCGGTGGCTTGGAATTTCCGATGCGGATAGAGAATGCACATAGATGCGGGTGAATGCAGATCTTCAGTTGATCAAAGCGCGACGAGTCTCGCGATGAAACTCTTCATTTGGCTCCGGTGCATTTCATGTAAAACAAAGGAAAATAAGGATTAGTATTTAGCCTAACCTTGTCACATAATAAGCATTTATATAAAAATTGAGCAGCTGATAAATTACTTCATTTTTTCGCAGGGCAATGCAGGCCCAAACATACGGCACTTCAGGTTTGAAAACAAGGGGACAGGCTACATACAATGATCCCAACTATTTCTGACTTAAAGGAAAATGGGTAGGCCTAGGACATAAACTCTTTTAGATTTTAAAAGGAGAAACTGATTAGCTCAATGCTTGCAACAAACCCATTTATACGAACATGTAGGTAAAGATATTCACTATATACGTACATATTCGGACTGTAAAACAAAACAGGGCAACCTGAATACGCAAATACATGTATGATCATATTTATATATCCTGTATATTCCTTAAGGTATACTATCCCTAAACAGTGTAGTCAAATCCTTTTGATAATATTCAGTTAATTACGAAGGCATTCACACAGATTAATAAACAGGCCTTACAAATCACGATCTCGGAGGCGGAATGACATTATATTCCTCAACTATTCTAAACAAATATAGCAGGTTGCAAATAATCAAAACGTTATTGTGACTGCTTCTTCTAACATATATGACACTACCCCCACCGACGGAATGAATCCAATTTACACACAAGTAAACCACAGATTACTATCCAGCAAACAACACAGAAATACATGTATGTGAAGTAACAGAGAGATATATTAACGGACGCGTCAACATGAGTGACTAACACTTTAACACTCAAACACACAGGAGATACAAAATGGACTGAGGGGTTTAGAACAAACATGTTACGGGAATCTCCTAATAACCTAACAGACAGGTCAACATGTATCGCCTCCTTTCACTGAGAGGGTCCACTCAATCAGCAAAGCTAAGAATTATGGATTTGAGAGGGACAGAAAATTTCCAATCACATAGAGGATCACATATCAGATATATCTTCAAACCCAAATCTGAACGAGCCAGACCTCTTTCCCTATTACCTGTCCGAGTAATGCAAACTGGCAGATAAGGAATTTCAGATTTTTGACAGTTTTATAAGCATGCTATTCCTAAGCAGACCTGGACAGTTTTAGCAGGCTTTGGACACTCTCAAGTAAACATTACTATATTAGAATCATTTTGGCAGGATTGACCGGTTCTATGGGAGATCTATGGTACAAGTTTGGCCATCAGTGTACTGGTAGGAAAGCCAATAGTATTCAGAACCTCAACTAGAAATGGAGATATCCATATACTACACTACACACTACACATTACATACTCTGAGATAGTGCAACAAATAACATGATATTGAACAAATTGTGCGACTTACTGTTTTATACGTAGCCGAGTTGGTATTAATAATTCCAATCCGAATCAGATAAGTGAAAATAGGTTTAAATATGTGTATTAATACTAATAAGCATGATTAATACTTATATAACACAGAAGCACACAGATTTAGATAACCAGTCGGTATTTCCACAAACAGCCTCATATCGATGAATACAGTAATCTAAGCTAGACACATTCAATCACACAAACATACATCAATACAAAAGACTGAGAAGAATTTGGGTTTACCTTCTCCGGGCAGCGAACCGAGGCAGCGTATCAAGTCGTCGGTTCACCCGGGGTTTATTGCGATGCGATTCGAAGCGATGTAGTTTCTGGCTTTCTAATTTTGTGTTATCGGAGGGGGCTAAGATGTGCGAAACTGGGGGAATTTCTAGGTGTAGAATTCTTACTGTCTCCACGACTGCTTCCTCCTATACTTGCATGTATAAGTCGATCGTTTTTTTTTTGCAATCCAGAGGGGGTCCGGATTTCGATCCTTGCCCTGACCATCGATTGCTTCCCCCCTTTTTATAGTCCTAATCTTGGGTTCTAAGTTTGGTAGGGTTTTAAATGCTGATTTTTGTGCGATTTGCACGAATCTTGGCGATTTAGTTTTGATTTTATTGTTATGGTAAGTTTGTATTTTTGGGCAGATTCGGTAAGGGAACGATTTGGTTATGTGACTCGCCGGATTCTCAGGCGAGAATCCTGGCATGGGCGACGGGGTTAGGTGCGGCGACTTTAGGGTTAGGTAAAAAAAAAAAAATGAAAAGGTGGGCTGCTGGACGACAATGGAGGCTAAAGGCTGAGAGGGTAAAGGCCGAGGGAAGGTAAAAGGTTTTTGCGGATGGGCCTTTGTGGGTAAAGGGAAAATAAAGGGTAGAAGGGGTGTTGGGCCTGCGGGCAATTGGAGTGGGCTGGGCGAAATGTAGTGGGTTGTGGATAATTTATTTAAGGGATGGGAATTGGGCTAGTTTAAATGGGTATTAGATTTAGGAGTTAGTTTTAGGAGTTAATTAATTAATTTAGTGGTGAATTAATTTAGTAAATTGTGATTAAATTATTTAGGTGCTTTATTAATCCAATTGTTATAAATGCGGGCGTGCTATTTAATTAGTGCTTAATATCTTAGAATGATGTGCTATTATTAAAACACGTGTGTTAGATTATTATTTTATGTATTTATTAGTTATTATTAAATTACGACAGAGCTTGAAATTAATTAGTGCGGGTGCGAGACTCTAAATGCTTAATACTCTACGTAGAAAAATGCGAAGTTATTATTAAATTATTTATTTATGCTTGTATTAATGTTTTATTGTTGCATTTTATTATTTTAAAATTATTAAAATTATTGTTGAAAATTAGTGGAATTTTATGGTTAATGACTGGACGGGAGGGTCAAAATTGGGTGTCAACAGTTGTCCCTCTTTGTATGGAGATGATGGAAGAATCTTCGGACAAAGACGTTGACTCATAGCCAATTTTGTCTCGATCCTCAGAATTGAAAGGTTTGGGCAATTAGACAAGGCTGACGCAAAATTTAAAAAAATTGTCCCAGTGTCGAGTTATGACGACACTGGGCTACCATGGTCAAACACCAAGGCGGGCAAACGCGGACTCAAAATTTGTCCCAGTGTCGAGTTATGACGACACTGGGCTACCATGGTCAAAACGCCAAGGTGGGCTAACGCGGATTCAAAATTTGTCCCAGTGTCGAGTTATGACGACACTGGGTTGTGATGCTAAAAGAAAAATAAAAATAACTGGCTTGCACCTGGGGTGTACCGGTGTCGACTTATTATGCTGGGTTTTATGGAGATGTGGAACGAGTGGACCGACGCTTGAGGCCGCTTCTGCCATTTGTTTGGAAGGTTGGCCCCCCAACAAATTGTCCCGGTTCGCTGTAAGAGAAAATCCACGTTGTGCTCCATCTTTTGCAGTTCCTGTAGATTGAAGCTAAGATAGAAGCATTAGTGCATAACTGTCAAAACAAAACAATGTAAGAATGTGAATTTGTGCTGTGGTTGTAGTCAGATTGTATATACTATATAATGAAATGATGTGATGATACGCTCAGATAGATAGACGAGATGACGCCAGATGGGCGCGCTGCCTTTGTATGGATGATATGTAGATGTTCGTCGTTGTATGGACGATATGTAGATGTTCGTCGTTGTATGGACGATATGTAGATGTTCGTCGTTGTATGGACGATATGTATATGTTCGTCGTTGTATGGACGAGATGCAGATGTTCGTCGTTGTATGGACGATATGTAGATGTTCGTCGTATGGGCGGAATCATCTTGTATGGACGAAATGCAAATGACGCCTTGTATGGGCGTTCTCGTCTTGTACGGACGAGATGCAAATGACGCCTTGTATGGGCGTTGTCGTCTTGTATGGACGAAATGCAAATGACGCCTATGGGCGTTGTCGTCTTGTATGGACGAAATGCAAATGACGCCTTGTATGGGCGTTCTCGCTCAGATGGACGAGATGCGTATGACGCCTTTCAGGCATAGATAAAAATTGTTTTATATATGAAGTTGTGTCGCAATTCATGCGTAATCAAAACAGATGAAATAATTAAAGTGTAAATGATGTAGCCTGTGATTTTTTGCAAGATGTATTTGATGTAGACTTGTTGCAGTTTGACTTTGCGAGCGAATCTGTTGTGTTGGAATGTTGCTATTGGCGCTGCTTTCGAGTTGTCGCCGTTTTGGACTTGTTGTGTTGATGACGCGTTGTTGGGCGTGTCTTTGCCGCCTGAGACTAAAGCTCAAGAAAGAGTTAGTGCATAATCGCTAAGACGTAATAATAATAAAGCATAAAAATGAGAAAAATGCAATTTTGAACGCAGAGAAAATCTTCCCTGTGTAGATGTGATATGTTGATGATGTCTTCTTTTTAGGACTTGGAGTCGTTTTCAGACTTGGCGTCGTTTTCTGACTTGTAGTCGTTTTAAGAATTGTCGTAGTTTTCGGACTTGTCGTCGTTTCGGACTTGTCGTCGTTTTGGATTCGAGTCGTTTTGGACCGAGTCGTTTCGACTAGACGTCGTTTTTGGGCGTGGTGTCGTTTCGGACTTAGCGTCGTTTTGGACGCGAGTCGTTTCGGACCGAGTCGCTTTGGACTCGGCGTCGTTTTGGGCGCGTGTCGCTTTCGGACTCGGCGTCGTTGATCGCGTGTCGTTTTGGACTTAGCGTCGTTTTGACGTGGACGTCGTTTTGACGCGAGTCGTTTCGACTGAGTCGCTTTCGACTCGGCGTCGTTTTTGGGCGTGGTGTCGTTTTCGACTTAGCGTCGTTTGGACGCGAGTCGCTTTCGACCGAGTCGTTTCGACTCGGCGTCGTTTTGGGCGTGGTGTCGTTTCGACTTAGCGTCGTTTGGACGTGGCGTCATTTTCGACGCGAGTCGTTTCGACTCGGAGTCGTTTTCGGACTCGACGTCGTTTTTGGACGTGGTGTCGTTTTCGGACTTAGCGTCGTTCTCGGACGTGTTGCTGATGCTCCTGTATAATAAATGTTCCTGCACGCTAAGCTTGAGAGAAGTTAGTGCATAACTGTTAAAACAGAATGATAAATATTTGAGAAAGGCAAATTATGTGGGTAGAGATGTCGTCCCGAGATGTTTCTCGCAATCGATTTAATTGCCATGATGCTTTTGTTGGGTGTTTTATACCCGAAATGACGCGCTTAGACTTTGTCGGACTTTTGAATTTCATCGCTGATTGTCGGTGCCTCTATCTCTCGGCGTATGGAATCATATTTGCTTGTCCTTTCGTGGCGAAGTCCCAAAGATTGTCGATTTTGTGGCCGAAGTCGGATATATGTCGCCGCCGACATACGCCGATAACGCTGCGTTCGACGTGTTGCTGCTGCTCCTGTAGGATAAATGCTCCTGCAAGCTTGAGAAAACATTAGTGTATACCTGTTTAAATGAAATGATAAACACATACGAGAAATGCAATTTTATGGGTAAAGATGTTGTCCTCGCTACGCGGATGAATATCGAGATGTCGCCCTTGCATGGACATGCTAAATCCAGAATCGACGAATTGCCATGATGCCTTTGTTGGGTGTGATGCATTGGTTGCCAATTTGACTTTATGCCCTAGTTGATGCGCTAGGTTTTGTTGCGGAACTTTGAACTTTGACTGCTGATTGTTGATGCCCCTTTCTGCTGCTTCTGAAGAATTTTGTTGTATTTTCTGCTTCTGCTAGTATGCAGAACTTTGTTGTACCTTCTGCTAATATGAGGGACCTGCGCTCAAAGAAAAATTTGTGAGTTTGAGGGGGGGCGGTTGATTCGCGTTGACTTCGCCGCTTTGTTCCTTGATATCTGCGTGCCTGGCCTGTTTGGACTTGCAACCCCTGTCTGGTTTCCTACATTGTCCCAGTTTTGAATATGCAAAAGGGCGTTTGGCCTTAAAGTGAGTCTCAATGGAGTTGCTTGTGTATTCTCGTTGTTTTCAAAACAAGGGGAAGGTTTCCTAATGGTGTGACCGAAGCCGATTTAGGCCGCCTACGTATCCCCATGAGGGAATCAGGTCATGACGTAGTTCATTACAAGCGAATATTGGGTAAGATTAAAAAGGTGGGACCGAGGCCGATGTGGCCGCCTACGTATCCGCCAAGGGAATCAGGTCGAACGTAGTTCCAATTACAAGCAAAGAACAATTGGGCATTTTCTAAAAGGTGGGACCGAAGCCGATGTGGCCGCCTACGTATCCGCCAAGGGAATCAGGTCACACGTAGTTCCAATTACAAGCAAAGGAGAAATTGGGATTTTGTAAAAGGTGGGACCGAAGCCGATGTAGCCGCCTACGTATCCGCCAAGGGAATCAGGTCACACGTAGTTCCAATTACATATGAAGGGCAAAAAATATATTAAACTAACTATTTTTAGGACTCAGCGGGCCAAAGCAGGGGGCATGAGTCCACTTCTTCTTGCTTTGTGTCTTAGAGGGCGGGGTCTTCAGCGGAGTCATACCGGATCACATTGTATTTATGTTTCCTTTTCAGCAACGAGCAGACTTTAGAGCCTTTCCACGCAGTTTTTGTATCTTCTTCTTTTGATTTCTGCGAAGTGCATGTTTTGATGAATGACTGGTTCAGGCACAACAGGCTCTAGCCAAGGAGCATTTCTCTTCCTTTGGAGATTGATTGATGATTCAACGACAGTTCCTTCCAAACTGTTTTGTTCAACAATCATGTTCACATAGGCATCATCGGGGTTTGGTAAGTGGTTGTTGTTTATATTGGGGAAAACTTCTTTAAGTTGGATGACTCCATCTTTGATCAATTCCTCGATCTTGTCTTTGAGGGTATAACAATTTTCGGTGTCGTGTCCCTCTGCACCGGAGTGGTATGCACAATGTTTAGTTTTATCGTGCCCTCGGGAGGTAGGCCAGGGGTATTTAGGAATGGGTGGAGTATTCTGCGGCTGACTTTTCATACACTTGGGCTATGGGTTCGCCTAAAGGTGTATAGGTTTTTGTTGGTTTTCTTTCGCATCTACGGGGTTTGGGTCCGCTTGTGCGGGTTCGTGATTGTGGTGAGTATTTTGGATATCTTTGGTTGGGTATGGTAAGCGAGGATATGGGGCGTAGTCTTGATAATGTGGATTTGAGTGTTTTGGTTATAGTAAGGAGGCGTGGATTGTGATACACCGATGTTGTTCGCCTATGCTCCCGAATGACCATGATAGAGGTGATGATCTCTTCTCCTCTGCGAGGTACCTCCTATGGAATCGATCGCATTGCACGCTAGTTGCTTGTAGGGTCGTCAAGTTTGTAATTCTGTCTTAATGTTTCTTCCACGAAGTCGCCATTCTACGACTTCGCAAAACTTCGCCCAATTACACCGATCATTCTTTCATAATATGTCGCGTCTTTCAACGATCGCACAAACAAAGTGGTCATTTCGCCTGCCATTGGAGGTGGACCTTCACGCTTCGACCGCCACCTCGGCGTATTCCACGAAAGTTTCGTGGATTTCTTTTCAAGCTTCATAAGATAAAATGTCCCAGATGCGTCGATGTTGAATCTAAATCTATCCATGAAATCTTGTGCCATGGCATTCCAATCGCCCCATTTTCGGTGGTCTTGGCATTGTACGATCCGGCGCCACGGTTAGACTCGATGAATAGCTTCATGATGATTGCTGGATTTTTACCAACTCCAATCAATTTATCGCAATATGACCTTAGATGAGCTCGAGGATTCCTTTTCCATCGAACATGTCAAATTTGGGCACCTTGTACCCACTGTAATTCAACGTCGGGTGCGTGCATAAGTTTTCATATTCCAAACCTTCTTCCCTTGTTCATCCGAATGCTTTTGAATGCCTCTTTCAAACTACGATTTCTTTTGCCATATTTTCATCACTGGCTCGAGTCCGCCGCCCATTTCCTTGTATTGATCTGTCTCTTAAGAGGATGTATGCATAATAAATTGGCTTTCGATCGGATGTGCTAATCCCTCATATCGTTTGTGTGTCATCTGCTCGTATTGGGTGGCTTGGCAATTTGGGTTGAGTGGGGAGATATAAGTAGGTGGAGGTTGAGATGTGTATGTAGTGAACGGATCGTTTTGGAGGTCGGCTTGCAAATTGACCGGGCGAGTGACATTTTGGTGTGGTGGTATGTTGCGGCCTCTGCGGGAGCTTTGGGAAGTGGAGGCTCGAGGCTTGTGACACGATTGCATTTGTCCTTTGCTCTGGGAGTGGTGCATTCAAGCAAATAGACAGGTTTGTGATATTTCGGAGCCTTTCTATTTCGGCTTGCATGATTTCCATTTGCTGCAATAGTGTGGCGAGGTTTTGATCATTGGTGTTTCTCCTTTCCAACGCATTTGCATCCTCTACGGGAACGGGGACGAGTCCTAAGTTGTTTCGTTCTGGTGCTTCTGGATTAGTCACTTATTGGATGATTGTGCTTCTGCCAGTCAACGCGAATCAACCTTTTGGGGATAAGCTAGACAAAAATAACCCTTTAACAAATGAAGCAAACCAGGTTAGTATAATATGCAAAACGTTGCAGCCAATATATACTAATAAGCAAATTGCAAATCAAGTGCGTGTTCTAACATGTTTGGGACCTCTTTATGCCAGAGGTAGGCCTAAACGTCAAATATGCGAGGTTATGATGGATTTGTCCAAGTCGCCCAACTGTAATGCTTTTGTTGGAAATGGCGACCAAATGACGGTGCACTTTTCCAATTTCAGCATGACATGATTAGGTTTGGATTTGTCTATCATCGCCACGCTACACATAATATGCTGGTTGGTCGTTGGGTTGAGGAACCCGTCGACAAGTTTGGTGTCTTCCTAATTGTGGTGTCGATGCCAAGGACCGACCCACCTAAGGTAAATGCATGCATGCCCTAAAATAAAGGGTGGTATAGCTCTATCTTAAGTTTCTAAGATTTGGCTTTTCTAGACGCAAGGTTCCCGAGCGGACAACTCGAGTGAGAAGGCTACGCGACCACCGGTTGGACCGGATTCTCCGCGCAAAACACCAACTCTCTTAATTTTGGGTGTTTGAAAGAAATTTGCAGGTGCGCGAAGCACACCCGCGTGTTGTGTGTGATAGTGTGAATTTTCCAGAGTGGAAGAAATATGAGCGGAATGTCAGTTTAAGGAAAGCAGTAAAACGAATAGCAATTAAACATACAAAATTAAGCGAGCAATTTTAAGGCATTTAAAACAAACAAATAAAGCTAAGAAATAATAAACCTAGGTTTGTTATGGTCAAGAACCTTAAATCCCCAGTGGAGTCGCCATCTGTAACACCCCATTTTAAACCGGAGTCGAAAACGGGAGTACTAGCGAACCCTGCTTGAATAAAAGTGTTAGAAAATAAATAAGAAAATATTAAAAGAATACTAAAATTTAAAAGGGTTGCCAGGAGTCGCCACCTAATTAGTTTGGGTGAATTAGGACACCTAAATGTTAACTAGTTTAAAGTAAACATTAACTCCATTTAATGGTCTGCTAAACTTAATGAGATTCTGGGCAAGGGTTCTTTATTAATCTAGAGGGAAGGGGTTAGGCACCCTCTAAGATCCGCTAACTTGCGGTTATCCTGCCAAACCTAGGGTTAATTATTTATGCTAACAATGCGTGTTTTGAAAAGTATTTAAGTAAAATATAGGAAGTATTTCGCTAGTATAAAAATGTGAGATTTATTTTAGAATATATAAAGCTAGTTCCAGCTAAAAGATGATTTATGCATTTTTATGACGTATTAGATAAGATACATGTGTTGTAAATAAAAAATTTATTATGACGAAATGTATACTTATAAAATAAGATGTGAAATATCTATTATGCAAAAGGCTAACAAAATAATTTTTAATTATAAATGTTAGTAAGAGTTTATGAAGAAATTAATTTATTATGCTAAGGATTTAATAGAGTGATAATTTAACTACGTGGATATTTAATGTCATTTAGTATGGCTTAGGCGATGCATGACTAGTCAAAAAATAATTTAATTTAAGGAGAGTGAATTTCTAGCGTCAACTATTTTTTAATGACAACCCAAAGTTTAGCTATTTTAAATGTACTACTAGTAATCAGTAATGTAATGTTAGACAAATAAGTACAATAAATAAATGGGGTGAGGATATGAAGTGATAAGGACTCGAAGAAATGGCGAAGTCAATCGCCGGTGGCTTGGAATTTCCGATGCGGATAGAGAATGCACATAGATGCGGGTGAATGCAGATCTTCGGTTGATCAAAGCGCGACGAGTCTCGCGATGAAACTCTTCATTTGGCTCCGGTGCATTTCATGTAAAACAAAGGAAAATAAGGATTAGTATTTAGCCTAACCTTGTCACATAATAAGCATTTATATAAAAATTGAGCAGCTGATAAATTACTTCATTTTTTCGCAGGGCAATGCAGGCCCAAACATACGGCACTTCAGGTTTGAAAACAAGGGGACAAGCTACATACAATGATCCCAACTATTTCTGACTTAAAGGAAAATGGGTAGGCCTAGGACATAAACTCTTTTAGATTTTAAAAGGAGAAACTGATTAGCTCAATGCTTGCAACAAACCCATTTATACGAACATGTAGGTAAAGATATTCACTATATACGTACATATTCGGACTGTAAAACAAAACAGGGCAACCTGAATACGCAAATACATGTATGATCATATTTATATATCCTGTATATTCCTTAAGGTATACTATCCCTAAACAGTGTAGTCAAATCCTTTTGATAATATTCAGTTAATTACGAAGGCATTCACACAGATTAATAAACAGGCCTTACAAATCACGATCTCGGAGGCGGAATGACATTATATTCCTCAACTATTCTAAACAAATATAGCAGGTTGCAAATAATCAAAACGTTATTGTGACTGCTTCTTCTAACATATATGACACTACCCCCACCGACGGAATGAATCCAATTTACACACAAGTAAACCACAGATTACTATCCAGCAAACAACACAGAAATACATGTATGTGAAGTAACAGAGAGATATATTAACGGACGCGTCAACATGAGTGACTAACACTTTAACACTCAAACACACAGGAGATACAAAATGGACTGAAACAAACATGTTACGAGAATCTCCTCATAACCTAACAGACAGGTCAACATGTATCGCCTCCTTTCACTGAGAGGGTCCACTCAATCAGCAAAGCTAAGAATTATGGATTTGAGAGGGACAGAAAATTTCCAATCACATAGAGGATCACACATTGTATATATCTTCAAACCCAAATCTGAACGAGCCAGACCTCTTTCCCTATTACCTGTCCGAGTAATGCAAACTGGCAGATAAGGAATTTCAGATTTTTGACAGTTTTATAAGCATGCTATTCCTAAGCAGACCTGGACAGTTTTAGCAGGCTTTGGACACTCTCAAGTAAACATTACTATATTAGAATCATTTTGGCAGGATTGACCGGTTCTATGGGAGATCTATGGTACAAGTTTGGCCATCAGTGTACTGGTAGGAAAGCCAATAGTATTCAGAACCTCAACTAGAAATGGAGATATCCATATACTACACTACACACTACACACTACACATTACATACTCTGAGATAGTGCAACAAATAACATGATATTGAACAAATTGTGCGACTTACTGTTTTATACGTAGCCGAGTTGGTATTAATAATTCCAATCCGAATCAGATAAGTGAAAATAGGTTTAAATATGTGTATTAATACTAATAAGCATGATTAATACTTATATAACACAGAAGCACACAGATTTAGATAACCAGGCGGTCTTTCCACAAACAAATTTCATATCGATGAATACGAGAATCTAAGCTGAGACACATTCAATCACACAAACATACATCAATACAAAAGATCGAGAAGAATTTGGTTTACCTTTCTCCGGCAATAACCGAGGCAACAGATCAGTCGCTTCGTTCACCCGGGGTTTGTTGCGATGCGATTCGAAGCGATGTAGTTTCTGGCTTTCTAATTTTGTGTTATCGGAGGGGGCTAAGATGTGCGAAACTGGGGGAATTTCTAGGTGTAGAATTCTTACTGTCTCCACGACTGCTTCCTCCTATACTTGCATGTATAAGTCGATCGTTTTTTTTTTGCAATCCAGAGGGGGTCCGGATTTCGATCCTTGCCCTGACCATCGATTGCTTCCTCCTTTTTATAGTCCTAATCTTGGGTTCTAAGTTTGGTAGGGTTTTCAATGCTGATTTTTGTGCGATTTGCACGAATCTTGGCGATTTAGTTTTGATTTTATTGTTATGGTAAGTTTGTATTTTTGGGCAGATTCGGTAAGGGAACGATTTGGTTATGTGACTCGCCGGATTCTCAGGCGAGAATCCCGGCATGGGCGACGGGGTTAGGTGCGGCGACTTTAGGGTTAGGTAAAAAAAAAAAAAAAAAAATTGAAAAGGTGGGCTGCTGGACGACAATGGAGGCTAAAGGCTGAGAGGGTAAAGGCTGAGGGAAGGTAAAAGGTTTTTGCGGATGGGCCTTTGTGGGTAAAGGGAAAATAAAGGGTAGAAGGGGTGTTGGGCCTGCGGGCAATTGGAGTGGGCTGGGCGAAATGTAGTGGGTTGTGGATAATTTATTTAAGGGATGGGAATTGGGCTAGTTTAAATGGGTATTAGATTTAGGAGTTAGTTTTAGGAGTTAATTAATTAATTTAGTGGTGAATTAATTTAGTAAATTGTGATTAAATTATTTAGGTGCTTTATTAATCCAATTGTTATAAATGCGGGCGTGCTATTTAATTAGTGCTTAATATCTTAGAATGATGTGCTATTATTAAAACGCGTGTGTTAGATTATTATTTTATGTATTTATTATTTATTATTAAATTACGACAGAGCTTGAAATTAATTAGTGCGGGTGCGAGACTCTAAATGCTTAATACTATACGTAGAAAAATGCGAAGTTATTATTAAATTATTTATTTATGCTTGTATTAATGTTTTATTGTTGCATTTTATTATTTTAAAATTATTAAAATTATTGTTGAAAATTAGTGGAATTTTATGGTTAATGACTGGACGGGAGGGTCAAAATTGGGTGTCAACAAGCAAGAGAAAACAAATTTGAGATTTCAACTTCAACACTTTATTCTTGAGGCTGTTAGTCATCTAAAATTGATTAACTTGTCAACTATGTCTGAATTGTGTGAAGCTTTGGAAAAACAGGGAAGGCGAATACATATTACTTGATTGACCGGATAGTCCGCCTTATCTTAACTCTTTCTACGGCTAGTACAAAAAGATCATTTTCAGCAATGAAAATAATCAAGACAAAGTTGCGTAGTAAGATGGAGGATGAATTTCTTGCTAATAATATGGTGGTTTATATTGAAAAAGAGATAGTTGAAAGTTTTAGCTCTTATTCAATTATTAATGATTTCAAGTCTTTAAAAGAACGAAGCACAACAATTTAATTATAGGTATGTCTTTTCTTTTATATATTATATTTTATTGTGTTGATGTTATTTTGAATTTTTAATAAAATTAAATTTTGTTCTTATAAATTTCTATTATAATATTTTTGTTAGTAGTTACCGTCCCCCCTTAATATTTTAGGCAGGATCCGCCACTGGATGTAATAGAATATTACCATATCTTGTATATTACTATTGATATAATATTATCATATTTTGTATATCTTTTATATTAGGTAAACTTATATTTCAATTGTAATTAGGTAGATTTAGTTACCTAATTTGTAATTATGTAACGTTATATATATTGTACACAATAATCAATGAAATACAAAAAACGTATTTCTACAGTTTGATAAGTAATAAAAAATCCAAATGCATATAAAGCTCCTTAAAATTATCATAAATTTTCATTTAGACGCCTCAACTTAGCCTATTACCCCTAAGACACTTAAAGTGAGTGCACAATGTACCTATTAAACACAAATAGCTGACACGACCCAATGTTTGTTTTCCACATCCTTTTGGCGGGTGAACAGACATGGTGAGTTACTTGGTGCTCGTTCCGGCGAGTCCTATCTTTCCATATTTTATTTACTCTACTTCACGCTTCTAGGAATAATTTCCTCCACACCAACAAGATACCAAATTTCAATAATAGCCAGTGAACAGAAATCCAAAACCATAAGCTTAGTGTTAATGGCTTTGTAAGTCCTCAGTGAAACCTGAAGCGATTTTTTCTTTCTTTCTTTCTTGTCTACCCCCACCACCAATATCCAAGTGCCTTTTTTTGATTGGTTAGCTATACCACATCACCGCGCGTGTTGTTTTTTTTGTTGGCTAGTAAAGAAGGGTTAAATAGGTACATTGTGCACCCACTTTAAGTGCCTAATAGGTAGGGCTGTTAGCGGTCCGAATACTCCCGGTAATTATCCGAGAACCGGACCGGTAAATCCGGACCGATACTCGTACCGAAATCTTAACGGTCCGGATACGTGTACCAAAAAAAATACCCGGACCGATAAGGAGCCGGACTGGTAACCCGGTAAAATACCGTGAACACCCCGACCCCACCCTCCGGTAACCCCAGGCAGCCCAGCCCCAACCCCGACTCTAATTAGTTGTAAATTAATGAAACTTTAAATGTGCATAACTTTGGGCTCGGATGTACGTTTGACCTAATATTTTTTTGATTTAGAGTATTTTTTCTAGATAGGGCGACAAACAGCTAAAGCGGTTGGAGCGACCAATTTCTCAAAAAACATTCGTCTTGCCAATCAATTTCACTTTTACCCCAAATTGTTACCAATTGTCCATTTTCAAATTTAAATATCTCGCGCTATACAATATATTTCAACGTAAAAATTTCGTAGTAATGTGTCCGAGAATGTCAAAAAAAATAATCGGCCCGACCCGGAAAATTCTTATCGGTCCGGACCGATAAGATTTCGGTCCGGGACCGAATCTCGTTCCAGGACCGATAAACTTATCGGACCGGTTCCGGTAAGTGGATACCCGGACCGGTCCGGACCGATAACACCACTACTAATAGATAATAGGTAATAGGTGATAAATTGACCAACTTTAAAGGGTTGTATATGAATTTGGTCTAACATAAAGTATTTGAAAGTATAATAAAAGTATACCGTAATATAGATGATATACTCTTCATATACAATGTTTTGTGTATATCACAGAAACACAAAGCAATATATGGCAAGGTTGGACCGTGATATACACGGTATACCCAGTCGTGTATATCACTGTTTTTAGGCCCTATTTTAGTATTGTATTTGTATTTAATCAGCATTGTACATTTACCATAATTATACGATTCTTGTACGAATAGAATAGGATTTTGGGAGTAGACTGTAGAGTAGGAATATGATTTTCCATATTATGAAAATTATAAATTGTATATATACTCATTCATTAATGAAAATAATCAAGGGATTATTTCTTTCATAGTATCAGAAGTCTAGGTCTCAAAACCTTAACATTCTTCCGCTATTTTTCGGCTCAAAATACGAGACTCCTTCTCGGGTTTTTCAAGTGTGTTATACTATACTCCTCCCTTCCCAAAATTTCTTCCTAATTCCAAATTCTCCTATTGTTCTTTCGTTATGTCTACATCAAAGAACACATTTCATCCAGCCCTTACAATTTCCAACATCAGAAACCACATCCCTATTGTTCTTGATATAGAAAACGTCCAATATGCGACGTGAGCTGAATTATTTAAGATTCACGCACACTCGCATCAAGTACTACATCATATCATCCCCTCAGCCGCAGGTAAGGAGCCTGCCCCAGAAGTTGACCAGGTGTTATGGACAACTCTTGATGCCACCGTTATGCAGTGAATTTACTTCACTATCTCTACGTACCTCTTACAAACAATTCTTGAACCCGATGCTACGACGATGGAAACTTGGAATAGGGTTCCCATACCGACTCCGACAGATATTGAGACCGCGATGCATATGCTTGGATAGAATCCTCTAGACGCGAATTGGTACATGGACACCAGTGCCACTTCTCACATGACATCCGACCAAGTTACTCTCTCGTCTTATTTCAATATGAGTAAAAATCGTGGCATTATTGGTAATGACAACTCAATTCGTGGTTACGGTAATACAACTTTGTTCCCCCCCCCCCCCCTTCCGCATCCACATCTTGTTTTGAAAAATACCCTAAATGCACCTAACTTAATTAAAAATTTGGCGTCTATCAGAAAATTCACCACTAATAATTGGGTTTCTATTAATTTTGATCCATTTGGATTTTTTTGTGAAGGAATTCAAAACGGGGATACCTTTCATAAGATGCAATAGTCTGAGAGATCTTTATCCAATTACAACCACCACCACTTCCTCGAGTCAAGCCATGTCGTCCACCTTTGCAGCTCTAGCTCATTTCTTGTGGCATGCACGTTTGGGTCATCCAGGATCGCCAATTATTTCTTTCTTGCATAAAAAACTATTTTATTTCGTGTAAGAGTACGAGTAGTACTCCAAATTATAATTCTTGTCCGTTGGGGAAACATATTCGATTACCATTTGTAGTCTCTACTTCTCATACTTTGATGCCTTTTGACATTATTCATAGCGATTTATGGACATCTCCCGTTCTTTGGGTCATCATTATTATGTTCTATTTTTGGATGATTATTCTAATTTTATGCATTTTTTCGTTAGCGAATAAAAATCTCAAGTTTTTCCACATTCTTACAATTTAGAACACTCATCCGCACCCAATTTGAACGGGAAATAAAAAATATACAATATGATAATGACAAAGAATATGATAACGGGTTGTTTCAGGTTTTTTTGTGATGCTAATGACATAGTTTTTCATTTCTCATGTCCTCATACGTCCTCACAAAATGGGAAAGCCGAACGAAAAATTCATACCATTAATAATACTGTCCAAACTTTATTGGCCCATATTTTCGTCCCTCCTTTCTTTTGGCATCATGCTCTACAAATGACTACTTATCTTCTTAACGTACTTCCTAACAAAGAGTTGGCATTTAAATCTCCCATCAAACTCATCTATCATAAGGATCTGTCATATTATCATCTTAAGGTCTTTGGGTGTTTATACTATCCGCTCTTTCTATCTACTACAATAAACAAGCTTCAAGCCCGTTCTACCGTTTGTGTGTTTTTGGGTTATCCGTCAAATCATCGTGGTTACAAGTGTTTTGATTTATCTTCTAATAAAATCATAATCAGTCGTCATGTTATTTTTTATGAAACCCAATTTCTGTTTACCAAAGTGTTTAGTCGCGTACCTAGCTCGTATAATTTTTTGGATAACGGCGTCCCACCATATATTCTACATCATTTGTTGGACCCACACCATCCCACTGACCCGCCAGCAAGCCCACTGCCTGCTGGCCCAACATCCTCCCAGCCCACTCAAGTCTTTCGGTCCATTCCAGTGGGTCGCCTTCCAAGTCTTCCGTCTCAGCCCAGTCCCATCCCACTCCTACAACTGCTTCTGTTTCGGCTATTATGTCCTGAGTTAGGCCAGCAGGCCCACTACCTGCTGGCCAATTCGTCAACCCTCCGATATTCACCCAAAATCCATCCATTTCTACCTCGAGTCAAGGGCATGTTACTCATAGTCAAAGCGGTATTTTAAACCAAAAATTTATTTGAATCAAAATTTTAATGTTCTTAAATCCCCATCGCCCCGTAATCCAGTGTCTGCATTAAATGACCCAAATTGGAAATCATCTATGAATGACGAATATAATACTCTTATTAAAAATAAGATGTGGGAGTTGATATCCCGTCCTTTTGGTGTTAATATTATCCAGTCTATGTGGATTTTACTCATAAAGATAATTCTGACGATTCATTTGCGATTCATAAGGTTCGTCTTGTAGGTGATGGTAAAACACAGCAGATTGACGTGGACTGTGGTGAGACATTCAGTCTGGTTGTTAAATCGGCTACCATTTACACGGTTCATATTTTAGCTCTCTCAAAATTTTGGCCCCATATGCTTGGTATAAACGGTTTGTAGACTATGTCTCTACTATTGAGTTCTCTCACAACAGGTCTGATAATTCTCTGTTCATCTATCATCGTAGGGATTTCCTGACATATATTCTATTGTTTGTGGATGATATTATATTGATTGATTCATCTGATGATTTATATCGGTCGATCATGACACTACTCAGTTCTGAGTTTGCTATGAAAGACTTGGGGCCCTTGAGTTATTTCTTGGAAATTATTGTCACTCGTCATGCATGTGGGTTATTCTTATCACAAAGAAAATATGCTGCTGAAATAATTGAGAGGGCTGGTATGTCCTCGTGTAAATCTACTTCTACTCCAGTTAATACTAAGCCCAAACTGGGTGATACAGCAGGCTCACCATACAAGGATTCCACCCACTATCGCAGTCTTGCAGGAGCACTTCAGTATCTCACCTTCACGAGATTGGATATTACGTATGTTGTGCAGCATGTGTGTTTTTTTATGCATGATCCTCAGATTGAACACATGAATTTGCTCAAACGCATTATACTGTACTTACAGGGCATACTTGATTATGGTTTACATCTATATCCGTTGTCAGTCTCGACACTTGTCTCTTATACATGTGTTGATTAGGGTGGCTGTCTGGACACTAGACGTTCTACATCTGGTTATTATATGTTTCTCAGTGATAACTTGGTCTCCTGGTCTGCAAAATGATAAGCTACCTTATCCCGCTCTAGTGCCTAGGCAGAGTAGCGAGGGGTGACCAATGTGGTTTCTGAATCATGTTAGTTACGTAATCTTCTCTTAGAACTTCACTTTCCCATTCAAAAAGCTACATTGGTTTATTGTGATAATGTTAGTGCAATGTATCTTTCTGCGAATCCGGTCCAACATCAACACACTAAACATACTGAGATGAATATCTATTTTGTTCGCGAAAAGGTAGCTCGTGGACAAGTACGCGTCTTACATGTCCCTTTCAGGTATCAAATTACAGACATCTTTACGCAGGGTCTTCTCTCAGTTTTATTTAAAGATTTTAGGGATAGTCTCAGCGTACGAAGACCGCCCGCTTTGACTGCGGGGATGTGAAAGTATATCGTGATATACACGATATACACTGCATAAACAATGTCTTGTGTATACCATGTATATCACGGAAACACAAAACAATATATGACAAGGTTGGACCGTGATATACACGGTATACCCAGTCGTGTATATCACAATTTTTAGTCCCTATTTTAGTATTATATTTGTATTTAATTAGCATTGTACACTTACCATAATTATAGGATTCTTGTACAAATAGAATAAATTTTTTGATAGTATTGTAGGAATAGAATTTTCTATATTATGAAAATTATAAATTATATATATACTCATTCATTAATTAAAATAATTAAAAAATTATTTCTTTCGATATATATATATTCTAGGAACAAACAATATATGTGTTGGAGTAGGGGTGGCGGGAGGAGGTGAGTGGCATGGGAGGAGACTTATTTTTCCTAATCTTTAAAAAACTTATTTTTCTATAAAAATATTTTTCAAAACATATAGATCAACCAAACATGAGAAAGTTATAAAAAAAAAAAAAAAATCCTCTATATCAAACGAAGTTTTTGCACGAATCTCCCTTCTAAGGCACTGTCTTTAACCCCCCCCCACCCCCCACCATATGTGGTCATTAATTTTTGCTTCTACTATTTATTTAATGAAAATGTTCAGACTTGTCTAGCTCGGCATAGTCATGTAACATTTTTTTTTTAAAACTGAACTTTTGCCTCGCTCTGCTCAAGTTCTGTAGAAATATCGTTATGCGGCATAAGTTGTGTAGTATTTTTCAGATTATGTTGAGTTTTGAAAGTTTTGCCTTTTTCGGCATAACTTGTGTGGATGTTATGATACATATGCCGGAGCTAATGTAAATTTTGCGGAGCAAAATCTAAACTTATGTTATTTTTCAGATTATGTTGAGTTTGAAAGCTTTTTCTTGTCTGACATAACTTGTGGGATATTATGACACATATGCCAAAGCTAAACGTTAACTTTGCCGAGCAAAATCTAGGTTATACCGTGCCAAATATGTTGACGGGCAAACACTAATGACCACAAATTTAAGAAGCAAAAATTAAAAACCACCCCAAAATAGGGCATTTGTGGGAATGACTAATATAAACACACCGTAAAGGTTAAGTACAATATATCCGCGTTTATTATTCACCAAAAGTTCATATTGTATAGATTATAAATTTTACTGTTTTCATTCTAAATTCTTAATGTATAGTAGTTACTACTTCTCAATTCGTAGCAGGTTGACAAAGATTGTACAGTAAATTCATCAACTTCTCTGTACGTACGATAATAAATAGATTCTTTGTTACCTAAATATAGGAGTTTTTCATGTGACATTATTTAATTTATTGACAAACCATGCATGGAAGACAATATCTTAGTTATTTTGATGTGATAACTCAACCACCCGATGAACTTTGGCCAGGGGCGGACCCATGTTAAAATAAGTGGTGCTCCAGCACCCGTTAAATTTGACGCAAGTATGTATAGTTATAAAAAAAACATATGAAAAGTGGGTATAAAAAACCCAAAAAGATACAGTGCGTATGTAAAAAGAGCACATCTTTTTTATACACATCTCAATGATTTTTTTTATATCCAGGTTCCTGACTTGCGTCAGACTATTAGTATCGGTCTCTCAACACTACTACCAGTAAATCGCGGGATGTGCTCCAATAACCAGGGTTTGATAACGAACAACTGATAGCACCGACAAGGATCAACCCCAGAAGAGAGCAGAATGCTCCCACTGGGAATAGATCCCACGCTGCAAGTGTCCAGAGCGCCTTAAGTTCCGCTACTTTGCCATTGGACTGTGCCCCGGGGGACTCACATCTCAATGTTTTTCCTAGCAAATCTAGTACTATACTACTACAACAAATAACCTCAAAGAGGACGATTTTTTTTAAACCAAAAAGGGAGACTTTTTAATGCCTTATTAGTTATTATAAAAAAGAAGTCGTCCTTTTTAATTTAACCAAAAGTCACCCTTTTTGGTTACACCAATTGAGGCGACTAGAAGTCGCCCTTTTTGGTCCGAATCTAACGGGAGCGACTTTAAAAAGTCGCCCTTTTTGGTCCTCAAAAAAAGGGCGCCTACAGTCGTCCTTGTTGGATATCGATAAAAAAGGGCGACTACAAAAAATGGTGACTACAGTCACCCTCTTTGAGTATCACAAAAAATGGGATTAAATAACTTTTATTTGTTACTTCAATTAGTGATTAATAATTACATGTCTTCTTAGAGTAGTAAAAGTTGAATTGAAATATGAAATTAATGTTTTTTTATTTTTCAAAGTGACAAATATTATAGACCAAATTTGAGATAAATTTATTTAGAGATTAATCCGGAATTAATTATTCTTATCTATCACACCAAACGAGTCCTACAAATTCTTTAAATATCTTTCTTAACTATCACATTCTTTGACTCATATCAACGTTATAAGAAGTTCGAATCACAATTAGTGCATTAATTTTTTCTCTATTTTTAACCAGATCGGATATCGATAAAAAAGAGCGACTACGGTCGCCCTTTTTGGATATCGATCAAAAAGGGCGACTTTAGTATGTTGCCCTCTTTGAGTACAACAAAAAATGGGATTAAATAACATTTATTTGTTACTTCAATTAGTGATTAATAATTACATGTCTTCTTAGAGTAGTAAAAGTTGAATTGAAATATGAAATTAATGTTTTTTTATTTTTCAAAGTGACAAATATTATAGACCAAATTTGAGATAAATTTATTTAGAGATTAATCCGGATTTAATTATTTCTTATCTCTCACACCAAACGAGTCCTACAAATTCTTTAAATGTCTTTCTTACCTATCACACTCTTTGACTCATATCAACGTTATAAGAATTTCATTAATGTCTTATAAAATAGTGACGATCGATTTTGTATTTCTATTTAAGTTTATTTAACAAAAGAGGGCGAATTTTATCTATGTTGTATAAATAAATATGTATTTTTCTTACTTTTGAAATTTTAATTTCTTTCTAAACTTTTATTCCACTGCCCATAAATGTTTCGATGTTTAAATTTACCTATCAAATTTTATTAAAAAAATCAAATTACTAAAAAAGTTGAATATCTCCCACTCAGTTAAAGATTAAATAACACAAAATAAAGGACATTTATCATTGTTATAATTCTCAAAAAACATATATATATACTTTAGTGAAAAATTCTACTCTATTTTTAACCACAACAAAAAGGGCGACTACGGTCGCCCTTGTTGGATATCGATCAAAAAGGGTGACTATCGCCCTTGTTGAATATCGATCAAAAAGAGCGACTACAGTCGCCCTTGTTGGATATCGATAAAAAAGGGCGACTACGGTCACTCTTGTTGGATATTGATCAAAA
The DNA here is from genome assembly GCA_029844215.1 of Przewalskia tangutica. Taxonomy (NCBI): domain Eukaryota; kingdom Viridiplantae; phylum Streptophyta; class Magnoliopsida; order Solanales; family Solanaceae; genus Przewalskia; species Przewalskia tangutica. Next base: position 11,784,604 of record CM056739.1, on the reverse strand, counting down.
AGGGCGACTACGGTCACCCTTGTTGGATATCGATAAAAAAGGACGACTACAGTCGCCCACTTTGAGTACAACAAAAAATGGGATTAAATAACTTTTATTTGTTACTTCAATTAGTGATTAATAATAAGATGTCTTCTTAGAGTAGTAAAAGTTGAATTGAAATATGAAATTAATGTTTTCTTATTTTCCAAAGTGACAAATATTATAGACCAAATTTGAGATAAATTTATTTAGAGATTAATCCGGAATTAATTATTTCTTATCTCTCACACCAAACGAGTCCTACAAATTCTTGAAATGTCTTTCTTAACTATCACATTCTTTTACTCATATCAACGTTATAAGAATTTCATTAATGTCTTATAAAATAGTGACGATCGATTTTGAATTTCAATTTAAGTTAATTTAACAAAAAGGGCGAATTTCATCTATGTTGTGTAAATAAATATGTATTTTCTTACTTTTGAAATTTTAATTTATTTTTAAATTTTTATTCCACTGCCCATAAATGTTTCGATGTTTAAATTTATCTATCATATTTTATTAAAAAAATCAAATTACTACAATAATTGAATATTCCCCACTCAGTAAAAGATTAAATAACACAAAATAAAGGACATTTATCATTGGTATAATTCTCAAAACACATATATATATATACTTTAGTGAAAAAATTCCACTCTATTTTAAACCACATCAAAAAGGGCGACTGCGGTCGCCCTTGTTGGAAATCGATCAAAAAGGGCGACTACGGTCGCCCTTGTTGGATATCGATCAAAAAGAGAGACTACGATCGCCCTTGTTGGATATCGATAAAAAAGGGTGACTACGGTCACCCTTGTTGGATATTGATCAAGAAGGGTGACTACAGTCGCCCTTGTGGGATATCGATCAAAAGGGCGACTACAGTAGCCCTCTTTGAGTACAACAAAAAATGGGATTAAATAACTTTTATTTCTTACTTCAATTAGTGATTAATAATTACATGTCTTCTTAGAGTAGTAAAAGTTGAATTGAAATATGAAATTAATGTTTTTTTTCTTTTCAAAGTGACACATATTATAGATCAAATTTGAGATAAATTTATTTATAGATTAATCTAGAATTAATTATTTCTTATCTCTCACACCAAACGAGTCCTACAATTTCTTGAAATGTCTTTCTTAACTATCACATTCTTTGACTCATATCAACGTTATAAGAATTTCATTATTGTCTTATAAAATAGTGACGATCGATTTTGTATTTCTATTTAAGTTTATTTAACAAAAGAGGACGAATTTCATCTATGTTGTAAAAATAAATATGTATTTTCTTACTTTTGAAATTTTAATTTATTTCTAAACTTTTATTCCACTGCCCATTAATGTTTCGATGTTTAAATTTATCTATCACATTTTATAAAAAAAATCAAATTACTACAAAAGTGAATATTCCCCACTCAGTTAAGGATTAAATAACACAAAATAAAGGATATTTATCATTGGTATAATTCTCAAAACACATATATATATACTTTAGTGAAAAAATTTCACCCTATTTTTAACCACATCAAAAAGGGAGAATACGGTCGCCCTTGTTAGATATCGATCAAAAAGGGCGACTACGGTCGCCCTTGTTGGATATCGATAAAAAAGGACGACTATGGTCGCCTTTGTTGGATATTGATCAAAAAGGGCGACTACGGTCACCCTTGTTGGATATCAATAAAAAATGGCGACTACAGTCACTCTTGTTGGATATCGATCAAAGAGTACAACAAAAAATGGGATTAAATAACTTTTATTTGTTACTTCAATTAGTGATTAATAATTACATGTCTTCTTAGAGTAGTAAAAGTTGAATTGAAATATGAAATTAATGTTTTTTTATTTTCCAAAGTGACAAATATTATAGACCAAATTTGAGATAAATTTATTTGGAGATTTATCCGGAATTAATTATTCTTATCTATCAAACCAAACGAGTCCTACAAATTCTTTAAATGTCTTTCTTAACTATCACATTCTTTGACTCATATCAACGTTATAAGAAGTTCGAATCACAGTTAGTGCATTTATTTTTTCTCTATTTTTAACCAGATCGGATATCTATCAAAAAGAGCGACTACGGTCGTCCTTTTTGGATATCGATAAAAAAGGCGACTTTAGTATGTTGCCCTTTTTTAGTACAACAAAAAATGGGATTAAATGACTTTTATTTGTTACTTCAATTAGTGATTAATAATTACATGTCTTCTTAGAGTAGTAAAAGTTGAATTGAAATATGAAATTAAAGTTTTTTATTTTCCAAAGTGACAAATATTATAGACAAAATTTGAGATAAATTTATGTAGAGATTAATCCGAATTTAATTATTTCTTATCTCTCACACCAAATGAGTCCTGCAAATTCTTTAAATGTCTTTCTTACCTATCACATTATTTGACTCATATGAACGTTATAAGAATTTCATTAATGTCTTATAAAATAGTGACGATCGATTTTGTATTTCTATTTAAGTTCATTTAACAAAAGAGGGCGAATTTCATCTATGTTGTATAAATAAATATGTATTTTTCTTACTTTTGAAATTTTATTTTATTTCTAAACTTTTATTCCACTGCACATAAATGTTTCGATGTTTAAATTTATATCATATTTTATTTAAAAAAATCCAATTACTACAAAAGTTGAATATTTCCCACTCAGTTAAAGATTAAATAACACAAAATAAAGGACATTTATCACTGTTATAATTCTCAAAACACATATATATATACTTTAGTGAAAAATTCCACTCTATTTTTAACCACATCAAAAAGGGCGACTACGATCGCCCTTGCTGGATATCGATCAAAAAGGGCGACTACGATCGCCCTTGCTGGATATCGATCAAAAAGAGCGACTAAGGTCGCCCTTGTTGTATATCAGTCAAAAAGAGCGACTACAGTCGCCCTTGATGGATATCGAACAAAAAGGGCGACTACGGTCACCCTTGTTGGATATTGATAAAAAAGAGCGACTACGGTCACCCTTGTTGGATATCGATAAAAAAGGACGACTACAATCGCCCACTTTGAGTACAACAAAAAATGGGATTAAATAACTTTTATTTGTTACTTCAATTAGTGATTAATAATAAGATGTCTTCTTAGAGTAGTAAAAGTTGAATTGAAATAAGAAATTAATGTTTTCTTATTTTCCAAAGTGACAAATATTATAGACCAAATTTGAGATAAATTTATTTAGAGATTAATCCGGAATTAATTATTTCTTATCTCTCACACCAAACGAGTCCTACAAATTCTTGAAATGTCTTTCTTAACTATCACATTCTTTTACTCATATCAACGTTATAAGAATTTCATTAATGTCTTATAAAATAGTGACGATCGATTTTGTATTTCAATTTAAGTTAATTTAACAAAAAGGGCGAATTTCATCTATGTTGTGTAAATAAATATGTATTTTCTTACTTTTGAAATTTTAATTTATTTTTAAATTTTTATTCCACTGCCCATAAATGTTTCGATGTTTAATTTTATCTTTCATATTTTATTAAAAAATCAAATTACTACAATAATTGAATATTCCCCACTCAGTTAAAGATTAAATAACACAAAATAAAGGACATTTATCATTGGTATAATTCTCAAAACACATATATATATACTTTAGTGAAAAAATTCCACTCTATTTTTAATATCGATCAAAGAGGCGATCACGGTCGCCCTTGTTGGATATCGATCAAAAAGGTAGACTACGATCGCCCTTGTTGGATATCGATCAAAAAGGGAGACTACGGTCGCCCTTGTTGGATATCGATAAAAAAGGGTGACTACGGTCACCCTTGTTGGATATTGATCAAGAAGGGTGACTACAGTCGCCCTTGTGGGATATCGATCAAAAGGGCGACTACAGTCGCCCTCTTTGAGTACAACAAAAAATGAGATTAAATAACTTTTATTTCTTACTTCAATTAGTGATTAATAATTACATGTCTTCTTAGATTAGTAAAAGTTGAATTGAAATATGAAATTAATGTTTTTTTTCTTTTCAAAGTGACACATATTATAGACCAAATTTGAGATAAATTTATTTAGAGATTAATCTAGAATTAATTATTTCTTATCTCTCACACCAAACGAGTCCTACAATTTCTTGAAATGTCTTTCTTAACTATCACATTCTTTGACTCATATCAACGTTATAAGAATTTCATTATTGTCTTATAAAATAGTGACGATCGATTTTGTATTTCTATTTAAGTTTATTTAACAAAAGAGGACGAATTTCATCTATGTTGTAAAAATAAATATGTATTTTCTTACTTTTGAAATTTTATTTTATTTCTAAACTTTTATTCCACTGCCCATTAATGTTTCGATGTTTAAATTTATCTATCACATTTTATTAAAAAAATCAAATTACTACAAAAGTTGAATATTCCCCATTCAGTTAAGGATTAAATAACACAAAATAAAGGATATTTATCATTGGTATAATTCCCAAAACACATATATGTATACTTTAGTGAAAACAAATTCACTCTATTTTTAACCACATCAAAAAGGGCGAATACGGTCGCCCTTGTTAGATATCGATCAAAAAGGGCGACTACGGTCGCCCTTGTTGGATATCGATAAAAAAGAGCGACTACGGTCGCCCTTGTTGGATATCGATCAAAAAGGACGACTATGGTCGCCTTTGTTGGATATTGATCTAAAAGGGCGACTACGGTCACCCTTGTTGGATATCAATAAAAAATGGCGACTACAGTCGCCCTTGTTGGATATCGATCAAAGAGTACAACAAAAAATGGGATTAAATAACTTTTATTTGTTACTTCAATTAGTGATTAATAATTACATGTCTTCTTAGAGTAGTAAAAATTGAATTGAAATATGAAATTAATGTTTTTTTATTTTCCAAAGTGACAAATATTATAGACCAAATTTGAGATAAATTTATTTGGAGATTTATCCGGAATTAATTATTCTTATCTATCACACCAAACGAGTCCTACAATTCTTTAAATGTCTTTCTTAACTATCACATTCTTTGACTCATATCAACGTTATAAGAAGTTCGAATCACAGTTAGTGCATTAATTTTTCTCTATTTTTAACCAGATCGGATATCTATCAAAAGAGCGACTACGGTCGTCCTTTTTGGATATCGATAAAAAAGGCGACTTTAGTATGTTGCCATTTTTTAGTACAACAAAAAATGGGATTAAATGACTTTTATTTGTTACTTCAATTAGTGATTAATAATTACATGTCTTCTTAGAGTAGTAAAGTTGAATAGAAATATGACATTAAAGTTTTTTTATTTTCCAAAGTGACAAATATTATAGACCAAATTTGAGATAAATTTATGTAGAGATTAATACGAATTTAATTATTTCTTATCTCTCACACCAAATGAGTCCTGCAAATTCTTTAAATGTCTTTCTTACCTATCACATTATTTGACTCATATGAACGTTATAAGAATTTCATTAATGTCTTATAAAATAGTGACGATCGATTTTGTATTTCTATTTAAGTTTATTTAACAAAAGAGGGCGAATTTCATCTATGTTGTATAAATAAATATGTATTTTTCTTACTTTTGAAATTTTAATTTATTTCTAAACTTTTATTCCACTGCCCATAAATGTTTCGATGTTTAAATTTATATCATATTTTATTAAAAAAAAATCAAATTACTACAAAAGTTGAATATTTCCCACTCAGTTAAAGATTAAATAACACAAAATAAAGGACATTTATCACTGTTATAATTCTCAAAACACATATATATATACTTTAGTGAAAAAATTCCACTCTATTTTTAACCAAATCAAAAAGGGCGACTACGATCGCCCTTGCTGGATATCGATAAAAAAGAGCGACTAAGGTCGCCCTTGTTGTATATCGGTCAAAAAGATCGACTACAGTCGCCCTTGTTAGATATCGAACAAAAAGGGCGACTACGGTCACCCTTGTTGGATATTGATAAAAAAGGGTGACTACGGTCACCCTTGTTGGATATCGATAAAAAAGGGCGACTACAGTCGCCCACTTTGAGTACAACAAAAAATGGGATTAAATAACTTTTATTTGTTACTTCAATTAGTGATTAATAATTAGATGTCTTATTAGAGTAGTAAAAGATGAATTGAAATATGAAATTAATGTTTTTTTTTATTTTTCAAAGTGACAAATATTATAGACTAAATTTGAGATAAATTTATTTAGATATTAATCCGGAATTAATTATTTCTTATCTCTCACTCCAAACGAGTCCTACAAATTCTTGAAATGTCTTTCTTAACTATCACATTCTTTTACTCATATCAACGTTATAAGAATTTCATTAATGTCTTATAAAATAGTGACGATCGATTTTGTATTTCAATTTAAGTTAATTTAACAAAAAGGGCGAATTTCATCTATGTTGTGTAAATAAATATGTATTTTCTTACTTTTGAAATTTTAATTTATTTTTAAATTTTTATTCCACTGCCCATAAATGTTTCGATGTTTAAATTTATCTTTCATATTTTATTAAAAAAATCAAATTACTACAATAATTGAATATTCCCCACTCAGTTAAAGATTAAATAACACAAAATAAAGGACATTTATCATTGGTATAATTCTCAAAACACATATATATATACTTTAGTGAAAAAATTCCACTCTATTTTTAACCACATCAAAAAGGGGACTGCGGTCGCCCTTGTTGGATATCGATCAAAAAGGGCGACTACGGTCGCCCTTGTTGGATATCGATCAAAAAGGGAGACTACGATCGCCCTTGTTGGATATCGATCAAAAAGGGAGACTACGGTCGCCCTTGTTGGATATCGATAAAAAAGGGTGACTACGGTCACCCTTGTTGGATATCGATCAAGAAGGGTGACTACAGTCGCCCTTGTGGGATATCGATCAAAGTGCGACATGACTACAACGCCTCTCTTTGAGTACAACAAAAAATGGGATTAAATAACTTTTATTTCTTACTTCAATTAGTGATTAATAATTACATGTCTTCTTAGAGTAGTAAAAGTTGAATTGAAATATGAAATTAATGTTTTTTTTTACAAAGTGACACATATTATAGACCAAATTTGAGATAAATTTATTTAGAGATTAATCTAGAATTAATTATTTCTTATCACTCACACCAAACGAATTCTACAATTTCTTGAAATGTCTTTCTTAACTATCACATTCTTTGACTCATATCAACGTTATAAGAATTTCATTATTGTCTTATAAAATAGTGACGATCGATTTTGTATTTCTATTTAAGTTTATTTAACAAAAGAGGACGAATTTCATCTATGTTGTAAAAATAAATATGTATTTTCTTACTTTTGAAATTTTAATTTATTTCTAAACTTTTATTCCACTGCCCATTAATGTTTCGATGTTTAAATTTATCTATCACATTTTATTAAAAAAATCAAATTACTACAAAAGTTGAATATTCCCCACTCAGTTAAGGATTAAATAACACAAAATAAAGGATATTTATCATTGGTATAATTCTCAAAACACATATATATATATATATATACTTTAGTGAAAAAATTTCACTCTATTTTTAACCACATCAAAAAGGGCGAATACGGTCGCCCTTGTTAGATATCGATCAAAAAGGGCGACTACGGTCGCCCTTGTTGGATATCGATCAAAAAGAGCGACTACGGTCGCCCTTGTTGGATATCGATAAAAAAGGACGACTATGGTCGCCTTTGTTGGATATTGATAAAAAAGGGCGACTTCGGTCACCCTTGTTGGATATCAATAAAAAATGGCGACTACAGTCGCCCTTGTTGGATATCGATCAAAGAGTACAACAAAAAATGGGATTAAATAACTTTTATTTGTTACTTCAATTAGTGATTAATAATTACATATCTTCGTAGTAAAAGTTGAATTGAAATATGAAATTAATGTTTTTTTATTTATCAAAGTGACAAATATTATAGACCAAATTTGAGATAAATTTATTTGGAGATTTATCCGGAATTAATTATTCTTATCTATCACACCAAACGAGTCCTACAAATTCTTTAAATGTCTTTTTTAACTATCACATTCATTGACTCATATCAACGTTATAAGAAGTTCGAATCACAATTAGTGCATTAATTTTTTCTCTACTTTTAACCAGATCGGATATCTATCAAAAAGAGCGACTACGGTCGTCCTTTTTGGATATCGATAAAAAAAGGCGACTTTAGTATGTTGCCCTTTTTTAGTACAACAAAAAATGGGATTAAATGACTTTTATTTGTTACTTCAATTAGTGATTAATAATCACATGTCTTCTTAGAGTAGTAAAAGTTGAATTGAAATATGAAATTAAAGTTTTTTTATTTTCCAAAGTGACAAATATTATAGACCAAATTTGAGATAAATTTATATAGAGATTAATCCGAATTTAATTATTTCTTATCTCTCACACCAAATGAGTCCTGCAAATTCTTTAAAGGTCTTTCTTACCTATTACATTATTTGACTCATATGAACGTTATAAGAATTTCATTAATGTCTTATAAAATAGTGACGATCGATTTTGTATTTCTATTTAAGTTTATTTAACAAAAGAGGGCGAATTTCATCTATGTTGTGTAAATAAATATGTATTTTCTTAATTTTGAAATTTTAATTTATTTCTAAATTTTTATTCCACTGCCCATAAATGTTTCGATGTTTAAATTTATCTATCATATTTTATTAAAAAAATCATATTACTACAAAAGTTGAATATTTCCCACTCAGTTAAAGATTAAATAACACAAAATAAAAGACATTTATCATTGTTATAATTCTCAAAACACATATATATATATATACTTTAGTGAAAAATTTCACTCTATTTTTAACCACATCAAAAAGGGCGACTACGGTTTCCCTTGTTGGATATCGATAAAAAAGGGAGACTGCGATCGCCCTTGTTGGATATCGATAAAAAAGGGATACTACGGTCGCCCTTGTTTGATATCGATCAAAAAGGGCGACTACGATCGCCCTTGTTGGATATTGATCAAGAAGTGCGACTACAATCGCCCTTGTGGGATATCGATCATGTCACGACCCGAACCCGGACCCGTGACCGGTGCCTTAACCCGGGCACCCTAGTGACACAACATCAGAGAAAACCAGCGGAATGTAAACTCAAGATAAACAACCATTAAGATATAGAATAGTCTAGCCCAAATCAAGCAACCTAAAAGTACATAAACCGAAGCTACATCCTTAACGAACCAAGTTACGCAAGACTACAGCCTCTAAGAATAAATAACACTATGACGACAGGCCCCGCCATGCCCCTGAATGTACAAAATAACAACGACTCAGGAGAACCATACCAAAAGTCGAGCCTCCAAGAAATGGAGCTCGACACTGAGTACAAGATCCTAGGAACGAGGATCTACCACCGCTTCCTTACTCGCAGATTTAACGCAGCCCCGAGGAAGGGCCGTGACACAACGTACCAAGTATGTAAATCGAAAATATCAGAGTAATATCATTAGTCCAAAATACATTAAAGTTATAGATAAAACCAAATTATGTCAGACCGTGCCTTACTAATAATGAGTAACAAGTATACATTTTATAGCATAAAAATAGGAGGCTCATGATCAAAACAGGTACCTCGCCTGTAGTATCATTAAGCAATCCTACTCCGGGACTATTTCACCCGCATAGGTCCTGTGGACCCGCATGAGGTCATCCGCCTCGTCATAGGACTATTTCACCCGCACGGGACTATTTCACCCGCATGGATCCCGTGGATCCGCACGAGTACCATCGCGCACTCGCACGGGACTATTTCACCCGCATGGATCCTATGGTCCGGATCCGCACGAGTACAAGCGCCGCACTCGCATCACGGGTAGCAAATCCATGGCATAAATAATAACCCGGTTTACCCGTAATAATATAAATATATATAACATAGCTCATCCGCTATTAAACATAACATAAGCACTACCGCCTATCACATCACAACATAAGCACTACCGCCTATCATAACTTAAGCAAGTTAAGAATCACCTAACTTCTTATTAATAGTATTAATACATCCTCTCATTTTAGTATACCTAAGGCACGATCATGTCTTTTAATAAAAATTCGGATTTAACCCAAGTATCATGTACTTAACCTTTTAAGAAATAACTCTTTTATACAAAAATCCAAGATACTAATCACCATAGTATCAAGTTACGATTTCTTTTCAAAACAAGTCACATTTCCTTTTAAAACTATCTCAAGCTTCTAAATTAAGTGACTTCATTTCTTGTAAAACCTTAGGCACTTCATGCCTTAAAACCATTTTCCTTTCACAAGTTCAAATCATCAAAACCTTTCTCCATTAAACTTTCACAAACTAATATAACCAACTCCCATAAAGCCGTTATACTAGAGTTAAACAATAGTAAAACACATTCCTTAAGTCCAAGGGATTTTTCTACTTTTCTTTTAACGGCAAGTATCAAATACTTATATCAAACGAAGATTTCCAAATCTTGTGCGATACCGTACTACAGGTACAACTAATCCTGCTCAAGAGATAGGAAAGCTCCACATACCTCTTCGGTCAATCCACAAGCTAAGTCCAATTTACCGCATGTAGTATGTCAACCTAAAATGACCACAATACGTTTATCAAGCTCTAATTTATAATGCAGAATTTTTCCAAGTTAAAGTCACCAATTTCCTACGGAAAATTGGGCAGCTTCCTTTGTTTCTACATACTTTGCCACCTTTCCAAGGTCGATTTTTAACGCTCAAATGCCATGTTTAAGGCTCAACAACCAACCAACACCAAGGGATTACACACCTAAATTTTGGTGTGTAAAATTCAGCCCCACAAGTTACAACAACTAACCCAACAAGTCTAATGTAGTATTTAGGCAACAACATGCTCATAAGATCCCCCCAACCAATTCTTTCATAACCAAACCCCATTTCTTACATGCAACTACTCTAAGTGCATTTTTCCAACTACAAGTTCTTCCTATTAAACATGCAACACCCAATACCAACTACAAGAGAAGAAATGTTACCTTAAGTTTTAGCCAAACTTATTCCAACACCTTGCTAGCCTTTTCTCCAAGAACACCACCACAATAGCACTTCTAAGCTAGTCACAAGCTTCCTTCTGCCTTTAACTTTTCAGATTTTCTTAGGCTAGAACACCTCGAGGTTTTAGAGAGAGGGAGCTCTGCCTTGAGAGAGAGAGAGAGAGAGAGTAAAGATGAAAGATGGAAAAGTGACCAAGCCTCGTCAATTATATTGCATGCATTCTGAAAATCAGATGGGGACACTTGTCACCCTCCCATGGCCTCTTTTAAAACACAAATCAGATTTTCTAAGTTTTTTCGCCCAATTCCGCCCGCGGCGCGCTTCCACCTTCCCGCGCGGCGCGCAACCTGCGCGACTCGGATCTTTGCGCGGCCACTGCTTCCGAGCCGCTGAAACTTCGACCCTCGATTTTCGAGCCGCGCCTCGACTTCCACGCGCCCTACAATCACTCGCTTGGCGCGCGGCTCGCCTCCGGCCGCGCTGAGACCACGACCATGTCCAGTTCGAACCACTGGTATAACATTCTTCCCCATAGAAACATTCGTCCGAATGTTCCTTCTAGCCTCACACAAAACACAATATAAACATATCTTCTTAACTATTCCTTTGCAAATAAGAATGCTCCCCGAGCCACAACATTACTCAAGCATAATCAACTAAATTAACACCAATCAGTAGGAAAGGGGGGTTACCTGGAGGTATAGGGAATAAGTGTGGGTATTTCTTCATCATATCATCCTCCGCTTCCCACGTCATCTCCTCTCTGTTCTCGTTCCGCCATAAAACTCGACTAAGCCACCTCCTTCGTCCGGAGTCGTCTAACTTGACGATCGAGTATTGCTATGGGACTCTCCTCATAAGACAACTCCTCTATCACCTGGATATCCTGAATCGGGTGCACTCTAGACGGATCTCCAACGCATTTCCGTAACATAGACACGTGAAAAGCTGGATGTATCGCCAAGATCGGACGGCAGATCCAACTCATAGGCAACCTTGCCCACTCTTCTGACAACTGATACGCAATGTACTGGGCCGAGTTTCCTTTCCTCCCAAATCTCATCACACCCTTCATGGGTGACACTTTCGTAAAGACCCAATCATTAACCTCAAACTCTAAGTGTCGACGCCATGATCTGCGTATGATTTCGCCGACTCGGGCCGCCAATAACCGCCTCTGGATAAGCTTCACCTTATCCATCGCTCACGAACCAAATCCGCCCGATTAATCGCACTTCTCCCACTTCAAACCAACCTATCGGTGACTGCACTTCTCCCGTATAAGGCCTCATAAGGCGCCATCGAACACTAGAATGGTAGCCGTTGTTATAAGCAAATTCCACAAGAGGTAAATGATCCTCCCGCTACCCCGAAATCAATAACACAAGCCCGCAGATATCCTCGTTGTTCGATAGTGCGCTACCGTCCGTCCGTCTCGAGGATGAAACGTCGTCGCCGAGACTCACCGTGTCCCTAATCCTTCCGAAAGACCTCCGTAAGTTAGCCGTGAACTGGCTCTCTATCTCGATATAATCGACACCGACTCCGCAATCTCACAATCTCTCTAATATATAATCCGCATAGTCCTACCAAAACGCCGCCCCGATCGAAGAAAGTGGGCTGATTTCACACCACAACAATAACCCAAATGGAATCATGCCTCCTCTGGGTGCGAGGTAACCCTGTAATAAAGTCCATGTTGACCACCTCCCACTTCCACATCGGAATATCAATAGCCTGTAATAGCCCACCGCTTCGTGCTCAACCTAACTCACGACAATTAGGACACTGGCAACAAACCGGCCACGTCCCTCTTCAAACCATCCCACCAATATATACACCTGAGGTCGTGGTACATCTTAGTCGACCCCGGATGAATCGAATAACGAGCACTGTGTGCCTCCCTGCACTGGCCGACGGTCCTCGCTACATCGGAACACACAACCGCCGAATCTTAGCACCCATCCGGCTACTCAAATAGACTTCTTCTTCCCGAGAGTCGCATCTCTGCATCGTACCAAAATCGGATCCTCATATCACGCCCTTCACCTCCTCGACGATGGAAGACTCGGCGACCTTCGAACCCGAATTCACATTAACTGGAATCAACCAAACGAACCCCAAGGCTTGCTAATCGTGTAGCTCTCGACCATATCCCTTTCTCTGCTCAACATCGATAGACTACCCATCGACCGCGACTGCGGCATCCGCCACTACATCGCCTTCCCGGGTGGTACGAATATCAACATCGTAATCCTTAAGTAGCTCCAACCACCGCCTTCGCCGCAAGTTCACTCCTTGGTGAAGATGTATCGAGAATCTTGTGGTTCCGTGTAAATGTCCCATGAACTCCATATAAATAATGTCTCCGCATCTTCAAGGCACGAATCACCGCCACTCCAAGTCACGTGGGATAGTTCTTCTCATGTTTCCTAAGCCGCCGACGCATAAGTTATAACCTTGCCGCGGCCGCATCAGACGCACTCCAAGCCCGACACCGACGCCCACAATAAACCACATATCCATCTAAACCTCCGAAGAGTAAGAACGGGGCGGTCGTCAACTTCTCCTTTAGCAATCAAAACTTTCCTCACAAGTATCCGCCCATAACATAGCCGCTTTCCGAGTCACTTAGTCAAAGGTGAAATAGAAGCAAACTTCCACAAACCTCCGATAATAACTCGCAGGCCCCAAAGCTGCGCACTGCTTGCAGTAGCTGGTCTAGGCCAAGTCTGATCGCTTCACCTTTTGTCAGACAACCCGAATACCATCGGCCCGATAACATGTCCTAAGAAAGCCATCAAGCCACCCAAAACTCGCATTTCGAGAACTTGGCATACAACCGACGGCCCTCGAGGATTCCCAACACCGCCTCAAATGACCGCGTGCTCTCGCTCGCGCGAATACACCAAGATATCATCGATGAAAACTATAACGAACATATCCAAGAATGGCTCAACACCCTATTCATCAAATCCATGAATACCACGAGCGTTGGTCAACCCGAAAGACATCACCAACTCATAGTGCCCATACCGGTCTGAATGCGATCTTCGACATCGCCTCTAACTCGCACTGATGATAACCGTAACGCAGTCTATCTTGGAAAAACATCTCGCACTCGCAATCGGTCAAACAAATCATCAATCACGGGAGGATATCTATTCTTGATAGTTACCTTGTTCACCGCAGAATCAATACACATACGCAGCGGCCCCATCTTTCTTCTTTACAAATAACACCGGTGCTCCCTGGGGAGAAACACTTGGCCGATAAAGCCTTTCTCCAAAGAAATCTTTCACCGGTCCTTCAATTCCTTCAACTCGGCGGTGCCATTCGTATGGCGGGATAGATATCGGTCAAGTGTCCGTGCCAAATCGATGCAAAACTCAATCTCCTCTCGGGAGGATACGGAGCTCGTCTGGGAAAAGCGTCGAAACTCCTAACCACCGGCCGATCAAGGTCCGGTATCTCACCCTCGATGTCGAATACCGAACCAAATGGTAAATATACCGCCGTACCATCTTCCTAGCCTTGAGGTAAGAAATAAACCTACCCGCCGGCGATGCAAGATTCCTTCCACTGATAGCAAGGCTCACCAGAAACCGAACCGAACTAACCTCTCTGCGGTCCACATTGGCATAGCAAGACGCTAGCCAATCCATACCCATAATCACATCGGTCCATGTCCAACTCTATCAAGTCAGCTAGAGTCTGACGACCATCTAAAGTCACTGGGCAAGCCTTATATACCCGCTCAGCTAACACCGAAGCACCTACCGGCGTAGCCACCTCAAAGGATTCTATGGACTCGGGCTCTATCCCTATTCTACCAGCAATATGAGGAGATATATAGGACAAGGTAGAACCTGGATCTATCAAAGCATAAACATCACAGCAAGAAACCAACAATGTACCTGTGACGACATCGGGTGACGCCTCCTGGTCCTGGCGGCTGGACATAGCATAAATGCGGTTCTGAGGACCGCTGGAACTGGAACCTCTACCACGACCCTGCGCGGCTGTCGTCGTGAACACCACGCCTCGGGCGCGCCATCGACGGCGATGAAGACCGACCCGACCACTCGGTGAGCCATCATATTCCCGCCACCTCTGGACGGACAATCTCTCAAATGGCCCTGCTGGCCGCAAGAATAACAAGCTCCACGGAGGAACACGACACCCATAATGGAAATCACAACATCGACCACCGAGGCATAGGTGGCCTCATCGACCGAACTCGTCCTCCGAAACCCGGCCACGAACCACTGTCCGCTCCGAATACTCTGTCCGTCCGAAAATGGTGGAGCGCTCGACCGGCCGTGGTGCAAATCTGGTTTCTTCTTTGGGTTGTCTACCCCTAAAACTACCAGAGGACCCTGCTGTCCTGGCCCTCTTCTGCTGATACCTGTCGATCCGTCGGCCCCTGCGTTCCTCACACCCGAGAGCATGTGCCTGCATGCGGGCAATGTCCATGCCCGGCTGGAGAGCCACCCCCGAGCAACTCTCGGCCAAGTGATCATCGAGTCCTGTGACATAGCGGTGCACCCTGTCCTCCATGTCTGCTACCAATGCGGGCACATACCTAGCCAATGAATCAAACTCCACGTTGTATTCCCGGACCGTCCGCCCATTCTGTCTCAGCGTCAAAAATCTATCGGCCCGAGCCCTCCTCATCTGCGGTGGCAAGAAATGGCCAAGTAACGCCTCTGAGAACTCGTCCCAAACAGCTGGATGTGCATGCTCCCCCCGGGACGCTTCCGCGAATCATACTACCAATCGCTGCGGTGTCCCCACGGCCGTCGAACCTAATACCATCGACTCGGTCTCAAGCCCCGATCACCTACGATTCTCTGCAATCGCTTGATAAACTCCTGCGGATCATCCTCGTGCCTCGACCCATAAAACTCACGGTGGGCTGCAACTCAAAAGTCTCTCGCCTCGCTAGCGGCTGCCGAACTACGGTGCGGCCAGGCTGCTGTCTCGGCTATCCTCCTCTGTTTGGCCACGATCTCGGCGAATGGCGGGCTATCTCCTTGTAGCCCATATCCTCGCCGCTGCTGGATCGAGGCTCAGTACGCGGTCTCGGCGATCCGCTTCTGCCTCCGACTCTTTGGGGTTGGCGACGTCGTAGAACTTCGCCGTCCAAACACCTCGTCACGTGGGCCAGGGCACGTGCTCGTGACCTCGGTGCCCTACCGTAGTTCCTCTCTTGCCGCCGCCACGGGCTGCGGTTGCCTTGCGCGGAGACATAACTGATACAGGAAAAAATACGTCAGAGGAAATTCAACCTATAGCACGGCTCTATTGCACGATCTTAGAGTGAAAGAATGGGAACAAATCCTAAATATCCTGCAGCCTCCTGATTATAGATGTGGTGCACAACACATCGATAATCAAGACTCTACTAGATACGGCCTGTAGACTCTTTCCGAGGATTAACTGCTCTGATACCACTTTTGTCACGACCCGAACCCGGACCCGTGACCGGTGCCTTAACCCGGGCACCCTAGTGACACAACATCAGAGAAAACCAGCGGAATGTAAACTCAAGATAAACAACCATTAAGATATAGAATAGTCTAGCCTAAACTGGCTAACCCAAAAGTACATAAACCGAACAGTTACATCCTTAACGAACCAAGTTCTGACAAGACTACAGCCTAAGAATGAATAACACTATGACGGTACAGGGCCCCGTCATGCCCCTGAATGTACAAAATAACAACGACTCCAGGGAGAACCATACCAAAAGTCGAGCCTCCGAAGAAATGGAGCTCCTGACACCTGAGTACAAGATCCTAGGAACGAGGATCTACCACCTGCTTTCCCTTACCTGCGGCATGACGCGGCCCAGAAGGGTCGGTGCACAACGTATCAAGTATGTAAATCGAAAATACAGAGTAATATCATA
Organism: Przewalskia tangutica; assembly: GCA_029844215.1. NCBI lineage: Eukaryota > Viridiplantae > Streptophyta > Magnoliopsida > Solanales > Solanaceae > Przewalskia > Przewalskia tangutica. The sequence continues at coordinate 11,767,616 of CM056739.1, read as the reverse complement.
AGTCCAAAATACATTAAAGTTATAGATAAAACCAAATTATGTCATGCCGTGCCTTACTAATAATGAGAGTAACAAGTATACATTTTATAGCATAAAAATAGGAGGCTCATGATCAAAACAGGTACCTCGCCTGTAGTATCATTAAGCAATCCTACTCCCGGGACTATTTCACCCGCAGGTCCTGTGGACCCGCATGAGGTCATCCGCCTCGTAGGACTATTTCACCCGCGTGGGACTATTTCACCGCACGGATCCCGTGGATCCGCATGAGTACCATCGCGTACTCGCACGGGACTATTTCACCCGCATGGATCCTATGGTCCGCATCCGCACGAGTACAAGCGCGCTCGCATCATGGGTAGCAAATCCATGGCATAAATAATAACCGGGTTTACGTAATAATATAAATATATATAACATAGCTCATCCCATTATTAAACATAACATAAGCACTACCTACTATCACATCACAACATAAGCACTACCGCCTATCATAACTTAAGCAAGTTAAGAATCACCTAACTTATTAATAGTATTAATACATCCTCTCATTTTAGTATACCTAAGGCACGATCATGTCTTTTAATAAAAATTCGGGATTTAACCCAAGTATCATGTACCTCTAACCTTTTAAGAAATAACTCTTTTATACAAAAATCCAAGATACTAATCACCATAGTATCAAGTTACGATTTCTTTTCAAAACAAGTCACATTTCCTTTTAAAACTATCTCAAGCTTCTAAATTAAGTGACTTCATTTCTTGTAAAACCTTAGGCACTTCATGCCTTAAAACCATTTTCCTTTCACAAGTTCAAATCATCAAAACCTTTCTCCATTAAACTTTCACAAACTAATATAACCAACTCCCCATAAAGCCGTTATACTAGAGTTAAACAATAGTAAAACACATTCCCTTAAGTCCAAGGGATTTTTCTACTTTTCTTTTAACGGCAAGTATCAAATACTTATATCAAACGAAGATTTCCAAATCTTGTACGTCTACCGTACTACATAGGTACAACTAATCATGCTCAAGAGATAGGAAAGCTCCACATACCTCTTCGGTCAATCCACAAGCTAAGTCCAATTTACACATGTAGTATGTCAACCTAAAATGACCACAATACGTTTATCAAGCTCTAATTTATAATGCAGAATTTTTCCAAGTTAAAGTCACCAATTTCCTACGGAAAATTGGGCGGCGTTTCCTTTGTTTCTACATACTTTGCCACCTTTCCAAGGTCGATTTTTAACGCTCAAATGCCATGTTTAAGGCTCAACAACCAACCAACACCAAGGATTACACACCTAAATTTTGGTGTGTAAAATTCAGCCCCACAAGTTACAACAACTAACCCAACAAGTCTAATGTAGTATTTAGGCAACAACATGCTCATAAGATCCCCAACCAATTCTTTCATAACCAAACCCCATTTCTTACATTTAACTACTCTAAGTGCATTTTTCCAACTACAAGTTCTTCCTATTAAACATACGCAACACCCAATACCAACTACAAGAGAAAATGTTACCTTAAGTTTTAGCCAAACTTATTCCAACACCTTGCTAGCCTTTTCTCCAAGAACACCACCACAATAGCACTTCTAAGCTAGTCACAAGCTTCCTTCGCCTTTAACTTTTCAGATTTTCTTAGGCTGTAACACCTCTTGAGGTTTTAGAAGGAGCTCAAGCCTTGGAGAGAGAGAGAGAGAGAGTAAAGATGAAAGATGGAAAAGTGACCAAGCCTCGTCAATTATATTGCATGATTCTGAAAATCGACGGGGACACTGTCACCCTCCCATGGCCTCTTTAAACACAAATCAGATTTTCTAAGTTTTTCCCAAATTTCCGCCTCGGCGCCATACTGCTTCCGAAGGCGCGGCCAGAATCCTGGACCCGGATCTTCCCGCGGCACGATGCGCTGGCTGAAAGCTTCACACCTCGATTTGAGCCGCGGCCACGACTTCGCCGCGGCCTACAATCGCGCCATGCGCGCTCCGCGGCTCCTGGCCGCGGTCGAGCGAACCACTGTATAACGGATCAAGTTCGACTACTGGTATAACAGATCTGAGTACAACAAAAAATGGGATTAAATAACTTTTATTTGTTACTTCAATTAGTGATTAATAATTACATGTCTTCTTAGAGTAGTAAAAGGTTAATTGAAATATGAAATTAATGTTTTTTTATTTTCCAAAGTGACAAATATTATAGATCAAATTTGAGATAAATTTATTTAGAGATTAATCCGGATTTAATTATTTCTTATCTCTCACACCAAACGAGTCCTACAAATTCTTTAAATGTCTTTCTTAACTATCATATTCTTTGACTCATATCAACGTTATAAGAAGTTCGAATCCAAGTTGGTGCATTTAATTTTTTCTCTATTTTTAACCACATCGGATATCGATCAAAAAGGGCGACTACGGTCGCCCTTTTTGGATATCGATCAAAAAGGCCGACTTTAGTATGTTGCCCTCTTTGAGTACAACAAAAAATGTCATTAAATAACTTGTATTCGTTACTTCAATTAGTGATTAATAATTATATGTCTTTTTAGAGTAGTAAAAGTTGAATTGAAATATGAAATTAATATTTTTTTATTTTCTAAAGTGATAAATATTATAGTCCGAAATATAAGGATCTGAATCCGATTCAAAATTATTCGAAAATTATGAATATCCGATTTTTTGAAAAAATCACCCTTCAGATCGAAATCCGACCCGAAATTATCCTAAAATTGTGGATATCCGATTATTTCGATATCCGAAATTATCCAAAAATTATGAATATCCATTTTTTTGGATATCCAAAATATTCGGATCCGAAATTATCCAAAAAATTCTAATATCCGATTTTTTCGATATCCGAAATATTCGGATCCGAATCCGATTCGAAAATTACAAATATCCGATTTTTTTATATCCGAAATATTCGGATCCGAAATTATCCAAAAATTGCGGATATCCGAAATATTCGGATCCGAATCAGATATGAAATTATCCAAATTTTTTGAATACTTGATTTTTTGGATATCCGAAATATTCGGATCCGAATCGGATTCGAAATTATCTGAAAAAATTACAGATATCTGATTTTTTTGTTATCCGAAATATTCGGATCCGAATCCTATCCGAAATTATCCGAAAATTGCGGATATCCGATCCGAAATTATTCAAAAATTTTGAATACCCGATTTTTTGGATATCCGAAATATTCGAATCCGAATCGGATTCGAAATTATCCAAAAATTGCGGATATCCGATTTTTTGGCTATCCGAAATATTCGTATCCGAATCCGATCCGAAATTATCCTAAAATTGCGGATATCCGATTATTTTGATATCCGAAAATTATGAATTTCTGATTTTTTGATATCCGAAATATTCAGATCCGAATCCGATCTGAAATTATCCAAAAATTGCGGATATCCGATTATTTCGATATCCGAAATATTCGGATCCGATCCGAAATTTTCCGAAAATTTTGAATACCCGATTTTTTGGATATCCAAAATATTCGTATCCGGATCGGATTCGAAAATTGCGGATATCCAAAATATTCGGATCCGAATCTGATCCGAAGTTATCCGAAAATTGCGGATATCCTATTTTTTGAATATTCAAAATATTAGGATCCGATCCGAATATTCAATTTTTCCATCTTTTAAATTATATTTTAATTTATCTTTAAGTATTTTAAATCCTATTTTAATTATGAGTATAAATATAAGAAGTATTTATAGCTAGTTTAGTGGTAGAATGACACAGTTCCACAGAGGAGACCCGGATTCGATTCCTGGCAGGGAGATATTTGTGGTGATTAATATTGCATAACTATTGGTCTAGTGGTAGAATGACTGACACAGTTCCACAGAGGAGACTCAGGTTCGATTCTTGAAAGGGAGGTATTTGTGGTGATTAATATTTGCATAACTAGTGGTCCAGTGGTAGAATAGTACTGTCACAGTTCAGACCACGGTTCGAATCTCAGTTGATGCATTTAATTTTTTCTCTTTTTTGAACCAACCCGATGTATCTCAAAAAGGGCGACTACAATCTCCCTTTTTGATGGATCTCAAAAAGGACGACTACAGTCGCCCTATTTGATGGATCTCAAAAAGGGTGACTGTATTTGATGGATCTCAAAAAGGGCGACTACAGTCACCCTTTTTGGTCCTTATTAAAGGAGACGACTTGAAAATCGTCCTGCTTGATCTACGACAACAGACGTAATAAGACGACTTGAAGGGCGACTAAAAATCGCCTCCTTTGATCTAAGAGGACGATATTTAACCCAAAAAAGGCGACTGTAATCGCCCTCTTTGAATCGATTTGTTGTAGTGTACATTAAAATTCTATAATTATGAGATTTATAATACTTCATTCAGTTCTATTTAGTCGTTTCGATAAATCGCAAGTATAAAATAAAAGGCTACTCTCACTTAGTAGAGATTGTTAATAAAGTAAGACTTTTTAAAAAGAAACAAAGATTAATTTAGACGAATATTTTTATTATTACAGGCTATTAATATATCTTTCTTAAAGAGTCAGAACCTCAAAAGACAAATAATTAATATAGACCCGAAAAAAGTATTTTCAGTACGCATGTTTGGCAGCAATATTAAACGACAAGTAAGATGTATGGTGATATATAATAGTACTTTAGTCCATGAAATTTGGATGCTTCGAGCTGTTCTTTTTTAGGTGCATGTAATAACACGTTAGATAGAGGGGTCAATATTGTTTATGGGACAATAATTTAAAAACTGGAGGTCTTTGGGACCCTCTGGTATTGGTCTAATTTAGAAATAACAAACCAAAAGCCCTTGTGAGTTGTGACTGTGGGTCACTCCACTCTCTCCCCTAATTGGTGGGAATTAAGTTATATCGATAGCGAGCACCCATTAATCGTGGCGAGCACCCATTAATCGTGACGAATACTTTATGTAGACATACAAAAAATATTGAATTATGGTATAAAATAATAAGTAGCACTCATGAAGCAATAAAAGATCTAGCTCCTTTGATTAAAAAGTGGTAGGCTTTAGAGTCGAGTTTGAAACCCATTCAAAATAAAAAAAAAATTGTTAATTTTAAGGCGAATTGAATTCTGGGTCAGCCACTGCCCCCCTCCTTTTAGGAATCACCGTCCTTGTTGAGGTTTGCCCAATGACCGTTCGAGGTTGTACGCGGAATGACTCTGATATCATATGTAACAGTTAGTTCACTAGTGATATTGTCCGCTTTGATTCTAAGTTGGCACGGTTTTAAAACGCGTCACTAAGATCTAAGAGTTAAACTTCTTTATATATCCAACGTAGTTCCTGTGTTTTATGATGTAGGATTTGAAAGTATGTATGTCCTACAGACAATCATTATTGGGGACAAATGTACTTGAACACATTCGTATTATTAATAAGATTAATATATTTATGGCATTTGCGATTATTGAATTATTATTTGATTGTTTGTAATTATTCATTAATGTGCATCTCTTGAGCTTACATTGTCATTAATAGAGTGAGATATTAATGATAGATCGTAACTCTCAAAGTAGCCTCGACTAATGATCATCGAGAATGTGATATCAATGATATGTTATGAGTCGATATGTAGTCTGCATCACATTTTTAGAGAATGTAGTATGTCTTACGCACTAGTAATTGTTACTAGTGATAGACACAAGAATACTTTTGGAAAGTATTGGTATACCCTGCTGATAAACTATTTGTTATACATGTCTACAGTGTTATCAGCGTGTGGGAGATAAATGTCATTTGACTTGAGGTCAATACACACCTTCTTTATAGATTAATGAACCCTATCCTAAGCTTAAATTCCTTATAGGATAAGATACAGCTTGTGTTGGATGCATTACGACGTAAACTAAGGTGGTAGTTGAGACAAGAATAAGATTCATTCCTCGATTGGATATTCGAGAGAACACTCAGCTTCTCAGTGATATTAGGTCGATCAAGTCATTGGCCAATGCAAGAGACATATTTAGAACATAGTCTAGTTGTCGACTAATATAGATGAAATAAAGTGATCAAGCCATTTGGATAGACACATGGCAAATCCTAAGCTTGATCGAGTGTCTCGCGAATGAAATGAATTTATCATCTCACATAAAAGTTATGTTTGCTGGATTCATGTAAACGTACTTCACATATTGAGTTCGTCATACGGCGTAGTCTAGGAGTTCTGTATGGACCTTAATTAGATTAGTGTCGATATGTGAAGGCCTATAGGGTCACACTATGTCGATTGTCTTTTCGATCTAAGAGTGTATTGATTCGATTTAGAATCGAGATATTTAAATTTGATAATAGTTATGGAATAATTTCTATTTGATGGAAATTATTTAATTAAGTCAAAATTGGATTTTGGATTTAATTAAACGTGCTGAATATATATTATCGAGACGGGACGGAAGGAGCCGCGACACCTACCAGGCTGAGCCGCGGCATCGACCACCGCGCGGCGCCATCGGGTCGAGCAGCGATCTTTACCCGGCGATGGGCCCACTGATCGGGCCCATGCGCCTCGATTGGGCCCCAACCCTAATCCATTTTGTGACCTAAATTTAACTATAAATACAACACTAAACATTATTATCTAATACTAATGCAAAATCATTTTCTAGCCTTAGAGTTTAGAAAGTAACTTCTCTCGAACCTCTGCCAAAATTTCCTGACTTTCTTGACAGAGGAATACACCATAGCATAATGCTTGCGGTCGAAGAACAATTGTGTGTAATCCCTAAAGTAATGATTTCAGATTAAACAACTTGTAAGTTATCTTGTTTAAATCTTTACAGGTTTAATTGTCATATAACCATACCAAAATTATTGATGGGGTAAGTAAGCAAAACAAAATTTTAATTTTTGCTGCGCCTTACTTATGTGATTTTGAACCCAACAAATTTCTACAGTGGTATCAGAGCCCAGGCTGATTTAATGGTTATATAACAATTGAATAATATAATAATATGTGTTAAACGTAAAATTTGTTTTAAACTGAATTAAAACAAGGCTAGTTGAAATCCTACATACTTTGACTGAACGGTTAACCTTTTGTAATCACCCTAAATTATCAACTACGCTAAATTAAGGAAGTCATTCCGTTCTAACTCGAACTAAGCCTAGTGCAGAAAACTGGTTCATTGCGAACATGGTGCACGATGAAGAATGGGTAGGAATGGATGATGGTCGATGTATGCGTTACTGATATTGGTGGGTGATAATAAAGGACCTGTGATCTGATCCCTAAATTGGATTTAGGCTTTGGACGATTTTTAGAAAATCAACACGGATACGTTCTGTCAAAACATTACCGTCGCGACCCTACTGTAGCGCCGCGGTTCCTGCTAGGGTTTTGAGGTAGCGTCGTGGATCCATGATTGAGCGTCGCGGCGCCTGTCACGTTAACAGGCAGGGGCCGCGACTCCTGTCCGAAATCATGATTAAAAGCTTCGTTTTAAAATTCTTGACTTACTGGACCGTAGGCGCCGCGGCTCCATGGTGGAGCGTCGCGACCTTAATTCACAAACAAAAGTCGAAAGGCTTCTGCCATTCCAGCGCCACGGCTCCTTCGAGGAGCACTGCGGGAAGCCGAAAGGATTTCGCCTCACTGGCGTCGCGACCCTAATGATTGGCGACGCTGCGCCACCTGTCCAGAAAGTAATTTTTTAGATTTCAGAATATTTAACCCATGATTATTATTATGCATTATATTATTTGATAAATATACTTTTTATATGCTAAATGTTTGTCATTTTAATTACTAGAATAGCGTCCGCAAATAATTGTTAGGGTAGACGGCGCCCAATATATGTTTAACCACTTAATATCATATTTGGGAGGGTGGTACTCAATATATACTTAAACAGTTTTGCATGATGTTTAAGATGTATTATTTGATAAGGCATGTTAGAGTTGATCTTGGTTAATACTCTAAATTAAAATGTTCCCCAAAATTTTAATACAAGTCTCATTAAAATGAACGTGTCGTCTGTTATAATTGATTGTAGTACAAAATCCTTTTCGGTGAGATGAATATCTATGTCACAACATTTTATCTACGTCTACGAGGACTCAGACTCTTTCATAGATGCATGCTAAATGTAGAAGTGAGTGATAAACCTTCATGAGTATTCACACCACAGTGTTTGCTCTATAAGGTAAAACTCACTTAGATATATAATTGCAGTCGCATAACGGGGTTGACTTGCTAGGTTGTTTTGGCGCTACAATGTCGGACAAGCCGAGGGACGCAGATCATTTATTTAGAACATTCGGTCAACCAAAAGTTGCATATTATTTGTAATTGGTTTAGAGACCAACTAGGTTGTGTTGTTGAAGTTATCAACCACAACAAACGCGGAGATAACATGAACCTGAATCTTGGCCCAATGTGACCATATTTTATATGAGTATGTTTTCTTCCATGGGTCGAAGAGTATGTTAAAATAGTGAGAGATAATTAAACTAAATGCCATGTTAATTAGTTAACGAATATGTTCAATAGAAATTACATTCGAATTTAATTTCAAGTCTTTCTATTTCTTCAGTATAAAATGTCGAATCTATCGCTAAAAAATGTTGGTTGAAACAAACAAGTTGATTGGAGCAAACTTCCCTGAGTGGTTAAGAAATCTGTGTTTGTGTTGAGATTGGAAAGGATTGAGTATGTGTTAGATAAAGTGTTCCCCACAGTCTATGCTGAAGATTCTGCTGAATATGTCCTATTTGACAAGACAACCTATCAGAAATATCTAGACGATGCTACCTCGGCACAATGCGTAATGTTTTCCTCCATGACTGCAGAGTTACAGAGGCAACATGAAAACATAGGCCCCAACGAGATGCTAGAACACTTGAGGAGTCTCTATGACTCACAGTCTCAGACAATAAAATATGAACTGTTGAGAGACATTTTCAAGTATAAGCTGAACGAAGGGGTTCACGTGTCAGCACATGTTCTGAAGATGATTGGATTAATAGAGAGGTTGGCTTCGATTGGAACGAAGCTGCTCATAAATATCTCTGTCAACCTGATCCTGAATTCACTTCCTAGTTCGTTTGAGAATTTTATTATAAACTTCAATATGAATGGGACCAAGGCAAGTCTTGCAGAGCTTCACAACATGTTGAAGACTTTTAATCATCTACATCCAAAGATAAATTTGTACTCATGGTGGGCTCATCTAGAAAGTTCAAACCTAAGGGTAAGAACATACAGAAGAAGAAGGGTAATGCAATTGTTGCACCCACAATTATGAAACCTAGATGAGGTGTTTATAAGAGATCAAAGGTAGTTGCGGATGTATGCCTCAACTGCAAAAGAAAGGGGCACTTTAAGAAGGACGGCATAGCTCCAGGAAGAGGCAAAGCACTAGGTGCTCCTGGCTCTACTGGACAAAGGGTTGACTGACATCAGAAAGGTTGGACCATGAGAGGTAGACCTGCGCGTTGGAAATGGAGCAAGAGTGAATGTTGAACGCGTGGAAACTTACAGACTAGATTTACCTTCTGACTTTTGTTTAGAACTTAATAATTGTTATTTTATTCCCCCGATGATGAGGAATATTATTTTTATCTCAATGTTAGACATTGAGGGGGTTTCCTCATTTATTGTCAATGACAGCTATGTACTGTCTTTTAATGATTTTGTTTGTAGAAATGCTCTGCTTGCGGATGGTTTGTATGTTCTAAATTGTAGTCGTGAAATTTTGAATGTGCAAAATAAACGAGCTAAGATAAGTAATCCAAGAAACCCCACCTACTTATGGCACTGTAGACTTGGACACATAAATGAATCAATGATAGCAAGATTAATGAAGTTAGACTATCTAGAACCATTTGACTTGGTGTCCTATGGTAATTGTGAATCTTGCTTGAGAGGAAAGATGACCAATAATTTACTTTCTGAGAAAGGTGTGCGGGCCAAAGAGGTGTTTGAGTAATTAAGTTAGTCCATACTGATGTATGTGGGAAATTTTCAACTCAAGATAAGAGAGGCTTTCCTTACTTTATCACTTTTACAAATGATTTCACAAGGTTTGGGCATGTGTATCTTATGAAACACAAGTCCGAAGCCTTTGAGAAATTCAAGGAGTACAAGTCAGAAGTAGAGAAGCAACTTGAAACAAGTATCAAGACCCTTCGATCAGATCAAGAAGGTGAATACTTAAGTAAAGAATTTCTGAATTACTTGAAGCTTCATGGAGTCTAATCACAATGGACACCTCCTGGACGCCACAAATGAATGGTGTTGCTAAAAAAAGAAATCAAACCCTATTAGATATGGTTAGATCCATGATGAGTTTCTCAGCTCTACCAACATACCTTTGGGGATATGCATTACAAAGCTCAATCTATGTTCTGAACAGGGTTCCTTCAAAGTCAGTAGAGAAAACTCCATATGAGATATGGAATGACAAGAACCCAACACTTAAATACATGCGACCCTGGGGTGCCCTGCATATGTAAAGAAGATGCTTACTGACAACTTAGAATCTAAAAGTGAGAAATATTATTTTGTGGGGTATCCAAAGAAATCTAAGGGATACTATTTCTATCTGCCTGGAGAATATAAGGTCATTGTGCAACTCTCCTTGAAGAAGACCATGTCTATAAGGAGCAGAGTTGCAATAAGATAGAACTTGAAAAAATTCAAGAACTACAAGATAACACGAAAGTTGAACCTTTGTCAAAAGACCTAAACAAGGATTCAGTGGGAGTATTTGGTGAAGATTGGGTACTTAGAGTACGCTCTTCAGCCAGTGGGAGTGTTGTGAGAGATAGTGCAAAAATGCAAAGCTCTCATACACAACCAATGAAAGATGATACAATAGTTGTACATCATCCTATTCAGGAAATACATGAAAGTGACATTCCTGAAAACTCTCAAGGTGGTAGATTGTCACACAAAGACTTTCTCACAATCAGAATGCAACGAACACTGAAACGCAGAATATTCAACTCCGTAAGACCACTAGGACTCATCATCCGCCTGAAAGACTTAATCTCTTTGTTGAAACACACAATGAGATAGATATTCGTGATGACGATGAACCTACAACCTACATCAAAGCTATGTTAGACATTGATTCGCATAGATGACAAGAAGCCATGAAATCTGAGATGGACTCGATGTACGTCAATCAAGTTTGGAACTTGGTTGATTTGCCAACAGGGGTTAGACCCATATGATGCAAATGTGTCTTCAAGAAAAAGATTGATGCATATGGCAAGATACAGACTTATAAGGCAAGATTGGTGGATAAAGAATATAATCAATGTCTTGGGGTCGATTATGATAAAACATTTTCACCTGTTGCGAAAATTAAGTCAATTCAGATTTTGCTTGCAATAATCGCATACTATGATTATGACATTTGGCAACTGGATGTTAAAGTTATTTTCCTCAATTGTAACCTAATTGAGGAGGTGTATATGATACAACATAAGGGTTTTACATCTAATACTAAGCCCAAAACAGTATGCAAGCTACAGAAGTCTATTTATGGACTTAAGCAAGCCTCGAGGAGTTGAAATATTTGTTTTGACAAAGCAGTCAAATTGTTTGACTTTGTTAGAAGCAAAGAAGATCCCTGCATTTATAGTAAGTGCAAGGAAGGAAATATTGTCTTCATTGTTATATATGTAGATGATATATTAATAATGAGAGATAATAAGACTCTCATGCAATCAGTCAAGAAATGGTTATCTAGCACCTTCATGATGAAGGACTTGGGTGAAACTTGCTACATTCTTAGAATTAGGATCTATAGAGATAGATCTAATATATTGTTGGGTTTGTCACAGTCCGTATACATAGACAAAGTGCTAAGACGATTTTCTATGGAAAATTCCAAGAAGGAAGGGCTTCTTATTTGGGTCAAGGCATCAAGTTATCAAAGAAGGATAATCCTTCTACTGTTGAAGAACTTGAACGCATGAAAAGAATCACATATGGTTCGGCTATAGGATCAATAATGTATGTCATGACACATGCGAGGCGGATGTGGCTATGCTTAGTTTTACTTGTAAATTCGGTAGAATCACGGGAAGAACATCAAAAGCGATCAAAGTATTCTTAAGTAACTTAGACGAACTAAAGAATATTTCTTAGTCTATGGTGGAAAAGAGAAACTAGTGGTTACTGGGTAAACTGATGCTAGATTTCAGACAGATCATGATGACTTCAAGTCTCAGTCTGGATATACTCATTTTCAATGGTAGAGCATTGAGTTGGAAAAGTTTCAAGCAACCAACAACTGTTGATTCGATAACTGAAGTCGACTACATTGTTGGATCGGAAGTTGGTAAAGAAGTTGTCGCGATAGCTGAGTTCCCGAAGGAACTAGGGTTGTTCCAAGTGCCACTTGTTCAATAACGATTTATTGTGACAACACTGGTGCAATTGCACAAGCTATGGAACCAATATCAACAAATAAAAACAAGCATGTACCTAGGAAATACCACATACTCAGGGAGATGGTGGAAACTGGAGAAATACGATTAGACTATGTTCCACAAATGATAATATAGTTGACCCATTACCAAACCATTAAGCTTAGTTAAGCATAATGGTCATTTTGAAAAAATGGGTATTAGATACATTGGAGATTGACTCAGGCCAAATGAGAGATTAAAAGTATGTCCTAGAGATAAATATACTTGAACACATTCGTATTATTAATAAGATTAATATATTTATGACATTTGTGATTATTGAATTATTATTTAATTATTTGTAATTATTCATTAATATGCATTCATTGAACTTACATTGTCATTAATAGAGTGAAATATTAATGATAGATCGTAACTCTCAAAGTAGCCTCGACTAATGATCATCGAGAATGTGATATCAATGATATGTTATAAGTCGACATGTAGTCTGCATGACATTCTTAGAGAATGTAGTATGTCTTAAGTAATGGTTACTAGTGATAGACACATGTATACTTTTGGAAAGTATTGGTATACCCTGCTGATAAACTATTCGTTATACATGTCTAAAGTGTTATCAGTGTGTGTGAGATAAAAGTCCTTTGACTTGAGGTCAATACACACCTTGTTTACAGATTAATGACCCATTTCCTAAGCTTAAATTCCTTATAGGATAAGATATGGCTTGTGTTGGATGCATTATGACGTAAACTAAGGTGGTAGTTTAGCCAAGAATATGATTCATTCATCTATTGGATATTCGAGAGAACACTCAGCTTCTCAGTGATATTATGTCGATCAAGTCATTGGCCAATGCAAGAGATATATTTAGAACATGGTCTAGTTGTCGACTAATATAGATAAGATAAAGTGATCAAGTCATTTGGATAGACACATGACAAATCCTAAGCTTGATCGAGTATGTCACGAATGATGGAATTTATTATCTTACATAAAGGTTATGTTTGCTGGATTCATGTAAACGTACTTCACATATTGAGTTAGTCATACGGCGCAGTCTAGGAGTTTCGTATGGACCTTAATGGATTAATGTCGATATGTGAAGGCCTATAGGGTCACACTCTGTCGATTGTCTTTTCGATCTAATGGTGTATTGAGAGAATATTAAATATTCGATTTAGAATCGAGATATTTAAATTTGATAATAATTATGGAATAATTTCTATTTAATGAAAATTATTTAATTAAGTCAAAATTAAATTTTAGATTTAATTAAACGTGCTGAATATACATTATTGAGAGGGGACGGAAGGAGCTGCGATGCCTGCCGAGCAATGACACCGATCGCGCTGGCGCTACTGAAGACCGAAGTCGCATCGCATTTCAAGAAATGGGCCCAATGATCGCCCATCGCACCTCGCTTGAGGTCCAACCTAATCCGTTTTGTGACCTAAATTTAACTATAAATACAACACATCACTAAACATTATTATCTAATACTAATGCAAAACTATTTTCTAGATTTAGAGTTTAGAAAAGAAATTCTCTCGAACATCTGTCAAGATTTTCTGACTTTCTTGACAGAGGAATACACCATAGTGCTTGCAGTCGAAGAACAATCGTGTGTAATCCCTAAAGTAAAGATTTCAGATTAAACAACTTGCAAGTTATCTTGTTTAAATCTTTACAGGTTTGATTGTCATATAACCATACCAGAATTATTGTTAGGGTAAGTAAGCAAAACAAAATTTTAATTTTCTGTACCGGATTTACCTAGAGTATTACGTTCCCAAAATTAAACTTGAAATCTATTTTAAAAAAGGTGAAAGAATCTCCAACCACTATACTCTTTAATTTGGTAGATTCTTGTATGTGTATAGAATCAATATTTACTTCATATTAATTGGGAACTATCTCTATTAATTTTGGTGGACAAAGAAATGGGACAATAGGTGAAGTTACATGATAACTCAGACATGCAGTTGTATCACTAGCATTTACTTTTCATTTAGCGATATTTCTCCACATTGGTGTTCATATTTTCTACTTTACAGAAATCATACAAAAAGAAATTCCCTTTGTTGTCCAGTTGTCCTAATAACTTCTATTGACATTATGATTTCAATCTAACAGTATCTAGGTTCACATGATCCACTATGTAACGTCACTCTCTTTATTAATGTTTACTGTTGTTGGCATTGGCCATTTTTAACTAAGAAATTGTTTTTGATTCTCGATATGGCCAATTCTTAATCATTTGCAAATCATTCTGAATCAAAGGTAAAAAAAATCGTCCTATATTCAGCTCTTTGAGGTTCTTGTTTAACAAGATTAAGGTTATTTGAATATCGTGTGCAAATGAAGTTTATTTATCTGATGTAAATATCAGGTGCAAATAAATTCAGAAGATCCGATAATGGTAGATGCAACTGCTTGATAAAAAAAATGAAAATAAAGACCAAGAAAAGAAGTAGTCAACGTCAAGTCCGTAGCCAAGAGCAAACTCCGTCAGCTCGTGTCGTGAGATGTTTGGTCAAGTCCTATAACGAGCCCGCCGCTCATGCCCTTTTTGATCTGATTCGATAGGGCTCTGGATGAGGCCGGATTTGTAGTAGGTAGCTCTCTACAGTAAAGTCTACACATTGATGTTGCTAGGTTATGAATAAGTTCTTTTTCAAATTGAAATATTAGGTTATACAGACTAACCCCTCTAAATTTACTCTAGATATAACTATTTTTAATATAAGACCATTGGCATTCCATTCTTTGAAAGAATTACCTCGTTTTGATTTTTGAAATTTGTGAAATCATATAGTCCTCATATCGAAGTTATTGGATTACATTGAATATGTTGTTGTTGTTCTTGTGAAATCATATAGCCAATGCGTAACACAACAACCTTTTTTGAATAGAAAGACTATGTGGACCAAATTACTCTCGAAACAAAAATACGTATATATAACGAATAGAACCTATTGAATACCCTTTATAAAAAAAGTATAGTGTATATAAGTCAAATTTACTCTTTACTTCACCACTGAAGTTTGATAGTAAGTGAAGTACATTTTCATGGTATATAAGTAAAATGTACAGCTAAGTTATGCACAAATATTCTCATAGCATAGGAATTAGTAGTACTTAGGACTATAATTTACCAAAACAAAGTAAACAAGTGGGGATGGAAAAAAAGAAGAATAAACTCTATGTATCAAATGGGCTAACCTACTTTTTAGGCTAGCGGTGGTTAGTTAATCCATGAGCTTGCACCTAGCACCTAGTTAAGTTGGCTCTTTCTATTGATGTTCTATGAAAATGATAAGAACCAATTACTCTCATGGTGTTTAGACATGTATTTTACTTGAATTTTTTAAAAAAGTTTTGTAAATGGAAGTGAATTTTCTTTCAAAAACTGGTTTGAGCTAATTTTTGGAACTTGAAAATATTTTGAAGATAAATTTTTAAACTCTGATCGAATTTCATGGCCAAACATATATTTGAATTTCAAAATCTGATCCAAAATTTATGGCGAAATTCTAATCTCTAACATATATTAGAAGAGCTCCATATAATCTCTACTGATACATAAATTCGTATACAACGACAACATACCCAGTGTAGTCCCACAAGTGGGGTATGAAGAGGATAGATTGTACGCAGGCGTTACCCCTATCTTTGTGTGGTAGAGAGGTTGTTTGCGATAGACCTCGGCTCGAAAGAAAAGAAAAAATATTTGAAACATTGTATCAAGAAAAATATGATAACACAATAGTAAGATAAAAACAAATGTAGTAATACATATTGAGGAAAAGAAACTACGCGATTACTAACTAATACTATTAATAAGAACACTTAGCTACCCACTAACATTCTAGTCAAATTCTCGACCTCTACACCTTCCTATCTAGGGGCATGTCTCAGTAAGCTTAATGTGTGTCATGTCCTGTCTAATCAGTTCCTCCCAATTCTTTTTTGACTTACTTTTACCTCTCCTAACTCCTATTATAATCAACCTCTCACACCTCCTTACTAGCGCATCACATACTTGTTCTTCATATATTCGAGTCATCTCAGTTTGATATATAAATTTCTGATAAGACTATAAATTTCTAGTGGAACATTGAACCTAAAGTATCATGCTAATATTTCTAAATCTTAACGTCAACTAGTTAGTATTTCTAGCTTACCCTTTTTCCATCTAGTGTGTTAATTTGAGATGGGGTTCATCCTAAGATTAGGCTAGAACGCTTGGAACTATTTTCAGACTTTGATGACATTGAAAGGTATAATCATCTACTCTTTCTCTATATTTTTTTTTTCATTTGGTGTTTGATGTTGGAGATTCGATTAATTCGAATTTGGGCCAAGAAATCCCACTTTAAAGGGTAAGCTTTTCTTACTAAAAGTGATTCCATACTGATCACGAGGATTGGGCGAACTTAAATCAGAATACCATTCGCTTCTTCTGTCAGCTAATTCAACAGTGTCTGCTATTGCCCGCGGACTCGGTTAGTATACAAGATCATCAATATAGTAATAGGATGCATCTGCTGAAGGCAAGACTCTCAAACCCAAAACATCTAATTGAAGATTACTTGCTACTTCAACATAATCTTTAATAGTTCAGTTCTCTATTTTCATCACAGAGTAATAAGCACTAATTGCTAGATTAAAAGATTGTCTAGATTAGTGGATGAAAAAGAAGAAAAGAAATTGAAAAGCAAAAACTTTTCCGTGAACTTTCAAATTCATGATATGGACAAATCATGGGCAGCCTTTTATTTATTTTAAAGCAGATGGATGGAGAGTGGACCAGCCAGCAGTAGTCTACTTAAAATATCACTCTGGCCAAAATAATGCAAATGCAAAAGGAGTGGTGCTACTTCTTATCCTTTCTTTTGCTTTCCCCATTCTTTTGTTCAATAATAAAACTCCACTAACAAGGCAATGACACTACCTTTGAGATAAATTTTTTTTCACTTTTTACAAATTAATCAAACTTTAGGAAAAAACTTTAAGTGTTATCAGTTAACTATAGTAACTAATTCACATTTTCAATTTTATCACTAACCATGATAAACCAAAGAATCATGAAATAAAGAAAATCAGGTATGGGCAAGTAGAAGGCGTCAAGTAATCTCAGTAAAGTTGTTCTTTATGTGAGCAGAAGGTTCTGAAGTTGGCCATGGAAACAGTCTTTGCAAAAATGCGGATAAAAGGCGTCTGATAGGCAATTGTGGTTCGTACCTTCTAAACCACACATATGAGAGTTTAGTGCTTGTGGCATGCACCTTTGTATGAGCAAGTTTTTGTCCTTTTTTTCTTTTTAGGTATGTGCAAGTTTTTTCCTTTTTTTATTTATTTAAATTAAGTCTAATATTGGTTTACCCTTCTAGACTTCATTTTCCCTCAGCAAATAGATGAGAACAAGTATCTTTGTACATAGTATATGAAAATTGAAATTGTTCATATGTTCTTCATTACGACTTAATTAGTTAAACAAGAATTGACAGTCATATACATTGAACACGAATTAAAGGAAATAAATTTCCCAACATTGATCAATCACAGTATTAAGAACATCTTCAAACAGGTATACTTAAACCAACTTTTCAGATCTTTAAATCTTTAGAGCTTAGAAGAACCATACACCAAAGGCTAACAATAGATGTGGGAGCCGGGTTGCCCTAAGCTATATAAAGGCTGCAATAAAATCCAATACTGATAATTTGATATCCAAACATACCTTGCAATTAGGATCATAACAATCCACAATACCACACAATCATAGATGGCTCTGATACCAATTGATATGAACTTGCAGCTTTTTTTCGAAATTGTATAGTTTTCAATAAAAGTTGATGCAATAGAAGCTCTTGATGCAATATCTGATGGTGAAGACATTCCACCAAGAGCTCTTACTGTAATAGAACTAGGACCGTCAACTCCAACTGTCCTTATAGATAGGCGAAAGTCACCTCCTCTCCAACCATATAGTCAAGTAAGTGACTTTCACTCCTCTCTTTCATATAGTCAAGAGAGTTGCTTCGCTCCTGATATTGAGGTACAAGAGCAAATGCTATATAAATGATGGATTAAACTCCCAGAATTTGCAACTAATAACATAACAGATTGATAAGCTTCATAGACAAACAAGGTCTTACATATCCTAAATCTAGACAAATTTGGGTTAATATTTGCATCATTGAAACAACACGTTTGGAACAGCAAATGTGAGATAAAGCTGCGTCTGATAGACTCAGCCTCTTCCTCAACCTCAAGATATGAGCTTAGCATGTGCTACCCTTTATTTGCATCACAGCACACACATAATTGAGCAAAAGAATTAAACATGATAACATTCTCTAACTACTTTGATGAAAGAGGCATTCGATAGCTATATCAAATCCAAGGACACACCAGTTCCCATTGAAAAAAAAAAGATATATTCATCCAATAAGGAAAAATAGAAGTACAAAACAGCTCCCATGTTTTGTAAGCTGCCACTCATCCTCTTTTCCTCGTGTTATTTGACAGTCATAACTTCTTCATACAGGCGTTTGATCTGCACCCAGATATTCATTTTGCAGCAACAACACTCATCAAGATCCTATGTTAGAGAAATTTGCATCCCTATTTGGTTACATCCAAGTCAAAGTTGCAGCAGTTTGATACCCAAGTTAACTCTGGAATCCCCTAGGCAAATCAGCTTAATCTGGCTTTTGCCTTAGCTTTAAGCCTTTTATCCCTTGCAGACCTTTGCTCTAATATCCCGCTGCCTACTGTTGACTCATCATAATAATTTGCTCGTCCCTGAAGTCAAACTCAAATGTAGTAATGCAACAGAAGTCATCATGAAACAACAAAACATTTATGATGGAAGATGAGTAAATATACTGGACCAAAGAACAGCGGTAGAGGAAATTGGGGTTGGGAAAAAATATACGTCCTTTGTATATGTTGCATGGCAAGATAGAGACATCTTCAAAAGTTAGAGAGCTCTAAAGCAAAATCTGAAGACTATTATACTTATTAGTAGTTTTTTGGTAGGTCTATTATACTTAATAGTTTGACATTTCACTATTTGTGTGATGCATGTTTTGCAACTCTGTTTAACTAGTCGAGTTACAGTCAGTTAAGACCCAGAAAAACCAATTGAACAGATTATCCAAATCTAACCAACTTGATCCTCATAGTGATTAATATATGAAGCCGATGATAAACTACTACACATTTCTGACCTTTTCACTCAAGGATTAAGTCAACACCAACAACATATCCAGTATAATCCCACAAGTGAGATCTGAAAAGGGTAGAGTGTACACAGACCTTACCCCTACCTTGAGAGGTAGAGGGGTGTTTCCGATAGACCCTTGACTCAAAATAAAGCAATAACAAAGCAAGTCAAATAGGAAAAAGGAAACAATAACTATAATAAAACAATATGCTAAGCGGAGAACAAGAGACGGTAAATAATAACAGAAATCGAAGGACAAGAAAGTACAAGATAAATATTACGACTACTAGTAAGGAAGGATAAGCGAGACAACATGCTAGTACCTACTAAACTTCTACAATAATCCGTATCTTCCATAACCTCCTATCTAATAACATGTCTTCAGTAAGCTGCAACTGTGTCATGTCTTTACCTCTCCCGAAGCCATCCATAGCCAACCACTCCACACCTGACGCCTCCGCATTGGGGCATCCACACATCTGCTCTTCACATGCCCGAACTATCACAATCTCGCTTCCTGCATCTTGTCCTCCATCGAGGCCACTTCAACCTTGTCCCGGATTCTTCATTTCTAATCCTATTTCTCCTACTCGAGGCCACTTCAACCTTGTCCCGGATTCTTCATTTCTAATCCTATTTCTCCTACTATGACCACACATCCACTGCATCATCCTTATTTGAGCAACTTTCATTTTCTGAACGTGAGAGTTCTTGACTATAGTTAGTCTGACCACCGCTCTGTAGAACTTGTCTTTGAGTTTTGGTGGGACCTTTTTATCACACAAGACTCCGGATGTGAGCCTCCATTCATCCACTCCGCACCATCATCATCAATCTCTCCATTACCTTGGATAATAGACCCAAGATACTTGAAACTTACTTTATTTTGGATGACATGTGTATCAAGCCTTACTTTCGCGGCAGCCTCCCGCGTCACGCCACTAAACTTAGACTCCAAGTATTATGTCTTGGTCCTACTCAACCTGAAGCCTTTAGACTACAGGGTCTGTTACCAAACCTTCCGCTTAGTGGTACTCCCCTGTTGGTCTCGCCAATCAGCACTATGTCCTCAACAAATAACATACACTATGGTACCTCTTTGGATATGTCGCGTCAAAACATCCATCACTGAGGCAATAAAAACGGCTAAGAGTTGACCCCTTGGTGCAATCTCATCACGACAAGAAAGTGCTCTGAATCTCCTCCCACTGTCCTTACACGGGTTTTGGTTCCCTCGTACATATGCTTGATCGCACTAGTGTACGCCACATGTATACCTCTAACCTCTAGCACCTCCATAGAACCTCTAGGGACTCTGCCGTAAGCCTTTCAAGGAGTAAGGAGTAAGTCCTTGAAAGTAATTAGTTCAACCCAAAGTGAGACAGCTGATTTCCTGAAGTAGACAAAAATTCCAAGAGACAACATCCTATACCATACCAGTAACCCATTTTCATTGCATCCTGGTATACACATAATTCTTACTCATTAAGGGATCCTTCCTTTCAAACTTCAATGGAGTTGGAGGTAGTTTCTACATAATAGCACATAACCCTATTTTGCAAAATAAGCAGCGCAAAAAACATTATTTACCTCGTACATGCATTAATTGTCTAGAATCAATGCCAAGTCTATATATACAAAATTTTCCGAGGAAGATAGAAAACGGCATGTGTATGAAATGATGTGACTTAATTAAACGCTATGAAATGATGTGATTTAATTGGATCCAATTTAAACAGGGTTTTATGATATTCCAGCTTGGAAGTGTGCATCTTTGACATATCAAAGTAAATATAACATAATATTCTTCCATGCTCAGACAAAGAAAAACAGATCAGCACGGGCCAAAAGGATGCTCGGAGAAGAATTAGAAAAGAAGAAAGCATGCAAACTCTAGGATAATCAACTACTTATATTAAGCTAGTCCGTTAATATCTCTAGTAAGACATCATATTTCAGTGAGCAGATGCATCTGGTACATCTCTAGCTAGTCCGTTTAATATTGATCACTCTGTGCAAGACTTACCATCTCAGACTAAAGTATCAGCAGCCTAAACTGGTCAGCCAACCTCTGCTACAATTTCTTTGACATCTATATCAGCTAGTCTCCTTGCCAAACAGAGAAAATCCAACAGTTTCCTGCAAGAGAAATTCCACATTCAATGTCGAGAACATACTTTGCTTTTTCAGTTGGCTTGGGTCAAGTAACAGAAGAAGAGTTTTCATACAGTGAATGGATGATACAGCAATGTAAAATGCGGAAAAAAAAAATTAATAATAATATATAGTTGTGGTTGAGTTAATAAAAATATATATATATAAGAAAACAAAGAATAAATTGCATGGGATAGAGTTAGTGTTAAAGTTGGATAAATAGATAGATGAAATAAAATAAGAACAAAAAAAAAAAAAAAAAAAACATGCAGAAATGCACGTAAGTCCCTTCCCTTTACCCCTTCCCCCCTTTTCATTTTCCTTCAATCTCTTGGCTTTCCCCCTCCCATAAGTTATGTAATCATCCCCACTTATACATTGTATTTACACACAAACAAAGTACATAACATAAAGGTTAGAAAATCAGAAAAAAACAAGGGAACAAGAAGAGGAAAATTCTGGAAAAAAAAACAAGAAAGTAAGAAGAACAACAATAAAAGAAATACTAGGGAGCAAGGGTCCCTTGTAGCAACCGAATAACAATCTTCACACTTACAAGGTGAGTTTTCTCACTCAGAAATTCTTGGTAACATCTTTTATTTTAAGTTCAATACATGTTAGAATAAGAATTGAGTGTTGAAAAGAAATATTGAACTTTTGATTGTTTAGACAACTAGTTGCGTCATGAACTTTACGAACTGTTCTCACTGAGTTATAATTGTTAGAATTTGATGAAATTCGGAAGAATGGTACACCTCTGTATTATGATCATATAGAACCAAAAATGAGGTAAAATGAACATACGGTTTGAAAGTTATCATAGTTCAAAGTTCCTGCCTTAGATTTGGCCGAAATTCGGAAAGGCATAATTACGGACTGTTTTTATTGAGCTTTACTTATTAGAATTATATGAAAATTTACATGGTTGTAAATCTCTCTGTTACGGACAGATATAGATAAAGATTTATTAAAACGGACTTACGAGTTGAGAGTTATTGTAGTTTGAAGTTGCTGCCTCGGATTAATCGGAATCCAGAAGGGCAGGACGTTGAAACGTAAAACTGTACTAATCTGTGGGGAATATGAAAATTGTTGCTAAATGAAAGTTCTATATCTCTCTGTTGTGGACATTTGGAGACATTACGGGGGTCTATACGACTTACGTATTGAGAGTTATCGCTGTTTAAAGTTTTTGCCTCGGATCTATCGAGATCCAGGAAGGGAAGCGAATAAAAGTGTGAAACTTTACCAAATGGTACAGAATATGAAAGGATGGTTCACATGGAGACGTGTAGCTCTCTGTTCTCGTCGTTTTGAAATTTTATGGGGCTTGAACGGGTTTACAGATTAGGAGTTATGACTATTCTAAGATTGGGCTCTGTTTAATGAAAATTCTGCCGAAACACATTTCATGTGGCTGTTTTGAGGATAAATTTGTGTTAGTTACCCAAAGTAGTTTTAAATGAAATTTGGTACAGTGAAAGATCCCCGTCTTACCTTAGTTTCTGCTTGAGAAACACCTTAGTTGGAGTTATGGTTAAAAAGTTATAATCGTTACAAGTATGAATGACAGAATGTTGGAAAAGAGAATATTAGTTATTCGATCTTCTGAAAAATATGAAAAGTGAATACGTGTTCACATAAATATATAAATATAAACATAATGGATCGGGTTGCACGCCGCAACAAAACGTAAAGTGAATACGTGTTCACAAATACGTAAATATATAAATGGATCGGGTTGCACGCCGCAACAAAACATAAAGTGAATACGTGTTCACAAATACGTAAATATAATGGATCGGGTTGCACGCCGCAACAAAACGTAAAGTGAATACGCGTTCACAAATACGTAAACATAATGGATCGGGTTGCACGCCGCAACAAAACGTAAAGTGAATACGTGTTCACAAATACGTAAATATAATGGATCGGGTTGCACGCCGCAACAAATATGAAAGATGAATACATGTTCACCTATATATAAATATGAAAAGTGAATACGCGTTCACAAATATATAAATGTAATAAACATATGGAAATGCAGGGGAATGTCTTAACGTATAATATGGGATAAAATGAAGTGTTAGTTAAACCGAGAATTTCCTACGAGGAGTTGTTGCATATTTAAAAATGTTGTAACCTGATATGTTTTTGCAATATGCTTATTACGTTATAATGTAATTGCACTTGGAATATTGTGGTGTTACTTTGAATTGCAGGGTAAGGTTCTCACTCAGCCCCAGATGGTAGGGCTGACTCTTTATTTAACATGTTTCAGGAAAGCGTGATAGAGGAAAGGCTCCACGCCAAGGCTAGCGATCGTTCCGCAGCCTCTTGTCATACCAAGTCCATTGCTTCGGGCTTGGTATTCGTCGAGTTCGTGGATGGTTCGGTGTCTCGGGAAATGCCCGTGTGGAATGGTCTCCCTTTCAACTTAGAATAATCTTTGTCAGTACGGCTATGTAGAAACAATATTTGCACGAGCATGGGCTCGCGTTATGTTTTTAATAAAGTCATAAACAGATTTCTTTATTGTTATTTTTATTAATAGCTCCGTATTTGAATATAAGTTCAAATTTCTAAATAAAGAGAATTAAATGGTGCTCCTGGTGGGAAATAATTGTCCAGGTGCCATCACGCCCTAAGTAAAGACTTAGGAAAAGTCGGGGCGTGACAAGTTGGTATCAAAGCTAAACCAGGTTAAGAGATTCTAGGAAGTTTTCTTCGAGTTGGTGTTTGAACGGTTACTTATTGCGACGGTGTGCGCGCCACCTTAGTAATAAGTGAACGGAATAACATCCTAAAGTTTCCCTTCTTTCGTACTTTTCTCGTGCCTACCTTGAGTCTTTTCAAAGACTTGATTTCTCGTACTACCTCCTTCACACGGGTTAGAAAATAGGATTGTACAACGTTATACTGACTAATATGATTTGTGTAGATGGCGATTATAAGGCGAGTTACAACAAAGAGGAAAGTACTCATGGAACAGGCAAAGGGAATGAGAGCTCAGATGAAGTTCATGCGTCGTAAGATGGACTCAGAAGAAAATGGTGAATTCACAAATCCCGGGGGCTCAAGAGGAGGTTCATCACGAAGCTCATGTACCTCTAGTTGACGTAGTGGTGTCTGAAGGGAGCGGAGAAAATGTCGGAGAAAATGTTGTAGAGAACGAGAGTCAAATGGCCCAAGAAACGGTGGGACAAAAACTAGATAGACTCATAGAGTTAATGGCCAGTGCAGATTCACACATGGTTCCGCGCACAGTGTCTGTCGCATAGCCCGAACGAACCAGACGCCCGAGACCGGTGCATCGCACCACGGACCGAGAGTGTAAAAGCTCAAGCAGTACCTGATAGGCTATGGGCAAATTTTATGAGGAGAAGAGAACCACTATACTCAGGGAAGGACCCCAAGGCCGACCCGATAGTATTCCTCGATGAAGTTGAAGACTTAATGTTCACATTGGGATGCGTGGAGACGCAGGGCGTCAACTTGGTAGGCGCACAACTAGTGGATGATGCAGGGGTGTGGTGGAGGAATTTTAGGAAAAATCGTCCCCCGATGTCACCACCAATGACTTGGGAGGTTGAGCGGCATTCATTGAGAAATTTATGCCTAATACGCGCAAGGATGCGCTCAGACAGGAGTTTGAACAATTGAAGCAAGGTGACCGCAGTGTACAAGAATATGATACACAGTTCGTGAGGTTATCGGCATACAACAAACATGTCGTCCCTACAGAAATGGATAGAGTCAAGCGATTTGTAGAGGGTTTAAACCCGAACATAGCAGAGAAGGTGGTGGTGTTAGCCAATGATCGAACTTATCTTCAGATTGTCGATATGGCTTTGAGGATAGAAGGTTTTGCTAAAGCAACAAAAAAAAAAGTATTCGCAGAAAAGGTTTCGGACGTCAGGATCATTTAGTCAGAGTCAAAATCAGAAGCAGGAGTTTAGTAAGGGATCTTCAAGACCGAACCAATCTATGGGCGATCTTATTTCAAGCCTAAGGAGCAGTTGGTTTAATCACCAAGTGAGCAAGGACAAGGCCACCAATCCTAACACGGGAGGGACAAACCGGTTTGTAAGATTTGTCAAAGGAAATACGCGGAGAATGTCGCCTTAACGGTCATGTTATAAGCGTGGAGAATCAGGCCACTATGTCGGGGATTGCAAAAAGAGGACTCAAATACAATCTATTCAGGGGAGGTCAGAAGCAACCACAACTGCCTACAGGGGAAATCAGGGAAACCAACCCCGCCAGAGTCAGGGAGGTCAACAACCCAACAATTCTAATCGGCTCTACGCTTTGCCCCAGAGGAATGAGGCGAAGCATCTAACGCGTGGTCACGGGTATTTTGCTAGTCTCGAGTATTCCTGCATTTGTATTATACGATCCCGCCATATTTTCATATGTGTCAATGGGCTTTGCTAAGAATTTACACGTAGAACCTTCTTATTTAAGTGAACCTTTTGAGGTTATGACACCGCAGGGCCTCAATTTGGGCCTCTCGGGTGGTAAATAATTTCCCATTAGAAGTGAATGGCAGGGGAACAATGGTGAACCTAGTACTACTTGATATGGTAGACTTTGACGTCATTTTGGGTATGGATTGGTTGTCGGCATGTTATGCCATGTTAGATTGTCGGCGAAAGATAGTGAGATTAACTTTTCCCGGAGAACCAGAAGTTGTTATAAAGGGTAGGATTGGAATATCCTCATGTCAGTTTATTTCCTACCTTGGGGCTCAAAAGTTATTGAGAAGTCACAGAGTGGAGTACGCATATCTGGCTAATATAGTGGATACCCAAAAAGAATCTCCAGCAGTGAATGATGTCCCTATTGTTCGAAATTTTCCGGAGGTTTTTCCTGAAGATCTTCTAGGTCTTCCTCCGGATCGAGAAGTGGAGTTTGCTATAGAGTTAATTCCGGGTACAAGACTCATCTCTATCCCTCCATATCGAATGGCCCCAGCTAAATTGAGGAAGTTAAAAGAACAAATCTTCTGGATAGAGGCTTTATAAGGCCTAGTGTTTCCCCTTGGGGTGCACCAGTCCTGTTTGTGAAAAAGAAAGACGGATCGCTCCGAATGTGCATCGATTATCGGCAGCTCAATAAGGTCACGATCAAGAACCGATACCCATTACCAAGAATCGATGATCTTTTTGACCAACTTCAGGGAGCTAGCTATTTTTCCAAGATTGATCTCCGTTCGGGATATCACCAGCTGAAAATAAATCCAGATGATATATCCAAAACAACCTTTAGAACCCGATACGGCCATTATGAGTTCTTGGTCATGTCTTTTGGGTTAACCAATGTCCCAACAGCTTTTATGGATTTAATGAACAGAATTTTCAAACCATTCCTAGATTTGTTCGTGATCGTGTTCATAGATGATATCCTAATTTACAGTAAGAGTGTTGAAGAACATGAAGAGCATCTGAGGGTAGTGCTTCAAGTCTTGAAACAGGAGAAACTATATGCTAAATTTTCAAAGTGTGAATTTTGGTTGGAAAAGGTAGCCTTTTTGGGCCATGTTGTGTCAAGGGATGAAATTATGGTAGACTTCTAAGATAGAAACAAGTAAGAATCGGCCAAACCGACCACTCCGACAGAGGTTAGAAGTTTCTTGGGTTTGGCTGGGTATTATAGAAGATTCGTAAAAGGTTTTTCTAGTCTTGCTGCTCCTTTGACCCGGTTGACTCAAAAAGCGGTTAAATATCAGTGGTCAGAAGCATGTGAAGCAAGTTTTCAGAAACTAAAGGAATTGTTGACTACTGCACCAGTCCTAACCTTACTATCGGGACAAGAAGGATTCACAGTCTATTGCGATGCCTCTAGAGTTGGGTTAGGATGTGTCTTGATGCAGTTTGGAAAGGTTATTGTGTATGCATCTAGACAATTGAAGATACATGAGAAGAATTTCCTAACTCATGACTTGGAATTGGCCGCGGTAGTGTTTGCCTTATGAATATGGAGACACTATTTGTATGGTGTGCATGTGGATATATTTACAGATCATAAGAGTTTACAGTACATAACCACACAAAAGGATTTGAATCTCCGACAAAGAAGATGGTTAGAGTTGCTTAAGGATTATGATCTTAGCATTCTTTACCATCCTGGAAAAGCTAACGTGGTAGCTGACACACTCAGTAGGAGATCAATGGGCAGCTTGGCTCATTTGGCGATACAAAAGAGAGGTATCGTTCGTGAGGTACAAAAATTGGAAAACCTCGGAGTTAGTTTAACTGAGGTCGGTGAAGGCACGGTGGCGGTACATGATACCTCTCAGTCTGCCTTAGCTGCAGAAATAAAAGAAAGTCAGTTTGAGGATACGAAATTTGTTAGATTCCGGGAGAGGATTCAACATGGAAAACCTTCACAGCTACATTAGAAGAAAATGACGGCACTTCTTCTAAGAGGGTAGGTTGTGTGTTTTAAGGTAAAAGATCTAAGGAGGAAAATCTTTAGATGAGGGTCACAACACAAGATATTCAATTCATTCAGGGTCAACAAAAATGTATCAGGACCGCAAGGAAAATTACTGGTGGGACGGAATGAAGAAAGATGTTGCGGAGTTTGTCGAAAGGTGTCTTATGTGTCAACAGGTAAAATCTGAACATCAAAAACCAGGCGGACTACTTCAGGACATTGGTGTCCCCATGTGGAAATGGGAGGCGATTCATATGGGTTTTGTAACTGGTCTATCGAAAACTCGAGAAGGGTATGATTCTATATGGGTGATTGTAGATCGGCTTACAAAGTCAGCCCAGACTACGTATCGCGCACAACAGTACGCGTAAATTTATTTTAAGGAAATTGTGCGGTTACACGGGATTCCATTACAAATTATTTCGGATAGGGTTCCCAGTTCACCTCACACTTTTGGCAAAGTTTCCAGAAGGGTCTCGGGACAAAATTTAAGTTGAGCACGGCTTTCCACCCGCAAACAGATGGGCAAGCTGAGCGAACAATTCAAACACTTGAGGACATATTGCGATCTTGTGTGTTATATTTTCAGGGAAGCTGGTTGGACCATCTATGTCTAATTGAGTTCGCCTACAACAATAGTTTTCACTCTAGCATACAAAGGGCCCCGTTTGAAGCATTATATGGACGAAAATGTAGGTCTCCACTTGGATGGTTCGAGATGGGTGAGACACAACTGTTCGGACCTGAAGTCATTCAAGAAACAAATGATAAGGTACAGATGATTCGGGAGCAGATCAAAACAGTTCATAGCCGTCATAAGTCCTATGCGGATCATCGGAAAAGAGATCTTGAATTCCAAGAGGGGGAGAAAGTATTTTTAAAAGTGTCCCCAATGAAGGGAGTGATGCACTTTGGTAAGAAAGGGAAATTGAGCCCAAGGTTTATTGGGTCATATGAGATCTTGCGAAGAGTGGGGAATGTGGCTTACGAATTAGCACTTCCACAAGAGCTGCAAGCAGTCTATCCGGTATTTCATGTGTCAATGTTACGAAAATACTTGCACGATCCAAGTCACGTCATCCTTCCCCAGGAGATAGTTATTAATAAAGAGCTTCAATATGAAGAGGCTCCGGTAGAAATACTTGATAGAAAGGTCCAACGCCTTAGAAATAAAGATATTGCTTCCGTGAAAGTCCTATGGAGGAATCACTCCACAGAGGAAGCCACCTGGGAAGCTGAAGAGGCGATGAAAGTCAAATATCCATTCCTATTTGACTAAGGTAATAAAAAAAATGTGTTACATAGTACTTCATATGTGTGTCATTTGCGTGTCTATATGCATGTGTTACAACCTTATTCTCATTCGAGGACGAATGCTTCTTAAGGAGGGAGAATGTGAAGCCCTAAATTTGTAACAATAACAATAAACATTATTGTGTCTATGTGATTATGTTACGACCTTATTCACATTCGAGGACGAATGTTGCTTAAGGAAGAGAGAATGTAAAATCCGGAAAAAAAAATTAATAATAATATATAGTTGTGGTTGAGTTAATAAAAATATATATATATATATAAGAAAACAAAGAATAAATTGCATGGGATAGAGTTAGTGTTAAAGTTGGATAAATAGATAGATGAAATGAAAATAAGAAAAAAAGAAGGAAAAAAAAACATGCAGAAATGCACGTAAGTCCCTTCCCTTTACCCCTTCCCCCCCTTTTCATTTCTCTTCAATCTCTTGGTTTCCCCCCTCCCATAAGTTATGTAATCATCCCCACTTATACATTGTATTTACACACAAACAAAGTACATAACATAAAGGTTAGAAAATCAGAAAAAAACAAGGGAACAAGAAGAGGAAAATTCTGGAAAAAAAAACAAGAAAGTAAGAAGAACAACAATAAAAGAAATACTAGGGAGCAAAGGTCCCTTGTAGCAACCGAATAACAATCTTCACACTTACAAGGTGAGTTTTCTCACTCAGAAATTCTTGGTAACATCCTTTATTTTAAGTTCAATACATGTTAGAATAAGAATTGAGTGTTGAAAAGAAATATTGAACTTTTAATTGTTTAGACAACTAGTTGTGTCATGAACTTTACGAACTGTTCTCACTGAGTTATAATTGTTAGAATTTGATGAAATTCGGAAGAATGGTACACCTCTCTATTATGATCATATAGAACCAAAAATGAGGTAAAATGGACATACGGTTTGAAAGTTATCATAGTGCAAAGTTCCTGCCTTAGATTTGGCCGAAATTCGGAAAGGCATAATTACGGACTGTTTTTATTGAGTTTTACTTATTAGAATTATATGAAAATTTACATGGTTGTAAATCTCTCTGTTACGGACAGATATAGATAAAGAGTTATTAAAACGGACTTACGAGTTGAGAGTTATTGTAGTTTGAAGTTGATGCCTCGAATTCATCGGAATCCAGAAGGGCAGGACGTTGAAACGTAAAACTGTACTAATCTGTGGGGAATATGAAAATTGTTGCTAAATAAAAGTTCTATATCTCTCTGTTATGGACATTTGGAGACATTACGGGGGTCTATCCGACTTACGGATTGAGAGTTATCACTGTTTAAAGTTTCTACCTCGGATCTATCGAGATCCAGGAAGGGCAGCGAATAAAAGTGTGAAACTGTATCAAATGGTACAGAATATGAAAGGATGGTTCACATGGAGACGTGTAGCTCTCTGTTCTCGTCGTTTTGAGATTTTATGGGGCTTGAACGGGTTTACAGATTAGGAGTTATGACTATTCTAAGATTGGGTTCTGTTTAATGAAAATTCTGCCGAAACAAATTTCTTGTGGCTGTTTTGAGGATAAATTTGTGTTAGTTACCCAAAGTAGTTTTAAATGAAATTTGGTACAGTGAAAGATCCCCGTCTTACCTTAGTTTCTGCTTGAGAAACACCTTAGTTGGAGTTATGGTTAAAAAGTTATAATCGTTACAAGTATGAATGACAGAATGTTGGGAAAGAGAATATTAGTTATTCGATCTTCTGAAAAATATGAAAAATGAATACGTGTTCACATAAATATATAAATATAAACATAATGGATCGGGTTGCACGCCGCAACAAAACATAAAGTGAATACGTGTTCACAAATACGTAAATATATAAATGGATCGGGTTGCACGCCGCAACAAAACATAAAGTGAATACGTGTTCACAAATACGTAAATATAATGGATCGGGTTGCACGCCGCAACAAAACGTAAAGTGAATACGCGTTCACAAATACGTAAACATAATGGATCGGGTTGCACGCCGCAACAAAACGTAAAGTGAATACGCGTTCACAAATACGTAAACATAATGGATCGGGTTGCACGCCGCAACAAAACGTAAAGTGAATACGTGTTCACAAATACGTAAATATAATGGATCGGGTTGCACGCCGCAACAAATATGAAAGATGAATACATGTTCACCTATATATAAATATGAAAAGTGAATACGCGTTCACAAATATATAAATGTAATGAACATATGAAAATGCAGGGGAATGTCTTAACGTATAATATGAGATAAAATGAAGTGTTAGTTAACCCGAGAATTTCCTATGAGGAGTTGTTGCATATTTAAAAATGTTGTAACCTGATATGTTTTTGCAATATGCTTATTACGTTATAATGTGATTGCACTTGGAATATTGTGGTGTTACTTTGAATTGCAGGGTAAGGTTCTCACTCAGCCCCAGATGGTAGGGCTGACTCTTTATTTAACATGTTTCAGTAAAGCGTGATAGAGGAAAGGCTCCACGCCAAGGCTAGCGATCGTTCCGCAGCCTCTTGTCATACCAAGTCCATTGCTTCGGGCTTGGTATTCATCAGGTTCAGGATGTCAGTTCCAGTGTCTCGGGAAATGCCCGTGTGGAATGGTCTTCCTTCCAACTTAGAATAATCTTTGTCAGTACGCCTATGTAGAAACAATATTTGCACGAGCATGGGCTCGCGTTATGTTTTAATAAAGTCATAAACAGATTTCTTTATTGTTATTTTTATTAATAGCTCCGTATTTGAATATAAGTTCAAATTTTTAAATAAAGAGAATTAAATGGTGCTCCTGGTGGAAAATAATTGTCCAGGTGTCATCACGCCCTAAGTAAAGACTTAGGAAAAGTCGGGGCGTGACAAGCAAACAGCGAGAACAATTAGCATCAATAATATTTCAAATTGTACAGGAGATAACCAATTCGAAAACTTTCTCTATTAAATATATATATATATATATATATATATATATATATATATATCCTTTTTGCACTGCTAGGGTGGTAGAGGCCCGAGCAGGCAGGGAATGTGGTGTTAGGAAAGATTGAAGACAAAAGCTGCAGACTCAATTCTTCTCCTTTTTCTTTTTGTTAGCTGAGCTCCAGGATTTTATAACAATGGTTTCCCTTCCCCGCTCTCACCTCCCCCAAAATAACATAAGGATAGTGTTCTAGGGCATACCAATCCTGTCTTGCTATCAACCTTCTTAAGAATCCCTGAAAATCCTGCAAAGGCTCCAGACACAACTTCAATAGTTGACCCTGGTGTTAAAGACTTATCATCTGATCCTCTCAACGCATCAACTGCAAGCAGGTCTGAAGCTTTCTTGGATTACCTTCCTCATTTTTTGGGCACAACTTTGTCCTCAGTGGGAGTTGTACTAGAGTCTTTTGTCAGCTTGGAATCTAAACCTCCTTCTCCTTGTTCTTCTTCTTCAAAAGCTTGATCAGCTTTCTCTTGTTCTTCCTTCGCTTGTTTGAATATGGCTTCCAAGTCATGCTCATCTACAGGTCTGGGTTTATTGATCTGCCGTTTTCTGCAAAAGTTTTAAACATTTAGATACTGAGAGAATGACCTCGGATACCTTGTAAGTTAGCCCTTCAAATAATGAATGTGTACATAGACACAAGTAACATAAAAGTCATATAAAGGGAGACCAAAATGTAGATGTCAACTAAAGGCAGCCAACTAATTAGATATCCTTGCAAAATTCATTTGAGCAATTGGCATAAAATTTGGTAAGAGCTCTGATATTTTGTCAAGCAGAAGTAACATTCATCACTCATCTCACGGAAAGACCTCAGAGTAGCTGACTGGATAAACATATTTTACAAGCTACACAAAATTAGATTGGGAGTGATTTTTAAGTGAAATTTCCGATCTTAGGCCAAGTGCACTTTCCATGTTAATGTCCATTAACATAGGTCTCATTAGGTCAGACAAATACACCGTGGGTCTTTGTTCGTATAAAAAACAGAGTTCCATGCAGCCAAAGAAAATTGCACCGACATATCAAACAAATCAAAGACAAAACATCAGCGTTTGTTCCTCTTTCTTGACCAAGTAAAACTTGTAAACTTTTTTTTATAACCATGGTGAGCTTGCGCACACCTCGACTAATTTCAAGGGTATCTGATATCTCCCACCAACAAGTACTGGGTAACCCGGTCCAACAAGGCTAGGACAAATGACAAGAAGTAATACTTGACTTGTGATAGGGACAGCAACGAATGCTTACGTATTTCCAACCTTGGATCCAACAAAGCCTCCAATTCACATTCTCGAATGAAATCATCTATTTCCTTGTTCATTACACACCTCAAAAACGCACATCCTGGGAAAAGGGGTTTTGATTTAACTGAAAGTGATCCATTCTTTAATTTCCTTTTGACCTGTACAGATGGAATGTATACCTGCACAAACTTTTACATCCAGTCAAAACTCAAAATATATTGAAAAGTCAATTCCTACATTAATTAAATACACTTTATCCCCTTCCAGTTCGAGGTAATCCAACCTCCAGCTGTCCTAAAATCAACTAATAGGGAAGCCCTCATTGGTTGGAGCAGAATCAACCATGATTTCAAGCAAAATGACCCACCCCTCACCCCCAAAAAAAACTATGATTTCAAACAAAGAAAATCAATAGTGGAAACTGAGACGAGTTTTGGGATGGTTTTCTTTTAGAGGAAATTTCTACAACAATAGAAAACTGATAGACGTCTATTTATTATTTATGATATGGACTTCAGGTCCATGGCTTCCATTCTGATACAAGAGAAAAGATCTGGCAGTTCCATGGAAACTGGAATTTATGCAAGCTCTGCAACTATATGTATACAAAGACTTCAGAAGCAAACTTCTCTTAAGCCCTCGTCTACTAATAAAAATGGATATTCTAAACCTTAGTGGTTAGAGTTATCGGTATATATGTTGGTGGGAAGTTGTAGGTGACGGTAGGTCAACTGAGGTGTTAGCACAAGCTGGCCCAGGCACTAACATTATCCAAAGAAAAAATGAATACTGCTACAAAGGCCTATAGTTCACTGGCCTTGCTATTTTCTTTTCCCCAACTATATTTTTCCACAGCTATACTCTAAATGCATCGTATGATGAAGACATGACTTGAGCTTAAATGGAGAAACATGGTCAGTGAGGATTCATATAGCCGACCCCAACTTATTTAGGACTGAGGGGTAGTTCTTGTTGTATGCTCTAAAACGCATTCTTGCAGGAGACCTATAACATCCCTATTTTCATGAACCTCCATAACTCTTAATGCTTGGACATCTTTTTACATTCTTCATGTTCCTGTTAATGGGGCCAATTTGCTTGTTGGACCTAATTTTTTTTGAGGTTGGTAATAGTTAATCTATATATCCACAGGTATACTACATCCAAATAGGTAGTCCCCCACCAAAAGTATTACATCTTTTCCTTGTTTACAGTTTGTTACTGTCTACACATAATCTAAAACATCAAAAATATCTTCTGTTTGGACTAACACTTCCTATTTACACTAAAAGTAAATAAAGTTAAGTAATTCATCTTGGATTTCTGCAAATCACTGCTCCTTTCTTGTTGCATTGCCATCCCTGTTCCAGCAGTTTAACACACCTTTAATGCTCCCAGGTTTCACCCACCTGATCTTAAACTAATGAACATTTTCCAGAGCTAATCTGTCCATTTGCAATGTAGAAAAAGATGGCTGATTGTCTCAGCTTGTTCCCCACATAAAAAGCACCTAGAGCACAAGTGAAACCCCTTTTTATTCAAATTCTCATGTGTCAGCACTGCTTCCTTAGCCAGAAGCCAAGAGAAGCAGTTCACTTTGTAAGGCACCTTTGTCTTCCAAATCATCCTCTAAGGCCAATTTCCCTCCTGTAGACCTACTGAATTTAGGTCCTTATAAGCTGAGTTGACAAAGAACATTCCTTTACTGTCTTTTTGCCATACCAGAGTGTATCTTTCCCCATTTAGATTGTTGAAAGGTACTACTGCAATGTAAAAGTCAGCAATCTTCTCCATTTCCCAATCATTCAGGGTTCCATCCTTGTCATGTCCACATCTCAGCAACCGTGGCTTGTTGCTGTTGGCACAGGATATGAATTTCAGGAAATTGTTACTTCAGAGGCGTATGTCCAATCCACTTATCATTCCAAAAAGATGTCTTCAACCCATTGCCCACTTTGAAACTAATCCTGGCATGAATTAGTGGCCAGAGGTTCCTGATTGCTCTCCAAACAATGCAAGTATATGGTGTAGTTACCATGTTTGTTGTCCATTTGTCTTCCATTCCATATTTTGCAGTGACGACCTCCTTCCATAGCATGTTATCACTCGTGGCAAATTTTCAGAGCCACTTCATCATCAAACTTTGATTCTGCAGCTTCATGTCTCTGATACCCAAACTCCCTACTTTCTTACTCTTTGTCAGCTCCTCCCATTTGACTACGTGTATCTTCTTATTGTCTTCACTACCTTGACAGAAAAAATTCCTCCTCAAAGTATCAATTCTTTTTATCACACTAGCTGGAATGGGGAAGATGGACATCATGTAGCTAGGTAGAGCATCTAAGACACTGTTGACTAAGGTCAATCTGCCCCCAAGGGACAAATACTGACTTTTCCAGTTTGTCAACCTTTTCTCACACTTTTCTAGGACCCCATTCCAGATTCCCTTGGACTTGCTTTTTGCTCCCAAAGGCATGCCCAAATAAGTTGTTGGAAGTTCACCCACTCTGCCTCCTAGTTTTTCAGCCAAGCTCTCCAACTCTGCTACTTCATTGATGGGATAGATGAAACTCTTTCCCCAGTTAATATGAAGTCCTGA
The DNA here is from genome assembly GCA_029844215.1 of Przewalskia tangutica. Taxonomy (NCBI): domain Eukaryota; kingdom Viridiplantae; phylum Streptophyta; class Magnoliopsida; order Solanales; family Solanaceae; genus Przewalskia; species Przewalskia tangutica. The sequence continues at coordinate 11,731,231 of CM056739.1, read as the reverse complement.
TACAGCTCAAAGATAATGAAGATAGCCCTCAGCGTCAGTATATGATCTTGATCTTCCACTGCTTCACAAAACACTAAGGTATCATCTGCATATTGTAAGTGTGTTATCTCCAAGTTGTTCCCAAATCCCACCTGAAAACCCCTGATCCAACCTTCTCTTTAGCTGTGTGTAGCAAGTTTCTCATGCCTTCCATAGCTAGTATGAATAGGAAAGGGGATAAAGGATCCCTCTGTATTAAGCCTCTCTGAGAAGGGAAGAAGCCATTTGGAGATCTGTTTATCAGAAATGAGAACCTCACTGTACTGATACAATACTTGATCCAGTTGATCCATCTGTTGCCAAACCTCATCTTCTCCATCATATGTAATAAGAAATCCTAGTTCAAATGATCATATGCTTTTTGATATCTAAGTTGCATAAGATCCCTGATTTACTGCTTCTCTGCCTGGACTCCACACACTCATTTGCTATTAGAATAGCATCCATGATTTGTCTTCCTTTGATAAAAGCCATTTGTTGCCTGTCCACCAATTTGTGAATGACCTTTTTCAGTCTCTTTGCCAGTAACTTGGCTATGATTTTATATACTCCTCCAATCAAGTTAATTGGTCTGAAATCATTTAGCTCACCTGCACGGCTGCACCCATCTTCTTAGGAATTAAAGCCACAAAAGTGGCATTTATGCTTTTCTCAAAGAAACCTTCTCCATGGAAGTTCTGCACTGCTGCAACTAGGTCTGTCTTTATGATCTCCCAACACTGACCGAAAAAAGCCATAGAAAAACCATATGTTCCTGGGGCCTTGTCACCTGCACATGCCTTAATGCTGTCCCAGATCTCTTATGACTCAAAAGGTGCCATCAGCCTTCATGTTATCTTCCTCATCTATCATAGGACAATCACTCATGTCTAAATCTGGTCTCCGGTCCTCTGTTGGTATAATTTCTCATAAAAAGCCACAATTTCCCTCCTAACATCTACAGGATCAGTCAAGACCTCTTCTCCAACTTTCAATTTATCAATGGTGTTCACTCTTCTATGTGCATTAGCTGTTCTATGGAGTGTTGGACCTAAATTATGAACAAAATATACTCTAATGGTCCCTATTAAACGTTGGAAACTAAATAGGCAGCTTGACCTTTTAGATTTTGACATTAACATCAAATGCAATCCAAGACCGAGGGGTGCACTGAGTTGGTACAGCATAATTTCTTGGTAAAGGTGTTGAAAATAAATACCAAAGGTTTCAGTACATTATACGATCAATCGATCAATCAATATCAGAGTTCGAATTATTTTAATACTACTTTTTTTATAACAGGAAAGTCTTTGGAGTACTACTTTTTTCTCACATTAATAATAATTCCTATCCGAACCCCAATTATTCAGATACTACTCTGCGGAAAAATAGGTTTGTCATTTTATTTAGTGGTTCTAAAAACAAGGTTCTCTAAGTTTCAAACTGATTAGTGCATACATAACACACAGATATCACAAAATTAATGACCAAAAGTCCAAACCACCAAACTAAGAACTTCACCATCAAACCAAACAAGAAAGAACAAATCTTTATCAAGAAAACCACTTGTTTTCCAAGAAAACGTATTTCATGGAAAGCATTTTCCTTCATATTAAACACACCCTTAATCCTAAAAAAGTTGGAGTCTGCAATATGAATCCTCTATAACCGTTCCGCTTTATCTGAACGCAAATTATTTTAATGCTACTTTTTTATGACATTAATAACCATTCCTATCCGTGTTAGGATAGCTAATAGTAAGGGATAATTAGTACACCTAACCTGATGGATTCAAATCCCTTATTTCTAGCCTAAGATTGGTAGCTTATAACCTCTCTTGAACTCCTTCTCCCTTTAAGACTCTTGTATCACAGTTGTATTTAAAGTCCTCATTGTAATATACTTAAAGCAATATACAGAGAGTTTAATTGATCTCTCTAATCCTTTCGGGGCCCCCTTCCCAGATATCATAAAAGTAATTTACCAAAACCACCAAATTAAGAACTTCGCCAATCAAACCAAACAAGAAGTCACAAATCTTTATTACCTGAAATCGATATCAGGAAAGTTCCTAGCAAGAGCACGAGCCATCCGTTCAGCAGTATCATGACCAATAACTCTACAAACTCTAACAACCCACCATTGAGGACCCAATTTAGCAAGGTTGTCAAGATTAAGCTCTTCAGTCCAAGACTTATATTGCTTCTTAGGTTTCTTAATTAGCCTTTCTTCTACTTCTTCTCTCCAATTATAACCTGTTTTGCTCTCTCTTCTCTCATTTCTCAATTGCCTTCTCTCTTTAGCTGTTAATATATTCTCTTTAGGTGACTCTACAGTTGCATATACCCTTAAGGAAATTGTTTTCTGGGGTTGGTGATAATGTGAGAACAAAATGACTCCATGAAAGTATAGCTTGCTTCATCTTCTTCAACATAGTACTTCTTGTGGTGGTTATATATATGGTAACATATCCAGTTTTCTTTCGTGGACCGGGTTAATGGACTAAGCTCTAGCCCATTTTGGGGAGATTTGTACAAATAGATCCTTCTCGGACGCCACTATTTAAATTTTGACCTCCTTAAAAAACGATACTAAGTTACTAACTAACGTATCCAGTTTTCTTTCCTGGGCCGGGTTGATGGGCTATGCTGGTCCGTTCTCTTATTTAAGTTAGGCCGGTGAAGGCCCAATTCCCACTATTAGGGGTCATTTGCACTTTTTCCCTATTTTGTGTCGGTCTTTAATTTTTGGCTGGAGTCAGGGGTCTGCAGTAGGGATGACAACGGATAGGATCTGGACCGGATCCTACTAGATCCAGATCCGTTTTCATACATGTATTCATATTCGAATTCAAATCCATCGGGTCCATAAAAATCATATCAAAATTCAGATCTATCGGATTCACCGAATCCACGAATCGGATCTGGATCCACGTGTAAACAAATGTCACATAATGCAAATTTGTAAATGGGTTCTCATTAAGCAAAATTGAATGTCTAAGCGAACTTAGGTGTTTTCTCTCCCACATCTAATTAGTCAAGTATGGAATTTGGAGATGGCTTAATTTTATTGATGCTTCTTTCTTGTGCTTTGTTTTTGTAATCAGTGCTTACTGCTTACAAAGTTTAATTACTGTCTCAATGTAAATTGTTGGTGAATCATCAAGGAGAGAATTATTCATGACTTCACATATTTAAAGAAGAAAAAAAAGGATGCTTATTGTTAATAGTGTAACCTGCAAAGTTAAGTGGATCGACAATTACATTGTGAACTTATTTAGATGCTTGGAAGTTTGAAACTGTGTTCGGAAATTATAAAAGTAAGGTCTTTTGTATAAATGTAAAATGTATTTAATAAAAAACGGATTCACGGGTCGGATTTGGACCGGATATGAATCTCAAAGACAAGATCCAGATCCGATTTGTCATAAACGGATCCGGGTCCGATCCGAATTCGTCGGATCCAAAATTTAAAGATTCATATCCTATAAAATGGATCTGGATCCACCGGGTCCAGGATCTACTGTCATCTCTAGTCTGCAGGGGTCAGCAGAGATGACGGAGGGGGATCTTCGCTGGCGGACAGATATGACGAAGGGGAGAGGAAGACGGGTCTTCCTGTCTTTTGAAATTTAAGCTTTTGGTTGCGTGAATACAATATATCTATGAGGGATAATTGAACAATATAGCTAGGGATTGTAATTTATTTAAAGTGTAGTTATTATACTTAAATACCTCCTATAGTTAGCTACAACATGTAAGAATTACTTAACTTTTGCCGTCAAGACAAATAATTTTTTCGTGGAGTATAAGTTTATATTTTCGTATCATAATATCCCACAAACTATGCCCGATCCATTAAAAAACATATGTCCCGATAGACAAAGTTTGATTTTAAAAAACTTATGCAAACATGGAAAATACCATCTTCTATCAATAAATATTGTACATAAAGAAATAGAATGACGACCCGTTTGATAGAGTCATTACGCCTAATAGAATATAATGCCCCCTAAAAATTGAAGTAAACGAAGTATAACTACAATCGAAGATTGTAATGGGCACAATGAAATTGGTGGTCTAAAGCCAAATTTTAATAAGAGATTTTAAGTATATTTAATATGACTAGCTTTACGTGTGTCTCACGTGCATCATGTATGTCGCATGTGTCTCACATGCAGAATTACAATTTTAAACTGCAAATTTACTTTATTCTATAACTTTTTCTTTGTAAATTTATTATCACAGGCCATCATAACTAATTCTTACAAAACAATATTAATTCTTAGTAACACATCAAAATTATTACAATGGAACTAGCGCGAACAAGATCTAAAATTTTTAAGCCATAAGATGACTATAATTACTGTAAGTGGTAATGTGTAGAACAGGAAAATAACAACAACAATAAATTATAATGAAACTTGAAAATGATCAAATAGAAGGGCTTGCTGAATCGACCAAATTCTTGATCTATCCTTAAGATAATATTGCCCCATATATCCTTTCAACGGTTGTAATGACAACTTATCTCCCAAGATAAAACAACAATCAAACAAATGAGCAAAGGGAACTCAAGTGTTTGCTTTGGAAGAAAGATCTTTGAGTGTTTTGTGATTGCAAGAGAGGAAGAAGTATTTCAGATTTCAAGTGTTTTGCTTTTATAGTGTTGTGAAGATGACTCTCCAATTGCTCATGTAATGGCCTTGAATGACCATGTAATGACCTTGATTATGGAGTGTTAATTTAGCCAAATAATGGGTGAATTCATTTGGGATGTAATGGAGGTTTAATGCCTCAAAAACCAGCCCAAGAGTCATGTCTTTTTCGTCTCCCGTCGCAGCCTCTAAACTACCGGCGCCGCGGCGCCACAACTTCAGAGTGTTGGCGCCGTGGCCCTGCAGTTGGGCGCCACGGCCCCACACCTTCAGAGAGTTGGCGTTGTGGAAACAATTCGTATACGTACCAATATCTCTTCCATTTAAGGAAATTATGATCTTTGGCATTGTATGTACACGTGTGTGAAAACTACGTTTCCGACGTGTGGGGCCCCTAATTGTTCGATTCGTAATTAAATAGGATTAAGTTTATTTCACGTTTAATAAATATTTCCAACAATATCCTCTTGGAAGAGATTTTGGTGCACGCGTATGGTGTCGTTCTAGCAATCACTTGGTGGAACGATGTTGCATCTGGAGAGGTAGCCGGAGCTTTGAACCTTCCATAGTAGAATACCATCGCATATATTTATCGCGGTGAACGTGATGTCTTGAACCGTCAGTGTTTAGTATATGCCAAGACAATGGTACCAACACAACACCTTTCCTACTCAATCTTTCTAGTGTTTTGTCCGTCGTGGGTCGTGGGTCGTGGACACACTTGGATTCTTAAGTACGTTCATTTGAGGCGGCTTGTCCTCGTACTTAAATATGTGGTCTCCTACAAGGTATCATGTAATACCCCGCTACACGAGCGTTAGGAACCATTAAAAGTTTCCCCAACCTAACCTCAAATTGAGAATCATTAAAAGTTTTGGAAACTTATCCTTTACCCCTCTACAGGTAGCACTTTATGTCTATCACGGGAATGACCTTGGATTATGATTCTTAAGAAGAAATCATTATCTGAAGTGCTCTTGCTTCCACCAAAGCGCTCAACTGAACCTTTAAAGTTTAGTTTTCTCATTGAACCTTATCACTGGGATCTCCAGTCCGTAAGGTTGGGTGTCCACTATATTGGTTCTTATTGATTGGGTTTTAAGCCCATTCCCCTAGACAGGCAGAACAACTGATCTTTGGGTATTCCCTTCGTCAAGGGATCTGCGATATTTTTCCTTAGATTTTATATAATCAATGGAAATAATACCCGAGGTGATCAACTGCCTAACAGACTCATGTCTCCGTCGAATATGACGAGGCTTGCCATTGTAAATAGAACTTCGTGCCCTTCCTAGAGCCGACTGACTATTGCAGTGGATCATTACAGAAGTCACGAGTTTATCCCAACATGAAATATCTTCTAAGAAACCATGAAGCCATTCAACTTACGGGTGAGTCTTGCTAATTTATTGACTTCTAACCAATGGTGTCGTTGCAGGTGAATTGTCGAACATCTTAAATTTCTTCAGCACATTCTTGATGTAGTAAGATTGAGACGAGACCAATCTGTTAGTTATCTTAGAGACCTTGATCCCTAAGATAACATCTACGACACCCATATTTTTCATGTCAAAACATTGTTTTTAGCACAATCTTAGTCTCTAGGATTACCCTAGGACTGCTATCAGTGATCAATAATTCGTTTACATAGAGGAATGTTGTAACACCCCATTTTAAACCGGAGTCGAAAACGGGATTCTAGCGAACCCGGCTTGAATAAAAAGTGTTAGAAAATAAATAAGAAAATGTTAAAAGAATACTAAGATTTAAAAGGGTTGCTAGGAGTCGTCACCTAATTAGTTTGGGTGAATTAGGACACCTAAATGTTTAACTAGTTTAAAGTAAAACATTAACTCCATCTTAATGGTCTGCTAAACTTAATGAGATTCCGGGTAAGGGTTCTTTATTAATCTAGAGGGAAGGGGTTAGGCACCCTCTAAGATCCGCTAACTTGCGGTTGTCCTGCCAAACCTAGGGTTAATTATTTATGTCAAGAAAGCAATGCATTTTTGAAAAGTATTTAAAGTAAAAATATGGGAAGTCTTCTTGTTAACATAAAATGTGAGATTAAAATATATAGCAAAACAGGTTCTAATTAAAACCTATATTATTATATGCGCAAAGATGATTTATACTTTTATTAGCATATCATAGTATGTCAAATGTTTAGGAGGTTTTTAGTAAAAGAAACAGGGCTTTTATGTAAGTGTTAATGAGAGTCTATAACAAAATGGATTGGAAATCTAGTAATAAAATGCTAGCGGTGAATAGTTAAGAGGATAAATAAAATTTAATGGCTTAGTATGACTTAAGCAATATGTAGTGAGTTTAAAGTAATTAACCTAAAGAGAATGGCTTTCTAATCTAAAGGGTTCAGGGTTTAGATATTCTAATTATTCTATTAATTAATGTAGCGTTAGACAAATAATTTACAATAAATAAATGAATGGGGGCGGGGTAGGAAAATAAATAAAAGAAGATGACTCGAAGGATGACGATGTCTTTTCACGTAGTTTTGGAATTCGATGCGGATAGAGAAATGCACATAGACGCGGTGTTAATTTGCCACGATGAGTCTCGCCGTGAGACTCCTTGTTGCTCCGGTGCGTTTCATGTAAATAAAGAAAAGATAAGGATTAGTACATGTCCAAATTTATTCAAATAACAGGCAAGCATTTAATGCGATGTTTGATCCTACGCAGATATGGGGACCAACAGAGGGCAGAATAAATGATAATGGACAAATATACAAACAACACAAATCATCTTCCAATACATATAGTTCAGAACTTAGTTCATCATATAGAAAATGCATAAGATATCGGTGACAATAAAATGGGAATAAAAGCGTGGCAGGTGATAAAAGAAATAAGGACGGGCAGGTATGTAGGCAGTAGGCAGTAGGCAGAGACAGAACTTCAATAAGCACATAGGGTTGTCCAATCTGAAACTTGGCAACTGATAATCCCAAAATAGGTAAACCGAATTTCTATAAACTTTATGGAGACTTCATATGCATCTAACTTAGGCGAAAGTGTAAACAAAACCATTCAGTAAAGACTAAATCCACATGGGTGCAGATATGGCAAAGCTGTGCATGACCTTAAGACTAACTTAAGAGAGTAAAACACGAAGTGAAGTATACACTGGCAATAAAGATTACGACAAAGCATGTAAATTATTATTTAACTCAAACCATCCATAGAGACCCGGCGCATATGAATATCTTACGTATGCACAAAAATGATATCAATTATGGTTCAAAACAACAGCACATGAATTCTAGGCTGACAAAATACCAAATAAATACACAACTCATATACCGGCCTTTATCAGTTCAGCAGATACAACTTTAGCATGACATTATCCAAAATAAGTTTTACCAACAAATAATGGGCATCTTGAGTTCTTGTTAAATCCAAACTGATCTTAAAACTAGGTGTGATATGATTTGAGGACCTAAACAACTCTTATTTCTCAGAAACAAACCAATAACAATTTCAAATCATTACAAGACCTATACACACTTTGGCAGATTCTTGAATGATACAGATGTGCAGAATAGGCCCAATAATGGGATCATACAAGTCATTTAGCTCTCATTTAACACTCAGCGATTGCTTTTAGTTCAAATCCCAAAACACATTCATGTTCACTTCAACTACGTAGGGACATAATGAAGACGATATGATCTGATCTAGATATACAAGCTTTTAGACACGTATTCTGGTTTCTTTTTTAGTCTTCTTTCAAACACAACACAGAAAGGTGATTCAGAAAGGCTTCGACTCATGATCATGTAATGACTAAAAGAAAAGAACCGAGTAGTATATAGACAAAGGCAGCTTCAGTAAAATGAAGGGTATTGACACAGACACCATTGAGGCCATGCTATACTTATATGGACATGCTTCAACACTTAAACAAACAGGACAGTTGCAATCGACACGATGAACACGCAAACAGCCATTCAAAGCTATCGTTTAATCGTTTGTAAGTTCCGAAAACTCAATCTGCACATTCCACTTCATTGCAAGACCAGATTATATCAACCGAAATACAAAAGGAGCTAACATAGTTAGAAACAAGCAGAACTGCAATAAACACACATATCACATAAATAAGTATAATGAAAGAAGAGTTCGGTTTTACCTTCTCCGGACAGCGAACCGGGGCAGCATATCAAGTCGTCGGTCCACTCGACGGGTTATTGCGATGCGATTGAAAGGGGTAGAACTTGTTTATTGAGGATACTTACTGATTTGCGACTGAGGAGAAGAGGTTTAGACTCGATTGTTCTCACTACTTCCCTACTGAGCCCTGGACGATCAATGACTGCTGCTAGGGGGTGCACATCAATGCCTATCGATTTTGGGTGCTCCCCGATTTCTGAATCTCTGAGTTCGACTGATTTCTCCCCCCGACTTAAATCTTTTGCATGCGCCTTATATAGCCATCCTTGGGTTCTAATGTTGGTAAGCAATTAGGGCTGAGATTGGGCTAATATTGGTGCTGATTCGTGTTGCTTGAACATGTAAGGTAAGGAAAAGATTGAGGGATTTGAAGGATATTTTGTGCGATTTGTAGTGATTCGATAAGGTACGATTTGAAGGAAGATCTGGCTGGATGTGCATGGGTAAGGAAGGTAAGGGAGAGGTCGCCGGATTCTCGTGCGAATCTCGGCGACGGCGCGCGCGATCGCCTTTAGGGTTCTTTGGTTTCTTTTTAGGTTTGGGCGATGAGGGAGAGACCATAGGGTATAAGGGCTGCTGAACGTTTAAAGGATAGGGGCGTGGGCCGGGTCGACGAAGTAAGGGTATGGGCCGCGGGTGAGATAAAGGGCTGGGTAATGGGCTGATTAGTTAAGTCCTAGCTAGATTTAATTAGGTATTTAATTCTAGGTATTAGTGGTAAACTAATGTGATTAAATTACTTAGGTGTTTTATTAGCATAATTGTTATAAATGCGGGCGTGCTATTTAATTAATGTTTAATACTTTAGAATGCGGCGCTATTATTAAACTGTTTTATTTATGCATGTATTTATGTTTTATCGTTGCATTTTATTATTATAAAATTGTTTTAAAAATTAGTGTAATTTTATAGTTAATGACTGGACGGGAGGGTCAAAATTGGGTGTCAACAGTTGTCCCTCTTTGTATGGAGATGATGGAAGAATCTTCGGACAAAGACGTTGACTCATAGCCAATTTTGTCTCGATCCTCAGGATTGAAAGGTTTGGGCAAATAGACAAGGCTGACGCAAAAAAAAAAAATTAAAAAAAATTGTCTCAGTGTCGAGTTATGACGACACTGGGCTACCATGGTCAAAACACCAAGGAGGGCTAACGCGGACTCAAAAATTGTCCCAGTGTCGAGTTATGACGACACTGGGCTACCCTGGTCAAAACACCAAGGCGGGCTAACGCGGACTCAAAATTTGTCCCAGTGTCGAGTTATGATGACACTGGGCTGTGGTGTTAAAAATAAAAAATAGAAGTAACTGGCTTGAACCTGGGGTGTACCGCTATGGCTTATGGTGCTGGGTTTTATGGTGATGTGGAACGAGTGGACCGACGCTTGAGGCCGCTTCTGCCATTTGTTGGGAAGGTTGTCCCCCCAACAAATTGCCCCGGTTCGCTGTAAGAGAAAATCCACGTTATGCTCCATCTTGTGCAGTTCCTGTAGATTGAAGCTAAGATAGAAGCATTAGTGCATAACTGTCAAAACAAAATAATGTAAGAATGTAAATTTTGTGTTGTGGTGGTAGTCAAATGAAATGGTGTGATGATACGCCGTCTTGTATAGGCGAGATGTAGATGACGCCTTGTATGGGCGGAATCGTCGTTGTATAGACGAAATGCAAATGACGCCTTGTATGGGCGTTGTCGAAATGCAAATGATGTCTCCTAAGGTTTAGATAAAAATTATTCTATATGTGGAGTTGTGTCGTAATTCGTGCGTAATCAAAACTAGATGAAATAATTAAAGTGTAAATGATGTAGCCTGTGGTTTTTTGCAAGATATATTTGATGTAGACTTGTTGCAGTTTGACTTTGTGAGCGAATCTGTTGTATTGGAATGTTGCTATTGGCGTCGTTTTCGGACTTGGCGTCGTTTTGGACTTGTCGTCGTTTTTGGACTTGTTGTGTTGATGACGTCGTTGTGTTGCTGCTGCCCCTGTAGACTAAAGCTCAAGAAAGGGTTAGTGCATAACTGCTAAGACAGAATAATAAAGCATGAATGAGAAAAATGCAATTTTGAGAATAGAGAAAATCGTCCCTGCGTAGATGTGATATGTTGATGATGGCGTCGTTTTCGGACTTGGCGTCGTTTTCGGACTTGGCGTCGTTTTCGGACTCGGAGTCGTTTTCGGACTCGACGTCGTTTTCGGACTGGGCGTCGTTTTCGGACGTGGCGTCGTTTTCGGACGTGGCGTCGCCGACTCGAGTCGCTGACTCGGCGTCGCCGGACGTGGCGTCGTTTTGAACGCGAGTCGCTTGACTCGAGTCGCCGGACCGGGCGCTGCCGGACGCGAGTCGCCGACCGGAGTCGTTTTGGACTCGCGTCGCCGGACGCGAGTCGTTTGACGCGAGTCGTTTTCGGACGCGGCGTCGTTTTCGGACGCGGAGTCGTTTTCGGACTCGACGTCGTTTTCGGACGTCGCGTCGTTTTCGGACGCGGAGTAGTTTTCGGACTCGACGTCGTTTTCGGACGTGGCGTCGTTTTCGGACGTGGCGTCGTTTTCGGACGTGGCGTCGTTTTCAGACGTGTTGCTGATGCTCCTGTATAATAAATGATCCTGCAAGCTAAGCTTGAGAAAAATTAGTGTATAACTGGTAAAACAAGATGATAAATATATGAGCAATGCAATTGTGTGAATAAGGATGTCTTTCCTGTATGATACGTGGGGTACTGCGAATGTCGAGATGTTGTTGTAATGCATTTTGTGAACCGTATGAATTGTCATGATGTCTTTTTTGCGCGTTTGTGCACTGCATGGATTGCAATTTGACTCTAGGCCCGAGCTGATGTGCTAGACTTTGTTGCGGGATTCGATTGTTGATGTCACCGCTTCGCCGCTGCTAACATGAAAAACCCGCGCTCAAAGAAAATTTGTGAGTTTGAGGGGGTTGGTTGATTCGCATTGACTTTGTAGTTTTGAATCTTGATGCTCGGACGTCTGCCTTGTTTGGACTCATAACCCCTGCCTGGTTTCGTACCTTGTCCCAATTTTGAATATGCAAAGGGCGTTTCGGCCTAAAGGGGTCTCAATGGAGTTGCTTGTATGTTATGTGTATTCTTGTTATTTTCAGAACGAAGGGAAAGTTTCCTAATGGTGTGACCGAAGCCGATTTAGGCCGCCACGATCCCCACGAGGAATCGGTCACGACGTAGTTCATTACAAGCGAATATTGGGTAAAATTCTAAAGCGGACCGAGGCCGATATGGCCGCCACGATCCGCCATGAGGAATCAGGTCGAACGTAGTTCCAATTACAAGCAAAAGAGAAATTGGGATTTTCTAAAAGGTGGGACCGAAGCCGATATGGCCGCCTACGTATCCGCCAAGGGAATCAGGTCACACGTAGTTCCAATTTATTACATATGAAGGGCAAAATATATTAAACTAACTATTTTAGGACTCGGCGGGCCAAAACAGGGGCATGGGTCCACTTCTTCTTGCTTTGTGTCTTAGAGGGCGGGGTCTTCAGTGGGATCATACCGGATCACATTTGTATTTATGTTTCCTTTTCAGCAACGAGGAGACTTTAGAGCCCTTCCTCGCAGCCAGATTCTTCTTTTGATTTCTCGCGCATGTTTTGATGAATGACGATTCAGCGCAATGTGCTCTAGCCGAGCATTTCTCTTCCTTTGGAGATTGATTGATGATTCAACGACGGCTTCCAAACTGCTTTGTTCAACAATCATGTTCACATGTGCATCATCGTGGTCCGTGTAAGTGGTTGTTGTTTATATTGGGGAACTTCTTAAGTTGGATGACTCCATCTTTGATCAATTCCTCGATTTTGTCTTTGAGGTATAACAATTTTTCTGTCGTGTCCTCTGACCGGAGTGGTATGCACAATGTTTAGTTTTATCGCACTCGGGAGGTAGGCCCGGGATATTTCGGGAATTGGGTGGAGTATTCTCGCGCTTTACCTTCTCATACACTTGGGCTATGGGTTCGCCTAAAGGTGTATAGGTTTTGTTGGTTTTCTTTCGCATCTACGCGGGTTTGGGTCCGTTTGGTGTGCGGGTTCGTGATTGTGGTGGATATGCTGGTTGGGTATGGTAAACAGGATATGGGGGGGCGTAGTGCTGATAATGTGGATTTTGAGTGTTTTGGTTATAGTAAGGAGGCGGTGGACTGTGATACACTGGATGTTGTTCTGGCCTATGCTCCTGAATGACCATGATAGAGGGTGATGCATCTCTTCTCCTCTGTGAGGTACCTCCTATGGAATCTGACTGCATTGCCCTGCTAGTTGTTTGTAGGGCTGTCAAGTTTGTAATTCTGTCTGTCTTAATGCCTTCTTCCACGAAGTCGCCCATTCTTACGACTTCCGCAAAACTTCGCCCAATTACACTGATCATCCTTTCATAATATGTCGCGTCTTTCAACGACTGCACGAACAAAGTGGTCATTTCGCTCTCTGCCATTGGAGGTTGGACGCCGCTTCGACCGCCACGCCAGGCGTATTCCCGAAAGTTTCGTGGATTTCTTTTCAAGTTTCATAAGATAAAATCTGTCGGGGCGATGTATGTTGAATCTGAATCTATCCATGAAATCTTGTGTCATGGCATTCCAGCTGTCCCATTTTCGAGGGTCTCGGCATGTGTACCAGTCCAGCGCTTCGCCAGTTAGACTCCTGATGAATAGCTTCATGATGATTGCTTGATTTTTACCAACTCCAATTAATTTATCGCAATATGACCTTAGATGAGCTCGAGGATTCCCTTTTCCATCGAACATGTCAAATTTGGGCACCTTGTATCCCACAGGTAATTCAACATCGGGGTGCATACATAAGTTTTCATATTCCAAACCTTCTTCCCCCTTGTTCATCTGAATGCTTTTGAATGTCTCCTTCAAACTACGGATTTCTTTTGCCATATTTTCATCAGCTCTGGCTCGAGTCTGCCGCTCCATTTCCTTGTATTGATCTGTCTCTTGAGAGGATGTATGCATAATAAATGGTTGGCTTTCGATCGGATGTGCTAATCCCTCATATTGTTTGTGTGTCATCTGCTCGTATTGGGTGGCTTGGCAATTTGGGTTGAGTGGGGAGATATAAGTAGGTGGAGGTTGATATGTGTATTTAGTGAACGGATCATTTTGGAGGTCGGCTTGCAAATTGACCGGGCGAGTGACATTTTGGTGTGGTGATATGTTGCGGCTGCGGGAGTTTTGGGAAGTGGAGGCTCGAGGGCTTGTGACACGATTGCATTTGTCCTTGCTGCGAGTGGTGCATTCAAGCTAATAGACAGGTTTGTGATATTTCGGAGCCTTTCTATTTCGGCTTGCATGATTTCCATTTGCTGCAATAGTGTGGCGAGGTTTTGATCATTGGTGTTTCTCCTTACCAACGCCTCTGCATCCTCTACGGGAACGGGGACGAGTCCTAAGTTGTTTCGTTCTGGTGCTTCTGGATTAGTCATTTATTGGATGATTGTGCTTCTGCCAGTCAACGCGAATCAACCTTTTGGGGATAAGCTAGACAAAAATAAACCTTTAACAAATGAAGCAAACCAAGTTAGTATAATATGCAAAAAGTTGCAGGCAATATATAATAATAAGAAAATTGCAAATCAAGTGCGTGTTCTAATATGTTTGGGACCTCTTTATGCCAGAGGTAGGCCTAAACGTCACATATGCGAGGTTATGATGGATCTGTCCAGGCCGCCCAACTGTAATGCTTTCGTTGGAAATGGCGACCAAATGACGGTGCACTTTTCCCAATTTTGGCATGTCATGATTAGGTTTGGATTTGTCTATCATTGTCACGCTACACATAGTATGCTGGTTGGTCGTTGGGTTGAGAAACCCGTCGACAAGTTTGGTGTCTTCCTAATTGTGGTGTCAATGCCAAGGATTGACCCACCTAAGGTAAATGCATGCATGCCCTAAAATAAGGGTGGTATAGCTCTATCTTAAGTTTCTAAGATTTGGCTTTTCTAGACGCAATGTTCCCGAGCGGACAACTCGAGTGAGAAGGCTACGCGGCCACCGGTTAGACCGGACACTCCACGTATGTTACCAACTCTCCTAAATTTGGGTTTTGAAGAAAGAATTTTGCTGATGCACCCAGCGCACCTCGCATGTAGTGTGTGATTGTGTGAATTTTCCAGAGTGGAAGAAATATGAGCGGAATGCCAGTTTAAGGAAAGCAGTAAAGCAGGTAGCAATTAAAATAAATAAAACAAAATATAGCACAACCAATTAAATGCAAAATAATGCCAAATAAATAACCCTAGGTCTGTTGTGGTTAAGAACCTAAAATCCCCAGTGGAGTCGTCATTCTGTCGCGCCCTTTTCCGGCCGCGACTTTATTCTAGCGAACCCTGCTTAAATAAAAAAGGTTAGAAAATAAATAAAAATAACTAAATAGTTAAAAATGCTTAAAAGGTTAATTTAAAAAATAAAAGGGTTCGGGAGTTCGATATTCTAATTATTCTATTAATTAATGTAGCGTTAGACAAATAATTTACAATAAATAAATGAATGGGGGCGGGGTAGGAAAATAAATAAAAGAAGATGACTCGAAGGATGACGATGTCTTTTCGCCGGTAGTTTTGGAATTCCGATGCGGATAGAGAAATGCACATAGATGCGGGTGTTAATTTGCCACGATGAGTCTCGCCGTGAGACTCCTTGTTGCTCCGGTGCGTTTCATGTAAATAAAGAAAAGATAAGGATTAGTACATGTCCAAATTTATTCAAATAACAGGCAAGCATTTAATGCGATGTTTGATCCTACGCAGATATGGGGACCAACAGAGGGCAGAATAAATGATAATGGACAAATATACAAACAACGCAAATCATCTTCCAATACATATAGTTCAGAACTTAGGTCTACTGTTATAGAAAATGCATAAGATATCGGTGACAATAAAAATGGGAATAGGCAAATTGCAGTGATAAAAGAAATAAGGACGGCGGTATGTAGGCGAAAGAGGCGAGACGTAACTTCAATAAGCACATAGGGTTGTCCAATCAAACTGCAACCGATAATCCCAAAATAGGTAAACCGAATTTCTATAAACTTTATGGAGACTTCATATGCATCTAACTGAGGCGAAAGTGTAAAACAAACCATCCAGGAAAGACGAAATCCACAAGGGTGCCGATATCGCAAAGTTGTGCATGATCTTAAGACTAACTTAAGAGAGTAAAACACGAAGTGAAGTATACACTGGCAATAAAGATTACGACAAAGCATGTAAATTATTATTTAACTCAAACCATCCATAGAGACCCAGCGCATACGAATATCTTACGATGCACAAAAATGATATCAATTATGGTTCAAAACAACGACACATGAATTCTAGGTGACAAAATACCAAATAAATACACAACTCATATACCGCCTTTATCGTTCAAATGAGATACAACTTTAGCATGACATTATCCAAAATAAGTTTTACCAACAAATAATGGGCATCTTGAGTTCTTGTTAAATCCAAACTGATCTTAAAACTATGTGTGATATGATTTGAGGACCTAAACAACTCTTATTTCTCAGAAACAAACCAATAACAATTTCAAATCATTACAAGACCTATACACACTTTGGCAGATTCTTGAATGATACAGATGTGCAGAATAGGCCCAATAATGGGATCATACAAGTCATTTAGCTCTCATTTAACACTCAGCGATTGCTTTTAGTTCAAATCCCAAAACACATTCATGTTCACTGCAACTCGTAGGACATAATGAAGACGATATGATCTGATCTAGATATACAAGCTTTTAGACACGTATTCTGGTTTCTTTTTTAGTCTTCTTTCAAACACAACACAGAAAGGTGATTCAGAAAGGCTTCGACTCATGATCATGTAATGACTAAAAGAAAAGAACCGAGTAGTATATAGACAAAGGCAGCTTCAGTATAATGAAGGGTATTGACACAGACTCCATTGAGGCCATGCTATACTTATATGGACATGCTTCGACACTTAAACAAACAGGACAGTTGCAATCGACACGATGAACACGCAAACAACCATTCAAAGCTATCGTTTAATCGTTTGTAAGTTCCGAAAACTCAATCTGCACATTCCACTTCATTGCAAGACCAGATCATATCAACCGAAATACAAAAGGAGCTAACATAGTTAGAAACAAGCAGAACTGCAATAAACACACATATCACATAAATAAGTATAATGAAAGAAGAGTTCGGTTTTACCTTCTCCTGACAATAACCTGGCAAGATATCAAGTCGTCGGTCCACTCGACGGGTTATTGCGATGCGATTGAAAGGGGTAGAACTTGTTTATTGAGGATACTTACTGATTTGCGACTGCAGAGAAGAGGTTTAGACTCGATTGTTCTCACTACTTCCCTACTGAGCCCTGGACGATCAATGACTGCTGCTAGGGGGTGCACATCAATGCCTATCGATTTTGGGTGCTCCCCGATTTCTGAATCTCTGAGTTCGACTGATTTCTCCCCCCCGACTTAAATCTTTTGCATGCGCCTTATATAGCCATCCTTGGGTTCTAATGTTGGTAAGCAATTAGGGCTGAGATTGGGCTAATATCGTGTCGATTAAATCTTGAACAGGTAAGGTAAGGAAAAGATTGAGGGATTTGAAGGATATTTTGTGCGATTTGTAGTGATTCGATAAGGTACGATTTGAAGGAAGATCTGGCTGGATGTGCATGGGTAAGGAAGGTAAGGGAGAGGTCGCCGGATTCTCAGGCGAGAATCTCGGCGACGAAGGCGGCGACTGGCCTTTTAGGGTTGCTGGTTTCTTTTTAGGTTTGGGCGATGAGGGAGAGACCATAGGGTATAAGGGCTGCTGAACGTTTAAAGGATAGGGGCGTGGGCCGGGTCGACGAAGTAAGGGTGTGGGCCGCGGGTGAGATAAAGGGCTGGGTAATGGGCTGATTAGTTAAGTCCTAGCTAGATTTAATTAGGTATTTAATTCTAGGTATTAGTGGTAAACTAATGTGATTAAATTACTTAGGTGTTTTATTAGCATAATTGTTATAAATGCGGGCGTGCTATTTAATTAATGTTTAATACTTTAGAATGCGTCGCTATTATTAAACTGTTTTATTTATGCCTGTATTTATGTTTTATCGTTGCATTTTATTATTATAAAATTGTTTTAAAAATTAGTGTAATTTTATAGTTAATGACTGGACGGGAGGGTCAAAATTGGGTGTCAACAAATGTTATGCCTAATGAATTGGTCATAACGTATGCCTAATGAATCGGTCATTTCCTCTTCATGTAAACACACTCATCACACTTGTTAATAGAGACTCCTTACGATAGTAGGATACTATCAAATTTCTCGTGCCATTATTTAGGATCTGTTTCAGCCTGTACAATGATTTGACAAGAAGACAGACATTTATCTCTTGTTCTGAAACCACATACCCCTCTAGTTGGTCTATGTATATTTCTCCTTCCAAATCATCATTTAGAAAGACTATCTCGACATTCATTTGATGTAATTCAAGATCCCGCAAGACGGCGATAATCATGAACATACGTATGAATGTCTTGTCTATAGACCCATTGTCATTGTAGGTTCTCATCTTTTCTTTGTGACGTTTAGATGTTTCAGAGGCTCCATTTTTACTTTAAGTAAGTAAAGTGGCAAAATCTTATGCCATCATCTAAGAAAGTCACAAAGGGCTTGTTCCCCCCCCCCCCCCCCTCTAGTTCTAAATCACATCCATTGATATATGTGAGTTCTAAAGAAGTGGTTTCCCTTTCGACGGATCTAAGAGAACTTTTTGGAGAGTCTTTGCCTTCATGCCCACCTCACACTTATGTTGAGGGTTTATGTCGATAGAGAGCAATGATTTCAACTTTACCAATCTTAATATAGATTGAAAATTAACACGTCTAATCTATGACACCATAAATTAGAAGACACAAACATGTAAAACGAATGCTCAGTTTTATTTATAATAGAAGGCAGTACAAGTATAATATTTGTCTTAGCCTCAGCGGGTTGTTGGCCCTTTGACATGGCCTTCTCATTGTCCTTTTGTATCTGGAGTTTGACAATAAGTTCGTTTAAAGTAATCTCCTTCGTTTTGAGTTTCAAGTAATTCATAAACTCATTCCACGAGGGAGACAACTTTTCGATTAATGCCCCAACCAAGAATGCTCGTTGGGCTTCAATCCTTCCAAGTCTAGATGATGTAGAATCATTTGAAATTCCTGGACTTGGGTTGATACACTTTTGTTATCCACCATTTGAAATTTTAGAAATTTTCCAATGATGAACTTCTTACTACCCGCATCTTGGGTGTTGTACTTCTTTTGTAGTTTGTCCCATAACTACTTGGCAGTTTCAACGGTACAATATACCGTGTAGAGAGGATCAGACAAACTGTTTAGAATGTAGTTCCTGCACATGAAGTCACTGTGTTTCCATGCCTCACGAACCATCTTCATGTCGTCATCAACATAGTTACCTTGGCCCCCTCCCGCCAAATTATTTGGCTGAGGGTCCGTGTCATCCCCAACTTATGGAGGGTCTTCGGTTAGGAAACGTTTTAGTCCCATAACCGTCAGGAAAAACAGCATTTTTTGCTGTCATCGCTTGAAATGTGTACCCATGAACTTTTCGGGACGTTCATGATGAAAACCAGCGGGAGTTGGAGCAGGACTACTCCCTTGACCAGTAGCAAAGGCGTTGTAAATACCTTGAGCAGAAGCATAGGCGTTGTGAACGCCTTGAGGAGCAGTGGGGGCACTAGTTGTGCCAAATGTATTGTTGACACCAGTTGTGCCAAACGCAGCAGGTTGGAAGGCATTTGGAATACCTGGATTAATGGGAGAGTAGGCAGTGTCATTGTCTTGAGTGGTGGGATTGAAGGCAACGGAATTGCCTTGAGCATTGGCGTTGAATTGATCTTCAACAAACATGTTGTTGTTGTTGAAATAGTGAATATTATCTTAAGCTTGTGAGTGGTAGTGTGTAAAACGGGAAAATAACAACAACAACAAATTGTAATGAAACTTGGAAATGATCAAATAGAAGGGTTTGCTGAGTCGACCAAATTTTTGATCTATCTTTCAGATAATATTGCCCCGTATATCCTTTCAACGGTTGTAATGACAACTTATCTCCCAAGATAAAACAACAATCAAACAAATGAGCAAAAGGAACTCTAAGTGTTTGCTTTGGAAGAAAGATCTTTGAGTGTTTTGTGATTGCAAGAGAGGAAGAAGTATTTCAGATTTCAAGTGTTTTGCAAATGAGCCTAAGGCCTCATTTTATAGTGTTGTGAATATGACTCTCCAATTGCCCATGTAATGGCCTTGAATGACCATGTAATGACCTTGAATGACTATGTAATTGCCTTGATTATGGAGTGTTAATTCAGCCAAATAATGACTGAATTCATTTGGAATGGGATGTAATGGAGGTTTAATGCCTCAAAAATCAGTCCAAGAGTCATGTCTTTTTCGTCTCCCGTCGCAGCCTCTGGACTACCGGCGCCGCGGCCCTGCAGGGAGGCGCCGCGGCGCCACAACTTCAGAGTGTTGGCGTCGTGGCCCTGCAGTTGGGTGCCACGACGCCACAACTTCAGAGATTTGGCGCCTTGGCCCTGCAGTTTGGCGCCGCGGCGCCTCCCTGCAGGGCCGCGGCGATTCATGACTCGTTCCATCTTTAAACACATTGTACACTTCTTCCTTCATTTACCAACGTGAAACCAACGTCATTTGGCCAATAACCGTCTATTACCATACGTCTCAAACAATTCGTATACGTACTAATATCTCTTCCATTTAAGAAAATTATGATCATTGACATTGTATGTACACGTGTGTAAAAATAACATTTCCGACGTATGGGACCCCTAATTATTCGATTCATAATTAAATAAAATTAACTTTATTTCACGTTTAATAAATATTTCCAACAATTACGAATACATTCAGGACATGTCATGTTTGCAGTCATTCAAACTTACTCAAATAAATATGTCACATACCATTCGTGAAGTTTATGCCATCTTGTACCAAATATTATACACTAGGGAATAATTTAACGACTTGTCTAATAAGTATCACAGTGGAATCACGTCTAATCCAATAGTGTGACGCCTCATAAAGTATAAAGATAATAAATGCAATTACGATGAGGGCCTCCACGTCAAACAGTCGGTCCAAGAAGATTAAACAATATTTCAGTTCTTGCGATGACATGATCAATGCAACAGGGAGCTACTAAAATCTGTCTCAACCAAAAAAAACAGAAGTAAAAAAAAAAATAGTTACCAATTTAAGATATCAGTAATATCAAATTATGATGTTTTTAAGAAATATTAGGTTTAATAAGGTAAGCTCTAGGGAATTTCTATAAGTTTGTCATGAATTTAAGTTCACTTAGTTCGAAGTCGCTCTTCCTATCAATGTTGAAAGATAAGGTCTGTGTACACTCTACCCTTTCAGACTCCACATTATGAGATTTCACTGGAGATATTATTGTTGTTGTAGTATTATTAGTTCGAACTTCAGGATTTACTAATATTTATGATGAGCGTTCAATTTTATAAGCTTCAACAGTTCTGGATTTTCACTTATTTTTTATAGTAGTTCATGTTCAAACTATAAGACATATTCAAGAAGTTGGAACCTCATGACATTATATGTCACACCCCAAAATCACCCTGAATGCAATAGGCATCCGATGTTATGAACAACATTCAAACGCACCTTATGAAATCAATAAATGTCTAATATCTTTTAATAATCTTTCAATATTTATTTTAAACAATTATTTACGACTAACTGAAAGCATACTAATATTATTAAATAAAATCAACGGAAGTCTAATATAAATAATTAGTTATGAATGTGGCATACCTCAATAAGTCATATGAGACTCTCCATATCTAGCCACAATCTGACACTATCTATGGAGCTTCTAAGATAAACAAGTCAAGTGTCTAACTTCGGGACACAACCCGTAAACTAAAATAAATAAATGAAGATAGAGGGGTGTCCCACGAATAAGGGTGTGGACTCACCAATAAGTCTGGAAAGCAGCAAGTTCTCTTACTATGTACGCGTATCACGAACCTGCCCTTCTTCGTTACCTAACATATCATAAAAAACAACAATGGTATGCTTGAGTACTGGATACTCAGTGAGTGTCTCCAGGACAATAGTTAATAGCAAAATATATAAGTAATAAGTGTAATTGAAAATAATATTGAGGAACAGTTCAAAATAAATTATAACATCCCATGAATACCCAATATAAGTCAATGATGAAGAACTAATCAATTTGAATCTTTAGGTTGTTCTCATTACCTTAAGTTCTTTCAAAACAGTTTGAAATCTCCAAATATAGAGTTAAGTATGTAACCTTAATAAAATCACCAGTAAGAGCCAATAACATAAAAATATATCAATTTTAACTTATTATATTGTTCATCACGTTAAGTCTTTTCAATCATGAACTCAACATCATCAATAAGCCACTCACATACAACTAAAGTATAACACATGCCAATACAGGCCCAAATCAATGTAACGAACGGATGACTATTAAGGTTCTCTAAAACTGTATAGAAGTACCACATTGGGGTTGTCACCCTCAATAGCTATCTTTCCTCTCAAATAGCTAGGCAAAACCACATCCGGGTTATGAACCCTCGATGGCCACTCTTCCTTCCGAATGGCTAGACAAACCACATCAGGCTATTGACTTTCAGTGGCTATCCTTCCTACTGAATAACTAGGCAAAATCACACCAGGGTTATTGACCATCGATGACTATCATTCCTCCTGAATAGCTATGCAAACCACATTGGTGTTATTGGCCCTCGATGGCTATCCTTCATCTCGAATAGCTAGGCAAACCACACTAGGATCAATATTGACTATCCATCTCGAATAGCTAGGCCAATATATAAATAATAGAAATCATGGCAAGTTAGCTGAATCATAATTAAATCATAGAAGTTGAATCACTCGTTATGGATTATGTTCATCATCCCGTTAACAGGGGTACGTCAAGTCATTAATATGTTGAGAAACCATGTTCAAGTCACTAAATAAGTTTCAACTTCAACAAAACCCGTTCATAGGGAAAAACACATTAATGACCCAATCATTAGAAACCAAGTTCAATTATGCCAGAGTAAAAAAAGTTACGTTTAAAGATTATCACTTTAGAAGTCAATTTATCATCCCATAGCAGGGGCAAACACGTTTAAATATCAAGTTTTTAAAAATAAGTTTAAATCATCCCTTAAAGGGGAAAATCATATTCAACGATTAAAACTCTACAATTTCGTTTGAATAACCCCTTGATAAGGGGAATCATGATTACGTATAGATAATATAATACACATAAGATTCAATGTGGCTTATCCCTCACGCACATAACACCTTGACAAAAAACTATTTTTTGAAGGTTGAAAAGTATGTTCGAAAAGAGACCTAAACATCTTTATAGTCAAAAAAAAAAAATCAAAAGAGACATAATTCAAAATAAGTTTTTCAAAAGACACATACCTAAACTCCCACTAAAATGACATCAAACGGAATTTTCAAGATTCATCAATAACCCTACAATGGTTGTTTTTATTCAATTCTAAGGGTTTTCTCGCTAATTCGAAAACTAGGGCTTGTTTAAGCCCCCAAAATGTGGTCTTGAACACTTCGAGAATCATCTATGGATATCTTATTTCCAATTATTAAGACAATTTAAAAGGGTGTTTTCTTATTCTGGGATCTTTTATCTTTATTTTATTTTAAATCATTGAGTTGTGATATTACTTCGGTGTTTTTTAATCCTTTCAAAATGGTTTATAATACCCTACACTAGTATAAATCCTCTAAATAATCTCATGAAAGATCAAAGAGCATACCTTTAAGATATTTCTCAATGTCTCCTTCAATTTCTCTTTTTCGGGTTTTAAGAAATTATGATTTTGGAAGGATGAACTAGCATTAATTTGATGTTAGATTGATGAAATAATGATGATAATTGATCGAGAACTTATCTTAGATATTTTGGGGAAGCCTTAGGGTTATTTTCCTCCAAAAAGTCGGCCAAAATGAAGTAGGAAAAATTATGACGTAGTTTTAAACTTATAGGGTTCGAAAGCAAAAAAACGAGATCGTGCTATGGTTGTGTGTTGCGTTTTCATCACGCATCAGTGCCCAATGCTATAACTATGCATCGCAGGCCCGTCGTACGTGGCTGCAGAAGAGACATGTATTTTGTGCACTACACGTGCGACACGTAGGTGTTCAGACGGCTGATAGTGTTCAATAAAATGAGCATAACCCCTAGAATAGATCTCCGTTTGAGCTCCACCCTATATGATTGGAAACATATTTTAAATATCTACAACTTTAATATTTTAAGTTTTCTCATATTCCCAACGTAAGTATCCAAAAATTGAGCATAAGTGAAAGCTACCTCAGACTTGGACGAATTTAAGAACTTTTACGAACTCCTTTATTTGATTTGACCTCAAACGACTATCTTCCACCCGAATTCATTCCAAAAGGATTAATATAGCTAAAATGACACATCAATACTTATTATACATATTCACACCTAACTCGAATTTACGAAATGTTACATTATCTTAGAATTCAAAAGAAGTACCACGAATAAAATAATATTTTCACAATATTTCACATATCTATTTTACCCATGATACATGTTTTAAAACTTTACCACGAGGTACCAGTGTAATAATCCTTTAACATATTATTTCACCTATGATACCAAGGAGTATTCAAACTTTGTGAGGAAAAAATTGAAGTTTGAACCTTTATAAGTTCACACTCCACAAAATTCCTGAATTGAGTTTAATCTTTATAACTTCAAACACCATGAAAAAATCCTGGAACTATGTCAGTCAAAACTCTAGGCAGAAATGCTTGAGTTTGACGAAGAATTTTTAAACTCCAACAGATTATTTTGGAGCTCTACTTGTTAATATAAGGTTTTGAATTTCAGTATCATGTGCTGAAATTGTATTGTTTTTTATAGAATACTCGTGTATATCCCTATAATATACACGGTTTTTCCTAATATTGTATTATAAATAGAAGATGTAAATTATGTTGTATAATTATCATAATTGTAGAATTTCTGTACAAATAGAACTAGGATATTAGATGTATAATAGGAATAAGATTTTCCATATTTGGAGATTGTAACTTGTATATATACCTATTCATTCAATAAGAATAATCAAGGGATTATTTCTTTCATGGTATCAGAAAATTAGGCGTTAAACTCCTCTCCCAAATTCTCCAACTTTTCCTTCGGCTCCCCTGAATTCCAGCGGCTCTTGCCCTCGGTTTTTCGTTCAGACGGTACCTCCACTCTTCCAAAAAAAATTATTTCCAATCCCTACATCACGTCTTGCGTTGCTATTATGTCTAAGAACACGTTCCACCATGCCCTCACTATTTCTAATATCATAATCACATCTCTATTATTCTTGAAATAGAAAACGTTCAATACGCGATGTGGGCAGAACTGTTTAAAGTTCGTGCACGCTTGCATCAAGTCATCCATCATATTATCCTCGCGGATCCTATGGATACAGAGGTGCCCAAATCCGAGGATGATCCTAAGTTATGGACGACACTTGATACTATTGTTCTTCTGTGGATATACTCTACTATTTCTACCGATCTCTTGCAAACGATTATCAAACCAGACACTACGACGATGGAGACATGGAATAAAGTACGTGATATATTTCAAGATAATTAGAATTCTCGTGTTGTTACCCTTGAGCAGGAATTCTCCCACGTCAATATGAAAGATTTTCCAAACGTTTTAGCATATTGCAAGAGGTTGAAAGAATTGGCAGACCAACTTCGCAATGTTGGTGCCCCGGTTACCAACGACCGTCTTGTCCTTCAGAATGGTTGTAGACCTATCCGAGGCCTATAGTGGTGTTGGCACACTTCTTCGTCAGAGCAGCCCTCTTCCGTAATTTTATCAGGCTCGTTTTATTCTCACGCACGAAGAAGTCGGCTTGGGTAAAAAGGCGGCTACCAGTGCTAGTCTCGTAGTCATGGTGACATCCTCTACTAAATATCTGGGTTTTATTGATAATTTTGGC
The DNA here is from genome assembly GCA_029844215.1 of Przewalskia tangutica. Lineage (NCBI taxonomy): Eukaryota > Viridiplantae > Streptophyta > Magnoliopsida > Solanales > Solanaceae > Przewalskia > Przewalskia tangutica. The sequence continues at coordinate 11,705,238 of CM056739.1, read as the reverse complement.
CAAACCGTACTAACGGTGGCGACAAAAATAGTCGGAAAAATATTGCCAAAAATCGCGGGGGGAAACATTGTGGTTCCGGAGGTGGTAACGGTGGCACTGGGTCTCGGATTACCGGCAGTGGGCCACAACCCAACTGGTCCAAGCATTGGCCCCCCTGACTGTAGGCCAGGGCTAGTGGGAAGTGGTCCAACAGCTCCTACGCCCAAAGAAGCCACCGTCGACCCACCGGGTGCCAAACGATTTTCTACCGATCTAGTTTGGCCCAGTGGTTTTCACCCCAATTCTGGGCCGGGGTAGCAAGCTGGCGTGCTTGGACCCTGGCCTCCCCAAGCCCAATACGCAGCGGGTCCCACCCCAACAGATATTGAAGTCGTGATGCACACATTTAGAATAAATCCTTCGGACCCAAATTGGTACATGAACACCGGCGCCACGACTCACATGACGTTTGTCGCGCCCGTTTTTGACCTCGGGGTCTGAACGGTATCCGCAACGTTGTTTTTTGGCGCGGTTCTCTGGATGGAGCAATAATGCTGATTTTGAGGAGTCGCCACCTAATTAGTTAAGTGAATTAGGACACTTGATTTATTGCAATAAAAATACTGCAATTAATCTCCATTTAATGGTCTGCGAAATTAATGAGATTCTGGATTAGGGTTCTTTATTATGGAAGGGGTTAGACATCCTTTAAGATCCGCTAACTTGCGGTTATTCGTTCAAACCTAGGTTCTACATATTTTAAGCAGTTTTCATAATTTACAATTACAATGGAATGCAATACAGAATAATAAAGCCAAAACCGAATAAAACTCAGGGACATCTTTTAGCCCTTTTTAGGCCTTCTGCACAAGATGATCTCCGGGTACCTGCATAAACACTTAGTAAAAGTGTTAGTAATAGAATAAATAATTTTAATGCAATGACAAGAATTAATAAGTAAAGCCAAAAATAAATAAATCCGGCTTTTGTACAGGGGAGGCCTTGGAAATCAGACGGAGATTCCTTCATCGGCCAATATTGCTAGAAATAATAAAATAAATAAAACTTTCAGATCCGCGCCAAAACAGTAATAATTTTAAACACGGAGGGCTCAGATATATAAAAAATAAAGTGGGACATCCTAAACAAGTCCGACTGCGGAAATTCGCCCCGCCAGTGCATGTTGGTTATCCTGTATAAGTAGAAGAAATCATCAACGCCCAGAAAGCTTCATTTTATTTTATTTTCTGTCTTTGCAACTGTGGAGGCCTAAAAAATCGACGGATAACTTTTTCATTGACCATGTTGTATCTGTTCAAAATCAGTAAGAAAACAGTGTAGCATTTGTTCTTAATCAGTTTAAAATGAATCAAAGGGCCAAAATTGTTCCAAATCGGTCCCGAAACCAGCCAAAACAATAGCAAAACAACGAAGCAGTGAACACGCCGAAGGACGCCGGAAAACCAGAATGTTGCCAAAGCAACACAAAAATAGTGCAAACTCAGATAAATGGCAAAAAATTCCAATAATCAGTCTGACAACAGTAGCAGAGCAACGGTTCGCCGAAATTTTAGATTCCGACCAAACCCAACAGAATCAGAAAACTGATACAGTGAAACGAAGCAACCTAGAAATCCCAACGGAAAGCCACCACAAGGGTCTCCGGAGTTTAAACTCCGGTGAGATACCCAAAGACAAAATCAAAATCAGTCCACAACCAACCACAATAAAATAGCAACAAAGGCCGAAAAACAACAATAGCGTCGCCGAAAAAAAACATGATAAAGAGATTAAATCAGTCAACAACCAACAACAACGTAATAGCAACAAAAGTCGAAAACAAACAGTAGAGTGGAACGGGTGAGGCTCGACGGTGTCGGGATGTCGGGGAGGTGAGGCGGTGGTGAGCAGATGGGTGTTCGCCGGAGTTGCGAGAGAGAGGTAAGGGTTCGCGGCTGCTGGAGAAAAATGAAAGATTTTTTTAGGTTAGAATGGGGTATGTGCGGCTGGAAGGTTTTTTTTGTGTTCGCCGGAGCTCGAAGCTCCGGCGAAGGGTGGCGGCGGACGAAAAGGGCTGAAGGGGAGGGGTTTTAAAAAAATAAAAATGGAGGAGTCTAGAAGGGGTGTGCGGCTGGTCCTGATGTTGTTTGAGGGGGGTTCGCCGGAGCTTGGAGCTCCGGCGGAGAGCGGCGGCGGGAGAGAAGGGTTAGGGAGTGGATTTGTGTGGCTGATAGTAAAGAAGAAGAAAAAGATAAAGGGGGTAAGGGAGAGAGTGAGTGTTGTGGCTGGGTCCAAATTAGAATGGGGTAGTGTTTTATTTATAGGGTAGATGTTTAGGTTTAGGGTTTGGTATTTTGGGGGGAAAATGAAATGTGTGGTATTATTTTTTGGAGGGTGGGGGTGGGGGAATAAAAGAGTGTTGGATTAAAATAAAAAATAAAAAGGGTGTTGGATTGGACTGATCCGAATTAAGCCTCGAATTGGGACTGATTTGATGAAATGCAAAACGGGTTAATTATTTAAAAGAAAAATTATTTAAAAAGATGCAAAATTCTAAAAATGCAAATGCCGATGCAATAATAATAAAATACAATATTTAGCAAATGTTTGATGTCTAATTAAAAATTAAAACGAGATGTCAATTAATTATTTAAAGAGATGCAAATATTATTAAAACAAAAGACGGTATAATAATAATAGAAACATAATATTAACAAAGACATAATGCTTAATTTAAAAATAAAAAGAAAAAAATGCAAAAAATGATGATTAAAATGCGGTGTCCTAACACATAAAATTGCAATAAATATACGAAAAACGGGTCAAAATTGACTGTCAACAACATGTCCCTCTTTGTACGGAGATGATGGAAGAGTCTTCGGACAAAGATGTTGACTTGTAGCCAATTTTGTCATGTTTTATAAACTAGAACTCAAAAGTGGGGCTGATGCAGACTCAAAATTGTCCCAGTGTCGAATTATGATGATACTGAGTCGTTGTGATGCGAAAATAAAAAGCAAAGCTGACGCAGATTTAAAAATGTCCCAGTGTCGAATTATGAGGACATTGAGTTGCTGCGATGCTAAAATTATGAACGGACGAATACCGATTCAAAAATATGTCTCAGTGTCGAATCTTTATGACACTGGGTTACATTCGCGATAGGATGCTGGAAAAGACAGGGTGTTTGTTCTCTGAAATGCCTCTAGGGTGTTTGTTCCCGAGGTCAAAATGCAAAGGCAATGAAGACGGCGTCGTTGCATAGACGCGATGCAGATGTTCGTCGTTGCATAGACGAAACATAGATGAAGTCGTTGCATAGGCTTAAGTGAAATGACGTCGTTGCATAGACGTGATGCATATGTTCGTCGTTGCATAGACGAAACATAGATGAAGCTGTTGCATAGGCTCACATGAAATGTCGTCGTTTCACAGACGCGATGCAGATGCTCGTCGTTGCGTAGACGAAACAAAGATGAAGCCGTTGCATAGGCTTAGATGAAAGTGCGTCGTTGCATAGACGCGATGCAGATGCTCGTCGTTGCATAGACAAAACATAGATGAAGTCGTTGCATAGGCTCACATGAAATGACGTCGTTGCATAGACGCGATGCAGATACTCGTCGTTGCATAGACGAAGCATGGATGAAGCCGTTTCATAGGCTTTTATGAAATGCGTCGTTGCATTGACGTGATGCAGATGTTCGTCGTTGCATAAACGAAACATGGATGAAGCCGTTGCATAGGCTTTTATGAAAGAGCGTCGTTGCATAGACGTGATGCAGATGTTCGTCGTTGCATAGACGAAACATGGATGAAGCCGTTGCATAGGCTTAAATGAAATGACGTCGTTGCATAAACGTGATGCAGATGTTCGTCGTTGCATAGACGAAACATAGATGAAGCCGTTGCATAGGCTCACATGAAATGACGTCGTTGCATAGACGAAACAAAGATGAAGCCGTTGCATAGGCTTAGATGAAAGGGCGTCGTTGCATAGACGCGATGCAGATGCTCGTCATTTCATAGACGAAACATAGATGAAGTTATTGCATAGACTCACATGAAATGACGTCGTTGCATAGACGCGATGCAGATGTTCGTCGTTGCATAGACGAAGCATGGATGAAGCCATTGCATAGACTTTTATGAAATGCGTCGTTGCATAGATGATGCGCGGTAAGATGCACACACTTTAAACGCAAGTGCACGTTATCGTAACAAGTAATATAGTCTTAGTAAGACCGAATATCGTCCACAAGGATTAGGGTCCAATTACCAACTATCTATTTTCTAGTATCTATTTGGTGAATTTATGATTGATTTGTTGTTTATAACTACGAATTATGCAAGCTATTTTAATATAAAGATTTACTTCAGTGGTGATGAGAATAGGGCTTCCATGTATCCTTACTATCTGCTTATGCTACTTACTAATGCATTAACTTATGGTATTCTTCTTTAGGAGAAAGCAGTTTCTGAAATCGCTTTATACTCCCGCTAGGGTTATATAAACACTCAACCCAGATCGTACCTTACCTACCTTCTGATAAGGATAACTTTATAGGAGGATTAAGAACAAAAACCTAGTTGACCGTCACGCACAATGCGCAAAATTAGGGTTGTTAAGCCTCTCATCAACGCTACATAAATAATTGAGGTATTTTCATCCCCAATCCAAGAATGTCTACCCAACTTACAGAATATTCACAATCCCCTTTTCGTAACTGATTAGAAATCATATAATGATAATTAGTTGTCAATTAATTACCAAGAATTCAACTCAATTATTGGATAGATCTCACAATAAGAAAAATAACCATAAACATGCATTAATTTATAACATGAGTTTCTAGCAATTCAACATAGAAAGCCCTATAAGAGAATTAGTTCCTAGCCATAAATATGACAAGAACTAATTCAAAGTTCATCATAAAAACTGAAATAGAGTAAAGAAAAGGAAAAGAAATTACTAAACTAATGGTATCCAATCTCCAAGCCAAAGTCTTGTGTTGTGCAAGAAGGGAACCTCAAAGCGCCTAGGGTTCTCCTTTTATAGTGAAAACCGCCTCCTCTTTTCCTTGAGCTGGCCCGATTTTCGTCAAAGACCTAATTTTTCCGCGTCGGCCGCGCTGCCTGTAGCGCCACGCGCGGAAGTTCTGCAATCCGTCGGTTGTTTTGGCGCCGCGCCGATATCTCGCTGTGCGGTAGCCGCGGCCAGATCTTTGTAGCTCCTCGGATGTTTAGGCGTCGCGGCCTCGCTTTGTCGGTAGGCGCGCCACACAGTCTTCGACCTCTCTCGGATAGTGGGCGTCGCGGCCTCGCTGATCGCAGGAGGCGCGCTGGTCTTGATTTTTCCTTCGTTCGCCACTTTCTCTGTTTCCAGCTCTGGCATCTCCTCTTTTGCCCTCTTTTAGCTCTTTTTCCGCCATTTGGCCATTTTAACCACTTTGACTCAAAAGAAAGAAAAACTATCATAATACGACACTTATATGTGCAAAATGGGATAAAAGACTAACTAAAACTGACTCAAAAGGTGTATATAAAATACACCGATTAAATACCCCCAAACTTAACCTTTGCTCGCCCTCGAGCAAAGATAGAAAGAAATAAAATAAAAGACTCAAAGAACGAAAAATAAATGACTCACTGCCATTGATCATCACTTTTCTTTGCGTAAGTGTTAACTAGAAAAACATGAAGGTTAGCAAAATAATATGCAGGAACATATAGCATGAAATTTCAACACACTAAGCACATGAAGCTAGATATTTCGCAAACTCATATTCATCATGCTTAATGGAAGTCAATATACTAAATCATGCATATAAATTCAAGAATTCCTATGGCATGCTTACTTGCTATTCTCCACTAATTCTGGATATGCATAAAAGAGATCTTCAGGACTTTAAGGGTTGTATTGTAGGCTTAGGTAGGGGTTGGTAAAAATAGGCATTTAGGCTCATTTCGTGTACTATAAGCTCTTCAGCTTTTCAGTATTCCCTTTTTTTCTTTTTATTCTTTTCTTCATTTCGATTCTATCTTTCCCCTCTTTTGTTTTGGGAGAGTAAGTATATAATAATGACAAGAACCCCCAAACTTAGGCTTTTGCCTACTTCTTATTACTTTTGTATTGGGGTGCAACAGACTTATTCACTCTTTTTGTCTCTCTTTTTTTTTTTTTTTTTTTTTACACAATGTATTCCACTATTTTATATTTTCACTTATGGTACAATTTTGTGAGAATATAGGGTGTCAAAGAAGAAGTTTCCATTTTTAGGCTCAATGGGGCTGACTAGGGATATTTTTAAAGTACGGGATAGAAAAGAATGGTAAGAATTGACTATCAAAGAAATGCCTGAGTCATCTCCCTAACATGCATATCCTAACTATTTCGCCTCAAATAACAAGCAATCATAACACATAAGCATTTATCATTTAGTATGCGTAATTCAAGCAAGAAACTCCAAATAGACAGATTCTATGAGTTTTTGGCATATCTAACCTAAGTGTTTAGATAGTTGCTTCAATTCCGTTACATTATTCCACCTTACTTCACTAGGTGTTTCTAGCAACTACAGCAATTATGATCTTTGACAGACAATTATGACTCAAAAAAGAAAAAAATTTGGTGACTCAAAATAAACATAAAAACAATCAAAAAGACTTAAGTAAAACATAACATGACACAAATAAAACAAAACACAAATAAACACCCCCAAACTTAAAACACACATTGTCCCCAATGTGTGTAGACTCAAAGACAGTAAAAGAAATAGACACTTACAAACTTTGGTTAAAATGGTGGTGGTGGCGGTGGATAATGCATCGACCATTGGTTGAACAAGGAACTCAGCTCGTTGATTTGTTGCCTTGTTTCTTGCTGTCCTTGTACTACTGTGTCCAAGGTCTGCATCATCCTCATCTGATTCTGATACAATTGCTCCATTGTGGGCGTTGGAGGTTCTGCTCCTGTGGTTGGCCTGTGGCTAGGTCCTGCCTCATATTGAGCCCCTATTTCAGGCTCATCTTCGTCCATGGCGGCCTCTGCTGCTGCTGCTGCTGCTGGTTGTACTCTCCGTCTGGCTGCTGGGGGGCTTGGGTCTGGGAAAGAGTGCACTATCCCATAGGACACGGGCAGTTGGTTTCTCTCATGAGTGTCAGTGGGTAGGTTTGGAACCGCACTCATGTGACATAGCTTGGTGATAACTGAGCCATGTCCTAATCCGCCTGTTGTTACCAACCTGCTGATTTCCTCAATGCTCTGCACTATTTCTTTCCCCACATCAATCGTCAACCCCCTCATAATTCCATATATCAGTTTAATCCTATCCTCTGGCACTCTGGTGAAGTGCGTGGATGGAATCATGCGGGCGCTGACGAAATATAGCCAACCTTTGGCTACTTTGTTGAATGCACTGCTCGTTCTTGACCCATTTCTTCCAATCTCAAAAGCAACTCCCTGGTAGCTCACGGTGTTTGCGACGGCATTCCAGTCGATGTGGTCAATGCTTCTAGACCATGTTCTAAAGTGATTCCAATCACTTCTTTCATCAACATCAACTGTTTTCAATTGTATATTTATATCCTCTGCTGTCACAGGCACATAGCGTCCCCTTACAAAGAATCCCCTTTCCACCTTCTCCGGAAAATTGGCATAAAATTCACGCACCATTGTTGTGTTTACTGGTGCTATCTTCTCCGGATTTATAAATTTCCTCCAATCCCTTAACTCAATCATTGCCCGAATGGGCTCATAAACATCTTCTTCCCCATATGACTCCCTCTGGTAGTCCATTCCCCTTTCTGGTATTATGGGTCTGGTATCAAGCTTTTTGTATCTTTGGTAGGCTTGGTAGCTCACAAACCTATTTGCATCGTATTGTGGGGTTGGGGTGGATGTGGAGCTTCTTCTCTTCCTGGTGGCCATTGTTTAAAATAGTTTTATGGAGATTTTCAATTCAGTGGCACAAATGTTTCCTACACAATTGACAACTAGCAGCGAACACAATACCCCCAAACTTCAACTTTTCTACTCAATACCCACACTCTTTTTCTACTCTCTTCTCCAAACTTCACACTCAACTTTTCAGTACCCAAACTACTTCAACTACAATACTCCTTCACACTGCTACCTCCTGTGACTTTAGTAAAGGACTCAAGAACAGAAAAAGATTACCTTTTTATGAGAAGCTTCAAGCTTGTTCTTGTTTCAATTGGTGGTTTGAGGCTATGGAATGGAGCTTTGTTGGTGGAGATGGCTAAGGGTTTTTGGGAATTTAAGAGTTTTGATTGTGGTTGGGTTGGATTTATGGAGGATTTGTGGGCGATTTTTCGAAATTTCGTGGGTTTTTGGAGAGGCGGTTAGGTTTTGAAATTGGATTTGGGAAAATCGATTAGGCGTTTTAAAGTTCTCGATTCCCGCCATGCGCAGCATTTGAAATATGCGCCCAAACTTGGCCAATTTTCGGGGAGTTTTGGCGCCGCGCTCGCTGGCGCCGCACGCTTAAACTGCGCTGCTCGATTCTTTTCGCGCTGTGTTCGCTTCACAATACGCTACCCGCTCGAAATTCGCTTTTCTTGATTTTTCGCCTTCAGTTTATTTCCCTGTACCTATCAATCACAGCACAAACACAAGAACCCAAGACCGTGAGATTGTTCTAGACAAAATAAAATAAACTAAAGACAGAAATTAAAATAACATAATTGAAAACGTTGGGTTGCCTCCCAACAAGCCTGTCTTTAACGCCTTTTTAGCCTGACGCAGCTAACCTGCATACAAGTGCTCATTGGACCCTTCTGCGAACTACTTGCAATTCGCAGATTTACTGCTATAGGTCTCAATTTCCCTATAACTATTTGCTCAACCAAGAACCTTAAACATACAATTATCCCCCGAGTACACAAGACATGCTTGTCTTTTATGCTTTTTATAACGTAGGAATCCGTGAAATTCTCTACATCTCTCAACTCTAGGGGGTACCCTTGCTGGTATGGGCTTCCTAATTGGGGATCAGCCGTGATAGCTAGTGGTGGTTCTTCTGTAATAGGTGCAAGAAAGAGGATTTCTCTGAGTCCAAGGTAAATAATTGGATCTCTGCAATCTTTTCCTTTTCTACACCAACTATCTCACCGATTCCTCAATAGTTGGGTTTGGTTCAGCTCCTCAAATTGTCGTCACGTTAAAAATGATCGCGAGTTCTCCTATTTGCGCTCCACTTCTTTATGGCCAATCTCATTTCGTCCATGAACTGCGCTTGATACTTAGTGAGACTGAGTATGACTTCTCGCAATTCCTCTCTCTCTTCCTCTACGGTTGGAGCTTGATCATATGGACAGTAGAAATCCATGTCTTGAGGATCCCTGAGATGCATCAAAACCAACAACGGATCACGGCACCCTTGTTTTCACACAATAAATACATAAAACGAAAAAGAATAAAATAAAATAAACTAAATAGAAAAATACAAAAATTAACAAAGAATAAAAACCAAATTAGAAATTAAAAATAGATAAATTTGATATTGAACTAATGCCTAATCCCCGGCAACGGCGCCAAAAACTTGATGCGCGGTAAGATGCACACACTTTAAACGCAAGTGCACGTTATCGTAACAAGTAATATAGTCTTAGTAAGACCGAATATCGTCCACAAGGATTATGGTCCAATTACCAACTATCTATTTTCTAGTATCTATTTGGTGAATTTATGATTGATTTGTTGTTTATAACTACGAATTATGCAAGCTATTTTAATATAAAGATTTACTTCAGTGGTGATGAGAATAGGGCTTCCATGTATCCTTACTATCTGCTTATGCTACTTACTAATGCATTAACTTATGGTATTCTTCTTTAGGAGAAAGCAGGTTTACGAAATCGTTTTATACTCGCGCTAGGGTTATATAAACACTCAACCCCAGTATCGCACCTTACCTACCTTTCGGTGATAAGGATAACTTTATAGGAGGATTAAGAACAAAAACCTAGTTGACCGTCACACACAATGCGCAAAATTAGGGTTGTTAAGCCTCTCATCAACGCTACATAAATAATTGAGGTATTTTCATCCCCAATCCAAGAATGTCTACCCAACTTACAAAGATATTCACAACCCCTTTTCGTAATCTGATTAGAAATCATATAGTGATAATTAGTTGTCAATTAATGACCAAGAATTCAACTCAATTATTGGATAGATCTCACAATAAGAAAAATAACCATAAGCATGCATTAATTTATAACATGAGTTTCTAGCAATTCAACATGGAAAGCCCTATAAGAGAATTAGTTCCTAGCCATAAATATGACAAGAACTAATTCAAAGTTCATCATAAAAACTGAAATAAAGTAAAGAAAAGGAAAAGAAATTACTAAACTAATGGTATCCAATCTCCAAGCCAAAGTCTTGTGTTGTGCAGAAGGGAACCTCAAAAGCGCCTAGGGTTCTCCTTTTATAGTGAAAACCTCTCCTCTTTTCCTTCAGTTCGACCGCATTTTCGTCAAAGACCTAATTTTTCAGCGTCGGCGCGCGGCTGCGACAGCCATGGCGCCGAAGTTCTGCAATCCGTCGGGTGTTTTAGCGCCGCGGCCGATATCGCTGCATCGAGCGCGCCAGTATCTTCGTAGCTCGCCGGATGTTTAGCGCTGCGGCCGCTTTTGCTGTCGAGCGCCGCGGCCAGTCTTCGACCTCTGCGGATAGTGGCGCGCCTCGCTGATCAGCAGCGAGGCGCTGGTCTTGATTTTTCCTTCGTTCGCCACTTTCTCTGTTTCCAGCTCTGGTATCTCCTCTTTTGCCCTCTTTTAGCTCTTTTTCCGCCATTTGGCCATTTTAACCACTTTGACTCAAAAGAAAGAAAAATTATCCTAATATGACACTTATATGTGCAAAATGGGACAAAAGACTAACTAAAACTGACTAAAAAGGTGTATATAAAATACACCGATCAATAGACGTGACGCAGATGTTCGTCGTTGCATAGACGAAACATGGATGAAGCCGTTGCATAGGCTTTTATGAAATAACGTCGTTGCATAGACGCGATGCAGATGTTCGTCGTTGCATAGACGAAACATAGATGAAGCCGTTGCATAGACTTAAATGAAATTACGTCGTTGCATAGACGTGATGCAGATATTCGTCATTGCATAGATGAAACTTAGATGAAGCTGTTGAATAGGCTTTTATGAAATGCGTCGGTTTATGGGCGTACCTGCTTTGTGACCCGTCTGGATTGAGATAGCGTCATTGCATAGACGTTGTGCGTTTGTAACCCGCATGTGCTTATTGTTGTGCTCCTGCCTTTGCTGATATGAAGATCCTGCACTCAAAGAAAACTTGTGAGTTTTAGGAAAAGAGTGGTTGATTAGCGTCGACTTTGTAGCTTTGACTCTTGACGCTTGCATTCTTGGTTTGGACTTTCAACTGGGTAAGGTTGAATCTTGACATTATCAAGGCGATCAGGTAAGTAATTTTTTTTATATCATGAATACAAAGCTAATGCGAGAATATGGACAATGTACAATTGAGTAGATGAGAATGCAATCCTCAAAATATGCCCCACTCATGTGTAGGTAGTCATGGATGCAAAACATATGAGGATGTTAAACTCTCCAATGGACAAAATCGAGTCCTGTGTAAAACAAGGAAAAAATATTTCTAATGGTATGACCGAAGCCGATATGGCCGCCTACGTATCCCGCAGAGGGAATCAGGTCAAGACGTAGTTCATGATGCAAAAAATATGAATTTTATGTAATATGCATTTTGTTGTTTTTTCTGAAAAAATGGAAGACAACATTACGTTCTGACTTCAGTTGATACAAACAATTAGTATTGTGCATAAGGATTTTCGTTTATTGCTTTCAGTCTAACCGAGATTGGCTCCGGTGTAATTCACACAACTTCAGATGGTACCTCAGACATACCTGAGTGTCGACACACCTGCTTGCATCCAAGGTTTCGAACTATACGTATCCTCATGTTTCAAATGCCCTCACTGAAAGAAAGTCCCATCCACACATATATTCCAGTATTTTAAATTTTGGGACGTTTAGAGAAACATACTCACACTCAGAAAGATGTTCAATGCATGCAATTGTGATAACATAGGCTTGGCCGTCATGTAAGTATCCACTAATGTGAGAACCCTCAGTATAAGATCATGTAGGGCTTGTCACGGGCTTGTAATGTAAGCTTGGAAAAAGAAATGGATATCATTTGGGTAAAAGTGATTAATCATTCCTCGAGAGTTGGACTACGTCCGTGCTTGATATTTGTGCGTTTTAATGCTGACTTACTTTCTTTTTGTCCCAGTTTTTCTGTACTGACTTCTTTTGAATCTTTCATTTGAAGCCCTTTTTTTTCGGGGTTATATATTCCCCTTTTTATTTTTATTTTTTATTATCGGGGCTTTTGATTTCCTCTTTGTGTGAAGTCGTCTCTGCTTTTGTTTTCTTTTCCTTTTGGAAATTTGACAACTTTTGTCTTTGGAAACTTCAGCTAGAATTTTGTCAGTCACTTGCACATTTCTAAAGCACTCAAGGAGGTCGGGTCAAGAGAGGGATAGTGCGTACGCACTTAGAAAGGGTATAGATGTAATATGCGGTTGTCGAAAGAAATAGGTTTAGGCTCAAAGGGTGAACTAGGGATAATGTTATTTGGTAGGCTGAAAAGGCTCAAACGGGTCAAACGGGTCAAAGAAAGCCGACAATCATTTCCTACACCGAGTGTTACTCAAGATTTCGCCTCAACAAACATTCAAGCCAAGTTCTAGATCACAATGCAATGCGATTGGACTTATTCTAAAAACTCACCACACAATGCATATGAAACGATGAGGTTGGTTTCGTCCTTATCTTGAAAACATGCAAGACAATGTCATTTACGAGTGTGAATAAGAGGTACAAAAAGAATCTATGGTTTACCACAGAGTCAACTCATACTGATTATTACTACCTTTTTTTTTATGCACACTCCTAACTGTGTTGGTATCAACAAAGTCAAACAATAATACTTAAAAAATATTTTTGTATTTTTGAATAACATTTTTTTTTAATAAGTTTTTTTTTTTGTATTTTTTGAATAAATAGTACCGAACCCGAATAGGACTGCCTACGTATCCCGCCGAGGGAATCAGGTGCGCGTAGTTCATTCAAATATGTTATGTATGCTTGAAAAAGAATTTATCAATGAAAGGATAACAATATAAAGCTATGTGAAACAAATGATTGTCCATTGTGGATGAATGAAAAGTAAAATGAATGTAACAGAAAAATGAATGCCCAAAAATATGATGAATGGGATGCATGAGTGAGAAAAATATGCTTCTTTATTATTATTTTATTATTTTTTGTGGTGTCGAACCCAAAATGAGTTGCCTACGTATCACACCGTGTGGTGAGAATCAGACACGCGTAGTTCGGGAGCTTATTTGATAAAATGCATGATATGAGAGAACTATGTAATCAAGCTAAACATATCAATTGAATTTGCAAATATGAATAAAAATACAAAGTATAGAAGAACTGAGAGTGATGTCTCGTTGAATCTGGTATAAACTGACTTCTATTAGTCAACATAACTCCCGCTCATTCTTGTGATGATTTTTTTCTTTTTCCGACCGCTCTCGGCTGTTTGCGAGGACGACCTTCCTGTAAAAATATGAGAAATGGGTGAGAGTAGGAAAATGACAAAATAATAAAAATGCAGAGGTGTGACAATATAGTCAAAAACTTCCCTGATTGGTTCGACCGGAGTGAAGGTTGATGTTTCGCAAGGTCCAAGTAGTGATGTTCAAGAAAAATTTATTCAGTATAGGTCCTGATTGCAGTGTGACAACAAAAAGTGCAAAAAATGCAAATACACGTGCCCGAAGTTATAAGCCCATGACATGATATGTACAGAGTTTAAAAGGGTAATTATTGCTTTAAATAATATGTACAGGGTTGCTAGCGACAAACAATAGTAAACAAAAAGCATGCAAATCAAGCGTGCGCCCTAATATGCTTGGGACCTCCCTTATGCCAGAGGTGGACTTAAACGTCAGATATGCGAGATTATGATAAATAGGTCCAAGCCATTAAACTGTAATATTTTGTTGGAAATGGCGATCAAATGACGGTGCACTTTTTCCAATTTCGGCGTGTCATGATCAGGCTTGGATCCGTCTATCATCATCACGCTACACACATATGCTTATTGGTCGTCGGGTTGTGAAACTCAACGACAATTTGGTGGATTTCCTAATCGTGGAGACGATACCAAGGATCGACCCACTGTTGACACCCAATTTTGACCCTCCCGTCCAGACAGTAGCTATAAAATTACACTAATTTTGCAAAATAATTTTTATGATTTTTTATAATAAAATGCAGCAATAAAACATTAATACAGACATAAATAAACAATTTAATAATGACACCGCGTCTTACGTAGAAAATTACGCACTTAGAGTCTCGCGCCCATATTTATTAATTTTAAGTCCTGTCATAATTCTTAATAATAAAATAAATAAATACATAAAATAAATAATTTGACAATGACGTCGCGTTAAATAAAATATTCGCATTTATTAATAGCAAGACAATTTCATAATTCGTAATTTAAATTAATTTCAATCTAACACATGCGTTTTAACAATAGCGTCACATTCATAAAAAAATTAAGCACCAATTAAATAGCGTGCCCGTCGTTAGTATTAATAATTTAGATTCAAGTTTAGGCTAATAAAGCACCTAAATAATTTAATCACAATTTAAATAATTTAATTTACCACTAATTAATTAATAATACACCTAAACTAAAACTAACACTTTAAACTAATTCCCTTGCCAAACCTGCAGCCCAACTCCCTCATTTATTTTTCTTAATTCCCAGCCCATTTCTTTTCCCCACACCAAATTTCACTCCACATTACCCGCTTTGACTTTATTTTTATCCGCCCATCACCCTTTATCCTTCCTCAGCCCATTACCTTCAGCCCTTTAACCTCACACCCCACGCTTCATCCTTTTCATAATAACAAACCTAGACCTAAAATCAAGCAGCCCCCATGACCCTAATTCGCCGCACCTTCCCTCATCGCCGCCATGCCCGGATTTCTCGCCGGAGAATCCGGGGTTTCCATTTACCCACGCACATCCAGCCAGATCTTCTTACCATAACTAAACCAAATCCTTCAAATCGTTTACCTTACCCAAATCTCGTCAAAGATCACACGAAATCAGTACGAAATCGCATCGATAGCTTACCAACATTAGAACCCAAACCATGGCCATATAAGCACACGCAAGGCGAATCGAAGCGAGCGCGTGGGAGAAAACGATCGAAAAACTTTCTCTCGCACAGGCAGAAACAGAGGTCGAACACCACTTTACCTTCAAGGATACCTTTCTTACAATCCGAAATTAGAAGGCTAAGGCAAGAACATAAATTCGAACCATTTCGTCTTCTTCATAAGAATCATCGCGAACGGTGAGTACTCACAAAGCAAAGGCTTCATTCCTTTTAATCGCATCGCAACAAAACTCCGAGTGGATCGTGACGATCTGATACGCCGGTTATTTGCCCGAAGAAGGTAGACTCGAATCACCCTCAGTCTTCATTTTTTATGTATGTTTGTTTGATTATCTGGTATTGATCTATGGTGGTTTGAATATGTAATTTGGATTTATTCTGTTCAGTAGACATAATGTCGTGCGAGTATATATGTTTGTTGGGCTCTCAATAAAAATGGTATATAAATATGTATATGATGGAGTCTTGAATTAGATTAGTTAGGTATCTAATCCGACATTTGAATCGATCATTAGTAATTAACTTAGCGATCTAGGGTCGCTAAGTTACTGATTGGATATCAAAATATGGTATATCGCTAACTGATATGTTTAAAAAGGTTTGTGATCAAATCAGACGCTTTGTATTTATTTTTGTTTGGTTGACTGACTATGTTTGGTATTTTCTTCTAGTTTTGTATCGCTTAATTTCTTGTCAAGATGTTAAGATCTGGGACCAGTCCAAAGTCGGGTTGTAGACATAGTCTAATCTTTTACATAATTAAGATCGTCAGTGACAAAGCTCGATTTAGTGAAGATTCAAATTATGTGGTTATACAACATGTTTACGTGTCCCCTGTGATTTAGGAATAGCTGAAGCTTAAATTCATTTTAAACAGATACCAGCAACTATTGTTCTATGTATTCGTCTTGGCCAAAGTGGTCCTGCATAGTAAAGCAGTCTCTCTGAATAATTGTGTATCATCCTTGTTTGTCTAACATCCTACTGAATTAATTCTGCCTATGTCCTACCTGCTCAATTGTTGAAAGTCCCCCATAATTAACTTGTAAATTCTTCTAAGTCATCTTGTAACATGTCTACTCTCATCTATTAACTATAAAATGAATTCATACTCATGTGTAAAGCCTCTCCAGTCCATCTGTGATATACCTTGCTTATTACATCATGCTCCAGACCATCTTGTGCATCTTTAATGTCATCTTTGATTAACTTGTTTATCCATGCCTATGTCGTCTTGAGTTTTAAGTTAAGCCCATGATTAGTGTCACCATTACGTGTTGTGTTTTTTTTTTGAAATGTTGAGGTTATCATATGATGATCCTGTCCAGATAAGAAATAAGTAGTTCAAGCTTGTTCTTTGAGTAATTTGTCATTTAATTAGGTCTGTTCCAAGGGATTAATATGTTATACCCCGTATTTCCTGAGTATGTACGTGAGGGCGTACGTATTAAATTTTTTTTGCCTTAAGAATTGGCTTTGGTTCGAAATTTGGGCACAAGTGCCGAATAGAGTCGTTTTCTGACGAAACGTTTCCACGACTACGTTGGGAAAATTCGGCTATGTCATTTAGTATTTTTGCGGATTTTTCCGAGCGGCGGAACATTTTGGACCAGCGGAGGGTGACACTTGTCACCCTTAGACGCAAAGAGGAGGCTTGGCCTTGGCCGATTGGTTCATGGTTTTGTGCCTTGTTTTGTGGCTTGTTTTGTGGAGTAGGGGTTAGGGTGCACTTGGCTTGATCTTGGCCTTACACTTGCTATACACTTGGAAGGATCTTGGCCATTGGTTGGCTTTTGGTTTTGCTATAAATACCCCCCTCTCTTTGAAGACTTCATTCATCCAAAAATCTTCCAAGTCTTGGAAACCCTCCTCCTCCTCTTGTTGACTCGTCCAAGAGCCTCTCTCCTTAAAGTTTGGCTTTGGCCGAGAGGCCACCCTCCCCTTTGTGGTGCCTTGGCGGTAGGGTACCCACTAGCCTAGTTGTTTTAAGTATAATACCCTTGTTGTGGTATAGAAATACTCTCCTAATATTGTTATAATGTCCAAATACCTTGCCCAAATACCTTGTAGTATTCCCGAGTTACACTTATACAAAGCCCGGAAAATACGATTATACTTCCTTTAGCCACAAAAACGAAACCCTAAGGAAATCTTCACCCGTTGTTGAAGTTGTAAGTAGAAGTTAGTTAGAACTTCTAAGGGTTGTTTGGGCGCTCGGAGTAGGAGCTAAAGCGTTGCTCGGGATCGACTTTATACTTGGATAATTTTGGGCTTATCGAGGTAAACACTCATCCTTCTATTGTAATTGGAAATTACATGTTTGAATATATAGTTGAAGTATACTATATATAGAACTATACTTAATCTTGTGGCAATGTCTTTTGACTTAAGCACAGAATTAAGAATGAATCGAATTGTAATTACATAGGGTGTATTACATGAGACTTGTGTAGTATTCTTGTGTAGTAGAATTGTACACGTCCGGTTAGGCGTAAAACCCCCGGTTGGCTTGGTAGCGGCCTCGATAGAGAAGGAGATTTGCGTTGTGGCGGGGGAGAGTCTTAGAATTTTCGTAGATTATGGAGCGTTGAGATCTAGATGTTAATAAGCGCCGTGGCCTTATAGGTTGAAGTACTACGTGTGGAGTGATCCACGGCTTGGCAGAGTAGCCGGTTTGAGGTACTTGGGCGTTTTGCTATTAGTCGACAATCGTCGCGGTATGTGAACCTCTTCCTATCTCTTCTAGCATGATATGTGTGAACTATGTAGTGCGGTGACGCGTACGTGTTAACTGTGTTTGATTGTTCTTAAAACATAAAGTGTTATAACGGCTTTATGGGAAGTTGGTTATAACAGCTTTATGTAGGTAAGAAAATTCTTTGTGGTTTTAAAAAGGTAACTGATGTGAATTATAACTGGCTAGTTATAATAAAGAACTTGATGTATTTCAAAGATTTATAAATCGTTTTGGAAGGAGAGTAACACTTGGTTTTAAAGGTTTTAAAAAGAGTTATACTAGCTTTATGGGAGTTAGGTATAATGTCTTAAGAGAGGTAAAGAAAATGGTTTCTTGATGTTAGAAGTTAAGAGACTTGATCTTATAAGATAAGAGACTTAACTTATTTGTTTTAATGTGAATGTTTGTGTGAAACCTCATTCGTGAGTAATGAGTACTTGGTTTTATTTAAAGGGATAATGTTTCTTGATTTGGAAATCGGAATGTGTATCGACAGGACAGCTGCGGCGTTAATAAAGGAAAATGTATTGAAAAATGATGAATTGTATTAAAACCGGTAGAAACCTCCATCTGCATAGAAACTAAGATGAGACAAAATGATATACATTTTCTAGATCATGGTCTTTGTAATGAGAATGTTGTAAAGAAGAATAACCTACTCTCGCGTGAGACATATATTACTCGATTGTTCTAAAAGGAATCAGTGATTAAGTTTGGGAACTATGAAACCATTTGAAAATGAGAAGCTTGAGTAATTGAAACTAGGCAAAGCTGGAACTTAGGAAAGAATGTTGTTACTTGATTTTTAAAAGGGAATGTGGGTTGGTCATTCTAATACTACGGTATCGGGTGACTTTTATAAGTAATGGATCTCTTTTAAAAGAATTTAACGTATGTAGTACTTTGGGGTTAAAACCGGACTTTGGCATAAAATGAAAGTACTTTGAGTTGTGTGAAACTTGCCTATGCTTGTTGTTGTGAAACTTGCACTGTGCTTGTTGTTGTGAAACTTGCCTATGCTTGTGATGATAGCCTTTCTTTGTGCAAGTGTGGTATTTACGTATTCTGGCGTCTCGATAGAGGCGGTTGACTTATTGATAACTTACTTGGGCGTCTTTGGCGGTGATGGAGAATTCCACGGGTATGTTTCCATTTTGATTCTTGTCTTGTTGTTGATATCACATGGACGTATCTGCCGTCTGATATTAGGGCATGCGGCCGTGCGGCGGGTTGATTACCGATAGATGGTTATTCTTGCAACATGGGCGTGTCTGCCGTCTGATATTAGGCGTGTGGCGTGCGGCGGGGTTGACCGCGATATATTGTTATTGAGGTTACATGGGCATGTCTACTGCCGTCACGATGTCCGGAGGCATGTGGCGTGCGGCGCTTATTGTGTGTTGCATCATGGACATGTATACTGCAGAAGCGATATTAGGGGCATGCGGCCGTGATGCGGACATGATGGATGTTATGGGCGTGAGACCCGTAGTTATATTTGAGTGGTGACTTTGAGGCGTGAGTCCACGACTTAGTATTTTTATGTTGCGTCTTGTATTTTTGGTTATCATACATGTCTCTGCTTTTTAAGCTATTATGATTTCATTTCTGATGTTGTGATTTCACATACTTAGTACTGTTATCTTGACCTCGCTTGGTGGCGTATAAAGGCGAGCCTCGCTCGAAACGAGCGAGCAGTAGCTCTCGTATGGCACGTCACGAGAAGGCGTTGGGCGTGCCTCGGGGATCATGGCGGCGGTACACTTTGTAAGTCGCTTTGAGAAGGTTAATGCCTCGGCGGCTTCGCCTGATTACAAAGTGGTATCGAGCGATTAGTCCTCGGAAAGTGTCTGAGGCCGTGTATCTAGTAAGTCTTGATTATCGGTGTGTTGTGCACCATCTATAATCGAGAGGCTATAGGACATTTAGGATTGGTTTCCATTCTTCTCATTACGAGATCGTGCCTTAGAAAGTGTTGTAAGTTGGACCCTCGGCGTGTTTCGTTTTTACGATTATGCCTCTGCGAAAAACGGGGCGAGAGAAGGGCAAAGCGTAGAGGCGCTAGTGGGATTGAGAGAATGCAGCGCGAGCGGTCGATTACGAGTAGTGCTTGACGGCGAGTTTTGCGGCGCCCGGCCTGTGATTTAGAAGCGCGGCGATGGGCTGCTGAGACTCTGATACACGAGCCTCAGGTCCGCGATGCAGGCGGGAGATGGGTCCTGAGAGATGGCCCGATTATTGGCGAGTTGTGGCGAATATGAGATAAGTGGGCCTTGGCGATTCGATTCAGCGGCGTAGTGCGCGGCGAGCGATTTGAAAGGCTACGGGATTTCCTTAGTTGTAGCACTTTGAGTTTTACTGGTGGCGGAGGATGATCGCGAGGAGTTCATCCGTCGATTCTGAAGGATCGTGCGGGTGATCGAGGCTTGAGGCGATGCAGTGACATTTAGTTCGCATCGGCTGCGTGATACGCGATCGATTGGTTTGACTTCGTGGGAGCTTTCGGGAGAGCATGCACTTCCGGCCGTTTGGGGCGAGTTTTGAGGCCTTCACGGCACATTTCTTGCCTCGCAAATGAGAGGGCTCGGGTAAACAGTTTTTGATGTTGAGCGAAGCGAGCGTCTGATTCGGGTCTGATGTGAGTTCGACTCATTGGCGGTATGTTCCGCATTAGTAGCTAGTATGGAGGATCGAGTGCGGATATGTTCTGAGGCTCGATGATTACCTAGCGAGAAGTTGTTGGTGTTTCTCTTGGTAGGGCATGGACATTGCCGCGTTCGAGCTCGTACGCGGAGTGCGAGCGCGAAGATCGGCAGGTGGGACGGCTTTCGTGAGAAGAAGGCGAGCGGCGGATATTTTAGCGACTTTGGCGGACGCCTCGGCCAGAACTAGTTATGTACCTCGCCATTCTGAGTGGTCCTCCGCGACGCCGGGACCGCAGGATATTCGAGAGCGGTCGGGGCTCCCGAGTTTGAATGTTCGGGAGTAGGGGTGTTGGCGGATCTCGATCACCCTACCGGTGTGGTCGATGTGGTAGACCGCATTTCGGAGAATGTCGTAGTACCGAGGAGCTTGTTATTCTTGCGGCCAGCGGGGCCATATGGCGAGAGGCGTCCAGGCCGAGTAGCTTGGTAGGATAGCACTGCTCTTAGGCGATTGCGGGCCACGGTAAGTCGCGGTGGAAGTTCAGTTTAGCGGTCCTTGAAGCGCTAGTTTGAGTATATCCTTAACCTCTAGAGTTTTGTGTGTATTGATGTTGTTGATGTGTTTAATGATATGTTTGGATAGCTTTGTGCTAAAATGTGATTTAGAAACACAGTTAGTGAAAAGGGTAAGTCCAGGTGGTGTGAAATGGAAGTGGTAGCTTTCGCGGCTGTAGAAATGATTGTTCGGATCGAAATTAGAGAGTTGGCGCTACTGATGGGTCGGGTTGGGGCCATGTTGCGGGCCAACCAGCGTCCGTTTTGAGGAAGGGTCGGCTCGGGTGGTCGCCCGGTGGAAGAGTCACGAGGTGCTAGGCCCAGTTTAGATGACCGTCGTATGAGTTCGTGAATCGTTCGATCGAGAATCGATTCGTGAAGGCGGGAATGGCCTTAGGAAATCGAGGTTAGTGAGATGACCAAGTTTGGAAGTAGTGACTCGAGGTTGGGAAACGAGCGTTGGCGAAGTGTGATGCGGACCAGAACGAGTTCGAGTGTTAGTGGCGAATCTTGCGAGAAAGGGAGAAGTGGCGTGTGTTTTGTGACGGTGTGGCATGATTGTTTTAAATGCGTATAGCGGTGAAGACTATCTTGGCGCTGTTGTTTTGAGACCTTGAAGGAACATTCGGGGCGAATGTTTCTAAGGAAGAATGTTATATCCGTATTTCCACGAGTATATGCGTGAGGCGTGCGTATTAAATTTTTTTGCCTTAGAATTGGCTTTGGTTGAAATTTGGGCCTGAGTGCGAATAAGTCGTTTTACGGCGAAGCGTTTCCACGACTTCGTTGGGAAAATTCCGGCTATGTCATTTAGTATTTTTGCGGATTTTTAGGCGACGGAACATTTTGGACCAGCGGGAGGGTGACACTTGTCACCCTCGTTGGGCAACAAAGGAGGCTTGGCCTTGGCGATTGGTTCATGGTTTTGTGCCTTGTTTTGTGGCTTGTTTTGTGGAGTAGGGGTTAGAGTGCACTTGGCTTGATCTTGGCCTTACACTTGCTATACACTTGGAAGGATCTTGGCCATTGGTTGGCTTTTGGTTTTACTATAAATACCCCCCTCTCTTTGAAGACTTCATTCGTCAAAATCTTCCAAGTCTTGGAAACCCCTCCCTCCTCTTGTTGACTCTCGTCAAGAGCCTCTCTCCCAGCAAAGTTTGGCTTTGGCGAGGCCACCCTCCTTTGTGGTGCCTTGGCGTGGGGTACCCACTAGCCTAGTTGTTTTCGTATAATACCCACTTGTTGTGGTATAGAAATACTCTCTAATATTGTTATAATGTCCAAATACCTTGGCCCAATACCTTGTAGTATTCCCGAGGTTACACTTATACAAAGCCCGGAAAATACGATTATACTTCCTTTAGCCACAAAAACGAAACCACTAAGGAAATCTTCACCGTTGTTGAAGTTGTAAGTAGAAGTTGGTTAGAACTTCTAAGGGTTGTTTGGGCGCTCGGAGTAGGAGCTAAGCGTTGCTCGGGATCGACTTTATACTTGGATAATTTTGGGCTTATCGAGGTAAACACTCATCCTTCTATTGTAATTGGAAATTACATGTTTGAATATATAGTTGAAGTATACTATATATAGAACTATACTTAATCTTGTGTGATGTCTTTTGACTTAAGCTGAAGAATTAAGCCCAGGCGCTGTAATTACATAGGGTGTATTCTGATAGACTTGTGTAGTATTCTTGTGTAGTAGAATTGTACACGTCAGGTTAGGCGTGTAAAACCCACACTGGTTGGCTTGGTAGGCCTCGATAGAGAAGGAGATTTGCTTGTGGCGAGGAAAATCTTCTTGAATTTTACGTAGATTATGGAGCGTTGAGATCTAGATGTTAATAAGCGCTTGTGGCCTTATAGGTTGAAGTACTACGTGTGGAGTGATCGGCAGCTTGGGAGTAGCCGCGGTTTGAAGTACTTGGGCGTTTTGCTATTAGTCGACAATCGTCGCGGTATGTGAACCTCTTCCTATCTCTTCTAGCGTGATATGTGTGAACTATGTAGTGCGGTGAGCGTCGTATGTTAAGCGTGTTTGATTGTTCTTAAAACATAAAGTGTTATAACGGCTTTATGGGAAGTTGGTTATAACGACTTTATGTAGGTAAGAAAATTCTTTGTGGTTTTAAAAGGTAAGCGATGTGAATTATAAGCGGCTAGTTATAATAAAGAACTTGATGTATTTCAAAGATTTATAAATCGTTTTGGAAGGAGAGTAACACTTGGTTTTAAAGGTTTTAAAAAGAGTTATACTAGCTTTATGGGAGTTAGGTATAATGTCTTAAGAGAGGTAAAGAAAATGGTTTCTTGATGTTAGAAGTTAAGAGACTTGATCTTATAAGATAAGAGACTTAACTTATTTGTTTTAATGTGAATGTTTGTGTGAAACCTCATTCGTGAGTAATGAGTACTTGGTTTTATTTAAAGGGATAATGTTTCTTGATTTGGAAATCGAATGTGTATCGACAGGACCAACTGCGAGCGTTAATAAAGGAAAATGTATTGAAAAATGATGAATTGTATTAAAACCGGTAGAAACCTCCATCTGCATAGAAACTAAGATGAGACAAAATGATATACATTTTCTAGATCATGGTCTTTGTAATGAGAATGTTGTAAAGAAGAATAACCTACTCTCGCGTGAGACATATATTACTCAATTGTTCTAAAAGGAATCAGTGATTAAGTTTGGGAACTATGAAACCATTTGAAAATGAGAAGCTTGAGTAATTGAAACTAGGCAAAGCTGGAACTTAGGAAAAGAATGTTGTTACTTGATTTTTAAAAGGGAATGTGGGTTGGTCATTCTAATACTACGGTATCGGGTGACTTTTATAAGTAATGGATCTCTTTTAAAAGAATTTAACGTATGTAGTACTTTGGGGTTAAAAACGGACTTTGGCATAAAATGAAAGTACTTTGAGTTGTGTGAAACTTGCCTATGCTTGTTGTTGTGAAACTTACTGTGCTTGTTGTTGTGAAACTTGCCTATGCTTGTGATGATAGCCTTTCTTTGTGCAAGTGTGGTATTTCTGTATTCTGGCGTCTCGATAGAGGCGGTTGACTTGTTGATAACTTACTTGGGCGTCTTTGGCGGTGATGGAGAATTCCACGGGTATGTTTCCATTTTGATTCTTGTCTTGTTGTTGATATCACATGGGCGTATCTGCCGTCTGCGATTCCGGCATGCGGCCGTGCGGCGGGTTGATTACCGATAGATGGTTATTACCGCAACATGGGCGTGTCTACACCGTCACGATTCCGGCGTGTGGCCGTGCGGCGGGTTGACCACCCGATATATTGTTATTGAGGTTACATGGGCGTATCTGCCGTCACGATGTCCGGCGTGTGGCCGTGCGGCGCTTGTTATTGTGTTGCATCATGGACATGTCTACAGAAGCGATATTCGGGGCATGCGGCCATGATGCGGACATGATGGATGTTATGGGCGTGAGACCCGTAGTTATATTTAGTGGTGACTTTGAGGCGTGAGTCACGGACTTGCTATTTTATGTTGCGTCTTTGTATTTTGGTTATCATACATGTCTCTCACCTTTTTAAGCTATTATGATTTCATTCTGATGTTGTGATTTCACATACTTGGTACTGTTATCTTGACCTCCTTCGGCTGCGTTCATCTGCGGTAAGAAATCATCGATCGTGGATCCTCGCTCTTAGGATCTCGGATTCGGCGTTTTAGGAAGCTCCGTTTCTCGGAGGCTTATCTTTTGGTATGTGTTCCACTGAGTTGTAGGTTCTTGTACATTCGAGGTATGGCGGGGCCACTGTCCGTCATAGTCGTTGTAAATCTTAAGTGCATGAATTGTTGTGGCGGGGTTGTAAAAGGATTAAAGCTGTTCGGGTTTATGTATATCTTGAAGCATTGTTTTTGGTTGCTTTTTTTATTATATCTCTTGTTTCATGATTCATGTTTTATTTTCCATTGGTTTTCTCGATGTTGTATCACTAGGGTGCAGGGTAAGGCACGATGTGGGCCGAGTTGGGCGTTACATAATATGTCTATATAAGTGAGATTTTGAGCACGTCATTTCCCTTTAGATTACCTACTACCAGGTATTTGGAACCAGGTAGCTGATTAAGATCATATATATATGTGTTTTGTCTCTTGTGACTCTGGATGCATAAATCTCGCATGATCAGTGCGATTCTCTTTTTGTGTTTTTCTTATGTGGATAGTAGCGGATCATGTATGCCTTGTTGAGTCGCAAAGTCGCCTCCTTAGGTTGGTCTTTGTAAATCCAGCGACTCGGGAAGCGGTTAACATGCATTACATATGTGTTTATGCTAGGATCAACTAACGATTCATTTTAACAAATCATAGACTATGGAGTCCGTCTTTTTTCATCACGCCTTTGTATGAACCCGATGATAAAAGTGGTGATAAGTACACTCATATGATTGAGCAAACATGATTACAAGCATATGCATGTGTTTAGTGTTTAATTATTTACATCGAGTATTATTTGGGTTGATACTAATCCTTATCTCTTCTTATAATTTTTGCATGAAACGCATCAGAGCAAAAATGAAGAGTCTCATGGCGAGACTCATCATGAATTACCTCAAATGGGACCCGCATCCACATTCATCCGCATTCGCTTGAAATTCCTAAACAAAATAGACAAGATGGCGTTGTCATCCGTCTCAACTCCTCTTACTCTTTAAATCTAATTGCCTCATTTTATGCCTTTATTTGTTTATTGCAATTTTATTATTTAACTTTGTAATTAATAGGAGAGCTAGTTCAATTAGTCTTTGAACATAAAAGGTGGGAAGATGATTTAGAATTAAATGCGCTTTTAATCATTTATCTTAGGCTTGTCATTTTATATCTAATCTTTTGCCTAACCCTTAAAATTGCATATCTAAAACTAACGCACCACTTTTGTCGCAGATAAATGCATATCCATAGTCCATAAATCA
Organism: Przewalskia tangutica; assembly: GCA_029844215.1. Classification (NCBI taxonomy): domain Eukaryota; kingdom Viridiplantae; phylum Streptophyta; class Magnoliopsida; order Solanales; family Solanaceae; genus Przewalskia; species Przewalskia tangutica. The sequence goes on along the minus strand of CM056739.1, from coordinate 11,679,078 downwards.
ACGTGGCACCGCTTACATCATAAACAATATAAACGCACACTTTAAAACTTTATAGCATTAGTCTTATAAACTTTATTCAACATGCCTCCTTTTATAAAATACTTTGAAGCATTTTTATATTTTTAAAACACGCATTTTAATATAATAATTACCCTAGGTTTGGCAGGACAACCGCAAGTTAGCGGATCTTAGAGGGTGCCTAATCCCTTCCCTCTAGATTAATAAAGAGCCCATTATCCAGAATCTCATTAAGTCTAGCAGACCATAAAAATGGAGTTAATGTTTACTTTAAACTAGTTAACATTTAGGTGTCCTAATTCACCCAAATTAATTAGGTGGCGACTCCGCGAACCCTTTAGCAATCCCTAGCATTTTTTAGCACTTTAGTATTTTTGCCTTTTTAACACTTTTAAGCACCCCTTAGCATTTCTAGCACCCTTTTAACATTTTAGCATTCTTTTGCACTTTTAGCACTCTTTAGCATTTTAACTCTTTTATTTATTTTTCTAACCATTTTTATTTAAGCAGGGTTCGCTAGAATAAAGTCGCGGCCGAAAAAAGGGCGTGACAGAAATGGCGACTCCACTGGGGATTTAAGGTTCTTAACCACAACAGACCTAGGGTTATTATTTGGCAATTATTTTTGCATTTAATTTTTGTGTGTTGTATTTTGTTTATTTTTAATTGCTACTTGCTTTACTGCTTTCCTTAAACTGGCATTCCGCTCATATTTCTTCCACTCTGAAAAATTCACACTATCACACACAACACGCGGGTGTGCTTCGCGCACTTGCAAATTTCTTTCAAACACCCAAATTTAAGAGAGTTGGTGTTTTGCGCGGAGAATCCGGTCCAACCGGTGGTCGCGTAGCCTTCTCACTCGAGTAGTCCGCTCGGGAACCTTGCGTCTAGAAAAGCCAAATCTTAGAAACTTAAGATAGAGCTATATCACCCTTTATTTTAGGGCATGCATGCATTTACCTTAGGTGGGTCGGTCCCTGACATCGACACCACAATTAGGAAGACACCAAACTTGTCGACGGGTTTCTCAACCCAACGACCAACCAGCATACTATGTGTAGCGTGACAATGATAGACAAATCCAAACCTAATCATGACATGCCAAAATTGGGAAAAGTGCACCGTCATTTGGTCGCCATTTCCAATGAAAGCATTACAGTTGGGCGGCTTGGACAAATCTATCACAACCTCGCATATGTGACGTTTAGGCCTACCTCTGGCATAAAGAGGTCCCAAACATGTTAGAACACGCACTTGATTTGCAATTTGCTTATTATTATATATTGCCTGCAACTTTTTGCATATTGTACTAACTTGGTTTGCTTCATTTGTTAAAGGGTTATTTTTGTCTAGCTTATCCCCAAAAGGTTGATTCGCGTTGGTGGTAGAAGCACAATCATCCAATAAATGACTAATCGGAGGCAGGAGCGAAACAACTTAGGACTCATCCCCGTTCCTGTAGAGGATGTAGAGGCGTTAGAAAGGAGAAACACCAATGATCAACACCTCACCAAACTATTGCAGCAAATGGAAATCATCTGGCCAGAAATAGAAAGGCTCGAAATATCACAAACACTATTAGCTTGAATGCACCACTCCCGAGCAAGGGACAAATGCAATCGTGTCACAAGCCCTTGAGCCTCCACTTCCCCAAAGCTCCCATGAGGCGCAACATACCATTTCGCGCAACGTCACTCGCCGGTCAATTTGCAAGCCGACCTCCAAAATGATCCGTTTACTACATACGTATCTCAACCTCCGCTACTTATATCTCCTACTCGGTCCAAATTGCCAAGTCACCCAATCTGACGAGAGGACACACATCACTAGTCTAACAAACAATATGGGGATTAGCACATCCGAAAAGCTAACCATTTATTATGCATCCTCTCAAGAAACGGTCGATCTGAGAAGTGGGGCGTGGACTAGGGTTCTTGAAAATATGGCAAAAGAAATCCGTAGTTTGAAAGAGGCATTCAAAAGCATTCAAATGAACAAAGGAGGAAGATTTAGAATATGAAAACTTATGTATGCACCAGAGCGTTGAATTACAGTAGGGTACAAGGTGCCCAATTTGACATGTTCGATGGAAGGGAATCCTCGAGCTCATCTAAGGTCATATTGTGATAAATTGATTGGAGTTGGTAAAAATCAAGCAATCATCATGAAACTATTCATCGAGTCTGGCCGTGGCGTATTTGGTGATACGTACAAGACCCTCGAAAATGGGGCATTTGGAATGCCATAGCACAAGATTTCATGGATAGATTCGATTCAACAACGACGTTGCACGATAGATTTTATCTTATGAAACTCAAAAGAAATCCACGAAACTTTCGGGAATCATACGAGGTGGCGGTCGGAGCGACAAAGGTCGACCTCCAATGGTAGAGAGCGAAATGACCACCTTGTTCGTGCAATCGTTAAAAGATGCAATGTATTATGAAAAGATGATCAGTGTAATTGGGCGAAGTTTTGCAGAAGTCATGAGAATGGGCGACTTCGTGGAAGAAGGCATTGAGACAGGCAGGATTACAAACCTGACAGCCCTACAAACAACTAGCAGAGCAATGCAGTCAAATTCCATCGGAGGTACCTCGCGAGAGGAGAAGAGATCATCACCTCCATCGTAGTCATTCGGAGCATATGCGAGAACAACTTCCGATGTATCAAAGCCCGCGCCTCCTTACCATCCACGTCATATTATCGGACCTGCGCCGCCCATATCCTGTTTACCATACCCAACGGATACCCAAATACTCGCACAACACAAGCACACGCAAAGCGGACCCGACCCCGTATAGATGCTGAGAGAAAGCCAACCAGAATGTCACGCCCCGACTTTTCCTAAGCCTTTACATAGGGCGTGATGGCACCTGGACAATTATTTCCCACCAGGAGCACCATTTAATTCTCTTTATTTAAAAATTTAAACTTATATTCAAATACGGAGCTATTAATAAAAATAACAATAAAGAAATCTGTTTATGAGTTTATTGAAAACATAATGCGAGTCTATGCTCGTGCAAATATTGTTTCTACATAGACATACTGACAAAGATTATTCTAAGTTGAAAGGGAGACCATTCCATATGGGCATTTCGAGACAACATGAATCGACATTACGGACTGCGAGTACCAAGCCCGAAGCAATGGACTTGGTATGACAAGAGGCTGCGGGACGATCGCTAGCCTTGGCGTGGAGCCTTTCCTCTATCACGCTTTCATGAAACATGTTAAATAAAGAGTCAACCCTACCAAATTTGGTGAGAACCTTACCCTGCAATTCAAAGTAACACCACAATATTCCAAGTGCAATCACATTATAACGTAATAAGCATATTGCAAAAACATATCAGGTTACAACATTTTTAAATATGCAACAACTCCTCATAGAAAATTCCCGGTTTAACTAACACTTCATTTTATCTCGTATTATACGTTAAGACATTCCCGTGCATTTCCACATGTTTATTACATTTATATATTTGTGAACGCGTATTCACTTTTCATATTTATATATAGGTGAACATGTATTCATCTTTCATATTTGTTGCGGCGTGCAACCCGATCCATTATATTTACGTATTTGTGAACACGTATTCACTTTACGTTTTGTTGCGGCATGCAACCCGATCCATTATGTTTACGTATTTGTGAACGCGTATTCACTTTACGTTTTGTTGCGGCGTGCAACCCGATCCATTATATTTAAGTATTTGTGAACGCGTATTCACTTTACGTTTTGTTGCGGCGTGCAACCCGATCCATTATATTTACGTATTTGTGAACACGTATTCACTTTACGTTTTGTTGCGGCGTGCAACCCGATCCATTATATTTACGTATTTGTGAACACGTATTCACTTTACGTTTTGTTGCGGCGTGCAACCCGATCCATTATGTTTATATTTATATATTTATGTGAACACGTATTCACTTTTCATATTTTTCAGAAGATTGAATAAATAATATTCTCTTTCCCAACATTCTGTCATTCATACTTGTAACGATTATAACTTTTTAACCATAACTCCAACTAAGGTGTTTCTAAAGCAGAAACTAAGGTAAGACGGGGATCTTTCACTGTACCAAATTTCATTTAAAACTACTTTGGGTAACTAACACAAATTTATCCTCAAAACAGCCACATGAAATTTATTTCGGCAGAATTTTTATTAAACAGAACCCAATCTTAGAATAGTCATAACTCCTAATATGTAAACCCGTTCAAGCCCCATAAAATCTCAAAACAACGAGAACAGAGAGCTACACGTCTCCATGTGAACCATACTTTCATATTTTGTACCATTTGGTACAGTTTTACACTTTTATTCGCTGCCCTTCCTGGATCTCGATAGATCCGAGGCAGAAACTTTAAACAACGATAACTCTCAATCCGTAAGTCGGATATACCCCCTTAAGGTCTCAAAATGTCCACAACAGAGAGATATAGAACTTTCATTTAGCAACAATTTTCATATTCCCCACAGATTAGTACAGTTTTACGTTTCCACGTCCTGCCCCATACGGATTCGATGAATCCGAGGCAGCAACTTCAAACTACAATAACTCTCAACTCGTATGTCCGTTTTAATAAATCTTTATCTATATCTGTCCGTAAAAGAGAGATTTACAACCATGTAAATTTTCATATAATTCTAATAAGTAAAACTCAATAAAAACAGTCCGTAATTATGCCTTTCCGAATTTCGACCAAATCTAAGGCAGGAACTTTGAACTATGATAACTTTCAAACCGTATGTCCATTTTACCTCATTTTTTGTTCTATATGATCATATTAGAGAGGTGTATCACTCTTCCGAATTTCATCAAATTCTAACAATTATAACTCAGTGAGAACAGTTCGTAAAGTTCATGACGCAACTAGTTATCTACACAATCAAAAGTTCAATATTTCTTTTCAACACTCAATTCTTATTCTAACATGTATTGAACTAAAAATAAAGGATGTTACCAAGAATTTCTGAGTGAGAAAACTCACCTTGTAAATGTGAAGATTATTGTTGTGTGGTTGCTAAAATTATCATTACTCTCTAGTATTTTGATTCTTGTTCTTCTTGCCCTCTTGGTATTTTTTTTCCTCTTCTTTTCACTTGTTTTTTTCTGATTTTCTAACCTTTATGTTATGTACTTTGTTTGTGTGTAAATACAATGTATAAGTGGAGATTTTCTATAACCTATGGGAGGTGGAATGACAAGAGTTGGAGGGGAAATGAAAAGGGGGGAAGGACGTGCACTTTGCCATGCATCTTTTTTTTTTTTTTTCTTTTGTTTTTTTGTTTTTGTTTTTTTTGTTTTCTTATTTTCATTTTATCTATCTATTTATCCAACTTTAACACTAACTCTATCTCATGCAATTTATTCTTTGTTTTCTTATATATATATATATTTACTAACCCAACCACAACTATATATTATTATTATTTTTTTCCGGATTTTACACAGAACCTATACACCTTTAGCTGAACCTATAGACCAAGTGTATGAGAAGCTGAAAGCCGCAGGAATACTCCAGCCAGTTCCCAGAAATACCCCCAGGCCTACTTCCCGAGGGCACGATGAAACCAAACATTGTGCATACCACTCCGGTGTCGAGGGGCATGACATCGCAAATTGTTATACCCTCAAAGACAAAATCGAGGAATTGATCAAAGATGGAGTCATCCAACAAAAAGCTCCCGATATAAACAACAACCACTTACCAAACCATGATAATGCCTATGTGAACATGATTGTTGAACAAAACAGTTTGAAAGGGACTGTTGTGCCGGTCCAAAGAGGGAAGAAGGTTGAATCATCAATCAATCTCCGAAGGAAGAGAGATGCTCATTGGCTAGAGCCTGTTGCGCCTGAATCAGTCATTCATCAAAGCATGCATGAGAAATCAAAAGAAGAAGATACAGAAAACTGCGTGGAAGGGCTCTAAAGTCTTCTCGTTGCTGAAAAGGAAACATAAATACAAGGTGATCCGGTATGATCCCGCTGAAGACCCTACCATCTAAGATGCAGAGCAATGCGACATTTTGAACAAGTGGACGTGTACCCCTGTCTTGGCCTCTGAGAATCTAAAAAAAAATACATAGTTAGTTTAACATATTTTGCCTCTTTCCGTTTGTAATGTTGGAACTACGTTTGACCTGATTCCCTTGATGGATACGTAGGCGGCCGCCTCGGCTTCGGTCCCACCTTTAGAAATTTTTAATTCCACCCAATTTATTGTAATGAACTACGTCATGACTGATTCTCTCATGGGGATACGTGGCGGCCTAAATCGGCCGGTCGCGTTAGGAAACCTTCCATATTTTTGAAAATAACGAAAACACATAATATACAAGCAACCCATGCAAACCCTTTTAGGCTAAACGCCTTTTCAAATTCAAAGCGAGACAAAGCGAGAAACGAGGCGGGGTTATGAGTCCCAAACAAGGCAGACGTCGGCGTCAAGAGTCAAAACTACAAAGTCAACGCGAATCAACCGCCCCCCCTCAAACTCACAAATTTTTCTTTGAGCGCAGGTCCTTCATATTAGCAGAAGGTACAACAAAGTTCTTCATACTAGTAGAAGCAGAAAATACAACAAAATTGTTCGAAGCGTGACGGACAAACATCAACAATCGAGTTCAAATCCATGACAAATTCTAGCGCGTCGGCTGGTCTAGAGTCAAATTGCAACTCATGCGATTGCCAAACGCCACAACAAAGACATCATGGCAATCCATATGGTTCACAAATGCATCACAACAAAGGCATCACGGCATTTTAAGTCGATGGCGGCATCTAGCATGTCGCCCGAGGACAACGTCGGCATTCACAACACCCACATATCATACGGGGATGACATCCCTATTCACATAATTGCATTTCTCATATATTTATCATCTTGTTTAACAGTTATACACTAATTTTTCTCAAGCTAAGCTTGCAGGAGCATTTATTATACAGGAGCATCAGCAACACGTCCAGACAACGACGTTATCGGCCGACGCGTCCGAAAGCGCGCGCGTCGAAAGCGGCGCCACGTCGAAAGCGACGCTAAGTCCGAAACGACGCCACGTCGTCCAGCGGCCGATCTGAAAACGGCGTCGAGTCGGAAGCGACTCAGTCCGAAGCGACTCACGTCCGAAAGCGGCCGCGTCCGAAAGCGACGCTAAGTCGAAAGCGACACCACGTCCGCGGCGTCGAGTCGAAAGCGACTCGGTCGAAAATGACCCACGTCCGAAAGCGACGCCCGCGTCGAAAGCGCCAAGTCAGAAAATGGCGCCACGTCCGAAAGCGACGCCACGTCAGAAAGCGGCGCTAAGTCGAAAGCGATGCCACGTCCGAAAATGGCGCCGTCAAGCGACGTCGAGTCGGCGACTCGGTCGAAAATGACTCCACGTCCGAAAGCGACGCCACGTCCAAAACGACGCCAAGTCGGCAACGACGCCAAGTCGAAAGCAGCGCCATCGTGACATATCACATCTACGCGAGGACAATTTTCTCTGTTCTCAAAATTGCATTTTTTTCATTCATGCTTTATTATTACGTCTTAGCGGTTATGCACTAACTCTTTCTTGAGTTTTAGTCTCTGAGGCGGCGGCAACACGTCCGAACAACGGCGTCATCAACACGACAAGTCCAAAAGCGGCGACAAGTCCAGCGGCGCCAAGTCGAAAGCGGCGCCCGAAGAACACGTCCGGACAACGGCGTCATCAACACAACAAGTCAAAAATGGCGCCAAGTCGAAAGCGACACGATAGCAACATTCCAATACAGCAGTTCGCTCAAAGTCAAAGCAACAAGTCTACATCAAATACATCTTGCAAAAACCACGTCTTCACTCGGGCTCATCATTTACACTTTAATTATTTCATCTAGTTTTGATTACGTATGAATTACGACCTGACTCCACATATAGAACAATTTTTATCTAAACCTTAGGAGCGTCATTTGCATCTCGTCTATCTGACGGCGAACATCTGCGTCTCGTCCATGACGGCGAACATCTGCGTCTAAATACATCTGACGAACATCTGCATTTAAATCCGTCTGGCAACGAACGTCGTATATCGTCTATACAACGGCGAACATCTGCGTTTCGTCCATACAACGACGAATATCTGCATTTCGTCCATCTGACAACGAACATCTGCGCCCATACAAGTGCGTCATCTACATTCGTCCATCTGACGAGCGAACATCTGCGTCTCGCTATCTGAGCGGCGTATCGTCACACCATTTCATTATATAGTATATACGATTTGACTACAACCACAACACAAAATTCACATTGTTTTGTTTGTGATTATGCACTAATGCTTCTATCTTAGCTTGATCTACGAGGCTGCAAGATGGAGCCTGGCGTGGATTTTCTCTTCTGAACGAGGCAATTTGTTGGGGGCGACGCTGACAAATGGCGTGCGACCTCAGCGTGATCCACTCGTTCCACATCACCATAAAACCCAGCATAATAAGTCGACACCGGTACACCCCAGGTTCAAGCCATTTATTTTATTTTCTTTATTTTTTATTTTTTAGCACCACATACCCAGTGTCGTCATAACTCGACACTGGGACAAATTTTGAATCTGCATTAGCCCGCCTTGGTGTTTTGACCATGGTAGCCCAGTGTCGTCATAACTCGACACTGGGACAAATTTTGAGTCCGCATTGGTCCGCCTTGGTGTTTGACCATGGTAGCCCAGTGTCGTCATATCTCAACACTGGAACCGTTTTTGAGTCCGCGTCAGCCTTGCCTAATTGCCCAACATTTTAATTCTGAGGATCGAGACAAAATTGGCTATGAGTCAACGGTCTTTGTCCGAAGATTCTTCCATCATCTCCATCTGAAGAGGAATCGTTGACACCTGATTTTGACCCTCCGTCGAATGATAGCTATAAAATTACACTAATTTTGCAAAATAATTTTTATGATTTTTTATAATAAAATGCAGCAATAAAACATTAATACAGACATAAATAAACAATTTAATAATGACACCGCGTCTTACGTAGAAAATTACGCACTTAGAGTCTCGCGCCCATATTTATTAATTTTAAGTCCTGTCATAATTCTTAATAATAAAATAAATAAATACATAAAATAAATAATTTGACAATGACGTCGCGTTAAATAAAATATTCGCATTTATTAATAAAAAGACAATTTCATAATTCGTAATTTAAATTAATTTCAATCTAACACATGCGTTTTAACAATAACGACACATTCATAAAAAAAATTAAGCACCAATTAAATAGCGTGCCCGTCGTTAGTATTAATAATTTAGATTCAAGTTTAGGCTAATAAAGCACCTAAATAATTTAATCACAATTTAAATAATTTAATTTACCACTAATTAATTAATAATACACCTAAACTAAAACTAACACTTTAAACTAATTCCCTTGCCAAACTGCATTGACTCCTCATTTATTTTTCTTAATTCCCGACCCATTTCTTTTCCCACACGTGACCACTCCACATTACCCGCGCACACCCCGCTTTATTTTTATCCGCCCACCCTTTATCCTTCCTCGACCCATTACCTTGACCGCTTTAACCTCGCGCGCGTCATCCTATTCATAATAACAAACTGACCTAAAATCAGCGGCCCCGACCTAATTCGCGCACGCCCCATCGCCGCCATGCGGATTTCGCGGAGAATCCGGGGTTTCCATTTACCCACGCACATCCAGCCAGATCTTCTTACCATAACTAAACCAAATCCTTCAAATCGTTTACCTTACCCAAATCTCGTCAAAGATCACACGAAATCAGTACGAAATCGCATCGATAGCTTACCAACATTAGAACCCAAACCATGGCCATATAAGCACGTCTGGCGAATCAAGGCGAGCACGGTGGGAGAAAAGCGATCGAAAACCTTTCTCGCGGCGAAGCAGAGGTCGAACACCACTTTACCTTCAAGGATACCTTTCTTACAATCCGAAATTAGAAGGCTAAGACAAGAACATAAATTTGAACCATTTCGTCTTCTTCATAAGAATCCGTCGCGAACCAGTGAGTACTCACAAAGCAAAGGCTTCATTCCCTTTTAATCGCATCGCAACAAAAACTCCGAGTGGATCGACGACTTGATACGCTGCCCCGGTTCGCTGCCCGAAGAAGGTAGACTCGAATCACCCTCAGTCTTCATTTTTTATGTATGTTTGTTTGATTATCTGGTATTGATCTATGGTGGTTTGAATATGTAATTTGGATTTATTCATTGATGAACATAATGTCTGCGAGTATATATGTTTGTTGGGCTCTCAATAAAATGGTATATAAATATGTATATGATGGAGTCTTGAATTAGATTAGTTAGGTATCTAATCCGACATTTGAATCGATGCATAGTAATTAACTTAGCGATCTAAGTTCGCTAAGTTACTGATTGGATATCAAAATATGGTATATCGCTAACTGATATGTTTAAAAAGGTTTGTGATCAAATCAGACGCTTTGTGTTTATTTTTGTTTGGTAGACTGACTATGTTTGGTATTTTCTTCTAGTTTTGTATCGCTTAATTTCTTGTCAAGATGTTAAGATCTGGGACCAGTCCAAAGTCGGGTTGTAGACATAGTCTAATCTTTTACATAATTAAGATCGTCTGGTGACAAAGCTCAGATTTCCGTGAAGATTCAAATTATGTGGTTATACAACATGTTTACGTGTCCCCTGTGATTTAGGAATAGCTGAAGCTTAAATTCATTTTAAACAGATACCAGCAACTGTTGTTCTATGTATTCGTCTTGGCCAAAGTGGTCCTGCATAGTAAAGCAGTCTCTCTGAATAATTGTGTATCATCCTTGTTTGTCTAACATCCTACTGAATTAATTCTGCCTCTGTCCTACCTTTCGATTGTTGAAAGTCCCCCATAATTAACTTGTAAATTCTTCTAAGTCATCTTGTAACATGTCTACTCTCATCTATTAATTATAAAATGAATTCATACTCATGTGTAAAGCCTCTCCAGTCCATCTGTGATATACCTTGCTTATTACATCATGCTCCAGACCATCTTGTGCATCTTTAATGTCATCTTTGATTCACTTGTTTATCCATGCCTATGTCGTCTTGAGTTTTAAGTTAAGCCCATGATTAGTGTCACCATTACGTGTTGTGTTTTTTTTTTGAAATGTTGAGGTTATCATATGATGATCCTGTCCAGATAAGAAATAAGTAGTTCAAGCTTGTTCTTTGAGTAATTTGTCATTTAATTAGGTCTGTTCCAAGGGATTAATATGTCTATATAAATTTGAGATTTTGAGCACGTACATTTCCCCTTTAGATTACCTACTACCCGGTATTTGGAACCAAGGTAGCTTTGATTAAGATCATATATATATGTGTTTTGTCTCTTGTGACTCTGGATGCATAACTCGCATGATCAAGTGCGATTCTCTTTTTGTGTTTTCTTATGTGGATAGTAGCACGATCATATTATGCCTTGTTCGAGTCGCAAAGTCCGCCTCCCAGGTTCGGTCTTTGTAAATCCAACGACTCGGAGAAGCGGTGCGAGCATTACATATGTGTTTGTACCGGATCAACTAACAGTTCATTTTAACAAATCATAGACTATGGGTCTGTCTTTTTTTTTTCATCACGCACTGTATGAACCCAATGATAAAAGTGAGCTGATAAGTACACTAATATGATTGAGCAAACATGATTACAAGCATATGCATGTGTTTAGTGTTTAATTATTTACATCGAGTATTATTTGGGTTGATACTAATCCTTATCTCTTCTTATAATTTTTGCATGAAACGCATCGGAGCAAAAATGAAGAGTCTCATGGCGAGACTCATCATGAATTACCTCAAATGGGACCCGCATCCACATTCATCCGCATTCCCGCTTCAGAAATTCCTAAACAAAATAGGACAAGATGACGTTGTCATCCGTCTCAACTCCTCTTACTCTTTAAATCTAATTGCCTCATTTTATGCCTTTATTTGTTTATTGCAATTTTATTATTTAACTTTGTAATTAATAGGAGAGCTAGTTCAATTAGTCTTTGAACATAAAAGGTGGGAAAATGATTTAGAATTAAATGCGCTTTTAATCATTTATCTTAGGCTTGTCATTTTATATCTAATCTTTTGCCTAACCCTTAAAATTGCATATCTAAAACTAACGCACCACTTTTGTCGCAGATAAATGCATATCCATAGTCCATAAATCAACGTGGCTTTTACATCATAAACAATATAAACGCACACTTTAAAACTTTATAGCATTAGTCTTATAAACTTTATTCAACATGCCTCCTTTTATAAAATACTTTGAAGCATTTTTATATTTTTAAAACACGCATTTTAATATAATAATTACCCTAGGTTTGGCAGGACAACCGCAAGTTAGCGGATCTTAGAGGGTGCCTAATCCCTTCCCTCTAGATTAATAAAGAGCCCATTATCCAGAATCTCATTAAGTCTAGCAGACCATAAAAATGGAGTTAATGTTTACTTTAAACTAGTTAACATTTAGGTGTCCTAATTCACCCAAATTAATTAGGTGGCGACTCCGCGAACCCTTTAGCAATCCCTAGCATTTTTTAGCACTTTAGCATTTTTGCCTTTTTAACACTTTTAAGCACCCCTTAGCATTTCTAGCACCCTTTTAACATTTTAGCATTCTTTTACACTTTTAGCACTCTTTAGCATTTTAACTCTTTTATTTATTTTTCTAACCATTTTTATTTAAGCAGGGTTCGCTAGAATAAAGTCGCGGCCGAAAAAAGGGCGTGACACCCACCTAGGGTGTATGCATGCATGACTTAAAATAAAGAGGGCGGTATAGCTCTATCTTAAATTTTCTAAAATTTGGCTTACTAGACACAATGGTTCCCGAGCGGACTACTCGAGTGAGAAGGCTACGCGGCCACCGGTTGGACCGGATTCTCCGCCTAAAATGCCAACTCTCCAAAATTTGGGTATTTGACAGAAATTTGCGGGTGTGCAAAGCGCACCTCGCGTGTAGTGTGTGATAGTGTTAATTTTCCGTAAGGGAGGAAATATGAGCGGAATGACAGTTTAGGAAAAACATTAAAAGAATGTAGCAATTAAAGTAGTTAATTACAGAATAAAAACAAACAATATAAAACATTTACAACAAATATAAAAGCAAAATAAAGCGCAATATTTAATTAACCTGAGTTTGCTATGATCAAGAACCTGATATCCCCAGGTAGTCGCCGTCTTTGTCGCGCGTTTTTGACCTCGAGTGCGAGCGGTATCCGCAACGTTGCTCTTTGGCGCGATTCCTTGGATGGAGCAATAATGCCGATTTTGAGGAGTCGCCACCTAATTAGTTAAGTGAATTAGGACACTTGATTTATTGCAATAAAAATACTGCAATTAATCTCCATTTAATGGTCTGCGAAATTAATGAGATTCTGGATCAGGGTTCTTTATTATCCTAAAGGGAAGGGGTTAGACATCCTTTAAGATCCGCTAACTTGCGGTTATTCGTTCAAACCTAGGTTAATTATTTATTGCCTTTTTATTCTACATATTTTAAGCAGTTTTCATAATTTACAACAATGGAATGCAATATAGAATAATAAAGCCAAAATCGAATAAAACTCCGGGACATCTTTTAGTCATTTTTAGGCCTTCTGCACAAGATGATCTCCGGGTACCTGCATAAACACTTAGTAAAAGTGTTAGTAATAGAATAAATAATTTTAATGGAATGACAAGAATTAATAAGTAAAGCCAAAAATAAATAAATCCGTCTTTTGTACAGAGGAGGCCTTGGAAATCAGACGGAGATTCCTTCATCGGCCAATATTGCTAGAAATAATAAAATAAATAAAACTTTCAGATCCGCGCCAAAACAGTAATAGTTTTAAACACGGAGGGCTCAGATATATAAAAAATAAAGTGGGACATCCTAAACAAGTCCGGCTGCGAAAATTCGCCCCGTCAGCGGATGTCGGAAGTTTCATTCTCTCTCTTTAGTCTTTACATAGCCAAATCTCTAGCCCCCTTGAAGCTATGCAATCCTTTCTTTTTTCCAGAACATAGGTAAAGCTTTAATCCCTTGCATTTTATCCCTTTTGTATACGGTTTCGACCTTCAAAATTATTTGAAATCTCTGAAGTGAGCTCAATGTTTAGAAGAAAACTACTACTTCAAAGTGTCACCAGAATAAAATTGGGAACATTGTCGGAACCATACCAAATGCCATTTTTTCGTGCGAGTGCAAAACAAAGAGATATTGCTCCTTTTCATTGGTTTGAAATCCTAGGTTGTGCTCTGGAAATTCGTAGCAGCCACGTTATTTCTACATTAGTAAAATGAAGGTATGTTAGAGATAAATTCTTCTCTTTCTTTTGACATGTTCTACGTATGAAATATATCTGTGGTATTGTTTCATAATTTATTCTACTCTTAAAAGTTAAGAAATATTCATGTTATTAATTTTATGCAAAAAACATGTCTAAATTGTTTCTAAATCTTTATTTAGACATATGAGAGAGATCTTGATATTCATAAGAGTTTTTAGTAAGCATTGGAGCCGAATTGACTTTCCTAATTTAGAGTAACTGATAAGCATGAAGTGCTGAGACTGATTTAATAAATAAGTGGATATATATGTTTTTAGTAGACGTGTTGAAATAAGCCACTGCAGCGTTAAGTGAATAAGGTATTGACGAACTATTATATTAAAATGATTTTGTGCCCTTAGGATGTTCACACGGCCCATATAAGAATTAATTAGGTAGTTCGGATCTCTTATCACCAATAAGATATTTTCCTAATGCTAGCCAAAGAAGCAAATATATTATTGTCGTCCAATAAATTTATGGAATATTTTATTGTCATTCATGCATTTTCATTTGCATTTACATTGCATTCATATTTTACCCAAGACTATATATTGAGAATTGAAAATGGGAAACGCAGACCACCTGATCAGCTGAGATAATGATAAAGCCTATGTAGCTAGCCTGTATGGCTTAATGAAGGAACATGCCTGATTAAGGGCCAAATTATATATATGTGATTGGGAAGGAAGATGCCCTTGTGTGACCAGTATATATGTATTACCACATTTGCACCATGCATAACATTTAGACATATTATGCCCACAGAGGCCGATAATGAAATGATGCTCACAGAGGCTCTTATGAAAAAGAAGATGCCTGTGTGGCCAATATTATACCGTATTTGCATTGCATAACATTTAGACATATGTATTGGGGTCTCAGATGTATTTACTGCAGTTTCTGTTTCAGTTTATACTATTGTTCATGCCTAACATACTCAGTACATCAGTCGTACTAACGTTCCTTTTGTCGGGGACGTTGCGTTTCATACCCGCAGGTTCAATTAAAAAGAGTGACCGGTTTACGCTGGTAGGTTATTGGTTCAGCTGATATTGGAACACTCTTTGTTCCAGAGTTTCTTTGTATGATATTTTTGATGTTCTCTTTAGAGACTTGTAGACAGGTGTCCTGTGGATAGTGATTTTGTATGGCCTTATCGGTCTTGACGTGGTCATGTATATATGTATAAGTCAGTTTTCTGGTCAAGAGTTTTCATAATATTTTTCGGCTTAGTCCGTGCTTAATTGTGATTAGAGTTTAATTGTACAAACCCGCATGGGTGTAGCTCAGTTGGTTCCAGGGTGGCAGATTGCTCCCAAGAGTTTAATTGTACAAATGGCGGTACCCGGCGGGTGGGATCCGGGCGCCCGTCGCGGCCCTCCGGTTTGGGTCGTGACACCCCTCTGCCCCAACCAGGTTACTAATGCATATTGGGCAGGGTGTCCGGACACGCGACGATCTACCTCTGGCTATTGTGTATTCTTAGGAGATAATCTAGTTTCATGGTCTTTCAAGCGACAAACCCACTTTCTCGTTCGAGAGCCGAATCAGAATACAGAGGAGTTGCCAATGTTGTAGCTGAGATTTGTTGGCTTCGAAATCTACTTTTGGAGCTCCTCTGTTTCAGGCGTCCATTGTATACTGTGATAATATATTTGTGTCTCACAACCCGGTTCAACATCAACGAACCAAAAACATTGAGATAGATATACATTTTATTCGTGAGAAGGTTGCTCTCGGTCATGTCAGAATATTGCATGTGCCTCGTCGTATCAGTACGCAAATATCTTCACCAAAGGACTTCCAGACAACTATTCTTTGACTTAGATCCAGTCTCAGCGTCCGGCCTCCTTCCGCTCTGACCGAGGGTATATTAACGAATATTCTCCATATATTGTATAATCATTAATACTGTATATTTATTGTATATTATGATCCTTACCGAATTAAAATTTCTGTCTTGTACACATTATATATATTTTGTAATAATGAAAATATACGGAAAATTATTACAAATCCCATTAAGATGCACAACCAACCAGTTCTGCTAAACACAACAACGTTGTGAATAGTTCTGCCGTTCAGTTATTAGATCCTGCGACTGCATCTGATAGGATACCAATTCAAGGATTTAATGTTGCCAAGTCTTTGTTCAATCAGCCCATTCAGTCCCCTCCAACTAGTTCTTCTGACCCTAAAACACCACCAAGAGTAACTTCATCCCAAACTGACAAATCTTCTCTCCACTGGAAGTTTGTTCAACTGCTACTTCCAGCAAAAATGTTACACTGTTTCGTGTAACAGCCACCAACTATACAATCATCTCGTCAGAAACAATTCGAGTGAGCCCTTCTAAACAAATATTTTACTCCAACAACGAAATCACTGCATTTCAATATCCTCACCAGTAAAGACCAATCTGAAGAGGCCTATTAGGCTAGATCAAGTAAAAAGTAGGCTGGATTTATGCCTCTGATAACATGCAATGTAATTCAGAAATGGCAGCTGGCACTGACATGATTTCGACATCTGAATCTGAGAAAGAGGGAGATATTTTTTAGTTAGATTTGCCTAATTTAGATGCTTTAGGGGTGGATTTTAATCTTTCTGAACAACTATTTGATTTTGACCTTGATGGAGAGGGGATTGATTATTCTTGCCAGGAAACGTTGCATTCTTCACCAGATTCTTTTTCAGGGTAAAGTTACCTGCCTTGCCCAGATTTTTTCATAGTTTCCTTGATCTAATGCAAGTTTAGGAATGGTCTCTGAGTCTTCACTTTATGTTTAATGCACAGGTCACCTCATGAATCAGGAAATGTCAATACTGATGCAAACCAGATGACTTCTCAGATTTCGTCGAGAGTTACCGAAGTCTTTTCAGAGCAAGACATGAATTTACTAGGTAAAAGGAGATTCTTGACTATGAAATTGACTGTGGACTGGTTTCATTGAAAATGTAGAACGTGTTTTGATTTTTTCACATTGATCATTCAGGTTCAGATTCCCTGACCACTATGAAATCAGTTACCAAATGCATCCAAATTGTAAGCCCTGGTAATTCCTGGAACTGCTTGCTTTCTCCTTTTCATTTTGCAAAAGTACAAACTGAAGATATGATTCCATGACTTTGTAATTTTTTTAATTTAGAGTATCGGAAGCTTGAGGGATTAGGATTTTGTGCAAGAATTTGTCTGAATTCTCACACAGATGACAACTGAGGCCGAAAGACCATAATTGATCACAGTTGACTGGATTTATGCAAACCCAACTGAATTTACCAAATTAGTTTTACATACTGACAGTCCATTCATTAGCAGAAGGGTTTAAGTGCATTGGATTAGGATTTATTTCCATAGAATTAAGTCAATTAACAGCTTCAGTCCTAGCTAGTATGTTGATTATATATAGCTTATGGTTAAACATGTTAGGAATCTGTATAAATATATTTTATATGAACAAGCTTATAGTAAATTTGATTATGAGAAATATTTCATTATCTGGAGATAACATTCATGCATGGAACTCTCCCAGCCTTTGTCATTTTAATGTGCAAAACAAAATCTCCATATCACCATATGTTGGATCATGTAAATGCATGCACTCCTTTTCCTAAAGAGTGTGAAGACCACTGAACTTGAATAAAGATTGCCCTGCTGCTACTAGCTGGAAAGCACTCTTTGGATTGATTAAGCTGAAAATCATTACTCTTAACAGCAATGTTTTTCTATTTTTTGTGGATGATTTGTGTTTCTTGTTTCAATTCGTGTGAGAACTATGTGTGAATGTCATCAATGTTTAAAACCCAGTTATAGGGTTAAACAATTCAATTTGTTCAGAGAATCGAAGAGATGCGGTGTCTCCGTAAATTGATCATCGATAATTTCACTTTGTAAATGCATTTTATTGGAAATAGAAGGATGAATCATTTGAACTCATATGGAAATTGGAAAGATAAAAAAACCCCAACTGAGAGGATAATTGTCAGAACTATGATGAACTTTGTCATGGTTTTACTTCTTGGTCTAAGCTCATCAGGGTTCATCCCTTCTTTTGTTAGTCTTCTAATTTACACTGCTTTGTAGTATGAAGTTAGTACCCTTCATGAGTTTTGGCAATCTGCATCGCGGTCAGTTTATCCTTTTGTTCCCCAACAGAAATAACAAAAATAGAACAGCCAATTTAAGAAAGAGATTACAGATTTACGGCATAATGGAAAAACCTTTACATTGTTTTATGAATGGAATCACTGCAAGCTTTTCAAGAACCTATAATGACTTGTGAAAATAATTTCTTTTGGAGTGTTACAAATTCAGTCTTGTCTTACTCACAGAATGATCTGAAAGTGGTCACATCAAGCCAAACTTGATTTCCACTTTCACCTTGATTTCTGAATTAAGATAGGTACTTCTCCAATTTTTCAACTTCTTCTGTGCTTCCAATGTACAATGGAACTCGTTGGTGGATCTGCAAAGTTAGAAGCAAAAGAAACACCAAATTAACTGACTGATATATCGTTTATTGGTTACAGATTTATCAGTTATTGCTTTCTTACCTCAGTTGGTTGGATATCAAGAACTCTTTGGTGGCCATCGGATCCTGTGCCACCAGCTTGTTCTACAATGAAGCTCATGGGGGCACACTCGTACAAAAGCCTCAACTTTCCATTCTTGCTCTTTTTGTCTCTAGGATATCCATAAATGCCACCATATAGAAGAGTTCTATGGAAGTCACCAACCAAACTACCAATGTACCTTGCAGAGTAAGGCTTGCCACTAGGGCCGGGGTCCTTCAAGTCATCGATATATTTTTTCAGCTTGTCATCCCAGAGCTGGTAGTTCCCTTCGTTGAACGAATAGATCTTTCCGGCCTTTGGTATTTGGACGTTTTCTTGGGTCAGAACAAATTCTCCATACATCGGATCCAAGTTAAAGGAGAAAACGCCATTTCCCAAGGTGAGTACGAAAATCACAGAGCTTGAGTACATGCAGTATCCTGCTGCAAGAAGGTTTGTCCCTGGTTGGCATACATTCACAATGCACCTCTGCTCGATGCTGCCAAGCTGCAATATTGGACAGATATTTGGTGAATTGGTGGTTAACTATTTACATGTAATGAATGGATTTTGTCTAATGCCAAACTCATTACTACACCGGAGAAATTCTTGCACCAGATGTCCGATCAACTACTGAAAGCATGAAACAGATACAAGAAGCATAGCAGTATATGATCCTACTTCTTTGTGCATTATGTGTTAAAGACAACACATTGTCACAAGTTAAAACTATTCATTAGCGATTTAGGGGTCGTTTGGTAGGAGGTAATAGAGAAAATAATATTGGTATTAGCTTTGGTATTATTTAATCCCTTGTTTGGTAGTGTTTTCAACCTATGTATAACTGTATAAGTTATACACCCTATTCAATATTATTCTTATACAAAGGGAAGGCTAACTAGTTTGTGATTACCTCAGTATCATCTCCAAGATCAGTGAGGCACTCATCATTCGGGCTGTATATTCCAAAGATAGAACCGGTAGACACAGCAGCATCAATGTTTGATGATCCATCAAGAGGGTCAAACACCACAATGTAGTTGCCTGAGTAACTCTCTTCTACTGCCACTGGTACATCCTCTTCCTCTGATGCTATAATCCCAGTCCTTCCACTTGACCTTAGACAATTGGAGAAAACCTGTTCAATTCATCAAACAATCAACTTTCTTTGAGAAACCAAGCTCAGCAATGTCATACAATTGATATTCTATGAATTTAAGTTTTGTGCACTGAGAACGCATATATTTAACATCATCCGGTTAAATTGACCTATAACAATAGGCAATTCTTCATAGTTAGCCTGACATAGTAATCTGAAAAATAGAATGAAGACATGATATACTTGGTTAAATTGCACTGGTAATAAAAGGGACAGCTCGGTGTACTAAGCTCCCTCTATGCGCGGGGTCCGGGAAAGGGCCGGATCACAAAGGTCTGTTCGTCGCTAAATAGGATTAATGATGGATTTTATTGTTTAGCTACAAAATTTATCCGTCACTAATTTCTGTTATCTTTTTTGGGTAGTGGTAAAGATTCTACTCAGTGTATATAACTTATACTTAAATCCAAATAGGATGCAACTTATATCCACTGACATTGTACACAGTTTTTACACGATTGTAATAGATAACCTTTATGTCTTATTATTCAGATTACTAAATCCACTCTTATAGACGGTATATAAAATTTAAACTCATCTAAATAACTTCACATGGTAAAGGACAGAGTAGTATGTTTCTAGTAGTTGTAACATACAAACCTCATTAGAGACAACATCAAGTTTCTTCTGATCTTCTCCTTGAATATTGACAGCACCTTGAACTCCAGTAAGGTTAGAAATGCCAGCTCTCTGGACTAGAGAAGCAATCTGCTTACAAGCCATTGAAATGCTTGAAATCACTATAGTAAGTTCAGCATCAATAATCCCAGCTTGTTCTTGCCTCAATAGCCAACTTGTTAAAGTTTGCAGCTCATAACTACTCCTTTTCTTGGTCTCTGTAACCCCTGCAGCTTTCTCTATTGCCATGCATTTCACTCCTCCATGAAATGATGACCTTCTCTTTGTGCTGTTTTTTGGGCATAAAAATGGAGTATTTTTGTCTAGAGCAAATAAAAATGGAGTCTTTTTGTCTAGAGCACATAGAAATGAAGTAGTAGTTGCTGTCGCTGCTGATGCTGCCATTGTGATTTTCTTGGAATTCTTGAAATTACTAAAGTTTCTCACTTAAAAGTTCATTGTGTAATATTTATTCCAAAGATTTGGTTTTTGAGGCTCATTGGTGGTTTCTTGGGGGTGGTATTAGATTGAGTTGGCAATTATGGGGTTGAAAGTGCAAGGCTGGTAGATGATTTGTGTTAAGAGGGTCCCACTTATCTTCCTCCATGGAAATCTTTTCCTTTCATTTGTGGCTAAGCTTTGGAAATCTTCAAATGACATCATCCGGGCTAGAAGTTTGAGTATATTCTTGGAGGAACTTCTAACTTGCATTGGATTAATGCATGAACAGATTAGCCCATTGGTTTTTTGGTCCTTTATAAATTTTGTTTAGTTTTATTCATTTTCTTCATTTTAACACATAAGAGATCTGAAAAAAATACATAAAAAATCTGAAAAAGATATTTTTTTCTATTCAAATTGTAAGAGGACAATTTTTTTTATTTCTTCGGCCCATTGGTAACGGTCCATTAAAAGGATTGTCGCGCATTGGTTTGGGCTTGGAATATTATCAGATTATTTGCACACATATATCTGATGGGTCATTTGTACTTTTGTCCCTATTTTGTGCTGATCTTTAATTTTTGCACTTTAAACTGGCTAGTCTTTAATTTTTTTCCTTTAAAATCAAATTTATGTTTATAGGACATAAGTTACACATCATAATATCCACAAATTATGCAAGCTTCCTTAAAGAATTTATGTGCTTATAGGCATAAGTCTGATTTTAAAGAAAAAAAAGAAACCATAAAAATTAAAGACCAGCCCATTTGAAGGGAAAATCGTGTCATTGTTTAAGTTATGTCCTAAGTTTATAAAATTTTGCACTTTTTATGCTTTGGTACATCTTCAAACATTAGTTTTCTAAAGTTAAATTTCATTTTGTCTGAAGGTTCATATAGTTGAAATTCATGCACTCATGTTTGACATGGCACTTTACGCATTTATGGCTGAAGTTTAGTCATATGAAACTTCAAAGTTCAGACACCTCAAATTTGAGATTGTTCCAAAGTACGTAAATGTGCAAAAAGAATTAATTAAAAGTAGATATACATTAAATATATATTGGTATCCAAATAGGGTCCTCGTGAAATTTTTCCATTAACACAACGGGTTAGATTTCACTTTAGAAATAGTTAGATGAATTTATCTTTTTGCAAACAATTTATTCCATTGAACTAATGGAAGACAAAATTTAAATAGTGGCCTCAAAGAAGGCCATTTGTGCAATATTATCTTCTTTATGACAAAAATGGTAAAAGGTGTCCAATAACTAAATTGGTAGAAGTTCTGAGTGATAGCAATTTGGTTTATGGTTGACAAAAGGGTAGGTTGATAAGCGAATCCAACATGAAATCAGTCACCGTTGAGCTTAACTTGGGGGCAAAAGGCGAAATCGCTCGCCCACAGGGCTCCCATCCCCCGGCCCGGCAGATATTGATGGATGAGGTAATTATGGTGACTCAGCGATCCATTAGGTGAGAGACACAGTGTCTGGTTTTCCACAAGGAGCCATCCCCCACAAAGGAGGAATGAAAACTCCCACACTGCGACTGTCAAAGCTCGATCCTACCTATTTGGGGGAACTCTACCACCCTGGAACCAACTGAACTACGCAGGCACCGCTGAGCTTTACTAAACATATGGTATGAATGTAATATAAACATATGTTCAGTTTTCTCAAAGTTGTAATACTTCAGTTTCAGCAACTCTAGTATCGACCCGTAAAGCTTGTTACCAAAAAAGATTTAGCAAAGTGAGATTCTTCAGCTCAGTATTTTGCCGGAGAGTATGTTGTGTGATAGATCTAAAGATTTTCAAGCTTTTAAATATTACCGGTTGGGTTGAATTAAGATGCCTTTGCCATTAAGCCATTATTATAAGGGTTAGAAATTTTAAATGATTAGGGGATAGTTAAAATAGGCCAATAGGATGCCGACACGTGTTCTTTCATTAAAATTAGGGGTACCCAAAGTAGCGAGGAGTATATTTGATCCCTTTCCAATAGTACATGTAACATGAGTATATTTGACCCTTTTTCGTTAATTAAACTAGGCCAAACTCATCGATAACCATTTGTGGTCGTAAAAAATTATCACTTACACATCTCAACTAAATCATGTTTCATTTAGACATTTGAGGTAGAACTCGACAGTGTCATTTAGATAATTTTTACTGAGTTGACAAATTATTTGATTTTCACACAAAACAGATGCGTGAGAAGGCTAAAATAACATATTTTTATTTTTTTCAATTCTTTTTATTTCCCCATCGTTTTTCTTCTCTTTCATGTTTATTCTTTTTTTCTTTTTTCTCCACTTAATATTCTACCATTAACAAACTTTCCGTCATTTTTCTATCTTGCTCCACCAGAAAAAAAAAGAAGACGTCCACTGTTCTCTGAGAACATTGTATAAAATCAAAAATAAATTTTAGGTTTAATAAAATCAGCCAAAAAAGACCGTAACCATGTCTGTCACACTACTGCCACCAGTCCACCACCCTTGCCATCGCAATGATTTTTGCCACCCCCGTTATTACGATTTTGATCATATTTTTTGGAGAATGATTGCGAGTCATCGATTTCTCGGGACGTGGCTGTCGCACCCGCTTTTTTCTGACCGCCCCGTCCCGCGAGGGTGGGGGTCTTTTCTATTGTACGGTCTTGACGTATGCCAATGATTCATGAATTAAATAACCGTTTTTAAGGAGTCGCCACCTAATTATTATGGTGAATTAGGACACCTAAATTATTGCAATAAAATACTGCAAATGATATCCATATGATTGATCTGCGAAAATTGTGAGATTCTGGGTAAGGGTTTATTATATCCTAAAGGGAAGGGATTAGACATCTTTTAAGATCCGCTAACATGCGGTTATCCGATCAAACTTAGGCTCATTTATCACGCTTTAGAAAACATACATTTTGAAAATATAAAGTTAATAAAAAGGATGTTGCAAAAGATGTGTTGAAAAATATATACAAAAGCGGTTTTTTTACAAGACGCGTGTAAAATGATATATATTTGTTTTGATAAAGTATGAAAAATGCGATATGAAAAAAATGAGTTTTGATAGAATATACAATGATTATTTTATGACAAGGTATATATTTATATATAATTGGTAAAATAAACATATAATTGATGTCTTGGAAAAAGGCATGTATTCACATAGCATAATTTATTAAATATAATATAGAGTGTATTTTGGTAAAAGGATATACATTTGTATGGCGTTATATGGAAAATAGATTTTTTATAAAAATGTGTATTTGTATGACATTATTTAAAAATAAATGCAATTTTTGGCAATTTTAATATAAAGAATAAAAGACAAGTTGTTTGTAATATAAAGGAATAATTTATGTCATTTTATTATAAATCGGATGAAACCGAACAAATTATATGACATGATTAATAATGCAAAAAAAGTAATCAATTTGTTTTGAAAAGTTTGGACGTCCATAGACGAGCCTAAAAATAAATTAGCGGTTTTGAAAATATGGGCGACAAACCTAAAATAAATAAAACTAACGTTTGAAGGTATGTGCGACAGGCCTAAAATAAATAAACTAGCGATTTCCGATTTTAATCTATCCTTTTTAAATCATTAATTCTAACTCTACCTTATCTAAATATTTCAATAATAGTACAAAGTTACATAATTAAATTATAACAAGAAGAAAATAAAATAACGGAATTTAAAGAATTAAAGCGACTAAGACGGGTGACGATGTCATCCTGCCCTATTTGTTTAGAAATCTCGAGGCAGAAAGATGCAATGAATGTGGATGCGGGTCTTCATTTGACAAGTCATGATGAGTCTCATAACGAGACTCTGTTGCTCCCGGTGCATTTCATGCAAATAAATAGAGAAGAAAAGGATTAGTGACTAAAAATGAAGACATATATAAAATATAACAATTCATGAAAAAAAAGGTAATCTATCAGATCATTTTGAAGTTACTTAAGCAAATCATACAATAATAAAATAAAACTCAACCTAGCATGTTAGATGTCTATATGCCTGATTATACGCACACACACAACAAAATAACCTGACCTGAGTATAACAAATACAACTTTAAACCATTAAGATGAACACTAAAAAATAGATAAGAATAATGCGCAACTAGCCATGATCTTAACTTAACCCAACATACTAATCCCTAGTTTAAACAAACATATAAGTTAACATGCCAAATACTAACCTAATAAACACAAACTGCGACTAATCAGGTTAATAGTATAACAATTAAGTGCCAAGTAGTGATCTAATATGTCAACAGTGATAACTATGAACAACCACATCATCTAATCCAACATAACATGATCAATATCTCTCTATCAACCATAAACCAATCAACAAAACAAGCTGAGCTATTATAACTATTCAAAAAAATATTCGAAATTGGAAGGATAAACAAACTCACTCAGTTAACTACCGAGTTACAAATCAATTGCATTTTCATTATGATATTACAGAATAATAACTATTTAAATATATTCACATCAAACAAAAAACTCAAGGGGTCACCGAGTTAAGTTTTACAATAATTACTTGAAATGCATTATAAAAATGACTCGCATGACGTAAATTATGGAATGGTCTTTAATTTTTGTCTCTGAAATGTAACTTATGCCTATTGGGATAGGTTTTTGTAAAGGATCCGACACAAATTATGTCAAATTTCTTAAGAAATTTATGTCCAAATAGATATATGTTTCATTTGAGAGGCTAAAATTAAAGAAAATCCAAAATAGAACAAGTGCAAATGACCCAAAAATCTTTCTCCAAACCCAATACCAAATGAGGCCCAAACAATAAACAAATTCTTAGGGCTCCAATCTCTCTGAAACTGAAACCAAGCAAAAATGGAGGTTGGAGACGAAGCACTTGAAATAGTTGACTCAAAGGACTTACAGCAACAAAACAAAGCTTTAGATAAGCTGACTGACCATGTCGAAGATCGTCAACTCGATTCCTCTCGTGTTCAAACGATACCGTTTTATCCCTATCCCTTTCATATTTTACAAGAATCTGTGCAATTTTGAATTTGCTTCACTAAATTTTTCATACAAATTGTATTGTTTTATCCTATATACTCACCGTCCCAATTTATGTGATAGTTCGACCGCGATTTATTCATATTCACTTTAAATATTTTAAATTATTAATTATTACGTAGTTTTTAATATGTAAATTAAGAAGTTTACTTATCGTACCTTTCATATTTTACACGAATCTATGTAATTTTGAATTTGCTTCACTATGTTTTTTATGTATCTATATACCAACGGTATTGTTTTATCCAATATACCTTTCATATTTTACACGAATCTGTGCAATTTTGAATTTGCTTCACTAAATTTTTCATACAAATTGTATTGTTTTATCCTATATACTCACCGTCCCAATTTATGTGATAGTTCGACCGATTTATTCATATTCACTTTAAATATTTTAAATTATTAATTATTACGTAGTTTTTAATATGTAAATTAAGAAGTTTACTTATCGTACCTTTCATATTTTACGAATCTATGTAATTTTGAATTTGCTTCACTATGTTTTTATGTATCTATATACCAATGGTATTGTTTTATCCAATATACCTTTCATATTTTACACGAATCATGCAATTTTGAATTTGCTTCACTAAATTTTTCATACAAATTGTATTGTTTTATCCTATATACTTACCGTCCCAATTTATGTGATAGTTCGACCGCGATTTATTCATATTCACTTTAAATATTTTAAATTATTAATTATTACGTAGTTTTTAATATGTAAATTAAGAAGTTTACTTATCGTACCTTTCATATTTTACGAATCTATGTAATTTTGAATTTGCTTCACTATGTTTTTATGTATC
This sequence comes from Przewalskia tangutica, assembly GCA_029844215.1. Lineage (NCBI taxonomy): Eukaryota > Viridiplantae > Streptophyta > Magnoliopsida > Solanales > Solanaceae > Przewalskia > Przewalskia tangutica. Next base: position 11,652,055 of record CM056739.1, on the reverse strand, counting down.
TATATACCAACTGGTATTGTTTTATCCAATATACCTTTCATATTTTACGAATCAGTGCAATTTTGAATTTGCTTCACTAAATTTTTCATACAAATTGTATTGTTTTATCCTATATACTCACCGTCCCAATTTATGTGATAGTTCGACCTCGATTTATTCATATTCACTTTAAATATTTTAAATTATTAATTATTACGTAGTTTTTAATATGTAAATTAAGAAGTTTACTTATCGTACCTTTCATATTTTACACGAATCTATGTAATTTTGAATTTGCTTCACTATGTTTTTTATGTATCTATATACCAACGGTATTGTTTTATCCAATATACCTTTCATATTTTACACGAATCTGTGCAATTTTGAATTTGCTTCACTAAATTTTTCATACAAATTGTATTGTTTTATCCTATATACTCACCGTCCCAATTTATGTGATAGTTCGACCGCGATTTATTCATATTCACTTTAAATATTTTAAATTATTAATTATTACGTAGTTTTTAATATGTAAATTAAGAAGTTTACTTATCGTACCTTTCATATTTTACACGAATCTATGTAATTTTGAATTTGCTTCACTATGTTTTTTATGTATCTATATACCAACGGTATTGTTTTATCCAATATACCTTTCATATTTTACACGAATCTGTGCAATTTTGAATTTGCTTCACAGTTAACCTAACATACCTAAACAATAACCAAATGAAACTAAACACAGTTAACCAACACATGATCACGGCATACATACCACATAATGTAAATTAAATGCAAAAATAACAAAAGGAGAAATAGTTTACTGACTTCGGATAGCGAATAGAGGCGGCGTCTCCAATAGTCGAATCCGTTCAGAGAAGTTTATTATTTTTATTTCTGTTTTTTATTTCTGTTTTACCCGACCCGGAGGCCGGAACCCGAAAAATTTCTCCCTTTTTTATTGTATGCTTTCCAATCCAAAAATATGAAGAACAAAAGAGATATTTTGAAGATTTAAAACTAGTATTCAAAGGGTATCTGGGGTTGAAGATTAGGAACACAAAAAAGAGTATTTTAATACCAAAGTTAAGAAAACAAACCAAACCCCTTTTGTGTATTTTTGGATTCTAAAAAAAACCTCTTTTTTCTTTTCGATTCAGACCGTTTTGACCCCAAAGAAAATCTTATAAGATTTCGGATTTTCGGACTAAAACCAAGAACAAAGAGATGACATGCAAGATTAATAAACAAATTTGGACTGTTTTGACCCCTTTTAAATGAAGAACAAAGAGAAGATATATAAAAAAATCAATACTAAAAAATCAGACCCCCGGTGAAAAACCAAGGGGGTATTTATATGTGGATTTCCCCTTTTGAAACCGAATTTGGATTTCAAAAAAAGGGCAATGTTTGGTGGTTTTGGATGCGGATTTTGGGGGATGTGAGTTGCGGATTTTAGGGGATAGGGGTGTGGGTGAAGTGTGTCACAATACTATAATTGTGACCTTCTTTATTTAAGCCACTTTAGTCCCAAAGTTGTAATAGTTATATTTTTACCCCTAAGTTTTAATTATTGCAGTTTCATTCTTGTAAGGCTTAAAAGCCATCAGCTACTTCTTTTTGGGTATTATCAGAAATATATTATCTTCTCTCTTTCTCTCTCTCTTCCCTTACGATCCAAATCCTAGTAACAAATACGAACACCTGTTACAATGGTATCAAAGCTTGTTCCGACACCGAGAATCGATACTCCACCGAATCTGCAGAACCTTTGCGATGACGTGAGGATGTTGAAGGCTCAGTTAGCAGTTGTGGTGGAAGAAACCGGCAAAAGAGCCGACGAAACTAGCAAAAGACTTGAAGCTATTGAACTGAAACATTCAGAAGAGATCCGTGAGTTAAATAGGAAGCTTGACCTACTATTATCAGGTGCAAATCAGAATTAGTCCGGAGGCTCGACTTCAGCGACAACACATGCACCCTTCACCATCGGAACCGTTCCAACCAATATGCAAAAAGTACCATCGGGGTATGACTTCGAACAAACAGCAGGTAACAGAACCCCTAATCCCTATTCTCAGACTTTCGCATCTTCGAGCCCTAGTGTCGGCAGAGGGTTTACCTTTCCCCCAGCACCCATATTATCGAGTCCCCCTATTGTTAGAAATCTCATGTATTCAACCTCACCACCAACTTTAACCGGAACCATTATTCATACCCCAGAAAACCCTAACCACCAGAGACCCCCAGAACCCAAAATTAACTTTTCGGAATTCGAAGGGATTAACCCTAGAAGTTAGTTGAGAAAGTGTGAAAAATTCTTTGAGTTATATAACATTCCGGACCACTAAAAATTAAATTAAACGTCGGTACATATTGACGATAGGGTCGACCTGGGGTTGGATGGGTATACATTGCACCAAAAAGAAGTTCCAACTTGGAGTAAATTTTATGCTGAAGGTTGCAGGAGATTTGGGAGCTTAAGGCCACAGGATGTGGTAGAAGAATTTAATAAACTTACACAGTATAATACGGTGGACCAATATCAAAACAGATTTGAGAAATTGATCAGTCATATGGCAGTACTAAACCCTTTTCTCAATGAAGAACACTATGTTGCCAATTTTATCAGTGGACTCAAACCAGAAATAAAAACCCTTGATAAAATTAAGCTCAAACAAGGGAAATGGATCAACTATCAAAATCTTAGGGTATGTCAACAAGGTACCCTTGACAGTGCTGATTGATAGCGGCTCAACCCATTCATTTCTTGACTCATATGTCATCAAAAGACTCAAATTAACAATGCAACCCATGAGGAGGCCTTTGAGGGTAGTGGCAGCCAATGGGCGGGAGATGAGTTGCCAAATCGAGATTTCAGCATTCAAATGGAAAATGCAAGGTAAACCCTTTGAGTTCAAGTTCAGCCTCCTCAAAGTGGGGGGATGTGGCATGATTTTAGGCATGGATTGAATAGATGAAGTATTCTCTGTCATCCTACATACTAGACACACAACCTAAGTTTTTGGTCTAAAGGGAAGATGGTCACAATATATGGAGTACAAGAGTATGCTAGAGTAACAATAACTGATACAAAGAAGTTGAGAAGAATGTTGCATTGTGGAAGTTGCGAAGTGATAACTGAATTATCATTGATCAACACCAAAGAAAGGACAATAGGAAGACATAAGGTGCCGACATTGACAAGTTATTGCAGAAGTACCTGGGAATATTCAAAGAACCTACTGAACTTCCACGCAAAAGAGAATGTGACCATAGAATCAACTTTATTCCAGGAACTCAACCATTTAACCTAAGACCCTACAGGTACTCTTTTGATCAAAAGAATGCTATTGAATCCATCATCACATAAATGGTTAAGGCTGAAACTATAACCCCTAGCCAGTCACATTTTGCATCCCCTGCCTTATTGGTAAAGAAGCAAGATGCCACATAGAGATTGTGTGTAGATTATAGGAGACTAAACAACTTAACTGTGAAAAATAAATACCCCATACCTATGATGGAGGATTTATTGGATGATTTGTTTGGGGCTAAGATATTCTCTAAGGTGTACCTCATAGCAGGGTCATCAAGTGAGAATGAAGAAAGGGGAAGAATACAAGACTGCATTTAGGACACACCATGGACTTTGGGAATTCAGGGTGATGCCTTTTGGCCTCACTAATGCACCTGCCACTTTTCAAGCTCTTATGAATAGTGTATTCAAGGATCACCTGAGGAAATTCATACTAGTCTTCTGTGATGACATTTTAATATATAGTAAAACTTTGGAGTAGCATCTGATACACCTAGAAACTGCCCTGCAACTGCTTGAAGACAATCAACTGCATGCCAAGCTCAGCAAGTGTGAGTTTGGAAAAACTTATGTGGAGTACTTGGGGCATATTATCACTCACAATGGGGTAAGCACTGATCCCATTAAGGTTGCTGCAATGTTGGATTGGCCCAAACCATAAACTGTCAAACAGCTAAGAGGGTTCTTGGGACTGACTGGATATTACAGAAAATTTGTGAAGAATTATGCCTACATTAGTAAGCCATTAACAAGCTTGCTGAAGAAAGGGGAGTTTGGATGGAACATTGAAGCTGAAGCTGCTTTTAACAAATTGAAAGTGGCTATGTCTAGCACACATGTATTGGCATTACCAGATTTTAATAAAACATTTGTGTTAGAGGTGGATGCATGTAACACTGGCATTGGTGTTGTACTGATGCATGAGAGGAGACCACTAGCTTTTATGAGTCAAGTCCTAAGTAAGAAACATGAAGGGCTATCAACTTACGAGAAAGAATTAATAGCATTACTACAAGCCGTGGAAGTGTGGAGGCATTACCTGATTTCACATCACTTTATAATAAAGACTGACCATTTCAGTCTTAAATTCTTGGAATAGCAAAAGATAACTACTACACTACAACATAATGGATTGACTAAGTTTATGGGTTTGAGTTTTGATATCCAATATAAGAAAGAGGTCGAAAATGTGGTAGCTTATGCACTGTACAGGAGGGTGCCTTGTCAGGGAGAACCAGACAGTGAAACAGATGCAATGCACTGCAGGGTCATTACACAAATTAAACCTAAATAGGTTGAAGAAATCTTGGAGAGTTACAGAGGAGATCAAGAGGTATTACAAGCCATTACCATTCTTAGTACCAATACTGATCATGAGTTGAACATATCACTGCAACAAGGGTTGCTCAGGTACAAAGAAAGAGTATGAGTGGGGCAGAATGGGTCCTTAAGGCAACACTTGATAGCAAATGTACACCAGTCAGGATTGGGAGGGCATTCAGGAGTTTGGGCAACTTATCAGAGGCTCAAAGCAGCATTCTACTGGCCTACCATGGTAGAACACATAAAAATTGTAGTCCAGAATTGTGATGTCTGCCAGAGGTGCAAGAGTGAGCAAGTAGCTTATCTGGTCCTACTACAACCCCTGCCTATACCTGGAGGAGCTTGGGAACACATCTCAATAGATTTTATAGAAGGGTTGCCTAAGTATGAAGGTAGATACACTTTGCTGGTAATCATTGATATGTACAACAAGTCTGCACATTTTATTGGCTTGAGTCACCCTTTTACTTCACCACAAGTGGCTCGGATATTCTTAGACAACATATACAAGTTGCATGGTCTACTCAAGAGCATAGTTTCCGTCAGGGATAAAATATTTCTTAGTAATTTTTGGAAGGAACTATTCAGACTCCTACAAGTGCAATTATGCTACAGTTCAGCGTACCACCCGCAGACTGATGGTCATACAAAGAGGCTCAATAGATGTTTTGAAAATTACTTGAGGTATATGACTAGCCACACACATAAGGATTTGCACAAATGGTTGTCACATGCTGAGTTCTGGTAGCCACAAACCTAAGGATTGGCACAAATGGTTGTCACAGGCTGAGTTCTGGTAGCCACAAACCTAAGGATTGGCACAAACCTAAAAATGACCCCATTCAAAGTATATATAGGTATGAACCCCCTCAGTTGATATTTGAACTTCTCACTCAGTCCAAAGTAGACACAGTCAACCAGCTACTTAAGGAAAGTTAAGTGATTGCTAGAATGCTAAAGGAAAACCTGTTGGCAGCTCAGAACATGATGAAGGTGAATGCAGATAAGAAGAGAACCGAGAGAGAATTTGAAGAAGGTGACTGGGTATATCTGAAATTACAACCCTACAGACAAACTTCCGTAGCCATCAGGAAAAACCTCAAGCTAGAATCCAAGTTCTATGGCCCCTACAAGGTTATCCAAAGGATTGGACCCGTAGTCTACAAGTTAGAATTGCCTCAAACTGTAACGATACACCTAGTTTTCCATGTCTCACAGCTTAAGAAGAGGATTGAAAGCCACATTCCTCCTTCAATTTACCCTCCTTTTTGCTCTGTCGAAGGCCAGATCATGACAAAACCCGTAGATGTACTGGACAGAAGGATGATAAAGAGAGGAAACAAAGAGGTCACTCAAATATTGGTCCAATGGCCCAACCTTGCACCCGAAGAAGCCACTTGGGAGGAATATCGATTCATCAAATCCCAGTTTTCAGAGTTTGAAACTGGTTAGAGCAAGTAGTGTTTGGAGGAGCTAGGAGTGTCACAATACTATAATTGTGAATTTCTTTATTTAAGCCACTTTAGTCCCAAAGTTTTAATAGTTATATTTTTACCCCTATGTTTTAATTATTGCAGTTTCATTCCTGTAAGGCTTAAAAGCCATTAGCTACTTCTTTTTGGGTATTATGATAAATATATTATCTTCTCTCTTTCCTTACGATCCAAAGCCTAGTAACAGATCAAACACCTGTTACAATGGTATCAGATCTTGTTCCGACACCGAGAATCGATACTCCGCCGGATCTGCAGAACCTTTGCGATGACGTGAGGATGTTGAAGGCTCAGTTAGCAGTTGTGGTGGAAGAAACCGGCAAAAGAGCCGACGAAACTAGAAAAATACTTGAAGCTAGTGAACTGAAACATTCAGAAGAGAATCGTGAGTTAAATATGAAGCTTGACCTACTATTATCAGGTGCAAATCAAAATCAGTCCGGAGGCTCGACTTCAGCGACAACACATGCACCCTTCACCATCGGAACTGTTCCGACCAATATGCAAGCAGTACCATCGGGGTATGACTTCGAACAGACAGCTGGTAATAGAACCCCTAATCCCTATTCTCAGACTTTCGCATCTTCGAGCCCTAGTGTCGGTAGAGGGTTTACCTTTCCCCCAACACCCATATTATCGAGTCCCCCTATTGTTAGAAATCTCATGTATTCAACCTCACCACCAACTTTAACCAGAACCATTATTCATACTCCAGAAAACCCTAACCACCAGAGACCCCAAAAACCCAAAATTAACTTTTCGGAATTCGAAGGGATTAACCCTAGAAGCTAGTTGAGAAAGTGTGAATTTTTTTTGAGTTATATAACATTCCAGACCACTAAAAATTAAACTAAGCGTCGGTACATATTGACGATAGGGTCGACCTGGGGTTGGATGGGTATACATTGCACCAAAAAGAGGTTCTAACTTGGAGTAAATTTTATGCTGAAGGTTGCAGGATATTTGGGAGCTTAAGGCCACCGGATGTGGTAGAATAATTTAATAAACTTACACAGTATAATACGGCGGACCATTATCAAAACAAATTTGAGAAATTGATCAGTCATATGGCAGTGCTAAACCCTTTTCTCAATGAAGCACACTATGTTGCCAATTTTATCAGTGGACTCAAACCAGAAATAAAAACCCTTGATGAAATTAAGCTAAAACAAGGGAAATGGATCAACTATCAAAATCTTAAAGTATGTCAACAAGGTACCCTTGACTGTGTTGATTGATAGCGGCTCAACCCATTCATTTCTTGACCCATATGTCATCAAAAGACTCAAATTAACAATGCAACCTATGAGGAGGCCTTTGAGGGTAGTGGCAGCCAATGGGCAGGAGATGAGTTGCCAAACCGAGATTTCAGCATTCAAATGGAAAATGCAAGGTGAACCTTTTGAGTTCAAGTTCGGCCTCCTCAAAGTGAGGGGGATGTGGCATGATTTTAGGCATGGATTGGATAGATGAAGTATCCCCTGTCATCCTACATAATAGACCACACAACCTAAGTTTTTGGTCTAAAGGGAAGATAGTCACATTATATGGAGTACAAGAGAATGCTAGAGTAACAATAACTGATACAAAAAAGTTGAGAAGAATGTTGCATTGTGGAAGTTGCGATGTGATAGATGAATTATCATTGATCAACACCAAATAAAGGACAATAGGAAGACAGAAGGTGCCGACATTGACAAGTTATTGCAGAAGTACCTGGGAATATTCAAAGAACCTACTGAATTTCCACCCAAAAGAGAATGTGACCATAGAATCAACTTTATTCCAGGAACTCAACCATTCAACCTAAGACCCTACATGTACTCTTTTGATCAAAATAATGCTATTGAATCCATCATCACATAAATGGTTAAGGCTGAAACTGTAACCCCTAGCCAGTCACATTTTGCATCCCCTGCCTTATTGGCAAAGAAGCAAGATGCCACATGGAGATTGTGTGTAGATTATAGGAGACTAAACAACTTAACTGTGAAAAATAAATACCCTATACCTATGATGGAGTATTTATTGGATGATTTGTTTGGGGCTAAGATATTCTCTAAGGTGAACCTCATAGCAGGGTCATCAAGTGAGAATGAAGAAAGGAGAAGAATACAAGACTGCATTTAGGACACACCATGGACTTTGGGAATTCAGGGTGATGCCTTTTGGCCTCACTAATGCACCTGCCACTTTTCAAGCTCTTATGAATAGTGTATTCAAGGATCGCCTGAGGAAATTCATACTAGTCTTCTGTGATGACATTTTAATATATAGTAAAACTTTTGATGAGCATCTGATACACCTAGAAACTGCCCTGCAACTGCTTGAATACAATCAACTGCATGCCAAACTCAGCAAGTGTGAGTTTGGAAAAACTCATGTGGAGTACTTGGGGCATATTATCACTCATAATGAGGTAAGCACTGATCCCAGTAAGGTTGCTGCAATGTTGGATTGGCCCAAACCATAAACTGTCAAAAACTAAGAGGGTTCTTGGGACTGACTGGATATTACAGAAAATTTGTGAAGAATTATACCTACATTAGTAAGCCATTAAAAAGCTTGCTGAAGAAAGGGGAGTTTGAATGGAAGATTGAAGCTGAAGCTGCTTTTATCAAATTGAAAGTGGCTATGTCTAGCACACATGTATTGGCATTACCAGATTTTAATAAAATATTTGTGTTAGAGGTGGATGCATGTAACACTGACATTGGTGTTGTACTGATGCATGAGAGGAGACCACTAGCTTTTATGAGTCAAGTCCTAAGTAAGAAACATGAAGGGCTATCAACTTACGAGAAAGAATTAATAGCATTACTACAAGCCGTGGAAATGTGGAGGCATTACCTGATTCCACATCACTTTATAATAAAGACTGACCATTTCAGTCTTAAATTCTTGGAATAGCAAAAGATAACTACTACACTACAACATAAGGGATTGACTAAGTTGATGGGTTTGAGTTTTGATATCCAATATAAGAAAGAGGTCGAAAATGTGGTAGCTTATGCACCGTCCAGGAGGGTGCCTTGTCAGGGAGAACCAGACAGTGAAACAGATGCAATGCACTGCAGGGTCATTACACAAATTAAACCTAAATAGGTTGAATAAATCTTGGAGAGTTACAGAGGAGATCAAGAGGTATTACAAGCCATTTGCATTCTTAGTACCAATACTGATCCTGAGTTGAACATATCATTGCAACAAGGGTTGCTCAGGTACAAAGAAAGAGTATGAGTGGGGCAGAATGGGTCCTTAAGGCAACACTTGGTAGTAAATGTACACCAGTCAGGATTAGGAGGGCATTCAGGAGTTTGGGCAACTTATCAGAGGCTCAAAGCAGCATTCTACTGGCCTACCATGGTAGAACACATAAAAATTGTAGTCCAGAATTGTGATGTCTGCCAGAGGTGCAAGAGTGAGAAAGTAGCTTATCCGGTCCTACTACAACCCCTGCCTATACCTGAAGGAGCTTGGGAACACATCTCCATAGATTTTATAGAAGGGTTGCCTAAGTCTGAAGGTAGAGACACTTTGCTGGTAATCATTGATATGTACAACAAGTCTGCACATTTTATTGGCTTGAGTCACCCTTTTACTTCACCACAAGTGGCTCGGATATTCCTAGACAACATATACAAGTTGCATGGTCTACTCAAGAGCATAGTTTCCGACAGGGATAAAATATATCTTAGTAATTTTTGGAAGGAACTATTCAGACTCCTACAAGTGCAATTATGCTACAGTTCAGCGTACCACCCGCAGACTGATGGTCATACAAAGAGGCTCAATAGATGTTTTGAAAATTACTTGAGGTATATGACTAACCACAAACCTAAGGATTTTCACAAATGGTTGTCACAGGCTGAGTTCTGGTAGCCACAAACCTAAGGATTGGCACAAACCTAAAAATGACCCCATTCAAAGTATATATAGGTATGAACCCCCTCAGTTGACATTTGAACTTCTCACTCAGTCCAAAAGTAGACACAGTCAACCAGCTACTTAAGGAAAGGTAAGTGATTGCTAGAATACTAAAGGAAAACCTGTTGGCAGCTCAGAACAAGATGAAGGTGAATGCAGATAAGAAGAGAACCGAGAGAGAATTTGAAGAAGTTGACTGGGTATATCTAAAATTACAACCCTACAGACAAACTTCCGTAGCCATCAGGAAAAACCTCAAGCTAGCATCCAAGTTCTATGGCCCCTACAAGGTTATCCAAAGGATTGGACCCGTAGCCTACAAGTTAGCATTGCCTCAAACTGTAAGGATACACCTAGTTTTCCATGTCTCACAGCTTAAGAATAGGATTGGAAGCCACATTTCTCCTTCAATTGACCCTCCATTTTGCTCTGCCGAAGGCCAGATCATGACAAAACCCGTAGATGTACTGGACAGAAGGATGATAAAGAGAGGAAACAAAGAGGTCACTAAAATATTGGTCTAATGGGCCAACCTTGCACCTGAAGAAGCCACTTGGGAGTAATACCGATTCATCAAATCCCAGTTTCCAAAGTTTGAAACTGGTTAGAACAAGTAGTATTTGAAGGATCTTGGAGTGTCACAATACTATAATTGTGACTTTCTTTATTTAAGACACTTTAGTCCCACAGTTTTAATAGTTATATTTTTACCCCTATGTTTTAATTATTGCAGTTTCATTCCTGTAAGGCTTAAAAGCCATTAGCTACTTCTTTTTGGGTATTATCAGAAATATATTATCTTCTCTCTTTCTCTCTCTCTTCCCTTACGATCCAAATCCTAGTAACAGATCCGAACTCCTGTTACAAAGTGATGTCAGAGGGGTGGCGGCTAGGGTATATTTTGGGGGAAAAGGAGGAAATGTTTTTTAGGGTTATGCTCTTTAGGGGTTTAGTTTTAGTTTTTAGGTTATAGGGGGAATAAAGAGAGAAAAGGGAGGGGGTGGATGGGCTTGGGAAGGGGGAGCCGGCTGGGCCTAATTTTTAGGCCTGGCCGGTTTGGGCTTTATGGATTGGGGGTTTTTGTTTTGTGGGTTGGGTTGGATTTATTTGAGGAATAAATAAACTGTGGTTGAAAATAGAAAAGGGGTTTATACAAATATTTTAAAGACAAATGTAAAATTATAAAAATAACATTGTGATAATTAAAAATATATATGATATTTGTGGAATGCTTAATCATGTAATGCCATTTTTCGGAAAATACAATAAAGTAGAATGTTCGTGTAATATTATGATTATGACATAGAAATTCAAATGATAGTAAAAATGTGAATAATAATAATAATGATTATAAATGATTATATTTAAGGATAAACGACGATATTAAAGCGGATAATAATATATATACATATATATAGATATTAAATGGTTTTGCGGTGTCAAAAATTATTTTAAATTGCAAACAAATAATCAAAAGAGATGGGGCAAAATTGGGTGTCAGCAGTGGCCATCATCATGGCAGAATGGGCTCCGGTTGCGGCCTTTTTAGCCAATCCTGCTTCTTTTAGAGTGAGCATAAAACGTGTTTGGTAGAACGGTGGGAGAGGATTGCTTTGGCAAAGAAGAGTTCCAACCCCATTATACGCCTCAAAGAGGCCCGCAACCATCTGAAAAGCGAGACAATCATTTGTGACGGGCGTGCCAACGTTCTTGAGTTGATCCGACAATTTCCTGAGCCTTTGAAATAGGTGGAGGTATTCGGAAAATCCTCCATATTTATGTGAGAGAATTCTTTCTCAATTACGGCACGAGAATTTTTGTTATCTTGGTATATATCACACAACCAATTCCAAGCTTCTATTGTCGTGGCGTCGGGTTTGATAATTGTTTGTAAGAGGTCCGTAGTTATGGTGAAATAAATCCGTTGGAGGACCGTAGCATCAAGAGTTGCCCATAACTATATTTAATCATCGGTGGAAGGCACCTTCTCATTGTATTTTTCCGATTTGACGATGTGATGGAGGACTCTATGAGACCTTGCATGAATTTTAAAAAGTTCGGCTCACGTCGCGTATTTGACATTCTCCATTTCAAGGATGATAGGAATGTTGTTCTTGATGTTGGAGACTGCAAGCGCTGGCTGAAATGTATTCTTTGTGTTAGACATGATGGAGGAATAAGAGGAGAATTAGGGTGGCGAAAAAAATTTAAGGGAGGGACGACCGAGAGAGGGCGGTGAAAGTAGTATGGAGAAGGGAAAAGTTTGTCATAGACTGTTGATACCATGAGTGAGAATAATCCCTTGATGATTTCATTAATGTAAATGGTTTATATACGTGACATACAATAGTAATTCTAGGCTATAATTACGAAAATTAAATATTCACCTAACTAAAATAAAATATTGCTACAATAACTACAGATATACAAAATCTCTGATTATACCAAAAAAAAAATATTTGCATATATTCTATCATATTTTAATGTTATTCGACTTTTGCTACATGATGCACTAGAAATAGAGCCTTTTCTCATTCCGTATTTGTGAGAAATTTATATTAGTATAAAACATAATTTTTCATTCATTTTCATCGAACTAGCTCATTAAAAAAATACATTGTGAGAAATAAGTTTCCATTGAAACATTGGAAAGTTGTCTAATTTTTCCGTGTGAAAACACTACTATTTTTTCTCAATAATTCAATTAAAATATCTGTTGGAATAGCCATCGAACATTTTTCAGTCGAAAATTTCAGTGAAAAAATAGCACTCCCTCCGAATAAAAAGAGTGTTCACTTAGCTATTGCACACCTCTTAAGAAAATATTAACTCTTAGGTAAAAATAGGTCATTTGATTAAATTTTCCCTAATTAAATAGGTATTGAGATTTGGTCACCTAACACTTAATAAGGACAAATCTGAAAAAGTAAGCTTAATTATTTCTTGATTTGATACAACAACAACAACATACTCAGTGAAATCCCACAATGTGGGGTCTGAGGAAGGTAGAGTGTACACAAACCTTACCTCTACCTTGATAGATAGAGCGATTATTTTCGAGAGACCCTCGACTCAAGACAAAACATAAGCACAAGCTAAAGCATAAGCAAAAGCAAAACAAGAGAAACGGTCAGACCCGATCAATATTTTTTTACAGCAGTATGAAAATGTTGGTATCAAAAGCGTATAAGCCATGATGCATTCTAAAAAAGTAAGAAATATCTAACGCATGTAAATAAGCTAAACAAAGTACACTAAAAGACACATATCCACAAAAATTACATTACATGGGATTATAAAGCAATAATGTGTCTATTAGTATGATAGGCTAAGCGGGCCTACAATAATAACACTACAACTACCAGTTGGTGGTACCTTTTTGTCGCATAAGACTCCTGATGCGAGCCTCCATTTCATCCACTCTATCCTAATACGATGTGTGACATCGTGATCAATCTCTCCAAAATAAATATAACCTATGACGGTCAATGACTGAAAGTATTGTATATATTTATATAAAATTGAACAAATTCTTGTCTATACAATTTTACAAGATAAAACAAAAAGGAATTAAAATTTGAAATCGCATATGACTTCTGCCTGAAAAATCTAACTAAGTAGACATAGATAACCTCTCATTACAATCGCTCCATACAAATCTAATCTAGAATCTAAACAACAATGGTAATGTTGGACAGAATGTTGTCGACACACTCAGACAACATTTGTGATCCAGATTTCTGAGATGAAATTCCGAGAGCTCTCTTGGTATTTTTATATTTTGGTTCTGGATATCGATTCACTCTTCTTCCCTCTCTATTTATAGTAGAGAGTCTTTTTTGAAAAACTCATCGACTTGTGGTAGAGGTTGAGGGAAAGATGAGCAGCCGATAAGGTTTGTTGAAGAAGATCATGGAGCAAAATCCTCTAACTTCTTGGACTTGTTCCCCAAGCTTAGCAAAAACTTTGACTTGTTCTTCCACATTTTTCATCAGCTCCTAATCACCTTGTCAAGTCACTTTTCCATCATGGTAAAAATCCAATGAGATTTACTTCAGTTCCGTGAAGTATCTAGATTGGCATATTAAGGCTCCTCACTATTTCTCTTTATCTTTATTAATTTTTCCAAATTCTTATTTGGATTAAATATATACTTTGTCATTTTTTAAAATTAATAGTTGATATTTTGATTAAGTATACGTCAAGGTCCTACATAGTTAAAATATACCATTCATAATTAAATGGGTTGATCATTTATGGTAATGTTGGGTTTGGTGTTATGACATTTTACCCAACATATCATTTTTTGTACTAAGTTAAAAAAACCAAAATATTAGAACAAATGTCATGACATTCGGACCAACATTCTGATAACAATTTCGCCTTACTTCGCGGACTGAAGCTAATCTCGTGAGATTTTTACCACGATGGTAAAATGACATGAAAAGGAACTTTGAGCTGATTAAAAACATGGGAAGACCAAGTCCAAGGCGTTGCTAAACTTGGGGAACACGTCCAAGAAGTTATAGGGTATTGCTCCACATTCTTCTCCAACAAACTCATCCAGCTGCCCACTTATCTCTCAACCTCTCCAACGATTCAATGAGAATTTCAAGGAAGACTCTCTACTATAAATAGAGAGGGAAGATCAGTGAATCGATATCTAGAAAAATCAAAAGAAAATATCAAGATAACTCTCCGATATCACGATCAGAAAACTGGATCACAAGTATTGTCTGAGCGTGTCGACGACATTCTGTCCAACATTATAATTGCTGCTTAGATTCTAGATTTGTTCTTTATTGAAGCAATTGTAATGAGATGTTGTCTATGTCTATTTAGTTAGATTTTTTCAGGCATAAGTCATCTGCGACTTAAACCTTTTTATTCCTTTTGTATTATTTTGTAATATATATATAACCTATGAAAATTTAAACCTTTGTGTTCTTTATTCTTTTCCGCTGCATTTTACTCTTCAAAAGTTTTCTGTTTTTATCGAAGTGTCGTCACTTGTGTCGGACGACATTGTTAACGACATTTGCAAACTATTTTAGCGTACAAGTTATTTTACTTTCGGTTTGTTGTTTTATTATTCCATAGTATTACCCCCGGGACCCAACAAGTGGTATCAGAGCCTACACTTGATACAATAAGTGATTGGTCCTGTTATGAACTATGGATGCGGCTAATCCAACAATTGGTAGACTTTCAATTTTAGATGGATCAAATTATGCATATTGAAAAATTCGTCTACGCTCTCATATCAAATCCATTGACGTTAGAGCATGGAGATCTATTACCAATGGATATATCATTCCAATGCTTTCACCGGATGAGGAAGACGACTTTCTTGTTAAGATTGAATCCAAATGGAGTGTGGAAGAAACCAACAATGCAAGCTTCAATGAAAAAACCTTAAATACTATTTTTGGATGGGATGATCTTTACATGTTCAAACTCATTCAAAATTGCTCCATGGTCAAAGATGTTTGGGATACCTTACAAACTCATTGTGAATGTAGCTCTAGTGTTCGTCGAACAAAGCTTCTTATGCTCATGAGTAAATATGAACGTTTAAGGATGGAAGAGACGGGGGACATTAACACCTATTTTGAAAAGTTGTTTGACATTTTTAATGAATGTCAAGTGCTTGGTTCTCCATTAAACAACACCCAACTTGTGGAAAAGCACTTCGTTCTCTTCCTAAAAAGTTCAACATAAAGATTTGTGAGATTGAAGAAGCTCACAACCTTGCTACAATGGACTTACATACCTTAATGAGTATTCACAAAACTTATGAGATGAATATGGAAAATCAAAGGAAATTGTATAAAAGCAAGGATGTAGCACTTCAAGTAAAATCCTTAGAGAGTCAAATCGATGAAGAGGATGAAAATCTTGAAGACATAGGTGATGGTGAAAATGTTGCTCTCCTTACTCAGAAGTTCAATTCGATGGTTAGGAAGTTCAACAATGATAAAAATAAATTTAAATCCAAAGAGCACCAAAACCAAGACTTCAATCAAAAGTCCACTAACTCCCTTCTTATAGTACAAAGAGGAAATCAACTAAAGAGAACCAACTCAGACCGAACCAAATTTGATCCCAAACAACTTGAAACTGTACAATGCCATGCTTGTTCAGGGTGGGGTCATTATGCCAATGAATGTGCAAACACGTTGAGAAAATTTGGTAAAAGTATGTGGGTTTCTCTTAGTGATGATGAAGGAGAAGAAGCAGGAGCTCAAGAAATAGAGTCACAAGCAATGTTGACCACTGTTTTCGAACAGTCTCTCTCAAATGATGAAAATCTCATCGACAGTGTTGTCCCAAATGTCACAACATTTTCCTCAACATCTGCGACGACATCGGTATTTCTAGCAACATCCAAAAGGTATGAATATTTTATCTATCCTGAGACTAGCTTTGAAGATCAAGTTGATCCCAAAGATGACATGATTAAGGAGTTGCAAAAGTTTTGTAAAGACTTAATCCTAGAATCCAAGCAACTTGACTCAAAGTTAAAATCCTTAACTCTTGAGAATGCAGGATTAAAGGCACAATAACCGTTTAGAGGTTACACTTACCAAAAAGTATCTTGAATTTGGTAAGATAAGTGCAAAATTGGATCTAGCTGAAGCAACCTTCCATAAGGGATGCGATTCTAGGTGTTAGTCAACCACCACATGCTGGTATTGGGTACAAGAACTCTCTTAATGCAATATGCTCTAATTTGTTTGACAAAACAGTGAGAATAGGTTTTGTAAAAGAAAAAGGATCAAAAGATAAGCTCTCAGTCGCGTCAAATGATATGAAGTTTGTGTGCCACCATTGTAAATCCCCTAGGCACATAAGACCGTATTGTCACAAACTTCATAATTTCAGGAGCAGAATGTTGTCAAGACGACAGTCCAACATCTCGGACAACACTCGAAGCAACATTCCAAAGTCCAGAAAGGTAAAATGTACTAAGAAAGTTTGGATTTCCAAAATGGATGTGAAATGTATATAGCCATAACTGCGTTAAATTAACATTTCAGGTTCATGGTACTTCGACAATGGATGTTCTCGTCACATGACAGGGACAAATGAGTGTCTAAAGAACTACGAGTCACTCAGTGGAGGGAATGTAACTTATGGAGGTGGCAGCAAAAGTAAAATCATATGAAAAGGAACCTTAAATGTTTCCGGTTCCTGCCTTGGAAAATGTCTTACATGTTGACGGATTAATGGCCAACTTAGTCAGTAAAGTCAATTGTGTGATGACAATCTAGAGGTAAAGTTTAATAAGTATGCTTGTATAGTTACAAATGAAGCTTACCAATGTGTAATGTCAGGTACAAGGACAGGCGGCAATTGCTATCTTGTTAGAGAACAAGAAATTTGCAATAATGTTAGGACAAATGACACAACCTTGTGGCATAAAAAATTAGGTCATGTCAACCACCTTAACCTTGAAAGATTAGTTTCTTTTGAGGCAGTAAGAGGCATCCCTAAACTAAGTCCTAAAGATAAAACAGTGGTCTGTGAAGATTGTCTAAAAGGTAAGCAAACATGTGTCCCTCATAATGTTGCCCAGAATGACGGACAACATTTAGGTACGTCCCAATGCTTTCAGCTTTTGCATATGGATCTTATGGGTCCAATCGAGGTAGACAGCCTAGGAGGAATGAGGTATTCATATGTGATTGTATATGACTTTTCTAGGTATTCATGAATATTTTTCTTGAAAGAAAAGTCTCAAACTTTTTGCATGTTAAAGATATTGTACTCTAGAATAATAAATTTGTATCATTCTTCTATTTTTCAGATTAGGTCCGATCATGGAAAAGAGTTTGAGAATATTTTGTTCTCAACATTTTGTGAAAAAAGGTATTTTTCATGAATTTTATGCTCTCAAAACTCCTCAGCAGAATGGTGTAGCAGAGAGGAAGAATAGGACTTTACAAGAGATGGCTAGAGTCATTCTTATTCTAAGAAAATGTCAAAATGTTTTTGGACAGAAGCCTTGAATATTGCTAGTCACATAACTAATAGAGTCTATCTTAGGCCTGGAACAAAAATGACACCCTATGAACTAATAAATGGAAAGAAACCCAATTTGCGTTACTTTCATGTGTTTGGGTGTGTTTGTTACATCTTAAATGATAGAGACCATCTAGCCAAGTTTGACTCTAAAAGTGACAAAGGAGTGTTTGTCGGCTATTCTCAAAATAGCCATGCTTATCGTGTGTACAATCTTAGAACTAAAACTGTACAAGAATCTGTTAACGTTATTTTCGATGATTTTTCTGATCTTACAGGGAATAAGCCTGAAAATAACATTGTGATTACAGTGGAGAAAGAGCAGAATGCTGAAGATCCAGATGTTTCCCCAAATGTTACCATATCTGAAGCAACATCTGAACCAAAACCCGAGAGCACAGAAGGTGCAGATGAGGAACTGAATGCTGAATTGCAAGATCAAGTTCGAAGAGATCCCTCATCTAGGATTAGGAAGAACCATCCTACATGTCAAGTGATAGGAGAAGTGTTCAAAGGTGTAAGAACAAGAAAAAAATAACCCCTGAACTACAGAGATATGGTCAGATATGTGTGCATGTCTACCTTGTACCAAAAGGTAAGTCTTTCTTGTTATGTATCTACTTTAGAACCTAAGAATGTTTCAGAAGCACTCAAAGATAATTGCTGGATTCAGGTTATGCAAGAAGAACTTGAGCAGTTCATTAGAAATGAAGTCTGGGATTTAGTTCCTCGCCCAAATAATACCAATGTTGTTACACCCCGTAGTTCAGATCATGCGTTTGAGAGCGTACGAAAGGGGGCAAGACTTAAAATTTTCTAAGGATAGGTTGACGGATTATTCCGGACGGGTTTTAGTCAACTTTGAGGCAGGTTATGACCCGATACGTTGAGAGTTATTAAGTGTTTTCGAAGGCCTGGGGCGTAGTTCGTTGAGTCTATCTTCCAACGCAACCAACCGTTCGTCGATAGGACGTCGGAGTAGAAAGTTATGAGAGTTACAAGTTCAGTGCGCAGACGGACAGAAATACGTTTGTGCAAAGCGGCGAGGCGCGGCGCGGATGCGAGCCGCGACGCCGAAAATCGAGGGCCGCTGAAGTTGCAGCGCCGCGGCGCCGGGAAGCAGGGCCGCGGCTCCGGAAGTTCAGAGAAGTTGCGGAGGTTTCAGCGCCGGGAAGCAGGGCCGCGGCGCCGAGGCGGGATTTTGGGCGGAAAAACTTAGGAAAAGTCAGATTTTTCTTTTAAAAGACCTTGGGAGGGTGACAAGTGTCCCCCCCATCTGATTTCTTGCATACAATATATTGACCAAGTCTTGAAGACTTGGTCATCTTCCAATTTTTCTCTCTCTCTAAAGCTTAAGCTCCCACTTCTCTCTAAAATTCCAAGAGATATTTTAGCCTTAGGAGAAATCTGAAAAGTAAAAGGCAAGAAGAAAACTTGTGGCTAGCTTGTGAAGGTTGTTGTGGTGGTAATCTTGGAAAGAAGGCTAGCAAAATTTTTGGAATAAATTTGGCCAAAGCTCTAAGGTAATGGTTCCTCCTTTTTAATTAGTTTTAGTGTTGCATGTTGAGAAGGAAGAACTTGTGGTAGTAAATAATGCTCTTAGGCTCATTGCATGTAATAACTATGGTTTGAATGTGAAGGAATTGATTAAGAAGATATTATGAGCATGTTGTAGCCTAAAAACTACCTTAGAATTAATTAGTGAATTGTTGTACCTTATGGGGCAGAATTTTACACACCCAAGTTTAGGTGTGTAATCCCCTTTGAAATGTTGGATTGCTGAGCCTTAAATGTGGCGTTTGGATGATAAATTCGGCCTTGTGAAAGGTGGCAAAGTATGTAGAAACAAAGGAAATGCTGCCCAATTTTCCATAGAATTTAGTGGCTTTGAGTTTAGATTATTCTACATTGAAATTAGAGGTTAATAAACATATCATGGTTATTTTAGGTTGACATATTACTTGCGGTAGTTTGGACTTAGCAAGTGGATTGATAAAAAATGTATGTGAAGCTTTCCTATCTTTTGAGCATGAGTATTTGTATCTATGTAGTACGGTAGACGTACAAAATTTAGTATTCTTACTTGTTTAAGTATAAATAGAGACTTGTTTTGTTTTAAGTATAAGTCTCTTGGTTAAGGGAAAAGTATGATTTTACAAAAGTATAGAGTACTTGGTGTGAAAGTATTGAGTATTGAATTATTCTAAATATAAGAGGCTTGAAGTATTTTTGAAAGTTGTGTAGATTTGTTTGAAGTATAAGTCTCTTGGTTAGTAAAAGAACAAAATGGTTTATAAGGAGTTATAACGGCTTTATGGGAAGTTAGTTATAACGGCCTTATGAAAAGATAAGAAGGTCTTAATTTCTAAAGTATAAAGATAGTATAACGGCTTTATGGGAAGTTAGTTATATTAGCTTTATGAAGGGTTAACAAGAAGAGATTTACTCTAAGTAAGATAAGTGTATGAAGAGGCAAATTGGTTTTAAAGCATCAATTTCCCAAGAGTTTTTATGTATAAAGAGGAGTCATTTTTTTTTAAAGGAGTTGAAGCATGTTTTACTTGGGTTAAATTCCCGGATTTTCTATTAAAAGACATGTCAGTGCCTTAGGATACTAAAATGAGAGGGTATATGAACAAGACTAATAAGAAGTTATAAGTTTTCTTAACTTATTTATGATTATGATATGATGACAGTTTGAGCTAGGGTAAGAGTATATCTGAGGGGCAAGCCCCAAGATCGTTATACCACCTTCTCCAGGGTAAGAGTATGTCCGCGGCAAGCCCCAAGATCGCCATACCACCTTCTCCGGTGTAAGAGTATATCCGGCGGGCGACCCAAGATCGTTATACCATCCGCACTGATGTAAGAGTATATCTGAGGGGCAAGCCCCAAGATCGTTATACCATCTGCTCCAGTATAAGAGTATATCTGAGGATTACAGCCCCAAGATCGTTATACCATCTTCTCCAGTGTAAGAGTATATCTGAGGGGTAAGTCCCCAAGATCGTTATACCATCCGCTTTGTGGTAAAAGTATATCCGGCGGTAAGTCCCCAAGATCGTTATACCACTGTTCGTGGACTTGCTACCCACGACGCGAGGAATACCTCACGCGAGTCCTTATGGGCTTATGCGGTGAAATAGTCCAACGCGGTACTGACTATGCGAGGAATACCTCATGCGGGTCCATGACCCATGCGGGTGAAATAGTCCCGCGAGTAGGATTGCTTATCGATACTACGCGCGAGGACCTGTTTTGATCACGAGCCTCCTATTTTATGCAGTATTATATATATGCTTGTTACTCTCATTGTTAGTAAGACAAAGTAAAAGGTAAGTTGATTTCATCCCTGACCCCAGCTTATTTTCAGACTTATGATTTCATTACAGTATTTTCAGTTTCACATACTTGGTACTGTTGTCGACCTCCCTGGGCTGCGTTCATCTTTGCAGTCGAGATATCGTAGCTTCTGGTCCGCACTCTTAGGACCACTGCTCATTTCTGAAAGCTCCATCCCTTCTGAGGCTTTGTCTTTTGGTATGATTCCTCGAGGTTATAGACTTTTGTACATTCGGGGTATGGCGGGCCCCGCCCCACCAGTTGTTATTCCTAAGTGCGTAGTCACGCTTGTGGTTTGGTAAGAACGGTTATCTTGCTTCACATTCGATTAAGTTATTTTATGAAAGCGGCCTTGTCGGCTTGCTAGTGATGTTTACCTTATACAGATTTTGTATTATGTATGTTCCGCTGCTATTCTCTGATGTGTACCTGACAGGGTGCCCCGATAGGGCACCAGTTCGGGTCGTGACAAAAGTGGTATCAGAGCAGTTAGTCCTCGGAAAGTGTCTACAAACCGTGTCTAGTAGAGTCTTGATTATAGGTGTGTTGTGCACCACATCTATAATAATGAGGTCGCAGGACATTTAGGATTGGTTTCATTCTTCTCTCTTTGAGATCGTGCAAGAGAGTCACATAGTAGGTCGAGTCCTCTCGACCTATCCTTGTGTAACGCTTATGCCTCACGGAGCGACGAGCCCGAAGCGGCAAAGCGTGGCGAGTCGCTAGTGGCACGCAGAGTTACCGATTTCGGGCACGGACTATGCCCGAGCGATGGCGGTCGGCGAGTTCATTCTGTGCGGCAGACAGAGGCGAGCGGTGGCTCCAGAGGTTCCGTGCAGAGCCTCCAGTTCCACGGCGGCGTATAGGGATTACGAGAGAGCATATCGTGTTGTTGACTAGCATCGTGGCGAGCGGCACCGCCCGGCCGTGGCTAACCCTAGGGCCGGCAGTTTAAGGATTCGGGACTTTCTGAGTTGTGATCCACTCGAGTTTTATGGTTCGAGGTCTGAGGAGGATCCTCAGGAGTTTATTCGATAGGTGCGGCGGACTACGCAGGTGCTTAGGGCCTCGGAGACGGAGTCCATAGTGTTATCTTCTTACCGGTTACGCGATATTGCGTTGAACTGGTTTGAGTCATGGGTGTTGACGAGAGGTGAGGATGCTCTCCCAGCTGTTTGGGAGGAGTTCACAGAGGCTTTCCCGATCACTTCTTGCCTCCCGAGATGAGAGCCCGCGTAGATAGATTCTTGACCTCGAGGCGGGGCGGAAGGACTATCAGAGTACACCGAATTTGACTCCTTGGCGGTATGCGCACACCATTGTAGCGGACATGGCGAGTGGTTCATCGATATGTGATGGGGTTAGACCGATCATATGATTATGATGCTTGGGGTGGCTCTTCACCGTGGATGGATATTGTCGATGCAGCATATGCGCGAGATAGAGGGCGAGAGAAAGCGAGGGTCGGCTGACTCGAGCCACCAAGAGGCGTGACAGCAGGATCTCAGGGCAGTTTTCAAGGCGGACCACCTCAGCAGCAGGCTAGTTATGCGCCTCAGCCAGTATGGAGTACTCCACCGCCGTCTTGTGACATTCGAGATTCGGAGCAGTCGTGGCCCGAGGTTCAAGTTTTCAGGGGAGTAGGGGTGTTAGTCTAAGGAGGCCACCTCTACCTCGGTGTAGTCGATATGGTAGGACCCATTATGGGGAGTGTCGTGCTAATTTGGGTAATTGCTATACATGTGGCCAGCAGGGCCATTATGCGAGGAACTGTCCGACCAGGGATAGCGCGGATGTGGAGATTCAGCCTTCGGATCGATGGTCGTTCATCGCCTTCTTTTGTTATGCGTCGTGCAGGGCAGGATAATGATTAGGACGACAAGGAGAACGCGAAGCAATAGTTACAGGTACATCTTTGACCCTTTAGAGATGAGTATGTGTGATAGGATTGTTGTATGATTTAGTGTTATGAACAGAGGATATTGAGACTATGTACATGTGTTAGAATAAGTTGGTAGACACGAACGGGCAATTCTGTTAGGCCGTGAACGAGAGTAAGTAGTAATGGGTCATACGTTGGATTCGTTTTCCTGTTTGATTTATGAGGAATGATTGAGCGTGTGCGATATCTTATGGTCACAAGTGGCATAGTAAGGTCCTATTAAGCGTGAAGTCCGAGGATGTATCGAGGAATAGTAGATTGGCTCCAAAGGAACATTCGGGGGCGAATGTTTCTAAGGGGGGAGAATGTTACACCCCGTAGTTTAGGTCATGCGTTTGAGAGCGTACGAATGGAGGTAAGACTTAAAATTTTCTAAGGATAGGTTGACGGATTATTCCGGACGGGTTTTAGTCAACTTTGAGGCGGGTTATGACCCGATACGTTGAGAGTTCTTAAGTGTTTTCAAAGGCCTGGGCGTAGTTCGCTGAGTCTAGCTTCCAACGTAACCAACCGTTCGTCGATAGGACGTCGGAATAGAAAGTTATGAGAGTTACAAGTTCGGCGCAGACGACGAAATGCGTTTCGTGCAAAGTGCGATGGCCGCGCGCCGAAATCTTGAGGGCGGGCGCTGAAATGGCCGCGCCGGAAGCAGGACCGCGCTCGGAAGTTCGCAGAAGTTGCGGAGGTTTCAGCGCTTGCGCCGAAGCGAGCCGGCGCGGCGAGGGATTCTCGCGGAAAAACTTAGGAAAAGTCGATTTTTCTTTTAAAAGACCTTGGGAGGTGACAAGTGCCCCATCCGATTTCTTGATGCATTATATTGACCAAGTCTTGAAGACTTGGTCATCTTCCAATTTCTCTCTCTCTCTAAAGCTTAAGCTCCCACTTCTCTCTAAAATTCCAAGAGATATTTTAGCCTTAGGAGAAATCTGAAAAGTAAAAGGCAAGAAGGAAACTTGTGGCTAGCTTGTGAAGGTTGTTGTGGTGGTAATCTTGGAAAGGAGGCTAGCAAAATTGTTGGAATAAATTTGGCCAAAGCTCTAAGGTAATGGTTCCTCCTTTTTAATTAGTTTTAGTGTTGCATGTTAAGAAGGAAGAACTTGTGGTAGTAAATAATGATCTTAGGCTCATTGCATGTAAGAACTATGGTTTGAATGTGAAGGAATTGATTAAGAAGATATTATGAGCATGTTGTAGCCTAAAAACTACCTTAGAATTAATTAGTGAATTGTTGTACCTTATGGGGCAGAATTTTACACACCCAAGTTTAGGTGTGTAATCCCCTTTGAAATGTTGGATTGTTGAGCCTTAAATGTGGCGTTTGGATGATAAATTCGGCCTTGTGAAAGGTGGCAAAGTATGTAGAAACAAAGGAAATGCTGCCCAATTTTCCATAGAATTTAGTGGCTTTGAGTTTAGATTATTCTACATTGAAATTAGAGGTTAATAAACATATCATGGTTATTTTAGGTTGACATATTACTTGCGGTAGTTTGGACTTAGCAAGTGGATTGATCAAAAAGGTATGTGAAGCTTTCCTATCTTTTGAGCATGAGTATTTGTATCTATGTAGTACGGTAGACGTACAAGATTTAGTATTCTTACTTGTTTAAGTATAAATAGAGACTTGTTTTGTTTTAAGAAGTATAAGTCCCTTGGTT
Organism: Przewalskia tangutica; assembly: GCA_029844215.1. NCBI lineage: Eukaryota > Viridiplantae > Streptophyta > Magnoliopsida > Solanales > Solanaceae > Przewalskia > Przewalskia tangutica. The sequence goes on along the minus strand of CM056739.1, from coordinate 11,627,047 downwards.
AAGGGAAAAGTATGATTTTACAAAAGTATAGAGTACTTGGTGTGAAAGTATTGAGTATTGAATTATTCTAAAGATAAGAGGCTTGAAGTATTTTTGAAAGTTGTGTAGATTTGTTTGAAGTATAAGTCTCTTGGTTAGTAAAAGAACAAAATGGTTTATAAGGAGTTATAACGGCTTTATGGGAAGTTAGTTATAACGGCCTTATGAAAAGATAAGAAGGTCTTAATTTCTAAAGTATAAAGATAGTATAACGGCTTTATGGGAAGTTAGTTATATTAGCTCTATGAAGGGTTAACAAGAAGAGATTTACTCTAAGTAAGATAAGTGTATGAAGAGGCAAATTGGTTTTAAGGCATCAATTTCCCAAGAGTTTTTATGTATAAAGAGGAGTCATTTTTTTAAAGGAGTTGAAGCATGTATTACTTGGGTTAAATTCCCTAATTTTCTATTAAAAGACATGTCAGTGCCTTAGGATACTAAAATGAGAGGGTATATGAACAAGACTAATAAGAAGTTATAAGTTTTCTTAACTTATTTATGATTATGATATGATGACAGTTTGAGCTAGGGTAAGAGTATATCTGAGGGGCAAGCCCCAAGATCGTTATACCACCTTCTCCAGGGTAAGAGTATGCGCGGGCAAGCCCCAAGATCGCCAAACCACCTTCTCCAAAGGTAAGAGTATATCCGGCGGGCAGCCCAAGATCGTTATACCATCCGCACTGCAAGAGTATATCCGGCGGCAAGCCCAAGATCGCTATACCATCCGCTCAAAGATAAGAGTATATCCGAGGATTACAAACCAAGATCGTTATACCATCTTCTCCAGTGTAAGAGTATATCGAGGGTAAGTCCCAAGATCGTTATACCATCCGTTCGTGGTAAGAGTATATCCGGCGGTAAGTCCCCAAGATCGTTATACCACTGCTCCGTGGACTTGCTACCCACGACGCGAGGAATACCTCACGCGAGTCCCATGGGCTTACGCGGGTGAAATAGTCCAACGCGGTAGTGCACCTATGCGAGGAATACCTCACGCTGGTCCACAGACCACGCGGTGAAATAGTCCGCGAGTAGGATTGCTTATCGATACTACAGGCGAGGACCCTGCTTTGATCACGAGCCTCCTATTTTATGCAGATTATATATATGTTTGTTACTCATCGTTAGTAAGGCACGTAAAAGGTAAGTTGATTTCATCCACGACCCCACTTATTTTCGCACTTATGATTTCATTACGATTTTCGCCACATACTTGGTACCGTTAGATCGACCTCCTGGCCGCGTTCACGCCGCAGTCGAGATACGTAGCTGGGTCCGCACTCTAGACCACTGCTCATTTCCTCGAAAGCTCCATCCTTCTGAGGCTTTGTCTTTGGTATGATTCCCGAGGTTATAGACTTTTGTACATTCGTGGGTATGGCAGACACTATCCCGCCACGCTTGTTATTCCTGTGAGGTATGTAGTCACGCTATGGTTCAGTCAGAAGAACCAACAGACTGCTTCACATTCGATTAAGTTATTTTATGAAAGGCGCCTTTCATTGCTAGTGATGTTTACCTTATACAGATTTTGTATTATGTATGTTCCGCTGCTATTCTCTCGACGTGATTTAACAGGTGCCCGATAGGCACTACCGAGGCCCGGTCGTGACAAATGTAATTGGAACTAAATGGATATTTAAAAATAAGTCAGATGAATCTGGAACTGTTGTGCAAAATAAAGCTCGCCTAGTTGCTCAAGGATACACACATGTCGAAGGAATTGACTAAGACGAAACCTTTTCTCCTGTTGCAAGAATTGAGTCAATTAAATTGTTACTTGTTGTTGCTTGCTGTCTAAAGATTAATCTACATCAGATGGATGTTAAATGTGCCTTCTTGAATGGATATCTTGATAAGTAAGTCTATGTTGAACAACCCAAAGGATTTGAAGATCCTCACAATCCTCAGTATGTATACAAGCTCAAAATGGCTTTATATGGATTGAAGCAAACACCTCGAACATGGTATGGTCGTTTAACTCATTTCCATCTTTAATTTGGTTTTAAACGTGGTGAAGCAGATTGTACTTTATTTATAAAACACCAAGGAATAGATATATTCATTGCTCAAATCTATGTAGTTGACATAATTTTTTATTCGACTTCACAGTCCCACCTTGAGACTTTTGTCGAAGCTATGTCTTTAACATTCGAGATGAGCATGATAGGGGAATTAATTTTTTTCTTAGGCTTGCAGATAAAACAAAATGAAGATGGAATCTTTATCTCCCAGAGTAAGTACGCCAAGAATTTGGTAAGAAGTTTGGATTGGAGAATGCTAAACAAATGAGGACTCCAATGGGATCTACACAGAAGATATGCAAAGACGATGTTGGTGAAAATATTGACCCAACATTATATCAATTTATGATAGGTAGTCTCTTGTATCTCACTGCTAGTCATCCTGATATAATGTTTAGTGTTTGTATGTGTGCTCGATTCCAAGCCTGCCCCAAAGTCACCCACTTAAATGTCTTAAACGTGTCATCTGATATGTTGCCGACACATGTGAGTTGGGAATTTGGTATTTCAAAGACACTAATCGTAATTTAATAGGATATAGTGACTCGGATTGGGCTGGTAAAGTGGATAACATAAAGAGTACGAGTGGAGGTTGTTTTTACCTTGGCAATAATCTAATTTCTTGGTATAGTCGTTGTTAGGCACATTTTATATACCTTTTTTGAGTGATTTTTAGTTAGTATTTTAATCATTTTTATTGTGTTTAGTATAGTATTAGGGTTGTTTTTCTTTCTTTTGAGTCACAGCGGTTCAAAAAAGGCAAAATGGCGAAAATGAGCAGAAATTTGGCATAAAAGGAGGAATCTGAGGCAGAAAAGGACAGAAATTGACAACCCGGACGAAAGTCATGCAGCGCCACTACGCCACAATTGGCCGCGCACGAACAACCGAGAGGCCACAGAATTATGGTGCCGCTGGCGCCACGCGATATCATAGCCTGGTTAATTTGGCCAAGGGCAAAAGGGTCCATAGGGCACAAAATTTACAACATACTTAAGCCCTAGGGTTTGCTATAAAAAAGAAGGAGGCTGACCTAAAGGATGAATCTTGTACATATTCTAAAAACCCTATTCTACACCACACAACACCGTTCAGATAGGAATCAAGGCAGAAGATTGGATACCTATTCAGTTATTTTCTTTCCTTTTCTTTGTTTTTAATTCAGTTCATGTATGGATATTAAATTAGTTCTTAACATGTATATGGCTATGAACTAATCTTTTTATTAGGGTTTTCCTTTTGAATCACTAGAAACTCTTATTCATGAATTAATACATTAGTTTGATTTCTTCTTCACTTGTTTAAGATTTATTCAATAATTGGTATGAATGTTTGATAGTTAATTGATCACTAATTATCATAATCTATATGATTTCGAATCAAGAACCGAGAGGAGAGATTTGGATATGCTGTAGTTGAATAGACATATGTTAAAATCGCGGACGAAAGTATCCTCATACTTGTGTAGCATTATAGGTTACTGTTCTTAATCCACCTATGTAGTAAATCCTATCATAGAAATATAGAAGGATTCTGCACTGGGGTTTAGCGATTATATATCCTAACCGGAATATAAGACAGTCTAGTTAACCGCTATCTTAAAGTAGAAGAATAAGTCATTCTAGTTGCATTAAAGACTGAATAGAGTGGATAGTCGAGGATATTGGAAGCCTTAATTCCTTCATAACGGATAAAACCCAAATAAATTAGTTTACTTCTTGTAATTATTGTAGTAGTTAGATAAAACCCCAATTCAATTATCGTTTGTCAAATAGATAACCTAGAATAGATGTTCGGTAATTAGAAACCAGTCTCTGAGGACGATATTCGGTCTTACCAGACTATATAACTTGTGAACGATACGTACACTTGCGTTAAGCGCGTGGAAATCGCCTGATAAGTTTTTGGCGCCGTTGTCGGGGACTGGCGTACTTTTAATATCGAACTATCTATTCTTATGTCTAATTTGGTTTGTATATATTTGGACATGTTATTTTATTTCTAATTTGGTTGCTCCAAGAACAAGTTTCTAATTTGTTCTGCGAGCATCTTTTTATCACTTTTTATTGTTTTTCTTATTTTTTAGGTAAAAAAAATAATAAGGACACATGGACTACTACTACTATCAGGGGCAGTGGAGTCATCAACAACAGCTTAACCCACAGGTTTCAAAGGAAGATCGAAATGAGCTGCAGGAAGTCATACTCAAGCTCACCAAGTGTCAGACTCAGTTTATGGCTGAGACCAACGTGCACTCAGAAATTTGGAGACACAAATAGGACAACTGATGGATATGATGATCAATACACCTCAAGAAAATTTGCCTAGCGACACCATTATGGGAAGTGGTAAGCAAAGTGAGGAGCCTGAACCACACCAAGTTGTTGAGGAGTTGAGAAAGGTAGTTGGTGTAGAGAAATAAGGGGTTACTGGAATCCAATTTTTTACCTTTTTGGATTCCTTGAAGTTCCTTTTTATTGTACCCATTGCAGAAGAAACACCACCAGATGTCTTTGTTGACCCCTAAACAAAAATTCCATACCCTCAAGAGAACCCCCAGAAGTCTAGAAATCCATGTAGCTTCATTATTCCTTGCACTATAGGGAATTTTGAATGCAAGCAAGTATTGGGCAATTTGGGGGCAAACATAAAAGTGTTACTGATGCGCGATTTAATGCACACACTTACGCAAGTGCACGTGTCGTGACAAGTAATATAGTCTAGGTAAGACCGAATATCGTCCTCAAGGACTGGTTTTCAAGTACCGATTATCTATCCTATGGTATCTATTTGGTTAACGTCAATTGAATTGGAATTCTAAACTAATAATGCAGGAAATAAACTAACTATAAAAATACTTTGATTTAAATCAGTTATGATGGATAATTAGGGCTTCCAAGATCATCAACTATCTACTCTATTCAATCCTTAATACAATTAGACTGACTTCTTCTTCTACGTTAAGATAACAGGTTAACTAAGCCGTTTTATACTCCTGTTAAGGTTATATAAACACTCAACCCCAGTACAACACCTTTCTACCTTTCGGTGATAAGGTTGACTCTAGAAGAGGATTAAGAACAAAAAACCTTATTAATGCTACACAAGTATCGGGGTATTTTCATCCACGATTTAACCTATGTTTATCCAACTACAGCATATTCACAACCTCCCCTTTCGGATTTCGGTTAGAAATCATAAGAATTATGATAATTAATGATCAATTAATTATCAAGCAATCAAAACAACTATTGAATAAATCTTAAAGAAGTGAAGAAGAAATCAACTAATTTATTAATTCATGAATAAGAGTTTCAAGAGAATCACAAGGAAATCCCTAACAAAATAATTAGCTCCTAGCCATTGTCACGCTAAGAACTAACATAATCTCCATACATGAACTGAAATAAACAAAGCAAAGAGAAAGAAAAGAAAATACTCAAGAACGAGTCTCCAAGCCTTCTAGCATCTAAGAATTGTGTTGTGGAATATTTACAAGATGGAACGATGGATGGATGGATGGATGTAGAATGGTGAATGGTGGAATGGAGAATGGTGAATTGTGGGAAATGAATTCTTCTAATGATGTAGAGACTATTTATAGACCAAGAATCTTTTAGGTGAAGGGTTAAGGATTATGTAGGTAGAAAAAGTTATTAGAATCCTTTTAGGTAAGGGTTTTAAGGTAGTAAAAGTTATCCATTTAGGTAGGAAAAATTATCCCTTTAGGACTCTGAAAACATGTCTAATTCGGCCCAGAACTTCATAAATCCCGCGTCGGTGCCGCGCCAGATCGAATGCATGAAAATCAGCAACTTTGAACTTTCAAGACATCAGCGCGCGCTGCCTGCCGCGCGGCGCGGTGACGCTTTCGTGGATTCCGCTTCGTCGCCCTTTTTCGTCCGGACTTCGCCCGATCTCTCTATAATTCCTAACTTCTTAGACTTCATTTCTTGGCCCTTTTTGTGTGTAATTCCATCTCATTTATGCTCATTTCATCTCCTTTTCGCCATTTCTCCATTTATGACCGCTGTGACACAAAAGAAAGGAAAACGACCCTAATACTATACTAAACATAAATGAAATGAGTAAAATACTAACTAAAAATGACTCAAAAGGTGTATATAAAATACACCGATCAAATACCCTTAACCTTTGCTCGCCCTCGAGCAAAGATCAAAAGAAAGAAATAAAGACACAAGGAAAAAGAAAATAGAAAGACTCAACGACATTGATCACTTTGCTGCATTGGTGTTACTTAGAAAAACATGAAGGTTAGCAGGATAATATGCAGGAACATATAGCATGAATTTTTAGCATTCTAAACACATCAAGCTAGATATTTCGCAAACTCATTTTAATCATGCTTAATGGAAGTAAGAATACTGAATTATGCATGTCAATTTCAAAATCCTATGACATGTTTACTTGCCATTCTCCACTAATCATGAATATGTATATAAGAGATCTTCAGGACTTTTCAGGGTTGTAATGTAGGCTTAGGCATGAGTAGGTAAAAATAGGCATTTAGGCTCATTTTATGTACCATAAGCTTTTTTGCTTTTCAATTCTTCCCTTTTATTTTGATTTCCTTTCTTCACTTCATATCTATCTTTCCCCTCTTTTGTTTTTTGAGAGTGAAGTGTATTATGAATAACAAGCACCCCCAAACTTAGGCTTTTGCCTATTTCTTATTACTTTTTTATTGGGGTGCATCAAACTTGTTCACTCTTTTTGTCTCTTTTTTTAACACTTCCTATTCCAATCATTTCACATTTTTACTTATGACACAAGTGTGGATTTAGAGGGTGTCAAAGAAAAAGTTTAATTTTTAGGCTCAAAGGGGTTGACTAGGGATATTTTGAATGTCAGAGATAGGTAAAAGTGGTAAGAAATGGCTAACAAAGAAATGTCTGAGTCATCTCCCCTAACATGCATATCCTAACTATTTCGCCTCAAATAGCAAGCAATCATACACATAGGTTTTAACATTTAACCATGCACAAATCAAGCAAGAAATCCCAAATAGACAGATTTTATGAGTTTTTGGCATATCTAACCTAAGTGTTTAGATAGTTGCTTCTAATTCCATTACATTATTCAACCTCACTTCACTAGGTGTTTCTAGTAACTACAACATGCATGATCTTTGACAAAAAATTATGACTCAAAAAAAAAATATGACTCAAAAATACACAAAACAAATTAAAAAGACTCAACAATATCAAAAACAATAGGACACCCCCCAAACTTAAATCACACATTGTCCCCAATGTGTGCAAGACTCAAAGAAAATAGGGACAACTTACTGACACAACACAGCGGTCATAACGGAGGTCTAGGAGGAAAAATTCTGGAATTTGCACGGAATATGGCTCTCTGAGGTTCCGGCGCCGCGGCGCTGCTAGTACTGTGGCTCTCTGAAGTTCCGGCGCCGCGGCGCTGATTCTGGGCGCCGCGGCGCTGACGACGGTTTTTCCTTTTTTCAGTGTTTTTTGCTCCTTTTTCCTCGGTTTTAGCTTTCAGTCCACCTGTCATCCAACAACACAAAACAAGAACCCAAGACCGTGAGACTGTTCAAGACAAAAAAATAAAACAAACTAAAGACAGAAATTAAAATAACATAATTAAAAAAACATTGGGTTGCCTCCCAACAAGCGTTGTATTTAACGTCTTTTAGCCGGACGCAATTAACCTTTACGAGTGCCCATTGGATCCTTCTGCGAACTGCTTGCAATCCGCAGAGTTATTGTTGCAGGTCTCACTTTTCCTACAACCATCTGTTCAAACAAGGGCCTCAAACATAAGATTATCCCCCAAGTACACAAGACAAGCTTGTCTTTTAGGCTCTCTATAATGTAGGGATCAGTGAAATTCCCTACATCTCTCAACTCTAGGGGGTGCCCTTGATGGTATGGACTTCCTATTTGGGGATCAACAGTGATAGCTAGTGGTGTTTCTTCTGTAACAGGTGCAGGAAAAAGAATTTCCACAGAATCCAAAAAGGTGAATAATTGGATCTCAGCAATCTTTTCCTTCTCTACACCAACTATCTCGCCAGATTCCTCAATAGCTGGGTGTGGTTCAAGCTCCTCAATTTGCTTACCACCTCCCATAATGATGTCGCTAGGAAGATTTACTTGAGGTGTATTGCTCATCTTATCCATCAGTTGCCCTATGTGGGTCTTCAAATTTTTGAGGGACTCCCTTGTCTCAGCCATAAACTGAGTCTGGCACTTGGTGAGCATAAGTATGCCTGCCTGCAACTCATCTAGATCTTCCTCTGGAACCTGTGGGTTAATCTGATGTTGATGACTCCACTGTCTCTGATAATAGAAGTTCATGTGTCCTGATTTTTTTATTTTTTCGTTTTGTTTTTCCGTTTTTTTTTCTTCCGAATTTAACCTGCAAAATAAGAAAAACAACAAAAGGTGATAAAAATATGCTCGCAGAACAAGTTAGAAACTTGTTCTTGGAGCAACCAAACTAGAAATAAGAATAGATAAATCGATATTGAAAGTACGCCAGTCCCCGGCAACGGCGCCAAAAACTTGATGCGCGATTTAATGCACACACTTACGCAAGTGCACGTGTCGTGACAAGTAATATAGTCTAGATAAGACCGAATATCGTCCTCAAGGACTGGTTTTCAAGTACCGATTATCTATCCTATGGTATCTATTTGGTTAACGTCAATTGAATTGGAATTCTAAACTAATAATGCAGGAAATAAACTAACTATAAAAATACTTTGATTTAAATCAGTTATGATGGATAATTAGGGCTTCCAAGATCATCAACTATCCACTCTATTCAATCCTTAATACAATTAGACTGACTTCTTCTTCTACGTTAAGATAGCAGGTTAACTAAGCCGTTTTATACTCTCATTGGGTTATATAAACACTCAACCCAGATAACACCTTTCTACCTTTCGGTGATAAGGTTGACTCTAGAGGAGGATTAAGAACAAAAAACCTTATTAATGCTACACAAGTATCGGGGTATTTTCATCCACGATTTAACCTATGTGTATCCAACTACAGCATATTCACAACCTCCCCTTTCGGATTTCGGTTAGAAATCATAATAATTATGATAATTAGTGATCAATTAATTATCAAGCAATCAAAACAACTGTTGAATAAATCTTAAAGAAGTGAAGAAGAAATCAACTAATTTATTAATTCATGAATAAGAGTTTCAAGAGAATCACGAGGAAATCTCTAACAAAATAATTAGTTCCTAGCCATTGTCACGCTAAGAACTAACATAATATCCATACATGAACTGAAATAAACAAAGAAAAGAGAAAGAAAAGAAAATACTCAAGAACGAGTCTCCAAGCCTTCTAGCATCCAAGGATTGTGTTGTGGAATATTTACAAGATGGAATGGTGGATGGATGGATGTAGAATGGTGAATGGTGGAATGGAGAATGGTGAATTGTGGGGAATGAATTCTTCTAATGATGTAGAGACTATTTATAGAACAAGAATCCTTTAGGTGAAGGGTTAAGGATTATGTAGGTAGGAAAAGTTATTAGAATCCTTTTAGGTAAGGGTTTTAAGGTAGGAAAAGTTATCCCTTTAGGTAGGAAAAGTTATTCCTTTAGCACTCTGAAAACATGTCAAATTCGGCCTAGAACTTCATAAATCCCGCGTCGGTGCCGCGGCCCTAGAGATCAGCCAAGCGCTACCAAAAATCAACAACTTTCGAACTTTCAAAGACATCAGCCGTAGTGCTTCGCCAGCGGCGGTGGACGTTTTTCGCTGATTCCGCTGCCGTCCTTTTTTTGTCCGGACTTCGTCTGATCTCCTCTATAATTCCCGGAACTTCTTAGTCTTCATTTCTTGGCCCTTTTTGTGTGTAATTCCATCTCATTTATGCTCATTTCATCTCATTTTCGCCATTTCTCCATTTCTGACCGCTGTGACACAAAAGAAAGGAAAACGACCCTAATATTATACTAAAAATAAATGAAATGAGTAAAATACTAACTAAAAATGACTCAAAAGATGTATATAAAATACACCGATCAGTTACCCTTTTCTGTGTTCTATAGAAATGGTGTAGGTGAAGTGAGGCCGGTAAAAATAACTATTCGGATTGCAAGTCATTCGCAGAAGGATCCACCACGCACTAGTAAGGATTAATTGCGTCCGGCTAAAAGACGTTAAAGACAACGCTACTTGGGAGGCAACCCAATGTGTTAATTATGTTATTTAAATTTTTCGTTTTAGTTGTTTTATTTTAAATTGAAAAGTCTCACTTTTGGTATTTTTGTTTGTGTTGTGATGACAGGTGAGGAAAGTGGACATGAAGCACGAAAAAATACAGGAAAAAAAAGTTGGTGAAGCACCGCGACGCCATACTGCAGGGTCGCGGCGCCGATTAATCAGAGGGTTGCAGGAAATTGGATGCTGCGGCGCCAAAAATCAGGGTCGCGGCGCCAATGGGAAATTCACCGTTAATGCAGTATCCGCCGCCACCACCATCATTTTGATCCGTTGTTGTCTGTAAGTCGTTCCTTTTATTTTTGAGTCTCACACATTTGAAACAATGTATAGTTTAAGTTTGGGGAGGGGGGGGGGGGGGATAGTTTCTTATTTTATTTGTGTGTGTCTATTTTTTAGTCTTTTTTTTTGTGTGTTTTATATGAGTCAATTGTTTTTTTATGATCATGCATGTTGTGTTTACTTAAAACGCCTAGTGAATTAAGTGAGATAATGTAATGGAATGAGAAGCTAAAATCTGTGTGCTTAAGTTAGATATGCCAAAGATTCATGTAAGTCTAATTATTTGGAATATTTTGTGCTTAGCTTATGTGTTGTCAATTGTGAAAAAAACGTCTATGAGTCTACTTGCCTGTTATTTGAGGCGAAATAGATAGGATGTACATGTTAGGGAGATGATTCAGACATTTCTTTGTTAGCCTTTCTTACCATTCATTACCTACCCTGCACAAAAATGTATCCCTAGTCAGCCCCTTTGAGCCTAAAATAAAAGTTATTTCTTTGGCACCATATGTTCCCTTGTGTGTCATAAGCAGTAATTGAAGATAGGAAGGAAAAGAGTGAAAAAGAAATACAAAAAGAGAGTGAAAAGTTATGCACCCCAATGAAAAATGAAAAAGTTTAAGTTTGGGGGTGCCTATGTAAATGTATTCCATGCTCTGACCAAAAAGAAAAGAGGGGAATGATAGGTATGACTTGAAAAGAATACCAAAAAGAAGGAGATGAAATGGTTGAATGAGAAAAAAAGCTTATGGTATGTAAATTGAGTCTAAATGCCTAATCGTACCTACCCCTGCCTAAGCCTACATTACAACACTGGAAAGTCCTGAAGATCTCTAGTATGTATGTCCATGATTAGTGGAGAATAGCAAGTAAACAGGCTCATGGAACTTTGAGAAAAAATAAAATAAAATTGGCATGCATAGGTTAGGTGTTCATTCTTCCATTGATTGTGATTGAAATGAATTTGCGAAATATCTTACTTAAAATTCTAGATTGTTAAATTCATGTTATACATGTTCTAACATATTATCTCAACTGACATTCATGTGTTTCTAAGTAACCTTGTGCAGCTGCTTGATTTGCGTCTTTGAGTCCTTTTTGTTTTTGTTCTTTGATTTTTGTTTGATCTTTGCTCGAGGGCAAGCAAGGTTAAGTTTGGGGGTTTGTTAGGCATATTTTATATACCTTTTTGAGTCATTTTTAGTTAGTATTTTAATCGTTTTTGTTGTATTTAGTATAATATTAGGGTTGTTTTTCTTTCTTTTGAGTCACAGCGGTTCAAAAAGGCAAAATGGCGAAAAGGAGCGGAAAATTGGCATAAAGGAGGAATCTGAGGCAGAAAAGGATAGAAATTGACATCCCGGACGAAAGCCATGCAGCGCCACGGCGCCGAACAATAGGGCCGCGTCGCCGGAACAGCTGAGAGGCCACAGGAATTATGGTGCCGCGACGCCAGTCTACAGGGCCGTGTCGCCTACGCGGAAATTTCAGTTCCGAAGTTAATTTGGCCAAGGGCAAAAGGGTCCATAGGGCACGAAATTTGCAACATACTTAAACCCTAGGGTTTGCTATAAAAGAGAATGAGGCTAACGTAAAGGAGGCATCTTGTACATATTCTAAAAACCCTATTCTACACCACACAACACCGTTCAGATAGGAATCAAGACAGAAGATTAGAGACATGTTCAGTTATTTTCTTTCCTTTTCTTTGTTTTTAATTCAGTTCATGTATGGATATTAAATTAGTTCTTAGCATGTCTATGACTATAAGCTAATCTTTTTATTAGGGCTTTTCTTTTGAATCACTAGAAACTCTTATTCATGAATTAATACATTAGTTTGATTTCTTCTTCACGTGTTTAAGATTTATTCAATAATTGGTATGAATGCTTGATAGTTAATTGATCACTAATTATCATAATCTATATGATTTCGAATCAAGAACCGAGAGGAGAGATTTGGATATGTTGTAGTTGAATAGACATAGGTTAAAATCGCGGACGAAAGTACCTCGATACTTGTGTAGCATTATATGTTACTGTTCTTAATCCTCCTATGTAGTAAATCCTATCATAAAAATATAGAAGGGTTCTGCACTGGGGTTGAGCGATTATATATTCTAACCGGAATATAAGACAATCTAGTTAACTGCTATCTTAACGTAGAAGAATTCATTCTAGTTGCATTAAGGATTGAATAGAGTGGATAGTCGAGGATATTGAAAGCTCTAATTTCTTCATAACTGATAAAACCCAAATAAATTAGTTTACTTCTTGCAATTATTGTAGTAGTTAGATAAAAACTCAATTCAATTATCGTTTGTCAAATAGATAACCTAGAATCGATGTTCGGTAATTAGAAACCAATCTGTGAGGATGATATTCGGTCTTACCAGACTATATTACTTGTGAATGATACGTACACTTGTGTTAAGCGCGTGGAAATCTCCTGATAACTTTTTGGCGCCGTTGTCGGGGACTGACGTACTTTTAATATCGAACTATCTATTCTTATGTCTAATTTGGTTTGTGTATATTTGGACATGTTATTTTATTTCTAATTTGGTTGCTCCAAGAACAAGTTTCTAACTTGTTCTGCGAGCATCTTTTTATAACTTTTTATTGTTTTTCTTATTTTGTAGGTAAAAAAATAATAAGGACACATGGACTACTACTACTATCAGGGGCAGTGGAGTCATCAACAGCAGCTTAACCCACAGGTTCCACAGGAAGATCGAAATGAGCTGCAGGAAGCCATACTCAAGCTCACCAATTGTCAGACTCAGTTTATGGCTGAGACCAGCGTGTCACTCAGAAATTTGGAGACACAAATAGGGCAACTGATGGATATGGTGATCAATACACCTCAAGAAAATCTGCCTAGCGACACAATTGTGGAAAGTGGTAAGCAAAGTGAGAAGCCTGAACCACACCAAGCGGTTGAGGAGTTGAGAAAGGTAGTTGGTGTAGAGAAAGAAGGGGTTACTGGAATCCAATTTTTCACCTTTTTGGATTCCTTGGAGTTCCTTTTTGCTGTACCCATTTCAGAAGAAACACCACCAGATGTCTTTGTTGACCCCCAAACAGAAAGTCCATACCCTCAAGAGAACCTGCAGAAGTCTAGAAATCCATGAAGCTTCATTATTCCTTGCAATATAGGGAATTTTGAATGCAAGCAAGTATTGGGCAATTTGGGGGCAAGCATAAAAGTGCTACCCTTTTCTGTGTTCTATAGAAATGGTGTAGGTGAAGTGAGGCCGACAAAAATAACTATTCGGATTGCAAGCCGTTAGCAGAAGGATCCACCAGACACTAGTAAGGATTAATTGCGTCCGGCTAAAAGACGTTAAAGACAGCGCTACTTGGAAGGCAACCCAAGGTTTTAATTATGTTATTTAAATTTTTCATTTTAGTTTGTTTTATTTAAATTGAACAGTCTCACTTTTGTTATTTTTGTTTGTGTTGTGATGACAGGTGAGGAAAGTGGACATGAAGCACGAAAAAACGAAAAAACAAAATGGTGCAGCGCCGCGGCGCCATAATGCAGGGACGTGGCGCCGATTAATCAGAGGGTTGCAGGAAATTGGGCGCCGCGGCGCCAAAAATCAGGGTCGCGACGCCAATGGAAAATTCTCCGTTAATGCAGTATCCGCAGCCACCACCACCATTTTGAGCTGCTGTTGTCTGTAAGTCGTCCATTTTATTTTTGAGTCTTACACATTTAGAACAATGTGTAGTTTAAGTTTGGGGGGAGTTTCTTATTTTATTTGTGTGTGTCTATTTTTGAGTCTTTTTGTTTGTGTTTTTGTATGTTTTATATGAGTCAATTTTTTTTTATGATCATGCATGTTGTGTTTACTTGAAACGCCTAGTGAATTAAGTGAGATAATGTAATGGAATGAGAAGCTAAAATCTGTGTGCTTAAGTTAGATATGCCAAAGATTCATGTAAGTCTAATTATTTGGAATATTTTGTGCTTAGCTTATGTGTTGTCAATTGTGAAAAAAACGTCTATGAGTCTGCTTGCTTGTTATTTGAGGCGAAATAGTTAGGATGTACATGTTAGGGAGATGATTCAGACATTTCTTTGTTAGCATTTCTTACTATTCATTACCTACCCTGCATAAAAATGTATCCCTAGTCAGCCCCTTTGAGCCTAAAATAAAAGTTATTTCTTTGACACCCTATGTTCCCTTGTGTGCTATAAGCAGTAATTGAAGATAGGGAGGAAAATAGTGAAAAAGAAATACAAAAAGAGAGTGAAAAGTTATGCACCCCAATGAAAAATGGAAAAGTTTAAGTTTGGGGGTGCCTATGTAAATGTATTCCATGTTCTCAACCAAAAAGAAAAGAGGGGAATGATAGGTATGACTTGAAAAGAATACCAAAAAGAAGGAGATGAAATGGTTGAATTAGAAAAAAACGCTTATGGTATGTAAATTGAGCCTAAATGTCTAATCTTACCTACACTTGCCTAAGCCTACATTACAACCCTGAAAAGTCCTGAAGATCTCTAGTATGTATGTCCATGATTAGTGGAGAATAGTAAGTAAACAGGCTCATGGAACTTTGAGAAAATTTAAAATGAAATTGACATGCATAGATTAGGTGTTCATTCTTCCATTGATTGTGATTGAAATGAATTTGCGAAATATCTTACTTAAAATTCTGGATTGTTAAATTCATGCTATACTTGTTCCAACATATTATCCCAACTGACGTTCATGTGTTTCTAAGTAACCTTGTGCAACTGCTTGATTTGCGTCTTTGAGTCCTTTTTGTTTTTGTTTTTTTATTTTTGTTTGATCTTTGCTCGAGGGCTAGCAAAGGTTAAGTTTGGGGGTTTGTTAGGCATATTTTATATACCTTTTTTGAGTCATTTTTAGTTAGTATTTTAATCATTTTTTGTGTGTTTAGTATAGTATTAGGGTTGTTTTTCTTTCTTTTGAGTCACAGTGGTTCAAAAAGGCAAAATGGCGAAAAGGAGTGGAATATGGGCATAAAAGGAGGAATTCGAGGCAGAAAAGGACAGAAATTGACAACCTGGACGAAAGCCATGCAGCGCCACGACGCCGAACAGCTGAGCCGCGGCGCCGGAACAACTGAGAGGCCACAGGAATTATGGTGCCGCGGCGCCGATGCGGATATTGCAGTTCCGAAGTTAATTTGGCCAAGGGCAAAAGGGTCCATAGGGCACGAAATTTGCAACATACTTAAGCCCTAGGGTTTTCTATAAAAAAGAAGGAGGCTAACCTAAAGGAGGCATCTTGTACATATTCTAAAAACCCTATTCTACACCACACAACACCGTTCAGATAGGAATCAAGGCAGAAGATTGGATACCTGTTCAGTTATTTTCTTTCCTTTTCTTTGTTTTTAATCCAGTTCATGTATGGATATTAAATTAGTTATTAGCATGTCTATGACTATGAACTAATCTTTTTATTAGGGTTTTCCTTTTGAATCACTAGAAACTCTTATTCATGAATTAATACATTAGTTTGATTTCTTTTTCACTTGTTTAAGATTTATTCAATAATTGGTATGAATGCTTGATAGTTAATTGATCACTAATTATCATAATCTATATGATTTCGAATCAAGAACCGAGAGGAGATATTTGGATATGTTGTAGTTGAATAGACATAGGTTAAAATCGCGGACGAAAGTATCCTCATACTTGTGTAGCATTATAGGTTACTGTTCTTAATCCTCCTATGTAGTAAATCCTATCATAGAAATATAGAAGGATTCTGCACTGGGGTTTAGCGATTATATATCCTAACCGAAATATAAGACAGTCTAGTTAACCGCTATCTTAAAGTAGAGGAAGAAGTCATTCTAGTTGCATTAAGGATTGAATAGAGTGGATAGTCGAGGATATTGGAAGCCCTAATTCCTTCATAACTGATAAAACCTAAATAAATTAGTTTACTTCTTGCAATTATTCTAGTAGTTAGATAAAAACCCAATTCAATTATCGTTTGCCAAATAGATAACCTAGAATAGATGTTCGGTAATTAGAAATCAGTCTTTGTGGATGATATTCGATCTTACCAGACTATATTACTTATGAACGATATGTACACTTGCGTTAAGCGTGTGGAAATCGCCAGACAGTAGTAAACAGAACTGCGTCTTTCTTTCAACTGTTGAATCTGAATATGTAGCAGCTGGAAGTTGTTGTTCCCAATTGATATGGTTAAGACATATGTTAGACGACTATGATTTTTTAAGTAATATCTTAGTTTTGTATTGTGATAATATGAGTGCTATAAATATTTTAAAAAATCCAGTTCAGCACTCTCGTACAAAACACATTGATATTAGACATCATTTTTTAAGAGATTTGGTTGAAAAACAGTTAGTCCAAATTGAATATGTTGACACTCTTCATCAATTAGCTGATATTTTTACAAAAGTTTTGGATCATGAGAGATTTTCAAGTTTGAAAAACTCTCTTGGTCTTTGTAATCTCTGAATCAGCACTGGTTGGTGAATGTCAGCTGAGATGTCTTTAACATTTTTGGTGACATTTACCTCTATAATATCATAATATGATTTTCGTTACTATATAATGAATGTTTTTTGTTCACACAAGTATGTTCCTCAAATAAGAACATGAAGTCCAATGTGATACCGTTCCCTGCGATGATAATTATCATAAAAATTGAGTATAAAAAATATGGCAAAGCCTTTCTAATTACTGGCAACTGTGCTATATGGGCAAAGCCCTTGAAAATGATATCGTTCCTATATTATAGGAGTATCAAGTGCTTAAACAAGAAATTATGAGGCTACTAAATAAGTATTTTTATTTTTTACATAAAAATAAATTCTGTATGTGTTTCTATTATTAGATCAAGGACAATGGAAAAATGTTACATTGATCTGGTGGTTAAACTCATAAAAACATATATAAAATGCGTCTTGATTTGTTGCCAAAGTGAAAAAGTTCTTACGGGATCATAATACCTTGTGTTGTCCAAAATGTTGCCAACATTACTGTTGACATTCTCAGATAATGATATCTGTTGGGATACTGTTTGTAACTGACTTTTGAAAATTCAGTTATTTTTCCTATTTGTGTGCCGTTGATTTTTTTTATATAGCTAAATCTTGATGTCTATCTTTTTATATCTAAATTTTAGGAACAAGTATTGAAATACAATACAAACTCTCAAAATCAAGAAATGTGATATTTTACCAAGTGTATAAATACTTCTTCATTTTGTTCATCTCTTTTGTCATATGTTTTTTTCTGAAAATTTAAAAAAAATAAAAAAGATCACATCACTTCGGTATATACAACCGATGGAACACTCAATCTTTTCATCTTCCAAAACCCCCAAAAACCCTAAACCTTCACAATCTTCTTCACCCTATTCTCCAATGGATACAAGCCCAATGTCAACCCCAATGTCATCTAACATTTTTTAGAACACACCCATGAGTACAAGTCCTCTATTGTGCACAACCATCGTACTGAGTTCGTTTCAAGAGCCACTGGCTATAAGTTATCCTGGAGATGATAACAATCCCATCGACGTGGACAATACTCCTGATGTTTCAGTTTTAGGAAAAAGAACCAGCACATCTCAGTTTCCAACAAAGAGGTCAAATAGAGTGTTTGAGAGAACTGTTGATCCTCAGCCTGCGGTAAAGAAACCAAAGTTCGAGACTCAAGTCCCTTCTTGTTCAAGAAGTGACACTGAAGATTCAGACTTCAATTTCTCCACTGAGGATGATGTAGAAGAAACTCCTTCTGTCAAAGAGAAAACCAAGACCCCAGCTTCTCAGTCTCATATCGAGCCCTCTGTTTCTGACTCTGAAAAGTCATTTGAAGAAGAAGACATTCCTGATAATACACCACTGAAGAAATTCTATCGTAAGGGATTGTCTCACATAACCAGACCACATACTGATGTGGATGATGCCCCAGATGTCACAACATCTCCAGCAATATTTTAGTCGACTTCTGCAGAAGCAGGTTCACCTATTTCTTCCAATAGTCCAGATTCCGAGAGACCAGACCTATCTGAGTCATATAGTGAGGTAAATGTTTTCTCTAATAAATTTCGTTCTAAAGAAAAGCATGATAACTGGGTTAATTTTAGAAATAGGGTGATTCGGCCAGAAAAAGAGTTAGATGTTGCTTCTTGTGCTGAGTACGGTGTAGTTGAGTGTCTTAAATACATACAGCTGATAGATGCTGTCATTGGTAAACAACCTTATGTGGATGAGGTTGTGAGATTCTTTTACGCAAACTTAGACTCTGATGCGGAGGACACATATTCCAAGAAATATGGGAAGGTTTACCTCTACAATAAAGTATATCGCTTTACCCCTTTCTTGATAAATCAATGCTTGGATCCTAATGAGGAGAATGTGAAAGAGATAGAAAGAGGAATGGCAGATAAATATGCAATAATAGAACACCTCACAGGAGGTGTGCTAAACAAATGGACATCTAGATGTCCTGCCTCTAAATTAACAGCATTGTTTTCCACCTTGCACAAGATTGCTATTCATAATTGGCTCCCTTCTTTGAATGAGTCCATTATCACTGCTGAACAAGCTTTACTGTTGTACAAAATTGGTAAAGGATTAAGAGTTGATTTAAGACATGTAATATTATATCAAATTACCAATCTTGCTGAGAAGGAATCCACTTTGGTACTACTCTATCCCTCACTGATTTATAAGATTTTAGTTAACCAAGGCTTTAAGCCTTTAAGTGATGAGAGGTTAGAAAAACAACCAGAGCTATATGCAGTAAACAAAGAGATCTTGAAGAGCAAAGATAGAGTGATAGACCTTCTTTGGCGAAAGGAAATACAGTATGAGAATGTTGCCCATAATGTTTCCAACATTCAGGGCAGCATTGGTTCCCGACAGTCTGAGCTGTCAATAAACTGGCTAGTGGAACAGATTTTCAAGATCAACTCACAAATTATTGAGATTGATCATACTAAAGATGCACTAGTTACAGCCAGGGACCATCTCTTATTGTTGCTTTCTTCCCAAAAAGGTGGAGATGATTTTGTGCAGGGGGAGGCAGAGACTAGCAAAGAAGCTGCTGCTCGTAGACCTGGTACTGATGCAGGGGGATGATGCAGGTAGTGTTGAAGTCGAGTAAAGTAGAAAACGGTTGAAAGCTACTACTTGTGCTAGTCTTGCAGAGAAGATTGCTGGTTGTTGCCATTGCTGATGGATTACTGTTGCTGACTGCTGCTATTAATGATACGTTGTTGTGTTGGATGAATTTGGTCATTTTTTTTGGTTGATACAATTTTATTTCATGGTTACTATTTTGGGATGTAAGGATATGTTCTAACAATTTTTTTGTGGATGATGTTGTAAATGTATAATGTTTTTAAGCGTTCCTGATCCTATTCTATTTGTGTATACCTATGTTTTGGGCTAACATTGTCTTTAATTGTATATTATGGTATACACTAGTATATACGTTTTGTTTGTATAAAATTACAGGTTGAGGGGGAGCAGTCATATGTCACTCGCACTGAATATATTAGGTTTTGTGAAGAAAAGCAAAAAGGGGGAGAATTTTAATGTTGGGTTTGGTGTTATGACATTTTACCCAACATATCATTTTCTGTATTAAGTTAAAAAACCAAAATGTTGGAACAAATGTCATGACATTCGGACCAACATTCTGATAACAGTTTTGCCTTACTTCACGGACTGAAGCTAATCTCGTGAGACTTTTACCACTATGGTAAAGTGCCTGGCAAGGAACTTTGAGCTGATTAAAACGTGGGAAGACCAAGTCCAAGGCGTTGCTAAAGTTTTGGAACAAATCCAAGAAGTTAGAGGATCTTGCTCAACATTCTTCTCCAACAAACCCGTCCAGCTGCCCACTTATCTCTCAATCGCTCCAACGATTCAATGAGCATTTCAAGGAAGACTCTCTACTATAAATAGAGAGGGAAGATCAGTGAATCGATATCCAGAAAATATCAAGAGCACTCTCCGATATCACGATCAGAAAACTGGATCACAAGTGTTGTCTGAGTATGTCGACGACATTTTGTCCAACATTATAATTGTTGTTTAGATTCTAGATTTGTTCTTTATTGAAGCAATTGTAATGAAATGTTGTCTATGTCTATTTAATTAGATTTTTTCAGGCATAAGTGATCTGCGACTTAAATCTTTTTATTCCTTTTGTATTATTTTGTAATATTGTAAAAGAATGAATATATTTAATTATATATATATATAATACTTTCGGTTATTGACCGTCATAAGTTATATTATTAATATATAACATATGTAAATTTAAACTTTTGTGTTCTTTATTATTTTCCGCTGCATTTTACTCTTCAAAGGTTTTTCTGTTTTTATCGAAGTGTCGTCACTTGTGTCGGACGACATTGTTAACGACATTTGCAAAGTGTTTTAGCATACAAGCTATTTCACTTTCGATTTGTTTTTTTATTATTCCATAGTATAACTCCCGGGACCCAACAATTTAAACTCCAGTCTGCTAATTTTTCATCAACAAAAATATAAATTAAATTAAAATTAAACTAAACGAAAGAGGAAAACTCGTTGATCCTTTTATAAATTCCTATATAAACTCAAGACTACGCCTTTCTTTCCTTAAAGTATAGTGGCGTAACTTTCCAGTTTCTTGTTTGTTTTCGTTAGCGGTATAATACCACACATGGGCATCAATGAAATCATCTTTGATCCTTTTCTTTATCTCTTCTCTTTTCCTCCAAGTCGCTCTTGCTAAATATAAACGTGAGTTAATTTATTGATTTCTAAAGATAATGAATTCAGTTAAACTCCTTGAATCATATATCTAATTTTCTTCACCCACATAAGCGTATTCAAAGTTTAGAACCATGATTTCTTAATAATTGTCAAAACATTGACCACTCTTGATTAATCTATGATCATGCACATTACGCTTATATCTAAAAAAAATTGCATGCATAAAAATGACTCCAGAAGTTTTTTTTTTTTGGGTAAATAAATAATATATTACTAGAAATCGGAAAGTACAATCGATCATTGAGGGTTCTCAAGCCTCAATGTAAAACACGAAAATACAATACAAGAAAATAAAATAAACGCAATACAAATAAACTCAATCTTGGAGGGTTGAAATACTCTTCCACTTCTCAAACTTGCTGCTTGACTTTGTTCTTAATAAAATTCTTCCTTGAAGTAACCTCTTGTCATCCATCATTATCCGCACAAAGTGGTGCTTGCATGTACACACTCGGCGAATTCTCAACACCCGTAGTACTTCTAAAGGACCCCGGGACAAAAGGAGTTTTAGACCCCCTCGTGCTGTCTCGGCAAAGGTCCTGACTTGATTAAAATCCCTATTTTCCACCCTTGTTGTGTTGGGAACATCATGTGCATCCTGCAAACAGTGTTCATCAAATTGATTCTCGCCCGAAGCTCGATCAAGATTCGAAGCTGCATTGACACTTCCGGGCATAGAGGGCATACTCGTATCCTCGCCATTTTGTGGCAAAACATTCGAATTTTGAGGTCGGGAAATCTCCATAGGCTTCCTTGTTTCTTCAACTTCTTACACTTTAAATGGCTATGCACAAATATTTGGCAAAGAAAACAAAAATCCGGATAATGCTCATATTCCACTTTTTGAACATACATAATATTACTCGGTAGTTTTACTCTAAATTCTGTGACTGGCTCCTTGCTAACATCAACTTCAATCAATACTCGTGCATAGTTCGTTTTGGACCTCTCTTTAGTAAACTGATCCGTGTATAGAGGCATTCCAACACGCGATGCAATTTTACTCAAACCGGTTTCACTCCAAACCGATAAGGGGATGTCACGTAGAAACACCCAAACGGGGATTTTCATAAAAAGATCATCTGAAAGTATCACGTCCTTATCAACTAATTTTAACATCAATGTTTTTCCGAAAGTCATATAAGGGCCACCATGAAACACCTTAATGCGATCGTCCTCTGACATGAAACGAAAGACAGTCCATCTACGTCCATATGGAATGATTCGACACTTCACATTCCAGCCCTTAACAATTGAATTCAGTGCCTCACGTCCCGGGAAAGGGCCCGTGAAACATCCAATAAGACAATAGCCCCAAGTTTCAACAAATGGAACTTCATCATTCGCATCAAATTCTACAATATCTCCTTCTTGTTCAATAAATTGCAATTTCATAGCCTTTGCTTCCAAACGTGACTCCGCAAACACCCCCGCATAAGTCTTCTTCCTTGGAATAGGCTTATCCGTAGATGCATTGTTTACAGCTTCGGGTGAAGTGAAGGGTTGAGGATCCATAGGTACATTGTTGATTCCCGCAATTGAAGTCAAATAACGTGCACCATTGGGATTTGGTGTCACAGAATTCTTTTGTTGTAATAATGCACTATCATTTAATGTATTAGAGTTCCTAGGACTCTTGTTCTTGTCAAAACCGGTTCTCACCCATATCAAGTTTCGAAGTCTCCTTAAATGAGTTGTCTCTTCATTCCCTACGCCAATTAAATTCGTCGAGTTACTAGGCCTCTTTTGGAGAGAAAATCCCTCGGCTTCCGCATCATTTGCCTTACCAAGATCCATGGGATTTGGAGTAACTTCGGATGCAGCAACCATTGAATGAGGCGTGCCATTGGCTTTCACATCAATTGAATGCTGCAAATTACTAAATCTCTTTTGAATAAAAATCCCTTCGGCTTCCGCAACCTTTGCATTTCCAAGGCCCATGGGAATTGAAGCATTCTCGGACTCAACAACTATTGTCTGGTGACCCATGGACTTCGCCCTTGACCCATGCCCACCCACATGACCCGCTTTCAACCCGGGACCATCCACGTGACCCGCTTTCTCCTCGGCATCCAAAGTGTCTGCCGGAAAAGCCCCTTTGGACTCAGAAACCATAGACCGGTGACCCATGGGTTTCATCCACAACCCATGACCACCATTACGACCCTGCTGCAACCCGGGACCACCTCCATACCCGCTTTCGACCCGGGATCTCCCGCATGACCCGTTTTCCCCCCAGTGTCAAGGGTTCCTACCGGAACACCACCTGAGGTTGCCACCGGAAAGTTGGGAGACTCAATGTATTGCATCCTCGACCCATGACCACCATCATGACCCTCTTGCAATCCATAACCACCCTCCTGACCTGCTTTCGACCCGGCTACACCCGCCTGACCCGATTTCCCCACAATGTTCAAGGTTGCTATCGGGACACCACCGGAAGTTGCCACCACCGG
This sequence comes from Przewalskia tangutica, assembly GCA_029844215.1. Lineage (NCBI taxonomy): Eukaryota > Viridiplantae > Streptophyta > Magnoliopsida > Solanales > Solanaceae > Przewalskia > Przewalskia tangutica. The sequence continues at coordinate 11,603,205 of CM056739.1, read as the reverse complement.
ATATGAACTCGAAAAATTCAAATCTTGAACAATCAAACTAATCTTTTTCTTTCTTTTGGACGTAATCTTTATATTCTTCCTCATGGCAAGAAGGAAGATGACTCACACTAGGAATAAGTCCCTTCGGTACTATGAAATCTTGGATGTTAATGAAGATGAAAACTTACCTTTAACAAATCGACTAAAGTGAACATGAAATGAACACACAAACTTCTCCGTAAGATGGGATTGATCAAAGAACAATCTGTAATAATTCAGTTGGTGAAAATCATAGAAGAAGGGGGACGTAGAAGAGCAACTAGAGGAAAATGTTGAGAGCATTTTCGCCTAGTGAGAGAAACATCTCTCTAACTTTTCAGTATACGTTTATTGATTTATGACTCCAGAAGTTTGAGACATAATTTATTGAGAATTGTGAAAACAACGAATTCAATTAAATTGCTCTAAATGTGTCTTTGTTTATGCACATGCAAAAATTCAATTTAGATGATCATATCCTCATTATAATTTAATTTTTTGTGTTTGTCTCTTTCCCCCCTTTAAATTAGGGAGATCATTTGAGAGAATTTGTCAACAAATATTTTATGGGATAAGGCACTGTTACTTTGAACTTTGGCTAAAGTTGCTACGATATACTTTACCTTTTCAGAGATTTTATTACCTCCTAAACTCTTTTAAAACAGAATAATTATCACCTGAAACTGAATATCTACTCTCGGAGAGTGACATACACTCTCCTTGCCACATGTATATTTATTTTTTTATTTTTCTTTAAATTCTTTTCGCTTACGTTGCAATTTTTTAAAATTTTGAAAAACTGGATTTTTTTTAAAACAAATGTCCTAAAAATCTAGATTTTCATGATTTCATTTTTAGGACACTTTTATTTTTCAAATAAAATCTGGAAAAATATTTTTTGCAATATTTTATCCCAATATTTTATTATACCTAACTTTCTTTTATTTTTTTCCTGCACAAACGTGAATTCAAAATTTAGAGTTTTTAATTTCTTAATAGTTTTGAAACCCCGTTGAATTTAATTTTAGTGATCCTATTCAACATGCTAACATAAGATATTCTTATTTTAGTATAATTTGTGTACTCTTTTTATGTTTATAATAGCGGAGATCATTTGTGAGAGTTTGCCAAATGGTGTTTGTGCATTCGCAATTGCATCATCAGGGAAGAGGTGTGTATTGGAGAAATCAATGATAGAAGATGGAGAAAGTGAGTACACATGCAAGGCATCAGAGGTGATTGTTAGAAACATGAGGGAACACATTGAATCAGATGAATGTCCGGATGCTTGTGGTGTTGACAGAAACTCTGTTGGAATTTCTTCTGATTCTTTGCTTGAGGCGCAGTTCACCTCCAAGCTCTGCTCCCCTGCTTGCTACCAAAAATGCCCCAACATTCTTGACCTTTACTTCAACTTGGCCGCCGGTGAAGGTAACAACCTTGATCCATCTTTTGTACATAAGTTAAATTCTTTGATATTAATACTCACAACCTTTTATGATTTTAACACTCACAACCTTGAGATAATTGCATTATGTGCAGGAGTGTACTTGCCCGACCTATGCAACAAGCAGAGGACCAACCCACACCGTGCCACAATCGAGTTGCAAAGCAGTGGTGCTGCTGAAGAGGTTGCTGATGCTCCTGCTCAATCTCCTTCTTTCTAAATTGTTTTTATAAATATATTTTTATAAACAGCTTTGTTGTTGTTTGTGAAGAGTTTGCATTCAATATTAAGTTTCTTGGGTTTGGTGGGATATTTTTCCTGAGACATTCTATTGTTTGTACCAATTCTTTTTCCACTGGAAATTGAATAAAGATTCTTCTTCTTTTATATAGACAATCGATTGAATCAGTTAACCAACAATACTCCATCAATTGAATTACTCCATTAGAGAGAAAGAGAGTCGGTTACAAAAATAGAGAAGAAAGCGTATTAGAAAGATGAACTGCATTACTAAGAAAGAGAGTAGAGACTCCTATTTATATTACTAGTTATTAGGCTAGTAAGTTACAATAATAACCCTCAACTATATCACTATTGTATATACAGCATATACACTATGTATTCTCAACATCCCCCCTCAAGCTAGGATCTATGAAAACATTTTTCAATCCTAGCTTGGAAAACATTTGATTATGATGAGGACTCCCAAGAGCCTTAGTGAGTATATCTGTCGGCTGGTCACTCGTAGGCATATATGTAGCATGTGTCAATCCTTTTTGAATCAATTCTCTAACGAAATGACAATCAATATCAATATGCTTCGTCCTCTCGTGAAAAACAGGGTTTGCGGCAATTTGAAGGGCTGACTTACTATCTGTGTAGACTGTTACAGGCTGTTGTATCTGTATACCCAACTCCTCATATAGGCCAACAAGCCAAACAACTTCCGAGACTGATGTTGCCATTGCCCTATATTCTGCCTCTGCAGAACTTCGCGACACTGTTGTCTGTTTCTTCGACTTCCAGGCTATAGGCGATTGTCTACCAAATAACCAGTTGTCGATCTCCTAGTTTTAATGCATGATCCCCAATCTGCGTCGCAAAATACTTGGAGTGTGGAACTGCTGCTACTGGATAAGAATATCCCTGCACCTGGTGCTTTCTTTAGATATCTAACAAGTTTCATCCCTGCTTCTAAATGTGATGTTTTGGGCTACTTCATGAATTGACTGGGACATTGAACAGCAAAGGCAATGTCTGGCCTCGTGTTTGTAAGTATAACAATCTCCCAATCAATCGTCTGTAAATTCCAGGATCTTACAGTAACATATCCTGCAGAGAACCATCATCTTCAGTGGTGTTTTCTTCTTCAGCAGTCTTGCTTATGTGGTGATCATACACTGCAGTTGTGAGTTTCTGAATGACCTCCATTGGGGATAAAGCACTCCTTCCTCCAGATAATTCCATATCTGATATCAGCTCTAACGTATACTTCCTTTGGTGCATAATGATTTCATCTGTACTTCTGGCAAATTCAATCCCAAGGAAGTATCTAAGTTCTCCCAGATCTTTAATTTTGAATGCTGCCTGCAGTGTCCTTTTTGTGTGTTGAATCAATTCTGAGTCATTTCCTGTGATGAGTAAATCATCCACATATACAAGTATTATCACCAGTTTCTCCTCTCTTTGTTTGACAAACAAAGAGTAGTCCTTATGGCTCTGTCTGAAACCTGCCTCCATCAAAGCTGTCGTGAGTTTTATATTCCATTGTCGAGAGGCTTGCTTCAGACCATACAAAGACTTCAATAATCTACATACTTGTTTTTGTTCCCTGACATAGAATACTTCTGGGGGCAGCATATAAACTTCTTCATACAAATCTCCTTGCAAGAATGCATTGTACACATCCATTTGGCATATCATCCACTGTTTTGCAGCAGCAATGGCTATAACAGATCTCACTGTTATCATTTTAACCACATGAGAGAATGTCTCTTGGTAGTCAAGTCCCTCTTTCTGATTGTATCATTTGGCTACTAATCTGGCCTTAAATCTCTCAACTTTCCCTGATGTTGTGTACTTTATTTTGTACACCCATCTACACCCTATGACTTTCTTTCCTCTTGGTAAATATACCATTTCCCATGTCTTGTTGTCCTCCAAAGCTTGGATCTCAGCCTCCATTGCTTCTATCCATCTTGTATCACCCTTTGCTTCTGAGTAGCTATGTGGTTCAATTTCCTTAGAGACTTATCCCACATATTTTTGATATTGTGAAGATAAACCACTGTAATTGACTCCATCTGAAATGGAATACAAACATCTGGAGGAACCATTATTTGTAACATAATCTCTGTGCCAAATAGGTGGTTTACATGATCTATTAGACTTTCTTACTGTCTCATTCTGCACTGCCTGAGTTATTTCAAGTGTATTCTCCTGATCACCTCCACATTCAGCAGCCTCCATTTCTGGTGTGTCATCAGCTTGAACCATATTTCTCTGAGATGATTTATCTGCAGCCTGAACTCTACTTCTGTGAGATGGCATTACAAGATCCTCATAGCAAAAATGCTCCTGCAGTGTCATGAAACCAGGTCTTCCCTATATTGTATTGTTGAAAGGAAATATTGATTCCATGAACACCACATCCCTGCTCACAAAGATTGTCCTATTCTCCATATCATATAATTTGTAACCCTTTTGTGAGGTACAATATCCCAGCAACATAGCCCTCACAGATCTGGGACTGAGTTTGTCCAACTTAGGCAATCTTGTGGCAAAACATAAACACCCTATCACTCTCAAATGAATGAGTTAAGGTGTCCTCTTGTATAACATTTCATAAGGGGACTTGTTCTTTAAAACAGTGGCAGGTATTCTGTTGATGATATAGGCAGCACTCTCAATGCAAAAAACCCAAAATCTGTCTGGTATGTTGGCTTGAATTTTGATGGCTATGGCTGTCTCCAACATGTGTCTATGTTTCCTTTCCACAACACCATTTTGTTGGGGTGTATATGAACAACAACTTTCATGAACAACACCATGTACCTGAAACAATTGTTTACAATTAGAATTGAAAAATTCTAAACCATTGTCTGATCTCACTCCTTTAATTTTTGCAGTAAACTGAGTCTTTACTTCTGTAAAGAAGTGTTTCAGTATGGTTACAACATCTGATTTTAATCGTAATAAGAAAACCCAAGTTCATCTTGAACAATCATCCACAATAGTTAGAAAGTATTTCATTCCATTGAAAGTTTCAACTTTGTAATGGCCCCATACATCCATATGTAACAATTCAAATGGTTCCAATCTCCTATTGCTACTGATTGGAAAGGGAATTCGAACCTGCCTAGCTAATGGACAGATTTCACATTTATTCAATGTAAAAGAATCATCACTACTAAAACATGGAATTTTCTTCAATACTCTCATAGACACATGACACATTCTTAGATGCCAAAGAGCTGCATCAGTCTGTTGCGAGGATGCCATTGCCCTGATCATCTCCTCTTTATTGGTTGTTGTATTGTCTATAGACAACACATACAACCCCCCTTCTTCATTACCAATCACTCTCTCACCTTCCCAGACACAAGATCCTGAAACACATAATATTCAGGAAAGAATGTAACACTACAATGTAAGTCCTTGGTTACCTTTGAAACAGACATAAGGTTGAACTTAAATATAGGTATACATAGAACATTCTTAAGTACATCACCTCCTCCTAAGTGGTAATCTCCAACATGTGTAATGCTGGTTGAATCACCTGTTGGCAGTTGCACATTTCCTGCACTTCCAATCAGATGTTTAAGTCTTAATAACTTATGATTATTAATCATGTGGTTTGTAGCCCCAATATCTACAATCCACTTGATAATACCTGTCATATTATCATCACTAGCCATGTTTGCAGCAATACCACTAACACTCCAGGGTCCATCATCACTGTCCAGCATCATCAACAGCCTCTGCTGCTGCTTTGGTGTGAGATTTCTGAGGAGTTCAGACACCTTCTGATCCCCCTGCTGTATATCCTCTGGTCTTCGAGTGCAACTGCCACCCTGTCCAGTATCTTCAAAATATGGATCACCTCCCATTGCGAAATTTGCCTTCCTTGGTTTCTGCTTAAAATCATCAGGATAACCATGTAATTTGTAACATCCAGCTTCTACATGCCCAGTCTTTTGGCAATAATCGCACTTCATGAGCTTGAAACAATCTAATTTCAAGTGTCCTTTCACATGACAGAAATCACAAATGGCATTTGGATTATATGGCTTTCTTTGCTGCATAGGCCTTGTAGGTCCAGTCTTGTTTCTCGCAGTAAACATAGCTGCAGGTTCTAACATATCTTGCATTAATTTTTGACTTTCTTCTTGATTAATCATGACATAGACTTGATTTATGCTAGGGACTTGCTGCATCATCAACACCTAGCTTTTTGCCTGATTGTAGCTATCACTTAACCCCATCAAAAACTGAAGTAGTCTTTGATATTGCATATGATCCACGAATTCCTTCGACTTGTCACAGCAGGTTGGCAGTGGAATGATCGAGTCATACTCATCCCACAAATCCTTTAATCTCGAAAAATATATTGACCCCGACAAAGTCCCTTGTCTATGTGAAACTATCTCCTTATGCAATTGGAAAGCCCTTGAACTATTGACTTTATCAAACCTTTCTTTCAAGTCTTTCCAAATTGTGTAGGAATCCGAATTATACAGCATCCCAGTAAGTAGATTTTTGCTCACATTTTCCATGAGCCAAGAGACGACTATGGCATTGCATCTCTCCCGTAGTCCAGCCAACGACCCCTGCTATGACTCTCTCTTCACAGTGCCATCTATAAAACCAATCTTGTTCTTACCTAACAGGGCTAGTTTCATAGCCCTGCTCCATAAGGTATAATTGTCCATACCTGTAAGAATCACTCCAATCGATAATGATCCTGGCGCATCCGAGGGGAAAAGATACAGCAGATGATTATGATCAATTGTAATTGTAGATGTTGATGCTGTGAAATTCTCTGTTGATCCCATTCTATTTGAGATCACAATTTGTTTCTTCAGTTCCTTGAATTGAAATCGTCAATTCCTCCGGAGAATCCTTCGAAAAACTCCTTCGATATCTTCAATTTCCATCAATTCCTCCACAGCAGGTGAAAGGCTCATTCGATTTCTCTTCGATTTCTTCAATCTCGACTGTTTCTCTTCTTCAATTGTTAGATCGTCTCCTTCAATCCTTCGATCTTAACAATTCTTCAACTATTCGTCAGTGCATGTTCAATTTCAATGTCGCCGAAATGAGATCCTGATTTCGCTCCTTCAATTCCTTCTTCAATTCTGATTTGTGATGGCTTTGATACCATATAGACAATCGACTGAATCAGTTAACCAACAATACTCCATCAATTGAATTACTCCATTAGAGAGAAAGAGAGTCAGTTACAAAAATAGAGAAGAAAGCGTATTAGAAAGATGAACTGCATTACTAAGAAAGAGAGTAGAGACTCCTATTTATACTACTAGTTATTAGGCTAGTAAGTTACAATAATAACCCTTAACTATATCACTATTGTATATACAACATATACACTATGTATTCTCAACATTTTACATGGACTTCTTGTTGCTTTAATTTATTTTCTTCTTCTTTTACTGGAAATTGAATCCACAAACTGAATATTTTCGAATCCACGAGTAAATGATGTGCAATTTAACTGAAATTATTTTTTAATAAAAGTGATTTTTAAATGAATTTGTGAATAGAGTGACTTTTATATGATAAAAAAGATAGTGACTCTCCCATTATATTTAATTCTTAAATGTAGGGTTCCAATCCCACGGTTTATTTTATAAAAAAATTATCATATCAACTTTTATTATTTTATTCTGTATAATCATAATTAGATTTTTTGATACCATACCGTCAATCGGTTTCTCTTTGGTATCAGTAAGATTCAGTTAATTTTCAGTATTTATTTTTTAAAACATCATATAAGAGTTAGACGTATATCTTTTTTCTCCACAATAGAGGTTAAAACACAATATTATGCATATTTTCATAGGATTTGCAGAAACTCTCTAGATATTTTTACCGTTTAAAAGGCGATGAATCAAAAAAACATGAAAGATGATAAGAATAAAGATCAATCTCACTAGTTTACAGTAGTGTATAAAAGTTAAACTAAGACTAACAATCTTAATCAGATGAGTGTAAAGAAATTAATAAGATAGAATTCAAGAACTACTAAGATTTTGTGTCCAAATAAAAGAAATTTAAATCATACGAGAGAAATGTAGGGATTTATTGGGTGTAAAACACACAAGTAAGGCACAGCGGAAGTTTAAAATTTTGTTTACTTACTTGCTCCAACAAAGGTCGTCTGGTATGATTATGCGATAATTCAAATCTGCAAAGACAGGAAGAAAACTTACAGTTTAAGCTTTGTTAGTCTTTACTAAAGGGAGCGCACGCGATTGTCAATCCGGGTGCAAGCATTGCTTCGGTATATTCCTTTGCCCAAGAAAGCTAGGAAATCTTGACAGAGGTTTGAGAGAATTTTATTTCCTGAACTCTGAGTTCAGAAAGTGGAAGTGAGTGCTACTGAAATTATGGGTTAAGTGTCAAATATATAGTGGAGGAAACCCTAAACCAAATCAGATTTGGATCAAAGCCAAGACTGACCCAAATTCAAATTGCAGATGGGCCACGAACCGCCCATCACATGCTGCTCATCTATTTATTTTCTGCACGTTTTAGTTCTAATTAAATCCAAGATTTAATTTTGACTTAATTAATTAATTTTCATCAGATGAAAATTATCCCATAATTTATTATAAAATAAAATATCTTGATTCAAAATTCAATATTTTACATTCTCTCAATATACCCTTAGACCGAAAAGACAATCGACTTAGTGTGACCCTTTAGGCCTTCACACATCGGCACTTGATCAAATCAAGGTCACACGGAACTCCTAGACGGCGCCGGTGACGGACCCAATATGTGAAGACGCTTACAAGACTCAAGTAAATGCACTTCATGTGAGATGATAAATTTCTTTCATTTGCGACACACTCGATCAAGCTTAAGATTTGCCAAGTGTATATCCAAATGGCTTGATCACTTTATCTCATCTATATTAGTCGACAACTAGACCATATCCTAGATATGTCTCTTGCATTGGCCAATGACTTGGTCGACCTAACATCTCTCGGTAGTGTTCTCTCGAAATTCCAATCGAGGAATGAATCCTATTCTTGGCTCAACTACCACCTTCAATCTACTTCGTAATGCACCCAATACAAGCCGCGTCTCAACCTATAAGGCATTTGAGCTTAGGACAAGATCAAAATGCATTGCTCCGTAAACAATGCGATATTGACCTCAAGTCTAAGGACATCTATCTCCCACATGCTGATAATACTCTAGACATGTATAACAAATAGTTTATCAGCAGGGTATGTCAATACTCCTCTAAGAGTATCCATGTATCCATCACTAGCAACTATTGCTAGTAGTAAGTGAGATATACTACATTCTCTAAGAATGTGATGCAGACCACATGTCGACTTATAACATATCATTGATATCACATTCTCAATGATCATTAGTCTAGGCTATTTTATAAACTACACTCTATCATTAATATCTCACACTATTAATGACAATGTAAGTTCAAGGGATGCACATTAATGAATAATATAAACAATCAAATAATAATTCAATAATTGCAAATGTCAAGTATATATTAATCTTATTAATAATATGAATGTGTTCAAGTACATCTGCTCCTAAAATGATTGTTTCTAGGACATACATATTTTCAATCTCCCACTTGACCTAGAGCCAATCACCAATGTATCTAATGCCCATGTTTTCAAAATGACCATTATGCTTGACTAAGCTTAATGATCTAGTAAATGAGTCTGCTAGATTTTCATCTGTGGGAATGTAGTCTATCTTTATTTATTCAGTCTCTACCACCCCTCTAAGTATGTGGTATTTCCTTGGTACATGCTTGTTTCTGTTTGTTGATCTTGGTTCCTTAGCTTGCGCAATCGCACCAGTGTTGTCACAATAAATCGTTATTGCATACATCTGACACTTGGAACAACCCTTAGTTCCTTTAAGAACTCAGATATCGTAACAACTTCTTTATAAGCTTTCGATTAAGCAATGTACTCGGTTTAAGTTGTCGAATTAACAGTGTTGTCATACTAACTGCACATGCCTCATCTGGCCTTATACAGGCCATGACATACATTATTTATCCTATAGCTGAGGCATATGGAATTCTTTTCATGCGTTCAAGTTCTGCAACTGCACAAAGACTATCTTTCTTTGATAACTTGATGCCTTGATCTATAGGAAAATCTCCTTTCTTGGATTTCTCCATAGAGAGATGTCTTAGCATTTTGTCTATGTATCCAGATTGTGACAGCCCCAACAATCTACTAAGTCTATCTCTTGTAGATCCTAATTCCAAGAATTTAGCAGGCTTCACTTAAGTCTTTCATCATGAAGGTACTGGATAACAATTCTTTGACTGATTGCATGAGAGTATTATTATCTCTCATTATCAATATGTCATCTACATATATGACAATGAAGACAATACTCTCATTTGTGCGTTTACTATAAACACATGGATCATCTTCGCTTCTAACAATGTCAAACGATTTGACTACTTTGTCAAAGCAAATATTTCAACTCTTTGAGGCTTGCTTAAGTCCATAAATGGACTTTTGTAGTTTGCATACTGCTTTGGATTGAGTCTTGGATGTAAAACCCTCTGGCTATATCATATACACCTCCTCAATTAGATTACCATTGAGGAAGACAGTTTTAACATCCATTTGCCAAATATCATAATCATAGTATGCAACTATTGCGAGCAAAATCCGAATGGACTTAATCTTTGCAACATGTGAAAATGTTTCATCATAATCGACCCTAGGTCGTTGATTATAACCTTTAGCCACCAATTTTGCTTTATAATTCTATACTTTGCCATATGCATCAATCTTCTTCTTGAAGACTCATATGCATCCTATGGGTCTAACCCTTGTTGGCAAGTCAACCAAGTTCCATACTTGGTTTATGTACATAAACTCCATTTCGGATTTCATGGCTTCTTGCCATCTCTGTGAATCAATGTCTAACATTGCTTCGCTGTAGGTAGTAGGCTCATCATCATCAGGAATATCTATCTCATTATATGTTTCAACAAGGAGATTAAGTCTTTCAGGTGCACGATGAGTCCTAGTGATCCTACGGAGTTGAACATTCTGCGTTTCAGTGTTTGTTGTATTTTGATTTTGAGAAGATGTTTGTGTGTTGGACAATCCACCACCTGGAGAACTTTCAGGAATATCATTTTGAATAGGATGATGCAGAACTACTGTGTCGTCTACCATTGGTTGTGCATGAGGGTCTTGCATTTCTGCAGTATCCCTCACAACACTCCCACTGGCTGAATGGCGTACTCTAAGTACCCAATCATCATCAAATACTCCCACTGAACCCTTGTCTAGGTTAATTGACAAGGGGTCATTCTCTACATTATTTTGTACTTCTTGAATTTCTTCAAGTTCTATCTTGTTGCAACTCTGTTCCTTGTAGACATAGTCTTCTTCAAGGAAAGTTGAATTTCTGGAAACAATTACTTTATGTTCCTCAGGAAGATAGAAGCAGTACCCTCTTGTTTCCTTAGGATACCCTACAAAATAATACTTCTCACTTTTAGATTCCAATTTGTCAGTGAGCAACTTCTTTACATATGCAGGGCACCCCCAGGGTCGCATGTGTCTAAATGTTCGCTTCTTGCCATTCCATATCTCATATGGAGTTTTCTCTACTGACTTTGATGGAACTCTATTCAAAATGTAGATTGAGCTTTGCAATGCATATCCCCATAGGTATGTTGGTAGAGCTGAGAAACTCATCATGGATCTAACCATATCTAATAAGATACGATTTCTCCTCTCAGCAACACCATTCATTTGTGGCGTTCCGGGAGGTGTCCATTTTGAATGGACTCCATGAAGATTCAAGTAATCTAGAAATTCTTTACTTAAGTACTCACCTCCTCGATCTGATTGAAGAGTTTTAATACTTGTTTCAAGTTGTTTCTCTACTTCTGACTTGTACTCCATGAATTTTTCAAAAGCTTCAGACTTATGTTTCATAAGATACACATGCCCAAACCTTGAGAAATCGTCTGTAAAAGTGATGAAATAAAAAAAGTCTCCCTTAGCTTGAGTTGGAAAAGGCCCACATACATCGGTATGGACTAACTCAAGCAGCTCTTTGACACGAACTCCTTTCCCAGAAAGTGATTTGGTTGTCATCTTTCCTCTTAGGCAAGATTCGCAATCACCATATGACTCTAAGTCAAATGGTTCTAAGTGATCTAATTTCCTCAATCTTGCTATCCTTGATTCATTGATGTGATCAAGTCTGCAATGCCATAAGTAGGTGAGATTTCTTTGATTACTTATTTTAGCTCTTTTATTTTGTATATTGAAAATTTCATGGCTACAGTTTAGAACATACAATCCATCCACAAGCGGAGCATTTCCACAAATAAAACCAATAAAAGACAGTACATAACCGCTATCGCAATGAATGAAACTCCCTCAATGTCTAACATTGGTATAAAGATAATATTCCTCGTTAACGAGGTAACAAAATAACAATTATTAAGTTCTAAACAAAAGCCAAAGGGTAAACCCAGTCTATAAATTCCCACGCATTTAGCATCCACTCGTGCTCCATTTCCAATGCGCAGATCAACCTCCCACGGTCCAACCTTTCCGCTGTCAGTTAGACCCTTCTCATTATTACAAATGTGAGAGCCACTGACGGTATCCAATACCTAGCAGTGAGAGTTAGTTACATACATATTTATTTCAATGACAAACATACCTTGTCCAGCAGGTCCAGAAGCACCTAGTGCCTTGTGTCCTATTGGATCGTTGTAATCCCCTTCATAAACCTTTAGCATGTTGTGAAGTTCTGGAAGATTCACGTTGGTTCCATTCATGTTGAAGTTCACAATGAAATTCTCAAATGGACCATGAAGTGAATTTAGGATTAAGTTGACAGAGACTTTTATAGGCAGCTTCGTTCCAATCGAAGCCAACCTCTCTATTAACCCAATCATCTTCGTAATACGCTACGACATCGACCCCTTCGTTCAACTTACACTTAAAGAGGTCTCTCAACAGTTCGTACACCATTGTCTGAGACTGTGATTCATAAAGACTCTTCAAATGTTCTTGTCACGACCCAATCCCGGGCCCGTGACTGGTGCCTTACCCCGGGCACCCTAGTGATACAACATCAGAGAAAATCAGCGGAAATAAAAACTTAAACATGAAACAAGAGATAAAGTATGAAACAAAGCAACTAAAACAGTCACCTTCCCGAATATATACATATATATATCAACACAAGCTTAAATCCTTTTACAAACCCCCGCCACAACAAGATTACTGCACTCTAAGAATGTAACCATAACTATGACGGGACAGGGCCCCGCCATACCCTTGAATGTACAAGTAACTACACTGACAGGGGACTATACCAAAGATGAGCCTCCGGAGAAACGGAGCTTCCCAAAACGCTGAATCGTGATCCTAAGGCGAGGATCCACAACCAATGTATTCTACTGCGGCATGAACGCACGGCCGAGGTCGATAACAGTACCAAGTATGTGAAATCAGAAATATCAGAATGAAATCATAATAGTCTATATAAAGCGGGAGACATGTATGATAACCAAACTACCCACAATATATAAACAAATATGTCAAGTCGTGACTCACGCCTCAAAGTCATTACTCAAATATACAATGGGTCTCACGCCACAACATCAATCATGCCCGTGGAATACCTTTCCTCATCGGCATTTCTATGATATAGTCACACCAAGAAGTACACATGAACATCGTCCCACTGCGTGGCATAACAACCGTGACGGCAAGTACGAAGGTTAACTACCAGATACCAAGCCGCATCATCAACTGACCGGGGCAAGTACGAAAGCCAACTACCAGATACCAAAGCCGTACCAACAAATCTATATAACCAAACCACGGTCACCTGCAAGTACGAAAGCCAACTACCAGATACCAAGCCTGCGCCACGCAGCTGGCCGGGGCAAGTACGAAGACTAACTACCAGATACCAAGCCGGAATCACGAGACTTCACAAAACTGAGCAGGCAAGTACGGCTAACTACCGATACTGCCGAGACAGCCACGACCTCAGGGCAAGTACGAGAGCCAACTACCAGATACCAAGATGAATCAGTAAAACCTCATGGAGAGCTAGTCCATGGAACAACAATTCTAATGGAACCATACCCGTGGGCCACCCAATGTATCAGTAGGTCCAAGGATATAACAAGATAACCGACCCTCCATCGAGAGACGCGGTGGTATAGAAATACAATACTAGCACGACAAGGCTATCACACGCAAACGTAGGCAAGTTACACACAACTCAAGGTACTTTCATTTTATGCTAAAGTCCAGGTTTTGACCCCAAAGTACTACGTACGTTAAATTCTTTTTAAAAGATCCATTTCTTTTACAAAGGTCACCCGATACCCGTAGTATCAAAATAAAGTGACTAACATTTTAATTAAACCAAAACAACTTCCAGACTTTCCTTTTTAAACCAAATTAAGACAATACCATGCCTTCTTTTTAGACCAAAACACTTTTCCTTTTAAAGTCAAGTTACCATTTTAAAACCAATGGTAAAACCATTCCTTTGTTTTCATAAAGTTGTTATAACTAACTTCCCATAAAGCTGTTATAACACTTTATGTTCTAAACCAAAAACTCTTCAATACCATAAGTCTCTTTTCTTTTAAAACAACAACAAGTATTCTTTTAAAACCAAATAACTTACTCTTTTCAAAACAAGTAACCTATACTTAAAATCAAGTTACTTCTCTTTTTCCGAAAACAAGTCGTTATAAGTCAAGTCTCTTATCTTTCAAAATCAAGTCGTTTATAAGTCAAGTCTCTTATCTTTCAAAAACCAATAAACCATTCTTTTACCTACATAAAGTCGTTATAACTAACTTCCCATAAAGCTATTATAACACCTTATGTTTTAAACCAACCAATTCACTTAGCACACGTATCGTCACCGTACTACATAGTTCACAACAATCATGCTAGAAAAGATAGGAAGAGGTTCACATACCTCGCGACGATTATCGACAAGAAGCAAAAAGCTCCAAAGTACTGTAACCCCGCTAGCCTTTTCCACCCTTCAAGTAGAATACGCTACTCGTAGTACTTCCACCTAAAAAGGCCACAAAACGTCTATCAACCTATCGATCTCCTCGTAGAATATTCTAAATGCATGGTTCCTTATTCTACAGAAAATTCGCAGACTCTCCCCGCAACCACAAAAATCTCCACCTCTACTCAGGCCCGCTACCAGGCCAACAACTCCCAGGGGAGAGGGTTACACGTCTAACCGGACGTGTACAATTCTACTTCACAATAACACTACACAAGTTTACTGTAAATACAATCCAATGTAAATACAGTTCAATACTTTATAATCATCCTTCCAATATATCTTATACCCAATTCTAAATTACTACACTATGTAATATCCAATTACAATAGGGGGACATAGATTATTACTTCGATAAGCCCAAAATTATCCAAGATTATATGTTGATCCTGAGCAACGTTTAGCTCCAATTCCTTACGCTCCAACCCGTTCCAAGCGACCCTTAGAAGTTTCTAAACAACTTCTCTTAACACTTCAACCAAGCTTATGAAGATTTTCTAGGGTTTCATTTTGCGACTATTGGAATAAAGTAGCATTTCCGGGCTCCTAGTATTAAAACAACTTTGGAATACTACTAGGGATACTAGGCCAAGGTATTTGGGATTATACAACAATACACAAAGTATTTTCTACACAAGAAGGGGGGGAGGGACGAAACACAAGCTCGAGGAGGAGTATTTTTGCCTTGGAAGGCTTAAGTGTGGAATGAATTTAGTCTTCAACTTAAGGGTATATATGAGGATTCAAGGTCAAGATCTAAGCAAGGTGTGGTCAAGATTGGCATGTGTGTGTGGTTCCCACCACACCACATGGCCAATGATTTGGGCTACCGTGTCGAGGCCGTTCGGCCAGGGGACAAGAGCCTAGCCACTGTCTCCTCCACCGCCAAGGGTCACACGGTGACACGTGTCGCCCGATTCGTCCAAAATATTTCGTCTTCCAAAATATCCAAAATACCGAAAATCTCAAAACAAAGTGGCTACAAAATCAGAATTTCTCCGTGGCCCCACGTGACCATTTCCAAAATAAAATCCCATATTTCTAATATAATCCAAGAAGCCCAAATACCAAATCTGGGAATCCAATTCCCATTAACGAACCTTTTTCTTCACAAAAACCGAAAACTTTTCCGTCGAAAAATCACATCTTCCTTTCTTTCCAAAATTTATGTCGTATTCTCGTACGTACATTCTCACATACATACCCTGGAACTACGGGGTATAACATTCTTCCCCCCTTAGAAACATTCGTCCCGAATGTTCCTTCTAAGTCTCCAAACATACTGCGCTGCAGATAGTCTTCACTACTATACTTACCAAACCAGACCTGCCACCAATGGCCATAGTAATATACACGCAACTCTCAATCCAAGCCAACGAGGAATCACCTCTAACGTGCATAACAACACAAAACTTCCACCCAGGGTCCAAAGGATACTTCCTTCCCCTCTTCACTTATAAAAAGGATACTTCCATCATCTTAACACATCTTAGCCTCTTTCCTTACTCGTCGGATCTTCCTCGTACACTCGAAATCTTCCTACAATACGTACCACATTTCTGTCATTGCTTCAGTTTCCAATACCTCGGGGTCACTATCTCTAACTTGGTCATCATACTAGCCTCAAATTCCCTTAAGGCCATTCCCGGCCTTCACGATCCGATTCTGGTCGAACATATCCACGAACTCGTACGATGGTTACCTAAACTGGCTTAGCACCTCGTGACCCTACCACCGGCGGGACCACTCGAATCGACCCCACCCCAAACCGGGCTGCGGGTTGACCGCGAATGGTCCTCAACCCGACCCATAATCGCACTGCACTCTTGTTCCCCGATCCGGAACAACCTTACCTATACAAGTCCTGAAAGCTACCACTTTCATCTTACACAACCCAAGGAATTATCCCACTAATACACCCCATGTATATAATGCTCTCCGACAAGGATCACCTGCAAAGTCTTATACTCGAGACGAACTTACATCTAAGGTCTCAACGTGTAATATTCTAAGGTTCACACCTTCTATGTCCCCATACTTATCCTTTCAACTAACCATGTTTTCTAACACATCAATAACACAATGCTATCCGTACATAGCACACAATAAGAAGATCATCATATCAAGCATACTAAACTCTAGAGGGTTAAGGATATACCTGTATCTACCGCTTCACTCTAATCATAGGCCTGCCCTGCAGGGCGCATAGCTGTAGAAGGTGATGAACCAGCCATAGATCCTGAAGGTCGAGTCTCTACATCCGCGCTACCTCTGGTCGGACAATTTCTCGCAAAATGGCCTCGCCGCCGCATGTAAAACAACCTCCAACCAGACGACACTTCTTATGGATTCTACCGCAACGCCACACCGAGGTAAGGGTGGCCTCATCCGTCAACACCACTACTCCCGAAAACTCAACCTCGAGCCCGACCGCTCTCAATACTATGGATGCCACAAGATCGCGGAGGACCGCTCAGATCTTGGCGAGGCGCATAACTAGTTCTGCCGAGGCGGTCCGCCTCGAAGTCGCCAAAGACCTGCTGCTCGCCCTCTTCGCTGATCTCGGTCATTCCGTCGACCTCTCCGCCTCACACCTGTGCATAAGCTGCGCACGGGCAATGTCCATGCCCTGAAGAGCTACACCCGAGCAAGCCTCGCCAAGTAGTCATCGAGCCCCGTGACGTGGCGGTGCACTCGCCCTCCATATTTGCCACTAACGCCGGGACATATCGGGCCAACGAGTCGAACTCCACGTTGTACTCCCGAACCGTACGCCCGTCCTGCCTCAACATCAAAAATCTATCGGCCCGAGCCCTCCTCATCTGTGGGGGCAAGAAATGTGCAAGAAATGCTCCTGAGAACTCGTCTCATACAGCTGGAAGCGCATGCTCCCCGACGCTCCATGAATCAAACCACGATCGCGGTATCACGCACCGATGCGAACCCAATACCACCGACTCGCCTCGAGGCTTGATCACTCTACGATCCGTCAGAATCGCTTGATAAACTCACGAGGTCATCCTCGCCTCGATCCATAGAACACCGTGGATCGCAACTTAGAAGTCCCGAAGTCTCCAACTATCGCCCGGGTGCCATCTTGTACCCCGGCCCCGCTCGTCCTCAAGTCTCGCCATAAACCTAACTAGTAACTGGGCCATCTCCTTGCAACCCATATCCTCTGCTCGCCGCTCGGCGGAGGCTCGTATCGTGGTCTCGCAGCCATCGCTGCGTTCTAAACTCTTTGGCCGGGCGCATCGTAGAATCCGTCGTCGTAGCACCACCTCGTAAAATCGCCTGCGCTGGTAACCCTCCGTGCTCTACTCGCGCCTCCTCTCGCCGCCTTGCCCTTCGGGCTCTGGTTTTCGCGAGGCATAACTGATATAAAAGAATGCGTCAGAGGGAGTCCAACTTACAACACAGCTCTAAGGCACGATCTCAGAGTGAGAAGAATGGAAACCAATCCTAAATGTCCTGCAGCCTCCTGATTATAGATGTGGTGCACAACACACCGATAATCAAGACTCTACTAGACACGGTCTGTAGACACTTTCCGAGGACTAATCGCTCGATACCACTTTTGTCACGACCCGATCCTGCCCGTGATCGTGCCTTACCCCGGGCACCCTAGTGATACAACATCAGAGAAAATCAGCGGAAATAAAAACTTAAACATGAAACAAGAGATAAAGTATGAAACAGGCTAACCAAAACGGTCACCTTCCTGAATATATACATATATATATATATCAACCTGAACAGTTAAATCCTTTTACAAACCCTGCCCACAACAGTACTACAGACCTCTAAGAATGTAACCATAACTATGACGGGACAGGGCCCCGCCATACCCCTGAATGTACAAGTAACTACACTGACAGGGAACTATACCAAAGATGAGTCTCCGGGGAAACGGAGCTTCCCAAAACGCTGAACTGTGATCCTAAGAGCGAGGATCCACAACCAATGTACCTCTACCTGCGGCATGAACGCAGCCTCGGGCGAGGTCAAGCATAACAGTACCAAGTATGTGAAATCAGAAATATCAGAAATGAAATCATAATAGTCTATATAAAGCAGAGACATGTATGATAACCAAACTACATCCACAATATATAAACAATATGTCAAGTCGTGACTCGCGCCTCAAAGTCATTACTCAAATATACAATGGGTCTCACGCCCACAACATCAATCATGCCCGTGGAATACCTTCCTCACTGCCGGCAGTCTATGATATAGTCACACCAGGATGTACACATGAACATCAGGTCCCACCTGTGGCATAACAACCGTACGGGGCAAGTACGAAGGCTAACTACGGATACTGCCGCATCATCAACTGACCGGGGCAAGTACGAAAGCCAACTACCAGATACCAAAGCCGTACCAACAAATCTATATAACCAAACCACGAAGCTGACCCAGGGCAAGTATGAAAGCCAACTACCAGATACCAAGCCTGCGCCACGCAGCTGGCCGGGGCAAGTACGAAGGCTAACTACCAGATACCAAGCCGGAATCACGAGACTTCGTCACAAAACTGAACGAGGCAAGTACGAAGGCTAACTACCAGATACCAAGCCGAGACAGCCACGACTCAGGCAAGTACGAGAGCCAACTACCAGATACCAAGCCGAATCAGTAAAACCTCATGGAGAGCTAGTCCATGGAACAACAATCCTAATGGAACCATACCCGTGGGCCACCCAACGTGTCAGTAGGTCCAAGGATATAACAAGATAACCGCCTCCATCGAGACGGCGGTGGTATAGAAATACAATACTAGCACGACAAGGCTATCACACGCAAACGTAGGCAAGTTACACACAACTCAAGGTACTTTCATTTTATGCTAAAGTCCGTGTTTGACCCAAAGTACTACGACGTTAAATTCTTTTTAAAAGATCCATTTCTTTTACAAAGGTCACCCGATACCCGTAGTATCAAAATAAAGTGACTAACATTTTAATTAAACCAAAACAACTTCCAGACTTTCCTTTTTAAACCAAATTAAGACAATACCATGCCTTCTTTTTAGACCAAAACACTTTTCCTTTTAAAGTCAAGTTACCATTTTAAAACCAATGGTAAAACCATTCCTTTGTTTTCATAAAGTTGTTATAACTAACTTTCCATAAAGCTGTTATAACACTTTATGTTCTAAACCAAAAACTCTTCAATACCATAAGTCTCTTTTCTTTTAAAACAACAACAAGTATTCTTTTAAAACCCAAATAACTTACTCTTTTCAAAACAAGTAACCTATACTTAAAATCAAGTTACTTCTCTTTTTCCGAAAACAAGTCGTTATAAGTCAAGTCTCTTATCTTTCAAAATCAAGTCGTTTATAAGTCAAGTCTCTTATCTTTCAAAAACCAATAAACCATTCTTTTACCTACATAAAGTCGTTATAACTAACTTCCCATAAAGCTATTATAACACCTTATGTTTTAAACCAACCAATTCACTTAGCACATGTATCGATCTCCTCGTAGAATATTCTAAATGCATGGTTCCTTATTCTAGAGAAAATTCGCAGACCTCCCCGCAACCACAAAAATCTCCACCTCTACTCAGGCCCGCTACCAGGCCAACAACTCCCAGGGGAGAGGGTTACACGTCTAACCGGACGTGTACAATTCTACTTCACAATAACACTACACAAGTCTACTGTAAATACAATCCAATGTAAATACAGTTCAATCCTTTATAATCATCCTTCCAATATATCTTATACTCAATTCTAAATTACTACACTATGTAATATCCAATTACAATAGGGGGACATAGATTATTACCTCGATAAGCCCAAAATTATCCAAGATTATATGTCGATCCTGAGCAACGTTTAGCTCCAATTCCTTACGCTCCAACACGCTCCAAGCGACCCTTAGAAGTTTCTAAACAACTTCTCTTAACACTTCAACCAAGCTTATGAAGATTTTCTAGGGTTTCATTTTGCGACTATTGGAATAAAGTAGCATTTCCGGGCTCCTAGTATTAAAACAACTTTGGAATACTACTAGGGATACTAGGCCAAGGTATTTGGGATTATACAACAATACACAAAGTATTTTCTACACAAGAAGGGGGGGAGGGACGAAAACACAAGCTCAAGGGAGGGAGTATTTTTGCCTTGGAAGGCTTAAGTGTGGAATGAATTTAGTCTTCAACTTAAGGGGGTATATATAGAGGATTCAAGGGTCAAGATCTAAGCAAGGTGTGTGGTCAAGATTGGGCCATGTGTGTGTGGGTCCCACCACACCACATGGCCAACGATTTGGGCTACCAAGTGTCAAGGCCATTCGGCAAGCCACTTGTCCCTCCAATTCGGCCAAGGGTGCCACATGGGGGTGACACGTGTCGCCCCCCGATTCGTCCAAAATATTTCGTCTTCCGAAAATATCCAAAATACCGAAAATCTCAAAAACAAAGTGGGCCCCACAAAACCGTAAATTTCTCCCGTGGGCCCCACGTGACCATTTCCGAAAATAAAATCCCATAATTCTAATATAATCCAAGAAGCCCAAATACCAAATCTGGGAATCCAATTCCCATTAACGAACCTTTTTCTTCACAAAAACCGGAAACTTTTCCGTCGAAAAATCACATCTTCCTTTCTTTCCAAAATTTCTGTCGTATTCTCGTACGTACATTCTCACATACATACCCTGGAACTACGGGGTATAACAGTTCTAGCATCTCGTTGGGATCCATGTTTTCATGTTGCCTCTGTAACTCTACAGTCATGGAAGACAATATTATATATTGTGCCAGGGGAGCATTGTCTAGATGCTTCTGATAAGCCATCTTGTCAAATAAGGCACTCAGCAGGATCATCAGCAGGGACTGTTGGGAATGTTGTGTCTAACCCATACTCAATTCTTTCTAGTTTTAACACTAATCGCAGATTTCTTTAACCAGTCAGGAAAGTTTGCTCCAGTCAACTTGTTTGTTTCAACCAACATTTTAAGTGACAGATTCGACATTGTAACTGAAGAAAAGATAGACTTGAAATTAATACTTTAATATAATTTCAATTGAACACATTCATTAACTAACTAACATGGTCTTTAGTTTAATTAGCTCCCACTATTTTAACATACTCTTTTACCCCATGAATAATACGGACTCATATCAAATACGGTCATAATGGGACAAGATCCAAACTCATGTTGTCTCCGCGTTTGCTGAGGCTGATAACTTCAACAACACGATCTGGTAGGTCTCTAAACCAATTGCAAACAATTTACAACTCTTGGTTGACCGAATGTTCTAAACAATTCGATCTGCGTCCCCTATTTGTCCGACATCAGCGCCAAGACGACTAACAAGTCAACCTCGCATGCGATCGCAATTATGCATCTAAGCGGGCTTAGCCTTCATCAAGCAAACACTGGGGTGTAAATACTTACGAAGGTTTATCACCCACTACAACATTTATATGCATCTATGAAAGAGTCTGAGTCCTCGTAGACTTAGAGCAAATACTGGGGCATAAATATTCATCTCGCCGAAAAGGATTTTGCACCACAATCAATTATAACGGACGACGCGTTCATTTTAAATGAGACTTGTATTAAATTTGGGGAATATTTTAATTCAGGGTTATGACCAAGATCAACTATTATATCATACATCATATGACATCCTATCATGCAATTTCTAAACACATTTAAATGGGAAACCATCAAACCCAATAGGCATGATATAAGATGGTTTTAATCACATACTGGACGCCGTCTACCCAGACAATTATAGCGGTCATTGAAAGTAAACAATTACTGGGCGCCGCCTACCCAGACAATAATTGCGGACTAACAAATACTGGGCGCCGCCTACCCAGACATATATATGCGGACTCTATTCTAATTATTTAAATGACAATCAATTAAACAATTAGAAGAACAATTAATTTGTGCACACATTATCAAATAATATGCTAAATAACAATAATTGTGGGTTAATTAATTTGTTTCAATTTAGAAAATAGTTAAATTCAAAATTTAAACTCAATTTTCAATTTTCGGAATTTTCTGCTCATCCAAACAGTCTCTTAATAATTCAGAAATTAAAATTTAATTTTCGAGGATATTTCGCAATTTTGAACCTTGAAATATTTATAGATTTACCTGTGGACCAAATCGCTTCAAATTTACAGATTGACCCAGGGACTGAATCTGCTGATTTTAAAAACTTTTAAATTTTCAGATATATCTCAGGGACTAATTTGTAATTTTTAGAAATTAAAATATTTTCAGATTTGTTTAAGGACCAATCTTCAATTTTAAAACCTTAATTTTAATTTCAAAAAGGTCCTCAAACTATTTTAAATTTTCAAAACCAATTTCAACCCCAAATCAAATTTGGGATTCGGATTTCGGGGCGAAATTGACGGAATTAAACACACCAAACGATGGCTCACATCGTCACAAACTCACCGGTGGTTTTCACCACCGATTTGGTGGCCCACGGTGGCCGGAATCTGAGACGCCGCCGGCGGTTTCTAAAACCGTCGGTGGTGCTCCTTTTCCGGTCATCGTTGCCGTGTAGCACTACCACCATTAGATTCCTCTCGTCGAGACGAACACGATGGTATTATTACTTTATGATTTCGTCACCCGTGGTGGCGGAATAGCCCCGCCGGCGTTTCGGCGACTTTTTCCGGCGTCTTCATCGTGTTCCGCCACCTCTCAACACCTTTATCGACCATCTTAAGAAGTGGATTTCTCGATAATAGTGGAGACGGTGTTAGTACACGTCGAATCGCCGAAAATTTCACTGAAACCGCCATCAGCCACGCCGAACGATGGCCGAGACATCTTGTTCACGCCGAACGATGGCGATCTGTTCATCGCCAATTTTTTTTTTTTTTTTTTTTATAAATTCCGAAAATCAGTTTTAAATCAAAACAGTTAATTATCCCACATATCGTTATTAAAGATTATCGTATAATCATTAAACCAGTCTGGACTCTGATATCACTGTAGGGATTTGTTGGGTGTAAAACACACAAGTAAGGCACAGCGGAAGTTTAAAATTTTGTTTACTTACTTGCTCCAACAAAGGTCGTCTGTTATGATTATGCGATAATTCAAATCTGCAAAGACAGGAAGAAAACTTACAGTTTAAGCTTTGTTAGTCTTTACTAAAGGGAGCGCACGCGATTGTCAATCCGGGTGCAAGCCTTGCTTCGGTATATTCATTTGCCCAAGAAAGCTAGGAAATCTTGGCAGAGGTTTGAGAGAATTTTATTTCCTGAACTTTGAGTTCAGAAAGTGGAAGTGAGTGCTACTGAAATTATGGGTCAAGTGCCAAATATATAGTGGAGGAAACCCTAAACCAAATCAGATTTGGATCAGGCTTCAAGACCTGACCCAAATCCAAATTGCAGTGGGCCAGTCGAACTGGGCCCACTGTTATGCGGTTCCTCTATTTATTTTCTGCACGTTTTAGTTCTAATTAAATCCAAGATTTAATTTTGACTTAATTAATTAATTTTCATCAAATGAAAAGTATCCCATAATTTATTATAAAATAAAATATCTTGATTCAAAATCCGATATTTTACATTCTCTCAATATACCCTTAGACCGAAAAGACAATCGACTTAGTGTGACCCTTTAGGCCTTCACACATCGGCACTTGATCAAATCAAGGTTCACACGAAGCTCTTAGACGGCGTCGGTGATGGACCCAATATGTGAAGTACGTTTACAAAACTCAAGTAAACAGACCTCTATGTGAGATGATAAATTTCTTTCATTCGCGACACACTCGATCAAGCTTAAGATTTGCCAAGTGTCTATCCAAATGGCTTGATCACTTTATCTCATCTATATTAGTCGACAACTAGACCATATCCTAGATATGTCTCTTGCATTGGTCAATGACTTGGTCGACCTAGCATCTCTGAGAAGCTGAGTGTTCTCTCGAAATTCCAATCGAGGAATGAATCATATTCTTGGCTCAACTACCACCTTCAATCTACTTCGTAATTCACCCAATACAAGCCGCATCTCAACCTATAAGGCATTTGAGCTTAGGACAGGATCAAAGTGCATTGCTCCGTAAACAAGGCGATATTGACCTCAAGTCTAATGACATCTATCTCCCACATGCTGATAATACTCTAGACATGTATAACAAATAGTTTATCAGCAGGGTATGCCAATACTCCTCTAAGAGTATCCATGTGTCCATCACTAGCAACTATTGCTAGCAGTAAGTGAGATATACTACATTCTCTAAGAATGTGATGCAGACCACATGTCGACTTATAACATATCATTGATATCCCATTCTCAATGATCATTAGTCTAGGCTATTTTAAGAACTACACTCTATCATTAATATCTCACACTATTAATGACAATGTAAGTTCAAGGGATGCACATTAATGAATAATATAAACAATCAAATAATAATTCAATAATTGCAAATGCCAAATATATATTAATCTTATTAATAATATGAATGTGTTCAAGTACATCTGCTCCTAAAATGATTGTTTCTAGGACATACATACTTTCAAGAAAAAATACATAATACCCTGTAACTTACTATTCAAGATCGTTGGAATACCTTGTAACTTACTACTAAGACGCTAGAACTAATTCGTTTAAATAGAAGTAGCATAATAAGTTTTGGAGTTGGGACTTTAGTTGTTAATAACATGTTGGCTTGTAGCAGTTTTCATCATTCTAGGTTCAATGCGATGAATTTAATGCCTCGTTATTTTTAATCTTAATACATAAAATATATTTCGCAACATATAAATTATTTGGTATGTTTCGTTATTTTTGATTTATTTACAAAATTTAAACTTACCTTTATAAATTTATGATTTTATTAAAACAAACCTAATAATCAATTTGGTTTGGTTCAGTCGGTTAAATTGATTTTTTTAAATCCGTTGGCACCCCTACTTAAATGACCACCCATGAGACTCCACCCCACCCACAAAAAGGATAATTTACTCAAAATCTCAAAATTTAGTTCTTTCAACGCACTTAAAAAGGGCAGTCCGGTGCACTAAGCTCTCGCTATGCGCGAAGTTCAGGGAAGGACCCGACCAGAAGGGTCTATTGTACGCAATCTTACCTCACATTTATACAAAAGTCTATTTTCACGGCTTAAACTCATGACCTCCTGATCACATGACAGACTTAGCACTTTCATTAACACACTTATTTTCTGAAAATAGGATAATTGACTTAACAAGTTTCAAAATAAATCTAACATTTTTATACCACCAAAAGAATGTCATAGGTATTCATGTACGTAGCAGACCTCTCACAAGAAAGAATAACAAATTAGCACTTTGTAAAATTATGATGTTCGAGAAAGTGATAATACATATTGTGCATCTCATGATATTTTTTTAGAAGGTTGTCCAAAAGAGGTATATAAGGCGTTTTCATCTCTTTTCACTAATTGGATTTTCACTAAAGTAGTTGAGAAACAAGAATAAAAAAAACATTGTCTGTGAACTTTTCAAAATAAAAGAAAGGAAAATCATAATGTTAGAATAATATTCTTAATAATAGTATTAATGTAAAGATCTTATTATGGTATGTTGTAAGTAGGATATTATTAAAATTAAATAGGAGATATTATTAGAATTAAATAGGTAATTAAATAGGAAGACATTAAGGAGAAGACCACTCTACATATTTATTGTATTACATGTATATATTCATTCCATATGGCAAGAATATATACATGTAATACAATAAATATGTAGAGTGATCTTCTCCTTAATATCTTCATATTTAATCACCTATTTATGAAAGATTATTTCCCCCCTCTTTCTTCATTCCATAAGACAAGAATATATACATGTAATACAATAAATATGTAGATTGATCTTCTCCTTAATATCTTCCTATTTAATCACCTATTTAATTCTAATAATATCTCCTATTCAATTCTAATAATATCCTACTTACAACATACCATAATAAGAAGATCTTTACATTAATACTATTATTAAGAATATTATTTTAACACTCCCCCGCAGTTGAAGCTGGAGGGCGCCGAATGCTGAGACTGTCCCGAAAATCTTCAAATAAAATCAGCGGAAGCCCTTTCGTGAAGATATCTGCGATTTGATGACGCGTTGGGACATGTAATACTCGCACCTGTCCGCGAGCCACTTTTTCACGGACAAAATGGATATCCAACTCAATATGTTTAGTGCGCTGGTGATGTATTGGATTTCCAGAGAGATATATCGCACTAATGTTGTCACAGTAAACCATAGTAGCCTTCGGAATTGGGCAATGAAGCTCTAGTAAAAGATTCTGAATCCAGCATGAGTCAGACACAACATTGGCAACAACACGGTATTCAGCTTCAGCACTGGAGCGCGATACTGTGGGTTGCCGTTTGGAAGACCATGAAACTAAATTATCACCGAGGAAGACACAATACCCAGATGTGGAGCGTCTGGTGTCCGGACAGCCTGCCCAGTCTGCATCTGTATAAGTGACAAGTTTGGAGATGCAAGATGGGTAAAGATGTAATCCATATTCCTGAGTGCCCTTAATGTAGCGTACAATGCGTTTGAGTGCCTGCATATGTTCTTCCATCGGATTATGCATGAATAGACACACTTTTTGCACAGCATAGGTTATGTCTGGTCTGGTAAAAGTGAGATATTGCAACGCGCCTGCTAGGCTGTGGTACAATGTTGGATCAGCAAAGGGTTTGCTAGAGATGACACTTAATTTGGACTTTGTGTCCACCGGTGTCGCTGAGGGTTTGCAAGAGGCCATTCTAGCCCGTTCCACGATCTCAGATGCATACTTCTTCTGGGAGAGAAAGAGCCCACCTGCATGTCTTGTCACAGCAATTCCTAGGAAGAAGTGCAACAGACCAAGATCCTTCATAGCAAATTCTGAACCAAGCTGAGACATGATATTCTTGCGAAGGGAGTCTGAAGAAGCTGTCAAATAATATCATCCACATACAATAGAAGATAAGCCGTATGATTACCCTGATGATAGATAAAAAGAGAATTATCGGACCGGTTGTGTGAAAACCCCATTTGTGATACAAAATCTGCAAACCGCTGATACCAGGCCCTGTGTGCCTGTTTGAGACCATACAAAGACTTGTTTAGCAGGCATACATGATTGGGATAATTTGGATCTCTGTATCTCAATGGTTGATGCATGTAAACAGTCTCATTTAGGTGACCATGGAGAAACGCATTTTTGACATCCAACTGGTGAAGTGACCATTCTCTGGAGAGAGACAAGCTGAACAATCGCTCGATAGTATTTGGTTTGACTCTTCGACTGAATGTCTCCCACAATCGATACCAACTCAAGGCGTCTTCCCATCACCTACAAGACGGGCCTTATGCCGCTCAAAAGAACCATCAAATTTTTCTTTATGGCTAAAAATCCACATAGACCGAATGATATTAGCATTAGATAGACGGGGTACTAAATCCCATGTCCTATTTTTAATAAGAGCTTGATATTCATCATCCATGGCCATTTTCCAATTTGGGTCTTTCAGAGCAGACACGGGGTTACATGGTAAAGGTGATTTGGATACTTGGGTGTGAAGGCTGTATTTAGTGTTGGGTTTGACAATACCATGTTGACTACGGTGGCCGGACGTTGTCGGGCTGCCAGTTGGACCGACGCCATCGCCAAAGGTGGTATTTGTAAAGCTGGGCCTGGATCAGGGGCTTGGGTTGCATTAGGGGGCAAGTTGCTATTGGTTGGTGTCAAAGCACATGGGCCGGAAGGTGGCCCATCTTGCATCGGGAGATCGTGACTGTTGGGCGGTGTGTATTAGTGTCCAAAACAGTGGGTTGGGCGTCATTTGTTAAGGACACAGGTAATGGATTTAAAGAATTTTGTCCATTAGCAGTGACAGTGACCGAACTATGGGACAATGGTTGGGTAAATATTGGGTGTATCCCGGCATCCAGAAACTTATATGTGGGAGATCGTGACTCATGGATTTTTCTAAACGGGAATTGAGTTTCATCAAAGATAATATGACGGCTAATAAAAATCATATTGGAGGATAGATCATAGCATTTGTATCCCCGATGATGGGATGGGTGATCGGTGTATTTTATATACACCTTTTGAGTCAGTTTTAGTTAGTCTTTTGTCCCGTTTTGCACATATAAGTGTCGTATTAGGATAGTTTTCCTTTCTTTTGAGTCAAAGTGGTTAAAATGGCCAAATGGCGGAAAAGGAGCTAAAAGAGGGCAAAAGAGGAGATCCTAGAGCTAAAAACAGAGAAAGTGGCGAACGAGGCTGAAACCTGCATCAGCCGCGCGCCTCGCAGCCGAAGCGAGGCGCGCGCCACTATCCGCAGAGGCTGCGAAGACTCAGCGCGCGCGCTAAACATCCGGTGCTACAGAGTTGCGGCCGCGGCGCCTCGCATACAGAAATCGTGGTCGCGCGCCAAATCACCCGACGGATTGCGAGTTCGCGGCGCCGACGCGGAAAAATAAGGTTTCCAGACGGATTTTGGGTCAGGCCTGCAGGGAAAAGTTGAGGCGGTTTTTAGCCTATTAAAGGAGAACCCTAGGCAGTTTTTAATGGTTCCCCTTCTTGCACAACACAAGGTTTCTTGCTTGGAGATTGGAGACCATAGTTTAGTAATTTCTTTTCCTTTTCTTTACTTTATTTCAGTTTTTGTATGATGAACATGGGATTAGTTCTTGTCATGTCAATGGCGAGGAACTAATTCCTCTATAGGGCTTTCCATGTTGAATCTCCAGAAACTTATGTTATGATTTAATGCATGCTTATGGTTATTCTTCTTCTTGGTAGTTAATTGACAACTAATTATCACTATATGATTTCTAATCAGACTCCGAAAGGAGGGGATTGTGAATATGCTGTAAGTTGGATAGACATTCTTGGATTGGGGATGAAAATACCTCAATTATTTATGTAGCGTTAATGAGAGGCTTAACAACCCTAATTGTGCGCATGGTGCGTGACGGTTAACTAGGTTTTTGCTCTTAATCCTCCTATAGAGTTATCCTTATCACCGAAAGGTAGGTAAGGTGCGATACTGGGGTTGAGTGTTTATATAACCCTAACGGGAGTATAAAACGATTTCAGAACCCGCTTTCTCCAAAAGAAGAAGACCGTAAGTTATTGCATTAATAAGTAACATAGCGGATGAGAGAGACGTGGAAGCCCTATTCTCATCACCACTGAAGTAAACCCTTATAGTTAAATAGCTTTTATAATTCTTAGTTATCAACAACAAATCCAAATATCAATTTACCAAATAGATACCAAAAGATAGATAGTTGGTAATTGAACTCTAATCCTTGAGGACGATATTCGGTCTTATCAAGACTATACTACTTGTCACGATAACGTGCACTTGCGTTAAAGTGTGTGCATCTTACCGCGCATCAAGTTTTTAGCGCCGTTGTCGGGGATTAGGCATAGTTCAATATCAAATTTGTCTATTTTTAATTTCTAATTTGGTTTTTAATTTCTATTTTTTTAATTTTTACGTTTTTTTTTATTTTATTTTTTTTATTATTTTTGAAAAATTCGAGGTACCGTGATTGGTTGTTTGTTTTTGATCTATTTCAGGAAATCAGTTTATGCGAAGGAGAAGAGGAGCAGACACTCTTGTTCCCTTCAATCCAGAGATTGAGAAAACATGCAAACAGAACAGAAAGAATCAGCGGATTGCAACTTTGATAGAAATGGACGGAGGTCAAAACAATAACATGATGAGAGAAGGGTTAGGTGAAAATCAACATAACCCAGGAATGCCTCGGCAAGTGCCAATAGACGTGGAAGAGAGAGTCCAAATCCAGCCAGAAAGAAGTTTGGGAGACTATGTGCTGCCAAGAGTGAATGGAGCACAGACATGCATTAGGCTCCCCGCACAGAGCCAACAACTTCGAGATAAAACCGTGATTCTGGCATGGTACAGACACGGTGCAATTCGGAGGATCGCCATCGGAGGATCCACATACGCACATAGCTAATTTCTTGGAGCTATGTGCAACTTTCGATATAACGGCATCGATGATACTGTCAGTTGAGGCTCTTTCCTTCTCACTCGTGGATAGAGCAAAAGTATGGTTGAATTCCCGCCCGATTCAATTTTTACATGGCACGAAATGGCGCACGTAAATTCTTAGCCAAGTTCTTTCCTCCGTAAAGCAAAGAAACTAAGAGGAGTTGAACAACTTCTACCAAGCGGATGGAGAGTCCTTATATGAAGCTGGGAAAGGTTCAAAGATCTACAGAGAAAGTGCCCACACCATTGCATTGAGTTGTGGAACTTGGTCCACATCTTCTACAACTGGCCGAGCAAGACAAACCGTAACCATTATAGATGCAGCGGTGGAGCATTCATGAGGAAAACATTCACGACGCCATGAGTTATTAGAAGATATGGCCACTAATAACCATGTCACGTAGAGAGGTCGACAAGTGGGAAGAAGAATGAGAGTCCACGAAATAGATGCTATTGTCGCTTGAATGCCCAAGTGGCCCTTTAGCAAAACAATTCAAAGAACATACAGGTCGATAAATGCGCGCAGATGCCTAAAAGTCATGAGATATGTGGTGGCCCACATACATTTGATAGGTGTCCTTCACCGATCCCAACAATATACCAATGGAGCAGCAGAGTGTCGTGCCATAGGTAATTATCGAGGCAATGTAACAACCCCTACTCCAACACTTATAATCCGGTGGAGGAACCACCCAAATTTCTCATGGAGAGAGACTGCGCAGAATCCAGACCGTAACTCGCAGAACCAATACCAAGGGCAACAAATCAATACCAGGCAGCAGAACCAATACCGGGCGATGCAGAACCAGAGAACCGAATCAGCACTCTTCATTCAAGCACCACAAAGATCAGCGTCAATGCACCTGCTCAAGAAGAAAAGCCGACGAAATAGCAACGTAAAGATTTGCCAATGCCTGCACTCAGCCATGACATGTGCTAGATCCTCATTCAGAACTTGGAAACACAAGTGGGTCAATAGCAAAGCAGCAGCAAACAGAAAGCCACATGAGACATTGCCAAGCAACACAGAGGTAAATCCAGGAGCAATGCCAGCGTGCAATTGAGAAGCAAACAAATTGAGCAGATCACCTCACCCGATGAGTTGAGAAGAAGGCAGAGTTAGAAAAAGAGAAGGTGATTGAGCCCAGCCCTGTAGTAGAGAAAACTCCAGAGAAGGAGTATACAGAGAAGATCCCTTTTCCCCAGAGACTACAGCGAAAGGTGGTTGATAAACAATTCTCCACATTTTTGGAGACATTTAGGAAGATGCATATCAACATACCTTTCATAGAAGCATTAGAGCAGATGCCCTCCTATTTCAAGTTTATGAAGGAGATCTTGGGGGAAAAGAAGAAGCTGGAGGAATATGAGATAGTAGCACTAACAGAAGAGTGTAGTGCTATCTTGCAGAAGAAGTTGCCACCAAAACTAAAGGATCCTGGAAGCTTTACACTACCTTGCACAAAGGCGGGGTGACTTGCAACAGAGCTTTATGTGATTTAGGCGAGTATAAATCGATGCCCTTGTCGATTTAAAAGATTGGAGTTGGGTGAGGCCAAACCAACCACAGTAAGCCTGCAACTGGCCGACAGGATAGTGGTTCATCCAAGAGGCAAGATCGAGGACGTGATTGTGAAAGTAGAGAAATTCTTATTTCCTGCAGATTTCCTCATTCTTGATATGGAAGAAGATGCGGAAATCCCTATCATATTGGGGAGGCCATTCCTAGCAACGGGGAGAGCTTTGATTGATGTTGAAAGAGGAGAGTTAACATTAAGGGTGGAGAATGAAGAAATGGTGTTTAAAGTTTTTAAACACGTCATTGAGCCACCAACCGTGAGTGGGTGCTTTGCAATCAGCACCATCAAACCCATGAGCCAATACAAGTCAACCAAAGAGAGATGAGCCCAAGAAAGCAGGCATGGTTTGCCGAAATTCCACTAAAGGAGGTATGTGTTCCTGAACTCCCCCTTACTGATAATGCTAAGAAGAAAAGAAGAAAAAGAAAACGCAGAATGTGGAGGAAATGGATTTGTTGTGGGTTAATCACCTCACATTTATTAAGCTAAGGAGCTTGCGTCCGCTAAAAGACGTTAAAGACAAGCTACTGGGAGGCAACCCAACGTTTTTCAATTATGTTATTTCAATTGTCTATAGATTATTTTAATTTCTCCTAGAACGATCTCACGGTCTTGGGTTCTGTTTGTGTTATCGATGTGTACAGTAAATAAACCGGAGGACGGAAAAGTCAACGAAAGCCGATTTTCGTAAAAGCGGGTAGCCGCGGCCAGAGCAAGCGGCGCAAAAGAATGTAAAATTTGCCAAGTTTAGCCGCCATACCAGAATGCCGCGCGCATAAAGTCCCGAAGGAGTGCAGAATATTGGGCGCCGCGGCGCCAAAAGCAGGGCCGCGGCGCCTAAGCGGAAATCCAGAAACTTAAAACGCCCAGAAACCAGATTTTTCCCCAATTCCAATTTCAAAAACCTAACTCTCCCTCTCCAAAAACCCACGAAATTCCAAAAATTTGCCCACAAATCTTCCACAAATTAAACCCAACCACAACCAAAACTCTTAAATTCCTAAAAACCCTTAGCCATCTCAACCAACAAAGCTCCATTCCATAGCCTCAAACCACCAATTGAAAGAAGAACAACTTGAATCTTCTCATAAAAATGTAATCTTTTCTGTTTCGAGTCCTTTCATCAAGTCACAGGAGGTAGTAGTTTGAAGGAGTATTGTAGTTGAAGTAGTTTGGGTACTGAAAAGTTGATTGTGAAGTTTGGAGAAAAGAGTAGAAAAGGAGTGTGGGTATTGGGTAGAAGAATTAAAGTTTGGGGGTGTTGTGTTCGCTGCTAAGTTGTAGATTGTGTAGGAAACATTTGTGCCACTAAATTGAAAGCTCCAGAAACTATTTTAAACCATGGCCACCAGGAAGAGAAGAGGCTCCACATCCACCCCAACCCCACATTACGATAATACTAGGTTTGTGAGCTACGAAGCCTTCCAAAGATACAAAAAGCTTGATTCCAGACCCTTAATACCAGAAAGGTGAATGGACTACCAGAGGGAGTCATATGGGGAGGAAGATGTTTATGAGCCCATCCGGGCTATGATTGAGTTAAGGGGGTGGAGGAGATTTGTGAATCCGGAGAAAATAGCACCAATGAACACAACAATGGTGCGTGAATTTTATGCCAACTTTCCGGAGAAGGTGGAAAGGGGATGCTTTGTTAGGGGAGCTTATGTGTCTGTGACAGCAGAGAATGTAAATGCACAATTGAAGACGGTTGATGTTGAAGAAAGAAGTGATTGGAATCACTTTAGAACATGGTCTAGAAGCACCGACCGCATCGACTGGAATGCCGTTGCAGACACCGTGAGCTACCATGGGGCTGTTTTTGATATTGGAAGAAATGGATCAAGAGCACTGAACAGGTGCCAATTCAACAAAGTAGCCAAAGGTTGGCTATATTTCGTCAGCGCCCGCATGATTCCATCCACGCACTTCACCAGAGTGCCAGAGGATAGGATTAAAGCGATATATGGAATTATGAGGAATGACGATTGATGTGGGAAAGAAAGAAATAGAGCATTGAAGAAATCAGCAGTTGGTGACAACAGTGGATTGGGACACGGTACACTTATTACGGTCTACGCCACACGAGCGGTCCCAAAACTACCCACCGACACTTATGAGAGAAACCAACCGGTGTTCCGGGATAATGCACTATTTCCTGCACTCCAAGCCCCCAAAGCGGCAGACGAGAGTACCAAGAGCAGCAGCGGCAAGCAGAGGCCGAATGAACGAGGATGAGCACGAAATAGGGCTCAATGCGGCGAGACCTAGCCACCACCAACCACGTAAGGTAACCTCCGGTGCAATGATGGAGCAAGTGCTCGAACTGCAGAATGATGATGCAACATTTCGCACATTGATACAAGGACACAAATGAGTTGAGACAGGACAACATGAGTTGCGACAAGGGCAACAAGAATTGAGGCGAGCAAGCAATTGCACCAACAAAGATGACGAGATGAGTTCCTGCTCAACCAATGGTCGATGCATTATCCACCGCCACCACCACCATTTTAGCCAAAGTCTGTAAGTGTTTTTTTTTTAGTGTCTTTGAGTCTACACACATTGGGGACAATGTGTGATTTAAGTTTGGGGTGTTTTATTTGTGTCGTGTTTTATTTGTGTCATGATATGTTTTATTTAAGTCTTTTTGATTGTTTCATGTTTATTTTGAGTCACCAAATTTTTTTCTTTTTGAGTCACAATTGTCTGTCAAAGATCATGTATGATGTAGTTGCTAGAAACACATAGTGAATTAAGGTGGAATAATGTAACGGAATTGAAGCAACTATCTAAACACCTAAGTTAGATATGCCAAAAACTCACAGAATCTGTCTAATTGGAGTTTCTTGATTGAGTTATGCATGCTAAAAGATAAATACTTATGTGTTATGATTGCTTGCTATTTGAGGCGAAATAGTTAGGATATGCATGTTAGGGAGATGACTCAGGCATCTCTTTGATAGTCAATTCTTACCATTCTTTTCTATCCCGTACTTTAAAAATATCCCTAGTCAGCCCCATTGAGCCTAAATTTGAAACTTCTTCTTTGACACCCTATATTCCCACAAATTGTACCATAAGTGAAAATATGAAATAGTGGAATACATTGTGTTAAAAAAGAGACAAAAAGAGTGAATAAGTCTGCAGACCCCAATACAAAAGTAATAAGAAATAGGCAAAAGCCTAAGTTTGGGGGTGCTTGTCATTATTATATACTTCACTCTCCCAAAACAAAAGAGGGGAAAGATAGAATTGAAATGAAGAAAAGAACAAAAAGAAAAGGGAAATACTGAAAAGCTAAAGAGCTTATGGTACACAAAAATGAGCCTAAATGCCTATTTTTACCAACCCCTACCTAAGCCTACATTGCAACCCTTAAAGTCCTGAAGATCTCTTTTATGCATATCCAGAATTAGTGGAGAATAGCAAGTAAGCATACCATAAGATTTTTGAATTTATATGCATGATTTAGTATATTGACTTCCATTAAAGCATGATGAATATGAGTTGCGAAATATCTAGCTTAATGTGCTGAAATGTCATGCTATATGTTCCTGCATATTATTTTGCTAACCTTCATGTTTTTCTAGTTAACACTAATGCAGCAAAAGTAATCAATGGCAGTGAGTCTTTTATTTTCGTTCTTTGAGTCTTTTATTTCTTTCTTTCTATCTTTGCTCGAGGGCGAGCAAAGGTTAAGTTTGGGGGTATTTGATCGGTGTATTTTATATACACCTTTTGAGTCAGTTTTAGTTAGTCTTTTGTCATGTTTTACACATATAAGTGTCGTATTAGGATAGTTTTCCTTTCTTTTGAGTCAAAGTGGTTAAAATGGCCAAATGGCGGAAAAGGAGCTAAAAGAGGGCAAAAGAGGAGATCCCAGAGCTAAAAACAGAGAAAGTGGCGAACGAGGCTGAAACCCAGACCAGCGCCGCGGCGCCTCCTGCAGTCAGAAGCAGGGCCGCGGCGCCCACTATCCAGAGAGGCTGCAGAAGACTCAGCGCCGCGGCGCCAAAAGCAGGGCCGCGGCGCCTAAACATCCGAAAAGCTACAGAAGTTGCATGGCTCTCGAATGCAGAATCGGGGCGCGGCGCCAAATCACCGACGGATTGCGAAGTTCGTAGCGCCACTGTCTGCGAACGCGGCGCCGCGACGGAAAAATAAGGTTTCCAGCCGGATTTTGGGTCGAACTGCGAGGAAAAGTTGGCGTTTTCAGCTATAAAAGGAGAACCCTAGGCGGTTTTAAGGGTTCCTCTTCTGCAACACAAGGCTTCTTGCTTGGAGATTGGAGACCATAGTTTAGTAATTTCTTTTCCTTTTCTTTACTTTATTTCAGTTTTTGTATGATGAACATGGGATTAGTTCTTGTCATGTCAATGGCTAGGAACTAATTCCTCTATAGGGCTTTCCATGTTGAATCTCTAGAAACTTATGTTATGATTTAATGCATGCTTATGGTTATTCTTCTTCTTGTTGAGATCTATCCAATAATTGAATTGAATGCTTGGTAGTTAATTGACAACTAATTATTACTATATGATTTCTAATCAGACTCCGAAAGGAGGGGATTGTGAATATGTTGTAAGTTGGATAGACATTCTTGGATTGGGGATGAAAATACCTCAATTATTTATGTAGCGTTAATGAGAGGCTTAACAACCCTAATTTTGCGCATGGTGCGTGACGGTTAACTAGGTTTTTGCTCTTAATCCTCCTATAGAGTTATCCTTATCACCGAAGGTAGGTAAGGTGCGATCTTTGAGGTTGAGTGTTTATATAACCCTAACGGGAGTATAAAACGATTTCGTAAACCTGCTTTCTCCAAAAGAAGAAGACCATAAGTTATTGCATTAATAAGTAACATAAGCGGATAGAGAGGAGACGTGGAAGCCCTATTCTCATCACCACTGAAGTAAACCCTTATAGTTAAATAGCTTTTATAATTCTTAGTTATCAACAACAAATCCAAATATCAATTTACTAAATAGATATCAAAAGATAGATAGTTGGTAATTGAACCCTAATCCTTGAGGACGATATTCGGTCTTATCAAGACTATACTACTTGTCACGATAACGTGCACTTGCGTTAAAGTGTGTGCATCTTACCGCGCATCAATGGGTATCCCAAAAAAATGCATGGAGTAGATCTTGATTGTAATTTATGGATGGTGGTGGATGGGAATAATGGATAACACAAGCAACCAAAGACCCGGAGATGAGAGTATGTCGGTTCTCGAAGGTACAGTAATTGAAGGGGTGTTTGGTGTGATGTATGTTTGTTTGGTAGTATATTCAACAAATAAGTAGCCATCTAAAGTGCATGATGCCAAAAGTTAGGGGGAAGTGAGGCATGAGCAAGGGATGTCCTGACAATATTATTTATGGTTCGTATTTTGCGTTCCGCCTGTCCATTTTGTGAAGATGTGTAGGGGCATGAGAAACGAAAATTCAAATCATTTGTTTTGCAAAAATCCCAAAATTTTCTATTATCAAACTCCCGCCCGTTATCACATTGGATGTTTTTGATATCCCGTTCAAACTATTTTTGGATGAAAGCTCTAAAACAAATGAATGTAGAAAACACTTGGGATTTTTTCGATATGGGAAATGTCCACAAGAATTTAGAGTAGTCATCTAAAACAAGCAAATAATATCTATGTCCCGAAGAGCTCAAAACAGGGGATGTCCAAATATCACAATGTATAGTATCAAATGGCAAAAAAGTGCAATTAGAAGAAGACTCAAATGGTAGTTGAATATGCTTACCCAAAGGACAAGATTGACACTTATTAAGAGTTCGTGTACATGAAATTGAATTATTGCGTTTGAGAGAGTTTAAAACAGACTCTCCCGGATGTCCCAAACGTTCATGCCATAAATTGGAATTAAAAACAGCAAAATTAAAGTGTTTCTTGTCTGGTTGTAGTAGTGAAGTAACTGGATAAAGTTCTCCCTGGCTATCACATCTCATTAGTTGTGCCCCTGTCTGAAAATCACACACAGTAAAACCAAAAGGATCAAAAGCTACGGTAACCCAGTTATCTGAAGTAAACTTTCGAACGGAGATTAGGTTTTTGATTAATTGTGGTGCATGAATAACATTTTTCAAGGCTAATGGTGGATTTGGTTTGGACAATTTAGTAGAACCATATCCTTTTATTGGAATGGAATGACCATTTCCGACAGTTATACCATTTGATTTGCTCAAATTAAAATAGGACGTAAGATTACCTTGGGATGACGTCATATGTGACGTTGCACCTGAGTCCATATACCATTAGGTATGCAGTGGATTAAGCCCGAGTGTGTGCATGACATGTTCAATGTCCGCCGGTTGGCCCACTGTTGAGTGGGCCTCGTTCCACACCTGAGGCCCAAAGACATATGATGTCCCGCCATTATTCTTGCTCCGGCCTGTTGTTGGGCTTGTTTAAATTTGGCCCGATGGTCGTGGACAAATCGACAAAATCATCCGAAGAGACACATTGGTACATTGATTTCTTTGGGTACGAAAATGTGGAATTGGGCCTGGCCCAGTTGGTTGTAGGGATTCCATTGTGGTCAGGCCCATTGTGGTTGTTGTCGGAAGTGTCCACCACTGCCACTCCTGCCGCCAGCGTTGCTGCCATTACCGCCGCTGCCGCGGCCGCCGGAACCACCGTCGCCGCCGCCGGAAATCCGATTGTTCCCGTTTCTGTTGCGGTTTCCACCTTTTTTATTCCCATGCCGTCCTTTTTGACCCCGGTTATTTTGTGAGGTTGCAATATTATTTCCATCATTGGTGACCATGTACGCCGATTCGGTTGTGTTAGCAACCTTTTTAGAGAAGCCTTGTTCTTCTATGATTAACATAGATCTTGCTTTGTAGAATAATGGAAGTGGGTTACTTTGACGGATAATGGTGGTAACTCCGTTATACGCCTCTGTCAATCCGGCAACAAGTTGTAGAACCAAACGGTTGTCGGAGATGGGGGAACCAACATTTTTTAATTGATCCGCCAACATTTTGAGGCGTTGACAATAAGCGGAGGCATTAGGAAAATCCTCCATATCAACACCGGAGAATTCTTGTTCCAAAGCAACTGCACGGGAGTTTTGATTATCATAAAAAATGTCCCGTAATCGATTCCAAGCATCAATTTCTTTAGAATTTGTTTCCATGACCGTG
The DNA here is from genome assembly GCA_029844215.1 of Przewalskia tangutica. Taxonomy (NCBI): domain Eukaryota; kingdom Viridiplantae; phylum Streptophyta; class Magnoliopsida; order Solanales; family Solanaceae; genus Przewalskia; species Przewalskia tangutica. The sequence goes on along the minus strand of CM056739.1, from coordinate 11,563,611 downwards.
TGCAACAAATCAGTGGAAATTATTGAATATATCCAACAAAGAACAGTGGCATCTAGGACATTCCACAATTCTTTGTCTTCATCCGATGTCAAAACTTTTTCTTTGTATTTTTCCGGGGAAATGATGTGGTGAAGAACCCGGTGAGAACGACAATATTTTTTGAAAAGTTCCGCCCAAGAAGCATAATGCACATTCTCCATTTGTAAAGTTATGGGGACATGAGTTTTGATATTAGATACTGTGAGAGCGAGGTGATAAAATGATTTGGATTCAGACATGTTGATGATAGTTGGATAGATGAACAATGGAAAAACACAATGAAAAAAATCAAGAGAATTTCGGCTAGGAGGGTTTGGAGGAGCCGGAAAAAAAATTGTTTTGAAAAGAATTTTTTGGTATTTAGGAAGATGAATCTTTTTCCTTAAGCTTTGATACCATGAAAGATTATTTTTCCCCTCTTTCTTCATTCCATATGACAAGAATATATACATGTAATACAATAAATATATAGAGTGATCTTCTCCTTAATATCTTCATATTTAATCACCTGTTTAATTCTAATAATATCTCCTATTTAATTCTAATAATATCCTACTTACAACATACCATAATAAGATATTTACATTAATACTATTATTAAGAATATTATTCTAACACATACAACCAAAGTTTTAACGAGATAATATTATAATCGTACTTATGCTTCAGCAGTGAATAAAGTAGAGTCAGCTATATAAATTTTCAGTGATCCTATTTTTTCATTTAATCTCAACTATTGTAATAATTTCCTTTGGAGAGTCTTCTCATTATTACATAATATTTATATTGTGTACAATAGAGGAATCCTAATTCGGTAAAGATCCTAATATACCATAAATATACATTTATCATAATTACATAATATACAGAGAATATTCGCTAATACACTCCCTCAGTCGGAGCGGAAGGAGGTCGGACGCTGAGACTGGATCTGAAGTCAAGGAATAATTGTCGGGGAAGTCCTTTGGTAAATATATTTGCATACTGATATGATGAGGGCATGTGTAATACTCTAACATGTCCTAGAACAACTTTCTCACGAATGAAGTGTATGTCCATCTCAATGTGTTTGGTTGGTGTAGAACCGAGTTGTGAGAAATATAAATGACAGATATGTTATCACATTACACAATAGATGCCCGACGCAAATGACACTGGAGCTCCAACAGTAGATTTCGAAGCCAACAAATCTCAGCTACCACATTTGCAACGCCTCTGTACTCAGCTTCGGCATTGGATCAGGATAAGGTGGTCTGTCTCTTGGCAGACCATGAAACTAGATTATCCCTTAAGAATACACAATAGCTAGAGGTGGAGCATCACGTGTCTGGACACCCTACCCAATCTACATCCGTATATGACAGCAACATGGTCGGTGCAGAGGGATATAAGTGTAATCCATAATCAAGAGTGTCCTTAATGTATCGAATGATACGCTTAAGGGTAGTGAAATGAGACTCCATGGAGGCATGCATAAACAGACACACATGCTGAACATCATATGCAATATATGTCCTGGTAAAAGTGAGGTACTGAAGTGCACCTGCGAGGCTCCTATATAGAGTAGGGTCGGAAACTAGAGCACCATCCATAACAGTGAGCTTAGATTTTGAATCAACCGGAGTGGACATGATTTTGCAATTTGTCATCTTAACCTTGTATACTATCTCCTCTGCATACTTGCGCTGACTTAAGAACATGCACTCTTTGGATCTGGTCACCGATATACCTAAGAAGTAACTCAACCTTCCCAAGTCAGTCATAGCAAATTCGGAGCTAAGTGTTAGCCGATTTCCAAATGCTCACACAAGTGTATGTATCGTTACAAGTAATATAGTATGGTAAGACCTAATATCGTCCTCAGAGACTGGTTTTCAATTACTGAACATCTACTATATGTTATTTATTTGGCTAACGATAGTTTGATTTGGGTTTTTATCTAAAATTACTAGGATAATTGCGAGAATTAAACTAAATATGATGTGATGTAAATCTGTTATGATGGAATTAGGGCTTCCAATATCCTCGACTATCCACTCTTTTCAATCATTAATGCAACAAGAGTGGCTTCTTCTTCTACGTTAATATAGCAGGTTAACTAGACTGTCTTATATTTCGGTTAGGATATATAATCGCTCAACCCCAGTACAAATTTTTTCTATATTTCTATGATAGGTTTTACCACATAGGAGGATTAAGAACAATAACCTACAATGCTACACAAGTATCGGGGTACTTTCGTCCGCGATTTTAACTTATGTCTATTCAATCACAACATATTCAAATCTCTCCTCTCGGTTCTTGATTCGAAATCATATAAATTATGATAATTAGTGATCAGTTAACTATCAAACATTCACACCAATATTGAATAAATCTTAATCAAGTGAAGAGAAAACCAAACTAATGTATTAACTCATGAAAAAGAGTTTCAAGCGATTCAAAGGAAAGCCCTAATTAACTGTTTAGCTCCTAGCCATAGACATACTAAGAACTAATACAAAATCCAACATGAACTGAATTGAAATAAAGAAAAGGAAAAGAAAATACTTAGAACTAGGTCTTCAAGCGGCGTGTTGTGTTGTCAGGGATGAGATATGTACAAGATTCTCCAAGCTACCCCCCTTTAGGTCAGGGTTTTAGGATTATATAGTTGAGAAAAATTATATTTCGGATCGTTTTTCCCTTCGAAAATCGGCCCAGAAAATTAGAAATTCCGAATCGGCGTCGCGGCCCTGTTGGATGGCGCCACGACGCTGAAAATACTGTGACAAAATCAGACTCCGCAGGATAATTAGCGTCGCGGCGCCTGTGACGTTCTTTGGCCAGTTTTCTGTTTTTGTGTCATTTTCTCGTCCGGACTTCGTCTGATTTCTTCTATACTTCCCGGGACTTCTTAGACTTCATTTCTTAGCCTTTTCTTGTGCAATTACACCTCAATTAAGCTCATTTCATCTTCTTTTTGTCATTTCTCCATTTAGGACCGCTGTGACTCAAACGAAAGAAAAATGACTCTAATACTATACTAAACACAAACTAAATGAGTAAAATACTAACTAAAAATGACTCAAAAAATGTATATAAAATATGCCTAACAAATACCCCCAAACTTTACCTTTACTCTCCCTCGAGTAAAGCACTAAACAAAAAAATAAAAACGAAAACAAAATCAAATAAAAGACTCAATAAAATAGATCAAATAGTTATTGCAATCCTCTTTCAAAACCATGGATGAAAGATAGGATAATATGTTAGAACATATATAGCATGAATAATTAGCAATCTAGAATTTCAAGTTAGATATTCCGCAAATTCACTTAGATCATAGTCACTGAAAATACAAACACCTAACCTATGCATGTCAGTTTCATTCCATCTTTCTCAAACGCTATAGACCTGTTTACTTGTTATTCTCCACTAATCATAGACATACACATTAGAGATCATCATGACTTTCAAGCGTTGTAATGTAAGGGTAGGTAAAAGTAGGCATTTTAGGCTCAAATTACGTACCATAAGCATTTTCCATTCAACTCCTTTTTTCATTCTTTTTACTTTCTTTTTAGTCTCATACCTATTTGTCCCCTCTTTTCTTTTGAGAGAATGAGACATATTACTCAAGAACAAGCACCCTCAAACTTAGACTTTTGCATATTTTTCATTGGGGTGCATCAAATTTTTCATTCTCTTCTTATCTTTTTTTCAACACTTTTCATTCCAAGAATCTCCAATTATCACTTATGGCACAAAAATGGAATCATAGGGTGTCAAACAAAGATATTATTTTAGGCTCAAAGGGGCTGACTAGGGATACAATTTATGTCAGGGTAGGTAATGACTGGTCAGAAGGGCTATCAAAGAAATGTCTGAATCATTTCCCTAAACATGTACATCTTAACTATTTCGCCTCAAATAACAAGCAAACAGATTTTCTAGATATTTTTCAACTTTTATTTCCATAACTGACACACATATGCTAAGCACAAATATCCCAAATAATTAGATGTCATGAAGTTTTGGCATTCTAACTTAAGCACACATATTGTTGCTTTCAATTCCATTACATTTCCAAATGCTCACGCAAGTGTACATATCGTTACAAATAATATAGTCTGGTAAGACCTAATATCGTCCTCAGAGACTGGTTTTTAATTACCGAACATCTACTATTTGTTATCTATTTGGCTAACAATAATTTGATTTGGGTTTTTGTGTAAAACTACTAGGGTAATTGGGAGAATTAAACTAAATATGATGTGATGTAAATCAGTTATGATGGAATTATGGTTTCCAATATCCTCGACTATCCACTCTTTTCAATCCTTAATGAAACAAGAATGACTTCTTCTTCTACGTTAAGATAGCAGGTTAACTAGACTGTCTTATATTCCGGTTAGGATATATAATCGCTCAACCCCAGTGCAGAAACCTTCTATATTTCTATGATAGGTTTTACCACATAGGAGGATTAAGAACAATAACCTACAATGATACACAAGTATCGGGGTACTTTCGTCTGCGATTTTAACCTATGTCTATTCAATTACAGCATATCCAAATCTCTCCTCTCGATTCTTGATTCGAAATCATATAAATTATGATAATTAGTGATCAGTTAACTATCAAACATTCACACCAATATTGAATAAATCTTAACCAAGTGAAGAGGAAACCAAACTAATGCATTAACTCATGAAAAATAGTTTCAAGCGATTCAAAGTAAAGCCCTAATTAAGTGTTTAGCTCTCAGCCATAGACATGCTAAGAACTAATACAAAATCCAACATGGACTGAATTGAAATAAAGAAAAAGAAAAAAAATACTTAGAACTAGGTCTCTAATTGTAGCCTCCAAGCATTGTGCTGTGTTGTCAGGGATGAGATATGTACAAGATGCTCAAAGCTGCCCCCCTTTATGTCAGGGTTTTAGGATTATATAGTTGAGAAAAATTGTGTTTCAGACCCTTTTGCCCTTCGAAAATCGGCCCAGAAAATTAGAAATCCCGACTCGGCGTCGCGGCCCTGCTGGATGGCGCCACGGCGCCGAAACTATTGCGACAAAATCAGACTCCGCAGGACAATTAGCGTAGCGGCGCCTGTGACGTTCTTTGGCCAGTTTTCTGTTTCTGTGTCATTTTTTCGTCCGGACTTTGTCTGATTTCTTCTATACTTTCAGAGACTTCTTAGACTTCCTTTCTTGGCATTTTCTTGTGCAATTACACCTCAATTAAGCTCATTTCATCTTCTTTTTGTCATTTCTCCATTTAGGACCGCTGTGACTCAAAAGAAAAAAAACGACCCTAATACTATACTGAACACAAACCAAATGAGTAAAATACTAACTAAAAATGACTCAAAAAGTGTATATAAAATATGCCTAATAAATACCCCCAAATTTAACCTTTACTCTCCCTCGAGTAAAGCACTAAACAAAACAAAAAACGAAAACAAAATCAAATAAAAGACTCAATAAAATGGATCAAATAGTTATAGAAATGCTCTTCCAAAATCATGGATGAAAGATGGAATAATATGTTAGAACATATATAGCATGAATAATTAGCAATCTAGAATTTCAAGTTAGATATTTCGCAAATTCACTTGGATCATAGTCACTGGATCAGTTTCATTCCATCTTTCTCAAACGCTATAGACCTATTTACTTGTTATTCTTCAGTAATCATAGACATACACATTAGAGATCATTAGGACTTTTAATCGTTGTAATGTAGGCTTAGGCAGGGATAGGTATAAGTAGGCATTTTAGGCTCAAATTACGTACCATAAGCATTTTTCATTCAACTCCTTTTTTTCATCTTTTTACTTTCTTTTTAGTCGCATACCTATTTGTCCCCTCTTTTATTTTGAGAGAATGAGACATATTACTCAAGAACAAGCACCCCAAAACTTAGGCTTTTGTCTATTTTTCATTGGGGTGCATCAAATTTTTCATTCTTTTCTTATCTCTTTTTCAACACTTTTCATTCCAAGAATCTTCAATTATCACTTATGACACAGACATGGAATCATAGGGTGTCAAACAAATATATTATTTTAGGCTCAAAGGGGCTGACTAGGGATACAATTTATGTCAGGGTAGGTAATGACTGGTCAGAAGGGCTATCAAAAAAATGTCTGAATCATCTCCCTAAACATGTACATCTTAACTATTTCGCCTCAAATAACAAGCAAACAAATTTTCTAGATATTGTTCAACTTTTATTTCCATAACTGACACACATATGCTAAGCACAAATATTCCAAATAATTAGATGTCATGAATTTTTGGCAAATCTAACTTAAACACACATATTGTTGCTTTCAATTCCATTACATTTCCAAATTCTCACGCAAGTGTACGTATCGTTACAAGTAATATAGTCTGGTAAGAGTGATTATCGTCCTCAGAGACTAGTTTTCAATTACCGAACATCTACTCTATATTATCTATTTGGCTAACGATAGTTTGATTTGGGTTTTTGTGTAAAACTACTAGGTAATTGCGAGAATTAAACTAAATATGATGTGATGTAAATCAGTTATGATGGAATTAGGGCTTCCAATATCCTCGACTATCCACTCTTTTCAATCCTTAATGCAACAAGAATGACTTCTTCTTCTACGTTAAGATAGCAGGTTACTAGATTGTCTTATATTTCGGTTAGGATATATAATCGCACAACCCCAGTGCATAAATCTTCTATATTTCTATGATAGGTTTTACCACATAAGAGGATTAAGAACAATAACCTACAATGTTACACAAGTAGCAGGGTACTTTCGTCTGCGATTTTAACCTATGTCTATTCAATTATAGCATATCCAAATCTCTCCTCTCGATTCTTGATTCGAAATCATATAAATTATGATAATTAGTGATCAGTTAACTATCAAACATTCACGCCAATATTGAATAAATCTTAATCAACTGAAGAGGAAACCAAACTACTGCATTAACTCATGAAAAAGATTTTCAAGCGATTCAAAGGAAAGCCCTGCTGGATGGCGCCATGGCGCCGAAACTACTGCGACAAAATCAGACTCCACAGGATAATTAGCGTCGCAGCGCCTGTGACGTTCTTTGACCAGTTTTCTGTTTCTGTGTCATTTTCTCGTCCGAACTTCGTCTGATTTCTTCTATACTTCCCGGAACTTCTTAGACTTCATTTCTTGGCCTTTTCTTGTGAAATTACACCTCAATTAAGCTCATTTCATCTTATTTTTGTCATTTCTCCATTTAGGATCGTTGTGACTCAAAAGAAATAAAAACGACCCCTAATACTATACGAAACATAAACAAAATGAGTAAAATACTAACTAAAAATGACTCAAAAAGTGTATATAAAATATGCCTAACACTAAGCAATGTAATAATCTCATTTGTAACCCATCAGATGAAGCAGTGAGCACAATCTCTTCTACATACAATAGTAAGTAAGCGGTGTTAGCGCCTCGGTGAATAATGAACAGAGAATTATCGCACATGCTGCATACAAACCCATTCTACAAAATATACATGGCAAATCGATCATACCATATTTGGGGTGCCTGTTTCAAACCATACAATGACTTACGGAAGCGATAAACAAGATGAGGTTCTATTGGATGAACAAACCCAGGTGGATGGTGCATGTAAACAGTGTCTTTCAAATCCACATGCATAAATGCATTTTTCACACCAAGCTGATGTATTATCCAGTGCTTGCCCATGACAATACTCAGAACTGTGTGAATGGTAGTTGGTTTGACAATCGGGCTGAACGTCTCTCCACAATCTATACCATCCTGCTGATTTGTGTCATTAGCCACGAGACGTGCCTTATATCTCTCTAGGTTTTACTCTCTCTGAATTTATGACGAAATAGCCACATGCACCAGATCACATCCACCCCCTCAGGTCTAGGTACTATTACACCCTGTAATTCAAGGGCAATAGAGTGAGAACGTAAGTAAGGAAATAAGATTTGAATATTGGAAGGAAAATATATTTACATTTTCTATATGGAATAATTTTGGATACAACAAATGTGACGACGAGAATTAATATTAGTGGTTGAATTCTTTCCAAATGGAGTTATGGACTTAGGATTGTATTATTAAATCTTAGGATTAATAATATGAGTCAATCAAAAAAATTATAATTGGGGGGGTTCCATCGAAAATAAGAAGATTTGGCTAAGAGTTGGATTAATATTTTGTGAAGAGATTAGTGTGGAAGATATTTTCATAAAGTGTAGACAAGTGGTCCACATGGGTCCCCATCCACTTGTGCTTGTGCACATGTTATAGATACAAGTCTTGAAGACTCATTTGCCTTAGCTCATAATATATTCTCATCCAAACCCTCCTCTCTCTTCTCTTCTCTTGCAAATTTCGAAAATCCCTTAAGCCAAGAAGAACAAGATCAACTTATTTTCCAAAGATTAAGCTCCTTAACTAAGTTCTAAGTCAAGTTAACACAACAAGATAGAGGGTCACGGTTTTGGCCAAGGAAAATGTCTTGAAACCCTAATCTTGTTTATGAACTTTATGGAAGTAAAATAAAAAAGCAAGATGGTTACAAGCTTGTAGAGGATACGTGTGTGTGATTATAACGTGTAGAAGTGGTGCTAAAAGTGAGGATGGGCCGAGAGCTTTTGTTTTGGGCTAAGTTTAAGGTAAGAATTCTTCTTCCTCTTGAAGTAATTGGAAATTACATGTTAAAATGGAGAATAAGAAGTGCATGTGACATTTGGCATGTTAGCCGATTTAATGGACTGTTTTGTTGGTATTGGATTCGTTGGTTGTTATTGTTATTATCGTCACTAAGTGCATGTTATATTGAAGGAAACCTTGTTATTGGAAGTTGAAATGGTTTATATTAAAGTGTTAGAACTTGAATTGGATAATAAGGAATTATGGAAAGGGTTATGGTATTGGTTGTTGGCCGAGAACTGCATGAAACTGTGAGACGTTGTGGTGCTGTTTTAGGGGCTTTTTTGTGGGGTTATAATGCTGAAAATTTAGTTACCATTATGCATGTTTAAATGTGGTAATTGCTAATGTAAGTCCTAAAGGATTAAGTGTGTAGAATGATGTAGAAAGGCTTCACATTCTACCCTCGTTGTGTTGTGATAAAGTATTTACCGCATCCCAGAAAGGGTTGGGCAATATATGTTCACCGCTCCCTTTACTTGAGGGTCGGGCATTATTAGGGATGTCAATGGGGCGGGGCGGGGGCGGAGGAAGGGTATCTCATACCCATACCCACCACCTAAAACACATCCCCACCCGGGGCGGAGGCGGAGGAAGGGTATCTCATACCCATACCCACCACCTAAAACACATCCCCAGCCCCTCCCCACCACCCATCACGGGTAGTAATTCTTCCACCCGCCCCCGCCCCACTTACTTCACGCGGATACCCACTTACCCGGCGGGTATCCATTAATAAAATGCTCAAATAATGTCTATCAATTGTTTTAGTCACCAAAATGAAAGTTATATAAGAAAAAAGAAAAAAAAAGAACATTTCCACTATTGTGTATCGAATATCAATTCTAAAACCTTGTCAAAATATTATGAATATTAAAAAACAGTAAAGATGAAAATATTTAACAAAAAAAAGGAGAACAAAGAGAATAAGAAAAAGAAACGTGGTGCATTACGATGCGGGTTAGCTCAAGTCACATTTTAAATCAAGAAAGGGCCAAATAAATTCGTAAATAAACTAATAGATGATACGGATATGGGCGGTGCGGGTGCGGTCGGTGTGGGTATGGTGCGGGTAGCGGGGCGGGGCGGGTGCGGGGCGGGTCTTTTATGAAATCCACTCCCGCCCCACTACCCATGGCGGGTAGCACTTTTGATACCCATACGCCCGCACCCACCAAACCATCCCCATACCCGCCCATTAGAGCGGATGCGGTACCGCGTTACGCCCCACTGACATCCCTAGGCATTATAAGTATATGATTTCATGGACATGTATCCATGATGCGGGTATAAATACCTATGACATATATGATTCCATGGCCATGTATCCATGATGCGAGTATAGATACTCACGACAGTATATGATTCCATGGACATGTATCCATGATGTGGGTATAGATACCCAAGACAGTATATTGATATATGGGCAGACATTCATGATTTTAAAATGACTCTCATACTTTTAAAATGCGATGTCTGATGTCTGATGATACAGTGGTACGATGTCTGATGAAATGCAGTGATACTGATTAGCTCTTATTTTATACGGCAGTTGGATCCGTATTTGATTTTCATACTTGTCCATGTCATCTTTTGGCCAGTTATGATCTTATTTACTGTACTTTATGTTTACATACTTGGTACCTTATTGTACTGACCCCCTTCGGAGGGCTGCATTCATGTCCGCAGGTATAGGTACTCAGTTTGGTGATCCGCGAGCTTAGGATCCTTGCTCAGCGATTTGGGATAGATTCATTGTTCCGTAGCCTAGACATTTTGGTACAGGTCTTCCATTATGGCTTATGTATATTCATGGGTACGACGAGGCCTTGTCCCGTCATGAATTCTTGTATTACTCTTGGGAGTGCAGTAGTCGTATGTGGGTTGGGCGTATACGATTGTAGTTCATTTTGGCTATTATGTATATAATGGCAGCCTTGCCGGCTTGTCTATGATGTTATATGACAGTTTAGGGGCAGGATCCCTAGTTATAAGATTATGAGTTTTTCTTAAGCTTCCGCTGATTATATGTGATGTGAGGGTATAAGGGTGCGCAGGTAGGGCACCAGTCACGACCCGTCGGTTCGGGTCGTGACAAAGGTGGTATCAGAGCATTTAGTCCTCGGAATGTCTCTGAGCAGGTGTGCGATGAGAGTCTTGGTTATCGGTGTGTTGTGCACCACACCCATAAACATGAGGCTACAGTACATTTAGAATTGGTTTCTATTTTTCTTACTCTAAGATCGTGCGATAGAGCTGTGTTGTTAGGGTAGTCCCTCCCTAACATATTATTGTGGTTGCAGCGATGCCTCCAAAGAATGCGACAGCGGCCCAGAAGAGGGAATATATGGACTTGTATACATGTTGGTAAAATTGTGGTATAATAGTTGTGATGATTCCTTGGTTTGAGTATAAACCACTTGTGATTGTTGTTGATGTTGTTGGGCTGATTGGAAATGGTATTACCGATTTTAAAGGAACTGCAATAGGACCTTATGAATGTGATTTTGTTTACAAAGGAAATACAATGTGCTAAGGACTATCAGATGTGGAATGAGACTATGTGTTATATTGTGGCCATGTGAGGCATCTTTGTGTTGCTGAGTATAGGTTGATAGGTATAGTTAAAGGAGACTATGCCGAAATGTTTATAGTGTGAGACCTACTATGAACATTCGAGGACGAATGTTTCTAAGGGGGAAGAATGTTACACCCTGTAATTCCAGGGCAATAGAGTGAGAACGTAAGTAAGGAAATAAGATTTGAATGTTGGAAGGAAAGTATATTTACATTTTCTATATGAAACAATTTTGGATACAACAAATGTGACGACGAGAATTAATATTAGTGGTTGAATTCTTTCCAAATGGAGTTATGGACTTAGGATTGTATTATTAAATCTTGGGATTAAGAATATGAGCCAATCAAAAAAATTATAATTTGGGGGGGGGGGGGGGGGGAATTAAGAAGAAAACCTTGAAATTTGGGCGGCGCCGTGGTGGAGAAGGGGTGGAGGCCGGCGGCTTGGACGAAAATTTTCTAGGGTTTTTGTTTACTTGGCTCTTGATATCATGTAAGATGATATTAATCTCCCTTGGGGAGTCTTCTCATTAATATCAAATATATATTGGTGTACAATGTTCATCCCAATTACAATAGGAATCCTAGTCACATATACAAGAGAAATCCTAGTCTTACCATAATTTTATTTACACAAATATTCTAATTATGGGTGGGGACTTATGTTACACCTGTGTTTAAAAATGTATTTTTGTTTCTTTTGGCTCTTAACTAGAAGACATTGCTTTGTGAAATACCAGATTATTTTACAGTTTAGAAGATAATATGTGGGGTTAGCTAGAACCTAATGATACCGATCAAGTACAACAACATATCCTGTGTAACCCACAAGTGGGGTCTTGAGAGGGTAGAGTGTATACAGACCTTACCCCTACCTCGAGAGGTAGAGAGGCTGTTTCCGGTACACCCTCGCTCAACTAAAATCATATCAATATATCGACCAAGTACCAATAGACAATTTGGTTATTGCTGAGTTGGGTTGGGAAGTAAAAGTGGGAGTGCACGGTACTATTTTCCTATTTTCTTGAGAATTAAAGGAGGGAAAGCAAAAGCGTTGAAGTTGCATCTTCTCTACGATGAGGACTTGGGTCCTTCCGTGTGGTTAACAATTAAAGCACTTTGCATCTACAATACTTACTGTCAAATGTGGAGTTCTGCATACATATGGGAAGATCTGGTGCTTTGCTGCATCAAACTGGATATACTTCTTAGTTGCCAGTTGTATCACCTGTCGCTTCTGATCCTAAGAAGCAATTATTGTTATAGCTTATTTAAGTAGCTGATTGAAACTAACAATTCGGTCACTCTTGACAGATGAAGAAGATCGGATTATCCTTCAGTCCCATGCTATTCATGGGAACAAATGGGCATCAATTGCAAGGCTTTTGCCAGGTAGAACAGATAATGCAATTAAAAATCATTGGAATTCAACCTTGAGGCGCTGCTGTGCCGAACTTGGTAGGTTAAGAAGCGACTCCAGCAATGTCTTGGAGGATGTTAGTGCCGAAAAATCAAAAGCATCATCTGAGGAAACCCAATCATGCGGAGATGTGAATTCTTTGAAAGCAATTGAAAGAAAAGATGTTAGCTCTCAGGAAAACCAAGAAGATAATCACTGTGAGGATAAGAGTCAAGGAGAAGTTCAATGGAGCGATGCAGCAGCAAATGATCCTCGTTATCTCTTCCGTCCTGTGGCTCGTATATGTGCTTTTAGCGTATATGGTTCTTTGAATGCCCCAGAAACCCAACTTCAAACTCCAAGGCTAACTCCTATCCAAGCGCCGGATCTTGGGATAAGCAAATTGCTTGAAGGAACTTTCAGTGACAGATTAGTGCCTCACCAGTGCGGCCATGGCTGTTGTGGCAATGCCAATCAAGAAATTAACGGAAGTTCACTCTTGGGGCCTGAGTTTGTTGACTATGCTGAGCCTCCATCCTTCTTAAGCTATGAATTGGCGACATTAGCCACAGAGATAAGTAATATTGCTTGGTGTAAAAGTGGGTTGGAAAACAGCAGCATCGAGGTTATCTTCAATCCAACAACCAGGGCAGCGTGTGGTACCTCTCACTTGTCAAGCAGACCGCTCTAATCTTTCAAATGAGTAGCCAAATATATATACATAACTTGAAATTGATGACGGATGCAGTGTCAACCTCAACAAGAAGGTGACAGCTACCATGGTACAAAAGATTTTGAAGCTGAGTTGATTTACTTAAGTTATTTGGAATATGTAGTATAGGATAAAAGAAGCTGGTTACGTGATTAAGTTAGTGTCCAAAGTCGAAAATCTATTGGTTGAAAAGAGTGTAAATTTATGAGGAGGTATTTTAAATCTTACTTAGATGAGTCCAATTTCTTGAATGGTATGATCCGAAGCTTAATATGTTGTAATTTCAACAACGTTGATGGTTTTTTTATTCAAAGAGTGGTTCCTCATTCCTTTAACTTATCCTTCTACTCAGTTGGGATGGCACAAGGAAAGCGAAAGATGGTAAATTCTTGTACTCAGCAGTTCCTGGTGAAATAATAACATCTCCTGTGCATGGTTAACTAATAGGGTGACCTTGAATGAACTTCAAATCTCAGAAATGAGTGAATCTTCTCATATTTGGACAATGGCTAGTTCCAATCTGGACACTGATTAGTTTCTTTTGTTTGTACATTTATGCTTTTGTAGCCGGTACTATGAGGTCATTGTTCTTCCAATTATTGGAACTTCCAGTGTCAGTGCCATTGTGTTTATGAATATAGATTCTTGTTGCTTCGTTACTTGCTGTATTAACACTTAAATTTAAGGTTATAGCAATTATTATTGCAACTAGGTGGTCTAAGTACAATGACATAATTGGTTATTCAGAACTGAGAAGTGATAATTCAAGGACTAACAAAAAACACAATGCCAAAAAGGAAAGACAGTCCTACAGACAGCCCTTGTGAAGAAGTACTTTGTGTAGGAGAAATATTAGTTGTTACTACTAGACAGACAGCCCTTGTGTTTAAAAAAAAGACTACACATGTATCAATAGAACAAAGAAAAAAGAGTTGATGAAATGAAGGAAAAAGTTAGAGGATTCTGGTGTACTGGCTCCTCTTTAACCACCCCAATCCACAAAGATCCACTGGTACCATGAAAGCAAAAGAAATATGAGCTGTATTATTCTTTCTTTAAATCCTCTCTTTGGTGTCTTTTGACTCAGATTTGGAAATGTGAAAGCGATGCAAAACGGACATTGGCTGAGTACCATGCTATGTTTCATACACTTGGAGTAAGTGACAAGTTCAACAACTAACATATTCATGGGGAGGGTATAGTGTACGCAGAACGTATTCTTACCTTAACAGATAGAGAAGTTGTTTTTTATAGACCCTCGGCTCAAGTAAAGAAGAAACAACATTAGGATAGCAAGCAAATTAAAGCATAAGAGACAACAAGTAGTAATAGAAAATTAAGGATAAGAAATATGAGAATACTAAAATAAAAAAATATAAGAAAATGACGAAAATAAAGTAAGTGATAAATTGTTTTTTGATTTATATAGGTGAAAATTAAAAGAAAAATAACATACAAATTTATAGCAATGTAGTAGTTAAACAACTATCATCAGTGCAAAGCGAAAGAATTAATCCCTTGATTATTTTTATTAATAAAAGGCATATATATACAAGTTACAATAGAAAAATCATTTTTCTATTCTACATCTAAATCTTTATTCTATATGGAGACTAACTATACAATTATGGTAACATTACAATACTAATTATGGTACACGACTAATATTTAATATACACAAAATATACCATAACTCTAATCAGCTCGTGATGGGCCTCGCAGTGTTGCTTCGTTGGTGTGGGCCAGTCCGTGATGCCTCATTGTTCTTAATATACATATAATATACATTTTATATTATGTGTATATTTAACACACCCGCAGTCATAGCGGACGGTCTTCGTACGCTGAGACTGTCTCTAAAATCTTCAAAAAGGACCGAGGAAAGACCCTTTGTAAAAATGTCTGCAATTTGATATCTGGAAGGGACATGGCAGACGCGTACTTGTCCTCTAGCTATCTTCTCTCGAACAAAGTGAATATCCATCTCTATATGTTTAGTGCGCTGGTGCTGAACTGGATTACCAGAAATGTAGATGACACTTATATTATCACAATACACCAATGTAGCCTTCAGAATAAGACAATGGATCTCTAAACGTAGATTACGTAACCAACATGACTTAGAAACCACATTGGCTACCCCTCGATACTCGGTCTCTGCACTTGAACGTGAAAGCGTGGATTGACGTTTGGCAGACCATGAGACCAAGTTATTTCTAAGAAACATACAATAGCCAGACGTAGACCGTCTGGTGTCAGGACAACCTTCCCAATCAGCATTTGTATAGGAGACAAATGTAGATGTCGACGAAGAATACAAATGCAAGCCATAATCAAGTGTTCCCTCAATGTGCCTAAGAATGTGTTTGAGCGCATTCATATGTTCAATCCTAGGATCATGCATGAACAAACACACCTGTTGTACGGCATATGTAATATCAGGTCGCGTGAACGTAAGATACTGAATGGCGCCTGCAAGACTACGATAGCGAGTCAGATCCTCATAGGGAGAGCCAGTTGCAGCACCCAACTTGGGTTTAGTATAAACTGGAGTAGAAGTGGACTTATAGGATGACATCCCAGCCCTCTCAATGATCTCTGTTGCATACTTCCTCTGTGATAAGAACAATCCACTTGCATGACATGTGACAGCAATCCCCAAAAAATAACTCAATGGGCCCATGTCTTTCATGGCAAACTCAGAACTGAGCATCGTCATGATAGACTTTCGCAAAACATCAGAAGAGGTAGTCAAGATAATATCATCCACATATAATAGTATATAAGCAATGGAAGAACCCCGATGATATATGAATAATGAATTATCAGACCTGCAGACCTGCTGTGAGAGAACTCAATGGTCGAAACATAGTCAGCAAACTTCTTATACCAAGCTCGGGGAGACTGTTTAAGCCCATACAAAGACTTCTTCCACAAACATACATGATGAGGATATCTAGTATCTCTAAACCCCAAGGGCTGATGCATATATGCTGTCTCCTTGAGATCACCATGTAGGTATGTATTCTTCACGTCTAGCTGATGAATGGGTCATGATTTTGAAAGATCAAAGTTGAGCACAGTGCGAATGGTAGCCGACTTGACCACCAGTCTAAATATCTCACCACAATCCACACCAACCTGTTGAGTCTTACCATCACATACAAGTCGAGCCTTATGTCTTGCAAAAGAACCGTCAGAATTATCCTTATGAGAAAAATTCACATTGACCGAATAATATTAACACCATATGAACGGGGTACCAACTCCCATGTCTTATTATCAATAAGAGCATTATATTCATCGGTCATGACAATTTTTCAATTAGGGTCATTTAAGGCAGACACGGGATTACGAGGTAAGGGTGATTTAAGAACATTAGAATTTAAATGTCTTTTTGGTTTAAAAATACTCTGTTGACTGCGGGTGACTGGACCATTACTCGGGGTTGGATTGGGTGAATTTTGAGAATTTTTAGCAGGCAGTGGTGGTGTCTGGACCATCGGAGGCGCCGCGGCGGTGACGACGATGGGAAAGTACTTTGGTTACTGGATGGTAGGCGTCGTGGCGCCTCCCTTAAGGGTCGCGGCGCTGACGACGATGGCAAAGTAATTTGGTTACTGGATGGTAGGCACCGCGGCGCCTCCCCTAAGGGCCGCGACGTTGACGATGGGTTGCGGGATATATCCGAGAAATGCTGGATAATATAGGGTGAGATATCATCATCCAAAAAATCATATGAACTAGGCACGAGATTTTCTACTTTAGAAAATGGAAATTGGGACTCATCAAAGATAACATGACGACAAATAATGATTCGTTTAGATGACAAACCAAAGCATTTATAACCACAGTTTGACGGAAAACCCAAAAACACACAAGGGGTAGAACGTGTCTGAAGTTTGTTAATTGTGGTGGATGGGAAAAGGGGATAACACAAACACTCAAAGACCCTAAGATGGGAATACGAATGAGTCTTATTATATAAAATTTGAAGAGGGGACGAATATGTCAAACCTTTAGAAGGAAGAATATTAAGTAGATATTTGACCATTTGTAGAGCATGATGTCAAAACAACGGAGGGACGGAAGAATGAACCAATAAGGTGCAGATAATGTTATTAATAGTACGAATTTTACGTTCAGCTTTCTGTTAGGCATATTTTGTATACGCTTTTTGAGTCATTTTTAGTTAGTATTTTACTTTTTTTGTTGTGTTTAGTATAGTATTAGGTTCGTTTTTCTTTCTTTTGAGTCATAGCGGTTCAAAAAGGCAAAATGGCGAAAAAAAATGAAAAGTGGGCATAAAAGGAGGTCCC
The DNA here is from genome assembly GCA_029844215.1 of Przewalskia tangutica. Classification (NCBI taxonomy): domain Eukaryota; kingdom Viridiplantae; phylum Streptophyta; class Magnoliopsida; order Solanales; family Solanaceae; genus Przewalskia; species Przewalskia tangutica. Next base: position 11,545,869 of record CM056739.1, on the reverse strand, counting down.
GAGGCAGAAAGAGGTTGAAAATTTGATAATTCGGACGAAGGCAAAGCAGCACCGCGGTGCCCAAAAGCAGAACCGCGGTTCCAGAAGATCAGAGACCCCGCAGGACATTTGACACCGGGGTGCCATTCATACAGAACCGCGGTGCCATATTTACTGCCAGGCTGCAGGACTTTCGGCACCGCGGTGCCACTTTGCAGGACCGCGGTGCCGATGTGCAAATTTTCAGATCCGAGTTAAAATTGACCAAGGGCAGAAGGGTCCATAGGGCACGAATTTGTAACATATTTAAGCCCTAGGGATTAGTTTAGGATGGGAGTTCATTCTATCACACAATACAACTCATGGAAAGGATTGAGACTACAATTGGAGACTTAGTTCTACGTAATTTTTCTTTCTTTCTTTTTAATTCAGTTTATGTATGGATTGTGTTAGTTCTTAGCGTGACTATGGCTAGGAGTTGAACACTCTATTAGGGTTTTCCTTATGAATCGCTTGAAACTTTTATTCATGAATTAATGCAATAGTTTGATTTCTTCCTCACTTGATTAAGATTTAGTCAATATTTGGTATGAATGTTTGATAATTAATTGATCACTAATTATCATAACCTATATGATTTCGAATCAAAAGCCGAAAGGAGAGATTTGGATATGTTGTAATTGACTAGACATAGGTTAAAATCACGGACGAAAGTACCCCGATACTTGTGTAGCATTATAGGTTACTGTTCTTAATCCTCCTATGTGGTAAATCCTATCATAGAAATATAGAAGTGTTCTGCACTGGGGTTGAGTGATTATATATCCTAACCGGAATATAAGACAGTCTAGTTAACCGCTATCTTAATGTAGAAAAATAAGTCATTCTAGTTGCATTAAGGATTGAATAGAGTGGATAATCAAAGATTTTGGAAGCCCTAATTCCTTCATAATTGATCACAACTTAAATAATTTAGTTAATTCTTGCAATTATTCTAGTAGTTAAACAAAAACCAAACTCAATTATCGATTGCCAAATAGATAACATAAAATAGATGAACGGTACTTAGAAACCAGTCTCTGAGGACGATATTCGGTCTTGTCAGACTATATTACTTGTGAACGATATGTACACTTGCGTTGAGCATACAGAAATATCCCAACAAGTTTTTGCGCCGTTGTCGGGGACTGACGTACTTCTAATATCGAACAATCTATTTTTATTTCTACTTTGGCTTATTTTGATTTTCTTTTACTGTTAGAACCCTGTTGCCTTGATTTGTTTGTTGATTTTGGTCTTTTTCAGGGATTTAGTGCATGCGCAGAAGGAGAATAGCAGATACACTTGTTCCCTTCAACTCTGAAATTGAGAAAATGTGCAAGAAAAACAGGCGAAATAAAAGGATAGCTGATTCAGTGAACATGGAAAACCAACCACCGAATCAGAATGGGGCAAACAACGAGGTTCCTGAACATATAGAGGAGCCAATACCGGTCCCAGCAGAAAGAAGCTTGGGAGATTATGTTCTGCCCACGGTCACTGGTGCACAGACATGCATCAGGCTCCCAGCAATAGGAGCAAACAACTTTGAGATCAAACAAGCCATCCTGAGCATGGTCCAGAACACAGTACAATTTAGAGGATTGTCATCTGAAGACCCCCACATGCACATTGCCAACTTTCTGGAGTTGTGTGCCACTTTCAAGTACAATGATGTTACTGATGATGTCATTAGACTGAGGCTCTTCCCGTTCTCACTTAGGGACAGAGCCAAGAGCTGGTTGAACTCACTACCTGCCAACTCCGTCACCACCTGGCAGGATCTAGCACAAAAGTTTCTTGCAAAGTTCTTCCCTTATTTAAAAGCGGCAAAGTTAAGGGGAGAGTTAAACAATTACTACCAGGTGGATGGTGAGTCACTCTATGATACCTGGGAGCGATTTAAGGATCTGTAAAGGAAATGCCCACATCATGGCATAGAGAAGTGGATGTTAGTCCACATTTTTTATAATAGGCTGAGTGGTACTACTCGTACCATCGTTGATGATGCAGCAGGGGGAGCCTTTATGAGAAAGAGTGCCAATGAGGCACATGAGTTACTGGAATACATGGCTGTCAACAATCATCAAGGGGCAGACGACAGGTCAGTGAATAGCAGGAAGACTATGGGCATACATGAGTTAGATGTCATCATTGTCCTGAATGCACAGGTGGCCCTTCTAACAAGCGGTGCAGTGAGAACATGTGCGTGAATGCGATCGGATGTCGCGCCGTTTTTGACCTCGAGTGCGAGCGGTATCTGCAACGTTGCTCTTTGGCGCGGTTCCCTGGAAGGAGCAATAATGCTGATTTTAAGGAGTCGCCACCTAATTATTTAAGTTAATTAGGACACTTGATTTATTGCAATAAAATACTGCAATTAATCTTCATTTAATGGTCTGCGAAATTAATGAGATTCTGGATCAGAGTTCTTTATTATCCTAAAGGGAAGGGGTTAGGCATCTTTTAAGATCCGCTAACTTGCGGTTATCCGTTCAAACCTAGGTTAATTATATATTGGCTTTTATTCTACCTATTCTAAGCATTTTTACATAATTAACAATTAAAATAAAATGCAATACAGAATAATAAAACTAAAATTAAATGCGACATAAAATAAAACTCCGGGACATCTTTTAGCCCTATTTAGGCCTTCTGCACAAGATGATCTCTGGGTACCTGCATAAACACTTAGTAAAAGTGTTAGTGATAGAATAAATAATTTTAAAATAATAGCAAGAATTAATAAGTAAAGCAAAAAAAAAACTCGTCTTTTGTACAGGGGAGGCCTTGGAAATCAGACGAAGATTCCTTCATCGGTCAATATTGCTAGAAACAATAGAATAAATAAAATCTTCGGATCCGCGCCAAAACAGTAATAGTTTTAAATACAGAGGGCTCAGATATATAAAAATAAAGTGGGACAGCCTAAACAAGGGCGGCTGCGAGAATTCGCCTTGCCAACGCATGTTGGTTATCCGGTGTAAGTGGAAGAAATCATCATTGCCCAGAAAGCTTCATTTATTTTATTTTCCGTCTTTGCAACTGTGGAGGCCTCAAAAATCGACGGATAACTTTTTCATTGGTCAATCAAGTGTAGTACCTTGTTCATTATCAGTTAACTAGCAAAACAAATGTCAAAATCAGTAGCAAGATGACCAAAAATCAGTCCAAAATTAGTAGCAAATAGCCGAAAATCAGTAGCAATAATGCCAAAAAATAGTAGCAAACCGGCCGAAAATCAGTAGCAAAAGGGCAAAAATTAGTCCAGCAACAATGAACAAAAGCAGTCCAACAGTAGCCATAAAATCAGTAGCAAAATGGGCAAAAATCAGTTCGAAAATGACAAAAATCAGCCAGCAACAATGACCAGAATCAGTCTAACAACATGTCCAAAAATCAGTAGCCAACAAACCAAAAATCAGTAACAAGATAGTAAAAAATTAGTCCAATAACCCAACGACGGTAAACAGCAACAACAAAACTGTGAACCACAATAGTCCGCAAAATAGTGGAAACAATATCAACACAGCAATGGGAAAAAAAGGTCCAAAACCAGTAGACAATGGCAACATCAGTCCGACAAAAATGGCCCAAAGCATCAGTCTAACAAACGGTAAAAATAGTGGAGTAGCCAACAAAACTCGCCGGAAAAAACACCGACAGATCGCCGGAGTTTTAAAACTACGGCAAGATCCCAAAACCACAAACAATCAGTCCAACAAACACCAAAATAAACCAACAGTCGATAGCCGCAATAGATAGAGAAACAACAACATCGCCGGGGTTTAAATCCGGCCAGGCTCAAACGAAAAGGACGGTGGCGTCACTGCCACGGCGAGGTATGTCGGAGCGACGCTGCCCTAATGGTTGTCGGGTGGGGGTTCACCGATGAGCAGTGGGTGGACATGAGGTGAATAAGGAGCTCCCGACGATCATCACCTCCGGCGGGACAGTGGTATGGTGGGTGTGGTTGACGGGACAGTGTGAGTGGGAGCGTGATCGGCGGAAAGGGTGTGGGCGGCAGGCGAGAGGTGTGTGATGTTGAAGAAGATAACAAAATGAGAGGGAGAAAAATATGCGTTGCGGCTGCTGAATGGGTGTTGTGCGGGGGTTCGCCGGAGCTTGGAGCTCCGGCGAAGGGGGCGGCGACGGGAAGGTGAGAGGGTGAGACCTAAAAAATGAAAATGGGGCTCATCCTCTCTTATTTTTGTGCGGCTGCTGATGTTTAGTGCTGCTTAGGGTTTTAAAATGGGAGGGTAAGGTTTTTATTTATAGGGGTATTTAGGTTTAGGGTTTTGGGTATTGGGTATTGGGTATTGAGTATTGGAGGGAAAAGATGAAAGGTGTACTGGGCTTCATTTTTGGGTCTCAGTTTTTGGCGGATTGGACTGGTCCAGATTGTGCCCTGGACTGGACTGATTTGGCAAAAAATACAGAACGGATTAATTATTTAAAAGAAAAATTATTTAAAGGTATAAAATTATCAAAATAAAAATGACGACGCTATAATAATAAAATGCAATATTTAAGAAATGTTTAATGCCTAATTAAAAGAAAAAATGTGGTGCCAATTAATTATTTAGAGAGATGCAAACACTATTAAAATAAAACGACGGTGTGATAATAATAGAAACATAATATTAACAAAGACATCATGCTTAATTTAAAGTAAAAAGATGCAATGCCATTTTACGAAGAAATAAACATAGAATATTATGTAAAAAATGCAAAAAATGATGATTAAAATGCGGTGTCCTAAAATGCTTAAAATTGCAAGAAATGACTAAAAGATGGGTCAAAATTGAGTGTCAACAGATTGTCCCTCTTTGACCGAAGACGATGAAAGAGTTTTCGGACAAAGATGTTGACTTGTAGCCAATTTTGTTCCCATCGTCAGAATTAAAACAAAGATCAAGAAAAGGGATGGAAAAAAGCTGATGCAAATTTAAAATTTTGTCCAGTATCGAATTATGATGACATTGGCTTGCTGCGATGCTAGAGAATCAAAGCGGTGAACAGATTCAAAATTGTCGATGTCAGTATGATTGACCTTTGGGTTACGAATGATGTGGTCTTTGGAAAAGACATGGTGTTTGCATATGTTGATGATGTCATTGCATAGACGCGATGCAGATGATCGTCTTTGCATAGACGAAACATAGATGAAGTCGTTGCATGGGCTTACATGAAATGGCGTCGTTGCATAAACGCGATGCAGATGTCCGTCGTTGCATAGACGAAACATAGATGAAGCCGTTGCATAAGCTTACATAAGATGCGTCGTTGCATAGACGCGGTGCAGATTTTTGTCGTTGCATAGACGAAACATAGATGAAGTCGTTGCATGGGCTTACATGAAATGACGTCGTTGCATAGACGCGATGCAGATGCTCGTCGTTGCATAGACGAAACATAGATGAAGTCGTTGCATAGGCTTACATGAGATGGCGTCGTTGCATAGACGCGATGCAGATGCTCGTCGTTGCATAGACGAAACATAGATGAAGCCGTTGCATGGGTTTACATGAGATGACGTCGTTGCATAGACGCGATGCAGATGCTCGTCGTTGCATAGACGAAACATAGATGAAGTCATTGCATGGGCTTACATGAAATGACGTCGTTGCATAGACGTGATGCAGATGCTCGTCGTTGCATAGACGAAACATAGATGAAGCCGTTGCACAGGCTTACATAATATGGCGTCGTTGCATAGACGCAATGCAGATGTCCGTCATTGCATAGACGAAACATAGATGAAATCGTTGCATAGGCTTACATGATATGGCGTCGTTGCATAGACGCGATGCAGATATTCGTCGTTGCATAGACGAAACATAGATGAAGTCAATGCATAGGCTTACATGAGATGGTGTCATTTTATGGACGTACCTGCTTTGTGACTCGTCTGGGTTGAGATAACGTCATTGCATAGACGTTGTGCGTTTGTAACCCGCATGGGCTTATTGTTGTGCTCCCACCTTTGCTGATATGAAGATCCTGCACTCAAAGAAAACCTGTGAGTTTTAGGAAAGGAGTGGTTGATTCACGTCGACTTTGTAGCTTTGGCTCTTGACGCTCGCATGCTCAGACTTAAGCCAAATGTTAGTGCATAACTGTTAAGGCAAAAAGATAACGCATGAATTTATAAGCAATGTAATTATATGAGTAGAAATGTTATCCTGTAAATCGTGATGGCGGTTGTATTGATGTGATGCTGCAAATGCTGAGATTTCATCCTTGCACGGACGTGTTGAATGTCGTGAATGCTTCTTTGAATATTGCGAGTCTTGATGCGATCTGCATGCGGACTTCTTTGGATGCCGCGAATGCTTCTTTGAATGTTCTGCGCGGGCTCATTTGGATCCGCGAATCTTGGTGAATGCTCTGCGTGGGCTCGCTGGATACTGCGAATGCTTTCTGGATGCTCTGCGCGGGCTTGCTGGATGCTGCGAATGCTGTTGATGCTGATGTAGTCTCTGCACGGACTTGCTGGATGCTGCGAATGCTTGCTAAATGTTGTGAGTGCTGATGAATATTTTGCGTGGACTTGCTGGATGCTGCGAATGCTTGTTGAATGTTGCGATTCTTGATTCGATGTAGCCACGCGGACTTCTTTGGATCCGCGAATGTTGGTGAATCTTTGCGATTCGATGTAGTCTCTGCACGGACTTGTTGGATGTTGCGAATGCTTGCTGAATGTTGGTCTCTGTACGGACTTGTTGGATGCTGCGAATGCTTGCTGAATGTTGTTGATTGTTGATTGCTGATGTAGTCCCTGCACGGACTTAACCCTGACGGAAATTGCCCATATCTCTTTTCGGAATAATTAAATGCATTTTGTCGCACGCGAGCCAATGAGAATATTTCTAATGGTGTGACCGAAGCCGATTTAGGCCGCCTACGTATCCGTCGAGGGAATCAGGTCAAGACGTAGTTCATGATGCAAAAAATGATTGTACAATTTTCAAAAAATGAGACCGAAGCAAATGTGGCCGCCTACGTATCCCGTCGAGGGAATCAGGTCAAGATGTAGTTCATGATGCAAAGAATAAGGGTTTTTATGGGTTTTCAAATAATGTGGACCGAAGCCAATGTGGCCGCCTACGTATCTCGTCGAGGGAATCAGGTCAAGACGTAGTTCGTGATGCAAAGAATAAGAATTTTTATATATGCATTTTTTTTGAAAAGTGGAAAGACAGCATCACGTTCTGACTTCAGTTGATACCAACAATTAATATTGTGCTTAGGAATTCCGTTATTCACTTCCAGTCTAACCAAGACTGACTTCTGGGTAATTCCTATAGTTTCAAATGGTACCTCAGACACCTAAGTATCGACACACTTGCTTGCAGCCAAGGTTTCGAACTACACGTAATCTCACGTTTCAAATGCTCTCACTGAAAGAAAGTCTCTATTTCTCACATATTCCAGTATTTTGAATTTTGGGACATTTAGAGAAGTACGCTCACACTCAAAAGGATGTTCAATGCATGCAATTGTGATACCATAGGCTTGACCGTCATGTAAGTATCCACTAATGTGAGAACCCTCAGTATAAGATCATGTAGGGTTTGTCACGGGCTTGTAATGTAGGTTTGGGGGAAGGGATGGATATCATTTGGGTAAAAAGTGACTAATCCTTCCTCGAGCGTTGGACTACGTCCGTGCTTGACATTTGTGTGCTTTGATGCTGACCTGTTTTTTTTTTGTCCAAGTTCTTTTGTACTGGCTTCTTTTGAATCTTTCGTTTGGAGCCCGCTTTTACCAAAGTTATTCTCTCATTTTTATTCATTTTTTTTTGTGTCGGGGCTTTTGATTTTTTCTTTTTGTGAAGTCACCCTTTGTGTTTTTCTTTTCCCCTTTTGGGACTTTGACAATTTTGTCTTTGCAAACTTCGACGCAGAATTTTGTCAACCACTTGCACATTTCTAAAGCGCTCAAGGAGGTCGGGCCAAGAGAGGGATAGTGCGTACGCCCTCATAAAGGGTATATGTGTAATATGCGGTTGTCAAAAGAATAGGCTTTAGGCTCAAAAGGGGTGTACTACGGATAATGTTATTTGGTAGGCTGAAAAAGGCTCAAACGGGTCAAAGAAAGCCTATGATCACTTCCTACACCGAGTGTTACTCAGGATTTCGCCTCAACAAACATTCAGGCCAGGTTCTAGATCACAATGCAATGCAATTGAACGTATTCTAAAACTCACCACACAATGCACATGAAACGATGAGGTTGGTTTCGTTCTTATCTTAAAAGCATGCAAGAATGTCATTACAGGTGTGCGTGAAAGGTACCAAAAGAATCTACGATTTATCACGAAGTCAACCCATGATGATTATTACTAGGTCTTTCTGTGCACACTCCTAACTGTGTTGGTATCAACCAAATCAAACAATGATACTTAAAAGAGCTTTCTTTTTGATTTTTTTTTTGATTTTTTGTTTTTTTTTTGTTTTTTTTTTGTGTTTTTTTTTTATGCTTTTTGAATAAAATATATTTGTATTTTTTTGGATAAATGGTACCGAACCCGAATAGGGCTGCCTACGTATCTCATCTTTGACGAGAATCAGGTGTGCGTAGTTCGTTCAAATATGTTATAAAATGTATGCTTGAAAAAGAATTTATCAATGAAAGGATACCAATATAAAGCTGTGCAAAACAAATGATTGTCCACTGTGGACGAATGCAAAGTAAAATGAATGTAACGGAAAAATAAATGCCCGAAAATATGATGAATGTGATGCATGAGTGAGAAAAATATGTTTCTTTATTATTATTATTATTATTTTATTTTTTACTTTTGTGGTGTCGAACCCTAGATGAGTTGCCTATGTATCACACCGTATGGTGAGAATCAGACACGCGTATTTCGGGATGCTTATGATGTAAAATGCATGATAAAAAATTATGTAATCAATACTAGACATATCAATTGAATTTGCAAAAAAAAAAAGATACAAAATATAGGACCCAGAGCGATGCTTCGTTGAATCTAGTATAGGCTGACTTCTTTCCGTCAACATAACTCCAGCTCATTCTTGTGATGATTTTTTTTCTTTTTCTTCCCTTTTTTTTTATTTTCTTCCGGCCGCTCTCGACTATTTGCGAAGACGCTTTTCCTGCAAAAGATATGACAAATGGGTGAGAGTAGGCAAGCCACAAAAATAGTAAAATGTAAGGGCGTAGCAATATAGTCAAAAACTCCCCTGCTTGGTTCGACCGGACTGGCGGTTGATGCTTCACAAAGCCCAAATCGTGTTGTTCAAGAGCGATTTACGTAGTAGAAGTCCTGATTGCAATGTGACAACAAAAAGTATAAAAATGCAAATGCTCGTGGCCGAAATTATAAGCATGATATGTACAGGGGTTAAAAGGGTAATTATTACATTAAATAATATGTACCGAATTGCTAGCGACAACAATAATAAACAAAAGCATGCAAATCAAGCGCGCACTTAATATGCATGGGACCTCTATTATGTCAGAGGTCGGCCTAAACGCCAAATATGCGAGATTATGATAAATAGGTCCAAGCCGTTAAACTGCAATGTTTTGTTGGAAATGGCGACCAAATGATGGTGCATTTTTCCCAATTTTGGTGTGTCATGACCAGGCTTGGATCCGTCTATCATCATCACGCTACACATAGTATGCTAATGGGTCGTTGGGTTGTGAAACCCGTCGACAAGTTTGGTGGATTTCTAATTGTAGCGTTAATACCAAGGATTAACCCACCTAAGGTTTATGCATGCATGCATGACTTAATAAAAAAAAGGTGGTATAGCTCTATCTTAAGCTTTCTAAGATTTGGCTTACTAGACGCAAGGTTCCCGAGCGGACAACTCTAGTGAGAAGGCTACGTGGCTGATCAGACGAACCTCTAACTCCACGCAGGCGCCAACTCTCCTAAATTTTGGGTGTCTTGAAAGAAATTTGCGGGTGCGCGAAGCACACCAACGCGTGTAGTGTGTGACAATGTGAATTTTTCAGAGTGGAAGAAATATGAGCGGAATGCCAGTTTAGGGAAAGCAGTAAAAGCAAATAGCAATTAAAACAGCTAAGCTTACAAGATTAAAGCAAGCAATTTTAAGGCATTTAAACAAATAAAAATAAAGTCAAGCAATAATAAACCTAGGTTTGCTATGGTCAAGAACCTGATTTTCCCAGTAGTCGCCGTCTTTGTCACTTGCTTTTTGACCTCGAGTGCGAACAATATCCGCAACGTTGCTCTTTGGCGCGGTTCCCTGGATGGAGCAATAATGATGATTCTAAGGAGTCGCCACCTAATTATTTAAGTGAATTAGGACACTTGATTTATTGCAATAAAAATACTGCAATTAATCTCCATTTAATGGTTTGCGAAATTAATGAGATTTTGGATCAGGGTTCTTTATTATCCTAAAGGAAAGGGGTTAGGCATCCTTTAAGATCCGCTAACTTGCGATTATCCATTCAAACCTAGGTTAATTATATATTGGCTTTTATTCTACCTATTCTAAGCATTTTTACATAATTAACTTAAAATAAAATGCAATACAGAATAATAAAACTAAAATTAAATGCGACATAAAATAAAACTCCGGGACATCTTTTAGACCTTTTTAGGCCTTCTGCACAAGATGATCTCCGGGTACCTGCATAAACACTTAGTAAAAGTGTTAGTAATAGAATAAACAATTTTAAAATAATAGCAAGAATTAATAAGTAAAGCAAAAAAAAAAACTCGTCTTTTGTACAGGGGAGGCCTTGGAAATCAGACGAAGATTCCTTCATCGGCCAATATTGCTAGAAACAATAGAATAAATAAAACCTTCGGATCCGCGCCAAAACAGTAATAGTTTTAAATACAGAGGGCTCAGATATATAAAAATAAAGTGGGACAGCCTAAACAAGTAATTTGTGAGAATTATCTTGCGGTAGCATGTTGGTTATCCGGTGTAAGTGGAAGAAATCATCATTGCCCAGAAAGCTTCATTTATTTTATTTTCCGTCTTTGCAACTGTGGAGGCCTCAAAAATCAACGGATAACTTTTTCATTGGCCAATCAAGTGTAGTACCTTGTTCATTATCAGTTAACCAGCAAAACAAATGTCAAAATCAGTAGCAAGATGACCAAAAATCAATCCAATATTAGTAGCAAATACCCGAAAATTAGTAGCAATAATGTCGAAAATTAGTAGCAAAAGGGCCGAAAATCAGTAGCAAAAGGGCAAAAATTAGTCCAGCAACAATGACCAAAATCAGTCCAACAGTAGCCATAAAATCAGTAGCCATAAAACCAGAATCAGTCTAACAACATGTCCAAAAATCAGTAGCCAACAAATCAAAAATCAGTCCAATAACCCAACGACGGTAAACATCAACAACAAAACTGTGAACCACAATAGTCCGCAAAATAGTGGAAACAATAACAACACAGCAATGGGAAAAAAAGAGGTCCAAAACCAGTAGACAATGGCAACATCAGTCCGACAAAAATGGCCCAAAACATCAGTCTAACAAACAGTAAAAATAGTGGAGTAGCCAACAAAACTCGCCGGAAAAAACACCGACAGATCTCCGGAGTTTTAAAACTACGGCAAGATCCCAAAATCACAAACAATCAGTCCAACAAACATCAAAATAAACCAACAGTCGATAGCCGCAATTGAGAGAGAAACAACAACATCGCCGGGGTTTAAATCCGGCCAGGCTCAAACGAAAAGGACGGCGGCGTCACTGCCACGGCGAGGTATGCCGGAGCGACGCCGCCCTAATGGTTGTCGGGTGGGGGTTCACCGATGAGCAGTGGGTGGACAGGAGGTGAATAAGAAGCTCCCGACGATCATCACCTCCGGCGGGACAGTGGTATGGTGGGTGTGGTTGACGGGACAGTGTGAGTGAGAGCAGCTGTCGACGGGAAAGGGGATGTGTGGGCGACCGGCAGAGGGTGTGTGATGTTGAAGAAGATAACAAAATGAGAGGGAGAAAAAAATGTGTTGCGGCTGCTGAATGGGTGTTGTGCGGGGGTTCACCGGAGCTTGGAGCTCCGACGAAGGGGGCGGCGACGGGAAAGTGAGAGGGTGAGACCTAAAAAATGAAAATGGGGCTCATCCTCTCTTATTTTTGTGCGGCTGCTGATGTTTAGTGCTGCTTAGGGTTTTAAAATGGGAGGGTAAGGTTTTTATTTATATGGGTATTTTGGTTTAGGGTTTTGGGTATTGGGTATTGGGTATTTGAGAGAAAAGATGAAGGTGTACTGGGCTTCATTTTTGGGTCTCAGTTTTTGACGGATTGGACTGGTCCAGATTGTGCCCTGGACTGGACTGGTTTGGCAAAAAATGCAAAATGGATTAATTATTTAAAAGAAAATTATTTAAAGGTATAAAATTATCAAAATAAAAATGCCGACGCTATAATAATAAAATGCAATATTTAAGAAATGTTTAATGCCTAATTAAAAGAAAAAATGCGGTGCCAATTAATTATTTAAAGAGATGCAAACACTATTAAAATAAAACGACGGTGTGATAATAATAGAAACATAATATTAACAAAGACATCATGCTTAATTTAAAGTAAAAAGATGCAATGTCATTTTGCGAAGAAATAAACATAGAATATTATGTAAAAAATGCAAAAAATGATGATTAAAATGTGGTGTCCTAAAATGCTTAAAATTGCAAGAAATGACTAAAAGATGGGTCAAAATTGGGTGTCAACACCAGATGTCGGTAAATTGTGAGATTTGTGATGGACCGTATGCCTTTGACAGATACACAGCGGTGGACCCTAATAATGTTCCAATGGAGTAGGTTCAGGCAGTTGGGAACTTTCAGCGGCCTTATAATTCCAACACATACAATCCAGGGTGGAGAAATTACCCTAACTTTTCGTGGAGGAATGACCAGGCTCAGAAGCAACCATATCAGGGTTATTACCATAACCAGCAAGCACGGAATCAGGCTACCTCATTCCAGCAGTTTATACCACCTACACAACAGGAGAAGCCTGATGAGCTGGGGGATGCATTGTTTGCCCTCACAAATTTGCAGAATCAGTTCATGTCTGAAACCAGATCATCTCTCATGAACCTGGAAACGCAGGTTGGGCAACTAGCGAAGATGGTAACCAACAGGCCGCATGGTACTCTCCCAAGCAATACAGAGGTCAATCCAAGAGAGCAGTTTCAGGCAGTATTGTTATGGAGTGGAAAATAGTTGGAGCAGGTTGCTCCCCAACCCGCAGTGGTTCATGAGAAAGGGGGTGAGAAAGCAGATGAGGAAGGAAAAGAGAGGGTCACTGAGGACCTACTGATTGAAAGCTCCACGGCACCTCGAGGAATACACTGATAGAATCCCTTACCCTCAGAGGCTCCAAAAGAAGGCCATAGATAAGCAGTTCGCCAAGTTCTTGAAGGTGTTTAAGAAGTTGCACATTAATATACCCTTCATTGAGGTGTTAGAACAAATGCCCGCATACTTCAAATTCATGAAGGAGATACTTGGAAAGAAGAGAAGGTTGACGGATTATGAGACTGTAGCGCTGACAGATGAGTGCAGCACCATCTTACAAAAGAAACTGCCTCCTAAGCTGAAAGATCCAGGAAGCTTCACCCTGCCCTTCACTATTGGCAAGGTAACATGCAACAGGGCACTTTGTGACTTAGGGGCTAGTATCAACCTCATGCCTCTATATGTGTTCAAGAGATTGGGTTTGGGAGAGCCAAACCAACCACAGTTAATCTGCAGTTGGCTGACCGAACTGTGGTGCACCCCAGAGGCATAGTTGAAGATGTGCTTGTCAAGGTGGAAAAGTTATTCTTCCCAGCAGACTTCCTCATTCTTGACATGGAGGAACATGATGGAATACCCATCATTTTGGGGATACCATTCCTTGCAACGGGTAGAGCTCTAATTGATGTGAAGAAGGGGGAATTGAGACTAAGGGTTCAGGAAGAAGAGATGGTATTCAGGGTGTTCAAATCCACCATTGAGTCACAGGCTAGCAACAAGTGTTTCGCGATAAGCAAGCCCGACAGTAAGATCGGCAAGCATGCATAAAAACTTTGGAGATCATTCCTACAGCTGTGAGCCCACAGGCTAGTTTGAAAGATGAAACAAAAGTGGATGAAATGGAAGCTGTCAAACAGGTAAATCCTACTGAACCCAATACTGTGAAAAAGAAAACTAGAGTGAGGAAAAGGAGAATGATTTTAAAGTGGATAGGTTGTGGGGTTAATTTACCCCAATGATTTGAATGATGAACCTGCGTCCGGCTAAAATACGTTAAAGACATCGCTACTTGGGAGGCAACCCAATGTTTAAATTATGCAATTTAGTTTAAATAGAACATTCTCACTTTTGGTGTGTTTGTTGTGTTGTGATGCCTGGTGAAGGAATCGGAGAATGAGCATGAAGAAAAGGGTGGAAAACACGGAGTCGAGTCAGCACCGCAGTGCCAATCTGCAGGACCGCGGTGTTGAATGTTCAGAGAGGCCCCAGTACTTTAGACACCGCGGTGCCACTATGCAGAACCGCGGTGCCAATTAGCTATTTCTGAAAAATAAAAAGGCCCAGAATCGCCAAATCTCCTCCCACAGATACCGTCTCAGTGCAATATCCGCCGCCACCACCACCATTTTGAGTCGTTGTATGTCTGTAAGTCGTCCCTGTTTAATTTTTGAGTCGTTACACATTTGGGACAATGTGTCAGTTAAGTTTGGGGGGGGGGATACCTTATGTTTTTGAGTCTTTATTTTGTGTCTTTTATTGTGTTTTGTTTTGTGTCTTTTATTGTGTCCATATGAGTCAAATTTTTTTATGATCATGCATGCTGTAGTTGCTGAAAACTCCTAGTGAGTTAAGTGGATAATGTAATGGAATTAGAAGCTAAAATTTGTGTGCTCAAGTTAGATATGCCAAAAATTCATAAAAATATGATTATTTGGGATATTTGTGCTTAGTTATTGTGTTGTCAATTAAAAAATATCTATGAAGTCTGCTTGCTTGTTATTTGAGGCGAAATAGTTAGGACGTACATGTTTAAGGAGATGACTCAGACATTTCTTTGTTAGCCCTTCTTACCTTTCATTACTACCTTACAGTAAATTAATTATATCTCTAGTCAGCCCCTTTGAGCCTAAAATAAGTTATTTCTTTGACACCCTATGATTCCCTTGTGCCATAAGCAGTAATTGAAAATTGGGATGAAAAAGAGTGAAAAAGAAATACCAAAAGAGAATGGGAAAAAAAAATTGATGCACCCCAATAAAAAATAATGTAAAAGCTTAAGTTTGAGGGTGCCTATGTGAATGTGTTTCACACTCTCAAAAAGAGAAAAGAGGAGTAATAGGTATGAACTGAAAAAGAATACCAAAAAGAAAGACAAAATGGTTGAATGAGAAAAACGCTTATGATACGTAAATTGAGCCTAAATGTCTACTCTTACCTACCCCTGCTAAGCCTACATTACAACCCCGAATAGTCCTGAAGATCTCTAAAATATCTAAATGAAATTGACATGCATAGGGTAGGTGTTCATATTTCCATTGAGTGTGATTGAAATGAATTTGCGAAATATATGGCTTGAAATTCTAGATTGCTATATTCATGCTATATGTTCCAACATATTATCCCACTGACGTTCATGTGTTTTTAAGTAACCTTGCGCAGCTTCTTGATTTGAGTCTTTGAGTCTTTTCGATTTTATTTCTTTGTTTTCTGCTTTACTCGAGGGCGAGCAAAGTTTAAGTTTGGGGGTTTGTTAGGCGTATTTTGTATACGCTTTTTGAGTCATTTTTAGTTAGTATTTTACTTGTTTTTGTTGTGTTTAATATAGTATTAGGTTCGTTTTTCTTTCTTTTGAGTCACAGCGGTTCAAAAAGGCAAAATGGCGAAAAAGAATGAAAAGTGGGCATAAAAGGAGGTCTCGAGGCAGAAAGAAGTTGAAAATTTGATAATTCGGAGGAAGTCAAAGCAGCACCGCGGTGCCCAGAAGCAGAACCGCGGTTCCAGAAGATCAGAGACCCCGCAGGACTTTTTACACCGGGGTGCCATTCAGACAGAACCGCGGTGCCATATTTACTGCCAGGCTGCAGGACTTTCGGCACCGCGGTGCCACACTGCGAGATCAGCGGTCTTGCGCAAATTTTCAGATCCGAGTTAGAATTGGCCAAGGGCAGAAGGGTCCATAGGGCACGAATTTGCAACATATCTAAGCCCTGGGGATTAGTTTAGGAGGGGAGTTCATTCTATCACACAATACAACTCAGGGCAAGGATTGAGGCTACAATTGGAGACTTAGTTCTAACTTTATGTATGGATTTTGTGTTAGTTCTTAGCGTGACTATGAATAGGAGCTAAACACTTTATTAGGGTTTCCTTATGAATCACTTGAAACTTTATTTCATGACTTAATGCAGTAGTTTGATTTCCTCTTCACTTGTTAAGATTTATTCAATAATTGGTATGAATGCTTGATAGTTAATTGATCACTAATTATCATAATCTATATGATTTTGAATCAAGAACCGAAAAGAGAGATTTTGATATGCTGTAATTGAATAGACATAGGTTAAAATCGTGGACGAAAGTACCCCAATACTTGTGTAGCATTATAGGTTAATGTTTTTAATCCTCCTATGTGGTAAATCCTATCATAGAAATATAGAAGGGTTCTGCACTGGGGTTGAGTGATTATATATCTCATTGTTAGCACAAAACTCCCGAAACTCCTCATTGTCATATTCTTTGCCATTATCACATTGAATATTTTTTAATTTCCGTTCGAATTGAGTTCTAATGAAAGCTCTAAATTTTACGAAGATGGAAAAAACTTGAGATTTTTTCGCTATTGGGAACGTCCATAAAAATTTAGAATAATAATTCAAGAATAAAACATACTAACGATGACCCATTGAACTGAGAACGGGAGATGTCCATAAATCGCTATGAATAATATCAAATGGCATTGAAGTATGAGAATTCGAAGCTACAAATGGCAACTTAATAATTCTTCCTAAAGAACAAGATTGATAATTTGGAGTACTACGCGTACCCTTATAAGAAATAAACTTATTTGTATCTAAAATAGATAAAATAGACGACCCCGGATGACCTAGACGAACATGCCACAAAGAAGGAGCAAGATCTGCAAAAGTGGATGACATGGTTTGATGCGAGAAATTGAGACTTGGTGTGATTAGATAAAGATTTCCCCTACTGTCACACCTCATGAGAGGATTCTCCGTATTGAAATCCTTCACAGAAAACTCAAACGGATCAAAATCAATAGAAACCCAATTATCAGTGGTGAATTTACGGACATACACTAAATTTTAAATTAATTTTGGGGCATGAAATGTATTTTTCAAGACAAGTGGTGGATGGGGAGGATACAACGTTTTATGACCATAACCCTTGATTGGAATTGAATTACCATTACCAATAATTATACCACAATTAATGCTCAAATTGGAATAAGATGAGAGTACTTTGGTCGGATGTCATGTGGGTAGTGGCGCCGATGTCCATGTACCAATTGGGGTCCGGTTGATTCATTCCAAGTGTGTGCATTGTGGCTTTAATGTAGGTTTGAGTGGGTCCTGCTGCGTGATGAGCTTGAGAAAGTCGGGGCCCAGAGCCCACGATCTCGACCCGACCTTGTGAGTGCACTGTCGAAGGACCCAGCGGCGAAACTAGGCCTAGTTTCAGTCTGTTGGAGGCCAACTATTAGGCGCTGGAATTGGGGCCCACTGCCACGCCGGGGCCCCAGGCTGTTGCTACTTCTGCACCACGGTGACCGTCATCGCTTTGGTTGCCTCTGTTGTTGCTGTTGCGATTTCCCCCCTTATTTTTCCAATTTTAGCTCTTTTTAGCACCACCGTTGTTGTGATTTTGGCTCACGTTGGCGGAAGGGGGAAAATTGACGCAGTCATCATGACAATGGGACTAGCCCCTATAGCCGTCTTTTTTGCCAAACCCGTTTCTTCCAATGTGAGCATGAAGCGGACTTGATAGAATTTCAGAAGGGGGTTACTTTGACGAAGGATCGAAGCAACACTGTTATAGGCCTCGGATAAGCCTGTAACTATTTGTAGAATGAGACGACTATTAGTAACCAGAGCACCTACATTGCGAAGTTGATCGGCCAAGTCCTTGAGTCGTTTACAATAAGATGAAACATTAGGAAAATTCTTCATAACAACTTGAGAAAATTCCTGTTCAAGGGTAACAATTCGGGAATGACTGTTATCTTGGAAGATATCACGCAATCGATTCCAAGCCTCCATAGCTGTGGAGTTGGGTTCCATAATCGTCTGTAAAAGGTCCATAGATATTGTGGCATAAATCCATTGAAGAACCTTTTCGTCAAGCGTGACCCATAATTTTGGGTTGTCCGCTTTGGTGGGTACATCATCATCTTTGGTGGTTTCATCCCCTGTTTTATGAGTCAGAGGGATGATATGGTGAAGAACTTGATGTGTCATTGCATGAATCCTTAATAGCTCCGCCCACGTCCCATATTGGACGTTTTCTAGGTCAAGAACAATAGAAATGACGCTCTTGATGTTAGAAACTGCGAGGGCATGATGAAAAGTGTTCTTATCAGTCATGATGAATAAAATGAACTTTGGACAAGATATTTTAGCGGGGGAGAGGAGGTCTCGGATTTTTGCAGAAAACGATGGGGGGGGGGGGGGAATTCTTGTCACGGTTTTCAATAAAATTGAGAAATAAGTGAGAAGCGGAAGCAAAGAAAATAACCTAGACTCTTGATACCATGAAAGAACTAATTCTTTGATTATTCTTATTGATGAAAGGCATATATATACAAGTTACAATAGGAAAATCATTTTCCTATTCTACATCTAAATCTCTATTCTATATGGAGACTAACTATACAATTATGGTAATATTATAATACTAATTATGGTACAAGACTAATATTTAATATACACAAAATATATTATAACTCTAATTAGCCCGTGATGGACCTGGCAGTGTTGCTTCGTTGGTCTGGGTAAGTCCGTGATGCCTCATTGTTCTTAATATACACATTGTATATTATGTGTATATTTAACATAAGGTATAAGTATATTCCAATAATAAGTGATGAAGGGCTTGAAAAAAATGTTCATAGGAGGTATAAGTTTTTAGACATTAACAGTGTAACAATTATTTTTACTCTGTCAAGGTTAACTAAAACTTAAATACATCTAATCGTTGTTTATATTAAGTGTGGATTGCTATCTACGAAGATTAGGTGAGTAACATGTTGCATTTGATTAGACCATGATTTTTTACACTATGCATGTCTATAACTTGGATATTTATGAAAAATGGTCACATACTATGATGAAATTCATTAATTCACACACAGAGAATTTAAGTTTTATCTATTGATAGTATATAAAGTATTCTAAGATAGAGTCACGTAACATGTAAATGTCTACTTTAAGTATGATCTAGTAAATAAAATGTAAAAGTATAACTATCCAATATCATAATTAGAATATATCATATATATTGTGTAAATATTTAGTGATATATAATTATGGTAAACTAGAATTTCTCTTGTAATTAGGACTAGAATTCATATTGTATTAGGGATGAATATTATACACTATATATATATTGATATTAATGAGAAAGACTCCTCAAGGGAGATTAATATCATCTTACATGATATCAATAGCCAAAACCCTAGTTTTGTCTAAAAAGCTTCCGCCCCCCCCCCCCCCCTCTCTCGGTTTACGCCGCAGCGGAACCTCCCTGGGGTTCTATCTTTCCCTACTTCTCCTTCTCTACTAAATTTTATCCACTATCATGACTTCTCCTCCAACAACTACAACCTCCTCATCAACCGTTATCACTTCCGAAATACCAAAATCATATTTTCATCCAGCCCAAATCGTTACCAACATCAAGAACTGCCTTCCCATACGTCTTGATCAAGAAAACAGTCAGTACTCTCCATGGGTTGAACTGTTTCGCATTCATGCATGTGCCTATAACGTGCTTGATCATATCGATAACTATATTCTGCGCCCCCGGAGGTTGATGATTCTACATGGCTTCGTCTAGACGTCGTCGTCAAACAGTGGATATGTGACAGTATTTCTCAGGATCTACATCTCACTATCATGAAATCCGGCGCCTTAGCCCGCGACTTGTGGATTCGTTTGGAGGAAATCTTTCAAGACAACAAACACACGCGCTGTATATTTGGAGGAACAATTTAATACAACGCGTCTTGAAAACTTCTCCAACATGACTGAGTATTGCAAACAGCTGAAACTCGTGGCGGATCAACTTTCCAACATCGACACTCCTGTCTCTGAAACTAAGATGGTCTTACAATTGATTGCAAGACTCCCAAAAGGTGAATATGATACGTTAGCCACCATGATTCAACAGGCGGATCCTTTATCAAGTTTCAACAAATCTCGTTCGCAATTGTTGTTCGAAAAACCCCGTCGTGCTCAATAGGATGAATATAATCAAAAGACGTTAGCCGTCGAAACGCCTCCTCAAAATCACATTCATGTCTGCCAAACCCCGATGGAAAATTCCCAATCACGACAGGGCCGCAGCGGCAGGGGTGGCAAGGGATGCGGCGGCAGAGGAGGTCGTGGTCGTGACAAGGGTCGCGGCAATGGAGTACATATAGGCTATTTCAGATTTTTTTAGCATTGATAAAATAAACAAGTTTTTTTTTTCATTTCTAAAGTTATCAGTCACAATTTTTGTGTGTTCCATTACTTTTAATATCATAGTTAGAGTTGGACTAAAATTGTACTATTTTGTATAATTAAAAGGTTAGTGTTTTATGTTAAAAGAATAAAAACTATTTTAATTGAAAAATCAAACTTAATGGATTACTTTGACCCTTTTTCTTTTATTTTTAAAGTGACTTCTAGTCATTGTTACTTTGTAAGTAAATGTATAAACTTGAATAATTATAGGAGGACCAAAAAAAGATAATTGACTTTACTAGGTAATTTATTTAAGTTTAGTTACCATTCCAGGATTTGATTCATCAAACGTTCGATACAAATGTCGAACACCGAATAAAAAATAAAATTTGCAATGAACAACATAATTAAATCTTCAATGTCTTCGAGGAAATGTTTAAGAAAGGTAATTTACTCTAAAACCTTTTCTTTAAATACCATTATTATACTAGTAGAAAATTTCGAAACAATCTCTTTATTTTTCATGGTCGACGTACACTCTATCATCTTCAAATTCCATTTTGTAGCCCCTATTTTATGAAATTACATCGAATATATTGTTGTTTATAGTATAAATTTCATGACAAATTTCTTTCCTCCGGGGGAGGAGGAAAAAAGATAGTTTTGGTAGAGTGGAAACCAAAACAAGAATTGGACTAGTATCAGCTTTTCCTAGTTTTGGGTCCTGTAATTTTCTTATCGGAGTGGATGTGCTACTAAAAAATAAGTAGTAGGAATTAAGGACATATAAATTTTGTAGCTAATCAGAAAAATTCATTGCTAATACTAATTAGTGACGATGGATTATAAAAAAAAATCATTTGCTATGAGAAATTTAATAACGTATTAACGATGAAATTTATAGCTAATTCTAATATTTTTTGTAGAGATTAAATATAGTCCTTATATTTATATCCTTAGTTTAAGACACACTCTAACCTATCAACATAGAAATTCATATTCATATTATGAAGAAAAGAAAGTAAATTCCCCAATTACTTTGATACAAATAAATATGATATTCCAAGAGTTTTCTCTACTAAGGTAGGTAGTGAATTCTCACTCAATTATTGTTACTATTTTTTAATTATCTCAAAAATTGTTGTCTTTTTTACAGTACTGACACTACTAATAAACATGAAATTATACTGAAAACTCCACGGTGGATATTGTAATATTTTGCAATATCAAAGAACACTATGGGAAAAGTAAAACTTTCTTTAGTCCTTAAAGGGGGGCCAACGGAGTGGAAAGGGGCGGGGCGGGATCCGGCGGGACGGGTGGGTTGGGATCGGGTTCTGGTGAGACCTGTGGGCCGGGATAGGCAGGACGGGAAGAGGTCCCGTCCCGTCCCACATCCCGCCGGAAGAGGGACCGGAATTTATCGGGGCGGGGTGGGTCGGGTCGGGTTGCGGGATTTGGAATTTTTTTAGACACTTAATTTTAAAAACATATATATTTAAACACTTAAATAATTGAACAAGATAATGTAATAAAAACATTTCAATGATGTTTTTGTGCCTCTTATATTATTTAATAGAAATATAATTTTTTGTAATGCAATTTCAAAATTGCAACTTTGTTTCGTTGTTCAAAAGTTGCAAATCACATAATAAAATTGGCATTAAAAAAATTACATAGTTAACCATACTTTTCTAATTTTCTCACAATGTCTTGAGGATCTTCGGTTGGAATTGAAAGTTGTTGGTCAAATTGTTTGACGTCACTTCATGTTCCCTCGGATAAGATTTCGTTGTAGTTGTAGTCGTCTTCTTCGTTAATCTCTGATTGACTGCACCTTCTACGCTACGCTCTAATCCAATCTATGAATAAAACTGCAATCTTCAATCTATCTCCCGTCAATGAGTGTTTGTGCTCTTCTATTTGAAATCTTACAACAGAAAAAGTACTTTCAGACGTTGTTAATGCGCTTGAATGTTCAACACATCTCGGGTCATCTTTGATAGTGTCGAAAATGTCTTCGCATTCTCACACCAGTATCTCAGCAAATCCTCACGTCCATCTTTATTGACAATTGATTCGTATGGTACAACATCATGCAAAACATAAACATCAAATTCGCTAACATGTGAAGAAGTTGAACCACTAAACATTCTATTTTTAAGGCCTTGAACACTAGCAACAGAAATTGCACGTCTTTTATTAGGTTGCAGTGAAGTAGAAGAAAATGGTACCGAAGTCGGTTAATTATTTGCACTTTCTTGTTGGTAATACATATATATTTTTGCATTCATTGTGTATGTTAGACATAACTTCTTCTTTAGTTGATTCTTCTTCTTCAGTTGGGTCTGTTGGAATTATTTCTAAGCTTTCATAAATCGTTTCAACAAGTGTTTTACAACCGTCTACTTTAATAGTCAAATTTAATACAACATCAATAAAATATATAGTGGGAATAGAAAAAAAATATTTTTTAAATTTTTTAAATATTTTTTAATAGCTGGAGCGTAAACTTGTTTTGCATATTTTCATTAAGTAACAAAAATATTAGAGCTATATAAAATAACACAGTTGAAATAGTAGGATAATAAATTTCAGAAAATTCTTTAGTAGCTAGAAAAAATTCTCTAGAAATGCAATAAGTTCTGAAATTTTTCCTCAATAATTATCTACCAGCATATCCGTTGGGCTTTGATTATGGGAGTTAAAAAATAAAGTTATAGGTCTTTTATACTCGTGAGCAACAAGTAGTTGTTCATATAAAAAAATTCTATTGTACAAACTTCTTCTAGAATTTTTCTATAAGGTAGTCCATAATCATGATAAAAAAATTATACTCTTTGCGTCTTTGTATTTTATTACATTTAAAAATAAAGTTTATAGCAAATTGTACTTTATCAAGAATATTTTTAAAAAGTTTTAGGTCATCCTTTACAACTAAGTTATAAATATGACATGGACATCTAATATGAAAAATATCTGGAAAAGATGAAGTAAATCGAGTTTTTAAAAGGTTTACATCATAATCATTAGAAGCAACATTATCTAATGTAACGGTCATAATTTTATCAGTTATTTCATAATATTCACAAATTTCATGAACATTTCTTGCAAAAAATAATTCAGTGTGTCTATCATCAATATATTTATATGCTAAAATACATCTTTCCGTAGACTAAGGTTGATCTATCCAATGACATATAACGGTTAAATAATCATAACGTAAATATAATGCATAACGTAAATATTGTTTATATTCATGTGCAAATTTAAAAACGCCTCTTCTAACAATTGATCTAGAAAAACCATTAAAAGTAGGATTATATGTTTCTCTAATGTAATGAATAAAATCAGGAGAGGAAGGAAATGAAAAAGGCAAACCCTCCACCGCAACTAATTTTTCTATATTTTCCCTATCTTGTTGATTGTCATATTTATGACCTATAATTCTCCCTGTCATCGGGTTAATTCGACCCTGTACTTGGTCTGAAACACTATGTGAACCTTGTCCCGACTCAGAAGGTATTGACACACCTGATTTTTCATCTGGATATTCATTATACCTAGCTTTGTGCATGGTTTGTACATGTCTCACCATGACCTTTTTCGGTTTTAAATTTATAAACTTCTTGAATTTTTTTACATCTAGCTAGTTGATTCTCACTGTCCCTATCAAAAAAATCTCATGCAACTGATTTTAATTTTCGTTGTTTGGGGCCTCGACTCATACTAGGGGGAATATGAGACATTCCATTTTCAGGTTCAGGTTGAGGCTCAGTCTGAGCCTGAGGTGGAGGTGCACTAGTGGGTGTGTACATTATCGTCTAATTCATTTTTAAAATTAAAGTCGGGTTCAACTACAGAATATAACTCATGATATAATGGTATATTAATATTAACATAAAAAATTAGTTTCATCTATATGAGTGAAATCATCGGGACTATAAATAGGATTACTAGAAGATGCACCCTTACCTCGGTTACCCCTAGTACCTCTACCACGAATAAAATGTCTAATTCGTTCCATTATAATTATGTAAATAAATAATTAAAGATAATAAAATTAAGTACGAAAATTAAAATAAGCGTAACAATAATAATTTAAAGAAGGAACGAAGGTATCAAACACCGACGTAACATGTAATCGAGGTTAAAAATTGAAATTTTGCTCGATGGATGATCGTCAAGCTAGTTGCCAACTTCACTCCCAATTTTTGAACTTTGATACAAATAAACAAATAAAATATAATATTTAGTAGGCAATGTAGACTTGTAGAGAGATAGATTGAGATATTAGAGAGATGGTAGGCAGATTTGTGAGAAAAATGAAGATGAAAATGAGGTATTTATAGTTGAGAAATAGGATTAAAGTATAAATATACTAACTTAGGGGTTAAAAATAAATAGTAAGGGCATAGGGGCCCAAAATGACTGTTATAGCCGTTGTACAACGGTCAAAATTAAAATTTGACCATTGTTGCAACGATTATTTTTGCAAAGGGGGGTTGGCGTGTCGGGACAGGGACGGACCGTGATCGGGACTGTCACAACCTGACCCCGGGCTGCGACTGGTGCCCTACCTGGGCACCCTTACAGGTATACATCAGAGATAATCAACGGAACATACATAAACTTAACAAGAAATAAATAATAGGTTAGCCGATAAGGCTACCTTCCTGGATACATATAAATATGTAAAACCAAAAGCAGTTACCTCTTCTTTTTTTTTAAAGCGACCCACAAGATATGACTACAGACCTCTAAGATTTTGGACAAATACTTTGACGGGACAAGGCCCCGCCGTACCCCTGAATATACATAACCATGACAATCTCCGGAACATTGGAGCCATCTCAAAATCTTTGAACCAGATCCTAAGCGCGGATCCACAATCAGGTACCTAAACTCGCAGACATGAACGCAGGCCCCGAAGGTCGGTCAACAGTGCCAGAATATGGAACGGAAATAAGGTACAGTAACAAATCATAACTGTACAAAAGAATGACAGAGGCAAGTATAAAAAGTAAATACCAGATCCTGCCGTGCCATTACCACTCATGAACTCAATTGCACATTATTATCTTTTCCCATTTTTCAATAAGAGTTATAGTCAAATGCTTACGTATATACATAGGAAAAAGCATCAAGTTCATTACCATATAACTTACTTATCTTTCATAACATAATCCGACCCTTTATGGAGGGGCCATATCTTGCCTTACCAACTGGGACGCGATAAAGTCACATAAGTCGCCCATAAAGATAATATCGTCACCGATTTGGGACGCGATAAAATCACATAAGTCTGCCCATAAAGGTATACTGCGTAAAAATATGAAGCTTATGATCAACTTAGGGCCACCTGCCCATAGTATCATTTGGCAATCCTACTCCTGGGACTATTTCACCCGCAAGGGTCTTGTGGACCCGCATAGGACAATTTGCCCCGCATAGGACTATTTCACCCGCACAGGACTATTTCACCCGCTTAGGCCCTACGGGCCCGCAATGAGCAAATACGCCATGCTCGCATCATGGGTAGCAAATCCATGGAGATGTATAATGTCTTGGGGGTTTACCCCGCAATTATACTCAAAAGGTGTATAACGTCTTGGGGGTTTACCCCGCATTTATACTCAGGAGATGTATAACGTCTTGGGGGTTTACCCCGCATTTATACTCAGGAGGTGTATAACGTCTTGGGGGTTTATCCCGCATTATACTCAGGAGGTGTATAACGTATTGGGGGTTTACCCCGCATTTATACTCATAACATCAGCACCAATGGCTATCATACATAACATAAGCACTACCGGCTTATCATACATAACTTAAGCGCTACCGGCTTATCATACATAACATAAACACTACCGGCTTATCATACATAACATAAGCAAGTTAAGAAATCCCCTAACTTCTTATTAGCTTGTTCATATATACTCTCATTTTAGTTTACTTAAGGCACTAACATGTCATTATAAAATCCGGGAATTTAACCCAAAGTACTACGTACCTCTACTCCTTTAAAATGACTCTTTCTCAAATAAAACTTCCAAGATACTAATAATCGTAGTATCAAGTCATATCTACTTTTCAAGACAAGTCACAATACCTTTTAGAAATACATTTATAGGCTTCTAAATCAAGTGACTTCTTTCTTTAAAACCTTAAGCACTTGGTACCTTTAAAACAATTTGCCCTTCTTTATTTCAAGTCATTTCTTTGCTTACATTACTGGAGAAAACCATTCTTTTAATCTTCCATAAAATTGTTATAACCAACTTCCCATAAAGCCGTTATAACTCTTTATGTCTTAGACAAATTCATTCCTTTTATAACCAAGAGACTTATACTTTCGAATCAAATTACATAGCTTTCAAAATACTTCAAGTCTCTTAACTTTTAAGAAATCAAGTTTCTTAACTTAGAATATCAATTCTCTTTAACTTAGAGTATCAAGAAATCAATACTTTCCAAATCAAGTATTCTATACTTTTTAAATCAAGTCATTTCTTCCTTTAAGAATCAACTCCCATAACTTAAAAAATAAAGTCTCTTAACCTTTTAAGAATTTAAGGTTCATAGCCTTAAAACTCCATACTTGAACTCTTTTAAATTAAGTAACATATACTTTTGTGCGTTGTGAATATGTTATACTTATTTATAACGATCTTATTAAAGCAGCCATGATCTAGAAAATGTAATACAATTTTGTCTTATCTTAGCTTCTATGCAGATGGAGAATTCTACTCATTTTAATTTAATTGATTGTCGATACATTTTCTTTTATTAACACTGCAATGGCTTGTTCGATACTTATTCTCATACGTGCAGTAACTTAGCAAAGTCAACTCGACTTCCAATACTTCCTAATGACTCTTACCAACATCCCCCATAAGATTTGGTAAGAACCTAGGATAACTTAGACGTAACTTTTACATAGAGTAAATCAACATACATACCTCTTAACTTCTAAGAGTGGAAGGAGTCACGAAATAGCACCACATGAATATTCCATACATAAAATCATGTCAGAAGAAGGAAGAGGTTCACATACCTCGCGACGATTATCGACAAGTAGCAAAAATGCTCCAAAGTACTTCAACCTTGAGCTATTCCATCCTTTAAGTAGAAAACGCTACTCGTAGTACTTCAACCTATATTAATCATAACATGTCTATCAACTCCTCACTTTTTAATGTAGAATCATACTAAGTGCTAGGTCTCTTATTCTACGAAAAATCGGGCAGCACTTCCTTTGTTTCTACGTACTTTTCCACCTTTTTCAAGGCCCGAAAATCAATAACCAAACGCCACATTTAAGGCCCAACAATTCAGCAAATACAAAGGGGATTACACGCCTTAACAGGACGTGTAAAATTCTGTCCCACAATTAATATAAAAATGTCCTACAAGTTAAGCCATCCTCGGCTTCCATCCATATCAACAACAATGTCAATTTTCCGTTCAATTCATTTTTAATACAAGTTGTTATTCCAACATGGTATATACATAATAACAATTACAACAACTATAAATCCTTTCTTCCTTAACATGCGACGATTGTAACTACCGTCCAAATTAATTACAACATTAATGGCTAACTTGTCCATTTTTCGGTTTTAACATGTCGACATGATCCAAATCTTTTCAAACTTCAATATATATACCACATGCTCATTTCTTAACTACTATAACATGTAATCTTCAATTACATTAAGAAGGTGAAGATTTTACCTCAATAAGCCCTAATAATGTCCAAGCGTAAAAGTCGATCCTTAGAAACTTTTAGCTCCTCTTCTTATGTTCCAATCCTCTCCAAGCACTCCTTAGAAGATCATGAAGAACTCCTCTTCAAGTTCCATCTTCAAAGTTGAAGAACACCTTAGGGTTTCGCCTTGCGACTAACGTAAAAACGTCATTTTTCCGAGATCTTTCTATTGAGATATCCTTACAATACCCCTAGGAACCTTGGGTTAAAGTCTTGTGAATAATGAACCACAATTGAAAATTTTCTCCTTCCTTTTTAGCTCAAACCCGAGAGCAATATTTCAAGAACTCTAGTTCTTGAAATTTTTTCTAAGTGTGGGAAGCTTATCTTGCTACTAGGATGATTATATAAAACATTGGAGGGTCTAGATTATAACACTTGTTAGGGTTGGATGGAAGAGATCAAGCCAAGTGGCCCTTGGACTTAGTCAACAATATCAAGCTCTTTACTTAGCAAGACTTGGTCATCTTAACATTGGCCAAATGACCATTATACCCTTGTCAAATTCGAACAAGCCCATGTGGGGGTGACACGTGTCGCCCTCCCATTCGTCCATAAATTTCGTAACCCTCGTGGACCCCACAAAACGTAAAATTTCTCGGGTGGGCCCCACGTGACTAAATTCGTAAAAAATAAATTCCATAATGTTAATAAATTCCATACTCTTCAAATAAGACATTTTGAGAATTCAATTCCCATCAACGAACATTTTTCCTTTCCGACGTTCGGAAGATTTTTCCTTCGGAAAAACAATTTCTTCTTTCGTACCAATTCTTTTTCAAGTCTTGATTCCTTACGTACATTCTCTTATACATGTCCTGGAATTACATGGTGTAACAGGGACGGGGCGGGATGAGCCCTAGTCCCGTTCCGAGTTCGATCCCCCGTAACATTTTTTTAAGGGGGATAAAGGCGGGGCGGGTAGGGATCGGGTTGATCCGACTCACTGGATAGCCCTAGTCCTTACTAAGAGTTTTGTTAAAGAATTGTTTAATTACTCTAGATTTGCTCAACGTAACGTAGTTAGGACTTAGGAGTACAATAATAGTATAAAAATACACAAATAATAATTAGAATAATAAAGTTCAACAATTTCAAAAAAGTTTCCCCGATTCAAAGAGTCATGTTTTTCATTATGCCCCCTGAATTTCATTAGTGTCAAATATTTTGTCGCATCAATCGAGATTTTCAACCGCAACCTCTTATCTTCTCTTTGTTGTGTACTTTGTTTCTCAAATGAGTGAACTATATATCGAGGTTGGTTTAGTAAATCCAACCTAGATTGCACAGCTTTGTCATGGGTTGAATTCACATCTCCCATATAAGTCAAGAAAGCACAATCTTTTCCACCTACCCTTTTCCAATTCTGAAATCCATCAACTGTGAACACTTTTGAATTGTCCGGACTATTAAACAAAAAACATGGATGACAAAAGAGTTTGTCCCTTGACTTTGAATAATCCAACCATAGAAAAGTTATAAACCAATGATGTTGACAACTTCTTTGATGGCCAACGGGACCTGAATACGGGAAAATATATTTTTCATCCGGGTGACAAAGACCTTCATTGATATGAGCACGTCTAACTTCATCACGTTGGCCAAAAGAATATTCTCAAATTTGAGCTCGCTCAGCGGGATCATAATTAATAGAATTGATACTAACCTCTCTCGGCCTAGCGCGCTTTGAAGTTTCTCGTTCACTTGAAACCCCGACATTTGTAACATGTTAATTTACCATAGGTGTATCATTTTTCAAAGGTTTAGTGAGTTCTTTTGTTTTAAAGAACGAACTAATCTTTTTTTTGTGATTTTGACATTTGTATAATATTCTCAAATCTAACAAAAAAAATCAAACATTTAAAATAACCAATCGTCTAACTAAAATTGAATTGGGACCACAATATTACTATCATAAGTTAAATATTTCTAACAATTCATCAAACCCAATCAATAAAAGAATTGGTTTAAAATTAATTATTTCCCTAATTTGCAATCATAATTAACAATCCCAATTAAACCCAAAAATTCTATTTACAAAACCTTCAAATAACCTAATAAAATAATAGAGAGAATACTACACACCTGGAGAAAACTTTCGTTGCCGTTCTACTTGTTGTCGCTGAAAATTGCAATTCTTCACTCACGCACGTGGTTTAGAGTAGTGACTTTATGATTTTTCAATAGGTTAATTTTTTTTTTTTGGAAAGGCAGTAGGTCAATACTAGTAGTCAATTTTTATTTTTAAATAGGGATAGGTCATGGCCCAGGCTGGTCCAAGGTATGGTCACTGCTTATTTAGACCAAACTTTGACGTAAATTTTGGTTTGGTGAGTCAATTGCGTCAAGAGAACTTTACAAGTCAATGCTATTGTAACTAAACCATGTGCAATAGCAACTCCATCAGAAAGTTAGAAACTTGCCATCTAAGGGGCACTTTCTTTCAATAAAATAAATTAATTGTTGTTTAGACTTCTTCTATGGTAAATGACAAGCAAACAGATATCGCAAGTAAATTCCAAATTGACTATCACGTCTATGCTTACTATTTTTTTTAGTTTGGATTAAGGGTGGCCAACTCTGAGGTGTTGGGGCTGGGGTCGGGGTGGATCATTATTTTTGCCCTTAAATTAAAAAAATAACGCACACACAACAAAATAGTTTAATAAAAATATCTCAAAGCTGTTTTTGTGCCTCTTATATTATTTAATAAAAGTATGATTCTTTTTTGTAATACAATTTCAAAATTGCAAGTCCGTGATATTGAAAGTTGCAAATAAATAACATAGTAAAATTACAATTAAAAGAAGTACATGTTAAGAAATACGTTTTCTAGTTTCTTTATAATTTCTTGTGGTTCTTCGGTTGGATTTGGTATTTGTTGGTCAAATTGGTCGACGTCGCTTCCACCTCTGCCGGATAAGATTTCGTTGTAGTTGTAGCCTTCTTCTTCTTCATTGATCTTCGGTTTGCCGCACCTCCTACGCTCCGCACGAATCCAGTCTCTGAATAGAACTGCAATCTCCAATGAGTCTCCCGTCAATGAATGTCTGTGTTCTCCTATTTGATATATGCCGATAGAAAAAGTGCTTTCAGACGTTGTTGATAACGCTTGAATGTTCAACACATCTCGGACCATCTTAGATAGTGTTGGAAATGTCTTCTCATTCTCCCTCCAGTATTTTAGCAAGTCTTCACGTCCCTCTTCATTGACAATTGTTGTGTACGGTAGAACACCATGCAAAACAAAAACATCAAACTCGCTAACTTGGTTAAAAATGTTACCACTAAACATTCTATGTCTGAGGCTTTTAATACTAACCGCAGAAATATCATGTCGTTTTTTAGGTTGTGTTGAAGAAGAAGATGACATGGAATCCGGTTGGTTGGTAGCACTTTCTTGTTGGTAATGCGGATATACTTTTTTACATTCATCTCGTATGCTAGACAACACTTCTTCTCTAGTTTTTTTCAATGGGTGGTGGGTCATTTGGATTTTTGGGAGATGGAGGTGAAAATTTATCTATGCAATTATAAATAGTTTCAATAAGTGATTTACAACCGCCTATTTTAATAGACGGATTTAATACAACACTAATAATATAAATTGGGGGAATAGAAATAAAATATTTTTTCATTTTTTGAAACATTTTTTAATAGGTGCCTTATAAACTGAGTTTTCCATATATTCAGTAAGTAATAAAAATATTGAGCTATATAAAATAACATTGATGAAATAGTAGGATAATAAATACCAGAAAATTCTTTAGTAGCTAAAAAAATTTCTCTAAAAATGTAATAAGTTCTAAAATTGAATCCCAATCGAAATCTACATTCATATCAGTAGGATTTCGATTATGAGAGTTAAAAAATAAAATTATAGGTCTTCTATACTCATGAGCAACACGTAGTTGCTCGAATAAAGAATTTCACCTAGTACTTCTTCGAGAATTCTTCTGTAAGGTAGTTGACAATTGTGACAAGTTTTTTTATAATCTTTTATTCGTTGTATTCTATTACTTTTAAAAATATAGTTTATATCAAATTGTATTTTTTCAAGAATGTCTGCAAAATGTGATAGACCATCCTTTATAACTAAGTTATAAAATATGACATGTACATTTTATATGAAAATTATCTGAAAAAGATGAAGTAAAAATATTTTTTAATAATCTAATAGCAGAAATATTAGAAGAAGTGTTATCTAATGTAATAGTCATGATTTTATCAGTTATGCCATAATAATCGCAAACTGAAAAAATATTATCTGAAATAAAAATACCAGTGTTCCTACTATCAGTATATCTATATGCTAAAATACGTTTTTGCATAGACCATTTATAGTCTATCCAATGACATGTTACAGTTAAATAATCATGACCGTTAGTACTACGACCTATATCAGACGTAATAGATACTTTGCCAGAAAAATAATATAATGAGTAACGTAAATATTGTTGATATTCGTGTGCAAATTTAAAAACATCTATCCTAACAGTTGATCTAGGAACACCGTTATAAGCAAGATTATACATATCTCTTAAGTAATTAATAAAACCAGGAGAGGAAAGAAATGAAAAAGACAAACCCTCAACTGCAATTAATTTTGAAAATGATTCTCTATCTTTATTTTTATCGTATTTAGGGTCTACAATTGCCCCTATCATAGAGTCAATTTGACCATGTACCTGGTTCAGGACAGTCTATGAACATTGTCCCGATTGAGAGGGTATTGGCGCACCCGCCTTTTTAGCCAGGTATTCCTCCCACCTAGCTTTCTGAAATCTATTCAAATGCGTAGTTAAACCTCCCGTCCCGCTCTGACCTTTTCCTACTTTAAATTTATAAATATTTATAAATTTGACTTCTAGCTACTTGATTTTCTGCGTCCCTATAAAAAACAACCCATACATTTGATGTTAATTTTCATTATGGTGGACCTCGTCTCATACTAGGGGGAATAAGAGGTGGTTCAGTTTGAGGTGCATTACTGGGCGTGTCATCTATATTAGTGGGTGTGTCATCTGAATTATCTTCTAAATTAAAATCTTGTTGAGTTCCAGAAAATAGCTCCTCGTCTAAATCTAATGGTACTTCAGGAAATAATTCAGTATCAACAAAATCGTCCTGTCTAGGAGGAATAGGATGACTAGAAGAAGTACCCCTGCCCTTGTTACCCATACTAGAAGAAGCAATACCCTTACCCTTACCCGTAATCATATATTTCCATCATTTCATTATAATTATGCAAATAAATAATTAAAGATAATGAAATTAAATGTGCTAATTAAAGTAAAGAAACAACAATAATTTAATGAAGGAACAAATGTACCAAACACCGACGTAACGTCGACGTGCAATCGAGAGGTTGAAAATTGAAACTTGCTCGATGGATGATCCTCAAGCTAGTTGTCAACTTCACTCCCAAATGAATAAATAAAATTGAATATTCAGTAGATAATGACTAAAGTGGCGATGGGTCGTGGCGATCTGCGATGCCGGCTACACTATTAAATAAATAAAAAAATTAGCGGTCCGGCTCGAACCGAACATAATACGGTCCTATTAAATAAATAAATAAAAAATTTAGCGGGTCCGGGGCTCGAACCGGAACGGAACATGGTATGGTCCCGCCCGGTCCCCTTGGACGGCAGTCCGGTCACTTGATCCGCCTAAAAATAGTCACTTGCCAAAAATAGCGTTCAATAACGACCATTTTACATTTTAGTAGTTAAGCGACAATTTTGGCCTCCACTCCCAACCCCACTGCCCTTTATATTTATTTTTAACCCTAAATTATTATATTTAAACTTTAACCCAATTGTCCAACTATAAATACCTCATTTTCTCTTCTTGTCTTTGTTTAATTATTTAGTTTATAAATATATATGAATATAATACTATAATATGAGTATATGACTATCACTATATGACTATATTTTACTTTGTTAGTATTTTTAATTTAGTGGAAAATTTTTAAAAAAAAATGTCCCTTTGTCCGTCAGTCCGTCCAGGCCAGGCAGGCCGTCCGACCAGCGCCCATCAGGCCAGGGACGGACGGATCTGAATCGCCACGCGCCTTGACCAGCCCCTCCTCTCCGTCCAGGCCCGATTCAGGCCACTTTATCCCGATCCCAGGGTTCGGCCCATTGTGGCTCGCCACAATGTAGATAGAATGAGAGATAGATTGAGAGATTATTAGAAAGATTGTAGGAAGATTTGTGAGAAAGATGAAGAGAAAATGAGGTATTTATAGTTAAAAAAATTGAGTTAAAGTGTAAATATAATAACTTATGGGTTAAAAATAAATATTAAGGGGGTTGGGGTTGGGGGGGGGTGAAATTTGGCCGTTGCACAACGGCCAAATTGTGAAATAGTCGTTTTGCAACGGGGTCGGGGCAGGGTTGGATCGTGGTCGAGGTCAGGGAAAATTTCTGACTCCGTACCGAAACTGAATACCGGTATTCGATTCCGATACAGGGTCAGGCAGGGTCGGGGTGAGGTCGGGTCGGGTAGCCCTGCCCGTAGGACAGCCTTAGTTTGGATACACCCCAACAATAATAAATTAAAGAGTAGTACAAAAGATAAAAGATCCACATAATGACCATATTGTCAGAATGAAAAAGAACATGGAGGTTCGTAGAAAATTGTTTTTCGTAAATATGTAATTAAGGTTGCAAATAAGACAATATAATACCTGAAAAAGGTAAACATAAATAATATTCTAACAAAGATATATTCAACAATTATAAAAGGAAAAACAAAAAAGCTAAGAGCTGAAGTTACACAAATGTATAGAGGGGGAGAAAAAGATGATAGTAAATCTTTTTCACCACGGACACAAAATATTGAGACGAGAAACTACAAAAGTAATAAAAAGAGATATATAAAAAAAAACAAAGAATCCTCGGTAGAAAGACTTCTCTTATAAATGAGCTGTATTCGGCGTGAATTCGTATATAGTTGTTGATATCGAACATCGAGCGAGAAACTAAAAAAACATGTAGAGCAGTGAATGACATTGCGAGCTCTATTCGGCGCGAATCCGTATATAGTTGTGGATATTGAACATCGAGCGAGAAACTAAAAAATATGTAGCGCAGTAAATGAGACTGCTCCTCACTTAATTAAAGGTCTCATATTCGAATCCTAGATATTAATTCTTTTTATAAAGGGTGCTTCTCCTAGAAATGGACTTTATGGGAAGGGAATTTAAATATAGCCTGCTACATACTAATATCAACCCCTCATGAAAAACTGAATAAAAACATTAAAAAACTAAAGAATCTATCATAGATTTTTATTTTCACTTTTCACATTTTCTCCCAAAAAAATAAAAATAAAAATAAAAATAAAAATAAAAGCAGAGATGTTGAATGGACAGTTCAGATCATTTTGATGTATAGAACTGTGAGATACTTGTTACTTCACCAACTACAGTACAATCATTATCATATCTCAAAGGTGGGCCATATGTCTGTCACACAGCTTACTCTAACAGATCCATTAGATTTCTTGTTCTTTTCCTCCTTAAACCCTGCTCACTTTCCATACACTTGAATTACTCTCTCTCTCCTTTCTTTTTGTTTGCTGTTAAATTTTAGAAAATGGGGTGTTAATGTGTCACCTAATCCATCACCCACTTCCTTAAATTTTTCATATTAGTTGAGGCAGAAGTGAGGCATTGGGGCCTTAACTCATGCACCACTAAAAAGGGTATTAAAAAAATTGAATCTTGGGAGTTGTAATACTTCAAAGTTTCAATTTAAGGTCTTCTTGGTTCTGGGTTGTTGAAATGGGGAGATCTTTCAAGTTGAATCCTTCGAAGTTTTGATTTTTTAAGGTTTTCTTGCTTGTAGGTTGATGAAATGGGGAGAGAATTGAATCTTGGAAGTTAAAATCCTTCAAAGTTTTGATTTTTCTTGATTTGGGTTGTTGAAAATGGCAAGTGTAGATGTGTCTCATGTGGATTTAGAGGCTGGTGGCCACAGTCGCCGGTGCTCCGGCAGTGGTAGAAGTGAAGAGGGTAGTATTTGTTTCTCTGATGCTGATGAGGGTTCTTGTTATTCTCAGTTTTATTCCACTGCTGATGGTTCAAATTATGATGATTATAGCTTTGCTTATGCTACTGAGTCTGAAATAGGTGAAGCTATGGAGGAGTCAAGAAGAGTCTCATCTGTAGCTGACTATGATAGATCAGTGGACTTAGAAAATGGAGGCGGTGAAACAAAGTTGCATGTGGGGAAAATTGAAAGAGATTGTAGGATTTGTCATCTGAGTTTAGTGAGTTCTGGTACTCCTGAATCTGGTGTTGCCATTGAATTAGGATGTTCTTGCAAAGATGATTTGGCTGCTGCACATAGGCATTGTGCTGAGGCATGGTTCAAAATCAAAGGAAATAAGTGAGTAGAACAAATCCTTAGTTTATTTTTCAAGTTTCTGCCTTATCAATATATGGTTCTGAATTTTGATACATTATATTGCTATTATGATCAATCTGGAAACAAATTGTTGTTTAATTTTCTGGTCTTCAAAGAAGGGAAGTTGGAGTAACTGATAAAGTTGTTGTCATGTGACCATAAAGTCACAGTTCAAGCCGTGGAAATAGCCTCAGCGGCATACAATAGAGTTGTGGTCCGGCCCATCCCCGGACCCCACACATAGAGGGAGCTTAGTGCACCGGCTGCCCTTTCAAGTGTAATTGCCTGCATGTTTCCTTCTATGGCTTGGCTTATTTGTTAGATACTTTTGCACTTAATGGTTTTGCAATGAAAGTAATTTGTTGAATCTTCTGTTGGAAGTGTTGATTTCTTTATTCAAATTGGCACTATATTATCTGTCAGAATAACCCTTTTTTCTGTGATGTCTCTTTCTCTTGGGAAAGAGATAGCATCATGCATTTTATGAGGAAAAGTGAGGGACTAAACTTGACAAGTATCATTAGGATTTCTAATTCTTCCTACCATGCCCTTTAATTGTCTTTATTTTTAAGCTCTTCCTGATATAAATATTTGATATGCACTTTTCTTTTATCAAAGTGAAGATTTGACCTTAGTGATTAAAGTAATAACTTTTGAATCCCCTCTCAATATGATAATATTTTGCTGTCCTCCACTCTGCATATTCTATTATATAGATACTAGACTTGATTATCTATTCTCTGACAGTGACTTCTGATGTGTACAGATTCAAGATTCTAGTGTCATTTTCAGATCGAAACTTTCATCAATGAGTCTTTTGATTTTTTGTGAAATGCACATTATTGGTGCTCACTGCACAAATGTGTGATCTCATTGGAAAGGAAATGATTTGAAAATTATAGCTACTTAAATTCGTCCTTAAGTAATTGAAAGGATCAAATGGAATTAAAAAGCACACAATCTTGTAAATGTGCTATATGAATTTGGTCAAGGAACTGCTACATTGTTTTTGACATCTTGGATATATCATATTGGCAACAAGATTAAAGTTTGATTATTGGAATCTACGAAATTGAATTTTGATTTGTTAGTCTTCCTGAAGAATCAAGATTCACATGCTCTCCATCTCCAATTAGAAATAGCTGAACCCTGTTGTGCATAATGAACTTCTCGCTTGTTTTTCCCTGTAAAGATGCTATTTTTGAAGATAAGGATGATGATCAAATTCTCCTTCACTCCTAGTATTACGCCAAAAGAGGAAAATGTAAAGAATCTCACTACGAGCTGTTCTATTCTTGTCAATGTTTGTCTTGAATATTTTTCTGTTTTATGTTTGTGATCATTATTTAACTATGAAGCCAGGAACCAAATGTCGTTATTCCAACAGACTGAGGTGGTAAAACCAATCACCAAAACGGAAGTGTAAAAGTATCTTGCTTTCAATTGGCCTTAACAGTTCAGTGACTTCATTCCATGGTTTCCATGCACTGTTGTTTCGTAATTTTCCCATCCATTCAGTTGATTAAGTACCGATAGATCTGTGTAGCGAGATCTTACTAAGATACAGTATTTTTGAAATGTCGATAAGTGCATTTACATCTGTATACACACTAACTTACACAAATAGTCGTCGTCCTATATGAATATCTGCATACACAGCACACACACACGTATTGAATATTCTTCTACTGCTGATTGGTATGCTTTACTTTGGAACTTCCTCCTTCCACTGGAGGAGCTGGTTTACTTTCCTGACCTTGTATTTGTACCGTGATCTGCCTAATTTAAGTCACTAAATGTTTGTATAAAACCTCAGGACCATATAAACCCAATAGTTGCTGACTCATTGTCATCATAAGAGTTAGTTTTGTTATATTCTTACTAGTGTTGTTTTTCGTCATTCCTCCTCAATATGGTTGTATTAATTATTGTAATTTGTATGTTGACCTGTTTGTTATAGTTTTTTTCTCCGGTGGCAAATGAATTGTCTGATAAATGCATTTCGGTAATCTTTCTGATCAACTTTGTGACTAGTTGTGGAACCACAGAATTGTAGATTTTATGTCTTTTGGGAGAATTTACAAATTCTCATCTTTCAGTAATCAGAAAACCTACTTAGACTAGGACCTTGATAGGTAATTCCACAATCATGAGAAATGGCAGCTTAAGCCTTAAACTTCTTCCTTTGCCAAAATAGTTAGCTTAATACGCTAGGTATCTCCAGTTAAATGAACAGACGTCTAGTAGAAAACGTGGAAGTGCTAATGACTACAAAACTTGGACAGGATACCATTATTATATTCTGACAAAGAAAGATCAGTATTTGTTCAATTGGGGGCACCTGCACAACCCTTATTATGTGATCTGTGTTTATGCATCTGTATAACTTGTGTCAACATTGGAATCCTTTTCACTCTTGTTCATTTACATATTTCACTCAGTTTCATCTTTTTCCAATATGGTTAAATTATGCAGAAACAGTCATTGAGAAGCATCTCGCTATCCACCCTTGGAATTAGTTCATCACTTCCCCCTACCCCCATCCTCTCCTCGCAAGCTCTTTTATCAAATTGTAATACTGCTAGTTATTTTGTGATGCTTTTAACATTTGAAGTTGTTTTTCCAGGACTTGTGAAATATGTAACTCTATTGCACGCAACGTTGTTGGTCCAAATGATGTTGAGTCAGGACAGCAAACAAATGAATCAAACGCAGTGGCTACAAGTGCAGCGTCTGCACCAGTATCAGCAACTTCAGAAGCTCGAACTTGTTTGAATGGTCATCGATTCTTGAATTTCCTCTTAGCTTGTATGGTATTCGCGTTTGTCATCTCTTGGCTCTTCCACTTTAACATCCCATCATAAGGTATTATAGGAAAGAGTTCATGGGCCATGAAATTCGAATGCAGTTGAAGGCTTATGGTGGTAAAGAAATCTTAACACGTTATTATGGACTAGCTTTGGGAATATATCTACCTATTGGGCAATATTTCATCTGTCTACACCTAGATTTATAAGTCAATTTGTAAGTGTGTCATCGTCGATTTATTAACTATAGTGCCCTTAGATCTAATGAAAATGCCAGCAATTGTTTTAGTTTGTTATGTTCCAGTTTAAAGTTTAAACTGATCCCTTTTTCTTATACAAATTTGGTTAGTTGATTCATACATTTTCTTTATACAAGTTCCTTGTTATTCAAGAATTTGTGAGGAACTTATAAGCAACTAACATCGTTCAATCAGCAATCTAAGACCAAGTAAAGTCATCCTCTAAAAGGCCAAATTTTACATTGGTAATCTATTTGATCAAGTTGTAAATGTTAGAAATTTGCTAATGTGGAATTAAGTTTAATCCATTATTTATGACTCGAACAATTGAGGTCTCGCACGTCGGAAATGTCGTTTCCACACATGTGCACTCGTAATGCCAAGTATCGTAAATTTCATTAGTGAAAGAGATATTGGTATATGAGTAAACGTTTGAGACATAAAATGATGGACGGTCGTTGGTTAAACGACGCGTGTTCCACGTTGGTAAATGAAGGAAAAAGTGTACGAAGTGTAAGATCAAAATGTGTCGTGAAAAGGGTCGCGACGCCGCCGCAGGGCGGGGCGTCGAGGCGCTGCTAAGCCGCGACGCCAAATGGGTGAGCCACGGCGCTTGGGTGGTACTTTGGCCACTGGAGCCGCGGCGCTTCACGGGCAGTGTCTGTGCGGCGGAAGTCCAAAAGTTTGGCTGATTATGGGGACGTTTTGGAGCATTCAAATGACATATTTTCCTCCATAAATCAGCCATTAATTGGCTGCATTACTTGGTGAATTAAGTGACCATTACATGACACTTAAATGACCATTACATGGGCACTTGAAGAGACATTCTTACACTACTATAAATTGAGACATTTGGCTCAATTGTTGAACACACCTACAATCAGATTTTCTGAAATTCTTCCTCTCTAAGCATACTATCAAACACTCAAGGTTCTTCTTTAGTAAACACTTGAGTTTTCTTTGCTCATTTGTTTGATGTTGTTTTATCTTGGGAGACAGTTGCCCATAAACGTAAAATGATATATACGAGGCAATAATGTCTTAAGGACAGAGTGAATATCACTCGACTCGGCACATTTGTAACGCTACCAGATTTAGTGTCTCTTGATTTCAGGTTTTCAAGATTCAAAGAGCATTCGGAGATTGACACAGAAATCCAAGACTGATTCAAGACAGAAGATCAAGATCACACAACTCTTGTTAGGCTTCAAGCCTGTTGTTTTGTAATTTCGTTATTATTTATCCTTTCGAAGCACTAGTAATAGTTAGTTACTATTCTCGTACATTCACTATTGTACTCACAATCTTAAGACATTATTTGTATTAGTGCTCGAAAGATGTTTGCCAGCAGACATAATTCAAATCTAGTTGTGGTTTTCTTGTGGAAACCATTTCTGTTGACAGTTCTTTAAACAGTTCAAACACTGTCTCTATCAACAAATCTAGTCCTAGTTTTGGGTCTCTCTTTGATGATATGTACAGATTTATTTCCGTCAAAGGGTAGATCTCTGTATCTGATGATGAGCTTCAAGATATTGTTGATAGTCATGCTAGTACGGCTAAGGGTCAAGGAAGAGTTGCGGTCACCGCTACGAAGAGTGGTGGAAACAAGAGTCCACAAGAGGTTGAGGATGTCAACTTGGACATGCGGAGAAGGCTGAAGATGATGTTCCATCTTGTAGTAGAAAGCCTACATCTTATGGTAAAGAGAATTTGAACACGCAGTCCAACAACGTGACTGGCGTAGGCCAGAATTCAAAAGGTCTAAGGTACTTATTCTTCCTTGTCAAAGGTAAGGTAAAGATGTCAATAATGAGATTAAAATAAGTATAGTAAGACTAGGAATATGAAGAGATTTCCAGAAAAAATTTATATTCCTTACGCTTTAAAATCAAAAGTTTAATCTCACTTTCCTTACTGCTTAAAGATTGGATGGTTATAAACAACGACCTAAAAGATATGGACTTAGGTTGTGA
This sequence comes from Przewalskia tangutica, assembly GCA_029844215.1. Lineage (NCBI taxonomy): Eukaryota > Viridiplantae > Streptophyta > Magnoliopsida > Solanales > Solanaceae > Przewalskia > Przewalskia tangutica. The sequence goes on along the minus strand of CM056739.1, from coordinate 11,503,952 downwards.
TAAATTAGATTTATGGACAATCCTAAGTAAGGGAAGAGGACTAGAGACAAACCTGTCACCATTTCCGACAGAAGATCCGTCTTTTGACAGGATAGTATTGGACACTCAGTCACACAAAGCCTACGGGCGACTAGAGTGGGCCAGAGTTTTTCAGATCTTAAACGATCTGAAGGCCAAAAGAAAGGTAGAAAAAAATTGGGCACTCAGTCTTCCAAGGCAACTGGAGTGGGCTAGAACATCTAGATCACATATGATTCGGCGACGCCCTAACCATAGGCAAGAGGTTGTTCATGTGAAGCAACGCCACCTCTAAAGTAGAGGGGTTGAAGAGGTTGTCCTCAAAAGGACTTACGAGAATGGGATCACTCTAAAAAGAGGTGATACATGTCTCAAACTTGGTTTAAGGGACGTTGTTGGTCAAACTAGCTTGAGTCTAGTCCAACAGGTCTGTAATAACTAAGAATGGTACAGTACGTCTGTAGCCAAGAGAATGATATATTTGTAATATGTGCATCTATGCCTTTATAGATTAAGACACGTTAAATTGAAAGTCATTCAACAACTAACAAAGTTGAGATTGTTGTCGTCTGTCGACATAAACCCTCAAATTGAATGTGAGGCAGGCGAAGAGGCAAAAATACCTTTCCATCAAATGAATAGCAAAAGAAGCATCGCTCCTCTAGAACTTAGTCACACCTACGTAGGTGATTTGAATCTTATACAAAAAAGAGGGGGGAGACAAGTACTTTGTGACCGTCATTGACGATGGTACAACGTATTGCATCTTTTGTTTGTTGAAAAGCAAAGATGAAGTTGTTGAAGCGGCTAAGCGCTACAAAGCAGAAGTTGAAAAACCTACGGATTGAGAAATTTGTAATGACAGAGGGGGAGAATGTGAAGCATCGTTCATCAATTGATTTCTCTTTACTCATATCAGTCTAACGGTGCTTAGCCAAGCGCAAAGTCGTACGCCCAAAATAGGCGATCCTTACCGCTAATGTGATTCTCAATAGAATTCCGCATAAGGATAAAGATAACCCTCTATGTGAAATATGGAACGGATCCCATCTATAATGTTGTGATATGGGGTAGTGTGGCAAGGGTTGAGATATCTAAGCTAAAATGGGTCAAGTTGGACCTAAGACTGTAGTTGCATATCCACTAGATCTGCAAATAACAATAGTAATTATCACATCTAGGAGTCAAAGAATGTTGGATTCTTTGAAGATAACTTTCCTTAAGAAGGAAAAAGAGGTAATCGCTCGAGGTTAATAAGAACCCGCGAGTGCCTGACTGTCCGGAACTAGACGTTCCAGATCTACAAGACTCGGAAGTTGCTGACTATCCGAAACTTAATGTTACAAAACTTAGGGATCTAGATGTTGAACCAAATCGGAGGAAAAGAGGGGACAAAGGCTTGTTCCAGGCCTTCTAGCTTGTATGGTTGAGAATAACCATGGACAATTATCAAAGAATTGTCATCTCCAAAAGCACTGCTTTGGAAGGACGCTACAAAAAGAGAAATAGACTCTATCAGATAGAACCATACTTATGTAATGGTTGATCTTCCTCTGGAAAAAGAACATTTGGGTTGTAAAAGTGGATACTCAAATAGAGTACATAGTAGATGGATCTACTGGCAATTATAAAACATCAGCTACTTGGACATGTGCTCCTCCGTAAATAGCTTAACATCTAGGGCCACTGCAGTCTTGCGTGACATGGATGTCAAGACAACCTTCCTAATCGGAGAATTAGTTTGATGGACTATTGGGCTTCCTCCTGAACTTCTTTTGTGGTCTTTGAAATATTTACATTTTGGTCTTGGAAGTTTAAGATAAAACGGAAATAATGAATCTGACGATAGAAATATTGACTCTGAAGCTAGAAAGCCAACAGTTGGAAAACTAAAAGTCTGAAAGTGGAAGAAGAAAGTAATATGGAACAACCCGAGGGGTATGTGGTTCCAGGGAAGAGAAGAAAGTCTGTCGACTTGTCAAATCTATGTGCGGGCTAAAACTGGCCCCGAAGCAATGGTACGATACTCTACTGTCGAAGGGTTTCTCCATTAATGAGTGTGACAAATGTGTCTACATGAAAGATAATTCTGATTCGTTCGTCATGATGTGCCTTTACGTAGACAACATATTGCTCATAAAAAGAAGTCCTAGGTTGATCCTAGAGACTAAGAGTATGTTAAAACGATATTTCAATATGAATGATATGAGTATTGCAGATGACATCTTAGGAATTGGAATTTCTGGGACATCTAATAGACTGGTCTAAATCCAAACTCATTTATGAGGTGTTTGACAGTCTCATTGAAAGTCACCAATGGATATGAATCATAGAACTGATTGGAATCATGGTGCACCCATATACCAGGAGAGATACACACATGTCACATATAGTTCAATGTATTTTACACACTACATCTGACCCAATATCAGCTTACAAAGTAAAACTAAGGTTCACTCGTGATTCTAGAAATAATAGATAGAGGGTGTTAAATCGGATATGACGATATCTAAAATATTATCTTATCTATGGATTATGGTATTCTGGATGTCCAGCGGTTCTGGGAAAACACAATGATGCAAACTGGACATCATATTTGAAGAACACCAAAATCCACAAGTGGATGTGTATGGTGTGTCTTTTGAAAATCCTCTGAGCAAACTTGCATCGGTCGATTCGTGATGGAATCAGAGTTTATCGATTTATACAAAACATGATAATAAGTTGAGTAACTTCACGACCTCTTAGAGGATGTCCCTTTTTGGGAGTAACTCGGGCCTTGTCAGTTATACAATGTAGAAGCATTGATGACGACGTCTGGACATATCTGTCGAAGATATAAAACCGTGTGGCAGTCGATCATCATGGGTGTCACTTCCTTGATTACTAATCAAAGTATATAATGGATCATTTAACTAAAGGGTTATCCGAAGATCAAGAGTTCTGTCGGTCTAGGGGAATTAGCGTAAAACCCAAACTATAAGGACTGATACGGTGGATACCCAACCTTACTGACTGGAGATCCCATGAATTAGGTTCAATGAAAAAACTAAATCGTAAAGGTTCCGTTGAGTGCTTCGGTGGAAGCAAGATCACTTCAAATGATGATTTCTATAAAGAAACATGAAACCAAAGTTGTTCCCGCGATATACCTTAAAGTGCTATCTACATGGTGGGTAAATGTTAAGTTTCCAAAACCTTTAATGATCCTCAACGGTTGAGGTTAGGTTTGGGAAATTTTTTAATGGTGACTAACACTTGTGAAGTGGTATAACATGATACCTTGTAGGAGACCACCTATTTAAGTGCGAAGACATGCCGCAAACGCACTTAAGAATCCAAGAAGTGTCCACGACTACAACAGATAAAACATTAAGAAGAACAGAGTAAGGAAATGTGTTGTGTTGATATTATTATCTTGACTTACACTAAACACTGACGGTTCAAGATATCACATTCACCGCACAGTAAGTAAGTCCGATGGTATTCAATTATGGAAGGTTCAAAGCTTTGACTACCTATCCAGATGCAACATCGGTCCACCGAAAGATTTCTAGAAAGTCACATTGTGAGTGCCTTTCTTGGAATTTTCCGTAGAAAAATGTCTAAGCACTTTGTCTATGTAGACTGACTGTGACAACCCCAACAATCTATTAGATCTATTTCTATAGATTCTTCCCAAAATGTAGCAGGCTTCACTTAAATCCTTCATCATGAAGGTACTAGACAGCCACTCATTGACTGACTGCAAGAGAGTCTTATTGTCTCTCATTATCAATATGTCGTCCACATATATAATAATGAATTCAATACTCCCATCATTGCGTTTACTCTAAACATAAGGATCCTCTTTGCTTCTGACGAAATCAAATGACTTGATAGTCTTATCAAAACAAATATTCCAACTCCTCGAGGCTTTCTTAAGCCCATAAGTGGACTTATGTAGCTTGCATAGAACATGTGGCTTGGACTCAGATGAAAAACACCCAAGTTGTTTCACATACACTTCCTCAGTCAGATTACCATTGAGGAAAGCGGTCTTGACGTCCATATGTCAAATGTCATAATCATAATATGCAACGATTACAAGCAAAATACGAATGGACTTAATGTTAGCAACAAGTGAAAATGTTTCATCATAATCGCCCCCAGGCCGTTGATTTTAGCCACCAACATTGCTTTATAAGTCTGTACCTTGCCAAATGCATTGATCTTCTTCTTGAAGACCCATTTGCATCATATGGGTTTAACCCCACCTGGAAAATCAACCAAGTTCCACACTTGATTGATGTACATAGATTCCATCTCGGATTTCATGGCTTTTTGCCATCTCTTTGAATCAATGTCCAACATTGTTTCACTATAGGTCGTAAGCTCATCGTTATCGGGAATCTCTATCTCACTGTTTCTACAAGTAGATTTAATCTTTCAGGAGTACGATGAGTCATAGTGGACCTACGGAGTTGATTGTTTTACAGTTCAGTGCTTGATATGTTCTGACTGTGAGAGGGTTCTAATGTGTTGGTTAATCCACCAATTCGAGAGCTTTTAGGAATATCATTTTGATGTCTTTCCTGAATGGAAGGAGGTGCAACCATTGCATCTAATCCCAAGAGATGTGCATGAGGATCTTGTATTTCTGCATTGTTCCTAGTAACACTCTCACTCGGCGAAGGGCGTACTTGAAGTACCCAATATTCACCAAATACTCCCACTGAATTCTTGCCTTGGTCATTCGACAAGGATTTAACCTTTATGTTATTACGTGGTTCTTGAATTTATTCAAGTTCTATTTCTGTGCAACTCTGTTCCTTGTAGACATATTCTTCTTCAAGAAAAGTTGTGTTCCTGTAACATTTTTCACTTTTGGATTCCAACTTGTCAGTGAACATCTTCTTAACATATGTAGAACACCCCCAAAGTCTCATATGTTAAAGAGTTGGCTTCTTGCCACACCATATCTCATAGAGTGTCTTTTCTACTAACTTGGAAGGAACCTTGTCAGAACATATATTGAGGTTTGTATAGCATGTCCCCAAAGATATGTCGGTAGAGCTGAGAAGCTCATCATGGGGGTGCCTCATATGTTTAAGAGTTGGCTTCTTGCTACACCATATCTCATAGGGTGTCTTTTCTACTAACTTGGAAGGAACCTTGTTCAGAATATATATTGAGGTTTGTATAACATGTCCTCAAAGGTATGTCGGTAGAGCTGAGAAGCTCATCATAGATCAAACCATATCAATAAGGTTCGGTTTCTCCTTTCGACAACATCATTCATCATTCATCTGTGGTGTTCCAGGAGGTGTCCATTCTGAATGGACTCCATGTAGCTTTAAGTAATCTAGAAACTCATTGATCAAGCATTCACCTCCTCAATCAAATAGATGGGTCTTGATACTTGTTGCGAGTTGTTTCTCCACTTCAGACTTGTACTCCTTGAACCTTTCGAAGGCCTCAGATTTGTGTTTCATAAGATACACATATACAGACCTTGTCAAGTCGTCAGTAAAAGTAATGAAGTAAGGGAAACCACCCCTAGCTTGAGTCGAGAATGGTTCATATACGTCAGTATGTACCAACTCAAACACCTCCTTGGCTCACACATCTTTCCCATAAAGTGGTTTGTTGGTCATCTCACCTTTTAAATAGGATTTGCAGTTACCATAAGACTCCAAGTCAAATGGTTCGAGGTAGTCAAGCTTCCTCAACCTTGCTATCCTTGTTTCGTTGATATGACCAAGTATACAATGCCATAGGTAGGTAGAGTTTCTATTACTTTTCTTAGCTCGTTTATTTTGTACATTGAATATTTCTCAACTACAGTTTAGTGTATATATTTCATCTACAAGAGGCGCATTTCCATATATAATATTATCAAAAGACAATACTTGACTGCCGTTATAAATATATGAGGAAAAATCCTTCATGTCCAAAACAATGATAGAAATGATATTCCTCGTTAATGAAGGTACATAGTAAAAATCATTCAACATTAAACAACATCTAGAAGGTAAATTTAATCTATAAGTTCATACACTCTCAACATCAACTCGTGCTTCATTTCCAACGGGTAGGTCCACCTCTCTTGTTCCAACCTTCATGTTGTCAGTTAGCCCCTGCACATTTGTACAAATATGTGAGTCACAAGCGGTATCCAATACCCAGGAATGAGAGTTGTTTATAGACATATTTATTTCAATGACGTACATACCTTGTCCACCAGAGACATGAGCACCTGGTGTTTTATCTCCTCCTGGTGCAGTGCAATTCTTCTTCCAATGCCCCTTCATGTTATAGTTGAGGCATACATCCTTGGCCGGAATCATCTTCTTCTTCACACCTCCCATACACTTCATAGCTAAGGGCACAACGATTGTTTTGCCCTTCTTCTTTTGCCATTCCTTACCTTTCGGCTTGGGCCGGCTAAAAGAGCTCACCATGAGCACATTTTTGCTTTTGGTAGTTGAAGATTCAAAGGTCTTGAGCATGTTGTGCAGCTCCAGTAGACTCGCCTTCGTTCCATTCATATTGTAGTTAACAATAAAGTTCTCGAACGAACGAGGGAGTGAGTTCAGGATGAGGGTGGAAGCGATGTTACTCTGCAGCTTTATACCAATCGAGGCCAGTCTTTTCTATCAGCCCTATCATCTTCAACAAATGCTGAGACACTTGACCCCTTTCAATCAGCTTACATTTGAAGAGCTTTATTAATATCTCATATTCCATAGTCTGGAACTGAGAGTCATAGAGACTCTTCAAATGTTCGAACATCTCGTTAGGGCCCATGTTCTCATGTTGTCTCTGAAGTTCCACTGACATGGAAGACAACATGACACATTGTGCTGAAGTGGCGTCATCTAGGTGTTTCTGGTAGGATGTCTTATCAAATGTGGCATATTTCGCAGAATCTACGGCAGGAACAGTAGGAGAATATATGTCCAATACATATTCTATCCTTTATTGCCTTAAGACAATCCTCAGATTCCTAAGCTAGTATAGATAGTTTGGTCCGGTGAGTTTGTTCATTTCCATTAGCATTTTCAATGATAGATTCGATATTTTGATAATCTGAAGGGTTAGATAGACATGCAACTACAATCAAATTTATTTTCTATTATACACATTCGTTTAGGCTAATCAACATGGTCTTTCATTTAACTAGCTCCCACTATTTTAACATAATTCTACGACCCTATGGTAGAATACAAACCTAAATTTATTTTAAGGTCATAATGGGCCAAGATCCAAGCCTATGTTTTCTCCGCATTTTCTTTGGCTGATAACTTCAATAGCACATCTTGGTAGGTTCTAAATCAATTGCAAAACTTATTTGCAACTCTTGGTTGATTAAATATTATATTTAATCTTGCGTCCTTATATTAGTCCGACACTTTGGCGCCAAGATTTGTCTAAGCAAGTCAACCCCATTACGCGACTACGTTTATGTATCTAAGTAAATTTGACCTTTGTGAGCAAATACTTTGGTGTAAATATCCACAAAAGTTTATCATCTACTTTTACATTTAAACACATCTATGAAAGAGTCTGAGTCCTCGTAGAATTAGAGCAAATGCTTTGACATAAATACTCGTATCGCCGAAAAGGATTTTGCACTCTAACAATCATAATGGATGACACGTTCTAATTTAGACTTGTATTTAAAGTTTGGGGAACATTTCAGTTTCGGGGATTTTAACCAAGATCAACGATTTATGTCATATTCAATACGACATCTAATCATGCAATTTCTAAGACACGTTTAGTTGAGAACTATCAACCCAATAGGCATGATATAAGATGGTTTTGATCAATTACTGGGCGCCGCCTACCCAAACAGTTATAGCGGACACTATGCTAATATTTAAACGTATACATTTAAACACTTAGCATATATTTCGTATATTATTCAATAATATATAATTAATAATAATCATAGATTAATTTGTCTAAACTCTAAAATCTAAGTCTAATCCAAACAGTCCCTTAAATATTTTCTGATTTTAAAAAATGATTTCAGGGTATTTCTGTAAATTCCAGATTTTTAGAATTTACAGTTTAGTCCCTCAAGAATTCAAAATTTTAAACCCCTTTAATTTTAAAAAAAAACCAATTTTAATTTTCAGAAAATATTTTCAGATTTAATGGACATGTCTGTAATTTCCAGAATTCAAATTAATTTCAGATTCGACCCCTAGGACCAAAATTGTTTTCAGAAAATTATTTCAATTAAAGATTTGCCCCAAAGGACCAAATCTGCCTATTTTAAAAGGTTTTAATTTCAGATTCTGAAACTTTTAAACTTCAGAATCTGAATCTAAAATCTTTAAAACTTCAGTTTCTGATTCCAATTTTTTTATTTTATTTCTGGAGCCGCGGCGCCCTAGAGGTAGTGACTCAAAATAAGCTTCGTGATGAACAGCGCCGCGACGCTTCATCAAACCCTAGGTGGCACAGTGACACTCCATCGTGGAGCCGCGCCGGCGCCTCTGTCTCATAAACATAAAATCTGCATTTCTGAAATCCTTAAACTGGTTTAGGGTCAGATTTGCAGATTCATCTTCGTCACCCTTCACTATCAAACAACACGTTCATCGACCATCATACAATCCCTTATCGTTCGTCGTCTCAGAGCACCATGTTAGCAATGAACCGGTTACACACATCAACTTAAAAAAATTAAATTGTAATGACTTTCTCGATTACATCATTGTTTAACAGTTCGGGAGATAAGAATTATACGTTCTTAAGATATTAGGTTTTCATGCTTCAAAAGACATAAAATTCAGATTTAAACAAATTCTAACTCATATTATCATTAATGATTACTACATAATCACAAAAAATAACGCAGGCTCTGATACCACTGTAGAGTTTTGTCGGGTTCGTATACGCAACAAAATTTGAAAATTTATGTTTTAAACCCAATAAATGACGAACTGTAGGATGATTATGCAGTAATGTAAAACACATGTAAGTCATAACATGTATGTATAACCGTAATGCATCGAAAGAACACTTACGATTTGAATAAATCTAGAGTCTTTTAGTAATACGAGGGTGCACACACAATTAGTCCTCGATTGCAAGTTCCTAGAACTACGATGTATACCTCCCCTGAACAACTAGGAAATTCGGCAGAGGTTCGAGAGAATTTTGATTCTAGGTCTCTAAGACTTAGAATAATATATGAAATGCAGTGTATTGAATAATGAATTGAACCCCCTATTTATAGCTGTGTTTTAGGTCTAAAACGCAGCTAGAGTTTCATGTGGGCCAAGCCCAAAAAATGAGGCGCAGTGGGTCAGTCAGACTGGCCCACTGCCTTGGCGGCACCACGACTCAAATAGGAGGTGTCATGGCCTTGTGTCCCAAAGCGCCGCGACACTCGTCTAGTGTGGGACGTCGTCTCATTTTCATTTTAATTAAATCTGAAATTCAATCACGACTTAATTAAATAATCATTATTCATTCAAATGTCTCGATCATAAATCGAACATTTATATTCTCTCATTACATCCTTAGATCGAAGGAACAATTGACATAGTGTTACCCTACATGCCTTCACATATTGACACTAATCATATTAGGATCTACACAGAACTCCTAGACGACGCCGGAAAACGAACTCAATATGTGAAGTACATTTACACGAATCTGGTAAACTGAACCTCTATGTGGGAAGATAAAATTCTTTCATTCATGACACACTCGATCAAGCTTAGGATCTGTCAAGTGTCTATCCAAATGACTTGATCATTATATCTCATCTATATTAGTTGACAACAAGACCATATCCTAGATATGTCTATTGTGTTGGCCAATGACTTAGTCAACCTAATATCATTGAGAAACTGAGTTCTCTCTCGAATATACATTCGAGGAATGAATCCTAATCTTGGCTCAACTATCACCTTTAATCCACATCTTAATGTACCCAATACAAGTCGTATCTCAACCTATAAGACATTTGAGCTTAGGACAGGATCAAAGTACATTACTTTGTAGACAATATGTGTATCGACCTCAAGTCTAAGGACTTCTATCTCCCACACGCTGATCATACTTTAGACATATATAACAAACAATATATCAGCAGGGTATACCAATACTTCCAAAGTATCCATGTGTCCATCACGTGTATCTGTTATTCGTAGCAGGTGAGACATACTACATCCTCCAAGGATGTGATGCATACCACATGTCGACTTATCACATATCTCATTCTCGATGATCATTAGTCGATGCTATTGTAATAGTTACATTATAATATTAATATCTCACACTATTAATAACAATGTAACCTCTAGGGATGTATATTATAGAATATCATAAACAATCAACTAATAATTATTGCAAATGCTAAAATATTAATCTCCATTAATAATAATACGAATGTGTGTAAAATACATTTGTCCTAATACAAATTGTCTCTAGGACATAAATATACTTTCATGATTAAAGGTATAAATTTATTCGGGAATAAATTTTCTATCAAAGCAGATATAAAATATATCCTTCTTAATCTTAGAATATTCCATCTTATCTCGCGTACCAAACGAATCTTTAATCCCTATCAATAATTTTTTTTTGATCCGTATAATAAGGCAGAGGTATAGGGATGCAAGAGGATCCCATTGAACCTCATCATTGAGAATTTATAATATCTAGATAGGGCAAAACTAATATTTTTATATGTATAAGTTGTTAAAATTCCTTAATATAAGAATTATTCAATCTATAATTAGTTAAGTGGTGCACTTTTCATGCTTTTTCTTGCTCTTTTCACATTTACCGAATTATCAATTATTACATTAACCAATTGACTATGTAGTGTTAAGTATGTATGTCTATACAATATTTTCGGGATATAATTTTAAAAATAATCTAAATATAATATATTTTCTATATAAAGGAACTAAATACATATATATTTATTAACTAAAAATTAAATCTAATTAATCATATATCATAAAAAAATTACTAATAATTGAAGGATAAATTTTTTTTTTTTTTTTTTTTTTTGGGACGTACAAAAGAAAAAACTCAAGAACCGTAGTAAGAGTATATAATAATAGGAGTAGGAAAACAATGCACATCCCCAAAACTAAGACAAAAGAGTAAACTTGTATTAAAATGCAAATTATTAAATAAGCATATGCATCCATTTTTATTTACAATAATTTTAAAACTGAAATAATATTTGAAGATTTTGCTTGAAGAAAATAATTTAATTAATTAATTAATATTACTACTCCCTCCATTCCTAATAACTATGCACACCCTTTAAAAATTGCTCATTCCTAGACAATTATGAGTATTTTTATTAACTTACCATAACTAATGTCAAGAAAAGAAAAACTACCTAATATTTGTTATCGAATTAAGTTTTTGAGACAAAGGCCCATGCTTATCATACGCTAAGCACTCGCACAAGACTGAAAGAGTACATGATTACTTGCTAAAAAAAGTTTTTGAGACAAAAAAAAAGTTTTAGTTATTTTGTAGGACAACGTTTGGGAGACAAGTTAACGTTGTCAACCTCAAACTCAAAACCCTCGCAGTCTCTCACTCTCTTGTCATTCTGTCGTCTCAGCTTCTAAGGCCAATTTCAAGATTTTCTTTCTTCCAACACAGAAAGGATATGTAAATATCTTATAAAGTTCCTATTTTGGTTTCAATTTCTTGAAAAGGGTATCTAATATTTCTTTACTTTTGCAGTTATAATGGCTGCTGTTCCATCCCAGTTGGAAAGAGAACAGGTTGTTTTTCCCACCTTATTGGGTGTTTATCTCTGATCTATTAGTGTTCTTTTGAAACTAAAAATCTTGGGTTCTCCTTTTTTTGTTTGTTTGTGTGGAGTTGAACAGATATTCTCTATGGCAGAGAAAGAGATGGAGTACAGAGTTGAGATGTTTAACAAGTAGGTACCTTTTAGCTTTCGTGAATGTTTTGAAATATACCCATTTGCTTGATTTTTCTTAGACTAGCAAATTGTATAGGGATGATTAATTAATGTACATTGAACTTTTACACTTGTAGTTTTACATGAAATAAGTGCCACACAATTGTATGCTACAAACAAACAACAACAATATACCCAGTGTAATCCCACAAGAGGGGTCTGTGGAAGGTAGACCTTTGTGGGGTAGAGAGGTTGTTTCCGATAGACCTCGGCTCAAAAGAAATGTAACTGATGCAAGTATATAGGAAAGAAAAGGAGACACAGTTGTATGTTGATTCTTTGGTATACATAATCTTTTGCTACTAACATTTCGGTTGGGAACTTGGATTTTGATGGTATTTGTCCTTTTAAACACCAAAAGTTCCAGGTATAAAGTTGGAGAGGAAGACCTGCTGTTAATTGTGTAAATCAGCTTACTAGAGGGGACACTTTGCTTATTTATTTAAGTTTTATACAGACCCTTTGCACGTGACCTAATTCTTCCTCTTGGGACAAAAACATACCAGTTTGATCCCACAATGGAGTTTGAGGTGGCTGATGTATACAGACGTTACCCCTACATTTGTGGGCAGAGAAGTTGTTTCCGATTGACCCTCAGCTCAAGAAAAGCGTTTTTCAAAAAGATGTTTGAATAATACAAGAGTAAAAAAGCTATGATGAAAATATAATTATTTTTCTTGGGACAAGCACATAAAAATATTTTGTTGATGGGTGGTGCGAGCTATGCTGTTCTCACAGCACCTTTTGGGGAACTTGCTCGGAAACACATCTAAAGGACTAAATTTAACAAATAAAAATGTCCATTCATGAGGTGGTTTACATGATTTGACATTGAAATCAAGTCCCTCAAAAGGTGCTGTGGGAACATCAAAATGCCAGTTTATAAGATATACTACAAAACTCTTAATATGATGTTTAGAAGTACAATTTTTTCTCTGCATAAAGGTAGTGTTATCTGTTTTCTAGCTTCTGTTTTGTCTTGCTGAGCTCTAGTTCGTATTTCTCGTCCTGCCTACCTTACTAATTTCTAACACGCTCCTTTTTTTGTTTAAACTATAATTCAGGCTTACGCATACATGCTTCAAGAAATGCGTCGAGAACAAGTATGTTACTCATTCCTTCTTATGCTTGTGGCCTAATATGAATTTTGTGCATCATTTTCTCAAGATTTCGTTTCTTGGCTGACAACGCATTTGTAAATGGCTTTTCAGATACAAGGACTCGGAGTTGAACATGGGTGAAAATAATTGTATTGACCGATGTGTTTCAAAGTACTGGCAGGTAAACCTTGGTTGTGCATTCTCACTTCACTAAATCTTGGACTTAACCTGATGCCACGTAATAAATACACATAGATTTACTTTCAAGTGGTAAAATTATGTTGGTTGCATTAGCTATATCATCTTACTTTGTCTGTCTAATGGAAATGGGTCTACCTTTTCTGTACAGATCGAGTTGTTAAATTTAACTTTTAAGAGATGAGTAATCTTTTCTATTGAAAAATCCTGTGGCTTTTACTCGAATAGAATAGATGACCCCCCACTACTCAAAGTGGACTAACTATGGATAATACATAAACAACCCCTCAAACTTGACCTCAGCCGGCAAGTATGCCCTCCAACTTTGGGTCTGCACAAGTAGACACCTCAACTTGTATAAAGTTGAACACGTAAACACGAATACTGACGTGACATTGACATGACACATAAATTTGGAGGTGTCTAGATGGTCATTTTGTAAGTTGGAGTGTTCAACTGACAAATTGAAGACAAGTTGAGGTGCCTACTTGGTATCGGAGTGCGCCTCTTCACGAGGGTGATTAAAGTGCAACGAAATGCCTTAAAGTTGAATATGGTTCGCGAAGCATCTGGCTTACCGGTCGGGAAGCCTCTCTTCCTAGTCTAAATGAATTTCCCAACATAATATATGAACAAGGGATCCAAAGTTTGAGGGCATACTTGCCAGCTGAAGCCAAGTTTGAGTATATTTATAATTACTGAAGGGAATGAATAGGTTGGAAAAGGATATGCATTGTTTTGTAGTTCATACGAGATACATCAGCGTATATACACTTGTTCACGTGCCTCTAGTGACTGATTGGAGGTCTGGGCTAACTAGTTACTGGTTACAAATTATAAACACCAAAGTAAAGGTGAATAAATTCAATGATCTTTACTGACCAGTGACAACCCTAAAATTCAAGAAGAATAGACAAAGTTCCTGAACCAACTCTCTTTTAATCGAGGAGACTAACTCAATGCTAAACCATGAATGAAGGAACAGCCTAAACAACAGGAACCAATCCTAACAAACTGCTAAAGAAAAGGTCAAACAGTAACGCGAACATGTCATCAAAAAACAGTAACGTGAATAGTGCTGTTATCGGTCCGGGTATCCACTTACCGGAACCGGTCCGATAAGCTTACCGGTCCGGACCGGTCCCGGACCGATAAGGTTTCGGTCCTGGAACGAGATCCGGTCCCGGACCGAAACCTTATCGGTCCGGTTCTCGGTCCGGACCGGTAAGAATTTTCCGGGTCGGGCCGATTATTTTTTTAAAAAAAATTGAATTTCCAATACTGAAATTGACATTCTCGGACACATTACCACAAAATTTTTACGTTGAAATATATTGTATAGCGCGAGATATTTAGATTTGAAAATGGACAATTGGTAATAATTTGGGGTAAAAGTGAAATTGATTGGCAAGACGGATGTTTTTTGAGAAATTGGCTGCTCCAAACTGCTTTAGCTGTTTGTCCGGCCCTATCTCGAAAAAATATGCGAAATCAAAAAAACATTAGGTCAAACGGACATCCGAGCGCAAAGTTATGACCATTTAAAGTTTCATTAATTTACAACTAATTAGAGCCGCGAGGAGGACCGGTGAGTGGCTGGAGGGGTACTGGGTTGGGGGGTTGGGGGGTGTTACCGGGTATTTTACCGGGTTACCGGTCCGGCTCCTTATCGGTCCGGGTATTTTTTTGGTACTCGTATCCGGACCGTTAAGGTTTCGGTCCGAGTATCGGTCCGGGTTTACCGGTCCGGTTCTCGGGTAATTACCGGGTGTATCCGAACCGCTAACAGCCCTAAACGTGAACATCTGGCTGAAAGATGGTTTGGGAAGAGCCGTTGTGAGAGTGTTTGCTTGTTAATCTGCATCATGTATGTTACAACTTAAACCTGCTTTATCGACTATAATGTGTTTTATTCGACTGTGGGAGAACAATATTTCTCACAAATATGTGGCATCAGCATTGTCACAGTAGATAATTGGAATTTTGTGAAGTTGAGTTGCAACTATGCCAAGAGGTTCTTTGGGCCAAGTAGTTTAAGCAAGTGTACTTGCAACTCGATATACCTCTTCAGTAGAGGAGTGAGCTATTGTGTTTTGTTTCTTGGAGGACCAGCTCATAGGATTAGGACCAAAAAGCAGAAGATAACCAGTAGTTGAGGCTCTATTAGTGACATACCCAGTCCAATCAGCACCATAATACATATAGATATTGAAATCGTTACTGCGCACTAGACATAAAGCAAACTGAAAAGTAGCTCAAAGATACCTAATTATTGGTTTGAGAGATTTCTAGTGAAGCTAAGAGGGAGTTTGCATTAATTGACAGCTTGTTTACTGAAAAACAGATGTCTGTGTGGGTGACTGACACAAATACCATAGTTTCGCGACGATTTTCTCGTATTTGGTTGCATCAATTGATTTTACATCATCGTTAATCTAGAATACCTCAGTAACACTCATTCAGTGTTTTAGCAATATTGCAATGCATGTTCTGATTACACAGTATGTCATTGATATGTACACTTTGAAGTACTTCAACACCTATTAAATTGGTTAGATTGCCAAGATCTTTTGTCGAGAAGCAAGCAACAAGGGAAGAAATGACTTGGTTAACACCTGACCTCTCGCTTCCAATGATGATAATATCATCCACATAGACGAACAAGTATACATTAGTGTTGTACTAATGAAGGATGAGGAGTGAAGTATCAGATTCACATTTTACAAATTTCAATGACAGTAGGTGATGCTTGAGTTCGTTGTACCACGCACGGGGAGCTTGCTTGAGACCATATATCACCTTTTTTAGAAGAGATTGTTCCATGTATACCTCTTCGTCGAGATGAACATGGAGAAAAATCATTATTTGCAATTTAGCATATCACGTGAGGCCAATTTAATTTTGTTGCAATTTAGCATATCACGTGAATATTAGTTGGTTTGATTACTAGATTGAATGTGGAGTTAAAATCAACACCAGGATGTTAAGTGAATCCATTTGCAACGAGTCTTGACCTTATAATGATCTACCGAACCATCAACTCTTTGCTTGATCTTGTACAACCACTTACAAGAAATAATACTTTTAAAGTGATCATGTGGTACCAATTCCCATTTCATCAATGCATCAAACTCAGCAGAAAGCAATGAATTCCAAGTTTGATGCATTGATGAAAGACCAAAGGTGCAAAAAAAAATTGTTTCTTGTTAGTATCGTTGTATAGGATCAAGCAGTAAACTGATACTTCAATAGATTGTTACAAGGCATAGTCATCTCTTCGCAAAGGGATTAACTAAACGTCCTTTGTTGATTTCCGCTCCATAGTAAGAGCCTAATTGTCACACCAACTACTGTTCCTATGATGCTTCTTTTTGCAATAGAACTTAATTAGCCTCTAAGACAACATCAATAACGCCTTCCTCCAAAGACATCTAGATGAAAAGGTATAAGGAAACCCCCCGGATTTCAAGACAAGAATTTCCCCATTCATGTGCCATCTTTAAAGGCGATCTATGGTGTCAAACAAGCTGTGCATGGTACAATGAACTCAAACATCATTTGCTATCTTTGGAATTTGTAAACTCCAATTTTGATACTTTGATTTCATTTGTCATCAGTACCATGCCATTGTGTATCTTAATCACAGGAAGAGAGTTGAGTTGTTAACCCATCCATTTACTTGTTTCTCGTTTCTTCATGCGAGACTTTGGCAATCTTAACAATTTTCTAAGTGTTGAAGTACTTCTATGTGTAAATGACATTATTTTGTCTCAATCCAACTATATCAATGGCATACTACATGAGGAGAACATGAGCTATTGCAATTCTACTAAAACTCCAATAAGTGCTCCAAGTTGATTTGGGTGTGAAAGCAACAGATGCAACCAGATACAGGAAAAGTCCTTGTGAAGCTACAATATTTGTCATTCACGGCAGGACCAAAGAGTGTATGTAGAGTTGGTGCAAGGTGGAGAAGATTCATCTAAATGACCGTATAAGTTGTGGTTCATGTGCATGGGAGATGGTGCCTTCCGTATGGTAAAGTTGTGACTTCCATTTAGTTTGATTAGAAGTTGCGAAGTGGGTGAAATTGGACTACCATTTTGCTGGTAATGTTATTAGCAATAGTAAATCTAGCATTGTTTGTCATTTTGTGGAGGGTGAGAGGGAATAAAGAAGGTATGGATCTTACTCTCTTGATACCATATAAACACCAAAGTAAAGGTGAATAAATTCGATCATCTTTATTGAAGTGGGCAGTATTAGATACAAGAAGAGTTTTTCCTGAACTACTGTGACGGAGGAGACTTGCTCAAAGCTGAACCATGAATGAACAACTTCACTGGACAGGAAACAAACACCTAACAAGTTGCCAAGGGAAAGGTCAAACTGTAACGTTTGCGCTAATACAAATAACAATTCAAATCACCTATCAGTTTTATCAATACTAAGATCAGGCGTTTGGACAATATTTGAGTTAAAATTGTAAAATAGTTGTAAAAATTGAAACTTAGACATTAACAGTTGTATAAAAGAATTTGTCTAAGTTGAAGATTTAGGAATAAAAACTATTATTTCACTATACGTTCAGAATTCATTGAAGGTCTAATACTGAACTTTAGTATTTGCAATTACTAAAATAATATTTATGTCCAAATAGGAAGTTTCAAGCTTATAACTTTGCTGTTGACCTACTTGAACCTATTCCCTCCCTTATATATGTACTGCTGTTTTAAGTGCCACCCTCCCCCCACCCAAATTTTCACTCAAGATTTTAGTGAAAATGAGGTGGTGATAATCTTGATATTCATAATATCTATTCCCATCTCCTTACTGCCAGCCAAAATTAGATAGTTACCGAAGTGTTGTAGTTGCATCAAAACTTAATACTGGTTGGTGTCTATGCTCCTGAAACTTCAAGCTATTTTTTGTAGGTTATACTTCTACTTTCTTCAAGATCAACAATAAGTTAATAACTAAGCACCCCATTTAAATGTTTTCTGCAGGTAACTAACCTAGTGGGGACGCTTCTTGGGAACACTCGACCCACGTAACATTTTCCCGTTGTCTACTTCATGGTGTTTGAATAATCTATCAGGGAGACAGCAAGGAAGAAATTGACAATCCTTGTCTTTATTGCTCAAAGATGTTGCATCTTGAACAAATTTTACTATATTTAGAAATATATTTCTTTTTTACTCCTGATGATCTGAAGCAATGTGTAATGACTATTGATGATTTTTTGTGATACGATGAGTCAATTTCAGCCTCTGGCCAAAATGTTAGATTTTGGTGCAACAATGAATCAATTTCGAAGTTATTACAGCTTTTTGCCAGAATGTTGGATAATCTCACTTGATGCAGATATGAATGTCTAAGGTTTAGTGAATATGTTGCAATGTTGCTAGGTTTTGTCCCTATTTCCTCTGATTTTAGTTCTAATCCTATATTGTTACCTAAAATTGTTTAGGTGAGTCCAAGTTTCCAGATGGATTCATCTACTTTTTTGTTAATTTTGCGGTTGAGTGGTCTCAATTGGAGATGGAATTGCACGTGTTTATAGATTGATCAAGATTCAAGTTGGGGAAATGATTGAATTTGCAAGCTGTGCACTATATCTCACATGATCATTATACCCATTTGTGGTGGATACACGAAGGATAGAAGGGTTGGTTCATTATTTACCAAATCTAGAACCATGTCCCATTGGTATTTGGGAGTTTCTTGATTAAACCAAAAAAAAAAAGATTCATTGTAAAACTGGTTTATGGACATTCTAACATTCTGGAAGTTTGAGAAATATCAAATATTTAAGGTTGTTTTGTGCGATCAATGGGAAATGCCCAAATCTACACGTAAAAAATATAGTGGAAAAGGCATGGGGAGAACAGAAAGATGTGCCTTTTGTTCTGGATCACATGGGTTTGTTCACACTGATGGGACCAGGGATGATATATCCGGTGTAATCTCACAAGTGGGGTCTTAAAAGAGTAGAGTGTATGCAAACCTTATCCCTACATTGGTAGGTAGAGAGACTGTTTCCAATAGACTCTCGACTCGAGTAAAGAAGAAACAACATCAGGATAGCAAAATTTTGAAGCTGAAGAGACAAGTAGTAATAGAAAATTAAGGATAAGAAATATGCGAATACTAAAACAAGAAAATACAAGAAAATGACGGGAATAATACTGATCCAACAAGAAAGGAAAATAATTCTAATCCTACTACTAGCCGTCTACCCTAATTCTCGACCTTCACATTCTCCTATTTAGGGTCATGTCCTCGATAAGCTGAAGACTTGCAATATGTGTCTCATCACCTTTTCTCAATACTTCATCGACCTACCTCTCCCCCTCTTCAGCCCAATATCATTAGCCTCTTACACCTCTTTACCGGAGCGTCTATGTCTCTCCTCTGGACATGTCCGAACCATCTCAGTCTCGCCTTTCGCGTCTTGTCAGCCATGGAGGCCACTCCCACCTTATCCCGAATTTCTTAATTTCTGACCATCTCTCCTAGTAAGCCCGTACATCCATCTCAACATCCTCATTTTACGCAATTAAATAATTATGTAAGACACGAAATAAACGATTTTTTCGACTAAATGTGATATTAGGACCAAAAAAGGAAAACCCAAACTACAAAATTCCAGCAGAATGACTTTGAGCCAAAAGTATGCATATTATTAGTGTATGCTGAAGGCAGAGAATACACTCATGAAGTTGACAGTAAACAGAAGTTACAATTAGGAACATGGAATACGCTGTATAGAACATCTAAATGCATTCTATGAAATTCAGGTCCAACTAATCCTAATACTACTGAGTTTGCAATTTAAGACAAGTTCAATGTCATTTAAATCTCACACTTATCTCTACATGTATAAGCCAATAAATGATTTATTTTACCTACGAAATTTGGAAATAACTCGTAGCTGCTAAATAATTTGATTAGTTTAAGACAGAAAAACACCTTAAAAACAATTCATCAGGCTGCAATTCTTGACCCCTCAGTTACTATCAAGATATGCACATATTGTAAATAACTAGAATTTTATTCCGATGTGGTTCAACCGAACCAAAGTATCTTTTAGTCTGATCTGGTGTTTACTCAAAGGACAGTCCGGTGCACAAAGCATCCCGCGTTAGCACGTCCGGGGAAAAGCCTCACCCCAAAGGTATAATGTAGACAACTTACCCTAATGCAACCAAAACCGCCCCATCAGCTCCAATTCTTATTAAAATTTAACAAAACTATATATACCACTCAAGTTTCCACTCTTTCCTCATGTCTACTACATTCTTGATTTGTTTCGTCTCACAAGGTTAAAGAATGACTCAACTTTCCCAACTCACCTCTAAAAAACTGCATGCCAACTTCTGCATTTTGTTGCTAGCCCTCACATTTAACTCTGCCTTCTCAGCAATAGTCCTTAATGAAGTGACCTCATTGCCCGACACATCAGAAACGGATGAGCCTGATGTGGCTCCAGTGATGGCCCCCATTGCCATCGTCTACCAAGTAGCCAATTACCAACTACTGTCACCGTCAGATACAATGAAGGTTACACGGAAATGGGAGGTAAGTAACAACAACAAAGATTACAATCTGAAATTTGATACAGTAAGAACTACTACAAAGGATTTGCTGAGTCGGGTGTTAGCATCCTGTCCTTAAGACAATATTGCTCCGTATGTATCCTTTTACGGTGATTGACAACTTGTCTCTCAAGATAAAACAACAACAAACAAATGAGCAAAGGAAACTCAAATGTTTACTAAAAAAGAAGAACCTTTTGAGTGTGTGAAAGAAAGCAAGAGAGGAAGAAATATTCAGAAAAATCTGATTGCAAGTGTGTTCTTTAATTGAGCCAAGGGTCTCAATTTATAGTGTGTATAAGATGACCTCTCATCTAGCCAACTAATGGCAATCAAGGCCGTGTAATGACACTTATTGAGAGGTTATGATTCAGCCAAATAATGGCTGAATTCAAATGCCAAGTAACGGAGGATCAATACTCCAAAATCAGCCCAAAAGTCAGAAACATTTCGTCTTCCGTCGACCTCACTGCCATCGAAGCGCTGCGGCCCTGCCTGGAGGCGCCGCAATGACTGAAATCCAGTAACCAACCAGCCACCTAGCGTCGCGACCCTTCACGGCTCCGCGAAGATTTTTGACTCGTTTCATCTTTTACACATCGTACACTTCTTCCTTCATTTACCAACGTGAAACACTCGTCATTTGGCCAATAACCATTTATCATTTCATGTCTCAAACATTTCGTTTACGTATCAATATCTCTTTCACTAAGGAAATTTAAGATCATTGGTACAATGTGTGCACGTGTGTGAAAACGGCGTTTCCGACGTGCGGGGCCCCAATAGTTCAAGTCATAAATAATAGGATAACTTTATTTCACGTTAATAAATTTCCAACAATCCTCTGTTGAAAGATATTTTGGCGCACTCACATGGTGCCTTTCTAGCAAACTTTCGGCGGATGGATGCTGCATCTGAATAGGTACTCGTGGCTTTGAACCTTTCATAGTAGAATACCATCGGACTTACTTACTGCGCGGTGAACGTGATATTTTGAACCGTCAGTGTTTAGTGTAATCCAAGACAATGGTACCAACACAACACCTTTCCTTACTCTGTTCTTCTTAAAGGTTTGGTCCGTTGTGGCCGTGGACACGTCTTGGATTCTTAAGTGCGTTCATTTGAGGCGGCCAGTCCTCGTACTTAAATAGGTGGTCTCCTACAAGGTATTCTGCTATACCCCACTTCATAAGTGTTAATAACCATTTAAAATTTCCTCAAACCTAACCTAAACCGTCGAGGAGCATTAAAGGTTTTTGAAACTTAACTTTTACCCACAATGCAAATAGCACTTAATATCTATCACGGGAACGACCTTGGATTCATGTTTCTATGCATAAATCATTATCCGAAGTGCTCTTGCTTCCACCGAAGCGCTCAACTGAACCTTTATGACTTAGTTTTCTCATTGAACCTAATTCCTGGGATCTCCAGTAAGTAAGGTTGGGTATCCACCATATCAGTTCTTATTGTTTGGATATTAAGTTCATTCCTCTAGACAGGCAGACTGTCTGATCTCTGGATATGCCCTTTGTCAAAGAGTCTGTTATGTTATCCTTTGATTTTACATAATCAATGGAAATAACACCCGTGGTGATCAACTGTCGAACGGTTTTATGTTTCCGTCGAATATGACAAGATTTGTCGTTGTACATAGAACTTTGAGCCCTTCCTAGAGCCGACTAACTGTCGCAGTAGATCATTACAGAAGGTACGGTTTGTCTGTTCGTGATATTTCTATGCTTACGCAAGTGTATGTATCGCTTAAGTAATAAAGTATGTAAGACCGAGTTATCGTCCTCAGAGACTGGTTTATCAATTACCGTTTATCTAAGCTTTGGTTTCTATTTGGTTAAAGTTCATGTGTTTAGGTTTTTAACTAAGAATTAAAACTAAACAAAGTGCAGGAAATAACTAATGATGATACTTTGGGTTTTAGATAGTTATGAAGGGAATTATGGTTTCCAATCTCCTCAACTATCCACTTTTTTACTTGTTAATGCAAGACTAATTCTTCTTCTTCTTATTAAGATAACAGGTTAACATAGATGTTTTATATTCCGGCTAGGATATATAGAAACTCAACCTAATGCAGAAATTTTCTATATTTCTATGATAGATTTTACCACACAAGAGGATTACGAACAACCTTAAACACTATACAAGTATCGGGGTACTTTTGTCTGCTATTTTAACCTATGTCTAATCAACTATAGCATATTCAAATCTCCCTTTTCAGATCTCGATTCGAAATCATATAAGTTATGACAATTAGTCATCAAGTAATTATCATACAATCATAACAAATTGAATAGATCTTAAATAGATGAAGAAGAAATCACTAACAATGCATTAACTTATGAAAAAAGTTTCAATTTGATTCGATGGAAAAACCCTAATAAAGAAATTAGCTCCTAGACATTGTCATGCTAAGAAAACTAATTGTCTTTAACATAAACTGAATTAAATAAAAGAAAAGAGAAAAAACTTGAATGTAGAAGTCTCTAATCTTGTTTCTAGCCTCCGTTCTTGCTCTCCAAAGTATGATATCCTCCGTAGAATAATCCCTAGGGCTTATATTTTAGAAAAACCTCGTTTCGGACCATTGTACCCTTATGAAATTCGACTTATTTTCTCATAATTCTGCTTCGGCGCCGCAGCGCTAAATCAGTCGAAAACTTTACAGGAGCCTCAGGACTTTCGGTGCCACGACTCTGCTGGTTGGCGCCGCGGCGCCGTCGACGATATTAATTCCAGCGTCTTGGCCCTTCACTGTTCAGTCGCGGCCCTTGCTTCTATGCGCCGCGACGCAGAACCTCTTTTTTTCCGAATTTCATCAGATTTCTTCCATTCTTCTCGAGACTCATTTGCTTGATTGTCTGGGGCTTGGTTATGCATTTTCATCCTCCAAAGCAGCTCATTTCATCTACAATTCGTCATTTCCCACCTAGATCGCTTATGACCTGAAAACATGAAACATAACACATAACACGTAACACGGTACAAAATAACGAAAAACACATAAAAGACATCCTAAAACAGACTCTAAAACATTCCTAAAATGGACTTAACAAATACCCCCAAACTTAAACTTTACTCGCCATCGAGTAAAGAACTCTAGACACTCTAAAAAGAAAAAGACTCTAAACATGAATCAAGTCAATCACAATATATCTGCCTCGAAGATCATGAACATATGCAATATCCTCTTCATAAACCTTCTAACCACTAGTTTGCTATCTAAAATTTCAAGTCAGATAATCATTAAGTTTGCTTAAGGTTATTAAAGCATGTGATCACTCAAACATGACCACTGACTCAAACATGTATTTAATATCAGTCTATGCACAAACGAATTCTCTCCAACAATCCATCAGGCCAAAATTCTATAGCTTGCTCACTTGCTACTCTCCACTAATGTAGACACATGCTCAAGAATCACTAGGACTTTTCTGGGTTGTATCGTTAGACTTAGGGCAAATGCATATAAAATGGCATTTAGGCTCAGAATTACCATAAGCATAGGACCAACCAAACCACACTTCATCTTTTCATTACAATTCACCACCATCCCCATTTTTCTTTTTTTTTTCTTTTCTAGATTGAGAATATTCGTACTTCAAGTTACACTCCCCCAAACTTATCTTTTGATGTATACACACGGGGAATGTATTTTTTTTTTTTTTTTCTGAATCTTTTTGTTCTTTCATTTTGATAACACCCAGTCTACAATATCATTTTACTGAAATTCAACACCCCCCCCCCCCCCCAACTTGTATACTTCTATACTTATGGTAATTCAAGGGAATGGAATAATAGTAAAGTGTTCAAATAGGCTCAAAGATAGGTGTTGATCACAAAGAAAGGTTTCATTTAAGGCTAAAAAATGGGTGACTAGGATTAATGTACAAAGGGTGGCTTGAAAGGCTCAAATGATTCAAAGATGGCCTAAATTATTTTCCTAAGCATGCATTATCTAGGATTTCGTCTCAAATAGCAAGCAAGCAATTTCTAGAATTTTACACCATCTATCCTCAAACCAAATTCACTCATGCATAAACCAATTAATTAAGCACACGAAAGTCAATAGTCATGAACAAGTTTTCATTATTATTAATAATCAAAAGCAAACTCAAAAGACCATCTAACTTAGGCACACAGATTATGCATTTCATGACTCTCAAGCTCCTCCAATTTTATTATAGGCATTCACTCAATCTCATTGGCACAAAATTTTCAACTTGATTCATTTGACACAAAACACTAAAAACAAAGCCACAAATAGTAAACAAAAATAGTTTAACAGACTCCCTAACTCAAAATAATAGCACAAACTGACACAAAATAATAAAATCTCCCCAAATTTATTGAACACATTGTCCCCAATGTGAAAGCAAGATAAGGAAGACTTACAACAACATAAGCGACTCAAAATGGTGGTGTGGGAAGAGATTCTTCCTCAGGCGGCTGATAAACTGGGAGGTAGTTCAGTGTCGGTGCAGATGTATGCCAGCGATGCATGAAGTGGTTGAGTTGATCAATATTGGCATTCTCCACGTCATCTCTTTGCAGCACATATTCATCAAAAATTTTGTTTTTGTTTCCCTTCCTTCGCATCATGAACTGGTTCTGCCGGATGATGAAGTGATTTTGGAGGATCACATATTCATTGCCCTGATTTGATGCATCTGGTGGATGCATCGCTAAGGTTGGTGCCTGATGGCTAGGGCCTGGAATATCAGCAGCTGCTGGCTGAGCAGCTTCATCTCCTCCACCTCTACCTTGACCTCTTCTTCTCTCCTCTGGGACTGCTACAGGCTCAGGGTAGAAATGCACCAGACTGCGAGTCAGAGGTGGCTGAATCCTCTCAAGAATATCTGTGGCGAATGTTGGGACTCCATGCCTAGCGCATAAAGCAGTGATGAGGGAGTCATGTCCCAATCCGCAAGTGGTGGTCAACCTGCTGATCCCTGCTATACTATTAACTATCTCCAACCCAATATCAACGTCCTTGCCAGTCATGATGCCATATACAAGCTTGATTCTGTCTGTGGGTATGTAAGAAAAATGAGTAGACGGAATCAAGCAGACACTTACAAAATATAGCCAAATCTTGGCTACTCTATTGAACTGACATCTGGCCAATCCTCTGAACTGGTTGCGGGATAGGTGAAATTGTGCTCCTGGATAGCATAAGACCTCAGCAACTCTGTCCCAATCTATATGGATGGAATCCCTACACCAACTCTTGAAGTTGTATGGGTTATAACCCTCCTCCATAATGTCTGCAGTCCCAAATATTGCGTTTACCTCCTCAGCACTAACGGGCACATAACGCCCTCTGATAAAGCATCTGCCATCACCTTGCTCTGGGTAGTTTGCGTAGAATTCTCTAACTAGGATGGCATTATGCTGCAGAATAGCCCTCGTATCGACAAACAACCCCAAAACTTTTGCCTCAATCATAGCTCTAACAGGCTCATACAGATCATCATCATCATAAGGCATGGCCCTATATTCCATTCCCCTCTCCGTTATCAATGCCTTAGTACATATTCTATTGTATCTATCTTCGACATTCTTATTAGTGAAGCGGGATATGTTATACTCTGGGGCAGGTGTAGAGGAAGAGGCTCTGTTACTGCGTCTTCTTGAGGCCATTTTTCTTTTGGAGGAATTTAGGGGAATTTATGTGGGTTTTGTTTCAATTTCACTGCCAATAATACAACAAACAGTCCACTACTACCCACAATCAACCAGCAACAACAACACACAACACCCACAAATCAACAACACTAAACGCACACCACACAACAACGACAAACAATCTCCTCCAATACAACAATTAATCACAAACAAACCAACAATCTTACCCCAATAACAATTTCTCACAAGCACACACTATTACCAACTTCAAATGACAAGCTTAAGCTACTTCTCAGAAAAATATAAAGAAGACTTAAATGATTACCTTTTGGGAGAATCTTCTTGTGGTGTATTAGCCTACTTGATGGAGTTTAGTGAAATGTTGAGAAGGATATAAGTAGATTTGGTTGGTTTGTGTAATATTTATGGAAGGTTTATGGGAGAAAGAAAGAATTTTGGAGGTTGGGTTTCGGAAGGGGAGAAGAGGGTTTTGTAATTGTGAGGAGAAAGTGAAGAAATTAGGGCATTTTATTTTCTGAAATACGACACAGCGCCGCGGCTCTGAACCCTTGGCACCGCGGCGCTGTACTCGCCGAAATATTCTCTTCTCTCTGAACTTTTGGCGTCGCGCCCCTTCATTTTGGCGCCGCGACGCTGTACTCGCCGAAAATATTCTCTCTCTGAACTTTTGGCGCCGCGACTCTCACCCTAGGCGCCGCGGCGCTTACCAATATTTTTTGAATTTTAGCATTTTTTACTCTTTTTCCCTCGGAGTTAGTCCCTTTTCACCTGCCATCAAAATCATAAACCAAGAAATCAAGAACGTGAGACTGTTCAAGAACAAAAATAAAATAAAATAAAATAACATAATTAAAACATTGAGTTGCCTCCCAGTAGTGTTGTCTTTCGATAGTAAAGTACTATCAAATTTCTCGTGCCATTGCTTCGGGGCCTATTCCAGCCCATACAGAGATTTGACAAGCCGACAAACTTCTTCTCTTGTCCTGGAACCACACACCCCTCGGGTTGGTCCATATATTTTTCTTCTTCCAAATCACCATTTAGGAAGGCTGTCTTGACATCCATTTGATGTACCTCAAGATCCCGCAATGCAGCGATAGCTATGAATACTCGTATGGACGTCATTCTAGACACTAGAGAGTAGGTGTCAAAGTAATCAAGTTTTGTCGATAGCCCTTGACTACCAACCTGGTATTGTACTTGTCTATAGATCCATCTGCTTTCAACTTCCGTTGAGTATCCATTTACAACCCAGCGGTTTGTTTCCCGGAGGAAGATCAACCAACTCCCAATTATGGTTGTGCACAATGGAGTCTATCTCACTCACTATAGCTTCTTTCCAAAACGGTGCTTCTGGAGTTGAATGCCTCAGCAATTGTCCGTGGTTCGTCATGAACCATATAAGCTACAAAGTTCGGACCGAAGGACTTATCTACCCTGGCCCTTTTTCTTCATCTCGGTTCCATCTCTGGAACCTTCAAGTCTTGAGAATCTGGAATACTCAATTCTGGATAATCAGCCACTTCGGAGTTCACTAGATCTGAACCACCTAGATCCGGGAAGTCAACGACTACTGGATCTTGAGAGTTTAGTTCATAACTTCGTTTGCGAGAGGTTATGTCTTTTTCCTTTTTAGGAAACGAGTCTTCAAAGAAACTTGCGTTCCTTGATTCCATGATTGTACCTACATGGATGTCTGGTACATCTGAATTATGCACTAAGAAGCGATAAGCACTACTGTTGTTTGCATATCCGATGAATATGTAATTTACAGTCTTAGGTCCAATCTTGACCTGCTTTGGCTTAGGTACTTCAACCTTCGCCAGACAACCCCACACCTTCAAGTATTTTTAGGTGGGTTTCTTTCCTTTCCATAGCTCGTATGGTGTCTTGTCCTTACCCTTATGTGGAACTCTATTAAGAATCTTATTCGCGGTAAGGACATCTTCTCCCCACATGTTTTGGGAAAGGCTAGAATTGATGAGCAAAACATTCATCATTTCCTTCAAAGTACGGTTCTTGCGTTTAGCGATACTGTTTGATTGAGGTGAGTAAGGCGCAGTCGTTTGATGAACAATGTCTGATTGGGCACAATATTCTTCAAAAGGCGCTACGTATTATCCCCCTCTATCGCTACAGATTGATTTAATCCGTCCGCTTAGTTGGTTCTCAACTTCTGCTTTGTAGTGTTTGAATGTTTCAAAGGCTTCATCCTGACTTTTTAATAAGTAAAGGTAACAATACCTTGTGCCATCATCTATGAAAGTCACAAAGTACTTGTTCCCCTAGTTTGTGCGAACTTCAAGTCACATATATCGGCGTGAATGAGTTCTAGATGAGCGGTTTCCCTTTCGACGGATCTAAAGAGACTTTTTGAAAGTTTTGCCTCTATGCACACCTCACACTTACGTTGAGGGTTTACGTTGATAGACGACAATAACTCCAACTTTACCAACCTTTGGATAGATTGATAGTTTACATATCCTAATCTATGATGCCATAAATTAGACGACTCAAGCAAATAAGAAGACTCAATTTTATTATTAATAGACGAAGGCATATTACACACAAATCATTAACTTTAAAGAGGCCTTCACAGACGAAGCCCCTTCCTACAAATGTTCCATTCTTAGTGATTACAAATTTATTGGACTCAAACACTATCCTAAAACCAACATTCACCAATAAAGGTCCACAAATTAAGTTTCTTCTAATTTCCGGGACATGCATCACCTCCTTCATAGTAAGCTCATTTCCGAAAGTCATCTTCAGGATTACCTTTCCTACCCCCAACAACTCAGAGAAAGTGTTGTTGCCCATGAATAACTTCTTATCCGTGACTAGTGTATATGTAGAGAAGACGTCTTTTTTGGAACAGATGTGACAGGTCGCACCTGTGTCCATCCATCACTGCATAGGATCCTCAACGGGGTTTGTCAAGTACCACCACTAATAACTCATCAATCATATCGTCAAGAAGCATGTCTTTTACGATGTTAGCCTTAGCGTTGCCCTTGGCCTTCTCTTTATTCTCATTCTTGAGTTTGCGGCAATCCTTGACCATGTGACTAGGTTTACCACAGTGATGGCAATTCCCCTTAAACTTCTCAGTTGTTGGGCCCTTACCATCCTTTTGGAACTTTCGCTTCTTGCTTGATTTCCCTTTGGCTTCCTCCAGGTTTGTCTTAGCCTCAACAGGTTGCTTCCCCTTTGGCATGACCTTCTTATTATCCTCCTGAATCTGGAGTTTGATAATAAGTTCCTCAAAGGTAATCTTCTTTGTCTTGAGTTTTAAGTAACTCATAAAATCATTCCACGAGGAAGGTAACTTTTCAATTAATGACGCAACAAAATTGCTGGTTAGGCTTCATTCTTTCCAAATCCAAGTGATGTAAAATCATTTGAAATTCCTGGACTTGAGACATCACAATTTTGTTGTCAACCATTTGAATTTTCCCAACGATGAACTTCTTAGTACCCGCATATTGTGCGTTGTACTTCTTCTGCTGTTTATCCCACAACTCTTTGGCGGTGCCAACGGTGCAATACACCGTGTAGAGAGGGTCGGACTAACAGTTCAGGATATAATTTCGGCAGATGAAAACACTATGACTCCAAGCATCTAGAGTCATCTTCATGACATTAATGACATGGATATCTTGGCCCCCTTCAGCCGTTTCATTGGGCTGAGGGTCCATTTCATCTCCAACTTGTGGAGGATTATCGGTTAGGAAACATGACATTCCCATAACCGTAAAAAAGAACAGCATCTTCTGCTGCCATCTCTTGAAGTTTGTGCCCATGAACTTGTCTGGGCGTTCATGGTGGAATCCGACGGGTGGTGGAATGGTAGCGTTCCCATGAGCAGTCGCAAAGGCGTTGGTTGAGCCTTGTGCAGTGGTGACAATAGTGGGGAAGGCACCAGGTGTGCCTTGAGCAGCGTGGAAGATCCAAAAACGAATTGTTCGCCTCCAGTCATCTTGTTTGTTACTTACAACAAAATATTGTCTTAAGATTGTGAGATACAATGAAGGTTACACGGAAATGGGAAGTGAGTAACAGTAACAAAGATTACAATCTGGAATTTGATACAGTAAGAACTACTACAAATGATTTGCTGAATCGGGTGTTAGCACCCTGTTCTTAAGACAATATTGCCCCGTATGTATCCTTTTACGGTGATTGGAAACTTGTCTTCCAAGATAAAACAACAACAAACAAATGAGCAAAGGAAACTCAAATGTTTACTAAAAAAGAAGAACCTTTTCCTTTTGAGTGTGTGAAAGAAAGCGAGAGAGGAAGAAATATTCAGAAAATTCTGATTGCAAGCGTGTTCTTCAATTGAGTCAAGAGTCTCAATTTATAGTGTGTAAGATGACCTCTCATCTAGCCAACTAATGGTAATCAAGGCCATGTAATGACACTTATTGAGAGGTTATGATTCAGCCAAATAATGGTTGAATTCAAGTGTCAAGTAACGGAAGATCAATGCTCCAAAACCAGCCCAAAAGTCAGAAATATTTCGTCTTCCGTCAACCTCATCAAGCATTACGCCACAAAGATCGCTCGGAGGCGCCGCGTATGGCGGGGAGGAATTTGTTAGGATAACGGGTTCCTGGGAGTACAGGGAGGTTGAACAAGAGATGACACTTTTTGACTTGAAAGTCGAGAGGCTAAAGAAAAAGTCCATCAACCTCGTGTTGAGTCGTTCCATCCCGGTGGGTGAAGAGGCCGATGTCGGGCGAGCAATCGATATTCTCTTGGACGAGGGCGACCCCCTCGCATTCTATTCCGTCTGTTAGTGTATAAAGATCCGTATTCTGGCTATTCCCTCTCGTAGTCGATTCAGTATGTGTAGTATGTACCCTAATCCCTAAAGACTGCGCATTTCATACTATTCTTGAAAGTACCACAGCGTCGCGGCCTTTCACGGCTCCGCGGCGATTTCCGACTCATTTCATCTTTTACACATCATACACTTCTTCCTTCATTTACCAACGTGAAACACTCGTCATTTGGCCAATAACCGTCTATCATTTCATGTCTCAAACATTTCGTTTACTTACCAATATCTTTTTCACTAAGGAAATTTATGATCCTTGGTACAACGTGTGCACGTGTGTAGAAACGACGTTTTCGACTTGCGGGGCCTCAATTGTTCGAGTCATAAATAATAGGATTAACTTTATTTCACGTTAAGTCACTACTCCTGATTCAGACGTTGGCACCTGTTGCTGATCCTCCAGCAGATTCACCAACTGAGACTGAACCAGATTCGGCCCCTGCTGCCTCAGTAGCTCCTCCTCATGACTTAACAAACGCCGAGGCAAATCCTGTCCCGGACCATCTTATGTTTTCCTTCTTCATGCACGACATTCTTGATGGTTCATGCCCTTCAGGAAGAGTTGTCACCGGGATTATAGCCAATTCTGATGCCAACAATTTGCCTTTCTCCAAGCCCAATAATCAAATCTTCCCAATCAACGGCTGAGTCCATGTGAACACTATTAACAACGTCGTCAACAACAATAATTATCCATAACTTGTAGGCCTCAATGGTCAACAGCAAGCTAACACTGTCCTCCAAAACAGTGGAAATAACAACATAGTAAATGGTGGGATCAACCAACCTTTTGTAACAGTAGGGCAGCTTCCTTCTGGCCTATCCCTTCGGCAGCTCATGTTTGGCTCCATTACTGTTGTTGACAATGAAATAACCGAGGGGCATGAACTGGGATTAGCTGTTCTTGGCAGGGCACAAGGATTTTACTTGACAAGCTCTTCGGATGGCACCAGTCACACTTTAGCCTTGGCAGCACTTTTCATCATGATAATGAACTGGACCATTCCGTTGGTTTCTTTGGGATTCATAGAACAGCGACGGCCACACCAATTTCTCACATTGCCATCAGTGGAGGGACTGGAAAGTATGAGAATGCTAAAGGGTATGCCATCACTGAGACTCTTCCTCAAGATCAACATACAACTGATGGTGTAGAAACTATTACACACTTCACTGTCTACCTTACTCCTTAGCATTTCTTCTAGTTAAGGATCTGTATTTTGAATCTTCACATTACATATCTTGAAGCATGTATTAAATGGTTCATTGTGTCATTGAGATTATGATTTGTATCTGAAGCTACTTAGTAAAAAAGGGTGTATCCAATTTGGATTTTCATAAATTTCACGATGTCCTTCGTTATGAAGTCACTAACGGTTACACGTAGAATTTTTTTTATACCATACCCCAGCAGAAGAAAAGTAGTCCCAGTGCAAAATGGCTTGTAGCATCCCCTTCTGGATGCTACTTTTCAAAGAAAAAAGATGCACTATTAGTTAACAGAAGCAGGAATCAAACAAAATCTCCTACTCCTGTGATAACTTGTTCTTCTGGCTCTCTGCATTTTATATGAATTCTTGGCATAGTTACATTGATAAATGATAATGATGAAAGCCGAATTCTATTACGTTCAAAATGAAGAATAAAGAATAGAAAGTGCATCTGAGGATAAAAGATGCAACAACCAATTGAATATTAACATTCAACAACCAATTGTGTTCATAAGCCCTTTAGGTGTTTCTTTTGTAGATAAATACAAGAAACTTAAGACAATAAAAATCAAATAAATGCAAATCTATACAGTTTCAATTTTTGCTTCTTTTTGCTTCCAACTTTGTGGCTTCTTTAACTGCTTCTTGAGCATCATTCTCAATCCCAAGGGTAAAGAGGCCAGCAGCTTGGAGGTAAAAGGCAGTTGGCCACTCAGGGAAAACCACCTGAGCTTGCATCGCATCCCGTAGAGCCTCTTGTGGCATGTCACTCATCAGATAACACAAGCAACGCCTCGCATATACGGTTGGTGCTACCATGGTCCCTCCATCAGAAAACTGTATTAAATAAAATAGCATGTAAACCTTCCCTGTCTTGTTCAAATAGTTGAATACTTGAGAAACATATTTCATTTTGATCTTTTACATAAGAGATAATTACAGTCCAATGCCTTCCGGTGATCTAATTTACAAAATAACCAGAAAATGTATAGGTTTTATATATTAAGTATAAATATACATATAAAATACATACAATATAATATACATAATCAGTGTATAGATGGTTGTACATTTTGGCTAAGCGTCCGTAATTAACTTTGCCGACGGGCCAAAAATGAAAAAAATCCTTTTACATAACATAGAGAGGAATTTAGTGAAGTCTTCCTATAGTTGTTTTACGACTATGATAAAAGCAGCAAACTTTTAGCAATTAGGACAATGAACATATTTTAGATGATCAAACCTGTGTGTAGCAGTCAATGGCAGTAATGAAATCCTTGGCTCGGAAAGCAGCATCACCGTGCTTCTTAGAATTCAAGGTTTCCTGCATCTGATTTGTCCACATTTGGAATGAAAGCTGCAACGGGATCACAAAATCAAGATCGATGCGTACCAATAAAAATGAGACATGATGTTTATTGTGGGGCTATTGAGATATGGAGATGGAAACACACATAACAAACTAGCAGTATAATACTGAACTTGTAAATTATCACAAAACATTCGGATATCTTATATTGGCTTATTGTAATCCTTTTGTTTTACGATCGACAGACAAAGGATCTAAAACTTTACTATCATATCTGAAAGGATAATACATGGCTTAATAATGATAGCTAGGTATGTCCCGTTGCTATTTGCTGGAAAAAGAAACAGAATGAGTAAAAATATAAAAGGCAAAACATAGGGGCTCTTTTTCACGGTAATAACTAATAATTAGAGGAACAAGAATGATACTAAAGTTGGATCAATTATTATACTAGGTTGTGAGAAGAATACCTAATCCAGAAGACATATTCTTTTATATATTTTTGAGAAACAAAGATGATCGATACAGCTGATGAATAGTGAAATTTTGTAAAGAAAAGGAAGCAATTCCTTCATCATCCTTGTAGCCTGTCTTTTCCAATATTTCATGAAGGGCAGTAAGATCCTTTCTCAAACATGCTTCACCCATTGGTGTCAACAATAATGGCTGAGGTGGGGTTGCAGTTCCATGTGGAATGCCCAGCAAAACATGTGATGGCACCTGGATTATGTCAATGGAAAACATGGGCTCCAAACATTATATAAAACAAAATTAAGGAGAAACCTAGGTGGTTCATCTGAGGAATAAATTGCAATTAAAATACAATATGTATCCTTCCGATAAATCAAATAATTCCACCAAGGTTTCCGTTTCCATTGTTAACTAACTAGAAAATACGAGATGGCAAAAGACATGGCAGATATGTCCACACTGTAGTAACAGAATCAACCTTACTTTTGTGTGATCCTAGACAACCAAGTAACAAAATGCAAAAAGGAGGTATTCATCTGTACGGTATTAATCCATTTTAGATCTCATAAATGAAAGATGGTATAGCAGTTCTTCAAATGTTCCTATGATCATACCTCTGTTTCTTTCTGAAGAGATAAGAGAAGTGACAAGAGATTTTGCATTTGGCCTCTCGCGTGCTTCATACTGTAAACAGCGTGTGGCTAGCCGAACAAGCTCTGTTCCATCATCATTAGAAAAATGGCCCTCCATAGAAGAATCCATAAGCATCAAAAAATTCTTCCCCCGAATTAGATCAAGTACCTAGGAGAAGATAAAGAAAGTGGCTCTTCAAGTTTAGGAATTCAAATAATAGAGTCAACAAACGACGTTCCATTTGTCCAAGAATCTTTTGCAACTTACATGGCTTGGAGGAATATGCTTTTCACTCAAAAGATCTAGCAACATTGTTCCAAAGCTGTAAACTACACTTTCAGGGGTCACTCTTCCTGCCAATCATAAACTCGTTTCAACGTTTGGCTTTAGTTGAATCAAGGAAAAGACCATAGCACAATTCTAAAAGAAATTGCCTGAATTAATATGTAAATTGTTTAAGCAGATCTTCCTTGACACTAAAGCTTTGCGGTAAACAACAAAAAGCCATCTCAAATCACCAGTGCAGAGCACGTAACACTTGGATTGAGAACATAATAGGTCAAAGAAATCATATGTGACCTGTTTTCAAGTACTCTGGGGGAGTAAAAGCCAAGTTTGTACTATAACTCTTCCCATCTCTACTGTTCTTCATCAGGCCAAAGCAAGAGAGTCTAGGATTACCATCCTGTTAAAAAATGGTAACAAATGTAAGAAAAGTAGAGAACTACACCTACATAAACCTAGGAATAACGAAAACTGTTCAATCTTTACCTGATCAAATAAGATTCTGTAAGCATTAAGATCGTGATATAATGCCCGACCTTTGCTACTGCAGTAATCCAAAGCTTGCGCTAGGTAAAAAGCTACCCTCAACCTCATCGCCCATTTCATAGGTTGGTTCTCCCCTATTCCATTTCAAAGCGTATCAAATATCAGCATCGATTACACATCACAGACTCAAGAATCAATTCCATTGGAGTGGTAAAAGACATAATACAATTGACCAACTACTAAAACACAACATAACAGTCAATCTACCTTCAACAACAAATAAGAGTCTGTTTGGCAATGAATATTTTTCATTTTTTCCCAAAATTTTATTCCGGAATCATGTTTGGACATAGAATTGTTACAATTTTCCGTAATTCCAGATTCACATTTTCACTCCAAATTTTACACTTTCCACTCACAAAAATTCAACTTTTTTCCAAGTTAAATTCATGTCCATAAACATGTCCTATTTCCAGATACCATTTTTCAACTTTTTTTCAAATTTCACATTTTTTATGTCCAAACACTCTCTAAGTTATGCCTATCACTTCTCAGACTTCTAAATTATGTACTTAGCCACGATCTAGATCATAATAAATCTCACAACTTACAACATAAAGTTCCTATAATCTACATTTCTGAGTTACAAAATTCTGGCATTATCAATTGCAATTTGGGGGGGAGGGGGCTCACGGTGAAACAAATGCTTTGCAAGGGTTTCATTAGGCATGAACTCAGCCACCATCAATTTTTCCTCCCCTTCACAGCAACATCCTATTAGATTTGCCAATCGTTCACTCCTCAGATTCCCAACAGCCCTAGCCTCATCCTTTACAACACAACACAAACATTGTCCAAAACATAAAAGAAAATCAATTGCTACACAAAAAAGGTTACAAAAGCAACATAGTTTAATCAAAAGACTAACCAAGAATTGGCGAGAATCAGGCCAAGCGGACCTATTAAAACGTTTAACAGCAACCCAACGACCATTCTCAAGCAACCCTTTATAAACTACATTTGGAGCTTTCTCTCCATGCTCAGATACAATATTTTCTGGAGGAAATCCATTAGTAGCCATCTTCAGCTCATCAAGATTGAACTCAGTAAAAGTTGGAAATGCTTTTTTCTCATTTTTTCCTCCATTCTCTGTAGCACAAAGAAAGTAAAATCTCAACAAGACATTCAAGAACTACACAAAAAGTACAAAGTTATAGAAATATGACAAGCAACAACGACAACATACCCAGTGTAATCCCACAAGGTGAGGTCTGGGGAGCGTAGAATGTATGCGGACCTTACCTCGACCTTTATGGGATAGAGAGGCTGTTTCCGATAGACACTCGACTCAAAAGGAAAGTAGCATAGGAAAATATGACAACAAAGTATCCATATTTAAAGCAAATGGAGCAAGTAATATACACATAAAGAGTAAGGAACTAACTACGTGATATCTATACAATACCACTAAGAATATAGAAATATCAGAAGCAAGAAAATAAATACCCAGATCAGATGAATCAAGAAGTGATGGTTTGAGGTGAGAATGCCACCAGCAAAAAGAGAATTTTGAGCAACGAGCACCCATTTTAACAGCAAAAAGCAACTAGATTTCTTGAAATATTTCAACTCTAAACCTCAACAAAGCATTGGAATGGGGAGAGAGATAAAAAGGAGGAAACTTTATGGCTACTTTTTTTTCCTCAAGGAACAAACAGAGAACCAATTTATAGGGATCCAAAAGTGGGTGTTCTTTTTAAAGCTTTTGTAGTTCTCAACATGACAGAAGAGAAGAAGAAGGCAAATGGGGAGAAAGAATAAGGAGTTTTTTTTCTGCAATGTCGCGGGGATCAAAAGAAAAGATCATTTTGCAGAAACTTGCAGTACCCTTTTGGTGATTCTGTTTGTGTTGTAAATTTAAGGCCAAGAAAGGAAGAAAAGAAGAAGAATATATATGTATATGTTAGAATATATTATTCCATTTTGGAAGATAGAATTGCATATGGTTTTGATGACCTTCAAAAGGCATACGACAATGTCTATAGGAAGATTTTATGGAGATGTTTGGAGGTTAGATGTGTATCTGTGGCGTACACCAGAGCGATCAAGAATATATATGATGGAGTGCCGTGATGATGAACGAACTGACGCGATAAATTCAAAGGGAGGTACCACGGTATATGTTATTCGCAGATGACATAGTCCTGATTGATGAGACTTGCAGCGGAGTGAACCCCAAACTGGATGTTTGGAGACAGACTATGGAGTCTAAAGGTTTCAGGTTGAGTAGGACCAACACAGAATATTTGGAGTGCAAGTTCAGCAACGGGAGTGACCCTGAGACGGGCGTGGAGGTGAGGCTTGGTACTCGGGTCATTCCAAAGAAAGAAAACTTCAAGTACCTCGGGTATATTATCCAAGGGAATTAAGAGATTGATAACGACATCAATGTAACACACCGTATTGGGGCAGGGTGAATGAAATGGAGGCTCGCATCTGGAGTCTTGTGCGACAAAAAAATGTCACCAAAACTTAAAGGAATGTTCCATAGGCTGGTGGTTAGACTGACTATATTGTGTATGATGCGGAGTGTTGTCTAGTCAAGACTTCTCACATCCAAAAGATGAAAGTTGCGGAGATGAAGATGCTGAGATGGATGTGTGGGCATACAAGGAGAGATAAAATTAGAAATGAAGATATCCGGAAAAGAATAGAGGATAAGATGCGGGAAGCGAGGTTAAGATGGTTTAGACATGTGCAGAAGAGAGACACAGATGCCCCAGTGCGGATGTGTGGCTATGGACTGGTTCAGGAGGGGTAGAGGTAGGTCGTAGAAGTATTGGGGAGATGTGATTAGACGGGATATGATACATATGCAACTTACTGAAAACATGACCTTAGATAGGGGGTTGTGGAGGACACGAATTAGGGTAGAAGGGTAGTAGTTAGTCGAGCATAGTCCTACTTACGCTTACAAAATGATAGTTGTAGTGCTATTATCGTAGGCCCGATTAACCTATCACACCCATAGGAGCAGTATTGCTTTATAGTCCCCTAAAGTTTGATTTCTGCTGCTATGTATTCTTTAGTGTACTTTGTTTATCTGATTTATCTGCGTTAGCTATTGCTTCCTTTTGTTAGAATGCGCTACCATTGAGTATTCGATTTTGTCATCAAATGTTCATACTGCTTTAATTTCTTATCTAGATCTGCCTGTTTCTATTGCTTGTCTTTACGTGTGATTATGCATTGTCTTGAGTCGAAATTCTCCCGAAAACAGCTGCTCTATCTATCAAGGTAGAGTTAAGGTCTGCGTACACTCTACCCTCCTCAAATCCCACAACGATTTGACTGGGTATGTTGTTGTTGTTTAGAATATATTACTCCCTCAGTCTCAATTTAAGGGGTCGTTTGATACGAGCGATAAGATGAGATTTGATTATTAGTTTTATAGAATTAGAATTAATTTCATGTTTGATTGGTAAGATGGAATAAATTATCGCGAGTAACCCAATTCTATTTATATGGAATAAAATATAAATTTTTAAATTTTGTGATCCTAATTTAAAGATGTGTGTAATGTATTAAAATGTATTTTAAATTTTGTGATTATAAACTTGTAATGTAATATGTTTGAATTGTCAACTTACTAAATATAAAAAAAGACAGTTAAAATGGAATGGAGGGAGTATGTATTATAGGAAGTATGGGGTTTATGTATGCAGTGGCGGAGGTTAAGAGAAGCTGGGGGGGGGGGGAGAGCACGGCCCCCCTCAATTTTTTTTTTATATAACACTTAAAATACATTTTTTTATATAACTTAATTGTTTTTGTCCTCAATCACAAACCCTAACCTTAACCTTCCTCTTCCATCTCTCTAGTTCTACTTCTATCATTAGATAATTAGCTTCCATAAAAGCGATGGTTTGATCGATTCAAGAACTTCTGAATCAAGTTAAAGAAAAACACAATTACTCGTTTCATGTGCTGGGCAAAGTATCACTGATTCAACAACTTCTTTCTTTTGCTTATTTTCCTTTTCTTTTTTCATTCGAATTGGATTTCAGCCTCCATGATTCAATTATTAATGATTTCAAGTTTTTAAAAGAAGGAAGGACAACACTTTAATTCTAGGTACGTCTTTTCTTTTATATATTATATTTTTGTTGTATTGATATTATTTTGAATCTTTGATAAATCAAATTTTGTTCTTATACATTTCAATTATAATATTTTTGTTAGTAGTACCGTCCAGTGGCGGAGGTACATACAAGCATGGTGGTGCAGTTGCACCACCAGAATTTTTTATTTATTTTTATACAAAACGACGTCGTTTTATACTAAAGACTATTAGCGATGATATTATTATGGAACATTTTCAACAAATGGACTTTAGACGATTTTCTTTGTAAATGTAAGAATATTTATTATTTGCATGACTTTCTTTATATATTGTTTTAATACAACTAGTCTGCTTGTTTGCTACATTGGTCTCTTGATAACATTCGTAATTTCATTTTTTTTGCTTCGTACATTGCCTCGCAATTTTTTTTTGCTACGCAAAATATATTACTTCGTATGTTTGCACCACCAGATTTTGTTGCCTAAATCCGTCACTGATACCGCCCCCCTTAATATTTTGAGCAAGATCCGCCACTGTATGTATAGATGAAAAATTATAGAGAATGCAACAGACAGTGTTTTTTTTTGGTTGTTTGTTTGTTTTTCTATTTCATGTGTCTCTCTTTTGAGAGGAAAGTTTGTGATTTTTTGCAAGAGTTTCAATTTACTCATCAGTCCTCTTTTGTGAATCCCACTGTCTGTTTTCTCTCACTAATCCTTCCCCCACGACTTCTTTTTGTAGAATTCAAAATTTTGGTTGACAAAAGATCTATGTATATTTAAACCGAATACTATTTCTAGCAAATATGTGTTACTTGCATTTACTTTAATTGAGAATTGGTTATTAAAACTAAATTAGAAAACGTCACTATGACATGCATGTCAATCGCTATAAATTCTGTATTCAAAGCAATGACATTTTAAGCACTCACATTACTCCCTCAATTTCAACTTATCAGTATAATTTGTTTGAATACAAAATTTAAGAAAAAATACATATTAGAGAGCAACGATTAGGAAAGCAGATGAATAAGGAAAGATATAAAGAGGCAAAGAAGGAAGTGAAATTAGCGATGACAAAAATGACAGCTTTCGTACGCTTATATGTTGAACTAGGGGATATAGGGGGAGATAAGAAACCTTTTAAGCTCGTTAAGGCGAGAGAGAGGAAGGTCCAAGACCTAGATCAAGTGAAGTGCATCAAAGATGAGGAAGACAAAGAATTGATGGAAGAGGCACTCATTAGATGAAGGTGACACTACAACAAATAGCCTCAAAGAGGACGATTTTTTTAAATAAAAAAGGACGACTTTTTAATGTCCTATTAGTTATTACCAAAAAGGGTGACTAGAAGTCGCCCTTTTTAATTTAATCAAAAGGGTGACTACAGTCGCCCTTGTTGGATATCGATAAAAAAGGGTGACTACTGTTACACCTCGTAAGATTAAGACGATAATTAAGAACGTCATTAAAAAATAAGATTCGGATATTGGATATAAAGTATATTTATACAAGCTAATCCGAAAGTTGGTATTCAAAGGATGTGAGTCCGGGAAAAAAACATTTGGTTACTACGAGCGTGTCAATGGAAATGGAAAATGATAGTTGTATATATTCCCATATAAGGATTAGTAACGTTCTATAAGAGTTACGACATTGAGAATACGAGATCTTATGAAATTTTTGGGATTTAAAAGGAGTGGGACCTAAGGTTAATAAATTGTGGGAATTGGACCAAAATGAACTTATAATTTTCAGGTTTTATGAAAGAGGAGTTATGTGGGATTTATTTTAAGAAGAATTGATTAATTTAAATAAACAAGAGAAGTGGGCCTAATGGCAATTAAGAATTTTCAGAATTTTATTGTTTAGGTCTTGAGAAAAAACTCTTCACCTCTTCATTCTTCATCTCTTTTCAAGACTTCATCCCCTCATCTCTTCCTCCAAATCCTAGCCGAGACCCACCCCAAAACATAGCAAAAATTTAAGGTTTTATCTCTTCTTAGATTATATTATTCACCAAAATTAGAAGCCAAAAATCTCCCCAAATAGTGGACAAAAATCGCACAAAACAGTGAAGAAAAACTGCTACTGCTGGGCCGATTTTGAGCAAAGAAATTTCGGATTTTGGACAAGTTTTTTAGAAGAAAAACATGTATAAATGTTGGGTTAACATTGTGGGATATATGCATGTCAATTTGGAGTGAAAAAATGGAGAATTTGTGAAGCAAAATCGATAAAACAGTAGGCAAATCGTGGGGACTGTTTTGGACGAATTTGAGGTATAAAATTCTTCTTTCTATGATATAATTGGAGTGCATGTTGATAGAATTAAGGAAATGAATTTGTGTTAAGGAAAAATTGGAATTTAGACATTGCATGTGAATGTTTTGAATGTTGTAGCTGATATTAGGACTAATTTTACTAATCTTTGAATTGCCGTATTCGCTTATTATGTTGTGAAGTTCGTCGCTGCTTTGCATGTTAAAATTGGAGGAAAATCTTGACATTTAAGTTATAGTTGTTCATAAGGAAGTATTGGAACAAGAATTGGACTCTAAAGAATTAAGAAACGAATTGGCTTTGTGAATGTTGGCCGAAGACTTGCTTGAAATTGTTGGATATTATCGCGTCGAGTTAGGGGCTGATTTTGTGAAGTTTAAATGTTGAAAATTTGATTATATGCATGTATATATATGTTGTGGCAATTACTAATACATGTCTTAAAGAATTAAAGAGTAAAAAGGGGTATTAGGTTGAAGATTGTAGGACATGCACTACTTGGTTATTGTTGTTGTCGCTAGAGTTGATGGATTGTTTTAAGATTGTTATAATATGGATTAAGGACGGAATTAACATGAGAAATAGGTAGAGTAATCACCTTGGTCGTTGTAGTCGTCGTATTGCATAAATATAAAAGAGAAAGAATGTATTATGGTAGCATATATGAAGTACATGGAACTAATTTGGTTATATCTTAAAATTGTGCTTGGTTACTGGTTTGGTTGACATTTGTTGTAAATTGTGGATGTACATATAAACAGGGGAAGTACTGCCCGAATTTTTATAGAATAGGAAGTCTTCATTCGATATAAAGTATGCTAAGTGATCATAGAATTGACGAGCATATTACCATTATTATAGGTTGACGTACTAGACGAGACGTATCTTAATATTGAGTTGATTAGTTCGACTAAGAGGTATGTGAAACTCTACCTTCTTTATTTTTGGCATGATTTATTGAAAGTACGGCGGACGTACATGATTTTTATACAGTCTATTTTCTAAAGATGTTAGTCATGAGAAGTGCCTATGATTTTTCAGTAAAGAGTTTAGTATAATGATTTCATTGAGAGTCAAAGTGATGGTTTAAATTGTATAGTTACTCATG
This sequence comes from Przewalskia tangutica, assembly GCA_029844215.1. NCBI lineage: Eukaryota > Viridiplantae > Streptophyta > Magnoliopsida > Solanales > Solanaceae > Przewalskia > Przewalskia tangutica. The sequence continues at coordinate 11,460,655 of CM056739.1, read as the reverse complement.
ATACTCTATTTGTGCTGGATATGATTATAAGAATTCACCGAGTCCCTCACTAGAGGGTCGGGACACGTTATACGTATATATATGATTATTCCATGGACATGTATCCATAATGCGGGTATAGATACTCATGATAGTATATATATATGACTATTCCATAGACATGTATCCATGATGCGGGTGTAGACACCCATGATAGTATATGTATGATGAATCCATGAACAAACATCCATGATGCGAGTATAGATACCCAGGATAGTATATTTGTATATATATATGATTACATGGACAGACATTCATGGTTTTGATATGACTCTCATTTTTATAAGGCACAGTCGACTCTCATATTTTTATATATGGCATAGTTGGATTCGGTATTTGAGTCTCTTACTTGTCTCCAGTACGTTTTGGCCAGTTATGATTATCTACTTGTACTTTACATTTTATATACTCGGTACATTCTTTCGTCATCGATCCCCTTTCCTGGAAGTGCGTTTCATGCCCGCAGGTACAGGTACTCAGTTTGGTGATCCTCCAGTCTAGGATTCCTGTTCAGCTATTTGGAGAGCTCCATTGATTCGGAGCTTGTCATTTTGGTACAGAACTTTATTCTGACTTATGTATATATTTAGGGGCACGACGGGGCCCTGTCCCGTCATATGTCGTTATCCTTCTCAGAAGTGCATGACGATTGTGGGTTGTACGTATATAGAGTTGTAAACCTGTTTTTGTATATGTGATGTCATACTCTATTTTGAGTTGTTCCCGTATATAGTGGCAGCCTTGTCGGCTTGCCTATTTGTTATACTTGATTTAGATGTGACTCCTCAAGAGATAGGGTATTCATATGTAAAGGCAGCCTTGTCGGCTTGCCTACTCAGACATATGCTTTGATTGCAGCGTTATGCTGCCGGATTTTATATTGTCATGAGTGTCAGATTACGTGACAAGTTAGTATAATGGCGCCATTAGGGCATTTAGTCGCGGCCCGTCGGATCGTGAAAAAAGTGGTATCAGAGCAGTTAGTCCTCAAATTATCTACAGACCGTGTCTAGTAGAGTCTTGTGTATGGGTATGTTGTGCACCATACTTATATACAGGAGGCTACCCGACATTTAGGATTGGTTTCTATTCTTTCATCTCGTAGATCGTGCAATAGAGCTATGTCATTAGGATAATCCACCCTCTCCCTAATAAATTATTGTGGTTGCAGCTATGTCACAAAAGACAGCGACAGTGGCTTGGTAGGAAAAATCAGAGTTATTCGGACTTGACTTGGTGCGTCAAGCCATAAGGGAAGTGAAAGAGTTTGAATAGAAGTATGATGACCGGGTTTGGAGATACTAGGTCAACGTCAGGTAAGGTAACTCTTCAGAATCTTTTACGTACTAAATAAGAGAAGGAGTTAACAATTCATCCCTTAAGGGATGATATCATCAAGGATTGGGATCAGGAGCGATGTCTGAGATTACCTATGTATACCAGAATATGTTGGAGTTATAAATAGTACGACAAGTAAGAAATAAGTGAATAAGTGTTAAAAGAAATGAGGTTGCTTATAATTACGAGTAAAGGGAAAGCTTGGATTTGTTGAAGAAACTTGTCTCAAAAGTGTGTACAAATAGGTGTTAGAGGAACAATGGTAGAAATATAATGCAATAGTTGTGTCATGGATTGTGAGCACAGTTGCGAGCGATTTATTACCTGAAATCATGTACCCGTCAAATGCGAAGAAGATTTATATTATTTTTGAAGAAAGGTTTGATAGTCTGATCTGACCAGACCATATCATATTTGGACTTAGATTTCTTCCCTAAGGCAATGTAATGAGTCAGTTACGGTTTATTAGTCCAAGTTGAAAGATCTTTTGGAAGGATTAGATGTATTGATTCCATCTCCAGGGTGTGATTGTGGTAAATCTACAGCTTATGTAGTACATTTGAAATCACAGTGATTATTACAGTTCTTAATGGGCTAAATGGGACTAATGGAAATATATCTTTTCTAAAGCGGCATTCTCCCTTCTATCTATCAACAATGGAATTATGGAACTTTCTCCCCGAGCTGCGGAACTAACAAGTCTATCCCGAGCTTGGTAAATAAGGCCGTGGGAAGTAGCATTCCAGTTAGAGAACCAGTTATAAGTGTTAATGAAACTTATACAAGAAAGAAATCAAAGAACACTTGGAGTAGTGGATAAGGCTAGGGAGGACACAAAGATATAAACCTAAGAAATTAGGGGTGGTTTGTGAGATTTATGGTTACAGAAATCATCCTACAAAAAAGTGTTACAGGTTAGTTGCGTATCCATCAGTCTTCCAGAGTAAGAAGAAAGGGAATGATGAAATTAAGCCTGAAAATGGCAACTTTAGAGCTAATGTTAATCACAAACCATGCTCATTTCACCAGAGAAATTGTAGGTAACACAAGTGGTGAAAACGTTACTTTAAGTCACTTCTCAGAAGAACAATACAATGATTTAGTTCAAAGGTTGGACAACACATGCACAGAAGCTTGCTTTGAAAACATGGCAGGTATTATTTCTCTGCTGTCAAAGGCTGGTTGTGAGTGCGAGTGAATAGTGGATAGTGGAACAACACACCACATATCACTTAGTAAGGAAATCTTGACTGCTATTAAAAGACTAGAGGATGGACATAGTAATATTGTACAAGCGTCTACAGGAAATAAAAGTTGTATAGAAGGAGTTGGAAAAGTTAAGATTCTTGGAAATCATGTGTTGCAGAAGGTGTTACATGTGCCAAATTTTTGAAGTTTAATTTGCTATATGTGTTCAAGTTGACCAAGAAACTCTTATGTTCATTCTCTTTTTACCGAAATTTCTATTTGTTTCGGAAACTCTTTAGTGACAGGATAATGGAGATTGGTAGAGAGAGTGGTGATTTATATGTTTTGAAAGAGCAATAGACAAAGCCTACATATGACATGAAGTATTACCTTGTCCCGATAGTAGATTCCTACAGTGGGTATACATGGTTGTTTTTTGATACATTCTAATGTGAGGTCATAGTAGTATTGAAGAATTACTTAGCTTTAATAAAGAATTAGTTTGGCTGGTAGGTGAGAATCTTGAGGTCTGACAAGAATTTTGAGCTCTTTAATTCTTCTTGCACTGATTTATTTACCTCTAATGGGATAAATCATCGAATAATGTGTTTAAACTCCACAACAAAATGGAGTGGTAGAAAGAAAGCATAGGCACATTTTAGAAATGATAAGAGCATTGAGATTCCGAGTAGTTCCAATATATTATTGGGGATATTGTGTAAAAATATCAGTTTACTTAATACACAGACTGCCTATTGATGCTTTTGATGGAAAAGCACCATATGAAGTTATGTTTGGTAAACAACCAAGCTTAGAACATCTTGAGAATATTTGGATGCTTATGTTATGTAACTAAACTTCCTAAAGGAAATGAATTTGCTCCAAAAGCTAGAAAATCAGTGTTTGTTGGGTTTTCAGATGCACATAGGGGTACTAAGAAAAGTTTCCATATAACTTTGGTAGTGTGTTAAAAAGGGTTTATGGCAGTACTTACTAATCAAGAATGAGTCGATAATCTACATGCTTCTAAGTGTATGTCATGAAACCAGGCCTATATGATCATTCTCTTGGAATGATTAAGTGGGAAGGAGGCATAATAAAGATTCAGTACAAGTTCAGATACTTTAATATTTGAAGGTTGGATCCTGAATTTCTACAGACAGTAATAGAAGGCTGGAAAACGGATAAGAGTGGTACATGGGTATATGAACTAATGGGCAAGATGAATAAGTTCAAAGAGGTTGCTACACGGTGGGAGATTTTGTTATAGCTAAGCGGGTATATAGTAATTGTTCGGTGATTATATATAGTCGGCAAACCATTTGAGGACAACACTTAGGGTCCTCCAGTACCAGAAACTCTATGCCAAATTTTCTAAGTGTAAATTCTGATTGGCTTCAGAGGTAGCTGGGATGATCATTTGTGTCACGACCCGACCCCGGGCCCGCGACTGGTGCCCTATTTGGGTACCCCTTACAGGTATACATCAGAGAATAGCAGTGGAACATACACAACACATATAAATAATTAGACAACAAACATCAACAGGCTAGCCGATAAGGCCACCTTCCGTAAAATGTACATACACCAAAAATAACTCAGTACATCTCTGTTCTTAAAACCCAATCCACAAATATGACTACAGACCTCTAAGAATAATAACTGTGGCGGGACAGGGCCCCGCCATACCCCTGAATGTACAACAACCGATAATACCAGGGATCTAAACCAAGGATAAGCCTCCGGAATAATAAAGCTTCTCAACAGCTGAACATTGATCCTAAGAGTGAGGATCAGCAACCTGTATACTCTACCTGCGGCATGAACGCAGTCCCCCGAAGGAGGTCAGTACAACATGTACCAAATATGTGAAACTGAAAGTACTGTAGTGAAATCATAAGTCTAAAATAAAGCTGGAGACATGTATGATAACTCAAATAACAGTACATTGTGCCTTACTAACAATGAGAGTAAATAAGAGTATACTTTACTGCGTAAAAATAGGAGGCTCATGATCAAAGTAGGGCCACCCGCCCGTGGTATCATTAAGCAATCCTACTCCTGGGACTATTTCACCCGCAAGGGTCGTATGGACCCGCATGAGGTAACTTCCTCGCATAGACTGTATCCGCCCGCATAGGTCGTATGGACCCGCATGAGGTATTTCTCGCATAGGACTGGTCCGCCCCGCATAGGACTATTTCACCCGCATAAGCCCTACGCACTCGCATGAGGTATTCCTCGCATCATGGGTAGCAAATCCACGGAATATGCAAATGCCACAAACCCGGGGAATGACCCCGTAATGAACAACATATCACTAGAACAACCGGCTATCATACATAACATAAGCACTACCAGTTTATCATACATAACATAAGCACTACCGGCTTATCATACATAACATAAGCACTACCGACTTATCATACCTAACCTAAGCAAGTTAAGAAATCTCCTAACTCCTTATTAGCCTTATTCATATACACTCTCATTTTAGTTTACTTAAGGCACTAACATGTCATTATAAAAATCCGGGAATTTAACCCAAAGTACTACGTACTTCTACTCTTTTGAAATGACTCTTTTTCATATAAAACTTCCAAGATACTAATAACCGTAGTATCAAGTCACATCTATTTTTCAAGACAAGTCACAATACCTTTTAGAAATACATTTATAGGCTTCTAAATCAAGTGACTTCCTTCTTTTAAAACCTTAATCAATTGATGCCTTCAAATCAATTTGTCTTTCATTATTTCAAGTCATTTATCATTACTTACATTACTTAGAGTAAACCACTCTTTTAACTTTCCACAAAGCTATTATAACCAACTTCCCATAAAGTCGTTATACTAACTTTATACTTTAGATACTTACCTTTTTCTTTATAACCAAGAGACTTAAACTTTCCAATCAAAACAAGTATCATATACTTTCAAAATACTTTAAGTCTCTTAACTTTTAGAAACCAAGATATCCTTAATATTTTTAAACAAGTGAGTTAATTCCCTAACTCAACCAATTTGGACATTCCTAAGATAAGCCAAGGATATCAAATGGACTAGATTCATCAAAATCTCGTACGTCTACCGTACTATATATTTACAACTATTCATGCTCAAGAGATAGGAAAGTTCCACATACCTCTTTGGTTCAATCCACTTGCCAAGTCCAATATGCCGTACGTAGTATGTCAACCTATAATGATAATAATACGTCTATTAACTTCTAACTTCAAACGTAGAATATTCTAAGTGCAAAGTCACTAAATTCTACGGAAAATCGGACAGCACTTCCTTTGTTTCTACATACTTTTCCACCTTTTTCAAGGCCCGAATTCAATAACCAAACACGCCACATTTAAGGCTCAACAATGTAGTTAACGAAAGGGGATTACACGCCTACAAGATGTGTAAAATTCCACCCCACAATTGATATCAAACTAGTCCAAAAGACAAAGTCACATTCGACAATTTGAGGGACAACAATACATAGTCTTTTCCAATTCCTTTTCAATCCAAGTTGTTTAGTATAATACGTTATCAAACCGCAATCGATATATAACTACTACAATCTTCAAGTAGATAACATGCGACGATTCTAATAATCGACCAAATTGTATTCAATTTCAAATGGCTAATAATGTCATTTCGGATTTTAGGCTTCCAATATCCATAAAACTTGTCAATTCTTAATACATATACTTCATGCTAGTTAAAGTGTAAGGCTACAACAATATGTAATCTTATAACACTTAAGAGAACAAGATTGTTACCTTAATGAGCCTTAATCCAACTTCAAGATCCGAAGTCGCTCCCTAGAAACTTAGAGCCTCTCCTTGACACTCCAATCCTCCACTTGAAGCCCTTAGAAGATCACAAACAACTCTCCTTTACTTTCCAATCCAAACCTAGGAAAGTGACTAGGTTTTCACCTTGCGACTAATACAAAAACGATACTTTTCCGGGATCTTTCTATTGAGATACCCTTACAATACCCTTAGGAACCTTGGTTTAAAGTATGGAGATTATTGCACAACAAACGAAAATTATTGTCTTCCAATTTTGACCCAACCCGAGAGCTCAACTTTGAGTCTTCAAAGTTTTTCAAATTTTTCTCTAAGTATGAGAACTTGTCTTGCTAGTAGTGTTACTATATAGAAACATGGAGGGTCAAGATTAAAACAAATGGGTGGCTTGGATGTATTTCACTAAGATCAAGCCAAGTGTATTTTGACTAAGTCAACAATATCAAGCCTAAGCCTTAGCAAGACTTGCTCATCTTAAATATGGTCAAATGACCATTTAACCCATGTCCATTTCGTCCAGGACCATAAGGGGGTGACACGTGTCGCCCTCCCGTTCGTCGCAGTATTTCGTTTTCCTACATTTCCATAATTCCGATAAATTTTTACTAGTCTCAAATCTTAACACTTTTGAGTTCTTACGTACGTTCTTATAAACATGTCCTGGAATTACGGGGTGTAACAATTTGCCACTCGTCGAGTTTGTCTATAACAATAGCTACAATTCTAGTATCCAGATGGCACCATACGAGGCCTTATATGGGAGGAAGTACATGTCACTTATTGGTTGGTTTGATGTAGGTGAGACTAAGTTGATCGGCCCAGACTTGGTTCAGCAAGCTGTTGATAAGGTGAAGCTCATTCAGGAGAGATTATTAGCAACCCAGAATCGACAGAAGTCACGTGCTGATAATCGACGTCGACACTTGGATTTCCAGGTTGGTGATTAGATATTCTTGAAGGTGTCGCCCATGAAGGGTGTGACGAGGTTTGGAAGGAAAGAGAAACTTAGCTCGAGATACATTGGGCCTTATCAGATCATTCGTAGGATAGACAAGGTTTCCTATGAGTTGGATCTACCATCGGATTTGAAAGCAGTACATCCAGTCTTCCATGTATCTATGCTGCGTAAGTGTATTGATTATCCTTTCAGAGTCTTCCCAGTAGATGATATCCAGGTGAAAGAAGAATTGTCTTATGAGGAAAGTCCAGTAGCCATACTTGATCGTCATGTCAGGAGATTACGGACGAAGGATGTGGCCTCCGTCAGGGTATTGTAGAGAAACAACAATTGGGAGGAAATTACTTGGGAGGCAGAAGATGAAATGAAGAAGAAGTACCCTCACTTGTTCTCTATTCCTCCAGGTAATTCAACTTTCTCCCTTAATTGATTTTGGTAAATGGTGAATTATATATATGTGTGATATATTGTGGCCCTGTGTGGCATTTGTTGATTGCTGAATATGGATGGATAGGCATAGTTATAAAGGAGACTCTGCCGAAATTTCTAGAGCATAAGACATGTTATGAACATTCGAGGACGAATGTTTCTAAAGGGGGGAAGGATGTTACACCTTGTAAGATTAAGACGATAATTAAGAACGTCATTAAGAAATAAGATTCGGATATTGGATATAAAGTATATTAATACAAACTAATTCGGAAGTTGGTATTCAAAGGATGTGAGTCCGGGAAAAAAAATTGGTTACTACGAGCGTGTCAATGGAAATGAAAAATGATAGTTGTATATATTCCCATTAAGGATTAGTAACGTTATATAAGAGTTATGACATTGAGAATACGAGAACTTATGAAATATTCGGGATTAAAAAGGATTGGGACCTAAGGTTAATAAATTGTGGGAATTGGACCAAAATGAACTTATAATTTTCAGATTTTATGAAAGAGGAGTTATGTGGGATTTAGTTTAAGAAGAAGGGATTAATTTAAATAAACAAGTAAGAGAAGTGGGCCTAATGACAATTAAGAATTTTTAGAATTTTATGGTTTAGGTCTTGAGAAAAAACTCTTCACCTCTTCATTTTTCATCTCTTTTCAAGACTTCATCCCCTCCTCTCTTCCTCCAAATCCAAGCCGAGACACACCCCAAAACATAGAAAAAATTTAAGGTTTTATCTCCTCTTCTTAAATTACATTATTCACCAAAATAGAAGCCAAAAATCTCCCCAAACAGTGGACAAAAATCCAACAAAACAGTGAAGAAAAACTGCTACTGCTAGGCCGATTTTGAGCAAAGAAATTTCGGATTTTTGGACAAGTTTTTTAGAAGAAAAACATGTATAAATGATGGGTTAACATTGTGGGATATATTCATGTCAATTTGGAGTGAAAAAATGGATAATTTGTGAAGAAAGAGACTGTTTTGGACGAATTTGAGGTATAAAATCTTCTTTCTATGATATAATTGGAGTGCATGTTTTTAGAATTAAGGAAATGAATTTATGTTAAGGAAAAATTGGAATTTAGACATTGCATGTGAATGTTTTGAATGTTGTAGCCGATATTAGGACTACTTTTACTAATCTTGGAATTGTCGTATTTGATTATTATGTTGTGAAGTTCCTCGCTGCTTTGCATGTTGAAATTGGAGGGAAATCTTGACATTTAAGTTATAGTTGTTCATAAGGAAGTATTGGAACAAGAATTGGACTCTAAAGAATTAAGAAAAGAATTGGTTTTGTGAATGTTGTCGAAGACTTGCTTGAAATTGTTGGATATTGTCGCATCGAGTTAGGGGCTGATTTTGTGAAGTTTAAATGTTGAAAATTTGATTTTAAGCGTGTATATATATGTTGTGACAATTACTAATACATGTCTTAAAGAATTAAAGAGTAAAAAAGGGTATTAGGTTGAAGATTGTAGGACATGCACTACTTGGTTATTGTTGTTGTCGCTAGAGTTGATGGATTGTTTTAAGATTGTTCTAATATGGATTAAGGACGGAATTAACATGAGAAATATGTGGAGTAATCACCTTGGTCGTTGTAGTCGTCGTATTGCATAAATATAAAAGAGAAAGGATGTATTATGGTAGCATATATGAAGTACATGGAACTAATTTGGTTATATCTTGGAATTGTGCTTGGTTACTGGTTTGGTTGGCATTTATTGTAAATTGTGGATGTACATATAAACAGGGGAAGTACTGCCCGAATTTTTATAGAATAGGAAGTCGTCATTCGATATAAAGTATGCTAAGTGATCATAGAATTGACGAGCATATTACCATTATTATAGGTTGACGTACTAGACGAGACGTATCTTAATATTGAGTTGATTAGTTCGACTAAGAGGTATGTGAAACTCTACCTTCTTTATTTTTGGCATGATTTATTGAAAGTACGGCGGAGGTACATGATTTTTATACAGTCTATTTTCTAAAGATGTTAGTCATGAGAAGTGCCTATGATTTTTCAGTAAAGAGTTTAGTATAATGATTTCATTGAGAGTCAAAGTGATGGTTTAAATTGTATAGTTACTCATGATACTCTATTTGTGCTGGATATGATTATAAGAATTCACCGAGTCCCTCACTAGAGGGTCGGGACACGTTATACGTATATATATGATTATTCCATGGACATGTATCCATAATGCGGGTATAGATACTCATGAAAGTATATATATGATTATTCCATGGACATATATCCATGATGCGGGTATAGATACACAGGATAGTATATATATGACTATTCCATGGACATGTATCCATGATGCGGGTGTAGACACTCATGATAGTATATGTATGATGAATACATGGACAAACATCCATGATGCGAGTATAGATACCCAGGATAGTATATTTGTATATATATATGATTATATGGACAGACATTCATGGTTTTGATATGACTCTCATTTTTATAAGGCACAGTCGACTCTCATATTTTTATACATGGCACAGTTGGATTCGGTATTTGATTCTCTTACTTGTCTCCAGTACGTTTTGGCCAGTTATGATTATCTACTTGTACTTTACATTTCATATACTCGGTACATTCTTTCGTACTGATCCCCCTTTCCTCGGGGGGCTGCGTTTCATGCCCGCAGGTACAGGTACTCAGTTTGGTGATCCTCCAGTCTAGGATTCCTGTTCAGCTATTTGGAGAGCTCCATTGATTCGGAGCTTGTCATTTTGGTACAGAACTTTATTCTGACTTATGTATATATTTAGGGGCACGACGGGGCCCTGTCCCGTCATATGTCGTTATCCTTCTCATAGAGGTCTGTAGACAGTTGTGGGTTGTACGTATGTAGAGTTGTAAACCTGTTTTTGTATATGTGTTGTCATACTCTATTTTGAGTTGTTCCCGTATATAGTGGCAGCCTTGTCGGCTTGCCTATTTGTTATACTTGATTTAGATGTGACTCCTCAAGAGATAGGGTATTCATATGTAAAGGCAACCTTGTCGGCTTGCCTACTCAGACATATGCTATGATTGCAGCGTTATGCTGCCGGATTTTATATTGTCATGAGTGTCAGATTACGTGACAAGTTAGTATAATGGCGTCATTAGGGCATTTAGTCGCGGCCCGTCGGGTCGTGAAAAAAGTGGTATCAGAGCAGTTAGTCCTCAAAATATCTACAGACCGTGTCTAGTAGAGTCTTGTGTATGGGTATGTTGTGCACCATACTTATATATAGGAGGCTACCCGACATTTAGGATTGGTTTCTATTCTTTCATCTCGTAGATCGTGCAATAGAGCTATGTCATTAGGATAATCCACCATCTCCCTAATAAATTATTGTGGTTGCAGCTATGTCACAAAAGACAGCGACAGTGGCTCGGTAGGAAAAATCAGAGTTATTCGGACTTGACTTGGTGCGTCAAGCCATAAGGGAAGTGAAAGAGTTTGAATAGAAGTATGATGACCGGGTTTGGAGATACTAGGTCAACGTCAGGTAAGGTAACTCTTCAGAATTTTTTACGTACTAAATAAGAGAAGGAGTTAACAATTCATCCTTTAAGGGATAGTATCATCAAGGATTGGGATCAGAAGCGATGTTAATATGTATACCAGAATATGTTGGAATTATAAATAGTACGACAAGTAAGAAATAAGTGAATAAGTGTTAAAAGAAATGAGGTTGCTTATAATTACGAGTAAAGGGAAAGCTTGGATTTGTTGACGAAACTTATCTCAAAAGTGTGTACAAATGGGTGTTAGAGGAACAATGGGAGAAATATAATGCAATAGTTGTGTCATGGATTGTGAGCACAGTTGCGAGCTATTTATTACCTGAAATCATGTACCCGTCAAATACGAAGAAGATTTAGATTGTTTTTTAAGAAAGGTTTGATAGTCTGATCTGACCAGACCATATCATCTTTGGACTTAGATTTCTTCCCTAAGGTAATGTAATGAGTCAGTTACGGTTTATTATTCCAAGTTGAAAGATCTTTTGGAAGAATTAGATGTAATGATTCCATCTCCAGGGTGTGATTGTGGTAAATCTACAACTTATGTAGTAAATTTGAAATCACAGTGATTATTACAGTTCTTAATGGGGCTAAATGGGATTTATAGAAATATAAGAAGTAGCATTCTAGCTAGAGAACCAGTTATAAGTGTTAATGAAGCTTATGCAAGAAAAAAAATCAAAGAACACTTGGAGTAGTGGATAAGGCTAGGGAGGACAAAAAGATATAAACCTAAGAAATTAGGGGTGGTTTGTGAGATTTATGGTTACAGAAATCATCCTACAGAAAAGTGTTACAGGTTAGTTGTGTATCCATCAGTCTTCCAGAGTAAGAAGAAAGGGAATGATGAAATTAAGCATGAAAATGACAACTTTAGAGCTAATGTTAATCACAAACCATTAGCTGCTCATTTAACCAGAGAAGTTGTAGGTAACACAAGTGGTGAAAACGTTACTTTAAGTCACTTCTCAGAAGAACAATACAATGATTTAGTTCAAAGGTTGGACAACACAGGCATAGAAGCTTGCTTTGAAAACATGGCAGGTATTATTTTTCTGCTGTCAAAGGCTAGTTGTGAGTGCGAGTGAATAATGGATAGTGGAGCAACACACCACATATCACTTCGTAAGGAAATCTTGACTGTTATTAAAAGACTAGAGGATGGACATAGTAATATTGTACAAGCGTCTACAGGAAATAAAAGTTGTATAGAAGGAGTTGGAAGGGTTAAGATTCTTGGAAATCATGTGTTGCAGAAGGTGTTACATGTGCCAATTTTTTGAAGTTTAATTTGCTATCTGTGTTCAAGTTGACCAAGAAACTCTTATGTTCTTTCTCTTTTTACCGAGATTTCTATTTGTTTCGGAAACTCTTCAGTGACAAGATAATGGAGATTGGTAGAGAGAGTGGTGATTTATTTGTTTTGAAAGAGCAATAGACAAATCCTACATATGACATGAAGTATTACCTTATCACGATAGTAGATGCCTACATTGGGTATACATGGTTGTTTTTGGATACATTCTAATGTGAGGTGATAGTAGTATTGAAGAATTACTTAGCTATAATAAAGAATTAGTTTGGCTGGTGGGTGAGAATCTTGAGGACTGACAAGAATTTTGAGTTCTTTAATTCTTCTTGCACTGATTTATTTACCTCTAATGGGATAAATCATCGAATAGTGTGCTTAAACACCACAACAAAATGGAGTGGTAGAAAGAAAACATAGACACATTTTAGAAATGATAAGAGCATTGAGATTCCGAGTTCAGTTCCAATATATTATTGGGGATATTGTGTAAAAATATCAGTTTACTTAATACACAGACTGCCTATTAATGCTCTTGATGGCAAAGCACCATATGAAGTTATGTTTGGTAAACAACCAAGCTTAGAACATCTTGAGAATATTTGTATGCTTATGTTATGTAACTAAACTTCCTAAAGGAAATGAATTTGCTCCAAAAGCTAGAAAATCAGTGTTTGTGGGGTTTTCAGATGCACATAGGGGTACGAAGAAAAGTTTCCATATAACCTTGGTAGTGTGTTAAAAATGGTTTATAGCAGTACTTACTAATCAAGAATGGGTCGATAATCTACATGCTTCTAAGTGTATGTCATGAAACCAGGCCTATATGATCATTCTCTTGGAATGATAAGGTGGGAAAGAGGCATAAGGATTCAGTACAAGTTCAGATACTTTAATATGTGAAGGTTGGATCCTGAATTTCTACAGACAGTAATAGAAGGGTGGAAAATGGATAAGAGAGGTACAGAGGTATATGAACTACTGGGCAAGATGAACAAGTTCAAAGAGGTTGCTACACGGTGGAAGATTCTGTTATAGCTAAGCGGGTATATAGGACTTGTTCGGTGATTATATATAGTCGGCAAACCATATGACAACACTTAGGGTCCTCCAGCACCAGGAACTGTATGCCAAATTTTCTAAATGTAAATTCTGATTGGCTTCAAAGGTAGCTGGGATGATCATTTGCCACTCGTCGAGTTTGTCTATAACAACAACTACAATTCCAGTATTCAGATGGCACCATACGAGGCCTTATATGAGAGGAAGTGCAGGTCACCTATTGGTTGGTTTGATGTAGTTGAGACTAAGTTGATCGGCCCAGACTTGGTTCAGCAAGTTGTTGATAAGGTGAAGCTCATTCAGGAGAGATTATTAGCAGCCCAGAATCGACAGAAGTCACGTGCTGATAATCGACATCGACACTTGGAGTTCCAGGTTGGTGATTAGATATTCTTGAAGGTGTCGCCCATGAAGGGTGTGACGAGGTTTGGAAGGAAAGGGAAGCTTAGCCCGAGATACATTGGGCCTTATCAGATCATTCGTAGGATAGACAAGGTTGCCTATGAGTTGGATCTACCATCGGATTTGGAAGCAGTACATCCAGTCTTCCATGTATCTATGCTGCGTAAGTGTATTGGTGATCCTTCCAGAGTCTTCCCAGTAGATGATGTCCAGGTGACAGAAGAGTTGTCGTATGAGGAAAGTCCCGTAGCCATACTTGATCGCCAGGTCAGGAGATTACGGACGAAGGATGTGGCGGGTATTGTGGCGAAACAACAATAGGGAGGAAATGACTTGGGTGGCAGAAGATGAAATGAAGAAGAAGTACCCCCACTTGTTCTCTATGCCTCCAGGTAATTCAATTTTCTCCCTTAATTGATTTTGGTAAATGGTGAATTATATATATGTGTGATATATTGTGGCCCTGTGTGGCATTTGTTGGTTGCTGAATATGGATGGATATGAATAGTTATAAATGAGACTCTGCCGAAATTTCTAGAGCATAAGACATGTTATGAACATTCGAGGACGAATGTTTCTAAAGTGGGGAATGATGTTACACCTCGTAAGATTAAGACGATAATTAATAACGTCATTAAGAAATACAATTCTGATATTAGATATAAATTATATTTATACAAGCTAATCCGGAAGTTGGTATTCAAAGGATGTGAGTCCGGAAAAAAAATTGGTTACTACGAGCGTGTCAATGGAAATGGAAAATGATAGTTGTATTTATTTCCATTAAGGATTAGTAACGTTATATAAGAGTTATGACATTGAGAATACGAGATCTTATGGAGTTTTCGGGATTTAAAAGGAATGAGACCTAAGGTTAATAAATTGTGGGAATTGGACCAAAATGAACTTATAATTTTCAGATTTTATGAAAGAGGAGTTATGTGGGATTTATTTTAAGAATAATGGATTAATTTAAATAAACAAGTAAGAGAAGTAGGCCTAATGTCAATTAAGAATTTTTAAAATTTTATTGTTTAGGTCTTGAGAAAAAACTCTTCACCTCTTCATTCTTCATTTCTTTTCAAGACTTCATCCCCTCCTCTCTTCCTCCAAATCCCAGCCGAGACACACCCCAAAATATAGCAAAAATTTAAGGTTTTATCTTCTCTTCTTAAACTACATTATTCACCAAAATTAGAAGCCAAAAATCTCCCCAAACAGTGGACAAGAATCGCACAAAACAGTGATTTCAGAGAAATTTCAGATTTTTGAGCAAAGAAATTTCAGATTTTTGGATAAGTTTTTGAGAAGAAAACATGTATAAATGATGGGTTAACATTGTGGGATATATTCATGTCAATTTGGAGTGAAAAAGTGGATAATTTGTGAAGAAAAATCGATAAAACAGTAGGCAAATCGTGGGGACTGTTTTGGACGAATTTGAGGTATAAAATTCTTATTTCTATGATATAATTGGAGTGCATGTTGTTAGAATTAAGAAAATGAATTTGTGTTGAGGAAAAATTGGAATTTAGACATTGCATGTGAATGTTTTGAATGTTGTAGCCGATATTAGGACTAATTTTACTAATCTTGGAATTGTCGTATTCGATTATTATGTTGTGAAGTTCGTCGCTGCTTTGCATGTTGAAATTGGAGGAAACTTTTGACATTTAAGTTATAGTTGTTCATAAGGAAGTATTGGAACAAGAATTGGACTCTAAAGAATTAAGAAAATAATTGGTTTTGTGAATGTTGCCGAAGACTTGCTTGAAATTGTTGGATATTATCGCGTCGAGTTAGGGGCTGATTTTGTGAAGTTTAAATGTTGTAAAATTGATTATAAGCATGTATATATATGTTGTGACAATTACTAATACATGTCTTAAAGAATTAAAGAGTAAAAAAGGGTATTAGGTTGAAGATTGTAGGACATGCACTACTTGGTTATTGTTGTTGTCGCTAGAGTTGATGGATTGTTTTAAGATTGTTCTAATATGGATTAAGGACGGAATTAACATGAGAAATAGGTGGAGTAATCACCTTGGTCGTTGTAGTCGCCGTATTGCATAAATATAAAAGAGAAATAATGTATTATGGTAGCATATATGAAGTACATGGAACTAATTTGGTTATATCTTGGAATTGTGCTTGGTTACTGGTTTGGTTGGCATTTGTTGTAAATTGTCAATGTACATATAAACAGGGGAAGTACTGCCTGAATTTTTATAGAATAGGAAGTCGTCATTCGATATAAAGTATGCTAAGTGATCATAGAATTGACGAGCATATTACCATTATTATAGGTTGACGTACTAGACGAGAGATATCTTAATATTGAGTTGATTAGTTCGACTAAGAGGTATGTGAAACTCTTCCTTCTTTATTTTTGGAATGATTTATTGAAAGTACGGCGGACGTACATGATCTTTGTACAGTCTATTTTCTAAAGATGTTAGTATTGAGAAGTGCCTATGATTTTTCAGTAAAGAGTTTAGTATAATGATTTTATTGAGAGTCAAAGTGATGGTTTAAATTGTATAGTTACTCATGATACTCTATTTGTGCTGGATATGATTATAATAATTCACCGAGTCCCTTGTCACGCCCCTTTTTCGACCGCGACATTATAAAACTCCTGCTTAGAAAAATGTTAGAAAATAAAATAAATGCTAAAGGGTTCGCGGAGTCGCCACCTAATTAGTTTGGGTGAATTAGGACACCTAAATGGTAACTTGGTTAAAGTCAACATTAACTCCATCTTAATGGTCTGCAAAATTAGTGTGAGATTCTGGGTAAGGGTTCTTTATTAATCTAGAGGGAAGGGATTAGACATCCTGTAAGATCTGCTAACCTGCGGTTATCCTGCCAAACCTAGGTTAATTATTATGCTAGAAAATGCATGTTTTGAAATGTTTAAGTAAAGAGGTGCTTGCAAATAAAAAGGTAAAAGGATGCATTTTTTATAACCTGAAAATATTTATTTATAAATTTAATTTTCGAAAGAAAGCATTAAGGTGTTATAAAATACATAAGAAGTTAAAAATATACCTGTGCAAAGTTGACTTAGTGATTAAAGGTAGGCCTTTGTTTGCAAAATCAGTTTTGATTATAGATTATCTAGTATTAACAGAGAGTTATTAATTCTTTTAAGATGCATTAGTTTCATGATTAGATATGCAAAAGTAAATTATTCGGCAAAAAGTTTGGACATGCATGATAAGCCTAAAAATACATAGAAGTGCATTTCTGATTTATAAATTACCTTCCCACCTTATATGTTTAAAGATTAATTGCCTTGAATATCCTATTAATTAAAAAGTTAGCCAATTAAATTTCAACAAAATAACAAACAAACATATAAGACATGTAAGATTAGGAGGCCAAAAGGATGCTTTGAGGGGGATGACAATGTCGTCTCGTCCCCCTTTCTGTTTGGAAATTCTGAGGCGGAATGCGGTGGACACAGATGTGGGCATTCATGCGGTGTGGCTCGTGAAGAGTCTCGAAATGAGACTCCTCGTTACTCCAACGCATTTCATGTAACAAGAAAAGAAAGATAAGGATTAGTATACACCCAAATTATATTAATAATGCAAGTAAACGTTCGTGCGAATTTAAAAACATATGTAATTTGATTATAGCAATCCAGGATAAGTGGCATACAACAAGCTTCGTGCGAATTTAAACACATATGTAATTTGATTATAGCAATCCAGGATAAGTGGCATACAACAAGCAAAGGACATCTCAAAATGGTTCAATTAAAGATTAGTCTTCAAGTGCAACCAACAAGCCGAATGTATAACGCAGGGCCCGAAACATGTAATCTCCATACTTCTCGTTATAAACAGGGGACAAGGAAAAAGGGCCCAGGCTACACTATTTTTTTATCTCTCGTTATATAAAAAAACAGACAAGACAGCAGGCCCCTCAAGCATGTAATTTCAGCAAGAAATTACAGGTCAAACCACTAAATGATGGGCCATGTATTAGACGCAAGTTTACAAATGCCGACATTCAAGCCTGTTTCCAACAGGCGTACCAACTATAAACACATACACACAGTTTAGGCACACAGAAAGATTGCTGCATTCAGTGATTTCAAAGTATACAGGTGATATTCCTGAATGTATCCGAAGATACATGACTGTGGTATATATTTTAAAATCTGCATACCATGTATACTTAGAGGTATATCGTATCACATACACCAAATCAACATTTTCAGGGTAACAAACCTATGAGCAGGTTCCTACAGTAACCAGAGAATCGACGGACATCCTGCACGACTCCAGCAAACAGCACAAGCAGAGCAATACTCAATTTGAGACTTTGAATCAATCATATCACACTTATGTTGCCTGGAAACATTCAGGAATGTATGCTAGATGGTTATCAGGTTCACTGTTTAATACAAGAAAGGCAGTACCCGAGTGGCAATAAACAACTAATAACTATTATGGCTGAAATAGTTAAAAAGCTCAAATAAGACGGGCAAGCTTCGATATTCGGACCCCGACACTAGTCTACAAAGATCCAGACCACAGTGCAACCAAACCAAACTACACTGCAATCTAATTTGTTCGAACAATAAATAACATCTATATAACGCCATTTCAATCATGTATCAACAGTCATTAAATTAACCCAAATAACCCTCGACAAACAGACAAGTTTTAACAAGTCCAGTTTCAAACCATTCGTGACGATACATAGCTGTTCAATGCAATCACATAATACATCTAAGCAGATTCACACATTTAATCACGCAAGCACACAACAATACAAAGAAAATGAACTGAGAAGAATTTTGGGTTTACCTTCTCCGGACAACGAATCGAGACAGCGTATCAAGTCGTCGATCCGCTCAGAGTTTTGTTGTGATGCGATTAGAAGAGGAATGAAACTTTTTTCTGGTTCTTGACTGATATTGCGAAAAGAAATGCTTTCGTTTGAACTTTTGTTCTTGCTGCTTCCCTACCGATTTTAGGATTCTTATTGCTCCTTGTCTGCTAATTTCTCCTTATTTCCGGATGCCTTTAGCCAAGTTTTCTACTTGTTCTCGATATTTTTCTCGGTCTTATGCGAAGCTCTCCCTAAAACTGATGCCTCCCCCCCGTTGTTAATTTTTCTTGATTTTGAGGGGTTCCTCTATGTAAAAACCCTCTTCTGACTATGAAATGAGATGGGTGTCATGCTATTCTAAGGGCTTATCCGATGTTCTGGAATAAGTGTGCGGAAGAGGTTCTTGACTATTATTGTAAAGAAGAAGGGAGTCTTCGAATGTTTGTTCTTGCGGCTTGACTCTTTTTTCCCTCTCCATTGCATATGTGAATCGCCATACTTATAGTCACGTTTAGGTTCTGGTAAGATTCTAAGGCTGATTTGGTGCAATATTTGGTACTGATTTCGAACGATTCTTACCGAAATCAAATGGGGAAATGTTATGGTAAGCCTTTGATTTTGGGGCTGATTCTCACTATTGAGAAGAATGGTAAGTTATGGTTTTTGATTTGGTATGTGATTTTGAAACTATTCTGGGAGTAAGATTATGACGTGGACTACCAGATTTTCTGGCGAGAATCGCGGGTTGGGGGTGTTATCGACGATGAGCGGGAGTGGAGTATGCGGCGGATTCTTTTAGGTTTAGGTTTTTTTTGTCTTATGGGTTGTGGACGATGGGGAAGGGAAATAAGGGCTGGGGGATGAGTTGGGTCGCAGGTTAGGGTGTTGGGCTGGTATTCATTTGGGCTTAAAATCGTGTGGGCTAGACGAATTTAGGGTGGGCTGATGGTATTGGGTATTAGTTTTAGGTGTTTTATTTAATTATTGGTAAATAAGTGGGGTTTAAATTATTATTAAATTATTTTAATACAACCTTAGTTTTAGCTTGGATTTAAATTATTACAATAATAAATGCGGCCGTGCTAATTAATTAGTGCTTAATACTTTATAATGCGGTGCCGTTATTAAAATCTTATTTATTATGCGTATTTTGCGATGTTAAATTAAAATTAAATAGGGTTTAAATTGTTTATGAAATTGCTTTGGATATTAATAAATGTAGCTATAATTTAAGGAATGTTTGATGCGATGCTATTGTTAATTTATTTATTTTATGTATTTATTTATTTATTTATCATTAAGAATTATTTGAGTTTTAATTAATGGGAAATATGGCTTAAATTATGAATAATATTCATGAAATTGCTTGTTATAAAAATGACGGATGCGGACGTGAGACTCAAGGTGTGCTTAATACTCTACGTAAAAAATGTGATGTCATTATTAAATCGCTTATTTGTGCATGTATTAATGTTTTATTGTTGCATTTTATTATTATAAAATTATTAAAATTATTTTGAAAAATTAGTGTAATTTTATAGCTAATGACTGGACGGGAGGGTCAAAATTGGGTGTCAACATCCCTCACTAGAGGGCCAGGACACGTTATACGTATATATATGATTATTCCATGGACTTATGAAGACGTTGGGCTTATTGGTGATGTGGGATGAGAGGACCGACGCTCGAGGCCACTTCTGCCATTCGTTGGGAATGTTGGCCCTCCAACAAATTGCCCCGGTTCGCTGTAAGAGAAAATCCACATTGTGCTCCTGCTCCTGCATGCTAAGACTTAAGCAAACGGTTAGTGCATAACTGTTACGGCAAAATGATAACGCATGAATTTATAGGCAGTGTAACTGTGTGAGTAGAAATGTTATCCTGTAAAATGTGATGTCGGTTGTGTTGATGTGATGCTACAAATGTTGTGATTTCGTCCTTGCACGGACGTGTGGCGATTGTGAATGCGGATATGTTGTCCTTGCTGCAACTGCCCCTTTAGATTGAAGCTCTGTAGACTAAAGCTCAAGAAAAAATTAGTGTGTAACTGCTAAGACAAAATAATAAGGCATGAATATATAAGAAATGTAATTCTAAGAGTAGAGAAATCGTCCTTGCGTAGATGTGATGTGCGGATGACGCCATCTTTGGATGTGGCGTCGTTTTTGTACGGGCGTCGTTTCGGACTTGGCGTCGTTTTCGGACTCGGCGTCGTTTTCAGACTCAGAGTCGTTTTCGGACTCGGCGTCGTTTTCGGACTCAGCATCATTTTCGGACATGGCGTCGTTTTTGGACTTGGCGTCGTCTTCGGACTCGGTGTCATTTTCGGACATGGCGTCATTTTCGAACTTGACGTCGTTTTCGGACTTGGCGTCATTTTCGGAGTCGGAGTCATTTTCGGACTCGTTGTCGTTTTCAGACTCGGAGTCGTTTTTGGACTTGGCGTCGTTTTCGGACTCAGCGTCGTTTTCGAACATGGCGTCATTTTCGTACATGACGTCGTTTTTGAACTTGACGTCGTTTTCGGACTCGGTGTCGTTTTTGGACTCGGAGTCGTTTTCTGACTCGGCGTCGTTTTCGGACTCGGCGTCGTTTTCGGACTCGGCGTCGTTTTTGGACTCGGCGTCGTTTTCGGACGTGGCGTCGTTTTCGGACTTTGCATCTTTTCAGACTTGGTGTCGTTTTCGAACACGATGTTGATGAAGACATAATTGTGTTGATGTTCCTATTCCTGTGAATTAATGCTCCTGCATGCTAAAACTTTATGAAAATATGCATAGCGGTTAAATCAAAATAATGAATATATGAAAAAATGAAATTTTGTGAGTAGAGATGTCATCCCTGTATGATGTGTAGGATGCTGCGAATGCTGATGTCGTCTCTGCTCGGACTTGTTGAACGCTGCGAATGCCGATATCGTCTCTGCACGGACTTGCTAGATGCTGTGAATGCTTGCTGAATGCTGCTAATGCTGACGTAGCCTCTGCACGGACTTGCTAGATCGTGAATGCTTCTTGAATCTGCGATTCTTGATAGTCTCGCACGGACTGCTTTGGAATGCTTGTTGAATGTCGTGATTGCTGAGATGTTGTTGCTTGTTGTGTTTGCGTATCACCTGGTTGCCATGATGCCTTTGACCTGGACATTGTGCGTTTGTGAACCGCATTGGTTGCAACGATGTCGTTGCATGGACACTGTGTGTTTGTGATCCGCATAGAAAACTTGTGAGTTTGGGGGGACGGTTGATTCGCATTGACTTTGTAGTTTTAACCCTTGATGCTCGGACGTCTGCCTTGTTTGGACTCATAACCCCTGCCTGGTTTCCTACCTTGACTAACTGTTAATGGTCCTAGTTTTGTTTGGCCTAAAGTGGGTCTCAATGGGATTGCTTGTCTATCATGTGTATTTTCGTTATTTTCAAAATAAGGGAAGGCTTCCTAATGGTGTGACCGAAGCCGATTTAGGCCGCCTACGTATCCCCACGAGGGAATCAGGTCATGACGTAGTTCATTACAAGCAAAATTGGGTGAAATTTCCAAAGGTGAGACCGAAGCCGGTATGGCCGCCTACGTATCCGCCAAGGGAATCAGGTCAAACGTAGTTCCATTTTATTACAGATAAAGGGCAAAAATATATTAAACTAACTATTTTAGGACTCGGAGGGCCAAGGCAGAGGCACGAGTCCATTTGTTCAAAATGTCTTCTTGCTCTGCGTCTTCAATGGTTGAGTCTTCAACAGGAGCATCCCTTGCAGCACATAACTAGAGGAATGACTTATTCAATGGTTAAACAATCTCCGGCAAGGAGCACCTCCTTTTCTCCGGCGGTTGGTCGATGATTCAACTTTCTTCCCTTTTCGGGCTGGCGTAATAGTCTCTTCCAGATTGTTTTCTTCATTTTTAGCTATCATGTTCACATGGGCATCTTCATAACCGGAAAAAAGGTCATTGTTTACATTAAGAGGAGCATCTTTCAGCTGAATGACTCCCTCTTTGATTAACTCCTCTATTATGTCCTTGAGTGTATAGCAATTTTCGATGTCGTGTCCCTCGGCACCAGAGTGGTATGCACAATGTTTGGTTTTATCGTGCCCTCGGGAAGTAGGCCTGGGGGTATTTCTGGGAATTGGTTGGAGTATTCCTGCGGCTTTCAGCTTCTCATACACTTGGGCTATGAGTTCGGCTAAAGGTGTATAGGTTTTGGTTGGTTTTCTTTCGGCATCTATGCGGGGTTTGGGTCCGTTTGGTGTACGGGTTCGTGACTGTGGTGAGTATGAGGGATTTGGATATGCTGGTTGGGTATGGTAAACAGGATATGGGGTAGCGCAGTGCTGATAATACGACTGTGGATTTTGTGTTTTGGTTATAGTAAGAAGGTGATGAGCTTTGATACACTGGAAATTGTTCTGGTCTATGTTCCTGAATGACCATGATAGAGGGTGATGCATCTCTTCTCTTCTGTGAGGTACTTCCTATGGAATCTGACTGCATTGCGCTGCTAGTTGCTTGTAGGGCTGTCAGGTTTGTAATCCTGCCCGTTTTAA
Organism: Przewalskia tangutica; assembly: GCA_029844215.1. Classification (NCBI taxonomy): domain Eukaryota; kingdom Viridiplantae; phylum Streptophyta; class Magnoliopsida; order Solanales; family Solanaceae; genus Przewalskia; species Przewalskia tangutica. Next base: position 11,437,178 of record CM056739.1, on the reverse strand, counting down.
TGCCTTCTTCCACGAAGTCGCCCATTCTTACCACTTCTGCAAAACTTCGCCCAATTACGCTGATCATCCTTTCATAATACGTCGCGTCTCTTAAAGACTGCACGAACAAGGTGGTCATTTCGCTCTCTGCCATTGGAGGTTGGACCTTTGCTGCTTCTGACCGCCACCTCAGGGCATATTCCCTGAAAGTTTCTGTGGATTTCTTTTCTAGTTTGATAAGATAAAATCTATCCGGAACAGTGTCAGTGTTGAATCTGAATCTATCCATGAAATCCTGTGTCATGGCATTCCAACCGTCCCATTTTCGAGGGTCATGGCATGTGTACCAGTCCAGCGCCTCGCCGGTTAGACTCTTGATGAATAGTTTCATGATGACTGCTTGATTTTTCCAAACTCCAATCAATTTATCGCAATATGACCTTAGATGAGCTCGGGGATTCCCTTTTCCATCGAACATGTCAAATTTGAACACCTTGTACCCCACAGGTAATTCAACGCCGGGGTGCATACATAAGTTTTCATATTCTAACCCTTTATCCCCTTTGTCCATCTGAATGCTTTTGAATGCCTCTTTCAGGCTACAGATTTCTTTTTCCACATTTTCATCAGCTCTAGCTCGAGTCTGCCGCTCCACTTCCTCGTATTGATCTGTCTCTTGAGAGGATACATGCATAATAAATGGTTGACTTTCGGTCGGATGTGCTAATGCCCCATATTGTTTGTTAGGACTAGTGATGCGTGTCGTCTGCTCGTATTGGGTGGCTTGGCAATTTGAACTGAGTGGGGAAATATAAGTAGGTGGAGGTTGGGATATGTATGTAGTAAACAGATCATTTAGGAGGTCGGCTTGCAAATTTACCGGGCGAGTGACATTTTGGTGTGAGCTGGTATGTTGCGGCCTTTGCGGGGGGTTTTGTGGAAGTGGAGGCTCAAGGGCTTGTGATACGATTGCATTTGTCCTTTGCTCCGGGAGGGGCGCATTCAAACTAATAGACAGGTTTGTCATATTTCGGAGCCTTTCCATTTCGTCTTGCATGATTTCCATTTGTTGCAATAATTTGACGAGGTGTTGATCATTGGTGTTTCTCCTTTCTAACGCCTCTGTGTCCTCTACAGAAACGGGGACGAGTCCTAAGCTGGTTCGTTCTGGTGCCTCTGTATTAGTCATTTATTGGATGATTGTGCTTCTACCAGTCAACGTGAATCAACCTTTTGGGGATAGGCAAAAATAATCCTCTAACAAATGAAGCAAACCAAGTTAGTATAATATGCAAAGAGTTGCAGGTAATAATAAGCAAATTGCAAATCAAACGCGTGCGCTAACATGTTTGGGACCTCTTTTATGCCAGATGGAGGCCTAAACGTCACGTATGCGAGGTTATGATAGATTTGTCCAAGTCGTCAAACTGTAATGCTTTTTTTGGAAATGACGACCAAATGACAGTTCACTTTTTCCAATTTCGGCACGTCATGATTAGGCTTGGATTTGTCTATCATTTTCACGCTACACATAATATGTTGGTTGGTCGTTGGATTGAGAAACCCGTCGACAAGTTTGGTGTTTTCCTAATTGTGGTGCCGATACCAAGGACCGACCCACCTAAGTCTAAATGCATGCATGCCTTAAAATAAAGGGTGGTATAGCTCTATCCTGAGTTTCTAAGATTTGGCTTTAGACGCAAGGTTCCTGAGTGGACAACTCGAGTGAGAAGGCTACGCGGCCACCGGATGGTCCGGGCACTCCACGTATAACACCAACTCTCCTATATTTGGGTTTTGAAGAAAGAATTTTGCTGATGCACCAAGCGCACCTCGCGTGTAGTGTGTGATTGTGTGAATTTTCCAGGGTGGAAGAAATATGAGCGGAATGTCAGTTTAAGGAAAGCAGTAACAAATAGCAATTACAATAGTGACAAATAAAAGCAATTTACAATACACAAGAAAATTAAGTGCCAAAGTAATGCCAAATAATAACCCTAGGTCTGTTATGGTCAAGAACCTCAATTCCCCAGCAGAGTCGCCATTTCTGTCACGCTCCTTTTCGACCGCGACATTATAAAACTCCTGCTTAGAAAAATGTTAGAAAATAAAATAAATGCTAAAGGATGCTAAAGGGTTCGCGGAGTCACCACCTAATTAGTTTGGGTGAATTTGGACACCTAAATGTTAACTTGGTTAAAGTCAACATTAACTCCATCTTAATGGTCTGCAAAACTAGTGTGAGATTCTGGGTAAGAGTTCTTTATTAATCTAGAGGAATGGATTAGGCATCCTCTAAGATCCGCTAACCTACGATTGTCCTGCCAAACCTAGGTTAATTATTATGCTAGACAATGCATGTTTTGAAATGTTTAAGTAAAGAGGTGCTTGCAAATAAAAAGGTAAAATGATGCATTTTTTATAACCTGAAAAGATTTGTTTATAAAGTTAATTTTCGAAAGAAATCATTAAGGTGTTATAAAATACATAAGAAGTTAAAAATATACCTGTGCAAAGTTGACTTAATGATTAAAGGTAGGCCTTTGTTTGCAAAATCGGTTTTGATTATAGATTATCTAGTATTAACAGAGAGTTATTAATTCTTTTAAGATGCATTAGTTTCGTGATTAGATATGCAAAAGTAAATTATTCGGCAAAAAGTTTGGACATGCATGATAAGCCTAAAAATACATAGAAGTGCATTTCTGATTTATAAATTACCTTCCCACCTTATATGTTTAAAGATTAATTGCCTTGAATATCCTATTAATTACAATGTTAGCCAATTAAATTTCAACAAAATAACAAACAAACATATAAGACATGTAAGATTAGGAGGCCAAAAGGATGTTTGAGGGGGATGACAATGTCGTCTCGTCCCCCTTTCTGTTTGGAAATTCTGAGGCGGAATGCGGTGGACACAGATGTGGCTCGTGAAGAGTCTCGCAATGATACTCCTCGTTACTCCAACGCATTTCATGTAACAAGAAAATAAAGATAAGGATTAGTATACACCCAAATTATATTAATAATGCAAGTAAACGTTCGTGCGAATTTAAACACATATGTAATTTGATTATAGCAATCCAGGATAAGTGGGAGACAACAAGCTTCGTGCGAATTTAAACACATATGTAATTTGATTATAGCAATCCAGGATAAGTGGCAGACAACAAGCAAAGGACATCTCAAAATGGTTCAATTAAAGATTAGGCTTCAAGTGCAACCAACAAGCAGAATGTATAACGCAGGCCCGAAACATGTAATCTCCATACTTCTCGTTATAAACAGGGGACAAGGAAAAAGGGCCCAGGCTACACTATTTTTTTATCTCTCGTTATATAAAAAAATAGACAAGACAGCAGGCCCCTCAAGCATGTAATTTCAACAAGAAAGAACATGTCAAACCACTAAATGATGGGCCATGTATTAGACGCAAGTTTACAAATGCTGACATTCAAGCCTGTTTCCAACCGGCGTACCAACTATACAGTCATACACATAGTTTAGGCATACAGAAAGATTGCTGCATTCAGTGATTTCAAAGTATACAGGTGATATTCCTGAATGTATCCGAAGATACATGATTGTGGTATATATTTTAAAATTTGCATACCATGTATACTTAGAGGTATATCGTATCACATACACCAAATCAACATTTTCAGGGTAACAAACCTATGAGCAGATTCCTACAGTAACCAGAGAATCGACGGACATCCTGCACGACTCCAGCAAACAGCACAAGCAGAGCAATACTCAATTTGAGACTTTGAATCAATCATATCACACTTATGTTGCCTGGAAACATTCAGGACTGTATGCTAGATGGTTATCAGGTTCACTGTTTAATACAGGAAAGGCAGTACCCGAGTGGCAATAAATAACTAATAACTATTATGGCTGAAATAGTTAAAAAGCTCAAATAAGACGGACAAGCTTCAATATTCGGACCCCGACACTAGTCTACAAAGATCCAGACCACAGTGCAACCAAACCAAACTACACTGCAATCTAATTTGTTCGAACAATAAATAGCATCTATATAACGTCATTTCAATCATGTATCAGCAGTCATTAAATTAACCCAAATAACCCTCGACAAACAGACAAGTTTTAACAAGTCCAGTTTCAAACCATTCGTGACGATACATAACTGTTAAATGCAATCACATAATACATCTAAGCAGATTCACACATTTAATCACGCAAGCACACAACAATACAAAGAAAATGAACTGAGAAGAATTTTGGGTTTACCTTCTCCGGAACGAACCGAGGCAGTGTATCAAGTCGTCGATCCGCTCGGAGTTTTGTTGTGATGTGATTAGAAGAGGAATGAAACTTTTTTCTGGTTCTTGACTGATATTGCGAAAAGAAATGCTTTCGTTTGAACTTCTGTTCTTGCTGCTTCCCTACCGATTTTAGGTTTCTTATTGCTCATTGCCTGCTAATTTCTCCTTATTTCCGGATGCCTTTATCCAAGTTTTCTATTTGTTCTCGATATTTTTCTCTGTCTTATGCGAAGCTCTCCCTAAAACGGGTGCCTCCCCCCCCCCCCCCCGTTGTTAATTTTTCTTGATTTTGAGGGGGTTCATCTGTGTAAAAACCCTCTTCTGACTATGAAATGAGATGGGTGTCATGCTATTCTAAGGGCTTATCCGATGTTCTGGAATAAGTGTGTGAAAGAGGTTCTTGACTATTATTGTAAAGAAGAAGGGAGTCTCCGAATGTTTGTTCTTGCGGCTTGACTCTTTTTTCCCCTCTCCATTGCATATGTGAATCGCCATACTTATAGTCACGTTTAGGTTCTGGTTTTGGTAAGATTCTAAGGCTGATTTGGTGCAATATTTGGTACTTATTTCGAACGATTCTTACCGAAATCAAATGGGGAAATGTTATGGTAAGCCTTTGATTTTGGGGCTGATTCTCGCTATTGAGAAGAATGGTAAGTTATGGTTTTTGATTTGGTATGTGATTTTGAAACTATTCTGGGAGTAAGATTATGACGTGGACTACCAGATTTTCCGGTGAGAATCGCGGGGTTGGGGGTTTTGTCGACGATGAGCGGGAGTGGAGTATGCGGCGGATTCTTTTAGGTTTAGTTTTTTTTTGTCTTATGGGTTGTGGACGATGGGGAAGGGAAATAAGGGCTGGGGGATGAGTTGGGCCGCAGGTTAGGGTGTTGGGCTGGTATTCATTTGGGCTTAAAATCGTGTGGGCTAGACGAATTTAGGGTGGGCTGATGGTCTTGGGTATTAGTTTTAGGTGTTTTATTTAATTATTGATAAATAAGTGGGGTTTAAATTATTATTAAATTTTTTAATACAACCTTAGTTTTAGCTTGGATTTAAATTATTACAATAATAAATGCGGGCGTGCTAATTTATTAGTGCTTAATACTTTATAATGCGATGCCGTTATTAAAATCTTATTTATTATGTATATTTTGCGATGTTAAATTAAAATTAAATAGGGTTTAAATTGTTTATGAAATTGCTTTGGATATTAATAAATGTAGCTATAATTGAAGGAATGCTTGATGCGACGCTATTGTTAAATTATTTATTTTATATATTTATTTATTTATTTATCATTAAGAATTGTTTGAGTTTTAATTAATGGAAAATATGGCTTAAATTATGAATAATATTCATGAAATTGCTTGTCATAAAAATGACGGATGCGGACGTGAGACTCAAGGTGTGCTTAATACTCTACGTAAAAAATGTGATGTCATTATTAAATCGCTTATTTGTGCATGTATTAATGTTTTATTGTTGCATTTTATTATTATAAAATTATTAAAATTATTTTGAAAAATTAGTGTAATTTTATAGCTAATGACTGGACGGGAGGGTCAAAATTGGGTGTCAACATCCCTCACTAGAGGGCCAGGACACGTTATACGTATATATATGATTATTCCATGGACATGTATCCATGATGCGGGTATAGATACCCATGATAGTATATTTATGATTATTCCATGGACATGTATCCATGATGCGGGTATAGATACCCATGATAGTATATATATGACTATTCCATGGACATGTATCCATGATGCGGGTGTAGACACCCATGATAGTATATGTATGATGATTCCATGGACAGACATCCATGATGCGGGTATGGATACCCAGGATAGTATATATATATATATATATGTATATATATGATTATATGGACAGACATTCATGGTTTTGATATGACTCTCATTTTTATAAGGCACAGTCGACTCTCTTATTTTTATATATGGCACAGTTGGATTCGGTATTTGATTCTCTTACTTGTCTCCTGTACGTTTTGGTCAGTTATGATTATCTACTTGTACTTTACTTTTCACATACTCGGTACATTCTTTCGTACTGACCCCCCTTTCCTCGGGGGGTTGCGTTTCATGCCCGTAGGTACAGGTACTCAGTTTGGTGATCCTTCAGTCTAGAATTCCTGTTCTGCTATTTGGAGAGCTCCATTGATTCAGAGCTTGTCATTTTGGTACAGAACTTTATTCTTACTTATGTATATATTTAGGGGCATGACGGGGCCCTGTCCCGTCATTGTCGTTATCCTTCTCATAGAGGTCTATAGACAGTTGTGGGTTGTACGTATGTAGAGTTGTAAACCTGTTTTTATATATGTGATGTCGTACTCTATTTTGGGTTGTTCACGTATATAGTGGCAGCCTTGTCGGCTTGCCTATTTGTTATACTTGATTTAGATGTGACTCCTCAAGAGACAGGGTATTCATATGTAAAGGAAGCCTTGCCGGCTTGCCTACTCAGACATACTATGATTGCAGCGTTATGCTGCGAGATTTTATATTGTCCTGAGTGTCAGATTACGTGACAGGTTAGTATAATGGCGCCATTAGGGCATTTAGTCGCGGACCGTCGGGTCCGGTCGTGACAACTACAATCGCCCTTTTTGATGTAAATCAAATAGGGCGACTTTGGTATGTCGCCCTCTTTGAGTACAACAAAAAATGAGATTAAATAACTTTTATTTGTTACTTCAATTAGTGATTATGTACTTTAGAAGTTTAAATATGTTTAAGGCTTTGTCAAAATAGATAACTTTTTTTCTTCCATTATAAATACGGTCTCCTAAATACTCTTAGGATTACTCTCGTGATTTTTCCATCTCCGTTGCTATCCGTCCTATGATAATTAATCACACATAATATTATCACGTTCTAATATTTTCTTTTTCAAACGTTAGTTTTCTTCTTTCTTGTTTTCCAACATTCAATCTTCACTGAATGCATATATCATAGTATATAAATATTATGACCTACTAATATTCCCCACTCAGTTAAAGCTTAAATAACACAAAATAAAGGACATATATTATTGGTATAATTCTCAAAACACACATATATATATATACTTTTGTTCTGAAAGAGAACATTAACAATCATTGAAAAATATGGAGAAATAATAAATTTTCAATGATTTTCCTATAGCTAACAAAGAGGTTGGAACCCAACTTGTCGAAATGAATTTATGAGGCAAACGATATATCATATGTACCTTTTCATATGTATGCATAGTCATTTTCTCTCAATCTAAATGATTTTAGTCATTTTCATAGTTAAATTTTACTCTCAACATCTAAATAATGAACCTATCCAATTTAGTAAAACGATATATCTCTATTTTTAACCACATAAAAAAGGGTGACTCCCTTGTTGGATATCGATCAAAAAGGGTGACTACAGTCGCCCTTATCCACTAAAAAGGGCGACTACAGTCACTCTTGTTGGATATCGATCAAATAGGGCGACTTTGGTAAGTCGCCCTCTTTGAGTACAACAAAAAAATGAGATTAAATAACTTTTATTTGTTACTTCAATTAATTACATGTCTTCTTAGAGTAGTAAAAGTTGAATTGAAATATGAAATTAATGTTTTTTTATTTTCCAAAGTGACAAATATTATAGACCAAATTTGGGATAAATTTATTTAGAGATTAATCCGAAATTAATTATTTCTTATCTCTCACACCAAACGATGCAAATTCTTTAAATGTCTTTCTTAACTATCACATTCTTTGACTCATGTCAACGTTATAAGAATTTCATTAATGTCTTATAAAATAGTGACGATCGATTTTGTATTTCTATTTAAGTTTATTTAACAAAAGAGGACGAATTTCATCTATGTTGTATCAATAAATATGTATTTTTCTTACTTTTGAAATTTTAATTTATTTCTAAACTTTTATTCCACTGCCCATAAATGTTTCGATGTTTAAATTTATGTATCATATTTTATTAAAAAAATCAAATTATATTTTCAAATTAGATATGTTTTAATTTAATTAATTATGAAAATTAAAAGCACATATTTATAAGAACATCATGTGTTGTATATATTATTTATGAAACTATTAATAGTAATTGATATTTTTAATCTTTAAAAGTAAATTCTAAATTGAACAAAAATTATAATTCTTAGATCAAGAAGGGAGATTTTATCAAGTCGCCCCCTTTGTTAAGGCCAAATAGGGCGACTATTTGGCCTTAGTAAAGGGGGCGACTTGATAAAATCGCCCTTCTTGATCTAAAGATTACATAAAGTCACATATGTAATTACACAATTAAAAATAAAAATAAATACTTGACAAATATGCGTCATTATAAATGATATATTAAATTAGGTATTTAAGATACATATTATTTCTTGAAAATATATTAATTAATAATAACATATTTGTAAATAATATTGTAAAAATAATAGTATATTTTCAAATTAGATATGTTTTAATTTAAATGATTATGAAAATTAAAAGCACATATTTGTAAGAACATCATATGTTGTATATATTATTTGACAAACTATTAATATTAATTGATATTTTTAATCTTTAAAAGTAGATTTTAAATTGAACAAAAATTATAATGCTTAGATCAAGAAGGGCGATTTTATCAAGTCGCCCCTTTTGTAAGGCCAAATAGGGCGACCAAACTCGCCCTTTTTGATATATCTCAAAAAGGGCGAGTTCACTCACCATATTTGGCCTTAGCAAAGGGGGCGACTTGAGAAAATCACCCTTCTTGATATAAGAATTATAATTTTTGTTCAATTAGAAATCTAATTTTAAAGATTAAAAATTTCAAACGTGATTAATTCTCTTTTTAACTCAAAGTCTCGGAATCCGATTCGAAACTTTTGGATAGTCGATTTTTTAGATATCTGTAATATTCGGATCCGAATCCTATCCGAAATTATCCAAAAATTACGAATAACTGATTTTTTGGATATCCGAATACGATCATAAATTATCCAAAAATTACAAATATCCGATTTTTTGGATATCTCCGAATCCGATCCGAAATTATCCAAAATTTACGAATATCCGAAATATTCGAATCTGAATTCGATCCGAAAATATCTGGAAATTACGAATATCCAATTTTTTGGATATCCGAACTATTCGGATCCGAATCCGATCATAAATTATCCAAAAATTACAAATATCCGATTTTTTGGATATCCGAAATATTCGGATCCGAATCCGATCCGAAATTATCCAAAATTTACGAATATCCGAAATATTCGAATCTGAATCCCATCCGAAATTATCCAAAAATTACGAATATCCGATTTTTTGGATATCCGAAATATTCGGATCCGAATCCGATCCGAAATTATTCGAAAATAACGAATATCTGATTTTTTGGATATCTGGAATATTTGGATCTGAATCCGCTCCTAAATTATCCAAAAATTACGAATATCCGATTTTTTGGATATACGAAATATTCGGATCCGAAATTATCCGAAAATACGAAGATCCGAAATATTCGAATCCGAAAATATCCGAAAATTACGAATATCCGATTTTTGGATATCCGAAATATTCGGATTCGAAAATTACGAATATTCATTTTTTTGGATATCCAAAATATTCGGATCCGAATCCAAGGGATTTATGATTATGAGGAGTATAAATATAACAAGTATTGATGACTGATTTAGTGGTAGAATGACACAATTTCACAGAGGATGTCGGGTTCGATTCTTGGCAGAGGGTTGTATTTGTGGTGATGAATGTTGCATAACTAGTGGTCTAGTGGTAGAATAATCTCAAAAAGGGCGACTCTAGTCGCCCTCTTTGGTCCTTACCAAATGGGGCGACTCGAAAAATCGCCCTTTTTGATCTAAGGCGACTTGAAGGGCGACTAAAAATCGCCTCTTTTGATCCAAGAGGGCGATATTCCAACCAAATAGAGCGACTACAGTCGCCCTCTTTGAACCGATTTGTTGTAGTGTGACAAACATACTTTCATAAACTCTTGAACGAAGAGAGGACATAGTCATTATTATCGGTGATAGACAGACGTCGGAATTTTGAATATTGTAAGGTTGAGAAGGTTAAGTGTGTTATTCGTAGGATGAGCAAGGGAAGAACGATTGGGCCATACGAGATTTCAGTGGAGTTTTAGAAGAACGCATGCAGGACTGGTTTACAGTGACTGACTGGGTTATTTAATGTCATTTTGAGATGATAAAAATATTTGAAGAATGGTGATGGGGTATGATGATTCTGTTATACAAGAATAAGAGGGATATTCGAAACTGCAATAATTATAGGGGTATCAAGCTGTTAAGCCACACTATGAAAATTTGGGAGAGGGAGGTAGATAAGCGGCTGATGAGTGTGTGTCCATTTCTGGGAACCAGTTCGGATTCATACCGGAACAATCAACTATAGAGTCTATGAGGAGAATGGTGGATAAATATAGGGAGAAGGACTTACATATGGTGTTTGTTGATCTAGTAAAGGCCTACGATAAAGTCCCAAATGAGTTCCTATGGAGTTGCCTGGAAGTTAGAGGTATATCAGTGGCTTACATTAGGGCTATGAAGGACATGTATGATGGAGTCAATATTCGGATAAGAACTATGAGAGGAGATTTAGAGCACTTTTCAGTCAAAATGGGGTGCACCAGGGGTAGCTCTTAGCCCGTTCCTATTTACCTTGGTGATGGATGAATTGACATGACATATTCAAGATGAGGTGTCATGGTATATGTTATTTACAAATGATTGATGAGACTCATGATAATGTAATGCTAGGTTGGAGATTTGGAGATAAATTCTAGAGTCTAAAGGATTCAGGTTGAGTAAGACCAAAATAAAATATTTGGAGTGCAAGTTGAACGCATGAGGCAAGTATGGAAGTAAGGCTTGATACATAGTCCATCCCCAAAAGAGAAAATTTTAAGTATTTTTGGTCTTTAATCCAAACAAATTGGGAGATCAATGATGATTTCATACATTGTATTGTTGCATGTGGATGAAATTGAGGCTCACCTCGAGAGCCCTGTATGAAAAGAGAGTACCATAAAAAATGAAAGGTAAGTTCTACAGAGTGGTTGTTAGACTAAATTTGTTGTATGGGTGAAGTGTTGGTCAATCAAGAACTCTCATGTTCAGAAAATGCGAGTTGCGGAAATGAGAAAGTTACAATGGATGTGCGAGCATACTAGGAGGGATAAAATTATGAATAAGGATATCCAAGATAAGGTGGGAGTAGCCTTCATGGTGGACAAAATGAGGGCAACGAGGCTGAGATTGTTTGGACATGTGAAAAGGAGATGCGTAGATGCCCCAATGAGGAGGTGTGAGAAGTTAGTTATAGTATGATGAGAGGTAGAGGTAGACGAAAGAAGTGTTGGGGAGAGGTGATTATACTGTACATGGATCAGTTTCAGTTTACCGCGGATATGACCTTTGATAAGATTTGGAGGTTGCAGATTACGGTAGAAGTTTAGTAGGTAGTTGAGCGTTGACTCACTTTTGGTTTGGTGGTAGTTTGGAACATCGTGTTTGTCGTAGTATTAGTCTATTCATTTAGTTTGTTGCTTTTGATGTATGTTACCATTTGATGTTTAGTGTGTTTCGGTTATCACACTATTTAACTGTTGTTAATGTTCCTTTCCTAAACATTCTGTATAAACTACTTTCTTTATCAGTTGTCATGTTTTCTTTATAGTCGTATTTCTTTTTTCATATCTACTTTGATTTGATGCACTTGAACTGATGGTCTTTCAATAACAACCTCTCTAACTCCACGAAGTAATGTAACATAAGGTTTTCGTGCACTCTATCCTCCCAGAACTTCACTTATGAGAATACATTAGGCATGTTGTTGTTGTTGAGTGTTTTTGGTATTAAGAAAAATATTTTTCTTTAATAATAATAATAATGTATTACTTATTATCTGATGTTCAACAATAAGTAAACATAAAATATTATTCGTTGAGTTATTTTAAATTACATTTTAAATAAAGACTAGTATAGATTTTTTTTTTTTTTGCTTTAAACTGCCAAACTGGATAGTTCTCTCACAAAAATAATCTATTGCGGAAAATCAACCCTTGCTGACTTCTATTGCAACCATAGATTTTAAAAAAGAAAGTAATTGTCACTTTTTTCTCTAAAGAAAAGACTTCTAATGTAACTTTCAAAGTATTCAATTCCCTTTCATTGACATTGGAGGATAAGGAGTGTTGAATAAACCAATTAACTGTGGTCTGTGGAGAATAAAAGTCAAATAAAAGGATTTTGTTTTGACACATAAAATTATCTTACTCATGAAGTTAATTAGGTAAAGTTTCATTAATTAAGAGCATGTCGGTCATTTTCACTTTATTCTGTTTAGACCTTAGTAGTATTACTACTTTTTTTTAGTTTTAATATACATAAGATTTGATTAATTAGGACTTCACGGAGAGGCGTCATCTTCTAATTTTGCAATTAATAATTTCTACTTGTAGAAACTTCTATATTAAGAATGATTTATATATTAAAGAATCATCTTCAGTGAAACCTGTAAGATGATATTAATCTCTCTTGGAGAGTCTTCTCATTAATATCAAAGTATATATAGAGTACAATATTCATTCCTTATACAATAGGAATTCTAAGCCTATACAAAAGAGGAATCCTAGTCTTACCATAATTATATTTACACAATATATGGAATATATTCTAATTATGGGGTAGGGATGGAATAATGTCTATATATACGTTTACATACCCCCTCAGTTGGAGCGGGAGGAGGCCGGACGCTGAGACTGGATCTGAAGTCAAGAAATAACTGTCTCGGAAGTCCTTTGGTAAATATGTCTGCATACTGATAGGATGACAGAACATGTAACACTCTGACATGGCCTAGCGCAACTTTCTCATGAACGAAGTGTAGATCTATCTCAATGTGCTTGGTTCGCTGTTATTGAACCGGATTATGAGAAAGATAGATGGCAGAGATGTTATCACATTACACAATAGATGCCTGACGCAAAGGACACTGAAGTTCTAACAGTAAATTTTTGAGCCAACAAAATTTAGCTACCACATCTGAAATGAGATAGGGTAGCCTATCGCTTGACAGACCAAGAAATCAGATTATTCCCTAAAAATACACAAAAACTGGAGGTGGAGCGTCGCGTGTCCGGACACCCTGCCCAATCTGCATCCGTATAAGAGAGCAACCTGTTTGGTGCAGAGGGATATAGGTGCAAATCATAATCAAGTGTGTCGTTAATGGATCGGATGATACGCTTAAGAGCAGTGAAATGAGACTCCCTGGGGGCATGCATGAATAGGCATACCTGCTGAACAACATAAGCAATGTCTGGCCTTGTAAATGTGAGATATTGAAGTCCACCTGCAAGGCTCCTATACAGAGTAGGATCGGATACTGGAGCACCATCCATAGCACTGAGCTTAGATTTTGAATCAACTGGAGTAGGTGAAACTTTGCAATTCGCCATCTTAGCTCTGTACACGATCTTCTTGCATACTTACGCTGACGCAAGAACATGTGGTTGGCAGACCTGGTCACTGATATCCCCAAAAGATAACTCGGCTTCTCCAAATCAGTCATTACAATTTCGGACTTAAGCAAGGCAATAATCTCATTTTCAACCCGTCGATGAAAAATATCATACACGTAAAGTAATAAGTAATCAGTGCTACTATCTCGATGAAAAATGAAAAGTGATGTATCACTCTTGTTGCATACAAACTCAATCTGCAAGATATACCTGGCAAAGCAATCATACCACGTACGGGGGGCCTGTTTCAGGCCATATAGTGACTTACGGAGACGACACCCATAGTGAGGAACTGCTGGATGAGTGAACCTTGGCGGCTGATGCATGTAGACTGTCTCTCTCAGATCCTCATGTAAGAATGCATTCTTCACATCAAGCTGATGGATCGGCCAGTGTTTGCCCGTGACAATGCTCAAAACTGTGCGAATGGTAGCCGGTTTGACAATCGGGCTGAAGGTCTCATCACAATCAATGCCCTCATGTTGATTTGTGTCATTGGTCATAAGTCGTGCCTTATACCACTCAACATCTCCACTGTCTCTGAATTTGTGACGAAATAACCACAGACAATGAATCACATTTACCCCCTTCAGGTCTAGGTACTAGATCCCACGTGTGTTGTTTAGTTAAAGTATTGAATTCCTCAGACATAGCCGCATTCCAATTAGGGTCTTGTTTGGCCAATATAGGGTTCTTGGGAATTGGAGAAATGGTTTGGGCTGACAAGTTAAATTGGACTTTGGGTTTGAAAATTCCATGCTAGGCACGAGTTTCCATTGGGTGAGTGGGACATTTGTGGGCTGCGGAGTCTAAGTGGTGGTATCCGAAACAGAAGGCATTGTCGGGTAAGGGGAATGAGGAGAAGGCGTCGGCAGTGGCGCAGTCTGGGATCGAGAGCAGTCTTTGTATTGGCGATCTTCTGTAAATTTGGCGCCGCGACGCTGTCGATGAACAGTGTTCACTGGAAATCTGGCGTCGCGGCGCTGACGACGGGACAGAGGTGAGTTGTTCAAGAATAATGGGAGAGATGGCAGACTCGTCAAGAAAAGAGTAATCCGATTTTTAGAACTTTTTAAGATTCGAAAACGAGAATGTGGTCTCGTCGAATGTGACGTGATGAGATATGTGAATTTGACGAGTGGAAAAGTCATAGCATAGATTAGCCCCTATGGTTCGGCGGGAAGCCTAGGTAGACACATGGAGTGAACCGAAGAGCTAGTTTGTAAGGAGCAGTAGAGGCAAGGTTAGAATAGCAGAGACAACCAAATATCCAGAGATGATCATAAGATGAGACTCTATGATAGAGGATTTCGGTAGGGGTCATATTGTGAAGAGTGCTGGTTGGAAGAATATTGAGAACGTATTTTGAGATTTTAGCAGCATAGACCCTGAAGGACGGAGGTAGAGAGACATGAATCAATAGAGTACGAACCATATTGTTAATGGTGCAGATGATTCTTTCAGCTTTAACCGTTTTGAGGGGAGGTGTGGGGGCAGGAGAAGCGAAAAACCCATGTCATTATTAGTACAAAAATGGTGAAACATAGGGTTCTTGAATTCACGACCATTATCGCACTGAAAAGATTTTATACCTTTTTCAAACTGTGTTTGAATGAATGTTCGAAACTCAAAAAAATTGGCAAACACTTCCGATTTAAATTTGAGAGGATACAACCAAACAAAGTGAGAAAAATCATCTAGTAGGATAAGATAGTATTTATGAGCGAGAGAACTAGCAACAAGTGATGTCCATAAATCGGCATGTATAATATCCAAGGGTGCAAAAGTAACACTAGTAGATGAGTTAAACGGAAGACGAGTATGTTTGCCTAAAGAACAAGAAACACAGTTTTGGGCAAGCTTCCCATTACAAGTAATGAAATTATTTCCTGTACAAAAATTTAAAACTGGGGTTCCTGGATGACCAAGTCTATTATGCCATGTTGAAGAAGAAATTGTCACTAGAGAGATGGGATAGCTAGATCTGGCAGCGGAGGTGAGGGTGAATGGATAAAGATCCCCCGTGTTATTGCATCTCATAAGAGGTATCCCCGTATGAAGATCCTTCACAATGAAACCAAAAGGGTCAAAATCAACAGAGACAGAATTATTATGAGTGAATTTGCGGATAGAGATTAGATTCTTAATCATATATGGGGAATATAGGGTATTTTGAAGGGGGAATGGATTAGGAGGTGGTGTGTAGGATGTACCATAACCCTTTACTGGAATGCGATGGCCACTACCAACCGTCACAAATTGAGGATGCTATAAATCAAAAAGTTTGGGAATATTACCTGCAGACCGGGTGAGGTGAGAAGTGTCTTTGGAGTCTATGTACGATTGTTGTCGGTTTGTTGAGATCGCTGAAGGCGACCAACTCGATGGAGTGTCATCTTTGGATGATGAGCTGGGCTGGTCGTGCATGAAATGGGCTTGCTGCGGGTACTAGACTTGCCGAGGGGCTGGAGCAGGGCCCAACAAAACATGGTGGAAGAACTGGTTGTAGGGTTGATGGTGCTGGAACTACGGCGGCGCCGCGGTGCTGTACGGGTACTGTTAGGGCGCCGCGGCGCTGAACTGATTTTGCGGGCCCTGTTGTTGTTGATGCTGGTTCTGTTGTCCGCGACCTTTCCCATGACCACGACCTCCTCTGTCGAGGCCCTTGTCGCCCTTGCCGCCCTTTCCACCGCGTCCCTGCTACGGTTGAGAGTTTTCTAGTGGCGGCGGATCTTGAGGGCGCGTTTCGACAGCTAACGCCATCTGATTGTGCTCATCCTGCTTAGCATGTCGAGTCTCTTAGAGAAACAACTTGATCTTTGTTAAAGCTGGGTAACGGATCTGCCTATTGAATCATGGTGGCCAATGTATCATATTCGCCTTTAGGGAGGCCAAGATCAATCAGTAACACGGTTTGGTGTCGATGTGAGCGAGTCGACAACAACAAGTTGATCGTCGTGAGCTTTAATCATTTCGATTTCGATCACATTGGAAAAGTTTTCAAGACGTGTATTGTTAAATTGATCCTCTAAATACACAGCACGGGTATGCTTATTGTCCTGAAAAATTTCCTCCAAACGATTCCACAAGTCACGGGCTGTGGAGTCAGATATCATGATAGTAAGAAGTATATCCTGAGAAGTACTACCATATATCCATTGTTTGACGCCGGCGTCGAGATGACACCAAGTAGATTTGTTACACCCCGTAGTTACAAGACATGTATTTGAGAACGTAAGTAAGAAAATAAGACTTGAACGTGGGAAGAAAGTATAACTACATTTTCTTAAGGAAATATTTCGAAAATGTGAAGACGACAATTTGATTACTCGGAGTTCAATTCTCCTAATTGGAGTCACATATTAGTTTTGAATTTTGAAGTCTTGGATTTGATCATATGGGGTCCACGGGAAATTTTACGATGTTGTGGGGCCCACGAGATTTTGTGATATTTTGGCCAAATATAGAATTATTTTGTGAAAGAATTATTTTGGACCAATAGGAGGGTGACACGTGTCACCCCCACTTGTCTTGCAAGACTTTGACTCACATTAGATATTTTGAGACTTGAGGACAAGTGGACATGGGTCCCACTCCAGTTGACATTACACTTGGATAAATATCCAAGTCTTGCAAGACTTGGACATTATACACTTATCAATTTAGCTATCATCTTCTCCCTTTGAGCTCCATTTTCGAAAATCTCCATAGCCAAATATCAACAAGTGTTGACAAGTTTCTTTCTCCAAGATTAGCTCCTAAACCAAGTGCTAAAACAAGTTAACTCTCCAAACCCTCCAAATCTTGTGTTGGCCGAAAATGAGGGTGAAACCCTAGCTTGATTCGTCGACTTTTTGGAGGTAAAACGTGAAGGTAAGTTGGTTACAAGGTTGTAGGGGATACATATATGTGATTGGAACTTGAGGAAGTGGAGTGAAACGAAAACTGCGGGCCAATCTTACCCGGACTATTTTTATCGATTTTGGAGCCAAAAATAAGGTAATGGCTCTTCTTCTTTTAAAGTAATTGGATATTACTTATTGTTGATATGCATGGATGAACTTGTACTAAAAATAATGATGATTAAAAAAAGTTTGGACAATATTTGGAAGTGAGGCCGATACTAGGCCATTTTGGCGTCGTTGGATTCGTTGGTTATTATTGTTGTTAATTCCACTTGTAGCATGTTAAAATGAAGTAATATGGTTGTTGATAAGTTGGTATATAATATATAGAAGTGTTGGAACTTGAATTGAAATAAAATGGATTAAGAAAATAGTTATCGGATTGTAGTTGTTGGCCGCATATTCTATAAAATTGTTGGACGTTATTATACAGTTTTTGGGGACTGTTTTAGGGCATTGAAATTCTGGAAATTCAGCCTTCATTATGTATGTTTAAGTATGGAAATTTCTAATGAAAGTCCTAAGAGATTAAGGGTATAAAAGGATGTTAAAAGGCTTCACATTGTACCTTTAATGTTGATTAATTGCGGACTATTTTTATGGACTATTTATATATGATTGTGGGGCAGAATTTTACACATCTAGTAGGTGTGTAATATCCTTTGGTTGTTGTATGGATTGTGCCCTTAGTCGGGGATTATTGGTTGTTGAAATTGGGCCTTGGAAAATGTGGAAAAGTACGTAGAAACAAAGGAAGTGATGCCCAATTTTTCGTAGAAATGGGAACTTTACTTAGTCCATAACCTACCCTTACAGGCATGTAGTTGATAGACATGCTATTATCATTATAGGTTAAAGTGCTACGGGAAGCGTATTCCACTTAACGGATTGGTAGAAGAACGATAAGGTATGTGAACCTCATCCTTCTCTCATTTGGCATGTTTCACGTGTGAACCATAACTGTGGTATTGTTTCAAAATTTATTCTACTCTTAGAAGTTAAGGAGTATTCATGTTGTTGATTCTATGCTAAAGGCATGTCTGAATTATTCTTAAGTCCTTACCAAGTCTTATGGGAGATGTTGGTAAGAGTTTTTAGTAAGATTTGGTGTCGAGTTGGTACAGACGACAAGTGTTAGTATGTGGAACTCTTCCTATCTTTCTTTGAGCATGAACCTTATAAAATGTGTGTACGGTGGACGTACTTGTTTTAAATGAAATCGGATTCCTTGTAGTATATGAAAGATGTTACTTGATTTTAAGAGTATATGTTACTTGGTTTTGAAAGTATAAGTTACTTGATTTTATAAGTGGAAATGACTTGATTGATTTAAAGAGAAGAGGTAACTTGATTTAAATGTATGGGTTACTTGAGTTTAAAAGTGTAAGTAACTTGATTTTAAAAGTGAAAGTGCCTTGATGCTACAAGTGCTAGTATCTCGGGATTTTATAAAGGAAAGAAGGTATGGTGAACGTACGTAGTACCTTTTGGGTTCAACTCTCTTATATTGCACCTTCAAGGGGGTAAACGTGCCATAAAAGGCTTTTTTGTGGCCTCTTCCACCAGATTCCCTTGAACTTGATTATAAGGTTGGAGAAGTTTCTTTCCCTTTATAAACTGTACTACACAATCACTCGCTCAAGCACCCTACGTTTCCTTTCGAGTAGTATGGTAGCGAGAGTTGGACTTCTTTTTCCTGACTCGAATCACAGTTTAATCACACTAAGTCAGAGCCCAACCAGGGTGAGAGAGATAGGAAGATTTTATAAGTAATAGTCAACAAATTGGAATTCGTATATGATTCTTTCTATAAGAATGTATGTACATAGTACTTTGGGTTCAATTTCCCTAATTTTACATGACATGATAATGCCTTGAGTTTTCTAAAATGATAGTTCATTCATTTTATTATATGGAGAGTCAAAAGATGTTTTTAAATTTCATTCGATTGCATTGATACACCGAGTCCCACAACGGGCCGGGTTATGTTATAGATGCAATACACCGAGTCCCGCAAATGGGTCGGGTTACGTCATATAAAGATCATTACACCGAGTCCCACAGATGGGCCAGGTTACGTTATATAAAAGATTACACTGATCCCCATAATGGACCGGGTTATGTCATGTAGATGCATACACCGAGTCCCTATCATGGGCCGAGTTACGTTATATTATTGCATACACCGAGTCCCACAAATGGGTCGGGTTATGTCATATTGTATCATCACACCGAGTCTCACAGATGGGTCGGGTTATATCACATATTGCATCATTACATCGAGTCCCACAAATGGACCGGGTTACGTCACATGTTGAAGCATACACCGAGTCCCGCAAATGGGCCAGGTTACGTCACACATATTGATAATTACATCGAGCCCCAAAATGGGTCGGGTTACGTTATATTAATGATTCCATCGAGTCCCTCAATAAAGGGTCAGTTTATGTTATATGAGATACGTTATCTATATGTATATGAACTTGATGATTCTCTGAGTAAGCATTCATGAGGTTGATATGACTCGAATTGAAAAGGTACGATTGATTTCATAATTTAAAATGACACGGTTGGTCTCACTTTTAAAAAGGCATATTTTAAAAGGTACAGTTGGCTCTTATTTATTATGGCACGGTTGGATCTGGTATTTGATTTTCATACTTGTCCTTGTCATTCTTTGTACAGTTATGATCATGTCTACTGTACTTCATGTTTACATACTTGGTACCTTGTTATACTGACCCTCTTCGGGGGGCTGCGTTCATGCCCGCAGGTATTAGGTACTCAGTTGGGTGATCTGCGAGCTTAGGATCTCCACTCAGCTTTCAGTGAGGTAGCTCCATTATTCCAGAGTTTGCCATGTTGGTACGGAGTTGTATTATGTTTTTATGTACATTCATGGGTACGGCGGGGCCTTGTCCCGTCACAGTTATGTGTCCAAACTCTTAGAGGTCTGTATTCATATGTGGGCTGGACTTATGTACAGATGTGATTTCTTTTTGGTTGTTATATATGTGATGGCAGCCTTGCCGGCTTCGCCTTTGTTAAAAAAAAAGAGTGTTATTTAGCTTCCGCAGGTTACTTGTGTTGTATGAATAGAAGGGTGCCCAGGTAGGGCACCAGTCGCGGGCCCGGGGTTCGGGTTGTGACAAGATTCATCAACCTCCGGAGGGCGCGTAATGGTGTCATCAATATGATCAAGCACGTTGTAGAGACATGCATGGTTGCGAAATAGTTCAACCCAAGGAGAATACTGACTGTTTTCCTGATCAAGAAGGATGGAGATATGGTTCTTGATGTTTGTAACAGTTAGTGCGGGATGAAAAGAGGGTGACGACTTGGTGGTGAGATTTGTGGACGTAGAAGCGTCAGAATTATTGGAAGAATCCTGAGTATCTATTTAGAGAAGAGAGGAAGGAAGAAGAAAAACCAAGAATTTTGGGAGGGGAGGAGCGCCGCGGCGAGATGCCCGAGGGGGGGAGGGGGGGCAGCTGTGGAGAAGAAAAAAATTCTATGGTTTTTGTTTTAGGATCTTGATACCATGTAAGATGATATTAATCTCCCTTGGGGAGTCTTCTCATTAATATCAAAGTATATATAGAGTACAATATTCATCCCTTATACAATAGGAATCCTAAGCCTATACAAAAGATGAATCCTAGTCTTACCAAAATTATATTTACACAATATATGGAATATATTCTAATTATGGGGTAGCGATGGAATAATGTCTATATACACATTTGCAAAACCGATGAAGAAAGTGAATCAGAATTGGAAAATATTAACTGTATTAATCAACACTCAGATATTGAAGGTAGTTCAGAGTAAATGGAATTACAAGAAGAAAAAAGGAAACTATTAGAGGAAAGAAATTACTGAATACAATGTGAAGGGCATGTTCGCAATAAGCTTGTTACAATTACTAATGAAACGGGAAGGAAATACTATCATGATAGATACAAAAAGCTTACTAAGAACCTTAATAGGATAAGACAAAGATTAGATGAAATAAGTTGGCAAGAAATACTAGAGGAAGTAAGAGAATTAAAACAAGATAAAGAACTTCAACAAAAATTAGAACAAGATGAAGAACTCCAACAAAGATTAAGAGAAATGAACATAAGAACAAAAAGATAGTTAAATGGTAGCAATTTATGTAGAAGCTCATATAGAATATAAGCCCAATAAAATGGTAAAACAAAAAATATTTATTGATAGAGAAGCAGATTTATGCTTAGCTAGAAAAGAAGTAATAGAATCACACATATGGAAAAGATCTAGATCACATAGAGCAAGAGTATCAGAATTTAAGGAACAATCAAAAGAATTAGATATAATAACAGAAAATATGAGAATCGTATTAGGAAAAACAATATTCAGATTACCAATAATATTTCAATTAGATAATATGAAACAACAGGTATTATTAGGAAATAACTTCTTAGATTACTTTAAGACACAAGTTATAAACATCAGCACCTTCAACCTACAAAGACCCTGTAATAAATGGATAGTACTAAAGAGAGTACTACCAATACAGATGTTAAGACTATGCACCATAAAAACAGATAGAAATAATAACCTACAACTACTAAAGAAAAATATCTTAATATATTAAAAAGGAATTTTGGAGAAAACCTAATACAACTATGGAAAAAATAATATGCTGAAATAAAATTAATAAACTCCAATGATATAGTTAGATCTAAACCTATTAGATATAGTCCAACAGATCAAAAGAAATTTGAAACCCAGATAAAAGAATTATTAGAATTAAAAATGATACAAGAAAGTAAAAGTCCACATAGCAGCCCAGCCTTTTTAGTAAGGAAACATACGTCGATAGGTTGGTGTCCTCGGACAGCTTTCCCGATACAGAGTTGGAGGTTGAGATGACTTCTTCTATATAATTGTTACCCTTAACATATGCCAACTTCATACTTGAAGGAGGTGAGGAATCGCCTTTCGAGTTGTTAGAAAAAAAACAGTTGTTAAAGTGAAAAGAACTCTATTTTTGACTCGTTTTCTTTTCGGGAAGGCATTGCATGATAGGCAGTTGATTGAATAAAGTGAGAAGTTACTAGAACGAATCCAAGACTTCCTAGCTAGAGGCTAGACGCCGAGGTAGGATAAGCACCGGGTGTGAAGCGCTCTCGAAGAGAGACAGACCGGACCGTCAAACGCCCTTTCTTGCTCGTTAGCGCTGTTTTTTTATTGCAGCTAGGGCGCCCCTTTTCTTTCTCAAAGTCAACTTTCTCCCTCGAGGGGGGCAACAAGGGTTCGACGAGAAGAGGAAAAACTAGAATGGTAATTGATTACAGAGAACTAAAGACAATATTTGATGGATATGTTTTACCATATAAAAGAAACCTTATTAACATATTAGGAAATAAAAAATGGTTTAGTAAATTTGACTGTAAAAATGGATTTTGGCAAATAAAGTTATAAAACTAACAAAAGAATCAAAATGTTTAACAGCCTCACTATGAATGAAATGTATTACCCTTTGGATTAAAGAATGCACCAGAAATATTTCAAATAAGAATGGACCAAGTGTTCAGAAGATTAACAGAATTATGTATAGTATATATAGATGATATACTAATATATAGTGATAATCTAGATGATCATATAAAACATTTAGAAGAATTTATAAAAACGGTAAAACAACATGTAATATTGTTATCTGAAAAGAAATCTGAAATATTTAAAAACAATATAGAATACCTAGGATACATTGTTGATAATGAAGGATTACAACTGCAAGAACACATTGTAACAAAAATAAAGAATTTCAAAGATAAACTAGAAAATAAAAAAGAAGTACAACAGTTCTTAGGAGTAATAAATTATGTCGCATGTCATATAAAAGATTTACCAATATTAAGAAAACCATTGCAAGAACTAACAAGGAAAATCAAGAACCTAGTGTACTTACTTTTTTTTAAAATAATGCAAAAGATATAATAGAATAAGAAAGACACAAATATGAACCTATAAAATAAAGACACAAAAGACACCAAAGGAAGATAATAATTTAAAAGATGAAAACATATATTTAAAAGACACAGAAAAATGACGTATGAATATTTAAATCTAAAACTAGATAAGCAAGAACAACATATATGTGAGTTAAAAATAGAAAATACAAAATTAAAATCACATGGTAATAAAGAATGGTACAATAAATATAAAAAAATATAAACATAAATTCAAAGAAACAAAGAAAATACTAAAAGAAATCAAAGTAGAATTAAAGCAAACAAGAGAAGAACTAATAGAGGTAAAACAAGAATTAGACGAATTAAAAGAAGAATTGCGTATCATTAGAGAACAAATGACAAGGTTAAAAGGAAAAAATAAAATAAGAAAAATTAAGACAAGTGATGAAACTGATGAAAGCACTACAGGTAATGAAGAAACAGAAAATAATAAAGACAAAGATAGTAATATTAACGAACAAATACGAGTAGCAAAATTTATAGAACAAGAACAAGAAGACTAAGAAATAGTAAAAGAAAACAACCAGATAATAGAAGCTTTACAAAAAATGAAAGAGTAAATGCAGTCATGGAAGAAGAACCTGAAAGTGATATAGAAGATTAATCTAACAAACCTATAGAAACAGAAATGGAAACAGACGATATAATAAATGAAGACGCAAATGATTACCCTGAGAAAGAATTAGTAGACCCTAATTTAGAAATAATAACAAAAAAAACGCACTAGATTACCAAATCACATACCAGTAGGACAACAAGTCGAATTTAAAGAATTTGTATGATCAATGACACAAGGTGTAAATTACAATGGATATTTTCTAGACCTAGACAATGTTTATGATGAACAAGAAATAGGTAAAAGGATTAACAATTGGAATCTTGGAATGTACATAACATTAATGAATTCTACACAAACAGAAAATCTAGATTACATGTATGACTTAATATCTAAAACATTAATTGAAAATGTAAAATATTGGATAGAATCTATAGCATGTCAATTAAGAGGAGAAGTATTTAGCCATGCAAGAGATTGAAAATCTATGCTAATAATATTTGATATTATACTAAAAAGAGATTTTTTAGGAGAAAAATGGCTAGTAGCACGAGAAAACGTACTTGCAGAAAGAAAAACTACAATAATAATGAACCTAAATAACATGAAATGTTGTAAAATTAATAAATTACCAGAATATACAATAAGTTTTAGTAAGTTCTTTTATGAAGCGAGATTCTTACCACAAGAATGTTTAATATATCAACAACTTTATTATGACCACTTATCATCACCTTATAATACCGAAATATCAAAAAAAATATACCCAATTAGAACAAAGAGAAAACACATTAGGAGAAAGAATAAGAGTACTAAGAGCATACCTAATGCAAAAATGTGAAGAGTATAAAATGCAACAAAAGATTAAGAAAGATAAAAAACAAGGATTAAGAGAAGAAATATGTGGATTTACAGAAAGAAGATTTGTATTTGAATGTGATGATAAAATAATAGAAAAGAAATACAAGGAAGGTAATAAGAAATATCAAACAAAGAAATATAGGAGAAATTACAAAAACTATAATCATAAACCTTATTAGAAACTTTATAGAAAAAGAAGATTTAAAATATAGAAACACCCCTGAAATCAGAAAAAAATTTAGATACAAGAGAAAATTTATAAAAAGAAAATATGTAAAGCCCGTAGAAGCAGAAAAGTAGAATGTAAATGCTTGAATTGTAATGAAAAAGGACATTATAATAACAAATGCCCAAAGTTAAACAAAAAAGGAGTAAAATATGTAAATACAACACAATTTATAATGAGTTTTGCAAAAAATAAAATAAATGGTATCATAGTCATTAAAAAGAATAGATTTATAACAATGAAAACACAACCGTCGTTTTCTAGAATTAATATGTTGAATAAAATGATGTGAAAATGTAAAGAGATGAGACACCTTCTAATAATACGAAGGAACCAAAATGAAATATTAATGAAACATCAAGATGAATTGTTAATGGAAAAACGAAGGTCAAAAAAGATATATGATAATAATGAATTAGCAGAAATTAAGGAACACATAGAAAATGTTATGGAAACACACAGCAGAATAGTAGATGAAAATACAGAGATAAATGTACAAAATCTTGTGATAACAGACTTAGAAGCAGATCTACGAATGGAAATAGAACACTCTGGATGAAAACATCAACCTATTAAAAAATGGATAAAGGTAAAGAGATAGTAGAAGACTCTAGAGAAACATATTACCAAATGAATACATACGAAGAAGGAATAACACAAACTTTAAGCTTTAAACCAGAAACATATCTGTTAGAATAATATTATTAATTACTATTAATAATGTTATTAATGTAATATCTTAGTATATATGGTAGGTTGTATAATCATAAAGTAGGGATATTATTATGCATTGAATAGAAAGATATTAGGGGATAAGAATAGGAAGACATTAGCCTAGAATCATTCTTCCTAATTAATATATTCTATGTATATATTGTTACCATACAAGATGAATAAAATTGAGGAAAATATTCTATCATGGTATCAAGAGCTTAAGGAAAAGATTCATCTTCCTAATATCAAAAATACCAATTTTTTTTTTTCCTTTCTCTCTCAAAATTTCGGCTCCTCCATCCCCATAGCCGAAAATTTGAAGGTTTTTCCTGTTCATCGTGTTTTTCAAGTGTTCGTTCATCCAACTATCATCAACATGTCTGAATCCAAATCATTTTATCACCCCGCTCTCACAGTATCTAATATCAAAACTCATGTTCTCATAACTTTACAAATGGAGAATGTGCATTATGCTTCTTGGGCGAAACTTTTCAAAATATGTTGTCGTTCTCACCGGGTTCTTCACCACATCATTTCCCCGGAAAAAAGACAAAGAAAAAGTCTTGACAACGGATGAAGACAAACAATTGTGGGATGTCCTAGATGCCACTGTTCTTGGTTGGATATATTCAACAATATCAACTGATTTATTGCACACGATCATGGAAACATATTCTAAGGCAATTGACGCTTGGAATCGATTACGGGACATTTTTTATGATAATCAAAATTCCCGTGCAATGGCTTTGGAACAAGAATTCTCTAATGTTGATATGGAGGATTTTTCTAATGCTTCCGCTTATTGTCAACGCCTCAAAGTGTTGGCGGATCAATTAAAGAATGTTGGATCCCCCGTCTCCGACAACCGTTTGGTTCTACAACTTGTTGCCGGATGTCGCGCCCTTTTTCGGCCGCGACATTTATTTTCTAAACTCCCTGCTTAAAATGCAAATGTGTTAGAAAATAAATAATAAAATGCTAAAAGGTTTAAGAGGCTTAAAGATGTTGGAAGATGCTAAAATTGCAAAAGATGCTAAAGTTTAAAAGGGTGCTAAAATGCTAAAGGGTTGCTAGAATGCTAAGGGTTCGCGGAGTCGCCACCTAATTAATTGGGTGAATTAGGACACCTAAATGTTTAACTAGTTTGAAGTAAAACATTAACTCCATTTTTATGGTCAGCTAAACTTAATGAGATTCTGGGTAAGGGTTCTTTATTAATCCAGAGGGAAGGGGTTAGGCACCCTCTAAGATCCGCTAACTTGCGGTTGTCCTGCCAAACCTAGGGTAATTATTATATTTAAAGAATGCATTTTTTTGAAAATATAAAGGGTGCTTTCAAAAATGTTTTATAGAAAGGGGCATGTTGATAGAAAGTTTGCAAAACTAAATAAAGCTTCATTGTTTATAGATGTATGCAATGTTGGTTTATGATCAAAGATATGCTTTTAAAATCAAACATGTATGACGTAGTGCAAAAGGTAATTTTCTTGTAATTTTATGATAAGCAGGCTATCCAATATAAATTATTTATATCATACTATAAAAATGCTTGTGGGAAATGCAATTTATTTTATCATGTTAGTGCGAGTTGAATATTTTAGTAAAGCTTAGACATGCATGACAAGTAACATAAAGTGTGTTTCCGATTTTAAAACTATACATCCAATTTATTTATTCCAGCGGGCTAATTGTTCTAGACAACTTATTAATTACAAAGTTAAATAATTAGGCAACGAATTTCAAACAAATAATATAAAGGGTGGATATGATCGCGGCTTCCAAGATGTGTGGCGACATCGTCTTATCCTATTTTGTCTTAGGAATTTCTGAAGCGGGAATGCGAACGCGGATGCGGGTTGCCATTTGAAGTGGCTCATGATGAGTCTCGCCGTGAGACTCTTTATTTTGCTCCGATGCGTTTCATGTAAGAAAAAGAAAAATGATAAGGATTAGTACAAGCCTAAATAATAATTGATGCAAATATTTAGGACGAGCACATATATTAGCTGCATGACGTGTCACGATAACTCAAGACTAAAGGAAAACTGGCCCAGGGCAGTCACTGGGCCCTGGGTGCAAACAGTTAAGCAGAAATGCAAAATGGCCCAAAACCTGAATTTCTTTTTCAGATTTTATTGAGAAGGTAGATGGTGCAGGCCTTAGTTTCAGCTATTAAGACCAGATTTTCCTTTTTAAACTCAAACAATTTTCATAGGCATGCGGCAGATGATAAAAACAGAGGTGTATGCAAGCGTAGCGATGGTCGAGATGTATAAAAAGCAGTCAAGTATACACCCAAATACATATAGTATACCTGCAGATCTGTTCAGAATGCTCGGGACTAGACATGCGCTGGTCAGATGTATGCAGTAGGCAGGGGATAGACATAAGACATATGTGTGCAACATTTTCAGTTTCAAAGAGGGGCCAACTTAGGCGCAGGTTTACGAATGCAAGTATTCAAGACTACATCTAAAAGTGTGCTTAAACAACTGGTAAAAAGGGGCTTAACATGGACAATTTAGAAACCAAGATATAATGAACACCTGTTTACAATAGACAATTTAGACATATGTGTGCAACTTAACAGAGAACATAGACATCCTATACATACAAAGCTTATTCAAATCATTTCAACTGAACCCTCTGACAGTTTTAATGCCCAATCAGAACCCATGAATATCGATATATGAAGACATAATCATACACCAAGATAGAATGCACAGAGCCATGGCTTAATATGATCTAAGTTGGTTCCCAAATGCAAGATGCTATTGTAGACACCATTGGATCACTAAATGATGAGCTTGGCACAAAATATGTCCTAAGAGGTACTACGCATTATTATGAATGTGTTTTAATACTTAAGAAGATATGGGAAGCATATGATCAGTTTAGTAGACCGGAAGATACAAGGATGGATTATGTAATCAATTAAAGATGTCATTTTAGGTATGCAGGGTCAATTAAGCCTAGGCCCAGCATGCGTAGTCGCGTCTATGCTATATATTAGGCAGATAATATTTCAAACAAAGCATAACATGGTCAGGATGATCGTCAGGCAGATTCGAAGTTTAATAACTATCGAACATTAGTTAACAGACATCTGGTACCTACTGGACCAGTTACGTGACCTCAAGCAAGATGAATATGATCATACAATACACGTATAACACTCCTCCGAATATTCACTATACATACATATATGTTAAGAAACGGACCAGCAAAGACTTAAGGGTAAATCACCACATTATGAGTATCAACAGTCAAAAATGATAAGTTAACAGTCAAGTCGACATTAAACCAGCAACTTAGACCACACACAGCAGTGATTAAAGCGTTAAACATTATCAACAGGTATCACTCAAACAGATAAAAAAAAAGTGCAAATCGCATAAAGAACACGAAGGGAGCGGTTTACCTTCTCCGCAATGAGCCGGGGCAGCGTATCAAGTCGTCGGAGCCACTCGACGGGTTTTGGGCTTTGCGATGCGAAACAGAGGGGAAGGTTTTGCTTGCTGATTCCTTGGTTGTGTTTACTACTGTGCTCTGCCCTATGTTCGACTGCCCTAAATTGCTATGTAATTCCTCACTGCTGCTAAGGTGTTGATGCTAGGGGTATGCCCTATCAGGTTCGCCATCATACTGCTATTGGCCTCTTCTGATTTCCCGATCCTTTCTCGCTCTGAATCGATGACTGCTGCTAGAGGACGTAGATCGATGCCTATCGGTTTTGGATGCCTCCTCATTTCTCGACCTGTATACTGTCCCATCAGGTTCGCCCTCCCTTCGATTGCCCTTTGCATGTGTTTATATAGCCCCCATTTGGGTTCCAAGTTAGGTCAATAGTAAGGGCTGATTCTAGGCTTGATATCGTGTCGATTTTGTGTGATTCTTGCCATAAAACGGGCGATTTTATTGTAAGATTTTCGTTGATTTAGTCTCGATCTTGTGAGCTTTCTCGAGTGTAATTTTAGAAAGTAAATATGGTATGTAACGATTTTGAATGGCACCGTAAGAGAAGAAAGTCGCGGATTCTCAAAGCAGAATCTCGCGATCGCGTGTCTTCATTCTGCGATTGAAGCTTAGGTTTCGTCTAGGTTTAGGGTTCTGAGGTTTCGTCTGCGAGATAAGAGAGAAAGGGAGAATGAGGCTGGGTCGTGGGTAGTGGGCTGATAAGGGAAAAGAGGCGTGGTAGGGCGCGGTCGACGGATTTGGGCCACGCGTCACGGTTTCAATGGTAGGAATAGGTTATTTAAAGGGTAAGGGCTGATGGGCTAATTAGTTTTAAGTAGGTATTTAATTAGTTAAGTTATTTAATTAGTATTAGTTTTAGGTATTTAATTAGTGTTAAATTAATAACATAAATTGCTTATATTATTTAGGTGCTTTATTAAAATTATAACAAGAATAAAATGGGCGTGCTATTTAATTAATGCTTAATATTTTAGAATGCGGCGCTATTAAAATCTTATTATTGCATTATTGCGAAGTTAAATTAAAATTGAATAGAGTTTAGATTAAATTACTTAAATGCTAAATGCAAGTATGATATTTAAGAATTGTTTAAAGCTTTTACAAATGCGGTGCTATTAAATGCATGTATTAGATTAAAATTGATTTTAAATTACAAATGATTATGGAATTCTCCTGCGTATTAATAAATGCGGCTATGCTACTTGACACGACGTTATCGCTAAATTATTTATTTTATGTACTTATTATTAATTAAGAATCCTGACAGGGCTTAAAATTAATAAATGCGGGCGCGGGACTCTAAGTGCTTAAAACTCTACGTAAGACGCGATGCCATTATTAAATTATTTATTTATGCATGTATTTATGTTTTATTCGCTGCATTTTATTATAAAAATCATAAAAAAATTATTTTACAAAATTAGTGTAATTTTATAGTTAATGGTCGGACGGAGGGTCAAAATCGTGTCAATGATGTCCCTCTTTGTATGGAGATGATGGAAGAATCTTCGGACAAAGACGTTGACTCATAGCCAATTTTGTCTCGATCTTCAGAATCGCAAAATGCCGGGCGGTAGACAAGTGCCGACGCAAAATCAAAATCGCCCCAAAGGTCGAGTTATGATAACACTGGGATACCATGGTCCAGACACCAAGGCGGGCTGACGCGGATTCAAAGCTGTCCCAGTGTCGAGTTATGATGACACTGGCTATGGTGCAAAAAGTAAAAGAAAAATAACCGCTTGAACACAGGTACCGCATGGCTTGTGGTGTTTGGTTCTACGGTGATGTGGAGCGAGTGGACCGACGCTGAGGCCGCTTCTGCCAATCGTTGGGAAGGTTGGCCCCCCAACAGATTGCCCTGTCATTGAAGAGAAAATCCACGCCAGGCTCCTGCTCCTGCATGCTAAGACTTGAACAAACGGTTAGTGCATAACTGTTAAGGCAAAATGATGATGCATAATTTTAAAGTAATGCAATTGTGAGTAGAAAAGGTTATCCTGCAAAAATATGATGTCTGCTGTGTTGATGTGATGCTGCAAATGCTGTGATTTCGCCCTTGCACGGACGTGTTGCGATTGTGAATGCGGATACGTTGTCCTTGCTGCAATTGCCCCCTGTAGACTAAAGCTCAAGAAAGAGTTAGTGCATAACTGTTAAGACAGAATAATAAAGCATGAATGAGAAAAATGCAATTTTGAGAAGAGAGAAAGTCGTCCCTGTGTAGATGCGATATGTCACGATGGCGCTGCTTTCGGACTTGTCGCGGCCGATAACGCCGTTGCTCGACGTGTTGTCGCCGCGTCGTTGCAGACTTGATGTGGCCGATAACGCCGTTGCTGGGCGTATTCTTCCGGGCGTCGTTGCATGGACTTGCCGACACGCCGTTGACGCGTGTTGCCGGGCGCCGTTGCATGGACTTGCCGACACGCCGTTGTGCGGACGTGTTCGCCGGGCGTCGTTGCGTGGACTTGCCGATTACGCCGTTGTTTGGACGTGTTCCGCCGGGCGCCGCTGCATGGACTTGCCGATTACGCCGTTATGCGGGCGTGCCGCCGGGCGCCGTTGCGTGGACTTGCCGACACGCCGTTATGCGGACGTGGCCGCCGGGCGTCGTTGCGTGGACTTGCCGATTACGTCGTTATGCGGGCGTGCCGCCGGGCGTCGTTGCATGGACTTGCCGATTACGCCGTTGTCGACGTGCCGCCGGGCGCCGCTGCATGGACTTGCCGATTACGCCGTTGTGCGGACGTGTTCCACGGGCGTCGTTGCGTGGACTTGCCGGACACGCCGTTGTGCGGGCGCAGCCGCCGGCGTCGTTGCGTGGACTTGCCGATCACGCCGTTATGCGGACGTGTTCTTCTTGGCGTCGCTGCGTAGACTTGTTGTCGGCCGATAACGCCGTTGCACGGGCGTGTTCTGCCGCCTCGCGTAGAATAAATGCTCGCAAGCTAAGCTTGAAAACGTTAGTGTATACCGCTTAAACAAAATGATAAATATATATGAGAAGTGCAATTTTACGATGCAGATGTCGCCCCCGATATGCCCGACGAATCGAGATGTTGCCGCTTCTCAGACCGCAATCGACCGAATTGTTATGATGCCTTTGTTGCGCGATCGCTGGTTGCAAGTTTGACTTTATGCCCGAGTTGACGCGCTTAGGTTTTGTTGCGGAACTCGAACTTTGATTGCCGCTTGTTGATGCCCTTTCACTGCCGCTTCGACGCGGACTTTGAATTTTGAGATTTTTTTGTCATATCTTACGTCATTGCTTTCTTCACGAAGAAACTTCTTGCCGTATTTTCGCTTCGCTATTGCATTTGCTTCGTCATAATATGAAAAGACTGCGCTCAAAGAAAATTTTGTGAGTTTTGGGGGTCGATTTGTATTTGACTTCACGCCTTGCTCGATATCTGCGCGCACGCTTGTTTGGACTTGCAATCCGCATGCAGTTTCCTACATTGTCCCGATTTTGAAAAGGTGTCACGCCGCTTCTTCTTTTCGAGACCGCTTGCCTATAGGAACTAAGACAAGTTCACTGCTCCGCCGATGCCCTTAAATCGGTCATGTCGCTGGACCGTGCCTTTGATCTTGTGAAATATTGATGCTCTGCCATTGCTAAGTCAAATACAAATCGACCTTTGGGGGGAGATGATAAATCTTTCTAAAAATGCAACAAACGGTGTTAGCATAAAGCACATAATTTGCAGGTATGTAGCAGATATATTGCACATAGCATATTCAGACGTTTCCTAATATGCAAGGGGGACCTCTTTATGCCAGAGGTAAGCCTAAACGTCACATATGCGGGGTCATGATGGATTTGTCCGAGCCGTCCAACTGTAATGCTTTTGTTGGAAATGGCGACCAAATGACGGTGCACTTTTCCCAATTTTAGCATGTCATGACTGGGCTTGGATTTGTTTGTCATTGCCACGCTACACATAATACGCTTTCGTTGGGTTGAGAAACCCGTCGACAAGTTTGGTGTCTTCCTAATTGTGGTGTCGATGCCAAGGACCGACCCACCTAAGGTAAATGCATGCATGCCCTAAAATAAGGGTGGTATAGCTCTATCTTAAGTTTCTAAGATTTGGCTTTTCTAGACGCAAGGTTCCCGAGCGGACAACTCGAGTGAGAAGGCTACGCGACCACCGGTTGGACCGGATTCTCCGCGCAAAATACCAACTCTCTTAAATGTGGGTGTTTGAAAGAAATTTGCAGGTGCGCAAAGCACACCCGCGTGTGAGTGTGTGATTGTGTGAATTTTCCAGAGCGGAAGAAATATGAGCGGAATGCCAGTTTAGGGAAAGCAGTAAAGCAAGTAGCAAAAAATAAACAAAATACAATACACAAAAAATTAAATGCAAAATAATTGCCGAATAATAGCCCTAGGTCTGTGGTTAAGAACCTAAAATCCCAAATGAGTCGCCATTTCACATACTTTTTGCATGGCATTTATTTTCTAAACTCCCTGCTTAAAATGCAAATGTGTTAGAAAATAAATAATAAAATGCTAAAAGGTTTAAGAGGCTTAAAGATGTTGGAAGATGCTAAAATTGCAAAAGATGCTAAAGTTTAAAAGGGTGCTAAAATGCTAAAGGGTTGCTAGAATGCTAAGGGTTCGCGGAGTCGCCACCTAATTAATTGGGTGAATTAGGACACCTAAATGTTTAACTAGTTTGAAGTAAAACATTAACTCCATTTTTATGGTCAGCTAAACTTAATGAGATTCTGGGTAAGGGTTCTTTATTAATCCAGAGGGAAGGGGTTAGGCACCCTCTAAGATCCGCTAACTTGCGGTTGTCCTGCCAAACCTAGGGTAATTATTATATTTAAAGAATGCATTTTTGAAAATATAAAGGGTGCTTTCAAAAATGTTTTATAGAAAGGGGCATGTTGATAGAAAGTTTGCAAAACTAAATAAAGCTTCATTGTTTATAGATGTATGCAATGTTGGTTTATGATCAAAGATATGCTTTTAAAATCAAGCATGTATGACGTAGTGCAAAAGGTAATTTTCTTGTAATTTTATGATAAGCAGGCTATCCAATATAAATTATTTATATCATACTATAAAAATGCTTGTGGGAAATGCAATTTATTTTATCATGTTAGTGCGAGTTGAATATTTTAGTAAAGCTTAGACATGCATGACAAGTAACATAAAGTGTGTTTCCGATTTTAAAACTATACATCCAATTTATTTATTCCAGCGGGCTAATTGTTCTAGACAACTTATTAATTACAAAGTTAAATAATTAGGCAACGAATTTCAAACAAATAATATAAAGGGTGGATATGATCGCGGCTTCCAAGATGTGTGGCGACATCGTCTTATCCTATTTTGTCTTAGGAATTTCTGAAGCGGGAATGCGAACGCGGATGCGGGTTGCCATTTGAAGTGGCTCATGATGAGTCTCGCCGTGAGACTCTTTATTTTGCTCCGATGCGTTTCATGTAAGAAAAAGAAAAATGATAAGGATTAGTACAAGCCTAAATAATAATTGATGCAAATATTTAGGACGAGCACATATATTAGCTGCATGACGTGTCACGATAACTCAAGACTAAAGGAAAAGCGCCCAGGCGCCATCGGGCCCCAGGTGCAAACAGCAAGGTAATGCAAAATGGCCCAAAACCTGAATTTCTTTTTCAGATTTTATTGAGAAGGTAGATGGTGCAGGCCTTAGTTTCAGCTATTAAGACCAGATTTTCCTTTTTAAACTCAAACAATTTTCATAGGCATGCGGCAGATGATAAAAAAACAGGGGCAGGTATGCAAGCGTGGCGATGGTCGAGATGTATAAAACAACAAGTATACACCCAAATACATATGGTATACCTGCAGATCTGCTGCAGTAATGCTCAGATGTGCTAGACATGCGCTGGTCAGATGTATGCAGTAGGCAGGGGATAGACATAAGACATATGTGTGCAACATTTTCAGTTTCAAAGAGGGGCCAACTTAGGCGCAGGTTTACGAATGCAAGTATTCAAGACTACATCTAAAAGTGTGCTTAAACAACTGGTAAAAAGGGGCTTAACATGGACAATTTAGAAACCAAGATATAATGAACACCTGTTTACAATAGACAATTTAGACATATGTGTGCAACTTAACAGAGAACATAGACATCCTATACATACAAAGCTTATTCAAATCATTTCAATCGAACCTCCGATGGTTTAATGCCCAATCAGAACCCATGAATATCGATATATGAAGACATAATCATACACCAAGATAGAATGCAATAGGAGCCATGGCTTAATATGATCTAAGTTGGTTCCCCAAATGCAAGATGCTATTGTAGACACCATTGGATCACTAAACAGATGAGCTTGGCACAAAATATGTCCTAAGAGGTACTACGCATTATTATGAATGTGTTTTAATACTTAAGAAGATATGGGAAGCATATGATCAGTTTAGTAGACCGGAAGATACAAGGATGGATTATGTAATCAATTAAAGATGTCATTTTAGGTATGCAGGGTCAATTAAGCCTAGGCCCAGCATGCGTAGTCGCGTCTATGCTATATATTAGGCAGATAATATTTCAAACAAAGCATAACATGGTCAGGATGATCGTCAGGCAGATTCGAAGTTTAATAACTATCGAACATTAGTTAACAGACATCTGGTACCTACTGGACCAGTTACGTGACCTCAAGCAAGATGAATATGATCATACAATACACGTATAACACTCCTCCGAATATTCACTATACATACATATATGTTAAGAAACGGACCAGCAAAGACTTAAGGGTAAATCACCACATTATGAGTATCAACAGTCAAAAATGATAAGTTAACAGTCAAGTCGACATTAAACCAGCAACTTAGACCACACACAGCAGTGATTAAAGCGTTAAACATTATCAACAGGTATCACTCAAACAGATAAAAAAAAAAGTGCAAATCGCATAAAGAACCTGAAAGGGAGCGGGTTTACCTTCTCCGGGCAGCGAGCCGGGGCAGCGTATCAAGTCGTCGGAGCCACTCGACGGGTTTTGGGCTTTGCGATGCGAAACAGAGGGGAAGGTTTTGCTTGCTGATTCCTTGGTTGTGTTTACTACTGTGCTCTGCCCTATGTTCGACTGCCCTAAATTGCTATGTAATTCCTCACTGCTGCTAAGGTGTTGATGCTAGGGGTATGCCCTATTGTGCTCCGCTCTACTGTGCTACTGTTGCTATTGGCCTCTTCTGATTTCCCGATCCTTTCTCGCTCTGAATCGATGACTGCTGCTAGAGGACGTAGATCGATGCCTATCGGTTTTGGATGCCTCCTCATTTCTGACCTCTGTGCTACTGTCCTACTGTGCTCCGCCCTCCCTTCGATTGCCCTTTGCATGTGTTTATATAGCCCCCATTTGGGTTCCAAGTTAGGTCAATAGTAAGGGCTGATTCTAGGCTTGATATTGGTGCTGATTTTGTGTGATTCTTGCCATAAAATGGGCGATTTTATTGTAAGATTTTCGGGTTGATTTAGTACTGATCTTGTGAGCTTTCTCGAGTGTAATTTTAGAAAGTAAATATGGTATGTAACGATTTTGAATGGCACTGGTAAGAGAAAGGAAAGTCGCCGGATTCTCAGGCGAGAATCTCGGCGACTGTGGGGTGCTGTTGCGGCGATTGAAGCTTAGGTTTCGTCTAGGTTTAGGGTTCTGAGGTTTCGTCTGCGAGATAAGAGAGAAAGGGAGAATGAGGCTGGGTCGTGGGTAGTGGGCTGATAAGGGAAAAGAGGCGTGGGCCGGGGCGCGGGTCGACGGGATTTGGGCCACGCGGGTCACGGTTTGGGCTGGGTAGGAATAGGTTATTTAAAGGGTAAGGGCTGATGGGCTAATTAGTTTTAAGTAGGTATTTAATTAGTTAAGTTATTTAATTAGTATTAGTTTTAGGTATTTAATTAGTGTTAAATTAATAACATAAATTGCTTATATTATTTAGGTGCTTTATTAAAATTATAACAAGAATAAAATGGGCGTGCTATTTAATTAATGCTTAATATTTTAGAATGCGGCGCTATTAAAATCTTATTATTGCATTATTACGAAGTTAAATTAAAATTGAATAGAGTTTAGATTAAATTACTTAAATGCTAAATGCAAGTATGATATTTAAGAATTGTTTAAAGCTTTTACAAATGCGGTGCTATTAAATGCATGTATTAGATTAAAATTGATTTTAAATTACAAATGATTATGGAATTCTCCTGCGTATTAATAAATGCGGCTATGCTACTTGACACGACGTTATCGCTAAATTATTTATTTTATGTACTTATTATTAATTAAGAATCCTGACAGGGCTTAAAATTAATAAATGCGGGCGCGGGACTCTAAGTGCTTAAAACTCTACGTAAGACGCGATGCCATTATTAAATTATTTATTTATGCATGTATTTATGTTTTATTCGCTGCATTTTATTATAAAAATCATAAAAAAATTATTTTACAAAATTAGTGTAATTTTATAGTTAATGGCTGGACGGGAGGGTCAAAATTGGGTGTCAACACCGGATTGACAGAGGCATATAGCGGAGTTGCCACCGTTATCCGTCAAAGTAACCCACTTCCATTATTCTACAAAGCAAGATCTATGTTAATCCTAGAAAAACAAGGCTTCTCTAAAAAGGTTGCTAACACAAATGATTCGGCGTACATGGCCACCAATGATGGAAGTAATGTTGCAACGCCACAAATTAACCGGGGTCAAAAAGGACGACATGGAAATAAAAAAGGTGGAAACCGCAACAGAAACGGGAACAATCGGAATTCTGGCGGCGGAGGAGGTTCCGGCGGCGGCAGGGGTTCCGGCGGTGGTTCCGGCGGCCGCGGCGGCCGCGGTTATGGCAGAAACTCAGGCGGCGGCAGCGGCAGACCACAGTGGACCTGGCCACAGTGGAATTGGGCTGGACCACCTTGTCCTTACCCTACAACCAACTGGGCCAGGCCCAACTCCACTTTATACTCCCCAGCAGCTCAACAGCCCATGAAGTATTCTGGAAATGCATTTGCTGGATATGCCCAGCCCACTGCTGGGCCGAATTTCAACAAGCCCAACAGCGAGGCTGGGAATAGCTTCACGGGAGGGCCCTCATTTTTACTGGGCCTGGCAGAATTCAGCCCGCCTTTCTTTGCTGGACTGGCGAACGCAGTAATTCAGCGCCCACTTTCTTTGCCGACTGGCGAACGCAGTAATTCAGCGCCCGGCTTCTTTCTTTGGACTGGCGAACGCAGGTGGGACATCGTCTGGGCCTCAAGTGTGGAATGAGGCCCACTCAACAGTGGGCCAACCGACGGACATTGAACATGCCATGCACACACTCGGACTTAATCCACCGGACACGAATTGGTATATGGACTCAGGTGCTACGTCGCATATGACGTCATCCCAAGGTAATCTTACGTCCTATTTTAATTTGAGCAAATCAAATGGTATAACTGTCGAAAATTGCCATTCAATTCCAATAAAAGGGTATGGGTCTACTAAATTGTCCAAACCAAATCCACCATTAGCCTTGAAAAATGTTATTCATGCACCACAATTAATCAAAAACCTAATCTCTGTTCGAAAGTTTACTACAGATAACGGGGTTACCGTAGCTTTTGATCCTTTTGGTTTTACTGTGTATGATTTTCAGACAGGGGCGCGGCTAATGAGATGTGATAGCCAGGGAGAACTTTATCCGCCATTCACTACTACAACCGGACAAGAAACATTTTACTTTTGCTGTTTTTAATACCAATTTGTGGCATGAACGTTTGGGACATCCGGGAGAGTCTGTTTTGAACTCTCTCAAACGCAATAATTCAATTTCATGTACACGAACTCTTAGTAAGTGTCAATCTTGTCCTTTGGGTAAGCATATTCAACTACCATTTGAGTCATCTTCTAATTGCACTTTTCTGCCATTTGATACTATACATTGTGATATTTGGACATCCCCGGTTTTGAGCTCTTCAGGGCATAGATATTACTTGTTTGTTTTAGATGACTACTCTAAATTTTTGTGGACATTTCCCATTTCGAAAAAATCTCAAGTTTTCTCCACATTCCTTATTTTTAGAGCATTCATCCAAAAACAATTTGAACAGGATATCAAAAACATTCAATGTGATAACGGGCGGGAGTTTGACAATAGACAATTTTGGGATTTCTGCAAAACAAATGGTTTGAATTTTCGCTTTACGCCTCACACATCTTCACAAAATGGACATGCGGAAAGAAAAATACGAACCATAAATAACATTATCAGGACATCCCTTGCTCATGCCTCGCTTCCTCTTAATTTTTGGCATCATGCACTTCAGATGGCTACTTATTTGTTGAATATACTACCCAACAAAAAAATCGCACACCAAACACCCCTTCAATTACTTTACCTCCGAGAACCGACATATTCTCATCTCCGGGTCTTTGGTTGCTTGTGTTATCCATTATTCCCATCAACCAGCATCCATAAATTACAATCAAGATCTACTCCATGTATTTTTTTGCGATACCCATCCCATCATCGGGGATACAAATGCTATGATCTATCCTCCAATAGGATTTTTATTAGCCGTCATGTTATCTTTGATGAAACTCAATTCCCGTTTAAAAAAATTCATGAGTCACGATCTCCCACATATGAGTTTCTGGATGTCGGGATACACCCAGTTTTCACCCAACCATTGTTCCATAGTTCGGTCAATGCCAAAACTAATGAGCAAAGTTCTTCACACCCATTACCCGAGTCCTTAACAAATGACACCCAACCCACTGTTTTGGACACCAATATTCATTCAAGCCCAACATGCCACGGACCAACCAATGGCAACTTGCCTCCTAATTCGACCCAAGCCCCTGATCCAGGCCCAGCTCTACAAATACCACCTTTGGCCAGTGGCGTCCAGTCCACTGGCCCGACAACACGTCCAGTCACCCGTAGTCAACATGGTATTGTCAAACCCAACACTAAATACAGCCTTCACACCCAAGTATCCAAATCACCTTTACCATGTAACCCTGTGTCTGCTCTGAAAGACCCAAATTGGAAAATGGCCATGGATGATGAATATCAAGCTCTTATTAAAAATAGGACATGGGATTTAGTGCCCCGTCCATCTAATGCTAATATCATTCGGTCTATGTGGATTTTTAGCCATAAAGAAAAATCTGATGGTTCTTTTGAGCGGCATAAGGCCCGTCTTGTAGGTAATGGGAAGACGCAGCAGGTTGGTATCGATTGTGGGGAGACATTCACCCGATGAGTCAAACCATTACTATCGTAGCGATGCTCAGCTTGTCTCTCTCCAGAGGATGGTCACTTCACCAGTTGGATGTCAAAAATGCATTTCTCCATGGTCACCTAAATGAGACTGTTTACATGCATCAACCGTTGAGATACAGAGATCCAAAATATCCCAACCATGTATGTCTGCTAAACAAGTCCTTGTATGGTCTCAAACAGGCACCCAGGGCCTGGTATCAGCGGTTTGCAGATTTTGTATCACAGATGGGGTTTTCACACAGCCGGTCCGATAATTCTCTTTTCATATATCATCAGGGTAATCATACGGCTTATCTTCTATTGTATGTGGATGATATTATTCTGACAGCTTCTTCAGACTCTCTTCGCAAGAATATCATGTCTCAACTTGGTTCCGAATTTTCTATGAAAGATCTTGGTCTGTTGCACTTCTTTCTAAGAATTGCTGTGACAAGACATGCATGTGGGCTCTTTCTCTCCCAGAAGAAGTATGCCTCTGAGATAGTGGAACGAGCTGGAATGGCCTCTTGCAAACCCTCAGCAACACCGGTGGATACAAAGACCAAATTAAGTGACATCTCTAGCAAACCCTTTGCTGATCCAACATTGTACCGCAGCCTAGCAAGCGCGTTACAATATCTCACTTTTACCAGACCAGACATCACCTATGCCGTACAACAAGTGTGCCTATTCATGCATAATCCGATGGAAGAACATATGCAAGCACTCAAACGCATTGTACGCTACATTAAGGGCACTCAGGAATATGGATTACATCTTTACCCATCTTGCATCTCCAAACTTGTCACTTATACAGATGCAGACTGGGCAGGTTGTCCGGACACCAGACGCTCCACATCTGGGTATTGTGTCTTCCTCGGTGATAATTTAGTTTCATGGTCTTCCAAACGGCAACCCACGATGTGCGCTCGATCTTTGAAGTTGAATATCGTGTTGTTGCCAATGTTGTGTCGGACTCGTGCTGGATTCAGAATCTTTTACTAGAGCTTCATTGCCCAATTCCGACGGCTACTATGGTTTACTGTGACAACTTTAGTGCGATATATCTCTCTGGAAATCCAATACATCACCAGCGCACTAAACATATTGAGTTGGATATCCATTTTGTCCGTGAAAAAGTGGCTCGCGGACAGGTGCGAGTATTACATGTCCCAACGCGTCATCAAATCGCAGATATCTTCACGAAAGGGCTTCCGCTGATTTTATTTGAAGATTTTCGACGCCTCAAGATTCGCGCCTCCGACTTCAATCATGAGTGTTAGAATAATATTATTAATTACTATTAATAATGTTATTAATGTAATATCTTAGTATACATGGTAGGTTGTATAATCATAAAGTAGGGATATTATTATGCATTGAATAGAAAGATATTAGGGGATAAGAATAGGAAGACATTAGCCTAGAATCATTCTTCCTAATTAATATATTCTATGTATATATTGTTACCATACAAGATGAATAAAATTGAGGAAAATATTCTATCAATATCAAAAGATACAAGACGAAAAGGAAGAATTATCTATTAAGAAAATATTTAAAACTAAATGGTTTGACATAAATAAAGAAATAAGGTATATAGCACAAAAACATGAAAACATAATAGACACAACCAGTGTGAATGGAAAAACAAAGATAAATCTGACAACAGATGAGGTAATAAAAAGAGAATTAGCAAAACTACATACTAGAGAAACAAGAAGATATAGAAACATATACTTCAAAGGAGTAGAATTTACTATAAAAGCATATTTTCAGAAAAATATAGATACACATAAACAAATATACATACTAGATGATAAAATACTAGGAAATTTGCAAGATTTTTTAATATCAGTAGTAAAAGAAAACTTAATATATCAAAAACTACAATTTACGGTACAACCAGATTTCAGTATATCATTAAAGGATGAACACAAAGACTTAACCTTAACGTTATACTATAAACTAGATGGAATAACAATGCCACCAGGAAGTAAAGTTATAAGTATTGAAACAAAAATGATACCGGAAACTGTCATGTAAAGAAACAACATGAAATGAATATTTTAGTAAAAAAAATGTACCAAAAAATATTAGAGCAAATAGAACACAAAGAAAATTCTAAGATAACTATACCAGAAGAAATATATATGAATTTTAATACTAAAACATTGACACCATCAAAAAGATTAATACAAAAAATAAAAGAATCTAGAATGAGTATTACAAAAGAACAAATAATGTCAAGAAAGACTAACTTACCTGTTATACAATCAGAGTATTAGATTTAATAAATATAAATAGTAATAGATTAAAAATTAAGGTAATAATATTTAAAGGTATGATAACAACAGATTGTATAGCTAAAATAAATATTGGAGCTATTAAAAGTTTTATACATGTAAGTAAAATTAATGAACATGAATGTAATTTTATAGATTCACAAACTTATAATTATCCTGAAAATGAAAGAGAACTAATACTATCTAAGATTTAGAGTATAAAATAAACATAAGAGTAATAGAATATGACAGTTTTAGTGAACTATTATTAGGAAGTGACTTTTTAACCATGATAAAGTATAAAATAAATAATAATGGAATTGAAATAAATGACCAAGAAAAAACAAGATATGAATATACAAGAAAAAATAATAAAGAAAAAACAAAAATTAAAAATAATAAAAGCGGTCTTATCAGAAGGAATATTTTCTCAACTCAAATACCTAAAATACAGTGCAAAGAAAACAAAATTACAAAATGATATAGAACAATTAGAACAGCAATGTGATAAATTTAATAAAATATGGATATATATGGAAAATTAATGGAAAAGACAAATTAATAATACTGACTAACCCTAACGAAAAAATAAACATCATATGTGAAGAAATAATAGTAAGAGAAAAATAAAAAATACTTTGATAATAATGAATGAAATAAAAGAAAATCAAACTAAAATGCAACAAATGATAAGAGAAGAATTGACTAACCTATGCAATGTATCTGAAATACCAACATTTAAGATAATATTATAAAAACTTAATATATTAATAGAAGAGAAAGACAAAGGTAAACAAATAGAAGAAGAAAGTGAACCTAGTACAAGTAAAGAAAACACTAACTAGTACAAGTAAAGAAAATACAATAATAAGCACTACGGCTTAACAACCAGAAATTGTACCGATAGATGATTGGAGAAGGAGCAAAGAACCTATAATGGTAGATATTAGTAAAATAAAATCAAAGGTGTCAAAAGAAGTAGAATTTTTTTTAGATAGTCTAGCAATATTAAATAAAAAGGGACAATTTTAATTGAAAAACTTTCAATAAAAATCTTTGTTTAAAAAACTCTCTATGTCTAGCTATACTCACACTTAGTCTATAATCCAGATTAATTATAATATCATAATATCAGAGATAAACCACTTTGAGAGATTATAATTAAAACCATATTAGTATTTATATCTATACTTTGGTGAGAATTTTAGAAGATAGTCTGTTGAGAATTCCCAAGCACCTAGGTCATTTATCCCGTTAATTTAGTGAAGAAAAAGGGCGCTAAGAGCCAGGGTGGGTCGAGATCTCCAGTGATCTGAAAATTCTACTAAGATGTACGATTTTTAGACTATATATTTTTAATTATGATTTTGATAAGTGT
Source organism: Przewalskia tangutica (assembly GCA_029844215.1). Taxonomy (NCBI): domain Eukaryota; kingdom Viridiplantae; phylum Streptophyta; class Magnoliopsida; order Solanales; family Solanaceae; genus Przewalskia; species Przewalskia tangutica. The sequence continues at coordinate 11,392,676 of CM056739.1, read as the reverse complement.
TAAACTCTGTAATTATTATGTTTATATTGATTAAAGATTGTACACTTTTATTTAAAAAATAAATTTTGAGTTGATACTACCTGCTTCTGTACTATATGCTTATTATTTGATAAACTTAGATAGAACTTTATTAAAGTATTATCTATACCCTCTTCAGGATTACTAGATGATGGAAAGATCCGACCGTAAATCCACTCCCTATGACAAAATGCCAATTTCATTGCTTGAAATTAGAGAAAGGAAGATGGAAAGGAAAAATAGAAGATAAAGAGAAAAAAGAGTATTATTTTTCTTTTTAACCAGATTTTTATTGTATGTCCTACTTTTAAAGTCACTATTTAAATTTTGTCTCTTTTTAAAAAACATTTACAAATATAAATACATTGACTTACCGTTTTCATTTTCACACTTTTTTACTTCAATACAAGAAAAAGGACCTACGGTGCCGGTTAAAAACCGTCATCTAAAGGGGTGGATGACGGTTTCTGTAAGTGTCATTGTAACCACTGTGACAAATAAATGACGGTTTCAACAACTGTCACAACATATGTGACGGCTATAAACCATCACAGATTTGCTCGTTGACTTTGACTATTTTCCGGCAATTGCTCGTTGACTTTAACTATTTCTTTTTTTCCCGGGTATTTATAAATTGTAACGGTAAAATATTTAAATTTTACTAATTTAATATTTATTTTTGGCATGAATTTTTTAAATAAATTTGAATTTTAATTAATTTAATTTAAATATAAAACAATTGCGGGTAAATTGATTTTGGCGCATTTTTTATTTAATAATTTTTTTTTTTAATTTTTCAATAATATTTAAATTGGTGGGAAAATAGCATATTGTAACTAAAATGTAACTAAATAATCAAATCATTTTAATAGACAATATTGAAACATTTACGAATTGATTTACAAAACAAAATGTTTCCAAATGTAACCAAAACAAAATGTTCTCAAATGTAACCAAAACAAAATGTTCCCATAAACGGCCAAAATATAAATATTATCCAACCAAACCATCATGAAGGTGGCACAACTTCTGTAGTACGGAAAATCTTTGAAAAATGATGCGCCCACTCAATCCGGACCACATCAAGTTCATGATGTGAAAATACTTCTTTTCCATTGTACTGTTAAACACAGTAGAGATCAATTAATTTTTTAATTATAATTAGGTCATTCTAATGTAACTACATTCAAATGTAATTTAACATGTTAGATCAATTATGATACACAATAGAGATCTATTAAAGTATATATAGACAAATACATAAATAAAAAATAATGTTAGATACTTACATTTTTTGCAGCAGAGATAAATCATTCACGAAGTTTTTAATGAAATGCAACATATAGCAATCACACTCGTATCCATTAGGCTCTTGTGGTACCTTAAAGCAAATTTAACCCAAACATTTACTTAACTGAACAAACTTGAACTTACATTACATGAAATTAAAGACTTGAATAAAATGAAGTACCTTAACAATTTTCAGCATTCTAGAAAAAGTTCATTTCTGATTATAACCTTTTTGGCTCTATAAAAAATGACAAAATATTAGAACATGCTTGTCATCATTCTTGAAATATAAATGACTAATAATATTAAAGTAAGTTAGTAAATAATAACAAGTAAACGATACGTATTGTGTGATAAATTTTACCAAGTCTTGATAGGGAGCATTATTAAGAGAATACAGCTAGTATACCTCAAATTTAGACACATAAAAACAGTCAATACTCAATGATTCCTACAAATCATGTATATTCAGTATTTCTCAATCTAATTAAGGGAAAAAGAGACTTTAAATACAACATATAAAGAAAACATAATTGACATACTGAGAATTATATGACATGAAGATATATTGTCCATCTTTCCCTTTCAACAAACGATCACATAGACTTGCTGCTCTTTTATCAGGTGGATTGTTTGGTTTACCTTTCGAATTTATATTTGCACACACCAAATCAGGCAGCACAAACCCAAATGGTCGCACTCTTCCTCTTTCCGACTGATTGTATTTCTCATGCAACAAGCTAAAATAGAAACATGGCAATACTTTTTGCATCAAGAAAACAGTTCACAACAAAATGCGAGGGGCCACCCGCGAACACAATGCCCAGAAAACCCGGCCCAGATCCTAGCCTTCTCTTCGCGAATGCGAGCCGTTTCTCACGAACACGGCTCACTCACTTCCCATTCTTCTTCGCGAATGTGATGTCTTCCTCGCGAACGTAAAGAAACAAACCAGAATCCCTTAACCAGAAAACTTTGGTTTTATGCTAATTCAACATCATGCAATATGGGAGCCTCTAAACTTAAATTTAAACATAGGTAATCAGGCAAAGTATGAGAGTCATCATATTCATGCCAAATCAAGCACACATGCAATGAGAAAAGGGGTTGAGACGTCCTCAGGGGCATAGTCCAGTGGTAAAGTCTGGGCGCTATAAGACGTTTTGGCATGGATAACGTAGGTTCGATCCCCGCAGGCGCGAAGAAATTCTGCATGTTGGGGAATTTGACCTTGTCTCATTGATCAGTTGTACGCTCCCAAAACTAGCCACTGGAGCACATCCCGCGATTTACTGGTGATGTTGTTGAAGGACCGGTGCCATCACCTCGAGGACGCCTGAGTAAGGACCGGTGCCATCACCTCGAGGACGCCTGGGTAATACCAGTGAAGTAGTCAGGCGCAAGCCTGGAAACCTCGATTATCAAAAAAAAAAAAAGGGGGGGTTGAGACAAATCTCATATGCAACAGGCCATGTCCAAATATAGTGAGTTTCTCAAACTCTTTTTAGACAATAGAAAGGATATTAACTTCTTTCCGGTCAATCATTCTTCTGGTTATATTCATCCCATTCTAAGTCATCTACTTTCCTTAATTGGGCTTAAACTCATTATTTGGAAATAGACAAGCAAATAGTTACCACACAAAAGCAATAATTAGTTCAATTAAGATTAAATGACTTCTTGTAGGCTTAATGGCATGATAAACTCATATGGAGACATAAGGCAATAGATACATAAGGAGATAAAAGGATGTAGGCTTCATCAATTCATTTCAGATTTAATTCACCAATAGTATCTCTATGTTAAGCATACAAGAAGTCATTTAATTAAGAAACTAAAAGCTTTCAAGCAAGGCATGTCTTAACAGTGCATAACATCAGTAGGACTGAGTAATATTTAAAATTAAAGGCAGAGAATAGGACTAGGCCTAAAGCCTTACCCAGACCCAAAATCATAAGCATATTGATAACTTGAAGGTCCCCAATTGACTTAAAAATGAAACATCACACCAGAACATAGTTAACAGTTAAATAGGGCAGATAGACATGTTCATCTCTAATTAAACATGAAGCAGGTATAGGCATAAACTGGCTTAGATATATACAAATGACTAAGACCCAAACTCAAGTTCAGAACCTTATATGATTAAGTGTTTAACTAGGTGATCTATTCCTAGTATGCTCAACATGACTATGCAACAAATGGATGGCCATTCACTTTAACATATAAGCACAAACAATATCTCAATTGTCAACTTATTTGACTCAGGTCAAGGTTCAAACCTCCTTTTCAATGAGTCTCAAATTAATTCAAGGGAAAAGGGGCATATTTTTCCTCAAACTTAAGGAAAAGGGGCATATTTGCCTTCCGTCAAAGTTTGGGGATAAATATACCCCTCCCGTTAATAAACTTGTACAATTTGCCCAATATTAACTGAGTTGCCCATGTGAGCGCCACATGGACGCCACCTATGCGCAAAGTTAATATTGGGAAAATTGTACAAGTTTATTAATGGGAGGGGTATATTTGTCCCCAAACTTTGACGGAGGGCAAATATGCCCTTTTTTCTTAAGTTTGAAGGCAAATATGCCCCCTTTTCCCTTAATTCAATTGAGAATAAGGCATGAGTGTTAGCTATATCAACAACATGTACACAGAGATAGCCTGATGCAGTATACAAATGGTTGTAGGAGTTTAAATATGACTCAAAGATCCCAAGGTACACAAATTCAACATGCACTAGCATTTCATGGCTCAAAGTGGTACTACATGCAGTCTACACTTTACAAAAGTATCAAACAATAATGCACAGGCCTCAGAATCCAGATAATACACATCAAGCTGACCATAGAAGCTATATCATACTTAGATTAAACTCAGACTCAACAAGAATGAGATCAATATGGGCACACAAGTTAAAATAGATCAATACACATACAACTCATGACCCAACAAAAATATTTCTAACAATATATGGATTAAATTTGGCTTCCAAGTATACAAACAGAGAATCACACATACACCAAGTTCAATTTAGGCTTAAAGCAATGCAAATATTTGAATAATCAGCAGAGCAGATCCTTAGTTCCGTTCATTATCTTAGACTTAGGTATGATATGGTTCAGGCCTAAAAAGATTCTTTATCATCAACTTTCTCATACAAGTCATTTTTAGTTCAACACCTATGCATATTTAAGTGTGCAAAAGATTCACAGTGAACAAAAATCATCTCATGACCAGCCCTCCACTTTGCTCGGCCATTGTTCTTAGCTCAGTACAAGAACCATTAGAAATCAGTTACCCTGGGGATGACAATAACCCCATCGATGTAGATTCTACTTCAACACTAGGCAAGAGGACCAACTATTCCTCCTTCCCTACTCGAAGGTCAAGATAGAACTGTCCAACAGAACCTGTATCCAGGTTTGAGATCAAGGTTCCTGCCTGTTCGAGTAGTGACTCAGATGACATGGATCCCTAGATGTCCAGCATCGAAACTCACTGCTCTATTTTCAACCCTCCACAAAATAGCAATCCACACTTGGCTTCCCTCTCTAAATGAATCAATTGTCACAACTGAACAAGCCTTCATACTCTTCAAAATTGGTAAAGGATTCAAAGTTTATCTAGGCAAGATAATTTTCTATCAAGTTGTCAACCTAGCAGAAAAAGAATCAACCTCTATCCTACCTTTTTCCTCTCTGATTTTCAAAATATTAACTAGCCAAGGACTAGAGCCATTGAGAGGAGATCTTTTGGGGAAAGTTCCTGAACTCTACATTGTCAATAAAGCTATACTTAAGATCAAAGAGAGAGTGATTGACCTCCAATGGACAAAAGAGACAGATAGGAAAAATGTTGCCAGGAATGTTCCTAACATTCAGGACAACACTGGTCCAAGACAACATGAACTGTCTACCAATTGGCTAGTGGAGCAGATTAATAAAATTAACTTACAAATTGCTGGAGTTGATAATGTCAGAGATACACTAGTTCGAGCAAGAGACTATTTCCTACTTCTGTTTTCTTCACAAAAAAAGGATGAAGAAGCTGAACAGGGGGAGCAGAGGATGTCTGGTGAAGACGCAAGTGGAGAATCTGCTGCTGCAGAAGAAGCTGTGGATGCTGTCATGCAGAGAGAAGAGGCAGTTGGAAGGAAAGTCTTGTTGATAAAGCTAAGGCTTAGAGCAGAAACTGAAGTTGTAAGACAAAGGGCTGAAGTCGAAGCTGCCAGACAGAGGAAGGAGCAAGCAGAGATCATCCAAAAGTAGAAAGCGGCTGGAAGCTATGATACATGACATGCAAGGGATATTTGCTGATACTATTTTGACTGCTGCTGTTGAATGTTGATTGTTGGTTACTGATTGAAAATTTGGGATGTAATTAACAATGATCTGACAATTTTTGTTTTGTTTTGGATGATGTAATTAAATGAGTATATTTTAGTATTTCTAGTCCTATATGAATGGCATATATATATGTTGCTCGTATATGTTGAGTTTATATGTCATCACAGGTTAAAGGGGAGCATTAGTGTAGTCATAGATATTAGGACAACACCTATGACATTGCCATAAGTCACTTGCACAAAATAGATTAGGTTTTATGAAGAAAGGCAAAAAGGGGGAGAATGTTAATGTTGGATTTGGTGTTGTGACATTTTGCCCAACATATCATTTTTAGTACTAAGTTAAAATAAAAAATGTTGGAACAAATGTCACGACATTCGAACCAATATTATGTGAAACAGTTTTTCCTTACTTCACGGAACTATGCAAATCTTGTGGGATTTCACCACGATGGTAAAGTGACTTGGCAAGGAGTTTTGGAGCTGATGAAAAATGTGGGAAGACCAAGTCAAAGTCGTTGCTAAGCTTGGGGAACAAGTCCAAGAAGTTAGAGGATCTTCTCCAACAAACCTTATCGGTTGTCCACCTTCCCTCAACCTCTACAACGATTCAATGAGCTTTTCAAGGAAGACCATCTACTATAAATAGAGAGGTTGAGACTGCATCAGTGAATCGATAACTAGAAAAAGTTAGAAAAAATATCAAGAGAGCTCTTCGATATATTCATCAGAAAACTGGATCACAAGTGTTGTCTGAGCGTGTCGACAACATTCTGTCCAACATTATAATTGCTGCCCAGATTCTAGATTTGTTCCTTATTGAAGCAATTGTAATGAGATGTTGTCTATGTCTATTTAGTTAGATTTTTCAGGCAGAAGTCATCTGCGACTTCAACTTTTTAATTCTTTTGTATTATCTTGTAATATTGTAAAAGAAGGAATTTATTCAATTGTATATAAATATATACAATATTTTCGATCACTAACCGTCATAGGTTATATTAACCTATGTAAATATTAAACCTTTGTATTTTTTATATTTCCGCTGCATTTACTCTTAAAGTTTTATGTTTTTATCGAAGTGTTGTCACTTGTGTTAGACAACATTATCGCTGACATTTGCAAACTGTATTAACATTCAAGTTTGTTTATTTCCAGTTTGTTTTTATTATTTCATAGTATACCCCGGGACCCAACAAGATGTACAATGCTGCTCCAGTTATAATTAATTTGTACAGTGTTAAATTGATTACTGAAAAATAATCTCTTGATTATTCTTATTAATGAAAGACATATATATACAAGTTACAAGGAAGATCATCTTTCTATTCTACCTAGAAATCCCTATTATATTTGAAGACTAACTTTACAATTATAGTAATATTACACTACTAATTAAGGTACAAACCTAAGTCTAATATTTACCAAATACACAAGAAAGGGGAAGGGCCCCACACGGTACATGGGCATGGGCCACACGGCTGGACCAACTGTTTAACACACCCCCGCAGTCATAGCGGGCGGTCTTCGTACTGTTATACCCCGTAGTTCTGACCCTACGTATGAGAGCGTACGAAAGCATGTAAGACTTAAAAAAAAATTAAGGATAGGTTGACGGATTGTTCCGGGCGGGTTTTAGTCAACTTTGAGGCGGATTATGACCCGATACTTTAAGAATTCCTAAGTGTTTCAAAGGCCCAGGGCGTAGTTCGTTGAGTCTAGATTCCAACGCAACCAACCGTTCGTCTATAGGACGTCGGAGTAGAAAGTTATGAGAGTTACAAGTTCAGTGCGCAGACGGACAGAAATGCGTTTCAGGCAAAGGCAACAGGGCCGCGGCGCCGGATGCAGGGCCGCGGCGCCGAAAGTACTGAGGGGCCGCTGAAGTTGCAGCCGCGCCTGGAAGCAGGGCGCGCCGAAGTTCGCAGAAGTCGCGGAGGTTTCAGCGGCGCCGGAAGCAGGACATGGCCGAGGCGGGATTCTGGGCGGAAAAACTTAGGAAAAGTCATATTTTTCTTTTAAAAGACCTTGGGAGGGTGACAAGTGTCCCCCCCCCCCCCATCTGATTTTGCATGCACTATATTGACCAAGTCTTCAAGACTTGGTCATATTTCATCTCTCTCTCTTAGACAAAAGCTCTTCCTTCTCTCTTAAAAGTTCAAGTTCATCCTTCTCTCTAAAATCCCAAGAGACATTCTAGCCTTAGGAAAAATCTGAAAAGTTAAGAACAACAAGGAAGCTTGTGGCTAGCTTGTTGGTGTTGTTGTGGTGGTGTTCTTGGCAAGAAAGCTAGCAAAATATTTGGAATAAATTTGGCTAAAGCTCTAAGGTAATGATTCTTCCTTTATAATTAGTTGTTAGTGATGCATTTTAAGAAGAAAGAACTTGTGGTAGTAAATAATGCTCTTAGAGTCATTGCATGCAAGAAATGTGGTTTGGATATGAAAGGATTGGTTAAGAAGATATTATGAGCATGTTGTAGCCTAAAAACTACCCTAGAATTGTTAAGTGAATTGTTGTACCTTATGGGGCAGAATTTTACACACCCAAGTTTAGGTGTGTAATCCCCTTTAAAATGTTGGATTGTTGAGCCTTCAATGTGGCGTTTGGATGATAAATTCGGCCTTGAGAAAGGTGGCAAAGTATGTAGAAACAAAGGAAATGCTGCCCAATTTTCCATAGAATTTAGGGGCTTTGAACTTAGATTATTTCTACATTGAAATTAGAGGTTAATAAACGTATTATGGTTATTATATGTTGGCATATTACTTGCGGTAGTTTGAGCTTAGCAAGTGGATTGACCGAAGAGGTATGTGGAAACTTTCTTATCTTTTGAGCATGAGTAGTTATAACTATATAGCGGTGAGACGACGTGTTTTGAATGAAGTAAATCCTTTTGTTATACTTGACTTGTTTTAAGGAAATGTCTAAGTTGGTTGGGTTAAGAAGTTAACCGCTTGTTCTTAAGGAATGGTTTATCCTAAATAATGTAGACAAGGATTTCTTGACATAATGAAGTATAGAGTACTTGTGGTGTGAAAGTATTGAATATTGAATTATTCTAAAAGATAAGAGACTTAAATTTTTGAGGTAAGAAACTTGTTTTCTAAAGGATAAGGGGCTTGAAGTATTTTGAAAATTGTATGAATTTGTTTGAAGTATAAGTCTCTTGGTTAGTAAAAGAACGAAATGGTTCATAAGGAGTTATAACGGTTTTATGGGAAGTTAGTTATAACGGCCTTATGAATGGATAAGGATGTCGTAAATTTCTAAAGCATAAAGTTAGTATAACGGCTTTATGGGAAGTTGGTTATAATAACTTTATGGAAGGTTATGAAAGTTGTCTATTTTGATTAATGAGCATAAGTTGTCTAGATTGTGGGAAAATTGAAGTTACTTGGTTTCAAGCTTTGAAATGAGTTTTCTAAAGGTGTAGTAACTTACTTTGAAAAATAGACACGCCTCGATACTACGGGTGTTAGTATCTTGGATTTTACATAAAAAGGAGGCTTTCGAAAAGAATGTACGTACATAGTACTTTGGCTTGTTTAATTGAGAATTATTCTATGTGTGCCTTGATAAGTACTTTGGCTTGCTTAAATAAGAATTCTCTTGGTTTATGTGAAAAGAAGGCATGGTAATTGTCTTGGTTTATATAAAGGCATGGTATTGCAATTCGAATTAAAAGCATGTAATTATGAGTCTATTTGGGCGTACCGTCAGTGATGGAGGATTCCACGGGTATGCGGCCATGATGAGGGTTCGTTTTCCCTGTTGACAGTATTATTCCATGGATTAGCTCTCCATAAGGTCTACTGATGCAGGGTGGATCTAGTAGTTAGCCCTCGTACTTGCCCCGGTCAGGATTAGGGCGAAGTGGTGTGATGCAGGGTGGATCTGGTGGTTAGCCAGCGTACTTGCCCCGGTCAGCGATGTGACGCAGGGTGGATCTGGTAGAGGCTATCGCACTTGCCCCGGTCAGCTTCGTGATTTCAGTTATAGTATTGTTGGTACGGGTGGATCTGGTAGCTGACTTTCGTACTTGCCTGGCGATTGAGGATGCAGTGGATCTGGTAGCTATGCCTTCGCATTTGCCTCGTACGGTTCTTATGATACAGGTGGGATCTAGTATTCATGTGTACTCCTTAGTGTTGTTATATCATAGACTGCTGGCAGTGAGGAAGGAATTCCATGGGCACGATTGATATTATGGGCATGAGACCTATGGCTATATTTGAGTGATGACTTAGAGGGCGTGAGTCCCTGACTTGACATGGCTGCGTATATGTTGTGTACTGTAGTTTGGCTATCATACATGTCTCATGCTTTATATATATGCTATTATGATTTCATTACAGTATTTTCAGTTTCACATACTTGGTACCTGTTATCGACCTCGCCGGCTGAGTTCATGCGGCAGGTCGAGATACGTAGCTTGCTGGTCCGCTCTCTTAGGATCACCGTTCAGTTCTTGGAAAGCTCCATCTCTCCGGAGGATTTGTCTTTTTGGTATGATTCCCTGAGGTTATAGACTTTTGTACATTCAGGGGGTATGGCGGGGCCCTGTCCCGCCACGCTTGTTATTTCTGAGTGCGTAGTCACGTTTGTGGTTTGTAAGGATAAGTTGTACTTCGATTAAGTATGTTTTATGGAAGGCACTTATCTACCGCCATGATGTTTACCTTTTATAAGTTATGCGTTATGTATGTTCCGCTATTCTCTCGACATATCTGGACAGGTACCCTGAGGTACGATCGCGGCCGAAGTCGGGTCGTGACAAAAGTGGTATCGAGCGATTAGTCCTCGGAAAGTGTCTCAGGCCGTGTCTAGTAGAGTCTTGATTATCGGTGTGTTGTGCACCACATTTATAATCGTGAGGTCGCAGGACATTTAGGATTGGTTTCATTCTTCTCTCTTTGAGATCGTGCAATGAGATTGTCATAGTAGGTTGAGTCCTCTCTGACCTATCCTTGTGTAACAGTTATGCCTCAACGTAAGGAGAAAAGAGCCCAGAAGGGCAAGCCAGAAGCAGGAGCTGCTAGGTGTACGCAGAGAGTTACGAGATTCGGCACGCACTATGCACGAGGTAGTAAGTGGTCGGCGAGTTCGCCACGCCGACAAGATAGAGGAGCCAGAGCGGCGGTAGCTCCAGAGGCTCCGCACCCGAGCCTCGAGCCCGCGGCGAGCGAGTATAGGGATTACGAGAGCGGTCGGGTTGTTGACTAGCATCGTGGTAGGCAAAGACGCCAGGCCAGCCGGCTAACCCTGGGCCGGCGCTTTAGGATTCGGGACTTTCTGAGTTGTAATCCACCCGAGTTCTATGGTTCGAGGTCTGAGGAGGATCCTCAGGAGTTTATTCGACAGGTGCGGCGGACTACGCAGGTGCTTAGGGCCTCGGAGACGGAGTACGTTGTGTTAGCTTCTTACCGGTTACGCGATATTGCGTTGAACTGGTTTGAGCCATGGGAATTGTCTAGAGGGGATGGTGCTCTTCCAGCGGTTTGGGAGGAGTTCGCAGAGGCCTTCCTGGATCACTTCTTGCCTCCTGAGTTGAGGAGAGCCCGCGTGGATAGATTCTTGACCTTGAGGCAGAATGGGAGGACCATCAGAGAGTACAGCCTGGAGTTTGACTCTTTGGCCAGGTATGCGCACACTATTGTAGCCGACATGGCAGACAGAGTTCATCGCTATGTGATGGGGCTAGACCGTCATATGATTATTGCATGCTTGGGAGTGGCTCTTCAGCCAGGTATGGATATCGCCAGGATGCAGGCATATGCGCAGGGGATAGAGGACAGAGAAATGGAGGGTCAGCTTGACTCAGGCCAGCCCAAGAGGGCCAGGACAGCAGGGTCTCAGGGCAGCTTTCGAGGCGGACCGCCTCAGCAGCAGGCTAGTTACGCGCCTCAGCCAGTACGGAGTACTCCACCACAGTCTTCAGGACGTTCGGGAGATTCGGGAGCAGGACAGGGCTCCAAGGGTTCAGGTTTTCGGGAGAGTAGGGGTGTTAGTCTGAGGAAGCCACCTCTACCTCGGTGTAGCCGATGTGGTAACACCCATTATGGGGAGTGTCGTGCTAGTTTGGGTAATTGCTATGCATGCGGCCAGCAGGGCCATTATGCGAGGAACTGTCCGACCAGAGATAGCACGGATGTAGAGATTCAGCCTTCGGGATCAGTGGCTGGTTCATCGCCTTCTTTTGTTATGCGCCGTGCAGGGCAGGATCATGATTAGAACGACAAGGGGAGTGTGAAGCAATAATTACAGGTATATCTTTGACCCTTTAGAGATTAGTATGCATGATAGGATTGTTGTATGATTTAGTGTTATGAACAGAGGATATTGAGACTGTGTACATGTGATAGAATGAGTGGTAAATACGAGCCGCAATTTAGGCCGTGAACGGGGGTAAAGTAGTAATGGTTCATATGTTGGGTTCGTTTTCTGTTTGACTTACGGTGAATGGGTATGCGTGTGCGATATCTTAGGGTCATAGGTGGCATAATGAAGTTCCATTAGTATATAGTACGAGAATGTACCGAGGAATAGTAGTTTGGCTCCAAAAGAACATTCGGGGATGAATGTTTCTAAGGGGGGGAGAATGTTATACCCCGTAGTTCTGACCCTACGTATGAGAGCATACGAAAGCATGTAAGACTTAAAAAAAAATTTAAGGATAGGTTGACGGATTGTTCCGGGCGGGTTTTAGTCAACTTTGAGGCGGGTTATGACCCGATACTTTAAGAATTCCTAAGTGTTTCAAAGGCTCAGGGCGTAGTTCGTTGAGTCTAGATTCCAACGCAACCAACTGTTCGTCTATAGGACGTCGGAGTAGAAAGTTATTAGAGTTACAAGTTCAGTGCGCAGACGGACAGAAATGCGTTTCAGGCAAAGGCAGCGGCGCGCGCGGATGCAGGCTGCGCGCCGGATGCGAACGCGGCGCGAAAGTACGAGGGGCCGTTAAAGTGCAGCCGCGCGCCGGAAGCAGGCCGCGGAAGTTCGGAAGGCTGCGGAGGTTTAGCGCGGCCGCGGAAGCAGGCGCGCGCCGAGGCGGATTCTGGCGAAAAACTTAGGAAAAGTCAGATTTTTCTTTTAAAAGACCTTGGGATGGTGACAAGTGTCCCCCCCATCTGATTTTGCATGCACTATATTGACCAAGTCTTCAAGACTTGGTCATATTTCATCTCTCTCTCTTAGACAAAAGCTCTTCCTTCTCTCTTAAAAGTTCAAGCTCCTCCTTCTCTCTAAAATCCCAAGAGACATTCTAGCCTTAGGAAAAATCTGAAAAGTTAAGAACAAGAAGGAAGCTTGTGGCTAGCTTGTTGGTGTTGTTGTGGTGGTGTTCTTGGCAAGGAAGCTAGCAAAATATTTGGAATAAATTTGGCTAAAGCTCTAAGGTAATGATTCTTCCTTTATAATTAGTTGTTAGTGATGCATTTTAAGAAGAAAGAACTTGTGGTAGTAAATAATGCTCTTAGAGTCATTGCATGCAAGAAATGTGGTTTGGATATGAAAGGATTGGTTAAGAAGATATTATGAGCATGTTGTAGCCTAAAAACTACCCTAGAATTGTTAAGTGAATTGTTGTACCTTATGGGGCAGAATTTTACACACCCAAGTTTAGGTGTGTAATCCCCTTTGAAATGTTGGATTGTTGAGCCTTAAATGTGGCGTTTGGATGATAAATTCGGCCTTGAGAAAGGTGGCAAAGTATGTAGAAACAAAGGAAATGCTGCCCAATTTTCCATAGAATTTAGGGGCTTTGAACTTAGATTATTTCTACATTGAAATTAGAGGTTAATAAACGTATTATGGTTATTATAGGATGGCATATTACTTGTAGTTTGAGCTTAGCAAGTGGATTGACCGAAGAGGTATGTGGAAACTTTCTTATCTTTTGAGCATGAGTAGTTATAACTATATAGTACGGTAGACGTACATGTTTTGAATGAAGTAAATCCTTTTGTTATACTTGAATTGTTTTAAGGAAATGTCTAAGTTGGTTGGGTTAAGAAGTTAACCCGCTTGTTCTTAAGGAATGGTTTATCCTAAATAAGGTAGACAAGGATTTCTTGACATAATGAAGTATAGAGTACTTGTGGTGTGAAAGTATTGAATATTGAATTATTCTAAAAGATAAGAGACTTAAATTTTTGAGGTAAGAAACTTGTTTTCTAAAGGATAAGGGGCTTGAAGTATTTTGAAAATTGTATGAATTTGTTTGAAGTATAAGTCTCTTGGTTAGTAAAAGAACGAAATGGTTCATAAGGAGTTATAACGGCTTTATGGGAAGTTAGTTATAACGGCCTTATGAATGGATAAGGATGTCGTAAATTTCTAAAGCATAAAGTTAGTATAACGGCTTTATGGGAAGTTGGTTATAATAACTTTATGGAAGTTTTATGAAAGTTGTCTATTTTGATTAATGAGCATAAGTTGTCTAGATTGTGGGAAAATTGATGTTACTTGGTTTCAAGCTTTGAAATGAGTTTTCTAAAGGTGTAGTAACTTACTTTGAAAAATAGACACGTCTCGATACTACGGGTGTTAGTATCTTGGATTTTACATAAAAAGGAGGCTTTCGAAAAGAATGTACGTACATAGTACTTTGGCTTGTTTAATTGAGAATTATTCTATGTGTGCCTTGATAAGTACTTTGGCTTGCTTAAATAAGAATTCTCTTGGTTTATGTGAAAAGAAGGCATGGTAATTGTCTTGGTTTATATAAAGGCATGGTATTGCAATTCGAATTAAAAGTATGTAATTATGAGTCTATTTGGGCGTACCGTCAGTGATGGAGGATTCCACGGGTATGCGGCCATGATGAGGGTTCGTTTTCCCCGCTGATGTTATTCCATGGATTAGCTCTCCATAAGGTCCATCACGCAGGTGGATCTAGTCGTTAGCCCTCGTACTTGCCGGCCGAGACGTGATGCAGGTGGATCCGGTAGTTGGCTTTCGTACTTGCCGCCGGGGTTAGGGCGAAGTGGTGTGATGCGAGGTGGATCGGTGGTTAGCTGCGTATTGCCTTGGCCGATGTGACGCAGGTGGATCCGTAGAGGCTATCGCACTTGCCCCGCCGCCGTGATTTCAGTTATAGTATTGTTGGTACGGGTGGATCTGGTAGCTGGCTTTCGTACTTGCCCCGGTCAGTTGAGGATGCAGGGTGGATCTGGTAGCTATGCCTTCGTACTTGCCTCGTACGGTTCTTATGATACAGGTGGGATCTAGTATTCATGTGTACTCCTTAGTGTTGTTATATCATAGACTGCCGGCAGTGAGGAAGGAATTCCACGGGCACGATTGATATTATGGGCATGAGACCTATGGTTATATTTGAGTGATGACTTAGAGGGCGTGAGTCCCTGACTTGACATGGCTGCGTATATGTTGTGTACTGTAGTTTGGCTATCATACATGTCTCCTGCTTTATATATATGCTATTATGATTTCATTACAGTATTTTCAGTTTCACATACTTGGTACCTGTTGTACTGACCTCCTTCGGGGGGCTGCGTTCATGCCGCAGGTCGAGATACGTAGCTTGCTGGTCCGCTCTCTTAGGATCACCGTTCAGTTCTTGGAAAGCTCCATCTCTCCGGAGGCTTTGTCTTTTTGGTATGATTCCCTGAGGTTATAGACTTTTGTACATTCAGGGGGTATGGCGGGGCCCTGTCCCGCCACAGTTGTTATTCCTAGAGGTCTGTAGTCACGTTTGTGGTTTGGGCTGTAAGGATAAGTTGTACTTCTGATTAAGTATGTTTTATGGAAGGCAGCCTTATCGGCTGGCCAGCGATGTTTACCTTTTTATAAGTTATGCGTTATGTATGTTCCGCTGCTATTCTCTGACATATACCTGACAGGGTACCCCGGTAGGGTACCAGTCGCGGCCCCGGGGTCGGGTCGTGACACGTACGCTGAGATTGTCTCTAAAATCTTAAAAAAGGACTGAGGGAAGACCCTTTGTAAAGATGTCTGCAATTTGATATCTCGAAGGAACATGGCAGACACGTACTTGTCCTTTTGCTACCTTTTCTCGAACAAAGAGAATATCCATCTCTATGTGTTTAGTACGCTGGTGCTGAACTGGATTACCAAAAAGGTAGATGACACTTATATTATCACAATACACCAAGGTAGCTTTCTCAATGGGACAATGAAGCTCTAAAAGAAGATTTTGTAACCAACATGATTCGGAGACCACATTAGCTACCCCCTCGATACTCGGTCTCTACACTTGAACGTGAAAGCGTAGATTGTCGTTTGGCAGACTATGAGACCAAGTTGTTACCCAAAAACATACAATATCCAGACGTAGACCATCTAGTGTCAGGACAACCACCCCAATCAGCAATCTGTATAGGAGACCAATGTAGACGTCGACGAAGGATACAAATGCAAACCATACTCAAGTGTTCCCTGAATGTACCTAAGAATGCGTTTGAGTGCATTCATATGTTCAACTCTGGGATCATGCATAAACAAACACACCTGCTGTACGACATATGTAATGTCTAGTCGCGTGAACAAATAAATCGGGCGGCGCTCCAAGACTACGATACTGGCCGGATCCTCATACGGAGCTACCGCAAAGACTCAACTTGGGTTTAGTATCAACTGGAGTAGAAGTGGACTTACAGGATGAAATCACAGTCCTTCAATGATCTCTGTTGCATACTTTCTCTATGATAAGAACAATCCACCTGCATGACGAGTTACAACAATCCCCAAAAAGTAACTCAAATGGCCCAAGTCCTTCATGGCAAACTCAGAACTGAGCATTGTCATAATAGACTTGCACAAAATATCAGAAGAGGCAGTCAAGATAATATCATCAATACATAACAGAATATAAGCCATGGAAGATCCTCGACGGTATACGAATAATGAATTATCAGACATGCTGTGAGAAAAACCCATAGTCGAAACAAAATCAGCAAACCTCTTATACCAAGCTCGAGGAAACTGCTTAAGTCCATACAAAGACTTCTTTAATAGACAGACATGATTAGGATATCTAGTATTCCTAAACCCCAAGGGTTGATGCATATACACTGTCTCGTGAAGATCACCATATAGGAAAGCATTCTTCACATCTAGTTAATGAATGGGTCATGATTTCGAAAGAGCCAAGATGAGCACAGTATGAATAGTAGTCGGCTTGACCACCGGGCTAAATGTCTCACCACAATCCACACCAAGTTGCTGAGTCTCACCATCACCTACAAGACGAGCCTTATGTTTTGCAAACGAACCATCAAAATTCTCTTTATGAGAACAAATCCACATAGGCCGAATAATATTAACACCAGATGGACGGTGCACCAACTCCCACGTCTTATTATCAATAAGAGCATTATACTTATCGGTCATGGCAATTTTCCAATTAGGGTCATTAAGGGCAGACACAGGATTATAGGATAAGTGTGATTTAAGAATATTTGAATTCAAATTAAAACGTCTTTTTGGTTTAAAAATACTCCGTTGACTGCGAGTGATTGGACCTTTTGTCACGACCCGACCCCGGATCCGTGACCGGTGCCTTAACCCGGGCACCCTTGTGACACAACATCAGAGAAAACCAGCGGAATATAAACTCACAATAAACAACCATAATGATATAAAATAGTCTAGCCCAAAATGGCTACCTCAAAAGTACATAAAACCGAACAGTTACATCCTTAAACAAACCAAGTTATGACAAGACTACAGGCCTCTAAGAAGGAGTAACACTATGACGGGACAGGGCCCCGTCATGCCCCTGAATGTACAAAACATCAACAACACCGGGGAGAACCATACCAAAAGTCGAGCCTCCGAAGAAATGGAGCTCCTGACACCTGAGTAAAAGATACTAGGAATGAGGATCTACCACCTGCTTTCCCTTACTCGCATTTAACGGCCGGAGGAAGGGGGTCAGTACACAACGTACCAAGTATGTAAAACTGGAAAATACTGTAGTAATATGATAAGTCCAAAATACACTGAAGTTATAGATAAAATCAAATTAGGTTGCACTGTGCCTTACTAACAATGAGAGTAACAAGTATAAGTATAATACTGCATAAAAATAGGAGGCTCATGATCAAAACAGGATCTCTCGCCCGTAGTATCATTAAGCAATCCTACTCGCGGATCGTTTCACCCGCATGGATCTTGTGGATCCGCATAAGGCCATCCGCCTCGCATGGGACTATTTCACCCGCATGGGACTATTTCACCCGCATGGATCCTGTGGACCCGCATGGGACTGTATTTCACCCGCATGGGACTATTTCACCCGCATGGACCCAGTGGGCCCGCATGAGTACAAGCGCCGCACTCGCATCATGGGTAGCAAATCCATGGAATACGCAGTAATAACAATGATAATACATAAATCAGCACAACCGGCTAGTATACATAACATAAGCGCTACCGGCTTATCAGAATACTCAGTGATAATAATAATAATACATAAATCAGCACAACCGGCTAGTATACATAACATAAGCGCTACCGGCTTATCATAACATAACAAGATAAGAAATCTTATAACTTCTTATGAACATTATTAATATAAATCCTCTCATTTTAGCTCATTAAGGCACTACATGTCTTTTTAAGAGAAATACGGGAATTTAACCCAAGTATCACATATCGTAAACCTTTTTCGAAATGACTTCTTTTTTATATAAAACTTCCAAGATACTAATACCCATAGTATCATGTCACAACCACTTTCAAAACAAGTCACAATTTCCCATTTAGAAAATATCCCAAGCTTCTAAATCAAGTGACTTCATTTCCTTTAAAACCTTAGGCCATTAATGCCTTAAAACAATTTGCCTTCCACAAATTCAACTCATTTTCCCCTTGCTTATTTTATGTAAAGTAGACCCTTCTTTATTTACCTTTTTCCCAAACTAATATAACCAACTTCCCATAAAGCCGTTATATTAACATTTTACGTTAGTCAAACACATTTCCATATGTCCAAGGGACTTATACCTTTAAAACGAAACAAGTATCATATACATCAAAACAAGTGAAGATTATCAAATCTTGTACGTATACCGCACTACATAGATACAACTACTCATGCTCAAGAGATAGGAAAGCTCTACATACCTCTTCGGTCAATCCACTTGTTAATTCCAACTATCGCACGTAATACGTCAACCTATAATGACCATAATACGTTTATTAACTTCTAGTTTCAAAGTAGAATATTTCCAAGTTCAAGGTTACTAATTCCTATGGAAAATTGGGCAGCATTTCCTTTGTTTCTACTCACTTTGTCACCTTTTCAAAGGCCGATTTTTAACACTCAAACGCCACATTTAAGGTCCAACATCCAAACCAACACAAAGGGGATTACACACCTAAACTTGGGTGTGTAAAATTCTGCCCCATAAGTTATAACAATTAATCTTAACAAGTTTAAGGTAATTTTTAGGCTACCAAATGCTCACATAACCTTTTTAGCCAAATCTTTCATACCCAAACCACATTTCTTGCATGCAATGACTCTAAGAGCATTATTTACTACCACAAGTTCTTTCTTCTTAACATGCAACACTAAAAACTAATTCTAAAGGAAGAATCATTACCTTAGAGCTTTAGCCAAATTTTTCCAACAACTTGCTAGCTTCCTTTCTAAGAATACCACCACAACAACCTTCACAAGCTAGCCACACGCTTCCTTCTTGCCTTTACTTTTCAGATTTTTCCTAAGGCTAGAATATCTCTTGGAAATTTAGAGAGAAGGAGGAGCTTGAAATTTTAAGAGAGAAGGAAGAGCTTTTGTCTAAGAGAGAGATGAAAGATGACCAAGTCTTCAAGACTTGGTCAATATAATGCATGCAAAATCAGATGGGGGGGGGGGACACTTGTCACCCTCCCATGGCCTTTTTAAAAGAAAAGATCAGATTTTCCTAAGTTTTTCCGCCAGATTTCCCGCCTCGGCGCCGCGGCCCTGCAGTCGGCGCCGCGGCGCTGAAACTCCTGCCGCCTTCTTAGGACTTTCCGGCGCCGCGGCCCTGCTTCCCGGCGCCGCGGCGCTGAAACTTCAGCGACCCTTCAGATCTTCCGGAGCCGCGGCCCTGTCTTCCGGCGCCGCGGCCCTACAATCACCCGCCTTGGCGCCGCGGCCCTGACTCTGGCGCCGCGGCGCTGAGGCCCCTGACCGCGGTCCAGACCCGAACCACGGGGTATAACATTCTCCCCCCCCCCTTAGAAACATTCGTCCCGAATGTTCCTTCTAGGCTTACTCGAATCACAAATCGACGTAGACGCTCTTAACTACTCTTTTGCAAATAAAGACGTTCCCCACGGCCACAACAATACTTAAGCACAATTGCTAAATCAAAACTAACAAGCACGAAAGTGGGTTACCTGGAGGTGTAGGGAATAAGTGAGGATATTTCTTCATCATGTCCTCCTCCGCTTCCCACGTCATCTCTTCCCTGTTCTCGTTCCGCCATAAGACCTTGACGGAAGCCACATCCTTTGTCCGAAGTCGCCTAACCTGACGATCGAGTATCGCTATGGGACTCTCCTCATACGATAACTCCTCTGTTACCTGGACATCATGAATCGGGTGCACTCTAGATGGATCTTCGATACATTTCCGCAACATAGACACATGGAAAACTGGATGTACCGCCTCCAAATCGGACGGCAGATCTAACTCATAGGCAACCTTGCCTACCTTACGGATAATCTGATAAGGCCCAATGTACCTTGGGCTAAGTTTCCCCTTCTTCCCAAATCTCATCACACCCTTCATGGGTGACACCTTCAGGAAAACCCAATCATGTACCTCAAACTCCAAGTGTCGACGCCGCTGATCTGCATACGACTTCTGCCGACTCTGGGCTGCCAATAACCGCTCCTGGATAAGCTTCACCTTATCCACTGCCTGCTGAACCAAGTCTGGCCCGACTAACTGAACTTCTCCTACCTCGAACCAGCCTATCGGTGACCTGCACTTCCTCCCGTATAAGGCCTCATAAGGCGCCATCTGAATACTAGAATGGTAGCTGTTGTTATAAGCAAACTCCACGAGAGGTAAATGATCCTCCCAGCTACCCCTGAAATTAATAACACAAGCCCGCAGCATATCCTCAAGTGTCTGGATAGTGCGTTCGCCCGTCCGTCGACCGAGGTGAAATGCGATCTTGAGACTCACCTGTGTCCCCAATCCCTTCTGAAAAGACCTCCAGAAGTTAGCCGAGAACTGGACTCCTCTATCTGATATAATCGACACCGGGACTCCGTGCAGTCTCACAATCTCTCTAATATATAATCTGGCATAGTCCTCAGCTGAGAACGTCGTTCTGACCGGAAGAAAATGGGCTGATTTCGTCAGCCTGTTGTCGCGCCCTTTTTCGACCGCGACTTTATTCTAGCGAACCCTGCTCAACATGCAAATGTTAGAAAAATAAATAATAAAATGCTAATAAAGTTTAAGAGGCTTAAAGGTTTTAAAAATGCTAAAAGGATGCTAAAATTGCAAAAGATGCTAAAGTTTAAAAGGGTGCTAAAATGCTAAAGGGTTGCTAGAATGCTATGGTTCATGAGTCGCCACCTAATTAATTTGGGTGAATTAGGACACCTAAATGTTTAACTAGTTTAAAGTAAAACATTAACTCCATTTTAATGGTCTGCTAAACTTAGTGAAATTCTGGGTAAGGGTTCTTTATTAATCTAGAGGGAAGGGGTTAGGCACCCTCTAAGATCCGCTAACTTGCGGTTGTCCTGCCAAACCTAGGGTAATTATTATATAAAATGCGTGTTTAAAAGCATTTAAGAAAAAAGAGATTTGTAAGTATAAGATATATTCTCTAAAATACTTTGCAAGATTTGTGTATAAAAGACAAAGTCAGTTTTGAAAAATATGCGATTAAGGTACCTAAATACTATATTAGATAAAATATATATTGCAGGGGTATAGTGCGAAGGCAATAAATAGGCCTGACATAATTTATAAACATAGTATAAAGTTCAAAAATATGCATTCATGTTGTTTGTAAAATACTTTTTGGCAATGGGAAATAAAGGGAAAGTTAGTTACTTATGAATTTGCTTTGTTAATCATGCAAAAGTATGGTTTAGGTTTTAATTACTGTTGGTTTTGTGATGCAAGCTAGATTATTTTTTGGCAAAATTAGACATGCATGACAATCCTAAAAGGCAAGTAAGTTAAGCGGTGAACTTTAAATTACCTTCCCCACTTATATGTTTAAAGGCTAATTGCTAGAAATTCTCCTATTAATTACAAAATTAAATAATGAAATTACAATAAATAAATAAAGGCATAAAAATGAGATAAGCAAGTTAAGAGAGTGAAGGGATTGGAGCGGATGACCCCGTCCTATTTGTTTGTCTAGGAATGGCCGAAGAGGGACTCGATGGATGTATATGCATGCCTTACGTTTGCCACGACGAGTCTCGTTATGAGACTCTTTGTTGCTCCGGTGCGTGTCATGTAAAAAAAAGAAAGATAAGGATTAGAATGTCCTCAAAAAAAACTCACA
This sequence comes from Przewalskia tangutica, assembly GCA_029844215.1. Classification (NCBI taxonomy): domain Eukaryota; kingdom Viridiplantae; phylum Streptophyta; class Magnoliopsida; order Solanales; family Solanaceae; genus Przewalskia; species Przewalskia tangutica. The sequence continues at coordinate 11,370,500 of CM056739.1, read as the reverse complement.
AATAATAAATAGCATTGGTATCAGTATTTAAACAAAGATAACCACTTTATTTAGGCAACAAGCAAAGCCCGAAATAATAATCAAACAATGACAATTTGATTCAAAATATTTAAGGAATAACGTCATGTAATAAAAGCCCAACAATTTACAAATCTTAGTCCTTTAAAGGGAATGATAACAAAAGATCTGGGATACCTAATATACATAAACTTACCAAGTAAAAGTAGCGTGTATGGAAGATGTATACCAGTTATATTTAGAACAAATAAAGAAACAGATATAGAGATTGATGCGGGATCATCTTTTAAAACAGAATGAGCTACAATATCAATCACGCAAAGAAACAACACACATGATCTCAAGCTTCCTCTCAAGTTGACATATTTAAGTTTTAATTCACAACAATGCATAAGGGTGTCATTTAATTTGGTTCTCTCGACAGATTCATCTATTATTCTGAGTTTTCTAAGAAACATAGGCTTCACTATCTTAGATCTAAATGCCGACCTATTCAATCCATTTTTTTTTTCAATTGAGACTAGTGTTAAGATGCCATATCAAAATAGTGAACCATTTTTTACTAACAAACATGCTACCTGAGGTCTGAATCTATCCCCTGAATCCATCATACAGACTTAAAAGTAATCGAATTACACAGAGAAAATCCATAGCCAGTTTTAACACACTAAACAGACCCAGATATGACCAAGCTTCAGATTACATATACAAATATATGACCATTTTTATCCAGAGAAAATATACATGCTTCATTATTGGTCTTAAGTAAAAAAAAAACTGGGAGTAAACAAGTCAAGCTCATACACGACCATCGCACCCTATTACTGATAACATGTAGGACTTTATGAATTGGAGCAGACACACAAACATCTACAAATTGTGGATTAAGACTACTGTTTGTTGGACTCTAAGAATAAACCTACATTTAACTCAATATGCAAACATCATTCGATCTAGAACATCTATAAAGATTCCAAAATATACATGACCAATTCACATATTTGCTAACATGTTGTCATATTATGGTTCAGGTAGACACGTACGGATTAAGAAAATTAAATCAAAAACATCGATACGAGTAGCAAATTAGCAACAAACACAAGTATTTAGGTTGATAAGTCTTAAAGCCATTTAGAATTGGGTGAAGTTCAGATCCCAAAACTATATCATGCTTAAGAGATGCACACACACCTACACTAACAATCGTACGCTGTTAACATTCAAAACAGTCTCAAACAACTCATAACAACACAATATTACTCAACACAATACGTAATACATTACTGTATCGTATTAATCTCAGATTATGCGAATAAGACTAAACTACTACATATTTAATACAGAAAATGCACAGAAATACCAAATGAACTGAAAAGAGTTTGGGTTTACCTTCTCCGGACAGCGACCCGGGGCAGCGTATCAAGTCGTCGGTCCACTCGACGGGTTTTGGGTTTAAGGTGCGAAAAAGGGCAGGGTTTGCTTGTTGGTTTCTTTGCTGGAATTAAAAGAGAAGGGATTTGAACCTCCTATTCTTGCGATGCTAAGGGTCTGGATGCTAAGCCCTCTGACTGAATTCTGTTCTAATGTGCTCCTCCTCTATTGTTGTTGGACTCCTATGAGCCCTACTGTCGTATTGTCCTCTGTGTTCGACCTGTCTCTGCTCTGCCGTCGTATTGTCCTGTCTCTGCTCTGCCCTTTCTCTGCCTTCTTGCATGTGTATTTGAATGATTTATATAGCCTTCATTTCGGTTTCTAATGTTGGCAAGTTATTGGTACTGATTTGAAGCTATCCCCTTATGGTATGATTCTTGGACGATTTTATTGCCGTTAGGACTGATTTCGCGGCTGATTTGGGTACTGATTTCGTGTGACTTTTACAGGTAAGGTAAGGAAATGATTGAGGGGACGATTCGTATGTCATTTCTACTGATTTGTTTCCATTTCTATGATAAGTACAGAGGCGTCGATATGGTAGTGGATTCGTGGGGTGATTCGCCGGATTCTCCGGCGAGAATCTCGGCATGAGCGATGGGAGAGGTGCGGCGATGTAGGAGTTTTAGGGTTTCGTTTCTTTTTGTTTCTCTGAAGGGGCGATGGGGACGAAGGGAAAATGAGGGCTGGGTGTTCTGGGTTATTTCTTATGGGATGTTGGTCGCGGGTTTGGGCCAGGGGTGTTGGGTAAAGTTTGTGGGCTGAAGAGGTAAGGGTTGTGGTGAAATTAGGGTATTAGTTTTAGGTTAGTGGTCAAGGGTTAGTTAATATTAGTGTTAGTTTTAGGCTAGTTAACTAATTAGCTAGTTAATTCTAGGTGAGTGTATTATTAATTAATTAACAAATGTGATTAAATTATTTAGGCGCTTTATTATAATAAACGCGGGCGTGTTATTTAATTAGTGCTTAATACTTTAGAATGTGATGCTATTATTTAAAATCTTATTATTGTGCATTATTGCGAAGTTAAATTAAAAATGAATTGAGTTTAGATTAAATTTATTTAAATGCTAAATGCAAGTATGATATTTAAGAATTGTTTAAAAAACTTTATAAATGCGACGCTATTTAAATGCATATATTAGTTTAAATTGATTTTAAAATACAAATGATTATGAAATTCTCTGGCGTATTAATAAATGCGGCTATGCTACTTGACACGACGTCATTGCTAAATTATTTATTTATGCATTCATTAATTATTTAAGAATTACGACAGAGCTTACAATTAATAAATGCGGGCGCGAGACTCTAAGTGCTTAAAACTCTACGTAAGACGCGATGCCATTATTAAATTAATTATTTATGCCTGTATTTAATGTTTTATTCGCTGCATTTTATTATAAAAATCCTAAAAATTATTTTACAAAATTAGTGTAATTTTATAGTTAATGATCGACGGAGGGTCAAAATCGTGTCAACCGTCCTCTTTGTATGGAGATGATGGAAGAATCTTGGCCAAAGACGTTGACTCATAGCCAATTTTGTCTCGATCTTCGCACTGCGTAAATGCCGGGCGTAGACAAGCGCCGACGCAAAAATCAAATCGCCCCGATGTCGAGTTATGACGACATCGGGTTACCATGGTCTAAACACCAGCGCGCTAACGCGACTCAGCCGCCCCAAAGGTCGAGTTATGGCGACACCGAGCTACCATGGTCAAAACACGAAGCGCGCTAACGCGGACTCAGTCGCCCCGGTGTCGAGTTATGATGACAGGCTATGGTGTAAAAAGTAAAAGAATATAACTGGCTTGAACCTGGGGTGTACTGCTGTGGCTTGTGGTGCTGGGTTCTACGGTGATGTGGAGCGAGTGGACCGACGCTTGAGGCCGCTTCTGCCAATCGTTGGGAAGGTTGGCCCCCCAACAAATTGCCCGTCATTTGTAGAGAAAATCCACGTTGTGCTCCTGCTCCTGCATGCTAAGACTTAAACAAACGGTTAGTGCATAACTGTTAAGGCGAAATGATGATGCATAATTGTTGAAAGTAATGTGATTGTGAGTAGAAAATGTTATCCTGCAAAAATGTGATGTCTGCTGTGTTGATGCGATGTTGCGAATGCTGTGATTTTCGTCCTTGCACAGACGTGTTGCGATTGTGAATGCGGATACGTTGTCCTTGCTGCAATTGCCCCCTGTAGACTAAAGCTCAAGAAAGAGTTAGTGTATAACTGCTAAGACAGAATAATAAAGCAAGCGTAAGAAATACAATTTCGGGAGTACAGAAATCGTCCCTGCGTGGATGTGATATGCTGATGATGGTGTCGTTTTTGGGCTTGTTGTGCTGATAGCGTCGCTGCTTGGACGTGTTGCTGCTGGCGTCGTTGCGTAGACTTGTTGTGCTGATAACGTCATTGCTCGGACGTATTCGCCGGCGTCGTTGCGTGGACTTCTTTGGCCGATAACGCCGCCGTCGACGTATTCTTCTTGGCGTCGTTGCGTGGACTTCTTTGGTCACGCCGTTGTTTGGGCGTGTTCGCCGGGCGTCGCTGCGTAGACTTGTTGCGGCCGATAACGCCATTGCTCGACGTATTCCGCCGGGCGTCGTTGCGTGGACTGCTTTGGCCGATAACGCCGCCGTCGACGTATTGCCGGGCGTCGCTGCGTGGACTTCTTGATCACGCCGTTGTTTGACGCGTTGCCGCCGGGCGCCGTGCGTGGACTTCTTGCGGCCGATAACGCCGTCGTTATGCGACGTATTGCCGCCGGGCGCCGTTGCGTGGACTTGCCGATCACGCCGTTATGACGGGCGATATCCGGGCGCGTCGTTGCGTGGACTTGCTGTGCTGATAACGTCATTGCCTGGACGTATTGATGCTGGCGTCGTTGCGTGGACTTGTTGTTCACGTCGTTGTCTGGACGTGTTGCTGCTGGCGTCGTTGCGTGGACTTGCCGCGCGATAACGCCGTTATGCGGACGATGTTCCGCCGCGTCGTTGCGTGGACTTGCTGTGCTGATAACGTCATTGCCTGGACGTATTGTTGTTGGCGTCGTTGCGTAGACTTGATGTGTTGATAACGTCGTTGCCTGGACGTGTTGCTGCTCCTGTAGAATGAATGCTCCTGCAAGCTAAGCTTGAGAAAACGTTAGTGTATACCTGTTTAAATGAAATGATAAATACATATGAGGAGTGCAATTTTATGGGTAGAGATGTCATCCCTGAGATGTTGTCTTTGCACGGACATGCTGAACGTTGCAGCTGACGAATTGCCATGATGCCTTTGCTGTGTGCGATGCGTGGGTTGCCAATTTGACTTTATGCTCGAGTTGATGCGCTAGGTTTTGTTGCGGAACTCTGAACTTTGACTGCTGATTGTTGATGCCCCTTTCTGCTGCTGCTGCTCTTGCTGCGGACTTTGGATTGTTGTCATCCTCTGCTTTTGCTGCTTTTCCTGCTTCTGCGAAGAGACTTTTCGTCGTATTTTCTTCTCATTCTTTTGAACTTTCTGATTTTTTTAATATTAAAATACCTGCGCTAAAATAAAAATTTGTGAGTTTTGGGGGGGGGTCGATTCATATTTGACTTTGCTGCCTTGTTCCTTGATATCTGCGTGCCTGGCTTGTTTGGACTTGCAACCCCTGTCTGGTTTCCTACACTGTCCCAGTTTTGAAAAGGGTGTCTGGCCTAAAATGGGTCTCAATGTAGTTGCTTGTAGGCTATGTGTATTCTTGTCATTTTCAAAGCAAAGGGAAAGTTTCCTAATGGTGTGACCGAAGCCGATTTAGGCCGCCTACGTATCCCCATGAGGGAATCAGGTCGAACGTAGTTCATTACAAGCGAATATTGGGAAAATTAAAATTCTAGGTGTGGGACCGAAGCCGAGACGGCCGCCTACGTATCCACTAAGGGAATCAGGTCAAACGTAGTTCATTACAAGCAAAACGAAAGAAAACATTATTAAAGCTTAAATATGAGTTTATAAATTATTCTGCTAAAATAAATCGTTTTTCCTATCCAGGCTCTAGGCGGACCAAGACAGGGGTGCAAATCCAATCAATATGCCTTCATGCTCGCCGTGGATGGTCGGTCTTCATGCTCGCTATCTCCTCTTCTCGCCTCTGCGTGCATGCTCGGATAAATGATCGATTCGAGGCGGAATGGGCATAGCGGGAGTGTATTCCTCATCTAAGGTTATCAGGTGCACATTGACGTGGCCGTGGTTTGGCAAGGGGTTATCATGCACATTTGGGGCAGGATCCTTTAGCTGAATTACCCCTTCTCTGATCAGTGCCTCGATTCTGTCCCTGAGGGAGTGGCAACCTTCAGTGTCATGTCCTGGGCTATTGGAGTGATACGCGCAGCGCTTGTTCTCATCATACCATCTTGGGATAGGGTCAGGGATCCTTCCTGGAATCGGTTGGATTAGGCCTGCAGTTCGCAACCTTTCATATATTTGAGGTATGGGTTCAGCTAGTGGGGTGCGAACTTTGGGTGGTTTTCCTTCAGAATTCTTATTTGCTCTCGTGCATTGGGTGCTCTATTCTGTTGGCGGGCTTGATGGGTGGATCTATGCGGGGCAGGATAAACGGGTGCTTGTGAAGTGTTATATATAGGCTGTGTGTGGTAGTTGGGGTAGTATGATGGGTTTTGGTATGTCATAAATGCTTCGGTTCGTTCTTGTACAAACATGGAAGGGAAATCGCTACTTTCTTCCTGTGAAGTACTCCCAAGTGCCCCCGATCAATCGCCTTATTAGTTGCTCGTAATGCCGCGATTTGTAATCCTACCGCTTTAATACCTTCTTCACGGTCGCCCATTCTAATAACTTCCGCAAAATTCCGCCACGACGCTTATCATCCGCTCATGAGGTTGCGTCCTTCAAAGATTGTACGAATAATGTGGTCATCTCACTCTCCACCATGGGTGGTTGCACTTTCGCTGCCTCTGAACGCCACCTCATGGCGTATTCTCTGAATGTTTCTGTAGTCTTCTTCTCCAACTTCATTAAGTAGAACCTATCCACAACGGTTTCTGTGTTGAAATGGAATCGCTCCACAAAATCCTGGGCCAATGCATTCCAGCTGTGCCATTTCCGCGGATCTTGGCTGGTATACCAATCTAGTGCCTCGCCGGTCAAGCTCCGAATGAACAACTTCATAATGACCGCTGGGTTCTTCCCTACCCCGATTAGCTTGTCGCAATATGACCTCAAGTGTGCACGGGGGTTCCCTTTTCCATCAAATAGTTCAAACTTCGGCACCTTGTACCCCATAGGCAGCTCCACGTCTGGATGCATGCAAAGGTCCTCGTAGTCTAGTCCTTCGTGACCTTTATCTGATCGCATGCCCCGAACTGCTTCCTTCAAACTATGAATTTCTTTGGCCACATCCTCGTCCATTTTGGCTCGGACTTCCCTCTCCATTTCTTCGTAATGATCCCCTTCTTGGTGAAGCACGGGGACGGTAAAAGGCTGGGCTTCTGTTGCATAAGTTAGCTGTCTGGGTTGTTTGCTGGGGCTGGTAATGGGTGTGGTGCGTGGGTATTGGGCTCGCGATTAGGGCTGATTATGGTGAAGGCGCGGGGCCGAGGTATATGGGTAGTAGGAGGATCATTTGAAGGTGGGGTTGAGGGTCCGGGCGGGGCGGTTTGTTCGGTGATCGTGGCCTTTGTGGAGAGTTCGGGAGATATGTGGTGGTGGAGGTCGATCTGGGATGGTTTGTGAAGTAGTGGCCCTTTGATCTGGCATAGGGGTATTCAAACTAATGGATAGGTTGGTCAGATTCCGTAGCCTCTCCATCTCAACCTGCATATCAGCAATTTGTTGCAGCAGCTGTGCAATACATTCTTCCTGACTGGTGATATTCCTCCCTTCTGAAGGTTCTGTTTCGCTGACAGGAATAATTCCCAAACCATTTGGCTCAGACGCCACCGAGCCAGTCATATCATCATTTCTTGCCTTGGACCTGGTAAAGTATGGATGCTCCGACATTGTTGAGTCAAATACGAACCGACCTTTGGGGAGGATGATAAAATTTCTTCTAAAAAATGCAACAAACGGTGTTAGCATAAAGCACATAATTTGCAGGTATGTAGCAGATATATCGCACATAGCACATTCAAACGTTTCCTAACATGCAGGGGGGGGCTCTTTATGCCAGAGGTTGGCCTCAACGTCACATATGCAAGGCCATGATAGATTTGTCCAAATCGTCCAACTATAATGCCTTTGTTGGAAATGGCGACCAAATGACGGTGCACTTTTCCCAATTTCCGCATGTCATGATTGGGTTTGGATTTGTCTGTCATTGCCACGCTACACATAATATGCTGGTTGGTCGTTGGGTTGAGAAACCCGTCGACAAGTTTGGTGTCTTCTTAATTGTGGTGTCAATGCCAAGGACCAACCCACCTAAGGTAAATGCATGCATGCCCTAAAATAAAGGGTGGTATAGCTCTATCTTAAGTTTCTAAGATTTGGCTTTTCTGGACGCAAGGTTCCCGAGCGGACAACTCGAGTGAGAAGGCTACGCGGCTGATCAGACGAACCGATCTAACTCCGCGCAGGCGCCAACTCTCCTAAAATTTGGATATTTTTGAAAGAAATTTGCGGGTGCGCGGAGCACACCAGCGCGTGAGTGTGTGATTGTGTGAATTTTCCAGAGTGGAAGAAATATGAGCGGAATGCCAGTTTAAGGAAAGCAGTAAAGCAAATAGCAATTAAGATGAATAAAACAAAATACAGCACGCGAAAATTAAATGCAAAAATAATGCCAAATAATAACCCTAGGTCTGTTGTGGTTAAGAACCTAAAATCCCCAGCGGAGTCGCCATTTCTGTCGCGCCCTTTTTCGACCGCGACTTTATTCTAGTGAACCCTGCTCAACATGCAAATGTTAGAAAAATAAATAATAAAATGCTAATAAAGTTTAAGAGGCTTAAAGGTTTTAAAAATGCTAAAAGGATGCTAAAATTGCAAAAGATGCTAAAGTTTAAAAGGGTGCTAAAATGCTAAAGGGTTGCTAGAATGCTAAGGGTTCGCGGAGTCGCCACCTAATTAATTTGGGTGAATTAGGACACCTAAATGTTTAACTAGTTTAAAGTAAAACATTAACTCCATTTTAATGGTCTGCTAAACTTAGTGAAATTCTGGGTAAGGGTTCTTTATTAATCTAGAGGGAAGGGGTTAGGCACCCTCTAAGATCCACTAACTTGTGGTTGTCCTGCCAAACCTAGGGTAATTATTATATAAAATGCGTGTTTAAAAGCATTTAAGAAAAAAGAGATTTGTAAGTATAAGATATATTCTCTAAAATACTTTGCAAGATTTGTGTATAAAAGACAAAGTCGATTGAAAAATATGCGATTAAGGTACCTAAATACTATATTAGATAAAATATATATTGCAGGGGTATAGTGCGAAGGCAATAAATAGGCCTGACATAATTTATAAACATAGTATAAAGTTCAAAAATATGCATTCATGTTGTTTGTAAAATACTTTTTGGCAATGGGAAATAAAGGGAAAGTTAGTTACTTATGAATTTGCTTTGTTAATCATGCAAAAGTATGGTTTAGGTTTTAATTACTGTTGGTTTTGTGATGCAAGCTAGATTATTTTTTGGCAAAATTAGACATGCATGACAATCCTAAAAGGCAAGTAAGTTAAGCGGTGAACTTTAAATTACCTTCCCCACTTATATGTTTAAAGGCTAATTGCTAGAAATTCTCCTATTAATTACAAAATTAAATAATGAAATTACAATAAATAAATAAAGGCATAAAAATGAGATAAGCAAGTTAAGAGAGTGAAGGGATTGGAGCGGATGACCCCGTCCTATTTGTTTGTCTAGGAATGGCCGAAGAGGGACTCGATGGATGTATATGCATGCCTTACGTTTGCCACGACGAGTCTCGTTATGAGACTCTTTGTTGCTCCGGTGCGTGTCATGTAAAAAAAAGAAAGATAAGGATTAGAATGTCCTCAAAAAAAACTCACAAATAATAAATAGCATTGGTATCAGTATTTAAACAAAGATAACCACTTTATTTAGGCAACAAGCAAAGCCCGAAATAATAATCAAACAATGACAGCCCAGATTCGAAATATTTAAGGAATAACGTCATGTAATAAAAGCCCAACAATTTACAAATCTTAGTCCTTTTAAGGGAATGATAACAAAAGATCTGGGATACCTAATATACATAAACTTACCAAGTAAAAGTAGCGTGTATGGAAGATGTATACCAGTTATATTTAGAACAAATAAAGAAACAGATATAGAGATTGATGCCCAGGATCATCTTTTAAAAATAGAATGAGCTACAATATCAATCACGCAGCAAACAACACATGATCTCAAGCTTCCTCTCAAGTTGACATATTTAAGTTTTAATTCACAACAACAGACAAGGGTGTCATTTAATTTGGTTCTCTCGACAGATTCATCTATTATTCTGAGTTTTCTAAGAAACATAGGCTTCACTATCTTAGATCTAAATGCCGACCTATTCAATCCATTTTTTTTTTCAATTGAGACTAGTGTTAAGATGCCATATCAAAATAGTGAACCATTTTTACTAACAAACATGCTACCTGAGGTCTGAATCTATCCCCTGAATCCATCATACAGACTTAAAAGTAATCGAATTACGCAGAGAAAATCCATAGCCAGTTTTAACACACTAAACAGACCCAGATATGACCAAGCTTCAGATTACATATACAAATATATGACCATTTTTATCCAGAGAAAATATACATGCTTCATTATTGGTCTTAAGTAAAAAAAAACTGGGAGTAAACAAGTCAAGCTCATACACGACCATCGCACCCTATTACTGATAACCTGTAGGACTTTATGAATTGGAGCAGACACACAAACATCTACAAATTGTGGATTAAGACTACTGTTTGTTGGACTCTAAGAATAAACCTACATTTAACTCAATATGCAAACATCATTCGATCTAGAACATCTATAAAGATTCCAAAATATACATGACCAATTCACATATTTGCTAACATGTTGTCATATTATGGTTCAGGTAGACACGTACGGATTAAGAAAATTAAATCAAAAACATCGATACGAGTAGCAAATTAGCAACAAACACAAGTATTTAGGTTGATAAGTCTTAAAGCCATTTAGAATTGGGTGAAGTTCAGATCCCAAAACTATATCATGCTTAAGAGATGCACACACACCTACACTAACAATCGTACGCTGTTAACATTCAAAACAGTCTCAAACAACTCATAACAACACAATATTACTCAACACAATACGTAATACATTACTGTATCGTATTAATCTCAGATTATGCGAATAAGACTAAACTACTACATATTTAATACAGAAAATGCACAGAAATACCAAATGAACTGAAAAGAATTTGGGTTTACCTTCTCCGGACAGCGACCCGGCAACAGATCAAGTCGTCGGTCCACTCGACGGGTTTTGGGTTTAAGGTGCGAAAAAGGGCAGGGTTTGCTTGTTGGTTTCTTTGCTGGAATTAAAAGAGAAGGGATTTGAACCTCTTATTCTTGCGATGCTAAGGGTCTGGATGCTAAGCCCTCTGACTGAATTCTGTTCTAATGTGCTCCTCCTCTGTTGCTGTTGGACTCCTCTGAGCCCTACTGTCGTATTGTCCTCTGTGTTCGACTCCGCCTCGCTCTGTCGTATTGTCCTGTCTCGCTCGCCTCTTTCTCTGCCTTCTTGCATGTGTATTTGAATGATTTATATAGCCTTCATTTCGGTTTCTAATGTTGGCAAGTTATTGGTACTGATTTGAAGCTATCCCCTTATGGTATGATTCTTGGACGATTTTATTGCCGTTAGGACTGATTTCGCGGCTGATTTGGGTACTGATTTCGTGTGACTTTTACAGGTAAGGTAAGGAAATGATTGAGGGGACGATTCGTATGTCATTTCTACTGATTTGTTTCCATTTCTATGATAAGTACAGAGGCGTCGATATGGTAGTGGATTCGTGGGGTGATTCGCCGGATTCTCCGGCGAGAATCTCGGCATGAGCGATGGGAGAGGTGCGGCGATGTAGGAGTTTTAGGGTTTCGTTTCTTTTGGTTTCTCTGAAGGGGCGATGGGGACGAAGGGAAAATGAGGGCTGGGTGTTCTGGGTTATTTCTTATGGGCTGCTGGTCGCGGGTTTGGGCCAGGGGTGTTGGGTAAAGTTTGTGGGCTGAAGAGGTAAGGGTTGTGGTGAAATTGGGGTATTAGTTTTAGGTTAGTGGGCTGGGTTAGTTAATATTAGTGTTAGTTTTAGGCTAGTTAACTAATTAGCTAGTTAATTCTAGGTGAGTGTATTATTAATTAATTAACAAATGTGATTAAATTATTTAGGCGCTTTATTATAATAAACGCGGGCGTGTTATTTAATTAGTGCTTAATACTTTAGAATGCGATGCTATTATTTAAAATCTTATTATTGTGCATTATTGCGAAGTTAAATTAAAAATGAATTGAGTTTAGATTAAATTTATTTAAATGCTAAATGCAAGTATGATATTTAAGAATTGTTTAAAAAACTTTATAAATGCGACGCTATTTAAATGCATATATTAGTTTAAATTGATTTTAAAATACAAATGATTATGAAATTCTCTGGCGTATTAATAAATGCGGCTATGCTACTTGACACGACGTCATTGCTAAATTATTTATTTATGCATTCATTAATTATTTAAGAATTACGACAGAGCTTACAATTAATAAATGCGGGCGCGAGACTCTAAGTACTTAAAACTCTACGTAAGACGCGATGCCATTATTAAATTAATTATTTATGCCTGTATTTAATGTTTTATTCGCTGCATTTTATTATAAAAATCCTAAAAATTATTTTACAAAATTAGTGTAATTTTATAGTTAATGACTGGACGGGAGGGTCAAAATTGGGTGTCAACACCTGTCGACAATCACCCAAATGGAATCATGCTTCCTCTGAGTCGTAGGTAGCCCTGTAATAAAATCCATATTTATCACCTTCCACTTTCAAGTCGGAATATCAATAGCCTGCAATAGCCCACCGGGCTTTTGGTGCTCAACATTGACCTGCTGACAATTAGGACACTGTGCAACAAAACCTGCCACGTCCCCCTTTAGGCCATCCCACCAATACACACACCTGAGGTCATGGTACATCTTAGTCGACCCCGGGTGAATATAATAACGAGCACTGTGTGCCTCCCCCAAAATCTGCTGACGAAGTCCTGTCACATCGGGAACACACAATCGGCCCTCAAACCTTAGCACCCTATCAGGCGCTACCTCAAATAGACTCTTCTCTCTCTGAAGAGCGGCATCTCGATACCGCACCATAATCGGATCCTCATACTGTCGCCTCTTCTTCACTCTCGACGATGGAAGACTCGGCAACCTCTCGAACCCGAACTCCATCACTATCGAATCAAACAAACGAACCCCAAGGCTCGCTAGACGAATCTCTCGACCATATCCTTTTTCCCGGTAGACATCTGATAGACTACCCATCGATCTGCGACTGGCGGCATCTGCAACTACATGGCCTTCCCCGGGTGGTATAGAATATCAACATCATAATCCTTAGCGGCTCCAACCACCGCCTCGCCGCAAGTTCACTCCTCTGCCGAAGATATACTGGAGGCTCTTGTGGTCTATGTAAATATCCACATGAACCCCATACAAATACTGTCTCCAGATCTTTAAGGCATGAATCATCTGCCAACTCCAAATCATGTGTGGATAGTTTTTCTCGTGCTTCCTAAGCCGCCGAGATCGCGTAGCTATAACTCGCTGCGTCGCATCAAAGACGCACTCCAAGCCCGACACCGACGATCGCAATAAACCACATATCCATCTAAGCCCTCGGAAGAGTAAGGATCGGGCGGTCGTCAATTTCTCCTTTAGTAATCGGAAACTCTCTCACAAGCATCCGCCCACCAAATATAGCCGCTTACGAGTCGGCTAGTCAAAGGCGCCGACATGGAAGCAAACTTCTCCACAAACCTCCGATAATAACTGCAAGGCCCAAAGTTGCGCACCTCCGCTTGTAGCTGGTGCAGGCCAAGTCTTGATCGCTTCAATCTTAGTCAGATCAACCCGAATACCATCGGCCCGATAACATGCCCTAAGAAAGCCATCAAGCTCGCCAAAACTCGCATTTCGAGAACTTGGCATACAATCGCGGCCCCGAGGACTCCCAATACCGTCCTCAAATGATTTGTACGCTGCTCGCCCGCGCGAATACACCAAGATATCATCAATGAACACTATAACGAACATATCCAGGAATGGCCTGAACACCCTATTCATCAAATCCATGAATACCGCTGGAGCGTTGGTCAATCCGAAAGACATCACCCTGAACTCATAGTGCCCATATCGGGTCCTGAATGCAGTCTTCGGGATATCCGCCTCTCTAACTCGTACCTGATGGTAACCAGATCGCAGGTCTATCTTGGAAAAGCATCTCGCACCCTGCAACTGGTCAAACAAATCGTCAATCCTGGGGAGGGGATATCTGTTCTTGATAGTTACCTTGTTTCACCGTCAGAATCAATACACATACGCAGCGTCCCATCCTTCTTCTTTACGAATAACACTGGCGCTCCCCAGGGAGAAACACTTGGCCTGATAAAGCCTTTCTCCAGCAAATCTTTCAGTTGGTCCTTCAATTCCTTCAACTCGGCAGGTGTCATCCTGTATGGCGGAATAGATATCGGTCGAGTGTCTGGCGCCAAATCAATGCAAAACTCAATCTCCCTCTCAGGACGGATACCCAGAAGCTCGTCTGGGAATACGTCTGGAAACTCTCTAACAACCGGACCGATCAAGGTCCTAGATCTCACCTCGATGTCGAATACCCGAACCAAATGGTAAATATACCCCTTCCATACCATCTTCCTAGCCTTGAGGTAAGAAATAAACCTACCCCTCGGCGATGCAGTATTCCCCTTCCACTCGATAACCGACTCACCGGGAAATTGGAACCGAACTAACCTCTCTCTACAGTCCACATTGGCATAGCAAGACGCTAGCCAATCCATACCCATAATCACATCAAAGTCCGTCATATCCAACTATATCAAGTCAGCTAGAGTCTGACGACTATCTATAGTCACTGGGCAAGCCTTATATACCCGCTCAGCTACCACCGAAGCACCTACCGGCGTAGCCACCTCAAAAGGTTCTATGGACTCGGGATCTATCCCTATTCTACCAGCAATATGAGGGGATATATAGGACAAGGTAGAAACTGGATCTATCAAAGCATATACGTCACAGCAAGAAACCAATAATGTACCTGTGACGACATCGGGTGACGCCTCCTGGTCCTGACGACTGGACATAGCATAGATGCTGTCGAGGACCGCGGAATCGGAACCCCGCCACAACCCCGCCGCGGCTGTTGGCCCGGACGCCCCGGGGCGATTGCCACCGAAGGCGAAGATCCACCATCGACCGCTGGCCGAGCCATCATATTTCCGCGCCTCGGTGGACAATCTCTCCTCAAATAGCCTGCCGCCGCAAGAATAACAAGCTCACGAGTAACACGGCAACCCCTATAATGGCAATCGCCACATCGACTACACCAAGTATAGGTGGCCTTATCTCGACCGAACTCGGTCTCTGCAGGAACCCAAGCCTCGAACCCTATCTCGCTCCTGAATACTCAGACGCCCCGAAGATGGTGGAGGAGCGCTCGACCGGCGTGGTGCAAATCTGGTTCGCTGGGGTTGTCTACCCTAAAACTACCGAGGACCTGCCGTCGGCCTCTTCGCGATACAGCCGATCCGTCGCCTCTGCGTTCTCACACCCAGTGCATATGCGTCACGCGGCAATGTCCATGCCGGTGAAGAGCCACTCCGTGCAACTCTCGGCCAAGTGATCATCGAGTCTGTGAAATAGCGGTGCACCTGCCCTCCATGTCGCTACAAAGCGGCACATACCGAGCCAATGAGTCAAACTCCACGTTGTACTCCCGATCCGTCCGCCCACTCTGTCTCAGTGTCAAAAATCTATCAGCCAGAGCCCTTCTCATCTGCGGAGGCAATAAATGGCCAAGTAACGCCTCGAGAACTCGTACCAAACAGTGAAGCGCATGCTCCCCGGGCGATTCCCATGAATCATACCACCAATCGCTGCGGTGTCCCGCACCGATGCGAACCTAATACCACCGACTCGATCTCAAGCCCCGATCACCCTCATGATCCGCAGAATCGCCGGATAAACTCCTCGAGGATCATCCTCGTGCCTCGACCCATAAAACTCGGTGAGGCTGGCTCAAAAAGTCCGCCCCTCAAGCTAGCGACTCTGTGTTGAACTACGGCATACCGAATCGCTGCATCTCCACTATCTCATGTTCGCCACGATCCCGCCGCGAATCGCCATCTCTCAGAGCCCATATCCTCTCGCCTCGGTGTTGGATGGAGGCTCGGTACCGCGGTCTCGATGGCGCCGCTGCCGCTCGGACTCTTTGGGGTTGGCGGCGTTAGAACTCGCCGTCAAACACCTCATCTCGTAAGGATCGGGCTCGTGCCTCGTAACCCTCGGTGCCCTACTAGTAGTTCCTCTCGCTTTGCCTTCCGGGCCGCGGTTGCGTGGAGGCATAAGCGTCTACAGGAAAAATACGTCAGAGGAAATTCAACCTATAACACAGCTCTATTGCATGATCTTAGAGTGTAAGAATGGAAACCAATCCTAAATATCCTGCAGCCTCCTGATTATAGATGTGGTGCACAACACACCGATAATCAAGACTCTACTAGATACGGCCTGTAGACCCTTTCCGAGGATAACCTGGCTCTGATACCACTTTTGTCACGACCCGACCCCGGATCCGTGACCGGTGCCTTAACCCGGGCACCTGTGACACAACATCGAGAAAACCGGGAATATAAACTCACAATAAACAACCATAATGATATAAAATAGTCTAGCCCAAAATGGCTACCCCAAAAGTACATAAAACGAACAGTTACATCCTTAAACAAACCAAGTTATGACAAGACTACAGGCCTCTAAGAAGGAGTAACACTATGGCGACGGGGCCGTCATGCCTGAATGTACAAAACATCAACAACACCGGAGAACCATACCAAAAGTCGAGCCTCAAGAAATTGAGCTCACGACACTGAGTAAAAGATACTAGGAATGAGGATCTACCACCGCTTACCCGCGTGAGCGGCCCCAGGAAGGGGTCGACACAACGTACCAGTATGTAAAGCGGAAAATCCGTAGTAATATGATAAGTCCAAAATACATGAAGTTATAGATAAAATCAAATTAGGTTGCTTGTGCCTTACTAACAATGAGAGTAACAAGTATAAGTATAATACTGCATAAAAATAGGAGGCTCATGATCAAAACAGGATCTCTCGCCCGTAGTATCATTAAGCAATCCTACTCCTGGGACTGTTTCACCCGCATGGATCATGTGGATCCGTATAAGGCCATCCGCCTCGCATGGGACTATTTCACCCGCATGGGACTATTTCACCCGCATGGATCCTGTGTACTCGCATGGGACTATTTCACCCGCATGGGACTATTTCACCCGCATGGACCCAGTGGGCCTGCATGAGTACAAGCGTCGCACTCGCATCATGGGTAGCAAATCCATGGAATACGCAGTAATAACAATGATAATACATAAATCAGCACAACCGGCTAGTATACATAACATAAGCGCTACCGGCTTATCAGAATACTCAGTGATAATAATAATAATACATAAATCAGCACAACCGGCTAGTATACATAACATAAGCGCTACCGGCTTATCATAACATAACAAGATAAGAAATCTTATAACTTCTTATGAACATTATTAATATAAATCCTCTCATTTTAGCTCATTAAGGCACTACATGTCTTTTTAAGAGAAATACGAGAATTTAACCCAAGTATCACATATCGTAAACCTTTTTCGAAATGACTTCTTTTTTATATAAAACTTCCAAGATACTAATACTCATAGTATCATGTCACAACCACTTTCAAAACAAGTCACAATTTCCCATTTAGAAAATATCCCAAGCTTCTAAATCAAGTGACTTCATTTCCTTTAAAACCTTAGGCCATTAATGCCTTAAAACAATTTGCCTTCCACAAATTCAACTCATTTTCCCCTTGCTTATTTTATGTAAAGTAGACCCTTCTTTATTTACCTTTTTCTCAAACTAATATAACCAACTTCCCATAAAGCCGTTATATTAACATTTTACGTTAGTCAAACACATTTCCCTATGTCCAAGGGACTTATACCTTTAAAACGAAACAAGTATCATATACATCAAAACAAGTGAAGATTATCAAATCTTGTACGTATACCGTACTACATAGATACAACTACTCATGCTCAAGAGATAGGAAAGCTCTACATACCTCTTCGGTCCATCCACTTGTTAATTCCAACTATCGCACGTAATACGTCAACCTATAATGACCATAATACGTTTATTAACTTCTAGTTTCAAAGTAGAATATTTCCAAGTTCAAGGTTACTAATTCCTATGGAAAATTGGGCAGCATTTCCTTTGTTTCTACTCACTTTGCCACCTTTTCAAAGGCCGATTTTTAACACTCAAACGCCACATTTAAGGCCCAACATCCAAACCAACACAAAGGGGATTACACACCTAAACTTGGGTGTGTAAAATTCTGCCCCATAAGTTATAACAATTAATCTTAACAAGTTTAAGGTAATTTTTAGGCTACCACATGCTCACATAACCTCTTTAGCCAAATCCTTCATACCCAAACCACATTTCTTGCATGCAATGACTCTAAGAGCATTATTTACTACCACAAGTTCTTTCTTCTTAACATGCAACACTAAAAACTAATTCTAAAGGAAGAATCATTACCTTAGAGCTTTAGCCAAATTTTTCCAACAACTTGCTAGCTTCCTTTCCAAGAATACCACCACAAACCTTCACAGCTAGCCACAAGCTTCCTTCGCCTTTACTTTTCAGATTTTTCCTAAGGCTAGAATATCTCTTGGAAATTTAGAGAAGGAGGAGCTTGAAATTTTAAGAGAGAAGGAAGAGCTTTTGTCTAAGAGAGATGAAAGATGACCAAGTCTTCAAGACTTGGTCAATATAATCATGCAAAATCAGATGGGGACACATCACTCTCCCATGTCCTTTTAAAAGAAAAGATCAGATTTTCCTAAGTTTTTCCGCAGATTTCACTCGCGCGCAGCCCTGCGATCGGTGCGCGTGAAACTCTGCCGCGCTTAGGAATTTCCGGCGCCATGCTGAAACTTCAGCGACCGCCAGATCTTCCGAGCCGCGCTGTTTTCTGCGCGGCCTACAATCACCGTCTTGGCGCGCGGCCGACTCTGCGCCATGGCGCTGAGGCCGGCCATGTCGGACCGAACCACGGGGTATAACACCTTGACTCTGGGATGGAGGGGGTGAATTTTAGAAATTTTCGGAAATATCTGGAAGTACCGTCGAAGTTGTCGCGGCTCTGGGGGCTGGCGCCGCGGCGCCAGAAGTACTGCAGGGCTCGCAGGAGTTTTGGTGCAGCGGCGGTGAGGGCGGGTTTTGGGGAACCAGCGTATTTTCTGGCAAACCTGAAAAATGTCGGAGAACATAGGGGGAGATAGCATCATCCAAAAAATCATAGGAACTAGACACGGGTTTTTCTACTTTAGAGAAGGGAAATTGAGATTCATCAAAGAGAACATGACAACTAATGATGATTCGTTTAGAGGACAAATCAAAACATTTATAACCACGGTGATTTGACGGAAAACCCAAAAATACACAAGGAGTAGAACGTGTCTGAAGTTTGTTGATTGTAGTGGATGAAAAAAGTGGATAACATAAACATCCGAAGACCCTAAGATGAGTGTATGACAGAGTCTAACTGTATAACACTTTTAGAGGGGATGAATATGTCAAGCCTTTAGAGGGAAGAATATTTAGGAGACCGATAGTCATTTGTAGTGCATGATGCCAAAAGAATTGAGGAACGGAAGAATGAACCAATAAAGTGCGGACAATATTATTAATAGTACAAATTTTTCGCTCAGCTTTCCCATTTTGTGAAGACGTATGAGGACAAGAAAAATGAAAATTTATCCCATTTTGAGCACAAAACTCCCTAAATTCTCCATTATCATATTCTTTTCCATTATCACATTGAATGTTTTTTATTTTCCGTTCGGATTGTGTTCTTATGAAGGCTCTAAATTTTATGAAGATGGAAAAAACTTGAGATTTTTTCGCAATTGGAAATGTCCATAAATATTTAGTATAGTCATCTAAGAATAGAACATAATAACGATGACCCATAGAACTGAGAACCGGAGATGTCCATAAATCACTATGAATAATTTCAAATGGCATAGAAGTGTTCGAATTAGAAGCTACAAATGGTAATTTAATAATCTTTCCCAAAACACAGGATTGAAAAATTGGAGTACTACGCGTACCCTTACAAGAAATAAACTTATGTCTATCTAAAGAAGATAAAATAGATGACCCCTGATGACCTAGACGAGCATGCCACAAGGAAGGAGCAAGAGTTGCAAATGTGGATGGCATAGCTTGACGCGAGACGCTTGGACTTGGTGTGATTGGATATAGGTCCCCCCCCACTGTTACACCTCATGAGATGACTCTCCGTCTTGAAATTCTTTACAGAAAATCCAAATGGATCAAAATTAATAGAAACTCAGTTATCAGTTGTGAATTTATGGACATATACTAAATTTTTAATTAATTTTAGGGCATGAAGGGTATTTTTCAGGACAAGTGGTGGATGAGGAGGGGACAAAGTTTTATGACCATAACCCTTAATTGAAATAGAATTGTCATTACCAACAGTTATACCACGATTAGTGCTCAAATTGGAATAAGACGAGAGAGTACATTGATCGGATGTCATGTGGGTAGTGGCGTCGGTGTCCATGTACCAATTAGGGTACGGTTGAGTCAAGCCAAGTGTGTGCATCACTGCTTCAATGTCATGCTCGAGTATGTCCCATCATGTGCGAGTCTGGATGGGAGCGAGGCCCAAGTATACTAGATCTGATCGCCCCATACGTTGTCCGAACCCGAGTCCGGATCGGGAGAAGCCGACCGCGCTGTAAGGTGGAGTCGCGCATCGTAAGGCCGAAGTCGCGCGGCGTGAGGCGCCGCCCATCGCCATCGCCCGGGGTCCTCGGGCTCCACGATTGTTGTTGCTATTATCGGTTGTTGTCGCCACGATTCTTGCCATTATTCTGGTCTTTCTTACCACCTCCGTTGTTGTGATTTTGGATCATGGTGGCTGGATTGGAAGGAAAAAAATTGGAAGCAGTCACCATACCGACATGACTACTCCCAATCGCTACTTTCTTAGTCAAGCCAGCTTCTTCCAATGTAAGCATGGAACGGGCCTGATAGAACTCTGGCAAGGTGCTACTCTATCGAATAACTGAAGCAACACCATTATAAGCCTCTGACAGGCCTGCAACCATCTGAAGAACCAGACGACTGTTAGAAACAGGAGAACCCACGTTGCGAAGTTGATCCGCCAAGTCCTTGAGGCGTTGGCAATAAGAAGAGGCCTTGGGAAAATTTGTCATAACCACTTGCGAAAATTCCTGCTCAAGAATAACAATTCTAGAATGACTGTTATCTTTAAATATGTCATGCAAATGGTTCCACGCCGTCATAGCTGTAGAGTTGGGTTCCATAATCGTTTGTAAGAAATCCAAGGAGATAGTGGCATAAATCCACTGAAGAACCTTGAAATCAAGCATGTCCCATAATTTTGGGTCTGTTTCTTGAGTGGGCACATTAGATGTAGACGTATTATCACCCTCCTTTGAATGAGGAGGAGGGATGATGTGGTGAAGAATTTTATGTGTTTTAGCATGAATCTTGAATAATTTCGCCCACGTCTCATATTGGACGTTTTCAAGATAAAAAACATTAGGGATGACGCTCTTGATGTTAGAAACCGAGAGGGCAGGATGAAAAGTGTTCTTATCAGCCATAGGAATTAGCAAGATTTAGAGAAGGGAATTTGTGAGAAAGGTTTTTGAAAGAGAAGATACTCCGTATTGGTGAAGGAGGAAGAACCCACAAAACTCGAGAATTAGGCAAAATTTCGGGAAAAAAAAAGAAGAAATTTTGAGGAGCGGAAGCAGGGTAAAGAGAACCTAGACTCTTGATACCATAAAAGAAATATTCCATTGATTATTCTTATAAATGAAAGACATATATATACAAGTTACAAGAAAGATCATCTTCCTATTCTACCCAGAAATCTCTATTCTATTTGAAGACTAACTTTACAATTATGGTAATATTACACTATTAATTAAAGTACAAACATAAGTCTAATATTTACCAAATACACAAGGAAATGAGAAGGGCCCCACACGATACATGGGCATGAGTCACACGGCTGGACCCACCGTTTAACAATCACAATCCAACTGAATGACAGTGTTTGCAATATTCCCCGTACATCTCTGTATGTTATGGCTTCCCTTCCCTTCCATACTTAGCTCCACATCTTGCCCTCCAACGTTCTCATATAGTAATTGTTAGTATACACTTTGTCATGAATAAAATCACTGGGTTCTTGATTTTGAACTTCCACCAATTCATCAAAATTAATATGATTTTGCATATTAATTTATTTTATTGAAAATCCACAAGTTTAAAATTCTGAATCCCTTGTGGGCGTGAGTACCATCTTTTCCCAACTAGATGGACCCTTTGGCAATACTTAAGCAAACATGAACTCACTCATAACTCATCTTAACAAAGTGATAAATATATTTTCTACAAGTATTTCCTTTCAGAAGTTAGAGCTTTATAAACAAAGTTTTATTACATAAAAAAATGACCAATTTTTCTGTGAGTAAATTATTCTAAGTCTATAAAGCAGTAGTGGTGAAAAAGATGAGTGTTGGTACTTTGTAAAATTGACAACAGCTGAAAGGCAAAAAAGAAAAAAATGGTAAGAGTTTTTACTTTAGTGCTCCCTCTTGAGTATAAGGAAGTCAAACACAAAAAGTTACATTTAACACGTTTTTTTTCGTGACCATGGGTAAAGAATGAATTTTGGGTCTAACTCAACCCAAAAGTTGTTAAAAATTTATTAAACGTGAAATAAAGTTAATCTTATTAATTATGACTCGAATAATTGGGACCCCGCACGTCGGAAATGTCGTTTCCACACACGTTCACACGTTATACCAAGGATCGTAAATTTCCTTAGTGGAAGAGATATTGTTACGTATACAAAATGTTTGATACGTACAATGTGTCAAAAGATAAAACGAGTCATGAATCGCCGCGGCGCCTCCTCCCTTGGGACGTGACACCTACGACGGCTTGCTATCGGAAGTGAGAGCCGCGCGCCGATCCGTGACGTGGCGCCAATTTCCGAGCTATCGGACGCTAGCGTCGTGGCGCCTCTCATTGAGGGCCGCGGCGCTGGACTTCCAGAAGCCACGACGGGACGAAAAGACATGACTTTTGGGCTGGTTTTGGAGCATTAAACCTCCATTATTTTTTACATGAATTCAGCCATTATTTGCTGAATTGTAACCCCATATTGAAGGTCATTACGTGGTCATTCAAGGTCATTACTTGGCTAGATGGAAAGTCATCTTCTCAACACTATATATTGAAGTCATAGGCTCATTTGCAAAACACACTTCAGAAATTATCTTCATCTCTTGCAATCTTCAACGCACTCAAAGATCCTTCTTCCTAGCGAACACTTGAGTCTCCTTTGCTCACTTGTTTGATTGTTGCTTTATCTTGGGAGATAAGTTGTCAACACACTGTTAAAGGGTTATACGGGGAAATATTATCTTAAGGAAGTCATTTTCCTTGTTCTATTTGCATAATTCTAAATACTTTGTTGTTGTTGTTCTCATTCAATTTCCTTGTAACCACACATTTTACTCACAAGCTTAAGACAATCTTAGTTGTTTGCAACAACAGCATGACTAGACAAGATCAATTGAAAGCTGAAAATTCTGCCGCTGCTCAAGGCAATCCCATTGCCTTCACCACCACTTCTCAAGGCAATCCTAATGCCTTCAACACCACTGTTTTTGGCACAACTAGTGCCAATCCTACTGTTGCTCAAGGTGTTCATAACGCCTTTGCTACTACTCAAGGGAGCGCCACTGCTCCAACACCCGCCGGATTCCACCATGAACGCCCCGAGAAGTTCATGGGTGCACACTTCGAAAGATGGCAGCAGAAGATGTTGTTCTTCCTAACGGTTATGGGAATATCACGTTTTCTAACCGAAGACCCTCCACAAGTTGGGGAAGACACGGACCCTCAGCCAAATGAAACGGCGGGAGGGGGCCAAGGTATCCATGTCATTAACGACATGAAGATGGTTCGCGATGCATGGAATCATAGTGATTTCATGTGCAAGAACTATATCTTGAACAGTTTGTCCGATCCACTCTACACGGTATACTGTACCGTTGAAACTGTCAAGCAGTTATGGGACTAACTGCATAAGAAACACAACACCCAAGATGCGGGTAGTAAAAATTTCATCGTTGGGAAATTTCTGAAATTTCAAATGGTGGACAACAAAAGTGTGTCATCGCAAGTTCAGAAGTTTCAAATGATTTTATATCACCTGGATTTGGAAGGGTTAAAGCCCAACGAGCAATTCTTGGTTGCGTAGTTGATTGAAAAGTTGTCTCCCTCGACTGAGTTTATGAATTACTTGAAACTCAAGACAAAAGAGATGACCTTAGATGAGCTTATTATCAAACTCCAAATTCATGAGGATAATAAGAAGGTCATGCCAAAGGGAAAACAATTCGTTGAGGCTAAGGCAAACCTGACGGAAGTCAAAGGGAACCCAAGCAAGAAGCGAAAGTTCCAGAAGGTTGGTAAGTCCCAAACAACTGAAAAGTTTAAGGGAAATTTCCATCACTGTGGTAAATTTGGTCACATGGCCAAGGACTACTGCAAGCTCAAAAACGAGAATAAAGAGAAGGCTAAGGCTAACATCGTCGAAGACACGCTCCTAGACGATATGATTGAGGAGTTCTCAGCGGTGGTACTTGAAGCTAACCTCATTGAGAATCAGATGCAGTGGTGGTTGGAAATGGGTGCTACCCGTCACATCTGTTCCAATAAAGACGCCTTCTCCACATATACACCAGTCACAGATAAGAAGTTGTTCATGGGAAACAACTCTTCTTTAGAAGACCTGGGGGTAGGAAAGGTAATCCTGAAGATGACGTCCGGAAAGGAGTTGACTCTGAAGGAAGTGATGCATGTCCCGAAAATTCAAAAAAATCTAATTTCTGGACCTTTATTGGTAAATGATGGTTGTAGGCTAGTGTTAGAGCCCAATAAATTTGTAATCACTAAAAACGGAACATTTTGAGGAAAGGGATTCATCTGTGAAGGCCTCTTTAAAGTTAATGCTTCATCTGTAATCCCTGTTTCTATTATTAATAAAATTGAGTCTTCTAATTATTTGCTTGAGTCTTCCAATTTATGGAATCATAGATTATGACACGTTAACTATCAATCTATCCAAAGATTGGTAAAGTTGGAATTGTTGATGTCTATCGACGTAAACCCTCAACGTAAGTGTGAGGTGTGCGTAGAGGCAAAACTGTCCAAGAGTCCCTTTAGATCCATCGAAAGGAAACCCGCTCCTCTAAAACTCATACATACTAATATATGTGATTTGAAGTTCGCTCAAACTAGAGGGGGGAACAAATACTTTGTGACTATCATAGATGATAGCATAAGGTTTTGCTACTTTTACTTACTTAAAAGTAAAGATGAAGCCTTTGAAGCATTCAAGTGCTAAAAAGCAGAAGTTGAGAATCAACTAAGTGGACGGATTAAATCAATTTGTAGCGATAGAAGGGGAGAATATGTAGCGCCCTTTGAAGAATTTTGTACCCAATCGGGCATAGTCATCAAACGACGGATCCTTACTCACCTCAATCAAAAGGTGTTGTTGAACGCAAGAACTAAACGTTAAAGGAAAATGAATGTTTTACTCATCAATTCAGGCCTTCCCCAAACCATATGGGGAGAAGTTGTCCTTACCGCGAATAAGATTCTTTATAGAGTCCCACACAAGGGTAAGGACAAGACTTCATACTAGTTATGGAAAGGAAAGACACCTACCTACAAATACTTGAATGTATGGGGTTGCCTGACCAAGGTAGAAGTACCTAAGCCAAAGCAGGTCAAAATTGGGCCTAAGACTGTGGATTGCATATTCATCGGATATGCCAATAACAGTAGTGTTTATCGCTTCCTAATGCATAAGTCAGATGTACCGGACATTCATATAGGTAAGATCATGGAATCAAGATATGCAAGTTTCTTTGAAGATTCGTTTCCTAGAAAGGAAAGAAACATAACCTCTGGC
Organism: Przewalskia tangutica; assembly: GCA_029844215.1. Taxonomy (NCBI): domain Eukaryota; kingdom Viridiplantae; phylum Streptophyta; class Magnoliopsida; order Solanales; family Solanaceae; genus Przewalskia; species Przewalskia tangutica. The sequence continues at coordinate 11,344,654 of CM056739.1, read as the reverse complement.
AAATGAAGTTATGAGCAAACATCTGAGGATCCAGGAGTCATCGACTGCCCGGATCTAAACGGTTCAAATCTAGTGAATTCTTAAGTGGCTGACTATCCGGAATCCAGTATTCCAGATTCTCAGAACTTGAAAGATTCAGAGATGGAACCAAGATGAAGAAAAAAGGCCTGGAAGGACAAGTCCTTCGGTCCAGACTTTGTAGCTTATCTGGTTCAGGATGAACCACGGACAATCGTCGAAGCATTGTCAACTCAAAAGCACCGCTCTGGAAAGAAGTTATAGAGAGAGATAAAGTTCATCCTGCACAACCACACCTGTGAGTTGATTGAACTTCCTCCGTGACACAAACCTTTGGGTTGTAAGTGGATCCTCAAACGGAAGTTAAAAGCAGATGGATATATAGACAAGTACAAGGCTAGGTTGGTAGTCAAGGGCTATCGCCAAAAGGAGGGTCTTGATTATTTTGACACCTACTCTGCGATGTCTAGGATGACACCCATACGTATGTTCATAGCGATCGCCGCATTGCGGGATCTTGAAATACATCAAATGGATGTCAAGACAGCCTTCCTGAATGGTGATTTGGAAGAAGAAATATATATGGACCAACCCGATGGGTATGTGGTTCCGGGACAAGAGACAAAAGTTTGTCAGCTTGTCAAATCTTTGTACGGGCTGAAACAAGCCCCAAAGCAATGTCACGAGAAATTTAATAGTACCCTACTATCGAAAGGATTTACCATCAATGAGTGTGACAAATGTGTTTACATGAAAGGAAATGCAGATTCATTCGTCATGATATGCCTCTATGTAGACGACATGTTGATCACTGGAAGCAGTCCTAGGATAATCCTAGAGACTAAGAACATTTTAAAACAATGTTTTGACATGAAAGATATGGGTATCGCAGAAGTCATCTTAGGGATCAAAGTCTCTAAGACATCTAACGGACTGGTCTTGTCTCAATCTCACTACATTGAGGATGTACTGAAGAAATTTGGGATGTACGACAGTTCTCCAGTAACGACACCACTGGATGGAAATCAAAAGATTGACAAACATCATGGTGCGCCCGTATGCCAATAGCGGTATGCGCAGGTGATTGGTAGTTTGATGTATATCACAAACTGCACTCGACCTGATATCGCTTATGCAGTCAATAAATTGGCTAGGTTCACCCGTAATCCGAGTGAGGATCACTGGAAAGTCTTGAATCCGGTACTACGATTCCTGAAATACACGTTAAGTTACAAATTACACTATTTGAGATATCCAGTTGTACTAGAGGGGTACAGTGGTGCAAACTGAATATCTGATATTGAGAACACCAAGTCCACCAGTGGGTATATTTTTACAATTGGTGGTGGAGTTGTGTCTTAGAAATCATCTAAGCAAATTTGTATCGCTTGATCCACGATGGAGTCGGAGTTTATCGCTTTAGATAAAGCAGGAGAAGAAGTTGAGTGGCTTCATGATTTCTTAGAGGATGTCACATGTTGGGATAAACCCATGCCTTCTGTAATGATTTATTGCGACAGTTAGTCGGCTCTAGGAAGGACACGAAGTTCTATGTACAACGGCAAGTCTCATCATATTCGACGGAGATATTAGTCCGTTAGGCAGCTGATCACCACGGGTATTATTTCCATTGATTTCATAAAATCAAAGAAAAACATAACAGATCCCTTGACGAAGGGCATACCCAGAGATCAGATGTTCTGTCTGTCTAGGGGAATGGGCTTAAAACCTATGCAATAATAACTAATACGGTGGATACCCAACCTTACAGACTGGAGATCTCAGGAATTAGGTTCAATGGGAAAACTAAATCGTTAAGGTTCAGTTGAGCGCTTCGGTGGAAGCAATAGTACTTCGGATAATTATTTATGTATAGAAACATGGATCCAAGGTCGTTCCCGTGATAGACATTAAGTGCTATCTGCAGAGTGGGTAAAGGTTAAGTTTCCAAAACCTTTAATGATCATCAACAGTTGAGGTTAGGATTGGAAAAACTTTTAATGGTTCCTAACACTTATGTAGTGGGATATTGCAGGATACCTTGTAGGAGACCACCTATTTAAGTGCGAGGACAGTCCGCCTCAAATGAACGCACTTAAGAAACCAAGACGTGGTACACGGACACAACGGACAAAATCTTAAAGAAGGATTGAGTAAGGAAAGGTGTTGTGTTGGTACTGTTGTATTGGCTTATAGTAAACACTGACGGTTCAAGACATCACGTTCACCGCGCAGTAAGTAAGTCTTATGGTATTCTACTATGAAAGGTTCAAAGCTACGGCTACCTATCCAGATGCAACATCGATCCGCCGGACGATTTCTAGAAAGGCACCATGTGCGTGCGCCAAAATCTCTTCCAAGTGGGGATTATTGGAAATTTATTAAACGTGAAATAAAATTAATCCTATTAATTATGACTCGAATAATTAGAGCCCCGCACGTTGAAAACGCCGTTTCCACACACGTGCATATGTTGTACCAAGGATCGTAAATTTCCTTAGTGGAAGAGTATTGGTACGTATACAAAATGTTTGAGACATAAGATAATAGACGATTATTGGTCAAATGACAATGGTTTCACGTTGGTAAATGAAGGAAGAATTGTACAATGTGTTAAAAGATGAAGCGAGTCATGATCGCCGCGGATCCAAGAAGGGCCGCGGCGCAACATCATCAGGGCCGCGACGCCTATGACGGGTTTGGCTACTGGAAGTGAGGCGCCGCGGCGCCTCGATCCAGGGCCATGTCGCCTAATTTCCAGTAGCTACTGGAAGTTAGTGCCGCGGCGCCTGAGACGTCTTTTGTTCCAGTGATTTAGTGGACATAACGCGTTGCGGCGCCTCCCAGTGAGGGTCGCGACGCTGGACTTCCAGAAGCCACTACGGGAGACGAAAAGACATGACTTTTGGGCTGGTTTTGGAGCATTAAACCTCCATTATTTCCCACATGAATTCAGTCATTATTTGGCTGAATTGTAACTCATATTGAAGTTCAGTACATGGTCATTCAAGGCCATCACTTGGCTAGATGGAAAGTTATCTTCGCAACACTATAAATTGAAGTCATAGGCTCATTTGCAAAACACACTTCAGAAATTATCTTCCTCTCTTGCAATCTTCCACACACACAAATATCCTTCTTTCTAGCGAACACTTGAGTCTCATTTGCCCACTTGTTTTATTGTTGTTTTATCTTAGGAGATAAGTTGCCAACACACCGTTAATGGATTATACGGGACAATATTATCTTAAGGAAATATTGAACATCATTCGACTCAGCAAGCCATTTTCCTTGTTCTATTTCCAGAATTCTAAATACTTTGTTGTTGTTGTTCTCATTCTCATTTCCTTGTAACCACACATTTTACTCACAAAAGCTAGTTTGTATGGTGAACATTGTCCAAGTTCATATAAGGAGTCCATGTTCCCATTTCATTTTCGATGTGGGACTCTTAACACTCTCCCGCACACCCAGACCTCTTTAACTGGAGCATGGACAATATAATTGGGGGGTCCAACATCGGTGAACAAAGAATTTGAATTAGTTTGGCTCTGAATTCTGATACCAGTTTTTTGGGTTGAATTAGACCCAAAATCCATTTATTTACCGTACTTCAAACTTGAGAAGGTTTCACAAGCATGATCGTATTAAATGTCACTTTGTCAGCATATTGTCATACTGTTCCTCCTGTTAAAAATGTTATTGCATCTTCGCGGAATGATAAAAGTTTTTTATAAGTGATATGAATACAAATTAATATATTATGCTACTATGTTCGACTTCTATAGCAAATATATAACTCATGTAAACTCAAAACAGTTTTTAAATAATATATGTATATGAGTTTTATAAATTAAAAAACCACTCATTGATAGTTTCATCATGTGGGGTACACCAGACTCCGGAGACTAGTTGTTTTAAGAGTAGTATGAAATGATCAAAGGAATGGGACCGAGTGGGCTGTCAAGAGTATATATCAACAAAGATTACACCAACACACAAAAAGAATAAAACTTTGACTAATATAACCAAGCAAAACTAGCTGTGAACAGGCTATTGCAAATTGAAAGAGATGATTTCCAAACAAGCTACAGAATACTATACATATAGTACAAACTGATCATGCATGCAGACATAACTTTTGCTCAATAAATCCCTCAAATTGATGTGATATGCCGTCCAAAAAAAATCATTTCATTCTTATCACCTTATAATAGTGATGTCCTAATCAATTTGCACCCAACTCTCAAGCATACGAGGAATTTGAATTTTGACATCCCATAATTTTTTCTCACTTTTTTACCGATTGGCGGGACGGCCCCGACCTTGAGTGTTCTTTTATATTTAATTCCCCTAAGAGTCTAACCTTTTGCTAATGTTTTGGTAATTTGATTTTCCATGAACTACTAGGACGGGTTACAGCAACTTGCAGAATGCAGGATAAGATTACATAAAATAGAGGCCCGATTATTTTCTGGACTCCGCGCATAGCGAGAGTTTAGTGCACATGACTATCCTACTAGGATCGTAAAAGAATTCAAACTTACTGCCATTAAGTTCGCACATTGTGGCTCCTACTAGGATCGTAAAAGAATTCAAACTTACTGCCATTAAGTTCGCACATTGTGGCAGGAACCATTAATCCCTCTTGGCCATGTATAGCAGAATTCTTTTTCTCTATGCTCAATTATAACACGAAGCAACAACAACAACATATCCAGTGAAATTCCACAGCGTGGGGTCTGGAGAGGGTAGAATGTACGCAGACCTTATCTCTACTTTGGTAGTTAGAGCGGTTGTTTCCGAGAGACCATCAGCTCAGGACAAGTAAAACAAAAGTCAGACCAGTCAAAAAAATAAGCAGTAAGCAGTAAGCAGTAAGAAAATGAGATAAACCAACACGAATATGTCATGATATCGCATCCTGAAAGAGAAGCAATAACTAACGCATATAAATGAAATAACCCAAGTGCCTTAAAGAATGCATAACAGAAGAAATAAAACTAGAGAAGACTATAAAACGTTAATACGCCTATTCGTATGATATGTTAAGACTGCCTACAGTAATAACACATCAACTACCAGTTTGTAAGTAGGCCTACACTCGACTACCTACTACCCTAATTTGTGTCCTCCACAATCCCCTATCTAAGTCATGTCCTCAGTAAATTGCGTCTGCTCCATATCCCGTCTAATCACATCTCCCCAATATTTCTTCGACCTACCTATACCCCTCTTGAACTCGTCCATAGCCAACCTCTCACACCTCCGCACTGGGACATTTGTGTCTCTCCTCCGCACTGGGACATTTGTATCTCTCCTCCGCACATGTCCAAACCATCTCAATCTCACTTGCTGCATCTTGTCTTCCACCGAGGCCACTCCCACTCTACCCCGGATATCATCATTTCTAATCATGTCCCTCCACGTATACCCACATTTATCTGAGCATCCTCATCTCCGTCGCTCTCATCCTTTGGGTATGCGACGTCTTGACTGCTCACACTCCGCCTCATACAACATAATAGGTTTAACCACCACCCTATAAAATTTGCCTTTTAATTTTGGTGGCACTTTTTTATCGCACAAGACTCCAGATGTAACCCTCAATTTCATCCACCCTGCCCCAATACGATGTGTAACATCTTCATCAATCCCTCCATTCCTTTGGATGATAGATCTGAGGTACTTGAAACTTTATTTCTTTTGAAATGACCTGAGCCTCAAGCCTCACCTCCATGTCTGCCTCATGGTCGCTTCCGTTGCTGAATTTGCACTCAAAGTATTCTGTCTTGGTCTTACTCAGCCTGAACCCTTTAGATTCTAGAGTATGTCTCCAAACCTCCAGCTTAGCGTTCACCCCGCTGTGAGTCTCATCAATCAAGACTATGCCGTCTGCGAATAACATACACCACGGCACCTCCCCTTGAATTTATTACATCAGTCCATCCATCACCAAGACAAATAAGAATGGGCTAAGAGTTGATCTCTGGTGCAGCCCCATCATCACAAGAAAGTGATCTGTGTCTCCTCTCACCGTATGTATCCTGTTTTTGGCTCCATCATACATATCTTTAATCGTCTTAGTGTACGCCACATGTACACCTTTAGCCTCCAAACATCTCCAAAGAACCTCCCTAAGAACTTTATCGTATGCCTTCTCAAGGTCAATAAAAACTATGTGTAAGTCTCTAGTTATAACACAAAGCAAAGGGAGGAAAAAAGGGTTATTTGAAAATCTCATTCATTCTTTTAAGAATTGTTTCATATATTTTTTTTCTCCAAATATTAGACTTTCACATGTAATGTTCAAACCCTATGGTATAAGCAATGAATTAACACAGTCTAACAATTATCTCACTCTACAAAATCCTATTTCAGTTTCATTATGATTCAGGGGCAGAGCTAAAGAAACGCAAAGGAATTGAATTCCTTTCATATGAAAACTACACCGTGCAAATAGAATAACAATGACATTTTTTGGTTATACAGTATACGGATTATTGAATCTCAGGGTCGTCTCAAACATCTTGGGGGCCCTGTTCTAATTCATAAAAGTGGGCCCTTAATATAAGTAAATATATGATTTTTGGATTGGTATATTTTTTGTGCTGGTATATTTTGGGCTGGTATATTAAGAGTGCTGTTATATTTTTTGGGCCCTAAAATTTTTAGGCCCTGTGCTACAGCACAGTTGGCACAGGCCCAAAGACGCCTCTGTTGAATCCCCTTCATGTAAGGCAAGATTCTAGTGTAGTGATAAAAGACTTCTAACTTTTCTTTAGATCACATGTTCAACCCACAAGCAAGACATTCTACTATTTTCTTGAATTTCCTTGTATAAATTTCTGATTCCATCTCTATTCTGAATTATAGTGACGAATTTAAAATTTTCATCGGCGGGGCGGGGGTCCAAATACAAAGAAGTAAACATATGAAGAAAGCAAGTGATTCAACATCTATTATATATACCTAAAATAATTTTGACCTATATATAGTATAATTTTCGACGACCCCTTCCGATACCTTAGCTCCGCCAATGCTGAATCATGATTTCAACATTGTTCCTAGTGGTGTTACAAGTTAAAGAACAAAATCTTTCTTATACCAATTCACGGAAGGATGTGCTATGGGAAATCTAAAAAGTTGTTACTGATTTCTTGAGTAAAGTTGTCTAAGAAATTAATTAATTTATGCACAAGCATACAAATAGGTATTTTAGAAGAAGCCAGCAAAAGTCCAACCGAAAACGCAAATTATTTGAAGCGTCACTTAATAGGAACCAATGGCACATGGGCTACTCTGTGATTGTTCATCATCTGAAGTAATAATGATCTTAAAGGGCAACACAGAATGGGGTAACGTTTGTTCCTGGAAATCTAATATAGTACGTACTTTCCATTTAGAAGGCTGCTTCTTTGCCCCCTTCACATGTGCAGATGTAATATACATTTGCTATTTTTAAAATGTATAATTTTATGAAGGACGAGATAGAGACATTATACTGGGAGATCTGGAGCAATCGGGTAGGTACCAGGATTTTAGGTATTGTAGGAGCATTAAGGTTGAGGAAGTTAAGGATGTTGTCCGCAGGATGCACAGGGGACGAGCGACTGAGCCTGATGAGATTTCAGTTGAATTTTGGAAGAGCGCAGGCATGACAGTTTGGAGTGGTTGACTAAATTGTTTAATGTTATTTTTAAGACGGCGAGAATGTCCGACGAATGGAGGTGAAGTACAATGATTCCCTTGTACAAGAACAAAAGTGACATCCAGAGTTGCAACAACTATATGGATATCAAGCTGCTAAGCCACACTATAAAGTTTGGGAAAGGATCGTGGAGATGAGGGTGAGAAGAGGCGTGTCTATGTCCGAGAACCAGTTTGGATTCATGTCGGGGGCATTCAACTACATAAGTCACTCATCTTATTAGGAGGTTGATGGAGCAGTATAGGGAGAGGAAGAAAGACTTACATATAGTTTTCATCGACCTCGAGAAGGCATACGACAAAGTCCCTAAGGAGGTTCTCTAGAGATGTTTGGAGGTTAGAGGTGTACATGTGGCGTACACTAGGGCAATCAAGGATATGTATGATGGATCCAAGACCAGGGTATGGACAGTAGGAGGGGACTCGGAGCATTTTCCAGTGATGATGAGGTTGCATCAAGGTTCAAATCTTAGTCCATTCTTATTTGCGTTGGTGATGGATGGACTGACGCGACAAATCCAAAGGGAGGTGTCATGGTGTATGTTATTCGCAGACGATATAGTCCTGATTAATGAGACCCGCAGTGGGGTGAACGTGAAGCCGGAGGTCTGGAGACAGGCTTTGGAGTCTAAGGGGTTTAGACTGAGTAGGACCAAAACAGAATACTTTGTGTGCAATTTTAGTAATGGGAATGACTTGGAGACGGGCGTGGAAGATGGACTTGGTACCCAGGTCATTCCGAAGAAAAGAAGCTTCAAGTACCTCAGATCTATTATCTAAGGGAACGGAGAGAATGGTGACGATGTCACATATCGTATTGGGGTGAAGTGGCTGAAATGGAGGTTGGCATCTAAAGTCTTGTGCCATAAAAAAGTGCCACCAAAACTTAAAGGCAAGCTCAATAAAGTGGTGGTTAGACCGACAATGTTGTATGGGGCGGAGAGTTGACCGGTCAAGACTTTGCACATCCAAAAGATGAAAGTGGCGGAGATGAGGATGTGTTGGCATACAAAGAGGGACATGATGAGAAATGATGATATCCAGGACAGAGTGGGAGTGGCCTCAGTGGAGGACAAGATGTGGGAAGCGAAGTTGAGATGGTTCGGCCATGTGCAGATGAGAGACACAAATGCCCCTGTGCGGAGGTGTGAGAGGTTGGCTATGGACGAGTTTATGAGAGGTAGAGGTAGCCCGAAAAACATTGGGGAGAGGTGGTTAGAAGGGATATGGCGAAGGTGCAACTTACTGAGGACATGACTTTAGATAGGGGGTTGTGAAGGACACTGCTTAGGGTAAAAGAGTAGTAGGTAGTCGAGTGTAGTACTACTTACGCGTACAGACTGGTAGTGTAGTGCGATTATTGTGGGTCCGCTTAGCTTACCATACTAGTAGGCGCATTATTGTTGTATAGGCGTGCGATTTCTGCTGCTGGGTTTTCTTTAGTGTACTGCATTTAGCTTATGTATCTATGTGAGTTCCTTTCCTTTTCAAAATACGCTGGCATGACCCATTCGCTTTTGGTACCAACATTTTCAGCCACTCTGACATGACCCATTCGCTTTTGGTACCAACATTTTCAGCCACTCTGACATGACCCATTCGCTTTTGGTACCAACATTTTCAGTCACTCTACCTCTCAATGTAGAGGTAAGGTCTGCGTACACCCTACCCTCTCTAGACCCCATTTGTGAAATTTTCACCGGGTGTTGTTGTTGTTAGTCTTCATTAATCATTTATATTTTTTTAAAATCATTATATTCTTCTTAAATATCTACGTGCTATGTGGTGCAAAAAATCCCAACTTCTCATCGAAAGAGTGTATAATGTTGGTTTTTGAAGAAGACTATTTAACTTTTGTTGTCTTTAATGTGAGTAGTGTGATATGAAATAAGTCAGATAAACCATAAATAAATATCAAAAATTCGGGGAAGCAATGAGTGAACTAGTATCATAACGTGCCAGCAACCAAAATATTGGTGGAAGATGGTGGCTTATTGTCATTATAGAGACAACTAGGCAACGTTAGTAGTGTCCCAGGGGAAAGGGCCTCAACGTGCAGGGGTTGCGGTCTCCTTTTAAATAAATGTACAACAGGTCAAGAATTTGAAAATGGGCAAAGGGAATGTGTGGTCCTAGGGACAAAGTATTCAGTTGGATCTACACACCAGCTCATGCCCATGCTACTTGCCACATAAAGGAACAACACACACACTTTCAGAAATAAAGAAATGCGCTAACGGCATGAGAAAATAATTGCATTAACCAAAAAATAAAATGAATTCCATGATACATTTGATTAACATTAAATTTAACCATAGGGGAGCGTGGAGAGATCCATAGCATCGCAATCAATCTTCATTTCGTATCCTACACTAAGACCAAAACTATTGAACTTGGAAGAACACCAGGAATGATTCGCCATAACACAACTTGTAATGATGGCATTGTTACCAGTCTATGTACCAGGCATCAATTAGTGCCATTCATTGAAGTTTATCGTCTATACACCATTAATCACCGCTTCATGTACTGTTTTGCCATCTTCCACAATCTTACCGTTAATTTGGGTTCGGGGCCTCTACAGAAAATGAAGGAAACAGTGTCAAAGCTAATCTCGTTAAATGTTAATGACTAAAAGCTAATCTCGTTAAATGTTAATGACTAAAAGCTACTATCCCTAAGATGAAAATGCATAAATCTTTATACCCATTCAGCAGGATCTCCAGAATTTCCATTCAGCAGTTTCTGATTCTCTTCTTTAGACTTGCTATCCTTGGTCACTGGAAGCAACAAGGCGCTAGTGCGATCAGGCAGTTCTGCAAGAAAGACCTCAGAGCTTCAGCTTTTCAACATTTCTGGTGTAATAACCAAAGAGTGGAGGACGTAAACGAGATGGAACAATTCTTCTGAATATAAGTTGACTTGAAAACTAACCTGGTAATGTTTTATCAATGAAGAACACTACAAGGTTGACAGTGTACCTGTACCGAATTAATATGGCTCAATTAAGTGTCAATAACAAGAATGTGGCGAAGAGCACATCAAGCAAAAAAAAAAGCCACTCACCACGCTACAACAACGTCAACAGTGTAATGTTTGCGTGATGCAATAATCAATAAGCTTTGTGAAATAACAGCTAACCAAGCACACTGTTTTATAAACCTGCAGAATAAAATCAAGCAATCAGTGACAAATATGAGCTGTGCCGAGACACTTCAGAAAATATGATATGCAGCAGCACAAGCAAAGGAAGCATAAAGTTCCAGTCACTCGGTGAAAACACAATATCTGTACCATGAAAATACAAAAAATATTCAGAAGAAACCCTTCCCTACGTGAACTTACAGAACCCAAGGAAGACTTATATTCCAGGTAAATTATTGAAAGAAAAGGAGAAAACAAAGAAAAAGGAAAGAGGGGAGTTGGAGCACCATCCCGTTAATTAGGTGAAGTACTTTCAGTACAACTCACAATGAACTCCCTTCCCCACCAAGTAATGGATTATTTGCATAGCTCGACTGTCACCAGAACTAAGATTAGAATAATTATCCGCGCAATGCCACAGATATCAAAAGTTGTTTAATCATTATTTCTTTGGTACCTTCGTGTTCCGTATTTCTGGTACGTCCGCACAAAGACTAGGGAAAATATCATATGAGATGAAAATATTAGATCCCCACAACCATAAAGCACGCCCCGAGGAACTGCACATTCATAAACCTCACATTAGTGTCTAAATTAAATAATGTCGCTTTAGATGCCAGAACGAGCAAATTAGTAAAGGAGAATGCAATTTACCAATCAATAGCACTTGTAAAATATTGTCAGGAGGAGGAAGCGTGGCAAGCTTTGAACCCTGGTAATTTGAGCAAAAGAGTTAGTTGAGGCTTTGTCAAAAAAGATAATAATAAAGTAAGTTGAGGCACAGCTGACAGACAGCAAAACAAAAGGCTTAAAAAACATCAATAAATGAAAATAGCTTTTACCTCACGACAGTGATAGTTTGGACCAGGAAGCTGTGTAGAATAGAACGTTAGGATCCGAAGGAATTGACAACCCTGTTACAAACATTTATTTAACCAACTTAGAAATATAACGGATATCAAGATGTCTGTTATTTGTAGACTAGGATAAATAGCAAGTGAAGGAGTACAAGTGGAAAGTAATCCTGACAATATAAGGGCACTTACGACTAAGAATGCCAGAACCCTGCACCATATCAGAACTGTATAGATCTTTTTGGTCTTGAAAATAAAAGGATGGAACGTCCACTGCAGCAAAGCAAGAGAGATGCATTAGCAATAAAAGACACTAAATTAAAACTCCTCAACAAAGTAAAGATTAAGACTGACATTCCCAAAATCCATTCCAGGGTAAAGGAAAGTCTGGTTGACCACCATATCAACATAATTTAAACTAATATTCAGGCTTTCCCTGTTTCTAAAGCCTGAAGCAGCTTGGCATCACAGTTTTCCTAAAATGTATGTGCTTTTATAAACTTAAATTTCAAGGGAATTATACATTAATGACAGGCAAGAATCCAGTTTCACTTATAATCTTGCCAAGACAGAAGACAAAAGATGAGAAAATCTATAGAGAAACAAACTCACCAAGACAAAAGATAGAAAGATGGTGGTGAACACAGTTTCACTTATGTATGCTCTATCTTGTCCAAGCTCCTGGAGTTTTAACCCAAACAGAAAAGGTCAGTATGCATCTCCGAAAATAGTTGGGGGAGAAAAATAAACGAGAAAACCAACCGGAAGAAGATAGAAGCCAACGTCCTGAAGAATCGGTCCAGGCCGATGAAAGTAATGCACCCCTCTAGCAGCAAGTCCATGTATGTACTGAGGAGAGGAGTATAGAAGTTTTACAACTCACGAATCCAAAATGCAATAAGATCAGGAATAAAAAAGACTAGAGCAGAGAAACATAAAATCATCACATTATTTGCCAAAAATCATATTCAACAACCATAGAAAAGGTAAACAAGTTCTATGATTCAGTAAGAGAACAGTAAGACAATATTTGACAGCCCCCAACCTCCCATCACTCCGGACAAACTCTGTCCTGCCTAGAAAGAGTAAAAAGAAAATATTGCTAAAAGAAACATTGAGCAATCGAAATCAGTTCACTACAAATGGAGGATTTTGTAGCAACACACGGTAGAATCAAAAGCAGTTGAATTCCGACCTAGATTATAGTACTTGCTACTCCTGCAACATCAAAGCAGAAAAAACTATACTTTTTGTAAAAAAAAAAACGGACCATAAAATCTTGTCCAAATTTTGAAAGCTAATTGACTACACTGTAGAACCTTAGAGGTTACTGTCCTAGTACTCCATCCCCCCACTTACCAAAATTTTATTCTTAATCAGTTATCAACTTATGAAGTAAAAATTCACTACACCATTAAGAATTGAAACTTGTTGAACTCTACCAAAAGTTAAGTTTTACAAATTTTAATAGAAAAAAAAACACTGCTTTGAGATGGCCAACATCGAAACCTAATAGAACTTTTAGAGATGCTCCTAATCACAAAAGAATACCAATGGTCCATGAATCAGGCACACCAAAATAACCACAAAACAAAAAAGCGAAGTACAAAAGCAAAAGGAATCGTTTCTCTTGAGCCGAGCTCTATCCGAAACAGTCTCTCTACCCACAAAGGTAGAGGTCCCAAGGGAAACTAGGTAGGCTCCAGGGGTCGGCGAAAAATTACCCTATATGTACAAGGTTAAAATTTCTTTAACTTCTTCGTGTATTTACTTGTTTATATTTTTGAAACCCATGGTGAAAATCTTGGTTCCGCCACGGCAGAAAAAGAAAAGGAAAATGGAAGTGATTGAAAGGAAGAAGATATATAGCTACCTGACAAATCAAACCGCAAAGAATATATTTCCAATTCTCTGCAAGAAGATTGATCTCTGTCGTTGCCTCCGCACAAAATCTCTTCCACAACTGCTCTCCATAACACAGTCAGGAAAAAAACATCTCCAGAAAAGAAAAAAAAATAGGAAGATAAAAACGAACCTTTGAAGCCTCGCGACCAATGTAAAACGACATATCTTTATCTGTACCAACCAGGGCCATATTACATCACAAACCAACCATGTTTTTTTGGCTTTAGATCACTAATTTTATTGTATTTTCATACTTGAACCCGATCTCGGTAACGGAGAACTTAGTTGACGGCGACGGAAACCAAAAATCAATTGACAAATGCAAAAATAATTTAACACAGTCGCCGGAAAATTTTCTTCCAGAATAATCCGGTCTCCCTCTAGAAACTGCCTTTCTCTCTCTCTCTCTCCTTGTTTTTGATTTCTCCTTTGTCTGCTAAAAACGCGAGTTGAACACGGAGGACAGTTCAAAAGAGATTTGAGAGAAATATATATATATATATACGTATATATGTATAAAGCCTTCTGCTCCTTTTTTTTAAACAAAAAAAAGATAAAAGAAAATTCTTTCTTGCGAAAAAGGAAGGAAATTGGAGACTGATAAAGACCTTCCAAGTTGAAAAAGTTAAAAAAAGAAAAAACGGCCCTTAAATTGCCTATTTTCTTTAAACATTCAACTTATAATATAATATATCATATTCTTTAATTATACACATTATCGTTCAATTGAAACATGCATGAATTATACAACTTATTAGACTAATTCGTATAATTAAATGACTTGATATATGTTGGATCCCGGAGTAAACTATGAAATAGTAAGAGACAAATTGAAAGTAAAAAAAAAATTGAATGTTAATACAGTTTGCAAATGTCAGCGATAATGTCGTCTGACACAAGTGACAACACTTCGATACAACAGAAAACTTTAAGAGTAAATGCAGCGGAAATTTAAAGAACACAAAGGTTTAATATTTACATAGATTATATTGAAAATATAACCTATGACAATCAGTGACCGAAAGTATTGTATATATTTATATATAATTGAATAAATTCCTTTTTTTACAATATTACAAGATAATACAAAAGGAATTACAAAGTTGAAGTCGCAGATGACTTCTGCCTGAAAAATCTAACTAAATAGACATAGACAACATCTCATTATAATTGCTTCAATAAAGAACAAATCTAGAATGCGGCAAAGAATTATAATGTTGACGTAATATTGTCGACACGCTCAGACAACACTTGTGATCCAGTTTTCTGATGAATATATCGGAGAGCTCTCTTGATATTTTTTCTAACTTTTCTGGATATCGATTCACTGATGCAGTCTCTCTATTTATAGTAGATGGTATTCTTTAAAATGCTCATTGAATCGTTGTAGAGGTTGAGGGAAAGGTAGGCAGCCGATAATGTTTGTTGGAGAAGATTGTGGAGCAAGATCCTCTGTCTTCTTGGACTTGTTGTTAAGTGTATTTTGTATACACTTTTGAGTCATTTTTAGTAGTATTTTACTCATTTCGTGTGTGTTTAGTATAGTATTAGGTTTGTTTTTCTTTCTTTTGAGTCACAACGATCATAAAGGAGGAAGTACAAAATCGAGGATGAAATGAGCTTAATTGAGATGGAATTTCACACTAAAAAGGCCAAGAAATGAAGCCTAAGAAGTCCCGGGAAGCATAGAAGAAATCAGACGAAGTCCGGACGAGAAAATGACAAAAAGTCAGAAAATCCGGAAGAGGGACGACGCCGGCGCCGCGGCGCCAGCCAGCAGCGCCGCGGCGCTAAATATCCTGCAAGGTTTGATTTTGGCGCAGGAGTTTCGGCGCCGTGGCGCCAGCCTGCAGGGCCACGGCGCCGAGGCGGAAAATTTGATTTTTTGGCCGAATTTCAGAGGGTTAAAAGGGTCTGAAGCGCAAGTTTTCTCAAGTATAAAACCCTAAACCCTGTCCATTATACCATACCTTATACCATATTACAAATCATACTTTTGAGAGGCAAGAAGGAGATTACAATTGGAGACTCTTGTTCAAGTTCTTTTTCTTTCCTTTATTTTATTTCAGTTTATGTTGGATTTTGTATTAGTTCTTGACATGACAATGTTTAGGAGCTAAATACTTTAGTAGGGTTTCCATCTAATCTTCTTGAAACCCTTTCATATAGTTAATGCATTAGTTATTGATTTCTTCTTCAGCGTATTAAGATCTATTCAATATTGTTATGATTTCTTGATGATTAACTAGCTATTAATTGTCATAACTTGTATGATTTCGAATTGAGATCCGAGAGGGGAGATTTGAATATGCTGTAGTTGTTTAGACATAGGTTAAAATCGTGGACGAAAGTACCCCGATACTTGTGTAGTAATTAAGGTTACTGTTCTTAATCCTCCTGTGTGGTAAAACTTATCATAGAAATATAGAAAGTTTCTGCACAAGATTGAGCTCTTGTATGTCCTAACCGGAATATAATAACAGATTAGTTAACCAGCTATCTTAATAAGAAGAAGAATCATTAGTCTTGCATTAATGCGTAAAAGAGTGGATAGTTGAGGAGATTGGAAGCCCTATTTCCTTTATAACTGTTATAAACCCAAAGTATTATAATCTTTAGTTTAATTTCTACACTTAGTTATAATTCTCCAACTAAAAAACGTCAACCAAATAGATACCATAGGATAGATAACCGATATTTAATAAACCAGTCTATGTGGACGATAAATTCGGTCTTACAGATCTTTATTACTTGAACGATACGTACACTTGCGTAAGCATCTAGCAACAAGTTTTTGGCGCCGTTGTCGGGGACTGGCGTACTGTTAATATCGAATTATCTATTCTTATTTCTAATTTGCTTTTTATTTTTCTGTCTTTTTATTATTTTTATTTCAGAACGTTTTGTTGTGATCTGTTTGTTATTTTTGATCAATTTCAGAAAACTTAGTTTATGCGAAGTATGAGAGGAGCAGACACTCATATTCCTTTAAACCCTGAAATTGAAAGATCGTGCAGACAGAACAGAAAAGAGAAAAGAAATGTTGATTTGTTAGTAATGGGAGATCAGCAAAACAATAATTTGTTGAATGACGAGTTACCGCCTGTCTTAAGACAAGTCCCTGCAGAAAGGAGCTTGGAGGACTATGTGATTTCGATTATTACATGGGTGCAGACTTGCATCAGGCTTCCAGCTGTTGAAGCCAACAATTTTGAAATCAAAACAGTC
Source organism: Przewalskia tangutica (assembly GCA_029844215.1). Taxonomy (NCBI): domain Eukaryota; kingdom Viridiplantae; phylum Streptophyta; class Magnoliopsida; order Solanales; family Solanaceae; genus Przewalskia; species Przewalskia tangutica. The sequence goes on along the minus strand of CM056739.1, from coordinate 11,327,795 downwards.
ATATTGCACATGGTTCAAAGCTCAGTTCAGTTTGGGGGACTACCGTCTGAAGATCATCATTTGCATCTAGCAAATTTCCCCCCAGCTAAGGCAGCGAAGCTCAGAGGTGAGTTGAATAACTTTTATCAGCTGGAGGGAGAATCACTATTTGATGCATGAGCGGTTTAAAGATTTGCAGAGGAAGTGCCACATCATGGGATTGAGAAGTGGATGTTAGTCCATATATTTTACAATGGGATGTGTGGTACAACTCGTACCATTATTGATGTTGCAGTAGGGGGAACATTCATGAGAAAGAGTGTCAATGAGACATAAGATCTGTTAGAAGACATGGCCACAAACAACCATCAGAGGGCCGATGAGAGAGCAGTAAACAACAGGAAAGTGGTTGGGATTCATGAGTTGGATGCTATCACTGCATTGACTGCGCAGGTTGCCACTTTGACAAAACAGATGCAGTAGAGCACTATGGCAGTTAAAGTGGTTCAGACACCAGTGAGATGTGAAATCTGTGGGGGTTCCCATACTTTTGATAGGTGTACAACAGTGGTCCCGAATAATGTGTCTATAGAGCAGGTTCAGGCAGTGGGGAATTTTCAGAGGCCCTACAACAATCCATTCTCCAACACATACAATCTGGGGTGGAGAAATCACCCAAATTTTTCATGGAAGAATGAACAAGGGAAACAACCACAATTCCAGGCATCATCCTCACAGCAGTTTAGTCCACCAGACCCACAAGAGAAGCAGAGTGAGTTGCAAGCAGCTTTGACCCTGACAAATTCCCAGGCTCAATTCATGACAGAAACCAGATCTTTCATCAGGAATTTGGAGACGCAAGTGGGACAACTAGCTAACATGCTGAACAACAGAGAGCAAGGAAATCTTCCCAGCGATATTGTGGTGAACCCAAGAGAACAATGCCAAGCAATTAGCTTGAGGAGTGTGAAGCAGTTAGAGCAGGTTGCACCCCAGCCAGTGGTTGAACAAGAGAAAGCAGTTGAGACAGAGAAATAGGGGGTTACTGAGGACCACCCTATTGTAGAGAAAGCTCCACCAGCAGTCATGAGAGAATATGTAGACAAAATTCCTTTCCCCCAAAGACTGCAGAAGAAGTCCTTAGACAAGGAGTTTTCCAAGTTTTTAGAGGTCTTCAAAAAGCTTCATATCAATCTCCTATTCATTGAAGCTTTGGAGCAGATGTCAGCTTATGTGGAGTTCATGAAATACATCCTGTTTAAGAAGAGGAAGTTGGTAGATTATGAGACAATAGCGTTGACAGAGGAGTGCAGTGCTATCTTGCAGAAGAAACTCCCCCTAAGTTGAAAGATCCAGGGAGTTTCACCTTACCTTGCACCATAGGGAATGTTACATGTAAAAGGGTTTTATGTGATTTGGGGGCAAGTGTCAACCTGATGCCCCTCTCTGTGTTTAGAAGACTTGATTTGGGGGAGGCGAGACCAACCACAGTTACCCTGTAGCTAGTTGATCGCTCGATTGTGCATCCCGAAGAAATTATTGAAGATGTGTTGGTACAAGTAGGTAAATTCATCTTTCCTGCTAATTTCCTCATTTTAGACATGGATGAAGATGAAAATATGTCCATCATCCTTGGGAGACCATTCCTAGCCACAGGGAGGGCACCTATTGATGTTGAGAAGGAAGAGTTGAAGCTCAGAGTTCAAGATGAGGAGATGATCTTCAAAGTTCTCAGACCATCCCCTGAACCACAAGTTTATGATAGATGCTTCGTTGTTGGTGTAGTTGATAAAACGGCCCCTCATGAAAGTTCCAAGGGTACTAATGCCCTTGATGGTAAGACTTGTGAACTAGCAGTTAATAAAAAAGAATTGAACTCCTCTGAAATCAGCACTGTGAAAAAGAAGAGGGGGAGGAGAAAGATAATGATGCTAAAATGGATATGCGGAGGGGATACTCTACCCCCTTGATTTAGTAAGTAACATGTGTCCAGCTAAAAGACGTTAAAGACAACGCTACTTGGGAGGCAACCCTATGGTTTTAATTAAGTTATTTTAATTCTTGTTTTAGTTGTTTTATTTTGTCTTGAACAGTCTCACGGTCTTGGATTTTGTCTTATGTTTTGATAGCAGGTGGACTAGGAACTGATCCTGACTGGAAAAAGGATCAAAAACGCTGGAATTCAGAAAAATCAAGCACAGCGCCGTGACGCCAAAATGTAGGGTCACGGCGCTGAAACTTCAGAGAGTCCAAATCATGTGCAATTTCCAGAATTTCCTCTCAGACCTCCATTATGACCGCTGTGTTGTGTCAGTAAGTTGTCCATTTATTCTTAAGTCTTCACACATTGGGGACACTGTATCGATTAAGTTTGAGGGTGTCTTATTTTGTTTTATTGTTCTGTTTTTGAATCTTTTTGAGTTGTCTTTGTGTGTTTTTGAGTCATAATATTTTTTTATGGATAATGTATGTTGTAGTTGCTAAAGATATTGAGTGGATAAAGTGGGATAATGTAATGGAATTGAAAGCAATAATATGTGTGTTTAAGTTAGATATGCCAAAAATTCATGACATCTAATTACTTGAGATATTTGTGTTTAGCTATATATGTCAGTTATGGAAAGAAAAGTTGAAAAATGTCTAGAAAATCTGTTTGTTTGTTATTTGAGGCGAAATAGTTAAGATATACATGTTTAGGGAGATGATTCAGGCATTCCTTTGATATCCCTTCTGACCATTCATTACCTATCTTGACATAAATTGTATCACTAGTCAGCCCCTTTGAGCCTAATATAATATATTTTCTTTGACACCCTATGATTCTCTGTTTGTGCCATAAGTGAAAATAAAAAATATTGAGATGAAAAATGTTGGGAAAAAAAATAAGAAGAGAGTGAAAAGTTGATGCACCCCAATGAAAAATATGCAAAAGTTGAAGTTTGGGGGTGCTTGTTATTTATAATGTATTTCATTCTCTCAAAAGAAAAGAGGGGAAAATAGTTATGAGATTAAAAAGAAAGTCAAAAAGAAGGAAAAAGAGTTGAATGAAAAATGTTTATGGTACGTAATTTGAGCCAAAATGCCCACTTTTACCTACCTCTGCCTAAACCTACATTACAACCCTTGAAATTCCTGATGATCTTTAATATGTATATCTATGATTAGTGGAGAAGAGCAAGTAAATAGGTCTATAGCGTTTGGAAAAGATGGAATAAAATTGACAAGCATAGGTTAGGTGTGTGTATTTCCAGTGATTGTGATCTAAGTGAATTTGCAAAATATCTAACTTGAAATTCTAGATTGCTGAAAATTCATGTTATATATGTTCTAACATATTATCCCAACTTTCATCCATGATTTTGAAGAAGCATTGCTATAACTACTTGACTCATTTCATAGAGTTTTTGTTTTTATTTTTGTTTATTGTTTAATGTTTTACTCTAGGGCGAGTAAAGTGTAAGTTTGGGGGTATTTATTAAGTGTAATTTGTATACACTTTTGTGTCCTTTTTAGTTAGTATTTTACTCATTTCGTGTGTGTTTAGTATAATATTAGGTTTGTTTTTTTCTCTTTTGAGTCACAGCGACCATAAAGGAGGAAGTACATAATCGAGGATGAAATGAGCTTAATTGAGATGGAATTGCACACTAAAAAGGCCAAGAAATGAAGCCTAAGAAGTTCTGGAAAATATAGAAGAAATCAGACGAAGTCCAGACGAGAAAATGACAAAAAGTCAGAAAATCCTAAAGAGGGACAACGTCGGCGCCGCGGCGCTAAATATCCTGCAAGGTTTGATTTTGGTGCAGGAGTTTCGGCTCCGTGGCTCCAGCCTGCAGGGCCACGGCGCCGAGGCGGAAAATCTGATTTTTGGGCCGAATTTCAGAGGGTTAAAAGGGTCCGAAGCGCAAGTTTTCTCAAGTATAAAACCCTGCTCATTATACCATACCTTATACCATATTACAAATGGAGAGGCAAGAAGGAGGCTACAATTGGAGACTCTTGTTCAAGTTCTTTTTCTTTCCTTTACTTTATTTCAGTTTATGTTGGATTTTGTATTAGTTCTTGACATGACAATGTTTAGGAGCTAAATACTTTAGTAGGGTTTTCATCGAATCTTCTTGAAACTCTTTCATATAGTTAATGCATTAGTTATTGATTTCTTCTTCAGCGTATTAAGACCTATTCAATATTATTATGATTGCTTGATGATTAACTAGCTATTAATTATCATAACTTGTATAATTTCGAATTGAGATCCGAGAGGAGAGATTTGAATATGTTGTAGTTTTTTAGACATAGGTTAAAATAGTGGACGAAAGTACCCCGATACTTGTGTAGTAATTAAGGTTATTGTTCTTAATCCTCCTGTGTGGTAAAACTTATCATAGAAATATAGAAGGTTTCTGCACAAGGTTGAGCTTTTGTATGTCCTAACTGGAATATAATGACAGATTAGTTAACCTGTTATCTTAATAAGAAGAAGAATCATTAGCCTTGCATTAACGCGTGAAAGAGTGGATAGTTGAGGAGATTGGAAGCCCTATTTACTTCATAACTGTTGTAAACTCAAAGTATTATAATCTTTAGTTTAATTTCTGCACTTAGTTATAATTCTCAAACTAAAGAACGCCAACCAAATATATAACATAGAATAGATAACCGGTACTTAATAAACCAGTCTATGTGGACGATAAACTCGTCTTACAAATCTTTATTACTTGAACGATACGTACACTTGCATAAGCATCTAGAAATATCGCAACACTTGTTCCCAAGCTTACCAACGGTTCTTACTTGGTCTTCCCACGTTTTTCATCAGCTTCAAAACTCCTTGTCAAGTCACTTTACTATCGTATTAAAAATCTCAACAAATCTTCAGTTCTGTGAAGTAAGGAAAAATTATATCACAGAATATTGGTCCGAATGTCGTGACATTTATTCCAACATTTCTGATTTTAACTTAGTACTAAAAATTACATGTTGCCCAAAATGTCACAATACCAAACCCAACATTAACATTCTCTATCTTTTTGTCTTTCTTCACAAAACCTATTCTATTATGTGCACGTGTCTTATTACAATGTCATAGATGTTATCCCAACATTTATGATTACACTAATGCTCCACATTAACCTGTGATGGCATATAAACACAACATATACAAGCTGCACATATATATGTCATTCATATAGGATTAAATATTAAAACATAGTCATTTAATTACATCATCCAAAACAATAAAAAGAAATAATTGTCAGATCATTACATCCTAAATATCAACACTAACCAATCAGTAACCAACCATCAACATTTTAACAACAGCAACAGCCAAATAGTATCATCACATATCCCTTGCATGTCTTGCATCAGTAGTAGCTTCTAGCCACTTTCTACTTTTGCATGATCTATGTTTGCTCCTTCCTTTGTCTAGCTGCTTCGATTTCAGCTTCAGTTTTTTGTCTTATAGCTTCAGTTTCTGCTCTAAGCCTTAGCCTTGTCAGCAAGACGTTCCTTCCAACTACATTTTCTCTATGCATGGCAGCATCCACAACTTCTTCTGCAGCACCAAATTCTCCACTTTTGCCTTCATCAGCACTAGCCACCCTCTGCTCCCCCTCTATCTGCTCCCCATGTTCAGCTTCTTCTCCCCTTTTTTGTGAAAGAAAGCAGAAGTAGGAAATAGTCTCTCGCTCGAACTAGTGCATCTCTCATATTAACAACTCTAGCAATTTGTAAGTTGATTTTAGTAATCTGCTCCACTAGCCAATTTGTAAACAGTTCATACTGTTTTGGACCTGTGTTGCCCTGAATGTTAGTGTCACGCCCCGACTTTTCCTAAGTCTTTACTTAGGGCGTGATGGCACCTGGACAATTATTTTCCACCAGGAGCACCATTTAATTCTCTTTATTTAGAAATTTAAACTTATATTCAAATACGGAGCTATTAATAAAAATAACAATAAAGAAATTTGTTTATGACTTTATTGAAAATATAACGCGAGCCCATGCTCGTGCAAATATTGTTTCTACATAGACATACTGACAAATATTATTCTAAGTTGGAAGGGAGACCATTCCACCGGGCATTTCGAGACATTGGGCCCGACATTACGAACTGCGAGTACCAAGCCAGAAACAATGGACTTGGTATGACAAGAGGCTTCGGGACGATCGCTAGCCTTGGCGTGGAGCCTTTACTCTATCACGTTTTCACGAACATGTTAAATAAAGAGTCGATACCGTACCATTTGGTGAGAACCTACCTGCAATTCAAAGTAACACCACAATATTCCAAGTGCAATCACATTATAACGAAATAAGCATATTGCAAAAACATATCAGGTTACAACATTTTTAAATATGCAACAACTCCTCATAGGAAATTCTCGGTTTAACTAACACTTCATTTTATCTCGTATTGTACGTTAAGACATTCCCCTGCATTTCCATATTTTTATTACGTTTATACATTTGTGAACGCGTATTCACTTTTCATATTTATATATAGGTGAACATGTATTCATATTTCATATTTGTTGCGGCGTGCAACCCGATCCATTATATTTACGTATTTGTGAACACGTATTCACTTTACGTTTTGTTGCGGCGTGCAACCCGATCCATTATGTTTACGTATTTGTGAACGCGTATTCACTTTACGTTTTGTTGCGGCGTGCAACCCGACCCATTATATTTACGTATTTGTGAACGCGTATTCACTTTACGTTTTGTTGCGGCATGCAACCCGACCCATTATATTTACGTATTTGTGAACGCGTATTCACTTTACGTTTTGTTGCGGCGTGCAACCCGACCCATTATATTTACGTATTTGTGAACACGTATTCACTTTACGTTTTGTTGCGGCGTGCAACCCGATCCATTAGGTTTATATTTATATATTTATGTGAACACGTATTCACTTTTCATATTTTTCAGAAGATCGAATAAATAATATTCTCTTTCCCAACATTATGTCATTCACACTTGTAACGATTATAACTTTTTAACCATAACTCCAACTAAGGTGTTTCTTAAGCGGAAACTAAGGTAAGACGGGGATATTTCACTGTACCAAATTTCATTAAAAACTACTTTGGGTAACTGACACAAATTTGTCCTCAAAACAGCCATATGAGATTTGTTTCGGCAGAATTTTTATTAAATAGAACCCAATCTTAGAATAGTCATAACTCCTAATCTGTAAACTCGTTCAAGCCCCATAAAATCTCAAAACGACGAGAACATATAGCTACACGTCTCCATGTGAACCATACTTTCATATTCTGTACCATTTGGTACAGTTTTACACTTTTATTCGCTGCCCTTCCTGGATCTCGATAGATCCGAGGCAAAACCTTTAAACAACGATAACTCTCAATCCGTAAGTCGGATAGACCCCCGTAAGGTCTCAAAATGTCCACAATAGAGATATCTATAACTTTAATTTAGCAACAATTTTCATATTACACACATATTAGTACAGTTTTACATTTCCACGTACTGCCCTTCTGGATTCCGATGAATCCGAGGCAGCAACTTCAAACTACAATAACTCTCAACTCGTAAGTCCGTCTTAATAACTCTTTATCTATATCTGTCCTTAACAGAGAGATTTACAACCATGTAAATTTTCATATAATTCTAATAAGTAAAACTCAATAAAAACAGTTTGTAATTATGCCTTTCCGAATTTCGACCAAATCTAAGGCAGGAACTTTGAACTATGATAACTTTCAAACCGTATGTCCATTTTACCTTATTTTTGGTTCTATATGATCATATTAGAGAGGTGTACCCCTCTTACGAATTTCATCAAATTCTAACAATTATAACTCAGTGAGAACAGTTCGTAAAGTTCATGACGCAACTAGTCGTCTAAACAATCAAAAGTTCAATAATTCTTTTCAACACTCAATTCTTATTCTAACATGTATTGAACAAAAAATAAAGGATGTTACCAAGAATTTCTGAGTGAGAAAACTCACCTTGTAAGTGTGAAGATTATTGTTGTGTGGTTGCTAAAATTATTCTTACTCTCTAGTATTTTGCTTTTTGTTCTTCTTGCCCTATTGGTATTTTTTCCCTCTTCTTTTCACTTATTTTTTTCTGATTTTCTAACATTTATGTTATGTACTTTGTTTGTGTGTAAATACAATGTATAAGTGGAGAGTTTTCTATAACATATGGAGGTGGAATGACAAGAGTTGGAGGGGAAATGAAAAGGGGAGGAGAAGGGAAAGGGGTGGACGTCCAAAGCATGCATGGACGTCCTTCTTTTCTTTTGTTTTTTTTGTTTTCTTATTTTCATTTTATCTATCTATTTATCCAACTTTAACACTAACTCTATCTCATGCAATTTATTCTTTGTTTTCTTATATATATATATTTTTATTAACTCAACCACAACTATATATTTTTTTTTTTTTCCGGATTTTACATTCTCTCTTCCTTAAGCAACATTCGTCCTCGAATGTGAATAAGGTCGTAACATAATCACATAGACACAATAATAACATAATCACATAGACACAATAATAACATAATCACATAGACACAATAATGTTTATTGTTATTGTAACAAATTTGGGGCTTCACAGTTAGGAACATTTCTGGCAACATTTTCCCTATCTGCCTCTTTTGTCCAATGTAGGTCAACTACTCTCTTTGCTCTTAAGTATAGCTTTATTGACAGTGTAGAGTTCAGGAGCTTTCCCAAAAATATCTCCTCTCAAAGGCTCTAGTCCTTGGCTAGTTAATATTTTGAAAATAATAGAGGGAAAAGGTAGGATGGAAGTTATTCTTTTTCTGCTATGTTAGAAAATTATGTTGCCTAGATCAACTTTGAATCATTCACCAATTTTTAAGAGTAGGGATGCTTGTTCAGATGTGATAATTGATTCATTTAGAGAGAGAAACCAATTGTGAATTGCTATTTTGTGAAGGGTTGAAAATAGAGCAGTGAGTTTCGATGTTGGGCATCTAGGGATTCATTTCTTAAGTATACCTCCAGTGAGATAATCGATCATTATATCCCTATTTGTTGTGATTTTCTCTGTCTCTCTCACTTGCTCATCATTTAGTCTCATACATTGATTGATGACTGAATGAGTAAACTGGTATATTTTGTTATACAGATAAACCTTTCCAAATTTCTTCGAAGAGGTATCCTCTATAGCAGAGTTCAAATTCGCATAAAATAACCTTATAATCTCATCAATAAGGTTCTTTACCAGTAACAGTGCCTATGAGCTGTCTGTCTTCAAGAAAATCTACCAAGCCATACTCAGAACAAGAAGTAATGTCTAATTCTCTTTCTTACCTTATTACTATATTTCTATAGAAATCACATTTATCATGTTGTTTTTAGAGTAAAATGTGTCATGCATTTACCTCAATGTCTGTATCAAACAGGTTTGGGCTGTTGAATTTTGAACTGTTGGAGGAAGTAGGAGAATGTGCCTCTTCAGAAGTTGCCTGAAATGTTGTCTGAGATATTGTGACATCTGGGACAACATCTGGAGAAGCATCTGGTTCATTTGGGACAGAACTTTTTCAAAGGAGTGTCGTCTGAAACCTCTTCTTTTAGAACAGAGACTGAGGGTTCGGACTGAGTGTCAGAAATTTGTGGTTCATCTTGATGATCTGCGACTGGGTTTCTTCTTCAGTATCCTCGGAAGATAGTTCGAAGTCCATATCATCTGTATCACTGCTTGAACAAACAGAAACTTTGAACTCGAACCTGGACTTCTTGACAGTAGGTTCTGGTTGGAATGTTCTTTCAAACACTCTGTTGGATCTTCTGGAGGGAAAAGATGAAGAACTAGTCCTTTTGCCTAGGACGGAAATATCAGGAGTTGAGTCCAAATCAATGAGATTATTGTTATTCCCAGGGTAACTGATCTCCAAGGGCTCTTGAATAGAACTAAGAACAATGGCTGAGCACAGTAGAGGACTGGTGCTCATGCGAGTATTGTCTGTGGTGTTGTTGGACATAAGTGTTGACATTGGTGATGTATTCATGGGTGAGATTGGAGAAGAATGTATTGAAGATTTAGGGTTTTTGGGTTTTTTGGATGAAGAATGATGTGATGAATCCATCGGTTTTGGTTGATTTAACCGAGGGTGATATGATCTTTTCCCCCTTTTTATATATTTCGGAAAAGACAAAAGACAGAAAAAAATAACAAGTGAAGAAGATTTTATACACTTGGAAAAAAATATCTTTGGTTTTAGGTGTTTGAATTGTATTCAAATGCTTGCACCTAAAATTATGAAATAGAAAGATAGACATAAAGATTTGGAATTTGATCTAATCATTTAAAGATTTGAATTCCAAAAAAAAATGGCAAAAAATAGGGAAGATAAAAATAGATTTTTTGAAAGTCAGTTGCGAACAATATCCCAACCAATATCATTATCTGAGAATGTCAACAGTAATGTTGACAACATTTTGGACAACACAAGTATTATGATCCGCAAGAACTTTTTGTTTTTGGCAACAAATCCAGACACATTTTATATGTATTTTTAAGAGTTTAACTACTGGATCAATATAACATTTTCTCATTGTCCTTGATCTAATCATAAAATACATACAAAATTTATTTTTGTGTCAAAAATAAGAATACTTATTTAGTATCCTCATAATTTCGTTTTAAACACTTGATACTCCTATAGGATAAGAACGGTATCATTTCAAGGGTTTTGGCCATATTGCACAGTTGCCAGAAATTAGTAAAAGGTTTTGCCTTATTTTGATACTCAATTTTTATAATATCTAATATCATCGCAGAGAACAGTATCACTTTAGGATCATGTTCTTATTGAAAACCATGCTTGTGTGACCAAAATTAATACACAATACTGTAACAATAATCAACTTATGATATTACAAAGGTAAATGTCACCCGAAATGTTAGAGACATTTCAGCTAACATTCACCAAACATGTCTTTTTAGAGATTACAAAGACCAAGAGATTTCTTTAAACTAGAAAATCTCTCATGGTCCAAAGCTTCTATAAAATGTCAGTTAGTTGATGAAGATTGTAAACATGTTCAATTTGAACTAGCTGTTTTTCGACCAAATCTCTTAAAAATGATGTATGATATCAATATGTTTTGTACAAGAGTGTTGAACTGCATTTTTGGAAATATTTATAGTACTCAAATTATCACAATACAAAATTAAGATATTACTTGAAAAATCATAGTCGTCTAACATGTGTCTTAGCCATATCAATTGAGAGCAGCAACTTTCAGCTGCTACATATTCAGATTCAGCAGTTGAAAGTGAGACACAATTTTGTTTACGACTATATCAAGAAACAAGATTATTGTCAAGATAAAAACATCCTCCACTTGTACTCTTTCTATCATCTACATCACCAGTCCAATCCGAGTCACTATATTCTATTAGATTAGGATTAGTATCTTTGAAATACCGAATTTCCAACTCACATGTGCCGACAACATATCTAATGACACGTTTTACGGTATTTAAGTGGGAGATTTTGGGACAGGCTTGGAATCGAGTACATACACAAACAATAAACATTATATCAGGACGACTAGCAGTGAGGTATATAAGACTACCTATCATAGATCGATAAAATGTTGGGTCGACATCTTCGCCAACGTCATCTTTGCATATCTTCTGCGATGATCTCATTGGAGTCTTCATTTGTTTAGCATTTTCCAATCCAAATTTCTTAACTAAATTCTTGGCATACTCACTTTGCTTTATCTGCAAGCCTAAGAAAAAAGTTAGTTCTCCAATCATGCTCATCTCAAATATTGATGACATAGCTTCAACAAATGTTTTAAGGTAAGACTGTGAGGTCGAACCAAAAACTATGTCATCTACATAGATTTGAGCAATAATAATATCTACTCCGTGATGTTTTATAAATAAAGTACAATCAGCTTCACCACGTTTAAAATCAAATTCAAGAAGGAAGTGAGTTAGACGATCATACCATGCACGATGAGCTTGTTTCAATCCATACAAAGCCTTTTTGAGCTTGTATACAAACGGTGGATGGTGAGGAGCTTCAAATCCTTTAGGTTGCTCAACATAAACTTCCTTATCAAGATAGCCATTCAAGAAAGCACCTTTAACATACATTTGATGAAGAGTAATCTTTAGACAACAAGCAATGGAAAGTAGTAGTCTAATTGACTCAGTTCTAGCCACATGAGCAAAGGTTTCGTCACAGTTAATCCCTTCGACCTGAGTATATCCTTGAGTAACTAGACGAGCTTTGTTTCTCACAACAGTTCCTAATTCATCTGACTTATTTTTCAAAAATTCATTTAGTTCCAATTACATTAATATCTTTTGGGCGTGGAACTAAATCCCAAACTTCATTTTGAGAGAACTATTCAAGTTCTTATTGCAATGCCTGAATCCAACAATTATCCTTGAGTGCTTCTGAAACATTCTTAGGCTCTAAAGTAGATCCATAATAAGAAAGACTAACCTTTTGGTACATGATAGACATACATACGTACCTTACCATATCTCTGTAATTGAGTGGTTCTTTCCCTCTTGTTCTTACTCCTTCAAATACCCCCCTATCACCTGACCTGTAGGATGATTCTTCTTAATCCTTTATGAGAGGTCTCTGCGTACTTGATCTAGCAATTCAGCATTTGATTCCTCATATGCACCTTCTGTGATCTCTGGTTCAGGTTCAGATGTTGCTTCAGATGTGGTAACATTTAGGGCAACATCTGGTTCTTCAGTAGTTTGTGAATTCTCCACCGAAACTATAACGTTATTTTCAGATGTATTCCCTGTAAAATCAGAAAAATCATCAAAAACAACATTTACAGACTCTTGTATAGTTTTGGTCCTATGATTGTACACTCGATAAACATGATTGTTTTGAGAATAACCCACAAAAATTCATTTGTCACTCTTAGAGTTAAACTTTGCCAAAAATGGTCTCTATCATTTAAAATGTAACAAACACACTCAAAAACATGAAAGTAACGCAAGTTAGGTTTCTTTCCATTTATTAGCTCATAGTGTGTCATTTTTGTTCCAAGCCTAAGATAGACTCTATTTGTGATGTGACTTGCAGTATTCAAGGCTTCAACCCAAAAACGTTTTGGTATTTTCTTAGAACTAAGCATAACTCTAGCCATTTCTTGTAGTGTTCTATTCTTTCTCTCTGCTACATCATTCTGTTGGGGAGTTTTGGGAGCAGAAAATTCATGAAAAATACCTTTTTCTCACAAAATTTTAAGAACAAGTTGTTTTCAAATTCTTTTCCATGATCGGACCTAATCCGAAAGATATGAGAATGAAACAAATTCCTTATCGTGCAAGACTTTAAACATGTCAAAAGTTTGAGATTTTTCTTTTTAAAATATATCCAAGAGTACCTAGAAAAATTATCTACAATCACATAGGAATACCTCATGCCTCATAAACTGTCTACCTTAATTGGACTCATAAGATCCATGTGCAGTAATTAAAAACAATGAGACGTACATGAATGTTGTCCGTCATTCTGGACAATATTATGGGAAATACGGGTTTACTTACCTTTTAGACAATCTTCACAGACCACTGTTTTACTTTTAGGACACAGTTTAGGAATGTCTCTTACCGCTTCACAAGAGATAAATCTCTCTAAGTTACGGTAGTTTACATGCCCTAACTTTTGATGCCACAATGTTGTGTCATCTGTCCTAACATTATTGCATATTTCTTGTCTTCCAACAACATAGAAATTGTCACTTGTTCTTGTACATGTCATCACACACATGTTAGCTTCATTTGTAACTACACAAGCATTCTTATTAAACTTTACCTCAAGATTTTCGTCACATAGTTTACTTATGCTAACCAAATTAGTCATTAGCCCTTCAACATGTAAGACATTTTTTAAGACAGGAAAATCAGAAACATTTAAGATCCTTTTTCCAATTATCTTGCTTTTACTGCCACCTTCATAAGTTACATTACCTTCACTGAATGACTCGTAATTCCTCAAAAATTCCTTTGTACCTGTCATATGACGTGAACGCCCACTATAAAAGTACCAAGAACCTGTAATATTAGTTCTAAAGGCAGTTATAGCAACATTACAAGTTATATCCATTTTGGGAACCCAAATTCTTTTAGAACATTTTTTAATTTTAGGCTTAGAAATATTACTTTGAATGTTGTCTGAGATGTTAGACAACCTTTTAGGCATCATTTTGCTCACATAATTCTGAAGTTTGAAACAATATGGTTTTAAATGACCAGGGGAGTTACAGTGATGACACACAAACTTTATATCATTTGACATATATGAGAACCTATTATTTAATCTTTTTTCCTTTACAAAGTATACTTTCTCATTTTTTTTCAAACAAACTAGACCATATTGTTTTAAGAGAGTTTTATACCCAATACCTGCATGTATAGATTTACTAAGGCTGAGTATCTCATTCAGTTTAGAAGTCCCTGAGTTGAGCTTACGGAAGGTTGCTTCAGCTAGATCCAACTTTGCACTTATCTTACCAAATTCAATGTCTTTTTTGGTAAGTACAACCTCTAAACGGGTTATCATGCCTTTAAAATCTGCATTCTCAAGAGTTAAAGATTTAAACTTTGTGTCAACTTGCTTGGATTCTATGATTAAGTGTTTACAATGTTTTTGTAATTCCTTAATCATGTCGTCTTTTGAGTCAACTTGATTTTCAAAGTTAGTCTCACTACTAGAAACAAAACTACTAAAGCAATTAACATCAGGATAGTTAAAGTATTTGTACCTCTCGGATGTTGCTGGAAATGTAGATGTTGTCGCTGATGTTGACGCAAATGTTGTGACCTTTGGGATAACACTGTCGACGACATTTTCTTCTTCTGATAAGAACTGTTCGAAAACAGTAGCCAGTATTGCTTGTGACTCTATATCTTGATCTCCTTCCTCTACTCCTTCATCATCACTAAGGGACACCCACAGACTTTTATCAAATTTTTTCAAGGTATTCGCACATTTATTAGCATAATGAACCCATCCTGAGCATGCATGACATTGCACAGTTTCAAGTTGTTTGAAATCAAATTTGGTACGATCTGAGTTGGTTCTCTGTAGTTGATTTCCTCTTTGAACTATAAGAAAGGATTTAGTGGACTTTTGATTGAAGTCTTGGTTTTTTTGTTCTTTGGACTCTCCAAGGATTTGACTTGAAGTGCTACATCTTTACTCTTGCACAATGTCCTTTGATTCTCAATGTTCATCTCATATGTTTTGAGAATACTCATTAAGGTGTGAAGGTCCATTGTAGCAAGATTATAAGCTTCTTCAATCTCACAAATCTTTATATTGAACTTTTCAGGAAGAGAACGGTGCTTTTTCCACAAGTTGATTATTGGTCAAAGGAAAACCAAGCACTTGACATTCATTTGAGATGTCAACCAAATTTTCAAAATAGGTTTTAGTGTCCTCCGTTTTATCCATCCTTATTCGTTCGTATTTACTCATTAGCATATGAAGCTTCGTTCGACGAACATTAGAGCTACCTTCACAATGAGTTTGTAAAGTATCCTATGCGTTTTTGGCCTTGGAACAATTTTGTATGAGTTTGAACATGTACATATCAATCCATCCAAATATGACATTTAAGACCTTTTCGTTGAATCTTGCATTGTTGGTTTCTTCCGTATTCCATTCGGATTCAGGTTTAATAAGTATGTCACTTTCCTCATCCAGTGGTAGCATTGGAACAACATATACATTACCTTGGTGATAGATCTCCATACCCTAACATCAATTGATTTGATATGAGAGCGTAAACGAATCTTCCAATAGACATAGTTTAATCCATCTAAAATAGGAAGTCTACCAATTGTTGGATTAGCCGGATCCATAGTTATAAAATAAAAGGATCAATCACGTATTGTGTTAAGTGTCGGCTCTGATACCACTTTTTGGGTCCCGGGGGTAAACTATGGAATAGTAAAAGACAAACTGAAAGTAAAATAAAATTGAATGCTAATACAGTTTGCAAATGTCGGCGATAATATCGTCTGACACAAGTGACAACACTTCGATAAAACAGAAAACTTTAAGAGTAAATGCAGCGGAAATTTAAAGAACACAAAGGTTTAATATTTACATAGATTATATTGAAAATATAACCTATGATGGCCAGTGACCGAAAGTATTGTATATATTTATATACAATTGAATAAATTTCTTCTTTTACAATATTACAAGATAATACAAAAGGAATTACAAAGTTGAAGTCGCAGATGAAATAGATACAATACGTAAATTTCTTCTTTTCCACACACGTGCACTCGTAATGCCAAGTATCGTAAATTTCATTAGTGAAATAGATATTGGTACGTGAGTAAATGTTTGAGACATAAAATGATGGACGGTCGTTGATTAAATGACGCATGTTCCACATTGATAAATGAAGGAAAAAGTGTAAGATCGAAACGGGTCGGAAAAGGGCCACGGAGTCGGGACGTTGCGACACCACCACCACAAGGGTCGCGGCGCTTGGTTGGCAGTTGCTGACTTGGTGAATTAAGTGGCCATTACATGACACTTAAATGGCCATTACATGGGCACTTGAAGAGACATTCTTACACTACTATAAATTGAGGCCTTTGGCTCAATTGTTCATCACTCATTCTCAGATTTTCTGAACTTCTTCCTCTCTACACATTCTTTCACACACTCAAAGGTTCTTCTTGAGAAACACTTGAGTGTCTTTTGTTCATTTGTTAGTTGTTGTTTTATCTTGCGAGACAGTTGCCCATAAACGTAAAAGGATATATATGAGAAAATAATGTCTTAAGGACAGAGTGAATATCACTCGACTCAACAGCGCCTCTGTAACGCTACCAGATTTAGTGTATTTTGGCTTCAGGTTATAAAAATCAAGGGGCTTGCTGCAGTTGAACGAAGATCCAAAGATCTAAGACTCCAAGACTGATTCAAGAACGAAGATCAAGACCTCAAAAGCTTATTGTTGTCACAATTCTTGTTGGCTTCTAGTTTATTGCTATTGTAATCTTATTGTTTACCCTTTCGAAACACTAGTAATGATTGTTTACTATTTTCGTACATCAATTATTTTTTCAACAGTGGAGGCCTTATATATTCTATACAAGAAACTAAGCAGCTCCATATGTGATGATGGTCTTATTCACAGGGTATTTTCATCATGAAATCTTAGGTGGATTTTGGGGTTTCATCATTTGGGAGTGTGTTTTCTGTTCTTTTTTTTTTCTCCAGAGGAGGGTCGGAGCGGATCGGGAGTGGGTAATTTTTTTGAAATTGGGTAATTTAAGAGGATTTGGAGATTTTCATCCAAATAGGGGTATAAATATGAAGTTTAAAGATGATATGAGTATTTTTATTCATAATTGTTAACAAATGATAAAATTAGTTGATAAAACAAAGTAGAGGGATATATTTGACCCTTTTTCGCATTTTTCTAACCGAATGAACAATTTTATCTTTTCTTTTCGCCTTCTCTTTCATTTCTATTTTTTTCTATGATATTCAATTAGAGATTAAAATATTTGGAATACTAGAATTACTATATCTGATTTTAATGTTAATCTAGAATGTCTTTTTTACATTTTCACCATAAATTTACACAATTAAAGCTATTTATAATTAAAAATATTTTTAGTTAAAAATTGTATCTAACTTACTAATTAATAAAAGTATCATATTTTTTCCAGTTTTATAGTTTGTTTGGCCAAAATTTATAAAGTCAAAAGTACTTATCTTTCTTTTTTTTTTTTAACTTATTTTAGTGAATTGAGGTATTTTCCTAAAAATATATGTTTTTTGAGTCGTAATAGAAGCATTTTCAAAAGCTGATTTTTTTTTCTGCAAAACACATTTGAAACATTGTTCAAACATAAATGGCTGCTCTAATATTGATATAAGTATTATTAATTTTTTTCAAAAATGCTTATCTTGAAAAGTTGAGGTCTTTGGTCAAGATTCTAGAGAAAAAAATAAGTGTTTTTAAGCAATAGCAGAAGCTAAAAAGTAGGATTTTTCTAAAAACACTTTTGGAATATTAATCAAGCATAAAATATTATTCTAATATTAACAAAAGTATTTTGTAATTTGATTATTAAAAATAATGCTCAATAAAGTGTTACTCTCTGAAAGTAATTTTTTGAAAAATACTTTTAATAAAAAACTTTCAAATAAATACATTTTGAAAGCTTAATCAAATTGGCTATAGTCAAACTAAACTGACTAAATAGGTAGATATGCGTTTTTCTTTTTGGCATATCTTTGATGAGGGGAAAGTTCCGAAGGCGAAACCCTCTCACCGACATCAGAGGCCCCTTGGTCAGGTGAGATGTAAATCGAGGAATATGCGTGAGTGGCAGCCCTGCAAAGGAGAGGATCAACGGGATACGAACCCAGTAACAACCTTTGCAATATTTCAGCAAAGACTGTCACCACACGGATTCGAACCCGCGACGTCGGGTTGGTTGTACCCCAATCACGTTTCCACTTATCAACTCGCATGTGCCCGGGGGCTTCTTTTTGGCCAGATGACGGAACGGGAAGACCCAGGATGTAGAAGATCATAACATGAGTGATTCGGCAGATTTGGATTCATATATATATATCCACCCACGTCGGGTTGGTTGTACCCCAATCACGTTTCCACTTATCAACTCGCATGTGCCCGGGGGCTTCTTTTTGACATATCTCTCATGAATTTTGATAGCTAAAGTATTGACTGGATTAGCTAATATACATGCAAATTGAACTGGATAATACAATTATTCCAAAAACAAAAAAGAAAAGGTGTTCTTTTTAAAATTTCAAAACTTATTTAAATCTTTTCAGATATATTTATTCCATTCCATAATAATAGTGCAGGAACGGGAACAACACAGGCTAGAAGCCAGGTAGGAGACAACTCAGAAATGCTGGGTCCATGTGGGCATCATAACTTTAAAGACCCGTTTTTAACCTTAAAAACCTTAATTCTGAGGCCACTTTTTTAGTTTTTCATGGTGTGTTCGATATTTGTGAGCCCGGTTATATTTTTGAATTTGCCGCATAAAGCCCTTTCGGAAAAGCGCTATATGTCAAGAGTTTTTTCATACCACGAGGCTCAAACTCTAAACTTATAATTAAGGAAGAAACAATCTTATTTGCTACCCCGCATCCCCCAATCTTTTCACTTTTTGGCATGTTTGTCTCAGCATTACTGCTAATTATTTACTATATATACTTTTGGACACAATTGATTAAAAACGTTCCCACTACATAAAAAAAAAATCGTTTTATACTTTGCACAATTATTAAATTAATTTAATTAATTGCCATTTCAAATGAAGTCCAGTCTTTCTGCCAGAACACAATTTAAAATTATTTCTCTATCTGTTTTAATTTTGTTTTTTGAAATTAACAGATAGGATAAGATTTATCTATTTTCTATTTACTATTTACTTGAGAAACATAAATAAAAAAAATAAGTAAGAAGCACTACTCGAATGAAAGGTTAAGTGTCCGTTTGGTTGAGCTTTTTCAAAGGCCAGAAGTGATTTTGAAAAGTCAAAAATACTTTTGGCCTAAAAATTGAGTGTTTGGTTGACGGTTCCAAAAGTGTTTTTAGAAGAAGCTCAAATTTTAGGTTTCTTGAGTAGAGCTTATTTTGACTTTTGGCTTTTTTATTTTTTATACAAAAGCACTTTTTTTATTGACAATTAAATACCTAACCATTTTTTGATAAAAAGCTCTACTTGAAAAACTGTACTCCTAAAAACTCTACTTCTAAAAGCTTTTTTTAATAAGCTGTACCAAACAGACCCTAAATGCCCAATTCTACATTTAACAAAACCTAGATGGATTCCTTAGAACCTATTAACTTTATCTAAAATTGTTATCTCGTGTGATAACTTAGGGGCCGTATGGTTTGGGTTTTAGAGGATGTAATCTTCACATATAAATTAATATCAATTAACACAATGTTTGGTTACTCTTTTTGTTTTCCTCACAGATAATACCTGTGTAAATTATGAAATAATCTATGTATTATTTTACGTGGATTAAAAAATAGGTATCAATTAACGTATGGATTAAAACTTTAAAATAGCTAAACTACCCTCATAATAATAATTAATAAGAAATTATCTTATTTCATTTAAAAAGTAAACAAATAGTTTAAATTATATAAAATTGACCAAACTATCTTGATAATAGAAGTACATCGATTCTAACATATAACACGTCATACATCAAATTAAATATTACATAAAAAATAATTTCAGCATTATTTGTTTTGAACCGAACGACCCTTCAATGTTGGGGTGTACGAAAAAAGTCTCACATCGGAAGTGGAAAGAAAAAAACATATACATATAAGGTGTAGGATTCTCTTAATGGTGTGAGACCTTTGGAGAAAACCGTGCGGGCTTGATCCAAAGCGGACAATATCAAATTGTATTAAGAGTATTCTTGAGTCGTTTAGCCCAACAACAAGTGATATCAGAGCTTATGATTGTATTTGACTGCGTTGATTATCTATTTAAATGATGGAGCCAAATATGAGAAATATGTTATCATATTTGGAAAGGCAAGATCAAAGATCTTCTATTTGTCAAGAAAATGCATTTACGTGTGTTTGCTTCTAACAAGCCCGAGTCTATAAATGATGAAGATTGGGAATTTGAGCACCTACATGTTTGTGGTTATATCAGAAAATTGGTTGAAGATGATGTGCGTTGTCGCGCCCTTTTTCGACCGCGACATTTTCTAAAAGCGAACCCTGCTTAATAAAGTGTTAAACAATAAAATAAAATGCTAAATAGTTAAAAATGTTAAAAAAAGATGTTAGAAGTTTAAAAAGGTGCTAAGGGATCAATTTTAAAAGTAAAGGATGCTAAATATTAAAGTGGTGCTTAAAAGGTGCTAAATGCTAAAGTGCTAGAAATGCTAAGGTGCTAAGGGTTCGCGGAGTCGCCACCTAATTAGTTTGGGTGAATTAGGACACCTAAATGTTTAACTAGTTTAAAGTAAACATTAACTCCATTTAATGGTCCGCTAAACTTAATGAGATTCTGGGTAAGGGTTCTTTATTATCCTAAAGGGAAGGGGTTAGGCACCCTAAAGGATCCGCTAACTTGCGGTTGTCCGTTCAAACCTAGGATTAATTATTTATGCTAGCAATGCGTGTTTTGAAAAAGTTTAAGTGAAGAGGTACCTGCAAATTTAAAAAGTAAAAAAAAGATGCATTCCTAAAAAATGTTTATAAGATTTGTTTATAAAGTTAATTTCGAAAGAGATCATATAAAGTGTTATACATGAGAAGTTTAAAAATATAACTGTGCGAAGTTGACTTAGTGATTAAAGGTAGGCCTTTGTTTGCAAAGTCGGTGGATAATAAATTATATAGTATTAATGAAAGAGTTATTAATTCTTTTAAGATGCATTAATCTCGTGATGAGATGTTCAAAAAATAAGTTAAGCAAGCTAGAATAATTAACTTAATGAGAAGCAAATTTCTAGTGTTGAACTATTTTCTAATAGCGACTTAAAGCTTAGGCTATTCTAAATATATTTAGAGTAATGTTAGACAAGTAATTACAACAAATGAATGGGGAAAGGATATGAATTAATAAGGATGACTCGAAGAATGGCGATGTCCTTTCGCCGCGGTTTGGAATTTTCCTATGCGAGGTGGATGCACATGAATGCGGACCTTCATTTGAAGTAGCTCAAGGTGAGTCTCGCCATGAGACTCTTCATTTTTGCTCCAATGCATTTCATGTAAAATAAAATAAGGAAAAGGATTAGTATTTATCCAGATCCATGAAACAACAAACATACAGTGACATAAATTTTGATTCCATTTTTGGCAACCCAAAACAGACCTGAGATGCGGATGTATGAAGCACAACACGACACAAGGCAATTTTAGATTTAAAGAAAAGAGAGAGAGAGCAAATCCGATAAGGTATCTTCCCTTTCCAAATGAATAGATTGGTCCAAAACTTTCAATTTTTTTTTTTTTAAATATATTTAACTGCACACAAAGGAAGCTAAAGAATTAACATTTTTGGTTTAGATCACGGCTACAGCCTAAACAAACAACTCATACTTAATTTTCCACCATGCAGAGGCGGTTTATCGCTTCATCGCCTGTGTTCTTTCATTCTTATTTGGACAATTTCCATACTATTTAAAACTAATAAGATTTGTATTATAACAATTAATGCCAACAGGGCCTCAACTCGTTAATACCCAACATAATAGATCCAAACAATCATCAATACTAAACTAAACACATCCTACATTGATTTAACAGACATAAACAACAAACCAATTCCCATTACATAGATTATCCTATAATTGATCATCAAAATAAAGGCAGTGCAGTTTATAGTAAGTCAGTATCAACACACGTAAGAAACTAGGTAAGCTCAAAAATAGGACTTGGAGACAGGGAACATCTCCTGGAACAGTTCAAAGGTCATATATCACAAAGTAAGCTCCTAGACGATCCCTAAACCATTGTATCAATTTCAACAAGAACATACATCCAGTCAAAGCTTCAAACTAGGACTCTCGACATCTGATTTACCTAACAGGACATTCACATTCGTTACGTTTCTGGATCTAAATCACAAATTTTTTAGTTAAACTAAGAAGCATCTAATAAACATGGAACTACGTGGTGATTAACCAAGCATATACAGACCTAGGTAGATTAATGCAGGCCAA
This sequence comes from Przewalskia tangutica, assembly GCA_029844215.1. Classification (NCBI taxonomy): domain Eukaryota; kingdom Viridiplantae; phylum Streptophyta; class Magnoliopsida; order Solanales; family Solanaceae; genus Przewalskia; species Przewalskia tangutica. The sequence continues at coordinate 11,305,085 of CM056739.1, read as the reverse complement.
TCCGACATTACATTTAGAGCAATAACAGAAACAGTAATATAGCGAGCTTAGTTAAACACGAGCAGTCCAACAGAAAACACGTAAAACAAAGGAATAAACTAATCACATCTTAATATGGCAAACACTGCAATTCAGGATAAGTACCATTAAATACATGACTAAGCCAAATAAGAAACGCATGAACATCTACCAAGACATAGAAATATGCTGAAGTTTAAAGAAAAGTCGAATTTTCTGACCTTTTTCGCAAATAACCGAGGCAACAGATCAAGTCGTCGATTCGCCGATTTTGGCTTTGCGGCGAATGAAAGGATAAGGCACTTCTCGATTTACAGGCCGGAATTGAAATAAGGGGGATTCGAATTACCTATTCTTGCGATGCTAGTGGCCTAGGTACTGAGTCCCCTAATTCCCGATGCCTGTCGAGTCTCCCCGACTGAGCTCTGTCCTCTGCTCTACCGTCCTCCTCTTTCAATGCCTATTGCATGTGCCTTATATAGCCATGGTTGGGTTCTAATGTTGGTAAGTAAAATAAAGGCTGATTTTCGTCAATACTTCGTATGATTTTGACGAGATTCTTCAGTGCTGATTAGGTAAGGTAAGGAAATGATTGAGGGTTTTGGTTTAGGTAAGAACAGCTGTAAGAGGAGCTGGCTGGGGTGCGTGGATAAAGGGGAACCCCGGATTCTCCGGCGAGAAATCCGGGCGAGGAGGCGACTGGTTCTTAGTAGGGTTGCGTTTAGGTTTTTTTTTTTTTTTTTTTTTTAAGGGTTGTTGAGGGGGAAGACGAGGAAAAGGAGTCCTGGGCTTGAGGGAAAAGGAAACTAAAAGGTCAGCGGGTGTATATCGCGCGTGGGGGCGGATAAGGCGGAGTGGGCTTGCATGTCAGTGCGTTTTATGGGTTAATTAATGGGTCAGTGATTGGGTATTAGTTTTAGGCCTTTAATTAGTTTTAGGATAGTTAATTAATTAATTAACAAATGTGATTAAATTAATTAGGTGCTTTATTAGCCTAAGTTATTATTATAACTAATATTTTAAAATGCGGTGCTATTATTTAAAACCTTATTATTGCATTATTGCGAAGTTAAATTAAAATTGAATTGAGTTTAGATTAAATTATTTAAATGCTAAATGCAAGTATGATATTTAAGAATCGTTTAAAGCTTTATAAATGCGGTGCTATTAAATGCATATATCAGATTAAAATTGATTTTAAATTACAAATGATTATGAAAATCTCTTGCGTATTAATAAATGTGGCTATGCTACTCATTACCTATCGTCATTGCTAAATTATTTATTTTATTTATTTATTATTAATTAGGAATCGTGACAGGGCTTAAAGTTAGTTAATGCGGGCGCGGGACTCTAAGTGTTTAAAACTCTACGTAAGACGCGATGCCATTATTAAATTATTTATTTATGCATGTATTTATGTTTTATCGCTGCATTTTATTATAAAAAATCCTAAAAAATTATTTTACAAAATTAGTGTAATTTTATGGTTAATGGCTGGACGGGAGGGTCAAAATTGGGTGTCAACAGATGTCCCTCTTTGTATGGAGATGATGGAAGAATCTTCGGACAAAGACGTTGACTCATAGCCAATTTTGTCTCGATCTTCAGAATTGCAGAAATGCTGGGCAGGTAGACAAGGCTGACGCAAAAATCAAAACTGTCCCAGTGTCGAGTTATGACGACACTGGGTTACCATGGTCGAAACACCAAGGCGGGCTAACGCGGACTCAAAGTTGTCCTAGTGTCGAGTTATGACGACACTGGGTTACCATGGTCAAAACACCAAGGCGGGCTAACGCGGACTTAAAGCTGTCCCAGTGTCGAGTTATGACGACACTGGGTTATGGTGCAAAAAGTAAAAGAAAATAACTGGCTTGAACCTGGGGTGTACCGCTATGGCTTATGGTGCTGGGTTCTATGGTGGTGTGGAGCGAGTGGGCCGACGCTGAGGTCGCCGCGATCGTTGGGAAGGTTGGCCCCCAACATTGCCGGTTAGAAGAGAAAATCCACGCCAGGCTCTCGCTCGCATGCTAAGACTTGAACAAGCGGTTAGTGCATAAATCATAAGGCAAAATGATGATGCGTAATTTTAAAGTAATGCAACCGTGAGTAGAAAAGGTTATCCTGCAAAAATATGATGCACTTGTGTTGATGCGATCGCCGCAAATCTTTGTGATTTCGCCGCACGCGGACGTGTTGCAATTGTGAATGCGGATCGTTGTCCTTGCTGCAATTGTCCTGTAGACTAAAGCTCAAGAAAGAGTTAGTGCATAACGCTAAGACGTAATAATATATGAGAAAAAAATGCAATTTTGAGAAACAGAGAAATCCTGCGTAGATGTGATATCTTTGACTTGTCGCCGTTTCGGACTTGTCGTCGTTTTGGACTACGTCGTCGCCGGACTTGTCGTCGCTTTCGATTTGGCGTCGTTTGACTTGGCGTCGTTTTGGACTGGCGTCGCTTTCGGACTGGCGTCGTTTTGACTTGGCGTCGTTTTCGGACTTGGCGTCGTTTCCGGACTTGGCGTCGTTTTCGGACTTGTCGTCGTTTTCGGACTTGGCGTCGTTTTCGGACTTGGCGTCGTTTTTGGACTTGGCGTCGTTTTTGGACTTGGCATCGTTTTCGGACTTGACGTCGTTTTTGGACTTGGCGTCGTTTTCAGACTTGGCGTCGTTTTTGGACTTGTTGCTGCTACTCGTAGACTAAAGCTCAGGAAGAGTTAGTGCATAATCGCTAAGACGAATAATAAAGCATGAATGATAAAATGCAATTTTGAGAACAGAGAAAATCTTCTCGTGTAGATGTAATATCGCGATGATGGCGTCGTTTCGGACTTGTCGGCCGATAACGCGTCGTTACTGGGCGTGTTCTTCTTTGGCGTCGTTGCGTGGACTCGTTGTCGCGATAACGTCGTTGCTGGGCGTGTTCTTCTTTGGCGTCGTTGAGTGGACTTCGATCACGCCGTTATGCGGGCGATGTTCTTCCGGGCGTCGTTGCGTAGACTTGTTGTCGGCCGATAACGTCATTGCTGGGCGTATTTCTTCCGGGCGTCGTTGCATGGACTTCCGATTACGTCGTTATGCGGGCGTGTTGCCTTGGCGTCGTTGCGTAGACTTCTTTGTCGATAACGCCGTTACTGGGCGTGTTCTTCCGATAACGCTATTGCACGACGCATTCTTCCGGGCGTCGTTGCATGGACTCGCTGATACGTCGTTATGCGGGCGTGTTCTTCCGGGCGTCGTTGCGTAGACTTGCTTGTCCGATAACGTCGTTATGCGGGCGTGTTCTTCTTGGCGTCGTTGCGTAGACTTCTTTGTCCGATAACGCCGTTGTTATGACGGGCGTATTCTTCGGGCGTCGTTGCGTGGACTTCTTGATCACGCCGTTATGCGGGCGTGTTGTTCTTGGCGTCGTTGCGTGGACTTCTTTGTCCGATAACGCCGTCGTTACTGGGCGTATTCCGCCGGGCGTTGCGTAGACTTCTTTGTCCGATAACGCCGTCGTTGCACGGGCGTGTTCCGCTCCTGTAGAATAAATGCTCCTGCAAGCTAAGCTTGAGAAAAACGTTAGTGTATACCTGTTTAAACAAAATGATAAATATATATGAGAAGTGCAATTTTATGGATAGAGATGTCGTCCCTGATATGCCTGACGAATACTGAGATGTTGCCCTTGCACTGCAACTGACAAATTGTTATGATGCCTTTGTTGTGTGCGGTGCGCGGGTTGCAAGTTTGACTTTATGCCCGAGTTGACGCGCTGGGTTTTGTTGCGGAACTCTGAACTTTGATCCGATTGTTGATGCCTTTTCTGCTTCTGCTGCTTTGCTGCGGATTTTGGATTGTTGTCATCCTCTCGCTTTTTCGCTTTTCGCTTCGCTATCTGAAGAAAACTTTGTCATATTTTCTGCTTCGGCTATTGCACTTTCTGCTTCTGTTAATATGAAAAAAAAAAAACCTGCGCTCAAAGAAAATTTGTGAGTTTTGGGGGGGGTCGATTTGTACTTGACTTCGCCGCCTTGTCCCTTGACATCTGCGTGCCTGGTCTTCTTGGATTTGCAGCCCCTGTCTGGTTTCCTGCTTTGTCCCAGTTTTGAATATGCAAGGGCGTTCGACCTAAAGTGGGTCTCAATAAAGTTGCTTGCATTTTATGTTTCTGGGCCTTCTGATTCCGGCATGTATGGTTGCCATTTGCTGCGGTATCTGGGCGAGCTGCTCGATCGGATCTATGTTGCTTTTCTTTTCTGAGACCCCTGCTTTGCTTATAGGAACCAAGACAGGTTCCGCCTCGTTCCGCTCAAATGCCCTCGAATCGGTCATGTCGCTGGGCCGTGCCTTTGATCTTGCGAAATATTGCTGCTCTGTCATTGCTTAGTCAAATACAAATCGACCTTTTGGGGAGATGATAAATCTTTCTAAAAATGCAACAAACGGTGTTAGCATAAAGCACATAATTTGCGGGTATGTAGCAGATATATTGCATATAGCACATTCAAACGTTTCCTAACATGCAGGGGGGACCTCTTTATGCCAGAGGGAAGCCTAAACGTCACTTATGCGAGATTATGACGGATTTGTCCAAGTCGTCCAACTATAATGCCTTTGTTGGAAATGGCGACCAAATGACGGTGCACTTTTCCCAATTTCAGCATGTCATGATTGGGTTTGGATTTGTCTGTCATTGCCACGCTACACATAATATGCTGGTTGGTCGTTGGGTTGAGAAACCCGTCGACAAGTTTGGTGTCTTCCTAATTGTGGTGTCGATGCCGCGGACCAACCCACCTAAGGTAAATGCATGCATGCCCTAAAATAAGGGTGGTATAGCTCTATCTTAAGTTTCTAAGATTTGGCTTTTTCTAGACGCAAGGTTCCCGAGCGGACAACTCGAGTGAGAGGCTACGCTGATCGACGAACCGATCTAACTCACAGCGCCAACTCTCCTAAAATTTGGATATTTTTTGAAAGAAATTTGCGGGTGCGCGGAGCACACCAGCGCGTGAGTGTGTGATTTGTGTGAATTTTCCAGAATGGAAGAAATATGAGCGGAATGCCAGTTTAAGGAAAGCAGTAAAGCAAGTAGCAAAAAATAAACAAAATACAACACACAAAAATTAAATGCAAAATAATTGCCAAATAATAACCCTAGGTCTGTTGTGGTTAAGAACCTAAACTCCCCAGCGGAGTCGCCATTTCTGTCGCGCTCATTTTCGACCGCGACATTCTAAAAGCGAACCCTGCTTAAATAAAATGTCAGAAAAATAAATAAAATGTTGAAACTAACTAGAATACTTAAAAGTACTGAAAAGGTTGCTAAAAGATTAAAGGGTTGCTAGAAAAATGCTAAAGGGTTCGCGGAGTCGCCACCTAATTAATTGGGTGAATTAGGACACCTAAATGTTTAACTAGTTTGAAGTAAAACATTAACTCCATTTTAAGGTCTGCAAAAGCTATGTGAGATTCTGGGTAAGGGTTCTTTATTAATCCAGAGGGAAGGGGTTAGGCACCCTCTAAGATCCGCTAACTTGCGGTTGTCCTGCCAAACCTAGGGTAATTATTATATTAAAAATGCAAAATGAAAGCTCCTCCTGCTTAATAAAAATGCTAAAATGTTAAAATGTTTAAAAGGTGCTTAAAGTATAAAAAGGGGCGAAAGGTGTTATAAATAAATAAAGAGCCAAATGCCGAGTGTTTAAAAAGTGCTTAAAATACTAAAGGTTGCTAAAAGGTTTTAAATGATAGAAGGGTGCTAAAGGTGCTAAGAGGTGCTTAAAAGTGCTAAATGCTAAAGCGCCGAATAATTAATAAAATGTTAGGAAATAAATGCTAGCATGTTAAAATGTTTTAAAAGGTGCTTAAAGTATCAAAAGGGGCTAAAGGGTGCTAAGGAATGCAAAATGTTAAGATGCTATTTTGAGAGTTTAAGAGAAAATCTGTTTATGGATTTTAACAAATTGTTGGTTTTATGATGCAAGTTAGATTATTATTTTTTTTGCCGCTTTTGAACATGCCTAATAGCCCCAAAAGACAAATAAAGTAGAAGCGTATTCCTAAAATGTAATTACTTCCCGTCTCATATATTCAAAGACCTAATTGCTAGAAGTTCTCCTATTAATTACAAAATTAAATAATAAAATTACAATAAACAAATAAAGGCATAAAAATAAGACAAGAAAGTTAAGAGAGTGAAGGGATTGGAGCGGATGACTCAGTCCTGTTTGTTTTTCTAGGAGTTTCTGAAGCGGGAATGCGAATGCGGATGCGGGTCGCCATTTGAAATGGCTTGCGATGAGTCTCGTCGTGAGACTCTTTGTTTTGCTCCGATGCGTTTCATGTAAATAAAGAAAAGATAAGGATTAGTATATACTCAAACCATATTAGTAATGAATAAGCATTTATAAAATTCAACACATACAATTTATATTTGAACATACATACTATGATTAATTGTGAAGATCGACAGATAACCCAAATAAATGAAGAGTAAATCCAGTGGGTTTGGCCTAGGACTGGACAGTGCAGAGGCAATGAGGCAGAAATAGAGGATTACGGGTCTGGGGTAAGTAGATGTAGCCAGATAGGAATATGACAAGACATGCTTAAACATACAAAGTATACCTAAATTGGGCACGTATATCAATGTATTTAGAACAAAATAAGTGCCCTGAATCATGTTTAAGTTTATAACAAGCCAACAATATCAGGCATGCTCCAGACAGTACATGGTCTCAAATTCTCTTATATTCCAGATTCTATTTATCACCTTGATGTGTCTAATTTAAGAGGAAAGAAGGCAAATGATGCAAACACTTAACAAAGATCAGGTTATGCACCCCCCAATCTATCTAAGTTAGTATTATCCCATAGAGTTATTGACTGAGTGAATACCAATCTCCGCAAGTTTTAACAATGACGCATGTCATAACTTAGAAGTTTAGGCAGGGCAACGTAGATGTATTTATAGATTTTGACATGATAATGCAATTATAGACAAATGAGCTACACAAATCAGTAGGCTTACCACAAGTGATCTAAAGGAAGTATTTTGACAGTATAAGAACTATATTTGGTCATTATAAGAACAGTACTACACACATGAACTAAATAGGTGTGTCATAACAGGAACTTATATGCAGGAATACATTCGACCTTTTATAAGATACTCTTACAGATTTATAAACCATATGCAGTCAAGCAAAGAGTTGTTATGACATGGGCATTTGATAGAAAAGCATGCATACTAACATACATCCAAAATAGGTTTAAATCCTACCATTTAGGACACTATGTCAAACTATTCTAAATGTGTTTACAAGTGATCTATAGCTATTAAACCAGTAACGTCAAGCATTTACCAATCAGATAACCAACTGATCGACACTCTAACAGTGTCTGATCTGCTGAGTGTCCACTTAATGAATACAAAGAAATACAACTTAAAGCATTAGCTACATGTAAATTAGCTAAACCTATACAATATCAATTCGACCGTCACAAACAATCCTCTGAATTTTAATTGAAACTTCACAGTGACCAACTGGGTAGTTACAAAAATAGACGAGATATAACTAACAGACAGGGGATCAAAACATGCTTAAATGCGAAACTAACTGATCTAAAATTGAAACTGAAACTTGAACTGAAAGCTTTTAACACATAATAAATCCGCAAGACACTCACAACAGAAATTAAAGAGTATAACTAAGAGGGGACGAATTTACCTTCTCCGGACAGTGACCCGGGACAGCGTATCAAGTCGTCGGTCCAATCGACGGGTTTTGGGTTTGCGATGCGAATAAAAGGGCGAGGTTCGTTTGCTGATTCCTTGGTTGTATTTACTACTGTGCTCTGCCCTATGTTCGACTGCCCTAATGGTTCTTGACTGCAGCTAAGGGTTCGATGCTATCCCCCCTAAGATGAACTCTACTGTGCTATCGGTTTCGATGCTATCTATGCTGACTGAGCCCCCCAGAATTCGACCCTGAGCTCTCTCTTATATGCTCTCCTATGCTCTGCTCTCGTCGATGTTCTCCCTCGATGCCTATTGCATGCATATAGCTTCTGTATTTATAGCCCTAATTCGGGTTCTAAATTAGGTAAGCTACTGGTATGATTTCGTGGGTGACTTGGACTGATTTGAGGCTGATTCTTATGGTAAGCTTTGATTCTGGAAAATTTTGCTAGTTTGCTTATGGTAAGTAAATAAAGGCTGGGTGTGTGCAGGTAAGGAAGGTAAGTGATAAAGGCGGATTGGGACGAGATTTGGTACTGATTCGAACGATTTGCTGACGAGATTTGGGTAGATTCGGTTGATAATTGGGAGCTGGTTTATGGTAAGAAATCGTTGGCTAGGTTAGTATGGGTAAGGAAGGTGAGGGAAAGGTCGCCGGATTCTCAGGCGAGAATCACGGCGACGAAGGCGGCTGCATTTTAGGTTTAGTGGTCTGTGGGTTTCGTTTTTTTGTTGAGGACGAAGGGCTGATGGGTAAAGGTAAAAATGAGGCTGGGTCGTGGGTAGTGGGCTGATAAGGGAAAAGAGGCGTGGGCCGGGGCGCGGGTCGACGGGATTTGGGCCACGCGGGTCACGGTTTGGGCTGGGTAGGAATAGGTTATTTTAATTCTAGGAGTTTAATTAGAATCCATCAACCCCAGCGGAGTCGCCATTTCTGTCGCGCCCTTTTTCGGCCGCGGCATTTTCTAAAAGCGAACCCTGCTTAATAAAGTGTTAAACAATAAAATAAAATGCTAAATAGTTAAAAATGTTAAAAAAAGATGTTAGAAGTTTAAAAAGGTGCTAAGGGATCAATTTTAAAAGTAAAGGATGCTAAATATTAAAGTGGTGCTTAAAAGGTGCTAAATGCTAAAGTGCTAGAAATGCTAAGGTGCTAAGGGTTCGCGGAGTCGCCACCTAATTAGTTTGGGTGAATTAGGACACCTAAATGTTTAACTAGTTTAAAGTAAACATTAACTCCATTTAATGGTCCGCTAAACTTAATGAGATTCTGGGTAAGGGTTCTTTATTATCCTAAAGGGAAGGGGTTAGGCACCCTAAAGGATCCGCTAACTTGCGGTTGTCCGTTCAAACCTAGGATTAATTATTTATGCTAGCAATGCGTGTTTTGAAAAAGTTTAAGTGAAGAGGTACCTGCAAATTTAAAAAGTAAAAAAGATGCGTTCCTAAAAAATGTTTATAAGATTTGTTTATAAAGTTAATTTCGAAAGAGATCATATAAAGTGTTATACATGAGAAGTTTAAAAATATAACTGTGCGAAGTTGACTTAGTGATTAAAGGTAGGCCTTTGTTTGCAAAGTCGGTGGATAATAAATTATATAGTATTAATGAAAGAGTTATTAATTCTTTTAAGATGCATTAATCTCGTGATGAGATGTTCAAAAAATAAGTTAAGCAAGCTAGAATAATTAACTTAATGAGAAGCAAATTTCTAGTGTTGAACTATTTTCTAATAGCGACTTAAAGCTTAGGCTATTCTAAATATATTTAGAGTAATGTTAGACAAGTAATTACAACAAATGAATGGGGAAAGGATATGAATTAATAAGGATGACTCGAAGAATGGCGATGTCCTTTCGCCGCGGTTTGGAATTTTCCTATGCGAGGTGGATGCACATGAATGCGGACCTTCATTTGAAGTAGCTCAAGGTGAGTCTCGCCATGAGACTCTTCATTTTTGCTCCAATGCATTTCATGTAAAATAAAATAAGGAAAAGGATTAGTATTTATCCAGATCCATGAAACAGCAAACATACAGTGACATAAATTTTGATTCCATTTTTGGCAACCCAAAACAGACCTGAGATGCGGATGTATGAAGCACAACACGACACAAGGCAATTTTAGATTTAAAGAAAAGAGAGAGAGAGCAAATCCGATAAGGTATCTTCCCTTTCCAAATGAATAGATTGGTCCAAAACTTTCAATTTTTTTTTTTAAATATATTTAACTGCACACAAAGGAAGCTAAAGAATTAACATTTCTGGTTTAGATCACGGCTACAGCCTAAACAAACAACTCATACTTAATTTTCCACCACAGAGGGGCAGTTTATTGCCTACTGCCCCAGGTTCTTTCATTCTTATTTGGACAATTTCCATACTATTTAAAACTAATAAGATTTGTATTATAACAATTAATGCCAACAGGGCCTCAACTCGTTAATACCCAACATAATAGATCCAAACAATCATCAATACTAAACTAAACACATCCTACATTGATTTAACAGACATAAACAACAAACCAATTCCCATTACATAGATTATCCTATAATTGATCATCAAAATAAAGGCAGTGCAGTTTATAGTAAGTCAGTATCAACACACGTAAGAAACTAGGTAAGCTCAAAAATAGGACTTGGAGACAGGGAACATCTCCTGGAACAGTTCAAAGGTCATATATCACAAAGTAAGCTCCTAGACGATCCCTAAACCATTGTATCAATTTCAACAAGAACATACATCCAGTCAAAGCTTCAAACTAGGACTCTCGACATCTGATTTACCTAACAGGACATTCACATTCGTTACGTTTCTGGATCTAAATCACAAATTTTTTAGTTAAACTAAGAAGCATCTAATAAACATGGAACTACGTGGTGATTAACCAAGCATATACAGACCTAGGTAGATTAATGCAGGCCAATCCGACATTACATTTAGGGCAATAACAGAAACAGTAATATAGCGAGCTTAGTTAAACACGAGCAGTCCAACAGAAAACACGTAAAACAAAGGAATAAACTAATCACATCTTAATATGGCAAACACTGCAATTCAGGATAAGTACCATTAAATACATGACTAAGCCAAATAAGAAACGCATGAACATCTACCAAGACATGGAAATATGCTGAAGTTTAAAGAAAAGTCGAATTTTCTGACCTTTTTCGTGCAGCGAACCGAGGCAGCGTATCAAGTCGTCGATTCGCTCGGATTTTGGCTTTGCGACGCGAATGAAAGGATAAGGTCTGTTTACTGATTTCTGGGCTGGAATTGAAATAAGGGGGATTCGAATTACCTATTCTTGCGATGCTAGTGGCCTAGGTACTGAGTCCCCTAATTCCCGATGCCTGTCGAGTCTCCCCGACTGAGCTCTGTCCTCTGCTCTACTGTCCTCCCCTCTTTCAATGCCTATTGCATGTGCCTTATATAGCCATGGTTGGGTTCTAATGTTGGTAAGTAAAATAAAGGCTGATTTTCGTCAATACTTCGTATGATTTTGACGAGATTCTTCAGTGCTGATTAGGTAAGGTAAGGAAATGATTGAGGGTTTTGGTTTAGGTAAGAACAGCTGTAAGAGGAGCTGGCTGGGGTGCGTGGATAAAGGGGAACCCCGGATTCTCCGGCGAGAAATCCGGGCGAGGAGGCGACTGGTTCTTAGTAGGGTTGCGTTTAGGTTTTTTTTTTTTTTAAGGGTTGTTGAGGGGGAAGACGAGGAAAAGGAGTCCTGGGCTTGAGGGGAAAAGGGAAACTAAAAGGTTGGGGCGGGCTGTGTATATCAGGCGTGGGCTGGGCGGATAAGGGCAGGTGGGCTTGCGGGTTGGGGTGCGTTTTATGGGTTAATTAATGGGCTGGGGTGATTGGGTATTAGTTTTAGGCCTTTAATTAGTTTTAGGATAGTTAATTAATTAATTAACAAATGTGATTAAATTAATTAGGTGCTTTATTAGCCTAAGTTATTATTATAACTAATATTTTAAAATGCGGTGCTATTATTTAAAACCTTATTATTGCATTATTGCGAAGTTAAATTAAAATTGAATTGAGTTTAGATTAAATTATTTAAATGCTAAATGCAAGTATGATATTTAAGAATCGTTTAAAGCTTTATAAATGCGGTGCTATTAAATGCATATATCAGATTAAAATTGATTTTAAATTACAAATGATTATGAAAATCTCTTGCGTATTAATAAATGTGGCTATGCTACTCGACACGACGTCATTGCTAAATTATTTATTTTATTTATTTATTATTAATTAGGAATCGTGACAGGGCTTAAAGTTAGTTAATGCGGGCGCGGGACTCTAAGTGTTTAAAACTCTACGTAAGACGCGATGCCATTATTAAATTATTTATTTATGCATGTATTTATGTTTTATCGCTGCATTTTATTATAAAAAATCCTAAAAAATTATTTTACAAAATTAATGTAATTTTATGGTTAATGGCTGGACGGGAGGGTCAAAATTGGGTGTCAACATGCGTAATCATATTGTGAATGAGACACATGCTAGGAGTTTATGGGATAAACTCGAGACACTTTATATTTCGAAGATTGACAATAACAAGTTGTTCCTACTGAAACAATTGATGAATATCTTATTCAAAGATGTCAATCCTATTTCTGGTCATATTAATAATTTCCATGGTGTCCTTGACCAGCTATCTGCAATGGTTGTCAAGTTTGACGATGAAGTACATGGACTTCGGCTTCTTAATACTCTGCCAAACGCTTGGAAAACTCTTTGAATTTCTTTGACTAATTCTGCTCCTAGTGGTGTTGTAACTATGGAATACGTCAAGAGTGGTGTCTTAAATGAAGAGATGCGAAGAAGATCTCAAGCCTCATCTTCTTCAGCTTCACACTCTGATGTTTTGATTATTGAAAACATGGGGATCAGTAACTTCAGAGTTCGGAATGTCATAGGCAAAAGTTGAAGCAAGTCAATATCCAGGTACAATAATGTTATATGTCACTATTGTCACAAAAAATGACATATCAAAAAATATTACTACAGGTTTAAGGGAGACCAGAAACAGTAACAGAAGGATGACGATAATGAAAATCGTGTTGCTATTGTTGTTGAAAATGATCTTATTATTACTTGTGGTAAAAATATAATCAATCTTGTTTGTGATGAGTCAACCTGATTTGTGGATTCATGTGTCACTTCTCATGTTAAGCCGAAAAAGAATTATTTTCTTCTTATACTCCAAATAATTTTAGAGTTTTACAAATGAGTAATGATAGTGAGGTTGAGGTATTGGACATTGGTATATTTTTTATAATTTTCGTAGGTAAGCTTGATGATGAGGGTTATGATCAAACCATTGGTGGTGGCCAGTGAATGCTTCTTATAGGTTCAATTGTTGTGGCTCGATGTGACAAGATATCTGACTAGTACTTATTTCAGGGATCCATTTGTATAGACTCAATAACTTTGGTGGAGAATGATAATTCATCAGAGTTAAGACATAGAAGACTGAGTCATATGAGCAAGAAGGGAATTGATAGTTTGGCTAAGAAGAATTTACTTTCTGGAGTGAAACAAGCAAAGTTAAAGAGGTGTGTTCAATTCTTAATCGGGAAATAGAAAAGAGTTCCTTTTCATAGTCATCCGCCTTCACAAAAGCTTGATTTGGTGGAGTTGGTATATTCTGATTTGTGTGATCCTTTAACGTAAGTTCTCTTGGTGGTGCACTTTACTTCGTGACTTTTATTGATGATCATTCTCTCAAAATTTGAGTATATCCTTTGAAGTCCAAGAATCAAGTACTTGGTGTGTTCAAGACTTTTCACTGTTTCAGACCCTAGTTGAGAGACAAACATAAAAGAAATTAGAATGCATCCGCTGAGACAATGATGGTGAATATATTGGTCATTTTGATAATTATTGCAGAGAGCATGATATTCGGCATCATAAAACTCCTACCAAACTCCCCAGTCAAATGATTTAGCAAAGATGATGAACAAAACTTTAGTTGAGAGGGTTAGATGTTTGCTTTCAGATACTAAGTTGTCAGATTCATTTTAGGCAGAAACACTTAATACTGTTGCATATGTTATCAATTTATTTCCTACTGTTGCTTTGGATGGTAATGTTCTGATAAAGTTTTGTTTGGTAATGATGTTATGCTCATTTGAGACTTTTCGGGTGTAAGACATTTGTGCATGTTCCTAAGAATGAGAGGTCAAAGCTAGAAGTTAAAACTAGGCAATGTATCTTCATTGGTTATGGTAAAGATGAATTCGGCTATCGTTTCTATGATTCAGTTGAGAAGAAAATTATTAGAAGTTGTGATGTTGTGTTCTTTGAAGACTAGACAATTGAAAATTTTGACAAAGTGAGAAGGTTGATTCTCAGAGCAGTGAGAGCTTAGTTAATATTGATCTAGTTCTAGTGATTATTGTACCTGAAGAAAATCTTCAAAATAATGAAGATCAAGTTGATAATGAATATGGTGATCATTTTCAGAATGACCAACATGATGTTGTTGATGTTCCAGTGCAATATGATGTGGTTGGCCAGCAATCAATTGTTATTGATGCTCCAAAGAGTTCTCTCAGAAGATCTACTAGAGATAAAGTCCCTTTATCTCGTTATCCTCCTAATTAGTTTATACTCTTGACTGACGAGGGAGAACCTGGAAGTTTGACGAGGCCATAGATAGTAAAAAGGTGGGTTGATGCTATGCAACATGAGATTAAATCTTTACATGTAATCATACATTTGATCTGGTTAAGCTTCTTAAAGACAGAAAAGCTTTGAAAAACAGGTGAGTTTTCAGGATGAAACATGAATATGATAACCCAGTTTCACGGTACAAGGCTAGATTGATTGTAAATGGTTTTAATCAGAATAAGAGAGTTTATTTTGATGAAATTCTTTCTCAGTTGTGAATATGTCATTCATTCGGGTTGTTCTGGGTTTAACTGCAAGTCTAGATTTAGAAGTTGAGCAAATGAATGTTAAATCTGTTTTTCTTCATGGTGACTTAGATGGAGAAATTTATATAGACTAGGGGTTCTCAACATCTGAACTGAGGGTTCTCAACATCTAGTTCTTCGATTTCAACGGTGGGGATTGGATTTTGTGGTCTGTAGCTTCAGTTTTCGAGCACGGACAATAACTCATTTTTGAGGTGATTTCTCTCATTCTTCACTAGTTTTGATGTTATCTTTATGCATTGTTGCTCTGTCTTTGTCGTTGATGTTGTAGCCATTTGGTGAATATTGTTCTAACTGTTATTGATTTTAGTGGAGCTTTTGTGGGCGGAGGTCCCGTGGTTGTTTCCTCTTGACATTGAAGGAGTTTTCCACATAAATTTGGTTTCTCTTGCATTCGATTTATTTTTGCTTGCTTTGGTATTTTATTATTGGTATAGTTGTTGTCCATATATTCGTTTGTGCTTGAAATTAGTTTATTTCTCTTGTTCAGATAGTGTGAGAAGTTTTTTGACTTAGGTATCCTTCCACATTTATCTTGTCGTGCAGTTTGGTTATTACTCGTTTCTTCCCAACACCTAATTCCTAAAAGTGCTACGCTTAAACAAAAATTTCCAACTCATTCTATGAGGAGAAACTAATACTTAATTGAATGGTCATAACTCATGCCACCAAAGGATGTGATGCAGTGGATGAGACTATATTCGCTTTTCTCATAAATGGGCTCTATCCGGCGTGAATCCGATATTATCGGGCTTCAATGTAGATACCGAACACCGTGTGGGAAAAAAATTTGAATAGTCATGACTCATGAGTAGTTATATATGTTTGGCATTGGTCCTATATACAAACGAACGAAAGTGTCTTGTTCAATTTCTCTTTTCCAATTACACCAAGTCATGTGCAAAACGTAGTTTCCCTAGTTCAAAGAGGGTTAGCTAAAACGTATCTTTCATAAAAGAAGAACAAGCTCAAGTAGAATTAAAACAGTGGACTATATTTTCCTAACCAATTAACTCGATGAATATGGCTGATTTTAATTTTGGTGTATTGTTTGTCACTAAGGGTTTCAACTTCAACTATAATAAAACAGAAAAGAGCATGAAATGTCTGCGCGCTCAAATTCTTTGAAGTGATAATGTATAGTTAAACCAAAAGAAATAAATAGAGAAATAGTCTATAGTCTATAGTGGAGTTGAAATTTAATTTTGAAGTGCTCTAAGATATTCAATGGACATGGAAGCACGTTTTCCGAAACCTAAAAAGTCTAAATTGGGGTTCCAATTTGGTCAAACTAATGCTGCCGTCAACTCATACTTTTATCATCACAAGAAATCAATGATTTTTAAAGAGGGCTAGTTTGTACGTCAGACCTTTGGTATCTTAATTTCATTATATCAGATCGCATCGTATTAATATATAATGGACGATATTAGAATATTAATATATAATGAACTGTATTCCAGATTCTCAGGACTTGGAAGATTCAGAGATGGAACCAAGACAAAGCAAAAGGGCACGGAAGGATAAGTCCTTTGGTCCAGACTTTGTAGCTTATTTGGTTCAGGATGAACCACAGACAATCGCCGAAGCATTGTCAACTCCAGAAGCACCGCTCAGGAAGGAAGCTTTAGAAAGTGAGATAGAATCCATTCTGCATAACCACACCTGAGAGTTGGCAGAACTTCCCCTAGGACATAAACAGCTGAGTTGTAAGTGGATCCTTAAACGGAAGTTAAAGGCAGATGGTTCTATCGACAAGTACAAAGCTAGGTTAGTAGTCAAGGGTTATCGCCAAAAGGAGGGCATTGATTACTTCGACACCTACGCTCCGGTGTCAATAATGACATTCATACATATGTTCATAGCTATCGCCGCCTTGCGGGATCTTAAAATACATCAAATGGATGTTAAGACTGCCTTCCTAAATGGTGATTTGGAAGAAGAAATATATATGGATCAACCTGAGGGGTATGTGGTTCCAGGACAAGAGACAAAAGTATGTCGACTTGTTAAATCATTGTACGGGCTGAAACAAGCCCCTAAACAATGGCACGAGAAATTTGATAGTACTCTACTATCAAAAGGATACGCCATTAATGGAGGTGACAAATGTGTCTACATGAAATATCAAATCCTTCGTCATGATATGTCTATATGTAGATGACTTGTTGATCACTGGAAGCAGTCTTGAAATAATGTACTGAAGAAATTTGGGATGTTCGACAGTTCACCGGTATCAACACCATTGGATATAAGTAAAGAACTTGACTAATATCTGGGTAAACCCGTACGCCAGGAGCGATATGCGTAGGTGATTGGTAGTCTGATATATATCACAAACTGCACTCGACCTAATATCGCTCATGCAGCCAATAAATTGGCTAGGTTCACTCGAAATCCAAGTGAGGATCACTTAAAAGCGTTGAACAGGATACTACGGTTCCTAAAGTTCACGATACATTTCGGGTTACACTATTCAAGATATCCGGTGATGCTAGAGAATCTGATGATGCAAACTGGATATCTGATAGCGACAACATCAAGTCCACCAACGGATATATTTTTACAATCGGTGGTGGAGCTGTGTCTTGGAAATCCTCTAGGCAAACTCTTATTGCCCGATCCACGATAGAGTCGGAATTTATCGCTTTAGATAAAGCGGGAGAGAAAGCTGAGTGGCTTCATGGTTTTCTAGAGGATGTCCCATATTGGGATAAACTCGTGTCTTCTGTAATGATCTACTACGATAGTCAGTCGGCTCTAGGAAGGGCACGAAGTTTAATATACAACGGTAAGTCTCGTCATATTCGACGGAGACATGAGTCATTTAGGCAGTTGATCACCTCGGGTATTATTTCCATTGATTACATAAAATCTAAGGAAAATATCACAGATCCCTTGACGAAGGAAATACCCAAAGATCAGTTGTTCTGCCTGTCTAGGAGAATGGGCTTAAAACCCAAACAATAAGAACCGATATAGTGGACACCCAACCTTACAGATTGGAGATCCCAGGAATAAAGTTCAATGGGAAAACTAAACTGTAAAGGTTTCGTGAGCGCTTCGGTGGAAGCAAGAGCACTTTGGATAATGTGTCTTTCTTAAGAAACATAATCCAAGGTCGTTCCCGTGATAGACAAAAAGTGCTGCCTGTAAGAGGGGTAAAAGATAAGTTTCTAAACCTTTAATGATCCTCAAAAGTTGAGGTTAGGTTGGTGAAATTTTTAATGATTCCTAACGCTTGTGTAGCGGGGTATTACAGGACACCTTGTAGGAAACCACCTATTTAAGTGCGAGGACAGACCGCCTCAAATGAACGCACTTAAGAATCCAAGGGTGTCCACGGCCCACGATGGACAAAACACTAGAAAGACTGAGTAGGAAAGGTGTTGTGTTGGTACCGTTGTCTTGACATATACTAAACACTGACGGTTCAAGACATCACATTCACCGCGCAGTAAATATGTCCGATGGTATTCTACTACGGAAGGTTCAAAGCTCCGGCTACCTCTCTGGATGCAACATCGTTCCGCCAAGTGATTGCTAGAAAGGCACCATGTGCGTGCACCAAAATCTCTTCCAAGAGGGGATTGTTGGAAATATTTATTAAACGTGAAATAAAGTAAATCCTATTAATTATGAATCGAACAATTGGGGGGCCGCACGTAGGAAACCTTGTTTCCACACACGTGCACACGTAGTGTCAATGATCAAAATTTCCTTAATGGAAGAGATGTTGGTACGTATACGAATTGTTTGAGACGTAAGGTAATAAACGGTTATTGGCCAAATGACGAATGATTTCACGTTGGTAAATGAAGGAAGAAGTGTATAATATGTAAAGATGAAATGAATCAGAAATCACCACGAAACCGAAAAGGGTCGCGGTTCCTCCAAGTAATGGTCGCAGCGCTTTAAAGTCATTCGCCTCCCGCGGCCGCGACTCTAATTGGCGTTCAGTTCGGTGAGTTATTTGGGCGAAGAGCGCGACTCCTCTCCGAAGGGCCGCGACTCCTTGACTGTTTCAATCCGTTGGAGGTGAATTAAAAACTGATTCTTGGGCTGACTTTGGAGTATTTACTCTCCATTATTTTGCTCATGAATTCAGCCATTACTTGGCTGAATTGTAACTCCAAATTCAAGGCATTAACATGACATTCATGACCATTACTTAGCCATTTGGAGGGTCTTCATCTACACACTATAAAATGAGACACAAGACTCATTTAGAAACACACTTGACATCTTACACTCAACAATTCTCTGAAATTGTCTTCCTCTCTTGCAATCACAAAACACTCAAAGATCTTTCTTCCAAAGCAAACACTTGAGTTCTCTTTGCTCATTTGTTTGATTGCTGATTTATCTTGGGAGATAAGTTGTCATTACAACCGTTGAAAGGATATACAGGGAAATATTATCTTAAGGATAGATCAAGAATTTGGTCGACTCAGCAAGCCCTCATATTTGATCATTTCTATATTTCTAACAAATAGTTGTTGTTATTTTTCCGTTCTACACATTACTACTCACATATAATCCTATTAGAATTCTTGTACAAATATAATTATGGTAGTAGTCTTGTGTTAGAAAAGGTAAATTTAATTTTCATAATTAAATATTGTATATCATATATACCTTTTACATTAATAAAAATAATAAAGAGATTATTCTTTCATAACTTCTCTTCTTAAGCAGAACCATAAGTACAATAAAATTTCAAAACGAAAACATTCTTACCAAGTTATACTTACCAAAATATTCCTACTTTAATTTAATTAAGTCGTTTCATGCTCTCCTTTGAGTTCACTTATCCATTTAATGTAACTTATACTAGTAATAATTAATGTTAAATTAGTCACACACACATATATGTATAATGCTAATAGTAAAATGGATCTTTACCTATCTTTTTTCGTAATTTGCCACTTAAAATATTCTTCAAATAGATTTATCAAACACAATTGTTTATCTAGTGCTGACAAAAAATGCTTCTAAAATTATTTGACTAATAAAAACGATTATTTTACCAAAATAGTTTTTCTTATACTCTATATGAGAATAAGTCATTTCAAAATAAGTATATCCTGAACCATTGGCAAACAATCAATGCAAATTTAGAATTCAAACTAATAAATAGCTTAACAATTCATATTCCAGATGGAGATTAGAACAAAAATGTACCCAAATGGCAAGAAGATTCTGGGTAAGTAAGGAAGTTTCCATTGGTACTTCAATTAATGAAGACAAAATTTGACATGTGATATCAAAGTTTCTTCGTAAACCATGAATAAACTCAACAAGTGTTATTATGGATCTAGAAACAATGATAGTGTTATTATGATTTTGATATGTGAAATGTGTACGAATTAGATGTTAGCAAGGTAACAAGTGGGCTTTCTTTGGACCGACCACATATAAGCATGTGCTTTTTATTTTAATTTCCGTCATTAGGCAATTGGATGACTCGACAAAGCTAAATGACACCTTCGATAATATTTCCTTTGCAACCATTTATAGTGGCAAAAATTCGGGAAGGGCGCCGCGGCGCCTCATGTCCAGTAGCTCATTGGAGTCGAGGCGCCGCGGTCCTTCACGGCTTCGCGGCGATTTCTGACTCGATTCATCTTTTACACATTGCATACTTCTTCCTTCATTTACCAACGTGAAATCATTGTTACTTGGCCAATAACCGTCTATCGTCACTACTATATTTCTGGCCTAATGCGACGACTCATTCCTATCTAATGCAACGCCATATGTATAGCCATCGCATTAGATGTGGCTAATGCGACGGGTTCAAGTTATACCAAATCAGAAAATAGGCTAATGCAACGACATTTAGCGGTCGTTGCATTAGATAGGCTAATGCGACAGCTTATATCATCTAATGCAACGCCCACACACGACCGTCACATTAGCCTATCTAATGCAACGGCTGTGTAAGGCTAACGCAACGACCCTTGATTTTTTTATTTTCCTTCATAAGTAAAATCACATTTTTAAACTCCAAAAAAACCCAAAATCCGAAATGCTCTCATCTTCAACGATTTCACCGAGTGAACAGTATCGCTGGAGTTTTGCCATTTTCGGCCAATTCCGACATCCATCGTGGACGAGACTTAGTCCAATAGCTTCGTCTCTTCAAGCCTGTCATTTCCATATCAATTACCCCCATTGATTTATCCTATATCTCCGTCAATTTCATATCGAAAAACCCACTGCAAGCCCATCGATTTCGATTGGTTTTTTGCAAATTTTGGCCGATTTCAAGGTTCGGCGTTGGTACCATCACACTCGACATCACCTTCCCGTCATTTTGACACCCCCACGTTGTTCGATTCTTACCAAAACACCACAACACCCAATCGATTCTCACGTTGCTGATGTTGTCGGTCTTACACTTGGTCCTAGGGGTATGTTTATGATGCCTCCTCTTTTCCTTATTGGATATTTGAGTCATTGAATGACGAATTATTAGTATTCAGGTCATTTAATTTTCATTGTGAAATGGTAATGAAGAAAATTGGTGACCTGTTGTAGCTATGTTTTGGTTATTTAATTCCTAGCCCCCACTGCTTGTCGTCACATCCCATTTCCCCACCGCCGCCTCGCTTCCTTCCACTTTCCCATCGCCATCGCCACATCCCTTCCCTACCGTCGTCTCCCTTTTCCACTCGTCGTCGCATCCACTTCATCGAACTGCTCTTCCATCTTCTCCAAGTTTAGTTTATATTATGCCTTTCACATGCTTACCTTAGTTAAATTTAGCTTAGTATGAGATTGATAGGTATGTTGACATCTATTTTAGAACTTTTTATGTTGTACTCACTGATTTGAAGTACTGTAATCTAAGTGTGGTCTTTAATGGTTTGTTTGACCTTCAATTTGATCATATGATGCCTTATTGCTTTATATCAAACTTTTAATTTCACCTAGATATGTATGTTGATATGTAAATTGCCTAGTTTAGATAAAAGAATGGACTCCAAATGCTCATGTTTTTGTTGTTTGGTCTGTTTTAAACCTTTAATTTCAGAGCATGGCAGAATGGTATAAACCACCTAAAGAGGAGTAAAATAAATCTTGTTGATCTTGCTGGATCAGAAAGGAAAAAACTAACTGGTGCAGCTGGTGAACGTCTGAAGGAAGCAGGGAACATCAACAAATTGAGCCTTCTGTCTTGACTTGAAGCCTTCTTGATTTTCTGATTTTCTTAAATAGATTTCCATTCTATTTTCTACATGGTCATGTGATTGATGCTACTTATTTAATTTCAGGAACTGTTGTTGAACCAAAAGCTGTAAATGCAACTGAACCTTTGTTGCTTGATGTTGTTCGGGGTAAAGAAATAGAAAGGCCTCATGTTTGGCTTATGAGACAAGCAGGGAGGTACATGAAGGCAGGTTTATAGTTCAATTTAACTTTGAGTATATGCTAAACTTCTAATCTGAAAAATATTTACTACATTCTGTGTTTCAAATTTGACTTACTCATGTTATTGGGTCTGCAAGAGATGATGTATTTTGTTAAAGAGAATACTTCGCATAAATGGTTATGAGTAGGCAACTCAAACATTGTTTGTAGGGATAAGACATTAATTATCTTATACCTACTAATTGATGTACCTGAAATGCATTCCATTACTGCCCATCTGTTTGCACGAGGATGGAATGACTAATTCTTTGTGCCTTGTTTGAAATTATGAGAAAAAAGACCGGTGAAAAGAAAAGTTTGGAACTTGTAAATCCTATTTTTGGATGTATCAACGCACTTAAACTAGGAATACATGGCTTTTCAGGGATCATAAAGCTTGAGAAGAAGATGTTGAATCATTTGAAGGAGGTTCAACCTTTTTGTGTAGTAAATGTAAAGTAAGAAATTCGTTGCAAGAGCTTAAAGATGTCGATGATGGCTCAAATTTGCAGTGGCTCCTAGTCCAACAAGTAATGAAGTGGTGACTGATTTGTTTATAACTGCTGGTGTCGAGGCTGCTGAGGATGGAAAAGAATTGATTGTTGTTGTGGCATGCTTATATATTTTCCAGGGTTCTTTGCAAGTTCTTTGTAAATGGTGCATGTCTGAAAGAGGAGTATTGTGAGTTCTTGCATGACTGGAAAAATCCTCCAAATAATGTAATGTTCTGGACATTATAGTTTTGATTGGCCACTTCACCATCTATTAACTCTTACTTGGATTTTTGTTGCAGGTATGCACATACTACTAAAAAGGATTATGTGCCTATGGCAGCAGGTGTAGATACGAACATGTTAAAGTTTCTGAACAACCTTCACTCCCATCTTCGTCAGCTCCCACCACCTTCTCTCCTGGAATGCTAGCAGATGGTACGACTTCTGTCAGACGTCTCTTCCGAGTATTTGGCTTCAGGCGGACTTTTTTATCCCCCCAACCAACCTGTATGGAGTAAAATTCAGAGCATCATGATGTGGCAGAGATTGGTAACATTGTCGACTTGAAGATAATTAATCCAGCTGATCAATCAATTAACTCTTTTGCTGGAACCAATTGTTTTGTTTGTAAAGTCTAATATTGTAATATCGTACTTTTTATGTCAATGACAATCATTTTTTTGTTATTATCTCTCTCTTTTTATTATTTATTTTGTCATTTATTTTGTAATTTTTATTATTTATTTTGTCATTTTAGTAAGACAAACCAGTTGCATATCTAATGCGACGGCTGTCCATGGTCGTCGCATTAGGTCTTTTTGTAAATGGTTGTCGCATTAGCCCTTTATGGCGTTGCATTAGGTGTTATAGGCCTCTTTAAACTAGATGCATATCTAATGCGACAGCTGTACAGAGCCGTCGCATTAGGTCCATCAGTCGTTGCATTAGATATGCACCTAATGCGACAACTTTGTACAGCCGTCGCATTAGATATGCACCTAATGTAATGGTTGTACAAGACCTTCGCATTAGGTCCCTTAGCCGTCTAATGCAACGCCAGAGGATGCAACAACTCCTTGTCGTTGCATTAGGCCTAATGCGACGCCAAAAGGGCCCTAATGCGACGATTTTGAGGCGTCACATTAGGCCAGAAATGTAGTAGTGCATCTTATGTCTCAAACATTTTGTATACGTATCAATATCTCCATTAAGGAAATTTACTGGTCTTTGGTACAATGTGTGCACGTGTGTGGAGACGACGTCTCCGACGTGCGGAGCCCCAATTGTTCGAATCATAATTTAATAAGATTAACTTATTTCACGTTTAATAATTTCCAACAATTACACCTAGTTGAAAAGGACAAGGGAACAACATGGCAAAAAAGTACTTCTATGTCCCAAAAAAAAATATCTTACTTTATTTATTAGTTTATCTCTTCTTGACATATTTTTATATTTAAAAATAATTTAATTTTATGAGATAATTTATAACCATAAATATCTAAAATTTATTTTAGACCAAATTTTTTTAAAAAAAATCTTTATTTCTTAAACACCATACCGAATAATTTGTTTTTGGACTAGTAATTATGAGTTCCAAGTGTACAAATCGAGTAATTCGGATTTTGAAATGTGGAGATACTGGTCTTGGCCGCCTAGGGCGGCTTATTCAACGTGACCACGACTTTTTCTTCAATGTTCTATATTCTTTTGGAGATTATAATATTGGAAAAGGAGCCCCCCCCCCCTCAAAAGAAGATTTTAACGTGTTTGAAATTTTAAATGATTGTAATTTTAAAATAGTACATTGAGATGATGACGAGAGTCTATCGAAAATAATTTTTCTACATCAAAAGATAAATGTAAGGTTTGCATATATTTTATTCTCTTCAGATCCACTTTATGATATTACACTAAATACGTTGTTGTTGTACATTGAGATTAATGAGATCATACTATCCTTGAATAGTGGTCTCGAGTTTGAGTTCAAGTGCCGAAAATGAGAATGGATATAGATGACAAAATTAACTCATGAAAATATTGTTGGGATCGAAATAATAAAGCGGCATGTGAAAACTAACAATTGCAAACTTTGAACCACAATAACTCAAATAACAAAGAGAAGTAAACTCATTTCTCCCAATTATGATACATTCTGCAGCGTGATGTGGGAGTTTCATTCTCTTTTGTGGGGATGACTCATGTGGGCACGGACATTGTCTTTCTCCTTGAGCACCAGACACTGTGCCTCCCACCTAGTGGGTCACTATGTCACCATGATTACATCATCCACCAATCTCTGTCGGGCCGGGGGGGGGGGGGGTGAGGGCCCTATGGGCGAGAGATTTCACCTTTTTTCCCCCAAGAATGATACATTTTTTTATTTAACAATAATTTAAATTTAAATTTTACATTTTACGCTTAACGAGACGAACTATAATCACATAAATATCTTTGAATTATTTTAAACCACAAAATTCACAAATTTTCGTATATTTCTTAAATTCCGTACCAAGTCAAAACATATCATATAAATTCAGACGGAAGGAGTGATAAAGGCATAATACTTTGATATGATTTAGTTCATTGATATAGAAAAGATCTAGAGAAAATATTTTCCTAAACAAGATCATTAACTTTAAAGAACTGCATTGTAAATGCTATTGTGTTGTAAGATTTATTTTTTAAATTAAAACACAACTATGATAAAGTTCAAATAAAATTGAAAATTCAAGACAAACCCTAATTAATAAATATGACGTGTCAATTTATTACTGTAATTGTGAAAATGGCATCCTGTAGCTGTTTTATGGATCGTTGTTTAAAGTCTTAACCAGAGCTAGTGAATTATTTAACATTTAGCCACAACTTAAAAATGAGGCATATTGGTTCTTCTTTTCGCTGAAAAGAAAAACGTTCTTGTTTTCCACTTCCTCAAAACTTCAGGACAATATGTCCTGAACTTCAGTTTTTCAGTACAAAGCTTCAGGATTGTGTTCTTAAGTTTAGTTTTCGCAATGCAAATTCATGACACTATGCTCTTAAGCTTAATTTTTTTAATTCAAAGTTCAAGATTATGACTTTAGTGTCTTAAAATTCATTTTTTTCAGTTCAAACTTCAAGAACATTGTGTCTTAAAGTGCGGGAGTCGATGTGAATTTTAAGAATAAGACATATGAAAAGCATAGGAAAAGCGAAAAGGAGGAGAAGTTGCCAGTTTCCTTTTTTAAATGTTGCCTGAATTTTAAATAATTTACAAATTCTGATTAGAACTTAAATAACGGCCAATAGTTGGTTATTAGTGCATTTCATCTTTATTGCAGATTATGTTCATATGTTTGTGTCCCGGTTGCCGATCAATATTAAGTTATTAACACTGTGGACTAGGAGTAGGGACTAGGAATATTAAGTTATTAACATATATTACCGGGTATTTTACCGATTACCTGACCGGTTTCTTATCGATTCGAATAATTTTTTGGTACTCGTATTCGGACCGTTAATTTTTCGGTCCGAGTATCGGTCCGTGTTTATCGATCCAGTTTTCGAATAATTATCGAGAGTATCCGGACTGCTAACAGTCTTAATCCTCATACATGTTTGGTTCTTAGAGAATAGAACTAAACAAAAATGTTTAATCAATATAAGCAAACTAAATGATAAAAGAAAAAGAATTTATTTTCTCCAAAATCTGTTGGTGTCACATATGGACCAAAACCATATCTGTTTCTGATCGATCAACTTAATATAATATGGAATTGCAGATTATGAAATCCATCAATGGGTCCTATCCTATACATGTACGTTATGTTTTGGATTGTGACTAAAGGTCCTAGATTAACCAATATAATTGGGTCCAATAATTTATAGTAGTACCATCGTCCATATATCAGTATAGACAAGCATCACCACCGTTGCATCTTTTATTAGTCTCCTTAAAAATTTAATTATTTACATAAATGAACAATAAAAAAATAAAAAAATGAGTTAAATTATTGGACCCATCTCTCATATACCTTATGCATCCAAGGCCAAGACTTTTCAACAATGTAAAAGTACAATCGCACATAAAAGTCCTATCAAACAGTGTTTTAGGATTGATAATGAGCTCGACGTTGATTGATGTCTGAATGTCGTTGTGTGAGTGCCCTCTAGTCGGAAAGGGAGTTGTGACCGAGGAGAGAAAGTCCCATTAAACTAGTGTCACTGGTTGCCTGACAGTTCTGGCCACCCCGAGACAATACCGGTCCTAGACACAACGGGGCGATGGTTCAATGATGCATGCCTCCGGGCCGTGATCGGGGGTACCTCCGTAAATCCGAACCTAACCTAAAGAAATCTTCCATGTATTGGACTTCGATTGATCAGCTGCTAAGTCCGGATATCACCTGATCATAGGATCACATCAAGTTTTTACCTCTAGATTTGAGAAATGGCTCATTAGCTCAGATTAATACATTAATTTACTCTATACAAGTATAATTTAATATCTCAACTTTACAAATATACTCATACCGATTTAGCACCTGAAAAAACCCACTTTACTTTCAAATCTAAATAGAAAGTGACTTGTTATGATTTCTCAATTGATATTATTTCTCTAGATAATTCCTCTTCTGCTAAAATAAAGTTAGGATTTTTGAAGTGTCAAAAGAAAAAGTTTTTGGAGTAGTTGAAAAGTCACAATCCAACTAAGTAAGAGGGTGTTTGGATTAGGGCTGTCGAACGGGCGGGTGGGGCGGGGTTGGGTCGGGGGTGGGCGGGGTCGAGGGCTGGGGGGTAGGGCGGGGTTGGGGCTGGCGCGGTCTGCCGCCGCCCCGTCCCGATCCAGAGGGGTCGGTGTTGGGGTCGGGGTGGGGTCATTTTTTTATTTGTCTTTAAATTAAATAAATAAATAACACACACACAACATGATAGTTTAATAAAAACATCTCAAGACTGTTTTTGTGTCTCTTATATTATTCGACTAGAAATATGATATTTTTTTTTGTAATACAATTTCAAATTGCAACTTCGTGATATTGAAAGTTGCAAATAAATAACATAGTAAAATTAAAATTAAAATAATTACATTTTAAGAAACACATTTTTTAGTTTCTTTATAATTTCATGTGGTTCTTCGATTGGAATTGGTATTTGTTGGTCAAATTGCTCGACGTCGCTTGCACATCCGTCGGATAAGATTTCGTTGTAGTTGTAGTCTTCTTCTTCGTTGATCTCCGGCTGGTCGCACCTCCTACGCTCCCACGAATCCAGTAGTCTCTGTGCTCCCCTATTTGAAATCTTCCAGCAGAAAATGCGCTTTCAGACGTTGTTGATGACGCTGGAATGTTCAACACATCTCGGGCCATCTTTGCTAGTGTTGAAAAATTCTTCTCATTCTCCCTCCAGTATTTTAGCAAGTCTTCACGTCCCTCTTCATTTTTAATTGCTTCGTACGGTACAACACTCAACAAAACAAAAACATTTAGTCGTTGTATTCTATTATTTTTTAAAATATAGTTTATAGCAAATTGAATTTTTCCAAGAATTTCTTCAAAAAGTGATATACCATCATTTACACTAAGTTGTAAATATGATATGCACATTTTATATGAAAATGATTTGGAAAAGATGAAGTTAAGAAAGTTTTTAGTAACCTAACAGCAGAAATATTAGAAGAAGTATTATCTAATGTAATAGTCATGACTTTATCAGTTATGTCATAATAATCGCAAACAGAAGAAATATTTTCTTGAATAAAAATACCAGTGTGCCTACTATCTATATATTTATATGCTAAAATACGTTTTTGCATAGACCATTTATTGTCTATCCAATGACATGTTACAGTTAAATAATCATGACCGTTAGTACGTAGCCTATATCAGATGTGATAGATATTTTTCCATGGTAATGATATAAATAATAACGTAAATATTGTTGATATTCGTGTGCAAATTTAAAAACATATCTCCTAACAGTTGATCTAGAAAAACCGTTATAAGCAGAATTGTACATTGATCTTATATAATGAATAAAACCAGGAGAACTAGGAAATGAAAAAGGCAAACCCTCCACTGCAACTAATTTTGATAATTATTTCCTATCTTTTATTTTATCGTATTTAGGGCCTACAACTGCCCCCGTCATAGGGTCAATTTGACCATGTACCTGGTGTAGGACAGTATGTGAAACTTGTCCCGACTGAGAAGGCATCGACTCACCCTTGATTTTAGTCTTATATTCATCCCACCTAGCTTTGTGTTTGGTATTCAAATGCGTAGTTAAACCTTCCGTCCCGCTCTGACCTTTTCCCATTTTAAATTTATAAATAATTTTACAAATTTTGCATATAGCAACTTCATTTTGTTCGTCTCTATCAAAAAAAGCCCATACATGTGATGTTAATTTTTATTCTGCTGGGCCTCGTCTCATACTAGGGGGAATAGGAGGCATTCCAGTTTGAGGTGCATTAGTGGGCGTGTCATCTAGATTAGTTGGTGTGTCATCTAGATGTTCTTCTAAATTAAACTCTTGTTGATTTCCAGAAAATAGCTCATCGTCTAAATCTAATGGTACTTCAGGAAAATATTCAGTATCAATAAAATCATCCTGTCTAGGAGGAATATGATGACTAAAAGTAGGACTCTTGCCCTTGTCACCCCTACTAGAACCAGACATACCCAACATACCTCTTAATCCTTTCATTTTAATTTATGCTAATAAATACTTAAATAGTTAAAGATAATGAAATTAAGTGCGCTAATTAAAATAAAAATAATAATAATTTAATAAAGGAACGAATGTACCAAACGCCGACGTAACGTCGACGTGTAATCGAGAGATGTTGAAAATTGAAACTTTGCTCAATGGATGATCCTCAAGCTAGTTGTCAACTTCACTCCCAATTCCCAAATGAATAAATTAAATTGAATATTTAGAAGACAATGTAAAGAGAATGAGAGATAGATTGAGAGATTATTAGAGAGATTTTAATTGTATGAAGATTTGTGAGAAAATGAAGTATTTATAGTTGAAAAAATTGGGTTAAAGTGTAAATATAATAACTTAAGGGTTAAAAATAAATATTATGGGGTAGGGGGAGGGGTATTTGGCCGTTGCACAACAGCTAGTAGGGGTCGGATGGGGTGGGGAAGGGTCGGGGTCGGGGTGAGGTCAGGGCTGGGTCGGTATACCCCGCCCGTTGGAAAGCCCTAGTTTGGATCAGTGGCGGAGCCAACAAGCAAATTCTAGTGGTGCAGAGATGTTTTTGTGCAGTAAAAAAAAATTTGATCAAAGAAAATTTCCAAAAGCTGGTGGTGCAGTTGCACCACCTTACTTCACGTGACTCCGTCACTGGTTTGGATCGACTTATTTTAAGTGTTTTTGATTTTTAAGCTTTTTTCTACTTTTTAAGGTGTTTGGGTGAGATAAAAAATATTTTTAATCACTTATTTTTAGACTAAAATGTACAAAAATAAGCCAAAAACCAAAAGTTGAATATGACCTTATGATTTTTAACTTTTAAATCACTTTTAAAAAGTCAATCCAAATATCCTCTGAGTAAGCTTTACTTTAGTGGTGCTTCTTCTAAACATCATAAAGCTACTTTTTGATCTAGGTAAAATTCATTGCCAAATCTATAGTACATTTATGCGTTTCCTTTTTTGTTTTGTTTTGATAATCTAGGTTTTCAGGCTTGCGCCTGACTACTTCACTGGTATTACCCAGACGTACTCGAGGTGATGATACCGGTCCTTCAACAACATCACCAGTAAATCGCGGGATGTGCTCCAGTGACTAGTTTCTGGGAGCGTACAACTGATCAATGAGATAAGGTCAAATTCCCCAACATGCAGAATTTTTTCGCGCCTGCGGGGAATCGAACCCACACTGTCCATGCCAGAGCGCCTTAGCGCTCTGACTTTACCACTGGACTATGTCCCGGAGGACACATTTACGCATTTCCTGATTCTATAATTTCTAGTTTGAAATATTCTATATAGGTCTTGGTCGGAAAAACAGGTTTAAGTGTGCATTTGGACGTAAAAATTGTGAAGTTTGAAAAGAAGTAGTATTTGTTTTCTGGAATGGTATCTGAAATTTAGAGTTGTGTTTGGACATGAATACAAATTGGAGTTGTTTTATAAGTGATTTGGAGTGAATTGTGAAAATAATTTTTTTGGAGTTTTTCGAATTCCGAAAATTCCGGAATTCAAGTTGAATTTCCAAAAATTGTAACAACTGTACTTTATGTCCAAACATTTTTCTAGTGTAAAATTTCAAAAAAAGAAGCGAAAACTATCCATATAAATGAGCACTTAGTACTATGATTGCGTGGGTTTATATTAGACATCTAAACTTTGAATTTCAGACCGAAAATATATTAGACAATACAAGTACTATGAATGCGTGGTTTATTAAAAAAGTCGAGTTAAAACGTGTTGAAGATCGTTAGACATGCACTTAACTTTGAATTAGATGGTGCGTTTACTCTCTTTTTTGTTATAAATTTAATTTAGTTGACTAATGTATGGAACATAAAAAATGTCACGAATATAATATCTTAATAATGAAGTTATATATTGGTAGAAGGTAAAGAGAATTAGTCACGTAAATTCTACATTTATATTACAAGTAGTATAGTATTATTAAGATTTAAAATGACTTACTATTTGTTAAATATACATCCTATATACATGTATATAGGATGTATATTGAATAGACATGTCACGGACTGGAGCAGTAGCAGTGGCCCATCTCGGGTGGACTGCCCATATAGATTATTTATGGTATATTGTATATTACTCTTGTATATTACTTAGTCTTGTAATCTTATCATAATTAGTTAATTAGTCTTCAATTAAAATAAGGTTTTAGATGTAGAATAGAAAAATGATGTAACTTGTATATACATCCCTTTCATTAATGAGAATAATCAAGAGATTATTTCTTTCATTGTTATTAAGATCTAACACACAAACGTCTTCCAATTGCTCAAAAATTCAGAAAGAGAACATGGAAGAAGAACAAGTAGCAAAACATATCGACAAACTTCAACGTAATTGTCTTTTTTGGGGCAAACAACCCTTTAGGTGGATGGCAAACACACAAGATGTATGTTTCTTGACAAAAATCTTTTTCTACCAAAGGCGTCGCGGCGCAGACGGTCTTGTTGTCTTGCGTGCTGAAGCGGTCTGCGGGCCTGTTATTCGCGGTCTGATTCGACGCCGCCACGACCGCCACGCCTCCGCCGCGCCCTCGCCACTTTCCACCGCGTCCCTGCTGCGGGTGAGAGTTTTCTGGCGGCGTTGGATCTTGATGGCGTGTTTCGACATCTAACGTCTTCTGATTATGCTCATCCTGCTTAGCACGTCGAGTCTCTTCGAGCAACAACTGCGAGCGAGCTTTGTTAAAGCTGGGTAATGGATCTGCCTGTTGAATCATGGTGGCCAATGTATCATATTCGCCTTTTGGGAGGCCAACAATCAATTGTAACACCAGTTTGGTGTCAATAACAGGTGAGTCGACAGCAGCAAGTTGATCCGTCAGGAGCTTTAACTGTTTGCAGTACTCAGTCACATTGGCAAAGTTTTCAAGACGTTTATTGTTAAATTGCTCCTCTAAATACACAACACGGGTGTGCTTATTGTCCTGAAAAATTTCCTCCAAACGATTCCACAAGTCACGGGCGATGGAGTCAGATTTCATGATAGTAAGAAGTGGATCCTGAGAAATATTAACATATATCCATTATTTGACGCCGACATCTAGACGACGCCAAGTAGAATCATCAACCTCCGGAGGGCGCGGAATGGTGTCATCAATATGATCAAGCACGTTGTATAGACATGCATGATTGCGAAACAGTTCAACCCAAGGAGAATACTGACTGTTTTCTTGATCAAGAAGGATGGGGATATGGTTCTTGATGTTGGAACCAGTTAGGGCGGGATGAAAAGAGGGTGACGACTTGGTGATGTGATTTGTGGAGGTAGAAGCGTCAAGAACAGTGGGAGAATCCTGATCATCCATTTAGAGAAGAGAGGAAATAAGAAGAAAAACCTAAAAATTTGGAGGGAGGAGGGAGGCGTCGCGGCAACCGAGAGGGGGGGGGGGGGAGCGGTAACTCGAGAGAAAATCTAGGGTTTTTGTTTTAGGCTCTTTATATCATGTAAGATGATATTAATCTCCCTTTAGGGAGTCTTCTTATTAATATCAAAGTATATATAAAGTACAATATTCATCCCTTATACAATAGGAATCTCAAGCCTATACAAAAGAGGAATCCTAGTCTTACCATAATTATATTTACACAATATATGGAAATATTCTAATTATGGGTAGAGATACAATTGTTTCTATAATATACACGTTTACACACTCCCTCAGTCGGAGCGGGAGGAGGCCGGACGCTGAGACTGGATCTGAAGTCAAGAAATAACTGTTTGAGAAATCCTTTGGTAAATATGTATGCATACTGATAGGATGATGGAACATGTAACACTATGATATGGCCTAGCGCAACTTTCTCACGAGCGAAGTGTAGGTCTATCTCAATATGCTTGGTTCGCTGATGTTGAACCGGATTATGAGAAAGATATATAGCATATATGTTATCACAATACACAATAGATGCCTGACGCAAATGACTCTGAAGTTCTAACAGTAAATTTCTGAGCCAACAAATCTCAGCTACCACATTTGCAACGCCTCTGTACTCAGCCTCGGCATTGGATCGAGATAGGTATCCTGTCGCTTGGCAGACCAAGAAATTAGATTATCCCCTAAAAATACACAAAAGTCGGAGGTGGAGCGTCGCGTGTCCGGATACCCTGCAAAATCTGCATCTGTATAAAAGAGCAACCTGTTTTGTGTAGAGGGGTATAGGTGCAAACCATAATCAAGTGTGCCCCTAATGTATCGAATGATACGCTTAAGAGCAGTGAAATGAGACTCCCTGGGGGAATGCATGAATAGGCATACCTGCTGAACAACATAAGAAATGTCTGACCTTGTGAATGTGAGTTACTGAAGTGCACCTGCAATGCTCCTATACAGAGTAGGATCGGAGACCGGAGCACTATCCATAACACTGAGCTTAGATTTCGAATCAACTGGAGTAGGTGAAACTTTGCAATTCACTATCCATGTGGTTGGCTCTGGCAAAAGTGCACGCGCTAATTGAAAACCATATCTTTCCAAACGAAGACTCTTCTTTTAGGAAGACGATTCTCTGTCATTCTCTGAAACCGATTTAAAAATAAAACATTCGTTTTTGGGATACGTTGCAGCAAGAAATAGGAAGGTACCTCTAGCAGATTGCCCTTTTCCCCTCCTTATCGGGGATAGGTCTCAAGTCGCCTCAAGCCTTGTAGATTGATTGTGGGGATTTAGGCGTGTCACGCCAACTTCACTAACTCCATTAATTCAGAGAATTTTGATGTGGTTCAACTACCCGTCCCAAATTCTCCTTCCCAAAAAATTTAATTTTGGATTTATAATAGTAAACTACTTAAAAGTTCACGCACAAATGTCTGAAGTTCAGATATAAATGTCTGAACTCATGCACAAGCACATGAACTTCAGGCACAAATGCAAGAACTTCAAACGTGTTTTGTCTTAAGATTACTTACACAAACAATATGTTTTCAAGTAAAATCTTTAATTTCGGACACAAATTCGTACAACTTCAGTCGCATTTGTCAGAAGTTAATTTTAAAGGGGCTAAACGGTTGGGTTTTGTTGGGTCTAAAACACACAAGTAAGACACATCAGAAGTTTAAAATTTTGTTAACTTACTTGCCCAATGAATTCGTCTTGTATGATTATATTACAATTAAAATCTGCAAAGACACACGAAAACTTACAGTTTATATTTTGCAGTCTCTACTAAAAGGTGTGCACGTGATTGTCTGCTCGGGTGCAAGCCTTGCTTCGGTATATTCCTCTGTCAGGAAAGCTAGGAAATCTTGACAGAGGTTTGAGAGAATTTTAATCTCTGAACTCTGAGTTCAGAAAGTAAGAATTCAGTGTAAATTTTGTAACCTAAATTATGAGGTTAAGTGTTGAATATATAGGGAGGTTAGGATACATATCAGGCTGAGATTAAGATTTAAACCTGGTCCAAAATCCGAATTGCAGTGGGCTCAGCCTCTGAGGCGTCGCGGCGCTGCCCTTTTATTTTAATGTTTCAACATGTTTTAATTTTAATTAAATCCAAAATCTAATTTTTATTTAATTAAATAATTTCTATCAAATAGAAATTATTCTATAATTTATTATTGATTAAAATATCTCGATTCTAAATCAAATATTTAAGATTCTCTCAATATACCCATAAACCGAAAAGACAATCGACTTAGTGTGACCCTTTAGGCCTTCACACATCGACACTTAATCAAATTAAGGTTCACACGAAGCGTCTAGATAGCGCCACATGACGAACTCAATATGTGAAGAACATTTACATGACTCTAGTAAATATAACCTTTATGTGAGATGATAAATTCCTTTCATTCGCGACACACTCGATCAAACTTAGGATTTGCCAAGTGTCTATCCAAATCGCTTGATCACTTTATCTCATCTTTATTAGTCGACAATTATACCATATCTCAAATATGTCTCTTGCATTGGTTAATGACTTGGTCGACCTAATATCTGAGAAGTTGAGTGTTCTCTCGAACATCTAATCGAGGAATGAATCATATTCTTGGCTCAACTACCAGCTTAGTTTGCATCGCGATGTACTCAATACAAGCCATGTCTTATCCTATAAGGAATTTAAGCTTAGGACATGATCAAAGTACATTACTCTGCAAATTAGATGTGTATTGACCTCAAGTCAAAAGACATCTATCTCCCACATGCTGATAATACTCTAGACATGTATAACAAATAGTTTATCAGCAGGGCATGCCAATACTCTTTAAGAGTATCCATGTATCCATCACTAGCAACCATTACTAGTAGTAAGTGAGACATACTATATTTTCTAAGAATGTGATGCAGACCACATGTCGACTTATAATATATCATTGATATCCCATTCTCAATGATCATCAGTCGAGGCTTCTTTAAGAATTACGCTTTATCATTAATATCTCACTCTATCAATGATAACGTAAGCTCAAGGGATGCACCTTAATGAATGATACAAACATATTAATCTCATTAATAATATGAATGTGTTCAAGTACATATATCCCTACATTGATTGTCTCTAGGATATATATACTTTCAATCTCCCACTTGGTCTAGAGCCAATCTCCAACATATCTAATGCCCATGTTTTCAAAATGACCATTATTCTTGACTAAGCTTAATGGTTTAGTAAATGGGTCTACTAGATTTTCATCTGTGGGAACGTAGTCTAACTTTATTTCTTCAGTCTCCACCATCTCCTTGAGTATGTGGTATTTCCTTGGTACATGCTTATTTCTGTTTGTTGATCTTGGTTCCTTAGCTTGCACAATCACACTAGTATTGTCACAATAAATCGTTATTGGACAAATGACACTTGGAACAACCCCTAGTTCCTCTAGGAACTTGGATATCGTGACAATTTTTTTTACAAGTTCTGATTCAGCAATGTACTCGGCTTCAGTTTTTGAATTAACAGTATTTGTCATACTAAGTGCATAGTCCACATCTGGCCTTATACAGGTCATTGCATACATGATTGATCCTATAGCTGGAACAAATAGGATCCTCTTCATGCATTCAAGTTCTGCAACAGTAGAAGGACTATCATTCTTTGATAACTTGATGCCTTGATCTGTAGGAAGATTCCTTTATTGAAATTTTCCATAGAGAAATGTTTTAGCACTTTGTCTATGTATACAGACTGTGATAGCCCAAATAATCTATTAGGTATATCTCTGTAGATCCTAATTCCAAGAATGTAGCAGGCTTCACCCAAGTCCTTCATCATGAAGGTGCTGGATAACCATTCATTGACTGATTGCATGATAGTCTTATTATCTCTCATTATCAATATGTCATCTACATATATGACAATGAAGATAATACTTTCATCTGTGTGTTTACTATAAATGCATGGGTCTTCTTTGCTTCTAACAAAATCAAACGATTTGACTGCTTTGTTAAAATAAATATTCCAACTCCTTGAGACTTGCTTAAGTCCATAAATGGACTTCTGTAGCTTGCATACTGCTTTAGTTTGAGTCTTGGATGTAAAATCCTATGGTTGTATCATATACACCTCCTCAATTAGATTACCATTGAGGATGACAATTTTAACATCCATTTGCCAAATATCATAATCATAGTATGCAGCTATTGCAAGAAAAATTCGAATGGACTTAATCTTTGCAACATGCGAAAATGTTTCGTCATAATCGACCCTAGGCCATTGATTATAACCTTTAGCCACCAATCTTACTTTATAAGTCTGTACTTTGCCATATGCATCAATCTTCTTTTTGAAGACCCACTTGCATCATATGGGTCTAACCCCTGTTGGCAAATCAACCAAGTTCCATACTTGATTTATGTACATGGATTCTATTTCGGATTTCATGGCTTCTTGCCATCTCTGTGAATCAATGTTAGACATTGATTCGCTGTAGGTAGTAGGCTCATCATGGAGTCTAAGTGATGGCTTCTTGCCGTTCCATATCTCATATGGAGTTTTATCTACTGACTTTGAAGGAACTCTATTCAAAATATAGATTGAGCTTTGTAATGCGTATCCCCATAGGTATATTGGTAGAGCTGAGAAGCTCATCATAGATCTAACCATATCTAATAAGGTCAATTTCTCCTCTCAGCAACAATATTCATTTGTGGTGTTCCGGGAGGTGTCCATTGTGATTGAACTCCATAAAGCTTCTAGTAATCTAAAAATTCTTTACTTAAGTATTCACCTCCTCGATCTGATCGAATGGTTTTGATACTTGTTCAAGTTGCTTCTCTACTTCTGACTTGTACTCCATGAATTTCTCAAAAGCTTCAGACTTATGTTTCATGAGATACACATGCCCAAACCTTAATAAATCGTCTGTAAAAGTAATAAAATAAAGAAAGTCTCCCTTAGCTTGAGTTGAAAACGACCCACATACATCGGTATGGACTAACTCAAGCACCTCTTTGGCACGTACTATTAAGTCCATTTTAGGACTATTTTAAAGTCTGTTTAGGGCGTCTTTTATGTGTCTTTTAGTCATTTTGTATCGTATTATGCGTTTTGTTTAGTGTTTTTAGGTTTTAAGCGACTCAGAGTCCCGGGAAGAATAGAAGAAATCTGGCAGAATTCCGGACAAGACCGTGTCAAGAGCCGCGACGCATGGAAGGAAGAGCCGCGATGCT
This sequence comes from Przewalskia tangutica, assembly GCA_029844215.1. Classification (NCBI taxonomy): domain Eukaryota; kingdom Viridiplantae; phylum Streptophyta; class Magnoliopsida; order Solanales; family Solanaceae; genus Przewalskia; species Przewalskia tangutica. The sequence goes on along the minus strand of CM056739.1, from coordinate 11,267,148 downwards.
GGAATCAAGAGCCGAGGCTCTGAGCAGCCAAAAACTGAAGGACGAAAATCACTATCGAAGGCGCCGCGGCGCCTGGGAGCTGAGCCGCGGTGCAAATTTCCAGTAGCTCCAGATTGATTTTGGACGAATTAGCGCCGCAGCGCATGGCTGAAGGGCCGCGACGCAGACATGTAGAATTTCAGAAAAAAGTTGATTTTTACAAGGGTACTATGGTCCAAAAGGGGATTTTATTGATTAAAAAGCCCTATGGATTATTGTAACATGATATCATACTTTGGAGGCAGAGAACAGAGGCTAGAACACCATTAGAGACATCTACTGTTCAAGTTCTTTTTTTTCCTTACTTTAATTCAGTTTATGTTGAAGACAATTAGTTTTCTTAGCATGACAATATCTAGGAGCTAATTTCTTTATTAGGGATTTCCATCGAATCAACTTGAAACTCTTTTCATAAGTTAATGCATTATTAGTGATTTCTTCTTTAGCTATAATAAGATCTATTCAGTTTATATTGATTGTTTGATAATTAACTGGCCATTAATTTTTATAACTTATATGATTTCGAATTGAGATATGTAAAGGGAGATTTGAATATGCTATAGTTGTCTAGACATAGGTTAAAATCGCGGACGAAAGTACCCCGATACTTGTGTAGTGTTTAAGGTTATTGCTCTTAATCCTCATGTGTGGTAAAATCTATCATAAAAATATAGAAGGTTTCTGCATAAGGTTGAGTTTTTATATATCCTAACCGGAATATAGAACATATTAGTTAACTTGCTATCTTAATAAGAAAAAGAATCATTAGTCGTGCATTAACAAGTGAAAGAGTGAATAGTTGAGGAGATTGAAAACCCTAATTCCCTTCATAACTGTCTTAAACTCGAAGTAGTATCATCATTAGTTTATTTTATGCACTTTACTTTAATTGTAGTTCTTAATTAAAAATCCAAACAAAATTACGGTTACCAAATAGAAACCAAAGATTAGCTATTCGGTATTTGATAAACCAGTCTCTGTGGACGATACTTGGTCTTACCAAGATTTATTACTTAAGCGATACGTACACTTGCGTAAGCATACAAAAATATCGAACAAGTTTTTAGCACCGTTGTCGGGGACTGACGTACTATCAATATCGAATTATCTAGTATTATTTCTAGTTTGTTTTTTTTTTTTTTTAAACACACTTTTGCCTTGATCTGTTTGTCTTATTTGTGATCAATTTCAGGGAGCTTTGTTTATGCGAAGCAGAAGAGGAGCAGTTATACTTGTCCCTCTAAACCCTGAGATTGAAAAAGCTTGTAAACAAAATAGGAAAAGTAAAAGACTTGCAGATTCACTATCAATGGCAAATCAACAGAACCCGAACGAGTTAAATGAAGAGGTGCCAGGATTCGTGCAGGCACAAGCTCAGAATCCCACTGCAAGGAGTTACTAGATTACATATTGCCAATTGTTACTGGCGTGCAGACATGCATAAGGCTACCAGCTGTGGAAGCCAACAACTTCGAAATCAAGCCAGCAATTCTACACATGGTTCAGAGCAAGGTCCAGTTTGGGGGGTTACCATCCGAAGATCCCCATATACATTTGGCCAACTTCCTGGAGCTGTGTGCTACATTTAAATATAATGGTGTTACTGATGATGTCATTAGATTGAGGCTCTTCCCATTCTCACTCAGGGACAAAGCCAAGAGCTGGTTGAACTCTTTGCAGGAAAATTCCATCAGCAAATGGCAAGACTTGGCGCAAATATTTCTTGTCAAATTCTTCCCTCTATCGAAGGCAGCAAAGCTTAGAGGAGAGCTTCATAATTTCTATTATCTAGAGAGAGAATCGTTGTATGAAGCTTGAAAGATATTTAAAGAGTTGCAGAGAAAGTGTCCGCAGCACGAACTTGAGCAGTGGATGTTGGTCCACAATTTTTGATGCTGCTACAGGTGGAACTTTTATAAGCAAGAGTGCTAATGAGACACATGAGCTGCTAGAGGGCATGACAATGAATAATCACCAGTGGTCCGATGAGAGATCGACCAATTGAAGAAAAATGGATGGCGTACATGAGTTGGATGGTATCATCACGTTGACAGCCAGATGGCTTCTTTGATGAAGCAATTAGAGCAGAGTACTATGACTGCAAATGTTGTTCAGATGCAGGTTCAGTGTGGAATTTGTGGGGGACCACATACTTTTGATAAGTGCACAGTAGTGGATCCAAAAAATATACCTATGGAGCAGGTTCAAGCAGTTGGAAAATTCTAGAGGCCTTACAACAATACTTACTCCAACACTTATAATCCGGGGTGGAAAAATCACCCCAATTTTTCATGGAGAAATGACCAAGGGCAACAATCACAGTTTCAAGGCCAATATCAGAACCAGCAGTCGCAGAATCAGGCCTCATCTTCTCAGCGATTCGTTGCCCGGCTCGAGAAACCCGATGAGTTGAGAGATGCACTATTAACCCTTACCAACTCCCGAACCCAATTCATGACAGAGACAAGATCCTCTATTAGGAACTTGGAGACGCAAGTGAGATAGTTGACAACCATGCTGAATAATAGACCTCATGGGAATCTATCTAGAAACACAGAGGTAAACCCAAGAGAATAATGTCAGGCAATCACCTTGAGGAGTGGCAAACAAATGCAGCAGGTTGCACCCCAACCACATGTTGAGAAGGAGAAAGAGTTGGAGGTGGTTCAGATAAAGAGGGACTGATGACTGCCGTATTTCAGATGAAGCTCCACCAGCAGTTGTAAGGGAATATAAAGACAGAATTCCCTAACCTCAAAGACTTCAAAAGAAATCCCTCAATAAGCAATTTTCAAAGTTCTTAGAGGTGTTTAAAAAGCTGCACATAAATATCCCTTTTATTGAGGCTTTGGAGCAAATGTCTGCCTATGTCAAGTTCATGAAAAATATCCTCTTTAAAAAAAGGAAACTGACAGACTATGAGACAATGGCGTTGGCGGATGAATGCAGTGTCATCTTACTGATGCGCGAAAAGATGCACACACTTAAACGCAAGTGCACGTTATCGTGACAAATAATATAGTCTTAGCAAGACCGAATATCGTCCACAAGGATTAGGGTTCAAGTACCAAATATCTATCTTTTGGTATCTATTTGGTAAATTGATATTTGATTTTGTGGTTTATAACTACGAATTATAAAGGCTAATTTAACTAATGAGTTTACTTCAGTTGTGATGAGAATAAGGCTTCCACGTTTCCTCACTATCCGCTTATATACTTATTAATGCAATAACTTATGGTCTTCTTCTTTTGAAGAAAGCAGGTTCACTAAATCGTTTTATACTCCCGTTAGGGTTATATAAACACTCAACCCCAGTATTGCTCATTTCTACCTTTCGGTGATAAGGATGACTCTATAGGAGGATTAAGACTAAGAACCTAGTTAACCGTCACGCACAATGCGTAAAATTAGGGTTGTTAAGCCTCTCGTTAACGCTACATAAATAATTGAGGTATTTTCATCCTCAATCCAAGAATGTCTACCCAACTTACAGCATATTCACAATCCCCTCCTTTCGGAGTCTGATTAGAAATCATATATTGATAATTAGTTGTCAATTAACTACCAAGCATTCAATTTAATTATTGGATAGATCTCAACAAGAAGAAGAATAACCATAAGCATGCATTAAATCATAACATAAGTTTCTAGAGATTCAACATGGAAAGCCCTATAGAGGAATTAGTTCCTAGCCATTGACATGACAAGAACTAATTCCATGTTCTTCATAAAACTGAAATAAAAACAAGAAAAGAAAAGGAAATTTACTAAACTATGGTCTCCAATCTCCAAGCAAGAAAGCCTTGTGTTGTGCAAGAAGGGGAACCCTTAAAAACTGCCTAGGGTTCTCCTTTTATAGGCTCCTAACCGCCTCAACTTTTCCCTGCAGGCCTGGCCCAAAATCCGTCTGAAAACCTTATTTTTCCGCGTCGGCGCCGCGGCTCTGCAGACAGGCGCCGCGGCGCCGAAAATTCTGCAATCCTTCGGGTGATTTGGCGACGTGGCCCTGATCTCTGGCATGCAGCAGGCGCGCGGCTCTGCAACTGTAGCCTCTCGGATGTTTAGGCGCCGCGACCACTGCGCTGGCCGAGGCGCCGCGACGCTGGGTCTTATGCAGCCTCTCTAGATAGTGGGCGCGCGCCCTTCTGCGAGGCCAGGGCCGCTGGTGCAGGTTTCAGCCTCGTTCGCCAGTTTCTCTGTTTTTAGCTCTGGAATCTCCTCTTTTGCCCTCTTTTAGCTCCTTTTCCGCCATTTGGCCATTTTAACCACTTTGACTCAAAAGAAAGGAAAACTATCATAATACGACACTTATATGTGTAAAAAGAGACAAAAGATTAACTAAAACTGACTCAAAAAGTGTATATAAAATACACCGATCAAATACCCCCAAACTTAACCTTTGCTCGCCCTCGAGCAAAGATAGAAAGAAAGAAATAAAAGACTCACTGACATTGATCACTTTTGCTGCATTAGTGTTAACAAAAAAAACATGAAGGTTAGCAGAAATATGCAGGAACATATAGCATGAAATTTTAGCATCCTAAACACTTTAAGCTAGATATTTCGCAAACTCATATTTATCATGCTTAATGGAAGTCAATATACTAAATCATGCATGAAAATTCAAAAATCTTATGGCATGCTTACTTGCTATTCTCCACTAATTCTGGATATGCATAAAAGAGATCTTCAGGACTTTAAGGGTTGTAATGTAGGCTTAGGTATAGGTAGGTAAAAATAGGCATTTAGGCTCATTCTGTGTACCATAAGCTCTTTAGCTTTTCAGTATTTCCCTTTTCTTTTTGTTCTTTCCTTCACTTTGATTCTATCTTTTCCCTCTTTTGTTTTGGGAGAGTGAAGTATATAATAATGACAAGCACCCCCAAACTTAGGCTTTTGCCTATTTCTTATTACTTTTTAATTGGGGTGCAACAAGCTCATTCACTCTTTTTGTCTCTCTTTTAACACAATTTATTCCACTATTTTATATTTTTACTTATGGCACAATTTGTGGGAATATAGGGTGTCAAAGAAGAAGTTTCAACGTTTAGGCTCAATGGGGCTGACTAGGGATATTTTTAAAGTCCGGGATAGAAAAAGAATGGTAAGAATTGGCTATCAAAGAAATGCCTGAGTCATCTCCCTAACATGCACATCCTAACTATTTCGCCTCAAATAGCAAGCAATCATAACACATAAGTATTTATCATTTAGCATGCATAATTCAATCAAGAAACTCCAAATAGACAGATTTGTGAGTTTTTGGCATATCTAACCTAAGTGTTTAGAGAGTTGCTTCAATTCTGTTATATTATTCCACCTTACTTCACTAGGTGTTTCTAGTAACTACATCATACATGATCTTTTGACAGACAATTATGACTCAAAAAAAAAAAAAAATTGTGACTCAAAAATACATAAAACAATAACAAGATTTAAATAAAACATAACAAGACACAAATAAAACACCCCCAAACTTAAATCACACATTGTCCCCAATGTGTGTAGACTCAAAGACAGTAAAAGAAATAAGACACTTACAAACTTCGGCTAAAATGGTGGTGGTGGCGGTGGATAATCGTCGACCGTTGGTTGAGCAGGAACTTCGTCGTCATCTTCTTTGGTGCAACTGTTGTTGCTCCTGCCTCAATTCTTGTTGCCCTTGTCGCAACTCATGTTGTCCCTGTCTCAACTCATTTTGTCCTTGTATCATTGTGTCGAAATGTTGCATCATCATTCTGCAGTTACGAGCACTTGCTCCATCATGTGCACCGAGGTTCACTTACGTGGTTGGTGGTGGCTAGGTCTGCCTCATATTGAGCCCTATTTGTGCTCATCTTCGTTCGTTGCGGCCTATCTTTGCTGCTTCTTGGTGGTTGTGCTCTTCTTACGGCTGGGGATTGGAGTGCAGGAAAGAGTGCACTATCCCACAGGACACCGGCAGTTGGTTTCTCTCATGAGTGTCAGTGGGTAGGGTTGGGACCCCATGGAAGGCGCATAGATTGGTGATCAGTGAGCCATGTCCCAATCCACCTGTTGTCACCAACCTGTTGATTTCTTCAATGCTCTGTACTATCTCTTTCCCCACATCAATCGTCATCCCCCTCATAATTCCATATATCAGTTTAATCCTATCTTCTGGCACTCTGGTGAAGTGCGTGGATGGAATCATGCGGGCGCTGACGAAATATAGCCATCCCTTGGTTGCCTTGTTGAACTGGCACCTGCTTAGTGCTCTTGACCCATTTCTTCCAATATCAAAAGTAGCCCCAGGGTAGCTCACGGTGTTTGCAACGGCATTCCAGTCGATGCGGTCGATGCTTCTAGACCATGTTCGAAAGTGATTCCAATCGCTTCTTTCTTCAACATCAACCGTCTTCAATTGTGCATTGACATTCTCTGTCACGACACATAAACTCCTTACAAAGCATCCCTTTCCACCTTCTCGGAAAGTTGGCATAGAATTCACGCACCGTTGTTGTGTTCATTGGTGCTATTTTCTCGGTTACAAATCTCCTCCACCCCTTAACTCAATCATTGCGAATGGGCTCATAAACATCTTCTTCCCATATGACTCCTCGGTAGTCCATTTCCCCTTCCGGATTAAGGTTACGTATCAAGCTTTTTGTATCTCTGGAAGGCTTGGTAGCTCACAAACCTAGTATCATCGTAATGTGGGGCTGAGGTGGATGTGGAGGCTCTTCTCTTCATGGTGACCATGGTTAAAAGCGGTTCTGCGACTTACAACTTAGTGGCACAAATGTTTCCTAACACAATCAACAACTAGCGGTAACACAACACCCCCAAACTTCAACTCTTCTACCCGATATCCACACTCTCCTTTCTACTCCTTCTCCAAACTTCACAATCAATTTTTCAGACCCAAACTATTTCACAACTACAATACTCCTTCAAACTACTACCCACTTGTGACTTCAAAGAAGATCTCAAGAAGAAAAGATTACCTTTTATGAGAAGATTCAAGTTGTTCTTGTTGCTAATGGGGGTTTGAGGCTATGGCATGGAGCTGTGGTGTTTGAGATAGCTAAGGATTTTAAGGAATTTCAGAGTGTTGGTGGTGGTGGGGTTGGAGGTGTGGAGGAATTGTGGGTAGATTTTTGGATTTTCGTGTGTTTTTGGAAAAGAAGGGTTAGGTTTTGAAATTGGAATTGGGAAAATCGATTTACAGGCGTTTTAAGTTTCGATTTCCGCTTGCGCGCCACTTCATTTAGCGCGCGGCTGATCTTCTGCACTCGCCGGGACTTTCTGCGCGGCCATTCTGGCGCGCGGCTAAACTTGACAAATTTTCAGAATTACGCCTCGCGGCCTGCTCGCAGGCGCGCGGCTTCGCAAACACCTACGATTCTTTTGGCGCGCAGCCGCTTCCTGGCGCGCTGAGCTAACCCATTTTTTCCGAAATCCGGCTTTTCTTGATTTTCGCCGCCCGGTTTATTGGCTTTGCACATCAATCACAGCACAAACGCTACAACCCAAGATCGTGAGACTGTTCTAGATAAATCAAATAAACTAAAGACCGGAATTAAAATCACATAATTGAAAACGTTGGGTTGCCTCCCACTTAGCGCTGTCTTTAACGCCTTTTAGCCGCGCAAGTTCCTTAGTTTAATAAATGTGAGGTGTATTAACCCACAACAAATCCATTTTTTCCACATTGTTCGTTTCTTTTTCTTTTTTCTTCTCTTAGCATTATCATCAATGAAGTTTCAGAACACATACCTCCTTTAGTGGAATTTCGCAAACCATGTATACGCTTTCTTGGGCTCATATCCCTTTGGTTGACTTGTATTGGCTCGCAGGGGTTTGATGGTCTTGATTACCAGCACCCACTCATGGTTGGTGGCTCAATGACGTGTTTAAAACTTTAAACATCATTTCTTCATTCTCCACCCTTAATGTTAACTCTCCTCTTTCAACATCAATCAAAGCTCTTCCGTTGCTAGGAATGGTCTCCCAATATGATAGAGATTTCGCATCTTCTTCCATATCAAGAATGAGGAAGTGCAGGAAAGAAGAATTTTCCTACTTTCACAATCACGTCCTCAATCTTGCCTCTTGGATGAACCCATCACTGTCGGCCGATTTGCGGACTTCTTGTGGTTGGTTTGGTCTCACCTGACTCCAATCTTTAAAATCGATAAGGCGCATCGATTTATACTTGCCACTAAATCACACTGAGCTCTGTTGCATGTCACCGCCATGCAAGGTAGTGTAAAGCTCCTGGATCTTTTATCTTTGGTGGCAACATTTTCTGCAAGATAGCACTACACTCTTCTGTCAGTGCTACTATTTCGTATTCTGCCAGCTTCTTCTTCTTCCCCAAGATCTCCTTCATGAATTTGAAATAGGAAGGATCTGCTCCAAAGCCTCTATAAAGGTATGTTGATATGCGACTTCTGAATGTCTCAAAATTTGGAGAATTGTTTATCAACCGCCTTCATTTGTAATCTCTGGGAAAAACGATCTTCTCTGTATACTCCTTCTGGAGTTTTCTCTACTCTTGGGCTAGGCTCAATCACCTTCTCTTTTTCTATCTCGCCTTTCTCACTTCTTGGTGAGGTGATCTTGCTCATCGTCTTCCACTTCTCAATCGCTGCACATCGCTTCCGGATTTACCTCTGTATTGCTTGGCAATGTACCTTGCGACTCTTTGTTTTCTGCTTTGCTAGCCGACCTTGTGTTTCCAAGTTCTGAGCGAGGATCTAGCTTCTGTCATGAAGCTGCGTGCGCGTTGGCGTCTTTGTCGCATTGCCATTTCGTCGGCTTTTCTTGCTGAACCGGTGCATTGAACTGTTGAGGCTGTGGGGCTTGAATGAAGGGTTGCTGATTCTGGTTCTGTTGGTTCTGGTACTGGGCCCTGTATTGATTCTGCTGCCCCTGGTATTGATTCTGCTGCCCCTGGTCTCCTCTCCATGAGAAATTTGGGTGATTCCTCCACCCTGGATTTTAAGTGTTGGAGTAGGGGTTATTCTATTGCCTCTGATAATTACCTACTGCCTGACACTCTGCCTGCTCCATTGGTATATTGTTGGGATCAGCTGAAGGACACCTATCGAATGTATGTGGGCCACCACATATCTCACGCCTTTAGGCATCTGCACGCATTCATCGACATCGTATGTTCTTTGTTGTTTTGCCAAAGGGCCACTTGGGCATTCAAGTGCAATAGAATCTATTTCGTGGACTCCCACTGTTCTCCTCCCACTTGTCGACCTCTCTTCTGTGACATGGTTGTTAGTGGCCATATCTTCTAATAACTCATGAGCGTCGTGGGCTGTTTTCCTCATGAATGCTCAACCTGCTGCTGCATCTATAATGGTTACGGTTGTCTTTGCTCGACCCGTTGTAGAAGATGTGGACCAAGTTCCACAACTCAACGATGCAATGGTGTGGGCACTTTCTCTGTAGATCTTTGAACCTTTCCCAAGCTTCATATAAGGACTCTCCATCCGCGGTAGAAGTTGTTCAACTCCCTCTCGCTTTCTTTGCTTTACGGGGAAAGAACTTGGCTAGGAATTTTTGTGCCAGCTCTTGCCATGTAAAAATCGAATCGGCCGACAGGGAATTCAACCATACTTTTGCTCTGTCCTGAGTGAGAAGAGAAAGAGCCTCAATCTGACGGCATCATCGATGCGCCGTTATATCTGAAAGTTGCACATAGCTCAAGAAATTAGCTATGTGCATATGTGGATCCTCAGATGGCGATCCTCGAATTGCACTGTGTCTTTGTACCGTGCTCAGAATCGCGGTTTATCTCGAAGTTGTTGGCTCTGTGCGGGAGCCTAATGCATGTATGTGCTCCATTCACTCTTGGCGACATAGTCTCCCAAACTTCTTCTCGGTTGGATTTGGACTCTCTCCTCCACGTCTATTGGCACTTGCCGAGCATTCTGAGTTAGGTTGATTTTCACCTAACCCTTCTCTCATCATGTTATTGTTTTGAGCACCGCCCATCTCTATCAAAGTTGCAATCAGTTGATTCTTTGCATTGCGCTACGGGTTTTCTCAATTTCTGGATTGAAGGGAACAAGAGTGTCTGCTCTTCTTCTCCTTCGCATAAACTGATTTCCTGAAATAGATCAAAAACAAACAACCAATCACGGTACCTCGAATTTTCTGAAAATAAAAACGTAAAAATTTAAAATAAAAAACGTAAAAATTAAAAACCAAATTAGAAATTAAAAAATAGATAAATTTGATATTGAACTATGCCTAATCCCCGACAACGGCACCAAAAACTTGATGCGCGAAAAGATGCACACACTTAAACGCAAGTGCACGTTATCGTGACAAGTAATATAGTCTTAGCAAGACCGAATATCGTCCAGAAGGATTAGGGTTCAAGTACCAAATATCTATCTTTTGGTATCTATTTGGTAAATTGATATTTGATTTTGTGGTTTATAACTACGAATTATAAAGGCTAATTTAACTAATGAGTTTACTTCAGTTGTGATGAGAATAGAGCTTCCACGTTTCCTCACTATCCGCTTATGTTACTTATTAATGTAATAACTTATGGTCTTCTTCTTTTGGAGAAAGCAGGTTCACTAAATCGTTTTATACTCCCGTTAGGGTTATATAAACACTCAACCCCAGATGTGCTCCTTCTACCTTTCGGTGATAAGGATGACTCTATAGGAGGATTAAGACTAAGAACCTAGTTAACCGTCACGCACAATGCGTAAAATTAGGGTTGTTAAGCCTCTCGTTAACGCTACATAAATAATTGAGGTATTTTCATCCCCAATCCAAGAATGTCTACCCAACTTACAGCATATTCACAATCCCCTCCTTTCGGAGTCTGATTAGAAATCATATAGTGATAATTAGTTGTCAATTAACTACCAAGCATTCAATTTAATTATTGGATAGATCTCAACAAGAAGAAGAATAACCATAAGCATCGTTAAATCATAACATAAGTTTCTAGAGATTGATATGGAAAGCCACATGAGGAATTAGTTCCTAGTCATTGACATGACAAGAACTAATTCCATGTTCTTTATAAAGCGAAATAAAAACAAGAAAAGGAAAGGAAATTTACTAAACTATGGTCTCGATCTCAAGCAAGAAAGCCTTGTGTTGTGCGAAGAGGAACCCTTAAAAGCGCCTAGGGTTCTCCTTTTATAGGCTCCTAACCGCCTCAACTTTTCCCTGCAGGCCTGACCCAAAATCCGTCTGAAAACTTTATTTTCAGCGTCGGCGCGCTCTGCGCGAACAGCGCGCCGAAGTCTGCAATCGCCGGGTGATTTGGCGCGCGGCCAGTCTCTGGCATGCGTGGCGCGCGCGGCCACAGCTCTGTATCTCACGGATGTTTAGCGTCGCGGCCACTGCATACATGCGCCGCGTACTGCGTCTTCTGACCTCTACGGATAATGGCGCGCGCAGCCATGGTGTGAGTTTCAGCCTCGTTCGCCACTTTCTCTGTTTTTAGCTCTGGAATCTCCTCTTTTGCCCTCTTTTAGCTCTTTTTCCGCCATTTGGCTTTTTAACCATTTTGACTTAAAAGAAAGGAAAACTATCTTAATACGACACTTATATGTGTAAAAAGGGACAAAATATTAACTAAAACTGACTCAAAAAGTGTATATAAAATACACCGATCACTTACAGAGAAAGTTGCCCCAGCAATTGAGAGATCTGGGAAGCTTCACCATCCCATGCACTATAGAGAATGTTAAATGCAATCGGGCATTATGTGATTTGGGGGCAAGCATCAACATTATGCCCCTCTCGGTGTTTCCCATTCTTGGGTTGAGGGTAGCAAAGCCGACAACAATCAATTTGCAGCTAGCAGATCATTCAATCGTACATCCTCGAGGCATTATTGAAGATGTATTAGTGAAGGTGGACAAATTCATATTTCTTGCTGACTTCGTCATCTTGGACATGGAAGAAGATGAGATATGCCCATTATCCTTGGGAGGCCCTTCTTAGCCACAAGGAGAGCCCTCATTGATGTGGAAAAAGTGAGTTAAAGCTCCGAGTCCAGGATGAGGAAGTGATCTTCACCATCTTCAATCCACCAACTGAACCACAAGCAAGTGACAAGTGTTTTGCTGTTGGGATAGCTGAAAAATTTGGTTCTCAGGAAAGTTTCAAGGGTATTGACGCTCTTGGGGTAACATTAAAGCAGTATGCAGAACATGATCGTAAGGATACTAAACCAGTGGATGATGCAAAAGGAGTGAACCCCTATGAACAGGACATTGTGAAGAATAAAAAGAGGAGAAAGATGAAGAGAATAATAATGAAGTGGATATGCTGCGGGGGTAGCCTTCCCCCTTGAAGGAGCAAGAGAATTGCATCCGACTAAATGACGTTAAAGACAACGCTAATGGGAGGCAACTCAATGTTTAAATTATGTTATTTCATTTTATTTATATTTTGTTCTATTTTTGTTCTTGAGCAGTCTCACGTTCTTGGTTTCTTGGTTTATGTTTTTGGATGGCAGGTGAAATCAGGACTAACTCCGAGGTAAAAAGGGGTGAAAAGGCTAAAATACGGGAAAAATGAAAATTTTAGGTGGAGCGTCGCGGCTCCTGGTGAAAGAGACGTAACACCTTTTTCCAGAGAGTTCCGAATTTGTTTCAGCGATTTAGAGCCGCGACTCAATAGGGCAAGGGTCGCGGTGCATTTTTTCTAGAGAGCAAAGAATTTGTTTCGGTGATTTAGAGCCGCGACTCAGTAAGAAAAGACACGCGACACATTTTTCCAGAGAGCAGTCATATTTTGAGGTAATTAGGGCCGCGGCGCAGGAGAAATTTCCAGAATAAAACCCTAGTCCTCTTTTCAATTTTCCTCATTCTAACTTCATCCCAAACTCTCAAATCCTCTCCTCTACTCCTCAAATACCGAAATCTCCCAATACAAACCTCCATTTTCCATAAATCTCCCATCAATATTACACAACACCAACCTAATCTCACCACATCCATCTTAAACACCCACTGCAACACTTCAATTCACTTGGGTTGAAATATTCACACGAAAATCTTCAAAAAGGTAACACATTCACCTCTTTTTGCAAGTTCGTAATACATTTTGCAAGTATTTTCGAATCTTGGGTTGTTTGGTGGTAGTGGTGAATTGTTTTGTAGCTTTATGGTGTTGGGTTGGAATTGTTTGGTGTTGTGTTGTTGTTGTAGTGGTTTGTTGTTGTTGTTGTTGGTTGTTGCGAGTTGGAATTGCTTGTTGTTGCGAGTTGTTATTGTTGTGTGATATGCTGCTGATTTTAGTGGTGAATTGTTGCTTGTGGTTGTGCTTTGTGTGCTGATTGTCGTTGGTATTTGTTGTTGTGTTGTGAGTAGTGAGTGTTGGTGAAAAATCACAAGAATTACAAAGAAAACTCTGTCAAATTTTTCCCAACTATATCTCCAAAAATGGGTCCAAAGAGAGTACTTAACAAGAGAGTAAGTAATAGAGCATATTCTTCTAAGGCACCCACATCAGATTATGACACTGAAAGGTTTGCCAATAAGGCAGCCCAAGAAAGATATGAAAGATTGCACACCCGCTCCCTAATCTTGGAAAGAGGCATGAAATTCAGTCCAGAACCATACGATGATCCTGTGTACGAACCAATTAGGGAAATGATTGCGAACAGGGGTTGGGAAAAGTTTGTTAATACTAATCTTCCAAATCCCAACATTCCATTGGTGTACGAATTTTATGCTAACTTCCTAGAGAGAGTGGAGAATAGATGTTTTGTCCGCAGTATATGGGTGCCTGTGGGGGCAGTTATTATAAATGTTGTATGGAGTCCCTAATGTAATGAGGGAAGATGATAAAGAGGAGGACCAGTACCAAACTTGGAGCAAATCCAGCAGAATTGATTGGGTCGACGTGGCAGAAAATGTGAGTGCTGGCAGGGCACGAGTCACGTATAATGCATTTAATGAGCCAAGATATATGCATCGTGTCTAATTCAACAAGGTGGCTCGGGTGTGGATATACTTTGTGAGTGCAAGATTAATACCCGCCACATATTTCTTCCATGTACCAACGGATCAGATCAAGTTGGTATATGTCATCATGAGCGGGTTCCCGATAGATGTGGGTCTGGCAATTCTAGAGAGCATCGCGTTCACATACCGACTGTCAACCACAGCTGGGCTGGGGCATGGGTCATTCATCACCATGCTATATGCTCAGCATGGAGTAACCGAGCGTCGATGATACAATAGGGCAGATACAGAGTGCTATCACCCGAGTGATAGTAAATAGCTACTCAGATATGGTGTCAGTGGCCCATGCACAAGCACCTGCTGCTGAAGAGGGCGTCCAACGCCCACATATGCGCCTCCAGAGAGTTATAATGAGCCCAGAGAGAGCAGTCATCCACCTCTCTTGGAGATTGAGCCACCAGTGTCACAAATGGCTCAGCTACTCCAAAATCAGCAATACATGATGCAAAATCAGCAATACATGATGCAACAGACCCAATACCTCATACAGACAGAGTAATACATGAACACATACATGCAACAAAGGCATGAGTATGAGGTCACGCGCATCGACTAAATAAATGCCTTTATGCAGCGCTGGTCTGTAGATGATGCCCCTAATGAGCAATATCTGGGATACCCGCTAGTATATCAGTCGCCTTATCAACCACCACCACCACCACCATTTTGAGTCGCTTGAGTGTTTTTAAGTTTTCCTACCTTTGCTTTACTTTTTACATTGGGGACAATGTGTTAATTAAGTTTGGGAGGATTTTATTGTTTTGCGTTCGTATATTTTAGTGTTTTATATCAGTTGTGTCTTTTAAATTGTTTAGGTTCAGTTGTTTGTTTATTGTATGTGTCTTTTCTTTGTGTCAAGTGAATCAAGTTAAAAACTTTATGCCAATGAGATTGAGTGAATGCCTGTAATAAAATTGGAGGAAATCTATAGCTATGAAATGCATAAATTTGTGTGCCTAAGTTGGCTAGCCTTTGAGTTTGCTTTTGATTATTGATAATAATGAAAACTTATTCATGACTATTGACTCTCTTGTACTTAGTTAATTGGGTTATGTATAAGTGAATTTGGGTTTGAGGATAGATGGTGGAAAATTCTAGAAATTGCTTGCTTGCTATTTGAGACGAAATCCTAGATAATGCATGCTTAAGAAAATGATTCAGGCCATCTTTGGATCATTTGAGCCTTTCAAGCCACCCTTATTACATTAATCCTAGTCACCCCTTTTGAGCTTTAAATGAAACCACTCTTTGTGATCAACACATATCTTTGAGCCTATTTGAACACTTTACTAATATTTCATTCCCTTAAATTATCATAAGTATAGAAGTATACAAGTTTGAGGGGTTGAATTTCAGTAAAATGATATTGTAGACTGGTTGTTATCAAAATGAAAGAACTAAAAGATTGGAAAAAAATGAATGAATGAATGAAAAAGAAATAAAATACACTCCCCGCGTATATACATCAAAAGATAAGTTTGAGGGAGTGTAACTTGAAGTATGAATTTTCTCAATCTAGAAAAAAATGGGGGATTGTGGTGAATTGGAATGAAGAATAAAGTGTGGTTTGGTTGGTCCTATGCTTATGGTAATTCTGCGCCTAAATGACTTTTTATATGCCGTTGCCCTAAGCCTAACGATACAACTCAGAAAAGTCCTAATGATTCTTGAGCATGTGTGTCTACATTAGTGAAGAGTAGCAAGTGAGCAAGCTATATAATTTTGGTCTGATGGATTGTTGGAGAGAATTCGCTTGTGCATAGACTGATATTGAATGCATGTTTGAGTCAGTAGTCATATTTGAGTGATCATATGCTTTAATAACCTTAAGCAAACTTAGTGATTATCTGACTTGGAATTCTAGATAGCAAATTAGTGGTTAGAAGGTTTCTGAAAATGATATTGCATATGTTCATGATCTTCGAGGCAGCAATATTGTGATTGACTTGATTCATGTTTAGAGTCTTTGTATCTTTTTGTTTTAGAGTGTTTAGACTTCTTTACTCGATGACGAGTAAAGTTTAAGTTTGAGGGTGTTTGTTAAGTCCATTTTAGGACTGTTTTAGAGTCTGTTTTAGGGTGTTTTTATGTGTCTTTTAGTCATTTTGTATCGTGTTATGCGTTTTGTTTAGTGTTTTCAGGTTTTAAGTGACTCATATGGGATATGGTGAATTCAAGAAGAATTTGGCTGAGTTTGAGGATTAAAATGCGCATTCGATCATTCAAAGGAGTCCGGAGAAGAATAGAAGAAATCTGACAGAATTCTGGATAAGACCGTGTCAAGAGTTGCGACGCATGGAAGTAAGAGCAGCGGCGCTGATGAGCCGCGGTGCTGGAATCAAGAGTCGGGGCTCTGAGCAGCCAGAAACTGAAGGACAAAAATCACCGTCGAAGGCGCCGCGACGCAAATTTCCAGTAACTCCAGATTGATTTTTGACGAATTAGCGCCGCGGCGCCTGGCTGAAGGGTCGCGGCGCAGACGCATAGAATTTCAGAAAAAGGTTAATTTTACAAGGGTACTATGGTCCAAAAGGGGATTTGATTGATTAAAAAGCCCTAGGGATTATTCTACCAGGATATCATACTTTGGAGGCAGAGAACAGAGACTAGAACACCATTAGAGACATCTAATGTTCAAGTTCTTTTCTTTTTCCTTACTTTAATTCAGTTTATGTTGAAGACAATTAATTTTTTTAGCATGACAATGTCTAGGAGCTAATTTCTTTATTAGGATTTTCCATCGAATCAACTTGAAACTCTTTTCATAAGGTAATGCATTGTTAGTGATTTCTTCTTCAGCTATATTAAGATCTATTAAATTTGTATTGATGTTTGATAATTAACTGACCATTAATTGTCATAACTTATATGATTTCGAATCGAGATCTGAAAAGAGAGATTTGAATATGCTATAGTTGTCTAGATATAAGTTAAAATCACGGATAAAAGTACCCCGATACTTGTGTAGTGTTTAAGGTTATTGCTCTTAATCCTCTTGTGTGGTAAAATCTATCATAGAAATATAGAAGATTTCCGCATAAGGTTGAATTTTTATATATCCTAACTAGAATATAGAACATACATATTAATTAACCTGCTATCTTAATAAGAAGAAGAACATTAGTCGTGCATTAACAAGTGAAAGAGTGGATAATTGAAGAGATTGAAAACCCTAATTCCCTTCATAACTGTCTTAAACCCGAAGTATCATCATCATTAATTTATTTTATGCTCTTTACTTTAATTGTAGTTCTTAGTTAAAAATCCAAACAAAATTACGGTTACCAAATAGAAACCAAAGATTAGCTATTCGGTATTTGATAAATCAGTCTCTGTGAACGATACTTGGTCTTACCAAGATTTATTACTTAAGCGATATGTACACTTGCGTAAGCATACATAAATATCGCGAACACGTACCCCTTTCCCAGAAAGTGATTTGGTTGTCATCTTTACTCTTAAGCAAGATTCACAATTATCATATGACTCTAAGTCAAATGGTTCTAGGTAATCTAATTTCCTCAATCTTGCTATCATTGATTCATTGATGTGACCAAGTCTACAATACCATAAGTAGGTGAGATTTCTAGGATTACTAATTTTAGCTCGTTTATTTTGTACATTGAAAATTTCATGATTACAGTTTAGAACATACAATCCATCCACAAGCGGAACATTCCCACAAACAATACCATTAAAAGACAGTACATAACTGTCATTGGCAATGAATGAGAAAAACCCCTCAGTGTCTAACATTGGAATAGAAATAATATTTCTCTTCAATGAGGGAACAAAATAATAATAATTTAGTTCTAAACAAAATCCTGAAGGTAAATCTAGTCTATAAGCTCCCACGCGTTCAACATCCACTCGTGCTCCATTTCCAACGCGTAGGTTTGCCTCTCATGGTCTGACCTTTCTACTGTTAGTCAGACCCTTCACATTATTACAAATGTGAGAGCCACATGCGGTATCCAATACCCAGCAGTGAGAGTTACTTATAGACATATTTATTTTAATGACAAACATACCTCGTCCAACAGGTCCAGAAGCACCTAGTGTCTTGTCTTCTCTTGGATATGTGCAATATCCCTCATAAGCTTTTAGCATGTTGTGAAGTTCTGGAAGATTCACCTTGGTTGCATTAATGTTGAAGTTCACAATGAAATTCTCAAATGAACCAGGAAGCGAATTCAGGATCAGGTTGACAGAGATATTTACAGGCAGCTTCATTCCAATCGAAGCCAACCTCTCTATTAACCCAATCATCTTCAGAACATGCGCTGACACTGGACCCCCTTCGATCAGCTTACACTTGAAAAAGTTCCTCAACAGTTCATACTTTATTGTATGAGACTGTGAGTAATAGAGACTCTTCAAGTGTTCTAGCATCTCGTTAGGGCCCATGTTTTCATGTCACCTCTGTAACTCTACAATCATGGAAGACATTATACATTGTGCCGGGGTAGTACATCTAGATGTTTCTGATAGGTTGTCTTGTCTAACAGGGCAAACTCAATAGAATCTTTAGCAGGCACTGTAGGGAGTGCTGTATCCAATACAATACTCAATATTTTCTAATCGCAACACCAAACACAAATTTCTTAAGCAGTCAGAAAAATTGGCTCCATTCAGCTTGTTCGTTTCAACCAACATTTTAAGTGACAGATTTGACATTGTAACTGAAGAAAAGATAGATTTGAAATTAGCATTCTAACATAATTTCTATTGAACACATTCGTTAACCAACTAACATGGTCTTTTATTTAATTAGCTCCCACTATTTTAAGATACTCTTTTACCCCATGAAATAATACAGACTTATATCAAATAAGGTCATATGGGCCAAGATCCAAACTTATGTTGTATCTGTTTTTCCTGAGGCTGATCTTCAATAACATGATCAGGTAGGTATCTAAACCAATTACAAACAATTTGCAACTCTTGGTTGACCGAATGTTCTAAACAATACGATATGCGTCCCTCGGATGTCCAACACTGGGGCGCCAAGATAGCCTAGCAAGCCAACCCCGTTATGCGATTGCAATTATGTATCTAAGTGGGCTTTGCCTTCATCGAGCAAACACTGAGGTGTAAATACTCACGAAGGTTTATCACCTACTACAATATTTATATGTATCTATGAAAAGGTCTGAGTCCTCGTAGACTTAGAGCAAATACTGGGGCATAAATACTCATCTCGCCGAAAGGATTTTGCACCACAATCAATTATAACAAATTCATTTTAAATGAGACTTGTATTAAATTTTGGGGAACTGAGATTTTAACTTTTTGGACGTCATGCGCCGCGACACTCCACCATGGAGCCGAGGCGCTTAACATGCAGAAACCTTTGGTTTCTGTTTCTATGAATTAGGGCTGCAGCGCTCCCCCATGGGGCCGCGACTCTTCAGTTCTAGTAAGCTCCGAATTTTAAACGAAGGTTTTAATCACGACCTCTGATAATTACCGTGACCGGCGCCGCGGAGCTCCGGCATGGAGCCGCCGTGAAACCTTAGCTGGCGCCGATGTCTTTTTCAGAGCGGGTTCCGTGCTGATTTTCTAAAAAACGTCCAACCCCTAAATCTAATTTAGGGTTCAGATTACGGGTCCTTTACTACCACCCACTATTATCAATAACGCACATGTCGATCATCATCCATTCCTACATGTTATTCGCCGTGCACCATGTTCGCAATGAACCGGTTTCTGCACAAAAGGCTCAGTTCGTGCTAGAACGGAATGACTTCCTCGATTTAGCATAGTTGATAATTTAGGGTGATTACAAAGGTTAATCGCTCAGTCCAAGTATGTCAGATTTCAAGTAGCCTTGTTTTAATTCAGATTAAAATCAATTTTACGTTTAACCCATATTATTATGTCTTTTAATTGTTACGTAACCATTGAACCAGTCTGGGCTCTGATACCACTGTTGGGTTTTGTTGGGTCTAAAACACACAAGTAAGGCACAACAAAAGTTTAAAATTTTGTTAACTTACTTGCCCCAACAAATTCATCTGGTATGATTATGTTACAATTGAAATCTGCAAAGACACAAGAAAACTTACAGTTTATGTTTTGCAGTCTCTACTAAAAGGTGCGCACGTGATTGTCTGCTCGGGTGCAAGCTTTGCTTCGGCATATTCCTCTGTCAGGAAAGCTAGAAAATCTTGGCAGAGGTTTGAGAGGATTTTAATCTCTGTACTCTGAGTTCAGAAAGTAAGAATTCATTGTAAATTATGTAACCTAAATTATGAGGTTAAGTGCTGAATATATAGGGGAGATTATGATACATATCACACTGGAATTAGGATAAAACATGGCCCAAAATCTGAATTGTAGTGGGCCCATATGGCCCAAAATCTGAATTGCAGTGGGCCAGTCGGACTGGGCCCACTGCCGTACCAGGGTCACGGCTCAACCCCTTTTATTTTAATGTATCAGCACGTTTTAATTTTAATTAAATCCAAAATCTAATTTTGACTTAATTAAATAATTTTCATCAAATAGAAATTATCCAAAATTTATTATTGATTAAAATATCTCGATTCTAAATCGAATATTTTATATTCTCTCAATATACTCTTAAACCGAAAAGACAATCGACTTAGTGTGACCCTTTAGGCCTTCACACATCGATACTTAATCAAATTAAGGTTCACACGGAACTCCTAGACTGCGCCACATGACGAACTCAATATGTGAAGAACGTTTACATGACTCTAGTAAACATAACCTTTATGTGAGATGATAAATTCCTTTTATTCGCGACACACTCAATCAAGCTTAGGATTTGCCAAGTGTCTATCCAAATGGCTTGATCACTTTATCTCATCTTTATTAGTCGACAATTAGATCATATCTCAAATATGTCTCTTGCATTGGCCAATGATTTTGTCGACCTAATATCTGAGAAGCTGAGTGTTCTCTCGAACATCTAATCGAGGAGTGAATCATATTCTTGGCTCAACTACCACCTTAGTTTGCATCGCAATATACTCAATACAAGTCATGTCTTATCCTATAAGAAATTTAAGCATAGAAAAAAGAGATAAAAATAAAATATCTTTTTATTTTTCACTTTCTAGGTAAATGGTTGCTTCTACCAACAAAAAATATATATCATATATGCTTACCCGTGTTTCGTTCTCAAGGAATTGAAGTAAAGAAAAATGTTCAATCAATGTCAGCAAACAAAAAAGAATTCGTTTCTCCTAAATAGGTTGGTGTCACGACCAAAATCGTAACTATTTGTGATCAACTAAATAGAATTGCAGATTATAAAATCTATCGATGGATCCTATCCAATAAATTATTCTAGTAGTAACATGATTAGTGACTCTTGTCAATAGACAAACAGCCTCGTCACCGTTGCATGTTTTATTAGTCTCCTTAAAAGTTTAGCACAATTATTTATTTAAATGAACAATAAAAGAAAAGAAAGGAATTAAATTGTGTTTGGTACGAGGAAAGTTGTTTTTCATGAAAATGTTTTTTTCATAAGAAGTATTTTTCAGAAAAATATTTTTTGGTATTTGATTTTATCACTCGAAGTTTAACAACTAGATTTGAAAAATGGATCATTAGCTCATATTAATGTTAGAAATCTTACGAAAAATATTTGATCATTAGCTCATTCACGACGCACTCGATCAAACTTAGGATTTGCCAAGTGTCTATCCAAATGGCTTGATCATTATATCTCATCTATATTAGTTGACAACAAGACCATATCCTAGATATGTCTATTGTGTTAGCCAACGACTTAGTCAACCTAATATCATTGAGAAAGTGAGTGCTCTCTTGAATATACATTCGAGGAATGAATCCTAATCTTGGCTCAACTACCACCTTTAATCCACATCGTAATGTACCCAATACAAAACATATTTCAACCTATAAGGATTTGAGCTTAGGACTGGATCAAAGTATATTACTCTGTAGATAAGGTGCGTATCGACCTCAAGTCTAAGAACTTCTATCTCTCACACGCTGATCATACTTTAGACATGTATAACAAACAATATATCAGTAGGGTATACCAATACTTCTAAAGTGCCATGTGTCCTTCACGAGTATCCGTAACTCGTAGCAGGTGAGACATACTACATCCTCTAAGGATATGATGCAGACCACATGTCGACTTATCACATATCATCGATATCCCATTCTCAATGATCATTAATCGAGGCTATTTTAAGAATTACATTATAATATTAAGATCTCACAGTATTAATAACAGTGTAACCTCTAACGATGCATATTATATAATATCATAAACAATCAATTAATAATTCAGTAATTGCAAATGCCAAAATATTAATCTCCATTAATAATAATACGAATGTGTATAAAGTACATTTGTTCTAATACAGATTGTCTTTAGGACATAAATATACTATCAATCTCCCACTTGGCCTAGAGCCAATCTCCAACATATCTAATACCCATATTGTCAAAATGACCATTATTTTTTACTAAGCTTAATGGTTTAGTGAATAGGTCACCTAGATTATCATCTGTGGGAACATAGTCTAATCTAATCTCTTCAGTCTCCACCATCTCCATGAGTATGTGGTACTTCTTGGTACATGATTATTTCTATTTGTTGATCTTGGTTCCTTAGCCAGTGCAATCGCATCAGTATTGTCACAATAAATAGTTATTGGACAATTGGCACTCAGAACTACCCCTAGTTCCTTCAGGAACTCAAAAATCGCGACAACTTCTTTACCAGCTTCCGATCCAGCAATGTACTCAGCTTCTATTGTAAAATCAGCAGTTGTAGCTTGTTTTGAGCTTTTCCAGCTCACTGCTCCACCATTGAAAATGAACGTGTATCCAGACTGTGATTTGAAGTCATCAAGATCCGTCTGAAAGCTAGCATCAGTGTACCTAGTAGCAGCTAGCTTTTCTTCCCCACCATAGACTAAGAAATAATCTTTAGTTCATCTCAGATACTTAAGAATACTCTTTACTGCTTTCCAATGTTCTTCCCCAGGATTTTGCTGGAATTTACAAGTCACACTAAGTGCAAATGCCACATCTGGCCTAGTATAGGTCATGACAAACATGATCGATCTTATAGCTGAAGCATATGGGATCCTCTTCATGCGCTCAAGTTCTATAGCATTAGAAGGACTATTCTTCTTAGATAACTTGATGCCTTGACCCATATGTAAACCGCCTTTCTTGGAATTTTCAATAGAAAAACGTCTAAGCACTTTGTCTATGTGGTATCGATGACGATGACAATCTATCAGGTCTATCTATATATATCCTAATTCCCAGAATGTAGCAGACTTCACCTAAATCCTTCATCATGAAGGTACTGGACAACCACTCATTGACTGACTGCAAGAGAGTCTTATTGTCTCCCATTATCAATATGTCATCCACATATATAATAATGAAGACAATACTCCCATTCTTGCATTTACTATAAACACAATGATCCTATTTGCTTATGACGAAATCAAATGACTTGATATACTTGTAGAATCAAATGCTCCAACTCCTCGAGTATTGCTTAAGCCAATAAATGGACTTTTGTAGCTTGCATACAACATTTGACTTGGACTCAGATGAAAAACCCTCAGGTTGTTTCATATACACTTCCTCAACTAGATGCGATTTTGACGTCCATCTGCCAAATTCAATAATCATAATATGAAGCCATTGCAAGCAAAATCTAAATGGACTTAATCTTAGCAATAGGTGAGAAAGTTTCATCATAATCGACCCCAGGCTATTGATTATAACCTTTAGCCACCAATCTTGCTTTATAAGCCTGTACCTTGCCAAATACATCGATCTTCTTCTTGAAGACCCATTTGCATCCTATGGGTTTAACCTCACATGGAAAATCAATCAAGTTCCACACTTGATTGATGTACATGAATTCCATCTCGGATTTCATGGCTTCTTGCCATATCTTTGAATCAATGTCCAATATTGCTTCGTTATAGGTTACAGGCTCATCGTTATCAGGAAGATCTATCTCATTGTGTGTTTCCATAAGTAGATTTAGTCTTTCATGAGGACGATGAGTTCTAGTGGACCTATATAGTTGATTGTTTTGCAGTTTAGTGCTTGATATGTTCAGACTGTGAGAGGGTTCTTAAGAGTTTTCAGGAATATCATTTTCATGCATTTTCTGAATGGGAGGAGGTGCAACCATTGCATTTACTCCCAATGGCTGGGTATGAGGATTTTGCATTTCTGCATTGTTTCTCGTAACACTCCAACTGACCGAAGGGCGTACTCAAAGTACCCAATATTCGCCAAATACTCCCACTGAATTCTTGCCTTGGTCATTCGGCAAGGATTTAACCTTTATGTTATCTTGTGGTTATTGAATTTCTTCAAGTTCTATCTCTGTGCTACTCTGTTCTTTGTAGACATATTCTTCTTCAAGAAAAATTACGTTTCTGGAAACAATGACCTTATGTTCTCCCGTAAGATATAAGTAGTATCCCTTAGTTTCCTTTGAATACCCCACGAAGTAACATTTCTTACTTTTGAATTCCAACTAGTTAGTGAACATCTTCTTAACATATATAGGGCACCCCCAGGGTCTCATATGTTTAAGAGATGGCTTCTTGCCATACCATATCTCATAGGGTGTCTTTTCTACTGACTTGGAAGGAACCATATTCAGAACATATATTGAGGTTTGTATATCATGTCCCCAAAGGTTTGTTGGTAAAACTGAGAAACTCATCATGGATCAAACCATATTCAATAAGGTTCGGTTTCACCTTTCGGCAACACCATTCATCTGTGGTGTTCCAGGAGGTGTCTATTCTGAATGGACTCCATGTAGCTTTAAGTAATCTAGAAACTCCTTGCTCAAGTATTCACCTCCTCGGTCAGATCAAAGGGTCTTAATACTTGTTGTGAGTTGTTTCTCCACTTCAGACTTGTACTCCTTGAACTATTCGAAGCATCGGATTTGTGTTTCATAAGATACACATATTCATACCTTGTCAAGTCATAAGTAAAAGTAATGAAGTATGGGAATTCTCCCTTAGCTTGAGTCGAGAATGGTCCACATACATCAGTATGTACCAACTCAAACACCTCCTTGGCTCACACAGCTTTCCCAGAAAGTGACTTATTATTCATCTTACCTTTCAAACAGGATTCGCAGTTACCATAAGACTCCAAATCAAATGGTTCGAGGTAGTCAAGTTTCCTTAACCTTACTATCATTATTTCGTTGATCTGACCAAGTCTATAGTGCCATATGTAGGTAGAGTTTCTATTACTTTTCTTAGCTCATTTATTTTGTACATTAAATATTTCTCGACTACAGTTTAGTGTATATAATCCAACCACAAGATAAGCAGTTCCATATATAACATTATCAAAAGACAGTACTTGACTGCCATTATAAATATATGAGAAAAAACCCTTTATGTCCAAATCAGGGATAAAAATGATATTCCTCATTAACGAGGGTACATAGTAACAATTATTTAACACTAAACAACAACTAGAAGGTAAATTTAATATATATATAAGTTCCTACGCGCTCAACATCCACTCGTGCTTCATTTCCAACGCGTATGTCCACCTCTCTTGGTCCAACGTTCCTGTTGTCAGTTAACCCCTGCACATTTGTACAAATGTGAGAGCCACAAGCGGTATCAAATACCCAGGAATGAGACTTGTTTATAGACATATTTAATTCAATGACGTACATACCTTGTCCACCTGGGGTAGAAACACCAGGTGCCTTTTCTCCTCCCGGTGCAGTGCAGTCATTCTTTCAATGCCCCTTCTTGTTACAGTTGAGGCATACATATTTAGCCAGAATCACCTTCTTCTTTTTCATACCTCCCTTATACTTCATAGCTGAGGGCGCAACGACTGTTTGCCCTTCTTCTTCTACCATTCATTACCTTTCGTCTTGGGCAAGCTAGAAGAGCTCACTATGAGCACAACTTTGCCTTTGGTAGTTGAAGATTCAAATGTATTGAGCATGTTGTACAGCTCCGACAGACTTGCCTTCGTTCCGTTCATATTGTAGTTTAACAATAAAATTCTCTAACGAACGAGGGAGTGAGTTCAAGATGAGGGTGGAAGCGATGTTACTCTGTAGCTTTATACCAATCGAGGCCAACCTTTCTATCAGCCCTATCATCTTCAACACATGCTGAGACAATTGGCCCCTTCAATTAGCTTACACTTGAAGAGTTCTATTAACAACTCATATTCCATAGTTTGAGACTGAGAGTCATAGAGACTTTTCAAATGTTTGAGCATCTCGTTAGGGTCCATGTTCTGGTGTTGTCTCTGAACTTCCACTGACATGGAAGACAATATGATGTATTGTGCTGAAGTGACGTCATCTAAGTGTTTCTAGTAGGCTGTCTTATCAAATATGACATATTCCGCAGAATCCATGGCAGAGACTGTGGGAAATACATTGTCCAACATGTATTCTATCCTTTCTTGTCTTAGGACAATTCTCAAATTCCTTAGCCAGTCTAGATAGTTAGGTCCAGTAAGTTTATTCATTTCCATCAACATTTTCAATGATAGACTCAACATTTTGATAATTTGAAGAGTTAGATAGAAATGAAATTAAACATTTATTTCCTATTATACACATTCATTTAGGCTAATCAACATGGTCTTTTATTTAATTAACTCCCACTATTTTAATATACTTCTATGACCCCATGATAGAATACAGACCTACATTAATTTAAGGTTCTAAACCAATTGCAAAACTTGTTTTCAACTCTTGGTTGATCAAATATTATATTCAATCTTGCGTCCTTAGATTAGTCCGATACTTTGGCGCCAAGATTTGTCTAAGCAAGTCAACTCCATTACACGACTGTGTTTATGTATCTAAGTAAATTTAGCCTTTGTGAGCAAACATTTTGGTATAAATACTCATAAAAAATTATCATCTACTTTTACATTTAAAACACATCTATGAAAGAGTCCGAGTCCTCGTAGACTTAGAGCAAATACTTTGACATAAATACTCGTATTGCCGAAAAAGATTTTGCACTCTAATAATTATAATGGACGACGCATTTTTAATTTTAGACTTGTATTTGAAATTTGGGGAATATTTCAGTTTCAGAGATTTTAACCAAGATCAACAATTTGTCATATCCAATACAACATCTAATCATGCAATTTCTAAAACACATTTAGGTGGAACCATCAACCCAATAGGCATGATATAAGATGGTTAGATCAATTACTGGGCGACGTCTACCCAGACAGTTATAATGGACACTATGCTAATAATTAAATGTATGCATTTAAACACTACATATATTTCCTATATTATCTAATAATAGACAATTAATAATAATCATGTGTTAACTTGTTTAAACTCTAAAACTTAAGCCTAATCCAAACAGTCCCTAAACATTTTTTGATTCTAAAAACTTATTTTCAGGTTATTTCTGTAAATTCCAATTTTTTAGAATTTACAGTTTAGTCCCTTCAAAAAATTAAAATTTTAATTTTGAACCCCTTTAAATTCAGAAAATCCTATTTTAATTTTTAGAAAATATTTTCAGATTTCAGGGACATGTATGTAATTTTCAGAATAAAAATTAATTACATATTTGGCCCAAAGGACCAAAATTAGTTTTCAGAAACTTATTTCAATTACAGATTTGCCCTAAAGGACCAAATCTGCCTATGTTGAATAAGTTTTTATTTCAGATTAAGAAACTTTTAAACTCCAGAATAAGATCTGAAACTTTTAAAACTTTCATTTCTGATTTCAAAAAAAGTATATATTTTTTAATTCTGGTGCCTCGGCGTCGCGGTGCCCTAGAGGCAATGAGTCAATTTAAGCTTCGGCATGAACAGCGTCGCGATGCTCCACCATGGAGCCGTGACGCTTCGTCAAACCCTAGGTGGCACCACGTTGCTCTATCGTGGACACGTGGCGCCGCCTCTAAAACCTTAGGCGGCGGCGCGGTGCTCCACTATGGAGTCGCGACGCCTCCGTCTCAGAAACACAAAATTTGCACTTCTGAAACTCTAAAATTGGTTCAGGGTCAGATTTGCAGATTCATCCTCGTTACCCTTCACTATCAAACAACAAATTCATCGACCATCATCCAATCATTTATCTTTCGCTCATTGCACCATGTTCGTAATGAACCGGTTACGCACCTCGATTTAGAAGAGTTAAATCGGAATGACTTTCTCTATTACATCATTGTTTACCAGTTCGAGAGACAAGGATTATGCGTTCTTAGATATTAGGTTTTCAAGCTTCAAAAGACATAAAATTCAAATTTAAGTAAATTATAACTCATATTATTATTAACGATTACTACATAATCACACAAAACAACCTAACTTTGATACCACTGTAGAATTTTATCGGATTCGTGCACGCAGTGGAATTTGAAAGTTTGTGTTTCAAACCCAACAAACGACGAACTGTAGGATGATTATGTATAAATATAAAATATATGTAAATCATAAAACATGTATATGTAACCGTAACGCATTGATAGAACACTTACGATTTGATAAATCTGGAGTCTTTTAGTAATTCAAGAGTGCGCACACAATTTATCCTCGACTGCATGTTCCTAGAACTCCGATGTATACCTCCTTCGAACAGTTAGAAAATTTGGTAGAGGTTCGAGAGAATATTTTGACTCTAGGTCTTTAAGACTTAGAATAATATATGAAATATTGTGTATTGAATAATGAATTGAACCATTTAGTTATAGCTGCATTTAAAACTTAAAACACAGCTAGGGTTACACGTGGGCCAAGCCCAAAAAACGAGGCGCAATGGGTCAATCAGACTGGCCCACTTCTTTGGCGGTGCCACGACTCAAATAGGAGGCACCGCGGTGTCATGACACCGCAGCCCGATGTCCTAGGCGTCGCGGCCCTCGTCCAACGTGGCACGTCGTCTCATTTTTTATTTTAATTAAATCCAAAATCCAATTTCGACTTAATTAAATCATCATTATTCATTCAAATGTCTCGATCATAAATCGAACATTTATATTCTCTCGTTATATCCTTAGATCGAAGGAAAATTTGATATAGTGTTACCCTACATGCCTTCACATATCGACACTAGTCATATTAGGGTCTACACGGAACTCCTAGACGGTACCAGAAGACGAACTCAATATATGAAGTATATTTACACGAATCCGGTAAAATGAACCTCTATGTGGGAAGATAAAATCATTTCATTCACGACACACTCGATAAAACTTAGGATTGGGGATGTCAACGGGTATGATCTGGACCGGATCCTACTAGATCCAGATCCATATCCGTTTTACATACATGTATCCATATCCAGATCCAGATCCATAGGGTCCATAAAATCATATCCAAATCCAGATCCATCGGATCCACGGATCGGATCTGGATCCAAATCAAAGTGACTGATTATTAAGTTATATCTTCTAATCAGTCCAAATTTTCTAAAAAAAGAGTCAATTTAATTTAACGGAATCATGGGGAATACATCCGTAAATTAGGACTAAATGACATTGTTGACAATTGTTATGCCTATTGGCTATTGCTGTAGTGAGAAACAATCCTCTCAATACCTAAGCTACTACATAAGTACCACATAAATGATTAATATAATGATTAAAGAATAACACGCAAAACGTGTCTCAATTAAAAAAATAATGGCCTTCGGCCCTTTGAATATAAAATAAAATTAAGATTACAAAGGATTTGGTGTCATGATGTATAAATAATAAATGTATAATTAATTTAATAAAAACGGATTCACGGGTGGATGCGGGTGATACGGATCTCAAAGACAAGATCCAGATCTAGATCTGATCCATCATAAACGGATCCGGGTCCGATCCGGATCCATCAGGTCCAAACTTTGAATATTCATATCCTATAAAATGGATCTGGATCCACCGGATCCGGATCGGGTCCAGAATCCATTGCCATCTCTACTTAGGATTTACCAAGTGTCTATCCAAATGACCTGATCATTATATTTCATCTATATTAGTTGACAACAAGACCATATCCTAGATATGTCTATTGTGTTAGCCAACGACTTAGTCAACCTAACATCACTAAGAAACTAAGTGCTCTCTCGAATATACATTCGAGGAATGAATCATAATCTTGGCTCAAGTACAACATTTAATCCACATCGTAATGTACCCATACAAGACGTATCAACCTATAAAGCATTTGAGCTTAGGACATGATCAAAATATATTACTCTGTAGACAAGGTGCATATTGACCTCAAGTCTAAGGACTTCTATCGCCCACACGCTGATAATATTTTAGACACGTATAACAAACAATATATCAACAGGGTATATCAATACTTCCAAAGTATTCATGTGTCCATCACGAGTATATGTAACTCATAGCAGGTGAGACATACTACATCCTTTAAGGATATGATGCAGACCACATGTCGACTTATCACTTATCATCGATATCTCATTCTCAATGATCATTAGTCGAGGCTATTTTAAGAATTACTTTATAATATTAATATCTCATAGTATTAATAACATCGTAACATCTAGGGATGCATATTATATAATATCATAAACAATCAACTAATAATTCAGTAATTGTAAATACCAAAATATTAATTTCTATTAATAATAATACGAATATGTGTAAAATATATTTGTCCTAATACAGATTATCTCTAGGACATAAATATACTTTCAGTATCCTTCAGGATTCAACAAACTCTTCTGGTAGAAAACCAACTCTGAGGATCTAACAAATATTTATCTAAAAGAAAACTCAGCACACAAAAGCGGGAGGAAGAATTTTTCTTTTTCTATATCCCAAAAGAAGGAGTTTAAGAAATCATCTTATGAAAATGGATGACTAACTACAAGGTTCGAATTTGATGATGACCATAAAGAAGAATAAAGGTAATAAATGGTCTCTTAAATCTGTCAAGAGGAACGTTAGAGTAAATACTATTATCTCCATTAGTCACACTCAAGACTAATATTGAATGACCATTATGAATATTAAGTCATATAGTGACTAATTAAGGGTCTAGTCAATTTGAATATAATAGCACATTTTTTTGTTGTGAAGGAATCATGGCGCTACTTTTTCGCAGACAGTAAACCTCGGTGACGCAATAGCGCAAATCACGTCGGTAGATTAACCACTTGGCAAGTCATGTGTGAGGCTCAACCAAGAAGATTTATCTGAGGATCGAACTCGTGGCGCTTACGGTCCATTCTCTTCTTTCTGCATTCTTCATGCGGGTAATAACAAGACACATTTGAATGATATTGAAATTGAAGATACACTTCTTTTTGAGATATTAAGATTATTTTTCAACAATTAATACATCAATATGTGAAAAAATAAAGTTGATTTTTGGAATTATAAATATCATAGATTTTTAGAAAAATTTAACTTCTAAATGACCTATTATATTATCTTGGATACTTTTATTAAAGATATATTTGAAGTAGTTCGAAGAAGTAAGGTTAACTATTTTTTTCTTGTGTATTAGAATCATCCCAAAAAAAGTATAAATAGGATGACCTTAAACATTTGTAAGCCGATCAATTGATCAAGAAATCCTTCTTTCATAACCAAGGGCATATATCCTTAATCTTCCTTCTCCTCCGCAAACTTCTTATTCTTTAGTTAAATTCTCTGATCTTATCTAATGATCTTAGGCTAGCAGAACGTCTCCTCAATTTTAGTTTTTCTTATGCTAGGACACCTGGAAAAGGTAACTTCCAAATCCAAATAGAAAGTGACTTGTTAGGGTTTCTCGATTATCTATTGCTCTAGATAACTCCTTGTCAGTGTATAACGCTAAAATAAAGTTGGGATTTTTGAAGTGTCAATAGCAAAAGTTTTTGGAGTAGTTGAAAAGTTTCAATCCAAATACGTATTACGTAAGCTTTACTTTAATTTTGGTGCTGCAGCAGATCCCGACTTATAGATATGTTTAATATCAAGGTTCTCCAGTTGATTTATGTCACTATCTCCTTGGATCTTTTACAGACGATTATAGAACCCAACTCCACAGCTATGGCGGCGTGGAATCGATTGCGTGACATCTTCCAAGATAACAGTCATTCTCGCATTGTTATCCTTGAGCAGAAATTTTCTCAGATTTCTATGGCGAATTTTCCAAACGTTTCTTCTTATTGC
The DNA here is from genome assembly GCA_029844215.1 of Przewalskia tangutica. Lineage (NCBI taxonomy): Eukaryota > Viridiplantae > Streptophyta > Magnoliopsida > Solanales > Solanaceae > Przewalskia > Przewalskia tangutica. Next base: position 11,234,957 of record CM056739.1, on the reverse strand, counting down.
AAATGCCTCAAAGACTTGGCAGACCAACTTCTCAACGTGAGTTCTCTTGTTTCTAATAGTCGTCTAGTTCTTCAGATGGTTGTCGGTCTATCCGAGACCTATACATGGGTTGCGTCGGTTATTCGTCAAAGTAACCCCCTGCCGGAGTTCTATCAAGCCCGCTTCATGCTCACTTTGGAAGAAGCAGGTTTGACTAAAAGGGCATCGATCGGAGCAAATATCGTCGCCATGATGACTGCTTCCAATTTTCTCCCTTTCAATCCAACCAACGTGACCCAAAATCACAACAACATGGGTGGTAAGAAGGACCAAAATTGTAAGAATAATGGCAAGAATCGCGTCGGCAACAACGGGGACAATATTCAACAGCACCAGCAGTTCTAGGGCCCACAGGGGGCCCCTGGACAGTGGCAGTGGGTCCCAACACCTCACAGTGTCGCGGCTCAACCTTACAGCGCTACGAAGCCTCGGTGTCGATCGGTCTGGCGCGCGCCCAACTTCTTCCAGTCGTGGTTCGGACCGATGTATGGCGGCCCAACGATCCGATATACTTGGGTCTCGCCTCCATCAGGCCCACCACGCAATGGGCTCCACTCAGACCGATATTGAAGCAGCGATACACACGCTTGGCTTGACTCAACTGGACCATAATTGGTACATGGACACCGGCGCCACTACCCACATGACATTCGACCAAGGTACTCTCTCGTCTTATTCCAATTTGAGCACTGATCGTGGTATAACTGTTGGTAATGACAATTCTATTCCAATTAATGTTTATGGTAATAAAACTTTGTCCCTTCCCCATCTAGCACTTGTCCTAAAAAATACCCTTCATGCTCCAAAATTGATTAAAATTTTGGTGTCTGTCCGTAAATTCACCACTGATAATTGAGTTTCTATTAATTTTGATCCATTTGGGTTTTCTGTAAAGGATTTCAAGACGATGAGTCATCTCATGAGGTGTGACAGTAGGGATGATCTTTATCCAATCACACCGAGTCTCAACATCTCGCGTCAAGCTATGTCATCCACTTTTGCAACTCTTGCTCCTTCCTTGTGGCATGCTCGTCTAAGTCATCCAGGGTCGTCAATTTTATCTGTTTTAGATAAGAATAACTTTATTTTTTGTAAGGGTACGCGTAGTTCTCCAAATTGTCAATCTTTTTCGTTAGGAAAGATTATTAAGTTACCATTTGTAGCTTCGAATTCTCATACTTCAAAGTCATTTGACATTATTCATAGCGATTTATGGATATCTCCGGTTCTCAGTTTATGGGTCATCGATATTATGTTTTATTCTTGGATGATTACACTAAATTTTTATGGACGTTTCCAATTGCGAAAAAATTACAAGTTTTTTCCATCTTCGTAAAATTTAGAGCTTTCATAAGAACTCAATTCGAACGGGAAATAAAGAACATCCAATGTGATAATGGTAAAGAGTATGACAATTGGGAGTTTAGGGAGTTTTGTGCTCAAAATGGGATAAATTTTTATTTTTATTGTCCTCATACGTCTTCACAAAATTGGAAAGCTAACGAAAAATTTGTACCATTAATAACATTATTCGGACTTTATTGGTTCATTCTTCCGTCCCTCCATTGTTTTGGCATTATGCGCTACAAATGACTATCGATCTACTTAATATTATTCCCTCTAAAGGGTTGACATATTCCTCTACTCTTTAAGTTTTATACAATAAGACTCCTACGTATTCTCATCTTAGGATCTTTTAATGCTTATGTTATCCACTGTTTCAATCCACCACAATCAACAAACTTCATGCACGCTCTACCCCGTGTGTGTTTTTGAGTTATCCATCAAATCGCTGTGGTTATAAATTCTTTGATTTTTCCTCTAAACGAATCATCATTAGTCGTCATGTTCTTTTTGATGAATCCCAATTTCCATTTTCTAAAATAGAAAAACCCGTGCCTAGTTCTTATGATTTTTTATGATGATATCTCCTCCTATGTTCTACGTCATGTTTCAGATTTTTCACAAAATACGTCGTCAGCGTCGCGGCGCCTGCCATCTATTGAACAATCAGTTTTAAACCCGTCAGCAGCACCGCGACCCTTAGGGGAAGCACCGCGGCGCCAAAACTTCGTAGCTCTGCGATTCTTGGCCGCGACCGCACTCCTCACATGGCCTCGACGGAAATTTCTGACACTTCACAAAATTTCCAAAATTCACCCCCTCCAGCCCAGAGTCAAGGTCCAATCACTCACAGTCAACAGGGTATTTTTAAACCAAAAAGACAATTTAATTTGAATTCAAATGTTCTTAAATTATTCTTACCCCGTAATACTGTGTCTGCCCTAAATGACCCTAGTTGGAAAATTGTCATGACCGATGAATATAATGCTCTTATTGTAATAAGATGTGGGAGTTGATGCACCGTCCATCTGGTGTTAATATTATTCGGCCTATGTGGATTTTTGTTCATAAAGAGAATTTTGATGATTCGTTTGCAAGGCATAAGACTCGTCTTGTAGGTGATGGTGAGACTCAACAGGTTGGTGTGGATTATGGTTAGACATTTAGCCCGGTGGTCAAGCCGACTACTATTCATAATGTGCTCAGCTTGACTCTTTCAAAATTATGGCCCATTAATCAGCTAGATGTGAAGAATACTTTCCTACATGGTGATCTTCATGAGACAGTGTATATGCATCAGCCCATGGGGTTTAGGGATACTATATATCCTAATCATGTTTGTCTATTGAGGAAGTCCTTGTATGGGCTTAAGCAGTCTCCACGGACATGGTATAAGAGGTTTGCTGAATATGTTTCGACTATGGGTTTCTCTCACAGTAGGTCTGATAACTCATTATTCATATACCGTCAGGGATCTCCAATGGCTTATATTATATTATATGTTGATGATATTATCTTGACTGCCTTTTCTGATGCTTTGCGAAAGTCTATTATGACAATGCTCAGTTCTGAGTTTGCCATGAAGGACTTGGGCCCATTGAGTTACTTTTTGGAGATTGCTGTAACTCGTCATGCAGGTGGATTATTCTTATCACAGAGGAAATATGCGGCAGAGATCATTGAGAGGTCTGAAATGTCATTCTGTAAGTCCACTTCTACTCCAGTTGATACTAAACCCAAGTTGGGTGCTGCAGTTGGCTCTCCATATGAGGATCCAACCCGTTATCGTAGTCTTGCAGGCGCCGCCCGATTATCGGCGTTCTGCGACCGATATTACATATGTCATTACAACGGTGTGTTTGTTTATACATGATCCCGAGTTGAACATATGAATGCGCCAAACGCATTCTTAGGTACGATCTGAAGAACACTTGAGTATCGCTTGCATTTGTATCGCCGTCGGCGTCTACACGCTCTCTATCTGAGATCTTGATTGGGGTGGTTGTCGACACCGCACGAGTGCGTCACGGCTATTACATGTTTTTAGGTAATAACTTGGTCTCATGGTCTGCCAAGCGTCAATCTACGCTTTTACATTCAAGTGCAGAGGCCGAGTATAGAGGGGTAGCCAATGTGGTTTCCGAGTCCTGTTGGTTATGTAATCTACTGTTAGAGTTCCATTGTCCTATTGAAAAGGCTACATTGGTGTATTGTGATAATATAAGTGTCATCTACCTTTCTGGTAATTCAGTTCAGCACCAACGTACTAAACACATAGAGATGAATATTCATTTTGTTCGAGAGAAGGTAGCTAAAGGACAAGTACGCGTCTGACATGTCCCTTCTAGATATCAGATTGCAGACATCTTTACAAAGGGTCTTCCCTTAGTCCTTTTTGGAGATTTTAGAGACAGTCTCAGCGTATGAAGACCGCCCTCTATGACTGCGGATATAGGGATATACCATCATCCAAAAAATTATACGAACTAGGAACGAGACTAGTTACCTTAGCAAACAGAAATTGAGACTCATCAAATATTACATGACGACAAATAATGATTCGATTAGACGACAAATCAAAATATTTTTAACCACGATGATTTGATGGATAATTCAAAAACACACAAGGGGTAGAACGGGCCTGAAGTTTGTTAATTGTGGTGGACGGAAAAAGTGGATAACACAAGTACCCAAAGACCCTAAGGTGTGAATACAAAGGAGTCCTATTATATAAAATTTGAAGAGGGGACAAATATGTCAAACTTTTGGAAGGAAAAATGTTAAGAATATATGTAGCCATTTGTAGAGCATGATGCCAAAAAGATGGGGGTACGGAAACATGAATCAATAACGTTCGGATAATGTTATTAATGATACGAATTTTACGTTCGACTTTTCCCTTTTGTGAAGACGTATGAGGATAAGAAAACCGAAAATTGATCTCATTTTTAACACAAAACTCCTGAAACTCCCTATTGTCATATTATTTGTCATTATCACATTGAATATTTTTTATTTCCCGTTTGAATTGAGTTATAATGAATGCTCTAAATTTTAAGAAGATGGAAAAACTTGAGATTTTTTCGCTATTGGAAAGGTCCATAAAAATTTAGAATAATCATCCAAAAATAGAACATAATAACGGTGACCTAGAGAAATAAGAATAGGAGACGTCCATAAATCACTATGAATAATATCAAATGACATTAAAGTATGAGAATTAGAGTCTACAAATGACAACTTAACAATTTTTCCTAAAGAGCATATTGACAATTCGGAGTACTACGCGTACCCTTACAAGAAATAAGATTGTTTTTATCTAAGACATACAAAATAGATGACCCAGATGACATATACGAGCATGTCATAAGGAAGGAGCAAGAGCTGCAAAAGTTGAAGGCGTGGCTTGACGCGAGAAATCGAGACTTGGTGTGATTGGATAAAGATCTCCCCTACTATCACACCTCATGAGAGAACTCCCCGTCTTGAAATCCTTCATAGAAAATCCAAAAGGATCAAAATCAATAGAAACTCAATTATCAGTTGTGAATTTACGTATAAACACCAACTTCTTAATTAATTTTTGGACATGAAGGGTATTTTTCAAGACAAGTGGTGGATGGGGAGGAGACAAAGTTTTATGACCATAACCCTTAATTGGAACTGAATTATCATTACCAACAATTATACCACGATTACTGCTTAAATTGGAATAAGACGAGAGAGTACCTTGATCGGATGTCATGTGGGTAGTTGCACCGATGTCCATGTACCAATTTGAGTCAGGTTGATTTAAACCAAGTGTGTGCATTGTGGCTTAAATGTCGGTTTGTGTTTCCCGCTGCGTGATGGGCTTGAGGGGGTCGAGACCCAAGTACGGATCGCCCGACCCATAAATCGGTTTGAAACACGAGACAGACCAGAAACTAGGCTGGGTGGCGAAATCGGGGCCCAGTTTCTCGGGTAATACATTGGGCCGATGGGCTGGGTAGAAATCGGGGGCCTTACGATCGCGGCTGAGTGATCGCTTGGCGAGGAGCACCGCCAACGCCATATTGTTTGATTCTGCGTCGGTGTTGTCACCGCGATTCTTGTCATTATTTTTCCGATTTTGACCCTTTTTACCACCACCGTTGTTGCGATTTTGGCTCGAGTTGGTGGAACCGGAAGGAGGAAAATTAGACTCAGTCATCATGACGACGGGACTAGCCTCTGTATCCATCTTTTTAGCCAAACTCGTTTCTTTCAACGTGAGCATTGAGCGGGCTTGATAGAATTCTGAATGAGGGTTACTTTGACTAAGGATCGAAGCAACACCATTATAGGCTTCGGACAGACCTGCAACCATCTGTAGGACGAGACGACTATTTCTCACATGAGCCCCCACGTTGCGAAGTTGATCCGCCAAGTCCTTGAGTCGTTTACAATAAGATGAAATGTTAGGAAAATTCTCCATAGCAACTTGAGAAAATTCCTGTTTAAGGGTGACAATGCGTGAATGATTGTTATCCTGGAAGATATCACGCAATCGATTCCAAGCAGCCATAGCTGTGGAGTTGAATTCTATAATCGTCTGTAAGAAGTCAAGGGAGATAGTTGCATAAATCCACTTGAGAACTTTTGCGTCAAGAGTGGCCCATAATTTTGGATCATCCTCTTTGGTGGACACAACCTCCCCCGTATCACCCTCCGTATTAGCAGTAGTAGGGATTATGTGGCGGAGGACTTGTTGTGCCATTGCCTGAATCTTGAATAACTCCGCCCCCATGTCCCATATTGAACGTTTTCTAGGCCAAGAACAATAGGAAGAATGATCTTGATGTTAGAAACTGTTAGGGCATGATGAAACATGTTCTTACCAGTCATGGTGAATAGAACAAGAAGATTCAGAGAAGGAAATTTGTGAGGGAGGTTTCAAATTTTTGGAGGAAAAAAGAATTCGAGAAGTGTCTCGGTTTGTTGGTCACAAAAACTGAGGTATTTTGCGGAAGCAGGGAAGGAAAAAAATACCTAGACTTGTGATATCATGAAAGAAATAATCCCTTAATTATTTTCATTGATTGAAAGACAATATATATACTTTACAAATAGGAGAATCCTATTCCTATTCTACTCCTAAATTTCTATTATATTTGGAAACTAATAATACAATTATGGTAAAATGTACAAGACTAATTAATGTACAATACTAATATACAATATTTATCAAATATGTGTTAAAACCGAGACTAGTTGGGCTGGACTTGTTTACTCGTGTGTCTCGGTTTTGCCTTATACAATATACATACAATATACATGTATATCATGTGTATATTGTATGTATATTTAACAGAACCCAACAAAGTTAAAAAAAATTGCAAGACAAGTTTTCATATAAACTATGCCAGAGAAGGCATAGTTTCTATCCAGGTACATAGAAACTATACCTTGTTCGACATAGTTATGTAATACTAATTCGCAAGGCAAGTTTTCATAGAAATTATGTCGGACGAGACATAGTTTCTATGTATCTTTTCGCGAATAGAAATAGTTTCTATCAAAGTCTTGTCTTGCGAAATTGCAACTCTTGCGTTGCGATTTTTCTTAACTCTACTAGGGTTGAACTCAGAATCTCAGGAGTATTTTCGATAAATGTTTTAAGTGAATCAATCAATTCATATGCAAACGCCTTTTTTTGTGTGGACTGCCCTTTGTTTGAGTCGGTCTTTAATTTTTATCCCTCGCATCACTGGTCTTTAATTTTTACCCCTAATTCTAATTTAATAAAAAAATATTGGCTAAAGTACCCTTAATTCGCTGGTTTACGAAATGAGAGAGTCTAGGCTCGAATCTCAACAGAGTAAAAAAGAAAAATAATTTCGCAAGACAAGATTTTCATAGAAACTATGCCTATTAGGCCAAAGTTGTATAGAGATTATACCCCTTGGGACATAGTTTCTATGTAAGTCAGAAAAAATATAATTTTAATTTTCTATATAATTTAAGGGACATAACTACGAAATTAGAGAGTGGGTTCGAACCAACAGAGTAAAATTAAAGAACACCCCATTTTGGGCCAATAGTTCGAATTGTCTTTTGACTATCCAATTTGAACCAATGCTAGGCAACAGTGGTTAAGAGGGAGGGGTCAATGGAAATGGACCAACCAAGCACATAGAGTTTTGTATCTATTGATTCCTCCATTTCCATTGACCCCTCCCTCTTGCTTCTTTCCCTTCACTCTTCACTTCATTATTCCACAGGTAAATTTAAAAAGATTAAAACTTTTCTCTGGGATTTGGTTTTCTTTAATGGTTGATGAATTCTTGGCCTTTATTTATGTACAGATACTGAAGCAGTTGATGACTTCAAATTTGCAGGCTATGTCTTTTTTGCAACCTCGAATCATTCAACCCTACTTCTGCAATGATGTGAGTTTTTAGTCTTTCAATTTATTATATTTACTTTTAAGGTCCATTATTCTGTCTATGTGAACTTGGGGATGTATAATAAGTAAAACCAGGATAGAATTACAGTTGGTGACCTGTTTCATTTTAATAGGATTTTGAGTTCCTGAAAACCTTTTACCAGCATAAAAGCATACCAAAATGAGTAAACCATAGGGTGTGTTTGGTATGAAGACAAATGTTTCTTGGAAAACAAGTGTAAGCAAAAGAAATGTAATTTAGCAAAATACTATGGGGGTGGGATGGGTGAGGAGTGGGTGTTCGGGGCTGGTGGGGTTGAGATGGTGAAGGGGTTGGGGGCTTGGGTGGTCAGGGAGGAGTAGGGCTGTTAGGGATACTTCCGTTAATTAACCGAGAACCGGACCGGTGAACCCGGACCGAAAAGTTAACGGGGGTCCGGATACGAGTACCAAAAAATTACCCGGACCGATAAGGAGCCAGATCGGTAACCCGGTAACACCCCCCAGCCAGCCCCCCTCCCCCAGCCCCCCAGCAAGCTCTAATTATATTTAATTGCAATATTCCCTAATGTTTGACTATTTTACATGTTTTAAATATATGTGATGTAGACTTTATGTTTTAATTTGAAGCATTGACATATAAAATATAGATAGGGAGAGAAGAAAGTAAAGTAGTTGTAAATTAGTGAAACTTTAAATGATCATAACTCTGCACTCGGACGTCCGTTTGACCTAATTTTTTTTTGATTTCGCGTATTTTTTCGAGACGAAACCGAACCAAACTGCCGTAGGCCGTTTGATTCAGTCGATTTCTCAAAAAACATCCGTCTTGGCAATCAATTTCAATTATACCCCAAATTGTTACGTTTTTCCCTTTTCAAAGCTAAATATTTCGCGATATACAATAGATTTCAACGTTCAAACTTTGTGGTAATGTGTCCGAGAATGTCAATTTCAATATTGAAAATTTAATTAAAAATAATAAATTCGGGCCTCGGACCCGACCCTAAAAAATCTTACCGGTCCGGTCCCGGATCTCGTCCCAGGACCGAAACCTTATCGGTCCGGGATCGATAACCTTATCGGTCCGGTCCGGATCTGTCGATACCCGGACCAGACCAGACCGATAACAACCCTAGGGAGGAGACAATAAACTTGGAATGTCACTTATGAATTTGTTTTCTCTACTACCATTAGGGAAGTCATTTTCCTCATTTTTTAAGAACTTGTTTTCCTAAAGAAAATGTTTTTCAAGACATTATGGCCAACCAAACATGAGAAAATTGGACCAAACACACCGTTAATTTCAACTAGTTGGTATCGTCTATATAGATGTTGGCCATTGTATTCTCTTTTCCACTAAGTTTACATGAATTCCGAGTGATTGTAGCTCATTTAAGTCAACTTCCTTCTTCTATCTTGTTCCTCTTACCTTCAAGATCGTTGTTTTACACCTTTGCATTGGTGCACTTGGAGATGACAAAATCATCTCAAGCAACCTTCTCTTATTTTATCCTTCATGTGTGTTACTTACACATCAGATGTGACATAAAATAGTCTAACTATAATAAATCCTCGATTATTTATACAAAGGGTTCATATAGCTGATCTCTACTAATTTTGGGAGTAAAACTTAGTTCATTGATTAAAGGTCCATTACTCATCCTGTCATCCACAATTATTAGTTTCTAAAGGTAATTATTTAGCTTTTAGGATTTCTATGACCAAGAGCTGGTATTAACTTACTCTTTTTCAGCATGTCATTAACGTTAAATTTGTTTGTAATTGTAGTAGTGGGTAATATCTAATATTATGTAATGCTAGAGGAAAAGGTTGTTATCTCATTTTCATAAGCTTATTATAGTTTGTGAAACATGTTTCTAGATTTGTTTTTATGAGGTTTCTCAAACTATAGTGCTGACACTAAGAAATAGTCTAAGGTTTCTTCTTCTCTATATTAAGTGTTCAGAGTACCTTCTCCGATCTTATGTTGGTAAAAATAGGTTTTATGTTAAAAAATACCTTATTTTTCTATCAAGTATCTATTAGGATGTTTGATTTGGTAACCATTGTGAACTTGCTTTAGTTAATAAATTAACGATAATGCATGTTATGCATTTTCCTTTTCCCATACCCATTCATTGGGCTAAAACAGTTAGAGATTTTGAGGGAAGTTTTTATTGAAGTGACATTTTCCCTTTGATGGTTTAGAGATTCTTGGTTTTAGTCTTTTGAAGAACAAACTTGAGAGGGTGTTTTGCAGAAAAAGAGAATATGCATGGCCGAGTTGTCTTTTAAAGTATAGGAATATCTACACCTTAAGAAAACCAATCAGTCATCTGTATTTGGAGGTATTTAACAGTATTATAAGTCAGTGGGTGCAGAGTTTGCGACACTCACACTCCTTTGTAATAATTGGGTGCTGCTTTAGAAAAAAATATATTTAAAATAATTTTTGCTATAATATGCATAGCTCAAGCTGGAGCCATACATCTTCCCCTAAATATAACATCTGTATCCTTGTAATTAACTTTCCTACAGATATGTACCTTTTGAGCTTCTAGTGTTTTCAACATCCCATTTGTTTTGGGCTCTCAGGTCAATCCTCTTTGCATCTGAGATAGTTCATTAAATGAATGCATGTCAACTGGAAACATAGTTGAATAAGATTCACTGAAGTTTTGACAATTTCAAGGAGGTTCATTTTCAGAAACTGCAAAATCTCTAATTATTAAGTTCTGTAAGCTTTTCATTTGTTGTGATAAGTCAAACAGTTCTCTCTCCCGAATTACAAATAATAGACTTCCGAGTTTGTCTACCAATTTTCTTCTCCAATTGAATTCCTTTTACCTTCCTTGTTCCATTGTTTTGACTCGTACGCACCACCTTGTGTTTTTTCTCTTCTTCTAGTGCTCTTTGTTTTTCCATTTCCTTCAAACCACCTGTTTCAGTTCCTTTTTGTATTTAACTAGTTAGAGGATGTATAAGTATACAAGACTTTATTACTAGTCAAATGTATAATTTTAAGGAAAAGGGAAGAGAAGGAAAAGATCAGGGCAGTCACCTGGAAAATGCGATTGTTGAAATTGGAAGGAGTGGTGTTTGGAAATAAATGAATTAAAGTGCATGCAAGTTGACCTGGACACCATGGTTGTTAAAAGAAAAATGAATTAAGCTGGAATTGTGGTGGCATCATAGAGGTGGTGGTCTTGAAGGTGCGAGTGGTGCATATGCTGCTAGTTGACTGTAAGCTCCATGTGGTCTCACATTCAATTGAGAAGAGATTTGACCCTCTTGAGTCTCAATTTACCTGATTGAAGTTGTATGAGAGCTCACCACTTGATTCATTTCTTGCCTCTCCTTGTCAGATGACTCTTGATTTTTATCATCCTTTCCATTACTCCTCTTTCAGAACAACCGATAATTGGCCTAGATTGTTGCATGGAGGTGGTTGGTAAGATCTTTATTGATATTGCTGGGAAGATCCCCCACCTTAATTGCCTTGGTTACCACCATTCTAACGTTGGTTGCTTGGTTACTACCATTCCAACCTTGATTGCCTTGGTTGGACCAATTGGAGTTTCCTCCTTGCCATTGATTTCAGAGACGAAAGCCAAATCATTGACTGAAGAGGGGGGGCAAAGAGATCTTCACCTTTGACTTCTTCCCCGCCTACCGACTGCTACTTGCCGCTATTGGTCTTGGTTGTTTGATCTTTGTAGACCTCTTAGATAGTTACCCACATATTGAGCTTCCTCGGTTTGACTTAATATCATTGTTCTTGGAGATCACCATATTGATTGGATCCTTGTGCAAAATAAATGCCTTGATATTGATTACCCATTGCCATTGAATTGTAACTCGGTCATTGAACATTGTTCATGGCGTTTACTTGCCTTGGAAGTTGATCCATGTCTAGCAATTGTAATGTAGTTGTCAACTTCGCAATTTGTTGGCCTTGAATTTGCATTTGTTTGGTCAATTCTATCATGGATGGATCACCTTAGGGCACATTAGATCTAAATTGCCAAACGGATGATGTTTCGCCATTTCATCTAAGATCTCATTAGCCTCTTGATATGTTTTGTTCATAATATTTCCTCTGGCCAATTGATTCACATAAGATTGAGTGGCGGCGTTTGAGACAACGACAGAATGTTTGAAGAAGAATCTTATCCGTCATGTCATTGTTTGGGCACTCTTTCACCATCACAAACATCTTATGTACTTTATTGATGTTTGCAACATGAACAAACAACCAAATGTTACAGATGAAACCATAAGATTGAGGTTGTTTTTGTTCTCTTTGAAAGAAGGTGCTTTGAATTGGTTGGAAGCGTTGCCAACTCAATCTATCCATACACGGGATGAGTTAGTGGCGAAGTTCTTAAACAAATATTTCTCTCCGGGTAGGATGATATTATTGAGAAAATGAGATATTGATGTTTCGACAACATTCTACTAAAGCACTACGAGATATGGGAGAGATACTAGAGGATGGTGAAAGAGTGCTCAAATAATGACATATGGGAGAGATACTGGAGGATGTTGAAGGAGTGCTCAGATAATGACATGACAGATAAGATACTTCAAACATTATACTGTGGTCTCAACACCACCAAACAATCTTATGTGATTAAGTGACTGGAGGTAATATTATGAACAAGACATATTAAGAGGCTAATGACATTTTAAATGAAATGGCGGGAAAATCATCCGCTTGGCGATCTAGAGCTAATATGCCCCGAGGTGATCCATACATGATATAATTGACCAAATTAATTATTTAGTTTATAACTTTATACTTTATAGTATATAGTTTATAGTTTATACTTTATTATTATATACTTTAAATATATTATATATATGTATATATAATAATTATAAATTAAAAATACTAAAGTCTATAAATTATATTTTTTTAATGTTATAGTTTTTTTTATTTTTTAATTAAAAAAAAAAAAAAAAAAAAAAAAACACACAAAACCCCGCGTCAGAGCACCGCCCCGACCGACTCCCGTTCCTACCAGCCCGCCCCCTTACCTAACGGACGGAATATCGAGACGGACCAGACCCCCCCTCCGCCCCGCTGCATTCGCCATCCAGCCCCCCGACATTTTCCACTTCGCCGACCCAGTGGGCCCCCGGTCGACCTTTGGCGTAAATAAATGCAAGCTCAAGGCCAACAAATGGCGGAGTTAACATCTACATTAAAATTGCTAGCCACGAATCAACTTCCAAGGCAAGTCAACGTCATGGACAATGTTCAAGGGTCACGTTGTAATTCAATGGTAATGGGTAATCAATATCAAGGTCAAGAGGACATTTATTTTTCTCAAGGATCCAATCAAGATGGTGATTTCCAAGAATAACAATGCTATCAAGTCCAAAACGAGGAAGCTCAAAAGGAGGTCCATAAAGATCTAACAACCAAGGCCAATGATTTCAATGGCAACTCCAATTGATCGGATCATGGTTGGAATGGTAGTAACCGAGGTTGAAATGGTGGCAATCGAGGTGGGGGTCTTACCAACTGATTCAGAATTTAGAGGATTAATGGAAAGGATAATCAAGAGCAATCCAACAAGGAGAGGTGAGAAATAATCAAGTGGTGAGCTCTCGTACTACTTCAATCAAGCAAATTGAGACTCAATTGGGTCAAATCTCTTCTCAATTGAATGCCACATGGAGTTTTACCAAGTGAAACAATTGCAAATTCAAAAGAACTAGAAATTGCACAATCAACTGTGTAGGGAGTCGAGGCCACAATGAGACTCCCTCAAACTATGCAAGACATACTGGCAACTCAGAGGCACAGGTCACTTGCACATGATTATGGGATCAGCATGGATGATATCCCAGCTGCACTCCCACAATTTCTTGCAGAATTGGTTAACTGTTACACGATATTGGCCCGTCAATGTCACCCTCGTGCGAGAATTCTATGCTTATGCACATGCAAGTGAAGAGCCCAATACAATATCACAGTTTGTCATTCGAGGCGTGAGGGTTGCTTTCACTGCACACGAGTTCAATTCACTGGTGGAGACACAGGACCAGAGTCAACTAGACAATGCTCAACTTGCTGAAAATTTGGTTTCCAGTGGCCAGCTGGGATTGTGAAGAAGGATGCATCAAACCCAACATAGGTGAAAAAAGGGAAAATAAAAAGAGAGACATTCAACAACACAACCGTATTCAACAAACCCCACATGTGGGATTACATTGGGTATGTTGTTGTTTGTATTCAACAACACAACCGTGGCTTGAAACAGTTTTTCAGCCTGCAAATTGATGCGTTCCAATAATCATACTGAGCTCCCGGTGAAAAGAATTATCCTTATTGCGGCTCATGTCTCAGTGGCCGGTTGATGTGGGTCAAATACTTGTGCAAGTGATTCGAGACATACTCAAATAATGAGGATGCCATACTATTCTCGGGCCTCTTAACATGCCTCTTTAAGAAGTTTCAGGTGCCAGCTCCTCCCTCAGATCAAACTTTGCCAGAGCTCGGCTTGTCTAACCTCCTCAAGCGTTTCAAAGAAGACTTGATAGGTACTTTGAGGAAGACCAAGGGAGGGCCGTGGGTTGTCATAGGTTGGACCAAGAAAGCATCCAGTGTGCTCCTTCAGCTATGCCACCACCTTGTGAGCCAGCTACCATTTTTGCGGCCTGCCCCTCTAATCGTGCTCCCCACCACTGAGGATGCAAACCCGCCTTCAGGCACCATTCCTCCCACCAATGCCCATAGCATCCCTGATATGCCCTCTTCTTCAACAACTGCTTTTGCGCCTAGCACATTCATACAGGATCATGTCTCTTCGACAATGGTGTACATGAAGAGAGTGATTAATGATACAAGAATGTTTTTAATACTCATTCATGATAAGATAGATTCCTTGTCAGGCCATTGGAGGCATCCCCCTAACAGTATAAATCCCATATGTACCTCCCCAGAGAATAGAGATACTTGCACCAACGGAAAATATGTTGGACTATCAAATTAAGCTCCGTAAAGTTGAGTTGAAACTCAAAAAGAGAAAAGAAGAGAGGAGGATGTCATGTTGGCTAACATAGCAGACTCTCCAGTCATTTGATGCTAGGGTGAGACACCTAGAAGATGTAGCTGAGCAGCCCCACAAGATTGATGCGGGAAAACAGATTGACTATGTTGGACTTGAAGAGGTGACTTTCGCTGAGGGAGCTCCAGAGTGAGTCGCTTACTGATGATCAGTGTCACTTATGTGAGGTACATAATAAAGTTTTCCGAAGTCAATGTATAGTTTGGTTGTTTAAAAGAGCAAAAAGAATTCCGTTTTCACGAATTCTACGAGGATATGAATTTAAATTTTTATAAAAAATGTAAGAAAGAAAGTAAAAGGAAAGAAAACTGGAAGTGTTAACAGTTGCGTTGAATTCTGTAACTTAAGAGGGCTCGATCTATTTATTACTATTGTTCTGCTCCTATTTAATTTATCCTATGAAGAAAATGTGTCACAACTCACATTATGTGTACACTTTCAAGCTGTGTTTCACCATTATTCTCCGACTTCAAATGCAGGGCTGCACTGAGTTCAGGCAGCGCATGATTTTAGCTGGGTCCGGAATCAACCGAGTCGAGATCAACCACTGCCTTACTTCACATCTCCAGATGCAGTGTTGTGCAGTTTTAGCTGACAGAACTCAGATAGTTTCTGACAGTTTTCCTGGAAACCGTGCTTTTGATTCAAAAACTAGAACTTTCGGTAAGTGCTCCTTGTTTGGTTTTAAGAACTATGATTCATCTCTTTTAGGATGTAGAAATGTAGTTAAATAACGCAAGATTGTTGAGTTCATCAGATATGCCTCATCTTATATATCCCATCATTTTAAAAAAATCCCATTTTTTTTAATTTATCAAAAATAAATAAATCAATTTATTAAAAAAATATTGAAGATTTATATAACTGACTCCTACTAGTTTGGCGTTGCTGCATAGCTGATGTTAATATTCTTGGGACTACTCGAATGGTCTAATGAACTTTTAGTTGATTTCTCTGTGGTGCTTTAAAAGTTATGTTTGGAATTATGTGGTTAACCGGTGGTCATATAGCTGTCAGTTTACTGCACAATGCTGAGTGGTTACATAATTTGGAGAATTAAATGATTATGGTTTTACCATGAGAGATCAGTTGCTTTCAGACTTGATCCCTTGTTCAATGATGTTTTGTAAACTAACTTTAATTAGGAGAGAATTGAGAGATTTGGTTTCCAGTTGGATACAAGGTGCCTCTATTTAAAAAGACTTGGAAATTTGTATTCAGTTAACACATTGAGTATTCAGATGAAGATGCTTGATGATAACAAACTTGCGATTTTGTTTTACTTGGATATTATATGTGCTCGAGAATGGCATTTATGGGTAGAGAAAAAGCAACGTCTAGCATTGCACCTACTTCTGTTCCTTGGTAGCATCTTAAAGTTGTAAAATCTTCGTCATATCATTGAGTAATCTATGCTTTGAGAAAGCATTGTATATTGACTGGTAGTGATGGATTGCAATTATATCCCTCGATTCTTGTTATATTGACTGGTAGTGACAGAATGCAATTCTATCCCTCAATTCTTGTTATTTCCAAGTGCCTATTTTTGTCCTCCTTATGTAGTGGTCAGTGCTGTGGAGAAGTCTTGAAATATATACTACATGTAGAGCATGTCAGGTGCATTTGTTTGTCTTTCCTCTTTACTCTCTAGTCTTCTGTTTGGGTTAATAAAATGGTCTAATTATGTATTTATCCAGAACAGCACCTTTTAGACAAGTATCCCATTCCCTATCACTGGGACGATGCCAAGTCACGAGTGAGGATTCAGGAAGTACTTTGAGTGGCGAAAGCATCTTGAAAAATGAAGAAACCTTGGTTCGAGATTTAAAGACTGCTATTAAAGAGGAGAACTATGCCCAAGCAGCAAAAATCAGGGATAGCCTCCGTCTTCTCCAGGAGAATAGTAAAGCATCAGTACTAGCAGCAAATGCTCGATTTTACAATGCTTTCAAGACCGGAGATTTAGCTTCTATGCAAGCCCTCTGGTCGAGGGGTGAGAATACATGCATCGTGCACCCTGGGGTGAGTGGCATATCGGGTTATGATCTTATAATGGGAAGCTGGGCGTTTGTGTGGGCAGAATATGAGTTCCCGCTTGATATAGAGATCAGGGATGTCCAGGTTCATGTTAGAGGTGATCTCGGGTACGTTACATGCATTGAAATGGTCAAGACAAAGGGCAGCAGCTGGGGAAAACAGTTTGCTACTAATGTGTTTGAGAAGATTGATGGGCAATGGTTCATATGTATTCACCATGCCTCTTATATTGACCTGTAAATTGTGAACAAGAGAGCTGTTTTAAAGGGAGTAAGAATAGTATATTATCATAGGTTTTGTAACCTATTATAAACCAGTCATATGACAAGTGTAATCAGATTAATAGCATGTTTTTTCAAGCTGTCGAAATCAGCTTATCAGAGAAGTACTTATCAAAAGTGCTTTGGGAGAGTATCAATTAGTGTTTGGCTAAATCATTTGAGTAGTGACTTTGTTAGTAGTTTGTGTTTGATCAATATTTTCAAAAAGTGCTTCTGCGTATTAGTCTAAAGTGTTTTTCTTTAAAAAATTGGACTTTTTACCTTTGAGAAGCTTTGACCAAACAGGTTTTAAGAGGCATGCTTGAAAGCTTTTACCATGACTTGGGTAGGGCAATCAATGAGATAAAGAACCAGAGTGAAATATCGTTTTCCCTTCTCTATAATATACATCTGATTTCCCTTAGACCATCTCCAGTAGGCGCATTGTCCCCCATAATTATACACAGTAGGAGACAATTTGAATGTCATGTTGATGTGGAAATAATTGAAAATTATTAAATATATAGGAGATAATCTTGTCACGTGGAGACAATGTCTCCTGCTGGAGAAGGAGACAATGTCTCCTGCAACGCCATGTGGCAGTCTGCGATTGGCCGCCAGAAATTCATTTTTCACCGCTACTTTAATTGCTATTTTTGATCAATAATTTGACCGAATTAAAAAAAAAACTATTTTTATTTTATTTTTCAAGATCTATAAAAAGATATTAAGTTTACTTCATTTGGACACCGAAATATTTTGGCTATTTTCTCCAAATTTCTATCTTCTTTCAAATTATTTGCTATTTTTTTTTAATATGGATCCTAATCAAAATTTCAATCTTCCTCCAAATTTTATATTTCCTAACCAACTACAAAATCTCAATTATTCAACGTCCACAAAATTCTCAAAAAGGTTTCGTATACTAGCTAGTTGAAGTGAAGGGCGCTATGTCATCCAATTTTCAAATGCAATATATGATGTCAACTAGTTTTGGTATGCAATATCCGTATAATCGAAAAGTTTGGAATTTGGCAAAAGTTTGGAACAACCGAAAATTAATTTTCAATTTGTGATTTTAATATTATCAATGTTTTAGTGTGTTTTTGATAAATTGTCTGATTAATTTATCTTCATTAATAAAATCATGTATTGTTGTGTTTTAATATTATAATAAATTTGATAAGTGTCAAAATTAAATGAATATAAGTAATTTATAATTTTATTATTATATGTGTAATAATATGAATTACAAGAATAATATCATATACAAAATAGAAAATGAGATAAAATGAATATATATGGTGAGGTATATGTATTGATGTGGAGGAAAGAGAAAATTAATTATTTTATAAAATATCTTCTGCCGTGGAGTGTATGTGATAAATAGAGATATTTGATGATGTGGCAGATGAATAATCTGATGTGGCAGGAGATAAAAGTGATTTCAATGGAAATGGTCTTATAAAGATTCCTTTCTCTTGTTCTGTTCAAATGTAATTTTTTTATTATTCTTTCATTAACTTCATCCACTAAGATATATAGAGACAAATGGAAAAAAAACTTATGTAGCATTTAATTGAACATCCATAGGTGCATTACTTTTTGCATAAAGGTTTCCTCTTATTCTCAAGAGTGTAAATGAAATAATCTCATCAGCATGAGAAATTTAATCTTTGAGATTATAGGCTCTTGACACACTATATCCACAGAGCTTAAGATCCTGGGATAAGGAAGATAATGTCCAACATCAAGATAATGTACAGGCAGAAGTCTCTTCGTTTAATGAAGTTTGGAAACCTCAAATAACAGTACGACCATCAACATTACCTTGGATAAAAACAAAGGTAACGAAATCCAGCCACTGTATAATATTCAAGAGTTCTACTTTCTCTATAGAGCCTTTTCCACTGAGTTCATTCTAATACCTTGCGGCATGACATTATTTCCTAAATATAAGAGAATTTACAGCTGATCAAAGACGTACAAAATGAGAGGTCGAAGATAAGACTTATTCGAACCACAGATTTTCAGTGTGCGAGACGCTATTAGGAACATGTGATGCTTCATCAATTTCCTTTTCATCATATACCTATATCCTTCCAACAGGTGAGGGAGGTGGAGATGACATATATCTTTGAGGGACTTGTCCTTGGATTGTGGTTGAAGCCTTCGTCGCTCTCGTGGCATCTGCAGAGCCCTTCTGTCCTAGAGATCCAATTTCGAAGATGTCAGCTAGTTTATGATTAGTCAGGGCCGAGACACAGATGGAGAATGCCTCTAACAAAGGAACCGATGAATCAAATTCGACAGAGTAAAGTCCATTCTTGAGTGGTGCCATACTGAAGATAGGTTTGCTCCTCTGATCTCCTCCCTATGAGGAAGCATTGGTGACCAGAAATTATTATTGAAGACTTATCAAGAGAAACAGCAAACGAAGTGAAAGTAAGTAAATGACACAAACAAGTACCTGAATCAAAAGGTTTAGAAAATCTTGGCTCCTGCAATTCTTATCCTGTTCAAGTACTTTTAGCTTGCAGCCGACATCCCACCCTCCACAATCACATAATCCACCAGTTCTCCATCGTTCGAGTAATGAGGAAGGAGCTCCATCACTTGGCAAGCTATGCGCACCACCAGGAAGAATGACTACAACGTCACTGTATGTTTCACAGGTCTCTCCAGGTAATTGCTGCACAGCTTCTTGTTTATAGTGACTTGAGTTCATAATGACAATGGCGGCAAGCTCACTTTTTTGAAAAGAATCAGGGACTTGCTTGTCCACCTGTCCACAATCAATGCTATACAAGACAGATTCCCTTTGCACAAATATGCTATTTTGGTCATGTACACTTGAGGTTTGAACTTCAGAACAAGAAATCTCCATCTGACCAATAACATTATAACCAAAGCCAGCACTTTTCTCTTTTGGTCCATGGCTCATCCAACTCCCACTCCTTTTAATTTCATGGACTGCATAGAAAGCATAAACCAAGCTACTTCCACCCTTCCCAGACGTTGGTAACTTCTTGACAGCTGCAGCAAGAATGCCACCATCATCGTCAACCACAAGTTTAAGAAACGGAACTCCATCCTTAAGTGTAAGCTGCAGAAGAGCCTGAAGAGTTGACGGCTGATGCTTTTTCACATGAATGTGTTTACTGTGGCTAATGGGCAAAGTATTGCCATTCGACTTTCCATTAGGAGGCGGACATGACAAAGCTGAATGAACGCCCTTAGGCTTCAGCAATGGATCGAGGAGTCTTCTCAAAGGGCTAGATCTTGCTCTGGCACCAGCATTTGGCTTCTCCCGATTACTCATATCCATACTGGAAGAAGCTCCTACTGGGCCAGACCTGGGGATGTTATTTGTGCTATTTAACGGTGGAACAGCCGAGCTCTCCTTAAAACTGAAACTTCTGCTGATTCGACTAAGACTGAAGCTAAACCTCTTATTAGGGGATGGATGTCTTCCCTTCATCGCTGCCTGCTCTGAAGTGTCCAAACCTGGTCTCTGCGAACGCTCAGCTGAGGCTCTCAGGTCTACATCAGATTTATGGTGTTTCAGACATTTGGCATCAAATGAAGAGCGAGTAGTTATCCTCTCATTTTGACGTGGGGATGAGCATAAATCTTGTATGCCCCGAGCATTGGACAATTGGTGTTGCTTCACATGGGACTCCGTATTTGTTGCAGAGCTCGCAGGCAGAGGACATGAATGTGGAACAGCACGCAGTTCACTAGAGACAGATTCCTGAGAAGAACAATCAGAAAATCCAGTCCTCATCGCCTCAGCTGGTTGCAAATCAAAAGATGTTCTTGATTCTGAGAATTGAGAGGCCTCCGTACTTGTTTTTGAACTACGTTGTGGAACCAAGAGAACAATATTCTTGGGTTCAGCAGCATAACTTTGGGAACTAATGTTGTCTTCGTTGTATAATTTGATCTCGCTTTTACAATCTTGAACACTGTTTGTATGACTAGAAGGAAAACTGACATTCTTAATTGGTACCCAGGGCAAATCTTCTCCATCTGGTCTCATCTTTTGAACAGGATCACGATCGCGGTCCATGTATTTGCCAATATTTAGTTCGGAATTGCGCCTGCGAGGTGGTATCTCCTTCCTAAGATGTTTCTGCTTCCCATGCTTTGTGGGGCACTGAGTAGTTTGCAAATCCTGGATCTGCATGAACTCTGATTGGGATTGCTGAACAGGTTCCGCAAGCTTTTGTTCACAAGACGAAACGTGCTGTGGTAATGGCATTTGCTTTCTCTGAGAAGAGATGCCATAAGCAACAATTGAAGAAGTACCTGATAACGTTTTACGATGACAGCTTGCAGGCATACGTTCATTATACTTCCATTTCTCCAGTCGCTCCCAATCAAGGACTCCAAAATTTAAAGCCTTTCCTTGAATATTCTTTCCCTTTTCTGCGTGCTGCAGATAACCCGGCAAATTGGACATGTACTTGACAAGCTCGTCATCTTTGTTTTCCTTACTCCCTAACAACTGGTTTTGGTGATTCCAAACATTTTGATTGATCGTCTTGCTTAAGTCATGATGCCTGTTAATGTATGGTTTATCTTCTGTGCTTTCAACTTTATCCTTGTCTCTGTACTTTGAAAGGGATGGTTTGATCTCTGTTACAGCTTCATGATGACGTCTAGTTTCTAGTCTGTGCCCCATTCTCAAACTTCAAATGGCATAAAATCTCATATTATACTCCTCCTTTAGATTCTTTACTGCAAAGGGGAAAAAAGGTCTTAGTAAATATTCTAAACATGCAACAACATCCATTACTCAATGTATCACTAGGAAAAGATTTGAATGAGATGCCCAACCACAAGAAGTTGTATAGAAGATAATTGCACAAAAGAGTTGGAAGGACTAAGCAGACTAATTCAGGCCTACTTGTTGAACCATTCAGGCCTAAGACAGAGAACAACAGACAACGGTAGCTTTATTAAGAGCAAAAGAATTGTGTCAAGTAATGACCTGAACTGAATATAGACCAATATGCATTTAAAAGCATTTGCTTGGCAACCCAATAAGACATATTTTCTTCACATGCCTGTAGACAATTGACCAAAAACATCATCTTTATTCTGTAAACATAAAGCCACATAATACAAACACTTTTAACTTACAGATTGAACATATCTCACCCAACTGGACCCAAAAATAGTTCAACTGCAATGGCATTTTCATGTAAATTATCAATCTGAAACAAGATCTGAGAGCCAATAATAAAAAAATATTAATAACTCACAGATCCAAAAAGTAAACAAAGTTAAAATAACTCACATTCCATAAATATTGTTTTTCAAGAAATGCAGAGCCACAACACATTATCATTATCAATAGAAACCCCATTTCCACAAAAAAAAATCAAGAAACTGCAGACCCAAAAACCACTGGAATCCCATTTCAAGATTTAGAGAAGGGTAAAAAAGGAAAAGAATGAATCTACTAATACTTACACTAAACTAAACGCAAAGAAAGGAATAGCAGAGCAGAGACAAACCTAATTGATTCATTATACGTATATAGCCAGGGAGAGAGAAAACCCCCGCGAAAATCTGCACTACCTATACTTACTGATAAGGAGAGAGAGAGAGAGGCGTTCTGTGTGGGCCCTCTAATTTGTTGGGGCCCATCTATTTGACATGATTTCAACGTCTCGAATTCCTAGGTCCACATTTCTGATATCACTGGGCCCTCTCTTCATGTAAGGAGTACTCTTGGAGCAAAAGGCGAAATCCCTCGCCCACAGGGTCCACCCTCAATCCGACCAGATTGGTGGAGGAGGAATCACAGATTTTCACGGCGCGTGGAGGTGGGAGGCCGCGATGCACATGCATGAGTCATCCTCACAGCGGAAAATGAACTCCATCATGGCGCTGCGGTGAGAACTCGAGCATGCACCCTGAACTAATCGAAGTGAAATTTCTGGCATGCGGTGCAGAGAGTACTCTTGCTTAATATATGAAAATATAAACAGCAACAATAATAAAATAGGAAGAAAATCGAAGCAGAAGAGACAATAAATAGTAATAAATTTTTAAAAAAATACTA
This sequence comes from Przewalskia tangutica, assembly GCA_029844215.1. Lineage (NCBI taxonomy): Eukaryota > Viridiplantae > Streptophyta > Magnoliopsida > Solanales > Solanaceae > Przewalskia > Przewalskia tangutica. The sequence continues at coordinate 11,211,713 of CM056739.1, read as the reverse complement.
TACTAAGGAAAAACAAAACAAGTAATTACTTACTAGTAATAGTAAACTTCTGCCCTAATTCTTAACCTTCCCCCTCCTTCCTTTTTTTTTTTTTTTTTTTTTTTTTTTACGGCGAACGCACCGCTACTCTTTCGAAGTGCGCATGTAAACCCCGGCCGACGCATAGCCGCAAACCACGCCGCTACCGTTAACCACACTTGGCAAGCCACGTGTGATGCTCAACCAAGAAGGTTTATGCAGGGATCGAACTCGTGGACTTGCGGTCGCGCTACCAACTCTACACTACCATGTCCTTCCCCCTCCTTCCTTATTCATAATAAAAGAGTAAAAATACCCTACTATATATCAATGGCCAGACCAAGAGGAATTAAAGTTTGATGTTTTGTGAGGAAATTTTTTGTTTTTACTTAGAAAGTTAGTCTAAACTAGGGTTGTTCAGTGTGACGGGTCGACCCGATCCCGAAAGTCGCCCGTCTCGAAACCCGCCCCTATCCTCCTTAATATTTATTTTTTCCCTAAGTTAATATGTTTATACTTTAATCCTATTTCTCAACTATAAATATCTCATTTTCCTCTTCATTTTTCTCTCAAATCTTCCTACTATCTCTCAATCTATCTCTCTACAAGTCTACATTTCCTACTAAATATTATATTTTATTTACTTATTTGTATCAAAGTTCAGAAATTGAGAGTGAAGTTGGCAACTAGCTTGAGAATCATCCATCAAGCAAAGTTTCAATTGTCAACCAAGATTACACGTCGACGTTACATCGGTATTTGGTATCTTCGTTCCTTCTTTAAACTATTATTGTTACTTAATTTTTATTATCTTTCATTATTTATTTGCATAATTATAATGGAACGAATTAAATATTTTATTTCTGATAGAGGTACTAGGGGTAACATGGGTAAGGGTGGATCTTCTAGTAATCCTATTTCTAGTTCGATGATTTCACTCATATAGATGAAATTGACTTTTTGATGTTAATATTAATATACCATTAGATCATGAGGTATATTATGCATCTGAACCAGACTTTAATTTTGAAAATGAATTAAACGATAATGTAGATAACATAACCACTAGTGCACCTCCACCTCAGGCTCAAACTGAGTCTCAGCCTGAAACTCAAACTGGAATGCCTCATATTCCCCCTAGTATGAGTCGAGGCCCCAAACAACAAAATTAAAATCACATGCATGAGATATTTTTGATAGGGACAGTGAGAATCAACTATCTAGATGTGAAATTTATCAAGAAGTTTATAAATTTAAAGTCGAAAAATGTCATGGTGGGACGGAAGGTTCATTGAGACATGTACAAAGCATGCACAAAGCAAGGTATAACGAATACTTGGCTGAAAAATAGGGTGTGTCAATGCCTTTTGAGTTGGGACAAGGTTCACATAGTGTCCCCGACCAAGTATAAAGTCGAATTAACCCGATGAAGGGGGGGGGGGGCAACTATAGGTCCTAAATATGATAAACACCAAAAAAGGAAAATATAGCAAAATTAATTGCGGTGGAGGGTTTGCCTTTTTCATTTCCTTCATCTCCATGTTTTATTCATTAGAGAAACGTATAATCCTGCTTTTAACGGTTTTCCTATATCAACTGTTAGAAGAGACATTTTTAAATTTGCACATGAATATCAACAATATTTACGTTATGCATTGTATCATTTTAATGGCAAAGTGACTATCACTTCTGATATAGGCCGTAGTACTAACGGTAATGATTATTTAACCGTTATGTGTCATTGGATATATCAGATTTGGTCTATGCAAAAACGTATTTTAGCATATAGATATATTGATGATAGACACACTAATTATTTATTGCAAGAAATATTCATGAAATTTGTGAATATTATGAAATTACTGATAAAATTATGATTGTTACATTAGATAATGCTACTGCTAATGATTATGTTGTAAACCTTTTAAAAACTCGATTTAATCCATCTTTTTTTTGATATTTTTCATATTAGATGTGCATTCCATATTTATAACTTAGTTGTAAAGGATGATCTAAAACTTTTTAAAAACATTCTTGATAAAGTATAAATTGCTATAAACTTTATTTTTAAAGGTAATAAATACAAAAACGCAAAGAACATAAAAACATTTGTCATGATTGTGAACTACCTTATAGAAAAATTCAGAAGAAGTTTCGACTATGTGGAATTATTTATATGAACAACTACTTGTTGCTCACGAATATAAAATACCTATAACTTATTATTTAACGATCATAATCAAAGTCCAAAGGATATGCTGATAGATGATGATTGGAAAAAAAATCGAAATTTATTACATTTTTAGAGAATTTTTTTCTAGCTACTAAAGAGTTTTCTGAAATTTATTATCATACTATTTTAACTATGTTATTTTATATAGCTCTACTATTTTTGTTACTTAATGAATATATTCAAAAACGAGCTTACGCTCCAGCTATTAAAAAATATTTATAAAATTTAAGAACCAACTAAAGAAGAAGTTATGGCTAACATCGCTTCTCATATATATATATATATATATATATATATATATATATATATATATATATATATATGTATATAGTATATAGTATATTAGAAAAAAATTGAGTTTATTAATTAAAATGAAACTTATACCTAAAGGGTCTCCATAATGAATGCAAAAAAAAAATATATGTATTACCACCAAGAACGTGCAAATAATCAACCGACTTCGGTACCATATTCTTCTACTTCATTGCAACCTAATAAAAGACATGCAATTTTTGCTGTTAGTGTTCATCAAGGCCTTAAAAATAGAATGTTTAGTGGTTCAACTTCTTCACAAGTTAGCGAATTTGATGTTTATGTTTTGCAGGATGTTGTACCGTACAAATCAATTGTCAATGAAGATGAACGTGAAGACTTGCTGAGATACTGGAGGGAGAATGCGAAGACATTTTCGACACTATCAAAGATGGTCTGAGATGTGTTGAGCATTCAAGCGTCATCAACAACGTCTGAAAGCATTTTTTTTCTACTGAAAGATTTCAAATAGGATAGCAGAGACACTCATTGGCGGGAGACAACTTGGAGATTGCAGTTTTATTCAGAGATTGGATTAGAGCGGAGCGTAGAAGGTGTAGTCAACTGGAGATCAACGAAGAAGACGACTACAACTACAACAAAATCTTGTCCGAGGGAACATGAAGCGACGTCGAACAATTTGACCAACAACTTCCAATTCCAATCGAAGATCCTCAAAAGATTGTGAGAAAATTAGAAAAAGTATGGTTAACTATATAATTTTTTAATGTCAATTTTACTATGTGATTTGCAATTTTTGAACAACGAAACAAAGTTGCAATTTTAAAATTGTATTACAAAAAAATCATATTTCTATTAAATAATATAAGAGGCACAAAATTAATATTGGGATGTTTTTATTAAAGTATCTTGTTCAATTATTTAAGTGTTTAAATATATTTTTAAAATAAAGTGTCTAAATAAAATCCAAATCCTACAATCCGACCCGTTCCGTCCCCCCAAATCCCGCCCCCTCTTCCAGCTGGATGTGGGACGGGACGAGACCTCTTCCCATCCCGCCGGATTCTGCCCCGCCCCGTTGGCCACCCTTAGTCTAAACCAGTTTAGAGTGAATATTGACACAATATATAATTTAGTTTTTTGTTAAACATTTTTGAAAAAAACAATTATGGCTAAAAGGCTCCTAAATAGATGGTACTTTTTCTATCTAAATTTTTTTTCTTTGCCTATCTTTAAATTGTTATTTTGTACAATTTTTTTCAAGTATAATTAAATTTTATGTGACTTATAAGAGCTAGTTCCCTAGATGATTACCCAAGTTTGGGAAATTGACTCCAAATATCACTTTTATTTTTTTAAGACAATAAAGTCACTCAATTATCACTATGTTCCTCAAAATATACTGAACACCTCAAAAACCTCATTCTCTTCTAATTGACATGCCATGTCATTAAAGTTTTTTTCTTAAATAATATACTAAATTTTTATCCTCTCTTGTTTTTAGTAGTTCTCTAAACTTTCCCTCTCTTTCTTAATTATGGTTTTTGTTAATTATTAGTCAATCCATTTCATTTTATATATGTTGCCGTCCATTTTTTGTCATAAAATATTATTTAAACTTCAATTTGAAATACTTATTTTTTTGCATAGTAATATGATCTTTTTTACACTTTGGTTCATTATTTTCAACTTTAAACTGAATTAGAGAATTGAATTTTAATCTGGTTTGATGAATAATCCATATTATGTTCTAGATAGTTAAAACTTTCAAAGCACTTCTTTATTTAACTTTAACCTCAAAAAATTATATTTGTTTAATTTCAACTAAATATTTTTGTAAATGCAAAAGTACTATTAAAACTTATGATATTAAACATTTCATTAAAAATAAAATGAAAAGTTTATAAAAAAAAATTCAATATAAAATGATATCATTTCTTTTCAACATCATAAAAGTTATTAGTGTTGAAAGTTAAGATAATAAGTTAAGTATCATAAGGAGAAGTAGGATGATAAGAAAATGAAATTTGAATATAATTCAACCCAAATCTAACTCATAAAGTGAAGATTGACTAAGAGCATATAAGATTCAATTTGGTTTTTTAAAAGCTAAAGTTATAAAAAAAAGTAATTTTTGTGTTATATGTAATTCTATTTTAATGTGGAAATAGGAAATTTAAATTTAAATTGAAAATAAAACTACTTAAATTTTAATTTAAATTGAAAGATAATATATTTGAATTGAGATAAAAAAATAGATTTGGAAAAGCGACTTAATAGAAAGTATGATTTAATACATTTGTCATTTTTTAACCAGTTTATATGGATTGTTGTTGAGTGTATCTTATACACAATTTTGAGTCCTTAACTCCTTTTTAGTTAAGTATTTTCCTCTTTTCTTTTGCATTTAGTATAGTAATAGGTTTGTTTTTCTTTCTTTTGAGTCACAGCGGTCATAAAGGAGGAAATATCGAATTGACTTGAAGTCATCAAGATCTGTCTGGAAGCTAATATTAGTGTACCCAATAGCCACTAGCTTATCTTGTCCACCATAGACTAAGAAATATTTTTTAGTTCGTCTAAGATACTTAAGAATACTCTTGACTGCTTTCCAGTGTTCTTCCCTAGAATTCTGCTGGAATGTGCAAGTCATACTAAGTGCATAAGCCATATCTTGCCTCGTATAGGTCATGACATACATGATTGATCCTATAGCTGAAGCATATGAGATTCTCTTCATGCGTTCAAGTTCTGCAACAGTAGAATGACTATCCTTCTTTGATAACTTGATGCCTTGACCCATATGAATACCTCCCTTCTTGAGGTTTTCCATGAATAATCGTCTTAGCACTTTGTCTATGTATATGGACTGTGGAAGCCCCAACAATCTATTAGGTCTATATCCTAATTCCAAGAATGTAGCGGGTTTCACCCAAGCCCTTCATCATGAAGGTGCTGGATAACCATTCATTGACTAATTGCATTAGAGTCTTATTGTCTCCCATTATTAATATGTCATCTACATATATAATAATGAAGACAATAATCCCTTCCTTGCACTTACTATAAATGCAGGGATCTTCTTTGCTTCTAACAAAGTCAAACGATTTGACTGCTTTGTCAAAGCAAATATTCCAACTCATTGTTTGCTTAAGTCCATAAATGGACTTATGTAGCTTGCTTACTGCTTTGGGCTTAGTCTTGGATGTAAAACCATCAGGTTGTATCATGTACATCTCCTCAATTAGGTTACCATTGAGGAAAGCAGTTTTAACATCCATTTGCTTAATGTCATAATCATAGTATGTCACTATTGCAAGCAAAATCCGAATGGACTTAATTTTCACAACAGGTGAAAAGGTTTCATCATAATCGACCCCAGGCCGTTGATTAGAACCTTTAGCCACCAATCTTGACTTATAAGTCTGTACCTTTCCATATGTATCAATATTTTTCTTGAAGACCTATTTGCATCCTATGGGTCTAACCCCTGTTGGAAAATCAACTAAGTTCCAAACTTGATTGATATACATCGAGTCCATCTCATATTTTATGGTTTCTTGTCATCTCTGTGAATCAATGTCTAACATAGCTTTGATGTAGGTCGTAGGTTCATCATCATCAGGAATATCTATCTCATTGTGTGTTTCAACAAGGAGATGAAGTCTTTCGGGCGGACGATGAGTCCTAGTGGTCCTATGAAGTTTAATATTTTGCATTTCAGTGTTTATTGTATTCTGATTGTGAGAAAGTATTTGTCTGATGGACAATCCACCACCTTGAGAGCTTTCAGAAATTTCATTTCCATGTGTTTCCTGAATGGGATGATGCACAACTATGGTATCATCTTCCATTGGTTATGTATGAGATTTTTGCATTTCTGCACTATCTCTCACAACACTCCCACTGAATGAAGGGCGTACTCTAAGTACCCAATCTTCATCAAATACTCCCAATGAATCCTTGTCTAGGTCATTTGACAAGGGTTCCACTTCCGTGTTATCTTGTGGTTCTTGAATTTCTTCAAGTTCTATCTTATTGTAGCTTTGTTTCTTGTAGATATAGTCTTCTTCAAGGAAAGTTGCATTTCTGGAAACAATAACCTTATGTTCTCCAAGAAGATAAAAATAGTATCCCTTAGTTTCCTTTGAATACCCCACAAAATAATATTTCTCACTTTTAGATTCTAACTTGTCAGTAAGCATCTTCTTTACATATGCAGGGCACCCCCAGGGTAACATGTGTTTAAGTGTTGATTTCTTGTCATTCCATATTTCATATGGAGTTTTCTATATTGACATTGAAGGAACCCTGTTCAGAATATAGATTGAGCTTTAAAATGCATATCTTCAAAGGTATGTTGGTAGAGCTGAGAAACTCATCATGGATCTAACCATATCTAATAGGGTTCGATTTTTCTTTTCAGCTACACCATTCATTATGTTATTCAATTATTATATAACCATTGAACCAAACCTGGGATTTGATACCACTGTAGGGTTTTGTTGGGTTCAAAATATATAAGTAAGACACATCGGAAGTTTAAATACCCCAACAATAATTCTGGTATGGTTATATGACAATCAAACCTATAATCTAAAACATGAACATGAAACTTACAGGTTGCATTATCTTGAGTCTTTACTAAAGGGTGCACACGCGGTTGTCCCTTCGACTGCAAGAACTATGATACGGTGTATTCCTTTGTCAAGAAAGCCAGGAAATCTTGACAGAGGTTCAAGAGAATTTCTTTTCTAAACTCTAAGTCTAGAAAATGATAATTAATTAGTATGTCAAACTTATTGGGTTAGTGTTGTTTATATATGGGGAATTAGGTCAAATATTATATTAGGATTGGGCTCCAAGCCTGACCCAAATCCCGAGGTGAAGTGGGCCAGTCTGACTTGGCCTACTGTCGGCGCCACGGCTCAGCCTGGTAGTTATTATCATTTTAAATATCTCGATTCTAAATCGAATATTTCATACTTTATCAATACACCCTTAGACTGAAAAGACAATCACATAGTGTGACCCTATAGGCCTTCACATATTGACATTAATCCAATTAAGGTCCATACGGAACTCCTTGAGTGCATCATAGAACGAAATCAATATGTAAAGTACGTTTACATGAATCCAGCAAACATAACCTTTATGTGAGATGATAAATTCATTTCATTCGGAACACACTTGTTGAGTCTATTTTATATACACTTTTGAGTCTTTTTTAGTTAGTATTTTACTCTTTTCTTTTGCGTTTAGTATAGTGTTAGGGTTGTTTTTATTTCTTTTGAGTCACATCGGTCCTAAAGTAGAAAATACCGAATTGAGGATGAAATTGCACAAGCAAAACCCAAGCAATCAAACTAAAGGAGTCCCGGGAAGAATGAAAGAAATCTGGGGAAATATGGATGAAACAGTGTCAAGGGTCGCGGCGCACGAAAGGAAGGGCCGCAACGCTTGCTGAGCCGCGACCAAAGAATGAAGAGTCGGGACGTAAAAATTCCAGTAGCTGAAGAAAGGAAATTACCGTCGTGAGTGTCGCGGCGCTGACGCGTGTTTTTAAGAAAATAAGTCGAGTTTTAACAAGGGTAAAAAGGTACGAAATGAGGTTTTGCTCAGATATAAAATCATGAAACCCTCTCATATCTCATATATACTTTGGGGAGGCAAGGAATAGAGGAACGCTACAATTGGAGACTTTTGTTCAAGTTCTTTTCTTTCCTTTACTTTATTTTATTGCAGTTTATGTTGGATATTTGTAAATTAGTTCTTAGCATGACAATAAGGAGCTAAATTCTTTATTAGAGTTTTCCGTTGAATCACTTGAAACTCTTTCATAAATTAATGCATAGTTATTGATTTCTTCTTCAGCTATATTAAGATCTATTCAATTTGTTATTGATTGTTTGATAATTAACTGGTCATTAATTGTCATAACTTATATGATTTCGAATCGAGTTATGAAAAGGGAGATTTGAATATGCTATAGTTGTCTAGACACAGGTTAAAATCGCGGACGAAATAATCCTCATGTGTGGTAAAATCTATCATAGAAATATAATAGGTTTCTGCATAAGGTTGAGTTTTTATATGTCCTAACCGGAATATAGAACATGTTCGTTAACCTGTTATCTTAATAAGAAGAAGATTCATTAGTCTTGCATTAACAAGTGAAAGAGTGGATAGTTGAGGAGATTGAAAACACTAATTCCCTTAATAACTGTTTTAAATCCTAAGTATCATCACCTTAGTTTATTTTCTGCAAATTACTTTAGTCTTAATTCTTAGTTAAAATTATCAAACAAAAGAACGTTAGCCAAATAGATACCATATATTAGTTATTCGGTACTTGACAAACCAGTCTCTGTGGACGATAACTCGATCTTACAGATCTTTATTACTTTAGAGATACGTACACTTGCGTTAGCGCACAGAAATATCGCAACAAGTTTTTGGCACCGTTGTCGGGGACTGACGTATTATCAATATCGAATTATCTAGTCTTATTTCTAATTTGGTTTTTTATTTTTTCTTTTTATTTTAGAACATACTTCTGCCTTGATCTGTTGTATTGTTTTTGATCGATTTCAGGAAACTTGTTTATGCGAAGTAGGAGAGGAGCAGACACTCTTGTTCCTCTGAACCCTGAAATTGAAAATTGTGCAAGCAGAACAGGCGTGATAAAAGAATTGCTGATTCTTTAGCAATGGAAAATCAACAAAACAATAATGAGGTGAATGATGAAGTACCGACTGTCATGGGACAAGTCCCGCATCCTGCAGAGAGGATCTTAAGAGACTATGTGTTGTCGACAATTACAGGGGTGAAAACATGCATCAGGCTACCCATTGTGGAAGCCAATAACTTCGAAATCAAACCAGCAATCTTGCACCCGGTTCAAGGTTCAGTTTAGTTTGGGGGGTTACCGTCTGAAGATCCTTATATGCATTTGGCTAATTTCTTAGAACTGTGTGCAACATTTAAATAAAATGGCGTTAATGATGATTTAATTCGATTGAGGCTCTTTCCTTTCTCACTCAGGGATCGAGCCAAGAGCTGGTTGAACTCATTGCAGGCGAACTCCATTACCACATGGCAAGACTTGGCTCAGAAGTTTCTTATCAAATTCTTCCCTCCATCGAAGGCAGCAAAACTTAGAGGAGAGCTTAATAATTTCTATCAGCTGGAGGGAGAACCATTGTATGATACATGGGAGCGGTTTAAATACTTACAGAGGAAGTGCCCGCATCATGGAATTGAAAAGTGGATGTTGGTCCACATCTTCTACAATGGGTTGTGTGGTACTACTCGTACCATTATTGATGTTGTTTCAGGAGGAACTTTCATGAGCAAAAGTTCCAATGAGGCGCATGATTTATTAGAAGACATGACCACCAACAACCATCAGTGGTCAGATGAGAGAGCAACAAACAGCAGGAAAGCGACTGGGGTTCATGAGTTGGATGCTATCACTGCGTTTACTGCTCAGGTTGCCACGTTGACAAAGCAGTTGCAACAGAGTACTATGTCCGTTAATGCTGTTCAGACACCAGTGGGTTGTGAGATTTGTGGGGGTCCCCTTACTTTTGATAGGTGCACATCAGTGGATCCAAACAATGTACCTATGGAGCAGGTTCAGGCAGTTGGAAACTTTCAGAGGCCCCACAACAATCCTTACTCCAACACCTATAATCAGGGGTGGAGAAATCACCCTAACTTTTCATGGAGGAATAACCAAGGGTAGCAACTTCAGTTTCAGGAGCAATATCAACAGACCAATCCATCTCCTCAGGGACAAATCTAGCAACAGCAGCCCAGGCCACAAATCCCACAAGAGAAGCCTGATGAATTGAGAGCAGCACTGTTAGCACTCACAAATTCTCAAACTTAATTCATGGCGGAAACAAGATCCTCTATTAGAAACTTGGAGACTCAAATGAGGCAGTTAGCAGAGAAATTAAATGACAGACCGCAGGGAAATATCCCTAGCAACAAAGTGATGAACCCAATGGAGCAGTGTCAGGCAATCAACTTGAGGAATGGTAAACAGTTAGAGCAGGTTGCACCCCAACCACTGGTTGAAAAGGAGAATGAGTTGGAGAAGACAGTTGATGCAGAGAAAGAGGGGGTTATTGATGACCGCCCTATTTTAGAAAAAGCTCCACCAGCAATCATGAGGGAATATACAGATAGAATTTCTTACCCTCAAAGACTTCAGAAGAAGTCCCTGGATAAGCAGTTTTCTATATTATTAGAGGTATTCAAAAAGTTGTACATCAATCTCCCTTTCATTGAAGCTTTGGAGCAGATGCTGATGTATGTCAAGTTCATGAAGGATATCCTCTTTAAAAAGAGGAAACTATCAGAGTACGAGGCAGTGACATTGACAGAGGAGTGCAGTTCAATATTGCAGAAGAAACTTCCCCAAAAGTTGAGAGATCCAGGGAGTTTCACTATACCGTGCACTATAGGGAAGGTGACATGCAATCGGACTTTGTGTGATTTGGGATCAAGTATCAACCTGATGCCCTTATCGATGTTTCACAGACTTGGGTTGGCGGAAGCAAAGCCGACAACAATCAATTTGCAGCTAGCAGATCGCTCAATCGTGCATCCCTAAGGCATAATTGAGGATGTATTGGTGAAAGTGGGCAAATTCATCATTCCTGCTGACTTCCTCATCCTGGACATGGAGTAAGATGAGAATATGTCCATTATCCATGGGAGACCATTCCTATCCACAGGGAGAGACCTCATCGATGTTGAAAAAGGAGAGTTAAAGCTCAGAGTCCAGGACAAGGAAGTGATCTTCACTGTTTTCAGGACACCAACTGAACCACAAGCCAATGACAAATGTTTTGTTGTTGGGATAATTGAAAAGGTTATTTCTCAGGAAAGCTCTAAGGGTACTGATGCCCTTGGGGTAACATTAAAGCAGTATGCAGAACATGATGGTAAGGATACTGAACTAGAGGATGATGAAAAGGGAGTGAACCCCTCTGAACATGGCCTTGTGAAAAAAGAAAAGAAAAAAAGAAAGAGAACAATCATGAAGTGGATTTGCTGTGGGGATAATCTACCCCCTTGAGTGAACCAGGCATCTGCGTCCGGCTAAATGGCTTTAAAGACAGCGCTACTGGGAGACAACCCAATGTTTTAATTATGGGTTTTTAAGTATTTTGTTTTAGTTTTATTCTGGAACAATCTCATGTTCTTGACTTCTTGGTTTATGTTTTTTATGGCAGGTGGACTGGGAATTGACCCCGAGTGGAAAAAGGAGAAAACAAAATGCTGGAAAAGGGCAAAATTTGGCATAGCGTCGTTGCGCAAGCTCGAAGGGACGCGACGCCACAATGATTTCTCTGGAAGTTCAGAGCTGCGCCACCTATGCGATTTAAGAACCTCCTCCCAGACCTCCATTATGACCATTGTTTTGTATCTGTAAGTTGTCCCGTTATTTTTAGTCTTTACACATTAGGAACAATGTGTCGATTAAGTTTGGGAGATCTTACTTTGTGTTGTGTTTGTTTTGAGTCATTTTGTTGTGTTTTGTTTTTTTATGTGTTTGAGAGTCAACTTTTTTTTTTGTGTGGATCATATATGTTGTAGTTGCTAAAGATATTGAGTGGATAAAGTGAGATAATGTAATGGAATTAAAAGCAAAAAATTGTGTGCTTAAGTTAGATATGCCAAAAATTGAGGACATCTAATTATTTGGATATTTGTGTTTAGCCTATGTTTTGCCAATTATGGAAAGTAAGGTTCAAAATCTCTAGAAAACATGTTTGCTTGTTATTTGAGGCGAAATAGTTAAGATATACATGTTTAGGGAAAGGATTCAGACATTCTTTGATAGCCCTTCTGACCGTTCATTGCCTATCATGACATAAATTGTATCATTAGTCAGCCCCTTTGAGCCTAAATAATATATTTATTTGACACCCTATGATTCTCTGGTTGTGCCATAAGTGATAATTGAAAATTATTGGGATGAAAAGTGTTGAAAAAACAATAAAAAGAGTGAAAATTTGATGCACCCTAATGAAAAATATGCAAAAGCCTAAGTTTTGGGGTACTTGTTATTGATAATGTGTCTCATTCTCTCAGAAGAAAGGAGGGGGGAAAATAGGTATGAGACTAAAAAGTCAAAAAGAAGGAAAATGAGTTAAATGCAAAATGCTTATGATACGAAATTGAGCCTAAATGCCAACTTTTATCTACCCCTGCCTAAGCCTACATTACAACCCTTGAAAGTCCTGAAGATCTCTAATGTGTATGTCTATGATTAGTGGAGAATAGCAAGTAGACAGGCCTATATAATTTTGAAAAAGATGGAATGAAATTGATATGCATAAGTTAGATGCTTGTATTTTCAGTGATTATGATCTACATGATTTACTCATGCTCATCATTGAATTTGCAAAATATCTAACTTAAAATTCTAGATTGCTAAAAATTTATGCTGTTTTCTAACATATTATCCCAGTTTTCATCCATGATTTTTTAGGCAATATTGATATAGCTACTTGATCCAATTCATAGAGTCTTTTATTTGGTTTTGTTTAGTGTTTTACTCGAGGGCGAGTAAAGTTTAAGTTTGGGGGTGTTTGTTGAGACTATTTTATATACACTTTTGAGTCCTTTTTAGTTAGTATTTTACTCTTTTCTTTTGCGTTTAGTTATAGTGTTAGAGTTGTTTTTCTTTCTTTTGAGTCACAGCGGTCCTAAAGGAGAAAATACTGAATTGAGGATGAAATAAGCTGAATTGAGGATGAAATGGCACAAGCAAAGCCCAAGCAATCAAACCAAAGGAGTTCCGAAAAGAATGGAAGAAATCTGGCGAAATCTGACGAAATCTGGATGAAACAGTATCAAGGGCCGCGACGCTTGCTGAGCCGCGGCCGAAGAATGAAGAGTCAGGGCGTAAAAATTCCAGTAGCTGAAGAAAGGAAATTACCTTCGTGAGCGCCGCGACGCAAGAATTCCATTGAGTCCCGTGATTTTGGGCTGAATTAGAGCTGTGGCGCTGACGCGTATTTTTCAGAAAATAAGTTGAATTTTAACAAGGGTAAAAGAGTCCGAAATGAGGTTTTGCTCAGATTAAAACCCTCTCATATCTCGATTTTTGAGGCCTCCACAGTTGCAAAGACGGAAAATAAAATAAAATGAAGCTTTCTGGGCGTTGATCATTTCTTCTACTTACACAGGATAACCAACATGCGCTGGCAGGGCAAATTTTCGCAGTCGGACTTGTTTAGGATGTCCCACTTTATTTTATATATTTGAGCCCTCTGTGTTTAAAACTATTACTGTTTTGGCGCGGATTTGAAGGTTTTATTTATTTTATTGTTTCTAACAATATTGGCCGATGAAGGAATCTCCTTCTGATTTCCAAGGTATCCCCTGTACAAAAGACAGATTTATATTTGGCCTTACTTATTAATTCTTGTCATTGCTTTAAAATTGTTTATTCTATTACTAACACTTTTACTAAGTGTTTATACAGGTACCCGGAGATCATCTTGTGCAGAAGGCCTAAAAAGGGCTAAAAGATGTCACGGAGTTTTATTCGATTTTAGCTTTATTATTCTGTATTGCATTCCATTATAATTGTAAATTATGAAAACTGCTTAAAATATGTAGAATAAAAAGGCAATAAATAATTAACTTAGGTTTGAACGAATAACCGCAAGTTAGCGGATCTTAAAGGATGCCTAACCCCTTCCCTTTATGATAATAAAGAACCCTGATCCACAATCTCATTAATTTCGCAGACCATTAAATGGAGATTAATTGCAGTATTTTTATTGCAATAAATCAAGTGTCCTAATTCACTTAACTAATTAGGTGGCGACTCGTCTAAATCAGCATTATTGCTCCATCCAGGGAACCGCGCCAAAGAGCAACGTTGCGGATACCGCCTGCACCGAGGTCAAAAACGCGCGCAAAGATCGCGACTACCGGGATATCGTGTTCTTGATCATAGCAAACCCAGGTTAATTAAATATTGCGCTTTATTTTGCTTTTATATTTGTTGTAAATGTTTTATATTGTTTGCTTTTATTTTGTAATAAACTATTTTAATTGCTACATTCTTTTACTGCTTTCCTTAAATTGTTATTCCACTCATATTTCCTCCATTCTGGAAAATTGACACTATCACACACTACACGCGAGGTGTGCTGGCGCACTTGCAAATTTCCTTCAAATACCAAAATATAGGCAAGTTGGCAAAGGCGCAGGAGCATCCGGACCATCCGGACCATCCGGTGGCCGTGTAACCTTCTCACTCGAGTAGTCCTCTCGGGAACCATTGTGTCTAGTAAGCCAAATTTTAGAAAATTTAAGATAGAGCTATACCACCCTCTTTATCTTAAGTCATACATGCATACACCCTAGGTAGATCGATCCTTAGTATCGTCTCCATGATTAGGAAATCAACCAAATTATTGTTGGGTTTCACAACCCGACGACCAATAAGCATATGTGTGTAGCGTGATGATGATAGACGAATCCAAGCCTGATCATGACACGCCGAAATTGGAAAAAGTGCACCGTCATTTGGTCGTCATTTCCAACGAAATATTTCTGTTTAATGGCTTGGACCTATTTATCATAATCTCGCATATCTGGCGTTTAAGTCCACATCTGGCATAAGGGAGGTCCCAAACATATTAGGGTGCGCGCTTGATTCACATGCTTTTTGTTTACTATTGTTTGTCGCTAGCAACTCCGTACATATTATTTAAAGCAATAACTACCCTTTTAAACTCTGTACATATCATGTCATGTGCTTATAACTTCGGGCACGTGCATTTGCATTTTTGCACTTTTTGCTATCACACTGCAATCAGGACCTCTACTGAATAAATTGTTCTTGAACATCACGACTTGGACCTTGCGAAACATCAACCTTCACTCTGGTCGAACCAATCAGGGGAGTCTTTGACTATATTGTCACACCTCTGCATTTTTATTATTTTGTCATTTTCCTACTCTCACTCATTTCTCATATTTTTGCAGGAAGGTCGTCCTCGCAAACAACCGAGGGCGGTCGAAAAAAGAAAAAAAATCATCACAAGAATGAGCGGGAGTTATGTTGACTAATAAGTCGCTTATACTGCATTCAACGAGACATCACTCTCAGTTCTTCTATACTTTGTATTTTTATTCATATTTGCAAATTCAATTGATATGTTTAGCGTTGATTACATAGTTATTTCATATCATGCATTTTACCAAATAAACTTCCGAACTATGCGTGTCTGATTCTCACCACACGGTGTAATACGTAGGCAACCCATCTTGGGTTCGGCACCACCACAAAAATAAAAAAAAATAAAAAATAAAAAAAAATAATAATAAAGTAGCATATTTTTCTCACTCATGCATCTCATTCATCATATTTTCGGGCATTCATTTTTCCGTTACATTCATTTTACTTTGCATTCGTCCACAATGGACAGTCATTTGTTTTGCATAGCTTTATATTGCTATCCTTTCATTGATAAATTCTTTTTCAAGCACACATTTTATAACATATTTGAATGAACTACGCACACCTGATTCCCTCGGCGGGATACGTAGGCAGCCCTATTCGGGTTCGGTATTATTTATTCAAAAAATATAAAAAAAAAAAAATTATTCAAAAATACAAAAAAAATGTTATTCAAAAATATAAAAATATTTTTATGTATTATTGTTTGACTTTGTTGATACAAACACAATTAGGAGTGTGCATAAAAAAAAAGTAATAATCAGTATGAGTTGACTTTGTGGTAAACCATAGATTCTTTTGGTACCTCTTATTCACACTCGTAAATAACATTGTCTTGCATGTTTTTCAAGATAAGAATGAAATCAACCTCATCGTTTCATATGCATTGTGTGGTGAGTTTTAGAATAAGTTCAATTGCATTGCATTGTGATCTAGAACTTGGTCTGAATGTTTGTTGAGGCGAAATCCTGAGTAACACTCGGTGTAGGAAATGATCGTAGGCTTTCTTTGGCCCGTTTGAGTCTTTCAGCCTACCAAATAACATTATCCCTAGTACACCCCTTTGAGCCGAAAAACCTATTCTTTCGACAACCGCATATTACACTCATACCCTTTCTGAGTGCGTACGCACTATCCCTCTCTTGGCCCGACCTCCTTGAGCTTTAGAAATGTGCAAGTGGCTGACAAAATTCTGCGTCGAAGTTTGCAAAGACAAAAATTATCAAAGTCTCAAAAGGGAAAAGAAAAACACAAAGGCCGACTTCACAAAAAGAAAAAAATCAAAAGCCCAGACATTAAAAAAAATGAATAAAAATGAGAGAATAACTTTGGAAAGAGGGGGCTCCAAACGAAAGATTCAAAAAGAAGTTAGTACAGAAAAACTGAGACAAAAAGAAAGCAGGTCAGCATTAAAGCACACAAATATCAAGCACGGACGTAGTCCAACGCTCGAGGAATGATTAATCACTTTTACCCAAATGATATTCATCCCTTCCCCAAACCTACATTACAAGCCCGTGTCAAGTCCTACATGATCTTATACTGAGGGTTCTCACATTAGTGGATACTTACATAATGGCCAAGCCTATGGTATCACAATTGCATACATTGAACATCTTTCTGAGTGTGAGTGTGTTTCTCTAAACGTCCCAAAATTTAAAATACTGAAATAAATGTGTGGATGTGACTCTCTTTCAATGAGGGCATTTGAAACATGAGGATACGTATAGTTCGAAACCTTGGATGCAAGCAGGTGTGTCGACACTCCGGTATGTCTGAGGTACCATCTGAAGCTGTGTGAATTACACCGGAGTCAATCTCGGTTAGACTGAAAGCAATAAACGAAAATCCTTATGCACAATACTAATTGTTGGTATCAACTAAAGTCAGAACGTAATGTTGTCTTCCATTTTTTCAGAAAAAACGCCAAAATGCATATTACATAAAATCATTTTTTGCATCACGAACTACGTCTTGACCTGATTCCCTCAGCGAGATACGTAGGCGGCCATATTGACTTCGGTCTCATTTTTTGAAAATTGTACAATCATTTTTTGCATTACGAACTATGTCTTGACCTGATTCCCTCAGCGGTATACGCAGGCGGCCACATTGGCTTCGGTCTCATTTTTAAAAATTGTACAATCATTTTTTGCATCATGAACTACGTCTTGACCTGATTCCCTCTGCGGGATACGTAGGCGGCCACATTGGCTTCGGTCTCACATCATTTTAAAATCTTAAAAATCCTTATTTTTGCATCACGAACTACGTCTTGACCTGATTTTCTCGGCGGGATATGTAGGCAGCCACATCGGCTTCGGTCACACCATTAGAAATATTTCTTCCTTGTTTTGCACAGGACTCAATTTTGTCAATTGGAGAGTTTAGCATCCTCATACGTTTTGCATCCATGACTACCTACACATGACTGTGGCATATTTTGAGGGTTGCATTCTCATCTACTCAATTGTACATTGTCCATATTCTCGCATTAGCTTTTCACTCATGATAAAAAAGATTAAAAAAATCGCTTACCTGATCGCCTTGATAGCGTCAAAGACTCAACCTTACCCAGTTGAAAGTTCAACATCTTCATTTACCAGAAACTGGGGCATTTTAAGTATTCACTGCAAGAAAATGGCAATAGACAGGAAAAAAATAGGCCAACTAGGTCTTCAGTCCAAACCAGTCTGAACATGCAAGCGTCAAGAGCCAAAGCTACAAAGTCGACGCGAATCAACCACTCCTTTCCTAAAACTCACAAGTTTTCTTTGAGTGCATGATCTTCATATCAGCAAAGGCGGGAGCACAACAATAAGCCCATGCGGGTTACAAACACACAACGTCTATGCATTGACGCTATCTAAACCCAGACGGGTCACAAAGAAGGTACGCCCATAAACCGACGTCATTTCATGGTCACAAAGCAGGTACGCCCATAAACACACAAGATGAAATATTTTGGATGAGTAGGGGGCGACACGTGTCACCCCCATGTGGCCATGTGGCCGAATTATTGTGGGACACTTGGCCTTGGATGAGGGGGACGTGAGGCAAGCCACTTGTCCCATTTTTGTGGTGGACACTTGGTTGGCCAACTACCCACACACATGTACCCATCCTCACCACACACTTGCATTAATCTTGACCCTTGATTCTTCTATATATACCCCCCCTTAGTTGAAGACTTCATATCATCCACACTTAAGCCTCCAAGGCAAAATACTCCCCTCCCCTTTGTAGTTGTTTTCGTCCCCCCCCTCCCCCACTTGAGTAGAAAATACTTTGAGTATTATTGTATAATCCCAAATACCTTGGCCTAGTATCCCTAGTAGTAATCCAAAGTTATTTCAATACTAGGAGCCCGGAAATACTACTTTATTCCAATAGTCGCAAAATGAAGCCCTAGAAAAATCTGCATAGCTTAGATGAAGTGTTAAGAGAAGTTGTTTAGAAACTTCTAAGGGTTGCTTGGAGCGGATTGGAGCGTCAGGAGTTGGAGCTAAACGTTGCTTAGGATCGACTTATAAACTTGGATAATTTTGGGCTTATCGAGGTAATGATCTATGTCCCCCCTATTGTAATTGGAAATTACATGTTGTAGTAATTAATAATTGAGTATAAGGTATATTGGAAGTATAATTATGAAGAATTGAACTGCATTTACATTGGACTGTATTTACATTAGACTTGTAGTATTATTGTGGGGCAGTGTTGTACACGTCCGGTTAGACGTGAAACTCCCCCTAGGAGTTGTTGGCTTGGTAGCGGGCCTTGATAGAGGAGGAGATTGATGTGGTTACGGGGGGGAGGTGCTGCCGGATTTTCCGTAGAATAAGGAATCTTGTATCTAAAATTATTCTACGAAGAGACCTAGAGGTTGATAGATGTTTTGTGGTCTTTATAGGTTGAAGTACTACGAGTAGCGTATTCTACTTGAAGGGTGGAAAAGGCGAGCAAGGTTAGAGTACTTTGGAGCGTTTTGCTAATTGTCGATAATCGTCGCGAGGTATGTGAACCTCTTTCTATCCTTTCTAGCATGATGTTTTGTAAACTATGTAGTACGGTAGACGTACATGTGCTAAATGAATTTTGGTTGGTTTAAAACATAAGGTGTTATAATAGCTTTATGGGAAGATAGTTATAACGCCTTTATGTAGGTAAAAAAATGGTTTATTGATTTTAGAAGTTAAGAGACTTGATCTTAAGAGATAAGAGACTTAACTTATAAATGACGTTTTATGAAATGTTAAGGACTATGAATTTTGTTAAAAAGTTGTGAAACCTCATTCGTGAGTAATGAGTACTTGGCTTTTAAAGAATAATGTTTCTTGATTTGAAATGAGAATAAGTATCGAACAAACCACTGCAGCGTTAATAAAGGAAAATGTATTGACTAATTAACTATATTAAAACCAGTAGAAACCTCCATCTGCATAGAAGCTAAGATAAGATAAAATTGTATTACATTTTCTAGATCATGGCTGCTTTAATAATATTGTTATAAACAAGAATAACTACTCACACATAAGGTATATGCTACTCAATTGTTTTAAAAAGAGATTACGTTATTTGATTAAGACAATGAATTATGAAATCTTTCGGAAGTAAAAGACTTGAGTATATTTTAATTAGGCAACTTGAACTTTTGGAAAAGAATGTTGTTACTTGATTTTAAAAAAGGAAAGTGTTTGTGATTTAAAAGAAAAGTATGGTATTATCTTAATCTGTCTTAAAAGAGAGTTTAAATGTTATGGCCAATTTGACACCGAGTCCACGGATGGACCGAATGTATACCACCCGATTCTACACCGAGTCCACGGGATGGACCGAATGTATTCCACCGATTTGATACCGAGTCCACGGATGGACCGGAATGTATTCCACACGCTTTTGATACCGAGTCCACGGATGGACCGAATGTATTCCACCCGATTTGATACCGAGTCCATGGGATGGACCGGGAATGTATTCCACCCGATTTGATACCGAGTCCATGGGATGGACCGGGAATGTATTCCACACGTTTTGATACCGAGTCTATGGGATGGACCGAGAATGTATTCCACCCGATTGGATACCGAGTCCATGGGATGGACCGAGAATGTATTCCACACGTTTTGATATTGAGTCCATGGGATGGACCGGGAATGTATTCCACCCGATTTGATACCGAGTCCATGGGATGGACCGGGAATGTATTCCACACGTTTTTGATACCGCGTCCATGGGATGGACCGGAAATGTATTCCACCCGATTTGATACCGAGTCCATGAGATAGACCGGGAATGTATTCCATACGATCCGGCACCGAGTCCATGAGATGGACCGGGAATATGACCATGCGATTCCACCTCGAGTCCCATGGGATGGGCCGAGACATGTTATACGTATCACACGACTTATACCTAGACTGCCGGCAGTGAGGAAGGAGTTCCACGGGCATGAGGGATGACTTAAGGGCATGAGTCCCTGACTTGACATGACTGCTTTTATGTTGTGAACTGTAGTTTGTTATCATACATGTCTCCTGTTTTATTTAGACTGTTATGATTTCGTTTACAGTATTTCCAGTTTCACATACTTGGTACTGCCAGATCGACTTTCTCGGGGCCGTTCATGCCGCAGGTAGAGGTACATCGGTTGATCCTCACTCTTAGGATCACAGTTCAGCGTATTGGGAAGCTCCGTTTTCTCCGGAGGCTTATCTTTTGGTATGTTTTCCCCGAGTTTGTAAGTTCTTGTATATTCAGGGGTATGACGGGGCCCTGTCCCGTCATAGTTGTTGTAAAAATCTTAGAGGTCTGTAGTACTGTTGTGGGCAGGATTTGTAAAAGGGATGTAACTGTTCAAGTGTATATATATATATGCCGACATGCAGCTTTTCTCAGATAAACTGTTTCTCACTTCATTTTGTTTCATGTCTTGTTTTATTCCGCTGGTTACTCTGATGTATGTCTACTTGGGTGCCCGGGTAAGGCACCAGTCACGGGCCCGGGATCGGGTCGTAACAGCGTCTATGCAACGTCGCCCTTTCATCTAAGCCTATGTGTCACGACCCGACCCCGGGGCCGCGACTGGTACCCTACCGGGGCACCCTGTCAGGTATACATCAGAGAATAACAGCGGAACATACATAACACATAACTTATAAAAAGGTAAACATCACTGGCCAGCCGATAAGGCTGCCTTCCATAAAAACATACTTAATCAAAAGTACAACTTGTTCTTACAGCCCAAAACGCAAACGTGACCACAGACCTCTAAGAATAACAACTGTGGCGGGACAGGGCCCCGCCATACCCCTGAATGTACACAATACCTATAGCATCAGGGAAGAACTGCACTAACAAAACAAGCTTCCGAGGAATGGAGCTTCGACACCGAATGCTGATACTAAGAATGAGGATCCACCACCGCTACTTTACCATGCAGATTTAACGCAAATCGGCGAAGGGGGTCCGTACACAATATATACCAAGTATGTAAAACTGGAAAATACTGTAATAATATTATACGTCTAAAAATAAGCTGGAGTCAGGGATGAAAACTCAAATTACCTTGTACTGTGCCTTACTAACAATGAGAGTAACAAATATATATGTATATATAATACTGCATAAAAATAGGAGGCTCATGATCAAAATAGGGTCCCTCACCCGTAGTATCATTAAGCAATCCTACTCCTGGGACTATTTCACCCGCATGGGTCCTGTGGACCCGCATGAGGTATTCCTCGCATAGGCTGTACCCGCCCGCATGGGACTATTTCACCCGCATGAGCCCATAAGGACTCGCATGAGGTATTCCTCGCATCATGGGTAGCAAATCCACGGAACATGTGGTATAACGTCTTGGGGGTTTACCCCTCATTTATACTCTTACCCTGAAGCAGGTGGTATGACGTCTTGGGGCTTTCCCCTCATTCATACTCTTACCCTGGAGAAGGTGGTATGACGTCTTGGGGCTTGCCCCTCATTCATACTCTTACCCTGGAGAAGGTGGTATAACGTCTTGGGGCTTGCCCCTCATTTATACTCTTACCCTAGCTCAATCGGTCATCATACATAACATAAATAAGTTAAGAAAGCTCCTAACTTCTTATTAGACTTGTTCATATACCCTCTCATTTTAGTTTACTTAAGGCACTGACATATCTTAATAAAAGTAATCCGGGAATTTAAACTAAAGTACTACATACATCTATTCTTTTGAAAATGATTCTTTTTCATATAAAACCTTTGGGCACTTGATGCCTCAAAATCAATTTGCCTTTCATAAATCAAGTCATCTGTCCTTACTTATCTTACTTAGAGTAAATCTCTCCTTATTATCCTTTCATAAAACTAATAAAACCAACTTCCCATAAAGTTGTTATATTAGTCTTATACTTTAGTAAAATTATACTTTTCCCATAACCAAGGGACTTATACTTTTTAAAACGAAGTAAGTATTATATACTTAAAACATGTAAGGATATCAAATCTTGTACGTCTACCGTACTATATGGGTACAACTACTCATGCTCAAGAGATAGAAAAGTTCCACATACCTCTTCGGTCAATCCACTTGCTAAGCCCAAACTACCGCAAGTAATATGTCAACCTATAATAACCATGATACGTTTATTAACCTCTAATTTCAATGTAGAATATTCCAAGTTCAAAGTTACTAACTCCTATGGAAAATTGGGCAGCATTTCCTTTGTTTCTACATACTTTGCCACCTTTTTCAAGGCCGAATTCAACACCCAAACACCACATTTAAGGCCCAACAATCCAAACATTTCAAAGGGGATTACACACTTAAACTTAGATGTGTAAAATTCTGCCCCACAATGTACAACAACTAACTTAACAAGTTTAAGGTAGTTTTTAGGCTACAACATGCTCACATAACCTTCTTAGCCAATTCTTTTATACCCAAACCATATTTCTTACATGCAATTTATCTAAGAGCATTATTTACTACTACAGGTTCCTTCTTCTTCACATGCAACACCAATAACTAGCTACAAGAGAAGAATTGTTACCTTAGAGCTTTAGCCAAAATTATTCCAACAACTTTGCTAGCCTCCTATTCAAGAACACCACCACAATAACTCCTACAAGCTAGCCACAAGCTTTCTTCTTGTCCTAACTTTTCAGATTTTCCTTAAGCTTTGAATTCCCCTTGGAATTCTAGAGAGAAGTGAGAGCTCTAGCTTTAGAGAGAGAGAAAGACTTTGAAAGATGACCAAGTCTTCAAGACTTGGTCAATATAAAGGACATGCAAAAAATCAGATGGGGGGGGGGGGACACTTGTCACCCTCCCATGGCCTTTTTAAAAGAAGAAATCTGATTTTCCCGCTTTTTCCGCTGCGCCGCGGCCCCGCCGCGGCGCGCTCTGGCTCTGAAACTTCCGCCACCTCTCAGAACTTCCGGCGCCACGGCCCTGCTTCCCGGCGCTGCGGCGCTGAAACTTCAGCGACCCCACAGAATATCCAGCGCCGCGGCCCTGCATCCGGCGCCGCGGCCCTGTGGCTCCTGCCCGAAACACATTTTTGTCTGACTGTGCACTAAACTTGTAACTCCCATAACTTTCTACTCCGATGTCCTATCGACGAACGGTCGGTTGCGTTGGAAACTAGACTCAACGAACTACGCACTAGGCCTTTGAAACACTTAGGAACTCTCAATGTAGCGGGTCATAACCTGCCTCAAAGTTGACTAAAACCCTTCCGAAACAATCCGTCAACCTATCTTTCGAAAATTTTAAGTCTTACTCCTTTTCGTACGCTCTCACACGTAAGGCCAGAACTACGGGGTATAACATTCTCCCCCCCCCCCCTTAGAAACATTCGTCCCGAATGTTCCTTCTAGGCTTACTCAAATCACGATATCGACATAGACCCTCTTAACTATTCTTTTTGCAATTAAAGACGCTCCACGAGCCACAACATACTTAAGCGTAAAAAGCCAAATTAAAACTAACAAGCAGGAAAATGGGTTACCTGGAGTTATAGGGAATAAGTGAGGATACTTCTTCATCATGTCATCCTCTGCTTCCCACGTCATCTCCTCTCTGCTCTCGTTCCGCCATAATACCTTGACGGAAGCCACATCCTTCGTCCGAAGTCGCCTAACCTGACGATCGAGTATCGCTATGGGACTCTCCTCATACGATAACCCCTCTGTCACCTGGACATCATGAATCGGGTGCACTCTAGATGGATCTCCAATACATTTCCGCAACATAGACACATGGAAAACTGGATGCACTGCCTCCAGATCGGACGGCAGATCCAACTCATAGGCAACCTTGCCTACCCTACGAACAATCTGATAAGGCCCAATGTACCTTGGGCAGAGTTTCCCTTTCTTCCCAAATCTCATCACGCCCTTCATGGGTGACACCTTCAGGAAGACCCAATCATCTACCTCAAACTCTAAGTGTCGTCGCCGATGATCTGCATATGACTTCTGTCGACTCTGAGCTGACAATAACCGCTCCTGGATAAGCTTCACCTTATCCACTGCCTGCTGAACCAAGTCTGGCCCGACTAACTGCACTTCTCCCACTTCGAACCAGCCTATCGGTGACCTGCACTTTCTCCCATATAAGGCCTCATAAGGCGCCATCTGAATACTAGAGTGGTAGCTGTTGTTATAAGAAAACTCCACAAGAGGTAAATGATCCTCCCAGCTACCCCTGAAATCAATAACACAAGCCCGCAGCATATCCTCAAGTGTCTGGATAGTGCGCTCGGCCTTTCCGTCGGTCTGAGGATGAAACGCAGATCGAGACTCACTGGTCCCTAATCCTTCGAAAGACCTCCGAGTTAGCCGTGAACTGGGCTCTCGTCAAATAATCGATACAGCACTCCGCGCCTCACCATCTCTCGATATACACCGCATAATCTCGGCCGAAAAAGTCGCCCCGATCGGAAGAAAATGGGCTGATTTCACACCGCCGACGATAACCCAAATGGAATCATGCTTCCTCCGAGTGGAAGGTAACCCCGTAATAAAATCCATATTTACCACCTCCCACTTCCAAGTCGGAATATCAATAGCTGCAATGTACCACCGGCTTCGTGCTCAACCTTGACTCGCCGACAATTCGCATCGCGCTACGAACTCCGTAACGCTCATCTTCGTGCCATCCCACCAATACACGATCCGAGGTCATGATACATCTTAGTCGACCCGGATGAATAGAATAACGAGCACCGCGCCTCCTGCACCGCTGACGAAGTCCTCGCTACATCGGAACACACAACCGGCCTCGAATCTTAGCACCGTCAGCGCTACCTCAAATAGACTCTTCTCCTCCCAAGAGTTGTATCTCGATACCGCACCATAATCGGATCCTCATCTGCCGCTTCACTTCCTCGACGATGGAAGACTCGCAACCTCTCGAACCCGAACTCCATCACTATCGAATCAACCAAACGAACCCCAAGGCTCGCTAGGCGATGTAGCTCTGACCATATCCCTTTTCTCCGTCAGACATCGCATGCACTACCCATCGATCTACGACTAAGGGCATCCGCAACTACATCGCCCTCCCCGGGTGGTATAGAATATCAACATCGTAATCCTGCGCCTTTAACCACCGCTCGCCGCAAGTTCACTCCTCCGTCAAGATATACCGAGACTTTGTGGTCTGGTAAATATCCACGAACTCCATACAAATAATGTCTCCGGATCTTCAAGACACGAATCATCCGCTAACTCCAAGTCATGTGGGATAGTTCTTCTCATGTTTCCTAAGTCGGACGCCGTATGTTATAACTTTGTCGTCCGCATCAAGACGCACTCCAAGCCCGACACCGACACATCACAATAAACCACATATCCGCTCTAAACCTCCGAAGAGTAAGAACTGGGGCGGTCGCCAATTTCTCCTTTAGTAACTGGAAACTATCCTCACAAGCATCCGTCCACCGGAACATAGCTGCTTTCTGAGTCAGCTTAGTCAAAGGTGCTGATATGGAAGCAAACTTCTCCACAAACTTCCGATAATAACCCGCAAGGCCCAAAAAGTTGCGCACTCCGGTGTAGCTGGTCCGCCAAGTCTTGACTGCCTCAATCTTTGCTGTGTCAACCCGAATACCATCGGCCCCGATAACATGCCCTAAGAAAGCCACTGAAGCCAACCAAAACTCGCATTTCGAGAACTTGGCATACAACTGCCGGTCTCGGAGGACTCCCAATACCGTCCTCAAATGATCCGCATGTTCCTTTTCTGTGCGCGAATAAACCAGAATATCATCAATGAATACTATAACGAACATATCTAAGAATGGCCTGAACACCCTATTCATCAAATCCATGAATACTGCTGGAGCGTTGGTCAACCCGAAAGACATCACCCTGAACTCATAGTGCCCATACCGGGTCCTGAATGCAGTCTTAGAGATATCTGCCTCTCTAACTCGCACCTGATGATAACCAGATCGCAGGTCTATCTTGAAAACACTCGCACTCGCAGAATCGTCAAACAAATCGTCAATCTCAAAGGGATATCTGTTCTTGATAGTTACCTTATTAAGCTGCCTGTAATCAATACACATACGCAGTGTCCTATCCTTCTTCTTTACAAATAACACTGGCGCTCCCCAGGGAGAAACACTTGGCCTGATAAAGCCTTTCTCCAGCAAGTCCTTCAGCTGGTCCTTCAATTCCTTCAACTCGGCAGGTGCCATCCTGTTTGGCGGAATAGATATCGGTCGAGTATCTGGTGCCAAGTCAATGTAAAACTCAACCTCCCTCTCAGGAGGGATACCCGGAAGCTCGTCTGGGAATACGTCTGAAAACTCTCTAACGACCGGAACTGACTGCAGGTCCGGTATCTCAGCCTCAGTATCGAATACTTGAACCACATGGTAGATATACCCTTTCCGCACCATATTCCTAGCCTTGAGGTAAGAAATAAACTTACCCCTCGGTGATGCAGTATTCCCCTTCCACTCGATAACCGGCTCACCAGGAAACTGGAACCGAACTAATCTCTCTCTACAGTCCACGTTGGCATAGCAAGAGGCTAGCCAATCCATACCCATAATCACGTCAAAGTCCGTCATATCCAACTCTATCAAGTCGGCTAGAATCTGACGACTATCTATAGGTCACTGGGCAAGCCCTATATACCCGCTCGGCTACCACCGAATCACCTACTGGCATAGCCACCTCAAAAGGTTTTATGGACTCGGGCTCTATCCCTATTCTGCCAGCAATATGAGAAGATATATAGGACAAGGTAGAACCTGGATCTATCAAAGCATATACATCACAGCAAGAAACCAATAATGTACCTGTGACGACATCTGGTGACGCCTCATGGTCCTGGCGGCTGGACATAGCATAATGCGGTTCTGAGGACCACTGGAACTGGGACCCCTACCACGACCTCTGCCGCGGCCTGCTGGCCCGTGAATACCACGCCTCCGGCACTGACCACCAAGACGAAGATCCAAAGAATCGACCGCTTACTGAACCATAACACTCCCGCCGCCTAAGGACGGACAATCCCTCTTCAGATGGCCCTGTTGGCCACAAGAGTAACAAGCTCCCGAACCCATACGACACTCGCCCGGATGAGACCTACCGCATCGAACGCACCGAGATGTGGGTGGTCTCGATTGGTGACGGTCTCTGCCTCGAAACCTCAAGTCTCGGAGCCCCGACCGCCTCGAATGACCCGGCCGATCGACCTCCCGCGAAATCGAGAAGGAGCACTCAGGCCGGGCTGAAATGTGGACCTAGTTTGCTGCTGAGGCCGCCCGCCAAAATCGCCTCGAGACTGCTGCCCCGCCTCTTGGCCGGCCTAAATCTAGCCGATCTCGCTCTCTCGCCTCAATCCTCGCGCATACGCTGCATCTCCGCAATATCCATCCTCGGTGAAGAGCCACCCCCAAGCATGCAGTAATCATATGACGGTCTAACCCCATCACATATCGATGAACCCTGTCTGCCATGTCAGCTACAATGGTGTGCGCATACCTGGCCAAAGAGTCAAACTCCAGGCTGTACTCTCTGATAGTCCTCCCGTCCTGCCTCAAGGTCAAGAATTTATCTACGCGGGCTCTCCTCCTCTCATGAGGTAAGAAGTGATCCAGGAAAGCCTCTGTGAACTCCTCCCAAACAGATGGAAGAGCATCCTCGCCTGCGACAACACCCATGACTCAAACCAGTTCAACGCAATATCGCGTAACCGGTAAGAAGCTAGCATAACGGACTCAGTATCCGAGGCCCTAAGCACCTGCATGGTCCGTCAGAATCGCCGAACAAACTCCCGCGATCCTCCTCGAATCTCGAACCATAGAACTCGTGGATGACAACCTAGGAAATCCCAACTGTAAACCGCTGGCCTAGGTTGGTTGCCGCTCGCCGCTGCCGCTCGCCATTATCCGTCAATAACCGGACTGTTCTCGTAATCTCTATACTCACCGGCCGTGGATCGAAGCTCCGGCATCGCGTCTCGTGAGGCCGCCGCCGCCGAACTCGCTGAGGCCGCGACGCCGTGGAACTCGCCGCCCAAACATCATCTCGTAAGGATCGGGCTCGTGCCTCGTGACTCCGCGCCCCACTAGCGACTCTCACCGCTTTGCCCTTCTGGGCCGCTGTTGCCTTGCGTGGAGGCATAACTGGTACATAAAAGAAAATATCAGAGGAAGTTCAACCTATATCACAGCTCTATTGCACGATCTTTAGAGTGAAAGAATGGAAACCAATCCTAAATATCCTGCAGCCTCCTGATTATAGATGTGGTGCACAACACACCGATAATCAAGACTCTACTAGACACGATGCCTCAGACACTTTCCGAGGACTAATCGCTCGATACCACTTTTGTCACGACTCCGACTGGCCGCGATCGTACTTACCGGCACTGTCGGTATACATCGAGAATAGCAATGAACATACATAACACATAACTTATAAAAAGGTAAACATCACTGGCCAGCCGATAAGGCTGCCTTCCATAAAAATATACTTAATCAAAAGTACAACTTGTTCTTACAGCCCAAAACGCAAACGTGACCACAGACCTCTAAGAATAACAACTATGGCGGGACAGGGCCCCGCCATACCCCTAAATGTACACAATACCTATAGCATCAGGGAAGAACCGTACCAACAAAACAAGCTTCCGGAGGAATGGAGCTTCTGACACCGGAACAATGATCCTAAGAATGAGGATCCACCACCGCTACCTTTACTGCAGATTTAACGCAGCGGCGGGGGTCGATAATACACATGTACCAAGTATGTAAAACTGGAAAATACTGTAATAATATTATACGTCTAAAAATAAGCTGGAGTCAGGGATGAAAACTCAAATCACCTTGTACTGTGTCTTACTAACAATGAGAGTAACAAGTATATATATATATAATACTGCATAAAAATAGGAGGATCATGATCAAAACAGGGTCCCTCGCCCGTAGTATCACTAAGCAATCCTACTCTTGGGACTATTACACCCGCATGAGTCCTGTGGACCCGCATGAGGTATTCCTCGTGATAGTCAGACTACCGCATGGGACTATTTCACCCGCATGAGCCCATAAGGACTCGCATGAGGTATTCCTCGCATCATGGGTAGCAAATCCACGGAACAGGTGGTATAACGTTTTGGGGGTTTTGTTGACACACAATTTTGACCCTCCCGTCCAGTCATTAACTATAAAATTACACTAATTTTCCACAATAATTCTAATAATTTTAAAATAATAAAATGCAGCAATAAAACATTAATACATGCATAAATAAGCAATTTAATAATGGTACCGCGTCTTACGTAGAAAATTACGCACTTAGAGTCTCGCGCCCATAGTTATTAATTTTAAGCTCTATCATAATTCTTAAACGATAATAAAATAAATAAATACATAAAATAAATAATTTAGCAATGACGTCGTGTCAAGTAGCATAGTCGCATTTATTAATACGCAAATCAATTTCATAACTTATTTTTTTAATGATAAGTAATGCACAATAAATAAGATTTTTTTATAATGGCGCCGCATTCTAAAACATTAAGCACTAATTAAATAGCACACCCGCATTTATTATTATAATAATTTAAATTTAAACTTAGACTAATAAAACACCTAAATAATTTAATCACAATTTAAATAATTTAATTTATCACTAATTAATACACCTAAAACTAATTCCTAAACTAATAACACTAATAACCCAACAAATTAATACCATCAGCCCATTTTTTTTAAATTCCCAGCGACCCATAAACCAAAGAAATTTCAACGAATTCTCGCCCAAACTCGATTCGCTACCCAAGACAAGCCCATCTGCCCTTTATTTCCTCCATCCTCGTCCCTTAGCCCTAAAAGAAAAACAACAAAAAAAATGAAAACCCTAAAACTCCTTCCTCCCTAGCCGACACCCTGCTGTCACGGATTTTCCATTGAAAAATCCGGCAATCCTTCACCTCCCTCATCCCGTCAATCCCGGCGAATCTACACTCCACCATCTCATCCCCCTTCTGTCGTACCATGCACCCCAAATAAATCTACCCAAATCAAAACTTACCATAATAAAACCTTACCATAACCAACCCTTAATCGATTTTACACCAAAGAATCGGGGAGAATTTCAGCCCAAATCTCGTCCAAAATCAGCCTTGATTACTTGCCAACTTAGAACCTAAAGTTAGGCTATATAAAGCACATGCAATCGATTCAGGAGGGTAGGGCAGAACATCCGAAAAAAAACAATAGAAGAATCGAAGCCTGACTAAGCTATTCAAAGAGACCAGCATTCGAAGAGCAGAATCGAATCGAGCCATTCAGAATAAGAACACAATTTTAGTAGTCAACCATTCTCGCAAAACCCTTCCTTTTCCACTGCATTAGCAAGCCTTCCGAGCGGACCAACGACTTGATACGCTCGGTCGTCCGAGAAGGTAAACCCATTTTCTTCTCGAAATTTCAATTTGTTATGCGAACTTACGTGTTTCCGTCATAGGTACTTGGACTGTATTTGTTAATATTGTTGTATGATATTTAGCATGTCTTACTCTACTTAAACAGGTCCTCATAGTTGATGCAATAAGTAAAAATAAGTGGTTTATGTGTTTGTCAAGAGTGGGCTGTGTTAACAATTAATCGAGTGTCGTCTGTGGTATTTTTGCATGTTTTCCAGTGAACCGGTCATATTCGTATCGAATACCGGTCGAACATCAGTGAAGAGCAGAAAAAGAACACTCTCAAACTTTTTATTTTTTGCATATCATTAGTCCTCATAGCGTAAAACAGAAATTCAGAAACAAAGCGTCATTCAAATCGCATAACATATCCTCTAAGTGACTCGACATTCGAAACGCCGTCTCAGCGTCGCTGAAAGTAAAATTATTACCCTTTCAGTCCTAAGTTTGTTTGATATTAGTGTGTACAATATGTTTCTCACATGACTGATTAAGCATGTATTATGTCAATATTAATAGATATTTATGCTTATTAAGCTAATTGCGAAATCTGTTTAGGTAGCACTGATTTATATTAACATTCACGATTGTGATTACTGATGTGTTTAAATATTGTAATCATTGTGGGTATTATAGAAGTCGTTTGTGTATATTAAGTACTCATCATGTCAAAGCAGTTAAGCATGTATAAATTTTGGAAGTCAGAGAATTGGTTTAAGCTACTCATGGGTCTGTTTAGTGTGTTAAAATTGACTATCGATTTTCTCTGTGTAATTCGATCACTTTTAAGTCTGTAGGATGGATTCAGGGGATAGATTCAGATCTTAGGCAGCATGTTTGTTAGTTTAAAAATGGCTCATTATTTTGATATGGCGTCTTAACACTAGTCTCAATTGAAAAAAAAATGGATTGAATAGGTCGGCATTTAGATCTAAGATAGTGAAGCCTATGTTTCTTAGAAAACTCAGAATAAAATATGAATCTGTCGAGAGAACCAAATTAAATGACACCCTTGTCTGTTGTTGTGAATTAAAACTTAAATATGTTAATTTGAGAGGAAGCTTGAGATCATGTGTTGTTTGCTGCGTGATTGATATTGTAGCTCATTCTGCTTTTGAAGATGATCCTGGGCATCAATCCTTACATATCTGTTTCTTTATTTGTTCTAAATATAACTGGTATACATCTTCCATACATGTTACTTTCACTTGATAAGTTTAGGTATATTAGGTGTCCCAGATCTTCTTGTTATCATTCCCTTAAAAGGACTAAGATTTGTAAATTGTTGGGCTTTTATTACATGACGTTATTCCTTAAATATTTCGAATCTGGGCTGTCATTGTTTGATTGTTATTTTGGGCTTTGCTTGTTGCCTGAATAAAGCGGCTATCTTTGTTTAAATATTAATACCAATGCTATTTATTATTTATGAGTTTTTGAGGACATTCTAATCCTTATCTTTTCCTATTTTTTTTTTTTTTACATGGCACGCACCGGAGCAAAATAAAGAGTCTCACGGCGAGACTCATCTTGAGCTACTACAAATGAAGACCCGCATCTTATGTGCTTCATCCTCTCCGCATCAGAAATTCCAAAGCCATAGGCGAAAATGACTTCGCCATCCTTAGAGTCTTTATTATTGCCTCCCCTCTCCCTATTTGTTTACTGTAATTATTTGTCTAACATTACGCTACTAGTAGAATATAATATTGAAGCAATAACTTAGAAGATAACCTCCCCCTCTTAAGTTCTAGGAAACCATTTAATAATTTTCACTTGCATAAATTACTTAGATAGTTAATATATTAGTTCAACATGAAACTCGTTTTTTTCATTAGCCTTCACATAAGAAAATTATCTAAAACATTGATAGCTCATTAGCCTCATAAGCAAACACTGCGTCATAATAACTTTTACTCCTATATATGACACGTATCTGATATGGTATTCAGGTACCCTAATCACATATTTTTCAAAGCTAACTTTGTCTTTTATACTCAAATCTTACAATTTCTATCCCTTTTATTTAAACCCTTTGAAACATGCATTCTTTAGCCATAATAATTAACCTAGGTTTGAACGGACAACCGCAAGTTAGCGGATCCTTTAGGGTGCCTAATCCCTTCCCTTTAGGATAATAAAGAACCCTGATCCAGAATCTCACATAGCTTTTTGCAGACCTTTAAATGGAGATCATTTATAGCATTTTTATGCTATTTAATAAGTGTCCTAATTCACTATAATAATTAGGTGGCGACTCCTTAAAATACATTTTAGGAATCAACCATACGTGGCCCTCCCGTTTCAACTTCAGGTTAAAATGGGGTGTTACAGGTTTACCCCTCATTTATACTCTTACCCTGAAGCAGGTGGTATGACGTCTTGGGGCTTTCCCCTCATTCATACTCTTACCCTGAAGAAGGTGGTATGACGTCTTGGGGCTTGCCCCTCATTCATACTCTTACCCTGGAGAAGGTGGTATAACGTCTTGGGGCTTGCCCCTCATTTATACTCTTACCCTAGCTCAATCGGTCATCATACATAACATAAATAAGTTAAGAAAGCTCCTAACTTCTTATTAGACTTGTTCATATACCCTCTCATTTTAGTTTACTTAAGGCACTGACATATCTTAATAAAAGTAATCCGGGAATTTAAACTAAAGTACTACATACATCTATTCTTTTGAAAATGATTCTTTTTCATATAAAACCTTTGGGCACTTGATGCCTCAAAATCAATTTGCCTTTCATAAATCAAGTTATTTGTCCTTACTTATCTTACTTAGAGTAAATCTCTCCTTATTATTCTTTCATAAAACTAATAAACCAACTTCCCATAAAGTTGTTATATTAATCTTATACTTTAGTAAAATTATACTTTTCCCATAACCAAGGGACTTATACTTTTTAAAACGAAGCAATTATTATATACTTAAAACAAGTAAGGATATCAAATCTTGTACGTCTACCGTACTATATGGGTACAACTACTCATGCTCAAGAGATAGGAAAGTTCCACATACCTCTTCGGTCAATCCACTTGCTAAGCCCAAACTACCGCAAGTAATATGTCAACCTATAATAACCATGATACGTTTATTAACCTCTAATTTCAATGTAGATTATTCCAAGTTCAAAGTTACTAATTCCTATGGAAAATTGGGCAGCATTTCCTTTGTTTCTACATACTTTGCCACCTTTTTTCAAGGCCGAATTCAACATCCAAACACCACATTTAAGGCCCAACAATCCAAACATTTCAAAGGGGATTACACACTTAAACTTAGATGTGTAAAATTCTGCCCCACAATGTACAACAACTAACTTAACAAGTTTAAGGTAGTTTTTAGGCTACAACATGCTCACATAACCTTCTTAGCCAATTCTTTTATACCCAAACCATATTTCTTACATGCAATTTATCTAAGAGCATTATTTACTTCTACAAGTTCCTTCTTCTTCACATGCAACACCAATAACTAGCTACAAAAGAAGAATTGTTACCTTAGAGCTTTAGCCAAAATTATTCCAACAACTTTGCTAGCCTCCTATCCAAGAACACCACCACAATAACTCCTACAAGCTAGCCACAAGCTTCCTTCTTGTCCTAACTTTTCAGATTTTCCTTAAGCTTTGAATTCCTCTTGGATTTCTAGAGAGAAGTGAGAGCTCTAGCTTTAGAGAGAGAAAAAGACTTTGAAAGATGACCAAGTCTTCAAGACTTGGTCAATATAAAGGACATGCAAAAAATCAGATGGGGGGGGGGACACTTGTCACCCTCCCATGGCCTTTTTAAGAGAAGAAATCTGATTTTCTTCAGTTTTTCCGCCAGAATTCCCGCCTGGCGCCTGCAGAAAGGCGCGGCGCTGAAACTTCCGCCACTTCACAGAACTTCCGGCGCCGCGGCGCTGCAACTTCAGCGACCCCACAGAATATCCGGCGCCGCGGCCCTGTTGCTCCTGCCCGAAACACATTTCTGTCCGACTGTGCACTAAACTTGTAATTTCCATAACTTTCTACTCTGATGTCCTATCGACGAACGGTCAGTTGCGTTGGAAACTAGACTCAACGAACTACGCACTAGGCCTTTGAAACACATAGGAACTCTCAATGTAGCTGGTCATAACCCGCCTCAAAGTTGACTAAAACCCGTCCGAAACAATCCGTCAACCTATCTTTCGAAAAATTTAAGTCTTACTCCCTTTCGTACGCTCTCACACGTAAGGCCAGAACTACGGGGTATAACTCTATGCAAAAGCTTCATCTATATTTAGTCTATGCAACGACGAGCATCTGCATCGCGTCTATGCAACGACACCCTTTCATCTAAGCCTATGCAATGGTTTCATCTATGTTTTGTCTATGCAACGACGAACATCTGCATCGCGTCTATGCAACGACGTCATTTCATTTTAGCCTATGCAACGACTTCATCTATGTTTCGTCTATGCAACGACAAACATATGCATCGCGTCTATGCAACGACGCCATTTCATTTAAGTCTATGCAACGATTTTATCTATGTTTCGTCTGTGCAACGACGAACATCTGCATTGCGTCCGGAAACGACGCCATCTTCGTCCGGAAATGACGAACATCTGCATTGCGTCCGGAAACGACGCCATCTTCGTCCGAAAACGACGAACATATGCATCGCGTCTATGCAACGACGCCCTTTCATCTAAGCCTATGCAACGACGTCATCTATGTTTCGTCTATGCAACGATGAGCATCTGCATCGCGTCTGTGCAACGATGCCATTTCATGTGAGCCTATGCAACGACTTCATCAATGTTTCGTCTATGCAACGACGAACATCTGCATCGCGTCTATGCAACGACGCCATTTCATTTAAGCCTATGCAACGACTTCATCTATGTTTTGTCTATGCAACGACAAACATCTGCATTACGTCCAGAAACGACGTCATCTTCATTTCCTTTGCATTTTGACCTCGGGAACAAACACCCTAGAGGTATTTCAGGGAACAAACACCCTATCTTTTCCAACATCCCATCGCAATTGTAACCTAGTGTCATCAAGATTCGACACTGTGACATATTTTTGAATCGGTATTCATCCGTCCATAATTTTAGCATCGCAGCAACCCAGTGTCCTCATAATTCGACACTGGGACATTTTTAAATCTGCGTCAGCTTTGCTTTTTATTTTCGCATCACAACAACCCAGTGTCATCATAATTCGACATCGACAATTTTGAGTCCGTGACGCCCCACTTTTGAGTTCTAGTTTATAAAACTGGACAAAATTGACTACAAGTCAACATCTTTGTCCGAAGACTCTTCCATCATCTCCGTACAAAGAGGGACATGCTGTTGACAGTCAATTTTGACCCGTTTTTCGTATATTTATTGCAATTTTAAGCATTTTAGGACACCACATTTTAATCATCATTTTTTGCCTTTTTTACATAATATTCTATGTGTTGACAGTCAATTTTGACCCGTTTTTCGTATATTTGTTGCAATTTTATTTGTTTAAGACACCGTATTTTAATCATCATTTTTTACATTTTTATCTTTTTATTTTAAATTAAGCATTATGTCTTTGTTAATATTATGTTTTTATTATTACTACACCGTCGTTAATTTTAATAATATTTGCATCTCTTCAATTAATTAATTGACATCCCGTTTTAATTTTAATTAGACATTAAACATTTGTTAAATATTATTTTATTATTATTGCATCGGCATTTGTATTTTAATAATTTTGCATCTTTTTAAATAATTTTTCTTTTAAATAATTAACCCGTTTTGCATTTTGTCAAACCAGTCCAGTCCGAGGCACAATCCGGATCAGTCCAGTACACCATTCCATAAGCCCAACCGCCCATTTTTAAATTTCAAACACCCATTTATTTTCCCCCCAAAACCAAACCTAAAAAAACTAAACCCTAATCATACCCCTATATAATAAACTACCCACACTTCAAAAGAAGAAGAAAGAGGGACTTCAGCCGCGGTACATTTTTTCTCTCCCTCTCATTTTGGTATGTTCATCAGCATACACCCCCCCCCCCCACTGCCTCAACCTCACCCTTACACACGCTTCACACCCCCATCCCTCGACTTCTTCGTCTTCTCCGGCGAAGTCACGCCGACGGAGTACAAACCGTCACTGTCCGACACCACCACCATTTCCGGCGACCTCTAGAGCATTATATAGTGTTTTCTTACCACCAAAGGGAGGCGGAGCTACTGAGATCCATTTCGGAGGGCTTTATGCTACTGGTTGAAATCTCTCTGAGCATTTGTGAGATTTTAAAGGATCTTCAGCAACATGGGCGCCGATAACATCCTCATCTTCTTCACAATCATCATCTCTAAGAACCAGTCGACCTTCATCTCATCCTAGTTCAACCAGATTTTCATCAAAGATATATATCTCTCTCTCTTCTTCAAGGGCGGCGAACAGGAGTTTTCACCCCTTTAAGGGGTTGAGAACTCCATTTTAGGTGACCTCTTGAATATAAATTTGGCGTATTTCAAATAATCTAACAACGGTGAAGCTACTGAGACCCATATTGAGGGTTTTTGCGTTCATGGAGGTACAAGCGCTCCTGGGTGTTCATTTGAAACCCTCAGTTTTACGATTTAGCAAGCTTGGATAGAAAAATCGAAGATTGTGAACCCTCGACGTCTCCTGAGAGCAAACTCAGGTGTTTTCTCTTCTTGTTTGCTATTTTAGTGGTCCTTTGTGTTGCATGCTTTATTGGGATTTATTGATAATGTTTACTGGGTGAGATTTTGTGTTCTTGGGGTTTATTTGGCGCTCACTGGCTTGCGGGTTATGCAAATTGTTGGGTTTATTAAAGTACTTCTTTAGTGTTCTTGTTCAAAATCTTGAATTGCTAGATGGATTGCTGGGTTTAGTTTTAATTACACATTCCTGTCATTGAAAATGTTATTATTGTGTTTAAGTGCGATGCTTGTGCTTTAATTTCATCCGGGTTATAGTATTACCCTCAAGGGTGTTGCTAACTTGGTTACCTATTAGTTGTAACTTTGGGTTCTGCCATGTTCTTCATACTGGTTATGTTCTTCATATTCATATTCTTCATTGTTCATGTATGTTAGAACTTTTATTTTATATTCATTGTTGTCCTAGCTTTCTATATACTATTTCTTACTTTATATTATTTAGTATTCTTACTTTATATCTGTGCACTGTTCTGCCCCTTTATCTATTATATATAATATATATATAGTACTCCACTACTACAATAAATTATACATATTATATATTTTATATATTGTTGCTTGTCTTTTTTTGTATTGAGTATTGTGCTGTTGTGCTTTACCTTTCATCATATATATATATATATGTCTGTTGCTCTCTAGTTATAATATATGTTTATATTATATATTACTTACTCAATATGCATATATGTGTTTATATATTCTCGATATATATCTATATATGTTATATAATTTATACTATATATAAAATATATTTTGTATACTATAATCATCATATATTATATCCATTAACCTTGTATGTTCCTCTTTCTCCTTGGCGTGCTACTTTTGATATATATATTATCTCTGTTATATATATTATATCCCCTTTCACAATCTATTCCCATTTTGCCTTTTGTATGCTACTTTTTTTTTGTCCTTTCTTAAACTCTTTCAGCTTTGATATATATAAATATATACTATCTTTATTGTATTTCTGACTGTTCGGGGTTACTGTGAACTTCCTTTTGTTTTGCAGAACGCAGGTATACATACGAGTGCATACAACTAGTCTGAACGTTACAAGCTTTGGGTTTGGTTTAGCCTTCCACGATAGTCTGTCATGCCTAAGGTTCTAGAAACCTTTTGATCTTAATGCGACATTGGAAATGGAAGATAGTAGCCCCATTTGCTTCCTTGTCTTTCAAAGATGAGATCTAGTATGATTATGAGTCCTTAAGTTTATTTTCTCTCTAAAAGTTAAATGGCCGAAGAAGGATTTATCCGTCGATCTGGAGGCCTCCATGGTAAGCGAGACAGAATATGTGGGCGGGGAGGAAAGTGAAAAGATTAGACGAGAATGCATGATATCGTTCACCGGGAGGTGAGTCGACCGCAGCCGAAGCGATATTGGCTTCTCATGTCTTAGTATCTTTGGCATAATTCTAGTTGAGCCCACACTATATAAAAAATATATATTTACATACACATATCTATATATATATATATATATATATATATATATATATATACACACACACTACGTTGTGTTTATTTGATAATTTATTTGATTAGTTACTAACTCTTCTACTAAGTGTCTTTGCAGGTACCCGGAGGCGCACCCCAAAGTTAAAGCATTCGCATAAAAGGAAAATAAAGCGAAATACCGCTAAGTTTTCTTCACCTCCTCTTTATATGATTATTTGCTTTCATTACAGTCTTGTTAAATATATATCTATTTTAAATGTTTGCATAGTTTCTTAGTTAGAACACCCTTAGAATTGCATAATACATTTAGCACAATAATATCAACCTAAGTTTGAACGGATAACCGTAAGTTAGCGGATCTTAGAGGGTGTCTAACCCCTTCCCTTTAGGATAATAAAGAACTCTTACCTAGAATCTCACATAGCTTTCGCAGACCTTTAAATGGAGATCATTTGTAGCATTTTTATGCTATTTAATAAGTGTCCTAATTCATTAGACTAATTAGGTGGCGACTCCTTAAAATAAATTTAGGAATCAACCATACGTAGTACACCGTTTTCGACTTCGATTAAAATGGGATATTACACTATGTTTATTTCTTCACAAAATGACATTGCATCTTTTTATTTTAAATTAAGCATGATATCTTTGTTAATATTATGTTTATATTATTATTACACCATCGTTTTATTTTATTAATGTTTGCATCTCTTTAAATAATTAATTGGCATCCCGTTTTTATTTTTAAGTAGACATTAAACATTTGTTAAATATTATATTTTTTATTATTGCATCGGCATTTGTATTTTAATAATTTTGCATCTTTTTAAATAATTTTTCTTTTAAATAATAAACCCGTTTTGCATTTTTGTCAAATCACCAAATTCGAGGCACAACTGAATCACCCAATCACTAAAACCGGCTCAAATCGAGGCCCAAAAATGAGGCCCAGTACACCTTTCATCTTTTTCCCCCAAAACCCAAAACTAAACCTAAACATAATCCCACACTATAAATAAAACTATTCCCTCTCTATTCTAAAAAAAATACTTCAGCCGCACTTAACATTGGGGATACCCATTTTATCTCATCTTCTTCATAATCCCTTCTACTTTTCAAGAACACCCCTTACCTTCACCATTCTCCCTTTACTCTCCAGAACCGTCGACCACCACTGACCCCACTGCTCCTCATCGTCGGCGACCCAACGAACCCACGTCGCCGTTGTCCTGTTCCGGCGAACCATACCAAAATCAGCCGCATCTCACCTGGAATACACTCCTCTTTCATATTTTGCTCTCTCTCTCATTCCCACACCCCTACTCCCGTCAACCCCAACTCCGGCGAACCCTTATCGCTGGCGACCCCTCTCACACATAAACAACCAGCAGTCGTCACCCTCAGCCTCGCCCCCTAACTTCGGCGAAGTCACGCTGCTGGAGTTCGAACCCTGCATCTCGTCGCCGGTAAACACATCATCGATCACACCCTCTTCTCTAAACCACCACCACTGTAGCACCTAGTTGTCGACCACACTGACCCGTCGTCGGACCCACTGCTCATCGATGAACCCCCACCCGACAACCACTAGGGCGGTGTCGCTCCGGCGTTTCGTCGTGGAAGTGACGTCGCCGCTCATTTTGCTATTGACACTAATCGGAGCTCGAAACTCCGGCGACACTATGTTTGTTTCTCTTTATCTTGCTATTATATGTTTGTGGTTTTATGTTGGACTGATTTTCGCATTTGGTATCTTGTTGGGTCTGCTTTATCCTCTTCGAGTTGTTGGATTCAGCTAACGGACTGATTTTCTCACTATATTTGGTAACTAGTTGGAGTTTTTAAAACTCCGGCGATATTCTGACTCCGGCGAAGTTGCTCACTGTTTTGCTACTTTCCGGATGGATTTTGACTTTTTGGGCCCTCTAAAAGTTCTGGTGAATTTGGCTAATTCACTAGTGTTGGTTACGTGTTGTTGTTGCTTTACTAATCGCTGGTCTGGTTTTGGATTGTTTTGGACTGTTTTTTTCCGGCTTTTGTTGTTACTGTTTTTAGCCATTTTGGCGGACTGATTTTTGGCTATGTTAGCTACTGATTGTTGGTTATTTTTGCTGGTTAACTGATTTGAACAAGATACTACATTTGATTGGCCAATGAAAAAGTTATCCGTCGATTTTTGAGGCCTCCACAGTTGCAAAGACGGAAAATAAAATAAAATGAAGCTTTTTGGGCGTTGATGATTTCTTCTACTTACACAGGATAACCAACATGCGCTGGCGGGGCCAATTTTCGCAGTCGGACTTGTTTAGGATGTCCCACTTTATTTTATATATTTGAGCCCTCCGTGTTTAAAACTATTACTGTTTTGGCGCGGATTTGAAGGTTTTATTTATTTTATTGTTTCTAACAATATTGGCCGATGAAGGAATCTCCTTCTGATTTCCAAGGTATCCCCTGTACAAAAGACAGATTTATATTTGGCCTTACTTATTAATTCTTGTCATTGCTTTAAAATTGTTTATTCTATTACTAACACTTTTACTAAGTGTTTATACAGGTACCCGGAGATCATCTTGTGCAGAAGGCCTAAAAAGGGCTAAAAGATGTCACGGAGTTTTATTCGATTTTAGCTTTATTATTCTGTATTGCATTCCATTATAATTGTAAATTATGAAAACTGCTTAAAATATGTAGAATAAAAAGGCAATAAATAATTAACTTAGGTTTGAACGAATAACCGCAAGTTAGCGGATCTTAAAGGATGCCTAACCCCTTCCCTTTATGATAATAAAGAACCCTGATCCACAATCTCATTAATTTCGCAGACCATTAAATGGAGATTAATTGCAGTATTTTTATTGCAATAAATCAAGTGTCCTAATTCACTTAGCTAATTAGGTGGCGACTCCTCTAAATCAGCATTATTGCTCCATCCAGGGAACCGCGTCAAAGAGCAACGTTGCGGATACCGTTCATACCCCGAGGTCAAAAACGGGCACGACAGTTACAAGTAATATAGTCTGGTAAGACCGAATATCGTCCACAGAGACTGGTTTCTAATTACCGAATATCTATTCTAGGTTATCTATTTGACAAACGATGGTTGATTTGAGTTTTTATCTAACACTACTACAGTAATTGCAAGAATTAAACTAAATTACTTTGGTTTAATCAGTTATGATGGAAACAGGGCTTTCAATATCCTCGACTATCCACTCTTTTCAATCCTTAATGCAACAAGAATGACTTCTTCTTCTACGTTAAGATAGCAGGTTAACTAGACTGTCTTATATTTCGGTTAGGATAAATAATAACTCAACCCCAGTGCAGAAACCTTCTATATTTCTATGATAGGTTTTACCACATAGGAGGATTAAGAACAATAACCTATAATGCTACACAAGTATCGGGGTACTTTCGTCCGCGATTTTAATCTATGTCTATTCAATTACAGCATATCCAAATCTCTCCTCTCGGTTCTTGATTCGAAATCATATAGATTATGATAATTAGTGATCAGTTAACTATCAAACATTCATACAAATATTGAGTAAATCTTAATCAAGTGAAGAAGAAACAAAACTAATGCATTAACTCATGAAAAAGAGTTTCAAGCGATTCAATAGGAAATCCCTAATAAAGTGTTTAGCTCCTAGCCAAAGACATGCTAAGAACTAATACAAATCCAAACATGAACTGAATTGAAATAAAGAAAAGAAAAGAAAATACTTAGAACTAGGTTTCCAATCTTGTAGCCTCCAAGGTTGTGATATGTTGTCCGTTCCAAAATCCTTCTCCAAAATATGTCCTAAGGGCTTAAATATGCTGCAAAAATCATGTACCCTGGACCCTTCTGCCCC
The DNA here is from genome assembly GCA_029844215.1 of Przewalskia tangutica. Taxonomy (NCBI): domain Eukaryota; kingdom Viridiplantae; phylum Streptophyta; class Magnoliopsida; order Solanales; family Solanaceae; genus Przewalskia; species Przewalskia tangutica. Next base: position 11,168,198 of record CM056739.1, on the reverse strand, counting down.
TGGCCATTTCACTTCGGATCTGGAAAATCCCGTCTTGGCGTCGCGGCCCTGCATTCCGGCACCACGGCGCTGAAACTCCTGCGGGCTCTCTGATTAAATGGCGTCGCGGTCATGCTGAATGGCGCCACGGCGCCATTTGCGTTCGTCTGAATCTCCAATTTTCAACCTTTTTGCCTCGGGACCCTCATTTTATGCCCAATTTTCACTCATTTTTGTCATTTTGCCTTTTTTGAACCCCTGTGACTCAAAAGAAAGAAAAACGACCCTAACACGACACTTATTTAAACAAAAATGGGAAAAATACTAACTAAAAATGACTTTAAAACGTATACAAAATACACCTAACAAATACCCCAAACTTAACCTTTGTTCGCCCTCGAGCAAAGATCAAAACAAAATCAAAGAAACAAAAACATACAGACTCAAAGACTCAAATCAAGTAGCTGCACAAGGTTACTTAGAAAAGCATGAATGTCAGTTGGGATAATATGCTGGAACATATATAGCATGAATATAACAATCTATAATTTCAAGCCAGATATTTCGCAAATTCATTTCAATCACACTCAATGGAAACATGAACACTAACCTGTGCATGCCAATTTTATTTAGTTCTATGGACATGTTTACTTGCTATTCTCCACTAATCATAGACATACATTCCAGAGATCTTCAGGATTTTTCAGGGTTGTAATGTAGGCTTAGGCAGGGGTAGATAAACGTGGACATTTAAGCTCTATTTACGTATCATAAGCGTTTTTCCCATTCAATCATTTCGTCCTTCTTTTTGGTATTCTTTTCCGTTCATACCTATCATTCCCCTATTCTCTTTTGAGAGCATGAAACACATTCACATAGGCACCCCAAAACTTAAGCTTTTACATATTTTTCATTGGGGTGCATCAATTTTTTTATTTTTTTCCACTCTTTTTTTGTATTTCTTTTTCACACTTCTTCATCCCAATTTTCAATTACTGCTTATGGAACACAAGATAATCATAGGGTGTCAAAAAAAGAACTTATTTTAGGCTCAAAGGGCGGACTAGGGATATAATTTACTGTATTGTAGGTAATGAAATGTAAGAAGAGCTAACAAAGAAATGCCTGAATCATCTCCCTAAACATGTACATCTTTAACTATTTTGCCTCAAATAACAAGCAAGCAGACTCATAGACATTTTTCAACCATTTTTTTCATAATTGACACACATATGTTAAGCACAAATATCCCAAATAATTAGATTTTCATGAATTTTTGGCATATCTAACTTAAGCACACAAATTTTAGCTTCTAATTCCATTACATTATCTCACTTAATCCATTAGATATCTTGAGAAACTACAACATGCTTGATCCATAAAAAAAATTTGACTCACCAAACACCTAAAACAAACAAAAAGACACAACAAAAAGACTCAAAACAAACAACAAAACAAAATAAGATTCCCCCCCAAACTTAATCGACACATTGTCCCCAATGTGTGAAGACTAAAAATAAGGGGACAACTTACAGACACAAAACAACGGTCATAACGGAGGCCTGAGATGAGATTCTTGAAATTGCACAGGTCATCGGGACTCTCTGAACCACTGGATTTCAGCATTTTGACACTTGAGTTTCCATTCCACCTGACATCAAAACATAAGACAAAATCCAAGACCGTGAGACTGTTCAAGACAAAATAAAATAACTAAAACAAAAATAAAAATAACATAATTAAAAACATTGGGTTGCCTCCCAAGTAGGGGTGCACAATTTTCGGTCCGGACCGAAAAATCGGACCGGACCGAACCGGACCGAGATTATCGGTCCGGTCTTCGGTCCTTTAAAATTCTTGTTTCGGTTTTCGGTCCGGTCCGGTCCGGTCCAGGGTCGGTCCGGTCCGGACCGATTTTTTATTTTTTATAATATATATAATATATATTATTCCTAATTTTCTAAATTCCTAATAAATATAATATATATAATTCCTAATTTTCTAAATTCCTAATATATATAATTTATATAATTCCTAATATATATAATTTCTAATATATATAATATATATAATTTATAATTTTCTAAATTCCTAATATATATAATTCCTAATTTTCTAAATTTCTAATATATAATATTATATAATTCCGGTCAGTTAGGGCCGTTTTTTTTTTAAAATTGAATTACCAATACTGAAATTGACATTCTCGGACGCGGTGCCACGAAATTTTTACGTTGAAATCTATTGTATATCGCGAGATATTTAGATTTGAAAATGGGAAAAACGTAACGATTTGGGGGAAAAGAGAAATTGAGGGGCAAGATGGACGTTTTTGGAGAAATTCGGTGAAGAAAACGGACTTTAGTCGGGTTGGGATTATTCGTCTCGAAAAAATACGCGAAATAAAAAAAAACAATAGATCAAACGGACGTCCGAGCGCAAAGTTATGACCATTTAAAGTTTCACTAATTTACAACTTATATTTGATATGTCAATACGCATCGGGCCCGTGGTGGGGTGGGGCTGGGCCGGGGCTTGGGGCCGGGGGCTGGGGTCAATGCCGAGGTCAGGCCGGCGGACTGGGGTCATGGGATCGCTCGAGAGGGATTCGGCCCATTCGGTCGAGAGACCGACCAGGACCGAATGACGACCGACCGACCGACCGAAATTCGGTCCGGTCTTCGGTCCGGAGAATACGAATGTTTGGTCCTCGGTCCGGTCCGGTTCGGTCCGGTTTTGACCCTTTGTGCACCCCTACTCCCAAGTAGCGTTGTCTTTAACGTCTTTTAGCCGGACGCAGTTAATTTTTACTAGTGTCCAGTGGATCCTTCTGCGAACTGCTTGCAATCCGCACAGTTATTGTTGCAGGTCTCACTTCTCCTACAACACGTTTTTCAAACAAGGGCCTCATATCTAAGATTATCCCCCAATTACACAAGCGCACTTGTCTTCTGGCTCTATAATGTAGGGATCGTGAAACTCCTACATCTCTCAACTTTGGGGTGCCTCGAGGTATGGATTTTCTGGTTGGGGCTCAGCAATGATAGTTGGTGGTGTCTTTTCTGCAACGGGTATAGGAAAAAGAAATTCCAAGGAATCCAAAAATGTGAAAAATTGGATCTCAGTAACAACTTCTTTCTATACACCAACTATCTCTCTCAATTTCTCATTATTCTCAATAGTTTGTTGTGGTTCAGGTTCCTCACTCTGCTTATCACTTCCCACAACTATGTCGCTAGGCAGATTTTCTTGTGGTACATTGATCACCATATCCATCAGCTGTCCTATTTATGTCTCCAAATTTTTGAGGGACACCCTTGTCTCAGCCATAAACTGAGTCTGGCACTTGGTGAGCGTGAGTATGGCTGCCTGCAACTCATTTTAATCTTTCCGTGGAACCTGTGAGCTAGGCTGTTGTTGATGATTCCACTGCCCCTGATAGTAGTAGTAGTCCATGGCCTTTTTTTTACTAACTTTACCTACAAAATAAGAAAAACAACAAACAGTGATAAAAGATGCTCGCAGAACAAGTTATAAATTTGTTTCTGGAGCAACCAAATTAGAAATAAAATAACATAACCAAATATATACAAATCAAATTAGAAATAAGAATAGATAATTCGATATTGAAAGTACGCCAGTCCCCGAAAACGGCGCCAAACTTGTTAGACGATTTCCAATTGCTCACGCAAGTGTACGTATCGTTACAAGTAATATAGTCTGGTAAGACCGAATATCGTCCACAGAGACTGGTTTCTAATTACCGAACATCTATTCTAGGTTATCTATTTGACAAACGATTGTTGATTTAAGTTTTTATCTAACACTACTAGAGTAATTGCAAGAATTAAACTAAATTACTTTGGTTTAATCAGTTATGATGGAAATATGGCTTCCAATATCCTCGACTATCCACTCTTTTCAATCCTTAATGCAATAAGAATGACTTCTTCTTCTACGTTAAGATAACATGCTAACTATACTGTCTTATATTCATGTTAGGATATATAATCACTCAACCCCAGTGCAGAAACCTTCTATATTTTTATAATAGGTTTACCACATAGAAGGATTAAGAACAATAACCTATAATGCCACACAAGTATCGGGGTACTTTCGTCCGCGATTTTAACCTATGTCTATTCAATTACAGCATATACAAATCTCTCCTCTCGATTCTTGATTCGAAATCATATAGATTATGATAATTAGTGATCAGTTAACTATCAAACATTCATACAAATATTGAGTAAATCTTAATCAAGTGAAGAAGAAACCAAACCAATGCATTAACTCATGAAAAAGAGTTTCAAGCGATTCAAGAGGAAAACCTTAATAAAGTGTTTAGCTCCTAGTCATAGACATGCTAAGAACTAATACAAATCCAAACATGAACTGAATTGAAATAAAGAAAAGAAAAGAAAATGGCGCCGCTGTCATGCTGAATGGCGCCACGACGCCTCTTGCGTTCGTCCGAATCTCTAATTTTCGACCTTTTTGCCCCGGGACCCTCCTTTTATGCCAAATTTTCGCTCTTTTTCGTCATTTTGCCTTTTTTGAACCACTGTGACTCAAAAGAAAGAAAACGACCCTAACACGATACTTATTTAAACGAAAATGGGAACAAGACTAACTAAAAATGACTCAAAAACCTATACAAAATACACATAATAGTTGCGGCCCTTCACGGCCCCGCGGCGATTTCTGACTTGTTTCATATTTTACACATCGTACACTTCCTCCTTCATTTACCAACGTGAAACACTCGTTATTTGGCCAATAATCGTCTATCATTTCATGTCTCAAACATTTCGTATACGTACCAATATCTCTTTCATTAAGAAAATTTACAATCCTTGGTACAACGTGTGCACGTGTGTGGAAATGATGTTTCCGACGTGCGGAGCCCCAATTTGTTCGAGTCATAAATAATAGGATTAACTTTATTCACGTTAATAAATTTCCAACAAATTTTGACAAAATAAATTAGAGGAAAATTGAGAATGTGACTGCTGAGAGAAGAGTGAGATAAAGTAGAAAACCAATCAAAATTTGCCTGGTGAGAAGAGTAAGGTAAAGTAGTAAAGCTTTGTTAAAGTTGAAATATGAAAAAAATAACCCCTTGATTATTCTTATTAATGAAAGACATATATATACAAGTTACAAGGAAGATCCTCTTCCTATTCTACCTAGGAATTCCGATTCTATAAGAATACTAACTTTACAATTATGGTAATATTACACTACTAATTAAGGTACAAACCTAAGTCTAATATTCACCAAATATACAAAGGAAACCCAAAGGGTCCCATATACACTTTAACACACACCCGCAGTCATAGCGGGCGGTCTTCGTACGCTGAGACTGTCTCTAAAATATTCAAAAAAGACCGAGGGAAGACCTTTGTAAAGATGTCTGCAATCTGATATCTGGATGGGACATAGCAGACGTGTACTTGTCCTTTAGCTACCTTCTCTCAAACAAAGTAAATATCCATATCTATGTGTTTAGTGCGATGGTGTTGAACTGGATTACCAGAAAGGTAGATGTCACTTATATTATCATAATACACCAAGGTAGCTTTCTCAATAGGACAATGAAGCTTTAAAAGTAGATTTCTTAACCAACATGACTCCGAAACCACATTGGCTACCCCTCAATACTCGGCCTCTGCACTTGAACGTGAAAGCGTAGATTGACGCTTGGCAGACCATGAGACCAAGTTATTACCCAAAAATATACAATAGCCAGACGTAGACCGTCTGGTGTTAGGACAACCACCCCAATCAGCATCTGTATATGAGACACGTGTAGACGTAGATGAAGGGTACAAATGCAAACCATAATCAAGTGTTCCCTGAATGTACCTAAGGATGCGTTTGAGCGCATTCATATGTTCAACTCTGGGATCATGCATAAACAAACACACCTCCTGGACTGCATATGTAATGTTTGGTCTTGTGAACGTAAGATACTGAAGGGCACCTGCAAGACTACGATAGCGGGTCAGATCCTCATACGGAGAGCCAGCTGCAGCTCCCAACTTGGGTTTAGTATCAACTGGAGTAGAAGTGGACTTACAGGATGACATCTCAGCCCTCTCAATTATCTCTGTTGCATACTTCCTCTGTGTTAAGAACAATCCGCATGCATGACGAGTGACTGCAATTCCCAAAAAATAGCTCAAGGGTCCCAAATTTTTCATGGCAAACTCAGAACTGAGCATTATCATAATAGACTTTCTCAAAGCATCAGAAGAGGCAGTCAGAATAATATCATCAACATATAACAATATATAAGCCATGGAAGAATCCTGACGATATATGAACAATGAATTATCAGACATGCTGTGAGAAAAACCCATAGTCGAAACAAAATCAGCAAACCTCTTATACTAAGCCTGTGGAGACTGCTTAAGTCCATACAAGAACTTCTTAAATAGACAGACATGATTAGGATATCTAGTATCCCTGAACCGCAACGACTGATGCATATACACTGTCTCCTGAAGATCACCATGTAGAAAAATATTCTTCACATCTAGCTGATGAATGAGCCATGATTTTGAAAGAGCCAAGATGAGCACAGTGCGAATGGTAGCCGGCTTGACCACCGAGCTAAATGTCTCACCACAATCCACACCAACCTGCTGAGTCTTACCATCACCTACAAGTCTAGCCTTATGCCTTGCAAATGAACCATCAGAATTTTCCTTATGAACAAAAATCCACATAGACCGAATAATATTAACACCAGATGGAAGGGGTAACAATTCCCACATCTTATTATCAATAAGAACATTATATTCCTCGGTCATGACAATTTTTCAATTAGGGTCATTTAAGGCAGACACATGATTACGTGATAAGGGGGATTTCAGAACATTAGAATTCAAATTGAAATATCTTTTTGGTTTAAAAATACCCCGTTGACTGCGAGTGACTGGACCAAGACTCTGGGCTAGATTGGGTAAATTTTCGAGAATTACCGTCGAAGGCACTGTGGCGCTAGGGGCGAGGACTGCGGCGCCAGAAGTGCAGGGTCGCGGCGCTGACGGCGTTTTTTTGGGCAAATCTGAAAAATAACGTAGAACATAGGGGGAGATATCCTTATCCAAAAAATCATAAGAACTAGGCACGAGTTTTTCTACTTTAGAAAAGGAAAATTGGGATTCATCAAAGAGAACATGACGACTAATGATAATTCGTTTAGAGGACAAATCAAAGAATTTATAACCACACTGATTTGACGGAAAACCCAAAAACACACAAGGAGTAGAATGTGTCTGAAGTTTGTTGATTGTAGTGGATGAAAACAGTGGATAACATAAGCATCCGAAGACCCTAAGATGAGAATATGACGGAGACTTATTATATAAGACTTTGAGAGGGGATGAATATGTCAAACATTTAGAAAGAAGAATATTGAGTAGATCGGTAGCCATTTGTAGCGCATGATGCCAAAATAATGGAGAAACAGAATAATGAACCAATAAAGTGCGGACAATATTATTAAGGGTACAATTTTTTTGCTCAGTTTTCCCATTTTGTGAAGATGTATGAGGACAAGAAAAACGAAAATTTATCCCATTTTGAGCACAAAACTCTCTAAATTCTCCATTGTCATACTCTTTGTCATTATCACATTGAATGTTTTTTATTTTCCGTTCAAATTGTGTTCTTATGAAAGCTCTAAATTTTATGAAAATGGAAATAACTTGAGATTTTTTCGCAATTGGAAATGTCCATAAATATTTAGAATAGTCATCTAAGAATAAAATATAATAACGATGATCCATAAAATTGAGAACCGGAGATGTCCACTAATCACTATGAATAATATCAAATGACATTAAAGTAGTAGAATTCGACGCTACAAATGACAACTTAATAATTTTTCCCAAAGCACAGGATTGTCAAAGTGGAGTACTATGCGTACCCTTACAAGAAATAAACTTATGTTTATCTAAAGAAGATAAAATAGATGACCCTGGATGACCTAGACGAGCATGCCATAAGGAAGGAGCAAGAGCTGCAAAAATTGATGACATAGCTTGACGCGAGATGCTGAGACTTGGAGTGATTGGATAAAGATCACCCTTATTTTTACACCTCATGAGATGACTCTCCGTTTTGAAATCCTTCACAGAAAACCCAAATGGATCAAAATTAATAGAAACCCAATTATCATTGGTGAATTTACGGACAAACACCAAATTCTTAATCAATTTTGGGGCATGAAGGGTATGTTTCAGGACAAGGGGTGGATGAGGAGAGAACAAAGTTTTATGACCATAACCCTTAATTAGAATAGAATTGCCATTACCAACAGTTATACCACGATTAGTGCTCAAATTGGAATAAGACGAGAGAGAACCTTGATCGAATGTCATGTTGGTAGTGGCGCCGGTGTCCATATACCAATTTGGGTCCGATTGAGTCAAGCCAAGCGTATCCATCGCTGCTTCAATGTCGGTATGGGTGGGCTCCATCGCGTGGGCACGATGGGAGAGGCCCAGTATACTGGATCGGGGCCGCCATGGCGTTGGTCTGAACTCTGAAGTCTGAACTGGGAAGAAGCTGGGCCGCGACTGAGGCGCCGTGGCACTGTAAGGCTGAGCCGCGACGCTGTAAGGCTGCGCCGCGACGCTGTAAGGTGGAACCGCGGTGCTGTGAGGCACTGGGACCCACTGCCACTGTCCAGGGGGTCCTTGTGGGCTCCAGGACTGCTGCTGCTGCTAACGGTTGCCTATGTTGTTGCTGCCATGATTCTTTCCATTATTCTTCCGATTCTGGCCTTTCTTACCACCCCCGTTGTTGTGATTTTGAGTCATGTTGGCTGGATTGGAAGGAGTAAAATTAGAAGCAGTCATCATGACGACAGGACTGGCCCCAATCGCCACTTTCTTAGCCAATCAGGCTTCCTCCAAAGTAAGCATAGAACGGGCTTGATAAAACCCTGGCAGGGGGTTACTCTGACGAATCACCGAAGCAACACCGCTATAGGCCTCTGACAGACCTGCAAACATCTGAAAAACTAGACGACTTTGAGAAATCGGAGAACCTACGTTGCTGAGTTGGTCTGTCAAGTCCTTGAGGTGTTTGCAATAAGAATAAACGTTGAGAAAACTCGTCATAGCCACCTGGGAGAATTCCTGCTCAAGGATAACAATTCGAGAATGACTGTTATCTTGGAATATGTCGCGCAATCGATCCCACGCCGCTATAGCTGTGAAATTTGGTTCCATAATCGTTTGTAAAAGGTCCAAGGAGATAGTGGCATAAATCCACTGAAGAACCTTGACATCAAGCATGACTTATAATTTTGGATCTGCCTCTTTAGTGGGCACAATCGTCGTAGAAGTAGATGCCGTATCACCCCCCATTGGAGGAGTTGGAGGAATGATATGGTGGAGGACTTTATGTGCCAAAGAATGAATCTTAAATAATTCCGCTCACGTCCCATATTAAACGTTTTCTCGGTCAAGAACGATAGGAAGAACGCTCTTGATATTAGAAATTGTGAGAGCAGGGTGAAAAGTGTTCTTATCAGCCATAGGGAATAGAACAATAAGATTCAGAAAAGGGAATTTGTGAGAAAGGTTTTTGGAAGAGAAGATACTCGTTTTTTGTGAAAGAGGAAGAACACAAAAAAATTGAGAATATAGAGCAAAATTTCGAGAAAAGAAGAAGAAATTTTGAGAAGCGGAAGCAGGGTAAAGAGAACTTAGACTCTTGATACCATGAAAGAAATAATTCCTTGATTATTCTTATTAATTAAAGACAGTTATATACAAGTTACAAGGAAGATCCTCTTCCTATTCTACCTAGGAATCCCTATTCTATAACAATACTAACTTTACAATTATGATAATATTACACTACTAATTAAGTTACAAACCTAAATCTAATATTCACCAAATATACAAAGAAAACTCAAAGGGTCTCATATACACTTTAACAAAATACTCGTCTTTTACTGTTACTGGATTGAAGACTATATTATTAGTCTTATGTCTATATTCATCAGTCATTTTTAATATTGTCGCGTTATTTTCTGAAAAATGTTCATTTTTAAGTTCATGCAATTATATAATCGTTTCGGTAATTATTCGTATGGCAAGTCCTTAAGTGTAACTTTTCTTGATGGATAATAATGTACTTCAGCAGCCTGTGTTGAGAAATGAGAATGTGAGTATGTGACTAGACTTTTGTGCATTTAATTACTTGAATTGTCATGGTTAGATCATGGTGCAGGTTACAGAGTGAAGATAATAAAGAAAATACTGAAAAACTTTGTCAAGGTATTATTCTATCATTTTTAGCATTTCTTTTGTTTATGGAAGATATGCTAATAAGGTATAATGTCGCTTATCTGGAGTTCAAATATATATTTAAGAATATTGAGCAATGGTGAAAAAAAATTCAGAAAATACTTTTTCCTGATTTGCAAATATGGATTAATCTGGATCATCAATGGTGAAAAACCATGTGGAGAAATCCGAGAAATTCAAGGATTCTGATTTCAAACGCTGGCAACAAAAGATGTTTTATTTGACTATTGAGGCTCCAACGGCATTGCCGGAAGGAGAAAGGGAGAATGCTCCTACTGATGCGGAGAGAGTCAAAAGGCTGAAGGCTATTGAGACTTGGTGAAGCCAAGAGTTTCTTTGCAAGAACTACATTCTCAAAGTCTTGGATGATACTCTCTATGACATATACTCCACGTTCGGATCAGTACGGGAGTTATGGCAGTCATTGGAGAACAAGTACAAAACTAAGGTTGCTTGTTCGAAGAAGTTCGTCGTCGGCAAGTTCTTAAACTTCAAGATGAGCAATGCAAAGGCAGTTGTCAAGCAAGTGGAGGAACTCCAAGTCATTGTTCATGAACTAGAGGTTGAAGGTATGGGCCTTAACAAATATTTTTTTATTGGTGCTATTATTGAAAAATTACCTCCTTCTTGGAAGGATTTTAAGGTTTATTTGAAACATCTAACGGAGGAAATGAGTTTTGAGCAACTGGTTCTGAAAATTCGTGTTGAAGAGGACAACCGGAAGAATGAAAGGGTTGATGTTGTTTCATTGGAGCCTAATGCCAACATGGTAGAAGACAATGCTTCCAAGGCCAAGTTTCAGAAAGACAAGGGCAAATTTGTTGGTGTCAAGCCATCTTTTGCAACCGAGAGGAATGCACTAGCCCCACAAAGGACCAATGCATTCAAAAAACCACAACCGGAACTATGTTGGGTATGTGGAAAACCTAGGCACGGGGCAAAAAATTATCGCCTTCGCAAGAGTCAAGGGGTGGTGTTGGAGGTTCGAGTAATGTCAACCAAATCAATCGGGCTGAAATTAAGAACCAATTTATTGGTGTTGTTGCTGCATAAGCAAATTTGATTACCAATTCAACCGATTGATGGATGGACACAGGTACTACAATGCACATATGTTCCGAAAAGGACATGTTTTATCTTACCAAGCCATCAAGGATGGAGAACCACTGTTCGTGGGAAATGTCGATGCTGTGAAGGTAGAAGAGAAAGAGAAGGTGACTTTGAGGCTCACTTCCGGGAATGATCTTGTGCTCACAAATGTGTTACACGTGCCTGAAATTTGTAAAAACTTAATTTCTGGGTATGTTCTTAGTAACAAAGGCTTCAAAATTGTAATAGAGTCTGACAAATTTGTACTCACCAAAGGTGGGATGTATGTAGGAAAGGGTTACCTCAGTGAGGGGCTCTTCAAACGAAGTATTGTACCTACTCAGGCAGTTGCCATTATTAATGAATATGCATGCACCAACCCTGTTTCTATGTATATGGTTGATTCCCCTTCTTTATGACATTCTCGATTAGGCCATGTTAAATATCGTTCCTTACAAAGAATGATAAAGATAGACATGTTGCCAAAATGTCCTATGAACAAAATGACTAAATGTGGGGTTTACATAGAATCAAAATATGCAAGTCATCCTCATAAATGATAAATCTGTTGTGAAATCAAACGAAGTGCTTGATTTAATTCATAGTGATTTGTGTGATTACCAAGCAACCCCATCTAGTGGAGGAAATAATTATCACATATCGTTTATCGATGATTGCAATAAATTTTGGTATGTATACTTAATACATACCAAAGATGAGGCTTTGAACATGTTTAAAACATATAAAGAAGAAGTGGAAAACCAACTTGACAAAAGAATTAAGATTCTAAGGTCAGATAGAGGTGGTGAATATCAATCCAATGAGTTCAAAGAATTCTATTCTACTAATGGTATTATTCATCAAACCACTGCGCCATACACTCCAAAACAAAATGGAGTTCCCGAACGTAAGAATATAACATTGAAGAATATGATAAATTCTATGTTGATTAGTTCGGCAACACCCCTTAGTCTATGGGGTGAGGCATTGATTACTGCAAACATGATATTGAACAAAATTACTCAAAAGAAAAATAATCAATCTCCTTATGAATTGTGGAAAGGAAGATTGTCTACTTTCAAAAGGATGAAAGTGTGGGGTTGCCTAGCGAAAGTTCAAGTTCCATTATCAAAGAGAACTAAACTTGGACCAAAAACGGCGGATTTCATATATATTGGTCATGCCAATAATAGTGCAGCATATAATTTTTTGATGTATCATTCCGATGTTAAAGGTATTCACAAAAGCACATATTGTTCTATCAGTATGTCTACATCAAAGAACACGTTTCATCCTGCCCTTACAGATTCTAACATCAAGAATCACATCTCTCTTGTTCTTGAAATAGAAAACGTCCAATATGCGACGTGGCCCGAACTGTTCAAAATTCACGCGCGCTCGTATCAAGTCATCCATCACATAATCCCCGCGGCTCCTGAGAATACGTAGGTGCCAAAAAGCGAGGATGATCCTATGTTGTGGACGACTCTTGATGCCACCGTTCTTTAGTGGATTTACTCCACTATATCTACCGACCTGTTGCAAATGATTATCGAGCCGGACGCTACAACAATGGCTGCTTGTGATAGACTGCGTGACATATTCCAAGATAATCAGAACTCCAGAGCTGTTACACTTGAACAAGAATTTTCCCACGTCAACATAGAAAATTTCCTGAACGTTTCAGCTTATTGCAAAAGGTTGAAAGAATTGGTGTACCAATTCTGCAACGTTGGTGCGCCCGTTAGTGACGATCGTCTTATTTTACAAATGATTGTCGGCCTCTACTAGGCCTATAGTGACATTGGAACTATCCTTCGTCAAAGTAATCCTTTCCCGAAGTTCTATCAAGCTCGCTCCATGCTTACCTTGGAAGAAGCCGACTTGGCTAAAAAGGCGAATACGAGTGCTAGTCACATGGTCATGATGACGTCCTCCTCTCCTTCTCCAAATTTTGGTGACCATTCGAACCTAAACCACTCTCAAGAGGGCAACAAAAATAGTCAGAAAAATAATGGGAAAATCGTGGGGGCAAACTCTGCGGTTCCGATAGCGGTGGGTCCCGCAGTAACGACAATGGACCACAACCCAATTGGTCCTAACCTTGGGCCCCCTGGTCGTGGACCTGGACTAGTGGGTAGTGGCCCAACAGCCCCAACAACCCTTATTTCGCTGGGTTGGCCAGCCTTTCAGGCCCAATTCTTAGCAGCCCGATTTTATTCGACGCAGTGATACGTCGGGGCATCAAGTCGGGGTGCTTGGGCCTCGGTCTCCGCAGATCCACCATGCAGTGGGTCCCACACAAATCGATATTGAAGTCGCGATGCACACACTTGGATTAACTCAACCGGACCCGAATTGGTACATGGACACCGACACCACTACCCACATGACATCTGATCAAGGTACTCTCTTGTCTTATTCCAATTTGAACAACCCTCGTGGTATAATTGTTGGTAATGGTAATTTTATTCTGATTCGTGGTTATGGTCATAAAACTTTGTCTCCACCCCATCCACCTCTTATTTTGAAAAATACCATTCATGCCCCTAAATTGATTAAAAATTTGGTGTATGTTCGTAAATTCACCACTGATAATTATGTTTCTATTTAATTTGATCCGTTTGGGTTTTCTGTGAAGGATTTCAAGACGAGGATTCTTCTCATGGGGTGTGATAGTAGGGAAGATCTTTATCTTATCACGCCAAGTGTCGGTCTCTCGAGTCAAGCCTTGCCATCAACGTTTGCAGACCTTGCTCCTTCCGTGTGGCATACTCGTCTAGGTCACAATTTTGTCTTCCTTAGATACTAATAATTTTATTTCTTGTAAGGGTACGCATAGTACTCCGAATTGTCAATCTTGTTCTTTAGGAAAAATTATTAAGTTTCCATTTAAAGACTACTTCTCATACTTTAATGTCATTCGATATTATTCATAGTGATTTATGGAAGTCTCATGTTCTCAGTTCTATGAGTCATCGGTATTATGTTCTATTTCTGGATGATTACTCTAATTTTTATAGACTTTCCGATAGCGAAAAAAATCTCATTTTTTTCCATTTTCGTACATTTTAGAGCTTTCATAGAACCCAATTTGAACGAGAGATTAAAAATATTCAATGTGATAATGGAAAAGAATATGATAATGGGGTATTTCGGGAGTTTTGTGCTAATAATGGGATCAATTTTTGTTTTTCTTCTCATCATACATCTTCACAAAATGGGAAATTCGTACCATTAATAACATTGTCCTAACTTTATTGATTCATGCTTCCGTACCCCCGTCGTTTTGGCATCATGCTCTACAAATAACTACATATCTTCTTAACGTTCTTCCTATCAAAAGTTTGACATATTCGTCTCTTCTTCACATTTTATATAATAAGACTCTTTCGTATTCACATCTTAGGGTCTTTGAGTGCTTATGTTATCTGTTGTCTCCGTCCATCACGATTAATAAACTTCAGGCTCTTTCTACCCCGTGTGTGTTTTTGGGTTATCCGTTTAATTATCGTGGTTACAAATGTTTTGATTTATCGTCTAATAAAATCATCATTAGTCGCCATGTTATTTTTTATGAGTCCCAATTTCCATTTGCAAAAGTGAGTAGTCCCGTTCCTAGTTCGTATAATTTTTTGGATGAAGGTATATCCCCGTATATTTTTTACCATTTTTCGTACATCTCCCGAACCCAAAATGCACCAACGGGCCCATTGCCCGGGTCCCATTAGCCCCATCACCAAGATCGCTTCAGCCGATCGTGCCCGCATCAGAATCGCCAATGCGATACTGGGGCCGCCATCAACCTATTAAGCCACTTGTCCAAAGGATGTGACACTTTTTTTGTTCGCTCAAGAAAGAATAACGTCATTTAAAATTTAGAAATAATTAATTTTACACTTCTCATTTTATCTTAATGAGAAGTTTTTATAATCATACAAATGTTATAAGTTTAAAAAATATTATGACATATTTTAGACAAAAAATAATATATTTTTTATTTATTTCTTACATTTCGTGTCGAAACAAATAATGTCACACAAATTAAAATAGACGGTACCAATTGAAAAATATAAGTGCAATTAGAATTTTAACTTGATAAATTCAACCTTTAACGTTCTAACTTCTTACTCCTATCAAACTCGTTATTTAAAATTATGTGTTACAATCAAATAATTGTTGATTTTTTATTGGTTTTTCTACCACATGTGTTATTTTGCCCGCCGAAAATGATGAGTTTGAGTGATTCACACCTGCTGAAAGACATAGCAAACTCTTCCTGTTAACGTCAACCTGAAAACGAATTTCTTTAGTTGATAGGATAAAAAAAAAACTAGTAATTGTTCATTCTGTTTTAAACTTGTCACATTTCGCTTCTTAAGAGTTAATTATTTGACTAATCTAAGTAGTTAAATTAGATTAAATTAATTCAACACTTTAAAATTAAAATTTAGATATTCATAAACTATACAAAAAAGTACTATAAATTGCAATTCTCTTCATATCAATATGGTGAAATTATATATATATATATTAAAATGTTAGTCTAAATTCATGTAATTTGAATTTCGAGAAGCGAAATGTGACGAGTATTATGGGACGAGGGAATAATCTAATCGGTTGTTGTTGTCTTTCTGTATCTCATTCAAAAGATGCTGACTCTTTTCCACAATAAACATTTCAACAATGAAAGATAACGGACGCTGTTGTCTTTAGGCTGGCTCCAGCAATAATCCCTTGCCCATTCCAAATAAACAGACAAACAACCTAGTAAAATAGTAGTCGTTTTCATCCTTGTTTTTCCCTCCACTCTATTGAGCTAATAATGATTAGATGTGGACCCAGAATTTAAGCTCGTTGGTTCAATCTTTAAGGTTTTTAATAATGTCTATTATATTTTTAAAGTTATGAGTTCATATCTACTATATGTTATAATTTTAAAGAACTTTTACGCATAAATTTATGTTTTGCGTCGAAAGTACTCAGTCCAGATGAACCCAACAAATTACAGTATCATCCGCCCCTGACAATGACTCTCACAAATATATTTAATCATACTCACAACTCCTAATGAAACAATTCTTCAATCTTTGTGTCTCTCTCCCTCCGTCATTCTAATTCTTCAAAATGTCTCACACACATGACCATGGGGACATGGACATGCCTCATGATATGCCTATGGTGATGAACATGGTGATGAAGATGAATTTCTACTGGGGTAAAGATGTAACAATATTATTCAAAGGATGGCCAGACAACAACCTAGGCATGTATATATTGTCTTTGTTATTTGTTTTCTTTATGGCTTTCGGTGTCGAGATTATGTCGATGGGTCCGATAATGATGAACAAGATGGCCATAGCTGGTGGACTGATCCAAGATGGGATTTATTACACTGTTCGAATGGTTCTTGTTTATTTTGTTATGCTTGCTGTTATGTCCTTCAACATTGGTATCTTCATTGTTGCTATTTTAGGCCATGGCTTGGGCTATTTAGTCGTTAAATACCGTAAACTTGCCACGGTTGATTCTCCAGCAGAGAACACGGGATCAAATGCTACTGATCCTAAAGTTTAATTCTAATCTTTGCTTCTTATTTTTTTGGGTCGAATATACCACCAGGCATGGTACCTAACTAGGTAGGAATTTTAATATTTGTTTGATGTTGACTTCTGTTTCTTTTCTGAGTACATGTGTGTAATTTTGTGGGATCGTCATGTAAAGACATTTCGTATTTTGTTTGTGATAATTTCTTCATCCTGCAATTGTTTTTCGTTTTTCCTGCAGTAAAGAATGTCTTTGTGCAATAACATTCCAATGGAAATGAATTAAAGACAACACGATTATGAATTATGGAAAAAGCTAATTATGTATGTTTGACACCTTGATGTCGGCTCTTCGCCACACACGGATATAGTATGTTCTGAAGAGTGGGTTGTTCACCCATTAAAGCGGTACGTGAATGTTTTGAGACAGTTCGTTCTATATATATGAATTCAGTTATCATAAGAGTGTATTTAGAATATCTATAAAAGAAAATTGTGTGTTTATGATCTACTTGTTTGAGACAGGTATAGAACGAAAGGAAGGGGCTTCAAATGAATCCCTTTTATTGAAAAGTTGTATTCCGCAAATAAGGAAAAAAATACTTTTATCGCATATATATTAACTTTTGAATCCTCTTATAGGGGTAAAGATAGTTAAAAGTTGCTTTAAATTAGAAGTTCTAATTTTATGAATTTTTTTGTCGCATATATATTAACTTTTGAATCCTCTTATAGGGGTAAAGATAGTTAAAAGTTGCTTTAAATTAGAAGTTCTAATTTTATGAATTCTCTTATTAAATTTTCTGTTTGTAGCAATGCTTCTCTATGAGTTATGTATCAACAACAACAACAACATACCTCTGTATTCAAATAGATGGGGTGTGTGGAAAATAGGGTTTACGAAGAACTTACCCCCAAGTTATGTAATCATATATTAAAAAGTATACTTGACATTAGATAGATGTAGAAAGTGTTGAAAATTTATTAAAATGAAATAAAGTTAATCCTATTATTTATGACTCGAACAATTCGGGCCCCGCACGTCGGAAACGTCGTTTTCATACACGTGCACACGTTGTACCAAGGAACGTAAATTTTCATAGTGAAAGAGATATTGATACATATACGAAATGTTTGAGACATGAAATGATAGACGGTTATTGGCCAAATGACGAGGGTTTCACGTTGGTAAATGAAGAAAGAAGTGTACGATGTGTAAAAGATGAAACGAGTCGAAATCCCCGCAGAGCCGTGAAAGGCCGCGGCACAACCACCGTCGGAGCTGCGGAGCGCCGCGCCACTAATTGGTTGCTTGGTCACTAGAAGTTAGGCACCGCGGCGCTTCACTGGTAGTGAGTTCGACGGGAGCTGAAGAGTTTCTTACTTTTGGGCTGGTTTGGGGTATTGATTCCCCACGAATTGGCACATGAATTGAGACATTATTTGGATGTATTACACCTCCTCAATAAGTGTTATTACATGGCTATTGATGGTCATTACTTGGCTATTTGGGAAGTCATATTACACACCCTATAAATTGAGGCTTATGCTTAATTGAAAGAACACACTTGAAATCAGATTTCCTTCCTCCTCTCTAACTTTCTTGCATACACTCAAAAGGCTCTTCTTGTTAGTAAACACTTGAGTTTCCTTTACTCAATTGTTTGTTGATGTTTTATCTTGAGAGACAAGTTGGCAAACACCGTTAAATGATTTATACGGGACAATATTGTCTTAAGGACAGGGTGGTAACACCCGACTCAACAAATCTTTGTGTTAATGTTGGGTTTGATGTTATGATATTTTACCTAACATATCATTTTCAGTACTAAGTTAAAGTCATAAAATGTTGGAACAAATGTCATGACATTCGGACCAACATTCTGATAACAGTTTTGCCCTTACTTCACGGACTGGAGCTAATCTCGTGGGATTTTTACCACAATGGTAAAGTGATCTGGTAGGGAGCTTTGGAGCTAATTATAAACGTGGGAAGACCGAGTCCAAGTAGTTGCTAAACTTGGGGAACAAGTCCAAGAGGTTGGAGAAACTTGCTCCACATTCTTCTCCAACAAACCCTATCAAGCTGCCCACCTTTCTCTCAACTTCTACAACGATTCATTGAGCATTTCAAGGAATACTCTCTACTATAAATAGAGAGGCTACATCAAGGAATCAATATCCAGAAATTCGAAAAGAAATACATCAGAGAGATCTCTCAAAGATCACAACCTAAACACTGGATCAACTGTGTTGCCTGAGCTTTTCGACGACATTCTGTCCAACATTATAATTGCTGCTTAGATTTTAGATTTGTTCTTTATTGAAGTAATTGTAATGAGATGTTGTCTATATCTATTTAGGTAGATTTTTCAGGCATAAGTCATCTGCGACTTAAACCTTTTTATTCCTTTTGTATTATTTTGTAATATTGTAAAAAAAGGAATATATATATATATATATATACAATACTTTTGGTCATTGACCATCATATGTTATATTAATATATAATCTATGTAAATTTAAACTTTTGTGTTCTTTATTATATCCGCTGCATTTTACTCTTCAAAGATTTTTCTGCTTTTATCTAAGTGTCGTCAGTTCTGTCAGACGACATTGTTAACGACATTTGCAAACTATTTCAGCATACAAGCAATTTTACTTTAGATTTGTTTTTTATTATTCCATAGTATTATTCCGGGACCCAAGAAGTGGTATCAGAGTCAATACTTGACATAATAAGTGTTTGGTCCTGCTATATAAACTATGGATCCGGCTAATCCAACAATTGGTAGACTTTCTATTTTAGATGGATTAAATTATGCCTATTGGAAAATTCGTCTACGCTCTCATATCAAATCCATTGATGTTAGAGCATGGAGATTTATTACCAATGGCTATACTTGTCGCGACCCGAGATGATGGGCCGCGACTAGTGCCCTACCTGGGCACCCTTATATCCACCTGTCACATATAATCACACAGATACCAAGGATAATGTAGAAATCGGTAAACCATATCAAAATAGGCAAGCCGACAAGGCTGCCACTATATACGGAAACATCCCAAAATGAAGTACAATAGTACAGCTGACCAACACACGTCTACAATCCACACATGTCCAACCCACACATGACCAACCCACACATGACTACAGACCTCTAAGAGTTTAATAGTGAAATAGATGTGTCGTGGCCCCGCCGCACTTCGAACGTATAAGTCTATAGCAAGGATCTGTACCAAAATGACTAAGCTCCGGAACAATGGAGCTCTTCAAGTAGCTGAGCGGAAAATCTTAAGCTGGAGGATCACCAAAATGAGTACCTGTACCTGCGGGCATGAAACGCAGCCCCCCGAGGAAAGGGGGTCAGTACGAAATAATGTACTGAGTATATAAAACATGAAGTACTGTAAGGAAGATCATAACTGGCCGAAAGATAACAGGAGACAAATATAATAATAAAAAATACCAATGCAACTAGTGCCTTATGAAATGAGAGTCATGTATGTCCATATCATATACCGTACCCGGTCCATTATGGGACTCGGTGAATGAAGTCATATACATACATATCGTACCCGACCCCCTAGTGAGGGTCTCGGTGAAATCATATAATGTGCACATACTGCATCTTACCATTCTCGGGAAAATCATGACGCTCGCCCACGTATATCAGACCACCCTTTGGGACTCGATAAAATCATCATATATGTACATACCCGGCCCGGGACTCGGTGAAATAATATAATCACATCAAGCACGAATAGAATTCATGAGTAACCTTATACAAATTTAAATCATCAATTGACTCTTAATGGAATAAATAGAATGAACTATCACTGAAAAATCAAGGCACTATCATATCATATATCACTAGGAATTAGGATTCATTGGAACTATGCACGTCCGCCGTACATTCATTTATGTAAATCATGCCAAAAGAAAGAAGGAATAGTTTCACATACCTCTTGTCGTCTATACCAACTCAATAATTAAAATACGTCTCGTCTAGCACTTCAACCTATAATAATGGTAACATGTCTGTCAACTCTATGATTACTAGTGTAAGTTATTTACCAAATGATGACTCTCTTTTCATATAAAAATTTGGGCAGCATTTCCCCTACTTATACATACATCCACAACTTACAAAAAATGACAACAATACCAATAACAAGATACAACTCAAGGATATACCAAAACAGTCCCATATACGCCATCGTTATACATTCTTTCTCTTTACCTTTATGTAATACAACAACTACAACAACCAAGACGATTAATACACTTATTTCTCATATTAATCCAGCCCCTTAATCCATAATAAAATAGTCCATAAAAACAGTCTATACTTCAACAACAACGAGGGTGAAATGTCAAGCTTTTTTACATCTTTATTCCTTTAGGACATACGTTAGCAATTGCCACAATGTACATGCATATTCATAACTAAATTTCCAGCATTCTAACTCAACAAAACAGCCCCTAAATTCGACACAACAATTTTCAACAATTTCATGAAGGCCTCGGCCAACAACCATAATACCATAACTCTTTTCATAATTCCTTAAAATCCAATTCACCTTTCAATACTTTCGTATAAACCATTTCAACTTTAAATATCAAGATTTTCTTCAATCTTTAACATGCAATTAGTGATGATAATAACAACAACAACAATTGAATCCAACGTAAAAAAAATTGTCCAAAATCGGTAACAACAACATCAAAAACAACCATATGCATTTTCTTACTTCCAATTTCTCTTAACACAAGTTCATCTCTTAACTGCAACATCATTTAACTTTCAATTACTCTATGAGAAGAAGAATTCTTACCTTAACTTAGCCAAAACAGTCCCTAGTAGTCTCGGCATTCACTGCTCCCATTGCACCAATTTGCGCCATTTTCACTACTTCTTCTAATGACAATGACAATGACAATGACATGCATGCACTCCTTATGAGTTTAAATCCATCTTACTTGCATGTTTTCTTCCAACATTGTTGTCACACCCTGACTTTTTCTAAGCCTTTACTTAGGGCGTGATGGCACCTGGACAATTATTTCACACCAGGAGCACCATTTAATTTTCTTTATTTAGAAATTTAAACTTATATTTAAATACGGAGCTATTAATAACAATAACTATAAAGACATCTGTTTATGACTTTATTGAAAACATAACGCGAGTCCATGCTCGTGCAAATGTTGTTTCCACATAAACATACTGACAAAGATTATTCTAAGTTGGAAAGGAGACCACCCCACACGAGCATTTTCCGAGACACTAAAACTGACATTCTGAACCTGACGAGTACCAAGCCCGAAGCAATGGATTTGGTACTACAAGAGGCTGCGGGACGATCGCTAGCCTTGACGTGGAGTCTTTCCTCTATCACGCTTTCCTGAAACATGTTAAATAAAGAGTCAGCCCTACCATCCGGGGCTGAGTGAGAACCTTACCCTGCAATTCAAAATAACATCACAATATTCTAAGTGCAATCACATTATAACGTAATAAGCATATTGCAAAAACATATTAGGTTACAACACTTTTAAATAGGCAGCAACTCCTCATAGAAAATTCTCAGTTTAACTAACACTTTATTTTATCTCGTATTATACGTTAAGACATTCCCCTGCATTTCCATATATTTGTTGCATTTATATATTTGTGAACGCGTATTCACTTTTCATATTTGTCGCGGCGTGACACCCGATCCAAAGTATTTATATATAGGTGAACATGTATTCATCTTTCATATTTGTTGCGGCGTGCAACCCGATCCATTCTATTTACGTATTTGTGAACACGTATTCACTTTACGTTTTGTTACGGCGTGCAACCCGATCCATTATGTTTACGTATTTGTGAACACATATTCACTTTACGTTTTGTTGCGGCGTGCAACCCGATCCATTATGTTTACGTATTTGTGAATGCGTATTCACTTTACGTTTTGTTGCGGCGTGCAACCGATCCATTATGTTTACGTATTTGTGAACGCGTATTCACTTTACGTTTTGTTGCGGCGTGCAACCCGATCCATTATGTTTACGTATTTGTGAACGCGTATTCACTTTACGTTTTGTTGCGGTGTGCAACCCGATCCATTATGTTTACGTATTTGTGAACGCGTATTCACTTTACATTTTGTTGTGGCGTGTAACCCGATCCATTATATATTTATATATTTATGTGAACACGTATTCACTTTTCATATTTTTCAGTAGATCAAATAAATAATATTCTCTTTCCCAACATTCTGCCATTCATACTTGTAACGATTATAACTTTTCAACCATAACTCCAACTAAGGTGTTTCTCAAGCTGAAACTAAGGTAAGACGGGGATCTTTCACTGTTTCAAATTTCATTTAAAACTACTTTGGGTAACTAGCAAAAACTCTCAAAACAGCCACATGAAATTTGTTTCGGCAGAATTTTTATTAAACAGGACCAAATCTTAAATTAGTCATAACTCCTAATCCGTAAACCCGTTCAAACCCCATAAAATCTCAAAACGACTAGAACAGAGATCTACACATCTCCATGTGAACCATACTTTCATATTCTGTACCATTTGGTACAATATTTCACTTTTATTCACTGCCCTTCCTGGATCCCGTTAGATCCGAGACAGAAACTTTAAACAGCGATAACTCTCAATACGTAAGTCGGATAGACCTCCGTAAGGTCTCAAAATGTCCATAACAGAGATATATAGAACTTTCATTTAATATAAATTTTCAGATTTCTCACGTATTTGTACAGCTTTACATTTTAGTGTTCTGCCCTTCCTGAATCCGATAAATCTGAGGCAGAAAATTTAAACGATCATAACTCCTAAACCGTAAGTCCATTTTACCTCATTTTTGGTTCTATATGATCATAACATAGAGGTGTACAATTCTTCCGAATTGCATTAAATTCTAACAATTATAACTCAGTGAGAACAGTTCATAAAGTTCATGACGCAACTAGTTGTCTAAACAATCAAAAGTTCAATATTTCTTTTCAACACCCAACTCTTATTCTAACATGTATTGAACTTAAAATAAAGGATGTTACCAATAATTTCTGAGTGAGAAAATTCACCTTGTAAGTGTGAAAATGATTGTTGTTCGGTTGCTAAAATGATCCTTGCTCCATAATATTTCGATTCTTGTTCTTCTTGCCCTCTTGGTATTTTTTCCAGATTTGTTTCCTTCTTATTCACTTGTTTTTTTTTCCTGATTTTCTATCCTTTGTGCTAGATACTTTGTTTGTGTATAAGTATCATATATATAACATGAGATATTTGTGTGTAACATAAAGGAGGTGGAAGGAGAAAGGATGGAGGGAGGTGAAAGGGGATTTGGGGGTGTACGTGCATGAATCTCCTCTTAATACCATCACTGCATTTTGTTTTTTAACTTCACATTACACTTTCTTTTGGAATTCAACACATGTCATTTATTATTTGTTTTCTTTTACATTTTGTACGTGCATGAATCTCCTCTTAATACCATTACTGCATTTTGTTCTTAACTTCAGTTACTACACTTTCTTTTTAAATTCAACACATGTCATTTATTATTTGTATTCTTTTCAACTTCAATACTAACTTCTAACACATGCAATTTATTTTATCTTTTTAACTTCAATACTAACTTCAGCACATGCAACTCATTTTTATTTTCTATTATATATATCTATATAAATATATATATATATATTATATATATATATATATATATATATATATATATTTTAAAACCCATCAGAAACTTTTTTTTTCTGGATTTTACAATTGTTCATCTCCAAAGCTAAAGTTGTTGGTTAATTTCTGGGGAAGTTCTCGGCCAGAATGTCGTGACCCACTATTTGGGGAAGTTTTCCTTGGCTTGTCTGGGAATGGGAGTTGGTTTAGTCTTCACTTAGCTATAGAGGATGGGGAAAATCTGTTTGGAGGATGGGAAAGAAGGAGTGTGTGGAAGGGGAGTGGTTTTCGAATAGGGGGAGGGGAGTGGGAGGAGTATGGGTTTAAGTGAGCATGTGGGCTGAATTCTTTAATGGTGTGTGCATGCTGCCCACGGTTTTTGAGACACAAGTCTCCATAATTTGTCCACTTATTATTATTCCCTCCACTAAAATTTATCCCTCAATTAATTAATCTCCCACATAATCAATCTTATATATAAAATCTGAAAATTTCATGTCCTAATCTCATAATACACGACACTTAATCCAACCTTATTAGGAACATACAACTATTAGTAGTAATTCTCATCGTCACACTTGTAGTATTCAAAAATTATTCCGGGATCACATCCTTTGTATACTAATTTCCATATTAGCATATGTAAATATACTTTATATCCAATATTCGAATCTTACTTCCTTAATTACGTTAAAAAATTATCGCCCTAGAACTACGAGGTGTAACAATACTATTCCAATGCTACCACCGGATGAGGAAGGCGACATTCTTGTTAATCCTGAATCCGAATGAAGTCTGGAAGAAACTAACAATACAAGCTTCAATGAAAAGCCTTAAACGCTATTTTTGGATGGGTTGATCTCTACATGTTCAAGCTCATTCAAAATTGCTCCACGGCCAATGATGTTTGGGATGCTTTGCAAACCCATTGTGAAGGTAGCTCTAGTGTTCGTCGAACGAAGCTTTGTATGCTCATGAGTAAATATGAACGTTTAAGGATGGAAGATACGGAGGAAATTAAAATATATTTTGAAAAGTTGATTGACATCTCAAATGAATGTCAAGTTCTTGGTTCTCCGTTAACCAACAATCAACGTGGAAAAAACACTTCGTTCTCTTCCTGAAAAGTTCAATATAAAGATATGTGCGATTGAAGAAGCTTACAATCTTGCTACAATGGACCTTCATACTTTAATGAATATTCTCAAAACTTATGAAATGAATATGGAGAATCAAAGGGCATTGTATAAAAGTAAAGATATAGCACTTCAAGCGAAATCCTTAGAGAGTCACGTCGATGAAGAGAATTAAAATCTTGAAGAAATTGGTGATGGTGCAAATGTTGCCCTCCTTACTCGAAAATTCAATTCGATGGTAAGGAAGTTCAACAATGATAAAAATAAATTTAAATTCAAAGAGCACAAAAACCAAGGCTTCAATCAAAAGTCCACTAACCCCCTTCCTATAGTACAAAGAGGAAATCAACTAAAGAGAACTAACTCAGACCGAACCAAATTTGATCTGAAATAACAAAAATCTGTGCAATGTCATGCTTGTTCAGGATGGGGTCAATATGCCAATAAATGTGCGAATACCTTGAGAAAATATGGTAAAAGTATGTGGGTTTCTCTTAGTGACGACGAAGAAGAAGAGGAAGAAGATCAAGAAATAGAGTCACAAGCAATGCTGACCACTGTTTACGAGCAGTCTCTTTCAGACGATGTAAATGTCATCAACAGTGATGTCCCAAATGTCACCACATTTGCGTCAACATCAGCGACGACATCTGCAGGTCCAGAAACATCCGAAAGGTATGCATATTTTAACTATCCTGATGTTAATTATTTTAGTACTATTATTTCTTGTAGTGAGACTAGCTTTGACGATCAAGTTGATCCCAAGGACGATATGATTAAGGAATTACAAAAGCTTTGTAAATACTTAATCCTAGAATCCAAGCAACTTGACTCAAATTTAAGATCTTTAACTCTTGAGAATGCAGGTTTAAAAGGCACAATAACCCGCTTAGAGGTTACACTTACCAAAAAGGATCTTGAATTTGGTAAGATTAGTGCAAAGTTGGATCTAGCTGAAGCAACCTTCCATAATCTCAATACAGGTACCTCCAAACTGGATGAGATTCTAGGTGTTAGTCAACCATCACACGCAGGTATTGGGTATAAGAACTCTCTTAATGCAGTATGCTCCAATCTATTTGACAAAACTGGAAGGATAGGATTTGTAAAAGAAAATGGATCAAAAGAAAAGATTCCAGTCACGTCAAATGACATGAAGTTTGTGTGTCATTATTGTAAATCCCCTGGGCACATAATACCATATTGTCACAAACTTCAGAACTCCAGGAGCAGAATGTTGTCCGGACGACTGTCCAACATCTCTGACAACACTCGTAGCAACATTCCTGACGGCAGAAAAGAGAAATGTTTTAAGAAAGTTTGGATGCCCAAAATGAATGTGAGATGTAATGTTGCTATAATGTCTTTAAGGACTAATATTTCAGGATCATGGTACTTTGACAGTGGGTGTTCTTGTCACATGACAGGGACAAAGGAACGCCTAAAGAACTACGAGTCACTCAGTGGAGGAAATGTAACTTATGGAGGTGGCAGCAAAAGTAAAATCATAGGAAAATGAACCTTAAGTATTCCTGGTGTTCCTGCCATGGAAAATGTCTTACATGTTGACGAATTAATGACTAACCTAGCCAGTATAAGTCAATTGTGTGATGACAATCTAGAGGTAAAGTTTAATAAGTATGCTTGTATAGTTACAAATGAAGCTAACCAATGTGTAATGTTAGGTACAAAGAAAGACGACAATTGCCATCTTGTTGGAGAACAAGAGATTTGCGATAATGTTAGGACAGATGACACTACCTTGTTGCATAAAAAATTACGACATGTCAACTACCGTAACCTTGAAAGATTAATTTTTTTATGAGGCAGTAAGAGACATACCTAAACTAAGTCCTAAAGATAAAACAATGGTTTGTGAAGATTGCCTAAAAGGTAAGCAAATCTGTGTCTCTCATAATGTTGCCCAGAATGACGGATAACATTCAGATACGTCTCACTACTTTCAGCTTTTGCACATGGATCTTATGGGTCCAATCAAGGTACACAACGTAGGAGGCATGAGGTATTCATATGTGATTGTAGATGACTTTTCCAGGTACTCGTGGATATTCTTTTTGAAAAAAAAGTCTCAAACTTTTGGCATGTTCAAAGTGTTGCACTCTAGGATAAGAAATCTGTATCATTCTTCTATTTTTCGAATTAGGTTAGATCATGGAAAAGAATTTTAGAATAATCTATTCTCAATATTTTGTGAGAAAAAAAGTATTTTTCATGAATTTTCCGCTCCTAAAACTCCCCAGCAGAATGGCGTAGCAGAAATGAAGAATAGGACTTTACAAGAGATGGCTAGAGTCATGCTTAATTCTAAGAAATTATCAAAACATTTTTGGGCCGAAGCCTTGAATACTGCAAGTCACATAACTAATAGAGTCTATCTTAG
This sequence comes from Przewalskia tangutica, assembly GCA_029844215.1. Lineage (NCBI taxonomy): Eukaryota > Viridiplantae > Streptophyta > Magnoliopsida > Solanales > Solanaceae > Przewalskia > Przewalskia tangutica. Next base: position 11,140,007 of record CM056739.1, on the reverse strand, counting down.
GCCTGAAACAAAAATGACACCCTACGAGCTATTAAATGGAAAAAAATGCAATTTGCGTTACTTTCATGTATTTGGTTGTGTTTGTTACATCTTAAATGATAGAGACCATCTAGCCAAGTTTGACTCTAAAAGTGACAAAGGAGTCTTTGTCGGCTATTCCCAAAATAGTCTTGCTTACCGTGTGTATAATCTTAGAACCAAAATTGTACAAGAATCTGTTAACGTGGTTTTCGATGATTGTTCTGATCTTACAGGAAAAATGCTAATAACATTGTGATTACAGTGGAGAATGAGCAGAATGCTGAAGATTCAGATGTTTCCCCAAATGTCATAATATCCGAAGCAACATCTGAGTCAGAACCCGAGAACACAGAAGGTGCAGAAGAGGAATTGAATGCTGAATTGCAAGACCCAATGCGCAGGGATTCCTCATCTAGGATTAAGAAGAACTATCCTACAGAACAGGTGATAGGAGAAGTGTTCGAAGGTGTAATAACAAGAAGAAAAGAACCCCTAAACTACAGAGATATGGTTAGATATGTGTGCATGTCTACCATGTATCAAAAGGTAAATGTTTATTGTTATGTATCTACTTTAGAACCAAAGAATGTTGGAGAAGCACTCAAGGATAATAGTTGGATAAAAGCTATGCAAGAAGAACTTGAACAGTTCACAAGAAATGAAGTCTGGGATTTAGTTCCACGTCCAAATAATACTAATGTAATTGGAACTAAATGAATATTTAAAACAAGTCAGATGAATCTGGAACTGTTGTAGGAAATAAGGAGAGACTAGTTGCTCAAGGATACACTCAAGTCGAAGGAATTGACTATGATGAAACCTTTGCTCCTGTTGCCAAATTGAGTCAATTAGATTGTTACTTGTTGTAGGTTGTTGTCTGAAGATCACTCTCCATCAGATGGATGTTAAAGGTGTCTTCTTGAATGACTATCTTGACAAAGAAGTCTATGTTGAACAACCTAAAGGATTTGAAGATCCTCACATCCACAGTTTGTATACAAGCTCAAAAAGGCCTTGTATGGATTGAAACAAGCTCATCGCGCATGATATAGTCGTTTAACTCAGCTTCTTCTTGAATTTGGTTTTAAAAGTGGTGACGTTGATTGTACCTTGTTTATAAAACATCACGGAGTAGATATGGTCATTGCTCAAATCTATATAGATGACATAGTTTTTTGTTCGACTTCACAGTCCCACCTTGAGACATTTGTCGAAGTTATGTCCTCCACATTTGAGATGAGCATGATAGGGGAATTAACCTTTTTCTTAGGCTTGCAGATAAAGAAAAATGAAGATGGAATCTTCGTATCCCAGAGTAAGTACGCCAAGAATTTGGTTAAGAAGTTTGGATTGGAGAATGCTAAACAGATGAGGACTCCAATGGGATCGACACAGAAGATATGCAAAGACGATGTTGGCAAAAATGTCAACCCAACATTGTATCGATCTATGATAGGTAATCTCTTGTATCTCACTGCTAATCGTCCTGATATAATGTTTAGTGTTTGTGTGTGTGCTCGATTCCAATCATCTCAAAATCTCCCACTTAAATGCCTTTAAATGTGTCATCCGATATGTTGTCGGCACATGTGAGTTGGGAATTTGGTATTCCAAAGACACTAATCCTAATTTAATAGAATATAGTGACTCGGATTGGGCTGGTGATGTGGATGACAGAAAGAGTACGAGTGGAGGATGTTTTTACCTTGGCAATAATCTAGTATCTTGGTATAGTCGTACACAAAATTGTGTCTCACTTTCAACTGTTGAATCTGAATATGTAGCAGCTGGAAGTTGTTGTTCTCAATTGATATGGTTAAGACACATGTTAGACGACTATGGTTTCTCAAACAATATCTTAGTTTTGTATTGTAATAACTTGAGTGTAATATATTTCTAAAAATCCATTTCAGCACTCTCGTACAAAATATATAGATATTAGGCATAATTTTTAAGAGATTTGGTTGAAAAACGGCTAGTCCAAATTGAACATGTTGACACTCTTCATAAACTAGCTGATATTTTTACAAAATCTTTGGATCATGAGAGACTTTCAAGTTTGAAAAACTTTCTTGGTCTCTGTAATCTCTGAATCGACACTGATTGGTGAATGTCGGTTGAAATGTCTCTAATATTTTAGGTGACATTTACCTCTGTAATATCAGAATCTGATTGTTGTTACTGTTTTGATGTCTTTAACTTTGTGTTCACATAAGTATGATCCTAAAATAAGAACATGTTTTAAAAAAATGATATAGTTCTCTGTGATGATATTAGATATCATAAAAATGGAGTATCGAAATAAGGCAAAGCCTTCTCTGAATTATTTGACAACTTTGAAAATGAGCAAAGTTCTTTGAAAATGATACCGTTCCTATACTATAGGAGTATCAAGTGCTTAAACAAGAAAGTATGAGGATGCTAAATAAGTATTATTATTTTTTGACACAAAAATAAATTTTGTATGTGGTTTATGGTTAGATCACGAAAAATGGGAAAATGTTACATTGATGTAGAGGTTAAACTCATAAAATCACATATAAAATGTGTCTTGATTTGTTGCAAAAAAAAAAGAGTTCTTGTAGGATCATAATACATGTGTCATCCAAAATGTTGCCAACATTACTGTTGACATTCTCAGATAATGATATTTGTTGGGATATTGTTTGTAATTGATTTTTAAAAATTCAGTTATTTATCCCTTTTTTTTTGCCGTTGATTATAATTTTTTTCTTTTTTTCAAATCTTGATGTTTATCTTTTCATAAATTTAGGTGTAAGTATTTGATTACAACTTAAACACCTAAAACCAAGATTTGTTGCCAAAAGTATAAAATCTTCTTCATTAGTTCTTCTTTTTATTCTTTTGTTTTGCTTCCAAAAAAAAAAATTAAAAAATGAAAAGGGTAAAACATCACGTCAATCTCGGTTTATACACCAAAACTGATGGATTCATCAACTTTCACTCCAAAACCCCCCAAAAACCATAAAACCTTATAATCCTCTACTCACTACTCTCCTATGGATACTAGCCCAATGTCATTATTCATGACCTCCAACATCTACGACAACACACCAATGAGTACAAGCCCTCCCATGTGCACAGACACTGTGCTTAGTGCTTTTCAAGAACCTCTCAAAATTGCATATCCAGGGGATAACAACAATCCCATCGATGTAGATGAAAACCTTGATGTTTCTGTCTTAGCGAACAGGGAAAGCACGTCTCAATTTCCGACAAGGAGGTCGAATAGATTGTTTGAGAGAACTTTTAATTCTCAACCAGCAGTGAAGAAATCAAGATTTGAAACTCAAGTTCCTGTGTGTTCAAGTAGTGACACATGTGATACAGACTACAATTTATTTTTTGAAACTACTGATGAAGAGAACCCCTCTATTGAAAAAGAAACTGAAACCCCAGCTTCTCCATCTTATTCTGAGCCCTCTGTGTCTGTCGCTCAAAAGTCATCTGAAGAAGAAGAAATTCCAGATGAAACACCCCTGAAGAAGTATTGTCCTAGAGATATTCCCCGACCTACTAGATTTGAGGTCGTTCAAGATGTTGTCCAAAATGTTGTCAACAATGCTACAACATCTCAAGCCACTGAAGAGATATCCTCTCCATCCTCTTATACAAATACTGAGTCCGAGCCAGAAAATGAGGTACTTGCCTTTTGTGATAGATTCTATTCCCAAATAAAGCATGATAGATGGAGTTGGTACAAGAATAGAATGATTAGAGCAGAGAAGATGGTAGATTTATCTTCTTGCTCTGAATATGGATTGATTGATTTTCTGGATGATCGAAAATTTCTAACATCTTTGACAAATAAAGACCCTTATATTGATGAAGTGATTAGGCTATTTATGCTAATCTAAATTATGGAATAGACAGAACTTCCTCCAAAAAATTTGGGAAGGTCTATCTATACAACAAAATTTACAATTTTACACTTCTCATCATCAATGAGTGTCTTGGTACTGAATGTGAAACTAGTAGCAGCACTACTGAACATTTGTCAGCAAACAAGGACAAAATTATAGAATACCTCACTGGAGGTATAATGAAGAAGTGGACCTCTGTTAGCGATATTTCGACTGCTCACGCAAGCGTACGCATCGTTCACAAGTAATATAGTCTGGTAAGACCGAATATTGTCCTCAGAGACTGGTTATCAAGTACCGATTATCTAAGCTATGGTTTATATTTGGTGAACGTTAATTGATTTGTATTTTTATCTAATAACTAAGGCTAAGTAATTGCAGAAAATAAACTAACTATGATAATACTTTGGTTTAAATCAGTTATGAAGGAATTAGGGCTTCCAAAATCCTCGACTATCTACTTTATTCAATCCTTAATGCGACTAGAATGATTCTTCTTCTTCGTTAAGATATCGGTTAACTAGACTGTCTTATATTCTGGTTAGGGCAATATAATCAATCAACCCCAGTGCAGAACTCTTCTATATTTCTATGATAGGATTTACCACATAGGATGATTAAGAACAATAACCTATAATGATACACAAGTATCGGAGTACTTTCGTCCGCGATTTTAACCTATGTCTAGTCAATTACAACATATCTAAATCTCACCTTTCAGAATTTTGATTCGAAATTATATATATTATGATAATTAGTGATCAATTAATTATCAAACATTCATACCAAATATTGACTAAATCTTAATCAAGTGAAGAAGAAATTAAACTACTGCATTAATTCATGAATAAAAGTTTCAAGCGATTCATAAGGAAAGCCCTAATAAAGTATTTAGATCCTACACATCATCATGTCAAGAATTAATACAAACCAACATAAACTGAATTAAAAACAAATAAAAGAAAAGAACTTGAACCAAAGTTGTCTCCAATCCTGTGTTGTAGCCTCCTTTCTTCTCTCCCAAAGTAGATGTGATATGTAAGATCCCAGATGTTAGGTAATGAGCAGAGTTTTATAGTTAGGGAAAGTTGCCCTTGCGGATCCTGAAAACGTGTCAAATTCGGCCCAGGATCAGAAAAATGCGCATCGGCACCGCGGTGTCGGAAGTCGTGTAGCCAATTAGCCTCGCAGCAGTTTGGGCACCGCGGTGCCAGAATCGTCCACTTTCGGTTTTTGCGATTTTTCATCATTTTCTCATCCAGACTTCGTCTGATTTCTTCTACATTTCCCGGGACTTCTTAGTCTTCATTCCTTGGCCCTTTTAGTGTGCAATTCTATCTAAATCAAGCTCGTTTCCTCCTCTTTTTGCCATTTTCTCCATTTAGGACCGTTGTGACTCAAAAGAAAGAAAAACAACCTAACACGACACTTATTTGAACGAAAAATGAAAAAATACTAACAAAAAATGACACAAAAGGTGTATACAAAATACACCTAACAAATACCTCTAAACTTAACCTTTACTCGCCCTCGAGTAAAGCACTTAACAACAACAAAGACTCTATGAAATGGATCAAGTAGCTATAGCAATGCTTCTTCAAAATCATGGATGAAAGATGTGATAATATGTTAGAACATATATAGCATGAATAATCAGCAATCTAGAATTTCAAGTTAGATATTTCGCAAATTCACTTAGATCATAATCAATGGAACATAAACACCTAACCTATGCATGTCAATTTCATTCCATCTTTCCCAAAATGCTATAGACATGTTTACTTGCTATTCTCCACTAATCATAGACATACACATTAAAGATCATCAGGACTTTCAAGGGTTGTAATGTAGTCTTAGGCAGGGGTAGGTAAAATAGGCATTTAGGCTCAATTACGTACTATAAGCATTTTTCATTCAACTCATTCTTCCTTCTTCTTTTTTTTATTTTCTTTTTAGTCTCATACCTATTTTCTCCTCTTTTATTTTGAGAGAATGAGACACATTATAAATAACAAGCACCCATAAACTTAGACTTTTGCATATTTTTCATTGGGCATCAAATTTTCATTCTCTTTTTATCTCTTTTTCAACACTTTTTATTCCAAGAATCTTCAATTATCACTTATGGCACAAACATGGAATCATAAGGTGTCAAACAAAGATATTATTTTAGGCTCAACGGGGCTGACTAAAGATACAATTTATGTCAGGATAGGTAATGAATGGCCAGAAGGGCTATCAAAGAAATGGCTGAATCATCTCCCTAAACATGTACATCTTAACTATTTCGCCTCAAATAATAAGCAAACAGATTTTCTAGACATTTTCAACCTTTCTTTCCATAATCGACACACATAGGTTAAGCACAAATATCTCAAATAATTAGATGTCATGATTTTTTGACATATCTAACTTAAGCACACAGATTGTCGCTTTTAATTCATTACATTATCCACTCAATGTCTTTAGCAATTACAACATGCTTGATCCATAATAAAAAAAATTGACTCACAAAACACATAGAACAAACCACAAGACAATAAAAAAAGACTCAAAAACAGACACACAAAACAAACTAAGATCCCCCCCAAACTTAAACGACACATTGTCCCTCATGTATGAAGACTAAAAATAAGGGACAACTTACTGACACAACACAGCGATCATAACGGAGGTCTGGGATGAGATTCTGGAAATTGCACATCTTTTGAGCTCTCTGAAGTTTCAGCATTTTTTCTTCTTTCCCCTTAGGGTCAGTCCCTAGTCCACCTGCCATCAAAACATAAGACAAAACCTAAGACCGTGAGACTGTTCAAGACAAAATAAAACAAACTAGAACATAAATTGAAATAACATAATTAAAAACATTGGGTTGCCTCCCAACAAGCGATGTCTTTAACGTCTTTTAGCCGGACACAGTTAACCTTTACTAGTGCCAAGTGGATCCTTCTGCGAACGGCTTACAATCCGAACAGTTATTTTTGCCGGTCTCACTTCACCTACACCATTTCTATAGAACACATAAAAGGATAGTACTTTTGTGCTTGCTCCCAAATCGCTCAATACTTGCTTGCATTCAAAATTCCCTAAAGTGCAGGGAATAATGAAACTCCATGGATCTCTAGACTTTTGGGGTTTCCCTTGAGGGTATGGACCTTCTGGTTGGGGGTCAGCAAAGACATCTGGTGGTGTTTCTTCTGCAATAGGTTCAGCAAAAAGGAACTCCAAAGAATCCAAAAAGGTGAAAAATTAGATTCCAGTAACCCCTTATTTCTCTACAAAAACCACCTTTCTCAATTCCTCAACAACTTGGTGTGGTTCAGGTTCCTCATTCTGCTTACCACTTCCCACATTGGTGTCGCTAGGCAGACTTTCTTGAGGTGTAATGATCATCATATCCATCAGCTGCCCTATTTGTGTCTCCAAATTTTTTACGGACACCCTTGTCTCAGCCATAAACTGAGCCAGACACTTAGTGAGCTTGAGTATGACTGCCTGCGACACATTTCGATCTTTCGGTGAAACATGTGGGTTAGGTTGTTGCTGCTGAATTTGTCACCCCTGATAGTTGTAATAGTCCATGTGTCCTATATTTTTTTGACACACGAACTTTACCTACAAAATAAGAAAAACAATAAAAAAGTGATAAAAAGATGCTCGCAGAACAAGTTAGAAACTTGTTCCTGAAGCAACCAAATTAGAAATAAGAATAGATAAATCGATATTGAAAGTACGTCAGTCCCCGGCAACGGCGCCAAAAACTTGTTAGCGATATTTTGACTGCTCACGCAAGCGTACGCATCGTTCACAAGTAATATAGTCTGGTAAGACCGAATATCGTCCTCAGAGACTGGTTATCAAGTACCGAGTTTCTAAGCTATGGTTTCTATTTGGTTAACGTTAATTGATTTGTATTTTTATCTAATAACTAAGGCTAAGTAATTGCAGAAAATAAACTAACCATGATAATACTTTGGTTTAAATCAGTTATGAAGGAATTAGGGCTTTCAAAATCCTCGACTATCCACTTTATTCAATCCTTAATGCGACTAGAATGATTCTTCTTCTTCGTTAAGATAGCGGTTAACTAGACTGTCTTATATCCCGGTTAGGAAAATATAATCACTCAACCCCAGTGCAAAACCCTTCTATATTTCTATGATAGGATTTACCACATAGGAGGATTAACAACAATAACCTATAATGCTACACAAGTATCGAGATACTTTCGTCCGCGATTTTAACCTATGTCTAGTCAATTACAGCATATCCAAATCTCACCTTTCAGAATTTTGATTCGAAATTATATAGATTATGATAATTAATGATCAATTAATTATCAAACATTCATACCAAATATTGACTAAATCTTAATCAAGTGAAGAAGAAATCAAACTACTGCATTAATTCATGAATAAAAGTTTCAAGTGATTCATAAGGAAAGCCCTAATAAAGTATTTAGCTCATAAACATCGTCATGTCAAGAATTAATACAAACCAACATAAACTGAATTAAAAACAAAGAAAAGAAAAGAACTTGAACTAAAGTTGTCTCCAATCCTGTGTAGTAGCCTCCTTTCTTCTCTCGCAAAGTAGATGTGAGATGTAATATCCCAGATGTTAGGTAATGAGTAGGGTTTTAGGGTTTTATAGCTGAGGAAAGTTGCCCTTGCGGACCCTGAAAATGTGTCAAATTTGGCCCATAATCGGAAAAACGCCAGACCGCGGCCTGGGCATCATGCTGCGGAAGTCCTGTAGCCAATTAGCCTCACAGCAGTTTGGGCACCGCGGTGCCGGAATCGTCCACTTTCTGTTTTTGCGATTTTTCATCATTTTCTCATCCGGACTTCGTCTGATTTCTTCTACACTTCCCGGAACTTCTTAGGCTTCATTACTTGACCCTTTTAGTGTGAAATTTCATCTAAATCAAGCTCATTTCCTCCTCTTTTTGCCATTTTCTCCATTTAGGATCGTTGTGACTCGAAAGAAAGAAAAACAACCTAACACGACACTTATTTGAACGAAAAACAGGAAAATACTAACTAAAAATGACACAAACGTATATACAAAATACACCTAACAACCTCTCGGTGCCCTGCGTCAAAACTGACAGCCTTATTTTCCACCTTGCACAAGATTGCTATTCACAATTGGATTCCTTCCTTGAATGAGTCAATTGTCACTTCTGATCAAGCATCACTGTTGTACAAGATTGACAACAAGTTGAGAGTTCATTTAGGAAAAATAATATTCTATCAAGTCACTAATCTTGCTGAAAAAGAATCAACTCTGGTACTGCCATATCCCTTAATAATCTATAAAATTCTAGTTAGTCAGGGGTTTACACCTCTAAGAAATGAGCTGTTAGGGAAACAACCTGAGATATATGCAGCGGACAAAGCGATCTTGAGAAGCAAAGAAAGAGTGATGACCTCTCCTGGTCAAAAGAGACAGAGAGGGAAAATGTTGCCAGAAATGTTCCTAACATTCAGAGAAACACAGGTCCAAGACAGTATGAACTGTCTACGCATTGGCTAGTGGGGCAAATTACCAAACTCAACTTACAAATTGTTGAAGTTGATAATGTTAGAGAAGAACTAGTTCAAGCAAGGGACCATTTTCTACTGCTGCTTTCTTCACAAAAAGGGGGGAGAAGATGCTGATGATGAGGGGGAGCAGATACAAAGGGAGCAAAGAATGGCTGGTGAAGGCACGAGTAGAGAAGTTGTTGCTGCAGAAGAAGCTGATGTTAATGCAGAAGAAGTTGTTAATGCTACCATGCAGAGAGAATAAGCAGTTGGAAGAAAAGTCTTGCTGACAAGACTAAGGCTCCGTGCAGAAACTGAAGCTGCAAGACTAAGAGTTGAAGCTGAAACTTCTAGATTGAGGGTGGAACAGACAGAAATCATGAAAAAGTAGAAAGCGGCGGGAAGCTACTACGGATTCATGATATGCAATGATGTGTGCTGATATGAATGGATGGATACTGACTGGTTACTGTTTTTTTTTTCATGTACTAAACAATTTGTTATTTACTGATTGGTTACTATGTACAATTGGGATGTTGCGATCTAACAATTGTTTTTGTTTTGGGATGTAATTATTTGACTATATTTGGGTACGTCTAATCCTATATATGAATGGAATATATATTTTTCTTGTACATGTTGTTTATATGCCAACACAGGTTGAGGGGGAGCATTAATATTTGTTGTAGGTCACTCGCACTGAAAATGTTTATTTTGTGAAGAATGGAAAAAAGGGGGAGAATGTTAATATTGGGTTTGATATTATGACATTTTACCTAACATATCATTTTCAGTACTAAGTTAAAGTCAGAAAATGTTGGAACAAATGTCATGACATTCGGACCAACATTCTGATAACAGTTTTTCCCTTACTTCACAGACTGAAGCTAATCTCGTGGTATTTTTACCACGATGGTAAAGTGACCTGGTAGGGATCTTTGAAGCTTATTATAAATGTGGGAAGACCAAGTCCAAGTAGTTGTTAAACTTGGGGAACAAGTCCAAGAGGTTGGAGGAACTTGCTCCACATTCTTCTCCAACAAATCCTATCAAGTTGTCCACCTTTCTCTCAACTTCTACAATGATTCATTGAGAATTTCAAGAAATACTCTCTACTATAAATAGAGAGGCTACATCAAGGAATCGATATCCAGAAATTGGAAAAGAAATACATCAAAAAGAGCTCTCAAAAGATCACGATGTCAACACTGGATCAACTGTGTTGCCTGAACTTTTCGATGACATTCTGTCCAACATTATAATTGGTGCTTAGATTCTAGATTTGTTCTTTATTGAAGCAGTTGTAATGAGATGTTGTCTATATCTATTTAGGTAGATTTTTCAGGCATAAGTCATCTGCGGCTTAAATTTTTTTATTCCTTTTGTATTATTGTAAAAGAAGGAATAGTTATATATCTATATATCTCTATATATATATATATATATATATATATACAATACATTTGGTCATTGATCATCATAGGTTATATTAATATATAACCTATGTAAATTTAAACATTTGTGTTCTTTATTATATCCGCTGCATTTTACTCTTCAAAGGTTTTTCTGCTTTTATCTAAGTCTCGTCAGTTCTGTCAGACGACATTGTTAACGACATTTGCAAATTGTTTCAGCATACAAGCAATTTTACTTTCGGTTTATTTTTTTATTATTATATAGTATTACCCCCGAGACCCAAGACTTTGTAGTAGTCCTTATCTTATTCGTATTTCCAGATTGTAATCCTTGTTCTTGTTATTTTCTTCTCATTTCCTTGTAATCGCAATTGTAACTCACATAAAGTAGTGTAGAAGATTGCATTCATTATAGCTATACATACAACTTTTGGGCCTTTCCCTTGTTATATTCCAATCCTGATATTTACCTAAACTAATAGGTTGTTGAGTTAATTTTAGGTTAGCCTCAAGACGTTTTCTAATTTAAAAAAAGTAAATGCTTGAACTTTAATGAGAATGCTTCGAATGCTGGTATTAAGAATGGATCATCGCCCTCAGAACGGACAACAAATGTGTTATATCTATTGAACATTTTAAGTCTAATTAAATCGATGATATCTGGCAGGTATATCAGAAATTTATTATCAACGAGAGAAGAAGAATCTATTACTTCCATTAATAAGCCAATGAAAAAAAATTATATAGTTATCTGAATTCGAACTTGAGATACGTATACATCTAACTAAAATGTTTAGAGATAATTACTTGGAGATACCACTCACATCTCTTATTTGAGGGATTTTAAGCAGTTACAGAACGATCTTCTTGCTGGATAATGAGAGTACTTCGAGGAGGCAGAGAAGATTTCTGGCCGGTGAATTGGGTTACTTCTAAATTGGATTTTCTGACAGTCAGATCTGAATTTTTGAGTCTTCAAGGTCGTTCCCATGATAGACATTAAGTGTTATCTGCAGCGTGGGTAAAGGTTAAGTTTCTAAAACCTTAATAATCCTCAACGGTTGAAGTTAGGTTTGAGAAACTTTTAATGGTTCCTAACACTCGTGGAGTGGGGTAGAGCAGGATACCTTGTAGGAGACCACCTATTTAAGTGCGAGTACTGGCCGCCTTGAATGAACGCACTTAAGAATTCAAGACGTGTCCATGGACACAATGGACAAAACCTTAAAGAAAAACAGAGTAAGAAAAGTTATTGTGTTAGTACCATTGTCTTGACTTACATTAAACATTGACGGTACATCACATTCACCACACAGTAAGTAAGTCCGATGGTATTCTACTATGAAAGGTTCAAAGCCACGGTTACCTATCCAGATGCAACATCAATTTGCGGGAAGATTGCTAGAAAGACACCATGTGAGTGCGCCAAAATCTCTTTCAAGAGGGTATTGTTGGAAATTTATTAACGTGAAATAAAGTTAATTCTATTATTAATGACTCGAACAATTAGGGCCCCACACGTCGGAAACGTCATTTCCACACACGTGCACATGTTGTACCAAGTATCGTAAATTCCTTAGTGAAAGAGATATTGGTATGTATATGAAATGTTTGAAATATGAAATGATAGACGGTTATTGTCCAAATGACAAGGGTTTCCCGTTGGTAAATGAAGGAAGAAGTGTACGATGGGTAAAAGATGAAACGAGTCGAAAATCACCGCGTAGTCATGAAGGGTTGTGGCGCAACCATCGTCGGAGTCACGGCGCCAGACCGCCACGATGCTAATTGGTTGGTCGGTCACTGGAAGTTAGGCACCGCGGCGTCTCCCAGGCAGAGCCGCGCCGCTTCATTGGTAGTGAGTTCGACGAGAGCTGAAGAATTTCTGACTTTTGGGCTGGTTTGGGGCATTGATTCCCCACGAATTGGCACATGAATTCAGCCATTATTTGGCTGAATTACACCCCCTCAATAAGTGTCATTACATGGCTATTTATGTACATTACTGTTGCGATATTTCTAAGTGTTTACGCAAGTTTACGTATCGTTCAAGTAATAAAGATCTGTAAGATCGAGTTTATCGTCCACATAGATTGGTTTATTAAGCATCGATTATCTATCCTATGATATATATTTGGTTGGCGTTCTTTAGTTTGAGATTTATAACTAAGAATTATGACTAAGTGCAGAAAATAAACTAAAGATTATAATACTTTAGGTTTATAACAGTTATGAAGGAAATAGGGCTTCCAATCTCCTCAACTATCCACTTTTTAACGTGTTAATGCAGTGCTAGTGATTCTTCTTCTTATTAAGAGAGCAGGTTAACTAATCTGTCATTATATTCCGGTTAGGACATACAAGAGCTCAACCTTGTGCAGAAACCTTCTATATTTCTATGATAAGTTTTACCACACATGAGGATTAAGAACAGTAACCTTAATTACTACACAAGTATCGGGGTACTTTCGTCCACGATTTTTACCTATGTCTAGACAATTACAGCATATTCAAATCTCACCTTTCAGACTTTTGATTCGAAATCATATAAGTGATGACAATTAATAGCTAGTTAATTATCAAGCAATCACAACAATATTGAATAGATCTTAATATACTGAAGAAGAAATCAATAATCAATGCATTAACTATATGAAAGAGTTTCAAGAAGATTCGATGGAAACTCTACTAAAGTAATTAGCTCTTAAACATTGTCATGTCAAGAACTAATACAAAATCCAACATAAACTGAAATAAAATAAGGGAAAGAAAATAACTTGAACAAGGAGATGTCTCCAATCTTGTTCTTGCCTCCTTATTAGCCTCCAAAAGTATGATAAAAGTGATTGAAAGATCCCCCTATAAGGTCAGGATTTTAGGGATTTATATTTGGGAAAAGTTGTCATTTCGGACCCTGAAAACGTGTCGAATTCGGCCCAAAAATCAGAAATATCGCGTCGGCGCCGTGGCCCTGCAGGCTGGTGCCACGGCGCTGAAACTCCTACAGCAAATCCGATTTTTCAATATAATTAGCGCTGCAGTGCCGTCGACGGCTTTGTTCCAATTTTCTGATTCTATGTCCTTTTTTCGTCCGGACTTCGTCAGATTTCTTCTATGCTTCCCGAGGCTTCTTAGGCTCCATTTCTTAGTCTTTTTAGTGTGTAATTCCATCTCAATTAAGCTCATTTCATCCTGATTATGTACTTCCTCCTTTATGATCGTTGAGATACAAAATGAAAGAAAAACACACCTAACACTATACTAAACACAACAAAATGAGTAGAATACTAACTAAAAAGGACTCAAAAGTGTATACAAAATACACTTTACAATTACTTGGCTAGTTGGAAAGTCATCTTACCCACCCTATAAATTGAGGCTTAGGCTCAATTGGAAGAACACACTTGAAATCAGATTTCCTTCTTCCTCTCTAGCTTTCTTGCATACACTTAAAAGGCTTTTCTTGTTAGTAAACACTTGAATTTCCTTTACTCAATTGTTTGTTGTTGTTTTATCTTAGAAGACAAGTTGTCAAACACCGTTAAATGATTTATACGGGGCAATATTGTCTTAAAGACAGGGTGCTAACACCCGACTCATCAAATCTTTGTAGTAGTCCTTCTATTGTTCCTATTTCCATATTGTAATCCTTGTTCTTGTTACTTTCTTCTCATTTCATTGTAACCGCAATTGTAACTCACAATCTTAAGACATTATTTGTTGAAAGTAACAACAAGATGACTGGAGGAAACCCATTCAACACAACAACATCCGTTGCTGCTCAAGGCAATCAAATGCCTTTTCCACCACTACTCAAGGCACAACTAGTGCTAATTCCACTGCTGCTCAAGGCTCTCACAACATCTTTGTCACTGCTCATGGGAATGCTACCGCTCCACCACCCGCTGGTTTTCACCATGAACGCCCAGAGAAGGTCATGGGCACAAACTTTAAGAGATTGCAGCAAAATATGTTGTTCTTTCTGACGGTTATGGAAATGTCTCATTTCCTAACCGACGATCCTCCACAAGCTAGAGATGAAGTGGACCCTCAGCCTAATGAAACGGTGGGAGGGGACCAAGATATACATATTACTAATGGCATGAAGATGACTCTAAATGCTTGGAGTCATAGTGATTTCCTTTGTCAGAATTTTATCCTGAATCGTTTGGCATACCCTCTCTACACGGTGTATGACACCGTTGGCATTGCCAAAGAGTTGTTGGATAAACTACAGAAGAAGTACAACACACTAGATGATTTTAAATGGTGGACAACACACCGTTGGGAAATTTCTGAAATTTCAAATGGTGGACAACAAAACTGTGATGTCCCAAGTCCAGGAATTCCAAATGATTTTACATCACCTGGATTTTGAAGGAATGAAGCCTAACGAGAAATTTTTGGTTGCATTGTTAATTGAGAAGTTACCTCCCTCGTGGAATGAGTTTATGATTTATTTAAAACTCAAGATGAAAGAGATGACCTTAGAGGAACTTATTATCAAACTCCAAATTCAGAAAGATAATAAGAAGGTCATGCCAAAGGGGAAGTAATCCACTGAGGCTAAGGTGAACCTGGCGGAAGCCAAAGGGAACTCAAGCAAGAAGCGAATGTTCCAGAAGGACGGTAAGGGCCCAACAATTGAAAATTTTAAGGGGACTTGCCATCACTACGGTAAAACTGGTCACATGGTCAAGGATTGCCGCAAACTCAAGAATGAGAATAAAGAGAAGGCCAAGGGAAATGTTAAGGCTAACATCGTCGAAGATACGCTTCTAGACGATATGATTGAGGAGTTCTCGGTGGTGGTACTTGAATCCAACTTCATTGATAATGCTATGCAGTAGTGGATGGACACGGGTGATACCCGTCACATATGTTCCAACAAGATGCCTTCTCCACATATACACCAGTTACAAATAAGAAGTTATTCATGGGCAACAATGCTTCTTCAGAGGTGGTGGGAGTAGGAAAGATAATCCTGAAGATGACTTCCGGAAAGGAGCTTACTTTGTAGGAGGTGATGCATGTCCCAGAAATTCGAAGAAATTTAATTTTTAGACCTTTGTTGGTTTTAGGCTAGTGTTTGAGACCAATAAATTTGTAATCACTAAGAATGGAACATTTTTAAGAAGGGGTTTTGTCTGAATTCCTCTTTATAGTTAATGTTATATCTGTAATGCCTTCTACTTTATCTATTAATAAAATTGAGCCTTATTTTTATTTGCTTGAGTCGTCTAATTTATGGCATCATAGATTAGGACATGTAAACTATTAATCTATCCAAAGATTGGTAAAGTTGGAGTTGTTGCCATCTATCGACGTAAACCCTCAACGTAAGTGTGAGGTGTGCGTAGATAAAAAACTTTCAAAGAGTCCCTTTAGATCCGTCGAAAGGAAAACCGCTCCTCTAGAACTCATACACACTGATATATGTGATTTGAAGTTCGCACAAACTAGAGGGGGGGACAAGTAATTTGTGATTTTCAAAGATGATAGCACAAAGTATTGTTACATTTACTTACTAAAAAGTAAAGATGAAGCGTTCAAACGCTACAAAGTACAAGTTGTGAACCAACTAAGCGAACATATTAAATCAATCTGTACCGATAGAGGAGGAGAATATGTAGATTCGTTTGAAGAATATTGTTCACAATAGGGCATAGTTCATCAAACGACGACTCCTTACTCACCTCAATCAAACGGTGTTGCTGAACGCAAGAACTGTACGTTAAAGAAAATGATGAATGTATTACTCATCAATTCAGGCCTTCCCCAAAACATGTGGAGAGAAATTGTCCTTACCGCTAATAAGATTCTTAATAGAGTCCCACATAAGGGTAAGGACAAGACTTCATACGATCTATGGAAAGGAAAGAAACTCACCTACAAATACTTTAAGGTGTGGGGTTATCAAGCCAAGGTAGAAGTACTTAAGCCAAAGCAGGTCAAGATTGGGCCTAAGACTGTAGTTTGCATATTCATCGGATATGCAAATAACAGTAGTGCTTATCGCTTCTTAGTGCATAAGTCAAATGTACCAGACATTCATGTGGGTACAATCATGGAATCAAGGAACGTCAGTTTCTTTGAAGACTCGTTTCCTAGAAAGGAAAGAGACATAACCTCCCGTAAATGAAGTTATGAACAAGACTTTCAGGATTCAGGAGTTATTGACTGTCCGAATCTAGGCGGTTCAGATCTAGTGAACTCCAAAGTGGCTGATTATCTGGAATTTAGTGTTCCAGATTCTCAGGACTTGGGGGTTCCAGAGATAGAACCAAGATGAAGTAAAAGAGCCAGGATAGATAAGTCATTCGGTCCGGACTTTGTAGATTATATGGTTCATTACGAACCACGGACAATTTCTGAAGTATTGTCAACTCTAAAAGCACCACTCTGGAAATAAGCTATAGAGAGTGAGATAGACTTCATCCTAAACAACCATACCTTGGATTTGTTTGATCTTCCTCCGGGAAACAAACCGTTGTGTTGTAAGTTGATACCAAACGGAATTTGAAAGCAGATGGATCTATAGTCAAGTACAAGGTCAGGTTGGTAGTCAAGGACTATCGACAAAATGAGGGTCTTGATTACTTTGATACCTACTCTCCGGTGTTTAGAATGACGTCCATACGTGTATTCATAGCTATCGCCGCTTTGTGGGATCTTGAGATACATCAAATAGATGTCAAGACAGCCTTCCTAAATGATGATTAGGAAGAAGAAATCTATATGGACCAACCCGAGGGGTATGTGGTTCCAGGACAAGAGAAGAAAGTCTGTCGGCTTGTCAAATCTCTGTATGGGGGTGAAATAGGCCCCGAAGCAATGGCACACGAAATTTGATAGTACTTTACTATCGAAAGGATTCACCATTAATGAGTGTGACAAATGTGTCTATACAAAAGGAAATGTCGACTCGTTCGTCATGATATGCCTTTACGTAGACGACATGTTGATCACAAGGAGCAGTCTTGGGTTGATCTTAGAGACTAAGAACATGTTAAAATAATGTTTTGACATGAAGGATATGAGTATTGCAGATGTCATCTTAGGGATCAAGATCTCTAAGATATCTGACAGACTGGTCTTATCTCAATCTCACTACATCGAGGATGTGTTGAAGAAGTTTGAAATGTTCGACAGTTCGTCGATTACGACACCATTGGATATAAATCAAAATATTGCTAAACATCATGATGCGCCCGTGCACCAGGAGCGATATGCACAGGTGGTTGGTAGTTTGATGTACATCACAAACTGGACTCTACCTGATATTGCTTATGTAGTCAACAAGTTGGCTAGGTTCACCCGTAACTCGAGTAATGATCACTAGAAAGCGTTAAATCGGGTACTATGATACCTGAAATACATGCTAGCTTACGGGTTATATTATTCGAGATATCCAGCTATACTAGAGAGGTATAGTGATTCAAACTAGATTTCTAATATAAAGAACATCAAGTCCACCAATGGATATATATTTACAATTGGTGGCGGGGATATGTCTTGGAAATCCTCTAAGCAAACTTGCATCGCCCGATCAACGATGGAATCAGACTTTATCGCTTTAGATAAAGCATGAGAAGAAGTTGAGTGGCTTCATGACTTCTTAGATGATATCCCTTATTGGGATAAACCCGTACCTTCTGTAATAATCCACTGCGACAGTCAGTCGGCTCTAGGAAGGGCACGGAGTTCTATGTACAACGGCAAATCTCGTCATATTCGACGGATCCATAAGACCGTTCAGCGGCTAATTACCACTGGTATTATTTCAATTGATTATGTGAAATCAAAGGAAAACATAGCAAATCCCTTGACGAAGGGCATACCCAGAGATCATACAGTCTGCATGTCTAGGGGAATGGGCCTAAAACTCAAACACTAAGAACTGATACGGTGGAAACCCAACCTTACTGATTGGAGATCCCAGAAATTAGGTTCAATGAAAAAACTTAGTCGTAAAGGTTTAGTTGAGCGTTTCGGTGGAAGCAAGATCACTTCGGATAATGATTTCTTCATATAAAAATGAATCCAAGGTCGTTCCCGTGATAGACATTAAGTGCTATATGCAGCGTGGGTAAAGGTTAAGTTTCCAAAACCTTAATGATCTTCAACGGTTGAGGTTAGGTTTGGAAAAACTTTTAATGGTTCATAACACTCGTGGAGTGGGGTATAACAGGATACCTTGTAAAAGATCACCTATTTAAGTGCGAGGATTGGTCACCTCAAATGAACGCACTTAAGAATCCAAGATGTGTCCATGGCCACAACGGACAAAACCTTAAAGAAGAACAAAGTAAGGAACATTGTTGTGTTAGTACTATTGTCTTGGCTTACATTAAACACTGACGATTCAAGACATCACATTCACCGCACAGTAAGTAAGTCCGATGGTATTCTACTATAGAAGGTTCAAAGTCATGGCTACCTATCCAGATGCAACATCGATCCGCCGGAAGATTGCTAAAAAGGCACCATGTGAGTGCACCAAAATCTCTTTCAAGAGGGGATTGTGGGAAATTTATTAACGTGAAATAAAGTTAATCCTAGTATTTATGACTCGAACAATTAGGGCCCTACACGTCGGAAACGTTGTTTCCACACACGTTGTACGAAGGATCGTAAATTTCCTTAGTGAAAGAGATATTGATACGTATACGAAATATTTTAGACATGGAATGATAGACGGTTATTGGCCAAATGACGAGGGTTTCATATTGGTAAATGAAGGAAGAAGTGTACGATGTGTAAAAGATGAAACGAGTCGAAAATCACCGCGGAGCCGTGAAGGGTCGCGACGCAACCACCGTCTGGCGCCGCGACGCTAATCGGTTGGTTGGTCACTGGAAGTTAGGCACCGCGGCGCCTCCCAGACAGAGCCGCGGCGCTTCACTGGCAGTGAGCTCGACGGGAGCTGAAGAGTTTCTAACTTTTGGACTGGTGTGGGGCATTGATTCTCCACGAATTGACACATGAATTCAGCCATTATTTGGTTAAATTACACTCCCTCAATAAGTGTCATTACATGGCTATTGATGGCCATTACTTGGATAGTTGGAAAGTCATCTTACACACCCTATAAATTGAGGCTTAGGCTCAATTGAAAGAACACACTTGAAATCTTATTTCCTTCTTCCACTCTAGCTTTTTTGCATACACTCAAAAGGCTCTTCTTGTTAGTAACACTTGAGTTTCCTTTACTCAATTGTTTGTTGTTATTTTATCTTAGGAGACAAGTTGTCAAACACCATTAAAGGATTTATACGGGGCACTATTGTCTTAAGGACAGGGTGCTAACACCCGACTCAGCAAATCTTTGTAGTAGTCCTTATCGTGTTCCTATTTACAGATTGTAATCCTTGTTCTTGTTATTTTCTTTCCATTTCCTTGTAATCGCAATTGTAACTCACAGAAAGTAGTGTAGAAGATTGCATTCATTATAGCTATACATACAACTTTTGGGCCTTTCCCTTGTTATATTCCAATCCTGATATTTACCTAAACTAATAGGTTGTTAGAGTTAATTTTAGGTTAGCCTCAAGACGTTTTCTAATTTAAAAAAAGTAAATGCTTGAACTTTAATGAGAAGGCTTCGAATGCTGGTATTAAGAATGGATCATCGCCCTCAGAACGGACAACAAATGTGTTATATTTATTGAACATGTTAAGTCTAATTAAATCGATGATATCTGGCAGGTATATCAGAAATTTATTATCAACGAGAGAAGAAGCATCTATTACTTCCATTAATAAGCCAATGAAAAAAAAAACTATATAGTTATCTGAATTCGAACTTGAGATACTGTTTTTTAATAAAGATCTCTAACCAATATAATTTTCGTGATATATATGGTTGGTAATTAGCTCATGAAAATATAATTCGTGTAACATGCTTAAGATTGGACGGGTTAATGAGCCACAATTTATTAACTGGGTCATTTAATTCATCCAAATTCAGCACAACCATTTGAGATCTCTACGTATATATCTAACTAATATGTTTAGAGATAATTACTTGGAGATACCACTCACATCTCTTATTTGAGGGATTTTAAGCAGTTACAGAACGATCCTCTTACTGGATAATGAGAGGAGTGTGGGAGAGGACTTCGAGGAGGCGGAGAAGATTTCTGGCCGGTGAATTTGGTTACTTCTAAATTGGATTTCTGACAGTCATATCTGAATTTTTGAGTCTTCAAGGAAATACATTATTTATATATAGTTATAGGATGTTTATATATTGTTATATAAATCATATACATTATTTATACATTATATATAGTGTATAGCAATGTATATGTAATATATACTAGTGTATAAGGATATGTATGCAAAGCTACAAAAAAAGTTAGCAATTTATATATAGCTATATACTACATATACATTACCTACATATCAATGATACAATGAGCTACATCGACTACAAACTAGATGTGTGGGTCGTACATATGAGTTATTCATTTTTTGTGCGGATTTTCCTTCATATGGACTGGTCTTTAAATTTTTTCCCTCAATTTGGTGATCTTTTTATTTTCTTTCCTTACTTTTTATTTAATGAATATTTTTGGGTCAAAATACTCTTATTCGCGTGTCTATAAAATTAGGGATTGGGGTTCGAACCCCAGCTTAGTTTAAAAAAAAAATCGCAAGGCAAAGATTTCGCAAAAGTTATCCCTTAAGGCATAACTTAGCCTGTAGGTCTGGATTCGAGCCCCAACGCAGCAAAAATAAAATATGTTTCGGAAGGCAATGCCCTTAGGCATAGTTTGCTCTGAAACTTTTTCAGATTTCTTTTACTTTATTGGGGTTCGAATCGAGAACCTCAGGAGTATTTTCATTCATTTTTTTAAGCGTGGGAAAAAAATTTAAAAAATCACCCCGAAATAGGGGCATTCGATCCAAAGCCATCCTACTTGCCTTTTGCATAGTGGTATATGAGATTTGGAGAACAAGAAATGAATTGCTATTTGCGGGCACTAGCTCAACAGCGGATGAGGTTGTGGCAAAAGTTAAAACAACAACCTATAGAGTTCTTTATGATTTAATCCCTTCTTGTAACGTCACCTCTGAGTGAACGCCCCTTCCCTTCATCATTTCTTGCTTTATGTTACGTTGAGGTTTGAGAACTCTCAATGATTGATTGTAGTTCTCAGTTTCTTTCTTAGTAATAAATATTATCATTTACCGGGAAAAAAAAAATTGTGTGAATGACCCTGAGTTATTTCCCCAAATGTTTACTTGTCCAAACAGGAAATTATGAAAAAAGAACATACATAATTTATCAACACCTGCTGCTTGGGCTTATTGATAAAGTTCTAACCCAATTCAAACTCCACTCCGTTGTACTTTTTAGGGAACCTCAACGACAATAACAAGATATAATGACATAATGGACATTCGGGTGAAACTATTGACATTCGGTGGCTCAAAAATCTTTTAAAGGTTATTTTTTAGTCTTTTCAAAATAATTTTATTTCGAACCATTTTTCAACTAATTTCAGCATATGTATATAAACTATCATTCTTGTATATATATATAGAAAATATATCATATGTATAAAAACTGTATTGTTATCGTATAGAATATGTATCACTACTGTGTATATATAAAAAAATGTATCACATGTATAGAAACTGTCATTATCGCATAGAGTATGTATCCCTAAAGTTTATGTATAGAAAATATATCATTGTTGTATAATTTGTGTATTATAATCAACGTATAATTTATGTTTAATAAATGTATAACTAATGTATATTTACTAATCACACGTATTATATATTTTATATATACATATACAGTAGTGATACATATTTTATACAAAAATGTTACAATTTTTGAAGGCTTAATAATAATTTTTTCCGTTGATGTTTAGTGGCGACTCATGTTCTTTTGCAGCGAACCTTTTAGTGACGACATTTCGATCTTTTGTGGCGACAAAGAGACAATTTTTTTAGTGAATGTACTGGGCGGCTAGCGCCTGAGATTATTTTGGGCCGAAAGGCCAGTTTGCGGTATTAAGCCCAAAATAAGGCCTTTTCTTGTGGCCTCTCAATGTTCTTTTGCCCAATACAAAAGTAAATAGAACAAATTATCCTTCAAATGGGCTGGTCTTTAAATTTGTCCTTCAAATGGATTGATTTTTAAATTTTGCTTTTTAGTAATCGAATTTATGTCTAGTGGGCATAAGTTATTTAAGGGCAAAAGTCATATGAAACGTATTTTGTGAGATATTATGATTCGAAAATATAAATTTATGTTTCGGAAAAATTATAAAAAGGAAAAAATTAAATACCACTACAAAATAGGAGTATGAGTGTCAATGACCCACAAAAGCACGTTCCTTCAGGTCTGAGTTATGTTGGGTATTTGTCGACCCAAACGTACAGTCTCGAAACCAATTTGAGCCCACAAGTCAAAAAGGCTTTAGTAGCTAATTAGCTTCATTTGGTCGCTTGCTATATATGGAAAAGTTACATATGTGATCGTTTGGTAAAAAATATATATCATGTATATAAATATTACATATTAATTGGTTATTTTCCAAATTATAGAAGTATATAATATTACTATTGTTGTTTCTTTTACTTTGGTTATCTTTAATATTTATACTATCAGTATGTTTCTTTCTTCAATATTTCATCATAATTTTTTAGTCTTGCATTTCTTTCAAAATATTATCTTCAAAATGATTTTCTTAAATTTACTCGAAGGTCTATCGGAAATAGACTCTCTACTCAACAAAAAATAGGGATAAGGTTTGTGTACACTAGGGATGCTTATCGATCGGTTCGGTTCAGTTTTGTGTCTTACCGGCTCGAATTATCGGTTTTTAGTTTATAAATATCCTCAATCGATGATCAAACCGATAAGATATTCATTATCAATTTTTGATTAATCAATTTTCGGTTTATACAATAAATATGCTCTGCTAATTCTTTTTTTGCTTTCTCTTGTTTTCTTTGTTATAGTGCGACAAATTTACTCTAATCTCAACTCAACAAAATAAAATGCACAAATTAAAGCATAGTATATTCTATTATCGCAGAGAGGCAACCCTAATTTCATTTGAGAAATAAGAAAATAAGGCAATAAGCGTGGCTGGCTGCCTTTTGTAAGAATTTAGAAATAGAATTTCTATTTAAAAAATAAAAAATTTAAATCACAATTATATAATTAGGGACAATAAGGTAAATTTAGTATAAGCTTATTGGCTTATCAGTTTAACTATTAACTAAATTCTTAAAACCGAAAACTGAATCGATAATTCGATAAAAAATTTCACAAAACCGTTAACTCATAATCTGATATCGATAAACCAATAACATTTTTATTGTTCGATTTATTAGTTAAATCGGTTTTTACACACCATATACTCTACCCTTCCCAACTTGTGGGACTATATTCGGTGTGTTAGTTGTTGTAGAAATACTTTTTCCTCGCAAAATAATAAAGAGTCATCCCATTTTCTAAATATAGTATTTCCTAGTATTTGTTTTACTTCCCAATTCGGCTAGATAAAATATTCCAATTAAAAAATGCAAACCTCAAATCTATACTACTTATGTATTTGTTCCTTTTCGAAATGTCTGTCATGTAATCGGTTAATGAAATCGGTTGATAAATTGATTCCTTAACTAAGAGATTTCGGCTGAAAGCGGAACTCCAACTTTCAGTAATGGATTCCCCCACTACTCCAGAAAGCGTTGAGATGGTGATCGAGTAAACTAAGTGGTAAGAAACATAAATACAGCTAGAGTGTAATGAAGGCGACAAATGTAAAATCAGTTGCTTAATTGATTGATCGTCCCTATTCTGTACAAATGATTTCTATATTTATAGTACAAGAAAAATAAATGTGACCCCCTATGTTAGCCATCGAACTTCGCACTAAATCCACTAGCCAACTATGAGGAGGTGGTATCGATTTTTTTACATAGACCTCTAGCACGATCGACGGCACTCCGTTCTGATTGTCGTTGGTTGCTACCTTTTCTAAAAGGTCCTTTGACTTGGTCTTCGAGGTTTCCGAGTATGTGTGGGTCTCAGACGTTCTCCGAAATTATGACTCGGCCAGACTACTATAATAGTCAATGATACTTTTCCAGCCGAAGGTAAGGACTAATAGATTCGGCTATGATTCCGCTTAGTTAGCGACCTAGAATCTTTTTTCACCTTCGGCTAGGGCTGGCAATGAATCGGAGGTGGATCGGGTGGAGCTCAATCCGCCTCCACCCGCCAAACATCCATCCACCACCCGACCCATCCATCATCCTATTTTTTCTTCATCAACACCTGATCCACCCATCATCCACAGGTGAATCGGGTGCTTCGCGGATGAAAATTATAGCACAATCATTCAATCACCTAAAATTCTTGATAAAATGACAAATAAAAAGTACATCAAATAAATATCATCATACTGCTTTTTACAAGTCATGTCTATGCTCCAAACATGCAACCAAAAAAAAGTGAAAAACCAATAATAATCCGAAGAAACTAAAGTTTAAAAGACGAATTAAATGTCACTTCTAATAATACTAATAATTGAATTTCTAATTAGCGACAATCTTAATAAACTAAAACATTAAAATTCATCAGGTCTTTCATCTTCATATCACATCCTTAAAGATCCATTCATTTTCTAACATCTATAGTTGATTAGAATAAAAGAAACATGTTCACAAGTAAAAATAATAGACAAAAGCAGTACTCAAACTCACCTGAGCTTTCAAAAATCAAAACTCTCCCTTTTACTATATAATATGTTGTGCTAATTTCTTTTAACTCTCCATCTGTGTGCTTTTACTCTCTATGAGTGTATAGTGGTGCAAAGAGTTGTTAGTGTCAATCTAGACCTTTAATGAATAACCACAATAATATATAGATAATTCAACTAAATTGAAATCAACAGCAATGGAAAGACCACAAACATAAACACATACTAACTTTTTTGTAGATAGAAGCCTGCTTGACGCAGTTTCCAAAGACAAAAATTCGCCCCCGCTTGTGCTGCAGTTTTTCGGACGTATGCCTTGAGGATACAACTATTTAAGTGAGAGTTCTAGCACAAGAACTTCACTTCTGGCGAATTTACTATATGTATTTTTCTGGAAATATTCTTTATTGAATAAGAAGAAGAAACAAGAAATGATCTTCAATTGATTTGTTAATTCTCAAATCTGAAGATTAATCTTGTTAATTGTATCTTAAAACAAGTGATCAACATGCTATTTATAGCATACAAAACGTCTCAAAGGCAGCTCTTAGTTCAAAGGTTATGTCCCATGGAAAAGACACATCTTTTGGTTCGAAATTAATTTTCCGTTGGAATTAGCGCCGTGGAGCTAGCGCCACGACGCTAGACTTCTGTCAGAGCCCGCAGGAGTTTTGGCGCCGTGGTGCTGAGCACGGAAAAAATTCACTGTTATTTTTCAGCCTTTTTGATCCCTTTAATCTTCTTCTTATACAAGTTTCAACAATACCCCACATGAGGATAGAAAATAAGATAATTAGGAACTTATCATTATTTCCAAAAAAAACTAGATATGACATGCATCGGAAACGGTGTCTTTTGGACTTGAACCGTTTGTAGTGAATACTTATCGGATCTACTTGTGAAATAGTGGACGAAGTACCTTGAACTATTCACGTTTTGTAGTAAACCGAGACAATAAGTATCACACATACCATATCAACATATTTCAATTCTTACGGTTGTGTTCGTTTCGGTCGTGAACAACTCCTTCTTCATGAGAATTTCTAGAGAACTTAGTCATATCAGTTCTCCCAGATGCGACCCCACATCAATCTCACATAGGTAATACCAAACAGGAATAGTCTGTACTATCCCACCATAAAGGTGTTTATGTATTATTAAGAATAATATATGCATCCCTTAAAACATCAACGGATTAACACACTTAGTACACCATAGGAATGAACATATGTGTGTTTTATGCTCCTTGAGTCTTCCCCAGCTAGTTTTCCTATTGAACCTAAATCATGGGATCTCCAATTATGATAGGTTAGGTTTCCACCAGTTCACGACTCATTGTATTGGCTTTAAGCCCATTCTTCTCTATGTAAATACGACTTGCTCTCTTGTAAGGCCTTTTGTCAAAGGATCCGCTATATTGTCCTTTGACTTTACATAATCAATGGACATAATTCCATTCTTCAGCAAGCTCTGTATTGTATTATGACATCGTCTTATATGTCTTGACTTGCCATTATATATTTGATTCTTTGCCCTCGTCAGGGCAGCTATACTATCACAATGTATGCAAATGGTTGTCACAGGCTTTGTCCACAACGGAATACCTTCTAGGAAGTTTCCTAGCCATTCTGCCTCTTCGGCAGCTTTATCCAAGGCTACAAACTCTGCTTCCATAGTTGATCGCGTATTTACCGTTTGCTTTAATGATTTCCAAGATACCGACGCTCCACCAAGTGTAAATACATACCTATTTGTGGACTTACTTTCTGAATTGTTGGAAATATAATTAGCATCACAATATCCTTCTAACACGAGAGGATATTTAATGCAACCCATAGTTCATTGTATGTTTTAGGTATCGTAGTGCCCTTATTAGCGCTATCCACTGATCATTTTCAAGATTGTGTGAGTATCGACTAAGTCGACTCAATGTATATGCTAAATTCGGTCTCGTATAATTAATTATGTACAATAGGCTTCCAAAAACTTGTGTATACTCCAATTGAGACACACTATCACCTTCATTCATCTTAAGGTGACTAGCGGGATCAAAAGGAGTAACAACCGGTCTATCATCATTTTGTCTAAATTTTCTAAGGACCTTCTCAACATAATGGGATTGAGTTAATATATAACCCTCAGAATTCTTTTGAATTCTAATACCAAGAATGACATCCGCTATTCTCATATCTTCCATATCGAAAACGGCATGCAGCATCTTCTTAGTTTGGTTAATTAAATCCTTACTTGCTCTCATAATTAGTATGTCATCCACATACAAGCATACAATGACATATGCATTATTACACTCCTTAATGTAGACACATTTGTTACATTCATTTATTTGAAAACCATTTGATAATAGTGTATTATCAAACTTTTCATGTCATTGTTTTGGAGCCTGTTTAAGTACATATAATGACTTAATCAATTTACAGACTTTCTTCTCTTGACCTTTCACAACAAACCTTTCGGGTTGTTCCATGTATATTTCTTCATCTAGTTCACCATTCAAGAATGCAGTTTTCACATCCATTTGATGCATTTCCAAATTGTGAATCGCTGCGATAGCAATTAACGTCCTTATAGACGTAATTCTAGACACTGGTGAGTAGGTAACGAAGAAATCTACACCTTCTTTTTGTCTAAATCTTTTGGCTACTATACGAGCTTTGTATTTTTCTATAGTACCATCAGGCCTTAGTTTCCGTTTGAAGATCCATTTATGGCCTATTAGTTTTTGTCCCGGAGGGAGATCAACCAATTTTCATGTATTATTTTGTACAATAGATTCTACCTCACTCTGGATAGCCTCCTTCCAATAAGGTGCTTCGGATGATTCCATTGCAGCACTATATGTTTGAGGTTCTCCTTCAACGGAAAAGGTCATAAAGTGCGGTCCAAAATCTTTGGCGACTTTCCACGTTTACTTCTCCTTGGTTAAGAATTTTCTTCTTGAACTGATGAAGTAAGATTATCATCATTTTGGTTTGACTCATCTTGAGGCAGTGTTCTCTTCTTATTATTAGAAACACTTTTATCCTTGTCTTTGTAAGGAAAAATCTCCTCAAAGAATTCTGCTTCCGCAGATTTCATAATTGTGTTTTTGTGAATACCTTCAACATCTGAATGATACACCAAAAACGTATATGCTGCACTATTATTGGCATGACCAATATATATGCAATCCACCATTTTTTGTCCAAGTTTAGTTCTCTTTGGTAAAGGAACCTGAACTTTCGCTAGACAACCCCACACTTTCATCCTTTTGAAAGTAGGCAATCTTCCTTTCCACAATTCATAAGGAGATTGGTCATTGTTCTTTTGAGAAATTTTGTTCAATATCATATTTGTAGTAATTAATGCCTCACCCCATAGACTAAAAGGTGCCCCCGAACTAATCAACATAGAATTTATCATATTTTTCAATGTTCTATTCTTACGTTCGGCAACTCCATTTTGATTTGGAGTATATGGTGAAGTGGTTTGATGAACTATACCATGAGTAGAACAGAATTCTTTGAACTCATTGGATTGATATTCACCACCTCTGTCTGACCTTAGAATCTTAATTCTTTTGTCAAGTTGGTTTTTCACTTCTGCTTTGTATATTTTAAACATGTTCAAAGCCTCATCTTTGGTATGTATTAAGTATACATAACAAAATTTACTGCAATCATCGATAAATGATATATAATAATTATTTCCTCCACGCGAAAGAGTTTCTTGGTAATCACACAAATCACTATGAATTAAACCAAGCACTTCATTTGATTTCATAACAGATTTATGACTTGCATATTTGGACTCTATGCAAACCCCACATTTAGTCATTTTATTCATAGAACATTTTGGCAACATGCCTATCTTTACCATTCTTTGTAAGGAACGATAATTAACATTGCCTAATCGAGAATGTCATAACGAAAGGGAATCAACCATATACATAAAAGCAGTGATATCGCCTGCATTTTCATTAATAATGGCAACAACCTGAGTATATACAATGCTTAATTTGAAGAGTCCCTCATTGAGGTAACCCTTTCTTACATACACCCCACCTTTGGTGAGTACAAATTTGTCAGATTCTATTATAATTTTGAAGCATTTGTTACTAAGAACAGGCCCAGAAATCAGATTCTTACAAATTTCAGGCACGTGCAACACATTTGTGAGCACAGGATCAATCCCGGAAGTGAGCCTCAACGTCACCTTCCCTTTCCCTTCTACCTTCATAGCAGTGGCATTTCCCACGAACAGTGGTTCTCCATCCTTGATGGCTTGGTAAGATGAAAACATGTCCTTCTCTGAACATAAATGTCTTGTAGCACCCGTGTCCATCCACCAATTGGTTGAATTTATAATCAGATTTGCTAAAGCAGCCACAATACCAATAAATTGGTTTTTAGTTTCAGCCGGGTTGGTTTGGTTGACATTACTCGAACCTCCAACACCACCACCTTGACTCTTGCGAAGGCGCTAATCTTTGCCCTGTGCCCAGGATTTCCACATACCCAACATAGTCCCTGTTGTGGTTTCTTGAAAGCATTGGTCCTTTGTGGGGCTAGTGCACTCCTCTCGGTTGTAAAAGATGGCTTGGCACAAACAAATTTGCCCTTGCCTTTCTGAAACTTGGCCTTGGAAGCATTGCCTTCTACCATGTTGGCATTAGGCTCCAACGAAACATCATCAACCCTTTCATTCTTCCGGTTGTCCTCTTCAACACGAATTTTCAGAATTAGTTACTCAAAACTCATTTCCTCCGTTAGATGCTTCAAATAAACTTTAAAATCCTTCCAAGAAGGAGGTAATTTTTCAATACTAAAATCAACAAGGAAATATTGGTGAAGGCCCATACCTTCAACCTCTAGTTCATGAACAATGACTTGGAGTTCCTCCACTTGCTTGACAACATGTTTTGCATCACTCATCTTGAAGTTTAGGAACTTTCCGACGACGAACTTCTTCGAACAAGCAAATTCAGTTTTATACTTGTTCTCTAATGACTGCCATAACTCCTGTGCTGATATTAACGTGGAGTATATGTCATAGAGAGTATCATCCAAGGCGTTGAGAATGTAGTTCTTGCAAAGAAACTCTTGGCTCCACCAAGTCTCAATAGCCTTCAGCCTTTCGGCTCTCTCCGCATCAATAGGAGCATTCTCCCCTTCTCCTTCTGGCAATATCGTTGGAGCCTCAGCAGTCAATACATTTGCCACATGAAGAGTGGTCAAATAAAACATCATCTTTTGTTGCCAGCGTTTGAAAACAGAACCCTTGAATTTCTTGGGTTTCTCCACATGGTTTTTCCCCATTGATGATCCAGATTGATCCATTCTTTTGCAAATCAGAAAAAGGTATTCTCTGAAAATTTTGCAAGCTTCACACAGTCAGAAAGATAAATTTTCTAAGAATTTTTATCTTAGATTGTTAGTATCAATCTAGACCTTTAATGAATAGCAACAATAATATATAGATAATTCAACTAAATTGAAATCAACAACAATGGAAAGACCACAAACATAAACACATACTAACTTGTTCGTAGATAGAGGTATGCTTGACGCAGTGTCCTAAGATAAAAATTCGCCCCCGCTTGTGTTGCATTTTTTCGGACGTCTGCCTTGAGGATACAACTATCTAAGTGAGAGTTCTAGCATAAGAACTTCACTTCTAGCGAATTTATTATATGTATTTTTCTTGAAATATTCTTTATGGAAGAAGAAGAAGAAGAAGAAGAAACAAGAAATGATCTTCAATTGATTTGTTAATTCTCAAACTGAAGATTAATCTTGTTAATTGTATCTTAAAACAAATGATCAACATGCTATTTATAGCATACAAAACGTCTTAAAGGCAACTCTTAGTCCAAAGGTTGTGTCCCATGGAAAAGACCCAACTTCTGATTCGAAATTAATTTTCCGTTGGAATTAGCGTCGTGGCGCTAGCCCCAGGCGCTGCGGCGCTCGACTTCTGTCAGAGCCCACAGCTATTTTCCTGCGCCGTGGCACTGAGCACGGAAAAAATTCACTGTTATTTTTTAGCCTTTTTGATCCCTTTAATCTTCTTCTTATACAAGTTCCAACAAGACTAGTGTTTGTAAATGTAGAAAGTGTGCAGTGTTAAAAGAGAAGTGACTTAGTGAGGGAGCGTAAACAAAATTATTAATTAACTATTTATAAACGGGTGGATTGATAGGTCGGATGGTGGGTTGGATGTATGTCCACCCGAATCCGACCCGATCCGTCACCCGATTAAAATTCGTGTTTTATCTGATTTCCGTCCATATAATCGGGTCGGATGGATCGAATATTCATCGGCTCAGGGTGAAATTGCCAGTTCTATTTTCGATTGTCACTCGACTTGACTAAACACTTTTTAGTGTTAACCGTATCAACAAATTGTTAGTCTTAATCTTTGCGTTCAAAAAGAATACGTAGATATTCCAAGTCTATATCGTGACATTGCCCAAAATAGTAGGCAACATTCCGATTAGTTAATAAAAACAGGAGGAAAAAAAAGACAACTAAATATAGCAACCAATAACTTTTTTTTCTTACAACAAATAAATATAAAATGCTCTATTTTTATCTCAATGACCATATTAAGTAAAATTAACAGTATAGATTAAACTTGATAACCGTTTTTGCTTGTTCAAGTGGTTCATCAACTACTCATGCGTCAATGAATAAAATTTTCTCGAATCAAAATTGAGTTTGCAATTCGGCATTCAACATTGAGCCTTAATTAATTGGACATAGTGAATGCCCACATGTCAATTTCTTTTTTTTTTTGGTTAATAAAGTAACACTTTTGATACCTTAGTTATTACTAGTAAATTAGATATTACTCTTATGATGTTTGACTTAGCATTTTTAATTTATAATTAATTATCATGCACTTTCAATACTTTTATTTATCGTAATTATTAATCATTGCATCTAGGGATAGTAGGTGGATATAATTTTGCGAATTCCGCACCGCACCCGCTCCAGTTGGGGTGGGTATGGGTATAACTTTAGCGGGTAGGCGGGTAGGTGGTGGATACCCGCCTCCCCCGCCTACCACCCG
The DNA here is from genome assembly GCA_029844215.1 of Przewalskia tangutica. NCBI lineage: Eukaryota > Viridiplantae > Streptophyta > Magnoliopsida > Solanales > Solanaceae > Przewalskia > Przewalskia tangutica. Next base: position 11,107,356 of record CM056739.1, on the reverse strand, counting down.
TCTACCCGCCCCATAAGCTAGTCCGCAAGCCCATAACTCATAAGCCCAATATAAAAAATGTATTACAAGTTAGTAGGGGTTCATTCCCTTCACTTCCCATTCTCAACACTCAGCACTCAGCAACCTCTCACAGGCACCTCACTTCAGCATACGTATCTCACTCTTCACTCTTCAGCAATCAGCAGTACAGGATTGTCACCCTCACCCTCACCCTTCCCTTTCTTAACCCTGTGCCTCCCTCACCTCTCACTTCAACACTCTCAGATCTCAGTCTTCAGCACTGTCAAGCCACCATCACCCTCTTCTCCGTCTCCCGTTCTCCGTCATTGTCACGCCGTCATTAGCCGTCGCGCCTCCCTGTCCCTGAGACCCTGACAACAGGTATTGATCAATTCCTCATCATTATCTAAAACCTCCATCTGGATGAGACAACTGTAATGGTTGTCTTCTCTCTGAGTATGTGTGTGAGTGAAGTCCTGCAACTGATATTGTGGACTCATTGAGGTTGAAATTTAGAGCGATGCAGATTTCTTTTCAAATGAAGGAACATGCAGATTTCTTTTCCTTTTTGTGTGGATTTTGTGCCTCTGATTTTGTGCCTCAAATGAAGGAACATGCAAATGAAGTCGTGCAACTGATATTATGCCTCTGTCCTTGTTGCTAAAGATGTTGAAAACTGAGGAACTGAGGAAGATGTTGAACCAGCAATATCTTGTTCTTTACATTTCTTGCAGTATCTTGTCTTTCCACGTATCATGTTCTTTCCATTTAGAAGTAAAGATAGCTAAATTAAAATCTGGCATGTATCATGATTCATGTTTTTTCTAGTTCTTGATGTTGGTGTTCCAAGAAAGTTGGCAATTCTTGGATCAACTTTGTTTTTGTCATTTGTTAACTATATTGGTTTTTATTGTTGGTTATGTTCGTGTTGTACTTGGGGTTATTTCACTTGCACTATTTGTGTTAATGTCATTGGCGGGTATTGACGGGTGGCGGATATCCATTTGGATGGTGAATTTAAAAATATACCCGCCTAGGCGGATATGGATGTTGAAATTGTACCCGCCACAGATGGCGGGTAGGTGATGAATATAATTATTTTTGATGGATATGAGTACGAGGAAGGGGGTACCCACAGCCGCCCCGCCCAATTTACTATTGCATCACTTACTCTGCTTGAAAAGACCAAAAACATATGTATAATTACTTGAAGACTATGTCGAGTTAAAATCATAAGGAGCAAAAATATAATTTACTAATAACTTAGAGATCAAAAGAATTATTATCCATTTTTTTAGCCGAGGATGCATAAGAATTGATATTTTTTCGGACTTTATTCTTAATTAGAAATTTCGTAATTGAACCCTAAAAATTAGAGTAATTCTTAATAGAAAATACGAATTTGAATTAACCAAGCAAGTAAATTTCGAATACTATGAGTAAGTCAAAAAGAAAACTTTTTTTAGTTTGTAATTAGGCGAACAACCTTAAGAACAAGTTTGCTAGTTGGTGAGCAACTATTGAAATTACGCACATAAAACAAAAACATTCCACTACCATTGAGAAAACCTCATGATATAATTTCCTAAAAACGCAAGCAAAACCACTCATTAGCAATTGCATCATAAGATAGTCTTTATGTAACTAAGCACACCAAGTAGGCATTTGGCCATGAGTTTTTAAATCATGATTTTATAATTTAATTTTAAATCATGTTTATTTATATAATTTAGACATAACTTCAATTTCATGTCATGATTTGAAATTTGAAATCATCCAAAAAGGTGTGATTTAGAATTCCAAATCATGGTTTCAAATTTTTTTAAATATAAAACTTGATCCATAAATTTATAAATTGTAAAAAGATCCATAAATTAGTAGATATATAACTATTGATCGATGATGATACAGTTACTAATGATATTGACCAAGAATCAGCTCAAAGTAACAATGTAGCTTCGTCTTCTCAGTCATCTAATCGGGAAATACATGCTCGACGTAAAGAGATTGTACATACCATGTGTGAATATTATATTAAAGAGTAGTTACACTACTATTCACGTTCAATTTTTCTTTTTATTGAACTAAAGTTTGATCAATTGATGTTGTATTTTTTTTAGAAAGGTCCTCTAGCCGCGTATTAATTTTTTTATGAACTATGACTTGTTCATTCAGTAAGATTGCGTATGAATTAGAAAAGTTTTGATGATTTTCACAACTTGTGAGATTTTTATGTCAGTGAAGAAAAATGCAACTTAGGAAACTCAAATTGTATGTTCAAACAAAACATCAACTTCAAATCACTGATTTTAAACTATGACTTCAAATCATGTCAAAACGCCTCACATATGTGACATATTCAATGAATAAGTGAATTTAACTATGTTAAATATGAGCAGAGATGAAAAAAAATATTAGGTAATTTTTCATTTGTTCAAAATTTGGTGGGTTCCATTTAATGTTATACATGTCATGGTGGAAGGTAGTAGATATTCACACTGAGATAATTAATAATCAGCCAGCACAGGCCGATGTACACAATAAGATGTGGATTTTTCCTATTTTGGCCATTTTTACCACCGCCGTTGTTGCGGTTTTGGCTCGAGTTGGTGGAATCGGGAGGAGAAAAATTGGATTCAGTTGTCATGACGACAAGACTAGCCCCAATCACCAATTTTTTAGCCAATCCGACTTCTTCCAATGTAAGCATAGAACGGGCCTGATAGAATTCTGGCAGGGGGTTACTCTTACGAATAACCGAAGCAACACCATTATAGGCCTCTGACAGGCCTGCAACCATCTGAAGAACTAGACGACTATTGCTCACAGAAGCACCCACATTGCGAAGTTGATCCGCCAAGTCTTTGAGACGTTTACAATAAGATGAAACGTTTGAAAATTTCTCCATCTGGACTTGCGAAAATTCCTGCTCAAGAATATCAATTCGAGAATGACTGTTATCTTGGAATATGTCACACAATCGGTTCCACACCGCCATAGTTGTGGAATTGGGTTCCATAATCGTCTGTAAAAGGTCTAAGGAGATAGTGACATAAATCCACTGGAGAACCTTTTCATCAAGCATGTCCCATAAGTTAGGGTCGGCTGCTTTGGTGGGCACAATCGATGTAGACGTCGTATCACCCTCCTTAGTTGAAGGTGGAGGGATGATGTGGTGAGAACCTGATGTGTCATAGCATGAATCTTGAATAACTCCGTCCACGTTCCATATTGGACGTTTTCTATGTCAAGAACTACACTCTTAATATTAGAAACTGTGAGGGCATGATGAAATGTGTTCTTATCAGTCATGGTGAAAGAACAAACTTTGGACAAGATTTGTAGGGAAAAGGGGGGAAGGGCTCGGATTTTCTGGAAAAAAACCCGAGGGGGTGGGGGGGGATTTGTCACGGTATTTTGAGAAGAAATTGAGAAGCAGAAGCAAGGAAAAAATCTAGGCTCTGATACCATGAAAGAATTAATCTCTTGATTATTCTTATTGATGAAAGACATATATATACAAGTTACAATAGGAAAATTATTTTCCTATTCTACATCTAAATTCTTATGGAGACTAACTATACAATTATGATACTAGTACAATATTAATTAAGGTATAAGATTAATATACAAAACTATCATAAATGAATATATATGGATGGAATATACACTGCTGGAATATGGTTGAAGCACGGACTGTTTTGCCATATTTAACACTAACTATATATTTTCCACCATGACAGTAAACTTCAAACAGTGGGAAAACGGCAGAAAAGAAACCAAACAAAGTGTACAAAAAGTATCAACACATATTTGCAAGGGGGAATATCAAAGCTATAGCATGATTAAGTCCAAGCACTAAAGTTTAATTGCAACACACTTACAAGACGGCAGTTGACTGAGATTGAAATTGACATCTCTAAACTCTTGCCTACATTAGGTGTCAATTAATGATACTATTGTGTAGTATTAAATATCGCAACATGTTCCATTAGTGCGAGTGTTCATCCTTTTACTTGATGTCACTATCTTAAAATCCAAAAATTCATTACATTCTGAAACTCACCTCAAGAAACATTTTATCATCCAAATGGCGAGACATAAAACAATATCTCTGTTTATTTGACATCATATTTTGAATTATGGAGCATTATTTGGTATTTAACTCAAAAGCCGATCTGAATGAATATTGGAACTTCAAAATCAACAAACTCGGCTTTGTTGTCAAATCACTTACCCCTAGTTATCTTTAACACGCTCGATCACGGAGCTATTGCTCACACTTTTGAAAATAGTTACGTTTAGGTAGGGGTGACAGATGGGTCGTTTGGGCTGAAGTTCTAGATGGGTCAATGTCCAACCCGCCCAAAATTTATATGGGCTAAGATGGACGGGTCAAGATGGGTCATCATCATGGGCTCATTTGGGCAGTTGATTTATGATGTGTCAACTTGGGCTAGCACAATTCAACCCATCATCAAAATCACTCTTGCCCAAACCCATAAAATCTTGGGCGGATCATTTGGGTTTGGGCTAATTTTGTCACCCCTACGTTTAGGCAAATTGATCACTTGATTGTCTCTGCACGCTTATATGATTTATCACCACACGATTATTTAGGAGTCTAAACTATGAAATAAAAAAATCCATTTTATGTATATGTTCTCGCCCTGAATTTTGCCTTGTGTCGTTGTATCGACTGATCGAATCGAGAGACAAATTGATTCTTTAACTCAAGCGATTTGGGCTACAAATGGAACTCTAATTTCCAGCAGTGATTTCCCAACTACTCAAGAAAGTGTTAGGACGATGTTACTAGTGACGTAAGTGTTGGATAAACAATGGATGTACGGAAATAGTAAACAACTATTATAAGTGTTTCGAAAGGGTAAACTATAAGGATTACAACCGCAACAAATTTGTAACCAACAAGAATTGTGGCAACAACAAGCTTTTGATATATTTATCTTCGTTCTTGAATGCGTCTCGAGTCTTCGACTCAATTGTCGAACGCTCCTTGATCTTGATAATCTGAAAGACTGAAACCAAGAGACACTAAATCTACTTGTGTTGAGTCGAGTGTTATCACTCTGTTCTTAATACAAGATTGCCCCGTATAAATTATTTTACGTTAATGGGCAATAGTCTCCCAAGATAAAACAACATCTAACAAATGAGTAAAGGAAACTCAAGTATTTTTCAAGAAGAACCTTGAGTGTTTGAAAGTATGCTTAGAGAGTATGAAGTTCAGAAAGTGTAGACTGTAGTATTGTGTTAAGTGTATCTCCAATTGAGCCAACAACCTCAATATATAGTAGTATAAGAAGGTCTCTTCAAGTGCTCATGTAATGGCCTTTTAAATGTCACATAATGGCTGATTTATAAAGGAAAAACTGACATCTTAATGCCCCAAAATGTCCCCATAATCACCAAAACTTTTGGACTTACATCGCATGCACATCGTCCGGAGCGCCGCTGCGCAAATTAGTGTCGCGACGCGCAGCGCGACTCGGTGAGTTCTTGCCGCTGAGTGTCGCGGCTCGGCCATTGAGGCGCCGCGACCCTGATGGTGGTGGCGTCGCGACCCTTTTCTGACCCGTTCAATCTTACACTTCGTACACTTTTTCCTTTATTTACCAACGTAGAACACTCGTCATTTAGCCAGCAATCTTCCATCATTTTATGTCTCAAACATTTACTTACGTATCAATATCTCTTTCACTAACAAAATTTATGATACTTGGCACTATGAGTGCAGGTGTGTGAAAACGATGTTTCCGACGTGCGGGGCCCCAATTGTTTGAGAAATAAATATTGGGTTAAACTTAATTCCACATTAGTAAATTTCCAATAATCCCCTCTTAAAAGATATTTTGGCGCACTCACAAGGTGTCTTTATAGCAATCTTTCAGCGCACCGATGTTGCATCTGGATAGGTAGCTTTAGCTTTGAACCTTCTATAGTTGAATACCATCAGAATTACTTACTGCGTGGTGAACGTAATGTCTTGAACCGTTAGTATTTAGTGTAAGCCAAGACAACGTACCAACACAAAAACTTTCCTTACTCTGTTCTTCTTAATGTTTTGTCCTTTGTGGACATGAACACACTTGGATTCTTAAATGCGTTCATTTGAGGCGGTATGTCCTCGCACTTAAATAGGTGGTCTCCTACAAGGTATACTTTTATACCCTACTTCACAAGTATTAGGCATCATTACAATTTTCCCCAAACCTAACCTCAACCGGTGATGATGATTAAAGGTTTTAGAAACTTAACTTCTACCCACCACACAGGTAGAACTTTAAGGTCTATCGCAGGAACAACTTTGGATTCATGTTTCTTTACAGAAATCATCATCTGAATTGCTCTTGCTTACACCAAAGCGCTCAACTGTACCTTTTGTAACTTAGTTTTCCCATTGAACCAAATTCTTGGGATCTCCAGTCAGTATGATTGGGTTACCACCGCAAAGGTTTGTATTGTTTGGGTTTTACGCCTATTCCCCTAGAACGGCAGAACTTTTGATCTTCGGGTAGTCATTTAGTTAAAGGGTCCACTATATCCTTTGATTAGTAATCAAGAAAGTGTCACCCGTGATGATCAACTGTCCAACGGTCTTATGTTTCTGATTAAAATTTCCAGACGCTATCATTTGTGTCCTACAGTGTATAACTGACGAAGGCACGGGTTTCTCCCAATAAGGGACATCCTCTAAGAGGTCGTGAAGTTACTCAACTTATTTTCATGTTTTATCAAAAACGATAAACTATGATTCCTTCATGAATCGGCCGATGCAAGTTTGCTTAGAGGATTTTCAAAGATACACCATACACATCCACTTGTGGCATTGGTGTTCTTCAAATCTGATGTCCAGTTTGCATCGTTGTGTTCTCCCAGAACTGTTGGACATCTAGAATATCATAATACGTAGATAGGAAAATATTCAGATATCGTCATATCCGATTTGACGCCTTCTATTGATCATTTCCAGAATCACGAGGGAATCTTAGTTCAACTGATCTACTTTGTGAGTCAATACCATGTCGTTTGTAGTGTGTAAAATACATTGAATTACATGTGACCTACGCATATCGCTCCTGGTATATGGATGCACCATGATTCTAGTCACTTTTATGATTCATATTCATTTGTGACTTAAACGAGACTGTCAAAAACCTCACAGATGAGTTTGGAATTAGACCAGTCCGTTAGATGTCTTAGAAATCTCAATTCCTAAGAAGTCATCTGCAATACCCATGTCCTTCATGTCGAAACATTATTTTAATATATTCTTAGTCTCTAGAATCAAACTAGGACTACTCCCCGTGATTAATATGTCGTCTACGTAAAAGCATATCATGACGAACGAGTCAGAATTACCTTTTATGTAGACACATTTGTCACACTCATTAAGGGATAAATCCTTCGATAGTCGAGAACCATTAAATGTTTCATACTATTGCCTCGGGGCCTGTTTCAGCCCGTACAGAGATTTGACAAGTTGACATATTTTTTTCTCTTGCCCTGGAACTACATACCCATCGAGTTGTTCCATATAAATTGCTTCTTCCATATTAAGACTGTTGGTTTTCTAACTGTTGGCTTCCTAAGTTCAGAGTCAATGTTTTTGTCGTCAGATTCATTTTTTCTATTTTATCTAAAACTTCCAGGACCAAAATGTAAACATTTCAGGGACAAAACAGAAGTTCAGGAAGAAGCTCAACAATCCACAAAACCAACTCTCCGATTATGAAGGCCACCCCTGATTGGGTCCGTCAAGTAGCCGATAATGACCTTAATTTCTCTCAGTGGAGGACTATGATCCTCATATGGGGCGAATTCTCATGTCTAGGGACTTTTTGGGTGGTTTGAAGCCCAATTCTAAGAATAAAAAATTGGTCGCGGAGCCGTATCGGCCAAATTTTGTAGCAAGGTAATTTGGCATTACTCAGCATGTGGCGTGGCCCCACCGCAGTATTGTAAGTTCAACCCAAAGTTGTCTCCTTGATATCGAACAAGCAAAGAACTTAGCCGATCATAATCTTGACAGGCTTGGCATATTTGATTGACAGTAATTTCCTCTAATAGCGAATACTACCGTCACTTTTGATGATTGGTGGGATACGACTAAGGAGAAGTTTTCAATCTCCATTAAATATCTATTGTGTTCGGCTGATTATGTCGAGAAAACAGAAGATTCCGGAAACCCCTAAACCATGGCCAAAAGAAGTCACTCGGAAGGATGCTTCATCTAAGTCGGCTAAGCCTGTTACCTTAAGGTCTTCCGTCAAGTTGCGGCAAACTTTAGAGAAAAGGTAAAGTGCATTCCACATATGTGTCGGCCAGATTATCTTGTGAATTTTCGGCTAACATGTCTTATGTATCTTTCAGCAACCCCATCTCCTCCAGTGTTTATTGATCTGGAGACCATTTTTGACACCGAGTCCTCATCACCCCGGAAACTAGTGCCCAAGCAACCCCGACGAGGTGGAGAGGTTATCATTCGAGATTATAGTGAGGAAGGTCCCCACAGACCCGGATTTCCTATTCCTACTAAAAAAAGAGGGAAATGAGGTATACTAATATTCATGTTTTCTGTTCGCATCGATTACTAATATTCATGTTTTCTGTTTTCCCCTCCATACACCACGGTTGATAAGGCGCAGATGACTACATGGAGCGACTAATGCTTCATTTTATTTTGGCGGGTCATCTTTCCTGTCTCATGCTCATGTCCATTCATAGGACCCCTCATCGGCTACCCTTAAGGCCATAGTTTCTCCTGCTAAGGTGGTCGATGCTTCCTATGACGGGGAAGCCGTAGAGGTATACTCTTTTTCTTATGTTTGGTCATTCACTGCCTCTGGACTCTTGCCTTTATACTGAACATGTCCTTTCTGTATAGGAGACTGTTATAGGTAATCCTTCGGCTGATGCCTTCCCAACTGACGGCTCAGATGTACCAGCTGAAATCATCTCGGAAGATGTGCTTTTGACCTACTTTGGCTTAATCGAAATTGCATCTACATCAGTTTTTCCTATTGGCGTCCACCGAGAGCGATTCAAGGAATCTCTTTCCAGGGGAATTCTAACCACCAAATAGGAGTTACATGCTCTGAGGGCCTATTTTCTCCGATTGTCGAAACAAAAAAAGGATTCCCCGGCTCTGACAACCACTTACAATGACATGGCTTTGGCTCTGAATGATTTGTTTGCTTTATACAGAACGACCAAATATAGCCATGATGAGGCTGTTGTTTCTCTGTAACACTTGGGGTCTCTACGGCAAGAGAAGAATAACATTCAGATTTCTTTTAATGAGGTGAGTGTAGCAAGGCAACAAGATGTTAGCCAAAGAAATGATTTTGCAGGAGTGTTAAGTTCATTTTCGGACTGTTTTAGAGTCCGTTTTAGGGAGTCTTCGGAGGGTCAAAGAGTTTTAGAATGTCACACATACTTAAACAAAGTATTTATAATACAAAGAGTGATCTTAAAACGAAACAAGTCATACTCAACCTCAAAGAGTAAGAATACCAAAAATTGTCGTCTCTGGGTTTCATAGATTTCGTCATCTCATGCTGCCTCGAGAGATAGGAAACTTCTCTTTACCTCTCAATCCACTCTAAGCTCAACTACATAATATTAATATCACTTTATAATAATCATGATACGCTTGTTTAACCTCTCTCTCAAAAGTGAACAACAAAATTTTCAATTCGCCACTAAATTTTGGAAAATTGGGCGCATTTCTTTGTTTCTTACCTTCACTTTCTTTTTCCTTATCATCAAATTATCATCAAAAACACCACATTTAAGGTTCAATCAATCCAACAATTCATTTTACATGAATTACAAATAATGTTTATGTTTACAACAATTAACAATTCAAAGGTAGTTTTTAGTCTAATCTCTAAACCACATTTCTTATTTACTACCACAAAGGAAGAATCATTTGGAATCTAGGCCTTTGAACCACTTGAACTCTCTACCAGGTCATAACCCGCCTTTAAAGTAGAAAACGTTCTTGGTGGAAAAAATGTGAATGAAGGATCCCACTGAATTGAATTTGCGTGTCTTTTTAGTGTTTTGTACAGTATTATGATTTGTTTGTTGTGTTGTCAGGTTATATGCAACTTAGATGGTAAATGGCGAATTCAATAAGAAATGAGTTGATATTGAGGATGAAAGTGCACACTCAAAGCCAAAAAAAGATCAACCTAAGAACTCTTGAGAATCATGGAACGAATTTGACGCGATCCAGAAGAAAAGAGGTCCGGCGCCGCAACGCCAACCTGCAGAGTCGCGGCGCTAGAAATCCTGTGAGCTCTGATAATTTTGCTGATGTAGCGCTGCGGCGCCTGGCTGAAGGGCCGCGGCGCAAGCGCGGGATTTTCAAAACAAAGGCCGAATTTAAAAGGGTAAAAAGGTCCGGAACAGGTTTCTTTTGGGGAGGATATAAAATCAATAAGATAGGTTTTGGAGGGATCATACTTTTGGGAGGCGAGAATTGTAGGCAGACACAAGATTGGAGACAGCTTTTGTTCAAGTGTTTTTCTTTCCTTTGTTTTATTTCAGTCTATGTTGGATATTAAATTAGTTCTTAGCATGACAATATCTAGGAGCTAATTTCTTTATTATGGTTTTCCATCAAATCAACTTGAAACTTTTTTCATAAGTTAATGCATTGTTAGTGATTTCTTCTTCAGCTATATTAAGATCTATTCAATTTTTATTGATTGTTTGATAATTAACTGGTCATTAGTTGTCATAATTTATATGATTTCGAATCGAGATTTGAAAAGGGAGATGTGAATATGCTATAGTTGATTAGACATAGGTTAAAATCGTGGACGAAAGTACCCCAATACTTGTGTAGTATTTAAGGTTATTGTTCTTAATCCTCTTGTGTGGTAAAATCTATCATAGAAATATAGAAGGTTTTTGCATAAGGTTGAGTTTTTATATGTCCTAACCGGAATATAGAACATGTTTGTTAACCTGCTATCTTAATAAGAAGAAGAATCATTAGTCTTGCATTAACAAGTGAAAGAGTGGATAGTTGAGGAGATTGGAAGCCCTAATTTCCTTCATAACTGGTTTAACCCAAAGTATTATCATCTTAGCATACTTTTTGCACTTTATTTAGTTTTTAATTCTTAGTTAAAATCTCAAACGCATGAACGATTGCCAAATAGAAACCATAGCTTAGATATTTGGTACTTGATAAACCAGTCTCTGTGGACGATAACTCGATCTATAAGACTTTATTACTTGAGCGATACGTTACTTGCGTAAACATATAGAAAATCGCAACAAGTTTTTGGCACCGTTGTCGGGGACTGGCATACTATCAATATCGAATTATCTAGTCTTATTTCTAATTTAGTTTTTATTTCTTTCTTTTTATTTTTAACACATTTTTGCCTTGATCTGTTTGTTGGTTTTTGATCTATTTCAGGAAGCTTGTTTATGCGAAGTTAGAGAGGAGCAAACACACTTGTTCCTATGAATCCTGAAATTGAAAATTATGCAAGCAGAACAGGCGAGATAAAAGAATTGTTGATTCTTCTGCAATGGAAAATCAACAAAACAACAATGAGGTGAATGCTGATTTACCAACAGTCATGGGACAAGTCCCGCATCCTGTTGAGAGGAGCTTGAAAGACTACATTCTACCGATAATTATAGGAGTGCAGACTTGCATCAGGTTACCAGCGGTGGGAGCAAACAATTTTGAAATCAAGTCAGCAATCCTGCAGATGGTCCAGCACACAGTCCAGTTTGGGGGTTGTCGTCTGAAGATCCCCATATGCATTTGGCAAATTTTTTAGAGTTGTGTGCAACATTCAAATATAATGGTGTTACTGATGACGTCATTAGATTGATACTCTTCCCATTCTCACTCAAGGACAGAGCCAAGATCTGGTTGAACTCTTTGCATTCTAATTCCATCAGCACATGGCAAGACTTGGCTCAGAAGTTTCTTGCCAAATTCTTCCCTCCATCGAAGGCAGCAAAACTCAGAGGAGAGCTTAATAATTTCTATCAGCTAGAGGGAGAATCATTGTATGAAACTTGGGAGAGATTTAAAGAGTTGCAGAGAAAGTGTCCGCAACACGGACTTGAGCAGTGGATGTTGGTCCATAATTTTTATAATGGGTTATGTGGTACTACACGTACTATAATTGATGCTGCTGCGGGAGGAACTTTCATGAGCAAAAGTGTCAATGAGGCACATGATTTATTAAAAGACATGGTCACCAACAACTACTAGTGATCAGATGAGAGATCAACAAATAGCAAGAAGGTGGTTGGGGTTCATGAGTTGGATGTTATCATTGCGTTGACTGCTCAGGTTGCCACTTTGACAAAGCAATTGCAGCAGAGTACTATGTCCGTGAATGCGGTTCAGATTCCAGTGGGTTGTGAGATTTGTGGGGGTCCACATACTTTTGATATGTGCACAGCAGTGGATCCCAACAATGTACCTATAGAGCAGGTTCAGGCAGTTGGAAACTTTCAAAGGCCCCATAACAATGTTTACTCCAACACTTATAATCCGGGGTGGAGAAATCACCCCAACTTTTCATGGAGGAATGACCAAGGATATCAATCACGGTTTCAGGGCCAATATCTGAACCAACAACCATAGAATCAGGCCTCATCTTCACAGAAGTTCAGACCGCCATCTCAACAAGAGAAGCCTGATGAATTAAGAGTTGCATTGTTAACTCTCACCAACTCCCAAATGCAATTTATGACAAAGACAAAATCCTCTATTAGGAACTTGGAGACTCAAATGGGGCAGTTAGCAGAGAGATTGAACGACAGACCGTATGGAAATCTCCCTAGCAACACAGTGATGAACCCAAGGGAGCATTGTCAGGCAATAAGCTTGAGGAGTGGTAAACAAGTTGAATCAAGTGTGTGTTAGGCATATTTTATATACATTTTTTTAGTCATTTTTAGTTAGTATTTTTCTCATTTTCTTTGTGTTTAGTATAGTATTAGGGTCGTTTTTCTTTCTTTTGAGTCACAGCGGTCCTAAATGGAGAAATGACAAAAAGAAGATGAAATGAGCTTAATTGAGGGGTAATTGCACAAGAAAAGGCCATGAAATGAAGTCTAAGAAGTCCAGGAAAGTATAGAAGAAATCATACGAAGTCCGAACGAGAAAATAACACAGAAATAGAAAACTGGCCAAAGAACGTCACAGGCCAGTTTTGGAACCGAAGAACATAAATTGGAACCAAGGTTGTCTCAAATCTTGTGTTGTAGCCTCCTCCTTAGCCTCCCCAAAGTAGAATAGAGAATATGTACAAGATCCCCCTTCAATGACGGCTGCTACAGGGTTTTTATTCCCTGAAAACCCCAAGTTTTGACCTTTCTGCCCTTCTCATATTTCTCCTCGGATCTGCAAAAACGCGTCGCGGCCCTGCTGTATGGCGCCATGGCGCTGAAAATACTACGACAAAATCAGACTCCGCAGGACAATTAGCGCTGCGGCACTGTTGGCAGGCGCTGTGGCGCCTATGACGATCTTTGGCCAGTTTTCTGTTTCTGTGTCATTTTCTTGTCCGGATTTCGTCTGATTTCTTCTATACTTCCATGGACTTCTTAGACTTCATTTCTTGGCTTTTTCTTGTGCAATTACCCCTCAATTAAGCTCATTTCATCTTCTTTTTGTCATTTCTCCATTTAGGACCGTTGTGACTCAAAAGAAAGAAAAACGATCATAATACTATATTAAATACAAAGAAAATGAGAAAAATACTAACTAAAAATGACTCAAAAAGTGTATATAAAATATGCCTAACAGTGTGCCGCCACCATCTGTAGAGGAGAAGGGCGAGTCAGGTGAGGCGACAGATTTAGAAATGTAGTAGTCACAGATGATTATCCAGCACCCCAGAGAGTTCCACCAGCGGTTATTGATGCACCTCAGGTAAAAATTTCATTTCCTCAAAGACTTGTGAAGAAATCTCTTGACAAATAAATTTCCAAGTTTTTGGAGGTCTTCAAAAAGTTGCACATCAACATTCCCTTCATTGGAGCTTTGGAGCAGATGCCAACCTATGTCAAATTCATGAAAGATATCCTCGGTAAAAAAAGGAAGCTAGCAGAGTATGAGACAGTGACATTGACAGAGGAGTGCAGTGCAATTTTACAAAAGAAGTTGCTCCAAAAGCTAAGAGATCCAGGAAGCTTCATTATACCCTGCATTATAGGAAATGTTAAGTGCAACCGAGCATTGTGTGATTTGGGGGAAAGTATCAACCTGATGCCTTTATCGGTGTTTCAGAGACTTGGGTTGGGGGAAGCAAACCCGAAAACAGTCAATTTGCAGCTCACAGATCGCTCAATTGTACAACCCCTAGGCATCATTGAAGATGTATTGGTGAAACTATGGTTGTTACCGAGCCGAACCCTGCCGAATAATACATATATTTGATTTGATTCAAAAAACATTTAACCTTAGGTTCGAATCGAACTCGTCGAATCTTAAAAATTAAAGCTTGATTCAGGTTCGACAGTATTTTTGAGCAATTAAAGTTCGATCAGATTCGACAAATCGGATCGAATATTCGAAAATAGTTCGATCCGAAAGATGGAAAAATAGTTTGCAAATAAGTAATTTTTTTCATATTCACAGCCCAAAAAACTGTATTAATAGCGAATACTTAGTGCACTGTCAACTTAGTGCACATATTCACAGCCCAAAAACAGTTTGCAAAATAAGTAATAGTGTGACCTATCTACTTATTAGTTATTACAATATTCTCCCAAAAACAACAATTCAAAAATACATAATGTTCTCCCAAAAAAAACAATTCAAAACACTCAAGTTTTTCTCAGCTTCTTGGTTTGGTATTGCTTCTTCTTCAAATTGCTTGGTGGCTTGGTAGTTCTCTTTGAGGATTGGGCAACCTTAGGCTGTGAAGGAGGTATAGTTTGGCTACTTTGTTCTTGGTCAAGTGAGGTTCCATCTTTATTTTCATATTCAGAACAAGCATCAAAGGCAATAGGCAACAACACATCATTAATGAAAGTGAATTCAGAACATCATAATTCATAGATTCATAGGCATCATAGTATATTATTTCATTTTTTCCCAAAGGCAACAGGCAACAGGATAGTGGAAATCAAAATTGTTTCATCATTTTTCCATAGCATTGTATAGTAACGAAAGTATGTAAGATTATAAGGTTACTCAGCTGAATTATAAGTGAGAAGGAAATCAGGAATACAACATGAATTCATCATCTTTCACTCAACATATAAACTACAGGCAGCACATGTCACATCTCACAAACTTATATCACTATTATAAATGCATTATAGTTTTTCCAACAGGCAACAGTCAACACATTAGGGTCTTTCATTTCATATTCAAACCAGAATTGAATAAGCAACATTTAAACCAGAACAGCTGAACTGAATTACAAGGAACTGCATTAGGGTCTTTCATCTCATATTATGATTCATATTCCAACTCCATTGGATCATCATTACCCTGAAATCATAAAACATAGTTAAAAAACATTAAACAGTTACAAGATTAAATAAGAATTAAAGCATAGAGAATTAGAGATTTTAACTTTTTAACACTCCTGATTCCATAAGCCTCTTTGATCCAATCACCACCGCAAAGTAACACTTCAATAGTGTCTTTTCTAATTGAGGCTCTCTTCTTATCAATAACTCTCCCTCCAGTACTAAAAGTAGACTCAGAAGCTATTGTATGATAGAGATTGATAAGATGTCCATAGTCATCTTAGAAAGAACACTATACTTCCACTCATTTCCTTTCCACCAAGCCAAGACATCAAAATTGCCAACATTTGAAAAACATATTTCATCAAAATAATTTTCAAATCATTTTTTCCTTCCCTTTAGATTGCATCTTCATCATGAAATCATCAAATTTTCTTTTTTCAACAGTTGAGGAGGGAGGTTGTTTCATATAGGAACTATATGATTCTGGCCCTTTCCCCTTAAGATCATCATATATTTGAACATATTGTTCATACATATTAGTAAACTGTTTCTCAACCATTTCAATCGTTTTTTGGTAATCATCAGGACACATGAATGTATATGCATAGGTGTTTATTCCCTTATTATACATAGGATCTAACATTGAGCCAAAGGATAACAAGATATCACACTCTTCCCAATATTTATCAACCTTAAGGGCCATTCTCCTAGCCATATTTTGCATATGCTTTTTGCTTGTAACATCCAACTGAGCATTGATCAATTCTTTGATTCTACTTAACTCCAATAAAAATAAGTTAATTGTTGGATAATTAGTCTCACTTATCAAATTTGTAACATCAAGAAAAACCTCAAGGAATTCACAAACTTCATGAACTTGTGTTCATTCTGCATCACTTGGCACATATCTCTCAAACGATTTATCATTCTCCTCATATTTAGTGAAACACTCATTGTAATTGTAAGCAGTAGATAGCATAACATAAGTGGAATTTTATCTAGTGTTATTATCTAATACTAATTTATTTGGAGCAGTTTCAGATTCAATTTATGTTCATTGAAAGAATCAAGTCTGTTCTTTGATCCAAATAGATATTTCACTCATTCCCTAACAACCTCAACAATTGACTTTATCCCTTTCAACCCATCCCTCACTAACAGATTTATAATATGGGCACAACATCTAACATGGAACAATTTCCCATCCAAAATAAGATTTGAGTGTTTATTGTGATATTTTTTTAGAATTGAAATACAAACATCATTGGAAGAGGCATTGTCAACAGTAACAAAGTGGATTTTATCACTAATTCCACAAACATTACACACCCTATGAACTTCTTTGGCCAAAGCAGGACCATTGTGTGGTGGAGGGACATTTACAAAAGAGAGTACTCTCTTCTGTAAAATCCAATTCCTATCAATAAAATGGCATGTGACTATCATATAGCCAATTCTTTGAACACCTGACCACCAACAATCAGTTGTCAAACTAACTCTACTTACTTTGGCTAAAAGCCCTTTTAATCTCTCTCTTTCTTTCTCAAACATAGTAAAACATTCTTTTCTAACCATCCATCTACTAATCTTTTTGTAGTAAGGAGTATAAGCCTTCAAGAATTCATTAAATACCTTATGTTCAACAATACTAAAGGGGTACTCATGAGCCAAAATCATATGAGCATCTAGTGTTTTGACTTTATCAAAGCTAAATACAAAAGTTTGAATATAACTTTCCCCCTCAGAAATAACAACACCAGAAAGATGAGTTTGTTTAGACTTATCTGACTTATCTCCATGGATTGATTTTGGGAAATACTTGTGTCTGAAAGGACATGCTTCAGTCAAATGCATCAATAAGTGAGAAGTAGTGCCTTTGGCTTGAACTGACATCAGTTTACTGCAATGTCTACATTTGTTCTTCTTTTCACCAGAAGGAAGTGTAATTGGATCCATGTGATTCCAGACATCTGATTTGTTTGATAGTTCAGGAGTAGCTAAAAAATCTCCAGCACCACCTTCAACAGATTGAGACTATTGTTGTTGTATCCCTTGGCTATCCTCATTTAGAGTATCCTCAACTGACTTTAACAAAGAAAGCATACACAAGCCTCATGTACCCTTGCCCTGTTCATCTTCATCATTGTCAAACTCTAGGTTCTCAATCCCCAAGTCATCATCAGAATAAAACTGGAGTATCTGATGAATCAACAAAAGAGAAAGTCATTTATTAGATTTTTGAAAGTGAAAATGTAATTATTTAATTAAAAGCAAATTGAATTAAAATAAATAAATTACAATTTACAAAAAACCCTAATTACGAATTTATAACTTGTACCATTTTTAGGACATTCAAATGACAAAAAACAAAGTCAAAAAAGGGTAAAATCTGAATCAGATATTTTTAAAAAGTAATTTTAACATTTTTGAAGTTTCCAAATGAGCTCCTTTTGACCGAAAAAAAAGTGAAATTGAAACCCAAAATCAAAATCAAACATTAATCATCCTAATTACAGTTACATGCATCAAAAATTGAATATCAGAATCATAAGAATTGAAAACCCTAAAAGTTCAAATACAAAACCCTAATTCAAACTCATAATGTAATAACCGACTTTCAAAATCTAAAACACAACAATTAGTATCAATATTAAAAACCCTAAAAGTTTAAAATAAAATTTGTATTACATATCTTGTAAGTCTGAAGAATTCGGAATCGATGATGTTGGGCTTGGGGGGAAGAGAAAATCCGAATCTGACATAGACTTTGATGATGAAGGAAGAATCGGTGACGTTGGGGGGTTTGTATCATGAGGTTTCAACTGATAATCGTAGCCGCCAATGTTAGAGAAAGGCCAGATCAAATGAGGAAGAAGAGGGCAAGACCGCAGCAAGAGGTAGGGCTGAAAAAGGGCAAGACCGCAACAAATGAGGGAGAAAAGTTGAAGTGAAGAGGGCAAGACCGCACCAACCAACAAATAAAATTTTACATTTTATATATAGATATATATATATATATATATATATATATATATATATATATATATATATATACATATATATATGGACTGGGGCGGACTGGGTCTGTGGCGGATCAGATCTAATATTCGGCTAGATTTGGGACGAATCAAAATCTAAAGTTCGGCCATATATTTGATGCAACGAATCGAACTCAAATCGATCTTTTTCGAGCCGAATTTTGCGAATCGAATCGAATAGTTTGGCTCACTCACAGCCCTAGGTGAAAGTGGGTAAATTCATCTTTCCTACTGACTTCTTCATCCTGGACATGGAAGAAGGTGAGAATATGTCTATCATCCTTGAAAGACCATTTCTAGCCACATGGAGGGCACTTATTGATGTCGAGAAGGGAGAATTGAAGCTCCGAGTTCAAGATGAGGAAGTGACCTTCACAATCTTCAAGCCAACCACCGATCCGAGGGAAAGTTATAAATGTCTTTCCATTGGTGTCATTGAAGAAAGTGTATCTGAGAAAATTCTCACAAGTATTGATGCTCGTAGGGTAACATTAAAGCAGTGTGAAGCACCTGAGAGTAAGGTGAATGAAACTGTGAATGATGCCCAAGCACTGAATCCATCTGAACTTAACTCTGTAAAGAAGAAAAAGGAGAAGGAGGAAGAGAATGATAATGAAATGGATGTGTTGCGGGGGTAATTTACCTCCTTGAATGAATAAGAGAACTGCGTCTGGCTAAATGACGTTAAAGACAACGCTACTGGGAGGTAACCCAATGTTTTAATTATGTTATTTCATTTTGTTTTAGTTTTGGTCTTGAACAGTCTCACGTTCTTGGCTTCTTGGTTTATGTTTTTTATGGCAGGTGGACTGGGGATTAACCCCGAGGGGCAACAGGGTTAAAAGTACTGAAAAATTAGTAGAATGATTTTTACGGCTCAGCGCCGCGGCGCCAAGAATCAGAGCAGCAACGCCAAAAGTCCAGAGAACAGTAGAAATTTCACGTGATCAACACCGCGACGCTCTATCCTTAGAGCCGCGGCGCCGAGACGGGTTCCAAAAAATAAAAGCCCTAATTTACCCACTTTTCCATCACAAACTCTCAAGTCTTCACCCCCAATCCCTAAAATCCCGAAAACCACCTCTCATTTTCCACAAATCCACCACAAATCTTCCATATATCTTCCATCAATCTCACAGAATACCAACCTAATCTCCCCATATCCATCTTAAACACCCACCGAAGCACTTAATTCACTTGGGCTGAACTCTTCACACGAAAATCTTCCACAAAAAGGTAACACTTTTGTTTTGCAATATTCGTGATATTTTGAGAAGTATTTACGAATTTTAGGCTGTTGGTGGTGGTAGTGAATTGTTTTGTAGCTTTGTGGTGTTAGGGTGAAATAGATAGGTATTGTTTCTGGGTGTTGTTGTTGTGTATTGTGAGTATAGTATGACTAAGTTTCATGGTTAATTGCTATTTGATTGAGTTGTGGGTGTTGATTTTCACTTGAATTTGTTGTTGTGGTTGTGGTTACTGAGTGTTGGTGGAAAAGTAGGAGAAAATACAAAGAAAACCCTGTCGAAATTTCCCAATCACATCTCCAAAAATGGCCTATAGAAGACGTACCAAAAGAGTCGCTTCATCTACCCCTGCCCTAGATTATGACATAACCCACTTCACGAATAAAAATACTGAAGATAGGTACAACAGGATAAGTAGTAGGGCGGTGATAGCTGAGAGGGGCATGGAATTCAGGGAGTTCCCATATGATGATGATGTGTATGAGCCAATAAGGGCTATGATTGTTGCAAATGGCTGGGGGTTATTTGTCGATAATCGGGCTATTATCAAGCATAATGCCAGTCTAGTTCGAGAATTTTATGCAAACTACCCAGAATAGGGTGAGGGTCGATGTTTTGTCAGAGGGCATTATGTGCCCGTAAGTGCTGAGGAGATAAATACAATGTTTTCCACTGTGGATATTGAGGATGTGGGTTATAACCCAAATAACTTCAGGAGTTGGTGTATGGTTGCCAACTATATAGATTAGGACAGAGTTGCTGAGGTCCTATGCTATCCAGGCGCACTATTTCACCTATCCATCAACCAATTAAGGAGATTGGACAGATGTCAGTTCAACAGAGTAGCCAGCTATATTTTGTAAGTGTCCGCTTGATTCCGTCCACTCATTTTTCTCACATACCCACAAACAGAATCAAGTTAGTGTATGACATAATGATTGGAAAGGAAGTTGATATTGGGTTGGAGATAGCGAACAACATAGCATGGATCAGCAGGCTGACTACCACAAGCGGATTGGGACAAGGCTCCCTCATCACTGCTCTATGCGCTAAGCATAGAGTCCCCACATTCGCCACAGATAATCTTAAGAGGATTCAACCACCTCTGACTCTCAATCTTGTGCACTCATACCCTGAGCCAGTAGTAGCTCCAAAGCAGAGACAAGGAGGTCAAGGTAAAGGTGGAGGAGAAAAAGCTGCCCAGCCAGCAGCTGCTGATATTCCAATGGCCCATGCAAAAGCACCTGCTGCTGAAGAGGGAATCCAACGCCCACCTAGGCGATGACAGAAAGTTATGGAGGAGGAACCTGAGGCAGCGGCATATAATGAGCCCTTGGCGATTGAGCCTCCATTATCACAGTTGGATCAGCTGCTCCAAAATCAACAACACATGATGCAAAATCAGCAATACCTGATGCAGAAAACCAATTACATCATCCAGACTCAGCGGGAGCGCGACCACCACCAGGATCAATGGCAGCAACAACGTTACAATTATGAGTATGAGCACGTCAATGAACTCAATTCTATGTTCAACCATTGGTCACTACTAGAGATGGCAACGGATCCTGGACCCGGTCCGGATCTGATGGATCCAGATCCATTTTATAGGATATGAATTTTCAAAATTTGGACCCGGCAGATCCGGATCGGCTCTGGATATGGATCTTGTTTTTTAGATCCGTATTCGGTCCAGATCCGACCCGTAGATCCATTTTTTATTAAATATATTATACATTTATACATCTATAAGATCAGTCCGATGATTATATTAATTTAGATTAGATTTCAATATGTTTGTATAACAATATGTTAAATGTATAGTTTCAGTTAAAGACAACAAAAATAGCTCATAAGATGAATATTCATACACAGTTCCTTATCCTTAGTGACGGATTGACAAAAATGTTTTGTTTTCCTCTTCCACTAAGAAGGGAACATTATTGGTTTATTAAATAATAACGTTCAACTTTAAATCTTTCTTAATCATCGTACTCTTCATGAAGGAGTTTAAATTAGCGACTACAAAATTCTAAAAAATTTAAATAAAAAATTAAAAAGAAACTTGATCCAAACTGTAATATTTTTTCTTCCTTCCATAATTAACTTTGGTTGATTCCAGCAATAAAACCATACAAAATTCCAATAAAAAATCCTCAAAAGGCACGCAGTGAATTTCTCTATTTGCACAAAGACAAACTTGCGATATCAAATGTGAATCCAGATCCGATCCGTGGACCCGATGGATCCGGATTTGGATCTCATTTTTATGGACCCGATGGATGATCCGAATCTGGTTCCAGGTATGAAAATGGATCTGGATCTGGATCTAGTAGGATCCGGTCTAGATTCGATTTGTTGTCATCCCTAGTCACTACAAGCTCCATCTTCTGAGCTCCATTTTGGAGTACCGCCGCAATATCCGCCTTTTGAGCCACATAATCCACCGCCACCATTTTGATTCGTCTGTTTGTTTGTAAGTTTCCTTACCTTTGCTTTACTTTTCCCATTGGGGGCAATGTGTTAATGAAGTTTGGAGGGATTTTATTATTTTGCGTCCGTATGTTTTTGTTACACCTCGTAATTTCAAGGCAATGAAGTGAGAACGTAATTAAGAGAATAAGATTTGAGTATTGGAAATAAAGTATAGTTACATATGCTAATATGGAAGTTAGTATACAATGAATGTAATTCCGAAATAATTTTGGGTATAACAAATGTGGTGACGAGAATTAATACTAGTAGTTGAATTTTTCCAATGAGGTTATGGATTAGTGTCGTGTTATAAAAATGTTATCGAGAAAATGAGGACTTATCTAATTTTCGGATTTTATATAAGATTGATTATGTGGGAGATTGATTAATTAATTATTAATTATGGGTTTAATTTAAGTAGAGGATGATAATAAGTGGACACCATGAGAACTCGATCCCACCCCCCCCCCCCCCCCACGCGTGAACCAAGCCCCAACCATATATAATGATTTGCAGCCCACATTTATCAATGTTCCTTCACCTTTAATTGTAAACTTCTCCTTCACTCTCCCATCTCTCCTCTCTCCCACAGATTTTCGAACTCCCCTGACCCTCCATAGCCAAGAAAAGACCACATTAACTCCCCTTACAAGACTAAGTCCTTCTACAAGCAAAACAGTGGGTCACGGTCCAGTGGAGTCACGGTATTTGGCCGAGAAATCTGCCCCAAAACTTTAGAATTGAAGATGAACATTTTGGAAGAAAAACAAGTAAGATGGTCTCCAACTTGTAAAGGTTGCATGCATGTGATTAAAAGTTGAAGAAATAGTGCAAGAATTGGAGCAGTGAAACCGAGACTTCTAGGGACTGTTTTAGCAAATTGAAGGTAAGATTTTTTCTTATTTGAGTTATTGGAGTTAAATGGTGTTATAGTTAAGAGATGAACTTATATTAAGAAGAAATGGAAATAAGAAAATGCATGTGGTTGATGTTGGAATTGTTGGTGCCGATTTTGGGACTATTTTTATTACATTGGATTCAGTTGTTGTTGTTGTTATTATCGTCACTAATTGCATGTTAAAGATTGAAGGAAATCTTGATATTGAAAGTTGTAATTGATTAGATGAATGTGTTGAATATGAATTGGATTTTAAGGAGTTAAGAAAAGAGTTATGGAATTATGTTGTTATGGCCGAAACCTTCCCAAATCGTGGGTTTTGTTGTGTCGAATTTAAGGGCTATTTTTGTTGAGTTATAATGCTGGAATTATAAACTATGAACATGCATGTACATTGTGGTAATTGCTAATGTATGTTCTAAAGGAATAACAGTATAGAAAGATGTATAAAAGCTTCACATTTCACTTCCGTTGTCATTGTTGTATCTCTCGTTTTAAGTGGAGTGTGGACTGTTTTTAAAGGTTATTTAATATGGATTAAGGGGCTGGATTAACATGAGAAATAGGTGTGTTAATCACCTTGGTTGTTGTGGTTATTGTCTTCCATGAACGTAAAAAGAAAGAACGTATAACAATGGCGTATATAGAAGTATATGAGACTGATTTGGTTATGACCTTGAGATGTATCTTATTATTGATGTTATTGACCTTGTTTGTGAGTTTTGAATGTATATATAAATAGGGGAAGTGCTGCCCAATTTTATATAACAAGAGAGTCATCATTCGATACATATATAGTATACTAGTAATCATAGAATTGACGGACATGTTATTATTATTATAGGTTGAAGTGTTAATTGAGACGTATTCTAAATATTGAGTTGGTTAGTTCGACTATAAGGTATGTGAAACTATCATTTCTTCTTTTTGACATGATTTATATAAAGTGGGTGTACGGCGGAAGTACATAATTCCATTGAATCATAATTCTTAGTGACACTTGATATGATAGTTGCCTTTGATTTTACATGTGATAGTTTATTTATTCCATTTAGAGTCAAATGATAATTTAATTTTCATATGGTTACTCATGATAATCTATTCGTGCTTGATGTGATTATATTATTTTACCGAGTCCCGGGCCCGGTATGTTCGTGCGCAGCTTTGCATTGTTCACCGAGTCCCTCACTAGAGGGTCGGGACACGTTATATGTATATAGATATGATGATTCTATGGACAGACATCCATGATTTTGACATGACTCTCATTTTTATAAGGCACAGTTGACTCTCATTTTTATAAGGCACAGTTGACTCTCATTTTTATAAGGCAGAGTTGACTCTCATATTTATATGGCACAGTTGTATTGGTATTTTGGTTATCATACTTGTCTCTTGTTATCTTTTGTCTAGTCATGATCTTCTTTCTTTTACTTTATGTTTTACATACTCGGTACATTTGTTTGTACTGGTCCCCTTTTCTCGCGGGGCTGCGTTTCATGCCCGCATGTACATATATTCAGTTTGGTGATCCTCCAGTCTAGGATTCCTGTTCAGCTATTTGGAGAGCTCCATTGATTCGGAGCCAAGTCATTTTGGTACAAACCCCTTTGTTATAGACTTATGTATATTCGAAGTGCAGCGGGTTCTGCTCACACATGTTTCACTATCATACTCTTAGAGGTCTGTAGACAGGTGTGGGTAGTAGATGTGTTTTGGACTTGTGTGGATTGTATATGTGTTTTGGTCAGCTGTATGGTTGTGATGCGTTTTGGATATCCCTATGTACAGTAGCGGCCTTTTCGGCTTGCCTATCTTGATATGTTTGATTAGATGTGACTCCTCAGAAGACAAGTTTATTACACATTTCTATGTTTCCCTTAGTATGAGTCTGATTATATGTGACAGGTCAGTATAAGGGTGTCCACTTAGGGCACCAGTCGCGGCCCGTCGGGTCGGGTCATGACAAAAAGTAGTATCAGAGAAGTTCGTCCTCGGAATGTCTACAGACCGTGTCTAGTAGAGTCTTGTGTATGGGTATGTTGTGCACCATACTTATATGCAGGAGGCTGCCGAGCATTTAGGATGTCATCTTTTCTTCTTACTCTAAGATCGTGCGATAGAGCAATGTTATTAGGATAATCTCTCTCTAAACGAATTATTGTGTTTTCAGCTATGCCTCCAAAGAAAGTGACAGTGGCCCAGAAGGGAAAAGCAGTAGCGAGAGATACTAGTCAGACCTGGAGAGTTATTAGGGCTCATACCCAGTCTATGTCTGAGACTGTGCCCCAGTCGGCAAGCTCTACTACACCTCCAGATGAGCTTAGAGTAGCAGCAGCCCCGGTACCTGAGCCTCCAGCTCCTCAGCCAGGGGCGGAGGATAGTGCCATGAGAGATGCAGTTCAGCTGCTAACCAGATTAGTGGTAGGGCAGACCCGCAGGCAGGGACTAGGAGTTGACCCTAGATCTGATAGTTTGAGGGTTCGTGACTTTTTGATTTGTAATCCTCCAGAGTTTTTCGGGTCAACGCCTCGAGGATGATCCGCAGGAGTTTATTCGGCAGATGCAGCGTACATTGAGGATCAGCAATGCTTCTGAGACGGAGTCTATTGAGTTGGCTTCATATCGATTGCGGTATGTAGCTACTAATTGGTATGAGTCTTGGGAGCTATCTAGGGGCGAGAGTGCTTCTCCAGCAGTATGGGATGAGTTTGCAGAGGCCTTCTTTGGCCACCTCTTGCCTCCAGAGATGAGATGAGCTAGAGTTGATAGAGTCTTACACTTGAGGAGGAATGGTAGGAGCATTCAGGAGTACAATCTTGAGTTTGATTCATTGACTAGATATGCGCCTACTATTGTAGCTGATATGGCGGACAAAGTCCATCGTTATATGATGGGACTGGATCGCTATTTGATTGATGGTTTTATGGCAGTGGCTCTTCAGCAGGTATGGATATTGTGTGGATTCAGGCATATGCACAGGGGGTAGAGGACCGACACAAAGGACGTCAGCCAGACAGGGATCACGACAGAGGCCAGCATAAGAGGGCTAGGTCGGCTGGATATTCTGGTGAGTTTTGAGGCGGGCAGACTCAACAGCATGTTAGATATTCTTCCCAGCCAGCACAGAGTGCACCTCCACAGTCCACAGGTAGGAGGTTTGATCGCACAGGGTATTCATGAGCTGGTCAGAGCTCTAGGGCTTCAGGTTCACAGATGAACATGGGTTCTACTCAGTCAAGGCCACCTTTGCCTCGGTGTTCTCAGTGTGGTAGGCATCATGTTGGGGAATGTTGTCTTATTACAGGTGCTTATTTTTCTTGCGGCCGTCAAGGCCATATGATGAGAGAGTGTCCTTATGGGAGTGGCACAGGTGGTATGGTTCGGCCTACTGGATCGGTTGCTGGTTCATCTTCTTCTATAGCTATGCGCCCCACAGGGCAGAGTAGGCAGACGCCAGCAGGCCATGGTAGAGGTCGTGGAGGAGCTTCTAGTTCTGGCGGTCCCTCAAACCGTATATATGCTTTGGCTAGTAGGCAGGATCTGGAGGTGTCACCAAATGTGGTTACAGGTATATTATCGATCTTTTTCCGAGACGTATATGCATTGATAGATTCAGGTTCCACCCGATCATATATATCTCCCTTTGTTGCTAGTAGAAATGGAATAGAATCTGAGTCGATAGAACCACTTGAGGTAGCTACACCAGTAGGAGATTCTGTCATAACTAGGCGAGTATATAGAAATTGTTTGGTGGTTATATACAGTCATCGTACCATAGCAGATTTGATAGAGTTAGACATGACTGAATTTGATGTTATTATGGGTATGGATTTGTTGGTTTTTTGTTATGCTAACGTCGATTGTAGAGAACAGATGATTCGATTTCAGTTTCCAGGTGAACCAATTATAGAGTGGAAAGGGAATACAACATCGCCGAAGGGTAAGTTTATTTCATACCTCAAGGCGAGAAAGATGGTCAGAAAAGGTTATATTTATCATTTGGTTCGAGTGCATGATGTAGAGGCGAAAGTACCAGTTTTTCAGTCAGTTCCGATAGTTAATGAATTCTCATGTGTGTTTCCAGATGATCTTCCACGTCTTCCTCCAGAACGGGAGATAGAGTTCAGTATAGATGTGCTACCAGATACCCGACCTATATTTATTCCTCCTTATAGAATGACACATGCAGAGCTGAATGAGTTAAAGGAGCAGCTGAGGGACTTGTTGGAAAAAGGCTTCATCAGGCCTAGTACATCACCTTGAGGAGCACCGGTATTGTTTGTGAGGAAGAAAGACGGATCGTTGCGGATGTGTATTGATTATAGGTAGCTGAATAAGGTAATAATAAAGAACAGATATCCCCTCCCAAGGATTAATGATCTATTTGACCAGTTGTAGGGTGCTAAGTGTTTTTCGAAGATAGACTTGCGGTCAGGTTATCATCAGGTGTGGGTAAGGAGGCAGTTATTCCAAAGACAACATTCAGGACTCGATACGGACATTATGAATTTAGAGTGATGTCTTTTGGGCTGACCAATGCTCCAGCAGTATTTATGGATTTGATGAACCGAGTGTTCAAGCCCTTTTTAGATATGTTCGTTATTGTCTTCATTGATGATATCCTGGTTTATTCACTTTCAGAAGAGGAGCATGCAGACCATTTGAGGACGGTACTTAGGGTACTCTAGCACCAGCAGTTGTATGCCAAATTTTCTAAGTGCGAATTTTGGTTGACTTCAGTAGCATTCTTGGGGCATATTATCAGAGCGGATGGTATTCGGGTGGATACGCAGAAGATTGAGGCAGTGAATACTTGGCCCAGACCTACGACACCTACTGAGGTACGCAGTTTTCTAGGGCTAGCAAGATATTACAGGAGGTTCGTAGAAAAGTTTACCTAGAATTCAGCGCCTTTAACAAGGCTAACTCAGAAGGCAGCTAAGTTCCAATGGACGGATGCTTGTGAGCAAGGCTTCCAGTTGTTGAAAGACAAGTTGACTACGACTCCAGTTCTAACTCTTCCTAAGGGACCAGATGGTTATGTTATTTATTGTGATGCTTCATGTCACACCAACCGGGCACGATCGGTGCCTGCACAGGCACCGTCTGGTATACATCAGAGAATAACAGCGGAACATATAAAACTCATAAATACTTAACATTAAATATCAACAGGTTAGCCGATAAGGCCATCTTCCATAAATTATACATGAACCAAAATAAAATAAACCAGTACATTTCTGTTCTTAAAAACTCAATCCACAATGTGACTACAAACCTCAAAGAATAACAACTGTAATGGGATAGGGCCCCGCCATACCCCTGAATATACAACAACCGACCATACCAGGGATCTGAACCAGGGATAAGCCTCCGGAGTAAAGGAGTTTCCCAACAGCTGAACAGTGATCCTAAGAGTGACGATCAGCAACCTGTATACTCTACCTGCGGCATGAACGCAGCCCCCCGAAGGAGGTCAGTACAACATGTACTAAGTATGTGAAACTGAAAGTACTGTAATTAAATCATAAAGTCTAATATAAC
Organism: Przewalskia tangutica; assembly: GCA_029844215.1. Classification (NCBI taxonomy): domain Eukaryota; kingdom Viridiplantae; phylum Streptophyta; class Magnoliopsida; order Solanales; family Solanaceae; genus Przewalskia; species Przewalskia tangutica. The sequence goes on along the minus strand of CM056739.1, from coordinate 11,078,650 downwards.
GCTGGAGACATGTATGATAAATCAAATAACAATACACTGTTCCTTACTAACAATGAGAGTAAACAAAAGTATACTTTACTGCAAAAAAATAGGAGGCTCATGATCAAAGTAGGGCCACCCGCCCGTAGTATCATTAAGCAATCCTATTCCTGGGACTATTTCACCCGCAAGGGTCGTATGGACCCGCATGAGGTAACTTCCTCGCATAGACTGTATCCACCTGCATAGGTCGTATAGACCCGCATGAGGTATTCCTCGCATAGACTGTATCCACCTGCATAGGTCGTATATACCCGCATGAGGTATTCCTCGTGATAGGATGGGGTCCGCCGCACGTGGACTATTTCACCCGCATGAGCCCTACGGACTCGCATGAGGTATTCCTCGCATCATGGGTAGCAAATCCACGGAATATGCAAATGCCACAAACCCGGGGAATGACCCCGTAATGAACAATATATCACTAGCACAACCGGCTATCATACATAACATAAGCACTACCGGCTTATCATACATAACATAAGCACTACCGGCTTATCATACATAACATAAGCACTACCGGCTTATCATACATAACATAAGCAAGTTAAGAAATCCCCTAACTTCTTATTAGCCTTGTTCATATACACTCTCATTTAGTTTACTTAAGGCACTAACATGTCATTATAAAATCCGGAAATTTATCCCAAAGTACTACGTACTTCTACTCTTTTAAAAAATGACTCTTTTTCATATAAAACTTCCAAGATACTAACAACCGTAGTATCAAGTCATAACTACTTTTCAAGACAAGTCACAATACCTTTTAGAAATACATTTATAGGCTTCTAAATCAATTGACTTCTTTCTTTTAAAACCTTAAGCAATTGATACCTTTAAATCAATTTGTCTTTCGTTATTTCAAGTCATTTATCATTACTTACATTACTTAGAGTAAACCACTCTTTTAACTATCCATAAAGCTATTATAACCGACTTCCCATAAAGCCGTTATACTAGTTTTATACTTTAGACACTTACATTCTTTTCATAACCAAGAGACTTATACTTTCGAAAACCAAGTATCGTATACTTTCAAAATGCTTCAAGTCTCTTATCTTTAGTAATCGAGTTCCTTAACTTTAGAATAGCTCAAGGAATCAATACTTTCCAAATCAAGTATTCTATACATTTTCAAGTCGAGAAGTCTTTGTTTATCTTACTAGAATAAACCATTCTTTTTACCTTCCATAAAGTTAACACAACCAACTTTATGCTTTTGAAACCAAGGCATTTATATCCTTTAAAAACAAGTGAGTAAATTCTCTAACTCAACCAACTTAGACATTCTTAAAACAAGTCAAGGATATCGAATGAAATGAATTCATTTAAATCTCGTACGTCTACCGTACTATACCTTTATAACTACTCATGCTCAAGAGATAAGAAAGTTTCCACATACCTCTTCGGTTCAATCCACTTGCCAAGTCCAATATGCCTTACGTAGTATGTCAACCTATAATGACCATAATACGTCCATTAACTTCTAACTTCGAACGTAGAATATTCTAAGTGCAAAGTCACTAAATTCTACTGAAAATCGGACAGCACTTCCTTTGTTTCTACATACTTTTCCACCTTTTTCAAGGCCCGAATCCAATAACCAAACACGCCACATTTAAGGCTCAACAATGTAGTTAACAATAGGGGATTACACGCCTACAAGACGTGTAAAATTTCGCCCCACAATTGATATCAAACTAGTCCAACATACAATGTCATTTTCGGCCAAAGGTGTAACAACATATCAACCTTTCCAATTACTTTTCAATTCAAGTTGTTTAGTATAACATGTTATTAAGCCGCAATTGATTATAACTACTACAATCTTCAAGTAGGTAATATGCGACGATTCTAATTATCGACCGAATTGGATTTTAATTTCAAATGGCTCAACATGTCATTTTCGGTTTTTAGCTTCTAAATTTCCATAACACTTATCAATCTTCATAACAAATATCACATGATCATTTCCAACTTATCATAACATGAAATCTTCAATTACAATAGTAAGACGAAGATTATTACCTCATTTAGCCCAATATGATCCAAGATTACAAGTCGATCCTTAGAAACTTTAGCTCCTCTTTTCGACGTTCCAATCCACTACGAGCAACCCTTAGAAGCTTATGAAGAACTCCTTTTTAAGTTCCAACTTCAAAGTTGAAGAACTCCTTAGGTTTTCGCCTTGCGACTAACGTGAAAACGTAGCTTTCCCGGAATCTTTCTATTGAGATAACCTTACAATACTCTTAGGAACCTTGGTTTAAAGTATGGGGATTATTGGACAACAAATGAAACTTTTTCTTGTCTTGGAACCCCAAACCCGAGAGCCTCTCATTGTGTTCTTCAAGATTTCTTGAAATATGACTAAGTGTGGGAACTAGTCTTGCTACTAGTATACATATATAACATAATGGAGGATCAAGATCTATACACTTGAATGGCTAGGATGAAGGATCTTTAAATATCAAGTCAAGTGGGCTTGTTGACTTGGTCAACAATGTCAAGCTTAAGTCTTTGCAAGACTTGATCATCCTAACATTGGTCAAATGACCATTTTATCCATGTAATTTCGTCCAAGACCAAGTGTCACGGTCCGAACCCGGGCCCGTGACTGGTGTCTTACCCCGGGCACCCTAGTGATACAACATCAGAGAAAATCAGCGGAAATAAAAAAAATTAAACATGAAACAAGATATATGATAAGAACGGGCTAACCCAAGCGATCGCCTTTTGAATATATACTTAAAAACCCGAACAATTATCTTTTTTTTTACAAACTACGCCACAACAAAGCTGCACCTCTAAGAGTTTTATAACAACAACTATGACGGACAGGGGCCCCGTACCACGAATGTACAAGAACCTACAGACTTAGGGTAACATACCAAAAGATAAGCCTACGAAGAAACGGGGCTTCCCAACACGCTGAACTGTGATCCTATGAGCGAGGATCCACAACCGATGTACCTTTACCTGCGGCATGAACGCACTCGGCCAAGGAGGTCGATAACAATTGCAGTATGTGAAACTAAAAATCAGAATGAAATCATAATAGTCTATATAAAGCAGGAGACATGTATGATAACCAAACTACAATACACAACATATAAGCAGTCATGTCAAGTCAGGGACTCACGCCCTCCAAGTCATCACTCAAAATATAACCATGGGTCTCATGCCCACAACATCAATCGTGCCCGTGGAATTCCTTCCTCACCGGCGATCTATGATAGAACAACACCAAGCGAGTACACATGAAAACCGTGTCCCACTGTGTCATAAAACCGTCACGGCAAGTACGAAGGCTAACTACCGGATACCAAAGTGCGTCATCAATCGGGAAAGTACGAAAGCCAACTACTAGATACCAAGGCGTACTAACAATACTATACAACCAAACCACGAAGGCGACACGGGGCAAGTACGGCCAACTACGTGTACCGCCGTGTCACGAATGACCGGCAAATCTGAAGGCTAACTACAGTACCAGGTCGTGTCACGAGACTTCGCCACTAAACCGAACGGGCAAGTCACGAAGGCTAACTACCGTGTAAGGCCGAATCACCACGAGGCGGCAAGATGAAGCCAACCACGGATACCAAGGCCGAATCGGTAAAACCTCGTGGAGAGCTAGTCCGTGGAATAACACTATCAACGCGAGCGCGCTGTGGAATCCTCGTCACCGCCAGACGTCCAAGTAAGATCATAACAAATCAGACCTCCATTGAGACGCGGTGGTATAGAAATACAATACTTGCATAACAAGGCTATCACGCAAACATAGGTAAGTTACACCCAACTCGAGTACTTTCATTTTATGTCAAAGTCAGGTTTTAACCCCAAAGTACTACATCGTTAAATTCTTTTAAAAATTTATTCCATTTACAAAGGTCACCCGATACCGTAGTATTAAAATAGAGTGACTAACATTTTTAAATAAACCAACACACTTTCCTTTTTAAAATCAAGTAACAACATTCTTTTCCAAAAGTTCAAGTTTGCCTAATTTCAAATACTCAAGTCTCTTATTTTCGAAAGATTTCACAGTTCATAGTCTTAATCACTTAATAACGTAATCTCTTTTAAAACAATTTTGAGTAACATATGCCTTAAGTGTGAGTAGGTTATCCTTGTTTATAACAATCTTATTAAAGCAGCCATGATCTAGAAAATGTAATATCATTTTGTCTTATCTTAGCTTCTATGCAGATGGAGGTTTCTACTGGTTTTAATAATAATTAATTAGTCAATACATTGTCTTTTATTAACGCTGCAGTGGTTTGTTCTATACTCGTTCTCATTTCCGAAATCAATATAACATTATTCCTTTTAAAACCCAATTACCCATTTCTCATAAAAGCGGTTTCATAACTTTTTAACACAAACCAAGTCATTATTAATTCACCTCAAGTCATTTATCTTTTAAAAACCACCAACCATTCCTTTACCCACATAAAATTATTATAACCAACTTCCCATAAAGCCGTTATAACACTTTATGTTGTAAACCAACCAAATTCACTTAACACATGTACGTCTACCGTACTACATAGTTCACAACATATCATGCTAGAAAATATAGGAAGAGGTTCACATACCTCGCGACGATTATCGACAATTAGCAAAAAGCTCCACGATCAGTAACTCGCTACCCCTTTCCACACTTAAAGTACAATACGCTACTCGTAGTAAGGCAACCTATAAGGCCACAAAACGCCTATCAACTCCTAGATCTCTTCGTAGAATATTTCTACGAAAAATTCGGCAGCACCTCCCCCCCCCCCTCCGTAACCACACAAATCTCTTCCTCTACTCAGGCCCGCTACCAGGCCAACAACTCCCAGGGGATTACACGTCTAACCGGACGTGTTCAATTCTACTTCACAGATATACTACACAAGTCTACTGTAAATACAATCCAATGTAAATTACAGTTCAGATCTCTTCTTTAATATCCTTCTATACAGTGTAATTACAGTTCAGTTCTTTTCAATATTCATTCTATATATAGTATACTCAACTATATATTACAACAATATGAAATTTCCAATTTCAATAGGGGGATAAAGATCATTACCTCGATAAGCCCAAAATTATCCAAGATTAATGTCGATCCTGAGCAACGTTTAGCTCCTAATCTGTACGCTCCAATACGCTCCAAGAAACCCTTAGAAGTTTCTAAACAACTTCTCTTAAACACTTTCACTCCAAAAGTGAAGAACACTTAGGCTACAATTTGTGGCACTCTCGGCCAAGGGGGTACTTTAGGGGCTAGGGGTGTGAATTCTTTTCCAACACTTGGTTAAAAATCTTCCTAATACTCTAAGGAAGAACACTTAAAACTTTAAGGATTTTGGACAACTTTGGCTAAGGGAGAGGGATGTTTGGACGAGAACTTCATCAAAGGGAGGGAGTATTTTGAGACTTGGAAATTGCTCAAGTGTGGATGAAATAAGTCTTCAACTAAGGGGGGTATTTATAGGACACTCAAGGGCCAAGATCAAAACATATGTAAGGTGTAGATTTGGATCCACGTGGATGGATGAAGTCTTCCAACCAAGTGTCCACCACAATTTTGGGACATATGTCCACCACAACATTGGGACATATGTCCCCCACAACAAAGAGCCATGTGGCCTCCACTAGCACACAAAAAAACGTCCAAGGCCAACCTCCACATGCCCACAAAAAACGTTTTCACCTACTCCCACTATCCCAAAAATTATCTTCCAAGACTTGACCATTTGACTTGTCCACTAGCCCACAAATTTTCGTCCAACCCATTCCACATAAGGGTGACACATGTCGCCCTCCTATTGGTCCAAAATATTTCATCTCCCGGAAAAATCCGAATTAAAGTGGGCCCCACAAACCGTAAATCTTCCCGTGGGCCCCGCGTGACCAATTCCGGAAATAAAATTCCAATACTTCTAAAAATAATCCCAGAAGTCCGAATACCGAATCCTGGAATCCAATTCCCATTAACGAACCTTTTTCCTTCACAAAATCCGGAACTTTTTCCGTCGAAAAATCACATATTTCTTCCTTTCAAATTTTAAGGTCGTATTCTCGCACGTACGTCCTCACATATATACCCTGGAACTACGGGGTATAACACCAAGTAAGGGGGTGACACGTGTCGCCCTCCCATTCGTCGCAATATTTCATTTTTCGACATTTCCATAACTCCGATAAATTTTTACTAGTCTCAAATCTTAACATTTTTGAGTTCTTACGTACGTTCTTATAAACATATCCTGGAATTCCGGGGTGTAACATTCTTCCCCCCTTAGAAACATTCATCCCCGAATGTTCTTTTGGGAGTCAAACTTAAAGATAGCGACATAGTCTCCTTACAACCCCTACATACCAATAATGCCACACGTGGCCACATAACAATACTCATACTAAAATGTCAAGCTGGACCCCATGTGTCAACGTCGGTTATCTGCATAAAGCTTCTGCTGACTCTGAGCTTACTAATAATCTTTCTTGGATAAGCTTCGTCTTATCCACAGCCCGCTGAATCAAGTCTGGACCAAATAACTGAACCTCGCATACGTCGAACCAACCAACCGGCGATCTACACTTTCTTACAAACAAGGCCTCATACTGGGCCATCCGAATACTGGAAGGTTATCTGTTATTGTACGTAACTCAATAAGAGGCAAATAATTCTTCCAGCTAACTCTGAACTCAAATAACATCGGCCCGCAACCTATCCTCAAGTGCCTGGATAGTACGTTCTGCCTGTCCGTCGGTCTAAGGGTGTAATGCAACACTGTGACTCACCTGTGTCCCTAACCCCTTCTGAAAAACCTCCAGAAGTTATCCGTAACTGAGCTCATCTGTCTGACATCATAAAAGTAGGAACCCCGCAGTCTCACAATCTCCCTGCTATATAAGCTAGCATAATCCTCAACCGAGTAAGTGGTCTTAACCGGAAGAACACGGCTGGTTTCGTCAGCCTGTTTACTATGACCCCCAGGGAGTTGCACTTCCTCTGAGTACGATGCCACCCTGTAACAAGATCCACATTAATCACCTCCCATATCTAAGTCGGGATCTAAATCGCATGTAATATCCCATTGGGCTTCTGGTGTTCAACCTTGACTTGTTACTAACTCGGACATTAAGCAACAACTCTGCTACGTCCCTCTTCAGGCCATCTTACCGACACATACATATGAGGTCACGACACAACTTAGTAGACCCCGAACAATTAGAGTAATAAGCACTGCGTGTCTCCCCTAAAACCTGCTGACTAGTCCTGCAGCACCGGGTACACACAATCTATCCTCATATCACAAAGACTCACGCGGCGCTACCCAAACAGCTCTTCTTTCGGAGAGCCGTATCTCGATATCGTATCATAACTGGATCCTCATACTGTCGCCTCTTTACCTCCTCAACGACGGAAGACTCGGCAACCTCTCGGATCTAAACTTCATTAACCTTGGAAACAAATAATCGAACCCCTCGGCTCGGTAGCTGATGAATCTCATGGACCACGTCCTATCTATCTGGCTGCCCATCTGACAGACTACCCATAGATCCACGACTAAGAGCATTTGTAACTGTCTTGGCTTTCCCCGGATGGTATAGGATATCAATATCACAATCCTTGAGTAACTCTAACCACCGTTTCTGTCGCAAATTCAGCTGCCTCTGTCTGAAGATATACCGAAGGTTCTTGTGGTCTGCACAAATATCCACATGAAGTCTATATAAGTCATGCATCCAAATCTTCAAGATACGATTAACTGTCGCCAACTCTAAATGGTGAGTAGCGTAATTTCTTTCATGCTCCCGTAACCGCCGGGAATCATAGGCTCTAACCTTATCGTGTTGCGTCAGCACACAACCTAGCCCAACACCCTAAGTGTCGCGATAGTAACCTAACCCTCTAGTCTCTCAGGAGGGGTTAGAACTGTAGTCGTGGTCAACTTATCTTCCAATAACTTGAGGCCTTTCTCATACTTGCGAAATATTTGGCATCCTTAATCTCAATTATGGTTCCTGTTTCCCTTTCTCTGTTGCAACTAAACTTAGACTTGATTCATTTGCTTGCCTCATGGCTAAGACTTACTGTCCATCACAATTTAGGGAGGAGATTTCCTTAATCTCGTCAAGTAGTAACCCGATTAATCTCTCCCAGCTCGTAAAGCTTATAGTCAGGTGTTCAACCTCAATTCATGGTATTACATAATCCAATGACTTTTCAATATTTCTTATCGTTCGTGTGTCTACTCGCCTTTCCTTTATAAGTTATTTCAAGTTGTCCTGGGGTCCCTTACCCCTCCGTATTTTCTTACTATTCTTCTCGTCAGTACAGATGCTACCACCTTTCCTCGAGGTGTTCTTACTGCCCATTATCTACTAATGGTCTTTACACTAGTCTGGGGTAACATATCTCGTGCAACTTACATAACCATAGTTGTATTCTCTTTTATCATTCTGGTCATAACCTTACCTTATGCTTATTATTAGCAAAAGTATTTCTATCTTGATTCATAATCGTACAGTTTCATACATGCGTACTACCTGCATTTATATCCTTACGACACTTCCTCGACCATTTCGTAATGTCGTTCTCAATTACCCCAACACAATACTTTTCCCACGGTTATTTAAGACTGTAACCTATGGCATGACAATACCGAAGACCTTACCCGTCTCCTATCCTTCGTCTAACAACATGGGTACACGTAACCCCATAATACGTAAAACTATCCTTTACGTGGGGGAGAGAACTTATCTCTCTTACAAAATCTAAATCATCAAGCGCCCCCTTATAATCGTATAGATTTTCAAAACCTACCAACGATGTCTTCTGTGTTCCGTGGCGACTCGTGATTTATCTTATTCTTGCTTGCACATTTTCCCGAATTATCCCGGCGTCGCCACTCGACCGCCACACCAACTCCAACCTGGTACCTCGAGGGCACTTAGCATAAACTCCTTCAAATTCGAGTATTACTTACTTTCTGCATTAATTTACCTCAAATAAACAAGTCACACAGACTTATTAAAATCAACTATGTCAAAGAAGGAAGGATAATTCACTGGTTACAACCACTTCCCTTCCTTTCCACTCGATAACCGGCTTACCAGAAAACTGGTACCGAATCAATCTCTCTCTGTAGTCAACGTTGGCATAACAAGAGGCCAACTAACCCGTACTCATAATGACCTCAACGTCTGTCATACAGCTCTGCTAGGTCTGCTAGGGTCCAACGACTGTATCGTTACCGAGCAATTATTATACACCCGCTCAGCTACCACCCATCACTCACGGGTGTAGTTACCTCTTAAAGGTTCTCATGGATTCAGACTCTATCTTTTACACTTTGTTGCTCACTTTCTTACCGGTCTTACTCTTTTCCGTACTTCCAAACTTATACTAGCATACGTACATAACTTCCATACTAATTTTGGCCTCCATTCGTTGGAGTTACTAAATTAAACGATATAAGGCCATTTCCGGCTCTCGCAGCCTGGTTCCGGTGGAATGCGTCCACGAACCCTTAAAACGATTAACTATACTCGGGCCTTGCACCCTCGTGACCCTGTCACGTAGCGGGACTACTACTAACTGATCTCATTCTATTTCAGGCTATGGGGCGACCCTTAATAGGTCTTCAACCCGACTTAGTGTCGCACTTAACTCTTATCCTTGGTCTGACTTAAACTTTTACTACCCGAGAAGGCCTTATATACCTAAGGTCTCGGCGGTTATCAACATTCGTAGGCTCGCAATTTCCATGTTCCAAGCCTACCTTATCAGTCCCCCTGTAAACGGGTACAACAACTTCTCATAATACCATAATCGTGTTGTCTTGATCACAACAACCATATTTTCTCCATACGGATCTCGTCCGTACAATTCCCTTAATATACCACATCGCTTAAGTTGCTAACATAGTCTTCCATTAAGTCCCTTAATTAAAATTGCTTAAGGGTCAATTACCTTCTCAGACAACTCATCATCTCCTAATTATCTCAAATTAGTACGTAAAACCTTGATGAGAGTTCATTAAACTGTTTCATATCCTCCCGGTATTTATTTAGTCGTTACCAATTCCTGGTAATCTAAAATCGTTCTAGGCAACACGTCGACCCTCATACATAAATCCGTATAGATCGTGTCATAATACCAACTATACTACAAATATTACCACTGGATACGCGATCCACATAACTTTTACGGGTCATGTTGCCTTTCTCGTATTTGCGATCAACATAACTTGTTGGGAGAGCGACCCACAACCACGCGGCTCTGTCGCACGATCTCGAGTGAGAAGAATGGAAACCAATCTAAATGTCCTGCGACCTCACGATTATAGATGTGGTGCGACACACCGATAATCAGACTACTGAACCGATGCGTAGACACTTTCAGAGACTAAGCGCTCGATACAACTTTTGTCACGACCCAACCCGGGCATGGTGGTTCCCTACCTGAGCACCCCGTACAGGTATACATCAGAGAATAGCAGCGGAACATATAAAACTCATAAATACTTAACATTAAATATCAACAGGTTAGCCGAAAAGGTCACCTTCCATAAATTATACATGAACCAAAATAAAATAAACCAGTACATTTCTGTTCTTAAAAACTCAATCCACAATGTGACTACAAACCTCTAAGAATAACAACTGTGATGGGACAGGACCCTGCCATACCACAGATATCTGACAACCAGGCCATACCGGGGATGCAAACCGAGGATAAGCCTAGGAGTAAAGGAGTTTCCCAACAGCTGAACAGTGATCCTAAGAGTGAGGATCAACAACTTGTATACTCTACCTGCGGCATGAACGCAACCCCCCGAAGGATGTCAGTACAACATGTACCAAGTATGTGAAACTGAAAGTACTGTAATTAAATCATAATGTCTAATATAACGCTGGAGACATCTATGATAACTCAAATAACAGTACACTGTGCCTTACTAACAATGATAGTAAACAAGAGTATATTTTACTGCATAAAAATAGGAGGCTCATGATCAAAGTAGGGCCACCTGCCCGTAGTATCATTAAGCAATCCTACTACTGGGACTATTTCACCCGCAAGGGTCGTATGGACCCGCATGAGGTAACTTCGCCGCGCATATCGTATCCGCCGCATAGGTCGTATAGACCGCGTGAGGTATTCTCGCATAGACTGGTCCGCCCGCGTGGGACTATTTCACCGCATAGCCCTGCGGAATCGCATGAGGTATTATACGCGTCATGGGTAGCAAATCCACGGAATATGCAAATGCTACAAAGCAGGGAATGACCGTAATGAATAATATATCACTAGCACAACCGGCTATCATACATAACATAAGCACTGCTTATCATACATAACACATGCTTATCATACATAACATAAGCAAGTTAAGAAATCCCCTAACTTCTTATTAGCCTTGTTCATATACACTCTCATTTAGTTTACTTAAGGCACTAACATGTCATTATAAAATCCGAGAATTTATCCCAAAGTACTACGTACTTCTACTCTTTTAAAAAATGACTCTTTTTCATATAAAACTTCCAAGATACTAACAACCGTAGTATCAAGTCATAACTACTTTTCAAGACAAGTCACAATACCTTTTAGAAATATATTTATAGGTTTCTAAATCAAGTGACTTCTTTCTTTTAAAACCTTAAGCAATTGATGCCTTTAAATCAATTTGCCTTTCGTTATTTCAAGTCATTTATCATTACTTACATTACTTAGAGTAAACCACTCTTTTAACTATCCATAAAGCTATTATAACCGACTTCCCATAAAGCCGTTATACTAGCTTTATACTTTAGACACTTACATTCTTTTCATAACCAAGAGACTTATACTTTCGAAAACCAAGTATCGTATACTTTCAAAATGCTTCAAGTCTCTTATCTTTAGTAATCAAGTTCCTTAACTTTAGAATAGCTCAATGAATCAATACTTTTCAAATCAAGTATTCTATACATTTTCAAGTCGAGAAGTCTTTGTTTATCTTACTAGAATAAACCATTCTTTTTACCTTCCATAAAGTTAACACAACCAACTTTATGCTTTTGAAACCAAGGCATTTCTATCCTTTAAAAACAAGTGAATAAATTCTCTAACTCAACCAACTTAGACATTCTTAAAACAAGTCAAGGATATCGAATGAAATGAATTCATTTAAATCTAAATGCGTCTAGTACTATACCTTTATAACTACTCATGCTCAAGAGATAAGAAAGTTTCCACATACCTCTTCGGTTCAATCCACTTTCCAAGTTCAATATGCCTTACGTAGTATGTCAACCTATAATGACCATAATACATCCATTAACTTCTAACATCGAACGTAGAATATTCTAAGTGCAAAGTCACTAAATTCTACGGAAAATCGGACAGCACTTCCTTTGTTTCTACATACTTTTCCACCTTTTTCAAGGCCCGAATTCAATAACCAAACACGCCACATTTAAGGCTCAACAATGTAGTTAACAATAGGGGATTACGCCTACTGAGGCGTGTAAAATTCCGCCCCACACTTGATATCAAACTAGTCCAACATACAATGTCATTTTCGGCCAAATGTGTAACAACATATCAACCTTTCCAATTCTTTTTCAATTCAAGTTGTTTAGTATAACATGTTATCAAGCCGCAATTGATTATAACTACTACAATCTTCAAGTAGGTAATATGCGACGATTCTAATTATCGACCAAATTGGATTTTAATTTCAAATGGCTCAACATGTCATTTTCGGTTTTTAGCTTCTAAATTTTCATAACACTTATCAATCTTCATAACACATATCACATGATCATTTCCAACTTATCATAACATGAAATCTTCAATTACAATAGTAAGACGAAGATTATTACCTCATTTAGCCCAATATGATCCAAGATTACAAGTCGATCCTTAGCAACTTTAGCTCCTCTTTTCGACATTCCAATCCACTCCGAGCACCCTTAGAAGTTTATGAAGAACTCATTTTTAAGTTCCAACTTCAAAGTTGAAGAACTCCTTAGGTTTTCGCCTTGCGACTAACGTGAAAACGTAGTTTTTCCGGAATCTTTCTATTGAGATAACCTTACAATACTCTTAGGAACCTTGGTTTAAAGTATGGGGATTATTGGACAACAAATGAAATTTTTTCTTGTTCTTGGAACCCCAAACCCGAGAGCCTCTCATTGTGTTCTTCAAGATTTCTTGAAATATGACTAAGTGTGGGAACTAGTCTTGCTACTAGTATACATATATAACATAATGGAGGGTCAAGATCTATACACTTGAATGGCTAGGATGAAGAATCTTTAAATATCAAGTCAAGTGGGCTTGTTGACTTGGTCAACAATGTCAAGCTTAAGTCTTTGCAAGACTTGATCATCCTAACATTGGTCAAATGACCATTTTATCCATGTATTTTCGTCCAAGACCAAGTAAGGGGTGACACGTGTCGCCTCGATTCGTCATGATATTTCATTTTCCGACATTTCCATAATTACGATAAATTTTTACTAGTCTCAAATCTTAACATTTTTTAGTTCTTACGTACGTTCTTATAAACATATCTTGGAATTCCGGGGTGTAACACTTCAGGTATTGGACTAGATTGTGTGTTGATCACGTGCGGGGTTATAGCTTATGCGCTTGAATTTCGGGAAAGTACGAGAAGAATTATCCTACTCATGATTTGGAGTTGGCATCAGTGATTCATGCCTTGAAGATATGGAGACATTATTTATATGGAGTTCATGTTGATATTTATACGGATCTCAAGAGTCTCCAATATATCTTTAAGCAGAAAGAGTTGAATTCTGTGACGATGCATGCTAGAGTTACTAAAGGATTATGATGTTGATATTTTATACCATCCCGGGAAAGCAAATATTGTAGCACATGCTCTTAGTCGTAAATCTATGGGTAGCTTGACGGATTTTCAACCAGAAAGAAAGGAGATGGTTCGTGAGATATATCGGCTAGCTAGTCTTAGAGTCCGTATGGCTGATTCTAGAGATGGTGGAGTTTTTGTGCGAGGAGTTGTTGAGTCCTCTATCATAGAAGAGGTAAAGAGACGTCAGTATGAGGACCATGTTCTGGCACAGTATAGGGATACAACTCTTCGAAAGGAGAAGACCATATTCGAGGTTGCACCTGACGGGGTACTACGGTATGGCGGCAGATTGTGTGTACCTGATGTTGCAGGGCTATAACGGCAGGTTATGGTAGAGACACACTATGCCCATTATTCTATTCATCTAGGATCAACGAAGATGTATCATGATCTCAGATGCTTATATTGGTGGAATGACATGAAAAGGGACATAGCGGAGTTTGTTGCTCAGTGCCCGAATTGTCAACAGGTTAAGGTCGAGCATCAGAAGTCTGGTGGCTTATTGCAGGAGATGGAGATCCCAACTTGGAAATGGGAAGTGATTAATATGGACTTCATTACAGGCTTACCTCGTACTCAGCGGAAGTATGACTCTATATGGATTATTGTGGATAGGCTGACAAAATTAGCCCATTTTCTTCCAGTCAGGACTACTTATTCAGCTGAAGACTATGAGAGATTATACATCAGGGAGATAGTGAGACTTCATGGGGTTCTCACATCTATTATATCAGACAGAGGAGCTCAGTTTACAGCTAACTTTTGGAGATCGTTCCAGAAGGGATTGGGGACACATGTGAGTATTAGCACATAATTTCATCCTCAGACTGATGGGCAGGCTGAGCGTACTATTCAGATGATATAAGATATGTTGCGTGCCTGTATTATTGACTTCAGAGGTAGTTGAGATGATCATTTACCACTTATTGAGTTTGCTTATAATAATAGCTACCATTCTAGTATCCATATGGTACCGTACGAGGTCTTATATGGGAGGAAGTGCAGGTCACCTATTGGTGGTTCGATATAGGCGAGACTAATTTAATCGGCTCAACATGATTCAGCAAGCTGTTGATAAGGTGAAGCTTATTAAGGAGAGATTACTGGAAGCCCAGAGTCGGCATAAGTCATATACAAATAATCGACGTCGACACTTAGAGTTTCAGATTGGTGATTGGGTGTTCTTGAAGGTGTCACCCATGAAGGGTGTGATGAGATTCGGTAAGAAAGAGAAGTGTAGCCCGAGATACATTGGGCTTTACCAGATTATTCATAGGGTAGGCAAGGTTGCTTATGAGTTGGATCTACCATCTGATTTGGAAGTGGTACATCCAGTCTTTCATGTATCGATGCTGCGTAAGTGTATTGGTGACCCTTCTAGAGTATTCCCAGTAGATGATGTCTAGGTGACAGAGGAGTTGTCTTATGAAGAGAGCCCTATAGCTATACTTGATCGTCAGGTTAGAAGGTTGCGTACTAAGGAAGTGTCTTCCGTCAAAGTATTATGGCGAAACAATAATAAGAAAGAGATGACTTGGGGAGCAGAAGATGAAATGAAGAAGAAGTATCCTCACTTGTTCCCTATGCCTACAGGTAATTCATTCTTTACTTGCTTATATTGATTGGTGAATAATATATGTGATATATTGTGGCCCTGTGTGGCATCTCTGGATTTGCTAAATATAGGTTGGTAGGTATTGTTATAGAGGAGACTATGCCGAATTTCTTTTTATAGCGTAAGACCTATTGTGAACATTCGAGGACGAATGTTCCTAAGGGGGAAAGGATGTTACACCTAGTAATTTCAAGGCAATGAAGTGAGAACGTAATTAAGAGAATAAGATTTGAGTATTGGAAATAAATTATAATTACATATGCTAATATGGAAGTTAGTATACAATGAATGTAATTCAGGAATAATTTTGGATATAACAAATGTGGCGACGAGAATTAATACTAGTAGTTGAATTTTTCTAATGAGGTTATGAATTATTGTCGTGTTATAAAAATGTTGTCGTCGAGAAAATGAGGACTTATCTAATTTTCAGATTTTATATAAGATTGATAATGTGGGAGATTGATTAATTAATTATTAATTATGAGTTTAATTTAAGTGGAGGATGATAATAAGTGGACACCATGGGAACTCGAACCCCATCACGTTGAAGCCCCAACCATACATAATGATTTTCAGCCCACATTTATCAATGTTCCTTCACCTTTAATGGTAAACTTCTCCTTCACTCTCCCCTCTCTCCTCTCTCCCACATATTTTCGAACTCCCCTCACCCTTCATAGCCAAGAAAAGACTACAATAACTCCACTTACAAGACTAAGTCCTTATACAAGTGAAACAGTGGGTCATGGTCCAGTGGAGTCACGGTATTTGGCTGAGAAATCTGCCCCAAAACTTTAGAATTGAAAATGAACATTTGGAAGACAAACAAGTAAGTAAGATGGTCTTTAACTTGTAAAGGATGCATGCATGTGATTAAAAGTTGAAGAAATAGTGCAAGAATTGGAGCAGTGAAATCGAGACTTCTAGGGACTGTTTTAGCAAATTGAAGGTAAGATTTCTTCTTCTTATTTGAGTTATTGAAGTTAAATGGTGTTATAGTTAAGAGATGAACTTATATTAAGAAGAAATTGAAGTAATAAAATGCATGTGGTTGATGTTGGAATTGTTGGTGCCGATTTTGGGACTATTTTTATTACATTGGATTCAATTGTTGTTGTTGTTATTATCGTCACTAATTGCATGTTAAAGATTGAAGGAAATCTTGATATTAAAAGTTGTAATTGATTAGATGAAAGTGTTGAAATATGAATTGGATTTTAATGAGTTAAGAAAAGAGTTATGGAATTATGTTGTTATGGTCGAAACCTTCCCAAATCGTGGGTATTGTTGTGTCGAATTTAAGGGCTATTTTTGTTGAGTTATAATGCTGGAATTATAAGCTATGAACATGCATGTACATTGTGGTAATTGCTAATGTATGTCCTAAAGGAATAAAGGTATAGAAAGGGGTAGAAAAGCTTCATATTTCACTTTCGTTGTCATTGTTATATCTCTCGTTGTTAGTGGAGTGTGGACTGTTTTTAAAGGTTGATTAGTATGGATTAAGGGACTGGATTAACATGAGAAATAGGTGTATTAATCACCTTGGTTGTTGTGGTTATTGTCTTCCATGAACGTAAAAAGAAATAACGTATAACAATGGCGTATATAGAAGTATATGGGACTGATTTGGTTATGACCTTGAGACTTGTCTTATTATTGATGTTGTTGACCTTGTTTGTGAGTTTTGGATGTATATATAAATAGGGGAAGTGCTGCCCAATTTTATATAACAAGAGAGTCGTCATTCGATACATATATAGTATACTAGTAATCATAAAATTGACGGACATGTTATTATTATTATAGGTTGAAGTGTTAATTGAGACGTATTCTAAATATTGAGTTGGTTAGTTCGACTATAAGGTATGTGAAACTATCCTTTCTTCTTTTTTGCATGATTTATATAAAGTGGATGTACGGCGGACGTACATAATTCCATTAAATCCTAATTCTTAGTGACACTTGATATGATAGTTGCCTTTGATTTTACAAGTGATAGTTCATTCTATTTATTCCATTGAGAGTCAAATGATGATTTAATTTGCATATGGTTACTCATGATTATCTATCCGTGATTGATGTGATTATATCATTTCACCGAGTCTCTGGCCTAGTATGTTCGTGCGCAGCTTTGCATTGTTCACTGAGTCCCTCACTAGAGAGTCGGGACACGTTATATGTATATAGATATGATGATTCTATAGACATGCATCCATGATTTTGATATGACTCTCATTTTTATAAGACACGGTTGACTCTCATTTTTATAAGACACGGTTGACTCTCATTTTTATAAGGCACAGTTGACTCTCATTTTTATAAGGCACAGTTGACTCTCATTTTTATAAGGCACAGTTGACTCTCATTTTTATATGGCACAGTTGTATTGGTATTTTGGTTATCATACTTGTCTCCTGTTTTCTTTTGGCCAGTTATGATCCTCTTTATTTTACTTTATGTTTTACATACTCGGTACATTTGTTTGTACTGACCCCCTTTCCTCGGGGGGGCTGCGTTTCATGCCCGCATGTACAGATATTCAGTTTGGTGATCCTCCAGTCTAGGATTCCTCCTGTTCAGCTATTTGGAGAGCTCCATTGATCCGGAGCCAAGTTATTACAGACCCTTTTGTTATACACTTATGTATATTCAGGGGTACGGCGGGGCCCTGTCCCGTCATGTTTCACTATCATACTCTTAGAGGTCTGTAGACAAGTGTGGGTAGTAGATCTGTTTTGGACTTTTGTGGATTGTATATGTGTTTTGGCCAGCTGTATGGTTGTGATGCGTTTTGGATATCCCTATGTACAATGGCGGCCTTGTCGGCTTGCCTATCTTGATATGTTTGATTAGCTGTGACTCCTCAGGAGACAGGTTT
Source organism: Przewalskia tangutica (assembly GCA_029844215.1). Taxonomy (NCBI): domain Eukaryota; kingdom Viridiplantae; phylum Streptophyta; class Magnoliopsida; order Solanales; family Solanaceae; genus Przewalskia; species Przewalskia tangutica. The sequence goes on along the minus strand of CM056739.1, from coordinate 11,060,220 downwards.
ATTACAGATTTCTATATTTCCTTAGTATGAGTCTGATTATATGTGACAGGTTAGTATAAGGGTGTCCACTTAGGGCACCAATCGCGGCCCGTCGGGTCGGGTCGTGACAGTTTTAGTGTTTTATGTCAATTATGTCTTTTAAATTGTTTGTCTATTGTCTTTGTATTTTTTTTAGTGTCTTGTGTCAAGTGAATCAAGTTAACAAACAATAGCCGAAGAGATTGAGTGAATAATTGTAGTATAATTGGATGAAATCTATAGCCATGAAATGCATAAATATGTGTGCCTAATTTAGATAACCTTTGAGTTTGCTTTTGATTGTTGATAATAATGAAAATTTATTCATGACTATTAACTCTCTTGTATTCAATTAATTGGTTTATGCATAAATGAATTATGGTTTGAGGAAAGAAGGTGGTAGATTCTATAACGTGTTTGATTGCTGCTTGAGACGAAATCATAGAAAATGCATGCTTAGGAAAATGATTTAGGCCATCTTTGGATCGTTTGAGCCTTTCAAGCCACCCTTGATTACATTAATCTCTAGTCACCCCTTCTGAGCCTAATGAAACCTTTCTTTGTTGATAAACACATATCTATGAGTCTACTTGAAACATCTTACTATTATCTCATTCCCTTGAATTATCATAAGTATAGAAACTTACAAGCTTGGGGGGGTGAATTCTAGTAAAAAGGTATCAAAGATTGGGGTTGTCAATAAGAAGTGTAAGAGATTGAGAAATGAGTAAAAAGAAAGAAAAATATAAATAAACTACACACCTCTTGTACATGCAATGAAAAACAAGTTTGGGGGTGTTGTAGTTCATTAAAAAAAATGGAACTTCCCAATCCAAAAAAAAAATGGGGGATTTTGGTGAAATGCAATAAAAATCAAGTTGAGTTTGGTTGGTTATATGCTTATGGTAATCGGGAGCCTAAATGTCATTTTATCTGCCCCTTGCCTAAGCCTAACAATACAACCAATAAAAGTCCTAATGATTCTTGAGCATGTATTTGTCTACATTAGTGGAGAGTTAGCAAGTTAGCAAGCCTACGAAATTTTGGCATGATGGATTGTTGGAAAGAATTCACGTGTGTATAAACTGATATTGAATGTTTGTTTGAGTCAGTAGTCATGTTTGGGTGATCATATGCCTTAATAACCTTAAGCAATCTTAATGATTATCTGACTTGGAATTCTAGATAGCAAACTAGTGGCTAGAAAAAATTTGAGAATGATATTGCGATTGTTCATGATCTTCGAGGTAGATATATTGTGGCTGACTTGATTCATTCTTTGTGTTTGTGTTTGTTGTGTCTTTTTCTTTTTAGAGTGTTTAGAGTTCTTTACTCGAGGGCAAGTAAAGTTTAAGTTTGGGGTATTTATTAAGTCCATTTTAGGACTGTTTTAGAGTCAGTTTTAGGGAGTCTTTTGCGTGTCTTTTTAGTATTTTGTACAGTATTATGCTTTGTTTGTTGTGTTGTCAGGTTATAAGTGACTTAGCTGGTAAATGGCGAATCCAATAAGAAATTAGCTGATATTGAGGATGAAAGTGCACACTCAAAGCCAAAAAAAAGATTAACCTAAAAAGTCCTGAGAAGCATGGAAGGAATTTGACGGAATCCAGAAGAAAAAAGGTTTGGCGTCGCGGCGCTAGAAATCCTGTGAGCTCTGATAATTTCTGTCGATGTAGCACCACAGAGCCGGCGCAGGATTTTCAAGACAAAGGTCGAATTTAAAAGGGTAAAAGGGTCCGGAACAGGTTTCTTTTGGGGAGGATATAAAAGCAATAAGATAGGTTTTGAAGGGATCATACTTTTGGGAGGCGAGAATTGGAGGCAGACATAAGATTGGAGACAGATTTTGTTCAAGTGCTTTTTCTTTTCTTTATTTTATTTCAGTCTATGTTAGATATTAAATTAGTTCTTAGCATGACAATGTCTAGGAGCTAATTTCTTTATTATGGTTTTCCATCGAATCAACTTGAAACTTTTTTCATTCATTAATGCATTGTTAGTGATTTCTTCTTTAGCTATATTAAAATTTATTCAATTTATATTGATTGTTTGATAATTAACTGGCAATTAGTTGTCATAACTTATATGATTTCGAATAGAGATCTGAAAAGGGAGATTTGAATATGCTATAGTTGAATAGACATAGGTTAAAATCATGGACGAAAGTACTCCAATACTTGTTTAGTATTTAAAGTTATTGTTCTTAATCCTCATGTGTGGTAAAATCTATTATAGAAATATAGAAGGTTTCTGCATAAGGTTGAGTTTTTATATTTCCTAACCGGAATATAGAATATGTTCGTTAACTTGCTATCTTAATAAGAAGAAGAATCATTAGTTTTTCATTAACAGGTGAAAAAGTGTTTAGTTGAGGAGATTGGAAGCCCAAATTCTCTTCATAACTGTTTTAACCCAAAGTATTATCATCCTAGCTTACTTTCTGCACTTTATTTAGTGTTTAATTCTAAGTTAAAATCTCAAAAACATGAACGATTGCCAAATAGAAACCGTAGCTTAGATATTCGGTACTTGATAAACCAGTCTCTGTGGACGATAACTCGATCTTACAGACTTTATTACTTGAGCGATATGTACACTTGCGTAAGCATATAGATAAATAGCAACAAGGAGCGGTTACCCATACTGCGAGTTGAGTTAGAGCGGATCCAGGCGGAGATAGGAGTTATTACTCCGGCCATGAGCACCTTAGACTCGGCTACTAGTACCCACGATTCCACCCCTTCCTTTTTGTTTCGGCAAAGCCTTCAATTAGATAACAAAATCTAGGAACTCGATAACCAGCAGGTGGTTTGGGAGCTAGATCGGAAAGTAGGTAGCTAACGACTGGCTAAACTTGAGGATGAATGGATTGTGTGGAGAAGTCGTATAGTTCAAGCAATGCCGACAATCACTACTTCCTCGCTAGCTGATCCTATTACTGAGTTGTCAGTCGATACCCTTATGGACGTGCCATCTGAAGTCGCCACTGTTTCTGTTCGTTCAAGCTGTATCGGCTAATCCTTATGCTTTTACCGATACCCCATCGACTGTAGTGGTTAAGCCTTTGTTGGGTGTTGAAAGGGAGGTCCAAGTAGGAGCATGTGCAAGGGTTTCATTTGGATGATGAAGTACCTCCGATCTACCCAATCAAGGTAAGGCTTCTTATAAACATGTATGTCCAAGGGTTTCAGTTGGATGCTGAAGTACCTCCGCATATTGTTAGCAATGATTTCTGGGTTTATCAGTTGCGACGTCCCCTGCCGACTCTCGACTGGATTCGGCTGGTAGACGTTCTACACTGGCGGCCTCCATTCTATACTCTGTTGGATAGGGTTTTGAAGGTTGTAGGTGGTCTGGTGGCCATTACCAATAGGTGGGGTAATGCCTCATTGCTGCTATTGGGTTTGGCCAGCAAAGCCTGCAACCTGAGATCCTGGAACGGCTAACGGAACCTGAGGATAAGGTGGAACAGTATTCCATGGCTACTCTATTCGGACGTCGGTTATTCTTAGAAAGTTTACACTTCCGGGAAGGTATGGATTAGGTATCGACAATGACTGCTGGAATGGTAACCCACTGTAAATAGCGTCACCAGATAGCAGAGCTAAGTCATAGTCGGGAGCCATCGGCTGCCAATTTGGCTGGCCAACATTGCTCGCCTGCATCGTAGGGCCGTTCGTAGAAATGTACGGCATAACGGGCGGCAATCCAAAGGGTTTTGGAGCCTGAATTGGTCTCCGAGCCATGTTGATCTGTCCATACTGCAGACTCGCTTGATCAGGCGGCATATTTTGCCCCCAAGGTTCGGCGGTGACTATGCAGTGTATTGGTTGCCAGGTGATTGGGCTTGTGTTCCAAGGTGTGTTATCGGTTGCACCTGAGTAGGCACTAACTGATGCACATGCGACTGATGAATAACACCGGGAGTCACGGTCTCATGCTGAACAGCACCGCTCGTCAGAGGGATGGCAGAACTAGTCGAGCATTTTCCTAGATGCATTTGATTAGTCTTCATCTCCCTCGCTTGCTGAACCTTATTATGTACCATCGGCTTCATAATGACAGCCAACTGTTTAGAAACTTGGTACATAATATCGTGGATGCCCAAGTCGATATGTTGTCTAATAAAAGACGTGGTCATTATGGTTGGACCTTCAGATTGGTTGGAGTCTTCCAAAGCTTGGCTTGATGGAGAAAGTGGAGGGGTATCAACCGGTGTAGGCATACCCGAGGAGAGTACTTGTTTGTTGTTCCTTCTGGGAGGATTTTTTCTAAGATGTAGAATGGACTCGGGGTTCATCTTCTTACCGGACCTTTGGCGCATACGCCAAGAATGATCCTGACCTGGAGAATCAAACTTTGCGATTAATTCACCTATGGTCCCACTGGACGTGCCAAATTTGTTCTCGCCCTGAATTATGCCTTTTGTCGTTGTATAGGTTGATCGAATTGGGAGATAAATTGATTTCTTAACTCAAGCGATTTGGGCTGAAAACGAAACTCTAATTTCCAGCAGTGGGTTCCTCAATTACTCCAAAAAATGTTAGGACGGTGTTACTAGTGAACTAAGAGGTAAGAAAGCATGAATGCAGCTGAGTACAGTAAAAGATAAAGTAAAATAAGGATAAAAGATAAAGATTTGATTTGTTCCTATTTATAATACAAAAAGGAAAAACTGTACAAACGTGCCCCCCCATGTAGCTCATCAAGTAACCACTAAGTCCAACTATTTTTTTATTTTTATTTCTAGTATTTATTTTCTATAATATAAACTAAATTCAATTTAAATATGTAATATAATAATATAATATATAATTTAGTTGTATATATTAAAATTGAAACTTTTTTATTTTATAGTTTATAACTTTATACTTTATAGTTTATAACTTTATATTGTAAATTTGTAATTATACTTTTATTAATTTATTAGATTAGTAGATATAAGTCATATAACTTATAAGTAATAACATTAACAACTAAATAGATAGTAAAATTAAAATTAATGATAAGATGTAAACTTTTGAACTTTCATAACGTTAATAAGAGTACATAATGAAGTAATAATAATTTTATTTACATCCTTTTTGCAAGTTCTTGTGTAATCTATAGTTGATTGAATTGGTATGCCTCAGCCAGAATTAACGCTCCACAAGATCGGCTTGTGGTTGGTTGTGTTGTAAAGAATGTAGCATAATATTCGAGTTTCGCTTGACTATTTCCATATAAGTATATAAACTAAATATTAAATTATGACAAAAATATTTTTAAACTTTTCAAACATAATATATTTCACATTTGATTTTAAACCATAAAGTAAATAGAAAATTTCAAAGATCCTAAAAATTCAAAAATTTTAAAAGTTCACCAATTGATTTCATCACGTTAACTAATGCGCATTTGCAACATGTTGTGTTATGGGGTCTTTATACTTATAACATTCTTTTAAAAATAAATAAGTATAATTCCACCGTAATAATCTCTTCTCGCGTGAATTTAGGTCTCAAATTAAATTGTTTACATTTTTCTTTAAATTTTATAATTCTATTTTTCCTATTATTATTTATTTCAGTGAAATAAATCAAGACCACTTTTAACTATTAAATTATAAATATGATAACATGAAATATATCAGAAGTGGTGGTCAGATTCCGCTTTAAAGATCTCTGTGTGTACAAAGAAGATATTAGATAGTATTTTATTATAAAGATTATATTTTTGGGCATAAAACAAATAGTTTTTTCCATTCTAAAATTTTCATCAATCCAATGACAAGTAATTGTTAAATAATCATGAAAATAACATAATCATTATGAAGTCTAAAAATATCAGTAACACCTTTAAAAAAGGATTATATACTCTTTTAATATATGTAATTAAATATGAAGAAGAAGCGAAAGAAAAGGCAAACAATCCATTGTGTCGCAGATCAATTTTATATGTCACAAATATTACATTTAACTCAACAATATTATCTAATTGAACGTTATCACATTCATTATCTTCATTCCAAAATCTTGCATTTGATCATAATCTATATTTTGATTAGAAGATGATGAATTTTTAAGACATTATAAAATATTTAAATAATCAACAAATAAATATGACAATTTAATAAAATAATTAAACGAGTGTACTAAACTTGGATTTCGGGGATAAAGCAGCTCTCGAAGTAGCCGTCTGCCAACTCTTGAATTTGAAAACTAATAATATTAATAACTTGAAAATTGATAATAAAGATTATAAGTCCAACTACGACTATGGGGCAGGTGGTGCCGATTTTCTCTCCCTCTACTCCTCTTGCTCGGATAATGGCCCTTGCTTTCAGTTGATGTCGGTTGTTACTGCTTTTAGGGATCTAGAAACTTTTTTGACTTGGTCGTTGAGGCGTCTGCATCTAAGTGGGTCACAGTCGTACCTCTAACAAACGACCTCAGTTAAGATGTCTTAGTAAGCGATTAAGTTCTTGTAGTCGAGGACTATGAGTAAATTCGGCTCCAGAATAGTTCGGTTATCACTGAATTTCGACTAAACACTTCAATTATTTTTGAGTGTTAACAGTATAAAATTTAAATCCTATCTAAAAACATAAAAGCAATGGGACCAAATATTGTGGAAAATTAGAAATGTAGTAAGGTCGGGGCTGGATGTCCTGTGATCGAGGGATTTCGCTTTTTTGGTCCGAGTAAATGTAGCAAGGCCATTATCATGAAAGTTTCCAAGTGAAAAAATGTGTGATGTTGTCGTGGACCATACCCTGCCAATTCCTCAATCCGATCCTTTTAACATTATGAACATTTCAAAACTTTGGGGGGGCGGGGGGCAATCCAATTGCAGATTTCATTAAACATCTTCCAGATAAAACGCGTGAGGGTACCCTTCCAAACAAAAGATAATAAATGTATATTTATGGGGTCACTTTGTCTACTGTTTGTGGGTCAAGGGGGCACATGATAAAAATCTTCCTATACTAAATTCAATTAACGCGTTTCTTTTCTTCCTTTTTTCTCCTTTTGACAGCTCACAACACACACACACCCCAACCTCAAATTTCTTTCCCTCCGTGCAAGCAAAATATTTACTAGTGTGCAAAAGGAATGTAATTTTGTGTACACTTTAAAGAGATATATGCGTTTATATACATACTCGCATTGAATATTTTTAACTAATTAATAATTACATATAAAACACATATAATATTATGGCCGTCTCAAATATTTTAGAGGATGTGTTCTAATTTGTAAAAGTGAGTCCTTAATTATGCTAAAATCTACAAATTATAGACATTTACAGTAAATTATGACTAATACTAATTAATAAAAAATGAAAAAAAGGCTTAAAATTTTTCGCTTTTCGGGGGCCTTGTGCGGTAGCACACCTCGCACTAGGGGTGCACAAAAGTCGGTCCGGACCGAAAAATAGACCGGACTGAATCTGTTCGGATCGGACCGAACCGGACCGAGAATTATCGGTCCGGTCCTCGGTCCTTTGAAATATAATTTTCGGTTTTCGTTCCGGTCCAGGTTCGGTCCGGTCCGGATCGAATTTTAATATATTTTTTTTTATAATATATATAATCCTAATTTTCTAAATACCTAATTCTAAAAAGTAAAAATCATTCCCCAAAATATAGAACGCATCCCGTCTCTCTCTCGTCTCTCCCTCCAATCTAAATCCCTAATTCCTAAATGCCAATCTCATCGTCGACGTCGTCACTCCCTAGTCCTCGATGAGTTCACTCAAATCGCCAGTCTCGCTCTCTCAAGTCTCATCGGCATCGCCATCGCCGCCACTTCGCCACTCGCCACTCGGACTCCAGTCGTAGTCGCTTTGTACTGTCGCCTCTCTCAGTCTCTCAATCTCTGGACAAGGTATGTACTACTTACTACTAAGGAATAGTTCATTAGTTTGTATTCATTTGAAGTTGTGCAACAAAAGTTTGTATTCATTTGTATTTTTAAATGATATTAAAAGTTTGTATTCACATGCAGATGATGTCTAGTACCTCTGAATCTGATATCCAATCCAAAATGAAAAGAGATGATGAAACGAGTCGTCCGTCGACTGTACCAAATTTTGAAGTTGGGGCTTGCCCTGACCCTGAGTTTGTATTGTCATCTCAAACACCAAGAAATACACTCCAAACACAGACAAGTATTATGCCAACGGAGGAACGACAATATATTACTTGCAACAAACAAAGGGTTGAATATTGAAAGGAATACAACTTTTATTTGACTAATGACGAGGGCAAACGTCGAGCTGAATGTAAGTATTGCCATAAAACTTTTGCGTGTGACTCTACTATTAATGGTAACAAAAATGTGAAAAATCATGCAACTCAATGCCTACTAAACCCGGAGAATGTGATTAAACAAAATCAAAGTAAATTGGTTTTGAAGGCTGTTGCGGATAAAAAATGAGAAGAGAAGTTGAGAAATTGGGTTTTAAATGTTAATGAACTTAGGGAAGCGTTGTGCTATATGGTGATAGTTGACGAACTTCCTTTTCGTTGTGTTGAAAAACCTGGTTTTAAGCATTTTGTATCTGTTGCTTGCCCTGAGTTTGTATTACCCTCCTGTATGACTGTGGCGCGTGGTTGCTTTCAACTTTATTTGAAGGAAAAAGAAAATTTGAAAGAATTTCTCAAATTGTCATGCCAACGAGTCTGTGTGACAACTGATTCATAGACATCTAATCAAATAATCAACTATATGTGTCTTACCGCTCATTTTATAGACAATTATTGGAATTTGCAAAAACGAATTCTAAACTTTTGTCCAATTACAAGTCATAGGGGTGAATCAATTGCAAAGCTATAGAATCTTGTTTAGAGAGTTGGGATTTACATATGAAACTTTTTACCGTGACTGTTGATAATGCCTCTTCAAATGATGTTGCTTGTAGTCACTTGATGAGAATAGTTCAAAGCAATGGTAGTGCAATAAGTAATGGAAAGTATTTGCATATGAGATGTGTCGCTCATATTGTTAATCTTATTGTTTGACGGTTTGAAAATAAAAGATTCTCTTAAAGCAATTGAAAGAATTCGAGCTGCTGTGAAATTTGTGAGGAATTCTCCTGCTAGGCTTCATAAATTTAAAGAAATTGCAACAGTCCTGAAAATAGAGAGCAAATCTTTGTTGTCACTTGATGTGTCCACTCGTTGGAACTCAACTTATACTATGTTAATGGCAGCTATAAAATTTGAGCGAGTTTTTGGTATATTTGAACTTCACAAAGAGCAAGATCTTAAAGAGCCTACTAATGTAGGGCCTCCTAATGAGAGTGATTGGTTGTTGGCCAAGAGGTTTGTTATCTTTCTAGAAAAGTTTTATACTTTAACTAATAATGTTTCTGCTTCTTTGAGTGTCACGTACAATAGTGCATTGTTTGATATTGGTACAGCTCTTGGAACATTAAAAGAACTAGAAAGTACTTGTGATGTAGAATTAAGTGCAATGGTTGTTAAGATGAAAGAAAAGTTTGATAAGTATTGGGGTAGTTTAGAAAAGTTCAAACATGTTGATTTATGTGGTTGTCATTCTTGATCCTACGATGAAAAAAGTTGGTTTGCAATTGACTTTACATGAGATGTATGGGGAAGTGAAGGGTGATAGTTTGTTTGAGAATATTCAACAAGTCCTAAATGATTTGTTTGATGAATATAAGGCTATGTATTTCCCTGTTGTTTTGAGTGGGACAAGTGATGTATCTGAATCAAGTGACATGAGATTAGATCTCAAGGCTAAAGTTAGGAAGCTCAAATCTTCGTTAGAAGCAAAGGGTAAATATAGTACGAGGCCGGAGCTTGATCGATATTTGAATTAAGAGGCGGATGAAGAAGATATTGAAATCTTAACTTGGTGGAGGCTCAATTCACTAAGATTTCCCGTTGTTTCACGCATAGCTCGTGATATATTAGCTATTCCGGTATCTACAGTTGCTTCTGAGGCTGCATTTAGTACCGGAGGACGAACACTTGATCAATTTAGGAGTTCTTTGACACCTAAGGTAATACATTTTTTTTTTTGTATTTTTTGTAAAGCAAGTTTAATTTTTATTATATTAATTGGTAAGTTTTGTTTCTTAACTTTTATTTTATGTTAAAGATGGTGCAAGGACTCATTTGTGGTCAAAATTGGCTTCGTGCAACTTTGACGAAGAAATCCAAACTTATTAATGTGAAAGAATCATTAGAAGAGTTGCGAGATTTGGAGAATTGTATGATATATTGATATGAATATGATAATATCTCATTGCAAGAATTAGAAGAGTTACAATTCTTATTACTAACTTTATTATTTTCTTTCATACGGATTTTCAAAAGTGTGGAATTGATGAATCTACCATCTGTGTTTGATGGTTTGAGTGTTTGAGGTTTGTCTTTGTATATGTATAATGTATTTCTTTAAGGATGTTGTCATTCTCTTCCCTACTATTGTTTTTAGTTTTGGCATTTTCAAGAATGAATTTTGTGGACTGTGATGTGGGCAGGCGGTGAGGACAACGGTGGGCGATGAAGCGAAAGCGGCGATGGCAGCAGTGTTTGATGATTTTATTGTGAAGTTATTGTGGATGTACTGGACTATGGTGTAATTGCAGCTACGGTAAGGTTGAGGAATCGCATGAGCGATGCAATCAATGTATGGGAAAGGGAAATGGATGCAACTTGCAGCAGCCAGCAGTCAGCAAGTGTGGTCTGTGAATCAAGGCATAGCAGCCAAGGATAATAAAGATATTACTTCAGTTGGTTTAAGAATAAATCATGTAAAAGTCGAATAATGAAGATATTACTTTAGTTAGTTATAAAAGCTTTCTTTGTGTAATAATAATAAATCATGTAAAAAAATTATTGCAACTGTGATTTGGATTTGGGGTGTGGAGTACTGGACACTGGAGTGTCATTTTATTGGCATTTGTAAATTGTATAATTTGTATATGTATTTTCTGCTTGCATTCAATTCGGTCCATTCGGTCCAAATAACCGGACCAGACCGAAAAAGACCTGGACCGGACCGAGAAATTCGATCTGGTCTTCAATCATTTGAGTTTTCGGTCCGATCCGGTCCATTTTTAACCTTTTGTACACCCCTACCTCGCATGAGTCCAAAGACGGCTCTGATATTCATTCATGTGTGACACTCTGAAACATATATATATTCTAGCACACATCTAACATTCTTTTTAACCGCCCACATAAATGTGAGGAAAGAGTTTGTACCGACACATTCTTCAGGGTTCATTGTTGCAGTTTATACTAGGGCTGGCCAGTGGGCCGGGTCGGGTCCAACGTGATCGGGACCGGCGGGATCGGGATGGAGAGGAGGGGCGGGGTCGGGGTGGGGCGGGTCGGGTTGGGGCGGGACTAGCGGGACGATCTGTGTCGGTCGATCCCGATCCGGTGGCCGGGTCGGGCCGGGACGGGACGGGTCAGGCGGGTTTTTTTTTTTTTTTAATTTTTTCACTAAATTAAAAATACTAAATTACTAACAAAGTAACATTAACATATAGTCATATAGTGATAGTCATAGACTCATATTATACTATTATAATATTATAGTATTATAATTATACTCATATATATAATATATTTATAAAGTATAAAGTATAAACTAAATAATTAAACAAAGACAAGAAGAGTGTAAAAAAAACATCCAATGTTGTTTTTGTGTCTCTTATATTATTAATTATTTCATTGAAATATACAAAATTCAGAATTACAACATTGTAGTGTACTGTTGTTGAAAAAAATTGCAAAAGACATAGAAAAATTAAAAAATTGCAATGAAATAAATTACCAATTTGAAAATACTTTTTCTAGTTTCTTTATAATTTCGTGTGGTTCTTCGGTTGGAATTGGTATATCTTGGTCAAATTGTTCCACTTCGCTACTCATGCCTTAAGATAAAATGTCGTTGTAGTTTTCGTCTTCTTCTTCGTTAATCTCGTTGTGCGCCTCCTTCGCTCGCTCGTATCCAATCTCGAATAAATCCGCCATCTCAAGCCGCTCCGCTAATGAGTGTCTGTGCTCTCCTATTTGAAATCTGCCTGCAGAAAAAGCGCTTTCAGAAGCGATTGATGACGTTTGAATGTTCAAAATATCTCGGGCCATCATTGAAAGTGTCGGAATGTCTTCTCATTCTGCATCCAATATTTCAGCAAGTCTTCCTTTCCGTCTTCATTGATAACTGTTTGGTAAGGTAAATTACCCTGCAAAACAAAAATATTGAACTCGCTAATTTGGTTAGCACTGCTACCACCGCATATTCTATTTCTGAGGCTTTCAATAGAATCAATACTAGCCGCAGAAACATCATGTCTTTTTTTAGGCTGTGTTGAAGAAGAAGATGGTCAAAGCGGTTGGTTACTAGCACTTTCTTCTTTGGTAATGTCGATATACATTTTGCATTCATCTTCTACGCTATTCAACACTTCTTCTAGCGTTTGTTCAATAGGTGGCTCAACATTTAAATTTTTGGGAGTTGGAGGTGGTAGTACGTCCATACAGTTATAAATATTTTCAATAAGACTTTTACAACCCTCTACTTTAATAGTCGGGTTTAATACATCACCAATAATATAAATAGGGGGAATAGGAATAAAATATTTCTTTAATTTCATAAACATTTTTTTAATAGCTGCCTTATAAGCAGGTTTTTCCATATATTCTTTAAGAAGTAAACATATTATAGCTAAATAAAACAACATAGTTGAAATAGTAGGATAATATAAAGTAGAAAATTATTTTGTTGCTCGTTGAAAATTCTCTAGAAATACAATAAGTTCTTTAATTTTGTCTCAATCATTATCCACAATCATATCATTTGAATTTTGATTATGGGCGTTAAAAAATAAAGTGATAGATTTTCTATAGTCATAAGCAACAACTAGTTGGTCATATAAAGAATTCCACCTAGTAGGTACTTCTTCAGGAATTTTTATGTAAGATAGTCCACAATCGTGACAAGTTTTTTTATATTCTTTTCTCTGTTGCATTCTATTATTTTTAAAAATAAAGTGTATAGCAAATTATATTTTTTCAAGAATATCTTGAAAAAGTGAAAGACCATCTTTTACAACTAAGTTATAAATATGGCACGCACATTTGATATGAAAATGTTTTGGAAAAAGATGGAGTTAAAACTTCTTTTAACATATAAATAGCAGAATTGTTAGAAGATGTATTATCTAATGTAATACTCATAACTTTATCAGTTATTCCGTAATAATCGCAGGCTGAATAAATATTTTCTGAAATAAACTCACCAGTGTGTCTACTATCTATATATCTATATGCTAAAATACGTTTTTGCATAGACCATTTATAATCTATCCAATGACATGTTACCGTTAAATAATCATGACCGTTAGTACTACGACCTATATCAGAAGTTAGAGCGACTTTGCAATTTAAATGATATAATGAATAACGCAAATATTGTTGATATTCGTGTGCAAATTTAAACACGTCTCTCTTAACCGTTGATATAGGAAAACCTTTATAAGCAGGATTATACATATCTCTAATATAATGAATAAAACCAGGCGATTCAGGAAATGAAAAAGTCAAACCCTCCACAACTACTAATTTTGTTAGTGTTTTCTATCTTTATGTTTATCGTATTTAGGGCCTACAACTCCCCCCGTCATAGGGTTAATTTGACTATGTACTTTGTCCGGGACAGTATGTGAACCTTGTCCCGATTGAGAGGACGTCTGCTCACCATCTTTTTCAATAATGTATTGGGCATGCAAGGCTTTGTGTTTTTGCAATAGGTGTCTTCCTAAACCCCTCCGTCTCACCATGACCTTGTCCAGTTTTAAAAGAATAAACATTTTTACAAGTTTTACATATAGCTACTTGATTCGGTACGTCTCTGTCAAAATATTTCCATACAACTGATTTTAATGGTCATTTTGCCGGACCTCGTCTCATATTAGGGGGATATGAGGCATTTCACTAGTGGGTGTATCATCATTTTCATTAGTAGGTGTATCATCATCTAGAGTGTCATCTAAATTAAAAAAATTCTTCATTTTGAGGATAAACATTTGTGTCACAGTTCAGGATCTATAAAATCATCTTGTTTAGGAATACTACAAGAAATACCATTGCCCTTGTTACCCGCCCTACTAGAAGAAGTACCCTTGCCGAAAAGACTTTTTGTTCTTTTCATTTTAATTATGATAATAAATAATTAAATAGTTTAAGACTTAAAGATAATGAAATTAAATGTGCTAAATGAAATAAAAACAAAATAATAATTTAATGAGGGAACGAATGTATCAAACGCCGACGTAGAATCGATGTGTAACAAGAGATCTCATTTCCTCGAAAAATAAGATAAAAATCTACTCCTAATGATCTAGCAGTCACTAAGATACAAAACTAAAAGTAACTAAATAGTAGTATTATAAAGACAATTTGAATTAAAATAAGAAAGTTCACACACATCGGAGAAAGGAAAAGTTGGAGACGAAGGTACAAACTTCTCTTCTGGAAAAAGAAGTCTGAATTGATCAGGGACAACATTCAACGAAGCATTGCACATTTCTCCACAAGTAAACCACTGTTTCGTGCTTGTCATTACCCCAATATAATTATTAAAACAGACTATAATAGTATACACAACATTTGAGGAATAAAAATAAAAACAAGCTATACTTGAATCAATAGGATACATCGAAAGCGACCAAGTAGTATAGAAAGGGACAGACATTATAGTCAAAGTGACAGAGTTGCCAAAGCATGTGCAGCAACATGAAATTAGATTTCTTTTTAGGCATGTTAGGTCCCTTTTATACCTTTTGACCACCATCCACCACCACCACAACAAATTGATGAAACTCCATAAGAACAGAACAAGCTGCAATTAAATTTTTTGCAATAAATATAAATAATGGTATAATTACTGATTAAATATACCTGACCATATGCCAAGCCAAGCCAAGGACAGGTACACATTACGCTGACAACAATAAAATATGAGAATGGAAAGGGTTGTTGTAACCCTTCAACCAACCAAAACATGAGCCAAAACCCTTTTTTCTCCATCTATCTTATTTCTTTCTTACTAGTACTTACCAACCTAAATGGCTAAAAATCTAAAAAACCAAACAAAATAAAAATCTCATATCCGCCAATTTTTCTTGAACTATTTTATTCATCTCTCAGAAAACCCTAATATTATAAAACAACCTTTAGTCATCATCTACTAACTAATCTACTAAACCCTATACTTGTGCAAATCTTCAGTACCCAAAAAACAAACAAATCCTTTTTCTGCTTCAATAGACATCAAAAAAAACCCCACCGAAAACACTATTATTTCTCCCCCTCAGTAAGTCCACTCCTGAGGAAGTTGGAGTTCTTGAAGCATTGCCGGCAGCGGTTGTGTTCTACTCTGTTGAGGTGCAGCCACCATATTGTTCCGGTATTTCAAGCCACCGTCTGAACAAAATAAAAAATACAAATCAGACAGAATCCCTGACTAACTTTTTTGGATCAATCAAAAGAATAATAGTGGTATATTTAGTGTAAATATACATATATACATACTGTATACACAATATACAAATAATGTACATAATCATGTATAGGTTATTAATTCAACCGACAGGCCAATAATGAAAAAAATCCCAAAACAAAATTACCAGTAGCAGGAGTGAAACCGGCGTCCCCATTGTGACATCTGGTTTGAACCTGAGATTGTGGCCTAGCATTAGCATCCAGGGCTTCCAAATTCAAATTCAAATTCAAGGCCTGGACCACCCTGTCTGGCAATATA
This sequence comes from Przewalskia tangutica, assembly GCA_029844215.1. Lineage (NCBI taxonomy): Eukaryota > Viridiplantae > Streptophyta > Magnoliopsida > Solanales > Solanaceae > Przewalskia > Przewalskia tangutica. Next base: position 11,044,414 of record CM056739.1, on the reverse strand, counting down.
ACTGGACAACCTGAATTCACATCAAACAAAATGCAAAGAGCATCAGAATAACAGAACAAACGAACCCAATATACAAAACTACACTGATTATGTATATTATATGTATATTTTGTGTATATAATATGTATATCAAGCCAAATCTTCTGTTAAGATGTGCTATTGTATCAAACTTAACAGGAAAGAAAGATTTACTTGGTTTCTTTCGGGTTTCAGTTTGTGTTCCAACTCGTCTAGGCAAAAACACACCAGTTCCAGCACATTTTCTTTTAGGCCCAGTATTTCCAAGGAAAACAGCGCGCATACCCGAGCCAGGGTTAGGTTGTTGCTGCTGAGCTTGTTGCAAAGTAGGCCAAGCAGAGTTTGGTAAGTTCAAAGTCCCTTTTACTCCATTTCTTACTCTATTATCAGCCATTAATGGATAATGCCTATATCCACCTTTTCCATTACCCAAAACACCTTGCCCTTGCTGCATCATTTGTTGTTGCTTTAATCGCTGAAACTGCATTTCCACCACAAACAATTAACAAAAGGCGCCAAAATTTAAGGGATAACTACATTTTAAGACACCTCAAAAGAATAGTAGCCAACAAATGTATAGATTGTGTATTAAGTACACATATACATATTGTACCCATAAAATATACACACGACATACATATAATATACATAATCAGTATATTTTGGCTAGCCCGTGTAATTAATTTAAGCCGACTGGCCAAAAATGAAAAAAAAACCATAAAATGGAGGAAACAGAGTATACAAAACTTACTTGGGCGAGCTGCAATTGCTGGTAAGAGAGCTGGGCTTGATTCGTGTTAAACGAACCAAGATTCGGATTGGTTTTTTTTGGGCCAACAGGTACTGGACTTGTTGTCTTCCTTGGAGGAGCACCCCATATTCCACCACCACCACCACCTTTGTTGTTGTTGTAAAGTCCAGCTGTTTCCTCCATCATTCTAATTCTCGCAACTTCTCCAACCGCCGCATAAAGTAGATCCATTGACACTTCGGGTCGGGTCATTAACGGCGGTGAAGAAGCCTGTGATGGACCGTTTGGGCTTCCACGGCTTGACCCATACTTGCAACCACATAAAGTCGATTGTGGCGAACCAGACAAACTCAAACCCTAATGAAAAAAAAAACACAAAAAATCAGACATTTCAAACAAATCAAAACTTAAAAAATATTTATATATATATAAACTTAGTAGGGGTTTGTCCCTAAAGTTGTGTTTGGTTATAACTTATAACCTTTGGAAAAAGGAATATTTGGTCACGTTGAATGTAGTGAGTGTAAACAGGGCCTCTGTCATGGCCAAACGAGACCTAAGAAAATAAAAGTACCTTGGTTTGCAGATTGAATTGAGCCATTAACCCAGTGATATAATTATCATTATCTTCATCACTCTCCGTTTCAGTTGAACCAACAGGCGAACTCAGATCCGAGTGAGAACCAAACGGGTTATTCAACCCATCCATTAAAAGGTCATCGTCAGTAAGGAACTGTGGTGGAAGCCAAAACTCACAATCATCCATATCGCACAACACTAACCAAACTTACTCAAGATTGCTGGTTCTTCAAGGTATGATTATACTAGTTCAAAGGCTTTGTTATTTGGTGAAGGGGAGGGAGAGACAGAAATGGAGGCAACGACTCTTTTATAACGAAAAGTTTTGAACCCTAGGTATTAGGAAGCAGTTTTTATCTTCACTCGCTTTTTGGCGCGTGATTAAACGCGATCGGGCTTTAGAGTTGTAGCCAGGTAAGAGTAGGGGGCCGTATGTGGGTGGGCCCGGTAGGGCTTTGAGTGGATCCGTAATCTGACAAGTAGTTGCACGACATATATGTGAGCCGGTGCTGGACCCACTAAGAATAGTACTCCCCCTCCTTTCCAAAATATTTTTTATTTTATTTAGTCAAGATTAAATTAAATAGTTTTTTCTATTTTATTTTTGTATTATTAACAATATTTAAGAGCTTTTCATTTTTTAATAAAGTAAATATTTATTAAAGAAAAAATAATGTGATGAGATATATTAAGAGGATAAATAGTCAAAATGCTACCTTTTATAAATATTTTTTTTAATAAATGTATAAATAAAAAATATGATAATTATTTTAGAACGAATGGAGTAATATTATGTATAATTTAAATTTTATAATAAATTAGAGCTAATAAAAAAAGAATTAATTAGTTTGAGTGAAAATCGTGTTGACGCCTTTGTGATTCGTTAATGTGGGTGGTGGATGATGACAATTGTCCCTCATCCACTCCCGTATGGCACTTCATACTTTGCATGTAAGCAACTCATGGATATTGGGTCGTTGATTAAGATTATCATAATATTTAAGTGGAATATTTAAAACTATGAAAGACGACCTCAATTTCATTTAGAATTATGATAATATTGTCGTTGATTGAGATTATCGTATAATTTAATTGTAACATTTAAAATCATAAAAATTCATGTACGACCTCAATTTGTTAAAAATTAAGATATTATCGTTGATTGAGATTATCATATAATTTAAATATAACATTTCAAATTGTTAAAATTCATGTAAGTGACCTCATTTTATTTAGAATTGAAATATTGTTCTTCTTGATTTAAATTATCGTATCATTTTAGTATAATATTTAAAACTTTATTACTATTATGTTCAGATTCACATTCATCTTTAGTTCAAAATCAGCTTAATCGGCTAATTACATAATGTGCAAAACTTATTTTATATGAGTCCCCCTTTCCCTTATTCCTCCCCCACCCCACCCCACCCCCTCTCCTTTTTTTAACATTGAATACACAATGTTTGTGACTAAATTCTCCTTATTTAAATAACTAAAAAGTATTTTATAGAATTGCAAATGTATCTGGATTACTAATTTTAATTTGACTTGTTATATTATTCACGTATTTTGCAAGTAATTTATTATGTTGAAACATGACAATGTACAAAGCGTTGATGTTGGATAGGATATTGTGATAACATCTGCGAAAGCACAGGACAACATCTTCAGGATGTTGTCTGCGATGTTGCGACAACATTTCTGTCAACACCTATGTAACTGTTTTGTCTATTCTTCCGGCCTAAGCAGTTGAAGTTACTGCGAGTAAAAATGACCTAGGCAAGCTTACCCGATTGATGTGTTTAAAACATGGTGAAAGACCAAGTCAAAACGTGGAGAGAAAGCAGCTTAGACCAAGTCCAGAGCGTTGAGGATTTTTAGGAGGAAGACTCGGTCCAAGCTGTTGCCATCTTTTGCTCAACCTCCGCAACCATCAGTGAGGATTTCAAGGGAAGTCACCCTATAAATAGAGGAGAGTTTCACAAGTATCGATATCCAGATTTAAGAAAGAAGAACTTTCAAGAGAGCTCTCGGATATTACCTTAGAAAATTGGATCAACCTTTTAGCCTAAAGTTGTTTTAACAACATCTTGTCCCACATTGCAGTCGTTATCTGTATTCTAGATTAAGCTTATTGTTCAAGTGATTGTAATGAAGATGTTGTCATTCATCTTTTAGATTTTGTAACTTTAGACTTGTATGTAATTTCTTTTTCGTTTGTAACGCTCAATTTGTAAAAAGAAATTCTTTGTAATTGTATATAATTTATACAATTCTTTTGGTCATCGACCATCAAGGGATATATTTATATATACTCTTGAAAATATAAACATTGTGTTCTTTTACTTTTTCGCTACATTTACTCTAACAAGGTTTATTCTGTTTTATTACAATGTTGAATCAGATGTTGACCCAACATTGAAGACAACATCCGGTGACTGTTTTTGTTGTTCGTAGTTTTTGAGATTTTAATCTTACGCTTTACGAATCCGTAGCCCACGGGACCCAACAAGTGGTATCAGAGCCTGCACTTGATACAATAAGTGTTTGATTCTAAATATTACGGCTATGGACTCAGCTGCACAAAACGTTCGTAGACTTCCAATACTTGACGGATCTAACTATGTCTACTGGAAAATTTGACTGCGTTCGCACATCAAATCCATTGATGTTCGAGCCTGGAGATCTGTATCTGAAGGCTATGTAATCCCCAAGTACCCAGCAGATGAGGATAGTGATGTTCTCACTAAACCCGAGTCTGAATGGACCCAGGAAGAAATCAACTCGGTAAGATTTAACGAAAATGCCCTAAATGTGATATTTGGATGGGTAGATCTCTATATATTCAAGCTTATCCAGAATTGTACAACGGCCAAGGATGCTTGGGAAACCTTACAAACCCATTGTGAGGGAATCTCAAGTGTTCGACGTACAAAACTTCGCATGATCTTGAGTCAATACGAGCGCTTGAGGATGGAGTAGTCTGACGACATAAAATCTTATTTTGAAAAGTTGATTGATATTGCTAATCAGTGTCAAGTGCTTGGGTCTCCATTAACCAACACACAACTTGTGGATAAAGCTCTCAGATCTCTTCCTGAAAGATTTAATATTAAGATTTGTGCTATTGAAGAGCCCCATAATCTTGCTACTATGGATCTTCACGCTTTAATGAGCATCTTTCAAACATATGAGATGAACATGAAGAGCCAAAGAGATCTATATGTTAGGCATATTTTATATGCACTTTTAGAGTCATTTTTAGTTAGTATTATGTCCATTTTTGTTCAAATATGTGTCGTGTTAGGGTATTTTTCTTTCTTTTGACTCACAGTGATCTAAAAAGGTAAAGTGGCGAAAAAGAGCAATAAGTGGGCAGAAAAAGAGGTTCCCGGGCCAAAAATTGACGAAAGTTGGCAATCCGGACAAAGCGACGGTAGCGGCGAAGAAAGCGGTCGTGGCGCCCAGATCGAGGCTACAGGAGTTAAGCGCGCGGCCAGTCAGCGAACATGCGGCGAAAAAGCGTATCGGTCAGAATAGGAATTGGCGAGCGAGAAGTCAGTACGTTTTTGGAGCTTATAAAAATCCCTTTGGGCAGATTTTTTTAAGGGTTACTCAACCTTTCTTCACAACACAACATAGTTTTCTTGGAGGCTACAAGATTGGAGACTTGTTTCAAAGTATTTTTTTTTCTTTGCTTTATTTCAATTTAGTTCATGTTGGATATATTTTGGTTCTTAGCATGTCTATGACTAGGAGCTGAACTTTTAATTAGGGTTCTCATTTCGAATCGCTTGAATTCTTTATGAATTAATGCAGTATTTGGTTTCTTCTTCATATAGTTTAGATTTATTCAATATTTGGTTTGAGTATTTGATAATTAATTGATCACTAGTTATCATCACGTATATGATTTCGAATCGAGATCTGAGAGGGGAGATTTGGATATGCTGTAGTTAAATAGACATAGGTTAAAAATCGTGGCCGAAAGTACTCTGATACTTGTGTAGCTTCATAGGTTATTGTTCTTAATCCTCCTATGTGATAAAATCTATCATAGAAATAGAAATATAGAAGATTTCTGCACTAGGGTTGAGCGTTTATATATCCTAACCGGAATATAAAATAGTCTAGCTAACCTGCTATCTTAAAATAGAAGAAGAACATTTATTGTTGCATTAAGGATTAAAGCGAGTGGATAGTCGAGGAGATTAGAAGCCCTATTTCCACCATAACTGATTCAAATAAAGTATTTTAGTTAATTTCTGCAACTACATCAGTAGTTTATAGATAAAACCAAAACAAAATATCTATAGTCAAATATATAACTTAGGATAGATGTTTGGTAATTGAAAACCTGTCCCTGAGGATGATATTCGGTCTTACCAGGACTATATTACTTGAGCGATATGTACACTTGCTTTTTAAAGGACTAATTTCATAGGTTGCGTAAAACATAAGCAAGTGTACGTATCGCTCAAGTAATATAGTCTTGGTAAGACCGATATTGTCCTCAGGGACTGGTTTTCAATTACCAAACATCTATCCTAAATTATCTATTTGACTATCGATATTTTGTTTTGGTTTTATCTATAAACTACTGAAGTAATTGCAGAAATTAACTAAAGTATGAAATATGGCATCCAATCTCTTCGACTATCCACTCGCTTTAATCCTTAATGCAACAATAAAAGTTCTTCTATTTTAAGATAGCAGGTTAGCTAGACTGTTTTATATTCCGGTTAGGATATATAAACGCTCAACCCCAGTGCAGAAATCTTCTATATTTCTATGATAGATTTTACCACATAGGAGGATTAAGAACAATAACCTATGAAGCTACATAAGTATCGGGGTACTTTCGTCCACGATTTTTAACCTATGTCTATTCAACTACATCATATCCAAATCTCCCCTCTCGGATCTCGATTCAAAATTATATACGTGATGATAACTAGTGATCAATTAATTATCAAACAATCAAACCAAATATTGAATAAATCTTAAATATATGAAGAAGAAACCAAATACTGCATTAATTCATAAAGACGAGTTTCAAGCGATTCGAAAGGAGAACCCTAATTAAAAGTTTAGCTCCTAGCCATAGACACGCTAATAACCAAAGTAATATCCAACATGAACTAAATTGAAATAAAGCAAAGAAAAGAAAATACTTTGAAACAAATCTCCAATCTTGTAGCCTCCAAGAAAATTATGTTGTGTTGTGAAGAAAGGTTGAGTAACCCTTTAAAAAATCTGCCCAAAGGTCTTTTTATATGCTCCAAAAACGTGTACCTTGGACCTCCTTGCCCTTGGCCAATTCTCATTCGGATCTGGAAAGTTTTCCGCCTCGGCGGCGCGGCTCTGCTGACTGGCGCTGCAGCGCCTTAACTCCTGTAGTCTCTCAGATCTTTGGGCGCCACGACCCTGCCTTCTTGCGTCGCGGCTCTGCTTCTGCTTTTGTCCGGATTGTCAACTTTCGTCAATTTTTGGCTCGGGAACCTCCTTTTCTGCCTACTTATTGTTCTTTTTCTCCACTTTACCTTTTTAGACCACTGTGACTCAAAAGAAAGAAAAATACCCTAACACGACACATATTTGAACAAAAATGGACAATATACTAACTAAAAATGACTCTAAAAGTGCATATAAAATATGCCTAACAAACACCTCCAAACTTAACATTTGCTCGCCCTCGAGTAAAGATCAAAACAGAATCAAAGACACAAAAGAAAATAAATGAATCAAAGACTCTGATCAACTTGTTGCACAAATGTCACTAGAAAAACATGAATGTCAGTTGGGATAATATGCAGGAACAGATATAACATGAATTCAGCAATCTAAAATTTCAAGTCAGATATTTCGCAAATTCATTTTAATCATGCTCAATGGAAGTATGAATACCTAACATATGCATGTCAATTTCAAACTTCTATGGCTTGTTCACTTGATATTCTCCACTAATCATAGACATACGTACTAGAGGTCTTTAGGACTTTTCAGGGTTGTAATGTAGGCTTAGACATGAGTAGGTAAAAATTGACATTTAGGCTCCATTACGTACCATAAGCATTTTCATTCAACTCCTTCCTGACTTCTTTTTTTAATCTCATACCTATTTTTCCCCTCTTTTATTTTGAGAGAATAAGATACATTGTAAATAACAGGCACCCCCAAACGTAGGCTTTTGCATATTCTTCATTGAGGTGCATCAAATTTTTCAATTCTCTTTTCGTTTCTTTTTCAACACTTTTCATTCCAAGAGTTTTCAATTATCACTTATGGCATAAACATGGAATCATAGGGTGTCAAAGAAATATCTTATTTAGGCTCAAAGGGGCTAAGGATGCAATTTTTGTCAGGGATAGGCAGTGAATGGTAAGAAGGACTAACAAAGAAATGCCTAAGTCATCTCCCTAACATGTACATCCTAACTATTTCGCCTCAAATAACAAGCAAGCAGACACCTAGACCTTATCATTGACAACGCGTAAATTAAGCACAGGTACCCCCAAGTAATTTGATTTCATGAATTCTTGGCATATCTAACTTAAGCATTCAGATTTTTGCTTCTAATTCCATTACATTATCCCACTTACTTCACTAGGCGTTTCAAGTGACTAAAGCATGCATGATCATAATTTTTTTACTCATATAAAACATAAACATGATAATCAAATAGACACAAAAACACACAATAGACACACAATAGCTCGGGAATCTCCTTTTCTGCCCACTTATTGCTCGTTTTCGTCATTTTACATTTTTAGACCACTCTAATTCAAAAGAAAGAAAAATACCCTAACACGACACATATTTGAACAAAAATGGGCAAAATACTAATTAAAAATGACTCTAAAAGTGCATATAAAATATGCCTAACAACTAACTATGCTCGCATCTGCTGAAAGTAAGTCACGACGGACATAACATAACTCTTAACTAACCATAACATCGATATCACCTTGCTTGAAATCTTGTAACTGCAGGTTAAGGGGGAGCACAACACTGATGTTACTGTTTCTTAGATTATCGAGGACTACATCAAGACTCAGTATCCTAGTCATTTTAGCAGCTATAAAATTTTGTGAAGAAAGGCAAAAAAGGGGAGATTATTGATGTTTGATAGAATGTTGTGACAACATCTGCGAAAGCATAGGACAACAACTTCAGGATGTTGCCTGCGATGTTGCGACAACATTTCTGTCAACATATATGTAACTGTTTTGCCTATTCTTCCGGCCTAAGCAGTTGAAGTTACTGCGAGTAAAAATGACCTAGGCAAGCTTACCAGATTGCTGTGTTTAAAACATAGTGAAAGACCAAGTCAAAATGTGGAGAGAAAGCAGATTAGACCAAGTCTAGATCGTTGAGGATTTTTAGGAGGAAAACTCGGTCCAAGCTGCTGCCATCTTTTGCTCAACCTCCGCAACCATCAGTGAGGATTTCAAGGGAAGCTCAACACTATAAATATCACGCCCCGAACCCCGGGCCCGCGACTGGTGCCCTACCTGGGCACCCTTCTATTCATACAACATAATAAATCGCGGAAGATAAATAACACTTTTTTTTTTAAACACAGGCAAAGCCGATAAGGCTGCCATAATAAAAATCACCCGAAAGGGTCTACACTGTTCAACAATGTAAATACAACTCTAGCCAGCCCAGCCCACATATGAATACAAACCTCTAAGAATTTGGATAGTAAACTGTGACGGGACAAGGCCCCGCCGTACCCCTGAATATACCTAGCCATAATGACAAGCTCTGGAACATTGGAGCCATCTAAAAATGCTGAACCAGGATCCTAAGCTCGCGGATCCACAACTGAGTATCTAGACCTGCGGACATGAACGCAACCCCGAAGGAGGTCGATAACAGTACCAAGTATGGGCGAAATCTGATCTGATAAACAAGATCATAAGCGTACAAAAGAATGACGAGGGCAAGTATGAAAATCAAATATCGATCCTACCGTGTCATATAAAGAATCGAGTCAATCAGACCTTGTATCACCGTACTACTATAACACCGTACCACTTTCATATGAAAGTCATGTCAAAATCGGGGACACCGCCTCGGATATAATATCACGAAGCGTGCTCGTGGAATACAACATCATTGTCGGCGTAACAAGTATAATATACCACCATCATCGATAAGCATGCGTGAAATTCCAACATCACCGCGGCGTGTAAAAAGTACAATACTCAAATATCAGTACACTGTGCCTTTTTAAAAAGTAGAGTAAACTTTACCGCTTTAAACTAGGAAGCTTATGATCAATCTAGGGCCACCCGCCCGTAGTATCATTATGCAATCCTACTCCTGGGACTATTTCACCCACATAGGTCTTGTGGACCCGTATGAGGTAATTTCCTCGCATAGGACTATTTCACCCGCATGAGACTATTTCACCCGCATGAGCCCTACGGACTTGCATGAGGTAGTTTCCTCGCATCGTGGGGAGCAAATCCACGGAATATGTATAATGTCTTGGGGGTTTACCCCGCAATCATACTCAGGGGATGTATAATGTCTTGGGGGTTTACCCCGTAATTATACTCATAACACTAGCACCAATGGCTATCATGAACAACTTATGCAAGTTAAGTAATCTTTAACTCTCATTAGACAAAATGAAGGCACCATCTTTTTGAACAACCAAGGCAATACCATGCCTTCCTTTTAAAACAAACAAGACAATACCATGTCTTCCTTTCTGAAATAACCAAGACAATACCATGCCTTCCTTTTAAAACAAACAAGACAATACCATGTCTTCCTTTCTAAAATAACCAAGATAATACCATGCCTTCCTTTTAAAACAAACAAGACAATACCATGTCTTCCTCTCTAAAATAACCAAGACAATACCTTGTCTTCCTTTTCTAAAACAAACAAGACACTAACAAGTCTTTTATTTTATAACACCAAGGCACTATCACACTTGCATCACTAAGGATTAAAGTCCATTACAACAATGTACGTGAGTTGTACATTCACTTTATAAACTAAATTTCCATTTTTAGAAAAGCCCAAGTACTACATGTATCACTAGGAAGTAGAATCCAATACATGTATCATTTTGTAACCATCATCAAGACATTTATCATACTAAGTATCTTTCTAAGACATGGTTTGACAAATCAGGGCAATAGACATCACATATTACTTTAAAAAATCTTTGAAAATCAAAGTGCCACATATCATGTACTATATTAAGGACTTAACCATGGACATTCTCCCATGATTTCCTTACAACATTTTAAACCATCTTTTGACTTTCCACAAACTTTGTTATAACAAACTTCCCATAAAGTCGTTATAACACTTTCATTTTAGAAAACTAAAGCACTACCATATCATGTACGAAATTTGAACCCAAAGTACTATGTACGTCTATTCTTTATAAAAGAATCGTTTCATGCAATGTTTAGGGAGTTGAACCCAAAAGCACTTTCACTATTAAAACCAAGTTACTTATGCCTTTAAATCAAGCCACTTCTTCTTTCAAAACTCAAGGACCTTACTTTTTAAATCAAGTAACTCCCTTTTTCAAAATCAAGTAACTTATACCTTTTAAATCAAGTTACTTCTACTCTTTAAATTAAGTAACATATATTTTTCAAATCAAGTTACTTATTCTCTTTGAATCAAGTAACATATACTTTTCAAATCAAGTAATCTATACTTTTCAAATCAGTAATCTATACTTTTCAAATCAAGTTACTACACCTTTAGAAATTCCATTCAAGGTTTTGAATTTAAGCGACTTCTCTTTAAATCAATCAAGTAACTTATATCTTTAAATCAAGTTACTTCTCTTCTTTAAAATCAAGTCACTTCTTCTTTCAACATTTAAGGAAATTATTTCTTTAAATCAAGTAACTCATTCTTTTCCAATGACATTACTGCTATCTTTTTAAAGTCAAGTAAGCTTGTACTTTTCAATTCAAGTATTATAACTTTCAAAATAAACCAAGTCTCTTATCTTTAAAATTCAAGTATCATATACTTCAAAATCAATTCACTTATACTTCATATAATCAAATCACACAAACATTCAAATCAAGTCCCATAACTTGAAAATAAAGTCTCATAATCATTTAAATAAAACAAGTCTCATAACCTTGGAAATCAAGTCTCATAACTTTAAATCAAAGTCTCATAATCTTGAAAATCAATACTCATTTGAACCGTGAATAGGTTATACTTGTTTCTAATACTTCCTAACGACTCTTACCAACATCCCCCATAAGAAATGGTAAGAACTTAGGAATCTTTTATATAGGCCTTTAGCATAAAATCAATAACATGAATACTTTCTAATGACAAGGTAAGTACTTCAAGAAAACAAGTCACGTATACTCCAAATAATAAGACAAGTATACTTCAAGGATAGTCATGTCGATAGAAGGAAGAAGTTCACATACCTCGTTGGCGACTAACCCAAACGACAAGTAGCAACACGCTCCAATGTACTTTAACCTCATTGGCTATTCCACCTTCAAAGTAGAATATGCTACACGTAGTACTTCAACCTATAATAACGATAGCACTTCTATCAATTTCAAGCTTACTATAGTAAGACTTATACCAAATAATTGCCCTCTAATTCTACGGAAATTTGGGCAATACTTTCTTTGTTTCTACGTACTTTTCCACCTTTTCCAAGACACGTATTCATCAACCAACAAGCCACATTTAAGGCACAACCAACAGTTAACCAAAGGGGATTACACGCCTAACTTGACGTGTAAAATTCTGCCCCACAATCTATACAAAACAGTCCACAATCCTCGGCACAAAACAATCCACAATTCTACAATATTAAGGGTACAATATGAAGCCTTTTACACCTTTTTTATACCCCTATTCTTTAGGATTTTCATTAGCCATTTTACCACATTAATCATGCATGTTAGGGGCTGATTTTTCAGCATTACAACACGCCTAAAACAGTCCATAAAACTGCACGACAATATCCAACAGTTTTATAGATTCTACGGCCAACAACTAAAATCCGATAACTCTTTCCTTAATCCTTTTTATTCCAATTCGAGTTCCAAAACTTCTACATAAGTTATAACAACTTATTAACAACAATCTTAATCCATTATAACATGCAATAGGTGAAGATAACAACGACAATAACCAACGAACTCCATTTACACCAAATCTGTTCCAAATCGGTTTTAGCCCCAAAAATGGCTCAAACTCTTTTTTATTCTTCATTCTTTTTAACACAAGTTCATCCATACATTATAACAATAAGTAATATCCAATTACTTTAAAAGAAGAAGGACTTTTACCTCATTTTTTCCCCCAAAAATGCCCCAAAACAGTCCGGTCTTTATTGGTCCGCATTTTTCGTTTCTCTCCACTTCTTCAAGTTTCAATCACATATATGTATCCCCTACAACCTTAGGATCAACTTCTATTCATGTTTCGCTTCAAAAAAGTCGACGAAAAACCCCTAGGGTTTCATTCTATTTTCGGCCCAACCTAGATTTAGGGGGTTAAGGGTGCTTAATCTTGGAAAGAAAATACTTTGATCTTGTTCTTGTTGGCTATGGTGATTTCGAAATATCTAGGTTAAGGAGAGATGAGGATTTTTATGGATGAAGGTCTTATGTTCCAAGTCTTCAAGACTTATATATATATATATATATATATATATATATATATATATATATATATATATATATATATATATATATATATACTAAGGTGGAGTCTTTGCAAGACAAGTGGAGAGGGCACTTGCTCTCCTCCTATTGGTCAAGAATTCTCTTCACAAAAATAATATCCCACCCTTATCCAACTTTTCTCAACAATTTCGATGGCCCTATACCATACAACACCAAGACTTAATAATTTAACACTTAGTCCATACTTCTATTGGAAAGAATTCAATTACTAGAATTAATTCTTGTCATCACATTAATCTCGAAAAAATTTCGTATAAGGAAATGTAAAAATCCTTTCATTTCGACATTCCAATCTTAATTCTATAATCATGTTCTCACTTAGTAACTATGGAAATACGGGGTGTAACAATAAATAGAGGAGAGCTTCACAAGTATTGATATCCAGATTTAGAGAAGAAGAACTTCCAAGAGAGCTCTCGGATTTTACCTTAGAAAATTGGATCAACCTTTTAGCCTAAAGTTGTTTTAACAACATCTTGTCCCACATTGCAATCACTATCTCTATTCTAGATTAAGCTTATTGTTCAAGTGATTGTAATGAAGATGTTGTCTTTTATCTTTTAGATTTTATAACTTTAGGCGAAGTCATCTGCGACTTCACTTTTGTATGTAATTTCTTTTTCGTTTGTAACGCTCAATTTGTAAAAAGAAATTCTTTGTAATTGTATATAATTTATACAATTCTTTTGGTCATCGACCATCAAGGGATATATTTATATATACCCTTGAAAATATAAATTTTGTGTTCTTTTACTTTTCCGCTGCATTTACTCTAACAAAGTTTATTCTGTTTTATTACAATGTTGCCTCAGATGTTGACTCATTATTGAAGACAACATACAGTGATTGTTTTTGTTATTCGTAGTTTTTGAGATTTTAATCTTACGCTTTACGAATCTGTAGCCCACCGGACCCAACACAAAGTATTTGGAGTCCTCGTAGAAAACTTTGTTTATGTTCTTTGATTTGATGCTTTGATCAATATATTGTTCATGTTTTTTGTTTATTATGATTATAATAATTACTCACCATAGTAATTTAAACATTCTGCACCACTCGAAAATGTTGCTTGATGCCATAAATACACTAATCATTGTGGCGACTCAAGTGATCAATCTAAAATACATGTATTAGAGTACGGATGTCATACTAAAATGGAAATTATTATGCAATTACCTACCATGCTCTAAAAAGTTGATATAGATGCTAGTGAAATTATGAGTTACGTTTTTAATGTAAACAAATGTTCTATGATACAAGATGGTTGAAATTATAGGTCACGAGTTCGATCCCTGCATAAACCTTCTTGGTTGAGTCTGTCACACATGGCTTGCCAAGTGTGGTTAATCGGCTGGCGTGGTTTGCAGGCTATTACGTCAGCCCGGGGTTTACCCTGTGCACACTCGAAAGAGTAGCGGCTGCGGGTTCCTTCGTCAACAAAAGATGGTTGAAATCATTTTCTTTGCATTTATTCATCTATTATATTGAGTTTTAGCCACTTATATTAGTAATATTGTGGAGGGACGCTCGTCAAAAATTAGAACACCAGAGATAGTAACCTTAGGGGTGTATTCAATTAGGATTTAAAAGACTATTTTGAGATAAATAAGTCTTGTGGTATTCAATTAAGACTCTAAATAATCTAAATAAGTTTTGTGATATTTAATCAAGATTATTTCGATTCTTTTAAAAAGGGTGTCCAAATCTATTGATATTCAATTAAGATTTTAAACAAGTAATAAAAAGTCTTTTCGTATTCAAATTTGCTAAACAATCAGGATTTTAAACAATCAGAATTTGTGTGACTTTTTAATAAAGTTATAAATACCAAACTCTATAACCAATCTATCCTCGTGGACAAAATTTTTTTCCCTCAAAATTGCTTATTATTTTCTCTCTTCTCTATGTGTATATTCTTTTCTTTTCACTTTCTACATTCACTATTTTACTTTCATTACTTTCATCTCATCCCCACTTTCTACACTCACTTCCTACTCTAGACAATAGGTATACTACTCTTGTATAGTTATCGAAAAATATACTAGTACTAGTGTACTACTAAGTGGTTCTTGCACTTTACTTCAAATAATTTACTACGTCAAAGCATCTAATCATTCAAGTATCATTTCTAATACTCTTAATACACTTCCAGTCAACCAATAATCTTCATGGTGGCTGACTAGTGATATGGGCACTTTTATTACTCTTGGTTATCAGTTTAATATTAATAATAATTACAAAATGAATTCCCTTACAATTCATTAATTTTCCAATAAATAAAAAACTAGTAAATATAAATTCTCGGCAAAGTCCAAATCAAATGATTTTCCCAATAATATTATTAAAACCAATAGCCATAGCATCAACATTCAAAATTTCAAATACACCAATATTGTGAAAATGTGGCTCATAACAGATGCATATTCATTTTGGAGATAAGAATCGTATTCAGAAGCAGATAGGCGTTAATGTGAAAATGTGGTCGATCACCTCTCACGATAGTTGATTCTTGCAAGTAAGGGTGAATCCCATGGCCTAATTTTGCTCAAATATTTGTATTATATTCTTCAAATTGTTCTTCATATTCAGTCGCTTCACAATGACTCAAATAGATTTGAGGAAAAATATGGACAAGAGGGCTGAGAAATCTTCGTTTCCTCAAGAGATTAGGGGGAAATGAGGTTATAGGATAATGCCAAATCATTTTAAAATTGGAACCGAATAGAAAAGTAAAAAAAATCACGTGATCCTTTCAAATCTTTATAAATCTTATGATAAATCTTTTAAAATTCAAACGGAAATCTACTGAATTTTTAAAAAAAATCTTTTAAGTCATTACATTCCTAAGTAGTCTTTTAAAATTCACTGGACTTATTTATCCCAAAATAGTTTTTTAAAATCCTAAGTGAATACACCCCCTTAGTGTCATCTATGTTTCAACCTTTAATAACTCTTAATTTCCGTTTATTTTATGCAATATCCTCTTTCGAGCAAAAAAAAAAACTTAGTATTAACTAGTATAAAAGTAGAACATATCAATGTTATTCATTAAAAAAATTGGTTTAACGAATTACCGATTTTTTGCTTAATTATGTCGTTCATTTACAAAATGATAACGAAAAATCTTCACCATAACCAATTTGTGTCCTATTTATTTCTCAATTAGGCAAATGAATTTTTTGTTGATTTTTATTATTGTACACGTAAGGTGTTACATACATTATAATATTCCATGTACATGCATGGTAAAAATATTTATTAAAAATTTTAATGAAAAAATATTTAAATGTCACCTAATTTTTTGAGAAAATAAAATCGTAGAAAATTTCATTTTGCAATTTTGTTTTTTCCAATGAAGATTGCATCTTATAAATAAAAAAGGCAACCTCCATTGAAACACAAATTTCAAAAAGTTTGAACTTTTTTTCGAAATTAATATTTTAAAATCTATTTCCATCTGTTCCGTTAAGCAGTGGGCCTCTATCGTGAGGCTCAGTCCCGGTCCGTATATAATGTCTTGTATATTAATTTATGATAGTTTGTATATTAGTCTTATACCTTAATTATGATTGTAATATTACCATAATTGTATAGTTAGTCTCCTTATAGAATAGGGATTTAGATGTAGAATAGAAAAAAGATTTTCCTATTCTAACTTGTATATATATGTCTTTCATCAATAAGAATAATCAAGTGATTAATTCTTTCATGGTATCAAGAGTCTAGGTTCTTTTCCTTGCTTCTGCTTCTCACTTCTGTTCTTGAAAATTCTTGAAAACCGTGATACCCTATCCCTCCCCCCCCTCGGAATTCCAAACCCGAGCTCCTCTTTTCTCCCTAAAATCTTCCCTCACAAATTTGCTTCTCTAAATCTTCGTGTTTTATTCAACATGACTGATAAAAACAAGTTTCATCCTGCCCTCACAGTTTCTAACATCAAGAGCATCCTTCATATTGTTCTTGACCTAGAAAACGTCCAATATGAACGTGGGCGGAGTTATTCAAGATTCATGCCACATCACATCAAGTTCTCCACCACATCATCCCTCCGGCTACTACTACGGATGGGGGCTACGGGAACTGCAACGGAGGGTACTACAGAGGCGGTGCCCACCAAAGCAGATGATCCAGAATCATGGGTCACGCTTGATGCAAAAGTTCTTCAGTGGATTTATGACACTATCTCCATTGACCTCTTACAAACGATTATGGAACCCAACTCCGCAGCTATGGAGGCTTGGAATCGATTGCGTGACATATTTCAAGATAACGGTCATTCCCGGATTGTTACCCTTGAACAGGAATTTTCTCAAGTCAAGATGAAGAATTTTTTAAACGTTTCGTCTATTGCAAACGTCTCAAGGACTTGGCGGATCAACTTCGGAATGTGGGTGCTCCTGTGAGCAATAGTTGTCTCGTCCTACAAATAGTTGCAGGCCTGTCTGAGGCCTATAATGGCGTCGCTTCAATTCTTCGTCAAAGTAACCACCTGTCGGAATTCTATCAAGCACGCTCCATGCTTACATTGGAAGAAGTCGGATTGGCTAAGAAGACGACTTTAGGGCTAGTCCTATCGTCATGATGACTGAGTCTAATTTTTCTCCTTCCGGTTCCAATAACTCGAGTCAAAATCGCAACAACAGTGGTGGTAAAAAGGGGCAAAATAGGAAAAATAATGGCAAGAATCGCGGCGGCAACACCCATTGGAACAATAGCAGTGGCGGCGATCGGTAACCGCGGATGTGGGGCGGCGGTGGTAGTCCTGTCGGCTCCACTCCATCGGCTCGGCCGATCGGTCGTCGCGCCCTTCACCATCGGGCCCATTTTCGGCCCCGGTCGATGCAGGCGATTCGGGTCGAGCCGGGTTTCAGACCATTTTATGGGTCGACCTAGCAGTCCAATATACTTGGGCCTCACCCCCCTCAGGACCATCACGCAATGGGACCCACGCAGACTGACATTGAAGCTGCAACGCACACGCTTGGAATGACTCAACCAGAATCGAATTGGTACATGGACACCGACGCCATCACCCACATGACATCTGACCGTGGTACTCTTTCGTCTTATTCCAATTTGAGCAGTAATCATAGTATAATTATTGGTAATGACAATTCAATTCCAATTAAGGGTTATGGTCATAAAACTTTGTCCCCTCTTCATCCATCACTTGTCTTGAAAAATACTCTTCATGCCCCAAAACTAATTTAAAATATGGTATTTGTCCGTAAATTCACCACTGATAATTGGGTTTCTATTGATTTTGATCCGTTTGGATTTTCTGCGAATGATTTCAAGACGGAGAGCCCTCTCATGAGGTGTGACAGTAGGGGGGTCTTTATCCAATCACACCAAGTCTCGGTTTCTCGCGTCAGACCATGTCATCCACTTTTGTAGCTCTTACTCTTTCCTTCTGGTATGCTCATCTAGGCCGTTTGGGGTCGTCTATTTTATCTACTTTAGATATAAATAAGTTAATTTCCTGTAAGGGTACACGTAGTACTCCAAATTGTCAATTTTGTTCTCTAGGAAAAATTATTAAGTTGTCGTTTGTAGCTTCGAATTCTAATACT
Organism: Przewalskia tangutica; assembly: GCA_029844215.1. NCBI lineage: Eukaryota > Viridiplantae > Streptophyta > Magnoliopsida > Solanales > Solanaceae > Przewalskia > Przewalskia tangutica. The sequence goes on along the minus strand of CM056739.1, from coordinate 11,025,776 downwards.
TCAATACCCTTTGATATTATTCATAGCGATTTATGGACATCTCCCGTTCTCAGTTCTATGAGTCATCGATATTATGTTTTATTCTTGGATGATTATTCTAAATTTTTATGGACGTTTCCAATTGCGAAAAAATCCCAAGTTTTTCCATCTTCATAAAATTTAGAGCTCTCATTAGAACTCAACTCAATTCGAATAGAAAATAAAGAATATTCAATGTGAAAATGGCAAAGAGTATGACAATGGGGAGTTTCGAGAGTTTTGTGCTCAAAATGGGATAAATTTTCATTTTCTTGTCCTCATACATCTTCACAAAATGGGAAAACTGAACGTAAAATTTGTACCATTAATAACATTATTCGCACCTTATTGGTTCATTCTTCCGTCCCTCCGTTGTTTTGGCATCATGCTCTACAAATGGCTATATATTTGCTTAATATTCTTCCTTCTAAAGGTTTGACATATTCGTCCCCTCTTCAATGTTTAAATAATAAGACTCCTTCGTATTCTCATCTTAGGGTCTTTGGATGCTTATGTTATCCACTGTTTCCATCCACCACAATTAACAAACTTCAGCACGTTCTACCCCTTGTGTGTTTTTGGGCTATCCGTCAAATCACCGTGGTTATAAATATTTTCATTTGTCCTCTAAACGAATCATTATTAGTTGTCATGTTATATTTGATGAGTCCCAATTTCTATTTTCTAAAGTAGAAAATCCCGTGCCTAGTTCGTATGATTTTTTGGATGATGATATCTCCCCCTATGTTCTCCGTCATTTTTCGGAACTGTCCCAAAATTCGTCGTCAGCGCCGCGACCCTTAGTGGAGGCACCGCGGCGCCTGCCATCCAGTAGCCAGGGTATTTTATCCTCGTCGTCAGTGTCGCGACCCTGGGCCGCGGTGCCACCGACGATTCAACCACCAATGCCTGCTGAAAATTCCCAAAATTCACCCAATCCAGCCCAGAGTCATGGTCCAGTCACTCGCAGTCAACGGGGTATTTTTAAACCAAAAGACATTTTAATTTATTTCTAATATTCTTCGATCACCCTTACCCCGTATTCCTGTGTCTGCCTTAAATGACTCAAATTGGAAAATTGTCATGACCGATGAATATAATTCTTTTATTGATAATAAGGCGTGGGAGTTGGTACTCCATCCATCTAGTGTTAATATTATTCGGTCTATGTGGATTTTTGCTCATAAGAAAAATTCTGACGGTTCGTTTGCAAGGCATAAGACTCGTCTTGTAGGTGATGGTAAGACTCAGCAGGTTGGTGTGGATTGTGGTAAGATATTTAGTCCGATGGTCAGGCCTGCTACCATTCGCACTGTGCTCAGCTTGACTCTTTTTAAATCATGGTCCATTCATCAGCTAGATGTGAAGAATACTTTCCTACATGATGATATCAAGGAGACAATATATATCCATCAGCCCTTGGGGTTTAGGGATACTCGATTTCCTCATCATGTTTGTTTGTTGAAAAAGTCCTTGTATGAGCTTAAGTAGCCTCCACAGGCTTGGTATAAGAGGTTTGCTGACTATGTGTCAACTATGGGCTTCTCTCACTGCAGGTTTGATAATTCATTATTCACCTATCGACAGGGTTCTTCGATGGCTTATATACTGTTATATGTGGATGATATTATCTTGACTGCCTCTTTTGATACATTACGTCAGTCCATTATAACAATGCTCAATTCTGAGTTTGCCATGAAGGACTTGGGCCCATTGATTTATTTTTTGGGGACTGCTGTCTGTTGCGATATTTCTAAGTTCTTACGCAAGTGTACGTATCGTTCAAGTAATAAAGATCTGTAAGATCGAGTTTATCATCCACAGAGACTAGTTTATTAAGTACCGATTATCTATCCTATGGTATCTATTTGGTTGACGTTCTTTAGTTTGCGGATTATAACTAAGAATTATAACTAATTGCAGAAAATAAACTAAAGATTATTAGACTTTGAGTTTATAACAGTTATGAAGGAAATAGGGTTCCAATCTCCTCAACTATCCACTCTTTCACGTGTTAATGCAATGCTAATGATTCTTATTCTTTTTAAGATAGCAGGTTAACTAATCTGTCATTATATTCCGGTTAGGACATACAAGAGCTCAACCTTGTGCAGAAACCTTCTATATTTCTATGATTTATTTTTACCACACAGGAGGATTAAGAACAATAACCTTAAATACTACACAAGTATCGGGGTACTTTCGTCCACGATTTTAACCTATGTCTAGACAATTACAACATATTCAAATCTCACTTTTCAGACTTTTGATTCAAAATCATATAAGTGATGACAATTAATAGTTAGTTAATTATCAAGCAATCATAACAATATTGAATAGATCTTAATACGCTGAAGAAGAACTCAAAAACTAATGCATTAACTATATGAAAGAGCTTCAAGAAGATTCGATGGAAACCCTACTAAAGTATTTAACTCCTAAACATTGTCATGTCAAGAACTAAATTACAATTCAACATAAACTGAAATAAAATAAGGAAATAAAAAGAACTTGAACAAGAGTCTCCAATTGTAGCTTGTAGCCGTCGTTCTCCTCTCCAAAGTATGATCCCCGAATAATGACAGGGTTTAGGGGTTTTATAGCTGAGAAAAACCTTGATTCAGACCCCTTTGCCCTTTTCCAATTTCGACCCAACTTTTCTGAAAATACGCGTCGGCACCGCGGTGCTAATTCCTCATGAAATAACTGTAGCTCACTGGACATATGGCACCACAGTGCCTCTAGCCAGGACCACGGTGCCTTCGACGGTGTTTCAGTTTCGGACTTTCGGCAATTTTTACGCCTCGGTGCTAATTTTCCTGACCGCGGTTCCATGGCACCGCGGTGCTGATGGGCCAGGCACCGCGGTGCCTCTCTGATTCCTGCCCAGTTTCGCCTGATTTGTTCTATTCTTCGTGACACTTTTTAGGCTTCATTTCTTGGGTTGTGCTTGTGCAATTTGCATCTCAATTAAGCTCTTTTCGTCCTCAAAAGTGGTATTTCTCCTTTATCACCGATGTGACACAAAATGAAGGAAAAACACACCTAACACTATACTTTACGCAGAATAAAAGAGTAAAATACTAACTAAAAAGGACCCAAAAGTGTATGCAAAATACACTTAACACTGTTACTCGTCATGCAAGTGGATTGTTCTAATCACAGAGGAAGTATGCAGCAGAGATAATTGAGAGGGCTGGGATGTCATCCTGTAAGTCCACTTCTACTCCAGTTGATACTAAACCCAAGTTGGTTGCTGCAGTTGACTCTCCCTATGATGATCCGACCCGCTATCGTAGTCTTGCAGTCGCCCTTCAGTATCTTACGTTCACGCGACCAGATATTACATACACCGTCCAGCAAGTGTGTTTGTTTATGCATGAACCCAGAGTTGAACATATGAATGCGCTCAAACGCATTCTTAGGTACATTCAGGGAACACTTGATTATGGCTTGCATTTGTATCCTTCGTCGACGTCTACACTTGTCTCCTATACAGATGCTGATTGGGGTGGTTGTCCTAACACCAGACGGTCTATTGTATGCTTTTGGGTAATAACTTGGTCCCATGGTCTGCCAAGCGTCAATCCACGCTTTCACGTTCAGGTGCAGATGCCGAGTATAGAGGGATAGCCAATGTGATTTCTGAGTCATGTTGGTTACACAATCTTCTTTTGGAGCTCCATTGTCCTATTCAGAAGGCTACCTTGGTGTATTGTGATAATATAAGTGTCATCTACTTTTCTGTTAATCTAGTTCAGCACCAGCGCACGAAACATATAGAGATGGATATTCACTTTGTTTGAGAAAAGGTAGCTAAAGGACAAGTACGCGTCTGCCATTTCCCTTCCAGATATCAAATTGTAAACATCTTTACAAATGGTCTTCCCTCGGTCCTTTTGAAGATTTTAGAGACAGTCTCAGCGTACGATGATCGGCCGCTATGATTGCGGGTGTGTGTTAAGAAGTGGGCCTCTATCGTGAGGCCCAGTCCCAGTCCGTGTATAATGCCTTGTATATTAATTTATGATAGTTTGTATATTAGTCTTATATCTTAATTAGGATTGTAATATTACCATAATTGTATAGTTAGTCTCCTTATATAATATGAATTTAGATGTAGGATAGGAAAATGATTTTCGTATTGTAAGTTGTATATATATGTATTTCGTCAATAAAAATAATCAAGGAATTAATTCTTTGATGTTCTATTTTATTTGACATTTTTATTTTAGTTATTGCAATTAAAAAAGTGTTTGTTGTAAAAAAGAAAAACAAATAGAGGTACAAGACAAATGAACCTTGTAAGGTCAGGTCTCATGAGAAAATCAACCTGCACTACAACATCTCTGTTTCAGGACAGTATATATTTTGTTATAACAGAAAAACAATCCTCCCACTTTTATTTGTCATAATTTTCTGCACTACAACATCTTTATCAGCCGTACTTAGCAGTTAGCAATAATATTTCATTTGTCATAATTTATATATGTAACGTTTTTATTATTTTGAAATGACAGAAAATATATTTTAATGTTATTATGAAAGACTGAAACATTTAAATTTCAAATTCATTTAACAAATAAAGTTACAAGACTAATTATATACCAGGGGTATATATACAAATTACATATAGGAAAATCATTTTTCTATTCTACATCTAAAATTATATTCTTTTTGAAGATTAATTATACAATTATGGTAATAGTACAAGACTAATTATACTACAATATTACATTACATAATTATACAAAAGTGTGGACCCCACTCGTGCAGTCCAGTGGGGCCGAGACGGTGAATCAATTTATGGGCTGGACCGAAGCCTTCAATATACATGTATATTGTGTATATTGTATGTATATTTAATACACCCCATGATCATGGCGCGATGCTTGAATCTTTGAGGCGTCTAAAATCTTCAAAAAGGATCGAGGGAAGACCCTTTGTAAAAATGTCTGCAATTTGATATTTGAAAGGGACATGACAGACGTGTATCTGTCCACGATGATATATGAACAGCGAATTATCAGACCTGTTGTGAGAGAACCTAATAGTCGAAACATAGTCTGCAAACCACTTATACCACGCTCGTGGAGACTGCTTAATTCCATACAATGATTCTTCAACAAACATACATGATGAGGATATTTGGGATCTCTAAACCTCAACGGCTGATGCATATAAACTGTCTCCTTGAGATCACCATGCAAGAAAACATTCTTCACATCTAACTGATGAATGGGTCATGCTTTCGAAAGATCCAAACTGAGCACTGTGCGGATGGTAGTCGGCTTGATCACCGGGCTAAATGTCTCAGCACAATCCACACCTACCTGTTGAGTCTTGCCATCACCTACAAGACGAGTCTTATGCCTTGAAAACGAACACCGAATAATATTAACACCAGATGGATGGGCCACCAACTCTCACGTCTTATTATCAATAAGAGCATTATATTCGTCGGTCATAACAATTTTTCAATTTGGGTTATTTAGAGCAGACACATGATTACGGGGTAAGGATAATTTAAGAACATTAGAATTTAAATTAAAATGTCTTTTTGATTTAAAAATACCCCGTTGACTATGAGTGACCGATCTATGACTCGGGGGAGAATTAGATGAATTTTGTGAATTATCGGAATTGATATCGGTGCAGCTAGCGAGCGGTGGGCTCGCCCCAATCGATGAGTCTTGGACACAGGCTGAACCGAACCGAGCGAGGCGGGTTGGGGAGATGGCTCAATTCCTGGACCCAGAACGGTAGGGGATTCTATGACGTTAGGACCAGCGGGCAGTGGCTTCAGTCCAGCCCATAAATTTATTCACCATCTCGGCCCCACTAGACTTCACGGGTGAGGTCCACACTTTTGTATATATATTTTTTTGCGTGAAAGAAATAATTCCTTGATTATTCTCATTAATGAAAGGGGTATATATACAAGTTACATATAGGAAAATCATTTTCCTATTCTACATCAAAAATTCTATTCTAATTGGAGACTAATTATACAATTATGATAATAGTACAAAACTAGTTATACTACAATATTACATTACATAATTATACAAAAGTGTGAACCCCACCTGCGATCTAGTGGGTAGGGCGGTGAATCAATTTATAAATTTGGATCGAAGCCTTGATAGCATCTGATGTATATGTATATTGTATGTATATTTAACAGTAAGGTTACTCTTGAAGCTTGTTTTGAGTATGGTGAAGATGGGAACTCGAGAGCCTGTCTTGGTTCCATCCCGAGGATCTCAAGTGTGAAAGATTGCATGGGAGGAGGAAGAGCATTAAGATGGTCAAATTGGTGAAGGAGATGGACATGAACGCGGAGAGGCTAATTCCTAAATTAGAGACTTCACCACCAATTGAAGACTCAAATAAGACCCTTACTTTATTAAGGGTATATTTATAATAGCTAGTAATTTCCTTCCTATCCTAGTATAAGTAGTAGAGTTATTATTTTCTTAGCTTAGACTACTTTGAATATTGATGATACATTTTTTCTTTGAGAAATTATGAGTTTGTTGAAGCTTTGGTTGAATTAATTATTGAGATGTTGGTTGCTTGAGAACCTTATTTCCCTTGAGGTCATCCTTAGAGATTAGGTTTTTGTGATTACTCAATTGGAGGTCTCAGTTATAATAGAACTTTGATTTTCAATTCGTATATCTTGTTGTGTCAACTTATTTATCATTTTCATTGTTTGTTGAATTTCTTGTTAGTTTCCTTGTTTGTCTATTATTTATTATATCAATTGGTATCAGAGCTTCGTTATAGATTTGTAGAAACAAATCTAGTCTTGATTTTTGTACTACACAAAAAAATCCAAAAATCCAAAAACAAAAAGTCGAAAAATCCAAAAATTAAAACCCTGGAAATTTTTGTGGTATCTTCTTGTTATGACATTAAATTCTTGTTTCCTAGTGTTAGTTAAGTCTAAATATCAAATTCCGTGCGATTTAGAGTTGATTTGAGTCATCTACCGTTGTTGAAGCTTTTGGTCTATGTAGCACGGACACGCGAGAGGTGTCCGATAGGACACGGACACAGACACGCGGAAACGACAATTTTAAAAAATAGGGGACACGACACACGGCGAGGACAATTTGTAAAATAAATTAAAAAATATTTATATATATATATATATATGATATATAAAATACTAAAATTAATATTATTAAAGCTTCACATTCATAAATAAATTATAAATTTAATTCAAATTTGTTATATGCCAAATAACCAAAATACCAAATTCAAAAATAAATAATAATTTTGCTAAGTATTAGAATTTATCAATCTCAAATTAAAATAAAAAGTGCCTAAGTAATTTATACTTTAGTAATTATTTTTAAAACTCTACCCAAACCATTTAATTCCCTAGCCCAAAACCCGCAAGGCCAAACATTCCATTTTAATTGCGTCCGAACCTCCTCATTGAATAATTTCCCTAGCCCAATCAGATTTTTCCCCCCTAACAAAACAAAACCTAAAACTTAAAACCTAAAATCTAAATCCAAAAGCAAAAATGAAAATCCAAGCAGCAGCCGCCTCTTCTCCTGTAGCCGAGAAACTCCGGAAGAAGTCGTGCTCACGACACTGGACTTCGCGAGTTGCTGAGTCGCGACGAAGTCGCCGAGTCGCATGATCGACTTCGCCGACAAGTCGCGATCGCGGCCGACTTCAGCAAATCGCGGCGATCGCGCCGCAGCCGGCAAACAATCGCAGCATCGCGGTATTGTCGCGAGCTCGCAGCAGCGATGTCCGTCGTGTCCGAGCCGTGTCCCAACCGTGTCCGAGCAAAAAAAAAAAAAAAGGCTGGGCCCACTCGGACACGTGTCCGAGGCGTGTCCGCCGCGTTTCGTGTCCCCCCAAGTGTCCGACACGGACACCTCACCCTAAATGAGGTGTCCGTGCTTCATAGCTTTTGGTTGAATGAATTGATGAGAAGTTAGTTGTTTGGGAACCTTATTTTCTTGAGGTCATCCTTAGAGGTTAGGTGTTTGTGATTACTCAATTGGAAGTTTTAATTATCATAAAACTTTGATTTTTTATTGATATTTCTCTTTGTGTCAACCTATTTATCCCTTTATTTCTTACTTTGTTGAATTCGTTGTTAGTTTCCTTGTTTGTCTATCCTTTATTATATCACCAAGACACTTAGATTGGTTATTTTGGGGGAGAGGGGACGGTGTTGAGTTGAGGGTTCCCTTGATATACCCACAGTTAGATTGGCTATTCCTAGTGGTGTAAGGTAAAGGGTGTTTGTCCTATCTTTATTTGATAGAAGATACCAGAGTTAAGACTCTGGCTCTTGAGATGGTTTTAGTGGTCAGTGAGTTTCTGGATGTGTTTCTAAAAGACTTGCTCGGTATTCCACCTAATCATGGCATAGAATTTGATACATTACCGAATAATCAATCTATTTTTATTCCTTCCCACATGATGGTTCCGTGGATTTGAAAGAGTTGAAGAAGCACTTATAAGATTTCTTGAGTAGGCTTTGTAGGCTCAATATTCATATTGGACTGCTCTAGTTTTATTCTTAAAGGAGGAGAATGGATCTATTGGGATGTGCATTGATTATAGTCATTTATACAAAGTTTACCATAAAAAACAAGTATTTTTTTACTACACAATGACAATTTATTTGATTAGTTACAAGGTACTATGTTTCTTACTAAGATTTCATTAGTTGTCAGTCTAGCATTCAAATGGCTCTATGTGAGGTTTTGTGTGAGAGAAAGCGTCATTCTCTAGTTGATTAGTTTGAATCGAGTGAAACAAAATTATTAGGTCTAGATTTGGTTTAACATGACTTGTCTAAGGTCAAGGTGATACAAGAATGACTTGGGGCGATTCTGAGTAAGCAAAAATTCTATGCAGATAAGAGAGGGCGTGACTTGAAATTTATGGACGGTGATCGGGTGAAGTTTTCATTCATGAAGGGGAGTGATGTGGTTTAGAAAGAATGACAAGTTGAGCTTGAAGTATATTGGCCATTATGAGATCTTAAAGAAGGTTAAAGCGCTGGCTAAAAATTTCCTTTTCGCAGAATTTGTCAATTATTATGCATTCGAGTGTTTAATGTATCTATGCTTCAAAAATATTTTACAAACCATCCCATATCAGTTGAGTTAAGTTGGTAAAATTTGATGAGAATTTGACTTAAGAGGGGGCCTTGTTGGATGTAGTGGATAAACAAGTTCAAAAGTTGAGATCAAACTAGATTTCTTGAGTTAAAGTACTATGGTGGAATCATCAATCATATAGACTACTTGAAAGCTTGAGGCGTACATACGGGACAAATAACCTCATATATTTGACACACCAATTATTATTCAAGACTTGTTCGAAGATGAACATTGGTTTAAGAGGAAAAAATATATTAATACAGCACCTGATTTAGAGTATTTGCATCACAAACCATATTTTGAGCATATCTATTTGTTGATATAATGACTTGTTGAGTTCTAAGGTGCTCAGTGAGTTTTAGGTCAGTTTTGAACTTTAAGATCATTATTTCTACATAGTATTTGGTACACTAGCAATCACGAGAAAAGGGTTTTAGCTTGAGTTCGCGTTCATAGAGAATTGGAGCATGTTCACGGAAGGTTGGGGTCTGGAAAGGTCTGCTATTGAGGAGGATTGGGTAAAAATTTAAGACGGTCTTGCGTGAGATATGTCACATGGGCCTAACTCACCTCCAAAAGCTAGCTTGTAGGATGTGGATTGTCCAAGTCCATATAAGAAGTCCATATTCTCATTTCATATCCGGTGTGGAACTCTAAACACTCCCCACACGTCCAGATCTTGTTAACTGGAGCGTGGATAATATAATTTGGAGGCCCAACATCGGTGGACAAAGAATTGGAATAGATCTGACTCTGATACCATGAACCAAAATTCATTCTTTACAAAACAAACTCTGATTAAAAATCTAATATTAGATTTGAACTCTTTAACTTATGGGTAATGATAATATGTAATTTATTGCGGTGTTCGACCATGTGGATCGAGATATAAATATTGGGATGACTTTGATTTTGACTAAGTCTTAATTTATGAAATTGAGTCTGATAAATTGATTCTTTTTGCTCCATATGCGTACCACGAACCTGTTAGTTATCTAACACACCTTCGAAAACAACAATCGTATGCCTGAGTATTGGGTACTCAGTGAGTGTCTCGGGACAATAGTTAATAGCAAAATATATAAGTAATAGTGGAATTGAAAACAATATTAAAAAGAAGTTCAAAGCAATAATAACATCTCATGAACATCTATAAGTGAATGATGAAGAAATAACCACTTTGAATCTTTAAGTCGTTCTGTTACCTTAAAGTTCTTTAAAAAAACAGTTCGAAATCCCCAAAGATAGAGTAGGTCTGTAACCTTAGTAAAATCACCATTAAGAGACAATAACATAGAAACATATCAATTTAAACATATTATACTATTCATCACGTTAAGTCTTTTTAATCATGAACTCCAGATCATCAACAAATCACTAACAGGAAATAAATCATAACACATTCCAATACAGGCCCAAATCAATATAACAAATGGATGATTACTTAGGGTTTCCTAAATTGCATAGAAGCACCACATCGGGGTTTTCACCCTCGATGGCTACCCTTCCTCCTGATAGCTAGGCAAAGTTACATCAGGGCTACTAACCCTAGATGACAACTCTTCCCCCCGAATGGCTAAGGCAAACCACGTTGGGGTCATTGATCCTCGATGACTATCCTTCCTCCAGAATAGCTAGGCAAATCACACTAGGTCCATAGTGACTAACCTTCCTCCCCACTAGCTAGGCCAAACACAAATAATTGAAATCATGGCAGTTAGCTGAATCACAACCACAACTTAGAAGTTGAATCACTCATTATGAATTATGTTCATCATTTCTTTAATAGGGGTACATCAAGTCAATAATATATTTAGAAACCATGTTCAAGTCGTTAAATAAGTTTCAACTTCAACAAATCCGTTCATAGGCAAACACAATAAGTATCCAAGTTTTTGCAATCAAGTTTTAAAATGTCCCTTATAGGAGTAAATCATGATCAAAGTACAAAACTTTATAAATCGATTTCAACAATCATTTGATAGAAAAAATCACGTATACATATATATAGTAAGATACAACTAAGGTTCCATGATGGCTTGTCCCTCACGCACATGAAACCATTCCAAGAAAACTATTTTTAAAGGTTAAAAAGTATGTTCGAAAAAGAGACATACCTCAATTCCCGCTAGAACACTACCAGACGAATTTTCTGAGGTTCATCAATCGCTCTGCAATTGATTTAGATGATAATATTAGAACTTTACACTTTTCTTTTGAATTTTTACCCTTTTCAAAAATTAGGGTTTTAAACCAAATTCGAGTTCTTGCTTCATAGGATTCACCCATGGATTCTAACGTATACCAAATGATATATAAATCCAAAACAATCCCCATAACTATATAAGAATTACATAAACTTACCTCAGAACGAATTCCCAATGATTCTTTTCTTCAACTATTCTTGAATCGAATCCTCACAATCTATGGATTAGATGAAGATTCTAATGTTAATCTTTATTAGATTGATGTAATATTCATGATATTTGAGTAAGGACTTACCTTAGAGGTTTAAAGAAGGCTATATGGTGTTTTCTCTCCAAAAAGACGATTTAGAATGATGTGGGATGGGTTTTATGAAGTTAGAGATATATAAAATTGAAAAACAATAGCGACACACTAAAAAATATACCTAGCGCCTCGCGCCCACGCCTAGCGACCATGCCCCCCGACAGGCTTAATTTTGACTGCATCGACATCGTTAAGTAAAAAGGGTATAACTCCTAGCACAGAGTTCTGATTGTGCTGGTCTGCATATTGTTGGAAAGCTATTTCAAAGGACTAAAATTTTATGTGTTAAGTTTTCTCAAATTTCTAACGTATTTTCACGTATATTGGATAGAAATCATACATCTCTTAAACATAGTCGATTCTATCGAATCTTATGCACCCCACTCTTCGTCTTAATCTTAAAACTATTACTTCCACCCACACTCATCCCGATAGAATATCATATAGCTAAAATGGCATATTAGTAATCATTTAACACATTCACACCTAACTTGAATTTACGAAGTGTTACAATTGCACATGCTAATATAATATTATATGCATTTGATACATGCTAAAATAATATTATGGACTATATGTATTTTGAATTACACCTTCAGTTGGTTGACCATTCATATATCACTTCTATGTATGTTGAATTACATGTTTGATTCATACGGAATATGTGAGATTCAATCAGCGAGCGTGTAAATTGATCATGTTTCTGGATATAACAGACGGGTGTATAAATTAATGTCTCGGGTTATTAGTTTTGATGGCTGACCAATGAGACGGAACGAGACGGGATTAGGGGGACGGGGATTTAGGGGATGGTGGAGTGGGTCAGGATCGGGATTAGGGGGACGGAGGGTGACGTGATTAGAGGGATAAGAAGTGGTCTCATCCCGTCCCACATCCCACTATCAGAGGGAACGAAATTTAGGGGCGGGATGGGCCGGGAAGAGGAATTTGGGGGACTTTTAATTTTTTTTTTCTAGACACTTAATTTTAAAAAAAAGTATATTTAAACACTTAAATAATTTAACAAGATGGTGAAAAAACATCCCAAAGCTAATTGTCTCTTAAATTATTTAATAGAAATATGATTTTTTTTAATACAATTTCAAAATTGCAACTTTGTTTCGTAGTTCAAAAGTTGCAAATCACATAGTAAAATTGACATTAAAAATTACATATGCAACCATACTTTTTCTAATTTTCTGACAATCTCTTGATGATCTTCTATTGGAATTGGAATTTGTTGGTCAAATTTTTCAACATCGTTTCTTGCTCCCTCGGATAAGTTTTCGTTGTAATTGTAGTCGTCTTCTTCATTGATCTCTGGTTGACCACACCTTCTACGCTCCGCTCTAATTCAATCTCTAAATAAAACTGCAATCTCTAAACTGTCTCCCGCCAATGAGTGTCTGTGCTTTCCTATTTAAAATCTTCTAGCATAAAAAGAACTTTCAAATAGGGATGGCAAGTGGGTATAATTTTTCAAATTCCGTACCGCACCCGCCCCAGTTGGGGCGGGGCGGATATGCGTATAACTTTGGCGAGTAGTAAGCATATATGGGTAGCTGGTGGATTTGCAGTTATACCCGACTCATACCCGCCTGCCCTGCCCCGCATCCAGCGCCCGCCCCAAATCCTCTAGCCCTCTTTATACTCGCCAATAATAGTTTTATTTGTATAACTTTATATTTATCTAAAACCCAAATAATTTGGCACACATAATTTTAGCAGCCCAATAATAATGAATTTTGAGATATCCATTTGGATGGCGGAGCGGGTATGTATTTAGGAATATACCCGCCTAGGTGGGTATATATATTTAAAATGTATCCGCCATGGGTGGTGGGTAGATGACGGGTATAAAATTTAATGGCGGGTACGGATGCGGGGGAGGGGGTTCCCGCCCCACCCAATTGTCATCCCTACTTTCAGAAGCTGTAGATGACGCTTGAATATTCAACACATCTCAGGCCATCTTTGATAGAGTGAGAAATATCTTTTCATTCTGCCTCCAGTATTTCAGCAAGTCTTCACATCGATTTTCATTAGCAATTGATTCGAACGGTACAACACCCTACAAAGCATAAACATCAAACTCGCTAAGTTGTGAAGCACTTGAACCGCTATACATTCTATTTCGAAGACCTTGAATACTTGAAGCAGAAACCACATTTTTATTAGGTTGAAGTGAAGTATAAGAAGATGGTACAAAAGTCGGTTATTTATTTGCACTTTTCTCTTGGTAATACATACACATAGTTTTGCATTGTGTTTGTATGCTAGAGATAACATGTTCTTTAGTTGGTTCTGTTTCAAGTATTTCTAGGCATTCAAAAATCGTTTCAATAAGAGCATTACAACTGTCTAGTTTAGTAGTAAAATATAATACTGCACCAATAAAATAAATAGTGGGAATAGAAAAATGAGGTATTTATAATTGAAAAATAGGTTTAATGTGTAAATATACTAACCTAAGGGTAAAACATAAATATTAAGGAGTAGGGCTTTATGGGGTGTTGGGGTGCCAAAATGACGGTTTGTAGCCGTTGCCAACGACTAGAATTGCAAATAGTTGTTTGTGCAACAGTTACTTTATGACAGAAACGGGACGGGGCCGTGGCGGTATCAGGCCGGGCCGGGGGGACCGGGATAAGCGGGACATGTGCTTGTCCCATCCCGATTTTGAACCCGACTAGAGTTAATCCATATCCCCTAATTTACCCCTTGAAATTGGGACGAGACGGGATTAGACCGGGGCGAGATCGGGTTTTCCTGTCCCACTGGCCAGCCTTAGTTTTGAGTATAGGCTAAATATATCGGGTTTGTAGTTATGAGTGTGATGTGATTCACGTCTCTGAATATTCGTATTTTTACTCTTGACATGATCTTATGGGGGCCATGGTTGATGTAAGATATTGGAATAATTTCCCTTAGGAATTTCTTTCTCTAATCACAATATATATAGTTGTACAAAAGTGATTTTTAATACAGTAAGAATCCTAAGTTACCTTAAATACATGATACTAATAAATACAATATATACTGTGAATATTTGAAAAATATTCTCTAACACACCCCCTCAGACGGAGAGGGAGGAGGCCGAATGCTCGGTGGATCCAAGTCTGTGAGCGGTTGTCCGTAGTCCCTTTGTGAAGATGTCTGCATACTGATAAGAGGAAGGTACATGTAGAATTTTGACAAGACCACGTGCCACCTTCTCACGAATAAAATGAATATCCATCTCAATATGTTTGGTCCGCTGATGCTGGATCGGATTATGAGACATATAGATAGCAGATATGTTATCACAATAGACTATAGATGTCTTACACAATGGACAACTCAGCTCCAAGAGGATATTCCGAATCCAACAGATCTCAGCAACTATATTAGCAACACCTATATACTCTGCTTCAGCACTGGATCGGGATAACGTGGCTTGTCGCTTGCCAGATCAAGAGATCAGATTGTCCTCTAAGAACACACAATAGCCTGAAGTAGAACGTCTCGTGTCCGGACACCCTGCCCAATCATCATCTATGTAGGAAAGTAACATGTTCGGAGCGTAGGGGTAGAGATGCAACCCATAGTCAGGAGTGCTCTTAATGTATCTGATAATACACTTAAGAGCAGCAAAATGGGGTTCCCTCGGAGCATGCATGAACATACACACCTGCTGTACGACATATGCAATGTCGGACCTGGTGAAAGTGAGGTACTGAAGAGCACCTGCAAGGCTGCAAGACTTCGATAGAGAGTAGGATCAGACACTGGATCACCCTCAGAAGCACTGAGCTTGGATTTCGAATCAACAGGAGTAGGCATGGCTTTGCAATTCGACATCTTAGCTCTAAACATAATTTCTTCTACATACTTACGCTGACTCAGGAACATAGTATCTGCAGATCTAGTGACTGATATACCCAAGAAGTAACTCAGCTTGCCCAAATCAATCATAGCAAATTCAGTTTTGAGAAGAGCAATAATGTCATTTTTCAACTTATCAGATGAGGCAGTGAGAACAATGTCATCAACATATAATAACAAGTAAGCGATGTCACTACCATGATGAAAATGAACAGAGAAGTGTCACACCTGCTGCAAATAAACCCAATCTGCATAATATAACTGGAAAACCAGTCATACCAAGTGATCGGTGTATTTTATATACACCTTTTGAGTCAGTTTTAGTTAGTCTTTTGTCACGTTTTGCACATATAAGTGTCGTATTAGGATAGTTTTCCTTTCTATTGAGTCAAAGTGGTTAAAATGGCCAAATGGCGGAAAAAGAGCTAAAAGAGGGCAAAAGATGAGATGTCGAGTGAAAGCAGAAAGTAGCGAGGGTGAAATCGGACCCGGCAGCGCTCCTTCGATCAGCGGTGCGCGGCGCCCACTGTCGAAGGCTGCGAAGACCAGTAGCGCGGCTACCAACAGCGAATGCAGGGCGCGCGCTAAACATCCGAGAAGCTACGAGTTGCAGCCGCGCGCTCCGAGCAACGAATATCGGGCGGCGCCAAACCACCCGACGGATTGCGAACTTCCGGCGCGCGGCTGATCTGCAGCGCCGGCGCACGCGGAAAAATTAGGTTTTGGACGAAATTGGGCGGGCACGAAGGAAAAGAGGAGGCGGTTTTGACTTATAAAGGAGAACCCTAGGCGGTTTTAAGGGTTCCCTTTCTTGTGACACAAGGCTTCTTGTAGATTGGAGACCATAGTCTTGTAATTTCTTTTGATTTTCATTACTTTATTTCATTTTTTGTATGATGAACATGGGATTAGTTCTTGTCATATCAATGACTAGGAACTAATTCCTATAAAACTTTCCATGTTGAATCTCTAGAAACTTATGTTATGATTTAATGCATGCTGATGGTTATTCTTCTTCTGGTTGAGATCTATCCAATATTTGAGTTGAATTCTTGGTAATTAATTGACAACTAGGTATCACTATATGATTTCTAATCAGTTAGAAGGGGGTTGTGAATATCTTGTAAGTTGGGTAGACATTCTTGGATTGGGGATGAAAATACCTCAATTATTTATGTAAGCGTTAATGAGAGGCTTAAAACTCTAATTTTGCGCATTGTGCGTGACGATTAACTAGGTTCTTGTTCTTAATCCTCCTATAGAGTTATCCTTATCACCGAAGGTAGGTAAGGTGCAATCTGAGGTTGAGTGTTTATATAACCTAACGGGAGTATAAAGCGATTTAGTGAACCCGCTTTCTCCAAGAAGAAGACCATAAGTTATTGCATTAATAAGTAGCATAAGCGGATAGTGAGGAGACGTGGAAGCCCTATTCTCATCATCACTGAAGTAAATCTTTATAGTTAAAATAACTTTTATAATTCTTAGTTATAAACAACAAATCCACATATCAATTTACCAAATAGATACCAAAAATAGATAGTTAGTAATTGAACCCTAATCGCGAGGCGATATTCGGTCTTATCAAGACTATACTACTTGTCACGATAACGTGCACTTGCGTTTAAAGTGTGGGCATCTTACCGCGCATCAAGTTTTTGGCGCCGTTGCCGGGGCTTAGGCATAGTTCAATATCAAATTTGTCTATTTTTAAGTTCTAATTTGGTTTTTAATTTTAATTTTAATTTTTAATTTTTACGTTTTTATTATTATTTTGGAAAATTCGAGGTAGTGAGTGGTTGTTTGTTTTGATCTATTTGTGAATTCGGTTTATGCGAAGGAGAAGAGGAGCAAACACTCTTGTTCCCTTCAATCCGTAGATTGAGAAAACCGCAAGCGAGCGAAAGAATCAGCGGATTGCAACTTTGATAGAAATGGACGGTGCTCAAAACAATAACATGATGAGAGAAGGGTTAGGTGAAAATCAACATAACCCAGGAATGCCTCGGCAAGTACCAATGGACGTGGAGGAGAGAGTCCAAATCCAGCCAGAAAGAAGTTTGGGGGACTATGTGCTGCCAAGAGTGAATGGAGCACAGACATGCATTAGGCTCCCTGCAATAGGAGCCAACAACTTCGAGATAAAACCGACGATTCTGAGCATGGTACAACACACAGTGCAATTTGGAGGACTGCCATCGGAGGATCCACATATGCACATAGCTAATTTCTTGGAGCTATGTGCAACTTTCAGATATAACGGCGTTACTGATGATGCCGTCAGATTGAGGCTCTTTCCCTTCTCACTCAGGGATAGAGCAAAAGTATGGTTGAATTCCCTGCCGGTCGATTCAATTTTTACATGGCAAGAGCTGGCACAAAAATTTCTAGCCAAGTTCTTTCCCCCGTGTAAAGCAGCAAAACTGAGAGGGGAGTTGAACAACTTCTACCAAGCAGATGGAGAGTCCTTATATGAAGCTTGGGAAAGGTTCAAAGATCTACAGAGAAAGTGCCCACACCATTGCATTGAGTTGTGGAACTTGGTCCACATCTTCTGACGGGCTTAGCAAGACAACCGTAACCATTATAGATGCAGAAGGTGGAACATTCATGAGGAAAACACCACGCGGCGCTCGAGCTATTAGAAGATATGGCCACCAACAACCGTATCACGAAGAGAGGTCGACAAGTGGAGAAGAACGGTGAGTCCACGAAATAGATGCTATTCTTGCCTTGAATGCCCAGTGGCCCTTTTAGCGAACGATTGCGTGAACATACGATGTCGATAAATGCGGTGCAGATGCCTAAAAGTCATGAAATATGTGGTGGCCCACATACATTTGATAGGTGTCCTTGGTGATCCCAATAATATACCAATGGAGCGGCGAGTGTCGGGCCATAGGTAATTATCAGAGGCAACAGAACAACCCTACTCTAACACTTATAATCCAGGATGGAGGAACCACCCAAATTTCTCATGGAGAGGAGACCAGGGGCAGCAAAACCAGCACCAGAACCAGCAGAACCAATACCAAGGGCAACAAAATCAATACCAGGGGCAGCAGAACCAATACGAGGGCGATGCAGAACCAGCGATGCGAGAATCAGCGACCTTCATTCAAGCCCCACGGCCTCAGCGATTCAATGCCGGTTCAGTGAAAAGCGAGCAGTGGCGAGTGACAACACTTGCAACGCCGCACCGATTCATGCGAAGCTAGATCCTCATTCAGGAACTTGGAAACTCAAGTGGGTCAGCTAGCAAAGCAGGCAAACAGCAGGCCACAAGGGACATTGCCAAGCAACACAGAGGTAAATCCAAGGGAGCAATGCCAGGCAGTGCAATTGAGAAGATGCAAGCGTTGGAGCAAGGCGATACCACAAACGATGGTTGAGAAGAAGGCGAGTTAGAAAAGAGAAGGTGATTGAGCCCGGCCACAGTAGTAGAAAGCTCCGGAGAAGGAATATACAGAGAAGATCCCTTTCCCCCAGAGACTACAGCGAAAGGCGGTTGATAAACAATTCTCCAAATTTTTGGAGACATTCAGGAAGCTGCATATCAACATACCTTTCATAGAGGCATTAGAGCAGATGCCCTCCTATTTCAAGTTTATGAAGGAGATCTTGGGGAAGAAGAAAAAGCTGGCAGAGTACGAAATAGTAGCACTAACAGAAGAGTGTAGTGCTATCTTGCAGAAAAAGTTTCCACCAAAGCTAAAAGATCCAGGGAGCTTTACACTACCTTGCACGGTGGACAGGGTAACTTGCAACAGCGCTCTATGTGATTTAGGGGCAAGTATAAATCTCATGCCCTTATCAGTATTTAAAAGATTGGAGTTGGGTGAGGCCAAACCAACCACAGTAAGCCTGCAACTGGCCGACAGGACAGTGGTTCATCCAAGAGGCAAGATCGAGGACGTGATTGTGAAAGTAGGAAAATTCTTCTTTCCTGCAGACTTCCTCATTCTTGATATGGAAGAAGACGCGGAAATCCCTATCATATTGGGGAGGCCATTCCTAGCAACGGGGAGAGCATTGATTGATGTTGAAAGAGGGGAGTTAACATTAAGGTTGGAGAATGAAGAAATGGTGTTTAAAGTTTTTAAACACGTCATTGAGCCACCAACAATGAGTGGGTGCTTTGCAATCAGCACCATCAAACCCCCATGCGAGCCAATACAAGTCAACCAAAGAGCGATGAGCCCAAGCAAGCAGGCATGGTTTGCTGAAATGCCACTAAAGGAGGTAAGTATTCCTGAACTCCCCCTTACTGATAATGCTAAGAAGAAAAGAAGAAAAAGAAAATGCCAAATGTGGAGGAAATGGATTGGTTGGGGGCTTAATCCACTGGGTTATTAAGGCTAAGGAACTGGCGTCCGCTAAAAGGCGTTAAAGACAACGCTACTTGGGAGGCAACCAACGTTTTCAATTATGTTATTTTAATTTGGTCTTTAGTTTATTTTATTTTGTCTAGAAACGATCGCGGTCTTGGGTCTTGTGTTTGTGTTATTGGAGTGCAGGCAAATAAGCGAAGGGCGAAAAGTCAACAAGCCGAGATTTCGAAAAGCGGGTAAGCGCGCGGCTGAGATCAGGGCGCGCGAAAGAATCGAACATGCGCTTGAAGTTTAAGCGCCAGGCCAGAAGCGAGCGCGCGGCAAAATTCCAGAAAAGTTGCCAAGTTTAGGCGCCGCGGCTCCAAAAAGCCGCGCGCGTAAAATCGAGGCAGCGGCGGCGAGAATCAAAACTTAAAATGCCCAGAAATCAGATTTTCCCCAAATCCAATTTCAAAAACCTAACCCTTCCTTTCCAAAACCCACGAAAATCCAAAAATTTGCCCACAAAATCCTCCATAAATCCAACCCAACCACAATAAAAAACTCTTAAATTCCTAAAAACCCTTAGTTATCTCAAATAACAAAGCTCCATTCCATAGCCTCAAACCACCAATTGAAACAAGCGGCTGAATCTTACCGAGAAAAAGGTAATCTTTTTTTCTGTTCTTGAATCCTTTACTGAAGACACAGGAGGTAGTAGTTTGAAGGAGTATTGTAGTTGAAGTAGTTGGGTACTGAAAAGTTGATTGTGATGTTTGGAGAAAAAAGTAGAAAAGGAGTGTGGGTATTGGGTAGAAAAGTTGAAGTTTGGGGGTGTTTGTGTTCGCTGCTAGTTGTTGATTGTGTAAGAAATATTGTGCCACTAAATTGAAAGCTCCAGAAACTATTTTAAACCATGGCCACCAGGAAGAGAAGAGGCTCCACATCCACCCCAACCCCACATTACGATAATACTAGGTTTGTGAGCTACGAAGTCTTCCAAAGATACAAAAAACTTGATACCAGACCCATAATACCAGAAAGGGGAATGGACTACCAAAGGGAGTCATTGGGGAGGAAGATGTTTATGAGCCCATCCGGGCTATGATTGAGTTAAGGGGGTGGAGGAGATTCGTAAATCCGGAGAAGATAGCACCAGTGAACACAACAATGGTGCGTGAATTTTATGCCAACTTTCCGGAGAAGGTGGAAAGGGGATGCTTTGTTAGGGGAACTTATGTGTCTGTGACAGCAGAGAATGTAAATGCACAATTGAAGACGGTTGATGTTGAAGAAAGAAGTGATTGGAATCACTTTAGAACATGGTCTAGAAGCACTGACCACATCGACTGGAATGCCGTTGCAGCTACCATGAGGCTGTTTTTGATATTGGAAGAAATGGATCAAGAGCGAGCAGTGCGATTCAACAAAGTGGCCAAAGGTTGGCTATATTTAAATCGGCCGCGTGATTCCATCCACGCACTTCACCAGAGTGCGGAGGATAGGATTAAGCGGTATATGGAATTATGAGGAATGACGATTGATGTGGGAAAGAAATAGTGCGAGCATTGAAGAAATTAGCGAGTTGGTGACAACGGTGGATTGGGACACGATTCACTTATTACGATCTCGCCACATGAGTGCGGTCCCAAAACTACCATCGACACTCATGAGAAACCAATGCCGGTGTCACGTAGGATAGTGCACTCTTTCCTGCACCAAGCCCCCAAGGCGACGGAGAGTACAAACAGCAGCAGCAGCAGCAGAGACCGCCATGGACGAAGATGAGCCTGAAATAGGGGCTCAATATGAGGCAGGACCTAGCCACCGGCCAACCACATGAGCAGAACCTCCAACGCCCACGATAGAGCAATTGTTTCAAAATCAGATAAGGATGATGCAGACCTTGACACGATGGTACAAGGACAGCAAGAAACAAGGCAACAAATCAACGAGTTGAGTTCCTTGTTCAACCAATGGTCGATGCATTATCCACCGCCACCACCACCATTTTAGCCAAAGTCTGTAAGTCCTATTTATTTATTTTTTTGAGTCTTGCACACATTGGGGACAATGTGTGATCTAAGTTTGGGGGTGTTTTATTTGTGTTTTATTTTCTTTGTGTCATGTTAGGTTTTACTTAAGTCTTTTTGATTGTTTTATGTTTATTGTGAGTCACAATTTTTTTTTCTTTTTGAGTCATAATTGTCTGTCAAAGATCATGTATGCTGTAGTTGCTAGAAACACCTAGTGAAGTAAGGTAGAATAATGTAACGGAATTAAAGCAACTATCTAAACACTTAAGTTAGATATGCCAAAAACTCACAGAATCTGTCTAGTTGGAGTTTCTTGCTTGAGTTATGCATGCTAAATGATAAATACTTATGTGTTTTGATTGCTTGCTATTTGAGGCGAAATAGTTAGGATATGCATGTTAGGGAGATGACTCAAGCATTTCTTTGATAGCCAATTCTTACCATTCTTTTCTATCCCGTACTTTAAAAATATCCCTAGTCAGCCCCATTGAGCCTAAATTTGAAACTTCTTCTTTGACACCCTATATTCCCACAAATTGTACCATAAGTAAAAATATGAAATAGTGGAATACATTGTGTTAAAAAAGAGACAAAAAGAGTGAATAAGTCTGTTGCACCCCAATACAAAAGTAATAAGAAATAGGCAAAAGCCTAAGTTTGGGGGTGCTTGTCATCATTATATACTTCACTCTCCCAAAACAAAAGAGGGAAAAGATAGAATCGAAGTGAAGGAAAGAACAAAAAGAAAAAAGAAAAAAAAGGGAAATACTGAAAAACTGAAGAGCTTATGGTACACGAAATAAGCCTAAATTGCCTACTTTTACCTACCTATATCTAAGCCTACATTACAACCCTTAAAGTCCTGAAGATCTCTTTTATGCATATCCAGGATTAGTGGAGAATAGCAAGTAAGCATGCCATAGGATTTTTGAATTTATATGCATGATTTAGTATATAGACTTCCATTAAAGCATGATAATATGAGTTTGCGAAATATCTAGCTTAATGTGCTGAAATATCATGCTATATGTTCCTGCATATTATTTTGCTAACATTCATGTTTTTCTAGTTAACACTAATGCAGCAAAAGTGATCAATGGCAGCGAGTCTTTTATTTTTCGTTCTTTGAGTCTTTTATTTCTTTCTTTCTATTTGCTCGAGGGCGAGCAAAGGTTAAGTTTGGGGGTATTTGATCGGTGTATTTTATATACACCTTTTGAGTCAGTTTTAGTTAGTCTTTTGTCCCGTTTTGCACATATAAGTGTCGTATTAGGATAGTTTTCCTTTCTATTGAGTCAAAGTGGTTAAAATGGCCAAATGGCGGAAAAGGAGCTAAAAGAGGGCAAGAGGAGATGCCAAAGTCGAGAGAAAGTGGCGAGCGGTGAAATCTGGACCAGTAGCGCGCCTCCTGCCGATCAGCGGCGCGGCGCCACTATTCGAGAGGCTGCAGAAGACCAGCCGCGGCTACCGAACAGCGGTCACGAGGCGCGACGCTAAACATCCGAAGCTACGGGAGTTGCAGTGGCCGCGGCTACTCGCAGCGAGATATCGGGAGCGGCGCCAAAACACCCGACGGATTGCAGAACTTTCGGCGCCGACGCGGAAAAATTAGGTTTTTGGACGAAATTCTGGGCCAGGCCTGAAGGAAAAGAGGGAGGCGGTTTTCAGCCTATAAAAGGAGAACCCTAGGCAGTTTTAAGGGTTCCCTTTCTTGCACAACACAAGGCTTCTTGCTTAGAGATTGGAGACCATAGTCTAGTAATTTCTTTTCCTTTTCTTTACTTTATTTTAGTTTTTGTATGATGAACATGGGATTAGTTCTTGTCATATCAATGGCTAGGAACTAATTCCTCTATAGGGCTTTCCATGTTGAATCTCTAGAAACTTATGTTATGATTTAATGCATGCTTATGGTTATTCTTCTTCTTGTTGAGATCTATCCAATATTTGAGTTGAATTCTTGGTAATTAATTGACAACTAGTTATCACTATATGATTTCTAATCAGTTAGAAAGGGGGATTGTGAATATGCTGTAAGTTGGGTAGACATTCTTGGATTGGGGATGAAAATACCTCAATTATTTATGTAGCGTTAATGAGAGGCTTAAAAACTCTAATTTTGCGCATTGTGCGTGACGGTTAACTAGGTTCTTGTTCTTAATCCTCCTATAGAGTTATCCTTATCACCGAAAGGTAGCTAAGGTGCAATACTGGGGTTGAGTGTTTATATAACCCTAACGGGAGTATAAAACGATTTAGTGAACCTGCTTTCTCCAAAAGAAGAAGACCATAAGTTATTGCATTAATAAGTAGCATAAGCGGATAGTGAGGAGACGTGGAAGCCCTATTCTCATTATCACTGAAGTAAACCTTTATAGTTAAAATAGCTTTTATAATTCTTAGTTATAAACAAAAAATCCACATATCAATTTACCAAATAGATACCAAAAAATAGATAGTTGGTAATTGAACCCTAATCCTTGAGGACGATATTCGGTCTTATCAAGACTATACTACTTGTCACGATAACGTGCACTTGCGTTTAAAGTGTGTGCATCTTACCGCTCATCACCAAGCACGAGGTGTCTGCTTTATACCATATAGTGACTTCCTGAGACGACAGACATAATGAGGAACAACCGAATGAATAAAACCAGGTGGCTGATACATGTATACAATTTCTTACAAATCCCTATGAAGAAATGCATTATTGACATCCAACTGATGGATATACCACTTCTTACCCATAACAATGCTAAGAACAGTATGAATCGTAGCCGGTTTAACAACTGGGCTAAAAGTATCACCACAGTCAATGCCCTTCTGCTGATTAGTGTCATTTGCCACAAGTCTAGCCTTGTAGCGTTTCAAAACACCACTATATCTAAATTTGTGACGAAAAAGCCACAAACATCTGATCACATTCACCCCACTGGTCTAGGGACAAGATCCCAAGTATGCTGCTTAGTTAAAGCATTATATTCCTCAGACATGGCTGCATTCCAATTAGGGTCAAGTTTGGTCAATTTGGGGTTCTTTGGGAGTGGAGAAATAGTTTGGACAGACAAGTTAAACTGGACTTTAGGTTTGAAAATCCCGTGTTTGGCACGCGTTTCCATTTGGTGACTGGGGACATTGGGTGGTGGCATTGTTGAAGTGACAGGTTCAGAGGTTAGTTCACTGGAAGGGTGGCACCGCAGTGCATCCTTAGGGGACTGCGGTGCTGAAGGTGAGGGATGAGCAGTGAACTCACTGGAAGAGGGGCACCGCGGTCCTAAAAGTTCTGCAGGAAGAGGGGGCTCACTGGAAGGCAGGCACCGCGGTGCATCCTCGAGGGACCGCGGTGCTAAAAGTTCTGCAGGAAGAGGGGGCTCACTGGAAGGATGGCATCGCGGTGCATCCACTGTGGACCGCGGTTCTGAAGTCGAAATTTGGGTAAGCTGACTTAGAATGGTTGGGGATATGACTGGTTCATCAATAAATGAGTAGTTTGGTTTCCGATATTTCTGAGGGTTTGAAAACGAAAATATCGTCTCATTGAACGTGACGTGACGAGAGATGAAAGTTTTACGAGTGGACAAGTCATAGCACAGATAACCCCTATGGTTGGGTGGGAAACCGAGGAATACACAGGGTGTAGTTAGAGGAGCCAACTTATGAGGGGTGGTGGAGGTAAGATTAGGATAACACAGACAACCGAAGATCCGTAGGTGGTCATAAGAAGGAGTTCTATGATATAGAATGTTTGTGGGGGTCTTGTTTTGTAATGTGCTAGTAGGTAAAATATTTAGAAGGTATTCTACCATTTTGACAGCATAGACCCAGAAAGATGATGGCAGACAGACATGAAATAGGAGGGTACAAACCATGTTATTAATAGTACGAATAATTCATTCAGCTTTATCATTTTGAGCTGAGGTGTGAGGACACGAGAAGCGGAACACCATGCCTTGTTGAGAGCAAAAATTATGGAAAGCCGAATTATTAAATTCACGCCCGTTATCACATTGAAATGATTTGATGAATTTTTCAAACTGAGTTTTAATAAATCTGTGAAACTCAAGAAATTTAGCAAAAACTTCATATTTGAATTTTAGAGAATAAATCCATACAAAATGTGAAAAATCATCCAATAACACAAGATAGAATTTATGACCTAGAGAGCTAACAACAGGAGAGGTCCACAAGTCAGCATGAACAATGTCAAATGGTGAAACTGTAATATTCATTGAATACATGAAAGGAAGACGAGTATGCTTGCCAAGAGGGCAAGAAAAATAATGTTGGCAAGTTTCCCATTATTACATTTAATACGCTGATTGTTTCTAAGAAACGAAAAAACATGATCTCCTGGATGCCTAAGCCTATTGTGCCAGGTGGATGAAGATAATTCAGTAAGGGAGACTGGTTGTTGAGTTCTGACAGCGGAAGAGTTTGTGAAGGGGTAAAGGTCTCTCACACTATTATATCGAGTAAGAATTATCCCCGTATTGAGATCCTTCACAGAGAAACCAAAAGGGTTAAAATCTACAGACACCCAATTATTACGAGTGAATATCCTAACAGATATCAACTTTTTAATAATTTGAGAGGCGTAGAGGACATGGTTAAGTGAGAAAGGTGGATGAGGATTTTTGATTTGTATATTGCCATAACCTGTAATTGGAATGCGGTGACCATTGCCAACAATAATGTATTGAGGATACTTTAACTGAAATAGTTGGGAGAAATTACCTGAAGAGTTGGTCAGGTGTGATGTGGCTCCGGAGTCCATATACTAATTATTGTCAGGCGGTTGCAGAGTGAGTGTGTTGAAAGCTTGGCCCAATCGATGGGTTGCATCTCTTTGGGCTAAAGAAAGCTGATGGTGACATCGATGGGCTCGCTGAGAGATGAGTCTGCTGGTCGACCGAGGATATTGGGCCGCCATCTTGATGAAATCGGGGCGCTTTGGGCCCAGGCGCCATCGCCTTCTTTGGACATTCGCCATCGCTGCTGGTATTTGGCCACCATCGAGGCGATGGCGTGAAGCTTCCTTCTTGTGTTTTCCTTTGCCTCGACCCTTTACCTTGTTTCCTTGTCCGCGACCTCTGTTGCCTCTGCATTCACCGCGGTTCTGCTGCTGCTGATGGTCTAGCGGTGGTGGAGCAGTGGTCAGCGACTGCAAGTTTTCAACGGCTAATGCTTTTTTATTGTGCTCATCCTGTTTAGCACGCTGTGTTTCTTCCAACAACAATTGAGAACGTGCCTTGTTGAAAGATGGAAGTGGATCAGCCTGTTGAATTATTGCTGTAAGAGTATCATATTCCCATTTTGGTAATCCTGCAACAAGTTGTAGTACCATCTTAGTCTCAGAAACAGATGTACCAACATGAGAGAGTTGGTCAGCAATAAGTTTCAGTTGCTTGCAGTATTCGGTCATGTTGTTAAAATTCTCAAGGCGGGTGTTGTTGAACCGCTCCTCTAAATACACCACCCTGGTATTTTTGTTATCCTGAAAATTTTCCTTCAAGCGTACCCAAAATTCGCGTGCCGAAGCACCTGTTTTCAGGATAGTGCACATCAAGTCCTTAGAGATGGTACCATAGATCCATTGTTTGACGATAGCATCAAGACGACACCATGTTGAATCATCAATGTCAATGTCAGAGGGGCGAGGGATTGATGCATCAATATGGTCGAGTACGTTGTATGCACAAGCATGAATATAAAACAGTTCCACTCATATAGAATATTGATAGTCTTCTTGATCAAGAATAATAGGGACAAAATTCTTGATGTTTGTGACAGCAAAAGCCGGATGAAAAGATAACTTTGTGGAGGGAAGTGGGGTGTCATCTATGCCAGAGGTAGAACCATTAGATTTAGGAGAAGTGGGAGGAGACATGATAGCCACAGGTTAGAAATTCCAATAGAGAAGGCACCGCGGTGGGGGGGGGGGGTGTGTTGGCGGCGGCCAAGAGGGGAGGGGAGGGGAATTTTTAGGGTTTTTGGGATGTTAGGCTATTGATACCACGTAAGATATTAGAATAATTTCCCTTAGGGATTTCTTTCATTAATCACAATATATATAGTTGTACAAATGTGATTCTTAATACAATAAGAATCCTATGTTATCTTAAATACATGATACTAATAAATACTAACCGTTGATATTTACCTGTCTCGATTTCTCTTTATTTTGCTTTATTGCAAACACACATCTAGTTTCAGAGCACCAAGTCCAAGTGGCCAACTGTTATGAAGCCATGTAGTTGTTTCAGCGATGAGCCAACCACATTAGTTCAATGATGGCTGAAGCTTCTATATTTACTAGTTCATTTCTATTTTAGATGTTATTTTGTACTCTTAAAAACTCTTAGATGCTCTTGACTATGTGTGTGGGCCTAAACATATTTCAGTTCAGCATTGTATTTCGTATATTAGTTCTAGATTTATCTATCGTATTGTGTTTGGTTAGGATTTAAATATCCATTGCGATTCACTTTTTTATTCATTTATTGAAATAAGAGATGAAATTCTAGTTGAAGTGAGTTCAATTGAACTCCTTTCCTTACCTTTAGCTTCACTATTATGTATTAAATCTTAATTATCTTTAACGAAATTCTGAATCTATCACTTCCTACAGTAGTAAGAAATAAAATTTTAAATGTACACCTATGTTAGAATGGTGAAAATATCAAAGATTTTTGTTTGCGCAAACAAAGCAATAATAGTCCAAAGAAGTGATATAGATTATCATTAATAAGTGAATATCATAAACATATTAGTAACTAGTTACTACTTTTTTGTCAAATGGACCTAAAGCATGTGGCATGTTTGTCTACGACTTCACTTGCTCTCTTAAGTCGAAACAACTTCAAAGACAAGAAACAATAATTTTATAAAATATAACTTAGTTTAACTATAAAAATATCCAACTGAATAAGGTTAGAAAGACCATCCATCAAGTTGGCTGTCAATTTTTGTCTTAATTTGCCGCACTTGGTTTTGATTTTTTTTTTATAATTCAGGTATCAGGTTTGTGACTATTTCACTAGTATTATTTAGACGTCCTGAAGATAATAGACCCGGTTCCTCATCGCTATCACCAAGATAAATCGCGGGATGTTCTTCATTAGCTAGGGTCTGAGAGCGGACAACTGATTAATGATACAAGGCTCAACCCCCTGGCGGGGATCGATTCCACACTACGCATGTCAGCGCGTCTTAGCGCCCATCCTTTGCCACTGAAATATGCCCCGGGGAACAATTCACTGGGCACTCGAACACGGAACCCCTCCCACCATACCCTTAGTGAAATGACCACTGGACCAAATACTTTTGAGTAAACTAAGGTAGGGTAAACTTTTTAAAGTGACTTGTTCCACCGCAGTACGGCTCCATATTCCAGAAAATTCCACCCCGGCTGACCCTACGGATTAGTATAAATCGTTTTGTCTTTCCACTAGTTGAGAGATTTTTTTAGGAGAACAAAGTTTCACTCTCACTGATCAGGGAAATCGAACACGAGACCCCAGATAATAATACCCTAGTGAAATAGCCACTACGCCAAACACTTTGGATACTTGGTTTTGATTTTTAAACGTACCAACAATCACGCTGATTTTTGTTGTTTCCCAAAGTTATTAATCTCAAGTAGTGAAGTGGTCAACTTGCAATAGAAGTGAAAACACATGCTTGTGGCAACTATAAAACTGTCATTTTCTGCAATCGCAAGAGTCAAGATACAGTCCAAATTCTTTTTTTGTTCACATCCGTTCTCACACGATGTTCACGAAATGTATTTCAAAATAAGTTTTACATAATCAGATTACTTAAATTGTAACGGCATAAACTCGATTTAATAATATTGATTGATAATATAGAATAAATAATATTATCATAACAATAATAACATATCTAATAATTATTCAGTATAATTTCATAAATAAGGTCAGAGAAGGATAGTGTGTACACAACATTGTCTCTACCTTATGAAGGTAGAGATGTTGTTTTCGATGAGCCTTCGGCTTATCCTAATAAATAATAAGTAATTTATTATAAAATGTTAAGTTACTCTTATGGTATAAAAAAATCATTGTACTATTGGTGTGTATAGTGGCGGACGCAAAAATATTTCCAACTGGGTGCACACATTTAATAAATAAGGGATAGATGAGTCACTATACATT
The DNA here is from genome assembly GCA_029844215.1 of Przewalskia tangutica. NCBI lineage: Eukaryota > Viridiplantae > Streptophyta > Magnoliopsida > Solanales > Solanaceae > Przewalskia > Przewalskia tangutica. The sequence goes on along the minus strand of CM056739.1, from coordinate 10,995,720 downwards.
ATATATACATAAATCTAAAATTTTAACCTAACTAAACAGTGTAATTTTCGGACGAAAGTGGATGCACTTGCACCCATATCAGTATACATGCGTCCACCTTTGGGTGTGTATACCTTAAATCGATATGATTTAATGAATTCCTAATTGAAGCGGTAAGGATAGATAGGGGTGGCGGGAGAAGGTCGGCTACTGAAAATTCATTAAATATGGATACATTATTAATTTAGAATCTAATAAATTAAAAATATTAGAATTAGAATTTATAAGCTTTAAATTCTAACTCCCCATTCTATTCCTTCTGGCTTCCATCATGCATTAAGTGCTTTTTTAAAAATAAAATAAGAATAAAGTGAATCAATTTTCCCGGGTAAAGAAAATCAACTTGCCGTTTCAAATTAACGGCCGTCCTTGTCCCACGTTATAGTTACGACACAGCCGGCACCTTATTTCCCGCCTTCTTTCTTCATTTTATTTAAGTGGACACGAACCACACACATAGATTGAATTTAATAAATAAATAAGGTAGGATTGTATCTGTCTCAATTTATGTAAAAATATTCTACTAGATATGGGAGATTAGGAAATCAAATAAATCTTAATATATAAACAAATTTTAAAAAAATTGTGTAGTTATTATTTATCTTATTAAGGTGTGTTTGGTATAAAAATATTTTAAAAAAATAAGTGATTTTCTTCTAATTTTAAATGTTTGGTAAATGAGTAGAACATATTGTTTCAAAAATATTTATATGTCATCTAGAAAAACACTAGGAGGGTTGGAGGAGAGCGGTGGGGTAGTAAAAGAGTGGGGATGGAGCGAATACAATGAATTTGGCTAGCGTTTGACCATAAATTTTGGATCAGATTTTAAAAATTTATCATCATATATTTGTCTTGGCATGAAATTTGATTAACTTTAGAAAATTTATCTTCAAAATATTTTCAAGTTTCAAGAAGTTTTTGGAAGAAATTTCACTTCTACTTACAAAATTCAAATTTTCCAAGTAAAATGCATATCCAATTACAACTTCAATTTCCAAAAATCACAACTTCAAAAACTCAAATTTTAAAATTTTAAACTTTAAAATATCAAAAACTCAAATTTTAAAATTTTAAACTTTAAAATCTATGGATAAACGGAAATATCATTTATGAACCCTGTTTTCCGCTCTATCAGGGAAGTCATTTTGTAAAGAATTAATCCCTTGATTATTCTTATTGATGAAAGACGTATATATACAAGTTACAATAGGAGAATCATATTTCCAATTTACATCTAAAACCCTATTCTATAAGGAGACTAACTATACAATTATGGTAATATTACAATAATAATTAAGGTACAAGACTAATTCTAATATATCCAAATATACATCAAGTATAACACTGTTCCGTGAACAGTGCTCAGGTAAGGGTCGCAGCGCTGTGGACTTCATTTAACACACCCCCGCAGTCATAGCGGGCGATATTCGTACGCTGAGACTGTCTCTAAAATCTTCAAAAAGGACCGAGGGAAGACTATTTGTAAAGATGTCTGCAATCTGATATCTGGAAGAGACATGACAGACGTGTACTTGTCCTTTAGCTACATTCTCTCGAACAAAGTGAATATCAATCTCTATGTGTTTAGTGCGCTGGTGCTGAACTGGATTACCAGAAAGGTAGATGACACATATATTATCACAATACACTAAGGTAGCTTTCTCAATAGGACAATGAAGCTCTAAAAGTAGATTTCGTAACCAACATGACTCAGAAACCACATTGGCTACCCCTCGATATCTGGCCTCTGAACTTGAACGTAAAAGCGTGGATTGACGCTTGACAGACCATGAGACCAAGTTATTACCTAAAAACATGCAATATCCAGACGCATCGCTCGTGTCGTGACAACCACTCCAATCAAGATCTATATAGGAGATTAGTGTAGACGCCGACGGCGATACAAACGCAAGTCATACTCGTTGTTCTCGAATGTACTAAGAATATGTTCAACTCGATCATGCATAAATAAACACACACGTTGTACGACATATGTAATATCGATCGCGTGAACGCCGATATCAAGGCGGCGCAAGACTACGATAATGGCCGGATCCTCATAGAGAGCTACCGCAACACCCAACTTGGGTTTAGTATCAACTGGAGTAGAAGTGGACTTACAGGATGACATCTCAGCCCTCTCAATGATCTCTGCTGCATACTTCCTCTGTGATAAGAAAAATTCACATGCATGACGAATTACATCAATCCCTAAAAAGTAACTCAATAGGCCCAAGTCCTTCATGGAAAACTCAGAACTGAGCATTGTCATAATGTACTTTCGCAAAGCATCAGAAGAGGCAGTCAAGATAATATCATCAACATATAATAGAATATAAGCCAAGGAAGATCCCTGACGGTATATGAATAATGAGTTATCAGACCTGTTGTGAGAGAAACCCATAGTCGAAACATAGTCAGCAAACCTCTTATACCATGCCCGTGGAGACTGCTTAAGCTCATACAAGGATTTTCTTAATAAACATACATGATTATGATATTTAGTATCCCTAAACCCCAAGGGCTGATGCATATATACTGTCTCATGAAGATCACCATGTAGGAAAGCATTCTTCACATCTAGCTGATGAATAAGTCATGATTTCGAAAGGGCCAAGCTGAACACAGTACAAATAGTCGCCGCCTTGACCACCGGGTTAAAATTCTCACCACAATTCACACTAACCTGCTGAGTCTTACCATCACCTACAAGACGAGTCTTATTCCTTGCAAACGAACCATCAAAATTCTCTTTATGAGCAAAACTCCACATAGATTGAATAATATTAACCCCAGATGGATGGGGCACCAACTCTCACGTCTTATTATCAATAAGAGCATCATATTCATTGGTCATAACAATTTTCCAATTAGCGTCATTTAGGGCAGACACAAGATTACGGGGTAAGGGAGACTTAAGAATATTAGAATTTAAATTAAAATATATTTTTGGTTTAACAATACCCCGTTGACTATGAGTGATGAGACCATGACTTGGGGCTGGATGGTGTGAATTTTGGGAATTTTTGGGAGACGGGATGGACTGGCCAGCAGGCAGTGGGCCTGCTGGCTGAATTTCGGAAATTACGGTCGAAGTCGACGCAGCGCCGCGATCTTGGGCGTGACGCTTGATGAACTGCAGAGCTCTCTGAAGTTTGGGTGTCGCGCATACACGATGACGGATTAAACCACCTCGGCTATCGACGATCAGCCGCGCGCCTTCTGGCGCATACACGACGACGTATTTTCTGACAAATTACGGAGAACATAGGGTGAGATATCATCATCCAAAAAATCATAAGAACTAGACACGGGTTTTCTACTTTAGAAAATGGAAATTGGGATTCATCAAAGAGAACATGACGACTAATGATGATTCGATTAGAGGACAAATCAAAGCATTTATAACCACGGTGATTTGACGGATAAACCAAAAATTCACACGGGGTAGAATGTGCATGAAGTTTTTTTATTATTGTGGATGGAAACAGTGGATAACATAAGCATCTAAAGACCCTAAGATAAGAATACGAAGGAGTCTTATTGTATAAAACTTGAAGACGGGAGGATTATATCAAACATTTAGAGGGAAAAATATTAAGTAGATCGGTAGCCATTTGTAGCGCATGATGACAAAACAATGGAGGGACGGAAGAATGAACCAACAAAGTGCGGATAATGTTATTAATGGTACGATTTTTTTTCGTTCAGCTTTCCCATTTTGTGAAGACGTATGAGGACAAGAAAAATGAAACATTTTGAGCACAACACTCCTTAAACTCCCCATTGTCATACTCTTTACCATTATCCCCTCTAGTGTCACACCTCATGAGAGGACTCCCCGTCTTGAAATCCTTCACAGAAAACTCAAACGGATCAAAATCAATAAAAATCCAATTATCAGTAGTGAATTTACGGACATACATCAAATTTTTAATCAATTTTGGGACATGAAGGGTATTTTCAGGACAAGTGGTGGATAAAGAGGAGACAAAGTTTTACTACCATAACCCTTAATTGGAATAGAACTGTCATTACCAACAATTATACCACGTTTACTGCTCTAATTAGAATAAGACGAGAGAGTACTTTGGTCGGATGTCATGTGGGTAGTGGAACCTGTGTCCATGTACCAATTAGGGTCCGGTTGAGTCAAGCCAGACGTGTGCATCTCTGTTTCAATATCGGTATGAGTGGGACCCATTGCGTGGTGGGCCTAAGGGGGTGAGGTCTAAGTATACCGGATCACTGGCCGCCATACCGGTCCGAACCCCGAGTCCGCATGAGAAGTTAAGCGGGCCGCGACGCCAGACGGCCGAGATTGAGGCGTCGCGGCAGTAATGCCGAGCCGCGGTTGTGGCATCGACCCACCGCCATCCGCCCGTGGCCCTCCGGGTCCTAGAACTATTGTTGCTGACGGTTTCCCCCGTTGTTGCCGCTGCGATTCTTGCCATTATTCTTCCGATTTTGGCCCATCTTAACACCCCCGTTGTTGTGATTTTGGGTCACACTGGCTGGATTGGAAGGGGAAAAATTGAAAGCAGTCATCATGATGACGGGTCTTGCTCCGATCGATGCCCTTTTAGCCAAACGCTTCTTCCAAAGTGAGCATGGACCGGACTTGATAGAACTCCGACAGGGGGTTACTTTGACGAATAACCGAAGCAACCCCTGTATAGGCCTTAGATAGACCGACAATCATATGAATAACTAGACGACTATTAGAAATAGGAGAACCTACGTTGCGAAGTTGGTTTGCCAAGTCCTTGAGGCGTTTGCAATAAGAAGAAATATTTGGAAAATTCGCCATAGCAACTTGAGAGAATTCATGCTCAATGATAACAATGCGAGAATGACTGTTATCTTGGAAGATGTCACACAATCGATTCCACGACACCATAGCTGTGGAGTTTAGTTCCATAATCGTTTGTAAAAAATCCAAGGAGATAGTGGCATAAATCCACTGGAGAACCTTGACATTAAACATGACCCATATCTACTGCTTTGGTGGGCACAACCGTTATAGATGTAGACGTAATATCATCCCCGTAGGAGTAGTGGGAAGGATGATGTGGTGAAAAACTTTATGTGCGATAGCATGAATCTTGAATAATTCTGCCCACGTCCCATATTGGACGTTTTCTAGATCAAGAACAATAGGAAGAACACTCTTGATGTTGGAAACTGTGAGGGCAGGATGAAACGTGTTTTTATCAATCATGGTGAATAAAACACGAAGATTCGGAGAAGGGAATTTGGGAGAGAAGAGTCGCGACTTTGGTTGAAAAACCGAGAGGAAGGGCCGCGACTGGAGCAAGAAATCCGAGAAAGAGATATTTTTGAGGAGCGGAAGCAAGGTAAAGAGAACCTAGACTCTTGAAATGAAAGAATTAATCCCTTGATTATTCTTATTGATGAAAGGCGTATATATACAAGTTACAATAGGAGAATCATATTCCTACTTTACATCTAAAACCCTATTCTATAAAGAGATTAACTATACAATTATGATAATATTATAATAGTAATTAATGTACAAGACTAATTCTAATATATACCAAATATACATCAAATATAACACTGTTCTGTGAACAGTGCTCGGGTAAGGGCCACGACGCTGTGGACCTTGGGCCGCGGCGTTGTGGGCTTCATTTAACAATTTTCATTAACTTTTAGGAATTTGTTTTTTTCTAATGAAAATATTTAGTAAAATACTACTGTATGACCAATCAAACATAAAAAGTTAAAAAATATTTTCCTTCATAGCAAACACATTTAAATATACTATAATAACAAAAAATAATGACACGTAAATTGAATGAGAAAATGAACTAATAATCGATTTCTTTTTCAAATATAGAAGAAAAAAAAGGTATACTACCATAGTAATATATTGTACTACGTTGGAAGCCTTTGCTGTTTCAATACGATTTGTAGATAAAGACGTGCCGAGTGCCACTGTTCGTATACTGAAATGTTGATAATGAAAGTGCCTTTTTATTTTTTGTTCAAATTCTAAAAATAATTTGTTAATTGATTTTTCTGTCGATTATGATCCAGTGCTTTTGGGACTAAAAACATCAAAATAGGAGTGAGACAACATTAATATATTCTTGTACCTATTATCGTCTAATAAGGGGTATATTGAGGAGATATGCTTGAAAGTATATGTATGTCCTAGAGACAATATGTATTAGGAAAAAATGTATTTTATACACATTCATATTTATATTAATGATGATTAATATTATGGCATTTGCATTTGTTGAATTATTAGTTGATTGTTTATAATATTCTATAAATGCATCTTTAGAGTTTACGTATTTATTAATGATGTGAGAATTAATGTTATAACGTAACTCTTAAATTATCTCGACTAATGATCATCGAGATTGGGATATCGATGATATGTGACACGTCGACATGTGGTATGCATCATATCCTTAGGGGATGTAGTATGTCTCACTTGCTACGAGTTATGTCAACTCGTGATGGACACATGGATACTTGTATTGGTATACCCTGCTGATGTAATGTTTTATTATATGTCTATAATGTCATCGTCATGTGGGAGATAGAAGTCCTTAGACTTGAGGTCAATATCACCTTGTTTACGGAGTAATGCACTTTGATCCTGTCCTAAGCTCAAATGTCTTATAGGTTGAGACGCGGTTTGTTTTGGGTGCTGTTGACACCCAATTTTGACCCTCCCGTCCAGTCATCAACTATAAAATTAGACTAATTTCGTAAAATAATTTTTTATGATTTTTTATAATAAAATGCAGCGATAAAACATAAATACCGGCATAAATAAATAATTTAATAATGGCGTCGCGTCTTACTTAGAGTATTAAGCACTTAGAGTCCCGCACCCGCGTTAATTAATTTAGCAGTGACGTCGCGTCAAGTAGCATAGCCGCATTTATTAATACGCAAGAGATTTTCATAATCATTTGTGATTTAAAATCAATTTTTTAATCTAAATACATGCATTTAATAGCGTCGCATTTATAAAAGCTTTAAACAATTCTTAAATATCATACTTGCATTTAACATTTAAATAATTTAATCTAAACTCAATTCATTTTTAATTTAACTCCGCGATAATGCACAATAATAAGTTTTTAAATAATAGCGTCGCATTTATAAAAGCATTAAGCAGTCCTTAAACAATTTAATGATAATCTAAACCCATTCAATTTTTAAGTTAACATAATGAATCAATTTTAATAACGGATCGCATATAAATATTGAGAAACTAATTAAATAACACGCCCGCATTTATTATCGTAATAGTTTTATAACTCGAAATTAGACTAATTTAGCACCTAAATAATTAGACTAATTTAGCACCTAAATAATTAGACTAATGTAGCACCTAGATAATTATAATAAAGCACCTAATTAATTTAATCACATTTGTTAATTAATTAATTATAACACTAACCTAAAATTAATACCCAATACCTAATTAATACTCAGCCCACCTTTTAATTTTTGCCCGACCCAAACCCGCCAAATTTCACTCGCCTCTATCCTATATCCGCCCATACCCCTCAGCCCAATCCATTTTCGCCCCCCTTCAGCCCTCTTCATCGTCTCCCTCGTCCAAAGCCTAAAAAAAAAACACAGAACCCTAGAGCTTCTTCAATCGCCGCCCGGATTTCTCGCCGGAGAATCCGGGACTTTCCTTCACCCACGCACCCTGGTCAGCTTTTCTTACCCATGCACCCTCTTCCAACGATTTCTTACCATAATAACATCAAATCAGCCTTCACGAAATCAGTACAAAAATCACACGAAATCACACCAGTAGCTTACCAAGTTTAGAGTCGAACGTAGGCTATATAAGTGAGGCCATTGTTACGTGCAAAGGCATCCAGAAAACATTGGGAAATCAGAAGAGTCCAATAGCAACAGTAGCACAGTAGAGCGGAGCACGATATGTCATACCCATAGCATCGACACCTTAGCAGCAGTGAGGAATCACATAGCAATTTAGGGCAGTCGAACATAGAGCGGAGCACAATAGGGCATACCCATAACATCGACACCTTAGCAGCAGTGAGGAATCACATAGCAATTTAGGGCAGTCGAACATAGGGCAGAGCACAGTAGTAAACACAATCAAGGAATCAACAAGCAAAACCTTCCCCTCTGTTTCGCATCGCAAAGCCCAAAACCCGTCGAGTGGCTCCGACGACTTGATACGCTGCCCCGGGTCGCTGTCCGGAGAAGGTAATCTCGCCTCCTTTCATATTTTCTCATTCGTATTTTGTGATATATGTGATGATTATGTGTTGTTTAAATACGCTTAGCTAATGTAGCTGTTATTTGTGTATGTAGAATATTTTAAAACTCGTTGGGTTGATACTGTCTGTTGTTGGAATCCTTCGCAGTGGCATGTTTTGTTATATCTTCTTTGGAGTGTCAAAAGCACAACTAATTGTTATCTGATCAAATTAGGGGTGTTGGCTTGAAGCTGGTTAATTGGGAAAACTGATTCGAGAAATGGCCTTAAGTAAATTTCAGTCTTTACCCCTCTATTAATAGTCTACGTCGCTCTAACCTAAGCTGAGTAAAAGTGGAATTCCTATACTTTTCTACAGCCGCGATTATGTGTGTCATCTCTAAAATGAACATCTACATCAGACCCTTGAAGTTACTAAACAAATAAATTGGCCTCGTAAATGATTTGGATATGTTCATCGACGCAGTAAGGCATGATAGTGCACTGCCATCATCCTTAGGCATATATGGGTAAAAGATTGTTTATCTTAAAATATGTGTGCTGTGCTCTCCTTCCTCTTTCGATTCTTCCCATGTTCCCGTACTGCTAGGGTCAGGTACCTGTTCCTGTTCTAATCTGACCCCCGTATATTCGTTAACTTTAAACACATGATGTACTCTAATTCACCCGGTCGAGTGTTGTCATGCATTGAATATAGCTTATCAGAAAGATGTGTGTTTAGCCCAATAAAAAATAGCTTTGCAACCCCTTTGAAATAGGATCTTAAATTGTTATTGCTTCATTTCAATATCTTGGTACATGCTTTCCTAAATTAGTTGTCCAACTAATACTTGTGGCCTGTATACTAATATGATTATAGCATTTAAATGGACATGTGTATGCAGGAGTTTGAGGATTAAGTTATTATGTCTTAAGGGTTGTCTGAAGTGTGAAAATGTAGTTTGAGTTTATTTCAGTACGTTTTAAAGTACTAACATTCACTGTATGTTGAGAATCATGTGTGCTTTACGTCATCTATAGGCTTAGCAGGTTATCAACTTGTTATTTTCCCAAAAAAAGAGGTCAAATACTGGAGATGTTAATGTGTACTGTTGTCTGTTACTATCCGTAGGACTCATATCTCCTCCATGTTTAGCTCCTTTATTTACACACCTACTGCTCCCGATCCGAATGCTTCACTGGCCCGATTTTCCTCGTTTGCATTGCTCACATGGGCTATCAAGGCCTATCACCTAGGTGAATAATACTCTATATGTGTTTCTTTTCTTACTTCAAATCATCAACTCGGTGTATACTAGTGTCGCATTTGAGATTTGAGTTATGTCAGGACTCGAATATAGATGCATGTGTCTTTATTTGCATTGTTTTTGATAATTTGAATATATACTAATCCTTCTCATTTTCTTTTTCTTACATGAAACGCATCGGAGCAAACAAGAAGAGTCTCATGGCGAGACTCATCATGAGCCACTTCAAATGGCAACCCGCACCTGCATCCATCGAGTTCCATCTTCAAGAACTCTTAGAAAAACAAATAGGACAAGATGACGTTGTCATCCGCTCTCGACTCCTCTTACTCTCTAAAATTAATTGCCTCATTATGCCTTTATTTGTTTATTCGCAATTCTATTTATTTTGTAATAATAAGAGACATAGACGATTCTTGTCGAAATAAATAAATCATGGTAGTTTAAAATCGGCAAGGCACTTCTAATTATCTATTTTAGGCTTGTCACTTCATATCTAATCCTTTGCTGAATTATTAAAATTGCATATCTAAAACTAACGCTCACTTCTTTAATTTCGCAGATAAATCTATGACCCATAAATCGACTTGGTATCATAAATGATATAAAGACACACTTTAAAACTATATAGCATTAGCCTTATAAATCTTTATTAGTATCGTCCTTTCATAAACACTTGCAAATATTTTCAAAACGCTCATAAATAATTAACCCTAGGTTTGGCAGACAACCGCAAGTTAGCGGATCTTAGAGGTGCCTAACCCCTTCCTCTAGATTAATAAAGAACCCTTACCTAATCTCATTAAGTTTAGCGGACCATTAAAATGGAGTTAATGTTTTACTTCAAACTAGTTAAACATTTAGGTGTCCTAATTCACCCAAATTAATTAGGTGGCGACTCATGACCCTTAGCATTTAAGCACCCTTTTGCACTTTTAGCACCCTTTTTATATTTTAGCATCCTTTTAAATATTTAGCATTATTTTTTATTTTCTAACCTTTTTAAGCAGCAGGAGTTTAGAAAATAAAGTCGCTATCGAAAAAGCGCGCAGTAAATGACTCCACTGGGAATTTAGGTTCTTAACCACAATGCACCTAGGGTTATTATTTGGCAATTATTTTGCATTTAATTTTTGTGTATTGTATTTTGTTTATTTTTTGCTACCTGCTTTACTGCTTTTCTTAAACTGGCATGCCGCTCATATTTCTTCCACTCTGGAAAATTCACACAATCACACACTGCATGCGAGGTGCGCTGTGCATCAAAGAAAATTCTTTCTTCAAAACCCAAATTTAGGAGAGTTGGTAACATACGTGGAGTGCGGTCTAACCGGTGGCCGCGTAGCCTTCTCACTCGAGTTGTCCGCCGGGAACTCAAGGCCTAGTAAAGACAAATCTTAGCAACACAGATAGAGCTATACCACCCTTATTTTAGGGCACGACGCATTTACCTTAGGTGGGTCAATCCTTGGCATTGACACCACAATTAGGAAGACACCAAACTTGTCGACGTTTCTCAACCCAACGACCAACCAAAGATATTATGTGTAGCGTGGCAATGACAGACAAATCCAAACCCAATCATGACATGCTGAAATTGGGAAAAGTGCACCGTCGTTTGGTCGCCATTTCCAACAAAGGCATTATAGTTGGACGACTTGGACAAATCCGTCATAATCTCGCATAAGTGACGTTAGGCTTACCTCGCATAAAGAGGTCCCCGCATGTTAGGAAACGTTTGAATGTGCTATATGCGATATATCCGCTACATACCGCAAATTATGTGCTTTATGCTAACATCGTTTGTTGCATTTTTAGAAAATTTATCATCCTCCCAAAGTGGTCGGTCAGATTTGACTCAACAATGCCGGAGCATCCACACTTCACCAGTCCAAGGCAAGAAATGATGATATGATCGCTCGGGCGTCTGAGCCAAATGGTTTGGGAATTATTCCTGTCAGCGAAACAGAACCTTCAGAAGGGAGGAATATCACCAGTCAGGAAGAATGTATTGCACAGCTGCTGCAACAAATTGCTGATATGCAGGTTGAGATGGAGAGGCTTAATCGACCAACCTATCCATTAGCTTGAATACCCCTATGCCGCATCAAAGGGCCACTACTTCACAAACCATCCCGGATCGACCTCCACCACCACATATCTCCGAACTCCACAAAGGCCACCAGTCACCGAACAAACCGCCCCTCGCCCAGCCAACCCTCAACCCCACCTTCAAAATGACCCTCCTACTACCCATATACCTCAGCCCCCGCCTGCGTACCTCACCATAATCAGCCCTAATCGCCAGGCCAACCAATACCCACGCACCACACCCATTACCAGCCCCAGCAAACAACCCAGACAGCTAACTTATGCAACAGAAGCCCAGCCTTTTACCGTCCCCGTGCTTCACCAAGAAGGGGATCATTACGAAGAAATGGAGAGGGAAGTCCGAGCCAAAATGGACGAGGACGTGGCCAAAGAAATTCATAGTCTGAAAGAAGCGGTTCGGGGCATGCGATCGGACAAAGGTCACGAAGGACTAGACTACGAGGATCTTTGCATGCATCCAGACGTGGAACTGCCTATGGGGTACAAGGTGCCGAAGTTTGAACCATTTGATGGAAAAGGGAACCCCCGTGCACACCTGAGGTCATATTGCGACAAGCTAATCGGGGTAGGGAAGAACCCAGTGGTCATTATGAAGTTGTTCATTCGAGCTTGACCGCGAGGCACTAGATTGGTATACCACCAAGATCCGCGAAATGGCACACCAAATGCATTGCCCAAGATTTTGTGGAGCGGTTCAGTTCAACACGTAAACCGCCGCGAGTTCTACTTAATGAAGTTGGAGAAAGACTACGAAACATTCAGAGAATACGCCATGAGGTGGCGTTCAGAGGCAGCGAAAGTGCAACCACCCATGGTGGAGAGTGAGATGACCACATTATTCGTACAATCTTTGAAGGATGCAACCTACTATGAGCGGATGATAAGCGTCATCTGCGGAATTTTGCGTGTTATTAGAATGGCGACTTCGTAGAAGGTATTAAACCGGTAGGATTACAAATGGCAAGATTACAGTGCAACTAATAAGGCGATTGATCGGGGACACTCTGAGTACTTCACAGAGAAGAAAGAGACGATTTCTTCCATGTTTGTACAAGAACGCAAACCCAAGCATTCATAACATACCAAAACCCATCATACTACCACAACTACCACACACTATATATAACACTTCACAAGCACCGTTTATCACGCCCCGCATAGATCCACCCATCAAGCCCGCCAAATGAATAGAGCACCCAATGCACCTGAGCAAATAAGAATTTTGAAGGAAAACCACCCAAAGTTCGCACCCCACTAGTGAACCCATACCTCAAATATATGAAAGGTCATGAGCCGCAGCCTAATCCAACCGACATGGAAGGATCCCGACCCTATCCCAAGATGGTATGATGAGAACAAGCGCTGCGCGTATCACTCCGATAGCCCATGACATGACACTGAAGGTTGCCACTCCTCGTGACGAATCGGCGTTAATCGGAGAAGGGTAATTCAGCTAAAGGATCCTTCCCCAAATGTGCATGATAACCCCTTGCCAAACCACGACCACGTCAATATGCACCTGATAACCTTGGATGAGGAATACACTTCGCCATGCCCATTCCGCCTCGAATCGATCATTTATCCGGCGTGCACCACGCAGAGGCCGTAAGAGGAGATAGCGAGCATGAAGACCCGGCCATCCACGAGCGCAGCGTGAAGGCGTATTGATTGGATTTGCACCGCATGCGGTCCGCCAGAGCACGGATAGGAAAAGCGATTTATTTTAGCGAATAATTTATAAACTCATATTTAAGCTTTAATAATGTTTTCTTCGTTTTGCTTGTAATGAACTACGTTTGACTGATTCCTTAAGTGGATACGTGGCGCCGCCTCGCCGGTCCCACATCTAGAAATTTTAATCTTCCCAATATTCGCTTGTAATGAACTACGTTCAACCCGATTCCTCGTGGGATACGTGGCGCCTAAATCGGCTTCACACCATTAGGAAACTTTCCCTTTGCTTTGAAAATGACAAGAATACACATAGCCTACAAGAACTACATTGAGACCCATTTTAGCCGACACGCTTTTCAAAATCGACAAGCAGGGAAACTGCATGGGTTGCAAGTCCAAACAAGCGCACGCAGATATCAAGGAACAAGGCGAAGTCAAATATGAATCGACCCCAAAACTCACAAATTTTTCTTTGGCGCAGTCTTTTAATATTAATGTAAGAAAAGTGCAATACCAAGCGTAAAATACGATTTAAAAGTCTCTTCGCAGCGAGAAAAGCAAAGCGCAGGATGACAACAATCCAAAGTCCGCAGCAAGAGCAGCAGCAGCAGAAAGGGGCATCAACAATCGGCAATCAAAGTTCAGAGTTCCGCAACAAAACCTAGCGCATCAACTCGAGCATAAAGTCAAATTGGCAACCCACGCATCGCACACAGCAAAGGCATCATGGCAATTCGTCAGCTGCAACGTTCAGCATCTTGCAGGAGCATTTATTCTACAGGAGCAGCAACACGTCCAGACAACGACGTGATCAGCAAGTCCATGCAACGACGCCCGGAAGAACACGCCCGCATAACGGCGTAATCAAGAAGTCCACGCAACGGCGCATGAAGAACACGCCCGCACAACGACGTAATCGGCAAGTCCATGCAACGACGCCAAGAAGAACACGCCCGCATAACGGCGTAATCAAGAAGTCCACGCAACGGCGCCAGCAAAGAACACGCCCACACAACAACGTGATCGCAAGTCCACGCAACGACGCCAAAGAAGAACACGCCCGCACAACGGCGTGTCGGCAAGTCCGTGCAACGGCGCCAAGAAGAACACGCCCGCACAACGACGTAATCGGCAAGTCCATGCAACGACGCCAAAGAAGAACACGCCCGCACAACGACGTAATCGAAGTCCACGCAACGACGCCAGCAGAATATCGCCCGTGCAACGGCGTGATCGCGAAGTCCACGCAACGACACCAAAGAAGAATACATCCGGCAGACGTTATCGGCAAAGAAGTCCACGCAACGACGCCAAAGAAGAACACGCCCAGCAACGGCGTTATCAAGACAACAAGTCTACGCAACGACGCCAAAGAAGAACATCGCCCGTGCAACGACGCTTATCAAGACAACAAGCCCAAAATGACGCCATCATCGCGATATCACATCCACGCAGGGCAATTGCGGCAGGACAACATACCGCGTTCACAATCGCAACACGCCCTGCGCAAGGGCGAAAATCACAAAGATTCGCAACATCGCGTCAACACAAAGCAGCATCACACTTTTGCGAGATAACCTTTTTACTCACGGTTGCATTACTTTTAAAATTATACATCATCATTTTTCGCTTTAATGATTATGCACTAACCGCTTGTTCAAGTCTTAGCATGCGAAGCGAGGAGCACAACGTGGATTTTCTCTTCACAACGGGCAATTTGTTGGGGCCAACCTTCCCAACGATTGGCGGCGGCCTCAGCGTCGGTCCACTCGCTCACATCACCGTAGAACCCAAAGACCACAAGCCATAGCAAGACACCCCGTGTTCAAGCCGATTATATTCTTTTACTTTTTACACAGCCCGATGTCATCATAACTCGACATCGGGCGTTTTAAGTCCGCGTTAGCCCGCCTTGGTGTTTTGACCATGGTAACCCAGTGTCGTCATAACTCGACACTGGGACAGCTTTGAGTCCGCATTAGCCCGCCCTGGTGTTTCGAACATGGTAACCCAAAGGTCGTCATAACTCATTTCGACAGATTTTGATTTTTGCGTCGGCCTTGTCTACCGCCAAAGATTTTGCAGTTCGAAGATCGAGACAAAATTGGCTATGAGTCAACGTCTTTGTCCGAAGATTCTTCCATCATCTCCATACAAAGAGGGACAACTGTTGACATCCAATTTTGACCCTCCCGTCCAGTCATCAACTATAAAATTAGACTAATTTAGTAAAATAATTTTTTATGATTTTTTATAATAAAATGCAGCGATAAAACATAAATACCGGCATAAATAAATAATTTAATAATGGCGTCGCGTCTTACTTAGAGTATTAAGCACTTAGAGTCCCGCACCCGCGTTAATTAATTTAGCAGTGACGTCGCGTCAAGTAGCATAGCCGCATTTATTAATACGCAAGAGATTTTCATAATCATTTGTAATTTAAAATCAATTTTTTAATCTAAATACATGCATTTAATAGCGTCGCATTTATAAAAGCTTTAAACAATTCTTAAATATCATACTTGCATTTAACATTTAAATAATTTAATCTAAACTCAATTCATTTTTAATTTAACTCCGCGATAATGCACAATAATAAGTTTTTAAATAATAGCGTCGCATTTATAAAAAGCATTAAGCAGTCCTTAAACAATTTAATGATAATCTAAACCCCATTCAATTTTTAAGTTAACATAATGAATCAATTTTAATAACGGCATCGCATATAAATATTGAGCACTAATTAAATAACACGCCCGCATTTATTATCGTAATAGTTTTATAACTCGAAATTAGACTAATTTAGCACCTAAATAATTAGACTAATTTAGCACCTAAATAATTAGACTAATGTAGCACCTAGATAATTATAATAAAGCACCTAATTAATTTAATCACATTTGTTAATTAATTAATTATAACACTAACCTAAAATTAATACCCAATACCTAATTAATACTCAGCCCACCTTTTAATTTTTGCCCAGCCCAAACCCGCGACCCGCCAGCCCACTCGCCCCTCTATCCTATATCCGCCCAAACCCCTCAGCCCAATCCATTTTCGCCCCCCTTCAGCCCTCTTCATCGTCTCCCTCGTCCAAAGCCTAAAAAAAAAACACAGAACCCTAGAGCTTCTTCAATCGCCGCCCGGATTTCTCGCCGGAGAATCCGGGACTTTCCTTCACCCACGCACCCTGGTCAGCTTTCCTTACCCATGCACCCTCTTCCAACGATTTCTTACCATAATAACATCAAATCAGCCTTCACGAAATCAGTACAAAAATCACACGAAATCACACCAGTAGCTTACCAAGTTTAGAGTCGAACGTAGGCTATATAAGTGAGGCCATTGTTACGTGCAAAGGCATCCAGAAAACATTGGGAAATCAGAAGAGTCCAATAGCAACAGTAGCACAGTAGAGCGGAGCACGATAGGGTATACCCATAGCATCGACACCTTAGCAGCAGTGAGGAATCACATAGCAATTTAGGGCAATCGAACATAGAGCGGAGCACAATAGGGCATACTCATAGCATCGACACCTTAGCAGCAGTGAGGAATCACATAGCAATTTAGGCGATCGAACATAGGCGAGCACGAGTAAACACAACCGCGAATCGCAAGCAAAACCTTCCTCTGCTTTCGCATCGCAAAACCCAAAACCCGTCGAGTGGCTCCGACGACTTGATACGCTGCCCCGGGTCGCTGTCCGGAGAAGGTAATCTCGCCTCCTTTCATATTTTCTCATTCGTATTTCGTGATATATGTGATGATTATGTGTTGTTTAAATACGCTTAGCTAATGTAGCTGTTATTTGTGTATGTAGAATATTTTAAAACTCGTTGGGTTGATACTGTCTGTTGTTGGAATTCTTCGCAGTGGCATGTTTTGTTATATCTTCTTTGGAGTGTCAAAAGCACAACTAATTGTTATCTGATCAAATTAGGGGGTGTTGGCTTGAAGCTGGTTAATTGGGAAAACTGATTCGAGAAATGGCCTTAAGTAAATTTCAGTCTTTACCCCTCTATTAATAGTCTACGTCGCTCTAACCTAAGCTGAGTAATAAGTGGAATTCCTATACTTTTCTACAGCTGCGATTATGTGTGTCATCTCTGAAATGAACATCTACATCAGACCCTTGAAGTTACTAAACAAATAAATTGGCCTCGTAAATGATTTGGATATGTCTACTGATTGCAGTAAGGCATGATAGTGCACTGCCATCATCCTTAGGCATATATGGGTAAAAGATTGTTTATCTTAAAATATGTGTGCTGTGCTCTCCTTCCTCTTTCGATTCTGCCCATGTTCCCGTACTGCTAGGGTCAGGTACCTGTTCCTGTTCTAATCTGACCCCTGTATATTCGTTAACTTTAAACACATGATGTACTCTAATTCACCCGGTCGAGTGTTGTCATGCATTGAATATAGCTTGACTGTAAAGATGTGTGTTTAGCCCAATAAAAAATAGCTTTGCAACCCCTTTGAAATAGGATCTTAAATTGTTATTGCTTCATTTCAATATCTTGGTACATGCTTTCCTAAATTAGTTGTCCAACTAATACTTGTGGCCTGTATACTAATATGATTATAGCATTTAAATGGACATGTGTATGCAGGGAGTTTTGAGGATTAAGTTATTATGTCTTAAGGGTTGTCTGAAGTGTGAAAATGTAGTTTGGGTTTATTTCAGTACGTTTTAAAGTACTAACATTCACTGTATGTTGAGAATCATGTGTGCTTTACGTCATCTATAGGCTTAGCAGGTTATCAACTTGTTATTTTCCCAAAAAAAGAGGTCAAATACTGGAGATGTTAATGTGTCTTGTTATGCATTACTATCCGTAGGACTCATATCTCCTCCATGTTTAGCTCCTTTATTTACACACCTAGCTGCTCACGATGCGAATGCTTCACTGGGCCCGATTTTCCCTGTTTGCATTGCCTCACATGGGCTATCAAGGCCTATCACCTAGGTTGAATAATACTCTATATGTGTTTCTTTTCTTACTTCAAATCACAACTCGGTGTATACTAGTGTATGCCACGAGATTTGAGTTATGTCTGAGACTCGAATATAGATGCATGTGTCTTTATTTGCATTGTTTTTGATAATTTGAATATATACTAATCCTTATCATTTTCTTTTTCTTACATGAAACGCATCGGAGCAAAAATGAAGAGTCTCATGGCGAGACTCATCATGAGCCACTTCAAATGGCAACCCGCACCTGCATCCATCGAGTTCCATCTTCAGCAACTCTTAGAAAAAAAAACAAATAGGACAAGATGACGTTGTCATCCGTCTCGACTCCTCTTACTCTCTAAAATTAATTGCCTCATTATGCCTTTATTTGTTTATTCGCAATTCTATTTATTTTGTAATAATAAGAGACATAGAGACGATTCTTGTCGAAATAAATAAATTGGGCGGGTAGTTTAAAATCGGCAAGGCACTTCTAATTATCTATTTTAGGCTTGTCACTTCATATCTAATCCTTTGCCTGAATTATTAAAATTGCATATCTAAAACTAACGCCTCACTTCTTTAATTTCGCAGATAAATCTATGGCCCATAAATCGACTTGGTATCATAAATGATATAAAGGCACACTTTAAAACTATATAGCATTAGCCTTATAAATCTTTATTAGTATGCATCCTTTCATAAACACTTGCAAATATTTTCAAAACGCTCATAAATAATTAACCCTAGGTTTGGCAGGACAACCGCAAGTTAGCGGATCTTAGAGGGTGCCTAACCCCTTCCCTCTAGATTAATAAAGAACCCTTACCCAGAATCTCATTAAGTTTAGCAGACCATTAAAATGGAGTTAATGTTTTACTTCAAACTAGTTAAACATTTAGGTGTCCTAATTCACCCAAATTAATTAGGTGGCGACTCCGCGAACCCTTAGCATTTAAGCACCCTTTTGCACTTTTAGCACCCTTTTTATATTTTAGCATCCTTTTAAATATTTAGCATTATTTTTTATTTTCTAACCTTTTTAAGCAGCAGGAGTTTAGAAAATAAAGTCGCGGTCGAAAAAGGGCGCGACAGGTGCATTACGAAGTAGATTAAAGGTGGTATGTGAGCCAAGATTAGGATTCATTCCTTGAATGTATATTCAAGTGAACACTCAGGTACTCATATGGTATTAGGTTGACTAAGTCATTGGCCAATACAATGGACATGTCTGTGATATGGTCTTGTTGTCAACTAATATAGATGAGTTATAATGATCAAGCCATTTAGATAGACACTTGACAAATCCTAAGCTTGATTGAGTGTGTCGTGAATGAAAGGATTTTATCTTCCCACATAGAGGTTCAGTTCACATGTTTCGTGTAGCTAAACTTTACATATTGAGTTCGTCTTCCGGCGCAGTCTAGGAGCTTCGTGAAGACCTTAATGTAGTTAGTGTCGATATGTAAAGGCCTGAAGGGTAACACTAAGTCAAATATTCTATCGATTGAAGGATGTAATTAGAGAGAGATTATATGTATATGTTCGGTTGATGACCGAGACATTAGAAATGGAAACAAGGCAGAAAATGGGACAGGACCGCGGCGCCATTGATTTAGGGCCGCGGTGCCAAAAACGCATGTCAGCACCGCGACGCCACTTATCCAGGGCCGCGGTGTTGAGGTGTCCAGTGGGTCCGACTCGCTGGCCCAATCTGCTGATTTGTTATATGGGTTGGTCCATGGGGGAACTCCTAGGTTGTCTTTTACAACTATAAATAAGAGGGGTTTCCCTCCCATTTCACTACACCAAAAGCAAGAGACTAATCTCTTCTAAAGCTCTGTCGGAATCTCTAGCATTTCAAGACTTAGTAATTACATCGAAGTTTCAGTACTTGCAAATCGAGGGACATTTGCGTGCGCACCCTCGGACTACACAAAACTCTATATTTCAAGTTGCTATCTACAATGTAAGTCTTTCATCGAAGTATTATATTATTGCTTTGTGCTTTTTACATTGTATAATCATCCTACAGTTTGATCGTCGTTGGGTTTAAAACATAAATTTTCAAATTCTGTTGCGTGTACGAAATTGACAAAACCCTACAGTGGTATCAGATCTTGGGTTGTTTTGTGTGATTGTACAATGAATATTAATGATAATATGGGTTAGGATTTGTTTAAATTTGATTTGTCGTCCAAAAGGCTTTAAAACTTTAGAATCCCAAGAACACATAGTTTTGTCTCCAGATCTCTTGAACAGTGATGTAATCGAGGAAGTCATTCAGATCTAACTCATCTAAGTTGATATGCGTAACCGGTTCGATTCGAATATGGTGCATTGAGACGAAAAACGAGAAGAGATTTGATGATGGTCGATGAACGTGCTGTGAAATAGTGAAAGGGGTACGAAATAGATCTGCAAATCTGAGTCTAAACCAGTTTTAGTGTTTCGGAATTGCAGAAATTATGTTTCTGGGGATGAGGCACCACGGCTTCACTATGGAGCGCCGTGACGCTAATTGAAATTTTAATCCAGTTTGGTCACAGCCCGTCAGGCACCGCGATGCCTCCCTACGAGACCGCGACGCTGACGGTAATTTTATAAAAATAAAATAAAATTCGGGAACCAGAAACTGAAGTTTAAATATTATGATTCTAAAATTTAAATATTCAGAATCTGAAAGATTAAAACTTTAATTGGACATATTTGGTTTTTTTGAGCAAATCTGTAAATTAAATAAAGTTTCATAAAATTGGATTTTAAGTTCTGAAAATTGCAAACAGGTCCCTGAAACCTGAAAATATTTTTTGAGAGTCAAAATTGTATTTTCTGAATTTATTGGGGTTCGAAATGAATATTTAAATTCTTGAGGGACTAAACTGTAAATTTTAAGAGTTTGCAGAATTCCTGAAAATCAGAATTTTAAAATCAGAAAATGTTTAGGGATTGTTTGGCATAGACATAAATTTAGAGTTTAGACAAATAGACCAATGATTATCATTAATGGTATATTATTCTATAATTTACAAATGTACTAAGTGTTTGAGTGCGCTCATTCGTTGCTTGTTGCGCAACGGCTTTCACGCTAGGGAGCCGTTGTGCATTTAAATTATTAGCATATCGTCCGTAATTATTATCTGGGTAGGCGGCGCCCAGTAATTGTTTACTTTCAATGACCGCTATAACTGCCTGGGTAGATGGCGCCCAGTATGTGATTAAAACCATCTTATGTCATGTCTTTTGGGTTTGATGGTTTTCCATCTAAATGTGTTTAGAAATTGCATGATAGGATGTCATATGGTGTATGACATAATTGTCGACCTTGATTGAAATCCCCAAAATTGAAAATGTTCCCCAAACATTAAAATACAAGTCTAATTAAAATGCGTCATCCATTATAATTGTTAGGGTGCAAAATCTTTTCGGCGATACGAGTATTTATGCCAAAGCATTTGCTCTAAGTCTACGAAGACTCAGGCCGTTTCATAGATGTGTTAAAGTAAAAGTAGAGGATAAACTTTTATAGGTATTTACACCAAAGTGTTTTCTTGCAAAGGGTAAATTTACTTAGGTACTTAAACGCAATCGCATATGGGGTTGACTTGTTTAGATGAATCTTGGCGCCAAAGTGTCGGACTAATCTAAAGACGTAAGATTAAAATGAAAGATATTAAATCAAACCAAGAGTTGTGAATAAGCTTTACAATTGGTTGAGAAACCTACTGAAGTGTGCTATTAAAGTTATCAGCCAAAGCAAACACGAATATAACATATGTTTGGATCTTGGCCCATTATGACCTTTAAAATATTTTAGGTCCGTATTCTACCTTGGGATCGTAGAAGTATGCAAATTAGTGGGAGCTAATTAAACAAAAGGCCATGTTAAATTAACATATAATGAATGTGTATAATTAGGAGAATGAATTTTTGATTGCATTTTCCTGTCTACCTATATCTTCAGATCTTCAGAATGTCAAACTTCTCAATAAAAATGCTAATGGAATCCAATAGATTGACTGAGCCCAACTGTAATACCCCATTTTAACCTGAGTAAAAAAGGTGTACTACGTATGGGATTCCTAAATTTATTTTTAAGGAGTCGCCACCTAATTATTTCTAGTGAATTAGGACACTTATAAATAGCATAAAATGCAACAAATGATCTCCATTTTTAAAGGTCTGCGAAACTAATGACATTCCAGGTTAGGGTTCTTCACTATCTTAAGGGGAAGGGTTAGACATCCTACAGGATCCGCTAACTTGCGGTTATCCGGTCAAACTTAGGTTGGTATTATTGCGCTAACATGTTCTACAATTCTAAAGGTGTTCTACAATTATTAAACTAAGAGATATTTAAACTAGGCATACAAGTATTTAAATAAGATATGCATTTTAACAAAATTGTAACGAAAGCAAAAATCATATAAAGAGAGAGTGAGGAGAACTTAGCGGTATTTATCTTTTGCTTTCCTTTTCTGCGCGGGCTTTAACTTTAGGATGCGCCTCCGGGTACCTGCAAAAACACTTAGTAGAAGAGTTAGTGTATGGTAAATAAATTGTTAAATAAACACATCGTATGTATATATATATAGATATATGTATGTAAAAGATATATTTTTTATATAGTGTGGGCTCAACTAGTGTTATGCCAAGGATACTGAGACATGAGAAGCCAATATCGCTTCGGCTGCGGTTGACTCACCTCCCGGTGAACGATACTATGCATTCTCGTCTATTATTTTCACTTTCATCCTCGCCCACATATTCCGTCTCGCTTACCATGGAGGCCTCCAGATCAACGGATAAATCCTTCTTCGACCAGTGTAGTATCAAGTTCAAAATCAGTAAAATATCAAGTGTAGTATCTTGTTCAAATTAGTAAAATAAATAACAAATAGGCCAAAATCAGTCCCTAATTTTTTTACGTCAACACCGAGTCAACCCGGCTTTCTGGAAGAAAACCCGAGGAATACAATAACCAAAGAGTCCAGAAAATGACATTTCCAGTCCAGAATTTAAGATGAACATCAGCAACATTTTTAGAATTTGACCCGGGTTCGACCCGACCCGACCCGGTTTCAAATCGAGAGCAAAACAATGACAAAAGCAGTCCATTGCAAAGGCAAACTACAGATACCAAAATATACAACACTGAAGGTCACTGGAGCTTTCGATAATTTGACCATTTCGGTGAATCAAATAACAGTCACAAGAAGACAACAAAATCCCAAATTTAAAGCTAGCGGGGTCGCCGGAATTTAATGAACTCCGACCCAAATGCCAAACACAAGAGAAAAATGCCAAATCAGTCCAACATCGACATCACACATAATAGCAATAACGCGGAAGAGTAATAGTTAGCGTCGCCGAAGTTCATTCTGATCAGATTCAACAGCAAGATGGGACGAGGGGGTGAGGTTCGGCGGCGTCACTTCCATGGTGTAACACCGGAGTGACGCCGCCAGTAGTTGTCCGACAGTGGCAGTGATGGTGTCATGGAGAAGTGGGGGGTTCGACGAGAAGGTTCTCGCCGGTCATCACCTCCGGCGAGACGACATGGGGTGATGATGGTGGGGTTAATGGGGTTCGCCGGAGAACAGTGGGTCGAGGGTGACGGGTGTTGTGGGGAATGGTGGTTGGCGAGAACAGTGGGGCGAGACAGTAGCGGTGGTGAGGTTCGCCAGAGCACTAAGCTCTGGCGGTGAGCGACAGGACAATGGAGTTCAAGAACAAAAAATGGGAAATGGGATTTTGTGTGTATGTGCAACTGTTGATGTAAAAAAAATTGAGTGTGTTGTGCGGCTCAGTATGTGTGAGATGAAGTGGGAAGAGTTTTAATTTATAGATAGAATTAGGTTTAGGGTTTAGGTTTTGGGGTTGTGGGCTTGGGCTTTGAAATATGAAAATGGGCTGTTGGGCTCATGAAATGGGTCAATAAAAAATATAATTGGGTTTGGAGAAGATGAGCTTAATTTCGAGAGTTTTTTTGGGGTTGAAAATTAAAATAAAATTGGATTTAAATTGAAATAAAACTGAAAATAAAAACAAAGATTGGACGCCCTTTTATTGCAAAATTTGAAAATCTGGGTCAAAATTGAGTGTTAACAGCAGCCCCTGTTTGACCGGTTACGATGGAAGAGTGTTCGGGCAAACACGTTGACTTGTAGTCAATTTTGGCCCGACCAGAAGAATAAGATATGCATAAGAGCGAAAGGAGTCCCGAAGGAAAGGAATTGCGAGGCGAAGAAACAAGATTGATGCAAGCTCAAAAGGTGTTGCCTGTTATACCCCGTGGTTCGGTCCGGACATGCGGCTGGCCTCGCAGCGCCAAGCGCGGGTGATTGTAGGCCGCGACAAAGATCCGAGGGTCGCTGAAGTTTTAGGCCAGCGCTGTGAAGGTGGCGCGCGGAAAGTCCTTAGAAGGCGGCAGGAGTTTCAGCGCGGCCACCGATCGCAGGCCGCAAGCGGGATCCGCGAGTTAGTGGAAATTTCTGCCGCTTTGTTTTAAAAGAGGTCACAAGTGTCCCCCCCCCATCTGAAATGTTTGACCAAGTCTTGAAGACTTGGTCATCTTTCATCTTTCATCTCTCTCTCTCTCTCTCTCTCTAAGCTAAAAAGCTCTCCCTTCTTTCTAGAAAATCAAGAGAAACTCCAAGCTTAAGGAAAATCTGAAAAGGGTGTTAAGAAGGAAAGTTATTTGCAAGCTTGTGGAGGTTATTGTGGTGGTATTCTTGAAAAGGAGGCTAGCAAAAATTGTTGGAATAGTTTTGGCTAAAGCCCTAAGGTAATGATTCTTCCTTTATAATTAGTTTTTAGTGTTGCATGTTAAGAAGAAAGAACTTGTGGTAGTAAATAATGCTCTTAAAGTCATTGCATGCAAGAAATGTGGTTTGGGTATGAAGGATTTGGCTAAAGAGGTTATGTGAGCATGTTGTAGCCTAAAAATTACCTTAAACTTGTTAAGATTAATTGTTATAACTTTTGGGGCAGAATTTTACACACCCAAGTTTAGGTGTGTAATCCCCTTTGTGTTGGTTTGGATGTTGGGCCTTAAATGTGGCGTTTGAGTGTTAAAAATCGGTCTTTGAAAAGGTGGCAAAGTGAGTAGAAACAAAGGAAATGCTGCCCAATTTTCCATAGGAATTAGTAGCCTTGAACTTGGAAATATTCTACTTTGAAACTAGAAGTTAATAAACGTATTATGGTCATTATAGGTTGACATATTACGTGCGGTATTTCGGACTTAGCAAGTGGATTAACCGAAGAGGTATGTGGAACTTTCCTATCTCTTGAGCATGAGTAGTTGTACCTATGTAGTACGGTAGACGTACAAGATTTGATATCTTTCACTTGTTTTAAAAGCATATGCTACTTGTTTCATTTCAAAAGTATAAGTCCCTTGGATTTAGGGAAAATGTATTTGACAAAGGGATAACGCTAATATAATGACTTTATGGGAAATTGGTTATATTAGTTTTCTTGAAAGGTTCACAAAGAAAGGTTTACTCTAATTAAAACAAGTACGGGTAAAGGATTTGAAACTAATAAAGGTGAATTGATTTTTAGGCATTGGTTGCCTAAGGTTTTAAAGGAAATGAAGTCACTTGATTTAGAAGCCTATTATATTTCTAAAAGGAAATGTGACTTGTCTTGAAAGAAATCGTAACTTGATACTATGGTGATTAGTATCTTGGAATTTTTGTATAAAAAGAGTTATTTCTTAAAAAGTTAGAAGTACATGGTACTTGGGTTGAATTCAGATTTTCTATTAAAAGACATGTTAGTGCCTTAGGATACTAAAATGAGAGGATATATTAATAATGTTAATAAGAAGTTAGGGGATTTCTTAACTTGCTTATGTTATGATAGGCCGGTAGTGCTTATGTATGATATGATAGGCCGGTAGTGCTTATGTTATATATGATAGCCGGATGAGCTATGTTATATATTTATATTATTACGGGGTAAACCCCGGGTTATTGTTTATGCCATGGATTTGCTACCCATGATGCGAGTCGCGCCAGACTCATGCGGATCCGGACCACAGGATCCATGCGGGTGAAATAGTCCCATGCGAGTACGGCGATGGTACTCATGCGGGTCCACAGGATCCATGCGGATGAAATAGTCCCATGCGGGTGAAATAGTCCCATGACGAGGCGGATGACCTCATGCGGGTCCACAGGACCCATGCGGGTGAAATAGTCTCAGGAGTAGGATTGCTTAATTGTCACGACCCGACCCCGGGACCGCGACTGGTGCCCT
This sequence comes from Przewalskia tangutica, assembly GCA_029844215.1. Lineage (NCBI taxonomy): Eukaryota > Viridiplantae > Streptophyta > Magnoliopsida > Solanales > Solanaceae > Przewalskia > Przewalskia tangutica. Next base: position 10,969,157 of record CM056739.1, on the reverse strand, counting down.
ACCTGGGCACCCTTACAGGTATACATCAGAGAAAATCAGCGGAACATACATGAAACTTATGAAATAGAACAACAGAAGTAAAACAACAGGTTAGCCGATAGGGCTACCTTCCTGGACATACATATATACAACCGAAGCAGTTGCCTCATTTTCTTTAAAAACTGACCCACAATATGTGACTACAGACCTCTAAGATTTTTAACATAACAACTGTGGCGGGACAGGGCCCCGCCATACCCCTGAATATACATGAATCTACTACTTCAGGGAAAACCGTAGCAAGAGATAAGCCTCCGGAGCAAACAGAGCTTTCTCTCAAAAACTGATCCGAGATCCTAAGAGCAAGGATCACCAACCTGGGTACCTAAAACCTGCGGCATTTAACGCAGCCCAGAAGGGGCCGATAACAAAATTTAATATGGAACAGAAATAACGTGATAAGAAATGATCATAATCAGACAAAAGAATGACAAGGACAAGTATAAAAATACATACGGATCTCGCCGTGTCATTACCACTTATGAACTTAATCGCACCTTACTATCTTTTCCATTCTTAATAAAAGTTACAGCCACATTCTTACGTACATTATTAGAAAAAGAAATCATTAAGTTCATTACTATATAACTCACTTATCTTTCATAAGTATAATCCGGCCCTGTAAGGAGGGGCACCTATACTACCCGGCCCAATCTAGGACGCGATCAAGGTCACATAGTGCGCCTGCAGGTATCTTGCCCGCCCATTCTGGGTCGATAATGTCATATAGTGCGCGTAAGGTATCTTGCCGGCCCATCTCGGGTCGATAATGTCATATAGTCCGCGTAAAGGTATACCGCCTACCATCTCTCGAGTCGATAATGTCATATAGTGCGCTCAGAAGGTATCGCCGGCCCGTCTCTGGTCGATAATGTCATATAGTGCGCGTGCAGGTATACCGCCCGCCCATCTGGGTCGATAATGTCATATAGTCTGCCCGTAAAGGTATACTGCCCGGCCCATCTCTGGGTCGATAATGTCATATAAAATCCGGGAATTTAACCCAACGTACTACGCATTTCTACTCCTTTAGAAAATACTCTTTTTCAAATAACACTTCCCAGATACTAACAACTATAGTATCAAGTCATCTCTACCTTTCAGGACAAGTCACACTACCTTTTTAGAAATACAATTACCGGCTTCTAAATCAAGTGACTTCTTACTTAAAAACCTTAAGCAATTGGTACCTTTAAAACAATTTGCCCTTCTTTATTTCAAATCATTCTTTGCTTACATTAGAGAAAACCATTCTCTTAACCTTCCATAAAGTTATTATAACCAACTTCCCATAAAGCCGTCATACTAACTTTATGCCTTAAACTAATTCATTCTTTTTATAACCAAGAGACTTATACTTTCAAATCAAATCACATAGCTTTCAAAATACTTCAAGTCTCTTAACTTTTAAGAAAACAAGTTTCAAAGTCTTAAAAACTTCATACGTAAACTCTTTTAAATTAAGTAACATATACCTTGGTGCGTTGTGAATAAGTTATACTTATTTATAACGATCTTATTCAAGTAGCCATGATCTAGAAAATGTAATACAATTTTGTCTTATCTTAGCTTCTATGCAGATGGAGGATTCTACTTGTTTTAACATAATTTAATTGTCATTACATTTTCCTTTATTAACGCTGCAATGGCTTGTTCGATACTTATTCTCATTCGTGCCGTAAATTTGCCAAGTCAACTCGACTCCAAAATACTTCCTAACGACTCTTACCAACATCCCCCATAAGACTTGGTAAGGACTTAGGATTTCTTAGACGTAGCCTTTACATAGAGTAAATCAACATAACTACCTCTTAACTTCTAAGAGTAGACGGAATCATGAAATACTACTACATGTATATTTCATACATAGAATCATGCCAAAGGAAGGAAGAGGTTCACATACCTCGCGACGATTATCGACAAGTAGCAAAATGCTCCAAAGTACTTCAATCTTGATAGCAAATCCATCCTTCAAGTAGGATACGCTACACTTAGTACTTCAACCTATAATGGTCACAATATGTCCATTAACCTCTCACTTCTAACGTAGAATTATTCTAAGTGCTAAGTCACTAATTCTACGGAAAATCGGACAGCACCTCCTTTGTTTCTACTACTATGCCACCTTTTTCAAGGCCGAATACAATAACCAAACAGCCCCAATTGGCTCACCACAATCTATAAGGTAGTACAATACAAATAAATAACCATACAGCCCCAATTGGCTCACCACAATACAACGAATAACAAACTACTAGTCCAATTTTCGGCCATAATGAATACAACAATACCAATTCTTATCCAATTTCCATTTCAATCCAAATTGGTAGCTTAACATGATATCAAGTCGCATTTGATTACAACTACCATAATCTTCAAGTCAATAACACGCGACGATTCTAACAACGATTAAATTGTAATCCAACTTAACATGGCTTACATTTCATTTCGGATTTTCAAGGCTACAATCAATCCAAAATCCTTATAAACTTCTACATATCAACTACATGCTAGCAACATGCAAAGCTAACAACAAAAATAAATAATCTCGTAACGCTTAACGAGAACAAGCTTATACCTCCACGAATCTCAATCTAACGTCCAACTCCGAAGTCGCTCCTTAGTAGTTTAGAACCTCTCCAAGACACTTCAATCCGCTAGTTGGGACCCTTAGAACAACACCAACAACTTTCCTTCAACTTCCAATCCAAAACCTAGAAAGACCATTAGGTTTTCACTTTGCGACTAACCCGAAAACTATCTTTTTCCAAGATTTTTCTATTGAGATACACTTACATAACACTCATGAACCTTGGTTTAAAATGTGGGGCTTAATGGACAAGAAACAAAAAATTTCTCTCCTTGAAGGAAGCAAACCCGAGAGCTAAGCTAGCTTGTTCATCCAATTCTCTTGAAATTTTGGCTAAGTGTGGGACTAGTTTCACTACTAGTATACATATATAACATAATGGAGGGTTAAGATAGGAACAATTGGGTGGTTTGGATGATCTCTTAACAAATATCAAGACTTGTGGGACCTTGACTTAGTCAAACTTCTCAAGCTAAACAACTTGCAAGACTTGCCATCTAGGACTATGGTAAAAGACCATATTGGCCATGCCAATTTCGTCCAAGGCATCTATAAGGGGGGTGACACGTGTCGCCCTCCCATTCGTCACAATAATACGTTTTCCGACAATTCCATAATTCCGATAAAATTTTACAAGTCTCAAATCTTAACACTGTGAGTTCTAACGTACGTTCTTACACCATGTCCTGTAAATACGGGGTGTAACATTAATGATACTACGGGCGAGGTACCCTGTTTTGATCGTGAGCCTCCTATTTTTATGCTATAAGATTTATACTTGTTACTCTCATTGTTAGTAAGGCACAGTGCAAGAAAATTGATTTTTATCTATGACTCCAGCTTATTTTTGACTTATGATATTACTACAGTATTTTCCAGTTTTACATACTTGGTACGTCAGGTATCGACTTCCTGGGGCTGCGTTACGCCGCAGGTGGAAAGCGGTGGTGGATCCTCATTCCTAGGATCTTTTACTCAGTGTCGTGAGCTCCATTTCTTCTGAGGCTCGACTTTTGGTATGGTTCTCCCCGTGTTGTTGATGTTTTGTACATTCAGGGCATGACGGCCCTGTCCCGTCATAGTGTTACTCCTTCTGAGGCCTGTAGTCTTGTCATAACTTGGTTTGTTTAAGGATGTAATCGTGTGATGTACTTTTGGGGTAGCCATTTTGGGCTAGACTATTTATATCATTATGGTTGTTTATTATGCGTTTATATTCCGTTTTCTCTCGATGTTGTGTCACGCGGTGCCCGTTAAGGCACCGCCACGGATCCGGTCGGTCGTGATAAAAGTGGTATCAGAGCGATTAATCCTCGGAAAGGGTCTACAGTGCCGTATCTAGTAGTCTTGATTATCGGTGTGTTGTGCACCACATCTATAATCGTGAGGTCGCAGGATATTTAGGATTGGTTTCCATTCTTTCACTCTAAGATCGTGCAATAGAGCTGTGTTATAGGTTGAATTTCCTCTGACATATTTTTCCTGTATCAGTTATGCCTCCACGCAAGGCAACCGCGGCCTAGAAGGGCAAGGAAGTAGAGGGAACTACTAGTAGGGCACCGAGGGTTACCAGGGCACATGCCCGCCCTTACGGATGAGGTGTTTGACGGCGAAGTTCTACAACGCCGCCAACCCCAAAGAAGTCTGAGGCGGCCGCCATCGAGACCGCAGTACTGAGCCTCCACCCAAAGAGCCTGGCGCAGGATATGGGCTACAAGGATATGGCCCGCCATCGCCGAGATCGTGGGCCGCATACGGAGATAGGCCGGAGACAGTTCCATTGTACCGTAGTTCAAAGACAGAGCGCTAGCTGAGACCGAGGACTTTTTGAGCAGCCTCACCGTAGTTTTATGGGTCGAGGCACGAGGATGATCCTCAAGAGTTTATCCGAAGCGATTCTGCGGATCACGTGAGGGTGATCGGCTTCGAGACCGAGTCGGTGGTACTAGGTTCGCATCGGCCGCGGACACCGCAGCTTGATTGGTATGATTCATGGAACTGCCCCGGGAGCATGCGCTCAGCTTGTTTGGGACGAGTTCTCAGAGGCGCATTTGGCCATTTCTTGCCTACGATGGCGAGGGCTCGGGCCGATAGATTTTTGACACTGAGACAGAGTGGGCGGACGGTTCGGGAGTATAATGTGGAGTTTGACTCATTGGACCGGTATGTGCCCGCTTTGGTAGCAGACATAGAGGACAGAGTGCACCGCTATGTCACAGGACTCGATGATCACTTGGCCGAGAGTTGCACGGGAGTGGCTCTTCAGCCGGGCATGGACATTGCCCGCATGCAGGCATATGCACTGGGTGTGAGGAACGCAGGGCCGATCGATGTGTATCGCAGAAGAGACCAGACAGCAGGTCCTCCGTAGTTTTAAGGGTAGACAACCCCAAAGCAGACAGATTTGCACCACACCGGTCAGAGCGCTCCTCCACCATCTTCGGACGCATATAGTATTCGGAGCGGGACAGGTTCCGTGGCTTCGTTCCTGCAGGACCGAGTTCCGGCCGAGCAAGGCCACATATGCCTCGGTGTGGTCGATGTGGTGATTGCCATTATGGGTGGTGTCGTGTTCCTCCAGGAGTTTGTTACTCTTGTGGCCAGCAGGGCCATTTGAAGAGAGATTGTCCATCCAGAGGCGGCGGGAATGCCATGGTTCACCCGATGTGTTCTTAGCTTGCCGGGTCTTCGCTGGTTGGCGCCCGAGGCGAGGTGTTCACGGGCCAGCAGGCCGTGACAGGGGTTCTAGTTCCAGCGGTCCTCAGAACCGCATCTATGCTATGTCCATCGCCAGACTGCGAGGCGCCACCGATGTCGCCACAGTACATTATTGGTTTCTTCGTGATGTATATGCTTTGATAGATCCGGTTCTACCTTGTCCTAAATATCTCCTCATATTCTTTGGTAGAATAGGGATAGAGCCCGAGTCCATAGAATCTTTTGAGGTGGCTACGCCGGTAGGTGCTTCGGTGGTAGCTGAGCGGATATATAAGGCTTGCCAGTGACTGTAGATAATCGTCAGACTCTAGCCGACTTGATAGAGTTGGATATGACGGACTTTGATGTAATTATGGGTATGGATTGGCTAGCGTCTTGCTATGCCAATGTGGACTGTAGAGAGAGGTTAGTTCGGTTCCGCTCGCGAGCCGTTATCGAGTGGAAGGGAATCCGCGACGCCGGCGGTAGGTTTATTTCTTACCTCAAGGCTAGGAAGATGGTACGGAAGGGTATATTTACCATTTGGTTCGTATTCGACATCGAGGTGAGATACCGACCTTCATTCCGTTGTTAGAGAGTTTCCGCACGTATTCCCGCACGAGCTTCCGTATCCTCCCGAGAGGAGATTGAGTTTTGCATCGATTTGGCGCCAGACACTCGACCGATATCTATTCCGCCATACAGAATGGCACCTGCCGAGTTAAGAGAGTTGAAGGACCAGTTGAAAGATTTGCTGGAAAAAGGCTTTATCAGGCCTAGTGTTTCTCCCTGGGGAGCGCCAGTGTTGTTTGTAAAGAAGAAGGATGGGACGCTGCGTATGTGTATTGATTACAAGCAGCTGAACAAGGTAACTATCAAGAACAGATATCCCCTCCCAGGATTGATGATTTGTTTGACCAGTTGCAGGGTGCGAGATGTTTTTCCAAGATAGACCTGCGTTCTGGTTATCATCAGGTGCGAGTTAGAGAGGCAGATATCCCGAAGACTGCATTCAGACCCAGATGGGCACTATGAGTTCGTGGTGATGTCTTTCGATTGACCAACGCTCCAAATGTATTCATGGATTTGATGAATAGGTGTTCAGCCATTCTTGGATATGTTCGTTATAGTGTTCATTGATGATATCTTGGTGTATTCGCACGCAGAGCGAGAGCATACGATCATTTGAGGACGGTATCGAGTCCTCGTGACCGGCAATTGTATGCCAAGTTCTCGAAACGCGAGTTTTGGTAGCTTCGGGCTTTCTTAGGACATGTTATCGGGGCCGATGGTATTCGGGTTGATACAACTAAGATTGAGACAGTCAAGACTTGGCCTAGACCCACTACACCGACAGAGGTGCGCAGCTTCTTGGGCCGTGCAGGTTATTATCGGAGGTTTGTGGAGACGTTTGCCTCCATGTCAGCGCCTTTGACTAGGCTAACTCAGAAGGCAACTACATTTCAGTGGACGGATGCTTGTGAGGAAAGTTTCCAGTTGCTAAAGGAGAAGTTGACGACCGCCCCAGTTCTTACTCTTCCAGAGGGTTTAGATGGATATGTGGTTTATTGTGACGCGTCAGGTGTCGGGCTTGGGTGCGTTTTGATGCAAAGACGGCAGAGTTATAACTACGCATCTCGACTTAGGAAGCATGAGAAGAACTATCCCACACATGATTGGAGTCGCGCAGTGATTCATGCCTTAAAGATCCGAGACATTATTTGTACGGGTTCATGTGGATATTTACACGCACCACAAGAGCCTCCAAGATATCTTCACGCAGGGAGCCGAACTCATGGCGAGACGGTGGTTGAGCCGCAAGGACTATGATGTTGATAGTCTAGACCACCCAGGGAAGGCCAATGTAGTTGCAGATGCCTTAGTCGCAGATCGATGGGTAGTCTATCTGATGTACCGCCGGGGAAAAAGGATATAGTCCGAGAGATTCACGCCTAGCGAGCCTTGGGGTTCGCTTTGTTTGATTCTCGATAGTGATGGAGTTCGGTTCGAGAGGTTGTCGAGTCTTCCATCGCCGGCGAGGTGAAGAGGCGACGATGAGGATCCGATTATGTGCGCGTATCGAGACGCCGCTCTTCGAAGAGAATAGTCTATTTGAGGTAGCTACCACGGGTGCTAAGGTTTGAGGGCCGATTGTGCTCCTCGATGTGGACAGACTTCGCCAGATTCTGGGGGAGGCACACAGTGCTCGTTATTCTATTCATCCGGGGTCGACTAAGATGTACCATGACCTCAGATGTGTGTATTGGTGGGATGGCCTGAAGAGGGACGTGACAGGTTTTGTTGCACAGTGTCCTAATTGTCAGCAGGTCAAGGTTGAGCACCAGAAGCCCGGTGGGCTATTGCAGGCTATTGATATTCTGACATGGAAGTGGGAGGTGATTAGTATGGACTTTATTACGGGCTACCTACCACTCGGAGGAAGCATGATTCCATTTGGGTGATTGTCGACAGTCGATTTAAATCAGCCCATTTTCTTCCAGGCCGCACGACGTTCACCGAGGACTATGCCGATTATATATTAGAGATATTGTAAGATCGCACGAGTCCCGTGACGATTATATCGATAGATGAGCCCGCTTCGCTAACTTCGGAGGTCTTGTCGGGCGGATTAGGGACACAGTCGATCTCGATCGCATTTCACCCTCGATCGACGGACAGCCGAGCGCACTATCCGGACACTCGAGGATATCTCGCGCTTGTGTTATTGATTTCGTGGTAGCCGAGGATCATTTACCTCTTGTGGAGTTTGCTTATAACAACAGCTACCATTCTAGTATTCAGATGGCGCCTTATGAGGCCTTATACGGGTGGAAGTGCAGGTCACCGATAGGCTGGTTCGAGGTAGGAAAAGTTCAGTTAGTCGGACCAGACTTGGTTCAGCAGACAGTGGATGAGGTGAAGCTTATCCAGGAGCGGTTATTGGCAGCCCATAGTCGGCAGAAGTCGTATGCAGATCAGCGACGTCGACACTTGGAGTTTGGGGTACATGATTGGGTTTTCCTGAAGGTGTCACCCATGAATGGCGTGATGAGATTTGGGAAGAAGGTAAAACTTAGCCCAAGGTACATTGTACCTTACCAGATTGTCCGGAGGGTATGCAAGGTTGCCTATGAGTTGGATCTGCCGTCCGATCTAGAGGCAGTACATCCAGTGTTTCATGTGTCTATGTTGCGGAAATGTATTGGAGATCCATCTAGAGTGCACCCAATTCATGATGTCCAGGTGACAGAGGAGTTATCGTATGAGGAGAGTCCCATAGCGATACTCGATCGTCAGGTTAGACGACTTCGGACAAAAGATGGCTTCCACAAGGTCTTATGGCGGAACGAGAACAGGGAAGAGATGACGTGGGAAGCGGAGGAGGACATGATGAAGAAATATCCTCACTTATTCCCCACACCTCCAGGTAACCCACTTTCCTGCTTGTTAGTTTTGATTTAGCAATTGTGCTTAAGTATTGTTGTGGCCGTTGGGAGCATCTTTATTTGCAAAAGAGTAGTTAAGAGCGTCTACGTCGATTGTGATTCGAGTAAGCCTAGAAGGACCATTCCGGACGAATGTTTCTAAGGGGGGGAGAATGTTATACCGTGGTTCGTCCGACCGCGGCCAGGCCTCAGCGCCGCCAAGACGGGTGATTGTAGGGCCGCGGCGCCGGAAGACGTGGCGCGCGAAGATCCGGCGGTCGCTGAGTTTCAGCGGCGCACGCGCGAAGCAGTGGCGCCGGAAAGTCCTTAGAAGGCGGCAGGAGTTTCAGCGCCGTGGCGCCGACTGCAGGGCCGCGGCGCCGAGGCGGGATCTGCGAGAGTTAGTGGAAATTTCTGCACTGTTTTGTTTTAAAAGAGGTCATGGGTGGGTGACAAGTGTCCCCCCCATCTGAAATGTTTGACCAAGTCTTGAAGACTTGGTCATCTTTCATCTTTCATCTTTCATCTCTCTCTAAGCTAAAAAGCTCTCCCTTCTCTCTAGAAAATCAAGAGAAACTCCAAGCTTAAGGAAAATCTGAAAAGGGTGTTAAGAAGGAAAGTTATTTGCAAGCTTGTGGAGGTTATTGTGGTGGTATTCTTGAAAAGGAGGCTATCAAAAATTGTTGGAATAGTTTTGGCTAAAGCCCTAAGGTAATGATTCTTCCTTTATAATTAGTTTTTAGTGTTGCATGTTAAGAAGAAAGAACTTGTGGTAGTAAATAATGCTCTTAGAGTCATTGCATGCAAGAAATGTGGTTTGGGTATGAAGGATTTGACTAAAGAGGTTATGTGAGCATGTTGTAGCCTAAAAATTACCTTAAACTTGTTAAGATTAATTGTTATAACTTTTGGGGCAGAATTTTACACACCCAAGTTTAGGTGTGTAATCCCCTTTGTGTTGGTTTGGATGTTGGGCCTTAAATGTGGCGTTTGAGTGTTAAAAATCGGCCTTTGAAAAGGTGGCAAAGTGAGTAGAAACAAAGAAAATGCTGCCCAATTTTCCATAGGAATTAGTAGCCTTGAACTTGGAAATATTCTACTTTGAAACTAGAAGTTAATAAACGTATTATGGTCATTATAGGTTGACATATTACGTGCGGTATTTCGGACTTAGCAAGTGGATTAACCGAAGAGGTATGTGGAACTTTCCTATCTCTTGAGCATGAGTAGTTGTACCTATGTAGTACGGTAGACGTACAAGATTTGATATCTTTCACTTGTTTTAAAAGCATATGATACTTGTTTCATTTCAAAAGTATAAGTCCCTTGGATTTAGGGAAAATGTATTTGACAAAGGGATAACGCTAATATAATGACTTTATGGGAAGTTGGTTATATTAATTTTCTTGAAAGGTTCACAAAGAAAGGTTTACTCTAATTAAAACAAGTACGGGTAAATGATTTGAAACTAAGAAAGGTGAATTGATTTTTAGGCATTGGTTGCCTAAGGTTTTAAAGGAAATGAAATCACTTGATTTAGAAGCCTATTATATTTCTAAAAGGAAATGTGACTTGTCTTGAAAGAAATCGTAACTTGATACTATGGTGATTAGTATCTTGGAATTTTTGTATAAAAAGAGTTATTTCTTAAAAAGTTAGAAGTACATGGTACTTGGGTTGAATTCCCGGATTTTCTATTAAAAGACATGTTAGTGTCTTAGGATACTAAAATGAGAGGATATATTAATAATGTTAATAAGAAGTTAGGGGATTTCTTAACTTGCTTATGTTATGATAGGCCGGTAGTGCTTATGTATGATATGATAGGCCGGTAGTGCTTATGTTATGTATGATAGCCGGATGAGCTATGTTATATATTTATATTATTACGGGGTAAACCCCAGGTTATTGTTTATGCCATGGATTTGCTACCCATGATGCGAGCGCGCTGCACTCACGCAGATCCCACCACGTGATCCACGCGGGTGAAATAGTCCCACGCGAGTACGGCGATGGTACTCACGCGGTCCACAGATCCATGCGGTGAAATAGTCCTATGCGGGTGAAATAGTCCCACGACGAGGCGATGACTCACGCTGGTCCACAGGACCCACGCGGGTGAAATAGTCTCGTGAGTAGGATTGCTTAATGATACTACGGGCGAGGTACCTGCTTTGATCGTGAGCCTCCTATTTTTATGCTATAAGATTTATACTTGTTACTCATTGTTAGTAAGGCACGGTCAAGGAAATTGATTTTTATCTATGACTCAAATTATTTTTGACTTATGATATTACTACGATTTTCCGCTTTACATACTGCACGTCAGATCGACCCGCCTTCTGGGGCTGCGTTAACGCAGTGGTGAAAGCGGTGGTGGATCCTCATTCCTAGGATCTTTTACTCAGTGTCGTGAGCTCCATTTCTTCTGAGGCTCGACTTTTGGTATGGTTCTCCCCGATGTTGTTGATGTTTTGTACATTCGTGGCATGGCGGGCCTGTCGCCATAGTGTTACTCCTTCTGAGGCTGTAGTCTTGTCATAACTTGGTTTGTTTAAGGATGTAACTGTTCGGTGTGATATACTTTTGGGGTAGCCATTTTGGGCTAGACTATTTATATCATTATGGTTGTTTATTATGAGTTTATATTCCGCTGGTTTTCTCTGATGTTGTGTCACAAGGGTGCCCGGGTTAAGGCACCGGTCACGGATCCGGGGTCGGGTCGTGACATTGCCTTAGTGTAGAATTTTGATGACACTGGGGCCATAGGTGCTGTAGGAGGCTGAAAGAGATAGTTCCATGTTGTGTTGCTCGTTCCGGTAAATTAAGGTACCTGCAGTTTAAAACTTAAAAAAGGTTAGTGCATAACTGTTATGATATAATGATAAAGCATGTATATATGAAAAATGTGATCCTCTGAGTTGAAATGTTGTCTTTGCGCAGACGTAATTAGTTGCACTTGTTCGTCATTTCCGAACGTAAAGCAAATGATGTCATTTCCGGACGTAATGCTGATGGCGTCATTTCCAGACGCAATATAAATAACGTCGTTTCCGGACGTAATGCAAATATCATTGTATCGACGTACCGTGTTTGTGAGCCGTATGGCTACTACTGTCCTTCCGGTTGCTGCTAATATGAAAAACCTGTCTTATCAAAGCAAATAAATTAGTGTATTTCGTTACATGCAAAATAAAGAGCATAGTTTCCAATGATGTTTGGGGACAAATATGTTTAAATGCCTCTAAGGGTGTCTGTTCCCTGATGTGCCTCCAAATGTGTTTGTTCCTTGAGGTCGGAAATGTCTCTAAGGGTGTTTGTTCCCTGAGGTTGAATATGCTTAGACGAAATGTAGATAAGGTCGTTGCACATGCGTAATAAGATGTTGTCGTTGAGTAGACGCGACGAAGATGTTCATCGTTTCCAGACGAAAATGATGTCATTTCTGGACGCGATACAGATGTTCGTCGTTTCTGGACGAAGATGGCGTCATTTCCGAATGCAATGCAGATGTTCGTCTTTCTGGACGAATATGGGGTCGTTTCCGAATGCGATGCAGGTGTTCGTCTTTCTGGATGAAGATGGCATCGTTTCTGGACGTAATGCTGATGTTCGTCTTTCTGGACGAAGATGGCGTCGTTTTCGGATGCAATGCAGATGTTCGTCTTTTTGGACGAAGATGTCATCATTTTCGGACGCAATGCAGATGTTCGTCTTTCTGAACGAAGATGGCGCCGTTTCCTGACGCAATGCAAACGTTCATCTTTCTAGATGAAAATGGCATCGTTTTCGGACGCAATGCAGTTGTTTGTCTGTCTGGATGAAGATGTCGTCGTTTTTTGATGCAATGCAGATATTCCTCTTTCTGGACGAATATGGCGCCATTTCTGGACGCAATGCAGATGTTCATCTTTTTGGACGAAGATAGCGTCGTTTCTGGACGCGATGTAGATGTTCGTCATTTCTGGTCGAAGATGGCGTCGTTTTCGAACGCAATGCAGATGTCGTTATGCGGACGTAATAAGATGAATGTCGTTGAATAGACATGATAGGACGTCGTTGAATAGATGTAATAAAATGAACGTCGTTGTATGGATGTAATAAGATGAACGTCGTTGTATGGACGCAATAAAGGAACGTCGTTGTGCAGACATAATAAGATGAATGTCGTTGAATAGACATGATAGAACGTTGTTGAATAGACGTAATAAAATGAACGTCGTTGTATGGACGCAATAAGATAAACGTCGTTGTATGGACGCAATAAAGAAACGTCGTTGTGCAGACGTAATAAGATGAATGTCGTTGAATAGACATGATAGGACATCGTTGAATAGACGTATTAAGATGAATGTCGTTGTATGGACGCATTAAAGGAACATCATTGTGCGAACGTAATAAGATGAATGTCGTTGAATAGACATGATAGAACATCGTTGAATAGAAGTAATAAGGTGAATGTCATTGAATAAATGTAATAAGAGAAACATCGTTGTGGGGGCGTATTTGATGAACGCCGTTGAATAGACGTAATAAGACTGATTTGAACCCATTAGGACAGGATACTTATGCTGAAATTACCTACAATATATAAACCAAATAAATTAGGTAGTGCCATAAAGTGATTGAGAAATGAGGTGAGAATGCGACCTTGTAAGCCGAAATGGTGTCTTAATAGACGCGTGCGATTATCAGGCCTCGCGTGAGTCACATGCGTAACTTTCTAGGAAAGCAAAGAGTTAGTGCAGGGATATATGGATATGCGAAATGAATGAACTCATATGAGAATGTGGCCCTGTGAGCCAAGCTGCTACGCGAAAATCCCCTTCAAACGTTGTCAACTTTTCAGCCCTAGTTATCGGTATTTAAAAAAAATATATGAGATTTGAAAATGGGCGGCTGATTTGTGTCGACTTTGTAACTTTAGCCCTGACCACTCGTATGCCCGATCTGTTTGGACTTGTAATCGTTGTCTGGTTTTAAGTATTTGCTACTAGAACACAATCGATAATATGCTCTTCAGTACTGTCGACCTCTTCTTATTGTGAAGCTTTTGAAAGCAGCCCTAGTTTTGGCATAAGCGGATGCCGAATGGACGAGATCGAATTTGATATGGAATACCGACCTATCCTATCGCGGAGATTGGATGGAGTGTGCTTTGCAACCGGTAGAGTAAGGGTGAAAGATTTTAGAATGAGTTGGACAGAGTCCGATGAGGCCACCTACGTATCTCGCCATAGAGATAAAGTAGATACATAGTCCAGGAGCATAGCCCAGTTGAAGTTAGGTTCGTCGATTAGACTTCGAGATTTTTTATTTTTTTAAAAAAAAAATGGGACCAAAGCTGATATGGCCTCCTATGCATTTTGCTAAAGGTACCAGGTCAACCTGTAGTTTGCCTTGAAAAGAGGGGAGAATGAGATTTTCAAAAGGTAGGACCGAGGCCGATATGACCGCCTACGTATCCCACTGAGGGAATCAGGTCACGCGTAGTTCGCCGGTGATGGAGAATAAAGAGATTCTTAAGAGATGGAAAATTAAGATTTTTCTAAAAGGTGGGACCGAGGCCGAAATGGCCGCCTACGTTTCCCGCCATGGGAATCAGGTCACATGTAGTTCCGATGTGTGATAAAATTTTAAGAAAATTTTTGTTTGGGATATGGGCTTTCCGCGTATCGTGTTAATAATGCAAGGAATAACACAGCCCCAAAAAACTAAGCTAGTATAGCTCGTAATCAATGTTAAGCGCATGCACAAAGTTGAAGTAGCAAAAAACTGTACTAAAGTGCACACAGCTGAAAGCAACAAACATTACAATAGCAAGCAGACTATAGAGATATCGAATGCGCGTCCTAGCATGTTTGGGACCTCTTTTATGCCAGAGGTGGGCGTAAACGCCAAATATGCGAGATTATGATAAATAGGTCCAAGCCGTTAAACTGCAATGTTTTGTTGGAAATGACGACCAAATGACGGTGAACGTTTTCCAATTTTGGCATGTCATGATTAAGCTTGGACCTGTCTTATCATTATCACGCTACACATAGTATGCTAATTGGTTGTTCGGTTGTGAAACCCGTCGACAAGTTTGGTGTTTTCCTAATTGTGGAGACGATACCAAGGATCGACCCACCTAAGGTTTATACATGCATGACTTAATGCAAAAGGGTGATTTAGCTCTATCTTAAGTTTTCTAAGATTTGGCTTACTAGACGCAAGGTTTTCGAGCGGACAACTCGAGTGAGAAGGCTACGCGGCCACCGGTTGGACCGGACACTCCACGTATATTGCCAACTCTCTTAAATTTGGGTTTTATGAAAGAAGTTTGCTGATACACAAAGCGCACCTAGCGTGTAGTGTGTGATAGTGTGAATTTTCCGTAAGAGAGAAAATATGAGCGGAATGACAGTTTAGGAAAAGCATTAATATATAGCAATTAAGACTACATGCAAATATTCATATGTAAAGAAGAACAGTTTAGGCAAAAGGTAAAAATAAAAGCAAATAAGTGTAAAAACACAAAAGAAGCAATTTAAGCAAATAAAGAAAAACAAAGCACGGTAATTAACCTAAGTCTGTTATGGTTAAGAATTTGATATCCCCAGCGGAGTCGCCATGCTGTAATACCCAATTTTAACCCGAGTCGAAAAGGTGTACTACGTATGGTGATTCCTAAATTTATTTTTAAGGAGTCGCCACCTAATTATTTCTAGTGAATTAGGACACTTATAAATAGCATAAAATGCAACAAATGATCTCCATTTTTTAAAGGTCTGCGAAACTAATGAGATTTCAGGTAAGAGTTTTTCATTATCCTAAAGGGAAGGGGTTAGGCATCTTATAGGATCCGCTAACTTGCGGTTATCCGGTCAAACTTAGGTTGGTATTATTGTGCTAACATGTATTCTCAATTCTAAAGGTGTTCTACAATTATTAAACTAAGAGATATTTAAACTAGGCATGCAAGTATTTAAATAAGATATGCATTTTAACAAAATTGTAACGAAAGCAAAAATCATATAAAGAGAGAGTGAGGAGAACTTAGCGGTATTTCGCTTTTGCTTTCCTTTTCTGCGCGGGCTTTAACTTTAGGATGCGCCTCCGGGTACCTGCAAAAACACTTAGTAGAAGAGTTAGTGTATGATAAATATATTGTTAAATAAACACAACGTATATATATATATATAGAGAGAGATATATGTATGTAAAAGATATATTTTTTATATAGTGTGGGCTCAGCTAGTGTTATGCCAAGGATACTGAGACATGAGAAACCAATATCGCTTCGACTGCGGTCGACTCACCTCCCGGTGAACGATACTATGCATTCTCGTCTATTCTTTTCACTTTCATCCTCGTCCACATATTCCGTCTCGCTTACCATGGAAGCCTCCAGATTGACAGATAAATCCTTCTTCGGCCAGTTTAGTATCAAGTTCAAAATCAGTACCAAGTATAGTATCTTGTTCAAATCAGTAAAATAAATAACAAATAGGCCAAAATCAGTCCCTGATTTTTTTACGTCAACCCGACTTTTTGGAAGAAAACCCGTGGAAAAAAATAACCAAACAGTCCAGAAAATGACATTTCCAGTCCAGATTTTAAGATGAACAGAAGCAACAGTTTTGGAATTTGAACCGGGTTCGACCCGACCCGGTTTCAAACTGAGAGCAAAACAATGACAAAAGCAGTCTGCTGCAAAGGCAAACTACAAATACCAAAAGATACGACAATGAAGGTCACTGGAGCTTTCGAAAATTCGACCATTTCGGCGAATCAAATAACAATCACAAGAAGACAACAAAATCCCAAATTTAAAGCCAACGGGGTCGCCGGAATTTAATGAACTCCGACCCAAATGCCAAACACAAGAGAAAAATGCCAAATCAGTCCAACATCGACAACACACATAATAGCAATAACGCGGAAGAGTAATAGTTAGCGTCGCCGAAGTTCACTCCGGTCAAATTCAACAGCAAGATGAGACGATGGAGGTGAGGTTCGGCGGCGTCACTTCCATGGTGTAACACCGGAGCGACGCCGCCAGTAGTTGTCCGACAGTGGCAGTTATGGTGTCATGGAGAAGTGGGAGGTTCGACGAGAAAGTTCTCGCCGGTCATCACCTTCAGCGAGACGACATGGGGTGATGATGGTGGGGTTAATGGGGTTCGCCGGAGAACAGTGGATCGAGGGTGACGGGTGTTGTGGGGCAAGGTGGTCGGCGGGAACAGTGGGGCGAGACAGTAGAAGTGGCGAGGTTCGCCGGAGCAATAGGCTCCGGAGGTGAGCGACAGGACAATGGAGTTCAAGAACCAAAAATGGGAAATGGGATTTTGTGTGTATGTGCAGCTGCTGATGTAAAAAAATCGAGTGTGCTGTGCGGATCAGTGTGTGTGAGATGAAGTGGGAAGAGTTTTAATTTATAGATAGAATAAGGTTTAGGGTTTAGGTTTTGGGTTTGTGGGCTTGGGCTTTGAAATCTGAAAATTGGGAGTTGGGCTCATGAAATGAGTCAATACAAAATATAATTGGGCTTGGAGAAGATGAGCTTAATTTCGGGAGTATTTTTGAGGTTGAAAATTAAAATAAAATTGGGTTTAAATTGAAATAAAACTGAAAATAAAAATAATTATTGGACGCCCTTTTATTGCAAAATTTGGAAAATACGGGTCAAAATTGAGTGTCAACACCAACTTTATAGATTGGCTCATGAATGTAAGAATAGTCCTGAGGCAAGAGAAAATTGAATATACATTGGACCAGGTATTCCCTACAGTGCCTGCGGAGGACTCTGCCGAATATGCAACCTTTGATAGAGTGGCTTATCAAAAACATTATGATGATGCCATTTCAACTCAGTGTTTGATGTTGTCTTCTATGTCACCTACATTACAAATACAACATGAGAACATGGGGCCCAATGAAATGCTTGTACATTTGAATAGTCTCTATGACTCTCAGTCTCAGACAATGGAGTATGAGCTGCTCATTGAAGGGGGTCAAGTGTCACCACATGTGCTGAAAATGATTGAGTTGATAGAAAGGTTGACATCCATTGAAATAAAGTTTCATGACAGAGTCGCTACCACACTCATCCTCCATTCACTTCCACGTTCATTCGAGAGTTTCATTATAAATTACAATATGAATGGAACTAAGGTGAAGTTTCCAGAATTGCACAATATGCTGAAAACTTTTGAATCTTCGGTCTCCTAAAGAAAACCTATTATGATGGTTGGCTCCTCTAGTTATCCCAAACCTAAAGGTAAGGGACAACACAAGAGGAAGGGCAAAGTTGTTGCTCTGACAGCAGCAATGAAGCCCAAAGGAGGGGCGAAGAAGAAGAAACTTCCAGCATCGGATGTGTGCATGAACTGCAGCAGGAAGGGGCATCGGGAGAAGGACTGTACAGCTCCAGGAGGAGGGATGGCACCAGGTGCACCATCCTCTAGTGGACAAGGTATGTTTGTAATTGAAATTAATCTATCTATAAATGATTTTCATTTCTGGGTACTAGATACCGCTTGTGGCTCACACATTTATATAAATGTGCAGGGGCTAACTAATAGCAGAAAGGTCGGACCTCGAGAGGTGGACATGCGCGTCGGAAATGGAGCATGTGTTGATGCTGAGCGTGTGGGAGATTATAGATTAGATTTACCTTCTGTCAATGTTTTAATATTAAACAATTGTTATTATGTTCCTTCTTTGACAAGGAACTTCATTTCCATTCCCGTTCTTAACACTGAGGGCTTTTCCTCAAGCATTAATAATAGCAATATGATTTTGGATTTTGATAATGTTGTGTATGGAATTGCGCCTTTTGTGAATGAATTGTATACATTAAACTGCCGCAGGGAAATTTTCAATGTACAAAATAAAAGAGCTAAGTTAAATGAAAGAAATTTTACCTACTTCTGGCATTGTAGACTTGGTCATATCAATCAAACGAGGATAGAACGGTTGAGGAAATTAAATTACCTTGAACCATTTGACTTACAATCTTATGGTAACTGTGAATCCTGTTTGAAAGGTAATATGACCATTAAACCTCTTTCTGAAAAGGGGATCTGTGCCAAGAAGGTGCTTGAGTTAGTACATACTGACGTATGTGGACCATTTTCGACTCAAGCTAGAGAAGGTTTCTCTTACTTCATTACTTTTACATACGACTTATCGAGGTATGGATATGTGTATCTTATGAGACACAAATCCGAGGCCTTCGAGAAGTTTAAAGAGTTTAACTGTGAAGCTGAGAAACAACTCTCAAAGAGTATCAAGACTCTCCGATCTGATCGTGGGGGTGAATACTTAAGTAAAGAATTTCTTGAATACTTAAAGCTACATGGAGTTCATTCCGAATGGACACCTCCTGGAACACCTCAGATGAATGGTGTTGCCGAGAGGAGAAACCGAACCTTGCTTGACATGGTTCGTTCCATGATGAGTTTTTCAGCTCTTCCAACATACCTTTGGGGATACGCTATTCTAACCTCGATATATGTTCTGAACAGAGTTCCTTCTAAATCAGTTGAAAAGACGCCATATGAGGTATGATGTGGCAAAAAGCCATCACTTAGACACATGAGGCCCTGGGGGTGTCCTTCATATGTCAAGAAGTTGATCACTGATAAGTTGGAGTCTAAAAGTGAAAAATGTTACTTTGTTGGGTATCTAAAGGAAAATAAGGGATACAATTTCTATCTTCCTGGAGAACATAAGATATTTGTTTCTAGGAACAACTTTTCTTGAAGATGAATATGTCTACAAGGAAGAGAGTTGCACAGAGATAAAACTTGAAGAAATTCCAGAACAAAGTAACATAGAGGTTGAACCATTGCCGAGTGAACAAGGCAAGGATTCAGTGGGAGCTTATGGCGAAGATTGGGTACTCGAGGTACGCCCATCGGCCAGTGGGAGTGCTACAAGGAGAGATGCAGAAATGCAAGATCCTCCTGCACAGACCTTGGGAGCTAGTGCACCAGTTGCACCCCCTCCCATTTAGGAAAGATATGAAAATGATATTCCTGAAAGCTCTAATGTTAGTGGATCAACCAACGCACAAGAACCTTCTCAAAATCAGAATATACCTGTTACTGAACTGCAAGACACTCAACTCCATAGGTCTGTTAGAACTCATCGTCCTCCGAAAAGACTAAATCTACTTGTGGAAACACAAAATGAGCTAGATATTCCAGATGATGACGAGCCTAGAATCTACAGCGAAGCAATGCTAGACATTGATTCGAAGAGATGGCAAAAAGCCATGAAATCCGAAATGGAATCTATGTATATCAATCAAGTGTGGAACTTGATTGATTTGCCAAATGGGGTTAAACCCATATGATGTAAATGGGTCTTCAAAAAGAAGATTGATGCATTTGGCAAGGTTCAGACTTATAAAGCTAGACTAGTGACTAAAGTTTTTACTCAGCGTCCTGACGTGGATTATGATGAAACCTTTTCACCGGTGGCTAAGATAAAGTCTATTCAGATTTTGTTTGCCATAGCTGCACATTACGATTATGACATTTGACAGATGGACGTCAAAACTGCATTCCTCAATGGTAATCTAATTGAGGAAGTGTATATGAAACAACCCGAGGGTTTTTCATCTGATTCCAGACCAAATACTGTGTGCAGGCTACAGAAGTCCATTTATGGGCTTAAGAAAGACTCAAGGAGTTGGAACATTTCCTTTGACAAGCCTATCAAATCTTTTGATTTCGTCAGAAGCAAAGATGATCTTTGTGTTTATATCAAACGCAAGGATGGGAGTATTGTCTTCATTATTATATATGTTGATAACATATTGATAACGAAAGATAATAAGACTCTCATGCAGTCAGTTAAGGATAGGTTGTCCAAGACCTTCATGATGAAGGATTTAAGTGAAGCCTGCTACATTTTGGGAATTAGGATCTATAGAGATAAACCTAATAGATTGTTGGGGCTGTCACAGTCAATCTACATAGACAAAGTGCTTAGACATTTTCAATGGAGAATTCCAAGAAAGACGGTCTTCTAATGGGTCAAGACATCAAGTTATCTAAGAAGGGCTGCCCTTCTAGTGCTGTAGAACTTGAGCGCATGAAGAGGATCCCATATGCTTCGGCTATAGGATCGATAATAAATGCCATGACCTGTACTAGGTCAGATGTGGCCTTTGCACTTAGTATGACTTGCAAGTTCCAGCAGAATCCTAGTGAGGAACACTGGAAGACAGTCAAGAGTATTCTCAAGTATCTCAGACGTACTAAAGATTACCTCTTAGTCTATGATGGAGGAGATAAGCTGGTTGCCACTGGGTATCGATGCTAGTTTCCAGACAGATGTTGATGATTTTAAATCTCAGTCTGGTTACACGTTCATTTTAAATGGAGGAGCGGTGAGCTGGAAGATCTCCAAACAAGCTACTACTGCTGACTAGACTACTAAAGCAGAGTACATTGCTGGATCGGAAGCTGCTAAGGAAGCTGTCGCGATTTCTGAGTTCCTGAAGGAACTAGGGGTTGTTCCGAGTGCTAGTTGTTCAATAACCATTTATTGTGACAACACTGGTGCTATTGCACAAGCAAATGAGCCAAGATCAACTAAAAGAAATAAGCATGTACCGAGGAAGTACCACATTCTCCGAGAGATGGTGGAGGCTGAAGATATTAGGATAGATTATGTTCCCACAGACAATAATCTAGCAGACCCGTTTACTAAACCATTAAGCTTGGTGAAGCATAATGGTCATTTTGATAACATGAGTATTAGATATGTTTGTGATTGGTTCTAGGCCAAGTGGGAGATTGAAAGTATATGTATGTCCTAGAGACAATCTGTATTAGGACAAAATGTACTTTATACACATTCATATTTATATTAATGATAATTAATATTATGGCATTTGCATTTGTTGAATTATTAGTTGATTGTTTATAATATTCTATAAATGCATCCCTAGAATTTATGTGTTTATTAATGATGTGAGAATTAATGTTATAACGTAACTCTTAAATTACCTCGACTAATGATCATCGAGATTGGGATATCGATGATATGTGATACGTCGATATGTGGTCTGCATCATATCCTTAGGGGATGTAGTATGTCTCAATTGCTACGAGTTATGGCAACTCGTGATGGACACATGGATACTTGTTGAAGTATTGGTATACCCTGCTGATGTACTATTTTGTTATATGTCTATAATGTCATCGGCATATGGGAGATAGAAGTCCTTAGACTTGAGGTCAATATCACCTTGTTTACAGAGTACTGTACTTTGATCCTGTCCTAAGCTCAAATGCCTTATAGGTTGAAACACGGCTTGTTTTGAGTGCATTATGAAGTAGATTAAAGGTGGTATGTGAGCCAAGATTAGGATTCATTCCTTGAATGTATCAACACTCAGGTACTCATATGGTATTAGGTTGACTAAGTCATTAGCCAATGCAATTGACATGTATGTGATATGGTCATGTTGTCAACTAATATATATGAGTTATAATGATCAAACCATTTAGATAAACATTTGACAAATCCTAAGCTTGATTGAGTGTGTCGTGAATGAAAGAATTTTATCTTCCCACATAGAGGTTCAGTTCACATGTTTCGTGTAGCTAAACTTTACATATTGAGTTCGTCTTCCGGCGTAGTCTAGGAGTTCCGTGAAGACCCTAATGTAGTTAGTGTCGATATGTAAATTCCTGAAGGGTAACAGTAAGTCAAATGTTCCGTCGATTGAAGGATGTAATTAGAGAGAGATTATATATATATGTTCGGTTGATGACCGGGACATTAGAAATGGAAACAAGGCAGAAAGTGGGACAGGACCGCGGCGCCATTGATTTAGGGCCGCGGTGCCAAAAATGCATGTCGGCACCGCGTCGCCACTTATCCAGGGTCGCGGTGTTGAGGCGTCCAGTGGGTCTGACTCGCTGGCCCAGTCTGTTGATTTGTTATATGGGCTGGCCCATGGGGGAGCCCTAGGTTGTCTTTTACAACTATAAATAAGAGGGTTTCCCCTCCATTTCACTACACCAAAAGCAAAAGACTAATCTCTTCTAAAGCTCTGTCGGAATCCCTAGCATTCCAAGACTTAGCAATTACATCGAAGTTTCAGTACTTGCAAATCGAGGGACATTTGCGTGCGCACCCTCGGACTACACAAAGCTCCAGATTTCAAGTTGCTAACTACAATGTAAGTCTTCCATCGAAGTATTACATTATTGCTTTGTGCTTTTTACATTGTATAATCATCCTACAGTTTGACCGTCGTCGGGTTTGAAACATAAATTTTCAAATTTTGCTGCGTATACGAACCCGACAAAACCCTACAATGTTGTCTTTGTTTTGGCACTTTACTTTGGCTTCTCTTGTTTTTCTTCTCGATAATAAAGGATAAATTTTACGGATGGTAATATAACTATATTTTTTTAATCAAAGTCATTTAACTATGTTTTCTAATAAAGTCGTATAACTATTACTTTTTTTCCACCAAAATCACTTAACTATGTTTTCTAACACAATAGTCACAAAACTTTGAGTCTACTAACACAAAAATCACACCAACCTAAAAAATCAACTCCCATGGGGATTTTTTTTTAATCTAAAAAATGTAAATCCAATTTACGAAACCGATCCCATCCAAAATTCATATGCAAATTATTGAAGTACTAAAAGGGTGAATAATTTTTAAAAAGAATTATCACAAGATGTTGCTTCCGTTGCATATAATAAATAACTATTACTCCATAAAATTCAATTTCTTACTATTCAATAAAATATAAATCTTTTCAATATATATTGAGAAAAGGGCCAATATATCTTAAGATCGAAAAAAGTAGTTTTGAGTAAATTAATCAAAGTTAATTAATATTTAAACGTAAGTTTTTTCAAGAACAACTCCAAATATTTTAGTCGTTGAACATATAATTAAATAATGAAGGACAAACTTATCTACGGTCATGTCTTTCTCCGATGCATTTTGTTTGCATACCACAATCATGAAAATTTCACCATCCAACACCTAGCATCACAAATCAAAACTTTTTATTTCCGTTCGTGATTATGAATTATATAAAAAAAGATTTTGAATTATGAAGAAAAGTAAAGTATCAAACTAAAAAAGTTAATCCTAGAATGAATTTAGTTCCACACATTTTAAGGTCGTATATTCAGTGGAAGGATTGGTTCTGTTGCTTTAATATTTTAATTTCTCCATATAAATTTTGGACTGAGTCGATTTTTAATTGAGTTTGTATTTATTAAATTAAAATAAAAAGTTTACCCATTGAAAGTTGGATTAGCCCGGTAGGAATATCTTTTGTGTTAGTAAGTTCAAAGTTTTGTGACTTTTATGTTATAAAACATAGTTAAGTGACATTATAAATTGATTAGTTTTATATTGAATACCGACATACTAGTACTAGTATAAAACTAGCTAATTTAATAGGGGAATCCAACACGATAATGATAACAAAACGGTAAATTCGTGATACAATTCGACTTGTGACATTTTGTTTTGCAGGATTATGGATATACTTTGCTTTGCTTTAATTTGAACACATTCTAATGCCAAATGTCGAAATCTATTTCTCGTTGATGGTTGTTTTGGAGGGTAGTAAAAAAGACTTTGTTTTGGCATTAAACTATGTGGTTTATTATAAGTACAATACATTATAATATGCAAATAATCCAGAGTATTATTAATACAAACAAAGTGGGTCGGCATGCCGGGCAAGAACTTTATATAATTTCCTCAATTCTCATCCAAATTAAAGTGAAAGAGAGTGGGAAAATGACTTTCCATGTTGCCTTTAATTTTCCGCAGTCTAAAGCATCAAATATTGCTTCTTCTTCTTTTGCATACTTTTTGTTTTTGTTTTCCATTCGTGTTCGATCTGCATGAGAGCCCGACTATATTCAGATTCGTCGCGTAGGACTCATTTGAAGGAAAAGTTCTCAACCAAGAATTTTTCTATTTTTATTCAAACCCGACACCTCTGATTAAGAAAAGAGTAGTCTCATCCACTGCACCACATCTTTATTTTTTTTCATACTTGCTTTTTGATAGAAGGGTATACACGGTCGAAATCGTGTATACCATTGGACCGAAAATTAATATTAAATTATCATATTTATAGAATTTTTGTACAAGTTTAATTATGATATTAATATTGTATTAAGAAAAAGTATTAGTCTTGTATTAGGAAAAGGTAGATTTATTTTCCATAATTAGATATTGTATATCATGTATATATGCATATTCATTAATGAAAATAATGAGGGAATTATTCTCTTTCATGGTATCAACAGCCTAGGGCAAAATTTTCTTCTCCCACTTTGCACTTCCACCGGCCCTACTCTCGGAATCCGACATTGGTTTCTGGTCAAAATCCCACTTTCGCCCAAATTTTCTTCCAAATGCTTCATTCTCCTCTTGTTCTTTTCTCATGTCTACCTCAAAGAACACATTTCATCCTCCACTTACCATATCCAACATCAACAACCACATCCCTATCGTTCTTGAGATGGAAAACGTTCAATACACGACGTGTGCAACATTATTTAAAGTTCACACACACCCGCATCAAGTCCGTCATCACATCATCCCCTCGGATACAGGCAAGGAAAAGGTGCCTACCGCCAATGATGACCTTGTGTTATGAACGACTCTTGATGCTACAGTCCTCCAGCGGATATATTCCACTATCTCTATGAACCAATTATAGATGATTATTGAACCCGATGCCACGATGATGGAAACTTGGAATAGGGTGCATGATATATTCCAAGATAACAAAAATTCTCGTGATGTCACACTTGAGCAGGAATTTCCCATGTCCATATGAAGGATTTTCCGAATGTCTCAGCCTAATGTAAAAGGCTGAAGGAATTGATGGATCAACTCAAGAACGTTGGTATGCCCGTCACGAATGATCGTCTTGTTCTTCAGATGGTTGCATACCTATCTGAGGCTTACAATGGCGTTGGAACGCTTCTTCGTCAAAGTAATCCTCTTTCACCGTTCTACCAGACCCATTCCATGCTCACATTAGAAGAGGTCGGCTTGGTTAAGAAGGTGGATACCAGAGTTAATTCCATTATGATGATGGCCACGTCCGCTGACCCTCACTCATTCTCAGATAATTCTAGACAAAATCGTAATAACATTGGCGGCAAAAAGTGTCAAAATAGGAAAAATAGTGGCAAGAACCGCGACTGCGGCTGCGGTAGTGGTGGTGGTCGAAGCAGTGGCGAATGTCGTGGTAGTGGCCAGCTAGGCCGCATCACCACTGATCGCATCCTTGAGCCAATGCATAATAGTTGTGGGGCTGTTGGGCTAGTGGCCAGTGGCCCAACATGGTCTTTCCAGGCTTTCCAGTGAATTGGGCTAGCCAGTAGAGGCCCATTTCCCAGTTCCAAAATTACCAGCCCAAGTAGACGGCTGGGTCTTGGTAGCAGGCTGGCTTGCTCGGGCCTCGGCCTCAGCAAGCCCAGTTTCTGGTCCGACACCTATAGATATTGAGGTCGCGATGGATATACTTGGATTAAATCCCTCAGATGTAAATTAGTACATGGACACCGGAGCAACTTCTCATATTACGTATGCGTAAGGTAATTTATCGTCTTATTTCAATTTGAGCAAAATCGTGGCATAATTATTGGTAATGGCAATCAATTCCAATTCGTGATTATGGTCACACAAATTTGTTCCCCCCACACCCACCTCTAGTCCTAAAAAATGTCCTTCATACCCTTCCTTGATTAAAAATTTGGTGTATGTCTAAAAATTCACAACTAATAATTAGGTTTCTGTTAACTTTGACCCTTTTGGATTTTTTGTGAAGGATTTCACGACAGGGATACCTCTAATGAGATGTAATAGTAGGGGAGAGCTTTATCCAATCACCATCACCACCATTTCCACGAGTCAATCCACACTGTCAACGTTTGCCGCTCTCGCTCCTTCCTTGTGGCATGCTCGTTTGGGTCATCCGGAGGCGTCTATTATTTATTCTCTTAAAAATAATAATTTGATTGATTGTAAGAGTACGCGTAGTACTCATATTTGTTCTTCTTGTACTCTTGGGAAACATGTTAGATTACCTTTTGTAGCCTCTAATTCTACTATATTGATGCCTTTTGATATAATTCATAGTGATTTATGGACATCTCTCATTTTAAGTTCTTTGGGCTCGTTATTATGTGTTATTCTTGGATGATTATTCTTATTTTTTGTGGACCTTTCCGTTGTCTAAAAAGTCTCAAATTTTTCCACTTTCTTAAAATTTAGAGCATTCATATGTACCCAATTTGAACGAAAAATTAAAAACATTCAATGTGATTATGATAATGAGCCATTTCGAAAATTTTATGACACTCATGGCATATCTTTTTGGTTTTCTTATCCTCATACATCCTCACAAAATGGAAAGGCCGGAAGAAAAATTTGTATCATTAATAATATTGTCCGAACCTTACTAGCACATACTTTATTACCTCCTTTTTTAGCATCATATTTTACAAATGACTACTTACCTTCTTAACATACTTCGTAGCAAATGTTTAGCATATCAATCACCCCTTAAAATTCTTTATCATAAAGATCCATTGTATTCTCATCTTATGGTGTTTGGGTGTTTATGCTATCCACTTTTTCCGTCCACTACTATTAACAAACTTCAAGTTCGTTCTACCGCCTGTGTATTTTTGGGTTATCCGTCTAATCACCGTGGTTACAAATATTTTGATTTATCTTTGAATAAATTCATATGTAGTCGCCATGTTATTTTTTATGAAACTCAATTTCCGTTTGCTAAATTGTATAATTCTGTGTCTAGTTCGTATAATATTATGGATGATGGGCTCTCACTGTATATTATCCATCATTTATTCGAGCTGTCCTGTGACCAAAATTCACCAACAGGCCCACTTCTTGGTGGCCCAACACTCTCGGATCCAATTCTTGAATCTTGGCCAGCATGCCCACTGCCTGCTGGCCCACTTTCTCACACTGGCCTAGCGCCTCAGCCAGCAGGCCCACTACTTGCTGGCCTAATTAATGTCCTCCCGAGTCCACTGCATTCTGCCATTGGGCCAGTAGGCCCATTAACTATTGGTCCAGATTTCCCATCCATGTATCATGCTACTAGGCCCATTAACTATTGGTCTAGATTTAGCCAACCTGACACCTACCCAAAATACGTTCACTTCTATTTCTAGTCAAGGGCCTGTTGCTCGTAGCCAACATGGTATTTTTAAACTTAAACGACATTTTAATCTAAATTCTAATATCACCAAATCACCCTTACCACGTAACCTAGTGTCTTCCCTTCATGACTCAAATGGGAAAATAGTCATGGATGATGAATATAATGCTCTTATTGAAAATAAGACGTGAGAGTTGGTGCTCCTTCCGCCTGGTGTCAATATTATTCGTTCTCTGTGGATTTTTACTCATAAAAAAATTCTGACGACTCTTTTGAGACGCATGAGACCCGTCTTGTAGGGATGGTAAAACACAATATTTTGGCGTGGATTGTGGAGAGAAATTTAGTCCGGTGGTAAAACTGGCAACCATTCACACTGTGCTTATTATGGCTCTCTCGAAAGTATGACTCATTCATCAGCTAGATGTGAAAAATACTTCTTACACTGTGATCTTAAGGAGACTGTATACATGCATCAGCCCTTGGGTTTTAAGGACTCTAATTATCCTCACCATGGCTGTTTTCTGAAGAAGTCCTTGTATGGGCTTAAGCAAGCTCCACGGGCTTGATATAAGAGGTTTGCATATTAAGCTGCATACTATTGTGGTACTTCTCTAGTATACATTATGTTATATGTCGATGATATAATATTGATTGCCTCCTCCGATAATCTGCGCAAGTCTATCACGTCCTTCTCGCCGTAATTTTCTATAAAATACTTGGGGGCCTTGAGTTATTTTTTGGATATATCTCTCACTCATCATGCCGAAGGTATATTTTTATCACAGAAGAAGTATGCAGCTGAGATAATTGAGAGAGCTGACATGTAATCTTGTAAGTCCTATTCTACTTCGGTTGATACCAAACCGAAGCTGAGTGCTACTTCTAGCACACCCTATGAAGATCTCACTCACTATCGTAGTTTTGCAGGGGCTCTTCAGTATATTACTTTCACGAGACCAGATATTAATTATGCAGTAGAGCATGTGCGTTTATTTATGTATGATCCGCAGATTGAGCACATTCATGCGCTCAAATACATTATATGATACATACAAGCACACTTGATTATGAATTTCATTTATATCCTTCCTCCGTTTCTACTCTAGTGTCTCATACAGATGCTGATTGTGGTGGATGTCCAGATATCAGACGTTCGACGTCGGGTTATTGCATGTTTCTTGGTGATAACTTGGTTGGCCAAACGTCAGGCTACTTTATCGCGATCCAGTGCATATGTCGAGTATCGAGAGGTAGCCAATTTGGTGTCTGAGTCATGTTGGCTGCATAATCTTCTGTTAGAGCTTCACTTTCCTATTCAGAAAGCTACCTTAGTCTACTGTGATAATGTTAGTGTAGTCGATCTCTTTGAGAATTCGGTCCAACATCAGCGCACTAAATATATCGAGATGGATATTCACTTTGTTCGCGAAAAGGTATTTTTGAGTCAAGGGCCTGTTTCTCGTAGCCAACATGGTATTTTTAAACTTAAACGACATTTTAATCTAAATTCTAATATCACCAAATCACCCTTACCACGTAACCTAGTGTCTTCCCTTCATGACTCAAATGGGAAAATAGTCATGGATGATGAATATAATGCTCTTATTGAAAATAAGACGTGAGAGTTGGTGCTCCTTCCGCCTGGTGTCAATATTATTCGTTCTCTGTGGATTTTTACTCATAAAAAAATTCTGACGACTCTTTTGAGACGCATGAGACCCGTCTTGTAGGGATGGTAAAACACAATATTTTGGCGTGGATTGTGGAGAGAAATTTAGTCCGGTGGTAAAACTGGCAACCATTCACACTGTGCTTAGTATGGCTCTCTCGAAAGTATGACTCATTCATCAGCTAGATGTGAAAAATACTTCTTACACTGTGATCTTAAGGAGACTGTATACATGCATCAGCCCTTGGGTTTTAAGGACTCTAATTATCCTCACCATGGCTGTTTTCTGAAGAAGTCCTTGTATGGGCTTAAGCAAGCTCCACGGGCTTGATATAAGAGGTTTGCATATTATGCATCTACTATTGGGTTTTCTCACAGTATGATCATTCTCTGTTCATCTATCGTTGTGGTACTTCTCTAGTATACATTATGTTATATGTCGATGATATAATATTGATTGCCTCCTCCGATAATCTGCGCAAGTCTATCATGTCCCTTCTCAGTTCAGAATTTTCTATAAAATACTTGGGGGCCTTGAGTTATTTTTTGGATATATCTCTCACTCATCATGCCGAAGGTATATTTTTATCACAGAAGAAGTATGCAGCTGAGATAATTGAGAGAGCTGACATGTAATCTTGTAAGTCCTATTCTACTTCGGTTGATACCAAACCGAAGCTGAGTGCTACTTCTAGCACACCCTATGAAGATCTCACTCACTATCGTAGTTTTGCAGGGGCTCTTCAGTATATTACTTTCACGAGACCAGATATTGCTTATGCAGTAGAGCATGTGCGTTTATTTATGTATGATCCGCAGATTGAGCACATTCATGCGCTCAAATACATTATATGATACATACAAGCACACTTGATTATGAATTTCATTTATATCCTTCCTCCGTTTCTACTCTAGTGTCTCATACAGATGCTGATTGTGGTGGATGTCCAGATACCAGACGTTCGACGTCGGGTTATTGCATGTTTCTTGGTGATAACTTGGTTGGCCAAACGTCAGGCTACTTTATCGCGATCCAGTGCATATGTCGAGTATCGAGAGGTAGCCAATTTGGTGTCTGAGTCATGTTGGCTGCATAATCTTCTGTTAGAGCTTCACTTTCCTATTCAGAAAGCTATCTTAGTCTACTGTGATAATGTTAGTGTAGTCGATCTCTTTGAGAATTCGGTCCAACATCAGCGCACTAAATATATCGAGATGGATATTCACTTTGTTCGCGAAAAGGTATTTTTGAGTCGGGCACATTTCTCGTGTGACATGGTATTTTTAAACTTAAACGACATTTTAATCTAAATTCTAATATCACCAAATCACCCTTACCACGTAACCTAGTGTCTTCCCTTCATGACTCAAATGGGAAAATAGTCATGGATGATGAATATAATGCTCTTATTGAAAATAAGACGTGAGAGTTGGTGCTCCTTCCGCCTGGTGTCAATATTATTCGTTCTCTGTGGATTTTTACTCATAAAAAAATTCTGACGACTCTTTTGAGACGCATGAGACCCGTCTTGTAGGGATGGTAAAACACAATATTTTGGCGTGGATTGTGGAGAGAAATTTAGTCCGGTGGTAAAACTGGCAACCATTCACACTGTGCTTAGTATGGCTCTCTCGAAAGTATGACTCATTCATCAGCTAGATGTGAAAAATACTTCTTACACTGTGATCTTAAGGAGACTGTATACATGCATCAGCCCTTGGGTTTTAAGGACTCTAATTATCCTCACCATGGTTTTCTGAAGAAGTCCTTGTATGGGCTTAAGCAAGCTCCACGGGCTTGATATAAGAGGTTTGCATATTATGCATCTATTATTGGGTTTTCTCACAGTATGATCATTCTCTGTTCATCTATCGTTGTGGTACTTCTCTAGTATACATTATGTTATATGTCGATGATATAATATTGATTGCCTCCTCCGATAATCTGCGCAAGTCTATCATGTCCCTTCTCAGTTCAGAATTTTCTATAAAATACTTGGGGGCCTTGAGTTATTTTTTGGATATATCTCTCACTCATCATGCCGAAGGTATATTTTTATCACAGAAGAAGTATGCAGCTGAGATAATTGAGAGAGCTGACATGTAATCTTGTAAGTCCTATTCTACTTCGGTTGATACCAAACCGAAGCTGAGTGCTACTTCTAGCACACCCTATGAAGATCTCACTCACTATCGTAGTTTTGCAGGGGCTCTTCAGTATATTACTTTCACGAGACCAGATATTGCTTATGCAGTAGAGCATGTGCGTTTATTTATGTATGATCCGCAGATTGAGCACATTCATGCGCTCAAATACATTATATGATACATACAAGCACACTTGATTATGAATTTCATTTATATCCTTCCTCCGTTTCTACTCTAGTGTCTCATACAGATGCTGATTGTGGTGGATGTCCAGATACCAGACGTTCGACGTCGGGTTATTGCATGTTTCTTGGTGATAACTTGGTTGGCCAAACGTCAGGCTACTTTATCGCGATCCAGTGCATATGTCGAGTATCGAGAGGTAGCCAATTTGGTGTCTGAGTCATGTTGGCTGCATAATCTTCTGTTAGAGCTTCACTTTCCTATTCAGAAAGCTACCTTAGTCTACTGTGATAATGTTAGTGTAGTCGATCTCTTTGAGAATTCGGTCCAACATCAGCGCACTAAATATATCGAGATGGATATTCACTTTGTTCGCGAAAAGGTATTTTTGAGTCAAGGGCCTGTTTCTCGTAGCCAACATGGTATTTTTAAACTTAAACGACATTTTAATCTAAATTCTAATATCACCAAATCACCCTTACCACGTAACCTAGTGTCTTCCCTTCATGACTCAAATGGGAAAATAGTCATGGATGATGAATATAATGCTCTTATTGAAAATAAGACGTGAGAGTTGGTGCTCCTTCCGCCTGGTGTCAATATTATTCGTTCTCTGTGGATTTTTACTCATAAAAAAATTCTGACGACTCTTTTGAGACGCATGAGACCCGTCTTGTAGGGATGGTAAAACACAATATTTTGGCGTGGATTGTGGAGAGAAATTTAGTCCGGTGGTAAAGCGGCAACCATTCACACTTGTGCTTAGTAGTATGTCTCTCTCGAAAGTATGACTCATTCATCAGCTAGATGTGAAAAATACTTCTTACACTGTGATCTTAAGGAGACTGTATACATGCATCAGCCCTTGGGTTTTAAGGACTCTAATTATCCTCACCATGACTGTTTTCTGAAGAAGTCCTTGTATGGGCTTAAGCAAGCTCCACGGGCTTGATATAAGAGGTTTGCATATTATGCATCTACTATTGGGTTTTCTCACAGTATGATCATTCTCTGTTCATCTATCGTTGTGGTACTTCTCTAGTATACATTATGTTATATGTCGATGATATAATATTGATTGCCTCCTCCGATAATCTGCGCAAGTCTATCATGTCCCTTCTCAGTTCAGAATTTTCTATAAAATACTTGGGGGCCTTGAGT
Source organism: Przewalskia tangutica (assembly GCA_029844215.1). Classification (NCBI taxonomy): domain Eukaryota; kingdom Viridiplantae; phylum Streptophyta; class Magnoliopsida; order Solanales; family Solanaceae; genus Przewalskia; species Przewalskia tangutica. The sequence continues at coordinate 10,936,037 of CM056739.1, read as the reverse complement.
TATTTTTTGGATATATCTCTCACTCATCATGCCGAAGGTATATTTTTATCACAGAAGAAGTATGCAGCTGAGATAATTGAGAGAGCGACATGTAATCTTGTAAGTCTATTCTACTTGGTTGATACCAAGCCGAAAGTGAGTCTTCTAGCACACCCTATGAGATCTCACTCACTATCGTAGTTTTGCGAGGGCTCTTCAAGATATTACTTTCACGAGACCAGATATTACTTATGCAGTAGAGCATGTGCGTTTATTTATGTATGATCCGCAGATTGAGCACATTCATGCGCTCAAATACATTATATGATACATACAAGCACACTTGATTATGAATTTCATTTATATCCTTCCTCCGTTTCTACTCTAGTGTCTCATACAGATGCTGATTGTGGTGGATGTCCAGATATCAGACGTTCGACGTCGGGTTATTGCATGTTTCTTGGTGATAACTTGGTTGGCCAAACGTCAGGCTACTTTATCGCGATCCAGTGCATATGTCGAGTATCGAGAGGTAGCCAATTTGGTGTCTGAGTCGTGTTGTCGCGATAATCTTCTGTTAGAGCTTCACTTTCCTATTCAGAAAGCTACCTTAGTCTACTGTGATAATGTTAGTGTAGTCGATCTCTTTGAGAATTCGGTCCAACATCAGCGCACTAAATATATCGAGATGGATATTCATTTTGTTCGCGAAAAGGTAGCTCGTGGATAAGTATGTGTCTTGCATGTCCCTTCAAGGTACCAAATTGTTGACATCTTACTAAGGGTCTTCCCTTAGTTCTGTTTGAAGATTTTAGGGACAGTCTCAGCGTACGATAACTGCGGGGTGTGATAGATGGGACCGGGTATACCATTGGACCGTAAATTAATGTTAAATTACCATATTTGTTGAATTCTTGTACAAGTGTAAGTATAATATTAGTATTGTATTAGAAAACTGTACTAGTCTTGTATTAGAAAAATGTATATTTATTTTCCATATTTAGATATTGTATATCATGTATATATACCTCTTCATTAATAAAAATAGTGATGAGATTATTATCTTTCACTTTCTTCTTTGTGTTATTTTTCTTTCTTTGAAAAAGATGTCATTAATACCAAATAGTAATGTCGAACATGCGAGTTGGTAAGTGGCAAGGTGATTGGGGTACAACGATCCCGACGTCGCGGGTTCGAATCCATGTGGTGACAGTCTTTGCTGAAATATTGCAAGAGTTGTTTCTGGGTTCGTGTCCCGTTGATCCTCTCCCTTGCAGGGCTGCCACTCGCGCATATCTCTCGATTTATATTCCACTTGAGCAAAAAACCTCTGATGCAGGTGGGGGTTTTCGCCTTCGGGACTTTCCCCTCATCAAAGTAACGTTGAACATTCAATTGGCGCCTAAAGAAAGAGACCTGTGGAGATTATTAGGGAGTGCTCCCATGCCTCCCTTAATTGCAACCCAGAACGTCATTTTCATATCAAGTAGAAGAAACACTTTACCCAAATCAAATCTCTCTTCGCAATTTGCATATGGGATTTGGTTACGTTGTGATTCAACCATCAATATTTATAAAAAAGAATTTGATTGTATTCGAATCAAATTGTGTTCAATATGAAAGAAAATATTTTTTAGAGAAGTATCTTTATATAGAAAAATAAGTGAATATTTTATTTATTTTTAATGTTTGATATGATAATCAAGTAGAATATATATATATATATTTAAAATATATTGTGACAAATTAAATAACTTTTGGGAGTGAAGTGGAGAGTAGGGATGTCAATGGAGTGGGGCGGGGCGGGGGAAGGGTACCTCATACCCGTACTCGCCACCTAAAATCCACTTTCACCCCGTCCCACCATCCATCACGGATAGTAATTCCTCCACCGCCTTCCCACTTACCGCTGTACCACTTATTATCCACTATCCATGCCATTAATAATAAAATGTTCAAATAATGTCTAGCAATTTTTTTAATCACCGAAATAAAAGTTATATAAGAAAAAAAGGTCCAACAAAAAGGGAAAAAATGAACATTTTTCACTATGGTTTATCGAATATCAAAGTCTAAAACCTTGCCAAAATATTAGAAATATTAAAAAGCAGTAAAGATGAAAATATTTAATAAAAAAAAGGAGAACAAAGAGAATGGGAAAAAGAAACGTGGTGCCTTTGTGTTTAACAAGCAGGACACGGTGTGGGGCCCAATTAACATTTTAAATCAAGAAATGGCTAAATAAATTCGTAAATATCCTAATTAAACTAATAGACGGTGCGGGCACGGAGCGGGTGCGGGGCGGGTCTTATATGAAATTCACTCCCGTCCCACTACCCATGACGGATATCACTTTTAATGCCCATATCTGCCCCACTATCCACCAAACCATCCCCATACCCGCCCAACTGGAACGAATATGAGGTGATACCCGTATTTACCCGCCCCACTGATATCCCTTGGGGAGAGGGAACAATTAGTTGGAAATGACAGAATTTAGGAAAATGGCTTTCCTCCTATGTTATTTTCCAGAAATTAGAGGAAAATGTGTTTTTAAGAAAAATATTTTTACATTTTAAGCCAATCAAAAAACAAAAAAAATTGAAGTTTTTTTTCAAAAAAAACTCCCTCCATTCCAAACACAACCCAAAGTATCAAACATTTTCAAAATTAAATATAGTAAATGATTTAGAAAATAAAATTAGTTTCCACAAAAAATAAAAAATAAATGTTCCCGCCAGTTTTCCTACTGCCAATTGCAATCACCCAAGAAAAAATGAAAAAGAATTTCAAGAAAAGTTTCCTCCTGCCACTGCTCAAACACAACTCAAAGTCTACAAAATGTGAATTATTCTCTTCCACACAAATAATAAAAAAGGTTCCCGACATTTTTCCTACTGCCACTGCTCATTTGTGGGCCTTATGTCCACTCAATTCTCTGCCTAGTCCATTCTATCCTCAGTTAATATTGTTCCAAAAGGTAGAATATCTCATGAGCCCTCACACTCCGATCCAACAGCTCTGTGAAGGAGGTAAATTATGGTGACTCAATTATTTTCAAATGTTAGACCAGTACCACGCTGTGCACAAGGGGCTCTCTTTTATTTCAAGAAGAAACTCACACACTGCCGCTGACGGGATTCGATCTTTGGTCATTGTTCCAAATATTCTCTTTGAAACCAATTGAGCTGCCCAAGCGGACAATCCTCAGTTAATATTCACACCATAAGCAGGGGCTTAAGGCGCTCTGAACACTTGCAGCGTGAGATTGATTCTCAGTAGGAGTATTATGTTCTCTTTTGAAATTGATCCTTGTAGGTGCTATCAATTGTCCGTTCTCAAATTCTGGTTATTGAAGCACATCCCGCGATTTATTGATAGTAGTGTTGAAGGACCGGTATTACTACCTTCAGGACTAGTCTAGCGCAAGACGGGAACCTAAATATCAAAAAGAAAACACCATAAGCTTTAAATATCATTTCCCATAGTCTCTTTTCAAATTTCAACCATATAATATGGTCTATTGAAAAGTAAAAGATGAAATGGAGGTGTTAAATATATAACAATAATATAATCCCTACTTAAACATACTTAAAAAGGGTGTTAGAATTTGGATCCATAATGTTGATTCTTCATTCAGCCATGGAGGCTTGCAAACATAGAAGAAGAAAAAGCAGGAAAGGAAAAGACGGGAGACAGAGTGAGAAGATATTTTTGTGGGAGCTTTTCAATATTATTTCACTATATCAAAATCTGAATTTACATTGTATTAGACTCTTATTTATAGAGGCTAAATTAGTTATACTACTAACCAACTCTTAACAACCATAACAAACTTAACTAACTCTAATAATTTTAACTAACTAATAACCACTTCTTAATTGAAGTGTATCATATATCTCAACACCCCCGCAAGCTAGGAGGTATGAAGATATCCTTCATTCCCAGTTTGGACATTAGTTACAGCAGGAGCATCAACACAGTAATCTGAAACTCGATGAATTTCTGAATGTTAGCATAGACGTGGGGATTCTTTCGCAGAAGTCCTCCATTGTCCTCCTCTGTGATGATAAAATAATTGGATCATCATACTCTGGATTCATTCCCTTCGGCTTTGTGTATATGCGGTTTAGATTAAGATATTCCCAAATCTTCTACAGCATGCCATCAAGATTCCATTCCAAATGAGCACTGACTGGAGAATAGTGCGGAAGTTTATCCAAAATCTCCAGCTCTTCCATTGTGATTTGATCAATTTTGTTCACTACATAGGTGCAAGGTGTGTATACTCTACTGCCTTCCTCTACCTTTTCCATGAACCCAACTACAACAACAACAATTGCAGTAGCTCATTTCCAGTGCAAGTGAACCTTAGAATCCCGCTTTACAACAACACCAACAATACCAACACAAATATCAGTAACCACACCAATAGCTGTATTTTGTCCTGGACCTCCCATTCAGCTGAGTTTTTAGAATCATTGAAGTTTCTTTGATCATCCTCTTGGTCCTTGTTTAGGTGCTTAATGACATTCTCATTGGTAACACTATTTTTCCAGCACATATCGGCAAGTTTTTCCAAAACGACAAGAGTTTCAACAGCTCCCATCTCCAGAACTGTTATTGTGTCATCCATACCAAACATATACTTTCCACTATGGAAAGAAGCTGGAAGCCCCACACAATGGGTCAGTGAGCTGGCACTGCATTTCAAACTCCACAAGGCTCCTCTTTCTAATTCATCCCCTGATGTAAAAAACATATACTATAATACCATCCATTAAGCAAGATCCAACTCCTTCACTTCCACCGTGGCAACCACAAAGAGAACAGTTGGAACAACTTCCACCTGAGCCTCCCTTGCAGTATACTAAGCCAGAACTACCATATGTATCAAAAAAGGACTAGCATTAGCTATATCAACAATAGAAACACTTAGTCACAATGAACACAGTAAAACCATCAGCATCAATTTTTAGTAATTGCTACACTAGCAACATCAACGAAGAACCCCTCGTCCTCTAGTCACGCTCAGACTAGAGAATCCCTCGATTCTCCTTAGGCGAGCTTTTATAATAAGCTCGGACATGCAGTGGAGTCTCCCTCAATTTCTAGTCCAATTTCGGCTAGAAATTTCTCGATTCTCCTGTCATGAGCTAAACAAATGAAACAGGCAATTGAATAATTGATTGACCTGTAAAGGAAAACTTTGTGAATTGAGCTTCAACTCAATTCATATTACTTCCGACGAAGTATCCATCAGTCGATTTGCAGCTGAAAACTCCTCGATCCTTCCATATATCTATTGTTCCTGATGCGTTCTCCATCATCACTAACTACAGTCTGTTGTCTCAGTCTATAATTGTTTGATAAAATCATTAGTCTAATATCAACAAGGTTAGTGGTGTATATATATAGTTAATTATAGGTCACCGGATTAGGGTTAGGCACTAAGCCTGGCCCAAAAATCAAGGTGCAGTGGGCCAGTCTGACTGGGCCCACTACCGGGTCGGCATCACGACTTAGCATAGTAGGCACCGCGATGCTTTACGTCCTGTAACACTCCTCATTTTGTTAACATATATTCAACACATTTAATTAAATCCAAAAATCAATTTTGACTTAATTAAATAATTTTCATCAAATAGAAATTATCCCATAGTTATTATCAATTTAAATATCTCGATTCCAAATTAAATATTTAATACTTTCTCAATACACTCTTAGATCGAAGAGACAATCAACATAGTGTGACCCTATAGGCCTTCATATATTGATACTAATTCAATTAATGTCCATACATAACTCCTAGACTGCGATGTACGCCGAAATCAATATGTGAAGTATGTTTACATGAATTCAGCTAATATAACATTTATGTGAGATGATAAATTCCTTTCATTCGCGACACACTCGATCAAGCTTAGGATTTTTCATGTGTCTATTCAAATGGCTTGATCACTTTATCCATCTATATTAGTCGAAAACTAGACCATATTATAAATATGTCTCTTGCATTGGCCAATGACTTGGTCGACCTAATATCACTGAGAAGTTGAGTCCTCTCTCAAATATTTAATCGAGGAATGAATCTTATTCTTGGCTTAACTACCACCTTAGTGTACATCATAATGCACCCAACACAAGTCGTATCTTATCCTATAAGGAGTTTAAGCTTAGGACATGGACAAAGTATATTATTCTGTAAATAAGGTGCGTATTGACCTCAAATCAAAAGACGTTTATATCCCACACGCTGAACACTCAGACATGTATAACAAATAGTTTATCAACAAGGTATACCGATACTTTCCAAAAGTATCCATGTTTCCATCACTAGTTACCATTACTTGTAGCATGTGAGATATACTATATTCTCCAAGAATGTGATGCATACCACATATAGACTTATAACATATCATTGATATCTCATTCACGATGATCATTAGTCGAGGCTATTTTGAGAGTTACGCTCTATCATCAATATCTCGCTCTATTAATGACAACGGAAGCTCAAGGGATGCACATTAATAAATAATTATAAACAATCAAATAATAATTCAATAATTATAAATGCCATAAATATATTAATCTTATTAATAATACATATGTGTTCAAGTACATTTTCCCCAAATAATATTTGTCTCTAGGACATACATACTTTCAATCTCCCACTTGGCCTAGAGCCAATCTGCAATGTATCTAATACACATGTTTTCAAAGTGACCATTATGCTTAACTAAGCTTAATGGTTTAATAAATGGGTCAGCTAGATTATCATCTGTGGGAATATAGTCTAATTTTATTTCTTTAGTTTTCATCATCTCCCTGAGTATGTGGTATTTCCTCTGTACATGCTTATTTCTGTTTGTTGATCTTGGTTCTTTAGCTTGCACAATCGCACCAGTGTTGTCACAATAAATCGTTATTGGACAAGTGACACTTGGAACAACCCCTAGTTCCTTTAGGAACTCAGATATCGCGATAACTTCTTTACCAGCTTTCGATCCAGTAATGTACTCGACTTCAGTTGTCAAATTAGCAGTTGTTACTTGCTTGGAACTTTTCCAACTCACTGCTCCACCATTGAAATGAAGATATATCCAGACTGAGAATTAAAGTCATCAAGATTTATCTGGAAGCTAGTATCAGTATACCTAGTAGCCACTAGATTCTCTTGTCCACCATAGACTAAACAATATTTTTTAGTTTGTCTAGGATAATTAAGAATACTCTTGACTGCTTTCCAGTGTTCTTCCTCAAGATTCTGCTGAAATTTGCAAATCATACTAAGTGCATAGGCTACATCTGGTCTCGTATAGGTCATGTTATACATGATTGATTCTATAGCTGAAGCATATGAGATTCTTTTCATGCGTTCAAGTTCTGCAACAGTAGAAGGGCTATCTTTCTTTGATAGCTTGATTCCTTGACTCATAAAAGACCTCACTTCTTAGAGTTTTCCATAGAGAATCGTCTTAGAACTTTGTCTATGTATATGGACTGTGACAACCCCAACCATATATTACGTCTATCTCTATAGATCCTAATTCCAAGAATGTAGCAGACTTCACCCAAGTCATTTATCATGAAGGTGCTGGATAATCATTCCTTGACTGATTTCATGAGAGTCTTATTGTATATCATTATTAATATGTCATCTACATATATAACAACAAAGACAATACTCCATTCCTTGTGCTTACTATAAGCGCATGGATCTTCTTACTTCTAACAAAGTTAAATGATTTCACTGCTTTGTCAAAGCAAATACTTCAACTCCTTGAGGCTTGCTTAAGTCTAATAGATGGATTTATGTACCTTGAATACTGCTTTGGGCTTAGTATTAGATGTAAAACCCTCAAGTTATATCATATACACCTCCTCAATTAGGTTACCATTGAGAAAAGTAGTTTTAACATCCATTTTCCAAATGTCATAATCATAGTATGCGGCTATTGCAAGCAAAATCCGAATGGACTTAATTTTCGCAAAAGGTGAAAAAGCTTCATCATAATCGACCCCAAGTCGTTGATTATAACTTTAGCCCCCAATCTTGACTTATAAGTTTGTACCTTGCCATGTGCATCAATCTTCTTCTTGAAAATCCATTTGCATCCTATAGGTTTAATCTCTGTTCGCAAATCAACCAAGTTCCAAATTTGATTGATGTACATCGAGTCCATCTCAGATTTCATGGCTTCTTTCCATATATGCAAATCAATATCTAACATAGCTTCGCTGTAGGTTGTAGGCTCATCGTCATTAGGAATATATATCTCATTGTGTGTTTCATCAAGGAGATTAAGTCTTTCAGGCGGACGATGAGTCTTAGTGGTCAAACGAAGTTGATTATTTTGCGTTTCAGTGTTTGTTACATTGTGATTGTGAGAAGGTCTTTGTGTGTTGGATAATCCACCACCTTGAGAGCTTTCAAGAATGTTATTTTTATGTATTTCCTGAATAGAATGATGTACAACCATTGTATCTGTGAGACGATTTCCACGTGCTCAACGCAAGTGTATGTATCGTTACAAGTAATATAGTCTAGTAAGACCGAATATCATCCTCAGAGACTGATTATCAAGTACTGATTATCTAAGTTTTAGTTTCTATTTGGTGAACGTTAATTTGTGTGTATTTCTATCTAATAACTAAGACTAAGTAATTGCAGAAAATAAACTAATTATGATAATACTTTGGTTTAAATCAGTTATGAAGGAATTATGACTTCCAATATCCTCGACTATCTACACCTTTCAATCCTTAATGCAACTAGAATGACTTCTTTTTCTACATTAAGATAGCGGTTAACTAGACTGTCTTATATTCCGGTTAGGATATATAATCGCTCAAAGTGCAGAACCCTTCTATATTTCTATGATAGGATTTACCACATAGGAGGATTAAGAACAATAACTTATAATGCTACACAAGTATCGAGGTACTTTCGTCCGCGATTTTAACCTATGTCTATTCAATTACAGCATATCCAAATCTCTCCTATCGGTTCTTGATTCGAAATCATATAGATTAGATAATTAGTGATCAATTAACTATCAAACATTCATATTAATATTGAATAAATCTTAATCAAGTGAAGAAGAGATCAAACTAATGCATTAATTCATGAAAGATAGTTTCAAGCGATTCAATAGGAAAGCCCTAATAAAGTGTTTAGTTCCTAGTCATAGTCACGCTTAGAACTAATACAAAACCCAACATAAACTGAATTGAAAACTAAAGGAAGAAAAAGTACTTAGAAATAGGTCTTCAATGGTAGCCTCCAAATTGTCTTCAATTGTGGACTATGTACAAGGTGCTCCAAGCTCTCCTTTAGGTCAGGGTTTTAGGATTATATAGTTGAGAAAAATTGTGTTTCAGACCTTTTTGCCCTTCGAAAATCGGCCCAAAAAATCAGAATTCCGCCTTGGCGCCGCGGCCCTGCTGGGAGGAGCCGCGGCGCCTGAACACCCGAGGAAAAATCAGAGCATGCAGCAAATTCAGCGTTGTGGCGCCTGTGGCGTTTTTTTTTCCAGTTTTTTGATTTTTCATCATTTTCTCGTCCGGACTTCGTCTGATTTCTTCTATACTTCCGGGACTTCTTAGGCTTCATTTCTTGGCTTTTTATTGTGCAACTCCATCTCAATTATGCCAATTTCATCTTTGTTTTGTCATTTCTCCATTTAGGACCGTTGTGACTCAAAGTAAGAAAAACGACCCTAACACGACACTAATTTCAACGAAAATGAGGAAAATACTAACTAAAAATGACTCAAAAATATATATATAAAATATGCCTAACAGTATCATCTTCCATTGGTTGTGTGTGTGAGCCTTGCATTTCTACACTATCTCTCAATCACTCCCACTGGCTGAAGAGCGTACTCTAAATACTCAATCATCACCAAATACTCCCACTAAATCTTTGTCTAGGTCATTCGACATGGGTTCAACTTCTGTGTTATGTTGTGGTTCTTGAAATTCTTCAAGTTCAATATCATTGCAACTCTATTCCTTGTAGACATAGTCTTCTTCAAGGAAAGTTACATTTCTGGAAAAAATGACGTTCTCCAGGAAGATAGAAATAATATTTCTCACTTTTAGATTTCAACTTGTCAGTAAGCATTTTCTTTACATATGCAGGGCACCCCCAAGGTCGCATGTGTTTAAGTGTTGGTTTCTTTCCATTCCATATCTCATATGGAGTTTTCTCCACTGACTTTGAAGGAACCTTGTTCAGAATATAAATTGAGTTTTGCAATGCATAGCCCCAAAAGTAAGTTGGTAGAGCTGAGAAACTCATCGTGGATCTAACCATATCTAATAAGGTTCAATTTCTCCTTTCAGCAACACCATTCATTTGTGGCGTTCCAGGAGGTGTCCATTGTGATTCGACTCTAAGAAGCTTCAAGTAATCCATAAATTATTTTCTTAAGTATTCACCTCCTCGATCTGATCGAAGGGTCTTGATACTTGTTTCAAGTTAATTCTCTACTTCTGACTTGTACTCTTTGAAATTATCAAAGGCTTCAGACGTGTGGTTCATAAGATACACATGCTCAAACCTTGTAAAATCGTCTGTAAAAGTGATGAAGTAAGGAAATACTCTCTTAGCTTGAGTTTAAAATGGCCCACATACATCAGTATGGACAAATTCAAGCACATCTTTGGCTCGCACACCTTTTCCAGAAAGTGGCTTGTTGGTCATCTTTCCTCTCAAGCAAGACTCACAGTTACCATAGGGCTCCAAGTCAAATGGTTCCACGTAGTCTAACTTCCTTAATTTCGCTATCCTTGATTCATTGATGTCACGAAGTCTACAGTGTCATAAGTATGTGGGGTTTCTTGGATTACTTATCTTAGTTTATTTTTTTGCACATTGAAAATTTCATGACTACAGTTTAGAACATACAAACCATCCACAAGCGGAGCATTTTCACAAACAAAATCATTGAAAGACATTACATAACTGCCATTGGCAATAAATGAGGAAAACCCTTCAATGTCTAACAATGGGATAGAAATAATATTTCTCATCAATGAGGGAACAAAATAACAATTATTTAGTTCTAAACAAAAGCCTGAAGGTAAATCTAGTCTATAAGTTTCCACACGTTCAACATCTCGTGCTCTATTTCAAACGCATAGGTCTACCTCCCATTGTCCAACCTTTCTATTGTCAATCATACCCTGCAAATTATTACAAATGTGTGAGCCACAAGAGGTATCCAATACCCAGCAGTGAGAGTTACTTATAGACATATTTATTTCAATGACAAACATACCTTGTCCAACAAAGCAAGAAGCACCTAGTGTTTTTCCTCCTCCTGGAGTTGTGTAGTCCTTCTTCCAGTGCACATTCTTCTTGCAGTTGAGGCACACATCCATAGCTACCTTTGCCTTCTTCTGAACACCTCATCTAGGTTTCAAAACTGTGGGTGTAACAATTGTCTTACCCTTCTTATGCATGTTCTTACACTTGGGTTTGAACTTGCTAAAAGAGCCCACCATGAGAACAACTTTTCCTTTAGAGGTAGATAATTCCAAGGTCTTCAACATGTTGTGAAGCTCTGGAAGACTCGCCTTGGTCCCATTCATATTGAAGTTCACAATGAATTTTTCAAATGAACCAGCAAGCGAATTCAGATCAGGTTGATAAAGATATTTATAAGGAGCTTCGTTCCAATCGAAGCCAACCTTTCTATCAATCCAATCATCTTAAGAACATGCACCGACACTTGACCCCATTCGTTCAACTTTCACTTGAGAAGGTCTCTCAACAGTTCATACTCCATTGTTTGAGACTGTGAGTCATATAGACTCTTCAAGTGTTCTAGCATTTCGTCGGGGCTCATATTTTCATGTTGCATGTGTAACTCCACAGTCATGGCTGACAACATTACACACTGTGTCGAGGTAGCTACATCCAAATGCTTATGATAAACCACCTAATAATAATCGTGGGTTAAACATTCTGAACTCTGATTTTTTTCTGGATATATGGCGTCGTGACGCCAATCATTACAAATTCGGTGCCGGTGAGACAGAAGTATTTCATCTTCTGCAGTGCATTAGGGTCGCGGCGCTCACTGTCCAGTAAGTTTAGAATTCTACAACGAAGCTTTTAATTATGAATCTCGGACAGGAGTCGCAACTCCTGTATGTCACCTTGACATGCGTCGTGCTGCCGCCTTGAAACCCTAGCATGTGTTACGGCGCCGACGTCCTGAAAGAACGTATCCGTATTGATTTTCTAAAAATCGTCCAAACCATCCAATTTAGAGATCAAATCACACATCCTTTATCATCCACTATTATCAATAACACACATATCGACCATCATCCATTCCTACCCGTTCTTTAATGTGCACCATGTTCGCAATGAATCGGTTATCTACACTTTGGCTTAGTCCGAGTTAGAACGGAATGATTCTCTCGATTTAATATAGTTGATAGTTTAGGGTGATATGAAAAGGTTAACTATTCAGCCAAGTATGTAGGATTTCAAGAATCCTTGTTTTAGTTCAGTTTGAAATCCAATTTTATGTTTAACCCATATTATTATTTCATTCAATTTGTTATATAACCATTGAACCAACCTGGCTCTGATATCTCTATAGGATTTTATTGGATGCAAAACATATAAGTAAGGCACAACAAAAGTTTAAAATTTTATTTACTTACCCAATAATTTCTTCTGGTATGGTTATATGACAATCGAAATATGTAAAGGAAAACTTAAACAAGAACACTTACAGGTTACTGGAATCTTTACTAAGGGCGAACACGTGATTGTTCCCTTCGATTGCAAACATCTTGTTGTAGTGTATTTCTCTGTCAAGAAAGCCAGGAAATCTTGGCAGTAGTTCAGTTTGAAAACCAATTTTATGTTTAACCCATATTATTATTTCATTCAATTTGTTATATAACCATTGAACCAACCTGACTCTGATACCACTATAGAATTTTGTTTGGTTCAAAACATATAAGTAAGACACAACGAAAGTTTAAAATTTTATTTACTTACCCCAATAATTCCTTCTGGTATGGTTATATGACAATCGAAATATGTAAAAGAAAACTTAAATAAGAACACTTACAGGTTATTGGAATCTTTACTAAGGGAGAACACGTAATTGTTCTCTTCGATTGCAAGCACCTTGTTGTGGTGTATTCCTCTGTCAAGAAAATCAGAAAATCTTGACAGAGGTTTGAGAAAGTTTTATTCTAAACTCTAAGTCTAGAATTGTTTGATAGAATCATTAGTCTAATATCAATGAGGTTAGTGTCGTATTGATATGATCCTAAAAAGCTTTTGGGCGACTATGAAGGGTAAAACCCGTGATGGAGCTTCGGACATGCATTTTCATGCCACATGCCTATTGATGATGGAGACAGGGCCTTTGGAGGCCATGGAAGGATAACTCATAAAGACATATATTGTGTGGATGATTGTTTGGAAGAACCATGTAGATGATGGCCAATTGATGCAAGCCACACAATGTGGTTATAAGTGCAAACATGGCTAGAAGTGCAATTCATGGTTAAAGAGTGCAATTCATAGTTAGGTATGCAATTCATGCAAGTCGTAGCCAGGAGTGCAAATTCGAGGATATGATTGCAATTCAAAGGGATAAGAGCCCATGTTGGGTTATTTGTGCAAATGCCACTTTTGAGTCTTTGTTGTAATAGGGATACTTTTTAAGGAACCCTTAGCCATATTTTCATGGAATTTTTGGATGATGTGGAGATGAACTCTTAAATAGTGATTGTTAGTATTGTAGTTTAGTGAATAGTGTTAGTGATAGTTAATTATGGTACATTTCATTGTTGACTATTGAAACTCTTTTCATTGATTTTCATATGGAGTTGTTCATTTGTGGATTCATTTGAATTACTCTTTGTTGAAGATAAAATAGTATAGGTTCTTAGGGTTGATTTCAATTGGTAGGATTTAGGTTTCACATACTTAAGTTTGCCCATCAAATCATTACTCTTTGGGTCTTGCTTTTATCCCAATTTCTTCAATTCTCATCCCAATTTCTTCAATTCTCATCCCCAATTTTCTTGTTATTTTAGTTTTCGCGTTTTGTTGTTTGAATTCGTGTCTTCCATAAGCTAGATCATATCATTTGGTATCAGAGCTTGGTAGAAGAATTGTTCCATCAATTCTTCAATCTTAGTTCTAAAAAAAATCATAAAAAAAAATCAAAAAGAAAATTTGAAATTCCGATAATAAATAAATTGTGTTAATTTTATTGTTTTGACACTAGATTCTTGTTCCCTAGTGTTAGTTGAACCTAAATTTCAAGTTTCGTTCAATTTGGAGGTGTTTTGAGCACTCTATCATTGAAGAACTTTAAATGTTTGAAACTTGAAGATGTGTTTTGATGGAAGAAGGTGATTTTGGCTTCAAGAGTTATTGAGCTTTGTTCTACTCATCAAGGGGAGCTTAGATTCAAAATTTAATGCAATTTGGAGTTGATTTGAAGGTGTTTGAAAATTTGGTGTTCTTGAAGAACTTTAAATTTTCATGGAGAAGACGACTCAAAAGAGGTGTGTTTGATCCAAAAGTCTTCAAGTTAAAGGTTGAAGAGTGTTTGTGGGCCCAAAGTGAAAAAAAGAAGAAGGGAAAATCAGTTTGAAAATCGAATTTTTCAAAAAACAAAATTCACGTCAGCAGCCACGCAACTGCCACATCAGCCGACACGTATGTCAACTACCCCACTCTAACCTGCAACAAATGTACTACAACTTCAGAGAGTTGTCATTTTGACACTTAGTTTTTTTTTTTCCAGTGCCTTAAGAGTGTTATAGCACCAAAAAGGTTCAAAATTGCCCCAAGTCGATTATTCAAGCCAAAATTCATTCAAATTTCTTTCGGTTTGATTTCTTATCATATTCTTAATACTTATAATTAATTAAAAATAAGTAATTAAACATACTTGTTTGCTAATTAATTATTGAATTTCATCAATTTCTTTCTAATTTTTTCAATTTTTTTCTAAGTGTTCAAATTCAATTTTTCAGTTCCTTTCCATTTATTTAATTTCTAAGCTAATTAACAATTAGTAATTGTTTACTTGATTTTTAACTAGTTCTTGAGTTCGAATTTTCATTTCGTGTCAATTTCTTTTGTGCTTTTCTCTTTTATTTCGTTGTGAATTGCTTGGCTCTTGTCCGTTTGTTTTGAGTCATCATCATTCCTTAAACAAGAATCAATTCTTCCACAAAGCTTAACAACGGTGTGAATTGATTGGACACGTAGTTTCTATACCAACGTTGGAAGAATCATTAGGTTGTGGTAAACTTGAGTGCAAATACGAGTGATGTGAGGGGCTTTTGCTACTAACTTGTTTACTCGTTTTGTAGGTATCGAAGAGGATTCATAAGGAGATGAGTTATAGAAAACATGTCGTTTATCACTTCAGAATATTGTGATGATGATATGGGAGGTTATGGCTCTAGTGATGGAGATCCATAAAAAATTTGATGCACCCCAATGAAGAATATGCAAAAGCTTAAGTTTGGGGGTGCTTGTTATTTATAATGTATATCATTCTCTCAAAAGAAAAGAGGGGGAAAATAGGTATGAGATTAAAAAGAAAATCAAAAAGAGGGAAAAAGAGTTGGATGAAGAATGCTTATGGTATGTAATTGAGCCTAAATGTCTGCTTTTATCTACCCCAGCCTAAGCCTACATTACAACCCTTGAAAGTCCTGATGATATCTAATATATATGTCTATGATTAGTGGAGAATAACAAGTAAACAGGTCTATAGAATTTTGGGAAAGATGAAATGAAATTGACATGCATATGTTAGGTGTTTATGTTTTCATTGATTATGATCTAAGTGAATTTGCGAAATATCTAATTTGAAATTCTAGATTGCTGAAAATTCATGATATATATGTTCTAACATATTATTCCAACTTTCATCCATGAATTTGAAGAAGCAGTATTATAACTACTTGATTCATGTCATTGAGTCTTTTATTTGATTTTGATTCTATTTTTGTTTAAGTGTTTTACTCGAGGGCGAGTAAAGTGTAAGTTTTGGGGTGTTTGTTAAGTGTATTTTATATACACTTTTGAGTCCTTTTTAGTTAGTATTTTACTCATTTCGTGTGTGTTTAGTATAGTATTAGGTTTGTTTTGCTTTCTTTTGAGTCACATCGATCATAAAAGAGGAAATACATAATCAAGGATGAAATGAGCTTAATTGAGATGAAATTTCACACTAAAAAGGCCAAGAAATGAAGTCTAAGAAGTCTCAGAAAGTGTAGAAAAAATCAGACGAAGTCCGGACGAGAAAATGACAAAATATCAGAAAATCCGGTAGAGGAACGCCACCGGCGTCGCGGCGCTAAAACACCTGCGTGCTCTGATTTTGTTGCAGTACTTTCGGCGCCGTGGCGCCAGCCTGCAGGATCACTGCGCCAAGGCAAGAAATCTGATTTTTGGGACGAATTTGACACGTTTTCAGGGTCCGAAAAAGCAACTTTTCCCAGCTATAAATCCCTAAACCCTGAGCATCTCTTGAGGACTTTTTAATATACTTCGGAGAGGAGAACGACGGCTAGAAGCAAGATTAGAGACATCTTCTTGTTCAAGTTATTTTTTTCCCCTTATTTTATTTCAGTTTATGTTGAATTGTAATTTAGTTCTTGACATGACAATGTTTAGGAGTTAAATACTTTAGTAGGGTTTCCATCGAATCTTCTTGAAACTCTTTCATATAGTTAATGCATTGATTATTGAGTTCTTCTTCAGCATATTAAGATCTATTCAATATTGTTATGATTGTTTGATAATTAACTAGTTATTAATTGTCATCATTTATATGATTCCGAATCAAAAGTATGAAAGGTGAGATTTAAATATGCTGTAATTGTCTAAACATAGGTTAAAATCGTAGACGAAAGTACCCCGATATTTGTGTAATATTTAAAGGTTATTGTTCTTAATCCTCCTGGGTGGTAAAACTTATCATAGAAATATAGAAGGTTTCTGCACTAGGTTGAGTTCTTGTATGTCTGATCGGTGTATTTTATATACACTTTTTGAGTCGTTTTTAGTGAGTCTTTTGTCCTTTTTTGTACAAATACGTGTCATCTTAGGATAAATTTTCTTTCTTTTGAGTGAAATTGGTTAAAGTGACTCTTTGGCGGAAAATGAGCGAAAAAAGGGCAAAAACGGAGGTTCCAGAGCTCGAAATGCGAGAAAGTGGCAAACCGAGCCTGAGCGCAGTCGTGGCCGCGGCCTCCGGCCAGCGAGGCGAGCGCCACGCGAAAGATTCGAAGGCTTGCGAAGTTCCAGCGCGCATGGCTCTACAAACGGCCGAGTGCGTGGCGCCGGCGGAAAAATTAGATTTACGAGCGAATTATGGGCGGGCACGAGGAAAACCTTAATGTCGGTTTGGAGGCTATAAAAAGAGAACCCTCGGTCAGAATTAAGGGTTCCCTTTCTTGCCAATTCACAACACATCTTGGAGTTCAAGATTGGAGACCATTCTTTAGTAATTTCTTTCTTTTCTTTTACTTTATTTTCAGTTTTATGTTGGATATTGAATTAGTTCTTGTCATGTCTATGGCTAGGAACTAATTCTAATATAGGGTTTTTCATGTCAATTCACTTGAACCTTTATTTATGAATTAATGCATGTTTGTGGTTGTTCTTCTTATTGTTGAGATTTATCCAATATATGTTTTGATTGTTTGGTAATTACTTGATCATTAATTATCATTACTTATATGATTTCTAACCGAAATCCGAAAGGGGAGGTTGTGACTATGCTGTAGTTGGGTAGACATAGGTTGAATCGTGGATGAAAATACCCCGATTACTTGTGTAGCATTAATAAGAGTTTTTGTTCTTAATCCTCCTCTAGAGTCAACCTTATCACTGAAAGGTAGAAAGGTGATGTACTGGGGTTGAGTGTTTATATAACCTTAACAGGAGTATAAAACGAATTAGTAAACATGCTATCTCCAAAAGAAGAAGAACCATAGTTAATTGCATTAATAAGTAAATTAAGCAGATAATTGAGGAGATTTGGAAGCCCTATTTCCATCATCACTGAAGTAAACAACATAGTTAATTAGTTTTTATAATTATTAGTCATAAACAACAAATCAATATTCGGTCACCAAATAGATAACAAAGAATAGAAATTGGTAATTGAGCACTAATCCCTGAGGACGATAACTCGGTCTTCAAAGACTATATTACTTGACACAACACGTGCACTTGCGTAAGTGTGTGCATAAATCGCGCATCAAGTTTTTGGCGCCGTTGCCGGGGATTGGCGTAGTTCAATATCAGTTTTATCTATTCTTAATTTCTAATTTGGTTTTATTTTTGTTTTTAGTTATTACTTTTTACTTTTTATTTTGTGAAACCCGGTCTTGTAGTGATCCGTTGTTGGTTTTGATTCATCTCGAGGATCACGAAGACATGGATTACTACTATCAATATGATAAATCTCGACCCGCAAGAAAAGAGGAGGAGTTCTGGCGACCATACTCGGTTTGACTAGGTACCAAACTCGGTTCATGGGCCAAGCGAGTGTCGCTTGAAGAAGTTGGAAAGCATAAATAGGATAACTTCGCGATCATGTTGAGCAGTGAAATGCAAGAAAAGCAATGCACGTGTGGGAGGAAATATGAAAGCACAATGTCGGCGATTTACCTGAAGAATGCCGAATCAGTGGAGATGGAAAGTTCGCGGCGGCGGCCAGCGCCGATGGCGAGGCGCGGCGCCAAGATTGCAGAGACGATCTGAAGTTTGGCGTCGCGGCTCGGGAAGCGAGCGCGGCGCCCAGAGCCCAGAAACCAAAAAATTAGTAGAAGCTGTTGTGAACACACCCCAGGTGAAGATACCATACCCCCAAAGGCTAAAAACATGTGCTCTTGACAAGCAGTTCTCTAAATTTGTGGAAATTCTCAAACAATTGCAACTCAATATCCCGTTTGCTGAAGCACTAGAGCAGATGCCGAGCTATGTAAAGTTCATGAAGGATATTCTTAGCAAAACGAGGAGGATAGAGGACTACAAAACAGTGGTGTTGACGGAAGAATGTAGTGCCATCCTACAGAGAAAACTACCTCAGAAATTACAAGATCCAGGGAGCTTCACCATCCCATGCACCATTGGAAAGTTTGAATGTCAAGAAGCATTGTGCGATCTGGGGGCAGGCATAAATCTGATGCCCTATCTAGTTTTCTGCAAACTTGGAATGGGAGAAGTCAAACCTACAAACATCACTTTGCAGTTAGCCGACCGCTCCATAGTCCCGTCGGAGGAGTCATCGAGGATGTGTTGGTGAAGGTGGACAAGTTCATCTTTCCCGCTGATTTCGTTATCTTAGACATAAAAGATAACGACATAATCTCCATCATACTTGGCGGACCGCTTAGCCACGGGAATGACTCATCGATGTTCGCGAGGAGTTGAAACTTCGGGTGGAAGAAGAAGAGGTGATTTTCAATGTTTTTCGGGCAGCAACTTTTCCAGATGCCAGTGATAACTGCTCGGCCATTGATATTATCGAAGATGCAGTGTCGGCCAAAGGGTTCAGAAATAATGATACGCTTGAAGAAGTACTGACCAAATGGGATGATAGTAGTGGAAACGACCCAAGGCTGATGGAGTATGCGAATTGGATGAATGTTTATGAGAAATGGGATAGGAGGAGGTATGAAGAGCTTGGGCAGATGCCAGAAAGATCAATACCATCCACAGAGAATGCTCCAGAGTTAGAGTTAAAAATCCTACCCAATCATTTACAATACCAATATCTAGGTGAAGATCAATCCTTACCAGTGATCATTTCATGCCACCTATCCACAATAGAGACTGATAAGCTGCTGAGAGTATTGAGGGCTCACAAGCGGGCCATTGGGTGGACATTAGCAGACATAAAGGGGATAAGTCCGTCAATAGTAATGCATAAGATCTGGCTATATGAGGAGAGCAGACCATCCATTGAGGCACAAAGGCGACTAAACCCAAACATGAAAGAGGTAGTCAGAAAATCACGAAATGGCTCGATCTTTGGAGTAATTTATCCTATATCGGCGGTAGCGTGGGTGAGTCGGTGCAAGTGGTACCCAAAAAGGGTGGTATGACGGTGGTGACCAGCGAAAGGCGAGCTCATTCCTTCCGGAGCGATTCTTGGGTGGAGAATCTGCATTGACTATCGCAAGTTGAACAAGGCAACCAGAAAAGACCACTTCCCGTTGCCATTTCTAGACCAGATGTTGGATAGACTTGCAGGGCATAACTACTACTGTTTTCTGGATGGCTACTCAGGGTATCATCAGATTGCGATAGCGCCAGAAGATCAAGAAAAGACAACATTCACCTGCCCTTTTGGTACATTTGCATTCAGAAGGATGTCATTCGGGCTTTGCAATGCACCTGCGACCTTTCAAAGGTGTATGATGGCAATTTTATCAGACATGGTGGAGAGGACTATAGAGATTTTTATGGATGATTTTTCGGTCTTTGGAGCATCGTTCGATGAATGCTTGAGGCACTTGGAAGCAGTGTTAAACCGATGTGAAGAATCTAACATTGTGCTAAACTGGGAGAAGTGTCATTTCATGGTAACAGAAGGGATTGTCCTGGGACACAAAATATCAAACCAAGGTATTGAGGTAGACAAAGCAAAGATTTCAGTAATCGAAAATCTACCACCACCAGTATCAACAAAAGGAGTCCGAAGTTTCCTTAGGCATGTGGGTTTCTATAGAAGATTCATCAAGGATTTTTCAAAGGTTTCAAAGACCCTTTCCACCTTGCTAATGACGGGGGTTGCTTTTGACTTCAATAAGGAATGCTTGACCGCTTTTCAGACACTCAAGGAGAAGCTTATTTCAGCACCCATAGTCATTGCACCAAACTGGGAGCTCCCATTTGAACTAATGTGCGATGCAAGTGATTATGCAATGGGAGCAGTGCTTGGACAGAGAATCGACAAGGTATTTAGATCCATTTACTATGCTAGTAAAACTCTGAATGACGCACAGTTAAATTACGCGACTACAGAAAAATAATTGCTAGAAATAGTGTATGCATTTGAGAAATTTAGGCCATACTTGATTGGAAATAAGGTGATAGTATACACTGACCATTCTGTCATAAAGTACTTGATGACAAAGAAGGATGCAAAACCTCGCCTCATTCGATGGGTCTTGCTACTACAAGAATTCGACGTGGAAATTCGTGACAAGAAAGGGCGAGAGAATTGATTGCAGAACCACTTGTCAAGGTGGAGAACACGAAGCCGAACACGAGGTGTGCGGATAAATGATCACTTTCGGACGAAGCTGTTTCAAGTAAGTGCAATTTTAATTTACCTTGACGCTGATTTTGTTAATTTTCTTGCAGCTAAGGTAATACCCCTGAATTGACAAGGCAAAGATTGAAGAGGTTTTACTCAGTAAAACTACTATTGGGAGGAGCGATGTTATACAAACCTTTGTGCCGTCAAGTCATCAGGCGATGTATACCAGAGGAGGAGATGCACCAGATTCTCACTCATTGTCATACCCTACCATGTGGTGGGCACTTTGGGGCATCAAGAACAGCGGCAAAGGTACTGCAAAGCGGTTTCTATTGACCAACACTTTTTAAGGATGCTCATGCCTTTGTGAAGAGATGTGATAGTTGTAACACGCCATTTTAACCGGAGTCAAAACGCGAGTACCACATATGGTTGATTCCTAAATGTATTTGAAGGAAGCGCCACCTAATTATTATAGTGAATTAGGACACTTATTAAATAGCATAAAAAATGCTATAAATGATCTCCATTTAATGATCTGCGAAATTAATGAGATTCTGGATAAGGGTTCTTTATTATCCTAAATGGAAGGGGTTAGATATCCTTTAAGATCCGCTAACTTGCGGTTATCCGTTCAAACCTAGGTTAATTATATATTGACTTTTATTCTATCTATTCTAAGCATTTTTACATAATTTACAATTAAAATAAAATGCAATACAAAAATAGTAAAACTAAAATTTAAATGCGACATAAGATAAAATTCCGGGACATCTTTAGCCCTTTTTAGGCCTTCTGCACAAGATGATCTCAAGGTACCTGCATAGACCTTAGTAAAAGTGTTAGTAATAGAATAAACAATTTTAAAGTAATAGCAATAATTAATAAAGCCAAAAATAAATCCGTCTATGTACGGGGAAAGCCTTGGAAATCGGACGGAGATTCCTTCATCGGCCAGTGTTGCTAAAAATAATAAGATAAATAAAACTTTCGGATCTGCGCCAAAACAGTAATAGTTTTAAACACGGAGGGCTCAGATATAAAAAATATAAAGTGGGACGGCTAAACAAGTGCGGTGCGGCATTCGCCTTGCGTATGTTGGTTATCGGTGTAAGTGGAAGAAATCATCATTGCCCAAAGCTTCATTTATTTTATTTTTCCGTCTTTGCAACTGTGGAGGCCTCAAAATCGACGGATAACTTTTTCATTGGCAACAAGTGTAGTATTTGTTTCAAATCGGTAAATACCCGTATTCAAATGTAAAATCTGTTCTTTCAATTTAATAAATGAGTAAAGGCGAAGTGTCCAAAATCGATCAGAATAATAAAATAGTATAGCGGTGCGATGTCGATCGACAGAAATCAAGTCCACGAGTCGTTACTCGGCAAATCAATCCCGAACAACCACGAAAGCGATGAAACGATGTGATGATCACCGGATATTTAAGAGAGGTCACGGAGTTTTAAAAAAACTCGGCGGATACTGATAATCATGCCGAACCAATCTGACAACCATATCAAACCATAGATACCAAAAAATAGAACAAAGCCAAGGTCACCGGAGTTTTTAAACTCCAATCAGTTACCAAATCAAAAATTCAAAAACAGTCGAGCAATGGCCCGACCTCATATGGAAAGCGACAATAATGGTCGCCGGAGTTATTACGAACTCCAGCCAAAATCGGAAATAAAAAAAACATCTCAAACCAATCCAACAAACAAACATAGAAATAACCGCAAGAGAAATAGAAATAAGAAAGCGGCGACGTGTTCGTGAGATCTGGCGACGACGGGGATTTGTTTATCGTCGCCTGTCGTCCAGTGATTAAATCTGGAGGCGGCAACAGTGAAACAGAAGGACGATATTCGGTGACGACGGGGGTTGCGTGAAGGTGTTCGCCGGAACTCGGGGATCCCGCGATGGTGGAATCGACGGGAATGGGGGAGGGTAGAGGTATTGTGCGTATAGTGAAGGTTGTTGCGGCTGAGGGGTGTGTTGTAGTATAGGGGTATGGGCGGCTGATAGGCAGTGGGTGGAGAGGTGATGGCGGCTGAGGGGAAATGTGAGGAGAGGTGATGGAGGTTGAGGGTAGGTTGAGAGGGGAAGGAGGGTTAAGGGAGAAAGTAGACGGCTGGGTCTTTAATTAGGAGGGGCTGCTGAGTTAGAAATAGGGTAGCCTTTAAAATGAGGGGGTAATGTTTTATTTATAGTGTGGGATTTAGGTTTAGGGTTTTGGGTATTGGGTATTGGGTATTGGGTATTGGAGGGAAAAGATGAAAGATGTATTGGGCCTCAGTTTGGGCTTCGGTTTTTGGCGGATTGGACTGATCCAGATTGTGCCTTGGACTGGACTGGTTTGGAAAAAATGCAAAATGGATTAATTATTTAAAAGAAAATTATTTAAAGATACAAAATTATTAAAATGCAAATGCCGATGCAATAATAATAAAATACAATA
Organism: Przewalskia tangutica; assembly: GCA_029844215.1. Taxonomy (NCBI): domain Eukaryota; kingdom Viridiplantae; phylum Streptophyta; class Magnoliopsida; order Solanales; family Solanaceae; genus Przewalskia; species Przewalskia tangutica. The sequence goes on along the minus strand of CM056739.1, from coordinate 10,912,307 downwards.
TTTAGCAAATATTTAATGTCTGATTAAAAGTAAAGACGGGATGTCAGTTAATTATTTAAAGAGATGCAAAATTAGTAAAACAAAATGATCGCGCAACAATAATAACATAATATTTAAAAATGTTTAATACCTAATTAAAGTAAAAACATGATGTCAATTTACAAAAAATAAAACAACATAGAATGTTAGGTAAAAAAAATATATAAAAATGTCAAAAATGGCGATAAAATGCGGTGTCCTAAAATGCTTAAAATTGCAAGAAATGACTAAAAGATGAGTCAAAATTGGGTGTCAACATTTGTCCCTCTTTGACCGAAGACGATGAAAGAGTTTTCGGACAAAGACGTTGACTTGTAGTCAATTTTGTTCTCATCGTCAGAATTAAAACAATGATCAAGCAAAGAATGGGCAAAAACCGACACTGGGTCGTTGTGATGCCAAGATAAAATACAAAGCTGATGCAAATTCAAAATTTGTCCCAGTGTCGAATTATGAGAACACTGGGTTGCTGCAATGCTAGAAAATAAAAGCAGGCAGACATAAATTCAAAATTTGTCCCAGTGTCGAAGTATGATTGACACTGGGTTGCAGGTGATGTGGTGCTGGAAAAGACATGGTGTTTGTAGATGTTGATGAAGTGATGTGATGATATGTCGTCTTGTATAGGCGAGATGCAGATGACGCCTTGTGTGGGCGTTGTCGTCTTGTATGGACGAAATGCAAATGACGCCTTGTATGGGCGTTGTCGTCTTGTATGGACGAGATGCAGATGACGCCTTGTATGGGCGTTGTCGTCTTGTATGGACGAGATGCAAATGACGCCTTGTATGGGCGTTGTCGTCTTGTATGGACGAAATGCAAATGACGCCTTGTGTGGGCGTTGTCGTCTTGTATGGACGAAATGCAAATGATGCCTTGTGTGGGCGTTGTCGTCTTGTATGGACGAGATGCAAATGACGCCTTGTATGGGCGTTGTCGTCTTGTATGGACGAAATGCAAATGTTGCCTTGTATGAGCGTTGTCGTCTTGTATGGACGAGATGCAAATGACGCCTTGTGTGGGCGTTGTCGTCTTGTATGGACGAGATACAAATGACGCCTTGTATGGGCGTTGTCGTCTTGTATAGGCGAGATGCAGATGACGCCTTGTGTGGGCGTTGTCATCTTGTATGGACTAAATGAAAATGACGCCTTGTATGGGCGTTGTCGTCTTGTATGGACGAGATGCAAATGACGCCTTGTATGGGCGTTGTCGTCTTGTATGGACGAGATGCAAATGACGCCTTGTATGGGCGTTGTCGTCTTGTATGGACGAAATGCAAATGACGCCTTGTGTGGGCGTTGTCGTCTTGTATTGGCGAAATGCAAATGACGCCTTGTGTGTGCGTTATGCTTGTATGGGCGAGATGCAAATGACGCCTTGTATGGCGTTGTAAATGCTGTATGGGCGAAATGTAAATGTTGCCTTGTATGGCGTTGTCGTCTTGTATGGGCGAGATGCAAATGACGCCTTGTATGGCGTTGTAAATGCTGTATGGAATAAATGAAAATGACGCCTTGTTTGGGCGTTGTCGTCTTGTATGGACGAGATGCAAATGACGCCTTGTATGGGCGTTGTCGTCTGGTATGGACGAGATGCAAATGACGCCTTGTATGGGCGTTGTCCTGTTGTATGGACGAGATGCAAATGAAGCCTTGTATGGGCGTTGTCGTCTTGTATTGATGAAATTCAAATGACGCCTTGTGTGGGCGTTGTCGTCTTGTATGGACGAGATGCAGATGACGCCTTGTATGGGCGTTGTCGTCTTGTATGGACGAAATGCAAATGTTGCCTTATATGGGCGTTGTCGTCTTGTATGGACGAGATGCAAATGACGCCTTGTGTGGGCGTTGTCGTCTTGTATGGACGAGATGCAAATGACGCCTTGTATGGGCGTTGTCGTCTTGTATGGACGTGATGCAAATGACGCCTTGTGTGGGCGTTGTCGTCTTGTATGGACGAGATGCAAATGACGCCTTGTATGTTCGTTGTCGTCTTGTATGGACGAAATGCAAATGTTGCCTTGTATGGGCGTTGTCGTCTTGTATGAACGAAATGCAAATGACGCCTTGTATGGGCGGAATCGTCTTGTATGGACGAAATGCAAATGACGCCTTGTATGGGCGGAATCGTCTTGTATTGACGAAATGCAAATGACGCCTTGTATGGGTGTTATCGTCTTGTATGGACGAAATGCAAATGACGCCTTGTATGAACGTTGTCGTCTTGTATGGACGAGATGCAAATGATGTCTTGTATGGGCGTTGTCGTCTTGTATGGACGAGATGCAAATGACGCCTTGTATGGGCGTTGTCGTCTTGTATGGACGAAACATGGATGAAGCCGTTGCATAGACGCGATGCAGATGCTCGTCGTTGCATAGACGAAACATAGATGAAGCCGTTGCATAGGCTTGCAATGAAATGATGTCATTTTATGGACGTACCTGCTTTGTGACTCGCCCGGGTTGAGATAACGTCATTGCATAGACGTTGTGCGTTTGTAACCCGCATGGGCTTTGTTGTGCTCCGCGCTGGCGATATGAAGATACTGTAAAACGTGATTGCGATTGTATTGAAGTGATCTTGCAAATCGCGATATTTCGTCCTTGCGGGCGTGTTGAATGTTGTGTGCTTCTTTGAATCTTTGTGAGTGTTGATCGATCTCTGTGCGGACTTCTTTGAATCTGCGAATCTTTGTGATTCTTGATTGCTTTTGGAATCCTTATTATGATCTCTTCATGGTGCATTTCTCAAAATTGTCCCAATTTTCGTTATGCGGGGCGCATGGGCAAGACTTAACTCTGGCGGAAATTGCTCATATCTCTTTTCAGAATAATTAAACGCATTCCGTCGCACACGAGCCAATGGGAAGATTTCTAATGGTGTGACCGAAGCCGATTTAGGCGCCACGTATCCATTGAGGAATCAGTCGAGCGTAGTTCGTGATGCAAATAATAAGGATTTTTATGGGTTTTCAAATAATGTGGACCGAAGCCATTGTGTCCGCCTACGTATCCCGTCGAGGGAATCAGGTCAAGCCGTAGTTCATGATGCAAAAAATAATGATTTTTATGGATTTTTTTTTTTGAAAAGTGGAAAGACAGCATCACGTTCTGACTTCAGTTGATACCAACAATTAGTATTGTGCTTAGAAATTCCGTTATTCACTTCCAGTCTAACCAAGACTGACTTCTGGGTAATTCCTATAGTTTCAAATGGTACCTCAGACACCTAAGTATCGACACACTTGCTTGCAGCCAAGGCTTCGAACTACACGTAATCTCACGTTTCAAATGCCCTCACTGAAAGAAAGTCCCATTTCTCACATATATTCCAGTATTTTAAATTTTGGGACGTTTAGAGAAGTATGCTCACACTCAAAAGGATGTTCAATGCATGCAATTGTGATACCATAGACTTGGCCGTCATATAAGTATCCACTAACGTGAGAACCCTCAGTATAAGATCATGTAGGGCTTGTCACGGGCTTGTAATGTAGGTTTGGGGAAGGGGATGTATATCATTTGGGTAAAAAGTGACTAATCCTTCCTCGAGCGTTGGACTACGTCCGTGCTTGATATTTGTGTGCTTTAATGTTGATCTGCTTTCTTTTCCTTTTCTCTTTTTTTTTTGTCCCAGTTTTTCTGTACTGACTTCCTTTTGAATCTTTCGTTTGGAGCCCGCTTTTTCCAAAGTTATTCTCTCATTTCATTCATTTTTGTTTATAATGCCGGGGCTTTTGATTTCTTTTTTTTGTGAAGTCGTCATTTGTGCTTTCTTTTCCCTTTTGGGACTTTGACAGTTTTTGTCTTTGAAAACTTCGACGCAGAATTTGTCAGCCACTTGCACATTTCCAAAGCGCTCAAGGAGGTCGGGCGAGAGGATAGTGCGTCACGCTCGAGAAAGAGTATAGGTGTAATATCACGGTTGTCAAAAGAATAGGTTTTAGGCTCAAAGGGGTGTACTACGGATAATGTTATTTGGTAGGTGAAAAAGCTCAAGCGGGTCAAAGAAAGCCTCTGATCATTCCTACACCGAGCGTTACTCAGGATTTCGCCTCAACAAACATTCAGGCCAAGTTCTAGATCACAATGCAATGCAATTGAACTTATTCTAAAACTCACCACACAATGCATATGAAACGATGAGGTTGGTTTCGTTCTTATCTTGAAAGCATGCAGGACAATGTCATTTACGGGTGAATAAGAGGTACCAAAAGAATCTATGGTTTACCACGAAGTCCACCCATACTGATTATTACTCGTTCTTTCCTATGAACACTCCTAACTGTGCTGGTATCAACCAAATCAAACAATGATATTTAAAAAAGCTTTCTTTTTGTATTTTTTTTAATGTTTTTTGTATTTTTTGAATAAATTGTACCGAACCCGAGTAGGGCTGCCTACGTATCTCATCTTTGACGAGAATCAGGTGTGCGTAGTTCGTTCAGATATGTTATAAAACGTATGATTTAAAAGAATTTATTCATGAAAGAAATGCAAAAGTAAAGCTGTACAAAACAAATGATTGTTCACTATAAGACTAATGCAAAGTAAAAGAATGTAATGAAAAAAAATGAATGGTTGTGATAGAATGAATGAAATGCATGAATGAATGTGATAGAATGATTGAAATGCAATAATTGAATGTCCGTGATTGGATAAATGCAATGAGTGGGTGAACCAAATATGTCTCTTTTTTTTTTTATTTATTTATTTTTTGTGGTGGTGTCGAACCCTAGATGGGTTGCCTACGTATCACACCGTATGGTGAGAATCAGACACGCGTAGTTCGGGATGATTGTGTTGTAAAATGCATGATAAAGAATTATGTAATTAATACTAGACATATCAATTAGACTTGCAAATATGTATAAAAATGCAAAATAAAAGATCAAGAGCGATGCTTTGTTGAATCTGGTATAAGCTGACTTCTTTCCGTCAACATAACTCAACTCATTCTTGGAATGATTTTTTTCTTTTCTTTTTCTTCCTCTTTTTTGTTGTTGTCCGCCCTCGACTATTTGCGAGGACGGTCTTCCTGCAAAAGTATGACAAATGGGTGAGAGTAGGCAAGCCATAAAAATAGTAAAATGTAAGGGTGCGGCAATATAGTCAAAGACTCCCCTGCTTGGTTCGACCGGACTGGTGGTTGATGCTTCACAAAGTCCAAATCATGCTGTTCAAGAGCGATTTACGCAGTAGAAGTCCTGATTGCAATGTGACAATAAAAAGTGCAAAAATGCAAATGTTCGTGGCCGGAATATAAGCATGATATGTACAGGGGTTAAAAGGGTAATTATTGCATTAAATAATATGTACAGAATTGCTAGTGACAACAATAGTAAACAAAAAATATGCAAATCAAGTGCGTGCCTAATATGCATGGGACCTCTCTTATGTCAGATGTCGGCCTAAACGCCAGATATGCGAGATTATGATAAATAGGCCCAAGCCGTTAAACTGCAATGTTTTGCTGGAAATGGCGACCAAATGACGGTGCACTTTTTCCCAATTTCGGTGTATCATGACCAGGCTTGGATCCGTCTATCATTGTCACGCTACACATAGTATGCTAACGGGTCGTTGGGTTATGAAACCCGTCGACAAGTTTGGTGGATTTCTAATTGTGGCGTTAATACCAAGGATTAACCCACCTAAGGTTTATGCATGCATGACTTAATATAAAAAGGTGGTATAGTTCTATCCTAAGTTTCTAAGATTTGGCTTACTAGACGCAAGGTTCCCGAGCGGACTACTCGAGTGAGAAGGCTACGCGACCACCGGTTGGACCGGACTCTCAGCGCAAAACGCCAACTCTCTTAAATTTGGGTTTTGAAGAAAGAATTTTGCTGATGCACCAACCGCACCTCGCGTGTAGTGTGTGATAGTGTGAATTTTTCAGAGTGGAAAAAATATGAGCGGAATGCCAGTTTAAGGAAAACAGTAAAAACAAATAGCAATTAAAACAGTTAAACATACGAAATTAAGCAAGCAGTTTTAAGGCATTTAAAACAAATAAAAGCAAATAAAGCCAAGCAATAATAAACCTAGGTTTGTTATGGTCAAGAACCTGAATCCCCAGCGGAGTCGCCATCTGTAACACCCCATTTTAATCGGAGTCAAAACGCGAGTACCACGTATGGTTGATTCCTAAATGTATTTGAAGGAGTCGCCACCTAATTATTATAGTGAATTAGGACACTTATTAAATAGCATAAAAAATGCTATAAATGATCTCCATTTAATGATCTGCGAAATTAATGAAATTCTGGATAAGAGTTCTTTATTATCCTAAAGGGAAGGGGTTAGGCATCATTTAAGATCCGCTAACTCGCGGTTATCCGTTCAAACCTAGGTTAATTATATATTGACTTTTATTCTATCTATTCTAAGCATTTTTACATAATTTACAATTAAAATAAAATGCAATACAAAAATAGTAAAACTAAAATTTAAATGCGACATAAGATAAAATTCCGGGACATCTTTAGGCCTTCTGCACAAGATGATCTCAAGGTACCTGCATAAACACTTCGTAAAAGTGTTAGTAATAAAATAAACAATTTTAAAGTAATAGCAATAATTAATAAATAAAGCCAAAAAATAAATCCGTCTTTTGTACAAGGAAAGCCTTGGAAATCAGACGGAGATTCCTTCATCGGCCAATATTGCTAAAAATATTAAAATAAATAAAACTTTCAGATCCGCACCAAAACAGTAATAGTTTTAAACACGGAGGGGTCAGATATAAAAATATAAAGTGGGACAGCCTAAACAAGTGCGGCTGTGAGCATTCGCCTTGCCAGCGCATGTTGGTTATCCGGTGTAAGTGGAAGAAATCATCATTGCCCAGAAAGCTTCATTTATTTTATTTTCCGTCTTTGCAATTGTGGAGGCCTCAAAAATCGACGGATAACTTTTTCATTGGCCAACAAGTGTAGTATTTGTTTCAAATCAGTAAATACACGTATTCAAATGTAAAATCTGTTGTTTCAATTTAATAAATTAGTAAAGGGCAGAAGTGTCCAAAATCAGTACAGACAATAAAATAGTATAGCAGTAGCCAGTAATCGATCGACGGGAAATCAGAAGTCCACAAGAGTCGTTACTCCAACCCAAATCAATCCCAGAACAACACGAACAAGAGAACGAAGAGCAATGATCACCAGATATTTAAGAGAGGTCGCCGGAGTTTTAAAAAAAACTCCGGCCAGATACCAATAATCACGCCGAACCAATCTGACAACCATATCAAACCATAGATACCAAAAAATAGAACAGAGCCAAGGTCACCGGAGTTTTTAAACTCCGATCAGTTACCAAATCAAAAATTCGAAAACAGTCCAAACCAGCAAACTGACCTCATATGGAAAGCGACAATAATGGTCGCCGGAGTTATTACGAACTCCAGCCAAAATCAGAAATAAAAAAACATGTCAAACCAATCCAACAAACAAACATAGACATAACCGCAAGAGAAATAGAAATAAAGAAGCGGCGACGTGTTCGTGAGATCTGGCGACGACGGGGATTTGTTTACCGTCGCCTGTCGTCCAGTGATTAAATCTGGAGGCGGCAACAGTGAAACAGAAGGACGAGATTCGGCGACGACGGGGGTTGCGTGAAGGTGTTCGCCGGAACTCGGGGATCCCGCGATGGTGGAATCGACGGGAATGGGGGAGGGTAGAGGTATTGTGCGTACAGTGAAGGTTGTTGTGGCTGAGGGGTGTGTTATAGTATAGGGGTATGGGCAGCTGATGGGCAGTGGGTGGAGAGGTGATGGCGGCTGAGGGGAAAGGTGAGGAGAGGTGATGGCGGCTGAGGGTAGGTTGAGAGGGAAAGGAGGGCCAATGAAAAAGTTATCCGTCGATTTTTGAGGCCTCCACAGTTGCAAAGACGGAAAATAAAATAAATGAAGCTTTCTGGGCAATGATGATTTCTTCCACTTACACCGGATAACCAACATGCGCTGGCAAGGCGAGTTCTCGCAGCCACACTTGTTTAGGCTGTCCTACTTTATTTTTATATATATCTGAGCCCTCTGTGTTTAAAACTATTACTGTTTTGGCGCGGATCCGAAGGTTTTATTTATTTTGTTATTTTTTAGCAATATTGGCCAATGAAGGAATCCCCGTCTGATTTCCAAGGTCTTCCCTGTACAAAAGACGGATTTATTTTTTGGCTTTGTTTATTAATTATTGCTATCACTTTAAAATTGTTTATTTTATCACTAACACTTTTACTAAGTGTTTATGCATGTACCCGGACATCATTTTGTGCAGAAGGCCTAAAAAGGGCTAAAGATGTCCCGGAGTTTTATCGTATGTCGCATTTAAATTTTAGTTTTTACTATTTTGTATTGCATTTTATTTTAATTGTAAATTATATAAAAATGCTTAGAATAGGTAGAATAAAAGTCAATATATAATTAACCTAGGTTTGAACGGATAACCGCAAGTTAGCGGATCTTAAAGGATGCCTAACCCCTTCCCTTTAGGATAATAAAGAACCCTGATCCAGAATCTCATTAATTTCGCAGACCATTAAATGGAGATTAATTGCAGTATTTTATTGCAATAAATCAAGTGTCCTAATTCACTTAATTAATTAGGTGGCGACTCCTTTAAATACATTTAGGAATCATACCATACGTAGTACTCCCGTTTCGACTCCGGTTAAAATGGGGTGTTACAGATACTGTTGACACCCAATTTTGACCCATCTTTTAGTCATTTCTTGCAATTTTAAGCATTTTAGGACACCGCATTTTATCGCCATTTTTGACATTTTTATATATTTTTTTTACCTAACATTCTATGTTGTTTTATTTTTTGTAAATTGACATCATGTTTTTACTTTAATTAGGTATTAAACATTTTTAAATATTATGTTATTATTGTTGCGCGATCATTTTGTTTTACTAATTTTGCATCTCTTTAACTAATTAACTGACATCTCGTCTTTACTTTTAATCAGGCATTAAATATTTGCTAAATATTGTATTTTATTATTATTGCATCGGCATTTGCATTTTAATAATTTTGTATCTTTAAATAATTTTCTTTTAAATAATTAATCCATTTTGCATTTTTTCCAAACCAGTCCAGTCCAAGGCACAATCTGAATCAGTCCAATCCGTCAAAAATCGAAGCCCAAACTGAGGTCCAATACACCTTTCATCTTTTCCCTCCAATACACAATACCCAAAACCCTAAACCTAAATCCCACACTATAAATAAAACCTTACCCCCCCCCCCCCATTTTAAAAGCTACCCTATTTCTAACTCAACAGCCCCTCCTAATTAAAGACCCAGCCGTCTACTTTCTCCCTTAACCCTCATTTCCCTCTCAACCTACCCTCAGCCGCCATCACCTCTCCTCACCTTTCCCCTTAGCCGCTATCACCTCTCCACCCACTGCCCATCAGCCGCCCATACCCCTATACTACAACACACCCCTCAGCCGCAACAACCTTCACTATACGCACAATACCTCTACCCTCCCCCATTCCCGTCGATTCCACCATCGCGGGATCCCCGAGTTCCGGCGAACACCTTCACGCAACCCCCGTCGTCGCCGAATCTCGTCCTTCTGTTTCACTGTTGCCGCCTCCAGATTTAATCACTGGACGAAAGGCGACGGTAAACAAATCCCCGTCGTCGCCGAATCTCGTCCTTCTGTTTCACTGTTGCCGCCTCCAGATTTAATCACTGGACGACAGACGACGTTAAACAAATCCCCGTCGTCGCCAGATCTCACGAACACGTCGCCGCTTCCTTATTTCTATTTCTCTTGCGGTTATTTCTATGTTTGTTTGTTGGATTGGTTTGAGATGTTTTTTTTATTTCCGATTTTGGCTGGAGTTCGTAATAACTCCGGCGACCATTATTGTCGCTTTCCATATGAGGTCAGTTTGCTGGTTTGGACTGTTTTTGAATTTTTGATTTGGTAACTGATCGGAGTTTAAAAACTCCGGTGACCTTGGCTTTGTTCTATTTTTTGGTATCTATGGTTTGATATGGTTGTCAGATTGGTTCGGCGTGATTATTGGTATCTGGCCGGAGTTTTTTTTAAAACTCCGGCGACCTCTCTTAAATATCTGGTGATCATTGCTACTGTTCTACTGTTTTCTGTGTTGTTCTGGGATTGATTTGGGCTGGAGTAACGACTCTTGTGGACTTCTGATTTCCCGTCGATCGATTACTGGCTACTGCTATACTATTTTATTGTCTGTACTGATTTTGGACACTTCTGCCCTTTACTCATTTATTAAATTGAAAGAACAGATTTTACATTTGAATATGGGTATTTACTGATTTGAAACAAATACTACACTTGTTGGCCAATGAAAAAGTTATCCGTCGATTTTTGAGGCCTCCACAATTGCAAAGACGGAAAATAAAATAAATGAAGCTTTCTGGGCAATGATGATTTCTTCCACTTACACCGGATAACCAACATGCGTTGGCAAGGCGAATGCTCGCAGCCGCACTTGTTTAGGCTGTCCCACTTTATATTTTTATATCTGAGCCCTCCGTGTTTAAAACTATTACTGTTTTGGCGCGGATCTGAAAGTTTTATTTATTTTATTATTTTTAGCAATATTGGTCGATGAAGGAATCTCCGTATGATTTCCAAGGTTTCCCTGTACAAAAGACGGATTTATTTTTTGGCTTTATTTATTAATTATTGCTATTACTTTAAAATTATTTATTTTATTACTAACACTTTTACGAAGTGTTTATGCAGGTACCTTGAGATCATCTTGTGCAGAAGGCCTAAAAAGGGCTAAAGATGTCCCGGAATTTTATCTTATGTCGCATTTAAATTTTAGTTTTACTATTTTTGTATTGCATTTTATTTTAATTGTAAATTATGTAAAAATGCTTAGAATAGATAGAATAAAAGTCAATATATAATTAACCTAGGTTTGAACGGATAACCGCGAGTTAGCGGATCTTAAAGGATGTCTAACCCCTTCCCTTTAGGATAATAAAGAACCATTATCCAGAATCTCATTAATTTCGCAGATCATTAAATGGAGATCATTTATAGCATTTTTTATGCTATTTAATAAGTGTCCTAATTCACTATAATAATTGGGTGGCGACTCCTTCAAATACATTTAGGAATCAACCATACATAGTACTCGCGTTTTGACTCCGGTTAAAATGGGGTGTTACAATAGTTGTCAGAGAACAGAGAACATTTCAAGACGAAATGAAATGCCTTCGCAAGGAATATTGGAAGTGGAACTATTTGATGTGTGGGGAATCGATTTCATGGGTTCATTCCCACCGTCCTTTGGAAATCAATATATCCTCCTGGCAGTGGATTATGTGTCCAAATGGGTAGAAGCAGTAGCCACAAAAGAAAACGACAGTAAGACTATTCAACGATTCCTTCAAAAGAATATTTTCACAAGGTTTGGTACTCCGAGGGCCATCATCAGTGACGAAGGAAGTCACTTTTGCAACAGGCAGCTGAATTCATTACTTTCCCGATATGGAGTCTACCACCGCACCACACTCGCTTACCACCCTCGCCGAATGGGCGGCGAAGTGTCAAATAGGGAAGTGAAGAACATATTGGAAAAGACGGTGGATGGCTCAAGGAAGGATTGTTCCATCAAACTGGATGATGCCCTATGGGCGTACAGAACAGCATTCAAAACACCAATTGGAATGTCACCATATAAGTTAGTTTTTGGTAAAGCATGTCATTTGCCAGTAGAGTTGGAACATAGAGCGTATTGGGCAATGAGGAAGCTAAACATGGATGCCAAAGCAGCGGGGCAGAAGAGGCTGCTACAGCTGAGCGAGTTGGATGAATTCAGGCATAACTCCTATGAGAATGCAAAGATCTACAAGGAACGAACGAAAGTATGGCACGACAAGATGTTGATACCAAAAGACTTCCAAGAAGGACAACAAGTGTTTTTATTCAATTCAAGGTTAAGGTTGTTTCCAGGCAAGTTAAAATCGCGTTGGTCAGGACCATACACTGTAGTAAGAGTATTCCCCTATGGTGTAGTTGAAATAAAAGGGAGAGAGGAAGCTTCTTTCAAGATAAACGGACAGAGGTTAAAACCCTATTTGATCAATGAAATGGAATATATGAACCTAGCAACCTCTCTCACCCTAAAATGATAAGGAACTTGCGTCCGGCTAAAAGACGTTAAAGACAACGCTAATTGGGAGGCAACCCGAGGTATTTTAAATTATTTACTTTAATGCAGTTAATTTTTACTTAGAACATTCTCACGGAGGTAGTGTTATGTGTTGTGATGACAGGTGAAAGGCCAAGAACTTGGAGGGCGAAAACTGAAGATAAGCTAAAGATTTTTCGGAAATCGGCAGAGGCGCGCGCCAAGAGCAGGCCGCGCGCCAAAAGATCGAAAAGTTCGAGTCCAGGCGCGCTAAAATTCAGAAGAGCGCAGGAAATTGGGCGCCGCGGCGCCAATTTGCAGAGTCGCGGCGCCATGACGGAAAATCTGAATTTTTGTTGAAGACGCCCTAATCCGACGGTCCTTTCTCCAAATCAAGAATCCAGAGCCCTCCTCCCCTCACGGAATTCAATGCACTATCCACCACCACCGCCACCACTTTAAACCAAGTCTGTAAGTGTCATTTTTCTTTTATTTTTCTTTGAGTCTTGCACACATTGGGGACAATGTGTGATTTAAGTTTTCAGTGGGGTGTTCTATTTGTGTCTTATTGTCTTAGTATGTTAGAGTCTTTTTGAATTGTTTTGTGTATTTTTGAGTCATAAATTTTTTTCTTTTTTGAGTCATAATTGTCTGTCTAAGATCATGCATGCTGTAGTTACTAGAAACACCTAGTGAAGTAAGGTGGAATAATGTAATGGAATTGAAGCAACTATCTAAACACTTAGGTTAGATATGCCAAAAACTCATGAAATCTGTCTATTTGGGGTTTCTTGCTTGAATTGTGCATTGTTAAATGATTAAAACCTATGTGTATGATTGTTTGCTATTTGAGGCGAAATAGTTAGGATATGCATGTTAGGGAGATGACCCAGGCAATTCTTTGTTAGCCAATTCTTACCACTCTTTTCTATCCCTGACATTAAAAATATCCCTAGTCAGCCCCGTTGAGCCTAAACATGAAACTGTTTCTTTGACACCCTACATTCCCACACTTGTGCCATAAGTAAAAATGTGAAATGGTTGGAATAGAATGTGTTAAAAAAAGACAAAAAGAGTGAACAAGTTTGATGCACCCCAATAAAAAAAAAGTAATAAAAAATAGGCAAAAGCCTAAGTTTGGGGGTGCCTGTGATTTATAATACACTTCACTCTCTCAAAACAAAAGAGGGGAAAGATAAATATGAAGTGAAGGAAAGAAATCAAAAGAAAAGAGAAAAATTGAAAAACTAAAGAGCTTATGGTACACAAAATGAGCCTAAAATGCCTATTTTTACCTACCCATTCCTAAGCCTACATTACAACCCTGAAAAGTCCTGAAGATCTCTTATATGCATACCCATGATTAGTGGAGAATAGCAAGTAAAAATGTCATAGGATTTTTGAAATTGACATGCATAATTCAGTATTCTTACTTCCATTAAGTATGATTAAAATGAGTTTGCGAAATATCTAGCTTAATGTGTTTAGAATGCAAAAATTTCATGTTATATGTTCCTACATATTATTCTGCTAATCTTCATGTTTTTCTAAGTAACACCAATGCAGCAAAGTGATCAATGTCGTTGAGTCTTTCTATTTTCTTTCTCTTTGTATCTCTATTTCTTTCTTTTCGATCTTTGCTCGAGGGCGAGCAAAGGTTAAGTTTGGGGGTATTTGATCGGTGTATTTTATATACACTTTTTGAGTCGTTTTTAGTGAGTCTTTTGTCCTTTTTTGTACAAATATGTGTCGTATTAGGATAGATTTTCTTTCTTTTGAGTCAAATTGGTTAAAGTGGCTCTTTGGCGAAAAAGGAGCGAAAAGAAGGCAAAAACGGAGGTTCCAGAGCTCGAAATGCGAGAAAGTGGCAAACCAGGCACAGATGCGTCGCACATGGCGCTCCATCCAAGAGGCGGGCCACGGCGCCGAAGATTCAGAGGCTTGCAGAAGTTCCAGCGCCGCGGCGCCTCTAGACAGCAGAGTGCAGCGCCGAGGCGCCGACGCGGGAAAAATTAGATTTCTGAACGAATTATGGGCCAGGCCTGAGGAAAAACCTTAATGTCGGTTTGGAGGCTATAAAACGAGAACCCTAGGTCAGAATTAAGGGTTTCCTTTCTTGCCAATTCACAACACATCTTGGAGTTCAAGATTGGAGACCATTCTTCAGTAATTTCTTTCTTTTCTTTTACTTTATTTTCAGTTTTATGTTGGATATTGAATTAGTTCTTGTCATGTCTATGACTAGGAACTAATTCTAATATAGGGTTTTCCATGTCAATTCACTTGAACCTTTATTTATGAATTAATGCATGTTTGTGGTTGTTCTTCTTATTGTTGAGATTTATCCAATATATGTTTTGATTGCTTGGTAATTACTTGATCATTAATTATCATTACTTATATGATTTCTAACCGAAATCTGAAAGGAGAGGTTGTGACTATGTTGTAGTTGGGTAGACATAGGTTGAATCGTGGATGAAAATACCCCGATTACTTGTGTAGCATTAATAAGAGTTTTTGTTCTTAATCCTCCTCTAGAGTCAACCTTATCACCGAAAGGTAGAAAGGTGATGTACTGGGGTTGAATGTTTATATAACTTTAACATGAGTATAAAACGAATTAGTAAACATGCTATCTCCAAAAGAAGAAGAACCATAGTTAATTGCATTAATAAGTAAATTAAGCAGATAGTTGAGGAGATTTGGAAGCCCTATTTCCATCATCACTGAAGTAAACAACATAGTTAATTAGTTTTTATAATTATTAGTCATAAACAACAAATCAATATTCGGTCACCAAATAGATAACAAATAATATAAATTGGTAATTGAGCACTAATCCCTGAGGACGATAACTCGGTCTTCAAAGACTATATTACTTGACACGACACGTGCACTTGCGTAAGTGTGTGCATAAATCGCGCATCAATGTCCTAACCGGAATATAATGACAGATTAGTTAACCTGACATCTTAATAAGAAGAGGAGTCATTAACATTGCATTAACACGTGAAAGAGTGGATAGTTGAGGAGATTGGAAGCCCTATTTCCTTCATAACTGTTATAAACTCAAAGTATTATAATCTTTAGTTTGTTTTCTGCACTTAGTCATAATTCTTAGTATAATTCTCAAACTAAAGAACGTCAACCAAATAGATACCATAGGATAGATAATCGATACTTAATATACCAGTCTATGTGGACGATAAACTCGGTCTTACAGATCTTTATTACTTGAACGATACGTACACTTGCGTAAGCATCTAGAAATATCGCAACAATCGACCTGGCGTCTGCGTATTTTACTCAATACTTAAACCTTAGCCAACCTACTTAAGTTACTCCCTCTGTATTTTCTAAGAACACCTTGTTAGAAAATAGAGACAAATCATGTCAGCGTGGCGAAATTTTAAAAATAATTTAACAAGATAGGCAATATGCAGATAACACAAGAGATGTTCAGGGTTTTTGTGAATAATTGAACAAGCACCAAGTCTTTTCAATAAAGTAGGACTTTAGGTAAATCAATAACACAGATTGTACATGATTACAAGTATGGAGACCAAAATATGCTAGTATTACAAGCAAATTTTGACGATTCGGCAAGACTTCATGGTACTTCAACAATACACATTATAAGTAATTATAAGTAAGTTTTGACAACCCATACGCCTTGTGAACAATTGAACAACTCATATTAATCTTGCCAATTCGGTTTGACTTCAAAGTAATTTACTAAGACAATTTGTAAACAAAGTAAGTCTTGACAATCCGCGACAATATAAGAAATCAATCTTTTTTGTGACGATATTTAGTGGCGACCATATTTATCGTAACAAAATTATACTTTTTGTAGCGCTATTAGTATTCGGTACAAAAGGTAAACTTTTAGTGGCGCCTTTTATTAGGTTGCCTCAAATATGTGCAACAAAAAATGAAATTTCCTTTCCCGGCAAGAACAACATTCTAACTCCAATTTTGTTTGTGGCAACTTTTAAAAGTCGCCCCGTCACTTTTTGTGCTAGGATTTCAAGGCAACCTTTTTTGCTTGAGTTTGAGTGCGAGAATGCAAGGAGAGGTTGAACGCGTATTTTGGTCCACATTTATTTTATTAAATCTAATAATTAAGTTAAGTTCACAAATAGGATAGTTTCCAACAGGAGAAACAACACGGGTTATTCATAGTCTAATTACTGTGCTAAGACAGGGGCTGTTATCAGTCCGGTTCGGATATCGACATACCGGAATTAGACCTATAAGGTTACTGGGTATTTCGGTCTGGATCCTTATGTCTGGTACTCATATCCGGACCGTTAACTTTTCCGTCCGGATCCTTATCGGTCTGGATCCTGTGATCGTTAACTTTTCGGTTCGAGTATCGATCAAGTTCTCGGGTGGTTCTCGGTTTGGTAGATTCAAATTGTTTCTAAGTATATTACTGAATTTGGGATTTTTGTTTTATGTTTCTTGCATCTGTTTTTGATAAAAATGAGATTGCTTAATCTTAAAGCTACATTTTGTTTCATCTGTTCAAATCCCAGTGAATGACACTACTCAATACTCTCTCACCTAAGCTTCATCTCACCAGAAACATTCATATGAAGACTGTAATAACTTGTTAATGAACCCTGCTAGAAGTTGGAAGAGACTGGCCAACAGATAAACTCTGTCCAGAAAGCACTGTGTCAGATGGACTTTCAAAACTCTGTCAAACAACACTCTTATTCCTATTTATCAGGATAAAGTTGTCATTATTAAGCAGAACAGTTGTTTCTGTAAAGAATATTTAGAATTGGAAAATCTTCCTTGATTATTCTCATCCCAGAAGGGAGAATATATACAAGTAATATACATTAATTATGAGGAGGAAATCATGCCTCATAATAACTAAGAAATCCTACCTAATGTCTTCCTACCATATATATTAGGATTCTACATAAATATAATATTACTAATTAATTATATATCTAGAATATTCTAACATAATATTCTAACATAATGTTACCAATTAATTACACATTTAACATAATATTCTAACACTCCCGCAATGGTTTGAGGAGGGCGAATCTTGAGATCGGCCCAAATTCTTCAAATAAGATCGTGAAGCCCTTTGTGAAGATATCTGCAACTGATGTCGCGTCGACACGCAACACTCGCACCGTCCGCGAGCCACCTTTTCACGGACAAAATGAATATCTAACTCAATATGCTTAGTGCGTTGATGATGGATTGGATTTCGGAGAGATAAATTGCACTAATGTTATCACGAGATACTATGGTGGTCATCGGAATAGACAATGAAGCTCAAGTAAAAGATTCTCAATCCGTGAGTCGACACAACATTGGCTACCGCGCGGATTCAATTCAAAGATCGAACGTGATACGGTGGGTTGCCTTTTGAGGACCAAGATATTAAATTATCACCGAGGAAGACGCAATAGCCAGAGGTGGAGCGTCGGGTGTCTGGACATCCTGCCCAGTCTGCATCTGTGTAGGTGACAAGCTTGGTCATGGATGATGGGTACAGATGCAATCCATAATGTAGAGTGCCCTGAATATATCGCATAATACGCTGAGCGCATATGTTCTTCCATAGGATTGTCGTGAACAAACACACTTGTTGTACTGCATATGTAATATCTGGCCTGGTGAATGTGAGATATTGTAAAGCTCCTGCCAAGCTGCGATACAATGTCGGATTAGCAAAAGGACTACTGGATATGGCACTCAGTTTTGACTTGGTATCTACTGGAGATGCAGATGGTTTGCAAGATGACATTCCAGCCCGTTCTACGATTTCTGATGCATACTTCTTCTGGGAAAGAAATACATCACCTGCATGACGCGTCACCGCAATTCCTAGAAAGTAGTGAAGTGGACCAAGATCCTTCATAGCAAATTCGAAACTAAGCTGGATCATGATATCCTTGCGAAGAGAGTAGGAAGAGGCTGTTAGGATAATATCATCTACATATATGAGAATATAAGCAGTATGATTTCCCTGTTGATAAATAAATAGTGAATTATCCGAACGGCTGTTTGAGTATCACGCCCCAAATTTTCCTAAGTCTTTACTTAGGGCGTGATGGCACCTGGACAATTATTTTCCACCAGGAGCACCATTTAATTCTCTTTATTTAGAAATTTAAACTTATATTCAAATACGGAGCTATTAATAAAAATAACAATAAAGAAATTTGTTTATGACTTTATTGAAAATATGACGCGAGCCCATACTCGTACAAATATTGTTTCTACATAGACATACTGACAAATATTATTCTAAGTTGGAAGGGAGACCATTCCACACGGGCATTTCGAGACACCGAACCGACATTCAACTCGACGAGTACCAAGCCCAAGCAATGGACTTGGTATGACAAGAGGTCATGACGATCGCTAGCCTTGGCGTGGATCCTTTCCTCTATCACGCTTTCCTGAAACATGTTAAATAAAGAGTCAGCCCTACCATCTGTGGCTGAGTGAGAACCTTACCCTGCAATTCAAAGTACCACCACAATATTCCAAGTGCAATCACATTATAACGTAATACAACGATTGCAAAAACATATCAAAGTTACAACATCTTTAAATATGCAACAACTCCTCATAGGAAATTCTCGGTTTAACTAACACTTCATTTTATCTCGTATTATACGTTAAGACATTCCTGCATTTCCACATGTTTATTACATTTATATATTTGTGAACGCGTATTCACTTTTCATATTTATATATAGGTGAACACGTATTCATCTTTCATATTTGTTGCGTGCAACCCGATCCATTATATTTACGTATTTGTGAACACGTATTCACTTTACGCTTTGTTGCGCGCAACCCGATCCATTATGTTTACGTATTTGTGAATGTGTATTCACTTTACGTTTTGTTGCGGCGCAACCCGATCCATTATATTTACGTATTTGTGAACATATATTCACTTTACGTTTTGTTGCGGCGTGCAACCCGATCCATTATGTTTACGTATTTGTGAACGCGTATTCACTTTACGTTTTGTTGCGGCGTGTAACCCGATCCATTATATTTACGTATTTGTGAACACATATTCACTTTACGTTTTGTTGCGGCGCAACCCGATCCATTATGTTTACGTATTTGTGAACGCGTATTCACTTTACGCTTTGTTGCGCGCAACCCGATCCATTATATATATAAATATTAATGTGAACACGTATTAACAATTTCATATTTTTAAGAAGATCAAATAAATACTATTCTCTTTTCTAACATTCTGTCATTCATACTTGTAACGATTATAACTTTTTAACCATAACTCCAACTAAGGTTTTTCTCAAGCGGAAACTAAGGTAAGACGGGGATCTTTCACTGTACCAAATTTCATTTAAAACTACTTTGGGTAACTAACACAAATTTATCCTCAAAACAGCCACATGAAATTTATTTCGGCAGAATATTTATTAAACAACACCCAATATTAGAATAGTCATAACTCCTAATCTGTAAACCCGTTCAAGCCCCATAAAATCTCAAAACGACGAGAACAGAGAGCTACACGTCTCCATGTGAACCATACTTTCATATTCTGTACCATTTGGTACAGTTTTACACTTTTATTCGCTGCCCTTCCTGAATCTCGATAGATCCGAGGCAGAAACTTTAAACAGCGATAACTCTCAATCCGTAAGTCGGATAGACCCCCGTAAGGTCTCAAAATGTCCACAACAAAGAGATCTAGAACTTTCATTTAGGAACAATTTTCATATTCCCCACAGATTAGTACAGTTTTACGTTTTAACGTCCTGCCCTTCTGGATTCCGACGAATCCGAGGCAGCAACTTCAAACTACAATAACTCTCAACTCGTAAGTCCGTTTTAATAAATCTTTATATATATCTGTCCGTAACAGAGAGATTTACAACCATGTACATTTTCATATAATTCTAATAAGTAAAACTCAATAAAAACAGTTCGTAATTATGCCTTTCCGAATTTCGACCAAATCTAAGGCAGGAACTTTGAACTATGATAACTTTCAAACCGTACGTCCATTTTACCTCATTTTTGGTTCTATATGATCATATTAGAGAGGTGTACAATTCCTCCGAATTTCATCAAATTCTAACAATTATAACTCAGTGAGAACAGTTCGTAAAGTTCATGACGCAACTAGTTGTCTAAACAATCAAAAGTTCAATATTTTTTTTCAACACTCAATTCTTATTCTAACATGTATTGAACTAAAAATAAAGGATGTTACCAAGAATTTCTGAGTGAGAAAACTCACCTTTTAAGTGTGAAGAAGGATTGTGGTTCGGTTGCTACAAGTGGTCCTTGCTCCTTAGTGTTTCCTAATTTTCTTGTTCTCCTTCCTCCCTTGATATTTTCTTGATTTTTTCCTTCTTGTTCACTTGATTATTTTTCTGATTTATATTCCTTGTACTAGGTACTTTATTTTGTGCTAAATACACTATATAAGTTGAAGTGTTTGTATAACCTATGAGAGGTGGAAGGACAAGAGTTGAGGAGAATTAAAGGAGAGGAAGAAGACGCATGTGCAGATTTTTCTAGTGTAGTGTGCATATATGATCATAAATTATATGACTGAAAAGCCAAAAGTCCAAGGTCCGTTCCAATAGCTGACCTTCAATGCAATCAACTGAAATTGAAAAATAAAGAAAAAAGAATGGAACTCTCTAGCCCATTAATTTTTGTAATATGTCACCATACGTTATACCCATTTCGTTCATGATTTCATCACATGGAAGATATGATAAGATAAGAGGTTTCATAAATACTTCAATGAATTTATTATTTAATTTTCACGTCTACCTTTTTATTTTCTCTTCTGTTTGCTGCTTTTCTATTGTAGTGTTAAGATGAGATTTATCATCATCTTTTATTTAATAGGATAGTATAAAAACAAAGTTAATACTATGTTAACATAGTATAACTAAATTCTAAATTTTCTAATACATCCTACTACTATTATTATTATTATTACTACTATTGTTATTGTAATAATAATTTAATATTAATTTAGGACTTTACATTGAGAAACCCATGTTGAACACAAAATCTGCAAACCGTTTGTACCAAGTCCTGGGAGCCTGTTTGAGTCCATATAATGATTTTTTAAGTAAACACACATGATTGGGATAACGAGAATCTTTGTACCCCAATGGTTGGTGCATGTATACCGTCTCACTCAAATGTCCATGTAAGAAGGCATTCTTGACATCCAATTGATGAAGTAACCATCCTTTTGAGAGGGCTAAACTGAGAACAATTCTGATGGTTGCTGGTTTAACCACTGGACTGAATGTCTCGCCGCAATCTAATCCCACCTGTTGAGTCTTGCCATCACCTACAAGTCGGGCCTTATGCCGCTCAAAAGAACCATCAGATTTTTCTTTATGGCTAAAAATCCACATGTAAGCTAATTATATTAGCATTAGATGGACGAGGTACTAACTCCCATGTCCTATTTTTAATTAGAGCATGATATTCATCATCCATGGCCATTTTCCAATTAGGATCTTTTAGGGCAGACACAGGGTTACAAGGCAAAGGTGATTTTGAGACTTGAGTGTGTAGACTGTATTTGGCATTGGGTTTTGTAATTCCATGTTGACTACGGGTGACTGGCCGGTTTAGTGGACCAGTGGACTGGACGCCACTGGCCGGGAGTGAGACAGTGGGCTGAACGCCACTGCCCAGATGTGTAGTTGGGCCTGGAGTTGGAGGTTGGCCCAACTGAGGGGACAACTGATGTAGAGTAGGGGGTTCTCGTTCACTGGGCCTTGGAACTGATGGCCCAGTTTGTTGGACTGTATTTTTTATGAGTCCCGGGCTGTGGAGGAAATGAGTTAGATACGGGGGCCTATCATCATCCAAAAATTCATAAGTATTTGTCCCTGTGTCATGTATCTTGGCAAAGGGAAATTGTGACTCATCAAAAATTACATGACGACATATAAACATACGTTTGGAAGAAATGTCATAACACATGTAACCACGGTGATTCGTAGGATATCCCAAGAAGACACATGGAGTAGACCGGGGTTGAAGTTTTGTGATTGTGGTGGATGGAAATAGGGGGTAGCACAGACATCCAAAAACTCTCAAATGATGATATGAGGGCTCTCGTAAATAAAGTATTTTTAGTGGGGCATGGTAAGACATGTTTTTGTGGGGAAGGATATTTAACATGTAGGTTGTCATTTGAAGTGCATGATGCCAAAAAATGGGGGGTATAGAAGCATGAGCAAGGGATGTTCTCACAATATTGTTAATGGTTCTAATTTTGCGTTCCGCCTTCCCATTCTGTGAAGATGTGTGAGGACAAGATAAACGAAATTGTAAACCATTTGTTTTGAAAAAATCCCAAAACTGATTATTGTCAAATTCCCTCCCATTGTCACATTCAATACTTTTAATCTCCCGTTCAAACTGAGTTCGGATAAATGCTCTAAAGTTTAGGAAAGTGGAAAACACTTGTGATTTTTTCGACAAAGGGAATGTCCACAAAAAATTAGAGTAATCATCAAGAAACAGTAAATAGTATCTATGCCCTGAGGAACTCAAAACAGGTGATGTCCAAATATCACAATGTAAAATATCAAATGGCATAGTAGTGCATGAAGTAGAAGAAGTAAATGGCAACCTAACATGTTTACCAAGAACACAAGCCTGACACTTATTCAAAACATGAGTTTGAGTACAAGAAATAAAATTGTTTTGTTTAAGAGAGGCCAATCTGCACTCCCGGACGTCCCAATCTTTCATGCCATAGTGATGGAGCCAAGGCTGCAAAAGTGGAGGGAACTTTAGACTGTGGATTTGGTAAACTTATTGGATAGAGCTCCCCCTTGCTATCACATCTCATGAGAAGCTTCCCGCCCGAAAGTCATGTACGGAAAAACCAAATGAGTCAAATTTAACGAAACCCAATTATCACTAGTAAACTTCCTAACAAACCAATTTTTTATTAATTTGGGAGCATCTTTGGACATTTTTAAAACTAGTGGCGGGTGCGGAGGTGACAGTGTGTTCGACCCATAACCTTTATTGGAATTGTATGGCCATTTCCGACAATAATATCATTTTCTTTGCTCAAATTATAATAGGGTGAGAGTGTACCTTGGGACGCCATCATATGTGACGTATCCCCGGAGTCCATATACCAATTAGAATCCGGTGGATTGAGTCCAAGAGTGTGCATAGCCTGCTCTAGATCTGTAGGTTGGGTCTTGGTTGAATGGGCCTCCGCCATCGGGCGGAGGAGGCCCAAAGTCGCATCGCTCGATCGCTCAAGCCGGCCAGTGACCGGGCTCGCCAAAGAACACTTCGCCAAGAATTTGCGCGAATCGCCTGGCCGCTCTTTGAAAAAGGTTGTTGAATTCTCTGGGGCGGGTTGGCCGCCATCGCCATCGGGCCGCTTGGTTTGCTCGCCCAGCATCTGGCTCAAACATCGCCGCTGGCCGCCGCTACATTGCTTGCCGCGCCGCCAGTGGTTGCTGTCAGTAGCCGCCGCCGGAGTTGCTGCTGCCGCCATAGCCTCCGCCGGAGTTGGTGTTGCCGCCATTTCCGCCGCCACCGGAATTCCGGTGACCCCCACCTTTATTATTTCCGTGATTTCCACCCTTCTTATTATTATTACCACGTCCTTTTTTACTCTTATTTTGTGAAGAATTGTCAAAATAATTACCTTCATTTGAATACGTGGAAACCATGGCGGAATTTGTTGAAACCTTCTTAATCAAACCCGATTCTTCAAGAACAAGCATGGATCTTGCTTGATAAAACTTTGGTAAGGGATTACTTTGACGGATTAGAGTCCCCACGCCACTATAAGCATCCGTGAGACCGGCAACTAACTGTAAAACTAACCGGTTGTCAGAAACCGGTGAACCTACGTTTCTCAATTGATCTGCCACCACTTTGAGGCGTTGACAGTAGGTTGAAACGTTAGGAAAGTCTGTCATGACAATGGTTGAAAATTCTTGTTCCAACGCAACAGCACGAGAGTTTTGATTATCTTGAAAAATGTCTCTCAAGCGTTCCCATGCCGCCATAGCAGTAGAATCTGGTTCCATTATCAGACGCAAGTGCAGTGGATATTGTTGAATAAATCCAACCAAGAATCGCGCATCGGGTATCCCACAATTCTTTGTCTGCTTCAGACGATTGTTCCGTTGTTGTACCATTTTTTGGTGGAATTATATGATGAAGAACTTTGTGAGCCCTACAACATATTTTGAACAACTCCGCCCATGTTGCGTAGTGAACAGTTTCCATCTCTAGTTTGACAGAAATATGTGTTTTAATGTTGGAAATAGTAAGGGCTGAGTGAAACGAAGATTTTGATTCAGACATGGTTGACAACAATAATGGAGAAAGAAAAGAAGACAAATTCGGTTGGAAGGATGGGGAAGATGACCGAATTTGGAAGGAAAATTTAATTTAGAATAGGATCTTTGAATTACCTTCTGATACCATGTAAAGAATACTTAGAATTGGAAAATCTTCCTTGATTATTCTCATCCCATAAGGGAGAATATATACAAGTAATATACATTAATTATGAGGAGGAAATCATGCCTCATAATAACTATGAAATCCTACCTAATGTCTTCCTACCATATATATTAGGATTATACATAAATATAATATTACTAATTAATTATATATCTAGAATATTCTAACATAATATTCTAACATAATGTTACCAATTAATTACACATTTAACATAATATTCTAACAGTTTCAACAGATGCATTGCCATCTGTTATCGATCCGATCTGGTCCGGGTATCGACATACCGGAACCGGACCGAGAAGGTTACCGAATATTTCGATCTGGATCCTTATGTTTGTACTTGTATCCGGACCGTTAACTTATCGGTCCGGATATTTCGGTCTGGTTCTCGGGTGTATCCGGACCGATAACAACCCTAGATATCGGGGGCATATGAGGGACTTACTTGTGATACTTCATATATAATGGGATTTAATTACTTTTTTTGTTTTCCTTCTAGTGTGCTCTCATGTTCGAAATTAATAATTTTGTTCATAGTGACACAATTCTTTTACGGATCAGGACAAGATATACTAGCCATACCTGTAACCAATAATATAGCTTTGCCTCGCTAAATTTGGCTTGAAGTTAAAGATAGGTGGGTATTTTTATGACAAAATAGTAGTACAACCTTAATTAAGTGATATTGTAGTGGTGGGGTGGGCACGATTTACGTGAGGACCCTAGCAGCATGACAAATTAATCACAAGAATTAGAGGGATTGATAAGGACACTCACGTTAATTAATGATTATGTAGGCGTTAGGTGGAAAAGTTCGAAGGGTAAAGAAGAGGAAAATAATTTAAAGATATTTCGGTAATAATTTGACAAAAGCATGTTTAGAGTTTTTGTGATCTATGACATGAGTGGTGGGTTTTTTCCTCCTTTTCTTTTTGGGGTTTTCACCCGGTATCTGATATTCGCATACAAACCGGATTAATCAGATCCACATCATGTAAGAGGAGAAGACACTTCCTACGAGAATATTTTTCGTATTTAGGGTTCGAACTCGAAACTTTTAATTAATGATGGAGAAATCATATCCATTTCACCACCCATTAATAAAAACAATGATTTTTTTCACTGATATTCAGTGAGAAGTTTGTGTTATATTTATAAAATATGTTTTTTTCACCTCATTCTCACTGAATCAGATCACTGAAAAAACGCATGGTGAAAAACAGATTTTATAGAAAGGCCGGAAAACTTCATAATTTTTTTGTATGAAATCACTACTATTTAGTTTTTTTTTCCACCGATATTCAGTGAGTATAATCACGGAACATTTTTCACTAGAAAAATAGTTATGTTTTAATAGTGACAGTTATGAGTAAAAAATTTAATTTTCTTTATTGTGTACTATAGTGTAGTTGAAAATGTGAACCCTAATAATGTAGGAGATCTTTTGAGTGTTCTATAAGGTTTGCATCATACTCCCACTTCAATTTTTCTCTGTGTCTCTTCTTTTTGTTTTCGTTTTTCTTTTTCAATTGTTATTTCACTTTTTTGTGCTTGATTGTCGAGGAAACGAGAAAGTAGGTCAACCTTCAAATCTTAAGAATTCAAAAGTAGTACTCTTGTTTGGTTATTTATAGCTATTGTTAGGCATAGGACCATTTCACACACAATTAGATTCTTTTGCTTTCGAGTTGAGATTCTTGAAAATACAAGTGAATTGTTTAAAGATATATTTGAAAGACTGTATGAAAGTTATCTTTCAATTTTTTTCTTTTCATGATTCAAGTGTTTATTTGACATAAAATGTTTTCCATCGGAGGGATTTTATTTTTCCTACAACTCTCTAAACTTTAAATTTCATATTACTTGCTTTAATCAATACTTCAACATTAAATTTCAGTACTTAAAGAATATGCCAATATGCTACCTTTGCTAATATTATTATTGATCTTTAATATGTATATTTTCTGAAAACATTTCGACTCACAAACCGAACTTGAAAACTATTTTCAATAAAAAAAAAATTCTTAAAAATGACTTCAGTCGTATCAAATATCATCTATATCTGTTAAATGCGGAATAATCAGTTAATGAAGATGAATTTGTGGAAGCTTTACCAAGTTTTCATTATGAACAGCCACAAAGAGCAAGAGTTCTATGTACAAGCTTAAGGAAGAGAAAGAGCAGACTAACTGCGGCTTATAGAGAAAATGAGTTAAATGAGTAACCTAGCTATTAAGATAAAAGACCATTTTACCCCTGATATGAAAAGACCATTTTACCCTTGAATAATATTTAACCACTACTACTACTTAATATCCTCAACACCCCCCCCCCCCCTCAAGCGAGGATGTAAGAACAAATTCTTCATTCCGAGCTTGGAAAGAAGATGCATATGGTGTCCTGGTAACAAGGCCTTAGTCAGCATATCCGATGGCTGGTCATCAGTCAAGATATATGTCGGAGAAATCAGACCAGATTGCACCTTCTCCCTGATGAAGTGACAATCGATCTCGATGTGCTTGGTCCACTAATGAAACACTGGATTCGTAGCAATTTGGATTGCAGATTTGTCATCACAACAGTCGAAACAGAAGTCGCAAGAACACACCAAACTCAAAACAAATCCTTTAATCCATACAATTTACGCTACCACCGATGCCAAAGATCTATACTCGATTCTGCGAGCTCAGAAACGATCACGCTTCTTGGATTTCCACGAGATAAGAGAAGATCCAAAGTACACCAGATACCCCGACACTGATCTTCTAGTAATAGGACAGGAAGCCCAATCTGCGTCGCAATAAGCCGACAGAATGTTACTATCTGCTGCTGCTATCAGCACTCCTAAGCCAGGTGCTTGCTTAACATACCTTACAACTCTTTCAGCTGCGACCATATGAGACTGTTTGGGTGCTTGCATAAATTGACTCAAACATTGAACTGCGAAAGATATGTCCGTTCTAGTATTGGTCAAATACAATAGTCGTCCAACCAGCCTTTGATAAGTTGCTGGATTCTTCAGTAGACTGTCAGTATGTAGTGAAATTGCTGCACCAACTTTGCCTGTTGTTGTCCCATCTTTCCCTGCTTCCTTCACAAGAGCATCATACTCAGTTGAAGTGAGTACTTTCGTTGATGCATCACTATCCCCTCTTTATTCCTTGCAAATTCAAAACCTATTAAGTACCTAAGCTCACCAAGGTCCTTGATTTTAAAATGATGTTGCAAGATAGTCTTTGTCTCATCAATAAGCCCTTGATCATTACCAGTCAAGAGAAGATCATCCACATATATTAGCACCATAGCTATTTTATCTCCATCCCTTTTGATAAGTAGAGAATAGTCAAAAGGACTTTGGACAAAACCAGATGACTTCAGTGCAGTGGTTAGTTTTATATTCCACTGCCGGGAGGCTTGCTTAAGACCATATAATGATTTAAGCAGCCTGCAAACCTGTCCTTGTTCATGTGCAATTCCTTGTGGCAAGCTCATATACACCTCCTCATTTAGATCCCCTTGAAGGAATGCATTGAATGCATCTCTACACCTCACCTGGAGAGAAGGTCTCCTGGTAGTCTACCTCTTCTCTTTGATTGTATCCCTTAGCTACAAGCCTTGCCGTAAATCTCTCCACCTCACCTGTAGCCTTATACTTAATTTAATATACCCATTTGCAACCAATGGCCTTCTTGTTGTGAGGCAAGTCAACAACCTCCCAGATTTTGTTGTCTTCTAGAGCTTGAATTTCTGAATTCATGGCTTCTACCCACCTAGAATCCTTGGCTGTTTCATGGTATGTTTGTGGCTCATGGTCTGCTGAGATTCTGGCTAGGAAACTGTGATACTGTGCAGAGACCCCAGTATAATCCACCACCTTTGACATTGGATATACACATCCTGCATGACTGTGTGTAGGAGGGGAAAGTGTTGACCCTGAATGCAAGAAATCATTCAACCAGATTGGAGTTCTCCTTGCTCTGTTGGACCTTCTAATATCCTCAGCAATACCAGACCCCTCAGCAGCTTCTCCATCTTCCAAGCTGGCTACATGGTTATCAGTAGATGATGGCCTCTCTAGTGAATGGTTATCAGCAGATGATGGCCTCTCTAGTGGCACTTCTGCTGTCTCCACTTCTGCATCTACTGGTCCTCCTCCAGAAACTTGCTCATGATGTATACTCACATTCTCCACTGGAATGATCGCGAGGAACTCGTGCAATATCAGGAAACAAACTATGATCAGAGCATGGAGATATAGTTGAGTCTCCATTCTTCTTGAATTGTTGGTAGGGGAATATGTTTTCATGGAAATTGACATCTCTGCTAAGAAAGACTGTCTCATCAGACAAGTTCAGCAGCTTATATCATTTCCTGTTGATAGCATATCCAAGTAATACTGCGTTAATGGCCCTTGGTTGTTCAAACTTGTCCTTGCTTACCCAGTTTCAGGCATAGCAAAGACATCCTATCACCCTCAAGTGTGAAAGTGAAGGTATTCTTTTAAACAACTTCTCATCGGGTGAAACATTCCCTAATATAACAGTAGGAACCCTGTTAATGATATAAACAGCAGCCTGCACACACTCACTCCAGAATTTAACTGGCAGATGACCTTGTAACTTAATGGCCCTGGCAATCTCCAAAATGTGCCTATGTTTCCTTTCAACTACTCCATTCTGCTGTGGAGTATAAGGGCAGGACCTTTGATGTATGATCCCTAATTTATTAAAGAGATCTAAACATGCAGTATTAACAAATTTAGTTCCATTATCGGTCCTGACACCCTTAACAACCATATTAAACTGAGTTTTTATCTGTAGAAACAAATTTTTGAGAACAGATATCACATCAGATTTAATGTGTAATAAGAAAATTCATGTCCATCTAGTGTAGTCATCCACCACAGTAAGGAAATATCTCATAATATCATAAGATGACACTCTATAAGGACCCAGACATCCAGGTGTAAAAGTTGGAAAGGTATTTCAGTTCTACTCATACTGTCAGGGAAAGACTTTCTTGTTTGTCTAGCTAATGGACAAACATCACAATGACATATTGAGAAATTCGATTTGAGTCTGAAAGCAGTAATTTTCCTAAGTATACTCAATGGGACATGCCCCATTCTTCTGTGCCAGAGCTCAGCTTCCAACTCATCCTTGGAGATCACTGTCAAAGAGGCATGGGCATGTGCCTTTATTGCTTCCTTGTAGCTTCTACCTGATTCCAGTATGTACAATCCATCAACTTCTCTACCAGTCTCCTTGACCTTCCCAGTAAACAGATCCTGCAGGACAAAGAAGTCAGGGAAAAATCTTGCACAACAGTTTAACTCCCTGGTTAACTTCGACACTGAGAGCAGATTGAACTTAAAAGTAGGAACACACAGCACATGCTCAATGAGATCACCACTCTTCAATCTGCAACTCCCAGTATGTGTGATTCTAGCCACAACACCTGTAGGGAGTTGTACCTGCCCTGCACTATCCCTATCCTTTTTCTCAATCATGTTGTTATTACTAACCATATGGTTAGTTGCCCCTGTGTCCACTATCCAATCTGAATTAATGGTACCCCTATGTTCATAAGACATAAGGTTACCTGCCATGTGAGCCTTGGCCACTGCCTTGTCCTGCTGGTCCAACACCTGTAGCACCTTTTCATATCTGTCTGGACTACACTGAGACAGCCTGTTCTGGAGAATATCATGTTGCTGTTTAGATAACTCCCTCATGTCTCTGCAGTGGTCAGGAACAACAGCTGCTGCATTCACCTTCCTGTTCTCCTTGGAATCTGCCATCAGTCTATAACATTTTTCTGCAATATGACCTTGTTTCTTGCAGTAATCACAGAAAAACAACAACTTGCGACAATTCTCTCTAATATGACCTTTCATCTTGCAATAATCACAGAAACCACCAGACTGATTTGGTTTCTTTTGTTGATACTGTGTTGACTTCCCATATAAAGCCATAGACTCAGTCGAATCAATACCTCCGAATCTTCCAGTAATGGACTTCTGACTTTCATCTTGCGCAATCATAGCATATGCTTGATTGACACTAGGCGTAGGTGTTAACAACAAAATGTGGCTTCGTGCTTGATTATAGCCACCATTTAATCCCATAAAAAACTCTAATAACCTCTGGCTAGCAAGGTGATCAACATAAGCCCGGGGGTTGTCGCATTTCACATGTAGGTGGAGGAATTATGGAATCGATCTCATCTCATAGATCCTTCATTCGTGAATAGTAACTGGCCACATGAGACACTCATTGCTGCAGCATACTCAGTTCCTTTTTCAATTGATATACTCGAGACAAGTTGATTTTGTCGAATCGCTCCTTCAAGTCCCTCCAAACAGCTAAAGCAGTGGAGCGATACAAGATACCACTCAGCAAATCTCGACTAACATTCTTCATGATCCACGACATCACCATTGCATTACAACGATCCCACTGCTTCACCAGATTTCCTTCATACATATCTCTTCTCACTGTACCATCAATGAAACCGATCTTATTCTTCGTCAACAAGCTGAGCTTCATCGCGCGACTCCATAATGTATAATTTTCCATTCCCGTTAGCTGAATCTCAACAAACACAGCCCCGGGAGTATCAGATGAGCTCAAAAATAATGGATTATTGTGATCCACTATGTTTGAACACAGGTTCGAAGTTTCCTCCGTAATCGCTGGTGTATTCTGTGAGGTATTCTCCATTGTAATCTACTCCCACTAAAATTCAAAACAGAAAATTGAAACAAACAACAACTATAGTAGATCGATTGAACTTCCAAATCTCAAATATCATAGATCGAGCTTCAGAATATCGATCATGTACGAACTGAACCAGAAATTTGATTTTCACCTGTCGATTGTAATATGTATGTTGTAAACTGTGTTGCATGTGTCTGATTGGTCTCGAATTGAACCGCGAACAGAAAAATTTCCAGAATCGATCTTCGATTTGCAGATTTGCAAAATCGTTCTTCAATTAGGGCTTCTCTCCAGCTTCGATTTCTCAACAACAACCATTAGCTGACTTTGATACCATGTTAAATGCAGAAAAATCAGTTAATGAAGATGGATTTGTGGAAGCTTTACCAAGTTTTCATTATGAACAGCCACAAAGGGCAAGAGTTCTATGTACAAGCTTAAGGAAGAGAAAGAGCAGACTAACTGCTGCTTATAGAGAAAATGAGTTAAATGAGTAACCTAGCTATGAAGGTAAAAGATCATTTTACCCCTGATATGAAAAGACCATTTTACCCCTGAATAATATTTAACCACTACTACTTAATATCCTCAACAATATCCACTATTCTTTTTATATATAAATGAGTTTGAACTACATATTTGAAATGAATATATTTGTATATAATAATAAGTTGAATCTATTCGTATGAAGATTCAAGTTAAACACCGACTTCTCAATGTGTTGCCCATGAAATCGCTCGCGTACGAGGTATCTCTCTCTTTTTTTTTATTTTTTGTACTGATGTATTTATTTTCGAGGTTGGGTATATTTTACTACTGTCCCTTACAAATTACTCCAACATGATATAACATTTTTCCCCTTCTATTTGTTTTTGTGGGTGCTTTTGAGATAGATCTAAATCTTTTTATTTACTTTGGTCCCAGACTCCCAGCATAAATATACTTTTTTCCTTTATGATAATAAGTTATACTAATAAAGTAGTAAACACAATTTACTCTGAAATATTTAGCCATGCATTACCGCTAAACTTGCTCAATCAAATTCTCGGTAAGTGTGAGTAAAAATTGCGGTTACAAGAAAATAGGGAAAGTAACAACAACAACAAAGATTACAAATCTGGAATGGAAAATAAGAAAGAGGTTGGTTGAGTCGATTGATGTTCAATCTGTTCTTAAGACAATATTGCCCCGTATTAATTTCTTAACGGCGATTGGCAACTTGTCTCCAAGATAAAACAACCACAAACACTTGAGCAAAGGATAACTCAAGAGTTTACTATAAAAGAAGAATATGTGAGTGTATGAAAGATTGCAAGAGAGGATGAAGGTTTTCATATTTCAAGTGTGTTTCAAGTGAGCTTTGAGCCTCATTTTATAGTGTTTGAAGATGCCCCCTCATCTAGCCAAGTAATGGCCTTGATTAGCCATGTAATGACACTTAATTGAAGGGTGTAATTCAGCAAAATAATGACTGAATTCAAGTGTCAATTCGTGGAGACTTAATGCTCCAAGACCAGCCCAAAAGTCAGAAAGTTTCCACCTTGCATCATGCCCACTGCCTTCGCAGCGCCGCGGCCCTGACAGGGAGGCGCCGCGGCACCAAAACATCAGAGAGTTTACTGTCCCTGTCAGGCCCGCGGCTCTGGCTGGAGGTGCCGCGACTCCGACGTTGAGGCGCCGCGGCGCTCCGAGGCTCCGCGGCGTTTTCCGACTCGTTTCATCATTTTACACATCGTAGTACACTTCTTCCTTAATTTACCAACGTGAAACCATTGTCATTTGGCCAATAACCTTCCATCATTTCATGTCTCAAACATATCGTATATGTACTAATATCTCTTTCACTAAGAAAATTTGCGATCTTTGGTACAATGTGTGTACATGTGTGGAATCGAGGTTTCCGACGTGCGGGACCCCAATTGTTCGTGTCATAAATAATAGGATTACTTTATTTCACATTAATAAATTTCCAACATTAAGAAATTAGTCTCGTTCGATGTTTACATAAAATTATATTAGTTATTATAAATAAATAATTTAATACAGTAACAATATATATTTATTAGCACGTGTGACAATGAATATATTTAATATATTTTGTATTGTATAATTATGATAGAATTGAGATATTTATTATAGAATGATTCAACATTGTACACCTATATATATTTTGTATTAATGAGAAAGACTCAACACGGGAGATTAATACAATCTTACATGATATTAGAGCCAAAACCTAAACCCTAATTCTTTTCTCCCCCTCGGTTTCTACGATTTCTACCATTGTCTGCCTCTGTTTTTCTTTTTCCTTACCCAGAAAAAATAAACAGAAGCACAAGTGTTTTCAGAGACACAACGCTGTTTGTTCAGAGAAACAGTACTCTAATTTGTTTCACCTCACTACCCAAAAAATAAACTGAAGTGTGGTTTGTGCCTGCTTTTCCCCTTTCACTTTCGGTCGTGACAACACACTGCACGATAAACAAACACATCCCCCTTTTTATGTCTTCTGCTTCTTGTCTTTCCTTTACCAGAACATAATTAAAATTTTATCCTTTACTCGAGAATAAATCAATGGTTTCCTTGACCCGTCAACAATTCGATAATGTATGATATATGAATACGAGTGTCACGTCTCATCTCACCAACAATTCAGGTAATCTTCATCAACTGCGCCAGTTACCAACTCCACAATTTATTATGGTCGGTAATAGTCATCGCATTCTAATTCAAAGATTTGGCCACACCCTTATCCCCGCCACCGCATTCCACTTCTCTTTTAAAAACATTCTTTATGCCCCAAACATAATTAAAAATCTAATTTATGTTTGAAAATTTGTCACTGATAATTATGTCTCAATTAATTTTGACTCATTTGGATTTTCTGTAACGGACCTCCGTACTGGAAAACTCCTTACGAGATGAAATAGTGAGGGAGACATATATTCGTTCCTCCAACATCCGCTGTTAGTGTCACTCCTCCCACCATTTTAACAACCATATCTCCCTCTACATGACATAGTAGACTTGGTCATCCGGGTTCTCACATTTTTTATTCTCTTAGAAATCGAAATTTAATCCAATGTAATAAAGGGAACCTTTCTCATAGTTGCTCCTCGTTTCAGTTAGGAAACACGTTAGACTACCATTTACGACTTATATGAGTACTACTTTCTCCCCCTTTGATATTATCCACGCTGATTTATGAACATCTCTCATAAATAGCAACTTAGGCCACAAATATTATCTGATATTTTTGGATGATTTCTCTCACTTTCTTTGGGTTTATCCACTCAAACTCAAATCTCAAATGTTCTCTAAATTTGTTGAGTTTCGTACACTGGTTAAAACGCAATTTAAAAAAGACATAAAATAGTTTCAATGTGATATAGTCGAGAGTTTAATAATTTCCTATTTCATAAATTTTGTGTGGCTAATGACATGATCTTTCATTTCTCGTGCCCCACACCTCTCCTCAAAATGGAAAAGCCGAAACAATTCTCCGAACCATTAATAATATGATTCGCACCATCCTTTTTCATGCGTCTCTCCCCTACTTTTTGGATATATGCACTAAAAATGGTAGAACACATTCTCAACATTTTACCTACCAGTGCGATTCAAAATAGGAAACCCACCGAAATTCTCTACCGTTGGATCCCTTCCTATGACCATCTTAGAAATTTTAGTTGTATGTGTTATCCCACGACCCCCCCACAAATTGGCGCAAGATCTACTTTTTGCACCTTCCCAGGCTTCCCATCAAATCATAGGGGTACCTATGCTATGAACTATCCACCGACAAAATCATAATCTCACGCCACGTCACTTTTATCGAGTATGTTTTCCCGTTTGACAACATTCAAAAATTTGAGTCACTGATTACAAGTTTCTTGATGATTCAGACACATCACTGCTTGTCCACCAAGCACTCTGACATGCTACCAATGTTCCGCAAACACTCGACACCACCACCACCTCGTCACTTCCACTACGTGATCGATCGCCCTTCACTACCACGCGCACCACTATCCGGGCCATCGCTGCCTCGCGCTGCCCACATCCAGCAGTCACGTCATCCCTGCCACTGTCACATCACCATCTAACCACGTTGTCACCAACATCGCGTTGTCAGGCCCTTCGCCGATAGTGGTGACCCGACCCAAATCATCGCAGGTTGTCTCTCCCATCACTGGAAATTGGTTTCGTATGACTCAAGCCAGTTCACTGCCGAATGCCCCCCATCACCAGCATTCGGCTCCCTGTGTCCCTGTCACAGTTCGACACTGCAACCCCTATCCACCGGCACCCGAAATCAATGACCAATGTACCATCACTGCCCAACGCCGCAATTCTAATCACCCGAAACTCCCCAGAAACAGTATCTAATCGCACTGGCAACTCGACCCCTATCAACCCAACACCGTCAACAGGCCAGACGTCATCGACACCACACCCACCCTATCTGCCCATATCGTCGACCCAACCACACCACCCATCATTCCCAGCTACCACCGACCCAATACCCGAATCTGCCACCTAACCCATCAGAGAACCCGACCACATCGTTGATGTCCCCACGCACCGTATGGAAATTCGTGTCCAACACAGAATTTCCAAACCCAAAGTCCAGTCAATCTAATCACATAAATCATATTTCTAATACCTAAAAATTCAAAATTAATCAAACTAGACCCGAATTGGAATACGGCCATGCGTGAGAAATTTAATGTTTTAACAAAACAACATACTAGGGATTTGGTTCCTCGACCGGAGAAGGTGAATCTGATCCATTGCATGTGGTTATTTCATCACAAGTACAGAGACAATGGTGACTTAGAACATAATAAGGCGAGATTTGTGGCTAATGGTACCAATCAACATGAGGGCATTAATTGTGGTGAGACATTCAATCCGGTTGTTAAACCGGCTACCATTCGCACAGTTCTGAGCATTGTTATGGGTAAGAATTGGTTGATTCATCATTTTGATGTGAAGAATGCATTTCTTAATGGGGACTTGAAAGAAATTATTTACATGCACAAGCCGACAAGTTTTGTCCATCCACATGCCCCTAATTATGTTTGTCATCTCCTAAGTCACTTTATGGTTTGAAACAGGCCCCAGAGCATGGTACGAATGCTTTGCTCACTATATTTTACAGATTGAGTTTGTATGCAGCAAGTGTGATAATTCTTTCTTTATTTTTCATAGAGATAGTACCATTGCATACTTGTTATTATATATGGATGATATTATTCTTACTGTCTCCTATAATGTATTGAAAAATGAGATCATTGCACTGTTTAAAACTGAATTTGCAATGACTTACTTGGGAAAATTGAGCTATTTTTGGGGATATTAGTGACTAGATCTGCATATACTATGTTTCTTTGTCAGCGTAAGTATGCAGATGAGATTGTGTACAGGGTTAAAATGCAAATTGTAAGATCATGTCTACTCTAGTTGACTCTAAATCAAAGCTCAGTACTTTGGATGGTGATCCAGTGTCAAATCCCACTCTCTACAGGAGTCTTGCTGGTTCACTAAAGTAACTTACTTTCACCAGATCTGATATTGCTTATGTTGTTTAGCATGTATGATTATCCATGCGTGCCCCAGTGAGCCTCATTTTACTGCTCTCAAACGTATCATTCGATATGTTAAGGGCACACTTGATTATGGATTGCATCTCTACCCCTCAGTACCGACCATGTTGTTGTCATATACGAATGTTGATTGGATAGATTTTCCGGACACGCGATGATTCACCTCTGGCTATTGTGTAATCTTGGAGGATAATCTTATTTCTTGGTCTGTCAAGAGATAAGCCATATTATCCCGCTCCAGTGCAGAAGCAGAATATAGAGGTGTTGCCAATGTTGTTGCTGAGATTTGTTGGCTCCAAAACCTTCTTTTGGAGCTTTAATGCCCGTTGCGTAAGATGTCTTTGGTTTATTGTGATAACATATCCGTCATCTATCTATCTCATAATCTGTCCAGCATCTGCGAACCAAGCATATTGAGATAGACATCCACTTTGTCCGTGAAAAGGTTTCTCTCGGTCATGTCAAAGTACTACATGTGTCTTCCTCTTATCAGTATGCAGATATATTCACAAAATGTCTTCCTAGATAACTCTTTCTTGACTTCAGATTCAGTCTTAGCGTCCGTAGAAGTTGGATCCTTATTATAGAAGGATTCAATATTGTGTACACACACACATATATATATATTGTATTAATGAGAAAGACTCATCAAGGGAGATTAATACAATCTTACAATATTAATTAACTATAATTAAGTGAAAAGAATTTATGTACAAACATATTATTTTTCTATTGAATTGGCATAAACATTAAATGCCAGTAATTTTCTCCTCCGCTGATAAATTTATTTCCATAGAAATGTTGCTTTTGGAGGGCACATAAATTCGATATGAATCTAGACATAAATTCTTCTTCTTTTTCTTTTTTGCTTTCAAATTGCTAACTTTACCAAAAAAATAAAATTATATTTTCAAAACAAAAGTGTCATTTTCATTGAAACGTTGCTTTTAAACATTACGGGTCGATCTTCTGTATTTAAAGCCAACCCACAACCTTTAGCGATGTGGGCTTGGATAGGAGTTTGAGAGCGGTAGTAGCTTAGGGTGATAAGCCTCCGGGGATACAAGCCGGGATTTACAAAGGTCGAAACTCTATTGCGGGAGACTATAGAGGCCACGTGGGTTTTGTAGTGAGTAATCACGAGACACGCATAATGGACACTCAACCCGCGGCTGAAAATGTGGTTGGATTGGGGAGGAGTATGAATGCGGTAGTGGTACCGGGGGGTCAGCCTCCGGAGATTCAAACCTGGGTGGACAAAGGTCGGAACTTAGCAACGGGAGATCATTGGGATCCCCCGGAGTTAGAGAGAAGCAATGACAAGTCACGACATCCTTCTAGCCAACCCGTGGAGACTCTTTCCACGAACAACGCTAAGGGGACTTCTATTCATATGAATGACCAACCGCTGGGACCACTAACCAACGTGGATAAGGGTGGGAAAGGCGTGAAGGCACAATTTACCGAGGTTAATGACCTGGGCAGCATGAGCCCAGGCGTTAAACAATCCGCAATATTCAGGAAATTAGTGGATATGCACGGTAATATATTGGTGCATAATGCTACCGACCCCAAAGCTAGATCAGCAATTGATGTAGTCCTTGAGCAAAATCATGTTCTGTTTGCTACTTCGGATGAGCACAAGGGAGGTCGGATTATGGGAAATCAGACACTTATGGAGGATGGATTCACGGTAGTTAAGAGAAAAGGGAAGGCTAATAATAACACGGGGTCACAAACATCGCCTAGTACTGGTCCACTTACGAGAGCTCAACAATGGTATAATGAAGGTCACGGGGTTCACACCTATCTGACCTCCCATGTGATGGACACAAATACAGCTGGAGTTACTGCTGGAAGTTATATCCACGATGATCGGCCCACACATCCCCCGACTATTGTTCCTCAGACTCATGGTGGCTAGCCTTTGGGGTCCCAAACCGAGGCTGGCAAAGGTCGGACTAACCCTAGGATAGAGGTGGGGAAAGACGGAGGGTCTTTGTTCAGAAATGGGGGCCAGCTTGTGGGGATACAAACTGGGGTTGGCACAGAACTGCCTACTGACAATGACGGTTTAGGACAACCCGCGGACAATGCGGGTAGTTCAATGGTTGCAAATATTGGTGGCTAGCTTGCGGGGACACAGACCGAAGTTGGCAAAGGTCAGACTGATTTGGAAGCTCAACCTTTCGGCCCCTCGGCTAAGGTTGGGAAAGGTCGGAATTTGGAAGGGACCAAGAAGGAGGAAGGGCAAGTGGATGCAAGGATGAGGGCAATAGCTAAGGCTAATAATGGTGGACATAACTTGCCCACACCCTTGAGCAGAATGACAACCCTTGCCATTAAAAAGAAGGATACTTATGGTGGCATCAGCTCTATTATTACTAATGAAGATAGCATGAAGGGGACTATTCCCCTGCCGTTATCGAAATGATCATTGCTTCATGGAATATAAGGGGCCTGCACCGCCCCTCAAAGCAAAAGGAGATTTGCTTTGTGGTGCGTGAGAACAACATTGACATCTTTGGTATCCTGGAATCTAAACTCAACAACTCGACTCTTGAATGTTTCTGGAATTCTTATTTTCGCAACTGGAGGTGTTGGATAACTTTGCCCATCACCCGGCAGGGAGGATATTTATTTTATTCAACCTGGCCAAAGTCATCTTGCAAGTGCTTGACATCAACCCGCAAACCATTCACTGCGACGTCACTTGCGCTATATCCTCCAATAGGCTTCAAGTCACTTTTGTTTACGGTCTTCATACGATTATTGATAGATGGGGCTTATGGGAGAAATTGAGAGAGTACGGGACCCCCATGACTATGCCATGGCTTGTTCTTGGGGATTTCAACACGATTATGAAGGAGGATGAGCGATTCAACATGGCACCCATCACCAGCTATGACACGAAATATATTGTTGATTGTTGTCGAGATCTAAGTCTCACGGATTTATCTTCGACCGGATGCGAGTTCACTTTCACTCGTAGCAATACCTTCAGCAAGCTTGACAGGGCCCTCATTAACGCCCATTGGTTACATGCGGGCTGGTATGGCAATGCACATTTCCGTCGGTCCGGACCTTTTTCGGACCATACGCCGTGCATTGTCTCTATTTTGGATCGTCCTAGAATGCACAATAGACCTTTCAAGTTCTTCAATATGTGGGCTACTCATGAACACTTTGGTAGAATTGTGACAAATGTTTGGGAGGATATTATCGATGGCAATGCTCAATTCCGATTTTCCCGGAAGTTACTTTACCTCAAAGGACCCTTGAGGCAGCTAAACGAGAAAGACTTCTCCCATATCTCGACGCGGGTCAAAAAGGCAAATGAGGAGATGGATATTGCTCAACAAGATGCCTTAAGATACCCGCATCTTGACCACTTACACACGAGGGTTTCCGAGCTTAGGCACAAGTCCATGGCTCTTATTGAAGCGGAAATGAGTTTCCTTAGGCAGCTTGCCAAGTGTGAGCATCTAAAGTACATTGATAGGTGCACTAAGTTCTTCCACGGTATGGTCAAACATAACTCCAACAGGAACTTTATTGCGGTCACTACCAAGAGTGATGGCTCTCTTACGAACTTCAGTGACCAAGTTGCAGCGGAATTCATTAATTACTATAAGGGGTTACTTGGAACTAGGGATGCTTGTGAGCGTATTGATGTTGGTGTCATATCTTCGGGAAATTGTCTCTCGGTTGAACAGGGGGATGACCTCGTTAGAAATGTCACGTATGCTGAAATTAAAGGGGCATTATTCGGTATTGGGGATGACAAAACCCCTGGTCCGGATGGCTACTCTTCGGGTTTCTTCAAGAAAGCTTGGAATATCGTTGGCGGGGAGTTTTGTGAAGCGGTTAAAGAGTTCTTCACTTCTGGAAAGCTTCTCAGGCAGATCAACCACACTACCATTGCCCTTATTCCTAAATCTACCCACTGCCCAACGGTGGGCGACTACAGGCATATTTCTTGCTGCAACATTATGTATAAGGTCATCACAAAGATCATTGTTTCTCGACTGGTGACGGTTCTCGATGTCATCATTGATCCTGCTCAGGCGGCTTTTGTCCAGAATAGAAGTATGTCTGACAACATACACCTTGCACAAGAGCTATTGAGGGGTTACAACCGTAAGAGGGTCTCTAGTAGATGCATGCTCAAAGTTGATCTCCGTAAGGCCTTCGATTCTGTAAATTGGGAATTCCTCACGGCTATTTTGATTGGTTTGAATTTCCCAGAGAGACTCGTTGCTTGGATTATGGAATGCGTCTCCACGACCTCTTATTCGATTTCTATCAATGGGAGCTTACACGGTCATTTTAAGGGCCGAAAGGGACTCAGACAGGGGGACCCCCTCTCCCCTACCTTATTTGTTATTTGCTTAGAATATCTCTCGAGGATGATCAACAAGAACACTCAGACTCCGGTTTTCCACTACCACCCCAGTCAAAGCTTAAAGATCACCACATTGCTTTCGCCGATGACTTGCTACTTATGTCAAAGGGGACACTACTTCCGTCTGGATCGCCATGGATCGCCGTGCTTTCGATTGCTCGTGGCTCGGTTCGATGCACTCAAGTCCAGCTTATACATGGCTGGTATCACGGACCACGACATTGCTGATATTAAGCAGATTACTAGCTTCGACACTGGTGCTATACCTTTCCGCTATCTCGACATTTCCCTTGCCGCGGAGAGGATGAGACTGGTTCACTATGACCCTTTTGTGAACAAAATTACAGGGTACACTGACTCATGGATGAGCGCTACTTTATCCTATGGGGGTAGGCTTGAACTCATCAAATCTGTCCTCCAAGGTGTGGAATGTTTCTGGTTATCAATATTGCCGGTGCCTGTTGCGGTCTGTAAGAAAGTTTACGGATTATGTAGGACCTTCCTGTGGCGTTCTAGCCACCCTCTTGTAGCATGGAAGGAGTGTACCAGGCCAAAATCCGAGGGTAGCCTCTAATCGAGGATCTCGAGGCACGAACCTAGCTTTGCTCGCCAAGTGTCTTTGGAATATCCATCAAAAGAAGGACACACTTTGGATTAAATGGATCAATAACAAGTATCTCAACAACAACAACAACATCATTTGGACCTGGGTTGCTAAGAATGGCGACTCACCTTTGATCAAGCGCCTTCTGTTAATCCGTGACTTCATCCTTGAACGTGAGGGCTCTCACGATCAAGCGACTACTAACATGGCGGCATGGTATAATAGTAATCACAGTGCCTATGACTATTTCAGGACGCATGGGCAGCAGATGATTTGGGCGAAGGATATTTGGAGTTCTTGTATCACTCAAAAGCAGTCCTTCATTCTTTGGCTTTGTGCGAGGAAAAGATTACAGACGAAGGATAGAATCACTTATATGGACATTGATAGAAGGTGCTCCCTTTGTGGTTATTCAAACGAGTCTATAACTCACATATTCTTTTGCACGATCAGTAGTTATCTCTGGTCACGGGTCAAGACATGGCATCAGGAAGGCTATGACCACAATCGATAGCGCCTTGAAATATATCAAGAAAGAGGGGCGTGTCACTGGTTGGCAAGCTAAAGCTAAGAGGGCCGGCCTGGCCGCCACCATCTACCACATTTGGACTGAGAGGAACAAGATTATTTTTTATGGGTCGAGACTTGATAAAGAAGCTATTCTCTTTAGGATCAAGACCAGCGTCTACAAAATTTTGTTCACATTATACCCATTTTTCCTGGATAGATTTGTTTCCCTAGCCACAAACTTGGATATGGATGGCTGGCTGAACCTGTTGCATCGTCGATACGCCTTTTGCAAATCTCCAGATTGCCCAACCTGTGGGATCAGCTGGAGTCTCCCGACCACCTGGAATGTGGGATTGGCGGGAGTCCTTTATGCATTGTACCTAATGACTTCCCGACCTGTGGGAAAGCATGAAATAGTACGTGGTCTGGATAGTAGGTACTATGGCGATTACTCCCAACAGTATAACGTGACGAGGGTGGGTCTTTACCCATGTCCGAATAGGTACTCTTCCCTTGATCGTGGGTTTATCCCATTTGGATTTACCATGGCAAGGGTTTAAGGAGGCCCACGATTGCAACCTTATGCTCTACATAAGGGAATTGTCATAGTTTAGGACTCTTTTGTAGGATGCATCTCTCTTATGCTTAGCTTGGACACTCACGACTACCCAACTTGTGGATTAGCTTGAGCTTTTGTTACTGACGAGCCTAAATCTTGTGTTGACATGTCTAGCAGAGACGCACTAGATTTACATCGTCTGTACGCCATAGACACACCCGCAAAACATGTACATTCGGATGATTATTAATACACATTTACCTTTCCATAAAAAAACATTCTTTAAGCTCAAATTCTTCTATGCTATAAATAGAATATATCATGCTTAGCTCGTAGGCCATTAGGTCACGGAGATTTATATGATTACATTAGCTCTTTTGACCCACAAAGTGATATTATTATAGGTGTCTGTGGGCTAAGATAAGATTGATTTAAAATCAAATTATAAGTATTTCTTTTTCTCCTTTTATGCTTTCTTCTATAGGAGAATATTTTTCTTCTTAACTTTAATTAGCACTTTGTTTAGTCCAACTTCATACTAGGAAGATAATTTTGTAGGGACCATTGGCTCACATGCCTAAAGTTCTTTTGGGGGCATTTTATTTTCTAGTCTTGGAAGTGAAAATCCCATCAAATCATGCCACTATTAATCTTTTGTTATTTTAAGATTGGAAGTATCTCAATTTATTAAATTCACTCCTTGATATGTTCAAATTCAAGTCATTTACGCCAATTTTAGGCAATTTAGAATAAAATCTCTAAGCACAATATCCTCAACTATTTTTTTCTTTGGAGGGGGACAAATTATAGGGGATTTTGTCACATACTCTTCAAGCTTTAAGAAGAGTCTTGTGACCTTAGACTACTAGACAAGTCAAAGAATAATTATATTAGGGATTTGCCAACAAAGTAATTCCATAGATGTAAATTTTCTCTAACATTTAGTTGTCACGTCTCAATTTCTAGATCTAAATAAAGATCAATGCAAATTGTAAGACATCATGTGCATAATATTAAACCCTTCATCCTATTTTATGTGAATGTGTCCAACGTATGAACGTCAAAAAGCACTTAATTTTCAACATGGATACAGAAATAAAATTTTCAGTTTTTTTTATTTATATATTTAAGAATTACGTAAAAAGTACTTCTTTAGCATAGTTGTCGAAAATATCTTACAACGTTTGACAATATTATAAGAAAAATAATAATAATAATAATAATAATAAGGATTTCTGAATAATAATTGTGTCACATAAAATCCACAAATAAACTGTATTAATTATATTCTTATGTATTTATAATTTCAAGATTTCCTATGGAGATCACCATAGATCTGCCCTCTTAAAAGAGAATTGTGCATGAACTCAACGACAATAATTCTTCTCGTAAATATAGGAAATAATATATTCTTCACCCATAATTAGAATATTTTCATATATTATGTAAATATAATTATGATAAGACTAGGATTGCTCTTTTGTATAGACTTAAGATTCCTATTGTATAAGGGATGAATATTGTACTCTATATATACCTTAATATTAATGAAAGACTCCCCAAGGGAGATTAATATCATCTAACATGGTATCACGAGCCAAATAAACAAAACCCTAAAAATCTTTCTCTTCCACAACCGCCGGATGCCTCCCCTACGCCGCGGCCCTCCCAGATTTTTTTTCCCTGTTTTTTTCGGGTT
Source organism: Przewalskia tangutica (assembly GCA_029844215.1). Classification (NCBI taxonomy): domain Eukaryota; kingdom Viridiplantae; phylum Streptophyta; class Magnoliopsida; order Solanales; family Solanaceae; genus Przewalskia; species Przewalskia tangutica. The sequence goes on along the minus strand of CM056739.1, from coordinate 10,867,489 downwards.
TTGTTCTTCCTTTCTTCTCTTCTCTAAATGGCTATCCCTGATTCTTCCACACTTTCTGACGCCTCTACCTCCACAAATCCCACCACAAAGTCATCACCCCCGTTTCATCCCGCCCTTACTGTTTCCAACATCAAGAACCATATTCTCATTATTCTTGATCAAGAAAACAGTCAGTATTCTACATGAGTTGAACTGTTTCGTAATCATGCATGTCTCTATAACGTGCTTGATCACATCGATGACACCATTTCGCGCCCTCCAGAGGTTGATGAGTCTACTTGGCGTCGTCTAGACGCCGGCGTCAAACTGTGGATTTATGGTAGTATTTCTCAGGACCTTCTTCTTACTATCATGAAATCTGGCGCCACAACCCTTGAGTTATGGAATCGTTTGGAGGAAATTTTTCAGGACAATAAGCACCGCGTCTTTGTGTATTTAGAGGAGCAATTTAACAATACACGTATTGAAAACTTTTCCAATGTGACCGAAAATCGCAAACGCTTAAATCTACTAACGATCAACTTCACGATGTCGACGAGCACATCGACACCAAATCGGTGTTACAATTGATTCTTGGGCCTTCAAGGCGAATATGATACTTTGGCCACCATGATTCAACAGGCAGATCCGTTACCCAGCTTTAACAAAGCTTGCTCGCAGTTGTTGCTCAAAGAGACTCGACGTGCTAAGCAGGATGAGCACAGTCAGAAGGAATTAGTGGTCGAAACGCACCCTCAAGATCCAACATCGCCAGAAAACTCTCAACCGCAGCAGGGACGCGGTGGAAAGTGGCGGGCGCGGCGAGAGGAGGTCGTGGTCGTGGCGGTCGCGGTCAGCGAGAACCAGAAGCAGCGAGGATCGCAGAACAACCGAGCCACGACTCGCCGGCAATTCGCTGCAGCGTTGCGGCGCCAAGTCTGCAGTCGCGGTGCCCCAGTTCATAGTCGCGGCATCGAGTCCATTCCAGTACCAGCAGTCCTACAATCCGTATTCTTACCCTGGTTTGTTGGGCCCGCTCGACCTCGCAGCAGTCCACTTCGTACGAGTCGTTTTCAACCCTCATCTGGCATGACACCCACTGAGTTGGGACAGACATTCAGCACCCTCTCCATGCAACAACTTGACAATACTTGGTACATGTAATCAGGCGCCACTTCTCACGTCACCCAATCTGCAGGTACTATCCCTAAACTGTTTAGTTTAAAGCATCATCAATATGTTACAGTTGGTAGTGGACAACGCATTCCAGTTAAAGGGTATGGTACCTCATACACACAACCTCCCCATCCACTTTTCTCCCTTAAAAACACCCTATATGCCCCACACATGATTAAGAACCTCATATCTGTCCGCCAATTTACTCATAATAATTCTGTCTCCGTGGATTTTGACCCTTTTGGTTTTACTGTGAAGGATCTTCATACGGGGACACCTCTTACGAGATGCAATAGCACGAGGGATCTCTATCCATTCACTTCCACCTCTGCTGCCCGATCTTGCTCTCCCGTCACTCTAGCGGTTGTTTCTTCTTCAACCTGGCATAATAGGCTTGGTCATCCAGGAGTCCTAGTTTTTAATTTTCTTAAAGGCAACAATTTCATTGCTTGTAATGGAAAACTTGCCCAAAATTGTGTTTCTTGCTCTTTAGGAAAACATATTCGTCTTCGTTTAAATCATATACTAGTGTTACACTTGCTCCTTTTGATATTATACATGCCGATTTATGGACATCCCCTATCTCTAGTTCTCTCGGTCATAAATACTATCTTGTGTTGCTTGATGATTTTTCACACTATGTTTGGTTATATCTTCTTAAATTTAAATCGGAAGTGTTTGTCAAATTTCTTGAGTTTCGCAAGTTTATCCACACACAATTTGGAAAAGTATAAAATCATTTCAGTGCGATAATGGTCGTGAATTCAATAACTCTATGTTTCACCGGTTTTGTACAAATAATAGCATGGTTTTTCGCTTCTCCTGCCTTCACACCTCACCACGAAATGGTAAAGCTGAAAGAATCATACATACCATTAACAATATGATTCACACCTTATTGATTCATGCCTCCCTCCCTCATTCCTTCTGGGTATATGCTGCTAAAATGTCAGAATACATTCTAAATATTCTCCCTACTAGCACTCTTCACAATGACCCCTACCGAAATCCTCTACCATAGAGTCCTCTCCTATGATCATCTACGGATTTTCGGTTATCTGTGCTATCCCAACCTCAGTTCTACCGCCCCTCACAAGCTTGCTCCTAGGTCTACTCGATATATCTTCCTAGGATTCCCGCCAAACCATAGGGGCTATCTATGCTATGACTTATCGACTGGTCAAATTCACATATCTAGTCACGTCACATTCGACGAGACCACATTTCCATTTTCGAATCTTCCAAAATTCCAACAACCGGACTACTCATTTCTTGACGAGCCTGCCATCTCCCCCCTCATCCTCGAACAACTCACGTCCTATGTTCCGTCATCAGAGCCGCGTCCCCAAGGGGAGGCGCCGCGGCGCCTGATTTCCAGTGAGCAATCTTCAGGAATACCGTCGACAGCGTCGCGGCCCTGTGCTGAGGCACCGCGGTACCCAAACTTCAGAGACACCATTCAACCTTCTAGCGACGCTCGATCCAGGAGTCGCGGCTCCTCCGATGACTTCGCCCCCACCTTCTCCTTATCCAACTTTACCCACCGTCTCAGACATCACTCCGCCACCCACTATCACTACTCATCCAATGGAAACTCGTTCAAAGCATGAAATCTTCAAACTCAAATTCTATTTCAACTTGTCTGCCCAAACCATATCTCCACTTTCAAAGAACCCAAAATTGGCCAAACAAGACCCTAATTGGAATGCGGCTATGTATGAGGAATTCAATGTTTTAACTAAACAGCACATGTGGAATCTAGTACATAGACCTGAGGGGGTGAATGTAATTTGATGTATGTGGCTTTTTCGTCACAAGTTCAGAGACAATGGGGATCTTGAGAGGTATAAGGCCCGTCTTGTGGCTAATGGCACAAATCAGCAGGAGAGCATTGATTATGGAGAGACCTTCAGCCCGGTTGTCAAACCGACTACTATTCACACATTTTTTAGCATTGCCATGGGCAAATATTGGCCGATCCATCAACTTGATAAGAATGCATTCTTACATGGGGACCTGAGAGAAATATTGTACATGCATCAGCCGCCTGGGTTCACCCATCCAGCAGTCCCTCACTATGTGTGTCGTCTCCGTAAGTCACTATATGGCCTGAAACAGGTTCCCCGTGCATGGTATGATCTATTTGTCAGGTATATCTTGCAGATTGTGTTTGTATGCAGCAAGAGTGATACATCACTCTTCATTTTTCATCGAGGTAGTATCACTGCTTACTTATTACTGTACGTGGATGATATTGTTCTGACTGCCTCCTCAGATAGATTGAAAAATGAGATTATTGTCTTGCTTAAGTCCGAATTTGCAATGACTGCTTTGGGAAAGCTGAGTTATTTCTTGGGGATATCAGTGACCAGGTATGCCTATCACATGTTCTTGTGTCAGCGTAAGTATACAGAGGAGATAGTGTACGGGGCTAAGATGGTGAATTGCAAAGTTATGCCTACTCCACTCGATTCGAAATCTAAGCTCAGTGCTATGAATGGTGCTCCAGTCTCTGATCCTACTCTGTATAGGAGTCTTGCAGGTGCACTTCAGTATCTCACATTTACTGTGCGGACATAGCTTATGCTGCTCAACAGTGTGCTTATTCACGATACCGCGAGTCTCATTTCACTGCTCTTAAGCGTATCATTTGATACATTAAGGGTACTATTGATTATGGTTTGCACATATACCCCTCTGCGCCAAACAGGTTGCTCTCATATACGGATGTCGATTGGGCAGGGTGTCCGGACACGCGACGTTCCACTTCCGGCTTTTGTGTTTTCTTAGGGGATAATCTGATTTCTTGGTCTACCAATAGGGGTGCACAAAAGGTTAAAAACGGACTGGACCGGACCGGATCGAAGACCGAAAACCCAGATCACTAGGACCGAAGACCGGACCGAATTTCTCGGTCCGATCCAGGTCATTTTCGGTCATGTCCGATTTATTGGACCGAATGCATTCCCCACAGGCCCGGCCCGGCCGGGACGTATTGACATATCAAATATAAGTTGTAAATTAGTGAAACTTTAAATGATCATAACTGCGCTTCGGACGTCTGTTTGATCTAATGTTTTTTGATTTCACGTATTTTTCGAGACGGCCATCCCAAACGGACTAAACTTCATCGATTTCTCCAAAACGCCCTTCTTGGCAATCAATTTCACTTTTCCCCAAATCGTTCGTTTTCCCTTTTCAAATCTAAATATCTCGCGATATACAATAGATTTCAACGTACAAATTTCGTGGTAATGTGTCCGAGAATGTCAATTTCAGTAATGAAAATTCAATTTAAAAAAAAATCGAGTCCCGAAACTCGACCCGAAATTATATATATTATATAGTAGGAATTTAGAAAATTAGGAATTATATATATTAATATTATATATATTAAGAATTATATAATTCAATATATATTATAAATTATATATATTATATATATTAGGAATTATATATATTATAAAAAATATATATATTTAAAATTCGGTCCGGACCGGACCGGACCGAAAACCAAAAACTCGGATCATTAGGACCGAAGATCGGACCGAATTTCTCGATCAGATCCGAAACGAGTTCGGGTCTAATTTTTCGGGACATACTTTTGTGCAAACCTATCGCGCCGACGACTACCATATCTAGATCCAGTGTCGAGGCTGAGTACAGAGGCGTTGCAAATGTAGTAGCTGAGATTTGTTGGCTCAGAAACTTACTGTTAGAACTTCAATGTCCTTTGCGTCAGGCATCTATTGTGTACTGTGATAACATCTCTGTCATCTATTTGTCTCATAATCCGGTTCAGCATCAGCGACTTGAGATAGACCTACACTTTGTTCGTGAGAAAGTTGCTCTAGGCCATGTCAGAATGTTACATATTCCATCATCCTATCAGTATGCAAACATATTTACCAAAGGACTTCCCAGACAGTTGTTTCTTGACTTCAGATTCAGTCTCAGCGTTCGGCCTCCTCCCGCTCCGACTGAGAGGGTGTGTAAACGTATAAATATAGGAAACAATATATTCTCTACCCATAATAAGAATATTTTCATATATTATGTAAATATAATTATGGTAAAACTAGGATTCCTCTTTTGTATAGGCTTAGGATTCCTTTTATATAAGAGATGGATATTGTACTCTATATATATATATATCTTGATATTAATAAAAGACTCTCCAAAGAAGATTAATATCATCTAACACTTCTTATATTGGAGATTAAGGAATGAACATAAAGTAATTGGCATGGTGTGAGATCGATCAACACATTATTTTAATATATCAAGTGCAGAATATTACACCATTCGTTCTATTTTATATGAAGATATTTGAAATATAAGTGTCAAAACACCTAATTTCAATATGAATTTGGACATAAAAATTTCAGCTTATAAATAAAATTTACATACTTGGAAATTACGTCAAAAAACACTACTTATTAAGTCAGTAATAAAAAAAATTGATTCCCGAATAATGATTATACTCTCTTGGTATTTACAATTTCAAGATTCCCTAGGGAGACTATAGATCTGCTATCTTCAAAGAGAAATGTGCATGAACCTTATATTGGAAATGTGCATGAACCCAATGACAATATATATAGTTGTTCTTATACTGGAGGTATATAAAAAGAAAGAGCATAAAGTAATTGGCATGGTGTGAGATGCATCATAAAAGGTCCACGACCCATAGACAAATATAAGATAAAACTTAGCAAACACATTATGCCAGCATAGTCGATCCCACGTTGGGACATTGTGGTTGAATGATTTAGGAAGAACAAGTGTCTATTTGTTAGGTTACAGTGACAAGATAGTGCAAATGATAAAAGTACTTTTATTCCTTGTAGATCCAGATCTCTCTCTTAGCCGAAGTTTCTATATTCGTCATCTTTGTTTCCTTGCTAAAAATTGCTTTAAAAAACAACCGAAATTTACTTATTCGACTACTCAAAATTGGCGCTTTATAAGGGTAAATTACTCATTCTTAAAGGGGACTTCTTTTTCAAGCCTCCAACTTGAGACATTTGATCAATAATGAAAAAACTTTTTTTCACTACGTCCTTCCGTGCCTAAAATTATATATACTTGTAGCTATATAAAGTGTATTAGTTAAATAGTAGTATTTTCGATTTCTTGGTTAGTGATAAATCTTAATTTCAATCATTATGATATACGATTAAGTATATTTAACCTATAATTATTTGAAATGCCTTTGTAAGGAGATCGCTGGAGCAGTATGAAGACAAGAATGACTTATACATAATGTTCATTGACCTAGAAAAGGCTTATGATAAAGTCTCTATGGAGGTCCTTGGAGATTTTGTAGTCTAGAAGTGTACATGTGACTTACATCAGGGCTATTAAAGACATGTACGATGGGTCAAAACCCAGGTTAGGATAGTGGGAGGTGACTCAAAACACTTTCTGATCATGATGGGGTCGCACCATGAATCAATCCTTAGCCCGTTCATATTTACCTTATTGATGAACGAATTGACACGGAATATCCAAGGGAAGGTGTTATAGTATACGTTATTTCGAGATGACAGAGTATGATTAATTAGACGCCTGGTAGAGTTAATGATATGTTGAAAGTTTTGAGAAAGACCCTAGAATCTAAAGGTTTTAGTTTAAGCAGGACGAAAATAGAGTACCTAGAGTGCAAGTTCAGTGATGTAATGCATGAGTCAGAAGTGGAAGTGAAGATTGAGGAACAACTCATATCCAAGAGAGGAAGCTTCAAGTATCTTGGATCCATAGTCCAAGGAAACGGGGAGATTAACGATGATGTCGTGCACAATATTAGAGCAGGCGGGTGAAATGGAAGCTTGCCTTCAGGATACTGTTAGCGATATTTCGAATGCTCACGCAAGCGTACACATCGTTAACAAGTAATATAGTCTGATAAGACCGAATATCGTCCTCAGAGACTGGTTTCTAATTATCGTTCATCTATTTTATGTTATCTATTTGACAATCGATATTTGAGTTGGGTTTTTGTTTAACTACTAGAATAATTGCAAGATTTACTGAACTATCTAAGTTGTAATCAGTTATGAATGAGTTAGGGCTTCCAAAATCCTCGACTATCCACTTATTCAATCCTTAATGCAACTAGAATGACTTCTTCTTCTACGTTAAGATAGCGGTTAACTAAACTGAAGACATATAATCACTCAACCCCAGTGCATAACCCTTTTATATTTCTATGATAGGATTTACCACATAGGAGGATTAAGAACAGTAACCTATAATGCTACACAATTATCGGAGTACTGTCGTCCGCGATTTTAACCTTTGTCTAGTCAATTACAGCATATCTAAATATCTCCTCTCGGTTCTCGATTCAAAATCATTTATATTATGATAATTAATGATCAATTAATTATCAAACATTCATACCAATTATTGACTAAATCTTAATCAAGTGAAGAAGAAATCAAACTACTGCATTAATTCATGAATAGAAGTTTCAAGCGATTCATAAAGAAAACCCTAATAAAGTGTTTAGCTCCTAGTCATAGTCACTCTAAGAACTAACACAAAATTTATACATAAACTGAATTAAAAATGAAAGAAAAGAAATTACTGCAAACAAGTCTCCAATTGTAGCCTTCAATCCGTGTCTTGTGTTGTGTTGTGTTGTAGAATGACCAACCTCCCCATAGCATTAATCCCTAGGGCTTAAATATCCTTTAATTTTTGTGCCCTATGGACCAATCTGCCCTTAGCCAATTTGCCTTCGAAATTGAAATTTCCTGCGTTGGCACCGCGGTTCTGCATCACCGCTGCGGTCAAACTCTGCAGCCTTCAAGACAAATGGCACCGCGGTACTTTCTGATGGCACCGTGGTGCTGAAAGTCATGTGGCTCCTCGGTAAATATGGAACTGCGGTTATGCTGATGTGGCATGATCTTGACTTCTTCGCTCACGAGTTTCCAACTTTCGTCCTTTTCGCCTCTGGATCACCTTTTCTGCCAATTTCTCGTTCCTTTTTGCCATTTTGCCTTTTTTCACCGTTGTGACTCAAAAGAAAGAAAAACAAACCTACTACTATACTAAACACAACAAAAATGAGTAAAATACCAACTAAAAATGACTCAAAAGGCGTATACAAAATACGCCTAACAAACACCCCCAAACTTAACCCTTGCTCACCCTCTAGCAAAGATCCAAACAAAAACAAAGACACAAAAATAAAAGACTCAAAGATTCAAATCAAGCAGCTGCACAAAGACTTAGAAACACATGAACGTCAGTTGAGATAATATGTAGGAACAGATATAGCATGAATTTAGCAATCTAGAATTTCAAGTCATATATTTCGCAAATTCATTTCAATCATAATTAATGGAAGCATGAATACCTAACCTATGCATGTCAATTTCATTTAGTTCTATGAGCCTGTTTACTTGCTATTCTCCACTAATCATAGACATACATTCTAGAGATCATCAGGATTTTTCAGGGTTGTAATGTAGGCTTAGGCAGAGGTAGGTAAGATTAGACATTTAGGTTCAATTTACGTACCTTAAGCATTTTTCTTACTCAACTATTTTGTCCTTCTTTTTGGTATTCTTTTCAGTTCATACATACCATTCCCCTTTTCTCTTTTTTAGCATGAAACAATTCACATATGCACCCCCAAACTTAAGCTTTTACATTTGTTTTATTGGGGTGCATCACTTTTCACTCTCTTTTTGTATTCATTTTTCCACTCTTTTTCATCCCAATGTTTTCCAATTACCGCTTATGGTACACGAGAGAATCATGAGGTGTCAAATAAAATAATTTATTTTAGGCTCAACGGGGCTGACTAGGGATACAATTTATTGTAAGGTAGGTAATTAATGGTAAGAAGGGCTAACAAAGAAATGCCTGAATCATTTCCCTAAACATGTACATCCTAACTATTTCGCCTCAAATAGCAAGCAAACAGACTTCACAGATATTTTTCAATTGACAGCACATAGGCTAAGCACCAAGTATTCCAAATAATTAAATTTTCATGAATTTTTGGCATATCTAACTTAAGCACATAGATTTTAGCTTCTCATTCCACTACATTATCACACTTAGTTCACTAGGCGTTCCAAATAAGCACATCATGCATGATAATAAAAAATAAAATAAAAAAATTGACTCACATAAAACACAAAAACAAACAAAAGACTCAAAAATAAAATAAAATAAGAATCCCCCCCCCCCAAACTTAAACTACTCATTGTCCCAAATGTGTAGAAGACTCAAAAATTAAAGAGGAACGACTTACACACATACAGCGACTCAAAATAGTGGTGGTGGCGACAGATATTGCACTGAGACGGTATCTGTGGGAGGAGATTTGGCGATTCAGGGCCTTTTTATTATTCGAAAATCGCTAATCGGCATCGCGGTTCTGCATTGTGGAACCGCGGTGCCTAAAGTACTGCTACCTCTCTGATCTTCTGGCACTGCAGTTCTGCATGATGGTATCGCTGTGCTGAAACTCCTGATTCGGTGTTTTCCAGCATTTTTCCCTGCTTCATGCCCCATTCTTTCACCTGGCATCACAACACAACAAAAATACCAAAAGTGAGACTGTTCTAATTAAACTAAATTGTATAATTTTTAATAAAAATTTGGGTTGCCTCCCAAGTAGCGTTGTCTTTAACGTCTTTTAGCCGGACGCAAGTTCATCTTCATTGTGACTTGAGACAGACCACAGAGTTGATTTGTTCTATGTCATTCAACAAGTATGGCTTCACTCTCTGTCAGTTCACTTTGAATGGTACGCCCTCTTTTCCTCTCAACTCGACTGTACCATAGGGGAACACTTTTTCCACAACAAATGGTCCTGACCATCTGGACTTCAACTTACCTGAGAACAATCTCAACCGTGAATTGAATAGGAGTACTTGTTGCCCAGGTTGTAGCACTTTATGTATCAAGTTCTTGTCATGTCATGCCTTGACCCTTTCCTTGTAGATTTTTGCATTCTTATAAGCGTTGTTTCGAAATTCATCTAACTCATTCGATTCAGTGACCTCTTACGCCTCGCTTTGGCATCCATGTTCAGCTTTCTCGTTGCCAAGTATGCCCTGTGTTCCAACTGCATCGGTAGATGACATGCCTTCCCATAGACCATCCTGTATGGTGACATCCCAATGGGAGTCTTGAAAGCTGTCCTATAAGCCCATAGTGCGTCATCCAGCTTCGTAGACCAAGTTTTCCTTGAGCCATCCACTGTCTTTTCCAGTATGCTTTTTACTACCCTGTTTGAAATTCCAGCCTGCCCGTTGGCTTGCGGGTGGTATGGCAAGGCAGTCATGTGGTAGACTCCATAACGTGCCAGCAAGGTATCAAGCTGCTTGTTGCAAAAATGACTCCATTCATCGCTGATGAGGGCTCTTGGAGTGTCAAACCTTGTGAATATGTTTTTCTGCAGGAATTTCAAAACAGTTTTACTATCATTCTCTTTAGTAGCCACTGTCTCGACCCATTTGGACACATAATCCACTGCAAGAAGAATGTATTGGTTCCCAAAGGATGTTGGGAACGGGCCCATGAAATCAATTCCCCACATGTCAAACAGCTCCACTTCTAAGATCCCAGTCAGGGGCATTTCGTTTCGCCTTGTCATGTTCCCAGTTCTTTGGCAATGATCACAACCCCTCACGAAGGTATTGGCATTCTTGAATAGGGTTGGCCAATAGAATCCACTCTGCAATACCTTGGTTGTTGTCCGTGATGCTCCAAAATGCCCACCACATTGCAAGGTGTGACAATGAGTGAGAATTTGGGGCATTTCATCCTCGGGTACGCACCTTCTTATGACTTGATCAGTACAGTGCTTGTAGAGAATTGGCTCCTCCAGTAGTAATGTTTTACCTCTGAATAGAACTTTTTCACCTGTTGCATTGTCATTCCTGAAGGCAATACTTTTGCCACAAGAAAATTAACAAAGTCAGCGAACCAAGGTAAATTTGCACTGGTACTTACCTTGAACAGTTGCTCGTCTGGAAAGTAGTCATTTATTTGCACATCCTTGGTGTTCTGGCTCTCTTCCACTTCAAGCCTTGACAAGTGGTCTGCTACCACGTTCTCAGTCCCCTTTTTATCGCGGATCTCCATGTCAAATTCTTGTAGTAGTAGTAGTACCCATCGTATAAGCTGAGGTTTTGCATCATTCTTAGTCATCAAATACTTAATGGCTGAGTGGTCAGTGTACACTATCACCTTATTCCCAATGATGTCTGACCTGAATTTTTCAATTGCGTATACTATGGCTAGTAGCTCTTTCTCTGTCGTCGCATAATTCAGCTGAGCATCATTGAGGGTTTTGCTAGCATAGTAAATTGACCTGAATGCCTTGTCAATTTTTTGTCCAAGAACCACTCCCACTGCGTAGTCGCTTGCATCGCACATCAATTCAAATGAGAGTGTCCAGTCAGGTGTAGTGACTATAGGTGCTGAGGTTAGCTTCTCTTTAAGTGTTTGAAAGGCAGTCAGACATTCTTCATTGAATTCAAAAGCAACCCCATTCATCAACAAGGTGGACAGAGGTTTAGAGATCTTTGAGAAGTCCTTGATGAACCTTCTGTAGAAACCAGTGTATCCAAGAAAACTTCTGATCCCTTTCACCGATACCGGAGGTGGCAGATTTTCGATCACTGAAACCTTCGCCTTGTCTACCTCAATGCCCTTGCTGGAAATCTTGTGGCCAAGAATAATACTTTCTTGTACCATAAAGTGACACTTCTCCCAGTTCAGTACCAGATTCGAATTATTGCACCGCTGCAACACTGATTTCAAATACTTTAAGCATTCATCAATGGAGGACCCAAAAACAGAAAAATCATCCATAAAGATTTCTATGGTCCTCTCCACCATGTCAGAAAAAATAGCCATCATACAACGCTGAAAGGTGGTGGGTGCATTGCAAAGCCCAAATGACATTCTTCTGAAAGTAAACGTACCAAAGGGGCATGCGAAGGTTGTCTTCTCCTGATCTTCTGGAGAGATGACAATTTGATGATACCGTGAATAGCCATTCAGGAAGAAATAATAGTTGTGTCCTGCAAGCCTGTCAAGCATTTGGTCAAGAAAAGGCAAAAGGAAAATGATCCTTCCTGGTTGCTTTGTTCAACTTGCGGTAGTCAATACACATTCTCCACACTGTAGTTGTTCTAGATGGAATAAGCTCATTATTTTCGTTAGTCACCACAGTCATGCCACCCTTCTTGGGTACCATTTGCACATGGCTTACCCATGCACTGTCAGAGATAGGATAAATCACCCCAGGATCGAGTTATTTCAGGATCTCTTTTCTCGCCACATCTTTCATGGTTGGATTTAGTCTCTTCTGTGCCTCAATGGATGGTCTGCTCTCAGCTTCTAGACGAATTTTGTGCATTACTGTAGAAGGACTTATCCCTCTAATGTCTGCTAGTGTCCACCCAATCGCTAGCTTGTGAGCCCTCAATACTCTCAACAGTTTTTCAACCTCCACCTTGGATAGATGACATGATACGATCACTGGTAAGAATTGATTCTCACCTAGATATTGATAATGCAAATGATCTGGCAGAGCCTTCAACTATAGTTCTGGAGCTTGTTCTGTGGACGACACTGGTCTCTCTGGCATGGTTCCTAGCTTCTCGTATTTTCTCTTATAGCAGGGCTCATGGGAATCCAACCAATTCGCATACTCCCTCTATTCTGTGTCATTATCACTATCCTCATCCCATAGTGTCATCACCGTTCCGAAAGCATCCGCACTCCTGAACCCGTTTTCAAAAACTACTTATCAATCACATCAATAGCATAACAATTATCACTTGTCCTTGGGTAAGTTGTTGCCATGAATACATTGAAAATCACTTCTTCTCCCTGAACACGAAGTCTCAGCTCACCTTTCTGAACATCAATGAGTGTCTGTCCAGTGGCTAAGAATGGCCTGCCAAGGATAATTGGCATTTCTTCATCTTCTTCCATGTCTAGGATGATGAAATCAGTGGGGAAGATGAACTTGTCCACTTTAACCAACACATCCTCGATGATTCCTTTAGGGTGGATGATGGAGCGATCGGCTAGCTGTAAGGTGATAGTTGTAGGTCTTGCTTCCCTCACTCCAAGTTTGCAGAACACAGAATAGGACATTAAATTTATACTTGTCCCCAAATCACATAGAGTCTGCTGACATTCAAACTTCCCTATAGTGCAAGGGATGGTGAAGCTTCCCGGATCTTTCAACTTCTGAGGTAACTTTCTCGGTAGGATGTCACTGCATTCTTCAGTCAACACCACAGTTTTATACTCCTCCAACCTCCTATTTTTTTTTTTTTACAGAGGATCTCCTTCATGAACTTTACATAACTCGACATTTGTTCTAAAGCTTCAGCAAATGGAATGTTGATGTGCAGTTTTTTAAAGACCTCCAGAAACTTAGAAAACTGCTTGTCAAGAGAATTCTTTCTAAGTTTCTGAGGATATGGTATCTTCATCTGCGGTGTTTCAACGAGTGTTGGCTCCCTCACTTCATTGGGTTCACCCTTTTTTCTGGACATATTGGGGATGAACCTGTCTCCATTTATTTGTCACTCATCACATCAATTGCTTGGCACTGCTCTTATGGGTTTATACCAGTATTGCTAGGGCGGTTCCATTGTGTACCATTTCTCAGCTTGCTAGCTAGTTGTCCCAATTGCATCTGTAGATTCCTGATGGATAATCTTGTTTCCTCCATGAAATGATTCTGGGCGTTTGAGAGTGCCCAGAGAGTTGCTCTCATGTCATCTAGCCTTCCTGATGGATCCTGATTATGTTGTGGATGAGTTAGTCCTTGAAGATTCTGGCACTCGGTGAGCCTGAATAAGGCTTCCTGCAGCTCATTTCGCTCCTCTTGCGGAGCCTGTGGTCTTAAGTTGTTACGGTGGACAAAGGTCATAGTCCAGTATCCCCTGATATTGATAGTCCATATACCTATACTTGACCTTGCCTGTAAGATTACACAAACAACAAAAAGTGATAACAAAAATTTGCTCTCAGAACGAGTTAGAAACTTGTTCTGGGAGCGACCAAATTAGAAATTAAAAATAGATGATTCGATATTAGATGTACGTCAGTCCCCGGCAATGGCGCCAAAAACTTGTTAGCGATATTTCGAATGCTCACGCAAGCGTACGCATTGTTGACAAGTAATATAGTCTGATAAGACTGAATATCGTCCTTAGAGACTGGTTTCTAATTATCGTTCATCTATTTTATGTTGTCTATTTGGCAATCGATATTTGAGTTGGATTTTTGTTTAACTACTAGAATAATTGCAAGATTTACTGAACTATCTAAGTTGTAATCAGTTATGAATGAGTTAGGGCTTCCAAAATCCTCGACTATCCACTCTATTCAATCCTTAATGCAACTAGAATGACTTCTTCTTCTACGTTAAGATAGCGGTTAACTAAACTGTCTTATATTCCGGTTAAGACATATAATCACTCAACCCCAGTGTAGAACCCTTCTATATTTCTATGATAGAATTTACCACATAGGAGGATTAAGAACAATAACCTATAATGCTACACAAGTATCGGGGTACTATCGTCCTCGATTTTAACCTATGTCTAGTCAATTACAGCATATCCAAATCTTTCCTCTCGGTTCTCGATTCGAAATCATAAATATTATGATAATTAGTGATCAATTAATCAAACATTTATATAAATTATTGACTAAATCTTAATCAGTGAAGAAGAAATCAAACTATTGTATTAATTCATGAATAGAAGTTTCAAGCGATTCATAAGGAAAACCCTAATAAAGTGTTTAGCTCCTAGTCATAGTCACGCTAAGAACTAACACAAAATACATACATAAACTGAATTAAAAACGAAAGAAAAGAAATTACTGCGAACAAGTCTCCAATTGTAGCCTTCAATCTGTGCCTTGTGTTGTGTTGTGTTGTAGAATTACCAACCTCCCCATAGCATTAATCCATAGGGCTTAAATATCCTCTAATTTGCGTGCCCTATGGACCAATCTGCCCTTAGCCAATTTTTTTTCGGAACTGAAATTTTCCGCGTTGGCCGCATGATTCTGCATCACGCGCGGTCAAAACTCTGCGCACTTGTCGATGAAATGGCACCGCAGATCTTGCTGATGGCCGCGGTGCTGAAAGTCCTGTGGCTCCTCAGTAAATATGACACCGCGGTTCTGCCTGATGGCACCTCAGTGCTGACTTTTTTCGCTCTGAGTTTCCAATTTTCGTCCTTTTCGCCTCGGGAGCACCTTTTCTGTCCATTTCTCGTTCTTTTTTGCCATTTTGCCTTTTTGCACCGCTGTGACTCAAAAGAAAGAAAAACAAACCTACTATTATACTAAACACAACAAAAATGAGTAAAATACCAACTAAAAATGACTCAAAAGGCGTATACAAAATACGCCTAACAGATACTGTGTGATAAGACTTTACCATCAAGGCTTAAAGGTAAGTTCTATAGAGTGGTGGTTAGACCTACATTGTTGTATGAAGCTGAGTGTTGACCAGTCAAGAACGCTCTCATTCAGAAAATAGATGTAGCAGAGATAAGGATGCTTATACGGATGTGTGGGGGCATACTTGAAGAGATAAGATTAGAAACACAGTTATACGAGACATGATGGAAGTGACTTCCGTGGCAGTTAAGATGATGGAAATGAGACTGAGATGATTTGAGAATGTGAAAAGGATATTGAAGGATGAGCCAGTGAGGATATGTGAGAGGTTGGCTGTGGGAGGATCTAGGAGAGGTAGAGGTAGACTGAAGAAAAATTGGGGAGAGGTGATCATTAGACATGACATGACACAACTTCAACTGACTGAGGACATGACCTTAGATAGAGAAGTTTGGAAGGCAAAGATTAAGGTAGAATATTAATAGGTAGTTGCGTGTTGTCGCACTTTGTGTAGGAGAGTTAGGGGCTAGCCTCCTTCTCTTAACCTCTTTTTATTTTTATAATTTTATTTGGTTATGGTGTCTTTTCTTAACCTTCGAGGTGTATTACTATTTGTTGGTGCACTTGTCTTGTATTTTGTTATCTTGCTATTTTAATTTTCTTATAATCCTACATTAGTTACATTTCTTTTGAGCCGAAATACTATTGGAAATAGCCTCCCTACCTCACAAAGATAAGGGTAAGGTTTGCGTACGACTTCCCCATACCTCACTTGTGGATTACACTGGTATGTTGTTGTTGCAATTATTTGAAATGTGCAATTTTTGGTTTCCAATATTAACTGTTCACTATTTAATTATCCTTGTGTTATGTTAAACTTATAACGTTACTCATATTTGAGGTTAATATACTTCTAAAAATATCAAAATATAACATATTCTCTACATAAAGGAATAACAAATACACATTTTAATCATCTGAAGGTTTAAATCTATTGAGTCATATATCATAAGGATCATTATTTAAATTTACTAATAATTGAGGGATCAAAAATCAATAATGTATAGCAAAAAATGAGTTTCACTATTTAAAAAAATATGTTATATAAAAGATGTTTGAATAGGAAAAGTAAAAAATGCAAAACAATGCTACCAACTCCTAGTATATTTTTATTTCATGTAATTAAAGAAAATCATAGTCTCACGAAAGTAGATATGTCATTGGTAGCTATTAGGAAAAAATTGGTCATCCTAACACATAAAATTAAGATGAAATCAGTTCCACAAGGATTAGTTGTAGAGAGGGGTGACAAATGAGTTTGTTGGGCTGAATTTAGGCGGATTAAAATGAATTGAATTAATAAATGAGTAGATTATTGACCCGACCAAATGTTACTTGGGCGGTAATGAATTTTTTGAAATGAGTCAAAAGTCAACTGCTCAATTTTTACTAAGCTTTAATTGCCTTATATCTTTTTTTATTTATAATTTTTAATACCTAATAAATTGTTATTTTTCTTTATTATGACTATATATAACAATATCAAATAAAAAACAATCGTTTTGAACATATTTTAACAGATTTTTCATGAATCAATTTGGATTAGATATTAGCTCAAATTTTGATGAGTTGAAATTGACTAGGCTAAATTAGTTGAACCATCAAATGAGCAGATCAATAACCCCCAAAAGTTAAATGAATTAGACGGGTTATGATTTCATAGATTAAGTTTGTCGTCCTGATGGCGGATCCGGTGAGCTTATTCCTATGGAAGAAAAAGCAGCCACTTTAAAAGTTGACCAACCGAACTAACTACCTCTAAATTCTTAAATCTGTAAATTCAACGAAGACAAAACTATTAGTCTTCAATCATTGTGTTGTCTGCAACTCTGCATAATTAATGCCTTCTCCTCGTTATAATTACAGTAACAGTTATGCCAACGTAATCTGAATTAATATTGAAAATAAAATTAAATTAGCTTTGATTGTTTAATTCTCTTTCATATTCTAACAATCTATATAGAGACGTGATCAATAAAATTTCTTCTTTGTGTTTAGCCGAAAAGTAGTTTATTAGGTCAACCATTAAATTATTAAGATCGAAAATACAAATCATGTAATTAGTCCTTTTGTTAGAATATTTATTATTAATTACAATTAATAATATAATTATGTAGAATCGTATGTATATGGTAAATAGTATTATGTATTAATAGAGTAGTATTAATATAGGAATATATTATGGGATAGGGAGGAGGATTTTATGGAAGACTTAATCTTCCTATTAATTGTTACTTAGTGTATATATTGTTACCTTTTGGATGAATAAAGTTGAAGGAAGATTTACCATTTCTAATAATTCTTACATGGTATCAAAAGGTAATTCAAAGATCTTACTCTAAATAAAATATTCCTTCCAAATTCGGTCATCTTCCTCATCCATCCAACTGAATTTGTCTTTTCCATTGTTAATTTTTTTTCCTCGTTTCCTCCATTATTGTGTCAACCATGTCTGAATCAAAATCTTCGTTTCACTCAGCCCTTACTATCTCCAACAACAAAACACATATTTCTGTCAAACTAGAGATGGAAACTGTTCACTACGCAACATGGGCGGAGTTGTTCAAAATATATTGTAGGGCTCACAAAGTTCTTCATCATATAATTCCACCAAAAAATGGTACAACAACGGAACAATCGTCTGAAGCAGACAAAGAATTGTGGGATACCCTTGATGCCACGGTTCTTGGTTGGATTTATGCAACAATATCCACAGACTTGTTGCATACAATAATGGAACCAGATTCTACGGCCATGGCGGCATGGGAACGCTTGAGAGACAATTTTCAAGATAATCAAAACTCTCGTGTCGTTGCGTTGGAACAAGAATTTTCAACCATTGTCATGGCAGACTTCCCTAACGTTTCAACCTATTGTCAACGTCTCAAAGTGGTGGCAGATCAATTGAGAAACGTAGGTTCACCGGTTTCTGACAACCGATTAGTTTTACAATTAGTTGCCGGTCTCACGGATGCTTATAGTGGCGTGGGGACACTAATCCGTCAAAGTAATCCCTTACCAAAGTTTTATCAAGCAAGATTCATGCTTGTTCTTGAAAAGTCGCGGAAATAATAAAGGTGGGGGTCACCGGAATTCCGGTGGCGGCGGAAATGGCGGCAACACCAACTTCGGCGGTGGCTATGGCGGCAGCACCAACTCCGGCGGTGGCTATTGGCAGCAACCACTGTGCAGCTGGAAGCGGCGAGCGGAAGGCCCGGTGGCGGCGGCCAGATGGCAGCGGCGGCTGGCGGCAGCAGCGGCCAGACGGGACTTGGGCTAGGCAAACCAACAGGCCCAATGGCGATGCGGCCAACCTTTTCAGCAGAGAGGCAACATCACGGTTTGTGGCCAAGGCCAGCCCCATTCGAAATGTTTCAGTGGCAGAACAACTTTGGCGTGCCCGGTTCACTGAAATGTTTCAGTGACGATAACAATTTTGGGCCTCCTCCGGCCCAATGGCAGGAGGCCCATTCAACCACGACTCATCCTACGGATATTGAGCAGACTATGCACACTCTTGGACTCAATCCACCGGATTCTAATTGGTATATGGACTCCGGGGCAACGTCACATATGACGGCGTCCCAAGGTACACTATCACCCTATTTTAATTTGAGTAAAGACAATGGTATTATTGTCGAAAATGGCCATGCAATTCCAATAAAAGGTTATGGGTCAAACACACTGTCACCACCACATCTGCCACTGGTTTTAAATAATGTCCTGCATGCACCCAAATTAATAAAAAATTTGGTTTCGATTAGGAAGTTTACTAGTGATAATTGGGTTTCTGTTAAATTTGACCAATTTGGTTTTTCCGTACATGACTTTCAGACGGGGAAGCTTCTCATGAGATGTGATAGCAAGGGGGAGCTCTATCCAATAAGTTTACCAAATCCACTGTCACGACCCAACCCCGGGGCCGCGACTGGTATCCTACCGGGGTACCCTGTCATGTATATGTCAGAGAATAGCAGCGGAACATACATAACACATAACTTATAAAAAGGGTAACCATCATTGGCCAGCCGATAAGGCTTCCTTCCATAAAACATACATAAACAAGGTATAGTAGTACAACTGGTTCTTATAGCCCAAAACATATATGTGACCACGCACTTAAAGATAACAATTGTGGCGGGGCCCCGCCATACCCTGAATGTACAAAATACCTATAGCATCAGGGAATGTCCGTACCAATAAACAAGCTTCCGGAGGAATGAAGCTTCTGACACCGGAATAGTGATCCTAAGAACGAGGATCCACAATCGCTACCCTTACCGCGTATGAACGCAGGAAGCGGGGTCGCGACACAACGTACAAGGATGTAAAAGCGAAAATATCGTAGTAATATCATAAGTCAAAATAAGCCGAGTCATAGATAAAATCAATTTCTTTGCATTGTGCCTTACTAACAACGAGTAACAAGTGTAAATCTTATAGCATAAAAATAGGAGGCTCACGATCAAACAGGTACCTCGCCTGTAGTATCATTAAGCAATCCTACTCACGGGACTATTTCACCCGCACGGGTCTGTGGACCCGCATGAGGTCATCCGCCTCGCTACGGGACTATTTCACCCGCATGAGACTATTTCACCCGCATGGATCCCGTGGACCCGCATGAGTACCATCGCCAGACTCGCGTGAGACTATTTCACCCGCACGGATCCCGTGGTCCGATCCGCATGAGTGCAAGCGCCGCACTCGCATCATGGGTAGTAAATCCATGGCATAGATAATAACCCGGGGTTTACCCCGTAATAATACAAATATATAACATAGCTCATCCGGCTATCATACATAACATAAGCACTACCGGCCTATCATATCATACATAAGCACTACCGGCCTATCATATCACAACATAAGCACTACCGGCCTATCATATCATACATAAGCACTACCGGCTTATCGTAACATAAGCAAGTTAAGAAATCCCCTAACTTCTTATTAACATTATTAATATATCCTCTCATTTTAGTATCCTAAGGCACTAACATGTCTTTTAATAGAAAATCCGGGAATTCAACCCAAGTACCATGTACTTCTAACTTTTTAAGAAAAACTCTTTTTATACAAAGATTCCAAGATACTAATCACCATAGTATCAAGTTACAAGTTCTTTTCAAAACAAGTCACATTTCCTTTTAAAACCTTAGGCAACCAATGCCTAAAACCAATCCACCTTCCATAGTTTCGAATCCTTTACCCGTACTTGTTTTAATTAGAGTAAACCATTCTTTGTGAACCTTTCAAAAACTAATATAACCAACTTCCCATAAAGTCATTATATTAGCGTTATTCCTTCGTCAAATACATTTTCCCTAAATCCAAGGGACTTATACTTTTGAAATGAAACAAGTATCATATACTTTAAAACAAGTGTAGATTATCAACTCTTGTACGTATACCGTACTACATAGATACAACTATTCATGCTCAAGAGATAGGAAAGCTCTACATACCTCTTTGGTCAATCCACTTGCTAAGTCCAACTACCGCAAGTAATATGTCAACCTATAATAACCATAGTGCGTTGATTAACCTCTAATTTCAATGTAGAAATTCCAAATTCAAGTTACCAATTCCTAAGGAAAATTGGGCAGCATTTCCTTTGTTTCTACTCACTTTGCCACCTTTTCAAAGGCCGATTTTAACACTCAAACGCCTCATTAAGGCCCAACATCCAAACCAACACAAAGGGGTTTACATACCTAATCTTGGGTGTGTAAAATTCTGCCCCATAAGTTATAATAATACACTTAACAATTCTAAAGTAGTTTGTAGGCTACAACATGCTCATAATATCTCTTTAGCCAAATCCTTCATACCCAACCCACATTTCTTGCATGCAATGACTCTAATAGCATAATTTACTACCACAAGTACTTCCTTCTTAACATGCAACAATAAAAACTAATAATAGAGGAAGAATCATTACCTTAGAGCTTTAGCCAAATTTATCCAACAATTTGCTAGCCTCTATTCCAAGAACACCACCACAACAACCTTCACAAGCTAGCCCCAAGCTTCCTTCTTGCCTTTTACTTTTTCAGATTTTTCCTAAGGCTAGAATACCTCTTGGAGTTTTAGAGAGAAGGAGGAGCTTGAAATAATTTAAGAGAGAAGGAGGAGCTTTTCTAAGAGAGAGATGAAAGATGACCAAGTCTTTAAGACTTGGTCAATATAATGCATGCAAAAATCAGATGGGGGGGGACACTTGTCCCCACCTGTGCCCTTTAAAAGAAAAATCGACTTTTCCTAAGTTTTTCCGCTGATTTCCGCCTCGCGCCATGGCCGCTTCCGTGGCGGCTGCAGAACTCTGCGGACTGGATCTTTCGCGCTCGCTTCCGGCCGCGCGCTGAAACTTCAGCGACTCGGTTTTCCGCCGCACCTACAATCACTCCGCGCCAGCGCCTGTCTCGGCCATGCAAGACTGAGACTCCCGACCGAGGTCCCACCAACCACTGGTATAACATTCTCCCCCCCTTAGAAACATTCGTCCCGAATGTTCCTTCTAGGCTTACTCAAATAACAATATCGGCATAGACTCAAATAAAGACGCCCACACTACCACAACAAAACTCAAGCATAAATACTAAATTTAAAGACCAACAATTTAACGCGTGGGTTACCCGGAGGTATAGGGAATAAGTGATGATACTTCTTCATCATGTCATCCTTTGTTTCCCACGCCATTTCTCCTCGCTCGCTCCGCCATAAGACCTTGACGGAAGCCACGTCCTTCGTCCGAAGTTGCCTAACCTGTCGATCGAGTATCGCTATGGGACTCTCCTCATACGATAACTCCTCTGTTACCTGAACCTCATGAACCGGGTGCACTCTAGATGGATCTCCAATACATTTCCGCAACATGGACACATAGAAGATCGATGTACCGCTCCAAATCGGACGGCAGATCTAACTCATAGCAACCCCGCTTTCCTACGGACATCCGATACGCCCAATGTACCTTGGGCTAAGTTTCCCCTTCTTTCCAAATCTCATCACGCCCTTCATGGGCGATACCTTTAAAAAAAACCAATCATCTATCTCAAATTCCAAGTGTCGACGCCGATGGTCTGCATACGACTTTTGCCGACTCTGAGCTGCCAACAACCGCTCCTGGATAAGATTCACCTTATCCACCGCCTGCTGAACTAAGTCTGGCCCGACTAACTGAACTTCTCCCACCTCGAACCAGCCTATCGGTGACCTGCACTTCCTCCCGTATAAGGCCTCATAAGGCGCCATCTGAATACTGGAATGGTAGTTGTTGTTGTAAGCAAACTCCATAAGAGGCAAATGATCCTCCCAGCTACCCCTGAAATCAATAACACAAGCCCGCAACATATCCTCGTGTTCGGATAGTGCGCTCGCCCGTCCGATGGCCCGAGGTGAAATGCGCGATCGAGACTCACTGTGTCCTAATCCCTTCCGAAAAGACCTCCGTAAGTTAGACGAACCGGGCCTCTATTCGATATAATTGACACCGGGACTCGCGCGCCTCACAATCTCTCTAATATTTAATCTGGCGTAGTCCTCACCGAGAACGCCGTCGATCGGAAGAAAATGGGCTGATTTCACACCGCCGACAATCACCCAAATGGAATCATGCTTCCTCCGAGTGGTAGGTAGTCCCGTAATAAAATCCATATTTATCACCTCCCACTTCCAAGTCGGAATATCAATAGCTCGCAATGACCACCGGCTTCGTGCTCAATCTTAACTCGACGATTCCGCATCGTGCCACGAACTCCGCAACGCCCCTCTTAGGTCATTCCCACCAATACACGATCCGAGGTCATGATACATCTTAGTAGACCGGATGAATAGAATAACGAGCACCGCAGTGCCTCCCAGAATCTGACGAAGTCCTCGCTACATCGGAACACACAACCGCCTCGAATCTTAGCACCCCATCGCGCTACCTCAAATAGACTTCTCTTTCTCAACAATGCATCTCTGCATCGTACAAAATCGGATCCTCATATCGCCGCTTTTCACCTCCTCGACGATAGAAGACTGGCAACCTCTCGAACCCGAATTCCTTCACTAACAGATCAACCAAACGAACCCCAAGGCTCGCTAGGCGATGTATCTCTGACCATATCCTCTTCTCTGGCCGAACATCGATGCACTACCCATCGATCTGCGACTGGGCATCCAGAACTACATCGCCTTCCCCGGTGGTACAGAATATCAACATCGTAATCCTTAAGTAGCTCCAACCACCGTCTCTGCCTCAAGTTCAGCTCCATCTGACTGAAGATGTACTGGAGACTCTTGTGGTCTGTGTAAATGCCCACATGAACTCCATATAAATAGTGTCTCCAGATCTTCAAGGCATGAATCACTGCCGCTAACTCAAGTCATGTGTGAGATAGTTCTTCTCATGCTTCCTAAGTTGTCGAGACGATAAGCTATAACCTTGTCGTCGGCCGCATCGCGACGCACTCCAAGCCCGACACCTGACGCGTCACAATAAACCACATATCCATCTAAGCCCTCTGGAAGAGTAAGAACTAGGGCGGTCGTCAACTTCTCCTTTAACAACTGGAAACTTTCCTCACAAGTATCCGTCCACCGGAACATAGCCGCTTTCCGAGTCGCTTAGTCAAAGGTCTTTGAAATAGAAGCAAACTTTTCTACAAACCTCCGATAATAACTCGCAAGGCCCAAAGCCGCGCACTCCGCTTGTAGCTGGTCCGCCAAGTCTGATCGCTTCAATCTTCGCCGATCAACCCGAATACCATCGCCCCGATAACATGTCCTAAGAAAGCCACCGACGCCAACTAACTCGTGACTTCGAGAACTTGGCATACAATCGCCGGTCTCGGAGGACTCCCAATACCGCCTCAAATGATCCAGATGCTCCCGCTCGCGCGCGAATACACCAAGATATCATCAATAAACACTATAACGAACATATCCAAGAATGACCAACACCCTATTCATCAAATCCATGATTACTGCTGGTGCGTTGGTCAACCCGAAAGACCTCACCCTCATCGCATAGTGCCCATACCGGTCCCGAATGCGCTTTGGGATATCTATCTCTAACTCGCACTGATGATAACCGGATCGCATGTATATCTTGGAAAACACTTTGCACCTCTAACCGGTCAAACAAATCGTCAATCACGGGAGGATATCTGTTCTTGATAGTTACCTTGTTCACCGTCAGAATCAATACACATACGCAGCGTCCCATCCTTCTTCTTTACAAATAACACTGGCGCCCCCCAAGGAGAAACACTTGGCCTAATAAAGCCTTTCTCCACCAAATCTTTCAGCTGGTCCTTCAATTCCCTCAACTCGGCAGGTGACATCCTGTATGGCGGAATAGATATCGGTCGAGTGTCTGGTGCCAAATAGATGCAAAACTCAATCTCCCTCTCAGGAGGGATACCCTAAGCTCGTCGGGAATACGTCTGAAACTCTCTAACAACCGAATCGATCAAGGTCCAGATCTCACCTCGATGTAATACCCGAACCAAATGGTAAATATACCCCTTCTGTATCATCTTCCTAGCCTTGAGGTAAGAAATAAACCTACCCCTCGGCGATGCAAGATTCCTTCCACTCGATAACCGGCCACCAGAAATCGAATCAACTAACCTCTCTGCATCCACATTGGCATAGCAAGACGCTAGCCAATCCATACCCATAATCACATCGGTTCGCCATATCCAACTCTATCAAGTCACTGAGTCCGACGACCATCTATAGTCACCGGCAAGCCTTATATACCCGCCGCTACCACTGAAGCACCTACCGACGTAGCCACCTCAAAAGATTCTATGAACTCGGGCTCTATCCCTATTCTACCAAAGAATATGAGGAGATATATAGGACAAGGTAGAACTCGGATCTATCAAAGCATATACATCACAAGAAGAAACCAATAATGTACATGACGACATCGGGTGACGCCTCGGTCCCGACGATCGACATAGCATAGATGCGGTTCGAGGACCGCCGAACTAGAACCCCGCCACGACCGCCACGGCCGCCCGTGAACACCTCGCCCCGGCGCATAACAATCAAGATGAAGACCCAAAGAATCGAATCGGCTGAGCCATAGCATTTCCGCCGCCTCTGGTCGGACAATCTCTCTTCAAATGGCCCTGCTGGCCACAAGAGTAACAAGCTCATGGAGGAACACGACACCCCCCCTAATGGCACTCACCACATCGACCACACCGAGGCATAGGTGGCCTCATCCGACCGAACTCGTCCTCCGAAACCCGGCCCTCGAACCCCGCCCCGCCTCGAATACTCAGACGCCCGAAGATGGTGGAGAGCGCTCGACCGGCCAGGTGCAAATCTGGTCGCCGCTGGGTTGTCTACCCTAAAACTACCAGAGGACCTCGCTGCCCGCCTCTTCGCGATACTGCCGATCCGCTTTACCGCGTTCTCACACCTAAGTGCATATGCTCGCACGCGGCAATGTCCATGCCCGGTGAAGAGCTACTCCTGCAACTCTCGCCAAGTGATCATCGAGTCTGTGACATACCGTGCACTCGCCCTCCATGTCTGCTACCAAAGCGGGAACATACCTAGCCAATGAGTCAAACTCCACGTTGTACTCCCGGACTGTCCGCCCCCTCTGTCTCAGTGTCAAAAATCTATCGGCCCGAGCCCTCCTCATCTGTGGAGGCAAGAAATGGCCAAGTAACGCCTCTGAGAACTCGTCCCAAACAGCTGGAAGCGCATGCTCCCCCCGGGACAGTTCCCATGAATCATACCAGTCAACTGCAGTGTCCCGCAGCTGATGCGAACCTAGTACCACCGACTCGGTCTCTGAAGCCCCGATCACCCTACGATCCGTCAGAATCGCTTGATAAACTCCCGAGGATCATCCTCGTGCCTCGACCCATAAAACTCGTGGCTGCAACTCAAAAGTCCTCGCCTCAAGCTAACAGCTCAGGTCGAACTACGGTACAACAATCGCTGTCTCCACTATCTCGCGTTCGCCACGATCACGGCTAGTAATCGGGTCATCTCCGTAGCCCATATCCTCTCGCCTCGCCGCTGGATCGAGGTTCGTGTACCGCGGTCTCGATGGCCGCCGCCGCCTCGTCACTTTGGGGTTGGCGGCGCCAGAACTCGCCGTCCAAACACCTCATCCGGTAGTGATCGGGCTCGTGCCACGTAACCCTCGTGCCCTACTAGTAGTTCTCATCGCTTGCCCTTCTGGGCCGCGGTTGCCTTGCGTGGAGGCATAACTGATACATAAAGGAAAACATCAGAGGAGGTTCAACCTATAACTCAGCTCTATTGCACGATCTTAGAGTGAAAGAATGGAAACCAATCCTAAATATATTGCAGCCTCCTGATTATAGATGTGGTGCACGACACACCGATAATCAAGACTCTACTAGACATGGTCTGTGGACACTTTCTGAGAACTAACTGCTCTGATACCACATTTGTCACGACTCAACCTCGGCCGCGATCGGTACCTATCGGGTACCGCCGTGTATATGTCAGAGAATAGCAGCGGAACATACATAACACATAACTTATAAAAAGGGTAACCATTACTGGCCAGCCGATAAGGCTGCCTTCCATAAAACATACATAAACAAGGTATAGTAGTACAACTGGTTCTTATAGCCCAAAACATATATGTGACCACGCACTTAAAGATAACAATCGTGATGCGGGCCCCGCCATACCCTGAATGTACAAAATACCTATAACATCGTGGAATGTCCGTACGATAAACAAGCTTCCGAGGAATGGAGCTTCGACACCTGAATAGTGATCCTAAGAACGAGGATCCACAATGCTACTTACCTGCAGATGAACGCAGCCCCGAGAAGGGTCGACACAACGTACCAAGTATGTAAAACTAGAAAAATACTGTAGTAATATCATAAGTCAAAATAAGCTGGAGTCATAGATAAAATCAATTTCTTTGCATTGTGCCTTACTAACAATGAGAGTAATAAGTGTAAATCTTATAGCATAAAAATAGGAGGCTCACGATCAAACAGGTACCTCGCCTGTAGTATCATTAAGCAATCCTACTCGGGACTATTTCACCCGCATGGGTCCTGTGGACCCGCATGAGGTCATCCGCCTCGTCATGGGACTATTTCACCCGCATGGGACTATTTCACCCGCATGGATCCTGTGGACCCGCATGAGTACCATCGCCGTACTCGCATGGGACTATTTCACCCGCATGAATCCTGTGGTCCGGATCCGCATGAGTGCAAGCGTCGCACTCGCATCATGGGTAGCAAATCCATGGCATAGATAATAACCCGGGGTTTACCCCGTAATAATACAAATATATAACATAGCTCATCCGGCTATCATACATAACATAAGCACTACCGGCCTATCATATCATACATAAGCACTACCGGCCTATCATATCACAACATAAGCACTACCGGCCTATCATATCATACATAAGCACTACCGGCTTATCGTAACATAAGCAAGTTAAGAAATCCCCTAACTTCTTATTAACATTATTAATATATCCTCTCATTTTAGTATCCTAAGGCACTAACATGTCTTTTAATAGAAAATCCGGGAATTCAACCCAAGTACCATGTACTTCTAACTTTTTAAGAAAAACTCTTTTTATACAAAGATTCCAAGATACTAATCACCATAGTATCAAGTTACAAGTTCTTTTCAAAACAAGTCACATTTCCTTTTAAAACCTTAGGCAACCAATGCCTAAAACCAATCCACCTTCCATAGTTTCGAATCCTTTACCCGTACTTGTTTTAATTAGAGTAAACCATTCTTTGTGAACCTTTCAAAAACTAATATAACCAACTTCCCATAAAGTCATTATATTAGCGTTATTCCTTCGTCAAATACATTTTCCTAAATCGAGGACTTATACTTTTGAAATGAAACAAGTATCATATACTTTAAAACAATTGTAGATTATCAACTCTTGTACGTATACCGTACTACATAGATACAACTATTCATGCTCAAGAGATAGGAAAGCTCTACATACCTCTTTGGTCAATCCACTTGCTAAGTCCAACTACCGCAAGTAATATGTCAACCTATAATAACCATAGTGCGTTGATTAACCTCTAATTTCAATGTAGAAATTCCAAATTCAAGTTACCAATTCCTAAGGAAAATTGGGCAGCATTTCCTTTGTTTCTACTCACTTTGCCACCTTTTTCAAAGGCCGATTTTTAACACTCAAACGCCTCATTAAGGCCCAACATCCAAACCAACACAAAGGGGTTTACATACCTAATCTTGGGTGTGTAAAATTCTGCCTCATAAGTTATAATAATACACTTAACAATTCTAAAGTAGTTTGTAGGCTACAACATGCTCAAAATATCTCTTTAGCCAAATCCTTCATACCCAACCCACATTTCTTGCATGCAATGACTCTAATATCATAATTTACTACAACAAGTACTTCCTTCTTAACATGCAACAATAAAAACTAATAATAGAGGAAGAATCATTACCTTAGAGCTTTAGCCAAATTTATCCAACAATTTACTAGCCTCTATTCCAAGAACACCACCACAACAACCTTCACAAGCTAGCCCCAAGCTTCCTTCTTGCCTTTTACTTTTTCAGATTTTTCCTAAGGCTAGAATACCTCTTGGAGTTTTAGAGAGAAGGAGGAGCTTGAAATAATTTAAGAGAGAAGGAGGAGCTTTTGCTACGCGAGAGATGAAAGATGACCAAGTCTTTAAGACTTGGTCAATATAATGCATGCAAAAATCAGATGGGGGGGGGGGGGACACTTGTCCCCCACCCAGGCCCTTTTAAAAGAAAAATCTGACTTTTCCTAAGTTTTTCCGCCTGATTTCCCGCCTCGGCGCCAGCCTGCTTCCTGGCGCGCGGCAACTCCCGGATCTTCGGCGTCGCGCCGCTTCCGGCGCCCGGCTGAAACCAGCGACTGTGTTTCGCGCCAGCGCCGCGCTTGGCGCGCTGTCTCCGTGGCCGAGACCCCTGACCGAGGTCCCGGCCCGAACCACGGGGTATAACATCCACAGTCTAAAGTGCCTTCCACTTTTGCAGTCTTGGCTCCATCACTATGGCATGAACTATTGGGACATCCGGGGGAGTTCATTTTGGCCTCTCTTAAACAAAACAATTTTATTTCATGTACTCAAACTCATGTTTTGAATAAGTGTCATGCTTGTGCCCTTGGTAAACATGTTAGGTTGCCATTTACTTCTTCTACTTCATGCACTACTATGCCGTTTGATATTTTACATTGTGATATTTGGACATCACCTGTTTTGAGTTCCTCATGTCATAAATACTATTTACTGTTTCTTGATGACTACTCTAATTATTTGTGGGCATTCCCTTTGTCGAAAAAATCACAAGTGTTTTCCACTTTCCTAAACTTTAGAGCATTTATCCGAACTCAGTTTGAACGGGAGATTAAAAGTATTCAATGTGACAATGGGAGGGAATTTGACAATAATCAGTTTTGGGATTTTTTCAAAACAAATGGTTTACAATTTCGTTTATCCTGTCCTCACACCTCTTCACAGAATGGGAAGGCGGAACGCAAAATTAGAACCATAAACAATATTGTGAGAACATCCCTTGCTCATGCTTCTATACCCCCCATTTTTTGGCATCATGCGCTTCAAATGACAACCTACATGTTGAATATCCTTCCCCATAAAAACATGTCTTACCAAGCTCCACTAAAAATACTTTACTTACGAGAGCCCTCATATCATCATTTGAGAGTATTTGGTTGTCTTTGCTACCCTCTATTTCCATCCACCACAATCACAAAACTTCAACCCCGGTCTACTCCATGTGTCTTCTTGGGATATCCTACGAATCACCGTGGTTACATGTGTTATGACATTTCTTCCAAACGTATGATTATATGTCGTCATGTAATTTTTGATGAGTCACAATTTCTCTTTGCCAAGATACATGACACAGGGACAAATACTTATGATTTTTTGGATGATGATAGGCTCCCGTATCTAACTCATTTTTTCCACAGCCCGGGACTCACAAAAAATACTGGACAAACGCAACTGGACCCACTGGACCAAGGATCGATGGTCCACCATCGAAAATACTGATCCGAATCGGGCCATCACTTCCAATACCCAGTGCACGAAAATCCCATACCTCACACCACATGCCCCTTCAGTTGGGCCAACCTCCAAATCCGTGCCCAACTACACACAAACTACTCGGCCCAAATTTCACAACCAATGGAGAAAATAACAATAATCTGGGCAGTGGCGTTCAGTCCACTGTCTCACTCCCGGCCAGTGGCGTCCAGTCCACTGGCCCACTAAACCGGCCAGTCACCCGTAGTCAACATGGAATTACAAAACCCAATGCCAAATACAGTCTACACACTCAAGTCTCGAAATCACATTTGCCTTGTAACCCTGTGTCTGCTCTAAAAGATCCTAATTGGAAAATGGTCATGGATGATGAATATCATGCTCTAATTAAAAATAGGACATGGGAATTAGTACCTCGTCCATCTAATGCTAATATAATTCGTTCTATGTGGATTTTTAGCCATAAAGAAAAATCTGATGGTTCTTTTGAGCGGCATAAGACCCGACTTGTAGGTGATGGCAAGACTCAACAGGTGGGATTAGATTGCGGCGAGACATTCAGCCCAGTGGTTAAACCAGCAACCATCAGAATTGTTCTCAGTCTAGCCCTCTCAAAAGGATGGTTACTTCATCAATTGGATGTCAAGAATGCCTTCATACGGACACTGAGCGAGATCAGATACGCACCAACCATCGGGGTACGAGATTCTCGATATCCCAATCATGTGTTTACTTAAAAATCATTATATGGCCTCAAACAGCTCTCAAGACTGTACAAGCGGTTTGCGATTTTGTGTTCAACATGGGTTTCTCAAAGCAGTAGTTCGGATAATTCACTATTTATTTATCAACAGGTAATCATCGCTTATATTATCTTATTTATAGATGATATTATCCTAACAGCCTCTTAAGACTCTCTTCGCTTGAATATCATGACCCAGCTGAGTTCCGAATTTGCTATGAAAGATCTTGGTCCACTTCACTACTTTCTAGGAATTGCGGTGACACGTCATGCAGGTGGTTTATTTCTTTCCCGAAGAAGTATGCATCAGAGATCTTAGAACGGGATGGACTGTCATCTTGCAAACCTTCCGCAACTCCAATAGATACCAAGTCAAAATTGAGAGCCAAATCCAGTAGTCATTTTGCCAATCCAACATCAGATCACAAGGCTTGGGAGCTTTGCAATATCTCACATTCACTGGGCGGATATTACATATGCGACAACAAGTGTGTTTGTTCATGACAATCCGATGGAAGAACATACATGCACTCAAACGCGTTATTGCACGATATATTCGTGGCACTCAATTATGAATTGCATCTGCACTTTCTTCCATGACCAAGCTTGTCACCTACACAGATGCAGACTGGGCAGGATGTCCAGACACCAGACGCTCCACCTCCGGCTATTGCGTCTTCCTCGGTGATAATTTAATATCATGGTCCTCCAAAAGGCAACCCACCGTATCACGTTCAAAGGTCGGGTGAATACCGCGCGGTAGCCAATGTCATGTCCGACTATGCCGATTCGAAATCTTTTACTTGAGCTTCATTGTCCTATTCCGACAGCCACTATGGTCTACTGTGATAACATTAGTGCGATTTATCTCTCCGGAAATCCAATCCATCATCAACGCACTAAGCATATTGAGTTAGATATTCATTTTGTCGTGAAAAGGTGGCTCATGACAGTGCGAGTGTTACATGTCCCGACGCGACATCGATTGCGATATCTTCACAAAAGGGCTTCACGATCTTATTTGAAGAATTTCGACGCCTCGAGATTCGCCTCCTCCTGCTTCGATCATGGAGTGTTAGAATATTTATTATTAATTACAATTAATAATATAATTATGTAGAATCTTATGTATATGATAAATAGTATTATGTATTAATAGAGTAGTATTAATATAAGAATATATTATGGGATAGAGAGGAGGATTTTATGGAAGACTTAATTTTCTTATTAATTGTTACTTAGTGTATATATTGTTACCTTTTGAATGAATAAAGTTGAAGAAAGATTTACCATTTCTAATAATTCTTACACCTTTATTAATATGAATATAATAAAAGTAATGTAACAACAATAGCAAGATAGATTAAATTACAAAGAAGAGGAATAGACGAAAATAATTGAGTATTTATAAGCAAGAGTGTCTCTATTGCCTCGATAATTGGTGATTATCTCCAACCAGAATGTGACTCATATCCTTACAGAGATTTGAAAGGGCGGTTCAAATTTAAGAGTCGTGATGACAACTTTGCCCGTTTTCCGGCTTAAAATTACCCATTTTCAAGACATTTTTTCGAGACTTGTCTGGAAAGTAGGTGACTATCTACATTGATAAAAAATATATTGAAACAAACACTACTTACACAGACACGTGGCAAGCAAACAAAAAAAGACAATAATCAACCTCGAGTCAAGCAATATCAATTTGGAGAGAAGACCGAAAAACCTTCTAATGTCCAAAAACTTGGTCCGAGTTTTGGTATGCCACGCCGAGCAATTATGCTCCGGAAGGACCAGAGTACTTGGACCTCCCCAGACTATTTAAGTCTCAACTAGAGGTGGTCAGTGGGCCGGGCCGGATTGAGGTTTGGCGGGATTGGGGCGGGGCGGGACGGGGACGGGATCGAGCTGAGACTGGTCTAGCGGGCCGAGCGGCCGAGATCAAGTCTCGTCCCGATTCCGGTCCCGTTGGATAAGGGGTCGGGGCAGGTCGGAATCGGGTCGGGGTCTTTTTTTTTTGCACTTATTTAAAAAAATAACATATATTAAATATATGAACAACTCAATAATTGAACAAGATAATGTAATAAAAACATCTCAATGTTGTTTTTGTGCATATTATATTATTTCATTGAAATATGTTTTTTTGGTAATACATATACAATTGTGAAAATTATAACTTTATGGTGGTGTTCAAAAGTTGCAAATGACATAGTAAAATTGCAATTAAATAAATTACCAATTTGAAAATATTTTTTCTAGTTTCTTCACAATGTCGTGTGGTTCTTCGGTTGGAATTGGTATTTGTTGGTCAAATTGATCCACGTCGTTACTCATACATTCAGATAAAATGTCGTTGTAGTTTTCATTTTTTTCTTCGTTGATCTCCGGTTGACCGCACCTTCTCCGCTCAGCTCGTATTCAATCTCTGAATAGTACTGCAATCTCCAAGCTGTCTCCGGCTAATGAGTGTATGTGCTCTCCTATTTGAAATATGCCGGTAGAAAAAACGCTTTCAGACGCCATTGATGTCGCTTGAATGTTCAAAACATCTCGGGCCATCATTGAAACTGTCGGAAATGTCTTCCCATTCCCCCTCCAGTATTTCAGCAAGTCTTCATTTTCTTCTTCATTGACAACTTCTTGGTACGGTAAAGTATCCTGCAAAACAAAAACATCAAACTCGCTAATTTGATTAGTAATGCTACCACCGCACATTCTATTTCTGAGGTTTTCAATACTAGCCGCAGAAAAAACATGTTTTTTTAGAGGATGTGTTGAATAAGAAGAAGATGGTATGAAAGTATGTTGGTTGCTAGCACTTTCTTGTTAGTAATACTTATATACTTTTTTGCATTCTTCTTCTATGCTAGACAACACTTCTTCTTTCGTTTGTTCAATTTCAATAGGTGGTGGGGCATTTAAAATTTTGAAAGTTGGAGGTGGTAGTACTTCTATATAGTTATAAATATTTTCAATAAGTAATTTACAACCGTCTATTTTAATAGTCGGATTTAATACAACACCAATAATATAAATATGGGGAATATGTATAAAATATTTCTTTATTTTCATAAACATTTTTCTTAATAGTTGCCTTATAAGCTGATTTTTTCATATATTTTTTAAGCAATAAAAATATTATCGCTATATAAAAAATCACAGTTGAAATAGTAGGATAATATATACCGAAAAATTCTTTTGTTGCTTGAATTTTTTTTTCTAGAAATACAATAAACTCTTTAATTTTTTCCCAATCGTTATCTACAATCATATCAGTTGGATTTTGATTATGGTCGTTAAAAAATAAAGTTATATGTTTTCTATAATCATAAGCAACAAGTAGTTGTTCATATAAAGAATCCACCTAGTGGGTACTTCTTCGAGAATTTTTCTATAAGGTAGTTGACAATCGTGACAAGTTTTTTATACTCTTTTTTTCGTTGTATTATATTATTTTAAAAAATAAAATGTATACAAATTATATTTTTTCAAGAATATCTTGAAAAAGTAATAGGCCATCCTTTACAACTAAGTTATAAATATGACACACACATTTTATATGAAAATTATTTGAAAAAGATGGAGTTAAAACATTTTTTAGAGCTGTAATAGCAACATTATTAGAAGATGCATTATCTAATGTAATACTCATAATTTTATCAGTTATTCCGTAATAATTGCAACTAAATAAATATTTTCTGAAATAAAATCACCAGTGTGCCTACTATCTATATATCTATACGCTAAAATACGTGTTTGCATAGACCATTTATAACATATCCAATGACATATTACCGTTAAATAATCATGATCGTTAGTACTACAGCCTATATCAGAAGTGAGAGCGACTTTGCCATTAAAATGATATAATGAAAACGTAAATACTGTTGATATTCATGTACAAATTTAAATACATCTCTCTTAACAGTTGATTTAGGAAAATCTTTATAAGCAAAATTATATATATCTCTAATATAATGAATAAAATCAGGAGATGGAGGAAATGAAAAAGGCAAACCCTCCACATCTAACTAATTTTTATAATGCTTCCCTATCTCTATGTTTATTGTATTTAGGGCCTACAATTCCCCTAGTCGTAGGGTTAATTTGACCTTGTACTTGGTCCGGGACAGTATGTGAACCTTGTCCTGATGGAGAGAGCGCTTTTGCTTTTGCACCATCTTTTTCAGCCTTGTATTGGGAATACCTAACTAGGTGTTTTTGTACTACGTGTCTCATTAAACCACCTGTCCCACCATGACCTTTTCCAGTTTTAAAACTATACCCGAGAGAGAGCTAACAAAGTCTTTAAACGGACTTCCCTCGCCCTTCTCAAAGAGGTATCCTTTCATTGGGAGCACAGTGTACCCCAGTTTTACAGCGAACTTCAATTCCTTGCTAAAGTAACCCCCTACAAAGGTACCAGTCGGGAAGATCAGACTAGACCTTTTCAAAGTCGGAAGCAGGTCAGAATACACCTTTACAAATTTTGTATATAGATACTTGATTTTGTACGTCCGTATAAAAAAAATTCATGCATCTGATTTAAATGGTCGTTTGCTGGACCTCGTCTCATACTAGGGGAATAAGAGGCGTTCCAGAAAGAGGTTCACTAGGGGGTGTTTTATCTACATTAGTGGGTGTGTCATCAGCTAGAGCATCTTATAAATTAAAGTCTTGTTCAGTTTCAGAAAATATCTGGTCGTCTAAATCATATGGTATTTCAGGAAAATGTTCAGTATCAATAAAACCATCATGTCTAGGAGTAGGACTAGGAAAACTAGAATAGGTACCCCTGCCCTTGTTACCTCTACTAGCAGAAACCTGACCTTTACCATTAAATATCTCTAAATTCTTTCATTTTAATTATGCTAATAAATAGTCAAAGAGTTAAAGATAATTAAATTAAGTGCGCTAAATAAAATAAGGACACAATAATAATTTAATGAAAGAACGAATGTACCAAACGTTGACGTATAATCGAGAGGTTGAAAATTGAAACTTTGCTCGATGGAAGATCCTCAAGCTAATTTCGAACTTCACTCCCAAATAAATAAAATTAAATATTTAGTAGATAATGTAGATTTGTAGAAGATTAGAAATTGTAAGAAGATTTGTGAGAAAGATGAAGAGAAAATGAAGTATTTATGATTGAAAATTGAGTTAAAGTGTAAATATAATAACTTAGGGGTTAAAAATAAATATTAAATGGTAGGGGGTTGGGGGGAGGGGGGAAGCAAAAATGACCGTTGCACAACGACCAAAATATAAAATGAACGTTGGTGCAACGGTTTTTTTTGTGCAAAAGAGGGAGACAAGCGGGACTAGGACGGGTCGGGTCTTGCGGGACTAGGGCGGGACTGAGTCTGGCTCGTCCCATGTTCCGTCCAGATCGAGTCCCTATACCGATATATATATATATATTATTTTTTTAAATTCGGGCTTGGAATGGGACAGACCGGGGTCAGTCCCGGCCCATTGGCCAGGCCTAGTCTCAACAACAATAAGATTCTGAGATATTTGAGATTCCAGTTAAGGCATATTTGTCCATAATTTTGTCCTGACGACGACTGTACATTTGTAATTCACAGGGTCGGTTACAACTTACAAGTTACAACTATCTTATCGTATGAATACCTCTATATCCACATCATTGAAATATGATTACACACGCAATTATACCATATTCTATGACAAGATGATCATTTACTACTACTCATCACTGTTTATAACCCGTCGACAGAAATATCTAATAAGAATTTATCTCACTTTCTTCTTTTTTATTTCAATCTGATTATCTGTCTCGATATTGTTATTATATTACTTTCATTATATTCATATTGTCAATGGATCAATCACATTTAGGTTAATTATATTATTTGTGACTTAGATCTTAACAGCTTAACCGGTTGACCTAACCACGAATTTAAGCTAAACAACTTGTTTGTTGTACTTTTATTGTTGAAATTTGTTGAGTCTCATATCCGCTCAAGATCGATAACATGGACTCCTTATATGATATGGACAATCTCCCTTCATTTAAGCTAGCTTTTAAGACTGAGTTAGATCCAATATCTATTTCTTTACATGGTATCATAACCATACTCATCTAAATTTTCGTTTACCAATATTGGCCCCCCTATCTTATATTATTCACGCTTAAGATGTTAAGTAGCGGGTGTGCTGGGGAGGGGAGAGGGTGTTGAGTCCCACGTCGACTCAAGATGGATAACTTGGACTCCTTATACGCCCCGAGTAGTCCTCCTCTCTTTGAGCTAGCTTTTGAAGATTAAGTTAAGTCTAAAATTCATTATAAATTTCATAATTGCTTAGAATAAAGCAAAGCCGATTGAATTGGTCAATAACAATAAAATGCATTCCTCTTCTGATTTTTGAAAATTGAAAATATGATATTCGGAAATAAATATATTTTATTATTTGTAACTACTTAAATTTAATATTTATAAATAATGTTTTGATCATGATTATTTGCAGATATTAATTTCGCTAGCTAAAATATTGGTGCTATATTAAAAATCACTTATTTGAGTATTATTTCAAGTGAAATAATGAAATTTTATTCATACCAACTTCAACCTTTTTCTTTTCAAGTGAAGTTTATGTCGAGACTCAATTTTTTTTTTTTTTCAATTTCGGCTTTGAGATAATTTGTTTATGTCAACTTTAATAAAATATTGTGCAAATACTTAGTGTCCGTTTGGTTGGGCTTATGAGAAACTCATAAGTACTTATTTTTTAAAATAAGCATTATGGAAATTTGAGAATGGGGTAGGGCGGGGGGAGGGGGTAGGTGTGGATAGGGCGAGGAGTAAGAAAGAATTTCATATTTTTTAATAATTTTTTTTATAAAAGTAAGAAAAAATATGAAATAGAAATTTGAGGATGGGGTAGGGCAATGTGGTGGGGTGGGGGTAGGGGGTAAGAAAAAAATTCATATTTTTTATAAATTGTTTATAAAAGTAAAAAAAAAATATAAAATAGAAATTTGAGAATGGGGTAGGTGGACGGGGAGGTAAGAAAAATTTCATATTTTCAATCATTTTTTATAAAAGTAACAAAAAATATGAAATAGAAATTTGAGGATGGGGTGGGGGTAGGGGTAAGAAAAAAATTCATATTTTTATAAATTGTTTATAAAAGTAAAAAAAATATAAAATAGAAATTTGCGAAGGGGGTAGGTGGACGCGGGGGTAGGGGGAGATAAGAAAAAAATTTCATATTTTCAATCATTTTTTATAAAAGTAACAAAAATATGAAATAGAAATTTGAGGATGGGGTGGGGTGGGGGTAGGGGGTAAGAAAAATTCATATTTTTATAAATTGTTTATAAAAGTAAAAAAATATAAAATACATATTTGAGAATGAGGTAGGTGGACGGGGGTAAGGGGATAAGAAAAATTTATATTTTCAATCTTTTTATAAAACTAACAAAAATATGAAATAGAAATTTGAGGATGGGAGTAGTGCGGGGACGGGAGGTAAGAAAAAATTCATATTTTTTTATAAATTATTTATAAATGTGAAAAAATAGAAATTTGAGAATGAGGTAAGTGGGGGGGGGAGGTAAGAAAAAATTTCATATTTTCAATCATTTTTTATAAAAGTAACAAAAAATATGAAATAGAAATTTGAGGATGGGGTGGGGTGGGGGTAGGGGTAAGAAAAAATTCATATTTTTATAAATTGTTTATAAAAGTAAAAACAATATAAAATAGAAATTTGAGAATGAGGTAGGTGGAGGGGTAGGGAGATAAGAAAAAAATTCATATTTTCAATCATTTTTTATAAAAGTAACAAAAAATATGAAATAGAAATTTGAGGATGGGGTGGGGTGGGGGTAGGGGGGGTAAGAAAAAAATTCATATTTTTTATAAATTGTTTATAAAAGTAAAAAAAAAATATAAAATACATATTTGAGAATGAGGTAGGTGGACGGGGGTAAGGGGATGTAAGAAAAATTTATATTTTCAATCTTTTTATAAAACTAACAAAAAATATGAAATAGAAATTTGAGGATGGGGTAGTCTTGGGGGACGGGAGGTAAGAAAAAATTCATATTTTTTATAAATTATTTATAAATGTGAAAAAATAGAAATTTGAGAATGAGGTAAGTGGGGGGGGGAGGTAAGAAAAAATTTCATATTTTCAATCATTTTTTATAAAAGTAACAAAAAATATGAAATAGAAATTTGAAGATGGGGTAGGGCAGGAAGGGGGGGTAAGAAAAAAAATCATATTTTTTATAAATTGTTTATAAATGTAAAAAATATAAAATAGAAATTTAAGAATGAGGTAAGTGGACGATTGGGGGGGGGGGGTAAGGGGAGGTAAGAAAAAATTTCAGATTTTCAATCATTTTTTATAAAAGTAACAAAAAATATGAAATAGAAATTTGAGGATGGGGTAGGGCAATGGGGTGGGGGTAAGATTTTTTTATAAAATTTTTTATAAAATTAAAAAAAAATATAAAATAGAAATTTGAGAATGGGGTAGGTGGACGGGAGGGGTATGGGAAGTAAAAAAATCATATTTTTAATCATTTTTTTTATAAAAGTAACAAAAATATGAAATAGAAATTTGAGGATGGGGTGGAGAGGGGTATGTGGGGTTAGGGCGGGGGGGGGGGGAGTGTAAAAAATTCATTTTTTTTATAAAAGTAAAAAGAGGACATAGAACTTTGAGGCGGCCGGGGGGGTAAGTGGGGGTAGGGCGGGGGTAGATTAGGACATATTTGAGACATTGACTATCATATTGTCGTTATATTTCTTATGTACAATATAATATTATTTTTTGATTAACTATTACAATTAAATAATTTTTTAAAATTAT
Source organism: Przewalskia tangutica (assembly GCA_029844215.1). Lineage (NCBI taxonomy): Eukaryota > Viridiplantae > Streptophyta > Magnoliopsida > Solanales > Solanaceae > Przewalskia > Przewalskia tangutica. The sequence continues at coordinate 10,827,190 of CM056739.1, read as the reverse complement.
TAAATTATAAAGATATACTAATTTTTAGAAACATAGGATATAAAGAATATTTTAAAAATAGTTTTAAATCTATTAAAAATAATATTCTATTAAATTTGCATAAATGTGGATCAAACAAAAAACTGTTTCTATTTCTCAGAAGTACTTCTATAATTATATGTCAAACACCCTAACACATTCTCTAGAAATATTTTATGCAAAACTACTTCTAATAAATAGAAACACTTTTTCATAAGTTTGACCAAACATAACCTTATATAAGGACTAAGGAGAATTCTTAAAGAGAGAATAAAAGAAAAAGAAAAAAGAGAGAGGGACGAGGGTGTTCGGCGCGTGAGTTAAAGTTGTCGGCGGAAGAGAGTGCGGAGAAAAGAAAAGCTAATTAAGGAAGGATTAAGAAGTTAATTACAGAGGCAAAAGGGCATGGTGAAGTTTGCATAACGAGGAAACATGTCGCCTTGATTAGCGCATGATGTTATGGGGGGTTGGCCAAACGTTGTCATTTAACTCCCTATTTCCGAATTTATACGACACACAAATCAGTCTAAAAAAGAATAACATATTTTTTTATTTAATAATATTTTAATTTTAAACTTTTTCTTTTACGCATAACAAGATGATTTATAACCACACACATATCTTTGATTCATTTTAGATCACAAGATTCAAAAATTTTCTTTTATTACTTAAATTTTATACTCAATCAAACTATATCATATAAATTGAGACGAAAGAAGAAATATCTTTAATTGACGGTGCTAGTGGCTTAAATGTTTTTTTTGCTGTATCTGCGAAAATTTTTATGTGGAAAAAATCTTGACGATCTGTCTCCCATTTTCTTAATCTACTGCTCAATTTGGGGCCTATCTCACGATATTAGCCAAATTCCACTTGTACTTTTAACAAACATAAAATAATATCTTTAAAACTCATTACTCCCTCCGTTCCATTTTAAGTGTCTTATTTTTTTTTTGCTTTATAATCATAAAATTAAAAGACATTTTAGTATATTATACACATTATAATTTAAGATCACACGATTCAAAAGTCTCTCTTTACTTTTTAACTTCGTGTCTAGTAAATTAAGACACTTAATTAAAACAGAGGAAGTAAATAAACATGTCATAATATTAAATGGTACAAGAGCATGCCATAAATGAAAAAATAAAAATAAAAATAAATATCGAGCGAATATTTTTGTTTTAAATATTGAATGATATTATATTTTCTGGATATACTAAAAAATGAAACAGTGTCCCATAAAATGAAAGATAAGTAGTGGAGTAGTACTTATAATGGATGGCATTATCATTATTTACGTATATTAATAGTGGAGTCTGTACTGTTAAGAGTTTCGAAACTATTTACATTATTTATCTTTTTTTGCCTTTTGGATAGTTTGTTATATTTTATAAAAACAGTTGTTTTAAACAAAAGGTGTGCAAAACAAATACTCCCCATCGTTTCAAATTATTTATTATAATTATTAAAAATAGTTATTTCAAATTATTTATCGTTTTAGATGTTCAAGACATATTTTTTTTTCCATTTTACCCTGTTATTAACGAAAATAATATATAAATAAAATAAACATTTAATGGAGAGAAATTATAACTTAGACATAATAAAGATAAAGTAGAGCAAATATCTATTCTAATTAATATTTTTTAAAAGGCATATAAATCAAAGTGAGGGAGTAATAATCTTTATTGTATTGACGAAACACCTTAAAATCAGCATTAAAGTGTATTTTTTGTCACTAAGGCTCATATCACAATATTAGTGCTGCACAGTCCGCATGGACAACTCAATTGGTTTTCAAGAGGATAATTGGAAAAAAATATTAGTGCTACACCAGCTTGTATTAAATTTACTTAAATGTTTGTAGACAGCAAAGCTAGCACCTCATTTATTCATCTATATTGACTGCAAAAAAGGATGTTACAGTACGAGCTAAATTTTAATGTAGAGTATGCAGTAAATGTAGATCAGGCCTCTTAACAGGGAAAATATTATTCTTGTTCTTGTAAATTATTAAAAAAAAATAAAGAAGAAAAAGATGATGATGAATAACTATTATTCATTGTCTGATATCTAAATTAAGACCTTGTTTTTTTTTGTTGTGAAGGCGAATGAGCTATCGCTTCTTTCAGTCTTGCATGCGTAAATTAAGAGCTTGTTGAATTGTCCCACATAAGGTGGATGTAGATATTTGGTCTTAATGATTTGGATAATTTTTATATCATGAGCTAGGGTTTTTAGGTTGATTAGGTTTAGAATTCATTTTTTGATGAAATTTTAAGATTATTACGGTTGTTCCTATTACATTTTTTTCTTTCAATCTTTTTAGAAAGCACTTACTGAGTTACTTACAAAGTTTTAAGTCTCTTTCGATGCTGAAATTCTGTGTCCAAATCAATAAAAAAAATAACTTTTCGAATCGTTATACAACTTGTGTTTTATACCTTTTTTTTTTACGAAGGCATGATATTTCTTTCTTCGAGTGTGTAGATGAAACTTGTGTTCTGTACCTAAGTTTTAGTCTACTTGATCTTCCCTAAGGTTTTTCTTTAAAAAAAATTGGGAGTATTTATCATGATTGACGTTCGAGATAAAGTTTATGCATGAAGAAGTCAAATAACAAAGGACCCACAAGGTGAGTCGTACTATTACAAGTTCTAATCCGATAACCTCTCCTTCAATAGGAAAAGACAAATACTTATCCCGAATATACAAATATTTATGGCTTGTTTTGGATTACATATTTCAAAAGTTTTATTTATTTTTTAAATTTCATGCCAAATCAAAACTAAAATAATCTCTTTGGAACGAAAGGAGTATTGGTTAAGAAAGGAGAGAAATAGAAAAGGCTTTTGTCACATAGAATGTACTCCATGACCATGACTGCCAGCCATTTGATGGGCCTAATCCACTCTGGTGTATGTCAAGTGGGTCCATTTGTATGTGGGCCTTATATCTGATTCGATGTCCATTGTCTTCGCATTAAAAGCTGTCACCCAATTTGTGTCTGCCCTTATCTTCTCCGCAGATTGACATAACGCAAGCCCAAACTTTGAATTCTCACATTGAACTAGTTTCTTTTACATTTTGTTTGGCGGATTGCCCTTCATATGGGCTGGTCTTTAATTTCCCTCCCTCAAATAGCTGATCTTTAATTTTTGTTCTTATTTCTCATTCAATAAAAAAATGTGGTTCAAAGTACCCGTATTCGCTGGTGTCTATGAAATCAAAGATTCTAGGTTCGATCCCCAACAAAATAAAAAAAAACAATTTCGCAAAGCGATGTTTCATTGAACTATGTCTATTCGGGAAAAGTTAGATAAAAGCTATGTCTTATCCGACATAATTCTGTAGAAATTAAGTTCGGACATAAGTTGTGTAGTAACTAATTCGCAATTCAAGGTTTCATAAAAAAACTATGTCTTGTCCGGTAAAGTTATATAGAAACTGTGTCTTGCCAGCATAAGGTGTAATTTGTGTGAGCGTAGGTGTTGTTTCTTTGATACTTGATCTTCATGTTTTACTTGAATATTCTAATCCATTATATTGAAATGGGTGAAGGGTCAAATAATTTGATAATTTCTAATGAGGGGATGAAATGAGAGAATTTTGAATCATAGTTTTGGATTTTTGTTAATCCTTTGCCATAATAGTATTTTGGGGTTTGCAGCGATAACTTGATAGAATCATAATTAATATATTCTTATTAATAATTATGATTATTATAATTAGTGTAATATCTTTTATATATGATAGGGAAATTAGAATAGATTAGGATGCATAGCATATCTTATTATATCAATATTTTAATTCTAGCTTGTAATATTGGTATAATTACCACATCATTGAAAGGAAAATATTGAGCAAAATATTATTTTACATGGTATCAAGAGACTAGAAAAAGATTCTACCCTAAAAACTACTCCCTCCAATCGGCCACCACCACTACCCCACCGATTTTTTTTGCTTCTTGTTCTTCTTTCTTTCACTTCCATTATTGTTCATATTTTTTTGGTCCAACTTGGTGTCTTCCAATCAACAATGTATGACTCCAAAAACAATTTTCATCCATCCCTTACCATTTCAAACATTAAAACACACGTTTTCATCGCTCTTGAGATGAAAAATGTCCCCTATGTAACTTGGGCAAAACTTTTTAAGATTTGTTTTCATCCCCACTAGGTTATTCATCATACAATCCCGCTGGTAAATGGAAAAGAAAGGAGTTAACGATCGATGATGACAAAGAACTCTGAGAAACGCTTGATGCCAGAGTTCTCTCTTGGATTTATGCAAGGATTTGTTACACACAATAATGGAACCTGATTCTACAGCCATGGAGGCTTGGAATCGGTTGCAGGACATTTTTCAAGACAACAAAAAACTCCCGCGCCGTTACTTTAGAACAAAAATTTTCCACCATTGATATGGCAGATTTTCCAAATGCGTCGGCATATTGTCAACGCCTTAAAGTCTTGTCGGATCAACTTAAAAATGTTGGTTCTCCGGTTATCAACAATTGCTTGATTTTACAAATGGTTGACGGCCTTACCGACGCCTATAGCGGTGTGGGGACACTCATCCGACAAATCCATCCTCTCCCATTATTTTATCAAGCACGTTTGATGCTTATACTTGAAGAGGCGGGATTTGCCAAAAAGATCGCCACCGTCTCTAATTACGCCATGATTGCTACCCCCACGAATGACGGTACTATCCATTTTGAACCCACACAACAAAATCGGGGACAAAAAAAAAAAAGTGGTAATAAAAATGGAGGCCATCAAAATTCCGGTGGCGATGACAGAAACTCCGACAGAAACAACACCGACGGACATCAATAGTGGAAGCCCCGTGCCCCTCCCTAACGGGGAACTGCGCCAGGCCCAATTACCGCCCCACTGGAAGGGCCACTGCTGGTCCAAACATTATTGGACCTGACAGTTTTGGGCCCAAGCAGTTTTCCAGCAGCAACAGTAATGACCCAGGCAATGTTGGGCCAATGTCGAACCAGTGGCAGGAGGCCCATTCGACTATGACTAGCCCAGCCGATATTGAGTTCGTCATGCACACTCTTGCGCTCAACCCGCCAGATACAAATTGGTATATGGATTCTGGTGCAACGTCTTATATGACGTCCTCTCAAGGTAATCTCTCGTCCTATTTAATTTGAGCAAAAATAATGGTATAATTGTCGGAAATGACCATTCTATTCTAATTCAAAGTTATGGATCTACTAAATTGTCCCCCTAAATCCACCACTAACCTTAAAGAATATTCTTATTAATTGTGATTCTATCACTTATGTATGCTTTGATTCTATTGCCCTACCACTATATAATGCTAAACAAGACCTCTTTCCAAATCATTCAAAAGTTTATGATATTGTTTTCTTTTAGAAAGTGCAATAGTAAGAAAAATATGGCCAAAATTACGATGAAGTCTGCTTCCTTCGTTGCATTGTTGCTGATCACCGTGGGTTTGTTTCTCTTTAATTCTTATTTTCTCATGCCTTTTGAACCTTTCTTTCAGTTTCATAATTTAGGTTTTTCATTAATGTAAAATATCTAGAAGAGGTTCGAGCTGTGGAATATATTTACGTCAGGACTACCTTACACCCCTTAGAGGGGATGAGCCCATCCTTGGTAGAAGCCGATCTACGATGCCGATTTAGGGTTCAGCTCAATTTAATAATATTTGCTTAGAACAAATATTATTGAAAAACTCACTAAATATTTATAAGTATTTGATGGTGAACTCACCAATTAACGTATTAGTATTAACATGAGGCATTGTAGTAATTCATAAATTTCAAATCTTGAATCCGCCTTCGCGGATGTAATTTTGCGACACCAAATTCATTTGAATCTAGCATTTTTAAAGCAGAGCATAATTTTATTATAAAAATTCACTAAACTTGCATTAAATAATAAATCTGAATCCAAAAATTTAAAAATACAAGGGTTCTATGCTAGAACCTTATATGGTTAAATCCAAAATGTTTAAAAGCTGGATTCAACCTCTGTCTCTGATCCCTGAACGCTGTGTGAATGCGGATACTTGTTGCAGAAGACTACTATTTTTATTGCAATATCTTAGAGCAAAGAGAAGAAATAATGATAATACTATTTCATATGTGAAATAATGAATTGTTTTTATTTTTTCATGTAGTGGCAGATATTCCATCCTTTAAGGTGGAAGCAATTCATGTGTGATAATCCAAAGGATTGTGAAGCACATTGTCCTCATACTAGCACCTGTTTGTGTTGCTCATAGATGCATTTGCTGGACGAAGAAGAAGATGGAAGTGGGTACTACTATACAGGGCTTGATAAATCCAAAAATTTGACGTCTTTTATTGTGTTTAATTGATTTGATTGGCTTGTACTAAAATTGATGTGCACTCTGAGATCTTGATCTTGAGTAATATATACATTTTGCAATATTTATGAATTTTGATCACTGTGCTTGGTCATTAGAGTACTTCTGAGCTCTTTTTTCAGTGCATCAAATTGTGAACTCATTTAAGTCTTACCACAATTGCTCCCACGGTGGAGGCAAGGTTTTTTAATTGAGGGGCCAAATTTCACATAGAGGAATCCTTATATAAATATAAAGGAAGAAAGTTTACGAGTGGATCAGAGAAGGCGATTGCATTATAAGGTCTCAATTGAACAGACCGAGCATGTTTGAACAGACCGAGCAAGTTCGAATGACATTCTGGTGGTAAAACCCACGACTACACGGCTGGCCAAGAATTCAGCCACATTTTTTGTTGTACAATCCAAATTCTCAAAGAAAGCAGACACCTATCCGCATTCATTTTAACAAAAAAGATCTTGCCATCAACAAACCTTTGACTTTAACTGTGAAAAGCTCCAAATAGGCACACAGTAGTTTAGAGTAGAACGAGCGAAACCATAACTATTGCACGAGTATGATAGAATTTCTCGGTACGGTCATTCGGAAACTCCCTCCAAGGGAGACTCATATATCATTTTGAAATATTCCATATAAGGAATAGCTTGACGGTTTAACCTAAAATTTCTCAAATAAGTATAAATTTGATATTACATAACTAGAATATATGTAATTGTAACATAAATATTTTATAGAATATATAATAATGTTGAAGGAAATTAATTTCATGCCTTTATTTCATATTAATAATACAATATACATACAAGTATGTAAGATCAATCTATGGCTACTATTTAGGAAGACTTATCCTAAGAATATTTTTGTCATCTTACAAATCTAATTACATAATAATTAATTTGATTTAATTACATATTATAATTGATATGGTGACATGATGGAGATAGTTATGGATCATGCCCATAATTATATTAACAGTCCCCCGCAGTCTTAGCGGGAGGTTCTCGTATGATGAGACTGTCCCTGAAATCATCAAACAGTACGCGCGAAATATCTTTCGTAAAAATATCTGCAATATGATAACCGGACGGGACATGGAGAACCTGAACTTGTCATCGTGCAACTTTTTTACGGACAAGCAATATATCCATTTATATGTGTTTTGTGAGTTGATGATGGACAGGGTTGCCTAATAAGTATATCACACTCACATTATCACAATAAACCACGATTTCTTTTTCGATTGGACAATGAAGTTCTAAAAGGAGATTACAGAGCCAACATGATTCAGAGACCACATTAGCTACCCATCGGTATTATGCTTCAGCACTCGACCAAGATAGTGTTGGTTGGCGTTTCGACGACCATGAAATGAGGTTGTCTCCTAAAAACACACAATAACCAGAGGTGGAATGTCGTGTGTCTGGGAAACCACCCCAATCAGCATATGTATAAGATGTGAGGCCAGAAATGGTGAACTTATACAGATGCAATCCAAAATCAAGAGTACCTTTAACATACCGCATAATTCGTTTAACAGCCCCCATATGTTCTTCATTTGGATCATACATATGTAAAAAAACTTATTGAACTGCATAGGAGATATCAAGTCTCGTGAAGGTAATATAATGCAATGCTCATACTAAGCTGTGGTAATGTGTTGAGTACCTATAGAGTTGCTCAATTTTTCCTTTGTATCAACCAGCGTATGTGACGGTTTGCACGAGGACATATAAGCTTTGTCGATAATCTCATCGGCGTATTTCTTTTGATAGAGAAATAGACCACATGCATATTGAGTTACAGTGATGCCTAAAAAATAGTTTAACAGACCCAAATCCTTCATAGCAAATTCCGAAGCAAGAAAGGCCATAATAGACTGGCGAAGTGACTCAGATGACATTGTGGAAATGATGTCATCCACATAGAGAAGAATATATGCCATGTTATTTTCCTTCTTGTAAATGAACAAAGACTGCTCGGACTTATTGTGTGAGAACCCCAGTGTGAATACGAACCCTACAAGCCTATTATACCATATCTTGGGGGCCTGTTTCAAATCATATAATGTTTTTTCAACAAACAAACATAATCCAGATGAGTACGATCTCAGAAACTTAAAGGCTGGTGCATGTAAACTGTTTCCTGTAGGTGACCATATAAAAAGGCATTATTGATATCTAGATCATGGATGGACCATGATTTGGATAGAGCCAGACTAAGAAAAATCCTGATAGTTACTGGTTTAACTACTGGACTAAATGTTTCACCACAATCCACGTCAACTTTTTGAGACATGTCATCACCAACACGACGAGCTTTGTGTCTCGCAAAGGAACTATCAGAATTCTTTTTATGATAGAAAATCCATATAGACCGTATGATGTTCATATTAGATGGACGGAACACTAATTCCCACGTCTTATTTTTATTAAGAGCATCAATTTCGTCTAACATGACAACTTTTCAATTTGGATATGATAGAGCCGCTTTGGGATTTTTTGGAAGTGGAGATGGTTGGATCGAAGATATGAGGTTAAAATGATGCTTGGGCCGAAACATTTCAAGCATGGCACAGGTTTCAATGGTCCGAGGTGGGGCAAATACCGAAGGTTGAGGCATTGGGCTTTCAATTTGTGAATTGGGCCGGGGGGTAATATGTTGGGCTAGAGAAGATGGGCCCGTTGTCCTGGTTGGGGACACGGCTGAGGGAGAAGTGTGCTCCCTCCTATGGGCCTGCTAGTCATGAAAAATTCACTTGGTCGAGGCCGAAGAGGAGGATGTAGTGGGCTCCTCGACTCAGATTGGCCCAGTCGCATTTCGTTGTTGGGCCGCCATATTTGGTGGTGTATTTTGGGCTGGTCCAGTGGAGGAAGTATGGGTTTGAGTATTTAGATGGTGATTTAAAATTAGATATATTCCGTCGTCCAAAAATTCGTATGAAGACGGGGACGCCACATGATATTTAGCAAACATGAATGTTGACTCATAAAAAATAATGTGACAAGAGATGATAGTTTTTCCAATCGACATATCATAACACTTATATCCCCTATGATTTTGAGGGTATCCCAAAAATACACAAGAAGTGGAACGGGCTTGAAGTTTGTTAATGATTGTGGATGGAAATAAGAGATAACACAAACACCCAAAGACCTTCAAATGTGTATAGGAAGGAACACGATGATGAAACCTTTGTATGAGTAATATGTTTGAGAGTAGCTTGCTAGGAAGAATGTTTAAAAGATATGTGACCATTTGTAGTGCATGATGCCAAAAGGACGTCGTTGTGGATGAATGCACAAGAAGTGAGCGAATTAGATTGTTGATTGTTCGAATTTTTCTTTCGGCTTTCCTATTTTGAGGAGAAGTATGTAGACATGATAGATGCAAGGACATTTCATTTTAGTGACACAATTCTTTAAATTGGTCATTTATGAATTTCATCTCATTGTCACATTGAAAACATTTAATGTATTTCTCAAATAGGGTTTTGATAAAAACACTAAATTGTTTAAAAATGGTGAAGACCTGCGATTTCTGTCCTAAGAGAAATATCCACAGAAAATTCGAATAATCATCCAAAATAAACATATAATATTTATGACCCGCTGAACTTAAAATCGGGGATGTCCACAAATCATAATGCAAAATATCAAATGACATAAGAGTATTTGAAGTAGATAATGAAAAAATAAGTTTAACATGCTTTCCAAACACGCAAGACTAACAAACATGAGAGTCCATACGTTTGTTACAATTAACAAATTTATTATTTCTAAGAACATTAAATAACAGGGCTCCCGGGTGTCCCAACCGGTTATGTCATAAAATAGGAGAAATTGTTGCAAATGTTGATGGATTGGTGACTTGGTTGTTGGTAGTGATGGTGATGTGATACAAGTCTCCAGTGCTATTACATCTCATTGGTGACATCCTCGTATGAAAATCCTTCACAGAAAACTCAAACTGATCAAAATTAACAAAAATATTGTTGTCAGTTGTAAAACGACGTACATATATCATGTTTTAATCAATTTGGATGCATGTAGGACATTTTTCAAATGTAAAGGTAGGTGAGAAGTGGGGAGATTAAATTGGCGAATACCATGAATTGGAGTTTCATACGCACTACCAACAACAATATTTTTATTACTGCTCATATTAAAATAAGACGAGAGATTACCTTGAGATATCGTCATGTGTGACATTGCCCCAGTGTCCATGTACCACGAATCATTCGGAACAATAGATTCATGTTGTTCATGTCCTGTTCAATATCTGTGGGAGCATAACCTACGGAAGATGGTCCATGGGCTACAAAATCTTGGTGTGGATGAGAACCAAGAACCCTAAGCTATCTAGATGCGGGAGGAGGTCGGGCCCACTAAGCCGCGGTACGGCGAGTGGAGCAACCCATTTATTACCGCTAGCCCCACGCGGATACCGCCTCTTGTATCAGATGCTGCGTCGCCGACGTCCTATCTGCTACCCCGACCCCGTCCCTTTCCACCATTATTTTTCCCTTTGTCATTGTTACGATTTTGACCTATTATTTTGTCGGTTCAAACCACTACCGGAGCCAGAATTTTGAGTGCCAAAATCATCATTATATGTGTTGGTGGAAATAAGAGCGGTGCCGACATTAGTTGCCGCCCCTGTTGCCTGTTTTTGCTTTCGAGTTTCTTCAAGAATTAATCTCGATCGAGCCTCATAGAATGGTAGTAAGGGATTGTTTTGTTGAATGAACGTAGAAACACCATCAAATTGTTCATTCAATCCCGTAATCAATTAGAGAACTAACATTTGATTTGTCACTGGCGCACCAACATTTGAAAGTTGATCGGCAAACATTTTCAACTCTTGACAATATGCGGAGACATTTAAAAAATTATCCAATTTTACATTGGTGCATTGGTTTTCAAGATATACTGCCCGAAAATTTTATTAGCTTGAAAAATATTTTATAAACATTCCCAAGCTTGTTGAGCCGTAGAGTCCGGTTCCAAAATGGTGTGCAAAAGGTCATTTGAGATGGTGCCGTAAATTCACTGAAGAACTATAACATCTAAACGAGATCATAAATTTTTGTCAACAACGGTGGTCTCCGATGAAGACTTGAAAGGAATAATATGGTTTATGACTTCGTATGCTCGGCAATGAATTTTAAACAACTCCGCCCAAGAGGAGTATTGCCCTTTATCCATCTCAAGGGTAATAGGAATAAAGTTCTTGACGTTGTTTACGGGAAGAGTTGGATGTAATTTTTATTTGTCGGCCATTGTTACCCAAGAAAATACAAGAAAATGTGAAGAAAAAAGATATTTTGGTGAGTAGAATAAGGGAGATTAAGAACCCCAATTAGGGTTTGTTTGGAAGGCCGAAAAAATAGGGTAGGAGGGTAGTTTTAGGCTAGGGTTAGAGTGTTGGAAAACCCCTAGTTAGGGTTTAGGTGTTGGAGTCTGAAAAAGGGTGGTTTCAGCTAGGGTTTTTGGTTGGCCGAAAAGTGGTTTTCGGGCAGGGTAGGATTGGGGAGGCCAACGAGAAGAGATAGAGCAAAGAATGGGGTTAATTTGTGGCTCTTGATACTATGAAGTAAATTAATTCCATGTCTTTATTTCATACCAATAATACAATATATATACAAGTATGTAAGATCAATCTATGACTACAATTTAGAAAGACTTATCCTAAGAATATTCTAATCATCTTACAAATCTAATTATATAATAATTAATTTGATTTAATTACATATTATAATTGATATGGTGATATGATGGAGATAATTATGGATACATTATACCTTATAGGGAAAAGGGGCATATTTGCCCTCCAACTTTGAGAAAAGGGGCATATTTGCCCTCCGTCAAAGTTGGGGGACAAATATACCCCATCTGTTAATAAACTTCCACCATGTGCCCTTTTTTCCATTAACTTAACTGTGGCGCACAGGTGGCGTCCACGTGGACGCCACCTGTGCGCCACATGGATTCCCCGACCCATAACCCGACCCGACCCGTAACCCGACCCGGACGAAATTAAAAGCCAACAATGAGGCGATTTCTGAATCGCTTTCCTTCATCTTCCTCAAAATACAGCCCCTTCATTCTCAGCAACCTCTAAATCGATTTCCTTCATTTTCCTCAAAACACTTCCATCGATTCCAGGCCCTAAAGCACATTCAAACCGCGACTTTATCCTCCCCAACATAATTTCATCTATTCGAATCTGACAAGGTACGAAATTTCATCAATTCCAATCTACTAATCACTTTCAAGAAGGATAGAAATTTCTTAATTTATGTCTTACTCGAATTGGTATATGCTTCTAAGTTACCATTCGAACTGAAAATTCCAATCTTCTTCTTATTCTACTTCGAAATTTTAGAAATTTTTATTGTCGATAGTGTTTGTTTAAGTTTATTAGTTAATACAATTGTGTCGTCGACATATAAATGTCTAATCGACACTTGAATTTCTGCAAATTTTTGTTGTTTGAAGTTTATGTGTTAATCGATACAATCGACACTTGAATTTCTAATCGACACTTGAATTTCTGGTCGACTGGTTTTAAATGGGTAGTTGATTTTATTAGATTTGGTTGTAGAATAACCTACTAATCGCGTACAAGAAGGTTAGAAATTCTTAAACTTTATGTCGACTGGTTTGTTTTTTTACTGATGTGCTAACATAGTTAATAGGAATTTCCTACTGGTAAGGTGCTGTTTAGTCGACATATATTACCTAATCGACACTTGAATTTCTGCAATTTTTTGTTGTTTGAAGTCTGAAGCCGAAGTTTAAGTAGAGATATTACGATAACATTTAACAGCTGCCTGTCAAATTTCTAAATATCTCTACTTAAGAGTCAGCTTCAGATTTAGTGCTAGCAAACAGATCTACGTTATCTTTTTCATATGTAACTTCTAAAGTTATCTTTTTCAGATGTAACTTCTAAAGTTATCTTAATGTTATCATTTTCATATGTAACTTCTAAAGTTATTAATTTATAAGTAACTTCGAACGTTATCTTTTTCATATGTAACACTAGAAGTAACAGATATGCATGATTCAGCTCCAAACATAATGAATAACTGGCGAGAAACCAAACTAGACCAGCTTCAGACCAGTTCTTCTATTTGTTAAAACATCCTTGAATTGGACCTTTTCTGGGCCATGCAAAGTGATGAACATACAACAACTTATCTAAATTGGACTTCATTTTGTGCTGCGACTAACTCTAGGAAGAACTAATGAGCTTCTTTACCCTAGATTTGTTATCCTCTATGTAGTAATGAGCTTTCCTGTTATTAATATGCCTAATACTTGAAAGTTTCGAAATTGTCGGGTAACTGTTAAGTGCATACTTGAAAGTTTCGAAATTTTTATTGTTTGAAGATTGAAGTTCTATGCTTCTTATTCTACTTCGAAAGTGTGAATTTGGTTCGTCGATGAGTTTTGACAGCCTTTGTTTCGATTAAGTTATAGTCGATAGTGTTTGTTTAAGTTTATTAGTTAATACAATTGTGTTTATGTTCAGCAAGTAAGAAATGTCTCAAGTTAGTTGTTCTTCACAAAGGAGGTGTCATTGTGGTATGACTGCGAATCAATTTATTTCGAGGACTACTTCAAATCCCGGAAGGAAATTCTTCAAATGCCCCAAACCTAAGGTAAGTAATTTCAATCAAATACTTTGACGACATTTTTTGTTTGTTTGATTTTGTTTTTTTCTTCTTCATTTTTTGCTTATATAGAAGTTCTTGTGGATATTGGCAATGAGAGGATGAGGGACATATTGAAAGTTTCTCTGGCGAATTAATGTCGTCATTGGATGTGTTTAAGAATGTAATAGCAGATTTGAAGAGTGAAAGAGATATGTTGAAAGCAGAAATCGTTGCGTTGAAGAGTATAAATCAAGCTGAAATGAACAAAGTTTTGAAGATGCGCGTGTTTATGATGATTTCATGGGTGTTATTTGTTGGATTTGTTGCGGCATCGATTATGAAATGATTATGTATTTGTAGTTGAGTAAGAACTTTCCAGTATGCCTATTTGTCTAGGCATTGTTTGAGTAATATAAACTTCATTTTGTCGTTCATTGTTTGTTTTGTGTTTTAATATGGGCTTCTTTGTTAAGTAATAGGCAAAGAATTGGTCCCAACTGTTGAATCGTATAGTGATTGTAAAATGTGATGCAACCCTTCTTCACTCACTACATAGGAATGGAAAACATGTCATTTGGAGAATCTAAATTTTATTACAACGAGACACCAACAACTACTAAAAGCAACACACGCCTAAAATAAACAGACACACCAAGAAAAAAAAAAAAAAAACAACAAAGAGCAGCAAAAACAGAACACACTTGCAGCAACTAAAAGTTTAAAAAACAAGACAAAGAAGGCTAAACAGAACAACAAATAAAGCAGACCACTTGCAAAGAACTAAGCACTACACTTGCGAACTAAACAAAGAAAGAACAGAACACAACAGCAGCTAAAACAGACCACACTTGCAGCAACTAAAAGTTTAAAAAACAAGACAGCAGCAGCAGCTAAACAGACCAACAGCAGCAGCTAAAACAGACCACAACAGCAGCAAAAAACAGCACACAACAGCAGCAAAAAACAGAACACAACAGCTGACTAAGATGTGTAGAGTGTTACCTTATCACATCCCCTTGCATTGTGTCCACTGTGATGGCATGTAGAACATGTCATAGGTTTTCCTTTCCTTGAAGCGGACCATTCACCTTGTCTTTTCAAGTTTTCGTTCCTCACTCTTCCTCTCTTAACTTTGGGTCGACCCACCATCTTACACATTTCTGGTGGTTCCATATCATGACTCTTTTCATATTTCCAGAATTTGGACCCTCTAACTGGTTGAAGTTTGTGTGAATAGATTGATAAGTAGGTTGACTTATTAAAATATGGGTGAATGGCTCCCTCGGCAATAGGATCCTTGTGTCTATGCTTGTATGCTCTTATAGCATGAGGACATGGGATACCACTAAGTTCCCATGTCCTACAACTACATTTCTTTGCCATTAGATCGACAATATGTGTATCGGTTCCCTCAGACACTTCAAACCCATCATCACCACTAAAATGAACCTCACAATTTTCAGCAATAGCCACAAAGTCCTTGTAAATCTCTAATGTTGTAGGACTGTATTCCGTAGCCCATTTATGCCCTTGACTTTCATTCGCTACCAACATGGCCATTACCTACACAATGTTAAGGTGTTAATTCCGTGTCTTAAAACTAAATTGAAAGGGTCAAGTGTTACCTTTAATCTAATATCTTCAAGCATCTTGATAATTGGCTTGTGCAGGCTTCGCCTAATCCACTTGTTAAATGACTCCGTGATGTTGTTATCCACAGTTTGATTCTTGCAAGTTGTGTCGAAGTAGGCTTTAACCCAAGTCACAACTGGGTATGTCAATAAATTCTCAGCAGCTGACTGATCCATCTCACCTATAACCTTCAAATGGTCAACAAACTCTTCATGATACGAGCTCCATGCACAATGCCACATCTTCTTCTTCAATGCTGCAGCACCACCCCATCTTTTCAACCAATTGTGCTCTATATGTTTAGCACAAAACCTATACTTAGCTTCAGGTAACTTTGTCTGGATTGCATCAATTAAACCCTGCATATTATATACATCAAATTTTTAGTTTTTCAGATTTTCAGTTTTCAGAATTTTTAGAATTTCAGAATTTTCAGAATTTCAATTTTAGCCATGGTACTTAAATCAGAAATATTTTACCTTTTGCATATCAGACATGATGGTGATCCCTTGGCCTTGCTGCAGGTTTAGTGAATTCTTTAGTAGTCCTAAAAACCAATTCCAAGTGACCTTGTTCTCTTTAGAGACTATCGCCAAAGCTAGTGGATAAATATGGTTCATTGAATCTTGACCAACAAATACCAACAATGCCTTTAGCCTTTCCTTTCAAGAATGTGCCATCCAATCCTATGAAAGGTCTTAACCCACCACTAAATCCATTCTTCATTGCATTAAAACATATATACATTCTTAGGAACTTTCGTACTCCCATTTCAAGTGCATCCCTAGATATGTTGATTCTGACATCATCACTTCCACGGTGCTATTCCTCAATTCATTAGCATAACTCTCTAACTTATTATACTCATCATTGTAATCGCCACTAAGTTCTCCCAAAATTATTCTCTTGCCCTCTTACACTTATGAAGACTAACATTGACATTAAAGACGACTTTCGATTCTACCTCATCTCTTTGACCTTCACTTTTGGATCATTTTGTAGCTTGTTTTGGAAATAATGAGCTATTGTGTCACAATCTACTCTTTTGCATTCAAATCTTTGGTGGACAATTGTGTTCATTGACCAATGTTTTAAGCGAAACCCCGATCCGTTCTTGCGTTTACTAATGGAACATTTAAAAGGACATCCCTCAACACACGTGTACCTAACCCTAGATTTGTCACTTTTCAACAATACCAACCATTTATTTTGCGACAAGGCATAAAGCTTCATAAACATTCTAGCCTCAATGATATCTTTGAAAGACATTCTAGGATATATAGTTTTGAAATGCTCTAACTTTTGTGTAATCTCTCTTTTATTCTGAAGTCTAATAAGCTCTAATTCTTCAACATCAAAATCATCATCACTAGACTCATTACCAGAAGAGTTTAATGATTCATCGCATCGCGATGCATGCGCCTCTACCAACATCAATATGACTCAGAATGTTGTGCAATGTTAGTCGCATCAAAATCATCAACATCTAATTCACATTCAGCTGCGACATCAACATTTAATTCACATTCTACAAGTCTTTCCATGACAATGATCTGCAAAAAAAAATACAACATTCGCTTCAAAACAAACCAGTCGACAGCACCTATGCTTCAAAACAAACCAGTCGACATTGGCTTCAAAACAAACCTATGCCTCAGGAATAGGTAATATATGTCGACTAAACAGCACCTTACCAGTAGGAAATTCCTATTAACTATGTTAGCACATCAGTAAAAAAACAAACCAGTCGACATAAAGTTCAAGAATTTCTAACCTTCAGCATGCAGCGATTAGTAGGTTATTCTACAACCAAATCTAATAAAATCAACTACCCATTTAAAACCAGTCGACCAGAAATTCAAGTGTCGATTAGAAATTCAAGTGTCGATTGTATCGATTAACACATAAACTTCAAACAACAAAAATTTACAGAAATTCAAGTGTCGATTAGACATTTATATGTCGACGACACAATTGTATTAACTAATAAACTTAAACAAACACTATCGACAATAAAAATTTCTAAAATTTCGAAGTAGAATAAGAAGAAGATTGGAATTTTCAGTTCGAATGGTAACTTAGAAGCATATACCAATTCGAGTAAGACATAAATTAAGAAATTTCTATCCTTCTTGAAAGTGATTAGTAGATTGGAATTGATGAAATTTCGTACCTTGTCAGATTCGAATAGATGAAATTATGTTGGGGAGGATAAAGTCGCGGTTTGAATGTGCTTTAGGGCCTGGAATCGATGGAAGTGTTTTGAGGAAAATGGCGAAATCGATTTAGAGGTTCTTTGAGAATGAAGGGCGTATTTTGAGAAGATGAAGAAAGCGATTCGTAAATCGCCTCTTTGTTGACTTTTAATTTCGTCCGGCCTGTTACGGGTGCCTGGGTTATGGTCGGGGAATCCATGTGGCGCACATGTGGTGTCCACGTGGACGCCACCTGTGCGCCACAGTTAAGTTAATGGAAAAAAGGGCATATGGTGGAAGTTTATTAACAGATGGGGTATATTTGTCCCCCAACTTTGACGGAGGGCAAATATGCCCCTTTTCTCAAAGTTGGAGGGCAAATATGCCCCTTTTCCCTATATACAAATTCTTGATATATTTGAAATAAAATAAAAATGAAAAGATAAGAATATTACTACCTAGAGTATATCAAGGAAAATAAATATGAGAAATATGAAGGTATACAAAGATGTGGTTTATTTTTTGTCCCTCAAATTTATAGTTTTTAATTTTGTCTTTCAGTACTTTTGGCGCAGCATAACTTTTGATTTCGGATAGCATAGTTAGAGTTTAACTTCAGTAAATGTATCATAACATCCACATAGCATTTAGCTTCAACATATGTATCATCACACCCACACAAGTTATGCCGGAAAAGGCAAAACTTTCAACACTTAATAAAATCTAAAAAATATTACATAACTTATGTCACATAACTTAAATCATACAGAATTTGTGCTGAACGAGACAAAAAATTTCAGTTTTTGAAGAAAACAATGTTATAAAACTTATGCCGAGTGAAGTATATCTGGATATATTTATTAACTAAGCGGTAAGGGCATAAATTAAAGACCACATATATGAGGGGGGGAAATTAAAGGCCACTGCGTTTGAAGGGAAATCCGTGCAAAAAATTGTTAGGCTTATTAATTGAAGCCTAAAAAATTGACATTGTATAGTCAAATCCCTAAAATTAGACAAGATAAGAGGAAATTCTGAAGATTCTCATTCTGATTTCACACTCGATAGATATTTGCCACTCCAAAAGGTAATGTAGTCATCTTCATCTCAAACGAGAGAAAATCGAAAGCAAAAATGACAGATGACAGATCACAGGTGTATACATTGAAATATACAATGATATAAATGGGGATATACATTGTTAGCATTTGTCAAAATGTCCACATCGGTACCTTACCATTATGTCTTATGTATTAGACCATATATAAAGAGATGTAATTGTTTTTCTTTAATTTACCAATTCACTATCAATAATATTTTTATTCTCTTTTCTTTACTATTATTATTGTCTTGTAAGAATTTATAAGTTATATGAATTCTAACATACATATACAATGGTGATACGCGGATAGATTCGCCTTTACCATCGAGTTTTCAATATGATATTCAACTCAAATCGTGTTCAAATACTACTGGGTGCCAAAAAGCAAATATTTTATATCATTTACTATGCCAGGTAGATTCACATGCAACGCCAAAATGTCAAATTGGGGTTAACAAGCTAATTTGGCAGTCTAATGTGTTTTAATAGCTAATTGATAAGACCAGAGAAATATATAGGAAGCTTCATTTCTGGTCCTACCCATGTTTGTCTTACATTCTCATCTGTATCCTTATCATTTTTCCAGAGTTTCACGTCCCAACTATCAGTTGTTTTACTTTTCCTAGTCAAACTATCACCATTTATGTATTAAAATACATCTCGAAGTTAATTAAGTTAATTATTAACTTTGTTCTTTTTCTTATGTGAACTATTACCATCTACTTAACTAGATGTGTTTTAATACATAGATGACAATAATTCAGGTAGGAAAAAAGACAACTGATATTTTGGATCTTAAACTTGAGAAGAAAGTGGTAGTTCAAATATGTTTTTTGTAAACGTGTATAGTAAAACAATATAAAACCTACCCATAATTAGAATATATTCCATATTGTAAATATAATTATGGTAAGATTAGGATTTTTCTTGTAATTAGGGCTAGGATTCTTATTGTATAAAGGATGAGTATTATACACTATATATATTTATATTAATGAAAAAGACTCTTTAAGGGAGATTAATATCATCTTATATTTTTTACTATTATTTCATAATTTAATTATGCAAATCTTTCTGTATATTATCGATGATTGAAATTAAATTCAAGATATAATTATAAAGGTGGACAAAAAATATATTGTCATGGCCTCGGATGCATTCGTAATAATGCTTAAATTATATGATATTCAATAAAGAAATACAAAACCTTTCAAACAAATCAAAGCTATATTCGCCGTCGGAGAGAGAAACCCTCCCTCCATAAATAACAAGAAAACGTAAATAGTTACAAATTAAAATATTGGCTCCTTCGTGACATTAATATAACATTTTTGGATAATTTTTCAAATACTACTTGGACGTTTAACTAAAAATAAATTAAAATGTGTTCATTGACTAAATATAAGAAGGGCTCCAAGATTATAAGTATTGATTTTGTTGGAAATATTTATTAAACGTGAAATAAAATTAATCCTATTTAATTACGAATCGAACAATTAGGGGCCCCACATGTCGGAAACGTTGTTTTCACACACGTGTACATACAATGTCAATGATCATAATTTCCTTAATGGAAGAGATATTGGTGCGTATACGAATTGTTTGAGACGTAAGGTAATAGACGGTTATTGGTCAAATGACGTTGGTTTCACATTGGTAAATGAAGGAAGAACTGTACAAAGTGTGAATGTCGAAACGAGTCGGAAAAAGGACCGCGACGCCGGAGAAACATCTCTGCGCCATGCGCTATCTCTCAAGGCGTTCGACGCCGCAGCGATCAAGGACGCGGCGAGGCCCGAAACTCTTCAAGTTCCGCCAACTGCAGGTCGCGGCCAAGCGATAGTTTCAAATTGGAGAAGAATAAAAACTGATGTTTGAGCTGACTTTGGAGGATTAACTCTCCATTATGTGGCTCATGAATTTAGCCATTATTTGGCTGAATTGTAACTCTATATTCAAGGTCATTACATGGTCATTCAAGATCATTATTAGGCTAATGGAAGGTCATCTTCTCCAACACTATAAAATGATGCCTTGGGCTCATTTGGAAACACACTTTACACACTTGACAATACATTTCTGAAAGTATTCTTCCTCTCTTGCAATCACAAACACTCAAAGATCTTTCTTCTAAAGCAAACACTTGAGTTTCCTTTGCTCATTTGTTTGATTGCTGTTTTTTCTTGGGAGATAAGTTGTCATTACAACCGTTGAAAGGATATATGGAGAGATTGATCATCAATTGACTCAACAAGACAAGTTACATTGTTCACATTTGTCACGACCCGACCTGCTCGCGATCGTGCCCTACCCGCACCTGCTCGTATACATCGAGAGAATAGCAATGAACATACACGCAACTTATTAAAATAAAACAACGAATAAACAACAAAGTTAGCCGACAGGCTACCTTCCCGACGACATACATAAACGAAGCGATTGCCTCCTTTTTTTTTACAACCGACCCACGATATGTGACTACGCACTTAAGAGTTTTAACATAACAATGCGTATGACAAGGCCCCGCCGCACTTCGAATAAACATAAACGTGACAACTCCGAACACCTGAGCCGTCTCGACTCTGAGCCGGATCCTAAGCTCGCGGATCCACCATCTGTGTACCTAAACTCGCGGCATTTAACGCAGCCGGGGGCCGCATAACAAAAATTTAGTATGGAATGTAAATAAGGTGCAACAATCATATCATAATCGCATAAAAGAATGTCATAGAAACTCACAAATCAATCGTATATTAACCGCCTTTCCTTCTTTAAATAAGATTTAACAACATGTTCTTACGCATATACTTAAGAGTTCAATCAAGTTTTTCCACATAACTTACTTATCTTACATAACATAATCCGCCCATTTGCGGGACACGGCATCGATTTGACAATCATGTGACATAATCCGCCCGCCTGTGGGCCTCGGTGTCTTGTGGAATCATGTAGCATAATCCGCCCGCTGTGAGCTCGGTGTCTTTGTGGAATCATGTAGCATAATCCGCCCGCTGCGAGCTCTTGCATCGTGGAATCATGTAGCATAATCCGCCCGCTGTGAGCTCGGTGTCTTGTGGAATCATGTAGCATAATCCGCCCGCTGTGGAGCTCGGTGTCGATGACATAACCCGCTATGTGTAGGCTCGGGGTAATATGGCGTAATCCGCCTATGAGTAGGCTCGGTGTATCTCATAACGTAATCCGCCTATTTGTAGGCTCGGTGTATTTCATAACGTAATCCGCCTATTTGTAGGCTCGGTATTTCATAACGTAATCCGCCTATTTGTAGGCTCGGTGTATTTCATAACGTGTCCGCCTATTTGTAGGCTCGGTGTATTTTCCTTACATAATCTTTTAAATCGATATTACTTCTTCTTAAGTCGTCATAACAACTTCCCATAAAGCTATTATAACGTTCTTTCATATTAGAGAACTTAAGGCACTTAATTCTGCAACATTAGGGAAACTAAACCCAACCATACTACGACATACGTGCATTTAAAAGAATTTTCAAACTTCAAGTCACATACTTTGAAATCATGTCATCAATACTTTAGAAATCAAGTCCACAATTTAAAAAAAGTTTCATAATCCTTAGAAGACAACCAAAGTTCATAGTCTTAAAACCTTATAACGTACATTCTTTAAAGTCCACTTACTTATACTTATAAACAAATATACAAAGTTCCATACACTTCCAAAACCAAGTAACTTCTTCTTAAAACCATATAACTTTCACTTTTAAAATAAAACCCTTTTTCACATATAAATTCTAGTCATTTTCGAACATAAAATCCGACTTACTTACTTTAAACAAATCAAGACACATAGCCTTTAAATCAAAGCTCATAACTTCCTAACCGTTTACCAACGTCTCCCATAAGACCTAGTAAGGACTTAGGACAATTTAAACATACTCTTAACTTAGATTCAACAATGTAAATACTTCTTAACTTCTAAGAGTAGAAGAAATCTTGAAATACTATCACGTGGATATTTCATACGTAGGATCATGCCAAAGAAAGAAGGGGTTCACATACCTCGCGACGACTAGCGACAAGTAGCAAGATGCTCCAAAGTACTTCAACCTTGAGCTATTCCATTCTTCAAGTAGGATACGCTATACTTAGTACTTCAACCTATCATGGTCACAATACGTCCATTAACCTCTTACTTCAAACGTAGAATATTCTAAGTGCTAAGTCGCCAAATTCTACGGAAAATCGTACAGAACTTCCTTTGTTTATACTTACTTTGCCACCTTTTCAAGGCCGAATACAATAACCAAACAGCCCCAATTGGCTCACAATTTCTATAAGGTACTCAATACAAATAAAAACTAAATGTTCCAATTGGCTCACAATTTCTATAAGGTACTCAATACAAATAAAACTAAATGACCCATTGGCTCACAATTTAGAAAGTAGTCCAAATTCGGCCACCTTGAGTTCAACCTTACCAATTCTTATCAAATTTCCATTTCAATCCAAATTGGTAGCATAACATGATATCAAGTCGTATTTGATTATAATAACCATAATCTTTTAAGTAAGTAACATGCGACGATTTCTAATAACCGACCAAATAGTAATCCAATTTTCAAGTGGCTTGCACAACATTTCGGATTAAGCTACAAGCAATCCATAATACTTATAAGCTTCAACATACCAACTTCATGCTATCAACAAGTAAAGCTAACAACAACAAAATAAATATATAATCTTGTAACAACTTAAAAGACAAGATTATACCTTAACGTTCCTTAATCCGATTCCAATCCGAAGTCGCTCCTTAGTAGTTTAGAGCCTCTCCAAGACACTTCAATCCGCTTGTTGAGGCCCTTAGAACCACACCAACAATTATCCTTCAATTCTCCAAACAACACCTAGAAAGACCATTAGGTTTTCACTTTGCGACTAATACGAAAACTCTCTTTTTCCGGGATTTTTCTATTGAGATACACTTACATAACACTCATGAACCTTGGTTTAAAGTGGGGGAATTATTGGACAACAATTGAAAATCTTTCCTTTGGAAACCTAGGTTGGCCGAGAGCTTCCCATCAATTTCTTGAAAAAAAAATGCTAAGTGTTAAGCCTTGTCTTGCACTAGGGAGCTTATATAAAAAAATGGAGGGTCAAGATTAGAACAAATGGGTGGTTTGGATGCTTTTCACATGGATCAAGCCAAGTGGCATTGACCTAGTCAACAATGTCATGCTAAATGTCTTTGCAAGACTTGATCTTTTAATTTGTGGTCAAAAGACCATTTCCTCCATGTCACTGGCCCAAGACCATATAGGGGGGGTGACACGTGTCGCCCTCCCGTTCGTCGCAATATTTCGTTTTCCGACAAATTTCATAATTCCGATAAAAAAAAATTACAAGTCTCAATTTTCAACACTTTCGAGATCTTACGTACGTTCTTAAAACATGTCCTGTAAATACGGGGTGTAACATTCTTCCCCCCTTAGAAACATTCGTCCCCGAATGTTCTTTCGGAGTCAACCTTTATAATTTGCGACATAGTTTCCTTTCACAACCCCGACATACTAATAATGCCACACATAGCCCTAATACCTCGCACACGCATATCCGTCCATCAAGCCCAAAAGAGGTTATCTTTTCGTACTTCCAACTCTTTCTAGCATACATACATAACTTCCATACCAATTCTGGCCTCTAATCTTTGGAGTCACTCTATAAGACAATATACGACCATTTCCGGCTTTCATGCCCTGGTTCCGGTGGAACGCGTCCACGAACCCGTAAAACAATTAACTAGACTTGGGCCTTGCACCTTCGTGACCCTGTCACGTAGCGGAACTACTACCAACTGATCCCACTCCATTTCAGGCCATGGGGAGACCCGTAACAGGTCCTCAACCCGACTCAGCGTCGCACTTAACTCTTATCCTTGGTCTATACTAAATCTTTCTACCCGAGAAGACCTTATACAACTAAGGTCCTAGCGGTCTTAACATTCTTAGGCTCGCACTTTCCATGCTACAAGCCTACCTTATCAGTCCCCCAGTAAACGGGTACAAAAACTTCTCATAAAACCAAAACCATGTTGTCTCGATCACAACAACCATTTCTTACTCTATACGGACCTCATCCGTACAATTCTCTTAAGCCTACTACGCAGCTTAATCTATTAACATGACATTCCGTTAGGTTCCTTAATATGGCTTCTTAAGGGTTCACTACCCTATCAGACAGCTCATCCTTTCCCAAATATCTCAAATAAACATAAGATCTTGGCGAGAATTCATTAAATATTCCATACCTTCCCGGTATCTAGTTAGTCTTTATCAATTCCTGGTAATCTAAAATCATTCTAGGCAACACGCGTCTGACCCTCATACATAACTCCGTATAGATGTATGTCACAATACCAACTATACTATAATCAATATCAACCTGGATACGCAATCCACATAGTCTTTCCCTGGTCATCACGCTTTCTCAGAAACTGCAATCAACATAACTCGTTAGGAGAGACGACTTAACAACACAATCTATCGCACGATCTCGGAGTGAGAAGAATGGAAACCAATACTAAATGTCCTGCAGCCTCTCCGATTATAGATGTGGTGCACAACACACCGATAATCAAGACTCTACTAGACACGGTCTCAGACACTTTCCGAGGACTAAGCGCTCGATACCACTTTTGTCACGACCACCGGGCGCGATCGTGCCCTACCCGCACCTGCTCGTATACATCGAGAGAATAGCAATGAACATACATGCAACTTATTAAAATAAAACAACAAGAATAAAACAACAAAGTTAGCCGATAGTGGCTACCTTCCAGACGTCACATACATAAACGTTAGCTTGCCTTTTTTTTTTTACAACCGACCCACGATATGTGACTACGGACCTCTAAGAGTTTTAACATAACAAGCGTATGACAAGGCCCCGCCGTACTTCAATAAACATAAACGTGACAACTCTGTAACACCGAGCCATCTCGACTCACGAACCGATCCTAAGCTCGCGGATCCACCATCGTACCTAAACTGCGGGCATTTAACGCAGCTTCCGGCGGGGCCGATAACAAAAATGCAGTATGGAACAGAAATAAGGTGCAACAATCATATCATAAGCGCATAAAAGAATGTCATAGAAACTCACGAAATCAATCGTATATTAACCGCTCCTTTCCTTCTTTAAATAAGATTTAACAACATGTTCTTACGCATATACTTAAGAGTTCAATCAAGTTTTTCCACATAACTTACTTATCTTACATAACATAATCCGCCCATTTGCGACACGGTGTCTTGACGAATCATGTGACATAATCCGCCCGCCCGCGGGCTTGCATCTTGTGGAATCATGTAGCATAATCCGTCCGCTGTGGAGCTCGGTGTCTTGTGGAATCATGTAGCATAATCCGCCCGCTGTGGAGCTCGGTGCATTGTGGAATCATGTAGCATAATCCGCCCGCTGTGGAGCTCGGTGTCGATGACATAACCCGACTATGTGTAGGCTCGGTAATATGGCGTGTCCGCCTATGAGTAGGCTCGGTGTATCTCATAACGTAATCCGCCTATTTGTAGGCTCGGTATTTCATAACGTAATCCGCCTATTTGTAGGCTCGGTGTATTTCATAACGTAATCCGCCTATTTGTAGGCTCGGTGTATTTCATAACGTGTCCGACCTATTTGTAGGCTCGGTGTATTTTCCTTACATAATCTTTTAAATCGTATTACTTCTTCTTAAGTCGTCATAACAACTTCCCATAAAGCTATTATAACGTTCTTTCATATTAGAGAACTTAAGGCACTTAATTCTTGCAACATTAGGAAACTAAACCCAACCATACTACGCATATACGCATTTAAAAGAATTTTCAAACTTCAAGTCACATACTCTTTGAAATCATGTCATCAATACTTTAGAAATCAAGTCCACAATTTAAAAAAAGTTTCATAATCCTTAGAAGACAACCAAAGTTCATAGTCTTAAAACCTTATAACGTACATTCTTTAAAGTCCACTTACTTATACTTATAAACAAATATACAAAGTTCCATACACTTCCAAAACCAAGTAACTTCTTCTCTTAAAACCATATAACTTTCACTTTTAAAATAAAACCCTTTTCACATATAAATTCTAGTCATTTTCGAACATAAAATCCGCTTACTTACTTTAAACAAATCAAGACACATAGCCTTTAAATCAAAGCTCATAACTTCCTAACCGTTTACCAACGCCTCCCATAAGACCTAGTAAGGACTTAGGACAATTTAAACATACTCTTAACTTAGATTCAACAATGTAAATACTTCTTAACTTCTAAGAGTAGAAGAAATCTTGAAATACTATCACGTGGATATTTCATACGTAGGATCATGCCAAAGAAAGAAGGGGTTCACATACCTCGACGACTAGCGACAAGAGTGCAAGATGCTCCAAAGTACTTCAACCTTGAGCTATTCCATTCTTCAAGTAGGATACGCTATACTTAGTACTTCAACCTATCATGGTCACAATACGTCCATTAACCTCTTACTTCAAACGTAGAATATTCTAAGTGCTAAGTCGCCAAATTCTACGGAAAATCGGACAGCACTTCCTTTGTTTCTACTTACTTTGCCACCTTTTTCAAGGCCGAATACAATAACCAAACAGCCCCAATTGGCTCACAATTTCTATAAGGTACTCCAATACAAATAAAAACTAAACAGCCCCAATTGGCTCACAATTTCTATAAGGTACTCCAATACAAATAAAAACTAAACAGCCCCAATTGGCTCACAATTTAGAAAGTAGTCCAAATTCGGCCACCTTGAGTTCAACCTTACCAATTCTTATCAAATTTCCATTTCAATCCAAATTGGTAGCATAACATGATATCAAGTCGTATTTGATTATAATAACCATAATCTTTTAAGTAAGTAACATGCGACGATTTCTAATAACCGACCAAATAGTAATCCAATTTTCAAGTGGCTTGCACAACATTTCGGATTAAGCTACAAGCAATCCATAATACTTATAAGCTTCAACATACCAACTTCATGCTATCAACAAGTAAAGCTAACAACAACAAAATAAATATATAATCTTGTAACAACTTAAAAGACAAGATTATACCTTAACGTTCCTTAATCCGATTCCAATCCGAAGTCGCTCCTTAGTAGTTTAGAGCCTCTCCAAGACACTTCAATCCGCTTGTTGAGGCCCTTAGAACCACACCAACAATTATCCTTCAATTCTCCAAACAACACCTAGAAAGACCATTAGGTTTTCACTTTGCGACTAATACGAAAACTCTCTTTTTCCGGGATTTTTCTATTGAGATACACTTACATAACACTCATGAACCTTGGTTTAAAGTGGGGGAATTATTGGACAACAATTGAAAATCTTTCCTTTGGAAACCTAGGTTGGCCGAGAGCTTCCCATCAATTTCTTGAAAAAAAATGCTAAGTGTTAAGCCTTGTCTTGCACTAGGGAGCTTATATAAAAAAATGGAGGGTCAAGATTAGAACAAATGGGTGGTTTGGATGCTTTTCACATGGATCAAGCCAAGTGGCATTGACCTAGTCAACAATGTCATGCTAAATGTCTTTGCAAGACTTGATCTTTTAATTTGTGGTCAAAAGACCATTTCCTCCATGTCACTTCGTCCAAGACCATATAGGGGGGTGACACGTGTCGCCCTCCCGTTCGTCGCAATATTTCGTTTTCCGACAAATTTCATAATTCCGATAAAAAAAAATTACAAGTCTCAATTTTCAACACTTTCGAGATCTTACGTACGTTCTTAAAACATGTCCTGTAAATACGGGGTGTAACAACATTGGTTGTTGTTGTTGTATTCCCATTTCATTTTTCCACCCAAATATTCAACAAGCTTAAGATAATATTCGTTATTTCAACAACACCAACATGTATGTTGAAGACCAATTCAACGCTTTGAAAAATGCCAATGCTCAAGGCAATTTCGCTTCCTTCAATCCCACCACTCAAGGCAATGACACTGCCTACTCTCCCACTAATCCAGACATTCCAAATGCCTTCCATCCTGTTGCGTTTGGCACAACTGGTGTCAACAATACGTTTGGCACAACTAGTGCCCCCACTGCTCCTCAAGGCATTCACAACGTCCATGCTCCTGGTCAAGGTATTTACAATGCCTTTGCTACTGGTCAAGGGAGAACTCCTTCTCCAACTCCTGCTGGTTTCCACCATGAACGTCCCGAGAAGTTCATGGGTGCACATTTCAAGCGATGACAGCAAAAGATGCTGTTTTTCCTGACGGTTATGGGACTAAAACATTTTCTAACCGAAGACCCTCCACAAGTTGGGGAAGACACAGACTCTCAACCAAATGATTTGGCGGGAGGGGGCCGAGGTAACCATGTTGATGATGTTATGAGGGTGGTTCGCGAAGCATGGAAACACAATGATTTTATGTGCAGGAACTACATTCTAAACAGTTTGTCCGATCCTCTCTACACGGTATATTGTACCGTTGAAACTGCCAAGCAGTTGTGGGACAAACTACAAAAGAAGTACGACACCCAAGATGCGAGTATTAAGAAGTTCATCATTGAGAAATTTCTAAAATTTCAAATGGTGGACAACAAAAGTGTGTCATCCCAAGTACAAAAATTTCAAATGATTCTACATCACCTAGACTTGGAAGGATTGAAGCCCAATGATCAATTCTTGGTTGGGGCATTAATCGAGAAGTTGCCTCCCTCGTGGAATGAGTTCATGAATTACTTGAAACTCAAAATGAAGGAGATGAATTTAGATGAACTTATTGTCAAACTCCAGATTCAAGAGGACAATAAGAAGGCCATGTCAAAGGGGAAACAACCCGCTGAGGCTAAGGTAAATCTGACGGAAGTCAAAGGGAATCGAAGAAAAAAACGGAAATTCCAGAAGGATGGTCGGTCTCAAACAACTGAAAAATTTAAGGGAACATGCTACTATTGTGGTAAAGTTATCATATGACCAAAGACTGCCGCAAACAAAAACATGATAAATGCAAGGATAAGGTAAACATCGTCGAAGACACGCTCCTAGATGATATGATTGAAAAAAATTCAGCATGGTGCTAGAAGCAAACCTTGTTGAGAATCCGATGCAATGGTGGTTGGACACGGGTGCTACCCATCATATTTGTTCCAATAAAGACACTTTCTCCACGTATACACCAGTTACAGATAAGAAGTTGTTCATGGGCAACAAATCCTCTTCAGAGGTGCTGGGGATAGGAAAGGTAATCCTTAAGATGACGTCCGGAAAGGAGCTAATTCTCAAAGAAGTGATGCATGTCCCAGAAATTCGACGAAATCTAATTTCTGGAAATTTATTAGTGAATGCTGGTTTTAGACTAGTGTTAGAGGCTTATAAGTTTGTAATCACTAAAAACGAAACATTTGTAGGAAGGGGCTTCGCATGTGAAAGTCTCCTTAAGGTTAATGCTACACCTATAATGTCGTCTACTTAGAAAGGGGCTTCGCCTGTGAAGGCCTCTTTAAGGCAACTTGTACTGCCTTCTATTATCAATAAAACTGAGCCTTCCTTTTACCTGTTTGTGTTTTCTAATTTATGGCACCATAAATTAGACGTGTTAACTATCAATCTATATTAAGATTGATAGTGTTGGAATCACTGCTGTCTATCGACATAAACTCTCAACATAAGTGTGAGGTGGGCATAGAGACAAAGACTCTCTAAGAAGTCCCCTTAGATCTGTCTAAAGGGAAATCACTCCTCCAGAACTCACACATATCAACATATATGTTTTAAAGTTCGCTCACGCTAGAGGGGGGAACAAGTACTTTGTGACTTTCTTGGATGATGACACAAGGTTGTGCTACCTTTACTTACTTTAAAGTAAAGACGAAGCTTCTAAAAGCATCTAAGCGCCACAAAACAAAGTTGAGAACCAACAATGCCAATGGGTCTATAGACAAGTAAAAATCTAAGACATCCATACGTATGTTCACAACCATCGCCGCCTTGTGGGATCTTGAAATACATCAAATGAATATTAAGACAATCTTCCTAAATGATGATTTGGAAGGAGAAATATACATAGACCAATTAGAGGGGTATGTGGTTCCAGAACAAGAGACAAAGGTCTGTCTTCTTGTCAAATCATTGTACAGGCTGAAACAGGCCCAAACAATGGCATGAGAAATTTGATAGTACCCTACTATCGAAAAGGGTCTCTATTAACAAGTGTGATGAGTGTGTTTACATGAAGAGGAAATGACCGATTCATTAGGCATAAGTAATGACCGATTCATTAGGCATAACATTCCTCTATGTGAACGACTTTTTGATCACTTGGTGTAGTCCTAGGGTAATCCTAGAGACTAAAAATGTGCTAAAACAATGCATTGACATGAAAGATATGGGAGTCATAGATGTTATCTTAGGGATCAAGATCTCTAAGACAACTAACGAATTGGTCTCGTCTCAATCTCACTACATCAAGGGTGTGATGAAGAAATTTGAGATGTTCGACAACATCCAGAATCGACACCATTGGATAGAAGTCAAAAGATTGACAAACATCTTGGTGTGCTCGTACGTCAGGATCAATACGCATAGGTAATTGGGAGTCTGATGTATATCAAACTACACTCAACCTAATATCGCGTATGTAGTCAATAAATTGGCAAGACTCATTTGTAAGTTGAATGACTGCATGGTATCTTAGAAGATATTCCATATTGGGATAAATCTGTGACTTCTATAATGATCCACTGCAACCGTCAGTAGTCTCTAGGAAGGACACGAAGTTCTATTTACAATGACAAGTCTCGTCATATTTGACGGAGACATGAGTCCATTAGGTAGATGATCACCTCGGGTGTTATTTCTATTGATTACGTAAAATCTAAAGAAAACATCGTAGATCCCTTGACGAAGGGAATGTCCAAAGATCAAATGTTCTGTCTGTCTAGGAGAATGGGCTTAAAACCCAAACAATAAGAAACGATACAGTGGACACCCAACCTTACAGACTGGAGATCCCAGGAATAAGGTTCAATGGGAAAATTAAATTGTAAAGGTTCAGTGAGCGCTTCGGTGGAAGCAAGAGCACTTCGGATTATGATTTCTTCTTAAGAAACATAATCCAAGACCATTCCCGTGATAGACAAAAAATGTTACCTGCAGAGGGGTAAATGATAAGTTTCCAAACCTTTAATGATCCTCAATACTTGAGGTTAAGTTAGGAAATTTTTAATGGTTCCTAACTCTTGTATAACTGGGTATTGCAGGATACCTTGTAGGAGACCACCTATTTAAGTACAAGACATGCCACCTCAAATGAACGTACTTAAGAATCCAAGTGTGTCCACGGCCCACGACGGACAAAACACTAGAAAGATTGAGTAGGAAAGGTGTTGTGTTGGTATCATTGTCTTGACATATACTAAACACTGATGGTTGGTAATTAGAGTTAGAAGCTTCATAGTCCAGTGCTACAGGCTTTTTTCGACAAAAATAAGAGGAAAAGGACCCGACTTTAGGACCTCAAGACATCACGTTCACCGCGTAGTAAATATGTCCGATGGTATTCTACTATGGAAGGTTCAAAGCTCCGGCTACCTTTCCAGATGCAATATCGTTTCGCCAAGTGATTGCTAGAACGACACCATACGCGTGCACCAAAATCTCTTCCAAGAGGGATTGTTGGAAATATTTATTAAACGTGAAATAAAGTTAATCCTATTTAATTACGAATCGAACAATTAGGGGCCCACACGTCAGAAACGTTGTTTCCACACACATGTACATACAATGTCAATGATCATAATTTCCTTAATGGAAGAGATATTGGTACGTATACGAATTGTTTGAGACGTAAGGTAATAGATGGTTATTGGCCAAATGACGTTGGTTTCACGTTGGTAAATGAAGGAAGAACAGTACAAAGTGTGAATATCGAAACGAGTCGGAAAAAGGACCGCGACGCCGGAGAAACATCTCGGCGCCGCGGCGCTGTTAGGCATATTTTATATACACTTTTTGAGTCATTTTTAGTTAGTATTTTACTCATTTCGTTTGTGTTTAGTATAGTATTATGGTCGTTTTTCTTTCTTTTGAGTCACAGCGGTCATAAATGGAGAAATGACAAAATGAAGATGAAATGAGCTTAATTGAGGTGTAATTGCACGAGAAAAGGCCAAGAAATAAAGTCTAAAAAGTCCCGGAAAGTATAGAAGAGATCTAACGAAGTCCGGACGAAAAAAGGATACAAAACCGAAAAACTGGAAAAATAACGCCCCAGGCACCACGACGCTGAATTTGTTGCATGCTCTGATTTTGCCCAGGGTGTTCAGGTGCCGCGGCGCCACCCAGCAGGGCCACGGCTCCAAGGCGGAATTCTGATTTTCTGGGCTGATTTTCGAAGGGCAAAAGGGTCTGAAACACAATTTTTCTCAACTATATAATCCTAAAACCCTGACCTAAAGGGGGGGGGGGAGCTTGGAGCACCTTGTACATAGTCCACAACACAACTCTTGGAGGCTAGAAGATTGGAGACCTAGTTCTAAGTACTTTTTCTTTCTTTAATTTTCAATTCAGTTCATGTTGGATTTTGTATTAGTTCTTAGCATGTCTATGGCTAGGAGCTAAACACTTTATTAGGGCTTTCCTATTGAATCGCTTGAACTTCTATTTCATGAATTAATGCATTAGTTTGATTTCTTCTTCACTTGATTAAGATTTATTCAATATTGGTATGAATGTTTGATAGTTAACTGGCCATTAATTATCATAATCTATATGATTTCGAATCAATGACCGAGAGGAGAGATTTGGATATGCTGTAATTGAATAGACATAGGTTAAAATCGCGGACGAAAGTACCCCGATACTTGTGTAGCATTATAGGTTATTGTTCTTAATCCTCATATGTGATAAATCCTATCATAGAAATATAGAAGGGTTCTGCACTGGGGTTGAGCGATTATATATCCTAACCGGAATATAAGACAGTCTAGTTAACCGCTATCTTAACGTAGAAGAAGAAGTCATTCTAGTTGCATTAGGGATTGAAAAGAGTAGATAGTCGAGGATATTGGAAGCCCTAATTCCTTCATAACTGATTAAACCTCAATAATTTGGTTTACTTCTTGCAATTATTCTAGTAGTTAGATAAAACCCCAAATCAATTATCGTTTGTCAAATAGATAACCTAGAATAGATGTTCGGTAATTAAAAACTAGTCTTTGTGGACGATAAACTCGGTCTTACAAGACTATATTACTTGTAATGATACGTACACTTGCGTGGGCACGTGAAAATCGCCCAACAGCGCCGTCAGATGATCATGCGCGGTGACGCCTAACTCTTCGGTTCCGGCGCCACGCTAACTCGCAGCCGCGGCGCTGCGACAGTTTCAGGCCGTTGGAGAAGAATAAAAACTGACGTTTGAGCTGACTTTGGAGGATTAACTCTCCATTATGTGGCTCATGAATTCAGCCATTATTTAGCTGAATTGTAACTCCATATTCAAGGCCATTACATGGTCATTCAAGGCCATTATTAGGCTAATGGAAGGTCATCTTCTCCAACACTATAAAATGATGCCTTGGGGTCATTTGGAAACACACTTTACACACTTGACAATACATTTCTGAAAGTATTCTTCCTCTCTTGCAATAATTCTAGTAGTTAGATAAAAACCCAAATCAATTATCGTTTGTCAAATAGATTACCTAGAATAGATATTCGATAATTAGAAACCAGTCTCTGTGGACGATAAACTCGGTCTTACAAGACTATATTACTTGTAACGATACGTACACTTGCGTGAGCACGTGGAAATCGCCCAACAGGCGCCGCCTGCAGGACCGCGGCACCGGTGATTCCCGGAACTCTATGAAGTTCCGGCGCCACGGCGCCAACCTGCAGGGCTGCGGCGCTGCGACAGTTTCAGTTCATTGGAGAAGAATAAAAATTGACGTTTGAGCTGACTTTGGAGGATTAACTCTCCATTATGTGGCTCATGAATTCAACCATTATTTGGCTGAATTGCAACTCCATATTCAAGGCCATTACATGGTCATTCAAGGCCATTATTATGCTAATGGAAGGTCATCTTCTCCAACACTATAAAATGATGCCTTGGGGTCATTTGGAAACACACTTTATACACTTGACAATATATATCTGAAAGTATTCTTCCCCTCTTGCAATTATTCTAGTACTTAGATAAAAACCCAAATCAATTATCGTTTGCCAAATAGATAACCTAGAATAGATGTTCGGTAATTAGAAACCAGTCTCTGTGGATGATAAACTCGGTCTTACAAGACTATTACTTGTAACGATACGTACACTTGCGTGAACCCGTGGAAATCTCCAACAAGTTTTTGGCGCCGTTGCTGGGGACTGACGTACTTTCAATATCGAATTATCTATTTTTATTTCTAATTTGGTTTGTATATATTCGGTTATGTTATTGTATTTCTAATTTGGTTGCTCCAGGAACAAGTTTCTAACTTGTTCTGCGAGCATCTTTTTAGCACCTTTTGTTATTTTTCTTATATTGTAGGTAAAGTTGAAAAAAATGGACTACTACTACTATCAGGGGCAGTGGAATCATCAACAACAGCCTAACTCACAGGTTCCTGTTGAGTGTATTTTATACACTCTTTTGAGTCCTTTTTAGTTACGTATTTTACTCTTTTCGTTTGTATTAGTATAGTGTTAGGTTGTTTTTCTTTCATTTTGTGTCACAGCGGTTATAAAGGAGAGAATGCTACCTATGAGGACGAAATGAGCTTAACTGAGATGCAAATTTCACAAGCACAGCCCAAGGAATGAAGCCTAAAAAGTGCCACGAAGAATAGAACAAATCAGGCGAAACCGGACAAGAATCAAGGAGGCACCGCGGTGCGTGGCAAGGTAGCACCGCGGTGCCATAGAACTGCGGGCAAGTGAATTAGCATCGCGGCGTAAAAATGGCCGAAAGTCCGAACTTGAAACACCGTCGAAGGCACTGCGGTTCCGGGAAGAGGCACTGCAGTGCCATATTTCCAGTAGCCAGCAGTGATTTCATGAACCATTTAGCACCGCGGTGCTTGTCAGAAGAACCGCGGTGCCTACGCGTAATTTTCAGTTTCCTGGGCCGAATTGGACATAGTTTTCATGGTACAAAGCAAGGTTTTTCTCAAATATATATACCCTAAACCCTGCTCATTAAGAAGGGACCATATACCATATTCTAAACACAACTTTGGAGAGGAGAAAAGGAGGCAAGACACAATTGGAGACATCTCATTGTTCAAGTTATTTTCTTTCATTTACTTTATTTCATTTTATGTTGGATTGAAATTTAGTTCTTGACATGACAATGTTTAGGAGCTAATACTTTAGTAGGATTTCCATCGAATATTCTTGAAGCTCTTTCATATAGTTAATGCATAGTTTTTGAATTCTTCTTCAGCATATTATGATCTATTCAATATTGTTATGATTGCTTGATAATTAACTATCTATTAATTGTCATCACTTATATGATTTCGAATAAAAAATCTGAAAGGTGAGATTTGAATATATTGTAATTGTCTAGACATAGGTTAAAATCGTGGACGAAAGTACCCCGATACTTGTGTAGTATTTAAGGTTATTGTTCTTAATCCTCGTGTGTGGTAAAATCTATCATAGAAATATAGAAGGTTTCTGCACATGGTTGAGCTCTTGTATGTTCTAACCGGAATAGAATGACAGATTAGTTAACCTGCTATCTTAATAAGAAGAAGAATTATTAGCATTGCATTAGCACATGAAAGAGTGGATAATTGAGGAGATCGGAACCCTATTTCCTTCATAACTGTTATAAACCCAAAGGCTTATAATATTTAGTTTATTTCCTGTAATTAGTCATAATTCGTAGTTATAATTCTCAAACTAAAGAACGTCAACCAAATAGATACCATAGGATAGATAATCAGTACTTAATAAACCAGTCTCTGTTGATGATAAACTCGGTCTTACAGACTATATTACTTGGAACGATACGTACACTTGCGTAAGCACTTAGAAATATCGCAACAAGTTTTTGGCGCCGTTGCCAGGGACTGGCGTACTGTTAATATCGATTTATCTATTCTTATTTCTAATTTGTTTTTTTTCCAGTTTTTTTATTTATTTTTCTTTTATTTTGCTTTAGTGATGTCTGCCGTGATCTGTTTGCTGTTTTTGATTAGTCTCAGGAACTTAGTTTATGCGAAGTAGGAGAGGAGCTGACATTCCTATCCATCTGAATCCTGAGATTGAGAGATTGTGCAGACAGAACATGAAAGAGAAAAGAGCAGCTGATTCCTTAGCAATGGGAGATCAGCGAAATAATAATTTGGGGGATGATGAGTTATCACCTATTTTAAGACAAGTCCCTGCAGAAAGGAGCTTGGGGTACTATGTGATGCCAACCATTACAGGAGTACAGACTTGCATCCGGCTTCCAGCGGTTGAAGCCAATAATTTCGAGATCAAACCAGCCATATTGCACATGGTTCAGAGCTCAGTTCAGTTTGGGGGATTACCGTCTGAAAATCCTCACTTGCATCTTGCAAACTTCTTGGAGCTGTGTACAACGTTTAAATATAATGGTGTTACTGATGACGTCATTCGGTTGAGACTCTTCCCATTCTCACTCAGGGATAGAGCAAAGTGATGGATGAACTTATTACATGCGAACTCCATCACTACATGGCAAGACTTAGCCCAGAAGTTTCTTGTCAAGTTCTTCCCCCTAGCTAAGGCAGCGAAGCTCAGAGGTGAATTTAATAACTTCTATCAGCTGGAGGGAGAACCATTATATGATACATGGGAGAGGTTCAAAGACTTGCAGAGAAAGTGCCCACATCATGGGATTGAGAAGTGGATGCTAGTCCACATATTTTACAATAGGCTGTGTGGTACAACTCGTACCATCATTGATGCTGCAGCAGGAGTTATGTTCATGAAAAAGAGTGCTAATGAGGCACATGATTTTCTATAGGATATGGCCACAAACAACCATCAGGGGGCCGATGAGAGAGCAGTGAACAACAGGAAAGTGGCTGGAATTCATTAACTAGATGTTGTCACTGCATTGACTGCGCAGGTAGCCATTCCTAGCTACAGGGAGGGCACTTATTGATGTCGAGAAAAGAGAGCTTAAACTCAGAGTTCAAGATGAGGAGATGACTTTCACAGTTTTCAAGCCTTCCTGAACCACAAGTCACGGATAGATGTTTTGCTATTGGGGTAGTTGACAAGGTTGAGCCTGAGAAGAGCCTCACAAGTACTGATGCTCATGGGGTACCACCAAAGCAGCATGAAGAACTTCATGGTAAGACTTTTGAACTAGCAATTGATGAAAAAAAATTAAACTCATCTGAAATCAGAACTGTGGAAAAGAAGAGGAGGAAGAGAAAGAGAATGGTGCTAAAATGGACGAAGGGGACACTCTACCCCCTTGATCTAGTAAATAATCTGCGTCCGATCAAAAGACGTTAAAGACATCGCTACATGGGAGACAATCTAATGTTTTAAGTATGTTATTTCAATTCTTGTTTTAGTTTATTTTCTTTTGTCTTGAACAGTCTCACGATCTGGTATGTTTAGTATTTTTGGATGACAGATAAAGGCAGGAAATGACTCCGAGGAGAGAAGGGCAAAAAAGGCTGAAAAACTGGAAAAATCGAAGTAGCAGGGAATAAGCACCGCGGTGCCTGGATCATGGACCCCGGTCCCTCACAGGAAGTGTGCACAGAAAATTCATCCCCCCTCTTAGACCTCCGTTATGACCGCTGTGTTGTGTTAGTAAGTTATCCCTTTATTTTTTTAGTCTTCACACATTGGGGACAATGTGTCGATTAAGTTTGGGGGGTGTCTTTTTGTTTTGAGTCTTTTTTATTTGTCTTTATGTTGTTTTATGTGTTTTTGAATCATTTTTTTAATGGATCATGCATGTTGTAGTTGCTAACGATATTGAGTGGATAAAGTAGGATAATGTAATGGAATTGAAAGCAAAAATCTGTGTGCTTAAGTTAGATATGCAAAAAATTCATGACATCTAATTATTTAGGATATTTGTGCTTAGCCTATGTGTGTCAGTATGGAAAGAAAGGTTGAGAAATGTCTAGAAAATCTGGTTGTTTGTTATTTGAGGTGAAATAATTAAGATGTACATGTTTAGGGAGATGATTCAGACATTTATTTGATAGTCCTTCTGACCCTTCATTACCTATCCTGACATAAATTGTATCACTACTCATCCCTTTGAGCCTAAAATAAGATCTTTCTTTGACACCCTATGATTCTCTGTTTGTGCCATAAGTAATAATTGAAAGTTAGTGAAATGAAAAGTGTTGAAAAAGAAATAAAAGAGAGAATACAAATTTGATGTACCTCAAGGAAAAATATGCAAAAAGTTGAAGTTTGGGGTGCTTGTTATTTATAATGTATCTCATTCTCTCAAAAAAGAAGAAGGGAGAAAGTGGGTATGAAACTAAAAAGAAAACCAAAAGAAAGAAAGGAGTTGAATGAAAAATGTTTATGGTACGTAATTGAGCCTAAATGCCTACTTTTACCTACCCCTGCCTAAGCCTCCATTACAACCCTTAAAAGTCATGATGATCTTTAATATGTATGTCTATGATTAGTGGAGAATAACAAGTAAACAAGTCTATAGCGTTTGGAAAAGATGGAATGAAATTGACATGCATAGGTTAGGTGTTTGTATTTCTATTGATCATCATCTAAGTGAATTTGCGAAATATCTAACTTGAAATTCTAGATTGCTAAACATTCATGCTATGTATGTTCTAACATATTATCCCAACTTTCATCCATGATTTTGAAGAAGCATTGCTATAACTACTTGATCCATTTCATTGAGTCTTTTATTTTATTTTGTCTTTGTTAGTGCTTTACTCGAGGGCGAGTAAAGTGTAAGTTTGGGGGTGTTTGTTGAGTGTATTTTATACACTCTTTTGAGTCATTTTTAGTTACGTATTTTACTCTTTTCGTTTGTATTAGTATAGTGTTAGGTTGTTTTTCTTTCATTTTGTGCACAGCGGTTATAAAGGATAGAATGCTATCTTTGAGGACGAAATGAGATTAACTGAGATGTAAATTGCACAAGCACAACCCAAAGAATGAAGCCTAAAAAGTGCCACGAAGAATAGAACAAATCAGGCGGAACCGGAAAATAATCAAGGAGGCACCGCGGTGCCTGGCAAGGTAGCACCGCGGTGCCATAGAACTTCGGGCAAGTGAATTAGCGTCGCGGCGTAAAAATGGCCGAAAGTCCGAAGTTGAAACACCGTCGAAGGCACTGCGGTTCCGAGAAGAGGCACTGCGGTGCCATATTTCCAGTAGCCAGCAGTGATTTCGTGAGCCATTTAGCACCGCGTAATTTTCAGTTTCCTGGGCCGAATTGGACAGAGTTTTCATGGTCCAAAGCAAGGTTTTTCTCAAATGCATATACCCTAAACCCTCTGCTCATTAAGAAGGGACCATATACCATATTCTAAACACAACTTTGGAGAGGAGAAAAGGAGGCAAGACACAATTGGAGACATCTCATTGTTCAAGTTATTTTCTTTCCTATAATTTATTTCAGTTTATGTTGGATTGAAATTTAGTTCTTGACATGACAATGTTTAGGAGCTAAATACTTTAGTAGGATTTCCATCGAATTTTCTTGAAGCTTTTTCATATAGTTAATGCATAGTTTTTGAATTCTTCTTCAGCATATTAGGATCTATTCAATATTGTTATGATTGCTTGATAATTAACTAGCTATTAATTGTCATCACTTATATGATTTCGAATCAAAAGTCTGAAAGGTGAGATTTGAATATGCTGTAATTGTCTAGACATAGGTAAAAATCGTGGACGAAAGTACCCCGATACTTGTGTAGTATTTAAGGTTATTGTTCTTAATCCTCCTGTGTGGTAAAGTCTATCATAGAAATATAGAAGGTTTCTACACAAGGTTGAGCTCTTGTATGTCCTAACCGGAATATAATGACAGATTAGTTAACCTGCTATCTTAATAAGAAGAAGAATCATTAGCATTGCATTAACACGTGAAAGAGTGGATAGTTGAGGAGATTGTAACCTTATTTCCTTCATAACTGTTATAAACCCAAAGGCTTATAATCTTTAGCCTATTTCCTGCAATTAGTCATAATTCGTAGTTATAATTGTCAAACTAAAGAACGTCAATCAAATAGATATCATAGGATAGATAATCAGTACTTAATAAACCAGTCTTTGT
This sequence comes from Przewalskia tangutica, assembly GCA_029844215.1. NCBI lineage: Eukaryota > Viridiplantae > Streptophyta > Magnoliopsida > Solanales > Solanaceae > Przewalskia > Przewalskia tangutica. Next base: position 10,785,924 of record CM056739.1, on the reverse strand, counting down.
GGATGATAAACTCGGTCTTACAGACTATATTACTTGGAACGATACGTACACTTGTGTAAGCACTTAGAAATATCGCAACAAGTTTTTGGCGCCGTTTCCGGGGACTGGCGTACTGTTAATATCGATTTATCTATTCTTATTTCTAATTTGGTTTTAATTTTCAGTTTTTTTATTTATTTTCTTTTATTTTGCTTTAGTGTTGTCTGTTATTTTTTATTAGTCTCAGGAACTTAGTTTATACGAAGTAGGATAAGAGCTGACATTCCTGTTACACCCCGTAGTTCGGGTCATGCTTAGGGGGGCGTACGAAAGGGATTAAGTTTTAAATTTTAGGATGATGGGTTGACGGAATGTTTCGGACGGGTTGTTAGTCAACTTTGAGGCGGTTTATGTCCCGCTACATTGAGAGTTCCTAGGTGTTTCAAAGGCCTAGTGCGTAGTTCGTTGAGTCTAGTTTCCAACGCAACCAACCGCTCGTCGATAGGACATCGGGGTAGAAAGTTATGGAGGTTACAAGTTCAGTCGCAATGGCGTAAAAGCAACATCGATGCAGGGCCAGTGCACGGCCTGGATAAACTGAGAAAACGCTGAAGATGCAGCGCCGCGGCGCCGAGGCGGAGTTTTTGGCGGAAAAACTGAGGAAAATCAGATATTTCTTTTAAAAAGGCCATGGGAGGGTGCCAAGTGTCCCCCCCCCCCCCCCATCTGATTTTTGCATGTCCTATTTATTGACCAAGTCTTCAAGACTTGGTCATTCTTCAAAGCTCTTTCTTCTCTCTAAAAAGCTCTTCTCTCTCTCTAAAATTCCTCTCCCTTCTCTCTAGAAATTCAAGAAGAAACCTAAGCCTAGAGAAATTCTGAAAAGGTGGCAAGAAGGAAACTTGTTGGCAAGCTTGTAGGGGTTTTGTGAAGGTGATTGTGGAAAGAAGACAAGTGAAAGTTGTTGGATTAATTTGGGTAAGCTCTAAGGTAACAATCTCTTCTTTATTCTTGAGTAAATTATGTTGCATGTGAGGAAGAAAAGACTTATAGTGGACAATATTGTCTTTAGATGTATTGCATGTAGAAATTGGATAAGAATTTGGATTAAAATGGAATTGGATAAAAAATTATGTTGTTATACCTCAAAATTGCCAAATTGGACCTTGTAGTTGTATGAGTGGTTATGTATTGTGGGGCAAACTTTTACACGTCCAAATTAGGCGTGTAATCCCCTTTGTGTTGATTGGATTATTGAGCCTTAAAGGTGGCGTGTTTGGTTATTGAATTCGGCATTGAAAAAGGTGGCAAAGTATGTAGAAACAAAGGAAGTGCTGTCCAATTCTCCGTAGGAATAAGGGACGTTTCTATTAGAATGTTATACGTTGAAGATAAAGGCTAATGGACGTATTATGGTCATTATAGGTTAAACATATTACGCGTGGTATTGTGGACTTGCAAGTGGATTGACCCGAAGAGGTATGTGGAACTTTCCTATCTCTTGAGCATGAGTAGTTGTACTTATATAGTACGGTAGACGTACAAGACTTTGATGTCCCTTACTTGTTTTAAGAATGGCCAAGTTTGGTAAGTAAGGGGATTAACTCACTTCTTTAAAAAGTATCAATGATGTCTTAAGTTTTCAAAGTTAAGGGACTTGAAGTGTTTTAAGTATACGATACTTGTTTCGTTTTAATAAGTATAAGTCCCTTGGATATAGGGAAATGTATTTGACTAATGTATAAAGTTAATATAACGACTTTATGGGAAGTTGGTTATATTAGCTTTATGGAAGGTTAACAAAAGAAAGATTTACTCTAAGTAAGGTAAGTACGGATAAATGATTTGAATTTGTGAAAGACAAATTGATTTTAAGGCATTAAGTGCCTAAGGTTTTAAAAGGAATGAAGTCACTTGATTTAGAAGCCTATGATATTTCTAAAAGGAAATGTGACTTGTCTTGAAAAGTAGTCGTGACTTGATACTACGGTTATTAGTATCTTGGAGTTTTGTATAAAAAAGAGTCATTTCTTAAATGGTTAGAGGTACGTGGTACTTGGGTTGAATTTCCGGATTTTCTCTTAAATGACATGTTAGTGCCTTCAGTAAACTAAAATGAGAGGATAGATTAATAATGTTAATAAGAAGTTAGGGTATTTCTTAACTTGCTTATGTTATGATAAGCCGGTAGCGCTTATGTTATATATGATAGCCGGTTGTGCTAGGTTATGTATTCTTACGGGGTAGACCCCGGGTTATTCTTGTTATTTCCTTTGGACATACTGACACGATGGATGGTCCACAGGTATGCGTCCATTAGGATGGTTTACTACTTATGCCATGGATTTGCTACCCATGATGCGAGTGCGGCGCTTGTACTCATGCGGGCCCACCGGGTCGATGCGAGTGAAATAGTCCCATGCGGGTGAAATAGTCTCATGCGAGGCGGATGACCTCATGCGGGTGAAATAGTCCCATGTGGGTGAAATAGTCTCATGCGAGGCGGATGACCTCATGCGGGTCCACAGGACCTATGCGGGTGAAATAGTCCCAGGAGTAGGATTGCTCAATGATACTACGGGCGAGAGACCCTGTTTTGATCATGAGCCTCCTATTTTTATGCAGTAAAGTTTATACTTGTTACTCTCATTGTTAGTAAGACACAGTGCAATGTAATTTGATTTTCATCCATGACTCCAGCTTATTTTAGACTTATGATATTATTACGATTTTCCGCTTTGCATACTTGGTACATATGTAATCGATCCCTTCCTCGGGGGCTGCGTTCATGTCGCAGGTAGGGGTAAGCAGGTGGTGGATCCTCTTTCTTAGGATCTTTGCTCAGGTGTCAGAAGCTCCATTTCTCCGGAGGCTTGACTTTTGGTACGGTTCTCCCTGGTGTTGTAGATGTTTTGTACATTCAGGGGTATGACGGGGCCCTGTCCCGTCATAGTGGTTACACATTCTTAGAGGTCGGTAGTCCAGTCCTGTTATAAATTGGGTTGTTAAGGATGTAACTGCTCAGTTTTGTTATATTTATGTTTACGGTAAGGTAGCCCTTTTGGGTTAGCCTGTTTCATATTTTATATGGGTTCTTGTTTGAGAGTTTATTTCCCCTGGTTTTCTCTGATGTTGTATCACAAGGGTGTCCGAGGTAAGGCACCAGTCGCGGGTCCGAGGTCGGGTCGTGACAATTCCTATCCCTCTGAACCCTGAGATTGAGAGATTGTGCAGACAGAACATGAAAGTGAAAAGAGAAGTTGATTCCTTAGCAATGGAAGATCAGCGAAATAATAATTTTGGGGATGATGAGTTACCGCCTGTTTTAAGACAAGTCCCTGCAAAAATGAGCTTGGGGGACTATGTGATGTCAACCATTATAGGAGTACAGATTTGCATCCGGATTCCAGCGGTTGAAGCCAATAATTTCGTGATCAAACCAGCCATATTGCACATGGTTCAGAGCTTAGTTCAGTTTAGGGGATTGCCGTCTGAAGATCCTCACTTGCATCTAGAAATTTCCTGGAGCTGTGTGCAATGTTTAAATACAATGGTGTTACTGATGACGCCATTCGGTTGAGACTTGTTATACCTCGTAATTCCAGAGTAGGTATGTGAGGACGTACGTATAAATGTATAAGCCCTAATTAGGTAAATGATGAAATATTTTGGACCAATAGGAGAGCGACATGTGTCACCAAAAAAAAAAAAAAGGGCAAGGTGGACGTTTTCTAGAAGGCAAGTGGACAAGGCAAGTGGTCAAAAGTCTTATAATGAGATATTAGAATTTAAGTGAATTGAGATCAAGAGATTAACCATGTATATAATTGATTAATTATGGGATTGATTATTAATGGAGGGAATTGTCGCGCCCTTTTCTGACCGCGACATTTATTTTCTAACTCCTGCTCAAATAAAAAGGTTAGAAAATAAATAATAAATAATAAAATGCTAATAAAGTTTAAGAGGCTCAAAGGTTTTTTAAAAATTGTCAAAGATGCTAAAGTTTAAAAGGGTGATAAAATGCTAAAGGGTTGCTAGAATGCTAAGGGTTTGCGGAGTCGCCACCTAATTAATTGAGTGAATTAGGACACCTAAATGTTTAACTAGTTTAAAGTCAACACTAACTCCATTTTTATGGTCTGCTAAACTTAATGAGATTTCGGGTAAGGGTTCTTTATTAATCTAGAGGGAAGGGGTTAGGCACCCTCTAAGATCCGCTAACTTGCGGTTATCCTGCCAAACCTAGGGTAATTAGATTCAAATGCATGCTTTAAAAGTACTTAAGCAAAAGATATTTGTGAGTATAAAAGAAGTGTTTTTGACCAACATAAGAATATAAGACTTTGTTTAAAATATATGTAAAGTTAGTTCTAATTGAAAACGGGCATTTATGAAGTAATTAGGAAACCTACGAAATTATCTTATAAGGTACAATATGGAGGTGATAATGCAAAATCTACTATGACAAAATATATGCTTATAGGGTGTGTATTATGCGAAGGCCAATAATCTTGTGATTTAAATAATTTTTCCTATGTGAATGCTAATGGGAATTCATAAAAAAAACGATTTTTTCCTCATGTTAGAATTCAGTAACAAATAATGTCTAGATTACCTAAATAATTATGTGAGTGACAGCTACTAAATGATCTAATTATAATGTAAGCATGTTAAATGATTAACTAAATGGGGAAGCAGGTTTCATAACGTCAAACTACTTTCTGAACTATAGATTCAAGGTTTACCTATTAAAATATTCTATTAATAGCGTAATGTTAGATAAATTAATTTACAACAAATTAAATGAATGGGGGCGGGGTAGAAAAATGATAAGAGGTGACTCGAAGGAATGGCGGTGTCATTCGCCGGTGGCTTGGAATTTTCGAGGCGGAGATGAAGATGCATATAGATGTAGGTCTTCGTTGGTTGTAACTCATGAGAAGTCTCGCAATGAGACTTTTCGTTTGGCTCCGATGCGTGCCATGCAAAAGAAAGGAAATAAGATTAGTATATATCTTAATTATTTGAATCATAAAAATCTACACACACATGATCCATGCTTATACGCAACCAGTACACAAAGGTATAGATCAACAAGAATCGAGGCCATCTCACGCAAATACAAGAAACGTAAGGAATTTAATTGCAGATTTATATTCAGAAATATTGCGCTGGGCAGTCCAAGTACAAGAGCTTATTCAACTTAAACTAGCAGAATGGATCCAAAGGCTCCTGGCAGCATATCACAGACCACACAATTTATTTGCCAATTTAGATATGCATAATAAGCCAACAGAAGAGCTTAGTCAACTTAAGCTAGCAGAATGGATCCAAAGGCTCCTGGCAGCAAAGCATATATCACAGATCACACAATTTAATTGCCAATTTAGATATGCATAATAAGCCAACAGAAGAGCTTAGTCAACTTAAGCTAGCAGAATGGATCCAAAGGCTCCTGGCAGCAAAGCATATATCACAGATCACACAATTTAATTGCCAATTTAGATATGCATAATAAGCCAACAGAAGAGCTTAGTCAACTTAAGCTAGCAGAATGGATCCAAAGGCTCCTGGCAGCAAAGCATATATCACAGACCACACACAATTTTAGGCCTAACATATGGTAACATGTAGAGAAAGATAAAGAAAATAGGCCTGCGCAACAGTCTGTGTTTATTAAAGGCAGTCTAGGCTAATACAGTTTTAAAGCAGTGACTACAAGAATTGAGTTAAGTACATGTATTGGCCATAAAACTCAGATAATCTCATAGTAGTACATAAATCATGCTGGAAACAAACAGGGACTAAAATCATACTGATTTTAAGTGTTTTGCAATGCTAGATTGTTTTGGTTTAACTGAGTCAAAGAAATGAATTTGAGAGGGAGAAAATCAGATATCAAACATGCACATTTCCAGCTTATCTAAAAAAAAACAGTGGGTGAGCATTTTAGGATGGAATAGAAACATATGTGCCCCCCTTTTTTATGATTCAGATTTTTAAGTCAAGTTTAACAAGAAGTTAGAAATATAGGACCAATTTATACCCATAACAAGAAATCAAAGTCAATGCAATCTCATACAAACACTTTCGTACATCATAGTGAATTTCGACAATAGCGATACAAACCAAACCAAGATTACTCCTAACATATCTTTCACTTAACAAGCTATTTGACATAGATAAACATACACATGATTCAGATGCATACTAAGAAAGACAATACACACTCATAGATAGATAATGCAGGACTCAATGAGAATCAAGGGCCTTCATATCCCTAAGTTTAAACCATTTCTTAGACCCTTCTATTAACTTAGGTAGTTTCCAATATCAGACTGCCTTCCATACATGTCTACTATACGAGAACATGAGTATAAACCAAGATTGGATGCAAACAGGGCCATAACTCAAAAGATAGAAACAGAGATGGGTAGGAAATCCAATGTCAAACCTATATGTCATTTGAAAACAAAGCAGATAAGCAATTTTAATATGAACAAATTCAAAGAATCGCAAAGGATACGTATTTCTAGCAAACAACCTAATAACTAAACCAAGCATACATTATATCATATTTCTGACCTTCATTCGACGAATGCTTGTAAGCGAATTACCTACATATTGAGACAACAAATACGAATATACCCGATACAACAAAGAATCGTGATAAAACAAACTTCACATAATCGAATACAGTAATTTCACAAAGAGGATAGGATTTACCTTCTCCTGACACGACCGAGCAACGTATCAAGTCGTCGGTCCAATCGACGGCTTTGGGTTTCATGCGAATAAGGGCAAGGTTTGTTTGCCGATTTTTGGTTTGAATTGAAAGAAGAAGATTTGAACTACCTATTCGTGCTTGCGGTGATGCTCAGGTCCGCCTTGCCTATCGCCCGCTTCCTTGAACTCGCTGCCTCTTGCTATCGAATCGCTTCTTCCCCGAGCTCTGCTTTGTGTCTCTTCCCTATTTCTATGCTATGGGTATGTCGCCTTTCCTCGTGCTCGACAGACGTGCTTATATAGCCTCCTTTCGAGTTCTAATAATGGTAAGTAAATAAAGGCGGATTGGGACGAGATTTGGTGCTGATTCGATCGTGATTTAGGGATTTTATTATGGACGATTCGTATGTGATTTGTTAAGGATTTGTGGGCTATTTTTGGGTCGATTCTCGTGATTTGTTCACGAGATTTGGGTAGATTCGTAAGTGATTCGATTCGAAGGGATTTCGAACAGGTTATGGTAAGGACATCGTTGCAGAAGGAAGGGAAACCCGGATTCTCCGCGAGAATCTCGGGGTTGGAGTGCTGGCGGTGAGGGGGTGCGAAGGCAAGGCGGCGATTGCTCTTTCTTTTAGGGTTCCTCGTTTGAGGGTATTGTCGACGAAGGGAGAGTGAGTATAAGGGGAATGGGGGCCTGGGCGTAATGGGGTTTAGAAGGTGGGCGTGGTGGGAAATGATAAGGTGGGCCATGGGTGTGCTTTGGGCTGGGGTATTATTTAGGGTAGTTAGCTTAATTAGGTATTTAATTAGGTAGTGTTTAATTATTTAATTAGGGGTAAATTGTTTAAATAGGTATTAATAAATTGTGCTTATTAATTAGGTGCTTTATTAATTTAACTGTTATAAATGCGGGTGTGCCATTTAATTAGTGCTTAATATTTTAGAATGCGGCGCTATCATTTAAAATCTTATTATCATGCATTATTGCGAAGTTAAATAAAAAATTGAATTGCGTTTAGATTAAATTACTTAAATGCTGAATGCAAGTACGATATTTAAGAATTGTTTAAAGCCTTATAAATGCGACGCTATTAAAAGCGTATATCAGATTAAAATTGATTTTAAATTACAAATGATTACTAATAAATGCGGCTATGCTACCTGACACGACGTTATCGCTAAATTATTTATTTTATGCATTTATTAATTATTTAAGAATTACGACAAAGCTTAAAGTTAATTAATGCGGGCGCGAGACTCTAAGTGCTTAAAACTCTACGTAAGACGCGATGTCATTATTAAATTAATTATTTATGCCTGTATTTAATGTTTTATTCGCTGCATTTTATTATAAAAATCCTAAAAAATTATTTTACAAAATTAGTGTAATTTTATAGTTAATGGCTGGACGGGAGGGTCAAAATTGGGTGTCAACAGGAATAACTTTTTAGTGGATTATTATGTAGCAAGTAGAGTAAATTTCCTAAGTGACTTATTAGGAGAATCAATTAGGTGTCACCATATGAATTAGGAAATGAATGAGTTATCCAACTTTTCGTTATTTGCATTCACGTGAGAATGTTGTAGGAAGTTAGTATGGAATTTAACTTGGTCCACGTGGGACCTTGTTACTTAAGCAGCTAACGTTTTTTAGCTGTAAATGAACAAGGTAATGGTGGCATTAGTTTAGGATAGGGATCAAGGGTAGATTGAGAAAAAGCCACGTATGTATAAGGTGTCCTATCCTACGTTCACTAGGGGTAAGTCTAAGTACACCTATTTAATAATCCATCACTTCAGTGGTTTAAAGAAAAGAAAAAAAACGTATGAAAAAAACAACAAATCCTCTAACCCTTCATTTATTCTTGGTACGAATTGAAAGTAATCATAAGCAGTACTTCACCTTTCAATTCCATATTGATTTCATTTGGAAATGAGATATCATCACTAAATTTTCTTGAAAAGAACTTCGTGCAAGTATTATTTAAATAACACTCCAGTAGGATATTAGTAAAAGGGGGCTAGTTCTGTTATTTATTAAGGTTGATATTTTACGTGAGACATATTCAACCGAGCAAGTGGATTTAGCCGAGGAGGTATGTGATTCTTCCTATCCCTTTGAGCATGATATTTTCCAAATATATATATAGTACGATAGACGTACGTGTGTTAAACTGAACTTGGTTTTACTTTGATATCTTTGGACTGGAGTTCTAAATAATAAGAATCTTGAATATTTCAAAAGAGTTATGAATCATTTTCGGAAGAAAAGTAATACTGGGGTTTTACAAAAAGCTTAAGGGTTATACTAACTTTATGGGAAGTTAGGTATAACGACTTAAGAAAGATAAGAAAACGGTTTTTATTAGTTGTTTATCAAATGCTTGAAATATTGTCTGAAGATATGGTAAGTTGGTTTGATAGATATGTTATGATACATCGTGTGTTAGTATCTTGTGACGCTTACGTAAGGAGGCTATTCTTGTTATGCTTATATTGTTCAACGATTAGTCGTTGTGTTCGATTCTTGTGATGATTGTATAAAGAGGTTATTCTTATTGTGCTTATGTTGTTTAACGATAAGCTGTTATGTTAGTATTGTACCACTCACCTCTTGACATGTTATACCGGGTTAAGTCGCCGTCACGCGGCGGATGCCTCACGCGTCCAGGGACCTATGCGCGAGCTACGAGTTCCGTGTTAGTGTGCGAGAATACCTCACGCGTCTACATGTGGCTACGCGGACGCGAAAGTCGGGGCGATGCCGATGAGTAGCTACCCTCGATGCGAGGAATACCTCATGCGGGCCTAGGTGGCTTATGCGGACTGCGGGAGTCCAGGATTAGGCATGCATAGTGATACTATGGGCGATTGGCCTTGCTTCGATCATTCGCGGCCTAGAAAAGACTACATAAGATACCTATTATTGCTCTTGTTTGTGATGCACTATGTGCGATTAACTCGGCTGTTTTCATACATACTTGTGAATTGATTTTAAAAATTTTAAGGTTTTATATATTTATATATATCTCATTTCTGATTTCACATACTTAGTACTTGTTAGATCGACTCCTTCGAAGTGCGTTCATGCCGCAGGTAAAGGGAAGCAGGTAGCGGATCCTCAGTCTTAGGATCTTTACTCTGGTGTCAGGAGCTCCATTTCTCCGGAGGCTCGACTTTTGGTATGGTTCTCCCTGGTGTCGTAGATATGTTGTACATTCAGGGGTATGACGGGGCCCTGTCCCGTTATAGTGTTTACATTTCCTTAGAGGTCTGTAGTCCTGTCGCATTTTGGGATTGTAACTGTTCTCTGTTGGGTAATTATATATATATATGCCGAAAGACAACTTTTCTTGGAGGGACTATTCTTACTTTTATTGTTTCATGTCTTGGTTATATTTCGCTGGTTACTCTGATGTTTGGCTACTTGGGTGTCCGGGTAAGGCACCAGTCACGGGCCCGGGAACGGGTCGTGACAAGACTCTTCCCATTCTCACTCAGGGATAGAGCAAAGTGTTGGCTGAACTCATTACAGGCGAACTCCATCAATACATGACAAGACTTAGCCCAGAAGTTTCTTGCCAAGTTCTTCACCCCAGCTAAGGCAGCGAAGCTCAGAGGTGAACTTAATAATTTCTATCAGCTGGAGGGAGAACCATTATATGATGCATGGGAGAGGTTCAAAGACTTGCAGAGAAAGTGCCCACATCATAGGATTGAGAAGTGGATGCTAGTCCACATATTTTACAATGGGTTGTGTGACACAACTCGTACCACCATTGATGTTGTAGCAGGAGGTACGTTCATGAAAAAGAGTGTCAATGAGGCACATGATTTGCTAAAGGATATGACCACTAACAACCATCAGGGGGCCGATGAGAGAGCAGTGAACAATAGGAAAGTGGTTAGAATTCATGAACTAGATGTTATCACTACATTGACTGCGCAGGTAGCCACTTTGACAAAAAAGATGCAGCAGAGTACCATGGCAGTTAAAGCGGTTCAGACACCAGTGGGTTGTGAGATCTGTGGGGGTCCCCATACTTTTGATAGATGCACAGCAGTGGGCCCGAATAATGTGCCCATGGAGCAAGTTCAGGCAGTGGGGAATTTTCAGAGGCCCTACAACAACCCTTACTCCAATACATACAATCAGGGGTGGAGAAATCACCCAAATATTTCGTGGAAGAATGACCAAGGCCAACAACCACAATTTCAGGCCTCATCTTCACAGCAATTCAGCCCACCAGCACCACAAGTGAAGTCAGATGAAATAAGATAAACACTGATGACCTTGGCTAAATTGTACAAGGTTTTCATGGTCCAAAGCAAGGTTTTTCTCAAATATATATACCCTAAACCCTGCTCTTTAAGAATAGACCATATACCATATTCTAAAATCAACTTTGGAGAGGAGAAAAGGAGGCAATACACAATTGGAGACATCTCATTATTCAAGTTATTTTCGTTCCTTTACTTTATTTTAGTTTATGTTGGATTGTAATTTAGTTCTTGACATGACAATGTTTAGGAGCTAAATACTTTAGTAGGGTTTCCATCGAATCTTCTTGAAGCTCTTTCATATAGTTAATGCATAGTTTTTGAATTCTTCTTCAGCATATTAGGATCTATTCAATATTATTATGATTTCTTGATAATTAACTAGTTATTAATTGTCATCACTTATATGATTTCGAATCAAAATTATGAAAGATGAGATTTGAATATGCTGTAATTGTCTAGACATAAGTTAAAATCATGGACGAAAGTACCCCGATACTTGTGTAGTATTTAAGGTTATTGTTCTTAATCCTCCTGTGTGGTAAAATCTATCATAGAAATATAGAAGGTTTCTGCACAAGGTTGAGCTCTTGTATGTCCTAACCGGAATATAATGACAAATTAGTTAATCTGCTATCTTAATAAGAAGAAGAATCATTAGCATTGCATTAACACGTGAAAGAGTGGATAGTTGAGGAGATTGGAACCTTATTTCCTTCATAACTGTTATAAACCCAAAGGCTTATAATCTTTAGTTTATTTCCTACAATTAGTCATAATTTGTAGTTATAATTCTCAAACTAAAGAACGTCAACCAAATAGATACCATAGGATAGATAATCAGTACTTAATAAACTAGTCTTTGTGGACGATAAACTCGGTCTTACAGACTATATTGCTTGGAACGATACGTACACTTGCGTAAGCACTTAGAAATATCGCAACAAGTTTTTGGCGCCGTTGCCGGGGACTGGCGTACTGTTAATATCGATTTATCTATTCTTATTTCTAATTTGGTTTTAATTTTCAGTATTTTTATTTATTTTTCTTTTATTTTGCTTTAGTGCTGTCTGCTGTTTTTTATTAGTCTCAGGAACTTAGTATATACGAAGTAGGGTAGGAGCTGACATTCCTATCCCTCTGAACCCTGAGATTGAGAGATTGTGCAGACAGAACAGGAAAGTGAAAAGAGAAGTTGATTCCTTAGCAATGGTAGATCAGCGAAATAATAATTTTGGGGATGATGTGTTACCGCATGTTTTAAGACAAGTCCCTGCAAAAATGAGCTTGGGGGACTATGAGATGCCAACCATTATAGGAGTACAGATTTGCATCCGGATTCCCGCGGTTGAAGCCAATAATTTTGAGATCAAACCAGCCATATTGCACATGGTTCAGAGCTCATTTCAGTTTGGGGGATTGCCGTCTGAAGATCCTCACTTGCATCTAGAAAACTTCATGGAGCTGTGTGCAATGTTTAAATACAATGGTGTTACTGATGACACCATTCGGTCGAGACTCTTCCCATTCTAACTCAGGGATAGAGCAAAGTGCTGGCTGAACTCATTACAGGCGAACTCCATCACTACATGACAAGACTTAGCCCAGAAGTTTCTTGCCAAGTTCTTCACCCCAGCTAAGGCAGCGAAGCTCAGAGGTGAACTTAAGAACTTCTATCAGCTGGAGGGAGAACCATTATATGATGCATGGGAGAGGTTCAAAGACTTGCAGAGAAAGTGTCCACATCATAGGATTGAGAAGTGGATGCTAGTCCACATATTTTACAATGGGCTGTGTGACACAACTCGTACCACCATTGATGTTGTAGCAGGAGGTACGTTCATGAAAAAGAGTGTCAATGAGGCACATGATTTGCTAAAGGATATGACCACTAACAACCATCAGGGGGCCGATGAGAGAGCAGTGAACAACAGGAAAGTAGTTGGAATTCATGAACTAGATGTTATCACTACATTGACTGCCCAGGTAGCCACTTTGACAAAAAGGATGCAGCAGAGTACCATGGCAGTTAAAGCGGTTCAGACACCAGTAGGTTGTGAGATCTGTGGGAGTCCCCATACTTTTGATAGATGCACAACAGTGGACCCGAATAATGTGCCCATGGAGCAAGTTCAGGCAGTGGGGAATTTTCAGAGGCCCTACAACAACCCTTACTCCAATACATACAATCAGGGGTGGAGAAATCACCCAAATATTTCGTGGAAGAATGACCAAGGCCAACAACCACAATTTCAGGCCTCATCTTCACAACAATTCAGCCCACCAGCACCACAAGAGAAGTCAGATGAAATAAGATAAGCACTGATGACCTTGGCTAAATTGTACAGGGTTTTCATGGTCCAAAACAAGGTTTTTCTCAAATATATATACCCTAAACCCTGCTCTTTAAGAAGGGACAATATACCATATTCTAAAATCAACTTTGGAGAGGAGAAAAGGAGGCAAGACACAATTGGAGACATCTCATTATTCAAGTTATTTTCTTTCCTTTACTTTATTTTAGTTTATGTTGGATTGTAATTTAGTTCTTGACATGACAATGTTTAGGAGCTAAATACTTTAGTAGGGTTTCCATCGAATCTTCTTGAAGCTCTTTCATATAGTTAATGCATAGTTTTTTAATTCTTCTTCAGCATATTAGGATTTATTCAATATTATTATGATTTCTTGATAATTAACTAGCTATTAATTGTCATCACTTATATGATTTCGAATAAAAATTATGAAAGGTGAGATTTGAATATGCTGTAATTGTCTAGATATAGGTTAAAATCATGGACGAAAGTACCCCGATACTTGTGTAGTATTTAAGGTTATTGTTCTTAATCCTCCTGTGTGGTAAAATCTATCATAGAAATATATAAGGTTTCTGCACAAGGTTGAGCTCTTGTATGTCCTAACCGGAATATAATGACAGATTAGTTAACATGCTATCTTAATAAGAAGAAGAATCATTAGCATTGCATTAACACGTGAACCCAAGGGAGCAATGTCAGGAAGTCAGCTTGAGAAGTGGGAAGCAGTTTGAGCAATGTGCACCTCAACTAATGGTCGAAAAGGAAAGGAGTTGGAGAAGACAGGTGAGGTTGAGAAAGAGGGGGTTACTGATGACCGCTCTATTTTAGAGAAGGCCCCCCCGCAGTGATGAGGGAGTATACTGATAAAATTCCTTACCCTCAAAGACTGCAGAATAAGACTTTGGATAAGCAGTTTTCAAAATTTTTGGAGGTACTTAAAAAATTGGATATCAATCTTCCATTCATTGAGGCCTTGGAGCAAATGTCAGCTTATGTGAAGTTCATAAAAGACATCTTGTTTAAGAAGAGGAATCTGACATATTATGAGACAGTAGTGCTGACAGATGAATGCAGCGCTATCTTGCAGAAAAAGCTTACCCCTAAGTTGAAAGATCAAGGGAGTTTCACCCTACCTTGCACCATAGGAAGTGTTACATGCAAGCAAGCCTTATGTGATTTAGGGGAAAGTGTCAATGTGATGCCCCTCTCTGTGTTCAAAAGACTTGGGTCGCGGCGCTGCGACAGTTTCAGGCCGTTGGAGAAGCATAAAAACTGACGTTTGAGCTGACTTTGGAGGATTAACTCTCCATTATGTGGCTCATGAATTCAGCCATTATTTGGCTGAATAGTAACTACATATTCAAGGTCATTACATGGTCATTCAAGGCCATTATTAGGCTAATGGAAGGTTATCTTCTCCAACACTATAAAATGATGTCTTGGGGTCATTTGGAAACACACTTTACACACTTGACAATACATTTCTGAAAGTATTCTTCCTCTCTTGCAATTATTCTAGTAGTTAGATAAAAACTCAAATCAATTATCGTTTGCCAAATAGATAACCTAGAATAGATGTTCGGTAATTAGAAACTAGTCTCTGTGGACGATAAACTCGGTCTTACAAGACTATATTACTTGTAACGATACGTACACTTGCGTGAGCCCGAGGAAATCTCCCAACAAGTTTTTGGCGCCGTTGCCGGGGACTGGCGTACTTTCAATATCGAATTATCTATTCTTATTTCTAATTTGGTTTGTATATATTCGGTTATGTTATTGTATTTCTAATTTGGCTGCTCCAGGAAAAAGTTTCTAACTTATTCTGCGAGCATCTTTTTATCACTTTTTGTTGTTTTTCTTATATTGTAGGTAAAGTTGAAAAACAAATGGACTACTACTACCATCAGGGGCAGTGGAATCATCAACAACAGCCTAACTCACAGGTTCCTGTTGAGTGTATTTTATACACTCTTTTGAGTCCTTTTTAGTTATGTATTTTACACTTTTCGTTTGTATTAGTATAGTGTTAGGTTGTTTTTCTTTCATTTTGTGTCACTGCGGTTATAAAGGAGAGAATGCTACCTTTGAGGACGAAATGAGCTTAACTGAGATGCAAATTTCACAAGCACAACCCAAAGAATGAAGCCTAAAGAGTGCCACGAAGAATAGAACAAATCAGGCGGAACCGGACAAGAATCAAGGAGGCACCGCGGTGCCTGGCAAAGTATCACCGCGGTGCCATAGAACCGCAGACAGGTGAATTAGCGCCGCGGCGTAAAAATGACCGAAAGTTCGAAGTTGAAACACCATCGAAGGCACCGCGGTTCCGGGAAGAGGCACCGCGGTGCCATATTTCCAGTAACCATCAGTGATTTCGTGAGCCATTTAGCACCGCGGTGCCTGTCAGAGGAACCGCGGTGCCGACGCGTAATTTTTAGTTTCCTGGGCCGAATTGGACAGAGTTTTCATGGTCCAAAGCAAGGGTTTTCTCAAATATATATACCCTAAACCATGCTCATTAAGAAGGGACCATATACCATATTCTAAGCACAACTTTGGAGAGGAGAAAAAGAGTCAAGACACAATTGGAGACATCTCGTTGTTCAAGTTATTTTCTTTACTTTACTTTATTTCAGTTTATGTTGGATTGTAATTTAGTTCTTGACATGACAATGTTTAGGAGCTAAATACTTTAGTAGGGTTTCCATCGAATCTTCTTGAAGCTCTTTCATATAGTTAATGCATAGTTTTTGAATTCTTCTTCAGTATATTAGGATCTATTCAATATTGTTATGATTGTTTGATAATTAACTAGTTATTAATTGTCATCACTTATATAATTTTGAATCAAAAGTCTGAAAGGTGAGATTTGAATATGCTGTAATTGTCAAGACATAGGTTAAAATCGTGGATGAAAGTACCCCGATACTTGTGTTGTATTTAAGGTTATTGTTCTTAATCCTCATATGTGGTAAAATCTATCATAGAAATATAGAAAATTTCTGCACAAAGTTGTGCTCTTGTATGTCCTAACCGGAATATAATGACAGATTAGTTAACCTGCTATCTTAATAAGAAGAAGAATTATTAGCATTGCATTAACACGTGAAAAAAGTGGATAGTTGATGATATTGGAACCATATTTCCTTCATAACTGTTATAAACCCAAAGGCTTATAATCTTTAGTTTATGCAATTAGTCATAATTCGTAGTTATAATTCTCAAACTAAAGAACGTCAACCAAATAGATACCATATGATACATAATCGGTACTTAATAAACCAATATCTGTGGACGATAAACTCGGTCTTACAGACTATATTACTTGGAACGATATGTACACTTGCGTAAGCACTTAGAAATATCGCAACAGTTCCACAAGAAGATCAAAATGAGTTGCAGGCAGCCATACTCAGGCTCACCAAGTGACAGACTAAGTTTATGGCTGAGACAAGGGTGTCCTTCACAAATTTGGAGACACAAATAGGGCAGCTGATGGATATGGTAATCAATGTACCGCAAGAAAATCTGCCTAGCAGCACAGTTGTGGGGAGTGATGAGCAGAGTGAAGAACCTGAACCACAACAAGCTGTTAAGAATAATGAGGAATTGAGAGAGATAGTTGGTGTAGAGAAAAAAGAGGTTACTGAGATCCAATTGTTCACCTTTTTAGATTCCTTGGAACTTCTCTTTCCTATACCCGTTGCAGAAAATACACCACCAACTAGCATTGCTGATCCCCAACCAGAAAGTCCATACCCTCAAGGGCAACCCCAAAAGTTGAAAGATGTAGGGAGTTTCACTGATTCCTACATTACAGAGAGTCTAGAAGACAAACATTCCTTGTGTAATTGGGGGATAATCTTAGATCTGAGGCCCTTGTTTGGTGAAATTGTTGTAGCTGGAGTGAGACCTGCAACAATAACTGTGCGGATTGCAAGCCGTTCGCAGAAGGGTCCATTGGGCACTAGCAAAGATTAATTGCGTCCGGCTAAAAGACGTTATAGACAGCGCTTGTTGGGAGGCAACCCAATATTTATTAATTATGTTAGTTTGAGTTTATTTTTATTTTATCTTGAACAGTCTCACGATATGGTATATTCGTGTTTTTGGATGGTAGGTGGACTAGGAACTGACTCTGAACAGAAAAAGGAGCAAAAACGCTGAAAAAGGGGAAAAGCCGTCATCAGTGCCGCGGCGCCAACATGCAGGGCCGCAGCGCCAGAAATTCAGAGAACATTCCCGTCGACAGCGCCGTGGCGCCCACATGCAGGGTCGCGACGCCAGAAGTTCTGAAACTTCAGAGAGCCCAAAAGATGTGCAATTTCCAAAATCTCATCCCAGACCTCCGTTATGATCGTTGTGTTGTGTCAGTAAGTTGACCCTTATTTTTAGTCTTCATACATTAGAGACAATGTGTGGTTAAAGTTTGGGGGGACCTTAATTTGTTTTGTGTGTCTGTTTTTGAGTTTTTTTATTTGTCTTTGTGTTGTTCCATGTGTTTTTTAGTCATAATTTTTTTTAGATCATGTATGAGGTAGTTGCTAAAGATATTGAATGGATGAAGTGGGATAATGTAATGGAATTAAAAGCGACAATCTGTGTGCTTAAGTTAGATATGCCAAAAATTCATGACATCTAATTCTTTGGGATATTTGTGCTTAGCCTATGCGTTGTCAGTTATGGAAAGAAAGGTTGAAAATGTCTAGAAAATCTGTTTGCTTGTTATTTGAGGCGAAATAGTTAAAGATGTACATGTTTAGGAAGATGATTCAAGCATTTCTTTGATAGCCCTTCTGATCATTCATTACCTACCCTGACATAAACTGTATCATTAGTCAGTCCCGTTGAGCCTAAAATAATATATTTGTTTGACACCCTATGATTCTATGTTTGTGCCATAAGTGATAATTGAAGATTCTTGGAATAAATAGTGTTGAAAAAGAGAAAAAGAGAATGAAAATTTGATACACCCAATGAAAAATATGGAAAAATCTAAGTTTGGGGGTGCTTGTTATAATGTGTCTCATTCTCTTAAAATAAAATAAGGGAGAAGAAAGGTATGAGACTAAAAAGAAAGTAAAAAAGAAGGAAGAAGGAGTTGAATGAAAATAGCTTATGGTACATAATTTGAGCCTAAATGCCAACTTTTATCTACCCCTGCCTAAGCCTACATTACAACCCTTGATGATATTTAATGTGTATGTCTATGATTAGTGGAGAATAGCAAGTAAATAGGTCTATAGCCTTTGGAAAAGATGGAATGAAATTGACATGCATAGGTTAGGTGTTTATGTTTTCATTGATTATGATCTAAGTGAATTTGCGAAATATCTAACTTGAAATTCTAGATTGCTAATTATTCATGTTATATATGTTCTAACATATTATCATAACTTTCATCCATGATTTTGAGGCAGCATTGCTATAGCTACTTGATCAATTTCATAGAGACTTCGTTTGTTTTGTTTTTGTTTTTGTTTAGTGCTTTACTCGAGAGCGAGTAAAGTTTAAGTTTGGGGGTTTGTTAGGCATATTTTATATACACTTTTTGAGTCATTTTTAGTTAGTATTTTACTCATTTCGTTTGTGTTTAGTATATTATTATAGTCATTTTTCTTTCTTTTGAGTCACAACGGTCATAAATGCAGAAATGACAAAAAGAAGATGAAATGAGCTTAATTGAGGTGTAATTGCACGAGAAAAGGCTAAGAAATAAAGTCTAAGAAGTCCCGGGAAGTATAGAAGAGATCTGACGAAGTCCGGATGAAAAATGGACACAAAACCGAAAAACTGAAAAAATAACACCACAGGCGCTGAATTTGCTGCATGCTCTGATTTTGCCTCGGGTGTTCAGGCGCTGCGGCGCCACCCAGCAGGGCCGCAGCGCCAAGGCAGAATTCTGATTTTCTGGGCCGATTTTCGAAGGGCAAAAGGGTCTGAAACACAATTTTTCTCAACTATATAATCCTAAAACCCTGACCTAAAGGGGGGAGCTTGGAGCACCTTGTACATAGTCCACAACACAACTCTTGGAGGCTAGAAGATTGGAGACCTAGTTCTAAGTACTTTTTCTTTATTTAATTTTCAATTCAGTTCATGTTGGATTTTGTATTAGTTCTTAGCATGTCTATGGCTAGGAGCTAAACACTTTATTAGGGCTTTCCTATTGAATCGCTTGAACCTCTATTTCATGAATTAATGCATTAGTTTGATTTCTTCTTCACTTGATTAAGATTTATTCAATATTGGTATGAATGTTTGATAGTTAACTGGCCATTAATTATCATAATCTATATGATTTCGAATCAATAACCGAGAGGAGAGATTTGGATATGCTGTAATTGAATAGACATAGGTTAAAATCGCGGACGAAAGTACCCCGATACTTGTGTAGCATTATAGGTTATTGTTCTTAATCCTCATATGTGGTAAATCATATCATAGAAATATAGAAGGGTTCTGCACTAGGGTTGAGCGATTATATATCCTAACCGGAATATAAGACAGTCTAGTTAACTGCTATCTTAACGTAGAAGAAGAAGTCATTCTAGTTGCATTAGGGATTGAAAAGAGTAGATAGTCGAGGATATTGAAAGCCCTAATTCATTCATAACTGATTAAACCTCAACAATATGGTTTACTTCTTGCAATTATTCTAGTAGTTAGATAAAAACCCAAATCAATTATCGTTTGTCAAATAGATAACCTAGAATAGATGTTCGGTAATTAAAAACTAGTCTTTGTGGACGATAAACTCGGTCTTACAAGACTATATTACTTGTAATGATACGTACACTTGCGTGGGCACGTGAAAATCGCCCAACAGGCGCTGCCTGCAGGACCGTGGCGCCGATGACGCCCGGAACTCTCTGAAGTTTCGGCGCCACGACGCCAACTCGCAGCCGCGCGCCATGCGACGCTTTCAGTGGAGAAGAATAAAAACTGACGTTTGAGCTGACTTTGGAGGATTAACTCTCCATTATGTGGCTCATGAATTCGGCCATTATTTAGCTGAATTGTAACTCCATATTCAAGGTCATTACATGGTCATTCAATGCCATTATTAGGCTAATGGAAGGTCATCTTCTCCAACACTATAAAATGATGCCTTGGGGTCATTTGGAAACACACTTTACACACTTGACAATACATTTCTGAAAGTATTCTTCCTCTCTTGCAATCACAAACACTCAAAGATCTTTCCTCCAAAACAAACACTTGAGTTTCTTTTGCTCATTTGTTTGATTTTTGTTTTATCTTGGGAGATAAGTTGTCATTACAATCGTTGAAATGATATACGAGACAATATTATCTTAAGGAGAGATTGATCATCAATTGACTCAGCAAGACAAGTTACATTGTTCACATTGATTGTTGTTGTTGCATTCTCATTTCCTTTTTCCACCCAAATATCCAACAGATTTGTGCTAACCACGTAATCTATAAACAACATGCCATTATTTATTAGGCCTAATTATATAGCATAACCTCTTAAGTCTTATGTAGGCCTGATATATGTTGTTTCTTCTGCTAAGCCCGTAAAACATTTTTGTTAAAAGGTAACGGTAACATTAGAACCTAAAACTAATTTCTCATATGATTTAAAACTATTTTTTTTGTAGTATTTCATCTAAATATTAAAAACACCTTAGACAAGGGACGCTTTATTTCTGTATTTAAGTCATACAAAGAATCATGCTTCTTCAATGTTCTTTACAATTCAAATGGAGTATCGTGTGAATATTCTAGTTTAAGAGCATTTTGTCAATTTCAAATAATATAATCAGTTGGTCTTGAAGGCAGAGGGTATCCTCATTGGGTGGTGTGGGAGAGCTTGGTCACAAGTTCGAAACCTCAGGGTAACGCCTGACCTGCCTTCGCCTCTTGGAGGGAGTCTGTCACACCTGGCTTGCCAAGTGTGGTTTAACTGGCTGACGTGGTTTGCAGGCTATTGCGTCAGTCCGGGGTTTACCCTGTGCGCACTCGAAAGAGCAGCGGCGGCGGGTTCCTTCGTCAACAAAAATAATATAAGAGCATTTTGTCAATCAATTTGACACCAAATGACAATATTGGTTCTGTAATTAAACTTCAATGTTAAATTAAAAGATTATTAAGACAAGTGGATGCGGTGATGACCAAATTAACAAGTGGATTACAACCTAATACCTCCATGGTATTCAACCTGTACTGTTGTTGATGCCTGTACATAAAACATGTTCTTTCAATTTATTTATTCAGTTTATTGATGTTTGTGCCAATCTAGTATCTTCAATTAAATATCACAATTATAAAATAACTATTGAATTGAAATTGAAATCAACAAAGAAAATATGCAGTAAATGGAAAAACCAAATACTAACTTGATAGATAGAGGCCTGTGTTGCAGTGTCCTAAGACAGAAATTCGTTCTCACTTGTGATGTAGTTCCTGAACGTCAATCTAGAGGATACAACTATCTGGTGCAAGTTTTTGCACAAGAATTTGACCCTGACGAATTTACTTTATGTGGTTTTTCAGAAATATCTTTTTGGAAGAAGGAGAAGAAGTAATGAGATCAATTCATAAGATTAATTTATGTATTGATTCATGTGTTGATTCATGTATATTCAACCAAGTGATCATCAACTCTTTATAAAGAAGTATTTCGAACATATTCAACATTTCATACCAAAGGTTGTGACTGTTGTGAATAGATACAACTTTTGAACCATTTCAGAAATTTTACCGTTGAACAGCGCCGCGGCGCTAATCATCCTCCAAAGCTTTCAGGACTTTCGGCGCTGCTTCCCAGCGCCGCGGTGCTCGTCACGATGATTCTCTTTGTTCACTTGATGAACGGCGCCGCAGTGCTTGGCCAATATTTTTGAAATTATTTTTGATCACTTATTTTATTCTTTTTCCTTGTACAAGTTCCAACATATATTACCTACCAACACTAGGGGCCACTTGGAAGAATTTTGAACGGTAATATTTTTAGTATAATTTTTGGATAAATATCTGAAATTCGAAATTCAATGGTTCAATCGTTTTCGTCAAATTTAATAAATAGAGTTTGTTATATATTTAATGTGGGTAAAAAGTATATAATTTTGACAAATACAACTGATCAAATGCTTAAAAAATTTAAAAGATTATTTTGAATCTATTTCAAACATAAACGATCAGTTAAGGTCAATTTTGGCACATTGAACAACAAATAATTACGTTGTCAAACTTATCAATTTAGGATTAGAGTATAATTTTGTCACAATAAGGAATGGAAGAATGACCTTTCATTGATATTCCAGATCATAAGAAAAATATAAGTTAAAGAGGTAAATATTTTTATTAGACGCAAAAAACAAATTGGCTAAGTATTTCATTCGAATAAATATAAAGGCAGGATGAATGATTTTGTGTCGATTGTCAATCTTCCTTGTGATTGAGACCAATCATTCAGGTGTAATGTAAATAGTCTATTATAATGTAAATATTAGTGATTGTTTCCACAACTCGATAAATTATTGATTACACAGAGATAAACTTATCGTGCTCTAAGTAAATTTTGAAGGAAAAAAGGGAAAATTATGGACAGAGCAATGGAAAAAAAAATACCTTTGGAGGGTAGTAAGGCCTCTGCTACCCATAACCAAGGAATTCAACTTCAGATCTTCAACAACTTCACACAGTTTCTCCCTAGCATCTCCCCAGTATAGTTTGGTGACAATTGTTATCTATACAATGATCAATGAAATATTTTCAGGAAAAATAACCTCCAAAAAAGAAAAAAGAAATTGAACAGCAAAAAATTACGTTGTCAAACTTATCCATTTAGGATTAGAGAATAATTTTGTCACAATAAGGTATGGAAGAATGACCTTTCATTGATATTCCAGATTGTTGAGAAAGGAAAAGAGCAGCAGTTTAGTAACTGCTAAGAAGGTAAGCAAGTTGTTAGAGAAGTTATACAGTTAGTTATCAAAACTAGATGCAAGTTATACAAGAGTCTAGATGAATTCTGTATGTATAAATAGATGAATCCAGAGTTTCTGTAATCACTTCTTCAAGATACATCAATAAAATTGGGACTTACTCTATGATTTTCTTCTCTCTCTACTCGTCTTCTTCTTCTCATGTCTTCTGCTTCTTTCTTTCTTTTCTTGTACGCCTTTTATTACTTTGTCTGAAGAGCCTCGAATATATCGAAGGCCACATGTATGTACAGTAACTACAATACTACAACATGGTATCAGAGTCATGAGCTACTACCATCTTCCGCGAACACTGAAAAAGATCTCTGGTAAAGAAGTTCTTCGAAATCTTTGATTGAAGTTCTTTCTGTCTTCTTTCTGATTGCTTCTTATCTGCTAATATAGAATTCTTCTGTCTGTTGGGAGTGTAGCATTCTTCAATTTTCTTCTTGATCGTAATACAGAACTACCCTCAACATTCTGATTGATTACAATACAAAAATTCTTCTTCAGTTCTTTAAAATCATCTTAACTGCTACACTTGGAATTTTTCTCTTGATTGAAATACTTTCTTATGTCTCATACAATGGATAATGAAAATCCCACTGATGAGAATCATAGTACTGGTGAGAACAATGATCTGCCACAAAGAGAGAATGTAAGAATTTCCACTTTCTCCACAGTAATTGATCATAACCACCCTTTATTCCTGCAATCATCTGATGTGAGTGGGGTGTATTTAATCTCATTTCAATTTCTTGGGATTGATAATTATACCATCTGGAGTAAATCTATGAATATTGCTCTTCTTGGTAGAAACAAGATTGGGTTTATAAATGGAAAATGTAAAAGGGAAAACTATGGAGAAGGGTTTTGGGATCAATGGGACAGGTTCAATGCAGTAGTGCAAGCATGCCTAATGAACTCTGTGTCCAGTGATCTTCTCAGTGGGGTGTTGTATGCTGATACAACTCATGAAATCTGGGAAGATCTAAAGGAAACGTTTGATAAGGTGGATGGGTCTAGAACATATGATCTACATAGAGAAATAGCTACCTTAACCCAAGGTAACTCTACTGTTTTTGAATATTTTTCCAGGCTGAAAACTTTGTGGGTGGAGTTTCAGTCTCTGGTTCCTCCTCCCAGCTGCTGTTGTCCTAAATCCAAAGACTTCGTAGAATATTTACAAAGACACAAGTTGTACCAATTCTTGATGGGGTTGAATGAAAACTATATGCAAGCAAGAAGCCAAATACTATTGATGTCCCCATTACCTAATGTGAACAAAGCATACTCAATGATAACAAGTGATGAGAATCAGAAATCGATTAGTGCAAGATCTGCTGGTTTGTTAGGAGTTGGACCTGGTAGGTTCAACAATCATGACCCTACTGTTTTGTACTCCAAAGCAGGTCCTAATGGTTCTCAGAAGTTTAAGAAAAATTTCAACCTATTCTGTGAAGTGTGTAAAATGAAGGGACACACAAAAGAAGCTTGCTATAGAGTAGTAGGATATCCTCCAAACTTTAGATCAGAGAGAAAGGAGTATGTTGCTCATAATGTGGCATGAATACAGCACAACTGACAAAAGATGCAAATATACCACTGATGAGTACAACACAGTTGATAAAATGAGTAAAACAAGTGATAAGATTGAAAATGCACCTGTTGCACCTGGTATAGGCACCAGTTCTAACAACTGGCATATTCATGGAGCACCCATATTCTCCAAAGATCAGTATGACCAGATTGTTCAACTGCTGAACCACAACATAAACAAGGCATCAGGAGAATCAGTCACTGCCCAGTCTTCAGCCAATGCAGTCAATACAGCAGGTATAACTAAACACAAGGCTTTACTTGTATCCAATATTGTTAAGCAATGGATTATAGATACTGGGGCTACTAACCATATGGTTTCTGACATAGATATGTTAAACAAAGCCATCTGTCTAAACACCTCAAGAAAAGTACATTTACCTAATGGTGAAATGGTAAAAGTTACTCATGTAGGGTCAAGTGATATATATGATAAAAGCACATTAACTAATGTGTTTTATTTACCTCGGTTTAAGTATAATATGATGTTTGTGTCTCAGCTGACTAGAGAGTTAAAGTGTGTAGCTATTTTCTATCCTGACTTCTGCCTTTTTCAGGATCTCTACAATGGGAGGTTGAAGGAGATTGTAGGGTGCAGGATGGCTTATACACTCTAATAAAACAGACATCACCAAGACATCCAAATGAACAAATCAAGTTAGGGCTGAATGTGAAGGATAAACAAAGAAATTGCTGACCTTACAGAGGAAGAAATAGGACTATGACATAGAAGACTTGGACATACATCTAGCACTGTACTAAGTAAAATACTCAGGGCCAAAACCGATGTAATATTCAGAACTATAAACCAGTGTACTATATGTCCATGTGCTAAACAATGTAGACTCTCATTTCCAATCAGTATGAATAAAACCTGTTATAGTTTTGATCTTGTGCATATGGATGTTTGGGGACCTTACAAAGTACAAACTCACAATGGAAATAAGTATTTCTTAATAATTGTAGATGATTTTACAAGAATGACTTGGATATATTTGGTTAAACTCAAGTCAGATGTGTATATGGTAATAAAACAATTTCTTACATTTGTACAGACTCAATTTAGCAAAACTATTAAGATAATAAGGACTGACAATGGAACAGAATTTGTCAATGATTAATGTAACAGTTTGTTTTTTATTATACATCAAAGATCATGTACATACACACCTCAACAAAATGGTGTAGCTGAGAGAAAACATAGACACATTCTAGAAATAACTAGAGCAGTAAGATTTCAAGCTAACATTCCACTAAAATTCTGGGGACTGTGTGTAACTGTTGTGTACTTAATAAACAGACTACCCTCCTCTGTCACATGTGTCTCACCATATGAGAAATTGTATGAAAAATCCAACTGTTAGCCATCTAAAAGTATTAGGCTGTCTTTGTTATGCTAATGATTTAACAGTTTCAGATAAGATGCAACCTAAGGTAAGAACATGTACTCTAATGGGATACTCTGAAACACAAAAGGGCTACATACTTTATGATCTACTAAATAACTTGTTTTTTGTAAGTAGAGATGTTACTTTCGGGGAGGCAGAATTTCCTTTTAAGAGAACAACACCAGAAAAACAAGTATTTGTGCAGAATACATATGGTAAATGAGAAGATACATTCTTAATACAGATACACAGAAAAGAAGGTCCACATCAGAGGACACATACTCCAGAAGGTAATTCTGAAGAATCAGGTCCACATCAGAGGACAGATACTCCAGAAGGTAACTCTGAATCAACAATATCAAAAACTATTCAAATACAACAACAATCATCACATATAAACTCACCTCAAACACAGCTACAAACTATAAATACAATGTCTACCAGAAAGTCTAACAGAACAAAACAACCACCAATATGGATTAAAGATTTCATCACTAATAAATCAAACAACAATAACACACCTTATCCTATAGCTAATTATATATCCTATGAACCAATTTCTATAATAGAGCTTACCTTACAACAATCTCAGAAATAACTGAGCCAAAAAACTATAGTGAGGGATCCAAAGATCCTGGATGGGTGGAAGCAATGCAGGCAAAAATAAGAGCACTGCAAGATAATCACACATGGGACATAGTGGATCTACCAAAAGGAAATAATACCATAGGATGTAAATGTATCTATAAGATAAAGCACAAGAAAACTAGAGAAATTGAAAGACTTAAAGCTAGATTGGTTGCCAAGGGCTATAGTAAAAAAGAAGGTATAGACTACCAGGAAACCTTTTCCCCAATAGTTAAGATGGTCACTGTAAGAATCATATTATCTATAGCAGCTTCTAACCACTGACACATACATCAAATGGATGTATATAATGCCTTTCTACAAGGAGATTTACATGATGAAATCTATATGGAACTACCACAGGGATTCTCCAGTCGGGGGGGAAGGGGGGTATGTAGACTAGTTAAATCCCTATATGGACTCAAACAAGCACCAAGACAATGGAATTTTAAACTCACAGAGGCCTTAATTCAAATGAAATTCAGACAGTCTCAACATGATCACTCTCTGTTCACAATAAAAACTAGCAAAGGTATAAATCTAGTATTAGTTTATGTAGATGACATGCTGATTACAGGAGAAAACTTGGAACAAATAGAGGAGACAAAACAGGCTCTACAACAAGCATTTAAAATGAAGAATCTAGGAGAGCTAATGTTTTTTCTGGGCATAGAATTTGCAAGATCAGACCAAGGGATACTCATACATCAGAGAAAATATGCTCTAGAACTAATTGCTGAATCTGGGATAACATGAGCTAAACCTATCAATACCCCCACTGACTGTAACATGAAAATGACTACCAAGGAATATGATGATCAGATTATCAGTCAACAAAACACAAACAAAGGAAAACCAGAACTAGAAGATGAACCACTAACAGACATCAATATATATATCAAATATTGATAGGAAAATTGTTGTATCTTACTGGTTACAAGACCATACATAGCCTACAGTGTACAAACTCTAAGTCAATTCCTACAACAGCCAAAAAAGACACATATGGATGTTGCACTCAGAATAGTTAGGTACATTAAAATGCAGTCTGGACAAGGAATATTACTATCTAGCAAGGCTCAAGAAACGATAAGATATCTTGTGATCGACTGGCCGCATGTCCAAACACCGTAAAAATCGCCATCGTTACCTCATTAAGCTATGAGAATCACTGATTTCATGAAAATCTAAAAAACAATCTACAATATCAAGGAGTTCTGCCGAGTCAGAATATAGAAGCTTGGCATGCACAGTGGCTGAGCTAACTTGGATACTTGGCATACTAGGAGAAATTGGTATTAACATCACCACACCTGTAACAGTACACACCAACAGCAAATCTGCAATCCAAATTACAGCAAATCCAGTGTTTCACGAAAGAACTAAACACATAGAAATTGATCTACACTTCATAAGGGAAAACATACAGAAAAGGTTAATAAAACCAGATTATATCAACACTTCAGAACAACTAGCAGATATACTCACTAAAGGATTAAACAAAAGGCAACATTACTACCATATGCTCCAAGCTTGGCTTGCTAAATATATTCAAAGCACCCAGCTTGAGGAACTGTTGAGAAAGGAAGAGAGCAACAGTTACCAAACTGCTAAGAACGTAAGCAAGTTGTTAGAGAAGTTATACAGTTAGTTATCAAAACTAGATGCAAGTTATACAAGAGTCTAGATGAATTATGTATGTATAAATAGATGAATCCAGAGTTTCTGTAATCACTTCTTCAAGATACATCAATAAAATTGGGACTTACTCTATGATTTTCTTCTCTCTCTACTCGTCTTCTTCTTCTCTTGTCTTCTGCTTCTTTCTTTCTTTTCTTGTACGCCTTCTATTTCTTTCTCTGAGGAGCATCGAATATATCGAAGGCCACATGTATGTACAGTAACTACATTACTACAACACAGATCATAAGAAAAATATAAGTTATGAGGAAGATATTTTAGGGAAGGTACGTATACTTCTCCCTTTACTTTATTGCCAATAATGATAATCATCAAATTAACAACACAACATAGTTGCTCACCAGGGTCGTCTCAAACATTTTGAGGGTCCTGTTCTAATTCGTAAAAATGGACCCTTAATTGGGCTAAGATCTGCGAATTATGGGTCTTTACAGTAAATTCTGGCTAATACTACTTAATAAAAAATGAAAAAAGGGGCCCTAATTTTTTTTTCCAGAGGGCCCTGTGCGGTAGCACACATATCACGGATCCAAAGACGGCCCTGTTGATCACGAGCAATAAATTAAATTGTAATGTCACTTGACAAAGCAAATATTAGATTACACGGTTTTCTTTCTTTAATGCGCCAAACAAGAAGGGCTCACAGAAAATGAAGTGAAAAATCGAGAAGTCGGAAGAAAGAAATGATTTTTTTATTAGACGCAAAAAAGAATTTGGCTAAGTATTTCATTCGAATAAATATAAAGGCAGAATGGATGATTTTGTGTCGATTGTTAATCTTCCTTGTGATTGAGACCAATCATTTAGATATATATGGTTAGTTTCTCAAACACTTTGACCGTCTAATTTAGACTTTGGAGTTTTCTAATTTTCAAGCTAAAACAAAAGAAATAAGCGAATTTAAACGAAAAGAAACATACCTAGAATTAATATTTACACTAAATCAATAAACAAGTAACACAATTCTTTCACATGCATTTTCATCACTTAATTAATAGTATAGTATATATTCTTATGACTGTAGAGTAACGTGATAAAATGAATGAGATCAGTTCAGCTACTTGTTATTAAAGGGCTCAAGTTTAGCCCAAAGAATAACGAAACACTTAGTAGAAGTATTTTTTAAATACGCAAACTTGAATCTGAATTAATTGAGATGACCAGTATCCTTAAATAACTGTCCAAAGCTAACCAGCTTTATACCTTCTTTTTTTTTTTTTTTTTTTTTTGTGACGAAGAACTCCGCATTCTCTCTTCGAATACAAGACAGCAGAAACCCTGATCGACGCAGCACCGCAAACCACGCCACCATGTAAACCACACTTGGCAGTGCGATGCGCTCAACCAAGAAGGTTTATGCAGGATCGAACTCGCGACTGGCCCCGCGCCATCACATAATTAACTTCTACCTCATGCGTTTAGCTTTATACCTTTTGCCTTTACAATCTCTTGTGTTTTTGCTTTCATTTTGCACACGCAAGAACAAAGTGCTAATTAATTTGCATCTCTTTAATAAGTAGAACCACAAAGAAGAAGAAGAAATCAGCAACCAAAAATGGTGAAAGACGGGACTATTGGTGTGGCAATGGATTTCTCAAAGAGCAGCAAAACAGCTCTTGAATGGGCCATTAATAACTTAGCTGATAAAGATGACACCTTTTACATCATCCACATCAAGACTCATTCTTCTGATGAGTCCCGTAATAAGCTTTGGGCTCAATCTGGTTCTCGTAAGTTAAATTATCTCTTAGTTTCTTGTTTTTATTTATATGGATTTGACTTATATATTAAGAGGCGCCAGAATTTGAAGATTATGAATTTTGAATTCTAATCTTTTTGAATTACTTGATTTTAAATTAATAATCTGTACAAATTCGATGATTTTGTAAGACAAGTACATGTACTGAATCAAAGTTACTTGATTCCACCGAATGAATAGCTAGTGCTGTAGCTCTGCCCCTGTATATACTTGTTACTCCATCGGTCGCAATTTATATGACATATTTTTTTATTTAGTCCCCAAAAAAAATGACACATTTTCTTATTTAACAATAATTTAATTTTAAATTTTTTCTTAACGAGATGATTTATAACTACACAAATATCTTTAATTTATTTTAGACCACGAGATTCAAAAATCTTCCTTTATTTCTTAAATTATGTCTCCAATCAAACTATATCATATAAATTGAGACGGATGAGTATTTTTACATCATCCATATCAAGACTCAATCTTCTGATGAATCACGTAATAAGTTCTGGGCTGAGTCTGGTTTTCGTAAGTTACCCCTTCAACCTTTTGATTTTTTTTTGTTTCCCCACTTTCTCTTCGGATGGATTTAATTAAAAGTGATAAAATTAGCTCATAAAAATATGATCGGCTCAATTCGTTCAAATTTAAGCAGTCATCAACCTATTCATTTATTAGCTCAACTATTTTGATCTGTCTAAATTCAATTTCTGTAAAATTTGGGCTTATATGCAGGCTAAATTGACCTATGAGAAATCTCGTTAAAATATTTTTAAAAACACATTTTCTAATTGGTATGTTAAATATTACTCATAATAAATAAAAATTATTAGATACTTAAATCAATTATAAAAAATTAAATAAAAAAAATTAAAACTTAATAAGAATTGGACGGGTTGACTCATGATCCGTTTCTTAGTCCATTTAACCTTATCAATTTCAACATAAATAACTTTTGAGTGAATCATTGATTCATCTATTTATTAAAGGGCAGCCCGATGCACTAAGCTTTCGCTATGCACGGGGTTCGAGGAAAGGCCGGACCATAAATATCTATTGTACGCAGCCTTACGTTGCATTTAAGCAAGACTCTTTCCACGGCTTGAACCCGTCAAGTCACATGACAACAACTTTACCAGTTACTCCAAAACTCCTCTTCAATCCATCTATTTATTAACACAATCTATTTTGACCTGCCCAAATTTAGATCAACCCGCTCATTTGACACTCCTAAATTTAATTTATATACACGGACAATCCATGCATTTCAGCATGTTGTAGCAATTAATCTGCCTTATTTGTTCAATTGTTAATTTTATTTTTTATGAATAACTAATTATGATTATCTTTTAGGTGGTCTGATTATCTGTACAAAAGTTAAATTCTTTGTGAAACAGGGTGTTGATTAACTCTTTAATTATCTTTTGTATTGCTAGCTTTAATTCCGTTGGCGGAGTTTAGGAAGCCAGAAGTGTTGGAGAAATATGATGTGAAGATTGATATTGAACTTCTTGATAGGCTTGATACTGCTTCTAGGCAGAAAGAGGTTTTCCATCTATCATCAATTTTTTCTTTTTTTGGAGCTTATGTTTCCTGAAAATATTTCATTGATCATTGTATAGATAACAATTGTCACCAAACTATACTGGGGAGATGCTAGGGAGAAACTGTGTGAAGCTGTTGAAGATCTGAGGTTGAATTCCTTGGTTATGGGTAGCAGAGGCCTTACTACCCTCCAAAGGTATTTTTTTTTCATTGCTCTGTCCACGTGGTTGGATCTACCGAGTTTGAAGTGGTTGTTCGGAAAAAAAAATTATAGCGTTATATAAGGGAATAAGGATGTTGTGCTTGTTCAAAAGTGGAAAATAGCTTTGCAAAATAAATCACACTTGTTCGCGTGAACATACGTGAACCTACATAGGTCCGCCATTCCATAATTTCCCCTTTTTTTCCTTCAAAATTTACTTGGAGCACGATAAATTTATCTCCGTGTAATCAATAATTTATCGAGTTGTGGAGACAGTCACTAATATTTGTATTAGGATAGATTATTTACATTACACCTGCTAGGGTGCGATCTTTTCCGGACCCATACTTTGTGCACTGAACTGTCTTTTTAAAATTTACTTAGTAAAATTTGTTTTTTTTTTCTATTCATGTAATTTTCAATTTGATATGTATTTCTTGGTCAAAACAGGATATTCATGGGAAGTGTGACCAACTATGTAATGTCTCATGCTACCTGTCCTGTGACCGTAGTCAAGGATCCTGATTTCCACAAGCACGGATCAAGAATTATGGATTGAATGCGACTAACAAATGATGCCCGTTGAATAAGATGAAAACTGTAAAATGTTTTTATTTTCTCTTGTGATAACATATTACAATTCCCTACTTTCAATGCTAAATATGACACATATTTTATTTTTGTGATTTCAATAACTATTGAGAGATTGATGATTTGCACTTACTTGTCTGATCTATGTTATCTTTCATTCTTCTTAGACAAGGAAGAATTATAAAGGTTCTTTTTTTTATACAGTTATCCGACACTAGTGTTGATGAGTTTTGGTACCAGGTATCGCATGAATTAATAAAGGTGCATATATATTAACCGACTCTAATAGAATATTTTTTAATATTTTTTCATTAATTGTATTAATTGTATATTGACTATTTTAGGTAGAATAATTATCCTTTTGTAATTAGGTTAATAATTTGTATCAAAGTAAATATTCTTGTAACCTTATATATATTATAAATGATTCATCAATAAAATCAAGAGAACATATTAATTAATGGTATCAATAGTCTAAAACTACAAACTCTACCCTAGCCACTGATAGACCTTCTCATCCGTCACCTTTTTTTCACGTTGGCACCTAGCCCACGTCGGAACCCTAAACACCGACCTCTCTCGGCCGCCCCCTCTTTTCTCCACGACGGAACCCTAGTTTTTCTGGCCATTCTCCCTCCATCTTCCTCCTAAATTTCCTCTTTCATGGCTGACAAAACTAAATTTCATCTGGCACTTGACTGATCATTTGGTGAAATCATATCTGTCATGGTTGATTCTCGATTTCTTTACACTTTACCTGTTTATGATACGTGACCATGCTTGTTTGTTCTATGTGCTACTTGTTAGTTTCAACTTCTTCATGCGTTATCTAATCACCGCTTTACCTACGACGCTACTAGTGTTGTCATCGATACTCTTGTTGCACTTTTGTTGAGTGCAGAGTACGATCCAAGTTCCAGTTCTACGCCCCGTGACTGATTCGTGAGAGTGACATTTTCAGTCATTCAGGGTGAGCTACTTGATCATCCGTGGCCCCTGAAGGGCTTCTTAGTTGACTCAATTTTATTTTGTAGTAGACAGACAGTATGTAGCCTTCGGGCATTTATTTTTCAGACTTCTATTTCAGATTTTGTTTAGTGCTCTTGTACCCGTTTGACCAGATTTTGGGGGATTTCGTATTTAAGACTTAATAACTTCTTTCGTTACTTTATTTTCCGCTGATTAACTTGTTATTGAGAATGTGGTTCGCCTACTCGGGAGAATATGGTAGGTGTCATCACGACTCGTGAGTTGGATCGTGACAAAGTTGGTATCAGAGCTTCTAGGTTAATCGATCTAATGAGTACAAGAGCAATGTCTAGTAGAGTCTCATGATTGGTGCGCAGACGCATCGCATCCATCCTCGAGAGGCTATAGGACATTTAGGAAACATTCCACTTCTTTTCTCTTTTCGTGCTAGTTCAGTCTGATTGGTATCTGGTTCATTCTCTTCGTGCGAGATTGTTCAGATTGGTATCTTAAACTCATTTCTATGTTCTCTCACATGTGGTAGGACTCTTTATGTGATTCATATAAAATATTTTCTCTCTATCCTATAGGTTGAGGTGTACTGACGAGAATCCAAATAGTGTATGTTCGGTGACAAAATAATCATAATGGTAAAAAATTCTTTTGATGGGAGCACGAGGTGTGCTTAGTTGGATATTGCGCGGGAGAATGAATGGCAAAACCTAGTTGATTCAGTGAATGATGTGTGTTGCTTTGTGTTCAGATGCAAGCCATATGATTTACTTGGCGCTTTAAGGTGATATCGAAATTTGTTTTAAGATCAGATTGTGGGAGGTTTCTAAATCTACCTAGAGGATATTTAATAATGGTTTGTTTATGCTGGGCGAGTGAAATATGTGGAATGGGCAAGAAACGAATTGCCTTGTGTTGTTTCTTCTTTGGCTGTTATTATTTATACACAAGCTTGCTTATTGTCTTTCAGCCATTCTGTACATGACAAGATATAATACGAAACCCTCTTCTCTTTTGTGGTCGTTACTGGTTCTTGTGGGCGATTCTATAGACGCTTTTGTTTACTATGGTGATGGTAATTAGCACTATTAATCTGGTAGTGATACTTGGCAAGCTAATCTTTGGTGGTGTCTTTAGTTTTAGTTGGGTCCCTATCTCTTCAGTGTGTTTGGTTTGAGTTTCCTCTCAATGCATACGATGAAACACAGTCGTATTCGTGGAGATTTTGTTTTCGATCCTTCGTTGTTGGTATTGCGATTTGAGACTTCTTAGCCTGAGAGGTGAGTTTGAGTTTTGGTTAATTGGTCTTTTGTTCTTTGTTCTTGCTCTTCGAATTCTCACAATCTATGATTCTATGGTATTTTGGTTGCTTGACCTAAGTAAATGTTAAATGAACAAATTTTTTGTAAAGTTGACTATGTCGTGGGCTACGTGGAGTATAATGATCGACTAATGATGATGGACCTAGGGGTGAATAAGTGTGAAAGTTTATTACGTTAGGGGTTATCAGTTGTTGCACCTAGATTGGAAAAGAAATGTTGATATTGGATAAGCGATGCATTAGACTTAGAGGAGTGCTCAGTTTTAAGGTTCGAGTGCGGCAAGGAAAATATTCAGATATTCAAGGTTGTAGTTTAGTACTACCTCCGTGATTGGCTTAGATATTTTTATAAAATTTATGATATTTTATCCATCCCATGAGTGGATTTGAGTGATTTTTGGTGGATGATGAAAAAGGCGATTTTGAATAAAATATGGGAACTGAGGAATTAAGATAATAGATATCATACTATCAGTGTTAGAGGAAGTGAAGATCCAAGCCTCAACTTCGATTCGGCTGCCACTACAAAAGTTAAACTTAATTTATATTTTAATTTTCTGTCTAAATTAGATTAGGTAGCATGTTCTTATGTGTTATGTGATTATTAAGCATGATTAGCTAGATTAATTATTATTTGTGATCGTTAGGGTAATTGTTAGTCTGATTAATTAAGTAAAGTGCTTATCATATTAGTTTAGAACCAGCTTAATCATGTATGAACTACTGAAATAATACTTTAGGACTTGTGATCATGTGTCCGTTATTAGATTAGCATGTTGTGGTTAACTATAATTGCATGTTTGATGTTTGGTTATTATTATTTTCACATAATATGTTAGAAAGTATGTTCATTATATTGATTTAAGATTGATTGACTGGGTTAGGTTGTCTTGAACTAGGTAAGTTTAAAGTGTTGGATGTTGGACCATGTATAAATTGGTTTCAGTGGATAACATGCTAATATAGGTTTGGTTTAGTCTAATATAAACTGATTAAGTTAAATGTTGTTCAAAATGATATTAGTCTTAAACTGGTTTACTTTTGATATAAGAATGTGTAACTTATTTCAATTAGTAGGTGTGTTGTTCATATCAATATAGGATTTGTTAAGTTATGAATGAGTTGGTAAGGTCATGTTTGCTTTGTTTAATGTGTGTGTTAACCTTTAATAATCATGTTTAGATCGAATGTGTTGTCAATACCTATTCTGATCTCTAAAATTGGTTAAGCCTAAGGATAAGTAAAAAGAGATGGTGTGTTGGTATTTTCATGTTTTTCTAAAGTGAATTGATAACTAGGAACTATTACAATAAACATGTTTAGTTACAAAAGGCCTAATGATATAATTTAAAGCTTGTTTAGAGATGTGTGGTTTGTATGGATAACTTAATACATAGTTATGATTTAATTTGCCATGTATAATTTGTCTAAGGGTCATGAGTTGATTAATGTGCTAATTTAAACATGTGTCAGCTAGCATACATAACTTGTGTAATTGCTATGAGGCTTAATCTGTCCATTTGAGTCTTGTTTAGATTGAATAGGTTGTTTAGGATGATGTAATGACCTTTACATTAATTGAATCTTGATTTGAAGGTATGTTGGCCATTGATGTCCTGATAATTGCCTAAAATGTGTGTGGACAACATGTTGGATAGTTTAAGAGCATGTTTAAGTTACTTGGAGTGTATTTGCCCCAGTAATTGTACTAATGATGCTTGTTGGAACATGTAGCAGTAGTTAAAATGAACTAAAATATAGGTGCAGTGGCATGTCCCTACTTGTTTAGACTTTAGAGCCTACACGATAAAAAGGTAATAACTTAAAATGATGCAAGGTGGTTAAATGTGCTAAGTATTTGATTTAAAATGAGGAGATAGACCCTGTATTAGGTTAAATCTTAGTTTAGTTGTGTTTAATTCATTAATATCACGATAATATATTTGTATGGTTTAGTTTGGTATGTGCCAAACCGGTCATTTAGACTTCGAATGTTGTCTAGTGAAATGTGTAAACTTGCTTGGTTGTGGAATGTTGATGTTGGTTTGTGTACTTGTGTAAAACTCATGATTAGCCTTATAGTATAATGAGGCCTTGAAATCATATGTAGACCATGCAGAAATAAGTTAGTATACACCATACATGTTGGTCGACTGTTTGTTGGGTCTGGCTCATAAATCCCATTTCTTGCATTCTTTTCTTATGCCTATGAATTGTAGCTTGGGCTAAAATATTATGGCGACTTGAATAAAAACTATGGAATCAACCAATTGCGTTCAGAGTTATAGTTATAATAAAAATTCAAGTAGAGTATCAAATCTGGGAGAATCAGACTATTGAGAGTAAAAGGAAGATTAGGCGGATTAAGTGAACAAGCAAATTGCTATGGACTTCTGATAGGATTATCATGGACTTTGAGATTAAGTGCTGCGCCTATTCTGCCGCGATTGTTGGTGGATGCCAAGCATCGTCGCTACAATCGCAACTGTTCCTGAAATTTCTTCTTGTGTTGTTATTCTGGAGACGTGATCCACACGTCGGACCATAGGATTGCCAGTAGTAATGGGCGGGAGTTGAGTCTCTCGAGTCGGTAAGATTGTCGTCAGTGGTTACGAGAGCGGCGTCGGCTGTGCTGGCATTTTTCGCTACCCGATTTATTTTTTGTGTTTCTTCAAGGATGAGTGCTTTGTTCGAGGATGGTAGCGATGCCATCATAATTTT
Source organism: Przewalskia tangutica (assembly GCA_029844215.1). Classification (NCBI taxonomy): domain Eukaryota; kingdom Viridiplantae; phylum Streptophyta; class Magnoliopsida; order Solanales; family Solanaceae; genus Przewalskia; species Przewalskia tangutica. Next base: position 10,748,235 of record CM056739.1, on the reverse strand, counting down.
CATTCAAACCCACAATTGATTTTCCAGATACAAGGCATGTTGTGTCTTGTTATCATGAAAAATATTTTCCAAGATCTCCCACGTTGTCATGCAGTGGCATCAGATTTAATGAATGTATGCAATAGATCGTTCGAGATCGTGCTATAGATCCATTATAGGACAACCGCATCTAAACGGGACCAAAGTTCATCATTAGAATCATAAATTCTTTCTAGGGGATTTGATTTTGGATGGATGATATGGTTGATGACTTTATACACGATAATGAATTTTAAATAATTTCGCCCAAGATGAATACTGAAACTTTTCCATCTCCAGAGTTATGGGAATGAAATATTCATGTTATTAACTGTAAGAGCATGATGAAATTTAGGTTGTTCAGCCGTTGAAGATTGAATAGGAAGGGAGAAAGTCGAAGAAAGAGGAGGGATGCCGAGGAAGAATGATGTCGGGGGGGTTGGAAGAAAAAAGGTTAGGATTTGGCTTTTGATATCATAAATTCCCTCAATTTTATTAATTATTGAGTATAATATATATAGTGTTACATATATATTCATAAGTTATATGACTACAAACTAAGTAACTAATCTTTAATATAAAAGATACGATGATATTCTATCCAAAGCATCCGAGCCTTCTAATAGAGAATAAAAATTGCATGCTTCCTAGACCCTCCATTATGAGAGGATTGGAACAACACAAGTGAATTGACCGGAATTCTAGTTGATTAGCTATACTTATATTACAGATATTTCTTCGTATATCATATAAATAGGAAAGAGTCTAAACAAAAAAAAAAAACTACTATATAGAAGCCCCGGTTAAGATGTCAAGATCGACATGTCAGTTATTAGGGATTAAATGAAAAATTTGAGGGTATTATGGTCTTTTACAATCAGTTACCAATGCCACTTTTTATTTTTAAATAAAAAATAAAAAGTGGCATTACTAACAAGACCATGATTTTTATTTTTTTTTTTTTAAAATAACATAACGACGCATGAATCGAATCAACGCTTCTATTATAATATTAGATATATTAAACAATTCGTAACTACTAAACTATTTTAATATTTTATATATATATTTTACACATGCATTACACTTTGAATAGTTTTTGGTCAACGATTAATCGATAAGGTTCCTTCATTTATTTTATTTTGAGAATATTGTTCTAACAAAGCAGACAATTGGGTTGATATCAGACATTTATTCAAACTATCAGCACACTCTCTTACCTTACTGTGAAATACCTTTTTATTGTTTTTTTATATCCAGCTTCACGGCTTACGCCAGACTATTTCTGAAGATAATAATTTCGGTCTCTCAATACTATTACCAGTAAATCGCAGGATGTGTCTGAATGATCAGAGTTTGAAAACAAAGTAACTGATATCATCTACAAGGTTCTACTACAGAAGAGAACAAATTACTCCCACCAGAGTAAACTCACGCAGCTGAATTTTAACTTCCCTCTCATTTGTTATCCAGATATAGTCCGGGACACCTTTTTATTGCTTCTTTGTTTCTTATAGATTTGGAGTGTGCAAATCTTATACTAGTAAAAAAAAGATTCTCTACTTAAAAAGTTAACGGTGGTGAGAAATCCAACAATAACATGACTTATGATGTGCTCAGTCATCCACATGTTCGTCAAATATCGCTGCTTGCTTTTTTTATCAATATTTTTTTCCTTTGTTTAACGTGAAACCCACGATTGCTATTCGAATGTGTGCACTGAATAAACTACGGACTGACATAATAACCTGCAAATCCCGTCAGCCAGTTAAACCACACTTGACAAGCCACCCCCAAAAAGTGAAGGCAGATCAGATATTATTCTGGGATTTCAAACTTGTGACCAAGCTGCCTTCAAGACCGGTCTAGGGCTTCAGATTCAATATTTTCTTCCTAAAAGTATAGAAATGTTTTCACTCTTCGAGTCAGCAATTCTTCCTTTCTTTAGTAAATTCGATGAAACAATTGTTGACTAACCAGCAAAACAGTAAACGTGACACTTCCTGGCAATATTTTCTGATTCGTTAGATATGTAAAACCCTTTCAACTATGAGTCACGCGGGCGGATCCACATAAATTCAATTTTTTTTACCTAAATCTTATATATGTGATCTCCCAAAAAAGAATTAACTTATTTATTTTAGTCCGTTAAAAAAAATTATTTGATAATAATTTAATTTTTAATTTTAATTTTTAAATAAAACGAGATAATATATAACCACATCGATGATATAAAACCAACATTTTTTGAATTAGAATAAAAAGGAAAGAAACGTAGCTAAATTGAAAGTTACAATATTCCATAAAGTGGTGAAGAAACATATAATTTCACCTCTATTTTTATTGTCACACAAAATCTTGAAATTCAGTAGAGGTATTCATTTGGAAGCAGCTGCAGTCGCTTGAAAGCGAGCTTTGAAATGGGCAAGCAAATCATCTCTTGAAGGTAAATGTTCCTTGATTTCGCTGCAATTAATGTATTCATCTCTCCAAGCACAAAAATTTGGGAATTTTTCTCTTGTAACCAAAACCACTCCAAATGCTTCTTCAAAAACACCTAGCCAAAGTCCCACAAAATTTGCAGCCATATCAGCAAACCCAAATTTATCACCCACAAAGAACTTCTTATCCTTGAGCTCATTATCAAGAATTTTCAGCACCTCTAAAGCCTCTTCTTTACCTTTCTCTTGATCCTCTCCCTTGACAAAGAAAGTTTTCCCCACTACTGGTACCTGCACAATAATCAAAACTTTACTCAATTCTGCAGATAGCTAGTAATATACAACAAAAACAACTACACTTCAATCTCAAGTAAAATAGGGGGGTCGATTATATGAATCTTTACTGATCATTTTGCTATAATTTAAGCTCATCCTAAATTAATCTTATAAAAATATCAGCCGTTCTTGAAATTTTCTACTGATATATAAATTACTGACGCCATGATAAAATTCCTAAAAAACATAAGACCTAAAATAAACGTACTATGGTGACTAAAACATAATCCTACTACATGAAATTATTATACCTTATCTTCAAGGAACTTAGCCCAGAAACGAGCAATAGCTCGGTCATAAGGGTCTATAGGCAAAATGGAAGGACCGTCAAATGTCTCATCAATGTATTCAACAATTACCATTGACTCGCAAACGGGCTTCCCATTGTGAATGAGAACAGGGATTTTTTTGTGAACAGGGTTGGATTCAAGAAGCAGAGGGCTTTTGTTTTGTAGATCTTCTTCTATAAATTCATATTCCACACCCTTAATCTTTAGAGCCCACTCAACTCTATGACTAAAAGGGCTATACCATAGACCAAGCAATTTCACTCCTGCCATCTCTCAACAATGGTTATCTTTTTTTGCTCTACTATATTAAGGAATTTATTTGGTTGTTCTACTTTGGGGTCTAGTCTTTCTTATATAGAAGGGAAAACAAGGAAGTTCGTAGCAACCAAGGAAGTTCGTAGATGTTTCTTCTGTGACAATTTAGTTTCGTAATTTAATAATGCTTCCACATTGACCGGAGACTTAAAATTGTAAGATAATATTAATTTTTCTTTGGGAGTCTTTCATTAATATCAAGATATATATAAAGTACAATGTTCATCTCTTATACAATAGGAATCCTACGCCTATACAAAAGAAAAATCTTAGTCTTACCATAATTATATTTACACAATATATGAAAATATTCTAATTATGGGTAGGAAATATATTGTTTCCTATATTTACACGTTTACACACTCTCTCAGTCGGAGCGGAAGGATGTCGGACGCTGAGACTGATCTGAAGTCAAGAAACAATTGTCTGGGAAGTCCTTTGATAAATATGTCTGCATACTGATAGGATGATGGAACATGTAACACTCTGACATGGCCTAAAGAAACTTTCTCACGAACAAAGTGTAGGTCTATTTCAATGTGCTTGATTCGCTGATGCTGAACCGGATTATGAGACAAATAGATGGCAGAGATGTTATCACAGTACACAATAAATGTCTGACGCAAAGGACACTGGAGTTCTAACAGTAAGTTTCTGAGCCAATAAATCTCAGCTACTACATTTGCAACGCCTCTGACTCAAATTTCAGACTGGATCTAGATAGGGTAGCATGTCGCCGCGGACCAAGAAATCGATTATCCCCTAAGAAAACACAAAACTCGAGGTGGGCGTCGCGTGTCGCACACCCGCCTAATCAGATCTCAGATACGTATGAGCAACCTGTTTGGGCGCAGAGGATGTAGTGCAAACTGTCACGACCTAACCCCGGCCGCGATCGGTGCCTACCGACACCTGCTCTGTATACATCGAAGAATAGCAATGAACATACACAACATAAATACACGAGTAAACAATAAACAACACAAAGCAGCCGATAAGTGCCGTCTTCCATGATATAAACATAATCAAAAGTACAACTGCATAACTCGCTTCTTACCTCAACCACAAATGTGAATACGCACTTGGAATAACAACTGTAGTGAAAGGGCCCGCCATACCACGAATGTACATAATCTACAACATCAGGGAAAGACTGTACCAAAAGAGACAAGCCTCCGGAGAAATGGAGCTTCTGACGTCTAATAAGTGATCCTAAGAATGAGGATCCACCACCGCTACCCTTTCCTCATGCAGATTTAACGCAACCCCGGGAAGGGGGTCGACACTGATATGTACTAAGTATGTAAAACTGGAAAATACTGTAATTACATCATAAGTCTAAATCAAAGCCGGAGACATGTATGATAATCAAATTACAGTACACTGTGTCTTACTAACAATGAGAGTAAATAATAGTATCCTTACGATATAAAATAGGAAGCTCACGATCAAAGCAGGACCACCCGCCCGCAATATCATTTAGCAATCCTACTCCTGGGACTATTTCACCCGCATAGGTCGCGTGGACCCGCGTGAGGTATTCCTCGCATGAGACTATTTCACCCGCATAAGCCCTTACAGACTCGCATGAGGTATTCCTCGCATAGGCTGGACCCACCCGCATGGGACTATTTCACCCGCATAAGCCCTTTCGGACTCGCATGAGGTATTCCTCGCATCGTGGGTAGCAAATCCACGGAATATGCAAATGCCACAAACCCGGAATGACCAGTAAAGAATAATATACCACTAGCACAAATCCGGCTATCATACATAACATAAGCACTACCGGCTTATCATACAATACATAAGCAAGTTAAGAAATCCCCTAACTTCTTATTATTCTTGTTTATAAACACTCTCATTTTAGTTTACTTAAGGCACTAACATGTCTTTTATAGAAATCCGGGAATTTAACCCAAGTACTACGTACTTCTACTCTTTAAAACAAATGACTCTTTTTAGTAGAAAACCTCCAAGATACTATTAACCATAGTATCAAGTCCAAATTACATTTCAAGGCAAGTCACAATACCTTTAGAAGTAAAGTTAGGTTTCTAAATCAAGTGACTCATTTTCTTATAAAACCTTAGGCAATCGATGCCTTAAAATCGAATTTCCTTTCATCAAATCAAGCCATTTATCTTTCCATAAAGCCAATATAACCAACTCCCCATAAAGTCGTTATATTCACCTTATACCTTAATTAAGTACAATTTCCTATCCAAGGGACTTATACGTTTAAAACGAATCAAGTATCACATACTTTAAAACTCTTCAAGTCCCTTAACTTTAATAAAACTTAAGACATCCTTAATACTTTCAAAGAAGCGAGTTAATCTCCTAACTCACCCGACTTGGCCATTCAATAAACTAGTAAAGGATATCAAGATCTAGTACGTCTACCGTACTATATACGTGCAACTAGTCATGCTCAAAGGATAGGAAAAGTTCTACATACCTCGCCGGGTCAAACCACTTGCCAAGTACAAAGTCCCGCCCGTAGAATGTCAACCTATAATATTCACAATACGTCTATTAAAGCGTTACTTCAAACGTAGAATATTATAAGTGTAAAGTCTCTAAATTCTTCGAAAAATCGGACAACACCTCCTTTGTTTCTACTTACTTTGCCACCTTTTTCAAGGCCGAATACAATAACCAAACACGCCACATTTAAGGCACAATCAAAGCAATTAATCAATAGGGGATTACATGCCTACTAGACGTGTAAAATTCCGCCCCACAACCGATAACAAACTAATACAACTACTAGTCCAATTTCGGCTGTAATGAATACAACAATACCAATTCTTATCCAATTTCCATTTCAATCCAAATTGGTAGCATGACATGATATCAAGTCGCATTTGATTATAACTACTATAATCTTCAAGTAAGTAACATGCGACGATTTCTAATAAACGACCAATTAGTAATCCAATCTTCAAGTGGCTTGTATAACATTTCGGATTCTAAGGCTACAAGCAATCCATAATACTTATCAATCCCATAAACATGAGTCACGTAGTCAAAATCAACTATACAAGCATTATTATTAATTTCCAAGAGAAAAGAGAATATTTTACCTTTTAGATTTTGCCTTCCAAAGCCCTTTTTCTTCAACCCCTTTTTCCGTCAAACTCGTTCTCGTGAGTTTCTCACAAGTCTATCAACACTTTGCCTTCTTGCCGCCGCTCCCACAATACCCTCTAGGCTAAGCTTTCTTCAAAACCTTGAGAGAAAAGAGAGAGAAGCTCTTAAGAGTTCTTAAGGTGAAATGACCAAGTCTTTCAAGACTTGGTCCTAAAATAGGGCCCTTTTCTTGGTCAACAAGATGGGAGGGACACTTGTCACCCTCCCAAAGGCCCTTTTCGAAAATATCCCCTGATTTTAGCACTTTCCGCAGAAAAAATCCCGCCTCAGCCATGCCAAAACCTCGTGAGGATTTTCAGATTTATGGCGCCGCCCCGCTGACGGCCATGCGCTATACGCCTGCTACGAAAATCCTTCCTCTGCGCCTGTCCGCTGAACTTCCAACGCCCATACCTCTCCGCTCCGATGTCCTATCGACGAGCGGTTTGTTGCGTTGGAACTAGACTCATCCAACTTTATAATAGGCTTGCTAAACACCCCTCAATTCTTAAAACTGGGGTACAACACTCCAAAGTAGGCTCAAAATCCGTTCAACACATGTTTGTCAACTTATCTTATATCTGAATTTACGGGGTGTAACAAAACCATAATCAAGAGTGTCCTTATTGTATCGAATGATACGTTTAAGTGTAGTGAAGTGAGACTCTCTGGGGGCATGCATGAATAAACATACCTGCTGAACAACATAAGCAATGTCTGGCGTGGTAAATGTGAGATACTGAAGTGCACCTGCAAGACTCCTATACAGAGTAGGATCGGAGACTGGTGCACCATCCATAGCACTAAGCTTAGATTTCGAATCGACTGGAGTAGGCATAACTTTGCAATTCGCCATCTTAGCCCTGTACACTATCTCCTCTGCATACTTACGCTGACACAAGAACATGTGATTGGCAGACCTGGTCACTGATATCCCCAAGAAATAACTCAGCTTTCCCAAATCAATCATTGCAAATTCAGACTTAAGCAAGATAATAATCTCATTTTTTAATCTATCTGAGGAGGCAGTCAGAACAATATCATCCACGTACGCAAATTCGAACTTAAGCAAGGCAATAATCTCATTTTTCAATCTATCTGAGGAGGCAGTCAGAACAATATCATCCACGTACAGTAATAAGTGAGCATACCTCGATAAAAAATGAAGAGTGATTTATCACTCTTGCTGCATACAAATCCAATCTGCAAGATATACCTGACAAAGCGATCATACCACGCACGGGGAGCCTGTTTCAGGCCATAAAGTGACTTACGGAGATGACACACATAGTGAGGGACTGCTGGATGGGTGAACCCAGACGGCTGATGCATGTACACTGTTTCTCTCAGGCCCCCGTGTAAGAATGTATTCTTCACATCAAGTTGATGGATCGGCCAGTGTTTGTCCATGACAATGCTCAAAACTGTGCGAATAGTAGCCGGTTTTATAACCGGACTGAAGGTCTCTCCACAATCAATGCCCTCCTACTGATTTGTGCCATTAGCCACAAGACGGGCCTTATACCTCTCAAGATCCTCATTGTCTCTGAACTTGTGACGAAAAAGTCACATACATCGAATTGCATTCACCCCCTCAGGTCTAGGTACTAGATCTCACGTGTGCTATTTAGTTAAAGCATTGAATTCCTCATACATAGCCGCATTCCAATTAGGGTCTTGTTTGGCTAATTTTGGGTTCTTTGGAAGTGGAGAGATGGTTTGGGCAGACAAGTTGAAATTGACTTTAGGTTTGAATATTCCATGCTTTGAACGAGTTTCCATTGAATGAGTAAGGACAGTGGGTGGCGGAGTGGTGTCTGAGACGGTGGGTAAAGTTGGATAAGGAGAAGGTGGGGGCGAAGCCATCGGAGGAGCCGCGGCTCCTGGATCGAGCGCCACGGCGCTAGAAGGTTGACAGACTTCTCTGAAGTTTGGGCGACGCGGCGCCTCGGCCGCGAGCAGCGTGGCTGTCGGCCGATATTCAAGATTGCTCATCGAAATCGGCGTCGCGACTACGATGTGGAACGGGACGTGAGTTGTTCGAGGATGAGGGGAGAGATAGAAGGCTCGTCAAGAAATGAGAAGTCTGGTTTTTGGAATTTTGGAAGATTCGAAAACTGTGGTCTCGTCGAATGTGACATGACGAGATATGTGGATTTGACGAGTCGACAAGTCATAGCATAGATAGCCTCTATGATTTGGCGGGAATCCTAGGAAGACACATGGAGTAGACCTAGGAGCAAGCTTGTGAGGGGCGGTAGAACTGAGGTTGGGATAACACAAACAACCGAAAATTCATAGATGATCATAGGAGGGGACTCTATGGTAGAGGATTTCGGTATGGGTCATATTGTGAAGAGTGCTAGTAGGGAGAATATTTAGAATGTATTCTGACATTTTAGCAGCATATACCCAGAAGGAAGGAGGGAGAGAGGCATGAATCAATAGGATACGAATCATATTGTTAATGGTACGTATGATTCTTTCTACTTTACCGTTTTGTGGTGAGGTGTGAGGGCAGGAGAAGCGAAAAACCATGTCATTATTTGTACAAAATCGGTGAAACATATAGTTATTGAATTCACGACCATTATCGCACTGAAATGATTTTATACTTTTTCCAAATTGTGTGTGGATAAACTTGCGAAACTTAAGAAATTTGACAAACACTTCCGATTTAAATTTAAGAGGATATAACCAAACATAGTGGAAAAAATCATCAAGCAACACAAGATAGTATTTATGACCGAGAGAACTAGAGATATGAGATGTCCATAAATTGGCATGTATAATATCAAAAGGAGCAAGTGTAACACTAGTAGATGATTTAAACGGAAGACGCATATGTTTGCCTAAAGAGGATTATGTCCGGGTGCAAGGATTATGCGTTCTTAAGATTTAGGATTTTAAAGCTTCTAAACGACAGAAAATAGATTTAGACAAATCCTAACTCATATTATCACTAATATTCACTATATAATCAGACAAAACAGCCCATGCTCTGATACCACTGTAGGGTTTCGGGTTCGTACACGCAGCGGAATTTGAAAATTTATATTTCAAACCTGACGGGCGGTCAAACTAATGAATGATTATATAATATAAAACACACAGAAACTGTAATGCGTCGATAGAACACTTACAGTTTAGCAAATCTGGAATCTTCTTCTTCAAGTGTACGCCTAGGGTGAGCACGCAACTGTTCCTCGATTTCAAGTCAAAGACTCCGATGTAATTACTCTTTCGAAAAGCTAGGAAATTCGGTAGAGTTTCTGCAGAGGATAAGTTTTGTGAATTGGGTGTATAAAATCCTTGGATGAGCCCTCTATTTATAGTTGCGGGATCAGCTAGGGTTCCCCAAGTGATCCAGGCCCAGAAAACGAAATAGAGTGGGTCACTCCACTGCACACGTGGCGCCGCGCCCCTGGGTCTTACGCGCCGCAGCCCTGGTCCAATTCTGCCTCGTTTCTATTTTATTCTAATGTTTCGATTATAAACCGAACATATATATTCTCTCTGATTACATTCTTGAATCGATGGAACAATTGACTTAGTGTTACCCTACATGCCTTCACATATCGACACTAATATCATTAGGGTCTACACGGAACTCCTAGATGGCGTCGGAAGACGAACTCAATATTTGAAGTATAGTTACACGAAACCTGTGAACTGAACCTCTATGTGGGTAGATAAAATTATTTCATTTACGACACACTCAATCAATCTTAGTGTTAAGTGTATTTTATACACTCTTTTGAGTCCTTTTTAGTTAGTATTTTACTCTTTTATTTTGCGTTTAGTATAGTGTTAGGTGTTTTTTCTTTCGTTTGTGTCACAGCGATCATAAAGGAGAAGATACTACTTTTGAGGATGAAATTGCACAAGAAAAGCCCAAGAAATTAAGCCTAAGAAGTCCAGAGCGCCAAGCAGCGCCATGGTGCCAGAATGCAGGCCTATGGCACTGGAAGTTCAGAGAGCTGCAGGAATTTCGGCGACATGGCGCCAGCCAACAGCGCTACGGCGCCGACGCGGGAACTGGGACAGAAAATTTGACTTTTTAAAGGGCAAAAGGGTCTGAAATGCGATTTTTACATCTATAAGACCTAGGGATTATTCTTAAAATTCTATGTCATACTTTGGAGAGAAAAATGAGGCTACAAGCTACAGTTGGAGACATCAAATTGTTCAAGTTATTTTCTTTCCTTTATTTTAATTCCAGTTTATGTTGGATTTTGTATTAGTTCTTAGCATGACAATGTCTAGGAGCTAATTTCTTTATTAGGGTTTTTCGTTGAATCGCTTGAAACTCTTTCATATAGTTAATGCATAGTTATTGATTTCTTCTTTAGCCATATTAAGATCTATTCAATATTGTGTTGATTGCTTGATAATTAATTGATCACTAATTTTCATCACTTATATGATTTCAAATTGAGATCCGAGAGGGGAGATTTGAATATACTGTAGTTGTTTAGACATAGGTTAAAATCGTGGATGAAAGTACCCCGATACTTGTGTAGTATTTAAGGTTATTGTTCTTAATCCTCCTGTGTGGTAAAATCTATCATAGAAATATATAAGGTTTCTGCATATGATTGAGTTTTTATATGTCCTAACCGGAATATAAGACAGAGTAGTTAACTTGTTATCTTAATAAGAAGAAGAGTCATTAGCATTACATTAACAAGTGAAATAGTGGATAGTTGAGGAGATTGAAAGCCCTATTTCCTTTATAACTGTTTTAAACCGAAGTATTATCAATCTTAGTTTATTTTCTGCACTTTATTTAATCTTAATTCGTAGTTCCTAAACCAAACAAAAGAACGGTTACCAAATAGATACTATAGATTAGATATTCGGTACTTGATAAACTAGTCTTTGTGGACGATAATTCGGTCTTACAGATATTTATTACTTGAACGATACGTACACTTGCGTAAGCATCTAGAAATATCACAACAAGTTTTTGGCGCCGTTGTCGGGGACTGACGTACTGTTTATATCAAATTATCTAATCTTATTTCTAATTTGGTTGTTCCCAGAACAAGTTTCTAACATCGTTTTATCAATTTTTGTTTTTTTTTTCTTATTTTGTAGGTAAAGTTAGTGTAAAAAGAAAAAAACTGGACACATGAACTATTATTACTAACAGGGGCAGCAGTACTACTACTATCAATAGCAACAGTATCATCAACAACAATTTAACCCACAGGTTCCACAGGAAGATCGAAATGAGCTGCAGGAAGCCTTACTAAGGCTCACCAAGTGTCAGACTCCTCAAGGGCAATTTCAGCAATCACAGTTTCAGGGCCACTATCGAAACTAGCTGCCACAAAGTCAGGCCCCATCAGAGAAGTTGGATGAATTGAGAGCAGCACTGTTGGCACTCACAAACTCCCAAACTGAGTTCATGGTGGAAACAAGATCATCTTTTCGGAACTTGGAGACTCAAGTGGAACAACGTCTGAATTTGAAACCACAAATCGGGAAACTGATGGACATGATAACCATTACACATTAAGAAAGTCCACTGAGTGACCCAGTTACGAGGAGTGGTAAGAAGATTGAGGAACCTGAACCACAACAAGCTGTTGAGGAATTTGGAGAGATAGTTGATGTAGAGAAAGAATAGGTCACTGAGGACCACCCTATTGCAGAAAAGACAACACCAAATGTCATTGCTGACCCTCAAAAATAAAGTCCATACTCTGAAGGGCACCCTCAAAAGTTGAGAGATGTAGGAATTTCACTGATCCTTACATTATAGAGAGCCTTGAAGACAAGACTGCCTTGTGTAAATGGGGGAAAATCTTAAATCTGAGGCCCTTGTTTTGAAAAATTGTTGTAGGTGAAGTGAGACCTACAACAATAACTGTGCGGATTGCAACCCGTTTGCAGAAGGATCCACTGGACACTAGTGAAGATTAATTGCGTCCGGCTAAATAGCGTTAACGACAGAGCTGATTGGGAGGCAACCCAATGTTTTTAATTATGTTATTTCACTTTGCTTTATTTTGTTTTAGTTTTGTTCTTGAACAGTCTCACTATCTGGTATGTTTAGTGTTTTTGGATGACAGGTGAAATTGCCGACCCAGTGGAAAAAGGACAAAAATCGGGAAAAAATTAGCGTCAGTGGCTGGGCGTAATGGCGCGACGCTAGAAGTTCAGAGAATCCTGATGCATGCGCAATTTCAAGAACCTCCACCCAGACCTCCGTTATGACCGTTATTTTGTGTTTGTAAGTTGTCCTTTATTTGTAGTCTTTACACATTGGGGACAATGTGTCGATCAAGTTTGGGGGTCTTACTTTGTTTTATTGTCTTGTTTTTGAGTCTTTTTGTTGTTGTTTTTGTTTGTTTTATACGTTTGTGAGTCATGAGATTTGTTTTTATGGATCATGTATGTTGTAGTTGCTAAAGATATTGAGTGGATTAATTGGGATACTGTAATGGAATTGAAAGCAAAAATCTGTGTGCTTAAGTTAGATATGCCAAAAATTCATGACATCTAATTATTTGCGATATAAGTGCTTAGCCTTTGTATGTCATTTATAGAAAGAAAGGTTGAAAATGTCTAGAAAATCTGTTCTTTGATAGCCCTTCTGACCATTAATTACCTACCCTGACATAAATTGTATCACTAGTCAGCCACTTTGAGCCTAAAATAATATCTTTCTTTGACATCCTATGATTCCCTGATTGTGCCATAAGTAAAACAATTGAAAACTCTTGGGATGAAAAGTGTTGAAAAAGAAATAAAAGAGAGTACAAATCTGATGCACCCCAATAAAAAATATGCAAAAATCTAAGTTTGGGGGTGCTTGTTACGTATAATGTGTCTCATCATCTCAAAAGAAAAGAGAGGAGAAAATAGGTATGAGACTAGAAATAAAATCAAAAAGAAGGAAAAATAGGTTGAATGAAAAATGTTTATGGTACGTAATTGAGCCTAAATACCTACTTTTACCTAACCCTGCCTAAGTCTATATTACAACCCTTGAAAGTCCTGATGATCTCTAATGTGTATGTCTATGATTAGTTGAGAATATCAAGTAAACAGGTCTATAACATTTTGGAAAAGATGGAATGAAATTGACATGCATAGGTTAGGTGTATGTATTCTAGTGATTAGTGTTGACACCCAATTTTGACCCATCTTTTAGTCATTTCTTGCAATTTTAAGCATTTTAGGACACCACATTTTATCACCATTTTTGACATTTTTGTATATTTTTTTACCTAACATTCTCTGTTGTTTTATTTTTTGTAAATTGACATCATGTTTTTACTTTAATTAGGTATTAAATATTTTTAAATATTATGTTATTATTATTGCGCGATCATTTTGTTTTACTAACTTTGCATCTCTTTAAATAATTAACTGACATTCCGTCTTTACTTTTAATCAGACATTAAATATTTGCTAAATATCGTATTTTATTATTATTGCATCAGCATTTGCATTTTAATAATTTTGTATCTTTAAATAATTTTCTTTTAAATAATTAATCCATTTTGCATTTTTTGTCAAAACCAGTCCAGTCCAAGGCACAATCTGAATCAGTCCAATCCGTCAAAAAACCGAAGCCCAAACTGAGGCCCAATACACCTTTCATCTTTTCCCTCAAATACCCAATACCCAAAACCCAATACCCAAAACCCTAAACCTAAATCACACACTATAAATAAAACCTTACCCCCTCATTTTAAAACCTACCCTACATAACCCTATTATCTACACAGCAACCCATCCTCAACGCTACTTTATTATACTCAGTCGCAACTCCCTCTCCATTTCTCACAAACCCTAGCCCTCACCCTCTCTCCCCCTTCCCCTTTCCCGTCGCCGCCGCCTTCGCCGGAGCTCCAAGCTCCGGCGAACACCCCTCTCACACGCACACCTTTCCCTCTATACGCCTCTCCATCTCCTCCTCACATTCCCTAACCCTACTTCTTCCCGTCGTCGTCGCCCTCTCCCTGAACCACCGACGAACCACCACTATCCGGCGAACCCCCTAGCAACACCTCACTGCCACACACCTCGTCACCACTGAACCGTCGACCTTGAACCACTGTTCCAGCGTCGACACGCAACCCCATGTCCCCGCTGCCATTTCCGTCGCCGACACCCTCAACCTCGTTTCACCCCTTCATCCGTCGACCTTGAACCACTGTTCCAGCGTCGACACGCAACCCCATGTCCCCGCTGCCATTTCCGTCGCCGACACCCTCAACCTCGTTTCACCCCTTCATGCCGCACCGCCGTCTCACCGAGCTAACCACGCGGCGGGCAACGGTTTAGCCTCTTTAGTACCGCTATGTATATTGTGGTTTTGTTGGACTAATCTGGTTATTTCCGCTACTGTTCCGGTTGTTTCATTTGACTCGTTGTTTCATGCTTTCACGATTGGTACTGATTTGGCATTTTTGGGTTTGTTTGGACTGATTTTGATGCTGTTATTATTGTCGGTTTTCGTACTGATTTTAGTCCAGTTAAACTGTTTTCTGGCAATCTTTGTCTCAGTCCTGTTTGCTCCATATTGTCACTGTTGTCATGTTGGTTATTCTTATTTGGCCATGGTTCGATATTTCCGGCGAGCCATCGCCGTTGTGATGTTGCTATTAAACCACTACTGTTATACTATTTTCCGGACTGATTTTTTGGCTATCTTGTTACTGATTTTGGGTTGCTGGCTACTGATTTTTGGATATGTTGTTAGACTGATTCTGGCCATTGTTGCTGGCTGATTTTTGCCATTTTCGAACTGATATTTGCCCATTTCGCTACTGATTTTATGGCTACTGCTGGGCTGATTTTGGTCATTGTTGCTGGACTAATTTTGGCTATTTGCTACTGATTTTTGGCCCTTTTGCTACTAATTTTCGGCCATTTTTTGCTACTGTTTTGGCCATATTATTGGACTGGTTTTAGTCCTATTGCTATTGATTTTAGACATATTTTTGCTGGTTTACTGATTTAGAACAAATACTACACGGTTGGTATTTTACTGAGTTGAACAAGATGCTACACTTGTATGGCCAATGAAAAAGTTATCCGTCGATTTTTGAGGCCTCCACAGTTACAAAGACGGAAAATAAAATAAATGAAGTTTTCTGGGCAATGATGATTTCTTCCACTTACACCGGATAACCAACATGCGCTGGCAAGGCGAATTCATTCTCGCACTGCACTTGTTTAGCCGTCCTACTTTATATTTTTACATATCCGAGCCCTCCGTGTTTAAAACTATCTTGTTTTGGCGCGGATCCAAGGTTTTATTTATTTTATTATTTTTAGCAATATTAGATGAAGGAATCTCCGTCTGATTTCTAAGGCCTTCCCTGTACAAAAGACGGATTTATTTTTGCTTTATTTATTAATTCTTGCTATTACTTTAAAATTATTTATTCTATTACTAACACTTTTACTAAGTGGTTATGCAGGTATCCGGAGATGCATTTCAAAAGAACGTCTCGGAGTTTTATTTTGTGTCGCACTTAATTTTAGTTTTTTTTAATTATTTTTGTATTGCATTTTATTTTAATTGTAAATTATGAGAAATGCTTAGAATAGGTAGAATAAAAACAAATACATAATTAACATCGGTTTGAACGGATAACCGCAAGTTAGCGGAGCTTAAAGGATGTCTAACCCCTTCCCTTTAGGATAATAAAGAACTCTTATCCAGAATCTCATTAATTTCACAGACCATTAAATGGAGATCATTTATAGCATTTTTATGCTATTTAATAAGTGTCTTAATTCACTATAATAATTAGGTGGCGACTCCTTAAATACATTTAGGAATCATACCATACGTAGTACTCCCGTTTCGACTCCGGTTAAAATGGGGTGTTACAGATGGCGACTCCACTGGGGATAATCAGGTTCTTGACCATAGCAAATCTAGGTTTATTATTGCTTGACTTTATTTTTATTTTTAAATGCCTTAAAATTGTTTGCTTTAATCTTGTATGATTAACTGTTTTAATTGCTATTTGCTTTTACTGCTTTCTTTAAACTGACATTCCGCTCATATTTTCTTCCGCTCTGGAAAATTCACATTGTCACACACTACACGCGAGGTACGCTTGGTGCATCAGCAAAGTTCTTTCTTCAAAACCCAAATTTAAGAGAGTTGGCATTTTGCGCGGAGTGTCCGGTCCAACCGGTGGCCGCGTAGCCTTCTCACTCGAGTTGTCCGCTCGGGAACCTTGCGTCTAGTAAGCCAAATCTTAGAAACTTAGGATAGAGCTATACCACCCTTTTAATATTAAGTCATGCATGCATAAACCTTAGGTGGGTTAATCCTTGGTATTAACGCCACAATTAGAAATCCACCAAACTTGTCGACGGGTTTCATAACCCAACGACCCTTTAGCATACTATGTGTAGCGTGACAATGATGGACGGATCCAAGCCTGGTCATGATACACCGAAATTGGGAAAAGTGCACCGTCATTTGGTCGCCATTTCCAGCAAAACATTGCAGTTTAACGGCTTGGACCTATTTATCATAATCTCGCATATCTGGCGTTTAGGCCGACCTCTGGCATAAGAGAGGTCCCATGCATATTAGGCGCGCACTTGATTTGCATGTTTTTGTTTACTATTGTTGTCGCTAGCAATTCTGCACATATTATTTAATTAAATAACTACCCTTTTAACCCCTGTACATATCATGCTTATAATTTCGGTCATTAGCATTTGCATTTTTGCACTTTTGTTGTCACATTGCAATCAGGGCTTTCTCACAGAAATCGCTCTTGAACAAAGACGATTTGGACTTTGTGAAGCATCAACCACCATCCGAACCAAACAGTGAGTCTTTGACTATATTGTCACGCCTTACATTTTACTATTTTTTGTGACTTGCCTACTCTCACCCATTTGTCATATTTTGCGGAAGACCGCCCGCAATAGTCGAGGGCGGACAACAAAAAGGGGAAGAAAAAGAAAAAGAAAATCTTCACAAGAGTGAGCTGGAGTTATGTTGACGGAAAGAAGTCAACTTATACCAGATTCAGCGAAGCATCACTCTGGGTCTTATATTTTGCATTTTATACATATTCGCAAGTTCAATTGATATGTCTAGTTTTGATTACATAATTCTCTATCATGCATTTTACAACATAATCATTCCGAACTACGCGTGTCTGATTCTCACCATACGGTGTGATACGTAGGCAACCCATCTAAGGTTCGACACCACCGCATAAAAAAAATAAAAAAAAATAAAAAATAGGGGAACATATTTGGTTCACCCATTCATTGCATTTATCCAATCACTGACATTCATTATTGCATTTCTATCATTCTATCACATTCATTCATGCATTTCATTCATTCTATCACAGTCATTCATTTTTTTTTTTCATTACATTCTTTTACTTTGCATTAGTCGTATAGTGAACAAATATTTGTTTTGTATAGCTTTACTTTTGCATTTCTTTCATGAATAAATTCGTTTAAATCATAGTTTTATAACATATCTGAACGAACTACGCACACCTGATTCTCGTCAAAGATGAGATACGTAGGCAGCCTTACTCGGGTTCGGTACCATTTATTCAAAAAAAAAAACAAAAAAAAACAAAAAAAAAAAACAAAAAAAAAGAAGAAGCTATTTTAAGTATCATTTTTGACTTGGTTGATACCAACACAGTTAGGAGTGTGCATGGAAGGACCGAGTAATAATCGGTATGGGTTGACTTCGTGGTAAACCATAGATTCTTTTGGTACCTCTCATTCACCCGTAAATGACATTGTCTTGCATGTTTCCAAGATAAGAATGAACCAACCCCATCGTTTCATATGCATTGTGTGGTGAGTTTTAGAATAAGTTCAATTGCGTTGCATTGTGATCTAGAACTTGGCCTGAATGTTTGTTGAGGCGAAATCCTGGGTAACGCTCGGTGTAGGAAATGATCGTAGGCTTTCCTTGACCCGTTTGAGCCTTTTCAGCCTACCAAATAACATTATCCGTAGTACACCCCCTTTGAGCCTAAAGCCTATTCTTTTGACAACCGCATATTACACATATACCCTTTCTGAGTGCGTACGCACTATCCCTCTCTTGGCCCGACCTCCTTGAGCGTTTTGGAAATGTGCAAGTGGCTGACGAAATTCTGCGTCGAAGTTTGCAAAGACAAAAGTGGTCAAAGTCCCAAAAGGGAAAAGAAAACACAAATGACGACTTCACAAAAGAAGAAATCAAAAGCCTCGACATTATAAACAAAAATGAATGAAATGAGATAATAACTTTGGAAAAGCGGACTTCAAACGAAAGATTCAAAAGAAGTCATTGCAGAAAAACTGGGACAAAAAGAAAGCAGGTCAGCATTAAAGCACACAAATATCAAACACGGACGTAGTCCAACGCTCGAGGAAGGATTAGTCACTTTTTACCCAAATGATATACATCCCTTTCCCCAAACCTACATTACAAGCCCGTGACAAGTCCTACATGATCTTATGCTAAGGGTTCTCACATTAGTGGATACTTACATGACGGCCAAGCTTATGGTATCACAATTGCATGCATTGAAAATCTTTTTGAGTGTGAGTGTACTTCTCTAAACGTCCCAAAATTCAAAATACTGGAATATATGTGAGAAATGAGACTTTCTTTCAGTGAGGGCACTTGAAACGTGAGATTACGTTAGTTCGAAACCTTGGCTGCAAGCAAGTGTGTCGATACTTAGGTGTCTGAGGTACCATTTGAAACTATAGGAATTACCCAGAAGTCAGTCTTGGTTAGACTGAAAGTGAATAACGGAATTCCTAAGCACAATACTAATTGTTGGTATCAACTGAAGTCAGAACGTGATGCTACCTTTCCACTTTTCAAAAAAAAAATGCATATAAAATAATCATTTTTTGCATCATGAACTACGTCTTGACCTGATTCCCTCGGCGGGATACGTAGGCAGCCGCATTGGCTTCGGTCCACATTGTTTGAAAATACATAAAAATCCTTATTCTTTGCATCATGAACTACGTCTTGACCTGATTCCCTCGGCGGGATACGTAGGCAGCCACACTGGTTTCGGTCCACATTGTTTGAAAATACATAAAAATCCTTATTCTTTGCATCATGAACTACGTCATGACCTGATTCCCTCGACGGGATACGTAGGCAGCCACATTGGCTTCGGTCCACATTGTTTGAAAAACCCATAAAAATCCTTATTCTTTGCATCACGAACTACGTCTTGACCTGATTCCCTCAGCGGGATACGTAGGCGGCCTAAATCGGCTTCGGTCACACCATTAGAAATCTTCTCATTGTTTCGCAGCGACGAACGCGTTTGATTATTCTCAAAAGAGATATGAGCAATTTCCGCGAGTTAAGTCTTGCCCAGCGCCTGCATAACGAAATCGACAATTTTGGGAAATGCACCATGAAGAGATCACAATAAGGATTCCAAAAGCAATCGAATCGCAATATTCAAGAAGTCCGCGACAGATCGTGACGACTTCGCAGATTCAAGAAGCACACAACATTCAACACGCCCGCAAGGACGAAATCTCAGCATTGGCAGCATCACATCAATACAACCGCCGTCACATTTTACAGGATCTTCATATCAGCAAAGGCGGGAGCACAACAATAAGCTCATGCGGGTTACAAACGCACAACGTCTATGCAGTGACGTTATCTCAACCCAGGCGAGTCACAAGACAGGTACGTCCATAAAATGACCCCATTTCATTGTAAGCCTATGCAACGACTTCATTCATGTTTCGTCTATACAACGACGAACATTTGCATCTCGTCCATACAAGACGATAACGCCCATACAAGGCGTCATTTGCATTTCGTCCATACAAGACGACAACGCCCATATAAGGCGTCATTTGCATTTCGTCCATACAAGATGACAACGCCCACACAAGGCGTCATTTGCATATCGTCCATACAAGACGACAACGCCCATACAAGGCGTCATTTGCATCTCGTCCATACAAGACGACAACGCTCATATAAGGCGTCATTTGCATTTCGTCCATACAAGACGACAACGCCCATACAAGGCGTCATCTGCATTTCGTCCATACAAGACGACAACGCCCATACAAGGCGTCATTTTCATTTCGTCCATACAAGACGATAACGCCCATACAAGACGTCATTTGCATTTCGTCCATACAAGACGATAACGCCCATACAAGGCGTCATTTGCATTTCGTCTATACAAGACGACAACGCCCATACAAGGCGTCATTTTACATTTCGTCCATACAAGACGACAACGCCCATACAAGACGTCATTTTGCATTTCGTCCATACAAGCATTTACAACGCCATACTGGCGTCATCTCGCATTTTCGCCCATAAAAGCATTTACAATGCCCATACAAGGCGTCATCTGCATTTCGTCCATACAAGACGATTACGCCCATACAAGGCGTCATTTGCATTTCGTTCATACAAGACGATAACGCCCATACAAGGCGTCATTTGCATTTCGTCCATACAAGACGATAACGCCCATACAAGGCGTCATTTTATATTTTGTCCATACAAGACGACAACGCCTATACAAGGCGTCATTTTGCATTTCGTCCATACAAGACGACAACGCCCATACAAGGCGTCATTTGCATTTCGTCCATACAAGACGATAACGCTCATACAAGGCGTCATTTGCATTTCGTCCATACAAGACGATAACGCCCATACAAGGCGTCATTTTACGTTTCGTCCATACAAGACGACAACGCCCATACAAGGCGTCATTTTGCATTTCGTCCATACAAGACGACAACGCCCATACAAGGCGTCATTTGCATTTCGTCCATAGCATTTAGCGCCATACTGGCGTCATTTGCATTTCGTCCATACAAGACGACAACGCCCATACAAGGCGTCATTTGCATTTCGTCCATACAAGACGACAACGCCCACACAAGGCGTCATCTGCATCTCGCCTATACAAGACGACAACGCCCACACAAGGCGTCATCTGCATCTCGCCTATACAAGACGGCGTATCATCACATCACTTCATTATATCTACAAACACCATGTATTTTCCAGCACCATATCACCTGCAACCCAGTGTCAATCACACTTCGACACTGGGACAAATTTTAAATCTGCATCAGCTTTGTCTTTTATCTTGACATCACAACGACCCAGTGTCGGCTTTTGCCGATTCTTTTCTTGATCCTTGTTTTAATTCTGATGATGGGAACAAAATTGGCTACAAGTCAACGTCTTTGTCCGAACACTCTTTCATCGTCTTCGATCAAAGAGGGACAACTATTGACACCCAATTTTGACCCATCTTTTAGTCATTTCTTGCAATTTTAAGCATTTTAGGACACCACATTTTATCACCATTTTTGATATTTTTGTATATTTTTTTACCTAACATTCTATGTTGTTTTATTTTTTGTAAATTGACATCATGTTTTTACTTTAATTAGGTATTAAACATTTTTAAATATTATGTTATTATTATCGCGTGATCATTTTGTTTTACTAACTTTGCATCTCTTTAAATAATTAACTGACATTCCGTCTTTACTTTTAATCAGACATTAAATATTTGCTAAATATTGTATTTTATTATTATTGCATCAGCATTTGCATTTTAATAATTTTGTATCTTTAAATAATTTTCTTTTAAATAATTAATCCATTTTGCATTTTTTGTCAAAACCACCCACCTAAGGCACAATCAATCACCCAATCACCAAAAACCGAAGCCCAAACTGAGGCCCAATACACCTTTCATCTTTTCCCTCCAATACCCAATACCCAAAACCCAATACCCAAAACCCTAAACCTAAATCTCACACTATAAATAAAACCTTACCCCCTCATTTTAAAACCTACCTTACATAACCCTATTATCTACACAGCAGCCCATCCTCAACGCTACTTTATTATACTCAGCCGCAACTCCCTCTCCATTTCTTACAAACCCTAGTCCTCACCCTCTCTCCCCCTTCCCCTTACCCGTCGCCGTCGCCTTCGCCGGAGCTCCAAGCTCCGGAGAACACCCCTCTCACACGCACACCTTTCCCTCTACACGCCTCTCCCTCTCCTCCTCACATTCCCTAACCCTACTTCTTCCCGTCGCCGTCGCCCTCTCTCTGAACCACCGACGAACCACCACTATCCGGCGAACCCCCTAGCAACACCTCACTGCCACACACCTCGTCACCACTGAACCGTCGACCTTGAACCATCGCTCCAGGCCGACACGCAACCCCATGTCCTCGCCGCCATTTCGCGCCGACACCTCAACCTCGTCTCACCCCTTCCTGCCGCACCTTCTCTGCCTCACCGGAGCTAACCACCGGCGACTGGCGGAGACGCGGTTTAGCCCTCTTTTAGTACTGTCATGTATATTGTGGTTTTGTTGGACTAATCTGGTTATTTCCGCCATCGTTCGGTTGTTTCATTTGACTCGTTGTTTCACGCCACGATTGGTACCGATTTGGCATTTTGGGTTTGTTTGGATTGATTTTGATCTTTATTATTATTGTCGGTTTTAAATCGATTTTAGTCCGCTTAAACCGTTTTCGCAATCTGCCTCAATCCGCTTGCTCCATATTGTTATTGTTGTCATGTTGGTTATTCTTATTCGCCACGGTTCGATATTTTCACGAGCCATCGCCGTTGTGATGTTGCTATTAAACCACTCTTATATACTATTTTCCTGACTGATTTTTGGCTATCTTGTTATCGATTTTGGGTCATTGCTACGATTTTTGGATATGTTGTTAGACTGATTCTGGCCATTGTTGCTGGCTGATTTTTGCCATTTTCGAACTGATATTTGCCCATTTCGCTACTGATTTTATGGCTACTGCTGGGCTGATTTTGGTCATTGTTGCTGGACTAATTTTGGCTATTTGCTACTGATTTTCTACTTTTGCTACTAATTTTCGCCATTTTGCTCTTGTTTGGCCATATTATTGGACTGGTTTTGGTCCTATTGCCATTGATTTTAGACATTTTTTTGCTGGTTTACTGATTTAGAACAAATACTACACGGTTGGTATTTTACTGAGTTGAACAAGATGCTACACTTGTATGCGATGAAAAAGTTATCCGTCGATTTTTGAAGCCTCCACAGCAAAGACGGAAAATAAAATAAATGAAGCTCAGGCAATGATGATTTCTTCCACTTACACCGATAACCAACATGCTACCGGCAAGGCGAATTCGCACCGCACTTGTTTAGGCCGCCCTACTTTATATTTTTACATATCCGAGCCCTCCGTGTTTAAAACTATTACTGTTTTTGGCGGATCCAAGGTTTTATTTATTTTATTATTTTTAGCAATATTGGCCGATGAAGGAATCTCCGTCTGATTTCTAAGGCCTTCCCTGTACAAAAGACGGATTTATTTTTGCTTTATTTATTAATTCTTGCTATTACTTTAAAATTATTTATTCTATTACTAACACTTTTACTAAGTGGTTATGCAGGTATCCGGAGATGCATTTCAAAAGAACGTCTCAGAGTTTTATTTTGTGTCGCACTTAATTTTAGTTTTTTATTTTATTTTTGTATTGTATTTTTTGTTTTAATTGTAAATTATGAGAAATGCTTAGAATAGGTAGAATAAAAGCCAATAGATAATTAACCTAGGTTTGAACGGATAACCGCAAGTTAGCGGATCTTAAAGGATGCCTAACCCCTTCCCTTTAGGATAATAAAGAACTCTTATCCAGAATCTCATTAATTTCACAGACCATTAAATGGAGATCATTTATAGCATTTTTATGCTATTTAATAAGTGTCCTAATTCACTATAATAATTAGGTGGCGACTCCTTAAATACATTTAGGAATCATACCATACGTAGTACTCCCGTTTCGACTCCGGTTAAAATGGGGTGTTACAATTAGGATATAATTGAATTTGCGAAATATCTAACTTGAAATTCTAGATTGCGAAATATTCATGCTATATATGTTCTAACATATTATCCAACTTTCATCCATAATTTTGAAGAAGCATTGCTATAGCTACTTGATCCGTTTCATTGAGTCTTTTAATTGATTTTGATTTTGTTTTTGTTTAGTGCTTTACTCGAGGGCGAGTAAAGTGTAAATTTGGGGTGTTTGTTAAGTGTATTTTATACACTATTTTGAGTCATTTTTAGTTAGTATTTTACTCTTTTATTTTGCGTTTAGTATAGTGTTATGTGTGTTTTTCTTTCGTTTGTGTCACAGTGATCATAAAGGAGAAGATACTACTTTTAAGGATGGAATTGCACAAGAAAAGCTCAAGAAATGAAGCCTAAGAAGTCCAGAGCGTCAAGCAGCGCCATGACGCCAAAATGCAGGGCCATGGCGCTGGAAGTTCAGAGAGCTGCAGGAATTTCGGCGCCATGGCGTCAGCCAACAGCGCCACGGCGCTGACGCGGGAACTGGGATAGAAAATTCGACTTCTCAAAGGGCAAAAGGGTCTGAAACGTGATTTTTACATCTATAAGACCTAGGAATTATTCTTAAAATTCTATATCATACTTTGGAGAGGAAAATGAGGCTATAAGCTACAATTGGAGACATCAAATTGTTCAAGTTCTTTTCTTTCCTTTATTTTAATTTCAGTTTATGTTGGAGTTTGTATTAGTTCTTAGCATGACAATGTCTATGAGCTAATTTCTTTATTAGGGTTTTTCATCGAATCGCTTGAAACTCTTTCATATAGTAAATGCATAGTTATTGATATCTTCTTCAGCCATATTAAGATCTATTCAATATTGTGTTGATTGCTTGATAATTAACTGATCACTAATTGTCATCACTTATATGATTTCGAATCGAGATCTGAGAGGGGAGATTTGAATATGTTGTAGTTGTTTAGACATAGGTTAAAATCGTGGACGAAAGTACCCCGATACTTGTGTAGTATTTAAGGTTATTGTTCTTAATCCTCCTGTGTAGTAAAATCTATCATAGAAATATAGAAGGTTTCTGCATAAGGTTGAGTTATTGTATGTCCTAATCGGAATATAAGACAAATTAGTTAACCTGCTATCTTAATAAGAAGAAGAGTCATTAGCATTACATTAACAAGGGAAAGAGTGGATAGTTGAGGAGATTGAAAGCCCTCTTTCCTTCATAACTGTTTTAAACCGAAGTATTATCAATCTTAGTTTATTTTCTGCACTTTATTTAATCTTAATTCTTAGTTCCTAAACCAAACAAAAGAACCGTTACCAAATAGATACTATAGATTAGATATTCGATACTTGATAAACCAGTCTCTGTGGACGATAACTCGGTCTTACAGATCTTTATTACTTGATTGACATGTACACTTGCGTAAGCATCTAGAAATATCGCAACACTTAGGATCTGCCAAGTGTCTATCCAAATGGCTTGATCAATATATCTCATCCATATTAGCTGACAAAAAGACCATATCATAGATATATCTACTGCGTTGGCCTACGACTTAGTCAACCTAATACCATATGAGAATCTGAGTGTTCTCTCGAAGATACATTCGAGGAATGAATCCTAATCTTGGCTCAACTACCACCTTTAATCCACTTCGCAATGTACCCAAAACAAGCCGCATCTCAACTTATAAGACATTTGAGCTTAGGACAGGATCAAAGTAGATTACTATGTAAACAAGGTGGTATCGACCTCAAGTGTAAGGACTTCTATCTCCCACAAGTCGATGACACTTTAGACATATATAACAAACAGTGCATCAGCAGGGTATATCAATACTTCAACAAGTATTCATGTGTCCATCACGAGTTGCCATAAGTCGTAGCAGGTGAGACATACTACATTCTTAAGGATATGATGCAGACTACATATCGGCGTGTCACATATCATCGATATCCATTCTCGATGATCATTAGTCGAGGCCGTTTAAGAGTTTACGTTATAATATTAATATCTGAAACCTCTAGGGATGCATTTATAGAATATTATAAACAATCAACTAATAATTCAACAAATGCAAATGTCATAATATTAATCTTCATTAATATAAATATGAATAGGTATAAGTACAATTATTCTAATACAGATTGTCTCTAGAACATACATATACGTTCAGATACTTCCTCATCTGGCTAAGCTAGCTTTTTCTAACTATACTTTTATTAGTTCGCGAATACCGAATTCATATTTAACTAATGAATATAGAGATGGTCTAATGACATGCACATATTCTTAATATTTTTTTTCTTACGTATACTAGTTCAAACCTAAATCAATTTCAATTGAACTCACAAAAACACATCCTAAATCCATCTCTAGTTTTTATTGCAACACAAAATCTTGAAATTCACTAGAGGTGTTCATTTGGAAGCAGCAGCAGCTTGTAAGCGAGCTTGAAAACAGACAAGCAACTCATCTTTTGGAGGTAAACATTCCTTGTTTTGGCTGCAATTAATGTATTCATCTCTCCAAGCACAAAAATTTGGGAACTTTTCTGTTGTCACCAAAACAAGTCCAGAGCCTTCTTCAAAAACTCCTAGCCAAAGTCCCACAAAATTTGCAGCTATATCAGCAAACCCAATTTTGTCCCCCACAAAGAACTTCTTATCCTTGAGCTCATTATCAAGCACTTTCAGCATTTCACAAACTTCTGCTTTACCTTTCTCACGCTCCTCTCCTTTGCGTAAGAAAGTATTGATCACCGCTGCCACCTGCAAAACTTCAAGCAAGTTATGATCGACTATATAAAACTTAACTGACCATGTTCCTATATCTAAGCTCATCCTAAACAAATCTTATAAAAGTAATACTTTAGAATTTATTGAAATTTTATACTGGTATATAAATCTCACACAGGACAAAAGAAATCCTACAAAAAAGAAAAACACAACACTACCTAAAGTAAACATAGTGACTAAAATTTATTCCCAACTAATTGAAGTATATAAGATTAATATAATTACACCTTATCTTCAAGGAACTTGGCCCAAAAACGAGCAATAGCACGGTCATAAGGGTCTTTAGGCAAGATGGAAGGGCCTTCAAATGCCTCATCAATGTATTCAAGAATTACCATTGACTCACAAATGGGCTTGCCATTGTGAATGAGCACTGGAATTTTTTTGTGAATAGGGTTGGATTCAAGAAGCAAAGGGCTTTTGTTTTTTAGATCTTCTTCTATAAATTCATATTCCACACCCTTAATCTTTAGAGCCCACTCAATTCTATGACTAAAAGGGCTATACCATAGACCAAGCAATTTCACTTCTGCCATCTCTCAACTTTGGTTATCTTTTTTTGCTTTACTATATTAAGGAATTTATTTGGTTGTTCTGCTTTGGGGTCTAGTCTTCTTATATAGAGGGGAAAACAAGCAAGTGTCGTAGCAACCAAGAAAATGCTAATTAATATGTTTCTTCTTTGACTATGTGAAATATGTCCTTTAACCACGATCTTCAAAATGATCTTCATAAAGTAGCAAAGATGACTTATGTGCTTATGTCACCCACTTCTTTTGGGTCAAATCTCGTGGTTTGCTAAGCAATGGCGAAATTTCTCGCCCACATAACTCCATCCCCGACCCGACAAAGATTGGTGGATGAGTTAAATCATAGTGACTCAGCGGCCCACAAGGTGGGAGACACAGTGTCTGGTGTCCACAAAGAGTCATTCCCACAAAGAAAGAATGAAAACTCTTACACTGCGTCTGTCAGGGCTCGAATCTGCATACTTGAAAACAATCTACCACCCTGAATAACTGAGCTACTGCAAATATTTTTTCCTTGGAAACATAAAAAGATATTTAACATTATGAGTCACCAATTAATTTTATCTTTCGTTCCGAATTCAATGAGAAAATTGATTGTAATTAATTATTGCATAATCACTGACCCACCAGAAAAAGACGTAAAACTTTCTGGTGGGTGAATAGCCGACTAAGATAATCAAATTATGTATATATATGCAAATATTTTTATTTTTTGCTTATGTATATATTATTTGAGCCAATATTAATGATCAGTTGAACCAACAAACCTCACCCTAAATTCACCTCTATTTTTATTGCCACAAAATCTTGATACTTCAAAAGATGAATGAAGGAGGTGTTCATTTGGCATCAATTGCAGCAACGACAACTTGAAAGAGACCCTTTGAAATAGGCATCTCTTGGACGTACATATTTTTGTTTTGGCTGCAATTAATATATTCATCTCTCCAAGCACAACAAATTGAGAATTTATCATTTGTCACCTAACAACTTCAGTTGATTCTTCAAGAACTCCCATCGTGTTGGGATTGAAATAATCAGCGCTTCATACGAAATCTTATAATTATAAACCTTGAACAACGATAAATCAAGCGATAGAGAAACTAATAACATATCGTGATATACACGATTTTATATACCATGTATATCACGGTTTCAATAGGAATCTTTCCATAATTGAAACTGTGATATATACAGTATACATAACCGTGTATTTTACGATTTGGGTATTATTAGTAGCACAATTTTGTAATTAAATTAGAGTTGTACACTTACCATAATTATATAATTATTGTACAAGTAGAATAAGGTTTTGGAAATAGAATAGGAATAGGATTTTCCTATTACGGAAATTGTAAATTGTATATATACTCTTTCATTAATGAAAATAATCAAGTGATTATTCCTACCAAAGGGTTGGCATATGCATCTCCTCTTAAAATACTCTATAATAAGAATCACTTTGTATTCCCATCTTAGGGTGTTTGTATGTTTATGTTATCCCTTATTTCCATCCACTACAATTAACAAACTTCAAGCTCGTTCTACTGCTTGTGTGTTTTTGGTTTATCCATCTAATCACCGAGGTTACAAATATTTTGATTTATCGTCTAATAAAATCATAATTAGTCGCCGTGTTATTTTTTTATGAAACCCAATTTTCATTTGCTAAAGTAAGTAGTCACGTGCCTAGTTCGTATAATTTCTTAGACGACGACATCTCCCCGTCCATTATGCACCACGTCATGGGCCGCTACAGTGACCCCGACGCGCCAAAGAAGTTTCACTTCGCCGCCTACCACAATCCACTTCTTCCGCCTTGCCGGGCTGACCAATTTCCACCACTACCAAATCGCTTTCGACTGCTTCGCCTCCACCCACCATTGCTTTCCGCTAGCCAAGAGCCCATCGCTCGCCGCCTGCTACCATCCAATTTTTTCCTAAAATCCACTCAATTCATCCCCAAGTCACAGACTTGTTACTCGTAGTCAACATGGTATTTTTAAATCAAAACGATATTTAATCTAAATTCTAATGTTCTTAAATCCCTCTACCCTGTAATACAGTGTCTACATTAAATGACCCGAATTGGAAATTGGCTATGATCAACGAATATAATGCTCTTATTGATAATAATACATGGAGTTGGTATCCCGTTTGTTACACCCCGTAGTTCCAGGGTATGTATGTGAGGACGTACGTACGAGAATACGACAGTAATGTTGGAAAGGAAGAAAGATGTGATTTTTCGACGGAAAAGTTTCCGGATTTTTGTGAAGGAAAAAGGTTCGTTATTGGGAATTGGATTCCCAGATTTGGTATTTGGACTTCCTGGATTATATTAGAATTATGGAATTTTATTTCTGGATTTGGTCACGTGGGGCCCACGGGGAAAATTTACGGTTTTGTGGGGCCCACTTTGTTTTCGAGTTTTTCGATATTTTGGATATTTTCGGAAGATGAAATATTTTGGACGAGTGGGAGGGCGACATGTGTCACTCCCCCTAGGTGGCATGGCCGAAATATAAAGCATGCGTGTCTCGATGGCTTGCGTTGTCTTGCCATTTGTCAAAAGTATTGTGTAGACTTTTGGCACCACACTTGTACCCCAATCTCACCACACACTTGCCTTGATCTTGGCCCTTGATTTCCCTATAAATACCCCCCCCCCCCCCCTTGTAGTGAAGACTTCATCATCCCACACTTAGTTTTTCCAAGGCAAAACTCCCTCCCATTTCTCTTGTGTGCTCTCGGCTTTGGCCATATTTCTTGAGCAAGACTTGTCCAAAAATCCTTAAACATTTAAGTGTTCTTCCTTAGGGTGTTAGGAAGATTGTGTACCAAGAGTTGGAAAAGATTTCACACCCCTAGCCTAGAAATGTTGCCTTGGCCGAAAGTTGCCCTATTTGTGCCTAAGGTGTTCTTCACTTTTTGGAGTTAGATCTTGAATAGGAGTTGGTTAGGAGCGTATAAGGGTTGCTTGGAGCGGTTTGGAACGTAAGGAATTGGAGCTAAACGTTGCTCAGGATCGACTTATTAATCTTGGATAATTTTGGGCTTATCGAGGTAATGATATATGTCCCCCTATTGTAATTGGATATTACATGTTGTAGTAATGTATAGTTGAGTATACTATATGTAGAATGAATTTTGATAAGAATTGAATCAGATTTACATTGACCGTAATTACAAGAGACTTGTAGTATTATCATGGGGCGATGTTGTACACGTCAGGTTAGACATGTAACCCCTTCGAGATGTCGTTGGTAGCAGTCTTGATAGAGGAGGATATACGTGGTTCGGGAGGGTCCGAATTTTCCGTAGAATATGGAACCTTGTACTTAGAAATGTTCTACGATGAGATCTGAAGTTGATAGACGCTGGCCTTTATAGGTTGAGATACTACGAGTAGCGTATTCTACTTGAAGGGTGGAAAGGGCTAGCAGGGTTACAGTACTTTGGAGCTTTTTGCTTTTTGTCGATAATCGTCGCGAGGTATGTGAACCTCTTCCTATATTTTCTAGCATGATTGTTGTGAACTATGTAGTACGGTAGACGTACGTGTGCTAAACGAATTTGGTTGGTTTAAAACATAAAGTGTTATAACGGCTTTATGGGAAGTTTGTTATAACAACTTTATGTAGGTAAAGAAATGGTTTGTGGTTTTTAAAAGATAAGAGACTTGACTTATAAATGACTTGATGTGAAATATTAAGGACTTGGTTTGTGTTAAAAGGTTGTGAAACCGCATTTATGAGAAATGGGTAATTGAGTTTTAAAAGGAATAAGTTATATTGATTTCGGAAATGAGAATAAGTATCGAACAAACCACTGCAGCGTTAATAAAGGAAAATGTATTGACTAATTAATTATTATTAAAACCAGTAGAAACCTCCATCTGCATAGAAGCTAAGATAAGACAAAATTGTATTACATTTTCTAGATCATGGCTGCTTTAATAAGATCATTAATAACAAGTATTGATTTTTTCTTAAATTCCAAAGTAAAGAACTTGTTTTCTAAAAGAAAAGAGACTTGAGGAATTTGAAGTCTTTTGGTTTAAAAGAAAGGCATGGTTTTGTCTTAAGATGGTTTAAAAAGAAGGTATGGAAATTGTTTTGGTTTACTTAAAAAGATAGTTACTCTATTTTGATACTACGGGTATCGTGTGACTTTTTGTGAAAGAAATGGATTTTTTAAAGAGTTAAAGTACGTAGTACCTTGGGGTTAAAATCCGGATTTGTTGTAATAAAATGAAAGTCTATGAGTACGTTGAACTTGCCTATGCTTATTGTGATAGCATTTGTTGTGCAAGTGTTTTGATTCTGTATACCGAAGTCTCTCACGATGGAGGCTATTCCGTTGATTGGACATATCGACACGATGTGTCACGACCCAACCTCGGTCGCGATCGTACTTACCGGTACCGCCGTATATGTCGAGAATAGAATGAACATACATAACACATAACTTATAAAAAGGGTAACCATCACTGGCCAGCCGATAAGGCTGCTTTCCATAAAACATACATAAACAAAGTATAGTAGTACAACTGGTTCTTATAGCCCAAAACATATATGTGACTACGCACCTTTACAGATAACAACTATGGCGATTGCGGCCCGTCATACCCCGAATGTACAAAATACCTATAGCATCGTGGAATATCCGTACTAACAAAACAAGCTTCCGAGGAATGAGCTTCGACACTGAGTAAAAGATCCTAGGAATGAGGATCTACCACCGCTTCCTTACCACCGCAGATGAACGCACTTCGGCGAAGCGGGTCGACACAACGTACAGTATGTAAAACCGAAAATATCAGAGTAATATCATAAGTCAAAATAAGCTGGAGTCATAGATAAAATCAATTTCTTTGCACTGTGCCTTACTAACAATGAGAGTAACAAGTATAAATCTTATAGCATAAAAATAGGAGGCTCACGATCAAAACAGGGTACCTCGCCTGTAGTATCATTAAGCAATCCTACTCCTGGACTATTTCACCCGCATGGGTCCTGTGGACCCGCATGAGGTCATCCGCCTCGTCATTTCACCCGCATGAGACTATTTCACCCGCATGGATCCTGTGGACCCGCATGAGTACCATCGCCGTACTCGCATGGGACTATTTCACCCGCATGGATCCTGTGGTCCGGATCCGCATGAGTGCAAGCGCCGCACTCGCATCATGGGTAGCAAATCCATGGCATAGATAATAACCCGGGGTTTACCCCGTAATAATACAAATATATAACATAGCTCATCCGGCTATCATACATAACATAAGCACTACCGGCCTATCATATCATACATAAGCACTACCGGCCTATCATATCATACATAAGCACTACCGGCCTATCATATCATACATAAGCACTACCGGCTTATCATAACATAAGCAAGTTAAGAAATCCCCTAACTTCTTATTAACATTATTAATATATCCTCTCATTTTAGTATTCTAAGGCACTAACATGTCTTTTAATAGAAAATCCGGGAATTCAACCCAAGTACCATGTACTTCTAACTTTTTAAGAAAAACTATTTTTATACAAAGATTCCAAGATACTAATCACCATAGTATCAAGTTACAATTTCTTTTCAAAACAAGTCACATTTCCTTTTAGAAATATAATAGGCTTCTAAATCAAGTGACTTTATTTCCTTTAAAACCTTAGGCAACCAATGCCTAAAAATTAATCCACCTTCCATAGTTTCAAATCCTTTACCCGTACTTGTTTTAATTAGAGTAAACCATTCTTTGTGAACCTTTCAAAAACTAATATAACCAACTTCCCATAAAGTCATTATATTAGCGTTATTCCTTCGTCAAATACATTTTCCCTAAATCCAAGGGACTTATACTTTTGAAATGAAACAAGTATCATATACTTTAAAACAAGTGTAGATTATCAACTCTTGTACGTATACCGTACTACATAGATACAATTATTCATGCTCAAGAGATAGGAAAGCTCTACATACCTCTTTGGTCAATCCACTTGCTAAGTCCAACTACCGCAAGTAATATGTCAACCTATAATAACCATAGTGCTGATTAACCTCTAATTTCAATGTAGAAATTCCAAATTCAAGTTACCAATTCCTAAGGAAAATTGGGCAAAAGATTTCCTTTGTTTCTACTCACTTTGCCACCTTTTCAAAGGCCGATTTTCAACACTCAAACGCCTCATTAAGGCCCAACATCCAAACCAACACAAAGCGGGATTACACACCTAATCTGGGTGTGTAAAATTCTGCCCTATAAGTTATAATATTACACTTAACAATTCTAAAGTAGTTTGTAGGCTACAACATGCTCATAATATCTCTTTAGCCAAAACCTTCATACCTAACCCACATTTCGCATTTAATGACTCTAATAGCATTATTTACTACCACAAGTACTTTCTTCTTAACATGCAACACTAAAAACTAATAATAGAGGAAGAATCATTACCTTAGAGCTTTAGCCAAATTTATCCAACAATTTGCTAGCTTCTATTCCAAGAACACCACCACAACAACCTTCACAAGCTAGCCACAAGCTTCCTTCCTTCGCTTTTACTTTTTCAAATTTTTCCTAAGGCTAGAATACCTCTGAGTTTTAGAGAGAAGAGGAGCTTGAAATAATTTAAGAGAGAGGAGGAGCTTTTCTAAGAGAGAGATGAGATGACCAAGTCTTTAAGACTTGGTCAATATAACGACGCAGAATCGGGACGGGGACACTTGTCACCCACCCATGCCCTTTAAAAGAAAAGATCGATTTTCCTAAGTTTTTCCGCCAGATTTCCGCGCCATGCGTTCGCTTCCCCGTGGCTCTGCGGACCTCGGATCTTCCGGCGCCCCCGATTCGGAGCCGCGGCTGAAACTTCAGCGACTCCTCGATCTTTCGCGCGCGGCCACGTCCGTGGCGCGCTACAATTACTGGCGCCAGCGCCGCCCTCGCCGCTGGCTGAGACCTCGACCGCGGTCGGGCCGAACCACTGGTATAACATTCTTCCCTTAGAAACATTCGTCTCGAATGTTCTTCTAACTTACTCAAATCACAATATCGATAGACTCAAATAAAGACGCCCACACGCCACAACAAAACTCAAGCATAAATACTAAATTTAAAGACCAACAATTTAGAACGTGGGTTACCCGAGGTATAGGAATAAGTGAGGATATTTCTTCATCATGTCATCCTCTCGCTTCCCACGCCATTTCTCCTCGCTCGCTCCGCCATAAGACGCTTGACTAAGCCACCTCCTTTGTCCGTAACGCTAACCTCGACGATCGAGTATCGCTATGGGACTCTCCTCATATGATAACTCCTCTCACACGAACCTCGCGAACCGTGCACTCTAGATGGATCTCCAATACATTTCCGCAACATGAACACATGGAAGACTGGATGTACCACCTCCAAATCGGATGGCAGATCTAACTCATAGACAACCCTGCCTACCCTACGGATAATCTAATACGGCCCAATGTACCTTGGGCTAAGCTTCCCCTTCTTTCCAAATCTCATCACGCCCTTCATGGGCGATACCTTTAGAAAAACCCAATCATCTATCTCAAATTCCAAGTGTCGACGCCGATGATCTGCATACGACTTCTACCGACTCTGAGCTGCCAACAACCGCTCCTGGATAAGCTTCACCTTATCCACTGCCTGTTGAACTAAGTCTGGCCCGATTAACTGAACCTCTCCCATCTCGAACCAGCCTATCGGTGACCTGCACTTCCTCCCGTATAAGGCCTCATGCGCGCCATCCGAATCTGGAATGGTAGTTGTTGTAAGCAAACTCTACAAGAGGCAAATGATCCTCCCAGCTACCCCTGAAATCAATAACACAAGCCCGCAGCATATCCTCAAGTGTCTGGATAGTGCGCTTCTACCGTCGCTTGGCCCGAGGGTTAAATGCGATCTTGAGACTCACCTGTGTCCCTAATATCTTCTCAAAAGACCTCCGTGTTAGCCGAGAATCGCTCCTCTCTATCCGATATAATCGACACCGACTCGTGCGCCTCACAATCTCTCTAATATATAATCCGCATAGTCCTCACCGAGAACGCCATTCGACCGGAAGAAAATGGGCTGATTTCACACCGCCGACAATCACCCAAATGGAATCATGCTCTCCGAGTGGTAGGTAGCCCGTAATAAAATCCATATTTATCACCTCCCACTTCCAAGTCGAATATCAATAGCTCGCAATAGCCCACCGCTTCGTGCTCAATCTTAACTCGCTGACAATTCGCACCGCGCTACGAACTCCGCAACGCCCCTCTTTAGGCCATCCCACCAATACACGATTCGAGGTCATGATACATCTTAGTCGACCGGATGAATAGAATAACGAGCACCGTGCCTCACAATCTGCGACGAAGTCCTATCACATCGGAACACACAACCGCCTCGAATCTTAGCACCCCATCAGCGCTACTTCAAATAGACTCTTCTCTCCGAGAGTCGCATCTCGATGCATGCAAAATCGGATCCGCATATCGCCGCCTCTTCGCCTCGCCGACGATGGAAGACTTCGCAACCTCGAATCCGAATTCACTAATGAATCAACCAAACGAACCCCAAGGCTCGCGAAGCCGATGTAACTCTGACCATATCCCTTTTCTCTGGTGAACAGCATGCACTACCCATCGACCGCGACTGGGCATCCAAACTACATCGCCTTCCCCGGTGGTACGAATATCAACATCGTAATCCTTAAGTAGCTCCAACCACCGCCTCTCGCCGCAAGTTCACTCCTCCGGTCAAGATGTACGGAGACTCTTGGTCCGTGTAAATGTCCACATGAACCCCATATAAATAATGTCTCCGCATCTTCAAGGCATGAATCATCACGCCAACTCAAGTCATGTGGGATAGTTCTTCTCATGCTTCCTAAGCCGAGATGCATAATCTATAACCTTGCCGCCGCATCAGACGCACTCCAAGCCCGACACTGACGCGGCCACAATAAAACCACATATCCATCTAAGCCCTCGGAAGAGTAAGAACTGGGCGGTCGTCAACTTCTCCTTTAGCAATCGAAACTTTCTCACAAGTATCCGTCATCGGAACATAGCCGCTTTCCGAGTCACTTAGTCAAAGTGTGAAATAGAAGCAAACTTTTCTACAAACCTCCGATAATAGCTGCAAGGCCCAAAGCCGCGCACTCCGCTTAGTGGGTCCGCTAAGTCTGATCGCTTCAATCTTAGTCAGACAACCCGAATACCGCTGCCCCGATAACATGCCCTAAGAAAGCCACCGGTTAACTAACTCGTGACTTCGAGAACTTGGCATACAATCACGGCCTCGGAGGACTCCCAAAACCGCCTCAAATGATTCAGATGCTCTCGCTCAGCGCGAATACACCAAGATATCATCAATAAACACTACAACGAACATATCCTAGAATGGCTCAACACCCTATTCATCAAATCCATGAATACTTCAAGGCGTTGGTCACCCTAAAGACATCACCTCGAACTCATAGTGCCCATACCGGGTCCCGAATGCGCTTTGGGAAATCTATCTCTAACTCGCACTGATGATAACGGACCGCAGTCTATCTTGAAAACACTTTGCACCCCGCAACCGGTCAAACAAATCGTCAATCCCGGGAGGGATACATGTTCTTGATAGTTACCTTGTTCACCGTCAGAATCAATACACATACGCAGCTGCCCCATCCTTCTTCTTTACAAATAACATCGCGCCCAAGGAGAAACACTTGGCCTAATAAAGCCTTTCTCCAAGAAATCTTTCACCGGTCCTTCAATTCCTCAACTCGCAGTGCCATCCTATATGGCGAATAGATATCGGTCGAGTGTCCGCGCCAAATCGATGCAAACTCAATCTCCTCTCGTGAGGATACCCTAAGCTCGTCTGGGAATACGCCCGAAACTCTCTAACAACCGAATCGATCAAGGTCCAGATCTCACCTCGATTTAATACCCGAACCAAATGGTAAATATACCCTTCCGTACCATCTTCCTAGCCTTGAGGTAATAAATAAACCTACCCTCGGCGATGCAGATTCCCTTCCACTGATAACCTGGCTCACCAGAAATCGAACCGAACTAACCTCTCTCTCGCATCACATTGGCATAGCAATACGCTAGCTAATCCATACCCATAATCACATCGGTCCGCCATATCCAACTCTATCAAGTCACTAGAGTCCGACGACCATCTATAGTCACCGGGCAAGCCTTATATACCCGCCGCCTACCATCAAGCACCTACGGCGTAGCCACCTCAAAAGATTCTATGGACTCGGGCTCTATCCCTATTCTACCAAAGAATATGAGGAGATATATAGACAAGGTAGAACTCGATCTATCAAAGCATATACATCACAAAGAAGAAACCAATAATGTACTGCGACGACATCGTGACGCCTCACGGTCCTCGACGATCGACATAGCATAGATGCGGTTCGAGGACCGCTGAACTAGAACCCTCGCCACGACCTCGCCGCGCCTGTTGGCCCGTGAACACCCTCGCCCGGCGCATAACAATCAAGATGAAGACCAAAGAATCGAATCGGTTTACCGAGCCATAACATTTCCACCGCCTCGCCTGACAATCTCTCTTCAAATGGCCTCGCCGCTACAAGAGTAATAAGCTCTCGGAGGAACACGACACTTCTATAATGGCAATCACCACATCGACCACACCGAGGCATAGGTGGCCTCATCTGACCGAACTCGTCCTCCGAAACCCGCCTCGAACCCCGCCCCGCCTCGAATACTCAGACGCCCCGAAGACGCGGAGGAGCGCCTGACCATTGTGGTGCAAATTGTCTGGCCGGGTTGTTTACCCTAAAACTACCGAGGACCTGCTGTCCCGCCTCTTCGCTGATACTGCCGATCCGCTTCGGCCTCGCTCTCACACCTGCGCATATGCTCGCACGCGGCAATGCCCATGCCCGTGAAGAGCTACTCCTGCAACTCTCGCCAAGTGATCATTGAGTCTGTGACATACCGGCACTCGCCCTCCATGTCTGCTACCAAAGCGGGCACATACCGAGCAAATGAGTCAAACTCCACATTGTACTCCCGAACCGTCCGCCCACTCTGTCTCAGTGTCAAAAATCTATCGGCCCGAGCCCTCCTCATCTGCGGAGGCAAGAAATGGCCAAGTAACGCCTCTGAGAACTCGTCCCAAACATCTGGAAGCGCATGCTCCCCCCGGGACATTTCCCATGAATCATACCAGTCAAATGCAGTGTCCCGCAGCCGATGCGAACCTAGTACCACCGACTCGGTCTCCGAAGCCCCGATAACTCCTACGATCCGTCAGAATCGCTTGATAAACTCGAGATCATCCTCGTGCCTCGACCCATAAAACTCGTGGCTGCAACTCAAAAGTCCCCGCCTCAAGCTAGCACTCTTTGAACTATGGGTACACCGAATCGCCGTTTCACTATCTCACGTTCGCCACGATCTCGCTAGTAATCGGGCCATCTCCTTGTAGCCCATATCCTCTCGCTCGGCCTGGATCGAGTCTCGTGTACCGCGTCTCGTGAGCGCCGCTGCCGCTCATACTCTGTGGGGTGGCGACGTTGTAGAACTCGCCGTCCAAACACCTCATCCGGTAGGGATCGACTCGTGCTCGTAACCTCGGTGCCCTACTAGTAGTTCCTCATCGCTTGCCTTCGGGCCGCGTTGCCTTGCGCGAGGCATAATCGATACATAAAGGAAAACATCGTAGGAGGTTCAACCTATAACTCACTCTATTGCACGATCTTAGAGTGAAAGAATGGAAACCAATCCTAAATATCCTGCAACCTCTTGATTATAGATGTGGTGCACGACATACCGATAATCAAGACTCTACTAGACACGGTCTGTGGACACTTTCCGAGGACTAATCGCTCGATACCACTTTTGTCACGACTCCAACCTCGGCCGCGATCGTACCTCACCGGTACCGCCGGTATATGTCGGAGAATAGCAATGAACATACATAACACATAACTTATAAAAGTGGTAACCATCATCGCCACCGATAAGGTCGCTTTCCATAAAACATACATAAACAAAGTATAGTAGTACAACCGGTTCTTATAGCCCAAAACATATACGTGACCACGCACTTACAGATATCAACTATGGCGGACGGGGCCCGCCATATCCCCGAATGTACAAAATACCTATAGCATCGTGGAATATCCGTACCAACAAAACAAGCTTCCGAGGAACGCTTCGACACTGAGTAAAAGATCCTAGGAATGAGGATCTACCACCGCTTCCTTACTCGCGCAGATTTAACGCAGCCGAGGAAGGGTCAAGACACAACGTATCAAGTATGTAAAATCGAAAATATCGTAGTAATATCATAAGTCAAAATAAGCCGGAGTCATAGATAAAATCAATTTCTCAGACCGTGCCTTACTAACAATGAGTAACAAGTATAAATCTTATAGCATAAAAATAGGAGGCTCACGATCAAAACAGGTAACTCGCCTGTAGTATCATTACAATCCTACTCTGGACTATTTCACCCGCACGGGTCCTGTGGACCCGCATGAGGTCATCCGCCTCGTCATGGGACTATTTCACCCGCACGGGACTATTTCACCCGCATGGATCCCGTGGACCCGCATGAGTACCATCGCCGTACTCGCAGCGGACTATTTCACCCGCACGGATCCCGTGGTCCGATCCGCATGAGTGCAAGCCGCACTCGCATCACGGGTAGCAAATCCATGGCATAGATAA
The DNA here is from genome assembly GCA_029844215.1 of Przewalskia tangutica. Classification (NCBI taxonomy): domain Eukaryota; kingdom Viridiplantae; phylum Streptophyta; class Magnoliopsida; order Solanales; family Solanaceae; genus Przewalskia; species Przewalskia tangutica. The sequence goes on along the minus strand of CM056739.1, from coordinate 10,707,768 downwards.
TAACCCGGGGTTTACCCCGTAATAATACAAATATATAACATAGCTCATCCGGCTATCATACATAACATAAGCACTACCGACCTATCATATCATACATAAGCACTACCGGCCTATCATATCATACATAAGCACTACCGGCCTATCATATCATACATAAGCACTACCGGCCTATCATATCATACATAAGCACTACCGGCTTATCATAACATAAGCAAGTTAAGAAATCTCTTAACTTCTTATTAACATTATTAATATATCCTCTCATTTTAGTATTCTAAGGCACTAACATGTCTTTTAATAGAAAATCCGGGAATTCAACCCAAGTACCATGTACTTCTAACTTTTTAAGAAAAACTCTTTTTATACAAAGATTCCAAGATACTAATCACCATAGTATCAAGTTACAATTTCTTTTCAAAACAAGTCACATTTCCTTTTAGAAATATAATAGGCTTCTAAATCAAGTGACTTTATTTCCTTTAAAACCTTAGGCAACCAATGCCTAAAAATTAATCCACCTTCCATAGTTTCAAATCCTTTACCCGTGCTTGTTTTAATTAGAGTAAACCATTCTTTGTGAACCTTTCAAAAACTAATATAACCAACTTCCCATAAAGTCATTATATTAGCGTTATTCCTTCGTCAAATACATTTTCCCTAAATCCAAGGGACTTATACTTTTGAAATGAAACAAGTATCATATACTTTAAAACAAATGTAGATTATCAAATCTTGTACATATACCGTACTACATAGATACAATTATTCATGCTCAAGAGATAGGAAAGCTCTACATACCTCTTTGGTCAATCCACTTGCTAAGTCCAACTACCGCAAGTAATATGTCAACCTATAATAACCATAGTGCGTTGATTAACCTCTAATTTCAATGTAGAAATTCCAAATTCAAGTTACCAATTCCTAAGGAAAATTGGGCAGCATTTCCTTTGTTTCTACTCACTTTGCCACCTTTTTCAAAGGCCGATTTTCAACACTCAAACGCCTCATTAAGGCCCAACATCCAAACCAACACAAAGGGGATTACACACCTAATCTTGGGTGTGTAAAATTCTGCCCTATAAGTTATAATATTACACTTAACAATTCTAAAGTAGTTTGTAGGCTACAACATGCTCATAATATCTCTTTAGCCAAAACCTTCATACCCAACCCACATTTCTTGCATGCAATGACTCTAATAGCATTATTTACTACCACAAGTATTTTCTTCTTAACATGCAACACTAAAAACTAATAATAGAGGAAGAATCATTACCTTAGAGCTTTAGCCAAATTTATCCAACAATTTGCTAGCTTCTATTCCAAGAACACCACCACAACAACCTTCACAAGCTAGCCACAAGCTTCCTTCTTTTACTTTTTTCAGATTTTTCCTAAGGCTAGAATACCTCTTGGAGTTTTAGAGAGAAGGAGGAGCTTTTCTAAGAGAAAGATGAAAGATGACCAAGTCTTTAAGACTTGGTCAATATAACGACGCAGAATCGGATGGGGGACACGTGTCACCCACCCAGGCCCTTTTAAAAGAAAAGATCAGATTTTCCTAAGTTTTTCCGCCAGATTTCCCGCCTCGGCGCCGCGGCGCCGCAACTCCTGCGGACCCTCGGATCTTCCGGCGCCGCGGCCCTGATTCCCGGCGCCGCGGCGCTGAAACTTCAGCGACTCCTCAGATCTTTCGGCGCCGCGGCCCTGTCTTCCGACGCCGCGGACCTACAATTACCCGTCTTAGCAACGCGACCACGCCCGGCCATGCGCTGAGACCCCGATCATGGCCAGTTCGAACCACGGGTATAACACGATGGGTGGCCCACTGTATGCTTCCACTAGAGTGTTATCTTGTTATATCCTCGACCCATCGACACGCCATGGCCCACGGGTATGGTTCAATTAGGATTGTTGTTCCATGGACTAGCTCTCCATGAGGTTTTACTGATTCGGCCTAGGTTCTGGTAGCTAGCCCCCGTACTTTCCCCGGTCGTTGCTGATGCAAGTTGGTTCTGGTAGTTGGCTTTCGTACATGCCTCGTTCAGCCAGGCGGTCTCGTGACTACGGCCAGGATCTCGTGGTTAGCTCGTTACTTGCCCCGCCGCCTACGCGCGCAGTGAGGATCCGTAGAGGCTATCGTGACGGCCATGCGTGTCGCCTTCACGAGTCGTTGGGCGAAGTCTCGTGACAACGGTTGTGATCTGGTGGTTAGCCTGGTTACTTGCCCCCGTCAGCTACGTGGCGCAGGGAGGATCTGGTAGAGGCTATCGCACTTGCCATGTCGCCTTCGCGAGTCGGTGTTTGGACGGTCTCGTGACTACGGTTGTGATCTGGTTAGCTCGTTACTTGCCCCGCCACGCCTACGCGCGCAGAGGATATGGTAGAGGCTATCGCACTTGCCACGTGTCAGCTTCGTGATATAGTTATTTAGTATTGTTGGTACGGTAGGTTCTGGTAGCTGTCTTTCGTACTTGCCCGGCCATCGATGACGCAGTTGGATCCGTAGCTATGCCTTCGCATTTGCCGTGACGGTTTTATGACACAGGGACCTGATGTTCACGCATCTTGGTGTTATTATATCATAGACTTCTGGCAGTGAGGAAGGAATTCCACGGGCATGATTGATGTTATGGGCATGAGACCCATGGTTATATTTGAGTGATGACTTTGAGGGCGTGAGTCCCTGATTTGACATGACTGCTTATATATTGTGGACTGTAGTTTGGTTATCATACATGTCTCTCGCTTTATATGATCGTTATGATTTCATTTACGATTTTCGGGCCACATACTTGGTACCTGATCGACCTCTTCGGCCGCGTTCACGCCGCAGTAGGTACATCGGCCAGGATCCTCGCTCTTAGGATCACTGTTCATCGTTTTGGGAAGCTCCGTTCCTCCGGAGGCTTATCTTTGGTATAGTCCCCTGTCATTGTAGGTACTTGTACATTCAGGGGTATGGCGGGGCCCTGTCCCGTCATTGTTGTTATAAAAATTCTTATAGGTCTGTAGTGATCGCTGGTGGGTTTGTAAAGGATATAACTGCTCGGTTTTATGTTTATATACGTAGTGACCGTTTTGGTTAGCCTGTTTCTTATTGTATGTCTTGTTGCATGTTTAAGTTTGTATTTCCGTTGATTTTCTCTAATGTTGTATCACTAGGGTGCCCGGGGTAAGGCACCAGTCGCGGGCCCGAGGTCGGGTCGTGACAAAAGTGGTATCAGAGCAGTTAATCCTCGAAAAGTGTCTACAGACCGTATCTAGTAGAGTCTTGATTATCGGCGTGTGCACCACACCTATAATCGTGAGGTCGCAGGATATTTAGGATTGGTTTCCATTCTTCTCACTCTTAGATCGTGCCTCAGAGCCGTGTTATAAGTTGGACTCATGCGCGTATTCAGATGTACGCTTATGCCTCACGCAAGGAAACCAGGCCCGGAGGGCAAGGCAACAGAGGAGCTACGAGTAGAACAGAGGTTACGAGGCACAGCCCGGTCATTACACCGAGATAGTACTTCAGACCACGAGTTATATGACGCCGCAAGACCTAGCAGAGTTAAGAGCGGCGGCTTTCATCGAGGCCACGATACCGAGCCTTCCAGCCCACTCGCCAAGAGTCGAGGATATGGGTTACAAAGAGATGGCCCAGTTACTAGCTAGGGTCGTGGCGAGATATGATGACGGACGGGAGCCGGTGGTTCCGGCAGTACCAGTGATTCACCCTAGATCCGATAGTCTGAGACTTCGGGATTTCTTGAGTTGTAGTCCGCCAGAGTTCTATGGATAGAGAGCTGAGGATGATCCTCAGGGTATCATGCTAGTTTGGGAGATTGTTATGCTTGCGGCCAGCAGGGCCATTTGGTGAGAGTTTGTCCGACCAGAGGTAGCACAGATGTAGAGACTCAGCCTTCGGGATCGGTGGCTGGTTCATCGCCTTCTATAGCTAGGCGCCCTGCAGGGCAGGATTATGATTAGAGCGACAAAGGGAAAGTGAGGCAGTAGTTACAGAGATATCTTCAACCCTTAAAAGACTGGTTTATGTTGTTATGGTGGATACATGTTAAGTTCTATGTACGGATAGCAGTGTGTTAAGTGTGAATTAGAAAACATGGGTAGTTGAAAAGGGTAAGTCTGGGGACGAGACAATTGTGAGCCTTAGAATTTATAACAGTTAGGACCTTGGATGCAAGACCGTCTTGAGTGGATGATTTTACGGTTGGTCTTTGTCGAAGTACTTGGTATGCATGATATATATATTGTGGGATAATTCCATGGGTAGTGTGAGATGGAAGTGGTAGCTTTCATGACGTGAATTAGTAAGATTGTTCCGGATCGTGGAACGAGAGAGTTTGGCGCGATAGCGGGTCGGGTTGAGGCCAGATCGCGGATCAACCCGCAGCCCGGAATGAGGTGGGGTCAGTTCAAGGTGGTCCCGCCAGGTGGTAGGGTCACGAGGGTTCTAGGCCCAAGTTTAGGTAACCATCGTATGAGTTCGTGGATGTGTTCGACCAGAATCGGATCGTGAAGGCTGGGAATGGCCTTAAAGGAATTTGAGGCTAGTAAGATGACCAAGTTTGGAGGTAGTGACTCCAAGGTTTTGGAAACTGAAGCGATGACTGGAGTGTGGTACGTGTACTAGAAAGGGTTCGGGTGTACGAGAAGGGTACGACGAGTAAGGAAAGAAGTGAACTTGTGTTAAGAGATCGGAAGTGACCATTTCTTTTGTAAGTGAAGATGTGAAGGGAGTATCCTTTAGACCTTGGGTGGGAGATTTTTGTGATGTTAGAGGTGATTCCTCGTTGGATTGGATTTGAGTTTTTTCGCGTATGTTATATTATGGCCATTGGTGGCATAATTGGTTTCGTAAGTATAGTAGTGAAGACTATACCGGCGCATGTATGTTTGGTGACTTAGAAGGAACATTCGGGATTAATGTTTCTAAGGGGGGAAGAATGTTACACCCCGTAGTTCCAGGGTATGTATGTGAGGACGTACGTACGAGAATACGACAGTAATGTTGGAAAGGAAGAAAGATGTGATTTTTCGACGGAAAAGTTTTCGGATTTTTGTGAAGGAAAAAGGTTCGTTATTGGGAATTGGATTCCCAGATTTGGTATTTGGACTTCCTGGATTATATTAGAATTATGGAATTTTATTTCCGGATTTGGTCACGTGGGGCCCACGGGGAAAATTTACTGTTTTGTGGGGCCCACTTTGTTTTCGATATTTTGGATATTTTCGAAAGATGAACTATTTTGGACAAGTGGGAGGGCAACATGTGTCACCCCCCCCTAGGTGGCATGGCCGAAATATAGGTGCCATGTGTCCTTGATGGCTTGCCAAGTGTCTAGCCACTTGTCACAAGTCTTGTGTAGACTTGTGGCACCACACTTGTACCCCAATCTCACCACACACTTGCCTTGATCTTGGCCCTTGATTTCCCTATAAATACCCCCCTTGTAGTGAAGACTTCATCATCCCACACTTAGTTTTTCCAAGGCAAAACTCCCTCCCCTTTCTCTTGTGTGCTCTCGGCTTTGGCCATATTTCTTGAGCAAGACTTGTCCAAAAATCCTTAAACTTTTAAGTGTTCTTCCTTAGGGTGTTAGGAATATTGTGTACCAAGAGTTGAAAAAGATTTCACACCCCTAGCCTAGAAATGTTGCCTTGGCCGAAAGTTGCCCTATTTGTGCCTAAGGTGTTCTTCACTTTTTGGAGTTAGATCCTGAAGAGGAGTTGGTTATGAGCGTATAAGGGTTTCTTGGAGCGGTTTGGAACGTAAGGAATTGGAGCTAAACGTTGCTCAGGATCGACTTATTAATCTTGAATAATTTTGGGCTTATCGAGGTAATGATCTATGTCCCCCTATTGTAATTGGATATTACATGTTGTAGTAATGTATAGTTGAGTATACTATATGTAGAATGAATTTTTATAAGAATTGAATCAGATTTACATTGACCGTAATTACAGAGACTTGTAGTATTATCAGAGCGCGTTGTACACGTCCGGTTAGACATGTAACCCCCCCTTTGGAGATGTTGGCTTGGTAGCAGGTCTTGATAGAGGAGGATATATGTGGTTCAGGAGGGGGGGTGCTGCCGAATTTTCCGTAGAATATGGAACCTTGTACTTAGAAATGTTCTACGATGAGATCTAGAAGTTGATAGACGTTTTGTGGCCTTTATAGGTTGAGATACTACGAGTAGCGTATTCTACTTGAAGGGTGGAAAAGGCTAGCAGGGTTACAGTACTTTGGAGCTTTTTGCTTTTTGTCGATAATCGTCGCGAGGTATGTGAACCTCTTCCTATCTTTTCTAGCATGATTGTTGTGAACTATGTAGTACGGTAGACGTACGTGTGCTAAACGAACTTGGTTGGTTTAAAACATAAAGTGTTATAACGGCTTTATGAGAAGTTTGTTATAACAACTTTATGTTGGTAAAGAAATGGTTTGTGGTTTCTAAAAGATAAGAGACTTGACTTATAAATGACTTGATGTGAAATATTAAGGACTTGGTTTGTGTTAAAAAGTTGTGAAACCGCATTTATGAGAAATGGGTAATTGGGTTTTAAAAGGAATAAGTTATATTGATTTCGGAAATGAGAATAAGTATCGAACAAACCACTGCAGCGTTAATAAAGGAAAATGTATTGACTAATTAATTATTATTAAAACCAGTAGAAACCTCCATCTGCATAGAAGCTAAGATAAGACAAAATTGTATTACATTTTCTAGATCATGGCTGCTTTAATAAGATCATTAATAACAAGTATTGCTTTTTTCTTAAATTCCAAAGTAAGGAACTTGTTTTCTAAAAGAAAAGAGACTTGAGGAATTTGAAGTGTTTTGGTTTAAAAGAAAGGCATGGTTTTGTCTTAAGATGGTTTAAAAAGAAGGTATGGAAATTGTTTTGGTTTACTTAAAAAGATAGTTACTCTATTTTGATACTACGGGTATCGTGTGACTTTTTGTGAAAGAAATGGATCTTTTAAAGAGTTAAAGTACGTAGTACCTTGGGGTTAAAATCCGGATTTGTTGTAATAAAATGAAAGTCTATGAGTATGTTGAACTTGTCTATGCTTGTTGTGATAGCCTTTGTTGTGCAAGTGTTTTGATTCTGTGCTACCGAGTCTCGATGAGGGTCATTATCCGTTGATTGGACATACCGACACGATGGGTGGCCCACGTATGATTCCACCAGAGTGTTATCTTGTTATATCCTTCGACCCATCGACACGTTGGGTGCCCACGTATGGTTCCATTAGGATTGTTGTCCACGGACTAGCTCTCCACGAGGTTTACCGATTCGCCCAGTTCTCGTAGCTAGCCCCCGCATTTGCCTGGCCGTTCTCGATGCAGGTTGGTTCTGGTAGTTGGCTTTCGTACTTGCCCCGTTCAATTTTGTGGTGAAGTCTCGTGACTACGGTTGTGATCTGGTGGTTAGCCTGGTTACTTGCCCCCGTCAGCTACGTGGCGCAGGGAGGATCTGGTAGAGGCTATCGCACTTGCCACGTGTCAGCTTCGCGAGTCAGTGTTTGGACGAAGTCTCGTGACTACGGTTGTGATCTGGTTAGATCGTTACTTGCCGCCGCCTACGCGCGCAGGAGGATCTCGTAGAGGCTATCGACTTGCCACGCGCACTTCGTGATATAGTTATTTAGTATTGTTGATACGGTAGGTTCTCGTAGTCTTTCGTACTTGCCCGGCCACGATGACGCAGTCGATCTCGTAGCTATGCCTTCGCATTTGCCTCAGACGGTTTATGACACAGTGGGACCCGATGTTCACATGTACTCTTCGTGTTATTATATCATGCATCGCTGCAGGTGAGGGCGAATTTCACGGGCATGATTGATGTTATTGGCATGAGACCCATGGTTATATTTGAGTGATGACTTTGAGGGCGTGAGTCCCTAACTTGACATGACTGCTTATATATTGTGGACTGTAGTTTGGTTATCATACATGTCTCCTGTTTTATATAGACTGTTATGATTTCATTTACAGTATTTTTAGTTTCACATACTTGGCAATTGCATCGACTCTCGGCCGCGTTCACGCCGCAGGTAGAGGTACACGGCCAGGATCCTCGCCTTAGGATCACCGCTCAAAGATTTTGGGAAGCTCCGTTCCTCCGGAGGCTTATCTTTGGTATAGTCCCCTGTCATTGTAGGTACTTGTACATTCAGGGGTATGGCGGGGCCCTGTCCCGTCATTGTTGTTATAAAAATTCTTATAGTCCGTAGTAATCGCCATGGGCCGGGTTTGTAAAGGATATAACTGTTCGGGTTTTATGTTTATATACAGAAAGGTGACCGTTTTGGTTAGCCTGTTTCTTATTGTATGTCTTGTTGCATGTTTAAGTTTGTATTTCCGCTGATTTTCTCTGATGTTGTATCACTAGGGTGCCCGGGGTAAGGCACCAGTCCCGGGCCCGAGGTCGGGTCGTGACAAAATTGGTATCAGAGCAGTTAATCCTCGGAAAGTGTCTACTGCATCGTATCTAGTGTAGTCTTGATTATCGGCGTGTTGTGCACCACACCTATAATCGTGAGGTCGCAGGATATTTAGGATTGGTTTCCATTCTTCTCACTCGAGATCGTGCCTTAGAGGCGTGTTATAAGTTGGACTCCTCCGACGTATTCAGATGTACCGCTTATGCCTCACGCAGTGCAACCAGGCCCGCAGGGCAAGGCAACAGAGGAGCTATGAGTAGAACACGAGGGTTACGAGGCACAGCCCGGTCATTACACCGAGATAGTACTTCGACGACGAGTTTTATGACGCCGCTAGCCCAGCAGAGTTTAGAGCGGCAGCGCTTTCCGAGGCCACGATACCGAGCCTCCGCCCACGCCCGATGAGCGAGGATATGGGTTACAAAGAGATGGCCCAGTTACTAGCTAGGGTCGTGGCGAGATATGATGACGGACGGGAGCCGGTGGTTCCGGCAGTACCAGTGATTCACCCTAGATCCGATAGTCTGAGACTTCGGGATTTCTTGAGTTGTAGTCCGCCAGAGTTCTATGGATAGAGAGCTGAGGATGATCCTCAGGGTATCATGTTAGTTTGGGAGATTGTTATGCCACACGGCAGGCCATTTGGTGAGAGTTTGTCCGACCAGAGGTAGCACAGATGTAGAGACTCAGCCTTCGGGATCGGTGGCTGGTTCATCGCCTTCTATAGCTAGGCGCCCTGCAGGGCAGGATTATGATTAGAGCGACAAAGGGAAAGTGAGGCAGTAGTTACAGAGATATCTTCAACCCTTAAAAGACTGGTTTATGTTGTTTTGGTGGATACATGTTAAGTGTTATGTACGGATAGCAGTGTGTTAAGTGTGAATTAGAAAACATGGGTAGTTGAAAAGGGTAAGTCTGGGGACGAGACAATTGTGAGCCTTAAAATTTATAACAGTTAGGACCTTGGATGCAAGACCGTCTTGAGTGGATGATTTTACGGTTGGTCTTTGTCGAAGTACTTGGTATGCGTGATATATATATCATGGGATAATTCCATGGGTAGTGTGAGATGGAAGTGGTAGCTTTCATGACGTGAATTAGTAAGATTGTTCCGGATCGTGGAACGAGAGAGTTTGGCGCGATAGCGGGTCGGGTTGAGGCCAGATCGCGGGTCAACCCGCAGCCCGGAATGAGGTGGGGTCAGTTCGAGGTGGTCCCGCCAGGTGGTAGGGTCACGAGGGTGCTAGGCCCAAGTTTAGGTAACCATCGTATGAGTCGTGGATGTGTTCGACCAGAATCGGATCGTGAAGGCTGGGAATGGCCTTAAAGGAATTTGAGGCTAGTAAGATGACCAAGTTTGGAGGTAGTGACTCCAAGGTTTTGGAAACTGAAGCGATGACTGGAGTGTGGTACGTGTACTAGAAAGGGTTCGGGTGTACGAGAATGGTACGACGAGTAAGGAAAGAAGTGAACTTGTGTTAAGAGATCGGAAGTGACCATTTCTTTTGTAAGTGAAGATGTGAAAGGAGTATCCTTTAGACCTTGGGTGGGAGATTTTTGTGATGTTAGAGGTGATTCCAGGGTATGTATGTGAGGATGTACGTACGAGAATACGACAGTAATGTTGGAAAGGAAGAAAGATGTGATCTTTCGACGGAAAAGTTTTCGGATTTTTGTGAAGGAAAAAGGTTCGTTATTGGGAATTGGATTCCCAGATTTGGTATTTGGACTTCCTGGATTATATTAGAATTATGGAATTTTATTTCCGTATTTGGTCACGCCAAATAACGGAAAATTTATCGTGGGCCCACTTTTTTTCGATATTTTGGATATTTTCGGAAGATGAAATATTTTGGACGAGTGGGAGGGCGACATGTGTCACCCCCCCTAGGTGGCATGGCCGAAATATAGGTGCCATGTGTCCTTGATGGCTTGCCAAGTGTCTAGCCACTTGTCACAAGTCTTGTGTAGACTTGTGGCACCACACTTGTACCCCAATCTCACCACACACTTGCCTTGATCTTGGCCCTTGATTTCCCTATAAATACCCCCCTTATAGTGAAGACTTCATCATCCCACACTTAGTTTTTCCAAGGCAAAACTCCCTCCCCTTTCTCTTGTGTGCTCTCGGCTTTGGCCATATTTCTTGAGCAAGACTTGTCCAAAAATCCTTAAACTTTTAAGTGTTCTTCCTTAGGGTGTTAGGAAGATTGTGTACCAAGAGTTGGAAAAGATTTCACACCCCTAGCCTAGAAATGTTGCCTTGGCCGAAAGTTGCCCTATTTGTGCCTAAGGTGTTCTTCACTTTTTGGAGTTAGATCTTGAAGAGGAGTTGGTTAGGAGCGTATAAGGGTTGCTTGGAGCGGTTTGGAATGTAAGGACTTGGAGCTAAACGTTGCTCAGGATCGACTTATTAATCTTGAATAATTTTGGGCTTATCGAGGTAATGATCTATGTCCCCCTATTGTAATTGGATATTACATGTTGTAGTAATGTATAGTTGAGTATACTATATGTAGAATGAATTTTGATAAGAATTGAACTGTATTTACATTGGACTGTAATTACAGTAGACTTGTAGTATTATTGTGGGGCAGTGTTGTACACGTCCGGTTAGACATGTAACCCCCCCTTGGAGATGTTGGCTTGGTAGCAGGTCTTGATAGAGGAGGATATATGTGGTTCAGGAGGGGGGGTGCTGCCGAATTTTCCGTAGAATATGGAACCTTGTACTTAGAAATGTTCTACGATGAGATCTAGAAGTTGATAGACGTTTTGTGGCCTTTATAGGTTGAGATACTACGAGTAGCGTATTCTACTTGAAGGGTGGAAAAAGCTAGCAGGGTTACAGTACTTTGGAGCTTTTTGCTTTTTGTCGATAATCGTCGCGAGGTATGTGAACCTCTTCCTATCTTTTCTAGCATGATTGTTGTGAACTATGTAGTACGGTAGACGTACGTGTGCTAAACGAATTTGGTTGGTTTAAATCATAAAGTGTTATAACGGCTTTATGAGAAGTTTGTTATAACAACTTTATGTAGGTAAAGAAATGGTTTGTGGTTTTTAAAAGATAAGAGACTTGACTTATAAATGACTTGATGTGAAATATTAAGGACTTGGTTTGTGTTAAAAAGTTGTGAAACCGCATTTATGAGAAATGGGTAATTGGGTTTTAAAAGGAATAAGTTATATTGATTTCGAAAATGAGAATAAGTATCGAACAAACCACTGCAGCGTTAATAAAGGAAAATGTATTGACTAATTAATTATTATTAAAACCAGTAGAAATCTCCATCTGCATAGAAGCTAAGATAAGACAAAATTGTATTACATTTTCTAGATCATGACTGCTTTAATAAGATCATTAATAACAAGTATTGATTTTTTCTTAAATTCCAAAGTAAGGAACTTGTTTTCTAAAAGAAAAGAGACTTGAGGAATTTGAAGTGTTTTGGTTTAAAAGAAAGGCATGGTTTTGTCTTAAGATGGTTTAAAAAGAAGGTATGGAAATTGTTTTGGTTTACTTAAAAAGATAGTTACTCTATTTTGATACTACGGGTATCGTGTGACTTTTTATGAAAGAAATGGATCTTTTAAAGAGTTAAAGTACGTAGTACCTTGGGGTTAAAATCCGGATTTGTTGTAATAAAATGAAAGTCTATGAGTACATTGAACTTGTCTATGCTTGTTGTGATAGCCTTTGTTGTGCAAGTGTTTTGATTCTGTTCTACCGAGTCTCTCGATGGAGGCGACTATCCGTTTATCGACATACCGACACGACGTGGCCCACGGTATGCTTCCACTAGAGTGTTATCTTGTTATATCCTCGACTCATCGTCACGTTGGTGCCCACGTATGGTTCCATTAGGATTGTTGTTCCATGGACTAGCTCTCCATGAGGTTTCTCGATTCGCCTAGTTCTCGTAGCTAGCCCCGTATTGCCCCGGCCGTCGACGCAGTTGGTTCGGTAGTTGGCTTTACGTCCCCGCTCGGTTTGTGGCGAAGTCTCGTGACTACGGTTGTGATCCGTGGTTAGCTCGTTACTTGCCCCATCGCCTACGTGGCGCAGAGGATCCGTAGAGGCTATCACACTTGCCATACGCCGCCTTCGCGAGTCGTTTGGGCGGTCTCGTGACTACGGTTGTGATCGGTGGTTAGCTCGTTACTTGCCCCGCCACCACGCGGGCGCAGGAGGATCTAGTAGGCTATCGACTTGCCACGTGTCGCCTTCGCGAGTCAAGATTTGGACGGTCTCGTGACTACGGCCAGGATCCGTGGTTAGCTCGTTACTTGCCCCGCCTACGTGGCGCAGGAGGATCTGGTAGAGGCTATCGCGACTTGCCACGTGTCGCCTTCGTGATATAGTTATTTAGTATTGTTGGTACGGTAGGTTCGGTAGTCGCCTTCGCACTTGCCGGCCGATCGATGACGCAGTTGGATCCGTAGCTATGCGCCGCATTTGCCCCGTACGGTTTTATGACACAGGTGGGACCTGATGTTCACATGTACTCGCTGGTGTTATTATATCATGATCGGCGCTGAGGAAGAAATTTCACGCATGATTGATGTTATGGGTACGACCCATGGTTATATTTGAGTGATGACTTTGAGGCGTGAGTCTCGACTTGACATGATCGCTATATATCAGGATCGTAGTTTGGTTATCATACATGTCTCTGCTTTATATAGATCGTTATGATTTCATTTACGTATTTTCGTTTCACATACTTGTACTGCATCGACCTTCTGGGCTGCGTCATGCCGCAGTGAGGTACATCGGTTGTGGATCCTCGCCTTAGGATCATTGTTCGCTGGGAAGCTCCTCCCGAGGCTTATCTTTGGTATAGTCCCCGTCATTGTAGGTACTTGTACATTCGTGGTATGGCGGCCCCGCCCCATCATTGTTGTTATAAAAATTCTTAAGTCCGTAGCATCTTGTTGTGGGCCGGGTTTGTAAAGGATATAACTGTTCGGGTTTTATGTTTATATACAGAAAGGTGACCATTTTGGTTAGCCTGTTTCTTATTGTATGTCTTGTTGCATGTTTAAGTTTGTATTTTCACTGATTTTCTCTGATGTTGTATCACTAGGGTGCCCGGGGTAAGGCATCAGTCGCGGGCCCGAGGTCGGGTCGTGACAAAAGTGGTATCAGAGCAGTTAATCCTCGGAAAGTGTCTACAGACCGTATCTAGTAGAGTCTTGATTATCGGCGTGTTGTGCACCACACCTATAATCAGGAGGCTGCAGGATATTTAGGATTGGTTCCATTCTTCTCACTCTGAGATCTTGCCTTAGAAAGTGTTATCACTGGACTCCCTCTGGCGTATTCGTATGTACCAGTTATGCCTCTACGCAAGGCAACCAGGGCCTAGAGGGGCAAGGCAGCAGAGGGAGCTACGAGTAGAACACAGAGGGTTACGAGGGCACAGGTCATTACCTGAGATAGTACTTCAGACGACGAGTTTTATGACGCCGCTAGCCCCAGCAGAGTTTAGAGCGACAGCAGTTTCTACTGAGGCCACGATACCTGAGCCTCCAGTTCCACGACCAGTAGCCGAGGATATGGGTTACAAAGAGATGGCCCAGTTACTAGCTAGGGTTGTGGCGAGATATGATGATTGTCGCGCCCGTTTTTTACCTCGGGGGTCTGAACGGTATCCGCAACGTTACTCTTTGGCGCGGTTCCCTGGATGGAGCAATTAATGTTGTTTTTAAGGAGTCGCCACCTAATTATTATAGTGAATTAGGACACTTAGTTTATTGCAATAAAAATACTGCAATTGACTTCCATTTAATGGTCTGCAAAATTAGTGAGATTCTGGATCAGAGTTCTTTATTATCCTAAAGGGAAGGGGTTAGGCATCCTTCAAGATCCGCTAACTTGCGGTTGTTCGTTCAAACCTAGGTTAATTATTTATTGCTCTTTTTATTCTACCTATTCTAAGCATTTATAATTAAAATAAAGTGCACTACACAATAATAAAACTAAATTAAATGCGATATAAAATAACATTCCGGGACATCTTTTAGCCCTTTTAGGCTTTCTGCACAAGATGATCTCCGGCTACCTGCATAAACACTTAGTAAAAGTGTTAGTATCAGAATAAATAATTTTAAAGTAATGACAGGAATTTAATAAGTAAAGCAAAAAATAAATAAATCCGTCTTTTGCAGAGGAGGCCTTGGAAATCGACGAGATTCCTTCATCTACCAATATTGCTATAAAATAAATAAAACTTTCAGATCTTCGTCAAAACAATAATAGTTTTAAACACGGAGGGCTCAGATATAAAAAATGTAAAGTGGACAGCCTAAACACGCCATGCGAGAATTCGCCTGCAAGCATATTGGTTATCCAGTGTAAGTGGAAGAAATCATCCTTGCCCAGAAAGCTTCATTTATTTTATTTTCCGTCTTTGCAACTGTGGACGCCTCAAAAATCGACGGATAACTTTTTCATCGGCCAGAAGTGTAGTATCTTGTTCAGAATCAGTTTAATACTTTCACCAAGTGTAATAAATTGTTCAAATCAATTCCAGCAAAAGAAAAAATAAAGAAATCGGTCCTTTAACTTGCCAAAAACAAACCAGTAAACCAGCGAACACAACCCAAATGAACGAGGCGATAAAAAATGGTACAGAACAGTAATCGGGCTCGGATAGGTCGCCGGAAATTTCAGAACATACCCAAAAATCAGAAAATCGAATAAAGAAACAAATGGGTAAAATCACCAAGAACCAATGGTAAGCCCAACAAAGGTCACGAGTTTTCAAAACTCCGGCCAGACGCTAAAGCCACAAAAATTAGTCCGAACAAATGGAATAACATCGGCACCACAGCGACGCAACAAAACAAAATAATCAGCGAAAACACTGGAAACAGCAGCAACATAGTTCGCTGGAGTTTTAAACGTCGCCGAAGTTCCTAAAACTCCGGCCAAAATACTAAAATGGCACAAGATCAGCCCAACAAACAGAAGCAAACCGACGAACATCGTCGGAGTTTTGCAAACTCCGGCCAAATATCAAAACTTCAGAAATCAGCCCAACGATAAAATAAGCAGCAGTTATATATAAAAATACAAAGCAATGGAGGTCGCCGGAGTTTACAAACTCCGGCCAGTTACCCGAAAAAGGGAAAATCAGTCCACGATCGACAACATACCGAACAAGATATAAACCGAACTAATGGGGAAATGGGCGGCATCACTTCCACGGCTATCGCCGGAGCGACGCCGCCACAGTGGTGGTGGTGCTCGACGGATTAGACGACGAACAATGGGGTTCGGCGATGGAGAGGAGACGGCAGGCGGTGTCGAGGGTTACGGAGAGATAGGGTGTTCGCCGGCCGGAGCTCCGCGAAAAGGCGGCGACGCGGGGATGAGGAGAAAGGATGAGAGAGAGACGAGGGCTGAGAGGGGGGAGGGGTCAGATTTTGTATTGTGCGGCTGGCCTTTAAAATGAAAGGGGGAATGTTTTATTTTATAGGGTAGGTTTAGGGTTTGGTATTTGGGGGGGGGGGGGGAAATAAAAAGTGGGGTATTGTTTTTTGGGGGAAAAATGAAAAGTGGATTTTGATTTTAGGGGGGAAAATAAAAAGATGTTTTGATGAAATTAAAATGGTGTTGGGTTGGACTGATTCAAATTGTGTCTTGGACTGGACTGGACTGGTTTGACAAAATGCAAGACGGATTCATTATTTAACAGAAAAATTATTTTAAAAGATGCAAAATTATTAAAATGCAAATGCCGACGCAATAATACTAAAATATAATATTTAAGACATGTTTAATGCATGATTAAAAGTAAAAACGGTATGTCAATTAATTATTTAAAAAGATGCAAATATTATTAAAATAAAACGACGGTGTAACAATAATAAAAACATAATATTAACGAAAACATGATGCTTATTTTAACATAAAAAGATAAAAAATGCAAAAATACTGATTAAAATGCGATGTGCTAAAATACTTAGAATTGCAACAAATATACAAAAAACGGGTCAAAATTGACTGTCAACATCATGTCCCTCTTTGTACGGAGATGATGGAAGAGTCTTCGGACAAAGATGTTGACTTGTAGCCAATTTTGTCCTGTTTTATAAACTGGAACTCAAAAATAGGGATGATGCAGATCCAAAAAATGTCCCAGTGTCAAATCATGATGACACTGGGTCGTTGTGATGCAAAGATTGATCGGTGTATTTTATATACACCTTTTGAGTCTGTTTTAGTTAGTCTTTTGTCCCATTTTGCACATATAAGTGTCGTATTAGGATAGTTTTTCTTTCTATTGAGTCAAAGTGGTTGAAATGGCCAAATGGCGGAAAAGAAGCAAAAAGAGGGCAAAAGAGGAGATGCCAGAGCTGAAAACAGAGAAAGTGGCGAACGAGGCTAAAATCCAGACAGTAGCGCACGCTCCTCGCAGCTAAAAGCGAGGTCGCGCGCCAGAGAGGCGAAGACTGCGCCGTGGCGCCTCGACACAGATGCAGGGCCGCGGCGCCTAAACATCCGAGGAGCTACAGAAGATACAGCGCGCGCTCGCATGCCAGATATCGGCCGCGCGCCAAAACACCCGGACGGATCGCGAACTTCCGGCCATGCGCGCTGTCGCAGCGACGCCGACGCAGAAAAATTAGGTCTTTTGACGGATTTTTGGGTCAGCCTGCAGGGAAAAGAAGGAGGCGTTTTTAAACCTATAAAAGGAGAACCCTAGACAGTTTTTGAGGGTTCCCCTTCTGGCACAACTCAAGATTCTTGTTTGGAGATTGGATACCATTTATTTTAGTAATTTCTTTTCCCTTTCTTTACTTTAATTCAGTTTTTGTATGATGAACATGGAATTAGTTCTTGTCATATTTATGGCTAGAAACTAATTCTCTTATAGGGCTTTCTATGTTGAATTTCTTGAACCTTATGTTATGAATTAATGCATGCTTATGGTAATTATTCTTATTGAGAGATCTATCCAATAATTGAGTTGAATTCTTGGTAGCTAATTGACAACTAGTTATCACTATATGATTTCTAATCGATTCTGAAAAGGGGATTGTGAATACTTTGTAAGTTGGGTAGATACTTGAATTGGGGATGAGAATACCTCAATTAGATTCAGAAGCGTTGATGAGGCTTAACAACCCTAATTTTGCGCATTGTGCGTGACGGTCAACTAGGTTTTTGTTCTTAATCCTCCTATAGAGTTACCCTTATCACCGAAAGGTAGGTAAGGAACAATACTGGGGTTGAGTGTTTATATAACCCTAACGGGAGTATAAAACGATTTCGTAAACCTGCTTTCTCCAAAAGAAGAATACCATAAGTTAATGTATTAGTAAGTAGCATAAGCGGATAGTAAGGATACATAGAAGCCCTATTCTCATCACATCTGAATTAAATCTTTATATTTAATTAGCTTTCATAACTCTTAGTTACAAACCAAACAATCAATCATTAATTCACCAAATAGATACTAGAAAATAGATAACTGATACTTGGACCCTAATCCTAGAGGACGATATTCGGTCTTATCCAAGACTTACTACTTGATACGATAACGTGCACTTGCGTTTAAAAGTGTGTGCATCTATACGCGCATCAAGTTTTTGGCGCCGTTGCCGGGGATTAGGCAATAGTTCAATATCAAATTATCTATTTTTAATTTCTAATTTGGTTTTAATTTTTTTTTATTTTTAGTTTTAGTTTTTACGAAAATTCAGGTTGTCGTGATTTGTTTTCTGTTTTTGATCTATTTCAGGCAATCAGTTTATGCGAAGGAGAAGAGGAGCAGACACTCATGTTCCCTTCAATCCTGAGATTGAGAAAACTCGCAAACGTAATGCAAAGAATCAACGAATTGCAACTTTGATAGAGATGACTAATCTAAACAATAACAGGATGAGAGAAGGGTTAGGTGAAAATCAATTTAACCTGTGAGATCCTCAAGTGCCAATAGATGTGGAGGATAGAGTCTGAATCCAGCCAGAAAGAAGTTTGGGAGATTATGTGCTACCAAGAGTGAATGGAGCACAGACTTGCATTAGGCTCCCTGCAATAGGAGCCAACAATTTTGAGATAAAGCCAGCAATCGAGCATGGTACAAAGACACCGCAATTCGAGGATCGCCATCTGAGGATCCACACATGCACATAGCTAATTTCTTGGAGCTATGTGCCACTTTCGGATATAACGGCGCATCGATGATGCCGTCGGGTTGAGGCTCTTTCCTTTCTCACTCGTGAATAGAGCAAAAGTATGGTTGAATTCGCCACCGATTCGATATTCACATGGCACGAAATGCACGAAATTTCTAGCTAAGTTCTTTCCGCCTTGTAAAGCAAAGAAATTGAGAGGAGTTGAACAACTTCTACCAAGTGATGAGAGTCCTTATATGAAGCATGGAAAGGTTCAAGGATCTACAGAGGAAGTGTCCACACCATTGCATTGAGTTGTGGAACTTGGTCCACATCTTCTACAACGGGCCGAGCAAAGACAACCGTAACCATCATAGATGCAAGAAAGTGGAGCATTCATGAGGAAAACAACCCACGACGCCATGAGTTATTAGAAGATATGGCCACTAACAACCATGTCACCGAGGAGAGGCGACTAGTGGAAGAATCGTGGGGTCCACGGTAGATGTTATCACGCCAATGCCCAAGTGGCTCTTCTAGCGAAACAATTGCAGAAGATACTGATGTCGATGAATGTTGTCTGCATGCCCAAAAGTCGCGAGATATGTGGCGCCCCACATACATTTGATAGGTGTCCTTCAATGATCCCAACAATGTATCAATGGAGCAGCAGAGTGTCGAGCGAAGAGGTAATTATCGAGGCAACAGAACAACCCCTACTCCAACACTTATAATCCAGGGTGGAAGAATCACCCAAATTTCTCATGGAAAGGAGATCGGGGCAGAACCCGCACTGTGGCCGCAGAATCCGCACTGTGGCCAACAGTAACCAATATCGTGGCGCAGACCGTGATAGGGCCAGATCGTAACCAAGCAGATGCGAATCAACAGCCCTTCACCAAGCCCCACAGCCTCAACAGCGCAATGCGCCAGTTCAGCAAGAACAGATAGACGATCTGAAAGTAGTCAGAATAAAGATCGCCAACGCCAGACGCAGCTTTTGATGTGTAGAGCCTCGCTCGTAAATTTGGAAACACAAGTAGGGCGTAGCAAAACAGATAAACATCAAAGCCACGAGGACATTGCAAGCAATACAGAGGTAAATCCGAGGAGCAGTGTAAGGCAGTCAATGAGAAGTGGAAAACAATGGAGCAAGAACACTTCAAACAAAAGAGTCGAGGAGAAAGCGAATTAGAAAAAGAGAAGGTGGCCGCCTAGCCCAAATGATAGAAAACTCTGCAGAAGAGTATACAGAAAGATTCATTTTCCCGAGGTTACAGTATAAGGTGGTGGATAAACAATTCTCCAAATTTTTGGAAGTATTCAAGAAGTTCAGACATCAACATACCCTTCATAGAAGCATTAGAGCAGATGTCATCCTATTTCAAGTTTATGAAGGAGATATTGGGGAAAAAGAAGAAGCTGGCGGAATATGAGGTAGTAGCACTAACAGAGGAGTGTAGTGCTATTCTGCAAAAGAAGTTGCCACCAAAGCTTAAGGACCCTGGAAGCTTCACACTACCTTGCACAGTAGGCAGGGTGACTTGCAACAGAGCTCTATGCGATTTGGGGGCGAGTATAAATCTGATGCCCATCGCTTTTAAAAGGTCGAGTTAGGAGAGGCCAAACCAACCACTGTGAGTCTGCAACTAGCCGACAGGACAGTGGTTCATCCACGAGGCAAGATTGAGGACGTGATTGTGAAGGTAGGAAAATTTTTCTTTCCTGCAGATTTCCTCATTCTTGATATGGAAGAAGATGCAGACATCCCTATCATATTAGGGAGGCCATTCCTAGCAACAGGGAGAGCTTTGATTGATGTTGAAAAAGGGGAATTGACATAAAGGGTGGAGAATGAAGAAATGGTGTTTAAAGTGTTTAAACATGTCATCGAACCACCACCCATGAGTAGGTGTTTTGCAATCAACACCATCAAACCCCCATGCGAGCCCTTACAGTGCAACCAAAGAGTGATGAGCCCAAGAAAGCAGGCCTGGTTTGCTGAAATGACACTAAATGAGGTAAATGTCCCGGAACTCCCTACTACTGATAATGCTAAAAAGAAAAGAAGAAAAAGGAAACGCCAAATGTGGCGGAAATGGATTGGTTGGGGACTTAATCCACCCTGTGGCTATTAAGTCTGAACTTCAAGGTCCCGCTAAAAGACGTTAAAGACAATACTTGGGAGGCAACCCAATGTTTTCAATTAAGTTATTTTAATTTCTATCATTAGTTTAATTTTATTTTGTCTAAGAACATCTCACCAGATTGGATCTTGTTGTTTGTGATTGATGTGTACAGAAATTAAATCGGGACGGTGCCGAATGAAAGCCGGATTTCCGAAAAGGGTAGCCATGCGCGCCAGAGCAGGCGGCGCCAAAAGATCTGAACGAGCTCGGAAGTTTAAGAGCCGCGCGCCAGAGCAGGCCGCGCGACAAAATTCCGAAAAGTTGCTAATTTTAAGCACGCTGAGCGAGCAGGGTCACGCAGAAAATCCCGGGCGAGCGCAGATAAGTGGCGCCAAAAGTAGGGGCCGCGACTGCCGGAAATCCGAACTTAAAACGCCCAAAAATCGGACCTTCCCAATTCCAACTTCAAAACCTAACCTTCCTCTCCAAAACCCACGAAATTTCGAAACTCTCCCACAAATCCTCCACAAATCCAACCCAACCACAACCTAAATTCTTAAATTCCAAAACCCCAACTATCTCAAACAACAAAGCTCCATTCCATAGCCTCAACCCACCAATCAAACAAGAACAAGCTTGAATCTTCTCATCAAAAGGTAATCCCTATCTTTGTTCTTGAATCCTTTCACCAAGTCATAAGAGGTAGTAGTTGGGAAGAGTATTGTAGTTGGAGTAGTTTGGGCTTGAAAAGTTGGTTGTGAAGTTGGATAAAGAGTAGAAAAGGAGGTTGTGGGCATTATGAAGTTGGGGTGTTGTCACCGCTAGTTGTTGAGTGTGTAGGAGACATTTGTGCCACTAAATTGAAAGCTCCGAACCGTCTAACCATGGCCACTAGAAAGAAGAGGCTTCACATCCGCCCCAACCCCACAATATGACGAAAGTAGGTTTGTAAGCTACGGCCTCTCAAAGATACAAAAACTTGATACTGCACTTTAATACCGAAGGGAATGGACTACCGAGGCGTCATTTGGAGAAGGAGATGTTTATGAGCCCATTCGGGCGATGATTGAGTTAAGGAGTGGAGAAAATTTGTGAACCCGAGAAGATAACACCGCAAACACAACAATGGTGCGAGAATTTTATGCCAACTTTCCTGAGAAGGTGGAGGGGTTGCTTTGTGTGGAAGCTATGTGCCCGTGACAGAAAATATTAATATACAATCAAGGCGATTGATGTCGAAGAAAGAAGTGATTGGAATCACTTTAGAACATGGTCTAGAAACATTGACCACATCGACTGGAATACCGTTGCAGACACCGTGAGCTACCGCGAGTCGCTGAGATTGGAAGAAATGGATCGAGAGCACTGAGCAGGTGTCAATTCAACAAGGTAGTCAAGGCTTGGCTGTATTTTGTCAGTGCCCGCATGATTCCATCCACGCACTTCACTAGAGTGCCAGAAGATAGGATTAAATTGATTTATGGAATTATGAGGGGGCTTACAATTGATGTGGGGAAAGAAATAGTGCAGAGCATTGAAGAAATTAGCAGGTTGGTGACAACAGGTGAATTGGGACACGGCTCGCTTATTACCAGTCTATGCCACATGAGTGCGGTCCCACAACTACCCACAGATACTCATGAAAGAAACCAACTGCCAGTGTCCTATGGGATAGTGCACTCTTCCTGCACTTAGCCCCAAAGAATCAGACGGAGAGTACAACCAGCAGCAGCAGCAGCAGCAGAGGCCGCCATGGATGAAGATGAGCCTGAAACAGGGACTCAATATGAGGCAGGACCCAGCCACCGGCCAACCACAAGAGCAGAACCTTCAGAGCCCACAATGGGGCAATTGTACCAACACCAGAGGGAGATGATGCAGACCTTGCAAACAGTAGTATAAGGACAACAAGAAACAAAGCAACAAATCGACGAGCTAAGTGCCTTGTTCAACCAATGGTCGATGCATTACCCGCCGCCACCACCACCATTTTAGCCAAAGTCTGTAAGTGTCTTTTTCTTTTATTTTCTTTGAGTCTTACACACATTGGGGACAATGTGTGATTTAAGTTTGGGGGTGTTTTATTTGTGCGTCATGTTATGTTTTAATTAAGTCTTTTTCTTTGTTTTATGTTTATTTTGAGTCACCAAATTTTTTTTTTCTTTTTGAGTCATAATTGCCTGTCAAAGATCATATATGCTGTAGTTGCTAGAAACACCTAGTGAAGTAAGGTGGAATAATGTAAAGGAATTGAAGCAACTATCTAAACATTTAGGTTAGATATGCCAAAAACTCACAGAATCTGTCTATTTGGAGTTTCTTACTTGAGTTATGCATGCTAAATGATAAATGCTTATGTGTTATGATTGCTTGCTATTTGAGGCGAAATAGTTAGGATATGTATGTTAGGGAGATGACTCAGGCATTTCTTTGATAGCCAATTCTTACCATTCTTTTCTATCCTGTACTTTAAAAATATCCCTAGTCAGCCCCATTGAGCCTAAATTTGAAACTTCTTCTTTGACACCATATATTCCCACAAATTGTGCCATAAGTGAAAATATGAAATAGTGGAGTACATTGTGTTAAAAAGAAGAAGCAAAAAGAGTGAACAAGTTTGATGAACCCCAATAGAAAAGTAATAAGAAAGAGGCAAAAGCCTAAGTTTGGGGGTGCCTATTAGTATAATACATTTCACTCTCCCAAAACAAAAGAGGGGAAGGATAGAATTGAAGTGAAGGAAAGAATCAAAAGAAAAAGGGAAAAATTGAAAAGCCAAAGAGCTTATGGTACAGAAAAATGAGCCTAAATGCCTATCTTTACCAACCCCTACCTAAGCCAACATTACAACCCTCAAAGTCCTGAAGATCTCTTTTATGCATATCCAGAATTAGTGGAGAATAGCAAGTAAGCATGCCATAGGAATTCTTGAATTTATATGCATGATTTAGTATATGGACTTCCATTTAAGCATGATAAGTATGAGTTTGCGAAATATCTAGCTCAATGTGTTGAAATTCCATGCTATATGTTCCTGCATATTATTCTGCTAACCTTCATGTTTTTCTAGTTAACATCTATGCAAAGAAAAGTGATTAATGACAGTGAGTCCTTTATTTTTCATTCTTTTGAGTCTTTTATTGTATTTCTTTCTATCTTTGCTCGAGGCTAGCAAAGGTTAAGTTTGGGGTATTTGATCGGTGTATTTTATATACACCTTTTGAGTCTGCTTTAGTTAGTCTTTTGTCCCATTTGCACATATAAGTGTCGTATTAGGATAGTTTTTCTTTCTATTGAGTCAAAGTGGTTGAAATGGCCAAATGGCGGAAAAGGAGCAAAAAGAGGGCAAAAGAGGAGATGCCAGAGCTGAAAACAGAGAAAGTGGCGAACGAGGCTAAAATCTGCACTGGCACGGGCGCGCTCGCATGCCAGATGCAGGGTCGCGCGCTAAACATCCGGAGCTACAGAAGATATAGCCATGCGGCTACTCGAAGCCAGATATCGAGTTGCGGCGCCAAAACACCCGACGGATCGCAGAACTTCCGGTGCCGCGGCGCCTGTCTGCAGGCGCGCACGCAGTAAATTAGGTCTTTTGACGGATTTTTGGGCCAGGCCTGCAGGGAAAAGAAGGGAGGCGTTTTAAACCTATAAAAGGAGAACCCTAGGCAGTTTTTGAGGGTTCCCCTTCTTGCACAACTCAAGATTCTTGTTTGGAGATTGGACACCATTTATTTTAGTAATTTCTTTTCCCTTTCTTTACTTTAATTCAGTTTTTGTATGATGAACATGGAATTAGTTCTTGTCATATTTATGGCTATGAACTAATTCTCTTATAGGGCTTTCTATGTTGAATTTCTTGAACCTTATGTTATAAATTAATGCATGCTTATGGTAATTATTCTTATTGAGAGATCTATCCAATAATTGAGTTGAATTCTTGGTAGCTAATTGACAACTAGTTATCACTATATGATTTCTAATCAGATTCTGAAAAGGGGGGATTGTGAATATGCTGTAAGTTGGGTAGTGATACTTGAATCGGGGATGAGAATACCTCAATTAGATTTGTAGCGTTGATGAGAGGCTTAACAACCCTAATTTTGCGCATTGTGTGTGACGGCCAACTAGGTTTTTGTTCTTAATCCTCCTATGAGTTACCCTTATCACCGAAAGGTAGGTAAGGAACAATCTGGGTTGAGTGTTTATATAACCCTAACGGGAGTATAAAACGATTTCGTAAACCTGCTTTCTCCAAAAGAAGAATACCATAAGTTAATGTATTAGTAAGTAGCATAAGCGGATAGTAAGGATACATAGAAGCCCTATTCTCATCACATCTGAATTAAATCTTTATATTTAATTAGCTTTCATAACTCTTAGTTACAAACCAAACAATCAATCATTAATTCACCAAATAGATACTAGAAAATAGATAACTGATACTTGGACCCTAATCCTAGAGGACGATATTCGGTCTTATCCAAGACTTACTACTTGATACGATAACGTGCACTTGCGTTTAAAAGTGTGTGCATCTATACGCGCATCAAAGATAAAAAGCAAAGCTGACGCTGATTAAAAATGTCCCAGTGTCGAAGTATGATTGACACTGGGTTGCAGGTGATGTGGTGCTGAAAAAGACAAGGTTATTGTAGATGTTGATGGCGTCATTGCATAGACGCGATGCAGATGCTTGTCGTTGCATGGACGAAACATAGATGCGATGCAGATGTTCGTCGTTGCATAGACGAAACATGAATGAAGCCGTTGCATAGACTTTTATGAAATGACGCTGCCGGACGCACGCGATGCTCGTCATTGCATAGACGAAACATGGATGAACCGTTGCATAGGCTTATATGAAATGACGTCGTTTTGGACGCAATGCAGATGCTCGTCGTTGCGTTGCATAAACGAAACACGAATGAAACCGTTGCATAGACTTAAAATGAAAAGCGTCGTTGCATGGACGCGATGCAGATGCTTTCGTCGCATAGACGAAACATGGATGAAGCCGTTGCATAGGCTTATATGAAATGACGTCGTTTTCGGACGCAATGCAGATGCTCGTCGTTGCATAGACGAAACATGAATGGCCGCCAGATAGGCTTAAAATGAAATGGCGTCGTTGCATGGACGCGATGCAGATGCTCGTCGTTGCATAGACGAAACATGGATGAAGCCGTTGCATAGGCTTATATGAAATGACGTCGTTTTCGGACGCAATGCAGATGCTCGTCGTTGCATAGACGAAACATAGATGAAGCTGTTGCATAGGCTTAAATGAAATGGCGTCGTTGCATAGACGCGATGCAGATTCTCGTCGTTGCATAGACGAAACATGAATGAAGTCGTTGCATAGGCTTAGATGAAATGCATTGGTTTAGGGGCGTACCTGCTTTGTGACCCGTCTGGGTTGAGATAGCGTCATTGCATAGACGTTGTGCATTTGTGACCCAGATGGGTTTATTGTTGTGTTCCTGCCTTTGCTGATATGAAGATCCTGCACTCAAAGAAAACTTGTGAGTTTTAGGAAATGAGTGGTTGATTAGCGTCGACTCTGTAGCTTTGGCTCTTGACGCTTGCATGCTCAGACTTGGACTGAAGACCTAGCTGCTTGCTTTTTTTTCTGTCTGTTGCCATTTCTTGCAGTGAATTCCTTAAACTGTCCCAGTTTCTGGTAATGAAGATGTTGAACTGGGTAAGGTTGCATCTTGACGCTATCAAAGCGATCAGGTAAGCAAGTTTTTTTTATGTAAAGCGAATGCGAGAATATGGACAAAATCGAGTCCTCTGCAAAAACAAGGAAGAAATATTTCTAACGGTTTGACCGAAGCCGATGTGGCTGTCTACGTATCCCGCCGAGGGAGTCAGGTCAAGACGTAGTTCATGCTGTAAAAATAAGAATTTTTTATGATTTTAAAATGATGCGGGACCGAAGCCGATATGGCCGCCTACGTATCCCGCTGAGGGAATCAGGTCAAAACGTAGTTCGTGATGCAAAATAAAAAGATTTTTTATGATTTTAAAATGATGTGGGGACCGAAGCCGATGTGACCGCCTACGTATCCCGCTGAGGGAATCAGGTCAAGACGTAGTTCGTGATGCAAAATAAGGATTTTTTTTTTATAATTTTAAAATGATGCGGGACTGAAGCCGATGTGGCCGCCTACGTATCCCGCTGAGGGAATCAGGTCAAGACGTAGTTCGTGATGCAAAATAAGGATTTTTTTTTGTAATATGCATTTTGTTGTTGTTTTTTTTTTTTTTGAAAAGATGGAAGACAACATTACGTTCCGACTTCAGTTGATACCGACAATTAGTATTGTACATAACGATTTTCTTTTATTGCTTTCAGTCTAACCGAGATTGACTCTGGTGTAATTCACACAGCTTCAGATAGTACCTCAGACATACCTGAGTGTTGACACACCTGCTTGCATCCAAGGTTTCGAACTACACGTAATCTCACGTTTCAAATGCCCTCACAGAAAGAAAGTCCCGTTCTCACATATATTCTAGTATTTTAAATTTTGGGACGTTGAGAGAAAAGACACTCACACTCAGACAGATGTTCAATGCATGCAATTGTGATACCATAGGCTTGGCCGTCATGTAAGTATCCACTAATGTAAGAACCCTCAGTATAAGATCATGTAGGGCTTGTCACGGGCTTATAATGTAGGCTTGGGGAAAGGAATGGATATCATTTGGGTAAAAGTGACTAATCATTCCTCGAGAGTTGGACTACGTCCATGCTTGATATTTGTGTGTTTTAATGCTGACTTGCTTTCTTTTTGTCCCAGTTTTTCTGTATTGACTTCTTTTGAATCTTTCATTTGGAGCCCCTTTTTTTTTCGGGGTTATATATATATTTTTTTTATATCGGGGCTTTTGATTTCCTCTTTATGTGAAGTCGTCTCTGCTTTCATTTTTTACAAAATAAAAGCAAACAATATAAAATATTTACAACAAATATAAAAGCAAAATAAAGTGCAATATTTAATTAACCTGAGTTTGCTATGATCAAGAACCTGATATCCCCAGCGGAGTCGCCATGCTGTCGCGCCCGTTTTTGACCTCGGGGGTCTGAACGGTATCCGCAACGTTGCTCTTTGGCGCGGTTCCCTGGATGGAGCAATTAGTGTTGTTTTTAAGGAGTCGCCACCTAATTATTATAGTGAATTAGGACACTTAGTTTATTGCAATAAAAATACTGCAATTGACTTCCATTTAATGGTCTGCGAAATTAGTGAGATTCTGGATCAGGGTTCTTTATTATCCTAAAGGGAAGGGGTTAGGCATCCTTCAAGATCCGATAACTTGCGATTGTTCGTTCAAACCTAGGTTAATTATTTATTGCTCTTTTTACTCTACCTATTCTAAGCATTTATAATTAAAATAAAGTGCACTACACAATAATAAAACTAAATTAAATGCGATATAAAATAACATTCCGGGACATCTTTTAGCCCTTTTAGGCTTTCTGCACAAGATGATCTCCGGCTACCTGCATAAACACTTAGTAAAAGTGTTAGTATCAGAATAAATAATTTTAAAGTAATGACAGGAATTTAATAAGTAAAGCAAAAAAATAAATAAATTCGTCTTTTGCACAGAGGAGGCCTTGGAAATCAGACGGAGATTCCTTCATCGGCCAATATTGCTATAAAATAAATAAAACTTTCAGATCCGCGTCAAAACAATAATAGTTTTAAACACGGAGGGCTCAGATATAAAAAATGTAAAGTGGGACAGCCTAAACACGTGCGAGTCATGAGAATTACCGCCACAAGATATTGGTTATCCAGTGTAAGTGGAAGAAATCATCCTTGCCCAGAAAGCTTCATTTATTTTATTTTCCGTCTTTGCAACTGTGGAGGCCTCAAAAATCGACGGATAACTTTTTCATCGGCCAGAAGTGTAGTATCTTGTTCAGAATCAGTTTAATACTTTCACCAAGTGTAATAAATTGTTCAAATCAATTCCAGCAAAAGAAAAAATAAAGAAATCGGTCCTTTAACTTGCCAAAAACAAACCAGTAAACCAGCGACCACAACCCAAATGAACGAGGCGATAAAAAATGGTACGAGCGATGTCGCTCGGATAAGTCGGAAATTTCGAACATACCCAAAAATCGTAAAATCAAGAATAAAGAAACAGTGGGTAAAATCAGCCAAGAAATCCGAATGGTAAGCCCAAACAAAGGTCGCCGGAGTTTTCAAAACTCCGGCCAGACGCTAAAGCCACAAAAATCAGTCCGAACAAATGGAATAACATCGGCACCACAGCGACGCAACAAAACAAAATAATCAAAAAACATCGAAACAAAGAAGAACATAGTTCGCGGAGTTTTAACGCCACGAGTTCCTAAAACTCCGGCCAAAATACTAAAATGGCACAAGATCAGCCCAACAAACAGAAGCAAACCGACGAACATCGACGGAGTTTTGCAAACTCCGGCCAAATATCAAAACTTCAGAAATCAGCCCAACGATAAAATAAGCAGCAGTTATATATAAAAATACAAAGCAATGGAGATCGCCGGAGTTTAAAAACTCCGGCCAGTTACCCGAAAAAGGGAAAATCAGTCCACGATCGACAACATACCGAACAAGATATAAACCGAACTGGAAATGAAATGGCGGCATCACTTCCACGGCTATCGCCGGAAAGCGCCGCACGATGGTGGTGGTGCTCGACGGATTAGGACGACGGAACAATGGGTTCGACGATGGAGAGGGAGACGGGCAGTGTGTGCTGAGGGTTACGGAGAGATAGGGTGTTCGCCGGAGCTGGGAGCTCCGGCGAAAGGGGCGGCGGCGACGAGGTGATGAGGAGAAAGGATGAGAGAGAGACGAGGGCTGAGAGGGGGGAGGGGTCAGATTTTGTATTGTGCGGCTGGCCTTTAAAATGAAAGGGGGAATGTTTTATTTTATAGGGTAGGTTTAGGGTTTGGTATTTGGGGGGGAAAAATAAAAAGTGGGGTATTGTTTTTTGGGGGGAAAATGAAAAGTGGATTTTGATTTTAGGGGGGAAAATAAAAAGATGTTTTGATGAAATTAAAATGGTGTTGGGTTAGACTGATTCAAATTGTGTCTTGGACTGGACTGGACTGGTTTGACAAAATGCAAGACGGATTCATTATTTAACAGAAAAATTATTTTAAAAGATGCAAAATTATTAAAATGCAAATGCCGACGCAATAATACTAAAATACAATATTTAAGACATGTTTAATGCATGATTAAAAGTAAAAACGGTATGCCAATTAATTATTTAAAAAGATGCAAATATTATTAAAATAAAACGACGGTGTAACAATAATAAAAACATAATATTAACGAAAACATGATGCTTATTTTAACATAAAAAGATAAAAAATGCAAAAATACTGATTAAAATGCGATGTGCTAAAATACTTAGAATTGCAACAAATATACAAAAAACGGGTCAAAATTGACTGTCAACAATGACGGACGGGAGCCGGTGGTTCCGGCAGTACCAGTGATTCACCCTAGATCCGATAGTCTGAGACTTCGGGATTTCTTGAGTTGTAGTCCGCCAGAGTTCTATGGATAGAGAGCTGAGGATGATCCTCAGGGTATCATGCTAGTTTGGAAGATTGTTATGCTTGCGGCCAGCAGGGCCATTTGGTGAGAGTTTGTCCGACCAGAGGTAGCACAGATGTAGAGACTCAGCCTTCGGGATCGGTGGCTGGTTCATCGCCTTCTATAGCTAGGCGCCCTGCAAGGTAGGATTATGATTAGGCGAATGAAAGTGAAAGCGAAGAGTTACAGAGATATCTTCAGCCCTTAAAAGACTGGTTTATGTTGTTATGGTGGATACATGTTAAGTGCTATGTACGGATAGCAGTGTGTTAAGTGTGAATTAGAAAATATGGGTAGTTGAAAAGGGTAAGTCTGGGGACGAGACAATTGTGAGCCTTAGAATTTATAACAGTTAGGACCTTGGATGCAAGGCCGTCTTGAGTGGATGATTTTACGGTTGGTCTTTGTCGAAGTACTTGGTATGCGTGATATATATATTGTGGGATAATTCCATGGGTAGTGTGAGATGGAAGTGGTAGCTTTCATGACGTGAATTAGTAAGATTGTTCCGGATCAGGGAACGAGAGAGTTTGGCGCGATAGCGGGTCGGGTTGAGGCCAGATCGCGGGTCAACCCGCAGCCCGGAATGAGGTGGGGTCAGTTCAAGGTGATCCCGCCAGGTGGTAGGGTCACGAGGGTGCTAGGCCCAAGTTTATGTAACCATCGTATGAGTTCGTGGATGTGTTCGACCAGAATCGGATCGTGAAGGCTGGGAATGGCCTTAAAGGAATTTGAGGCTAGTAAGATGACAAAGTTTGGAGGTAGTGACTCCAAGGTTTTGGAAACTGAAGCGATGACTGGAGTGTGGTACGTGTACTAGAAAGGGTTCGGGTGTACGAGAAGGGTACGACGAGTAAGGAAAGAAGTGAACTTGTGTTAAGAGATCGGAAGTGACCATTTCTTTTGTAAGTGAAGATGTGAAGGGAGTATCCTTTAGACCTTGGGTGGAGATTTTTGTGATGTTAGAGGTGATTCCTCGTTGGATTGGATTTGAGTTTTTTCGCGTATGTTATATTATGGCCATTGGTGGCATAATTGGTTTCGTAAGTATAGTAGTGAAGACTATACCGGCGCATGTATGTTTGGAGACTTAGAAGGAACATTCGGGACGAATGTTTCTAAGGGGGGAAGAATGTTACACCCCGTAGTTCCAGGGTATGTATGTGAGGACGTACGTACGAGAATACGACAGTAATGTTGGAAAGGAAGAAAGATGTGATTTTTCGACGGAAAAGTTTCCGGATTTTTGTGAAGCGTTATTGGGAATTGGATTCCCAGATTTGGTATTTGGACTTCCTGGATTATATTAGAATTATGGAATTTTATTTCCGGATTTGGTCACGTGGGCCCACGGAAAATTTATCGCTTTGTGGGCCCACTTTGTTTTCGATATTTTGGATATTTTCTAAGATGAAATATTTTGGATTTGGGAGGGCGACATGTGTCACCCCCCTAGGTGGCATGGCCGAAATATAGGTGCCATGTGTCCTTGATGGCTTGCCAAGTGTCTAGCCACTTGTCACAAGTCTTGTGTAGACTTGTGGCACCACACTTGTACCCCAATCTCACCACACACTTGCCTTGATCTTGGCCCTTGATTTCCCTATAAATACCCCCCTTGTAGTGAAGACTTCATCATCCCACACTTAGTTTTTCCAAGGCAAAACTCCCCCCCCTTTCTCTTGTGTGCTCTCGACTTTGGCCATATTTCTTGAGCAAGACTTGTCCAAAAATCCTTAAACTTTTAAGTGTTCTTCCTTAGGGTGTTAGGAAGATTGCGTACCAAGAGTTGGAAAAGATTTCACACCCCTAGCCTAGAAATGTTGCCTTGGTCGAAAGTTGTCATATTTGTGCCTAAGGTGTTCTTCACTTTTTGGAGTTAGATCTTGAAGAGGAGTTGGTTAGGAGCGTATAAGGGTTGCTTGGAGCGGTTTGGAACGTAAGGAATTGGAGCTAAACGTTGCTCAGGATCGACTTATTAATCTTGAATAATTTTGGGCTTATCGAGGTAATGATCTATGTCCCCCTATTGTAATTGGATATTACATGTTGTAGTAATGTATAGTTGAGTATATTATATGTAGAATGAATTTTGATAAGAATTGAGCTGTATTTACATTGGACTGTAATTACAGTAGACTTGTAGTATTATTGTGGGGCAGTGTTGTACACGTCCGGTTAGACATGTAACCCCCCCTTGGAGATGTTGGCTTGGTAGCAGGTCTTGATAGAGGAGGATATATGTGGTTCAGGAGGTGTCGCCGAATTTTCCGTAGAATATGGAACCTTGTACTTAGAAATGTTCTACGAGATCTGAAGTTGATAGACGCTGTGGCCTTTATAGGTTGAGATACTACGAGTAGCGTATTCTACTTCGGGTGGAAAAAGCTAGCGGTTACTGATTGGAGCTTTTTGCTTTTTGTCGATAATCGTCGCGAGGTATGTGAACCTCTTCCTATCTTTTCTAGCATGATTGTTGTGAACTATGTAGTACGGTAGACGTACGTGTGCTAAACGAATTTGGTTGGTTTAAAACATAAAGTGTTATAACGGATTTATGGGAAGTTTGTTATAACAACTTTATGTAGGTAAAGAAATAGTTTGTGGTTTTTAAAAGATAAGAGACTTGACTTATAAATGACTTGATGTGAAATATTAAGGACTTGGTTTGTGTTAAAAAGTTGTGAAACCGCATTTATGAGAAATGGGTAATTGGGTTTTAAAAGGAATAAGTTATATTGATTTCGGAAATGAGAATAAGTATCGAACAAACCACTGCAGCGTTAATAAAGGAAAATGTATTGACTAATTAATTATTATTAAAACCAGTAGAAACCTCCAACTGCATAGAAGCTAAGATAAGACAAAATTGTATTACATTTTCTAAATCATGGTTGCTTTAATAAGATCATTAATAACAAGTATTGATTTTTTCTTAAATTCCAAAGTAAGGAACTTGTTTTCTAAAAGAAAAGAGACTTGAGGAATTTGAAGTATTTTGGTTTAAAAGAAAGGCATGGTTTTGTCTTAAGATGGTTTAAAAAGAAGGTATGGAAATTGTTTTGGTTTACTTAAAAAGATAGTTACTCTATTTTGATACTACGGGTATCGTGTGACTTTTTGTGAAAGAAATGGATCTTTTAAAGAGTTAAAGTACGTAGTACCTTGGGGTTAAAATCCGGATTTGTTGTAATAAAATGAAAGTCTATGAGTACGTTGAACTTGCCTATGCTTGTTGTGATAGTCTTTGTTGTGCAAGTGTTTTGATTCGTATACCGAGTCTCTCACTGAGGTCGAATATCCGTTGATTGGACATATTGACACGATGGGTGGCCCACTGTATGCTTCCACTAGAGTGTTATCTTGTTATATCCTTGTACTCATCGACACGTCAGGCCCACGTATGGTTCCATTAGGATTGTTGTTCCATGGACTAGCTCTCCATGAGGTTTCTCGATTCGCCTAGTTCGCAGATAGCCCCGCACTTTCCCTGGCCGTCTTGATGCAGTTGGTTATGGTAGTTGGCTTTCTTACTTGCCCTGCCTGGCCAGGCGGCGAAGTCTCGTGACTACGGCCAGGATCCGTGGTTAGCTCGTTACTTGCCCCGCCGCCTACGTGGCGCAGGAGGATCCGTAGAGGCTATCGCGACTTGCCACGCGTGTCGCCTTCGCGAGTCGGTGTTTGGCGAAGTCTCGTGACTACGGTTGTGATCCGGTGGTTAGCTCGTTACTTGCCCCGCCGCCATGTGGCGCAGGAGGATCTCGCAGGCTATCGCACTTGCCACGCGTGTCGCCTTCGCGAGTCGGTGTTGGACGAAGTCTCGTGACTACGGTTGTGATCCGTGGTTAGCTCGTTACTTGCCCCGCCGCCTACGCGTGGCGCAGTGAGGATCTCGTAGAGGCTATCGCACTTGCCACGTGTCGCCTTCGTGATATAGTTATTTAGTATTGTTTGTATGCAGGTTCCGTAGTCGCTTTTCGTACTTGCCTGGCCACGATGGCGTGTCGATCCGTAGCTATGCGCTTCGTGATTGCCAGACGGTTTTATGACACGTGGGACCCGATGTTCATACGCACTCGTGTTATTATATCATGATCGCCTATGGCGGGAAGGAATTCAACGCATGATTGATGTTATGGGCATGAGACCCACGGTTATATTTGAGTGATGACTTTGGCGCGCGAGTCCCCGACTGATCGCTTATATATCAGGATCGTAGTTTGGTTATCATACATGTCTCTGCTTTATATAGATTGTTATGATTTCATTTACGTATTTTCGCCACATACTTGGTACTGCCAGATCGACTCTCGGCTGCGTTCATGCCGCAGGTAGAGGTACATCGGTTGTGGATCCTCGCTCTTAGGATCACTGTTCAGCGTTTTGGGAAGCTCCGTTCCTCCGGAAGCTTATCTTTGGTATAGTCCCCTGTCATTGTAGGTACTTGTACATTCAGGGGTATGGCGGGGCCCTGTCCCGTCATTGTTGTTATAAAAATTCTTAGGTCCGTAGTAATCACGCTGGTAGGTTTGTAAAGGATATAACTGCTCGGGTTTTATGTTTATATACGTAAAGGTGACCGCTTTGGTTAGCCTGCTTTATCAGATGTCTTGTTGCATGTTTAAGTTTGTATTTCCGCTGATTTTCTCTAATGTTGTATCACTAGGGTGCCCGGGGTAAGGCACCAGTCGCGGGCCCGAGGTCGGGTCGTGACACCGTTCTTCTGGTGTTAATATTTTTCGGTCTATGTGAGTTTTTACTCATAAAGATAATCCTGACGGTTCTTTTGCGAGACATAAGGCTCGACTTGTAGGTGATGGTAAAACATAATAGGTTGGCATGGATTGTGGTGATACATTTAGTTCGGTGGTTAAATCGTCTACCATACGCACTGTTCTCAGTCTGGCTTTTCTAAAGTCTGGCCCATTCATTTGCTAGATGTGAAAAATAATTTCTTATATGGTGATCTTCAGGATACAGTTTTCATGCATCGACCCTTGGGTTTTCGAGACCCCACTTATACTAATCATGTCTGTTTGTTGAAGAAATCTTTTTATGTCCTTAAGCAGGCTCCTCAGCCGTGGTATAAGAGATTTGTCGACTATGTATCTATTATTGGGTTTTCCCACAACAGGTCTGATAATTCTCTATTCATATATCGTTGTGGTACTTCCATAACTTATATTCTATTATATGTGGATGATATTATCTTGATTGATTCTTTTGATGAGTTGTGCAAGTCTATCATGACGCTTCTCAATTCTGAGTTTGCGATGAAAGACTTGGGGACATTGAGTTACTTTTGGGGGATTGTCGTCACTCGTCATGCAGGTGGGTTATTCTTATCACAACGGAAGTATGCCGCTAAGATTATTAAGCGCACTGGTATGTCCTCGTGTAAGTCTACTTCCACTCCAGTTGATACCAAGCCCAAGCTAGGTGTTGCGACTGACTCACCTTACGAGAATCTCACTCACTATCGCAGTCTTGTTGGTACTCTTCAATATCTTACTTTCACGAGACCATATATTACGTATGTCGTGCAGCAGATGTGTTTGTTTATGCATGATCCCAGGGTTGAGCATATAAATGCGCTTAAACGCATTATTCGATACATCCAGGAACACTTGACTATGGCTTATATTTATATCCATCATCGACGTCTACACTTGTCTCGTATATAGATGCTAAGTGGAGTGGCTGTCCAGAAACCAGATGTTCCACATCTGGGTATTGCATTTTTCTTGGTGACAACTTGGTCTCATGGTCTCCCAAATGACAAGCTACCTTATCCCGCTCTAGTGTAGAGGCCGAGTATCGTGGAGTATCCAATGTGGTTTCTGAATCATGTTGGTTACGTAATCTTCTTCTAGAGCTTCATTGTCCCATTCAGAAAGCTACCTTAGTTTATTGTGATAATATTAGTGTCTTCTATCTTTCTGATAATCCTGTTCAACATCAACGCACTAAACATATTGAGATGGATATCCACTTCGTTCGAGACAAGGTAGCTCGTGGACAAGTACGCGTCTTACATGTCCCTTCTAGGTACCAAATTGCTGACATCTTTACTAAGGGTCTTTCCTCGGTTCTGTTTGATTATTTTAGGGACAGTCTCAACATACGACGACCGCCAATTATGACTGCAGGGGTGTGAGGTTTTGTATATCACGGTTTCAATATGAATCTTTCCATAATTGAAATCGTGATATACACAGTAAATAAGACCGTGTATATCACGGTTTGGGGTATTATTTGTAGCACAATTTTGTAATTAAATTAGAGTTGCATACTTACCATAATTGTATAATTATTGTACAAGTAGAATAAGGTTTTGAGAGTAAAATAGGAATATGATTTTTCAATATGAAATTGTAAATTGTATATATACTCTTTTATTAATGAAAATAATCAAGAGATTATTTCTTACAGAAACTATACTAAAAAGGCATAATATTCTATATGGTTTGAATAATTTCTCCTAAACAAGACTCATTAATGACTACATTGTGGATGCTACTGTGTTTGTCTATGAGAATAAATGATCTTCTATTTATAAAAGTCCAAACCTTCTCCAGAAAATGATAAATATGATAGAGTCTTTTTTCATAAAGAAAATATTTTCCATCAAGAAAATCTTTTTGAAACAAAATACAATTATGATAAAAATTCTAATAATATAGGAAATTTAGCACAAACTCTAACACATCCAAAGTCCCTATAAATTTGCAACAGTATCAGCGAATCCAAATTTGTCACCCACAAAGAACTTTTTATCCTTGAGCTCATTATTAAGGTCAAAAAGTTTATTTTTAGCTTTCTGACTGGTGAAAAAAACTTCTACCCAATATTGACCCATGATAAATAATAACACTCAATATTTAAGTTTTACTCATTATATTTGCATACTGATACGACGAAGGCATATGCAACAATCTGACATGATCGAGAGCAACATTTTCACGAACAAAATATATATTCATCTCAATGTGTTTGGTTCTCTGATGTTGAACCGTTTGTGAAAAAGATATATGACAGATATGTTATCACAGTATATGATGGACGCCCGACGCAAGGAATACTGGAGCTCCAAAAGTAAATTTTAAAGCCAAAAGATCTCAGCTACAACATTGGCAATGTATCTGTATTCTACTTCGGTACTTGAACGGGATAGGGTGGCTTATCTCTTGGCAGACCATAAAACTAGATTATCCCCTAAGAAGATGCAATAGTCGTAGGTGTAGCATTTCGTGTCCGAACACCCTGCCCAATCTGCATCCGTATAAGATAGCAACCTGTTTGGTGCAGAGGGATATAGATGTAATCCATAATCAAGTGTACCCTTAATGTATAAGATAATACGCTTAAGAGCAGTGAAATGAGACTCTCTGGGAACATGCATAAATAGGCACACCTGATGAACATCATAAGCAATATCTGGTCTGGTGAAAGTGAGATACTAAAGTTCACTTGCAAGGCTCCTATATAGAGTAGGATCGGAGACTGGAGCAACATCTATGGCACTAAGTTTAGATTTTGAATCAACCGGAGTGGGCATGATTTTACAATTTTCCATCTTAGCCATGTACACTATCTCATCTGCATACTTACGCTGACTCAAGAACATATAATTTATCGATCTGGTCACTGATATACCCAAGAAGTAACTCAACTTGCCTAAGTCAGTCATAGCAAATTCAGTTTTAAGTAAAGCAATAATATCATTTTTCAACCAACGATATAAGGCAGTGAGAACAATATCATCCACATATAGCAGTAAGTAAGCAGTGCTACTACCTCGATGAAAGTGAAAAGAGAGTTATCACACCTGCTGCATACAAACTCAATCTGCATAATATACCTGACAAGTCGATCATACCAAGCCTGTGGCGCCTATTTCAGGCCATACAGTGACTTACGGAGATGCCAAACATAACGGGAGGCTGCTGGATGGAAAAACTCAGGTGGCTAGTGCATGTACACTGTTTCTTTCAAGTCCCCATGTAAAAATACATTTTCACAACAAGTTGATGTATCGGTCAGTGTTTGCCCATGACTATACTCAGGACTGTGTGAATGGTAGCCGGTTTGACAACTGGGCTAAACGTCTCACCGCAATCAATACCATCCTGCTGATCTGTGCTATTAGCCATAAGTCATGTCTTATACCTCTCTAGCTCTCCATTGTCTCTGAATTTGTGATGACATAGCCACAGGAAACGGATCACATTCACCCCATCCGGTCTAGGTACCAAATACCACGTGTCACGTTTCATTAAAACATTAAATTCCTCATACATCACGGCATTTCAATTAGGGTCTAGTTTGGCTAATTTGAGCTTTTTAGGAATTGGGAAAATTATTTGGGCGGATAGGTAAACTGGGTTTTGGGCTTGAAAATCATGTGTTTGGCACGGATTTTCATTTGGTGGGTGGGTTTACGGGTGATCGTGTCGATCAGCGCCGCAGGTGGCCGTGGTAATGTGTCATAATAGTGTGTTGGGGCTGGTGAAGTGACGAGATATTTTGAATATGGTGTGGTCAACATCGCGGGTATCGCATGTCGCGATGCGCGGTGTTGGTAAAGGTCGCACGGAGTGGTGGATCTGGTCGACGATGGATGGGTTGTTGTTGGTTTGTCGGAATGTTTGATTGGGGGAGGAGACATTTCAGATGGTTGTGTGGCCTGAGTGGGTGATCACGCGGTAGTCCCGCGCGAGGCGCCGTGACGACGCCACTGTGGTTGTGGAAACCACGAAGAGAGTAGAGAGGAGAACGTCGATAAGAAGGCCACGGCCGACCGATCGACGCAAATGAAACCGTGGCAGAAGTGTTTCCGGTGGCGGACGGAGTAAGTTGACAGAAGATGACAGGAGAGACGACGGGCTCGTCAAGAAATGAGTAGTCCAGTTTTCAAAATTTTTGGAGATTCGAAAATAAAAATATGGTCTCGTCGAACGTGATGTGGA
Source organism: Przewalskia tangutica (assembly GCA_029844215.1). NCBI lineage: Eukaryota > Viridiplantae > Streptophyta > Magnoliopsida > Solanales > Solanaceae > Przewalskia > Przewalskia tangutica. Next base: position 10,668,464 of record CM056739.1, on the reverse strand, counting down.
TTTGACGAGTGAACAAGTCATATCACAGATAGCCTCTATGATTAGGCGGGAAGTCTATGAAGCCACACAGAGTGGTTATAGGTGCTAGTTTGTGAGGGGCAGTGGAGGCAAGATTAAGATAGCACAGACAACCAAATATCGTTAAGTGGTCGTATGAGGGATCCTGCGGTATATAATTTCGGTCAGAGTCATGTTGTAAAGGGTACTGGTCGGTAGAATATTTAGAATATATTCAGACATTTTGGCAGCATAAACCCATAAGGACGAAGGAACAGAGGCATGAAACAAGAGAGTACAAGCCATGTTTTTAATGGTGCAGATGATGCGTTCAACCTTACTGTTTTGAGGTGAGATGTGGGGGCAGGAGAAATTAAAAACCATTCCATTATTTCTACAAAATTGGTGAAATTTAGAATTATTGAATTCACGACTGAAATGATTTTATAGATTTTTCAAACTGTGTTTTCATAAAAGTATGAAACTCAAAAAAATTTGCAAACACTTCTGATTTAAATTTGAGTGGGATTATCAGAAGATAATGGGAAAAATCATCTAACAAGACCAGATAATATTTATGACCAAGGGAACCAGAAACATGAGATGTCCAAAATCAACATGAATAATATCAAACGGTGAAAAAGTAACACTGGTAGATGATTGAAAACCTATCACTTTATTTTTTAACGCCCATAATCAAAATCCAACTGATATGATTGTGGATAATGATTGAGACAAAATTAAAGAACTTATTGTATTTCTAGAGAATTTTCAACGAGCAACAAAAGAATTTTCTACTTTATATTATCCTACTATTTCAATTATGTTGTTTTATATAACTATAATATTTTTACTTCTTAAAGAATATATGGAAAAATCTGCCTATAAGACAGCTATTAAAAAAATGTTTATGAAATTAAAGAAATATTTTATTTCTATTCCCCCTATTTATATTATTGGTGTTGTATTAAACCTGACTATTAAAGTAGACGGTTGTAAAAATCTTATTGAAAATATTTATAATCAGATGGACGCATTTCACCACCTCCAACTCCCAAAAATTTAAATGTTGAGCCACCTATCAACAAACGCTAGAAGAAGTGTTGGATAGCGTAGAAGATGAATGCAAAAATATATCGACATTACCAAAGAAGAAAGTGCTAGTAACCAACCTGCAGACCATCTTCTTCTCGCTTCAACACACTCAAAAGACATGTTATTTCATGACGGATTGAAAGCCTCGTAAATAGAATGTGCATGGTAAAGATCGCTAACCAAATTAGCGAAGTTCGATGTTTTGTTTTGCAGGCACTTTACCTTACCAAGCGATTGTCAACGAAGACGAAACAAGACTTGTGAAATATCGATGTAGAATGAGAAGACATTTTCGACACTTTCAATGACGGCCCGAGATATTTTGAATATTCTAGATCATCAATCGCCTGTAAAGCGCTTTTTCTCGCAGCGATTTCAAATAGAGAGCACGTACACTCATTAGCCGAGACAAACTGAGACGGCAGATTATACAGAGATCGATACGAGCGGAGCGGAAGGCGCGCCACCCAGAGATTAACGAAGAAGAAGACGAAAACTACAACGACATCTTATCTGAAGGTATGAGTAGCGACGTAGAACAATTTGACCAAGATATACCAATTCCAACCGAAGAACCACACGAAATTATAAAGAAACTAGAAAAAGTATTTTCAAATTGGTAATATATTTCATTGCAATTTTAGTATTTTTTTGTATGTCTTTTGCAAATTGTTTCAACAACAGTACACTACAATGTTATAATTCTGAATCTTGTATATTTCAATGAAATAATTAATAATATAAGAGACACAAAAACAGCCTTGAGATGTTTTTTTTTACACTCTTCTTGTCTTTGTTTAATTATTTAGTTTATAAATATATATGAGTATAATACTATAATTATATAATATGAGTATATGACTATCACTATATGACTATATGTTACTTTGTTAGTATTTTTAATTTAGTGGAAAATTTTAAAAATAAATGTCCGTCCCGGCCCCGACCGGTCGTGCCCCCGACTAATCGCCCTGGGATCGGTGATTTGAATCGACACGTGATCGTCCGCTAGTACCGATCTGCTCGCCTGGCCCGGCCCGCCTCTCCTCTCCGTCCCGATCCTGGCCCAACCCCGCCTATTTCGATCCCAGTGGGCCCGTCCCAGCCCACTGGCCAGCCCTAGACTTTCACCCACAACAATGGGTCTTGAAATTTCAAAAATCCACGTTTGAGGATGATAAATTTGCATGTGCAATCAAACTTCTGCGATATGTGTTAGAAGTTTAGTTTGTAAATGTCAAACTTTCCACATAAAGTCAGAAATTTTGCTTGCCACAAGAAGGGGTCTTTTGTTCTGTAGGGGTGTGTTTGGGTATGACACAAAATGTTTTTCAAAAAAATATTTTTTTTAAAATAAGATTTTTTTACTCATTTTTTTGTATTTGATACGCAAATTAAAAAATATTATTTTAAAAATATTTTAATACATTCAAAGCAAACACTATAAAAAAATTAAATTCAAAGTGCAACTTTTGATGATGGAAGAAAGCAGGAGGTGGACCGTGGAGTAAGTGGGGGCAGGTAAAGATGGGGGACACATAGGGGAGCTGGGTGTAGGGGTGGGGTACATGGGGGAGGTGGGTGTAGGAGTGGGGTATGGTGGGGGTGGGGCATGTGTGTGGTGGGGGTGTAGGTAGGTTGGGGTACGCAGATAGGAAGTTGATGGATGTGGATGGGTTGGGGATGCATTGGTATATTTATATTGATCTGAAAAATGTCATTTCTCAAATTTTTAAGAAAAATACTTTTTCGTACTTTGAGAGAAATATTTAGTGCAACCAAACAAGAGAAAATAGAAAAATATTTTTTAAAAAACATTTTCCTTTGATACCAAACACACCCTAGATCTTATAAAAATTCATACTTCACTCCCTTAACTTCTACAACCAACTAATTCAACTCTGCGACTATAAGAACTGCACCAAAACCAAACAACTTCTCTTATGCCATTTTTACAACTTCCTCTTCATTCTTTTCTCTACCATCATTCTACCTCATCACATCGTCATCGTCGCTATCACTATCGGAAAAAAATAAATTACATTTTTAATTCAACTTAACTTCTTGCTTTCTCTCCTAGTAAAAAGAAAAAAAATCGAAGGAAATCATTGAAACACTATTAAAAGGTTATTTAGAAAGCTTGAAATTTTAAAATGGGTTTACTTTATTTGATAATTTTTTTGAGAAATTAATATTGGGGTTTTCTTCGGGTCTTCGTGACGAATCTTTAGATGAAGTTATAACAAATTTGGAGGAGTTTTTCTTAAAATTTTAGATTAAAATCGTGGTTGGAACATGAACACATGAAAATAGTGAAGAACACCAAGAACATGATTTCAAAATATTTCTTTTATTAGTAAAAAAAAATTCTGTGTTAATTATGTGTAGGGTTTAGAAAATAGATTTCTTTTTTGAAATGTTAGTTTTACTCAAACTTTATTTTTATATTATGAGAAAATGACACATGTCATAATTTAATTTGTCATTTTCATGTCATCGGCGAGTGTGTTACACATACATTACATATTTGGTTGATTGCGAAAAGTTTTTAAATGACATAGTCGGACCCTTTCCCATGTGTCTTAATGGAACAAGATTTAGTTAAGATGTCTAAGTAAAAGATCTTGACGACCCCAAAGTTTACCGATGGGTTTAGCGTATTGTTTTACATATCAGTAGGAACAATAATAATAAAGATGAATTATGTGCATACTTCACCCACTTTTTGGTCAAATCTTTTGCCTTGCTAAATCATTAATATTTTCTCCATCCTTTAAACACACAAAAATGAATATTAACATAATGAGTCACCAATTAACTTGATCCTTCTTTTTCAATTCCATAAGGAAATTGATATGATTAGATTAACATAATGAGTCACCAACTAACTTGATCTTTTGTAACAATTCGTCTTGTCATTTTTAGCTAAAATCAGAAACAGTCTCTCTACCTAATAAGGTGGAGGTAAGATCTGCGTACATTATACTCTTCTCAGACCTTACGTTGTGAAATTTCACTGGGTATATTGTTGTTGTACCCTTATTTGATTAATTACCTTTCCCATAGACTTTATGTCGGGTTTTTGATGTACGATGATGGGTGTCACGGACCCCGAGGTTCCTTTATGTGATTATTAGAAGAAAAACTCAAAATAGAGATTTTAGAATTCATAGTTTGACCCAAAGTTGACTTTTGAGTATATGGGTTCGTTTTCGGTTTTCGTCATTTTCGATAGCTCCGAAGGGTCATTTGTAACTTAGTCGAATCATGAGTTCTCTTCCAGAGGCATTCATATATACTTTGTGGCCTTATTTGTGAAATTATGATATTTGGTTATTTTTGGTGAATTCATAGAAAAGTATGTCTTAGCTCAGTCGCACGAGAAATTCCAGGGCGCGAGCGAGTTTGTAGCACCGTTTACCTTGAGGTAGCATGTTTAGTTTTGATACGAGGGGTTCCAAGGGAATTTTGGGTATTTGGTGAAGAAGTAGTTAATTCTAGAGTTGTTAGTGTCTGGTATCTGCACCAGTGGTCGTCTGGCCGCTTTTGTGTGTCCGCCTCTACGGAGGTTGACTCGCAGATGCGGGCCCTGTGCATTATTGTGGTTTCCTCGTTTGCATAAGTCTTCTCGTAGAGGCAATGACGCCTATGTGGAGTCCTTCTCGCTCCAGTGTACCATAGGAATTTTAAGTTATCTTGCCTCGACATCCTTATTTTTCGTCGAAGCGTATCCACAGTGGCGGAGTCGATTCCACTGAAGCGGAACCACTGTTCAGATCAAAACCATAAAAGCCCTAAGCGAATTCATTTTCACAAATCATTCTATTGGAATTAGAACTCGGTTAAAGGAGAAAATTCTTGAGGATTTTACCTTGGTTCTTCATTTGAGGTATAATTTCACCCCTTTTTTATTATTGTTATCTTTTAAGTCTTCTAAATTCTAGTATAGACTTTATTTTGGAAATGAGGGTCTTAAGTTTTCACGATAGAATAAGAGGGCTAAAACCTTAATTTGAGGATGAACTATAGATTAAATGATCATAATATATTGAATTAGTGTTGATTAATATTAGATGATGATATTGTAATGATTAATATGATGTTAGAAACCATATAGTTGTATCCTCGAGATAAACGTCCGTGAAATTACAACACGAGTGGGGACGAATTTCTGTCTTAGGTCACTGCATTGCAGGCCTCTATCGACACAAGTTACTGTGTGTTTTCAATTTGCTGTTTTTCACTGTTGTTAATTTAAATTACAGTTGAATCATTATTATATTATTGTGATTGTTTATTGAAATGTCTAGATTGATAATAACAAAACTGACATATTTAATTTTTACAATACAGTCACATCTGCCAAATATGCCTAAATTGGCCATCAAGCAGCTCATAATTGTATCTGAATTCCACTCAATGCTGCACTTCATAAATCTTTTTGTGTTATCTCCCAATATTTTCATTGCCATTGGGAAAAAGTCATAGATCCAACATTGGCAAAACTCTTTCATCTGTCATATTCTCTTCATCATTTTCACCATTATTTCTTCTAGGATTGTAATTATAGTCTTGTGTCTTACAGCTAATATGCAAAAGTTGAAATATTCATATTGTTGGCTACTTTGTCACATTTTCAGGTGAAACTGAAGTAAACTTTACTCCATCTATTTTGGTTGTAGTACAACAACTTTTCAAGGCATTCTTCTCCCAACAATTTCATGTAGTTAAAGTTTCCACTCAACTCAACCTCAAAAGTAGACCTTGCACACCTCCAGAAGCAATTTCTTCTCTCAAACTCTCTGTTTTTCTTTGATCAATTAGCTAACACATGTCTAGCACACATCCTATGTTCAGCATAGGATAACAATCCTGTTATGGCACTTTCAAGTCCCTGTAAAGAATAAAGATTATGCAGTTAGTAAAAATGAGATTATTAGTAAAAACAAATATGAAAATGGAGTGAATTCAACACTTATGTCTTACCTTTTGTTTATCTGTTGTAAGTGTCATGTCTCTCCCATCTCCCAGCTGAAGATCTTCCTTTAGAATTCTAATAAACCAGCTTCAAGTGTGCTTGTTTTCAACCTCAACTATTGTCCAAGCCAGTGGCAACATCTGATTGTTGCCATCTTTATACACAAAAACAAGTAGCTGGCCTTTAGAAATTCCCTTTAAAAAACAACCAGTCAAGCCAATGCACTTTCTACAACCAGCCAAATATGATTTCTTCATTATCAAAACATATGTAGAATCCTCTAAACATTTTTCTGCCATATTCAAAGGTCTCACTAAGCTTGAAAACATATGTATTGCCTAGATTTGATCTTAACATCTCAATAAGTTTGGGTATAAAATATATTTGGAATATATATTTGCTAAACGATTTAAGATAATGGTGTAATTAGCTCGTTAATTAATTTCATTTAATACGTGGCATGGTGAGTGTCTACGACGCACTTTATTAAATTTGGGTTTGAGTGTTGTAACTTGTAAGGGGGTAAATAAATACATTTTTATGGTGTTGAGAGGGTAATAGGTAGCATGTATAATTGGAGTGTGATATCAATTTTCGGGTATAGTTTAGGATTCATTTGATATTTTTATTTATTTTTGTTGTGAGAATTTATTGCACGCTTCTTTCGAAATACAAGACAGAGAAATTTCGATCGACGCAATAACCGCAAACCACGCCACGCTTAAACCACACTTGATAAGTCAGATTTGAATTCATTTGATATTTGATGTAATTTGACATTATTATGGCCGTGATGAAGGAGAAAATAGAGTTAGCTAAGTGCTTACGTATGTATTTTTCAAGTCTTGGGAACATGAATTCATTTAATAAGTTTTTGTCTTTTCAAGTCATAGACAACGTTTGGCGCCAGGTAAACATAAATAAAATATAAGAAGAATTAAAAAAGAGAATAAGAAAATATTAGGAACCTTCAACCACTCCCTCAACTACTTGGTATCTAAGACAATTCATTGATTTTTCCTTCTATAAAAGAATACCATAATTCAAGAGAAACTCACCAGCATTTTCCTTTAACATAGTAAATTAATCCAAAGCTGTGGGATATGGCACAAGTGAAGTTGCTAGGTTTTTGGTATAGCCCATTTACTCACAGAGTTGAGTGGGCTCTAAAGATTAAGGGAGTGAATTATGAATACATAGAAGAAGATCGAGATAACAAAAGCTCTCTACTTCTTCAATCCAATCCAGTACACAAGAAAACCCCAGTGCTCATTCACAATGGCAAGCCCATTTGCGAATCTATGGTGATTGTTGAATATATTGATGAGACATTTGAAGGCCCTTCCATCTTGCCTAAAGACTCTTATGACCGAGCTTTAGCTCGTTTCTGGGCTAAGTTCCTTGATGATAAGGTAAAATTCGTCTTTGTGCTATTTATTCTTATCTGGTAATTAGTTAGTCATGTTACTCCCTCCGTCTCAATGTATGTGACACTTTTCGTTTTTTAATAATTAATTTGACTAAATTTTGAAGTTAAATTGGATTAAATTAACTCAATATTTTAACATTAAAATTTATATATTTGAAAACTACATGAAAAGTATTATAAGTTGCAACTTTTTTCATATCATTTTGGTGAAAAAAGTCATCTTAAAATGTTGATCAAAATTCATTTCGTTTGAATCTCGAAAAGCAAAAAACATCACATAAATTGAGACTCGGGGAGTAGTACATTTACTTAAAGTCTTATATTGAAAATAGAGAGATCACTTGGAATACTTTTCATAATTTTATATAATAATGATGTAGATTTAAATGGAGCAATATTGTAATGATAATTTACATATGTAGTCGATCTTGCTAGCTTGAGATTGAGACTGTGATTGCTGTTAAGTTTTGAGTGTAAGTTGTAGGTGGCAGCGATGATCAATACTTTCTTACGCAAAGGAGAGGAGCAAGAGAAAGGTAAAGAGGAAGTATGTGAGATGCTAAAAGTACTTGATAATGAGCTCAACGATAAGAAGTTCTTTGTGGGTGGCAAATTAGGTTTTGCTGATATTGCTGCAAATTTTGTGGGACTTTGGCTAGGAGTCTTCGAAGAAGGCTTTGGAATTGTATTAGTGAAAAGTGAAAAGTTTCCGAATGTTTGTGCTTGGAGAGATGAGTATATTAAATGCAGCCAAGTCAAAGAATATCTACCTCCAAGAGATGAGTTGCTTGCATTTTTCCAAGCTCGTGCTCAAGCTGCAGCTGCAGCTTCTGCTAAAAAATGAATCGTATGAAGTTTTTGGATTACGTGTCGGAATAAAACTGCAAATCTAGAACGAATTCTATAGCTTCAGTTATGTAATCGTAAGTGTTTTATAAGATTAAGCTCGTTCAGAATTAATGACTCTACATTCCTTTTTCTCCCTAATAAAACTACTTGTTAGGAAAACCTAGCTTGGTAGCTAGTTACATATATACGACCAAGTCTCAACCAGTCGGCCCAAGTCTCAAACAGTCACCTCCCTCTTTAAACAATTCGTTAATTTTAATTTTTCATGTAAATAAAAATATGATTTTTTTTTTGTTTCTCGTACTAGACCCTTAAAAGTATAGGAACGACCCTGTTATGAACAACATTAAATTTCTACAAAACTAGAAAGCCAAGACCAATATTTATTCACATTCCCAACAAAGGTTTGCTAAATTGAATTTGATTTCTATTAAGTGGGTTATTTTCTTAAATACGCTATTTTTTGTGTGTTGTTTTTTTGACTTCGATTTTCAATTTTTTGTAAAAACAACCTTTAAAGTTTTACGAGATGCATTTGCAACTTACTACTACAAGATGCACTGCAAGTCTCAAACATTTTGGGGACCCTGTTCTAATTCGTAAAATTGAACCCTTAATTGGGCTAATCTGCGAATTATGAGTTTTTACAGTAAATTTTGACTAATACTACCTAATAAAAAATGAAAAAATGGGCTAAATTTTTTTGCTTTTTCAGGGACCTGTGCGGTAGCACACCTCCTCACACGGGTCCAAAGACGATCTGCAATATGTGGATGTCACAAGAACTGTGGTAATTTTCTAATGTGGCATCATGGGTAAGAGAATCTATGGATGTTACGTATAATCCTTTCTTTCCCTCAAAATTAAAGTTAGCTAATTTTCTAATGTGGCATTAGTGATATAGTTTGCAATTAACTAGTATGTCGACTATCACCTTGTGTCTAGTTAATGCATTCCTATTTCCAAGGTCTGATCATGTACTTTGAAAAATTGTAGGCAAGGTATTACTATTCATTTTCCAGTTTCATTTTAGGGTTTGCTAGACACGCAATAGGTTTCACAAAGGCCTTCAATCTAGAAATGAGCTAACAGTAACAGAAAAAGCCCAGTAGCCCACTAGTTCAGTCAACGTGGGCATGTCCAGATCCAGCACAATTGGACATTTGAGCTTTGTAGTCTCAGTTATTGTCCAAATCAATGGAAAATTGGGCCACTAAATACCAACTCGCTTCCCCTACATGATTGGACGAAGTGCACAATTTTGGGGCCGCCATTTAACTTGTGCCCGTTTTGTAATTGTTTTTGTTTCTCTCTTGGGGACAGTAGCGTCGGAAGCTTGACAACTTCGGACATTTGCATTTAGAAGTGCGCCCTTGTGAAGGCTAAAACATCATACATTTTCACCTAATGTTTGGTATGACTTGCCAAAGTTCTGACATTTTTGAGTGAGGTGTATGTAAAAGTTGGTTACATTTCAGTCATATATGTCTGAATTTTTTGTGTATGTCTAAACTTCAGTTATACATGACTGAAGTTCATATAAAAATAAGACTAAACTTTCAATCATTTGTTTTAATCTTTTTTATCACAAATAATTTTTGGAAAAAGACATAAATTGCACCCTGAACCAATACAAAATTTCGATATCACACTCAAACTATTAAAGCGGCCTATTACACCCCTTACAATCTTAAAAATGAATTTAATACCACTCGAATACACATATAACCAGTTGCACAAGAGAAGGTGTTACACACTCTCGCGCCATATCAGTGCCACGTCGGAAATCCTCTCCATTTTTTATTTTATGTTCTTTTTTCTTTTCTTTATTCATTTAATTTTCTTTTATTAATTATATTTACACTAATTAATTTCTAATTAAATATTTAAAAATCTTCTAATAATTATATTTATTCGTCAATAAACCATTCCACCACCCCATCTCACTGATAATACCATATCTAACACCATCATCGCCATCAATTCACCACCACCATTGAAGTTTAACCTCTAAACTGCCATTGAAGCTTCAATTCAAAGCTCAATGAGCTCAGATTTAAATTCTTGAATCTCAAATGATAGTCGAAAATGTTGTTGGTTTACCAATTTTGAAACTGAAATTTCTTTTTTGTGGGTGATTTGTTAGTCAATATTGGTTTGCAAGTAAAACGATGAAGGGTATGATGAAAAATGAAGAAGAAGAAGGGTTTGGGGGTTGTGGTTGTGGTTACTAAAATATATCTTCTAAAGAACAAGAATTGAAAATTGGAAAAACAAGTTTTGTAGTTTAAACCAAGTTCTGCCAATTGTGGCCGAGGCATACACATTTGGTAGGTGGAGGAAAAGAGAGGTGGGGGGAGAGGGGATGGTGGTGAAATGAAGAAGGGTTTGGGGGGTGGGGCGAAGGTGGAGGAGAAAGGAGGATGGGGGAGGAGGGTGGTTGTGGTGAAATTAAGAAGAACAGTTTGAGGGTGGAGTGGGGGTGGCGTGAAGGTGGAGGAGAAGGGGTGGGTGGGTGGGGTGGGGTGAGGGGGCAGTGGTGGTGAAATGAAGGAGTTGCGAGAAAAATTATTTCGTCCCAATTTATGCATATATTTTTCTTTTTAGTTTATCTAAAAAGGAATGATATATTTATATATTTAGAAATATTTCAACTGATAATTTCACATTTTACCCTTAATAAAATAATTTACAGTCACACAAATACATATGACTTGTTTTAAACCACAAATTCTAAAAAAAAATCTTTCTTTCTTAAACTTCATACCTAGTCAAACTATATCATATAAATTGAGACAGAAAAAATAGTTTTTTATTATTTAAAAATTATTTTTTATTTTAATTTTGACTTCACTTGCCTATCTTTTGAATTATATATTTTGCCGCATCAGCTTCTAGGGTGATATTAAATTCACTTTTTAGATGATCATTAGTGTAATAGGCCGCGTTAATAGTTTGAATGTGATATTGAAATTTCTGGTATAATTTAGGGGTCAATCTATGTCTTTTGCCATAATTATTTCATATATGTCTAGACCTTGGTCATACATGACTGAAATAATGTAGAAACTAGCTGAAATTTCAGGCATCTCGTCTGAACAAAAAATCAATAATTTGTTCTTCAAATTTCAACAATTGCACACACGATTCAACACTCATATCTACTCTAAGAAAGCTTAAATTTGAAACATAAGTTTCATATATCAAAAAGAACAAACAACAATCATCAATTTGTCAAAAACACAATAAATATAACAAACTCATTTAACACTTTTTAAATTTTTTTCAAATATGTCTGCACTTCAATCATGTATACATGACTGACCTACATATAAAAATAGGTTGAAATTTCAAATATGTGTGTTTGAAAAGAAAAAAGTGAGAAGACGTATCCACTAATAGTTGAGGTTATTTAATAAATAGATATTCGTGCAAAAAATAATAATAGGGTGCACCATGAAAATTTTACTAAATGATTTGCAAAAGGATTTGCTAGACTCGCAATAGATTTCAGAAGGGCCTTTCATCTAGAAATGAGCCAAGAGTTTTATGATTTCCTAACAGAAAAAGCCCAGTAGTGAATTCAGCTTGGGCTGTCCAGATCCAGCACAATTGGACATTTGAACCAAAACAATGCGCAGATTTCCCTTCACATGGACTGGTCTTTAATTTTTGCACCTCAAATTGTTGGTCTTTAATTTTTGACCCACTTTATTATTTAAAGAAAACTTATGGGTCAAAATACCCTTATTCGCGTCTATGAAATCAGAGATTCTGAGTCCGAACCTAGCAGAGTAAAAAAACTACTCCCTTTAGCCCAATTTATGTGGCACCATTTCCTTTTTTATTTGTTTAAAAAAGAATGTCACACTTCTATATTTAGAAACAATATTACTTTATGAAATGATTTACAACCACACATTTATATAAGATTTGTTTTGGATCACACATTTAAAAAGTTTTCCTTTCTGTCTTAAACTTCGTGTCAAGTCAAATGGTGTTACATAAATTGGGACAAATAGAGTATTTCGCAAGGCATAACTTATGTAGAAACAATGTCTTAAGGAATAACTTCTGTAGTATACTACAAAACTATGATGGGTAAGACATAATTTATATAGGCATAGTTTCTGTAGGATAACTTAATTTCTGCAGAATTATTCCTTAAGACATTACTTTACCCGAAAAGACATAGTTTTCTATGAAACCTGACCTTGCTAACTTTTCCGCTCTACTAAGATATTATAGAACTATGCCATAAGGCATAACTTTTGCTCGAATAGGCATAGTTTGCTATGAAAACCCTGCATTGCGAATTTTTTTTACTCGATTGAGATTCAAACCCAGAACCTCAGAGGTATTTTCGACCACTTAAAGTGGCGAAGGACAAAAAAATTAAAGACCAACAATTTGAGGGCAAAAATTAAAGACCACCCCGAAATAGGGGCAATCGTGCGAATTGCCACATTTGAACTTTCTAGTCTCAATTATCATTTTTTGCACGGATTATCCTTCAAATGCATTGGTCTTTAATTTTTGTCACTGTTAATCATTTAATGAAAATGTGACGGGTTGGTCCACAAAATCAGAGATTCTGGATTCGATCCCCAACAGAGTCAATCAATTCACTATTTTCTTACCTAAAATAAATCGCAAGACATAAGTTTTGTAGGAATTAATTTATCTGGCATAAGTTTTGTAGTATCTAATTTGTTGAGCACTATATAACTTATACCAGACAATGCATAAGTTTATTTTCTGTAGGAACGTAGTTATGCCTTGCAACTTATGTTATATTATGATCCGAAAATATAAATTTATATCGGTCAAATTAGATACTTCACAAGTTATGACGGATAACTTAATTCCTATAGAATTTAGATAATGGTAAGTCGATTATTTCGATGTCAGGAGTATTTTCGATCATTCTTTTGTTACTTAAAGCGTCGAAGGACAAAAGTTAAAGACTAGGAATTTGAGGTGAAAAAATTAAACATCATCTCTCAGTTACTACCCAATTAAGGGAAAATTGGGCCACTATATACCAACTCGCTTACCCTAAATGATTGGGCGAAGTGCACATATGCCTGCTTTTGAGGTTGCCATTTAACTTGTGTCATCTTTGTTATTTTTTTGCAAGTTTTCCACATCAAGACAGTCGCGTCTGAAGCTTGGCAATTTGAGACATTCACGTCTAAAAGTGTGGCCTTGTGAAGGCCAAACATCAGATGTTTTCGCCTGGTATGACTTGCCAAAAGAGTGCGGACATTTTGTACTAAGATGCGTGCAAAAGTTAGTAAAAATTTCAGTAATGTATGTCTGAGCTATTCATGTATGCCTGAACTTCAGTCATACATGACAAAAGTACATGTAAAAATAGGCAAAATTTTCAGTCATGTGTGCTTTTTTGTCAAAAATGTTTTTTTTTTTATGTATGTCCGCACGTTAGTCATACATGACTGAAATAATGTAAAAATGAGTAGAAATTTTAGACATGTGCATCTGAACATAAAATAATAATTTGTTATCGAATTTTAACAATTAAACACACAATTCAACAACCAAATCTACTCTAGATAAACTCAAATTTGAAACATAAGTTTCATCTACCATAACGAAAAAATCTCAATCATCAATTTATCAAAACAAATAAATCAAATAATTCATTTAACACCCTTTTATTTTTTTAAGTATTCATGCACTTCAGTCATGCATACATGACGAAACTACATGTAAAAATGAGCTGATATTTTAAATATGTGCATTTGATAAAGAAGAAGCGAAAAGTAGCAGTCTGTTATTTAATAACTAGATATTCGTGTAAAATAAAAAAGTCAACTAGGTACTACCAGGGTCGTCCCTGGTGAGGCCAAGGCGGCGCCACCGCACAGGGCCCTCCGGCCGGCGGGGCCTCCGCGACTCCGCCCCAGAATTTTTATTTTTTTTATTGGTTTCAAATATTAAGATATGTATTAAACATGCCTCCAATCTTATTAGTGAGAGTTGCAGCCTAGCTGTTGAAGGTTCCTTCAAAAGTCATTAGCAAGTGCGAGGTTGCGTGTTTGAATCCATTGAGCACCAAAAGTTTTTTAAAAAAACATAAGAATTATATTGGGCCAAAGTTCAGCCCCCCGCCCAAAACAAATTTGGGCCCAAATTCCATGTCCCAATTTGATGTTTTGATCAATAATTTTTTAATATTGATTAATTAATTAATTAATTTTAATTTTTCATGTGACTAAAAAAAGATTTTTTTTCTCACACAAGATCCTTAAAAGTATAGAAACGGCCCTGGTACTATAGGGCGACCAAAATAGGGAGCCCAATATAAAATTTAGTAAATGATTTGGTAGAAAACATACTTTTAGGCAATCATGGCCTTTTACTTAGAAATGCAAAATTAAGATCCTAAGTATCCGCTTTAACAGAAAAAACCAATTTTTAGCAACATATAGGGTGTGTTTGAATTAACCGTGGGCAAAATTAATTCTGACAGAATTGATTCTGGCAGAATTGATTCAAGCAGAATTGATTTATGTTTGGATGCAACAATGTAAAAGTGATTGTTATAATTGATTTATGTTTGGATAGTTTTGATCAAAATTTCTTTTGAATGTAGAATTACCAAAATAGACATTTAATCAATATATATAAATAAAAATTATTAAAAAATGGAAGTTGTAAATAAAAATTACAAATAGATAATAGAATTTAAAGTGCAATATAGTACTTAAATTTAAATATTAAATATTATAATACCATAATTATTTTGAAACTCATAATAAGAATTCATTATTAACACGTTAAATTTAACATAACAATAAAAACTACCCCTCAATTCTAAATAAATAGGGATCAACTATATTAATCCTCACTTATAAATAAAAGAAATGAATTAATATTATCATAAAATATATATGAATTAACGTTGATTCATTAATTACGGTAATATTTTTTTATTATTTAAAGTATAACTTATATAAAAGTTGATATTTAATAATTTAATGTTGATTCCAGCAATTATATTTTATTAAAATGAAGATAAGTTATATTTTTTTAAAGAAGGTGTATTACCAAACGAGGGAAGTAGATTAAGGAGAATTATTTAGTTTTCTATCACCACGGACCACCTTCAAGAGCCATGTCCCAATGTTTTTCCCTTGATGACGATTAATTCCTAATGGTGAATTGTGGCGCTAATTCTATGATTCATGTTGCTTGTCCCAAACCTCATCGAGGTAATTGCAATTCCGAATGGGTTATATTTCATTTTTTTAGTAATTATTTATAGATATTTAAAAAGGGTAATGAAAGTTGTATATTTGATTTTTTTAGTAATTATTTCTAGATATTTAAAGAGAGTAATGAAAGTGGATAGAGTTGTTGATGAAAATTAAAGAGGGTAAATAAAGGAAAGAGTAAAATTCAAATTGATTATAATTAGGCCAGACCACCACTAGAAAAGTCACCATACATTTATAAAAAACCATCATAACAATGCAAAAAATATCCCTATTAATTATAATTAGGCTTCCAATTTTGCATCTCTATATAAAATTCTCAGTAATCATTTAAATGTGAGTCTCATAATTGAAACGAAGCCTTCAGTCCTTCACCATATAAACATGAATATTTTGTAAGCATTGAAGTTTGAATGTAGCATTGTTAATTAGTCTTCTACAAGCATCTTAAACCTTAGAAAACTGTCAATCATAAAGTGAAAACAAGAAAAAGAAGAGCATATATATATACATTGGTAAATTTTGGAGGGATCGTATTCAAATACAAAGGTAGGTTATAAAGTAAAGAGTATCTTTACCTTTACACAAATTCTCTTTAACCAATGGTAGGTTATAACTTTACTTAACGGTCAGAAGTATATGAATTGTGCAGTTGTTCAAATTCAACTATCTCCCTTTCACATGAACAACAACATACTCAGTAAAATTCCACAATGTATATGAGCTTTTCAAATATCTCGATATATATATATATATATATATATATATATATATATATATAGCAGTTGAGATGAGCTTTTCAAATATCTCAGATATATTGTCATATATTCTTTTTCAATTTTTTTTTAATTTTTTCAACTTTTTCTTCTTTTGTTGTTACTATGATAAAAAAGGTAGTATTCATTTGCATGGAGAACTTAAATCCTTACAAGGAAAGCTACAATGAAAAATAAAATAAGAAATATAAATACAAAGTGGGGTTTTAAAGCGTTAGGTATGATCTTGAGAAATATATACTATGATTATTTGTGGCCCAAATCGTAAATATCTTATTAAGTATCATATAAAATTAAACATGATACTACTCTGAGAAGTACAATCATTAACAATAATGACATCTCTAGGTAGTTGTATATAATTTAGTTCATTTATAGTGATCGTTTGGTTGGGCTTTTGGATTTGCTCAAAGTGTTTTTGAAAGGTCAAAAACATTTTTGATTAAAAATCGGAGTGTTTGGTTCAAAATTGAAAAAGTGTTTTTGGCTTCCAAAAGCACTTCTGACCTCTATTTTCAAAAGCTTAATTTTTGGGTTTTTGGAAGTAGAGGTTGTTTTTGCCTATTTTTAAGCCAAAAACACTTTTTTGTATTGACAACCAAACACCAAATAATTTTTTGATAAAAAACCCTACTTGAAAAGTTTTACTCCTAAAAGTTCTACTTCTAAAAGCTCTTTTTAATAAGCTTAACAAAACGGGCCCTTAATAATGGTATCTCTAGCTCTACAAAACTTCCTTCCTTTTCCAAGCTCTATATATTTAATTACGATCCAAATTTTAGATTCTTTTTCTTTTTACAAGTTTTCCACTAAGGTGAAAGGTTCTAACCATTCTATTAGAGAGTATTACCTTTTCCTGTAGTTGATTCCTGTTCTGGCCTATTTACCATTTTCTATCCATAGTTGTCATCTTATTTATTATTGTGTCAAAGGATAAGCACTGATTTTTAAAAATAAAATAGAATAAGACAATTAAACACTAAATAAACACTTCTAAAAAATAGGAAATAACAACGGATAAATTTTACAAAACTTGTCGCTAATCCTATTTAACGACAAATTAGCGTTAATTATAAAAAGGATTTGTTAAGCTGCAAGGAATTTAGCGACAGATTAACGACGAAATTCATACTTATTCCAATTTATTTATTTTTAGTGAAAAGAATAATTTTTTTTGTTTTCTTATATATCAACATGGCTGTTGCATTTCTAAAAATATCCTATCTACAGGTGCTATTCATTTTCGGTAGGTCAAAGATTAATCGAGCTAAAGGACATGAACCTTGTCAACTTACAAAATACTAGCAAGGAGAAAGAAGCGAAAAGGAAAGACAAAAACATATCTACTTAGGTCCTAATGCGACGTCTCAAAATTGTCGCATTAGGTTCGTTTTGTCGTTGCATTAGATCTAATGCAACGGCTAGGAGCATTAGGTTCGTTTTGTCGTTGCATTAGATCTAATGCAACGGCTCCTAGCCGTTGCATTAGATCTAATGCAACGACAAAACGAACCTAATGCGACGACCTTGTACAGCCGTTGCATTAGGTGCATATCTAATGCGACGGCTGTATAGGGCCGTTGCATTAGGTGCATATCTAATGCGACGGCTGTACAGGGCCGTCGCATTAGGTGCATATCTAATGCAACGACCACTAGACCTAATGTGACGGCCCTATACAGTCGTTGCATTAGATATGCATCTGGTTTGAAGAAGCCTAGAAACACCTAATGCAATAGCTAAAGGGCTGATGCGACGGTTTGAAGAAAAAAAAAAACAAATTATGCGACGACTGTATGAGATAATGCTATAGAAAATGACAAAATAAATAATAAAAAGAAAAAGATAAGATTAAAAAAGGATTGTCGTCATTGATACGATATTACAAATATTAGACCCCATAGGACATATTTTTTTCTACTCCATTTACAATAACTTTTCCCTCTAATGTGCAGCTGCAATATAACATCTCTGAGTATCAGCACATTGGACTTGGCTACCATCTTGAACATCCTTGCATTTCTTTCTGCCCATACTTGATAAACTGTTGCAGCAAAGATAAACCCCAAAATTGTTGCTCTTGGCTTGTTGTTTGTCATCTGCTTGCTTAGCCACTCTGTTTCACCAGCTATATAAAATTGGCTCTTTTTCATGTTAGCATGTAGTCCAGACACAACTAAGAAATGTTCAAAAGCCTTAAGCATTAATCGACCAACTCATGCGCTCTACGTAACATAAGCAGGTCATTACTATTAGTGTTCATAGGCATGTACATGATAGAGACACAAATAACCACATTAAATTAGATGCAGAGATATTCATATGAAGAAGTGGAATAATTATCCTATAGGGTCATCAACAGGTGCATATTGGGTTACTTAGGAACTGCTGGGAACATGTCAAGGGTGGGGAGGACAACTAGGGTACCTAGAGATCATGAAAACAAGTTCTGGGAAATCAAAACATTGTATGTCTAAGCTATTTATGGCCAAACAGACTAATTGAACCAAACATCAACCATTTTAGATCATTTCTTAACCTAATAGAGATTAGGTGACATATTATAAGTATGTTCAACATATTCAAGCCAAGTATGAATCCTAGATGCCAACATACACATTATACAAGTATTTATTGACCTCAACAATTCATTTTTATCTTGATACTAATGCTTAAATGACAAAACAAGTATGGTGTGGCATGGATTAACTAAACACAGTTCCTAAGAGGTTAAAATACTTCTCAGACCAACACAGCCATATTTGAAACAGTTTACTCAATGATGTAGATTCCAAACTAACATGATTGAATCTCATATTAACTAATCAACCTAAGATAGTTAAAATAAACTACAACTAACCTGCTAATCAAATCAGAGCCATTTAAATAAGTCATGCATGATCAAATAATCCTTAAATTAGATGTTGAGCTAACTAGATGACTTGTATATGCATAGGATCAATTTTAAACTAACATATTAGACAGTTATTCACCTAATCACCCAAACAACTAACACGCAATTGATACAGACAACTAAACATAAAATCACAAGTTCATCAACTTCAAGGATTCATACATGAAAACTACGTTAAACTAACATGATATGCCTGAAAAAATAAAGCATGAGTCAGAGATTAAATATTGTTGTACATACAATAAGTAATTTAGCATAAGCTGCATTAAGAGGTTAATTGGCAAACAGGTGCATTGTATCACATATCAACATACATATATAGGTGCAACTAAGAGTTTGACAGAAAGCAATAAGGCATCATATGATCAAATTGAAGGCCAAACAAACCATTAAAGACCACACTTAGACTACAATACTTCAAATCATTGAGTACAACATAAAAAGTTCTAAAATAGATGTCAACATACCTATCAGTCTCATACTAAGCTCTAAATTTAACTAAGGTAGGCATGTGAAAGGCATAATATAAACTAAACCAATCATAACAAGCAAGTCACGTGTCATCCTAACCTCGCACTGAATCAATATTTAGTCCAAACCAAACATAATTAACTATAATCATTCATAAAATCCATTTAAATGAGATTATTACTACCTAAATATTTCTTCACTATATGCTCAATCACACTCACAGTAATCTAACCTTGAATTAACAACGGTAAAATATGAAAGGGGAAGGTAAAACGATGGTAAAATATAATCTAACCTTGGAGAAGAGGGAAGAGCAGTTCGACGAAGTGGATGCGACGACGAGTGGAAAAGGGCGGTGACGAGCAGTGGGGAAGGGTAAGGCGACAGCGAGGTGTGGTAGGAGATGCGACAACGAGTTGGGGGGAGGGGGGGGGGTGGGGAAGTGTATGGTTGCAATCGATTGGGGATATTGTGTTGTTGGTTGTTGAAGTTTTGATTTGGGTGTTGTGGCTGTTGGGGTTGAATCGAACAACGTGGGTGGTGTAGAAATGACGGGGAGGTGATGGCGGTCACATTGGTGTAACCCACTGCCGTCGATTCTCGCCCACGTCGCCAAAAAATGCCAAAAATCAAATTGGATACAGGGATTTTTCTATCTGAAATTGGAGGAGATGTAGGGTGATTCGACATTGATGGTTAGAATGGAAATGTCGGGCTTGACGAGACGAAGCAAATGGGATATGTCTCGTCCCCGTTGGTTATCGGAGTTGGTCGAAAATGGAAAAACTCCGGAAATAACACTGTTCACACCGAAATCGCCCAAAGAGAGATTTACTCAATTTCGGGGGATTAACAGTGTTTTTAAGATAGGGAATGGGGTTTAAAATGGGATTTCACAAGGAAAATAAAAAAAATAAGGACTGTTGCATTAGCCATCGACAGTCGCTGTATTACATAAGCTAATGCAACGGTTGTTTTTGGGCGTTGCATTAGACTATTTGAACCGTCGCATTAGACAGTCTAATGTCGACCACAAACTACCATTGCATTAGCCTAATTTTCTGATTTGTTACACTTGAACCCGTCGCATTAGCCATATCTAATGCAACAGTACTACCTAGGGCGTTGCATTAGTCTTCTATGAGGCGTCGCATTAGGTCAGAAATGTAGTAGGTACTTTCTCGATTGATATTGTTGAAACTAAAATAAAATTATGTATTTATACTAAATTTACAAATTAACACATTATCGTAACTCGTAAATGAATATTATATGTTTTAATTAATACTTTCTACTTAATAACTTAAATTTTTTATAAATTCATATACCGTAGATTATCTTATAACTCGTTGAATCTTAAAACTTAAGATAGCTCTCTATTATTATTATTATTTTCGCTTTTGGGAAACAAACGGGAGTAGTTAAAATATATTGGAAGATCTATTGGCCAAAATAACTAGGAGTTGTTACGATATTATAAGTGTATTCTTCTTAACCGAATCAGTAACTTTCATTAGCAGATTAATTTTCTCAGGTTTCTCTCAGTATTCTAATTATTCCATTTTATGTGACACTCTTTCATTTTTAATCTATTAAAAAGAAAATGATATATTTCTATATTTTAAAATTCTCAAATTTATTTTTAGACATATGATTTGTTTTTCCTTAAATTTAGTGTCTGGTCAAACAAATACATATAAAATGAAAAATGTTTTGTCCTCCCGGCTAAAGCAAACAAAATACAGGTACATGGAAACATCTTTGGCTAGCTATAACCTATCATGTACGTAGTTTCCCTTTGTTATCTAATGCCGAAGACGACGACGACAAGATTGTTTCAATGAATTATAAAAAGGGAACAAAATTGAAGGGAAAAGGAATAAAAGGACAATTGTAGATTCTTCTTTCGGTTTTAATATTATATTTTTGTATTTGGTTTTCCTACATGGATTAATCAGTGTAAGCTAAGTTAGATCAAGCTTAAACAGTGGCGGAGACCCTCTACGCAAGGTGGTGCACCAGTTTTTTGGAAATTTTTGATCAAAACGACGTTGTTTTGGATGAAACGGTGCGTGAAACGGTGCGTTTTAATTTTCTTCGATCAAATTTTTTTTGACTGCACCACTAGAATTTGTTTGCGGGCTCCGCCACTAAGCTTAAATCGTATTAACCAAACAAGATAATGATGACAAAATCAACTTTAATCTTGTTGATAGTAGCTTGCTTGGGTTGACAACTATCGAAGGGACAGAGATAATCAAACTTTTTTCTTTTGATTTTAATAATCTCACGAGTAAGATTTGAATTAGCTCAAAACACATGAATGATTTAAATATATAATGCTCCGTAGTAATAGTCAACTATAGTTGTTGACGAAGCTAAAAATGTGCCAATTTCACTTCTTTTTATCCTTGGGTAATCAAACATTAGCAGATGCAATATAACAAGAGTGATAATTCACTAATTGTTTACCACCTTCAAATGTATCCAAATGGCGCATCCTATACGTCCTTTGAAAATCACCGTTCAAAATCTCTCTAATTTTGACTATATATCTATCTCGTCATACATACCTTTTTTTCAGTATAACATTTTGTTGGATAGTTAAAAAAAATGAATTTTATGGAGTAATAGTTACTATGTATACTTTTATATATTAACGATACTTTTCTTGAAGCTGCCGCCCCTCCCCCTCCTCGGGCATCTCAGTTGCGGCGCCTCCCTTCTCCTCAAAATTCTTGGTTTTCTCTCCATTCCTCTCTTCTCTAAATGGATACTCAGGATTCTTCCACTCCTTCTGACGTTTCACCCTCCAAAATTTCCACCACCACGTCGTCATCCTCTTTTCATCCCGCCCTAACTGTTACCAACATCAAGAACTATATTCACATTCTTCTTGAACAAGAAAATAATCAGAAAACTGTGAGCAGTTTCAACAAGGCTCGCTCACAGTTGTTGTTTGAAGAGACCCGAGGTGCTAAGCAGGATGAGCACAATCGGCAGGCATTAGTTGTCGACACGCAACCCCAAGATCAGACGCCACCAGAAAATCCTCAACCACGACAGGGCCGGGTTAGGACGATTTCCAATTTCTCACGCAGTGTGCGTATCGTTACAAGTAATATAGTATGGTAAGACCGAATATCGTCCTCAGATACTGGTTTCTAATTACCGAACATCTATTCTAGGTTATCTATTTGGCAAACGATAAGTTGATTTGATTTTTATCTAACACTAGTAGAGTATTGAATTAAACTAAATTATTGAGGTTTAATCAGTTATGAAGGAATTAGGGCTTCCAATATCCTCAACTATCCACTCTTATCAATCTTTAATGCAACTAGAATGACTTCTTCTTCTACGTTAAGATAGCGGTTAACTAGACTGTCTTATATTCCGGTTAGCATATATAATCGCTCAATCCCAGTGCAGAAACCTTCTATATTTATATGATAGGTTTTACCACATAGGAGGATGAAGAACAATAACCTATAATGCTACACAGGTATCAGGGTACTTTCGTCCGCGATTTTAACCTACGTCTATTCAATTACATCATATTCAAATCTCTCCTCTCGGTTCTTGGTTCGAAATTTTATAAATTATGATAATTAGCGATCAATTAACTATCAAACATTCATACCAATATTGAATAAATCTTAACCAAGTGAAGAAGAAATCAAACTAATACATTAATTTATGAAATAGAGTTTCAAACGATTCAATAGGAAAGCCCTAATAAAGTGTTTAGCTCCTAGCCATAGACATGCTAAGAACTAATATAAATCCCAACATGAACTGAATTGAAAACTGAAGAAAGAAAAATTACTTAGAACTAGGTCTCCAATTGTAGCCTCCAAATTTTCCTGTGTTGTCTTCTGTTGTGGAATCCCCCTCTTGTAGAATAATCCATAGTTCTTAAGTATGTTCCTATTTTCGTGCCCTATAGACCCTTTTTCCCCTGGCCAATTTGTCTTCGGAATTGCAAAATTCCGCGTCAGCCATGCTGTCTCAGACGGCACCATGGCGCCTAAACTTGTGAGCAGCCTGATCTTACAGCCATGGCCTACTTTGCCTTCGTCCGAATCTCCAATTTTCCACCTTTTTGCCTCGGGACCCTCCTTTTATGCCCACTTTTCGCTCCTTTTCGTTATTTTGCCTTTTTGAACCGTTGTGACTCAAAAGAAAGAAAAACGACCCTAACACTACACTTATTTAAACGAAAATGAGGAAAATACTAACTAAAAATGACTCAAATAGCGTATACAAAATACGCCTAACAAATACCCCAAAACTTAACCTTTGCTCGCCCTCGAGCAAAGATTAAAACAAAATCAAAGAAACAAAAAGACTCAAAGACTCAAATCAAGCAGCACAAGGTTACTTAGAAAAGAATGAACGTCAGTTGGGATAATATGTTGGAACATATAGCATGAATATAACAATCTAGAATTTCAAGCCAGATATTTTGCAAATTTATTTCAATCACACTCAATGGAAGCATGAACACTAACCTATGCATGTCAATTTCATTTAGTTCTATGGGTCTGTTTACTTGTTATTCTCCACTAATCATAGACATACATACTAGAGATCTTCAGGACTTTTCAGGGTTGTAATGTAGGCTTAGACAGAGATAGGTAAAAGTTGGCATTTTGGCTCAAATTACGTACCATAAGCATTTTTCTCATTCAATCATTTTGTCATTCTTTTTGGTATTCTTTTTCAGTTCATACCTATCGTTCCCCTCTTCTCTTTTTGAGAGCATGAAACACATTCACATAGGCACCCCCAAACTTAAGCTTTTACATTTTTCATTGGGGTGCATCAATTTTTTCACTCTCTTTTGGTATTTCTTTTTCACTCTTCTTCATCCCAATTTTCAATTACTGCTTATGACACATAAGAGAATCATAAGGCGTCAAAGAAATAACTTATTTTAGGCTCAAAATGGCTGACTAGGGATACAATTTATTGCAAGGTAGGTAATGAATGATAAGAAAGGCTAACAAAGAAATGTCTGAATCATCTTCCTAAACATGTATATCTTAACTATTTCGCCTCAAATAACAAGCAAGCAGACTTCATAGACCTTTTTCATAATTGACAACACATAGGCTAAGTACAAATATCCCAAATAATTAGATTTCCATGAATCTTTGACATATCTAACGTAAGCACACAAATTTTAGCTTCGAATTCCATTACATTATCCACTTAATTCACTAGACGTTTCCAGCAACTACAACACGCATGATCATAAAAAACAATTGACTCATATAACCCAAAAACATAATAAAAAAGACTCCAAAAATAGACACATAAAAATAAAATAAAATAAAATAAGAACTCCCCCCAAACTTAAACGACACATTGTCCCAAATGTATAAGACTCAAAAATAAAAGGGACGACTTACAGACAATAGCGGTTCAAAATGGTGGTGGTGGCGGCGGATACTGCTCGTCGGAAAATTTCCTAGAGGCGCGGCGGCCCTGCAGCTTCACTGATTAATAGGCGCTGCGGTCCCGCAACTGGCGCCACGACGCTGAAATTCCTGCAATCTCTCAGAACATTCGACGCTGTGGCCCTGCTGCTAGGCACCGCGGCGCTGCATCGATTTCATGTTTCCAGCGTTTTCCCGTACTTCATGTCCAATTCCCTTCACATGTCATCACAACACAACAAAAAAATACCAAACGTGAGACTTTCCTATTTAAACTAATTGCATAATTTAAACATTGGGTTGCCTCCCAAGTAGTTATGTCTTTAACGTCTTTTAGCCGAACGCAGGTTCCTCTTTACTGTGGCTTGAAGCGGATAGTAGAGTTGATTTGTTCCATGTCATTCAATAAGTATGGTTTCACTCTCTGTCTGTTCACTTTTAATGGAGCGCCTTCTTTCCCTCTCACTTCGACTGCACCATAGGGGAACACTTTTTCCACTACGAATGGCCCTGACCATCTGGACTTCAACTTGCATGGGAACAATCTCAGCCTTGAGTTGAATATGAGTACTTGTTGTACAGGGTGTAGCTCTTTCAAGATCAAGTTGTAGATTTACGCATTTTAATAGACGTTTTTCCGAAATTCATCTAGCTCATTCAGTTGTAGCAGCCTCTTCTGCCCGGCTGCTTCGGCATCCATGTTCAGCTTTTCATTGCCCAGAACACCCTGTATTCCAGCTCCACCGGCAGATGACATGCCTTCTCGAAAACCATCTTGTATGGTGACATCCCAATGGGAGTTTTGAAAGCTGTCCTGTAGGCCCAAAGTGCATCATCCAGCTTTGTAGACCAATTCTTTCTTGAGCCATCCACTGTCTTCTCCAGTATGTTTTTCACTGCCCTGTTTGAAATTTCAGCCTGCCCATTAGCTTGAGGGTGATATGGCTGTCACGCCCATTTTCGACCGCGACATTTTTAGCGAATCCCTGCTTAGAAAAAATGTTAGAAAATAAATAATAAAAATGCTCAATATTAAAATGTGCTAAAATGTTAAAGGGGCGCTTAAAAGTGCTGGCATATTAAAATGCTAAAGGGTGCTTAAAAGGTGCTAGCATATAAAAAGTGCTAAAAGGTGCTAGATGCTAAAATGCTAAAAGTGCTAAGGGTTCGCGGAGTCGCCACCTAATTAATTGGGTGAATTAGGACACCTAAATGTTAACTATTTTAAAGTAAACATTAACTCCATTTTAATGGTCTGCTAAACTTAATGAGATTCTGGGTAAGGGTTCTTTATTAATCTAGAGGGAAGGGGTTAGGCACCCTCTAAGATCCGCTAACTTGCGGTTGTCCTGCCAAACCTAGGGTTAATTATTATGTTTAAAAATGCTTGTTTTGAAAATATAAGGATGCTTCAAAATATTTTATAAAAGGAGGCATGTTGATAAACATGCTATAAAGTTTTAAAGTGTGCATTTATATTGTTTATGGTGCAAACGGTGCCGATTTATGGACTATAGATATGCATTTATCTGCGAAATCAAAAAATGGTGCGTTAGTTTTAGATATGCAATTTTAAGGATTAGGCAAAAGATTAGATATAAAATGACAAGCCTAAGATAAATGATTAGAAGTGCATTTAATTCTAAATCATCTTCCCACCTTTTATGTTCAAAGACTAATTGAACTAGCTCTCCTATTAATTACAAAGTTAAATAATAAAATTGCAATAAACAAATAAAGGCATAAAATGAGGCAATTAGATTTAAAGAGTAAGAGGAGTTGAGACGGATGACAACGTCATCTTGTCCTATTTTTGTTTAGGAATTTCTGAAGCGGGAATGCGAATGCGGATGTACATAGACGCGGGTTGTCATTTGAAGTAGCTCGTGATGAGTCTCGTCGTGAGACTCTTCATTTTTGCTCCGGTGCATGCCATGTAAAAGAGAAAGAAAAAAAAAGATAAAGATTAGTATCTGTCCAATTGTATCAAAGACAGCAGTAAACAAAAATGATCTTGAGAGGCTGAACATGCGCATGATCCACTGATTCTATATTTTACGTGCACTGTTGGGCCCAGGGGAATGGAAAACAGTAAGGCAAACAGTAAGGCAATCAGAAGAAACAAATATGCTGGCCCAAATGTAGTAATTATCAGGAGAGGCAGAACAGACCAGGCATTAGGCCTTAGGTACAAACAGAATGCAGAGAAACACACGACAAGCCTAAATGTGAAATTTCAGATTTTCAGGGAGGCAGAATACAGAGAAGACAGATAAGTAACACAGCAAACAGGATGTATGCAGAGGCAGTCCAATAACTGCATTAGACTTATGGAGTTGCTGGGCAGTGGAAAGCGTAATTAGACTGAGATTAGGACAGCTCCTAGGCAACTTACATCAGGCAGTAAATGATCAAAATAAGCCATTCTAAATAACATTTTAAACAGGCTCAACACATCCAACTCTAACTGCAAGCATAATGATAAGATTCAACAAGTGTAATTCAACAGATAGAGACCAGGGTACATGATAAATGAGAGGTCTTATAAGAGCATTTTGACGCTTAACACAGACAAGGCAAGCATACTATAAATCTGGATTAACATGAGAGCACTCGAGTGAACAAATTGCAGGTCAACAATGACTAAAGTATGAAGGAAAAGATTTTAGACGCGATCATTACACCAATTCCTAGAAGGGCTATTACATGAACCAATTGAGTGAACAAAATGTGAAACCAAAAATAGTCTAGCATATGCAGGGGATCCCAACAGGCTGCGTTGCCGATCTTAAATGACAGTTGGAACCAATACAAGGACCACAGGGATAGTGTGGATGCGTATATATGGCTAAAAGGAATACAAAGGCATTTCCCAATCCTAAATAAAACATGTTCAGATCACGCACGAGGCCAGTTTTACTCGTTAAATACCTTATAGGGTTAGATTACACTCTAATATGCTCACAACATGATATGGGGGTTACAAACCAAAGATTAAAATGCAAGCGGGGAACATAATTCGACATGACGCAGATTGGTCATAATACAGTATGCTAGTGCCAACATCATTTAATGACTCAATGACAAGACTTAAAACAGCTATATAGACTTCCCTGCCGACGCGGCGACAAACGCAACCAAACCAGTAATCACATAAGCATCAAACTCTGATTAATATTACAATCCCTTTTATAAGCACATATCAAGCAACGTGATGGGGTTAATAAACATCGATCTTAATCAATAACTTCAAATCGACACCTGCTTAGATAAGCTACGACATATCAAACATGATATGATAATGTCAACAAATACAACAAGCATACATAACAAGAAATGCATACATTCACCTAAGAAACGAAATTTGAAAGGGAGATGAGTTTACCTTCTCCGGACAGCGAACCGAGGCAGCGTATCAAGTCGTCGACTCGCTCGGGTTTTGGGTTTGCGATGCGAATAAAAGGGCAAGGTTTGTTTGCTGATTTCTTGGATGGAATTGAAAGAAGGGGATTCGAACTTTCTATTCTTGCGATGCTAATGGTCTGGGTTCTGAGCCCCCTAACTCCCGATGCTCTGTTGTTCTCGATTCTTCTCCCGACTGAGTTCTGCTGCTCTCGATGTCCTCTCGACTGAGCTCTGTTGCCGAATGCATGCACTGGTGTTGCCCTCCAAGCCTCTGCCTTTCTGGGTTTTCTATTGGGTGTATATGCTGTGTCTACTACTGGATTTTTCCATTGACGGGGGGCTGGCTTTTGCATGTGTAGTTGGTTGACTTATATAGTTTCCATTTGACTTTAAACTTGGTAAACTACTGGTATGATTTCGTGGGCGATTTGGGTTGATTTGAAGGATATTTTGTGCGATTCGTTACTGATTTTGAAGTAAGATTTGGGTGATGGTTATGGTAAGAAGAGCTGGATGGGTGTGCGTGGTAAGGAAAGTCGCCGGATTCTCAGGCGAGAATCTCGGCAGGGAAGGTGCGGCGATGGGGGGTGCGAGGTAAGGGAGGTGCGGCGAAGGGATAAAGGCTTCGTTAGGTTTGTTTGAGGGAGAGACGAGGGAGATAAAGTGAGGGTTGCGTGGGCTCTGGACTGATAAGGGGAAAAGATAAAGGCTGTGGGGAATTGGTCCTGTGGGTCGCGTGGGTAACTGGGCTGGGTAGCGGGCTAGGCGGGTTTATGAAATTAAGGTGTGGGCTGGACTAATTAATTAGGGTATTAGTTTTAAGAGTTAATTTTAGGTATTAGTTTTAGGTATTTAATTTGTGGTAAATTAAATTAATAAATTGTGATTAAGTTATTTAGGTGCTTTATTAAAAGAATAAAGACGGGCGTGCTATTTAATTAGTGCTTAATTTTATAATGCGATGCCGTTATTAAAACTTATTTATTATGCGTATTCTGCGAAGTTAAATTAAAATTGAATTGAGTTTAGATTGAATTATTTAAATGCTAAATGCAAATATGATATTTAAGGGCTGCTTAATGCTTTTATAAATGCGACGCTATTATTTAAAATTTTATTTATTGTGCATTATTATTTAATTTATGCTTTAAATAATTACAATAATTGTGACGTTGCTTTGCGTATTAATAAATGCGGCTATGCTATTTGACACGACGTCATTGCTAAATTATTTATTTTATGTATTTATTAATTATTTAAGAATTGTTTGACAGAGCTTAAAATTAATAAATGCGGGCGCGAGACTCTAAGTGCTTAATACTCTACGTAAAAATGCGGCGTTATTATTAAATTGTTTATTCATGCCTATATTAATGTTTTATCGCTGCATTTTATTATAAAAAATCATAAAAATTACTTTGTAAAATTAGTGTAATTTTATGGCTAATGACTGGGCGGGAGGGTCAAAATTGGGTGTCAACAATGGCAAAGCAGTCCGGTGGTAGACTCTGTAACACGCCAGCAAAATGGCAAGCTGCTTGTTGCAAAAGTGACTTCCTTCATTGCTGATGAGGGCCCTTGGAATGTCAAACCTTGTGAATATGTTTTTCTGAAGGAATTTCAAGACAATTTTACTATCATTCTCTTTAGTAGCTACTGCCTCAACCCATTTGGACACATAATCCACTGCGAGAAGGATGTATTGGTTCCCAAAGGACGTTGGGAACAGGCTCATGAAGTCGATCCCCCACACGTCAAACAGATCCACTTCTAAAATCCCAGTTAGGGGCATTTCATTTCGCCTTGATATGTTCTCAGTGCTTTGGCAATGATCACATCCCCTCACGAAAGTGTTGGCATCCTTGAATAGGGTTGGCCAATAGAATCCACTCTGTAATACATTGGCTGTTGTATGTGATGCTCCAAAATGCCCACCACATTGCAGGGTGTGACAATGAGTGAGAATTTGGTGCATTTCATCCTTTGGTACGCACCGCCTAATGACTTGATCAACACAGTTCTTGTAGAGAATTAGCTCCTCCCGGTAGTAATGTTTTACCTCTGAATATAACTTTTTCACCTGTTGTCTTGTCATTCCTGAAGGCACTATTTTTGCTGCAAGAAATTAACAAAGTCAGCGAACCAAGGTAAACTTACACTAGTACTTACCTAAAACAGTTGCTCGTCTGGAAAGTAGTCATTTATTTGCACATCCTTGGCGTTCTGGCTCTCTTCCACTTCATGCCTTGACCAATGGTCTGCAACCACGTTCTCTGTTCCCTTTTTATCATGGATCTCCGTGTAAAATTCTTGTAGCAGCAACACCCATCGTATAAGGCGAGGTTTTGCATCCTTCTTAGTCATCAAATACTTGATGGCTGAGTGATCGGTGTACACTATCACCTTATTCTCAATGAGGTATGTCCTGAATTTTTCAAATGCGTATACTATAGCCAGCAGCTCTTTTTCTGTTGTTGCATAATTCAGCTGTGCATCATTTAGAGTTTTGCTAGCATAGTAAATTGACCTGAATACATTGTCGACTCTCTGTCTAAGAATTTCTCCCACTGCATAGTCGCTTGCATCACACATCAATTCAAATGGGAGTGTCTAGTCAGGTGCAGTGACTATGGGTGCTGAGATTAGCCTCTCCTTAAGGGTCTGAAAGGCCTTCATACATTCTTCATTGAGTTCAAAAGCAACCTCATTCATCAACAAGGTGGACAGAGGTTTGGAGATCTTTGAGAAATCCTTAATGAACCTTCTGTAGAAACCAGCGTGCCCAAGGAAACTTCTGATCCCTTTTATCAACACTGGAGGTGGCAGATTTTCGATCACTGAAACCTTAGCCTTGTCTACCTCAATGCTTTTGTTGGAAATTTTGTGGCAACGAACGATACTTTCCTTCACCATAAAATGACACTTCTCCCAGTTCAACACCAGGTTTGAGTCTTTGCACCGCTGCAAGACTGCTTCTAAATGTTGCAAGCATTCATCAAAGGAGGACCCAAAAATAGAAAAATCATCCATGAATATTTCTATGGTCTTCTCCACCATGTCAGAAAAGATAGCCATCATATAACGCTGAAAGGTGGTCGATGCATTGCAGAGCCCAAATGACATTCTCCTGAAAGTAAATGTACCAAAAGGGCATGTGAAAGTTTTTTTCTCCTGATCTTCTGGAGATATGTCAATTTGATGATACCCTGAATAACCATCCAAGAAGCAATAGTAGTTGTGTCTTGCAAGCCTGTCAAACATCTGGTCAAGAAAAGGCAAGGGAAAATGATCCTTCCTGGTTGCTTTGATCAACTTGCGGTAGTCAATACACATTTTCCACCCTGTAGTTGTTCTGGATGGAATAAGATCATTCTTTTCGGTTGTCACCACAGTCACGCCACCTTTCTTGGACATCATTTGCACAGGGCTTACCCATGAACTATCAGAGATAAGATAAATTACCCCCGCATCTAGCCATTTCAGGATCTCTTTTCTCACCACCTCCTTCATGGTTGGATTTAGTCTCCTATGTGCCTCAATGAAAGGTCTGCTCTCATCTTCTAGACGAATTTTGTGCATACTATGGAAGGACTTATCCCTCTAATGTCAGCCAACGTCCACCCAATCGCGAGCTTGTGAGCCCTCAATACTCTCAACAGTTTTTCAACCTCCACTTTGGATAGATGAGCCGATGCAATCACTGGTAAGGATTTGTTCTCACCTAGAAATTGATATTGAAAATGGTCTGGCAGAGTCTTCAACTCTAGTTCTGGAGCTTGTTCTGTGGGCGGCGCTGGTCTCTCTGGCATTGTTCCTAGCTCCTCAATGTTTTTTATAGCAGGGCTTATGGGACTCCAACCAATTTGCACACTCCATCAATTCTATGTCAGTACCAATATCCTCATCCCATTGTGTCATCACCACTTCAAGAGCATCAGCACTCCTGAACCCATTTTCAAAAACTGTTTTATCAATCACATCAATAGCATAACAGTTATCACTTGCCCTTGGGTAGGTTGTTGCTCTGAATATATTGAAAATCACTTCTTCTCCCTGAACACGAAGTCTCAGCTCACCTTTCTGAATATCAATGAGAGCCTGTCCCGTGGCTAAGAATGGCCTGCCAAGGATGAGGGATATCTTTTCATCTTCTTCCATGTCTAGGATGATGAAATCAGAAGGGAAGATAAACTTGTCCACCTTAACCAAGACATCCCCGATTATTCCTCTAGGGTGGACAATGGAGCGATCTGCTAGTTGTAAGGTGATGGTTGTAGGTCTTGCTTCCCCCACTCCAAGTTTGCAAAACACAGAAAAGGGCATCAAATTTATACTTGCCCCCAAATCACATAGGGCCTGCTGACATTCAAACTTCCCTATAATGCACGAGATGGTGAAACTTCCCGGATCTTTCAACTTCTGAGGTAACCTTCTCTGTAGGATGACACTGTATTCCTCAGTCAATTCCACTGTTTCATACTCCTCCAACCTCCTCTTTTTGCAGAGGATCTCCTTCATGAACTTTACATAACTCGACATTTATTCTAAGGCTTCAGCAAATGGAATGTTGATGTGCAGTTTTTTAAAAACCTCCAGAAACTTAGAGAACTGCTTGTCAAAAGAATTTTTTCTAAGTCTCTGGGGATATGGTATCTTCGCCTGTTGTGTGTCAATGACTGCTGGAGGTGATCTTTGGTCCCCAGGAAGATCTTCTATGATTAATGCCCCCTCCGAATCCTTCACCTCACTGGATTCACCCTTTTTTTCTGGACATAGTGGGGATGAACCTGTCTCCACTTGTTTGTCACTCCTCGAGTCAACTACTTTGCACTAATCTTGTGGGTCTACACTAGTATTGCTAGGGCAGTTCCCTTGTCCACCCTTCCTCAGCATGCTAGCTAGCTGTCCCAACTGCATCTCTAGATTCTTGATGAATGATTTTGTTTCCACCATGAACTTAGTTTGGGCGTTTGAGAGTGCCCAAATAACTACTCCCAAGTTATCTAGCTCTCCTGATGGGGCCTGACTCTGTGGCGGATGAGTCAGTCTTTGAGGATTCTGGCTCTCGGTGAGCCTGAGTAAGGCTTCATGCAGCTAATTTCGCCACTCTTGTGGAGCCTGTGGGCTAAATATCCGCTGTGGAAAAAGGTCGAAGTCCTGCAACCCTTGATAGAGATAGTCCATGTACATATACTTGGCTTTCTTGCAAAACTTACAAAAACAACAAAAATTGATAAAACGATGCTCTCAGAACAAGTTTCGATATTCCAACTTGTTCTGGGAGCAACCAAATTAGAAATTAAGAATAGATGGTTCGATATTAAAAGTATGTCAGTCCTCGACAATGACTCCAAAAACTTGTTAGGTCGATTTCCAATTGTTCACGCAAGTGTACGTATCGTTACAAGTAATATAGTCTGGTAAGATCGAATATCGTCCTCAGAGACTGATTTCTAATTACCGAACATCTATTCTAGGTTATCTATTTGGCAAACGATAAGTTGATTTGGTTTTTATCTAACACTAGTAGAGTATTGCAAGAATTAAACTAAATTATTGAGGTTTAATCAGTTATGAAGGAATTAGGGCTTCTAATATCCTCAACTATCCACTCTTATCAATCTTTAATGCAACTAGAATGACTTCTTCTTCCACGTTAAGATAACGGTTAACTAGACTGTCTTATATTCCGGTTAGCATATATAATCGCTCAACCCCAGTGCATAAACCTTCTATATTTCTATCATAGGTTTTACCACATATGAGGATGAAGAACAATAACCTATAATGCTATACAGGTATCGGGGTACTTTCGTCCGCGATTTTAACCTACGTCTATTCAATTACAGCATATCCAAATCTCTCCTCTCGGTTCTTGATTCGAAATTATATTGATTATGATAATTAGTGATCAATTAACTATCAAAAATTCATACCAATATTGAATAAATCTTAATCAAGTGAAGAAGAAATCAAACTAATGCATTAATTCATGAAATAGAGTTTCAAGCGATTCAATAGGAAAACCCTAATAAAGTGTTTAGCTCCTAGCCATAGACATGCTAAGAACTAATATAAATCCCAACATGAACTGAATTGAAAACTAAAGAAAGAAAAATTACTTAGAACTAGGTCTCCAATTGTAGCCTCCAAATTTTCCTGTGTTGTCTTCTGTTGTGGAATCCCCCTCCTGTAGAATAATCCCTAGGGCTTAAGTATGCTCCTATTTTCGTGCCCTATGTACCCTTTTGCCCCTGGCCAATTTGTCTTCGGAATTGCAAAATTCTGCGTCGGCGCCGCAGTCCTACAGACTGGCACCGCGGCGCTTAAACTTCTGTGAGCAGTCTGATCTTCTGGCGTCGCGGTCCTACTGCTAGGCGCCGCAGAACTGCTTTTCCTTCGTCCGAATCTCCAATTTTCCACCTTTTTGCCTCGGGACCCTCCTTTTATGCCCACTTTTCGCCATTTTGCCTTTTTGAACCGTTGTGACTCAAAAGAAAGAAAAACGACCCTAACAAGACACTTATTTAATTGAAAATGGGAAAAATACTAACTAAAAATGACTCAAAAAGCGTATACAAAATACGCCTAACAGGCCGCGGCGGCAGATGAGGCCATGGTCGTGGCAAAGGTCGCGTCGCCAGAATCCAAAGAAAGAACAATGTGGTCTCAGAACAAGTGTGTTGCGGCGCTTCAACAAGATTTCAGTACAAGCAACGCCTCAAGATAGAGCCGCGGTGCGGCCCTTCTTCCGCATCAAAGAATCTTCAACCAATATTCTCAACACGGGTTGTTGGGCCCAATTCCAGCCACTCGGCAAGCCCAGTACCCGTCTCAATCCCACTTCATGCAAGGACAGTTCCAGCAGCCCGCCTCTGGCATGGCACCCTCTGAGTTGGGTCAGGCTTTCTACAGCCTCAAGCTGCAACAACTGGTACATGAACTCCGGAGCCACTTCTCACCTCACCCGGTCTGTAGATAATATTTCCAAATTGTTCAGTTTAAAGCATCCTCAATCTATTACAGTTGGTAGTAGCCATCGCATCCCAGTAAAGGGTTATAGTACATCCTACACACCACTTCCTCACCCATTCCCTCTTAATATGCCACACATATAATTAAGAACCTAATCTTTATCCGCAAATTCACTCGTAATAAATCTGTCTCTGTTGATTTTGACCCTTTTGGTTTCACTGTGAAGGATCTTCATACGGGGACACCTCTTACGAGATGCAATAGCATGGGGGATCTCTATCCTCTCCCGTCTCTCTAGCGGCCATTTCTTCTTCAACGTGGCATAATAGACTTGGTCATCCAGGAGCCCCAGTTTTTAATTTTTTAGAGCCAATAATTTAATTACTTGTAATAATGGGAAGCTTGCCCAAAACAGTGTTTCCTGCTCTTTAGGCAAATAGAATCGTCTTTCGTTTAAATCATCTACTAGTGTTACCTTTGCACCATTTGATATTATACATGCCGATTTATGGACATCACATATTGCTAGTTCTATCGGTCATAAATATTATCTTGTTTTGCTAGATGATTTTTCCCACTATGTTTGGTTGTGTCCTCTCAAATATAAATCGGAAGTGTTTGTCAAATTTCTTGAGTTTCGACAGTTCATCCAAACACAATTTGAAAAAGGCATCAAATTGTTTCAGTGCGATAATGGTCGTGAATTTAATAACTCTATGTTTCACCGTTTTTGTACTAATAATGACATGGTTTTTCGCTTCTCCTGCCCTCACACCTCCAACAAAACGGTAAATCTGAAAGAATCATCCGCACTATAAACATATGATTCACACTCTATTAATTCATGTATCCCTCCATCCGTCCTTCTGGGTATATGCTGCTAAAATGTCAGAATACATTCTAAATATTCTCCCCACTAGCACCCTTCACAATATGACCCATACCGAAAATTCTCTATCATAGAGTCCCATCCTATGATCACCTGCGGATATTCGGTTGTCTATGTTATCCTAACCTTGCCTCTACCGCCCCTCACAAGCTAGCTCTTCGGTCTACTCCATGTGTCTACCTAGGCTTCCCGCCGAACCATAGGGGCTATCTATGCTATGACTTACCCATTCGTCAAATTCACATATTTCGTCACATCACATTCGACGAGACCACATTCCCTTTTTCAAATCTTAAAAAGTTTCAAAAACTGGATTAATCTTTTCTTGACGAGCCTGCCATCTCTCCCATCATTCTCAGTCAACTAGATCATAGCACTGTCGCAGAATCACCTTCTCTGCCCAGGGGTTCTTCTTCAGCGTCAGCGCCGCGGTGCCAAAACTCCTGCGAGCAGAGTCCTGATTTACTGTCGACAACGTCGTGGCCCTGTGATGAGGCGCCGTGGTGCCAAAACTTCAGAGATGACTGTCGGCAGATTTCCTCCACCGCCGCGACCCTTGATCATTGCGCCACAGTGCTTCCGACGGTGTCACCCCATCCTTCTCCATATCCAACCAATCCATCAGTCTCGGCTCTTTCCACTCAGCCGATACAGCCTCCCACTATCCCCACTCACCAAATGGAAACTCGTGTCAAGCATGGAATTTTTAAATCCAAAGTCCAATTTAACTTGTATGTCCAAACCATTTCTCCAATTTTCAAGAACCCTAAATTAGCTAAACAAGACCCTAATTGGAATGCGGCTATGTATGAGGAATTCAATGCTTTAACTAAACAGCACACATGAGATCTAGTACCTAGACCTGAGGGGGTCAATGTGATCCGTTGCATGTGGCTATTTAGTCACAAATTCAGAGACAATGGAGATCTTGAGAGGTATAAGACACGACTAATGGCTAATGGCACAAATCAACAGGAGGGCATTGATTGTGGTGAGACCTTCATCCCGGTTATCAAATCGACTACCATTCGTACAGTTTTGAGCATTGTCATGGGCAAACACTGGCTGATCCATCAACTTGATGTGAAGAATGCATTTTTACATAGGGATCTGAGAGAAACAGTCTACATGAATCAGCCGCCTGGGTTCACCTATCCAGCAGTTCCTAACTATTTGTGTCGTCTCCGTAAGTCACTATATGGCCTGAAACAGGCCCCCCGTGCGTGGTATGATCGTTTTGCCAGGTATATCTTGCAGATTGGGTTTGTATGCAGCAAGAGTGATACATCACTCTTCATTTTTCATCGAGATCGTAGCACTGCTTACTTATTACTTTATGTGGATGATATTGTTCTTACTGCTTCCTCCGACGGGTTGAAAAATGAGATTATTGCCTTGCTTAAGTCCAAATTTGCAATGACTGATTTGGGAAAGCTGAGTTATTTTTTGGGTATATCAGTGACCAGGTCTGCCGACCACATGTTCTTGTGTCAGCGCAAGTATGCAGAGGAGATTGTGTACAGGGCTAAGATGGCGAATTGCAAAGTTTCACCTACTCCAGTTGATTCAAAATCTAAGCTCAGTGCTATGGATGGTGCTCCAGTCTCCGATCCTACTCTGTGTTGACACCCAATTTGGACCCTCCCGTCCAGTCATTAACTATAAAATTACACTAATTTTAAAATAATTTTATAATAATAAAATGCAACAATAATACATAAATACAGGCATAAATAAACAATTTAATAATAACTTCGCATTTTTCGCGTAGAGTATTAAGCGCTTAGAGTATCGCGCCCGCATTAATTAATTTTAAGCCCTGTCGTCATTAATAAATACATAAAATAAGTAATTTAGCAATGACGTCGTGTCAGGTAGCATAGCCGGATTTATTTCATAATCATTTGTAATTTAAAATCAATTTTAATCTAATACATGCTTTTAATAACGTCGCATTTATAAAAGCTCTAAACAATTCTTAAATATCATACTTGCATTTAGCATTTAAATAATCTAATCTAAACTCAATTCAATTTTAATTTAACTTCGCAATAATGCATAGTAATAAGATTTTAAACAATAGCGCCGCATTTTAAAATATTAAGCACTAATTAAATAACACGCCCGCATTTATTATAACAATTAGATTAATGAAGCACCTAAATAATTTGATCACATTTGTTAATCTAATTTATCATTAATTAATTAATTTATCACTAATTTTAATTAAAAGCCTAAAATTAATACCTAATTAAAACTAACCTAACACTAATAGCCCACCTAAATTAATACCTAATTAATTAATTATCTACCCAATTTTAACATCAGCCCACAAACGACATAACCACAGCCTAATTACTTCAGCCCATATAGCCTTCACTCGTCTCTTCCAAGAAAACAAAACTCAGCCTTCAAGAAGAACCCTAAGGGAGAAAGCCTCAATCGATCGCCGCCATGCCCGGATTTCTCGCCGGAGAATCCGGGCTTTTCCTTAACCACGCGCACCTAGCCAACCTTCCTTACCCATACTAACCTAGCCAACGATTTCTTACCATAAAACCAGATTTTCCTTCAAATCGTTACCGGTTTGAAATCACTTACAAATCAATACGAAATCTCGTCGAATCAAGCAAGAATCAGCCTTTATTTACTTACCAATATTAGAACCTAGGGTTAGGCTATATAAGAGCGTGCAAAGGCATCAGTTTCAGACAGAGCAGAAATTGAGAGAAGAGTCAGAAATAGGAGAAACAGGGAGGACAAGGGAACACAGAGCAGAAACGGGAGAGCAGGAGCAAGGCAGGATACCATTGCATCAATTCAGGGCAGAAACATAGGTCGAACACCCTTCCTTTTACCTTCGGGGATACCTTAGCATTTTTTTTCTTTCCTTTTCTTCTCTGCAATCCCTTCGTATTCTGCATCTTCAAATCCGCATTAGCAAGCCTTCCGAGTGGCTCCGACGACTTGATACGCTGCCTCGGTTCGCCGCCGGAGAAGGTAAACTTAACTCACACCTGATTTTAGTCTATTCGTATTCCTATTGTTTGCCATCTGTTTCGTATTGGTAAATTATGTGTTAGTTCTGTTCATATGCAAGCCATTTAGTTAACTTAATGCTTAATACAAGGTAATGCCTAATCCTGTTAATTTCTTGCCTTTAATATATTGAAAAAATACATATGTAATTCTGTGTTCAGATTAGCATGTTTGTTGTTTTCTGTACTGTTGGAGTTCCTTTGGGCAAATATGAGTCCTAACCACTGGTGTACTCTATTAGGTTCTTCAGCAGTTTCAGGTTATTAGATGTCTCTTAGTTTAATAAAAAGAGATATATATGACTTTGATCCAAAATGTGGGAAAAATGCGAATGTCCGTGGTTATGGGTAGGTTTAATGGCTTGTCAATCTAAGAAGTATGTTTACTTGGTTTAAGTACTACACATATGTGCCTACACGATTAGCTCAATATGTTTCCAGTTGGCATTTCACATCTGTTGGGATTTGTTTTAGTCTGTTTGGGCCTGGTTTGGCTCACGTAATGAGATGATGCATGTTCTAGATCATTGATAATGTTGGTAACAGATTTGGAGATAGTATGTGAGAACTTGATCTGTTAGTTTTGGTTTAATTCTGATATTAAAATCTGTTTTGTTTAAGGATAGTGTAACATGGCGTTTGTTGGACCTAAAAGAGGGGTGTGTTTGGGTTTGTTTGTTCTGCGATTTTGTCACATCTTGGGATTCTATTAAAATCTATTTGATTGTTAAGGGGTCTAGCATGCTTACTAAAGTTATCTCATTAAATTCCTCTGTGTACCATCCAGTGTTCAAATTGTTTTTGTTTGGCTTAAAACAACCTCGTATATCTGTGAAATGTTATCTCGGATCCAGTCCTGTATGTCATAGCCTAAGTTATTCATATCTTGGTTTGGAAACAACAGGGGAATGTTCTCCGTCATATTACCCTATGAAATTATCATCTTATCTATTTCTTGTGTGAAAATATATAAGTAGTACAACCAGAATGTGCAAGGCGTGAAGCCCAATGAAGATTGGTATAGATTAGAGTTAGATATTCTTGTATATTCCCAAGTGTATCATGTATATCTGAATATTCTTATATCTTCATTTTGCATGTTAGTTGTTGGGTTTGCTAACAGTCTCATTAACGAGCCAATATCTTCTTTTAGGTCTAAAAAAGAATCGTAAGTATAGGCTTGAGTATGTATTCAGTGGGGTTTGGCACGTCCCCATAAAAATCTGATTTCTTTTAAACTGATAGGCCTTAGTTGTTGAATCTGCCAACTATTTTTGGGCTAATTGAATGGGGAATCAAATTTCGTATATGTTGGAGATTATATGTCATCTTTCATTTGTATTAATATGGTTTGGGTGTGTACTAATCCTTACCTTCCTTTTCTTTTCTTCTTTTTTACATGGAACACATTGGAGCAAAAATGGAGAGTTTCATAGCGAGACTCACCATGAGCTATCTCAAATGAAGACCCGCACCCATGTTCATCCGCATTCCCGCTTCAAGGATTCCAAAACAAATAGGGCGGATTGATATTGTCATCCGGCACAATCCTCTTACTCTCTCGATCCCATCCGCTTAAAGTTGGTGTCTTTTATTTACTGTAATTTTATCACTAAAAATTGTAATTAATAGAATACTTAGAACAGTCAAACCTTGAATCAATAAGTAGAAATTAATTTAATTTTGCCCCTTTAAGTTAATTAGGCATGCCATACATTGTTTAACATTTATAATAAACCACTCAATAATCTTCACCTGCATAATCAATCATGTAGCTAGGATATTATTTGTGATCAAATTCCTAACCCATTTTCAAAATTCATTATCATTCATATACGAAAACTATTTTCGCTTGCTAAATAGACACTCTGCATGCTATGATTATTTTTATAATGCATATTTTGCCATAATTGATTTTGCATTACTACTTCTATGTTATGCTATACAATCGAATAATTTCATACAAATACTTTATGAATGCATGTTTTCCATCAAAACTAACTTTATATATATTAAAACAAAATCTTACATTTTCTTTGGTCATTAAACATACAAAATACTTTCTTTTAAATATTTTCCAAAACATGCATTCTTTAGCCATAATAACTAACCTAGGTTTGGCAGGACAACCGCAAGTTAGCGGATCTTAGAGGGTGCCTAACCCCTTCCCTCTAGATTAATAAAGAACCCTTACCCAGAGTCTCATTAAAGTTTAGCAGACCATTAAATGGAGTTAATGTTACTTTAAACTAGTTAACATTTTAGGTGTCCTAATTCACCCAAACTAATTAGGTGGCGACTCCGCGAACCCTTAGCATATTAGCACCCTTTAGCATTTTTTAAACTTTAGCACTTTTTAGCCTTTTTAAAACTTTTAGCAGCCTTTTTAAATTTTAGTATTCTTTAAACATTTAATACTTTTATTTACTTTCTAACACTTTCTTTTACTAAGCAGGGTTCGCTAGACTCCCGTTTTCGACTTCGGTCTAAATCGGGGGTGTTACACTCTGTATAGGAGCCTTGCAGGTGCACTTCAGTATCTCACATTTACAAGGTCTGACATTACTTATGTTGTTCAGCAGGTATGCCTATTTATGTATGCCCCCAGAGAGTCTCATTTCAATGCCCTTAAGCGTACCATCTGATACATTAAGGGCACACTTGATTATGGTTTGCACCTATACCCCTCTGCACCAACCAAGTTGCGCTCATAAATGGATGCAGATTGGGCAGGGTGTCCGGACACGCGACGCTCCACCTCCGACTTTTATGTTTTTTTTAGGGGATAATCGGATTTCTTGGTCCGCTGCGGCACTACCCTATCTCGCCCAGCTTGGCGCGAGTACGTGAGGTATTGCAAATGTGGTAGCTGAGATTTGTTGGCTCAGAAATTTACTGTTAGAGTTTCAGTGTCCTTTGCGTCAGTCATCTATTGTGTACTGTGATAACATCTCTGCCTTCTATCTTTCTCACAATCCGGTTCAACATCAGCGAACGAAGCACATTGAGATAGACTTGCACTTTGTTCGTGAGAAAGTTGCGCTAGGTCATGTCAGAGTATTACATGTT
The DNA here is from genome assembly GCA_029844215.1 of Przewalskia tangutica. NCBI lineage: Eukaryota > Viridiplantae > Streptophyta > Magnoliopsida > Solanales > Solanaceae > Przewalskia > Przewalskia tangutica. The sequence continues at coordinate 10,625,894 of CM056739.1, read as the reverse complement.
CCCTCATTTATCAGTATGCAAATATATTTATCAAAAGACTTCCCAGACAGTTATTTCTTGACTTCAAATCCAATCTCAGCGTCCGGCCTCCTCCCGCTCCGACTGAGGGGGTGTGTAAACGTGTATAGTTGTCAATATTATATCCCTACCCATAATTAGAATATATTCCATATATTGTGTAAATATAATTATGGTAAGACTAAGATTCCTCTTGTAATTAGAACTAGGATTCCTCTTGTATAAGAAATGAATATTGTACACTATATATATTGATATTAATGAGAAACACTCCTCAAAGTAAATTAATATCATCTTACGCTTACAAAACATAGTTTTCTTGACTTTGATGAAGACAAAATTATAATCATATGACCATTTATGAATACCCAAGCTTTCACGTTCAAAGTTTTTGTCCTACATGTAGAAACAAATATGACATTGTTTTTTAACGGCGGATATATTTGCTCTAACCGCATAGCTCAGATCTAAGTTTATTTTGATATTCTGTTTAATTATAAAATATCAAGATTCCCTTTTCTTATTTTTATTGTAAGCCTGTGCCAGACCTTTAATTTGTAAGCTAATGCGGAAGACGACAACGAAAAGTTCGTTCCAAGTTTAGATCAAGTTTCAAACCTTATTAGCAACCAAATAAGATAATAATGACGAAAATGCAACTTTAAGCTTGTCTAAATTAACATTTCATTCCATTCGTGACAAATTTAAGCATGGTATTTTACACTATCGCTGTCCAGTGGGCCGGGTAGGCCCATCCCACTTACCACCCCGCCTCGATCCCCTTTAAAAAAGGTAACGGGGTTCGAACTCAGGACGGGACTAGGGCTCGTCCTGCCCCGTTGTCTCGACCCACCCCTCCCCTGTAAAAATAACCGTTGCACAACGACCAAATTTAGATTTTGGCTGTTGTGCAATGGCTATAACGGCCACCCCCCCCCCCCCCCCACCCACATAAATAAACTTCGCATACCCCCTTAATATTTATTTTTAACTCATAAATTAGTATATTTACACTTTAACCATATTTATCAACTATAAATTCCTCTTCATTTTCTCACAAATCTTTCTACCATCTCTCTATCTATCTCTCTGCAAGTCTGCATTGTCTAGTAAATATTTTATTTTACTTGCTTATTTATATCAAAATTCAAATATTGGAAGTGAAATTGCCAACTAGCTTGAGGATCATCCATCGAGCAAAGTTTCAATTTTCAACCTTGATTACACGTCGACATTACGTTATCGTTTGGTATTTTCGTTCCTTCTTTAAATTATTATTGTTACTTAATTTTATTTATCATACTTAATTTTATTATCTTTAATTATTTATACATAATTATAATGGAACCTATTGGACGTTGCATCTTCTAGTAATCCTAGTCCCGATGATTTCACTCATATAGATGAAACTGATTTTTTGATATTAATAATAATGTATCATTAGATCATGAGGTATAATCTGCATCTTAACCAGGCTTTAATTTAAAAAATGAATTAGAAGATAATTTAGATAATACACCCACTAGTGCACCTCCACCTCAGGCTCAGATTGAGTCTCAGCTTGAAACTCAAACTGGAATGTCTTATATTCCCCCTAGTATGAGTCGAGGCCCAAGTCAACGAAAATTAAAATCACATGCATGATTTTTATAGGGACATTGATAATCAACTAGCTAGATATAAAATTTGTCAAGAAGTTTATAAATTTAAAATCGAAAAAGATCATGGTGGGACGAGAGGTTTAATGAGGCATGTAGAAAACTCTCACAAAGCAAGGTATAACCAATATCTGGCTGAAAAATCAGGTATGCCAATGCCTTCTTAGCCGGGACAAGGTTCACATAGTGTCCCCGACCAAGTAAAAGGTCGAATTAACCCGATGACGGGAAAATTATAGGTCCTAAATATGATAAACACACAGATATGGAAAATGTAGCAAAATTAGTTGCGGCGGAGGGTTTGCCCTTTCCATTTCCTTCCTCTCCTAATTTTATTCATTACATTATAGGAACGTATAATCCTGCTTTTAACGGTTTTCCTAAATCAACTGTTAGAAGAGAAGTTTTAAAATTTACACATGAATATCAACAATATCTACGTTATGCATAATATCATTCTAATGGAAAAGTGGTTATCACTTCTGATATAGGTTGTAGTACTAACAGTAATGATTATTTAACTGTAACATGTCATTGTATAGATTAGAATTGATCTATGCAAAAACGTATTTTAGCATATAGATATATTGATGATAGGCACATTAGATCTTTTATTGCAAAAAATATTCATGAAATTTGTGAATATTATGGAATAACTGATAAAATTATGACTGTTACATAGATAATGCTACTTCTAATGATTATGCTATAAACCTTTTAAAAACTCGATTTACTCCATCTTTTCCCGATATTTTTCATATAAGATGTGCATGTCATATTTATAACTTAGTTGTAAACGATGGCCTAAAACTTTTTGAAAACATCCTTGATAAAATATAATTTGCTATAAACTTTATTTTAAAGGTAATAAAATACAAAGACGCAAAGAGTATAAAAAACTTGTCATGATTGTGGATTACCTTATAGAAAAAGTTCAGAAGAAGTTTCGACTAGGTGAAATTCTTTGTATGGGCAACTACTTGTTTCTCACGGGTATATAAGACCTATAACTTTATTATTAAACGCCCATAATCAAAATTCAAGGGATATGCTTGTAGATAATGATTGGAAAAAATATTTAGAACTTATTGGATTTTTTAGATATTTGTTTTCTAGCTACTAAAGAATTTTCTGGTATTTATTTTCCTAATATTCCAATTATGTTATTTAATATACCTCTAATATTTTTATTACTTAGTGAATATATACAAAAACAATCTTACGCTCCATCTATTAAAAATGTTTACAAAATTAAAAAATCTTTTTTTTTCTATTCCCATTATTTATATTATTGGTGATGTATTAAATCCGACTATTAAAGTAGACGGTTGTAAAGAACTTGTTGAAATGATTTATGAAAGTATAGAGATACTTCCACCTCCAAGTCCAACATACCCAAATAAAGAACCAACTCACGAACCAACTAGAGAAGAAGTTACGTCTAACATACACAATGAATGCAAATATATATATATATACCAAGAACAAAGTGTAAATAATCAACCGGCTTCTGTACCATCTTCTTCTACTTCAAGACATGTTGAACTGCCTCAAGTATTTAAGGCCTTAGATATAGAATATATAGTGGTTCAACTTCTTCACAAATTAGCGAGTTTTATATTTATGTCTTGCAGGGTGTTGTACCGTACAAAATAATTGGCAATGAAGGTGGACATGAAGACTTGTTGAGCTACTGAATGGAGAATGAGAAGACATTTTCGACACTAGCAAGGATGGCTCAAGATGTGTTGAATATTCAAGCGTCATCAACAACTTCGAAAAATGATTTTTTTGCTGGAAGGTTTCAAATAGGAGAGCATAAACATTCATTGGTGAGAGATAACTTGAAGATTGCAGTTCTATTCAGAGATTGGATTAGAGCGGAGCGTAGAAGATGCAGTCAACCAGAGATCAATGAAGAAGACGACTATAACTACAATGAAATCTTAGCAGAGGGAGCAGGAAACGACGTCGAATAATTTGACCAATAACTTCTAATTCCGACAGAAGATCCTCAAGAGATTATGAGAAAATTAGAAAGAGTTTGGTTGACTATGTAATTTTTTAATGACAATTTTACTATGTGATCTGCAACTTTTGAACTATGAAACAAAGTTGCAATTTTGAAATTGTATTATAAAAAATTATATTTGTATTAAATAATATAAGAGGCACAAAAACAGTCTTGGATTGTCGTACGCTGAGACTGTCCCTAAAATCTTCAAACAAAACCAAGGAAAGACACTTAGTAAAGATGTAAGCAATTTGGTACCTTGAAGAGACATGCAAGACACATACTTTTCCACGAACTACCTTTTCTCGAATGAAGTGAATATTCATCTCGATATGTTTAGTGTGCTGATGTTGGACTGAATTCCCAGAGAGATAGACTGCACTGACATTATCACAGTAAACGAAAATAGCTTTTTGAATCAAAAAGTGTAGCTCTAATAGAATATTACGTAGCTAACATGACTCATACACCACATGGCTATCCCTCGATACTCGACCTCAGCACTGGATCGCGATAAAGTAGCATGATATTTTGCTGATCAAGAAACCAAGTTGTCACCCAGAAACATACAATAACCAGAGGTCGAATGCCTGGTATCTGGACATTCACCCCAATCAGCATTTGTGAAGACACAAGAGTAGAGACGGAGAATGGATATAAATGGAAATCATAATCAAGTGTGCCATGTATGTATCATATAATGTGTTTGAGCGCATGAATCTGCTCAACCCTACACACCTACTAGACTGCATAAGTAATATCTGGTCTCGTGAAGGTAATATACTGAAGAGCAAGTGAGTGGGATTCTCGTATGGTGTGCTGGTATGAGCACTGAGCTTTGGTTTAGTATCAACCGGTGTTGACACCCAATTTTAATCCTCTCTTCCAATTATTTATCAGTAATTAAACTAATTTTAATAATAACAAAATACACACATATATAAGCATATACATACATAAATAAATGATTTAATAATGAAACCACATTTATATATAGCAATAAGAACTCCTTAAATACTCAAAACAATTTTATAAATATTCTTTATAATTTAAACTCAAGCTAAAACTAACACCTAAATTCCTACCACAAATAAAAGGGGCCAGCCCAAACTCTTTTATTCCCGTAAGGCCCAAGTCCCCCAACCCTTATTTTCGTCCAACCCCCACCAAAGACCTAAAAAATAAAACACACTAACCCAACAAACCCTAACCTAAACCGCAGTATACTCCCATCACTGCCTCCCCCGTCTATTACACCATTCTCGCCGGATTTTTGGCTGAAAATCCGGCTCTCTTATCCTTTTACTGGCACTCCTTTCCCCTCAAAATAAAATCAAAACTTACCAAAATCCGAAATCCCAAATCATGGTAAGTTTCCATAATAAAAATCATACCAAAATCTCTCCAAAATCAGTACGAATCACTTCCCAAAATCGTCACAAATCTTCCAAGAATCATTCCAAAATCACTCCAAAATCGATCCAAAATCGTACTGAAAATAAACTTACCATAACCAAAATCAGTACCAAAATCAGAACCCATAATTGGGACTATAAATTAATCTTTCTACACATGCAATAGGCATCCGCGGAGACAGTCCAGAAAACACCTTTCGAATCAGTCGAACAACATTCTTCGAACACCATTTTTGACAGTCCAAAAACCCTTCGAATAACCTAAGTTTCATTTTCAAAACAGAAATCTCGTCCCTCTTTATCGCATAAGCACAAATCTTCGATGACTTGATCCGCTGACTCGATTTGCTGCCGAAGAAGGTAAATTCATTACCATTTTTTCCTTAAATTCAGTTTGATATTAATATGTGCAATATGAGTTGTGTATGACTGCTTAAGCGTGTGTCGAGTTGGTATGGATGATTGATTATGCTGTTTTCGCGACTATAATGGTCAATTTATTTTACTAGCATTTTTCGTGTGGCTGAATGATGTAGCTATTGTTTGAATTCATGGGATCGATTAAGTTGTGTTATTTACGTTCATGGTAGGTAATCGTTTTGTGTAGGTTAAGTTCATATCAGTTGAAACATGTATAATTTATGAAGTCAAGGAACTGGTTCTGGGTATTTGTTCAAGTATATTGTTATTCACCAATAGTGGCTAGAATGTTGGGTATGGGTTTTTGTCTGAATGGTTCCCTCCCCTGTTTCTGGAAATGTTATTCTTGATAAACTAAAATGGACATCCCTATCTATCTTATCCATTTAGGTTCATGCATATTTAATCAAAGTTAAGATTCACCATGCTTAGTGTATAATATAGATATAGTAGTATGTAGGAAATTTACGTGACCTTGTTTAAAACAGGAATCCCCCGTAGATATTAATTGCTATGATCCAAATACATGATTCAATTAATCTTAATGGTTAGCTTGGTCTGGCTTCATATACTTGAGGGACATATTAATCTGAATCTAAAGCTTACTTACTGTTGTGGCTAATATGGCCGGTTCATCTGTAGTAAATAAATATCCAACATGTTTTTGTGGTTTAGAGGTGCTAGAACCTGCGGCACCCAGGTGTATCTTTAGCCGAGATGAGTGTACTTGGTAATCTGTTTCATCTAAAAATGTCGGGTATTAAGTCTCAACCTTGCCAGGCCCAGTCTGCTGAGTTGTTTTTCTTCTAAAAAATGGCGTTTGCAGTAGTATATTGGCATCAGTATAATCAATATATCCCTGTTAAATTATAGTCTAATTATCTGCTGAATTTGTCTTAGGATCATCTATATGAGTAGTATTTTGCATCGGCATATTGCATAATTATTAAACTATGTTGTACCTTGAAGAGCTATACTTGTTGGATATGTTATCTTGTTTGCTTTAATAATTAAACAGGTTTGAATATGTGATTATCTTATCTACTTATTTGGTTGGGCATATACTAATCCTTATCATTTTTTTTACATGAAATGCATCGGAGCCGAATGAAAAGTCTCACTGCGAGACTCATCGCGACTTTCGTCAAATGAAGATCCATATCTATGTGCATCCATATCCGCATACGAAATTCCAAACCGCAGGCGGATGATACCGTCATCCTTCGAGTCATTGTTATTGATACCCTCTTCCTCCATTTATTTATTGTAAATTAATTATCTAACACTACACTATTAGTAGTACACTTAGAATAGTTAAGCCTTAAGTCGCCATTAGAAAACAGTTTGATCCTAGAAATTTGTTTACCTTTAAGTTAATTATTTTAGTTTGTCATACATTGCTTAAGTTATACTAAATCACTTAATAACTTTCTCTTGCATAACCAATCATGTAGCTAAGGCATTATTTCTTACTAAATACTTTCTAAACACATAAATCTTCATATGCATTTTACAAGCAATATCATGCAAAAATTGTCACAATACATATTTTAAATAATTGTCTACATCTTTACTTAACTTCATATTTTCAAAACGTGCAATTTTCATTAACATAATAATTAACCTAGATTTGAATAGACAACTGCAAGTTAGCGGATCTTAGAGGGTGCCTAACTCCTTCCCTCTAGATTAATAAAGAACTCTTGCCCAGAATCACACATAGTTTAGCAGACCATTAAATAAAGTTAATGTTGGCATTAGTTTGTTAACATTTAGGTGTCCTAATTCACCCAAATAATTAGGTGGCGACTCCGCGAACCCTTTTATCCTTTTATCACCCTTTTAAGCACCCCTTTTAGCATTTATTTTTATTTTTAAAAGGCAGGATTCGCTGAAATAATGTCGCGGTCGAAAAAGGGCGCGACAACCGGAATAGCCGAGGACTTACACGATGACATGCCAATTCTCTCAATGATCTCGGTTGCATACTTTTTCTGTGATAAAAATAGACCACTTGCATGACGAGTGACAATGATACCTAAAAAATAGCTCAAGGGTCACAAGTCTTTCATAATAAACTCTGAACTTAGAAGGGTCATGATAGACTTGCGCAGATTATCAGTAGAGGCAGTAAAAATAATATCATTCACATATAACAAAATGTATGTCATAGAAGTACCACGATGATAAATGAATAGAGAGTGATCAGACCTTCTTTGAGAAAACTCAATAGTAGGCACAAAATCTGCAAACCTCTTATACTATGCATGTGGAGCCTGCTTAAGCCCATACAATGACTTCTTCAGCAAACAGACATGATGAGGATAATTGGGGTCCCTAAATCCCAAGGGCTGATGTATGTAGATTGTCTCCTTAAGATCATGTGTAAGAAAGTATTTTACATCCAACTGATGAATGTGCCATGCTTTCGAGAGAGCCAGACTGAGAACCGTGTGAATGGTAGCCTATTTGACCAGCAGACTAAACGTCTCCCCACAATCTACGCCAACCTGTTGAGTATTACCATCACCTACAAGACGATCCTTATGCCTTTCAAATGAACCGTCAGAATTTTCCTAAGGAGTAAAAATTCACATAGAACGAATAATATTGACACTAGACGGACGGGGCACCAACTTCCACATTTGATTTTCATTAAGAGAATTATATTCATCATCCATGACCATTTTCCAGTTATGATTTTATTTGAAGATAAATAAAAACATTTGTACCCACGATCATTCGATAGATAACTCATAAAAAATACACAAGTGGTAGACCGGACTTGAAGTTTATTAATTGTAGTGAACGAAAAAAATAGATAGCACAAATACCCGAAGATGAGAATACGAGGGATCTTTATCATAAAGAATTTTAAGTGGGGAGCGATATGCTAAACCTTTGTTAGGGAAATGTTAAGGAGTTATGTAGCCATTTGTAACGCATGGTGCCAAAAAGAATGAGGTAGTGACGCATGGGATAACAAGGTTCAGATAATATTATTAATGATACGAATTTTTCTTTCGGCCTTCCCAATCTGTAAGGACGTATGAGGACAAAAAAACCGAAAAGATATGTCATGAGTGTCACAAAATTCCCGAAATGACCCATTATCATTTTCCCTACCATTATCACATTGAATATTTTTGTTTCCCGTTCAAGTTGGGTACGGATGAAAGCTCTAAATTTTAAGAATGTGGAAAAACTTGAGACTTTTTAGACAAAGGAAAAGTTCACAAAAAATATGAATAATCAACCAAAAATAAAACATAATAACGATGACCTATAGAACTCAAAACGGGAGATGTCTATAAATCACTATGAACAATGCAAAATGCATCGACGTACTAGAAGTAGAAGCTACAAACGATAATCTAACATGTTTCCCTAGAGGACAAAAAGGACAAATATGAGTACTACGTGTACTCTTACAAGCAATAAAATTATTATTTTGCAAAGAATAAATAATAGACGACCCCGGATGACCCAAACATGCATGCCACAAAGAAGAAGCAAGAGTGACAAACATTGAAGGTGTTTCTTGACTCATGGAAATGGTGGTGGTGGTGATTGGATAAATCTCTCCCCTACTATTGCATCTCATTAGAGATATCCTCGTCTTGAAATCCTTCACAAAAATCCAAAAGGTCAAAATTAATAGAGACCCAATTATCAATTGTGAATTTTTGGACAAACACCAATTTTTTAATTAAGTTAGGGGTATGAAGAATATTTTTTAAGACGAGAGGTGGATGCGGGGAGACAAATTTACGTGATCATAACCACCAATTAGAATTGACTGATCATTACCAACCTGTAAAATCCGAAAAAAAATAGATTAAGAGATTATTTTAACGTGAAACTTCAAGTACATTAGCCTAATAAAAAAAAGTAATCAATTCTTTAGTGAATAGGTCAATTAACTTGTCTATTTAGATGTTGACGTAAATAAAATGATTACTAGTGATGAAAGTCGGAAAAGTATAACATCAAGTTCTGTTGGATTACTTGGTGTTGGTCCAAATGATTTTGGACACAATGGGGGTCTTGACCCTACAACCTTGTGTCTTGTACTCTAAGAATGTTGAATAATATTGGACAAAACTAATTGATAATAAGTGTCCTACTGTGAACAAAGCTTATTCAATGATTACTAGTGATGAAAGTCAGAAAGATATAACATCAAGATCTGTTGGATTACTTAGTGTTGGTCCAAATGGTTTTGGACACAATGGGAGTCTTGACCCTACAACCTTGTGCCTTGTACTCTAAGACATTGTCAACGCCAAAATGTAAAGGCAAAAATGGCAATACTAGCATATACCTGGTATAATAAATTTTTAGATGTTAGATATAATAGAAAACTACAAGTAAAATTAATTATGTTATCAAAGAAAAAAAATACGGACGTTCCAACTCTTTGAGGATTAGAAAGATGACATACACACCTAAAATAATATGGGACGAAACTGAATTAAAAGATTTACATGCATCTTCCTCCTCCTTCTTTTCATCTCCCTCAATCTCTTGCCCTTCCACCTCCTATAGGTTACCTACACCTCAATTTATATATATTACTTAGCACAAAAAAAACAAGGTACCTAACACAAGGAATAGAAAATCAGGAAAAAAAATAAGTGAACAAGAATGATAGAAATCTAGAAAAAATATCAAGAGGGCAAGAAGAACAAGAATTAGAAAATACTAGAGAGCAATGATCACTTTTAACAACCAAACAACAATCCTTTTCACGCTTACAAGGTGAGTTTTCTAACTCAGAAATTCTTAGTGAAATCCTTTATTTTAAGTTCAATACATGTTAGAATATGAATTCGGTGTTGAAAAGAAATCATGAACTTTTGATTGTTTAAACAACTAGTTGAGTCATGAATTTTACGAACTGTTTTCACTAAGTTATACTTGTTAGAATTGAATGAAATTCGGAAGTTCCACCTCTATATTTTAATCAGATTGAGCTCAAAGAACGGATAAAATGGACTTACGATTTAAGAGTTATCATAGTTTAAAGTTTCTGCCTCGGATTGATCAGAACCCGAAAAGGCAGAACACAAAAACGTAAAACTGTACAAATCGGTTAAGAATCTGAATATTTGTGCTAAACAAAAGCTCTATAGTTTTCTGTTTTTGACATTTTGAGACCTTACGGAGGTCTATCCGACTTACGAGAGAGAGTTATCGTTGTTTAAAGTTTATGCCTCGGCTTGACTGAAACTCGGAAAGGCAGAATTTTACAACCTATTTTTACTAGGTTGTACTTGTTAGAATTTGGTGAAATTTGGAAGTGTTGTGCATATATATGTGAAGGTCAGATTTAGCCAAAGCAGGGATAAATCAGACTTACGGGTTGAGAGTTATTGTAGTTTGAAGTTTCTGCTTCGGATCTATCGGAATCCGGAAAGGCAGTACATAAAAGTGAAAAATTGTATCAAAAGTTACAAAATTAAATGGATGGTTCACATGGAGACATATAACTCTATGTTCTCGTCGTTTTGAGATTTTATGGGGCTTGATCGGGCGTACAGATTAGAAGTTATGACTATTTTAAGATTTGGTCCTGTTTAATAAAAATTCTGGAGAAACTAGTTACATATGACTGTTTTGCGGATGAATTTGTACTAGTTACCCAAAGTGTTTTCAAATGAAATTTGGTACAGTGAAATATCCCCGTGTTACCTTCGTTTCAGCGTAAGAAACACCTTAGTTGAAGTTACGGTTGAAGAGTTATAACCACTACAAGTACGACATGCAGAATGTTAAAAAAAGAATATTATTTATTTGACCTTCTGAAAATACAAAGTGAATACGTGTTCACAAATTTATAAATGCATTGGATCGGGTTGCACGCCGCAACAAATATGTAAAGTGAATACGTGTTCACAAATTTGTAAATGCATTGGATCAGGTTGCACGCCGCAACAAATATGTAAAGTGAATACGTGTTCACAAATTTGTAAATATATTGGATCGGGTTGCATGTCATAACAAATATGTAAAGTGAATATGTATTCACAAATATGTATTCACAAATATGTAAATGCATTTGTAAATGCATGGGATCGGGTTGCACGCCGCAACAAAAATGTAAAGTGAATATGTGTTCACAAATACGTAAATGCATTTGTAAATGCATCGGATCAGATTGTACGTCGCAATAAATGTAAAAATGCAAAGGCGAATATCTTAACGTGTAATACGGGATAAAACAAAAATTAGTCGAATTTAAAATTTCCTGTAAGGAGTTGAGAGGAGATGTTGCTTACTTGTATCATAAATGTGTTGTAACCTAATATGTTTTTGCAACATGCTTATTATGTTATAATGTGATTGTACTTAGAATATTGTGAAGGTTACTTTGAATTGCAGCGAGGTTCTCACTCAGCCCCGAATGGTAGGGCTGACTATTTATTTAACATGTTTCAGGAATGCGTGATAGAGGAAAGGCTCCACATCAAGGCTAGCGATTGTCCCGCGGTCTCCTTGTCGTACCAAATCTATTGCTTCGGACTTGGTACTTGTCATGTTTAGTATGTAGTTGAAAGGTTTAGTTTCAACATCTCGGGAAATGCCCGTGTGAGATAGCCTCATTTCAGACTTGGAATAATCACTATCATTATGTCTATGTAGAAATAATATTTGCATGAGCATGGGCTCGCGTTATATTTTAATGAAATTCATAAAAAGATTTCTCTACTTCCATTGGTATTACTAGTTCCGCATTTAATTATCCGTCTGTATTTCGAAATAAAGAGAGTTAGATGGTGCTCCTAGAAAGGGATAATTATTCAGGTGTCATCACGCCCTAAGTAAAGACTTGAGAAAAGTCGGGGCGTGACAAGTTGGTATCAAAGCTAAACCAGGTTAAGAGATTCTAGGAACTTTCTTTGAGTTGGGTGTTTGAATGATTACTTATTGCGACGGTGTGCGCGCCACCTTAGTAATAAGTGAACAGGATAACATCCTAAACAATTTCACTTCTTTCATACTCTTTTCGTGCCTAACTTGAGTCTTTTCAGAGACTTGGTTCTCGTACAACATCCTTGAAAGAATTGTGGAAGGAGATTGTACAACAATAAACTAACGAGATGAGACTGCACCACCAACCGAAAAGGTAGGAGCCCAGTCAGTATCAGAAAGACTATGGGGAGAAATTTATGAGAAGAAGAGAACCTATCTACACAGGGAAGTACTCCAAGTCCGACCCAATGGTGTTCCTCGGCGAGTTAGAAGACTTAATGTTTTCCCTTGGACATGTGGAGACACATGGTGTCAATTTGGTAAGCGCACGTTTAGTGGACAACATAGGGGTGTGGTGGAGGAATTTTAGAAGAAATCGTCCCCCGATGTCACCACTAATGACTGGGGGGGTTCAGAGCTGCATTCATTGAGAAATTCATTCCTAATACGCACAAAGATACGCTCAAACAGGAATTTGAACAAGTTGAAGTAAGGGGACCTTAATATGCAAGAATATGATACACAGTTCGTGAGATTGTCGGCATACAACACACATGTCGTTCCTACAGAAAGGGAGAGAGTCAAGAGATTTATTGAGGGTTTAAACCCGAACCTAGCAGAGAAGGCAGACATTAGCCAACGATCGAACTTACCTTCAGATTTTCGATATGGCGATGAAGGTAGAAGATTTTGCTAAAGCAAAGAGAGAGCCTTCGTAGAAGAGGTTTCAGTCGTCAGGATCATTTAATCACAGTCAAAACCAGAAACAAGAGGTTAGTAAGGGATCTTCAAGACCAAACTAGTCTGTGGGCCAGTCCCATTTCAAGCCTAAGGGGAATAGTTGGTTTAATCACCAAGGTAGCAAGGACAAGGCCACCAACCCTAACACAGGAGGTGACAAACCGGTTTGTAAGGTTTGTCAGAAGAAACACGTTGGATAATGTTGGCTCTTAATGAAAACATGTTATAACTATGAAGAATCAGGCCACTATGCCAGGGATTACAAAAAGAGAACCAAACTCAGTCTATTCAGGGGCGGTCAGAAGCAACCACAACTGCTTACAAGGTAAATCAGGGAAACCAGTCCCGCCAGAGTCAGTGAGGTCAACAAGCCAACAATTCTAACCGGCTCTACTTTTTGCCCTAGAGGAATGAGGCAGAAACATCTAATGCGGTGGTCACAAGTATTTTGATGGTCTCGAGTATTCCTGCATTTATATTATACAATCCAGGATCTACATTTTCATATGTGTCAATAAGTTTTGCTAAGAATTTACACGTAAAATCTTCCTGTTTAAGTGAACCTTTTAAGGTTATGAAACCAGTAGGGGCCTCGGTTTGTGGTTCTCAAGTAGTTAGAAATTTTCCATTATAAGTGAATGACAGAGGAATAATAGTAAACCTGGTACTACTTGATATGGTAGACTTTGACATCATTTTGGGTATGTATTGGTTGTCAGCATGTTATGCCATGTTAGATTGTCGATGAAATATAGTGAAATTATCTTTTCCTGGAGAACCATAGGTTGTTATAAAGGGTAGTATTGAATATACTCGCGTCAGCTTATTTCCTACCTTAGGGATCAAAAGTTATTAAGAAACCACGAAGTGGAGTACGCATATATAGCCAGTATAATGGATATTCAAAAAGAGTACCCCAAAGTTCGTGATGTCCCTGTTGTTCAAAATTTTCCGGAGGTTTTTCCTAAAGATCTTCCAGGCCTTCCTCCGGGTAGAGAAGTGGAGTTTTCTATAGAATTAATTTCGGGTAGAATACCCATTTCTATTCCTCCATATCGAATGACCACACCTGAATTGAGAGAGTTAAAAGAACAGTTGAAGGATCTTCTGGACAAAAGGTTTTATAAGGCCTAGTGTTTCCCCCTGGGGTGCACCAGTTCTTTTTGTGAAAAGAAATATGGGTCGCTCCGAATGTGCATTAATTATCGACAACTCAATAAGGTCACGGTCAAGAATCGATACCCGTTACTAAGAATCGATGACATTTTTGACCAACTTCAAGGAGCTAGCTATTTTCTCCAAGATTGACATTCATTCGGGATATCACCAGATGAAAATAAATCCTAATGATATATCCAAAACAGCTTTTAGAACCCGATATGGCCATTATGAATTCTTGATCATGTCTTTCGGGTTAACTAATGCCCCAACAGCTTTTATGGATCTAATGAATAGAATCTTCAAACCATTCTTAGATTTATTCGTGGTTGTGTTCATAGATGATATTCTAATTTACAGCAAGAGTGTTAAAGAACATGAGGGTAGTGCTTCTAGTCTTAAAACAAGGGAAATTATATGCTAAATTTTCTCAGTGTGAATTTTGGTTGGAAAATGTAGCCTTCTACTCTTGCTGCTCCCTTGACCCGGTTGACTCAGAAATCGGTTAAGTACCAGTGGTCAGAAGCCTGTGAAGTGAGTGTTTAGAAACTGAAGGAGTTATTAACTAGTGCACCATTTCTAACCTTACCATCGGGACAAGAAGGGTTCACAGTCTATTGTGACACCTCTAAGGTTGGGTTAGGATGTGTTTTGATGAAGTTTGGAAAAGTGACTGCATATGCATCTCGACAGTTAAAGATACATGAGAAGAATTATCCAACTCATGACTTGGAATTGGCCGCGGTAGTGTTTTTCTTACGAATATGGAGACATTATTTGTATGGTGTGCATGTCGATATGTTTACAGATCATAAGAGTTTACAGTACATAACCACACAAAAAGGATTTGAATCTCCGACAAAAAAGATGGTTAGAGTTGCTTTAGGATTATGACCTTAGCATCTTTTACCATCCTGAAAAGGCTAACGTTGTGGCTGACGCACTCAGTAGGAGATCAATGGGCAATTTGGCCCACTTGGCTATAAAAAAGAGAGGTATTGTTCGTGAGGTACAAAAATTAGGAAACCTCGGGGTTAATTTAACTGAGGTCGGTGAAGGCAGAGTGGCGGTGCATGATACCTCTCAGTCTGCCTTAGCTGCGGAAATAAAAGAAAGTCAGTTTGAGGATACGGAGTTTGTTAGATTTCGGGAGAGGATTCAATAGGAAAAACCTTCACAGTTTACATTAGGAGAAAATGACGGTACCCTTCGGTATAAGGGTAGGTTATGTCTTCCTAAGGTAAAGGATCTAAGGAGGAAGATCTTAGATGAGGGTCACAATACAAGATATTCCATTCATCCCGGATCAACAAAAATATATCAGGACCTCAAAGCAAATTACTAGTGGGATGGAATGAAGAAAGATGTTGCAGAGTTTGTCGGAAGGTGTCTTACATGTCAACAGGTGAAAGCCAAACATCAAAAACCTGGAGGACTACTTCAGGACATTGGTGTCCCCATGTGGAAATGGGAGGCGATTCATATGAATTTCGTATCTGGCCTACCGAAAACTCGAGAAGGGTATGATTCTATCTGGGTGATTATAGATCGACTTACAAAGTCAGCCCATTTCCTACTGGTCAAGACTACGTATCGCGCACCATAGTACGCGTGATTTATTTGAAGAAAATTGTGCGGTTACATGAGATTCCATTATAAATTATTTTGGATAGGGGTTCCCAGTTCACTTCACACTTTTGGCAAAGTTTCCAGCAGAGTCTCGGGACAAAGGTTAAGTTGAGCACGACTTTCCACCCACAAACAGATGGGCAAGCTGAGCGAACAATTCAAACACTTGAGGACATGTTGCGATCTTATTTGTTAGATTTTCAGGGCAGCTGGTTGGAACATCTATGTCTAATTGAGTTTGCCTACAATAATAGTTTCCACTCTAGTATACAAATGGCCCCGTTTGAAGCATTGTATGGACGAAAATGTAGATCTCCACTTGGATGATTCGAGGTGGGTGATACGCAACTGTTCGGACCCGAAGTCATTTAGAAAACAAATGATAAGGTGTAGATAATTCGGGAGCAGATCAAAATAGCTCATAGCCGTCATAAGTCTTATGCGGATCATCGCATAAGAGATCTCGAACTTCAAGAGAAAGTATTTTTAAAAGTGTCCCCAATGAAGGGACTGATGCGCTTTGGTAAGAAAGGGAAATTAAGCCCAGTTTATTGGGTCATATGAGATCTTACGGAGAGTGGAGAATGTGGCTTACGAACTAGCACTTCCACAAGAGCTGGAAGCAGTGCATCTGGTATTCCATGTATCAATGTTACGAAAATACTTGCACGATCCAAGTCACGTCATCTTCCCCTAGGAGATTGTCCTTAATGACGAGCTTCAATATGAAGAAGTTCCGGTAGTAATACTTGATAAGAAGGTTAAGCGCCTTAGGAATACATATATTGCTTCCGTGAAGGTCCTATGGAGGAATCACTCCACAGAGGAAGCCACCTGGGAAGCTGAAGATGGGATGAAGGTCAAATATGTATTTCTCTTTGAATAAGGTAATCAAACTGTGTTAAATAGTACTTCATATGTGTACTATATCTTGCGTGTCTATATGCGTATGTTACAACCTTATTCACATTCGAGGACAAATGTCGTTTAAGGAGGAGAGAATGTAAAAAATCCCAAGATTTGTTGTGTGCCTATGAGATTATGTTACGACCTTATTCACAATCGAGGATGAATGTTTCCTAAGGAAGGGAGAATGTAAAATCCAAAAACAATTAAGATATTATTTTAACGTGGAGCTTCAAGTACATTAGCCTAATAAAAAAAGTAATCAATTCTTTAGTGAAAAGGTCAATTAACTTGTCTATTTAGATGTTGACGTAAATAAAATAATTACTAGTGATGAAAGTCAGAAAGGTATAACATCAAGATCTGCTGGATTACTTGGTGTTGGTCCAAATGGTTTTGGACACAATAAGAGTCTTGACCCTACAGCCTTGTGCCTTTTACTCTAAGAATGTTGAATAATATTGGACAAAACTAATTGATAATAAGTGTCTTACTCTGAACAAAGCTTATTCAATGATTACTAGTGATGAAACTCAGAAAAAGGTATAACATCAAGATCTGTTGGATTACTTGGTATTGGTCCAAATGATTTTGGATACAATGGAAGTCTTGACCCGACATCCTTGTGCCTCGTACTCTAAGACCTTGTCAACGCCAAAATGTAAAGGCAAAAATGGCAATACTAGCATATACCTGGTATAATAAATTTTTAGATGTTAGATATAATAAAAACTACAAGTCAAATTAATTATGTTATCAAAGGAAAAAAATATGGACGCTCCAACTCTTTGAGGATTAGAAAGATGACATACATACCTAAAATAATATGGGACGAAACTGAATTAAAAGATGCACATGCATCTTCCTCCTCCTTCTTTTCATCTCCTTCAATCTCTTGCCCTTCCACCTCCTATAGGTTACCTACACCTCAATTTATATATATTACTTAGCACAAAAAAAAAAACAAGGTACCTAACACAAGGAATAGAAAATCAGGAAAAAATAAGTGAACAAGAAGGATAGAAATTTGGAAAAAATATCAAGAGGGCAAGAAGAACAAGAATCAGAAAATACTAGGGAGCAAGGATCACTTTTAGCAACGAACAATAATTCTTTTCACGCTTACAAGGTGAGTTTTCTCACTCAGAAATTCTTAGTGAAATCCTTTATTTTAAGTTCAATACATGTTAGAATATGAATTGGGTGTTGAAAAGAAATCATGAACTTTTGATTGTTTAAACAACTAGTTGAGTCATGAATTTTACGAATTGTTTTCACTAAGTTATACTTATTAGAATTGAAAGAAATTTGGAAGTGTTGTACACCTATATATTATTATCAGATAGAGTCATATAAGGGATAAAACGGACTTACGGTTTAAGAGTTATCATAGTTTAAAGTTTCTGCCTCGGATTGATCGGAACCCGGAAAGGCAGAACACAAAAATGTAAAACTGTACAAATCGGTTAAGAATATGAAAATTTGTGCTAAAGAAAAGCTCTATAGTTTTATGTTTTTGACATTTTGAGACCTTACGGATGTGTATCCGATTTACGGGTTGAGATTTATCGCTGTTTAAAGATTCTGCCTCGGCTTGACTGAAACTCGGGAAGGCAGAACTTTACAACCTATTTGAACTATGTTGTACTTGTTAGAATTTGGTGAAATTTGTAAGTGTTGTGCATATATATGTGAAGGTCAGATTTAGCCAAAGCAAGGATAAATCAGACTTACGGGTTGAGATCTATCAGAATTCGGAAAGGCAGTACATAAAAGTGAAAACTGTACCAAAAGGTACAGAATCTAAATGGATCATTCACATGGAGACGTATAATTCTCTGTTCTCATCGCTTTGAGATTTTACGAGGCTTGATCGGGCTTACAGATTAGAAGTTATGACTATTTTAAGATTTTGTCATGTTTAATAAAAATTATGGCGAAAGAAGTTACATATGGCTGTTTTGCGGATGAATTTGTACAAGTTACCCAAAGTGTTTTCAAATGAAATTTGGCACAGTGAAAGGTCCCCGTGTTACCTTCATTTCAGAGTAACAAACACATTAATTGAAGTTACGGTTGAAGAGTTATAACCATTACAAGTACGACAGACAAAATGTTAAAAAAAGAATATTATTTATTCGACCTTTTGAAAAATACAAAGTGAATACGTATTCACAAATTTGTAAATGCATTGGATCGGGTTGCACACCGCAACAAATATGTAAAGTGAATACGTGTTCACAAATTTGTAAATGCATTGGATCGGGTTGCACGCCAAAACAAATATGTAAAGTGAATACGTGTTCACAAATACGTAAATGCATTTGTAAATGCATCGGATCTGGTTGTACGTCGCAATAAATGTAAAAATGCAAAGGAGAATATCTTAACATGTAATACGGGATAAAAAAACATTAGTTGAATTAAGATTTTCCTATAAGGAGTTGAGAGAAGATGTTGCATACTTGTATGATAAAGGTGTTGTAACCTAATATGTTTTTACAACATGCTTATTATGTTATAATGTGATTGTACTTAGAATATTATGAGGTTAATTTGAATTGCAGGGCGAGGTTCTCACTCAGACCCGGATGGTAGGGTTGACTCTTTATTTAACATGTTTCGGAAAAACGTGATAGAGGAAAGGCTTCACATCAAGGCTAGCGATCGTCCCGCAGCCTCCTTGCCGTACCAAATCCAGTGCTTCGGACTTGGTACTTGTTATGTTTAGTATGTAGTTGAAAGGTTTAGTTTCAGCATCTCGAGAACTATCCGTGTGATATGGCCTCCTTTCAAACTTGGAATAATCACTCATTATGTCTAGCTAGAAATAGTATTTGCACGAGCATGAGCTCGCGTTATGTTTTAATGAAATTCATAAAAAAAATTCTCTACTTCCATTGGTATTACTAGTTCCACATTTAATTACTCGTATGAATTTTAAAATAAAGAGAGTTAGATGGTGCTCATAGAAAAGGATAATTATCCGGGTGTCATCACGCCCTAAGTAAAGACTTGAGAAAAATCGGGGAGTGTCACAACCGTTATACCACGATTATTGCTCAAATTGAAATAAGATGAGAGATTACCTGGTGCAGATGTCATATGAAAAGTGGCACCGATGTCCATATACCAATTTACGTCCGGAGAATTTAATCCAAGTATGTATATCGCGTCCTCGATGTCTGTGGGCATCAGTACTGCCGCTGGGCCTGCAGCAGTGAAGGCATGCTGAGGCCCAACCAGGACCGCATGCTGAGGTTGAGGCCCAAGCAGGTCAGCCCGGTGCCAAGGCCCAGTAGGTTGTGTTTGCTGAAATAGGTGAAAAACTGGGTCTGGGCCAATTCTGGAAATTGGAGCAGTTTGCTGGAGTTGTCGAGACGAAAGAGGAGTTGAGCCACTGGCCAAACCCCATGACCAGTTGGCCCAAGGCTGGGCCAGTGGTTCTGTAGCCCAACTGGCCCACTACCACCACGTCTGTCATTGCCGCCACTGCTCCGACCTCTACCAACTGCCACCGCCGCGGCCACACCGTTGTTTTTGCCTTAATTTTTTCGAGTTTATCCATTTTTGCCGCCACCGTTATTTCGATTTTGGCTAGAATGAGTAAGGGTCGTCTAACGTGGCCATCATCATGATGGAATGTGTTCTAGTAGCCTTCTTTTTAGCCAAGTCGGCCTCTTCTAGCGTGACCATGGAACATGCCTGATAGAACGGTTGTAGTGAATTACTTTGACGAAGAAGTTTTCCAATGCCATTATAGGCCTCGGATAGGCCTGCAAATATTTTAAGAACAAGACGATCATTGGTGACGGGCGCACCAACGTTTTTAAGTTGATACGCCGATTTCTTCGGCATTTTACAATAGGCCGAAACATTCGGAAAATCCTCTATGTTGACATGGGAAAAATCCTGCTCAAGAGTGACAACACGGGAATTCTTGTTATCTTAGAATATATCACGCACCCTATTCCAAGTTTCCATCGTTGTGGCGTCGGGTTCAATAATCGTCTGCAAGAGGGTCGTAGAGATAGTGGAATAAATCCACTGGAGAACGGTAGAATCAAGAGTCATCCATACCGCAAGGTCATCCTCGGGGGTAGGCACCTTCTTCTTGCTTGTTGTCGGGATGATGTGATGAAGGACTTGATATGAGCGTGCGTGAACTTTAAATAATTTTGCCCACGTTGTGTATTGGACATTTTCCATCTCAAGAACAATAGGGATGTGGTTCTTAATGTTGGAGACTGTAAGGACATGATGAAACATGTTCTTTGAGGTAGACATACCGAAAGAACAAGAAGAGAATTTAGGGATTTGGAAGAAGTTTTTTTAAAGAAAAGAAGAAAGCTATCCATTGGCCAATGCACAGTTTCCGAGAGGGGTGCGAAATGCGTGGAGAAGGAAAATATTCGCCCTAGACTTCTGATACCATAAGAAAGAATAATCTCTTGACTATTTTCATTAATGAAGATGTCTATATATATATACAATTTACAATCTCTAAATATGGAAAATCATATTTCTACTATACTACTAATATCATAATTACACTTGTACAAGAATTCTACAAATTACAGTAAGTAACTTAAATATTGTTGGTTTGATATACCGTGTATATACACGCGTTCTGTCAGTATTCACAAAAGGAAAGCGCTTCTTAGAATTTTCATCGGATTCTGAACTCAAACTCGATACCTCTAATTAAAAAATAGAGGTATAGTATATATCGCACGTAGCAAATGCATTATCATAGCAAAGCCATGAGAAGAAGAAAAAAACATACAAATAGGACACTATAGGTTGATCCATCAATTACAGGACTCCCACGAGTAAGTAATCTAACACCAACAATCACTTTTAATAATGTCACATAAAAGGAACTTCAAAATATTGAATGTCTTTTGCTATTACACCAACCGCCAACGTAGTAACAAATAATTATTTAAATGCTCTTATTTAAGAAATACCCCAACAAAACTACACGGGTGTGACAGAGGCGCCTCATTTACTTTTAAGTGACTCTATTTTCTTTTTAATTTATCTTAAAAAATATCATATTTCTTTAATTAAAAATAATTTAATTATGAGATGATTTATTGTTACAGAAATATCTAACACTTTTTTGGATCATAAATTTAAAAAGTGTTTCTTTATTTCTTAAATTCTATATTAGTTAAATAGTGTACCTAAATTGAGACGGTGTTAAAACTCCTCCATAGATGTGATAATATGCAGAGGCAAGAGAAGATTTGGGAGAAGGAGAGGAAGGAAGCGTAAGAACGAAGAGAGGACTTTGGGAGCAAAACTGCTCTTCAGTTTATTCTCGATTTATTTCTCTTAAAAGACAATATTACGAGGTAGTATCCCTATTTATAATAGGTGACTAACTAACCCCTAAAATATCAAAATATCTAAATGAGCTACTATCAAAATATAAAATATCTAAATGAGCTACTACCAAAATATCTAATGAGCTTATAACAAAATATTCAACTAGCTTCTAACTAACCACATATATATAACAATGTATATATGTGGTATATCTCAACACCCCCCTCAAGCTAGGCACTGAAAACAACGGTTTCAGTCCTAGCTTGGAAGCAATGTCCTTAAGGACTTCCTGAAAATCTCAGCAACTGCAGTAGCATCCACAATATGTCCAGCAATTGCACAAAATCAGCCTCCATAATATCAGCATCAGCAGGTCTCGCAACCTCACAGCAGCTAGCAGTCCATGAAGGTTTTTCTTATTAAGTGGTTGTTGAAAGTTTTGAGGTTTCCTTAGTAATGACTTTCCTGCTATCATCCTTAATATCAATCACCGAGTCTTTGATGTTATTAAAAGTTGTTTGCTTTTCCTTTACATGTGAAACATGTTTCTTTCGGACTATCTTCAATTGGAAAGTAGACCTCAAAATCAACATCATCTAGCAGAAACAACAATAGTAGCCTACAGTAAATCAAAATATCTGAGATCTGGTGCAACAGCAGCATAAACCAGCAAATTTTTCTTAGCACAGTGAGCAGCACACTAGCAATACCAACAGACACAAAAATCAGTCCAGCTATGTGACATTGTTTTCTTCAAGCTGCTGGAACCACTTAACATCACCATCAGCTACATCAAACAACTGTCCATCCAGACCAGAAACCAGTCTCTGTAGTTCATCCAAAACAGAACCAATTTCGGACAGATCACCACCAATCAACTGCATATAACCATAAAAACAGTATCCAACACAAAACAATGAAGAACCACAACAAAGAACCAGTAGCTGCATCATTAACCTTTTCAAGTAGGAGCTTTCAACTCCCACAACAACAATGAAGAACCTCTCGTTCTATAGTCTTACTCGGACTAGAGAATCCCTCAATTCTCCTTATGTAAAAACGACGGCAAGAACCTCTCGTTCTCTAGTCTTATTCGGACTAGAGAATCTCTCGATTCTCATCACGCCAACTATTTTAATAAGCGGCAAGAACCCCTCGTTCTCTAGTCTCGCTTGGACTAGAGAATCCCTCGATTCTCATCATGCAATCTCACTCAATCCATATTGTCTTCGACGAAGTATCCCTCAATTCTTAGTCCATTTATCGCTAAGAACTCCTCGATCCTTCTATCGATAGAAATTTCCTACTCTATGATCTTCTCAACCATAGAAATCCATTAATATCCCTAACATAAGCTTCAATAGCAACATCTACACCAACTACTCACCCTGTAATAATCACACAGAATAGGTACCATCAGTTGTAGCACCAGCAGCAGTAGCTACACCAACAGAATCAGGAGCAGACATTAATATTCTCCAAGTCCATCACATAGTAATGAACATTCCTTCAACTATGAGAAACAACACAAACACGAAATAGAAACTAACATAACAACTATCAACAACAAGTCAACCAACACAACAACAAGTCAACCAACACAACAACGACGAACTCGCATCACCAACATCAACTAATGCTGCTTCAATACTAGAAACAGCAGCAGCGCAACAATAATACCAACACAGAAATGGAAACTAACACTATCAACGAATGACACAATATTTTTTTTCCAATTCATGCGATAATCGAAAACAGTAAACAAAATAGGATGAATCGACTTTGATTCTTTGTCGATTATGTTGTCACTCACAACAAAATTGATCGATATTCTTCAGAAATTACCTCAATACTCTGTCGATTTCGATTCCTTGATTTTCAGACGAAAATCGCGATTTCGATTTTCAATTCTTTCGCTTCTGATTTTCTCCTCAATATGTTCTATCAACTCCTTCTATCTCGACTAAAACACACTTCGAGTCGAATCGATCGCTTCGCGATTCTGATTTTCTAGAAAACCGCGATTCTGATTTTCAGTTTTCAATTCTCTGCTCCTCCTCGATATTCAGTTCCTTTGTTCTGCGCAATAGGTGTTAAATTCTCTGTTATTGATCTGTTTGCAATTGCAGATTTCTGCTTATTCGATTTTGATTTTTCTGATTTCAGACGAAAACTCAATTCTGATTTTCAGAAATTGCGATTCTGATATTCTCCTTCTTCAATCACGCCTCTCGGATCTATCCGGCTCTGATATCATGTTAAAACTCCTCCATAAATGTGATAATATGCAGAGACAGCAAGAGAGAAGATTTGGGAGAAGCAGAGGAAGGAAGCGTAAGAACGAGGAGAGGACTTTCGGAGCAAAACTGCTCTTCAGTTTATTCTCGATTTATTCATCTTAAAAGACAATATTACAAGGTAGTATACCTATTTATAATATGTGACTAACTAGCCCCTAAAATATCAAAATATCTAAATGAGCTACTATCAAAATATCTAATGCGATTTTGATTTTTCTGATTTCAGTTTTTACTCAATTCGATTTTTCGATTGCGATTCTCGAGATTCTCCTTCTTCAATCACACGTTCTGATCTATCCTAAAAAAATAATATGTAAAATCCATAATATAAATAAGATAAGAGAGCAGAGAAGAGATTTGAGGAGAAGAGAAAGGAGAAAGAAAGAAGTAGGAGAACGAGGATTTATTCTCAAATTATTCATCTTTTTTATTTTATTACACTATTATCTTTATATTAATATACATATAACTTTACTATATAATAATATGTAACTAATCAAAATATCAAAATATCTAAATGAGCAACTATCAAAATATCTAATGAGCTTATAACAAAATATTCAACTAGCTTCTAACTAACCACATATATATACAATGTATATATGTGTTATATCTCAACAGACGGAGATAGTAAAATTCTCATACTTCATTAGTCGTTGCTTCTTTTTTGTTCAAGGAAGTTTTTTTTCTTTAATTTTAACACCTCCCATAGTAGAGCAGAAATGTTTCAAATTGAAACCTTATGGAGAGAGAGCCTTCTCCTCCTCTGCAATTTCAGCCACAGCTCAAGCATTTTATTCCTATAAACACTTGCACAAATTCCAAGAATCATCATACCCTTTTTTCTAAATTCAAATTCCAGGTTTACAAATCTTTCAAGAATCTTTACCATAAAGCAAAAGTGCCAAATGGGTTTGGCGGTAAAAGGTTTAATTTTGATGGAATTGCAGTGACAAACTCATCAGTTTATTGTGTTTCTCCTTATTTTCTTGATGATAAAATGGAGTTTTTTGAGCATTCAAATGAAGAGAGCAGTTTAAGTTCTGATTTCTTGGGAACTGTGCATGATGAAAATAGTAGCTGTGAGGATTCATGTTCACCACCATCAATTGTTTGCCATATTAAGGAGAATGAGGTGAAGCATTGTGGCAATTCTCAAGAAGTAGAGAAACCCCATGTGGATAAAAATATTTTATCAGGTATGTGAAGTATATACTCCTTCTGTCTCATTTTACGTAACACTTTTGGCTTGTCCAGATTTAAACTACATCAACATTGACTATCATTTTAAGATTGTATGTTTTCACCAGATTGATATGATTGTATTTTTCATATAGTTTTTAAATATATAAATTTTAATCTTAAAATATTGAGTTAATTTAATCCAATTTAGCTTCAAAGTGTAGTCAAAGTGACTCTTAAAAAGTAAAAAGTGTCACATAAATTGGGACGGAGAGAGTATTTTTGTTTCTATTTCAAGAAATTGGATTTTTGTGTTGAACTTCTTTTGGGGTTTGTGTAGAGGTTGAGATGATGAAGGAAAGATTTTCAAAGTTGCTGTTGGGCGAAGATATGTCTGGTTGTGGAAATGGTGTTTCCACAGCACTTGCAATTTCAAATGCTATTACTAATTTATGTGGTATGTTTTGCTTGATATTTATTACGGGTTTGGACATGATTTGAGATTATTAATTTGAAGTTGAAATTGTCGTCGGACATACAATTTGTATTTCAAAAGTTGTACTACTTTTTTTCCCATAAATATGAAAAACCCATAATTTGTGAAAACTATCAAAACTTTGCAACATTAGTGTCAGAGAGTTATGTCACAAATGATGGTGCTGCTAGAGATAGATAACTCTCGCCGTCTAGGACAGCCATGACTTGTCCGGATTGAGCAGGTGTGGCCGTTTGGAGAAGGAGCTGATTTTTGGGTAAAATAGGCTCAGCTAATTATTTTTGCAATAAACGAGTCAAGTTTAAAAATTTGAAATCACAGATTTGGAATTGAAATTCTACGTTTTAGGTGATTTTTGGATTTAAAATCAAAATTTTAAATTGAATTTGAAGTTTTCTTCAAAATGTCATAGACAAACACAAATTTAAAATTTAAAATTCAAAATGCATGTCCAAAGGGTTGGTTTTTTTGTTTTGTTTTTACTAATTTTAAAGTTGTGCCTTGTGTCTGTCTCTATTTGTTTTTCTTTTTTGCCTTTAGCTACACTTTTTGGGCAAATTTGGAGATTGGAACCTTTACCAACAGAGAAGAGGTTAATGTGGAGGAGAGAAATGGAATGGCTTCTATGTGTTAGTGATTACATTGTAGAATTGACACCCTCTTGGCAAACATTTCCAGATGGCACTAAGCTTGAGGTAAATATGCTTATCAAATATTTGGAACTTGGACAAACACTTGATTTATTGCTAGTAATTGTGATTTGGACATAAAGGCTAAAGCTGAGAAAGCTTATGTAAACCTCTCTATAACGGTCATCATCTATAACAAAATTTCAGTATAACTGTCATTATATGTGGACTTATATGTTCTTTATAACAACATTTTGCTATAGCAGCGACAAATTTTTAATGTTACATTTGTGCATCTGTTCTTTCTAATGTTTTGTTATAGGTAATGACTTCTAGGCCGCGGTTAGATCTTTATGTCAACCTTCCAGCACTCCGAAAACTAGACAATATGCTTCTTGTAAGATACACATCCCTTTTCCTTGAGATTTTACCCTTAGCTGCTGATTGAGATATGCTGAATATTCTGCCTTTACAGGAGATTTTAGACAGTTTTAGAAACACGGAATTCTGGTACGTTGATCAGGGGCTCTTAGGTGAAGAAGCTGATGGATCGTCCTCTTTCCGAAATCATCTCCCTCGTCAAGAGGAGAAATGGTGGCTTCCAGTTCCTAGAGTCCCCATCAATGGTCTCAGCGAAAATGTAAAAAAACAGTTGCAGCACAAACGCGACTGCACAAACCAAATCTTGAAAGCTGCAATGGCAATAAACAGCAACATGTTAGCTGAAATGGAGGTTCCTGAATCATATCTTGAGAATCTTCCTAAGGTACAATGTCCTTGCAGATATTGACTCTTACATTTATGTAAGAAAAAGGGCATTTATGACCCGTTGGTCTAAATTAATTACGGGCGCTAGCCAAAATATACAAAACCTATATATTGATTATGTATACAATATGTATATTTACACTTAATATACAAAACCGATACATTTAATGGCTATTATTCTTTTGAGTGGTCCAAAAGTTGTAATTATCCCTAATAAAAGCCATCAGATTGGTGCTGATTTAGCATTGGATTTTACCCCCTGCAGAATGGAAAAGCTAGCTTAGGTGATCTTATCCATCGATATATCACCTCAGATCAGTTTTCACCTGAATGTTTGCTGGATTGCCTTGATTTGTCTTCGGAGCATCAAGCATTAGAAGTAGCAAACCGAGTAGAGACCTCAATTTACGTGTGGCGCAAAAGAAATCAGGCAAAATCCTTAAATAGTCTGGTCCGATCTAATTCAAAGTCTTCATGGGAAATGGTAAAAGATTTGGTGATTGATGTCGATAAGAGGGACCTGCTTGCAGATAGAGCTGAAAGCCTTTTGCTTTGCTTAAAACAACGGTTTCCTGGTCTTCCTCAGACCACCTTAGATATGAGCAAGATCCAACATAACAAGGTTTTCACTTGAAATCAACTCTCTATTTTTGTCACTATTTCTCTCTCAAACAATTATACAGTCAAACCTCTCTATAACGGCGTCATTTGTTTCAACTTTTTGTAGATATATTATAATGAAATGTTGTTATATAGAACATATAATATTACTTACATAACATCAAAATCAGTTTCATAGAAAACTTGGCCGTTAATAGTGAAATAATTGTTATAGAGAGGTCTGACTTTAATTATAATACATCAGTACTACTGTTATTGTCTTGTTTGGCAAATTCAATTCTTAGATTTCTTATTCAATGATGTTCGTAGGATGTTGGCAAATCAATCCTGGAGAGCTACTCAAGAGTTCTTGAGAGCCTGGCATTCAATATTGTGGCTCGTATCGATGACCTTATTTATGTGGATGATTTGACTAAGCACTCAGACCAATTTGTTCCAATCTCCAAAGTAGGCATCATTTCTCATAAAACCATTGGAACTCCAATCTCAGTACACGTCTCGGGTAGTCAGATCAAAGCTCCTTTGACCACACCAATCTCGCCTTCCCAGCATATTAGTCCATCAAAGGGAGATAGATCACAATTCGTTGACAACAGCAAGAATTCTCAGTTTGGTTTTGGCGTGAAAAAGATGTTGAATGATTATTGGAGCGTTGATTCTAAAGGGAAGGACTCCGGCAATGAACTGAAGAGATCAGATTCATATTCGAGCACAACTCAAGAAGTTTCAGCAACAACATCAGTAAGTTCCTCTGAATGTTCAAGAGAAATTGTCAGTCCATCTACACATGACTCACTCAGAGAAGAATAAATTTGTTGGATCAACTTCCTACTTCCTCGGTATCTAAACATAGCTCTTCAGGCATATTGCACTGATAATATAGAAGGGGTATTCAGTGTGGTATAGGTTCAATCTTTATATTATTAAAATGTTCATTCAGCGATTTCTTGATGGTTAAAAGTTATTTTTCTCTCTATCCTCGCAACATTTCTTTTGTTGTGCAGTTTTGTCATCGTTCTTACAGGCTTAATCTGATGGCAATGAAGAACATTACAATGTATAAAACTATACTGATCTTCTATGTTACGATGTAAATTTATCAGCCAGTGCTACCAAAATGTATTGTATTCTCAGTAATGCTACTAAAGATTGCTTTCTCATCAGCATTGTGTACAAAAAGCAGCTGCTTGAATGCAAATTCTAAATAATAGTTTGCTTTGACGCAAAAAAGTTGAATAAATTGGGGCATTCCGAGAATTGAACTCGGGACCTCTCGCACCCTAAGCGAGAATCATACCACTAGACCAAATGCCCTAATCGGTGTCTAAATTTTCCTTAATAACTAATTAAAGAATGTAATTACATAATGTTTTAAATTATTACTATAATATTTTCTTGTATCAAATTGAAATTTTAGTTTTACTAGTTTTCTTTATATAATACTTTCTTATCCCAAAAGCATTCTTCTTGGCTCTTGCATGTGACAAGATTGGGAAATGAGATGCTTTTTGTCACCCAACAGTTTCAAAACGCAATAGCATTCCTTTGCTCTTAATTAGCTAATTCTGAAATTTGAAAGAATGTGACATTTCAATAATTTCACAAAGTGTTAGAGAATGGTCTAATAGAGTTTTGAAATCGAACGTTCAGCATTCAGAATGGGCAGTATAATGACAAATCATGATATTTATAAAATGTAACAAAGATAAAGTTTTTTCAATTTCTTTTTTTCGAAAGGAAGGTTAGCTCATCCGGTTAAAACAACAACATACCTAGTGTCTAGTGAAATCTCACAACGTGGGGTCTGAGGAGAGTACAGTGTACGCAGACCTTACCTCTACCTTGGTAGGTAGAACGGTTGTTTCCGAGAGACCCTCGGCTCAAGACAAAGCACAAACACAAGCAAAGTAAGACAAAAAAAGTTACTAAGCCATGATAGCGAATTTTGAAAAAGAAGCAATAACTAATGCAGGTAAATAAGACAAGGGAAAAGAGTCATATTTGCCATCCAACTTTCGGAAAAGGGTTATATTTGTCCTCCGTTAAAGTATGAGGTCAAATATGTCTCTTCGTTAAAGTATGTGCTCAAATATGTCCTTCAGGTTAGCAAAAGGGTCATATTTGCCCTCAATTAGACGGAAATCCCACGTGGATGCCACGTCGGATCCACGTTGAAGACATATGGCGGGTGGGATCCGATGCGACGTCCACGTTGAATACACGTGGGATTTCCGTCCAATTGAGCAAATATGACTCTCTTGCTAACTTGAAGGGCATATTTGGCCCCATACTTTTAATGGAGGGCAAATATGACCATTTTTCGAAAGTTCGATGGCAAATATAACCATTTTCCCATTAAAAAATTATAGCGCTGTCACACTAGGGGCTAGGGCTCCAAAAAAGTGTCAGTGATTAATGCTTCCACTAGCACAAATATTTATCGTTCTTATGTAAGTGAAGTAGATAAAAAATTATTCACAATAAATTCTCTCTTCACTTTTGCTAACAATAAATATTGTCTTTCAGTCTACTAGTTGCATCATTGTAGCATCTGTACGAGAGTCGGATCATGGAATTTATGCGATTATTTATATAGAGAAATTTATCCTTCTCCTTTGAAATCTATGCGAGTGTCGGTCAAATAATTGCATAAATTTTGATTTTGCTCACAAATTTAGATCGTGACTTTCTTCCGATTTCAATTCCATGATCTGAATCTCGTATAAATGCTACAATGATGCAACTAGTAGAATGA
Source organism: Przewalskia tangutica (assembly GCA_029844215.1). Lineage (NCBI taxonomy): Eukaryota > Viridiplantae > Streptophyta > Magnoliopsida > Solanales > Solanaceae > Przewalskia > Przewalskia tangutica. The sequence goes on along the minus strand of CM056739.1, from coordinate 10,594,875 downwards.
AAGACAACATTTATTGTTAGCAAAAGTGAAGAGAGAATTTATTGTGAATAATTTGCTCTCTACTTTACTTACATAAGAACGACAAAAATTTGTGCTAGTGGAACATTAATCACTGGCACTTTCTTGGAGCCCCAGCCCATAGTGTGATGGTGATACAAATTTTTAATGGGAAAAAGGGTCATATTTGCCATCGAACTTTCCAAAAAGGGTCAAATTTGTCATTCGTTAAAAGTATGAGGTCAAATATGCCCTTCATGTTAGCAAAAGGGTCATATTTGCCCTCAATTGGATGAAAATCCCACGTCGGATCCCACCCACCATGTGTCTTGCGCGTGGATCCGATGTGGCATCCACGTGGCACCCACGTGGACATTTTTCATATAGGTGGGACATCCGTTTTCACCAAATCCAGAAGGGAAGGGCAAGAGTAAAAAGAGAGTTTTCTGTCCAATTGAGGGAAAATATGACTCTTTTGCTAACCTGAAGGGCATATTTGACCTCATACTTTAACGGAGAGTGCATATTTGACTCATACTTTAACGGAGGGCAATTATGACCATTTTTCGAAAGTTGGATGGCAAATACAACACTTTTCCCATAAAACAAACAAAATACACATAGCAGCATAAATCAAACGACAGAGGACTATAAAACAATATTGTGCCTACTAGTATGATAGGCTAATCGGGCGTACAATAATAACACTACAACTACCAGTTTGTAAGCGTAGGTAGGACTATGCTGGACTACCTACTACTCTCATACCCTAATCCGTGTCCTCCATAACCCCCTATCTAAGGTAATGTCCTCAGTGAGTTACACCTGCGTCATATCCCGTCTAATCACCTTTCCACAATACTTCTTTGCCTATCTCTAGCCCCCATGTATCCGTCTATAGACAACCTCTCATACCTCCACACCGGGGCATTCGTGTCTCTCCTCTATATATGCCCGAACCATATCAACCTCACTTCCCACATATTATCCTCCCCTAAGGCCACTCCCACTCTATCCCGGATATCATCATTTTTCATTCTATCCCTCAATGTATGCCCACACATCCATCTTAACATCTTCATCTCCGCAACTTTCATCGTTTGGAAGTGCGAAGTCTTGATCGGCCAACACTCCGCCACATACAACATAGTCGGTCTAACCACCACCCTATAGAACCTGCCTTTAAGTTTTGGTGGAACATTCTTATCGCACAAGACTCTAGATGTGAGCCTCCATTTCATCCACCCTGCTCCAATACGATGTGCGACATCATCATCAATCTCTCCATTCCCTTGGATAATAGACCCGAGGTACTTGAAACTTCATTTCTTTGGAATAACTTGTACCAAGCCTCACATCCACACATATCTCAAGGTCACTCCTGTTACTGAACTTGCACTCTAAGTATTATTTCTTGGTCCTACTCAGCCTGAACCCTTTAGACTCCAAAGTCTGTCTCCAAACCTCCAGCTTAGCATTCACGCCGCTGTGTGTCCATTACAAGAAAACACTTCAAAGAGGGAGATTAAATAATGTCAAAAAGGGCGATTTAAAAATGTCATATTTGTTAGGATCAAGGAGGGCGACTTTTAGTTAAACCAAAGAGGGCGACTTGAAAAAATGCCCTGGTTGAGAAAGCAAAGAGGGCGACATCTTTTAGTCGCCCTTCTTGAGTTAAACCAAAGAGGGCGACATCTTAAAGTCGCCCTCCTTGAGTTCAAAAAAATAATCCTCCAAAATTAATTATTTCAAGATTAGTTATTTTAGAATTAATTATTCAATTATCATACAGAGATATTATAAAATAATATTACAATTATGTATACCTAATCGTAGAATTAGTTATAGCTTGATTTTATTTCAATCAAATTTGAGATAAATTTATTTAGAGATTAATCCGGAATTAATTATCTCTTATCTCGTACACCAAACGAGTCCTAAAAATTCTTTAAGTGCCTTTCTTAACTATCACATTTTTTGACTCATATCAACGTTATAAGAATTTTATTAGTGTCTTATAAAATAGAGAAGATCGATTTTGTATTTTTTATAAATGACATTTAAGTTATTTAACTAAAGAGGGCGATATATTTTAGTCGTCCTCCTTGAGTTCAACCAAAGAGGGCGACTTTTAGTCGCCCTGCTTGAGCTCAACCAAAGATGGCGACTTGAAAAAGTTGCCCCCTTTGGTTAGGTGCAAAAAGGCCGATTTCATTTTATGCTTCTAAACTAATTTTTCTTTTAGTTAAATTTTAAATGATTTGAAAGCTTTAAGAATGATGATTTCATTTTATTTCACTAAAAGGATCTTTCTTCTAATATGTTTCTCTCTTAAGATAAAAAATGAAAAATGGTTTAAGTTTGAAAAACCAAGCTTTTGAACAAATGAGGTTAAGAATAAGTTTTAATTACTTTTTAAAATTAGTTTGAAATTCCCAAATAAAATCCTCATAATTAGAACTTGAACGAGAAGAAAAAAGAATGATTGATTGACCACTTTCAATGGTATAATATGCCTATTTTGGTTAGGACCAAAGAGGGCGACTTGAAAAAGTCGCCTTCTTTGATCCGAATCAAAGGAGGCGACTTGAAAAACTCGCTCTCTTTGGTCCGAATCGAATGAGGCGACTTGAAAAAGTTGCCCCTTTGGTCCGAATCAAAGGAGGCGACTTGAAGAAGTCGCCCTTTTTGGTCCTAACCAAAGGGGCGACTTGAAGTCGCCCTTTTTGGTCCTAACCAAAGGGGGCGACTTGAAGTCGCCCTTTTTGGTCCGAATCAAAAGGGGCGACTTGAAAAAGTACAAGTCATCCTTTTTTGTCCGAATCAAAAGGGGCGACTTGAAAAAGTCACACTCTTTGCTCTTCAATTTATTTTTTGCTCTTCACTTTACATTATAATTTATAACTTGTTCCCTCGTTTTGTATTTTTACATTATCATATGACTTCTAGCTTGCCATTTTATCTAATGTTCTTGCTTTTATTAATTATTTTTAATAAGATATAAATAAATATGTATTTTTCTTACTTTTGAAATTTTGATTTATTTCTAAACTTTTATAATGTGATATGTGTACCTTCATTCACTATCGTAGACGCCACTGTCACCGCCATGCTTGGCAAATTTGATATTCTTCACTTCAATAGGAAAGAGCAAAGAAGGCCATTTCCCCTGTACTATTAGCCCACATGATACAGTTTTAACAAAGAATTATAAGTATATTCCCTCCATCTATTTATACAGGTTAGTTACAATCGTCGCATGTTATGTTATAGAAGAAAAGAATTATAGTTGTTAGAATTGTTATTATGTATATAACATGTTGGAATAACGACTAGGACTAAAAAGGAAATTGAAAGAGAATTGATGTTGTTATAGCCGAGAATGACCATTGAATTATTGGACTGTTTTATACAATTGTGGGGCAGAATTTTACACGTCCTGTTAGGCGTGTAATCCCCTTTGATTAGTTGATTGGTTGAGCCTTAAATGTGGCATGTTGGTTATTGATTTTCGGGCCTTAAAAAAAGTGGAAAAGTACGTAGAAACAAAGGAAGTGCTGCCCAATTTTCCGTAGAATAGGAAGCTTTACACTTAGAATATTCTACGTTGGAAAGCTAGAAGTTGATAGACGTATTATGGTTTATAGGTTGTCATTCTACGTGCGGCAAATTCAACTTGGCAAGTGGATTAAGTCGGAGAGGTATGTGAAACTTTTCCTATCTTCTTGAGTATGAGTTTTATAAATGTATAGTACGGTGGACGTACATGTTTAAAATGAATCCGGTTTCATTTTGGTATCCTTGCCTTGATTTCGAAAAGTGAAGTAACTTGGCTTTTAAAAGTATATGTGACTTGATGTTACATGGAAGGATTACTTGACTTGAAAAGTATAGAATACTTGATTTGAAAAGGTATTGATTACTTGATTTCTAAAGTTAAGAGACTTGAAGTATTTTGAAAGTATATGATACTTGGTTTTAAAAGTATAAGTCTCTTGATTTAAAAAAGAATGTAATTATCTAAAACATAAAGAGTTATAACGGTTTTATCGGAAGTTGGTTATAACGACTTTATGGAAGGTTAAGAGAGTGTCTACTTGATTTATAGGCATGAGTTGCCTAGGTTGTGAAAGTAGAAGTTACTTGGTTTCAAAGCCTTAAAATGAATTTCTAAAGGTGTAGTAACTTGATTTGAAAATAGACATGCCTGGATACTACGGGTGTTAGTATCTTGGGGTTTTTTTTATATAAAAATGGTTCTTTTTTTAAAAGGATAAAAGTATGTGTACTTTGGGTTAAATTCCCGGATTGTTCATGACATGTTAGTGCCTTAAGTTAATTAAAATGAGAGTGCGTGATAATTAAGTCTAATAAGAAGTTAAGGGATTTCTTAGCTTGCTTATGTTATGTATGATAGCCGGTTGTGCTAGTGTTATGTTATTCTTGCGGGGTAAACCTCCGGATTACTTCTTATTCCGTGGATTTGTTACCCACGATGCGAGTGCGGCGTTTGTACTCATTGCGGGTCCACCGGACCCATGCGGGTGAAATAGTCCTATGCGGGTGAAATAGTCCCATGCAGAGCAAATTGCTCCATTGCGGATCCACAGGACCTATGCGGGTGAAATAGTCCCAGGAGTAGGATTGCTTAATGATACTACGGGCGGGTGGCCCTACTTTGATCATGAGCTTCCTATTTTTACGCAGTAAAGTATACTCTTGTTTACTCTCATTATTAGTAAGACACAATGTACTATTACTTGGGTTATCATACATGTCTCCAATTTTAATAAACTAGTATCTACGAATTAAGAAAAAAAAAACGGACATTTTTTAAAGTTTGTTATCTTAAATATTATCTGAAAAAATCATTGTTAAATGATCCAGTACGTACTAACAATTAAATTACACTAGTAGTATATATAATTATTTATTTTTCTGTTAAATATTCTTTGGAAGGTGCCAAAACTATGTTAGAAGCTTTTTTCAACAAAAATACGAATATTCAATTTTTTGGATATTCGAAATATTCGGATCCGAATTCCATCTGAAAATTTTGGATATTCGAATCCGATCCGAAATTATTCGAAAATTGCGGATATTCGATTTTTTGAATATCCGAAATATTCAGATCCGAATTCAAGGGATTTATGAATATGAGGAGCATAAATATAACAAGTATTGATGACTGGTTTAGTGATAGAATGACACAATTTTACAGAGGAGACCCGAGTTTGATTCTTGGCTGGGGGTTGTATTTTTGGTGATTAATATTGCATAAGTAGTGGTCTAGTGGTAGAATAGTACAGTGTCACAGTTCAAACCAGGGTTCGAATCCCAGTTGGTGCATTTAATTTATTTTTTTGGAACAACACCCAAAAAGGGCGACTACATATTTGAACCACACCAAAAAGGGCGACTGTCAGTCGCCTTCTTTGATGGACCTTAAAAAGGGCGACTACAGTCGCCCTATTTAATAAGAACTCAAAAAGTGCGGCTGCAGTCTCCCTTTTTGGTCCTTATCAAAGGGGCGACTTGAAAAATTGACCTTCTTGATCTAAGACAACGGATGTAATAAGGCGACTTGAAGGGCGACTAAAAATCGCCCCTTTTGATCTTAGGGGGCGATATTCCACCCAAAGAGGGTGACCTCTTAGACGCGATTTCTTGTAGTGGTCTCATCAATCAAGACTATGTCATCTTTGAATAACATACACCATGACACCTCCATTTGGATTTGTCACGTCAGTCCATCCATCACTAAGGCAAATATGAATGGGCTAAGAGTTGATCCCTTGTGAAATCCTATCATTGCTGAAAAGTGCTCCGAGTCTCCTCCTACTGTATGTATCCTATACTTCGACCTACCCGAGAGCCATAACTTATACCTGTCTATATCCTTAGTCTTAGGTCCTACCCATTTGGTCTCTTAGACACATGCTATATTAATCCTCTTCTTATTAAGAATCTTAACTAACTCTGTGAAATTTTCTGTTAAAGTCCCAATGTTCCAAGACCTTATTCTTAGCTTAACATCTCCAATACACCACTTACCCCCTAACCCTCACCCTCATTCCCGACTGAGAACATGACCCTAGTCTACCATCATTCACCAAATCCACTAGAAAAAAAACATTATAGTCAAAGGTTAACATTAACACACACGGGAACCAATACTAAAGCACAAGTTAGCAAGAATCTAGAGGTAAGTCGGGCTACTACAGATCAAAATGATAAATCAAATGACAAGAAGAATAAATACAAGAATGTAAAATCAAGATTCAATAAAACGTAACATGTAAGAATTTAACTACAAGGATAAGGGAAAATATTAAGTACGGGCAACTAAAAGTACCAACTCCAGGCTGATAGAACACGTTGACACGCAGAAACTCACTGCTCACACGCCGGAATACACCGTTCACTGCCTAAAATTACTGTTTTCTGCCAAAACTTTTGTACCCAGATGCTAGGCGGGAGAACGAAGAGATAGAAACCAAATGTACGTCGTGGAAAATCTAGTGGTACCTGCAAAAACAGAGCAAAAAATATATTGTTCACCGGAAGAGCTCTAGGGTGGCGGTGGATCGGTGAGGTGACTGTTGAAGTCAAACTTAAAATTACCCCTATATCCCGTGCAGCTGTCGAAAACAGAAGAGCTCTAGGGTTCCGATCACAACCATAGGTGGAGGCAACAATCAAAATGGCAAGAGTAGAGGATGTGATGGGTGTTGACACTCAATTTTGACTCATTTTTTCGATTATTTATTACAATTTTAAATAAGTTTGACATCCCATTTGTCATCATCTTTTGTATTTTTATATCATAATCATGTTTTAATTTATACATTAATACTTAGGTTTATTTATCTACATATATTATTATTATTTATACATATATTAGTTAATTATATTTTAGTACAGTCCGTCAATGCAGTAGAACCAGAGCAGTTAAGTTTAAAGCACATAACAAAAATTCGATCAAGTCGAGGTCCTTTCACCTTTTAAAAGGATGACATTTGAAGTGATGGGTTGAGTTTTTATTTCTTTGGATAGTAAAAGTTTCAGATTTTTACTCTTTAAAACAGCCGCCCATCCCCGCCGGAGAGCTCGGAGCTCCGGCGAAAAAAGACTCTTCAGCCGCACACCTATATCCCAACCCCTCTCATCCTAACCCTTACCCAACATCAGCCGCATACCACTGCTCTCTCTCACACACACACGCCCCGTCGACCACCCTCATCGGAGCTCGGAGCTCCGTTGAAGCCCCATCACCTGTCGAACCTCACCCCCTCTCTCCAAAACCCATCATGCGGTAAAGCCCCGTCACCCATCGTCCATACCACCACACCGCTACTCCACCAACACGGTAAACCATCTACACAACCACCACAATGTTAGCGCCGATAAACCACCATTTTTGCTCTTTTTTGTCTCGTTTTGAGGCTACTAACTGCTCTATTATAGTTTTATAATTGCTTTATCATTATTATTATTGTAGTGTTTATTCTCTCTTTTCTGACAACTGTGGTGTTTTACGACCTGATCTATCGGCTCCGGCGAACTTGCTAAAATGCTCGTATTAGGCTATTGTTAGTCATTTAACTACTGTTTTTGCTACTTGGAACAGTTTCGATCATTTTGCCACTTTACTCTTTTGTTAGAACTGATTTGAATATATATATTTGTGGCCATCTTGCTACTGATGTTTGGTCATTTTTGCTTTTGATTTTTGGGTCATGTTGCTACTACCTGGGTTGATGTTGCTACATTTTAAATAAATCATGTTGCTGAATTTTGGTTTGTTTTGATGATCTTACTGGTGTATCTTCTAAATGCATTTGATGCCTAAAATTTTGGTGCGTCCTGGCCAAATCGTTACTGAATTTTTGTGGTTCAAATGGATGCTAAGCTTGGTTCATTTGCTATTCCATTTCTGGTCCAAACACTGCCTTTTGTTAAGACAATCCATTGCAATAATCTGCTGAGTACTATAACTGCTCTTAGGCTGCTGTATTTTCATTGCTATTCAGATGATACACTTTATTTTACTGATTTGAATTGATACTACAATTTGTCCGATGAAGGAATCTCCGTCTAATTTCCAAGGCCTCCCCTGTACAAAAGACGGGTTTTACTTTTGGTTTAATTATTAATTCTTGTCACTGTTTGTGAATTATTTATTCTATTACTAACATTTTTAGTAAGTGTTTATAGAGGTACCCGGAGATACATCTTGTGCAGAATGCTTAAAAAGGGTTAAAGAAGACAAGAAAATGTCTTTCGGAGTTTTATTTTTGTTGTTGTATTTACTTTTAGTTTTATTTTTATTATGTATTGCATTTTATTTAATTGTAATTATTTAAAATATTTAGAATAGGTAGACTTATAATTAGTAATTAAAAGGATAGATTAAAATCGGAAATCGCTAGTTTATTTATTAGGTGTGTCGCAAATACTTTTGCAACATTCTTTTTCTTAAACTGTATATTCTCAAAACACATGTTTTCTAAAGCTGATAAATAATTAACCTAGGTTTGACCGGATAACCGCAAGTTAGTGGATCTTAAAGGATGTCTAACCTCTTTCCTTTAGGATAATAAAGAACCCTGATCCAGAATCTCATTAGTTTTGCAGACCATCATATGTAGATCATTTATCGCATTTTTATGTTACATTCAAGTGTCTTAATTCACTCACTAATTAGGTGGCGACTCCTCAACAGAATAATTTTGTTCAATCCAGGTAACCGTGCCAAAGCGAGAAACGTTGTAATTCCGTTCAGATCGTCCGGTCAAAAATGGGTGCGACAGCATCGCGACTCCGCTGGGGATATCAGGTTCTTAACCATAGCAAACATAGGTTTATTATTATTTGGCTTTATTTGCCTTTATTTTTATTTGTATTTTTGCTTTAAATTATTTTTTTATTATAATTCTGTAATTGCTTACATTAAATTGACATTTTGCACATACTTCCTTCCTTCCGAATAATTGACACTATCACACATTACACGCGAGGTGTGTTTCGCGCACCCGTAAATTTCATTCAAATGTCTAAATTTTAGGAGAGTTGGCGCAGGCGCAGAGTTGTTCGGTTCGTCTGGATGGCCGCGTAGCCTTCTCACTCGAGTATTCCGCTCGGAAACCTTGTGTCTAGTAATCCAAATCTTAGCAAATTTAGGATAGAGATATACCACCCTTTATGTTAAATCATGCATGCATACATCTTAGGTGGGTCAGACCTTGGTATCGTCTCCACAATTAGGTAATCCACCAAATTATTGACGGGTCTCACAACCCAACGACCAATCAACATATATGTGTAGCGTGATAATGATAGACTGATTCAAGCCTAATCAGGACATGCCAAAATTGGAAAATGCACATTCATCATTTCCGACAAAAGTATTAATGTTTGGCAATTTGGATTAATCTATCATAATCTCGCATATTTGGCGTTTAGGCCCACCACAAGAGAGGTCTCATGTATATTAGGAAACACGGTTGATTTGCATGCTTTTTGCTTACTATTGTTTGTCGCTTGCAACTCTGTACATATTATTTAAAGCAATAATTACTTGTACATATCATACCATGTCGCTTACAACTCTGGCGTGAGCATTTTCCCTATGCACTATTGAGCAAGCACACTACAATCAGGACTTCTACTGGGGAAACGTAATATTTTTGGTCCATGGGACAGAATCTGTGTTACCAGCAAAGGGTAAATCGCTCTTGAATAACACGACTTGGACCATGTGTAGCACCAACCTCCAGTCCGGTCGAACCAATCAGGGGAGTCTTTGACTATATTGTCACACTCCTACATTGTTATTATTTTTGTGACTTTCCTACTCTCACCCATTTCTCATATTTTTGCAGGCAGACCATTCTCGCAAACAATCGAGGGCGGTCGTAAAAAAAATCACAAAAATGATCGGGAGTTATGTTGGATGAAAGAAGTCAGTCAATACCAGATTCATCGAGGCATCGCTCTGGATTTTTCTATACTTTTGTATTTTTATACATATTTATAAATTTAATTGATATGCTTAGATTCGTTACATAATTCATTTACATTGCATAACATACATTTTCGAACTACGTGTGTTTGATTCTCACCATACAGTGTGATACGTAGGTAACCCATCTTGGGTGCGACACCACAAAAAAAAGTATATATATAGTCAAAAACAAAAAAAAAATCCTGCTACACTTTTTCGAACTACGCGTGTCTGATTCTCATCATACGGTGTGATATGTAGGCAACTCATCTTGAGTTCAGCACCACACATAAAAAAAATTAAATAAAAACACACTTATTTGTCTACCACAAAAGGGGAGGGGGGGGGCACATTTGGATCACCCATCCGTCGCATTCATACTATCATGAACAATCATTTTGCATTGCATTCATCCTATCACAGACATTTAGCTTTTTTTATTACATTCATCCTATCGCGGACATGATTGTTTTTATTACACACATTTTTACTTTGCATTCGTCTCATAGTGGACAATAATTTGTTTTGCACATCTTTTACTACTGCTATCCTATCATGGATGAATTCTTTTTCAAGCATACATTTTATAACCAATCTGGATAAACTACGCGCACCTGATTCTCGTCCAAGATGAGATACGTAGGCAGTCCTACTTGGGTTCGGTACTCTTATTGAAAATAATATTACAAAAAAAATGTTATTAAAAAATACAAAAATATTTTTTAAGTATCATTGATTAACTTGGTTGATACCAACACATTTAGGAGTGTGCGAAGAAATAATAAATAATAATTAATATGGGCTGACTTCGTGTAAACTATATATTCTTTTGGTACCTCTCATTCACACCTGTAATGAAAATGTCTTGCATGCTTTCAAGATAATAACGAAATCAACCTCATCGTTTCATGTGTATTGTGTGGTGAGTTTTTTTAGAATAAGTTCAATTGCATTACATTGTTATCTAGAACTTTGCTTGAATGTTTGTTGAGGCGAAATCTTGAGAAACACTCGGTGTAGGAAATGATCGTAGGCCTTTTTTGACCCGTTAGAGCCTTTCCAGCCTACCAAATATCATTATCCGTAGTACTCCTTCTTTGAGCCTAAAGCCTATTTTCTTTTGACAACCACATATTAAACCTATACCATTTCTGAGTGCATACATGCACTATCCCTCTCATGGCCCGACCTCCATGAGCGCCTTAGAAATGTGCAACGATCCGAGTTGAAGTTTCCAAAGATAAAGTTGCAAAGTCCAAAAAAAAGGGACGACTTCACACAAAGAAAAATCAAAAGCCCCGACGATATCAAAAAAATATATGAGAAAATAACTCAAAAAAGGGGAAAAAGCTCCAAACGAAAGATTCTCAAGAATTCAGTCCAAAAGAAAAAGACAAAAAAGAAGCAGATCAGCATCAAGGCACACAGATGCCAAGCGCAGAAATAATCCAACGCTCAAAAAATGATTAGTCACTTCTTACCCAAATAATATCCTTCATTTCCCCAAGCCTACATTACAAACCCGTAACATGCTCTACATGATCCTATACCGAGGGTTCTCACATTAGTTGATACTTACATGACGGCCAAGCCTATGGTATCACAGTTGCATGCATTGAACATCTTTCTGAGTGTGAGTGTACTTCTCTTGACGTCCCGGAGTTGAAAATATTGAAATATATGTGAGGATGAGACTTTCTTTCAGTGAAGACATTTGAAACATGCGGATGCGTATAGTTCGAAATCTTTGCTTGAAGCAAGTGTCGACAAGCTGGTATGTCTGAGGTACCATATGAAGCTATAATAATTACACCGAAGTCAGTCTCGTTTAGACTGAAAACAATAAACGGGAATCCTTATGCACAATACTAATTGTTGGTACCAACTGAAGTCAACACGTGATTCTGTCTTTTCATTTTTCTTTCCAGAAAAACAACAAAATATATCTATATACTTTACATCCTCTTTTGCTTATCACAAACTACATCTTGACCTGATTCCCTCGGCGAGATACGTAGGCGGTCATATCGACTTCGGTCCCACTTATTGAAAACCTTAAATTTCTTATTTTGCTCACGAACTACGTCTTGACCTGATTTCCTTGGCGGGATACGTAGATGACCACATCGGCTTCGGTCCCTCATTATTAAAAATCTTAAAAATCCTTATTTTTGCATCATGAACTACGTTTTGACATGATTCCATCGACGGGATACGTAGGCGGCCACATCGACTTCGGTCCAATTTTTGAAAACTGTACAATCCTATTTTGCTTAACACGAACTATGTCTTGACCTATTTCTTCAGGGGATACGTAGTCGTCCTATATCGGCTTCGGTCAAATCATTCAGAAACTGGAGCATTTTTTTAGGGTTTCATTCTCATCTATTCATTGTACATCGCATATGTCTCCGCATTAGTTTTTTCATCCATGTTTAATAAAAAAAATTCAACACAACCTTTTGACCTCAGGGTCACTTTCTACATTACGTCTAGAAACGACGTCATCTGCATTACGTTCATAAAAAACGTCATCTGCACTACGTCCAGAAACGACATTATCTGCATTACGTTCGGAAACGATGAATATCTGCATCTTGTTTAATTTATGTCAGGCGTCCACCTTCTAATGCATGTATTTAAATTCAGTCAACATAATGACGCTGTTAACATCGTCAACACAATGACGACATCATTCTCATGTCAACACAATGACGTCATTAGCATCGTCAACACAATTACGACATCATTATCGCGTCAATACAATGATGTAATCAGAATCGTCTATACAATGACGATATCATCCTCACGTCAACATAATGATGTCATCAATATCGTCAACACAATGACGTCATCAACATCGTCAACACAATGACGTTATCAATATCGTCAACATAATGACGATATCATCATCACGTCAACATAATGACGCAATCAACATCGTCAACACAATGACGATATTAGTACGTCAATACAATGACGTCATTAACATCGTCAACATAATAACGACATCATCATCGCGTCAACACAATGACGTTATCAACACCATCAATATCGTCAACACAATGATGGCATCATCATCACATCAACATAATAACGCCATCAGCATAGTCAACACAATGACGATATCAACACATAAACACAATAAAGTCATCAGTATCATTAACATAATGACGACATCAACACGTCAACACAATGACGACTTCGATCACATCATTAAAAAAATAAGGCATTTTTTAGAGTTCCATTTTCATCTATTCATTGTACATCGCCTATGTCCCCACATTAATTTTTTCATCCATGTTTAATAAAATAAAATCAACACAACCTTTTGGCCACAGGGTCACTTTATGCATTACGTCCGAAAATGATGTCATCTGCATTACGTTTAGAAACGACGTCATCTGTATTACGTCTGAAAATGATGAATATCTGCATTATGTTTAATTTCTGTCAGGCTCCCACCTGCTAATGCAGATATTTAAATTCAGTCAACGCCTGCGCACTGGAGTCATTTGCATCACGTCAATACAATAACGCTGTCAACACAATGACAATATCATTCTCGCGTCAACACAATGACGTCATCAACATTGTCAACACAATAACGACATCATCCTCGGATCAATATAATGACGTCATCTAAATCGTCAACACAATGACGACATCTCACGTCAATAGAATAACTGACATCAGCATGACAACACAATGGCGACATTAGCCGTCAACATAATGACGACTTCTGTCACATCATTCAGAAATTGGGGCATTTTTTAGGATTGCATTCTCATCTATTCATTGTACATCACCTATGTTCCCGCATTAGCCTTTTCATCCATGTTTAATAAAAAAAATCAACACAATATTTTGGCCTCAGGATCACTTTATGCATTACATCCGAAAAACAACGTTATCTGTATTACATCTAGAAACAACGTCACCTGCATTACGGTCAGAAACGATGTCATGTGCATTACATCTGAAAATGATGAATATCTGCATCATGTTTAATTTCTGTCAGGAACCACCTTCTAATGCAGATATTTAAATTCAATTAACGTCTGCGCACTGACGTCATTTGCATCACGTCAACACAGTGACGTCGTCAACAAAATGGAGACATCATTCTCGCGTTAACAAAATGACGCAATCAACATCGTCAACACAATGACGACATCATCCTCGCGTCAACATAATGACGTCATCACAATTGTCAACATAATGACGATATCACACGTCAATAAAATGACGACATCAGCACGTCAATACAATGAAGTCATCATCATCGCGTCAACACAATGATAATATCATAATCGCGTCAATATAATGACGTTATCAACATCATCAACACAATAACGACATCACTACGTCAACACACTGACGTCATTAACATCATCAACATAATGACGACATCATCATCGCGTCAACACAGTGACGATATCAACACCATCTATATCGTCAACATAATGAGAACATCATCATCGCGTCAAAATAATGACGTCATCAGCATAGTCAACATAATGACGACATTAGCACGTCAATACAATGATGTCATCAGCATCGTCAACACAATGACGACATCATTCTCACATTAACACAATGACGTCATTAGCATCATTAACACAATGACATCATCAGCATCGTCAACACAATAACGACATCAGTACGTCAACACAATGATGTCATCAACATCGTCAACATAATGACGACATTAGATGCATTTCAGAGAACAAACACCATGTCTCTTCCAGCACCTCATCGCATCTGTAACCTAGTATCATTAAGATTCGACACTGGAACAAATTTTGAATCGGCGTCAGTTCGTCTTTAATTTTCTAGCATCATAGCAACCCAGTGTCATCATAATTCGATACTGGGACAAAATTTTGAATTTGCATCGGCATTATCTTTAATTTTCTAGCATCACAACAGCCCAGTATCATCGTAATTCAATACTGGAACAAATTTTGAATCGGCGTCAATCTGTCTTTAATTTTCTAGCATCGCAGCAACCCAGTGTCATCATATTTCGACACTCGAACAAAATTTTTGAATCTACATCAGCTTTGCTTTCAATTCTTCTTAAAATATCTTTTGCCCATGCATTTTCTGATCTTTGTTCTAATTCTGATGATGAAGATAAAATTGGCTACAAGTCAACGTCGTTTTCTGAAAACTCTTTCATCGTCTTCAGTCAAAGAGGGACAAACTATTGACACCCAATTTTGACCCATCTTTTCGATTATTTATTGCAATTTTAAATAATTTTGACATCCCATTTTTGTCATCATCTTTTGCATTTTTATATCATAATCATCTTTTAATTTATACATTGATACTTAGGTTTATTTATCTACATAAATTATTATTATTATTATTATTTATACATATATTAGTTAATTATATTTTAGTACAGTCCGTCAATGCAGTAGAATCAGAGCAGTTAATTTTAAAGCACGAAGCAAGAATTCGATCAAGTCGAGATCCTCTCACCTTTTAAAAGGATGACATTTGAAGTGATGGGTTGAGTTTTTAATCCTTTGGATAATGAAATTTTTATACTTTGGTTAAAAAGGTGGAAGATCCATTAGATAATAATCTGTGAACCAATTTGAGTCTTGAGGAGACAAGAATAGACATTTGTATTGTCCAATGCACAAAAGAGTAGGACTTTTGTATTATATAGAAAATGGAGAGGGTATTCTTTACAAGGTGAATTTTTAGATTTTTATTGTCCAAAACCGTTGCCCATCCCCGTCGGAGAGCTCGGAGCTCCGGCGAAAAAAGACTCTTCAGCCGCACACTTATATCCCCAACCCCTCTCATCCTAACACTTACCCAACATCAGCCGCATACCACTGCTCTCACACATACACGCCCCGTCGACCACCCCCACCGGAGCTCCGATGAAGCCCCATCACCCGTCGAACCTCACCCCCTCTCTCCAAAATCCATCATGCGGTGAAACCCCATCACCCGTCGTCCATACCACCACACCGCTACTCCACCAACGCGACAAATCATCTACACAACCACCACTACTGTTAGCACCGACGAACCACCATTTTTGCTCTGTTTTGTCTCGTTTTGAGGCTACTAACTGCTCTATTATAGTTTTATAATTGCTTTATCATTAGTTTTATTGTAGTGTTTATTCTCTCTTTTTCGACAACGGTGGTGTTTTATGACCTGATCTATCGGCTCTGGCAAACCTGCTAAAATGTTGCTCGCATTCGGCTGTTGTTGGTCATTTAACTACTGTTTATGCTACCCAGAACTGTTTCGACCATTTTGCCTCTTTACTTTTTTGTTAGAACTAGTTTTGAATATATATTTGTGGCCATCTTGCTACTGATTTTTGGTCATTTTTGCTGTTGATTTTTGGGCCATGTTGCTACTACCTGGGTTGATGTTGCTACATTTTAAACAAATCCTGTTGCTGAATTTTGATTTGCTTTGATGATCTTAATGGTGTATCTTCTATATGCATTTGATGCCTGAAATTTTGGTGCGTCCTGGCCAAATCGTTACTGAATTTTTGTGGTTCAAATGGATGCTAAGCTTGGTTCATTTGCTATTCCATTTCTGGTCCAAACACTGCCTTTTGTTAAGACAATCCATTGCAATAATCTGTTGAGTCCTATAACTGCTCTTAGGCTGTTGTATTTTCATTGATATTCAGTTGCTACACTTTATTTTACTGATTTGAACTGATGCTACACTTTGGTCGATGAACGAATCTCCGTCTGATTTTCAAGGTCTCCCCTGTACAAAAGACGGGTTTTACTTTTGGTTTACTTATTAATTCTTGTCACTGTTTGAGAATTATTTATTCTCTTATTAACGCTTTTACTAAGTGTTTATACAGCTATCCGGAGGTACATCTTGTGCAGAATGCCTAAAAAGGACTAAAGAAGATGTCTTTCAGAGTTTTATTTGTTGTTATATTTAATTTTAATTTTACTTTTATTTTTATTTTGTATTGCATTTTATTTAATTGAAAATATTTAGAAGAGGTAGACTTAGAATTAGTAATTAAAAATGATAGATTAAAATCGGAAATCACTAGTTTATTTATTAGGTGTGTCGCAAATACTTTTGCAACATTCTTTTTCTTAAACTGTATATTCTCAAAACACATGTTTTCTAAAGATGATAAATAATTAACCTAGGTTTGATCGGATAACCGCAATTTAGCGGATCTTAAAGGATGTCTAACCCATTCCTTTTAGGATAATAAAGAACCCTGATCCAGAATCTCATTAGTTTTGCAGACCATCATATGTAGATCATTTATCGCATTTTTATGCTACATTCAAGTGTCCTAATTCACTCACTAATTAGGTGGTGACTCTTCAACACAAGTATTTTGTTCAATCCAGGGAACCACGCCAAAGCGAGCAACGTTGTAGTTTCGTTTAGACCCTCCGGTCAAAAACGGGCGCGACAGCATGGCGACTCCGCTGGGGATATCAGGTTCTTAACCATAGCAGACCTAGATTTATTATTGTTTGGCTTTATTTGCTTTTATTTTTATTTGTATTTTTTCTTTAAATTGTTTTTTATTATAATTCTGTAAGTGCTTTCATTAAATTGGCATTTTGCTCATACTTCCTCCCTTCCGGAAAATTAACAATATCACATATTACACGCGAGGTGTGTTTCGCGCACCCGCAAATTTCTTTCAAATGTCCAAATTTTAGGAGAGTTGGCGCAGGCGCAGAGTTGTCCGGTTCGTCTGGACGGCCGCGTAGCCTTCTCACTCGTGTAGTCCGCTCGGGAACCTTGTGTCTAGTAATTCAAATCTTAGAAAATTTAGGATAGAGATGTACCACCCTTTATGTTAAGTAATGCATGCATACATCTTATGTGGGTCGGACCTTGGTATCGTCTCCACAATTAGGAAATCCACCAAATTGTTGACGGGTCTCACAATCCAACGACCAATCAACATATATGTGTAGCGTGATAATGATAGACGGATTCAAGCCTAATCAGGACATGCCAAAATTGGAAAATGTACATTCATCATTTCCGACAAAAGCATTAATGTTTGGAAATTTGGATTAATCTATCACAATCTCGCATATTTGGCGTTTAGGCTCACCTCTGGCATAAGAGAGGTCCCAGACATATTAGGGCACACGCTTGATTTGCATGCTTTTTGCTTACTATTATTTGTCGCTTGCAACTCTGTACATATTATTTAAAGCAATAATTACTTGTACATATCATACCATGTCGCTTACAACTCTGGCGTGAGCATTTTCCCTATGCACTGTTGAGCAAGCACACTACAATCAGGACTTCTACTGGGGCAACGTCATATTTTTGGTCCATGGGACAAAATCTGTGTTACCAGCAAAGGGTAAATCTCTCTTGAATTGTACGACTTAGACCTTGTGAAGCACCAACCTCCGGTCCGGTCGAATCAATTATGGGAGTCTTTGACTATATTGTCACACCCCTACATTGTTATTATTTTTGTGACTTTTCTACTCTCACCCATTTCTCATATTGTTTTGCAGGCAGACCATTCTCGCAAACAGTCGAGGGCGATCGTAAAAAAAATCACAAAAATGACCGGTATTTATGTTGGCTGAAAGAAGTCAGTCAATACCAGATTCAACGAGGCATCGCTCTGGGTTTTTCTATACTTTTGTATTTTTATACATATTTATAAATTAATTTATATGCTTAGTTTCGCTACATAATTCCTTTACATTGCATAACATACCTTTTCGAATTACGCGTGGTTGATTCTCACCATACGGTGTGATACGTAGGTAACTCATCTTGGGTGCGACACCACAAATAAAAGTATATATATAGTCAAAAACAAAAAAAAATCTTGTTACACCTTTTCGAACTACACGTGTCTGATTCTCACCATACGATGTGATACGTAGGCAACTCATCTTGGATTCGACACCACACACAAAAAAAACGCACTTCTTTGTCTACCACAAAAGGGGGGGGGGGGGGGCACATTTGGATCACTCATCTGTCACATTCATCCTATCATGAAAAATTATTTTGCATTACATTAATCATATCACATACATTTAGCCTTTTTTTATAACATTCATCCTATCGCGGACATTGATTTTTTTTATTACACTCATTTTTACTTTATATTCGTCTCATAGTGAACAATAATTTGTTTTGCACATCTTTTACTACTTCTATCCTATCATGGATGAATTGTTTTCAAGCATATATTTTATAAACAATCTGGACGAACTATGCACACCTGATTCTCGTCCAAGATGAGGTACGTAGGCAACCCTACTTGGGTTCGGTACTCTTATTGAAAAACAAATTACAAAAAAAACGTTATTCAAAATATACAAAAACATTTTTTAAGTATCATTGATTAACTTGGTTGATACCAACACATTTAAGAGTGTGCGAAGGAAATAATAAGTAATAATTAGTATGGGTTGACTTCGTGTAAACTATATATTATTTTGATACCTCTCATTCATATCTGTAATAAAACTGTCTTGCATGTTTTCAAGATAAGAACGGAATCAACATCATCGTTTCATGTGCATTGTGTGGTGAGTTTTTTTAGATATAAGTTCAATTGCATTGCATTGTTATCTAGAACTTGGCTTGAATGTTTGTTGCGGTGAAATCCTGAGTAACACTCGGTGTAGGAAATGATCGTAGGCCTTTTTGACCCGTTTGAGCCTTTCCAGCCTACCAAATAACATTTTCCGTAGTACTCTCCTTTTGAGCCTAAAACCTATTCTTTTGACAACCACATATTAAACATATACAACTTTTCTCATTACTTGAGAGCATTCAACGGCTCTCCGTCATGTCATATCGGTTCTGAGTGCATACATGCACTATCCTTTGCAAAGTCCAAAAAAAAGGGACGACTTCACACAAAGAAGAAATCTAAAGCCCCGACGATATCAAAAAAATATACGAGAAAATAACTCAGAAAAGGGGAAAAAGGTCCAAACGAAAGATTCTCAAGAAGTCAGTCCAAAAGAAAAGGACAAAAAAGAAGCAAATCAGCATCAAGTCACACAGATGCCTAGCACAGAAATCTAACGTTCAAGGAATGATTAGTCACTTTTACCCAAATAATATCTTTCATTTCCCCAAACCTACATTACAAACCCGTAACCAGCCCTACATGATCCTATACCGAGGGTTCTCACATTAGTGGATACTTACATGACGGCCCAGTCTATGGTATCACAGTTGCATGCATTGAATATATTTCTGAGTGTGAGTGTACTTGACCTGATTCCCTCGACGGGATACGTAGACGGTCATATCGTTTTCGGTCCCACTTATTGAAAACATTAAATACCTTATTTTGCTCACGAACTACGTCTTGACCTGATTCCTTTGGCGGATACGTAGGCGACCACATCGGCTTCGGTCCCACATTATTGAAAACCTTAAAAATTCTTATTTTTGCATCATGAACTACGTTTTGACTTTATTCCCTCGATGGGATACGTAGGCGGCCATATAGGCTTCAGTCCAATTTTTGAAAACTGTACAATCCTATTTTGCTTAACACAAACTATGTCTTGACCTGATTCCATCGGGGGATACGTAGTCGGCCTATATCGGCTTCAGTCACATCATTCAGAAATTGGGGCATTTTTTAGGGTTGCATTCTTATCTATTCATTGTACATCGCCTATGTCCCCGCATTAGCTTTTTCATCCATGTTTAATAAAAACAATCAACACAACCTTTTGGCCTCAGGGTCACTTTCTGCATTACGTCCGGAAATGATGTCATCTGCATTACGTCCAGAAATATCATCATCTGCATTACGTTCAGAAATGACGTCATCTGCATCATGTTTAATTTCTGTCAGGCGTCCACCTTCTAATGCAGGTATTAAAATTCAGTCAACGCCTGCGCACTGACGTCATTTGCATCGCGTCAACACAATGACGACATCCCACATCAACACAATTGATGCGCGATTTAATGCACACACTTTAACGCAAGTGCACGTTGTCGACTCAAGTAATATAGTCTTGAAGACCGAGTTATCGTCCTCAGGGATTAGTGCTCAAGTACCAACTATCTATCCTTTGTTATCTATTTGGTAACCGATATTTGAGTTTGTTGATTATAACTAACAATTATAAAGACTAATTAACTAAGAGTTTACTTCAGTGATGATGGAAATAGGGCTTCCAAGTCTCCTCAACTATCCGCTTATATTACTTCTTAATGCAATGAATTATGGTTCTTCTTCTTTTGGAGCTAGCAGGTTTACTAATTCGTTTTATACTCCCGTTAAGGCTATATAAACACTCAACCCCAGTAGCGCTCCTTTCTACCTTTCGGTGATAAGAATGACTCTATAGGAGGATTAAGAACAAAAACCCTGTTAATCGTCACGCACCATGCGTGAATTTAGGTATTTAAACCCCTATTAACGTTACACAAGTAATTGAGGTATTTTCATCCCCAATCCGACCTATGTCTACCCAACTTACAGCATAGTCACAACCTCCTCCTTTCGAAGTTTGATTAGAAATCATATAAATAATGATAATTAGTGATCAATTAATTACCAAGCATTCAAAACAACTATTTGGTAAATCTCAACAATAAGAAGAACAACCATAAACATGCATCAATTCATAACATAAGGTTCAAGTGAATTGACATGGAAAACCCTATAATGGAATTAGTTCCTAGCCATTGACATGGCAAGAATTAATTCAATATCCAACATAAAAACTGAAATAAAGAAAAAGAAAGAAAAGAAATTACTAAGTAATGGTCTCCAATCTTCAACTCCAAGAAGTCTTGTGTTTGTGCAAGAAAGGGAACCCTTAAAAACTGCCTAGAGTTCTCTTTTTATAGCCTCTAAACCGCCCTTCAACTTTTCCTTCGTGCCTGACCAAATCGTCTAAAACTCGATTTTCCGCTGCGTACGCCGCGCTCGCATCGCGCCGCGCCAGTGGCGCACAGTGGTCGTGATCGACCGACCGATCGAACCGGACGGACCAAGACCGAATCTTGATTCTCGGACCAAGATCGGACCAATTTCGCCCGGTCGGTCCGGTCAATTTCGTCCGGTCGGTCAATCGACCGAGGCCGATCCTCTCCCTGGCGGTCCCACTCCCAAGGCCCAGCCACCAAATTTCACACCCCAAATTTCACCAAGCCCACCCAGCCCCCAGTGCAGCCCACCCCCAGCCTCCCTGGCCCCCACTTGGCCCGGACGTATTGACATATGAAATATAGGTTGTAAATTGATCAAACTTTATATGGTCATAACTTTGCGCGGACGTCCGTTTTACCTAATGTTTTTTTGATTTCGCGTATTTTTCGATACGGGGTGGCCAAACATCGTAAGCGGTTTGATTCGTCCGATTTCTCCAAAACGTCCATCTTGTCCTCAATTTCTCTTTTCCCCAAATCGTTACGTTTTCCCATTTTCAAATCTAAATATCTTGCGATGTACAATAGATTTCAACGTAAAAATTTCGTGGCAATCGTCCGAGAATGTCAATTTCAGATTGGTAATTCAATTTTAAAATAAAACTGCTAACCCGAACTTAATTATATATATATATTATATATTAGGAATTTAGAAAATTAGGAATTATATATATTATATATATTAGAAATTATATATATTATATATATTAGAAATTATATATATTATATATATTAGAAATTATATATATTAGGAATTTAGAAAATTTGGAATTATATATATTATATATATTAGGAATTATATATATTAAATATATTATATATATTAGGAATTATATAAATTATATATATTATAAAAAAATAAAAAAAAATTAGGTCCGATCGACCGACTCGACCGGATCGACCGACCGAAACCGAAATAAGTTTTTTAGGATCAAGACCGACCGATAATCTCGGTCGGTTGGTCCGGCCCAAAGAGGGTTTCGGTCCGATTTTTCGGTCCGGACCGAAAATTGTGCACCACAGGCTGGCTACGAACCTGCGTTGTTTACGGAGATTTGCCGCGCCTCGTGACTTCGCCGTTTGTCAGCCGCAAGGCCTGAACTTCGCAAGCCTTCGATCATTGGGCGCCGGGCGCTGCCTCGGCTGGAGGTGCATGCGCGCCAGCGTTTAGTTTGCCACTTTCTCGTCTTTTAAGCTCTGGAACCTCCACTTTTGCCCTCTTTTCGCTCCTTTTCCGCCAAATAGTCATTTTAACCAATTTGACTCAAAAGAAAGAAAATCTATCCTAATACGACACGTATTTGTACAAAAAGGAACAAAAGGCTAACTAAAAATGACTCGAAAAGTGTATATAAAATACACTGATCAAATACCCCCAAACTTAACCTTTGCTCGCCCTCGAGCAAAGATCAAAAGAAAGAAATAAAGACTCAAGGAAAAAAGACAAATAGAAAGACTGAATGACATTGACCACTTTGCTGCATTGGTGTTACTTAGAAAAACATGAAGGTTAGCAGAATAATATGCAGGAACATATAGCATGATAGCACTCTAAACACATTAAGCTAAATATTTCGCAAACTCATTTTTATCATGCTTAATGGAAGTCAAAATATTGAATCATGCCTGTTAATTTCAAAAATCCTATGACATTTTTACTTGCTATTCTCCACTAATCATGGATATGCATCTAAGAGATCTTTAGGACTTTTAAGGGTTGTAATGTAGGCTTAGGCATGGATAGGTAAAAATAGGCATTTAGGCTCATTTTGTGTACCATAAGCTCTTTAGTTTTTCAATTTTTCCCTTTTCTTTTGATTTCTTTTCTTCACGTCAAATCTATCTTTCCCCTCTTTTATTTTGGGAGAGTGAAGTGTATTATAATAACAAGCACCCCCAAACTTAGACTTTTGCCTATTTCTTATTACTTTTTTTTTATTGGGGTGCATCAAACTTGTTCACTCTTTTTGTCTCTTTTTTAACACAATTTATTCCAACTATTTCACATTTCTACTTATGGCACAATTGTGGGAATATAGGGTGTCAAAAAAAAATCAATTTTTAGGCTCAATGGGGCAGACTAGGAATATTTTTAAAGTCAGGGATAGAAAAGAGTGGTAAGAATTGGCTAACAAAGAAATGCCTGAGTCATCTCTCCTAACATGCATATCCTAACTATTTCGCCTCAAATAACAAGCAATCATAACACATAGGTTTTAATCATTTACAATGCACAATTCAATTAAAAACTCCAAATAGACAGATTTCATGAGTTTTTGGCATATCTAACCTATGTGTTTAGATAGTTGCTTCTAATTTCATCACATTATTCCACCTTACTTCACTAGGTGTTTCTAGTAACTACAACATGCATGATCTTTGACAGATAATTATGACTCAAAAAGAAAGAATTTATGACTCAAAATACACAAAAACAATCAAAAAGACTCAAACATACTATAACAATAAGACACAAATAAGACACCCCCCCAAACTTAAATCACACATTGTCCCCAATGTGTGTAGACTCAAAGACAATAAAAGAAACAAGACACTTACAGACTTGGTTAAAATGGTGGCAGTGGCGGTGGATAGTGCTTTGAATTCCGTGAGGGGAAGAGAGCTCTGGATTTTTGATTTGGAGACAGGGCCTTCGGATTATGGCGTCTTTCAAAATTCAGATTTTTCCGTTGTGGCGCCGCGGCCCTGCAAATGGGCGCCGTGGCGCTCAAACTTCTGGGCTTCTTCTGATCTTTTGGCGTCGCGGCCCTGCTCCTGGGCGCCGCGGCGCTCTGGCGATTTTCTGAAAATCCTTGGCTTCTCTTCAGTTTTCGCCTCTCAAGTTCTTAGCCTTGCACCTGTCATCACAACACATAACACTACCTCCGTGAGACTGTTCTAAATAAAGACTAATTGCATTAAAATAAATAAACTGAAATACCTTGGGTTGCCTCCCAAGTAGCGCTGTCTTTAACGTCTTTTAGCCGGACGCAAGTTCCTTAACTCAAGAAATGTGGGGTATATTAATCCCACAACCAATCCATTTTCTCCACATTTTTCTTTTTCTTCTTCTTCCTCTCTTCTTAAAATTATCTTCAAGGGGAGGTTCAGGAACACATACCTGCTTTGGCGGAGGTTCGGCATCACATACCTGCTTTTGTGGGTTTATTTCCCTTGGTTTGGCTTGCACTGGCTCACAGGGGGTTCTGATGGTGCTTATTGCAAAGCACATGCTCATGACTGGTGGCTCAATAACGTGTTTAAATACTTTAAACACCATTTCTTCGCTCTCCACCCTTAACGTCAAATCTTATTTATCTACATCAATCAAGGCTCTCCCTGTAGCCAGGAATGGTCTCCCCAATATGATGGGGATCTCTGCATCCTCCTCCATGTCGAGAATGAGGAAGTCGGCAGGAAAAAAGAATTTTCCTACTTTAACGAGCACGTCCTCAATCTTCCCCCTTGGGTGCACCACTGTTCTATCGGCTAGTTGTAGGCTCACCATGGTTGGTCTTGCCTCACCTAACTCCAACCGTTTAAATACTGACAAAGGCATTAAATTTATACTTGCCCCTAAATCGCAAAGGGCCCTGTTGCATGTCACCTTGCCAACTGTGCAAGGCAAGGTAAAGCTCCCTGGGTCTTTTAGTTTAGGGGGCAACTTCTTCTGCAGGATGGCACTGCACTCCTCAGTCAGCGCCACCATCTCATACTCTGCTAGTTTCTTCTTCTTCCCCAAAATCTCCTTCATGAATTTAAAATAAGAGGGCATTTGCTCCAACGCCTCTATAAAGGGTATGTTGATATGTAGCTTTCTGAACGTCTCCAAAAATTTTGAGAATTGTTCATCAACTGCCTTCCGCTGCAATCTCTGTGGGAATGAGATCTTCTCAGTATACTCCTTCTCTGGAGTTTTCTCTACTACTGGGCGAGCTTCAACCACCTTCTCTGTCTCTATTTCTGCCCTTTGTTCAACTACCGGCTGAGGTGAGTGCTGCTACAACTGTTTACCACTTCTCGGTTATCTTGCTGGCATTGTTCTCTGATTCATCTCGTGTTGCTTGGCGTGTACCAGTGGCTCTTTGTTCGATTGTTTTGCTAGTTGACCCACTTGTGTTTCCAAGTTCTGAGCGAGGATCTAGTTTCGCTACGGCCGGGTGCAGGCGTTGGTGAGTGCCAACAAAGCTGCTCTCAGCTCGTCTGGTTTTTCTGGCTGAATAGGTGCATTGAATTGTTGAGAAGGTGGGGCCTGAGTGAATGGATGCTGATTTTGGTGCTGCTGGTTTTGGTACTGGCCTCTGTACTGATTCTGCTGCCCCTGCTCTCCTCTCCATGAAAATTTTGGGTGATTCCTCCACCCTGGGTTGTATGTGTTGGAGTATGGGTTGTTTTGGGGCCTCTGATAGTTACCCACAGCTTGGCACTCTGCTTGCTCGATTGGCATATTATTAGGATCAACTGAAGGATATCTATCGAATGTATGTGGACCACCACACATTTCACAGCTCTTTGGCATCTGCACTGCATTTACGGATATTGTATGTTGCTGCAGCTGTTTGGTCAGAAGGGCAACTTGGGCATTCAGGGCAGTGATGACATTTATCTCGTGAACTCCCACTGTTCTCCTTCCACTCATTTGTCTATCTTCTGTGACATGGTTATTGGTGGTCATGTCCTCTAATAAGTCGTGAGCTTCATGGGTTGTTTTCCTCATGAAGGTCCCACCTGCTGCTGCATCGATAATTGTTCTGGTTGTTCCACTCAGCCCGTTATAGAAGATGTGGACCAAGTTCCACAACTCAATACAGTGGTGTGGACACTTCCTCTGTAGGTCCTTAAATCTTTCCCACGCTTCGTATAATGACTCTCCATCTGCTTGGTAGAAATTATTCAGCTCCCCTCTCAATTTTGCTGCTTTGCCTGGTGGGAAAATTTTTGCCAAAAATTTCTGTGCCAGCTCTTGCCATGTAAAAATCGAATCAGCTGGTAAGGAATTTAACCATACTTTTGCTCTATCCCTGAGTGAGAAGGAAAAGAGCCTCAATCTGACAGCGTCATCAGTAACGCCGTTATATCTGAATGTTGCACATAGCTCCAAGAAATTAGCTATGTGCATATGTGGATCCTCTGATGGCAGTCCTCCAAATTGCACTGTGTTCTGCACCATGCTTAGAATTGCCGGTTTGATCTCAAAGTTATTTGCTCCTATTTCTGGACTTGAACTCTCTCCTCTACTTCCATTGGCACTCTCCGAGGCATTCCTGGGTTAGGTTGATTTTCACCTAACCCTTCTCTCAGCACGTTGTTGTTTTGTACGCCGTCCATCTCAACTAAGGCTGAAATTCGCTGGTTCCTTCTGTTCTGTTTACAGGTTTTCTCAATCTCTGGATTGAAGGGAACAAGGTGTCTGCTCCTATTCTAATTCGCATAAACTGAGTGCCTGAAAATAGATCAAAAACAACAAACGGATCACGGCAACTGATTCTCACAAAATAAATAACAACACGTAATAAATAAATAAAATAAAATAAAATAAAAACCAAATTAGAAATTAAAAATAGATAAAATTGATATTGAACTATGCCTAATCCCCGGCAACGGCGCCAAAAACTTGATGCGCGATTTAATGCACACACTTTAACGCAAGTGCACGTTGTCGACTCAAGTAATATAGTCTTGAAGACCGAGTTATCGTCCTCAGGGATTAGTGCTCAAGTACCAACTATCTATCCTTTGTTATCTATTTGGTAACCGATATTTGAGTTTGTTGATTATAACTAACAATTATAAAGACTAATTAACTAAGTGTTTACTTCAGTGATGATGGAAATAGGGCTTCCAAGTCTCCTCAACTATCCGCTTATATTACTTCTTAATGCAATGAATTATGGTTCTTCTTCTTTTGGAGCTAGCAGGTTTACTAATTCGTTTTATACTCCCGTTAATGCTATATAAACACTCAACCACAGTAGCGCTCCTTTCTACCTTTCGGTGATAAGGATGACTCTATAGGAGGATTAAGAACAAAAACCACGTTAATCGTCACGCACCATGCGTGAATTTAGGTATTTAAACCCCTATTAACGCTACACAAGTAATTGAGGTATTTTCATCCCCAATCCGACCTATGTCTACCCAACTTACAGCATAGTCACAACCTCCTCCTTTCGAAGTTTGATTAGAAATCATATAAATAATGATAATTAGTGATCAATTAATTACCAAGCATTCAAAACAACTATTGGGTAAATCTCAACAATAAGAAGAACAACCATAAACATGCATCAATTCATAACATAAGGTTCAAGTGAATTGACATGGAAAGCCCTATAATGGAATTAGTTCCTAGCCATTGACATGACAAGAACTAATTCAATATCCAACATAAAAACTGAAATAAAGAAAAAGAAAGAAAAGAAATTACTAAGTAATGGTCTCCAATCTTCAACTCCAAGAAGTCTTGTGTTTGTGCAAGAAAGGGAACCCTTAAAAACTGCCTAGGGTTCTCTTTTTATAGCCTCTAAACCGCCCTTCAACTTTTCCCTTCAGGCCTGGCCCAGAAATCGTCTAAAAACCTGATTTTCCCGCGTCGGCGCGCATCACCACGCTCTTGGCGGCCCTTCGTTGTTTGGAGATTTGGCGCCGCGCACTGGCTGTTTAGAGGCCGCGCGCTGAACTTCTGCAAGCCTCTGATCATTGGGCGCCGGGCGCCGCCTCATTGGCTGGGAGGCGCGCGCGCCGTGTCCGTGCCTAGTTTGCCACTTTCTCGTATTTTAAGCTCTGGAACCTCCACTTTTGCCCTCTTTTCGCTCCTTTTCCGCCAAATAGTCATTTTAACCAATTTGACTCAAAAGAAAGAAAATCTATCCTAATACGACACGTATTTGTACAAAAAAGGACAAAAAGGTAACTAAAAATGACTCGAAAAGTGTATATAAAATACATTGATCAACAATGACGACATCCCACATCAACACAATGACATCATCAACATATTCAACATAATGACGACATTACTACATCAATACAATGACGATATCAATATCGTCAACATAATGATGACATCATCATCGCGTCAACTCAATGACGTCATCAACACCATCAACATCATCAACATAATGCCGACATCATCATCGCATCAATATAATGACGTCATCAACATCGTTAACATAATAACGGTATCACTACGTCAATATAATGACGTCAATATAATGACGTCATTAACATCGTCAACATAATGACGACATCATCATTGTGTCAACACAATGACGCTATCAACACCATCATCGTTAATACAATAACGACATCATCATCGCGTCAACACAATAACAACATCAGCACATCAACACAATAACGTCATCAACATCGTCAACACAATGACGCCTTCAGAATCGTCAAGACAATGATGACATCAGTACGTCAAGACAATAATGTCATCAACATCATCAACACAATGACGATATTAGCACGTCAATACAATGACGCCATCAGCAACGTCAACACAATGACGCCATCAATAACAATTAGAACTGGTTTTGAATATATATTGTGGCCATCTTGCTACTGATTTTTTATCATTTTTGCTGTTGATTTTTGGGCGATGTTGCTACTACCTGAGTTGATGTTGCTACATTTTAAACAAATCCTGTTGCTGAATTTTGGTTTGCTTTGATGATCTTACTGGTGTATCTTCTATATGCATTTGATGCCTGAAATTTTGGTGCATCCTGGCCAAATCATTACTGAATTTTTGTGGTTCAAATGGATGCTAAGCTTGGTTCATTTGCTATTCCATTTCTGGTCCAAACACTGCCTTTTGTTAAGACAATCCATTGCAATAATCCGCTGAGTACTATAATTGCTCTTAGGCTGCTGTATTTTCGTTGATATTCAGTTGCTACACTTTATTTTTTATTGATTTGAACTGATACTACACTTTGGCCGATGAAGGAATCTCCGTCTAATTTTCAAGGCCTCACATGTACAAAAGACGGGTTTTACTTTTGGTTTACTTATTAATTATTGTCAATGTTTGAGAATTATTTATTCTCTTATTAACGCTTTTACTAAGTGTTTATATAGGTACCCGGAGATACATCTTGTGCAGAATGCCTAAAAAGGACTAAAGAAGACAAGAAGATGCCTTTCAGAGTTTTATTTTTATTGTTGTATTTAATTTTAGTTTTATTTTTTATTTTGTATTGCATTTTATTTAATTATAATTATTGAAAATATTTAAAATAGGTAGACTTAGAATTAGTAATTAAAAAGGATAGATTAAAATCGGAAATCGCTAGTTTATTTATTAGGTGTGTCGCAAATGCAACATTCTTTTTCTTAAACTGTATATTCTCAAAACACATGTTTTCTAAAGATGATAAATAGTTAACCTAAGTTTGACTGGATAACCGCAAGTTAGCTGATCTTAAAGGATGTCTAACCCCAACATTCTTTTTCTTAAACTGTATATTCTCAAAACACATGTTTTCTAAAGCTGATAAATAATTAACCTAGGTTTGACTGGATAACCGCAAGTTAGCTGATCTTAAAGGATGTCTAACCCCTTCCCTTTAGGATAATAAAGAACCCCGATCCAGAATCTCATTAGTTTTGCATACCATCATATGAAGATCATTTGTCGCATTTTTATGCTACATTCAAGTGTCCTAATTCACTCACTAATTAGGTGACGACTCCTCAACACAAACATTTTGTTCAATCCAGAAAACGACGCCAAAGAGAGCAACGTTGCAGTTCCGTTCAGACCCTCCGATCAAAAACGTGTGCGACAATGGGAGTGGAGGCAACAGTTCCAATCGTACTCCTGTTAGTGATAGCAGCGATGAAGGCTTACGGATTGATGATTGGACGGAGCTACAGTGGAGGATTATAATTAGTGTCTATAATTAAAAATAAAATAGTTTTCACGAAAAATGTTTTACATGAAAAAATGTTTTTTTTGTATTATTTTGTAATGTTTGGTTAAATAAGAAAGTAGTGATATATGGTACTCATCTAATTAGGTGGTGTAATATGGGGTATAAGCATAGAATTTTGTTACTATATTTTTTTATTATTAAAAGGTGACAATCATGTCTGAGTTTTGATAATATATAAACAAATAATGTGATGAAATTAGTCGTAGGAGTTTTTAAAAGAAAATAGCTCCTGTTTGTAAGTGAATGAAGTCAAATTTTATTCATTTTTGTGGAAAAATATTTTCTTTAAAGATTGATTTTTATCACTTGAAGCACGTGTATCTTAAAGTATTTATGTTCTTGTACGTCCTATATGAAAACGTCGTTGTAGTTTAGTGGTAAGTATTCCTACCTGTCATCTCGGTGACTCGGGTTCAATCCCTAGCTACGACTTTTGTCAATTTTTATTTTTATCTAAGCGTAGAATTAAAAAAAGATAGTCAGTTTATGTCTTGATTTCTTAAAGTGACACTTATTATGAGATAATTTCTTTAATTAAAGTGATATTTATTGTGGGACGGAAGGAGTAATAGGTAGGTTTTTTTTTTTTTTAGGTAAATGTAAATATTATTACTAATAACGGAAAGAAAGGTGGCTACAATCAGTCATTGAGGGTTCTCAATCCTCAACGTAATATAAACAAGAAATGGAGGGGGGAGGGGTGGTCACTCAAAAGGTGCCTTTACAAGAGGGGATTAAGTCGTATAGAACTCTATAAGATGTTGTTTTAATCTTTGCAATGACCTCCTCTGCCGGTATGCTTGTGCCTTCAAAGAGCAATGTATTTCTTGTCCTCCAAATCTCATAGACCACTATGCAAAAGGCAAGCAGGATAGATTTGGCTCGGATGCCTGTCCCACGGTGGTCTTTCTTGATCCACTTAA
This sequence comes from Przewalskia tangutica, assembly GCA_029844215.1. Lineage (NCBI taxonomy): Eukaryota > Viridiplantae > Streptophyta > Magnoliopsida > Solanales > Solanaceae > Przewalskia > Przewalskia tangutica. Next base: position 10,563,064 of record CM056739.1, on the reverse strand, counting down.
GAGAGCTTTCAACATGTCATTTCTCTTCTAATACCCAACCATTCCCTTATGCTCTTCCAAATCAAGCGGGTGTAGGGGCAAGTAAAGAAGAGGTGCTCTCTTGTCTCATTAGCACGCTTGCAGAACCCGCAAGACTTATCCTCCAAGTTCAGATAGGAAAGAGTGTCTTTTGTAGCTAACCACTTTCTACAAGTGAGCCATACTGTGAAAGAGAACTTGGGAGGTATGAAGCCTTTCCAAATTTGTGACATCCAAAGCTTTTTATCTTGCGGAATGCGCAAGATATCATACACGAGGCTAGAATCAAATTTTCCGTTGGTACAACACTTTTCCAAGCCTAAATAGCGACTTGGCTACCAAAGATGGAAACAAATTTGTCGCGGATCCCACAAATTCTTTTGAATAAGGGGGAGTCCCTAGGACGTACCTCATAATCCCAAAATGATAGGCCTCTCAAATAGTAGTTATCGATCCATTGGACCCATAAGGAATCTGCCTCAGTGTGAGTTTGTCAAATGGTCCGTGATAGCAAGGCATGGTTCCATTCTTTGATGTTCATAAGGCCCAAGCCTCCCTCGGATTGGGGCACAACAGATGACATCCCAAGCGACTCTTGGTGGTTTCCCACCCCATAAGAACTGAATGCATGCAGACCGTACCTTGTTGAGGACAGTGGCGGGAATAGGAAGTGCCCGGAACCAAAAGCTCTCAACCCCTTGAATGACCGACCTGATAAGTTCCAGCTTACCCGCATAAGATAGCGAGTGATGCCCCCATTTCTGAATGTAATATGATATTGCACTAGTGAATGGAGCAAACTGATCCACCGAGACTGAAATTGGGGACAAAGGGATCCCCAAGTACCGAACCGGAAAGCTTCCAATGCCGAAACCCACTCTGGACAAGATCAAGTCACGAATCAGATTACGACTCCCGCTATGTAGACGTTGGATTTAGATGGGTTAAGAGTTAACCCTGAGACAACCTCCAACTCTTCAAGACACTCCATAAGAATCCCAACAGAAGATATATCTCCTTTGGCAAAAAGCATGAGGTCATCCGTGAATGCAAGGTGAGTAATGCCCAATCTCTTACACTTTGGATAATAGGAGAAAGCTCTTGCCGTAGCCTTTAGTTTTAGCATCCTTGAAAGGTATTCTATGCATAAGATAAAGAGCGAAGGGGACATATGATCACCTTGTCTTAGGCCGCGCTTACCCTTGAAGTAACCATGTAGCTCCCCGTTGATTGAAAGAGAGAAAGAAGTTGAGCTAACACATTCCATAATCCATCTTACAAATCTGTCCGGAAATTTGAGACCTCTTAGTGCAGGCTCGAGAAGCTCCAAGAGACCGTATCAAATGCTTTCCAAGATCCACCATAAGCATACACCTTGGTGAGACTCGACTCTATTAAAACCTCTCATGACTCTTGTCTGCAACAAAGACATTATCCATCATGTTTCTTCCTTTCACAAAAGCCCTCGAGATTTGTCAACAAGAGTAGGAAGAACCCTTGCCATTCTGTTTGCTAAAATCTTTGTTATGATCTTGTAGACCCATTAGTCAATCCAATAGGCCTAAAATCATTTACCTTGGGATCCGTTCGGTCTTGGCGGAGGGTAATGATGGTATGGTTCACTGCTTCAAAAGAACTCGGATGAGAAGAACTCTTGAACAACTGCTTACTACGTCTTGCCCACGTCTCTCCATCTATCCTTGAAGAATGCAGAAAAACCATCAGGGCAGTGCCTTGTCATTGCCTATATCGGAAAGGGCTTCCCAAATCTCTTGGGGAGATAAAATGCAAAAGTTGTAATCCATCCTCTTCACTTAGCTTCGGGCGAGTTGAACACTTCGGATCAAAGTTGGTAGTGGATGCGGATGTGCCTAAAAGGTCTTTGTAAAATTCCACAAGCAATTCTCTAACTTCCCTGGGAGATGTTGTGATAGTACCATTGGCCTTGACAAGGTAGTTGATTGAGTTCCTGACATTACTCCTATTGATCAAACTGTGGAAGTATTTGGAGCATCTATCACTTCCAAGTAAGTGTTTCTGCCTCGACTTTTGCCTTATGAAGTGTCTCTGGCCCAAGGTGTGTTAGCTTTAGCTCTTGTGGACTTAACCTTGGCTTTTAGCTCCTCATCAAAAGGATCTTCCATATGCGCATTGATAGCCTCCTTAAACTCAATGTTTGCCTCATTTGCTCTTTGTTCAATGCTTCCAAAATCACTTATGTTCAATACCCGCAATGGTTGCTTCAAGGCTTTCAATTTTGAGGCCAGAACGAATTGAGCAGTTCCCAATATGTCTTGTCTCCAGCATGAAGTCAATATGTTGTCGAAGGCTGGATGAGAGAGCCACATATTCATGAACTTGAAAGGCCGTTTCCCAACATTATAGGATGCAATAACCGTAGCTATCACGGGACAGTGGTCCGAGACAGGTTCCATAGGAAAGTAATTGGTCGTGCATTCAAGGGTCAAATCACTCCAATGTTGATTCATCATCACTCTATCAAGCTTAGAACAAATCGTACCATTCGTCCAAGTGTAGGCGAACCTAAGGCAGGAGTGTCTTCTAGTCCATGAGCATTCCTGAATTCTCCAAGATCCCTAAGTGCATAAGGCATGAGAGGAGGACCCCCCGCCTTATCATGAGGGTAGCAATAAGTGTTTAAATCTCTCATAATCATCCAAGGCTTAACAATGCCAATGCCCAAGTGAGTAAGGTGATGCCAAAGCTTCCTTCTATCCGGGATGCTATAAACCGGGTACACAAATGTGGCAAGGAAGGACACTTGTGTTATATTACATCTTGCCTGGACATGGATATGTTGAGAATCCATTCCAAGCACTTCACAACAAACTCTGTAGGGATACCAAAGTAAAAGCATTCTTCCGCCATCAATGAAATCTAAGTTTGAGCAAAGATTCCAAGCTTTGAATCTTTGAGTAGAAAAAGATTCCGTCCTTGTCCGAGAGAATTTAGTTTCCAATAGACAAACCATTGCCACATCATGCTGTTTTGTGAGCCTACACACAAGAGTTTGCGTGGCTGCCCTATCCCTTTGTCCGCAAAGACCACGGACATTCCAACAAAGTACTTTCATTAGGAAACAAATGAGGTTTTGTTAAGACTCCGCGCTTTGCCTTTGCCTTACCAACGCTTTCGCCGTATTTTTCTTTGAGATTACTTCCTTCCATCCCTCTTCTTTGTTGTTGGAAGCCATAACATGTGTCTCAGCCAAGCTATGTTCCTCGCGTTCAAAATGTATGCACCGTGATGCAAGATTAGAATCCTCCGTAGCACTCTTGTAGGTTCCCCCATCTAATGAAGGTTGCGGGTTCATTGGCACTTCGTAATCGCCGCTTGTATCCTTTCTCATCCTATCATGTTGCGCAATGCCGGATGTGGTGGAAGCCTTGATGACCCTACTTGAGAATCCCGCAAGCTTGATGATCCATGATGACCCAAAACCGGAGGAATCGCGCATGCGTAGCATTTCCCATACTTCCGAACAAGAGGTGGTGTGTGCTCACCGTTATCGCGATCCATCAAGTTTTCATCAACCGCGTGATGTTGAGAGGGTGGTGGATAAGGGTAGGAGGTTGGTTCCACCCGCATTACGGTGGCATTCTGACAATTAGAACCTCCTCTTTGCTAGGGGTACCACTGGATTGCGTTTTTAGAGCTTCTTGTTGGCATCATCCCTCAGCTTTCTACACTTCAAGTGATTGTGTCCAAAATCCGCACAATGATAGCAAAAGTCCGGATAGTTTTCATAGTTCACCCTTTGAGTATACTTTCTATTGTCGGGCAGCCTGACAACAAATTCCATTACCGGTTCTTTGCTAACATCAACTTCCACCAATACTCTTGCATAGTTCATTTTTGACCTTTCCTTAGTAAATTGATCAGTGTATAGAGGTTTTCCTACACGTGAAGCAATCTTGCTAAGGCCCGTTGCACTCCAAATAGAAAGGGGAATGTCAGGGAAGGTGACCCAAATTGGAATGTCCATGAATAAATCATCGGTTATTAGAACTCCCTTATCAATAGGCTTAAGCATCATAGTTTTTCCGTAGACCATATAAGGGCCACCGTGGAGTACATTCGTGCGTTCTTCCTCCGTCATGAATTTGAAGACAGTCCAACCTTTGCCATATGGTATAATACGACACTTCACTCCCCATCCCTTCACAATGGTATTCAATGTCTCTCTTCCCGGGAAAGGACCCGTGAAGCAACCTATAAGGCAATATCCCCATGTTTCAATGAATGGAACTTCATCCTCAACTTCTATTTCAACTTCCTCTCCTTGTTGATCAATGAATTGTAACTTCATACCCTTTGCTTCAAGCCTAGTACCCGCAAAGACTCCATCATAAGTCTTCTTAGGAGGAAGGGGACCTTTGCCATGATTCTGGGGTATAGTATTATGTGTTGTACTAACGGGTGGGGTTTCATGTTGTTCCGAAGATGTATTTGTGGGTAAGTCATTAGAAGGTATTTCTGGAGGTATAGACAGAGGGGGTTGGGTAGGTGGAAAAGAACTAGGGCCCGCAATAGGTGAGAGGATTCGCGTGCCATTAGGGAGGGTAGGGAATGTGTTATGGGTTTCGGTAAGAATAGATGGTAGGGAGGATAGAAGTGATGAGGTATTAGGAATATCAGGAAGTAATGAAGAGGTATTGGATGAGAGAGGGGTGTTGTTATTGACTCTACCCGTGCCCAAGGTAGAATTAAAGGCGAAGGGGTTATTGAGGGTTCTGTGATGGGTTCCACTAAGCAAACTTGCTAAAGTAGGGAAGGATTCATTAGTGACACTTAAAGAATTCAGAGGTTGTTGTCCCATAAAGTTAGAAGACTCATTGATTCCCGCGGCATTTAATTCTGTCGCATTGGCTCCCGCGTTATTAATGTTCATAGAGTACCTAGGCTCCTTGGAAATAGAAGTCACTTCGTTTCTCACAAATGACCTTGGTCTTTGCATAACATTAATATTCATTAACCCATGGACTTCCGCCTCACACGTCTTGGTATTCTGACCAGTGTATTGTCCCGTTATTGAAGAAGGCTCATTGGTACCCGCAGCATTAAATTGTGTCGCCTCGGCTCCCGCGACATTAATGTTAGACTCCTGGGGATAGAGATCTCTTCGTTCCTACCAATTGACCTTGGTCTTTGCATAACGTTAATATTCATTAACCCATGGACTTCCGCCTCACACGTCTTGGCATTCTGATCAGTGTATTGTCCCGATATTAAAGAAGGCACCTTGGTACCCGCAACAAAAACTTGTGACGCCTCGGCTCCCGCGACATTAATGTTGGACACCTTGGGGATAGAGATCTCTTAGTTCCTACCAACTGACCTTGATTCTTGCATATTGGGAATATTCATAGTCTCATGGGCTCCCGCCTTAGCATTCTGACCCATGCCCCGATCCGGAATAGGAGGAGGCTCTTTGATTCCCGTGACATTAAAGTTTGAAACCTTGGCACCCGCGATAGACTCCTTGGGAATAGAAGTTTCTTCAATGCTCCCAACTGATATTGATTCATGCAAAACGGGAATGTGCTTAGACCCATGGACACCGTCGACCCGCCTGAACCTCGACTCGCGCCGGACGGTTTGACCCGAGTATGCCATCACGCCTAGTTTCATCGATTGCATTCGACCCGATTTTTTCCTTTTCCGGTTTACGAGTAAATTTCAGTCTTGTGGAAGTACTAGTGATGCCATGATTGTCCCGCTCTTCCGTAATGTTCTCTTTGTCTTTCATTGACCTGATAGGATCGACCATCCTGAAGCATAAGGGTGTCGATGGCTATCGGATTGAGCCTCTGCAACTGGAATTTCAAGAGGTTCTTCTGCGGCGTGGTCGTGATCATGGTCTTCAACTGTGGTCACTTCAGGAGGAGTAATAGGAGAGAATACTTCTGGATTATTTACTAATGGACCATGAAGTTTTCCGCCTTCAAATTCACTAATATCCAAGCTCTCAGTTTCTATATTTTTGCCCCATTCATGTATCCTTTGCAGCATAGAATCATCTACTACATTATCAAGTGGGATACGCATATCTGGCGTGACATGAACTAACACCGTTGGATCTGAAATTGCTGGAATTAGATTTTCTTCAACAATGGTTGGACTACCACCATTCTTTTTCTTTTTCTTTGTTCTAGCCTTCGTCGAACTTCCTGAACCTCCTGAATCATTGTTGGAGCGTGTGTAACGTTTAGTCTTTTTCATGTTTTGAACATTAAGCTTAAAACCGTGGTGAAACAATGGTAATTTTAGGGGGGAGATGAGAAAAGCCGAAGGAGCAACTAAGGGAAAACGTTGAGAGCGTTTTCCTTAGTGAGAACTTCTCTCTAACTCCTTGAAGTTATGAACATCTATTTGTTTGTGAGTCTATGTGACTTGATTTGGTAAGATAGTCAGTTTATGTCTTGATTTCTTAAAGTGACACTTATTATGAGATAATTTCTTTAATTAAAGTGATATTTATTGTGGGACGGAAGGAGTAATAGGTAGGTTTGATTGAACTTTTGTTGTCTCATCCTCATATGAACCTGTCAACTTTTTGTGGGGGATATGGAACAATTCAGTTAAAGTTATCCATCAAAGATAAGCCAGTTTTAGACGGCTAGTCGTTGCACAAAACAAACAATAACATTGTATTTGTCACCAAGGGTTCTTTATCTGCACATCTACTTTCTAAATTGGAACAGATAATGATGTTTAGTTTTTGATTGGACAATGAACCAAAAATGGAGAAACCAACGCTTTCATGCTACAGTTAAAGATAAAAAAAAAGTAACCAAAATGGTGTCAAAGTGATGGAAAATATTTTATTTCATAAACTCGCAAATCTCTGAATATTTCTTATCATCTTCACAATATCTCTAATCTATATTATATTTAAAACACGAAGGGTCTTAGAAATATTGATTGAATTTTTTTATATTTTTTAAAAGACTCTATAATAGACAAAATTTTCATTTTTTCTCAAATTGTTATTTAATTATCTTTATAATATTTGACAAATTTTATTTTATTTTAAAAAAATTCTATTGTTTTTGGAATCCTTTTTTTACTTATTATTTTAATAGCTACCATTATTCTTATTTATAATAGTATGATAAAATATGAGGGCTTGCTGAGTCGATCAAATTTTTGATCTATCCTTAAGATAATATTGTTCTGTATATCCTTTCAACGATTGTAATGACAACTTATCTTCCAAGATAAAACAACAATCAAACAAATGAGCAAAGGGAACTCAAGTGTTTACTTTGGAAGAAAGATCTTTGAGTGTTTGTGATTGCAAGAGAGGAGGACAATTTCAGAATTGTTTAGTGAATGTCAAATGTGTTTTGCAAATGAGCCAAATGCCTCATTTTATAGTGTTGAGAAGAAGACCCTCCAACTAGCCAATTTATGGCTTTGAATGACCAAGTAATGACCATTAGTATGGAGTTACAATTCAGCCAAGTAATGGCTGAATTCAAGAGCAGAATAATGAAGAGTTAATCCTCCAAAGTCAGTTCAAACGTCAGTTTTTAACTGAAAACGGTCACAGCGCCGCGGCCCTGTAGGAAAGCGTCGCGGCACCAGAACTTCAGAGGCATAGCGCCGCGCCGTGGCCCCGAATCTTCAGGGACTTGGCGCCGCGGCTCTCCAGCACCACGGTCCTTGCCGCCGCGACCCGATGTTTCATCTTTTAACACATTGCATATGTCTTCCCTTTGTTTACCAATGTGAAACCATTGTTATTTGGCCAATAACCATCTATTCTTTCATGTCTCAAACAATTCGTATACGTACCAATATCTCTTCCATATAAGGAAATTACGATCCTTGACAATTTATGTGCACGTGTGTGGAAACCATGTTTCCGACGTGCGGAGCTCCAATTATTCGAGTCATAATTTAATAGAAATTTATTTCACATTTAGTAAATTTCCAACACTAATAATATAATAATCTGTAGTGTCCAGCCAACTAGTGGTCTATTTAGCTAATAACTAGTAATCGTCCATCTTTAATACGGTGGTAGATAACTGCTTCTCTATATATTTAACTTCCTGCCACAAGACAAAAGAAGATAAATTAGGAAAACTTATACAAAATTATCAAAAGAAAATAAAGTTATGTTAGTATGTCTCTCCAGCATAATAATAAAAATTGTATGGATTTTATGGTAAGATTAAAACCCACAGGCCACAAGCAAATGCCTATAGAAATGGGAACTTGAAAGCTGTGGTAGCATTGATAAGTAAAAAGAGTAAAAAGACCAAAAGAACTCTTTATCAAGAATAGAATATAATTCCAAGTCTTTCTTATACCTTAAGAGTATATGTAACATTCATGTCGTTGAGCTCTTAGTAGTAAAGAGACCCTGCAAAATCAAAAACCATGCCTTGTTGATAAGAATGAGATTCATCATACTGATATAACTACCAATGCTACAGAGTGCATCACATTTTGTGTATATTAGGCGCATCGTCACAAGTTCATAGTCAACTGCGGACAAATAATAAGTGGAAAACGGTAGAAAGATGCTCTCACTATTCACCGAGTTTCAAACCGTGCACCACGTGATCACCCTGGAGAATTTCTTGGTTATAAAAGAAAGGAACAAAAGAAATATCAAAGCTACATACCTTGCCACCAGTTTCCTCGGGACGCGCTGCCAGAATCATCTTCTCCATTGTCTTTGTTGAACTGCACGTAAACAAAATTGAAGAAAAAAGTTAGAAACATCAGTGATAGCGAATATTACCATATATTCGTCGTATATTTTGTAATTAATATTCATGTGTAATTATGTTAAATATAGATCTTCATTCAATTAGGATTCAACATTGTACACAATATATATATATTTGTATTAATGAGAAAAACTCCTCAAGAGAGATTAATACAATCTTACTTGGTATCAGAGTCACACTCATTCCAATTTTATGTTCACTGATGTTGGGTCCTCAAATTATATTGTCCACGCTTCAGTTAACGAGGTCTGGACAAACCCTAAAACACCTAAAATTCTACTCTCCAAGACCGCCGCCCCACCACCCTCAAAATCGGTCGGCGGCTACCTCCCCCATTAACCCTAAATTTTTCTTTTTCTTCCTAACCAAAATTCAGCCTCTCTAATGGCTTCCATGGCTACTCCCACCTCTCCCCACAACTTCATCTTCCTCCTAGTTGTCACCCATACCCCACCCACTACCTCCTCCGCTCCTTTCCATCCGACGTTTGCCGTCATCAACATCAAGAACTTCATTCCTTTAGTTCTTGATCAAGAAGATGGTCAATATTTTTCGTGGGTTGAACTATTTCGCATTCATGTATGTGCTTATAACGTACTTGATCATATTGACGACTCTTTCCCTCGCCCTATCGAGGTTGATGAAACGGCAAGGCGCCGTCTTGACGCAATCGTCAAGCAGTTGATTTATGGCACCATCTCTAAGGACTTGCTTCATACGATTATAAAAATCGGTGCCTCGGCTCGTGAGTTATGGATACGATTGGAGTAATTTTTTCAGGACAACAAGCACACATGTGCCGTGTACTTGGAGGAACAATTCAATAATGCACGTCTTGAAAATTTTGCTAACATGTCCAAGTATTGTAAATAATTGAAGCTAGTTGCGGACTAATTATCCTATGTGGGGACACCAATTTCCAAAATGAAGATGGTTCTCCAACTAGTTGTTGGCTTACCGAAGGGTGAATACGATACTCTAACGACTATGATACAACAAGTCGATTCACTACCCAGCTTCAACAAGACCCGTTCACAATTATTATTGAAAGAAACCCGACGTGCCAAACAGGACGAATACAATTAAAAGGCGTTAGCAGTTGAAACTTCGGCGACAAACGCCACCCCCTCCGACCACCCACAACCGTCGGACAACCAACAACTGTGAGGCAGCGGCGGAGGCGGCAGAGGCGGCAAAGATCGTGACAATGGCAGAAGTCGCGAATGTGGGGGACGGTCTGGCCAGCAGACCCAGGCCAACCAAATTTTCAATGGGCCGGCCCAGGTCAGTGGTCCAACCCAGGAAACTGGGTCTCGCCCCTGCCTGTTTCCTACAACAGCGACCTAGTTCCATCCAAACTGGAAGCCCGATATTTTGAACTCGGTACCAGGCCCACGCTAGCCGCATCCCTCGGCCCAACAAGCACACATTGTTACTTCCCAGCAGCAGCAATTTGCGTACGGCCTGGCCCCCACTGATTTGAGCCAGTCCTTCAGATCATTGAATCTACAGCAACCTGACAAAAATTGGTACATGGATACGGGAGCCACTTCTCATCTCACCCGCTCTTCAGGTAATCTCTCCCAACTATTTCGTTTAAAGTATCAACTATTTGGTTTAAAGTATCCTCAATTTATTACGGTCGATATTGGTCATCACATTTCAATTCGAGGTTATGGTACCACCCACATAAAATCACCTCACCCACCCGTCTCCCTAAATAACGTCCTCTATGACCCTAATATCATTCAAACTTAATATCTATTAGAAAATTTACTCGTAACAATTCAGTATCTGTTGAGTTTGACCACTTTGGTTTTTCTGTGAATGATCTACTTACGGGGACACCTCCTACGAGATGCAATAGAATGAGGGATCTCTATCATTTCTCATCCACATCCGCTACCAGAATCAACCCTCAAACATCTTTTGCTGCGATATCTCCATCCACGTGGCACAACAGACTTGAACACCCCGAAGCTTCCATTTTTAATTTTCTTAGAAGTCGCAATTTTATTTCATGTAATAGGGAAACCTTGCCCCAATTTGTTTTTCTTGTCCTTTTTACTTTTCCCCCTTTTGACATTATTCATGCGGATTTGTGGACATCTCCTATTGCTAGCAAACTTGGTCATAAATATTACTTGGTTTTGTTAGATGATTTCTCACATTTTCTCTGGGTCTATCCGCTCAAATTTAAGTCACATGTCTACCACACATTTCTTGAATTCCGCACATATATTAAAACTCAGTTTAAAAGGACATAAAATCTTTCCAATGTGATAATGGTCGTGAGTTTCATAATTTCCTCTTCCATAAATTATGTTCGAATCATGGCATGATATTTTGATTCTCATGTCCTCATACCTCTCCTCAAAATGGTAAATCCAAAATAATTCTACGTACCATTAACAATATGATTTGTACCTTGCTCCTTCACGTTTCTCTCCCACCATCCTTTTGGGTATATGCATTAAAATTGGTAGAATACATACTTAACATATTGCCTACCACCACTCCAAAATTGAACCCCGACTGAAATTCAATTTTGTCGTATCTGCACATATGGTCACATACACACGTTTGGATATCTTCGCTACCCTAATCTTGCCTCTACGACGCCTCACAAGTTAGCACCTAGGTGTTAGCGATTTTCCACACGCTTAACGTAAGTGTACATATCGGGACAAGTAATATAGTCTAGGTAGACCGAATATCGTCCTCAGGGACTGATGTTCAATTACCAAACATCTATTCTATCTTATCTATTTGACTGTCGATAGTGTGTTGTTGTTTTTATCTATAAACTACTGAACAATTGTAAAAGTTAACTAAATTACTTTACTTAAATCAGATATGGTGGAAATAGGGCTTCCAATCTCCTCAACTATTCACTCGCCTTAATCCTTAATGCAACAATAAAGGTTCTTCTTCTATGTTAAGATAGCAGGTTAACTAGACCGTTTTATATTCTGGTTAGGATATATAAACACTCAACCCCGGTGCAGAAATCTTCTATATTTCTATGACAGATTTTACCACATAGGAGGATTAAGAACAATAACCTATAAAACTACACAAGTATCGGGGTACTTTCGTCCACGATTTTAACCTATATTTATTCAACTATAGCATATTCAAATCTCCCCTTTCGGATTTCGATTCGAAATCATATAAGTGATGATAACTAGTGATCAGTTAATTACCAAGCAAACAAAACAACTATTGAATAAATCTTAACTATATGAAGAAGAAACCAAATTAATGCATTAAGTCATAAAGACGAGGTTCAAGCGATTCGAAAGGAAAGCCCTAAATAAAGTTTAGCTCCTAGCCATAGACATGCTAAGAACCAAAAGATTATCCAACATAAACTGAAAGTAAATAAAGTAAAGAAAGAAAAATACTTAAGAACAAGTCTCTAATCTTGAAGCCTCCAAGAATTAAGTTATGTTGTGAATAGAGGAATGAGGAACCCTTGAAAAATCTGCCCAAAGGGCCTTTTATAGCTCTAAAAAACGTGTGCAACTTTTCCTTCATGGCCTTGGCCCATTCTCGCCGGATCGGCAATTTCCGCCTTGGCGCGCCAAACTTCAGCCTCTCAAGATTTCTGCACCGTGGCCATGCAATCCTGCAGTTTGGCGCCACGGCGCCCAACTCCTGTGTTGCCAATTTTTGTCCATTTTTGGCTCGGGAACCTCCTTTTCTGCCCACTTTTTGCTCCTTTTCGTCATTTCACCTTTTTAAACAACTTTGACTCAAAAGGAAGAAAAACTACCCTAACACGACACATATTTACACAAAAATGGTCAAAATACTATCTAAAAATGACTCTAAAAGTGTATATAAAATACACCGATCACTAGGTCCATTCCTTGTGTCTTTTTGGGCTTCCCGCCCAACCATAGGGGATATATAGTTTCGATCCATCCACAATCAAAGTCATTGTCTCCCTTCACATTTGAGGAATCTATCTTCCCCTTTTCCAATATCCGTCAATTTACCTTTTCCGACTATGGAATTCTTGATAATTTAGACAACTCCCCTCTCGTCCAACAAATGCTACGTGGAACTCTCAATCCGGCTCCATGACCACCACCTCCGACATCCCTCCACCCATCGCCACCACCTGGCTCCCCCCGGTACACCCACACATCCCGTAAACTCCCGCATCCCAAAATTCGATCGTGCATCCACCCGAAAACACCCACTGCCCACCCAATTTTTCTGCCACCACACTGCCCCACTCCCTCCCAACCTCCGGCAGCCCTCGCGCCACTGCATAACCCACCCCAACCACTACATGCCTCCCCCGGCACAACCACCCACCCAACACTCTTCCGAACCCAGCGTTGGACCCGCACCCTCCCGCCCACACCACACTACTGATAGACCCCACCCCCTAGGATTTTTCATAATAATCCGATCTGATAGATCCGATCCGAAAAATTGAATATCCGATCCATTTTTTTGAGTTTCGGATATTTCCGATCGAACATCATAAAAAAATCGGATCGGATACGGATCACAATTTCTTTACTTTTGGATATCCTAAATATCTTATTTTTTATTTTCTTTTATTTTTTGGTTTCTAATTTTATAAAGAATGACATTTTGTTAAAATAAGAAATAACATAAATTGAATTTTAATTTCTATTTATCTTATTAATACACTAATATTGTAACACATTTAAACTAAGAACTTTAAAAGATAATATGTTATATGATTGATCTTATAAAAAGTTTGAATAGTTATATAACTAATGTAGCATTTGCTTAGCATTATTAAAAATGATAATATAAAATAATACAAAAAATTATAATATCAATTAATGTGGAATATAATATCGAATAAGAATATGTATAACAACATTACATAGATCATATTATTTTAAGAAGAAATATCCTTTTAGAGTAAGTAATTCTCGCATAATAATTATACTTGTTGACACTCAATTTTGATCCATCTTTTAGTTATTTCTTGCAATTTTAAGCATTTTAGGACACCGCATTTTAATCATTATTTTTTGCATTTTTTACATAATATTCTATGTTTATTTCTTCACAAAATGGCACTCCATCTTTTTATTTTAAATTAAGCATGATGTCTTTGTTAATATTATTATTACACCATCGTTTTATTTTGTTAATGTTTGAATCTCTTTAAATAATTAATTGACATCCCGTTTTTATTTTTAATTAGGCATTAAACATTTCTTAAATATTGTATTTTATTATTATTGCATCGGCATTTTTATTTGGATAATTTTGTACATTTTTAAATAATTTTTCTTTTAAATAATAAACCCGTTTTGCATTTTTGTCGAACCAGTCCAGTCCGAGGCACAATCCGGATCGGTCCAATCCGCCGAAAACCGAAGCCCAAACTGAGGCCCAAAAATGAGGCCCAGTACACCTTTCATCTTTTCCCCCCAAAACCCAAAACTAAACCTAAACCTAATCCCACACTATAAGTAAAACTATTACCTCTCTATTCTAGATGACATCAGCCGCACACCCCTATACTCTTCTTGCTCTCTTTCTCTTTGTGTTGTTGCTGTGATTCTCCATTAATGGACAAAAAAAGACCCCTCATCTCTTTCAAATTGATGAACCACCACCAAAATAATCACAACTCAGACCCCCAGCTCAGTCCAAATCCACGAACCTCACCTCTCTCACACTCCCTGCCAAACCAGCCTCCCGTCGACCATACCGCCGGCGAATCCACTGTTTCCAGGCGGCGGCGTTCCGGCCTTTCGCCGATGAGGAGACGCTGACCTCTTTCCTCTTTTTGGCGTGTTGTCTGCTTCATCTTGTTTGGACTGATTTTTATGTTTTATTTGTATCTCGCCGGAGTTCTAAAAATTCAGGCGACCTGTCGGTTTCTTTTTTTTACAGTTATCAGTTGTTGGTTTTGCTGTTTGGACTGATTTTATATTTTGGATAGCTTGACGGAGTCTGAAAACCCGGAGATGTTGTTGTGTTGTTGTTATTTACTACTACTGCTCCGGTTATTGTTTTGTTTGTTTGAACTGATTTTGAGCTATTATTTTTTACTCTGGCCGGAGTTCTAAAACTCCGGCGATGTCCGTCGGTTTCTATTCTGTTAGAATTGTTGCGTTCTGTTGGTGGGTTAATTTGACATGACTTTTGCGGCAGAATTATGTTGTTGTTGTCTTCACCGATTTTGCGGGTCATTTTTGCTTACTGCTTTGTTGTTTAATGTTCTTGGGGGTTCAGATTGATTTTTTGACGATCTTGCCTTTTATTTTATTTTATTAAACTGGTAAAACAGATACTGCACGTTTGGTATTTACTTATTTGAACAAGATACTACACTTTGTTGGCCGATGAAGGAATATTCGTCTGATTTACAAGGCATCCCCTGTACAAAAGACGAGTTTATTTTTGGCTTTACTTATTAATTCTTGTCATTACTTTAAAATTATCCATTCTATTACTAATATTTTTACTAAGTGTTTATACAGATACCCGGAGATGCATTTCAAAAAGAATGTTCAGGAGTTTTATCTTATGTCACATTTAATTTTAGTTTTATTATTCTGTATTGTATTTTATTTTAATTGTAAATTATGAAAAATGCTTAGAGTAGGTAGAATAAAAACCAATATATAATTAACCTAGGTTTGAACGGATAACCGCAAGTTAACGGATCTTAAAGGATGCATAACCCTTTCTCTTTAGGATAATGAAGAACCCTGATCCAGAATCTCATTAATTTCGCAGACCATTAAATGGAGATTAATTGCAGTATTTTTATTGCAATAAATCAAGTGTCCTAATTCACTTAACTAATTAGGTGGCGACTCCTCAAAATCAGCATTATTGCTCCATCCAGGGAACCGCGCCAAAGAGCAATGTTGCGGATACCGTTCAGACCCCGAGGTCAAAAATGGCGCGACAACATGGCGACTCCACTGGGGATATCAGATTCTTGACCATAGCAAATCCAGGTTAATTAAATATTGCGCTTTATTTTGCTTTTATTTTTGCAAATGCTTTATATTGTTTGCTTTTCATTTTTTTTTTTGTAAATAACTGCTTTAATTGCTATTCTCTTTTACTGCTTTTCTAAATTGGCATTCCGCTCATATTCCTTCCATTCTGGAAAATTGGCACTATCACACACTCACGCGCTAATGTGCTTCACGCACCCGCAAATTTCTTTCAAGACACCCAAATTTTAGGAGAGTTGGCGCCTTCGTGGAGTTAGATCGGTTCGTCTGATCAGCCGCGTAGCCTTCTCACTCGAGTTGTCCGCTCGGGAACCTTGCGTCTAGTAAGCCAAATCTTAGAAAGCTTAAGATAGAGCTATACCACCCTTTTATATTAAGGCATGCATGCATAAACCTTAGGTGGATTAATCTTTGATATTAACGCCACAATTAGAAATCCACCAAACTTGTCGACGGATTTCACAACCCAACGACCCATTAGCATACTATGTGTAGCGTGATAATGATAGACGGATCCAAGCCTGATCATGACACGCCGAAATTGGAAAAAGTGCACCGTCATTTGGTCGTCATTTCCAAAAAAAGCATTAATGTTTAGCAACTCTGGTCAATCTATCCCAATCTCGCATATCTGACGTTTAGGCCGACCTCTGGCATAAGAGAGGTCTCATGCATATTAGGGCGCGCGCTTGATTTGCATGCTTTTGTTTACTATTGTTGTCGCTAGCAATTCTGTACATATTATTTAATGCAATAATTACCCTTGTTGTAACTCCGGGCTCGAGCACTTGCATTTTTGCAATTTTTGCTGTCACATTGCAATCAGGACTTCTACTGCGTAAATCGCTCTTGAACAACGCGATTTGGACTTCGTGAAGCATCAACCACCAGTCCGGTCGAACAAAGCAGGGGAGTCTTTGACTATATTGCCACACCCTTACATTTTATTATTTTTGTGGCTTGCCTACTCTCACCCATTTGTCATATTTTTTGCAGGAAGACCGTCCTCCGCAAATAGTCGAGGGCGGCCGAAAAAAAAGGAGGAAGAAAATGAAAAAGAAAAAAAAATCGTCACAAGAATGAGCTGGAGTTATGTTGACGGAAAGAAGTCAGCTTATACCAGATTCAACGAAGCATCGCTCTGGGTCCTATATTTTGTATCTTTATACATATTTGCAAATTCAATTGATATGTCTAGTGTTGATTACATAATTCTTTATCATGCATTTTACAACATAATCATCCCGAACTACGCGTGTCTGATTCTCACCATACGGTGTGATACGTAGGCAACTCATCTTGGGTTCGACACCACCACATAAAAAAAAATTAAAATTAATTAATAAAAGGGAGGACATATTTGATTCACCCATGCATTTCAATCATTCTATCACGGCCATTCATTTTTCCATTACATTCTTTTTACTTCGCATTAGTCTTATATTGAACAATCATTTATTTTTCACAGCTTTTATTTTTGCATTTCTTTAATGAATGAATTCTTTTTAAATCATACGTTTTATAACATATCTGAACGAACTACGCACACTTGATTCTCGTCAAAGATGAGATACGTAGGCAGCCCTATGCGGGTTCGGTACCCTTTATTCAAAAAATACAAAAAAATATATTTTATTCATAAATACAAAAAAAATGTTATCCAAAAATACAAAAACATTTTTTTAAGTATCATTGTTTGACTTGGTTGATACCAACACAATTAGGAGTATGCATAGGAAAGAACGAGTAATAATCAATATGGGTTGACTTCGTGGTAAATCATAGATTCTTTTGGTACCTCTTATTCACACCCGTAAATTACATTGTCTTGCATGTTTCCAAGATAAGAATGAAATCAACCTCATCGTTTCATATGCATTGTGTGGTGAGTTTTAGAATAAGTTCAATTGCATTGCATTGTGATCTAGAACTTGGCCTGAATGTTTGTTGAGGCGAAATCCTGAGTAATACTCAGTGTAGGAAATGATCGTAAGCTTTCTTTGACCCATTTGAGCCTTTTCAGCCTACCAAATAACATTATCCGTAGTACACCCCTTTGAGCCTAAAACTTATTCTTTCAATAACCGCATATTACACTTATACCCTTTCTGAGTGTGTACGCACTATCCCTCTCTTGGCCCGACCTCTTTGAGCGCTTTAGAAATGTGCAAGTGGCTGACAAAATTCTGCGTCGAAATTTGCAAAGACAAAAATTGTCAAAGTCCCAAAAGGGAAAAGAAAAACACAAATGACGACTTCACAAAAAGAAGAAATCAAAAGCCCCGACATTATAAAAACAATGAATAAAAATGAGAGAATAACTTTGGAAAAAGGGGGCTCCAAACGAAAGATTCAAAAAGAAGTCAGTACAGAAAAATTGGACAAAAAGAAAGCAGGTCAGCATTAAAGCACACAAATATCAAGCACGGACGTAGTCCAACGCTCGAGGAAGGATTAGTCACTTTTTACCCAAATGATATTCATCCCTTCCCCCAAACCTATATTACAAGCCCGTGACAAGCCCTACATGATTTTATACTAAGGGTTCTCACATTAGTGGATACTTACATGATGACCAAGCCTATGGTATCACAATTGCATGCATTGAACATCCTTTTGAGTGTGAGCGTACTTCTCTAAACGTCCCAAAATTCAAAATACTGGAATATATGTGAGAAATGGGACTTTCTTCAGTGAGGGCATTTGAAACGTGAGATTACGTGTAGTTCGAAACCTTGGCTGCAAGAAAGTGTGTCGATACTTAGGTGTCTGAGGTACCATTTGAAACTATAAGAATTACCCAGAAGTCAGTCTCGGTTAGACTGGAAGTAAATAACGGAATTCCTAAGCACAATACTAATTGTTGGTATCAACTGAAGTCAGAACGTGATGCTGTCTTTCCACTTTTCAGAAGAAAAAAAACAACAAAAAATACATATATAAAAATTCTCATTTTTTGCATCACGAACTACGTCTTGACCTGATTCCTCGGCGGGATCGTGGCGCCACATTGGCTTCTCGTTTTTGAAAATTGTACAATCATTTTCGCATCACGAACTACGTTTGACCTGATTCCCTTGGTGGGATACGTAGGAGGCCATATCGGCTTCGGTCACACTTTTAGGAAAAAATCACAATTCCCTTTGCTTGTAATTGGAACTACGTTCGACCTGATTCCCTTGGCGGATACGTAGGCGGCCATATCGGTCTCGGTCCCACCTTTAGAAATTTTAGCTTTACCAAATTTCGCTTGTAATGAACTACGTCATGACCTGATTCCCTCATGGGATACGTAGGCGGCCTAAATCGGTTTCGGTCACACCATTAGAAATCTTCTCATTGGCTCGCGTGCGACATAATGCGTTTGATTATTCCGAAAAGAGATATGAGCAATTTTTGCCATAGTTAAGTCTTGCCCAGGCGCCCCTCATAACGAAAATTGGGACAATTTTGGGAAACACACCGTGAAGAGATCATACTAAGGATTCCAAAAAGGTGTTCGTTTGGTCAGAACGTGTCATATTCGTCAAATTCGACAAGGCTTTTATACTTTATACGCATGTCATATAAATATTTTATTCTAAAAGATGTTTTGTGCACACCTCATGAAAATGTTTCGTTTTGAAAATACCTTTGGGACATGCTACGTCAAAATTTTTGCTACCAAACATCTCAACGAGATCAGGCAGGGGTTACAGGTCCAAACAAATAAGGCAAACGAGTAGAAAAATCAGGATGCAGAATCAATACGAACCGCCCCCCCCCCCCCCCAAACTCACAAGTTTTCTTTGAGTACAGATTCTTTCCCATTAGTAGAAGCAGAAACAACAGTAAAATTTGGGCGAAACGACAACCGCATTCGCGGATCCGGCCAAGTCGCGGGGACTACATCGCCAGCGAGACTCGCAACATTCGAAGCATTCACATCATCCGGAAGTCGTGCGAGACTACATTACCAATCGCAACATTCAAAGAAGCATTCACGGCGATCCGGTAGTCCGCAGAGACTACATCAAGAATCGCAGCATTCAACAAGCATTCACAGCATCCGGAAGTCGTGCGGAGACTACATCGATGTCGCAGCATTCAACAAGCATTCACAGCATCCAGCAAGTCCGTGCAAAGACTACATCAGCAATCGCGACATTCAGCAAGCATTCGCAGCATCTAGCAAGTCCGTGCAGAGACTATATCAGCAATTGCATCATTCAGCAAGCATTCACAGCTTCCAACAAGCCCGCACAGAGCATTCAACAAGCATTCGCAGCATCCAGCAAGTCCGCACAGAGATTACATCAGCACTCGCAGCATTCAGCAAGCATTCACAACATTCAACACGTCCGTGCAAGGACGAAATCTCAGCATTTGCAGAATCACATCAATACAACCGCCATCACGTTTTACAGGATAACATTTCTACTCATACAATTACATTGCTTATAAATTCATGCGTTAACATTTTTGCCTTAACAATTATGCACTAACTTTTTGCTTAAGTCTTAGCATGCAGGAGCAGGAGCACAACGTGGATTTTCTCTTACAGCGAACCGGGACAATTTGTTGGGGGGCCAACCTTCCCAACGAATGGCAGAAGCGGCCTCGAGCGTCGTTCCACTCATCCCGCATCACCAACAAGCCCAGCATCATCATAAGTCGATATCGATACACCCCTAAGTCCAAATCAGTCTGAGCATGCAAGCGTCAAGAGCCAACTACAAAGTTGACGCGAATCAACCACTCCTTTCCTAAAACTCACAAGTTTTCTTTAAACCAGAATCTTCATATCAGCAAAGGCGGGAGGACAACAATAAGCCCATGCGGGTTACAAACGCACAACGTCTATGCAATGACGTTATCTCAACCCAGGCGAGTCACAAAGCAGGTACGTCCATAAAATGACACCATTTCATTGTAAGCCAATACAACGGTTTCATCTATGCTTCGTCTATGCAACGATGAACATCTGCATCGTGTCTATGCAACGACGCTATTTCATGTAAGCCTATGCAACGACTTCATCTATTTTTCGTTCATGCAACGACGAACATCTGCATCGCGTCTATGCAACGACGTCATTTCATGTAAGTCTATGCAATGACTTCATCTATATTTCGTCTATGCAACGACGAACATCTGCATCGGGTCTATGCAACGACGCCATATCTTCTAAGCCTATTCAACGACTTCATCATGTTTCGGCTATGCAACGACGAGCATCCGCATCGCGTCTATGCAACGACGCCATCTCATGTAAACCTATGCAACAGCTCCATCTATGTTTCATCTATGCAACGACGAGCATCTGCATCGCGCCTATGCAACGACGACATTTCATGTAAGCATATGCAATGACTTCATTTATGTTTCGTCAACGACAAACATCTGCATCGCGTCCATGCAATGACGCCATCAGCATCTACAAACACCTTTTGCATTTGGACCTCAGGAACAAACATTCTAGAGGCATTTCAGGGAACAAACATCATGTCTTTTACAGCACCACATCACTTGTAATCCAGTGTCAATCATAATTCGACACTGAGATAAATTTTGAATCTGCGTCGGCATTGTCTTTAATTTTGCAGCATCACAGCAGCCCAATGTCATCATGATTCGACACTGAGACAATTTTGAATCGACGTCTGCCTGCTTTAATTTTCTAGCATCGCAGCAACCCAGTATCCTCATAATTCGACACTGGGACAAATTTTAAATCTGCATCAGTTTTGCCTTTTATTTTAGCATCACAACGACCCAGTGTCATCATAATTCGACACTGGGACAAATTTTTTGAATCTGCGTCAGCTTTTCGCCCATTCATTTTCTTGATCTTTGTTTTAATTCTGACGATGGGGACAAAATTGGCTACAAGTCAACGTCTTTATCCGAAAACTCTTTCATCGTCTTCGGTCAAAGAGGGACAAGCTGTTGACACTCAATTTTGACTCATCTTTTAGTCATTTCTTGCAATTTTAAGCATTTTAGGACACCGCATTTTAATAATCATTTTTTGCATTTTTTACATAATATTCTATGTTTATTTCTTCACAAAATGGCATTGCATCTTTTTATTTTAAATTAAGCATGATGTCTTTGTTAATATTATGTTTCTATTATTATTACACCGTTGTTTTATTTTATAAATGTTTGCATCTCTTTAAATAATTAATTGGCATCCCGTTTTTATTTTTAATTAGGCATTAAACATTTCTTAAATATTGTATTTTATTATTATTGCATCGACATTTTTATTTGGATAATTTTGTATATTTTTAAATAATTTTTCTTTTAAATAATAAATCCGTTTTGCATTTTTGTCGAACCAATCCAGTCCGAGGCACAATCCGGATCGGTCCAATCCGCCGAAAACCGAAGCCCAAAAATGAGGCCCAGTACACCTTTCATCTTTTTTCCCCCAAAATCCAAAACTAAATCTAAACCTAATCCCACACTATAAATAAAACTATTCTCTCCCTATTCTAGAGGACATCAGCCGCACACCCCTATACTCTTCTTACTCTCTTTCTCTTTGTGATGTTGCTGTGATTCTCCATTAATGGACAAAAAAAGACCCCTCATCTCTTTCAAATTGATGAACCACCACCAAAATAATCACAACTCAGACCCCCAGCTCCGTCCAAATCCACGAACCTCACCTCTCTCACACTCCCTGCCAAACCCGGCCTCCGTCGACCATACCTGGTGAATCCATCGCTTCAGCGGCGTTAGGCCTTCGCCCGAGGAGACGCTGACCTCTTTCCTCTTTTTGGCGTGTTGTCTGCTTCATCTTGTTTGGACTGATTTTTATGTTTTTTTTGTATCTCGCCGGAGTTTTTAGAACTCCGGCGACCTGTCGGTTTCTCTTTTTTGCAATTATCGATTGTTGGTTTTGCTGTTTGGACAGATTTTATATTTTGGATAGCTTGACGGAGTCTGAAAACCCGGCGATGTTGATGTGTTGTTGTTACTTACTACTACTGCTCCGATTATTGTTTGTCTTTTTGAACTGATTTTGAGCTTTTTTTTTACTCTGGTCGGAGTTCTAAAACTCCGGCGATGTCCGTCGGTTTCTATTCTGTTAGAATTGTTGCGTTCTGTTGGTGGGTTAATTTGACATGACTTTTGCGGCAGAATTATGTTGTTGTTGTCTTCACCGATTTTTCGGGTCATTTTTGCTTACTGCTTTGCTGTTTAATGTTCTTGGGGTTCAGATTGATTTTTTGACGATCTTGCCTTTTATTTTATTTTATTAAACTGGTAAAACATATATTGCACGTTTGGTATTTACTTATTTGAACAAGATACTACACTTTGTTGGCTGATGAAGAAATCTTCGTCTGATTTCCAAGGCCTCTCCTGTACAAAAGACGAATTTATTTTTGGCTTTACTTATTAATTATTGTCATTACTTTAAAATTATTCATTCTATTACTAATACTTTTACTAAGTGTTTATACAGGTACCCGGAGATGCATTTCAAAAAGAATGTTCAGGAGTTCTATCTTATGTCGCATTTAATTTTAGTTTTATTATTCTGTATAGCATTTTATTTTAATTGTAAATTATGAAAAATGCTTAGAGTAGGTAGAATAAAAGCCAATATATAATTAACCTAGGTTTGAACGGATAACCGCAAGTTAGCGGATCTTAAAGGATGCCTAACCCCTTCCATTTAGGATAATGAAGAACCCTGATCCAGAATCTCATTAATTTCGCAGACCATTAAATGGAGATTAATTACAGTATTTTTATTGCAATAAATCAAGTGTCCTAATTCACTTAACTAATTAGGTGTCGACTCCTCAAAATAAGCATTATTGCTCCATCCAGAGAACCGCGCCAAAGAGCAATGTTGCGGATACCGTTCAGACCCCGAGGTCAAAAACGGGCGCGACAATACTTATCATTATTATTATTACTACTACATAATAATTCATTAATTATTAGTTGTCATATTTGTGCATTATAAATTTACAATCCAAAGGAGTCCAATGTCCAACATCCAAATTTCGGATATCCGATTTTTTTCGGATCGAATTCGGATCATAATTTTACCGATCCGAAATTTTTGGATATCCAAAATTTCGGATCGGATAATCCAAAATGAACAACCCTACCACCCCCCACATTTCCCATGCCACATCACCCGTAACCCAACCCCCGTACCCACACACCAAATGAAAACTCACACCAAACACGAGATTTTTAAACCAAAAGTCCACTTCAACCTATTCACACAATCCATATCACATATACCTAAAAACCCAAAACTAGCCAAACTTGACCCTAATTGAAATGCGGCCATGCGTGGAGAGTTTGATGCGCTTACCACTCAACACACGTGGGATCTTGTTCCGAGGCCAGAGGGGGTAAATATGATTCGTTGCATGTGGCCCTTTCATCATAAGTTCAGAGACAATGATGATCTTGAACGTCACAATGCCAGAATTATGGCAAATGGCACAGGGCAGTAGAAGGGAATTAATGTGGTGAGACATTTAGTCCGGTAGTTAAACCGACTACCATTCACACTATTCTGAGCATAGCTATGCGTAAGAACTGTCTGATTCATTAATACGTTCGTACATGGAGATTTGAAAGAAACTGTTACATGCATCAACCACCAGACTTTGTACATCCAGAGGCTCCTCATTATGTCTGTAGTCTATGTAAATAACTGTATGGATTGAAACAAGCCCTCAGGGCTTGGTATGAGTGTTTTGTTACTTACATTATGCAGATTGGGTTTGTGTGCAGCAAATGTGACCATTAACTATTTATTTTTCATCGAGGTCGTGACATTGCATACTTGTTATTATATGTAGATGATATTTTTCTGACTGCCTCTTCTGATGTGTTGAAAAATGAGATCATTATGCTGCTTAAATCCGAATTTGCTATGACAAATTTAGGAAAGTTGAGTTACTTCTTCAAGTTTTTTGTGACCAGATCTGTAGATACTATGTTCCTCTACAACGTAAGTATGCCGAAAAAATTGTGTACAGGGCTAAAATGACAAATTGCAAAATCATGCATACTCCGATCGACTCAAAGTAGAAACTCAGTGTTGTTGATGGTGATCCGGTGTCCAATCCTACTATCTATAAGAGTCTCGCAAGTACACTTCAGTATCTTACATTTACTAGGCATGATATTGCATATAATGTTCAGCAGGTGTGTTTATTTATGCATGCCCCAGGGAGCCACACTTTACAACTTTTAAATGTATCATTTAATACGTTAAGGACACACTTGATTATGAATTACATCTCTACCCTCTGCATCGATCAAGCTGATATCATATACGGACGCCAATTAGGTAGGCTAGGTTGTTCAGACATACGACGTTCCATGTCAGACTACTGTGTGTTCTTAGGAGATAATCTTATCTCGTGGTCTGCCAAGAGGCAAGTCACACCCTCCCGATCGAGTGTAGAAGCAGAATATAGAGGCATTGCAAACGTTGTACTTGAGATCTGCTAGCTCTGAAACCTCTCTTAAACTGATGTGTCCCTTACGTAAGGCATCTATGGTTTACTTTGATTACATATTTGCGACCTACTTATCTCATAACCCGGTTTAGCATCAGGGAACCAAACATATTGAGATGGATATACATTTCATTCGTGAGAAGGTTGCTATAGGTCATGTTAAGGTGTTGCATGTGCATTCTTCGTATCAGTATGCAGATATTTTCACTAAGGGACTCCCTCGACATTTGTTCCTAGACTTTAGATCCAGTCTCAGCGTCCGACCTCCTCCCGCTCCGATCGAGCGGATGTGATAGCGAATATTATCATATATTCACCGTATATTCTGTAATTAATATTTATGTGTAATTATGGTAAATATAGATCCTCATTCAATTAGGATTCAATACTGTACACACTATATATATTTATATTAATAAAAAAAACTACTCAAAGGAGATTAATACAATCTTACCATCAGAATAAGCAATGACCTTTACAACAAATATTGTTATCCAAGTGATGCTTATACCCCTGCCTAATTAACTCTGCCCTTTTTTTTCATAAATAGCTATTAAGTAATAGGGAATTTTTTTACGTTAACAATGAATTTTACGAGTCTCCCTCATATTGGCACAGAGCCAAAACAAATCATTTATTTCTTCAATGACTGCTTAACCTAAAATCCAGGCTTCCTTGATGTTCTTAGAAATTAATTTATCAATATATGTCTCAAATACTTTCTGTGGCAATCTAGCACACTCACCCTAGGTTCAATTGAACCCACTGCTTTTGATTTGAGCCATGTGTTTACACATGTACAAAAAAGCTAAGTTCATATGTAGTTTATTTACATGTATATATCAAACATAATCACTATGAATTCATCGATTCTAAATTCTAAATTCTGAATTTGCCTCTAGATACTTATATCATGCAATTTAACACGATACAAACACTTACTCTTCTAAAGCTAACTGATATTGCAAATAGCAAAAGATCATTAAAATAGAGGAAGCTTAGTGTTCAGATAGTAAATATAGAAGCATTGCACCAATTGATCTAAATACTGCGCCATTGTGCCTTTCTTTTAATACGTGTGAATATGTACTTACAGTCGTGTATGTAGAGCTCTGATTATTCTGGGGAAATGAATAGACATCTTGCCCCCCATAGTATATCGATGAGCTCAGATGGCATGGCTGTACTTTTTCGTTCTGATAAAATGAACTCGGCTGCTTCTTTTGTCCGGCCTGGCTGGCAGCTTCCGTGCTAGTAGGAGTACTTCCTGAAAAAAGAAAGTGTGAAAAATATGAATTTGGTTTCATTTTGCAGTATGAAAAATATAAAAAACTCCTTAGTTAAACTTGTAGAATAGTGTAATTCTCCTTGGTCGGAGGCTTCTCATTAATGCAATATATATAGGTCTTTACAATTACAAAACCTAATTGGAGAAGGATCTCTAAACCTAATTGGAGAATGATCTCTACTTTACATACTTACACTAGAATAATAATTACAGAATATATGAAGATTATTAATATATTCTCTATCACACCCCCTCAGTCGGAAAGGGAGGAGGCCGGACGCTGAAACTGGATCTGAAGTCAAAAAAACAGCTGCCGAGGAAGTCCCTTAGTGAATATATCTGTGTACTGATAGAAAGATGGAACATGTAACACCCGAACATGGCACATGGCAACCTTCTCACGAACAAAATAAATATCCATCTCAATATGTTTGGTTCGCTGATGCTGAACTGGATTAGCAGATAAGTAAACATCAGATATTTTATCACAGTAGACAAGAAATGTCTTACATAAGAGACAATGAAGCTCTAAAAGGAGGTTATAAGCCAACAAATTTTGACAACATTCGCACACCTCTATATTATGCTTCTACATTCAAACGGAAAAGTGTGGCTTGCCGTTTTGCAGACCATGAGATAAGGTTATCACCCAAAAATACACAATAGCCGAAAGTGGATCGACGTGTGTCTGGCCAACCGCCCCAATCTGTGTTCGTATATGATATCAGGCCGGTCAGTGCAGATGGATAAATATGTAACTCATGGTCAAGAGTACACTTAACATATCAAATGATACATTTAAGGGCTGTGAAGTGAGGCTCACTGAGATCATGCATGAACAAATACACATGTTGAACCGCATAGGCAATATCGGGCTTAGTGAAAGTAAGATACTAAAGTGCACCAGCGAGACTCCTATAAAGAGAAGGATTAAGCCCCAAATCTTTGTCATCCGTGCTAAGCTTTGACTTGAAGTCGACTGGAGTGGGCATAATTTTGCAGTTTGTCATTTTAGCCTGTAAACAATCTCTTCGGCATACTTGCGCTGACATATGAACATTGCATTCTCGAATCTAGTCACAAAAATCCCCAAGAAATAACTAAACTTACCCAAGTCTATCATGTCAAATTCGAATTTGAGCATGGTAATGATCTCGTTCTTCAGCAAATCAAAAGAGGCAGTCAGTACAATATTGTCGACGTAGAGCAAAAGGTATGCAGTGTCATTACCTCGATGAAAAATAAAAAGTGAATTATCACTTTTGCTGCATATGAACCCAATCTGCAAGATATAAGTGGCAAAACGGTCATACCAACCCTGGGGGCTTGTTTCAAGTCATAAAGTGACTTTCGAAGCCGACATACATAGTAAGGAGATGAAGGATGCACAAAGTCAGATGGTTGATGCATGTACCATGTAAGAACATGTTTTTCACATCAAGCTGATGAATTGGCCAATTCTTTCTCATAGCTATGCTTAAAACAGTGCGAATAGTCACTGGTTTAACCACTGGACTGAATGTCTTACCACAATCAGCTCCCTCTTGTTGCCCCATGCCATTAGCCACAAGTCTTGTCTTATGGCGTTCAAGCTCACCACTATCTCTGAATTTGTGACAATATAGCCACATGCAACGAATCACATTCACCCCCTCTGGTCTCGGGACAAGATCCCAAGTGCGTTGTGTAGTGAGCGCATTAAATTCCTCACGCATGGTTGCATTCCAATTCGGATCAAGCTTGGTTAATTTGGGTTTATAAATATAGGTGAGGTGGTCTGAGTGGATAGATTAAAGTGGACTTTCGGTTCGAAATCCCATGATGGGCACGAGTTTCCATATGGTGGGTCGGAATCGTGACCTTTGGGCTGACGGGAAGTGGGGGCAGTGCGGACGAGTGGGTGACGGTACTGTGGGCAGTGTGGTTGGCGAGGGTTGTGGGGCCGTTGGTGGTAGAGGGGTGGTTGACGGGTGATGCTGGGTGTCGATGGGGTCAGGCGGTGAGAGGGACTGGTCGACCAAGCATGATCGGTCGACGGAGTAGGTGGTCAGCGATATGGTGGACCGGTCGATAGAGACAGGAGACAGCGATGGAGCAAGAGCGGGGTGTTTGACGGGACTTGGGCAGTGACATAATATGTATGGCATTTCGCAGGAGAGAAGAAGTGTTCGGGTCATTAAGGAAGCCGTAATGAGTTAGTTGAAGTTGTTGGACGTTTGCAAACGGGAAAACGTTTTCCTCAAATCTGACATGGAGAGAGACTAGGATTTTATGTGTGGACAATTCATAGCATAAGTATCCATATGGTTCGACTGGAAACCTAAGAATACGCAAGGAGAGATGCGAGGTGCTAATTTGTGAGGGGCCATAGAGGCAAGATTTATGTAGCATAGACAACCGAAAATCCGAAGGTGATCATATAAAGGGATCCGACGAAATAAAATTTTGGTAGTGGTTTTATTTGAAGGGTACGGATAGGTAATATATTAAGAAGGTATTCTACCATTCTAACGCGTATACCCAAATGGGAGAAGGAAGAGAGGCATGAAAGAACATTGTACGGATCATATTGTTAATAGTGCAGAGTATCATTTCAGATTTACCATTTCGAGGTGAGGTATGAGGGCACGAGAATCAAAACACCAAGCCATTGTCTGCACAAAATTTATGAAAGGGAAAATTGTTAAACTCACGACCATTGTCACATTGAAATGATTTTATGGCTTTTTAAAACTGTGTTTTAACATATGTTCGAAATTCAAGAAACGTGGAGTAAACTTGAGACTTATATTTGTGCGGATAGACCCAAATAAAGTGAGAGAAGTCATCTAATAAAGCTAAATAATATTTACGATCCATTTTGCTAGTAATGGGAGATGTCCATAAATTCGCATGAATGATGTGAAAAGGAGAAAAAATAACACTTAAGGATGACGTAAACAGAAGTCTAACATGCTTTCCTAGAGGACAAGAGTGACAATTTTGGGCAATTTTCTCTTTATTACATTGAATTAAATTGTGACTTCTAAGAAAGTTAAAAACTGGTGCTCCCGGGTGTCCAAGTCTACTGTGTCAATTTGATGGAGAGTTTGCAGATAGGGAGGTAAGTGGATTGACACTTGCGGAGAAATTGGATGAAAAAGGATATAGGTCCCCCACACTATTACATCTCATAAGAATTGTCCCCGTACATAGGTCTTTCACAGAAAAACCAAAAGGGTCAAACTCAATAGATACAGAATTGTCACTAGCAAATTTTCTAACAGAGATTAAGTTTCTAATGATGTTAGGAGCATATAGGACATTTTTAGGGTAAATGGTGGGTGAAGTGATTGTGTTTGAGTGGTGTTGTAGCCTTGAATTAGAATGTGATTACCATTGCCGACCAAAATAAATGGAGGATTGTTCAAATTAAATAGGTGAGTAAGATTATTAGAGTCGCGAGTGAAGTGGGATGTGACACCTGTATCCATTTACCATGCATCGTTCGGCTGCTAGAGATTCATAGTGATGTAAGTCTGACTCAGTTCGGCAGGGGTCATGAGACCGTAAGCTTACTGTTGGGCCGTGGAGAAGTTGGACTGGTGTTGGTGGCCTTGTGTACCGTGGGCATGGAGGTGGACCCAAGATGCTGGGTTGCAACAAGGAATATCGTGCCATGTTCGTGGATGGTAGGTTAGATAGAAAGATGAGGTTGTTGAAGAACCCTAAAAGCGAGCGATACGCTTTTCTTGTAAATTGGATATTTTAGAAAAGTTCAGCACAATATTCTACCCGTACGGATGCAGCTAATGATAAAGACAACAATAATGTACTGGTGGAAAGAAGTATCAGTAAAGAGAAATTACTAGAGGTCGAACAAGCTTAGACTTGATCTGAGAGTTGGAAGAACAATGTAGAAGATCTGAAGAGATGCTGAAACTTGAGCATCTGGATCTGTGCAAGGAAGTAGAAAGGCTTGAAATGGAGTTAAGCATGCTTAGCAAAGAAAGAGTAGATTTATTAGCTCATTTTAGGGAATCAGTTTCAGGACTAGAGAGAGGGGGGAATTGGGATAATTTGATGAGAGGAGGCTAGGGTTTGACTTTTAATATCACGTAGAATAATATAATTCTCCTTGGTTGGATGTTTTTCATTAATGCAATATATATATAGGTGTTTACAATTACAAAACTTAATTGGAGAAGCATCTCTAAACCTAATTGGAGAATGATCTCTACTTTACATAATTACACTAGAATAATAGTTACACAATATATGAATATTAATATATTCTTAGTTTTGATATTTAGAGGAAATCATTGTATATGTCCCTCGCTAACGGTGTATATGTCCCTCGCTAACAGGAAAAGAACTTGCCATTAAAGCATAATTTCAGAGAGACTACTCTCACCCAAGTGGAAAGCTTATATTTCTGTAATTTCCATAAATTATATTGTGATTAGGAATAAATGTTAGATCTTCTTCAATTCTATTATAGAAACACAACACAAAGATCTTGCTCCTTATATAGGAGGAGCTCTGACTGAATATTTTAAGTATCGTGTTTCCATGATAATAATCTCACCAATCCCTTGTATTCCCAACCAAACTACTTCCTTTTCCCCAAAGATATAACATCACTAACCTGAAGATCCACCTTTAGCATTTCTTGCCTGAATCACAGGATCTTGCTTTGATTGCTCCGAATTCACCGATCCATGTACCTTAATAAGAAAAGAATTAAGAAAGAACATTCCCATCTAATTTTAACATAATATAGCAACTTCTGTTTTTCCATATTCTATTCTTGTCTAAATTATTCTCTCTACTAAGAAAAATTCTCAAAATTGAGGAAGCTCCTTATTTCCCTTTACAACTTTAACCAATTAGGTCAACTTTAACCTAAAAATCATAATTCATCAAGGAATCAAGGCTACAATATCCTCAAAACCCACTCTGTTCATTTCTTATTTTATTTTAATTTCAATTTTCCACCTAAATCTATTTAGTTAACGAACAACATATCAACAATAACAATAACAACAACATATCAACAATAACAATAACAACAACAAAATACACAATATGATCCCACTAGGTGGGGTCTGAGATGGTAGATTCTATGAAGACTTTACCTTAACTTTTGACTAATAGAGAAGTTGTTTTCGATAGACTCGGATCAAGTAGAATAACATATCAAGAAAAATATAAATTTGGAAAATACATAAACAGAGTATGACCTTCGTAAACACATTAAGTACAAGAAAACAATATATTCTTTTTCCTCCTTAAACAACTATGAAAACACAAAAACAAAGCAAACCTCACAACATAATATACAATCATTCATTACAAAAATTATTGACAGCCCAAAATTGATCAACAAAAAAAGAATCATACCTTGTTTGGAGGGGGGAAAATAGAACCTAAAATTCCAGAAGATGAGGAAGCAGAAGTTTCCTTAGAACCAAAAAGATCAGAAGTAAATGAAGAACTTGTTGTTTTTTTTGTTCCTTCCATTTTTTTTCCCTTCAAAAAGTTAAAAACTTTGGTTGAAATTTGACGAGATTCAACTCAGTTTATATAGGAAAACCACCGTAAAAAAAAGGATCAGATAATAAAACGTATAATAAAGGCCCACAGCTTTTTATTTCCCCAGAAAAACAGAGGAAAAAGGGAAAGAATAAAAAGAGGGAGTAATAAACTACTTAACAAATAGTGAACGAATTATATGAGTCGCATACATGAAATAATATTGTAATGAGAAATGTACATTCTCCATAAACCACTCTAGAAGAGATAAGATGTCACACCCCCAAAATTTGCTCGGAAGTGATTATTAATCAACATACAAATGGACGGTTTGGGCTGAAATTGAGCGGATCGAATCAATAGATTGATGGACCAATACTCAACTCGTCCATAGATTACATGAACTAAGATGGGTCATAACCTAACTTGACTCATTACTTTTATAAATTTCAAACTTACCTTCTATTATGTTATTTTATTTTGTATGATATTTGATTTTTTCATATAAAAATAAAAATAATATTTTTAATTATTTTTTTCATTTTTTATAAAAGTAAAATAAATATATGAAATAATGTGTCGGAGGGCGGGGGTAGTGATTGGGGGTGGGGGGGGCTAGGTAGCGGGGTAAGAAAAGTTTCTCATTTTATAATTTTTTTTGTATAAGTAAAATAAATATATAAAGTAAAAACTTCGGGTGGGTAATGGGGATGGGGTAAGCAATTTTATCTCATTTTTTATAAAAAGTTTATAAAAGTAAAATAATTATACAAAATAGAAAATTTAGGGGTGGGGTGGGCGGGGTAGTGGCGGGGTGGGGTGATGGGATACGAAAAATTTCTCAATTTTAATAAAATATTATATATAAGTAAAATAAATATATAAAAAATAAAATAAAAACTTTGGGGGTGGTGTGGGAGAGCAGGGGGTTGGGGAGGGAGGAAGAAAATTTCATATTTTTAATAATGTTTTTATAAAAGTAAAAAACTATGAAATAAAAATTTAAGGATGAGTGTTACACCCCGGAATACCAGAGCTACTAATTGAGAACGTGATTAAGGATTTAAGATTTGAATTTTGGAAGGAAAGAATTATTACATTTTCTTAAAGAAAATTTCGGAAAAATGTGAAGACGATAATTTGTTAACTTGGAGTTCAATTCTCCTAATTGGAGGTACGAAATTAGTTTTGGATTTTGAAGTCTCGGATTTGGTCATGTGAGACTCACCAGAAATTTTATAATGTTGTGGGGCCCATGATATTTTTAGATATTTTGGTCAAGTATAAAATTATTTTGGTGAAGAATTATTTTGGACCAATAGGAGGGTGACACGTGTCACCCCTCCACTTGTCTTGCAAAGATAATTACACATTAGATATTTTGAGACTAAGGGGGGGGGGGGGACAAGTGGACTAGTGGGTCCCACTCCACTTGGCTATACATATCCAAGTCTTGCAAGACTTGGATCACTTTACACTTAGACAAAAATGAGCTCTCATCTTCTCCCTTTAGCTCATGATTTTCGAGAGTCTCCATAGCCATAAAGTGAAGATTGAGAATCACTAATCCTCTTAGATTAAGCTCCTAAACCAAGTGCTAAGCCAAGATTAATACTCCACCTTGAAAACTTGTCTTGGCCGAAAGTTGGTGAGAAAACCCTAGCTTGTTCGTCGACTTTTTGGAGGTAAAACGTGAAGGGAAGTTGGTTATAAGCTTGTATAGGATACATGGAAGTGATTGGAACTTGAATAAGTGGAGCGAAACGAAAACTGTGGACAAATAACGTGTAGACTGTTTTGACGTTTTTGGGCAAGATTTGAGGTAATATTTCGTCCTCCTCTTGAAGTAATTGGATATTACATATTGTTATAGTATATAGATGAACTTGTGTTAAGGAAGAAATGGAAAATAAGAAGTGTATGTGATAGATGTTGGTGTTGGCCGAGAATGGACTATTTTCGGATCCTTGAATTTTCGTTGGTTGTGTTGTTGTTATCTTCACCTATTGCATGTTATAATGGAATAATATTATTGTTAATAAGTTGATATAACTTATATATAAGTTTTGGAACTTGAATTGGAATAAAAAGGATTAATGAAAAAGTTATCGGATTATAGTTGTTGGCCGTGGAATCTATAAAATTGTTGAACGTTATTATGCAATTTTTATGGGTTGTTTTGTGGTGTTAGGCTGCTGGAAAATCAGCCACCTATATGCATGATTAATGTGGTAATTGTTAATGGAAGTCCTAAGAGATTAAGGGTGTAGAAAGGTATTAAAAGGCTTCACTTTGTTCCCTTGTTGATGTTGGATATTGGATTGATTTTTATGGACTGTTTTGGTAGATTAAGGGGCTGAATTTTACACGTCAAGTAGGCGTGTAATCCCCTTTGGTTAACTGTTGGTTGTGCCTCAAATGAGGCTTGCTTGTTGTTGAATTTGGGCCTTGGAAAAGGTGGAAAAGTACGTATAAACGGGGGAAGTGCTGCCCAAATTTTCGTAGAATAAGAGGACCATTACTTGGTATAAGTCTTATACTAGTATGTATGAAGTTGATAGAAGTATTATTGTTGTTATAGGTTGAGGTACTACTTGTGGAGTTTTCTACTTGGCGTGTGGAATATCCGATAAGGTTGAAGTACCTATTCGGGGCGTATTCTACTTGTCGTGTTGGTTAGTCGTCAATGAGGTATGTGAACCTCTTCCTTCTCTCTTTTGTCATGTTCTTTGTGTGAACCATAACTGTGGTATTGTTTCAAAAGTTATTCTACTCTTAGAAGTTAAGGAGTATTCATGTTATTGATTCTATGCTAAAGGCATGTCTAAATTATTCCTAAGTCCTTACCATGTCTTATGGGAGATGTTGGTAAGAGCTTTTAGTAAACGTTGGAGTTGAATTGATCTTGCTAGTTACAACACTAATGAGAAAAGGTATCGAACAAGCCATTGCAACGTTAAATGAAAAAGAAATCGACAATCAATTATATTGAAATGAGTAGAATGTCATCCATCTGCATAGAAGCTAAGATATAACCAGTTCGTTTTACATTTTCTAGGTTCACAACTGATTAGATAAAATCTCATGATATATATTTATCACGACTCATAAATGGATTAATTTGTCAATTCGGATCGGTTATCACTATGCAAATATTTTCATATTGTTAGCCAGAGGAGCGACATGAATCTAGATTTCATGTGGTATATGAGGTGGTAGTAACTTGATGTTAAAAGTATATTTGTCTTGATTTTAAAAGTAGAAGTCACTTGGATTTAAAAGAGTAGGTACCTTGATGCTACAAGTGTTAGTGTCTTTGGGTTTTATAAAGGAAATGAGGTATGATGAACGTACATAGTACTTTGGGTTTAATTTCCCTAATTTTACATGACATGATAATACCTTGAGTCTTCTAAAATGATAGTTCATTCATTTTATTATATGGAGTGTCAGAAGATGTTTAAATTTCATTTGATTGCATTGATACACCGAGTCCCACAACGGGTCGGGTTATGTTATAGATGCAATACACCGAGTCCCGCAAATGGGTCGGGTTACGTCATATAAAGAGCATTACACCGAGTCCCACAAATGGGTCGGGTTACATTATACAAAAGATTACACCGAGCCCCACAATGGGCCGGGTTATGTCATGTAGATGCATACACCGAGTCCCATCATGGGCCGGGTTACGTCACATTTTGAAGCATTACACCGAGTCCCACAAATGGGCTACATGTTGAAGCATACACCGAGTTCCGCAAATGGGCCGGGTTACGTCACACATATTGATAATTACATCGAGCCCCAAATGGGTCGGGTTATGTTATATTGATGAGTCCATCGAGTCCCTCACTAGAGGTTCGGAAACGTTGTATATATTTCATGGAGTAACTCCCATGACGTGAGATGGTACACACTCACTGCGGGTCTGAAGGACTCATGCGGGTTCAATTCCCAGGACACATTCCATGGATTAGCTCTCCGTGATGCGAGTATCGTGTACAGATGCTCATTGCGGGTCCACAAGACCCATGCGGGTGAAATAGTCCCATGCGTAGGATTGCATAATGATTCAGAGGGCGGATGACCCTGATTTTGACATGACTTTCATATTTTGAAATGGTATTTGGAAGTGGTACTGTGAAACAGTGGTACAGTGGTACAGTGGTACAGTGATACAGTTGGCTCTTATTTTTTTTATATGGCACGGTAAGATCTGGTATTTGAGTTTTCATATTTGCCCCTGTCATTCTTTTGTACAGATATGATATTGTTTAATGTACTTCATGTTTACATACTTGGTACCTTGTTATACTGACCCCCTTCAGGGGTCTGCGTTCATGCCCGCAGGTATTAGGTACTCAGTTGGGTGATCCGCGAGCTTAGGATCCTTGTTCAGCATTTTGGGATAGCTCCAATGTTCTGGAGCTTGTCATATTGGCACAGGTCTTCCATTACGGCTAGGTATATTCAGGGGTACGGCGGGTCCTTGTACCGTCATAGTTTAATGTCCAAACTCTTAGAGGTCTATATTCATATTTGGGTTGGACTTGCTTGAGTTGTATTTATATTGATGTATAGTTGTAGTCTCATTCGGGTGTTATATATTATGGCAGCCTTGTCGGCTTTGCCTTTGCAAAAAAATGAAGATTAGTGTTGTTTAGCTTCCGCGGGTTACTTGTGTTGTATGGGTAGAAGGGTGCCCAGGTAGGGCACCAGTCGTGGGCCCGGGGTTCGGGTCGTGACAAGAGTGGTATCGTGAGCGATTAGTCTCTGAATGTCTACAGCATGCGATGAAGTCTTGGTTATCGGTGTGTTGTGCACCACACTCATAAATATGAGGCTATAGTACATTTAGGATTGGTTTCTATTCTTCTTACTCCAAGATCATGTGATAGAGCTGTGTGGTTAGGGTAGTCCCTCCATAACATATTTTTGTGATTGCAGCTATGAGAAAGCGACATCGGCCCAGAAAGGAAATATTTGGACTTAGTATCCATGTTGGTAAAATTGTTGTAGAGTTTGTATAATGATGATATACATCTATGCGGACATATTTATTTGGGGCCATGTGTGTGTTGTCTGAAGCAATTGTGGGTTATCATGTGATGGTTAGGCTTTATAAATTGCTTGTAAGGTGTGAAACAGTTTAATGAATCCACATCAAGGTTATATATGTGCTATTTGGAATAATTAGGAGGTGATGAGCTGTCAGGAAAGGTGATGAACCCTTAGGAGATCATGTTTAATTGACTTAAGGACATACCATGTTGTTAGATTAAGTTGTGTTGTATGCTTAAGTGATTTGTACAAATAATATTTGTATGGAGTAAATAGGGTTGTTGTGATTAGGACAACATGATTTTGAGATATTGAGAAGCCGTCTTGCCCGTATACGAGGAGAAATAATGTAAGCTTGGGACATGAAATATTTGAGGATCTTAGAGTATTGGATAGTCGTTGAGACCTTAGATAGACAAGGCCTTCAAGAGTAAAGTATTTTATGTGTGATTGTGGTTAAAATACATAGTATATGTGAAGTATATTAGAGGTGATGATTCCTTAGTTTGAGTATAAACCACTTGGGATTGATGTTGATGATTGTTGAGCCGATTGGGAATTTGTATAGCTTGAGACCTTAGATGAACATTCGAGAACGAATGTTTCTAAGGGGGAAGGATGTTACACCCCGTAATACCAGGGCTACTAATTGAGAACGTGATTAAGGATTTAAGATTTGAATTTTGGAAGGAAAGAATTATTACATTTTCTTAAGGAAAATTTGGGAAAAATGTGAAGACGACAATTTGTTAACTTGAAGTTCAATTCTCCTAATTTGAGGTACGGAATTAGTTTTGGATTTTGAAGTCTCGAATTTGGTCATATGGGGCCCATCAAAAAATTTATAATTTTATGGGGCCCACGAGATTTTTAGATAATTTGGTCAAGTATAGAAATTATTTTGGTGAAGAATTATTTTGGACCAATAGGAGGGTGACACGTGTCACCCCTCCACTTGTCTTGCAAAGATGACTACACATTAGATATTTTGACACTAAGGGGGGACAAGTGAACTAGTGGGTCCCACTCCACTTGGCTATACATATCCAAGTCTTGCAAGACTTGGATCACTTTACACTTAGACAAAAATGAGCTCTCATCTTCTCCAGTTAGCTCATGATTTTCGAGAGCACCCATAGCCATAAAGTGAAGATTGAGAATCACTAATCCTCTTAGATTAAGCTCCTAAACCAAGTGCTAAGCCAAGATTAATACTCCACCTTGAAAACTTGTCTTGGCCGAAAGTTGGTGAGAAAACCCTAGCTTGTTCGTCGACTTTTTGGAGGTAAAACATGAAGGAAAGTTGGTTATAAGCTTGTATAGGATACATTGAAGTGATTGGAACTTGAAGAAGTGGAGTGAAACGAAAACTGTGGAGAAATAACGTATGGACTATTTTGACGTTTTTGGGCAAGAGTTGAGGTAATATTTCGTCCTCCTCTTGAAGTAATTGGATATTATATATTGTTATAGTATATAGATGAACTTGTGTTAAGGAAGAAATGGAAAATAAGAAGTGTATGTGATAGATGTTGGTGTTGGCCGATAATGGACTATTTTCGGATCCTTGGATTTTTGTTGGATGTGTTGTTGTTATCTTCACCTATTGCATGTTATAATGGAGTAATATTGTTGTTAATAAGTTGATATAACTTATATAGAAGTTTTGGAACTTGAATTGGAATAAAAAGGATTAAGGAAAGAGTTATCGGATTGTAGTTGTTGGCCGTGGAATCTATAAAACTGTTGGACGTTATTATGCAGTTTTTATGGGTTGTTTTGTGGTGTTAGGCTGCTGTAAAATCAGCCACATATATGCATGATTAATGTGGTAATTGTTAATGGAAGTCCTAAGAGATTAAGGGTGTAGAAAGGTATTAAAAGGCTTCACTTTGTACCCTTGTTGATGGATATTGGACTGATTTTTATGGACTGTTTTGATAGATTAAGGGGCTGAATTTTACACGTCAAGTAGGCGTGTAATCCCATTTGATTAACTGTTGGTTGTGCCTTAAATGAGGCTTGATTGTTGTTGAATTTGGGCCTTGGAAAAGGTGAAAAAGTACGTATAAACGGGGAAAGTGCTGCCCAAATTTTCGTAGAATAAGAGGACCATTACTTGGTATAAGTCTTATACTAGTATGTATGAAGTTGATAGAAGTATTATTCTTGTTATGGGTTGAGGTACTACTTGTGGCATTTTCTATTTAACGTGTGGAATAGCTGATAAGGTTGAAGTACCTATTCGGGGCGTATTCTACTTGTCGTGTTGCTTAGTCGTCAATGAGGTATGTGAACCTCTTCCTTCTCTCTTTTGGCAGGTTCTTTGTGTGAACCATAACGGTGGTATCGTTTCAAAAGTTATTATACTCTTAGAAGTTAAGGAGTATTCATGTTATTGATTCTATGCTAAAGGCATGTCTAAATTATTCCTAAGTCCTTACCAAGTCTTATGGGAGATGTTGGTAAGAGCTTTTAGTAAACGTTGGAGTCGAATTGATCTTGCTAGTTAAAACACTAATGATAAAAGGTATCGAACAAGCCATTGCAACGTTAAATGAAAAAGGAATCGACAATCAATTATATTGAAATGAGTATAATGTCATCCATCTGCATAGAAGCTAAGATATAACCAGTTCGTTTTACATTTTCTAGGTTCACAGCTGATTAGTTAAAATCTCATGATATATATTAATCATGACTCATAAATGGATTAATATGCCAATTCGGATCGGTTATCACTATGCAAATATTTCCATAATGTTAGCCAGAGGAGCGACATGAATCTAGATTTCATGTGGTACATGAGGTGGTAGTAACTTGATGTTAAAAGTATATTTGTCTTGATTTTAAAAGTAGAAGTCACTTGGATTTAAAAGAGTAGGTGTCTTGATGCTACAAGTGTTAGTGTATTTGGGTTTTATAAAGGAAAGGAGGTATGATGAACGTACATAGTACTTTGCGTTTAATTTCCCTAATTTTTCATGACATGATAATACCTTGAGTCTTCTAAAATGATAGTTCATTCATTTTATAATATGGAGTGTCAGAAGTTGTTTTTAAATTTCATTTGATTGCATTGATACACCGAGTCCCACAACGGGCCGGGTTATGTCATAGATGCAATACACCGAGTCCCGCAAATGGGTCGGGTTATGTCATATAAAGAGCATTACACCGAGTCCCACAAATGGGTCGGGTTACGTTATACAAAAGATTACACCGAGCCCAACAATGGGTCGGGTTATGTCATGTAGATCCATACACCGAGTCCCATCATGGGCCGGCTTACGTCATATTTTGAAGTATTACACCGAGTCCCAAAAATGGGCCGCGTTGCGTTACATGTTGAAGCATACACCCAGTCACGCAAATGGGTTGGGTTACGTCACACATATTGATAATTACATCGAGCCCCAAATGGATCGGGTTACGTTATATTGATGAGTCCATCGAGTCCCTCACTAGAGGGCCGGCAACGTTGTATATATTTCATGGAGTTGCTCCCATGACGTGAGATGATACACACTCACAACGGGTCTGAAGGACTCATGCGGGTTCAATTCCCAAGCCATATTCCATGGATTAGCTCTTCTTGATGCGAGTATCGTGTACATATGCTCATTGCGGGTCCACAAGACCCATGCGGGTGAAATAGTACCATGAGTAGGATTGCATAATGATTCGGAGGGCGGGTGACCCTGATTTTGACATGACTTTCATATTTTGAAATGGTATTTGGAATGTTACACCCCGTAATTCCAAGGCAATGAGATGAGAACGTACGTATGAAAATAAGATTTGAATCTTAGAACGAAAGATAGATTATTTTTCTTAAAGAAAAATATCAGGAACTTGTGAAGAAAAAGGTTTATTAATCGGAATTTGGTTCTCAAATTTGGTATTTGAGACTTTTGGAATATATTGGAATTATGGATTTTAATTTTCGGATTTGGTCACGTGGGGCGCACGGGAAAATTTTACGGTTTTGTGGGGCCCACAATATTTTGAGATATTTTGGCCAATTATGAATTTTTGGGAGATGAAATAATTTTGAATCAATCGGAGGGTGACACGTGTCACCCCTTTTTACTATTTGACTTGGACTTGTAGATATTTTGGAGACAAGTGGAGGTGGGTCCCACTCCACTTGTCTTGCTACACATAGGCCATACACTTGTTAAGATCTCACTACAAGGGATATATTATATATTCATAGAGGGGTGCAAGACTTGTTGTACACTTAGCCAAATTTCATGAATATTTTGCTCCTCTTAAGGGCTCTCGGTTTTGGCTACTTTTGGAGACCAAAAAATGTTCAATATTTGTTGATAAATCCTCAAACTAAAGGCTAAGCTCCCTAATGAAGTTCTAAGCCTAGCTAAACCCTTAAAACCCCAAGATCATGTGTTGGCCGAAAATAAGGGCGTGAAACCCTAATGTTCCGTCGACTTTTTGTTAGAGAAATACAAAGTGGAGTTGTGTATAAACTCATAGAGGTCACATATATGTGATTGGATCTTGAAGAAGTGGAGCGAAAGCAGCTGACCAAAACCTAAGAAATTTATTTTGGACGATTTTTGGCTAAAAAATGAGGTAATAATTCTTCTTCCTCCGCAGTAATCGGATATTACTTATTGTTATGTTTAAGGGGTGAACTTATGTTAAGGAAGAAATGGAAAATAAGATGTGTATGTGATAGATATGTTGTTGACCAATTTGAGGCAATTTTGTGCCATTGGTTTCGTTGGTTATATTGTTGTTGTTATCCACACTTGTCTCATGTTAAAATGAGGTAATATGGTTGTTGATAAGTTGTTGAGACTTGTATAAGTATTGGAACTTGAATTGGATTAAAAATGAATTAAGGAAAATGGATTTGGATTTAATGTATGTTGGCCGAGAATGACCCTTAATGTTGGTAAATAATGTACTATTTTAATGTAGATTGTGGGGCAGAATTTTACAGGTCCAGTTAGGCGTGTAATCCCCTTTGGCTAACTCTTGGTTGCGCCTTAAATGTGGTTTGTTGGTTGATGAATACGAGCCTTGGAAAAAGGTGGAAAAGTACGTAGAAACAAAAGAAGTGCTGCCCAATTTCCGTAGAATTAGAGGGCATTATTTGGTATAAGTCTTATACTAGAAAGTATGTTATTGATAGAAGTGCTATCGTCATTATAGGTTGAAGTACTACGTGTAGCATATTCTATTTGGAGGGTGAAATAGCTAATAAGGTCGAAGTACATTGGAGCGTATTGCTACTTGTCGTTTGGGTTAGTCGCCAACGAGGTATGTGAACTTCTTCCTTCTTTTGACATGATCATTTGAAAAGTCTATGTGACTTGATTTTGGTGAGTCTATGTGACTTGATTTATTGAAGTAAGTAAATTGATTTTGAAAGTATATGAGTCTTGGTTATGAAAGTATGAGTGACTTGGTTTGAATTTTATAAGTTACTTGAAGTACTTTAAAGTTATGAGACTTGATTTATTTAAAGATTATGAGACTTTATTTTTCAAGTTATGAGACTTGATTTCTAAAGTTAAGAGACTTGATTCATTTGAAAGTTATGAGACTAAAGTTATTTGAAAGTCATGAGACTAGAATTATTTTAACAAGTATAGATTACTTGGTTTAAAGAGACTGTATGACTTGATTTTAAAAGATAGGAGTAACGTTATTTGAAAAGAATTAGTTACTTGAGTTAAATGAATAATTGTCTTAATGTTGAAAGTAGAAGTTACTTGATTTAAAGCCCTGTGTTGAAGTTAAAAAGGTGTAGTAACTTGATTTGAAAAGTATATGTTACTTGATTCCAAGAGAATAAGTAATTTGATTTGAAAAGTATATGTTACTTAATATAAAGAGTAGAAGTAACTTGATTTAAAGGTATAGGTTACTTGATTTTAAAAAAGGGAGTTTACTTGATTTAAAAGTAAGTTACTTGAGTTTAAAAGGGTAAGTACTTTGGTTTTAATAGTGAAAGTGCTTTTGGGTTCAACTCCCTAAATATTGCATGAAACAATTTTTTTATAAAGAATAGACATACGTAGTACTTTGGGTTAAAATCCCTTACATGATATGATAGTGTCGTGGTTGTATTAAAAGGAAAGACGTGGTAGTGCTTTAGTTTTCTAAAATAAAAGTGTTATAACGGCTTTATGGAAAGTTTGTTATAACAAGGTTTGTGGAAAGTCAAGAGAGGGTTTAAAATGTTGTAAGGAAATCATGTGAGAATTTCCATGATTATGTCCTTAATATAGTACATGATATGTGGCACTTTGATTTTCAAAGATTTTTTAAAGTAATACGTGATGTCTATTGCCCTGATTTGCCAAACCATGTCTTAGAAAGATACTTGGTATGATAAGTGTCTTGATGATGGTTTCAAAATGATACGTGTATTGGATTCTACTTCCTAGTGATACATGTAGTACTTGGGCTTTTCTAAAATGGAAATTT
The DNA here is from genome assembly GCA_029844215.1 of Przewalskia tangutica. NCBI lineage: Eukaryota > Viridiplantae > Streptophyta > Magnoliopsida > Solanales > Solanaceae > Przewalskia > Przewalskia tangutica. The sequence goes on along the minus strand of CM056739.1, from coordinate 10,519,479 downwards.
AGTTTATAAAGTGAATGTACGACTCACGTACATTGTTGTAATGGACTTTAATCCTTAGTGATGCAAGGTGTGATAGTGCCTTGGTGTTATAAAATGAAAGACTTGTTAGTGTCTTGTTTATTTTAGAAAGGAAGGCATGGTATTGTCTTGGTTTTTCTAAGGAGGAGAGTACCTCCTATTTGATCTAATGAGAGTTAAAGATTACTTAACTTGCATATGTTGTTCATGATAGCCATTGGTGCTAGTGTTGAGTATAATTGCGGGGTAAACCCCCAAGACATTATACATCTCCTGAGTATAATTGCGGGGTAAACCCCCAAGACATTATACATCTCCTGAGTATAATTGCGGGATAAACCCCCAAGATATTATACATCTCATGAGTATAATTGTGGGGTAAACCCCCAAGACATTATACATCTCCTGAGTATAATTGCGGGGTAAACCCCCAAGACATTATACATCTCCGTGGACTAGCCCTCCACGATGCGGGTATCCATATATACTCTCATTACTCCCATTGTTAATCAGGCACAATGTACTGTTAATTTGGTTGTCATACTTGCCTCCCGTGTTATATTTGGACTGTGTGGTTTTACAAAAAAAGGGCATAGTTGACTCTCAGTGTTATAATAGTACATTGTTCTGATGTCTGAGGATCTGATGTCTGATGATACATGGTACATTTGACTCTGGTTTTATATGATACGGTAGGATCCGTATTTGATTTTATACTTGCCTCGTCATTCTTTTTTATGCGATTCTGATCTTATTTCCTGTACTTCATGTTTACATACTTAGTATCTTATTGTACTGACCTCCTTCGGGAGTCTTCGTTCATGTCCGCAGGTCTAGGTACTCAGTTGTGGATACGCGAGCTTAGGATCCTGGTTCAGCATTTTGTGATGGCTCCAATGTTCCGGAGCTTGTCATTATGGCTAAGTATATTCAGGGGTACGACGGGGCCTTGTCCCATCACAGTTTACTGTCCAAATTCTTAGAGGTTTATTTTCATATGTGAGCTGGACTGGCTAGAGTTGTATTTACATTGTTGAACAGTGTAGACCCTTTCGGGTGAATTATATTATGACAGCCTTATCGGCTTTGCCTTTGTTTAAAGAAAAAAAAATGAATGAGTGCTATTTATATTACGCGTTTTACTTAAGTTATATGGATAGAAGGGTGCCCAGGTAGGGCACCCGTCAAGGGCCCGGGGTTCGGGGCGTGACAGAGTGGTATCAGAGCAGTTAGTCCTCGGAATGTCTACAGACTGTGTATAGTAGAGTCTTGTTTATCGGTGTGTTGTGCACCACATCTATAAACAGGAAGCTATAGTACATTTAGGATTGGTTTCCTTTCTTCTCACTCTGAGATCGTGCGATAGAGCTGTGTTGTTAGGATAGTCTCTTCCTAACGTATTATTGTGGTTGCAGCTATGAGAAAGACAACAATGACCCAGAAAGGATTATATGGATTGCGTATCCAGGTTGGTAAAATTATCGTATATATGGTATTATAATGATGTATATCTGTACGAGCGTATTTACTTGAGGTCATATATGTGTTGCCTAGAATGATTATGAGTTCACACCTTGATAAATGCTTGGAAGGTGTGAAACAGTTTATTGAATTCACACCTAGGCTTAATATATGTACTGATTTGAAACAGTCAGGAGGTAATGAACTGTCTAAGATTGTGTTAGACTCTTAGAAGATCAGGTGCAATTTATTTGATAACATACCATGTCGTTAGATTAAGCTGTGTTGTACGCTTAAGTGATTATGTGAAAAATAATGGTATGGAGTAATTAGAGTTGTTGTGAGTAAGACAACATGATTATGAGATATTAAGAAGCTACATTCCCGTATGTGGGGACTGATAATGTAGGCTTGTGACATAGAATAATTGTGAACTTAATATTGATGACCGCTGAGACCTTAGATGTATAAGGCCTTCTCGGGTAGTAAGATTTATTTCAGACAAAAAATGAGAATTAAGTGCGACAATGGGTCGGGTTGTGGGCTGATTACGGGTCAACCCGTAGCCCGAATTGGAGTGGGGTCGGTTGAAGGTGGTCCCGCTATGCGATAGGGTCACGAGGGTGCAAGGCCCAAGTCAAGTTAATCGTTGTACGAGTTCGTGGACGCCAGAACCGGGTACTGAAGGCCGAGAAGGGCCTTAACGGAAAGTTAATCTAAGTATAATGACCAATTTTGGATATAGTAACTCCAAGGATTTGAAAACAGAAGCAATGATTGAAATTATGTACATATACTAGAATGAGTTTGGAAGCGCGAGAAGAGTACGACAAGTAAGAAAAGGAGCGAACAAGTGTTAAAAGAATTAAAGTGGTTATAGTTATGAATAAATGAAAGTACGAAAGGAAAATCCTTTTAGGCCATGAATGGGAGTTAATAGTGGTAATGTACACTCTAGATTAGAGATGTATATGCATGTGTGATATATTGTGGCCATATGTGGCATAATCGGTTTCGTTGAGTGTAGTTTAAGGAGACTATACCAAGGTATGTTTAGCATGAACCTAGTATGAACATTCAGGACGCATGTTTCTAAGGGGGGAAGGATGTTACACCCCGTAATTCCAAGACAATGAGATGAGAACGTACGTGTGAAAATAAGATTTGAATCTTAGAACGAAAGAAAGATTATTTTCCTTAAAGAAAAATATCGGGAACTTGTGAAGGAAAAAGTTTATTAATCGGAATTTGGTTCTCAAATTTGGTATTTGAGACTTTTGGAATATATTGGAATTATGGATTTTAATTTTCGGATTTGGTCACGTGGGGAGCACGGGAAAATTTTACGATTTTGTGGGGCCCATAATATTTTGAGATATTTTGGCCAATTATGGATTTTTGGGAGATGAAATATTTTTGGACCAATCGGAGGGTGACACGTGTCACCCCCTTTGACTATTTGACTTGGACTTGTAAATATTTTGGAGACAAGTGGAGGTGGGTCCCACTCCACTTGTCTTGCTACACATAGGTCATGCACTTGTTAAGATCTCACTACAAGGGATACATTAGATATTCATAGAAGGGTGCAAGACTTGTTCTACACTTAGCCAAATTTCATGAAATATTTCGCTCCTCTTAAGGGCTCTCGGTTTTGGCTACCTTTGGAGACCAAAAATTATTCAATATTTGTTGATAAATCCTCAAACTCAAGACTAAGCTCCCTAATGAAGTTCTAAGCCTAGCTAAACCCTTAAAACCCCAAGATCATGTGTTGGCCGAAAATACAGGCGTGAAACCCTAAAGTTCCGTCGGCTTTTTGTAAGTGAAATACAAAGTGGAGTTGTGTATAAACTCATAGAGGTCACATATATGTTATTGGATGTTGAAGAAGTGGAGCGAAATGAAAATTGCGGACCAAACCTAAGGGGCTGTTTTGAACGATTTTTGGCTAAAAAATGAGGTAATAATTCTTCTTCCTCCGCAGTAATTGGATATTACTTATTGTTATGTTTAAGGGATGAACTTATCTTAAAGAAGAAATGGAAAATAAGATGTGTATGTGATAGATATGTTGTTGACCAATTTGAGGCAATTTTGTGCCATTGGTTTCGTTAGTTATATTGTTGTTGTTATCCACACTTGTCTCATGTTAAAATGAGGTAATATGGTTGTTGATAAGTTGTTGAGACTTGTATAAGTATTGGAACTTGAATTGGATTAAAAATGAATTAAGGAAAATTGATTTGGATTTAATGTATGTTGGCCGAGAATGGCCCTTAATGTTGGTAAATAATGGACTGTTTTAATGTAGATTGTGGGGCATAATTTTACACGACCAGTTAGGCGTGTAATCCCTTTTGGCTAACTATTGGTTGCGCCTCAAATGTGGCTTGTTGGTTGATGAATATGGGCCTTGAAAAAGGTGGAAAAGTACGTAGAAACAAAGGAAGTGCTGCCCAATTTTCCATAGAATTAGAGGGCATTTTTGGTCTAGGTACTCAGTTGTGGATCCGCGAGCTTAGCATCCTGGTTCAGCATTTTGAGATGGCTCCAATGTTCCGGAGCTTGTCATTATGGCTAAGTATATTCGAAGTGCGGCGCGCGCTTGCGTCATAGTTTCTTGTCAAATTTTATGTATTCATATGTGGGCTGGACTGGCTAGAGTTGTATTTACATTTTTGAACAGTGTAGACCCTTTCGGGTGAATTATATTATGATTGCCTTATCGGCTTTGCCTTTGTTTAAAGAAAAAATGAATGAGTGTTATTTATCTTCCGCGTTTTACTTAAGTTATATGGATAGAAGGGTGCCCAGGTAGGGCACCCGTCACGGACCCGGGATTCGGGGTGTGACATGAAAGTGATACAGTAGTACAGTGGTACAGTGATACAGTGATACAAGGTACAGTTGACTCTTATTTTTTTTATATGGCACGGTAGGATCTGGTATGTGAGTTTTCATACTTGCCTGTGTCATTCTTTTGTACAGCTATGATCTCGTTTTCTGTACTTCATGTTTAGATACTTGGTACCTTGTTGTACTGACCCCCTTCGGGGGGCTGCATTCATGCCCGCAGATATTAGGTACTCAGTTGGGTAATCTGCGAGCTTAGGATCCTTGTTCAACGTTTTGGTATAACTCCAACGTTCCGGAGCTTGTCATTTTGGCACAGGTCTTCCATTACGGCTAGGTATATTCAGGGGTACGGCGGGGCCTTGTCCCGTCATAGTTTACTGTCCAAACTCTTAGAGGTCTGTATTCATATGTGGGCTGGACTTGCGTGAGTTGTATTTATATTGTTGTACAATTGTAGACTCATTCGGGTGTTATATATTATGACAGTCTTGCCGGCTTTGCCTTTGCAAAAAACAAATGATGATGAATGTTGTTTAGCTTCCGCGGGTTACTTGTGTTGTATGGGTAGAAGGGTGTCCAGGTAGGGCACCAGTCGCGGGCCCAGGGTTAGGGTCGTGACAATTAGGTAGGGTATAGACGGAGCGGGGTAGGGGGAAGAGGTAAGAAAAAAAATCATATTTTTTATAATTTTTTTATAAAAAGTAAAAAGCATATGAAATAGAAATTTTATGATGGGGGTAGGGCATGGGGTGGAGCGGGGTAGTGGGAGGAGGTAAGAAAAAAATTTATATTTTTTTATAAAAAGTAAAAAGAATATGAAATAGAAATTTGAGGATGGGTAGGGCATGGGGTGGAGGGAGGTAGGTAAGAAAAAAAAAATCATATTTTAAATATTTTTTTTATAAAAATAACAAAAAATATAAAAAAGAAATTTGAGGATGGGGTGGTGGGGTGGTAGGGGGGTTAGTACGGTAAGGGGGAGGTAAGAAATTTTTTTATTAAAAAAATATGAAATAGAAATTTGAGGATGTGGTAGGGCAATGGGATGGGGTAGGTGTGGGTAGAGGGGTAAGAAAAAATTTCATATTTTTTATAAATTGTTTATCAAAGTAAAGAAAATATGAAATAGAAATTTGATAATGGGGTAGGGCAAGTGCGGGTGCGGGTAAGGCGGTAGGTCGGGTAGAGGTGGGTAAAGAGGTATGGGGTGGGGTGGAGTAGGCAAGTGTCACGACCCAAACCGAAGGGTCGCGACGGGCACCCGGACCCTACCCGTCGAGTACCACCAATTACACTATCAACACCTAATCGTAATTAAATATAGACTAAGCCGAAAAATGATTATGGAAAATTCTAACCAGGTAAACAACTTATATATATATATACACACCCCAAAGGCCGACAAGGTCATACAAGACTACGACACACAGAATAATTGTCTACAAGCCTCTAAAGAGTACACAACAACAAAAGGTCGGAACAGGACTCCGCCATACTCATAAAGATATGCAAAAAATAATCGTACCAAGATAGACCGACACTCTAAAATAAGGGAAGTGCTCCAAAATCCGCTGAGTCCGCAACCTACTAACGTGGATCGTCGTCCTGTCTACGTGAACCTGCGGGCATGAAACACAGTGTCCCCCGATAAAATGGACATCAGTACGACTGATGTACTGAGTATGTGTTAGAGATATTTCGACTGCTCACGTAAGTATATACATCGTTCACAAGTAATATAGTCTGTAAGACCGAATATCGTCCACAGAGACTGGTTTCTAAGTACCGTTCATCTATTTTATGTTATCTATTTGGCAATCGATATTTGATTGGGGTATTTATTTAACTACTAGAATAATTGCAAGATTTAAACTAATAAAGTTGTAATAAGTTATGAATGAATTAGGGCTTCCAAAATCCTCGACTATCCACTTTTTCTTCAATCCTTAATGCAACTAAAATGATTCTTCTTCTTCGTTAAGATAGCGGTTAACTAGACTGTCTTATATTCCAGTTAGGACATATAATCACTCAACCCCAGTGCAGAACCCTTCTATATTTCTATGATAGGATTTACCATATAGGAGGATTAAGAACAGTAACCTATAATTTTACACAAGTATCGGGGTTCTTTCGTCCGCAATTTTAACATATGTCTAGTCAATTACAACATATCCAAATCTCTCCTTTCGGTTTTTGATTCGAAATCATATATGTTATGATAACTAGTGATCAATTAATTATCAAACATTCATACCAAATATTGACTAAATCTTAATCAAGCGAAGAAGAAATCAAACTACTGCATTAATTCATGAATAACAGTTTCAAGCGATTCATAAGGAAAGCCCTAATAGAGTGTTTAGCTCCTAGCCATAGTCACGCTAAGAACCGACACAATATCCATACATAAACTGAATTAAAAACGAAAGAAAGAAAATTACGTAGAACAAAGTCTCCAATTGTAGCTCCAAATCCGCCTTGTGTTCTGTTGTGTTGTAAAATGACCAACCTCTCCCATAGCATTAATCCCTAGGGCTTAAATATCCTCTAATTTTCGTGCCCTATGGACCAATCTGCCCTTAGCCAATTTGCCTTCGGAACTGAAAACCCGCGTTGGCACCGCGGTGTCGAATCTCCTGCAGCTTCTCAGCACAAATGGCATCGCGGTACTGCCTGATGGCACCGCGGTGCTGAAAGTCCTGTGGCTTCTCGGTAAATATGGCACCGCGGTTCTGCCTGAAGGCACCGCGGTGCTGACTTCTTTTGCTCTGAGTTGTCAACTTTCGTCATTTTCGCCTCGGGAGCACCTTTTCTGCCCATTTCTCGTTCCTTTTTGTCATTTTGCCTTTTTGCACCGCTGTGACTCAAAAGAAAGAAAACCAAACCTACTACTATACTAAACACAACAAAAATGAGTAAAATACCAATTAAAAATGACTCAAAAGGCGTATACAAAATACGTCTAACAAACACCCCCAAACTTAACCTTTGCTCGCCCTCGAGCAAAGATCAAATAAAAACAAAGACAAAAAATAAAAGACTCAAATACTCAAATAAAGCACCTTCACAAAGACTTAGAAACACATGAACGACAGTTAGGATAATATGTAGGAACAGATACAGCATGAATTCAGCAATCTAGAATTTCAAGTCAGATATTTCGCAAATTCATTTCAATCACAAGTAATGGAAGCATGAATACCTAACCTATGCATGTCAATTTCATTTAGTTCTATGAGCCTGTTTACTTGTTATTCTCCACTAATCATAGATATACATTCTAGAGATCATCAGGACTTTTCAGGGTTGTAATGTAGGCTTAGATAGGGGTAGGTAAGATTAGGCATTTAAGCTCAATTTACGTACCATAAGCATTTTTCTCATTCAATCGTTTTGTCTTTCTTTTTGGTGTTCTTTTTAGTTCATACCTATCATTCCTTTTTTCTCTTTTTGAGAGCATGAAACAATTCACATAGGCACCCCCAAACTTAAGCTTTTACATTTTTTTTATTGGTGTGCATAACTTTTTCACTCTCTTTTTGTATTCCTTTTTCACTTTTTTTCATCTCTTTATTCAATTACTGCTTATGGCACACGAGGGAATCATCGAGTGTCAAAGAAAACAACTTATTTTAGTCTCAACGGGGCTGACTAGGGATACAATTTATTGTCAGGATAGGTATTGAATGGTAAGAAGGGCTATCAAAGAAATGTCTGAATCATCTCCCTAACATGTACATCTTAACTATTTCACCTCAAATAACAAGCAAGCAGACTTCACAGATATTTTTCACTTGACAACACATAGGCTAAGCATCAAATATTCCAATTAATCAAATTTTCATGAATTTTTGGCATATCTAACTTAAGCACACAGATTTTAGCTTCTCATTTCATTACATTATCCCACTTAGTTCACTAGGCGTTCCAAATAAGCACAGCATGCATGATCATACAACAAATTTTTTTTTGACTCACATAAAACACAAAAACAACAAAAGACTCTAAAATAAAATAAAATAAGAACCCCCCCCCCCCTCAAACTTAAACTACACATTGTCCCAAATGTGTAAAAGACTCAAAAAAATAAAATGGGATGACTTACGGACCTACATCGGCTCAAAATGGTGGTGGCAGCGGATACTGCATTGTCCATTGGGTGAACATGGAACTCACATTATCAACACGTTGTGTCATGTGTTGATGGTCTTGCATCATTTGTTCTTGATTCCGCAGCATCCTTTGTTGGTTCAAGAGCATCTGCTCCATCATTGACATTTGAGGCTCTAAGGACAGGGGAGGCTGATGGCTGTTTTCGCCTGCTTCATTGTATGCCTCTGCCTCAGGCTCTTCCTCATCCATGGCTGCTGCGTCTGCTGCTGCTGGGCCCCTTCCCCTTGCTGCTGGTCCTGGGTTGGGGTCAAGGAAGGAGTGCACTAAACTGTAGGTCACAGCAGACTGACTCTTCTCTAGGATATCAGTGGCGAATGTTGGGACACCATGCCTATCACATAAGGCAGTAATGAGTGAATCATGTCCCGATCCGCCAGTAGCAGTCAGCATACTAATCTCCCTTATGCTCAGCACTATTTCTCTCCCCACATCAATTGTCATGCCCGTCATGATGCCATAAATGAGCTTGATTATGTTTGAGGGCACATTTGTGAAATAAGTTGACGGAATCAAGCGTGCACTTATGAAATATAGCCATCATTTGACTGTTCTATTAAATTGGCATCGGACAAGTCTCTTGGATCCGTTGCGGGCAAAACTAAACTCAGCGCCTGGGTAGCACAATGTCTGCGCCACTACGTTCCACATGATATGGTTGGCGTCTCTTGACCAACTTCTGAACTGGTTTGGATTATCGCCTCGGTCCTCCACACCATAGGTCCTTAGTATCGCATTCACTGTTTCGGAACTGACAGACATATATTTCTCTCTAATAAAGCACCGCTCATCCTCTTGCTCGGGGTAATTCGAATAGAACTCCCTCACAAGGCTAGAATTTTGAAGTGGAATCCTTTCTGGATTGGTGAACCTTCTCTACCCATTTGTCTCGATCATGGCCCTAATAGGCTCGTAGTCATCATCATCAACAAATGGTCTGGCCTGGTAATCCATGCCTCTTTCTAGTATCAATTTCTAGTGCTAATCTTGTTGTATCGATCCTCCGTATGTTTGTTGGCGAATCGAGTCACATCATAGTCTGGGGCGGATGAAGATGGAGAAACTCTTGAAGTTCGTTTTCTAGAGGTCATAGTGAAGGTTGTTGAAAAAATTTCAGCAGCGTTTCCTTTGTTTCTTTGAGGTTTCCCAACAACTCTCACACCCCACAACAACAATAACCAAGTAAAATCGGACCATAGCAGCAATACACAACAACTACACCACAATACACATCAATTCACACAACTACACAACAAACAACCACTGCAACACACACCCACAACTACACAACACCCTACCAACAAAGTTTGTACACCCCCAAACTTGCAAGTTACTTTCCCTACTAGCCTTGAAATTGCAAGAACAATCATGAAGATTACCTTTTTGAAGAGTTGTTCTTCACCAATTTCTTGACCCAATTGGAAGGAATGATGGTGGTGCAAGATGTGAGGGTTTGTGTAGGGATTTTTGGAAGAATTTGGGGAAGTTTGTAGGAGATTTTTATGGGTAGAGAAAGGAATTTTCGGACTTTATAGAGAGAGGAAGGATTTGTGTTTGTGTGGAAAGAGATTTGGGGGATTAGGGCTTTTAATTTGGAAATCCCGTCCCGGCACCGCGGTGCCAAAAGTACTGTGGCCTTTCTGATTATTCGGCACCGCGGTGCATAAACTCCTGCGACCCCTATGAACAATCGGCACCGCGGTCCTGCACAATGGCACAGTGGTGCTCCTCCGATTCTGTGTTTTCCATCCTCTTCTTCGTGCTTAGTCTCCGCTTCCTCCACTGTCATCACAACACCAAAAAAATACCAAAAGTGAGATTGTTCTAATTAAACTCAATTGCATAATTTAAAAAAATTGGGTTGCCTCCCAAGTAGCGCTGTCTTTAACGTCTTGTAGCCGGACGCAGGTTACTCATTAAATCATTGAGGTATTTTAACCACACTACCTATCTATTTCAAAATCATCCTCCTCTTTCTCACTCTATTTTTCTTTTTCACATGAGGGGGTTCAGTAAGACTTACCTGTTCGACGGCTTCCATGACATTCATTTTGTTTCAAAGATTCTTGCGACACTGGGTTCACCATTGTATGAATGATCTCCTAGCTTTGGCTGTGTTGGTGATCGATGTGTCACGTGGCGATCGCGAAACACTTGTTGATGTCTTGGGATTCAATGGTAGAATTGAACACTTTGAACACCATTTCTTCCTACTGAACCCTTAGTCTCAGTTCTCCCTTTTCTACATCAATCAGGGCTCTCCCAGTTGCAAGGAATGATCTCCCCAAAATGATGAGTATTTCATCATCTTCTTCCATATCAAGAATGAGGAAGTCTGCTGGGAAGAAGAACTTTTCCACCTTGACCAGCACATCTTCTATTATGCCTCTGGGGAGCACTACGGTTCGGTCGGCCAACTACAAATTCACTGTGGTTGGTTTGGCTTCACCCAAACTCAATCTCTTGAAGACAAACAGAGGCATGAGATTGATACTGGCCCCTAGATCACACAACGCTTTGTTTCATGTCACCTTACCAATAGTGCAGATCAAGGTGAAGCTCCCTGGATCCTTCAGCTTAGTAGGCAGTTTCTTTTGCATGATGACACTGCACTCCTCTGTCAAAGATATTGTCTCATAATCTGCTAGCCTTCTCTTTTTCCAAGTATCTCCTTCATGAATTTAAAGTATGATGGCATCTGTTCTAGTGCTTCAATGAAGGGGATATTTATGTGAATCTTCTTAAACACCTCCAAAAACTTGGAGAACTGCTTGTCAATTGCCTTCTTTTATAACCTCTGAGGGTAAGGGATTCTATCAACGTACTCCCTCAAAGGTGTTCGTGGAGTTGTCTTAACTGTAGAACGGTCCTCAGTGACCCCCTCATTCTCTACCTCAGATGTTTTCTCACACTCCTTCTCACTTACCACTGCGGGCTGGGGAGCAACCTGCTCCAACTGCTTTCTACTCCTCAACAACACTGCTTGACACTGCTCTCTAGGATTTACCTCTGTATTGCTTGGGAGAGTGCCCTGCGGCCTGTTGGTTACCATCTTTGCAAGTTGCCCAACCTGTGTTTCTAAGCTCCTGAGAGAGGACATTGTTTCAGACATGAACTAATTCTGCGAATTGGTGAGTGTAAGCAATGCAGCTCTCAGTTCATTAGGCTTCTCCTGTTGTATAGGTGGTCTAAACTGCTGGGATGAAGTGGCCTAATTTTGCACTTGCTGGTTCTGGTAACCACCTTGATATGGTTGCTGCTGAGGCTGATCGTTCCTCCACGAACAGTTAGGGTGATTTCTCCACCCTGGTTGTATGTGTTGAAATTATAAGGCCTCTGAAAGTTCCCAACCGTCTGTACCTGCTCCATTGGCACATTATTAGGATCCACCGTTGTGCATCTATCAAAGGAATGCGGTCCACCACAAATCTCACAATTCACAGGCAGCTGGACTACATTCACGGACATGGTGTTCTGCTGCAGTTGCTTCACCGCGGCCACGTGCGCTCGTGGCGAATGACATCTAGTTTATGTATGCCCATAGACTTCCTGCTGGCCACTGACATGTCATCTGCCTCTTGATAATTGTTGGCAGCCATATCTTCCAGTAACTCATATGCCTCATTGGCACTCTTTCTCATGAAATCACCCTCTGCTGCAACATCAATGATGGTACGAGTAATACCACTCAGCCCATTATAAAAAATGTGGACTAACATTCACTTCTCAATGCCATGATGTGTGCATTTCCTTTGTAGATCCTTGAATCGCTCCCATGAATAGTAGAGTGATTCACCATCCACCTGATAAAAGTTTTTCAGCTCTCTCCTTGACTTTGCTGCTTTAGAATGAGGGAAGAACTTTGCTACAAACCTTTGGGCCAGGTCCTGCTAGGTAGTGACGGAGTTGGCAGGAAGTGAGTTCAACCAGCTTTTGGCTCTATCCCTCAGTGAGAACGGGAAGAGCCTCAGTATAATGGCATCGTCAGTAACGCCATTGTATTTGAAAGTGGCACACACCTCCAGAAAGTTTGCAATGTGCATGTGGGGATCTTCAGATGGCAGTCCCCAGATCGTGTTCGACCACGCCGGGATGGCTGGCTTGATCTCAAAGTTGTTGGCCCCTATAGCTGGGAGTCTGATGCAAGTCTATGCACCTGTGACCGTGGGAAGAACATAGTCCCCCAAACTTCTCTCTTCTGGGACCTGTATTGGCTCCCCTGCATTCTCAGGAACCTCATTGTCCGCCCCATTCTGATTTGGTTCGTTTTTCATGGTCACTGACTCAAATATCCGTTTGTTGTGCCTGTTTTGTTTGCACAGTTTTTCGATTTCAGGATTGAAGGGAACAAGTGTATCTGCTCCTCTCCTTCTTCGCATACACTAGATTCTTGAAACAGATCAAAATCAACAAACAAATCAAGGCACACGGTTCAAACAGTAAAAATTAAAATTAAAATAAAATAAAAATAAAGCCAAAGTAGAAATAAAAACAGATGATTCGATATTAGATGTACGCCAGTCCCCGGCAACGGCGCCAAAAACTTGTTAGCGATATTGCGACTGCTCATGCAAACGTATGCATCGTTCACAAGTAATATAGTCTGTAAGACCAAATATCGTCCACAGAGACTGGTTTCTAAGTATCGTTCATCTATTTTATGTTATCTATTTGGCAATCGATATTTGATTGGGGTATTTATTTAACTACTAGAATAATTGCAAGATTTAAACTAATAAAGTTGTAATCAGTTATGAATGAATTAGGGCTTCCAAAAAAATCCTCGACTATCCACTTTCTTCAATCCTTAATGCAACTAAAATGATTCTTCTTCTTCGTTAAGATATCGATTAACTAGATTGTCTTATATTCCGGTTAGGACATATAATCACTCAACCCCAGTGCAGAACCCTTCTATATTTCTATGATAGGATTTACCACATAGGTGGATTAAGAACAGTAACCTATAATGCTACACAAGTATCAGGGTACTGTCGTCCGCGATTTTAACCTATGTCTAGTCAATTACATCATATTCAAATCTCTCCTCTCGGTTCTTGATTCAAAATCATATATATTATGATAATTAGTGATCAATTAATTATCAAGCATTCATACCAATTATTGACTTAATCTTAACAAGTGAAAAAGAAATACATTAATTCATGAATAGAAGTTTCAAGCGATTTATAAGAAAAACCCTAATAAAGTGTTTAGCTCCTAGACAAAGTCACACTAAGGGGATTTCAATGGACATATCGGGTCACTTTCAGGGGTTATGACGACGTGCATGTGTTAGGATATTTCTGTATGCTCAACGCAAGTGTACGTATCGTCCTCAGAGACTGGTTTTTAAGTACCGTTCATCTATTTTATGTTATCTATTTGGCAATCGATAATTGAGTTTGGTTTTTGTTTAACTACTAGAATAATTGCAAGAATTAACTAAACTATATAGGTTGTGATCAGTTATGAAGGAATTAGGGCTTCCAAAATCCTCGACTATCCACTCTATTCAATCCTTAATGCAACTAGAATGACTTCTTCTTCTACGTTAAGATAGCGGTTAACTAGACTGTCTTATATTCCGGTTAGGATATATAATCATTCAACCCCAGTGCAGAACCCTTCTATATTTCTATGATATGATTTACCACATAGGAGGATTAAGAACAGTAACCTATAATGCTACACAAGTATCGGGGTACTTTCATCCGCGATTTTAACCTATGTCTAGTCAATTACAACATATCCAAATCTCTCCTTTCAGTTTTTTATTCGAAATCATATATGTTATGATAACTAGTGATCAATTTATTATCAAACATTCATATCAAATATTGACTAAATCTTAATCAAGCGAAGAAGAAATCAAACTACTGCAGTAATTCATGAATAACAGTTTCAAGCGATTCATAAGGAAAACCCTAATAGAGTGTTTAGCTCCTAGCCATAGTCACGTTAAGAACTAAGACAATATTCATACATAAACTGAATAAAAATGAAAGAAAGAAAATTATGTAGAACAAAGTTTCCAATTGTATCTCCAAATCCGTCTTGTGTTGTGTTGTGTTGTAGAATGACCACCCTCTCCCATAACATTAATCCCTAGGGCTTAAATATCCTCTAATTTGCGTGCCCTATGGACCAATCTGCCCTTAGCCAATTTGCCTTCGGAACTGAAATTTCCCGCGTTGGCACCGCGGTTCTACATACTGGCACTACGGTGCCGAAACTCCTGTAGCTTCTCAGCACAAATGGCACCGCGGTACTACCTGATGGCACCGCGGTGCTGAAAGTCCTGTGGCTCCTCGGTAAATATGGCACCGCGGTTCTGTTTGATGGCACCGCGGTGCTGACTTCTTTCGCTCTGAGTTTCCAACTTTCGTCCTTTTCGCCTCGGGAGCACCTTTTCTGCCCATTTCTCGTTCCTTTTTGCCATTTTGCCTTTTTGCACCTCTGTGACTCAAAAGAAAGAAAAAAACCTACTACTATACTAAACACAACAAAAACGAATAAAATAACAACTAAAAATGACTCAAAAAGCGTATACAAAATATGCCTAACAGTATGTCAGACATGAATAACAGGATAACAGGGATATAACAATAACAGAAACATCTGACTAGCAGTAAATGCATCTGAAACCCTAATACACATGCCTAAATGTTATGCACAACGTAAATGCGGTATAATATTGGCCACACATGCATCTTCCTTCCCATAACTGCCTTTGTGGGTGTTGACACCCAATTTTGACCCATCTTTTAGTCATTTCTTGCAATTTTAAGCATTTTAGGACACCGTATTTTAATCATCATTTTTGCATTGTTTACATAATATTCTATGTTTATCTCTTCACAAAATGGCATTGCATCTTTTTATCTTAAATTAAGCATGACGTCTTTGTTAATATTATGTTTCTATTATTATTACACCGTCGTTTTATTTTGATAATGTTTGCATCTCTTTGAATAATTAATTGGCACCGCATTTGTACTTAATTAGGCATTAAACATTTCTTAAATATTGTATTATAGCGTCGACATTTTTATTCTGGTAATTTTATACCTTTAAATAATTTTTCTTTTAAATAATTAATCTGTTTTGCATTTTTATCAAATCAGCCCAATTCGAGACACAATCCGGATCAGTCTAGTCCGCCGAAAACCGAAGCCCAAACTCAGACCCAAAAATGAGGCCCAGTACACCTTTCATCTTTTTCCCCCAATACCCAAAACCCTAAACCTAATCCCACACTATAAATAAAACAATTCTCTCCCTACCCTAAAAGAGAACAACAACAAGAATTGCAACACTCATAAGAACCCCCTTTCGCATTTTTTTCCCACTCCCAATACCCAACTCCGCCGCTGCGCCTTCACGGAGCTCCAAGCTCGGCGAACCCCTTTAAACACCTTCAGCCGCACATCTCCTTCACCAGCAACCCTCGACCCCACCACCACTCCTACTGTTCCCATCGAGTAGTCTCTCTCGTCGCCCCTCTTCGTGGAGTTCTATCTCCAATAACACCACGAACCGCCATCGTTTCCTCGCAACACCCAAACCATCGCGCGTCGCTCCTGTCCTACTGCCGCCGACGCCGCTGCCCTCCCTTTGTGTTGTTGACACCGACCGGAGTAAAAGCTCCGGCGACGCTGTTTGGTTCTCTTTTCTATTTCGGTTATTTATGGTTGTTGGACTGATTCTCTCAACTTTTTGAAACTGGTCGGAGTCTTTAAAACTCCGACGACTGTTTTTCGGCTTTATTCTTTATTTGGTTGGTGGTTTTGATTGTTGGGACTGATTTCTCTTTTGTTTTATCTGGCCGGAGTAAAAAATGGCGACCTCTATTCGGATTTTACCTTTGGGTTATCTGTTTTGTTGGGACTGATTTTGGCAAGAGTTTTGAACTCTGGCGGGTTTTGGTTTGCAGACGATTCTGTTTTGTTGGGACAGATTTGGACTGTTTTGCCCTTCTTATGATTTTATTGGCATGTTTTTTACTGATTTAAAACTGCATATGCGCATTTGATATTGTACTGATTTGAACATTGATACTACACTGGCCAATGAAAAAGTTATCCGTCGATTTTTGAGGCCTCCACAGTTGCAAAGACAGAAAATAAAATAAATGAAGCTTTCTGGGCAATGAAGATTTCTTCCACTTACACCGGATAACTAACATGCGCTGGCAGGACGAATTCTCGCAGTCGCACTTGTTTAGGATGTCCCACTTTATTTTTTTTATATCTGAGCCCTCTGTGTTTTAAACTATTACTGTTTTGGCACAGATATGAAGGTTTTATTTATTTTATTATTTCTAGCAATATTGGCCGATGAAGGAATCTCCGTCTGATTTTCCAAGGCCTCCTCTGTACAAAAGACGGATTTATTTTTGGCTTTACTAATTAATTCTTGTCATTGCTTTAAAATTATTTATTCTATTACTAAAGCTTTTACTAAGTGTTTATGCAGGTACCCGGAGATCGTCTTGTGCAGAAAACCTAAAAAAGGGTTAAAAGATGTCCCGGAGTTTTTTATTTGATTTTAGCTTTATTATTCTGTATTGCATTCCTTTGTAATTGTAAATTATGAAAAATTGCTTAGAATATGTAGAATAAAAAAAGGCAATAAATAATTAATATAGGTTTGAACGTATAACCGCAAGTTAGCGGATCTTAAAGGATGCCTAACCCCTTCCCTTTAGGATAATAAAGAACCCTGATCCAGAATTTCATTAAGTTTCGCAGACCATTAAATGGAGATTAATTGCAGTATTTTTATTGCAATAAATCAAGTGTCCTAATTCACTTAAATAATTAGGTGGCGACTCCTCAAAATCAGCATTATTACTACATCCAGGGAACCGCGCCAAAGAGCAACGTCATGATACCGCTCGCACCGAGGTCAAAATGGGCGCGACAAAGATGGCGACTACCGGGATAATCAGGTTCTTGACCATAGCAAACCTAGGTTTATTATTGTTTGGCTTTATTTGCTTTTATTTGTTTTAAATGCCTTAAATTGCTTGCTTTAATTTTGTATGCTTAACTGTTTTAATTGCTATTTGCTTTTACTACTTTCCTTAAACTGGCATTCCGCTCATATTTCTTCCACTCTGGAAAATCCACACTATCACACACTACATGCGAGGTGCGTTGGGTGCATCAGCAAAATTCTTTCTTCAAAACCCAAATTTAGGAGAGTTGGTAATATACGTGGAGTGCCTGCCTAACCGCCGTCACAGAGCCTTCTCACTCGAGCTGTCCACTCGGGAACCTTGCGTCTAGTAAGCCAAATCTTAGAAAGCTTAAGATAGAGCTATACTACCCTTTTTTATTAAGTCATGCCTGCATAAACCTTAAGTGGGTTAATCCTTGGTATTAACGTCACAATTAGAAATCCACCAAACTTGTCGACGGGTTTCACAACCCAACGACCCATTAGCATATTATGTGTAGCGTGACAATGATAGACGGATCCAAGCCTGGTCATGACACACCGAAATTGGAAAAAAGTGCACCGTCAATTGGTCGTCATTTCCAACAAAACATTGCAGTTTAACGGCTTGGACCTATTTATCATAATCTCGCATATTTGACGTTTAGGTCTACCTCTGGCATAAGAGAGGTCCTTTTGCATATTAGGACACGCGCTTGATTCACATGCTTTTGATCACTATTGTTTGTCTCTAGCAAATTTGCACATAGTATTTAAAGTAATATTTATTCTTTCAACTCTGTAAATATCATGTCATGTGCTTGCAACTCCGGGCACGAATCTTTGTATTTTTGTTGTCACATTGCAATCAGGACTTCTACTGCGTAAATCACTCTTGAATAGCGCGACTTGAACTTTGTGAAGCATCAACCACCAGTCTGGTCGAACCAAGCAGGGGAGTCTTTGACTATATTGCCACGCCCTTACATTTTATTATTTTTATGGCTTGCCTACTCTCACCCATTTGTCATATTTTTTGCAGGAAGACCGTCCTCGCAAATAGTCGAGGGCGGCCGGAAGAAAATAAAAAAAATGAAGAAAAAGAAAAGAAAAAAATCATCACAAGAATGAGCTGGAGTTATGTTGACGGAAAGAAGTCAGCTTATACCAGATTCAACGAAGCATCGCTCTGGGTCCTATATTTTGTATCTTTATACATATTTGCAAATTCAATTGATATGTCTAGTGTCGATTACATAATTATTTATCATGAATTTTACCACATAATCATCCCGAACTACGCGTGTCTGATTCTCACCATACGATGTGATACGTAGGCAACTCATCTTGGATTCGACACCACCACATAAAAAAAAAGAAAAAAAAAGAAAGAGGGGGACATATTTGGTTCACCCATTCATTGCATTTATCCAATCACGGACATTCATTATTGCATTTCAATCATTCTATCACATACATTCATTCATGCATTTCATTCATTTTATCACAGCCATTCATTTTTTCATTACATTCCTTTTACTTTGCATTAGTCTTATATTGAACAATCATTTATTTTGCACAACTTTTACTTTTGCATTTCTTTCATGAATGAATTCTTTTTAAATCATACGTTTTATAACATATCTGAACGAACTACACACACCTGATTCTCGTCAAAGACGAGATACGTAGGCAACCCTACTCGGGTTCGGTATCATTTATTCAAAAATATTTTATTCAAAAAGAATAAAATATCTTTTTTTTTTAAAACAAAAAAAAAGCTCTTTAAGTATCATTGTTTGATTTGGTTGATACCAACACAGTTAGGAGTGTGCATAGAAAGACCGAGTAATAATCAGTATGGGTTGACTTCGTGATAAACCATAGATTCTTTTGGTACCTCTCACTCACACCTGTAATGACATTTTTGCATGCTTTTAAGCTAAGAACGAAACCAACCTCATCGTTTCATGTGCATTGTGTGGTGAGTTTTAGAATAAGTTCAATTGCATTGCATTGTGATCTAGAACTTGGCCCGAATGTTTGTTGAGGCGAAATCCTGAGTAACGCTCGGTGTAGGAAATGATCGTAGGCTTTCTTTGACCCGTTTGAGCCTTTTCAGTCTACCAAATAACATTATCCGTAGTACACCCCTTTTGAGCCTAAAGCCTATTCTTTTGACAACCGCATATTACACATATACCCTTTCTGAGTGCGTACGCACTATCCCTCTCTTGGCCCGACCTCCTTGAGCGCTTTGGAAATGTGCAAGTGGCTGACAAAATTCTGCGTCGAAGGTTGCAAAGACAAAAATTGTCAAAGTCCCAAAAGGGAAAAGAAAACACAAATGATGACTCACAAAAGAAGAAATCAAAAGTCCCGCCATTATAAAAAAAAAGAATAAAATGAGAGAATAACTTTGGAAAAAAGGGGGCTCCAAACGAAAGATTCAAAAAGAAGTCAGTACAGAAAAACTGGGACAAAAAGAAAGCAGGTCAGCATTAAAGCACACAAATATCAAGCAGGGACGTAGTCCAACGCTCGAGGAAGGATTAGTCACTTTTTACCCAAATGATATTCATCCCTTTCCTCAAACCTACATTACAAGCCCGTGACAAGCCCTACATGATCTTATACTGAGGGTTCTCACATTAGTGGATACTTACATGACGGCCAAGCCTATGGTATCACAATTGCATGCATTGAACATCCTTTTGAGTGTGGCGCATTTCTAAACGTCCCAAAATTCAAAATACTGGAATATATGTGAGAAATGAGACTTTCTTTCAGTGAGGGCATTTGAAACGTGAGATTACGTGTAGTTTGAAACCTTGGCTGCAAGCAAGTGTGTCGATACTTAGGTGTCTGAGGTACCATTTGAAACTATAGGAATTACCTAGAAGTCAGTCTTGGTTAGACTGGTGAATAACGGAATTCCTAAGCACAATACTAATTGTTGGTATCAACTGAAGTCAAAACGTGATGCTGTCTTTCCACTTTTCAAAAAACAAAATGCATATATAAAAATTCTCATTTTTTGCATCATGAACTACGTCTTGACCTGATTCCCTCGACGGGATACGTAGGCGGCCACATTGGCTTCGGTCCACATTGTTTGAAAACCCATAAAAATCCTTATTCTTTACATCACGAACTACGTCTTGACCTGATTCCCTCATGAGGATACGTAGGCGGCCTAAGTCGGTTTCGGTCACACCATTAAGAATCTTCTCATTGGCTCGCATGCGACAAAATGCATTTGATTATTCCGAAAAGAGATATGAGCAATTTCCGCCAGGGTTAAGTTCGTGCAGAGACTAGCATGCAACAAGCATTCGCGGATCCAAAGATCCGCGTGTGGCTACATCAAGAATCGCAATCAACGGCGTTCAGAAGCATTCGCAAAGATCCAAAGAAGTCCGCAGACTACATCAAGATCAAGAGAATTCGAAGCATTCGCAAAGATCCAAAGAAGCCCGCGCAGAGCATTCAAAGAACCATTCGCAAAGATTCAAAGAAGTCCGCCAGATCGTGATCAAGACTCGCAACATTCACAACATTCAACGCGTCTGTGCAAAGATGAAACCTCAGCATTTACAGCATCACATCAATAAAACCGCCATCACGTTTTACAGGATAACATTTCTACTCATACAATTACATTGCTTATAAATTCATGTGTTATAATTTTTCCTTAACAGTTATGCACTAACCTTTTGCTTAAGTCTGAGCATGCAAGCGTCAAGAGTCAAAGCTACAAAGTCGACGCGAATCAACCACTCATTTTCTAAAACTCACAAGTTTTCTTTGAGTGCAGGATCTTCATATCAGCAAAGGCGGAAGCACAACAATAAGCCCATGCGGGTTACAAACGCACAACGTCCATGCAATGACGTTATCTCAATCCAGGCGATTCACAAAGCAGGTACGTCCATAAAACGACACTATTTCATTGTAAGCCTATGCAACGGCTTCATCTATGCTTCGTCTATACAACGACGAGCATATGCATCGCGTCTATGCAATGACGCATTTTATAAAAGCCTATGCAACGACTTCATCCGTGTTTCGTCTATGCAACGACGAACATCTGCATCACGTCTATGCAACGACGCCACCTCATGTAAGCCTATGCAACGACTTCATCTATGTTTTGTCTATGCAACGACGAACATCTGAATCGCGTCTATGCAACGACGCATTTCATAAAAGTCTATACAACGGCTTCATCCATGTTTCGTCTATGCAACGACGAGCATATGCATCGCGTCTATGCAACGACGTATTTCATAAAAGCCTATGCAACGACTTCATCCGTGTTTCGTTTATGCAACGATGAACATCTGCATCGCGTCTAAGCAATGACGCCACCTCATGTAAGCCTATGCAACAGATTCATCTATGTTTTGTCTATGCAACGACGAACATCTGCATCGCGTCTATGCAACGACGCATTTTCATAAAAGCCTATGCAACGACTTCATCCATGTTTCGTCTATGCAACGACGAGCATCTGCATCGCGTCTATGCAACGATGTCATCTCATGTAAGCTTATGCAACGACTTCATCTATGTTTTGTCTATGCAACGACGAACATCTGCATCGCGTCTATGCAACGACACATTTCATAAAAGCCTATGCAACAGCTTCATCTATGCAACGACGAACATTTGCATCGCGTCCATGCAATGACGCCATCAGCATTTACAAACACCATGTCTTTTTCAGCACCACATCACCTGCAACCTAGTGTCAATCATAATTCGACACTGGGACAAATTTTAAATTTGCGTCGGCATTGTCTTTAATTTTGTAGCATCACAGCAGTCCAGTGTCATCATAATTCGACACTTGGACAAAATTTTGAATCTGCATCAGTTTTTGCCCATTCTTTTTCTTGATCTTTGTTTTACTTCTGACATTGGGGATAAAATTGGCTACAAGTCAACGTCTTTGTCCGAAAACTCTTTCATCGTCTTCGGTCAAAGAGGGACAAGCTGTTGACACCCAATTTTGACTCATCTTTTAGTCATTTCTTGCAATTTTAAGCATTTTAGGACACCGCATTTTAATTATCATTTTTTGCATTGTTTACATAATATTCTATGTTTATCTCTTCACAAAATGGCATTGCATCTTTTTATCTTAAATTAAGCATGATGTCTGTCAAAAAGCAAGTAAGTTAAGCGATGAACTTTAAATTACCTTTATATGTTTAAAGACCTAATTGCTAGAATTTCTCCTATTAATTACAAAATTAGGTAATAAAATTACAATAAACAAATAAAGGCATAAAATGAGACAAAAAGTTAAGAGAGTGAAGGGATTGGAGCGGATGACCCCGTCTTATTTGTTTATCTAGGAGTTTACGGCGGGAATGCGAATGCGGTGCACATAGACGGTTTGCCATTTGCAATGGCCATGATGAGTCTCGCCGTGAGACTCTTTATTTTGCTCCGGTGCGTTTCATGTAGAAATAAAGAAGAGGATAAAGATTAGTATGCACTCCAAATAATATAGGATATGAATAATAGAAGAAACACTAAACACTGGCATATGTTTATAATGTGTGCTGATCCTGCCGACCCAAAACAATCCATCTTTGTTTAACCAGCATGCAGTTCATTTAAACAACATGTCTCTGTGAGCATTATTTTCCAGATTTCAAGAAAACTATACTCAATATACCGCAACACAGACGGGAGGAACAGAACAAGCAATGAACTGACCCAGCATTCAGTTATAGAAAAACAAGGCTATCCAAGATGCCTAAAGAGTAGACTCAATAACATTCTGGACTATCAACCCATCTATCTATGTTTTAATTTAGCGATCGCGGCGGTGAGAAAGCAATTACAAGGAGTAGGCTGCCTATGCAAACAAATCACTTTAACTAGGTGTGAATCCCATGAGCAGTTCAGCAAATAAGAGATAACAGACCTGATGTTAACATATTCCAATTTTCAATAAGACAATATGCACACGAGCATCGTATGGCCAAATATTGAAGCTAAGTAGGTTATCAAGGATCATATTCAAACTATGTTATCCTGAACCAGCATATTAGATGTAAAATAGGCTACAAGCATTTTGGACAAACACTAATAGGTCTAGGTAAAGTTTACATCATTTTAAATCAACATGAATACTCAGTCATAAGCTAACACACGGTTACAAAGTTGCTTAAGTCGATTATGAGCTTCTGATTCCAATAAATAGATCACCAGCAATTCATTATCTTAGATTCAGAACAAATGACCATTTTAAAACACTTGGACTACCAAATTAACTAATCGCGACATGAAGAATCCAACTAAGAAAACCAATCTGATTTATATAGGCCAAGCAAACAGATTAATACAATTAACATCGATTAAATTCGTGATAAACCCACATAGCACAGAAATCTAATGAATACGAGAGGAGTTCGATTTTACCTTCTCCGCAAATAACCGGGCAACAGATCAAGTCGTCGGAGCCACTCGACGGGTTTTGGGCTTTGCGATGCGAAACAGAGGGGAAGGTTTTGCTTGCTGATTTCTTGGTTGTGTTTACTACTTGTTTCTTACTGAATTCCCGGATTGTCGTCTCTACTGTGCTCTGCCCTGCCTTTCTGCCCTAAATTGCTATGTGGTTCCTAACTGCTGCTAAGGTGTAAAATGATTGCTATCTCCCCTAACTGCTGCTAAAGTGTGTCGATGCTATGGGTATCCTAACTGCTGCTAAAGTGTGTCGATGCTATGGGTTTCCTCCCCCTTTCTGCTCTACTCTCTCTGCCCTAAATTGCTATGTTCTGCCCCCCCCCTTTGCATGCTCTATCGCATGTGCTTATATAGCCCTATTTGGGGTTCCAAGTTAGGTAAGTAATAAAGGCTAATTCGTGCTTGAATCGACGAGATTCTGTGCTGATATTGGCTGCCTATTTTAAGTGTAACGATTTCAAGGAAAATCTGGTTTTATGGTAAGAAATCGTTGGGCTGGGTTAGTATGGGTAAGGAAGGTTGGCTAGGTGCGCGTGGTTGAGGAAAAGGGTTCGATTCGCCGGATTCTCAGGCGAGAATCACGGCAGGTGCGGCGATGGCTGCTGGTTTCTATTGCTAGGTTTAGGTTTTTTTTGTGAGGCGGACGCCGATGGGAAGGGTAAGGTAAAGGAAAAGGAAATGAGGTGGTCGTGGCCAACCGAGCGGGAAATCAAATGGGCGTTGGGCCTCGATAAGGAAAAGGCGTGGTCCGGCGACGTCGCGGTTCAATGCGTTAGCGGTCGCGTTGCCTAAGGGAAGGGTTGATGGGTTGATTAGTCTTAGGAGTTAATTAGCTAGTTTAATTTAAGTGGGTTATTAGTGTTAGTCTTAGGTGCTATTTAATTAGTGTTAAATTAATAAATTGTGCTCAAATTATTTAGGTGCTCCATTAATCTAATTGTTATCAAAAATAAATGCGGGCGTGCTATTTAATTAATGCTCAATACTTTAGACCGCGACGCTATTATTTAAAAATCTTATTATCATGCATTATTGCGAAGTTAAATAAAATTGAATTGCGTTTAGATTAAATTATTTAAATGCCAAATGCAAGTATGATATTTAAGAATTGTTTAAAGCTTTATAAATGCGACGCTATTAAATGCATGTATTAGATTAAAATTGATTTTAAATTACAAATGATTATGAAATTCTCCTGCGTATTAATAAATGCGACTACGCTACTTGACGCGACGTCATTGCTAAATTAATTATTTTATGTATTTATTAATTACTTAAGAATTGTTTGACAGAGCTTAAAATTAATTAATGCGGGCGCGGGACTCTAAGTGTTTAATACTCTACGTGAAACGCGACGCCATTATTAAATTATTTATTTATGCATGTAATATGTTTTATCGCTGCATTTTATTATAAAAAATCATAAAAAATTATTTTACAAAATTAGTCTAATTTTATGGTTAATGGCTGGACGGGAGGGTCAAAATTGGGTGTCAACAATGTCTTTGTTAATATTATGTTTCTATTATTATTATTACATCGTCGTTTTATTTTGATAATGTTTGCATCTCTTTGAATAATTAATTGACACCGCATTTGTACTTAATTAGGCATTAAACATTTTTTAAATATTGCATTATAGCGTCGGCATTTTTATTTTGCTAATTTTATACCTTTAAATAATTTTTCTTTTAAATAATTAATCTGTTTTGCATTTTTATCAAATCAGCCCAATCCAAGACACAATCCGGATCAGTCTAGTCCGTCGAAAACCGAAGCCCAAACTGAGATCCAAAAATGAGGCTCAGTACACCTTTCATCTTTTCCCCCCAAAATCCAAAACCCTAAACCTAATTCCACACTATAAATAAAACAATTCTCTCCCTACCCTAAAAGAGAACAACAACAACAGCCGCAACACTCATAAGGAACCCCCCCCCCCCTTCAGATTTTTTTCCCCACTCCCAATACCCAACTCCCGTCGCCGCCGCCCTTCGCCGGAGCTCCAAGCTCCGGCGAACCCCCTTTAAACACCTTCAGCCGCACATCTCCTTCACCAGCAACCCTCGACCCCACCAGCACTCCTACTGTTCCCGTCGAGCAGTCTCTCTCGCCGCTCCCTCCCCCCTTCGCCGGAGTTCTATCTCCAGCGAACACCACTGTTCCCAGCAAACCCATTAACCTCACCATCATCACCCCACGCTTTGTCTCGCCGGAGGTGATGACCGGCGAACCACTGTTCGAACTCCAACCACTGTCTCACCCGTCGTCCACCATTAACACCGTCGAACACCCATCTCCTTGACCTCGTCACTGCCCCGCAACACCCAAACCACTGGCGGCGTCGCTCCGGTGTCCTTACCGTCGAAGTGACGCCGCCGCCCTCCCTTTGTGTTGTTGACACCGACCGGAGTAAAAACTCCGGCGACGCTGTTTGGTTCTCTTTTCTATTTCGGTTATTTATGGTTGTTGGACTGATTCTCTCAACTTTTTGAAACTGGTCGGAGTCTTTAAAACTCCGACGACTGTTTTTCGACTTTATTCTTTATTTGGTTGGTGGTTTTGATTGTTGGGACTGATTTCGCTTTTGTTTTATCTGGTCGGAGTCAGAAATGACGACCTCTATTCGGATTTTACCTTTGGGTTATTTGTTTTGTTGGGACTGATTTTGGCAAGAGTTTTGAACTCTGGCGGGTTTTGGTTTGCCGACGATTCTATTTTGTTGGGACTGATTTTGGCCAGAACTCTGGCGGGTTTTGGTTTGCCGACGATTCTGTTTTGTTGGGACAGATTTGGACTGTTTTGCCCTTCTTATGATTTTATTGGCATGTTTTTTACTGATTTAAAACTGCATATGCGCATTTGATATTGTACTGATTTGAACATTGATACTGCACTGGCCAATGAAAAAGTTATCCGTCGATTTTTGAGGCCTCCATAGTTGCAAAGACGGAAAATAAAATAAATGAAGCTTTCTAGGCAATGAATATTTCTTCCACTTACACCGGATAACTAACATGCGCTGGCAGGGCGAATTCTCGCAGCCGCACTTGTTTAGGATGTCCCACTTTATTTTTTTATATCTGAGCCCTCTGTGTTTTAAACTATTACTGTTTTGGCACAGATCTGAAGGTTTTATTTATTTTATTGTTTCTAGCAATATTGGTCGATGAAGGAAT
Organism: Przewalskia tangutica; assembly: GCA_029844215.1. Taxonomy (NCBI): domain Eukaryota; kingdom Viridiplantae; phylum Streptophyta; class Magnoliopsida; order Solanales; family Solanaceae; genus Przewalskia; species Przewalskia tangutica. Next base: position 10,492,363 of record CM056739.1, on the reverse strand, counting down.
CTCCGTCTGATTTTCCAAGGCCTCCTCTGTACAAAAGACGGATTTATTTTTGGCTTTACTAATTAATTCTTGTCATTGCTTTAAAATTATTTATTCTATTACTAACGCTTTTACTAAGTGTTTATGCAGGTACCCGGAGATCGTCTTGTGCAGAAAGCCTAAAAAGGGGTTAAAAGATGTCCCGGAGTTTTTTATTTGATTTTAGCTTTATTATTCTGTATTGCATTCCTTTGTAATTGTAAATTATGAAAAATTGCTTAGAATATGTAGAATAAAAAAAGGCAATAAATAATTAACCTAGATTTGAACGGATAACCGCAAGTTAGCGGATTTTAAAGGATGCCTAACCCCTTCCCTTTAGGATAATAAAGAACCCTGATCCAGAATCTCATTAAGTTTCGCAGACCATTAAATGGAGATTAATTGCAGTATTTTTATTGCAATAAATCAAGTGTCCTAATTCACTTAAACAATTAGGTGGCGACTCCTCAAAATCAGCATTATTACTCCATCCAGGGAACCGCGCCAAAGAGCAACGTTGCGGATACCGTTCAGACCCCGAGGTCAAAAACGGGCGCGACAGTGGGCATCAGGTTATATCGTATTGGCCACATGCATCAATAGTGGCCTCTTCACGGTATCCGCCAATTGAAGGTGGTGTGAGTATATAATGTCTTTCCCTTTTCCCCATCTCATATATATATATATATATAATATTTACCATATAGTAGTGTGCATAGCACAAGTGGGTCCAGGGTAATATATGAATATAATGCAAATGAAAATGCATGAATGACAATAAAACATCCTGAGTGACATTATGGGTGTGTTTGGATTAGCGGTGGACAAAATTGATTCTGACAGAATTGATTATGACAGAATTGATTATGGCAGAATTGATTCTGGTATAATTGATTTATATTTGGATGCAACAATGTAAAAGTGATTGTTATAATTGATTTATGTTGATAGTTTTGATCAAAATTTCTTATAGATAATAGAATTTAAAGTGTAATATAGTACTTAAATTTAAATATTAAATATTAAATATTAGAATACCATAGTTATTTTGAAACTCATAATAAGAATTCATTATTAACACGTTAAATTTAACATAATAATAAAAACTACCCCTCAATTCTAAATAAATAGGGATCAACTATATTAATCCTCACTTATAAATAAAAGAAATTAATTAATATTATCATAAAAATATATATGAATTAATATTGATTCATTAATTACGGTAATATTTTTTCATTATTTAAAGTATAACTTATATAAAAGTTGATATTTAATAATTTAATGTTGATTCCAGCAATTATATTTTATTAAAATGAAGATAAGTTATATTTTTTTAAAGAAAGTGTATTACCAAACGAGGGAAGTAGATTAAGGAGAATTATTTAGTTTTCTATCACCACGGACCACCTTCAAGAGGCATGTCCCAATGTTTTTCCCTTGATGACGATTAATTCCTAATGATGAATTGTGGCGCTAATTCTATGATTCATGTTGCTTGTCCCAAACCTCGTCGGGGTAATTGCAATTCCGAATGGGTTATATTTCATTTTTTTAGTAATTATTTATAGATATTTAAAGAGGGTAATGAAAGTTGTATATTTGATTTTTTTTAGTAATTATTTCTAGATATTTAAAGAGAGTAATGAAAGTGGATAGAGTTGTTGATGAAAATTAAAGAGGGTAATAAAGGAAAGGGTAAAATTCAAATTGAAATAAATGGCAAAATTGATTCTGCTAGAATTGATTATGGCAGAAGCTACAAATTTTAGCTTCTGCCAGAATCAATTCTAGAGACCATAATTGATTCTTGCAGAATTGATTTTGGCCAGCCAAACATGTTAATTTTCTATTTTTCACGAAAGTAGGTACCCAGAATATTTTGAGTACCCAAAAGCTAATCCAAACATGCACATAGTATCCTTGCCCCTTTGGCTAACACTGTGAATATCAACATCTTTTCTGTATGCCCCAATAAGGACTTAGGAACACATTTAGACATGCTTTTAACATAGGAATCAATAGTTCGAATATTCTTAACTTCTAGGGGTAGAACAATTTATGAAGTAATATCACGTTTACATTTCGTCACATGGAACATGTCAAAAGAAAGAAATAATTGTTGAAATATACCACATATATACATTGTATGTATATATATATATATATATATATATGGTTAGTTAGTTCATAGTAAATGTTAGTATACATAGATATACCATTAGTATATATATATATACAATGTTAGTAAATGTTAGTAGTGGTTATTGTTGCAAATGGTCATTTATGCAAGTAGTTGTTATTATAAATAGATGTAATAACATTCAGTTGGTTAAGAAATTGAATACAGAAGAGCACATTTGCTCCCCAAAAACATCCCCTCTCTCACGATTTCCTCTTCCTTTCTTTCTCTGTTTTCTCCTCTGCAATATCCAAATCTATACTTCATTCAGAATTTTAACATGGTATCAAAGTCTACCGATTCGTAGGACCTTCATATGCGCAAACGAGATTGAGATCGAAGAATTTTCTGAAAATCAGAAAATTAAAATTGAAGAAGGAAATCTGCAATTGCAAACAGATCGATAAGGAGATTCACGATCGAACACAGAGAATCGAAAAACAGTAGCAATTTATTCTGTAAAATCAGAATCGCGATCGAAAAACAGAAAAAATCAACGGCGATTTATTCTGAAAATCAAAAAGCGATCGACTCGACTCGAAGTCGAGATCGAAGGAGCTAATAAAGCGTATTGAGATGGAAATCAGCAGCAATTGAAAAATTGAGAAAGGAAAACAGAGAATCGAAGAAATCGGAATCGACAGAGTATTGAGGTAATTTCTATTATCGTTTTTGTCGTTTGAATCATATGGAGATTCTTTTATTTTCTGCGGATACACTCCGCCTTTGGATATCGTTGAGACGACGCAGATCACCGAGGATAGTCGAGTTGATGGAAATTCAACTTCATTTTTGTATTTGTGTTGGTGAATTAACGAACTGAAGAAAAGGTGTCGAGTTCATCGTCGTTGTTGTGTTGTTGTTCTTTGTTCTGTGTTGGTAGTAATAAGTGTTGGTGAATTGGCACTGCGTTGGTGAAATTCACAAGCAGTCTCTGTATGTCGAGCTGATGTAGCTGTCTGTTTTTGGTTACTGAAGATGCTGGAATTTTGATTGCTGGTGTAGCTGCTGCTGTTGTTAAAATCTTCAGGAACTAATATGAAGTTCTAAAAATGAAAGAAAAGATATTGTTGCTAGATCAATGGAACTCCAGTTCAAAGAAAATGTGGTTCTGTGCATATTCAATAGATCGATTGAAGGATCGAGGAGTTCTTAGCGACAAACAGACTGAGAACCGAGGGATACTTCGTCGACGACAATATCGATTGAGTTGAAGCTCAATTCAAAGATTCAAAAAGTTATTCACAGGTTGTAGATTGCCTGTTTTTATATGTGTAGCTTGCGTGATTAGAATTGAGAGATTCTCTAGTACAAGCGAGACTAGAGAACGAGGGGTTCTTACCGCTTATCAAAATAGCTTGCATGATGAGAATCGAGGGATTATCTAGTCCAAGCGATACTAGAGAACGAGGGGTTTTTGCCATGCCGCCATTTTACATGAGGAGAATCGAACGATTCTCTAGTCCGAGTGAGACTAGAGAACGAGGGGTTCTTCATAGCATTAATACAGGAGAATCGAGGGATTCTTTAGTCCGAGTGAGACTAGAGAATGAGAGATTCTTTGTTTTGTTGCTGCACTGATGTAGTGTCGGACCTACTGTTGTTTCTATTATCAAGCATTTTTTATTCAGAATCAGGATGAGATGATAAAAGCTGGTAGCTAATGGAAGTGGTTTGCAAGAAACTTGGCTGCCACCAGTGTTATTCTTGGCCCTGCCTTGGATTACAAATCAGTTATCATGGCTATAGCAGTGGTTTCGGGATCATTTTATCAGGTAAATTTGTTGAGTGAATAAAGTATGGGAGAGAAATCAAGAAAAAATGATTGGTGTGGATGAATTATTGCTTTGATGGTTGTTGATGCAGCTGCTGGAGCAATTGTGGCACTTGTTAGGAAGAAACATAATGATTCTACCCCTGATGCTCCTGGAAATCCTGGCTCACCTGAAAAGGAATATGCAGATGCTCTCACAACTGCAATGCAATTCTTTGATGTACAAAAATTTGGGCAGTTGCCAACTCAACATCTATGGTTTCCATAAAACTGATACAGATAGATGGGAATTTTCGAATGATAGTTTTCTGATTGTTAGAAAGAAACAGTCAAGTGTAGTTCAAAAGAAATCGGAGGATACCAAGTCCAAAGCGCAGGCGTCGCTTCCTACAATCGCAAGATCACAAACAAGCACAAAGTTGTCTCGCTGGATGGAACAAAATGTGTAGAACAATAAGGGCAAGTAACATCCTTATGGCCTCTGTATATGGGGACATATGTTGCGCCACAGACCACAAAAGGATTTCTAAAGTCATAATTCAACTGTGTAGCATCTCTCATATTTTTCTAAGTTGCTTGAAGAATCTAGCGGGCTGTTTTGGTTTGACTTTCATTAGTTGGTTCAGTTCTTCCAGCCCAAGGAAAACAATTGGGGTATGACTGAAAATGATAATAATAAATTGAGTGAAGTTGAAGAAGATATGTTGATCGAGCAATTGTGAGGTATCATCCTCCCACTCAATGAGGCTGCAAAAGTACTTTGAAAAGATGAAAGATGAAGGAGTGCTAATGTTGCTGCTCACTGTAACTCATGTCCAAGCTAGGAATGAAGAATGTCTCCATATCTCCTAGCTTGAGGGGGGTGTTGAGATATATCACATATATACATTGTATATATATATATGTGGTTAGTTAGTTCATAGTAAATGTTAGTATACATATTTATACCATTAGTATACATATACAATGTTAGTAAATGTTAGTAGTGGTTATTGTTGCAAATGGTCATTTCTGCAAATAGTTGTTATTATAAATAGATGTAATAACATTCAGTTGGTTAAGAAATTGAATACAGAAGAGCACATTTGCTCCCCAAAAACATCTTCTCTCTCACGATTTCCTCTTCTTTTCTTTCTCTATTTTCTCCTCTGCAATATTCAAATCTACACTTCATTCAGAATTTTAACAATAATTTATATTAACATACCTCGATTTCACTTAAAGGTTTATCACGTTGCTGCCTATATTTTCCGTGAACGACCACTGATTTTCTGCTCACATTTTGCTACCAATATCACCTAGTGAAATTACTGGTCCCGTTTTATTTTGGTCCTTCTCTATTCACAATGAAATGCTTCTAATTGAAATATTAAGGAATTGGTTCAGCTATATACGAATGAGTAGGTGGTCTTTAAAGAATTCCAAAGCTAAAATATAACAAAATGGGCCCTCGTCATGATGTCTCCCAAAATGAGTATGTGGAGTCATTCCATTTGATGACACCTTACACACCAACGTGTCACCCTATTAATTAAGTGACTTTTAAAGGTATAATTTATCAATTACACACATAATTAATTTCGTGATTTCAATTCATTTAAATTTCCATGACTTATAAGACATTCATATATTCAATGTCATAATTTTATAATAAGACACTAGTCCATAACCTCTTTATGCGCACACCAAATTTATTTTCGATCATTGTCGTCACACTTGTCATCTAAAATTATTTCGGAATTTAATCATTTTTATATACTAATCTCTTTATTAGCGTACATAAATATAACATAAATTCTCTGACGCTCGGGTCTACTTGCATACGTCTAGATACTCAAATCATTACCCGAAATTACGGGATGTTACAGCAAGGTAGGGGCAGAGATGTGAGAGTGGTTCAGTGCTTGGGTGGGGGTTGGCGTAGCCGAGTGAGTAGGGTGGATGAATAGTGTGGTGGGTGGTTGTGGTGCGTTAGTGTATTAGTTATAAACAAAAATCTTAATCTGAAGTGAAACTCTAATCGTTAAGATTGAGCATTTTCGTGGGCCAAGTTTGGACATCATCATGGGTTCATTTGGATTGCTAATTTATATGGGTCAATTTGGACTAATTAGCCCAAACCAACCCATCATCAAAATCACTCTTGCCCAAACCCATAAAATTTTGGGCGAATTGGACGGGTCATTTGGGTTTGAGCTAATTTTACCCCCTTAATCAACACTAACTATCTATCTAGTAAATCTTGGACTAACTAACATGATTGAAATATTATTGAGTTGTCTATTTCAACTAAGGCTGGCCAGTGGGTCTGGCCGGGTCCACTGGGATCGGGATAGGCGGGGTCGGAACGGGGTCGGGACGGAGAGGAGGGGCGGGATCGGGCTGGGGCGGGCCAGGTGGGATCGGTACTAGCGGAACGATACCGTGTCCCTTCCCAGTACTGGTCCCGATGGGCAGTTGGTCGGGACGGGACGGGCGGGACATTTTTTTTTAAAAAAAATTCCACTAAATTAAAAATACTAACAAAGTAACATATAGTCATATAGTGATAGTCATATACTCATATTATAGTATTATACTCACATATATTTATAAACTAAATAATTAAACAAAGACAAGAAGAGTGTAAAAAAAACACCCCAAGACTATTTTTGTGCCTCTTATATTATTAATTATTTCATTGAAATATACAAGATTCAGAATTACAACATTGTAGTGTATTGTTGTTGAAACTTTTTGCAAAAGACATATAAAAAAATACTAAAATTGCAATGAAATATATTACCAATTTGAAAATACTTTTTCTAGTTTCTTTATAATTTCGTATGGTTCTTCGGTTGGAATTGATATATCTTGGTCAAATTGTTCCACGTCGCTACTCATGCTTTCAGATAAGATGTCGTTATAGTTTTCGTCTTCTTCTTCGTTAATCTCTGGGTGACCGCACCTTCTTCGCTCCGCTCGTATCCAATCTCTGAATAGTACCGTCATCTCCAAGATGTCTCCGGCTAATGAGTGTCTATGCTCTCCTATTTGACATATGTCTGCAGAAAAGCGCTTTCAGAAGCGATTGAGGACGCTTGAATGTTCAAAATATCTCGGGCCATCATTGAAAGTGTCGAAAATGTCTTCTCATTCTGCATCCAATATTTCAGCAAGTCTTCCTTTTCGTCTTCATTGACAACTGCTTGGTAAGGTAAAGTGCCCTGCAAAACAAAAACATCGTACTCGCTAATTTGGTTAGCAGTGCTACCACCGCACATTCGATTTCTGAGGCTTTCAATACTGTCCGCAGAAACAACATGTCTTTTTTGAGGCTGTGTTGAAGCACAAGAATATGGTACGAAAGCCGGTTGGTTACTAGCACTTTCTTGCTGGTAATGCCGATATACTTTTTTGCATTCATCTTCTACGCTATCCAACACTTCTTCTAGCGTTTGTTCAATAGGTGGCTCAACATTTAAATTTTTGGGAGTTGGAGGTGGTAGTACGTCCATACAATTATAAATATTTTCAATAAGACTTTTACAACCGTCTACTTTAATAGTCGGGTTTAATACAGCACCAATAATATAAATAGGGGGAATAGGAATAAAATATTTCTTTAATTTCATAAACATTTTTTAATAAATTGCCTTATAAGGTGTTTTTTCATATATTCTTTAAGAAGTAAAAATATTATAGCTATATAAAACAACATAGTTGAAATAGTAGGATAACATAAAGTAGAAAATTCTTTTGTTGCTCGTTGAAAATTCTCTAGAAATACAATAAGTTCTTTAATTTTGTCCCAATCATTATCCACAATCATATCAGTTGAATTTTGATTATGGGCGTTAAAAAGTAAAGTTATAGGTTTTCTATAGTCATAAACAACAACTAGTTGGTCATATAAAGAATTCCACCTAGTTGGTACTTCTTCGGGAATTTTTCTGTAAGATAGTCCACAATCGTGACAAGTTTTTTTATATTCTTTTCTCTGTTGAATTCTATTATTTTAAAAAGTAATGTTTATAGCAAATTTTTTCAAGAATATCTTGAAAAAGTAAAAGACCATCTTTTACAACTAAGTTATAAATATGGCACGCACATTTGATATGAAAATGTTTTGGAAAAGACGGAGTTAAAACTTCTTTTAAAACATAAATAGCAGAATTGTTAGAAGCTGCATTATCTACTGTAATACTCATAACTTTATCAGTTATTCCGTAATAATCGCAGACTAAATAAATATTTTGTGAAATAAACTCACCAGTGTGCCTACTATCTATATATCTATATGCTAAAATATGTTTTTGCATAGATCATTTATAATCTATCCAATGACAGGTTACCGTTAAATAATCATGGCCGTTATTACTACGACATATATCAGAAGTTATAACGACTTTGCAATTTAAATGATATAATGAATAACACAAATATTGTTGATATTCGTGTGTAAATTAAACACATCTCTCTTAACCTTTGATCTAGAGAAAACCTTTATAAGCAGGATTATACATATCTCTAATATAATGAATAAAACCAGGCGATTCAGGAAATGAAAAAGGCAAACCCTCCACAGCAACTAATTTTGCTAGTGCTTCCCTATCTTTATGTTTATCGTATTTAGGGCCTACAACTCCCCCCGTCATAGGGTTAATTTGACCCTATACTTTATCCGGGACAGTATGTGAACCTTGTCCCGATTGAGAGAACGCTTGCTCACCATCTTTTTCAATAAGGTATTGGGCATGCAAGGCATTGTGTTTTTGCAATAGGTGTCTTGCTAAACCCCCCGTCCCACCGTGACCTTGTCCAATTTTAAAAATATAAACAGATTTACAAGTTTTACATATAGCTACTTGATTCGGTACGTCCCTGTGAAAATATTTCCATACAGCTGATGTTAATAGTCGTTTTGCCGGACCTCGTCTCATACTAGAGGGGATATGAGACATTTCACTAGTGGGTGTATCATCATCTACATTAGTAGATGTATCATCATCTAGAGTGTCATCTAAATTAAAATCGTCTTCATTTTGAGGATAAACATTTGTGTCAAGATCATATGGTATTTCAGAAAACAGTTCAGGATCCATAAAATCATCTTATCTAGGAATACTAGAAGAAGTACCATTGCCCTTGCCCTTGATACCCAAGGCCTTGCCCAAAACATTTTTTGTTCTTTTCATTTTAATTATGGTAATAAATAGTTAAAGACTTAAAAAGGTAAAGATAATGAAATTAAATGTGCTAAATGAAATAAAAACAAAATAATAATTTAATGAGAGAACGAATGTACCAAACGTCGACGTAGAGTCGATGTGTAATCGAGAGAGGTTGAAAATTGAAACTTTGCTCGATAGATTAATCCTCAAGCTAGTTGTCAACTTCACTCCCAATTCTCAAATTAATAAATAGAGTGAATATGTAGTAGACAATGTTGTATAGAGATTGATTGATTGAGATTTGAGAGATTAGAAATTGTAGGAAGATTTGTGAGAAATAAGAAGAGAAAATGAGGTATTTATAGTTGAGAAATTGGGTTAAAATTTAAATATAATAACTTAGGGGTTAAAAATAAATATAAAGGGGGTAGGGGGGTTGGGGGAGTGGGGGAGGCCAAAAATGGCTGTTGTCTAACGGCCAAAATGTAAAATGGTCGTTATTGCAACTGTTATTTTTGACAAGTGGTTATTTTTGGACGGGACTGGGGCGGGACCGGAACGGGTCGTGTCCTAGCGGGATCGGGTCAGGCGGGACCATACCATGTCCCGTCCCGGTTCGAGCCCCGAACCCGCAATTCTTTTTTCTTTAATCGGGGCCGGAACGGAATCGGGACGGGACCGGGTCAGGCCCGGGCCGGCCCGGCCCACTGGACAACCCTTAATTTTCAACTAAAAATGGGGAATTTAGTTAACAACACTAAAATAATCGAGTCCGAAACTGAAAACTAGAATACTAAAAACGTATTGTTCTCGGAGCATTTTCCGAAATACTAAAAAGTTTGAAATGCCATGAAGGCAAGCTTCCACCACTATTAAAATATTGAAATTAGCAACGAGTTGCTAAACAACAAAATATATCATTAATCCTATTTTGCAATGAATTATTAAAAATTTAAAAATATTAGGTATAAGCAATTTAATGACGGATTAGCAACGGCTACACTCATAGTTAATTCTAGTTTTTGTTTAAAAAAATATTGTAATGCATCAAAGCAACTGATAAAAGTGGCGGAGCTAGAGTCTGAACCTATCTAGTTATTCCTAGAACATGGTCTACAATATTGTATCAAGAAAAATAGAAGCAAACCCTCATGGGCTAAGTATCTCCAATAGGATACCTTGCAAGACTTATAGACTACCTCATCAATAAAAAGAAATCGAAACTTTCTAGGATATATGTACAAAATAAGAACAACAACAAAGATCACACATGCTGGAAACCGACATATGCAAATAAGGAAAACTGATATGAAAACTGTAATAAGTTGAACTGTGAATTGAGTAATTTGCATGCACATAAATTGGGAAATTATTATGAAAGAAAATGATTACTTTTAAAAAGGGTTTTACTGATGTGCCTTACGTACACGCATTGGGATGGTAATAAATAATCTCTTCATTATACTCATTAATAAAGGAAAATATATACAAGTTACAATTTTCATAATAGGAGAATTGCATTCCTATTCTAATCTCAAAATCTTATTCTAGTAGTACAAGACTTATAGTTATGGTAAGTGTACAATACTAATTAATACAACATTTACACTAAAATTAATAACCAAACCTAGTCCTAACCGTGTACAAAAACAAGCCAACCACCCGTGATATACACTTACCCTATTTAACACACACCCGCAGTCGTAGCGGGCGATATTCATACGCTGAGACTGCCCCTAAAATCTTCTAAAAGGACCGAGGGAAGACCTTTGGTAAAGATGTCTACAATTTGATACTGGAAGGAACATGCCAGACGCATACTTGTCCACGAACTAACTTTTCGCGAACAAAGTGGACATTCATCTCTATATGTTTAGTGCGCTGGTGCTGAACCGGATTACCAAAAAGGTAGATGACACTAATATTATTACAATAAAACCAAAGTAGCTTTATGAATAGGATAATGAAGCTCTAAAAGAAAATTACGTAACCAACAGAATTCAGAGACCACGTTGGCCACCTCTCGATACTCGGCCTCTACACTCAAACGTGTTAACGTCGAATGACGCTTTGCATACCATGAGACCAAGTTATAACCAAGAAAATACAATAGTCAGACGTAGAACGTCTGGTTTCTGGACATCCACCCCAATCAGCATCTATATACGAGACAAGTGTAGACGTCGACGAAGGATACAAATGCAAGTCATAGCAAGTGTCCCATGGATGTACCGAATAATGCGTTTGAGCGCATTCATGTGCTCAATCATGGGATCATGCATACACAAACACATTTATTGTACGGCATACGTAATATTTGGTCTTGTGAACGTAGGATACTGAAGGGCCCCTGCAAGACTGCGATAGCGGGTCGTATCCTCGTAAGGTGAGTCAGCTGCATCACCTAGCTTGGGCTTAGTATCAACTGGAGTGGAAGTGAACTTACAGGATGACATCCTAGCCCTCTCAATAATCTCAGCTGCATACTTCCTCTAGGATAAGAACAACTCACCTGCATGACGAGTGACAACAATCCCAAAAATGTAACTCAAGGGCCCCAAGTCTTTCATAGCAAACTCAGAATTGAGCATTGTCATGATAGACAGGCGTAATACATTAGAAGAGGCGGTCAAGATAATATCATTCATATATAACAGTATATAAGCCAAGGAAGATCCACGATGATATATGAACAATGAATTATCAGACCTGCTATGAGAGAATCTAATAGTCGAAACATAGTCTGCAAACCTCTTATACCAAGCCCGTGGGGACTGCTTAATCCTATATAAGGAATTTTTCAATAAACAAACATGATGAGAATATTTGGGATCCCTAAACCACAAGGGCTAATGCATATAGACTGTTTTCTTGAGATCAACATGTAAGAAAGCATTATTCACATCTAACTGATGGATGAGTCATGCTTTCGAAAGAGCCAACCTGAGAACAGTGCGAATGGTAGCCGTCTTGACCACATGGCTAAATGTATCACCACAATCCACACCAACCTGCTAAGTCTTACCATGACCTACAAGACGAGCATTATGCCTCACAAACGAACCATCAGAATTATCCTTATGAGCAAAAATCTACATAGATCGAATAATATTAACACCAGATGGATGGGGCACCAACTCCCACGTCTTATTATCAATAAGAGCATTATATTCGTCGGTCATAGCAATTTTCTAATTTGAATCGTTTAAAGCAGACACAGGATTACGGGATAAGGGTGATTTAAGAACATTATGAGTTAAATTAAAATATCTTTTTGGTTTAAAAATACCACATTGACTACACGTGACTGGTCTTTGACTCGGGGAGAATTGGGTGAATTTTTGGAAATAACGGGACACGTGACGGACGGGCCAGCAGGCAGTGGGCCTGCTAGCCCAGAACGGATAACTGGAGCACTGCCAGACACTGAAATAGGCACTGGGCCGACACTGGAACTGGGAGCCAAAATAGGACCTGGGTCAGAACTAGGCTGGATAGATGGCCAAGTCGCTGGACCCAGACCTGGAGGAGGAAAAGCAACTGAAGGGTCAGCGGGCCCTAATTTGGGTACAGAATAGGTTTGATAAATGGTGGATAATATATGGGGAGATACCGTCATCTAAAAAATTATACGAACTAGGTATGGAACTACTCATTTTTGCAAACGGAAACTGGACTTATCAAAAATAATATGACGACTAATGATGATTTTATTAGATGATAAATCAAAATATTTGTAACCATGAAGATTTTGCGGATAATCCAAAAACACACATGGGGTAGACCGGCCTGAAGTTTGTTAATCATGATGGACAGAAATAGTGGATAACACAAACACCCAAAGACCCTAAGATGTGAATACGAAGAAGTCTTATTATATAAAATTTAAAGAGGGGACGAATATGTCAAAACTTTAGAAGAAAGAATATTAAGAAGATTGTAGTCATTTGTAGAGCATGATGCCAAAATGAAGGGGTATGGAAGCATGAATTAATAAAGTTCAGATAATGTTATTAAATGTACAATTTTTTCATTCGACTTTCCCATTTTGTGAAGATGTATGAGGGCAAGAAAATGAAAATTGATCCAATTACTAACACAAAACTCTCGAAACACCCCATTATCATATTCTGTATCATTATCACATTGAATATTTTTTTATTTTCCGTTCGAATTGAGTTCTAGTGAATGCTCTAAATTTTAAGAAATTAGAAAAACTTAAGATTTCTTCGCTATCGGAAAAGTCCATAAAAATTAGAATAATCATTCAAAAATAGAACATAATAACGATGACCCAAAGAACTGAGAAAGAGAGATCTCCATAAATCGCTATGAATAATATCAAATGACATTGGCGTATGAGAATTTGAGTCTACAAATGGCAACCTACCAATTTTTCCTAACGAACAAAATTGACAATTCGGAGTACTACTCGTACCCTTACAAGAAATAAAATTACTTTTATTTAATGAAGACAAAATAGACGACCCTGGATGACCTAAGCAAGCATGCCACAAGGAAGGAGAAAGAGCTGTAAAAGCTGAGGGCAAGGCTTGGCTCGAGAAACCGAAACTTGGCGTGATAGGATAAAGATCTCTCCTACTATCACACCTCATGAGGGGACTCCCCATCTTGAAATCCTTCACAAAAAACCCAAACAGATCAAATTCAACATAAATAGAATTATCAGTGGTCAATTTACAGACATACATCAAATTTTTAATCAATTTAGGAGCGTGAAGGGTATTTTTCAAAATAAGTGGATGAAGGGGAGACAACGTTTTATGACTGTAACCATGAATTGGAATTGAATTACCATTATCAATAATTATACTACGATTGTTGCTCAAATTGGATTAAGACGAAAGGGTATCTAAGTCAGACGTCATGTGAGTAATGACGCCAGTGTCCATATACCAATTTGGGTTCGAAGGATTTATTCCAAGCGTATGCACCGTGGCTTCAATTTCAGTAGGAGTGGGGCATGCTGCATGATGTGCCTGGTGGGGCCCAGGCCTGCCTCCTTGCTGACTCGGAACTCCACTGGATCGTTGGACAGAAATTGTGCTAGGATAGCTGGGCCGAAAGGGTGGCTGAAACTGGGCCCAATTTCCATGGGCTTAAGGCGCTGGAAAAATGGAACTGTTGGGCCACTACCCACTGGCCTAGGCCCATGTCCAGGGGGGCCAAGGCTGAAACCAGTTGGGCTGTGGCCCATAGCTATTGGGGTGGAGCCCACTGTCGCCGTTACCACCGCAGTTTCGTCCATTATTTTTACGAGTATTGTTGCCGCCACCGTGAGCATAATTTTGGCTCGAATTATCAACAAAACCTGGAGAGTTGGTAGAGGACGTCATCATGGCTACGGGACTAGCCCCGGTAGATGCCTTCTTAGCCAAATGGACATTTTCCAAAGTAAGCGTGGAGCGAGCTTGATAGAACTTTGGGAGAGGGTTACTTTGACGAAGTAGAGTCCCAACACCACTATAGGCCTCGGAGAGGCCAACAACCATCCGTAGAATAAGACGATCTTTACTAACGGGTGCACCAACATTGAGGAGTTGGTCCGCCTATTCCTTCAACCTTCTACAATACGCCGAAACTGTTAAGTCCATTTTAGGACTGTTTTAGAGTCTAGTTTAGGGAGTCTTTTAGGTATATTTTCATTGTTTTGTACAGTATTATGTTTTGTTTGCTTTGTTTTCAGACAATAGGCGACTTTGGTGGGGAATGGTGAATCAAGGATGAAATGGCCGATATTGAGGATGGAAATGCGCAACATAAGCGAAAGGAAGGTCATGAGAAGAATGGAATAAAACCTGAAAAATACAGAAAATCGAGCACAGCGTCGTTGCGCCAAAATGTAGGGCCACGACGCTGAAAGTCCAGAGAAGTTGCAGTTGCTCCGGCGCCAGCATGTAGGGCCACGACGCCGACGCGGGATTTCCAATTCTGGGCCGAATTTGACGAGGGTAAAAGGGTCCGAAATGTGATTTTTCTCAGATATAAAAATCCTAAACACTGTCATTATTGGAGGGGACTTTGGGAGAGGCAAGAATTGGAGCAAAACACAAGATTGGAGACGACTTATTCAAGTGCTTTTTCTTCTCTTTTATTTTTATTCAGTTTATGTTGTATTGTAAATTAGTTCTTGACATGACAATGTTTAGGAGCTAATTACTTTAGTAGGGTTTTCCGTCGAATCTTCTTGAAAGCTCTTTCATATATTCAATGCATAATTATTGAGTTCTTCTTCGGCATATTAAGATCTATTCAATATTGTTTTGATTGCTTGGTAATTAATTGATCACTAATTGTCATAATTTATATGATTTCGAATCGAGATCCGTGAGGAGAGATTTGAATATGATGTAGTTGTTTAGACATAGGTTAAAATCGTGGACGAAGTACCCCGATACTTGTGTAGTATTCAAGGTTATTATTCTTAATCCTCCTGTGTGGTAAAATCTATCATAGAAATATATAAGGTTTCTGCACAAGGTTGAGCTCTTATATGTCTTAACCGAAATATAATGACAGATTAGTTAACCTTCTATCTTAATAAGAAGAAGAATCATTAGCATTGCATTGACACGTGAAAGAGTGGATAGTTGAGGAGATTGAAAGCCCTATTTCCTTCATAACTGTTATAAACCCAAAATATTATAATCTTTAGTTTATTTTCTGCACTTAGTCATAATTCTTAGTTATAATCTTCAAACTAAAGAACGTCAACCAAATAGATACCATAGGATAGATAGTCGGTACTTAATAAACCAGTCTCTGTGGACGATAAACTCGGTCTTTGATGTGCGGTAAGATGCACACACTTTAAACGCAAGTGCACGTTATCGTGACAAGTAGTATAGTCTTGATAAGACCGAATATCGTCCTCTAGGATTAGGGTTCAATTACCAACTATCTATTTTCTAGTATCTATTTGGTGAATTTATGATTGATTGGTTGTTTATAACTACGAATTATAAAAGTTATTTAACTATAAAGGTTTACTTCAGTTGTGATGAGAATAGGGCTTCCATGTATCCTTACTATCCGCTTATGCTACTTACTAATGCATTAACTCATGGTATTCTTCTTTAGGAGAAAGCAGGTTTACGAAATCGTTTTATACTCCCGTTAGGGTTATATAAACACTCAACCCCAGTATCGCACCTTACCTAACTTTCGGTGATAAGGATAACTTTATAGGAGGATTAAGAACAAAAACCTAGTTGACCGTCACGCACAATGCGCAAAATTAGGGTTGTTAAGCCTCTCATCAACGCTACATAAATAATTGAGGTATTTTCATCCCCAATCCAAGAATGTCTACCCAACTTACAGAATATTCACAATACCCCCTTTTCGTAACTGATTAGAAATCATATAGTGATAATTAGTTGTCAATTAATTACCAAGAATTCAACTCAATTATTGGATAGATCTCTCAATAAGAAAAATAACCATAAGCATACATTAATTTATAACATAAGTTTCTAGTAATTCAACATGGAAAGCCCTATAAAGGAATTAGTTCCTAGTCATTGACATGACAAGAACTAATCCCATGTTCTTCATAAAAACTGAAATAAAGTAAAAGAAAAGAAAAGAAAATTACTAAGAACGAGTCTCCAAGCCTTCTAGCATCCAAGGATTGTGTTGTGGAATATTTACAAGGTGGAATGGTGGATGGATGGATGTAGAATGGTGAATGGTAGAATGGAGAATGAATAATTCTTCTAATGATGTAGAGTATTTATAGCCAAAGAATCCTTTAGGTGAAGGGTTAAGGATTTGTGTAGGTAGGAAAAGTTATTAGAATCCTTTTAGGTAAGGGTTTTTAGGTAGGAAAAGGTTTCCCTTTAGGTAGGAAAAGTTATCCCTTTAGGAAGGAAAAGTTATCCCTTTAGGATTCTGAAACATGTCAAATTCGCCCAAAGATTTCACAATTCGCGTCGCGCCATGCAGATCGCGCGCGCGCTGAAATTCAAGAACTCTCGGGACTTTCAAGACTTTGGGCGCGGCTGCTTTTCGGCCATGGCGCGGTGACATTTTTTCTCGCGAATTTCCGCTTCGTCTTTTCTCGTCCGGACTTGCCTCGATTTTCTCTATAATTCGGAACTTTAGACTTCATTTCTTGGCCCTTGTGTGTGCAATTTCATCTCTTTTATGCTCATTTCATCTCCTTTTCGTCATTTCTCCATTTTTTACCGCTGTGACACAAAAGAAAGGAAAACAACCCTAATATTGTACTAAACATAAATGAAATGAGTAAAATACTAACTAAAAATGACTCAAAAGTGTATATAAAATACACCGATCAAATACCCCAAACTTAACCTTTGCTCGCCTCGAGCAAAGATAGAAAGAAAGAAATAAAAGACTCAAGAAACGAAAAATAAAAGACTCACCGACATTGATCACTTTTGTCGCATTTAGTGTTATCTAGAAAACATGAAGGTTAGCAGAATAATATGCAGAACATGTAGCATGAAATTTTTCAGCACACTAAACACATTGAGCTAGATATTTCGCAAACTCATATTTATCATGCTTTAATGGAAGTCAATATACTAAATCATGCATATAAATTCAAAAATCCTATGGCATGCTTACTTGCTATTCTCCACTAATCGGATATGCATAAAAGAGATCTTCAGACTTTAAGGGTTGTAATGTAGGCTTAGGTAGGGTTGGTAAAAATAGGCATTTAGGCTCATTTTGTGTACCATAAGCTCTTTAGCTTTTCAGTATTTCCCTTTTCTTTTTGTTCTTTTCTTCACTTCAATTCTATCTTTTTCCCTCTTATGTTTTGGGAGAATGAAGAGTATTATAATAACAAGCACCCCAAACTTAGGCTTTTGCCTCTTTCTTATTACTTTTTTATCAGCAACAAGCTCATTCACTCTTTTTGTCTCTTTTTTAACACAATTGATTCCACTACTTCACATTTTTACTTATGGCACAATTTGTGGGAATATAGGGTGTCAAAGAAGAAGTTTCAAATTTAGGCTCAATGGAATGACTAGGATATTTTTAAAGTACGGGATATAAAAGAGTGGTAAAAATTGGCTATCAAAGAAATGCCTGAGTCATCTCCCTAACATGCATATCCTAACTATTTCGTCTCAAATAGCAAGCAATCATAACACATAGGTTTTTATCATTTAGCATGCATAACTCAAGCAAGAAACTCCAAATAGACAGATTCTGTGAGTTTTTGGCATATCTAACTTAGGTGTTTAGATAGTTGCTTCAATTCCGTTACATTATTCCACCTTACTTCACTAGGTGTTTCTAGCAACTACAACAATTATGATCTTTGACAGGCAATTATGACTCAAAAAGGAAAAAAAAAAATTGGTGACTCAAAATAAACATAAAACAATCAACAAGACTTAAATAAAACATAACAAGACACAAATAAAACACCCCCAAACTTAAATCACACATTGTCCCCAATGTGTGCAAGACTCAAAGAAAATAAAAGAAAAATGACAACTTCGACAACACACAATGGTCATAACTGAGGTCTGGAGGAAAAATTCGAATTTGCACTAAATATGGCTCTCTGAAGTTCGCGCCATGCCTCGAGATTCAAATGGCGCCGCTAATCTGTGGCTCTTCTGGTTACGGCCATGCCGACGATCGCTTCCTTTTTTTTCAGCGTTTTTGCTCCTTTTTCCTCGGTTTTAGCTTTCTGTCCACCTGTCATCCAACAACACAAAACAAGAACCCAAGACCGTGAGACTGTTCAAGACAAAATAAAATAAAATAAAATAAAATAAAGACAGAAATTAAAATAACATAATAAAAAAAAAATTGGGTTGCCTCCCAACAAACGCTGTCTTTAACGTCTTTTAGCCGGACGCCTTTAACCTTTACGAGTGCCCATTGGATCCTTCTGCGAACTGCTTGCAATCCGCAGAGTTATTTTTGTAGGTCTCAATTTCCCTACGACCATTTGTTCAAACAAGAGCCTTACATATACAATTATCCCCCAAGTAGGCTTGTCTTTTATGCTTTCTATAATGTAGGAATCCGTGAACTTCTCTACATCTCTCAACTCTAGGGGTACCCTTGATGGTATGAGATTCCTAATTGGGAATCAGCCGTGATAGCTAGTGGTGTTTCTTCTGTAATAGGTGCAAGAAAAAGAATTTCCACAGAATCCAAGAAGGTAAATAATTGGATCTCTGCAATCTTTTCCTTCTCTACACCAACTATCTCACCAGATTCCTCAATAGTCAGCGTGGTTCGTGCTCTCAATTTGTTGTTCATTGTTCAAAATCACCTCGATTGGTTCGGGCGCGCCCTGCTCTTTAGCGCCGCGGCCACTCTCTGATCGTCTCGGATGCCAGAACCTTCTGCACTGTTTCATGCATTGTCTCGTAGTCGCTTGCCGCGCTCGCCATCGGCTGCCGCGCTGGCCGCCGCCGCGAACATTCTTTCTCCCCTGATTCGGCATTCTTCAGGTCAATTGCCTGACATTGTGTTTCCTCATTGCCTACCCCCGGTGCAGATTGCTCTTCTTGCGTTTCGCTGTTGAATATGATCGCGAGTTCTGCTATTTGCGTTTCCAACTTCTTCATGGCCATTCTCGTTTCGTCTATGAACTGATTTTGGTACCTCGTGAGACTGAGTATAGTTTCTCGTAATTCCTCCCTCTCTTCCTCTATGGTTGGCTCTCTATCATATTGACAGTAAAAATCCATATCTCAAAAGATTCCTGAGATGAATCAAAACCAACAACGAATCACGGCACACTTGTTTTTTTTTTTGTTTTTTTTTTTTTAAGAAAATAAAATAAATAATTTAAAGAAACAAAAATAAAAACCAAATTAGAAATTAAAAATAGATAAATTTGATATTGAACTATGCCTAATCCCGAACGCGCCAAAAACTTGATGCGCGGAAGATGCACACACTTTAAACGCAAGTGCACGTTATCGTGACAAGTAGTATAGTCTTGATAAGACCAATATCGCCCTTCAGATTAGGTTCAATTACCAACTATCTATTTTCTAGTATCTATTTGGTGAATTTATGATTGATTGGTTGTTTATAACTACGAATTATAAAAGCTATTTAACTATAAAGGTTTACTTCAACAGTGATGAGAATAGGCTTCCATGTATCCTTACTATCCGCTTATGCTACTTACTAATGCATTAACTCATGGTATTCTTCTTTAGGAGAAAGCAGTTTAAAATCGCTTTATACTCCCGTTAGAGTTATATAAACACTCAACCCCAGATCGCACCTTACCTAACTTTCGTGATAAGGATAACTTTATAGGAGGATTAAGAACAAAACCTAGTTGACCACACGCACAACGCGCAAAATTAGGGTTGTTAAGCCTCTCATCAACGCTTACATAAATAATTGAGGTATTTTCATCCCCAATCCAAGAATGTCTACCCAACTTACGAGATATTCACAATCCCCTTTTCGTAACTGATTAGAAATCATATAGTGATAATTAGTTGTCAATTAATTACCAAGAATTCAACTCAATTATTGGATAGATCTCTCAATAAGAAAAATAACCATAAGCATGCATTAATTTATAACATAAGTTTCTAGTAATTCAACATGGAAAGCCCTATAAAGGAATTAGTTCCTAGTCATTGACATGACAAGAACTAATCCCATGTTCTTCATAAAAACTGAAATAAAGTAAAAGAAAAGAAAAGAAAATTACTAAGAACGAGTCTCCGAGCCTTCTAGCATCCAAGGATTGTGTTGTGGAATATTTACAAGGTGGAATGGTGGATGGATGGATGTAGAATGGTGAATGGTAGAATGGAGAATGAATAATTCTTCTAATGATGTAGAGTATTTATAGCCAAAGAATCCTTTAGGTGAAGGGTTAAGGATTTGTGTAGGTAGGAAAAGTTATTAGAATCCTTTTAGGTAAGGGTTTTTAGGTAGGAAAAGGTTTCCCTTTAGGTAGGAAAAGTTATCCCTTTAGGATTCTGAAACATGTCAAATTCGGCCAAGATTCACAATTCGCGCTGCTGCATAGATCAGCCATGCTACCAAATTCAAAGAACTCTCGGACTTTCAAGACTTTGGGCGCCATTTTTCTGCAAGCGCGGTGACATTTTTCTCGCGACTTCCGCTTGCCTTTTTCTCGTCCGGACTTCGTCGATTTTTCTATAATTCCTGAACTTTAGACTTCATTTCTTGGCCCTTTTGTGTGCAATTTCATCTCTTTTATGCTCATTTCATCTCCTTTTCGTCATTTCTCCATTTTTGACCGCTGTGACACAAAAGAAAGAAAAACGACCCTAATACTGTACTAAACATAAATGAAATGAGTAAAATACTAACTAAAAATGACTCAAAAAGTGTATATAAAATACACCGATCAGTCTTACAGATCTTTATTACTTGAACGATACGTACACTTGCGTAAGCACTTAGGAATATCGCAACAAGTTTTTGAACACCCCCAAACTTACACTTTACTCGCCCTCGAGTAAACCACTAAACAAAAACAAAATCAAATAAAAACAAAGATTCTATGAAATTGATCAAATAGTTATAACAATGCTTCTTCAAAATCATGGATGAAAGTTGGGATAATATGTTAGACATACATAGAATGAATATTTAGCAATCTAGAATTTCAAGTTAGATATTTCGCAAATTCACTTAGATCACAATCACTGGAAATACAAACACTTAACATATGCATGTCAATTTCATTCCATCTTTTCCAAAACGCTATAGACCGTTTACTTGTTATTCTCCACTAATCATAGATATACATATTAGAGATCATCAAGACTTTCAAGGGTTGTAATGTAGGCTTAGGCAGGGGTAGGTAAAAGTAGGCATTTAGGCTCAATTACGTACCATAAACATTTTTCATTCAACTCATTTTTCCTTATTTTTGACTTCTTTTTAATATCATACCTATTTTACCCTCTTTTCTTTTGAGAGAATGAGATATATTATAAATAACAAGCACCCCAAACTTAAACTTTTGCATATTCTTCATTGGGGTGCATCAACTTTTCACTCTCTTTTTATTTTTTTTCAACACTTTTCATTCCAAGAGTTTTCAGATATCAGTTATGGCACAACCGAGGAATCATAGGGTGTCAAAGAAAGATCTTATTTTAGGCTCAAAGGGGCTGACTAGTGATACAATTTATGTCAGAGTATGTAATGAATAATCAGAAGGGCTATCAAAGAAATGTCTAAATCATCTTCCTAAACATGTATATCATAACTATTTCGCCTCAAATAACAAGCAAGCAGATTTTCTAGACATTTTTCAACCTTTCTTTCCATAACTGACACACATAAGCTAAGCACAAATATCCCAAATAATTAGATGTCATGAAATTTTGGCATATCTAACTTGAGCACACATATTGTTGCTTTCAATTCCATTACATTATCCCACTTTATCCATTCAATATCGTTAACAACTACAACATACATGATCCATAAAAAAAATTATGACTCAAAAACACACAAAACAACACAAACACAATTTCAAAAAGATTCAAAAATAAAACAATGAAACAAAGTAAGACACCACCCCAAATTTCATCGACACATTGTCCCCAATGTGTGAAGACAAAAAATAAAGGGACAACTTACTGACACAACACAACGGTCGTAACGGAGGTCTGGTAGGGAAATTCTGGACATTGCACAACTTTTGGGCCCTCTGAAGTTTCAGCGTCATGGCCCTGCATGTTGACGCCACGGCGCTGCTGCCAATTTTTTTCACTTTTCAGCATTTTTGCTCCTTCTTCCACTTTAGGTCAGTCCCTATTCCACCTGCCATAAAAAACATAAGACAAAAACCAAGACCGTAAGAGTCTTCAAGACAAAATAAAACAATTAAAACAAAAATTGAAATAACATAATTAAAAACATTGGGTTGCCTCTCAAGTAGCGCTGTCTTTAACATCTTTTAGCCGACGCAGGTTACTTACTATCAAGGGTGTAGAGTGTCCCCTCCGCATATCCACTTTAGCACCATTCTCTTTCTCCTCATCCTCTTCTTTTTCACAGTTCTGATTTTAGAGGAGTTCAATTCTTTTTCATCAATAGCTAGTTCAGAAGTATTACCATCTTTACTAATGGGTGCACCAACGTTGAGGAGTTGGTCCGCCTATTCCTTCAACCTTCTACAATACGCCGAAACTGTTAAGTCCATTTTAGGACTGTTTTAGAGTCTAGTTTAGGGAGTCTTTTAGGTATATTTTCATTGTTTTGTACAGTATTATGTTTTGTTTGCTGTGTATTCAGACAATAGGCGACTTTGGTGGGGAATGGTGAATCAAGGATGAAATTGCCGATATTGAGGATGGAAATGTGCAACATAAGCCCAAGTAATCAACCAAGTAAGGCCATGAGAATAATGGAAGAAAACCTGAAAAATACAGAAAATCGAGCACAGCGTCGTGGCGCCAAAATGCAGGGCCACGACGTTGAAAGTCCAGAGAAGCTACAGTTGCTCCGGCGCCGTGGCGCCAGCCTGCAGGGCCACGACGCCGACGCGGGATTTCCAGTTCTAGGCCGAATTTGACAAGGGTAAAAGGGTCCGAAACGTGATTCTTCTCAGATATAAAAACCCTAAACTCTGTCATTATTGGAGGGGACTTTGGGAGAGGCAAGAATTGGAGCAAAACACAAGATTGGAGATGACTTGTTCAAGTGCTTTTTCTTCTCTTTTATTTTTATTCAGTTTATGTTGGATTGTAAATTAGTTCTTAACATGACAATGTTTAGGAGTTAATTACTTTAGTAGGGTTTTCCGTCGAATCTTCTTGAAAGATCTTTCATATAGTTAATGCATAATTATTGACTTCTTCTTCAGCATATTAAGATCTATTCAATATTGTTTTGATTGCTTGATAATTAATTGATCACTAGTTGTCATAACTTATATGATTTCGAATCGAGATCCGTGAGGAGAGATTTGAATATGATGTAGTTGTTTAGACATAAGTTAAAATCGTGGACGAAAGTACCCCGATAATTGTGTAGTATTCAAAGTTATTATTCTTAATCCTCCTGTGTGGTAAAATCTATCATAAAAATATAGAAGGTTTCTGCGTAAGGTTGAGTTTTTATATATCATAACCGGAATATAGAATATATTAGTTAACCTGCTATCTTAATAAGAAGAAGAATCATTAGCATTGCATTGACACGTGAAAGAGTGTATAGTTGAGGAAATTGGAAACCCTATTTCCTTCATAACTGTTTAAAACCCAAAGTATTGTCAATCCTAGTTTAATTTCTGCACTTAGTTATAATTCTTAGTTTTAAATCTCAAACAAAAGAACGTTAACCAAATAGATACTATAGTTTAGATAATCGGTACTTGACAAACCAATCTCTGTGGACGATAACTCGGTCTTACAAACTATATTACTTTAGCGATACGTACACTTGCGTAAGCATACAGAAATATCGCAACAACAACATTCAAAAAAAATTCCATGTTGACGTGGGAAAATTTCTGCTCAAGTGTAACAGGTCTGGAATTCTGATTATCTTAGAATATGTCATGATGTTTATCCCAAGCAGCCATCGCCATAGCGTCTGTCTTAATAATCATCTGCAACAGGTCGGTAGAGATAGTGGAATAAATTCACTGAAGTACGGTGACATCAAGTGTTGTCCATAAATTAGGATCATCCTCGCATTTAGGCACCTCCATATCCTCAGGAGCCGCGGGGATTATGTGATGGATGACTTGATGTGAGCGAGCGTGAATTTTAAACAACTCAGGCCACGTCGCGTATTGGACGTTTTCTATTTCAAGAATAAGATGTATGTGATTTTTGATGTTAGAAACAATAAGGGAAGGGTGAAACGTGTTCTTTGTCGTCGACATAACGAAAGAACAATATGTGATTGGAGGAGAAAAACTTAAAAGAAACACACCGACGATCAAGGAATCGGGAAGGGTGGGGGGGGGGGGGCGGGCGAAATCTGATCACAAGGTCGACGAAAAAAAGGTAGGAAAAAATAACCTAGACTTCTGATACCATGTAAGAAATAATCTCTTGATTATTTTCATTAATGAAGGAGAATATATACAAGTTATAATTTCAATAATAGGAGAATCACATTCCTATTCTAATCCCAAAACCATATTCTAGTAGTACAAGACTCTTATAATTATGGTAAATGTACAATATTAATTAATACAACATTTACACTAAAATTAATAACCAAACCTAGTCCTAACCGTGTACCAAAATAGGCCAACCTCCCATGATATACACTTCATAAGGAAAGTGTATATCACGGGAATATTACCCTCTTTAACAGGGATGTCGTGTGCCTACCCCCACCCCACCACCACAATCATGCGATTTGATACCTACGAGACTGGGGTAGCTAATTGTAGACCTCCTTGGGAGCAAAAGGCGAAATCCCTCGCCCACAGGGCCCCCACCCCTCCGACCCGACAGAGATTGGTGAAGGAGGTAAATCATGGTACTCAGCGGCCCACTAGGTGGGAGGAAAATTGTAGACCTCCTTGCTATGATGAAAGGTGGTTGGCCACTTCTTCCGCTACAAGACGAAAGACATTTGCTAACAATATTTTTTGTTGTAGGTACAAAAAAATTTATTACATTTGTGTTTGGATGTGATCACAGAAGTAATTGAATCTGAACTAAGCATAAATATGGCAACGCAATGCACTTGACATGTAATGATTCTTGATTCATGCAATTTCTCAGCTTAATCTCCTTTAACTCATTTTTAAGTACCCAATTACTCCACATTCGATATTTATATAGCAAAGAATATATATATATATATAATTTTTTTAATTATAATGTGTATTTTCATTTTAATTTACCACTTTATTATTATATAATTTAATTTGATGTAAATATGAGGGATAGATAAGTTTTTCCCAGGCTGTAGGAGAAGATAATTTTTAAAACTCAGCGTATCATTTTATCTTATCAGATCAAGAAGCAAATGGTGGGTCTTCTTCTTCACTCTCCATTATGCTCTTAGCAAAGTTACAAAAAGGTTGTGAATACGTACACTGCATGGAAGTTATATACGACGATTTTTAATTAATTGCTAGTACTATATATTGTTTGGTTGGTGGGACAAAGACGTGAGACCTGTATCATACTAGTTAAAAAGAAAGAAAAAAAGAGGAAATATATTCTAAATTTATATGATATTATTTTCTTGTTAATTAGTCTAATAAAATAATATTTTTTTATATTTAGTAATAATTTTAAAATATTTATTTTTTATCTTTAATGAGATGATTTAAATCATATTAATATTTATGATCATGACTTATTTTATATAATAAATTTTAAAAATCTTGCTCTTTATCTTAAATTTTGAGTCAAATCAAATACCATGACATAAATTCAAACTGATGGACTAAGATATTACTGTTTTTTTGTGTGTGACATTATAATAAGAAGACTTTGACGATTTTTCTAATTTCAAGTATAATAAAGTACATTTACATTAAACTTCCTTTAATGTATATTGCGTAAAGGTGTCTATTGGTCTGGATTAACTGGTAACCGGATCGGTCGATCCGGTAACGAACCTGGTCTGGTCCGGATCGGTAAGCTTTAACGGGTTGGGGGTTGGTTTGGTCCCCAACTCCAACCCGCACGGGTTAAGTGAAAATCCGGTAAGGTCTGGATCGGTAACGAAAACTGGTTGACCGGACCGGACACGCAAAAAATAAAAATAAAAATAAAAAAGGAATGTTGGTCTCCAACAGTAATGTTACCATTGTGAGGGGGGTCAGGGGCTGGGGGCAACGGTCATTTGACCGTTTTGCCCATTTTTTTAATTTATTTTTGTTTATTATTATTTATTAATTATATTTTTATCCTTTAAAAAATCTATAAATACTCTATATTATTCTCATTTTTATCACACAATTATTTCTACAATTTTCATACTCTCTTAATTCTCTCTATTATCAATTCTCAAGTTGTTATTATTATTATTATTATTATTATTATTATTAATTTTCAAAGTAGCAAGACGCAAGACTTCGAGCTTCAACTTTCAATTGAATTCTGAATCTCGAAGTTTGGTACACTCGTTTCAGTCTCTGATATTTTATTAAATTGTCATATTTATTTGTTGATTATTTATAATGGATAGGCTAAAGAGATCTAGTTCAAGTTCAATGGGTAAAAAATCTAAAGTTCCCACTTCATCATCTAATCAAAATATAGATTATGATCAAATGCAAGAAGATCTTGGAATAGACGATAATGAATATGATAATGTCCATATAGATAATATTGTTGAAACTGAAACTCCTACACCTACTAGTATGTTTTATCTCAATGTTAGTACTACTAGTGGTAGACCTCCTTTACCCGAAGTAATGAATAGGAGAAAAAAGAGTAAAGTGTGGAACTTTTATGATAGAATTGAGGGCACTGATAGAGTTGGATGTAATATTTTGTGGGAAAATTATAAACATAAGAGAGGGGGTAGTGACGGACACTTTAGGTAGGCATGTAGAGAATGATCATCCGACACACTGATTTTCTGTCTCTGATTTAGAAGCCGGTCAACAACAACTTAATCCATTAATGGGGGGCTTGTTAAATATGATCCAAAGAAGGATCGCATTGAATTAGCAAAAATGGTTGTCGAAGGTTGTTTACCTTTTTCTTTTGCTTCTTCTTCTTATTTAATTACATATATTCAAAGAGTATATAATTCTTTATTTAAAGACGTTCCTCGTATTACTTGTAGATCCGATATTTTTGGACTTTATACTGATTATATTATTTATTTGCAATATTTATTCGCTAACCTTTCATGCCTAGTTAGTTTTACTTCAGACATTGCACATGTTGTAAACGGTAATGATTATTTAACAATTACTTGTCATTGGATTAATGAAAATTTTTAAATGAAAAAATGTATTATTGGTTTTCCGTATGACGAGGATCAAAGTCATACTGGAAAATATATAAGAGAAACTATTTGTGTTGTTGCAATAAGTATGAATCTTTATAAAAAAAAGTATTTTGTATATCATTCGAGAATGCATCTAATAATATTGCTGATGTAGATTTTTTAAAAGTAAAATTAGAACCGTCACTTCCTGATATATTTCATGTTCGTTGTGCTTGTCATATTTATAATTTAATTGTTCAAAGTGATCTTGATTTATTTGCAACTGAATTATCTCTTGTCCGAAGAGTTGTTGGAGTTATTTAGGGTAACAATAGAAAAATAGAATAATAGAATTTAAAGAAAAATGTAAACAATTTAATTTGAAATCAAAATTCATGTCAGGTGAGGTTGTTACACGGTGGAATTATACTTATCTATTTTTAAAAGAACGTTACAAGTATAAAGACCTCATAACATATGATTCAAATGTTCATTGTAAGAACGTGATTCATATGTTAACCGACGAACATTGAAAATCAATTTCTGAACTTTTAAAAAATTTACATAAATTTTACACTGCTACTGTTGAATTTTCAGGATCTTATTACCCAACAATTTGTAATGGTTTAGCTCATATAACTGAAATTTTATATTTACTTTGGGGTTTAAAATCAAATATAAAATATAAAGTTGCAGTTACAATTATGTTTGAAAAGTTCAAAAATATTTTTTTCCTATTCCCGATATTTATTGTATTTGTGCAGTCTTAAATCCATCTATTAAAAAAATAGATTGCCATAATTTAATATTTAATTTATATAGTTATATGGAAGTAGATGCAACATAAACTCCATCTTCAATTGATTGCATAAGTAAACTTGATAGTAATTTAACTAAATTATATGAATATTATGCTACATTACTTGATAACAATAACTCTGCTACTAATATTCCTTATAGTTCTGCTTCTGTGTCTACATCTGCAGAATTCAATGAAAACGATGATAATGAATCTTTAGATATTTGGGACACTTTTACAACAACACACGCAACCAGAAGTCGAAATTGTAATGAGATGCAATTTTATTTACAAAAGCCAACGGAGTCGAAGAAGAACTTTCAACCTTTACAATGGTGGCAGAATAACCAAAGGCAATTTTCGGTACTTGCAACTATGGCGCGGGATGTTCTTAATGTGTCTCTCAACAGTGGCTTCTGAAAGTGCATTCAGCCAAGCACCAGACCAAATAGGAGACACACGTCACTCATTGAGCGGAACCACATTAGAAGTCTTAGTCTGCTTAAGAGATTGGATCAGATCAGAGAGAAGAAATCAAGAATTGGTAGACGTTGACTCTCCGGAAGATGAAGAAATCGGTAATATTTTGGAAAGCGGGAGCACAAGTTACGACGGAAGCGGGACTGAAATTAATACTTCATATTTAGAGGCTATGTATCAACAACAATTCAATCAACCTATAAATTACGAAGAACATGTTAGAAGGATGCATAATATATAAATAAAATTATTATTACTTCATTATGTACTCTTTTTAGCATTATGAATAATGAAAGTTCAAAAGTTTACATCTTATCATGTGTTTTTATTTTATTATTTTTTTAGTTGTTAACTTATGTCTTCTAATTTAATAAATTAATAAAAGTATAACTACAATATAAAGTATAAACTATAAAATACAAAGTTAACTTTAAATTTAAAATATAAAATATAAAACTATATTATATTAAATATTTAATTTAAATTTAGTTTATATTTTCGGAATTAAAAAAAAAAATCCGATCTGGTCCGACCGGTTCAACCCGGAACCGCATGGGCCTACCGGAAATTCGGGTAAGGAACCGGTCCGGTAGGCCCGGTAGTCCGGGAATCCGGACCGATAACGGACTGAAACCGGTTCAATTCGGTACCGATCCGGACCGGATCGACCCGGTTGACACCTTTAATTATTGCGATACCTATAACCATCGGATCTTATTCCATATTTTCGGCTAAGTAATAATAAAAAAATAATAAGAATGTTGAGCTACATTTAAAAACCTAGGTAAAAAGGGATTTTGTTTTACTGGATATGGTTGGAATTCGTGGAAAACACATATAGATGAGGCAATATATAAATTTTATGGAAGATTGGGGGTGGTTTGGACTATTAGAATTCAAAATTCGTAGCTGAAATCAAGTAGATTTACTTGTATGTGCCACATGCATCTCACACGCATGTATACAGCATATACAGGGGATACACATTTGACACATATGAGATACATAAATGATGCACGAATGGATACACATCTCATCTTCTACTTCAAAATTGGCTCAAATTTCTAAACTTCTTTATATCGAGGGATGAGGAACCATATTATCCTGCATTCCTTAAATCACCGCTAAATCGTCCCGAAATTGAGATTCAAAGGCTAAAATTTCAATTGAAATCACAATTAGCCGTCCGGAAATTGAAATCCGAATTTTAAACTTAAGCAAACGTTAATGGCTTTCAATGACTAACCTATTGCGTGATGTAATGTTGGACAGTACATGTAGAAAATACAAAAGGGAAGGCGTTTGGCCATAGATTCAATTTTTTTTTATTTAAAATTTATTAAGTTGGCATTGAAAATGAAGTTGTGTTTGATTTTTTTTTTTTTTTTTGCAAGTTTGAAACGCTTTTCCAAATTAGATATGAAAATTTTATTAACACTAATTTTAAAATAAAATGAGAAGTTATTCTAGAAATAAATAAATAATTTTCATGGTCAAATGACTCCCAAGTAATTCTACTGAAATTTGGTTATTGATATCCAACTCTCAAAATTGATCATGGAAAAACATATTTTAATGGCATATTTGTGAAAGAAACAATCCCTTCATTATTTTCATTTATTAAAAGACAATATATACACTTTATAATAGAAGAACCCTATTCTTATTCTACTCCTAAAATCCTATTCTATATGAAGACTAATTATACAAGTATGGAAAATGTACAAGACTAATTAAGGTACAATACTAATATACAATATTTACCAAATCTTCTATTTTGACCAAGATGACCGAGATGGGCTATGGGCCACTCCTTTCTCAACTTTGACTCATATATCCGATATACATACAATATACATGTATATCATGTGTATATTTAACACACCCCCGCAGTCATAGCGGGGCTGTCTTCGAACGCTGAGAATGTCCCTAAAATCATCAAAAAGGACTGAGGGAAGACCGTTTATAAAGATGTCTGCAACTTGATGCCTGGACGAGATATGACAGACTCGTACTTGTCCTCGAGCTACCTTTTCTCGAACAAAGTGAATGTCCATCTCTATATTTTTAGTGCGCTGGTGCTGAACTAGATTACGAGAAAGGTAGATGACACTAACATTATCACAATACACCAAGGTAGCTTTCTGAATAGGACAATGGAGCTCTTAAAGAAGATTACATAATCAACATGACTTAGAGACCACATTGACTACCTCTCGATACTCGGCCTCTGCACTCAAACGTGACAACGTTGGCTGACGCTTGGTAGACCATGACACCAAGTTATTACCAAAAAACATACAATAGACAGACATAGACCGTCTGGTATCCGGACATCCACCCCAATCAGCATCTGTATATGAGACAAGTGTAGACGTCGATGAGGGATACAAATTGTTATACCCCGTATTTCCAGAGTATGTACGTAAGGACGTACGTAGAAAAGTTGGGCTTTAAGTAGGCTTGGCCGAATAATTTTTGTGCACAACACCCGGTTAGAGTCGTTTTTCGACGAAACGTTTTACATAACTTACGAAGGGAAAATTCCGGCTATGTCATTTTTAATTTTTGCGGATTTTTTCCGAGAGACGAAACATTTTGGACCAACAAGAGGGCGACACTTGGCACCCTCTCATTGGTGGGCTTTGGGGCGGCAACATGGACGATTTCCTTGACATTTTTGTCAAGTAGTAGGTAGGATATTTTGTGGTAGATGGATAAGGTGCACATGGATGAATCTTGGCCCTACACTTGCCTTGCACTTGGCATGATTCGCCATTGGTCGCCTTTGCTTGACCTATAAATACCCCCTTGAAGACTTCTTCATCCATTCCTAAACTTTCCTAAGTCTTGAGAGCTTCCCCTGTGTGGTGTTCTCGCCCTCCCTTGTGAGGCCCCTTGGCCGAGAGACCCTCCCCTCGTCGAGAGTACCCCCAGTGGGGTTGCCGAGGTATACACCCCCTTTGTGGTGTTGTCTCGTATATATACCCCCTCTTGGTAGAAATACTCTCAAAAGTATTGTTGTTATACCCAAATTACCTTAGCCAGATACCTTGTAGTATTCCAAAGATACCTCTATACGTAGAGTCTGGAAATACTACCAGATGTCCTTTTGTCTCAAACCGAAACCCTAAGGAAAATCTCCATAGTTGGTTGGAGTATTAAGTAGGTCGCAGAACTTCTAAGGGTTGTTTGGGAGCGGGTTGGAGCACCGGAGTAGGAGCTAAGCGTGCTAAGGATCGACATTTTTACTTGGATAATTATGGGCTTATCGAGGTAATTATCTTGTCCCCTATTGTAATTGGAAATTACATGTTGTAGAATATATAGATGAAGTATACTATATATAATCAACATGGTTTTGCGGCAATGTCTTTGGACTTAAGCCCAATTTAAAGAAGAGAATCGAATCGTAATTACGTAGGATCAGACATGAGACTTGTGTAGAGACGGGTAGGAAGGGCTGGCGCCAACAGCACACCGCTCACGCCCAACTCGAGAAAATGTCAACACAGTAACTAGACCGCCCAAAGATTGGACCGCCCAAACTCGGAAGTCGCCTAGTGACGATTGGGGCATTTGATCGTGGCGATGATGGGACCAGTGGCACCCACTGGAGAAGTTCAGTGCGGGACATGTCTGAAAATAGTGAATAATATATGGGGATATACCATCAAATATTACGTGATGACTAATAATGATTCGATTAGATGATAAATCAAAATATTTATAATCACGATGAACCCAAAAACACACAAGGGGTAGAACGAGCCTGAAGTTTGTTAATTGTGGTGGACGAAAAAAGTGGAATACACAAGCACCCAAAGACCCTAAGATGTGAATACGACAGATTCTTACTCTATAAAATTTGAAGAGGGGATGAATATGTCAAACCTTTGAAAGGAAGAATGTTAAGAATATCTGTAGTCATTTATAGAGCATGCTGCCAAAAAGACAGGGGTATGGAAGCATGAATTAATAAAGTTCGGACAATATTATTAATGGTACGAATTTTGCGTCCGGCTTTCCCAATTTGTGAAGATGTATGAGGACAAGAAAACCGAAAATTGATCCCATTATTAGCACAAAATTCTCGAAACACCCCATTGTCATCTTCTTTTCCATTATCACTCTGAATATTTTTTATCTCTTGTTTGAATTGAGTCATAATGAATGCTCTAAATTTTATGAAGATGGAAAAAACTTGAGTTTTTTTCGCTATTGGAAAAGTCCATAAAACCTTAGAATAATCATCCAAAAATAGAACATAATACCGATGACCTAGAGAACTAAGAATAAGAGATATCCATAAATCACTGTGAATAATCTCAAATGGCATTAAAGTATGAGAATTAGAGTCTACAAATGAAAACTTAACAATTTTTCCTAAAGAACAAGATTGACAATTCAGATTACTACGCGTACCCTTACAAGAAATAAAATTATTTTTATCTAAGACATACAAAATAGACGATCTCGGATGAACTAGACGAGCATGACACAAGGAAGGAGAAAGAGCTGCAAAAGTTGAAGGCGTGACTAGACTCGAGAAATCGAGACTGAGTGTGATTGGATAAAGATTTCCCCTAATATCACATCTCATAAGAGGGATCCCCGTCTTGAAATCCTTCCATGAAACCCTAAAGGATCAAAATTAACAGAAACCCAATTATCAGTTGTGAATTTACGGACAGACACCAAATTTTTAATCAATTTTGGGGCATGAAGGGTATTTTTCAAGACAAGTGATAGATGGGGGGGGGGGGGACAAATTTTTATAAATATAACCACGAATTGGAATTTAATTACCATTACCAACAATTATACCACGATTACTGTTCAAATTGAAATAAGATAAGAGAGTACTTTGGTCGGATGTCATGTGTGTAGTGGCTCCTGTGTCCATGTACCAATTCGGCTCCGATTGAGAAAATCCAAGTGTATGCATCGCAACTTCAATGTCGATTTGAGTCGGTATGGGGCCCACAAACAAGAATGCATGAGTGGGCCGAGGCCCCAGCACCACACCCTGTTTCCCCGTGCCACTGGCTGAAATCTGGAAGCTGGCCCACTGTTGTTGGCCGAAAACTGGGTTGGGCTACCCATCGCCCATCAGGCGTTGTCAGAGCCATAGGGGCTGTTGGCCAAGGCTCACGCCTCACCATCGCCATGGAGCCCACAGCTGCTATGCTGCTGGGGACAGTGGGTCGGGGGCCCACTGTTTTGGCCACCATTCCCGTTGCCAGAACCACCGCGTTTGCCCCCGCGATTTTCTCGTTGTTTTTATGATTATTTTTGCCTCCACCGTGAACACAATTTTGGCCCGAATTATCATCGAAGCTCGGAGAATTTGTTGAGGATGTTAACATAACTACGGGGCTAGTACCGGTAGTCTCCTTCTTAGCCAACCCGACTTCTTCTAATGTAAGCATTGAGCGGACTTGATAGAATTCCAGTAGGGGGTTACTTTGACGAAGGATCGAAGCAACGCCGTTATAGGCCTCGGGCATGCCTGCAACCATCTGTAGAACGAGATGACTATTTCTAACAGGAGCACACACATTACGAAGTTGATCTGCCAAGTCCTTATCGTTTGCAATAAGATGAAACGTTTGGAAAATTCTCCATAGCGAGTTGAGAAAATTCCTGTTCATGGGTGACAATGGGGAAATGACTGTTATCTTGGAATATATCACACAATCTATTCCAAGCCTTCATAGCTGAAGAGTTAGGTTCCATAATCGTCTGTAAGAGGTCAAGAGAGATAGTGACATAAATCCACTGGAGAACTTTTGCGTCAAGAGTAATCCATAATTTAGTATCATCCTCATTGATGGGAACACCCTCCGTATCAGGAGCCGGAGTGATTATGTGGTGGAGAACTTGATGTGTCATTGCATGAATCTTGAACAACTCTTCCCACGTCTCATATTGAACGTTTTCTAGGTCAAGAACAATAGGAAGAACGCTCTTGATGTTAGAAACTGTTAGGGCATGATGAAACATATTCTTATCATATATAGTGAATAGAACAAGAAGTTTTGGGAGAAGGGATTTTTTATGTCTCGGGTTTGGCTGAAAACCGAAAGGGGGGTTCTTTGCCCGAAAACCGATGAGGTAGAGTAGCGGAAGCAAGAAAAAAATAACCTAGACTTCTCATACCATGAAAGAAATAATCCCTTGATTATTTTCATTAATTGAAAGACAATATATACACTTTACAATAGAAGAATCCTATTCATATTCTACTCCTAAATTCCTATTCTATTTGAAGACTAATTATACAATTATAATAAAGTGTACAAGACTAACTAAGGTACAATACTAATATAATATTTACCAAATCTTCTATTTTGACCAAGATGACTGAGATTGGATATGGGCCACTCCTTTCTCGGCTTTGACTCATATATTCGATATACATACAATATACATGTATATCATGTGTGTCGCGCCCGTTTTGTCGAGGTCGGAACGGTACTGCAACGTTGATCTTTGGCGCGGTTCCCTGGATGGAGCAAAATTCTTGTTTTGAGGAGTTGCCACCTAATTAGTTAAGTGAATTAGGACACTTGAACTATTGCAATAAAAATATTGCAATTGATTTTCATTTAATGGTCTGCAAAATTATTGAGATTCTGGGTCAGGGTTCTTTATTATCCTAAAGGGAAGGGGTTAAGCATCCTTTAAGATCCGCTAACTTGCGGTTATCCGGTCAAACATAGGTTAATTATTTATCTGCTTTAGAAAATGTGTTTTTAAAAAAATAAGAAATGTTTGAAAATATAATACATAATGAAATAAAACTGAATTTAAATACTGTGACAAAAATAAATTTCCGAAGGTATCTTCTTGAAATGTATCTCTGTGTACCTGTATAGACACTTAGTAAAAGTGTTAGTAAGAGAGTAAATAATTCTAAAATAGCGACAAGAATTAATAAGTAAACTAAAAATAAAACCCGTCTTTTATATATGGGAGGCCTTGGAAATCAGACGGAGATCTCTTCATCGGCCAAATTGTTAGAAACAATAAAAATAAATAAAATATTCAGATCCGCGCCAAAACAATAATAGTTTTGATGAGGGAGGGCTCAGATATATAAAATAAAGTGGGACGTCCTAAACAAGCCTTGGTTGCGAAGTAGTGACTTATTAGTCAATCTAATCGCCCTGCCAGCGCCTGTTGGCATCCGATGTAAGTAGAAGAAATCGTCAACACCCGAAAATTTTATTTTCCGTGTTTTCACTATGGAGGCCTAAAAAATCGACAGATATTTTTTCATTGGCCAATGTGAAGTATCTTATTCAAAATCAGTTTAATAACATGAACAAAAGGGCAAAATCATCAAAAAATTAGCCCAAACACAACAAAACAGTAGACAACATTATAGTGACACAGATCTCAAGAAATGCACCAACATCCAACGGAATTCCAGAACACGCCGGAGGAACGAAATCAGAAAATCAATAACAACAAAACAGGAAACACGGAAAGTATATTAGCGCGATAATGCAACATCAAAACAGCAACATAACAACAAAATGGTCCAAAAATCAATGGAGACAACATCGAGTTCGCTGAAAAAAAGATCACCGCGGCCAAATACCAAAGAGCAAACCAACAAGGTCGCCGGAAAATACAGGGTATCGCCGGAGTTTTAAACTCCGGCCAGATAGGAAATCGGGCCCGAAGAAAAGCCGACAAAGTTCAATGGAGTTGTGAAAACTCCGGCCAGATACCAAATCACAAAAAATAAAGCAGTCCGATAATAAAATCAACAAAATAGATCCATTTCAAAAATAAAACCAAAAATGTAAAAGATCATTCCATACTGAAACCAAACCCAGTTAACCACAAAGGAGTAATGGCGGTCACATCCACGGCGAACGCCGCCTGGTGGTGGTCGACGAAGCAGTGGAGTGGTGACGAGCAGTCAAAAGGAGGGTGGAAGCGGTGGGTTCTATGGTCGCGGGTCACAGTTGTGACGGTTCACCGTTCGAGAGCAGTAGTGTTCGCCGGAGGTTCGCTGGGAATGGGGGTGACGGGTCTGGGTAGTGGTCGACAGAGAGGACAAAGGGAAAGGGTGAGCTTTGAGGTGTTGGTGGTTTGTGTGTATGGAAAAAATGAGGGAAGGGTGAGTATATCAGGGGTGTTGGGGCTGATGAATGTTTGGGAGAACAAAAATGAACAAGATGAAGAGTGCGGCTGGGTCCTTTTTTGTTGTTGGGAATGAAAGAGAGGGGTATGTTTTATTTATAGGGGATGTTTAGGTTAGGGTTTGGGTTTTGGGGAGAAACGATGAAAAGTTTATTGGACCTTATTTTTTGGGCCTCAGTTTTGGCGGATTTGACTGATCCGGAAAGAAAATTATTTAAGGAGATTCAAAATTATAAAAAATGAAAATGATGATGTAATAATAATACAACATAATATTTAAGAAATATTTAATGCCTAATTAGAAATAAAAATGAGATGCCATTTTGCGAAAAATAAAACAACATAGAATATTATAATTAAAAAAATGCAAAAAAAATGATAAAAATGCGGTATCCTAAAATACTTAAAATTGCAATAAATAGTCAAAAGATGGGTCAAAATTGGGTGTCAACAACTTATCCCTCTTTGACTGAACACGATGAAAGAGTATTCAGACAAATACGTTGACTTGTAGCCAATTTTGTCTCCATCGTCAGAATTAGAACAATGATCACAAAATGAATGTGCAAAAGGGAATGTTAAGAAGAATTAGAAGCAATGCTGATGCAGATTCAAAATTTTTGTCCCAGTGTCGAATTATGATGACACTGGGTTGCTGCGATGCTAGAAAATTAAAGACGGACTGACGCCGATTCAAAATTTGTCCCAGAATTATGATGACATTGGGCTGCTGTGATGCTGGAAAATTAAAGAAAATGCCGATCCAGATTCAAAATTTGTCTCAGTGTCGAATTATGATGACACTGGGTTGATGCGATACTAGAAAATTAAAGACGGGATGACGCTGATTCAAAATTTGTCCTAGTGTCGAATCTTGATGACACTGGTTATAGTTGTGATGGGATGCTGAAAGATACACGATGTTAGTTCCCTGAAATGCATCTAGGGTGTTTGTTCCCGAGGTCAAAGATTCAAAGGAGTTTGCAGATGCTGAGAAAGATACGATGTTGGTGACGTCATTGTGTTGACGGTGCTGATGGCGTCATTGTGTTGACGTGAGGATGATATCATCATTGTGTTGACGATGTTGATGACGTCATTGTGTTGACACGATGATAATGACGTCGTTGCATAGACGCGATGCAGATGTTCATCACTGCATAGACGAAACATAGAGGAAGTCGTTGCATAGGCTTAAATGAAATGGCGGCGTTGCATAGACGCAATACAGATGTTCGTCGTTGCATAGACGAAACATAGATGAAGTCGTTGCATAGACTTAAATGAAATGACATCGTTGCATAGACTTAAATGAAATGACATCGTTGCATAGACGCGATGCAGTTATTCGTCGTTGCATAGACGAAATATAAATGAATCTGTTGTATAGGCTTGAATGAAATGACGTCGTTGCATAGACGCGATGCAAATATTCATCGTTGCATAGACGAAATATAGATGAAGACATTGCATAGACTTAAATGAAATGGTGTCGTTGCATAGACGCGATGCAGATGTTCGTCGTTATATAGACGAAACATAGATGAAACCGTTATATAGGCTTAAATGAAATGATGTCGTTGCATAGACGCGATACATATGTTCGTCGTTGCATAGACGAAACATAGATGAGGCCGTTGCATAGGCTTAAATAAAATGGTGTCGTTTCATAGACGTGATGCAGATGTTCATCGTTGCATAGACGAAACATAGATGAAGTTATTGCATATGCTTAAATGAAATGACGTTGTTGTATAGACGCGATGCAGATGAAGCCGTTACATAGACTTAAATGAAATTGTATCATTGTATAGACGCGATGCAGATGTTCGTCGTTGCATAGACGAAATAGAGATGAAGTTGTTGCATATGCTTAAATGAAATAACATTTTTGCATAGACGCGATGCAGAAGTTCGTCGTTGCATAAACGAAACATAGATGAGGTTGTTGCATAGGCTTAAATAAAATTGCGTCGTTGCATAGATGCGATGTAGATGTTCGTCGTTGCATAGACGAAATATATATGAAACAGGTTTATGGACGTACCGCTTTGTGGATCGCCTGGCTTGAAATGACTTCGTTGTATAGACGTTGTGCATTTGTCCACTCGGTTTCTGCTGATAAGAAGAACCTGCATTCAAAGAATCTTGTGAGTTTTGTGAAGGGCAGTTGATTCGCATTGACTTTGTAGCCGTGGCTCTTGTTGCCTGCAAGTTCAGACTGGTTTGGACTGAAGGCTCAATTGGCCGGGTTTTTTTTCCTGTCTATTGCCGTCTTCTTGTAGTGAATCTTTAAAATGCCCCAGTTTCAGGTGGATGAAAATGCCGAGCTTTCGACTGGACAAAGCCGAGTCTTGATGCTATCAAGGCGATCGGGTGGCACATTTTTTTATTTTATCAAACATGATGAAAAGCTAATGCGGAGACATGGACAATGTACAATGAGTAGATAAGAATGCGACCCTCAAAATATGCCCTAGTCATGTGTAGGTAGCTTGCATGCTCTATCAAAGTGATCAGATGAGCTTATCTTGTTATGTGCGAAACAAAGGAGAAAGATTTCTAATGGTGTGACCGAAGCCGATGTGGCTGCCTACGTATCCCGCCGAGGGAATCAGGTCAAGACGTAGTTCGTGATGCAAAAATGAGGATTTTTATGGTTTTCGAATGATGTAGGACCGAAGCTAATGTGGCAGCCTACATATCCCGCAGAGGGAATCAGGTCAAGACGTAGTTCGTGATGCAAATAATAAGTATTTTTATGGTTTTCAAATGATGTGGGACCGAAGCCAATGTGGCCGCCTACGTATCCCGCAGAGGGAATTAGGTCAAGACGTAGTTCGTGAAAAGAAAAGAGGATTTTCAATATATGTATTATTTTTTTCTGAAACCAACTGCCTGTGTCATATGGGATAGTGCACTCCTTCTCAGGTCCCCCAGCAGCAAGAAGAAGAGCACCAGCACCACCACCAGCAGCAGCAGAGGCTGCCATGGATGAAGATGAGCCTGAAACAGAGGCTCACTATGAGGCAGGGAGCAGCCACCAGCCACCCACAGAATCAGAACCTCCAGTGCCTATGATGGAGCAGTTACTCTAGAACCAGAGAAGGATGATGCAAAATTTCGACGCAGTGATACAA
This sequence comes from Przewalskia tangutica, assembly GCA_029844215.1. Lineage (NCBI taxonomy): Eukaryota > Viridiplantae > Streptophyta > Magnoliopsida > Solanales > Solanaceae > Przewalskia > Przewalskia tangutica. The sequence continues at coordinate 10,451,751 of CM056739.1, read as the reverse complement.
GGACAACAAGAGTTGAGACAAGGACAACAAGAATTGAGGCAGGGGCAACAACAGTTGCACCAGCAATTTGACGAGATGAGTTCCCTGTTCAACCAATGGTCGATGCATTATCCACCGCTACCATTTTAAACCAAGTTTGTAAGTGTCTTGTTTCTTTTATTGTCTTTAAGTCTTGCACACATTGGGGACAATGTGTGATTTATGTTTTGGGGGGTTTCTTATTTGTGTCTTATTGTTATAGTATGTTTGAGTCTTTTTTATTGTTTTTGTGTTTTTTTGAGTCATAATTTTTTTTTTTGAGTCATAATTGTCTGTCAAAGATCATGCATGCTGTAGTTACTAGAAACACCTAGTGAAGTAAGGTGGAATAATGTAATGGAATTAAAAGCAACTATCTAAACACTTAGGTTAAATATGTCAAAAACTCATGAAATCTGTCTATTTGGAGTTTCTAATTGAATTGTGCATTGTAAATGATTAAAACCCTATGTGTTATGATTGCTTGCTATTTGAGGCGAAATAGTTAGGACATGCATGTTAGGGAGATGACTCATGCGTTTCTTTGTTAGCCAATTCTCACCACTCTTTTCTATCCCTGACATTAAAAATATCCCTAGTCAGCCCCATTGAGCCTAAAAATTGAAACTTTTTCTTTGACACCCTATATTTCCATACTTGTGCCATAAGTAAAAATGTGAAATAGTTGGAATATGATGTGTTAAAAAAAAGACAAAAAGAGCAAACAAGTTTGATGCACCCCAATAAAAAAAAGTAATAAGAAATAGGCAAAAGCCTAAGTTTGGGGGTGCTTGTTATTATAATAAACTTCACGCTCTCAAAACAAAAGAGGAAAAAGATGGATTTGAAGTGAAGAAAAGAAATCAAAAGAAAAAGGAAACATTGAAAAGCTAAAGTGCTTATGGTACACAAAATGAGCCTAAATGCCTATTTTTACCTACCCATGCCTAAGCCTATATTACAACCCTTAAAAGTCCTGAAGATCTCTTATATGCATATCCACGATTAGTGGAGAATAGCAAGTAAAAATGTCATAGGATTTTTGAAATTAACATGCATGATTCAGTATTTTGACTTCCATTAAGTATGATAAAAATGAGTTTGCGAAATATCTAGCTTAATGTGTTTAGAGTGCTAATATTTCATGATATATGTTCCTGCATAGTATTCTGCTAACCTTCATATTTTTTTAAGTAACACCAATGCAGCAAAGTGATCAATGTCATTGAGTCCTTTTTTTCTTTTTACTTGAGTCTTTATTTCTTTCCTTTTTTATCTTTGCTCGAGGGCGAGCAAAGGTTAAGTTTGGGGGTATTTGATCAGTGTATTTTATATACATTTTTTTGAGTCATTTTTAGTGAGTCTTTTGTCTCTTTTTTGTACAAATACGTGTCGTCTTAGGATAGATTAGTAAACCTACTATCTTAACGTAGAAGAAGAAGTCAGTCTAATTGTATTAAGAATTGAATAGAGTGGATAGTTGATGTTCTTGGAAGCCTTAATTATCCATCATAACTGATTTAAATCAAAGTATTTTTATAATTAGTTTATTTCCTGCATTATTAGTTAGAATTCCAATTCAATTTACGTTACCAAATAGATATCATAGGATAGATAATCGGTACTTGAAAACCAATCCTTGAGGACGATATTCGGTCTTACCTAGACTATACTACTTGACTCGACAACGTGTACTTGCGTTAAAGTGTGTGCATTAAATCGTGCATCAAATTTTTGGCGCCGTTGCCGGGGATTGGCCTACTTTCAATATCGATTTATCTATTCTTATTTTTAATTTGGTTGCTCCAAGAAACGAGCATCTGTTTATCACCTTTTGTTGTTTTTTGTATTTTGCAGGTTAAATTCGAAAAAAAATAAAAATAAAAATAAAATCAGGACACATGGACTACTACTATCAGAGACAGTGGAGTCATCAACAGTAGCTTAACCCACAGATTTCAGAGGAAGATCGAAATGAGTTGCAGGCAGGCATACTTATGCTCACCAAGTGTCAGGCTCAGTTTATGGCTGAGACAAGAGTGTCCCTCAGAAAGTTGGAGACACAAATAGGGCAATTGATGGATGAGATGAGCAATACAACTCAAGCAAATCTGTCTAGCGACATCATTATGGGAGGTGGTAAGCAAATAGAAGAGCCTGAACCACACCCAGCTGTTGAGGAATCTGGCGGGATAATTGGTGTAGAGAAGGAAAAGGGTACTGAGATCCAATCATTCATCTTTTTGGATTCCTTGGAAAATCTTTTTCTTGTACCTATTGCAGAAGAAACACCACCAGCTGTCAATGTTGACCCCCAAACAGAAAGTCCATACCATCAAGGGCACCCCCTAGAGTTGAGAGATGTTGGGAATCTCACTGATCCCTACATTAGAGAGAGCCTAAAAGACAAGCATGTCTTGTGTACTTGGGGGATAATCGTATATTTGAGGCCCTTGTTTGAAGCAATTGTTGTAGTTAAAGTGAGACCTACAACAATAACTCTGCGTATTGCAAACAGTTCGCAGAAGGATCCAATGGGCACTCGTAAAGGTTAATTGCGTCCGGCTAAAAGACGTTAAAGACAGCACTTGTTGGGAGGCAACCCAATGTTTTTAATTATGTTATTTTAATTTCTGTCTTTAGGTTATTTTATTTTGAACAGTCTCACGGTCTTGGGTTCTTGTTTATGTGTTGTGATGACAGGTGCAGGGCTAACAAAATTGGAGGGCGAAAAAAAAAACTGAAACAACAAAGGGATTCCAGAAAATTGGGTAAGCGCGACCGAGAGCGGCGCGAAAAAGAGCGTAGCGCTGAAGTTTAAGCCATGGCAAAAATCGAAAAATTCCAGAGTCTAGCGCGCTGTAAGCGAGGCCGCGCAGAAATTCCCAAGAAGCGCAGTGATAAGCGCGCCAAGAAAAGGCCGCACCGAGGCGGAAACCCAGAAATTAAAAGACGCCCAAAACCCGATTTTCCCCAATTCCAAATCAAAATCCTAAACCTTCTTCCTCACTAAACCCACAAAAATCCATATTTTACCTAAAACTCTCCCATAACCCAAACCCAAACACAACCAAAGCTCTCAAATTCCCTAAAACCTTAACCATCTTAGCCAACAAACCTCATCTCATTACCTCAAATCACCATTAGAGGCACGAAAACCTTGAAGAACACCGTAAAAAAGGTAATCTTCATCTTTTCTTGAAAGCTTTACTGTAGTAAGAGGAGGTGTTAGATTGGAGGAGTATTGTATCTGTGAAGTTGTTGGGGTATTAAAAATTGGTTGTGAAATTTCAAAGAAGAGTCTAGGAGGTGAGTGTGGGTGTAGTGCAGGAGTTGAAGTTTGGGGGTAATAGGGTTGTAGCTTGGCGCTGTAACTGTTGATTGGTGAGTGATAGTGTTGGTGAACAGTATTGATAGAAAGGGAACGCTGCATAAAGTGATCTAGACATGTCTGCCAGAAAGAGACGAGCCTCCACATCTACCTCAGCCCCTCAATACGATGATACTAGGTTTATTAGCCAACAAGCTCAGGAAAGATACAAAAAGCTTAGTACTAGGCCCTTAATCCCTGAAAGGAGAATGGATTATCAAAGGGATTCGCTTGGGGAGGAGGATGTCTATGAGCCCATTCGGGCAATGATTGAGATGATGGGGTAGAAAAGATTTGTAAACCCGGAAGAGATAGCACCAATGAACACAGTGATGGTGCGTGAATTTTATGCTAATCTTCCGGAGAAGGTGGACAATGGATGCTTTGTGAGGGGAAAATATGTGTCTGTGACGGCAGAAGAGGTCAATGCGACATTAGAAACAATTGATGTTGAGGAAAGAGGTGATGACCGAAGCTACTTCAGAACATGGTCTAGAAACACCAACAACATCGACTGGAATATCGTAGCAGGCACAGTGAGCTACCCTGGGGCTGCATTTGATATTGCCAGAAATGGGTCAAGAGGACTGAGCAGGTGTCAGTTCAACAAAGCAGCAAAGGGTTGGCTGTATTTCGTTAGTGCCCGTCTGATTCCATCAACGCACTTTACCAGAGTGCCAGAAAACAGAATCAAATTGATATATGGAATTATGATGGGGAAGATGATTGATGTGGGGAAGGAGATAGTGCAAAGTATTGAAGAAACCAGCAGGTTGGTAACAACAGGTGGGTTGGGACATGACTCACTTATTACACGTTTATGCGCCATGAATGGGGTCCCAACCCTACCCACTGATACTCGTGAGAGAAACCAACTGCCTGTGTCATATGGGATAGTGCACTCCTTCCCAGACCTAAGTCCCCCAACAGCAAGAAGAAGAGCACCAGCACCACCAGCAGTAGCAGCAGAGGCTGCCATGGATGAAGATGAGCCTGAAACAGAGGCTCACTATGAGGCAGGGAGCAGCCACCAGCCACCCACAGAATCAGAACCTCCAGTGCCTATGATGGAGCAGTTACTCCAGAACCAGAGAAGGATGATGCAAAATTTCGACACAGTGATACAAGGACAACAAGAGTTGAGACAAGGACAACAAGAATTGAGGCAGGGGCAACAACAGTTGCACCAGCAATTTGACGAGATGAGTTCCCTGTTCAACCAATGGTCGATGCATTATCCACCGCCACCATTTTAAATCAAGTTTGTAAGTGTCTTGTTTCTTTTATTGTCTTTAAGTCTTGCACACATTGGGGACAATGTGTCATTTAAGTTTGGGGGGGGGTGTCTTATTTGTGTCTTATTGTTATAGTATGTTTGAGTCTTTTTTATTATTTTTGTGTTTTTTTGAGTCATAATTTTTTTTTTGAGTCATAATTGTCTGTCAAAGATCATGCATGCTGTAGTTACTAGAAACACCTAGTGAAGTAAGGTGGAATAATGTAATGGAATTAAAAGCAACTATCTAAACACTTAGGTTAAATATGCCAAAAACTCATGAAATCTGTCTATTTGGAGTTTCAAATTGAATTGTGCATTGTAAATGATTAAAAATCTATGTATTATGATTGCTTGCTATTTGAGGCGAAATAGTTAGGACATGCATGTTAGGGAGATGACTCAGGCGTTTCTTTGTTAGCCAATTCTCACCACTCTTTTCTATCCCTGACATTAAAAATATCCCTAGATAGCCCCATTGAGCCTAAAAATTGAAACTTTATCTTTGACACCCTATATTTCCATACTTGTGCCATAAGTAAAAATGTGAAATAGTTGGAATATGATGTGTTAAAAAAGAGACAAAAAGAGCAAACAAGTTTGATGCACCCCAATAAAAAAAAGTAATAAGAAATAGGCAAAAGCCTAAGTTTGGGGGTGCTTGTTATTATAATACACTTCACGCTCTCAAAACAAAAGAGGGGAAAGATGAATTTGAAGTGAAGAAAAGAAATCAAAAGAAAAGGGAAACATTGAAAAGCTAAAGTGCTTATGGTACACAAAATGAGCCTAAATGCCTATTTTTACCTACCCATGCCTAAGCCTACATTACAACCCTTAAAAGTCCTGAAGATCTCTTATAGGCATATCCACGATTAGTGGAGAATAGCAAGTAAAAATGCCATAGGATTTTTGAAATTAACATGCATGATTCAGTAATTTGACTTCCATTAAGTATGATAAAAATGAGTTTGCGAAATATCTAGCTTAATGTGTTTAGAGTGCTAATATTTCATGCTATATGTTCCTGCATAGTATTCTGCTAACCTTCATGTTTTTCTAAGTAACACCAATGCATCAAAGTGATCAATGTCATTGAGTCCTTTTTTTCTTTTTACTTGAGTCTTTATTTCTTTCCTTTTTGATCTTTGCTCGAGGGCGAGCAAAGGTTAAGTTTGGGGGTATTTGATCAGTGTATTTTATATACATTTTTTGAGTCATTTTTAGTGAGTCTTTTGTCCCTTTTTTGTACAAATACGTGTCGTCTTAGGATAGATTTTCTTTCTTTTGAGTCAAGTTGGTTAAAATGGCTCTTTGGCGGAAAAGGAGCGAAAAGAGGTCAAAAGTGGAGGTTCCAGAGCTTAAAATGCGAGAAAGTGGCGAACTGTGCGAACATTGCAGCGGCCACGCCAGCCACCAACAGGCCACGCGCCGGCCGAATATCCAGAGGCCTTCAGAAGTTTCAGCTGGCCGCGCGCCTCGAACAGCAGAATAAGCCGCGCGCTCATCATCGAGAGTTTCGGTTCCGGCCATGCGCCAGAGGCCGCGGCGCCGACGCGGGAAAAATCAGGTCTTTGACGATTTTATGGGCCAGGCCTGAAGGAAAACCTTAAGGGCGGTTTTGAAGCTATAAAAAGAGAACCCTAGGCAGTTTTTAAGGGTTCCATTTCTTGCAAAAACACAACACATCTTGGATTTCAAGATTGGAGACCATTCTAGTGTAATTTTCTTTCTTTCTTTTACTTTATTTCAGTTTTTATGTTGTATATTGAATTAGTTCTTGTCATGTCTGATAGCTAGGAACTAATTCTAATATAGGGCTTTCCATGTCAATTCACTTGAACCTTATTTTATGAGTTAATGCATGTTTATGGTTGTTCTTCTTATTGTTGAGATTTATTCCAATAATGTTTTGAATGCTTGGTAATTACTTGATCATTAATTATCATTATTTATATGATTTCTAATCAAACTTCGAAAGGAGGAAGTTGTGACTATGATGTAGTTGGGTAATCATAGGTCGAATTGGGGATGAAAATACCTCAATTACTTGTGTAGCGTTAACAAGGGTTTTTGTTCTTAATCCTCCTCTAGAGTCATCCTTATCACCGAAAGGTAGAAAGGAGGTGTACTGGGGTTGAGTGTTTATATAGCCTTAACGGGAGTATAAAACGGATTAGTAAACCTGCTATCTTAACGTAGAAGAAGAAGTCAGTCTAATTGTATTAAGAATTGAATAGAGTGGATAGTTGATGATCTGGAATCCCTAATTATCCATCATAACTGATTTAAATCAAAGTATTTTTATAATTAGTTTATTTCCTGCATTATTAGTTAGAATTCCAATTCAATTTACGTTAACCAAATAGATACTATAGGATAGATAATCGGTACTTGAAAACCAATCCTTGAGGACGATATTCGGTCTTACCTAGACTATACTACTTGACTCGACAACGTGCACTTGCGTTAAAGTGTGTGCATTAAATCGCGCATCAATGTGATAGAATGAATGAAATGCATGGTTGAGCCAAATGTGCCCTCCTTTTTATTATTATCATTTTTTCTGGTAGTGTCGAACCCAAGATGGGTTGCCTACGTATCACAACGTGTAGTGAGAATCAGACACGTATAGTTCGGGAAAGTTTAAATAATTATTTTATGGTATCGCACCCAAGATAGGTTACCTACGTATCCAAGTTGCTAAACATTAATGCTTTTGTTGGAAATGATGAATGTACATTTTCCAATTTTGGCATGTCATGATTAGTCTTGAGTCCGTCTATCATTATTATGCTACACATATATGCTGATTGGTCGTTGGGTTGTGAAACCCGTCGACAATTTGGTGAATTTTCTAATTGTGGAGACGATACCAAGATCCGACCCACCTAAGATGTATGCATGCATGACTTAAAATAAAAGGTGGTATAGCTCTATCCTAATTTTTCTATGATTTGTCTTACTAGACACAAAGTTCCCGAGCAGACACTCAAGTGAGAAGGCTACGCGGCCACCGATGGTACGGCTGCTCCACGCCTTCGCCAACTCTCCTAAAATTGAGTAATTGAAAGAAATTTGCGGGTGCGCAAACACACCTCGCGTGTAATTTGTGATAGTGTCAATTTTCCGAAAGGGATGAAGTATGAACGGAATGTCAATTTAAGGAAAACAGTAAAAAGATAACAATTAAAGTAATTACTTATTTAAATAACCTGAGTTTGTTGTGGTTAAGAGACCTGATATCTCCAGCGGAGTCGCCATGCTGTCGCGCCCGTTTTTTACCTCGAGGTCGGAACGGTACTGCAACGCTCTTTGGTGCGATTCCCTGGATGGAGCAAAATGCTTGATTTGAGGAGTCACCACCTAATTAGTTAAGTGAATTAGGACACTTGAACTAATGCAATAAAAATACTGTAATTGATCTCCATTTAATGGTCTGCGAAATTATTGAGACTCTGGATCGGGGTTCTTTATTATCCTAAAGAAAATGGGTTATACATTCTTTAAGATCCGCTAACTTTCAATTATCCGGTCAAACCTAGGTTAATTATTTATCATCTTTAGAAAATGTGTTTTTTTAAAAAATAAGAAATGTTTGAAAATATAATACATAATGAAATAAAAATTAAATTTAAATACAGTGACAAAAATAAATTTCCGAAGGTATCTTCTTGAAATGTATCTCCGTGTACCTATATAGGCACTTAGTAAAAGTGTTAGTAAGAAAGTAAATAATTCTAAAATAGCGACAAGAATTAATAAGTATACTAAAAATAAAACTCGTCTTTTATACATGGGAGGCCTTGAAAATCTGACGGAGATCTCTTCATCGGCAAAATTATTAGAAACAATAAAAATAAATAAAACCTTCAGATCCGCGCCTAAACAATAATAGTTTTGATGACGGAGGGCTCAGATATATAAAATAAAGTGGGACGTCCTAAACAAGTCTTGGCTGCGAACTAGTGACTTATTAGTCAATCTAATCCCCCTACCAGTGCCTATTGGCATCTGATGTAAGTAGAAGAAATCGTCAACGCCCGAAGATTTTATTTTCCATCTTTTCACTGTGGAGGCCTAAAAAATTGACGGATATTTTTCATTGGCCAATGTGTAGTATCTTATTCAAAATCAGTTTAATAACATGAACAAAAGGGCAAAATCGTCAAAATATTAACCCAAACACAACATAACAGTAGACAACATTATAGTGACACAGATCTCAAGAAATGCACCAACATCCAACAGAATTCCAGAACTCGCCGGAGGGACAAAATCAGAAAATCAATAACAACAAAACATGCGACACGGTAAGTATAACAACATCGCGATAATGCAACATCGCAACAGCAGCGCAATAACAAAATGGTCCAAAAATAAGTGGAGACAACATCGAGTTCGCTGAAAAACAAGATCACCGCGGCCAAATACCAAAGAACAAACCAACAAGGTCGCCGAAAAATACATGGTATCGCCGGAGTTTTAAACTCCGGTCAGAAAGAAAATCGAGCCCGAAAATAAGCCGACAAAGTTCGCCGGAGTTTTGAATACTCCCAGATACCAAATCGCAAAAAATAAAGCATTTCAATAATAAAATCAACAAAACATATCCATTTCAAAAATAATACCAAAAATGTAAAAGATCATTCCATACCGAAACCAAACTCAATTAACCACAAAAGAGTAATGGCGACGGCACTTCCACGACGAACGTCGCCTGGTGGTGGTCGACGAAGCAGCGGAGTGGTGATGGGAACAATGAAAATAGGAGGGTCATGAGCAGTGGGTTCGACGAGTCACGGGTTGTGACGGGTTCGCTGGTTCAGGGCAGTGGTGTTCGCCGAAGTTTCGTTGGGAATGGGGGTGACGGGTCTGGGCAGTGGTCGACGGAGAGGACAAAGGGAAAGGGTGAGGTTTGAAGTGTTGGTGGTTTGTGTGTATGGAGAATATGAGAGAGGGGTGAGTATATCAGGGGTGTTGCGACTGATGAATGTTTGGGAGAACAAATATGAACAAGATGAAGAGTGCGGTTGGGGTACTTTTTTGTTGTTGGGAATGAAAGAGAGGGGTAAGTTTTATTTATAGGTGATGTTTAGGTTAGAGTTTGAGTTTTGGGGAGAAAAGATGAAAAGTGTATTGGGCCTCGGTTTGACGGATTGGACTGATCCGGAAAGAAAATTAGTTAAGGAGATGCAAAATTATAAAAAATAAAAATGCCGATATAATAATAATACAACATAATATTTAAGAAATATTTCATGCCTAATTAGATATAAAAATGCAATGCCATTTTGCAAAAAATAAACAACACAGAATATTATAATAAAAAAAATGTAAAAAAGGATGATAAAAATGTGGTGTCCTAAAATACTTAAAATTGCAACAAATAGTCAAAAGATGAGTTAAAATTGGATGTCAACAATATGTATATTGTACGTATATTTAACAATTTGGTTCACATATGTGATTGGGTCTGTGCAAGTCAATTTGGACTAAATAGTTTCCTCGGATCCTTCTATTTCCTTAATTACTTACTCAGATTTCTCAAATCAAATTGATAAAAGCATTTGCTTTTATTTTGCTTTCTATATTCTTCAAGTCTGGGTCAGATCTGTGTCAAATATGAAGTTCTTAAGATTTAATGTATTAATGAAGCAACTAGGTGTGATGGCTTCCTCATCTCCCACCATGAAAACTATTAGCACACGTGTGTATAGTTAACAAGGATCCCAATCCTATCATAATTATACAATATAAAATATGACAATTTTTTTGGGTATTTCAATAACTAAATTTGCAGATACTATGTTTCTATGTCAACGTAAGTATGCAGATGAGATTGTGTACAAGGCTAAAATGGCAAATTGCAAAATCATGGCTACTCCAATTGACTCTAGATCAAATCTCAGTGCTTTTGATGGTGATTCAGTGTCAGATCCCACTCTTTACAGGAGTCTCGCAGGTGCACTACAATACCTCACTTTTACCAGGTCAGATATTGCTTATGATGTTCAGCAGATATGCTTATTTATGCATGTCCCAGTGGGCCTCATTTTACTACCCTCAAACGTATCATTCGATATGTTAAGAGCACACTTGACTATGGTTTGCATCTATATCAATCATCTTCGTCCAAGTTGTTGGCATATACGGATGCTCATTGAATAGGTTGTCCGGACACACGATGTTCCACCTCAGGATATTGTGTGTTCTTAAGGGATAATCTTATTTCTTGGTCTGCCAAGAGGCAACTCACACTATCTCGTTCAAGTGCAAAAGAAGAATACAGAGGTGTTGCTAATGTTGTTGCTGAAATATGTTGGATTAGAAACCTTCTTTTGAAGCTTCAGTGTCCGTTACGTAAGGCTTCTTTAGTTTATTGTGATAATATATCCTCTTTATACATGTCTCATAATCCGGTTCAGCATCAAAGAACCAAACATATTGAGATGGACATCCACTTTGTTAGTGAGAATGTTGCTCTTGGTCATATTAGGGTATTGCATGTGCCTTCTTCATATCATTTTGTAGACATATTCACAAAGGGTCTTCCTAGACAGTTTTTTCTTGACTTCAGATCCAATCTTAGTGTCCGACCTCCTTTTGCTCCGACTGAGGGGGTGTATTAACACATGTGTGTATAGTTGATTAGGGTAAATGTTCACCATATTTTTGTATCGTATAATTATGGTAGGATTGAGATCCTTGTTCTAGAAGGATTCAACATTGTACACCTATATATATATTTGTATTAATGAGAAAGATTCACCAAGGGAGATTAATACAATCTTACAAAAACCACTGCCTCTCACTTTCTTCCTTTGTCTCTCACCATATCTCCACCAATAAAGTGAATAAACCACTGTTGACACCCAATAATAAAATGCAACAATAAAACATTAATACATTCACAAATAAGCGATTTAATAATGACATCGCATTTGTACGTAGAGTATTAAGCACACCTTGAGTCTCACGTCCGCATTCATCATTTTAATAATAAGCAATTTCATGAATATTATTCATAATTTAAGCCCCCCATTAATTAAAATTCAAACAATTCTTAATGATAAATAAATAAATAAATAAATAAATACATAAAATAAATAATTTAACAATGGCGTCGCATCAAGCATTCCTTAAAATTATAGCTACATTTATTAAAACCCAAAGCAATTTCATAAACAATTTAAACCCCATTTAATTTTAATTTAACATCGCAAAATACGCATAATAAATAAGTTTTTAATAACGGCATCGCATTATAAAATATTAAGAACTAATCAAATAGCACGCCCGCATTTATTATTATAATAGTTTAAACCCAAGCTAAAATTAATAAAGCACCTAAAGTCATATTAAGATAATTTAACTTTAACTTAAATAATGATAAAATATACATAATAAATAAGATTTTAAATAATAGCGTTGCATTTATAAAAGCAATAAGCAATCCTTAAATGTCTTATCCGCATTTGTCATTTTAATAGTAAGCAATAATTAAAACCTCATTTATTTATCACTAATTAAAATTTAACACTTCAAAACTAACACCTAAAACTTATAAATAAAACCAGCCCAATATACCCCATATTTTCGCCCAAGCCCAAAATCTGCCCAGCCCAACTACCCAAACCCGCGGTCCACTCCCCAGACCTTTATACTCACCCCTGCCATCGCCCAAAACCAGCAGCCCTAAAAAAAACTTAAGAGGAAACCGCCGCACCTCGCTCCCATCGCCCAGCCGGGATTCTCGCCGGAGAATCCGGCGAATCACCTCACGAATCAACTACCATATCACACCTATAATTCTTACCATAAACCCGGAAATCAGTCCCCAAATGGTCACAGATCTTCATCCAAAAAATCTCACCAAGAATCGAAGCTTACCTTAAACGAATACCTAAAATCTTACCCAAATCAGTACGAAAATCGTGTTAATACCGAAACCCAATACTTACCTAAATTGGAATCCAAATCCCGACTATATAAATGAACCAATTTACACATCAAGGGGGGGCAATCAGGAAGCATCAAGAAATAAGCAAGAAAAAGACATCGAAAAATGAGCAAAACATGCAATAATAATCGGGAATTCTCCAGAGAGAGCATAGGATAAACCCTTAGAACAAATAGGCATCGATTTCTACAGAGGAGAACATAAAAAGCAGTAGAGAATAGTAGACACCCACATCACGCCCCCGGTGAGGAATCGACATCGAAATCCCTCATACTTTCGAACAGCAACAAAGATCGGCCGAAAGCCAGTCTAAAACCAGTAGAAAGCCGGTAAGTAACGAACGAAATCTTGTCCTTTTTTAATCGCATCACAACAAAACTCCGAGTGGATCGACACTTGATAAGATGCCTCGGTTCATTGTCCGGAGAAGGTAAACCCATTTCCCTCTCATATTTCTCTTGCCTTTCGTGAATTCGGGTGTATTTTATTTGTCGAGAATGGTTCAAGCATGTTTAGTTTTTCTGTTAAATAAATAGCTATGAGTGTATGGTTCAATTCTGATTAGTCGATAGAATTCTAAATACGATTTGTTGCCTATTTATGTGTGTTAATATGGTATGATTAAGAGGCGTCGCATGATGAATGGTTATCGTTTTAGATAGTCAGTTTGAGTTAGCTAGTTTCCTTCGACTGGTTTAGGCTTCTTTTATTATCAAGTGTTGAATGAACAATATTTAAACAGCTTTGCCTTGAAATTCTGGTTTTCGGGATAAATAAGTAGTTTTGCGTATATGTTGGTTTCTGAATCCTGTCGATCAGCTGTAGCCTGAATAATATTGAAATATGATGTCTGGCTGAGCCCCTGAGATTTAGTTCAGTAGGTCCTGGACGTTTGCTGGTTGTGGCATGACAGGGTGGGGATTCACTGGAAATTATATCGACTATATTGAACTGGTTTAGAAGTGTTATCCTATGCAGTTTGAATATGATTATGTGCTCAATTTATATTCTGCATATATGAAGTGTTTTCTTCAACCTTGTGCCCATGTTTAGATTGCTTATTAAGAAGGTGTGTTATTTTATCTTGATCTCTGACTTTGGCTATGTTAGCAGGATTATTTACCGGTAGTCAAGCATGTCGTATTGACCTTAGTCTGGCTATATTGCCACTGTCCAGGCCCTTCCCATTTTAGCATGTCCTGTTTTTGTTCTTTACTTGGAGTCCGGGGTCAAATACATCAATATATGCTTTAGGGTTGTTGCTACGTGCATAATTTATGTTTGAACTACACTGCCACAAGTGAAATAGGTCAACCTCACGCTTGATTTGGTTAATGCATTGGCACACACCCTTTCTGTTAATTTAAGAAGTTATTCTGTCATGGTGTCTCTATCTGTTGTCAATGTGCGAGCTACTTATTTTCTAATGCATGATGCATCTGCTAACTAGAGGTGTTCTTCCAAATCTGTGTCTGAGTTGGGTTTCCTATGCCTATTGATATGCATCTATTGGGTTGATCGTGTGTTATAGTCCCTGCAACTAAATGATGGATCAGTTCCTTTCTGTCCTTGGCATACCTGCTAGTTGGTTCAATGTTGGGGATTTTATTTGTGCATACCTGTCAGTTTATATTGGACTGCCACATTTTAATTGAAATTGAATCATAAATATGTTTGAATTCATTGGAGCATATTATTTGTATCATTTGATAAACTCGGACAAATACTAATCCTTATCATTTTCTTTTTTTACATGGAATGAATCGGAGAAAAAAAAAATGAAGAGTCTCATGGCGAGACTCATCACAAGCTACAACAAATGAAGACCTGCATCTATGTGCATTTCTCTATCCGCATCGGAAATTCCAACCCGTCGGCGAATTACATCGCCATTCTTCGAGTCCTCTTTTGATTTCCTACCTCACCCCATTTATCTGTTGTAATTATCTGACTAACACTACTCTAATTAGCAGGATACTTAGAATAGTTAAACCTTGAATTAATAATTTAGAAAGTAATTGTGTATTAGAAATTGGGTCTTCCCCAAGTTACTTATCTTAGGCTTACCATGCACATCTAAACTCTTTGCCTAACAATTTAATTTGCATATCTTATCATAAAATTAGGCATAAATTCTTCTCAATTGCAAAATTAAGTATCTTTATGCATCATGCCATATTTATGTTAATTAAGATTAAGTTGGCAAGTAAATATGTGCATTTAGTTAATAAATCAACTTTGCATCATTTTCTTATAAATAACATGAATGCCTACTTTTAAACTTTACGTGTATTTTATAGCCCAAGTCTTATAAATTTTTCATACAAATGCATTTTTATAAAACAATTTGCATCGTCTTACTTTTTACTTTTAAAGCATGTATTTTCTCTAACAATTAACATAGGTTTGGCAGGACAACCGCAAGTTAGCGGATCTTAGAGGGTGTCTAATCCCTTCCCTCTAGATTAATAAAGAACCCTTGCCCAGAATCTCACACTAGTTTTTGCATACCATTAAAATGGAGTTAATGTTGACTTTAACCTAGTTGACATTTAGGTGTCCTAATTCACCCAAACTAATTAGGTGGCGACTCCGCGAACCCTTTAGCATTTTAGCATCCTTAGCAGCCCTTTAGCATTTTAGCACTTCTTTTAGCATTTTTAACATTCTCTTAAGCAAAAGTTATAATAATGTCGCGGTCGAAAAAGGGCATGACAACCACCCCCGATCTATCGATAACCACTCAGCTCTACTGTAAACCCATCAGCTTTGCGCCCAAATTCAATAGAAAAACATCCATATTCACCACCTTTGTTCTGTCTCCCTAAACCAGTCCCAATACCTATATTATTCTCTCGAAGAAGATGACGACTTAGGCTGTATGTGTTGATGCAATCTATTGAGCACACACATATAGACTGGGTCATCGTCTTCTTCGAGAAGATCGCATAGATCTGGATCGTCTTCTTCTTTGTTTGTATGTTGTATGTATTTTCACTGGCGGACTAATGTAAGTTGTTGTATGTATGTATAATTATTTTGCTAGTTTTATATATCCAACGCGACTGTATGCGCTGATACAATCTATTGAGCGCGCACATACAACCTATTATGATTGGATTCATTGCGACTGTATGCGTTAATACATTCAAATTGAGTGAATGCATACAACCTATCGTGATTGTATCCAGTGACTGTATGCTATGAATCGTAAATACGTAAACTATAATTACGTCTCGTAATTAGGCTCTAAAATATAAGTAGTTGTTTATGAAATTTTCCCGTAAATATACACCTCGCCTAATCGCTCAAGTCTGGCCCATTGGGTAAATTATATTTCTTATTCAATTTTTTTATTTTTTATTTTGGAACCCGATAAATTCAAATTTTCCACGAAATTCACTTTGGAGATGAAACATTCCTACGAAAAATGACTTTATTCTCAAAACTTAAATCTCAAGTCTCAAGCTTTTGATCAAGAATAAAGGAATTCTTACGATCACATATACACTTGATCTAAACCGCTCAAGTCGAGAGGAATTGATGGGTCGTTTGGCCATGAATAGTTATTCATTCATAATTTTATTCCAATTTTTTTTTTTTTTTTTTTTTGAAATTCGAAAAATTCCAAATATTTATTTTCACAGAAAATCAATCACAATTATTTTTGAGATAATGACCTAAAACACATCTGGATTATCACTTTTTTGTGAGTTGTTTATGTGAACTATCAAGTATGCGAATTTTCTATCTGAACTATTTATCAAAACACTCATCAACTATTAGTTGTTCACTTTTCCTACCTGAATGATGAGGTAGGAAAAGTGAACAACTAATAGTTAAGGAGTGTTTTGATAAATAGATGATGATAGTTCAGGTAGTAAACTAACACATCTATAGTTCAGGTAGAAAATATACAAAAACAAATGATAGTTTAGGTGTATTTTTTATTAGTAACTCTTTAAATTTTATTTATGTCCAAACACAACTTTAATTTTTAAATACTACTTTCTTTCTAATTTCATATTTTTATTTCCAAACGTCCACTATATATTTTCGATGATAAGGATAATATTTGACCTGATTTATAATAAAACAAAATCAGATAAAAATGCAGGGCCGTTTAATCCTTGATAATCATAATATAGCCCACTTATTTATTCACATATATGACCGTCTAGTTGTCATATTGCAAAGATGATACAAAAAAATTGCCCCGTTTAGATTTAAACAGCGGAAAATCTTCCTTTGTTTTATTTTTCTAGATTTGAATACTGTCTGTTTTTTATTTTCCTCTACCTAGCAGATCACGATTTTATTTTCAATTTACGTAGTATATTTTATTTTTCGAAGGTTAATTTAATTAAATTTTAAATATTTAAAAATAATATGAAAAGTGATATAAATAGCAATTATTCTCATGTCAATAAGAATAAAATATTGATACAATGTAAAAAATGGATCTTGAGTCTAACTCAACCCAAAAGCTAGCTTGTAGAGTGAGTATTGTCAAAGTTCATATAAGGAGTCTATGTTTCCATTCCATTTTCAATGTGAGACTCTTAACACTCCCCCGTGAAAGTATATGTATGTCCTAGAGACAATCTGTATTAGGACAAAATGTACTTTATACACATTCATATTTATATATTAATGATGATTAATATTATGACATTTGCATTTGTTGAATTATTAGTTGATTGTTTAAAATATTCTATAAATGCATCCCTAGAGTTTACGTGTTTATTAATGATGTGAGAATTAATAGTATAACGTAACTCTTAAATCGCTTTGACTAATGATCATGGAGATTGGGATATCGATGATATGTGATACGTCGACATGTGGTCTGCATCATATCCTTAGGGGATGTAGTATGTCTCACTTGCTACGAGTTATGAAAACTCGTGATGGACGCATGAATACTTGTTGAAGTATTGGTATACCCTACTGATGCACTATTTGTTATATGTCTAAAGTGTCATCGGTGTGTGGAAGATAGTGATCCTTAGACTTGAGGTCGATATGCACCTTATTCACGGAGTAATGTACTTTGATCCTGTCCTAAGCTCAAATGTCTTATAGGTTGAGACGCGTCTTGTTTTGGGTACGTTACGAAGTGGATTAAAGGTGGTAGTTGAGGCAAGATTAGGATTCATTCCTTGAATGTATATTCGAGAGAGCACTCAGATACTCATAAGATATTTAGTTGACTAAGTCGTTGGTCAACGCAATGGACATATCTTTGATATGGTCCTTTTGTCGACTAATATAGATGAGATATAATGATCAAGTCATTTGGATAGACACTTGACAAACCTAAGCTTGCTTGAGTGTGTCGTGAATGAAAAGATTTTATCTTCCCACATATAGGTTCAGTTCACATGTTTCGTGTAGCTAAACTTTACATATTGAGTTCGTTTTTCGGTGCAGTCTAGGAGTTCCGTGAAGATCCTAATGTTATTAGTGTCGATATGTAAAGGCCTGAAGGGTAACACTAAGTCAAATGTTTCGTCGATTGAATGATGTAATTAGAAGGATATTATATATATATATATATATATATATATATATATTCGGTTGATAACCGGGACATTAGAAATGAGAAAGGGCAAAAAAATGGGACAAGGCCACGACCCAGTCCATTTTTTGTTGGGCCTGGCCCAAGGAAACCCTAAAGCTCTTATTTTCACCTATAAATAGAGAGCTCCCCCTCCCATTTCAATACACCAAGCAAGAGACTTAATCTCTTCTAAAGCTCTGCTGGAATCCCTAGCATTCTAGACTTAGCAATTACATCAAAGTTTTCCAGAAACTTGCAAATCGAGGAACGTTTGCGTGTGCACCCTCGGACTACACAAAGCTCCAGATTTGAGATTGCTATCTCCAAAATGTAAGTCTTCTGTCAAAGTATTACATTATAGCTTTGTGTTTATTTTACATCATATAATCATACTACAGTTTAACCGAAAGTCGGGTTTGAAACATAAATTTTTCAATTCTGTTGCGTGTACGAACCCGACTAAAACGCCTTCAGTGGTATCAGAGTCTGGGCTGTTTTGTGTGTTTATATGATGAATATTAATGATAATATGAGTTAGGATTTGTTTAGATCTATATTTATGTTGTTAAAGGCTTTAAAATCCTAAATCTTTAGAACACATAGTTCTTGCGCCCAGATCTGTTAAAACAATTATGTATTCGAGAAAGTCATTCCAATATATAACTCTTCTAAGTTGATATGCATTATTCGGCTCGATTTAAAGCATGGTGCATTGATACGAAGAACGAGCAGAAATTGGATTTGATGGTCGATGAACGTATTGTTTTAATAGTGATGGAGTTGCAAGTGATACATCTGAAGATCTGACCCTAAACCAGTTTTAGGGGTTCAGATTTTCAGATCTTGTGTTTTTGAAGGTAAAGGCGTCGCGGCTCTGTTCTAGAGCACCGCGGCGCTGCTAGGGTTTTGTGGCGGCGCCGGGGTTCCACGATGGAATGCCGCGATGCTGTCCAGATGACACTAGAGGCGTCGTGGCTCTGTTCAAGAGCGCCACGGCGCTGTTCATCCAGAAAGCTTAAAATTAATTTTCAGACTCTATGGACTTTCGCCGCCAGCATGCAGGGCCATGGCGCTGATGAGACAGTCTGCATAAATTTATTCTCTGAACTTTCGGCGGCGCGACGCCAGCCTGCAGGGCCACGGCGCCGTCTACTGTTATTTTTTTTAAAAAAAATCAAAAATCAGAAACAGCAGTTTAAAAGTTTCGGAATTTGATTCTGAAAGTTTTTAAAGTTTCAGTTTCTGAAATGAAGTTTTCAAATTGAACAGATTTGGCCCTTTCGGACAAATCTATAAATAAAGAAACTTTCTAAAAATTGTATTTTTAAGTTCTGGAAATTACAAACAGGTCCCTGAAACTTGAAAATATTTTCTGAGAGTTGAAATTACATTTTGTGAATTTATAAGGGTTCAGAATTGAACTTTTAAATTCTTAAGGGAATTAAATGTAAATTTTAAAAGTTTGCAGATTCTTGAAAATCAGAATTTTGAAATCAGAAAATGTTTAGGGACTGTTTGGCATAGACATAGATTATAGAGTTTAGACAAACACACCCATGATTATCATTAATGGTATATTATTGTATAATATACAAATATGCTAAGTATTTTGAATATGATGCATTTAAATTATTAGCATAGCGTACCCAATAATTGTCTGGGTAGGCGGCGCCCAGTAATTGTTTAAATTCAATGACCGCTATAACTGTCTGGGTAGACGGTGCCCAATATGTGATTAAAACCATCTTGTATCATGCCTATTGGGTTTGATGGTTTCCCATCTAAATGCGTTTAGAAATTGCATGATAGGATGTCATATAATATATGACATAATTATTGATCTTGAATGAATCCCCGAAAACTGAAAATGTTCCCCAAACATTAAATACAAGTCTTAATTAAAACGCGTCGTCCATTATAATTGTTAGGGTGCAAAGTTATTTTCGGTGATGCGAGTATTTATGCCAAAACATTTGTTCTAAGTCTACAAGGACTCAGACCCTTTCATAGATGTGTTAAAGTGAAAGTAGATAATAAACTTTTGTAGGTATTTACACCAAAGTGTTTGCTTGCAAAGGCTAAATTTACTTAGGTATTTAAACGCAGTCGTGTAATGGGGTTGGCTTGTTTAGATGAATCTTAGCGCCAAAGTGTCGGACTAGTCTAAAGACGCAAGATTAAAATGAAAGATATTTAATCAAACCAAGAGTTGCAGAGATGATTTACAATTGGTTGAGAACCTACCAAAGTATGCTATTGAAGTTATCAGCCAAAACAAATGCGGATATAACATATGTTTGGATCTTGACCTATTATGACCTTTAAAATGTTTTAGGTCCGTATTCTACCTTGGAGTCGTAGAAGTATGAAAAATAGTGGGAGCTAATTAAACAAAAGGCCATGTTAAATTAGCATATAATGAATGTGTATAAATTAGGAGAATGAATGTTGATTGAATTTTTCTGTTCTATCTATATCTTCAGATCTTCAGAATGTCGAGTTTTTCGTTGAAAATGCTTATGGAGTCCAACAGATTATCTGGACCCAATTTCATAGACTGACTCAGGAATGTAAGAATTGTCCTGATACAAGAAAAGATTGAATATACATTGGACCAGGTATTCCCTATAGCTCTTGCGGAGGACTCTGTTGAGTATGCCACATTCGATAAGGTTGCCTACGAAAAACATTTTCAGGATGTCAATTCAGCTCAATGTCTAATGTTGTCTTCTATGTCACCACCATTGCAAAGACAACATGAGCACATGGGGCCCAACGAAATGTTAGCACATTTGAAGAGTCTCTATGACTCGCACTCTCAGACAATGGAGTATGACCTGCTCATAGAACTTTTCAAATATAAGATAAATGAAGGGGGTCAGATGTCTCCACATGTGTTAAAGGCTTCTCTATACCAAAATTCATTTTATTAAATATTAACTAGAGTACAAAATTATTAAAGGCTTCTCTATAGTACGTGGAAATCAAAATCCTCTTAATTGTTATAATTAATAAAATAAAAAATCAATTCCTAGACCGTCAGACCATCAACACCAAGATGGACCAACTTACAAAAAAAATTAAAAAACAGAACCAGACCCCATTAGTGATTAAACTAGTTGGACAAAGATTTTATAAATAAGCAATTATATGTTTCGATAGAAATTGAAATAAATTCGAATTAATTTATGTCTCAATCCACTTTTAGTACTAAACTTATTAACTAAGATTATTTTCAATAAATATAAATTATTTATTTGCGGAACATATGGTATCTAATTTATTTTTTGAAGTTAAATTATAGATGCTTGACAGATCGTTTAGGAAAAGTTAAACAATTTAGTAACCGCAGAATTATTATCTAATTGTCAATAAATTAATTTTCTCCAAACGACACTCTCATTGACAGATCACATGTGAATTCATAGGCTACTTGCACTAAGGTAGGATACAGGCTTAGTATAAAATATTGGAATAATTTTTTTTAGGGATTTCTTTCATTAATTACAACATATATAGTTATACAAATGTGATTCTTAATATAGTAAGAATCATAAACTACCTTAAATATATATCAATAATAAATACACTATATACTGTGAATATTTGAAGAATATTCGATAATACTCTCCCTCAAACGCAGCGGGAGGAGGCTGAACGTTCAGGCTGGATCTGAAGTCTATGAACAACTGTCTGGGTAGTCCCTTTGTGAAGATGTCTGCATATTGATAGGAGGAAGCCACATGCAGCATTTTGACTTGACCAAGTGCTACCTTCTCACGTACAAAGTGGATATTTATCTCAATATGTTTGATCCGCTGATGCTGGACCGGATTATGAGACATATATATGACAGATATGTTATCACAATAGACTATAGACGCTATACGCATTGGACACTGGAGCTCCAAGAGAAGATTCGAAGCCAACAGACCTCAGCAACTACATTAGCAACACCTATATACTCTGCTTCAACACTGGAGCGGGATAGAGTGGCTTGCCTCTTGGCAGACCAAGAAGTGAGGTTATCCCCTAAAAAGACACAATAACCGGAAGTAGAGTGTCGCGTGTCCGGGCATTCCTGCCCAATCAACATCTGTGTAAGAGAGCAAACTGGTCGGAGCGGAGGGGTAGAGATGCAACCCATAGTTAGGAGTACCCTTAATGTATCTCATAATACGCTTAAGAGCAGTAAAATGTTGTTCCCCCGGGGCATGCATAAAAAGACACACTGTGAGCAGCGTATGCGATGTCGGGCTCAGTAAATGTGAAGTCTTGAAGAGCACTGCAAGACTCGATAGAGTAGGATCGGACAGGATCACCCGTGAGCATTGAGCTTAGATTTTGAATCAACCGAAGTAGGCATAGCTTTGCAATTCGGCATCTTAGCCCTGAACACAATTTCTTCTGCATACTTACGCTGACTCAGAAACATAGTAGCTGCAGATCTACTAACTGATATACCCAAGAAGTAACTCAGATTGCCCAAATTAGTCATAACAAATTTAGTTTTGAGAAGAACAATAATGTCAATTTTCAATTTGTCAGAGGAGGCAGTGAGAACAATGTCATCCACGTATAATAGTAAGTAAGCAATATCACTACCATGATGAAAAATGAACAGAGATGTATCACACCTGCTACAAATAAACTCAATCTGCATAATATATCTGGCAAAACGGTCATACCAAGCACGAGGTGCCTGTTTTAAGCCATAAAGTGACTTCCTGAGATGACAGACATACTGAGGGACTGTTGGATGAAAAAACCCTGGTGGCTGATGCATATACACAATTTCTTTCAAATATCCATGAAGAAATGCGTTTTTGACATTCAGCTGATGAATCAACCACTTTTTACCCATAACAATACTAAGAACAGTGTGAATCGTAGCCGATTTAACAACCGGGTTAAAAGTCTCACCACAGTCAATACCCTCCTGCTGATTAGTACCATTTGCCACAAGTCTTGCCTTATAGCGCTCCAAGTCACCAATGTCTCTGAATTTGTGACGTAATAGCCACATGCATCGAATCACATTCACCCCCTTCGGTCTAGGTACTAGATCTAACATGTGCTGTTTGGCTACAGCATTGAATTCCTCATACATAGCCGCATTTCAATTAGGCTCTTGTTTGGCTAATTTGGGGTTCTTGGGAATAGAAGAAATTATTTGTGCAGACAAGTTAAATTGGATTTTGAGTTTGAAAATCCCGTTTTGGCACGAGTCTCCATTTGGTGAGTTGGGACAGTGGGTGGCTGCGGAGGCTGAGTGGCGGGATCTGAGACACATGGTATGATTGGACATGGGAAGGGTAGTGGCAATCCCATCAAAGGCGTCGTTGCGCCGCGATCCAGGGTCGCGTCGCTTGAGGTCCAGTGGCTACTAGAATTTAGGCGCCACGGCGCCTCCCCGAAGGGTTGCGACTCTGACGACGATATGGAATCACTGTGGCCACTGGAAGGTAGGCGCCGCGGCGCCTCCCCGAAGGGCCGCTGCGCTGACGACGGTGATGACTGGAGAGGAGGAGATGACGTCGGTGGTTGGGAGCACGAAACAGTGGACACGGGTGGCAGAGGGGATGTTCCGGTGCTGCCATGATCGAGTTGACTGAGAATGATAGGAGAGATGGCAGGCTCGTCAAGGAAGGAGTAGTCCGGTTTTCGGAATTTCTGAGGATTCGAGAACGGGAATATGGTCTCGTCGAATGTGACGTGACGGAAAATGTGGATCTGACGAGTGGACAAGTCATAGCAGAGATATCCCCTATGGTTCGACGGAAAACCTACGAAGACACATGAATTGGTCCGGGGAGCTAGTTTGTGAGGGGCGGTAGAGGCAAAGTTGGGATAACAGAGGCAACCAAAAATCCATAAATGGTCGTAGGAAGGATTCTACGGTAGAGGATTTCGGTGGGGGTCATATTTTCAAAGGTACTTGTAGAGAGAATATTTAGAATGTATTCTGACATTTTTGCGGCATTTACCCAGATTGACGGAGGAAGGGGAACATGAATCAATAAAGTACAAATCATATTGTAATGGTGCGAATGATTCGTTCAGCCTTACCGTTTTGTGGGGAGGTGTGAGGACAGGAGAATCGAAAAACCATGCTATTATTTGTACAAAACTGGTGAAATGTGGAGCTATTGAATTCACGACCATTATCACACTGAATTTTTTTTATACCTTTTTCAAACTGTGTTTGGATAAAAGTACGAAACTCAAGAAATTTTGCAAACACTTCCGATTTGAATTTAAGAGGATATACCCAAATGTAGTGAGAAAAATCATCTAGCAACACAAGATAATATTTATGACCGAGGGAACTAGAGATAGGAGATGTCCATAAATCGGCATGTATAATATCAAACGGTGCAAAAGTAACACTAGTAGATGATTTAAACGGAAGACGAGTATGTTTGCCTAAAGAAGAAGAAACACAGTGTTGGGCTAGTTTCTCATTATTACATATAATAAAATTATTGCCTCTAAGAAAATTAAAAACTGGGGCTCCTGGATGACCAACCCTATTATGCCACGTGGATGGAGAAATAGCCGCTAGAGAGACGGGAGAGCAAGATCTGGTAGCGAAGGTGGATGAAAATGGATAGAGATCCCCCGTGCTATTGCATCTCGTAAGAGGTGTCCCCATATGAAGATCCTTCACAGTAAAGCCAAAAGGATCAAAGTCAATATAGACAGAATTATTACGAGTAAATTTACAGACAGAAATTAGATTCTTAATTATGTGAGGGGTATATAGGACATTTTAAGGGGAAAGGGTGGATGAAGTGGTTATGTGTAGGATGTTCCATAGCCATGTATTGTAATGTGGTGGCCATTGCCAACGGTAATATATTGAGGATGCTTTAAAGCTGAGACGTGGCGCCCGAGTCCATGTATCAAGTGTTTTCTGGTTGCTGCAAATTGAAGCTGCTGAAAGACTGGCTCAAATTAGTAGGGGTCATACTGGATGCGGGCTGCTGGAACTGGCCTTGCATAAAATGGGCTTGCTGCTGGTACTGGGCTGGCCGAGGGGATGGTGTTGGGCCCAACAGCCCTTGCTGAGCATACGGGTACAATGATTGCTGCAGGTACTGGAACTGTTGGGACGTCGTGGTGCTCTGCTGGAACTGTTGAGGCGTCGCGGCCCATCCGAACTGGGAACTGGGAAGTGGTTGTTTCTGCTGGTTCTGTTGGCCGCGACCCTTGACACGACCACGACCTTCTCTGTCGCCGTGGCCCTTGATATCTCTACCGCCGCGGCCCAGCCGCGGTTGGGAATTTTTCGGCGGGGTTTGGCCGGCAGGAATTTGATTTGGGGGTTGCATTTCGACAGCTAACACCTTATGATTGTGCTCATCCTTCTTAGCACGACGGGTTTCTTCGAGCAACAACTACGAGCGAGCTTTGTTAAATCATGGTGGCCAAAGTATCATATTCGCCTTTCGGAAGACCTTCAATCAATTGTAAGACCATTTTAGTTTCCGAGACAGGCGTGCCGACGTTGGAGAGTTGATCCGCCACAAGTTTTAAATGTTTGCAGTACTCAGTCATGTTGGAGAAATTATCAAGTTGTGTATTGTTAAATTGTTCCTCCAAGTACACAGCACGGGTGTGCTTGTTGTCTTGAAAGATTTCTTCCAACCAAATTCATAACTCACGGGCTGAGGCACCGGACTTCATTATAGTGAGTAGAAAATCCTGAGAGATGCTACCATATATCCACTGCTTAACCGCATTATCAAGCCTAAGCCAAGCAGCGTCGTCGACTTTGGGGGAGCGCGGGAAAGAGTTATCTATGTGGTCAAGAACGTTGTATAGACACGCAAGAATAAATAATAGTTCATCCCATGGTGTGTACTGACCGTTTTCTTGATCAAGAATGATTGGGAGATAGTTCTTAATAATTGAGACGGTTAGTGCAGGGTGAATAGATGGGAGAAGGAAGATTTTGGTGGGGTGGAGGTGTCGACGACGGAGGAGGAAGCCTCGGTTGGATTTTGAGTGTTGGGATTAGGAGGATTAGTCATTGTATTTTAGTGGAGAAGAAAGAATAAAGGAAGGAGAAAAAAATCTGGCGAACCCGAGAGGAGAGAGGGGGGTGCGGCGGTTTCAGTGATAAATCCCTAGGATTTTGGCTACTGATACCACGTAAGATATTGAAATAATTTCCTTTGAGGATTTCTTTTATTAATCACAATATATATAGTTGTACAAATGTGATTCTTAATAGAGTAAGAATCTTAAACTACCTTAAATACATATTAATAATAAATACATTATACATATCAATAATAAATATACTATATACTGTGAATATTTAAAGAATATTGGATAATAATTAGCTTGCTTTGCATAATAGACAATATGCAAATCGAATGAGGTTCCAGAGAAAAAAAGATCTCAATCACTTATTTTTCATATTTGCAAGTTTTATTGTCATATAGTCCAGAATATTCCCTCTTTTCATATTTGAGAAAAAAAAAGAGGGAGGGAATTTTAGCCGCCTAGTAATTTTTAGTCTAATTTTCTAATTACCCTCCTAATGTCCGTATTAAACCTAGGAATATGGTGGACACTATTGTCTTTTACAACGTCATTTATATTATTTAAACAAAAGGAAAATTGAAAATAGAACCAACTTACTAATAAAACATACTACTACTATTACTTAAACTTAATCGATTAGATAAAAATTATTAATTATTTAGCCTAATAAAGTAAAATATAGAAGAAACTAACAAAAATCCATCAAAGTAACTCTGTTAATGCAAAATATCATTGATTAGATAAAAA
This sequence comes from Przewalskia tangutica, assembly GCA_029844215.1. Taxonomy (NCBI): domain Eukaryota; kingdom Viridiplantae; phylum Streptophyta; class Magnoliopsida; order Solanales; family Solanaceae; genus Przewalskia; species Przewalskia tangutica. Next base: position 10,424,759 of record CM056739.1, on the reverse strand, counting down.
TTATTAATTATTTAGCCTAAAATTTGCTTATTAGGTCAATCAGGTATTTAATTCATAAAATATTCTTTGTCATAAATAATATATTAGTGTATCAAAATTTTTGATCAAAATCTGTAGACCTATTATTAGTAATTTTAGAGATTATATTTCTATAAGATGTTTAATCATTATATTGCCAAAAGAAAAGAAAAAAGATAAATGTTATAAAGATGGATGTTGTTGTTATACGTAAAAAAATTATTATAAAGAGATAAAATATAACATAAAAATTCAATTTCGAGAAAAACTTAGACCCCTCCAAAGTATAAAAAGCCTTAGACCAACAAACACTAGCGATCTCGTGTTAGAATAATACCCCTCCACAGTACAGATCTCGACTACATTCCTGGATGGTGCATTTTAAACATTGCATATTTAGTGACAAAATGTTGTTGTCAGTAAATAGTGGGTTTATTAGAGACAATTAAATGAGTGTCACTAATTGTTTATACTATAGTTACAAAAACTAATGTCACTATTAAATATAAATTTTGTGGCTGAAATGTACAACATTTAACTACAAAATGATAGACGGTTGTTGGTCAAATGACGAGTGTTTCACGTTGGTAAATGAAGGAAGAGGTGTAAATATCGAAATGGGTCAGAAAAGGTTCGCGGCGTCTCCGCGGGTTCGAGGAGCCGCGGCGCCCAAGGATCAAGAGCCGCAGCGCTAATTTTAGTTCGGCTACTGGAGCCGCGGCGCTAACCCGACAGTGTCTGTGCGACGAAAGTTCAAAAGTTGGCTGATTATGGGGACGTTTTGGAGCATTCAAATGACAATTTTTCCTCCATAACTCAGCCATTATTTGGCTGCATTATTGGTTGATTATAACCTCTAAATTAAGTGTCATTACATGTCTATTGAAAGTCATTAGTTGGCTAGTTGAGAGGTCATCTTCCTAGCAATATAAATTGAGGTTTTGGCTAAATTGGAGAACACACTTCACACTTGAAAATTCTGTTTTTCAGAACTTGTTCTCTCTAAGCATTCACACACTCAAAGGTTCTTTTTCTAGTAAACACTTAAATTTCCTTTGTCTATTTGTTAGTTGTTGTTTTATCTTGGGAGACAAGTTGCAACTGTAAAAGGATATATACAGGGCAATATTGTCTTAAGAACATAGTGAATATCACTCGACTTAGCAAACTTTGTTTTTTGTTCTCATTTACAGATTGTAATCTTTGTAATAGTTACTTACTTTCCGTTCATCCAATTATTGTAATTGTCGTATTCACAACTTTACTCATAAAAACAATGTGTCATCAATAACTTAAAATTCGTGGTTAATGTTACTCAATAATTGGCGTCAAATTTTTTTGGGGGAACTTTCGAGGACAAAACGTTTGCTACGAAATTTTGTGGTTCGTCACTAAAAGTATATGACTCATATATTTAATTACAAAATATTATTTTTGTCAGAAAAAGTAAATAATTAGTGATGAATTTCGTGTCGTAGCTAAAAATTTCATAGCTAAATATCACAATTGTTATAGTGGTAGACAATCATAAAGGTCTCTTCAAACGAGAATTCATGGATACAAAAGGAGGTAGTAATTAATAGTAAAAGTATAATTGTAGCTCAAAAGTAAATGAACAAAAAGAAAATACTTTCAGGTTGAGGTGTCAATATCTTCGGAGACGTTTGGTCATAAAAATTATAACAATAATAGCATATCTATTGTAATCCCATAAGTGAAGTCTGAACAGGAAAGAATGTACAAAGAGTTTACCTTTACTTTTGGGAGGTAGAGGTTTTTTTCCGATAGACCCTCGGCTGGAAAAAAAAAATCAGTTCGGAAAAAAATAACATATATAGTGTAATTTCATAAGTGAAGTCTCGGCTAAAAAAAAAAAAAGAAATTCAAAGCAGTTCAGAAAAAATAACTTATGAAGAAGCTATGGCAAAATACTATAGAAAGAATGATAAAACAGTCTAAAAAAAAGAAACAATAACTATAATAAACTAATAAGATAATCGAAGTACGCGACGTTTGGTCATGAAAAATTATTTACCTTATTTCGAACAATTTTTCACTTTATTTCAAAATCAGTGTTTGGTTATAAATTTTTTAAATTCAACTTGGAGTTGGAATGTTGGATTTCAAATTTGAAAAAGTGCTTCAAACCTATTTTCCGACTTCATCTTTATAAAATTCAAATAAAGTGTTATATTCTCTTCTTTACAAAAAGTATAACCAAATAGATGGTTACGATATAAGTATTAAAATTATTACTTCAAAAACAAATTAAAAGACAGTTCGGTAATAAGTTATGAAAGTATAGGAGAATATGAGTTGATGGTTACAACTCAAGAAATAATAACCACTTTTTAGATCATTACAGATTATGAAATAGTGGTTTAACAACAATTATGACAAAAAAATTCGCTTAATAGCCATGAGCAATAATATAATGGGAAACCTAATATAATCTAATATTATTGTTTATTAAAATGTAATTCAACAGAAGACAATTCACCTAGACATGACCCTAGATTGAAAGGCACGAAGATCGATGAAAAGGATATAATGATAGTAGGTAATCGAGTGTTGTCGCGCTTTATGTGAGAGAGGTAAGAGTAGTCTCCTCTACGCTTCTCCTTATTAGTTGTATTATTTAGAATTTGCGGGTTTTTTTCTTCTGTTTGTTAGTATTTATTGCTTCATTTAATTTGTTATGTATCATGTTATTTTGCCATCTTATTTTCTGCAATCCTGCTTCGAAGCTTCTTTTATTTCAATCGAGAATTTATCGAAAATAGCTTATCTACCCCACAAAAGTAGGGGCAAGGTCTACCCCTACTTTGATTTCTCATATTCCTCGCTAATTCATTTGATTATGAATTAGGTCACATCTTTGAATACGACAATTTAACGACCACTAAGGGTGGTTTGTTTAGACGATGCACAAGTAGGGGTGTTCACAGTTTAATTATAAACATGTCCGAATTGAAAATCAAACCAAATCAATTAAATAAACATATATTTGTTTGGGTTTGATTTGATTTGGTTTAAATTTTTAAAAATTAATAACATTTGATTTGATTTGGTTTTATTCCAACAAAACCAAAGGGAAAAACGAACCAAACCAATAAATTTTATATACAATTTTTTATAATTATACATAAAGAATATAGTAATTTCAAATAATTTGTATACTTCTTCGTCAAAATTTTATTTATCTCTAATAGGCTAATGAACTTACACCTTAATTAAACTCATTTCTTAAAAGAAAATCATGAATCCAAACCTATTTTTTCAAAGAAACAACTACGAAAGATACCTAAAATTCTTTTATATTTCTTATAAACTTTATTCACTTGATTGAAACTTATAAATCATAAGAAATTTTATCTATAATCAAAGAATTTATAGCCACCGCAATAGAAGGGTAATAACGAATTATAAGTTGGAAAATAATGAAAAAATATTTCCTTATTTTAGGGGGGGGGGGGGGTAAAAGAGAAAAATAACATTAAGTTTCTTTAAAAACTGAAAATTCAAATCAAATCGAATCAAATTGGCTACAACCAAATGTATTGTATTTGATTTGATTCTAATAATTTGACTTTTTTTTAGAGAAAAGCAAATAGTAAGGTAAAAACTGTGAATGAAAATTTAGCTTTTGAAATTCTATTAATCCTAAGCTTTTAAATAGTCAAATACGTACACAAAGTAGTTGATTGCTTCTACAATTTAAGTATTAGACTCTATTACAATTAAAAATTAAATATTAAAATCCTTCAACAATTATATAACTAATTATTTTTAAAAATTATAGCAATAGTAGATGCAATATTTAACAAAATTGGAAGTGTATGGTTCATCTGTTTCCAAGGATTTTTTATGCGTTACACAAAGAAATACTTCCAAAGCCAAGAATGCAAATTCGAACACTCAAAAGTGTTTGGTCAGTGGTCATTTCACTAAGGATATGCTGGGACGGGTTCCGTGTTAGTCACTTTCGTGGTGTTCTCAGGCGTATTTGGTGGTAAGGATGGGCGTTAAGGCAGCGTCTGCGATGTGGAATCGATTCGGCGAGGTTGAGTCTTGTGTCGTTGATCGGTTGTCATTTCTGGACCGCTAATGAAGTACATCCTGTGATTTACCTTGGTGATAGTGATGAGGGACCGGGTATATCATCTCCAGAACGTCTAGATAATACTAGTGAAATAGTCAGGCGCAAACCTAGATACCTGAATTATCAAAAAAAATGCAAATTCGAATACTTCCACACAAAAAAAAAGTGCAAATTCGAACACAAATGGAATATGAGGGTCAACGATTGAGATAATGCGGCTCCCACTAACTGGAATAGCAGACAAGAAGGTGAAGATGACAAAGTGAAAAAAATGGGTCCTGCATTTGAAGATTACGTTACATTGGCAATATTTTTGTATTTTAGGGCACATTTGATACGTTGTATTAAGCTGAATTACACTGGATAAAAAAATAATATAGCGTTTGATAGGCGTTTTCAGCCGAACTGAACTGTACTATTTCTAAAAATAGTACACTTCAACTGCCATTTTTTAGACTCATCTAGTAGATGGTTCTCCCATGGATTGTACTAAAAATAAAAAATACAAAAAAATAAAGTCCATTAATATTAATACTCTTATATCGTCCATTATATATTAATACAGTTCAGTCTATGATAATACAGTACAGTTTAATATAAAAATATATAATTAGTGCGACGTACCAAACTAAGCATTGTGGTTCGCCGCATGATTTACGTGTGTCCAAGGTTTTGCCACATGTTGAATCACTCTCCATCAATTGACTATACTACCTACTTTTTAGTTTATGTCGATCACCAACAATTTCTTGGAATATATTAAATCGGTCTAACGGGTCGAATCGGTCCGGATCGGTAGTCCCTTATCGGGTTTAATCGGTTTTGGACCGATTCTGGTCGGTTCACTGACACGTCAACCAATCCGGTTCATTACGTATTTTCGATCGGTCCGTCGGGTCAAACCGAGCAAACCTCTGCGTTTTTTTAATTTCTAGTATTTATTTTCTACAAGGTAAACTAAATTCAATTTAAATATGTAATATAACAATACAATATATAATATAGTTTTATATATTAAAATTGAAACTTTAAAGTTAACTTTCTATTTTATAGTTTATAACTTTATACTTTATACTTTATACTAATAGTTTATACTTTATACTTTATCTTTATTTTATAGTTTATACTTTATAGTACTGTTATAGTTATACTTTATAGTTTATAACTTTATATTGTAATTATACTTTTATTAATTTATTAGATTAGTAGATATAAGTTAACAAATAAGTAATAACAAATTAACAACTAAATAGAATAATAAAATTAAAACTAATGATAAGATGTAAACTTTTGAACTTTCATAATGTTAATAAGAGTACATAATGAAGTAATAATAATTTTATTTACATATTATGCATCCTTCTTGCAAGTTCTTCGTAATCTATAGGTTGATTGAATTGGTTATGCTCCATAGCCTCTAAATCTGGAGTATTAATTCCAGTACCGCCTTCCAAAATATTGCCTATTTATTCATCTTCCGGAGAATTAACGTCTACACATCCTTGATTTCTTCTCTCTGATCTGATTCAATCCATTAAGCAGACTAACACTTCTAATGTGCTTCCACCCAATGAGTGACGTGTGTCTCCTATTTGATATTGTACTTGGCTAAATGCACTTTCAGAAGCCATTATTGAGATCGACACATTAAGAACATCACGTGTCATCGCTGCAAGTACCGGGAATTGCCTTTTGTTATCCTGCCACCATTGTAAAGGGTCAAAACTTTTCTTCGGTTCCGCTGACTTTTGCAAATAAAATTGCATCTTATCGCAAGATCGATTTGTGGTTGCTTGTGTTGTAAAAGTGCTCCATATGTCTAAAGATTCTTCATCGTCATCTTCGTTGTTCCTGAAGGTGTAGACACAGAAGCAGAACTAGAAGGAATATTAGTAGCAGAGTTGTTGTTATCATGTAATGTAGCATAATATTCATATAATGTAGTTAAATTAGTATCAAGTTTACTTATGCAATCAAATGAAGACGGAGTTTCTGTTGCACCTACTTCCATATAAGTATATAAACTACATATTAAATTATAACAATCTACTTTTTTAATAGAAGGATTTAAGACTGCACCAATACAATAAATATCAGGAATAGGGAAAAAATATTTTTAAATTTTTTCAAACATAAGTTTAACTGCATCTTTATATTTCACATTTGATTTTAAACCATAAAGTAAATATAAAATTTCAGCTATATGAGCTAAAACATTACAAACTGTTTGGTAATAAGATCCTGAAAATTCAACAGTAGCAGTGTAAAATTTACGTAAATTTTTTAAAAGTTCACCAATTGATTTCCAATGTTCGTCGGTTAACATATATATCACGTTCTTACAATGCGCATTTCCAACATGTGTTATAAGGTCTTTATACTTATAACATTCTTTTAAAAATAAATAAGTATAATTTCACCGTGTAATAATCTCCTCTGGCATGAATTTAGGTCTCAAATGAAATTGTTTATATTTTTCTTTAAATTTTATAATTTTATTTTTCCTATTATTACCCTGAATAACTCCAACAACTATTTTGACAAGTTTTATTTCAGGTGCAAATAAATTAAGACCACTTTTAACAATAAAATTATAAATATGACAAGTACAACGAACACGAAATATATGAGGAAGTGGTGGTTGTACTTCCGCTTTTAAAAGATCTACAACATCAGTATTATTAGATGCATTATCGAATGATACATAAAGTATTTTATTATAAAGATTATATTTTTGGGCATAAGAACAGATAGTTTCGCTTATATATTTTTCAGTATGACTTTGATCCTCGTCATACGCAAAAGAAATAATACGTTTTTCCATTCTAAAATTTTCATCAATCCAATGACAAGTAATTGTTAAATAATCATAATCGTTTAAAGCATGTTCAATGTCTGAAGTAAAACTAACTAGGCATGAAAGACTAGCAAACAAATATTGCAAACAAATAACATAATCATTATGAAGTCTACAAATATCGGCTCTAGTAGTACTACGAGGAACACCTTTAAAAAAAGGATTATATATGTTGACACCCAATTTTGACCCATCTTTTAGTCATTTCTTGCAATTTTAAACATTTTAGGACACCGCATTTTATCACATTTTTTGACATTTTTGTATATTCTTTACCTAAAATTCTATGTTGTTTTTTTTTTTTTGTAAATTGACATCATGTTTTTACTTTAATTAGGTATTAAACATTTTTAAATATTATGTTAATATTGTTGCGCGATCATTTTATTTTACTAATTTTGCATCTCTTTAAATAATTAACTGACATCCCGTCTTTACTTTTAATCAGACATTAAATATTTGCTAAATATTGTATTTTATTATTATTGCATCGGCATTTGCATTTTAATAATTTTGCATCTTTTAAAATAATTTTTCTTTTTAATAATTAACCCGTTTTGCATTTCATCAAACCAGTCCAGTCCAAGGTACAATCTGGATCAGTCCAATCCGCCAAAAACCGAAGCCTAAACTGAGGCCCAATACACCTTTCATCTTTTCCCTCCAATACCCAATACCCAATACCCAAAACCCTAAACCTAAATACCCCCTATAAATAAAAACCTTACCCCCATTTAAAAACCTACCCCCTCATTCCCTTCACACCCTAAGGGCAGCCCTCAGCCTCCCTCTTCTATTTTATCAGCAGCCGCCCAAACCTAGAAAAGGACTTGTTACATCCCGTAATTCAGGTCATGCTATGAGAACGTACGACAGGAGTTAAGATTTAAAATTTTAGAAAGATAGGTTGTCAGAATGATTCGGACGAGTTTTAGTCAACTTTGGAGCGGCATATCTCCTAGTTCATTAAGATTTTGTAGGTGTTTCAAAGGCCTAGCATGTAGTTCGATGAGTCTAGTTCCCAACGCAACCAACCGTTCGCCGATAGGACATCGAAGTAGAAAGTTATGGAGGTTACAAGTTCAGTGTGTAGTCGAGCCGAAAAGTATTTTTGGTCGGGAGCCTGGCCTTGTGGCCGGATGCGAGGCAGCGCCGGATAGTCTGGAAGTTGCAGCGCCATGGCCGGAAGCGAGACCACGCGCGGAATTTACGAAAGGTTGCAGAGGTTTCACGCGCCATGGCGCATTTGCGTGGCAAGCGGCGAGTTTTTGGCGGAAAACTGAGGAAAATCAGATATTTTTCTTTTAAAGAGGTCATGGGTGGGTGACAAGTGTCCCCCCCATATGATTTTTTGCATGTCCTATTTATTGACCAAGTCTTGAAGACTTGGTCATTCTTCAAGCTCTTCTCTCTCTTTAAAATTAAAAGTTCTCCCTTCTCTCTAGAAAATCAAGAAGAAAGCAAGGCTTGAGAAAAATCTGAAAAGGTGGCAAGAAGGAAACTTGTTGGCAAGCTTGTAGGAGTTTTTGTGGAGGTGATTGTGGGAAGAAGACAAGTGGATTTTGTTGGACTAATTTGGGGTAAGCTCTAAGGTAACAATCCTTTCTCTTTTGCTAGTAAATTGGATTGCATGTGTGGAAGAAAGGACTTATAGTTGTCAATATTGCCTTTAGATGTATTGCATGTAGAAATTGAATAAGAATTTGGATTAAAAAGGAATTAGATAAGAAATTATGTTGTTATACCTCAAAAAATTGCCAAATTGGACTTTGTAGTTTGTATTAGTTGTTGTATATTGTGGGGCAGAATTTTACACGTCCAAGTTAGGCATGTAATCCCCTTTGTGTTGATTGGATTGTTGAGCCTTAAAGGTGGCGTGTTTGGTTATTGAATTCGGCCTTGAAAAAGGTGGCAAAGTATGTAGAAACAAAGGAAGTGCTGTCCAATTTTCCGTAGGAATAAGGGACTTTACATTAGAATAGTCTACGTTGAAGCTTGGAGCTAATAGACGTATTATGGTCATTATAGGTTGACATCTACGGACGGCATATTGGACATGGCAAGTGGGTTAACCGGAGAGGTATGTGGAAACTTTCTTATCTCTTGAGCATGAGTAGTTATAACTATATAGTACGGTAGACGTACGTGATTTAAATGAAATTAATCCATTTGTTATACTTGACTTGTTTTAAGAAAATGTCTAAGTTGGTTGGGTTAAGGAGTTAACTCACTTGTTCTTGAGGAATGATTTATTCTAAATAAGGTAGACAAGGATTTCTTGACATGAAAAAGTATAGAATACTTGGTGAGGAAGTATTGAGTATTGAACTTATTCTAAAGATAAGAGACCTGATTTTTAAGTTAAGAAACTTGTTTTCTAAAGTTATGAGACGTAAAGTATTTTGAAAGTTGTGTAACTTGATTTGAAGTATAAGTCCCTGGGTCATAAAAAGAACGAAATTGTCTAAGATATAAGGAGTATAACGGCTATATGAAAGGATAAGGACGTCTTAGTTCCTAAAGCATAAAGTTAGTATAACGGCTTTATGGGAAGTTGGTTATAATGACTTTATGGAAGGTTAAAGGAATGGTCTTCTTGAGTAAGGTAAACTAAGATGAAAGAATCGAAATTAAGTAGGACAATTTGATTTAAAGGTATCAATTGCTTAGAGTGTAAAATGGGGGTTTTATGTGAAAAATGGATCTTTTGAAAGAGTAGAAGTACATTGTACTTCGGGTTAAATTCTCCGGATTTGATTAAGCAATAAGAAAGTGCCTTAAAGACATAAAAATGAGATCTATTTTGTATATTAATGAAAGTCTAAAGAAGTTATGAAGTTTACTTGGACGTACCGACAGTGATGTGGGATTTCACGGGTATGCTTCCATTGTCTTAGTATGAGTTTACTTGGACGTACCGACAGTGATGTGGGATTCCACGGGTATGCTTCCATGGTCGTAGTATGATCTTACTTGGATGTACCGAAGCGGAGGTGAGATTCCACGTATGCACTCGACACGCTACGATGAGGATTAGGCATGCGGTATGAGTTTACAGACGCGTCGACAGCGGTGATGTGGGATTCCACGGGTATGCTTCCATTGTGGTTGATCCTTGGACATGATTACGATGAGGATTCGAGGCACGCACTCGACATGCTTACGATGAGGATTAGAGGCATGCGACCAGATGCGGGTTAAATTCGGATACGATTATTACCCCATGGACTAGCTCCCGTGAAGTCATGTACGAGATGAGGATTCCACGGCATAGATATATATATATATATATATACATGTGTATGTGTACGCCGCAAGCGGTGAGGTAGGATGCCACGCGCGTCACATGATTGTAGAGTTACTCTTATGCGTCGGCGATGGCGGGATTCCACGGACAGAGGATTTATGTGTATATGTGTTGTTGCGTGTACGCCGACAATGAGGTAGGATGCCACGGGCGCGTCACATGGTTAGCTTTTATACCTAGCGGTCGGCAGTGATGGGGGATCCCACGGTTGTGTTTCGATGTTTAAGGGCTGGTGTTCATAGCCCTGGTGTGACTATGGTTCATATGTTGAGACAGGCTGTACAGGGTAAAAATTGATTTTCATTACTTTCACTTCGGTAAGGCACAATATACTGTTAATTGGGTATCATACATGCCATCAGCTTTATTTTAGACTGTTATGATTTATTTACAGTACTTTCAGTTTTATATACTTGGTACATGTTGTACTGACCTCCTTCGGGGGGCTGCGTTCATGCCGCAGGTTGAGGTGCATAGCTTGCTGATCCGCACTCTTAGGATCACTGTTCGGTTCTTGGAAAACTTCATTTCTCCGGAGGCTTTGTCTTTTGGTACGATACCCTGAAGTTGTAGACTTTTGTACATTCAGGGGTATGGCGGGGCCCTGTCCCGTCACAGTTGTTATGTAAACTCTTAGAGGTCTGTAGTCATTTGTTGTGGGTCACTTTATAAAAAAAATTGAGGTAACTGCTTTTGGATTTATATGTCCACGAAGGTGGCCCTATCGGCTAACCTATTATTTATTTCATTGTTAGGTTTATGAATGTTCATTGATTATCTCACGATGTATACTGCAGGTGCCGTGTAGGAGCACCGATCGTGGTCGGGTTGGGTCGTGACAAAAGTGTTATCCGAGCAGTTAGTCCTCGGAAAGTGTCTACGCAGGTGTCAGCAGTCTTGATTATCGGTGTGTTGTGCACCACATCTATAATCAGGAGGCTGCAAGATATTTAGGATTGGTTTCCATTCTACTACTCTAAGATCGTGCAATAGAGTTGTGTTATAGGTTGAACCCCCTCTGACATATTTTCATGTATCAGTTATGTCTCCACGCAAGACAACCGCGGCCCAGAAGGGCAAGGCAGCTGAGAGAGCTGCAAGTAGGACGCAGAGGGTTACGAGGACGCAGGCCCAGTCTTTACTTGAGGTGATGTTTCGGACGACGAGTTCCACGACGTCGCCAACCCCAGCAGAGTTCGGAGCGGCAGCAGCGACTACTAAGACCGCGGTACCTGAGCCTCCAGTTCCACAGCCAGGGGCAGAGTATAGGGATTACGGAGAGCAGATCAGGTTGTTGACTAGCATTGTGGCAGGGCAGCGCCGCCAGGAGCCGGTAACTAACCCTAGAGCCGACAATTTAAGGATTCGGGACTTTCTGAGTTGTAATCCACCCGAGTTCTATGGTTCGAGGCCTGAAGAGGATCCTCAGGAGTTCATTCGGCAGGTGCAGCGGACTATGCAGGTGCTTAGGGCCTCGGAGACGGATTCCGTTGTGTTAGCTTCTTACCGGTTACGCGATATTGCGTTGAACTGGTTTGAGTCGTGGGTGTTGTCTACAGGTGTGGGTGCTCCTCCAGATGTTTGGGATGAGTTCACGGAAGCCTTCCTCGGTCACTTTTTGCCTCCTGAGATGAGGAGAGCCCGCTTGGATAGGTTCTTGGCATTGAGACAGAATGGGAGGACCATCAGGGAGTACAACCTGGAGTTTGATTCATTGGCCAGGTATGCGCCCACTATTGTGGCGGACATGGCAGACAGAGTTCACCGCTATGTGATGGGGCTAGACCTTTATATGGTTACTGCATGTGTGGGAGTGGCTCTTCAGCCAGGTATGGATATTATCGGGATGCAGGCGTATGCACAGGGGATTGAGGCGATCGATAGTGAGGTCGGCCAGTCCGGCCACCCAAGAGGCGGGACGCGGGGTTTCGGGATAACTTCGGTGGGCGGCCTCGCAGTCGGGTCTACATTTTCGCCGACGCAGAGTGCTCCTTCCCGGTTTTCCGGCGGGTGGTTTGACCGCCGGGGATATTCGGGAGCAGGTCAAGGCTCCAGGGCGGCAGGTTCACAGGTGTCCGAAGATAGTAGCCAGGGGAGGCCACCTTTGCCTCGGTGTGGTCACTGTGGTAGATCTCATTTTGGGGAGTGTCGGACTAGGTCGAAAGCTTGTTATGCTTGCGGCCAGCAGGGCCATTTGGCGAGAGACTTTCCGACCAGAGGTGACACTGGTGGGACGGCACAGTCTATTGGATCAGTTGCGGGTTCTTCACCTTCAATGGCTAGGCAGGATGTTCATGCGCATCAGCGGCAAAGGTCGTGTAGCGATTCGATTTAGCGGTCCTTTGACCCGCCTATGTGATGTCAGGTATATCTTTGACCCTTTAGAAATTAGTATGCATGATAGGATTGTTGTATGATTTAGTGTCATGAACAGAGGATATTGAGACTATGTGCATGTGATAGAATAAGTTGGTAGGTACGAACAGGCAATCCTGTTAGGCCGTGAATGGGAGTAAGTGGTGATGGTTCACACTTTGGATTCATTTTCCTGTTTGACTTACGATGAATGGATATGCGTGTGCGATATCTTAGGGTCACAAGTGGCATCATAAAGTCCCATTAAGCGTAAAGTACGAGGATGTACCGGGGAATATTAGATTAGCTCCAAAAGAATATTCGGGGACGAATGTTTCTAAGGGGGGGAGAATGTTACACCCCGTAATTCAGGTCATGCTATGAGAACGTACGACAGGAGTTAAGATTAAAAATTTTAGAAAGATAGGTTGTCAGAATGATTCGGACGGGTTTTAGTCAACTTTGGAGCGGCATATCTCCTAGTTCATTAAGAGTTTGTAGGTGTTTGAAAGGCCTAGCATGTAGTTCGATGAGTCTAGTTCCCAACGCAACCAACCGTTCGTCGATAGGACATCGGAGTAGAAAGTTATGGAGGTTACAAGTTCGGTCTGTGATCGAGAAAAAGTATTTTCGGTCGAGGCCTGGCCATGGCGCGGATCTGGCCGCGACGCCGGATAGTCCGGAAGTCGCTGAAGTTGCAGGCCGCGCCGAAGCGAACGCGCGCGAAAGTTACGAAGGGTTGCAGAGGTTTCAGCGCCATGGCGCCGGCTGCAGGGCCGCAGCGCCGAGGCAGAGTTTTTGGCGGAAAACTGAGGAAAATCAGATATTTTTCTTTTAAAGAGGCCATGGGTGGGTGACAAGTGTCCCCCCCATCTGATTTTTTGCATGTCCTATTTATTGACCAAGTCTTGAAGACTTGGTCATTCTTCAAGCTCTTCTCTCTCTCTAAAATTAAAAGCTCTCCCTTTTCTCTAGAAAATCAAGAAGAAAGCAAGGCTTGAGAAAAATCTGAAAAGGTGGCAAGAAGGAAACTTGTTGGCAAGCTTGTAGGAGTTTTTGTGGAGGTGATTGTGGGAAGAAGACAAGTGGATTTTGTTGGACTAATTTGGGGTAAGCTTTAAGGTAACAATCCTTTCTCTTTTGCTAGTAAATTGGATTGCATGTGTGGAAGAAAGGACTTATAGTTGTCAATATTGCCTTTAGATGTATTGCATGTAGAAATTGGATAAGAATTTGGATTAAAAAGGAATTAGATAAGAAATTATGTTGTTATACCTCCAAAAATTGTCAAATTGGACTTTGTAGTTTGTATTAGTTGTTGTATATTGTGGGGCAGAATTTTACACGTCCAAGTTAGGCGTGTAATCCCCTTTGTGTTGATTGGATTGTTGAGCCTTAAAGGTGTCGTGTTTGGTTATTGAATTCGGCCTTGAAAAAGGTGGCAAAGTATGTAGAAACAAAGGAAGTGCTGTCCAATTTTCCGTAGGAATAAGGGACTTTACATTAGAATAGTCTACGTTGAATCTTGGAGCTAATAGACGTATTATGGTCATTATAGGTTGACAACTACGGACGGCATATTGGACTTGGAAAGTGGGTTAACCGGAGAGGTATGTGGAAACTTTCTTATCTCTTGAGCATGAGTAGTTATAACTATATAGTAAGGTAGACGTACGTGATTTAAATGAAGTTAATCCATTTGTTATACTTGACTTGTTTTAAGAAAATGTCTAAGTTGGTTGGGTTAAGGAGTTAACTCACTTGTTCTTGAGGAATGGTTTATTCTAAATAAGGTAGACAAGGATTTCTTGACATGAAAAAGTATAGAATACTTGGTGAGGAAGTATTGAGTATTGAACTTATTCTAAAGATAAGAGACCTGATTTTTAAGTTAAGAAACTTGTTTTCTAAAGTTATGAGACGTGAAGTATTTTGAAAGTTGTGTAACTTGATTTGAAGTATAAGTCCCTGGGTCATAAAAAGAACGAAATTGTCTAAGATATAAGGAGTATAACGACTATATGAAAGGATAAGGACGTCTTAGTTCCTAAAGCATAAAGTTAGTATAACGGCTTTATGGGAAGTTGGTTATAATGACTTTATGGAAGGTTAAAGGAATGGTCTTCTTGAGTAAGGTAAACTAAGATGAAAGAATCGAAATTAAGTAGGGCAATTTGATTTAAAGGTATCAATTGCTTAGAGTGTAAAATGGGGGTTTTATGTGAAAAAAGAGTTATTTTGAAAGAGTAGAAGTACATAGTACTTCGGGTTAAATTCTCCGGATTTGATTAAGCAATAAGAAAGTGTCTTAAAGTCATAAAAATGAGATCCATTTTGTATATTAATGAAAGTCTAAAGAAGTTATGAAGTTTACTTGGACGTACCGACAGTGATGTGGGATTCCACGGGTATGCTTCTATTGTCTTAGTATGAGTTTACTTGGACGTACCGACAGTGATGTGGGATTCCACGGGTATGCTTCCATGGTCGTAGTATGAGCTTCCTTGGACGTACCGACAGTGAGGTGGGATTCCACGGGTATGCACCTTGGACATGCTTACGATGAGGGATTCCGAGGCATGCAGTATGAGTTTACCCATAAACACTAAACGAGTTTTCCCTTTTATTATTCTGCTAAGCTAAATTGCCCTTCTTATCTAGAATCTGGGGTGGACCAGAATAGGGATGCAAATCCAATCTTTTAATACGTCTCAGTGCCCTGCGTTATGGCTGGCTGAGTCTTCATGCTCTGCTATTGCTTAGTCAAATACAAATCGACCTTTGGGGAAGGTGATAAATCCTTTTAGACAAAATGTAGCAAACTGCGTTAGTGTAAAGCACGTGGTTTTGCAAAAGTGTAAAAACATTTAGCAAGTACATGTTGCACATAAATTGTCACATTGCAAGCGAGCCCTAATATGCATGGGGACCCCTTTATGCCAGAGGTATGCCTAAACGTCACTTATGCGAGATTATGATGGATTTGTCCAAGTCGCCCAACTGTAATGCTTTTGTTGGAAATGGCGACCAAATGACGGTGCACTTTTTCCAATTTTAGCATGTCATGATTAGGCTTGGATTTGTCTATCATTGTCACGCTACACATAGTATGTTGGTTGGTCGTTGGGTTGAGAAACCCGTCGACAAGTTTGGTGTTTTCCTAATTGTGGTGTCGATACCAAGGACCGACCCACCTAAGGTAAATGCATGCATGCCTTAAAATAAAGGGTGGTATAGCTCTATCCTGAGTTTCTAAGATTTGGCTTTACTGGACGCAAGGTTCCCGAGCGGACAACTCGAGTGAGAAGGCTACGCGGCCACCGGTTAGACCGGGCACTCCACGTGTATTACCAACTCTCCTAAATTTGGGTTTTGAAGAAAGAATTTTGCTGATGCACCAAGCGCACCTCGCGTGTAGTGTGTGATAGTGTGAATTTTCCAGAGTGGAGGAAATATGAACGGAATGCCGGTTTAAGAAAAGCAGTAAAGCAAATAGCAATTAAAAATAAATAAAGCAAAATACAGCACACAAAAATTAAATGCAAAGATAATGCCAAATAATAACCCTAGGTCTGTTGTGGTTAAGAACCTTAATCCCCAGTGGAGTCGCCATTCTGTCGCGCCCTTTTTCGACCGCGACTTTATGAATAAACTCCTGCTTAATAAAAAGGTTAGAAAATAAATAATAAAAATGCTAAAAGGTGTTAAATGTTAAAGAGGTGCTAAAATGTTAAAAGTGCTAAAATGGGCTAGAAATGCTAAAGGGTTCGCGGAGTCGCCACCTAATTAATTTGGGTGAATTAGGACACCTAAATGTTAACTAGTTTAAAGTAAACACTAACTCCATTTTTATGGTCTGCTAAACTTAATGAGATTCTGGGTAAGGGTTCTTTATTAATCTAGAGGGAAGGGGTTAGGCACCCTCTAAGATCCGCTAACTTGCGGTTGTCCTGTCAAACCTAGGAAATTATTATTCTATGAAAATGCATGTTTAAAAGTGTTTAAATAAAAGGGATAAAAATTGTAAGATTTATTTAGAATATAAAATTAGCTTTGGATAAAAACTTGCATTCATAACGTATTAGATAAGATACATGTATTGCAAAATCTTATTATGACGAAATGTGTACTTTATGAAATAAGATGTAAAATATCTATTATGCAAGGCTAACAAAATAATTTTTTAATTATGAATGTTGGTAAGAGTTTATGAAGAAATTTATTTATTTTGCTAAGGATTTAATAGCGAGTGACGCTTTAGTTACGTGAGTATTTATGTCATTTTAGTATGGCTTAGGAAATGCATAACTAATCATAAAAATAACTAATTTAGGGAGAGTGAATTTCTAGCGTCAAACTATTTTCTAATGACAGCCCAAAGTTTAATTATTCTAAGTGTACTACTAGTAGCGTAATGTTAGACAAATAATTACAACAAATAATAGGGTGAGGATATGAATTAATAGTGACTCGAAGGAGTGGCGATGTCATTACGCCTGTGGCTTTGGAGTCGCGGATGTGGATAGAGAAGTACACAAATGCGGGTCTTCGTGAGTTGCGACGAGTCTCGTGTTGAGACTCTTCCTTTTGCTCCCAGGCATTGCATTTCATGTAAAAAAAATGATAAGGATTAGTACGAACTCAAATAACATCAGATATGAATAATTGAACCCTAAACACATACATATGTTTATAACGTATGCCGATTACATAGCTTTAATCGGGTCAGCACATTCAACAATCCATTTTGAGTATTATTGGGTTTGGACAAGATGCATAATATGCATAAAACAAGCAGATAGGCACACTTAACATTCCATCTTGTTTATAAAGGATGTTTATTAAAGCAGTTTGGCTGGAATAGTTTCCACACTATGACAAACAAACAGTGGGCCTTAGTAAGCCCATTATTGAGATCAGTTCCTACATGCGGATGGGAAACTAGATTAGGACACGTATTCCAAATGTTGTATATTTCATAACGGACTGACCCAGATATGTGCATGCATAGTAAAATAAACACAGGCCATAATAAGTAAGTTTCTATTCTTGTTTATTTGGCCCAATGTGTTTTGCACCAGGAACCAATATTCGACATGATATGATTGAAACCAGTAAAGCATTCTGCCGATATGATATACTCGAGCACATCAGCATATAATCTTGATATTCCAAGAGAGTTAAACCCGCAGAAATCAGGCAAACACACACATTTCAAAGCCCTGCTTTTAATTCAATATTTAACTAGGCGCCTTAATACTAACAGATTCAACATGTTATGATAGATCCCATCCAAACCACACCTCATTACATATGATATAAACAATGACGTAGCCTAATTCAGACAAATGATAGGATTAACTAACACATATATCTATTTTCTAAACAGGTATAATGCGGGATACTTAAGATAATGTTGATATAGTTGGTTTTATGTCACTTAAACAGGCATAGTAGAAGTGGGAACCATCCAGTATGTACATAAGGCAAATACAGATGACTCACGGAGGTGTTACATATTACCAAAGGTGTATTGTAGCACTTAGACAGACAAGGAAATCCTGCAGGCCCAAACATGCGATTTTCCAGATTTTTGTTATAGAATAGAAAAACGAGAAAGAAGGTCCAAGACATAAAATTTCAGATTTTCTTTAGGGGACAAACATTGGTATTTAGACACATAAAAAGATACAATGCAGATTCGTACATTATTCTGAGTTTCCTAAGAAGCGCCGACTTTACTGTCCTAAAGCTATTCGATTCATTTTAGTCGAGACTAGTGTTATGACATATATGGGAGATTTAAGATGCAGGGGAGATTAAAGAAACAACATGACACTCGCGGCAATTCACGCCTACCAGCAAATCAGCTAAACATCACACATGTGTTAAATCCAAATTCTTGCACCCATACCAATTCTTACACCGATACCGAAAGGCATTTCTATGGGTTTAAACACACAGAGCAGTCAACCAATACTGTATTTACTCAATCAATCTCATAAATCTAAGCAATAACTACATCATTCATCCACACGATGACGCTAGCATAACAAATTGACCGTTACCATCACAAGAAAAACATAACAGATTATTCATTCAAACTAGCCAGGCTCTCGAGTAGTCATACACAACCCATATTACACATACGAACACCAAACATAATTTAAAATGAAAGGATGATGAATTTACCTTCTCCGGGCAGCGAACCGAGGCAGCGTATCAAGTCGTCGGTTCACTCGGGTTTTGGTTTTGCGATGCGAATAAAATGTAAAGCTTGTTTGCTGATTTCTTGACTGATTTTGAAGGGAAAGGGTCTCAAACTTCCTGTTCTTGTGATGCTAATTATCTAGGTGTTGAGCCCCCCTAACTCCCTATGCCTTGTGCGAATCTGCTGGTTCCCCGACTGATTCTTTTTCATGAATCTGCTGGGTTCCCGATAATAGCCCCTGTCCTATGACAGTTGAGTCGATTTTTGTTCGTGTCAGGGTTTAGAAAAGTGCTGGGTTTACCCCCCGATCGCCCCTGTCCTATGACAGTTGAGTCGATTTTTGTTCGTGTCAGGGTTTCAGAAAAGTGCTGGGTTTCCCCCCCGATCGCCCCTGATGTTCGAATGGATCTTTATGGGTTCGGAAAGGTACTAGGTTCTGGACCATAGCCGATGATGCCTATTGCATGTATAAGAGGATTAATTTATAGTCTCGATTTTGGTTCTAAGTTTGGTATGGTTCTTAAGGTTTGATTTTGGCTATTTTGTGAAAGATTTGGGGCGATTTGGTTCCTAATATGGTCAGTTTCGAAAGTGATTTGAGAAGATTTGGGGATATTAATTCGGGTACACGATTTGAGGAGAAGATGTGCGATTTGGAAGGATTTTGTTTAGGATTCGCCGGATTCTCCGGCGAGAATCTCGGCTAGGACGATGGAGTGTGCGAGGGTGAAGGCGGCGACTTCGTTTTTTTAGGTTTAGGTTTGCTGGTTTGTTCTTTCGTCTTTTTTGTGGAGAGGGACGACGGGTAGGGTAAAGTAAAAGGCGCAGATGGGCGTGTGGGCTTGCGGGTTTGGGCCAGGGGATTTGTGTGGGCCAGGGTTGTTTAAAGGAAGGGGAAGGGCTGATGGGCATGGATTGATTTTAATTAGGTATTTGGGTAGTTGGGCTGGGTAGTTATTTTAATTAGGGGTAGAGTTTTAAGTGTATTAGCTTAGGTGTATTATTAATTAATTAATGGTAAATTAAATTATTTAAATTGTAATTAGATTATTTAGGTGCTTTATTAGTCTGAGTTTTAAAATTATTACAATAATAAATGTGGGTGTGCTATTTAATTAGTGCTTAATGTTTATAATGCGATGCCATTATTAAAACTTATTAAATAAAAGTTGAGTTATTTTAAAAGCTACATGCAGATAGGACTTCTTAATTCTTTTATGAATGCTACTAAAACGCGTGTGTTATTATTAAATTGTTTATTTATGCCTGTATTAATGTTTTATCGCTACATTTTATTATAAGAAATCATAAAAAAATATTTTGCAAAATTAGTGTAATTTTATAGCTACTGTATGGACGGGAGGGTCAAAATTGGGTGTCAACACTTGCTATTACTTTAAAATTATTTATTCTATTACTAACACTTTTACTAAGTGTTTATGCAGGTATCCGGAGATGCATTTCAAAAAGAATGTCTCGGAGTTTTATTTTATGCCGCATTTAATTTTAGCTTTATTATTCTGTATTGCATTTCATTGTAATTGTAAATTATGTAAAAATGCTTAGAATAGGTAGAATAAAAGGCAATAAATAATTAACCTAGGTTTGAACGGATAACCGCAAGTTAGCGGATCTTAAAGGATGCCTAACCCCTTCCCTTTAGGATAATAAAGAACCCTGATCCAGAATCTCATTAATTTCGTAGACCATTAAATGGAGATTAATTGCAGTATTTTTATTGCAATAAATCAAGTGTCCTAATTCACTTAAATAATTAGGTGGCGACTCCTTAAAATACATTTAGGAATCAACCATACGTGGTACTCCCGTTTTGACTCCGGTTAAAATGGGGTGTTACAATATACTCTTTAAATATATGTAATTAAATATGAAGAAGAAGCAAAAGAAAAAGATAAACAACCTACGACAATCATTTTTGCTAATTCAATGCGAACCTTTTTTGGATCGTACTTAGCCACCCCCCCCCCCCAGTTAATGTATTAAGTTGTTGTTGACCGGGTTCTAAATCAGAGACATCATTCCATTGTGTCGTATGATCGTTTTTTATATGTCTACCTATAGTGCTCGTCCCCCCGTCACCACCCATGTCTTATGTTTATAAGTTCTCCCACAAATATTACATCTAACTCTATCAGTGCCCACAACTTTATCATAAAAGAGCCACACTTTACTTTTTTTTTCTTACTTCTGGTTCTGGTAAAGGAGGTCTACGACTACCACTAGCAGTATCAACATTGACAGAAGGAACACTAGGTGTAGGAAGTTCATTTTCTTCAAGTTCAACAATATTATCTAATTGAACGTTATCATATTCATTATCTTCTATTCCAAAATCTTCTTGCATTTGATCATAATCTATATTTTGATTAGAGTGAAAAACCTATAGATTTTTTACCCCTTGAACTAGATTTACGGCGTAGTCCCGACAAATTTGCCCTTAGCGAAGACATTATAAAATATTTAAATAATCAACAAATAAATATGACAATTTAATAAAATAATTAGAGAATGAAACGAGTGTACCAAACTTCGGGATTCAGAATTCAATTGAAACTCGAAACTCGAAGTTTTGCGTCTTGCTACTTTGAATTTGAAAACTAATAATAATAATAATTTGAAAATTGATAATAAAGATAGATGAGAGAGTATGAGAAATTGAGAATAAGAGAATTGAGATAATTGTTGTGTGATAAAAATGAAAAAAATGTTGAGAATTTATAGATTTTTTAAAGGGTAAAAATGTAATTAAAAAAATAATAAACAAAACAAAAAAAAAAAATGATCGAAATGACCGTTGGCACCCTTCCCTTCTCCCACCTCATCGGTAACATTACCGTTTGGGTAGAAAAAATGTGCAATTTTTTTAAATTTTTGTGTTATCGGTCATTAGGACGATTAACGATAATGTAACTTGTTTAGTTCTGGGTCTAACGTCCGCCTTACGGGTTTTATATAACCCGTGCGGATTGGGGTTGGGGGCCAACCCAACCCCCAACCCGGTAAGCCCTTAACGATTCGATCCGGACCGGATTTTCTACCGGGTCAATCGATCCGGTTCTGGGTCAACCCGGACCGTTAGACATGTTTAGAATATATACATACTTCCTCCGTTCTAATACGTATCACCTTACCCAATTTTTTTTATCTCATAATAAATGTTATCTTAGAAAATCAAGACATAAATTGGCTAGTTTTTTTTTTTAATTTTACACTTGGACAAAAACTGATAAGTGAAAATAACATTTAAATGATGATTAAAAAACCACATACTTCCGCATTTCAATTTATATGATGTAGTTTGACTGAACACGAAGTTTAAGAAATAAAAGAAGACTTTTAAATTTTGTGGATACGAAGTTAATTTGAAGAGTTTTAAATTATTTTTAAATGTAGTTTGACTGGACACGCAGTTAATTTGAAGAGTTGATAGTTGAAATTTTGAGAGGGTATATCAAAAAAGGTGAGTTGAAGCGATGTCTTTCGGTGTATATTCCATGTATATCTATATAACCCATTTATATCTTTATATATCTTCCCTAAATATTTGTGCAACTCCCATACATTATGTGGTATTCATGAAAATTCGTGTATGATATATACAAGATATACACTTGCAATATATATTGTAGCAATGAATCTCTCCAAGTTGAATTTACATCTTAATTTTAAATCCAAACCAATTCAATTCGCCACCAATGTTCGTCAAATTTGTATATAGTTTCGTCCAGATATTTTCAATGAATTTCAACTACACTAAAAAAATAACAACTAAATAAGATTGTTAGGCTGTTATAATTAGGATTGTTAGCCGAAGTTATGCAAAAAAAAAAAATCTTGCTATTCCATTGGGTCTCTGGGATCATGCACCTAAATTTGAATCCTTTTGTTCTACTCTTCCCTACTTTGCTGGTATGGTATATGCATATCAGGAATTTGATTCATTCTAATTCATCTTTGCGTCGATGAATAATGGGTTACTTCCTCACCGAGTGAAGACTTTAATATAAAAAAGATTCTCCTGAAACATAATATTTTATCAATACCAACCAATTTGGAAAAAATGATAGACATCTAACACATTCACTCGTTTTCTTTCTGATAGGCCAATTCTTATCGAGTCAAAAAACAATTGTTCTTGATAGAATATTTTTAGAATATTCTTTGTACATAGATAAAATTATAGTCCAATTGTAGTTAGGAAGTGTAGTCCAATTGAAATTAGGAAGACTAGTTACCTAGGTTGTAAAGGAGTAAATAATTATGTAACACTATATATATTGTACATAATAATCAATGGAAGGCAAGGAACATATTCTTTCATGGTATCAGCAGCCAAACTCTAAAATTCTCTAAGGCAGCCCCCCCCCCCCCTCTTCTTTCTACTACTATCTCTCGGTCGCTACCTCTATATCCTCTTCCCCATTTTTTTCCAATGACTGAACAACCTAAATTCTATCCTGCTCTTGCAGTTAAAAATATCAAGAACTCCATTCCTCTTGGGCGAAATTATTTAAGATTCATTGTCATGTGTACAAAGTCATTGACCATATCATCCCTCCTAAATCAAAGCCTCTGGAACACGTGTGTTCCTAGGAGATAACCTGCTTTCTTAGTCTTTTAAAAGAAAACCTACTCTGTCTCGATCCAGTGCAGAAGCCGAGTACCGAGGTGTAGTAAATATTGTCTTTGAGTTTTGTTGGATACGCAACCTTCTCCTGGAACTTCACTACCTTATACATAAGGCTATATTGGTCTATTGTAATAATGTAAGTGCGATATATCTTTCCGACAATCTCGTTCAACATCAGCGCACTAAACACGTTCAAATGGATATTCACTTTGTACGTGAGAAAGTTGCTCGTGGACAAGTTCGTGTTCTTTATATTCCTTCCCGATATCAGACTGCTGACTTATTTACTAAAGAAATTTCGCACATACTCTTTGATGATTTTCGAGTCAGTCTCAGCGTACGATAACCTCCTGCTGCGACTGTGTGGGGGGGGGCATGATAGAATATTTCTAGAATATTCTTTGTACATCTTCAATATTAGGTAAAATTGTAGTCCAATTGTAGTTAGAAAGTGTAGTCCAATTGTAATTAGGAAGACTAGTTACCTACTTTTTAAGGAGTAAATGTGAGTTACAATTGTGGTTACAAAGAAATGAGAAAGTACGCAACAACAACTTTGGTTATAAATCTGGAAATAAGAATAAAGAAAATTGTTTGTTGAGTCGATTGATATTCAATCTGTCTTTAAGATAATATTGCCCCGTATGAATCATTTAACGACTATTGACAACTTGTCTCCCAAGATAAAATAGCAACAAACAACTGAGAAAAGGATAACTCAAGTGTTTACTAAAAAAGAAGAGCTTTTGAGTGTATGAATGAAAGAAAGAGAGGAAGAAGTATTCAAATTTCTTGTGTCTTCTTCAAATGAGCTTTGAGTCTTAATTTATAGTGTATAGAAGATGACTTTCCAACTAGCCAAGTAATGGCCATGTAATGGCACTAATTGAGGGGGTGTAATTCATCCAAATAATGGTTGAATTCAAGTGCCAAATCGTGGAGAAGTAATGCTCCAAAATCAGCCTAAAAGTCAGAAATTATTGGTCTTCCATCAAGACATTCTGACATTGAAGGTGCCACGGCGCTTGACTTCCAGAAATTTTCTGCCACCACGGCGCCGCGGCCCTTCACGGCTCCGCGACAATTTCTGACTCGTTCATCTTTTTACACATCGTACACCTCTTTCTTCATTTACCAACGTGAAACACTCGTTATTTGTCCAATAACTGTCTATCATTTCATGTCTCAAACATTTCATATACGTACCAATATCTCTTTCACTAAGAAAATTTACTATCATTGGTAAAAAGTGTGTACGTGTGTGAAAATGATGTTTCTGACGTGCGGGGCCCCCAATTGTCTGAGTCATAAATAATAGGATTAACTTTATTCACGTTAATAAATTTCCAACAATACCCTCTTGAAAGAGATTTTGGCGTACTCATATGGTGCATTTTCTAACAATCTTTTGGCGGATCAATGTTGCATCTGAATAGGTAGCCGTAGCTTTCAACCTTGCATAGTAGAATACCATCGGAGTCACTTATGCGCGGTGAATGTGATATTGTCACGCCCCGACTTTTCCTAAGCCTTTACTTAGGGCGTGATGACACCTGGACAATTATTTTCCACCAGGAGCACCATTTAATTCTCTTTATTTAGAAATTTAAACTTATATTCAAATACGAAGCTATTAATAAAAATAACAATAAAGAAATTTGTTTATTACTTTATTGAAAACATAACGCGAGCCCATGCTCGTGCAAATATTGTTTCTACATAGACATACTGACAAAGATTATTCTAAGTTGGAAGGGAGACCATCCAGCATGCATTTCGAGACACAAATCGACATTTTGAATCTGATGAATACTAAGCCCGAAGCAATGGACTTGGTATGACAAGAGGCTGCGGGACGATCGCTAGCCTTGGCGTGGAGTCTTTCCTCTATCACGGTTTCCTGAAATATGTTAAATAAAGAGTCAGCCCTACCATCCGGGGCTGAGTGAGCACCTTACCCTGCAATTCAAAGTAACACCACAATATTCCAAGTGCAATCACATTATAACATAATAAGCATATTGCAAAAACATATCAGGTTACAACACTTTTAAATATCAGAACTCATAGGAAATTCTCAGTTTAACTAACACTTCATTTTATCTCGTATTATACGTTAAGACATTCCCCTGCATTTCCATATGTTTGTTACATTTATATATTTGTGAACGCGTATTTACTTTTCATATTTATATATATAGGTGAACATGTATTCTTCTTTCATATTTGTTGCGGCGTGCAACCCGATCCATTATATTTATGTATTTGTGAACACGTATTCACTTTAGGTTTTGTTGCGGCGTGCAACCCGATCCATTATGTTTACGTATTTGTGAACGCATATTCACTTTACGTTTTGTTGCGGCGTGCAACCCGATCCATTATGTTTACGTATTTGTGAACGCATATTCACTTTATGTTTTGTTGCGTAAATTGGGAACCCCTATCTGAAAACTTTCGAGTTCACAAATAGAATGTGAGAGTTTCCTATCTAAACTCTAGTTAGCAAAACGAACTTCAACTATCATTTGTTCACTTTTTTTACCTCAACTCAGGTAGGAAAAATGAATAAATGATAGTTAAGATGCATTTTGATAACTAGTTGGTGATAGTTTAAGTAGAAAACTCTCACACCTGATAATTGAAGTATAAAATTAAAGAAAAAACCGATACTCTATTTTTTACCCTCGACTCTGAGAAAATATTACATCCATGTTTCTCCTTTATGATAGTGTATGTATGATGAGACATTATCATCCTTTAAATAATAAATTCTAACTTAAATGAAGCACTTTGAGTTTGTTTATTTTCATCAAATGGATAATTTAGTAGTATACTCCATCTAGTCTCAATTTATATAACACAACTTTTTTAATTAGTTTAAAAAATGATATATTTTTTTATTTGACAACAATTTATCTTTAAAGTATCTTTTACGCTTAACGAGATAATTTATATCGCACATATATTTTTAGTTTATTTTAGATCACAAAATTCAAAATCTTTTTTTATTTTTTAAACTACATGCTCAGTCAAGCTACATCACATATATCGTAGGAGGGAGTAATGTTTATGAATTTCTGATTTCATTATAAACAATGACGCAAATGATAGACACATACGAACAAAGGGAGGATATTCTAGCTTTTGTCGCATGCTTGAGTATATCCTTTTAAAGACATGTCATATGAAATTATGATTTTAAATCAGCATTTGTTTATGCATTTTGCACAAAATTTCAACTTCAACTTCAATTTCATATCATGATTTTAAATTTCAAATTGTCCCAAAAGGCATGATTTGAGATTTCAAATCATGATTTTAAATTTTTTAAATGTAAAACTTGATCAATTAGTTTATATTTGTAAAATAAAAGATTCATAAGTTGGTAGATATATTTACCAACTATTTTACCAACCATTTATATTGATAAATACATGCTCGACGTGAAGAGATTGTCCGTACCATGTGGGAGGATTATATTACTGAGTAGAATTACTATTCATGTATTTTCCTTTTTTATTGAATTAAAATTTGATCAATTGATGTATTTTTTTAGAAACAACTTCTAGTAGCGTATTAATTTTGTTATGAACTATGACTTACTCATTTGGTAAGAGTGTATAAGAATTGAAAAAGTTTTGATGATTTTCACAACTTGTGGGATTTTTATGTCTATAAGAAAAACACAAGTTAAGAAATCCAAATTGCATATTCAAATCAACTTCAAATTATTACGATTTCATATCATAATTTCAAATCATTACGATTTCATCTCATAATTTCAAATCATGTTCAAACGTCACCTTAGTTTAAAGTCTTCTTGTATGCTCTAAAAAGGAGTTAGTGCTCTTTTTTTACACTATATTGAGAAATATGAATGAACATAAGAGTAGTTACAATAGTAGTTAGAAGATGAGCCTATAGGAGCCTTATAGAAATAACTAACCTTCCTCTCTACTTTACATGTATAAATACCCTACAAATGTACTCAATGTAATTACAACTCAGAAATAAAAAGACCAAGAGTCTTCTTCCTCTCTTCTTCTCTTCCTCTTTCTTTCTTCAAACACAGTCATATTGTATACTGTGTATATAGGTGGATATATTTGATGTATACACGATCATAACTGAGTCGAGAGTCTCAGAAATCAACACGCTATAATCCCTTTTTATGGTTAATGGTTTATTGATGCGCGATTTATGCACACACTAAACGCAAGTACACGTGTCGTAACAAGTAATATAGTCTAGAAGACCGAGTTATCGTCCTCAGGGACTGGTTTTCAAGTACCGATTATCTATGCTTTAGTTTCTATTTGGTTAACGTTAATTGAGTTGGAATTCTAAACTAATAATGCAGGAAATAAACTAATTATGAAAATACTTTGATTTAAATCAGTTATGATGGAGAATTAGGGCTTCCAATATCATCAATTATCCACTCTATTCAATCCTTAATACAATTAGAGTAATTTTTTCTTCTACGTTAAGATAGCAGGTTAACTAGACCGTTTTATACTCCTGTTAAGGTAATATAAATACTCAACCCCAATGGAGAACCCTTCTATCTTTCGATGACAAGATTGACTACAAAGGAGGATTAAGAGCAATAACATATTAAGCTACACAAGTATCGGGGTACTTTCGTCCACGATTTAAACCTATGTTTATTCAACTATAGCATATTCACAATATCCCCTTTCGGATTTCGATTAGAACTCATATAAGTGATGATAACTAGTGATCAGTTAATTATCAAGCAATCAAAACAACTATTGAATAAATCTTAAATAAGTGAAGAAGAAACCAAACTAATATATTAATTCATGAATAGAGTTTCAAGTGAATCACAAGGAAATCCCTAATAAAGTAATTAGCTTCTAGCTATAGTCACGCTAAGAACTAATATAATCTTCATACATGAACTGAAATAAACAAAGCAAAAGAAAGAAAAGAAAAATACTCAAGAACAACTCTCCAAGTCTTCTAGCATCCAAGGATTGTGTTGTGGAATATTTACAAGATGGGATGTGGTAGAATGATGGATGGAGAATGGAATTTGTCAAGTGTGGGATGGGATGTATTCTTCTAATGATGTAGAGACTATTTATAGCCCAAGAATCCTTTAGGTAAAGGGTTAGGGATTATGTAGGTAGGAAAAGTTATGGAATCCTTTAGGTAAAGGGTTAAGGAAAAATTATGAAATCCTTTAGGTAAAGAGTTAAGGAAAAGTTATGGAATCCTTTAGGTAAAGGGTTAAGGATTATGTAGGTAGGAAAAGTTATCCCTTTTGCACCATGAAAACGTGTCAAATTCGGCCAAAAACTCAGAAATATCGCGTCGGCGCCGTGGTTCATATCGGCGCTACAGCCAAGAATCTGCAACTTTCGGACTCATAGAACATTGGCGCCGCAGTCCGCTAGCCATGGCCGAGGCGTGAATTTGTCATTTTTTCGTTTCTTCATCCTTTTTTCCTCCGGTCTTCGTCTGATCTCCTCTATACTTCCTGAAACTTCTTAGGCTTCATTTCTTGACCCTTTTAGTGTGCAATTCCATCTCATTTATGCTCATTTCATCTCCTTTTTGTCATTTCTCCATTTCTGACCGCTGTGACACAAAAGAAAGGAAAACGACTCTAATACTATACTAAACATAAATGAAATGAGTAAAATACTAACTAAAAATGACTCAAAAAGTGTATATAAAATACATCGATCATTTATTGAAGTTGAAGTCACCCTAAACGGATAAACAAATGTTAGAGATAATAAGGCTTGTGGGCTTCATAACAAGGCGACTTAGTTTTGGTTCATTTATTATTTGGGTCTCTTGTAACCTTCAACCAATGCGAATAATTGATACCCGTCGTGCATCCAAACCTGAACATCTGGAATGCGAGGGATCACTAATTGATCAGTAAATTAAGAATTTAAATGAATCGGAATCTATAACATGTAAAGATAATAAATTTTGAATCTAATTAAACTTCAAAAATTAACTCATAACGTAAAAGTTATCAAAGAACATATAAGGAGCCAACAATTGATCTGTTACTTCAACCAATATGTTACAATTGACATTAACAACCTAAAAAGCCATAAAAATCATTGGGATTTCCAAGGAAAACACTGAAGATTAGAGCAAGAACCATCCCAAGTGGCACTACACAAATCTTGTTTTTTTCCTTGTCCAAAATCTACACCATCACAACACTTGCAAACCATTCCAAGAGTCTCAAACATCTTCAAGTACTCTACTGATGAAGACAACTTATTAGTACTATGTTGTTGTTGTACATAAATAGGTCTTGCAGCATCTACAATCCCAAATCTTGATTCTTCTTGGAATGAGAAATTGATAACCAAAAGGGATAGCAACAGCAAATAAACCTCAAATGATGACATGATCTTTTGTTTTCCTTGTTTCAGATCCTTTGCTAAACACAACCTATTTATATGCTCATGATTATAGAAGCAGAAGACAAGCTTATATATATGTACGTTCTTAGATGTTCCTTATGGAGAGTTTAGAAGAAAAGTGAGATTTAATAAAATAGAGTGAGTCAATTTTAATTTAACTATTGAATGAGTAGCTGTTTTCATCTACTTTGAAAGGTACGTGAGATGTATAAATGTGGGCTTCTAGAGATGAGAGAGTGTACAATACGACAGATTAGTTGGCCCCCACCTGTTGAATTTTTCCTTCCTTTTTTTTTATTTTTTTTATTTTTTATAATCCAGATCTCGGGCTTTAAGACTTATATCGCTAAGACTGCACAAAGATCTTGCACTACGCTCCCGAGGCGAATGGAACCCGTTCTTAGCCGTCACCGCCAGGTAAATCGCGGATGCGCCCGCATTCGGTCCGATCGCCACCAACGGATCAACGCTAAGGTCCGACTTCAACAGTGATTGCGAGGAATATCAAACCCACAATGCAACATGCCCGCGGTTAAGCCTACCAGACTTTAATACGGCATATACGCCTCTAGAACGATCCGATGAGAATCAAACTTGTGCTACGCCATAAATTCACTAATTGGTCACCTACCACTATCTTTGAATAATTTTTCCTTTGTTCATAAAATAGAAAGAACACATCTCTAACTATTACTATTTTTTGAGTTTCATACCTTAACTATCATATTTGAGTTTCCTACTTAAACTATCACCAACTAATTAGCAAAACACATCTCAACTATTACATTTTTCCTACCTCAATTATCAGGTAGGAAAAATAAACAAAATTAATAGTTTAGGTAGGAAACTCTCACACATGATAGTTCAGATAGAAAACTCAAAAATATGTGATACTTAAGATTTGTTTTTAACCGATAACTCAATTATGTTTAGAATGTTTTGTTTCTGATAAATTTCTTTTTGTGCTTTAGTTAATAGGGGATAAGGGATGAACCAACTGATAGCAGCAGCCTGAAAGTCACTAAATTTAACATCCTTCACTACGTTTCGACCATTAAACTATCTCCACGCAGAGAATCACATGAAAATTAGACACCATTAAAACATTAATATATGTTTAATTTT
This sequence comes from Przewalskia tangutica, assembly GCA_029844215.1. Taxonomy (NCBI): domain Eukaryota; kingdom Viridiplantae; phylum Streptophyta; class Magnoliopsida; order Solanales; family Solanaceae; genus Przewalskia; species Przewalskia tangutica. Next base: position 10,393,711 of record CM056739.1, on the reverse strand, counting down.
ATTTAATAAATAAATTTTCATAGAGATAAAACAGAAACAAAAGGAACTCTATCTCAAAACTTTAATGAAATTAATTGGAGACAGATTCAATATGACGCCCCCTTAGCTGTGTGATGCAGCCAATTCATTTCGGACCAATTATGTCTAGGTATCCCTTGACCTTTTCGGACCATTAATTTGGCAAGGCACTCCAGGTTGACTATGTATTTAAAATTGAAAAATTATATACATTTAAATCTCTTTATAACAACATCGTTTCTTCGAATTTGTTTTACTGCTATCACAAAATATTATTAAAGAGAACATTTAATATAACATAACATAAAAAGTCGATCCAAAAAAAACTTGACCAACAACAACAATAACATACTAGTGTAGTCACACAAGGTGGGGTCTGAGAAGATAGAATGTACGCATCATGGAGGTAGAGAAGTTGTTTCCGATAAACTCTCGCTCAAAGAAAAGTAAATCACAACAATGAAGAAAAGGAAATAATCAGGAACGAAGCCATGAAAACATGCTAAATAAAGAATGACAAAGCAGTCTGGAAAAGAGAACAATAATATAACTACCACAAAACCATATGCCAATTAAAGTACACGACACAACAAATAATAACAGAAATCAAAGGATAAGAAATTACAAAAGCTGAAAGAATTAATCTCTTGATTATTCTTATTGATTGAAGACATATATATACAAGTTACAATAGGAGAATCATATTCCTACTTTACCTCTAAATTTCTATTCTATATGAAAAATAACTATACATTTATGGTAATGTTACAATTCTAATTAGGGTACAAGACTAATATGGAAAATATACAATTATACAAAACTGGAGCCCACTTACGGCGCCGATCGCTTTCTGACACCTGCTTAACACACCCCGCAGCCATAGTGGCGATCTTCGTGACGAGATCGTTTCTAAAATATTCAAAAGTATCGCGACATCAGATCGCTGAAGTCGCGACATCTTGTGCGCTGGGACCCATCGCCACTATCCGGGGCCCCTCGGGCCTGCACTCATCACGCTTCCCGATTGCCACCGCAATTCTTGTCATTATTCTTTATATTTTGACCCTTCTTACCACCCCCCGTTGTTGTGATTTTGGGTCACGTTGGCTGAATTGGAAGGGGAAAAATTGGAAGCAGTCATCATGACGACGGAGTTTGCTCCTATCGATCCCCTTTTAGCCAAACCCGTTTCTTCCAAAGTGAGCATGTAGCGAGCTTGATAGAACTCCGGTAGGGGGTTATTTTGACGAATAACTGAAGCAACCCCTGTATAGGCCTCGGATAGACCGACAGCCATCTGAAGAACTAGACGACTATTAGAAACAGGATAACCCACGTTGTGAAGCTGGTCTGCCAAGTCCTTGAGGCGTTTGCAATAAGCGGAAACGTTTGGAAAATTCGTCAAAGCAACTTGAGAAAATTTCTGCTCAAGGATAACAATGCGAGAATGACTGTTATCTTGGAAGATGTCACGCAATCGATTCCACGCCACCATAGTTGTGGAGTTGGGTTCCATAATCGTCTGTAAAAGATCTAAGGAGATAGTGGCATAAATCCACTAAAGAACCTTGATATCAAGTATGACCCATAAGTCTGGATCTGTTTCTTTGGTAGGCACAATCGTTGTAGACGTAGACACCGCCTTATCACCCCAGTAGGAGTAGTGGAAAGGATGATGTGGTGAAGAACTTTATGTGTCATAGCATGAATCTTGAATAATTCTGCCCACGTCCTATATTGGACATTTTCTAGGTAAAAAACGATATGCAGGACGCTTTTGATGTTAGAAACGGTGAGGGCATGATGAAAAGTGTTCTTATCAGTGATGGTGAAAGAACAAACTTTGGACAAGATTTGTAGAAAAAAGCGGGGGAGGGCTCGAATTTTCTGGAAAATAATTGAGGGAGTGGGGGGGGGGGGGGATTTGTCACGTTATTTTGAGAAGAAATTGAGAAGCGGAAGCAAGGAAGAGAACCTAGACTCTTGATACAATGAAAGAATTAATCCATTGATTATTCTTATTGATTGAAAGCATATATATACAAGCTACAATAGGAGAATCATATTCTTACTTTACCTCTAAATTCCTATTCTATATGAAGAATAACTATACACTTATGATAATGTTACAATTCTAATTAGGGTACAAGACTAATATGGAAAATATACAATTATACAAAATTGGAGCCCACTTCCGTGGGCAGGGCCACAGCGCTGCTGACTGTTTTTGGACACTGTTTAACAAGAGCAATATGAAGCGTGACATGCACAACTACCTACTAGTCTTCTACTCTAATTCGTGTCTTTTATAACCTTATCTAAAGTCGTATTCTCAGTGAGTTGAAACTGCGTCATGTCCTGTCTAATTCTTTTATATTACTATAACGGTCAAGTTTTTTTATAGATTTTTTCATATTATGTATATATATGTACTTATGTATGTATATAGATAAAGGGATAATTAATGACAAACTATTGGTGCAAAACTGCAAATGAAGAATTTCGCTGATATTTTATTTTGGGTGAAAATGTTTAATTGACCATCCTCGAATTATTGGCTCTGCCACTGACACCAACTGTTAATTATCAATAAAAAGGATATAGTATGTGGTTACTATTTAAGTACGTAAGTTCTTGTCATTAGGAGGAAGGCATGTATGTCATCCATTTGCAGCACCAACTATGAGAAATTTTCAACTCCAGTGCAATTTACAAATTCAGTTTTTAGAGGGGAAAAAAAGGTCAAAAGCTCAGTTAGAAGTGGCCCAAACTATTTTTGAAAATTTCAAAATTCCTAGCTAGGAATCAGTTAATTATTACCTTAGAGATTTTACATTAGGGATATACTGGTGTTCCTATACTTTTAAGAGTCGTGCCGCCAGAAACAAAAAGAGATTTTTTTTTATTTACATAAAAATTAAAATTAACTAATTAATCAATATTAAAAAAATTATTGATCAAAACATCAAATAAATGTATAATAAATACTATATTCGATTTAATATTTTCAATTACAATACAATGATTTTGTGTTTAAAAAAATTTATTTCGCTGCTCATTAGATTCGGACCTCTCACTAGAGAAAGACTTTTGAGGGGGTCTCAACGGTTACACTACAACTATTGAAGGCATTTTTAATAAATAGCTTATTATTTAAGATCAATAAAAAGAATCTAGGACGGAATACGATGGCACATCCTTGACCGCCCCAGGGACGGTTCCATCAGCTACAAATCTCCAGAGGGAAATACATTGTTGCTTATCCTTTGTCATAGGTACATGGCTTATGATGAGACAGCCATTCTTTAAGTGATTGTCTAATTGAAAGTAAACTGCAATTTCTTATTTATTTTTGATAGAATAATTATTAATTGATTGTAATTAATAATTATTATAATTAATTTTAGAATGTAAATGGTAGGTAAATTAGCAATTAAAGTGATAGATTAGATGACATATAATTAGCCTAATTATATCCTATTAGTAGTTATTAGTAGCATAATTAGAGCCTTAGATATGTTATTCTTGTTGTATATTTACCACCCTTATGAAAGAATATGATAGAAAAGATAAACGAATTATTCTTACATGGTATCAGAAGATTAGAGAAAATATCCTACTTTAAATAATTTTATCTCCAAAATTCGGCCATCCCTCCCCTTCTCCACCACCGACCGACCACCACATTTTCTGCATATTTTTATTTTTTTCATTATTGTTCTTCATTTTCCGGTCAACTATGTCTGACTCCAAATCCACATTACATTTCGTCCTTGTCGTTTCTAACATCAAAACACATATTTTCGTCACTCTTGAGATGAAAAATGTTCACTATGCAACTTGGGTAGAGCTTTTTAAAATATGTTGTCATTCCCACCGGGTTATTCATCACATAATCCCGCCGGCGACTGGCAAAGGAAAGGAGTTAAAAACCGATGATGAAAAAGAACTTTGGAAAACTCTTGATGCCAGAGTTCTTTCATGAATTTATGAAACTATCTGTAGTGATTTGTTGCACACAATAATGGAACCTGATTCTACAACAATAAAGGCTTGGAATCATTTGCGGGATATTTTTCAAGACAACAAAAATTTCTGAGCCATCACGTTGGAGCAAGAATTCTCCACCACTAATATGATGAATTTTCCGATTCATCGGCGTATTATCAACGCCTCAAAGTCTTGTCGGATCAACTAAAAAATGTTAGTCCGTCGGTTACCAACAATAGATTTGTTGTCCAATTAGTTATCGGTCTTACCAAGGGTAACACTTATCCGACAAAGCAATCCTCTACCATTTTTTTATCAAGCATGTTCAATGCTTATTCTTGAAGAGGCGGGTTTCGCCAAAAAGACCGCAACCATTTCAAATTCCGGCATGATAGCCAGTGACACTACCACCAATGTTAAGCCTATACAAAAAAAAATAGGGACAAAAAGGACGAAACAGTTGTAAAAATCGGGATGTAAATAACCGAAATGAAAAACATATCGGCAACCGAAATTCTGGTGGCGGCGAATGGCAGAATAAGACAGACGATCAAAGATGGCGGCCATACATCAAGTGACCCAAAACAGTGGGCCTGGAAGTGGCTAGGGATGTCAATTGGCAGTATGGTGCGAGGGTACCTGCACTCCATATCCGCCACCTAAAACCCACCTCCACCCCCGCCCCACTATCCATCACGGGTAGTAAATTCTCCACCCTCCCCCGCCCCACTTACCCCGGCGGGTACCCATCATCGGTAGTAAAAAAATTATATAATAAAAAATGAGGTCAAGAAAATGGAAAAAATGAACTTTTTTCGCTATAGTGTATCAAATATCAAAGTCTGAAACTTTACCAAAATATTAGAAATATTAAAAGGTTAAAATAAAGCGTGAAATTTATATAGAAGAAGACAAGAAATTTTCTAGTCTTTTCAAATAATCACAATTGTAAAAAAAGGAAAAGAGAAACTCCAATGTCATTACCAAAGTTATCACATATGCACTGGTAGAGTTGTTGCATTCTACCATACATTTTCACACAAAAACATTAAAAAATTTGAAGGGTACCGTACACTTTATTTTAAATGAATAATAATAATAATAATAATAATAATAATGACTTGACAAGAATAAGAGAGTTTTGACAAGAATAAGGGATTTCAAGTCCTTGTCTAGTTAAGAATACTAGAAAATCAGCATAATTAAAGAATTCAACACAAACATGACGGCAAGAATGGGCAAGGGACGGACGCGATCGGGTCTTATATGAAATCCACCCCCGCCCCACTACCCATGGCGGGTAGCACTTTTGATACTCATACCCACCACCCACCAAATCATCCCCCATATCCGCCTCAACTGGAGCGGGTGCGGGGCGGTACCCGCATTTACCCTCCCCACTGACATCCCTAGAAGTGGCCTTGGGCTGTGCCACCTTGCCTTACTCATCGGGTAACTGGATCAGGCCTAGTCCAAGGCCTGTTGGCCAGTGCAAGGGTAACTAGCAGCCCAATTTTGGGTCGCGTAACAGTGTAGCCAGCAATTCCAGAAGCTTTGGGCATTACCGAATCAGTGGCAAGAGGCCCATTCGGTAGTGGCAAGCCCAACAGATATTAAGTCTGTCATGCACACCCTTGGACTTAATCCGCTCGATGCAAATTGGTATATGGACTCCGAAGCGACTTCATATATGTCGTCTTCCCAAGGTATTCTCTCATCGTATTTTAATTTGAGCAAACATAATGGTATAGTTGTCGGAAATAAATATTCTATTCCAATTCGAGGTTATGGTTCTACTAAATTGTCACCACCAAACACACCATTAATTTTACAGAATGTCCTTCATGCTCCACAATTAATCAAAAACTTGGTGTCTGTTAGAAAATTTACTAATGATAATTGGGTGTCTGTTATTTTTTACCCTTTTGGATTTTCCACTTTTGCACCTTCGTTGTGGCATGAACGTTTGGGCCATCCGGGGCACCTGTTTTATCCTCTCTCAAATAAAATAATTTATTTCATGTACTTAAACACGTAATTCTAATATGTGTCGTTCATGTCCACTTGGGAAACATGTTCAATTGTCATTTGTTTCATCTAATTCGTGCACACTTATTTCCATTGATATTATCCATTGTAATATTTTGACATCACTCGTTTTGAGCTCTTCGGGCCATATATATTATTTGTTATTGCTAGATGACTATTCTAATCTTTTATGGTCATTTTCCTTGTCAAAGAAAATCACAAGTCTTTTCCACATTTCTCATTTTAGAGCATTCATCTTAAAACTATTTGAACGGAATGTTAAAAATATTCAATGTGATAATGGTAGGGAGTTTGATAACATGCATTTTTGTGATTTTTACAATTCAAATGGTTTAAATTTCTGCCTTTCATGCCCACACACATCCTCACAAAATGGGAAGACGGAACGAAAAATCCGAACTATTAATAACATTATTAGAACATCGCTTGCCCATGCCACGCTACTTTCATCCTTTTGGCATCATGCACTACAAATGACTACGTAATTATTGAACATACTACCCCACAAAAATTTGTCCTATCAAGCCCCATTAAAAATCCTATACTTACGGGACCCATCTTTCTCACTTATGAGTATTTGAATGTTTGCACTATCCTTTTTTTTCATCCACCACCATTAACAAACTACAACCCCGGTTTACTCTTTGCATTTTTTGGGTTATCCTTCCAATTATCGAGGTTACAAATGTTACGACCTCTCCTCCAATAAAATCATTGTGAGTCGTCACGTCCTCTTCGATAAAACCACTTTCCCATTTGCAAAATTGTATATGTCCGGACCACCTACTTCTGATTTTCTAGATGATGACATATCCCCGTATTTGACTCACCATCTAGCAGGCCCCACAACCATTTTTTCGGCCGGCCCAAATTATTTCGGTGACTTGGGCCCAGAAATAGTGGCCCAAACTGAAAGTGAAAGGTATTCCAGAGCCTCTCTTTCCTTGTATATCTTCTCGGAAATTCCTTTTGGGAACAGCCAGAAGATAGAAAGACCAGTGCCTGGCCTGCTACTGCTTCGGATGGATAATACGGAAGAAGGGCTAGACTGATAGAAGATCTAAAGAAGCATTAGCAAGGCAAATTGACTTGAAGCAATAACTGGTTCATTTCAGAATGTTTTTTTGTTTTGAATAAAGAAGCGCGTGAACTCAAAACCACTCCATAACCACTGTTTCAGCCGACCCAATGCACCCAAATAATTTGGGCTCCGAAATAGTGGCCCATTCTATTCTGGGGAAATTACTAACCAGCTAATTGGGCCAGTGTTACCGACACTGGGCCCAATTGACGATGGCAGTTCTGGCACAATTTGTAGTGTTCCACATCTGGAGCCACTTCCAATCCCGCGTCCCGTTATCCATAGTCAACACGGTATTTTCAAACACAACACCAAATATATCCTACTTACCCACGTCCCAAAATCACCATTGCCTCGTAATTTCATGGTTTCCCTTAATGATCCAAATTGAAAATTGGCTATGAACGATGAATTTAATGCTCTAATTAAAAATAAGATATGAGAATTGGTACCACGTCCCTCTAATGCTAATATAATTCGATCTATGTGGATTTTCAGTCACAAAGAAAAATCTGATGATACTTTTGAGCGGCATAAAACACGTCTTGTAGGTGATGGAAAGACACATCAGGTTGGCGTAGATTGCGGTGAGACGTTCAGTCCAGTGGTTAAACCCGTAACTATCAAAACAGTCCTTAGTCTGGCTCTGTCAAAGGCATGACCACTTCATCAACTGGATGTCAAAAATGCATTTATTCATGGACAATTACATGAAACTGTTTACATGTATCAGCCTTTGGGTTACAGGGACTGTAAATATCCCAATCATGTGTGTCTGCTCAAGAAATCATTATATGGGCTAAAGTAAGCCCCATGGCATGGTACAAGAGATTTGCCGATTTTATTTCACATATAAGATTTTCCAACAGCCATTCCGATAACTCTCTTTTTATCTACCGTCATGGTAATAATATTGCTTATATTCTTTTATATGTGGATGATATTATACTAACTGCCTCATCAGATGCTCTTCGCAAGTTTATCATGTCACAAATTAGTTCTGAATTTGCTTTGAAAGATATAGGGACACTACACTACTTTCTAGGTATAGATGTGACACATCATGTAGGTGGTTCATTTCTATCCCAAAAGAAGCACGCAGTTGAGATTTTAGAACGTGCTGGCATGTCCTCCTGAAAACCTTCGGCAACTCCAGTGGGCGCTAAATCCAAATTGAGTGCATCATCCAGCAAACCGTTTGTTGATCCGGCACTCTATCAAAACTTGGTAGTTGCCCTGCAGTATTTGACATTCATCAGGCCAGATATTTCTTATGTTGTGCAACAGGTGTGCCTTTTCATGCATAATCCAATGGATGATCATATGCATGCTCTCAAACGCATTGTGCGGTACATTCAGGGCACTCTCGAGTATGACCTGCATCTATATCCATCGTCGACATCTTCACTTGTGGCTTATACAGATGTCGACTGAGGAGGGTGTCCGAACACCAGACGCGGTGTATTTATTGGTGATAACTTGGTATCTTGGTCCTCTAAATGGCAAGCAACCTTATCCAGATCCAGTGCCGAAGCAGAATACCGAGGTGTTTCCAATGTTGTGTCTGAATCATGTTGGTTTCATTATCTTCTGCTCGAACTCCACTGCCCAATCTGAAGGCCACATTAGTATACTGTGATAATGTTAGTGTCATCTACCTCTTTGAGAATCAGGTCAATCATCAACGCACTAAAAATATTGAGTTGTATATTCACTTTGTTCGTAAAAAGGTCTCACACGGGCAAGTGTGTGTGTTACATGTCCCGTCACACTATCAGATAAAGGTCTTCCACTGATTTTATTTGAAGATTTTCGGGACAGTCTCAGCATACGTCTGTCTCTCGCTTCGACTGCGGGGCAATGATAGAATAATTATTAATTGATTATAATTAGTAATTATTATAATTGATTTTAGAATGTAAATGGTAGGTAAATTAGCAATTAAGGTGATAGATAGATGACATATAATTAGCCTAATCATATTCTATTAGTAGTTATTAATAGCATAATTAGAGCCTTAGATGTGGCTATTCTTGTCGTATATTTATCAACCTTTATGATTGAATAAAAATAAACTAATTATTCTTATTATTTTTATCAAGTGGATAAATACATAATGTTTGGATTTCTTATTTTCATTATAAATAATAATAAGATGCATAGAGAAAGATGAACAGGAGGAGGAAAATTCGAGCTTAATTTCTCCTGGATGCTTGAATATTTCCCTTTTTAAACTCTCCTTATATGCTATGAAAAAAAGGGGGTCATGTACTAGTTTTTCCTTTAGATTCCCTATTTATGTTTAAAGTTGTTTGTTGAGGTTGAAGACACCAAAAAAAGGAGGAGAAATCTGTAACAAACCCAAAATAGATAAATTTCCTGTTTATATTGAACACTAAACTGAAACTACAAAGTGCTCCAATTACTAATGATAGTAAGTAAATACCACAAAAGCTAAGAAAAAAGGGGTAAAAATTAGACTGATATAGAGTTAGGTGTAATAATTGTTCTTGTTGTATTTTGGAAAAGTTTGGGATGTCCTAAAATAGAAAAGGTTTGAGTAAATTGGGACAGATGGATTAACTGATAACAATAGAGTTGTTATTGAGCTACAAGTTCTTGCTCAATTAAAGGCTGCATATTGAAACTTAAATAGTTTTTGTATATGTCTTAGATCTTGGATAGATGGCTGCAAAGTGTAGTAGTACATCATATTCAAATAAAGTACCAGATGATTTTCTAAGTACTAAAGGGATGCAAATCAAGAAATGCAACTAGATGCATTACTTGTGGTTCCGAAGTTTAATCCTTTTCTTAATTTGATTATCTTTTGCAGAAAACTGAACAAGGGATTGCTCTTGCAATTTTGAGGGGAATCATTGAATTTAAAGAGGCAACCATGGCCTTATTCATGTAACAGATGCCTCTGAGTTAACATACGTTAGGTAAAAGATATATCTGTCCTTAGTCACCATATAAGATTATACAGTGATCAAGAACCTTGTCACCCAAAAAGCAAATGCTTTCTTTAATATTTTCTGATTGAGAAGCAAGAACACCCATTCAATCATGTGTAATTATTTTTCAGAAAAGCTTCATAACCTAAATCAAATCTATCTTGATAGTCTCGACTTACATTTTCTGTTTCATTGCATTACTGTACATATCAATTATCCTTGTCAAAAGCTATTAGGTATGTCACTTGTTCATTTGACATATTCAAGGCACTGTTAGTTTAATTAATGTAGAAGATATGTACTATAGACAATTAAGGTTCTACAAGTGCTCCAAAGCTTATTTAGGGTCAAAAGTATATTCTTGTTATCCCAGCTTCTGATGATGATTTGGTTGTTGCAAATTTTATTCTAGACTGCTTAACCAATCCATTCTTATTCCGTTTTCGAGTAAGTGTGTCAAGTATATAAAATTAGAATATGGTCAAATATAAAAAAAAATACGAGTAGTGTCGCTTTAATTTTCTATAGTCATTGTTGTTGCTATATTTAATTTTTCTGTGTTCTTAAGTTATATACTGTGCATAACAACCCAATAGTTGTTTTTACTTTTGCAGGTTATTGGTGTATTTCAACTTACAAGCCCCGTATCTGTAAGGTAAATATTTCTGCCTATTCCGACTTTGCTTCACTACCCTTACTAAGCAACAAAAAATTGAAACCACCTCATTTCATTTTGTACGTGAAGTTGTCGGAATTACTCGTAATAAGATATTGACTACAATTGAAAAAGTTTGATCAATAAAATTTCCATTTATCCGTGATCTAGGCATAGGTAGAAATCCATTCTAGAATTCTTCTCATTACGGGTCGAACTCTTCTTTGGTGTCAAGGTAATAGCTATGAATAGTCATGGACTTCCGGGAAAGAGTAGAAGAATGAGATCTATTATGGAACATACAATGTAATACGTATGATCATTACGCTTCAACCGAGTTATTTTATTCCACCTCTTAAAAAGAAAAGAACTTAAGTAAAAAAGTTAATATCATGTCAATACATTTATACAAAACTTCAATTGTGGCGATGGATCTTGTTTAGCTTCACATGACACGCCCATTAGTTTGTCAAGACATCATATCACTTGACAGTGGCAGACGATGATGGATCATGTTTAGATGTCCATGACACGCCTATTAGTTTGTCAAAAAACTTCATTATGGTTATCTTCGTCTTTCCACTTGTGTCCAATTCTAATTTTAGTACATGGGCTGATATTTTGATATGGTGATAGAATACAATGATTTATTACCAAGCTTGAAATGTAAGATTTCATATTTTGATATAATTATATTTTGTGTAATTATCTTGTTGTTGTTGTTTGGTGAATTGTTGGCAGCTATTAGAGCTGGATTTAATTGAATATATAAATTGTTTTGAATTTAGCAGATGGCAGTTTTTTCTGGAGAAAACCGACCTTATGAGGTCGGTAAATTTCCAGAAAAACCGACCTCATGAGGTCGGTAAATTTCCAGAAATTCAAACCTATCGACCTTATGATAGGTAAATTTATAGAAATTCTAAATTACCTGCCTCATGAGGACGTTAAATTTCCAGAAATGCAAACCTACCGACCTCATGAGGTAGGTAAATTTGAAGAAATTCTAAATTACCTACCTCATGAGGTCGGTAAATTTCCAAAAATTCTAAATACCAACCTCATGAGATCGATAATTATAAATTTCTGGAAAATTATCGACCTCATGAGGACAGTAGAGTTGAATTTCTTAAAATTTATCTACCTTGTGAGGTCAGTAGGGTTAAGTTTCTGAAAATTTACCTACCTCATGAGGTCAGTTATTTTAATTATTTTTTAAAAAATTAGATATTACTGACCCCATGAGATCGGTAAGTGATTTATTATTAATTAATTTACCGACCTCATGAGGTCGGTGATATATTTATTTAAAAAAATTAAAATATATTATCGACCTCATTTGGTCGGTAGGTTTAATAAATATTCAGCCCATTTAAATAATTTACCGATGTCCGGCCTCATGAGGTCGGTTATTTCTAACCTCATGAGGTCGGTAAATTTATCGATCCAGTCATAGCTAGGGCTGTTAGTGAGCCGAACTATTCGATCTGATCCGCAAAATTCGGCTCGAAAAAGCCCGATTTGAGTTCGATTCGTTGCATCAAATATAGGGCAGAACCTTAGATTTTGATTCGGCCCAAATCGAGCCGAATATTCGGTCCGATCCAAATTGCCAAATATTTGCGAATATTCGCGAATATTTTCAAATATTCGATCCGATTTGCCGAATCGGATCGAACCTTAACTGTTGTCGAACCCGAATCGAGTCTTAATTTCTAAGGTTCGACGAGTTCAAGCCGAATCGAACCTAAGGTTCGAATATTTTCGAGCCGAATCGAATATATGCATTATTTGGCTCGATTCGGCTCAGTAACAGCCCTAGTCATAGCCTACCTACGCTTGAGATCGATCTTGAGGTATGTAAATGTGATTTACCTACCTCATGAGGTCCGTAACTAAGATAGGTAAAAACAATTTTTTTAGTTGGGATGACTTAACCTAGTGGTATTTTATGGATTTCAGTTAGTTTTTGTTATTGCTTTTCTAGTTGATTCAGACCATTCAGGTGATATTATCTACTATATTAGCTAGTTCAGAGTTCACTCAAAAAGGTAGTTGGTGTTGAGTGTCAATGACGTCCCATCCCAGTTTGGGGGCGTGCCAAGAGACATGAAAACAAATAACTTATTGGTAAAGAGTGCACTTTACTATGGGCCTACATGAATCCAAATTAATTGAGGCTAGTGGACTGCAAATACAGGATGATTAAATCGAAAAAAAGAAGAAGGATTAATTACGTTTGTATGTTAAGTAGGGTAACAATACTATCAAAATTGATCACTTTTCACAAGTTTCACTTGTTTCCTTTTTCATATATGAACTATCACAATTTATATATTAAATTGTTCTCTTTTTTTATTTGAATTATCAACTGAGTGTATTTTAATATATAGATGGTGATAGTTCAGATAAAAAAATTAAACAATTGATAATTTGGATGTGAAATTAGTGAAAAGTTGATAGTTCATATATGTTTTTAATTTATCTCTTTTTAAATTTAGAATATTTGGCTGTTTTCCTCTTCTTTGAAAGGTGTAATATGGGCTTCTAGAGATGCGTGTACAATACGACAGATAAGCCCGCCTCACATGTTTCCATAATTTCTTAAGTTCATATAAATAGAAGGCCTTACACTTAATTTTGTTTAGAGTGTTTAATTTTCTTTCTTATTTCTTTTTTGTGCTTTATTTAATTGTTTATTTTTACTATCCGTTACAAGTTGAGGTCAAAAATACACCTTACGTCAGTAAAATTTCTAAAAATACTTCTCATTTGACAGAAACTTCTAAATCAATCCAAATAACCCGATTTTAATTGAAATTGTCTATCTTCTCTTTAACCTGACCCGACCCATTAAACGAAATTGACACATGCCAAATGAAACGCTCCTCCAACGAACTGTCGCCCTTCTCCACTCCACCATCAACGAACTGTCGCCCTCCTCCTTCTCCCATATCTGTTGCCGCCCCTCCATTGCTCCAACTAGAAAAACATCAATATCTCATCGTAGCTACCACCACACCCAATCAGACCTCCCAACCACCACGGTACAACCACCCCATTTTCACTCACTTCTCCCCTCACCACCTCTACCTTTCCCTTCTCTCCGCAACACACCACCCTTCTACCCAAAAAACATTCCTTCTCTGGCTAACCACCGTCTCCACCAATCTATAACGCCAACAACAACCACAACCTCTTCATTCTTCCTCATCACTGTCAAAGCAACTAGCAACAAGCTCAACGCCGACGAGAAGCAACAACGAAGCCCTTTTCCCATCTGTTCTTGTGTTCTGATTTTTCAGTGAAATTGAAAGTCATTACTGTTGGGATTTAATTTGGTATGGTCAAATGTGTTTAGTGGGCCACAGATCGGGTTAAAAGAGATGATGAGTAATTTCAATTAGAATCGGGTTATTTGAGAGCTTCTGTCAAATGAGTGGTATTTTTAGAAGCTTCGGGGGAGGGGTATTTTCCCCCAACTTGTAACGGGAGGGGTAGATTTGACTCCAATTTGTAACGGCGGGTAAAAGTAGCCAATTATAAAAGTAGAAGGGTACTTTTAATCCTTTTCCTTTAAATTAAAAGTCAGAAAACGTTAAAACATTGAATATGCTCTTGTTTAGCTAATAGAGTTTGATTGCAATAAAACAGAAATTTTCTTTTCCAATTTTATTCTTGTCTAATTAATTATCTGAATAATTCCTAAAAATTCTTTCTGTACTTCTATACATTTTCTTATGAGTAGATTAGGGTATTTACTATTTAGTCAAATGACCCTTTTAATGAATGTAGGAAATTAACCTTAAAGTTGCGTGAAGAAGAGAGTATGACCGCAAGGCCACGAGTTCGATCCTGCATAAACTTTTTGGTTGAGCGCACACTGGGCTTGCCAATGTGGCGACCGGTGACGTGGTTTGCGCTATCATCACCGGGTTTACTCAAGACTCGAAAGAAAGAATACGCGGCTCGTTCGTCAAAAAAAAAAAAGAATGTAGGAAACGTAATAGCCTAGTTTCAGGCGCGACCAGTTAGCTTCATAATTAAGCTTAGTTTAGCTCCACCTTCTACTTCGGTGGGTAATTTACACAACATAATAATTACACAGTATAATAATTACGAGTAAGTGTAATTACAAACGTAATATTTGATTCCACGAGTTTAATTACATGATTAGATTAAATTTCTCGAAAGCAAGTCACGAGAATTGAGAACTTCTTAGTCAGTCTACATGAATTTGGATTAATCGGTCTGTGAGTTGATGCCACAAAAACAGAGAGAACAGGCAGTTTAGCTACTGAATGGTCTCTGTAATTATTACTTATATATACAAAGCAAAATCTTTTATCCTACACACAGCAAAATCCAAAAGAATCATTGTAATTTCCATGGAAAGCATTGAGGATTGGAGCAAGAACCATCCCAAGTAGCACTACACAAATCTTGCTTTTTTCCTTCTCCAATATCTATACCATCACAACACTTGCAAACCATTCCAAGTGTCTCAAACATCTTCAAGTACTCTACTGAAGAAGTAAACTTATTACTATGTTGTTGTTGTACATAAATTGGTCTTGCAGCATCTGCAAGTCCAAATCTTGATTCTGAGAAGTTGATAACCAAAAGGGATAGTAGCCAAAAATGAACCTTGAACGATGACATGTTATGTTCTTTTTCTTGTTTCAGACTTTGGGAAAAACAACCTATTTATATGCTGCTAATGATTATAAAAGTACAAGAAAATAAATAAATATATATATATATACACAAGATGCAGGTTCTTAGATGTTCCTTATGGAGACTTGAAAGGAGACTTAGACTATCTCCGGCAGGGAACATATTATCAATATTTTAGTGTGTTTTTGATAAATTGTACGATTAATTTATCTTCATTAATAAAATCAGATATTATTGTGTTTTAATATTATAATAAATTTGGTAAGTATTAAAATTAAATGAATATAAGTAAGTTATAATTTTATTATTATATGTGTAATAATATGAATTACAAGAATAATATTATATACAAAACAGAAAATGAGATAGAATGAATATATATAGTGAAATATATGTATTGATGTGGAGAAAAGAGAAAATAAATTATTTTATGAAATATCTCCTGATGTGGAGTATATGTGATAAATGGAGATATTTGACTCTGTGACAGATGAATAATCTGATGTGGCACGAGATAAAAGTGATTTCAATTATATCCTCTTCCCGGAGATGATCTTAAAGGGGTGTATCCATTGTCATAATTTCAGATTCATTTGAATCTAATACTTTCACGTAGAATATAAATTATTTAAAAATTTACTAAAATTACTATAAATGGTAAATATAATTCATAACTTTAAAAATATAATAAATTAATATTAAAAACATAAAAATTAAATTCATAAAATATAAATACTAGATCCAACTGTGAAGAAAAGTGAGATATAATAAAAGAATAGATAAAGTTATAAATTTAAATCTAGAAAGGTGGCTGTTTTTATCAACCTTGAAAGGTACGTGAAAGGCATAAATGTGGGCTTCTAGAGATTGAGATTTTGCATAATATGACATAAAAGCATGGCGCCCACACGTTTTCCAAAATGTCCAATTTTCATACGTACTAAGTAATTAATTACTATGCTATTTATTTAACATTTCTATGAAGTTTCCTTTTTTATATTAGTAGATTTTCTCCATGATACCGCCTTAGTAGATCCAATTGCTTGTACTAATAGACAAAACTACAAATAAATAATATTTGTTATATAATAATTGAAAGAAGAATTATATCTTCTGGCTAAAATTTTGGTAAAAGGCCCTAATAGTTTGTTTGGCCAATTTAAAAATATGTTTATTTTGAAAAAATATTTTTCCTAAAATTATTTTTTGAGAGTAATAATTTTTGTTTGGTTAATAAATTTAAAAAGGGATTTTGCTAATATTTGAGTAATATTTCATGCTTGGCCAATGCTCAAAAGTACTTACCCCAAAAAACTATTTTTTTGTAACTTCTGCAAAACACTTTCTACTACTTCTCAAAAGCATTTATCCTTTCCAAAAACTTGTCCAAACGGGCTATAAGAATTCTTATGATCAAGACAGTACTATGAAAGTATATTTATGTCCTAGAGACAATCTGTATTAAGACAAATGTACTTTATACACATTCATATTTATATTGATGGAGATTAATATTATGGCATTTGCAGTTATTGAATTATTAATCGATTGTTTATAATATTCTATAAATGCACCCATAGAGGTTGTGTGGTTATTAATAATGTGAGAGATTAATATTATAATATAACTCTTAAATTGTCTCGACTAATGATCATCGAGAATGAAATATCGATGATATGTGATAAGTCGACATGTAGTTTGCATCATATCCTTAGAGGATGTAGTATGTCTCACCTGCTACGAGTAACGATTATTTGTGATGGACACATGGATACTTTGAAAGTATCGGTATACCCTGCTGATATATTGTTTGTTATATATGTCTAAAGTATGATCAGCGTGTGGGGGATAGAAGTCCTTAGACTTGAGGTCGATACACACCTTATTTACAGAGTAATGTACTTTGATCATGTCCTAAGCTCAAATGCCTTATAGGTTGAAATACAGTTTGTATTGGGTACATTACGATGTGGATTAAAAGTGGTAGTTGAGCCAATATTAGGATTCATTCCTCGAATGTATATTCGAGAGAGCACTCAGTTTCTCAGTTATATGAGGTTAACTAAGTCATTGACCAACACAATAGACATATCTAGGATATGGTCTTGTTGTCAACTAATATAGATGAGATATAATGATCACGCATTTTGGATAGACATTTGGCAGATCCTAAGCTTGATCGAGTGTGTTGCGAATGAAATGATTTTATCTTCCCACATAGAGGTTCAGTTTACCAGATTCGAGTAAATGTACTTCACATATTGAGTTCGTCTTCCGGCGCCGTCTAGAAGTTCCGTGTAGACCTGATGCGCGATTTAATGCACACACTTTAACGCAAGTGCACGTTATCGTGACAAGTAATATAGTCTAGGTAAGACCGAATATCGTCCTCAAGGATTAGTGTTCAAGTACCAATTATCTATCTTTTGTTATCTATTTGGTAACCGATATTTGAGTTTGTTGATTATACTAACAATTATAAATACTAATTAACTATGTGTTTACTTCAGTAGTGATGGAAACAGGGCTTCCAAGTCTCCTCAACTATCCGCTTATATTACTTATTAATGCAATGAATTATGGTTCTTCTTCTTTTGGAGCTAGAAGGTTTACTAATTCGTTTTATACTCCCGTTAAGGCTATATAAACACTCAACCCCAGTAGCGCTCCTTTCTACCTTTCGGTGATAAGGATGACTCTATAGGAGGATTAAGACCAAAAACATTGTTAATCGTCACGCGCCTTGCGTGAAATTAGGTGTTTAAACCTCTATTAACGCTACACAAGTAATTGAGGTATTTTCATCCCCAATTCGACCTATGTCTACCCAACTTACAGCATAGTCACAACCTCCTCCTTTCGAAGTTTGATTAGAAATCATATAAATAATGATAATTAGTGATCAATTAATTACCAAGCATTCAAAACAATTATTGGGTAAATCTCAACAATAAGAAGAACAACCATAAACATGCATCAATTCATAACATAAGGTTCAAGTGAATTGACATGGAAAGCCCTATAATGGAATTAGTTCCTAGCCATTGACATGACAAGAACTAATTCAATATCCAACATAAAAACTGAAAGTAAAGTAAAGAAAAGAAAAGAAAATTACTAAGTAAAGGTCTCAAATCTTCAACTCCAAGAAGTCTTGTGTTTGTGCAAGAAAGAGAACTCTTGAAAACTGCCTAGGGTTATCTTTTTATAGCCTCAAAACCGCCCTTAAGGTTTTCCTTCAGGCTTGGCCCAAAAAATCATCAAAACCCTGATTTTTCGCGTCGCTGCCCCGCTATCGCGGCCATGCCTCGCTATCGCCAGCGCCACGGAACCACATTGCTCGTGATTAGCGTCGCGCCCTGCACTCTGTTTGCAGAGGCCGCGCGCCGCAACTTCGAGACCTTCGATATCGGGCGCCGGGCGCCGACTGCTGGCAGGAGGGCGCGCGCCGCCCGCCCGCCCGCGTTCGTTCGCCACTTTCTCGTCTTTTAAGCTCTAACCTCCACTTTGCCCTCTTTTAGCTCCTTTTCCGCCAAATAGCCATTTTAACCAATTTGACTCAAAAGAAAGAAAATTTATCCTAAGACGACACGTATTTGTACAAAAAGGGACAAAAGACTAACTAAAAACGACTCAAAAAGTGTATATAAAATACACCGATCAAATACCCCAAACTTAACCTTTGCTCGCCCTCGAGCAAAGATAAAAAGAAAGAA
Source organism: Przewalskia tangutica (assembly GCA_029844215.1). Classification (NCBI taxonomy): domain Eukaryota; kingdom Viridiplantae; phylum Streptophyta; class Magnoliopsida; order Solanales; family Solanaceae; genus Przewalskia; species Przewalskia tangutica. Next base: position 10,374,568 of record CM056739.1, on the reverse strand, counting down.
ATAAAGACTCAAGGAAACGAAAAATAAACAGACTCAATGACATTGATCACTTTGCTGCATTGGTGTTACTTAGACAAACATGAAGATTAGCAGAATAATATGCAGGAACATATAACATAAAATTTTAGCACTCTAAACACATTAAGCTAGATATTTCGCAAACTCATTTTTATCATGCTTAATGGGAGTCAAATACTGAATCATGCATGTTAATTTCAAAAATCCTATGACATTTTTACTTGCTATTCTCCACTAATCATGGATATGCATATAAGAGATCTTCAGGACTTTTAAGGGTTGTAATGTAGGCTTAGGTGTGGGTAGGTAAAAGTAGGCATTTAGACTCATTTTTGTGTACCATAAGCTCTTTAGCTTTTCAGTGTTTCCCTTTTCTTTTGATTTCTTTTCTTCACTTCAAATCTATCTTTCCCCTCTTTTGTTTTGAGAGCGTGAAATGTATCATAATAGCAAGCACCCCCAAACTTAGGTTTTTGCCTATTTCTTATTACTTTTTAATTGGGGTGCATCAATCTTGTTTGTTTTTTTTGTCTCTTTTTTAACACACTCTATTCCAACTATTTCACATGTTTACTTATGGCACAAGTATGGAAATATAGGGTGTCAAAGAAAAAGTTCAATTTTTAGGCTCAATTGGGCTGACTAGGGATATTTTTAATGTCAGAGATAGAAAAGAGTGGTAAGAATTGACTAACAAAGAAACGTCTGAGTCATCTCCCTAACATGCATATCCTAACTATTTCGCCTCAAAGAGCAAGCAATCATAACACATAGGTTTTCATCATTTAGCATGCACAATTTAAGCAGGAAACCCCAAATAGACAGATTTCATGAGTTTTTGGCATATTTAACCTAAGTGTTTAGATAGTTGCTTCTATTTCCATTACATTATTCCACCTTACTTCACTAGGTGTTTCTAGTAACTACAGCATGCATGATCTTTGACAGACAATTATGACTCAAAAAGAAAAAAAAATTATGACTCAAAAATACACAAAAACAATCAAAAAGACTCAAACATTACTACAAAAAATAAGACATAAATAAGACACCCCCCCCCAAACTTAAATCACACATTGTCCCCAATGTGTGTAAGACTCAAAGACAATAAAAGAAAAGACACTTATATACTTGGTTTAAAATGGTGGCGGCGGCGGTGGATAATGCATCGACCATTGGTTGAACAGAGAACTCATCTCGTCAAATTGTTGGTGTAACTGTTGTTGCCCCTGCCTCAAATCTTGTTGCCCTTGTCTCAACTCTTGTTGTCCTTGTATCACTGTGTCGAAATGTTGCATCATCCTTCTCTGGTTCTGGAGCAACTGCTCCATCATAGGCAATCGGAGGTTACGATTATGGGTGGTGGTGGTCGCTCCTCGCCGCGTATTGAGCCTCTATTTCGTGCTCATCTTCGCTCACGGCGCCACCGCTGCCGCTGCGCCTTTGGTGCTCTTCTTCTTGTTGCTGGGGGGCTTGGGTCTGGGAAGGAGTGCACTATCTCATATGACACAGGCAGTTGGTTTCTCTCACGAGTATCAGTGAGTAGGATTGGGACCCCATTCATGTGGCATAAACTAGTGATAAGTGAGCCATGTCCCAACCCACCTGTTGTTACCAATCTGCTGGTTTCTTCAATACTTTGCACTATCTCCTTCCCCACATCAATCGTCTTCCCCGTCATGATTCCATATATCAATTTGATCCTGTCTTCTGGCACTCTGGTAAAGTGCGTTGATGGAATCAGATGGGCACTGACGAAATACAACCAACTCTTGGCTGCTTTGTTGAACTGACACCTGCTCAGTCCTCTTGACCCATTTCTGGCAATATCAAATGCAGCCCTGGGGTAGTTTCATCAGGTTCGCGACGCATTCCAAATGATGTGGTGCTTCTAGACCATGTTCTAAAGTAACTCCAATCACCATCTCCTCCTTCAACATCTGCTGTTTTTAGAGACACATTTATCGCTTCTGCCGTCACAGGCATATATCTTCCCCTCACAAAGCATTTATTGTCCACCTTCTCCGGAAAGTTAGCATAGAATTCACGCATCATCGCTGTGTTCATTGGTGCTATCTTTTCCGGGTTTACAAATCTCTTCCACCCCATCATCTCAATCATTGCCCGAATGGGCTCATAGACATCCTCTTCCCCAAGCGAATCCCTTTGATAGTCCATTCCCCTTTCAGGGATTAAGGGCCTAGTACTAAGTTTTTTGTATCTTTCATAAGCTTGTTGGCTAATGAACCTAGTATTATCGTATTGAGGGGCTGAGGTGGATGTGGAGGCTCTTCTCTTTCTGGCAGACATGGTTAAATCACTTTTTGCAGCGTTTTCTTAGTATCACAAATGTTCCCCAACACTATCACACAACAACTCGCAGCTACAACACTATCACCCCCAAACTCCAACTCCTGCACTACACAATCCCCACACCCTTCTTGTATACTCCTCCTTCAAAATTTCACAACCAATTTTTCAACACCCAACGACTTCAACAATGCAACACTCCTCCAAACTACTACCTCCTTTGACTACTGTAAAGCTTTCAAGAAAAGATGAAGATTACCTTTTTGACAGTGTTCTTCAAGGTTTTCTTGCTTCTAATGGTGATTTGAGGCACTGGGATGAAGTTTTATTGGTTGGAATGGTTAAGGGTTTAGGGACTTTAAGAGTTTTTTTTTGTTGTGTTTGGGTTTGATTTATGGAAGATTTGTGGGTGAGGTTTGAATTTTTGTGGGTTTTGTGGAGAAGAAAGGTTAGGTTTTGGTTTGAAATTGGGGAAAATCGGGGTTTTGGGCGTCTTTTGATTTCTGGATTTCGCCGCGCCGCGGCCTGATTTGGCACCGCGCCCAACTTATCGCACTACTTGGAATTTTGCGCCGCTCGCTTCTCCGGCGGCGGCCACCCGCTTTTTCTGGAAATCCTGGCTATTCTTCAGTTTTTCGCCCTCCAATTTATTGGCCTACACCTGTCAATCACAACACAAACACTACCTCCGTGAGACTGTTCTTAATAAAACTACTATATTAAAGTAAAATAATTCAAAATATCTTGGGTTGCCTCCCAAGTAGCGTTGTCTTTAACGTCTTTTAGCCGGAAGCAAGTTCCTTTCAAGAAGTGTGGGGTGGATTAACCCCACAACCAATCCATTTTCTCCACATTTTTCGTTTTCTTCTTCTCTTCTTAAAATTATCTTCAAGGGAAGGTTCAGGAACACATAACTGCTTTTGCGGATGTGCGGCATCACATACCTGCTTTTGTGGGCTCATCTCCATTGGTTTGGCTTGTATTGGCTCACAGAGGGTTCTGATGGTGCTGATTGCAAAGCACCTGCTCATGATTGGTGGCTCAATAATGTGTTTAAATACTTTAAACACCATTTCTTCCTTTTCCACCCTCAACGTCAGCTCTCCTCTTTCTACATCGATCAGGGCTCTCCCTGTCGCCAGGAATGGTCTCCCCAATATGATGGGGATCTCTTCATCTTCTTCCATGTCGATAATGAGGAAGTCCGCAGGAAAAAAGAATTTTCCTACTTTAACAAGCACGTCCTCAATCTTCCCCCTTGGGTGAACCACTGTTCTATCGGCTAGTTGCAGGCTCACCGTGGTTGGTTTGACTTCACCTAATTCCAACCGTTTAAACACCGATAAAGGCATCAAATTTATACTTGCCCCTAAATCGCAAAGAGCCCTATTGCATGTCACCTTGCCAACTGTGCAAGGCAATGTAAAGCTCTGTGGGTCTTTTAGTTTAGGGGGCAACTTCTTCTGCAGGATAGCACTGCACTCCTCCGTCAGCGCCACCATCTCATACTCCGCTAGTTTCTTCTTCTTCCCCAAAATCTCCTTCATGAATTTAAAATAAGAAGGCATCTGCTCCAACGCCTCTATAAAGGGTATGTTGATATGCAGCTTTCTGAATGTCTCCAAAAATTTGGAGAATTGTTTATCAACTGCCTTCCTCTGCAATCTCTGTGGGAATGAGATCTTCTCAGTATACTCCTTCTCTGGAGTTTTCTCTACTACTGGGCGAGCTTCAACCACCTTCTCTTTCTCCATCTCTGCCATTTGTTCAACTACCGGCTGAGGTGAATGCTGCTCCAACTGTTTACCACTTCTCAGCTGTACTGCCTGACATTGTTCTCTCAGATTCATCTCTGTGTTGCTTGGCAGTGTACCATGTGGCCTGCTGTTCGATTGCTTTACTAGCTGACCCACTTGTGTTTCCAAGTTCCTGAACGAGGATCTAGTTTCGCTACGAACTGGTGCAGGCGTTGGTGAGTGCCAACAAAGCTGCTCTCAGTTCGTCTGGCTTTTCTGGCTGAACAGGTGCATTAAATTGTTGAGAAGGTGAGGCCTGAGTAAATGGCTGCTGATTTTGGTGCTACTGGTTTTGGTACTGGCCTCTATATTGATTCTGCTGCCCCTGGTCTCCTCTCCATGAGAAATTTTGGTGATTCCTCCACCCTGGATTATATGTGTTTGAGTATGGGTTGTTTTGGAGCCTCTGATAGTTACCCACGGCTTGGCACTCTGCTTGCTCGATTGACATATTATTAGGATCAGCCGAAGGACATCTATCGAATGTATGTGGACCACCACATATTTCACAGCTCTTTGGCATATGTACTGCATTCACCGTTACTGTATGTTGTTGCAGCTGCTTGGTCAACAGGGCAACTTGGGCATTCAGGGCAGTGATGGCATCTATCTCGTGAACTCCCACTGTTCTCATACCATTCATTGGTCTATCTTCTGTGACATGGTTGTTGGTGGCCATATCTTCTAATAATTCGTGAGCTTCGTGAGTTGTTTTTCTCATAAATGTCCCACCTGCTGCTGCATCTATAATTGTTCTGGTTGTTCCGCTCAGCCCGTTATAGAAGATGTGGACCAAGTTCCACAACTCAATACAGTGGTGTGGACACTTTCTCTGCAAATCCTTGAACCTCTCCCAGGCTTCGTATAATGACTCTCTATCTGCTTGGTAGAAATTATTCAGCTCCCCTCTTAATTTCGCTGCTTTGCACGGTGGGAAGAATTTTGCCAAATATTTCTGTGCCAGCTCTTGCCATGTAAAAATCGAATCAGCTGGCAGGAAATTTAACCATACTTTTGCTTTGTCCCTGAGTGAGAAAGGAAACAGCCTCAATCTGACGACATCATCAGTAACCCCGTTATATCTGAATGTTGCACATAGCTCCAAGAAATTAGCTATGTGCATATGTGGATCCTCTGATGGCAACCTCCAAATCGCAATGTGTTCTCGCACCGTGCTTAGAATCGCGGTTTGATCTCAAAGTTATTTGCTCCTATCATTTGGAGCCTAATACATGTATGTGCCGTCACCCTCAAAGACGTAGTCTCCCAAGCTTCTTTCTCGCCGAATTGAACTCTCTCCTCGACATCCATAGGTATTCGCGAGGCATTCCTTGGTTAGGTTGATTTTCACCTAACCCCTCTCTCAAAGACATTGTTGTTTCAACGCCGCCCATCTCTATCAAGGTGAAATCCGGTTCCTTCTATTCGCATGTGTTTTCTCAATCTCTGGATTGAAGGGGACAAGAGTGTCTGCTCCTCTCCTCCTTCGCATAAACTGAGCGCCTGAAACAAATCAAAAACAAACAAACGGATCACGGCACCCTGAATTTTACCAAAATAAAAAAAAAGACGTACTAATTTAAAGAAAATAAAAAAAATAAAAAAAACCAAATTAGAAATTAAAAATAGATAAATTTTTGTAACTTCTGCAAAACACTTTCTGCTACTTCTCAAAAGCATTTATCCTTTCCAAAAACTTATCCAAACGGGCTATAAGAATTCTTATGATCAAGACAGTACTATGAAAATATATTTATATCCTACAGACAATCTGTATTAGGACAAATGTATTTTATACACATTTATATTTATATTAATGGAGATTAATATTATGGCATTTGCAGTTATTGAATTATTAATCGATTGTTTATAATATTCTATAAATGCATCCCTAGAGGTTACGTGGTTATTAATAATGTGAGAGATTAATATTATAATATAACTCTTAAATTGCCTCGACTAATGATCATCGAGAATGAAATATCGATGATATGTGATAAGTCGACATGTAGTTTGCATCATATCCTTAGAGGATGTAGTATGTCTCACCTGCTACGAGTAACGATTACTTGTGATGGACACATGGATACTTTGGAAGTATCGGTATACCCTGCTGATATATTATTTTTTATACATGTCTAAAGTATGATCAGCGTGTGGGGGATAGAAGTCCTTAGACTTGAGGTCGATACACACCTTATTTACAGAGTAATGTACTTTGATCATGTCCTAAGCTCAAATGTCTTATAGGTTGAAATACAGTTTGTATTGAGTACATTACGATGTGGATTAAAGGTGGTAGTTGAGCCAATATTAAGATTCATTCCTCGAATGTATATTCGAGAGAGCACTCAGTTTCTCAGTTATATGAGGTTAACTAAGTCATTGACCAACAGAATAGACATATCTAGGATATGGTCTTGTTGTCAACTAATATAGATGAGATATAATGATCACGCATTTTGGATAGACATTTGGCAGATCCTAAGCTTGATCGAGTGTGTTGCGAATGAAATGATTTTATCTTCCCACATAGAGGTTCAGTTTACCAGATTCGAGTAAATGTACTTCACATATTGAGTTCGTCTTCCGGCGCCGTCTAGAAGTTCCGTGTAGACCTGATGCGCGATTTAATGCACACACTTTAACGCAAGTGCACGTTATCGTGACAAGTAATATAGTCTAGGTAAGACCGAATATCGTCATCAAGGATTAGTGTTCAAGTACCAATTATCTATCTTTTGTTATCTATTTGGTAACCGATATTTGAGTTTGTTGATTATACTAACAATTATAAATACTAATTAACTATGTGTTTACTTCAGTAGTGATGGAAATAGGGCTTCCAAGTCTCCTCAACTATCCGCTTATATTACTTATTAATGCAATGAATTATGGTTCTTCTTCTTTTGGAGCTAGCAGGTTTACTAATTCGTTTTATACTCCCGTTAAGACTATATAAACACTCAACCCCAGTAGCGCTCCTTTCTACCTTTCGGTGATAAGGATGACTCTATAGGAGGATTAAGACCAAAAACCTTGTTAATCGTCACGCGCCTTGCGTGAAATTAGGTGTTTAAACCTCTATTAACGCTACACAAGTAATTGAGGTATTTTCATCCCCAATCCGACCTATGTCTACCCAACTTACAACATAGTCACAACCTTCTCCTTTCGAAGTTTGATTCGAAATCATATAAATAATGATAATTAGTGATCAATTAATTACCAAGCATTCAAAGCAATTATTGGGTAAATCTCAACAATAAGAAGAACAACCATAAACATGCATCAATTCATAACATAAGGTTCAAGTGAATTGACATGGAAAGCCCTATAATGGAATTAGTTCCTAGCCATTGACATGACAAGAACTAATTCAATATCCAACATAAAAACTGAAAGTAAAGTAAAGAAAAGAAAAGAAAATTACTAAGTAAAGGTCTCCAATCTTCAACTCCAAGAAGTCTTGTGTTTGTGCAAGAAAGGGAACTCTTGAAAACTGTCTAGGGTTCTTTTTTTATAGCCTCAAAACCGCCCTTAAAGTTTTCCTTCAGTCCTGGCCCAAAAAATCATCAAAACCCTGATTTTTCCCGCGTCGCCATGTTCGCTTATCGGCGCCAGCCACGGAACCTGCGTTGCTCGGTGATTAGCGCCGCCCCGCACTCATTGTCAGAGCCGCGCGCCGCAACTTCGAGACCTTTCGATATTGGGCGCCGGGCGCTGGACTGCTGGCGAGCGCTGCGCCGCCCGCCCGCGTGCTGGTTCGCCACTTTCTCGTCTTTTAAGCTCTGGAACCTCCACTTTTGCTCTCTTTTAGCTCATTTTCCTCCAAATAGCCATTTGAACCAATTTGACTCAAAAGAAAGAAAATCTATCCTAAGACGACACGTATTTGTACAAAAAAGGACAAAAGACTAACTAAAAACGACTCAAAAAGTGTATATAAAATACACCGATCAAGACCCTAATATGATTAGTGTCGATATGTGAAAGCATGTAGGGTAACACTATGTCAATTGTTCCGTCGATCTATGGATGTAATGAGAGAATATAAATGTTTAATTTATGATTGAGACATTTGAATGACTTATTATTATTTAATTAAGTCGAGATTGGATTTAGGATTTAATTAAAATGAAAACGAGACGACGTCCTACACTGGACTAGGGCCGCGACGCATAGGACACAGGGCCGCAACGCCTCCAATTTGAGTCGCGGCGCCGCCAAGCCAGTGGGCCAGTCTGACCGACCCACTGCACCTCATTTTCTGGCCCTGCTCCACGAAAAACACTAAGTGGTGTTTTAACCCTAAAACGCAGCTATAAATAGAGGGTTTATTTCATTATTCAATTGCACTTAATTCACTTTATATTATTCTAAGTATTAGAGACCTAGAATCAAAATATTCTCTCTCGAACCTCTGTCGGATTTCCTAGTTGTCTGAAAGAGGATTACATCGAAGTTCTAGGAACTTGCAGTCGAGGATCAATTGTGTGCGCACCCTCGGACATACTAAAGGACTCCAGATTATTCAAACTATAAGTGTTCTTTCGATGCATTACGATTTCAAACATGTTATGTGATTTGCATGTTTTACATTATTACATAATCATCCAACAATTCGTCGTTTGTTGGGTTTGAAACAAAATTTTGAAATTCTGCTGTGTACACGAACCCGAAAAAACTCTATAGTGGTATCAAAGCTTGTGCTGTTTTGTGTGATTATGTAGTTTATTAATGATAATATGAGTTATAATTTGTTTAAATATGAATTTATGTCTTTTGAAGCTTGAAAATCTAATATCTTAAGAACGCATAATCCCTGTCTCGTGAACTGTTAAACAATGATGTAATCGAGGAAGTCATTCCAATCTAACTTTTCTAAGTCAATGTGTGTAACCGATTCGTTACGAACATGGTGCACTGAGACGAAGAACGAGAAGGGATTGGATGATGGTCAATGAACGTGTTGTTTGATGATGAAGGGTTACGAGGATGAATCATCAAATTTGACCCTGAACCAGTTTTAGAGTTTCGGAAATGCAGATTTTTGGTTCTGAGAAGGAGGTGTCGCGCCACCGCCTAAGGTTAGACGAGGTGTCGCGGCTCCATTCTGGAGCGACCCGACTCTATTCATCCCGAAGCTTCATCTTTAGTCACTGCCTCTAGGGCGCTGAGACACCGAGGCTCCAATAATAAAAAAAATCCGGAATTAGAAACTGAAGTTTTAAAGGTTTTAGATTTTGATTCTAAAGTTTAAAAGTTTCAGAATCTGAAATTAAAACATTTTCAAATAGGTAGATTTGGTCCTTTGGGCATTTTTATAATTAAATAAAGTTTTTGAAAATCAGATTTTTAAATTATGGAAATTACAGACCGATCCTTGAAACCTGAAAATATTTTTTGAAAATTAAAATTGATTTTATGAATTTAAAGGGGTTCAAATTGAAATTTTAAATTCTTGAGGGACTAAACTATAAATTCTGAAAGTTTGGAGAAATGTCATGAAAATTAGTTTTAAATCAGAAAATGTTTAAGGGGATGTTTGGATTAGACTTAGATTTATAGTTTAGATAAATTAACCCATGATTATTATTGATTGTATATTATTGAATAATATACGAACTATATGTTAAGTGTTTAAATGTGTACATTTAAATATTAGCATAGTGTTTACTATAACTGTCTGGGTAGGCGGCGCCCAGTAATTGATCAAAACCATCTTATATCATGTCTATTGGGTTGATGGTTCTCAACTAAATGTGTTTTAGAAATTGCATGATAAGATGTCATATTGGATATGACAGAAAAATGTTGATCTTGGTTAAAATCCCCGAAACTAAAATGTTTCCCAAATTTTAAATACAAGTCTAAATTAGAACGTGTCGTCCATTATAATTGTTAGAGTGCAAAATCCTTTTTTGGTGATACGAATATTTATGCCAAATCATTTGCTCTAAGTGTACGAGGACTCAGACTCTTTCATAGTTGTGTTTAAATGTAAAAATAGTTGATAAACTTTTGTGGTTATTTACACCAAAGTGTTTTCTCACAAAGGCCAAGTTTACTTAGGTAAACGCAGTCGTGTAATAGGGTTGACTTGCTTAGACAAATCTTGGCGCCAAAGTGTCACACTAATCTAAGGACGCAAGATTAAATAAATATTTGATCAACCAAGAGTTGATAAGCTTTGCAATTGGTTTAAAACCTACCAAGATGTGTTATTGAAGTTATCAGCCAAATCAAACGCGGAAATAATATAGGCTTGGATCTTGGCCCATTATGACCTTAAAATAAATCGAGGTCCGTATTCTAAACGAACGTGTATAATAGGAAATAAATTTGATTGTAGTTTCCTGTCTATCTAACTCTTCAGATTATCAAAATATCGAGCCTATCACTTAAAATGCTGATGAAAATGAACAAACTCACCGGATCAAACTACCTGGACTGGCTTAGGAATCTAAGGATTGTCCTAAGGTAAGAAAGGATAGAATATGTGTTGGACAATGTATTCCCCAGAGTCTCTGCCAAAGATTATGCTGAATATGCCACTTTTTATAAGGAAGCCTACCAGAAACACTTAGATGAAGCCACTTCAACTCAATGCGTCATGCTGTCTTCCATGTCAGTGGAACTTCAGAGACAACATGAGAACATGAGCCCTAACTAGATGCTCGAACATTTGAAGAGTCTCTATGACTGTCAGTCCCAGATAATATAATATGAGTTGTTAATAGAGCTCTTCAAATGTAAGTTGATTGAAGAGGGCCAAGTGTCTCAGGATGTGTTGAAGATGATAGGGCTGATAGAAAGGTTGGCCTTGTAGCGCCCCTTTTCGACCGCGACATTATTCTAGCGAATCTCCTGCTTAGAAAAATGTTAGAAAATATAATAAAAATGCTAAATGTTTAAAAAGGGTGCTAAATATGTAAAAGAGGTGTTAAAAGGTTAATTTTAAAAAGTAAAAGGTGTTAAAATGCTAAAGGGTTGCTAGGGAGTCGCCACCTAATTAATTTGGGTGAATTATGACACCTAAATGTTAACTAGTTTAAAGTAAACATTAACTCCATTTTTATGGTCTGCAAAATTGTGATATTCTGGGCAAGGGTTCTTTATTATCCTAAAGGGAAGGGGTTAGGCACCCTAAAGGATCCGCTAACTTGCGGTTGTCCGTTCAAACCTAGGGTTAATTATTATTCTAAGATGCAATACATGTCTTGAAAAGTATTTGAGTAAAAAATATAGGAAGTATTTTTTGCTAGCATGAAAATGTGAGATTTGTTTTAAAATATATAGAGCTAGTTCTAGTTAAAATATGTATTATTATGTGCAAAGGTGATTTATGCATTTATAACGTATTAGATAAGATACATGTATTGTAATAATGCAAAATCTTATTAAGACGAAATGTGTACTTGTAAGATATCTATTATGCAAAGGCTAACAAAATAATTTTTTAATTATGAATGTTAGTAAGAGTTTATGAGGAAATTAATTTATTATGCTAAGGATTTAATAGCGAGTGACGTTTTAGCTACGTGAATATTTATGTCATTTTAGTATGGCTTAGGCAATGCATAACTAGTCATAAAAATAACTAATTAAAGGAGAGTGAATTTCTAGCGTCAAACTATTTTTCTATTGACAGCCTAAAGTTTAATTATTCTAAGTGTACTACTAGTAGCGTAATGTTAGACAAATAATTACAACAAATCATAGAGTGAGGATATGAATTAATAATGACTCGAAGAAACGGCGAGGCCATCTTGCCTATGGTTTGGAGTTTGTGATGCGGAGAGGATGAAGCACATAAGATGCGGGTCTTCATTTGTTGTAGCTTATGATGAGTCTCGCCGTGAGACTCTTCGTTTTGCTCCGATGCATTTCATGTAAAAAAAAAGAAGATAAGGATTAGTAAATATTCCAAACCTTATGACGCAAATAGATAAAATGTTCATATAAATTTAACATGTATATATTTTAAAAAATTTAATAAATGTAGCAAGATGAGATGACAAGTTCAAGACAATGAATCCCAACATTGTTCAAACAAATATTGGGCCTTGATAATGCAAATAAACACGAAGGAAAGCACCCAAATAACTGCTTTTTAGACCAAAATGGGATCGATTATGCATTTCGTGTTCGGGTTCCATTCCAAAGAACATGGAAAAAGAAAATACATGCCGATATAACAATTATCAAACTTTATGGAGAATAAATCGCCACAAGGCAAGATTAAACCCAACCAAGGATTTTTCGATTTTAAAAGAAGGGATGAGTTGCCCAAACACCTACAACACCCCGAATACATACAAGACATCTTGGTGTATATAAAGAATATACTTACAAAAGAGAACCTAAATCTCAAAGATACTTTATAATCTCAAACCCGAGCAGATTCAAATGCATACATTTTTAACATCCAGATCACAAGATAGCATTTTAGCTAAAGCAATTAGATCACTCAAACAAAAGCAAACAATGCGTGTTGATCTTTTCATCTACCCTTTTCAAACTAACAGATATAGAGTAATTTTCCTCCAATAAAGATAAGTAGATAACTTAGCATAGATGTTAGCAAATGATCATGTAGACTTTAAACTTAGCGTGAAACTAATCTAAGCATGTGTTAGTTCAAAAAATGGATATCGGCCACCACAATATACATAAACTAGGATTTTAAAACTCATTTCTATCAGATGTCAACTAAGTGACTCCATCTTAGCAAACTCGACATGACTATATAACAAGAATGGTTGTCATTCATTTTGTATACAAGTACAATATAGTACTTAACTACTAAGTTTGACTCAAATCCAAACACAAATGGGTTACTCAATGGGTCTTAGGACTTACAAGAGTAGAGACGAAGCATGATTGTAGGTTACTGATATTTAAGCAAGTATCTCAGAGCATGTAATACGATTTATGTAAGCAGTATAAAACTTGGAAAAGACGGACAGAGTTGTTCAGTTTGAAGTTAAACAATTGACGGTCATAAAAAAAAAAAGGCAACATGAACTCCTATGACTTAAATGTGACTTTATATATGACCAATATACAAACAGAACCACTCAGGAAAGATTCAATCTGTATATGTATAGACATGACTTAGCTGCGCATGGTATTAAGGCTAACCGATGAGAGTAGAACATGAAGCAAGATGAACATAAGTAGGGCAAGATTATAACAAGGCATGTAAGTGATTATTTAACTCAAACTATCAATGGACAACTTGATGTAGACATGAATATCTTACACAAGAACAACATTTTTATTATTTATGGTTCAAAACAACACATGGATTCTTCAACAGGAAGTTTAGGACATGGATACGAACAGGGATGTAACTTAACGTAGTATGATCTAATCTAATAAGGGGCAAAAACTTAGTGCGAAACATCTTAACAGGCAATAACCAAGGTACGAGATAACTTGGGAGATGCAAAATATTGACATGGAGTAATTTCCACAATTAAGCAGGCATGACACTTTAGCTAGGTAGAGCAAGATATTCGATCTCAAACCGACATACCGATGTAACAATCTACCGAACTTGTCGACACCATAGAAACTTTCAATTAATCAATATCACAATAAGATATTAGACAAGCATACTCGGCTTATGATATTAAATATGAACCTAGTAATAACTTAGATAATCAGAATCTACCAAGATAAGCTAAAACATGTTGAACACTTTTATAACAACATTAACAAATACAATCAAGAAATACATAATGTAAAATACATAAAGAATCAAATTCGACAGAAAGTGAGTTACCTTCTCCCGGCAATGAACCGGCAACAGATCAAGTCGTCGATCCGCCGAGGTTTTGTGCTATGCGATTTGAAAGCGATGTGGCTTTCCGATTTCTCGACTAGTATTAAAAGAAAGTGCGGCTTGAACTCGCTTGCTCTTAGGTCGCTAATTTCAGGTTGATGTTAAAAGGGTTTGCTACTGTGAGAAGATTTCGGTATTTCTACTGATTGCTCTTTTTTTCTGGACGAGGGTCCATCTCTATTTTGTGACGCTTTTGCCAAATCTTCTGCATAATTTTCGATCGGTTCTTGACCAAGAGGGTCCGGATTGTCGCTTTCTTATGATGCTAACTTTCTGGATGCTGAGTCCCTAACCACCGATGCCTTCTGCATGTATGGGATTTTGTATTTATAGCTAGGATTTTACGTCCTAAGTTTGGTAAAGTTCTTAGGGCTGATTTAGTGCTGAGTTTAGGTGCGATTTCGTGTGATTTCCACTGCGATTTTGTGTTTATTGGTGAAGATTGGCAATGATTTGTTACCATTTTGGGAGGATTCTTTAGGTAATTCGAACTGATTTCGGTTTGGATTTCCAGAGCTAATTCCTATATCATTTATTATGGTACTGATTGGAGTGTTACTTGGCTAAGGAAATGGGTGAGTGGCAGACGGTGGGATGCCCGAAAATCCGGCGAAAATCTTGGTTGAGTGATAGTGATGGGTGCGGCGGACGAAAAATAGCTTAGGGTTCTTTTTTTTTTTTAGGTTTTTCTTGTTTAAGGCCTTCTGAAGACAATGGGGAAGAAGGTTAAAGGCCTGGGCGAACTGGGCCTGCGGGTGTGGGCCGGGGCGTGGGCTGGTGAGTAATGGATTGATTTTAATTAGGTATTTGGGTAGTTGGGCTGGGTAGTTATTTTAATTAGGGGTAGAGTTTTAAGTGTATTAGTTTAGGTGTATTATTAATTAATTAATGGTAAATTAAACTATTTAAATTGTAATTATTTAGGTGCTTTATTAGTCTGAGTTTTAAAATTATTACAATAATAAATGCGGGTGTGCTATTTAATTAGTGCTTAATGTTTATAATGCGATGCCGTTATTAAAACTTATTAAATAAAAATTGAGTTATTTAAATGCTACATGCAGATAGGACTTCTTAATTCTTTTATGAATGCTATTATTAAAACGCGTGTGTTAGATTATTATTTTATGTATTTATTATTTATTATTAAGAATTATGACAAGGCTTAAAATTAATAAATATGGGCGCGAGACTCTAAGTGCGTAATTTTCTACGTAAGACGCGGTGCCATTATTAGATTGTTTATTTATGTCTGTATTAATGTCTTATCGCTGCATTTTATTATAAGAAATCATAAAAATTATTTTGCAAAATTAGTGTAATTTTATAGCTACTGTCTGGACGGGACGGTCAAAATTGGGTGTCAACAGGCCTCGATCGGTATAAAACTGCAGAGTAACGTCGCTTCCACCTTCATCCTGAATTCACTCCCTCATTCGTTAGAGAATTTCATTGTTAACTACAACATGAACGGAACGAAGGCGAGTCTACCGGAGCTGCACGTAGAAATTTATAGATTAAATTTACCTTCTGGCTATTGTTTAGTGTTGAATGATTGCTACTATGTACCCTCGTTAACGAGAAATATCATTTTTATCCCTGTTTTGGACATGGAGGGTTTTTCCTCATATATGTATAATGACAGTCAAGTACTGTCTTTTGATAATGTTATATATGGAACTGTGCCTTTTGTGGATGGATTATATGCACTAAACTATAGTCGAGAAATATTCAATGTACAAAATAAACGAGCTAAGAAAAGTAATAGAAACTCTTCCTACCTATGACATTGTAGACTTGGTCATATCAACGAAACAAGGATATCAACATTGAGGAAACTTGACTACCTCGAACCATTTGACGTAGAGTCTTATGGTAACTGTGAATCATGTTTAAAAGATAAGATGACCAACAAGCCACTTTCTGGGAAAGGTGTGCGAGCCAATGAGGTGCTTGAATTGGTACATACTGATGTATGTGGACCATTCTCAACTCAAGCTAGGGGTGGTTTCCCTTACTTCATTACTTTTACCGACGACTTGACAAGGTATAAATATGCGTATCTTATGAAACACAAATCCGAGGCCTTCGAAAAGTTAAAGGAGTACAAGTCTGAAGTGGAGAAACAACTCGCAATAAGTATCAAGACCATACGATCGGATCGAGGAGGTGAATACTTGAGCAGAGTTCCTAGATTACTTAAAGCTACATGAAGTTCATTAAGAATGGATACCTCCTGAAAAACCACAGATGAATGGGGTTGCCTAAAGGAGAAACCGAAGCTTATTGGATATGGTTCGATCCATAATGAGCTTTTCAGCTCTACCGACATACCTTTGGGGACATGTTATACAAACCTCAATATATGTTCTGAACAAGGTTCCTTCCATGTCAGTAGAAAAGATACCCTATGAGTAGGGCTGCACAAAAAATGGACCTGATCGGAAAAAAACCCCGGACAGGACCGGACCGAATTTTTCGGAACGGTCTTCGGTCCTACGTTTCTGAAAGTTCGGTCCTCGGTCCGGTCCGGTTCGGGGTTTTTTCGGTTTTTAGTGTATATTGGACCGGACCGGACCGAACTTGGATCGGACCAGACCAAATTTTTTGGTCCGGTCTTCGATCCGACCTTTCTTGAATTTCGGTCCGGTCCGGTTCGGTCCAGTCCGATCCGGTCCGAGGGTTTTGTGCAGCCCTACCTATGAGATATGGTCTGGCAAGAAGTCAGCTCTTAAACATATGAGACCCTGGGGGTGCCCTGCATATGTTAAGAAGATGCTCACTGACAAGTTGAAATTCAAAAGTGAGAAATGTTACTTCGTGGGGTATCCAAAAGAAACTAAGGGATACTACTTCTATCTTCCTGGAGAATATAAGGTCATTATTTCCAGGAGCGTAACTTTCTTTGAAGAATATGTCTACAAGGAACAGAGTTGCACAGAAATAGAAATGAAGAAATTCAAGAACCACGAGATAACATAGAGGTTGAATCCATGCTGAATGACCAAGACAAGAATTCAGTGGGAGTATTTGGCGAACATTGGGTACTTCGAGTAGGCCCTTCGGCCAGTGGGAGTGTTACGAGGAACAATGCAGAAATGCAAGTTCCTCCTACACAACCTTTGAGAGTAGATGCAATGGTTGCACCTCCTCCCATTCATGAAATACATGAAAATTATACTCCTGAAAGCTCTCAAGGTGGTGGATTATCCAACACACAAGAACTCTCTCACAGTCAGAACATACCAAGCACTGAACTGCAAAACATCAACTTCGTAGGTCCACTAGGTCTCATTGTCCTCCTGAAAGACTAAATCTACTTGTGGAAACACATAGTGAGATAGATATTCCCGATAACGATGAGCCTATAACCTACAGTGAAGCAGTGTTGGACATTGATTTAAAGAGATGGCAAGAAGCCAGGAAATCCGAGATGGAATCTGTGTATATCAATCAAGTGTGAAGCTTGGTTGATTTATCAGCTGGGGTTACCCATAGGATGCAAATGAGTCTTCAAAAAGAAGATCGATGCATTTGGCAAGGTACAAACCTATAAAGCGTTGGTAGCTACAAATTATAATCAACGGCCTGGGATCGATTATGATGAAACATTTTCACATGTTGCTAAGATTAAGTCCATTTGGATTTTACTTGCAATAGCTACATATTATGACTATGATATTTGGAAGATGGACGTCAAAATCGCTTTCCTCAATGGTAATCTAGTTGAGGAAGTGTATATGAAATAACCTGAGGGTTTTTCATCTGAGTCCATATCAAATGCTGTGTGCAAGCTACAGAAGTTCATTTATGGGCTTAAGCAAGCCTCGAGGAGTTGGAACATTTGCTTTGGCAAAGTTATCAAGTCATTTGATTTCGTCAGAAGCAAAGAAGATCCCTGTGTTTATAGTAAACGCAATGATGGGAGTAAATCATACAACATAGTTGGTCTAACCACCACTTTGTAGTACTTGTCTTTACATTTTGATGGTACCTTCTTATCACACAAGACTCCGAATGCTAACCTCAATTTCATCCACCGTGCTCCAATACGATGTGTGACATCCTCGTCAATCTCCTCATTACCTTGGATAATAGATCCAAAATACTTGAAGCTCACTTTCTTCTGGATGACTTAGGCATCAAGCCTCACTTCCGCATCATACTCTTGAACTATCTCACTGAACTTGCACTCCATGTATTCTGTCTAAGTCCTGCTCAACCTGAACCATTTCGCTTCCAAAGTTCGTTTTCAAACCTCTAGCTTAGTGTTAACGCTGCCACTAATTTCGTCAATCAGAACTATGTCATCCGCAAATAACATACAACATAGCACCTCACCTTAAATTTACCGCATCAACACATCCATTACCAGCACAAATAAAAATGGGCTAAGAGCTGCGCCCTGGTGCAACCCCATCCCAATTGAAAAATGCTTAGAGTTTCCTCCCGATGTCCTTACCCTGGTCTTGGCTCCATCATACATGTCCTTGATCGTCCTAATGTACGCCATAAGTACCCCCTCTAGCCTCCAAGCTTCTCCAAAATTCAAAATTCGGTAAATAATTCAAACTCATGATGTGCACCTAAGCTATTACTCACTTATTTCATTTAACCTGATAACAAATTCCTTTTTTACTAGAAGATTTAAATCCCCTACTCCACCCCAGCATTAGACGGTCAGGGGCTGAAATTCGATCATGCACTTCATCCATGGTCCTTAATAACAACATAATACCATTCAATGCAAAAACACAGGTGGGAGTGAGCCAGTTTAGTTTCCCAACTATGATAAGACGTTGATGAACATCAAATTCAGACTAAAATGAGCATATGATTCAACCAAATGCCGTAAAGGTGCTGGAAGAAAATGATCAGAGCAAAAGAGAATTACATTAAACATAGATACATAATATAATATAACTCAGGCTTAACTATAATGTAAACCTGACAATAATTTTTATGCGTCTATGGGTACTCTTAGAACATTAATCATAAAATCCAGGAGCAAAAAAAAAAAGAAACAAGGATAAAACAGTAGCACCAACAGGACAACTACTTCAGTCCAAGCCTCAAAAGTGAAGTCGAGGCCCATCATGCTGCAAAGGCTCAACATTTAGATGAGGAGCTTCTCAATAGCATCCTGCACAACAAGAGAAATAAGGATTTGAGTATTTACACAAGGGAAGGAGGTTGATATGCAGAAGAAATGAATAAATAGAGAAGAAAAAACCTTTGGAATATTACCTTTAATTGCTGTATTTGAGATTTCAACTGGCTTCCCTCATTGCTTGTCACTGAACAAGCAATCACGGGACGGGTAACACCACATGCCCGGCCAAGAGCTTGCTTTGAAGGGACAAAGACATACGGCACATTCTGAAAGATGAAAGTAAAAGGTTAACACTCTTGACATAAAACAAAACTTGCCTGTTATCTTAAAACTTATTTCAACAGTAGGCTGTTTAGCACCAAATAAAGGATATTGTAGTCCAGTAAAAGAGGTAGATTGGTCTAGGAAAAGTAGCAATAATTGAAAGACAAGAATGAATACTCAGATTGTTGTTCAAGGACAGCAATTCTAGGTATAACTATAACTAAGAGCATGCAGATGCAACAAAGAAACAATTGGGAATTATAAAAGTTATCCAATTCTCTTTGTTTATACACAGTAACACAGAGCAGTAATCCCTTGTTCCTAAAAGTTCCTAAACAATTGGGATGTATGATAGGCGCACATCACGAATCCAAATAAGCATAATGTACCTCATTAGAAAGACTTTTTTTTAAAAAGGTTCCAGTCTTTCTATTGATCTTAATTCTTGCCATAAACAACACCTAAAAACTTCAAAATTCTATATGCAAGAGACATAAGTTTGATTAACGGCAGCAAATTCTCCCCAATTTCTTGAGTCAACACAAAGAGGATAAACTTAACAGGTAACATGACTAATTGGTTACCTGGCAACTGGTTTACTAGTTCAAAAACATTTGACACCATGCAATGAAATTTATAGAAGGCTTGGTCTTGCTGCTTTAGTTGTATTTTCAGGACGAACAGAAAATACATGTCAAAACTAGAATAAAACAGGAAACCGCTACAAGACTCTTGTTTAATACAAACTCTTCAAAGTGATGAGTTCATAAAGTGGAATGCGCATAATATACACATGGTTTCAATAGAGGCTGAAATCAGAATAATATAACCTCACACGATATTAACACAAAAGAGTAACACAAATAACACTTGAAAATGCCAATAACTACACCTGAGAAAAAAGAGACAAGTTTTAACCTTGCCCTAGACAGAACCCCTTACATAGATACTCAATATTCATTACCTCTATTTGGAGCTGTTTAGTCCACTACTTAAAAAAGGCACAACACCAAAAAGGGTGAAAAAATAAAATTTTGTTAAGAA
This sequence comes from Przewalskia tangutica, assembly GCA_029844215.1. NCBI lineage: Eukaryota > Viridiplantae > Streptophyta > Magnoliopsida > Solanales > Solanaceae > Przewalskia > Przewalskia tangutica. Next base: position 10,354,170 of record CM056739.1, on the reverse strand, counting down.
AAAGGCAAAAGGCAAAATATAATTCACCTTATCTTCGGCAAGGAGCGGAAGATGAAGAAGGATTTCTAGGGGCTCAGTATCTGCCGCCATGACAACAAATTCTGAAATTCCTCTGTTTAGTGTCTTCGTGGCTGAAACAGAACAACAGCACAGTTTTCTCTTTCAGTTAAGCAGTAAAATACAATTGAGTAAAACATCATAGATTGATGCCTAACATTCTTCGTTGGTGAAATGAAACCGAACCCAGATTTATCCATAGTTAATTAAGCACTAAACATAAAAGTAACTTAAAAGGGCAGCCCGGTGCACTAAGCTCCCGCTATGCGCCGGGTCCGGGGAAAGGGCCGGAAAATATAAAAGTAACTTATTAACCAAAAAAATATCTTAACCAAATATGTGACAAAAAGTTTTCTTTGGGGTTAAAATGACACTAATAATACTGTAACAATCTTTTTTTATCCCTTCGGGTGCACCTGCTCTTGTGCAATAGCCCGCAAACCACAAGAGATAACCCACACTAGGCAAGCCTCGTACAATTATACTGTAACAAACATTCTGGCTCTTATCCGCAAATAATGAACATTTTTTTTTCTTTGGGGCTGAAACGAAACTAATCCAGTTTTCTTAATCCTTAGTTAAGCAGTAGATATAAAAGTGATAAGGTGTAAAAGTTTAATTAAAAGACCTTCATTAGCACCCTTTTTAAGCTGCTTATAGTTGGCAGCTTGTTGAACCAAATCCATTATGGTTGTTGTAAGCTGGGAATCAGCAAGTGGGTACGCTTTTGGGTTAACAGTTTCTGTTGCCTGCAAATTAATCAATCACATATTAAAATTAATTGTGTATTACATCAGATAAATCAAGCAAAAAATATCAAAGAGTTGCAATAAAATTAAGCAAAAGTATTATAGAGAGAGAACCATGGTAGCGGCGAGTTGAGAGAAGTGTGGGGAGAAGGAAGGAAGGAAGAGTTTAGGGTTTAGGGAAGATGGCTAGGGTTTAAAGGAAAAACTACGGCACTATAAATTGGGTTATTTTCGTGAGGTATTATTGTCTATTGACCCAAAGTCAAACCAAAAATATCCCAATTTGTTTTTTCATTTTTTTAAAAAAATATTCTTTATTCTTTTTCTTTTTTTTTTGCTTTGTTTTCCAATGCTAAAAAATAATAAAAACTACCGGTTGTAATCCACAAGTGAAATCTGGAGCGGATAGAGTGTACACAGACATTAACTTATATTAGAAAGTAGAGAAACTGTTTTCGATAGACCCTTAATCCAATACTAATTTTATATTTTTTTTATATTAGTGTATTATGTCAGTTGTGGTCATCTCGATTAATTTATTGAAAAAATCCTTTGAAAAAATTAGAGTTTCACTTTCAGCCGAAATCACTTAGTTAAGGAAATCAATTTGTCATTGAATTTCATGACGGTAGACATTTCGGAGGGGAACAACTTCTCTACTCTAAATGTTAGACGCACAAAACGGAAAAAATCTTTCCTCCAAATTCTTGCACGATCAAACAATTTAGCCATTGTGAATAACAAAAATCATAACAGATCTGAAAACAAAACAAAAAAAAGGAGAAATTGATGCAGTACGAAATGAACTTACAGGAAAATAGGTAAAGGCGGGGGCATAATACTTGCTACACACCCTCGCGTTATATCGGGAAGAAAGGGAGTAGCATACCCGCAAGGGAAGCCAGCGCGAGACCGCAAGGTCACGAGTTCGATCCCCTGCATAAATGTTCTTGGTTGAGCCTGTCACACATGGCTTGTCAAATGTGGTTAATCGGCTGACATGTTTGCAGGCTATTGCGTCAGCCCGGGTTTACCCTGTGCGCACTCGAAAGAGTAGCGGCTGCGGGTTCCTTTGTCAACAAAAAAAAAAAAAGGGAGTAGCATGTGCGCAAAATGCAGATAACCTTTGAGATTTTGAAAATGCAAAAAAAAAATTGCACCAGCCGGGAATCGAACCCGGGTCTGTACCGTGGCAGGGTACTATTCTACCACTAGACCACTGGTGCTGGTTATTGACACCATTCTGTGCCTGAGAATATGGATATTTCACAACAGTGGCCTTTGTTGCCATAAAGAACGAGAGAGATAGACGAGTGAACAGAAGATGACTGAAGTGCTATCAACAGTTTTGAAGCTGTTTTGGGTTCTCCAAACACATTAATTGCTTCACATCAGTTCGTGAGCCTAATTTCTCTCTTTCTTAATTCGGAATTTTGTTAAATTTACCAAAATCTGATTTTTGTTCTTCATGCTATCTTGTTTACAATTTCTCCGCTATTGTTTCTTTTACCTGTTTAATATTGTCTTAGTCAGAAGAACAATGAAAATATAACCAAAAATTGCAAACTGGTAAAATAGAAAAGCCCTTTTTTTGTTTTGATAACCGTGGTGTCGTTGGACGCACCTCGACTAATTCCACGGGCCATTTCTCAAGATACCAGAAAGATGGGGTGGGAAGTTCTATCCAGTTGTTGAGGCTCCTATCTCTGATGCAACATAATATCATAGTATTGTTGGCGTATTATTATTACTGAACAAGTAGTTTAAGGCCTTGTAAGGATCTAAAAGAACAAAGTTTTTTAAAAAATCTATCATCTCCCACCAACTAACAGGTATAGATAACTCTATCTACCAAGGCTAGGACAGATGGGAAGAAATCAGTTAATGTAGTATTTTTGTCTCTGTTGGGATTTAAAATCTGAGACCTCATGCTTCTAACCGCTAGGAAAAGCCCTTATGCTTTATTTGAATTGGCACACTGTTAGTCTGGTTAAAGATTTGTATGCCATTGTACAAATATGTGAAATTTAGAAAACCTTAGAGTTTTGAGTTGTTTTATAAGACAGACAATTGATTACTAGAATGACATGGGTCCAGATAGAGCCGAATCGATAGAGAGGATTCACATAGCCGATGCAAGTAGTTTGAGATTAAAACTTAGTTGATCGGCAGATGTTAATGCTAAATCAAATGGGGTGACGTGTCTAGGCATGGGAAAGTGTCTTTCTTATGCAATTACTGAAAAAGAGTTAATGATAACGAGTTAAATCTTGTTTACTATGAATTCCAGTTCATGTGAGCCAAACTAACTTTACACGGTCTGATGGAGGTGGAGATATTAGTTGAGAATCCAAACAAACAACAACAACAAACCCAGTGTAATCCCACAAGGGGTGTCGTGGGAGGGTAAGATGCGCAGCCCTACCCTACCTTTATGGGGTACATAGGCTGTTTTCGATTGACCCTCGGCAACCATACTCCTTTATCCGGGCTTGGGACCGACAATGTATTGAGAATCCAAACAAATGATACAAAATTGGGCTTGTTGTAATTTAAATACTTACATATACTGCACACCATTTTCCATGTTCTAAATGATATGTCCTAGTCATGTTCTTTCATGAACTTTTTTATTCCATTCCTCCCATGTATGTGCAACACTGATCCAACTCATATTATGCAGGATCTTCTGTTTGCAGGAAGAAAATGTCTCTCCTTAGCTCATCATTCTTAGTTTCAGCACCCCATCAGAGTATCTCTTCATCCAAGAGCATTTCAGGGGCATCACAACTCTTCCTCTCCACCAAATTCTCTTTCCTTAATCTAAGCACCACGACGACAATAACCAATGTTCCTTACAAAAAGTCGATAATTAGGATGGGTGGTGGTCCAAGAACCTACCCAGGAGGCGTGTCAAAGTGGCAGTGGAAGCGTATGCAAGCCAAGAAATCTAAGCAGCTCCTTAAAGCTCGATTGGCTCGGGAACGGCAAATCTATGAAATGAGGAAGCGGGCCGAGCTAAAAGCTGCAGTCTCTGAGCTTGAGAGGCCGTGGGAAGTTGTTGAAAAGGCACCTACTTTATTCTCTGTGAGTGCTGATGAGCATTTGAGAGTCTTGGCAGATCGGTTTCAAAAGCCTGGAGGGTTTGACATGTGGTCTGATAAAGACGGGCCGGAATTGTTCAAGCCCGAAGATGGATTACCATCAGCAAGGTTTTTCCCCAAGGGGGTTGTTCATAGCATTAGACCCTATGGAAAAGTTGAGAATGCTATTGATGGTTCTGATGAACCCTCGAATACAGGTTCCGATTCTCGGAGCGAAAGTGATAGGAAGTTAAGAATGGAGAGAAACCGGCGTGAGCAAAATTCAATAAAACCAAGAGCTGGATCCAGTAGAGAAAGAAACGGGGCTTATTTGGATTCGGAAGAATCTGATAAAGTGTCAATAGATGGCAACAATCGAAAGGGAAAGCAAAATAAGTTCAGGAATAACACAAATCGGAGTAAGTTGTCTGGTCATGCCGAAAAAATTAGTTCAGAGGAAGCTGGGAGGTTTAGAGTAAAGAATAAGAGTCATAGAACAGCTGATAGTGATGGAGAACACGGAAGGTTTAATCTGGTAGACATGTTTGATGATTCAGAATCTCCGGTGTTTGAATTGTTTTTGCAAAATGATGGGAGTTATGATCTTCAACCTGAAAATTAAGAGTTCTGATGTACACAAGCTCATATTTGGTGGAAAGAATGTGTAAATCATCATTTGTTCATCTGTATACTCTGCATCTTTAACTGTTCACTAGATTGGGAAGTTATAAGAACTGTGAGTTCAGCACGTGAAGTGTGAACTGGGGGTGGAATCTTTTGTAGAATTCAAAAGGATATACAATTTATTATGAAGTTCTAATCTTACAATTGCTTATGATTGCCTGCAGAATCGTTGATTACTGTCCCCGCCTCTCCCTCAAGGTCGTGAGGAGTGGGGATGATAATTTGCTATTTTGGTATCTTCTAATAGTTTCCAGTAATTTGAGCTTGTTGTGAACTTTTCATTTAGTGAATGGTATCCCACATCCAGGCTTCCCTGTGTGGAATAGAGATGAAAATTTTGGTATTTGGGACCTCCGTTTATTTGAATAGATCAGTATTAGTGTATAAAAGTTTGCTGCACGAGGACTTAATGTTCTTCGCTACTTGAAGTTTGTATGTTTTCTTGTACTTATTTTGCATGCCCTTGCAGTGATACTTTGAAGTTATTCACTTTGTTCGAGTGCTGAAATGATTATTCACTTCATTTTTTCTTACCTAATATCTTAGTCTATGACGTTAAAACTGAATATTGACATGCATAACTGATTGGTTCACAGTATGTGGACGGAAGAAGTATGCTAGAGGCAACGCTATTTACCAGTTGACAGTTTCCTCTCTCTCAGTTTCGTGATTTATTAGTTCAATTCATTAACATTACTGTAAGTATTCTGTACTATATTTGGTGTCCTGAATTTGTTAGCGAACCTTATTAATTCTGTATTACTTTAGCAGTTGACAGTTCAGTGGTGTCTTACTCCCTTTGTTCCATGATTTTAGTTTTCATTTCATTTTTATAGTGACTAGAAATGCTGTCCACTTTTCAACAATTGCATATTAACATGTCAACTATCCAACAATGTAAGTTTGGCACAGCTGCATCTCAATTGTCAATTAAAGTCTTCTCTGAAAGCACTACAACAAATCGGTTCAAGTCGCCCTCTTTGGGTGGAATATCGCCCCCTTAGGTCAAAGGGAGCGATTTTTAATCGCCCTTCAAGTCGTCTTATTATGTCCGTTGTCTTAGATCAAGAAGAGCGATTTTTCAAGTCGTCCCATTTGGTATCCAAAGAGGGCGACTGTAATAGGGCGACTACATTTGGTGGATTCGCCCTTTTTGATATAGTTCAAAAAAATAATAATTAAATGTACCAATTGGGATTCGAACCCTGGTTTGAACTGTGACACTATACTATTCTACCACTAGACCACTAGTTATGCAATATTAATCACCACAAATACATCATCCCCAGCCAAGAATCGATCCGGGACCTCCTCTGTGAAATTGTGTCATTCTACCACTAAACCAGCCATCAATATTCGTTATATTTATGCTCATCATAATCATAAATCTCTTATTATTTATAATAGTGCAATAGTTTTAGAAGTCTTTATATAGTAATATTATGTATTGCAATACAATTCGTTGGATATTATTTTGGTTGTTCACATGGTATTTCAGATAAATTAAAATAGGATTTAAAATATCGGATATCCGTAATTTTTGGATAATTGCGGATCGGATTGGGAACCGAATATTTCGGATTTCTAAAAAATCGGATATCCGTAATTTTCGGATAATTTTGGATCGGATTCAGATCCGAATATTTTGGATATCCAAAAAACTGGACATCCGCAATTTTCGGATAATTTCGGATCGGATTCGGATCCGAATATTTCGGATATTCGCAATTTTTGAATTCAGATCCGAATATTTCGGATATCCAAAAAATCGGACATCCGCAATTTTTGAATAATTTTGGATCGGATTCGGATCCGAATATTTCAGATATACAAAAAATTGAATATCTATAATTTTCGGATAATTGCGGATCAGATTTGGATCCGAATATTTCGAATATCCAAAAAATCGGACATCCGCAATTTTCGGATAATTTCGGTTCGGATCGAAATATTTTGGATATACAAAAAATCGGATATCTGTAATTTTCGGATCGGATTCGGATCCGAATATATCGGATATTCAAAAAATTGGATATCCACAATTTTCAGACGAATCCGAATATTTCGGATTATCCAAAAAATCGGACATCCGCAATTTTTGAATAATTTTGGATCCGAATATTTTGAATATCCATAATTTTTGGATAATTTCGGATCGGATTCCGATCCGAATATTTCGGATATACAAAAAATTGGATATCCGTAATTTTTGGATAATTGCATATCAGATTCGGATCTAAATATTTCGATATCCAAAAAATCGGATATCCGCAATTTTCGAATAATTTCGGATCGAATTCAGATCCGAATATTTTGGATATCCAAAAAATCGGATATCCACAATTTTCAGATAACTGTGGATCGGATTTGGATCTGAATATTTCGGATATCCAACCTTAGAATTCACAATGAAATAGGACCAAATTAAAATTATTCATTTGGAATAAAATAAACGTCAATAAAAGTACGTAATACTTTTAAACTAATGTGCTATCTTAAGAAGTTTGTAACTTCGCTGTCTGTTGTAACATTTTCATTTGTAATTCTCAATTTAACAAGTCAAGAACTGTCACCTAGACGTGGTTTGCAGACTATTGCGTCAGCCCGGGGTTTACCCTGTGCGCACTCGAAAGAGTAGCGGCTGCGGGTTCCTTCGTCAACAAAAAAAAAAACTGTCACCTCGATTTATTGTATTTTTATTTATTTATTTGTTCATCACCGTTACAGTAGAATAAATCTCAGCATATTCGTCATTGTTTCGGATATAACATTTTTCTAATATTTTGGGCAAGTAATGTTAAAAGTTCTTATTAAGAAAATTAAAGAAGCCTCATAATTTGCAATTATTAAATGTCTAATTGAAATAACAAATAAAAGTTATTTAATCTCATTTTTTATGGGACTCAAAGAGATCGACTGAAAGATGTTGCCATCTTTGGTGAAAGTAAATAGGGCGACTCTAAGACGTCGCCCTATTTGGTGAAACTTAAAGAGGACGACTGATAGATGTCGCCCTATTTGGTGAAATTAAATAGGGCGACTTTAAGATGTCGCCCTATTTGGTGAAAAAAGAAAAAACGATTTTAATGCTTAAGGATACATCCATTAGTTAAGATCTGATTACTAAAAACAATATTGAAATAAATGGAAGAGATTCATGATACATCCATTAGTTAATGTTGTAACAATCTAACTACATAAGAGTTCAGATATATAGTTTAATTCCGAAGAATCCATTTTAATTGACCCTCTTAGTTTTTTCTATTGACAAATTAAAAGATCACTAAATATAAATAAATTAAAAGATACCACTAATATCTCTATTTATATTTTGTAGTAATTTGATTTTTTTTAATAAAATATGATTGATAAATTTAAACATCGAAACATTTATGGGCAGTGGAATAAAAGTTTAGAAATAAATTAAAAATTCAAAAGTAAGAAAAATACATATTTATTTATATCTTATTAAAAATAAATAATAAAAGCAAGAACATTAGGTAAAATGGCAAGCTAGAAGTCATATGATAATGTAAAAATACAAAACGAGGGAACAAACTATAAATTATAATGTAAAGTGAAGAGCAAAAAGAGCGACTTTTTCAAGTCGCCCCTTTTGATTCGGACCAAAAAGGGCGACTTCAAGTCCCCCCCTTTGGTTAGGACCGAAAAGAGTGATTTTTTCAAGTCGCCATTTTTTATTCGGACCAGAAAGGGCGACTTCAAGTCGCCCCCTTTGGTTAGGACCAAAAGGGCGATTTTTTCAAGTCGTCCCTTTTGATTCGGACCAAAAAGGACGACTTCAAGTCGCCCTTTTTGCTCCTATTTTCTTTCTCTATATCGGGTTCACAGTCTACTTCTTTTAAAAGGAAAAAAGTATAAATGCTTACCGCAACGACTATTTATATGAAATCATGTTAACTTGCTGGAATTAAAGTAATCTAAAAAAATAAGAATATGTATTAATTAATCATTAAGTACTAATATTTTATGTACAAACACATGTCATATGTTTATTGATTTAGTGTAAACATTGAGTGCAAGTAAGTTGAATTAATTTCTTGTGAACACACCAATGTTTCTAGCTAGCAGCAAATTCTAATATTTTTCATACCATCTCCTGATAAGATATAGATAGGAAAATATTAATAATGTTACTTTTAAGTTTGGGAAGGAAAAATGAAGCAATGACTTAGTAACAAACTACCAACAACCAAATATTAATGAAAACCAGTTAATTGGATCCGATACAAAGCTGAAATAACTGTTTCAAATAATGAGAAGTCCAAAACGAAAACAATACTAGTAGACTGTGAACTCCTTTGGTTAGGACCAAAAGGGGGGACTTAAAGTCGCCCCCTTTGGTGATGACCAAAAAAGGCGACTTGAAAAAGTCGCCCCCTTTGGTGAAATTAAAAGTACTAACTAACATGACATTTTGTTGTCGCCTTTTTGATTTAAAAAAATCGTCCTCTTTAAGGTGATTTATTGTAGTGAAGGGTTACTTAACCTAATAATTACATAGTGGTTTTCCAAACTAGGCTCTAAATGGCATTCAGTTATATGACAAATATCAAATCATCATATTATGACTATCTTAATACTAATTTCAATTGATGTAAATTCTCATCTTTATCTTGATTTGAGGCTTTATAAGTAATGGATGACGGTCAATTTTTTTGAGTGACCAATATACGTCCACTTTTCATCAATCAATGCATATTAACTTGTCAATATCACTAACAAAGTTCGTGGTGGGATGGATAGAATTTCTCTCGCTCTTAACTAGAGGTCTCAGATTGGAGTCATATGTATGAAGAAAAAACTGTTAGGCCCGCTTCGCCTTATATGGTGTGAATCTAAATTAGTCCAGACTTCAATACGGGTATCGAACATCAGGTGAAAAATATAAAAAAAATTGTAAACTATCCAACAAATCCTTAACATAAGCAAGTTTGGTACCTATAGTATTTGAATTATCAACCAAGTCTTTTCTAAAAGGGTAATATATAACAAACTAAATGGCTTTCAGTTGTATGACAAATATCAAACCATCATATTACGACTATTTTAAAGCTAATCCTAAATCTATGTAACTTTGAGTTTGAGAGGAAAATGGTCAAATTTTCCCTTGTATTATTCCAAATTTAGCGGCGACTCTTGCCTAATCTTATGTTATTAGAAAAAAGTCTTATTTTTGTCCTAGATTTCTAATGGAACTACAACATAAGGGTAATTTTAAGTTAGGAAAAAGGCTCATATTTGCCCTCCGTTAAAGTATGGGGTAAAATATGCCCTTTCCGTTAGCAAAGTTGTCACATTTGCCCTTCATGGGCGGAAATTTCATGTGGACACCACGTGGACGCCACATTGAAGACACATGGCAGGTGGGACCCACATCGCCACCCTCCACTGCTTCTACTCCCTCTGTTCAGTCGACCAATCTGCTCGTCTCCGGTGATCGGAGCAGCCAATCACCCCATCGTCAATGCCCCTTCACCCCACCCCACTGCTTTTACTCCCTTTGTTCACCGAACTCCGTCGTACCATCACCACTACAACCATTGTTCCGTCGCCAGCTATATTGGCTGTCCCCATCATCAATTTGTCATGTCCTTCACCAACAGACACGATCGGACCCGTCGTTGTCTCCTCCACCGCCACACCTCCAACAACTCAAAACAAAAGCAACAACAGCCCAAAACAAAATAGCGAGCAAAATTTATCAAAAGAAAACATTATATAATCAGTCAAACAGTTCGTGAATGCTGCAAAACAGTGAGTTTGCCGGAGAAAGGGCCTTCACCAGAGTTTCGTTTTCCGGTCAGCTTGAAAGACAACACATGAGAAGGCAAATATTATACACAAACTACATAACATTTGGTCGACGCCAGAACAACTATCAAAATAACAATGTTGGTGTCAAATTGTTTTCGTCCATATCTGGCCCTTGGCTTTACATCGACAAATGGAATAGAGGGGTTGGGGATAAGAACGTGGGGTGGCTTTTTAGGGGTTGTTTGGTGGTGCGGAGATGTGGCTTGTTGCTATAGTGAGCGGTGGTTTCACTGTGATTGTGGTCGGAGTAGTAAGCTCACCAATAGTGGTTGTTGGGTTGTGGCTTGGTGGTGGTGGTGGCTTTTGCCGGTGATGTGGTCTGGTGGGTCGGCCGGAGCTCCGATAGTGACGTCCGGCGACGACGATTATGTGGAGAGAAAAATTATATGTTTGATGTTGTTTTAGTGGTTTTTGTTGTGTTTCCCATGGTTGTTGGAGGTGTGGTTGGTGTGGTGGTGCAGACGGCGGTGGCTGTTGAAGACAAAGGTGGGGCGGTGGAGGTGGTGACTGGGGAATGTGGGTCCCACATACCATGTGTCTTCCATGTGGCATCCACGTGGCGTCCACATGGAATTTCCATCCATGGAGGGCAAATGTGACAACTTTGCTAACGGAAAGGGCATATTTGATTCCATACTTTAACGAATGACAAATATAATCCTTTTCTGAAAGTTGGATGACAAATATGACTATTTTTCCTTTAATTTATAATCAAAAGCTAAGAGGTATTTATGAATATCTTTTTCACATAGACTTTGGACAAGTTGTCTCTCAATTTTATTCTGTAGCTCCTTTAATGATAAGGTCAACTACGAGCTGGTTTTGTAACGACAAAGGTATGCATAATGTAGAATTGTATTAATCCCCCTTGGGGAGTCTTTCTCATTAATACAAATATATATAATGTGTACAATACTAAATCCTAATGAAATAAGGATCCTATATTTACCATAATTAGGATCCTATATTTATCATAATTATACACTGCTATTCATTATAAAATATATGGTAATATTCACTAATACACCCCCTCAGTCGGAGAGAGAGTAGGCCGGACGCTGAGACTTGATCTAAAGTCGATGAACAACTGTCGAGGAAGCCCTTTGTGAAAATATCTGCATATTGATACAAAGAAGGCATATGTAACACATTAACATGACATATAGCAACCTTCTCACGAATAAAATGTATATCCATTTCAATGTACTTGGTTCTCTGATGCTGAACTAGATGAGATAAGTAGACCGCAGAGATGTTATCACAGTAAGCCATATACGCCTTACGTATGAGACACTGAAGCTCTAATAGGAGGTTTCAGAGTCATCAGATCTCAGTTACAACGTTTGCAATGCCTTTATACTCTGCTTCTGCACTCGATTGGGAGAGTGTGGCTTGCCTCTTGGCAGATCACGAGATAAGATTGTCACCTAAGAACACACAGTAGCTGGAGGTGGAACGCCATGTGTCTGGACAACCTGCCCAATCGGCGTCCGTGTATGATATCAGCTTGATCGGTGCAGAGCGGTAGAGATGTAAAGTGGGGCTCCCCGGGGCATGCATGAATAAACAAACCTGCTAAACAACATATGCAATGTCATACCTGGTGAATGTAAGATAATGAAGTGCACCTGCAAGACTCATATAGAGAGTGGGATCGGATACCGGATCTCCGTCAGCAGCACTAAGTTTCAACTTCGAGTAGACCGGAGTATGTATGATTTTACAATTCGACATTTTAGTCATGTACACAATTCTTCAACATACTTACGCTGGTATAAGAACATGCTATCTGCAGATCTAGTCACAAAAATCCCCAAGAAGTAACTCAACTTCCCTAAGTCATTTATAGCGAATTCGGATTTGAGCAACCGAATGATCTCATTTTTCAATACATCAGAAGAGGCAATCATAACAATATCATCCACATATAGTAACTAATATGCAATGTCAATACATCAATGAATAATGAATGGTCACATTTGTTGCATACGAACTCAATCTGCATAATGTAAGTAGCGAAATGCTCATACCAAGCTCGGGGGGTCTGTTTCAAACCATACAGGGACTTACGGAAACGATAGACATAATGAGGAGCCTCTGGATATACAAAGCCTGATGGTTGGTGCATGTAAACTATTTCTTTCAAATATCTATGTAAGAACACATTTCTCACATCAAGCTGATGAATCAGTCAGTTCTTACTCATAGCTATGCTCGGAACAGTGCGAATAGTAGCTGGTTTGACCACCGGACTTAAAGTCTCACCACAATCAATACCTTCCTGCTGTCATGTGTCATTTACCACAAGTCTAGCCTTGTGGTGTTCATGATCGCCATTATCTCTGAACTTATGATGAAAGATCCACATACAACAAATCACATTCACCTCATCTAGCCTCGAAACCAGACATGAGCGTATCAAACTCATCATGCATGGCCGCATTCAAATTTGGGTCGAGTTTGACTAGTTTTGGGGTTTTAGGTATTGGTGATATGGATTGTGTGGATATGTTAAATTGGACTTTATATTTAAAAATCTAGCGTTGGGCATGAGTTTCCATTTAGTGTGTAGGTATGGGGGCAGGGCAGTGGGTCTCGGGTCATGGGGTAGTGGCAGTGGGTGGGGAAGAGTTCGGTGGGATTTGGCATTGTGGTGTGGGGTTGGGCAGTGGGTGGAGGAATGTTTCGAGGGTATGGGGTCGAGGCGATATATTGCGGGGTGGGGTGTGCACAGGGAGGAGCATCTGATGTACGGGAGGCAGATGGTGGGTGGTATGGTGTGGTGGCGGTGGTGGGCTGTGGCGGGATGGGTGTTAGGATGACCGAAGGTTGCGTATTTTGTAGTGCATTTTGGAGTAGAGGGTAGGTGTCCGAGTCATCAATAAAACCGTAATCAGTGACTCGAAATTTTTGGATGTTGTCGAACGAGAAGACGTACTCAACAAACATGACATGGCGTGAGGTTAAGATTTTATTTGTGGATATCTCATAGCACAAGTACCCCTATGGTTTGATGGAAAACCGAGAAAGACGCACAGAGTAGAGCGATGTGCTAATTTATGAGGGACTGTGGAGGCTAGATTTGGGTACAAAGACAACCGAAAATTCAAAGGTGATCTTAGGAAGGGATCCGAAAGAATAAAATTTCGGTGGGTGTCTGATTTTGAATCGTACAGGTAGGTAAGATATTAAGAATGTGTTCTACCATTTTTAATGCATAAACTCAAAAGGTAGGGGGAGAGACGCATGGAAAAAAAGGGTACGAATCATATTGTCAATGGTGCGGAGAATTCTTTCGGTTGTACCATTTTGAGGGGAAGTATGGGGGCAGGAGAAATGGAAAACCATGCCATTAGCCGCACAAAAATTATAAAAGTGGGAATTATTGAACTCACGACCATTGTGACATTGAAATATTTTTATGTCTTTTTCAAATTGTGTTTTAACCAATGTACGAAATTCAAGAAATTTGTAGTAGACTTGAGACTTAAGTTTAAGCGGATAGACCTAAAAGAAGTGAGAGAAGTCATTCAAAAATATCAAATAATATTTATGACCTAGGTTGCTGGTTATAGGAGATGTCCATAAATCCGCATGAATAATATCAAATGGAGAGAAAGTAATACTCGAAGAAGACGTAAATGAAAGTCTAACATGTTTTCCTAGATGATAAGAGGAGCAACTATGGGCAAGGGTCCCTTTATTACATTGGATTAACTTGTGGTTTCTAAAAAAATAAAAAATACGGGCTCCGGAATGTCCAAGTCTACTATGTCATGTTGAGGAGGAGATGGTAACTAGAGATGTGGGGGGATTGACACTGATAGTGGACGTGGATAGGAAAGGATAGATACCCCTCACTGTTGCATCTTGTAAGAAGGTTCCCCGTACGTAAGTCCATTATAGAAAAACCAAATGGGTCAAAATTGATGAATACGTAATTATCGGTGGTAAATTTTCCGACAGAGATTAGGTTCTTGATAATATTATGGGCATATAGGACGTTATTAAGGGAGAAGTGGAATCCGATTAGGGCAGATTCTTCCCCCAATTAACGAAGTGATCTTGGCGGAATTGCCACATATGAAATTGAGCACGGTTTTGCAAAGAAATAGCCCACTTGTTTCTCGAGAAGAGATGAGAAACATGCTCAATATCATTTGATTGAATACTTGACCCACGGGATGCGGTGGTAGGGTTAGTGTGTGGCCAAACCCATGTATTAGAATGCGGTGATCATTTCCGACCATAATAAATTGAGGAGTATTTAGATTGCGCACATGAGGATGATTACCAAAATTGTTCGTGAGGTGAGACGTGACGCACATATTCATATACCATGCATCATCGGGCTACTAAATTTTTAAAGAATCGAAAGTATGGCCCAAATCCGTTGGATTGAGGCTGGGCAGCAACTGCTGGGACGTTGTGTAGTGGGCCTGGTGCTGATGGACCATGTATAGTGGGTCTGGAGGTGGGCTCAGAATGCTGGGCTGCAACGATGAATACCATGCCATATTTGTGGATGGTAGGTTAGATAGAAAGACGTGATTATTGAAGAACCATAAAAGCGAGTGATACACTTTTCAACAAGATTTGTTCGAGGAAGTAAGAAGCCTGTTGCGGTGGCTCTTTGTGAGGCTGTCTGTCTTGATCGCATGAGAGAGGAACATTGGAAGGCTGTAGGTGTTAGGAAAAGAAGGAAGAATATCTATGTCCTGGTTAGAAATGTAAGGTCCACAGCATATAGACTTGTACTGGTTTCTATCGTCCTTGAACAATGGGAATATGATATTGAGTGCGTGTGAATTGTGATCATAAGGGGTTCCGGACAATCAATTTGAAGAAATTAGATGGTAGAGAACTAGGGTTAAGGTTTGACTTCTAATACCACGTAGAATTGTATTAATTTTTTTTGGGAAGTCTTTTTTATCAATACAAATATATAATGTGTACAATGTTTAATTATAATGAAATAAAAATCCTATATTTACCATAGTTATATACTGCTATTAATTATAAAATATATGGTAAATATATTGTAATATTCACCAATACATAAATCTAGTTTAATGAAAGATAAAATTGAGCAATTTTCGGTAGTGCATACTCAAATTTGAAAATTTTCCTTTTACATAAGGAAAATAAAAAATCTAAGTTAAATTTTCATTTTCCATCAATGGACTAAAATGATTGAATGTTATTGGGTAGTTGTAGAAGCACTAACCATCCTCTTTGTTTTGTCCTTCTTTTTAGGTACTTGGATTAGCAACTAAATAATAGCATGAACCTAAGTTTGAAGACCATAAGGGTGTCTATTTAATTTATTACTAGACATGAATGTGGAGTGGTTGTATCTCCGCATGGGCAGCTGTTAGCGATTTTTCGAATGCTCACGCATGTACATTCTAACTATTTCGCCTCAAATAACAAGCACGCAAGACATTTTTCGCAATTGACATACACAAGGTAAACACAAAATATTCCAACTAATCAGATTTTCATGAATCTTTGGCGTATTTAACTTAAGCACACATATTTTTGCATATCATTACATTATCCTACTTAATTCACTAAACATTTCAAGCAACTACAACACGCATGATAAAAAATAAAAAAAATTGATTGGCTCACATAAAACACAAAAACAACAAAAGACTAAAAAACACAAATAGAATATAAAAAAAAACTCAAAAACACAAATAGAATAAATCCCCCCTCCCCCCAAGCTTAAACTACACATTGTCCCAAATGTGTAAGACTCAATAAATTAAAAAGGGACGACTTACAGACATACAACAACTCAAATTGGTGGTGGTGGCGACGGATACTGCATTGACCATTGGGTGAACATGGAACTCAAATTATAAACACGCTAGGTCAGGAGTTGATGGTCTTGCATCATCTGCTCTTGATTTTTCAGCATCCTTTGTTGGTTCAAGAGCATCTGCTCCATCATTGGCATTGAAGGTTCCAAGGCTAAAGGAGGTTGGTGACTGCTTTTCCCTGGCTCATAATGTGTGGCTGCCTCAGGCTCTGGCTCATCTTGCTCCATTGCAGTCGCGCCTGCTCCACCCTCTTCTCGGCCTCGTCTCCTATCCCCTGGGTTCATAGGATCTGGGTATGCATGGACTAGACTGTATGTAATGGGCGGCAAAGTCTTCTCAAGAATGTCTGTGGCGAATATTGGGACTCTGTGCCTAGCACATAGTGCAGTGATGAAAGAACCATGTCCCAACCCGCCAGTGGTAGTCAATCTACTGATGTCCCCAATACTCTGCGCTATCTCCATTCCAATGTCAATAGTCAGGCCTCTCATGATGCCAAAGATGAGCTTGATTCTGTCTGTCGGTACATTAGTGAAATGAGTGGATGGAATAAAGCGTGCACTTACGAAATATAGCCAAGTCTTGGCTACTCTATCAACCGCACTGCAAGTCCTCTGCCCATTGCGGAAATACTGGCTACCTGGATAACATAGGGCCTTCGCAACTGTCTCCCAGTGTATGTGGTTTGCATTCCTAGACCAGGTTCTGAAATGGGTCGGATAGTACGCCAGTCCCCGGCAACAGCGCCAAAAACTTGTTAGTGATTTTTCGAATGCTCACGCATCATTGACAAGTAATATAGTATGATAAGACCGAATATCATCCTCAGAGACTGGTTTCTAAGTACTGTTCAACTATTTTATGTTATCTATTTGGCAATCGATAATTGAGTTTGAGTTTTATTTAACTACTAGAATAATTGCAAAAAAATTACAGAACTATTTAAGTTGTAATCAGTTATGAATGACTTCTTCTTCTACGTTAAGATATCGGTTAACTAAACTGTCTTATATTCCGGTTAGGACATATAATCACTCAACCCCAGTGCAGAACCCTTCTATATTTCTATGATAGGATTTATCACATAGGAGGATTAAAAACAGTAACCTATAATGCTACACAAGTATCGGTGTACTGTTGTCCGCAATTTTAACCTATGTAGTCAATTACAACATATCAAAATCTCTCCTCTCGGTTCTTGATTCGAAATCATATATATTATGATAATTAGTGATCAATTAATTATCAAGCATTCATACCAATTATTGACTAAATCTTAACAAGTGAAGAAGAAATCAAACTACTGCATTAATTCATGAATAGAAGTTTCAAACGATTCATAAGGAAAGCCCTAATAAAGTGTTTAGCTCCTAGCCATAGTCACACTAAGAACTAACACAAAATCCATACATAAACTGAATTAAAAAGAAAAAAAAAATTACGTAGAACTAAGTCTCCAATTGTAGCCTCAATCCTTGCCCTGAGTTGTATTGTGTGATAGAATGAACCCTCCCCCCCCCCCTTAAAAGAATAATCCTAGGGCTTTTGTATCTATCAATTTTCGTGCCCTATGGACCACTTTGCCCTTAGCCAAATTAACTTTGGGCTGGATTTTTAAATGCCCGTGTCGCGGCCACCGCTGGCTCGATTTTGTCCTGTCGGTCTTCATTTTTTGTCCTTTCCTGCCTCGGATTCCTCCTTTTACGCCTCTTTTTCATTCCTTTTCGCCAATTTGCCATTTTGGACCGCTGTGACAAAAAAAGAAAGAAAACAAGTCTAGCACTATACTAAACACGACAAAAACGAGTAAAATACTAATTAAAAATGACTAACAAAGGGTATATAAAATATGCCTAACAAACCCCTAAACTTGAACTTTGCTCGCCCTCGAGCAAAGAACAAAACAAAACAAAAAAAACAAAAATCAAAAGACTCAAGTCAAGCAGCTGCACAATGTCACTTAGAAACACATGAACGTTAGTTAGGATAATATGCAGGAATAGATGTAGCATACATTTAACAATCTAGAATTTCAAGTTAGATATTTTATTTTTTATTTTTTTATTTTTATCAAGTGCTTTTTCAACACTTCTCAGCCCAAGAATTTCCAATGATCACTTATGGCACAACAAAGGAATCATAGGGTGTCAAAGAAAAATATTATTTTAGGCTGAAAGGGGCTGACTAGTGATACAATTTATGTCAGGGTAGGTAATGAACGGTCAGAAGGGCTAACAAAGAAATGTCTGAATCAACTCCCTAACATGTACATCCTAACTATTTCGCCTCAAATAACAAGCACGCAGGACATTTTTCGCAATTGACATACACAAGGTAAACACAAAATATTCCAACTAATCATATTTTCATGAATCTTTGGCGTATTTAACTTAAGCACACATATTTTTGCATATCATTACATTATCCTACTTAATTCACTAGGCATTTCAAGCAACTACAACACGCATGATAAAAATGAAAAAAATTGATTGGCTCACATAAAACACAAAAACAAACAAAAGACTCAAAAACACAAATAGAATATAAAAAAAAAACTCAAAAACACAAATAGAATAAATCCCCCCTGCCCCCCAAGCTTAAACTATACATTGTCCCAAATGTGTAAGACTCAATAAATTAAAAAGGGACGACTTACAGACATACAACAGCTCAAATTGGTGGTGGTGGCGGCGGATACTGCATTGACCATTGGGTGAACATGGAACTCAAATTATCAACACGCTGGGTCAGGAGTTGATGGTCTTGCATCATCTGCTCTTGATTTTTCAGCATCCTTTGTTGGTTCAAGAGCATCTGCTCCATCATTGGCATTGGAGGTTCCAAGGCTAAAGGAGGTTGGTGACTGCTTTTTCTGGCTCATAATGTGTGGCTGCCTCAGGCTCTGGCTCATCTTGCTCCATTGCAGTCGCGCCTGCTCCACCCTCTTCTCGGCCTCGTCTCCTATCCCCTGGGTTCATAGGATCTGGGTATGCATGGACTAGACTGTATTTAATGGGCGGCAAAGTCTTCTTAAGAATGTCCGTGGCGAATATTGGGACTCTGTGCCTAGCACATAGTGCAGTGATGAAAGAACCATGTCCCAACCTGTCAGTGGTAGTCAATCTACTGATGTCCCCAATACTCTTCGCTATCTCCATTCCAATGTCAATAGTCAGGCCTCTCATGATGCCAAAGATGAGCTTGATTCTGTCTGTCGGTACATTAGTGAAATGAGTGGATGGAATAAAGCGTGCACTTACGAAATATAGCCAAGTCTTGGCTACTCTATTGGCGGCACTGAAAGTCCTCGCCCATTGCGGAAATACTGGCTATGCGCTGGATAACATAGGGCCTTCGCAACTGTCTCCCAGTGTATGTGGTTTGCATTCCTAGACCAGTTACGAAATGGGTGGATAATGCCATCCCTACAGCGCCAAAAACTTGTTAGCGATTTTTCGAATGCTCACGCATCATTGACAAGTAATATAGTATGATAAGACCGAATATCATCCTCAGAGACTGGTTTCTAAGTACCGTTCATCTATTTTATGTTATCTATTTGGCAATCGATAATTGAGTTTAGTTTTTATTTAACTACTAGAATAATTGCAAAAAAATTACAGAACAATTTAAGTTGTAATCAGTTATAAATGAATTAGGGCTTTCAAAATCCTCGACTATCCACTCTATTCAATCAGTAATGCAACTAGAATGACTTCTTCTTCTACGTTAAGATAGCGGTTAACTAAACTGTCTTATATTCCGATTAGGACATATAATCACTCAACCCCAGTGCAGAACTCTTCTATATTTCTATGATATGATTTATCACATAGGAGGATTAAAAACAGTAACCTATAATGCTACACAAGTATCGGGGTACTGTTGTCCGCAATTTTAACCTATGTAGTCAATTATAACATATCCAAATCTCTCCTCTCGATTATTGATTCGAAATCATATATATTATGATAATTAGTGATCAATTAATTATCAAGCATTCATACCAATTATTGACTAAATCTTAACAAGTGAAGAAGAAATCAAACTACTGCATTAATTCATGAATAGAAGTTTCAAGCGATTTATAAGGAAAGCCCTAATAAAGTGTTTAGCTCCTAGTCATAGTCATACTAAGAACTAACACAAAATCCATACATAAACTAAATTAAAAAGAAAAAAAAAATTACGTAGAACTAAGTCTCCAATTGTAGCCTCAATCCTTGCCCTGAGTTGTATTGTGTGATATAATGAACCCCCCCCCCCCTTAAAAGAATAATCCTAGGGCTTTTGTATCTATCAATTTTCGTGCCCTATGGACCACTTTGCCCTTAGCCAATTTAACTTCGGAACTAGATTTTTCAGAATGCCGTCGCGCCCATTGCCATGTGTGCACAGCTTTTGTCCGGGTCTTCATTTTCTGTCATTTCCTGCCTCGGATTCCTCCTTTTACGCCTCTTTTTCATTCCTTTTCGCCAATTTGCCATTTTGGACCGCTGTGACAAAAAAAGAAAGAAAACAAGTCTAGCACTATACTAAACACAACAAAAACGAGTAAAATACTAATTAAAAATGACTAAAAAAGGGTATATAAAATATGTCTAACAACACCCCCAAACTTGAACTTTGCTCGCCCTCGAGCAAAGAACAAAACAAAACAAAAAAAAACAAAAATCAAAAGACTCAAGTCAAGCAGCTGCACAATGTCACTTAGAAACACATGAACGTTAGTTAGGATAATATGCAGGAATAGATGTAGCATACATTTAACAATCTAGAATTTCAAGTTAGATATTTTATTTTTTATTTTTTTATTTTTATCAAGTGCTTTTTCAACACTTCTCAGCCCAAGAATTTCCAATGATCATTTATGGCACAACAAAGGAATCATAGGGTGTCAAAGAAAAATATTATTTTAGGCTCAAAGGGGCTGACTAGTGATACAATTTATGTCAGGGTAGGTAATGAACGGTCAGAAGGGCTAACAAAGAAATGTCTGAATCAACTCTCTAACATGTACATCCTAACTATTTCGCCTCAAATAACAAGCACGCAGGACATTTTTCACAATTTACATACACAAGGTAAACACAAAATATTCCAACTAATCAGATTTTCATGAATCTTTGGCGTATTTAACTTAAGCACACATATTTTTGCATATCATTACATTATCCTACTTAATTCACTAGGCATTTCAAGCAACTACAACACGCATGATAAAAAATAAAAAAAATTGATTGGCTCACATAAAACACAAAAACAAACAAAAGACTCAAAAACACAAATAGAATAAATCCCCCCTCCCACCCAAGCTTAAACTACACATTGTCCAAAATATGTAAGACTTAATAAATTAAAAAGGGACGACTTACAGACATACAACAACTCAAATTGGTGGTGGTGGCGGCGGATACTGCATTGACAATTGGGTGAACATGGAACTCAAATTATCAACACGCTGGGTCAGGAGTTGATGGTCTTGCATCATCTGCTCTTGATTTTTCAGCATCCTTTGTTGGTTCAAGAGCATCTGCTCCATCATTGGCATTGGAGGTTCCAAGGCTAAAAGAGGTTGATGACTGCTTTTCCCTGGCTCATAATGTGTGGCTGCCTCAGGCTCTGGCTCATCTTGCTCCATTGCAGTCGCGCCTGCTCCACCCTCTTCTCGGCCTCGTCTCCTATCCCCTGGGTTCATAGGATCTGGGTATGCATGGACTAGACTGTATGTAATGGGAGGCAAAGTCTTCTCAAGAATGTCCGTGGCGAATATTGGGACTCTGTGCCTAGCACATAGTGCAGTGATGAAAGAACCATGTCCCAACCCTCCAGTGGTAGTCAATCTACTGATGTCCCCAATACTTTGCGCTATCTTCATTCCAATGTCAATAGTCAGGCCTTTCATGATGCCAAAGATGAGCTTGATTCTGTCTGTCGGTACATTAGTGAAATGAGTGGATGGAATAAAGCGTGCACTTACGAAATATAGCCAAGTCTTGGCTACTCTATGAATCGCACTTGACAGTCCTGCCCCATTGCGGGAAATCTGGCTATGCGCTGGATAACATAGGACCTCCGCAACTGTCTCCCAGTGTATGTGGTTTGCATTCCTAGACCAGGTTCTGAAATGGGTCGGATAGTACGCCAGTCCCCGACAACAGCGCCAAAAACTTGTTAGCGATTTTTCGAATGCTCACGCAAGCGCACGCATCATTGACAAGTAATATAGTATGATAAGACCGAATATCATCCTCAGAGACTGGTTTCTAAGTACCGTTCATCTATTTTATGTTATCTATTTGGCAATCGATAATTTAGTTTGGTTTTTATTTAACTACTAGAATAATTGCAAAAAAATTACAGAACTATTTAAGTTGTAATCAGTTATGATTGAGTAAGGGCTTCCAAAATCCTCGACTATCCAATCTATTCAATCCTTAATGCAACTAGAATGACTTCTTCTTCTACGTTAAGATAGCGGTTAACTAAACTGTCTTATATTCCGGTTAGGACATATAATCACTCAACCCCAGTGCAAAACCCTTCTATATTTCTATGATAGAATTTACCACATAGGAGGATTAAGAACAGTAACCTATAATGCTACACAAGTATCGGGGTACTGTTGTCCGCAATTTTAATCTATGTAGTCAATTACAACATATCCAAATCTCTCATCTCGATTCTTGATTCGAAATCATATATATTATGATAATTAGTGATCAATTAATTATCAAGCATTCATACCAATTATTGACTAAATCTTAACAAGTGAAGAAGAAATCAAACTATTGCATTAATTCATGAATAAAAGTTTCAAGCGATTCATAAGGAAAGCCCTAATAAAGTGTTTAGCTCCTAGCCATAGTCACACTAAGAACTAACACAAAATTCATACATAAACTGAATTAAAAAGAAAGAAAGAAAAATTACGTAGAACTAAGTCTCCAATTGTAGCCTCAATCCTTGCCCTGAGTTGTATTGTGTGATAGAATGAACCCTCCCCCCCCCTAAAAGAATAATCCTAGGGCTTTTGTATCTATCAATTTTCGTGCCCTATGGACCACTTTGCCCTTAGCCAATTTAACTTCGGAACTGGATTTTCCGTACCGACACCGCGGCCCTGCTGACTGGCGCCGCGGCGCTTCCTTGCTTTTGTCCGGGTTTTCATTTTCTGTCCTTTCATGCCTCGGATTCCTTCTTTTACGCCTCTTTTTCATTTCTTTTCGTCAATTTGCCATTTTGGACCGATGTGACTCAAAAGAAAAAAAAACAAGCCTAATACTATACTAAACACGACAAAAATGAGTAAAATACTAATTAAAAATGACTAAAAAAGGGTATATAAAATATGCCTAACAACAGCTCAATTGGTTCTCAAGGGGATATTTGGAACAATGGCCAAGATCGAATCCCGTCAGCGGCAGTGTGGGGGTTACTTCTTGAAATAAAGGATGGCCCCTTGTGCGTAGGGATGTCAATGGGGTGGGGCGGGTGCGGAGTAAGGGTACCCCATACCCGCCACCTAAAATCCACCCCCATCTCCGCCCCACCACCCATCACGGGTAGAAAATCCTCCACCTGCCTCCGCCTCACTTACCCCTGGCGGGTACCCACCTAAACAACTCCCACAAATAATAACTTTCTTCGAAGCCCAACCATAATGTTATCTAAAATAGCGTCCATGTTTCTCCTATAAAAAATGGGCGAAAGCAAATTAAAATTAGAATAAAAATGTTGTTTCAATAGATTAAATAATTAAATCACTAGATTTAAACCAATTCAATTTGCGAATACTAACTCCATGGCAGACAACCATAGCCCGACTTCAAATCTATCAAGGCAAAACTTCAAAAATTGATCGCAAAAAGGTCTCTTGAAAACTGCGTTGAAGAAGTCACATAAGGTGAATAAAAATCCTCCACACTATTAGTACTTTACTTCCCTTATTTTAAAGATTACTAAAGTAATGTATCATATTTCAATATATATCAATTGAATCTCCTTCAATGAAATATCATGTAAATAAATATCATATCTCAATGGCGAAGTGAATGACCCAAGTCAGTGGAGTCACATTTTAAATCAAGAAATGACCAAATAAATTAGTAAATAGCCTAATTAAATTAATAGGCGGTGCGGGTACGGTGTGGGTCTTATATGAAATCCACCTCCGCTCCACTATCCATGACGGGTAGCACTTTTAATACCCATACCCGCCCCACCACCCACCAAACCATCTCCATACTCGCCTCAACTGGAGCGAGTACGGGCGATACCCGCATTTACCCGCCCCACTGATATCCTTACTTGCGCGCAGCGTGGTAGTGGTCTAACCTTTGAAATCAATTGAATCACCATGATTAATAACCTTCATAAATCTGTCGGACCGAGGTGTGGGAGCTCCTGGGGTGGAAGTTTCACTCTTGTTTTTGGAACAAGGATTTGATTCTTGATATGACAAGTAAATGTTGTAAATGATGAATGTTAGATAGTGCATGTATATTAATGGGTAGTGCTCACTGATAATGCATTCTGGATTTTGCTTGCAGCCCTCAAATTCTCATGTGGATAATCTTTTTCTTTTTTGTGAAATTATTAAAGAGTTAGAAGCCTAGATGGTCACCCAAATTTAATATCAATTTCCAAAATGACTTTCTTAACTAAAGCTAGGAAGCTAAGAATGACACAATTTTGGCGGATTACATTGACATCTTCTTAAATTTGTTAACATGTTTTATTTACACTTGAAATACAATATGTTTCAATTAAAGCATCTCAATACCTGCTAAAATGTTTCAATCAATCACTTTAAGCTCAAATATTTGGAAAATATTATATGCGTCTTTTCAAGCTCTCATTACTTAGATAAGTTTACAACCACTTAAAATACGTCACCTCATTTAATTATACACATCAGTCTCAACAAGCAGTAAAACCTTATGCTTGTTTCAATTGAGGCTGATGTCTATATTCAAATGGTGACATATTTATGCGGTTAACTAATCATTTAGGGATTGTTTGGCCAAACTTTTTTAAAACAGTTTTTATTTCTTAGAAGTAATTTTGCAAAAACTGTTTCTAGAAAATCTGTTAGAGTGTTTGATCTATAATTATAGACGTACTTCTAAGAAACAGAAATAATTCCCTGTTGGCCCACATTTATGCAAAGAAACTAGAATATTCTTTTTAATAGATTTAAAACTATTTAAAATATTCTTTTCTATCCCATGTTTCTAAAAATTAGTATATCTTTACAATTTAATAAATTTTTTTAAAATTATTTAATTGCAACATTTAATCAAAAAGTAATACTATATTGTACATAAGAAATGTAACGACAATATGATAGTCAATAACTCAATATGTTCAAAAGTTGAATATATTACATCATTACACAACCAATAAACTAGAATATATAAATATTATTACGACCCGCGACTAATTAAGGAAGTGACAATGTTGTGGCGAACATATTTCATACTAACATCATTCATCGATTCATCATGATCATCCATCGATCCTTCAACTTCAGGAACATAATTAGGGTCTGCATCACATTTATCAAATTTCAAATCTTCAAGTGATGCCTTCTAATGTAGTTATGCATAGCCATAGTTGCTGCAACAATTTTTTTTTTGTTTAATGGGAAACTTGGCATTATTGATAATACCCTCCATCTTTTTTTCCACACACCAAATGTTCGCTCGAGGAATGAACAGAACAAACTAATACTTAAAATATGAAGAAAATAAACTCATATAAACTACATTCATGGTTTGCATATATGGAAAAGATATATATGGAAAATAAAAATCTATTTTTTACTGCTACAATCTATTTTTTAACAATTACGCCTCAGTCCCAAATAATTTTTTTTGAAAAAAAAGAACAGAAAACATCGAGTAGTTATCAAAACCCCCATAAAAATTTAAACCCAATTGAATTAAGCATTTTAAAACAGATAACATATCAACTACTTATTGAAAATCCAGTGAATAATTAAACCCAGTTGAATTAAGTCTATGGACAAAATTTTGAAGAAAAAAAATAGATAACATATCAACTAATTATCAAAAAACTCAGTAAATAATTTAACTCAATTGAATAAAAAAAGTGTGAAAAATTAAACTCAATTGAAATAAATCTATAAAAAATCAACATATCAACTAGTTATCAAAAACACAGTAAATAATTAAACCCAATTGATTTTTTTTTAAAAGTGAATAATTAAACCAAATTAAAAAAATTCGATCAATAATTTTTTTTTTAAAAAGAAAATTTAAAAAATATTTGGAGAAGCACCAAATTGGTGTTTCTCCATTATTTTCAATTGTAGAAACACTTTTTAGCTTTTTTTAAATATTTATACTTCTTCATAAGTATGTGTTTGGCCCAAAAAATATTTCTCAAATTGAAAAATACTTATAAAATCTTGGCGAAACACATACTAAATCTTTTCGGACAACTTCAATTTGCATATGAATTACTAGTACTTTTTGTCTATATATTTGCAGCGAGCAAAAGGTACATAGAATTATAGCAAGACATTAACCATCTTTGACCAACAAGTACTTGATCACAAAGTTTGACTGCTCCCATTTACATTTTTGCTTCAAAAGTTGAAATCTCCCACCCCAGGAGCGCAGGGCGAATCCATGATTTTGGATTATGGGGAGCCTATTTATATTTAAGGGAAAGCCCGGGCTAGGAAGAGCCTATTTTGGTCTAGGGGGAGCCTATTTTGATCCAGTTGTCCACACTTTAAAAGAAGAAGTGTAAAGAATTGAGGACTCTATTGTAATATCATAAGTATTACTAGTAGTATACTAGAAAAAACTTAAATTTGAGGTCCAGTTGTCCACACTTTAAAAAAAAAGTGTAAAGAATTGAAAACTCTATTGTAATATCACGAATATTATTATTAGTATATTAGGAAAAACTTAAATTTGAGGTGGAGCCCGAACCCCTGGTTACATGGTGGCTTCGCCCATGCAGGAGCGCTCCCATTTACATTTTTAACCGGGATTATATGAAATGTTCAATTTGAATATAAATTAAATATGTTACAAAACTCTAACCCTAGATTATTAGTGTCAAACTGAATATAATAGTCCTTTTCTAATAATTGTAGTGTAAAAGCCAACTTGCATACTTTAACTATTGGGAAAGAACGTACATGTCCCCATTAAGCAAAATAATACCCGCCCATACTCTATCCTAAATTAATTGACCCCCTCCCATATCTTCAAAATTATAATGCCAACATGATATTATTTTATCTTTTATATATCATGATGATATTAGAGAAGACTTCTTTCATTTCTTTAAAAATACTTATCGGCCGTATATGAAATTTATATGATATGTATACTATACTGATAGGTATTATAGAAGATCATTTTCAATTATTAAAAAAAAACACTTTCTTCAAGAAAACCTCTATGATATCATCATCTTATATACATATACTGAGATGATATCACGAATGACTGTTTCAATCCTTCAATGAGATTCTCCTCAATTTTCTATAATACAATCATAGTATATACGATATACTGAGATGATATCATGGAGAATTGCTTTTGTTCTTCAATGAGACACTCTCTTAGTTCTCCATGATAACATCATAGAATATAAATATAATGATATGATATCATTGAGGACTGCTTTAGTCGTCCTCATAGTCCACCATAATACTGTCATGATATATAAATATACTGCGATAGTATCATGAAAGAAGAGTTTTGGGACAGAGATACTCGAGTAAATATTTTTCGATCGTCTGGATAAAAGTAAAATTATTTTAGGAGGGGACATGAACGGGTATTTGTTACCTTTTACAAATATAAGTATATACCAAATAAGTTCGTTCAACAAGAATTAGATAGGTCATAAGAATGTAGGGATTTGTTGGGTGTAAAACATACAAGTAAGGCACAGCGGAAGTTTAAAATTTTGAGTAAACTTACTTGCTCCAACAAACGTTTCTGGTATGATTATGCGATAATTCAAATCTGCAAAGACATAAAAGAAAACTTACAGTCTTTACTAAAAGTGCGCGCACGCCGATTGTCAATCCGTGCAAGCCTTTCAAGATATTCCTTGCCCAAGAAAGCTAGAAAATCTCGCAGAGGTTTGAGAGAATTTATTTCGAACTCTAAGTTCGTAAAGTGAAAATGAGTTCTATCAAATTACGGGTTAAGTGTCAAATATATATGAGGAAACCCTAAACCTAATCGATTTGGATCGCCGTAACCCGACCCAAATTCAAATTGCAGCTGGCTAATCGGGCCCATCAGCATGCGTTCCTTTATTTATTTTCTGCACGTTTCAATTCTAATTAAATCCAAGACTTAATTTTAACTTAATTAATTAATTTTCATCAAATGAAAATTATCCCATAATTTATTATAAAATAAAATATCTTGATTCAAAATCCGATATTTTACATTCTCTCAATATACTCTTAGACCGAAAGGACAATCGACTTAGTGTGACTTTTAGGCCTTCACACATCCAAGACTTGATCAAATCAAGGTTCACACGGAACTCCTAGACGCGCACGCGACGACCCAATATGTGAAGACGCTTACAAGACTCAAGTAAACAAACCTCATGTGAGATGATAAATTCTTTCATTCGCGACACACTCGATCAAGCTTAAGATTTGCCAAGTGTCTATCCAAATGGCTTGATCACTTTATCTCATCTATATTAGTCGACAACTAGACCATATCCCGTATATGTCTCTCAGATCGCCAATGACTGGTCGACCTAATATCTCCGGTAGTCGAGTGTTCTCTCGAAATTCCAATCGAGGAATGAATCCTATTCTCGCTCAACTATCACCTTCAATCTACTTCAGAATGCACCCAATACAAGCCGCGTCTCAACCTATAAGACATTTGAGCTAGGACAGATCAAAGTGCATTACTCCGTAAACAAGGCGACATTGACCTCAAGTCTGGGCGACTCTATCTCCCACACGCCGATAATACTCTAGACATGTATAACAAATAGTTTATCGCCAGGTATGCCAATACTCCTCAAGAGTATCCACGTGTCCATCACTAGCAACTATTGCTTGCAGAAGTGAGATATACTACATTCTCTAAGAATGTGACGCATCACATGTCGACTTATAACATATCATTGATATCCCATTCTCAATGATCATTAGTCTAGGCTATTTTAAGAACTACACTCTATCATTAATATCTCACACTATTAATGACAATGTAAGTTCAAGGGATGCACATTAATGAATAATATAAACAATCAAATAATAATTCAATAATTGCAAATGCCAAGTATATATATTAATCTTATTAATAATATGAATGTGTTCAAGTACACGTGTTCTAAAATGATTGTTTCTAGGACATATATACTTTCAATCTCCCACTTGGCCTAGAGCCAATCACCAATGTATCTAATGCCCATATTTTAAATGACCATTATGCTGACCAAGCTTAATGGTTTAGTAAACGGGTCCGCTAGATTATTTTCGGGAATATAGTCTATCTTTATTTCTTCGCTCCACCATCTCTCCGAGTATGTGGTATTTCATTGGTACACGCTGTTTCTATTCGTTGATCTTGGTTCCTTAGCTTGAGCAATCGCACCAATGTTGTCACAATAAATCGTTATCGACAATCCGGTACTGGAACAACCCCTAATTCCTTTAAGAACTCTGATATCGCGACAGCCTTTCTTTACCAGCCTTCCGATCCAAATGCATGTACTCGTACGTTGTCGAATCGCAGTAGCTTGCTTGGAACTCTTCCAACTAACTACTCCACCATTTAAAATGAAGGCATAACCTGATCGAGATTTGAAGTCATCAAGATCTGTCTCGAAGCTAGCATCGCTGTACCAGAGCTACTAGCTCTTTTTGTCCGCCATAGACTAAGAAGTATTCTTTAGTTCGCCTAAGATACTTAAGAATACTCTTGATCGCCAGTGTTCCTCCCCGTGATTCTCACTGAATTTGCAAGTCATGCTAAGCATAGGCCACATCCGGCCTCAGACAGTCATGGCATACATGATTGATCCTATAGTCAAGATATGGGATTCTTCTTCATGCTTCAAGTTCTCGCAGAATGGAAGGACAATCCTTCCTCGACAACTTGATGCCTTGACCCATGCGAAGATTCCATTTCTTGGAATTTTCCATGAGAAACGCTTTAGCACTTTGTCTATGTATACGATCGTGACAAATTTCAACAATCTATTAGGTCTATCTCTCAGATTCTAATTCCAAGAATGTAGCAGTTTCACCCAAGTCCTTCATCACGGGCGTTCGGATAACCATTATTTGGTGATTGGACAGAGAGCTTTATTGTCTCCCATTATCAATATGTCATCTACATATATAACAATGAAGACAATGTTCTCATTTGTGCGTTTACTATAAACGCACGGATCCTCCTTGCTTCTAACAAAGTCAAACGATTTGATTGCTTTGTCAAAATAAATGTTCCAACTCCTTGAGGATTGCTTAAGTCCATAAATGGACTTTTGTAGTTTGCATACCGCTTGGGTCAGTCTTAGATGTAAAACCCTCCGTCAGATCATATACACCTCCTCAATTAGATTACCATCGGAAGGCGCTTTAACATCCATTTGCCAAATATGATAATCATAGTATGCAACTATAGCAAGTAAAATCCGAATAGACTTAATCTTTGCAATGTAAAATGTTTCATCATAATCGACCCTGTGCCGCTGATTATAACCTTTAGCCACCAATCTTGCTTTATAAGTCTGTATTTTTCCATATCATCAATCTTCTTCAAGATCCATTTGCATCATACGGGTCTAACCCTCGTTGGCAAGTCAACCAAGTTCCATACTGGTTTATGCATGTATAGACTCCATTTTGATTTCATGGCTTGCCATCTCTCGTGAATCAATGTCTAACATTGCTTCGTTGTAGGTAGAGCTCATCATCATCGTGAATATCTATCTCATTATGTGTTTCAACAAGGAGATTAAGTCTTTCAGTGCACGATGAGTCCTAGTGGTCCTACTGAGTGAACATTCTGCGCTTCAATTTGTCACTGATTTTGATTTTGAGAAGATGTTTGTGTGTGGACAATCCACTACCTTGAGAACTTTCAGAATATCATTTTGAATAGGATGATGCACAACTATTGTGTCATCTATCATCGTCGTGCATGAGGTCTTGCATTTCGCAAGATCCTCACAACACTCCCATCGCCAAGGGCGACTCTAAGTACCCAATCATCATTAAATACTCCCAATCGAATCCTTGTCTAGGTTAATTGACAAGGGGTCATTCTCTACATTATTTTGTACTTCTTGAATTTCTTCAAGTTCTATCTTGTTGCAACTCTGTTCCTCGTAGACATAGTCTTCTTCAAGAAAAGTTGCATTTCTGGAAACAATTACTTTATGTTCCTCAGGAAGATAGAAGTAGTACCCTCTTGTTTCCTTAGGATACCCTACAAAATAATACTTCTCACTTTTAGATTTCAATTTGTCAGTGAGCAACTTCTTTACATATGCAGGCACCCCTGTGGTCGCACGTGTTTAAGTCTTTGCTTGCCATTCCATATCTCATATGGAGTTTTCTCAACTGACTTTGATGGAACTCTATTCAAAATGTAGATTGAGCTTTGCAATGCATATCCCCATAGGTATGTTGGTAGAGCTGAGAAGCTCATCATGGATCTAACCATATTCAACAAGAATTAGATAGGTCATAAGAATGTAGGGATTTGTTGGGTGTAAAACATACAAGTAAGGCACATCGGAAGTTTAATATTTTGAGTAAACTTACTTGCTCCAACAAACGTTTCTGGTATGATTATGCGATAATTCAAATCTGCAAAGACATAAAAGAAAACTTACAGTCTTTACTAAAAGGTGCGCACGCGATTGTCAATCCGTGCAAGCCTCGCTTCAAGATATTCTTTGCCCAAGAAAACTAGGAAATCTCGCGGAGGTTTGAGAGAATTTATTTCAACTCTAAGTTCGTAAAGTGAAAATGAGTTCTATCAAATTACGGGTTAAGTGCCAAATATATATGAGGAAACCCTAAACCTAATCGATTGGATCGCACTAACTCGACCCAAATTCAAATTGCAGCTGGCCACGAATCCGCCCATCACATGCTTCCTTTATTTATTTTCAGACGTTTGATTCTAATTAAATCCAAGACTTAATTTTAACTTAATTAATTAATTTTCATCAAATGAAAATTATCCCATAATTTATTATAAAATAAAATATCTTAATTCAAAATCCGATATTTTACATTCTCTCAATATACCCTTAGACCGAAAGGACAATCGACTTAGTGTGACCGCTTGTGCCTTCACACACTCCAAGACTTGATCAAATCAAGGTTCACACTAACTCCTAGACGCACGCGACGACCCATATGTGAAGACGCTTACAAGACTCAAGTAAACAAACCTCTACGTGAGATGATAAATTCCTTTCATTCGCGACACACTCGATCAAGCTTAAGATTTGCCGTTGTCTATCCAAATGGCTTGATCACTTTATCTCATCTATATTAGTCGACAACTGCACCATATCCCGGATATGTCTCGTGATCGCCAATGACTCGTCGACCTAATATCTCCGAGGTCGAAGTGTTCTCTCAAATTCCAATCGAGGAATGAATCCTATTCTCGCTCAACTACCACCTTCAATCTACTTCGTAATGCACCCAATACAAGCCGCGCCTCAACCTATAAGGCATTTGAGCTGTGACAGATCAAAGTGCATTGCTCGCAAACAAGGCGATATTGACCTCAAGTCTGGGACCTCTATCTCCCCACGCCGATAATACTCTGCATGTATAACAAATAGTTTATCAACGTGGTATGCCAATACTCCCCAAGAGTATCCACGTGTCCATCACTAGCAACTATCGTCATAGTAGTGAGATATACTACATTCTCTAAGAATGTGATGCAGACCACATGTCGACTTATAACATATCATTGATATCACATTCTCAATGATCATTAGTCTAGGTTATTTTAAGAACTACACTCTATCATTAATATCTCACACTATTAATGACAATGTAAGTTCAAGGGATGCACATTAATGAATAATATAAACAATCAAATAATAATTCAATAATTGCAAATGCCAAGTATATATATTAATCTTATTAATAATATGAATGTGTTCAAGTACATGTGCTCCTAAAATGATTGTTTCTAGGACATATATACTTTCAAAGAAGACCCAAAAAAGTTTATACACAATAATAATTATTATTATTGATCAATAATTTGTATTTTGATTTTGATGATTGACAAACAATATAGCTGACTTGAATTGGTTTATAATTTTTTTTATTCTATTCATGTCTATCTCTAATACTTGTTACCAGGACATCTCAAACATTTTGGGATCCTGTTCTAATTCGTAAAAGTAGACCTTTAATATAAGTAAATATACGATTTCAATAATCTGAATTTGGGACTCTATATGCGCGCACCACTGTAACCGAATCACTTTATTTTGATTGGGCTAAGACCTGCGAATTATGAGTTTTTACAGTAAATTCTGGCTAATACTATTTAATAAAAAAATGAAAATAGGGGCCTCTAAAAATTTTCATTTTTCGAAAGCTTTGTGCGGTAGCACATCTCACACGGACCAAAAACGACCTGCTTGTTACTAACGGGAAATTTATATCTCTAATACTTGTTATTAACAGGAGATTTATATATTATTGAGATTGCTTTGTTGCAGATCCGCACACCTACATTGAAAGCATAGTGAGAGTAACCAAAAGCAAGAAGAAAATTTTATGAGAAAGACGAAATCAAATTGGAGAACCAAGATTTGTGATTGAAGTTCTTTTTTGTTCACAAGTTGTCTAGTTCTTGTGGTAGGTGTTTTTGAAGTGTAACTTAAATCACTTATTAGGTACTTTTATAAGAGGAACCTTGTACTTTTGGATTACACGTTAAAATTTACGTCGTTTACTATAATTACTGAGAGTGACAATACACTGAAGCTGATACCAAAAACCCACAATTATATTTGGTCAGAACAGAATCCAAACAAAAGAGTTAACATGAAGTCAGGAACTAAAACAAACAAACAAGTACTAGAAAAAAGGCTGCTCCCATTGTCGTGAGTTG
Source organism: Przewalskia tangutica (assembly GCA_029844215.1). NCBI lineage: Eukaryota > Viridiplantae > Streptophyta > Magnoliopsida > Solanales > Solanaceae > Przewalskia > Przewalskia tangutica. Next base: position 10,319,788 of record CM056739.1, on the reverse strand, counting down.
TGTCTAGTTGAACTGTCACTAAATTTAAAAGGTACTCACGAGGGAATTGATCTTAACTTACTCCACATAGCAAATTCAATTAGGGTTTCCGCCTTGATTTTATAATTTGGCCTTTGGAGAAGCCAAAGTCCAAAAGGAAAGAATATTTTTAGGAATTTTACTTTTAATTGTTGGAATCCCCTCAGAGATACATTTATATGGTAAATAAACTAAAGATTGAAAAATTAACCAAAATCAGCTTGTACTTCTGACTTTTCGAAAAGGTAGATAATGAAAAATAAATTTCGCTCCATAAGAATATTGTAAAGAATGAATCTTGGGTCTAACTCAACCCAAAAAACTAGCTTGTAGAGTGAGGATTGTTCAAGTCCATATAAGAAATTCATGTTCTCATTCCATATCCGATGAAGAACTCTTAACACTCTCGAATCTGACTCTGATACCAGGTAAATAATGGATCTTGGGTCTAACTCAAGACCAAAAGCTAGCTTATAGGATTATGATTCAAGTCCATATAAGGAGTTCATGTTCTCATTCCATATCCAATGTGAGACTCTTAACACTCCCCGCACGACCCGACCTCGTTAACTGGAGCATGAACAACATAATTTGGGGGTCCAACATCGGTGAACAAAAAATTGAAATGGGTCTAGCTCTGATATCATATAAAAAATGTATCTTGGGCCTAATTAACCCCAAAAGCTAGCTTGTATGATGATGATTGTTCAAGTCCATATAAAGAGTTCATGTTTCAATTCCATTTCCGATGTGGGACTCTTAACAAATATAAATCTCTTTCTCAACCTCTTTCACTTTTCTTGCCTTTTTCTTTTACCAAATGTAATTATAAATCATTTCCCTATTTTATATTCTTCGTAAAAACATAACACAGACAGTGTCGTAAGTGTTAGTTAATTGTTGAAAACATAATTGCATAAATAAAATTGTCATTTATCTAACGGCTTGAACTTTTAAATAAAATAGACCATGGAGGTTGCCAGTATTACTGGGGAAATCTCTCTTCCAGAAGAAAAAAAGAAAATGGGATGATAACTAACTAAACCTGTGAGCTCTTTTCTATAAAAAATCTATTCTTAAAAGGATATTTCTATACTCATTTCAGATGATCAATGAGGTCGAGCTTGTCACACATTTTAATAAAGTACCATATCATAGTAGGAAAAGGTCCTTGGTGTTCGAGTCTCATCTACCACCCATTATGAAAAAAGAATTTTCACGTGGTTATCACACAAGGATATGTGTGCTCTCTCTAACAACTTAAGTTTTAAAATGAGAAAGTCACACATTTCAACTAGCATTTGACGAAATAGAGCTTGCCCACGAAATTAAAGCGCGAAATGTCCATGAATTACAACCAATCAATCATCCAGGAGCTTTTACATATATATATTTATATTTCGCATTAAAAATACGAAATTCTAAAGAACTCGTTATCGAAGGATCACATCCGCCAATATGCATAGGGATATTAGTGTTAACTCGCATATATAATATGCTCAACATTGATGCCGCGTTCAAATGCACATCATGAGTGGATGCTCAATTTGGGTAGTGTTCATGCTAGACTTGCGACAATGACGATCCTCGATGCTTGATTCTTGATTATTTCATTCTTTGTGGGCTCCTTGTTATAGGATGCCATGAAGTTTTATTAGTCCACATGCCAATGCCAGCACTTCTTATTCACATCCATTTAAAGTAGAAATGGATTCTTCTCCTACTTGGCAGTGCTGTACCTTGTTTTATTTCTTTCTTTCTTGATTTTTTTTTGTGGATATGATGAAATAACTGAAATCAGCCCAACACACAGGAATCAGCCCAACAAAGTAGGCCCAGGCAGTCCACAATATCAAAGGATGATGCCCAGCCCACCAGTCCAGTAGGCTTATTAGTTTAGCTATTCTAGTAGCTTCCGTTCAGTAGAATCAAAATATACAAATACTTGTATTTTTGTTTTTGGATTATTCATTATACAAAATGTAGAAAAGCTTTCTCAATTTCTTTCTCTTTCCTCTCACTCGTCTTCTTCACCTCTAACTTGTTTTCTTCTTCGTCGAATTCATTACTATGCAGTTTGATTCACTAACTGAATCAAACATGCAAATTGAGATTTGTGAATCTTAACATGGTATCAAAGCTGGTGTAGTGAATTGAGTCTACGCAATTAACATTTTTTTTAGCAATTATCGATCTCATCGATTTCAAATTCTGCAACATTTTTTTTAGCCTTATTCTAGATCTTCATATGGCTCCTGTTACGACAGTTAATGTGGAGGAAACTCCAATTTTGCTTTCAATTCCATTAGATCATAACCATCCCCTGTTTTTGAGTGGATCCGACTCAGCTGGTGGTTTACAAATCGAAATACAGATGATAGGCATGGAGAATTACACCTTATGGAGTAGAATGATGCGGTTGAACCTACTGACTAAGAACAAAATTGGATTTATTGACGGATCGATTAAGCGAGGTACTTATGGTACTGATTTGACTCAGCAATGAGATCGTTGTGATGCGATGGTCATGTCTTGGATAATACGAAATGTCAACAAAAATCTACTTAGCGGAATTTCAGACAAGTCCTCTCAGATCCGCAGCTTGGAAAGATCTGCGAGCGATTTGATAAAATAAATCTATCTCGTGTTTATCACCGCGAAAAGAATTAGCGATGCTTCATCGCGTGTATCCCCGGCGACTTACTATTCCGTAACGCAGATATCCGGGATGAAGTTGACTCTATCGCTCCAGCCCACTTGTGATTGCACGAGTCCTAAGGAATATGTAATTCACCTAGACACCGAGGTCATGGAGTTCTTAATGGGTTTAAATGACGGATATAATCGTGTTGTGAGTCATATCCTCCTAATGACACTGCTCCAATCAGAAACTGTGCCATGCGATGGTAGCACAAGATGAGAGTCGAGGTCGCTAAATGGGAAATATACAGGAGTGAAATATCTCGAACACTCGCTATGCTCGTGAAGGCCTCTTATCCACGTAACTATAAATCAAGTCATATTGCGATTTCAGAAATGGCGGACATCATCGGAGATATGTTACAAGTTACTATACTACTGTGACTATTGCAAGAAAAATGGTCACATTAAAGAAAAATGTTATAAACTCAATAGCTATCCAGATGACAACAACAGCAGAAACAGGAAGACATCAAATGTAGCACGGTCGGGATCCACAGACGAGGTTCTCGATTTGGAAAGCGCATGATATGAAAACTATCACCAGGAATGACACAATTATCTCAGGAGCAGCATGAACAACTTCACAGCATGCTGAGATCCTGCTCTCCAGAGAAATATCAACAAGTGGTTACAATACTTAACCATCAAGCAGGTCGACCTTATGGTAATAATTCATCTCCTAAAGCTCATATGGCAGGTATTCCTACTACTAAGGACACTTATAATTGGATTGTTGATTCTGGGGCAACTAACCATATGGTTACTGACAACAAGTTGATTGACAAACCTGAGATTACAGACAACACAGGTTATGTACAGCTGCCTACAGGTGACAAGGCATCAATTACACAGACTGGTAGCTGCAGGTTAAATGGAGGTGAACTAATTAAAAATGTTCTATGTATACCAAGCTTCAACTTCAACTTACTGTCTGTCTCGAAGTTGACCAGAGAATTACATTGCAGTGCCAAGTTTTTTCCTGATTTCTTTGTTTTACAGGATCTCCTCACTGGGAAGGTGAAGGAGATTGGTAGAGAAATAGATGGCCTCTACATACTACAATCTAGAAGAGGGATGACAGGACAGGTTCATTCAGCTGTTACAAATACACTGGAGGAGATACAAGCAGAATTATGGCACAAGAGGATGAGACATGTTCCAATGTCTATTCTCAGAAAAATAGATGAGTTTCACAATAAGTCCAGATTTACATTACAACACTGTGATATATGTCCTAGGGCTCGACAGACTAGGAAACCATTTCCTATTAGCATAAGAATCGAGTGTCTTTTCAAACATGCACCTTGATGTATGGGGGCCTTATAAGGTTCCCACTCATGATGGCATGAGATACTTCTTAACTGTAGATGATTTTTCCAGATGGACTTGGGTTTTTTTACTTTGTGTCAAATCTGATGTGTCTACTATCCTTAAGAACCTGTTTACAGAAATAAAAACTCAGTTTGACAAGGTTGTTAAATGTATAAGGACTGATAATGGGACAGAATTCTTCAACCTTGCATGTTCTGAGTTATTTAGCCATCTAGGTATCATACATCAAAGTTCCTGTGTCTATACTCCTCAGCAGAATGGGGTGGTTGAAAGAAGGCACAGACATATATTAGAGATTGCAAGAGCAATCAAGTTCCAGGGGCACTTACCAGCAGAGTTCTGGGGGGAATGCATCAAGGCAGCAGTATATGTCATTAATAGAATACCTTCAGTGGTAATTGGGAACATCTCACCTTATGAAAGATTTTTTAACAAAACCCCATCCTTAGCTCACATGAGAGTGATAGGATGTTTGTGTTATGCAACAAATCCAATGAGGAAGGATAAGTTTGGTAGTAGAGTGACCAAGACAGTTCTAATTGGTTATGCTGCTAATCAGAAAGGCTATAGACTGTTGGCATTGGACAGTATGAGTATCTTTGTATGTAGAGATGTCAACTTTCATGAAGATATATTTCCATTTGAGGTAATCAAGACAACTGAAAGGAATGATGGATCACTACTGGACAATTCTGGGCTTGATTCTGGTTTGTCTGGTGGCTCTGGAGTTCTCTCAACTGAGGCTCTTGGAGATACTTCAAGGCAGTCTAACATACCTGACCCTATTGAAGAGTTTGTTACAACTGATGCAGGTGAAAATATCCATACACAAGGGGGACCTGATGCAGCTGAAAATGCTCAGACAACAGAAGGACTTCACAGTCCTTCCTCCTGCTCAGATGCCATTACACAGACCACAGATGTGCAGGAGAATACTGGGGAACCACATGTTACAGCTTGGAGATCATCCAGACTGAGAAGACCACCAACATGGATGAAAGACTTTGTCTCACACTCGCATAATCGCTGGTATCCACTGTCTAATTATCTTAGTTATGCAGGACTATCATTGTCTTACCAGAGCTGTGTAGCAAAGTTGTCTGAGGATCATGAACCACAGAGCTACTCTGAGGCAGCTGGAGACAAGAGGTGGGTAGATGCCATGAAGGCAGAGATTAAAGCCCTGGAGGACAATCATACTTGGAACATAGTAGATTTGTCACGGGAAGGCCATCACGCAGCCAGTGTATAAAATCAAGTATAGAGCCACTGGGGAGATAGAAAGGTTTAAGGCAAGATTGGTTGCCAAAGGATATAACCAAAGAGAAGGAATAGACTATCAAGACACATTTTCACCTGTGGTAAAAATGGTCACTGTGAGTCGTTGTCTCAATTCTTTGCAGGGATGGACGGAGCGTGCAATGTATGGATGTGTTCAATGCATTTTTGCAAGGAGATCTACATGAGGAAGTCTATATGTGTATTCCACAGGGGGTGGAACACAAACAAGGGAAGGTCTGCAAGCTTGCCAGATCACTTTATGGCTTGAAACAGGCCTCAAGACAATGGAACATAAAACTTGTCACTGCATTAGTATCTGATGGCTTTCAACAGAGTCCTCTGGATCATTCTCTCCTCACAAAGAAGGTGGATGGCAAAATAGTGGTGATATTGGTGTATGTGGATGACTTGCTCATCACAGGAGATGATGATTTGCTGATTACAGAGACCAAGGTTACACTGCAGAATCATTTCAAAATCAAAGACCTGGGTGACTTAAGGTACTTCCTGGGTTTTGAGTTTGCTAGAAACAAAAGTGGGATAGTAATGCATCAACGTAAGTATTCTATGGAATTGGTGGCTGACATGGGGCTGGCAGGAGCCAAACCAGCAGCATCTCCTATAGAGTGGAATTCCAAATTAACATCCTTTGTGTATGATAAGCAGTTGCAAGATAAGGCAGAGAGCTCAGATGGTCCTCCTGATCCTCTTTTGACCAATCCTCCTGAGTATCGTCGACTGATTGGAAGGTTGCTATACTTGACCAACACGAGACCAGATATAGCTTTCGCAGTTCAAAATCTCAGCCAATTTATGCAGACACCAAAGACTTCTCATATGATAGCAGCTGAGAGGGTGGTCGACACGCCTGTGCACTGTGGTTGGGCATTTTCATGCCAGCAGCAGCAGACTCTGGGGTCATGACTGCTTATTGCGATGCAGATTGGGCCTCGTGTCTCCACACTAGGAGATCAGTTACAGGGTATTTGGTATTCTTTGGTGACTCTCTTATCTCTTGGAAGTCGAAGAAACAACACACCATTTCGCGAAGCTCGGCTGAGGCAGAATATAGAAGCATGGCATCTGTGGTTTCTGAAATTGTATGGATTTCTGGGCTATTCGATGAGCTGAATACATCAGTGCAACTGCCCATTCCTGTATATAGTGACAGCAAGCCGGCCATCCAAATTGCGTCAAATCCAGTCTTCCACGAGCGCACAAAACACATCGACATTGATTGTCACTTCATTCGGGAAAAAGTCCAACGAGGTTTGGTATCACCAATGCACATCAACACAGAAAGTCAGCCCGCAGATTTACTCACAAAAGGATTGCTGCAGGGGCAACACACTTATTTGTTGTCCAAGCTAGGCGTCAAAAATTTGTTCTTAGCACCTAGCTTGCGGGGGGGTGATGAAATAACTGAAATCAGCCCAACACACAGGAATCAGCCCAACAAAGTAGGCCCAGGCAGTCCACAATATCAAAGGATGATGCCCAGCCCACCAGTCCAGTAGGCTTATTAGTTTAGCTATTCTAGTAGCTTCCGTTCAGTAGAATCAAAATATACAAATACTTGTATTTTTGTTTTTGGATCATTCATTATACAAAATGTAGAAAAGCTTTCTCAATTTCTTTCTCTTTCCTCTCACTCGTCTTCTTCACCTCTAACTTGTTTTCTTCTTCATCGAATTCATTACTATGCAGTTTGATTCACTAACTGAATCAAACATGCAAATTGAGATTTGTGAATCTTAACAGGATAGATGGAAAGTATAGTCAGCATGAGAAAGTAAAACTAATGTGAGATTAATTAGACGAATGGTCGTGCCTAAATTCAAACAATTTTAAATATTTAGACTCGTTATTTATTGAAGAGATCAATCATAAAAATACAATATTTTATGTACATAAGTGAATGCAAAGCCGCTAAAGTCTTACACACATCCACAAAATAGGTGTTGTAGATATGTAAATGTTAAGAGGATGTGTGATCATATAAGATTAGAGAAAATTAATAATGATCAAATTTGTTAGAGAACACAATTACTACATATTAAAGAATAAATGAGAGAAAATCGCTTGAGATAATTTGGTCAATGTCCTACGACCTCTAGAAGTACTAGTTCATTATATTGGTGCAAAACCAATGTGAGGGAATGTGTTAAAATGACACAAAATAGACCTAAAATTGTATGAAAAAAGATGTTGATCTCGAAAGAACTATAATCTCTTAAAATTCATCTAAAGCTTATTAAAAGGTCAGAAAATGAGCACACAATGGAAGAAAATGTGGGAAAAATAATAGATGTACGTGAATAGTAACTAACTATTACAAGCTTCGAAAGGATAAACAATAACGATTACAAAGCAACAACCCTTCATTAAATACGGGTTGTGTCAACAACATGATGTTGAGTCCTTGAATCCGTCGGGTTGTGTTAACAAAAGGATGTTGAGTTCTTGAATCAGTCTTGAATCTTCATTCCAATTGCAACACTCCTTCATCTTGATAGCCTGAAACCAAGAGACATTAAATCTGGTAGCGTTACAATTTCACTGATGAGTCGAGTGATATTCACTCTATCCTTAAGACAAAATTGCCCCGTATATATCCTTTTATGTTAATAGGCAATTATCTCCCAAGATAAAATAGCAACTTGACAAATGAGCAAAGAAAACTCAAGTGTCTACTAAAAGAAGAACCTTGAGTGTTTGAAAGAGTTCTTGAGAAGAAGAAGATCAGAAAATCTGATTGTGGTGTGTTCAACAATTGAGCCAAATGCCTCAATTTATAGTGGTATAAGAATGTCTTTTCAAGTGCTCATGTAATTGCCATTTAAGTATCATATAATGGCCACTTAATTCACCAAGTAATGCAGTCAAATAATGACGAATTTATGGAGGAAAAACTGACATTTGAATGCTCTAAAATCTTCCCATAATCAGCCAAACTTTTAGACTTCCGTCGCACAAACACCGTCTGGGAAGCGTCACGGCTCAGCCTCGGAGGCATCGCGGCTCTAGTAGCTAGTGCCAACCAAGCGTCACGGCTCAGCCAGTAGGCATCACAGCCCTTGTGATGGTCGCGCCGTGGTGCCCCAGCTCCGCGGTGACGCCGCGACCCTTTTTCTGACCCGTTTCAATCTGACACTTCGTACACTTCTTCCTTCATTTACCAATATGGAACACTACTCGTTTAACCAACAACTGTCCATCATTCTATGTCTAAAACATTTCACTTACATACTTATATCTCTATCACTAATGAAATTTACGATACTTGACACTACGAGTGCACGTGTGTGGAAATGATATTTTCGATGTGCGGGATCCCAATTGTTCGAGTCATAAATAATGGGTTATCCTTAATTCCACATTAGTAAATTTCCTACAATCCCCTCTTGAAAGAGATTTTGGCACACTCACAAGGTGTCTTTCTAGAAATCTTTCGGCGGAACGATATTGCATCTAGATAGGTAGTCGTAGCTTTGAATATTCCATAGTTGAATACCATCAGACTTACTTAATGCGCATTGAACGTGATGTCTTGAACCATCAGCGTTTAGTGTAAGCCAAGACAATGGTACCAATACAACAACTTTCCTTACTATGTTCTTCTTAATATTTTGTCCGTGGACACACTTGGATTCTTAAGTGCGTTGATTTGAAGCGGTCTATCCTCACACTTAAATAGGTGGTTTACTACAAGGTATCCTGTTATACCCCACTTCACATATGTTAGACACCATTAAAAGTTTTCCCAAACCTAATCCCAACCGGTGAGGATCATTAAAGGTTTTGAAAACTTAACCTCTACCCATCATACAGGTAGCACTTTAAGGTCTATCGCAGGAATGACTTTGGATTTATGTTTCTTTACAAAAAAATCATCCGAAGTGCTCTTGTTTCCACCAAAGCGCTCAACTGAACCTTTACGATTTAGTTTTTCCATTGAACCTAATTCCTGGGATCTCCAATCAATAAGGTTGGGTATCCACCGTATCAGTCTTTATAGTTTGGATTTTACGCTAATTCCCTATACAGGAAAGAACTCTTGATCTTCGGGCAGTCCCTTAGTTAAAGGGTCTGCTTTATCCTTTGATTATTAATCAAGGAAATGACACCCATACAACTTTGTGTCTCTAACTAAAATGTCCAGACGTCGTCATCTGTGCCCTACAGTGTATAACTGACGAAGGCACACGTTTCTCAATAAGGGACATCCTCTAAGAGGTTGTGAAGTTACTCAACTTCCTTTCTATGCTTTTGTCCAAAGCAATAAACTCCGATTCTATCACGTCGGCCGATGCAAATTTTCTTAAAGGATTTCCAAAGACACACCATTCGCATCTACTTGTGGCTTTGGTGTTCTTCAAGTCTGATGTCCAGTTTGCATCACTGTGTTCTCCCAGAACCGCTGGACATCCAGAATACCATAATCCGTAGATAAGCGAATATTTCAGATATCATCATATCTGACTTAACACCTTCTATTGATCATTACTAGTAAACTGTAGTTCAACTGATCTTCTTTATAAGCCGATACCAGGTCAGTTGTAATGTGTAAAATATATTGAACTACTTGTGACCTGCGCATATCGCTCCTGATATGTGGGTGCACCATGATTCCAATCACTTCTCATGATTCATATCCATTGGTGACTTCAACGGGACTGTCTAACACCTCACAATTGAGTTTGAAATTAGACTAGTCATCTACGTATTGTTCATATTGAAACATCGTTTCAACATATTCTTAGTCTCTAGTATCAAACTAGGACTATTACATGTAATCAACATGCCATCTACGTAAAGGCATATCATGAACGAGTTAGAATTACCTTTCATGTAGACACATTTGTCACATTTCATTAATGGAGAAACCCTTCGATAGTAGAGTACTATCAAAGTTTTCGTACCATTGCTTCGAGGCCTGTTTTAGCCCGCATAGAGATTTGACAAGTCAACAGACTTTCTTCTCTTCCCTGGAACCACATACCCCTCGAGTTGTTCCGTATTACTTTTTTCTTCTACTTTCGGACTTTTGGTTTTCCAACTGCTAGCTTTCTAACTTCGGAGTCAATGTTTCTGTTGTTAGATTCACCATTTCTGTTTCATCTGAAACTTCCAGGACCAAAATGTAAATATTTCAGGGACCAAAAATGAAGTTCAGTAAGAAGTCCAACAGTCCACCAAACCAACTCTCCGGTTAGGAAGACTGTCTCAACATCCATGTCACGCAAGATTGCAGTAGCCCTGGATGTTAAGCTATTCACAGAGGAGCACATGTCCAAGTAGCCGAGACCTTATACTCGTCAATAGATCCATCCACTTTTACTCAATTTGAGTATCCACTTTTACAACCCAAATGTTCTTTTCCCAGAGGAAGATCAATCATCACATAAGTATAGTTTTATCTAATGGAATATATTTCTCTCTTTGTACCTTCCTTCCAAAACAACGGGAGATGATTATTTGCTAATTGTCCATGGTTCATTTTCAACAATACAAACTAGAAGGTCTGAAACAAGTCTATGTCCCCTCTTAGCTTCGTCTTGGTTCAACATCTAGAATCCCTGAGTTTTGTAGATCTGAAATATTAAGTTCCGGATAGTCAGCAACTTTCGAGTGCTGTAGATTTGAAACGTCTAGTTCCGAATAGTCAGGCACTCACGGGTTATTGTTAACCTCCAGTAATTACTTATTTTTCCTTATTAAGTAAAGTTATCTTCAAAGAATTCACCATTCTTTGATACTAAGATGCGATACGTACTACTGTTATTTACAGATCCAGTGGATATGCAATCTACAGTCTTAGTTCTAATACTGACCTGCTTTGGCTTAGGTACTTCAACCTTTACCAATCCACCCCATATCACAACATTTGTATGTGGGATCTTTTCCATGTTTCACATAGAGGGTTATCCTTATCCCTATGCGGAGTTCTGTTGAGAATCGCATTAACGGTAAGGATCGCCTTGTCCCACATATCTTGAGCGTACGGTCTTTGCACCGTTTAACTGAGGTGAGTATAGAGCAGTCGTTTGATGAACGATGCTTCACATTCTTCCCCTCTATCCCTACGAATTTTTCAATTCGTAGGCTTCTTAATTTCTGCTTTGTAGCGCTTATCCGCTTCAACAACTTCATCTTTGCTTTTCGACAAACAAAAGGTGTAATATTTTGTACCATCGTTAATGAAAGTCACAAAGTACTCATCTCCCCCCTCTATTTTGTACTAGCTTTAAATCACCCACGTAGGTGTGACTAATTTATGGAGAAGCGGTGCTTCTTTCGCTATTCATTTGATGGAATGGAAATGTGATTTTTCCTCTTCGCCTACCTCACATTCAATTCGAGGGTTTATATCGACCAACGGCAACAATCTCAACTTCGTTAGCTTTTGAATGACTTTCTACTTAACGTGTCTTAATCTATGATGGCATAGATGCACGAATTACAAATATATCATTCATTTGGCTACAGACATACTATACCATTCTTGGTTATTACAGACCTATTGGACTAGACTCAAGCCAGTTTGCCCAACAACGTTCCTTAAACCAAGTTTGTGACATGTATCACCTCTTTTTAGAGTGATCCCATTCCGTTAAGTCCTTTTGAGGACAACCTCTCCAACCCCTTCTATTTTAGAGGTTGTGTTGCTTCACATGAACAACCTCTTGCCCGTGGTTAGGGCGTAGCCGGATCATATGTGATCTAGATATTCTGGCCCACTCCGGTTGCCTTGACAGAATGAGTATCCAATTTATTTTCTGCCTTTCGTTAGGCCTTCAGATCATTTACGATCTAGAAACTCTGGCCCACTCCAGTCGCCCGTAGGCTTTGTATGACTGAGTGTCCAATATCATCCTATCAAATGAAGGATCTTCTGTCAGAAATGGTGACAGGTTTGTCTCTAGTCCTCTAGTACTTGTCTTTAATACTCTAGTCCTCTTCCTTTGATTGGTGCCCAGGGAAATTCATGTCGCCTACTTAGGATTGTCCATAATTCTAATTTTATTACAACCTAAGTCCATAACTTTTAAGCCGTTGTACACAATAGTCCAATCATAAATGGGAAGGAAAGTGAGATTAAACTTCTGATTTTAAAGCATAAGAAATATAAGCCTTACTTTATTCATTTTAATCAGACATCTTTTAATCTCATTTTTGATAAAGAAGAATAATTAACTTATACCTTATGGAATTTGGACCACGTCAGTCACTTCATTGGATTGTGTGTCCAAATATTTCGTACCATAAGATATAGACTTTCTGCTGCTAGATAGAACACCATCTTCAGCCTTCTCCTCTTATCCCAGTTGATATCCTCCACCTCTCGTGGACGCTTGTTTCCACCACTCTTGGGAGCGGTGACCTCAACTCTTCCTTGATCCTTATCCATACTAGCATGATTGTCAACAGTATCTTGAAGCTCATCATCAGATCCAGAGATCCCACCTTTGACAAAGATAGATTGGTAACTATCGTAAAAGACAGAGCAAAAACTAGGACCAGATTTGAAAGCACAATTGTTGACAAAGACAATGTTTGAACTATTAACAGAACTGGTTTCAACAAAAAAACCATAGCCAAATTTGGGACTATATCTGCTGGCAAACATCTTTCGAGCACTAATACCAATCTTGTCTTAAGATTGTGGGAAAAATAATAGATATACAGGAATAATAACTAACTATTACAAGTGTTTCGAAAGGATAAACAATGACGATTACAAAGAAACAACCCTTCAGTAAATACGGATTGTGTCAACAACAGGATGTTGAGTCCTTGAATCAATCGGGTTGTGTTAACAACAAGATGTTGAGTTCTTGAATCAACCTTGAATTTTCGTTTCAATTACAGCAAGCTCCTTGATCTTGATAGCCTGAAACCAAGAGACACTAAATCTGGTAGCGTTGCAATTGCGCTGCTGAGTCGAGTAATATTCACTCTGTCCTTAAGACAAGATTGCCCCGTATATATTCTTTTACGTTAATGGACAATTGTCTCCCAAAATAAAACAACAACTTAAAAAATGAGCAAAGTAAACTCAAGTGTCTACTAAAAGAAGAACCTTGAGTGTTTGAAATTAGAGAAGAAGATCAGAAAATCTGATTGTGGTGTGTTTAACAATTGAGCCAAATGCCTCAATTTATAGTGGTGTAAGAATGTCTTTTCAAGTGCCCATGTAATGGTCATTTAAGTGTCATGTAATGGACACTTAATTCACCAAGTAATGCATCCAAATAATGACTGAATTATGGAGGACAAACTATCATTTGAATGCTTTAAAACGTCACCATAATCAGCCAAACTTTTGGACTTCCGCACGCACATCGCCCGAAGCGTCGCGCTCGGCCGTAGGCGCCGCAGCTCAGAGCTACCGCCAACCAAGCACCGTGGGCCTCAGGTGGTGGCGTCGCGCTCTCCGCGTGACGCCGCACCTTTTCGACCCTTTTCAATCTTACACTTCATACATTTCTTCCTTCATTTACCAACGTGGAACACTCGTCGTTTAACCAACAACCGTCCATCCTTCTATGTCTCAAACATTTCACCTACGTACCAATATCTCTTTCACTAATGAAATTTACGATACTTGGCACTACGAGTACACGTGTGTGGAAACGATGTTTCCGATGTGCAGAATCTCAATTATTTAAATCATAAATAATGAGTTATTCTTAATTCTACATTAGTAAATTTTGAACAGAAAAATCTACATAGACAATACCAATTATAGTTGGAAGTTGGAACTATATTTTAGCCATGTTATTATTATGTTTGCTTTAGATTCTAAGTTTTTCAAGTGTATTTTCATTCGATAGGTATTTTATGATTATAAAACTTATAAAAGACTTCTAATACTCTTTATTTTATTCTTATTTTTCATAAAGATAGTCTGTGATGAATTTAAATGTAGAATTATTGCAAGTGAATATTCAGTACCAACCCCAACTTATTTAACTTTGAATTGCGGTATAATTTTTTAGTTTTTTTTTCTTGTGGATAGAGAGATCGGTGATTTTTCTCTTTCCATTTCTAAGAGATATTCCTCCCAAAAGAATAAAAACAAATTAGTCAAGTGTGAAAGGACACATTATAGTACTAATTTCCACTAAATTTTCCTTTATTTTTTTTCAAAATAGTACTGATTAGGCCACAAATTATCAAGGACAGGCATATATACTCAAGTGTGAAAGGACACATTCTCTTTATGTGCTACAGAGAATTCACTGTTTACAACACTCAAAATTCAAATTTACTGCACCAGCAAAGATTGTACCTGTTTTACGTCCAAATTTAAGGGCCTTTTGTCCATATAGTTTGATACTTTGATCATTTGTCTAAGCTAATCTAAGCTAAAGGTAAGTTTTACTTGATCAAATTCACCATTCAACACTATTTCATAGGTTAGTATCAATTTTAATAGTTCAGTTGGTTGACTAGCTTAACTTTTATTTTATTATTGAAGATTCAAATTCTCACGTTATAATCCCCTCCCTAACCTCCTATGTAATAAAAAATTATAAAAAAATGCTAAGTTTATAGTTTGGAAACTAAGCCCTTCGGTAATATTCATTGTGATTTGTAGGGACCCTACCAGACCCGTTCCTCCTGTGGGGCTTATTTTTTTACTATAATAAATTGGAGGTTGTCATCATGTTTCTGAATTTTGTTGCATTGGTTGAAAGGCAATTTAATCAGCATATTAAGCGTGTTAGAAGTGATAATGAAACTGAATTTACATGCTTAACTAAATATTTTGAGAAATATGTCATTATTTTTTAAACCCGGGACTTCAAAATAAAATGGTCGTGTTGAGTGTAAACATCAACATATCTTAAATGTGGCACGTGCTTTGCGTTTTCAAGGTCATCTGCCTATTAGATTTTGGGGAGAGTGTGTGATGTCCGCTTGGTACCTAATAAACAGTAAACACACACCTTCCAGTGTCCTTAATTATAAAACACTATATGAATGTTGTTTGGTAAAGTTCCTAATTCAAAAGCCATTCGTATTTTGGGGTTGTTTGTGTTATGCTCATAATAAAAAACATCAAGGTGATAAGTTTGCTAGTAGAAGTCGAAAGTGCATTTTCTTGGGATATCCATTTGCTAAAAATGGATGGAGGTTATATGATTTAGAAACACAAGAGATATTTGTTTTTAGGGACGTTAAATTTTTTGAAAATATGATTCCATTGTCTGAACCTAGTGTTGTGCATCCCAATAATGCGTCTAGTCATATCATGGGTTTTCAATCCTTTTATGAAGATGAATTGGTGTGTGGAGAAGCGGTGGCTTGTCATGATACTCTACCTGCTGCTGTGGAGGACACTGCGGCGTAGGCCATGGGGGTGATGATGGGAAAGAATGTGAAGGGGGTTTAGTGTCGGTGACTGCTAAAAATGAGCAAGTAAAACAACACCAATCTACCACCAGTAAGATGCAATAACTAGCTACCCTACGGGTGGTACTCCTGCGGAGACATCAATAGAACTGGGACGAGGCAAACGTTCAAAATTAACTAATTCTCGCTACAGTGACTCTGTGACTCATACCATTGTGAAAAAGAAAAGTCCTTCCGCAAACTTATCTTCTTCACCAACTTCCTTAGGTACTCCTTAACCTATTTCACACTTTGTATCTTGTGATAGATTTTCTAATAACCATAGAAAATTTATAGCAGCAGTAACCGCAGGTAATCCCCCTAAAAATTTAAGGAAGCTGTAAAGAATGAAGGTTGGAGAAAGGCTATGGCCGAAGAAATACATGCTTTGGAAAATCAATGCACTTGGGTTTTGCAAAAATTACCCAGAAAGAAAGCTCTAGGAAGATATTGACTACAATGAGATTTTTGCTCCAGTTGCGAAAATGGTGACAATTCGTACTTTCCTTACAATCGCAGCATTAAAGAAGAGAGAAATTCATGCTTTATTGCATGGTGATTTAGCTGAAGAGGTCTACATGAAAATTCCTCTAGGATTCGAGATAAATCAGTCTAATTTGGTGTGTAGGATGAAGAACTCCTTATATGGTTTAAAACAAGCTCCTAGGTGTTGGTTTGCCAAACTTGCAACAACATTACAGAGTTATGGTTTTCAACAATCATATTCAGAATATTCTTTATTTACCTTGACAAAGGAAACAATTTAGATTAATGTCCATGTATATGTGGATGATATGATTATTTTCAGCAATGATACGGCGGCCTTGCCAATCTTTAAAGACTATCTTGAAAAATGCTTTAAGATGAATGATTTTGGGGATATTGAAATATTTCCTCGGTAGTTACTCGCAGTTTGGAAGGCATTTTCATTAGTCAGAGAAAATATGCATTGGAAATTATATCGGAGACAGGTTTACTAGGTGCTAAACCTGCTGAATTCCCTCTGGAGCAAAACCATCATTTGGCATTGGCAGCTGGACGATTACTTGATGATCCAGAGCAATATCATCGACTAGGTGGGCGATTGATTTATTTGGGAGGTACACATCCTGATTTGGCGTATTCAGTTCATATTCTCTCCCAGTTATGCAACAGCCTCGGGAAGAGCATTGGGAAGAAGCATTACAAGTTGTTCGCTACTTGAAAAAGAATCCTGGCCAAGGGATATTATTACGTGCTGACAACGAATTAAGCGTGGAAGGTTGGTGTGATTCCGATTGGGCAAGATATCCATTGACGAGGCGATCATTAAGTGGTTTGTTTGTTTTACTTGGTTATTCCCCTGTTTCGTGGAAAACCAATAAGCAACCAACTGTTTCACGTTCATTAGCAGAGGCAAAAAATATAGATCCATGGCATATATTACATGTGATTGAAGTGGCTCAAACAGTTACTTAGAGAGTTTGGGCCTCCAACACGAGAAGGGAATGAGGTTCTATTGTGATAGTCAGTATGCGTTATATATAGCACATAATCCAGTTTTTCATGAGTGAACAAAATATATTGAGACCGACTGTCATTTTGTGCGAAATGAAATTACATATGGCTTAATTGTTCCTTCGTATGTGCCTACTAAGCAGCAGTTGGCGGACATTTATACTAAAGCTTTGGGATGATCACAATTCGAATTTTTGTTGCGCAAGTTGGGTGTTGGAGACCTTCACGCTCCAACTTGAGGGGGGGGGGGCGGTATTAGGAAATAATATTCTGTAATAATTGTTATTTGTAATTAGTTCTATTTTTATGTAAGAGAGATTATAGGAGAGATTTTTGGGAGAGATTATAGGAGAGAGTTTTGGGGCACAAGATCAGGAGTGATCTTTGGTTTCCTTTTTCTATATGACGTACTTTGTATGTATTTGGTGAATATGTGTTGAATGAGATAAATAGAAATTGAGATCGACTTTATCATTTTTAATGTGTTGGGAAGAGCATTGGGAAGCAACATTATGTGTTGAATGAGATACACGGGCCTGGTATGCCATCTTGAGTTTGATAGATGTTTTTGGGGCCTCTGATGAAAGAAAGGTCGCGAACTTAAGCTTCCAAAATGAGTCGCGGCGTAAATTGCTAGGAGTGCCAAAAATTACAAACTATCCAATGATGATATGCTTAATATGAAATGGAATATGGAGTGGAGTTGAAGATTGGACGTGAAGATCCAAGAAGGAACATATTTTTTTTTTTTGAATTTTATGTAGGTCTTAGCCGAAGCCACTTTCTTTTAGGTTATTTTAATTCGTAGCTTAACTACTAGCTCTCCTTAGGACATAATTAGTATATCGTGTAATAACTACTAGCTCTCCTTAAGACATAATTACTATGTCCTATAATAGAGTAATGTGACAAGGCCAAGAACCAACTAGAAGAAGAAGATTTCAAGAAAATAATTCATGAACTAACTAGTTCATGCACTTATCTACATGGATGATACAAAATGGTAGCCTAGAAAACATGAAGGGTTGGTTTCCCATTCGGCTGAACCTAGCTTCCAAAGAGGTGATTCATGAACTATACAGTTCATGTACTTATATTTATGGATGACACAAAAGGATGACCTAGAAAACATGAAGAGTTGGTCTTCTCCTTTCCCCCAAAAAGGGTCTAATCCCTTCCCCTTTCCCATTCGGCCGAAGGCCTTGTTTGTGTCCATTTAGGTGTCTTCTATAAAGGTCTAAGAACTAGTATAAATAGGACATGTAGTTGATGCAAATAACATTGAAGTTATATGAAATATATTTGAGTTTACTCAAACTTTGCTAACTTATTCAACGTTTGTGTTACTTATTTTAGTTGGTCCTTTTGTGGCCCGAACCGCGATCCTTTTGTGGGTCACCCTTGGTCCTTTTGTGGTCCAAACCCTCGGTGTAAGTATAGTTAGAACTTTTGTGATCTAACTATACTCAAGCCAAGGTTCTATCTCGTTACTTGGTTACGTATACATTGAAGGTCTTCTCGTCTTTCATTGTCTTTTCTGCCCACGATTTTGTCCATCAATTTCGTGTTTAATCATTGTTCAAATTACCTCATTCTTTTCACCACAACACATCACAACACTTCACCAACCTCCACCCAAAAGGTCATTAACCAAAACCTCCCAAAACCACTCAAACACCCTAACCAACTACTCCACGTCCTTACCGAGTTCCACCATAATACATTACTGTCCCGGAAAGATTTCGTCACCTTACCACCATCTAACCATCAAGTACTGACCACCAACATAACCCACAATGTGTCTATTACATCCCCTCAAAATGCCTTAACCTGACACCACATTAAACTACCCGCACACCCACAAACCAACACTGCTCGGTAAACCGTCCGAACCCGCCAACCCCCACTTGACTCCCATTTTCGTGTCCATCCGGTTCCAATCCAACTTCGATCAACCTACCCATATATTCCCCTCTTTATATACATCATTTTGGTATCATAGCAAGATATTTCCGTCCGACTCCTTGACGTTATAGCTAACATAAAGAAAAAACTATGGAAAATCATAAGTGATCTATTTGTGGAACAAGTACAAATCTTGAGAAAATAATTTGTGGGGCATTTCATGAGTAAAAATGCCAAGTCCAGGGTTGTACAAAATAACCCAAGGCATGAAAGTGATAAATATCAAGAGTGTAGGGATTTCATTGTTAGGAAGAAATCCGAAGTCAATGAGGTCTAGATGAAAATGTTGATCTTGCGAAGAAAGGTGAAAGTTTAGTACTCCGGCGTGTGTTGAGTGTTCAACTTGAAGAACATGAGGATATGCAAGGAGAACAACTATTTTACACTCGATGCAAGGTAAATAACAAGGTATACAATGTGATTTTTGATGGAGAAAGTTGTACCAATATGGCCTCTATAGAAATGGTGGACAAATTGAAATTTTCTACCCCCAACCATCCTAAACCAAATGATCTCCAATGGGTGAACGAAGATCTAAAGGTAATGCAACAAACTCTTGTTAGTTTTCGAATTGACAGATATGAAGATGAAATATGGTGTGACATCTTACCTATGGATACTTGTCATATTTTATTGGGTCGGCCAATGCAATTTGATCGAAAGGTGCAATATGATAGAGAAAAGAATGTTTATTCTTTTCAAAAGGATGATTAGAAGATCCGGTTGATACCATTATCACCTAGTAAGGTAAAGAAAATAAAGACCCAAAATGTCAAAAAACACAAGGAGAAGTCTGAAGCCCTCTTGCTCAATGCATCAAAGATAGAAGAAGAGTCGAAGAAGGGGAGTTCTATAGATATATTAGTACGCGAAGAGAAGAAGGGTGATACAGTTGAAGATGCTGACTCAAAAGAACTATTGAAAGAATGGGAAAATGTGTTGACGGATGATTTTGCACTAATATTACTGCCAATAAAAGACTATAAATACAATCCGGATGAGGCTACGGAGTCGCAAAGACAAGTGCAAGAATTGCAAAATAAAGGCTTTGTCGAGAGAGCCTTATTCCACGTGTGATACCCTCCTTGTTGGAGCCAAATAAAGATGAAACATGGCACATGTGTATGGATAGCCGAGCGGCAAATAACATCACCGTGGAGTACAAGTTTCTTATGCTAGAGTTGGACGATCTCTTGGATGAATTGAGTGGGGACAAGTTGTTCTCCAAGATAGATTTGAGGAGTACCTATCAACAAATGAGGATCTGAGAGGGATATGAATGGAAGATGGCTTTCAACATCCAGTATGGTTTGTACGAATGGCTTGTGATTCCATTTGGGTTGTGTAATGCTCCAAGCTCTTTCATAAGACGCATACACTGGGTACTACAATAATTCATGAGATACATAGTATCATCCGAGGGCATTTGTCACGACCCGACACCGGGCCCGCGACTGATGCCCTACCTGGGCACCCCTTTCAGGTATACATCAGAGAATAGCAGCAGAACATACACAACACATACAAACACTTAGAAAATAAACATTAACAGGCTAGCCGATAAGGCCACCTTCCGTAAAATATACATAATCCAAAAATAAATCAGTACATCTCTTGTTCTTAAAACCCAATCCACAAATATGACTACAGCACTTCTGAATAACAATCAGGATTTTAACAGGCCCCGCCATACCCCTGAATGTACATAGATCTACAACATCAGGGAAACCGTACCAAAAGACAAGCCTCCGGAGAAATGGAGCTTCAGACACCTGATCAGTGATCCTAAGAATGAGGATCCACCACCTGCTTACCCCTACCTGTGGCATGAACGCAACCTCCGAGGAAAGGGGGTCAGTACACAATATGTACCAAGTATTTAAAACTGGAAAATACTGCAATTTACATCATAAGTCTAAAATAAAGCTGGAGACATGTATGATAATCAAATTACAGTACACTGTGCCTTACTAACAATGAGAGTAAACAAGTGTATACTTTACTGCATAAAAATAGGAGGCTCATGATCAAAGTAGGGTCACCCGCCCGTAATATCATTAAGCAATCCTACTCCTGAGACTATTTTACCTGCATAGGTCCTGTGGATCCGCAATGAGGTCATCCGCCTCGCATGAGACTATTTCACCCGCATAGGACTATTTCACTCGCATGGGCCCGGTGGGCCCGCAATGAGTACAAACGCCGCACTCACATCATAGGTATCAATTCCATGGAATAAGTAGTAACCCGGGGTCTACCCCGTAAGAATACATAACCTAGCACAACCGGCTATCATACGTAACATAAGCACTACCGGCTTATCATACATAACATAAGCACCACCGGCTTATCATACATAACATAAGCAAGTTAAGAAATCCCCTAACTTCTTATTAGCTTTGTTCATATACACTCTCATTTTAGTTTACTTAAGGCACTAACATGTCATTATAAAATCCGGGAATTTAACCCACAGTACTACGTACTTCTATTCTTTTAAAATGACTCTTTTTCATATAAAACTTCCAAGATACTAATAACCGTAGTATCAAGTCATATCTATTTTTCAAGACAAGTCACAATACCTTTAAGAAATACATTTATAGGCTTCTAAATCAAGTGACTTCTTTCTTTTAAAACCTTAAGTCACTGATGCCTTCAAATCAATTTGCCTTTCATTATTTCAAGTCATTTATCATTATTTACATTACTAGAGTAAACCACTCTTTCCTCTTTCCATAAAGCTATTATAACCAACTTCCCATAAAGTCGTTATACTAACTTTATACTTTAGGCAATTTCATTCTTCCTTATATCCAAGAGACTTATACTTTCACACAAGACAAGTATCATATACTTTCAAAAATACTTCAAGTCCTTTAACTTTAAAAACTAAGACATCCTTAATCTTTTTAACAAGTGGGTTAATCTCCTAACTCAACCAACTTGGGCATTCTTAAGACAAGTCAAGGATATCAAATGAAATTAGATTCATCAAAATCTCGTACGTCTACCGTACTATATATTTACAACTACTCATGCTCAAGAGATAGGAAAGTTCCACATACCTCTCCGGCTTAATCCACTTGCCAAGCCCAATACGCCGCCCGTAGTATGTCAACCTATAATGACCATAATACGTTTATTAGCATCTAGCTTCAACGTAGAATATTCTAATTGTAAAGTCCTTTATTCTACGGAAAATTGGACATCACTTCCTTTGTTTCTACACACTTTTCCACCTTTTTCAAGGCCCGAATTCAATAACCAAACACGCCACATTTAAGGCTCAACACATTAACCAATCAAAGGGGATTATACGCCTTACAGGACGTATAAAATTCTGCCCCACAATTCATATGAAATAGTCCAATATTATGTGTCATTTCGACTACAAAGTACAACCACAATAAATCTTTTCCAATTCTTTTTTAATCCATAATGTCGTTCTCGCATGTTATATAGTCACAACCAATTTTAACGACTGTAACTCTCATTTAGATAACATGCGACAATTATAACTATCGTTTCATTTGTATTGTAATTCCAATGGCTAATAAGCCCGTGTTCGGATTAAGGCTCCCAATACTCAATAACACTTATCAACTATTACAGGTATCATAATTTATTTCCAAGATGAGAGGGAGTTTTTACCTTTAGGATTTCGCCCTCTATAGCCCTTTTTCCGCAACTTCTTTTCTCGTCAAAAACGTCCACACGACCTTTCTACGAGTTTATCAATACTTTATCTTCTTGCCGCCTCTCCAAAAATTTCCACTATACTTAGGTTTTCTTTGAATTTTTTAGAGAGAAGGGAGAGGAATTTTTAAGAGTGATCCCTTGCAAAATGACCAAGTCTTTAAGACTTGGTCAATAATAAGACCTCTTCTTGGTCAAATAGATGGGAGGGACACTTGTCACCCTTCCATAGGCCTTTACACAAATATCTTCTGATTTTCCCCCGCGAAAATTCCGCAACAAGGCCTGCGCCATGGCTGCCGATCAAGCTTTCCTCTTCATCAATCGAACTTCTAACGTCCATAACTTTCTACCCCGATGTCCTATCGACGAGCGGTTTGTTGCGTTGGAAACTACACTCAACGAACTTCATGCTAGGATTTTGAAACACCTTTAAACGCCTAATGAACTAGGAGATATACCGCTCCAAAGTTGACTGAAAATCTGCCTACAACATCTGCCAACTTATCTTTCCAAATTTCAAACCTTATTTCCTTTTGGACGTTCTTATCTTATTCTCTTGAATTTACGGGGTGTAACATTCTTCCTTCCTTAGAAACATTCGTCCCCGAATGTTCTTTCGGAGTCAATCTTATAGATAGCAACATAGTCTCCCTTTTACAACCCCTACATACCAATAATGCCACACGTGGCCACATACTAGCACTTAAGCGAAATACTTAAATAAAAATTAACAAGTAAGGGAAATGAATTACCTGAAGGTGTAGAGAATAAGTGAGGATACTTCCTCAACATGTCCTCCTCCGCTTCTCAAGTCATATCCTCCCTATTATCATTCCGCCACAAGACTTTGACGGAAGCTACATCTTTGGTCCGCATTCGCCTGACCTGGCGATCGAGTATCGCTATGAGACTCTCCTCATACGATAACCCCTCTGTCACCTGGACCTCACTAGCTGGGAAGACTCTCGATGGATCTCCGATACACTTCCGTAACATAGAAACATGGAAGATCGGATGTACCGCCTCCAAATCCGATGGTAGATCCAATTCATAGGCAACCTTGCCTACTCTACGAATGATCTGGTAAGGCCCAATGTACCTTGGGATAAGTTTCCCTTTCTTCCCGAACCTCAACACACCCTTCATGGGTGATACCTTCAAGAAAACCCAATCGTCTACCTAAAACTATAAATGTCGACGCCGATTGCCTGCATAAGACTTCTGCCGACTCTGAGCTGCTAACAGTCTCTCCTGGATAAGCTTCACCTTATCCACAACCTGTTGAATCAAGTCTGTCCCAACTAACTGAACCTCTCCCACGTCGAACCAACCAATCGGGCGACCTACACTTCCGCCCATACAAAGCCTCATATGGTGCCATCTGAATGCTAGAATGGTAGTTGTTGTTATAAGCAAACTCCACAAGAGGCAAATGATCCTCCCAGCTACCCCTGAAATCAATCACACAGGCTCGCAGCATATCCTCAAGTGTCTGGATAGTACGCTCATCGCCCGCTTGGCCCGAGGATGAAACGCGATCGAGACTCACCTGTGTCCCTAACCCCTTCTGGAAAGACCTCCAGAAGTTAGCCGTAAACTGGGCTCCTCTGTCTGATATAATCTATATAGGAACTCCGTGCAGTCTCACTATCTCCCTGATATACAATCTGGCATAATCCTCAGCCGAATACGTAGTCCTGACTGGAAGAAAGTGGGCTGATTTCGTCAGCCTGTCTACAATAACCCAGATGGAATCATACTTTCTCTGAGTACGAGGTAACCCTGTAACAAAATCCATGTTGATCACATCACACTTCTATGTCGGAATATCAATAGCCTGCAATAGCCCACCGGGCTTCTGGTGCTCAACCTTGACCTGCTGACAATTAGGACACTGAGCAACAAAACCTGTCACGTCCCTCTTCAGGCCATCCCACCAATACATACATCTGAGGTCATGGTACATCTTAGTCGACCCCGGATGAATAGAATAACGAGCAATGTGTGCCTCCCCCAGAATCTGCTGACGAAGTCCTGCAACATCGGGAACACACAATCTGCTCTCAAATCTTAGCACCCCATCAGGCGCTACCTCAAATGGATTCTTCTCCTCTCGAAGAGCCGTATCTCGATACCGAATCATAACTGGGTCCTCATACTGTCGCCTCTTCACCTCATCAATGATGGAAGACTCGGCAATATCACGAACCCGTACCCCCTATCATCGGTATCGACCAAACAAACCCCAAGGCTCGCTAGCTAATGGATCTGATGGACCATGTCCTGTCTCTCTGGCCGTACCTCTGACAGACTTCCCATCGATCTACGACTCAAAGCATCTGCAACCACGTTAGCTTTTACCGGATGGTATAGGATGTCAACATCATAATCCTTCAACAACTCTAACCACCGTCTCTGCCGCAAGTTCAGCTCTCTCTATAGCCTTTTTTCCGCAACTTCTTTTCTCGTCAAAAACGTCCACACGACCTTTCTACGAGTTTATCAATACTTTATCTTCTTGCCGCCTCTCCAACAATTTCCACTAGGCTTAGGTTTTCTTTGAATTTTTTAGAGAGAAGGGAAGGGAATTTTTAAGAGTGATCCCTTGAAAAATGACCAATTCTTCAAGACTTGGTCAATAAATAAGACCTCCTCTTGGTCAAATAGATGGGAGGGACACTTGTCATTCTCCCATAGACCTTTACACAAATATCTTCTGATTCCCCCCCCCTTTTTCGCGAAAAATCCGCCTCATGTGCTGAAACTTCGTAACACTTCGGGGCTTTCGCGCCATGCTTGCCACGCCGTGGCGCCCGATCAAGCTTTTTTCTCTTCGTCAACCGAACTTCTAACGTCCATAACTTTCTACTCCGATGTCCTATCGACGAGCGGTTTGTTACGTTTGAAACTACACTTAACGAACTTCATGCTATGATTTTGAAACACCTATAAACTCCTAATGAACTAGGAGATATACCGCTCCAAAGTTGACGGAAAATCTGCCTACAACATTTGCCAACCTATCTTTCCAAATTTCAAACCTTATTTCTTTTTGGACGTTCTTATCTTATTCTCTTGAATTTACGGGGTGTAACAACATTCTTATCAGTACACCCAAAGTGGAAACTATCCGAAGTTGGACTGCGCCTACGAATATAAGTGAGGTAAAAGGTTTTCATGATTTGCCTACTTGTTATTGTTATTTTATTCGAGATATTTGTACCCTTGCTGCCCCTATTCTGAAATATGAAGATCTACTTGAAGTTGAAAGTGATACTAGTGGAATTGGTGTTAGTACCATCCTTATTCAAGGCAAAATATCCATTGCTTTCTCTAGTGGAAAATTGAGTGGTGCACGACTCAATTATTCTACTTACAGCAAGGACTTTTATATAGTGAGATCCTTGGTTCATTGGGAACATTGTTTGATGTCAAAACCTCTTGTTTTGTATTTGGATCCTTATTTGAATAGTTTCAGGGAAAATGCCTACAAGATAGAATCTCTAAACGAATATGGGAGTGTTAGTTCAACGTTTCATGTTGGAAACTTATCACCCTACATAGATGGCAAGAATTTGAGGACAAATTCTTTTAAAGATGTTGAGATTGATGAAAGAAAGGCCGCAAACATAAGCTTCCAAAATGAGCCGTGAAGTGAATTGCTAGGAGTGCCAAAAATTACCAACTATGCTATGATGATATGCGTACTATGGAATGGAATATGGAGTGGAGTTGAAGATTAGAAGTGAAGATCGAAGAGGGAACATGTTTATTTTTTCATCTTTTTTGCAGGTCTTGGCCGAGACCACTTTTTTTTAGCTTATTTTAATTCCTAGCTTAACTACTAGCTCTCCTTAGGACATAATTAGTATGTCATGTAATAACTATTAGCTATCATTAGGACATAATTACTATGTCATGTAATAGAGTAAGGTGACAAGGCCAAGAACCATCTAGAAGAAGAAAATTCCAAGGAGATAATTCACAAACTAACTAGTTCATGCACTTATCTACATGGATGACACAAAATGGTGGCCTAGAAAACATGAAGGGTTGGTTTCCTATTCGGCCGAACCAAGCTTCCAAAGAGGTGATTCATGAACTATATAGTTCATGTACTTATCTTCATGGATGACACAAAAGGGTGGCCTAGAAAACATGAGGAGTTGGTCTTCTTCCTTCCCCCAAA
Organism: Przewalskia tangutica; assembly: GCA_029844215.1. Classification (NCBI taxonomy): domain Eukaryota; kingdom Viridiplantae; phylum Streptophyta; class Magnoliopsida; order Solanales; family Solanaceae; genus Przewalskia; species Przewalskia tangutica. Next base: position 10,292,700 of record CM056739.1, on the reverse strand, counting down.
AAGGGCCGAACCCCTTCCCCCTTTTCCATTCGACCGAAGGCTTTGTTTGTGTCCATCTAGTTGTATTCTAGAAAGGTCTAAGCACTAGTATAAATAGGACATGCAGTTGATGTAAATAACATTGAAGTTATATGAAATATATTTGAGTTTTACTAAAACTTTGCTAAGTTATTAAACTTTTGTGTTGCTTATTTTAGTTGGTCCTTTTGTGGTCCAAACCTCGATCTTTTTGTGGCTCACCCCTTGGTTTTTTTGTGGTCCAAACCCTCGGTGTAAGTTTAGTTAGAGTTTTTGTGATCTAACTATACCCAAGCCAAGGTTCTATCCAGTTACTTAGTTACGAATACATTGAAGGTCTTGTCGGCTTTCATTGTCTTTTCCGTCCACGATTTTGTCCATTTCCTGTTCAATTATTGTTCAAACTTCCTCATTATTTTCACCACAACACATCACAACACTTCACTAACCTCCACCTAAAAGTCCATTAACCAAAACCTCCCAAAACCACCCGAATACCCCAACCAACTACTTCACTGTCCTTAGCGAGTTCCACCATCATACATTATTGTCCCGACGAAATTCCTCCACCTTATTACTATCCAACCACCAAGTATTGACCATAAATATATCCCACACCATGTCAAGAATACCCCTCCAAACACCTTAATATGACACCACCCTAAACTACCCGCACACCCTCCACAAACCAACACTACCCGGTAAACCGTCTGAATCCACCAACCCCCATTTGACTCTCATTTTCATGTTCATCCGGTTCCAATCCAACTTCGATCAACCTACATATATATTCACCTCATTATATACATCAGTGTCATTTGTAACTTTAGTTTTGAGCCTTTGTGATCTGTTTCGTTGGATCCTCGGGGCTCGTGTACTCTTAAAAAGAAAATGAAAAGGGGAAGGTGGATTCTTAAGTCATATCGAATTCTCTTGTATTTCACTCTTTTTGTGTTAATGACAATAACTTGTTTGCCTTTCATTTTTTTCTTTATGCTTTGATATATGCTTTGTTTTTTGCAACGATATTGATCACATAATGACATGTTGGCCTTTTAATTTGCACTTCACTGTCGAGGCCCGATCGTTGTCCCGTTTACCAGAACTATGTCAATATTTGAGCATTTATTATTTAAGCTAAGGTTTGATGACTGGTGCATGTTAGGTGTAGTTTGTATACATTGTTTGAGTCATTTTTAGTTAGTATTTTACTCATTTCGTTTGTGTTTAGTATAGTATTGTGGTTGTTTTTCTTTCTTTTGAGTCACATCGGTCATAAATGGAGAAACGTAAAAAAGAAGATGAAATGAGCCTATTTGAGATGGAATTGCACACTAAAAGGGCCAAGAAATGAAGCCTAAGAAGTCCCGGGAAGTATAGAAGAAATCAGACGAAGTCCGAACAAGAAAAGGACAAGGTTTCGGAAAATATTTGTTGTAGTACTTTCAGCACCGCAATGCCATTCTGCAGCACCGCGTTGCCAAAAGATCCGCGAGTTCAAGTTGCTACAGGAATTCCGGCACCGCGGTGCCAGCCTGCAGCACCGCGGTGCCGAGGCGCGTTTTTCCAGATCCGAGGCGAAATTGACCAGGGGCAGAAGGGTCCAGGGCACACAATTTTTGTAGCATATTTAGGCCCTTGGGATAGATTTTAGGGAGGATATGGGATCATCCATCATAACACACATCACAAGGCAAGGCTTGGAGACTACAATTGGAGACCTAGTTCTAAGTATTTTCTATTCTCTTTTATTTATTTCAGTTCATGTTGGATTGTAATTTAGTTCTTGACATGACAATGTTTATGAGCTAAATACTTTAGTAGGGTTTTCCATCGAATCTTCTTGAAACTCTTTCATACCGTTAATGCATTAGTTATTTGGTTTCTTCTTCAGCATATTAAGATCTATTCAATATTATTATGATTGTTTGATAATTAATTAGTACTAATTATCACTACTTATATGATTTCGAATCGAGAACCGAGAGGAGAGATTTGAATATGTTGTAGTTGTTTAGACATAGGTTAAAATTGTGGACGAAAGTACCCCGATACTTGTGTAGTGTTTGAGGTTACTGAACTTAATCCTCTTGTGTGGTAAAATCTATCATAGAAATATAGAAGGTTTCTGCACAAGATTGAGCTCTCGTATATCCTAACCGGAATATGATAAAAGATTAGTTAACCTGCTATCTTAATAAGAAGAAGACTCATTAGCATTGCATTAACAAATGAAAGAGTGGATAATTGAGGAGATTGAAAGCCTTATTCCCTTCATAACTGTTATAAACCCAAAGTATTATCTACCTTAGTTATAAAACAAAAATAATGTATCGATTCCCAACTAGAAACCAAAGTTTAGAAGTTCGGTACTTGATAACCAGTCTCTTTGGACGATATTCGGTCTTACAGACTATATTAATTGTAATTATACGTACACTTGCGTTAGCATTTGTAAAATCGCTAACAAGTTTTTGGTGCCGTTGTCGGGGACTGACGTACTTTCAATATCGAATTATCTATTGTTATTTCTAATTTGGTTTGTATATATTTGGTTATGTTATTTTATTTCTAATTTGATTGCTCCAAAAACAAGTTTCTAACTTGTTCTGCGAGCATCTTTTTATCACTTTTTGTCATTTTTCTTATTTTGTTGGTAAAAAAAACACATGGACTACTACTACTATCAGGGGCAGCAGTACTACGACTACTATCAATAGCAGCAGTATCATCAACAACAATCTAACCCACAGGTTCCACAGGAAGATCGAGATGAGCTGCAGGAAGCCTTACTCAGGCTCACCAAGTTCCAGAATCCTCATGGGCAATTTCAGCAGCCACAGAGCTCCATTAGAGGAACGAGATGAATTGGGAGAAGCATTTTTAGAACTCACAAACACCCAAACTCAATTCATGGTGGAAGTAAGATCCTCTTTGCAGAACTTGGAGACTCAAGTGGGACAGTGTCTGAATTTAGAACAACAAATTGGGCAACTGATGGACATGATACCCATTACACCTCAAGAAAGTCCACCGAGTGACCAAGTTACGAGGAGTGGTGAGCAAATTGTAGAACCTGAACCACAACAAGCTGTTGAGGAATTTGGAGAACTAGTTGGTGTAGAGAAAGAAGAGGTCACTGAGGACCACCCTATTGCAGAAAAGACAACACCAATTGTCATTGCTGACCCTCAAAAAGAATGTCCATACTCTGAATGGCACCCCCAAAAGTTGAGAGTTGTAGGGAGTTTCACTGATCCCTACATTATATAGATCATAGAAGACAAGTCTGTCTTGTGTAATTGGGGGATAATCTTATATATGAGGCCCTTGTTTGAAAGAAGTGTTGTAGGAGAAGTTAGACCTGCAACCATAACTGTGCGGATTGCAAGCAGTTCGTAGAAGGATCCACTTTGCACTAGTGTTGACACCCAATTTTGACCCTCCCGTCCAGTCATTAGCTATAAAATTACACTAATTTTGCAAAATATTTTTTTATGATTTTTTATAATAAAATGCAGCGATAAAAACATTAAATACAGACATAAATAAGCAATTAATAAATGGTACCGCGTTTTACGTAGAGTTTTAAGCACTTAGAGTCCCGCGCCCGCATTAATTAATTTTAAGCCCTGTAATGATTCTTAATTAATAATAAATACATAAAATAAATAATTTAGCAATGACGTCGTGTCAAGTAGCATAGCCGCGTTTATTAATAGCAAGACAATTCCATATTTATTGTAATAATTTAAAGCATAAATTAAATAATAATGCACAATAAATAAGGTTTTAAATAATAGCACCGCATTTTAAAATATTAAATAGCACACCCGCATTTATTATTATAATAGTTTATAATAATAACTTAGGCTAATAAAACACCTAAATAATTTAATCACATTAGTTTGTTGGTTTACCACTAATTAACTAAGCCTAAAACTAATTAATTTATCACTAATTTAATACTAATTAACTCCTAATTAAATACCTACTTAAAACTCTACTAATACCCAATCACCCCAGCCCATTAATCAATTATTAACCCACTATCTACCCGGCCCAACCCGCGGGCCCAACTCCCCTTTCAGCCTATTTCTCCCTTAGCCCCCGCAAGCCCTATCATTTCCTTTATACCAGCAGCCCACAAGAAACTTCACCCTCACAAAAAAAACGCAGCCCGTCGTCCCTCTCCCTCACTCTCCACAACCCTAAAAACCTAAGTAACTGCCGCACCTCACTCCCATCGCAGCCCCGAGATTCTCGCCGGAGAATCCGGGAGCTTCCCCTTTACCCACGCACCCAGCCAAGATTTCTTACCATGAACCCATTACCTACTTTCCTTCCTATCGCGAAATCTTCCACAAATCCCTTCGAATCAGTACCGAATCACACCTAGAATCAGTACGAAATCTCGTCGAATCAGCACCAATATTAGCCCATTCTCAGCCTTTATTTACTTACCAATTTTAGAACCTAGAGTTAGGCTATATAAACGACATGCAATAGGCATCGAGGGGCAGAGTTCAGTGAGGAGAAGATCCAGGATCGAGAGCAAGAGAGCTCAGGCAGGGAAAATGGCATCGATTTAGATGCATGACGATAGAGGCGTCGACACGAAGCGATCGGGTAGTCGGGAGACCATAGCGAGCTAAGAACCACCACACAGAGCTCAGTTGGGGAAGTCGGGTAGCAATCGACGGACACCCCTAGCGATCAACAATCCGAGAACCTTCCTCTCACATGGCGAAGCAGTCGGGAAGTCGCCAGCTATCCTCGCCTTTATTCGCATCGCAAAACCAAACCTCCGGCGAATCCGACGACTTGATACGCTCGTTCGCTCGGAGAAGGTAATTTATCATCCCTTTCGTATTTGATTTCCTTTGGCGTGAAATGTGTGTTATTGTGACAAATCATGTCTAAGTTTAGTTGGTGTCGACGACTGTCCACATATGCGTGTAGTGTTGTTTCGGCAATGGTTTATGTCTGTTAGGCTGTTTCTGAATCTGTTTTTTAACTGATATTATCTGCTATAAATGTCGCGACTGTACTTGTCTGTGTTAACAACTAATCGAATGTCGTCTATGGTATTCCTGCATGTCTTCCAGTAACTGGTTATATGCATATCGGATATAGGTCTGGAATGATATGAAAAGAATCCTTTAGTTCATTTTCTTGTTCATTGGTGTGTTTTGCTACTGATTTAGTGGTATGTAGTGTTTAATGTTTAAGCAGGCTAATTATGTTAGTTTATTTATGTTTAGAACTATCTTGGTGTATGATTATGTTTTCATATATCGATATGCCTAGGTTATGATTGGGCATCAAAGCTGTCAAGGGGGTTTAGTTGAAATGACTTGAATAAGCTTTATATGTATGGGATGTTGCACACATATGTCTAATTTGTCTACTATAAACATGTGTTCATTGTATCTTGGTTTCTAAATTGTCCATGTTAAGCATTTTCCTTTCAATTGTTAGTTGGGATATTATCTGCATTTCTTGGACTAAAGATTCAAATACTGAAGCCTGTCGCGTGTTATTAAAATCAGATTATAACCTCTTGTCGATCGAAACACAATATATGACTGTATTTCGTATCCTGTTATCCTTTAGCAGTGACAGAATTCCAGTGTACCCTTCTGTGTGTCATGTTAACCAATTAAGGGATCTAAGGGACATTCGCATCGACATCTCATATTTACTAAACTCCCTCCTCGTTGCATGTCGTTCATGGTCATATCACGCAGCAGTGGGTGTAATATAATGTGGCATTGAAACTGTGATTGGTTTGAAAGACAGATATGGTCTTTTGCATCCTACCTGAACCTTGCATATGAATTTGTTGGAAAACTAGCTAGGTATAGCATAAAGCTATGTGAACATCACCTCCTGTAGACGACCATCCTCGGTGCCAGTATTAATTCAATGCTTGATTCTTGAAAATATGTATTGTCTGGTTCTTCCCCTGCGGTAACTGAATTTGTTTACTTATGAGTATGCCTACTTCACTGATCCTACATAAATGTTGTCAGTCATCCTTCTACCCGCCCTCTAGTTGTTGCCTGGAACCGTAAATGGTTCATCATCTGTTTTCCTGTGTTGATTTTCTGTGTGTATTCAAATTGGTCATACATTTCCTTTGCCTGCCTGAAGTGTAATGCCTCAATGACAACATGTAGCATTTTAAGCCTTCTGCACTTAACCATCACCTGCCGGAGTAGGCATATAACTTTAGCATACCTGCAATATATTTGAGAACCCATACACTGCCGCAGGGTATGCTGTATGTATTTTAATGTATTCTGACTGTTTCTGCCTAGCAATTACTATATGTGTATGTGCTGATGAATGGGCTTCAACTTTTTGAGTTTGCTAAAACCCACCGCTCCATTTGAAATCACACACAAGCTGTCCAGAATCCACAAATCTCGATTTTTGCATGTGTGGGCTAGGCCCATTCTGTTTACTTGCTGAATATTATGTTCTCATGTAATTGCATCATTGTATTTATGGATTTACACTACTCTATTTGCTGGTTGTCTAAGTTGAATTATATGCTTTGGACTCTGATTCTATATTTTGGGCATATACTAATCCTTATCTTTCTTTATCTTTTACATGGCACGCACCGGAGCAAAATAAAGAGTCTCATGGCGAGACTCATCTTGAGCTACTTCAAAAGAAGGCCCGCATTTATGTGCACTCATCTAGCATAGGAATTTCCAAACCGCGGCGAAAGGATATCGCCATTCTTCGAGTTACCATTATTAATTCATATCCTCTCCATATTCATTTATTGTAACTAATTGTCTAACGTTACACTAATTAATTAGCATTTATAATAGTTAAACCTTGAATCAATAATAGAAATTAATTTAATTTTGCTTCCCTTAAGTTAATTACTTTAGGCACGCCATACATTGTTTAGCATTTCTAATAAACCACCCAATAATCTTCACTTGCATAATCAATCATGTAGCTAGGATATTATTTGTGATCAAATTCCTAACCCATTTTCAAAATTCATTATCATTCATATATGAAAACTATTTTGCTTACTAAATGGACACTTTGCATGCTAGGATTATTTTATAATGCATATTTTGCCATAATTGATTTTGCACTACTACTTCTATGTTATGCTATACAATCGAATAAATTCATATAAATACCTTATGAATGCATGTTTTCCATCAAAACTAACTTTATATATATTAAAACAAAATCTTACATTTTCTTTTGGTCAAAATACATCTTATATGTTTTAAATACTTTCTTTCGAATATTTTCTAAAACATGCATTTCTCTAACATAATAATTAACCCTAGGTTTGGCAGGACAACCGCAAGTTAGCGGATCTTAGAGGGTGCCTAACCCCTTCCCTCTAGATTAATAAAGAACCCTTACCCAGAATCTCATTAAGTTTAGCAGACCATTAAAATGGAGTTAATGTTTTACTTTAAACTAGTTAAACATTTAGGTGTCCTAATTCACCCAAATTAATTAGGTGGCGACTCCCTAGCAACCCTTTTAAAACTTTAGCACCCCTTAACATTTTTAGCACCCTTTTAAACATTTAGCACTTTTATTTATTTTCTAACACTTTTATTCAAGCAGGGCTCGCTAGGATCCCGTTTTCGACTCCGGTTTAAAATGGAGTGTTACAACGAGTAAGGATTAACTGCGTCTGGCTAAAAGACGTTAAAAACAGCGCTTGTTGGGAGGCAACCCAATGTTTTAATTATGTTATTTTAATTTTTATTTTAGTTTATTATATTTTATCTTGAACAGTCTCACGGTCTTGGATTTTGTCTTATGTTTTGATGGCAGGTGGACGGGAAGCTAACTCTTGAGGAATAAGGTGTCAAAAATGCTGAAATTCTGAATACTGTGCAAATTCCATAATTTTTCCCTCCCAGCCCTCCGTTATGACCGCTGTATTCTGTCAGTAAGTTGTCTCTTAGTCTTTACACCTTGGGGACAATGCATTGATTAAGTTTGGGGGGGGGGGGGGGGGTGTCTTATTGTGTTTTACAAGATTACAAAAAAGAAACTAGATGAGTGTAGTAACTTCTAGCAGTCCAAGTTTGATCAAATCCGTCCTCGAAGAGACCTTTTTGCGGATATACTGATCGACCTTATAAATTACAAAAAAGTGACCGGGCGAGTGCAGTGACTGCCATCAGTCCTAGTTCAAGCGAGTTTGTCCTTGAAGAGACCTCATTGTGGGTATACTAATCCACGTTCTCCCTCTGAAACTCGAGTGTGAAGCTCTGAGGAGTCGGACTTCGGGATGTGACATGCTAAGCTTGAAGTGCTTTTGAATTGTTGCATTACTAAAAACCTTGCCATGAAAACCCTATGGAGATAAAACCTCGATAAGGAAAAAAGTGCAATGCGTATCTATCCCCTCCGGGGAGGATTACAGTTTTGTGGGCAGCCTCTGTCAAGGGAAGAGACAATTAACCAAAAAAATGCTTCTCTGAGGACAAAAATTACATGCATCCTTTCAAAGGTAGAATCTTTTTAGGTGACAACGTTCCAGCCGCTCTTCAGTTTTTTTTAACTTATTTTTTATCAGGTATGAATCCTTTCTCGCAATTCTTATTATTTGATACAGATCTCTTGTACAAATCTCCCTCGTGCATGCAATATTTGGCCGCTTTAGTTCTTAAAGCTCGGGCATCCTTACTGTCTTCTGGAAGAGTCTCGGTCTACAAATAGTTGATATTGTCATTCCGCTAGTCCCAAGTTAGGCTGATAGAATTTACTTCAAATAGCCGAGGATCTAGGACAAAACACAAGAGTTGGACTACGAATTACAATTCTCCTTTAGCTACCCTAGATGAGGAGCTTAGGTTAGCCAAGGAATCAACTTCAAAGTTCAGTTCTCGAGGGATCTGCACCACCTTCCACTTTCTGAACCGAGTGAGCAAGGCGGTGGTTTTGCTCAAGTACTCTTGAATTCGGCTGTCTTTGACCTCATATTTGCCCAATATCTAATTAATGATCAGTTGCGAATCACTTTTGAGCTCGATAATTTTGGCTTCGAGTCCTCGAGCAAACTCCAAACCTGCAATTGCCGCCTCATACTCAGTCTCATTGTTAGTCAAAGGAATAAATTTAATGGTTTGCCTGGTCGTGGCTCCTGATGGGGCAATCAGGATAATCCCCAGCCTAGTACCTATCATGATCGAAGCCTCGTCTGTATACAGGATCCCTTCACCGGACGTTATTTTGGTTTTCTTGAACTACCTCTACATGAGCATGAGGCATCATGAACGGGCTATAATTCGCCTCAAAATTGGCCAAAGCTTGAGACTTAATAGAGACTCAATGTTGATAAGTGATATCATACCCGTAGATTTTGATCGACCAATTTGCAAACCTGCCCAAGAGTTCGGGTTTGTGCAATATATTCCTCAAAAAAAAGTGGTGACCACACATATAGGGCGACATTAAAAATATGGCCTTAGTTTATGAGATGCGTCCACTAGGGCCAAAGCTAGATTCTCAAGGTTAGAGTAGTGGGCTTCGTCATTAGTTAAAGACTTAAAGCCTTGCTAGTATGATAAACAGGAGAGTGCATACCTTTTTTCCCAAACGAGCACAACACTTACAACAGTTTCAGATACAGCGAGGTAAATCAATAGGGGTTCATCTTCTTCCGATTTTGCGAGAAGGGTGGTTTTTTCAAGTATCTATTCAGGTCCTTCAATGATTGTTGGAATTTCGGGGTCCATTAAACGTCTTTCTTTTCCTTTAGTAGGCCAAAATATTTTGGACATTGCTCAAATGACCTTGATATGTACCCCCCCCGCTAATGTCGTTATCCTCGCGGTCAAGCGTTGTACCTCTCAAGCATTATTGAGTACCTCTGGTATTTGCTCTATTGCCCTGATATGATTCGAGTTGGCCTTAATGACCCTATTCGACACCACGACTCCCAAGAACTTTTCCAAACCTACTCCGAAAGTGCACCTTTTTGAATTAAGCTTAAGGTTATACTCGTTAAGAATTTCAAAGACTTCCTGCAAATGTCTAATATCTTCCTCTGTTTTTAGGGATAGGGACTTAACGATTATGTCATCTAAGTAAATCTCCACACTTTGACCCAACTGATGTCGGAACATCTGTTGGGTCAGTTGGTGGAAAGTGGTACATGCATTTTTTAAGTTTAATGGAATGATAGTAGAATAATATGTTTTGTGCTTCGTTATGAATGAAGTCTTTTTCTAGTCCAACGGGTCCAACCGTATCTGGTCAAACCCTGTGGACATGTTTAAAAAACTGAGTAGTTCATGTCCAGCCACTGCGTCGATAATGTGGTCTAGGTGAGTCATAGGGTACGAACTCCTCAGACATGCTTTGTTTATGTATTTTGAATCTAAAAACATTTGAAAAGTTTCAGGTTTCTTAGGAAGTACCACCATATAGGCTAGCCAGTCTGGGTATTTTATCTCTCGATCTGCTCCCGACCAGATAAGTTGAGCTACTTGTTTTTGACGAATTGGCTTCGCTTTACTGATACCAGTCATTTTTTTCTTAGTGGGCGGACAATCCGAGTCGATGTTCAACTTGTGAAGGGCCAGTTCCGAGGGTAAACATGTGATATCTAGATTTAACTATGTGAATCTACTAACATTGTTATTAAAAATTGTAACTAAATTTTCCCAAAAATTCGGGGTTAGGCCTGAGCCCAGTTATACATGTTGTTTGAGATTGTTTGATCGATAAGACGTAAGCTCGAGGTCTTCTATTGTAGATATTATCACATATGGCTCATCTAGTGCCACAAACCCCCGAGGTATTCGATCTGCCAGATCCTCCGAGTAGAGGCCTCCCACTAGTTCTTTGTTATACCCCGTATTTACAGAGTATGTACGTGAGGGTGTACGTACAAAAGTTTAGCCTTAGTTAGGCATTATGGACGAAAAAGTTTATGCACAACTCACTAAAAGAATCGTTTTCCGACGAAACGTTTTACAAAACTTGCGAAGGGAAAATTACGGCTATGTCATTTCTAATTTTTGCGGATTTTTCCGAGAGACGAAACATTTTGGACCAACGAGAGGGCGACACTTGTCACCCTCTAATTGGTGGACGTATTGGGCGGTAATAGGACGAATTGGGGGCTTGTTTTGTCAAGGAGTTGGTAGGATATTTTTGTGTAGTAGATGGATAAGGACACTTGCCCAAATCTTGACCTTACACTTGCCTACCACTTGGCTTCATCTTGGCCATTGGTTGGCCTATAAATACCCCCCTTAAGATGAAGAGTTCTTCATCCACAAATCAATTCTCCAAGTCTTGAAATTCCTCCTCTCTTGTTGTGTTCGTCCAACACCCTCTCCCTCTAGCCTAGTGGCTTTGGCCGAGAGCCTCCCCTTCCTCGAGTCCTGGCGAAACCTACCTCCCTTGGTAGAAAAGTTGTCTTCCAAGTGTAGTTACTATTCCTAAAATACCCTAGCCCAAATCTCGTATAGTACTTAGTAGAAGTGAAGAACTTCTAGGGTTTCATGGAGATATCGAGCGTGCAATTAGGAGCTAAACCTCACTCAGATCGACTTTTAACTTGGATAATTTTGGGCTTATCGAGGTAAATAATCTTATCCTTCTTTTGTAATTAGAGAATACATCTTTGTAGAAGTATAGGAATAAGTATAAAATACTTAGAAGGATATTACATATGAATTGAATGTTATCACGGTAGAAGGGTATAAAGAAGAATAATTGAACTATACTTACTTAGGACTATTTTCACGGAGACTTGAGTAGCTCATTTGGTAGGAAGTCTGCCCAATTTTCCGTAGAATAGAGAACCTCTACTTAGAATCACTGAGAATAGTCTAGACGTTGATAGGCGTATTTGACTATTATAGGTTGATTCTGCTCGCGACATATTCGACTTGGCAGGTGGATTTCACCGAGAAGGTATGTGATTCTTCCTATACTCTTGAGCATGATATTTTAAATATATATATAGTACGGTAGACGTACGTGTATTAACTGAATAATAATTACAGCAATGTCTTTTGACTTAAGCCTGAATAATACTTACGGCAATGTCTTGTGACTTAAGCCTGAATAATAAGGATCTTGAAGCATTTCAAAAGAATCTTGAATCATTTTTAATGAAGAGAAATATTTGGTTTTAAACAAAAGCTTAAGAGTTATACTAGCTTTATGGGAAGTTAGGTATAACAACTTAAGAAAGATAAAAGAATCACATTTATTTGTTTACAAAACCTTGTATTGATTTGTAGTGTAGTAAGATTGTTTGAAAAGTAGACATATTATGATGCTACGTGTGTTAGTGTCTTGTGATGTGGTGAAAGGGGGTCATTCTTGTTGGGCTTACGTTGCTAAACGGTAAGTCAGTTGTACTGTTATTGTATCACCTACCCCCTTGACTTGTTATACCGAGGGCTTGCCACCCTTGATGCGGGTCTATACGGCCTATGCAGTCTATGTGACTATCGCGAGTGCGGAGTTCCGAGATTGATCATTCCGGTGTTTTATCCCGTCACGGGGATGCCCTATGCGGTCGCGTGACTACGCGGTCTATTGAGACTATGCGCGATCGCGAGTCCGGGAGGTACCGGGTTAGCTACCCCGTCGCGAGGAATACCTCACGCGTGCATGTGTGACCTATGCGGACTGCGGAAGTCCAGGATTAGGCACGCATAATGATACTATGGGCGATTGGCCTTATTTCGATCATTCGCGGCCTAGAAAAGACCTGTTACAGTTTACCTATTATTGTTCTTGTTTGTGATATGGCACTATGTGCAATTGAACTGATTGTATTTGCAAATGGTTTTAAATACTTTGATTTCATTTAAGTACTTTACAGTTTCACATACTTGGTACCTGTTGTACTGACCTCCTTCGGCCGCGTTAAATGTCGCAGTAAGGGCAAGCAGTGCTAGATCCACATCCTTAGGATCTTTTGCTTTGGTGTCGTGAGCTCCACCTTCTCCGAGGCTCGACTTTGGGTATGATCTCCCGTTGTTGTATACGCTTTGTACATTCAGGTATGGCGGGCCCCGTCCCGCCATAGTTGTTTATCTTCTTAGAGGTCTGTAGTCCTATTGCATACTGGGATGTAATCGCAAAACTATGTTTATATATATATGCCGAAAGGCGACATTTTCTCACATAAAAGCGTGTCTCATTTTACAATCGTTTCATGTCTTGTTTTTATATTCCACCGATTACTCGATGTATGACTACTGGGTGCGGGTAAGGCACGATCACGCCCCGAACAGGTCGTGACAAAAGTGGTATCGAGCGATTAATCCTCGGAAAGTGTCTATGATCGTATCTAGTAAGTCTTGATTATCGGTGTGTTGTGCACCACACCAATAATCGTGAGGCTATAGGATATTTAGGATTGGTTTCCATTCTTCTCACTCGAGATCGTGCCTTAGAGCCGTGTTATAAGTTGGACCTCTAACGTATTCCTTTCTCAGAATGATTATGCCTCCACGTAGGCAACCCGCCCGTAGGCAAGGCAAGGCGGAGCCGCTAGTAGGACACCGAGAGTTACGAGGCTCGTGCCCGCCTATACCCGAGATGGCGAGTTCCATGACGCCGCCCCCAAAGAGACCACAGACCGCGCCTCCCGCCCCACACCGGGCGGAGGAGTTAGGTACAAGGAGATGGCCCACTATTGGCGTGATCGTGGCGAACATGAAGACAGCCGATGCGCAGCGATTCAGCCCACCCAGGAGTACCCGTGGTTCACCCGAGGGCAGATAGTTTGAGGCTACGAGATTTCCTGAGTTGTAGCCCGCCAGAGTTTTACGGGTCGAGGCCGGAGGATGATCCGCAGGAGTTCATCCGTCAGTTACAGAGGATTATGAGGGTGATCAGGGCGTCGGAGACCGAGTCCGTGATCTTCGGTTCGCATCGGCTGCGTGATACCGCAGTCGATTGGTTTGATTCGTGGGAGTTATCCCGGGGAGAGCACGCGTCCCGCCTACTGGGATGAGTTCTCGGAGGCTTTCTCACTCACTTCGCCTCCACGCGGCGAGGGCACGGGCCGACAAATTTTTGTTACTGAGACAGAGGGGACTCACAGTTAGGGAGTACAATGTCGAGTTCGATTCTTTGGCTCGATATGTCCCTGCATTGGTAGCGGATATGGAGGACAGGGTGCATCGCTACGTCACCGGGCTAGATGATTATATGGCCGAGTCTTGTGCGGGTGTGGCTCTTCAGCCAGGCATGGACATTACCCGTATGCAGGCTCATGCACTTGGATGCGAGGAGCGTAGAGACCGACGAGTCGGCGATATCAAGATCGAAGGCCAAGACGGCCGGTTCTTTTGGTAGTTCTCGGGGTGGACGGCCTCAGCAGCAGTCTAGATTTGCACCCCAGCCAGCTCATAGTACTCCCACATCATTGTCAGTACAGCCAGAGTATTCGGGGCCAGGTCAGGGCCCCAGGACTTCGGATTTCCAGGGTAGCAAGGGTGTTAACCGACCGAGGTCTGCTCAGTGTGTCCGTTGTAGTAGATTCCATTCAGGGAGCTATAGTACTACTTCGGGAGCTTGCTATACTTGTATCCAGCAGGGTCATTATGCGAGGGCTTGTCCGACCGGGGGCGGCGCTGGTGGTAGGGCTCGGCTACGAGGTCTGCCACGTTCATCATCTCCTACGATTACTCGCCCGGAGGGCGGTACTCATGGACCAGCAGTCGCGCGAGGTCGTGGCGCGGTCCCGCTTCTAGCGGTCCTCGAATCGCATTTATGCCTTGTCCACCGGGCAGATCGGGAGGCCTCACCGATGTCGCCACAGTACCTTATCGCTGGATTCGATGTGTATGCCTTGATAGATCCGGTTCTACTGCCCTATATATCTCCCTTATTGCTGAAGGATAGGGATAGAGCACGAGTCCATAGACCTTTCGAGGTAGCTACGCCAGATGGTGATTCGGTGGTAGCTCGGCGGGTATATAGGGCTTGTCCGGTGACCGTATACGATCGCCGACCACTGGCCGACTTGATAGAGTTGGATATGACCGATTTCGATGTGATCAGGTATGGATTGGCTAGCTTTTGCTACGCCATGTAGCTGCGAGGAGAGAGTAGTGCGGTTCCAGCTCTGAGAGCCATTGTCGAGTGGGAGGAACATCAGACGCCGAGAGGTAGGTTTATTTCCTACCTCGAGGCTAGGAAGATGGTGCGAGGCGGTACATCTACCATCTCGTTCGGGTGTTTGATACTGAGGCTGCAGTGCCAAATTTTTAGTCGATTCGATGAGTCGAGAGTTCCCGGGCGTGTTTCAGACGACCTCCCGTATCCCGAGGGAGATTGAGTTTTGTATTGATGTGCTGCCAGACACTCGGCCTATTTCCATTCCGCCATACAGAATGGCACCTGCCGAGTTGAGAGAGTTGAAGGACCAGCTGAGAGATTTGCTGGAGAAGGGCTTCATCAGACCTAGTGTTTCTCCCTGGGGAGCGCCGGTATTGTTCGTAAAGAAGAAGGACGGGACGCTGCGCATGTGTGTTGATTACAGGCAGCTGAACAAGGTGACCATTAAGAACAGATACCCCCTTCCCAGGATTGATGATTTGTTCGACCAGCTGCAGGGTGCGAGATATTTCTCCAAGATTGATCTGCGATCGGGCTATCATCAGGTACGAGTCAGAGAGGCGGATGTCCCAGGATCGCATTCGGACCCTGACGCATTATGAGTTCAGGGTCATGTCTTTTGGGTTGACCAATGCTCCGGCGGTATTCATGGATTTGATGAACCGAGTGTTCAAACCATTTTTGGACACGTTTGTGATAGTGTTCATTGATGATATCTTGGTTTATTCTCGCTCAGAGCAGGAGCATGCGGAGCATTTGAGGACTGTGCTGAGAGTTCTCCAGGATCAGCAGTTATACGCCAAGTTTTTGAAGTGTGAGTTCTGGTTGACTTCGGTGGCTTTTCTTGGGCATATTGTCGGGGCTGATGGTATTTAGGTGGATACGGCCAAGATCGAGGCAGTCAGGAGTTGGCCTCGACCTACTCAGCAGGTTCGCGATTTTGGGCCTGCGAGTTATTATCGGTGGTTCGTAGAAGTTTGCTTATCTACGCACCATTGACTAGGGCCGACTCGGAAGCGGCTAAGTTTGATGGGTGATGCGTGTGGCGGGGTTTCGATCGGCGAGAGATCGACGACCGCCGTTCTTACTCTTCCGGAGGGTCGAGCGGTTATGTCGTGTATTGTGATCGTCGCATCGGGTTGGGATGTGTGTTGATGCAGCAGGGCAAGGTTATAGCGTATGCATCCCGACAGCTTAAGAAACACGAGAGGAACTACCCCACCCATGATTTGGAGTTGGCAGCGGTGATTCATGCCTTGAAGATCTGGAGGCACTATTTGTGTTATACCCCGTAGTTCTGACCCTACGTATGAGAGCGTACGAAAGAATGTAAGACTTAAAATTTTCAAAGGATAGATTGACGGATTATTCCGGACGGGTTTTTAGTCAACTTTAAGGCGAGTTATGACCCGGTACATTGAGAGTTCCTAAGTGGTTCAAAGGCCCAAGGCGTAGTTCGTTGAGTCTAGATTCCAACGCAACCAACCGTTCGTCGATAGGACGTCGGAGTAGAAAGATATGAGAATTACAAGTTCAGTGCGCAGTCGGACAGAAATGTGTTTCGGAAAAGGGCGACAGGGCCGCGGCGCCTAAAGTACTGTAGGGTCGCTGAAGTTTCATCGCCTTGCCGAAGCGAGGTCGCGCCGAAGATCCGAGGGTCCGCAGGAGTTGCGCGACGCGCGCGGCCGGCAGCGGCAGGCGGGATTTTTGGGCGGAAAAACTTAGGTAAGTCTGTTTTCTCTTTTAAAAAGGCTATGGGAGGGTGACAAGTGTCCCCCCCCCCCCATCCGATTTTTCTTGCATGGCTTATATTGACCAAGTCTTGTAGACTTGATCATCTCTCAAACACCTTCCTCTCTCTAAAAATCAGCTCCTCCTTCTCTCTAAAAACCCAAGAAAAATCTGAATAGTTTAGAACCAAAAAAGAAGCTTGTAGCTAGCTTGTTGGCATTGTTGTGGTGGTGTTCTTGGCAAGGAAGCTAGCAATATTTGGAATAAGTTTTGGCTAAAACTTTAAGGTAATGATTCTTCCTTTAGATTTAGTTTTGCATGTTAAGAAGAAAGGACTTGTGGTAGTAAATAATGCTCTTAGAGTCATTGCATGCTAGAAATGTGGTTTGGATATGAAGAATGGGTTAAGAAGAGATTATGAGCATGTTGTAGCCTAAAAACTACCTTAGAATTGTTAAGTGAATTGTTGTAAACATATGGGCAGAATTTTGGGTATGTAATCCCTTTGAATTGTTGGATTGATTGAACCTTAAATGTGGTGTTTTTGATGATAAATTCGGCCTTGAGAAAGGTGGCAAAGTGAGTAGAAACAAAGGAAATGCTGCCCAATTTTCCATAGAATTTAGTGGCCTTGAAATTAGATTGTTCTACTTTGAGATTAGAGGTTAACAAACGTATCATGATTATTATAGGTTGAAATATTACTTATGTAGTTGAGCTTAGCAAGTGGATTGACCAAAGAGGTATGTGAAGTTTTCCTATCTCTTGGCATGAATAGATGAAACTATGTAGTACTGAGACGTCTGAGATTTGGTATTCTTACTTGTTTGAGTATATAATGACTTGTTTCGTTTTAAGAACGTATAAATCCCTTGGTTAGGGAAAAAGTATGATTTTACTAAAGTATAGAGTTAATATAACAACTTTATGGGAAGTTGGTTTATTAGCTTCATAAAAGGTTAATGAGAAGAGATTTACTCTAAAAGTAAGATAAGTATATGAAGAGGCAAATTGATTTTAAGGTATCAATTGCCCAAGAGTTTTATGTATAAAGAGTCATTTTTAAAAGAGTTGAAGTATGTAGTACTTGGGTTAAATTCCCGGTTTTCTTTTATTAAAGATATGATTAAGTGCCTTAAGTAAACTAAAATGAGAGGGTATATGAACAAGACTAATAAGAAGTTATAAGTTTCTTAACTTATTTATGATTATGATATGATGACAGTTTGAGCTAGGGTAAGAGTATATCTGAGGGGCAAGCCCCAAGATCGTTATACCACCTTCTCCAGGGTAAGAGTATGTCTGAGGGGCAAGCCCCAAGATCGTCATACCACCTTCTCCAGTGTAAGAGTATATCTGAGGGGTAGATCCAAGATCGTCATACCACATTCTCCAGTGTAAGAGTATATATGAGGGGTAGATCCAAGATCGTTATACCATCTGCACCAGTGTAAGAGTATATCTGAGGGGCAAGCCCCAAGATCGTTATACCATCTGCTCCAGTGTAAGAGTATATCTGAGGAGTACAGCCCCAAGATCGTTATACCATCTGTTTCAGGGTAAGAGTATATCTGAGGGGAAAGTCCCCAAGATCGTTATACCACCTGTTCCGTGGATTTGCTACCCATGATGCGAGGAATACCTCATGCGAGTCCTTATGGGCTTATGCGGGTGAAATAGTCCCATGCCGGCGGGTACAGCCGATGCGAGGAGTACCTCATGCGGGTCCACAGGACCCATGCGGGTGAAATAGTCCCAGGAGTAGGATGGTTTTATTGATACCACGGGCGAGGTACCCCGTTTTGATCATGAGCCTCCTATTTTATGCAGTATCACATATATATATATATATACTTGTCACTCTCATTGTTAGTAAGGCACGGTAAAAGGTATTTTATTGACTTCCATGACTCGACACTTTCGGACTTATGATATCATTACTATAGTATTTTCGACTTTGCATACTTGGTACATATCGTGTCGACCCTTCCTGGCTGCGTCACGCCGCAGGGTAAGCGATTGAGGATCCTCGTTCTTAGGATCACTACTCCGATGTCGAAGCTCCATCCTCGGAAGCTTGTTTATCGTACGGATACTCCCTGATGCTATAGGTGTTTTGTACATTCAGGGGTATGGCGGGGCCCTGTCCCGCCACAGTTGTTATCTTTAGAGGTCTGTGGTTACCTATGTGTTTTGGGCTATAAGAACCAGTTGTATTATAAATACTTTGTTTAAGTATGTTTATGGAAGGCACTTTATCGGTACCGGTGATGTTTTACCCTTTATAAAGTTATGTATGTTCACGCTATTCTCTCGACATATACCGACAGGTACCCTGCAGGGTACTACCATGGCCCCGGCCGGGTCGTGACAAAAGTGGTATCGAGCGATTAGTCTCGGAAAGTGTCACCGCACTGTCCTGCAGTAGTCTTGATTATCTGTCACGACCGAACCGGACCGTGACCTGCCTTAACCCGGCACCCTAGTGACACAACATCGAGAAAACCAATGAATGTAAACTCAAGATAAACAACCATTAAGATATAGAATAGTCTAGCCCAAAATGGCTAACCCAAAAGCACATAAACCAAACAGTTACATCCTTAACGAACCAAGTTTTGACAAGACTACAGGCCTCTAAGAATGAATAACACTATGACGGGACAGGGCCCCGTCATGCCCCTGAATGTACAAAATATCAACGACTCCAGGGAGAACCATACCAAAAGTCGAGCCTCCGAAGAAATGGAGCTCCTGACACCTGAGTACAAGATCCTAGGAATGAGGATCTACCACCTTCTTTCCCTTACCTGCGGCATGAACGCAGCCCCCGAGGAAGGGGGTCAGTACACAACGTACCAAGTATGTAAAACTGGAAAATACTGTAGTAATATCATAAGTCCAAAATACACTGAAGTTATAGATAAAACCAAATTATGTTGCACTGTGCCTTACTAATAATGAGAGTAACAAGTATACATTTTATAGCATAAAAATAGGAGGCTCATGATCAACAGGTACCTCGCCTGCGTAGTATCATTAAGCAATCCTACTCGGGACTATTTCACCCGCATAGGTCCCGTGGACCCGCATGAGGTCATCCGCCTCGTCATAGGACTATTTCACCCGCATGGGACTATTTCACCCGCACGGATCCCGTGGATCCGCACGAGTACCATCGCGTGCTCGCGTGGGACTATTTCACCCGCACGGATCCTATGGTCGGATCCGCACGTAGTACAAGCGCCGCACTCGCATCATGGGTAGCAAATCCATGGCATAAATAATAACCCGGGGTTTACCCGTAACAATATAAATATATATAACATAGCTCATCCGGCTAATAAACATAACATAAGCACTACCGGCCTATCACATCACAACATAAGCACTACCGGCCTATCATAACTTAAGCAAGTTAAGAATCATCTAACTTCTTATTAATAGTATTAATACATCCTCTCATTTTAGTATACCTAAGGCACGATCATGTCTTTTAATAAAAATCCGGGAATTTAACCCAAGTATCATGACTTAACCTTTTAAGGAATAACTCTTTTTTTATACAAAAATTCCAAGATGCTAATCACCATAGTATCAAGTTAAGATTTCTTTTCAAAGCAAGTCACATTTCCTTTTAAAACTATCTCAAGCTTCTAAATTAAGTGACTTCATTTCTTGTAAAACCTTAGGCAATTCATGCCTTAAAACCATTTTCCTTCCACAAGTTCAAATCATCAAAACCTTTCTCCATTAAACTTTCACAAACTAATATAACCAACTCCCCATAAAGCCGTTATATTAGAGTTAAACAATAGTAAAACACATTCCCTTAAGTCCAAGGGATTTTTATACTTTTCTTTTAAAACGAAGCAAGTATCAAATACTTATAACAAACGAAGATTTCCAAATCTTGACGTCACCGTACTACATAGGTACAACTAATCATGCTCAAGAGATAGGAAAGCTCCACATACCTCTTGGTCGATCCACAAGCTAAGTCCAATTTACCGCACGTAGTATGTCAACCTAAAATGACCACAATACGCTTATCAAGCTCTAATTACAATGCAGAATTTTTCCAAGTTAAAGTCACCAATTTCCTACGGAAAATCGGGCAGCGTTCCTTTGTTTCTACGCATTGCCACCTTTTCCAAGGTCGATTTTTAACGCTCAAATGCCATGTTTAAGGCTCAACAACCAACCAACACTAGGGGTTTACACACCTAAACTTTGGTGTAAAATTCAGCCCCACAAGTTACAACAACTAACCCAACAAGTCTAATGTAGTATTTAGGCAACAACATGCTCATAATATCCCCCTAACCAATTCTTTCATAATCAACCCCATTTCTTACATGCAACTACTCTAAGTGCATTTTTTCCAACTACAAGTTCTTCCTATTAAACATGAAACACCCAATACTAACTACAAGAGAAGAAATGTTACCTTAAGTTTTAGCCAAACTTATTCCAACACCTTGCTAGCCTTTTTCTCCAAGAACACCACCACAATAGTCTTCACAAGCTTGTAATAACCTTTCCTTCCTATTACACTTTTCGATTTTTCCTTAGGCTAGAATTCCTCTTGGGAATTTAGAGAAGGATGAGCTTTTAACTTAGAGAGAGATGGAGTGTAAAGATGAAAAGTTGAAAGAAATGACCAAGTCTTGGTCAATATAATGCATGTAGCAGAAATCGGATGGGGACACTTGTCACCTCCCATGGCCTCTTTTAAAACAAAAATCGACTTTCTAAGTTTTTTCGCCCAAATTTCCCGCTCGGCGCGCCCGCTTCCCCGGCGCAGACTCCCGCGACTGATCTTTAGGCGCCACACCGCTTCCGTGCGCGCTGGAACTTCAGCGCCACCGCACTTCACTCGCTGGCGCGCGCCCCGCCTCCGGCGACTCTGAGGCCCCTGAACGTGTTTCTCTAATTTCTCGCACGGCCCCACACGCACGGCCCGAACCACGGGGTATAACATTATCGGTGTGTCGTGCACCATATCTATAGTCAGGAGGCTGCAGGATATTTAGGATTGGTTTCCATTCTTTCACTCTAAGATCGTGCAATAGAGCTGAGTTATAGGTTGAACCTCCTCTGATGTTTTCCTTTATGTATCAGTTATGCCTCCACGCGCGCAACCGCGCCCGAGAAGGGCAAAGCGGTGAGAGTCTTGCTAGTGGGACGCGGAGAGTCACGAGGCACAGCCCGATCCTTACGAAGATGATGTTTAGGCGGCGAGTTCCGTCGTCGCCGCCTCAGCCAATTTTGAAGCGTGAGCGGCTCACGAGATCGCGATGCACGACCTTGATCGATCCGTCGAAGTTTCGAGCGTATTCCCAGCGAGCTTTGTATCCTCCCGGAGAGAGATTGAGTTTTGTATTGATTTGGCGCGGACACTCGGCCGATATCTATTCCGCCATACAGGATGTCACCGCCGAGTTGAAGGAATTGAAGGACCGGTGAAAGATTTCTTTGGAGAAAGGGCTTTATTAGGCCAAGTGTTTCTCCTTAGGGAGCACGGTGTTATTTGTAAAGAAGAAGGATGGGGCCGCGTATGTGTATTGATTCTGAGGAAGCTAAACAAGGTAACTATCGAAACAGATATCCTCTCCCGATTGACGATTTGTTTGACCGGTTGCGGTGCAAAGTGTTTTTCCAAAATAGACTGCGATGCGGTTATCATCAGTGCGAGTTAGAGATAGATATCCCAAAGATCGCATTCAGACCGGTATGGGCACTATGAGTTCAGGATGATGTCTTTCGGGTTGACCAACGCCCCATCAGTATTCATGGATTTGATGAATAGGGTGTCCAGGCCATACTTGGATATGTTCGTTATAGTGTTTATCGATGATATCTTGGTATATTCGCGCCTGAGCGAGGAGAATACTGGTCATTTGAGGGCGGTATTGGGAGTCCTCCGAGGCCGTGATTGTATGCCAAGTTCTCGGTGCGAGTTAGTTAGCCGGTGGCTTTCTTAGGGCATGTCATCGGGTAGATGGTATTCGAGTTGATCTGGCTAAGATTGAGGCGATCAAGACTTGGCGCACCACTACTGCCGAGGTGCGCGCTTCTTGGGCCTTGCGAGTTATTATCGGCGGTTTGTAGAAGTTTGCTTCTATTTCAAACCTTTGACTAAGTGACTCGGAAAGCGGCTATGTTCCGTGGACGGATACTTGTGAGAAAGTTTCGATTGCTAAAGGAGAAGTTGTGGCGCCCAGATTCTTACTCTTCCGAGGGCTTAGATGGATATGTGGTTTATTGTGGACGCGTCAGTGTCGGGCTTGGAGTGCGTCTTGATGCGGCCTGGCGAGTTATAGCTTATGCATCTCGGCGGCTTAGGAAACATGAGAAGAACTATCCCGCATGACTTGGAGTTAGCGGCGATGATTCATGCTTTAAAGATCCGAGGCATTATTTATATGGAGTTCATGTGGACATTTACACGGACCAAGAGTCTCGATGCATCTTCGGCGGAGGAGGCGAACTTGCGTCGAGAGGCGGTGGTTGGAGCTACTTAAGGATTACGATGTTGATATTCTATACCACCGGGAAGGCGATGTAGTTGCGGATGCCCTTAGTCGCGATCGATGGGTAGTGCATGCGATGTTCACGAGAAAGAGGGATATGGTCCGAGAGTTACATCAGCTAGCGAGCCTTGGGGTTCATTTGGTTGATTCTGATAGTGATGGAGTTCGGATTCGAGAGGTTGCCGAGTCTTCTATCGTCGAGGAGGTGAAGAGGCAACAGTATGAGGATCTGGTGTTGGTACGGTACCGAGATGCAGCTCTCCAGAAGGAGAAGAGTCTATTTGAGGTAGCGCCTGATGGAGTGCTAAGATTCGGGCGGTTGTGTGTTCCGATGTGACAGACCGTCGGCGGTAGAGAGGCACGGTGCTTTCGTTATTCTATTAATCCGGTGCGACTAAGATGTATCATGACCTCGGTCGTGTATTTGTGGGATGGCCTAAAGAGGATGTTGCGGAGTTCGTAGCACGGTGCGAATTGTCGCCGAGTTAAGATTGAGCACGAAGCCGGTGCATTGCGAGCCATTGATATTCGACTTGGAAGTGGGAGGTGATAAATATGGATTTTATTACGGGACTACCTACTCGGAGGAAGCATGATTCCATTTGGGTGATTGTCGACAGTGGCGAAATCAGCCCATTTTCTTCCGATCGAGCAGCGTTTTGGTGAGGACTATGCGGATTATATATTAGGGAGATTGTGAGGCGCACGGAGTCGGTGTCGATTATATCAGATAGAGGCGGTTCTCGGCTAACTGGAGGTCTTTTCAGATGGGATTAGGGACACGAGTGAGTCTCGATGACGTTTCACTCTCGGTAGCCGACGGACGGGCGGCGCACTATCCGAACAACGAGGATATCTGCGGGCTTGTGTTATTGATTTCGAGGGTAGCTGGGAGGATCATTTGCCTCTTGTAGTTTGCTTACAACAACGGCTACCATTCCAAAGATTCGATGGCGCGCCTTATGAGGCCTTATACGGGAGAAGTGCAGTCACCGATAGCTGGTTCGAGTGGGAAGTTCGATTAGTCGGACCGCACTTAGTTCAACGAAGCGATGGATAAGGTGAAGCTTATCCGTGAGGCGGTTGTTAGCGGCTCAGTCGCGAGAAGTCGTATGCGGATCATCGCCGACACTTGGAATTTGAGATAGATGATTGGGTTTTTCTAAGGTATCGCCCATGAAGGCGTGATGAGATTTGGAAAGAAGGAAGCTTAGCCCAAGGTACATTGGGCGTATCGGATTGTCGTAAGGTAGGCGAGGTTGCTATGAGTTAGATCTTCCGTCCGATTTGGAGGCGGTACATCCGATTTTCCATGTGTCCATGTTGCGGAAGTGTATTGGAGATCCATCTAGAGTGCACCGGTTCGGGATGTCCAAGTGACGGAGGAGTTGTCGTATGAGAGAGTCCCATAGCGATACTCGATCGTCGTGTTAGACGACTACGACGAAAGAGCGTGGCTTCGTCAAGGTCTATGGCGGAGCGAGCAGGGGAAGAAATGACGAGGCGAGAGGATGACATGAGGAAGAAGTACCTCACCTATTTCCTATACCTCCGGGTAACCCACTTTCACCTTGTTAGTTTTAATTTAGCCTTTACGCTTGGTATGTCGTGGCTCGTGGAGCTTCTTTATTTGCAAGAGAATAGTAAGAGGTCTATGTTGATGTTGTGATTTGAGTAAGCCTAGAAGGAACATTCGGGACGAATGTTTCTAAGGAAGAGGAGAATGTTATACCCGTAGTTCTGACCTACGTATGAGGCGTCTGAAAGA
Organism: Przewalskia tangutica; assembly: GCA_029844215.1. Taxonomy (NCBI): domain Eukaryota; kingdom Viridiplantae; phylum Streptophyta; class Magnoliopsida; order Solanales; family Solanaceae; genus Przewalskia; species Przewalskia tangutica. Next base: position 10,267,539 of record CM056739.1, on the reverse strand, counting down.
ATGTAAGACTTAAAATTTTCAAAGGATAGGTTGACGGATTATTCCGGACGGGTTTTGAGTCAACTTTAAGGCGGGTTATGACCCGGTACATTGAGAGTTCCTAAGTGGTTCAAAGGCCTAAGGCGTAGTTCGTTGAGTCTAGATTCCAACGCAACCAACCGTTCGTCGATAGGACGTCGGAGTAGAAAGATATGAGAATTACAAGTTCAGTGCGCAGTCGGACAGAAATGTGTTTCGGAAAAAGGCGGCGAGGGCGGCGCGGAGCGGGGCATGGCGCCTAAATCTTGTAGGGTCGCTGAAGTTTCAGCGCGCGGCCCCGAAGCGGGCGCGGCGCCGAAGATCCGAGGGTCGCGGGAGTTGCGCGCGCCATGGCGGCGCCGAGGCGGGATTTTTGGGCGGAAAAACTTAGGTAAGTCTGTTTTCTCTTTTAAAAAGGCTATGGGAGGGTGACAAGTGTCCCCCCCCCATCTGATTTTGCTTGCATGGCTTATATTGACCAAGTCTTGTAGACTTGGTCATCTCTCAAACACCTTCCTCTCTCTAAAAATCAGCTCCTCATTCTCTCTAAAAACCCAAGAAAAATCTGAATAGTTTAGAACCAAAAAAGAAGCTTGTAGCTAGCTTGTTGGCATTGTTGTGGTGGTGTTCTTGGCAAGGAAGCTAGCAATATTTGGAATAAGTTTTGGCTAAAACTTTAAGGTAATGATTCTTCCTTTAGATTTAGTTTTGCATGTTAAGAAGAAAGGACTTGTGGTAGTAAATAATGCTCTTAGAGTCATTGCATGCTAGAAATGTGGTTTGGATATGAAGAATGGGTTAAGAAGAGATTATGAGCATGTTGTAGCCTAAAAACTACCTTAGAATTGTTAAGTGAATTGTTGTAAACATATGGGCAGAATTTTGGGTATGTAATCCCCTTTGAATTGTTGGATTTGATTGAACCTTAAATGTGGTGTTTTTGATGATAAATTCGGCCTTGAGAAAGGTGGCAAAGTGAGTAGAAACAAAGGAAATGCTGCCCAATTTTCCATAGAATTTAGTGGCCTTGAAATTAGATTGTTCTACTTTGAGATTAGAGGTTAACAAACGTATCATGATTATTATAGGTTGAAATATTACTTGCGGTAGTTGAGCTTAGCAAGTGGATTGACCAAAGAGGTATGTGAAGTTTTCCTATCTCTTGAGCATGAATAGATGAAACTATGTAGTACGGTAGACGTACAAGATTTGGTATTCTTACTTGTTTGAGTATATAATGACTTGTTTCGTTTTAAGAACGTATAAATCCCTTGGTTAGGGAAAAGTATGATTTTACTAAAGTATAGAGTTAATATAACAACTTTATGGGAAGTTGGTTTATTAGCTTCATAAAATGTTAATGAGAAGAGATTTACTCTAAAAGTAAGATAAGTATATGAAGAGGCAAATTGATTTTAAGGTATCAATTGCCCAAGAGTTTTATGTATAAAGAGTCATTTTTAAAAGAGTTGAAGTATGTAGTACTTGGGTTAAATTCCCGGTTTTCTTTTATTAAAGATATGATTAAATGCCTTAAGTAAACTAAAATGAGAGGGTATATGAACAAGACTAATAAGAAGTTATAAGTTTCTTAACTTATTTATGATTATGATATGATGACAGTTTGAGCTAGGGTAAGAGTATATCCGGCGGCAAGCCCCAAGATCGTTATACCACCTTCTCCGGGGTAAGAGTATGTGCGAGGCAAGCCCAAGATCGCCATACCACCTTCTCGGTGTAAGAGTATATCGAGGGTAGATCCAAGATCGTTATACCATCCGCACGGTGTAAGAGTATATCGAGGCAAGCCCCAAGATCGTTATACCATCCGCTCGGTGTAAGAGTATATCCGAGAGTCTGACCCAAGATCGTTATACCATCTGTTTCAGGGTAAGAGTATATCTGAGGGGAAAGTCCCCAAGATCGTTATACCACCTGTTCCGTGGATTTTCTACCCATGATGCGAGGAATACCTCATGCGAGTCCTTATGGGCTTATGCGGGTGAAATAGTCCCATGCCGGCGGGTACAGCCGATGCGAGGAGTACCTCATGCGGGTCCACAGGACCCATGCGGGTGAAATAGTCCCAGGAGTAGGATGGTTTTATTGATACCACGGGCGAGGTACCCCGTTTTGATCATGAGCCTCCTATTTTATGCAGTATCACATATATATATATATATATATATATACTTGTCACTCTCATTGTTAGTAAGGCACGGTAAAAGGTATTTTATTGACTTCCATGACTCCAGCTTACTTTCAGACTTATGATATCATTACTATAGTATTTTCCAGCTTTGCATACTTGGTACATATTGTGTACTGACCCCCTTCCTCGGGGGCTGCGTTCATGCCGCAGGTAAGGGTAAGCAGATTGAGGATCCTCGTTCTTAGGATCACTACTCGATGTCGAAGCCGTCCTCCGGAAGCTTGTTTATTGGTACGGATACTCCCTGATGCTATAGGTGTTTTGTACATTCAGGGGTATGGCGGGGCCCTGTCCCGCCACAGTTGTTATCTTTAGAGGTCTGTGGTCACTTATGTGTTTTGGGCTACAAGAACCAGTTGCATTATAAATACTTTGTTTAAGTATGTTTATGGAAGGCAGCCTTATCGGCTGGCCAGTGATGTTTTACCCTTTTATAAAGTTATGTATGTTCCGCTGCTATTCTCTGACATATACTGACGAGTACCCGGTAAGTACGATCATGGCCCGAGTCGTGACAATTTGTATGGGGTTCATGTGGATATTTATACAGACCACAAGAGCCTCGGTATATCTTCACGAGAGGAGTGAACTTACGGCAGAGCGGTGGTTAGAGTTACTTAAGGATTACGATGTTGATATCATGTACCACGGGAAGGCCAATGTTGTGGCGTATGCTCTTAGTCGTAGGTCGATGGGAGTCTATCGGATGTGCGGCGAGAGAGGAGGGCATGGTTCGCGATTTGCATCGATTAGCGAGCCTTCGTGTCCGATTGATTGATTACGATAGCGATGGGGTTCGAGTTCGAGAGGTTGCGAGTCTTCCATCGTCGAGGAGGTGTAGAGCAACGATTTGATGACCGGTTTTGACGCGATGCGTGATACGCTCTTCGTGAGGAAGGGTCCTTTTGAGTAGCACGATGGGGTGCTAAGGTTTGAGCGAGTTGTGTGTTCCAGATGTTTGAGACTTGGCAGATTCTTGGGAAGCACACACGGTAGCGCGTTACTCTATCCATCAGTCGACCAAGATGTACCACGACCTTAGATCTGTGTATTGGTGGGATGGCTTGAAGAGGGCGTTGCGAGTTCGTAGCTCGGTGCGTGTTGTCGGCAGTGAAGGTAGAGCACGGAGGCACGGTGGTTTGTTGCGACGATAGAGATCCCGCACGGAAGTGGGAGGTGATCAACATGGACTTTATCACGGGATTACCTCGCTCGGAGAGACATGATTCTATATGGGTTATATCGCCGGTGTGAAATCAGCCCACTTTCTTCCCGTCGGGGCGACTTTTTGGTGAGGATTATGCGGACTTTACATCAGAGATCGTCGATCGCATAGAGTCCCTATTTCGATCATATCGCAGAGGAGCCCGATTTACTAACTTCCGGAGGTCTTTCGAGAAGGTTTAGGGACGCAGTGAGCACGAGTCTTGCATTCCATCCACGAGACGAGCGGACAGCAGAGCGCACTATCCGCACTCGAGATATCTTTGCGAGCTGCGTTATTGATTTCGAGTGGTACTGGAGGATCATTTGCCTCTAGTTGAGTTTGCATATAATAATAGCTACCACTCCGGTATTGGATGGCGCCTTATGAGGCCTTGTATGGGAGGAAGTGCGGATCGTCGATAGGATGGTTTGATGTAGGCGAGTGCGATTAGTGGGACGGTTGGTGCAGCGGCGATGGATAAGGTGAAACTTATCCGGGAAGCGATTCTTGGCGGCTCGTAGTCGGCGAAGTCATATCGCAGATCATCGTCGTCGGCATCCGGAGTTCAAGGTTGATGATTGGGTTTTCTGAAGGTGTCACCCATGAAGGGTGTGATGAGATTCGGGAAGAAAGGAAACTTCGGCCAGGTACATTGGGCGTGTCAGTTGTCCGCGAGATAGGCAAGGTTGCCTATGAGTTGAATCTGCCGTCCGATCCGGAGAAGCGGTCATCCGGTTTTCACGCGTTTCTATCTTTGAGGAGATGTATCGGGATCCATCTAGGGTACACCGTTGACGATGTCCAGTGGCCAGGGGTTATCGTATGAGAGATTCCCATAGCGATAATCGATCGTCGGGTTAAGCGTCTGCGGACGAGGCGTGGCAGTCAAAGTCTTGTGGCGGAACGAGCTCGAGAGGAGATGGCGTGGGAAGGCGAGGAGGACATGAGGCGAAATATCCTCACCTATTCCCACACCTCGGGTAATTCACTTTCCTACTTGTAAATTTTCATTGTCATATATGCCTAAGTGTTGTTTTGTGGCGTATGTGGCATTTGTAAACTATTTTAGTTATGAAGAACCTTATCGTTAATCGTCTTGGGAAGGAACATTCGGATGAATGTTTCTAAGAGGAGAATGTTATACCCAGTATTTTGAGTATATGCGTGAGGGTGTACGTCTGAAGTTTAGCCTTAGTTAGGCATTATGGGCGAAAAAGTTTGTGCACAACTCACTAAAAGAATCGTTTTCACGAAATGTTTTACAAAACTTGCGAAGGAAAATTACGGCTATGTCATTTCTAATTTTTGCGGATTTTTCGAGAGGCGAAACATTTTGGACCAACGAGAGAGGCGACACTTGTCACCTCAATTGGTGGACGTATTGGGCGGTAATAGGACGAATTGGGGGCTTGTTTTGTCAAGGAGTTGGTAGGATATTTTTGTGTAGTAGATGGATAAGGACACTTGCCCAAATCTTGACCTTACACTTGGCTTCATCTTGGCCATTGGTTGGCCTATAAATACCCCCCTTAAGATGAAGAGTTCTTCATCCACAAATCAATTCTCCAAGTCTTGAAATTCCCTCCCCTCTCTTGTTGTGTTTTCGTCCAACACCCTCTCCCTCCTCTAGCCTAGTGGCTTTGGCCGAGAGCCTCCCCCCCCTTCCTTGAGTCCTAGCCGAAACCTACCCCCCCTCCCTTGGTAGAAAAGTTGTCTTCCAAGTGTAGTTACTATTCCTAAAATACCCTAACCCAAATCTCGTATAGTACTTAGTAGAAGTTGTTAAGAACTTCTAAGGGTTTCGTGGAGATATCAGAGCGTGCAATTAGGAGCTAAACCTCGCTCAGGATCGACTTTTAACTTGGATAATTTTGGGCTTATCGAGGTAAATAATCTTATCCTTCTTTTGTAATTAGAGAATACATACTGTAGAAGTATAGGAATAAGTATAAAATACTTAGAAGGATATTCTGAGCAATTGGTATTATCACAGTAGAAGGGTATAAAAGAAGAATAATTGAACTATACTTACTTAGGGCTGTTTTCACAGTAGACTTGAGTAGCTCGACGGGTAGGGAAGTGCTGCCCAATTTTCCATAGAATAGAGAACCCTATACTTAGAACTGTTTACAGAATAGTCTAGACGTTGATAGACGTATTTGACTATTATAGAATGATTCTCTGCGCGCGACATATTCGACTTGGCAGGTGGATTTCGCCGAGAAGGTATGTGATTCTTCCTATACTCTTGAGCATGATATTTTAAATATATATATAGTACGGTAGACGTACGTGTGTTAACTGAATAATAATTACGGCAATGTCTTTTGACTTAAGCCTGAATAATACTTACGGCAATGTCTTGTGACTTAAGCCTGAATAATAAGGATCTTGAAGCATTTCAAAAGAATACTGAATCATTTTTTTGAAGAGAAATATTTGGTTTTAAACAAAAAGCTTAAGAGTTATACTAGCTTTATGGGAAGTTAGGTATACAACTTAAGAAAGATAAAAGGAATCATTTACTTATTTGTTTATAAAAACCTTGTATTGATTTACGTAAGGTGTAATAAGATTGTTTGAAAAGTAGACATATTATGATGCTCGTGTGTTAGTGTCTTGTGATGTGGTGAAAGGGGTCATTCTTGTTGGGCTTACGTTGCTAAGCAGTAAGTCGGTTATCTTGTTATTATATCACCTACCCCCTTGACTTGTTATACCGGGCTTGCCACCGCGATGCGTCTATACGGCTATGCATCTATGTGACTATGCGGAGTGCGGAGTTCCGAGATTGATCATTCCGGTGTTTTATCCGTCACGGGGATGCCTATGCGATGCGTGACTATACGGTCTATTGAGACTATGCGGTGCGGGAGTCGAGGAGAATGCAGGTTAGCTACCCCGTCGAGGAATACCTGCGGTGCATGTGTGACTATGCGGTCGCGGAAGTCGAGATTATGCACGCATAATGATACTATGGGCGATTGGCCTTGCTTCGATCATTCGCGGCCTAGAAAAGACCTGTTACAGTTTACCTATTATTGTTCTTGTTTGTGATATGACACTATGTGCAATTGAACTGATTGTATTTGCAAATGGTTTTAAATACTTTGATTTCATTTAAGTACTTTCTGATTTCACATACTTGGTACTGTTATCTTGACCTCCTTGAAGCCGCGTTAAATGTCGCGGTAAGGGCAAGCGGTACTAGATCCACATCCTTAGGATCTTTTTGCTTTGGTGTCAGGAGCTCCACCTTCTCCGGAGGCTCGACTTTTGGGTATGATCTCCCTGTTGTTGTATACAGTTTTGTACATTCAGGGTATGGCGGGGCCCTGTCCCGCCATAGTTGTTTATCTTCTTAGAGGTCTGTAGTCCTATTGTACAGTTGGGATGTAACTGCAAAACTATGTTTATATATATATGCCGAAAGGCGACATTTTCTCACATAAAACTGTGTCTCATTTTACAACTGTTTCATGTCTTGTTTTTATATTCCGCTGATTACTCTGATGTATGACTACTTGGGTGTCCGGGTAAGGCACCAGTCACGGGCCCCGGAACGGGTCGTGACATTCTTGTTCTTGCTTAATTTTGGAGTTGACCCCAGAATCGGGCATCTGTGATTACTAGCTATCATTTCTAACCAACACATATTTCTTGTCAACTAGGACAATTTTTTCTAGATTAGTTTCAATATCTCCCTGTACCGCAGCTACTCCCTAAGGTGTCGGGCATTTCATTACATGATGGAAAGTAGATGAGACTGCCTTCATGGCGTGTAGCCACAACTTCCAAATTACTAGATTATAAGGCATTCCCCATTGAGGATGTCAAATAAAGTTTTCATCAAAAACTCACTGTATGTGTGTTTCTAGCTCGATCTGCCTAGAGTTGTTTTGCTAGACAGGTCGACACCAGTTAAGACTTTCATTACCGGGGTCATTTGCCCAGTCAGCTGCATCTCTTTGATTACGCAAAGTTGGAAACATTCACGACGCTACATGGGTCAACAAGTGTATACATAATGTTAAATTAAATATTTTGATAGAAATTATCATAGCATCGGCGTACGGGCTCTCGATGCTTTCTCTTTCCATTTTGCTGAAGATGATGGGGTCTTTGGGTTCGTCCCTCGTCCTTTTTCTAGACAGGGGCAGCCCCTCCTACTGTTGTGTCTAAGATACTATCGTTACCATTATTCCTTCAATGATCATGTTGATCACTCCCTGATGTGTTGGGCGTTCTCGTGAAGGCCCAGTCCCTTTTCCCTAGCGTACGTAGACAGGCTACTAAAGAACTCATACAGATGCGCCCTTCCCAGTAGGTCTGCTACCTCATACCTTAAGTGTTTGCATTATTCTGTTGAATGGACCAGGATCCTGTTGTTGCGATTTTCTATATGCTTACACAAGTGTACGTATCACTCAAGTAATATAGTCTGTAAGACCGAGTTATCATCCACAGAGAATGGTTTATCAATTACCGAATATTTAATCTATGGTATCTATTTGGTTGACGTTCTGTTGATTTGATTTATGACTAAGACTAAAATTATAGTAAATTTCAGGAATTAAACTAAAAATGATAATATATGGGTTTTAAACAGTTATGAAAGAAATAGGGCTTCCAATCTCCTCAACTATCCACTCTTTCACTTGTTAATGCAACACTGCTGACTTTTCTTCTTCTTAATAAGATAGCAGGTTAACGAACATTGTTCTATGTTTCGGTTAGGACATATAAATACTCAAACTTATGCAGAAACCTTCTATATTTCTATGATAGATTTTACCACACAGGAGGGTTAAGAACAGTACTCTTAATTACTACACAAGTATCGGTGTACTTTCGTCCACGATTTTAACCTATGTCTAAACAACTATAACATATTCAAATTTTTCTTTTCAGGTTCTGAATTGAAATCATATAAGTTATGACAATTAGTGATCAGTTAATTATTATACAATCATAATAAGTTGAATAGATCTTAACAATTGATGAAGAAGAAAACAGTTATCAATGAATTAACTATATGAAAGAGTTTCAAGAAGATTCGATGGAAAACCCTACTAAAGTAATTAGCTCCTAAACATTGTCATGTCAAGAACTAAATTACAATCCAACATAAACTGAATAAAAATAAAAGAGAAGAAAATAACTTGAACAAAAGTTGTCTCCAATCTGGAGTTGTAGCCTCCTTTCTTGTCTCCCCAAAGTATCATATGGAATATGTACAAGATCTAAGATTCCTCCATAAGGCTAGGGTTTAGGGGTTTTATAGTTGGGAAAAATTGCATTTCAGACCCTTTTGCCCTTCTGAAATTCGACCAAAAAATTAGATTTTCCGCGTCGGCGCCGTGGCCTTGCACGCTGGCACCATGGTGCTGAAATTACTGAAGCCAAATCAAACTCGCAGGACATTTAGTGCCACAGCGCTGCTGCAGGCGTCGCGGCGCATGTGGCGTGATTTTTCCAGTTTTTTGTTTTTTCATCATTTTCTCGTCCGGACTTCGTCTGATTTCTTCTATACTTTCTGGGACTTCTTAGACTTCATTTCTTGGTCTTTTCTTGTGCAATTATACCTCAATTAAGCTCATTTCATCTTCTTTTTGCCATTTCTCCATTTAGGACCGCTGTGACTCAAAATAAAGAAAAATGACCATAGCACGACACTAATTTCAAAGAAAATAAGAAAAATACTAACTAAAAATGACTCAAAAAGTGTATAAAATATGCCTAACACCTGTGAAACTCACACTAAAGCTCTGTTGAATTGTCGGGATGCTACTGGGAACCAGACTTATTTCATATTCCTTATAGCCATGGCCAGATCCATGATCTCTACATCAAAGTTGTAATAGGCTACGCTCGACGTCCCTGAATCATTCATAAACTTCTTCTGTGATATTTCCCTTTCTCTCATGGGCTGACCCTGATCATAGCTTGGTTTATTTGAACGACCTTTATGCTTGGGTGACGGTCGAGTTGAATAAGGTTCGTACTAACCTTGCGGGTCTATTTGCCTATATGGGGGGAATGTATTAAGATTAGCCTCTATCCTTATTTTGGCGGTATACTTGTTGTTCACTTCATCCCAAGACTTTGCAGGGAACTCCCTCAAGATCTCCTTTAACTTTCTTGACGCGTCTGAACTGTTGACCTACAGACTGTCAGTAAATCTCGCGGTAGCCCAATCCTTAGAAATTGCTTGCAACGACATCCTCTCCCATTAGAAGCATTCCACAAAGTTGCAGAGTAACTTGTCCTTCGCTTGCTTTACAGTGAATAGGGGTGTTCACCGGTCCAGAATCGGATCGGACCGGACCGGAACCGGAATCCGGAAATTTTCGGCCGATGGCCGGACGGAAAAATTCGATCCGATTTTGGACCGTTGGACCCTTTTTTTTGTTAAATGCAATTTATAAATTATAAATTTTTAACAATGTGTTCGTTTATCAATCTCATTAAATATGTTTGTTTTTTTCCTTATCCTTCAATATACTTTATTTCATTAATATGACTAACTTAAAGAAAACCACCAAATGTACTTGGTTCGTATACGAACTACTCATTAATTAAAGTTACACACCACATTTATATTTTCTATTTTTTATTTGGAATTTGGACATTCCTGAAGCATCGGCATAAATTATAGGTAGGGAGAGAAGAAAGTAAAGTAGTTGTAAATTGATCAAACTTTATATGATCATAACTTTGCGCTCGGAAGTCCGTTTCACCTAAAAAAAAATTGATTTCACGTATTTTTTGATACGGGGGTGGTCAAACCGCGGCCAGGCCAATTTTCTGAAAAACGTCTTTTTCTCCGCTCAATTTGAATTTTCCCTCAAACTGTTACGTTTTTTCTATTTTCAAAGTTAAATATCTCGTGATATACAATAGATTTCAACGTTCAGATTTCGTGGTAATGTGTCCGGGAATTTCAATTTCAATATTGGAAATTCAAAATTACGGTCCATTCCGGTCCTGACCGGAAAATTCCGGTTTTTACCCGGACCGAATCGGAAAACCGGAATCCACCATTTCGATGGACCGGGGACCGAAATCCACCGATCCGGACCGGTCCGGTCCATTCCGGTCCGGTTTTCCGGTCCGGTCCTGTTTTGTACACCCCTAACAGTGAAGATGTCCTCATTTTGGGTTTCGACCCTCCAAGCCCATCATGGACTTTAATGAATGCATCTGCAAGAGTAGCAAAAGAATCAATAGAGTTTTCATGTAAGTGAGTATTGTTGAGTCTATTTTTAGTATTGTTTACAGTGTCTTTTAGAGAGTCTTTTGTTGTATTTTAATTATTTTGTATAATATTATGTGTGTTGTTTTGTGTTTTTAGGTCCTAAGAAAGGAATGGGGTGAAATCAAATAAAATAGGCGGTTACGGAGGACAAATAGACATATCGAGTCCCAAGCAATCAGTCAAAGAAGTCCCGGGAAGCTTAGAAAGCAGTCTACGCAAAATCCAGACGGAAAAGGGCGATGAGCTACAGCGCAAGAAGGCAAGAGTCGCAGCGCATGGAGGTGGCGCCACAGTGTTTGGCAGACAGAAGCAGGAAGGAATTTCGTCGATTGAAGTGTCGCAGCGCCTAACAGAAGCCCCGCAACAACTAACTGGTAGAGACTTTCGAAGGAATTAGAGTCGCGGCACCTGGCAGAGATTTCCACAATTTTTATAATGATTTGTGCGGTACTACTCATACCATAATTGATGATGTTGTTGGGGAACATTCATGAGCAATAGTGCTAATGAGGCACATGAGTTGTTGGAAGACATGGCGACGAATAACCATCAGTGGTCCGATAGAAGATCGACCAATAGCAGAAAGGTGGTTGGAGTACATGAGTTATATGCTATCACTGCATTGACTGCTCAAGTTTCTTCTTTGACAAAGCAATTACAGCAGAATAATATGACAGCTAATATTGTTTAGACACAAGTGGGATGTGAAATTTGTGGGGGGGCACATACCTTTGATCATTGCATAGCTATAGACCCCAACAATGTCCCCATAGATCAAGCACAAGTTCAGGCAATGGGAAATTTCAGCGACCGTACAACAACCCATTATCCAATACTTACAATCCAGGGTGGAGGAATCACCCTAACTTTTCATGGAGAAACAACATGAATCTGCAGTCATAATTTTAGGGACAATATCAACAGGGAAGTCAAGAACAGCCCACGAGTCAAGCTTCGTCCTCTCAGCATCCCAGACCATAAGTTCAACAAGCAGAGCCGAATGAATTATAAGAAAACTCGTTGACCCTCACAAATTCTCAGACCCATCATGACAGAAACTAGATCATCCATAAAAAACTTGGAGACATAGGTGGGACTACTGGCGAATATGTTGAACAATAGAACGCAGGGGAATCTCCCTAGCAATACTGTTGTAAATCCAAAAGAGCAATGTCAGGCTATTAATTTGAGGAGTGGTAAGCAAGTTGAACCGAATGCACCTCTGCTATCTGCAGAAAAGACAGACAAATCAGGTGAGACATTAGATTCAGAAAGGGTAGTAGTTACTGAAGACCATCTCGCATCAAAAGAAGCACTACCAGTGGTTACTGTTGCTCCTCAAATCAGAATTCCATACCCTCAGAGGCTTAGAAATAATTCTCTTGGTAAATAATTTTCTAAGTTTTTGGAGGTTTTCAAGAAGCTGCTGTTGACACCCAATTTTGTCCCTCCCCTTCGATTAATAATCAATAAATTAAACTAATTTTAAACATCACAAAATAACTCTTATAATAGTAATACATAAATAAGAAATTTAATAATAACATCACACTTATATAAAGTATTAAACAATATTTAAATATAAGGTCCGCATTTATTAATACTCAAAGGAATATTATTTTATAATTTAAACCCCACTTATTTACCACTAATTAAATCTAATACCCAAAACTTAACACCTAAAGCCTTTAATAAAACCACCAGCCCAACATTTATTCTTCCTAGCCCAATTCTCAGCTGACCCGTGGCCCAACACCCTCACAAGCCCAATTCCTTATCATCCCTTCTAAATAAAAACTAAGCAAATAATCTAACCTAAATTCAAAAGGCAGTCGTTTCCCTTCCCCCCAAATTGAAGAAATATCTTCCCAAAATCTTCCAAATCTCATACCACAACTTACCTTACCAAAATAATTCCTTAAATTCGCCAGGAATTAATGTCAAAAACACAAGCAATATATTCCTGATTTATAACCTGCCACAATTGGAAATTTCGCACCAATTATATACCAAAATCACTTCCAAATATACCAAAAATCTTCCTAATTAAAGCTTACCATAAATCGAGATTTTGCACCAAATACAGTACAAAAATCGCACCAAATTACCATGGAAATCAGTACCAAAATTTGTGTAAAATCAGCACCAAAAATCCTTACTAAGTACAGCACCCAAAACTCACGAAATTAACACAAAACCGCCCCTTTATGGTAAAAATCAACACAAAACTTGCCAAAAGCAGTCCTTACCAAAGCTCTCAAATTCAGTCCAAATCGCACCTAATTTAGAGCCTAATTCGAGACTATATAAATGAAGCAATACTCACATACAAGGCAGGGGAAAATGGGGAGCCTGGTAGAAAACACCCTTGGAATATCCCTCGAACAAGAGTGGGACAGCAAGAATAAAAAGTCTCTGTCCCGCCCTTTTTCGACCGCAACATTATTCTTAGCGAATCCTGCTTAAATAAAATGTTAGAAAATAATATAAAATGCTAAATGTGCTAAAAGGTGCTAAAAAGGGTGCTAAAAGGTTGCAAAAAAAAGTGCTAGAGTGTTAAAAGGGGCTAAACTGCTAAAGTAGTGCTAGAAGGTAAAAGGTGTTGAAGTGGGCTAGAAATAATGCTAAAGGGTTCGCGGAGTCGCCACCTGATTAGTTTGGGTGAATTAGGACACCTAAATGTCAACTAGGTTAAAATCGACATTAACTCCATCTTAATGATCTGCAAAACTAGTGTGAGATTCTGGGTAAGGGTTCTTTATTATCCTAAAGGGAAGGGGTTAGGCACCCTAAAGGATCTGCTAACTTGCGGTTGTCCGTTCAAACCTAAGGTTGATATTTATGCTACAGAAAAATGCATTTTTAAAGTATTTAAGCAAAGGATATTTATAAGCGTAAGTGTATTTTGGCCTGCATAAAATGTAAGATTTGTTTAGAATACCAAAAGCTAGTTTTAGTTGAAGACATGCACTTAAAAAGTAGTTAAAAAAAACATATAAAATTATTCTATAAAGTATATATGTTGCTTAGTATAATATAGAAGTAATAATGCAAAAACCTATGATGACAAAAATAGGATATGAAAATATATCATGCAAAGGTTAATGATCCTACGATTTATATATATTTTATGTGAATGCTAATGAAAAAAAATGATTTTTCTCAAGTTAGGTTTAAGTAAATAATGTCCTGACTACCTAAATAATTATGCGACTAAATGGTTTAATTATAATTTTAAGCAATGTGTGTCAAGCTGAATAATTAACTTAAAGGAAGTAAATTTCTAACATCAAACTAATTCCTAATGACACTCAGAATTTAACTATGTATACTAATGTTAGACAATTAAACAATGAATGGGGGTAGGGCAGAAAAAATAATAAAGATGACTCGAAGAATGGCGGTGCTATTTCGCCGGTATTCTTGGAATTTTCTGATGCGGATAGGAGATGCATAAATGCGGGTGAATGAAGATCTTCAGTTGATCAAGGCGCGATGAGTCTCGCAATGAAACTCTTCATTTGGCTTCGGTGCATTTCATGTAAACAAAAGAAAAGATAAGGATTAGCAACCAAACTTTGACAATATATGCATAGGAAAAGATGTAAATAATCAAATCCAATACAGTTCATCTTTACAAGCCTTTAAAAATAAATGTTTCCAACAATCTTAATCTGAGCCCACTTTAAACGTCCCCAAAATAATTTAGTACAAATTTAATATGTTTTAGGCTTCTGTGAAGCAATCCATTCACAACAATAAAACGAGACCCCATTTTAATCTTAAACAAACCAAAATTTGATCTTGAACAAACTAAACATGAAGAGCCTAGTGATAACAACCTACACCCAGCAAATTTCAATAACTGGCCTCACACCGACACATGCTTTTATATTACACCAAATCAATAAAGGACAAACATGACTCCATTCTTGATTGACATATTCATCGATTAATCTCATAGCCACAAACAGTGAATAATCTATTTTGTCAGGTATCCCGATATGCAATAATTTCCTTGCTACATCTTAACAGTGAGTATAATTAATCGAACCAGGATGTATTCTGAAGCTTATCAAGGCACAAAGTAAAATAAAACACGTAGGTGTAGCTGGATACATCAGGGAAAGCGTGTATGTTTTACAATCAATATAGGCATGCTTTTAATCATGGCAACTAACAGTCACACAAAGAAAATGGGCAGGGATAAACATGTATGACAAACCATGGTAAGCAAAGTACTGGAGCCAACCGCTCTTGACAAAATACTTAGTTTGGCAAGACACACATGAACTGAATAGTAGTGAGGCAGAGATAGATAGGCATACAATCGATTTAGGACAAGTCAAGTACATATATATATATGCCCAGACCATTCAATGGACTGATATGGAAAGACAAATGACTAAGGAGGTATTGCATATCATCAGAGGTGTATTTCAGCACTTAGACAGGCAAATACAGTTGAATGGTTAATTCAGGAGATGTGTTTCAGGATGTGAAGATGAGCATGTGACCATTTAGAGTAACATTTTAAAAGGTACAGAGCTATCTAACCTAGCTAAATGCACATAGTCAATCATTATGTTGTATACTAAACATGCAATGCCTAAACAAGCGTACCAGGGTTACATCATAAGCTACAAGTAAGCAGGGGTCAAACTAATGCCAAGGCAGATGAGGGCAGATGCACAACCAGATGAATATTGCTATGTCAACAGTAGTAAAATTGGGTTCTGCATATGCAGGGTTTCATTTGCTATATTATAGACATGAAACCACTGAAGTACGAAAAGGAATCTTAACCAGTCGAAGGAAACAGCTAACTCAAACCGACTATCTAAAACGATAGTCATTCATCATGCGACGTCTCTTAATCATACCATATTAACACGCATAACTAGGCAACAAATCGTAGAATTCTATCGACCAATCAGAATTGAGTCATACACTCGTAGCTATTTATTTAACAGAAAAGCTAAACCTGCTTGAACCATTCTCGACAAATAACACACACCAGAACTCACGAAGGGCAAATAAATACAAGAGGGAAATGGGTTTACTAAATCGATCAACGCGATGCAATACTTTATCAACAGCAAAACAGTAGCATGACAATCCCAACTAAGAGCGATTTACCAACACAGAACACGGTAAGCCATAAAACATGGAAATAAACTAGAGTCGGGAGGGATTTTGAATTTACCTTCTCCGGACAGCGAACAGAGGCAGCGTATCAAGTCGTCGATCTACTCGGAGTTGCGATTGCGACGCGATTAAGGTTTTTTACTGATTTTTCTATGTTCTATTGCCTTGCTGATATTTTTTTAACCATTGCCGATAGTAAGAGGCTTTTCTTACCGTTTGAAAAAGATTACTTTCTGAGTTTTAAGTTCTTGATGCCCTTCCTCTCTGAAAATCCCCCCCTTTGCATGTGTATGTTTCTATGTTTATATAGCCCTCCTTCGGGTTCCAGTGTTGGTAAGCTTTTGGTACTGTTTTATCGCGATCTTTGGTGTTGATCTTGAAGGATTCATTACTGCTTTCGTGGTGATTTGGAGTGATTTTTGTATAATTCTTATTATGGTAGGATTTGTTATCGATTCGGTAAGGGAACGATTTGGTTATGTCGGATTCTCAGGCGAGAATCTCGGCGGGGATCTTGGTATTGGAGGGAAGGCGACGACGGGAATGGGAAAGCTTTTGTGGGTTTTTCTTGATTTTCTAGGTTAAGGGTCCTCCTTTGTGTTTTAAGAAGGTGAAGTCAGGGTGAAAAATGTGGGTTGCTGGATATAGAGGGGTGTGGGCTGGGTCAGCATTTTTGGGGCTGATTAATGGGCTGCGAATTAAAGGTTTTGGGCTGTGTAGAATTTGGGTATTAGGTATTAATTTTAATTTGGGTAGTGTGTTATTAGTTTTAGGTGTTTTAATAGTTTTAGTTTGGATTTTTATTATTACCATAATAAATGTGGGCGTGCTATTTGCTTAATATTTTATAATGCGATGTCGTTATTAAAACTTATTTATTATGCGTATTTATCATTATTTAAGTTAAAATTAAATTATCTTAATACGACTTTAGGTGCTACAATAATTATGAAATTGTTTTGCGTATTAATAAATGCGAATATTCTATTTAATACGACGTCATTGTTAGATTATTTATTTATTTATTTATCATTAATAATTGTTTGAATTTTAATTAATGGGAAATATGGCTTAAATTATGAATAATATTATTGCTTGTTATTAAAACGACGAATGCGGACGTGAGACTCAAGATGTGCTTAATACTCTACGTAAAAAGTGGTGTCATTATTAAATTGTTTATTTATGCGTGTATTAGTGTTTTATTGTTGTGTTTTATTATTATAAAAATCGTTAAAATTATTTGGAAAGTTAGTGTAGTTTTATAGTTAATGACTGGACAAAAGGGTCAAAATTGGGTGTCAACAGTCTCAAGCCTTATTCTTCACCCATCATCGAGAAACCACATAGTAAGATACACAGCAGATTTCTTCAAACTCTGGATCATAAAACAAAAGCATAAGCTTTGTCCCCTTCAATCACATCGCAATACATTCTTAGAGTGACTCGACGATCAAAACTCCGCCTCAGTTTGCTACCTGCAAAAGGTCAGTTAATGTACTCCTCTTGTTTATTTTCAGTTTTATATATGTTGGTTTGATTATATGGTGTTAATTTATGGTTATCTGGATATGGAATGTGGCTAATATTGTTTAACAAGTTTGAAATCGCACAGATGTGTTGTTTGTAGATGTGTTGTTTGTGTAAACAGTTAGATTCACGCTTCATATTGTGTCGTGTGTGATCTGTCGTACTATCTTTGAGTATTTAAAATCAACTAAATGAATAATGTGATGTTTGTTTCATTGCATGCCGATTTATCTGCGCCTCTTTATAGTTGAATGTAACAGATTCAGTTGTGAATAGTTATAGATCTGCTCCTAATCGGTAGCAGGAATAATATGTAAAAAGTAGAAAGGGGACTTAATGTTGCCATGTTTCCTCTCAGATCATTCTGTATGTGGAAATCAGTTCTATTTCGGATTCCTCTCATTTACATTATGTGTTGTGTGTTCTGGTCGAGAACAACTATGTGTCCTTCAACACTATCTTGAATAACTATCGGTTCATCTTTATACTTTGAAATATGCCTTCTGAATCGATTTTCCGTTTTATAATATGTGATTACATGTTAAGTCATTTGGTTTGTTATAGCAATGTGTTGAAAGGTCGTTGAGTCCATCCTCTAAAATTGACTATAGATCAAGGGAAATCTCCCATCTGCTTGGAATAAAAACTAAAATTAGTCCCTGGATAATTTTCTTGAGCTTGAATGAACTTGAGTGACAATAATATAGTAGGAATCAATATTTCCCCTGTGTGACCGAGCATGCAATATTTCAGTTTCCTAGCTATAGTTCAAAATCCCAAATTTGGGCTTCTCAGTTGATTTAAATAAAAAATCCGCATTTGTTCCACGTGTGAGTAAGAATGAAAGAAATTGGAATTTACCCACTGCTGCTTGTAACTAAAGTCCAAGGTGATTTGAATAATCCTTGGCCCTGCTTTGCTTTACTGCATATTGTTTTTTAGCGGGTCCAACACTGGGCCGATACTGTGTCTTTCATCCCCATGCATATCCTAAGGCTTTGATTTTGGTAAAATTTATTTGAGTGTGGTTTGGGCCAGTTTAACCCCTTTAATGGCTGAAATAAAGCGAGCTATGTGTTTAACTTATGTGTCAATGCTTATTATGTGATAAGGTTTAGATTACATATTAATCCTTTTTCTTTTCTTATTTTACATGAAATGCATTGAAGCAAAATGAAGAGTCTCAGTACGAAACTCATTATGAGCTACAACAAATGAAGACCTACCTCTATGCGCATATTTATCTCCGCCTCAGAAATTCCAAGCCACAGGCGAATGACATCGCCATTCCCTTGAGTCACCTTTATTTATTTCCTCCCTGCCCCTCATTTATTTGTTGAAAATTATTGGTCTAACGCTACACTAATTGAAAGAATACTTAGAATAGTTAAACTTTGAATCAATATATTAGAAAGTAATTTAGTGCTAGAAAATTGCTTCCCCTTAAGTTAATTATTTTAGGCTAGCCATGCATTGTTTAAACTAAATCACTTAATAACCTTCACTCGCATAACCATTCATGTAGCTAAGATATTATACTCCTAATCAATTCTCATAAATTCTCTTATTAACATTCATATAGGAAAATTATTTTAGACATTTTACATGCTAGGCCTATTTTAAAACATGCATTTATCTTTAACATAATAATAACCTAGGTTTGAACGGACAACCGCAAGTTAGCGGATCTTAGAGGATGTCTAACCCCTTCCCTCTAGATTAATAAAAAACCTTTTCCCAGAATCTCACATTAGTTTCGCAGATCATTAAAATGAAGTTAATGTTGACTTTAATTAGTTAGCATTTAGGTGTCCTAATTCACCCAATTAATTAGGTGACGACTCCTCGAATCCTTTTAGCACTATTTTTTTATTTTTTATTTTATTTTCTAACATTATTAAGCAGGATTCGTCGAAAGGAATAATGCCGCGGTCGAAAAAGGGCGCGACAGCTGCACATAAATATTCCTTTTGTTGAAGCCCTGGAGCAGATGCACAGTTATGTCAAGTTTATGAAAGAAATCCTCTTTAAAAAGAGGAAGCTGAAGATTTTGAGAAAGTGGCATTAACTGAAGAATGCAATGCTATTCTGTAGAGGAAGCTTCCCAGAATTTGAGAGATCCAGGAAGCTTCACCATCCCATGCACTATAGGAAATTTTGTGTGTCAACATGCTCTATGCGATTTGGGGACAAGTATCAACTTGATGCCCTATTCTGTGTTTTGTAGACTTGGAGTGGGGGAAGCAAAGCCTACAACCATTACCTCGCATCTAATAGATCGTTCAATCAAGCATCCCCGAGGTATCATTGAAGATATGCTGGTGAAGGTGGATAAGTTCATCTTTCCTGCAGATTTCATTATTCTTGATATAGAGGAAGATGAAAATGTGCCCATCATCCTGGGGAGACCCATTTTAGCCACAAGGCAAGCACTCATAAACGTTCAGAAGGGCGAGTTGAAACTCCGAGTCTAGGGAGAAGAGGTGATCTTTAACTACCTTTTCCCCTTGTTGTTTCTAGACCATATACTTGATAGACTAGCAGGCCATAACTACTACTACTTCTTGGATGGTTACTCTAGTTATCATCATATTGCAATATCACCTGAAGATCAAGAGAAGACCACATTCACATGTCCCTATGGTACGTTTGCTTTCATAAGAATGTTATTTGGGCTTTGTAATGCACCTGCTATCTTCCAACAATGTATGATTGGCCATTATTTTTGACATGGTGGAGAGAACTATCGAGATCTTCATGGATGATTTTTCCGTTTTTGGGTCGTCCTTTGATGAATGTTTGAAACAGTTAGAATCAGTGTTGTAACGTTGTGAAGAGTCAAATCTTGTGCTAAATTAGGAGAAGTGCAACTTTATGGTAAATGAGGGTATTGTCCTTGACCACAAAATTTCTAGCCAAGACATTGAAGTAGGCTGAGCTAAGATTTATGCTATTGAAAATCTACCACCTCCGGTGTCAGTGAAAGGGGTTAGAAGTTTTATTGGACATGTTGGTTTCTACAGGAGATTCATCAAAGACTTCTCAAAAATTTCAAAGCCTTTTTCAACCTTGTTGATGAATGGTGTTGCGTTTGAGTTTAATGAAGAGTGTCTAAATGCTTTTAAGGCACTAAAGGAGAAGTTAATTTCAGCACCAATTGTTATTGCACCAGATTGAGAGCTTTCATTTGAATTAATGTGTGATGCTAGTGACTATGAAGTTGGAACAGTTCTTGGGCAACGAGTTGACAAGGTATTTCAGTCCATTTACTATGCTAGTAAAACTCTCAATGATGCACAGCTGAATTATGCCACAACAGAGAAAGTTGCTAGCCATAGTATATGCATTCTATAAACTCAGACTGTATCTTATTGGGACAAGGTAAATTGTATACATTGATCATGATGCTATCAAGTACTTGATGACAAAAAAGGATGTAAAACCATGCCTTATTCGATAGGTGCTACTACTACTACAAGAGTATGACATGGAGATCCATGATAAAAAGGGAACAAAAAATTTGGTTGTTGATCACCTGTCAAGACTTGAAGTGGAAGAGAGACAGAATGCCAAAGATGTGCAGATCAATGACCACTGCCCTGACGAGTAACTTTTTAAGGTAAGTGACAATTCAATTATGCTTTTATACGCTGACTTTGTTAATTTTCTTGCAGCTAAGGTTATGCCCCCTGAGATGACAAGGCAACAATTGAAGAAGTTCTACTCAGAGGGAAGCATTACTATTGGGATGAGCCTATTCTTTATAGGCATTGTGTTGATCAAGTCATTAGACGTTGTGTGCCAGAGGATGAAATGCATCAAATTCTCACTCATTCTCACACTTTACAATGTGGTGGGCATTTAAGTGCTTCAAGAATAACTACGAAGGTGTTACAAAGAAGGTTTATTGGCCAGAACTGTTCAAGGATGCTAATACCTTTGTGAAAACATGTTATCGCTGTCAACGTATTGGGAACATCTCAAGAAGTAATGAAATGCCACTGAATGAGATCCTAGAAGTTGAACTCTTTGATGTATGGGGAATTGACTTTATGGGCCCTTTTCCACCATCTTTCGACAATAAATACATCTTTCTTGCAGTGGATTATGTGTCCAAATGGGTCGAGACAGTAGCAACTAAGGAGAATTACGGTAAGACTATCTTGAAATTCCTACAAGCACATATTCACAAGGTTTGGTACTCCCAAAGCTCTCATTAGCGATGAAATGAGTCATTTTTGTAACAAGAAGCTTAATACCCTCATTTCCCGCTATGGAGTTTACCACCGGATTGTCTTGCCATATCACCCTCAGACAAATGGGCAGGCTGAAATTCCAAACAGAGCAGTGAAGAGTATACTGAAAAAGACAGTAGATAGCTTGAGGAAGAATTGATATATCAAGCTGGATGATGCACTTTGGGCTTATAAGACGACATTCAAAACTCCCATTGGAATATCGCCCTATAGGTTGGTCTTTGGAAAGGCATGCCATCTACCAGTGGAGCTGGAGCACCGGGCTTATTGGGCCATGAGGAAATTGAACATGGATGAGATAGCTTCCGGCCAAAAGAGGCTACTATAATTAAATGAGCTTGATGAGTTTCAAAATGAAGCATACGAAAATGCCAAGATTTAGAAAGAACGCACTAAAGCATGGCATGACAAAAACTTGGTTCGAAAAGAGTTTGTACATGGACAACAGGTGCTTATGTTCAATTCAAGATTGAGGCTATTTACAGGTAAGCTAAAGTCCAGGTGGTCGGGACCATTCACTATCGAAAGAGTTTTTCCGTATGGTTCCATTGAAGTGTGAGGAAAGGATGGTCCACCATTCAAGGTTAATGGACAAAGATTGAAGCCATGTTTGGATGGTTCTAATGAACAGGAAAAGTCTGTTATCCTCTTAAAACTAATGTGAATAAGAAAGTTGCATCCGACTAAATGACGTTAAAGACAGCGCTGCTGGGAGGCAACCCAATAATTTAATTATGTTATTTTAATTTGTTTTATTTTGGCTTGAACACTCTCATGGTCTTGTTGTTTCTTGGTCTATGTTTTTTATGTCAGCTAAATTTGGGGCTAACTCCGAGTGAAAAAGGACTGTAAATGCTGAAATTTGAGGAAAAATAAACCAAGTGTACGGAACGGTGAAGCACTGCGACGCCTAGATGAAGGTCCGCGGTGCCTGGAGGCAGTGAGTCAAAGAAATTTTATGAAGTGAAGCATCGCGACACTGTCAAGAAGAGTTGCGACGCTTGAGAGACAAATTGCTCGAACCATTTTTGGGATAAAGGAGTTGCGACGCTGGCAACAGGAGCCGCGACACCTGGATTCCATGTGATTGCGCTGCGTCGCTTAGAGGGAAGAGCCGCGACGCTCGTTCAATTTTAAAATAAAAACCCTAGCCCCATTCACTTTTTCTCCACAAAGTTCACAAACCCTCTCCTCATACTCCCTAATTTTTGAAAATCCTCTCCCAAAATCTCCTCACAAATTCCATAAACTCTCATATCTCAACATCCTACAAACCCAACCTTCTATAAATTCATCCTTAACATCTCCAAAGCCTCACTACCTCGTGCACTACATCTTTATAAGAGGAACTCTTCACAAGGTAAAATATTTCATTAAAGTTTATTTTTGAAGTTCGTGTGTTCTATTGTAAAGATTGGACGAATTTCTTAGTTTGGGGGTTGAAATTTGTTTGTTGGGCTGAGATTGTTGTTCGTGTGCTAAAAATATTGTTGATTTTTGTGGAGTGTTTGGTTGAAAAAGTTGTTGTCAAAAATTGATTGTTGTTGTTGAGTGCGTTTGCTGGCTGGATAACAGAAAATTAAGGGGAACCACTGTCCAATGTTTTTTCTAAACAAGTGCCTAAAAATTGAAATGGGTCTAAGAAAAGCTAGTTCCAGAGCAACCACATCTAGGACATCCGTGCCTGAATATGATGCATCTAGGTTTTCTAACAAAGCGGCCCAAGATAGGTACGAAAGATTATGCACCCGCTCTTTGGTTGTAGAAAGGGGCATGAAATTCAACAATGAACCATATGACGATCAGGTTTATGAACCGATTCGAGAAATGAACGCCAATAGAGGTTGGGAGGAATTTGTCAATCCTCATTAACAAAACCCAATCTTTCAATGATGTATGAGTTTTATGCAAATTTTCCGGAGCAAATGGATAATAAATGCTTTGTCCGTGGAAAAAGGGTGCTAATTGGGACAAAGGCTATAAATATGGTGTGTGGGGTCCCCAATTTGATGATAGAGGATGAAGATGAAGAAGAAGAGGATGAATATCAGACCTGGAAGCGCTCAAGGATTGGTTGGGTTGACGTTGCTGAAACAGTGGGATATCCAGGAGCTCGGTGCACATACACCTACAATGAGCCTAAGTGTATACATCAATGCCAGTTCAACAAGATTACTCGGGCATGGCTGTACTTTGTAAGTGCCCATTAAATCCCTTCTACGCACTTTTCAGATATACCAATGGATCATATTAAGTTGGTGTATGCAATAGTGAATGGGTTCACGGTAGATGTAGGTCGATCTATCCGAGATAACATAGCTTTCACATGCAGACTAACCACTACCGCTGGTTTGGGGCATAGGTCGTTTATCACTGCATTATGTGCTGCATATGGGGTGCCCGGAAGCAACAGTGATAAAGGAAAGAGTACAACATCCTATCACTCGAGTGATAGTAAATGGATATCCTGACCCTGTACCAATGGCCTCTGCGGGAGAGAGCAGCCAACGCCAACCCAAACACCGACAGAAAGGGACAGAGGACGAGCCTGCAGCAGTTGAGATGGGTGATCCTGGACAGAGCAGACAGCCACTTCCTTTGGATATTGAGCCACCAGTGGAGAGGTTGGATCAGTTGTTCCAAAAAAACCAGTACATCATCCAGCAAAATCAATATATTATCCAATCTCAGCAAAGTCTCGATCAACATATGGACCAATATATGAAGCAGTGGTACACTTATGAGGCTCAACACATCGACCAACTCAATTCTTTGGTCAATCATTGGTCAATAGGTGATACTCCGGATGGGCCTTATTTTGGCTACCGTCCACAGTACCAGCCTTATCAACCACAGCCATCGCCAATACCATTCTGAATCTCTATAAGGTTTATGTAAGTCTTCGTTCCGTTGCATTACTTTTTCTCATTAGGGACAATGTGTTGAATAAATTTGGGGGGAGTCTTACTATTTTGTGTTAGTAGTTTTTAATTATTTATGTTTAGTTGTTTGTTTATTGTTTGTATCCTTGTTTTATTCTTGCGTCAATGAATCAAGTTAAAAATAATAGCCCATGAGATTGAGTGAATGCATGTGATAAAATTAGATGTTATTGATAGCCATGAAATGCATAAATGTGTGTGCTTAAGCTGTATAGTTTTTCAGTTTGCTCTCGGTTATTAATAATGATGAAAACTTGATCATGATGGTTAACTTTTTTGTACTCAAATATCGGGTATTTATGATTGAATTTTGGTTTGAGGATTGATGATGGAAAAATTCTAGAACTTGCTTGCTTGCTACTTGAGACGAAATCCTAGATAATGCATGTTTAGGAAAATGATTTAAGCCATCTTTGGAATGATTGAGCCTTTCAAGCCACCATTGATTACATTAATCCCTAGTTACCCCTTTTGAACCTTAAAGTTAACTCTTTGTTGTTTGACATATATTTTGAACCTATTTGAAACCCTTTACTATTCTATCTTTCCCTTGAATTATCATAAGTATATAAGTATATGAGTGGAGATTGAATTCTTGTAATTGGTATTGGAGATTGGTGCTATCAATAAAAGAGCAAAAGATTGAGAGAATAATAATCTAAAAATAAACTACACGCCTCTTGTACATACATTGAAAAACAAGTTAGGGGGAGTGTTGTAGTTTTAAAAAAAAACGTGTGAATTATCTCAATCTGGAGAAGAAAAGAAAAATTGTGGGGTTGCTAAAATTGTAATGTTATATCAAGTTTGGTTTTGTGGTTCCTATGATTATGGTAATTGTAAGCCTAAATGACATTTCATCTATCCTTGCCTAAGCCTAACGATATAACCTGTAAAAGTCCTATTGATTTTTTAGCATGTGTTGTCTACATTATGGAAGAGCAACAAGTTAGCAAGCCTATAGATTTTTGGCCCGATGGACTGTTGGAAAGAATTCATTGTGCATAAACTGATATTGAGTATATGTTTGAATCAGTAATCATGGTTGAGTGATCATATGCCTTATTAACTTTAACCAAACTTGATGATTATCTGACTTGAAATTCTAGATAGAAAATTAATGGCTAGAATGTTTCTGAAAATAATATTGCATATGTTCATGATCTTCGAGGAATAATCTATTGTGATTGACTTGATTCATTTTTAGAGTTTGTGTGTGTTTTTATTTTTAGGGTGTCTAGAGTTCTTTACTCAAGGACGAGTAAAGTTTAAGTTTGAGGGTATTTGTTGAGTCTGTTTTTAGTACTGTTTTAGAGTGTGTTTTAGGGAGTCTTTTATTGTCTTTTAATTATTTTGTACAATATTATACGTGTTGTTTTGTGTTTTCAGGTCCTAAGCGGTTTAGAAATTAATGGGGTGAATTCAAAGGAAATAGGCAATTACGAAGGACAAATAGGCATATCGAGTCTCAAGCAATCAGTCAAAGAAGTCCCGGGAAGGTCAGGAAGCAGTCTACGCAAAATTCGAACGGAAAAGGCTGATGAGCCGTTGCGCAAGAAGGCAAGAGCTGCGGCGCTGAAGAGGTGGCGCCGCAGTGCTTGGCAGGCAGAAGCTGGAAGGAATTTCGTTGATTGAAATGTCGCAGCGCCTGACTGGCAGAGACTTCCGAAGGAATTAGAGCTGTGGCGCCTGGCTGAAGAGTCGCGCCGACGACGACGGAAATACACGAGAAAAAACTAATTTAACAGGGGTAAAATGGTCTACTTGAGGGAATTTTGTGATATAAAGCTGGGGGAGGCATATTTTATGATTATCACACTTTGGAGCAAGAAATAAGAAGGCTAAGGAGCAATTAGAGACCACGATTGTTCAAGTTCTTTTTCTTTTCTTTTATTTTCTTTAATTCAGTACATGTTGGTTGTTAAGACAATTAGTTTTATTAGCACGTTTATGAACTAATTTCTTTATTAGGATTTTCCGTCGATTAGCTTGAACCTCTATTATGAATTAATCTATTGTTAGTGTTTTTTCTTCATCTATCAATATCTATTCAACTTGCGTTTATTGAATGATAATTAATTGGCCATTTGTTTTCATTACTTATATGATTTCAAATCAAGATCTGAAAAGAGAGATTTGAATATGCTATAGTTGATTAGACATAAGATTAATCTTGAACGAGAGTATCACGATTGCCTGTGTAGCATTTTAGGTTATTGATCTTAATCCTCTTATATGGTTGAATTTATCATAGAGATATAGAAAATTCTCACTTAGGTTGAGTTTTTATATATCCTAACCGGAATATAGAACACCTCAGTTAACCTGCTACCTTGATAAGAAGAAAAATTGCTAGTCTTGCATTAACGAATATAATAGGGGATAGTTGATGAGATTGGAAATCCTAATTACCTTCATTACTGAGTTAAACTCCAAGTATTTTCATTCTTATTTTATTCCTCCATATTAGTTTAGTTTGTTAGTTCTTAGTTTAGAAATCAAAACTTATATACGTTTGCCAAATAGAAACGAAAGGTTAGTTAATTGTTAATTGATAATTCAGTCTATGTGGACGATATTCGGTCTTACCGAGATTATTACAAATTGTGATACGTTCACTTGTGTAGCATATAGAAATTTCGCAACAAGCATACCAAGAAAGTGCCCTCTTTGTGAGAGTTTGGTTGAATGTTTTTAGCATAATGGATTTGATCTAGTGTTGCTACAAGTCGTGCCCGGTTACTGCAACCTCGAAGATCATAATATGTTCACCCGGGTCTGTGGTGCCGTCATACTTGGGTATGTCATGCATTCTGAACGTCAATTCATCGGGATGGGCTTCGAAGCTGCTTCTTTTTTGTACTATATCTTTTCGTACATTCTCGCCTCTACCCCTATCAACACAGGGGGCCCTAGTATCTGGCTTATCCATTTATGGAGCTTCTTTTCTAGTACGACGAGTCTTGCCAGATCTGCCTGTCATTGTAGGTTCTGTTCCCTCCATATTTGTTGCTGACACACCAGGCGCTCCTGTGGATTTCACGTTATCTATCGGATGTCTATTCGGCATTGCTCCAGAGAAAGAGTTTAAAAACTTTTCCATGCACTCCATTATGGCACTGTTTGATGTCAGGACCGTGGCTAATGAGGCTTCCAAGGGGATACCCTCTTCTCTGAACATCCCTTCAATTTAGAGTGCAGACGTCTTTTTCTTTTCTTGGGGTACCACTCCTTGGGTCATGCCTCATGGCTTTCCATCGAATGAACGTCCTCCTCATCTATAGATTTTCTTACTTTCGGGGATATTGTTTCCTCCAATTTCGTCCACGATGTTCCAGATAGGTCTGTCAGGTCCTTATGATCGATGGGTACTTGTTCCTCTCTAAGTTCCTGCAATCCGCGAGCAATTCTATTTTTCCCTGACATTTTTTAGTGTAGCATTTTTGTTTGGGGTTTTTCAAGAAGACCATCTACAGATTGAGACAACACCGCAACTACCTATCCCCATAGACGCTGCCAAACTATTTTTTGGTGAAAATGTAACTAACTAAAAACACAATTAGAGATTTATATTCAAGGGTTTAAAGACAAGTAGGTTGTATCAAATCTGGAGATCCTATTAAACGAGTCCGGAGTTACTAGCTAGATCAAAGGTATGTAACATTAAAAGTTAAGTAAAATATGAGAATAAGCAAGTAAAATGAATAAATATGCTAGATCTGAGAAACAATGAATAATGTAAGAACAAGAGCCAAGAATGGTATATTTGCTTGAGATGATGTGAGCTTAGAGAGAATATAATGTGTCTTCCTTCTCTTCTAAGTCTTGCATATACTAGACAAAACTAGACTATTATGCCCCTCTAAAGTTATGACGACGTGAGCGTATTGATGTCATAGTACCCACATGATGTGGCATTCTGATCTAGGAGGGTTGATGTGATAGGAGTAGTTGGAGTGGAAGACAGCTATGCTAAGATTCTGAGACCATCAAGCTTCTCGAATACGCTAATGCTCCCAGAGGCATTTCCACTCAATATAGATGGGGAGTAGGAGACAACTGTTTGTAAGCTCCGGAACTACTAGGCTTCTCAAATACGCCAACTCTCCCAGAGGCGTTTCTACCCAATACAATTTTATCTTATAGAGATAAAGACATATAGCTAAAACAATATCAACTACTCCGTAAAGACACATAACTGAAGCAATACTTATCAACTAATAGATTAAATGGCTAAAACACCCTTGATTTTAAAATTTATTGATATTAAGCTAACATGTTGAAATCATCTTTTCTAATATATGGATGCGTGTGTTGGACTATGGAACTCCGATAATGTGTGAGAGAACTTTAACTTACAAATTAAACGTGGTGAATTATTTCTCTTTTGTAACTCTCTAATTAAGAAAAGAATAAGATACTTTTTTGTAACTCTCTAGTTAAGATGTAAACAATTATACAACTCTTAATTAAGTGGGAGTTGTACGTCACACAACGTTATTATAAAAGAGAGTGCATTTAAGTTACTCGATTGATATACAACATTTCAGCTGAAAATCCTTTTGGTTATAAAAAAATATAATAGTGATCTGGTAAAAAACCGCCAAGACATTTGGTTGTGATAACACACCATTCATCCTAATAAGAAGGTACATTTAATTCCACATATAATATGAAACATAAATAGGTAATACAAATACAAATGACATCACTTGTTAGAAAGAGCTCATTGGGCGGTTGGTTAAGCGCTTAAATCATGTAGGAGGTTAAGGATTCAAATCTTAGTAAGGGAATTCCTATATGTTGAAGCACACGAGGGTTGAACTAACGATTATATGACTAAGGACTTATTCATACATGTGCATCCGATCATATGACTAGGTTGGTCTATTTTCGAAGAAAACCTATCAAAAACTGATCGAAGAACATGAATCGATTTAGAGTTGGTCGGTATAGAAAATTGATCTATGTCGGTTGGTTTGACTAACCGTACTTACTCGGTTTTGCCTATTTTGTCAAAAATCATATTTCTGATATCGACCAACCCTGTCGGTCTTCTACAAAAAAAGAAAATCTAAACAAGTCGATCGAGGTCGATCGATCATTTCAATTTTCTTGAATAAAAATTGCAAAGATCCGATCGACCTCAGTCGACTATCCGTCAATTTTCTAAGAAAATTGATAGGCGGTGCATATTTGATAGTTGTTCACCTGCCCATTAAATATAATTACAATTCACAACTTATTTCTGTAAGATTGTATTAATCTCCCTTGGGGAGACTTTCTCATTAATACAAATATATATAGTGTACAATGTGTAGAACCCTAGTACAATAAGAATCATCTACTTACCATAATTCTACATCACTAAATATTTACACAATATATGGGATATATTATAATTATGGTGGTGGAATTGAATTGAGATTCTATGACAACATAGTACACGTTAATACACCCCCTCAGTCGGAGCGGAAAGAGGACAGACGCTGAGACTGGATCTGAAATCGAGGAATAGATGTATGGGAAGACCTTTCATGAAGATATCTGTGTACTTATATGAGAAAGGCACATGTAACTCCTTAACATGACCGAGAGCAACATTCTCACGAACAAAGTGTATATCCATCTCAATATGTTTGGTTTGTGATCGGTGTATTTTATATACACCTTTTGAGTCATTTTTAGTTAGTCTTTTGCCCATTTTTGTACAAATATGTGTTGTGTTAGGATATATTTTCTTTCTTTTGAGTCACAATGGTTTAAAGTAGCACATTGGTGAGAAGGAGCGAAAAGAGGGCAGAAACAGAGGTTCCAGAGCTCAAAAAGCTAAAAAGTTGGCAACCCGGGCGAGAAACAGGGCGGCGCCGACGCGGGAAAATTGACAAATCCGAATAGGATTGGGCCAAGGCCAAGAAGGAAAAGGTTTTTCACGTTTTTGAGGATATAAAAGGACCTTTTAGGTCAGATTTGAGGGAGTTCCACACCTTACCATTCATCACAACTTGAGATCAAGATTGGAGACTTATTTTTGAGTAATTTCTTGTTCTTTACTTTATTTCTTTTTAGTATATGTTGGATATTATTGT
The DNA here is from genome assembly GCA_029844215.1 of Przewalskia tangutica. Classification (NCBI taxonomy): domain Eukaryota; kingdom Viridiplantae; phylum Streptophyta; class Magnoliopsida; order Solanales; family Solanaceae; genus Przewalskia; species Przewalskia tangutica. Next base: position 10,236,879 of record CM056739.1, on the reverse strand, counting down.
AGTTCTTGGCATGTCAATGGCTAGGAACTAACTTAATTTAGGGCTTTCCATGTCGAATCTCTTGAACCTCGTTCTTATGAATTAATGCATGTTTTGGTTTCTTCTGATTATTGTTGAGATTTATTCAATAATTGTTTTGATTGCTTGGTAATTAATTGATAACTAATTATCATAAGTTATATGATTTCTAATCGAACATAGGTTTAAATCGTGGACGAAAGTACCCCGATACTTGTGTAGCTTAATAGGTTATTGCTCTTAATCCTCTTTTGTAGTCAATATTGTCATCGAAAGATAGAATGGTTCTACATTGGGGTTGAGTGTTTATATTACCTTAACAGGAGTATAAAACGACTTAGTTAACCTGCTCTCTCAACATAGAAGAACAACCTTAATTATTTGTATTAACGAGTAAAGCGAGCGGATAGTCGAGGAGATTTGGAAGCCCTATTTCCACCATATCTGAAGTAAAGTAAAGTAATTTAGTTAGCATCTATAATCATAGCTATAAACAAATCATCAAATTATTGGTCACCAAATAGATACTACAAAATAGAGGTTGGTAATTGGACACTAATTCCTGAGGACGATAACTCTGTCACGACCCGATCTCGGGCTCGTAACTGGTGCCTTACCCGGGCACCCTAGTAGGTATACATCAGAGAAAATCAGCGGAACATAAAACTCAACCAAGGAATAAATAAATAATAGGTTAGCCTATCAGACTACCTCTATATATATATATAAAATATTTAACCAACAGCAGTTACCTCATTTGTTTTACAAACCGACCTACAATAGTATGACTACAGACCTCTAAGAGTTTTTGACATTAACACTGTGACGGGACAGGGCCCCGCCATACCCCTGAATGTACAACAAGCTACAATACCAGGGATCTGAACCAAGGACAAGCCTCCGAAATAATGGAGCTTCCTTACCAGTTGAACAGTGATCCTAAGAGTGGAGATCAATCAAGCTATGTACATCAACCTGCGGCATGAACGCAACCCCCCGAAGGAGGTCAGTACAACAGGTACCAAGTATGTGAAACTGTAAGTACTGTAATGAAATCACATAATCAAATAAACCAGAGACATAATGAATAACCAATCAACAGTACACAGCACCACAATACATACGAAAATAACATAAGGTCACTTGGCCGGTCTGAGTAGGGAGCCAATGATCAAACTAGGGCCACTCGCCAATAGTATCATTGGTCAACTCCTATCCTGGACTCTCATGAGCCCGCATAGGTCGCGTCGACCCGCATGAGGTACTCGTGACGGGGTTGCGAACCCGCGGTATTTCATAGGATCTTGTCCCGCATGAGTCCCTTGGACCCGCATGAGTCCCTTGGACCCGCATAGGGATGTTCCCCGCATAGGACCTCGTCCCGCATAAGCCCCTTGGGCCCGCATAAGGTACTCCTCACATCGGGGGTCGCGAACCTGCGGATATAACAATGTAACATGGCCAGGGGATTCACCCCATAATATAATACCACACAACCGGCTATTGAACGCAACATAAACAAGTTAAGGGATACTCATAACTTTTTATACCACATGTACACACAATTAGTAACCTCAAGTTACTACACCTTCATAAAACCATTACAAGTTCTTCAACACAATTTTGTAAACCATTCTTTTATCTTTTACAAGTCGTTATAACTAACTTCCCATAAAGCTATTATAACACTTATGTTTCAAGAAATTCAACAATCACTTTTTTGGAAATCAAGAGGACTTATACTTTCAGCTAAAGTTTCACAACTTTCAAAAATACTTTAAGTCTCTTGTCTTTAAAATCAAGTCTCTTTAAAATCACTTAATCCATACTTTCAAGTCTCATAACTTTTTAGAAATTCATTTCAAGACTTTGAAAACAAGTGTCAATTTCTTTCCAAATAACAATTCACCACTTCTTTTTAAAATAGCCAAGGCTCTTAAGATTTTGAAGTCAAGTCAAGGACACATAAGATGAAACCAAACTCTTTTAACACACGACGCTCACCGTACTACATATTTCATATAATCATGCTAAAGAGAATAGGAAGAGTTCACAATACCTCTTCGGCTTAATCCACTCTCCAAGTTGAATACGTCGCGCGTAGAATGTCAACCTATAATGACCACAATACGCCTATCAACTCCTAGATTCCATCGTAGAATATTTCTAAGTATAAGGACTCTTATTCTACGGAAAATCGGGCATCACTTCCTTTGTTTCTACGTACTTTTCCACCTTTTTCAAGGCCCGTAAATCAGTAACCAATTGCCACATTTAAGGCTCAACAATTCAGCTTAACCAAAGGAGATTACACGTCTTAACAGGACGTGTAAAATTCTGCCCCACAATTAATATCCAAATAGTCCAACATTTCAATGCCAAAAGGCTACAATGCAACAACAATGTAAAGTCTTTTTCAATTCCTTTTTCCATCCAAGTTATTTAGTCTAACATGTTATATAGCCACAATCGATTATAACAACTACAATCTTCAATTAGATACATGTGATGATTCTAACTATCGACCAACTTGTATTTCAATTTCAAATGGCTAACAAGGCCATTTCGGATTTAGGCTTCTAATATCCATAACACTTATTAATCTCCAATACAAATATCTCATGCTTGTTAAAATGTATAACTACAACAATAAGAAATCTTCAATCACTTAAGAGGACAAAGTGGTTACCTTGATAAGCCCAAAATAGTCCAACAATCTCGCCCACTTTAGCCCTCTTTCCGATATTCTTCTTCCCGCTAAAATCACCTCTACGAACCCCCTACAAGCTCGCCAACATTTTTCCTTCTTGTTGCCTTTCCAAAAATCTCATTTGACTTAGGGTTTTATCAACTTTTGATAGAGGAGAGCAAGTGTTTGGATGATCTTTTAGTGTAGAATGTCCAAGTCTTGCAAGACTTGGCCAATATATAAGCTTTATCTTGATCCACAAGTTGGGGGGACACTTGTCACCCACCCATGGGTCCTCTACAACAAATATCTTCTATTTTTACCCTATTTTTGCAAAAAATCCCGCCTCAGCCTTGGCTGCAGCCAGCGCGCGCTGCAACTTCGCACAATTTCAGCTTTTCGCCTGCCTCGTAGTCAGCCGCGGCGCCTGCCCCTGTCTCTTCTGTCAGCTGATCTTGTAACGTCCATAACTTTCTACTCCGATGTCCTATCGACGAGCGGTTTGTTGAGTTGGAAACTAGACTCAATGAACTTCATATTAGGCTTTTGAAACACCTAAAAACTCTCAATATACTAGGAGATATACTGCTCCAAAGTTGACTGAAAAACTGTCCAAAAAAAATATTCTACCAACAATTTTTTTTTTTCCAACTTCGAATCTTATTTCCTTTCGTACGTTCTCATCTCATCCTCTTGCAATTACGGGGCATAACAAACTCGGTCTTCTAGACTATATTATTTGTCACGATACGTGCACTTGCGTTTAGCGTGTGTATAAATCGTGCATCAGTTTGCTGATGTTGAACTGGATTATGAGATAAATATATGGCGGATATATTATCATAGTAAACCATAGATGCCATACGCAAGGGACACTGAAGCTCCAAAATAAGGTTTCAGAGCTAACATATATCAATAATAACATTTGCAACCCCTTTATACTATATTTCTGCACTCGAACGGGATAATGTGGTTTGCCTCTTGGAAGACCAGGAAATGAGATTACCTCTTAATAACACACAGTAGCCTGAGGTGGAGCATCGCGTGTTTGGACAGCCTGCCCAATCATCATCCGTATATGCTAACAACCTGGTGGGTGATGAGGGGTATAGATGTAATCCATAATCAAGCGTGACCTTAACATATCGAATAATATGTTTAAGGGCAGTAAAATGAGGCTCTCTGGGGGAATGCATAAATAAGCATACATGCTGAACAACATAAGCGATGTCATGCCTAATGAAAGTAAGATACTGAAGTGCACCAGAAAAACTCCTATAAAGAGTGGGATCGGATACTGGGTTACCATCAACAATACTAATCTTTGATTTAGAGTCAACCGGAGTGGACATGATCGTGCAGTTTTCTATTTTAGCCCTGTACACTATCTCCTATGCATACTTGCGCTGACATAAAACATAGAATCTACAAAACGAGTCACTGATATTCTAAAACAATAGCTCAACTTCCACAAGTCAGTCATAAGAATTCGGTTTAAGTAGTGCAATAATCTCATTCTTTAACACATCAGAGGAGGCAGTAAACATAGTGTCATCTACATATAACAATAAAGAAGCAATGCTACTACCGCGATGAAATGTAAAAAGAGATTTATCTCACTTGATGCATACGAACCCTACTCTCATAATGTACTATACAAAGAAATCATACCACGCTCGAGGGGCCTGCTTCAAATCGTGACTTACGAAGACGACATACATACTGAGGACTGTTGGATGGGCAAAACTAGGCACATGTGCATATAAACAGTTTATTTCAGATCACCATGTAAAAATGCATTTTTTCACATCAAGCTGATAAATAGGCCAAGTCTTACCCATATCAATACTCAGAATTGTGTGAATGGTTTCCGATTTCACAATCGGACTAAACATCTCACCGCAATCAATACCCTTTTACTGATTAGTGTCATTTTCCACAAGTCTAGCCTTATACCTTTCTAAGTCACCACTGTCTCTATATATGTAATGAAAAACCACATGCATCGGATCACATTCACCCCCCCCCCCCCGGTCGAGGAACCAAATTCCAAGTGTTTTTTTTTTGTTAAAATATTAAACTCCTCACATATGGCCACATTCCAATTTGGATCTAGTTTGGCTAATTTTTGGTTTTTGAAAATTGGAGATATGATTTGTGTGGATAGGTTAAATTGGACTTTAGGTTTGAAAATCCCGTGTTGGGAACGGGTTCCATACGATGCGGGGGCATTTTGGTGTTTGCGCTGGGCATTGGGTCTGGGTCACGGTGTGGGAGTGGGTCCGGGTATGGGTTTTGTGTGTCATGTTGGTGACTAGGTATAACAGTGGGTGGAGCAGTTGCTAGGTTTGACGAAGGGTGGTGGGACAACACTGATCTGGGCAGATCGAGATGAGGTGAGATGGAGGATGTGGGGTATGACGTCGGTGGGGGGGGTTGGGACTGATGGGTTGGGTCGGTGTTCTGGTGGTGGTTTGGTTTGGGTTTCCAGTGGCTTGGGGGTTGCGGGTGCACTTGGGATGATGTCGGTGATATAGTGACAGGGACGGTGGTTAGTGGTAAACCATCACGATTTAAGAGATTTTAGGTCATGACACAGTCGACCAGTGACAGGGACGGTGGCTGCCAATCAATCACTCAAATAACTTTAAATAACTATATCTAAGATAATCCAACCCAAACTACATCAAATCTAACCCAAAACTCCACCAATTATAAATCAAAATCCACACAAGTATAAAAAATTAGACAAGTCATATAAGGCATTCAACAAATGTATAAGTCATAATAAACTTAAACAACTCTCTAATAGTTAGGCTAAATAAGTATCTAATATTAATCAAGGATGTTTGCCACCACATCCTTGTTTGAATTACTAGAAGCCTCATCTACAAGATCAGGGACATGAAAATTTTGGACAGGACAATCGCGCAAAGGACGATCGCGTGGAGGTCAAGACTGGGAGATAGCATTGTCAATACATAGGAGAATTAGAAACTCCCTTGTAGAAGTGAAACGTCTAATGAGCCTAGCCCTTCGTACTGCTGATCCCTACGCCTCCATCTGGCCCTCATGCTTGAAGTTGACTAGATAGTTCGACGATCTTCTACTTTATAGCCATTATCGTTGCCTTATCCATTGACTCGACCCCTGAGAAAGTTCCTTATCTTGCAATTCAGACTGGTGGCAGTGAAATGCTCGCCAAGAAAGGGTGTAGATCTCCCATTTTTTGGGCCACCACAATATTCAACCAAAGTTGCTCAACATCCTCGTCTGAAATTTGTGTTGGCGAGCCTGTTCACTGGTCGACTGTGTCATGACCTAAAATCCCTTAAGTCGTGATGGTTCTACACCCAACTCGATAGGCGAAATTTCAATTTTAATCATTTATTTTTATTAACATATATAATAAAAGTATATGAGAATTGTAATAATAAAGTCTCAAGTCTTAATATATCAAATGTGCGAAAATACAAATTAAAATATCCTAAGACCTGATGATATGAGTCATGAGCATCTAGGATTGAAAATAAATTGTGAAATGGCTTGGGAGGGCTCTGTACTTGTCCAGGCTTGTCATGCCGGTATTCATACTTATGAGTTTGTCAACCAAACACCTCTACCCTTAAAAAGTAAGCATTTTAAACATTTTTAGGTCCGCTCATCCTATGTGGCAACTTGATGGTTGAGTTGGAACAATGTGTGAATCCCACCTATGTGTATAACGAGCGTAAACACAAAAATTTAGAATAAAATATGCACATAAAATTGCAGCAAATATAGCATGAGTACAAAAACAATGCATATACAGTATTATAGACCGATCCTAACAAAATAGTGTGGAGCTTTTAGAAAACTTAACGTTGAACTATCTTGGATATCAACATCATATAAATATCATAACAATTAAGGGGTAATGTCATTCGAAAATAGGGAAAATACAGAATCAACAGATAAGGTAATATGACAAATTCAGTTAAATCAGCATAATAAGTTTACCAAGTCAGGTAGACTCTTACTCAAATTGTTCCAAAACCCGGTGCCTCCAGCACCCCACACACACGCTAAACCCATGGTAGTGTCTAGGAGCGTGATATATTTGAAAGATTATTTTCCTCATCTTTTTTTATTCCATAAGGTAAACATATATACACCTCATACAATAAATATATATCTTCTTATTTAATCACATATTTAATTTTCCTATTCAATGCTAATAATATCCTACCATAATAAGACCCTTTACATTAATATTATCATTAATAATATTATTCTAATGAAGACTAATATTCTAACACATTTAAGACTAATATTCTAACACTCCCCCGCAGTTGAAGTCGGAGGTCGCCGAATGCTGAGACTGTCCCGAAAATCTTCAAATAAAATCAGCGGAAGCCCTTTCGTGAAGATATCTGCGATTTGATGACGCGTTGGGACATGTAATACTCGCACCTGTCCGCGAGCCACCTTTTCACGGACAATGTGGATATCCAACTCAATATGTTTAGTGCGCTGGTGATGTATTGGATTTCCAGACAGATATATCGCACTAATGTTGTCACAGTAAACCATAGTAGCCTTCGGAATTGGACAATGAAGCTCTAGTAACAGATTCCGAATCCAAAGACGAACCGACACAACATTGGCAACAGACGATATTCGCCTTCAAAGACCGAGCGCGATATTGTGGGTTGTCGTTTGGAAGACCATGAGACTAAATTATCATCGAGGAAGACACAATACCCAGATGTGGAGCGTCTGGTGTCCGGACAGCCTGCCCAGTCTGCATCTGTATAAGTTACAAGTTTGGAGATGCAAGATGGGTAAATATGTAATCCATATTCCTGAGTGCCCTTAATGTAGCGTACAATGCGTTTGAGTGCCTGCATATGTTCTTCCATCGGATTATGCATGAATAGGCACACTTGTTGTACGACATAGGTTATGTCTGGTCTGGTAAAAGTGAGATATTGCAACGCGCCTGCTAGGCTGCGGTACAATGTTGGATCAGCAAACGGTTTGCTAGAGATGGCACTTAATTTGGACTTGGTGTCCACCGGTGTTGCTGAGGGTTTGCAAGAGGCCATTCCAGCCCGTTCCACGATCTCAGATGCATACTTCTTCTGGCATAGAAAGAGCCCACCTGCATGTCTTTTCACAGCAATTCCTAGAAAGAAGTGCAATGGACCAAGATCCTTCATAGCAAATTCTGAATCAAGCTGAGACATGATATTCTTGCGAAGAGAGTCTGAAGAAGCTATCAGAATAATATCATCCACATACAATAGAAGATAAGCCGTATGATTACCCTGATGATAGATAAAAAGAGAATTATCGGACCGGCTGTGTGAAAACCCCATCTGTGATACAAAATCTGCAAACACCGATACTGTGCCCGTGCTTGTTTGAGGCCATACAAAGACTTTTTTAGCAGGCATACATGATTGAGATATTTTGGATCTCTGTACCCCAATGGTTGGTGCATGTAAACAGTCTCATTTAGGTGACCATGGAGAAATGCATTTTTGACATCCAACTGGTGAAGTGACCATCCTCTGGAGAGAGACAAGCTGAGCACTGTTCTGATAGTAGCTGGTTTGACTACTGGACTGAATGTCTCCCCACAATCGATACCAACATGTTGCGTCTTCCCATCACCTACAAGACGGGCCTTATGCCGCTCAAAAGAACCATCAGATTTTTCTTTATGGCTAAAAATCCACATAGACCGAATTATATTAGCATTAGATGGACGGGGCACTAAATTTCATGTCCTATTTTTAATAAGAGCTTGATATTTATCATCCATGGCCATTTTCCAATTTGGGTCTTTCAGAGCAGACACATGGTTACATGGTAAAGGTGATTTGGATACTTGGGTGTGAAGGTTGTATTTAGTGTTGGGTTTGACAATACCATGTTGACTACGGGTGACTGGACGCGTTGTCGGGCCAGTGGACTGGACGCCACTGGGCAAATGTGGTATTTGTAAAGCTGGGCCTAGATCAGGGGATTGGGTTGCATTAGTAGGTGTCAAAGCACATGGGCCTGAATGTGGCCCATTTGGTACTGAGACGCGGACTGACGGGCCGATCAGGTATCGTTCAAGACAAATGGGTTGGGCGTCATTTGTTAAGGACACGGGTAATGGGTTAAAAGAATTTTGTCCATTAGCATTAGCAGTGACCGAACTATGGGACAATGGTTGGGTAAAAATTGGGTGTATTCCAGCATCCAAAAACTCATACGTGGGAGATTGTGACTCATTTATTTTTCTAAATGGGAATTGAGTTTCGTCAAAGATAACATGACGACTAATAAAAATCCTATTGGAGGATAGATCGCAATATTTGTATCCCCGATGATGTGATGAGTATCCCAAAAAAATGCATGGAGTAGATCTTGGTTGCAATTTATGGATGGTGGTGGATGGGAATAATGGAAAACACAAGCACCCAAAAATTCGGAGATGAGAGTATGTCGGTTCTCGAAGATACAGTAATTGAAGGGGTGTTTGGTGTGATGTATGTTTGTTTGGTAGTATATTCAACAAATAAGTAGCCATCTGAAGTGCATGATGCCAAAAGTTAGGGGGAAGTGAGGCATGAGCAAGGGATGTCCTGACAATATTATTTATGGTTTGTATCTTGCGTTCCGCCTGTCCATTATGAGAATATGTGTGGGGGCATGAGAAACGAAAATTCAAACCATTTATTTTGCAAAAATCCCAAAATTGTCTATTATCAAACTCCCGCCCGTTATCACATTGGATGTTTTTGATATCCCGTTAAAACTGTTTTTGGATGAAAGCTCTAAAACTAAGGAATGTAGAAAACACTTGTGATTTTTTCGATATGGGAAATGTCCACAAGAATTTAGAGTAATCATCTAAAACAAGCAAATAATATCTATGCCCCGAAGAACTCAAAACTGGGGATTTCCAAATATCACAATGTATAGTATCAAATGGCAAAAAAGTGCAATTAGAAGAAGACTCAAATGGTAGTTGAATATGCTTACCCAAAGGACACGACTGACACTTATTAAGAGTTCGTGTACATGAAATTGAATTATTGCGTTTGAGAGAGTTTAAAATGCACTCTCCCGATGTCCCAAACGTTCATGCCATAAATTGGAATTAAAAATGCAAAATTAAAGTGTTTCTTGTCTGGTTGTAGTAGTGAAGTAACTGGATAAAGTTCTCTGGCTATCACATCTCATTAGTCGTGCTCGTCAAAATCACACACAAGAAACCAAAAGGATCAAAAGCTACGGTAACCCAGTTATCTGAAGTAAACTTTCGAACGGAGATTAGGTTTTTGATTAATTGTGGTGCATGAATAACATTTTTCAAGGGTAATGGTGGATTTGGTTTGGACAATTTAGTAGAACCATATCCTTTTATTGGAATGGAATGGCCATTTCTGACAGTTATACCATTTGATTTGCTCAAATTAAAATAGGACGTAAGATTACCTCGATGACGCCATACGTGACGCCGCACTGAGTCCATATACCAATTCGTGTCTGGTGGATTAAGCCCGAGGGTGTGCATGGCATGTTCAATGTCCGTCGGTTGGCCCACTGTTGAGTGGGCCTCGTTCCACACCTGAGGCCCAAAATTGGCTGTCCCGACATCGCCTACCCATCTGGCCGCCCAAAATGGGCCGATGTCCCGCCATCGCCTGTGCCATCGGGCTGGCCCAAAATTGGTTGTTGTCCCGCCACTGCTCCCAGCCTCACTGTTGGGCTTGTGTAAATTCGGCCCAACAGTGGGCTGGACAAAAAAAACCTGTGAAGGAGTGGACTGCTGATTTGCTGGGTATGAGAAAGTGGAATTGGGCCTGGCCCAGTTGGTTGTAGGGTAAGGACAAGGGGGTCCAGCCCAATTCCATTGTGTCCAGGCCCAATGAGGCTGCTGTTGTCTCCTGCCAGTGCTGCCTCCATACCCGCCGCGCGCGCCGCCACCGAATCGCCGCCATCGGAGCCACGCCGCCGCTGAGCCGCCGCCGAATGCGATTGTTCCTGCTTTCATGCGGTTTCCACCTTTTTTATTCCCATGTCGTTCTTTTTGACCCCGGTTATTTTCATCATTGGTGACCATGTACGCCGATTCGGTTGTGTTAGCAACCTTTTTAGAGAAGTCTTGTTCTTCTAGGATTAACATAAATCTTGCTTTGTAGAATAACGGGAGCGGGTTACTTTGACGGATAACGGTGGCAACTCCGCTATATGCCTCTGTCAATCCGGCAACAAGTTGTAGAACCAAACGGTTATCGGAGACGGGGGAACCAACATTTTTTAATTGATCCGCCAACACTTTGAGGCGTTGACAATAAGCGGAGGCATTAGGAAAATCCTCCATATCAACACTGGAGAACTCTTGTTCTACAACAACTGCACGGGAGCTTTGATTATCATAAAAAATGTCCCGTAATCGATTCCAAGCATCAATTGCTTTAGAATCTGTTTCTATGACCGTGTGCAATAAATCGGTGGAAATTATTGAATATATCCAACCAAGAACAGTGGCATCCAGGAGGGAACCAACATTTTTTAATTGATCCGCCAACACTTTGAGGCGTTGACAATAAGCGGAGGCATTAGGAAAATCCTCCATATCAACACTGGAGAACTCTTGTTCTAAAGCAACTGCACGGGAGCTTTGATTATCATAAAAAATGTCCCGTAATCGATTCCAAGCATCAATTGCTTTAGAATCTGTTTCCATGATCGTGTGCAACAAATCGGTGGAAATTGTTGAATATATCCAACCAAGAATAGTGGCATCCAGGACATCCCACAACTCTTTTTCTTCATCCGATGTCAAAACTTGTTCCTTGTCTTTTTTCAGGGAAATGATGTGGTGAAGAACCCGGTGAGAACGACAACATATTTTGAAAAGTTCCGTCCAAGAAGCATAATGTACATTCTCCATTTGTAAAGTTATGGGGACATGAGTTTTGATATTAGATACTGTGAGAGCGGGGTGATAAAATGACTTGGATTCAGACATGTTGATGATAGTTGGATAGATGATCAATGGAAAAACAGTGAAGAAAAAACAAGAGGATTTCGGCTAGGAGGAGGAGGAGGGGCCGGAAAAAAAAAAGAAAAAAGAAATTATTTTGAAAAGAAAATTTTGATATTTATGAAGATGGATCTTTTTGCTTAAGCTTTGATACCATGAAAGATTATTTTCCTTATCTTTCTTTATTCCATAAGGTAAACATATATACATCTCATACAATAAATATATATCTTCCTATTTAATCACCTATTTAATTTTCCTATTCAATGCTAATAATATCCTACCATAATAAGACCCTTTACATTAATATTATCATTAATAATATTATTCTAATTAAGACTAATATTCTAACAATATTATCATATTTCATAAACAAATGCTAACTTCAAATTTGAGTCCCAAATCCTATGGATAAACACCTATTCAGTTAAGAAAGCCCTTGAGTGCAGAGGCAGAGTTGGAATTTATTATTTATGATTTTTTTATTAAAATTATTTCTGCTTATTTAGTTCTAAATAAATTAATTAATATTTATAATATAAATATAATATTTAAACCTAAATTATTGAGTTCGGTCGAACCTATAACCATGAGGTTAGGATCAACCTCGCTTGATACCCTCTCAATTGGTCTTTTTGGAGCCAAAGAAAAACATAGATTATATTGAAATTGAAGTTAGCTTTGTCTGTTCATTTGGCAATTAGTGATAGAGAATATATTAATATTTTTCATATATTCTGTAATTATTATTCAAGTGCAATTATGTAATGTATAGATCTTTCTCCAATTAAGTTTGTAAATTATAAACACCTATAAATATTGCATTAATGAGATGCCTCCAACCGATGAGAATTACACTATTCTACATCCTAAATTCTTTCTTTTTTCGGCCGCCAACCCCTCTCTCTTTCTGGAGGCAACCCCCCCAAACCCTAACAAAATTTCGCGTCCTTCCCCCCTCTTTCAAAACTTTCGGCGGCAACATGGGTTCTCATGATTCCTTATCCTCCACACAAGACGTCACACATCCTCCTCCCCTTCCCTCATTCTCTACCAACCCCTTTCATCCGGTCTTCGCTGTTACAAATATTAAGAACTTTATCTACTTGGTTCTTAATCAAGAGGATGGACAATACTCTTCGTGGGTAGAATTATTTCAAATTCATGCTTGTGCCTCAAACGTTCTTGATCACATCGACACCATCATACCCCGTCCGCCTGACGTTGACAACACAACGTGAAAAAGGCTTGATGATATCATCAAGCAATGGATATATGACACCGTATCCAAGGATCTACTTCATACTATTATGAAGACAAATGCTTCAATTCAAGAACTATGGACAAAACTAGATGAAATCTTTCAAGACAACAAACATACTCGTGTCTTCTATTTGAAGGAATAATTGAATAACACCCGTCTTAAAAACTTTGTGAATATGTCTGACTATTGTAAATAATTGAAATTAGTTGCCGATCAATTAGCTAATGTGGGCATAACAATTTCAGAAACGAATATGGTTTTGCAACTAATAAATGGTTTGTCAAAGGGTGAGTACAACACACTTACGACGATGATTCAACAAGACGATCCCCTCCCTAATTTCAACAAGGCCCGATCATAATTGCTCTTGGAGGAAACTAGGTGTGCCAAATAGGACGAACATAATCAAAAGACATTGGTAGTTGATGCACCGGTGACTACCACCACACCCGTCGGCCAGCCACAACACACAAACAACTATTAGCCGCGGGGCGGTCGCGGTGGCTGCAGGGGCAGAGGTCGTGGTAACGGATGTGGTGGCAAGGTAAAAGGATGCGGGGGATGGTCCAGTTTAGGCGGCCAACCAAAACATGCACAATACCCATCTTAGTGCGTCGGCCCACCGCCTTGGCCTATATTCGAAACATGGGCCTTGCCCCTATATTTCTACTCGAATGTCTGCCTAGTGGCAGCAGCCCAGAGTTACGGGCCCTCTTCTAAGCCAACGTATGACGTCCCATTCATAACATGCCCACTTCTTAGCGGCCCAACAACAACATCAACCGTACAATCTCCTTACCCCTATCGAATTACGTCAAGTCTACATCACCATGAATTTATAGCAGTTAGACGATGCCTGGTATATGGATACAGACGCCACATCTCACCTCACTCGTAACTCCAGTAATCTTCCTCAACCGTTTTATTTGAATAATCCTCGATTTATTTTGTACAGAAATGGAAATCGCATTTCAATTCAAGGTTATGGCACCACTCAAACTCCATCACCTCACCTTCATTTTTTCCTCAAAAACATATTATATACTCCTAACATTATTGAAAACTTAATCTCTGTTAGAAAATTTGCTAGTGACAATTCTATATCTATTGAGTTTGATCCTTTTGGTTTTTCTGTGAAAGACTTATATACGGGGACAACTCTTACGAGATGCAATAGTGGTGTGAACCTATATCTTTCTCTTCCAATTCCGTTGTAAGTGTCAATCCACAAACATCTCTAGCTGGAATCTCTCCTTCAACCTGGCACAATCGACTTTGGCACACAGAAGCACCAGCTTTTAACTTTCTTAGAAGTCACAATTTGATTCAATGTAATAAAGAGAAATTTACCCACAACTGTTATTCTTCGTCCACTAGGAAAACATGTTAGACTTCCTTTTAAGTCATCTTTAAGTGTTACTTTCTCTCCATTTGATATCATTCATGCAGATTTATGGACATCTCCTATTACTAGAAAACTGGATCATAAATATTATTTGATAGTATTGGATGACTTCTCTCATTTTCTTTGGGTCTATCTGCTCAAATATAAGTCTCAAGTCTACTCCACCTTTCTTGAATTTCGATTTTAAAACTCGTTTTGAAAAGAATATTAAATTATTTCAATGTGATAATGGTCATGAGTTTAACAATTCAACATAAAATTTGTATGGACAATGGCATTGTGTTCCAATTCTCTTGCCTCCATACCTCAACTTAAAATGATAAAGCCGAAAGAATCTTTCGCACAATTAATAATATGATTTGTATCATGATATTTCATGCTTTTCTCCCCCCCCCCCCCTCTCTTTTGGGTCTACGCGTTACAAATGGTAGCATACCTTCTTAATATACTACCTACCCGTGCTCTTCAAAATAAAAATCCCACCAAAATTCAATCTCATCGGGTCCCTTTCTATGGTCACCTCTGAATATTTGGATGTCTATGCTACCCTAATATCGCCTCTACGACTCCTCACAAATTAGCACTTATGACTACTCATTACATCTTCTTGGGTTTCCTGTCAAACCATAGAGGGGTACATATGTTATGATTATCCACAAATAAAGTCTTAATCTCTCGTCATTGTCACGACCCGACCCCGGGCCGCGACTGGTGCCCTACATGGGCACCCTTCTAATCATATAACATAATAAACTGCGGAAGATAAATAACACTCTTTTTTTTTTAAAACAAGGCCAAGCCGATAAGGCTGCCATAACATAAAAATTACCCGAAAGGGTCTACACTGTTTAACAATGTAAAAACTCTCTAGCCAGTCCAGCCCACAGATGAATACAGACCTCTAAGATTTGAACAAACATTATGACGGGACAAGACCCCGCCGTACCCCTGAATATACATAGCCATGACAACTTCGGAACATTGGAGCCATCTCAATATGCTGAACCAGGATCCTAAGCTCGCGGATCCACAATCAGGTACCTAAACTCATGACATTTAACGCAGCCTCAAGGGTCGATAACAAAAATTTAATATGGAACGGAAAATAAGGTACAGTAAACAAATCATAATTGTACAAAAGAATGACAGGGGCAAGTATAAAAAGGGTACATACCAGATCCTACCGTGTCATTACCATCTCGTGAACTTAATCGTACCTTATTATCTTTTCCCATTTTTTAATAAAAGTTATAGTCACATTCTTACGTACATGCTTAGGAAACACCGTCAAGTTCATTACCATATAACTTACTTACCTTAGATAACATAATCCGACCCTTTGTGGAGGGACGTCTATACTTCCCGGCCCAACAATAAGTAATCTTAATTACTAAAACGACAAGAATTATACCTTTACAAGCCCTTAAAATTTCCAAGATTCAAAGTCGTTCCTTAGCAATTCTTAGCTCCTTTCCTTTACGCTCCAATCCGCTATTTGAAGCCCTTAGAAGTTCACAACCAACTTCTCTTCCATTTCCAATCCAAAACTAGGGAAACCACTTAGGTTTTCGCTTTGCGACTAACGTGAAAACGCCGTTTTTCTGAAATCTTTCTATTGAGATACCCTTACAATACCCTTAGGGACCTTGGGTTTAAGTATTGTGAATTATGAACCAAAATTGCAATTTTTTTGTGTGGAAATCTCCCTAAAGCCGTGAGCAACGTGGCTAGCACAAAGCTTCTCTAATTTTTCTAAGTGTTGGAAGACAAGTCTTGCACTAGTGTGCATATAAAACACAATGAAGGGTCAAGATTATAACAAATGTGTGGCTAGGATGAAGAACATTAATTAAATAGCCAAGTGGACAAGTTGACTTGGTCAATATTATCAAGCTAGCAAGACTTATCATCTTTAATGGTCAATGACCATTTTAACCTTGCAAATTTCGTCCAACACCATGTGGGGGGGGTGCCACATGTCGCCCTCCCATTCGTCCATAAAATTCTGTAACCCTCGTGGGCTCCACAAAACGTAAAATTACTCGGGTGGGCCCCACATGACCAAATCCGTAAAAAATAAATTTTCATAATGATAATAAGTTCCATACTTCTTCAATTAATGCATTTTGAGAATCTAATTCTCACTTAACGAACATTTCTCCTTTCCGACGTTCGGAAGTTTTTCCGTCGGAAAAACAATTCTTCCTTTCTTACCAATTTCAAGTCTTGTGTTTCTTACGTACATTCTCTTAAACATGTCCTGGACTTACGGGGTGTAACATTCTTCCCCCCTTAGAAACATTCGTCCTCGAATGTTCTTTCGGAATCCAATCTAATTAGATAGTGACATAGTCTCCTTTTACTACACCCTTCATACAACATATGCCACCCATGGCCACATAACTATACTTATACTAAAACGTCAACTTTGGCACTCACGACGCCAACTAGTCCATACTCATAATGACCTCAAAGTCTGTCATAATCACCTCTGCTAGGTCTACTAGGGTCTGACGACTGTATCATCACCGGGCAAATCTCATATACCCGCTCAGCTACCACCCCAAACACTTACGGGTGTAGTTACCTCGAAAGGTCCTTACGGATTCAGGCTCTATCCCTTTACACTTGGATGTTATCTTTCTTACTGGTCATACTTTTTCCGTACTTCCAACTCATACTAGCATACATACATAACTTCCATACCGATTATGGCCCCAATCTTTTGGAGTCACTCTTTTAAACAACATAAGGCCATTTCCGGCTTTCACGACCTGGTTCCGGTGGAACGCGTCCACGAACCCGTAAAACAATTAACTAGACCTGGGCCTTGCACCCTCGTGACCCTGTCACGTAGCAGAACTACTACCAACTGATCCCACTCCATTTCAAACTATGAGGCGACCCGTATTAGGTCCTCAACCCGACTCAGCATCGCACTTAACTCTTATCCTTGGTCTGACTTAAATTTTTTTACTACCCGAGAAGGCCTTATATCCCTAAGGTCTCGACGGTTATCAACATTCTTAGGCTCACAATTTCCATGCTCCCAGCCTACCTTACCAGTCCCACCGTAAACGGGTACAATAACTTCTCATAATACCAAAATCGTGTCGTCTTGATCACAACAATCATTACTTACTCTATACGGACCTCATCCGTACAATTCTCTTAAGCCTACCATGTAGCTTAATATATTAACATGGTATTCCATTAAGTTTCTTAACATGACTTCTTAAGGGTTCACTGCCCTATCATACAGCTCATCCTTCCCCAATTATCTCAAAATAAAATATAAGACCTTGACGAGAATTCATTAACTGTTCCATACCTTCCCGGTATCTAGTTAGTCTTTACCAACTCTTGGTAATCTAAAATCATTCTAGGCAACACGCGTCGATTTCATACATAACTCCGTATAGTTGTATGTCATAATACCAACTATACTATAATCATTACCAACCCGATACGCAATCCACATAGTCCTTCCCGGTCATCACGCTTTCTCAGTAAATGCAATCAACATCACTTGTTAGGAGAGACGACTTAACAACACGCCTCTATCGCACGATCTCGAGTGAGAAGAATAGAAACCAATCCGAAATGTCCCGCACCTCCTCGATTATAGATGTGGTGCACAACACACCGATAATCAAGACTCTACTAGACACGGTGCGTAGATATTTTCCGAGGACTAATCGTTTCGATATTACTTTTGTCACGACCCGGCCGTGATCGTGCCCTACCGGGAACCTCCTAATCATATAACATAATAAATCGCTAAGATAAATAACACTCTTTTTTTTAAACAAGGCCAAGCCGATAAGGTCGCCATAACATAAAAATTACCCGAAAGCGGTCTACATGCTTAACAATGTAAAAACAACTCTAGCTACCCATCCTACGGATGAATACGCACTTAAGATTTGAACAAATACTATGACGGACAAGGCCCCGCTGCACTTCTGAATATACATAGCCATGACAACTCCGAACATTGGAGCCATCTCAATATGAACCAGATCCTAAGCTCGCGGATCCACAATCGTACCTAAACTCGCGGACATGAACGCACTTCGAAGGGGTCGATAACAAAAATTTAATATGGAACGGAAAATAAGGTACAGTAAACAAATCATAATTGTACAAAAGAATGACAGGGACAAGTATAAAAAGGGTATATACCAGATCCTACCGTGTCATTACCTCTCGTGAACTTAATCGTACCTTATTATCTTTTCCCATTTTTCAATAAAAGTTATAGTCACATTCTTACGTACATGCTTAGGAAACACCGTCAAGTTCATTACCATATAACTTACTTACCTTACATAACATAATCCGGCCATTTGTGGAGGGACGCCTATACTGCCCGGCCCAATCTGGGACGCAATAAAGTCACATAGTCTGCCCATAAAGGTATATTGCCCGGCCCAATCCTGGGACGCGGTAAGGTCACATAGTCTTCCCATAAAGGTATACTGCCCGGCCCAATCCTGGGACGCGGTAAGGTCACATAGTCTGCCCATAAAGGTATCGCCCGCCCAACTCGGGACGCGTAAGCGTCACATAGTCTGCCCAATAAAGGTATACTGCCCGACCCAATCCTGGGACGCGGTAAGGTCACATAGTATGCCCAATAAAGGTATACTGCCCGGCCTAATCCTGGGACGCGGTAATGTCATATAGTCTGCCCATAAAGGTATACTGCTCGGCCCATTCCTGGGACGCGATAATGTCACATAGAATTCGGGAATTTAACCCAACGTACTACGCACCTCTACTCCTTTTAAAAATGACTCTTTTTCAAATAAAACTTCCAAGATACTAACAACCGTAGTATCAAGTCATATCTACTTTTCAAGACAAGTCACAATACCTTTTTTAGAAATACATTTACCGGCTTCTAAATCAAGTGACTTCTTTCTTAAAAACCTTAAGCAATTGGTACCTTTAAAACAATTTGCCCTTCTTTATTTCAAGTCATTATTTGCTTACATTACTGAAGAAAACCATTCTTTTAATCTTCCATATGGTTGTTATAACCAACTTCCCATAAAGCCGTTATAACTCTTTATGTCTTAGACAAATTCATTCCTTTTTATAACCGAGAGACTTATACTTTCAAATCAAATCACATAGCTTTCAAAATACTTCAAGTCTCTTAACTTTTAAGAAAACAAGTTTCTTAACTTTAGAATGGCAAAAAATCAGTACTTTCCAAATCAAGTATTCTATACTTTTAAATCAATTCATTTCTCCCTTTAAGAATCAAGTCCCATAACTTGAAAAATAAAGTCCCTTAACCTTTTAAAAATTTGAGGTTCATTGTCTTAAAACTTCATACGTAAATTCTTATAAATTAAGTAACGTATACTTTGGTGCGTTGTGAATAAGTTATACTTATTTATAACGATCTTAATCAAGTAGCCATAATCTAGAAAATGTAATACAATTTTGTCTTATCTTAGCTTCTATGCAGATGGAGAATTCTACTCATTTTAACTTAATTGATTGTCATTACATTTTCCTTTATTAACGCTGCAGTGGCTTGTTCGATACTTATTCTCATGTGTGCCGTAAAATTAGCCAAGTAAACTTGGCTCCAAATACCTTCTAACGACTCTTACCAACATCCCCCATAAGACTTGGTAAGAACTTAGGATAACTTAGACATAACCTTTACGTAGAGTAAATCAACATACATACCTCTTAGCTTCTAAGAGTAGAAGGAATCTTGAAATAGTACTACATGTATATTCCATACATAGAATCATGTCAAAAGAAGGAAGAGGTTCACATACCTCGCGACGATTATCGACAAATAGCAAAATGCTCCAAATTACTTCAACCTTGATAGTTATTCCATCCTTCAAGTAGAATACGCTATACTTAGTACTTCAACCTATAATGGCCATAATACGTCCATTAAACCTCTAGCTTCAAACGTAGAATATTCTAAGTGCAAAGTCACTAAATTCTACGGAAAATCGGACAGCACTTCCTTTGTTTCTACATACTTTGCCACCTTTTTCAAGGTCGAATTCAATAACCAAACATGCCACATTTAAGGCTCAACAATGTAATTAACAATAGGGGATTACACGCCTACAAGACGTGTAAAATTCCGCCCCACAATTGATATCAAACTAGTCCGCAATACAAATGCCAATTTCGGCCAAAAGGTGCAACAACTTATCAACCTTTCCAATTCCTTTTCAATCCAAGTTCTTAGGTCAAACATGTTATATAGTCATAGACAACTTCAACAAACTACAATTTCCTTCTTTAAATAACATGTGACGACTTATACTAATAATCAAATTGAATTGTAATCTTAAGGCTAAACATACTAGTTTTCGGATTAGGGTTCCAATATCCCTAACACTTATCAACTTCATAATATAAACATCTCATGCTTGCTAATATCCATAGCTACAACAATAAGTAATCTTAATTACTAAAACGACAAGAATTATACCTTTACAAGCCCTTAAAATTTCCAAGATTCAAAGTCGCTCCTTAGCAATTCTTATCTCCTTTCCTTTACGATCCAATCCGCTATTTGAAGCCCTTAGAAGTTCACAACCAACTTCTCTTCCATTTCCAATCCAAAACTAGGGAAACCACTTAGGTTTTCGCCTTGCGACTAACGTGAAAACGCCGTTTTTCCGAAATCTTTCTATTGAGATACCCTTACAATACCCTTAGGGACCTTGAGTTTAAGTATTGTGAATTATGAACCAAAATTGCAATTTTTTTGTGTGGAAATCTCCCTAAGCCGAGAGCAACATGGCTAGCACAAAGCTTCTCTAATTTTTTCTAAGTGTTGGAAGACAAGTTTTGCACTAGTGTGCATATAAAACACAATGAAGGGTCAAGATTATAACAAATGTGTGGCTAGGATGAAGAACATTAATTAAATAGCCAAGTGGACAAGTTGACTTGGTCAATATTATCAAGCTAGCAAGACTTATCATCTTTAATGGTCAATGACCATTTTAACCTTGAAAATTTCGTCCAACACCGTGTGGGGGGGGGGGGGGGTCACGTGTCGCCCTCCCTTTCGTCCATAAAATTCTCAGAACCTCGTGGGCCCCATAAACGTAAAATTACTCTGTGGGCCCCACACGACCAATCAGAAATTATCACGACCCGACCTCAAGCGATCGTGCCTTACCCTGTGCACCCTAGTGATACAACATCGAGAAAATCACGGAAATAAAAACTCACAAAAGATAAACAAGGAAATAAGAAAACAAAGCAACCAAAACTGCTACCTTTCTCAGATATATAAGTAAAACTTGAATAGCTACATCCTTTACAAACCCCGCCACAACAAGATTTCTGCACTTAAGAATTTTATAACAACTATGACGACAGGGCCCGCCATACCCCGAATGTACAAGTACCTACAATGACAGGGACTATACTAAAAGATAAGCCTCCGAGAAACTGAGCTTCCCAAAACGCTGAGCCGTGATCCTAAGAGCGAGGATCAACAATCATGTACTCTACCGCGGCATGAACGCACTTCAAGGAGGTCGGATAACAGTACCAAGTATGTGAAATCAGAAGTATCAAATAAAATCATAACATTTTAAAACCAATTACAAATACGCATTTAACAACCAATTTAACCGCATATAGTGCACAAAGATAACAAGAGCAAAAATAGATATAACGAATCGTCTTTTCTAGGTCGCTAATGATCGAAGCAAGGCCAATCGCCCATAGTATCATTATGCGAGCCTAATTCTGGAACTCCCGTAGTCCGCATAGGCCACCTAGGCCCGCATGAGGTATTCTCGACGGGGTAGCTAACCTCGGATCAACTCGACTCCCGCACCGCATAGTCACAATGCATCGCATGAGGTATTCTTCGTGACGGTAACACACCCGGAGTGATCATCCTGAAACTCCCGCAGCTCCGCATAGGTCACACAGACCCGCATGAGGTATTCCTCGCATCGGGAGTGGCTAGCCCTCGGCTCGTAACAAGTCAGGGGGTAAGTGATATAATACCAGCATAACTGCTTATCGTTAAACAACATAAGCACAACAAGAAAACCCCCTTACACAAACGTCACAAGACACTAACACACGTAGCATCATAACATGTTTACTTATCAAACCAACAAGAAAGTATTACAAGACTATCACAAGCCAACATAGTCAAGTTACTCACACAAAAGTCACACGATACCCGTAGTATCAAAATAGAGTAACTATCTTTTAAGTAAACCAAAACAATTTCTATACCTTCTTTTTAAATCAATCTTAAAACAACAGCATGCCTTCCTTTTTAAACCATTTTAAGATAAAACCATGCCTTCCTTTAAAACAAAGACATTTTTTCCTTTTTAAAGTCAAGTAGCAATATACTTTTAAACCAAGTGTCTTACTCTTTTAAAAACAAGTAACATATACCTTTAAATCAAGTTACTTCTCCTTTCTCAAAAATCAAGTTGTTTATAAGTCAAGTCTCTTTACTTTCAAAAATCAGGCTCTAAATCTTTAAATCATATCTTTTAAGGAAACCAACCTCCAACTTTTAAATGTCAAGTTATCATTTTAAATCCCATGATAAAACCATTCTTTTGTTTTCATAAAGTCGTTATAAATAACTTCTCATAAAGCTATTATAACACTTTATGTTTTAAACCAACCAAGGACAACTATTCTTATTTTCGAAATCAAGATAACTTTATTCTTTAAAAGACCACACACCCATTACTCATGAGTGAGGTTTTACAACTTTTTAACATAATTAAAGTCCTTAATATTTCATAACAAGTCACTTAACTTTGGAATCAAGTCAAGGACACAAAAGGAAAATCAAATTCCTTTAAACACACGTGCGTCTACCGCACTATATATATTTCACAAATATCATGCTAGAAAGGATAGGAAGAGGTTCACATACCTCGCGACGATTTTCGACAATTAGCAAAACGCTCCACAATACTATAACCCTGCTAGCCTTTTCCACCCTTCAAGTAGAATACGCTACTCG
Organism: Przewalskia tangutica; assembly: GCA_029844215.1. NCBI lineage: Eukaryota > Viridiplantae > Streptophyta > Magnoliopsida > Solanales > Solanaceae > Przewalskia > Przewalskia tangutica. The sequence goes on along the minus strand of CM056739.1, from coordinate 10,213,456 downwards.
TAGTACTTCAACCTATAATGGCCATAAAACGTTTATTAACTTCTAGATCTCTTCGTAGAACAATTCTAAGTACAAGGTTCCTTATTCTACGGAAAATTCAAAGACTCCCCCGCCTCCCGCAACCACATAAATCTGCTCCCCTATCAAGGCCTGCTACCAAGCCAACAACTCCTAGGGGGGGTTACACGTCTAACCGGACGTGTACAACACTGCCCCACAATAATACTACAAGTCTACTGTAAAAACAGTCCAATGTAAATACAGTTCAATTCTTTATAAACATCCTTCAAATAAATCTTATACTCAAATCTAAACTACTACAATATGTAATATCCAATTACAATAGGGGGACAAAGATCATTACCTCGATAAGCCCAAAATTATCCAAGTTTTATAAGTCGATCCTGAGCAACGTTTAGCTCCACTTCCTTACGCTCCAACCCACTCCAAGCAACCCTTAGAAGTTTCTAAACAACTTCTCTTAACACTTCAACCAACTATGAAGATTTTCTTAGGGTTTCACTTTTGCGCCTAATGGAATAAAGTAGTATTTCTGGGCTCTTATGTTGGGATAACTTTGGAATACTACAAGGGATTTAGGCTAAGGTATTTGGAATTAAAAACGATACTTGAAGAAATTTTCTACAAAGGGTGGGGGGGGGGGATTTCGGACGAGAGCTACACAAGAGGGGGGGACGAAAAACAACTAAAGGGAGGGAGTGTTTGCCTTGGAAAATCTTTAAGTGTGGATGATAATAAGTCTTAAACTAAGGGGGTATTTATAGAGAAATCAATGGCCAAGATCAAGGCAAGTGTTTGGTGAGGATTAGGGACAAGTGTGGGGGAGTTCTTCCAACCAAATGTCCACCACAACTATGAGACAAGTGTCCACCACAACAATGAGACATGTGGCTAGCCACATGTCTCAACAAAACGTCCAAGGCCCCCTAAGTTTCGGCCATAGGGCCACATGGGGTGCCATGTGTCGCCCTCCTACTCGTCCAAAATATTTCATCTTCCGAAAATATCCGTAATGCCATAAATTTCGAAAATAAAGTGGGCCCCACGAAACCGTAAATTTTCCCGTGGGCCCCACGTGACCAATTCCGGAAATAAAATTCCATAATTCTCAAATATTCCAAAAAGTCCGAATACCGAATCCGGGAATCCAATTCCCATAAACGAACCTTTTTCCTTCACAAAATCCGGAAACTTTTCCGTCGAAAAATCACATCTTTCTTCCTTTTAATTTAAATGTCGTATTCTCGTACGTATGTCCTCATATACATACCCTGGAACTACGGGGTGTAACAAAAATACATTTCCATAATGATAATAAGTTCCATACTTCTTCAATTAATACATTTTGAGAATCTAATTCTCACTTAACGAACATTTCTCCTTTCCGACGTTCGGAAGTTTTTTCGTCGGAAAAACAATTCTTCCTTTCGTACCAATTTCAAGTCTTGTGTTTCTTACGTACATTCTCTTAAACATGTCCTGGAATTACGGGGTGTAACAGTCATGTCACGTTTGAGGAGCACATCTTTTCTTTTGCAAACGTCCGAAAATTTCAATTCACTGACTATGGCTTTCTTGACGATTCGAACACTTCCCCCATATTTAATAATATGATCCATGGAGCTAGTAGTTAGACTCAAAACCCACTTCCTCGGTCATCTCCCTCGACATCCACTGCTCTCGTCACCTCCCACTGCCCCACTGCCACTCGTGACAACCTCACTGCCCCACTACTACCCGTAATCTCCCTCGGCCTATCCATTGATCCCGTGACAACCCCACTGCCACCCGATATCATCTCCGACCCTCCCAGCCCTCGTCGATCAACCTCCTACCTGCAAGTCCCATCACCTCATCATAACCCCACTGCCCAAGCCCCGTCATCATATCACCGCTCCACTGCCCAAGTCCTCACCTGCCACACAACACCCAAACAATCTCCATTCCAATGCACCACATGGAAACTCATGTCCAACACGTGATTTTCAAGTAAAATTAGCCAAGAACCCAAATTTTTTCAAGCTTGATCCTAATTGAAATGCGGCCACACTTGAGGAGTTTGATGCACTCACTACACAACAAACTTGGGATCCTGTCCCAAAACTTATGGGGGTCAATGTGATTCGTTGTGTGTGGATATATCATCACAAATTTAGGGACAATGGTAAGCTTGAACTCTATAAGGCTAGACTTGTGACAAATGGCACGGGGCAAAAAGAGGGAATTGATTATGGGGAGACTTTCAGTCCAGTGGTTAAACCAACCATCATCGGCACCGTTTTGAGCATTTTTATGGAAAAGAATTGATCGATTCTTCAACTTGATATGAAAACTGCGTTCTTACATGGGGATTTGAAAAAAAACATATACGTGCATCAACCATATGGCTTTGTGCATCCTTTGGCCCCTCAGTATGTATACCATCTTCGGAAGTCACTTTATGGCTTGAATAAGCCCTCAAGGCTTGGCATGACCGTTTTGCTACTTACATCTTGTAGATTAGGTTCATGTGCAGCAAATGTGATAACTCATTTTTTTATTTTTCATCGAGGTAATGACACTGCATATCTACTTCTCTATGTGGATGACATTGTCTTGATTGACTCCTCAGATGTGCTAAAAAATGAGATTATCACCATGCTCAAATCCGAATTTGCCATGACAGACTTGAGTAAGTTGAGTTATTTATTAGGAATTTTTGTGACTGGATCCAAGAATGTAATGTTCTTGTATCAGCATAAGTATGCTGGAGAGATTGTTTACATGGCTAAAATGACAAATTGCAAGATCATACCCACTCCAGTCGACTCAGAGTCCAAGCTTAGCGCCGATGACGGGGATTCAATGCTTGATCCTTCTCTGTATATGAGTCTAGTTGGTGCACTCGGGAGCCTCACTTTACCGCTCTTAAACGTATCATTCGGTACGTCAAGAGTAATCTTAACAATGAATTACATCTATATACATCTGCACAGACCAGACTGATATCTTATATGGGCGCCGATTGGGGCGGTTATCCAGACACGCATCGATCTACTTCCGACTATTGTGTATTTTTGGGTGATAACCTTATATCATGGTCTGTTAAATGGCAAGCCACACTTTTCCGTTCGAGTGCAGAAGCAGAATATAGAGGTGTTGCGAACGTTGGCGAAATTTGTTGGCTCATAAACCTCCTTCTAGAGCTTCATTGTCCCTTACGTAAGGCATCTCTTGTCTAATGTGATAACATATCTGCTGTTTACTTGTCTCATAACTCGGTTCAGAATCAACGAACCAAACATATTGAGATGAATATTTATTTTGTTCGTGAGAAGATTGCCATGAGTCATGTTCGGGTGTTACATGTTCCTTCTTCCTATCAGTTGTTGACACCCAATTTTGACCCTCCCGTCCAGTCATTAACTATAAAATTACACTAATTTTCAACAATAATTTTAATAATTTTAAAATAATAAAATGAAACAATAATACATTAACACATGCATAAATAAACAATTTAATAATAAATAATAAATACATAAAATAATAATATAACACACGCGTTTTAATAATAGCATTCATAAAAGAATTGAGAAATCCTAATTTTTATTATAAACATTAAACACTAATTAAATAGCACACCCGTCTTTATTTTTTTATTTATTTTTTATTTTTTATCTCAAACTTAGACTAACAAAGTACCTAAAATAATTTAATCACAATTTAAATAAACTAATACCCAATTAAAACTAACCTAAAACCTAATCTAATACCTAAAAACTAACTCCTAAAATCCTACTCAAAATAAATACACCTTTTATTTACCAAGAACTTTTCGCCCAGCCCAATTCTTATCTGCCCAAACATCAGCCCAAACCTGCGACCCGCGACCCGCGACCCGCAGGCCCAGTTACCCAAACGTTATAACCCTTCGTTTACCCCTAACCTCAGAAGAGAAAAACCAAAACCCTAAGCGTAAAAACCTAAAGGCCTCTTCACCCGTCGCCGCCATGCCCGGATTTCTCGCCGGAGAATCCGGGATTTCCCGTTACCCACGCACACCCGTCCAGCTCTTCTTTACCATAAATCACACCACAATCACCCATAAATTTAGGAAAATCACCGCGTAATAGAGACTCACCCTCAGTCGATTTTACGCCAAGAAATCCGACAGAATCGGATGGAATCAATGCACGAATCAGCCTTAAGACATTAGAACCCGAAATGGAGGCTATATAAATCATTCAAATACACATGCAAAGGGGCGGAGGAGAACAGAGAGGAAAAACTGGAATTGTTAGCAGTAGTTAATAACTCAATCGGGGGTTAGGGACCTAGCATCCAGATAATTAGCGTCACAAGAACAGGGATTTCGAAACCCTTTCCTTCAAATATCAGTCAGAAATCAGCAACCAAACTTCGCCCTTTCATTCGCATCGCAAAACTGAAACCCGAGCGAGCCGACGACTTGATACGCTGCCTCGGTTCGCTGTCCGGAGAAGGTAAACCCATTCCCCTTCAGATTTTCTCATGTGATTTACACTTTATAACCTGTTTGATTGATATGCTCTGTTGGTAATGTTTAGCATTTTAGTCGCTGTTGTGTATGGTCGAAATTACTGGTTTAGTGTCGATACCATTTTACTTGACAGTCAACTTGTCTATTTTTGCTGTTAATACTCACGACCACGATGTGTTAGCTGAAGTATACAATTCATATGCGTGTATTGTAAATCTGTGTTCATGTCGCATGGTAAAACAACCCTCTTACCTGTTATGCTATCAATCTGGGAATGGCCTATAGTACTCACAGTACATATAAGAAACTGCGTAATTAGAGCTAGGAATATCATTTTTTTATTGTCTTTCTATGTCTGATTTTAATACCACTAAAGTCTATCCCAAATTGAACCCGAAAGTAGATAACAAATTGCCAACTGGTTAAACAAATCTGGAAATATCAATGAGTGCCTAAAAGTCGTTAAGAGATCTGTTCAGAAGCTTATGTGTAGCTAAATGATTCAGGCAGTGACTAATTGATGCCTTATTGAGGACAGGTGACTTGTCCAGATTCGAATACATCATTACTGTTGATACCTTAACGTCAATCCGATACATCTGTCTGGTTAATTTAGCCCATACCCTTTAAGAAATATCCATGTATCCATGTACCAAGCATAATATGAAGTTGTAATGGTTGTAAGGCCATGTTAATCTTACTGGCACATTCTTTGAAGTTAATATGATGTCTAATCAGTCCTTTTGAGATCGTTTCCAGCAGCATGTTATAAGTCCTATAGCTTATGTATCTTGTTCCGTGTGCTATATCGAGTTTAGATCTTCTGTTGTCAGTTGTGATCCATCTTGAGGCCTTTAAGTTATAGGCAGGATCATGAAACTGTTTGACTATGCCCGTATATTGTATCATATGTATGCCATACTAGTATTATGTATATCTTTCATATTCGATAGGTTATTGAGTGTATCATGTCTGTAAGTTTAAAACTGGTCGAGAACAACTCGGTGTCCTTCAATACTATCTTGAAATAGCTATCGGTTCATCTTTATACTTTAAAATTTGCCTGCTGAATTGATTGCCCGTTATAATATGGGATCACATGTTGAGTCATCTGGTTTGTTATAGCAATAAGTTGAAAGGTTGTTGAATCCACCCTCTTAAATTGACTATAGATCAGGGAAATCTCCCCTCTGCTTGGAACAAAACTGAAATTAGTCCCTGGATAATTTTCTTGAACTTGAATGAACTTGAGTGACAATAATATAGCAGGAATCAATCTTTCCCTGTGCGATCTAGCCTGCAGTATTTCAGTTTCCTAGTTGTAGTTCAAAATCCCCAATTCAGGCTTCTTAGTTGATTTAAAAAAAAAAAAAACTGCATATGTTCCATATATGAGTTAAGAATGAAAAAAAAAATTGGAATTTGTCCATTGCTGCTTGTAGCTAAAGCCCAAGGATTTGAATAAACTTTGGCCCTGCTTTGCTTTATTGTTTATTGTTTGTTAGCAGGCCCAACACTGGGCCGGTACATTGTCTTTCATACTAGGCAGATTTTAAGGCTGTTTGTTTTTTTTGTATATTTTTATTATTATTTTTATCTTGAGTGTGGATTGGGCCAGCTTAATCCCTTTAATGGCTGAAATAAAGCAAGCTATGTGTGTAACTTATGTGTCAATACTTATTATGTGACGAGGTTTAGATTATATACTAATTCTTATTTTCCTTTGTTTTACATGAAATGCATCGGAGCAAAACGAAGAGTCTCATGGCGAGACTCATCATAAGCTACAACAAATGAAGACTCGCATTTATGTGCATCCACCTCGCATAGGAAAATTCCAAACCGCGGCGAAAGGACATCGCCATTCTTCAAGTCATCATTAATTCATATCCGCACCCTATCATTTGTTGTAATTATTTGTCTAACATTAATATATTTAGAATAGTTTGAGCTCGGGTTGTCCTTAGTAAGGAGTCTAAAATTAAAAACTTACTTGCCCCTTTAAGTAAACCATCTTAACTTAAGTTATAATTAAACCATTTAATCACATAATTACTCATGTAGTCTAGACATTATTTCTGTCATTAAATCTTAACTTGCATAATTAATCATATGTAGCTATGATATTATTTTCAAGATTCCTAACCCATTTGCTATAACATCCATATAGAAATCTTATTTTTATATACTAAGAAATCCCCTTAAGCATGTGATATACTAATCAAGGCAGGCAAATGTACACATTTAGTCAATTAATCTATTTTTGCATTATATATTTTTTATACAAATAATATAAGCATGCTTTAAACTTTACATGTGTTTTATAGCACTAATCTTATTAATCTTTGACTAAAAATACTTTCTATTAAATATCTTTCAAACATGCATTTTTTAGCATAAATAATTAACCCTAGGTTTGAACGGACAACCGCAAGTTAGCGGATCCTTTAGGATGCCTAACCCCTTCCCTTTAGGATAATAAAGAACCCTTACCCAGAAACTCATTAAGTTTAGCAGACCATAAAATGGAGTTAACGTTGACTTAAACATAGTCGGCATTTAGGTGTCCTAATTCACCCAAAATAATTAGGTGGCGACTCCCGCGAACCCTTTGGCACTTTTAGCACCCTTTTTAAACTTTAACATTTTTAGCACTTTTAAGCACCCCTTTTACATTTTAGCACCCTTTTAACATTTAGCATTTATTATTTATTTTTCTAACATTTCTTATTAAGCAGGGTTCGCTTTTAAAAAGTCGATTAAAAAGTATGGCGAATAAGCGACTCCATCGGGATTTAAGGTTCTTAACCATAACAGACCTAGGGTTATTATTTGGCATTATTTTTTGCATTTAATTTTGTGTGCTATATTTTGTTTATTTTAATTGCTACCTGCTTTACTGCTTTCCCTAAACTGGCATTCCGCTCATATTTCTTCCACTCTGGAAAATTCACACAATCACACACTACATGCGAGGTGCATTGGTGCATCGGAAAATTCTTTCTTCAAAACCCAAATTTAGGAGAGTTGGTAACATACGTGGAGTGTCCGGTCTAACCGGCGCGTAGCCTTCTCACTGAGTTGTCCGCCGGGAACTCTGCGTCTGAAAAGCCAAATCTTAGAAACTTAAGATAGAGTTATACCACCTTTATTTTAGGGCATGCATGCATTTACCTTAGGTGGTCGGTCCGCGCATCGACACCACAATTAGGAAGACACCAAACTTGTCGACGGGTTTCTCAACCCAACGACCAACCAGCATACTATGTGTAGCGTGACAATGATAGACAAATCCAAACCTAATCATGACATGCCAAAATTGGAAAAAGTGCACCGTCATTTGGTCGCCATTTCCAACGAAAGCATTACTGATGGCGGCCTGGACAGATCCATCATAACCTCGCATATGTGACGTTTAGGCCTACCTCTGGCATAAAGAGGTCCCAAACATATTAGAACACGCACTTGATTTGCAATTTGCTTATTAGTATATATTGCCTGCAACTTTTTGCATATTATACTAATTTGGTTTGCTTCATTTGTTAAAGGATTATTTTTGCCTAGCTTATCCCCAAAAGGTTGATTCGCGTTGACTGGTAGAAGCACAATCATCCAATAAATGACTAATCCAGAGGCACCGGAACGAAACAACTTAGGACTCATCCCCGTTCCTGTAGAGGATGCGGCGTTAGAAAGGAGAAACACCAATGATCAACACCTCGCCAAACTATTGCAAAGAAATGGAAATTATGCAAGCCGAAATAGAAAGGCTCCGAGATATCACAAACATGTCTATTAGCTTGAATGCACCACTCCCAGAACTAGGGACAAATGTCGTCGTGTCACAAGCCCTTGAGCCTCCACTTCCCCAAAGCTCCCCGCAGAGGCCGCAACATACCAGCTCACACCAAAATGTCACTCGCCCGGTCAATTTGCAAACCGACTTCCAAAATGATCTGTTTACTACATACACATCTCAACCTCCACCTACTTATATCTCCCCACTCAACCCAAATTGCCAAGCCACCCAATACGAGCAGATGACACACAAACAATATGAGGGATTAGCACATCCAACCGAAAGCCAACCATTTATTATGCATGCATCCTCTCGAGAGACAAATCAGTACAGGGAAGTGGAGCGGCAGACTCGAGCCATAGCTGATGAAAATATGGCAAAAGAAATCTGTAGCTTGAAAGAGGCATTCAAAAGCATTCAAACGAACAAAGGGGAGGAAGGTTTAGAATATGAAAATTTATGCATGCACCCCGACGTTGAATTACCTGTGGGGTGCCCAAATTTGACATGTTCGATGGAAAAGGGAATCCTCGAGCTCATCTAAGGTCATATTGCGATAAATTGATTGAAGTTGGGAAAAATCAAGCAATCATCATGAAACTATTCATCAGGAGTCTAACCGGCGAGGCGCCGATCGTACACATGCCAAGACCCTCCAAATGGGATACTTGAATGCCATGGCATAAGATTTTATGGATAGATTTAGATTCAACATCGATAATCGCCCCGACAGATTTTATCTTATGAAGCTTGAAAAGAAATCCACGTAAACTTTCGTGAATACGCCCGGCGCGGTCGAAGCCAAGGTCCAAATTCTCCAATGGCAGAGAGCGAATGACCACTTTGTTCGTGGGCGTTGAAAGACGCGACCTATTATGAAAGGATGATCGGTGTAATCAGCGAAGTTTTCATGGTCGTAAGAATGGCGACTTCGTGGAAGAAGGCATTAAGACAGCGTAATTACAAACTGACAAATTTCTACAAGCAACTAGCGTGGCAATGCAATGATTCCATAGAGGTACCTCGCAGAGGAGAAGAGATGCATCACCCTCTATCACGGTCATTCAGAGCATAGCCGAACAACATCCAGGTGTATCACAGTCCACCGCCTCCTTACTATAACCAAAACGCTCAAAATCCACATTATCAGCACTACGCCCCCCCATATCCTGTTTACCATACCCAACCAGCATATCCAAAATACTCACCACAATCACGAACCCGCACACCAAACGGACCCAAACCCCGTAGATGCCGAAAGAAAACCAACAAAACCTATACACATTTAGGCGAACCCATAGCCCAAGTGTATGAGAAGTCAAAGCCGCAGGAATACTCCACCCACCCGAAATACCCCTGTGCCTACCTCCCGAGGACACGATAAAACTAAACATCAGGCATACCACTCCTGGCGCGCAGGACACGACAATCAAAATTGTTACACCTCAAAGACAAAATCGAGGAATTGATCAAAGATGGAGTCATCCAACTTAAAGAAGTTCCCCCCAATATAAACAACAACCACTTACCAGACCCTGATGATGCCTATGTGAACATGATTATTGAACAAAACAGTTTGGAAGGGACTGTCGTTGAATCATCAATCAATCTCCAAAGGAAGAGAATGCCTCGCTAGAGCTCATCATACTGAATCAATCATTCATCAAAAACATGCACTTCGCAGAAATCAAAAGAAGAAGATACAAAAACTGCGTGGAAGGGCTCTAAAGTCTGCTCGTTGCTGAAAATACAATGTGATCCGGTATGATCCCGCTGAAGACCCCGCCCTCTAAGACACAAAGCAAGAAGTGGACTCACGCCCCGCTGGCCCGCCGAGTCCTAAAATAGTTAGTTTAATATATTTTTGCCCTTCATATGTAATTGGAACTACGTTCGACTGATTCCTCATGATACGTGGCGCCACATCGCCTCGGCCCCACCTTTAGAATTTTACCTAATATTCGCCAGAATGAACTACGCTACGACCGATTCTCACTGGGGATACGTGGCGACTAAATCGGCCGGTCACACCATTAGGAAACTTTCCTTCGCTCAAAATAACAAGAATACACATAACATACAAGCAACTCCATCGAGACCTTCTGCCAAACACCCTTTTCAAATCGGGACAAGGAAACCAGTGCGGGTTATGAGTCCAAAACAAGGCAGACGTCCGACATCAAGAGTCAAAACTACAAAGTCAACGCGAATCAACCGCCCCCCCCCCTCCGAAAACGACGCCACGTCCGAAAACGATGCCCCGTCCGAAAACGACGTCGAGTCCAAAAACGACTCCGAGTTCGAAAACGACTCCACGTCCGAAAACGACGACAAGTCCGAAAACGACGACAAGTCCGAAAACGACGCCAAGTCCAAAACGACGCCAAGTCTGAAAACGACGCCAAGTCCGAAAACGACGCCATCATCAACATATCACATCTACGCAGGGACGATTTTCTCTGTTCTCAAAATTGCATTTTTTCTCATTTTATGCTTTATTATTATTCTGTCTTAGCAGTTATGCACTAACTCTTTCTTGAGCTTTAGTCTACAGGGGCAGCAGCAACACGTCCAGGCAACAACGTCATCAACACAACAAGTCCAAAAACGACGACAACTCCGAAAACGACGCCAATAGCAACATTCCAACACAACAGATTCGCTCGCAAAGTCAAACTGCAACAAGTCTACATCAAATACATCTTGCAAAAATCACAGGCTACATCATTTACACTTTAATTATTTCATCTAGTTTTGATTACGCATGAATTGCGACACAACTCCATATATAAAACAATTTTTATCTATGCCCTAGGAGGCGTCATTTGCATCTCGTCTATACAACGATTTAACGCTTGCATTTCGCTCATATACAATGACAACGCCCATACAAGGCGCCATTTGCATCTCGTTTATACAACGATTTAACATTTGCATTTTCGTCCATACAAGACGATCCCGCCCATACAAGGCGTCATCTACATCTCGTCTATACAACGACGAACATTTGCATTTTCGTCCATACAAGACGATCCCGCCCATACAAGGCGTCATCTACATCTCGCCTATACAAGACGGCGTATCATCACACCATTTCATTTTACTACAACCACAACACAAAATTCACATTCTTACATTGTTTTGTTTTGACAGTTATGCACTAATGCTTCTATCTTAGCTTCAATCTACAGGAACTGCAAAAGATGGAGCACAACGTGGATTTTCTCTTACAGCGAACCGGGGCAATTTGTTGGGGGCCAACCTTCCCAACAAATGGCGTGCCGCCTGCGTCGGTCCACTCGTTCCACATCACCATAAAACCCAGCACCATAAGCCATAGCGGTACACCCCAGGTTCAAGCCAGTTACTTCTATTTTTTATTTTTAGCACCATAGCCCAGTGTCATCATAACTCGACACTGGGACAAATTTTGAGTCCGCGTTAGCCCGCCTTGGTGTTTGACCATGGTAGCCCAGTATCGTCATAACTCGACACTGGGACAATTTTGATTTTTTGTGTCAGCCTTGCTTAATGGCCCAACATTTTTTTAACTCTGAGGATCGAGACAAAATTGGCTATGAGTCAACGTCTTTGTCCGAAGATTCTTCCATCATCTCCATACAAAGAGGGACAACTGTTGACACCCAATTTTGACCCTCCCGTCCAGTCATTAACTATAAAATTACACTAATTTTCAACAATAATTTTAATAATTTTAAAATAATAAAATGCAACAATAATACATTAACACATGCATAAATAAACAATTTAATAATAAATAATAAATACATAAAATAATAATATAACACACGCGTTTTAATAATAGCATTCATAAAAGAATTGAGAAATCCTAATTTTTATTATAAACACTAAACACTAATTAAATAGCACACCCGTCTTTATTTTTTTTATTTTTTTTATCTCAAACTTAGACTAACAAAGTACCTAAAATAATTTAATCACAATTTAAATAAACTAATACCCAATTAAAACTAACCTAAACTAAAACCTAATCTAATACCTAAAAACTAACTCCTAAAATCCTACTCAAAATAAATACACCTTTTATTTACCAAGAACTTTTTGCCCAAATTTCAATTCTTATCTCGCCAAACATCACCCAAACTCGCGACTCCGACCACCCGCAGCCCAGCTACTCCAAACGTTATAACCCTTCGTTTACCCCTAACCTCAGAAGAGAAAAACCAAACCCTAAGCGTAAAAACCTAAAGGCCTCTTCACCCGTCGCCGCCATGCCCGGATTTCTCGCCGGAGAATCCGGGATTTCCCGTTACCCACGCACACCCGTCCAGCTCTTCTTTACCATAAATCAGACCACAATCACCCATAAATTTAGGAAAATCACCGCGTAATAGAGACTCACCCTCAGTCGATTTTACGCCAAGAAATCCGACAGAATCGGATGGAATCAATGCACGAATCAGCCTTAAGACATTAGAACCCGAAATGGAGGCTATATAAATCATTCAAATACACATGCAAAGGGGCGGAGGAGAACAGAGAGGAAAAACTGGAATTGTTAGCAGTAGTTAATAACTCAATCGGGGGTTAGGGACCTAGCATCCAGATAATTAGCGTCAAGAATGTGGATTTCAAACCCTTTCCTTCAAATATCGTAAATCAAGAACCAAACCGCTCTTTCATTCGCATCGCAAAATCGAAACCCGAGCGAGCCGACGACTTGATACGCCGCTCGGTCACGTCCGAGAAGGTAAACCCATTCCCTTCGCATTTTATCATGTGATTTACACTTTATAACCTGTTTGATTGATATGCTCTGTTGGTAATGTTTAGCATTTTAGCCGCTGTTGTGTATGGTCGAAATTACTGGTTTAGTGTCGATACCATTTTACTTGACAGTCAACTTGTCTATTTTTGCTGTTAATACTCACGACCACGATGTGTTAGCCAAGTATACAATTCATACGTGTATTGTAAATCGTGTTCATGTCGCACGGTAAAACAACCTCTTACCGTTATGCTATCAACTGAACGGGCCTATAATACTCACAAGACATATAAGAAATCGCGTAATTAGAGCTAGGAATATCATTTTTTATTGTCTTTCTATGTCTGATTTTAATACCACTAAAGTCTATCCCAAATTGAACCCAAAGTAGATAACAAATTGCCAACCGTTAAACAACTGAAATATCAATGAGTGCCTAAAAGTCGCAAGAGATCCGTCGTAAGCTTATGTGTAGCTAAATGATTCGTGCAAATGACTAATTGATGCCTTATTGAGACAGTGACTTGTCCGCATTCGAATACATCATTACCGCTGATACCTTAACGCCAATCCGATACATCCGTCTCAAGTTAATTTAGCCCATACCCTTTAAGAAATATCCATGTATCCATGTACCAAGCATAATATGAAGTTGTAATGGCCGTAAGGCCATGTTAATCTTATCGCACATTCTTTGAAGTTAATATGACGTCTAATCACCCTTTTGAGATCGTTTCAGCAAAGATGTTATAAGTCCTATAGCTTATGTATCTTGTTCCTGTGCTATATCGAGTTTAGATCTTCATTTGTCGGGTGATCCATCTTGAGGCCTTTAAGTTATAGGCGTGATCATGAAACCGCTTGACTATGCCCGTATATTGTATCATATGTATGCCATACTAGTATTATGTATATTTTTCATATTCGATAGGTTATTGAGTGTATCATGTCTGTAAGTTTAAAACTGGTCGAGAACAACTCGGTGTCCTTCAATACTATCTTGAAATAGCTATCGGTTCATCTTTATACTTTAAAATTTGCCTGCTGAATTGATTGCCCGTTATAATATGGGATCACATGTTGAGTCATCTGGTTTGTTATAGCAATAAGTTGAAAGGTTGTTGAATCCACCCTCTTAAATTGACTATAGATCGTGAAATCTCCTCCGCTGGAACAAAATCAAATTAGTCCCTGGATAATTTTCTTGAACTTGAATGAACTTGAGTGACAATAATATAGCAGGAATCAATCTTTCCCTGTGCGATCTAGCCTGCAGTATTTCAGTTTCCTAGTTGTAGTTCAAAATCCCAAATCCAGGCTTCTTAGTTGATTTAAATATAAAAAAAAAACTGCATATGTTCCATATATGAGTTAAGAATGAAAAAAAAAATTGGAATTTGTCCATTGCTGCTTGTAGCTAAAGCCCAAGGATTTGAATAAACCTTGGCCCTGCTTTGCTTTATTGTTTATTGTTTGTTAGCAGGCCCAACAATGGGCCGGTACATTGTCTTTCATACTAGGCAGATTTTAAGGCTGTTTGTTTTTTTTTGTATATTTTTATTATTATTTTTATCTTGAGTGTGGATTGGGCCAGCTTAATCCCTTTAATGGCTGAAATAAAGCAAGCTATGTGTGTAACTTATGTGTCAATACTTATTATGTGACGAGGTTTAGATTATATACTAATTCTTATTTTCCTTTGTTTTACATGAAATGCACGAGCAAAACGAAGAGTCTCATGGCGAGACTCATCATAAGCTACAACAAATGAAGACTCACATTTATGTGCATCCACCTCGCATAGGAAAATTCCAAACCGCGGCGAAAGGACATCGCCATTCTTCAAGTCATCATTAATTCATATCCGCACCCTATCATTTGTTGTAATTATTTGTCTAACATTCTCTCTAACATTAATATATTTAGAATAGTTTGAGCTCTGTTGTCCTTAGTAAGGAGTCTAAAATTAAAACTTACTTGCCCCTTTAAGTAAACCATCTTAACTTAAGTTATAATTAAACCATTTAATCACATAATTACTCATGTAGTCTAGACATTATTTCTGTCATTAAATCTTAACTTGCATAATTAATCATATGTAGCTATGATATTATTTTCAAGATTCCTAACCCATTTGCTATAACATCCATATAGAAATCTTATTTTTATATACTAAGAAATCCCCTACATGTGATATACTAATCAAGGTGCAAATGTACACATTTAGTCAATTAATCTATTTTTGCATTATATATTTTTTATACAAATAATATAAGCATGCTTTAAACTTTACATGTGTTTTATAGCACTAATCTTATTAATCTTTGACTAAAAATACTTTCTATTAAATATCTTTCAAACATGCATTTTTTAGCATAAATAATTAACCCTAGGTTTGAACGGACAACCGCAAGTTAGCGGATCCTTTAGGATGCATAACCCCTTCCCTTTAGGATAATAAAGAACCCTTACCCAGAAACTCATTAAGTTTAGCAGACCATAAAATGGAGTTAACGTTGACTTAAACATAGTCGGCATTTAGGTGTCCTAATTCACCCAAAATAATTAGGTGGCGACTCCCGCGAACCCTTTGGCACTTTTAGCACCCTTTTTAAACTTTAACATTTTTAGCACTTTTAAGCACCCCTTTTACATTTTAGCACCCTTTTAACATTTAGCATTTATTATTTATTTTTCTAACATTTCTTATTAAGCAGGATTCGCTTTTAAAAAGTCGCGGTCGAAAAAAGGGCGCGACATCAGTACACAGATATATTTACTAAGAGACTTCCTCGGCAGCTATTCCTTGACTTCAGATCCAGTCTCAGCATCCGGCCTCCTCCCGCTCCGACTAAGGGGGTGTGATATAGAATATATTAATATTCTTCATATATTTTGTAATTATTATTCTAGTGTAACTATGTAAAGTAGGGATCCTTTTTCAATTAATTTTATAAATTATAAATATTTATAAATAATGCATTAATAAAAAGTGTCTGACCTAGGAGAATTACACTGTTATACTGTCAAGTGCCCTCTCTCCATTGTAGATGTGCTCTGAAGTGGGCGTACCACAACTAGCCCCTAATCTATATATGAGTGAATGTAACAATGTTTTCTCTAGACCAAAGTGATTTGATTGTCTTCTTTTTTCTCTCTCTGCCTCACCTTAGAACAGATAGATATCAGTATATATTGTCATAATCCTAATACCAATAATAACATTAGCCTTTCACTTCATCCAATCACACCCACATCTCTTCACTACTATTCCTGATTTTTCACTCCTTTTCCTCTCTCTCTATCCTTTCATCTCCTTCTTTATTCAACAAGAAAAAAAACAGTCTTGTTAGTATTTTTCTTGCTTTGTTAATTAAATGGAAGAAGGATTTGAACCTTACCATGTCCCACAACAGAGTAGAAGAGATAAGTCTAGAGTTTTACTTGATGATGATAATAATAATAGCAACCTACAACTCCAAAATTGTCAAGTCCCTCTTTATGATCCATCCATTGTATTACCTTCAGATTTGTCAATTTTTCAAGAAATTAATGGCAACCCTTTTCTTTATACACCTCAAATTCCAAGATTTCTTGATCAATCTTACCAAAGAACAGAACCATCATCATCATCATCATCAGTGACTATAGCTTATCATAATAGTAATAATAGTACTAGTAATAGTTATGGTCAAGGTAATTTATCTTTGTCTTTGTCATCTCTTCATCACACTAGTAGTACTAATAATAACATGTCATCAAAGAGCATTACTACTAGTTGTGTGCCTCTTGGACCTTTTACGGGGTACTCTTTAATTTTGAAGAGATCAAAGTTCTTGAAGCCTGCACAAATTTTGTTGGAAGAATTGTGTGATGTGAATAAGGGAATTAATTATGGTAATGATGATGATTCCAATTTGATGATAGATCCTCCACAAGCTTATAGTAATGGAGAGGAGCAATATGGGAAGAAGAAATCCAGGTTAATTTCGATGCTTGATGAGGTACCTTTTAATAATTTCGTATAGTCATGAGCCTTTTGTGTTAGGCATTTCTAGGTTCCCGTAATCATTATTCGCTTTAGAATTCGACTATAAATGACCACTAAAGGAAAATCATTTCTACGAAGGTCTTTTTCTTATTTTTAAGACTAGAATTTGAGACATCTAATTAAGAACGGAAGAATTTAATCAAAATTTTAGGGTGTTTATGCTTTTGTCAAACCTAATTGAGGAGTGTAATGTTCATATTTTCTTGATTACTTGATTTTTTTTCCAAATTCAACCAAATATTGCCTAACTTTCTTCCAAAATAGGAGTACTGCTTCCCACTTTTACCTTATGATTCTATACAGCTGTTCTCTCATATATATATATATGTGAAATTAAAAGAAGAAAGATTCTTTAAAGTGATGAGTTACTATCGTTATATGAGATTTTTGGGTATTTAGAAGCTTTTAGCATTTCCTTGATATATTATTAACTACTCTATATTAGATTTAATATTTTAATGTGATTTATGGCTTGTCTTATTGTGTTAAAGGCAAGCTAAGCTAGATTCCTATGTCATATAGGCATACAGGTTCTTATAAATCACTAAGTTATTTTTTCGGAAAAGGTGATTTAGGGAATATATGCACAAAAATTATTGCTTTAAAAGTGTCCGACTGTATTATAATAAGAATTCTAATACGCTATATGTTTAATTTATGATATAGTTTCACTAGAGATAAAATTTTAAGTGAAAAAGAAAGATTTATAAAGTTTGTTATTGTAAGCATGATATAATATTTGTCTAGCCATTTATGAGAAGTTTAAAGTTAGATGTTTTTAAATATAAAGTATATCATTATTTTTAAAATAAATTAATAAAAAATAGTATCGCATAAACTAAAATGAAGGGAGTAGATGACAATATTGCTAAAGTTCGGGTTATTATGTATATCCGTGTCATTCTTTTTTTTAAAAATTAACAAGAAAGAAAATAATGTCGAATAGACTAAAATAAAGGAAGAGATGATTGTATTACTCTTTTTGTACCAAAAAGATTGACCTGTTTAACTTGACATAAAATTTAAAAAATAAAGAAAGACTTTTGAAATGTATGATCCAAAAATATCTTAGATACTTATGTAGCTGTAAATAATCTCATAAAGTTGAATTATTTTTAAATATAGAAACTAATAAGAAAAATAGGTGAATCAATTAAAGGAATCCATCTAAAGGGGTTTATTCTGGGAATAAAAGTTTATTTTAAAAAATAATGAATGGTACCTTAAATTTAGTAAAGATGGAAATTTGAATGGTTTGTCATGTGCCCCTCACCTAAATACCAATCTCTCCTTAAGTTCTATTTTTTTTTCTTTTTTTAATCTTTGTTCAGGTATGGAAGGTAAATTCATCCAATAAACATAGTTGCTTTCTTGAATGTCTTTTTCCATCACAATAGCGTGAGATCGATTTTCAGTGGAAGCATTCTGTTCTCTTCTGTGTTGATCCTTATAGGTGTTATCAGTTGTCCGTTCTCAAACCCTAATTATTGGAGCACATCTCGCAATTTACGGATAGTAGTGTTGAGGGACCGGTACTACTACCTTCAAGACTAGTCTGATGCACAAGCCGGGAACCTGAATACAAAAAATATATATATATATATATAATTCCAAACGCATGTAAATAGCTGGAGATAGCACAATAGTAGTATTCCTTTTGCGGGATGGGAAATGGGTTTGTCAGCCCTCAGTTTTCCAAAATAAAGCATAAAATTACTTCTCACTTTCTACACGAAACACTTGGGTAGGGCAGCCCTCTTCATGGTATACACGTTATGTAAATGAGTGATATACAGTTATCCAACGGTAAAAATTTACTCGCACGTGGTATTACACCAAGTCAATAGATATATGACATGTATTTGCATATAAATATTTATATTTGACTACGGTTACTTAACATGACAAGCCTGAAAAGAATCACGAAAGGAACCTGGCTGGATCCGGGCTGGGATAGTGGCGCCCATTCAACACTGAAAGGGTTCGCTCATGCTGGAGGGAGCATTCCCATTTAGTGATCGGTCCGCTAGTTCACGCAAATCCGAAGAAGTTATCACGGACCATTCTCACCTCATTAAATTAATTAACTATAATAAATTTATATGACTTGGTATAAACATCGGATGCCGGTAAGTATTTACTTGCTGGGGCAACGTTGCTGAGGGTAAAGACTTATTGTGAAAAGGTCCAAAATTGTCCTTGTGGTTTGCAAAATGGTCTACTTTTATCTTCATCAATTATGCCTTCGCCGTTATAAAACTGGCACACATTGCTCCTTATTTTCAAACTCAGCTAACAGAATCATTAAAAACATATATATAACTTATATACACTAATATTGTAATTTTCTTTTTTTACATTACTAGTGTATTTTAACTTGTATAGTATATAACGTGTCTTATTTTTTAAGATATTACTTAATTGACACTTTCTATGATCTAGTTATCTCAAAGATA
Source organism: Przewalskia tangutica (assembly GCA_029844215.1). Lineage (NCBI taxonomy): Eukaryota > Viridiplantae > Streptophyta > Magnoliopsida > Solanales > Solanaceae > Przewalskia > Przewalskia tangutica. The sequence continues at coordinate 10,193,878 of CM056739.1, read as the reverse complement.
ACATAAATGCAACCACTAATATACTTATGAATTATGATGTTGCTCAATTCTCTTTTGATAAATTTTTATGGGATCACCTTTTCAGGTATACCAAAAGTATAACCAGTACCATCAGCAACTACAAATGGTTGTGTCATCTTTTGAATCAGTTGCTGGACTTGGGAATGCAGCACCCTTTGCAAACATAGCTTTAAAAACAATGTCCAAACACTTCAAGTGCCTTAAAGATGTCATCACTGACCAATTGCAATTTACAAACAAATCTTCTCATTATGATCAAATAAATTTTGAAAGATCAGATAGTATCCCTAGAATTGGAATTTCTGGGAAAGGACTCTATTGCCAAAGACAAGGAACTCAACCTGTCTGGAGACCACAAAGAGGGCTACCTGAACGTGCAGTAACTGTTCTTAGGGCTTGGTTGTTTGACCACTTTCTTCACCCGTAAGTATTATGACTATGAATTACTCTGATTGTTTATTGTCTTACTTTCCTTTTTAGTTTATTTTAAAAAAAGTCATGACTCTATATTTATTAAGACTCTGACGGCAATATCCACATGGCATATTTAAGATTACGTACACCCCATCAAATTAAGACTTGTATATTGAAAAGGATGAAGTAATGGCTACTCTCTTAAGAGGATTTAACTTGTATACTAAGTTGTTTGATCGGACTTTTCAAAAATGTTGTCGTACCCGTGTCAAATCTTCTAAATAAGCATTTTTAGGATCCAATACACACACGACAATATTTTTGAAAAATTCGAGCAATATAACTTGTATGCGCTAATAGTCCAAGGAGTTTTTAGACTATTGTTAACTTGTTTAATAGCTTCGTCAATCACTTATTATAAACGGTCACATATAATTATATCTTTTAGGTGATTTAATAGTGACTTTCTCTTAAAATCGTTAACATAGAAGAAGCTAAACTTTTCAATTAGAAATTCTTTGCAGAATATTCATACATTTCTTGTTTTTTACTCGCCGAGATTGTTGTTGTTGTTGTTGCAGTTACCCCACGGACACTGACAAAATAATGTTAGCCAAACAGACTGGCCTCTCAAGGAATCAGGTTTGTATAATATCTCCAACACATGAAATTATTTTACACGATCAGGTTAATTATCATTTTTGTTAGGTTGCTAATACGTTATGCTATACGTCTATACCTAATACAAAGTCGTGATGAATCAGGTTTCTAATTGGTTCATCAACGCAAGAGTAAGACTTTGGAAACCTATGGTAGAGGAGATTCATATGCTTGAAACCAGGGAAGCTCATAATAAATCTTCACAAAGGGAAGGACAAAACAACAGCAACAACAATAATCCAATTGAACATTTTCCTACAAGTAATTCACATGCATGTGAAAGTAGTACTCCATCAACATCCACACCATTACAAGACATTCCGATATCAAAACTAACCCAAAATGACTTAGCAAATGTCCCCAATAGTATTGGAAGCGCTGCGGATTCAAGAAATTTATCATACGGCAATTTGTCCTCTGGAGTCGGAGGTGGCGTGTCCTTAACCTTAGGGCTTCATCAGAACTCAGGCAATATTGGTTTATCCGAGCCATTCCCGATGAATGCTGCTCGACGTTTTGGTATTGAAAATATTACGAATAGTGGGAGGTTTATGGTTGGTGGATTTGATGAACAAAATGGACAGTTTGGAAGAAATAATACTATGGTTGGTGGGCAGTTCTTGCATGAATTTTCCGGTTGAAGAAGATTTTGTGCTTTTGCATCACATGGAGCAACGGAAATTAAAGCAGGGTGTTTGGTGTGACATCGTTCTTATGGATATATTACATATCCTATTCAGAAAGCTGTTTTGTTATATGCTACTAATACTTGGTTATCTATTCCTTCCAAGCCTGGTTGAGGAAGAGTTAGGAGGCATAAGTAACAAAAAATACTCTGTCGGGCACTGTGTGTATTGATAAGCCTTCTATTTTGACCTTAACAAACAAAGAGGCTTGATCAGTTTGATATACTATCAAGAATGCTGCATTGGTTTACCACGTAGTTTGTAGGCTATTGCGTCAGTCCGAGGGTTTACTCAGTGCGCACTTATAAAAATATAGCTGCTGCGGATTCCCCATCATAAAAAAAAAAAGAATGCTGCATGAGGCTCGTTCTTATGTTGGAGGTTGATTTCCAGCTTCTGATTTAGGAAGGTATATTCCAATTTCATGGTGTCTCTACTTTTGCTAGTAAATATTGTTTGTTTACTTATTTCCTAGATTACTTTCCATTATTTGTCTTCATATATTTTTCTGAGTAGTGCGGAAGATTATGACTATATATATAAAGTTCTTTCGAGGATTAATCATTCAAGATCCAATACTGAAAACAGCCGCTCTACCTATCAAGATGGAGATGAGGTCTGTGTACATTCTACCCTCCCCAGACCCCACATTGTGGAATTTCACTGAATATGTTGTTGTTGTTGTTGTATCCAATACTGAAAAAATATTAGAAATAATATGTCGTGTTGTACATATATATACATACCTATCCAAGACAAGGGTATGTCCCTGTGTTACTCGGATATTTAAAAACGTTGTCATACTTATTTAAATCCTGAAAAGATAAATAACTTTTGAAGAATTCGGCACACAAAAATCTGAACAACATAGCGTAGTAGTAAATGAAATAGAGATAATCATGGGGTAACTTGCACCAAAATCTCATCTTTGTTTTATCAACTAAAAGTCATAACACTATCACCCTAATAACTAAAATGGTCACATTAGCCTAAAGATATCCGGATTCAAATCTTTATAGAAACAAACATGCATCTTCCAATTTGCTAAGATTAATTGATAGCTACACTGGGAAAAATAGCAGGTAACCAGTGGAATAGTTAAAGCGGTGCATAAGGTGGTTTGGATATCACTACTATATATATGAAAAAAAGAAAAGAATAGAAGAGCACTTAGGATTATAATTATCTTCGGTGTGTTTTCATAGAAAGTGATTATAGAGAGCAAATTATGCTACTCCTTTCTTCTTAGTTCTCTCTTTTCATATATTATATCTATATCTTTCTTCTAGGTTTCATGATGGAGGCTGCATTATGCATGAACAATCTTTGTTCGTTTTCGTTGCATGTTGTTCTTTTTTGGCAGCTTTCCATTGAACAATCATTTCTTCTGTATATTTTAACTAATAAGTTCTGTGTCCCTATTTCAGACACTAAATTTGGGAATCCCTTTTATAAAGGGTGCAGTAGTTAAAAGCTTTTCCCCAATCTACTTTTCCTAGTGGTGGGCCTTTTCTCATTAAAATAATTGAAAATATATATTATTTCTGAAAGTAGACACAGCAGTTTTAAAAAAAAAAAATTATCTGCCGGAAAGTCAAATAGTTTTTTCTTTGATTTAATTTTAAACGTTAATTTTTTTAAATATTTTATAATAAAATTTACATATTTAAAAATTACGTAAAAAGTATTATAACAACAACATACCGAATGAAATATCATAAAATGGAGTCTAGAGAGGATAAAGTGTAAGCAGACTTTACCTCTACCTTGGTAGGTCGAGCGGTTGTTTCCGAGAGACCATCGACTAAAAAAAATGCATACATAAAAAGCACTATAAGTCTGCATAATTAATAATTTACAATATATGAAAATAGTTGAAAAAAATTATAGTCAAAGAAAAACCTGTTTGACTCCAAAACTGATCAATTTGTAGTACTCCCTCTCTCTCAATCCGTTCCCTTTTTTTTCTTTTTCTTTTTAGTCATATCTTTATAATTTTAGTAATAATTTGATTTTAAACTTAAAATTTGATTCTTAATGAAATAATCTAAAGCTACCTAAATATCTATTACTCCCTCATCCCAATTTATGTAGCACAATTGAATTTCGAGAGTTGACTAATTTTTTCTTGACCGAAACTTTTTTATATGTCTTTAAATATTTTAAATTGTTAATTATTGTGATTTATACTACTTTTTATGTAGATTTCAAATATATATAAATTTTATATCATAAAGTTTTTATGTCCGAATTTACTTAGAAACTTGAATCTTGAAATTTGAACCCACCGAAAGGGCATACCTCAAGGGATGATTAATACGTAATCGATCGAACACTACGGCTCTTCTTCAACGGTACAACATAAACTAAGATAAATAAAATATTTATTTCAGATCATTGAGATGCTTTGTACTCATTTATTTCTGTACAAGGTGCAGTATGTTAATAATTTTGTTTCTTGTGCTGCTTTTGTTTTCTTTATCTTTTTCTTTTATTCAGGGCTGTAGAGAAACTTGGAAGTGCTCTGTTCTGAATTCTGATCAGTGTATGGTTTTCACTTGGTAAGGTAAATACTGGGTGATGTAATTTACAGTAATATAATCCAAATATGAGCACATTTTGGTGGTTTAAAATTGTGGTTTAATGTTCTTGAGTTTGTTGTATACTTGTATTAGTTTCACTTTTACCTTGCAGTACGCTCTTTATGATTTTTTGGCGTGTGATTCAATTGATATGAAATTTCGCACAATATACGGCCCAATACAGAAAATATATTTATGTCCTAGATAGAATCTGTATTAGAACAAATGTATTTTATACACAATCTTATTTATTATCAATGGAGATTAATATTATAGCATTTGCAATTATTAAATTATTAGTTGGTTTTTATAATATTCTATAATATGCATCCCTAGAGGTTACGTGATTATTAATAATGTGAGATATTAATATGTAACATAACTCTTAAAATAGCCTCGACTAATGATCATCAAGAATGGGATATCGATGATATGGATAAGTCGACATGTGGTATGCATCATATCCTTAGAAGATGTAGTATGTCTCACCTGCTACGAGTTACGGATACTCGTGATGGACACATGGATACTTTGGAAGTATTGGTATACCCTGCTGATAAATTGTTTGTTATACATGTCTAAAGTATGATCAGCATGTGGGAGATAGAAGTCCTTAGACTTGAGGTCGATACGCACTTTGTTTACAGAGTAATGTACTTTGATCATGTCCTAAGCTCAAATACCTTATAGGTTGAGATACGACTTGTATTGGGTACATTACGATGTGGATTAAAGGTGGTAGTTGAGCCAAGATTAAGATTCATTCCTCGAATGTATATTCGAGAGAACACTCATATTCTTATATGATATTAGGCTGACTAAGTCGTTGGTCAACGAGTAGATATCTATGATATGGACTCATTGTCAACTAATATAGATGAGATATAATGATCAAGTCATTTGGATAGACACTTGGCAGATCCTAAGCTTGATCGGTGTCGTGAATGAAAGGATTTTATCTTTCCACATAGAGATTCAGTTTACCAGATTCATGTAACTATACTTCACATATTGAGTTCGGCTTCCGGCGCCGTCTAGGAGTTCCATGTAGATCCTAATGTGATTAGTGTCGATATGTGAAGGCATCTAGGGTAACACTAAGTCAATTGTCCCGTCAATCTAAGGATGTAATGAGAGAATATAAATGTTCGATTATGATCGAGATATTTGAATGAATAATGATTATATAATTAAGTCGATATTGAATTTCGGATTTAATTAAAATTAAAACGAGACAAAATTGGACTAGGGTCGCGACGCCGCCAAGGAAGTGGGCCAGACAAACTGACCCACTACGCCTCGTTTTCTAGGTCGGGCCCACGTGTAACCCTAATTGCGTTTTAGGTTTAAAACGCAGCTATAAATACATGCCTTATATCATTATTCTATACATTTGATTCTAAAATCATTCTAAGTCTTGAGATTTTGTCTTACAATATTCTCTTGAACCTCTGCCGAATTTCCTAGTTGTACGAAGGAGGAATTACATCGAAGTTTTTGGAACTTGTAATCGAGGAACGATTGTGTGCTCACCCTCGGAAGCAATACTAAAAGATTCCAGATTATTCAAACCGTAAGTTTTCTGTCGAAGTATTACGGTTACATTACATGTATGTTTCATGTGTTTTATTATTGCATAATCATCCTGTAGTTCGTCGTTTGTTGGGTTTGAAATTAAATTTTCAAATATCGATGTGTACACGAACGCAACAAAATCCTACAGTGGTATCAGAGTCTTGAGCTGTTTTGTATGATTATGTAATTATAATATGGGTTAGGATTTGTTTAAATCTAAATTTAAAATCTTTAAAACCTAATGTCTTTATAACGCATAAACCTTGTCTCCTAAACTGATTAAACAATGATGTAATCGAGGAAGTCACTCCGATCTAACTCTTCTAAGTTAATGTGTGTAACTGATTCATTACGAACATGGTGCACTGAGACGAAGAACGAGAAGAAATTGGATGATGGTCGATGAACGTGTTGTTTGATGGTGAAGAGGTACGAGGATAAATCTGTAAATCCGACCCTGAACTAGTTTTAGGGTTTCGAAAATGCAGATTTTGTGTTTCTGGGACAGAGGTGCCGCGACTCCACGATGGAGCGCCTGAAAATCATTTTTAAAATAAGAAAATATTTAAGGGACTGTTTGGATTAGACTTAGATTTAGAGTTTAGACAAATTAACCCACGATTATTATTAATTGTATATTATTGAGTAATATAAAAATTATATGCTAAGTGTTTAAATGAATACGTTTAAATATTAGCATTGTATCGGCTATAATTGTCTGGGTAGGCGGCGCCCAGTAATTGATCAAACTATCTTATATCATGTCTATTGGGTTGATGGTTCTCATCTAAATGTGTTTTAGAAATTGCATGATAATATGTCGTATATGATATGACACGAAATTGTTGATCTTGGTTAAAATCACCGAAAATAAAAATGTTCCCCAAATTTTAAATACAACTCTAAATTAGAACGCGACGTCCATTATAATTGTTAGAGTGCAAAATCATTTTCGGCGATACGAGTATTTATGTCAAACCATTTGCTCTAAGTCTACGAGGACTCCGACTCTTTCATAGATGTGTTTAAATGAAAAAATAGATGATAAACTTTTGTGTGTATTTACACCAAAGTGTTTGCTCACAAAGGCCAAGTTTACTTAAATACGTAAACGCAGTCGTGTAATGGGGTTGACTTGCTTAGACAAATCTTGGCGCCAAAGTGTCAGACTAATCTAAGGACGCGGGATTGAATTAAATATTTCATCAACCAAGAGTTGTAAATAAGTTTTGCAATTAGTTTAGAACCTACCAAGATGTGTTACTGAAGTTATCAGCCAAAGCAAATGCGAAGATAGCATAGGCTTGGATCTTGACCCATTATGACCTTAAAATTAATTTAGGTATGTATTCTACCATGGGGTCGTAGAAGTATGCTACAATAGTGGGAGCTAATTAACGAAAGGACATGATTAATTATCCTAAACGAATGTGTATAATAGGAAATAAATTTTATTGTAGTTTCCTGTCTATCTAACTCTTCAAACTATCAAAATGTCAAGCATACTTAAAATGTTTATGGAAATGAACTAACTCATTGGACCAAACTATCTGGACTGACTTAGAAACCTAAGAAGTCCTAAGGCAAGAAAGGATAGAATATGTGTTGGATAATGTATTCCCCATAGTCCCCGCCAAGGATTCTGCTGAATATGTCATTTTTGACAAGGCAACCTACCAGAAACACCTAGATGACACCACTTCAGCTCAATGCGTCATGTTGTCTTTCATGTCAGTGGAACTTAAGAGACAACAGGAAAACATGGGCCCAAACGAGATGCTCGAACATTTGAAGAGTCTCTATCACTCTCAGTCCCAAACAATGGAATATGAGTTGTTAATAGAGCTCTTCAAATGTAAGTTGATTGAAGGGGGCCAAGTGTCTCAACATGTGTTGAAGATGATAGGGCTGATAGAAAGGTTGGCCTCAATCGGTATAAAGTTATAGAGTAACATCGCTTCCACACTCATCCTTAACTCAATCCCTCGTTCGTTCAAGAATTTAATTGTTAACTACAACATGAACGGAACGAAGGAGAGTCTGTCGGAGCTTCACAACATGCTAAAGACCTTTGAATCTTCAACTTTCAAAGGCAAAGTTGTGCTCATGGTGAGCTCTTCTAGTCGGCCCAAGCCGAAAGGTAAAGAATGGCAGAAGAAGAAAGGCAAAGCAGTCGATGCGCCCTCATCTATGAAGCCTAAGAGAGGCGTGAAGAAGAAAAAGGTGATTCCATCCAAGGATGTATGCCTCAACTGTAACAGAAAGAGGCATTGGAAGAAGGACTGCACTGCTCCAGGAAGAGGGAAAGCACCAGGTGCTCCTGCCTCTAATGGACAAGGTATGTACGTCATTGAAATAATTTTTTCTATAAACAACTCTCATTCCTGGGTATTGGATACCGCTTGTGGCTTACACATTTGTACAAATGTGCAGGGGCTAACTGACAGCAGGAAGGTTGGAACAAGAGAGGTGGACCTACGCGTTGGAAATGGAGCACGAGTAGATGTTGAGCGTGTAGGAACTAATAGATTAAATTTGCCTTCTGGCCATTGTTTAGTGTTGAATGATTGTTTTTATGTACCCTCGTTAACGAGGAATATCATTTTTATTCCTGTTTTGGACATGGAGGGTTTTTCCTCATATATTTATAATGGCAGTCAAGTACTGTCTTTTGATAATGTTATATATGGAACTGCGCCTCTTGTGATTGGATTATATACACTAAACTGTAGTCGAGAAATATTCAATGTACAAAACAAACGAGCTAAGATAAGTAATAGAAACTCTACCTACCTATGACATTGTAGACCTGGTCATATCAATCAAACAAGGATAGCAAGGTTAATGAAACTTGACTACCTCGAACCATTTGACTTGGAGTCTTATGGTAAGTGTGAATCATGTTTGAAAGGTAAGATGACCAACAAGCCACTTTCTGGGAAAGGTGTGCGAGCCAAGGAGGTGCTTGAGTTGGTACATACTGACGTATGTGGACCATTCTCGACTCAAGCTAGGGGTGGTTTCCCTTACTTCATTACTTTTACTGACTACTTGACAAGGTATGGATATGTGTATCTTATGAAACACAAATCCGAGGCTTTCGAAAAGTTCAATGAGTACAAGACTGAAGTTGAGAAACAACTCACAACAAGTATCAAGACCCTTCGATCGGATTGAGGAGGTGAATACTTGAGTAAGGAGTTTCTAGATTACTTAAAGCTACATGGAGTCCATTCATAATGGACATCTCCTGGAACACCACAAATGAATGGTGTTGACGAAAGGAGAAACCGAACCTTATTGGATATGGTTCGATCCATAATGAGCTTTACAGCTCTACCGACATACCTTTGGGAGATGATATAGGTTACACCCCGTAGTTCCAGGGCATATAAGTGATAACGTAAGTAAGGAAATAAGATGTGAAGGTTGGAAGGAAAGTATATTTACATTTTCTGATATGGAAAAATTTTGGATAAAAAAATGTGACGACGAGAATTTATATTAGTGGTTGAATTCTTTCCAAATGGAGTTATGGAATTAGGATTATTATTAAATCTTGGGGTTAAGAATATGAGTCAATTGAAGATTTCACAATTTTGGGGGGTGTCCATCGAAATTTTAAGTATTTTGGCTAAGTATGGAATTATTTTTGTTAAGAGAATTATGGGCGAATAAGAGGGTGACACGTGTCCCTCCACACTTGTGTAACAAAACTCTAATTATATATATGTATTGCAATATTGGCTAAGTGTGGGAGATATTATAGTGAAGACAAGTGGACAAGTGGGTCCCCCTTCACTTGTGCTACATACACCTTATATGCACAAGTCTTGGAAGACTTTGTGTATCACAAAATATCTTCATCCAAACTCTCCTTAACCTCTCTTCTCTTTTCCTTAAGCTCCAAGTTCTCGAAATCCTAGCCAAAGTGAAGAACAAGATTAAGTTATTTTCCAAGAATAAGCACATTAACCAAGTTCTAAGCCAAGTTAACTCTCCAAAATAGTGGGAAGTGGTGGTTGGCCGATTCTGCCCTGGTGATCGGTGTATTTTATATACACTTTTCGAGTCAATTTTAGTTAGTCTTTTGTCCCTTTTTATACAAATAAGTGTCGTATTAGGATAGTTTTTCTTTCTTTTTAGTCAAAGTGGTTAAAATGGTCAAATGGCGGAAAATGAGCTAAAAGAAGGCAAAAGAGGAGGTTCCAGAGCTTAAAAGCAGAAGAAGTGGCGAACGAGGCGGAAACGCAGGTCAGCGCCGCGGCGCCTCATGCCAACAGTAGCAGGGCCGCGGCGCCCAACATTCAGAGAGGCTACGAGTTGCGGTAGCGCGGCTCCCATGCCAGAATCGGGGCGCGGCGCCAAATCACCCGAAGGACGCGAAGTTTGGCCGGCGCCTGATAGTAAGGCTGGCGCCGACGCGGGAAAAATCAGAGTTTTGACGATTTTCTGGGCCAGGCCTGCAGGGAAAAGTTAAGGGCGGTTTTCAGCCTATAAAAGGAGAACCCTAGGCAGATTTTAAGGGTTCCCCTTCTTGCACAACACAAGGATTCTTTCTTGGAGATTGGAGACCATAGTTTAGTAAATTTCTTTCCTTTTTCTTTTCTTTATTTCAGTTTTTGTATGATGAACTTTGAATTAGTTCTTGTCATGTCTATGGCTAGGAACTAATTCTCTTATAGGGTTTTCCATGTTGATTCACTAGAAACTTATGTTATGAATTAATGCATGTATATGGTTATTATTCTTCTTTGAGAGATTTATCCAATAATTGCTTTGAATGCTTGGTAATTAATTGACAACTAATTATCATTATATGATTTCTAATCAAAGTTCGAAAGGAGAAGGTTGTGAATATGTTGTAAGTTGGGTAGACATTCTTGGATTGGGGATGAAAATACCTCAATTATTTATGTAGCGTTAATGAGAGGCTTAACAACCCTAATTTTGCGCATGGTGCGTGACGGTTAACTAGGTTTTTGTTCTTAATCCTCCTATAGAGTTATCCTTATCACCGAAAGGTAGGTAAGGTGCAATACTGGGGTTGAGTGTTTATATATTCTTAACGGGAATATAAAACGATTTCGTAAACCTGCTATCTCCGAGAGAAGAAGACCATAATTCATTGCATTAATAAATAACATAAGCGGATAGTTGAGGAGACATGGAAGCCCTATTCCCATCACAACTGAAGTAAACTTATAGTTAATTAGCCTTTATAATTATTAGTTATAAAATAAACCACAAAATCAAATATCAATTGCCAAATAGATACCAAAAGATAGATAGTTGGTAATTGAACCCTAATCCTTGTGGACGATATTCGGTCTTATCAAAACTATATTACTTGTCACGATAACGTGCACTTGCGTTAAAGTGTGTGCATCTTTTCGCGCATCAAGTTTTTGGCGCCGTTGCCGGGGATTAGGCATAGTTCAATATCAAATTTGTCTATTTTTAATTTCTAATTTGGTTTTTAATTTTTACGCTTTTTTTTTGTTATTTTTTGGTAAAAATCAGGGTACCGTGATTAGTTGCTTGTTTTTGATCTATTTCAGAAAATCAGTTTATGCGAAGGAGAAGAGGAGCAGACACTCTTGTTCCCTTCAATCCAAAGATTGAGAAAACCTGTAAACAGAACAGAAAGAATCAGCGGATTGCAGCCTTGATAGAGATGGACGGTGTTCAAAACAACATGATGAGAGAAGGGTTAGGTGAAAATCAGCCCAATCCAGGAATACCTCGGCAAGTACCTATGGATGTCGAGGAAAGAGTTCAAGACTATATTACTTGTCACGATCAAGACTATATTACTTGTCACGATAACGTGCACTTGCGTTAAAGTGTGTGCATCTTTTCGCGCATCAAGTTTTTGGCGTCGTTGCCGGGGATTAGGCATAGTTCAATATCAAATTTGTCTATTTTTAATTTCTAATTTGGTTTTTAATTTTTACTTTTTTTTGTTTGTTATTTTTTGGTAAAAATCAGGGTACCGTGATTAGTTGCTTGTTTTTGATCTATTTCAGAAAATCAGTTTATGCGAAGGAGAAGAGGAGCAGACACTCTTGTTCCCTTCAATCCAGAGATTGAGAAAACACAGAATGAAGCGAAAGAATCGGATTGCGGCCTTGATAGAGATGGGCGGTGTTGTTCAAAACATGATGAGAGAAGGGTTAGGTGAAAATCAGCCCAATCCAGGAATACCTCGGCAAGTACCTATGGATGTCGAGGAAAGAGTTCAAGTCCAGGCAGAAAGAAACTTGGGAGACTATGTGCTGCCTAGAGTGAATGAAGCACGCATGCGTTAGGCTCCCCGCCGTGAGCGAACAACAACTTCGAGATAAAACCGCGATTCGAGCATGGTTCAAAGACACGATGCAATTTGGAGGATCGCCATCGGAGGATCACGTATACGCATAGCTAATTTCTTGGAGCTATGTGCAACTTTCGGAATATAACGGCGTTCGATGATGCGTCAGTTGAGGCTCTTTCCGCTTCTCACCGAGGATAGAGCAAAAGTATGGTTGAATTCCTGGCCGATTCGATTTTTACATGGCAAGAGCTGCACGTAACTTCCTAGCCAAGTTCTTTCCCCATGCAAAGCAAAGAAAATTGAGAGGAGTTGAACAACTTCTACAGCGGATGGAGAGTCCTTATATGAAGCTTGGGAAAGGTTCAAGGATTTGCGAGAAAATGCCCACACCATTGCATTGAGTTGTGGAACTTGGTCCACATCTTCTATAACGGGTGAAAGACAACCGAACCATTATAGATGCAGCAGTAGAGGCATTCATGAGGAAAACAACACGACGCTCATGAGTTATTAGAAGATATGACCACTAACAACCATGTCACGTAAGAGAGGTCGACAAGTGGGAGGAAACGTGAGTCCACGAAATAGATGCCATTCTTTGCCTTGAATGCCCAAGTGGCCCTTTTGGCGAAACAGTTGCAGCAACATACAGTGTCAGTGAATGCGGTGCAGATGCCTAAAAGCTGTGAGATATGTGGTGGCCCACATACATTCGATAGGTGTCCTTTAGCTGATCCTAATAATATACCAATGGAGCAGGCAGAGTGTCAAGAAGTGGGTAATTATCAGAGGCCACAGACCAACCCCTACTCCAACACTTATAATCCAGGGTGGAGGAATCACCCAAATTTCTCATGGAGAGACCAGGCAACGAGAATCAATATAGGCGATGCAGAACCAGCAGAACAGAGTCGCACCGCTTCACTCAGCGCCCACAGCAATGCACTGGATCAAAGAAGAGCGAGGCGAGAGCAGCTTTGTTGGCACTCACCAACGCTCAGACCCAGTTCGTGACAGAAGCTAGATCCTCGTTCAGGAACTTGGAAACACAAGTGGGTCAGCTAGCAAAGCAGGCAAACAACAGGCCACAGGGTACACTGCCAAGCAACACAGAGGTAAATCTAAGGGAGCAATGTCAGGCAGTACAATTGAGAAGTGGCAAGCGATTGGAGAAGCGGCGATCACCTCGATGAGTTGAGAAAAAGGCAGAGATAGAAAAAGAGAAGGTGATTGAACCTAGCCCAGTAGTAGAGAAAACTCCAGAGAAGGAGTATACAGAGAAGATCCCTTTCCCCCAGAGATTACAGCGGAAGGCGGTTGATAAACAATTCTCCAAATTCTTGGAGACATTCAGGAAGCTGCATATCAACATACCTTTTATAGAAGCATTAGAGCAGATGCCCTCCTATTTCAAGTTCATGAAGGAGATCTTGGGGAAGAAGAAGAAGCTGACAGAGTACGAAATAGTAGCACTGACGGAAGAGTGTAGTGCTATCTTACAAAAGAAGTTGCCACCAAAACTAAAAGATCCAGGGAGCTTTACACTACCTTGCACAGTGGGCAGGGTGACATGCAACAGAGCTCTGTGTGATTTAGGGGCGAGTATAAATCTGATGCCCTTATCAGTATTTAAACGATTGGAGTTGGGTGAGGCCAAACCAACGCGATAAACTGCGGTGGCGATAGATGATGGTTCATCCAAGAGGGAAGATTGAGGACGTGATTGTTAAAGTGGGAAAATTCTTCTTTCCTGCAGACTTCTTCATTCTTGACATGGAAGAAGATGTGGAAATCCCTATCATATTGGGGAGACCATTCCTAGCAACAGGGAGAGCTTTGATTGATGTAGAAAGGGGAGAGCTGACATTAAGGGTGCAGAAGGAAGAAATGGTATTTAAAGTTTTTAAACACGTCATTGAGCCACCAACCATGAGTAGGTGCTTTGCAATCAGCACCATCAAACCCCCCTACGAGCCAATACAAGTCAACCAAAGGGAGATGAGCCCACGGAAGCAGGCATGGTTTGCCAAACCCCCACTGAAGCAGGTATGTGTTCCTGAACTCCCCCTTACTGATAATGCTAAGAGGAAAAGAAGAAAAAGAAAACGTAAAATGTGGAGAAAATGGATTAGTTGTGGGCTTGACCCACCCCACGTTTATTAAACTAAGGAACTTGCGTCCGGATAAAAGACGTTAAAGACAGCGCTACTTGGGAGGCAACCCAAGGTATTTTGATTTAGTTTTCTTTATTATAGTAGTTTTTGTTATTAAGAACGGTCTCACGGAGGTAGTGTTTGTGCTGTGATTGACAGGTACAGGCCAATAAATTGAAGGGCGAAAAACTGAAGAAAAGCCAGGATTTCCAGAAAAGCGGGTAAGCGCCGCGGCGCCCAGGAGGCGGTCGCGCGAAAAGAAACAGAAGAGCGAAGTTTAAGCGCGCTACCAGAATGAGCATGGCATGAAATTCCCGAAGGAGTGCAGAAGATTGGGCGCCGCGGCGCCAAAAGCAGGGCCGCGGCGCCGAATCGGAAATCCAGAAACTTAAAAACGCCCAGAAATCAGATTTGCCCCAAATTAAAAACCAAAACCTAACCCCTCTTCTCACAAAACCCACGAAAATCCACAAGTTGCCCACAAATCCTCCACAAATCAAACTCAACCACAACCAAAACTCTTAAATTCCTAAAACCCCTAGCTATCTCAACCAACAAAGCTCCAATCCATAGCCTCAAATCACTATTGGAAGCAAGAACATCGTGGAGAACACTATCAAAAAGGTAATCTTCACCTTTTCTTGAAAGTTGCTAGTAGTCAAAGGAGGTAGTAGTTTGGAGAAGTATTGCATGGTGAAGTAGTTTGGGTGCTGAAAAATTGATTGTGAAGTTTGGAGAAGGAGTAGAAAAGGAGGGTGTGGGTATTGGGTAGTAGAATTGAAGTTTGGGGGTATTTGTGTGTTAGCTGCCAGATTGTTGATTGTGTTGGGGAACATTTGTGTTAAATAAGTTGTAAGCTGCAGAAACTATTTTAACCATGTCCACCAGAAAGAGAAGAGCCTCCACATCCACCCCAGCCCCGCAATACGATGATATTAGGTTTGTGAGCTACCAAGCCTTCCAAAGATACAAAAAGCTTGATACCAGACCCTTAATACCGGAAAGGGGAATGGACTACCAGAGGGAGTCGTTTGGGGAGGAAGATGTTTATGAGCCCATTCGGGCAATGACTGAGTTAAGGGGGTGGAGGAGATTTGTAAATCCGGAGAAGATAGCACCAATGAACTCAACAATGGTGCGTGAATTCTATGCCAACTTTCCGGAGAAGGTGGAAAGGGGATGCTTTGTAAGGGGAACTTATGTGCCTGTGACAGCAGAGAATGTAAATGCACAATTGAAGACGGTTGATGTTGAAGAAAGCAGTGATTGGAACCATTTTAGAACATGGTCTAGGAGCACCAACAACATCAACTGGAATGACGTCGCAGACACAGTGAGCTACCCTGGGGTTGCTTTTGATATTTCAAGAAATGGGTCAAGAGCACTAAGCGGTGCGGTTGACAAAGCGACGAGGTTGGCTATATTTAAATCGGCGCAGTATGATTCCATCCACGCACTTCACCAGAGTGCCAGAAGATAGGATTAAACTGATATATGGAATCATGAGGGGGATGACGATTGATGTGGGGAAAGAGATAGTGCAGAGCATTGAAGAAATCAACATGTTGGTGACAACAGGTGGATTGGGACATGACTCACTTATCACTAATCTATGCGCCTTCCATGGGGTCCCAACCCTACCCACTGATACTCATGAGAGAAACCAACTGCCTGTGACATATGAGATAGTGCACTCTTTCCCAGACCCAAGCCCCCCAACAGCCAGAAGAAGAGCACAACCAGCAGCAGCAGCAGCAGAGGCCGCAATGAACGAGGATGAGCCTGATATAGGGGCTCAATATGCGGCAGGACCTAGCCACCAGCCAACCACAGAAGCAAAACCTCCAGTGCCTATGATGGAGCAAGTGCTCCAGAACCAGAGAATGATGATGCAACATTTCGACACAATGATACAAGGACAACATGAGTTGCGACAAGGGCAACAAGAATTGAGGCAGGAGCAACAACAGTTGCACCAGCAGTTTGACGAGATGAGTTCCCTGTTCAACCAATGGTCGATGCATTATCCTCCGCCACCACCACCATTTTAGCCAAGTCTGTAAGTGTCTTATTTCTTTTATTGTCTTTGTGTCTACACACATTGGGGACAATGTGTGATTTAAGTTGGGGGGGTGTTTTATTTGTGTTTTTGATTGTTTTTTTTATGTATATTTTGAGTCACCAAAAAAAATTCCTTTTTTTGAGTCACAATTGCCTGTCAAAGATCATGTATGTTGTAGTTACTAGAAACACCTAGTGAAGTAAGGTGGAATAATGTAACGGAATAGAAGCAACTATCTAAACACCTAGGTTAGATATGCCAAAAACTCACATAATCTGTCTATTTGGAGTTTTTTGCTTAAATTATGCATGCTAAATGATGAATACTTATGTGTTATGATTTCTTGCTATTTGAGGCGAAATAGTTAGGATATGCATGTTAGGGAGATGACTCAGACATTTCTTTGATAGTCAATTTTTACAACTCTTTTCTATCCCGGACTTTAAAAGTATCCCTAGTCAGCCCCATTGAGCCTAAAAATTGAGACTTCTTCTTTGACACCCTATATTCCCACAAATTGTGTCATAAGTAAAAATATGAAATAGTGGAATAAATTGTGTTAAAAAGAGACAAAAAGAGTGAATGAGCTTGTTGCACCCCAATAAAAAAAAGTAATAAGAAATAGGCAAAAGCCTAAGTTTGGGGGTGCTTGTCATTATTATATACTTCACTCTCCCAAAACAAAAGAGGGAAAAGATAGAATCAAAGTGAAGGAAAGAACAAAAAGAAAAAGGAAAATACTGAAAAGCTAAAGAGCTTATGGTACACGAAATGAGCCTAAATGTCTATTTTTACCTACCTATACCTAAGCCTACATTACAACCATTAAAGTCCTGAAGATCTCTTTTATGCATATTCAGGATTGGTGGAGAATAGCAAGTAAGCATGTCATAAGATTTTTCTAGTTTACAAGCATGATTTAGTATATTGACTTCCATTAAGCATGATAAATATGAGTTTGCGAAATATCTAGCTTAATGTGTTTAGTGTGCTGAAATTTCATGCTATATGTTCCTGCATATTATTCGGCTAACCTTCATGTTTTTCTAGATAACACTAATGCAGCAAAAGTGATCAATGTCAGTGAGTCTTTTATTTTTATTTTCTTTGAGTCTTTATTTCTTTCTTTCTATCTTTGCTCGAGAGCGAGCAAAGGTTAAGTTTGGGGGTATTTGATCGGTGTATTTTATATACACTTTTCGAGTCAATTTTAGTTAGTCTTTTGTCCCTTTTTATACAAATAAGTGTCGTATTAGGATAGTTTTTCTTTCTTTTTAGTCAAAGTGGTTAAAATGGCCAAATGGCGGAAAATGAGCTAAAAGAAGGCAAAAGAGGAGGTTCCAGAGCTTAAAAGCAGAAGAAGTGGCGAACGAGGCGGAACACAGTCGCGCGCGGCCCATGCAACGATAGCGAGCGCGGCGCCCAACATTCGAGAGGCTACGAAGTTGCGGCGCGCGCCTGAGCACAGAAATCGGGCGCGGCGTAAATCACCCGAAGGACCACGAATTCCGGCCATGCGCCGATAGCGGCGCCGGCGCGGAAAAATCGAGTTTTGACGATTTTCTGGGCCAGGCCTGCAGGGAAAAGTTAAGGGCGGTTTTCAGCCTATAAAAGGAGAACCCTAGGCAGATTTTAAGGGTTCCCCTTCTTGCACAACACAAGGATTCTTTCTTGGAGATTGGAGACCATAGTTTAGTAAATTTCTTTCCTTTTTCTTTTCTTTATTTCAGTTTTTGTATGATGAACTTTGAATTAGTTCTTGTCATGTCTATGGCTAGGAACTAATTCTCTTATAGGGCTTTCCATGTTGATTCACTAGAAACTTATGTTATGAATTAATGCATGTATATGGTTATTATTCTTCTTTGAGAGATTTATCCAATAATTGCTTTGAATGCTTGGTAATTAATTGACAACTAATTATCATTATATGATTTCTAATCAAACTTCGAAAGGAGGAGGTTGTGAATATGTTGTAAGTTGGGTAGACATTCTTGGATTGGGGATGAAAATACCTCAATTATTTATGTAGCGTTAATGAGAGGCTTAACAACCCTAATTTTGTGCATGGTGCGTGACGGTTAACTAGGTTTTTGTTCTTAATCCCCCTATAGAGTTATCATTATCACCGAAAGGTAGGTAAGGTGCAATACTGGGGTTGAGTGTTTATATATCCTTAACGGGAATATAAAACGATTTCGTAAACTTGCTATCTCCGAGAGAAGAAGACCATAATTCATTGCATTAATAAATAACATAAGCGGATAGTTGAGGAGACACGGAAGCCCTATTCCCATCACAACTGAAGTAAACTTATAGTTAATTAGCCTTTATAATTATTAGTTATAAAATAAACCACAAAATCAAATATCAATTGCCAAATAGATACCAAAAGATAGATAGTTGGTAATTGAACCCTAATCCTTGTGGACGATATTCGGTCTTATCAAGACTATATTATTTGTCACGATAACGTGCACTTGCGTTAAAGTGTGTGCATCTTTTCGCGCATCACCTGGAAACTCCCAAACTTGGAGATGAACTTTTTGGAAGTAAAACAAGAAGGAAAGATGGTTACAAGCTTGTAGAGGATACATGAGTGTGATTGGAGCTTGAAGAAGTAGATCTAAAACGAAAACAGTGGCCGAAAGTTAGTGAATTGTTTTGAGCAAACTTTAAGGTAAGAGTCTTCTTCCTGTTGAAGTAATTGGATATTACACGTTGTTATAGTTAATAGATGAACTTGTGTTAAGTGAAATGGAGAATAATAAATGCATGAGACTATTTTTGGGTGTTGGCCGAATCTTGGACAATTTTGCTATAATTGTATTCGTTGGTTATTATTGTTATTATCGTCACTTGTTGCACGTTAAAATGAAGGAATCTTGTTATTGATAAGTCGATATGGTTTATATAAAAGTATTGAAACTTGAATTGGATTATAAGGAATATTGAAAAGGGTTTTGGTTGTGGTTGTTTGGCCGAGACTTGTATAAAACTGTTGGTTATTGTTATGCAGTTTTAGGGACTGTTTTGTGGCATTATAATGCTGGAAATTCAGCGGTCATTATGCATGTTTAAATGTGGTAATTGGTAATGTAAGTCCTAAAGGTTTAAGGGTGTTGAATGGTGTAGAAAGGCTTCACATCTTACCCTCATTGTTGATGAAGTATGGACTATTTTTAGTGGATTGTTTTATATGGATTAAGAGGCCGGATTTACATAAGAAGTAGATGTGTGAATCACCTTGGTTGCTGTTTTGGTTGTGCCCTTAATTGGTGCTTGGTTATTGGTCTTATTTGTAAGGTGGAAAAATATGTATAAATAGGGGAAGTGCTGCCCAAATTTTTATAATAAAGGAGATTCATTATGTGGTATAAGTGTATACTAGTATCATGAAGTTGATAGACATGTTATTGTCATTATAGGTTGAAGTACTACTTGAGACGTATTCTACTTATCATGTTGGTTGTCGTCAATAAGGTATGTGAACTATCATTTATTCTTTTGGCATGTTTATATGAAGTATGTGTACGGTGGACGTACATAGTTTTATTGGATTTTAATCCTTGATAATACGTGATGTGATAGCACTTTGAGTTTCCAAATGATGTTTTAAAAGGATATATGATATGATAAGTGTCTTGAGTTTCCAAACGATGTTTTAAAAGGATATATGATATGATAAGTGTCTTGAGTTTCCAAACGATGTTTTAAAAGGGTATATGATATGATAAGTGTCTTGAGTTTCCAAACGATGTTTTAAAAGGATATATGATATGATAAGTGCCTTGAGTTTCCAAAGGAAAGTTCATTTTAATGATTGGTACATGATGTGTTGGTACCTTGGTGTTTTCTAAAAATGAAGGATGTGATAGTGCCTTGGCTTTTCTAAAATTAAAGATGTGATGGTTCCTTGGCTTTTCTAAAATGAAAGATGTGATAGTGCCTTGGCTTTTCTAAAATGAAAGATGTGATGGTGCCTTGACTTTTCTAAAATGAAAGATGTGATAGTGAAGTTTTTCAAAAATGAAAGGTCATTTTAAAGATTTTATTGAGAGTCAAAAGATGATTTAAATTGCACATGGTTGCTCATGATAGCTATTCGTGCAACTGTATTGTCCGTGGACTTGTATCCACGATGCGGGTATAGACTCCCATGAGATGTATATTGTCTGTGAACTTGTATTCACGATGCGGGTATAGATTTCCATGAGAGTATGTTATCCGTGAACTTGTATTCACGATGAGGGTATAGATTCCCATGAGAGTATGTTGTCCGTGAACTTGTATTCACGATGCGGGTATAGATTTCCATGAGAGTATATTATCCGTGAACTTGTATTCACGATGCTGGTATAGATTCCCATAAGAGTATGTTATCCGTGAACTTGTATTCACGAGACGGGTATAGATTCCCACGAGAGTATGTTATCCGTGAACTTGTATTCACGATGCGGGTATAGATTCCCATGAGAGTATGTTGTCCGTGAACTTGTATTCACGATGCGGGTATAGATTCCCATGAGAGTATGTTATCCGTGAACTTGTATTCACGATGCGGGTATAGATTCCCATGAGAGTATGTTATCCGTGAACTTGTATTCACTATGCGGGTATAGATTCCCATTAGAGTATGTTGTCCGTGAACTTGTATTCACTATGCGGGTATAGATTCCCATGAGAGTATGTTGTCCGTGAACTTGTATTCATGATGCGGGTATAGATTCTCATGAGAGTATATTGTCCGTGAACTTGTATTCACGATGCGGGTATAGATTTTCATGAGATGTATATTGACCCGTGGACTTGTATCCATGATGTGGGTATAGATTCCCATGAGAGTATGTTGATTTGTGGACTTGTATCCATGATGTAGGTATATGATTATATGAACAAATATTCATGGTTTTAAAATGACTAAATTTTAGAAGGCACAGTTGATTCTCAATTTTAAAAGGGTATAGTTGGCTCTATTTTATATGGCACTGTTGGATTTGGTATTTGATTTTCATACTTGCCTCTGTCATTCTTTGGCCAGTTATGATCTTAATTACTGTACTTTATGTTTACATACTTGGTACTGTTATCTTGACCCGCCGGAAGTGCGTTCATGCCCGCAGGTATAGGTACTCAGTTGGGTGATCCGCGAGCTTAGGATCCTTGCTCAGCATTTTGGGATAGCTCCATTGTTCCGGAGCTTGTCATTTTGGTACAGGTCTTCCATTATGGCTTATGTATATTCAGGGGTACGGCGAGGCCTTGTCCCGTCATAGTTCACTGTATACTCTTAGAGGTTTGTAGTCATGTGTGGGTTGGACATGTACAGTTGTAGCTCGTTTTGGTTCTATGTAAAGTGGCGGCCTTGTCGGCTTACCTGTTTTTATTTTTACGAGATTATGAGTTTCTTAAGCTTCCGCTGATTTTATGTGATGTATGGGTAGAATGGTGCCCAGGTAGGGCACCAGTCGCGGGCATGTCGGTTCGGGGCGTGACACTATACAAACCTCAGTATATTTTCTGAACAGGGTTCCTTCCAAGTCAGTAGAAAAGACACCCTATGAGATATGATGTGACAAGAAGCCAACTCTTAAACATATGATACACTGGGGGTGCCCTGCATATGTTAAGAAGATGCTCACTGACAAGTTGGAATCCAAAGTGAGAAATGTTACTTTGTGGAGTATCCTAAGAAATCTAATAGATACTACTTCCATCTTTCTGGAGAACATAAAGTCATTGTTTCCAAGAACATAATTTTCCTTGAAGAAGAATATGTTTACAAGGAACAGAGTTGCACATAGATAGAACTTGAAGAAATTCAAGAACCACGAGATAACATAGAGGTTGAATCCTTACCGAATGACCAAGGCAAGAATTCAGTGGGAGTATTTGGCGAAGATTGGGTACTTCGAGTACGCCCTTCGGACAGTGAGAGTGTTACGAGTAGGGCTGTTCATTTCGGATTATCCGATCCGATCCAATTCGAAATTTCGGATATCCAAAAATTTTGAATCGGTAAAATTATGATACGAATCCGATCCGAAAAAATCAGATATCCAAAATTTTCGGATACGATAACCGAATATTCGAAATTTATAGGTGCAAATGTGCAATAGTAAAACTCCCAGTGTGTGTCAACCACTTGGGTAAGATAGCCCACAGAAAAAAACATGAAAAATTCTAATAATATCATGAGCAACACTGCAACAGCAACAATAGTGAACTGAAGACTAATATTTCGGATGGGTAAAAGTAGTGAACTGAAGAGTGAAGAATGAATAATCAATAACTCTAACTTGAAGAGTGAAGTAGTGAACTGAATACTGTATTTCGGATAGGCCATAAAGAATTTAACATTGAAGAGTCGGATGGGCCACATAAGTATTTGGGCCAATGAAATTTTTCGGATAAGAAGCAGGCAGCCCAATAAAAAGTAACTGATATTTCAGATTTTTCGGGTATCCGAAATTTAAAAAATGTGATCTGTATCCGATTTTTTTCGGGTATCCGATTCGAAATATCCGAAACTCAAAAAACAGATCGGATATCCGATTTTTCTGATCGGATCGACCGGATCGCGGATCGGATTATTATGAACAACCCTAGTTACGAGGAGCAACACAGAAATCTAAGGTCCTCATACACATCCCTTGGGAGTAGATGCAATGCTTGTGCATCCTTCCATTCACGAAAGACATGAAAATGATATTCCTAAAAGCTCTCGAGTTGGTGGATTAACCAACATTTAAGAACCATCTCACAGTCAGAACATATCAAGTACTGAACTGCAAAACAATCAACTTCGTAGGTCCACTAGGACTCATCGTCCTCTTGAAAGACTAAGTCTACTTGTGGAAACACATAGTGAGATATATATTCCTAATGACGATGAACCTACAACCTATAGCGAAGCAATGTTGGACATTGATTCGAAGAGATGGCAAGAAGTCATGAAATCCGAGATGGAATCTATGTACAACAATCAATTGTGGAACTTGGTTGATATGGTAGATGGAGTTAAACCCATAGGATGTAAATGGGTCTTCAAGAAGAAGATCGATGCATTTGGCAAGGTACAGACTTATAAAGCAATGTTGGTAGCTAAAAGTTATAATCAATGGCCTGGGGTCGATTATGATAAAACCTTTTCACATGTTGCTAAGATTAAGTCCATTCGAATTTTACTTGCAATAGCTGTATATTATGACTATGGCAGATGAATGTCAAAATCGTTTTCCTCAATGGTAATCTAGTTGAGGAAGTGTATATGAAACAACTTGAGTCCAAACTCTGCACACTAGATATTTCTAGTGTGTTCCAACCTCGGAAATGAACCTTAGAACTCACCCGAAACCTCTCAAATACAAACTAATGTGAATTTTGATCATAAAACACGCTCCAGAACTGTTCGTACATTCAAAACACCCAAAAAAGGTCGTATTGACTCGGTGTTAATTATGATCAATTCCAATTCTTATTCTAACCAGTTTCTCCACCAATGATTCGAAACTCGTTCGAAAACCCATGAACATCAACAAAGAGGTTAACTTGACTATAAACCACGCTACAGAGCTTCTTGAATTGATGAAACACTCATACAAGGTTGTTAAGACATGCTTATCTACAAAAACGTTGTAACTTTTTCAAAATGACATAAATCTCTACCAAGTACTCAAATCTCACCCGAACCCCTCAGGACCCAAACCAATAACTCGAATAAGTAACAAATAACATTCTGGACCTAACAGAATGGACAAAACTTCGAAAATGATGCATTTACCCAAACGTCAATTTTGAGTCAAACATCTTCTTCTCTTTAACTTAAAACTTTCAAGCTTACTAAAATTCATCTGAAACTCGCCCGATTGACTCGAGAATCATTCCACCCATCCCCTCAAGTCATGATTATTGAAATAAAGCTACGGGAAGTGTATTCTTAGGAAAACAAGTACAAAAGATCAAAATTACCAAATGGGTCATTACAATTAAAAGGTTGAGCTTCAGTAGAGTCCACAGAGGAGAGACGAACCAGGTACCTCCAAAGAGTTAAAGAATGAGAATGCTCAGCTCAACCTTGTTAATTCCGAGCTATATGTTTGTGCAACAAACAACAATGGCTATTAAGTCCTCTTCTCTTGTCATCATCATCATATTAGTACTAAACTCTCCGTTTCATTTTAAGTGTCTTAGTTTGAATTAGTACAAAATTTAAGAAATAAAATGAGACTTTTGAATCTAGTAGTCCTAAATTAAAGATGTGTGTAATGTACTAACATGTTCTTTAAATCTTGTGGTCTTAAATTTACCGCATATGATGTTTGAATTGTCAACTTACTAAATATAGAAAAAATGCTCTTTTTTAGATCAGACCAATAAAAAAAGTGAGACACTTAAATTAGGACGGAGGGAGTATTATTTTTCCCTTCCACCCTCCTCTCCACCAGAAAATTGCTATGCCTTGTGACTCAATGTCACCCGTTTTCATGATTTTTTTTAATACAGGGTAATTTTTTTAACAAATATGGTACTTGAATTATTTAGAAAAGTATTTTGGTAATTTAACTTTTAACTTAGAGGCTTCATGCCTTTAATATATATATATATATTAAAAAATTATATTGATCCCCTCCCCCATTGTCCCTACCCCTACCCCTATGTAATAAAAAAATTAAAGAAAAAAAAAACTTTTCACCATCTCTATATGACTCCTTTGAGAATTAATGCAACATTTTGACATAAATACATGAAACACAAAGGTATAACACTGATTTAACTTCAATATATTGATCGTTAATTTCTTTTTATTTTTTTCTCAATATTATTTGGTCAGTTCACCTAAAGGTATACTTGTAAAAAAGGAAATTTCGGATGGTCGTTTCCATGGAAAATCTGGAATTATACCTTTTGTGAATGATTGCTTATAATTATCTTTTAGATAATTAATCTGATAATGTCAAAAGAACTTTATGCTCTCAAATGTATAGAAGTCAAACTCTAAATTGAATTGAACCAATGAAATGATCCAGTAAACTTAACTGATGAAAGGCATACGAGTTTATGTTTGGAATGAACCTCTCTCCTGTAAATACTTTTTTGGCAATTGTTTATATATATAATAAAATCGAAACCAAAAGAAAAAGTACAAGCCGCTCCTTTTAAGGGCGACGGCTTGAAAGCTTACCTTATTATTAGAGTTTGAAACCTTAACCAACGTTTTGGATTTTGAGACTAGGCCTTACCTTAATAATCGAGGTCTAAAAGCCTCTACTAATTTTATGCACTTCCTTGCATATAACTTTGGGGAGGATGACAATCAATGGAGCAATATTTGTCAATAATATGAATACACATACGATTGTGTAGATACATAGAGAAAATTGTGACGACAAGCGGCTGTTGATTTGTTCGTCAAGTAGCTCTATATCGCAGTTTAGGGGGTCGGTCTTCTTCTGCATCTCATCTCCAAGTGAAGAAAGATCTTTTTCACCAATAATCAAAATTTTATGTTCTTTATCAACAACAACATGACGTTAGATAGGGGTTATGGAGGACACGTATTAGGGTAGAGGATTAGTAGGTAGTCTAGCGTAGTCATGTCTATGTTTACAAACTGGTAGTTATAATATTGTTATTGTATGTGTTAGGCGTATTTTGTATACGCTTTTTGAGTCATTTTTAGTTAGTATTTTATTCATATTTTGTTGATGTTTAGTATAGTATTAGGGTCGTTTTTCTTTCTTTTGTGTCACAGCAGTCAGAAATGGAGAAATGACGAAAAGGAGAGGAAATGAGCTTATTTGAGATGAAATTGCACACAAAAGGGCCAATAACTGAAGTCTAAGAAGTCCCGAAAAGTATAGAAGAGATCAGACGAAGTCCGGACGAAAAAGGGACAAGAAACGAAAAATCAAAAAAAAAGATGTCACCGTGTATGGCTTGTGGCAGCAGGACCCGAAATTCCGAAACTTGCAGATTTTTAGCCGTGGCGCCAATCTCGAACCACGGCGCCGATACAGCGTTTTGACTTTTGAATTTGACACGTTTTCAGAGTCCAAAAGGGATAACTTTTCCTACCTACAAAACCTATATAATCCCTAAAACCCTGCTCATTAATGGATCATCCTTCAGACCTCCTCATACCACCATTCTACACTCATCCACCTTGTAAATATTCCACAACACAACTCTTGGATGCTAGAAGGCTTGGAGACTTGTTCTTAAGTATTTTCTTTCTCTTTTGCTTTGTTTATTTCAGTTCATGTATGGAGATTATATTAGTTCTTAGCGTGACTATGACTAGGAGTTAATTACTTATTAGGAATTTCCTTGTGATTCGCTTGAAACTCTTATTCATGAATTAATGCATTGTTTTGGTTTTTTCTTTATATAGTTGAAATTTATTCAATAATTATTTTGATTGATTGGTAATTAATTGATCACTAATTATGAGATGACCAAGAAAAAAGAGACATGAAAAAATGCTTCCACTTCAACTCCACTTCTCAAAAGGAAGGGAGAAGACTAAGAATTACACTTACTTTTACGACTACTGATATCCCTCAAATGTATGGTAAATCAGAAGCATAAAACTATCAAACAAGTCTATACAGTTACCAAAGATAACATCTCTGTCCCTCCAATCATTAATGACTGCAGAAAAATGAGACTATGAAAGAGAAAGAGGCCCTAGTGGAAAAAAAATCTTCTACTACCTTTCTTAGTAAGTACCTGTTTTACCAAACTTTTGAAACCTGTTTGATCAAACTTCTGAAAGTGTTTCTCAACTTGAGAAACACTTCTTAGGCCAAACAGGTACTTATGTAGAAATATAAATAATTTTTAAAAAAGCCAAAAAGTGTTTCTAGATGGGAAGAAAAACAGTTTTTCCAAAGTACTTCTCGAGAAACCCTTTTTGCCCATTAAATGAATTTTTTTTGGACTCATTTATCATTTTCTTTTCACAAAATTCCTTTTAATCTCATATAATATCCCCATATAAAATAGAAATTTGAGAATAGGATAAGGGGATGAGAAAAAAATTCATATTTTTTAATATTTTTTTTATAAAAGTGTTTCTATTTCGGCACCTTTAATCCGCAACAAGGTATACAAATAGTAGTAGAAAGTAGTGACTCACAGAGAATGGGACAGACACTCAAATTAACATTTATTATGCAACATGCGGACAAAGTGAACTCTGTGATGCAGATCACAGAATTGTTATGATACAAAATGAACGAGTCTGTAAAAAAGGTCGAATAGACATACCAACCTAACATGTACAACATCTTGATAAAATATTTATAAACAGGAAAGCTTAGTACATCCATGACAAATCTTGCTTGAATGTGACCGACTTTGCAGTTCCTTGAACACCCCCCTCTGATATCTGCGGACAATCCTCCACTACTAACAACTCTAACTTGTGAGACCCGACAAGAGGCTTTAACCCATCATCGGTCACTCCCAAACACTTCCTCAACCGTAATATACACAATTGAGGAATTTGGCCAGCAAGCTGCAAGCCCTCATCCGTGATTTCTTGGCATCTTACAAGCTCCAAGATTTGGAGATATTGTGCTGAACAAAGAGCTTGCATTCCAACATCATTAAAAGAATACACATGGTCAAGAGCAAGTTCTCTTATTGGACACATTTGTATCAACATAAGTATTCCGTTTAATGTAAAGGAAGAAAACGAGGGGAACTCCCCATCAGAGAAAGACAACCTAACCGTATCAAGCAGGGAGCAATTCTGAGCCACTGCCTTTAGACTTTCATCTGTTAACCGCAATGGATTGTTTTGTAACAGAGGAAGGGAGAAGTCTGATGGGACCCGGAGAGAGATTGATCGAAGGTTGCTTGAGTTTTGGGCCAAACATACTATGTCACAGTCCCTCACCCCAACACACATGTCTAAATGAATCTTTTCCAAATTCTTGCACTTCCCTATTACGCATGCAAGCCCTCTCCCGGGGCTAATAATGCAGTTCACTAAGCTAAGTTCAAGCATGTTCTCACATGGGACCCATTGCTTTTGCCACCGATCAACTGACAAACGGTCATAAAGCTTCATGTATCTGTAGTTGGCATCAACCTCAAATTGCAGTCTCTTCAATTTTCTCCAAGTAGGCCCAAGCTTAATCAGATCACCTTCTCCAATCACCCTACAATTCTTGATGCAGAGATCTTCAAGCATTTCATGCTTTCCAAGATATTCTAGCCACTCCATACTACCGACATTAAGACATCTAATCAGGTGAAGAACACTGAGGGCTTTGCAGCCCACAACAAGAGACAGGATGCCGCAACCGGTAATTCTGGGAGCGAAGTTCAATTTCAAGGATGTAAGTTTCGAACAAGAAGCCAAGTAACTAAGACCAGCATCTGTTATGAAAGTACAATAACTTAATGTGATGTCCTTGAGAAGAGGGCAAAGACTTGAAAGGATGAAAAGGCAGTTATCATCCAATTGCTTCCCTAACTTAGACATCCAACCAGAGTAAATAATTTCCACTTTCTCCAAGTTACGGAATCTGTTGCAGAGAGCAGTTAATGCATCACAGACAGGATGCAAACCACACCCCACGCGCATAGATATTCTCAGCCCATTATCCAATTTGTGGAAGCGTTTGCAAGTTAGGGATACAGAGTTTCTATCAGCAGTTCTTGTAATCCTTCCCAAAATATCCAAAAGTAATTCAGCTGGTAAATTATCCATCTGGATCAGACTTCACTATCATCAATCCAATAATACAGTAACAACCTGAAATGCATAAAACTAGTTTTAACCTACAAAATCAAATGAAATAGATCAAGGGGGAGGGGGGAACTCCATAGTATCTCTCTGGAAGGACTACACAACAAAAATGAATAAACCAAGTGAACTGTTGAAATTAGACCAATCAACATCCAGTGTTGTTGGAAGCGACCGCTTCGTCACTTAAAGCGCTCAGGCGACACAAAGCGGTTGTATGTCGCTTTTTATGGCTGAAGCGTAGCGAAGTGAAAAAGCGACCGTTTCGTCGGCGAGAAAGCGTACACTTTGTTTCTTTCTTTTAAAAAACAACTCTTTTTAGAAAAAAAAGACACGGACTAGGGTTTTTGGTGCGACTTAGGGTTCTTCTCTTCTTCAGGTATGTCTTCTTCTCTTCTTCTTTACTTCCTCGATGGCTCACTGCTGGGAGGTGCTGGTTAATTTTTTTTCCCGGTCGCTCTTGCTCTCAGTCACTGAGAGGGGCTCTGTTTTTTTCTTTCAGATGGAGACAGTAAATGGCTAAATGCAGCATTTGATCTGGATTGTTCCTCTAATTATTATTTTTCCCTATTTTCTTTCGTTCTTTTTTTTTTTAGGTTTTCCAATTTATTAATTTAATTGTATTAGTATCAGTTTTCTGATCAAAAGTTAATACAGCTTTTGATCGGGCAGTTAACGTACATGCTTACATTTGTCAAAGGCCTTTACTATTGAATATGATGAGTTGATTCACAAATCAAAGAAATTTGGTGAAACCGGCTAAGACAAGGTTTGCAACTGCTTTCTTGACATTGCAGAAGATGCACCAACAAAAGAACAACTTGAGAAGGTTGTTCACTTCTGAAGAATACACCACTAGTAAATTTGCAAAGGAAGCTAGGGGAAAGCAGTTGCAAATATTATTGTTAATCCTACCTTTTGGAAAGTTGCCCATGCTCTTAAAATTGGTGGTCCTTTGATTAAAGTACTTTGTTTGGTGGATGGAGAGCAGAAACCACCAATGGGTTATCTTTTTGAAGCTATGGATAAGGCTAAAGAGGCTATCAAAGAGTCATTGATGGCCATGAGCAGAAATACAAAAAAAAAATCTTTGAGATCATTGATTTAAGGTGGTCAGATCAATTCATCAGCCTTTACATGCAGCTGGGAATGTTTTGAACCCGGAACTCTTTTATGATGACCTTGAGAAGGATGTAATTGATCAGGAAGTGTGGAATGAATTCTATAATGCGTCAGTAGGTTGATTCCTAATACTGATGAGCGAGATCTTATAACGGATCAATTTAGTACTTATAGGAATGCTGAGGAACTTTTTGGAATTCCAATGGCTATTAGACAAAGAAAGACGAGGTCACCAGGTCAGCAAGTGCTTCTACATTTATTTATAAATTTAATACTTTTAAGTTAATTCTTTATACTTACAAACTTTTGAATATTTGGTCTACTTATATAGTTGAATGGTGGAAGCAATATAGTTCTTTCACTCCACTCTTACAAAAGTTGCCATCAAAGTTCTAAATCTAACTTGTAGCTCTTCCGGATGTGAAAGCGATTGGAGCGTGTTTGAACATGTAAGAAGAAAGATTTAATACATTGATTGAAATAACTGAATTATATCTCAATTGTTCTAACTCCTACTAATTAGTTGCCACAACTTATTTGTAGCTTCATATCAAGAAGAGGAATAGACTAAACCTAAAGCGTCTCAATGATCTAGTGTTCATTAAATACAATAAGACAATGAGGCGTCATTACAAAGCTCACAATGTGATTGATCCTATTTCTTTGGACAATACTGATGAGGCTAATGAGTTGCTAACCGGAGTCCCTGGAAATTATGAAAGTGAAGAAGTGTTTGAAGGGGATTCTGATTTCACTTGGGGTAATGTTGCGGAGGCAAGTAGAGTTGATGAGAAATATTATTGTTTAAGAGGGAGTACTTCAAGCTCGTAGATGAAACTACAAGCCTATCTCTAATTGATGAAGATGATGAAGTTTAAGAGGAAGATCAAGAAGGAGATAGAGCAATATAATGATGATGATGAAGAAAGAGATTTCACCAATCTTATAGAAGAATAGGATGTCGATCCTTTTATAATTTGGTTTTGAATTTGCTTGTCCTATGGACTCCATAGTATGGACGATGTTTTGCTATCTACATTTAGTTTTAAAATTGAAACATTTGCTTATATATAGTCTTTGTGCAATTTATTCTGGTCTTTTTAAAAATTGTGCTTCACTTCAATGAAGCTTAAAGCGTGAAGCGGGACCTTGTCGCTTTTTTCCACTTTCCAAAAACACTGTTAACATCATAAATAGGCAGATCTAGATTGAACCAACAAAAAGGAGAGCAAAATGTTTAAGTCCCTGTTATTCAGAGAACCCCTTTCCGTTACAGGCAAAACAAAGGCAGGGAATCAATAGACTAGTTTCAAAACATAACATTCAAATTTCCACATGCAAAATGGGAAGAAAAAACTACTTCTGAAATTCAGATCAGATACAACAGACGATTCAGCCCTCAAATCCATATAAAAAAATCAAAACCATGAACAAAATGGATAAAACTAAGAATAATCTAAACATTACACCAATTAATATAATAAAAGAGACTATTAAACTTACCTTAACAAATTAAAAGAAAGCAAAATGTCTTCAGAAAAATAAAATCATTCCAATTATAAAAGGGAATACAATCAAGCATCAACCAAATATTCAGATTTCTATATGGAAATTCATGCAGAAAATTACAAACCTGATGAAATGTAGATCAGATATTTCCATCTAATCAATCAAAATTCCTTCCACTTGATCTCTCTATTATTTTATGAAAATTCTACGTTGAGGTTATATATATGTTGTATATAACCTCAACATAAATTTTCAGAAAATAATGAAGACATCAGATGGAGGGAACTTCCGATTGATTAGAGGAAATGAACTAAAAAATAGTGTTAATCGAATCTTTATGTGTTAAACAATATTGGCGGGCTGCTAACCATGTGAAACAGGCATTTTTTAAGGGGCATTTGTGTGCCAGATTATTTTTCTAGCCATTCCCAACATTTTCACCTCCACGTGAAATATTTTGTTAAGATCTCACAGAAAATTTAAACATTGCAAACTCATTAACAATATCTGCAATTTGAGGGATTTGGAGGTCGAGGATTAGGATAGAAGGTTAGTAGGTCGTTGTTTTTGCCACATTGTGTGTGAGAGATGCTAGCCTCTTCACTTTCTCTTCATAATAGTATTTAGGTTTCACGTAGATTCATACACGTATGTGTGTATTGTTGTGGGTAAGGTCTGCGTACATCCTACCCTCCCCAGACCCCACATGTTGGATTATACTGGGTATGTTGTTGTTGTTGCATTTATAGTTCTCTTTATCCAGTTACAATTATAAAACGATGCTGATTCTCCGTGTGAGTCTCTCTCCCGCTCACACTCAACAAACAGACAAAGATGATCAAATATTTTCCGTAGACATGATAACTCTCGTAATGTTTAGTTATCAAAGGTATGTCTTAATCTGTTTTGAAAACGCTTTTCCCGAGCAGAGGGTCTTATCGGAAACCGCATCTCTACCTTACCCTCTGCATACACCCACCCTCCCTAGACCCCATTTATGGGATCACATGTCGTTGTAATAACTATTCATTCAAGGCCTTTTATACTATTTCGGGCTTAATTAGGAATTGTGAATGCAGTCTAGAGAAGTAGATTCTTTTACAATTTGTTCATGGCTAATAGCTTTTATATCAGATTAAAGTAAAAAGGAACAACAGCAGTAGTAAAATTTAGGAAATATGATAATACTAGCACAATAATGAGATTGATAAGGGTAAGGGGAAGCAAATAAAGTGTTCTACACTAGCAAATCATAATTCGTGAGCCTATTAAATGTTCAAAAGAGATGAGTATAAAATGCAAGAAAGTACAACCAAAATGAACCTAGGTTTAACGGGAAAGGAACACCTACCAGGGGAAAACGAATTACTGTAATTAGCTTTCAGATTGAAAACGCACCTGAGAAAAACTATGTAAGATCGAAGACGTCATCGGTCATCAGAAGAATATACTGCAAAATCCTCAAAGGTGCATTTTTGAATTCCAATTGGGGCAGCCTCAATTCTCTAACCCTACAAGATTCACTCGGAGTTGAACAAATCCCAGTTTCGTTTTCATATGGCCATCTAAAATGAACTCTATTTAGATCTAGCTTCTTATAGAGATACACAACTGAATGCCTATCCCTAGAATCGCTGCTCGTATTAGTCTTAAATAGTGTCCAACCTACTCCAAGCAAAGCCTTGGAAAACCGATCCATAGAATCAATTCTAACCCCCGTGTTCTTGGAAACCAACGAAAGGGTCGTAACATCCCAATTATTGTTGCTCAAATAACTAGTCATTTCGTGAAATGGGTTGTGTTTAGATTTCAAGAAAACCAACTTGAAAAATCCCTTTGAGAGATTAGCAAAGAGGCGCAAGTGGGAGAGAGATGCAGCGGCAAGAGATGGAAAGGGGAGTGGAGCGGCATTGTCGTTTGACACAGATGGTGATGAAGAAGAGGGCCATGAGAAGATGATGTGGGAAAGAGATGGGTTTGGGAAAATATCCATGCCAATATCTCTAGCTAATGTGGCCAGTCTATATGAATCCTTCACCAATTCCTTTGTAGGAACAAAAAGCATCAAAGCGATCTTTTCTGTGCTAGACATGCTTCTTAGGGCTACGTTTTCATCAAACTTGCTCTCATGGTCAGTGTGATTACACTGATGAAAGGGTAAGCTAACAAGGCGTGTGGGATTGGCAATGGCATCTCCTGAAACTAACGAACGTACTAGCTTTAATGGAAGTATCACCCCCCCTCCCTCTTTCTTCGAAGAAGAGAAATTCTTTAAAGTAGATGGGGTCAACACCTACCCTCGTTTGATAATCTTCACTTTTTCCCGAGAAACTGTTTGGACATAGAATTGTTACAATTTTCCAAATTGAATTCGAAAAGCTCCAAAAAGCTGTTTTCACAATTTTCACTCCAAATCACTCAAAAAAAATTCCAATTTATATTCATGTCAAAACACAACTCCAATTTCCAAGTATCATTTTCAGCTTGAAAACGAATACTACCTTTTTCCAAATTTCACAATTTTATGTCCAAATGGCCTAATCTCTCTTTTGTCTTAAATGAATAATACAATATTTGGAAAATAAATCTGATTCAAAAGCTCCCGGCAAAAAGAAAAGGAAAATAAATAATTGCAACTGGGTTTTAAATCTCTTTTGAGTCGCGGGTCTATTGAAAACAGACTCTCTACCTAACAAACATGGGGCTAAGGTAGGGTACATCATACCCTCTCCGGACCCACTTGTGTGATTATATATAGTATGTTGTTGTTGATGTTATAACTGGGTTTTAAGCAGACATGGCCTAGAATTCAAATAGGTAGAGAAAATCCCAAAATCAAGAACTTAAAAAAGAGAAGAAATCAAAGTGGTTGAACTCACCGGAAGCTAGACCCAAAGAGCCATAGGACCCTGTCCTGCACTTGATGGGATGTGAATATATATATAAATGAAAAGGAAAGAGATATAGAGATTAGAGTGAAGGGATCAAATGGGGATCTAGAGATGGCATGAACAAGAAAGTAAGATAGAGAGAACATGAGCAAACGTGGCAATCGTTTTAGAGACACCTACATTACATAGGATAGAAAATGACTAAACTGTTCCCTTGTCTTTCGGCAGGAGGTTCAAAATAGTCCCTGAAGTATCATCTCAGCAGTTTTGATTACTTAAGTTTGATAAAATTTAGTAATTTTTTTAGGGCAAAGGTATAAATATATTCCTCAATTTTGCGGTTTAGAGCAGATATATCATTTTATAAAAGTGATGGATATGTACATCTGCCGTTACGAAATGGTGCATACATACCCTTTTCGCTGACGGAAATTTTCTAAAAAATCGTTTATCTTATTTTTTAATTAAAAGAAAATGTCTCTTCGCTTTAAAAAAAAGTATACACGTTTTTGTTGTAGTATATACATTTTTCTAAAGTCATATGACAATTTTTTTCTGGTGGATCGGGTCTGATTTGTTTAAATAAATATTTCCGTGCCTTTAAAAAAAATAAGTTTATCTATTTCTTTAAACGAACCAAACTCGACCCACTAGAAAAAAAATTATCATGTGGCTTTAGAGAAATATCTACTAAAACAAAATGGTATATTTTTCTTTAAATCCTGTAGCATTTTTTTTAATTCAAAAATAAGATAAATGGTTTTTAAAGAAAATCCCGTCAGCTATATGGGTATATTTGCACCATTTTATAACTGCATATATATGTATCACTTTTATAACGGAGGTATATCTACTCTAAATCGCAAAGTTGATAAATATATTTGTACATTCGTCCATTCTTTATATAAATTAGAGATTTATCAAATATTAATTGTTAATTTAACCGGATTTTGTGAAAATAGAAAAAACATTTAATGAGAAATCACCTTTTGATTACAGGTTTTGCAGTTTATGTTATCTTTGGTCTATTTCAAGAGTCTGGTGTAATTTTAAGGTGCAATTTTTGCTAAAATTTTATCTATTTGATTGTGCATGGTGTATCTTTTTATGTTGCAGTTTCTGTGATTTTAACGACAATTTCTAGTGTTTCTGATTAAAAATATTTTAGAGTTTCAATTAAATTTAGCAATCAAAGTTTGATAAGTATCTGATAGAGATCAAAAGTGATCACTTTTAATAAATTTAAAAAAATAAAAATGCTCATGTGATAGTTAAGGGACTATTTTAAATGTACTTTCAAAGATAAAGGACCATCTTTATCATTTTCTCTACACACAATGATAGGAGGAGAAAACTATGAAAAAAAATAGATTTGACCTCGGGTTGGTCATATTTGTCATCCAACTTTTTAAAAATGGTCATATTTGTTCTCCGTTAAAGTATGAGATCAAATATGTTTAGGAATGACAATGAATCAGATCTGGACCGAATCCTACTAGATTCAGATCCAGATCCATTTTTCATACATGGATCCAGATCTGTTTTTCATACATGGATCCAGATTCGTTTCCATACATGGATCCAGATCCATCGGGTGCATAAAAATCAGATCCAAATTCAGATCCATCGGATCGGATTTTGGATCCACATATAAAAAAATTGTCTTAAATAATATTTTCACATGTTAATTTTTTTTTGACAAAATGAAACTCATTATTTGAGTTCATTATTTTTTGACAAAATGAAATCCAATCTAATTTTTACCGAATCATTATTATATTACCTAAACATTTCCCTTTGTGTTGTCTAACCACTGCAAAAGTTAATTAGATATCAAATTCAATTTTTAGTAATAATCCTTACTTATCTTATAAAGAAAAAAGCTCGCTAAAAGTTCTCTAGGACTCAGAGTTCTTTTCCCTTTTCCTATCAAAGTTACTGCTATTGTATATGACAAATTTAAATCAACACAACTAACTAATAGTAAAATAACACTTATAAATTCTTGTTCTAAGTATATGTGGGCTCACAAAAGTGGCAAAAAAATCAAACACTTGATCAGTCATCATGGGAAGCACACTGCAAAAAGTCAGCCAAATCATTCGGAACAAAATCAAGAAAACGAATTGCAAGTAGTGACAAAATTATCAGACGAACCTGAACCATTCACCTGTGAAATTTGTATCGAGCTTCGGATATACTTATAAAATTATATTCTAGGTTATGGATATATTTAATAAAAAACGGATCCAAGAGTCGGATCTGGACCGGATACGGATCTTAAATACAAGATCCAGATCCGATCCGTCATAAACGGATCCGAATCCATCGGGTCCAAATTTTGAAGATCCATATCCTATAAAACGGATATGGATCCACCGGATTCGAAAACCATTGTCATCTCTATTATATGCCTTTTCCGTTAGCAAAGTTGTCACATTTGTTCTTGGTTGACGGAAAATCCATGTGGACACCACATGTGACCCACGTGAATGCCACATGTGGCCCACATGAATGTCACATGGAATCCACGTGGAGGGTGGGCCCACCTTTATCTTCAACAGCCACTGCCGTCGCCCCCTGCACCGCCGCCCCCTCCACCGCCACCATCTCCACCGCCTAAGCTTTGACCACCATGCCACTGCCTCACCCTCTTCTCCTTCTACTCCCTCCATTCTCCCTCTCACTGACCGGAGCTGGAGCAATCAACACTCCAAACAGCGGACCACCCCCTTCTCTTAATGGCCTACAAGAAAACAATTCTTGATTAGGCTGCTGCAAAGAACGCAAGGAACTCTAAAAGCAATATCAATAGTTAGAAGAGGCGATGACTAAGAACACCCATAACAGATCTCTGTTCACTAAGTTTGAGTAGTTGCATTGGTAAAGTAAATCATCATATTTGCAGGTTCATAGAGCAATAGCCTAATAATCGGAATTTCTTATAGAAAATCATATATTTTATTGAGAAGGGGGTGGTCCGCTATTTGGGGTATTGTTTGTGACTGCTCCGGTTCATCGGAGTTGGAGCTCCTCGCCGAAGCAGTGAGAGGGGGGAACGGAAGGAGAAAGGAGTGAGGCAGTGACATGGTCGTCGAAGCTCCGGCGGTGGAGGTAGCGGCGGTGGTGGTTGTG
Source organism: Przewalskia tangutica (assembly GCA_029844215.1). NCBI lineage: Eukaryota > Viridiplantae > Streptophyta > Magnoliopsida > Solanales > Solanaceae > Przewalskia > Przewalskia tangutica. The sequence continues at coordinate 10,155,992 of CM056739.1, read as the reverse complement.
ACGGTTGAAGATGAAGGTGGGCCCACCCTCCATGTGGATCCCATGTGGCATCCACGTGGGTCACATGTGGCATTCACATGGATTTTTCGTCAACAAATGACAAATGTGACAACTTTACTAACAGAAATTGCATATTTAACTCCATACTTTAACCGAGAACAAATATAATCCTTTTTAAAAGTTGGATGACAAATATGACCCTTTTCCCTATCTAATATATTACTCTCTTCGTCCTAATTTATTTGAATATTAATCAGTTTGAAGAGTCGAATCAATTTTATTTTCGACTACTTAGGATAGGCCTGAATTTATCCAGTTTTGTCGGTGGGTCTTTTGTAGCCCGAATTTATAATGGACCTAGTTTAAGTGGCCCCACCCCCAACAGAAAGAAAAGCCCAAGTGCAAGCAAACTCAAACAAGCATAGAGAGATCAAGAAAAGAATTACCAACAGAGAGAGGTTGTCAACTTGTCATAAATAAAACAAGGAACATTTTCAAACCAGCCTTCTTCCTTAGGGTTTAACATCCTTGTTCTATCCACCCATAAAACAATAATAAATTCAAACCCTTTAACCAATATCATATGATTCAACTAATTTGAAACTTTGAACCCTAAAAAAGCAATCTTTATTGTTTTGTTTTATTGAATCAAGAATGGAAGCAAGAGTAGGAGTATCAGGGCAAACGTTTTTACAGCAACCCCAAAAGCCACAACAACATCACCATTATCATACGCAACAACAACCTCAACCTCAACCTCAACCTCAGCAGATTGGTACTGTCCCACAGCTTCTTGCTGGTGGTATTGCTGGTGCTTTCAGCAAAACTTGTACTGCTCCCCTTGCCCGCCTCACCATTCTTTTTCAGGTTTTTTGCTTCCCCCCTAGTTCTTGATCTTTTTTATTTGGGTCCATTTCATTCTTTGTACTCCCTCCCTCCCAATTTATACCCACAGAGTTTATAGGAAGACATTTGAATCTAAGATATTTGTATGGTTATATATCATCTGGTTAAGTTTAAATTTAAACTGTTTCCAAATAAGGAAATGTTTCTTTTTGGGACCGACTAAAAAAAGTGTCGTATAAATTGGGACCAGAGGGAGTAATATTTATTAGGGTACATGGGAAGTGGGGTTATTAGAGGACAAGACTGAATCAAAGGGGGATACTCGATTTCCTGACTGTTAACATACTTAAGAATGGCTAAGTTAAAAGTTTGGTGTTCTGGAAGGACTTTATCGTTACCTGATTTAATCATATTTATGTAATTGGTGAGATAAGAGGGGTGAAAAGGTTGAGTCTTTTCTGAATATGTTTTTGTTTTGGGTTGGACTTGGTGAATTTCTTAGAAAATGAAGATTGGACCTATGAAGATTTTGAGTTCGTCAGACGTTTTGATAGTGATAGTCAGAGAGAAATGTATTGAGTAGTAGTGAGGGATGAGAAATCCTACATGTGCTTTAACAATTTATATTTATATGAATGCTTCTCTTTTTGTTTAATTTCTTAAATACGTGCTATACAAGGTTTAAAATGCTTGTTTTAGTTACTTATTTTTGTTCAACTCGCGAATTTATGTGAACGCAACTAATTCTTTGAGGTACCTTGCGTGCACCTTAACTAATTGTATGAGGTACTTGCTACCTCCCGCCAACACAAGTTTTGTGTGTGTCAACAAAGGCTTGTATAGGAAGAAATCACCTAGTGTGTTTTTGCCTCCGCCAGGATTAGACTAAGTGAACTCTATATGTTCAAATGAAACAAAGTAATAATACATAGGAGCATTGACTTATCAAAGATAAAATTGAAGTGATGTGCCAACAATTCTTTTCTTTGATATCCTGTTCAACTCACTGTTTGAATGTTTTCAATATGTAGGTTCAAGGTATGCATTCAGAAATTGCATTACTGAGCAAGCCCAGTATATGTCGTGAGGCATTGCGAATTGTCAATGAAGAAGGATTCAGGGCTTTTTGGAAGGGGAACCTGGTCACTATTGCTCACAGGCTTCCTTATTCCTCAGTCAACTTCTATGCTTATGAACGCTACAAGAGTGTAAGTACTTTATGACGTAACTTTGCTATATAAAGTTTGTCAAGAAAATGTTTCATTCAGCTTGCTTGTTGCAATCTTTTCTGAAATTTTTTATGTTGGCAGCTATTGAAATCAATTCCTGGTATGGATGGTAAAGGGAGAAATGCAGGTGCGGATATTTTTGTGCACTTTGTTGGTGGTGGATTGGCTGGAATAACAGCAGCTGCTGCCACCTACCCGTTGGATCTCGTTAGAACAAGATTAGCTGCACAGGTATACTAGTTTTATCCCTCTAAATTATATCTTGGTGTCTTGCCTTGTATGATTAGTAAAGCATCATGCTGTTGTCATCCTTAGATTATACATGGTCATATACGTGTCAAATGTCATACTTCCTATTTGTTGTACTTGTCTCTATAAACAACAACAACAACAATTACGCCTCAGTCCCAAACAAGTTGGGGTCAGCTATATAAATCCTCATTTCTTCATTTAAGTTCATATCATCATCATAACAAATAAAATAAAAAGTGAAAAATACGTTATATTTTTACATAAATGCTACTACTACTAATAATAAAGTTCCATAAGAGTCTAAAACCTATCATCAACTAGTAGCGATCACCTATATGGATCTTTTTCTTCATATCTTTAGCTAAGTCTGTATTGATATCAAGCATTTGCTACCAAACATTTGCAGGTCTTTTGAGATCACTTCATCCCCATGTAATTTTAGGTCTACCCCGTCCCCTTTTAACATCTTCACTTACCATAGTGGGACTTAAGCATATCATTGAATTGGTTCTTCAAGTTCTCTAGATTGTGGCTAGTTGTTTGTTCTGAAAATATGTATTCAGCATTTCATCTAACTGGTTCTTTTAAACTTTGCAGAGGAATGCTATATACTATCAGGGCATCGGGCATGCCCTTCGTACCATTTGCAGAGATGAAGGTGTTTTTGGATTGTACAAAGGGCTTGGTGCTACATTACTGGTCTGCCTTTCCATTCTATCTTTCATCTGTGTTGATCAGTTCCTGGCTTCATTCGTTAAAGAAAAAGTAATTTACAATGCTAATTAGGTGTTTGCTTGTCGCAGGGTGTTGGGCCTAGTATAGCAATAAGCTTTTCTGTCTATGAGGCTTTGAGATCTTACTGGCAGACTCAGAGGTAAGTACCACGACGCCTTGGTAGCATACCCTATTGTTAGACATTCTGTCATTCTTGTCTAACGTCTTCTTGTGTTTCATTTTCTGTTTCTCTCAGGCCCGATGATCCTACTATCGCAATCAGTCTTGCTTGTGGAAGTCTGTCAGGAATTGCATCTTCCACTGGTGAGTAATTTGTATCAATTAACTTTAGCTTATTTTTTTGTACAATCAAAATTTATGGATTCTTCACTATGTTCTTTTTCTCGGCTGAAAGCTATGTGGGGATTTGTGACCATTTAGAGTGAAGACCTTTAGTATAGCTGTCCAACTTGCCTCTGTGGATTAGGGGGTTGCTTAAAAAATGAATTGCTGGAGGAATGTGGGGAACAACTAGGTTATAAGCGAAACTACATAGCATAGTTGAATGAAATTGCAGTTCTTAACTACTCTGTTTTATTCTTGGTAACATGCAGCAACTTTCCCTTTGGATCTTGTGAGGCGAAGAAAGCAGTTGGAAGGAGCAGGAGGACGTGCACATGTGTACAACACTGGCATAATGGGGATTTTTAAGCACATAATCAAAACTGAAGGCTTGCGTGGCTTGTATAGAGGGATAATGCCCGAGTACTACAAAGTAGTTCCCAGCGTGGGAATTGTGTTCATGACATATGAGACGCTGAAGAAGCTTCTATCTGAAGGGCCTTTTGATTCTTGACGTTTTCAGTTCTGCACTCTTCGGACTTTCTGATAAAACAAAACGTAAGGTACAGTTTTGTTTGAGTTACTTACTAGTTAGGAAGGAAAGTTTTAAGTATTGATATGGTAAATTAGTATTAAGCTAGAGAAACATTCCCACACGTTCCCACGGCAGCAAATTTTGTGGTTGCTGCTGTTTAACTTGTTTTTTGTTGTATAGCCATTGAAAATAACTAGTGTCCCACATCAATTGTATCTCAGATATTTTAGGCTGATTTTACCTTTCCTTTTATCATCTTAGATGATGGTTGTATCACCCATACAGTTTTGTTTGTGGGAACCTTTTTTTCCCCTTATTTTCATTTTGTCTCCCCATTTATCTAGTGCTTCTTTTGGCTAAGTTTAGGCTAATCCCTTCAAGATATTGTAAGGACAATGGATTCATTTCCATTTCAAAATAAAAAATTCTATTTCAAAGAAATATTGTAAGGACAATGGAGTATATGGTGGCAGTATTACTTGGCAATTGTAATCAAAGAGGACTCTTAAGTTGGTTCTTATTGTTCATTTAGTTTCTTATTGCAAGAAGCAATTTGTTTACGTAGACCATTTGATTCTTGAATTCTTTTGGCTGTCAAATTACCTGTATCTAGCGGGTATATCAAATAGGTCAAAGTGTTTTTTTAAACAACCAAGATACTTCATATATTACTACGTAGGCTCCAAAATATTACAGTACGGAGTAGTAGATTTGAGGATACTTAGGTTCCCCATACTTGTAAGCCTATTATACCGTAGCATCTAGATATATACATACAAAAGTAAATCCTTCCATATCACTAGTAACTAATTGACTAACAAAAGGGGGTGGAGTAGCATGATATTTTATCATGGTACGAAGAGGACTCAAATTCTGTTATTATTGTTTCACTTAGTTGCTTGTTTTTTTTATAGAACAGTTGGCTCTGGAATTCATTTGACTGTCAAAAGTACCTGAATCTGATGTCTTAGATTATCCTGAAAATACATCAAGAAAGAAAAAAAGTATCTATAACTGGTGATTGGTGAGTATTATTCAAGAGATCAACCTCTTAAGAAAGAGTTAGATTCAAGTTCATCTTACATCCAATTATTTTACTTTATCAATAGTTCATCCTAGAGAAAATGACAAAAATGTTCCTGATAAATAGTATACCGTGATATACTTACCAGACGGTTTGTGATATACATGGTAAGTATATCACGGTTTGGACTCTTTTTGTACCATATTATTTGTAATTAATTAGCATTGTACACTTACCATAATTGTAGAAGTATTGTACAAATAGAATAGGGTTTTGGGAGTAGAATATGAATAGGATTTTTCATATTGTAAATTGTATATATACTCATTCATTAATGAAAATAATCAAGAGATTATTTGTTTCATGGTATCAAAAGACTAGGTCTAAATTACTTGCGCAAATTATTCTCGGTTTTTCGATATTCCCTTCTCGGTCGAGTTGCTTCGGAATTTGTGCCCCTCCTCGGATTTCGTGCCAATTTTACCTCCTCTCTTTCCAAATTTTCATCTCAATCCCTTTGTTCTGTCGTTATGTCTAAGAACGTATTTCATCATGTCATTACTGTTTCCAACATCAAGAACCACATCCCTATTGTTCTTGAGATGGAAAACATCCTATATGCGACGTGTGCATAATTGTTCAAAATTCATGCAATCTCCCATCAAGTCCTCCATCACATAATTTCTTCCACTATCCCTCCTCCCACGTAGGATCCTCAGTTATGGATTACTCTTGATGCTACCGTCCTTCAGTGAATTTACTCCACTATTTCTACCGACCTCTTACAGACGATCATTGAACCAGACACTACGACTATGGCTACCTTGAACAGATTGCATGATATATTTCAGGATACCCAACACTCTCGTGTTGTCACCCTTGAGCAGTAATTTTTCCAAGTCAGCATGAAAGATTTTCGGAATGTTTCGGTTTATTGTAAATGACCAAAAGAATTAGCAGACCAACTCCATAATGTCGGAGCTCCTGTTACGAATAATCGTCTTGATTTACAAATGGTTGCAAGCCTATCTGAGGCCTATAATAGCGTTGGGACTCTCATCCGTCAAAGTAATCCACTTTCACTTTTTTATCAAGCCCGTTCCATGCTCACACTAGAAGAAGCCAGCTTGGAAAAAAAGGCGGCTACCGGCGCTAGTCCTGTGGTGATGATGACGTCATCCGATAGTTCTCCATATTTCATTGATAATTTAGGCCAAATCGTACTCATGGTGGAGGCAAGAAGAATCGAAAAAATAATAGCAAAAATTGCGGTGGCAGTCGGGGTGGTACCAGCGATGGTGGGGGTGGCCAAAATAGTGGCAGTGGGCCTTGACACGGTGGGAGTGGGCCACATCCCAACTGGTCTCATCCATAGGCCCCATAGCAGTGAGGCTGGGCCAGTGGGAAGTGGCCCAACATCCCCTATTTTCCTTCTTCAGTGTACCCCGGGCAGTGGGCCTCTAAGAAACCCTTCAGGCCTAATGTTTCACAACCCAGTGGATTTCGGCACACTGTTGGGTCTGGACAGTAGGAAGGCCTGCTTAGGCCTCGGCTCCCGAAGGCTTTCCATGCTACAGGCCCTAATCTGATCCTGACAAATATTGAGGCCGCCATGCATACACTTGAATTAAATCCTCCAGACATGAATTGTTACATGGACACCAGTGTCACTTCTCACATGACGTCTGACAAAGGTACTCTCTCGTCTTATTCCAATTTGAGCAAAAATCATGGCATAATTGTTGGTAATGACAACTCAATTCCAATTCGTGGTTACAGTCATAAAACTGTCTCCCCCACATCCACCTCTTGTTTTGAAAAATGCCCTTCATGCCCATCACTTAATTAAAAATTTGGTATTTGTCCGTAAATTCACCACTGATAATTGAGTTTATGTTAATTTGATCATTTTGGGTTTTCTGTGAAGGATTTCCAGACGGGGATACCTCTCATGAGATGTAATAGTAGGGGAGATCTATATCCTATCACGCCCGCATCCGGTCTCTCGAGTCAAGAATTGTCATCTACTTTTGCAGTTCTAGTTCCTTCCTTATGGCATGCACGTTTGGGTCCCCCTGAGTCGTCCATTGTTTCTTCTTTGCATAAAAACAATTTTATTTCTTGTAAGGGTACACATAGTACTCTACTTTGTCATTCCTGTCCTTTAGGAAAACATGTTAGATTGTTATTTGTAGCTTCTACTTCTCGTACTTTAATGTCATTTGATATTATTCATAGCGATTTATGGACATCTTCCGTTTTAAATTCTGTGGGCCATCGTTATTATGTTATATTTTTGGATGATTATTCTAATTTTATGGACCTTTCCGTTAGCGAAAAATCTCAAGTTTTTTCACCATCTTAAAATTTAGAGCATTCATCCGTACCCAATTCGAACGGAAAATAAAACATATTCAACGTGATAATGATAAAGAATATAATAATGGGTTGTTTCAGAATTTTTATAATGCTAATGACATAGTTTGTCGCTTTTCTTGTCCTCATACGTCCTCACAAAATGGGAAGGCCGGACGAAAAATTCGTACCATTAATAATATTGTCCGCACTTTATTAGTCCATGCTTTCGTCCCCCCATTTCTTTTGGCATCATGCTCTACAAATGACTATTTATCTTCTCAACATACTTCTTACCAAAGGGTTGACATATTCGTCTCCTCTTAGAACCCTCTATAATAAGGATCCTTCGTATTCACATCTTTAGGTATTTGGGTGTTTACGCTATCCACTATTTTTGTCAACTACAATTAATAAACTTAAAGTCTGTTCTACCGCTTGTGTGTTTTTGGGTTATCCGTCAAATTATCGTGGTTACAAGTGTTTTGATTTGTCTTCTAGTAAAATCATAATCAGTAGTCATATAATTTTTTATAAAACCCAATTTCCATTTAACAAAGTGTGTAGTCCCGTGCATAGTTCGTATAATTTTTTAGATGACCGGGTCCCGTCATATGCCATACATCATTTGTTGGACCAATCCTATCTGTTGACCACTTGATGCCAAGAGCCCACTGTTATTGGCCCACAACGCTCCCAACCATTTCATTGAGTCCTTATGTTTTAGGCCTATCCAGTTACACGTCCCAGCCTAATCCCAATTCGGTCCCACTCTAGTTGTTGTTTCCCGAGTTGGGCCAACAGGCCCACAACCTGCTGGTCAGTCCGTCACTGTTTCATATTTCACCCCAGATCCACCCGTTTTCGCCTCGAGTCAAAGGCATGTTACTCGCAATCAAAGGGGTATTTTTAAACCGAAGAGATATTATATCTTAATTCTAATGTTCTTAAATCCCCACTACCCCGTAATCCAATGTCTGCATTAAATGATCCGAATTGAATTATCGTTATGACAGACGAATACAATGCTCTTATTGATAATAAGACGTGGGAGTTGGTGCCCCGTCCTTCTGGTGTTAATATTCTTCGTTCTATGTAAATTTTTACTCATAAGGATAATTCTGACGGATCTTTTGCGAGGCATAAGGCTCGTCTTGTCGGTGATGGTAAAACTCAGCAGGTTGGCGTGAATTGTGGTGAGACATTTAGTCCGGTGATCAAACGAGCTACCATTCACACTGTTCTCAGTCTGACTCTTTCTAAGGCATGACTCATTCATCAGTTAGATGTGAAGAATGTTTTCTTACATGATGATCTTAAAGAGACCGTTTACATGCATTAACCCTTTGGTTTTCGAGATCCCAAATATTTTCATCATGTCTGTTTATTGAATAAATCCTTGTATGGACTTGCAGGCCCCACAGGCTTGGTATAAGAGATTTACAAACTATGTTTCGTCTATTGGATTTTCTCACAGCAGGTCTGATAATTCATTATTCATATATCGCCGTGGTACTTTCCTGACTTATATTCTATTATATGTGGATGATATTGTCTTGACTTCCTTGTCTGATGCTTTGCGCAAGTCTATTATGACACTGCTCATTTGAGTTTGTTATGAAAGACTTGGGCCCTTGAGTTACTTCTTGGGGATTGTGTCACTCGTCATGCAGGTGGGTCATTCTTATCACCCAACGAAAGTATGCCGTTGAGATAATTGAGAGGGCTGGTATGTCGTCGTGTAAGTCTACTTCCACTCCTGTTGATACTAAACCCAAGTTGGGTGTTGCAGACTCACCTTACGAGGATCTTATCCACTATCGCAGTCTGGCTGAAGCTCTTCAATATCTTACTTTCACGAGACCGGATATTACATATGTTGTACAACATGTATGTTTGTTTATGCATGATCATAGGGTTGAGCACATGAATGCGCTCAAACGCATTATCTGTTACATCCAGGGCACACCTGACTATGACTTGCATCTTTATCTGTCGTCGGCTTCTACACTTGTCTCGTATACATATGTTGATTGGGGTGGTTGTCCAAATAACAAACACTCCACGTCTGACTATTTTATGTTTCTTGATACTAACTTGGTCTCCTGGTCTTCGAAGCGACAATCTACCTTATCATGCTCTAGTGCTATCGAGGGGTAGCCAATGTGGTATATGAATCATATTGGTTACATAATTTTCTCTTAAAACTTCATTATCCCATTCAGAAGGCTACCTAGTGTATTGTGATAATATTAGTGTCATCTATCTTTCTGGTAATCCGGCTCAACACCAGCACTAAACACATCGAGATGGATATACACTTTGTTCGCGAAAAGATAGCTCGTGGACAAGTACGCGTCTATCATGTCCCTTACAGGTATCAAATTGCAGACATCTTTACGAAGGGTCTTCTCTCGGTTCTATTTGAAAATTTTAGGGACAGTCTTAGTGTACGAAGACCGACCGCTATGACTGCGGGGGTGTGATAAATAGTATACCGTGATATAATTACCAAACGGTCTGTGATATACATGGTAAGTATATCACGGTTTGGAGACTCTTTTTGTACCATATTATTTGTAATTAATTAGTGTTGTACACTTATCATAATTGTAGAAGTCTTGTACAAATAGAATAGGGTTTTGAAAGTAGAATATGAATAGAATTTTCCATATTGTAAATTTGTATATATATATTCATTCATTAATGAAAATAATCAAGAGATTATTTCTTTCAGTTCCCTTGTATTTAAGGGTGGGTCCAAAATAGTCTGTTAAATATGCACAAAACAGTTTTCTAGTCCTTTAAATTTGTCAAAAGTTAGTATTTTTAATTTTCATCAAATTTTTAACAATTTATGTTTGTTAGATTTGACGGAAATACTTAAAAAAACAAAGTAACCATAAACACCAAGAAAGTCTCATTAAATTGTAAACAAAATTTGAAAATATGCAACGCAAAAACTGTATTAGACACTAAAATGTATAAGTAGAAATTACACCTCAAATAGCTGCACCAGACTCGAGAGATAAATTACAAATAACAGAAACTACAAAATTATACCCCTAAATGTGAGTTACGGCTAATTTTCTTTTATTTCATAAATTTTGTCAAATTCAACGGATAGAGTTCGATAAATATGTTACGAAAATTAAATGTGTTAAACTTTTGACAAACTTAAATAACTAAAATTGTTCTGTGCATCCTTAGAGACCTACCTCAAATATAAGAGACCATTTTTGTCATTTTCTAGTTCATCTTATGTAATATATGTGTGATTTGAAAAAGTTTCGACTTATATCTGTGTTTCAATTCTGAAATACAGTGACTTCAGTTGCCTTCCCCCACATATCTATATAGGTGGAATAAACCATAAGATATTCTGAGAGAAAAAAAGGATTTTCAGATTGGCATAAAGTCTGTTAATATGTTAAATTAGGCAAGTTATTATACTCTTTACGGCCATCATCTATTGTTCTTTAGCAGGAGATATGTCTCGGTTAATGCTTTTGTTTCGATTAAAAATATACATGTAATACACATTACTAATATATTACATTATTATTAAATCAATATAAATATAGCTAATAGAAGACAAACTAAGTAGCTACTCCCTCCGTTCCAAAATATTTGTCATATTTTTTTTAAAGTCAATTTGATTAAATTTCAAAATTAAATTAGATTAGATTAATTCAATAATTTAAAATTAAAATTTAAATATTCGGAAACTATACAAAAAGTACTATAAGTCTGCAAATTTGCACATATTAATATGATGAAGAGATATAGCTTAAAATGTTGGTTAAAGTTCATATCATTTTACACTTGAGACATGTATTTTGACACGAATGGAGTAATAAACTTGGTGATTTTGATATATTTAGCGGAAACTATGGTCTTAAGAGGTATCGGGTGCTTGCTTGCAGGATAAGTTTTGGTTGGTTCAGTGCTTGACATAATAAATTGTTTGTTCAGCTGATAAATGTCCAAATTTGAAAAAGCTTCAAGACGAACAAACTCAAATGTAGAAAATTGCACTATTTTGAATCGAAAATACTAAACCGGAATATTTGGAAATCAGACCGATGAACACCCCTACTTTTGGAATGATCATACAACACATATATACAGTAAAACCTCTATAAATTAATACTCTATAAATTAATAAACTCTCTAAAATAATAAAATCTTCCGGTCCCGACTTGGGCCTTTGTAAAAAATCATCAAATTCGATAAGATAATAAGATAATAATTTTTCGGAAAATTCCTTTATAAATATTAGGTCCCATTAAAACTCTAAATTAATAATTCATAAATATTATGGTAATTTGCTAAAATATGAATTTATTGTTACTTGATTTTTCTTAAAATTTAAATCTAATTGGATTTCATCCCTAACTTTTTTAATTGCAGCCAAGAGTTCCGGTGTCGAGTTCTCTAACTGCAACAAAAAAATTTGAAGAGTTGTCGCGCTCAAAGCCTCCTTTCTCGTGACTGGTTCCAACGGTATTGAATCATCTTCAGCTTCATCATTAGTAGGATCTTCAATAATATCAGCAACAATTTCCTCTAAACTTTGAACCATTGAACATTCATCATTTTCACCTGGATAGTCCACCAATTTGTTGACGTCCATTTCATTGTGATAACCAACATCTTTGACCATATTCTCAAGCTCATGTAGGCTTTCTTCAAAGTTTGTCTCACTTGAGATTTCTTCATTTGAACGAATTTTGCAGTGCCGAAAGCAATTTGCTATTGACACTTGAGAAACATTGGTTGTCCAAGCGGAGACTGCAAAATTGATGGCATTTAAAACATTAATCTTTTCAGGATTAGGTAGCCCCAACTCATGACCTTCCAGTAGATTTTTGTAGAATCTCCTACGATAGTGCATCTTGAAAGCTCTAATTATTACTGCATCACATGGTTGAATCTTTGATGTCATGTTAGGTGGCAAAAAAAATAACTCAACATTCCGTAACCCTTCAATATTTTTTGGATGGGCTGGACAATTGTCAACCATCAACAAGATTCTTCTGCCATTCATTTTGTGATCAAACCAGCGAACATATTCATCAAAAAACACACTAGTCATCCATGCCATCTTGTTGACACGATAATGACAATTGATGCTGCTCATGTTGATATTTTTGAAGCAACGTGGCTTTCCATATTTTTCAATAATCCATAAAGGAAGTTTTTTCGAACCATCCTCGTTGCAACAAATAACAATTGTAAGCCTCTCTTTGTCTTGCTTTCTTCCCTCAAGTTGCTTGGATGTAAGAGAGTGATCAATTTGTAACATGTAAAACAGACCTGTTTCATCCAAATTAAAAACATCTTTCATGGAAAATTGGTTTATTTTCTCCCTTATAGCCTCCAGTTTCATTTCCATGTCCTGCATGTCAACCGAACCATTTTCTCCAAAACGACGAAATGATTTAATACCATGTCTTACCTTGAATTTTTCAAGCCAACCTTGAGAAAATTGATGTTCAGGAGGGTGTTGAGGATGCAAAAACTTCATTATATCCTTTGTTTTCTCCAAAATAAGCTCTCCGGTCATGTTGACTCGATCTTGGTACTGAAGAAACCATTCATAAAGAACCTTCTCCATATCTGAATATTTCGCCGATTTGTGTCGCTTAATATCCCCACCCTTCTCAAAGTTGGCTGAAAGGTACTCCGATGATCTCTTGAGAGTGTTTGATATTGTACCTTGACTAACTTTCAAACGATATTTTTCATCAATCCACTCTTGTAAATCTTTTTGAGTGCATGTGAGATGGTCTCTCTTATACTCATATAATGCTTTACGCATTTGACCATTCTAGATGATTTTGCGATGCCTTTTAGATGAGAAGACATGGTTGGGTGTTATGAATTATTTTATTTTCATATTGAGATTTATATAGTATATGTTTCATTCATCATGCATGAATATATTTAATTGGCTATAATAGTTATTTAAGTGCAACGAATTAATGTAAACATGTATACATTATTTAAGTAATTCCAATGAATTGATACATGCGTTCATGAATATAATAGTTAATTGTATACAATGAATTGATGTTATACATGAATATATTTAATTAGTTATAAAGAATTGGTTGATGCATGAATATAATCAATGAAACATATATGAATTCATTTATTTTCAATACATATGTACTAAATTTGCTGAATTTAAAAAAATCTCTCTTTTAATTAATAAAATATTAATTTATCGATATATTAATATCTCTAAATTAATAAAATTTTATGATCCCAAGATTATTAATTTATAGAGATTTTACTATATATACCTACAAAAGTATTCAAAAACTTGTTACATACAAAGATAACAAGAGAAACATTACAATGGTTTTACATTTCTCATGTATTTCCTTTGTGTAAGCGTAATATTACAAATTAAAAGGAAAGCTCGTGTACGAAATCAAACTTGAGGGGGAGTTGGCGGGGATTCTAAGAAAGAATATCAATAATGACAAATTTTCAATTAGAAATATAAAATGAAGTTAGAATAATAAATCTGACTCAAAAATCTGATAAGTTGATATAATGATATCGAAATAGTGTTGAATTGCTTCAATATAATAATTGCTTGTTGTAATAATTGAAATATTGAAGAAGACACCAAAAAACAAATTTTAATCTTTTGTAGTAACTAGTAACTTGTAAGCAACAGTAAGTTGTTATTTGAGAAACTTTTCAATATTGAGAATAAGAATAGTAAAACAGAGAATAAGAAAAGGTAAAAATAGGAAAAATAACGATTGGCCTATATTATTTGTTAGGATATAAATGAGGTAATAAAATAGATATCCAATTACCCACGTAAGGAAATAATTTCCTAAAAATTATTCAATTTTTCAACTATTGCAATGGTCCCCACATTACAAAATAAAAAATTATTATATTTTCTCTCCAAAAATTCTTTTCAAAGTTAACACACTACAATAAAATATAAAATTGACAACAAAACTTCAGCAACAATAAATATATTATTGCGAAATATGTAAATAACAATAAAAATTTAATATATTATTGCTAAAAACGTAAATGACAACAAGCATTTAATATATTGTTGCTAAAAACGTAGATGACAACATAAAAATAACTTGTTGTTGCGAAAACTTTTCGCATCGGAGGTTATTGCAACGGCATGCAACAACTTTTGCTGTTGCGAAAAGTACTTTTGACAACAATAGGCAACATATGACAACAAAAATATTGTTGACAAATGTATTTCTTCTTGTAGTGACAGTACACATAATTTTCTTTAATAATACATATAAAATACATCTTTAAGAGAAAAAAATACCCCTACAAACTCCGGGTTCATTGCCGCCTCAATATCCTTCGGTACGTAGGTTGAAGGAGGAGAGACATGTGCAATGTATGCCTACTGTGTACATGCGCTGAGAATTCTGGGTTGGGGCTGTAGGGTCGGAGGTTGGGCCCACGAGGTTGTCGGGTAGGGGAAAGATGGAGCAGCCCACGCGTGCTGGCCCCACGCTGCCCACAGTGGGTACGCATCTCATGGCGGAGGTTGTTCTCACTATTGTTGCCGCTGTGGGTGGCTGCCGACCAGCGGGGACTTCCCTCTACCGCCACTGCTGCTGCTTCCGCCTCGGCCACCGTTTTTGCCAGAATTCTTTCCTTTGTTGTTACTCCGGGGATGTGGACCTCATTTCGGATCATTGGCTTATCGATGATATGGGCTGGAAACCGAGCCCCTTGTGTCGGCAGGTAGTCTACCGGTGATAAGGAGAGCGACGTCGACGGTGCTAGTGTTAGCTGCTGGCCGCTTGGTTTTTTGGGTTTCTTCAAGGATAAGCCTCGAACGAGCCTCATATAACGGAGGCAATAGAGTGCTTTGTTGGAGGATTGTAGCAAAACTATCATAATTTTCATTTAAACCCGCAATTAGTTGCAAGACCAACCTTTGATTTGTGACCGGTGCACTAACGTTGGAGAGTTGATCGACAATCATTTTAAGTTCTTGACAATAGGCCGACACATTAGGAAAATTGTCCTATTGAATGTCCTTAAATTGATTTTCTAAATACAAGGCACGTTGTGTCTTTTTATCATGAAATATGTTTTCCAGTCGCTCTCATATTTGTCGTGCAGTAGCATCAGTTTTAATTATTGTATGTAAAATATCGTTCAAAATTGTGTCATGGATCCATTGTAGAACAACCACATCTAATCATGACCAAAGTTCGTCATTAGAACCATCATGTTTCTCCATGTGCTCGGCAGTGGGCTTATTTTTAGGAGGGATGATGTGGTCGATGACTTTATACACGCGATAATGGATCTTGAACAATTCGATCAGGAGAATAATGAACTTTTCTATCTCAAGGGTTATGAGAATGAACTTCTTGATGTTGTTAACAACAAGAGCATGATGGAATTTAGGTTGTCAGCCATTGAAATTGGGGAGAAAGGTAGAGAGATGGGGGGGGGGGGGGGAGAACTGAGAGGAACAGGGGCGGACCATATCTTGGGCCAGCCTGGGCCCCGACCCACCCTCATTTTAAAAATAATTGACTACTAGTATTGGCCCACTGCCTTTCCCAAAAAAAAAAGATTTAACCTATTCAAAAATCACGAAGTCACTACTCTAAACCACGTGCGTGAGTGAAGAATTGTAATTTTCAGCGACAACAAGTAGAACGACAACAAAAGCTTTCTCCAGGTGTGTAGTATTCTCTCTATTATTTTATTAGGTTATTTGAAGGTTTTGTAAATAGAATTTTTGGGTTTAATTTGGATTGTTAATTATGATTGCAAATTAGGGAAATAATTAATTTTAAACAAATTCTTTTATTGATTGGGTTTGATGAATTGTTAGAAATATTTAATTTATGATAGTAATATTGTGGTCCCAATTCAATTTTAGTTAGACGATTGGTTATTTTAAATGTTTGATTTTTTTGTCAGATTTAGGAATATTATACAAATGTCAAAACCACAAAAAAAAAGATTAGTTCGTTCTTTAAAACAAAAGAACCCACTAAACCTTTGGAAAATGATGCATATGTGGTAAATAGGGATGTCAGTGGGGCGGGTAAATGCGGGTACCGCCCCGCACCCGCTCCAATTTGGGCGGATATGGGGGATGATTTGGTGGATGGTGGGGGCGGCTATGGGTATCAAAAGTGCTACCCGCCATGGGTAGCGGGGCGGGGGTGGATTTCATATAAGACCCGCCCCGCTACCCGCACCGTTCGTACCCGCTCCGTCAATACCCGCACCGCCTATTAATTTAATTAGGCTATTTACTAATTTATATGGCCATTTCTTGATTTAAAATGTGACTTCACCATCTATATTCTAATCATATAAAGGCATCACTAAATTAAAGTATACCAACAGAATATAGTAACTTCTGCTTTTCATATTATATTTTTGTCTAAAATATTCTGTCTGACTTGTAAAAATTCTCAAAATTGAGTAACCTCCTCATTTCTCTTTTACAACTTTAACCTAAAAATCTACAATTCTTCATGGGAACCAGGTTTACAATATCCTCAAAGCTCCACTCTTTTCATTTTCTTAAAAAAAATCACCTAATTAATATTGTTAACGAACAACAACAACAACAACATACCCAGTGAAATTCCACAACGTGGGTCTGGGGAGGGTAGAGTGTACACAGACCTTACCTAACATATCAGGAAAAATATAAACTTGGAAACAGAAAAACAGAGTATCGGTCATAACACAATAAGTACAAGATTTTATTTTTATTTTTTCCTACTTAAACAACAATCAAATGTTAGTCATTAACGTGTCCACCCAATCTTGAAAATAAAAAATAGAGCAAAATGAAAGAAAAATGCATAAGCCCCACAACACAAAATACAATATATTATAATATTGTAATTTGTGGGAGCTGTTAAGGTGGGTACCCGCTGGGTAAGTAGTTAACCCGAGGTAAGTGGGGCGGGGACAGGTGGAGGAATTACTATCCGTGATGGGTGGTGGGCCGGGGATGGGGGTGGATTTTAGATGGTGGGTACGGGTATGGGGTATCCTTCCCCCGCCCCCGCCCCACCCTATTGACATCCCTAGTGGTAAATGAACATGTTACAAAGGTCGGGGTTTCAAGTGAACGAGAAACTTCAAAGCGCGCTAGGCCGAGAGAGCTTAGTATCAATTCTATTAATTATGATCCCGCTGAGCGAACTCAAATTTGGGAATATCCTTTTGGCCAACGTGATGAAGTTAGACGTGCTCATATCAATGAAGGTTCTTGTCACCCGGATAAAAAATATGTCTTCCCGTATTCAAGTCCCGCTGGCCATCAAAGAAGTTGTCAACATCATTGGTTTATAACTTTTCCATGGTTGGATTATTCAAATTCAAGGGACAAACTCTTTTGTCATCCATGTTTTTTATTTAATAGTTCGGGAAATTCAAAAGTGTTCACAATTGATGGATTTCAGAGTTGGAAAAGGGTAGGTGGAAAAGATTGTGCTTTCTTGACTCATATGGGAGATGTGAATTCAACACATGACAAAGTTGTGCAATCTAGGTTGGATTTACTAAACCAACCTCGACATATAGTTCACTCATTTGAGAAACAAAGTACACAACATAGAGAAGATAATAGGTTGCGGTTGAAAATCTCGATTGATGCGACAAAATATTTGACACTTCAAGGATTGACATTCAGGGAGCATAATGAAAAACATGACTCTTTGAATCGGGAAAATTTTCTTGAATTGGTTGAACTTTTGGGTTCTTATGACAAGAAGGTCGAGATAACGTTTAAACAAACTTCTGGTACTGGGAATGAATTCATTTGAGTTTATTTTCATCCTGCATTTCATCCAAGAATTGATGGAGATTACTGATTCTCTTTCTCAAGCTCTCCAAAAGAAGTCACTAGACATTGCCCATGCTATGTATCTTGTTCGGACAACAAAGACCCTTGTTCAAAAACTCAAAGATAATGGTTTGATGATTTGCTCCTATAGGCAAACTTTCTGTGCCCACCATTCCATAGAAGTTCCCAACCAAAGTGAAAAGTATAAGGGCAGGAGAGGGTGTAGCCGTGTTAATTTACATGATTTTATAATTGAAAATCATTATAAAATTGATATATTTTATGCTACTATTGATTTAGAGACACATGAGTTAAACAACCGTTTCAGTGAGCAAGCAATGGAGTTGATTTATCTTAGTTGTGCTCTTGATCCAAGAGAGAAATATGTTTCATTTGATGTTGAGCGAATTTCTGAGCTAGCAAAAAATATTATCCAAAGAATTTTACAGAGCTAGAATTGAGGCAATTGTTGACAATAGAGTTAAGGCACTTTGGAGTTGAAGTATCTAATGACAAGGAGTTGAATTCTCTTTCAAGTATTATTATGTTGTGTAAGTGGATAGTAGATACAGGAAGATCGAAAATATATCCGTTGATATTCAGATTGGTTTCTCTTGTGCTTACGCTCCCGGTTTCCACTGCAACAAATGAACGTGCATTTTCAGCTACAAAAATTGTGAATAGTCGACTCCGCAACAAAATGTCAGATGATTATCTTACAAATACTTTGCTATTGTATATTGAAAGAGAAATTGTCGATGACTTTGACATAGATGCTATTATCAATGACTTTCGTGATTCGAAAGAACGTAAATTGCCATTGTAATATAGTTATTTGAGCGCTAAATATATTTTTTATTTTATTTTAGTCGGCCCACCCTATGATTATTTTATTAGTCCGCCCCTGGAGAGGAATAAGAGGGGGGAGGTCGACGGCGAGGGGGGAGGCCGACTGCTAGGTAGATTTTAGGATTAGGGTTTGGCTGATACCATAAAGGAATATGTTTCTTGTCTTTTCATTCATTATTGTGTACAATATATAATAATACATTATTATTTACAAAGCTACAAAAAAGGTAATCAATTTGTTGGAAATATTTATTAAACGTGAAATAAAGTTAATCCTATTAATTATGACTCGAACAATTGGGGCCCCACACGTAGGAAACCTTGTTTCCACACACGTGCACACATAGTGCCAAGGATCGTAATTTCCTTAATGGAAGAGATATTGGTACGTATACAAATTGTTTTGAGACGTAAGGTAATAGACGATTATTGGCCAAATGACGTTGGTTTCAGGTTGGTAAATGAAGGAAGAAGTGTACAATGTGTTAAAAGATGAAACGAGTCGGGCCGCGGCGACAAGGACCGTAGTCTTTGGGCCGCGGCTGAGTCTCTGAAGTTTCGGCGCCACGGAGCCACTCTGCGAGGCAGCGTGCCTCTGAGTTTTGGGCGCGGCGCCTCCTGCGGGGCAGCGGCCATGACCGTTTGATCCGTTGGAGAAGAATAAAAACTGACTTTTGAGCTGACTTTGGAGGATTAACTCCTCGTTATTCTGCTCTTGAATTGAGCCATTACTTGGCTGAATTGTAACTCCATACTAATGGCCATTACTTGGTCATTTAAAGCCATAAATTGGCTAGTTGGAGGGTCTTCTTCTCAACACTATAAAATGAGGCCTTTGGCTCATTTGCAAAAAACACTTGACACAATACATTTCTGAAAGTATTCTTCCTCTCTTGCAATCATAAACACTCAAAGATCTTTCTTCCAAAACAAACACTTGAGTTCCCTTTACTCATTTGTTTGATTGCTGTTTTATCTTGGAGATAAGTTGTCATTACAACCGTTGAAAGGATATACGAGACAATATTATCTTAATGATAGATCAAGAATTTGGTCGACTTAGCAAGCCCTCATAATTGATCATTTTCAGATTTCTAACAAATAGTTGTTGTTGTTATTTTCCCGTTTTTCACATCACCACTCACACAATCTTATTAATTACAATGAGAATATTAACTAACCAGATATAAAAGATATATAATGATACGGTAATATTCTGGTAATATTCTATCATATTATATATTTTATAATATTCAAGTGAAAATAATGAGGTTGAAGTAACATACGTGATACGTCTGGGAATATATACCGAACCAATAGTTATATAAACTTTTTTATCTTTTTCCTTTTGAAAAGTACTTCGACTTCTCCATTATATATAATCTTAAAAAGAACAAACTTCTTAAATATTCTTTATTTTCAATTTTTAGCAGTTAATATACAAAAAAGACATTTATTCTAACAAGGTTAAAGTTTATTCTAAAACTTTATTGGCATTACAACTAAAATTGCCATAGTTGGCTCAATCACCACAATTTATTGCTTAAGGCCCCAAAAATCGAAGATCCCAGAAGTATTATTATAGTTATCATTATTAAAAGAAGGCTTTAAGGTTAAGGTTGTTCGAATGGGTGAGTACATTTAAATATATTTTCCTCTATTACCTTTTTGGCTTATTTAGCTTTATCTCGCTCTTCAATTAGCATATGCCTCCTCTTCACGTATTCCTTTACGGGTCTGTTTGGAAAGCCACATGATAATTGATGTAATTATTACGGTAATAATTACGTAGTCTAGTAATTACGCATTATAATAATTTCGAAGACCTATTTGTTGTTATAACGTAATTACGCGGCTCAACTTTTTTTTTGGATAAATAAATAATATATTACTAGAAATCGGAAAGTACAATCGATCATTGAGGGTTCTCAAAATAGTGGGGGCCTAAGGCCCTTGCTTGAGGGGATTTACCCTTCAGCCGACGTTACATAATTACAGTGTAATTACAAGCGTACTATTTGGTTGCACAAATGTAATTACATATTTTGATTAAATTTTAAAATAAAAATAAATTATCAAAAATGAAAATTTAATATTTGAAAAATATATACCTTCATAAAATATATTAAATTAAGCATTATAGATATATAATGTTTTAAAATATAACTAAAAATTATATATTTGTTACTAATATTGTAAAAAGTAATTGATATATATATTTCTCAAATTAATAATATTTTAATTTAATTAACTATAAAAACTTAAAACATACATTTTATAAGAATATCTGGACTGCATGTTTGAGAAAAAAGATTAATATTTATAAATATAATGTCATAACATATTCAAATATTTAAAAAAAAATAGTTTTTCAATTCTAATTAAAAAAGAACGACATTCAATGTGAAATAATAAGTTAATACTACTAAGAAAATAAATTAGAACCGGAAATATAAAATTAATTCAAAATCTAACATAAAATAATTTTCAACAAAATTTAAGTAAATATAATTCAAAAGAGAAGGAAAATATATGTCTATATAAAATACAAGAATTTAACCTCATTTCAAAACGTTAACCAAATTTGTTAATGACTCATTTTGCTAATATTGGGAGGTGTAGTTTCAAAAACTAGAATAATAACGTAGTTACGCTAAATAAAGAAAATAAATAATAAACAAAAAAAATATGAGCAATTACATGGAATCACAAGAAGTAAAAGTTAGAATATGAGAAGAAATAAAATAAATAATGTAAAAAAATAAAAAAATAAATTAAAAATAAAACAAATTTAAAAATAAAAAAGAAATTAAAATAATAGAAAAAAAAATTAAAAAGAAACGAAATTAAAAAATAAATAAAAAGCAAAGAAATTAAAAAGTATGATGTAATAACATTCAATTCTCAACTCCCCGGAGAGTTTAAGAGTGTAATTACAACCTCTCAATTACATGATGATCATGTAATTATTTGACTGAAAAACAGATCAAAGTGTTTAATCACACTCAATTTTAATTACATGTGTGACTTTCCAAATATGCCCTACATTTTTTTTAAACCATTTAACTTTCCGAATTCAATCAAATTTTGTTGAATTAAATACTTCTCTTGTCTCGTTTCATTGCTCCCCCGATCAAGCAAGTTTTTATTTATCTCATTAATATATGAATTTTAGGATATGAATTTAAGACCTCTTAATATAATTTAGTTTTACACCATTAATTTTATTGAGATGACTCATTTTTTTGAGATATTAATAGAATCACGGGATAAAAACAAAATCCATTTGTATATTCTTATTTCCCCTTTTTTCCTTCTCAAATTTCTAACCACTAATGTGATCATATGTGTCGACACATATATAGCTTGATAGTTACCCTTCATACCCTTAATCTCTAATTTGTAAATGAGAAATGAAAAAAATGATGCAATCAAAGAACCCCTAAGTCAATGTTATTAATGGAATATTTCTCAATATTCTTTTTCACAATATATTGTAACCTTATATATATTGTAAATATTTCATCAATAAAATCAAGGAACATATTCTTTTATGGTATCAGTAGCCTAAAACTACAACTCCTACCCTAGCCGCCGATACACCTTCTCGTCCGCCACCTTTTTTCAACATCGACACCTATCCCACGCCGGAACCCTAGTCGTCGACCTCTATGGGTCGCCCCCTTCCCCTCTTTTCCCCACGATGGAACCCTAATTTTTCCAACCATTGTCCCTCTCTCGTCCTCATAAATTTCCTTTTCTATGACTGACAAAACCAAATTTCATCTGACACTTGTCATAAACATCATTAAAAACTTCATTCCTGTGACTCTTGAGATAGAAAAGTGTCAATACTCCTCGTGGATGAGGCTTTTTAAGATCCATTATCGTCTTTACGAAGTTATCGACCACACCGAAGTCCACAGACGTACCATCAACTTCGACTTCTGATGATGCACTCTTGTCTCGTTTGGACGCAGTCGTACTCTATATACGACAAGATATCTAATGATCTATTACACACCATTATTGAGATCGATGCCACTGCCCGCCAAACGTGGGAACGTTCAGATAGTATTCTCCACAACAACAAAACTCAACGAGCGTCATACCTTGAAAATCAGTTCAACGATGTTCATCATGACGATTTCACAAACATGTTTGCCGACCAACTCTCTAACGTCGGCGCACTAGTCACTAATCAGCGATTGGTCATGCAACGTACTGCAGGTTTGAACGAATCCTACGACGGCGTTGCCACCATCCTTCAGCAATGCACACAGTTACCTCCATTTTATGAGGCCCATTCGAAACTCATCCTTGAGGAAACCTGGAAAATCAAGCACCACCACCGTCGGGCCAACATTGCCGATGCCACCTTCACTACAACCGTCGGGCCCTCTGCTGATGGCAAGGCCTCTTAGTCTGGCAACCAGAACCGTCGTCCAGAGGACCCGTAACAGTCCACTTCCTCCCGTAACAACTGTCGGAGCAGGCAGTCCGGTAAGGGCCATGGCGGAAGAAATTCTGTCAACAACAGCCAGCAGCGATCACGATAGTGGCAGCAGCTTCCGCCGTGGGCTGCCTACCCGCCATAGGGCGCGTGTGCCCCCATCGTCATGGGTCTCCCCTCATTGCCAGTATAAAATATCCTCGTGGACTCTACCTTAGAACTGACAGGCCCAACCTGGCATACCTAGCACTATACCTGTCCAAAGCTCGGGTTGGGCCGGGTCAGATTCAGGTCCAGTGGCTTTTTTTCCTACTTGCCCGACCATGACCCTATTTTTTTAAATTTCCTGACCTTGGCCCTGACCCTTCGGGGACCCTACGGATCACGGGTTGGCCCTGACCCGCTTTACAAAACAAAAAAATGAGATAATTTGGCCGAGTCGGGTCGCGGGACCCGACTATTCTTTTTTGTTATTTCTAAAATTGAACTTCCAAAACTGAAATTGGCGTTCACACCTACATTACCACAAAATTCGTACGTTAAAATCTATTGTATATCGCGAGATCTGTAGTGAAGAAAAGGTAAAATTAGAAACTGTTTGGGGGAAACGTCAATCGATTGGGAAGACAGACATTTTTCCACAAATTAGCATTGCCAAACCCCCTTGCGGCTGTTTGGGATGGCTCCGTCTCGAAAAAATACGCGAAATAAAAAATGGGTGAAACGAACATCCTAGTGCAGAGTTATGACCATTTCAAGTTGCATCAATTTACAACACATATATTTTAGGCCAATGCTTCACATTAAAATATAAAGCCTACATCACATATATTCTTAAAATATGTAAACATTAATAAAGGAAAAATAATAAATTATATTAAAAAGATTTAGTGGCGGGTCGAGGTCGGGTCGGACCTAATAGGTAAAACAATCTGACTGTGGCCCGACCCTACGTATGCTCGGGTCCCCGCTTTTTCTGGTCAGGTGGATCATGGGTCAGTAATAAGCTGACCCTGATTTTTTCTGTTCGGGTCGGGTCGGGCGGGTCCCCAACCTATGGACATGTCTACTTAGCACACGTCCATAATAGGCCTACACAGCACATCCCCCCCTCCGCCACCAAATTATGCACCGACTGACATTGAGGCAGTTATGTGCACAATGTCATTCAACACTCCAGACAAAAATTGGTATATGAACACAGGCGCCACATCTCACATGACAGCATCACAATGTACTCTCTCGTCTTATTCCAATCTGAGTAATTTAAATCGGAATATTACTATTGGTAGTGGACAAGGCATTCCCATCCATGGTTATGGTCATTCCTCGCTATCCCCACCACATTCACCACTAATCTTTAAAAATGTCCTCCATGTCCCTAAACTCATTAAAAATCTAATCTCTGTGCTATATTTTACAATTGACAATTGGATTTCCCTTGACTTTGATCCCTTTGGCTTTACTGTAAAGAATTTTACGACAGGGAGACGAATAATGAGATGTGACAGCACCGGAGATCTCTGCCATATTTCAAATGTCGTCAACAATTCAGCCTCAGTTTCCTCAACCTTTGTTTCATCTTCCTTGTGACATTCTAGATTAGGACATCCGGGAGACTCTATTTTACGCTCCATTAAGAAAAATAATTTTATTAAATACAACTGTATTTCTAGGACTCATATACGTGAATCTTGTGTTTTTGGGAAACATGTTAAATTTCCATTTTCTACATCCACAAATTGTAAATTAATGTCTTTCGATATCATACATAGTGATTTGTGGACATCTCCTATTTTGAGTATGACTGGCCATCGATATTACGTGTTATTTTTAGACGATTATTCCAACTTTCTATGGACTTTTCCAATTGAAAATAAATCTCATGTCTACCCCATTTTTTCTTCATTTAGTGCTTTCGTAAAAACAAAATTTGAAAAGAGCATTAAATGTTTTCAATAGCAGGGAATTCGATAATAATCAATTCAAACAGTTTTGCTCCAAAAACGGTCTTACATTTCATTTTTCTCGCCCTCACACATCCTCCCAAAATGGTAAAGCCAAATGGAAAATCCGAATGGAAAATTCGTGCCCTACTTGCTCATGCCTTAATTCCCCCTCAATTCTGGCATTACACGTTTTCCATGCCACCTATCTCCTAAACATAATTTCCAAACAAGTCTCTAGCTCAACGGTCACCCACCCAAGTTTTGTTTCGTAGGAACCCGTTCTTACCAACAATTGCGTATTTTTGGATGTCTTTGTTACACTCCCATTCGACCATTCATAAACTCCAACCCCGGTCTTCCTCGTGTCTGTTTCTAAATTACCCTGCCAATCATCATAGTTACTCGTGCTATGACTTGTTGAGCCGTAAAATTATTATTTCACGTCATGTCCTATTTGATGAATCTCAATTCCCCTTCGCCTCTCTACATTCGCCACGTCGACATTCCTACGACTTCTTAGATGATGGCCTAAACCCTCTTCTAATTCACCATTTACATAGTCTTCTGTCCCAGATCCCTGCACCAACCACCACCTCGGCCAGTCCGGGACTAGATGCCCACATAGTTCTGCTGATGGTGGCCCGGAACAACCCATCTCATGATGATTCTGCGCCAGTGATCGGTGTATTTTATATACACTTTTTGAGTCAGTTTTAGTTAGTCTTTTGTCCCTTTTTGTACAAATACGTGTCGTATTAGGATAGATTTTCTTTCTTTTGAGTCAAAGTGGTTAAAATGGCCAAATGGCGGAAAATGAGCTAAAATAGGGCAAAAGAGGAGGTTCCAGAGCTAAAAACAGAGAAAGTGGCGAATGAGGCAAATAACCTGCACTAGCGCGGCGCCTCCTGCGATCGAAGCGGCGCGCCGATATCGAGAGAGGCTGCGAAGTCCCAGTAGCGCGGCTCATGTCAGCAGTGCGAGGCGCGACGCTAATCATCGAGAAAGGCTGCGAAGGATCCAGCGCCGCGCGCTGAGCAGCGAGATCGCGGCGCCAAATCACCCGAAGAACCACGGTCCGTAGCGCGCCGATAGCGAGCCGCGCGCCGGCGGAAAAATCGAGTTTTGACGATTTTACGGGCGAACTGCAGGGAAAAGAGAGGCGGTTTTCGGCTATAAAAGGAGAACCCTAGGCGATTTTAAGGGTTCCCTTCGCACAACTCAAGATTTCTTGCTTGGAGATTGGAGACCATAATTTAGTACTTTCTTTTCCTTTTTCTTTTCTTTATTTCAGTTTTGCATGATGAACTTTGAATTAGTTCTTGTCATATCTATGGCTAGGAACTAATTCTCTTATAAGCTTTCCATGTTGATTCACTAGAAACTTATGTTATGAATTAATACATGTTTATGGTTATTATTCTTCTTTGAGAGATTTATCCAATAATTGCGTTGAATGCTTGGTAATTAATTGACAACTAATTATCCTTATATGATTTCTAATTTACTTCGAAAGGAGAGATTGTGAATATGCTGTAAGTTGGGTAGAAATTCTTGGATTGGGGATGAAAATACCTCAATTATTTATGTAGCGTTAATGAGAGGCTTAACAACCCTAATTTTGCGCATGGTGCGTGACGGTTAACTAGGTTTTTGTTCTTAATCCTCCTATAGAGTTATCCTTATCACCGAAAGGTAGGTAAGGTGCAATACTGGGGTTGAACGTTTATATATCCTTAACGGGAATATAAAACGATTTCGTAAACCTGCTAGCTCCGAGAGAAGAAGACCATAATTCGTTGTATTAATAAATAACATAAGCGGATAGTTGAGGAGACATGGAAGCCCTATTCCCATCACAACTGAAGTAAACTCATTAGTTAAAATAGTATTTATAATTCTTAGTTATAAACAACAAAATCAAACATCAATTTACCAAATAGATACCAAAAGATAGATAGTTGGTACTTGAACCCTAATCCTTGTGGACGATATTCGGTCTTACCAGGACTATATTACTTGTCACGATAACGTGCACTTGCGTTAAATTGTGTGCATCTTTTGCCGGGCGTTAGGCATAGTTCAATATCAAATTTATCTATTTTTAATTTCTAATTTGGTTTTTTTTTTACTTTTACGATTTTATTTTTATTTCTTTACATTGTTTATTTTATTTTCTTTTCTTTTGTACAAACAAGTGTGCCGTGATTCGTTGTTGGTTTTTATTCATTTCAGGAACCTTTTAGATATGGATTTTTACTGTCAATATGATAGAGATCCAACCATAGAGGAAGAGAGAGAGAGGAATTACGAGAAGCTATACTCAGTTTCACGAGGTACCAAAATCAGTTCATGGACGAAACGAGAATGGCCATGAAGAAGTTAGAAACGCAAATAGCAGAACTCGCGATCATATTCAACAGCGAAAAACAAGAAGAGCAATCCGCACCTGGGGTAGGCAATGAGGAAACACAATGTCAGGCAATTGACCTGAAGGATGCCGAATCAGGGGAGATAGAGAGTTCGCAGCAGCAGCGGCCGCGGCCAAGATTGCGAGACGATGCGAGAGTGGCCGCGGCTAAGAGCGAGACGCGCGCCGAACCTGCAAATCGAGAATTCGGCGAAGTTGTAACAGCGCACCCAGGTGATAATACCATATCCCCAGAAGTTAAAAACATGTACTCTTGACAAGCAATTCTCTAGATTCGTGGAGGTCCTCAAACAGTTGCAACTCAATATCCCGTTTGCTGAAGCATTAGAGCAAATGCCGAGCTACGTCAAGTTTATGAAGGATGTGCTTAGTAAAAAGAGGAGGATAGAGGACTACGAAACAGTGATGTTGACTGAGGAATGTAGTGCCATCCTACAGAGACAACTACCTCAGAAGTTACGAGATCCAGGGAGCTTCACCATCCCATGCACCATTGGAAAGTTTGAATGTCAGAAAGCATTGTGCGACTTGGGAGCAGGCATAAATCTGATGCCTTATCTAGTTTTCTGCAAACTGGAAATGGGAGAAGTCAAACCTACAAACATCACTTTGCAGTTAGCTGACCGCTCAATAGTTCATCCTAGAGGAGTCATCGAAGATGTATTAGTGAAGGTGGACAAGTTCATCTTTCCCGCCGACTTCGTTATCTTAGACATACAAGATAACGATGGAATCCCCATCATACTTGGCGCACCTTCTTAGCCACGGGGCGTGGCTCATTGATGTTCACAAAGGGGAGTTGAAGCTTCGAGTAGATGAAGAAGAGGTGATTTTCAATGTCTTTCAAGCAGCAACTTTTCCATATGCCAAGGATAACTGCTCAGCCATTGATCTTATCGAAGAAGCAGTGTCAGCCAAGGAGTTCGGACATGATGATACGCTTGAAGAAGTACTGACCGAATGGGATGATGATAGTAGAAACGATCCAGATTTGATGGAGTATGCAAATTGGATGAATGTTTATGGAAAATGGGATACGAGGAAGTATGAAGAGCTTGGACAGATGCCAGAAAGATCATTACCATCCACAGAGAAGGCTCCAGAGTTAGAGTTAAAAACCCTACCCAATCATCTACAATACCAATACCTAGGTGAAGATAAAACCTTACCAGTAATCATTTCATGCCACCTATCCACCGAAGAGATTGATAAACTGCTAAGAGTACTGAAGAATCACAAGCGGGCCATTGGATGGACATTAGCAGACATAATAGGGATTAGTCCGTCAACGGTAATGCATAAGATCCGTCTAGATGAGGAGAGCAGACCATCCATCGAAGCCCAAAGGCGACTAAACCCAAACATGAAAGAGGTAGTCAGAAAGGAAATCCTAAAATGGCTCGATGCAGGAGTAATTTACCCTATATCTGACAGCGCATGGGTGAGTCCAGTACAAGTGGTGCCAAAAAATGGTGGAATGACAGTGGTGACCAACGAAAGGAACGAACTCATTCCTTCTAGAACAGTCACTGGATGGCGAATCTGCATTGACTATCGCAAGTTGAACAAGGCAACCAGAAAAGACCACTTCCCGTTGTCATTTCTAGATCAAATGTTGGACAGACTTGTAGGGCATAACTACTACTGCTTTTTGGATGGATACTCAGGGTATCACCAGATTGCAATAGCACCAGAAGATCAGGAAAAGATAACATTTACTTGTCCTTTTGGTACATTTGCATTTAGAAGGATGCCATTCGGACTTTGCAATGCACCTGCAACGTTCCAGAGGTGTATGATGGCAATTTTCTCAGACATGGTGGAGAGGACTATAGAGATCTTTATGGATGACTTTTCGGTCTTTGGAGCATCGTTAGATGAGTGTTTAAGGCACCTAGAAGCAGTGTTAAGCCGGTGTGAAGAGTCTAACCTTGTGCTAAACTGGGAGAAGTGTCACTTCATGGTAACAGAGGGAATTGTCTTGGGACACAAAATATCAAGCCAAGGTATTGAGGTGGACAAAGCAAAGATTTCAGTGATCGAAAATCTACCACCTCCAGTATCAACAAAAGGAGTCAGAAGTTTCCTTGGACATGCAGGTTTCTATAGAAGATTCATCAAGGATTTTTCAAAAGTCTCAAAGCCTCTTTCCACATTGCTAATGACGGGGGTTGCCTTCGACTTCAATAAAGAATGCTTATCCGCATTTCAGACACTCAAGGAGAAGCTTATTTCAGCACCCATAGTCATTGCACCAAACTGGGAGCTCCCATTTGAACTAATGTGCGATGCGAGCGATTATGCAGTGGGAGCAGTGCTTGTACAGATAATCGACAAGGTATTTAGATCCATTTACTATGCTAGTAAAACTCTAAATGACGCACAGTTAAATTATGCAACTACCGAAAAGGAACTACTAGCTATAGTATATGCATTTGAGAAATTCAGGCCATACTTGATTGGGAATAAGGTGATAGTATACACTGACCACTCTGCTATAAAGTACTTGATGACAAAGAAGGATGCAAAACCTCGCCTCATTCGATGGGTCCTGCTTCTACAAGAATTCGACGTGGAGATTCGTGATAAGAAAGGAACAAAGAATTCAGTTGCAGACCACTTGTCAAGACTGGAGAACGCAGAGAGCCAGAACACCAAGGATGTGCAAATAAATGATCACTTTCCAGACGAACAACTATTTCAAGTAAGTGTGAATTCTAATTTACCTTGGTACGCTGATTTTGTTAACTTTCTTGCAGCTAAGGTACTACCCCCAGAATTGACGAGACAACAGGTGAAGAGGTTTTACTCAGAAGTAAAGCATTACTATTGGGAGGAACCTATGTTATACAAACACTGTGCCGATCAAGTCATCAGGCGATGTATACCAGAGGAAGAGATGCACCAGGTTCTCACCCATTGCCACACCCTATCATGTGGTGGACACTTTGGGGCATCAAGAACAGCGGCAAAGGCATCGCAATGCGGATTCTATCGCCAACACTTTTCAAGGATGCCCATACCTTTGTGAAGAAATGTGATAGTTGCGAGAACAGGAACATCTCAAGACGAAACGAGATGCCTTCGCGAGGATATTGGAAGTGGAACTCTTTGGCGCTGGGAATCGATTTCATGGGACCATTCCCGCCATCCTTTGGAAATCAATATATCCTTCTGGCGGTAGACTATGTGTCAAAATGGGTAGAAGCAGTGGCCACAAAAGAGAACGACAGTAAGACTGTTCAAAAATTCCTTCAAAAGAATATTTTCACAAGGTTCAGCACTCCAAGAGCCATCATCAGTGACGAAGGAAGTCGCTTTTGCAACAAGCAGATGAATTCATTGCTTTCCCGATATGGAGTCTACCACCGCACTACAACTTCCTACCACCCTCAAGCTAATGGGCAAGCAGAAGTGTCAAATAGAGAAGTGAAGAGCATATTGGAAAAGACGGTGAATGGCTCAAGGAAGGACTGGTCTATCAAACTGGATGACGCATTATGGGCATACCGGACAACATTCAAAACACCAATTGGTATGTCACCTTATAAATTAGTTTTTGGTAAAGCATGTCATTTGCCAGTAGAATTGGAACACAGAGCGTATTGGGCAATGAAAAAGTTAAACATGGACTCCACGGCAGCAGGACAGAGGAGGCTACTACAGCTAAACGAGTTAGAGGAATTCAGGCACAATGTCTATGAGAATGCAAAGATCTACAAGGAACGAACGAAAGCATGGCACGACAAGAAATTGATACCGAAAGACTTTCAAGAAGGACAACAAGTGCTTTTATTCAACTCAAGGTTGAGATTATTTCCAGGAAAGTTAAAATCACGTTGGACAGGACCATACACGGTGGTAAGGGTATTCCCATATGGTGCGATTAAAATAAAAGGGAGAGAGAGAGCTTCCTTCAAGGTAAACGGACAGAGGTTAAAACCCTATCTGATCAATGAAATGGAATACATGAACTTAGTAACCTCTCATACCTTAGAATAATAAGGAACTTGCGTCCGACTAAAAGACGTTAAAGACAGAGCTACTTGGGAGGCAACCCAAGGTATTTTAATTTATTTAGTTTATATGCAATTAGTATTTATTTAGAACAGTCTCACGGAGGTAGTGTCTGTGTTGTGATTGACAGGTGAAAGCCAAGGACTTGGAAGGCGAAAACTGAAGATAAGCCAAGGATTTCCAGAAAGCCACGAGGCCATGGCGGGAAGTTCGTAACCAGCCGAAGTTTGGCGTCGCGGCGCCATTTGCGAACGCGGCGCCAATGTAAAAAAATCTGAATTCTGAAAGACGCCCTGATCCGAAGGCCCTGTCACCAAATCAAAAAACCAGAGCTCTCCCCCCCTCACGGAATTCAAAGTACTATCCAACGCCATTGCCACCATTTTAGCCAAGTCTGTAAGTGTCTTATTTCTTTTATTGTCTTTGAGTCTACACACATTGGGGACAATGTGTGATTTAAGTTTGGGGGGGGGTGTCTTATTTGTTATGTTGTATTTAAGTCTTTTTATTGTTTTTATGTATTTTTGAGTCACAATTTTTTTTCTTTTTTGAGTCATAATTGTCTGTCAAAAGATCATGTATGCTGTAGTTGCTAGAAACACCTAGTGAAGTAAGGTGGAATAATGTAATAGAATAAAAGCAACTATCTAAACACTTAGGTTAGATATGTCAAAAACTCACAAAATCTGTCTATTTGGAGTTTCTTGCTTGAATTGTGCATGCTAAATGATGAATACTTATGTGTTATGATTGCTTGCTATTTGAGGCGAAATAGTTAGGATATGCATGTTAGGGAGATGACTCAGACATTTCTTTGATAGCCAATTCTTACCATTCTTTTCTATCCCGGACTTTAAAAGTATCCTAGTCAGCCCCATTGAGCCTAAAAATTGAAACTTCTTCTTTGACACCCTATATTCCCACAGATTGTGCCATAAGTAAAAATGTGAAATAGTGGAATCAATTGTGTTAAAAAAAAAAAAAAAAAAAAAAAGTGAATGAGTTTGTTGCACCCCAATAAAAAAGTAATAAGAAAGAGGCAAAAGCCTAAGTTTGGGGGTGCTTGTTATTATTATACTCTTCATTCTCCCAAAACAAAAGAGGGAAAAAGATAGAATCGAAGTGAGGGAAAGAACAAAAAGAAAAGGGAAATACTGAAAATCTAAAGAGCTTATGGTACACAAAATGAGCCTAAATGCCTATTTTTACCAACCCCTACCTAAGCCTACATTACAACCCTTAATGTCCTGAAAATCTCTTTTATGCATATCCAGGATTAGTGGAGAATAGCAAGTAAGCATGCCATAAGATTTTTGAATTTATATGCATGATTTAGTATACTGACTTCCATTAAAACATGATAAATATGAGTTTGCGAAATATCTAGCACAATGTGTTTAGTGTGCTGAATTTTCATGCTATATGTTCCTGCATATTATTTTGCTAACCTTCATATTTTTCTAGTTAACACTAAATGCAGCAAAAGTGATCAATGTCAGTGAGTCTTTTATTTTCGTTTCATTGAGTCTTTATTTTCTTTCTTTCTATCTTTGCTCGAGGGCGAGCAAAGGTTAAGTTTGGGGGTATTTGATCGGTGTATTTTATATACACTTTTTGAGTCAGTTTTAGTTAGTCTTTTGTCCCTTTTTGTACAAATAAGTGTCGTATTAGGATAGATTTTCTTTCTTTTGAGTCAAAGTGGTTAAAATGGCCAAATGGCGGAAAAGGAGCTAAAAGAGGGCAAAAGAGGAGGTTCCAGAGCTAAAAACAGAGAAAGTGGCGAATGAGGCAAAAAACCTGGACTAGCGCGCGGCTGATATCAAAGAGGCAGAAGTCCCGGTAGCGGCGCCTCATGTCAACAGGTGCAGGGCCGCAACTCCTAATCATCAGAGAGGCTGCAGAGGATCAGTAGCCGCGGCTACGCACATCGAGATCGGGGCGCGGCGCCAAATCACCCGGAAGCCACGGATTCCGGCGCCGATAGCGGGCGCGGCAGACGCTGGAAAAATCGGGGTTTTGATGATTTTCGGCCGAACTGCGAGGAAAAAGAGAGGCGGTTTCGGCTATAAAAGGAGAACCCTAGGCAGATTTTAAGGGTTCCCCTTCTTGCACAACTCAAGATTTCTTGCTTGGAGATTGGAGACCATAATTTAGTACTTTCTTTTCCTTTTTCTTTTCTTTATTTCAGTTTTTGCATGATGAACTTTGAATTAGTTCTTGTCATATCTATGGCTAGGAACTAATTCTCTTATAGGGCTTTCCATGTTGATTCACTAGAAACTTATGTTATGAATTAATACATGTTTATGGTTATTATTCTTCTTTGAGAGATTTATCCAATAATTGCGTTGAATGCTTGGTAATTAATTGACAACTAATTATCCTTATATGATTTCTAATTTACTTCGAAAGGAGAGATTGTGAATATGCTGTAAGTTGGGTAGACATTCTTGGATTGGGGATGAAAATACCTTAATTATTTATGTAGCGTTAATGAGAGGCTTAACAACCCTAATTTTGCGTATGGTGTGTGACGGTTAACTAGGTTTTTGTTCTTAATCCTCCTATAGAGTTATCCTTATCACCGAAAGGTAGGTAAGGTGCAATACTGGGGTTGAGTGTTTATATATCCTTAACGGGAATATAAAACGATTTCGTAAACCTGCTAGCTCCGAGAGAAGAAGACCATAATTCGTTGTATTAATAAATAACATAAGCGGATAGTTGAGGAGGAATGGAAGCCCTATTCCCATCACAACTGAAGTAAACTCATTAGTTAAAATAGTCTTTATAATTCTTAGTTATAAACAACAAAATCAAACATCAATTTACCAAATAGATACCAAAAGATAGATAGTTGGTACTTGAACCCTAATCCTTGTGGACGATATTCGGTCTTACCAGGACTATATTATTTGTCACGATAACGTGCACTTGCGTTAAAGTGTGTGCATCTTTTCGCGCATCAGCCAGCCAGTACCGTCACCCCTGCCCTTTCTCCTCTTCTCGGAAGTCCCGCGACAAACCCCCTCCCAACCCGCATCCCGAGATACACTCTCGGACCATGAAAACCCGTGCCATGCACGCAATTCATAAACCTAAATGGTTGTTTAACCTTTTAATTTCATTTGTCCCTTTTTCCTGTCCCTCATAACCCGAATGATGCCTTGTCCAACCCTAATTGGAAAGCCACAATGATTGACAAATATAATGTTCTTATTGATAATAAGATATGAGACCTAGTAACCTGATGCTAACATTATTCGTTCTATGTGGATTTTTAGACATAAAAAGAAATATGATGGTTCTTTTGAGAGGTACAAGGCTTGTCTTGTAGGTGATGGCAGATCTCAAGAGGTGGGAGTGGACTGTGATGAAATTTTCAGCCCAGACGTAAAACCCTCAACTATCCAGATTGTCCTCAGTATTGGCATATTCAACTCTTGGCCCATTCTTTAGCTTGATGTCAATAATGTCTTCTTATATGGGGATCTTCCTTAAATGATAAATATGCATCAACCTATGGGTTTCAAGAATCTTATTCATCTGGATTATGTGTGTCTGTTGCGAAAATTGCTCTATGGACTGAAACAGGCTCCTCGAGCATGGTACTAGCGGTTCACCGATTATGTCTCTTCTATCGGTTTTCACACAGCAGATCCGATCATTCCATGTTCATCTACAACAAGGGTACATACATGACTTACCTATTATTATTATAATTATTATTATTATATGTTGATGACATCATCCTCACCATATCATATGATGCTCTCCGCTGGTCCATTATGTCTCTAATTTCCTCTGAGTTTGCTATGAAAGATCTGGGGGTCTGAGTTATTTCTTGGACATCTCTGTCACTCGACATTCTAGTGGCCTATTTCTATGTCAAAAGAAGTATGTCGAAGAGATCATTGACTGTGCATGCATGATATCTTGCAAACTTTCCCACATGCCTACAGACACCAATTTCAAGCTCAACTCTAATTCCAGCCCTTCATATTCAGACCGACTCACTATCGTAGCCTGGCTGGGGCCCTGCAGTACCTCACATTCACGAGGCCAGACATATCATATGTCATTCAACAAATATGCTTGCACATGCATAGTCCGACGGAAGCACACATGCATGCCCTCAAACATATTTTACGTTACGTCTAAGAGACACTTCACTTTGGATTACATCTATACAAGTCTTCGCTCACTCGTCTCACTGCTTATTCTGATGCTGACTGAGTTGATGTCCTGACACCCGACACTTCACATCTGTTTATTGCATTTCCTCGGAGATAACCTATTGTCTTGGTCTTCCAAAAGGCAACCTACAAATCTGAATCTTGTTGGATTTGTAGCCTTCTACTTGAACTTCACTGCCCGATTTAGAAGGCAACACTATTCTAATATGATAATATTAGTGCAATATATCTTTCCGGCAATCCCATCCAACATCAGCGCACTAAACACATTGAGATGGACATTCATTTCATTCGCGAAGAAGTGGCTCGTGATCAAGTTCGTGTCCTTCATGTTCCTTCCAGATATCAGATTGTCGACATCTTCACCAAATGACTTCCGTACATACTATTTGATGATTTTCGAGCCAGTATCAATGTTAAAAAACCTCCCACTTTGACTGCAGGGGTAATAAAATATTTCCTAATATTTTTTTCATTAATTGTATTAATTATATATCTCCTATTTTAGGTAGAATTATAATCATTTTGTAATTAGGATAATTAGTTACATAGTTTGTATCAAAGGAAATATTCTTGTAACTTTATATATATTTTAAATCATTCATCAATACAATTAAGAAACATATTCCTTTAGTTATATCCCTACTAAGTTAAGGACAATAACGTGACTTGTATATATACTAGCAAAGAATAATATTATACAAACGGGTGAGAGCTGATAAAATTTATCAGCTAGGACGCATCCCATTCCCTTTAATAATATTCATCCAGAGAGACCCCATATGGCCACATGAACGACAAGAAAGTATAAAATTGGCAATAATAAATATATTATTGCTAAAAAAAATAAATGACAATAAAAATTTAATATATTGTTGCTAAAAACGTAAATGACAACAAATTTAAAATATTTTTATTGCGATATTTTTTTGCGTCGAAGGATATTGCAATTGCACGTAACAATGTTTGTTGTTGCGAAAATTACTTTTGGCAACAACATCCAACATATGACAACGAAAATTATTGTTGACAAATGTCTTTCTTCTTGTAGTGATGTAGAGGTATTTAATTTCGAATTTTAATGGTTTCAACATTTTAAGTTTTTAACACTGATGAGCACATTATGCTTATGAAATTATGAGTTTAAAATTTAATATTTATTAAAATTTAAATTATTTTTCATTATACTGGATTCAATTAACATATTGTGAGGAACACAATGTACATGATTAGTAAACAACTATTACTAGTGCTTCAGAAGGAGAAACACTAAAGTATTACAATGGCAATGAACTTGAAGCCAACAAGAATTGTGGCAAAAGTAAGCTTTTGGACCTTGACATTCGTTCTTGAAATCTTGAAGTCTTGGATCTGTGGATCTTTTGTCAACTGCAGCAAGCCCCTTGATTTTGATAACCTGAAACCAGAAGACACTAAATCTGATAGCGTTATAGACGCAATGCTGAGACAAGTGATATTCACTCTGTCCTTAAGACATTATTTTTCCGTATATATCCTTTTACGGTAATGGAAAACTGTCTCCCAAGATAAAACAACAACTAACACATGAACAAAGGAAACTCAAGTGTTTCTCAAGAAGAAACTTGAGTGTTTGAAAGAATGCTTAGAGAGTAAGAGTTTCAGAAAATCTGAATATAAGTATGAGTGTTGTTCTTCCAATTGAGTCAAAGACCTCAATTTATAGTGTAAGATTGATGACCTCCTAATTAACCAAGTAATGGCTTTCAATAGCCATGTAATGACACTTATTGAGGGGTTACAAGTCATCCAAATAATGTATGAATTCAAGTTCCAAGTAATGGAGGTTCCATGCTTCAAAACCAGCCCAAAAGTCCAAAACTTTTCATCTTCTGTCGGAAACGGTGACAGTTTTGTCTTAAGTCCTCTTCTCTTGTGATTGGTGCTCGGGAAAATTCTTGATACTTACTTAGGATTATCCATAAGTCCAATTTTATTACAACCTAAGTTCATATCTTTAAACTATTGTTTACAATAGTCCAATCTTTAAACGGGAAGGTAAATGATCCAATTTCTAATTTTAGAGTGTAGGGAATATAAGTTTTTAATGAAAACACTTCATATTCCAACCCTTGCTTTATTCACTTTTATTTAGAAATTATCTAAACACATTATGGACAAGGAATAATTATTACCTTAGACCTTTTGGATTCTGGCCCACGTTAGTCCCCTCGTTGGACTGACTGTCCATATCCTCTTTACCATTCTTTGTCTGGGACATATGTAGGCCCTCTGCCATAAGATAAAACAACATATTCAGCCTTTTCCTTTTTTCCCAGTTGATATCCTCCACCTCTCATGGGCGCTTGTTTCCACCACTCTCGGGAGCGGTGACACTAACTCTTCCTTGATCCTTAGCCTTGCTAGCATGACTATCAGCAGTATCTTAAAGCTCATCCTTAGAGACAGAGATATCACCTTTGACGAAAACAGATCTGTAACTATCCTCAAAGAGAGATCCAAAACTAGGATCAGATTTGTTGACTAGGACAGTGTTTGAACTATTTACAAAACTGTTAACATAACTAGTTTCATCAAGAAAACTACAACTAGATTTGAGATCATATCTGCTGGCAAACATCTTTCACTAGTACAAATAATGTCTTAAGATTGTGAGGAACACAATGGATGTACGAGAATAGTAAATAACCATTACTAGTGATTCGGAAGGATAAACACTAAAGTATTACAATGACAATGAACTTGAATCCAATAAGAATTGTGGCAATAGTAAGATTTTGGACCTTGATATTCGTTTTTGAACTCTTGAAGTCTTGCATCTGTGGATCTTCTATCAACTGCAGCAAGCCCCTTGATTTTGATAACATCAAACCAGAAAATACTAAATCTGATAGCGTTATAGAGGCGTTGTTGAGTTGAGTGATAGTCACTCTGTCCTTAAGACATTATTGCCATGTATATATCCTTTTAAGATAATGAGCAACTGTCTCCCAAGATAAAACAACAACTAACACATGAGCAAATGAAACTCAAGTATTTCTCAATAGTATATCTAGGGGATCTCTCTATACATATAGATTTATTTGTTGGAATGATATGATCGGCTAGCCGAAAAGAATCTTGAGCGTTTGAAAGAATGCTTAGAGAGGAAGAGTTTCAGAAAATCTGAATATAAGTATGAGTGTTGTTCTTCCAATTGAGTCAAATGCCTCAATTTATAGTGTAGGATAGATGACCTCCCAACTAGCCAAGTAATGACTTACAATAGCCATGTAATGACACATATTGAAGGGTTACAATTCAGCCAAATATGAATGAATTCAAGTGCCAAGTAATGGAGGTTCAATGCTCCAAAACCTGTCCAAAAGTTAGAAATTTTTCGTCTCCCGTCGACCTCACTGCCTGTGAAGTGTCGCGGCTCTGCCTGGGAGGCGCCACGGCGCCTGAGTCACAGTAGCTGACTGTCAATTAGAGCTGCAACTTTGGCTGGAGGCGCCGCGGTGCTCTTACACCGCGGCTCCGACGAGGCTGCGCCGCGACCCTTCATGGATCCACGACGATTTCCGACTCGTTTCATCTTTACACTTCGTACACTTCTTCCTTCATTTACCAATGTGGAACACGCGTCATTTAACCAACAACCTTTTATGTCTCAAACATTTACTCACATACCAATATCTCTTTTACTAATGAAATTTACGATACTTGGCATTACGAGTGCACGTGTGTGAAAACAACATTTCCGACGTGTGAGGCCTCAATTGTTCGAGTCATAAATAATGAGTTAAACTTAATTCCACATTAGTAAATTTCCAACTATCCCTTCTTGAAAGAGATTTTGGCGCACTCAGAAGGTACATTTCTCGGCGAACCGATGTTGCAACTGGATAGGTAGCCGTAGCTTTGAACCTTTCATTGTTGAATACCATCGGACTTACTTACTGTGTGGTGAACATGATGTCTTGAACCGTCAGTATTTAGCATAAGCCAAGACAACTGTACCAACACAACAACTTTCCTTACTCTATTCTTCTCAATTTTTGTCCGTTGTGGCCGTGGACACACTTGGATTCTTAAGTGCGTTCATTTGAGGCAGCCAGTCCTTACACTTAAATAGGTGGTCTTATACAAGTTACCCTTATATACCCCACTTCACAAGTGTTAGATGATGCGCGGTAAGATGCACACACTTTAAACGCAAGTGCACGTTATCGTGACAAGTAGTATAGTCTTTGATAAGACCGAATATCGCCTCAAGGATTAGGGTTCAATTACCAACTATCTATTTTCTAGTATCTATTTGGTGAATTTATGTTTGAATTGTTGTTTATAACTATGAATTATAAAAGCTATTTAACTATAAAGGTTTACTTCAGTTGTGATAGGGCTTCCATGTATCCTTACTATCCGCTTATGCTACTTACTAATGCATTAACTTATGGTATTCTTCTTTAGGAGAAAGCAGGTTTACGAAATCGTTTTATACTCCCGTTAGGGTTATATAAACACTCAACCCCAGTATCGCACCTTACCTAACTTTCGGTGATAAGGATAACTTTATAGGAGGATTAAGAACAAAAACCTAGTTGACCGTCACGCACAATGCGCAAAATTAGGGTTGTTAAGCCTCTCATCAACGCTACATAAATAATTGAGGTATTTTCATCCCCAATCCAAGAATGTCTACCCAACTTACAGCATATTCACAATCCCCCCTTTTCAGAACCTGATTAGAAATCATATAGTGATAATTAGTTGTCAATTAATTACCAAGAATTCAACTCAATTATTGGATAGATCTCTCAACAAGAAAAATAACCATAAGCAATGCATTAATTCATAACATAAGTTTCTAGTAATTTAACATGGAAAGCCCTATAAGAGAATTAGTTCCTAGCCATGAAGATGACAAGAACTAATTCAATGTTCATCATGCAAAACTGAAATAAAGTAAAGAAAAGGAAAAGAAAGTACTAAATTAATGGTATCCAAACTCCAAGCCAAAAGTCTTGTGTTGTGCAAGAAGGGGAACCCTTAAAAACTGCCTAGGGTTCTTCTTTTATAGGCTGAAAACCGCCTCCCTCTTTTCCTTCGTGCCCGACCGAATTTCGTCAAAGACCTAATTTTTCCGCGTCGGCGCTGCCCTGCATGCGCGCGGCCACGGAAGTTCTGCAATCCGGGTGTTTGGCGCGCGTCCCGATATCTGCATGCGGAGTCGCGCACAGTATCTTCTGTAGCTCTCGGATGTTTAGCGCGCGCCTCGCTTTGGCGCGCGGCTGGATCTTCGCAGCCTCTCGAATAGTGGCGCGCCGCTGATCGCAGGAGCGCCATGCTGGTCTGGATTTTACCCTCGTCGCCACTTTCTCTGCTTTCCACTCGCATCTCCTCTTTTGCCCTCTTTTTGCTCCTTTTCCGCCATTTGGCCATTTTAACCACTTTGACTCAAAAGAAAGAAAAACTATCCTAATACGACACTTATATGTGCAAAATGGGACAAAAGACTAACTAAAACTGACTCAAAAGGTGTATATAAAATACATCGATCAAATACCCCCAAACTTAACCTTTGCTCGCCTCGAGCAAAGATAGAAAGAAATAAAATAACAGACTCAAAAAAAAAAAAAAAAAAAAAAAAAGACTTACTGCCATTGATAACTTTTGCTGCAATCGTGTTAACTAGAAAAACATGAAGGTTAGCAAAATAATATGCAGGAACATATAGCATGAAATTTTCAGCACACTAAACACATGAAGCTAAATATTTCGCAAACTCATATTCATCATGCTTTAATGGAAGTCAATATACTAAATCATGCATGTAAATTCAATAATTCCTATGGAATGCTTACTTGCTATTCTCCACTAATTCTGGATATGCATAAAAGAAATCTTCAGGACTTTAAGGGTTGTAATGTAGGCTTAGGTAAGGGTTGGTAAAAATAGGCATTTAGGCTCATTTTTGTGTACCATAAGCTCTTTTAGCTTTTCAATATTTCCCTTTTTTTTTTTTTTTTTTTTCTTTCCTTCACTTCGATTCTATCTTTTCCCTCTTTTGCTTTGGGAGAGTGAAGTATATAATAATGACAAACACCCCCAAACTTAGGCTTTTGCCTATTTCTTATTACTTTTTTATTGGGGTGCAACAAGCTCATTCACTCTTTTTGTCTTTTTTTTTTAACACAATTGATTCCACTACTTCACATTTTTACTTATGGCACAATCTGTGGGAATATTGGGGTGTCAAAGAAGAAGTTTCAATTTTTAGGCTCAATGGGGCTGACTAGGGATACTTTTAAAGTACGGGATAGAAAAGAATGGTAAGAATTTGCTATCAAAGAAATGCCTGAGTCATCTCCCTAACATGCATATCCTAACTATTTCGCCTCAAATAGCAAGCAATCATAACACATAAGTATTTATCATTTAGCATGCATAACTCAAGCAAGAAACTCCAAATAGACAGATTCTATGAGTTTTTGGTATATCTAACATAAATGTTTAGATAGTTGCTTCAATTCCGTTACATTATTTCACCTTACTTCACTAGGTGTTTCTAGCAACTACAACAATTATGATCTTTGACAGACAATTATGACTCAAAAAGAAAAAATTTTGGTGACTCAAAATAAACATAAAAACAATCAAAAAGACATAACATGACACATAAAGAAAACACCCCCAAACTTAAATTATACATTGTCCCCAATGTGTGTAGACTCAAAGACAGTAAAAGAAATATATACTTACAAACTTTGGTTAAAATGGTG
Source organism: Przewalskia tangutica (assembly GCA_029844215.1). Taxonomy (NCBI): domain Eukaryota; kingdom Viridiplantae; phylum Streptophyta; class Magnoliopsida; order Solanales; family Solanaceae; genus Przewalskia; species Przewalskia tangutica. The sequence goes on along the minus strand of CM056739.1, from coordinate 10,113,187 downwards.
GTGGTGGCGGTGGATAATGCATCGACCATTGGTTGAACAAGGAACTCAAGTCGTTGATTTGTTGCCTTGTTTCTTGCTGTCCTTGTACCATCTGTGTCAAGGTCCGTGATCATCCTCAGCTGATTCTGATACAATTGCTCCATTGTGGGCATTGGAGGTTCTGCTCCTGTGGTTGGCCTGTGGCTAGGTCCTGCCTCATATTGAGCCCCTATTTCAGGCTCATCTTCGTCCATGGCGGCCTCTGCTGCTGCTGCTGCTGCTGGTTGTACTCTCCGTCTGGCTGCTGGGGGCTTGGGTCTGGGAAAGAGTGCACTATCCCATAGGACACGGGCAGTTGGTTTCTTTCATGAGTGTCGGTGGGTAGTTTTGGAACCGCACTCATGTGACATAACCTGGTGATAACTGAGCCATGCCCCAATCCTCCTGTTGTTACCAACCTGCTGATTTCCTCAATGCTCTGCACTATTTCTTTCCCCACATCAATCGTCAAACCCTCATAATTCCATATATCATTTTAATCCTCTCCTCTGGCACTCTGGTGAAGTGCGTGGATGGGATCACGCGGGCGCTGACGAAATATAGCCAACCTTTGGCTACTTTGTTGAATTGGCACCTGTTCAGTGCTCTTGACCCATTTCTTCCAATATCAAAAGCAGCTCCCTGGTAGCTCACGGTGTTTGCGACGATATCCCAGTTTATGTTGTCGGTGCTCCTAGACCATGTTCTAAAATGGCTCCGATCACCAATTCCTCCTTCAACATCAACTGTTTTCAATTGTATATTGATAGCTTCTGCTGTCACGGGCACATAGCTTCCCCTTACAAAACATCCCCTTTCCACCTTCTCCGGAAAATTGGCATAAAATTTACGCACCATTGTCGTGTTGGCTGGTGCTATCTTCTCCGGGTTCACAAATTTTCCCCACTCCCTTAGCTCAATCATCGCCCGAATGGGCTCATAAACATCTCCTTCCCCAAATGACTCCCTCTGGTAGTCCATTCCCCTTTCTTATATTATAGGTCTGGTCTCAAGCTTTTTGTATCTTTGGAAGGCTTCATAGCTCACAAACCTATTTTCGTCATATTGTGGGGTTGGGGTGGATGTGGAGCCTCTTATCTTCCTGGTGGCCATGGTTAAAACGGTTTCTGGAGCTTACAATTTTAGTGGCACAAGTGTTTCCTACACAATTAACAACTAGCAGCGAACACAACACCCCCAAACTTCAACTTTTCTACCCAATACCCACACTCCTTTTTTCTACTATTTTCTCCAACTTCACAATCAACTTTTCAGTACCCCAACTACTTCAACTACAGTACTCTTCAAACTACTACCTCCTGTGACTTTAATAAAGGACTCAAGAACAAAAAAAGATTACCTTTTTGATTCAAGCTTGTTCTTGCTTCAATTGGTGGTTTGAGGCTATGGAATGGAGCTTTGTTGGTTGAGATGGCTAAGGGTTTTTGGGAATTTAAGAGTTTAGGTTGTGGTTGGGTTGGATTTGTGGAGGATTTGTGGGCAAATTTCTGAATTTTCGTGGGTTTTTGGAGAGGAAGGGTTAGGTTTTTGAATTTGGAATTGGGGAAAATCTGATTTTAAGATTTGGGCGTTTTTAGCCATGGCGCTTAAACATCTCAAGCGCCTTCGGGACTTTGCGTCGCGACTTATTACTGGAAGGCGCGCCTAATTTCACTGGATTTTGGCGCCGCGCTCGCTCTGAAGGCGCGCGCTTAAACTGCGCTGTTCGATTCTTTTAGCCGCGGCTACCCGATTTTCTGGGAATTCTGGCTTTTCTTGATTTCGCCTTGATTTATTCCTCAGACCTATCAATCACAGCACAAACACAAGAACCCAAGACCGTGAGATTGTTCTAAAGAAAAAAATAGAATAAACTAAAGACAGAAATTAAAATAACATAATTGAAAACGTTGGGTTGCCTCCCAACAAGCGCTGTCTTTAACGTCTTTTAGCCGGACGCAAGTTCCTTAACCTTAATAACCCTGGGGTGGATTAAGCCCCCAACCTATCCATTTCCTCCACATTTGGCGTTTTCTTTTTCTTCTTTTCTTCTTAGTATTATCAGTAAGGGGGAGTTCAGGAATACTTACCTCCTTTAGTGGCATTTCAGCAAACCATGCCTGCTTTCTTGGGCTCATCGCTCTTTGGTTGACTTGTATTGGCTCGCATGGGGTTTGATGGTGCTGATTGCAAAGCACCCACTTATTGTTGGTGGCTCAATGACGTGTTTAAAAACTTTAAACACCATTTCTTCAGATTCCACCCTTAGTGTTAATTCTCCTCTTTCAACATCAATCAAAGCTCTCCCCGTTGCTAAGAATGGCCTCCCCAATATGATAGGGATTTCCGCGTCTTCTTCCATATCAAGAATGAGGAAGTCTGCAGGAAAGAAGAATTTTCCTACTTTCACAATCACGTCCTCGATCTTGCCTCTTGGATGAACCAGCGTCACCGCTTGGCTAGTTGCAGCTTATCGCGTTGGTTTGGCTTCACCCAACTCCAATCTTTTAAATACTGATAGGGGCATTAGATTTATACTTGCCCCTAAATCACATAGAGCTCTGTTGCAAGTTACCCTGCCCACTGTGCAAGGTAGTGTAAAGCTCCCTGGATCTTTTAGCTTTGGTGGCAACTTTTTCTGCAAGATAGCACTACACTCTTCTGTTAATGCTACTATCTCATATTCCGCCAGCTTTTTCTTCTTCCCCAAAATCTCCTTCATAAACTTGAAATAGGAGGGCATATGCTCTAGTGCTTCTATGAAAGGTATGTTGATATGCAGCTTTCTGAATGTCTCCAAATATTTGGAGAATTGTTTATCAACCGCCTTTCGCTGTAGTCTCTGGGGGAAAGGGATCTTCTCTGTATACTCCTTCTCTGGAGTTTTCTCTACTGTTGGGCTCGGCTCAATCACCTTCTCTTTTTCTAACTCTGTTTCCTTCTCAACTACTGGCTGAGGTGACTGCTGCTCCAACTGTCTTCCACTTCTCAACTGCACTGCCTGACACTGCTCCCTCGGATTTACCTTTGTATTGCTTGGCAATGTCCCCTATGGCCTGCTGTTTGCCTGTTTTGCTAGCTGACCCACCTGTGTCTCCAAGTTTCTGAACGAGGATCTAGCTTCTGTCATGAATTGCGTCTGGGCATTGGCAGTCTTGCCGCTGCCACTTCGTCGACTTTTCTTTCGAACCGGCATTGAATCGCTGATCTTTGTGGGGCTTGAATGAAGGGTCTTGGTCTGATTCGCTTTGGTTCTGCATCGCCCCTATACCGATTCTCGCCCTCGATCATCGTTCTGCTGGTTAATCGATTCTCGCGTTCTTGGTACCGATTCTCGCTGGTTCTGCTGCCCCTGGTCTCCTCTCCATGAGAAATTTGGGTGGTTCCTCCACCCTTGATTATAAGTGTTGGAGTAGGGGTTGTTCTGTTGCCTCTGATAATTACATATGGCCTGACACTCTGCCTGCTCCATGGGTATATTGTTGGGATCCGCTGAAGGACACCTATCAAATGTATGTGGGCCACCACATATCTCACAGCTTTTAGGCATCTGCACCGCATTGATCGACATCAGATGTTTGCAGAATCGTTTCGCTAGAGGGCCACTGGGCATTCAAGGCGAATAACATCTATTTCATGGACTCCCACTGTTCTTCTCCCATTTGTCGACCTCTCTTCCGTGACATGGTTGTTAGTGGCCATATCTTCTAATAACTCATGAGCGTCGTGGGCTGTTTTCCTCATGAATGCTCCACCCGCTGCTGCATCTATGATAGTTCTGGTTGTACTGCTCAGCCCGTTGTAGAAGATGTGGACCAATTTCCACAACTCAATGCAATGGTGTGAGCACTTTCTCTGTAAATCTTTGAACCTTTTCCAAGCTTCATATAAGGACTCTCCATCTGCTTGGTAGAAGTTGTTCAACTCCCCTCTTAGTTTTGCTGCTTTACATGGAGGAAAGAACTTGGCTAAGAATTTCTGTGCCAGCACGTGCCATGTGAAAATCGAATCGGCCGGCAGGGAATTCAACCATACTTTTGCTCTATCCCTGAGTGAGAAGGGAAAGAGCCTTAATCTGACGGCATCATCAGTAACGCCGTTATATCTAAAAGTTGCACATAGCTCCAAGAAATTAGCTATGTGCATATGTGGATCCTCCATGGCGATCCTCGAATTGCATGTGCTGTACCATGCTCAAAATCGCCGGTTTTATCTCGAAGTTGTTGGCTCCTATTGCAGGGAGCCTAATGCATGTCTGTGCTCCATTCACTCTTGGCAGCACATAGTCCCCCAAACTCCTTTCTGGCTGGATTTGGACTCTTTCCTCCACATCTATTGGCATTTTCCGAGGCATTCCTGGATGGGGTTGATTCTCTCCTAACCCTTCTCCCATCCCGTTGTTGTTCTGAACGCCGTTCATCTCTAACAAGGTTACAAGCCGCTGATTCTTTCTGTTCTGTTTGCAGGTTTTCTCAATTTCTGGATTGAAGGGAACAAGAGTGTCTGCTCCTCTTCTCCTTCGCATAAACTGACTTCCTGAAATAGATCAAAAACAGACAACAAATCACGGCACCTCGAATTTTTCAAAGAAAAACGTAAAAATTAAAAATAAAAATAAAAACCAAATTAGAAATTAAAAATAGATAACTTTGATATTGAACTAATGCCTAATCCCCGGCAACGGTGCCAAAAACTTGATGCGCGGTAAGATGCACACACTTTAAACGCAAGTGCACGTTATCGTGACAAGTAGTATAGTCTTTGATAAGACCGAATATCGTCCTCAAGGATTAGGGTTCAATTACCAACTATCTATTTTCTAGTATCTATTTGGTGAATTTATGTTTGAATTGTTGTTTATAACTATGAATTATAAAATCTATTTAACTATAAAGGTTTACTTCAGTTGTGATGAGAATAGGGCTTCCATGTATCCTTACTATCCGCTTATGCTACTTATTAATGCATTAACTTATGGTATTCTTCTTTAGGAGAAAGCAGGTTTACGAAATCGTTTTATACTCCTGTTAGAGTTATATAAACACTCAACCCCAGTATCGCACCTTACCTAACTTTCGGTGATAAGGATAACTTTATAGGAGGATTAAGAACAAAAACCTAGTTGACCGTCACGCACAATGCGCAAAATTAGGGTTGTTAAGCCTCTCATCAACGCTACATAAATAATTGAGGTATTTTCATCCCCAATCCAAGAATGTCTACCCAACTTACAGCATATTCACAATCCCCCCTTTTCAGAATCTGATTAAAAATCATATAGTGATAATTAGTTGTCAATTAATTACCAAGAATTCAACTCAATTATTGGATAGATCTCTCAACAAGAAAAATAACCATAAGCAATGCATTAATTCATAACATAAGTTTCTAGTAATTAAACATGGAAAGCCCTATAAGAGAATTAGTTCCTAGCCATGAAGATGACAAGAACTAATTCAAAGTTCATCATGCAAAACTGAAATAAAGTAAAGAAAAGGAAAATAAAGTACTAAATTAATGGTATCCAATCTCCAAGCCAAAAGTCTTGTGTTGTGCAAGAAGGGTAACCCTTAAAAACTGCCTAGGGTTCTCCTTTTATAGGCTGAAAACCGCCTCCCTCTTTTCCTTCAGGCCTGACCCAGAATTTCGTCAAAAGACCTAATTTTTCCGCGTCGGCGCCGCCTGCATGAGCGCGGCCGGAGTTCTGCAATCCGTCGGGTGTTTTGGCGCGGCTCGATATCTGGCTGCGAGGCCGCGCTGTATCTTCTGTAGCTCCTCGGATGTTTAGGCGCCGCGGCCCTGCTTTTGGCGCCGCGGCTCTGGATCTTCTGCAGCCTCTCGGAATAGTGGGCGCCATACCCTGATCAGTAGGGCCATGCCACTGGTCCAGATTTTACCTCGTTCGCCACTTTCTCTGTTTCAGCTCTGCATCTCTCTTTGCCCTCTTTTTGCTCCTTTTTCGCCATTTGGCCATTTTAACCACTTTGACTCAAAAAAAAGAAAAACTATCCTAATACGACACTTATATGTGCAAAATGGGACAAAAGACTAACTAAAACTGACTCAAAAGGTGTATATAAAATACACCGATCATTAGACACAATTACAAATTTCCCTAAACCTAACCTCAACCGGTGAATATCACTAAAGGTTTTGGAAACTTAACCTCTACCCACCATGCAGGTAGCACTTTAAGGTCTATCGCGGGAATGAATTTGGACTCATGTTTCTTTACAGAAATCATCATCTGAAGTGTTCTTGCTTCCACCGAAGCGTTCAACTGAACGTTTACAATTTAGTTTTCCCGTTGAACCTAATTCATGGGATCTCCAGTCAGTAAAGTTGGGTATCCACTGTATCAATCCTTATTATTTGGGTTTTACGCCAATTCCCCTAGACGGGCAGAACTCTTGATATTCGGATATGCCCTTAGTTAAAGGATCCGCTATATCTTTTGATTAGTGTTAAGTGTATTTTGTATACAGTTTTGAGTCCTTTTTAGTTAGTATTTTACTCTTTTATTTTGCGTTTAGCATAGTGTTAGGTGTGTTTCTCTTTCGTTTGTGTCACAACGGTCATAAAGGAGAAGATACTACTTCTGAGGATGAAATGAGCTTAACTGAGGATGAAAATTGCACAAGCACATCCCAAAGAATGAAGCCTAAAAAGTGCCAAAAAGAATAGAAGAAATCTGGCGACTTCCGACAAAAATCAAAGAGGCACCGCGGTGCCAGGCCACGTAGCACTGCGGTTCCATGGGACCGCGGTCAAGAAAATTAGCACCGAGGCGTAAAAATTGCCGAAAGTCCAAAACTGAAACACCGTCGAAGGCGGTCCTGTCTAGAGGCACCGCGGTTCCATATGTCCAGTGAGCTACAATGGTTTCAGAAGAATTAGCACCGCGGTGCCGACTCGTATTTTCAGAAAAGTTGGGTTAAAAATTGGACAAGGGTAAAGGGGTCCGAAGCAAGGTTTTTCTCATATATAATTATCCTAAACTCTGTCATTAATTGATTATCATACATTGGAGAGGAGAACGACGGCTACAAGCGACAATTAGAGACATCTTATTGTTCAAGTTATTTTCTTTTCTTTACTTTATTTCAGTTTATGTTGGATCTTGTATTAGTTTTTGACATGACAATGTTTAGGAGCTAATTACTTTAGTAGGGTTTCCATCGAATCTTCTTGAAGCTCTTTCATATAGTTAATGCATTAGTTTTTGAGTTCTTCTTCAGCGTATTAAGATCTATTCAATATTGTTATGATTGTTTGATAATTAACTAGCTATTAATTGTCATCACTTATATGATTTCGAATCAAAGTCTGAAAAGTGAGATTTGAATATGCTGTAATTGTCTAGACATAGGTTAAAATTGTGGACGAAAGTACCCCGATACTTGTGTAGTAATTAAAGGTTACTGTTCTTAATCCTCCAGTGTGGTAAAACTTATCATAGAAATATAGAAGGTTTCTGCACTAGGTTGAGCTCTTGTATGTCCTAACCGGAATATAATGACAGATTAGTTAACCTGCTATCTTAATAAGAAGAAGAATCATTAGCATTGCATTAACACGTGAAAGAGTGGATAGTTGAGGAGATTGGAACCATATTTCCTTCATAACTGTTATAAACCCAAAGTATAATCATCTTTAGTTTATTTTCTGCACCTAGTCATAATTCTTAGTCATCAATCTAAAACTAAAGAACGTCAACCAAATAGATACCATAGAATAGATAACCGGTACTTAATAAATCAGTCTTTGTGGACGATAAACTCGGTCTTACAGATCTTTATTACTTGAACGATACGTACACTTGCGTAAGCACTTAGAAATATCGCAATAAGTTTTTGGCGCCGTTGCCGGGGACCGGCGTACTGTTAATATCGATCTATCTATTCTTATTTCTAATTTGGTTTTTATTTTCATTTTTTTATTTTTTTTATTTTGCTTTAGTGTTGTTTGTCGTGATTTGTTTGCTGTTTTTTATTAGTCTCAGGAACTTAGTTTATGCGAAGTAGGAGATGAGCTGGAATTTCTATCCCTCTAAACCCGGAGATTGTGCAGACAGAACAGGAAAGAGAAAATAGCAGCTGATTCCTTAGCAATGGGAGATCAACGAAATAATAATGTGGGGGATGATGAGTTACCGCCTGTTTTAAGACAAGTCCCTGCAGAAAGGAGCTTGGAGAACTATGTGATGCCAACCATTACAGGAGTACAGACTTGCATTCGGCTTCCAACGTTTGAAGCCAATAATTTCGAGATCAAACCAGCCATAATGCACATGGTTCAGAGCTCAGTTCAGTTTGGGGGTTGCCGTCTGAAGATCCTCATCTGCATCTAGCAAACTTCCTGGAGCTGTGTGCAACATTTAAATACAATGACGTTACTGATGATGTCATCCGGTTGAGGCTCTTCCCAATCTCACTCAGGGAGAGAGCAAAGTGCTGGTTGAATTCATTACAGGCGAACTCCATCACTACATGACAAAACTTAACCCAGAGGTATCTTGCCATGTTCTTCCCTCCATCCAAAGCAGTAAAGATCAGAGGAGAACTTAATAATTACTATTAGATGGATGGAGAGTCACTTTATGATGCATGAGAGGTGTTTAAAGACTTGCAGAGAAAGTGCCCACATCATGGGATTGAGACGTGGATGCTAGTCCATATATTTTACAATGAGATGTGTGGTACAACTCGTACCATCATTGATATTGTAGCAGGAGGTACGTTTATGAGAAAGAGTGACAATGAGACACATGATTTGCTAGAGGATATGACCACAAACAACTATCAGGGGGCCGATGAGAGAACAATAAACAGTAGGAAAGTGGTTGGGGTTCATGAGCTAGATGCTATCACTGCATTGACTGTGCAGGTAGCTACTTTGACCAAACAGATGCAGCAGAGTACCATGACAGTTAAAACAATTCAGACATCAATAAACTGTGAGATTTGCGGGGGTCCCCATACTTTTTATAGGTGCACAGCTGATGCGCGATTTAATGCACACACTTTAACGCAAGTGCACGTTGTCGACTTAAGTAATATAGTCTTGAAGACCGAGTTATCGTCCTCAGGGATTAGTGTTCAAGTACCAACTTCTATTCTTTGTTATCTATTTGGTAATCGATATTTGAGTTGTTGATTATGACTAATAATTATAAAGACTAATTAACTATGTGTTTTTCAGTAATGAGGGAGATAGGGCTTCCAAGTCTCCTCAACTATCCACTTATATTACTTATTAATGCAATCAATTATGGTTCTTCTTCTTTTGGAGATAGCAGGTTTACTAATCCGTTTTATACTCCCGTTAAGGCTATATAAACACTCATTGATGGCGCTCCTTTATACCTTTCGGTGATAAGGATGACTCTATAGGAGGATTAAGAACAAAAATCCATGTTAACGCTACACAAGTAATTGAGGTATTTTCATCCCCAATTCGACCTATGATTACCCAACTACAGTATAGTCACAACCTCCTCCTTTCGAAGTTTTATTAGAAATCATATAAATAGTGATAATTAATGATCAAGTAATTACCAAATATTCAAAACAACTATTGGATAAATCTCAACAATAAGAAGAACAACCATAAACATGCATTAATTCATAAAATAAGGTTCAAGTGAATTGATATGAAAAACCCTATATTAGAATTAGTTCCTAGCCATAGACATGACAAGAACTAATTCAATATCCAACATAAAACTGAAATAAAGTAAAAGAAAGAAAGAAAATTACAATAGAATGGTCTCCAATCTTGAACTCCAAGATGTGTTGTGTTTGTGCAAGAAAGGGAACCCTTGAAAACTGCCTAGGGTTCTCTTTTTATAGCTTCAAAACCGCCCTTAAGGGTTTCCTTCAGGCCTGGCCCATAAATTCGTCAAAAACCTGATTTTTCCCGCGTCGGCGCCGCGGCCCTGCTACTGGCGCCGCGGCGCCGGAACTTCTGAAACTCTCTGATGATGAGGCGCCGCGGCTCTGCAACTCTGGCATGCGGGCGACTGCGCTGGAACTTCGAATGCCTCGATATTGGCGCCGGGCGCTCGCCTGTTGGTGGGCGCGCGGCCACTGCAACGGTGTCTCTGCCTGGTTCGCCACTTTCTCGCATTTTAAGCTCTGGAACCTCCACTTTTGCCCTCTTTTCGCTCCTTTTCCGCCAAAGAGCCATTTTAACCAATTTGACTCAAAAGAAAGAAAATCTATCCTAAGACGACACGTATTTGTACAAAAAGGGACAAAAGACTCACTAAAAACGACTCAAAAAGTGTATATAAAATACACTGATCAACAGCAGTGGATCCGAATAATGTGCCTATGGAGCAGGTTCAGGCAGTGAGGAATTTTCAGAGGCCCTACAACAATCCTTACTCCAACACATACAATCAGGGGTGGAGAAATCACCCAAACTTTGCTTGGAGGAATGAAAAAGGGCAGCAAGCACAATTTCAAGGCCAAAACCAGAACCAACATCCACAAGAGAAGCCCGATGAGCTAAAAGCAGCATTGCTAATACTTACAAATTTGCAGACCCAATTCATGATAGAAACTAGGTCATCTATCCAAAATTTGGAGGCACAGGTTTGACAGTTGGCAAACATGCTGAACAATAGAGAACAAGGAAACCTCCCCAGCGATACTGTGGTGAATCCAAGGGAGCGATTCGGAAATAAGCCCGAGGAAGCGAAATGCTTAGAACAGGTTGCACCCAAATCAGTGGCTGAAAAAGTGAGAGAGTTGGAGAAAGCAGCTGAGGCAGAGAAGGAGGGGGTTACTGATGACCACCCTATTTTAGAGAAGGCTCCACCCGCCCACCCGCAGTGATGAGGGAGTATACTGACAAAATTCCTTACCCTCAAAGACTGCAAAAAAAGTCCTTAGACGAGCAATTTTCCAAATTTTTAGAGGTCTTCAAAAAACTTCATATCAATCTCCCATTCATTGAAGCTTTGGAGCAGATGCCAACTTATGTGAAATTCATGAAAAAGACATCCTATTTAAGAAGAGAAAGCTGGTGGACTATGAGACAATAGCGCTGACAGAGGAGTGCAGTGCTATCTTGCAGAAGAAACTTCCCCCTAAGTTGAAAGATCCAGAGAGTTTCACCCTACCTTGCACCATAGGGACTGTAACATGCAAGCAAGCCTTATGTGATTTGGGGACAAGTGTCAACCTAATGCCCCTCTATGTGTTCAAAAGACTTGGTTTGGGGGAGGCAAGACCAACCACAGTCACCTTGTAGCTAGCTGATCGCTCAGTTGTGCATTCCCAAGGAATTATTGAAGATGTGTTGGTACGAGTGAGTAAATTCATCCTTCCTACTGATTTCCTCATTTTAGACATGGATGAAGATGAAAATATGTCCATGATCCTTGGGAGACCATTTCTAGCCACAGGGAGAGCCCTCATTGATGTTGAAAAGGGGGAGTTAAAGCTCAAAGTTCAAGGTGAGGAAATTGTGTTTAAAGTTTTCAAGCAGCCACTGAATCTCAAGTCGATGCTAGATGTTTTGTTGTTGGTGTAGTTGATAAAAATGGTCCTCATGAAAGTTCCAAGGGTACTGATGCCCTTGATGGTAAGAATTATGCACCCGTAAATGATGTGGTGGATGGGAACAAGAGAATGAATCCTCCTGAAATAAGCCCTGTGAAAAAGAAAAGGAGAAGGAGGAAAAAAAAAGGGCTAAAATGGATATGCGGAGGGGACACTCTACCCCCTTGATTTAGTAAGTAACCTGCGTCTGGCTAAAAGACGTTAAAGACATCGCTACTTGGGAGGCAACCCAATATTTTAATTATGTTATTCCAATTTTTGTTTTAGTTTATTTATTTTGTCTTGAACAGTCTCACGATCTGATATGTTAGTATTGTTGGATGACAGATGAAGGAAAAGACTCACTCCGAAGGGCGAATGGTTAACAATGCAGAAAACTGAAGACACTGGAATTTTTCGGCAATTAGCACCGCGGTGCTTTGAGCAGAACCGCGGTGCCTCCTTCGGCTTTGTGCACAGTAATTTGGCCTTCCTCTCAGACCTCCGCTATGACCGTTATGTTGTGTCAGTAAGTTGTCCTCATTATTTTTAATCTCCACACATTGGGGACAATGTGTCGATTAAGTTTGAGGGGTGTCTTATTTTGTTTCGAGTCTTTTTGTTGTTTTATGTGTTCATGAGTCATAATTTTTTTTTATGGAGCAAGCATGTTATAGTTGCTTAAGATATTGAGTGGATAAAGTGGGATAATGTAATGGAATTAAAAGTGATAATATGTGTGCTTAAGTTAGATATGCCAAAAATTCATGACATCTAATTATTTGGGATATTTGCGCTTAGCCTGTGTGTGTCAGTTATGGAAATAAAGGTTGAAAATCTGTTTGCTTGTTATTTGAGGCGAAATAGTTAAGATGTACATATTTAGGAAAATGATTCAGACATTTCTTTGATAGCCCTTCCTACCATTCATTACCTATCATGACATAAATTGTATCACTAGTCAGCCCCTTTGAGCCTAAAATAAGATCTTTCTTTGACACTCAATGATTCATTTGTGGTGCTATAAGTAATATTTCAAAACTCTTGGAATGAAAAGTGTTGAAAAAGAATAAAAAAAAGAGTATGAATTTGATGCACCCCAGAGAAAAATATGTAAAAATCTAAGTTTGAGAGTGCTTGTTATTTATAGTGTATCTCATTCTCTCAAAAGAAAAGAGGGGAAAAAATAGGTATGAAATTGAAAACAAAGTCAAAAAGAAGGAAAAAGAGTTGAATGAAAATGCTTATGGTACGTAATTGAGCCTAAATGTCTACTTTTACCTACCCCTTCCTAAGCCTACATTACAACCAGTGAAAGTCCTGATGATCTTTAATATGTATGTCTATGATTAGTGGAGAATAGCAAGTAAACATATCTATATCGTTTGGGAAATATGAAAGAGATTGACATACATAAGTCAGGTATTTGTATTTTCAATTGATCATGATCTGAGTGAATTTACAAAATATCTAACTCAAAATTCTAGATTGTTAATTATTCATGTTATGTATGTTCTAACATATTAGCCCAACTTTCATTCATGATTTTGAAGAAGCATCGCTATAACTATTTGATCCATTGCATATAGTCTTTTATTTAACTTTGTTTTTATTTTTGTTTTTGTTTTGTGCTTTACTCGAGGGCGAGTAAAGTGTAAGTTTGGGGGTGTTTGTTAAGTGTATTTTGTATACACTTTTGAGTCTTTTTTAGTTAGTAGTTTACTCTTTTATTTTGCGTTTAGTATAGTGTTAGGTGTATTTCTCTTTCGTTTGTGTCACATCGGTCATAAAGGAGAAGATACTACTTCTGAGGATGAAATGAGCTTAACTGAGGATGAAAATTGCATAAGCACAGCCCAAAGAATGAAGCCTAAAAAGTGCCAAAAAGAATAGAAGAAATATGCCGACTTCCGACAAAAATCAAAGAGGCACCGCGGTGCCTGGCCACGTAGCACCGCAATTCCATGGGACTGCGGTCAGGAAAATTAGCACCGAGGCGTAAAAATTGCCGAAAGTCCAAAACTGAAACACCGTCGAAGGCAGTCCTGTCTAGAGGCACCGCGGTGCCATATGTCCAGTGAGCTACAATGGTTTCAGAAGAATTAGCACCGCGGTGCCTGCCAACGGAATCGCGGTGCCGACGCGTATTTTCAGAAAAGTTGGGTCTAATTGGACAAGGGTAAAGGGGTCCGAAGCAATGTTTTTCTCAGATATAAATACCCTAAACCCTGTCATTAATTGATTATCATACTTTGGAGAGGAGAACGACGGCTACAAGTGACAATTGAAGACATCTTATTGTTCAAGTTATTTTCTTTCCTTTACTTTATTTCAGTTTATGTTGCTTGTATTAGTTCTTGACATGACAATGTTTAGGAGTTAATTACGTTAGTAGGGTTTCCATCGAATCCTCTTGAATCTCTTTCATATAGTTAATGCATTAGTTTTTGAGTTCTTCTTCAGTGTATTAAGATCTATTCAATATTGTTATGATTGCTTGATAATTAACTAGTTATTAATTGTCATCACTTATATGATTTCGAATCAAAAGTTTGAAAAGTGAGATTTGAATATGTTGTAATTGTCTAGACATAGGTTAAAATTGTGGACGAAAGTACCCCATACTTGTTTAGTAATTAAAGGTTATTGTTCTTAATCCTCATGTGTGGTAAAACTTATCATAGAAATATAGAAGGTTTATGCACTAGGTTGAGATCTTGTATGTCCTAACCGGAATATAATGACAGATTAGTTAACCTGCTATCTTAATAAGAAGAAGAATCATTAGCATTGCATTAACACATGAAAGAGTGGATAGTTGAGGAGATTGAAACCCTATTTCCTTCATAACTGTTATAAATCCAAAGTATAATCATCTTTAGTTTATTTTCTGCACCTAGTCATAATTCTTAGTCATCAGTCTAAAACTAAAGAACGTCAACCAAATAGATACCATAGAATAGATAACCGGTACTTAATAAACCAGTCTCTGTAGACGATAAACTCGGTCTTACAGATCTTTATTACTTGAATGATACGTACACTTGCGTAAGCACTTAGAAATATCGCAACAATTAGTAATCAAGGAAGTGTCACTCATGATGATCAACTATCATACAGTCTTATGTCTCCGACAAATATCTCCAGACGTCATCATATGTGCCCTTCTTAACGCCGACTAGCTAATCATAGTGTATAACTGATGAATGCACAAGTTTCTCCCATAAGGGTCATCCTCTAAGAGGTCGTGAAGTTACCCAACTTCTCACCATGCTTTGTCTAAAACGATAAACTCCGATTCTATCACGAATCAACCGATTCAAATTTGCTTAGAGGATTTTCCAAAGACACACCATACACATCCACATGTGGCTGTGGTGTTATTTAAGTCTGATGTCCAGTTTGCATCAATGTGTTCTCCCAGAACCACTGGACATGCAGAATATCATAATCCGTAGATAAGTGAATATTTCAGATATCTTCATATCCGATTTAACACCTTTTATCGATTATTTCCAATGAACCTTAGTTCAACTCTTGTGAGCCAATACCAGGTCATCTGTAGTGTGTAAAGTACATTGAACTACATGTGATCTACGTCTACCTCTCCTGGAATATGGGTGCACCGTGATTCCAATCACTTTCCATGACTAATATCTATTGGTGACGTCGACGAGACTGTCAAATACCTCACAAAGGAGTTTGGAGTTAAACAGTCTGTTAGATGTCTTAGGAATTCCAATTCCTAAGATGTCATCTGTAATACCTATATCATTTCATGTCGAAGCATTATTTTAACATACTTTTAGTTTCTAGGATCGAACTAGGACTACTACTTGTGATCAACATGTAGACTATGTAAAGGCATGTCACGACGAACGAGTTAGAGTTACCATTCATAGAAACATATTTGTCACACTCATTAATGGAGAAACCTTTCGATAGTAAAGTACTATCAAAGTTTTTGTCTCATTGATTCGGGCCTGTTTCAGCCCGCATAGAGATTTGACAAGTCAACAAACTTTATTCTCTTGCCATGGAACCACATACCCATCGGGTTGTTCTGTATTCATTTCTTATTCCACTTTCTGACTGTTGGTTTTCCAACAGTTGGCTTTCTAACTTCAGAGTCAATGTTTCTATTATCAGATTCATTATTTCTGTTTTATCTAAAACTTCCAGGACCAAAATGTAACCATTTCAAGGACCAAAAAGGAAGTTTAGGAAGAAGCCAAACAGTCCATCAAACCAACTCTCCGGTTAGGAAGGTTGTCTCAACATCTATGTCACGCAAGACTACGGTGGCCCTGGATGTCAAGCTATTTACAGAGAATAACTTGTCCAAGTAGCTGAGGTCTTATACTCTCCAATAAATCCACATACTTCATACTCAATTTGAATATCCACTTTTACGGCTCAAATGTTCTTTTCCCGGAGGAAGATCAACCATCACACAAGTATTGTTTCATTTTATGGAGTCTAATTATCTCTTTTGTAGCTTCTTTCCAAAGCAGTGCTTTTGAAGTTGACAATTCTTCGTTAATTGTCCAGAGTTCATTCTCAACCATATAAGCTATAAGGCATGGAACAAGTTTTTTTCGCTTATTTTTGCTCTGTCTCGGTTCAACACCTAGAATCCATGAGTTTTGTAGATCTGGAACATTAAGTTCTGGATAGTCAGCAACTTCCGAGTCTTATAGAACTGGAACATCTAGTTCCGGACAGTCAGGAACTCGCGGGTTCTTGTTAACCTCGAGCAATTACTTCTTTTCCCTCCTTAAGAAAAGTTATCTTCAAAGAATTCAGCATTCTTTGACACCAAGATGCGATAAACACTACTATTATTTGCAAATCCGACGGATATGTAATCTACAGTCTTAGGTCCAACTTGACATGTTTTGGTATTCCAACCTCCACCAATCCACCCTATATTACAACATTTGTAGATGGGGTCATTTCCATGTTTCACATGGAGGGTTATTCTTATCCTTATGCGGAGTTATGTTGAGAATCGTATTAGCAGAAAGGATCACCTTACCACACATATCTTGGACGTACAGATCTACGTTTGGATAACACCGTTAGACTGAGGTGAGTAAGGAGCAGCCACTTGATGAACGATGTTTCACATTCTCCCTCTTTATCCCTACGAATTCCTCAATCCGTATGCTTTTCAACTTCTGCTTTGAAGCGCTCATCCGCTTCAATTTCATCTTTGCTTTTCAACAAACAAAGGATGTAATATCTTGTACCATCGTCAATGAAGGTCACAAAATACTTGTCTTCCCTTCTATTTTGTACTAGCTTTAAATCACCCATGTAGGTGTGACTGAGTTATAGAGAAGTGGTGCTTCTTTCGCTATTATTTCGACGGAATGGAAAGGTATTTTGCCTCTTCGCCTACCTCTCATTCAACTTGAGGGTTTATATCGACAGACGACAACAATCTCAACTCAGTTAGTTGTTGAATGACTTTCTATTTAACGTATCTTTATCTATGATGGAATAGATGCACGGACAATAATGCCATTCATTTGGCTACAGTCATACTGTACCATTTTTAATTATTATAGACCTGTTGGACTAGACTCAAATCAGTTTGACCAACAACGTTCCTGTAACCAAGTTTGGGACATGTATCACCTCTTTTTAGAGTTATCAAATTCCCTTAAGTGAGGACAAACTCTCCAAACCCTTCTACTTAGAGGTAGCGTTGCTTCACATGAACAATATCTTGCTTGTGGTTAGATCGTAACCAGATCATATGTGATCTAGATACTCTGACCCACTTCAGTTGCCATGGCAGACTGAGTGTCCAACTCTTTTCTGCCTTTCTTTTGGCCTTCAGATCATTTAAGATCTGGAAACTCTTGCCCACTCCAGTAGCCCGTAGGCTTTGTGTGACTTAGTGTCCAATATCATCCTATCGAATGAAGGATCTTCTGTCAGAAATGGTGACAGGTTTGTCTTTAGTCCTCTTCCATTGTGATTGGTGTCCGGGGAAATTCCTGACGCTTACTTAGGATTGTCCATTAGTCCAATTTTATTACAACCTAAGTTCATATCTTTAAACCGTTGTTTGCAATAGTCCAATCTTTAAACGGGAAGGTAAGTGATCCAATTTCTGATTTTAGAGTGTAGGAAATATAAGTTTTTAATGAAAACACTTCATATTCCAACCCTTGCTTTATTCACTTTTATTCAGAAATTATCTAAACACATTATGGACAAGGAAGAATTATTACCTTAGACCTTTTGGATTCTGGCCCACGTCAGTCCCTTCGTTGGACTGACTGTCCATATCCTCCTTACCATTCTTTGTTTGGGACAGATGTAGGCTCTCTGCCACAAGATAGAACAACATATTCAGCCTTCTCCTCTTGTCCCAGTTGATTTCCTCCACCTCTCGTGGGCGCTTATTTCCACAACTCTCGGGAGCGGTGACACCAACTCTTCCTTGATCCTTAGCCTTGCTAGCATGACTATCAGCAGTATCTTAACGCTCATCCTTAGAGACAGAGATATCACCTTTGACGGAAATAGATCTGTAACTATCCTCAAAGAGAGATCCAAAACTAAGACCAGATTTATTGACTAGGACAGTGTTTGAACTATTTACAGAATTGTCAACATAATTGGTTTCATCAAGAAAACCACAGCCAGATTTGGGATCATATCTGCTGGAAAACATCTTTCACTAGTACAAATAATGTCTTAAGATTGTGAGGAACACAATGGATGTACGAGAATAGTAAACAACTATTACTAGTGATTCGGAAGGATAAACACTAAAGTATTACAATGACAATGAACTTGAAGCCAACAAGAATTGTGGAAACAGTAAGCTTTTTGGACCTTGATATTCGTTCTTGAACTCTTGACGTCTTGGATCTGTGGATCTCATTGTCAATCGCAAAGAAGCCCCTAGATTTTGATAACTCAAAACCGTAATACACTAACTGGAGCAATAAGTATAGAGGCGCCACGAGTTGAGTGATATTTACTCTGTCCTTAAGACATTATTGCCCCATATATATCCTTTTATGGCAATGAGCAACTGTCTCCCAAGATAAAACAACAACTAACACATGAGCAAAGGAAACTCAAGTGTTTCTCAAGAAGAACCTTGAGTGTTTGAAAGAATGCTTAGAGAGGAAGAGTTTCAAAAATCTGAATATAAGTATGAGTGTTGTTCTTTCAATTGAGCCCAATGCCTCAATTTATAGTGTAAGATAGATGACCTCCCAACTAGCCAAGTAATGGGTTTCAATAGCCATGTAATGACACTTATTGAAGGGTTACAATTAAGCCAAATAATGGATGAATTCAAGTGTCAAGTAATGGAGGTTCAATGCTCCAAAACCATCCCAAAAGTCAGAAACTTTTCGTCTTCCGTCGACCTCACTGCTTGTGAAGCGCGTCCGCTTCGCTCGGCCAGCGCTACCGAGCCCAAAGAGTCGATCGCCAATTAGAGCCGCAACGATTTTCGACTCGTTTCATCTTTACACTTCGTACCCTTCTTCCTTCATTTACCGACGTGGAACACGCGTCATTTAACCAAAGACCTTTTATGTCTCAAAGTTTGCTCACATACCAATATCTCTTTCACTAATGAAATTTACGATACTTGACATTACGAGTGCACATGTGTGGAAACGACGTTTTCGACGTGCGAGACCTCAATTATTCGAATCATAAATAATGAGTTAAACTTAACTCCACATTAGTAAATTTCCAACACATATCTCATATAAACAACATGTACGTCCCTCTTGAATTCAAGAAGCTGCAGGTTCTAAACAAATTAGTGGACCGCATTTGTTTTAACTGTGCTAGAAGTAATATAATACTGATCACTGGTTAGAAGTAAATTACAGTATGATATTTGTTGTTTTGTACACCAATTCGATATAAGATGAGTAAAATGAGTCGTACGAAATTTTGCGATCTTCTAAAAAGTTTACCTTAATTTTAAAAGAACTTGTGCTATGCGTATTTTTGCTGAAACCAACGGTAAACTGTAAAGTGCAAGATAAAGTAAAGAACACTATATTTTTATGTGGAAAACACCTTGGCTCAAGGTGTAAAAATCATTACCTCGATATGATTCCCAAATTCCACTAAGACAACAAACCAAATTTAGATTTCAACCCAGTAATCCTACGACTTAATTAACCCCAACAATCACTCGATTGTTGTATCATTGATCAAGTTAGCTCTAACTTGAAATACAATACACAAATTTGAGATTCAACACTAATTCAATTCTTATCAAGCTTATTTCATTTGGTAATCATCAAATACTAGCTCTAAAATCAATAATTTATCAAAATTTGAAGCTTTTCCAAATTTAAATGGACCACATGTTCTTTTGAAACAAAATTAGTGAATAACTTAAATGATCATCCAACTATAGCAAAATCTTCACTAAAGTCACTCATGTTTATATTATATCTGAAGGAATTTGTTGGGTGTAAAACACACAAGTAAGGCACAGCGGAAGTTTAAAATTTTGAGTAAACTTACTTGCTCCAACAAACGTTTCTGGTATGATTATATGATAATTCAAATCTGCAAAGACATAAAAGAAAAACTTACAGTTTATGCTTTTAATGTAGTCTCTACTAAAAGGTGCGCACGCGATTGTCAATCTGGGTGCAAGCCTTGCTTCGGTATATTCCTTTGCCCAAGAAAGATAGAAAATCTTGGCAGAGGTTTGAGAGAATTTATTTCCTGAACTCTAAGTTCAGAAAGTCGAAAAAAAATGAGTTATCTGAAATTATGGGTTAAGTGTCAAATATATAGTGGAGGAAACCATAAACCAAATCAGATTTGGATCAAAGCCAAGACTGACCCAAATTCATCATGGGCGGTTGAACTGGGCCCACTGTTATGCGACTTCTTTATTTATTTTCTGCACGTTTTAGTTCTAATTAAATCCAAGATTTAATTTTAACTTAATTAATTAATTTTCATCAAATGAAAATTATCCCATAATTTATTATAAAATATCTTGATTCAAAATCCGATATTTTACATTCTCTCAATATACACTTAGACCGAAAAGACAATCGACTTAGTGTGACCATTTAGGCCTTCACACATTGGCACTTGATCAAATCAAGGTTCACACTAACTCCTGCACACGACGGACCCAATATGTGAAGACGCTACAAGACTCAAGTAAACAAACCTCTATGTGAGATGATAAATTCCTTTCATTCGCGACACACTCGATCAAGCTTAAGATTTGTCAGGTGTCTATCCAAATGGCTTGATCACTTTATCTCATCTATATTAGTCGACAACCAGACCATATCCTAGATATGTCTCTTGCATCGCCAATGACTCGTCGACCTAACATCTCCGGTGTCGAGTGTTCTCTCAAAATTCCAATCGAGGAATGAATCCTATTCTCGCTCAACTACCACCTTCAATCTACTTCAGAATGCACCCAATACAAGCCGCCTCAACCTATAAGGCATTTGAGCTTAGACAGGATCAAAGTGCATTGCTCCGTAAACAAGGCGATATTGACCTCAAGTCTAAGGACCTCTATCTCTCACATGCTGATAATACTCTAGACATGTATAACAAATAGTTTATCAGCAGGGTATGCCAATACTCCTCTAAGAGTATCCATGTGTCCATCACTAGCAATTATTGCTAGCAGTAAGTGAGATATACTACATTCTCTAAGAATGTGATGCATACCACATGTCGACTTATAACATATCATTGATATCCCATTCTCAATGATCATTAGTCTAGGCTATTTTAAGAACTACACTCTATCATTAATATCTCACACTATTAATGACAATGTAAGTTCAAGGGATGCACATTAATGAATAATATAAACAATCAAATAATAATTCAATAATTGCAAATGTCAAGTATATATTAATCTTATTAATAATATGAATGTGTTCAAGTACATGTGCTCATAAAATGATTGTTTCTAGGACATATATACTTTCAATCTCCCACTTGGCCTAGAGTCAATCACCAATGTATCTAATGTCCATGTTTTCGAAATGACCATTATGCTTGACTAAGCTTAATGGTTTAGTAAATGGGTCTGCTAGATTATTTTTGGTGGGAATGTAGTCTATCTTTATTTCTTCTGTCTCCACCATCTCCCTGAGTATGTGGTATTTCCTTGGTACATGCTTGTTTCTATTCGTTGATCTTGATCCTATAGCTGAAGCATATGGGATTCTCTTCATGCGTTCAAGTTCTGCAACTGTGGAAGGACAATCCTTCCTTGACAACTTGATGCCTTGACCCATAGGAAGATTCCATTTCTTGGAATTTTCCATAGAGAAACGTTTTAGCACTTTGTCTATGTATACGCATCGTGATGTACCAACAATCTATTAGGTCTATCTCTGTAGATTCTAATTCCAAGAATGTAGCAGGCTTCACCCAAGTCCTTCATCATGAAGGTTCTGGATAACCATTCTTTGACTGATTGCATGAGAGCCTTATTGTCTCCCATTATCAATATGTCATCTACATAAATAACAATGAAGACAATGCTCTCATTTGTGCATTTACTATAAACGCACGAGTCTTCCTTGCTTCTAACAAAGTCAAACGATTTGACTGCTTTGTCAAAACAAATTTTCCAACTCCTTGAGGCTTGCTTAAGTCCATAAATGGACTTTTGTAGTTTGCATACTGCTTTGGGTTGAGTCTTAGATGTAAAACCCTCTGGCTGTTGATCGGTGTATTTTATATACACCTTTTTAGTCAGTTTTAGTTAGTCTTTTGTCCCGTGTTGCACATATAAGTGTCGTATTAGGATATCTTTCCTTTCTTTTGAGTCAAAGTGGTTAAAATGGCCAAATGGCGGAAAAAGAGCTAAAAGAGGAGATTCCAGAGCTAAAAACAGAGAAAGTGGCGAACGAGGCTGAAACCTGCATCGGCCGCGCGCCTGATCCGAAGTAGGCCGCGCGCCACTATCCCGAGAGTCGCAGAAGACTCGGCGCATGCGCTAAAAGTGCTGCGCGCTAAACATCCGAAGTTACAAAGCATGCGGCGCGCTCGCATGCAGAATCGGCCATGGCGCCAAATCACCCGACGGATTGCAGATGTTCCGGCCGCGCCTGTCTCAGGCCGCGCGCCGACGCTGAAAAATTAGGGTTTCAGATGGATTTTGGGCCAGCCCGCAGGAAAAGTTGAGGCGGTTTTCATAAAAGGAGAACCCTAGGCGCTTTTAAGGTTCCCTTCGCACAACACAAGGCTTCTTGCTTAGAGATTGAAGACCATAGTCTAGTAATTTATTTTCCTTTTCTTTTCTTTATTTCGCTTTTGTATGATGAACACGGGATTAGTTCTTGTCATGTCAATGGCCAGAACTAATTCCTCTATGTGGCTTTCCATGTTGAATCTCTAGAAACTTATGTTATGATTTAATGCATGCTTATGGTTATTCTTCTTGTTGTTGAGATCTATCCAATAGTTGAGTTGAATTCTTGGTCATTAATTGTCCACTCATTCTCACTATATGATTTCTAATCGATTCAAAGGGGATTGTGAATATGTTGTAAGTTGGGTAGACATTCTGGATTGGGGATGAAAATACCTCAATTATTTATGTAAGCGTTAATGATGAGGCTTAAAACCCTAATTTTGCGCATCAGTGCGATGATTAACTAGGTTCTTGTTCTTAATCCTCCTATAGAGTTATCCTTATCACCGAAAGGTAGGTAAGGTGCACATCGGGTTGAGTGTTTATATAACCCTAACGGAAGTATAAAACGATTTAGTGAACCTGCTTTCTCCAAAAGAAGAAGACCATAAGTTATTGCATTAATAAGTAGCATAAGCGGATAGTGAGGAGACGTGGAAGCCCTATTCTCATCACAACTGAAGTAAATCTTTATAGTTAAAATAGATTTTATAATCCTTAGTTAAAAACAACAAATCTAAATATCAATTTACCAAATAGATACCAAAAAATAGATAGTTGGTAATTGAACTCTAATCCTTGAGGACGATATTCGGTCTTATCAAGACTATACTACTTGTCACGATAACGTGCACTTGCGTTTAAAGTGTGTGCATCTTACCGCGCATCAGCTGTATCATATACACCTCCTCAATTAGATTATCATTGAGGAAGACAGTTTTAACATCCATTTGCCAAATATGATAATCATAGTATGCAGCTATAGCAAGCAAAATCTGAATAGACTTAATCTTTGCAACAGGCGAAAAGGTTTCATCATAATCGACCCCAGACCGTTGATTATAACCTTTATCCACCAATCTTGCTTTATAAGTCTGTATTTTTCCATATGCATCAATCTTCTTCTTGAAGACTCATTTGCATCCTATGGGTCTAACCCCTGTTGGCAAGTCAACCAAGTTCCATACTTGGTTTATGTACATAGACTCCATTTTGGATTTCATGGCTTCTTGCCATCTCTGTGAATCAATGTCTAACATTGCTTCATTGTAGGTAGTAGGCTCATCATCATCAGGAATATCTATCTCATTATGTGTTTCAACAAGGAGATTGAGTCTTTCAGGTGTACGATGAGTCCTAGTGGTCCTACGGAGTTGAACATTCTGCGCTTCGATGTTTGTATTTTGATTTTGAGAAGATGTTTGTGTGTTGGACAATCCACCACCTCGAGAACTTTCAGAATATCATTTTGAATAGGATGATGCACAACTATTGTGTCATCTATCATCATTGGTACGCAGGTCTTGCATTTACGCAAGATCCTCACAACACTCCCATCGGGCCGGGCGGCGACTCTAAGTACCCAATCATCATCAAATACTCCCACCGAATCCTTGTCTAGGTTATTTGACAAGGGTTCATTCTCTACATTATTTTGTACTTTTGAATTTCTTCAAGTTCTATCTTGTTGCAACTCGCTCTTGTAGACATAGTCTTCTTCGAGAAAGTTGCATTTCTGAAACAATTACTTTATGTTCCTCGTGAAGATAGAAGTAGTACCTCTTGTTTCCTTAGGATACCCTACAAAATAATACTTCTCACTTTTAGATTCTAATTTGTCAGAGAGCAACTTCTTTACATATGCAGGGCACCCCCAGGGTCGCATGTGTCTAAGTTGGTCGCTTTGCCATTCCATATCTCATATGGAGTTTTCAACCGACTTTGATGGAACTCTATTCAAAATGTAGATTGAGCTTTGCAATGCATATCCCATAGGTATGTTGGCAGAGAGAAGCTCATCATGGATCTAACAAAATCTAATAAGGTACGATTTCTCATCTCAAAGAACACCATTCATTTGTGGCGTTCCGGGAGGTGTCCATTCTGAATGGACTCCATGAAGCTTCAAGTAATCTAGAAATTCTTTACTTAAGTACTCACCTCCTCGATCTGATCGAAGAGTTTTAATACTTGTTTCAAGTTGCTTCTCTACTTCTGACTTGTACTCCATGAATTTCTCAAAAGCTTCAGACTTATGTTTCATAAGATACACATGCCCAAACCTTGAGAAATCGTCTGTAAAAGTGATGAAATAAAGAAAGCCTCCCTTAGCTTGAGTTGGAAAAGGCCCACATACATCGGTATGGACTAACTCAAGCACCTCTTTGGCACGTACTCCCTTCCCAGAAAGTGATTTGGTTGTCATCTTTCCTCTTAAGCAAGATTCGCAATCACCATATGACTCTAAGTCAAATGGTTCTAAGTAATCTAATTTCCTCAATCTTGTTATCCTTGATTCATTGATGTGACCAAGTCTGCAATGCCATAAGTAGGTGGGATTTCTTTGATTACTTATTTTAGCTCTTTTATTTTGTATATTGAAAATTTCATGGCTACAGTTTAGAACATACAATCCATCCACAAGCGAGCATTTCCACAAATAAAACCTTTATAAGATAAAACATAGTTTCCATTGGTAATATGCGAAAACCCTCAATGTCTAACATAGGGATATAAATAATATTTCTCACAAAGACGGAACAAAATAACAATTATTAAGTTCTAAACAAAAGCCTAAGGTAAATCTAGTCTATAAGTCCTCACGCTGCTCGCATCAACTCTAGCTCCATTGCCAACGCCAGATCTACTTTCCAAGGTCCAACCTTTCACACATTAGCCCTCGCACATTATTACAAATGTGCGAGCCACAAGCGTATACAATACCCAACAAAGTGAGAATTAGTTATAGACATATTTATTTCAATAACAAACATACCTTGTCCAACAGGCCAAGACTGTGCCTTGTCTCCCTCGGGCCGCATACCCTTCTTCCAATGTCTCTTTCTCTTACAATTGAGGCAAACATCAGCAGCTATCTTGGTCTTCTTTCGAGCAACTCCTTTAGGTTTCATAGATGTGGGTTTGGCGGCAACCGCCTTACCCTTCTTCTTCTGCATATTCTTACCCTTAGGTTTGAACTTGCTAGATGAGCCCACCATGAGCACACGCCTTTACCTTTGGAGGTGGACGACTCAAGATCTTCAACATATTATGAAGTTCGGGAGACTTGCTTGCTCCATTCATGTTGTAATTCACAATGAAGTTCTCAAAGAAACCAGAAGCGAGTTCAAGATTAGATTAACAAAACATTCGCAGTGCCTTCGCTTCAATCAAGCCAACCTCTCAATTAATCCAATCATCTTCAAAACATGTTGTGACACCCGACTTCTTCGTTTAGCTTACACTTAAAGAGATCTCTCAACAGTTCATACTCCATTGTCTGAGACTGTGAGTCATAGAGACTCTTCAAATGTTCTAGCATCTCGTTGGGGCCCATATTTTCATGCTGTCTTTGTAACTCTGGAGTCATAGAAGATAGCATAACACATTGTGCTGCAACAGCATCATCAAGATATTTCTGATAGGCTGTTTTGTCAAACAGAGCATACTCTTCAGAATCTTCAACAGGGACTGTAGGGAGTGATGTATCCAATACATACTCAATCTTTTCTAATCGCAGTACCAAACACATATTTCTTAACCAGTCAGGAAAATTGGCTCCATTCAACTTGTTCGTTTCAACCAACATTTTAAGTGACAGATTCGACATTGTAACTGAAGAAAAGATAGACTTGAAATTTTAATATAATTTCTATTTAACACATTCATTAACTAACTAACTAACATGGTCTTTAGTTCAATTAGCTCCCACTATTTTAACATACTCTTTTACCCCATAAAGAATACGGACTCATATCAAATACAGTCATAATGGGCCAAGATCCAAACTCATGTTGTCTCCGCGTTTGCTGAGGCTGATAACTTCAACAACACGATCTGGTAGGTCTCTAAATCAATTGCAAACAATTTGCAACTCTTGGTTGACCGAATGTTCTAAACAATTCGATCTGCGTCCCTCGGATGTCCGACACTGGGGCGCCAAGACAGCCTAGCAAGTCAACCCCGTTATACGACTGCAATTATGTATCTAAGTGGGCTTAGCCTTCATCAAGCAAACACTGGGGTGTAAATACTCACGAAATTTTATCACCTACTACAACATTTATATGCATCTATGAAAGGGTCTGAGTCTTCGTAGACTTAGAGCAAATGCTGGGGCATAAATACTCATCTCGCCGAAAAAGATTTTGCACCACAATCAATTATAACGGACGACGCGTTCATTTTAAATGAGACTTGTATTAAATTTGGGGAACATTTTAATTTAGGGTTATGACCAAGATCAACTATTATATCATACATCATATGACATCCTATCATGCAATTTCTAAACATATTTAGATGGGAAACCATCAAACCCAATAGGCATGATATAAGATGGTTTTAATCATATACTGGGCGCCGTCTACCCAAACAATTATAGCGGTCATTGAAAGTAAACAATTGATGGGCGCCGCCTACCTGCATAATAATCATGACTAAAAATACCGGGCGCCGCTACCTGCATATATATTTCATGACTCTATCTAATTATTTAAATGACAATCAATTAAACAATTAGGAGAAACAATTAATTTGTGCACACATTATCAAATAATATGCTAAATAACAATAATTGTGGGTTAATTAATTTTGTTTCAATTTAGAAAATATTTAAATTCAAAATTTATACTCAATTTTCAATTTTCGGAATTTTCTCGCTTCATCCAAACAAATTCCTTAATAATTCGAAATTAAAATTTAATTTTCGTGGTATTTCGCAATTTTCGTAACCTTAAAATATTTACAGATTTACCCAGGACCAAATCGCTTTTCAAATTTACAGATTGACCTGTGATTGAATCACGATTTAAAAACTTTTATAATTTCAGAAAATATCTCAGGGACTAATTTGTAATTTTCAGAACTTAAATATTTTCAGATTTGTTAAAGGACCAATCTACAATTTAAAAACCCTAATTTTAATTGCAAAAAAGTCCTTATACTATTTCAAATTTTCAAAACCAATTTCAACCCCAAATCAAATTTGAGATTCGGATTTCGGGGCAAAATTGACGGAATTAAAACACACCAAGCGATGGCACACATCGAGACGAATTCACCGGTGGTTTTCACCACTGATTTGGTGGCCCACTGCGGTCGGACCGAGACGCCACGTGGTTCTAAAACCGCTTACGGTGGTTCTTTTCCGATCATCGTTGCCGTGTAACACTACCACCATTAGATTCCTCTCGTCGAGACGAACACGATGATATTATTACTTTCTGATTTCGTCGCCCGTGGTGGCCGGAAACAGTCCCGCCGTCGGCGGTTTCCGGTGTCTTCATCGCGTTCCGCCACCTCTCAACACCTTTATCGACCATCTTAAAAAGTGGATTTCTCGATAATAGTGGAGACGGTGTTAGTACACGTCGAATCGCCAAAAAAGTCACCGGAATCCGCCACTGTTCACGCTAGCGATCGTGACATCGTTTCACGCTTAATGAATAAGATCGCCATCGTTTCACTGCTCAAAGAAAAAAAAATTCCGAAAATCAGTTCTAAATCAAAACAATTAATTATCCCACATATCGTTATTAAAGATTATCGTATAATTATTAAACCAGCCTGCGCTCTGATACCACTGAAGGAATTTGTTGGGTGTAAAACACACAAGTAAGGCACAGCGGAAGTTTAAAATTTTGAGTAAACTTACTTGCTCCAACAAACGTTTCTGGTATGATTATATGATAATTCAAATCTGCAAAGACATAAAAGAAAAACTTATAGTTTATGCTTTTAATGTAGTCTATACTCTATACTAAAAGGTGCGCACGCGATTGTCAATCTGGGTGCAAGCCTTGCTTCGGTATATTCCTTTGCCCAAAAAAGCTAGGAAATCTTGGCAGAGGTTTGAGAGAATTTATTTCCTGAACTCTAAGTTCAGAAAGTGGAAAAAATGAGTTATCTGAAATTATGGGTTAAGTGTCAAATATATAGTGGAGGAAACCCTAAACCAAATCAGATTTGGATCAGGCTTCAAGACCTGACCCAAATCCAAATTGCAGTGGGCGATCGAACCGCCCACTTATCTTGACTCCTTTATTTATTTTCTGCACGTTTTAGTTCTAATTAAATCCAAGATTTAATTTTAACTTAATTAATTAATTTTCATCAAATGAAAATTATCTCATAATTTATTATAAAATATCTTGATTCAAAATCCGATATTTTACATTCTCTCAATATATCCTTAGACCGAAAAGACAATCGACTTAGTGTGACCCTTTAGGCCTTCACACATTGGCACTTGATCAAATCAAGGTTCACACGGAACTCCTAGACGGCGCCGGTGACGGACCCAATATGTGAAGTACGTTTACAAGACTCAAGTAAACAAACCTCTATGTGAGATGATAAATTCCTTTCATTCGCGACACACTCGATCAAGCTTAAGATTTGCCAGGTGTCTATCCAAATGGCTTGATCACTTTATCTCATCTATATTAGTCGACAACTAGACCATATCCTAGATATGTCTCTTGCATTGGCCAATGACTTGGTCGACCTAACATCTCTGAGAAGCTGAGTGTTCTCTCAAAATTCCAATCGAGGAATGAATCTTATTCTTGGCTCAACTACCACCTTCAATCTACTTCGTAATGCACCCAATACAAGCCGCGTCTCAACCTATAAGGCATTTGAGCTTAGGACAGGATCAAAGTGCATTGCTCCGTAAACAAGACGATATTGACCTCAAGTCTGAGGACCTCTATCTCTCACATGCTGATAATACTCTAGACATGTATAACAAATAGTTTATCAGCAGGGTATGTCAATACTCCTCTAAGAGTATCCATGTGTCCATCACTAGCAATTATTGCTAGCAGTAAGTGAGATATACTACATTCTCTAAGAATGTGATGCAGACCACGTGTCGACTTATAACATATCATTGATATCCCATTCTCAATGATCATTAGTCTAGACTATTTTAAGAACTACACTCTATCATTAATATCTCACACTATTAATGACAATGTAAGTTCAAGGGATGCACATTAATGAATAATATAAACAATTAAATAATAATTCAATAATTGCAAATGCCAAGTATATATTAATCTTATTAATAATATGAATGTGTTCAAGTACATATGCTCCTAAAATGATTGTTTCTAGGACATATATACTTTCAATATCAATAAAGTAACTCAAGTTAGACTAGTTTATCAATAAAGTCATTACAACCAACAAACTAAATGAATAAGTACATAAACCTTCCCTAATGTTTGATTTTGTACCACTTACTTCCTTCATGGTTATGACTTGAGGGGAGATTATGTAATTATTTCTTTATTTTTTTTTGTTGTAATGACTTTGTTGATAAACTAGTCTAATTTGAGTGACTTTATTAATATAAATAAACGTGCAAGTGACTTTACTGAAGAATTTACTATAGTTGGATCATCATTTAAGTTATTCACTCGAAGCAACATACATACTCTACCAGCTAACTAGAATTAATAATTCTTGTTAATGTTGGGTTTAGTGTTGTGACATTTTGTCAACATGTCATTTTTAGTACTAAGTTAAATTCAGAAATGTTGGAACAAATGTCACGACATTCGGACCAACATTCTGTAAAACAGTTTTGTATTACTTCACGGAACTGAAGCAAATCTCGTGAGATTTTTACCACGATAGAAAAGTGACTTGGCAACGTGATTAGGAGTTGATGAAAATTTTTGGGAAGAACAAGTCAAAGTTGTTGCTAAGCTTGGGGAACAAGTCTAAGAAGTTAGAGGATTTTGCTCCATGATCTTCTCCAACAAACTTTATCGGCTGCCCACTTTTCCCTCAACCTCTACAATAAGTCGATGAGCTTTTCAAGGAAGACTCTCTACTATAAATAGAGAGGGAAAAAGAGTGACTCGACATCCAGAATCAGATTACAAAAATATCAAGAGAGCTCTCGAGAATTCATCTCAGAAAATTGGATCACAAGTGTTGTCTGAGCGTGTCGACAACACTCTGTCCAACATTATAATTGTTGCTTAGATTCTAAATTTGTTCTTCATTGAAGCAATTGTAATGATATATTTTTTTATGTCTATTAAGATAGATTTTTCAGGCAGAAGTCATCTGCGACTTCAACTTTTTAATTCCCTTTATTTTATTTTATAAAATTGTATAAGTAATTTATTCAATTGTATTTAAATATATACAATACTTTTGGTCACTGACTGTCATAGGTTCTATATAACCTATGTAAATATTAAACCCTTGTGTTCTTCATTATTTTCGTTGCATTTTACTCTTCAAAGGTTTTTATGTTTTATCGAAGTGTTGTCAGTTGTGACGGACGATACTATCGTTGACATTTGCAAATTATATTGACATTCGAGTTAGTTTATTTTCCAGTTTATTTTATTATTTCATAGTATACCCCGAGACCCAACAAGTGGTATCAAAGACAACACTTAACACAATAAGTGCTTGGTCCTACTATTCAAAGTTATGGATCCGGCTAACCCAAATATGGTAGACTTCCCATTTTAGATGGTATAAACTATGCTTATTGGAAGATTTTCATACATGCTCACATCAAATCAATTGATTTTAGGGCATGGATATCTATAACCAATGGGTATGTTGTTTCAATGTTTCCGCTGGATGAGGAATGTGACATTCTTGTTAAACCTGAATCTGAATGAACGGCGGAAGAACCAATAATGTTAGCTTTAACGAAAAGGTCTTAAATGTAATTTTTGGATGGGTTGATCTTTATATGTTCAAGCTTATTCAAAACTACCCAAAAAACTAAGGATGCATGAGATACTTTACAAATTCATTGTGAAGGTAGCTCAAGTGTCCGTAGAACAAAGATACGCATGCTCATGAGAAAATATGAACGTTTAAGGGTGTAAGAAGGGGATGATATAAAATCTTATTTTGAAAAATTGATTGACATCTCTAATGAATGTCAAGTGCTTGGTGAACCATTAACCAACACTCAACTTGTTGAAAAGGCTCTCCGTTCTCTTCCTGGAAAGTTCAATTTAAAGATTTTTGTCATTAAAGAAGCTCACAATCTTGCTATTATGGACCTTCATACCTTGATGAGAATTCTCAAAACCTATGAGATGAACATTGAGAATCAAAGGGAACTATATAAGAGCAAGATGTGGCACTTCAAACTCAATCCTCGGAGACTCAAATCAATGAAGAGGATGCGAACCTTGAAGAACTCGGTGAAGGTGTTAATGTTGCCTTACTCACTCGAAAATATAATTCGATAGTGAGGAAGCACAACAATCAGAGAAATCAATCTAAATCTAAACACCATCAAAACTAAGACTTCAATCAAAAGCCCACCAAGTTCCTTCCAAGTACTCAAAAAGGAAGTCCACTGAGAAGAACCAATTTAGATCGTACCAAATTTGATCCCAAACAATTAGAGTCTGTGCAATTTCATGCATGCTCAGATTGGGGTAATTATGCTAATGAATATGCTAATACTCTTAGGACATTTGGTAAGAATTTGTGGGTCTCGCTTAGCGATGATGAAGGGGAAGAGGAAGGATATCAAGAAGTCGAATCACACACAATGATGACCACTATTTACGAACAGTCTCCGTCTGATAATGAAGATGTCGTCTGTAATGTTGCCTCAGATGTCACAATATTTTAGGCAACATCTGCAACAACATTTGCATCTCCAGCAACATCCGAAAGGTATGAATTCTTCAACTATCCTAATGTTAATTACTTTAATGATTTTATTTCTAGTGGCGAGGCTGAGTGTATGGATCAAGTTGAATGCAACGATGACATGATTAATGAATTACAAAGCATTTGTAAAGCCTTAATCATATAATTCAAGCAACTTGACACAAAGGTAAGATCTTTAACTCGTGAGAATGTAGTCTAAGAGGCACAATAACCCGGCTAGAGGTTGTACTTATAAAAAATGATACTGAATTTGTTAAGATTCGTGAAAAATTGGATTTAGCTGAAGCAACCTTCCGTAAGCTAAACTCAGGGACTTCTAAATTGAATGAGATACTCAGCTTTAGTAAATTTTCACATGCATATTGAGTATGAAAACTCTCTTAAAATATGCTCTAGTTTATTTGACAAAAATGAGAAAATATGCATTGTAAAAGAAAGAGAAATATGTAACAAATTCTCATATATGTCAAAAAATATAAAGTTTGTGTGTCATCACTGTAACTATCATAGACACTTAAAATCATATTGTTTCAAACTTCAAGATTTTGTGAGCAAAATGTTGCCTAAAAGGTTGTCCAACATCTCGGACAACATTCGAAGCAATATTTCTGAGCCGAAAGGTAAAACAATATTTTAAAAGAGTTTGGATTTCCAAAATGGATATAACTTGTAATGTTGTGATAACTGCTTTAAGAACTAACATTGCAGGTTCTTGGTAATTTGATAGTGGATGTTCTCATCACATGACAGGTACAAAAGCGTTTCTAAAGAACTATGAGTCATTCAATGAAAGTAACGTAACTTACGGAGGTGGCAACAAAAACAAAATAATTGGAAAAGGAATCTTGAATGTTCTTGAATTTTCAGCTTTAAGAAATGTCTTACACGTTGAAGGTTTAATGGCTAATTCGATTAGTATTAGTCAATTGTGTACTGACAATCTTGAGGTAAAATTTAATAAGAATGCTTGTACTAATGAATGTGTCATGTCAGGTACTAGAACAAGTGATAATTGTTGTCTTATTGCAGGACAAGAAACATGCAATAATGTCAAGATAGACTACACAACACTATGGCATCAAAAGTTGGGGCATGTCAACTACCACAATCTGGAAAAATTGGTCTCACATGAAGTGGGTAGAGACTTACCCAACCTTAGCCAAAAAGGTAAAACAGTCTATGCATATTGTCTACAAGGTAAGCAAATATGTATTTCCCATAATGTTGTCCAGAATGATGGACAACATTCAGGTACGTCTCACTGTTTTTAATTATTACACATGAATCTTATGGGTCCAATTTAGGTAGACAGTTTGGGAGGCATGAGGTATTCCTATGTGATAGTAGATGATTTTTCTAGATACTCTTGGATA
Organism: Przewalskia tangutica; assembly: GCA_029844215.1. NCBI lineage: Eukaryota > Viridiplantae > Streptophyta > Magnoliopsida > Solanales > Solanaceae > Przewalskia > Przewalskia tangutica. The sequence goes on along the minus strand of CM056739.1, from coordinate 10,079,156 downwards.
TATTTGTTGAAAGAAAAATCACAAACTTTTGACAAGTGTAAAATTTTGCACTCTAGAATTAGGAACTTGTTCTATTCTCTTATTTTTCGGATTAGGTCCGATCATGGAAAAGAATTTGAAAATAGACCTTCACAAAATTTTGTGAGAAAAAGAATTTTCCATTAGTTTTCTGCTCCCAAAACTCATCAATGGAATGTGGTAGCAGAAAGAAGAATAGAACAATGCAAGAAAAGGCTAGAGTTATGCTTAGTTCTAAAAAAAATGTCAAAACATTTTTGGGCTGAAGCCTTAAATACTGTTTGTCACATCACTAATAGAGTCTATCTAAGGCCTGAAACAAAGAAGACACCATATGAGCTAATACATGGAAAGAAACCTAATTTACGTTACTTTCATATTTTTGGGTGTATTTGTTACATTTTAAATGATAGAGATCAATTAGCAAAGTTTGACTTTAAGAGTGATAAAAGAATTTTTATTGGCTATTCCGAAATAGTCATGCTTATCGAGTGTACAATCTAAGGACAAAAACAGTACAAGAGTTTGTAAATGTTATTTTTGATGATTTTTAGCTGTTGCTAGGGCTGTTTATATATCATATCTTTTTCTTGTTCAGCTGAAATGATTTTACATGGAAAGCAACTGAAAATAACACTATAGTTTCAGTGGAAAATGTGGAGACAGTTGAAGAACCAGATGTTGCCCCAAAATGTTACCACATTCGAAGTAACATCTGAACCAGAACCAGAGATTACAGAAGATGCGGATGAGGAGTCAAATGCTGAATTGCTAGATTAAGTTCGAAGGGACCCCTCATCAAGGATTAGGAAGAATTATCCAACAGGTCAGGTGATAGGGGAGTTTTTTAGGGAATTAGAACAAGAGGGAAAGCACCACTAAATTACAAAGATATGGTAATGTATGTGTGTATGTATACCATATACCAAAAGGTTAGTCTTTCTTATTTTATATCTACTTTAGAACCAAAAAATATTTTGAAAGCACTTAAAGATGATTTTTGGATTCAAACAATGTAAGAAGAGCTTGAACAATTTTCTCGAAATGAAGTCTGGGACTTAGTTCCACGTCCAAATAATACAAATGTAATTGGAAATAAGTGGATTTTTAAAAATAAATCAGATGAATCGGGAACCGTTGTTAGAAACAAAGCTTGTCTAGTAGCACAAGACTATACTCAGGTTGAAGGAATCGATTATGACGAAACATTCGCACCAATGGCTAGAATTGAATCAATTAGACTGCTTTTTTCCATTGCCTGGTTTCTAAAAATTACTTTACACCAAATGAATGTAAAAGGTGCATTCTTAAATGGTTTTCTAGATAAGGAGTCTATGTTGAACAACTAAAAGGATTTGAAGATCCTTATCATCCACACTATGTATACAAGCTCAAAAAAGCTTTATATGGATTGAAACAAACTCCTCGTGCATGGTATGGTCGTTTAATTAATTTTTTTCTTGAATTTGGTTTTAACCATGGTGAAACTGAGCATACTTTATTCATTAAACATCATGGTGTAGATATTATTATTTTTCAAATCTATGTAGATAACACTGTTTTTGGTTCGACCTCATAGTCTTACCTAACAACATTTGTGAAGCAATGTCATCAACATTTGAGATGAGCATGATTGGGGAACTAACATTTTTCTTAGGCTTGCAGATTAAGCAAAGTGAAGATGAAATCTTCATCTACAAGAGCAAATACTTCAAGAATCTAGTTAAGAGGTTTGGATTGGAAAACGCTAAGCAGATAAAAACTCCAATGGGATCGTCGCAGAAGATATGTAAGGATAATTTTGGTGAAAATATCATTGTATCGATCTATGATAGGTAGCTTTCTATATCTCACTGTTAGTCGTCCTGATATAATGTTTAGTGTTTGTGTTTGTGCTCGGTTCCAAGTCTGTCCCAAAATCTTCCACTTAAATGTCGTAAAACATATTATTAGATATGTTGCCGGCACATGTGAGTTGGGAATTTGGTATTCCAAAGATACTAATCCTAATTTAATAGGGTATAGTGACTCAGATTGGACTGGTGATGTATGTGATAGAAAGAGTACAAGTGGAAGATATTTTTATCTTGGCAATAATCTTATTTCATGGTATAGTCATAAACAAAATTGTGTATCACATTCAACTGCTGAATCCGAATATGTAGCATCTGAAAGTTGTTGCTCTCAATTAATATGGCTAAGACACATGTTAGACGACTATGATTTTTCAAATAACATATTAGTTTTGTATTGTGATAATCTGAGTGCTATAAATATTTCTAAAAATCTAGTTCAGCACTCATGTACAAAACATATTGATATTAGACGTCGTTTTTAAGAGGTTTGGTGAAAAACAGCTAGTTCAAATTGAACATGTTGATACTCTTCATCAACTAGCTGATATTTTTACAAAAGCTTTGGACCATGAGAAATTTTCTAGTTTGAAGAAATCTCTTGGTCTTTATAATCTCTAAAAAGACATTTTTGGTGAATGTTGGCTGAAATGTCTCTAACATTTCGAATGACATTTACCTATGTAATATTATAATCTGATTATTATTGATGTATAGTGCATTACGTTTAGTCACACAAACATGATCCTTCAATTAGAATATGATTTCAAAGTGATACCGTTCTCTGCGATGATATCATATATCATAAAAATGGAGTATCAAAATAAGGCAAAGCCTTTATAAATTTTTGGCAACTGTGCAAAATGGGCAAAGCCCTTGAAATGATGCCATTCCTATTCTATATGAGTATCAAGTGCTTAAAAAAATTATGAGAATACTAAATAAGTATTCTTATTTTTGACACAAAAAATAATTTTGTATGTGTTTTATGATTAGATCAAGGACACGATGGAAAAATGTTACATTGGTCCAGTGGTTAAACTCATAAAATACATATAAAACATGTCTTTATTTGTTGCCAAAACAAAAAAAAATTGCAGATCATAATAATTGTATTGTCCAAAATGTTGTCAACATTGATGTTGATATTTTCAGATAATGATATTTGTTGGGACGTGCTCGTATCTGACTTTTGAAAAATTAGTTTTTTTATCTTTCCTATTTGTATGCCATATTTTTAATTGGAATTCAAACGTTAATAGGATAAGATTAAATTTCAAATATGATGTCTATCTTTTTATCCTAAGATTTTAGGTGCAAGTTTTTTAATAAAAATCAAACACCTAAAAATAAGGAATTTTACAAATTGTCAAGAGTATAAATATTTACCTCATTTGTTCTTCTTTTTAACATCTTTGTCTTTTTCGAAAAAGTAAAAATAAAAAAAAGAAGAGAAAAGATCACATCATTCTCAGTAAAACCCCTACCAAAACCGATGGAAACATCACTTAACTATTCATCCAAAACCCATAAACCCACTCCTCCGAACTCTCCCATAGAAACATCTCCTATGTCTGTCAACACCACCACTAACACACATATGAGCACCAGTCCACCACAGTGTACATCCATTGTTTTTAGCTCAGTTCAAGAACCCTTAGAAATCAACTGTCCTGGGGATGATAATAACATCATTGATGTAGATTCTACTTCAGATTTCTCCACACTCGGCACGAGGACTAGTTCTTACTTCTTTCCTACCCGAAGGTCAAGTAGTGTGTTTGAGAGAACTGTCCAATAGGAACTTATCACCAAGAAATCCAAGTTTGAGACTAAGGTTCCTGGTTGTTCGAGTAGTTACACGGAGGACATGGATTTTGAGCTGTCCTCTGAAGAAACCCAAGGAGAACCTGAAGAATCTTCTGCTCCTGAAGAATCTGCCACTGAAAACTGCTGCTTCTTCTTACCATCAAGATGTGCCACTAGAAAGGGAAATTCCTGCTGAAACACCATTGAAACAATTCCTTCCGAAAGGAGTTACCAAGATCGAGTGATGTCCCAGATGTTGCCTCAGATACTACAACATCTCAGACAATATTTCAGCCAATATCAGAAGAGACACATTCTCCTACTTCCTCTAACAGTACAGAATCCAACAACCCAAACATGTCTGATACATACAATGAGGTAAATTCCTTCTCTGACAGATTCTACTCTAAAGACAAACATGATAAACGTGATTACTATAAAAATAAAGTAATTAGGTCGGAAAGAGAATTAGACATTACCTCTTATTCTGAGTATGGTTTGGTAAATTTTCTGGAAGATAGATAGCTTATTGGTACTGTAACTGGAAAAGAACCATATGTTGATAAAATTGTTAGGTTGTTCTATGCAAATTTAAACTCTGCTATAGAAGATACCTCCTCGAAGAAACTTGGGAAGGTTTATCTTTACAACAAAGTTTATCAATTTACACCTTCGATCATCTATTAATGTATGAGTTTTAATGAAGAGAGAGTGAGAGATACAATAATTGAAAATAGGGACACAATGATAGAATATCTCACTGGAGGTATACTAAAAAAATGGATCCCTAGATGCCCAACATCAAAACTCAATGCACTGTTTTCAACTCTCCACAATATAGCAATTCACAATTGGCTTTCTTCTCTAAATGAATCAGTTATCACAACTGAATAAGCCTCTATACTCTTCAAAATTGGTAAAGGATTTAATATTGATCTAGGCAAGTTAATTTTCTATCAAATTGCCAACCTGGCAGAAAAAGAATCAACTTATATCCTTCTTTTTCCCTCTCTGATTTTCAAAGTACTAACTAGCCAAGGCCTAGAGACTTTGAGAGGAGATATTTTGGGGAAAACTCCTGAACTCTACATTGTCAATAAAGCTATTCTAAAGAGCAAAGAGAGAGTTATTGATCTGGACAAAAGAAGCATATAGGAAAAATATTGTCAGGAATATTCCCAACATTCAGGGCAACACCGGTACAAGACAGCCTATATTATCTACAAATTGGCTTGTGGAACAGATTGCTAAAATTAACTTATAAATTACTGGAGTTGATAATGTCAGAGATGCACTAGTTCAAGCCAGAGACCATTTCCTACTTTTGTTTTCTTCACAAAAGGGAGAGATGATAGGGGAGCAGATACAGGGGGAGCAGAGAGAGGCTAGTGAAGGCACAAATGGAGAAGTTGTTGCTACAAAAGAAGTTGTGGATGCTGCCATATAAAGAGAAGTTATTGGAAGGAAATCTTGCTAACAAGGCTAAGGTTGAAGGCAAAAACTGAAGCTGCTATGCGAAAGGCTGAAGCAGATGCTGAAACTGCTAGGCAGAGAAGAGAGCAAGATGAAATTATGCAGAAGTAGAAAGCGGCTGGAAGCTACTACTGCTGCATAATATGCAAGGAAAAAAAATTGATGGTGAATGGTTGCTAATATGTTAATGAATTGACTTTGTTTTAGTTGGATATTTGGGATGTAATTGACAATGTTCTAACAATTTGTTCTTTCTTGGATGATGATGTGTGAATTCTTAACCTTCTTATATCATCTAATCATTTATGATGTGTATATCTTTGTTATGCTAACATTGTATGTAATCTTATATAGTAGTATACACTGGTATACATATATTTGTTTGTATGCCTTCACAGGCTAAGTGGGATCAATATTGTAATCATAAATGTTGGGACAACATCTATGACATCGTCGTAAGTCACTTGCACATATTATAATAGGTTTTGTGAAGAAAGGTAAAAGAGAATGTTAGTATTGAGTTTGGTGTTATGACAATTTCCGATCAAGTCATTTTTAGTACTAAGTTAAAATTCAGAAATGTTGGAAAAAATATCATGACATTCGGATCAACATTCTGTAAAACAGTTTTGTCTTACTTCACGGAACTGAAGAAAATCTAGTGGGATTTTTACCACGATAGAAAGGTGACTTCGCAAGGTGATTAGGAGTTGATGAAAAATGTGGGAAGAACAAGTCAAAGTTGTTGCTAAGCTTGGGGAACAAGTTCAAGAAGTTAGAGGATTTTGCTCCATGATCTTCTCCAACAAACCTTATCGGCTGCCCACCTTTCCCTCAACCTCTACAACAAGTCGATGAGCTTTTCAATGAAGACTCTCTACTATAAATAGATAGGGAAGAAGAGTGAATCGACATCCAGAATTAGATTGCAAAAATATCAAGAGAGCGCTCGAGAATTCATCTCAGAAAATTGGAACACAAGTGTTGTCTAAGCGTGTCGACAACATTCTGTCCAACATTATAATTACTACTTAGATTCTAGATTTGTTCTTCATTGAAGAAATTGTAATGAGATGATGTCTATATATATTTAGATAGATTGTTCAGGCAGAAGTCATTTGCGACTTCAACTTTTAAATTCCTTTTGTTTTATTTTGTAAAATTGTACAACAAAGAGTTTATTCAATTGTATATAAATATATACAATATTTTCGGTCACTGACTTCATATGTTATATATTCAATAAAATCTATGTAAATATTAAACTCTTGTGCTTTTTATTATTTTCGCTGCATTTTAGTCTTCAAAGATTTTTCTATTTTATCGAAGTGTTGTCAATTATGACGAACGACATTATCGCCGACATTTGTAAACTGTATTGATATTCGAGTTAGTTTATTTTCCAGTTTATTTTTATTGTTTTATAGTATACCCCGGGACCTAATAATTCTCTTACTGATCAGCCAGAAGTAAAGAAGTATGTACTTTTGTAATGAGTTTCTCTTTTATTCGTTCCAGTCTAAGGTTCCTGTAGAGAAAGCAAAGCAGTCAACGAGGAAGAAACTGTGAGTTACACAACAACAACAACAACAACAATATACTCAGTGAAATCCCACAACGTGGGGTCTGGGGATGGTAGAGTGTACACAGACCTTACCTCCACCTTGCTAGGTAGAGCGGATGTACGGAAATAGTAAACAACTACAACTAGTGTTTCGAAAGGATAAACTATAATGATTACAACAGTTAACAATCTTGTAGCTAACAAGAGTAGTAGCTACAGTAAACTTGTGAGTTCTTGAACTTCGTTCTTGTATCAATCGCATCTTCATTCCAATTATAACAAGCTACTTGATCTTGATAGCCTGAAACCAAGAGACATTAAATCTCTACTTGTTACAACTATGTTGATTCGAGTATTAGAACTCTGTCCTTAAGACATTATTGCCCCGTATATACTTTTACATTTATGGCAATTGTCTCCCAAGATAAAACAACATCAAACAAATGAGCAAAGGAAACCTAAGTGCTTAGTAAAAGAAGAACCTTTGAGTGTATGAAAGAATTCTTAGAGAGGAAAAAGTTCAGAAAATCTGAGAATATTTGTTCTTCAATCACTAGCGATGTAATGACACTTATTGAGATGTTTCATTCAACCAAATAATGGCTGAATTCATGTGCCACGTAACGGAGAATCAATGGCCTAAACAAGCCCAAAAAGTCAGAAACTTTTTAGCTTCCGTCGACCATTCTACCACTGAAGCGTCGCGGCGCTGCCTGGAAGGTGCCACGACGCCTGAGCTCCAGTAACCAAACCACCAATTATCGTCACATGTTACACCCCGTAATTCAGGTCATGCTTATGAGAACGTACGAAAGGAATTAAGATTTAAATTTTAGAAAGATAGGTGGACAGAATGATTTGGACGGGTTTTTAGTCAACTTTGGGGCGGTTTATGCCCAGTTACCTTAGGATTTCCTAGGTGTTTCAAAGGCCTAGTATGTAGTTCGTTGAGTCTAGTTCCCAACTCAACAAACCGTTCGTCGATAGGACATCGGGGTAGAAAGTTATGGAAGTTACAAGTTCGGTCGCAATCGCGTAAAAGTATTTTCGGATGCCTGGCGCACATGCGGATATACTGAAAGTTCGCTAAAGTTGCAGCGCCGCGGCGCCGGAAGTACTGAAGCTCTCGGAGGTTTCAGCCGCGCCGGAAGTACCAAGCTCGGAGGTTTGAGCGCCTGCGCCGCAGTGCGCGCCGAGGCGGATTTTTGCGAACCGAGGAAAAATCAGAAGATATTTTGTTTTAAAGGCCATAGGAGGGTGACAAGTGTCCCTCCCTTCTGATTGTGAGGTAGTCCTATTTATTGACCAAGTCTTGAAGACTTGGTCATTCTTCAAGCTCTTCCTTCTCTCTAAAAATCCAAGGAAAAACCAAGGCCTAGAGAAATTTCGGAAAGGCGGCAAGAAGGAAATATGTTGACAAGCTTGTAGGAGGTTTGTGGAGGTGATTGTGGAAAGAGGGCAAGTGAGATTTGTGGAAATGTTTTTGGGGTGAACTCTAAGGTAACAATCCATTCTCCTTTTTTTTAAGTAAATCGTGTTGCATGTGAGGAAGAAAGGACTTGTAGTTGTCAATATTGCTTTTAGGTATATTGCATGTAGGAATAACGATTTGGATTTGAAAGGATTGGATAAGGATGATATGTGAGCATGTTATAGCCAAGATACTACCTTAAACTTCTTGAATTAGTTAATATGTATTGTGGGGCAGAATTTTACACGTCCAAGATTAGGCGTGTAATCCCCTTTATATTGTTGGATTGTTGGGCCTTAAAAGTGGCGTTTGGATATTGAATTCGAGCCTTGAAAAGGTGGAAAAGTATGTAGAAACAAAGGAAGTGCTGTCCAATTTTCCGTAGAATAAGGAACTTTATGCTTAGAATATTCGACGAAGAAGTCTAGACGTTAATAGATGTATTTGATTATTATAGGTTGATACTCTACGCGCGGCATAATCGACTTGGCAAGTGGATTTAGCCAATGAGGTATGTGATTCTTCCTATCCTCTTGAGCATGATATTTGTAAAATATATAGTACGGTAGACATACATGTTTTAACTGAATTTGGTTTCACCGATGTCTTTTGACTTGAGTTCTAAATGTTAAGAATCTTGAAATACTTCAAAAGGAGTTATGAATCATTATTCAGAAAGAAATTAATACTTGGTTTTAAAAGAATAAGTTCTTTTGGTTTTTTCCAAACAAATGTGAATGTTTTGATTTATTATAAAGTTTAAGTGTTATACTAGCTTTATGTGAAGTTAGTTATAACAACTTAAGGAAGATAAAATGAATGGTTTACTTACTCGTTTATAGCAGCCTTGTAATGATTTCTGAATGTGTGGTAAGTTGGTTTGATAAGGAAATATGTTGTTATACTACGGGTGTTAGTGTCTTGAGATTTGTTGTGGTAAGGGGTTTCTCTCGTTGTGCTTATGTTGTTTACGATGAGCCGGTTGTGCTTGTGTTATATCACCTACCCCCTGACTTGTTATGTTGTCGCGGGTTAGCTACCCCCGATGCGAGGAGTACCTCATGCGGGTCCACATGACCTATGCGGACTACGGTAGTCCAGAAATCACTCCGGGTGTGTTACGCCGATGCGAGGAATACCTCATGTGGTCCATGTGGCCATGCGGACTACGATAGTCCAGGAAATGTCGCGGGTTAGCTACCCCCGATGCGAGGAGTACCTCATGCGGGTCCACGGGACCTATGCGGACTACGAAAGTCCAGGATTAGGCTCGTATAATGATACTATGGGCGAATGGCCCTGCTTCGATCATTAACGGCCTAGAAAAGACCGGTTACGTTACACCTATTTGCTCTTGTTTATGTTGTGGCACTATGTGCGGCTAGTTGGTTTTTCATACATATCTGTGGATTTGTTTTGGAAATGTTATGATTTCATTATAGTACTTTACAGTTTCACATACTTGGTACCTGTTGTACTGACCTCCTTCGGGGGGCTGCGTTCATGCCGCATGTAGAGGTACATCGGTGGTTGATCCTCGCTCATAGGATCACCGTTCTGCTTTTGGGAAACCCCGTTTCTCCGGAGGCTTATCTTTTAGTATTATTCCCTGTCATTGTAGATTCATGTACATTCAGGGGTATGGCGGGGCCCTGTCCCATCATAGTTGTTACAAACTCTTAGAGGTCGGTAGTCCTGTTGTAAATTAGTTTTGGTAAAGGATGTAACTGTTCAGTTGTTGTCATATATATACAGGAAGGTGACCGTTTTGGTTATCCTGTTTCTTATTTTATAGTGTTTCATGTTTACGAGTTTATTTCCGCTGGTTTTTCTCTGATGTTGTATCACTAGGGTGCCCGGGGTAAGGCACCAGTCACGGGCCCGAGGTCGGGTCGTGACAAAAGTGGTATCAGAGCAGTTAATCCTCGGAAAGTGTCTACAGACCGTATCTAGTAGAGTCTTGATTATCGGCGTGTTGTGCACCACATCTATAATCAGGAGGCTACAGGATAGTTAGGATTGGTTTCCATTCTTTTCACTCTAAGATCGTGCAATAGAGTTGTGTTATAGGTTGAACTCCCTCTGACATATTTTTATGTATCAGTTATGCCTCCACGTAAGGCAATCGCGGCCCAGAAGAGCAAGGCAGCTGAGGGAGCTGTTAGTAGGACGCAGAGAGTTACGAGGGCGCAGGACCAGTCTTTACGAGGATGCCGGACGAAGTTCCACGACGCCGCCAGCAAAGAAAGTTCGTGAGCGGCGGTGGCTACCGAGACCACGGTACTGAGCCTCGATTACGATGCAGGAGCAGAGGATATGGGTTACAAGGAGATGGCCCAGTTATTAGCCAGGATCGTGGCGAGGCAGGAGGACAGACGGGACTTTTTGAGTTGCAGCCCACCAGAGTTCTATGGGTCGAGGACTGATAATGATCCTCAGGAGTTTATCCGACAGTTGCAGCGGATCATGAGAGTGATCAAGGCCTCGGAGACAGAGTCGGTAGTTTTGGGTTCACATCGGTTGCGTGATACTGCAGTCGACTGGTTCGATTCGTGGGAACTGTCCCAGGGGGAGCATGCGCTTCCAGCTGTTTGGGACGAGTTCTCAGAGGCGTTTCTTAGCCATTTCTTGCCTCCGCAAATGCGGAGGGCTCGGGCTGATAGATTCCTGATGTTGAGACAGAACGGGCGGACGGTCCGGGAGTACAACGTAGAGTTTGATTCGTTGGCCCGGTATGTCCCCGCTTTAGTGGCAGACATGGAGGACAGGGTGCACCGCTATGTCACAGGGCTCGATGATTACTTAGCAGAGGGTTACTCGGGAGTAGCTCTTCAGTCGGGCATGGACATTGCCCGCATGCAGGCTTATGCGCTTGGGTGTGAGGAACGTAGGGGCCGACGGATTGATAGATATCAACAGAAGAGGGCCAGGACAGCAGGGTCCTCTGGTAGTTTTCGAGGCGGACGACCTCAGCAGCAGACTGGATTTGCACCTCAGCCGGTTCAGAGCGCTCCTCCACCGTCTTCCGCACGCCCGTATTCGAGCGTGTCGTGGCCCTGTGGCTTGGACTTCGAGGAAGCGAGGATGCTACCCAATCGAGACCACCCCCCCTCGGTGTGGCCGATGTGGTAGATCCCATTTCGGGAGTTGTGGTAACACTGTGGGGCCTTGTTACACTTGTGGCCAGCAGGGTCATATTTCGAGGGACCGGTCAGGCGAGGCGCAGATGGTAGGGTTCAGCCTACAGGGTCATTCACCGGGTCTTCATCTCCTACGGTTACTCGCCCCGGAGGGCAGGGTACTCATGGGCCAGCAGGTCGCGGCAGAGGTCGTGGCAAGGGTCCTAGTTCCAGCGGTCCTCAGAACCGCATTTATGCCATGTCCAGCCATCAGGACCAGGAGGCGTCACCAGATGTCGTCACAAGTACATTATTGGTTTCATGTTGTGATGTATATGCGTTGATAGATCCAGGTTCTACCTTGTCCTATATATCTCCTCATATTGCTGGTAGAATAGGGATAGATCCTGAGTCCATAAAACCTTTTGAGGTGGCTACGCCAGTAGGTGATTCGGTGGTAGCTGAGCGGGTATATAAGGCTTGCCCAGTGACTATATACAGTCGTCAGACCCTAGCCGACTTGATAGAGTTGGATATGACGGACTTTGATGTGATTATGGGTATGGATTGGCTAGCGTCTTGCTATGCCAATGTGGACTGTAGAGAGATTGGTACGATTCCAGTTTCTGGGAGCCGGTATCGAGTGGAAGGGAATCGCTGCGCCGGCGGGTAGGTTTATTTCTTACCTCAAGGCTAGGAAGATGGTGCGAAGGGTATATCTACCATATTGTTCGGTATTCGACATCGAGGCCGAGATACCGCACCTTCATCGATTCGGTTGTTAGAGAGTTTCCACGTATTCCCGCACGATCTTCCCGTATCCTCTCACGAGAGGAGATTGAGTTTTGCATTGATATGTCACCAAACACTCGACCTATATCTATTCCACCATACAGGATGGCGCCTGCTGAGTTGAGGGAGTTGAAGGACCAGCTGAAGGATTTCTTTGGAAAAGGCTTTATCAGCCTAGTGTTTCTCCCCGGGAGCGCCGGTTTTATTTGTAAAGAAGGATGGGACGTCACAGATGTGTGTTGATTACGAGGTGAATAAGGTAACTATCAAGAAAAGATACCCATCCCGTGATTGATGATTTGTTTGACCAGATTGCGGTGCGAGGTGTTTCTCCAAGATAGACATGCGGTCTGGTTATCATCAGGTGCTAGTTAGAGAGGCAGATATCCCGAAGACTGCATTCAGGACCCGGTATGGGCACTATGAGTTCAGGGTGATGTCTTTCGGGTTGACAAACGCTCCAGCAGTATTCATGGATTTGATGAACCGGGTGTTCAAGCCATTCTTGGATATGTTCGTTATAGAGTTCATTGATGACATCCCGTGTATTCGCGCACGAGCAGCGTGAGCAGATCACTGAGGCGATACTTGGGGTCCTCCGGAGCCGGCAGTTGTATGCCAAGTTCTCGAAATGTGAGTTTTGGTTGGCGTCAGTGGCTTTCTTAGGGCATGTTATCGGGGCCGATGGTATTCGGGTTGATACAACAAAGATTGAGGCAGTCAAGACTTGGCCTAGACCCACTACCCCGAAGGTGCGCGCACTTTACGGGCCTCGGGTTATTATCGGAGGTTTGTGGAGAAGTTTGCTTCCATTTCAAAGACCTTTGACTAGCCGACCTGCAGCGGTATGTTTCAGTGGACGGATGCTTGTGAGGAGAGCTTCCAGTTACTGAAAGAGAAATTGACGACCGCACCAGTTCTTACTCTTCCAGAGGGTTTAGACGGATATGTGGTTTATTGTGATGTGTCGGGTGTCGGGCTTGGGTGTGTGCTGATACAACACGGTAAGGTTATAGCTTATGCATCTCGACAGCTCAGGAAACATGAGCAGAACTGCCCCACACATGACTTAGAGTTGGCAGCAATGATTCATGCCTTGAAGATCTGGAGACATTATTTATATGGAGTTCATGTGGATGTTTACACAGACCACAAGAGCCTCCAAAGATATCTTCACCAGAGGAGTCGAACTTGCGGCAGTGACGGTGGTTAGAGCTACTTAAGGATTATGATGTCGATATCCTATACCACCCAGGGAAGGCCAATGTAGTTGCAGATGCCCTTAGTCGCAGATCGATGGGTAGTCTGTCAGATGTGCCGCCAGAGAAAAGGGGCATGGTCCGCGAGTTACATTAGCTAGCGAGCCTTGGAGTTCATTTGGTTGGTTCTGATAGTAGTGGGGTTCGGGTCCGAGAGGTTGCCGGGTCTTCCATCGTCGAGGAGGTGAAGAGGCTACAGTATGAGGATCCAACTATGGTACGGTATCGAGATACGACACTTCGAGAGGAGAAGAGTCTATTTGAGGTAGCACCTGATGGGGTGCTAAGATTTGAGGGCAGGTTGTGTGATCCCGATGTAGCAGGACTTCGTCAGCAGGTTCTAGGGGAGGCACACAGTGCTCGTTACTCTATTCATTCGGGGTCGACTAAGATGTACCATGACCTCAGGTATATATATTGGTGGTATGGCCTGAAGAGGGACGTTGCAGAGTTTGTTGCTCAGTGTCCGAATTGTCAACAGGTCAAAGTGGAGCACCAGAAGCCTGGTGGGTTGTTGCAGATAATAGAGATTCCGACATAGAAGTAGGAGGTGATCAATATGGACTTTATTATAGGGTTACCTCACACTCAGAGGAAGCATGATTCCATCTGGGTTATTGTCGACAGGCTGACGAAATCAGCCCACTTTCTTTCAGTCAGGACGACTTTTTTCGGCCGAGGATTATGCTAGATTGTATATCAGAGAGATTGTGAGACTGCACGAAGTTCCTATATCGATTATATCAGACAGATGAGCCCAGTTCACGGCTAACTTCTGGAGGTCTTTCCAGAAGGGATTAGGGACACAGGTGAGTCTCAGTACTGCGTTTCATCCTCAGACCGACGGACAGGCCGAGCGTACTATCCAGACACTTGAGGATATGCTGCGGGCCTGTGTTATTGATTTCAGGGGTAGCTGGGAGGATCATTTACCTCTTGTGGAGTTTGCGTATAACAACAGCTACCATTCTAGTATCCAGATGGCGCCTTATGAGGCCTTATACGGGAGGAAGTGCAGGTCACCGATAGGCTGGTTTGATGTGGGCGAAGTTCAGTTAGTCGGGCCGGACTTGATTCAGCAGGCGGTGGATAAGGTGAAGCTTATCCATGAGCGGTTATTGTCAGCCCAGAGTCGACAGAAGTCGTATGCAGATAATCGGCGTCGACACTTGGAGTTTGAGGTGGATGATTGGGTCTTCCTGAAGGTATCACCCATGAAGGGTGTGATGAGGTTTGGGAAGAAGGGGAAACTTAGCCCAAGGTACATTGGGCCTTATCAGATTGTCCGTAGGGTAGGCAAGGTTGCCTATGAGTTGGATCTGCCGTCCGATCTGGAGGCAGTACATCCAGTTTTTCATGTGTCTATGTTGCGAAGGTGTATCGGAGATCCGTCTAGAGTACACCCGATTTGTGATGTTCAGGTGACAGAGGGGTTATCGTATGAGGAGAGTCCTATAGCGGTACTCGATCGTCAGGTTAGGAGACTACGGACAAATGATGTGGCTTCCGTCAAAGTCTTATGGCGGAATGAGGGCAGAGAAGAAATGACATGGGAAGCAGAGGAGGACATGATGAAAAAGTATCCTCACTTGTTCCCTACACCTCAAGGTAACCCACTTTCCTGTTTGTTAGTTTTAATTTGGCATATATGCTTAAGTATTGTTGTGGCCATGTAGAGCGTTCTTATTGGCAAGAGGAATAGTTAAGAGGGTCTATGTCGATATTTGATTTGAGTAAGCGTAGAAGGAACATTCGGGATGAATATTTCTAAGGGGGGGAGAATGTTACACCCCGTAATTCAGGTCATTCTTATGAGAACGTACGAAAGGAATTAAGATTTAAATTTTAGAAAGATAGGTGGACAGAATGATTTGGACGGGTTTTTAGTCAACTTTGGGGCAGTTTATGCCCAGTTACCTTAGGATTTCCTAGGTGTTTCAAAGGCCTAGTATGTAGTTCGTTGAGTCTAGTTCCCAACGCAACAAACCGTTCGTCGATAGAACATCGGGGTAGAAAGTTATGGAAGTTACAAGTTCAGTGCGCAATCGAGCAGAAAAGTATTTTCGATCAGGTGCCACAGCGCCGCGCCGCCGGATGCAGGGCCGCGGCGCCGGATATACTGAAAGTTCTCTGAAGTTGCAGCGCCGCGGCGCCAGAAAGCAGGGCCGTGGCGCCGGAAGTACTGAAGCTCTCGGAGGTTTCAGCGCCGCGGCGCCGAGGCGGGATTTTTGCGAAAACTGGGGAAAATCGGAAGATATTTTGTTTTAAAGGCCATGGGAGGGTGACAAGTGTCCCTCCCATCTGATTGTGAGGTAGTCCTATTTATTGACCAAGTCTTGAAGACTTGGTCATTCTTCAAGCTCTTCCTTCTCTCTAAAAATCCCCCTTCCTTCTCTCTAAAAATCCCTCTTCTTTCTCTCTAAAAATCCAAGGAAAAATCAAGGCCTAGAGAAATTTCGGAAAGGCGGCAAGAAGAAAATATGTTGACAAGCTTGTAGGATGTTTGTGGAGGTGATTGTGGGAAGAGGGCAAGTGAGATTTGTGGAAATATTTTTGGGGTGAACTCTAAGGTAACAATTCATTCTCCTTTTTTTAAGTAAATTATGTTGCATGTGAGGAAGAAAGGACTTGTAGTTGTCAATATTGCTTTTAGGTATATTGCATGTAGGAATAACGATTTGGATTTGAAAGGATTGGATAAGGATGATATGTGAGCATGTTATAGCCAAGATACTACCTTAAACTTCTTGAATTAGTTAATATGTATTGTGGGGCAGAATTTTACACGTCCAAGATTAGGCGTGTAATCCCCTTTGTATTGTTGGATTGTTGGGCCTTAAAAGTGGCGTTTGGATATTGAATTCGAGCCTCGAAAAGGTGGAAAAGTATGTAGAAACAAAGGAAGTGTTGTCCAATTTTTCGTAGAATAAGGAACTTTATACTTAGAATATTCGACGAAGAAGTCTAGACGTTAATAGATGTATTTGATTATTATAGGTTGATACTCTACGCGCGGCATATTCGACTTGGCAAGTGGATTTAGCCAAGGAGGTATGTGATTCTTCCTATCCTCTTGAGCATGATATTTGTAAAATATATAGTACGATAGACGTACGTGTTTTAACTGAATTTGGTTTCACCTTGATGTCTTTTGACTTGAGTTCTAAATGTTAAGAATCTTGAAATATTTCAAAAAGAGTTATGAATCATTATTCAGAAAGAAATTAATACTTGGTTTTAAAAGAATAAGTTCTTTTGGTTTTTTCCAAACAAATGTGAATGTTTTGATTTATTACAAAATTTAAGTGTTATACTAGCTTTATGTGAAGTTAGTTATAACGACTTAAGGAAGATAAAAGGAATGGTTTACTTACTCGTTTATAGCAGCCTTGTAATGATTTCTGAATGTGTGGTAAGTTGGTTTGATAAGGAAATATGTTGCGATACTACGGGTGTTAGTGTCTTGAGATTTGTTGTGGTAAGAGGTTTCTCTCGTTGTGCTTATGTTGTTTACGATGAGCCGGTTGTGCTTGTGTTATATCACCTACCCCCTGACTTGTTATGTTGTCGCGGGTTAGCTACCCCCGATGCGAGGAGTACCTCATGCGGGTCCACATGACCTATGCGGACTACGGTAGTCCAGGAATCACTCCGGGTGTGTTACGACGCGAGAATACCTCACGCGTCCTAGTGGCCACGCGGACTACTTAGTCCAGAAATGCCGCGGGTTAGCTACCCCCGATGCGAGGAGTACCTCATGCGGGTCCACGGGACCTATGCGGACTACGGAAGTCCAGGATTAGGCTCGTATAATGATACTATGGGCGAATGGCCCTGCTTCGATCATTAGCGGCCTAGAAAAGACCGGTTACGTTACACCTATTTGCTCTTGTTTATGTTGTGGCACTATGTGCGGCTAGTTGGTTTTTCATACATATCTGTGTATTTGTTTTGGAAATGTTATGATTTCATTATAGTACTTTACAGTTTCACATACTTGGTACCTGTTGTACTGACCTCCTTCGGGGGGCTGCGTTCATGTCGCATGTAGAGGTACATCGGTGGTTGATCCTCGCTCATAGGATCATCGTTCTGCTTTTGGGAAGCCCCGTTTCTCCGGAGGCTTATCTTTTGGTATGATTCCCTGTCATTGTAGATTCATGTACATTCAGGGGTATGGCGGGGCCCTGTCCCGTCATAGTTGTTACAAACTCTTAGAGGTCGGTAGTCTTGTTGTAAATTGGTTTTGGTAAAGGATGTAACTGTTCAGTTGTTGTCATATATATACAGGAAGGTGACCGTTTTGGTTAGCCTGTTTCTTATTTTATATTGTTTCATGTTTACGAGTTTATTTCCGCTGGTTTTTCTCTGATGTTGTATCACTAGGGTGCCCGGGGTAAGGCACCAGTCATGGGCCCGAGGTCGGGTCGTGACATCGCGGTTCCTCGGCAATTTTTGACTCGTTTCATCTTTTACACGTTGTACACTTCTTCCTTTATTTACCAACATGGAACACTCGTCATTTAACCAACGATCATCCATCATTTCATGTCTTAAACATTTACTCGCGTACCAATATCTCTTTCACTAAAGAAATTTATGATACTTGACATTACGAGTGCACATATATGGAAACGATATTTCCGATGTGCGAGGCCTCAATTGTTCGAGTCATAAATAATGGGATAATCTTAACTCCACATTAGTAAATTTCCAACAATCCCCTTCTGAAAGAGATTTTGGCGCACTCACAAGGTGTCTTTCTAGCAATCTTTCGGCGGACCGATGTTGCATCTGGATAAGTAGCCATAGTTTTGAACCTTTCATAGTTGAATACCATCGGACTTACCTACTGCGCGGTAAACGTGATGTCTTGAAT
Source organism: Przewalskia tangutica (assembly GCA_029844215.1). NCBI lineage: Eukaryota > Viridiplantae > Streptophyta > Magnoliopsida > Solanales > Solanaceae > Przewalskia > Przewalskia tangutica. The sequence goes on along the minus strand of CM056739.1, from coordinate 10,060,919 downwards.
TGTCAGTGTTTAGTGTAAGTCAAGACAACATTACCAACACCAATAACTTTCCTTACTATGTTCTTCTTAATGTTTTGTCTACTGTGTCCGTGGAGACACTTGGATTCTTAAGTGTGTTCATTTGAGGCGGCCAATCCTCGCACTTAAATAGGTGGTCTCCTACAAGGTATCCTGCTATACCCCACTTCACAAGTATTATACCCCATAAAAAATTTCCCCAAAACTAACCTCAACTGGTGAGGATCATTAAAGGTTTTGGAAACTTAACATCTACCTACCATGCAGGTAGCACTTTAAGGTCTATCGCGGCAACGACTTTGGATTCATGTTTCTTTACAGAAATCATCACTCGAAGTTCTCTTGCTTCCACCGAAGCGCTCAACTGAACCTTTACGATATAGTATTCCCATTGAACTAAATTCTTGGGATCTCCAGTCAGTATGGTTGGGTTTCCACCGTATCAGTTCTTATAGTTTGGGTTTTATGCCAATTTCCCTAGATCGACAGAACTCTTGATCTTCGGGTATGCCCTTAGTTAAAGGGCCCGCTTTTGTCCTTTGATTAGTAATCAAAGAAGTGTCACTCGTGAAGATCAAGTGCCATACGATCTTATGTCTCTGACAGATATGTCCAGACGTCATCATATGTGCCTTTCTTGACGCCAACTGGCTAGTCACAGTGTATAACTGACGAAGGCACGAATTTCTCCCGATAAGGGACATCCTCTAAGAGGTCGTGAAGTTACTCAATTTCTCATAATGCTTTGTCTAAAGCGATAAACTCCGATTCCATCACGAATCGGCTGATGCAAATTTGCTTTGAGGATTTTCCAAAGATACACCATACACACCTACGTGTGGTTATGGTGTTCTTCAATTTTGATGTCTAGTTCGCATCACTGTGTTCTCCCAGAACCGCTGGACATCCAGAATACCATAATTCATAGATAAGCGAATATTTCAGATATCGTCATATCCAACTTAACGCCTTTTATCGATTATTTTCAGTGACCCTTAGTTTAACTGATCTCCTTTGTGAGTCGATACCATGTCATTTGTAGTGTGTAAAATACATTGAACTACATGTGACCTGCATCTATCTCTCTTGGTATATGGGTGCACCATGATTCTAATAACTTCTATGATTCATATCCATTGGTGACTTCAAAGAAACTGTCAAAATGTCTCACATATGAGTTTGGAATTATACCAGTCTGTTAGATGTCTTAGAAATCACAATTCCTAAGATGTAATCTGCAGTACTCATATCCTTCATATCGAAACATTGTTTCAACATACTCTTAGTCTCTAGGATCAAACTAGGACTACTACTTGTGATCAACATGTCGCCTACATAAAGGAATTTCATGAATGAGTCTGAATTACCTTTCATATAGACACATTTGTCACATTTCATTAATGGATAAACCATTCGATAGTAAAGTACTATCGAATGTTTCGTGCCATTGCCTCGGGCCTGTTTCATCCCGTACAGAGATTTGACAAGTCAACAAACTTTCTTCTCTTGCCATGGAACTACATAACCCTCGGGTTGTTCCGTATACATTTCTTGTTCCATATTCAGACTGTTGGCTTTCTAATTTTAGAGTCAATGTTTACGTGGTCAGAGTCATTGTTTCTATTTTATCTGAAACTTCCAGGACCAAAATGTAAACATTTCAGGGACCAAAAATAAAGTTCAGGAATAAGCACAACAGTCCACCAAACCAACTCTCCGGTTAGGAAGGATGTCTCAACATCTATGTCACGCAAGACTACAGTGGCCCTGGATGTTAAGCTAATTATAGAGTAGCACATGTCCAAGTAGTCGAGGCCTTATACTCGTTAGTAGATCCATCTACCTTTTACTCAATTTAAGTATCCACTTTTACAACCCAGAGGTTCTTTTCTTGGAGGAAGATCAACCATCACACAAGTATGGTTCTATCTGATGGAGTTTATTTCTCTCTTTGTATCTTCTTTCCAAAGCAGTGCTTCTGAAGATGACGATTCTTTGTTAATTGTCCATACAAGCTATAAGGCCTAGAACAAGTCTTTGTCCCCTCTTTTTGCTATGTCTCGGTTCAATATCTAGAATCTCTGAGTTCTGTAGATCTGGAACATTAAGTTCCGGATAGTCAGCAACCTCCGAGTCTTGTAGATATGGAACGTCTAGTTCCGTACAATCAGGCACTCGCGGGTTCTTGTTAACCTTGAGCAATTACTTCTCATTCCTTCTTAAGGAACGTTTTCTTCAAAGAATCCAGCATTTTTTTGCACCAAGATGCGATACACACTACTCTTATTTGCAGATCTAGTGGATATGCAATCTACAGTCTTAGGTACAACTTGACATGTTTTGGTATTCCAACCTCCACCAATCCACCCCATATTACAACACTTGTAGATGAGATCATTTCCATGTTTCAAATGGAGGATTATCCTTATGCGGAGTTCTGTTGAGAATCGCATTAGCGGTAAGGATCGCCTTGCCCCATATATCTTGGGCATACGGATCTGCGCTTGGCTAACATCGTTAGACTGAAGTGAGTAAGGAACAGTCGTTTGATGAACGATGTTTCACATTCTACCCCTCTATCACTATGAATTCCTCAATCCATAGACTTTGTTGATTTCCAACTTCTGCTTTGTAGAGCTTATCCGCTTTAACAACTTCATCTTTTCTTTTCAACAAACAAGGATGCAATACTTTGTACCCTCGTCAATGACGGTCACAAAGTACTTGTCTCCCCCATCTACTTTGTACAAGCTTCAAATCACCCATATAGGTATGACTACGTTATAGAGGAGCGCTGCTTCTTTCGCTATTCCTTCGACGGAATGGAGAGGTATTTTTGCCTCTTCACCTACCTCTCATTCAATTTGAGGGTTTATGTCGACAAATGACAACAATCTCAACTTTATTAGTTGTTGAATGACTTTCTATTTAACGTGTCTTAATGTCGGGGAGGGGCTTACTATCATAACCCTTTCTATGATGCCATAGATGTAAGGATTACAAATATATCATTCATTTTGGCTACAGATGTACTGTATAATTCTTAGTTATTACAGACCTGTTGGACTAGACTCAAGCCAGTTTAACCAACAGCGTTCCTTAAACCAAGTTTGGGACATGTATCACCTCTTTTTAGAGGGATCTCATTCCTTTAAGTCCTTTTAAGGACAACCCCTTCTATTTTAGAGGTGGCGTTGCTTCACATGAACAACCTCTTACCTGTGGTTAGGGCGTAATCAGATCATATGTGATCTAGATACTCTGGTCCACTCCAGTTGCCTTGACAGACTGAGTGTCCAATTTCTTTGGCCTTCGGATCATTTGAGATCTGGAAAACTCTAGCCCCTCTAATCGCTTGTAGGCTTTGTATGACTGAGTGTCCAATACTATCCTCTCAAAAGATATATCTTCTGTCGGAAACGGTGACAAGTTTGTCTCTAGTCCTCTTCCCTTACTTAGGATTGTCCATAAATCTAATTTATTACAACCTAAGTCCATATATTTTAGGCCATTATTTATAACAGTCCAATCTTTAAGCGAGAAGAAAAGTGAGATTAAACTTTCGATTTTAAAGCATAAGGAATATAATTTTTTCTGGAAAAACTCTTCATATTCCTAGCCTTACTATACTCATTTTAATCTCATTATTGACAGATTTTCATCTTATCTTTGACAAGGAAGAATAAGTACCATAGACCTTTTTGAATTCTGGCCCACGTCAGTTACGTTGTTAGACCGCGTGTCCAAATCCTCCTTACCATAGGATGTAGGTTTTCTGCTACAAGATGGAACATCATCTTCAGCCTTCTCCTTATGTCTAGTTGACATCCTCAACCTCTTGTAGGCGCTTGTTTCCATTATTCTTGGGAGCGGTGACCCCAACTGTTCCTTGATCCTTAGCCTTGGTAGCATGACTATCAGTAGTATCTTGAAGCTCACCATCAGATCCAGAGATCCCACTATTTACAGAGATAGATTTATAACTGTCGTCAAAGAGAGATCCAAAACTAGGATCAGATCTGACAGTTTTGTTGTTGATAGAGACAGTGTTAGAAGTGTAAACAGAACTGTCAACAGAACTATTTCCATGAAGAAAATCATAGCCCGAATTAGGACTATATCTGCTGGCGAACATCTTTCGAGCACTAGTACAGATAATGTCTTAAGATTGTGAGTTACACAATGGATGTACGGGAATAGTAAACAACTACAACTAGTGCTTCGAAAGGATAAACTATAATTATTACAACAGTTAACAATCTTATAGCCAACAAGAGTTGTGGCTACAATAAACTTGTGAGTTCTTGAACTTCGTTCTTGTATCAATCTTGAATCTTACGTCTTGGATCTTCGTTCCAATTGCAACAAGCTTCTTGATCTTGATAGCCTGAAACCAAGAGACACTAAATCTCTACTTGTTACAATTGTGCTAAGTCGAGTGTTAGCACTCTGTCCTTAAGACATTATTGCCTCATATATATCATTTTACATTTATGGGTAACTATCTCCCAATTTAAAACAACATCAAACAAATGAGCAAAGGAAACTCAAGTGTTTACTAAAAGAAGAACCTTTGAGTGTATGAAAGAATGCTTAGAGATGAAGAGGTTCAGAAAATCTGAGAATATTTGTTCTTCAATTGAGCCAAGGGCCTCAATTTATAGTGTGAGAAAGATGACCCCTCATCTAGCCAACTAATGGCAATCAATATCCATGTAATGGCACTTATTAAGAGGTTTCATTCAGCCAAATAATGGTTGAATTCTTGTGCCAAGTAATGGAGAATCAATACCCCAAACCAGCCCAAAAAGTCAGAAACTTTTCAGCTTCCGTCGACCATTCTGCCACTGAAGCGCCGAGGCGCCTAAGCTCCAGTAACCAAACCACCAATTAGCGTCGCGGCCCATTGGTTGGAGGCACGGCTATGATGGTGCTGCGCTGCTGCCCTTCGTGGCTCCGCGGCGCTTTCCTACTCGTTTCATCTTTTACTCGTGGTACACTTCTTCATTTATCAGCGTGGAACACTCGTCGTTTAACCAACGATCATCCATCATTTCATGTCTCAAACGTTTACTCACATACCAATATCTCTTTCACTAAAGAAATTTACGATACTTGGCATTACGAGTGCATATGTGTGAAAACGACGTTTTCAACTTGTGAGGCCTCAATTGTTCGATTCATAAATAATGGTATAATCTTAGCTCCACGTTATTAAATTTCCAAGAGAAACATCATTGTCTCAGGAAAGAAAGGTTCTCATCTCATCATTGGCTTAAAAAAGGAACAGAATCAACACAAAATTATTTTCGGGTGACAGCACCTTATCATATAGGAGTATATCTTTATATTATACTGAGAGAATTTTATATGTTCCTTTATGAGGCACTATAAATTCTTGCTTCTCATGTGCATAATTTGTTCATCAAAATTTCTCACAAGAATTAGCTAGCTATTTGCTCTTGCTTTCTAATTTCTTTAGTTTCCTCTTGTTTTCGAGCCTGAATGTTATTATTAATACTGTGTTAGGCTAAGGTAATCTGCATCCTGAGGTTTAGATCAGCTTCTAGTTTACTGGTTCTAGCTCTCGGGGTGCAGATTACCTTTACCTCACAAGTAGTGCACAAATCTTAATTTCTATCAGTGAAATGTTGTGTTGCATGGGAATATATTCCTACAACTCATGGTAAAAACTTTTGTTTACTAATACTTATTAATTAAACTATGAATATATTTTTCTAACTTCTGGTGAACTTTGTTGATTTTGGATTATGCATCCTATAAATTAAATTAACTACATCCCCTAGAACATGACTTTGATAGAAGGTTTAACAAAGTAATGTGCATGACTTATAGGATGGCTTAATGAAATTGATGGCCTAAAACTAAACCTTATAAGAAAATGACTTAAATTTAATTAATAAAGTTTTACATACTTTTATTTGATTTCTTTCTTTATGTTTTGTAATGATGGAGTACGAATTTATTTTGTATGTATTTTAACCGTTCACTTGGCTACATGCTTGCTCCCACCATAAAAAATATCTGATAACCCTACTTACCAAGGCTTCGGTAATATTTTTATAAGAAACATCCACGATTAAGATAACATTTTTTTAAGTTCGCATCACTTCATTATCTCAAATTTTTATTACTTAAATAGATGTTAAAATAATTTCATACATTTGAAATAGATCAGATCTATTTTCAATTGAAAAAATGGCTTAATTAATGCACTTTTTATAGAAAATAATCAACTCTAAAGGATACTAGCTACATGAAACTTCATTTTTATTTTCTTATCATCAATATCGTCATCATATTGTGCATTTTCACAAATAGCATGTTTATAATTAATGACATTTACGCATTTATCTAAATAACCTCTATCACATTTCAGAAAAGAAGCATAAATCTAGTAGTATATTTTTCATAGTAGTAATAACGTTACAATAATATAGTATTAAATGAGTATAAAAAAGTTAGTCCCTTCAATTTGAGAGACCCTAAAGCAATTGCTTTATTGGCTTCCCCCCGTCCTCAATGACTTAAAAAACACTAATATTAATCAATATTGTAAAGAATGGATCTTGGGTCTAACTCAACTCCAAAAACTAATTCATAGGGTGAGGATTATCTAAGTCCATATAAGGAGTCCATGTTCTCATTCCATATCCGATGTGGGACTCTTAACACTCTCCCGCACGTCCAGATCTTGTTAAATAAAGCGTGAATAATATAATTTGGGGTCCAACATCGGTAAACAAGGAATTGAAATGGGCCTAACACTGATATCATGGTACCAACGGTTCGCCGATTATGTCTACTCTATCATTTTTTCACACAACAAATTCGATAATTCTCTGTTCATCTACAACAAGGGTCCAGACATGGCTTACCTCTTATTATATGTTGATGACATCATCCTCACCACATCATTTGATGCCCTCCGCCGGTCCATTATGTCTCTCCTTTTATTTGGATTTGCTATGAAAGATCTGGGGGGCCTCAGTTATTTCTTCTGACATAGAAATAGGCCACCAAAATGGTGAGTGATAGAGATGCCCAAGCTCGCTTGTAGGGTGAGGATTGTCCAAGTCCATATAAGGAATTCATGTTTTCATTCCATATCCGATGTGAGACTCTTAACAAATGTTGTTGCTCTTATCTCCTTTACATCAAACCAGAGTAACATGTTATATTTATATAATTTTTTTATATTGAGTTAAATTTAAGAAAATTAAAATTATGAGTTTCTAGGTGTCCAAGCCTATTGTGCCAAGTTGACAGAGAGATAGCAGCGATGGAGGTGTGTGAATGAGAACTGGCAGCGGAAGAGGATGGAAAGGGATAGATATCCCATGTGTTATTGCATCTCGCAAGAGGTGTCTCCGTACGTAGATCCTTTACAGTAAAATCAAATGGATCAAAATCAACATACACAAAATTGTTACGAGTAAATTTCCTAACATAAATTAAATTTTTAATGATATTTGGGGCATATAGGATGTTATTTAGGGAGAAGGGTGGGTGAGGTGATTGTGTGTAAGTGGTAATCGTAACCCTGAACTGGAATGTGATGACCATTGCCAACAGTAATAAATTGAGGATATTTTAAACGAAATAGTTGGGAGAGATTACCTGAAGAGCGGGTGAGGTGAGATATGGCTCCCGTGTCCATGTATTAATTTTCATCGAGATGTTACAGATGTAAAAAGATGAAGGCTTGTCCCAACTCGGTTGGGGTCAAGTTATTCACATTTTGCTGCTGATGGCCATGTATCATGTGGGACGGATGTTGATGGTAAGGGACTGGTTGGTGACCTTGGCTTAAGCCCAACAGGCTAGGATGCTAAGGGCCACTGTATGGGGCTGCAATTTTGGACTGGGTAGGGAGCCCAACCAGGAATAATGGGCTAGTGGTCGAGGTTGGCCCAATTGCTGAGCTGACTGGGCTGCTGCTGGCCATCGACGGACCTGTGCCTAGTTTTTCCTCCTTTCCCGCGGCCTCATTCGCCTCTGTCATTGTCGCGGCCTCTGCCACCCCTGCCGCCACTGGGTTGTTCCGCGATTGGTTATTTTTCGGTGGTGGTAGCTGGCCGGTGACAACATTGTTTGACGCGGGGGTTTCAACTGCTAATGCCTTTTGATTGTGCTTGTCTTACTTGGCATGTCGAGTTTCTTCTAACAATAATTGTGAACGGGCCTTGTAGAAGCTAGATAATAGATTGGCATGTTGTATCATCGTGGCCAGAGTATCGTATTCACCTTTTGGTATATCAGAAACTAGTTGAAGAACCATATTTGTGTCGAAAACGGGCGTTCCAACGTTGGACAATTGGTCTGCCACTATTTTTAACTGCTTACAATACTCGGACATGTTAGTGAAATTATCAAGACAGGTATTGTTGAATTATTTCTCCAAGTATACGGCACGTGTGTTTTTGTTATCCTGAAATATTTCCTCCAAACGTACCCATAATTCACGAGCTAAGGCATCTGATTTCATAATCGTATGAAGAAAGTCTTTAGAGACGGTTCAATAAATCCACTATTTGACAATATCGTCAAGACGTCGCCAAGTCGTGTCCGGGATATCGAGAGGGTGAGAGATAGAATCGTCAATATGGTCAAGCATGTTGTACGCGCAGACGTGAATATGAAAAAGTTCAACCCACGAAGAATAGTGACCAACTTATCATACTAGTAGGTGCATTATTGCTTTATAGCTCCCTATCGTTTGATTCCTGATGTGTGTTCTTTCGTGTATTTTGTTTATCTTATCTTCCTGCGTTAGTTATTGCTTCTTCTTTTTCCAGAATGTTTTATCATGGCTTATCCGCTTTTGTTACCATCATTGTCATAATGCTTTAAATTTCTTGTCCGAGTCTGACTGTTTCTCTTGTTTTTCTTGTGTTTATGTTGTGTCTTGAGTCGGGGGTCTTTCGGAAATATCCACTCTACCTATCAAGGTAGAGTTAAGGTCTGCGTACACTCTATCCTCTCCGGACCCCGTGGGATTTCAATGATTGTGTTATTGTTGATGACAATGATACTATTGGGGGAATCACTTTTGTTCTGAGGGGCCAATTGATATTTCTTAGCCAAAATATTATACTATATCTTACTTTAACTTCCCTTAATGATGATTCTAAATTCGAATGATACCCTATTCATCATCATAAATGAACAATATGTTTTTGCTGATATATCCATCGTTTGGAATGCGACGAGGAAGATATTATGAAGCCGTTTGTTTACTTCTTTTAATTTTTCACTTTATTTCAAAATTAATGCTGGGTAATAAAAAAATTAAATTTAATTTGGAGTTCGATTTCAAACTTGAAAAAAATGCTCGAAACCTGTTTTTTAACTTCATCTTCATAAGTTCCAAGTAAAGTGTTTCCTTCTCTTCTTTGTGAAATATATAAAAAATACAATTCTAAATTCATAAAATTCAAATAAAACAAAATATATTTGAAAAATACGGCCAAACGCCTACATAGACATTGGCATCCTTGCAGATTTGTCCTAGTATAGCCTCTTTCAAATGTTAACCTCACTTTTCTACTTTAAATTAGGGGTGGCAAACGGCGCGGGACAGGACCCAACGGGTGGGGGCAGGCCGAGACCGGTACTCCGGCGGAACTGACGGGTTCTGTCAATATCCCGTCACGTTCCCGGTCCCGTCGGAAAAGGGGACCGGTCCTATCGGGGCGGGGCGGGATCGGGTCGGGGTCAGGTTTATCATTTTTTTGCATTTAATTTAAAATAATAACATATATATAAACAACACAATAATTGAATAAAATAGTGTAATAAAAACATGTCAAAGTTGTTTTTATGTCTCTTATATTATTTAATAGAAATATGATTTTTGGTAATACAATTTCAAAATTGCAACTTTGTGGTGTTGAAAGTTGCAAATAACATAGTAAAATTACAATTAAAAAATTACATTTTGAAAAACACATTTTCTAGTTTCAAATTGGTAATTTTTTTAATTGCAATTTTACTATGTCATTTGCAACTTTTGAACAACACCACAAAGTTGCAATTTTGACAATTGTATCTGTATTACAAAAAAAATCACATTTCTATTAAATAATATAAGAGGCACAAAAATAGCCTTGAAATGTTTTTATTACACTATCTTGTTCAATTATTGAGTTGTTTATATATATATATATATATATATATATATATATATATATATATATATATATATATATTATTTTTTAAATTAAGTGCAAAAAAAATGGAAAATCTCACCCCCGACCTGATCCCGTCCCGCTAGGACCGATACCCTTTTCTACGGGACATCGGTGAATCCCGCTAGTCCCGACCCACCAGTCCCACCAGGGATCGATTCCGCCCCGTCCGGCCCGTTGGCCACCCCTAATATCAATTGGTAAGTGCTCGAAGTCGCCTTCCACTATCCTTACCCGAGTCTTGACTCCATCATACATGTCCTTGATCGTCCAAGTGTATGCCACATGAATATATTTAGCCTCCAAGCATCTCCAAAGAACATCTATTGGGACTTTGTCATTTGTCTTTTCTAGGTAGATGAAGATCATGTTTAAGTCTTTCTTCCTCTCCATATATAGCTCCATCAGTCCTCTTACAAGATGAATGACTTTCATAGTTAAGTGTATCTCAGAAATACACGCTCTTCCTGACGCTCATCTCTACCACTCTCTTCAAAACTTTCATAGTGTGGCTCGGCAACTTGATTCCTTTATAGTTATTGCAATTCTGTATGTCACCCTTGTTCTTGTACAATGGAATCATTGTACTCCACCTCAGTTCTTCGGGTATTTTTGCTATCTTAAAAATGACATTAAACAACCTAGTTAGCCACTCCATACCTGCCTTGTCTGCGCTCTTTCAAAATTCTACTCGGATCTCGTCTGACCCGATCGCTCTTCCCTTGTGCTCCGATGAAATAACACTGATAACCTCTTCAACCTTAATACACCTACAGTATCCAAAATCATTATGCCTCCCTGGGTGCTTCAATACTCATATCCCCTCTTCGTTCAAGAGTTTATGGAAGTATGATTGTCACCTCCGTCTAATAAGTGCCTTATCCACTGACACCTTGTCGTCCTCGTCCTTGATGCACTTAACTTGGTCCATATCACGGGCCTGCCTCTCTCTCGTCTTGGCTAACCTGAACTTCTTATCTCCGCCTTTATTCTCTAATTCTATATACAAGCATTTAAAAGTTGTCATTTTAACTGCCATGACCGCTAACTTGGCCTCCTTCTTCGCCATCTTATAACTTTCCCAATTGGTCTGCTTCTCCTTGTCTTTACTTTTCACCAACTTCGCATACGCCACCGTCTTTGCTTCCAAACTTCCCTTGAACTTCTCCATATAAAAAATAATTTTAACATTATATATACAAAGCGTTTTTTCCTCCTAAGGAGGTTCTAGTGAACCCCCTAGCCATATGGACTATGTTGGCTTATAGTGAAACCCACCGTCTACCCTTGTTTAAATCAATATCCTAGGATGATTATCAACCTTTAACACTAAACAATTACGGGTAAAATAGTGTTACTTTACTTACACTCCCTCGATTTTAATTTATGTCACTTACTTTCTATTTAGTAATGTGTCTTACGAAATATTATAGTTTATTTAAAAAGGATGTTACTTTCTGTTTAGTACTCCAGCCGTTTCAATGTATGTGGATCTACTTCCTATGTTAATCCGTTTAAAAAAGAATAACTTTTTTTATATTTAAAAATAATTAATTTCAAACTTCCCATTTTACTTTTAATGAGAATGTTTTATCGCCACACAAATGTTATAGAATATTTAAAATCACAAATTTTAAAAGTTTTAAAGTCACACAAATGTATGAAAGGTTTGAAACTATAAGATTCAAATGATATTTTATATCATACTACTCACGTAAATTTAACAGTACGAGATTTGAAAAATCTCCCTAATTTTTCTTAGCTCAATCAATTTAAGACACAAAATCAGGCGAATGGATTATAACTATTTATATAATCATTATATATATTAACTGTTTTTACCAATCAAATGTATGGAGATTATCTACAAAATGGCTTACTAAATATAAAAAAGTTATCACAGTTATCACAGACAATTCACTTCCATATCTAACAGTTAGGTCTCAGTTTCAAGCCAATTTGGAGGTAAAGTTACTGCACAGCGCTCCATCTCGCCCAATCCACAAACTGCATTCCTGCATATATATTGTTGGCAAATCGCACACCAACCGTGAACGCCATTGCAACAGGCGGAAACTGTTTTCCCATTGGAGAAGATTCCACCAGACGTTCTAACCCGGTTACGATCTGTAACCTGGTGTTTGAAGAAACTCCAAGAAAAACACCTGCACATAACATATCCGATAACCAAATCAGAGCTGGTAGGCAGACAAGACCTCAATCTTAGATTAGGTTACAAAAAACGAAGCTTGCAATGACGATGAACAAAGAATGCTGAAACGAAGCATGATTCAAGAAATGCTAGAGTAAAATATGCATTTTACTTGAATGAGAAGATAGGAAATGGAATGTACAAACTAAAAGTTCAAGTCTAAAAAATTTCGACCTTTACCCGATGTAAGGGAAAGTTAATTTGGTCAAATTTTGTAAAGAAACGTGTGATCCCAATTTCTTGATTGCTTCATCAATCTCAGCTTTGAGTATGCATACACATGCTCTATAATGGGGGGCAGGATCGAAAATAACGAAGATCCCACTAACAAATATTGCACATTCTGTACTACTATATCATTTCATACAATATCATAATTGACTCAATTCATTTGGTGGGAAAAATGCTATCTGATGCAGGAAATCGTTAAATAACCAGAAGATGGAGTAGTTCAGCATTTCAGTGGAACAAGCACTACAACAGTTAGGGGTGTCAAATAGGCGGTTGGGTTAAATTTGGGCGGGTCAAAATGGGTTGAGTTAAAAAATGGCGGGTAAATAGTTACTTGGACTGAAATGAATTGGGCTAAAAAACGGTCATAACCCAACCCACACAAATCTTGGTTATTCTTTTGTAATATTTTAAGTACCTAATAATAAAAAAAAACTTTATTAAGGCTATATATAACTTGTCAAAAAAAAAAAGTCTTTTTGAAAATATTGTGACAAGGTTTTCATGGGTCAATTTGGGCTGCATATCAACACAATTTTTAGATGGGCTGAAATGAATTGGGATAACATGGGCTGAGCTAATAAATGAACGGGTCAAACTTGAGCAGGTTGGGCGGATCATGTTTTCATGAGCTAGTTTTTCCACCCCTAATAGCAGTCAGAATTATCAACAAGACAATTCAATGATAGTTTACAGGAAGACTTAACTTTACAATTATGGTAAATATTAGACTTAACTTTACAATTATGGTAATATTACACTACTAATTAAGGTACAAACCTAATTCTAATATTTACTAAATATACAAAGGAAAGGGGCCCCACTTGGATGGGCCATTCTCGGCTGGGCCATATTGGTCGATATACTTTAGCACACCGCTCATACATAAGGCGGTCTTCAGACGAGACAGCTTCTAAAATCTTCAAAAGGATCGAGGGAAGACCGCTTTGTAAAGATGTTCGCAATTTGATATTTCAAGGAAATACGGCAGACGCAGCATTGTCCTTTTGCTACCTTTTCTCGAACAAAGTGAATATTCATCTCTATGTGTTTAGTACGCTGGTGCTGAACTAGATTACCAGAAAGGTAGATGACACTTATATTATCACAATACACCAAGGTAGCTTTCTCAATGGGACAATGAAGCTCTAAAAGAAGATTTCGTAACCAACATGATTCGAATACCACATTAGCTACCCTTCGATACTCGGCCTCTGCACTTGAACGTGAAAGCGTAGATTGACGCTTGGAAGACCATGAGACCAAGTTGTTACCCAAAAACATACAATATCCAGACATAGACCGTCTGGTGTCAGGACAACCACCCCAATCAAGATCTCAGATAGAGACCAACGTAGACGCCGACGGCGATACAAATGCAAATCATACTCGTGTTCTCGAATGTACCTAAGAATGCGCTTTGAGTGCATTCATATGTTTAACTCGATCATGCATAAACAAACACACTCGTTGTACGACATATGTAATGTCCGTCGCGTGAACGCCGATATCTTGAAGGGCGCCGCAAGACTACGATACCGGCCTGATCCTCATACGGAGAGCCACCGCGACTAACTTGGGTTTAGTATCAACTGGAGTAGAAGTGGACTTACAGGATAACATCCCAGCCCTCTCAATGATCTCTGTTGCATACTTTCTCTGTGTTAAGAACAATCCACCTGCATGACGAGTTACAACAATCCCCAAAAAGTAACTCAAATGACCCAAGTCCTTCATGGCAAACTCAGAACTGAGCATTGTCATAATAGACTTGCGCAAAGTATCAGAAGAGGCAGTCAAGATAATATCATCAACATATAACATAATATAAGCCATGGAAGATCCTCGACGATATACGAATAATGAATTATCAGACCTGCTGTGAGAAAAACCCATAGTCGAAACAAAATCAGCAAACCTCTTATACCAAGCTCGTGGAGACTACTTAAGCCCATACAAGGACTTCTTCAATAGACAGAAATGATTAGGATATCTAGTATCCCTAAATTCCAAAGGCTGATGCATATACATTGTCTCCTGAAGATCACCATGTAGGAAAGCATTTTTCACATCTAGCTGATGAATAAGCCATGATTTCGAAAGAGCTGGTCGAGTACAAGATTTAACGGTAGCCTGGACCATCGGCTGAATATCTCACCACAATCCACACCAACCTGCTGAGTTTTACCATCACCTACAAGTCTAGCCTTATGTCTTACAAATGAACCATCAGAATTTTCCTTATGAACAAAAATCCACATAGACCGAATAATATTAACACCAGATGGACGGGGTACCAACTCTCACGTCTTATTATCAATAATAGCATTATATTCCTCGGTCATGACAATTTTCCAATTAGAGTCATTTAAGGCAGACACGGGATTACGGGATAAGGGGAATTTAAGAACAGTAGAATTTAAATTGAAATGTGTTTTTGGCTTAAAAATACCCTGTTGACTACGAGTGACTGGACCAAGACTTTGGGCTGGATTGAGTGAATTTTGGGAGGTTTGTGAAATGTCGGAAATTCCCGTCGACGGAGCCGCGGCGCTGGAAACTGGCGCCGCGGCGCCAGAACCACTGCAGGGCTCTCTGGATATTTGGCGCCGTGGCGCCTCTGTGCAGGGCCGCGGCGCTGCCTCGTAGGAATTTTGGCGCTGTGGCGCCTCAATGTAGGGCCGCGGCGCTGAGGACGGGTTTAACGTATTTTTTGGTCAACCTGAAAAATGACGGAGAACATAGGGGGAGATAGCATCATCCAAAAAATCATAAGACGTAGGTACGGGTTTTTTTACTTTAGAAAAGGGAAATTGGGTTTCATCAAAGAGAACATGACGACTAATGATGATTCGTTTAGAGGACAAATCAAAATATTTATAACCATGATGATTTGACGAAAAACCCAAGAATACACAAGGAGTAGAACGTGCCTGAAGTTTGTTGATTGTAATGGATGGAAACAGTGGATAACATAAGCATCCGCCGACCCTAAGATGAGTGTATGAAGGAGTCTTATTGTATAACACTTTGAGAGGGGATGAATATGTCAAACCTTTAGAGGGAAAAATATTTAGGAGATCGGTAGCCATTTGTAGTGCATGATGCCAAAATAATGGAGGAACGGAAGAATGAACTAATAAAGTGCGGACAATATTATTAATGGTACGAATTTTTCGCTCAGCTTTCTCATTTTGTGAAGACGTATGAGGACAAGAAAAATGAAAATTTATCCCATTGTTAGCACAAAACTTCCTAAATTCCCCATTATCATACTCTTTGCCATTATCACATTGAATGTTTTTTATTTCCCGCTCAATTATGTTTTACGAAGGCTCTAAATTTTATGAAGATGGAAAAAACTTGAGATTTTTTCGCAATTGGAAATGTCCATAAATATTTAGTATAGTCATCTAAGAATAGAACATAATAACGATGACCCATAGAATTGAGAACCGGAGATGTCCATAAATCACTATGAATAATTTCAAATGGCATAGAAGTATTAGAATTTGAAGCTACAAATGGTAATTTAATAATCTTTCCCAAAGCACAGGATTGACAAAGTGGAGTACTACGCGTACCCTTACAAGAAATATATTTATGTCTATCTAAAGAAGATAAAATAGACGACTCCGAATGACCTAGCCGAGCATGCCACAAGGAAGGAGCAAGAGCTGCAAAGGTGGATGGCATAGCTTGACGCGAGATGCTGAGACTTGGTGTGATTGGATAGAGGTCCCCCCCCCCCCCCCCCACTGTTACACCTCATGAGATGACTCCCCATTTTGAAATCATTCACAGAAAATCCAAATGGATCAAAATTATAGAAACTCAGTTATCAGTTGTGAATTTATGGACAGATACCAAATTTTTAATTAATTTTGGGGCATGAAGGATATTTTTCAGGATAAGTGGTGGATGGGGAGGGGACAAAGTTTTATGATCATAACCCTTAATTGGAATAGAATTGTCATTACCAACAGTTATACCACGATTTAGTGCTCAAATTGGAATAAGACGAGAGAGTACCTTGATCGGATGTCATACGGATGTCGGCCGATGTAGTGGCGCGATGTCCAGGTGCAGTTGGTAGTCAAGCGTGCGTGCATCGTTGCTTCAATGTCGGTTCTGTTTCTCGATCGGTGGGCCTGATGGGGTGAGGCCCAGTATCTTTCGCTAGGGATCGCCATACGCTGATGCGTATCACCGAGTCTCGACTGGGAGAGGCTGGGCGCGGTGCGTGTACGGTGATATTGGTAGAAGCGTACTGTAAGGCCGCGGTGACTTGCGGCGCTGGGACCCAATGCCACTCTGCCATAGATGTGGAGTTGGGTTCCATAATCGTCTGCAAAAGGTCCAAGTAAGTAGTGGCATAAATCCACTGAAGAACCTTGGAATCAAGCATGTCCCATAATTATGGGTCTGCTTCTTTAGTGAGCACAGTAGACGTAGACGCCTTATCACCCTCCTTTGAAGGAGTAGGAGGGATGATGTGGTGAAGAACTTTATGTGCTTTAACATGAATCTTGAATAACTTCGTTCACGTCTCATATTGGACGTTTTCAAGATCAAGAACAATAGGGATGACGCTCTTGATGTTAGAAACTGAGAGGACAGGATGAAAATTGTTCTTATCAGCCATAGGGAATAGAACAACAAGATTCGGAGAAGAGAATTTGGGAGAGAGGATTTTGGAAGAGAAGATACTCGGTTTTGTTAAAAAGGAAGAACATAAAAATCGAGAATTTGAGGATCCAAAAATCCGAAAAAGAGAAGAAATTTTGAGGAGCGGAAGCGATTTAAAGAGAACCTAGACTCTTGATACCATGAAAGAATGTAAGAAATAATCTCTTGATTATTCTCATTAATGAAAGACATATATATACAAGTTACAAGGAAGATCCTCTTCCTATTCTACCTAGGAATCACTATTCTATAAGAATGCTAACTTTACAATTATGATAATATTACACTACTAATTAAGGTACAAACTTAAGTCTAATATTTACCAAATATACAAAGGAAAGGGGCCCCACTCGGATGGACCATTCTCGGTTGGGCCATATTGGCCGATATACTTTAACAATAACAAATAAAAACATGGAGTTCTTTGGTCAAAACAAACATGGTAACGACAGGGAGGCATTTGACATTTAAGAGGATTTGTGTAACAATTAACATTAAACATATTGAATGCAAAGAACTTGAGGGATGTGGAGCAACTCAATTAAAGTAAGAAACTACTACTATATGCTTACCTTAAATCAATGAATACAAGATATATTTTTTATATGTTCATTATTAAATCATGGTTAAGCGAGATATTTTTTCACTTTAATAGTTAATTATTAACGTTAAATTACTTGATTGATGTAAATACTAAGCGCGAATAAATATTAAGAAAATAATTTGTCTATTGTACACGGAGCTATGACAATTATTGCTACTTCTAACTCGTAGTTGGATTTAAGTTATGTATATTGATAATGTAAAGAAATTACACCGTTAACATACTCTAATGTAATCTGTTATATAGTAGTACTTGTTTTTACTGCTTCTATAAGGATGCTTGAGTCATTTGGTTGATAATTTTGCAATTTTCATGCTATCTTGAGTCAGAATTAGCTATGATGAATGGTAGTTAAAGATGAAAACTTCTATCAAATGATCAAGATTGCAGAAGTTAACGAGCGGACATACAAAATGTAAGAGTTTGCTTGTGATTTTTCAATTGAAGAGAATACCAATGATAATCAAAGATGAAAAACAAAATGGTTGATTCAATATCCTTTCCAAATTCCAACCACTCTTTATGTTAATTGTGTTATTTCATCTTCACAATCCAGCAGTGTTTGGACCACTGAAGCCATTGTAGGCCTTTTGTTTCTATCTTGCTCCACACAAGAAATGCCTATTTCTATCATTGTGATAGCTTGGTTCTTGCTAAATTTGCCCTCTAATCTTGGATCCACTATTTTCTCCAACCAAGAGTCTTCTCCACTTTGAATCTTCCTCTTCACCATCCTGACAAATTTTCTGAGCTGTGAATCTTGCTCGTGATCACATTCACCGTCATCCACCACCCAACTTGACAGCCTACTTCCCTTGATCATCTCTAGTATTACAATCCCAAAGGCATAAACATCAACTTTTGCTGTGATAGGTTGGTTCAAAGCCCATTCTGGAGCCATGTAGCCTTTAGTACCTCGAATCTTTGTGAAATCTGAACCAGGGCCACCTCTTTGTGAGAGTTTTGCAAGACCAAAATCTGCAATCTTGGGCTTGAGTTCACCATCGAGAAGTATATTTTCAGGTTTCACATCACAATGGATCACCCATTCAAGACATTCATGATGAAGGTATGCAAGACCTTTCGCTGTCCCTAGTGCCACCGCGTACCTTTGTTCCCATCCAAGAAAATTTGTGTTGATAAGATGCCTGTCGAGTGACGAGTTCTCAACGTATTCATAGACCAAAAGCTGATGTCTCCCTTCAGAACAAAATCCCCACATCCTCACCAAATGCATGTGGTTGATTCTTCCTATGGTGGTCATCTCCGCCAAGAATTCTTCTTGAAACTGATCATTTGCAAGTTTCTTGACTGCTACTGCTCTTCCATCTGCTAAAACTCCTTTGTAAACAGCCCCTGAACCTCCTCTTCCTAGCTCAACCTTGAAGTTTTTTGTTGCTTTCTTAAGTTCCGTATAAGTGAACCTCCTGAACTGAGTCGATGACACCATTTTATATCCGTCCTCGATGGAAGCAGGAATCCCGTGTTTGCTAAACAACGCCCACCAGCCTAACACGAAGAATAGAATCTCCATTCCTCCAAGGGTGGAACAAAATAGGTAAGGATAAATCCATTTCACCTTCTTAAAATCCATCACATACATAGAAGGAGAACCAAAAAGAACGTCTTCCGAACTCGATCTACATTTTCCATCAGCACCTTGATCAAGAATCAAATGACCTGATTCTGATGCACTCAGATTCATAGGGAGTTTCAAGAATACACTTCCAGGAAAACCAGGAGACCGATATCCATTGAAAAGGATGCCTTTAGTGTAACAAGTTCCCTCACCATTTCGCCTATAGACAAATGCACGACAGTGGGGATCATCCAAGCACAATTCCTTGCAAGATTCCAGTGACAAGGAAATAGTGGCATTTAGATCGAAACCCCAGTAATCAACATTAGGAATCTCCACAAACTTGACATGTTCACGATCAAACAAACTGCTAGAACGGAACATTGGCCTACAACCTTGGCTCCAATCACTTGCATTGACCTTCTGATATCCAGGAGGACATGTACATTTAGGCTCTGTCACGCAAGTACATATCGAAAATCTTCCACATATACCATGCACAATACAAGCCTGTGCAACAGCTTGCCAAGAAATCTTCCACAACCCCGTCGAGTTATCCAAACTATAAACTCTCAAATTCCCATCAGTGTCTATAGTCATCCTTCTTAATATCCCAAAACCCATATCAGAAACATTAAATTGCAGATTATCACTTGAGAAAAATCTGCCCATTTCATCAAAATAGGCAAGTCTACTACTGTTCTGGCTAGTTCTACCAATCGCATACACATTACTAACATCAGGATTAGGCCAGTATTTGCTTGAAACTTGAGGACCATCATAGATCATCCTCAAAACATTATCACTATCAAAGTACAAACTGAAGTAACCAGGTGAAATACCACCCTTCCTTAAAGGAGGTATCAACCTATGATTCTTGGTAAAAAATTGATGAGGCAGTAAAGTATCAGTAGGTAAATCAAAGCTTTGCCACAAAATATCACCTTGTGGATTTCTCAAAACTAAGTTGCCTGTTTCAAGAACCTCAGCTCTTTCAATATCAAATGATGTTGTGTTTGTTTGCCAAACAATTGTGTCATCAGCATCTGTTAACACTAAAGCTCCATTTTTTCTTAGTGTTAACTTTGAGCCTTGGATATTAACAGGCCTGTCTTGTTTGGCATTCCAAACAACAATTTTTTCCTTTGAATTTGTGAACCAAATGCCAAAGTAATAAGCATTAGTACTACCTAAGGGATAAAATCCACAAGTGAATGTTTTTTGTGGGGAAGTAATGAAATTTGAATCATCTTTAACTGAAAAAGAATCACCTCTAAACAAATTTTTTGATGCTGTTATCAAAGGGAAGGATAGTACAACAAATGAGAAAACTAGAATAGGAAAAATATAGCAAAGTTTGAAACATTTCATGGCTACAAGAATATGGATAATTAGGATTAATTTGATACCATAAATGTTAAAAGCAGATGAATGAAAACAAGAAATGGGGTTGCTTTATTTGTACTGTTTACTTTCTAGATTGAGAATCATTAGTCAAACATCTAAATTGGTTAAGGAAAAAAAGAAACAGCCTAGTTGGTTCAAATTTGGAAAGACCAAGATAAGGTCTGAATACTGTAATCTAATGCAAGTGGCAATTTAAGAATGATTTTTTTGTGGTACATAAATGGGCATTTTTGTTTGACGTTGAGGCGGCTTACAAAAAAATAAACAATAACATACCCAGTGAAATTCCACAATGTGGGGTCTAGAGATAATAGAATGTACGCAGATTTTATCTCTACCTTGGTAGGTAGAGCGGCTGTTTCCGAAAGACCCTCGGCTCAAGAAAAGTAAAGTAAAAAAAAAAAAAAAGTCAAACCCGGTAAAAAAATTAAAGGAGTAAGCAGATAATGAGATAAACCAATGCGAATACGCTATGATATCGCATTCTGAAAGAGAAGCAATAACTAATGCAGATAAATGAGATAACCCAAAGTACATTAAAGAACGCATACCAGAAGAAAAAAACTAAAGAAGACTATAAAGCAATACTACGCATATCCGTATGATATACTAAGCGTGCCTACAGTAATAACACCACAACTACCAGTTTGTAAGTGTAAATAGAACTACACTCGACTACCTACTACCCAAATATGTGTCCTCCACAACCCCCTATCTAAGGTCATGTCCTCAATAAGTCGCTCCATATCCCGTCTAATCACCTCTACCCCTCCTGAACCCGTCCATAACCAACCTCTCACACCTCCGCACTGGAAAATTCGTGTCTCTCCTCCGCACATGTTCAAACCATCTCAACATCGCTTCTCGCATCTTGTCTTCTACCGAGGTCGCTCCTACTATACCCCGAATATCATCGTTTCTAATCATATCCCTCCTTGTATGCCCACACATCACTCTGAGCATCCTCATCTCCGCCACTCTCATCCTTTGGTGTGCGACGTCTTGACTGATCAACACTATGCCCTATACAACATAGTCGGTCTAACCACCACCCTATAAAACTTGCTTTTTAGTTTTGGTGGCACTTTTTTGTTGCACAATACTCCAGATGCAAGCCTCCATTTCATCCACTTTGCCGCAATACGACGTGACATTGTCATCAATCTCTCCATTCCCTTGGATGACAGACCCGAGGTACTTGAAGCTTTCTTTATTTGGAATGACCTGAGCCTCAAGGCTCACCTTCACGTCTGTCTCACGGTCGCTCCCGTTGCTGAACTTGCACTCTAAGTATTTTGTCTTGATCCTACTCAGCATGCCTTTAGATTCTAGTGTCTGTCTCCAAAAATATCTTTTATCATTATTATATGATTGGTTATTCCATGGAAGAATTAAAAAATTCTAAAAAGCACGAATCAACTGGTTTAGTGTGGTCAATAAATCGTGGATGTAAATTTTGGAGATCATGATTCAAATCTCAACGATGACAAACATGACTAAATAATTTCTTCTCATTGAATCTGTACTGGTAACAGATAGTCTCTTCGTCTCAAATCATCTGTTGTGGTTACTAATAATTAGTTGTCTCAAACTATTTATCGTTTTAGAAGTTTAAGACATAATTAATTATTTCTTCTCCATTTTACTCTTAGTAGAATTTTGACATTAACGGAGATGACACATAAATAGAGTAAACATTTAATGAACAGAGATTATAACTTAGACATAAATGAAAGAATGTAAGAAATAATCCCTTGATTATTCTTATTAATGAAAGACATATATATACAAGTTACAAGGAAGATCCTCTTCCTATTATACCTAGAAATCCCTATTCTATTTGAAGACTAACTTTACAATTATGGTAATATTACACTCCTAATTAAGGTACAAACCTAAGTCTAATATTTACCAAATACACAAGGAAATGGGAAGGGCCCCACATGCATACGGGCCACACGATCGACACTGCTTAACACACACTGCAGATCATAATGGCCTGTGACGTGAGATCGCTCTCTAAAATCTTCAAAAAGGACTGAGGAAAGATCATTTGTAAAGATGTCTACAATTTGATATCTCGAAGGAACATGACAGACGCGTACTTGTCCTTTTGCTATCTTTTCTCGAACAAAGTGAATATCCATCTCTATGTGTTTAAGACGTCGCGCCGAATCGATTACGTAGAATAGATGACACTTATATTATCACAATACACCAAGCTAGCTTTTGGGGTTGAGTTAGGCCCAAGATCCATTCTTTCATGGTATCAGAGCGTCTAGGTTCTTTTTACTCTACTTCCACTCCTCAAAATTTCTTCTTCTTTCTCATAATTTTACCCTAAAATTCTCGATTTTTTTGTGTGTTTCTTCTTTCACAAAAATCGAGTTTCTTCTCTTCCAAAAACTTTTCTCACAAATTCCCTTGATTATTCTTATTAATGAAAGACATATATATACAAGTTACAAGGAAGGTCCTCTTCCTATTCTACCTAGAAATCTCTATTCTATTTGAAGACTAACTTTACAATTATGGTAATATTACACTTCTAATTAAGGTACAAACATAAGTCTAATATTTACCAAATACACAAGGAAGGGGGAAGGGCCCCACACGGTACATGGGTCACACGGTTGGACCCACCGTTTAACAATAAATAAGGGAAAGTAGATCAACTACCTCCTAATTGATATTTCTTAAGAGGCATGTAAAATAAAATAAACAAACATTCAATAATTTGAGATGAATGAGTAACAGATATCCGTGACACTACTGTTGTAAAGAAATTGGAAAGCAAGAAAAATGGTGAGTCCATATGACCCATTTTTTTTAATTATTTGGAATTAAAAAAAATCTAAGAGAATTAGAAGTCTTCTACTATATATGCATCACGCCTGACACACGGGGAGAGAATTATAAGTGAATTTAATTGAGGGAGATAGTTGCATTTGCTTTCCCGTGAAGGACTTGTAAATGAATTTGTCAAAGTCATTATTGCTCCAAAACCTGGAATTTCTTACGCCCCGGTCCGATAGGTTTATAAAGGAGGTAAATCATGATAATTTAATTGATTTTAAAAGTTTGTCAAAGTAATTATTGATCTTTACAGTGCCGTCTCAAACATTTTGGGGTCCTGTTCTAATTCATAAAAGTGGGTCCTTAATTAGATTAAGACCTGCGAATTGTAAATTCTGGCTAATACTATTTAATAAAAAATTTAAAAAAAGCTCCTAAATTTTTTCGTTTTTGAAGGCCCTGTGTGATAGCACGGCTCACACGGATCCAAAAACGGTCTTAGGTCTTTATTGAGTTTGTTTCTCCAGTCATCTTTATTACTACTTGATAAAAAGGGAACATACTGGATTTTTTTTTCAGTTTCCGACGATGGAAAGGGATATTTCAAGTTTATTTATTTTCTAGTCATTGTCCTGTTGAATTAATTCCTAAGATAGAATTAATTGACTCAAAGACCAAAATTGGATTGTTAATGTCACTGTTGAATTGTCTTCTAAGTCACGTTCCTTTATTTGAGTCTTTAACTACTGTACTATTAACTATGTTAAAAAGGTAGTCCTATTTGCACTAGAAGAGAAGGAAAAAGACTATTCCCTCCTGTTCAAAAACAAGTTCACTTACTCATTTGCACACTCCTTAAAAAATGTTAACTTCTAAATAAAAAATTTGACTAAATTATCTCTAATTAAATATATATTGAGATTTGATCACTTAGCACTTAAGAGCAAATCTAAAAAATAAAATTAATTATTTCTTGATTTGGTAAGTGAACACTCCCTGAAAAAACAAAAAAGTTAAGTAAATATTCTTTTTGAACCGAAAGGAGTAGTGTATATTTTTTTTTAAGACAGCAAAGAGAATCAAAAAAGTAATGACCTTGCACGCACGAGATTCTTAATGATCATTGGACCGGTACTCTTGCCGCTCGAGCCCAAATTTTTATTAAGATGATTCAAAGCTAAATATTTTACTATGAGAACTCAAAATATTAAAAAAAAAATAACAGAAGAATTCAAAGGAATTAGGCATGAAGACAAGTAAGGTATTTGGATGGAGTTAAATAAGAAATAGGATAAAAAGGAATTGAGAAGATCATAATTGTAAAGAACATTAAGGTAATAATTCGATCACATTAAATAAGTTGTTATATATTGGGGTTTTCATTGTTATGTAACGAATCACAGTATGCTTTTGTTGCATCGGATGTTTATTTTATCATATCATGTTAAAACCTGAATCTACAATACATAGTTTAAAGCATGTAGTTAGTCATAAAATTAAATTTGTTTCCAATATTTCCATTACCGTATATTATATCACCCTATCCCTTCCATTAGTTAGCCAATTTTTACAGGTGAAAGAAAAGGTAATTACTAAAATAGAATAAAGAATAATATTAAGAGTTTGTTTGGTATGAAGAACATGTTTTCCACGGAAATACAACTAAATCACCATATATCAACAAAATGCAAAAGCAATAAACTCATCTATCTGAAGTTAGTTCTTAAATGGGTCCAAGTTCCACCGGTGTATCCACTGGGATTACAAAGAAATGTAGATGCATACTTTAGAAAAGATGGATATCAGCTAACAAAGAGCTCAATGTGCTGAAAGAGGCTGCTTTGCCTCAAGATCAATATGAAGAGATAGTCCAGGGCATTGAAATTTTCTTGAAGAAAGAGATACTCTATGTTACAATCTTTTCTTTTTCCTTCTCGCTTGCTTTAATTTAAATTGCTAAAAGAATAGCTGTACAGAAAAAAGAACTTTACAGAGTACAACACTGACATGTTATCGTCGTTTTGTATTAACAGCTATCTCTCCTCCTTATGGGGAGCAGTGTTGAGTTTCACACTTGAGCATAGCTCTCTCTCCTCCTTATGGGGAGCAGTGTTGATCTTCACACTTAAGCAGAGCCATCATTTGAGACTTTGAGACGCTTTGCCTGTTATTGAGGACATCAATGTAATTTTGAAGCCTATAACGATCCGAATTTGTTAGAGAAAATGGAGGGTTTAAAATCAGAGATGGTGCTTCCACTTGAAGAAATGCTAACAACCCCACAGCTTTTGAATAGAACACGACTGCATTTTCAGTCCGACCCATGTACTCATCAACCTGCCACAGTATCATAACTTCTGGTAAATGCTCACTGTAATACTAGGTCTCGTTAAACAAAAACCTTTACAGATAGGGACTGTTGTCTTCTGAAGGATTTTCAGATTCCTTTTGTCAATATTTTATGATGACGGTCACTTTGTTTATGTTGGACTTTAATTCAACAAAAACACTGATATAGACCAAGATAAAAGAACACTTACAGCTCCCTTTCTACCCAAAGCCAAGGCAGACTGAAATATCATCTCCATTGCATCTGGCACCTCTGTATTTCCTGAGAAAAACCAACAGCACAAGCAAGCTCTTTATTCTTTTGTCTAAGACCACAAAGGCAGTCCCCTATGCATCATACTCAAGAGTCAAGTGACATATGAATATATTCCTATGCCAAAGTGTCTACGATGCTTTGATTGCTTTCGATCCCTGTTGTAAATCAATAGCTAAGTATAATATCTGATGCACATAAATATGAATATACCAAGGGACAACTACAAGCTCATCAGATGGCTCTTCTATCTCCAGTTCGAACCGTCCAATTTATTTTGCAGTAACTTGCATAATTTTGCCTTGCATAATTCGGTAAAACTAGTTCTATCTATCTGAATAAAAACCATCAAGATTAATTGCATAATTTTGTCTTAATAGTAGCTGTGGAAGTAAAAGTTTTCCAGGTGTAAGCAACTCGTAAATTATTGCAGTAGAATAGATAGAGGAAACAGGAAACAAAATGTCATAAACACAATTGCAGCATTACACATAAAGCACATAGAGATTGAAGAAAAGGGGGAGGGGTACAGGACAAATTGACAGTAGTTAGTCTCTGAGAATATAGCAATATACCAGGCTCTATGTGTTTGGAAAGTTCCTCTGCGTTACCAACTTCACCAAGAAATGCTTTTTCAATATGAGAGCACACATTCTCCGGCCCCAAAATGTTTGCAGCATCAAGATGCTCTTTTATGTTAAGACTACCTTGACCTTTCTTCAAGATTTCCTTTAATCTGATTGTTTCTTGGTTTGGACTTCCTTCAATTGCCGATGCCGCTTGTGTATGACAAATATCCAAAGCTTGCTTCCATATAGCAAGAATGACTAGCTGAATTGAAAATGCTTCCAGATGCCTGCCTGCCTCAACCTTCAAGAGAAAGCAAGAACTATTAGCAGAAACGTACCATAAAGGAACCAATAATAGCATAGATAACAGAATAGTCGGCTAAACCAAAGAAAAATCAGCAGAGAGATTTCGAATATAACATCTCTTGAGCACCAAACCATATATTAAGACAGTAACTATCTTAACAGCAAAAGGTAGAAGACCATACAGTTAACAATTAACATCATAAGTTCACCAAGAACTTAGAATCACCTGATATTAGCAAAGTGAGTGCAGTGATGACGAAAAGTTAAATTGGATGACACCCACAATGCACAAAGATCTTGATTGACTGAGAGCTGAAGTTGGACTATAACACGTGTTTTTTCTGATAAATTCAATGCAGAAATCAAAAGATCTTTCTTTTGTTGTTCTTTTTTCAGCTCTTACAAGTGAGGCTTGGCCGTGGTCAAACTTGCAAACTAGGCCAGACATATGCATTTTTGGATATTTCTTATTCCATCAAAACTCTGTATCTCACCACTTTACACTTTCTACTAAGTCTATCGCAAATAGAAGGTGATCACTATCTGATATAGCTTATTCGAGAGACTTTATTGTACAATACTGATGACTGGATGTTCTCAATTGTTGTTCCATAAACAAACGATCAATTGATTTTAAAAGCAGGAAGGCATGTAATCAGCATCTCCATTTGGCTGGACTGGTAAATAACTGAACCTCGGACAGGAATAAATCGACAAATCACAATGGAATGTTTAAGCAAACAGCTAAGTTTGGCTTCATGAAAAACTGGTTCATGTTCTTCAGGAATCAAAAGGTTGTTTTATGTATGTAAAGATCAGTTCATTGCTGAAACAATTGAAATACACATTAAACCCCACATATTTGTACAAAAGGAAAAAAGATGCTTCTCAGTCAGCTGCACGCCGAGTAAACTATGTCAAAGTAACATATTATAAAAGACATACAGCAAGATTTAGACATTCCATGAGATTTACGACGCAACTACAATAAGAATGGTTTGTATCACGGAAAGAACGAAGTACATTAGAATAACCAAATTATTTTCTATTAAACAACTAACAACAATAAACAACGAAAAGCAAATGAAAGGATCTGCAAGAATAGGATAATTTAGATGACTCCAACTTGAACAAACATATTAGACTCCTATATTGGGGGAAACCAAATCAACGGCGTAAACAGTAGCAAGGCTGTTGTAGAACAACGCTAATGCTCTAAATGAAGAAGCATGGGATCAAAGCTAAAGAAATGAGATGCAGGATACACAAGAAACTAGGCTAGAACTTATTCCTTCCCTGCACCCCTACATGCTAAATCACACCAAACACACATGCAGCTGTAGAGAAAATGACATCACTTTGAGTTACCTTCTCATTTACTAATTCCATGATAGCAGAAGCAGAACGTTGCAGGGACTCTATTCTGGCCATGCCATCAGTTGGCGGCTGCTCCAAACGGTTTATGACTTCAGTGCATACTTGTGAAGTTCCAGGTGCAGATGAGGGACTTTCTAAACTTCCTAAATGACCTATTCTACTAAGTGGAGGACCAATAATAGGCACTGGTTCACTTGGTCTAGGATCTACATTCGCAGACACTTGCAGTGAACAGCTTGATCTGAATGGCATACTGCTAAGCCTAGAAGCACCTGCTGAAGAATATGAGTCCATGGGGGGCCCAGAAACAATGACATAGTCCTGATCAATCAACTCAAGTGAATCCACCACTGTTGAATGGAGTGAATACCATAATCAGAAGTTAGTATTAGCCAAACTGACTGTAGATCCAAGCAAAACATAAATTTCCTCAAAATTCTACGCAACAGGAAATTGGGGATAGTGTTGTAAAATAGAACCTTTTGAATGAGTAGGTGCTTGTCTATGGTCCTTCAAATTAATAGATTCCTTCAGGTTCCCTTCTGAATGTCGGTGGCTAGAGCCAATACTATCTGTTTTGCATGGGGTATTACTAGTAACTTCTTTCCTTTCAGCTTTTGCATCACAAAAAAAACCATATGACGACCTCTGTGGCAATCTCCCTGCAAATGAAGGACTACCATCAGGACCGCTGGAATCATCATCTAGACTAAAGGGTAAACCATCTTCTTGAAAAGTTTCCTCTGTGCTCCTCGCAGGATAGCCTTCTGATATAGGAAAACCACCTATTACCCTTTGAGGTTTCGTGCCCCTGCTGACCATGTTCAACATTAATCAAATCCGAAAGATAAATAATATGTGATAACGAGAACCAGAATTCATTAACCACTTTACCAAGACAGCTCATCTGGCTGCTTCTGTGCAAGAAATGGGTGGTTAAATAACTCTTCAAACGTCAACCGCTCCACTATGTATTCAAGGACACACGAAAGACAAGTTTTGAAATGTTAATGAGAAATTATCAGGTAATGAGAATTCTGAATTCATTATTGTTAAGGTAAATACTAAAAATCAACAACCTTCTCTATGTGAAAGGTTCACATTGGCAAAGCTGTAGGAAAGTATGATACAAGAATCAAGTCTTGTGTGAAAGATTTATAAAGTTGAAATCCAGGCCACTCAAAAGTACCTGGATAACGGCGCAACAATTTTCTACACAAGTCTATGCAGTCAGGACTTAAATTTTTTGCATTTGGAGGAAACAGCAATTCAGTAGACTTTAATATGTTCTGGAGCAACTGCAGCAAAGATGGAGGGAGAAAATTTAGAACTTTGTGTCAAGACTTTTAATATCACGTCAAATTGCACCTGAAAAATGCGACCACAAGAACATCACAATGCTTAGAAGATACTAAACCTGGATTTGATTGTTTCCAGTAAACGGGGTTTTGCCTGTTACAAGCTGAAACAGGATGGCACCAACGCTCCAGAGATCTGCCTGTGTTTGCAGCCAAAAATTAATAGGAACTTGAAATGATATTACCAGACTATGGATGAAAATCATAGAAAGAATATATCACCTTTGCATCATACTTTTGAAGTTGCATTATTTCTGGAGCCATGTACAATGGTGAACCACAAAGTGTTTCAGCAAGACCCCTAGGTTGCAAAGACCTAACAAAAGAGCAAGGTGGTTGAAGTCATTGTGACTTTTGAGTGGACCACTTACGAAACATTTAACCAGTAAGCTTGAAACTTAAATAGAGGGGGGGAAATGAAAGAAAATACAGAAAAAGAGTTTTTAGTTGCAGATGAACTGCTGGATCTCAGGTCATTCTAAAGGGCGCAGAGAGGGAGGGGAGTACATCAGCAAAAAGACATTTAGAAAATGGACAACTTTACCTTGCAAACCCAAAATCAGCAATCTTCAAGGTGGAGCTGTCATTGTTTGAGGATAAGAGGAGATTCTGTTTGATCGAGACAAAAGGAACAAGTCAATGGATTGGCCGTTTCCACTAACCATCCCATTCAAAATTCTCAAAAACAATGTATTGAAGTACTACTGTCCGGAATAAAGGAGACATGCAAGAATTCCCACCTAGAAAACCAAACCACATTAACTCCCTCGCCTAGAATCTACTAATTTGCTGATATGAATACTACATATAAGTTCAAAGAAACCCATCTCCTTTGACGCTTTCCTTTTCCTTTATTATCTTTTTGAAGAGTATTGTCCTCAGCAAAAGATGGTAATTATTTGAAATCTCTGTATGAGAGATGTGACTGCTACCGAAAGTGAACTAACTGCATGCCTCAATTACCTTGCCAAATAATAAACTCCTATTGATGATTAATACAACAGATGTCTGCAACAAGTGCAAGCTGGTGCATAACTAATCAGATAGACTCTTTGCAACTCGCACAATCTTCAATATTTTTTACAACTTAACCGGTTTCCAAAAAACTAAACTTTAATAATTTGACGCATAGAAAAGCTAGCATGATAATCATTAGATGCCCATGAATTTCAACAAGAAGTCAAGAACTATGGAAGGAATACACCTGAGGTTTATGACGGATCAGCAAGTTTAAATAAAAATTTACAGTATAATAGTAGAAAAAGCCAAACCTGAGGCTTTAGATCCCTATGGATTAGATTGTTGTCACGAAGGATTTTTAGACCACATGCTGCAGTCAAGAAATGAACATGAACATTAATATGTTTGAAATCATGTAATAGTAAAAAGTCTTTCACTCTACATGTGAAAAAAGGAAGTTAGGCAAAAGAAATAGAAGGTCCAGACAAACCAAGTTGCTGCATAAAATGTTTTGCAGTTGCTTCTGGAATTTTCCCTTGGCGTTGTTGAATGTACATAGAAAGATCACCTCCTCTGCAGTACTCCAAAACTATATATATTTTTCCCAGCTCCTATATCCCATACACGAGGTTTCATTTAGAACAAAAAGGAAAAGAAAAGATAGACTCAAGCAGAAACACGGTCCATTTGTTTTTCAAGCAGATTCGTAATCAGCAACAGTGCACCCAAAATGAAAAATAGAAAATAAGTGACTTGACACTTGGACTATAGACTAAGCAAAGTAACAAAGCTTGGACAATGCTCAAGCAGAACTCAGATACGTTGGTCGAGAGTTTGCCAGGAGTTAGAAAAAAACGGAGTTTGCTCAGTTGAGTCAGTTCTAGTCTACTTCCTGAGATAATAATTAGAATTATATCTTGCATTCCTTTTATCATGTTTATGTATGTTGGACACTTTTTTAACAGCAACACAAAGACAACTAAACAGGTACACAATGCGCATTTTCTTTATTGGGTTCCTTCTTTCAATAGAAGACTTTCACCAACCAGTTATTATCTCAAGTCCTAGCAAAATTAGCATAGAATATATACTTCTCAAAGTTCCAGAGCTCAGATAAGTTGGTCGAGAGTTTGCCAGGGGTAGGAGAGAAACTGAATTTGCTCAGTTCTAGTTTCCATTGAACTAACCGTAAAGCTATACCTACTTACTGAAATTATACTGAGAATTAAATCTTGTATTCCTTCTATCATGTTTATGAAAAATAAGTTACACTTTCTTTATAACAACACGAAGACAACTAAACTGGTAACACATAATGCACATTTTCTTTATTGAGTTCCTTCTTTCAATAGAAGACTTTCACCAACCAGATATTATCTCAAGTCCCGAGCAAAATGAGCATAGAATTCTATAATGCTCAATGTTTCAAATGCATAAACCTAATATCCCAATACTCAGTACATCCACACAACCAGTCAATAAAACCTCTATTATTTCCAATTGATCCATCGAGTCACACAAGTGCCTAAATTTTATCAGTAAGCTACAATTTGACAATGAAGTCTAGCATTCCGCTTAGCAGGAAGATGCATATTTCGTTGATTAACACCACAAAAAAAATCTATACCTACTACTTCCCTGAGATTATACTGAAATTTAGATCTCGTAGTCCGTCCATCATGTTTATAGAAACAAAGTTATACACTTTCTTTATAACAGCACGACGACAACTAAACAGGTAACAAATAATGCACATTTTCTTTAGTGAGTTCCTTCTTTCAATGGAAAGACTTTCACTAACCAGATATTATCTCAAGGCCCTAACAAAATGAGCATAGAATTATATACCGCTCAAAGTTCCAAAATGCATAAACTAATATCCCAATACTCCGTGTATCCAAACAAGCAATTAATAACCCTCTATTATTTCCAACTGCTCCATAGACTCACACAAGTCCTAAATTTTATCAGTAAGGTACAATATGACTATGAAGTCTAGCATTTTGCTTAGCAGAAAGATGCATACTTCATTGATTAACACATAATGCACATTTTCTTTATTGAGTCCTTTCAATAGAAAGACTTTCACTAACCAGATATTACCTCAAGTCCCGATCAAAATGAGCATAGAATTATATGCTGCTCAAAGTTCCAAATACATAAGCCTAATATCCCAGTACTCCATCTATCCAAACAATCAGTCAGATAAACCTCTACTATTTCCAATTGCTCCATAGTCCATAGACTCACACAAGTACCTAAATTGTAATATGCTACAATTTGATTATGAAGTCTAGCATTTTTAGCAGAAAGATGCATATTCCATTTGAGTAACACGAAGACAAATCTAAAATAAATCCAGAGCTAGGTTTCGACTATAAAGCGGAATTAGCTCACTTTTAGTTTCCATTGAGCTAACCGAAAAGCTATACCTACTTCTGGAGATTATACTGAGAATTAAATCGCGTATTCGGTATTCCTTCTATCATGTTTATAGAAACCAAAGGTATACACTTTCTTTATAACAACACGAAGACAACTAAACAGGTAACACATAATGCACATTTTCTTTATTGAGCTCCTACTCTCAATAGAAACAAATCATTTTCTTTATTGAGCTCCTACTCTCAATAGAAGACTTTCACGGTTCACCAACCAGATATCTCGAGTCATAAACTAATATCCGAAAACTACGTCCATCCAAACAAGCAGTCAGAAAAAAAACCTCTATTATTTTCAATTGCTCCATAGACTCACCACAAATACTTAAATTTTCTCAGTAAGCTACAATTTGACTATGAAGTCTAGTATTTCGCTTAGCAGATAAACACATACTTCATTGATTAACATGAAAACAAATCTAAAACTGAATCTAAGCAGTCAGATAAACCTCAATTATTTCCAATTGCTACATAGACTCACACAAGTACCTAAATTCTACCACTAAGCTACAATTTGACTATAAAGTCTAACATGCCGCTTAGCAGAAAAAAACATATTTCATTTATTAACACAAAAAAAAGAAACCTGAAACTAAATTTGACAATACGATCATAGACTCACACAAGTACCTAAATTCTACCAGTAAGCTACAATTTGACTATAAAGTCTAGCATTTCACTTAGCAGATAAGCTCATACTTCATTGATTAACAGACACACACACACACACACACAAAATGAAAATGAATTTGATGATACGAACCTCGATCATGTCGTGCAAGCGAATAATATTAGGATGATTGATTTTCTGTAAAATTACAATTTCGGACTTTAAACTCTCCTGAAGTTTATTGTTTAACCGAGCCGTGACGATCTCTTTGATCGCCACTTCGGTTCCATGAGCTCGGTGCCGAGCATGCCACACCGTCGAGAAAGAGCCGGCACCGATTTGCTTCCCTACAACATAGTCCCCTACCACAGACCTTCCTCCTCCTCTACTCATCGATTGAGCCATTACAACTCCAAAACCCTAACGGAATATTCCAAACACGGCCTTAATCAGAGAGGTCTACACAACCAAACACGGTCGTATCAGAGAGGTTCGGTCCACCACCAAACACGGCCTTATCAATGAAGTCCACAATTGTCAAATTCAATTGAAAGTATGGAGATTAAGGGAGGTTTTTTGAGCTTCGTGATGAACTATGGTTATGGACTTTGAAATTGAAAACGAAAATTGTAAAGGGAAATTAACGGAGTTAACTTTTTTTTTTTTTTTAATTATATAGGGACGGGGTAAGACGAAAAAGATGGCATTACAATTAGCCGCAAGGGTAGCCAAATTGATGTAACAGTAGAGCGCGGGACCGCAAGATCACAAGTTTCATTCTCTGCATAAACATTCTTGGTTGAATGCACATTGGTTTGTCAAGTGGCATTAATCGCTTGCGTGTTTCGCTTATCATACACCAAATTTATCCTGCAAGACTGAAAGAATAATCATACATTTCACAACAAAAAAGAGTGCATTACAATTGTGATTCTAACCAAAGGTGAAAAGTGAACTACTAGATAGTATACTCACATATGGGGTCTAGAGTGTTACCAATAATCTCAACTCAAGACAAAGTATAAATCTAAATAAAATTGAGTTTTAAAAGATAAAAAGAAGTAAAAATAATAATAAATAAAACAAATAAAATAAACATAGCATTATAAATCCAATATTATGTTATGCTAAATGAACCTATAATAATAAAATTTATTTTTATTTTAAAATTAAATCAATCAACTGAACTATTATATTCTTGTAATGAAATTAATCTTAGTTTTAAAATTTAATTTTTTTTTTTTGGCTTTGTTTTGAATTACACTCAATATGTTTGTTTGACTCCCTTTGTGTTGGGTTTAATAAAATACTTGTGTGGGGGAGAAGGATAGTGTTGGAAGTTAGAGGTTTCCTTAAGGTTATGGTCATTGTGCCGTGCGCTTGGTGAACATATTGACTTGAGGCTTATAGGGGAACGGACTTAAATGCGACATGGTCTCTTACCACAGAAATATTATATTATATTTAAATCATATTAATATTAAATAATTAACGTGCAACATCATATTGGTTGTGGGAATATGATGTTCATTTGCCTTCATTCTTCATTTGCCAATAAAAAACGCTTTATATTTATTTGCCTCCCTTCAGATGTGTAAATAGTGGCCTTATCTCTGTAATTTTTTATTGAATTCTAACTAGGGTCGTTTCAAATATTTTGGAGGTCTGTTCTAATTAGTAAAAGTAATTTTTAATTGGGCTAAGACCTGCGAATTATGAGTTTTTACAGTAAATTCTTACTAATACTATTTAATAAAAAATGAAAAAATGAGCCCTAAAATTTTTTGTTTTTCGAAGGCCCTGTGCGGTAGCACCTCGCACGTGTCCAAAAACGGCCTGATTCTAACTAATAACGAATTTAAAGGGTGATTTAATTTATTTTAAAGTACCTACAGCTCCACGTGTGGTGATAATGACGCCAGAATATGTATATACTTAAGGAACCAACTGAAAAAGGTTTGGAGTGATAAAAGATCAAGAAACGGATTATGGGAGAAGAAACTCAAGATAACACGTAGCTTAAATTCTAAGGGGCACCACTCTCAATGTATAACGAATTTGGCTATAATTTATATTTGAAAATTGTATCCGTTGAAGTCTAGTTTTTAATGCTTCAAATCATTCGCCAATTGAAGTTTTATACAAAATGTTGTGACATTTTCACTGAAAACCAAATGTACAACAATAACAACAACATACCTAGTGTGATGTCTCAAAAGCAATAGTGTAAAACAACAATATTGTTAAATACCCGTGATATACACTTTGCATTAAGTGTATATCACGGGCCTTATAGTCTTCAAATCAGTTTTAGATCGTGATATACATTTAGGGCTGTCTTTGAGCCTGTGCGGACTGTGCTACAGCACAGGGCTCAAAGATTTTAGGGGGCCCAAAGAAATATAGCAGTCCAGATATATTACTATGCTACCTTTGATATACCGGCCCAAAAAAATATACCACTGATTTTTTTTTAGCCCAAAAAACGTGATGCACTGATCTCTAATCTCTGATCTGCAGACCTAAAACGTGATGATTTTTAATTTTAATTTTGTCCTTTTAAACACTTCTTTTTTTCAAATAAAAAAAAAGTGCATCGGTTCCTCCAACTTTCAAGTACGAGAAAATTACCTCGGAAGTCGGAACAATCCACGAAGTACTTTAATAGAAGCAAGTAACTAACAGTGTGAAAATCAAAATGTCCTCTATCGGCAAGCAGGAATGTCAAAGGTGAATAGTTATGAATTACCATAAAATTTATTTTTGAAGAGCATAGTTTTAATTTTTATTTTTTAATCATTAAATATTATTATTTATCATATTTCAATTGTTTACTAATTTTTTATTGAACAAAAACAGCAGGTGTTCCGTCAGATATTCAGCTTTATTTTTGAAAACTTCAATTCATGTGTTGACAAATTGTGAGAGTGGGTGTTCTAACAAATTGGAGCATTACATAAAATTATCAGGTTTTTTCGGTCCTTTTTACATTTCAATTACATATTACGACTCCTAGAAAGTATGAATCTGAATATGAGAAGCGTAAGAAGAAGAAAAAAATTGAGGAATTAACTAAATCTCAAAGAGGAGCTCTTGATAAGTTTGTTATAAAAGAGACACAAGTTCAGGTTGAAGATCAAAATGTTAATAATGTTAATGAGAATATTAATATAGAGAATCAAGCTGTTTCGGAGAATAGAGATAATGTTCCCATTGAAAATGATAATGTGGACAATCAAATCAATGCTGAAAATGGTGATGATAATTTGAATAATTCATTTTATAATGAAAGTGATGATCTGGAGGATAATGACATTGATAATGTAGAGCAAGAGCAAAAAAAATCATTTGATATATTTGATACAAGAATGTGGGATGCTCTTGATTCTAAAAGGATTGAGTTATTAGTGACGAAAGGTCCTAAAAGAGATTGTCCATTGTCAATGGTCCTAGAGATGAATTATCTAGACGATTTACTGTTAATTTGTATACTCGAGTTTTATTAAATGGAGAAAAGTGTGATAGAGATTGGCTTGCCTATTCGAAAGAGCTTGATAGAGTATTTTGTTTTTGCTGTAAAAATTTTAAAATAGGGAATAGAAGAGGTCAATTAACAAATGAGGGTTGTAATGATTGGCTACATGTTGGTGAAAGAATTAAAGAGCACGAGACATTCATCGAACATGTTAAGAGTATGAGCACTTGATATGAGTTACGTCAAATGCTAAAAATGAATGAAATTATTGATAAAACGTCTCGAAGGCTAATTGAGAAGGAGAAGGAGCACTGGAAAAATGTCTTAAGAAGAATTATTGCTATAGTGAAATTTCTTGCTAAAAAGAATTTGGCCTTTCGTGGTTCTAATGAAAGACTATATGAAAATAGCAATGAAATTTTTTTGGGCTTAATTAAAATGTTAGCAGAGTTTGACCCCTTTGTCCAAGAACATGTTAGAATTATTACAAATGATGAAGTTCATCATCATTATCTTGGGCATAACATCCAAAAGGAGCTAATACTTTTGCTTGCTTCTGCAATTAAAAATGAAATCATTAAGAAAATCAAACAAGCAAAGTATTTCTCCGTGATACTTGATTTTACTCCTAATGTTAGTCACCAAGAGCAAATGTCTTTGATAATAAGATATGTGGATGTTTCTTCAAATTTTGTTAGCATCGAGGAATCTTTTTTGGGATTTTTTAATGTGAATGATACAACTGGCCAAAGACTTTTTAATGTTTTACAAAACGAGTTGAAACATCTCGATCTTGACATATTTGATGTGCGAGGACAAGGTTATGATAATGGATCAAATATGAAAGGAAAATATCAAGGTGTACAAATAAATTTCTAGACATGAATTCGAGAGCCTTTTATACTCCTTGTGGTTGTCATAGTCTTAATTTGGCATTGTGTGATATGGCTAACTCTTGCAGTAAAGCTAAAGATTTTTTTGGGATTATTCAACACATTTATATAATTTTTGCCAATTCTACTAAGAGATAGCAAATTTTGAAAGATAACGTTAAAGTGACACCAAAATCATTGTCATCCACTCGTTGGGAGAGTCGTGTAGACAGTGTCAAAGCTATAAGATCTCAAATGTCGGACTTTAGAGAAGTTTTACTTGAAGTGGCGGAAAAGGATCTTGATTCTAAAATACAAAATGAAGCTAAATCTTTAGTGACAAATGAACTTGGTGATTTTGAATTTTTAATGGCAATAATTATTTGATTTGAAATATTATCTGCTATTAATGTGGTTAGCAAGCTTTTACAATCAAAGGATATGCTTATTGATGTTGCCATGAAAAAAATAAAAGGGTTGGTGTCATTCTTTGAAGGATATAGAGAAACTGGTTTTCATAATGTCTTGAATACTGCTAAGGAAATTGCTATTGAATTGGATATTAATCCAGTATTTCCTCTAAGGCGTATAATTCGCAGAAAGAGACAGTTTGATGAGAATTTAAATATCCCATTGGTTGAGTTATCTAAAGATGAGTCTTTTAGAGTTGATTATTTTCTTTGCCTCGTCGATCAAGCTATTGTTTCTCTTAATAAGAGATTTGAGCAATATCAAGAGTATGAAGATATTTTTGGTTTTTTGTGTTATTCTCACAAGTTACAATCATTGGACGATGCAAATTGAAGTCTTGTTGTAGTCATTTTTAAGAGACATTGAAATATAATGGGCAATCTGATATTGATGAGAATGAATTATATGTGGAGCTAAAGTTATTAAAAGAACTCTTGCATGGAGAAAAAATGGGACCGATAGGAATATTAACATATTTGAAAAGCTTAGATTGTTTTCATAATACAATTGTTGCATATAGAATTTTATTGACTATTCCCGTGACAGTTGCATCTGCAGAAAGAAGTTTTTTAAAACTGAAGTTGTTGAAGTCTTACTTGCGGTCTAGGTACAAGAAAGGCTTAACAGATTAGCATTTGTAGCAATTGAGAATAAAATTTTGAAGAATATACCATATGAGGATTTGGTTGATGATTTTGCTTCAAAAAGTGTTAGAAGGATAGCTCTTTTAAAGTATGAGTTGATAAACTTGCAGTTGTATTGAGTTGTTATTTATAATTTAAAATAATTTTTAATTATTAAAATAATATATTTGCTTATATTAAGGGTCCACTTTTATGAATTAGCACAGGGCCCCCAAAATGTTTGAGACGGCCTTGTATACACTTACCTTATATACGTGTATATCACGGTTATATGGTAGTAGTTGAGTGTAGTATTATTGTAATTAATTAGTCTTGTACATTTACCAGAATTGTATAGTTAGTCTCAAATATAATAAAGTTTTAGGAATAGCATTTTTCTATTATGGAAATATGTAAAGTGTATATTGTCTTTCAATTAATGAAAATAATCAAGGGATTATTTCTTTCATTGTATCACAAGTCTATGTGATTTTTTCTAAGCTTCCGCCGATCTCTACCTTCGATTCCGAGCTTCTGCCCTCGGTTTCCGTGAGATTTTCACCACCCTAAATTTCTTTCTTCAAAATCCCCCATTCACGTATTGTTCTATCATTATGTCTACCTCAAAGAACACGTTTCATCCTGCCTTACAGTTTCTAACATCAAGAATCACATCCCTCTTGTTCTTGAAATAGAAAACGTCCAATTTGTGACGTGAGTCGAACTGTTCAAAATTTACGTGCGCTCGCATCAAGTCATCTATCACATAATTCCCACGACTCCTGAGGATACGGAGGTGCCAAAATGCGAGGATGATCCTAAGTTATGGACGACTCTTGATGACACTATCCTTCAGTCGATTTACTTTAATATCTCTACTGACCTGTTGCAAACGATTATTGAGCCAGACTCAGACGCTACGACTATGGTTGCTTGAGATAGACTGCGTGACATATTCGAAGATAATCAAAATTCCATAATTGTTACCCTGGAACAAGAAGTTTCCCACGTTAACATGGAAAAGTTACCGAACGTTTCAGCTTATTGCAAAAGGTTGAAGGAATTGGCGGACCAACTCTGCAACATTGGTGCACCCGTCACTGATGATCATCATGTCCTTCATATGGTCGCTGGCTTGTCTGAGGCCTCGTCGGTATACTTCTTCATCAAAGCAATTCACTTCCGAAATTTTATCAGACCCATTCTATGCTTAAGTTCGAGGAAACCGGGTTGGCTAAGAAATTGGCCACTGGGGCACCGTCTGTTGGTATGATGACCGAGACTAAGTTCTCTCCCTCTGATTTCAACAATTATGGCCAAAACCGCAACAACGGTGGCGGCAAAAAGGGTCAGAATCGTAAAAATAATGATAATAATCATGGCGGAAATCGAGGTGGAAATAATAGTGGTGCCAATGGGCCTCGGGGCAGTGGGTCACAAAGCCAACTAGCCACAGCATTAGAGCCCATAGGTGTGGAACCAGACCAGTGGGCCTGGGCCCA
Source organism: Przewalskia tangutica (assembly GCA_029844215.1). Lineage (NCBI taxonomy): Eukaryota > Viridiplantae > Streptophyta > Magnoliopsida > Solanales > Solanaceae > Przewalskia > Przewalskia tangutica. The sequence continues at coordinate 10,020,006 of CM056739.1, read as the reverse complement.
ACAACCCCTATTACCCGCCACCAGCCCTTTATCCGACTTGGACCCAATTCCAGAATTCCAACAGGCCCAGTCCATCGAACACTTGGAACTCGAAAGCTACTGCTAGGCCGGAGCAGCAAGCCAGAGTGCTTGGATATCGGCCCCACCAAGCCCATCATGTTGCGGGACCCACTCCTACCGACATTAAAGCCGCAATGCATACACTTGGAATAAATCTCTCAGACCCAAATTGGTACATGGACACTGGTGCGACTACCCACATGACGTCTGATCAAGGTACTCTATCGTCTTATTCCAATTTGAGCAACTCGTGACATAATTATTGGTAATGGTAATTCAATTCTGATTCGTGGTTATGGTCATAAAACTTTGTCTCCACCCCATCCACCTCTTATCTTGAAAAATACCATTCATGCCCCTAAATTGTTTAAAAATTTAGTGTATGTCTGTAAATTCATAACTGATAATTATGTTTCTGTTGAATTTGATCCGTTTGGGTTTTCTGTGAAGGATTTCAAGACGAGGAGTCCACTCATAAGTTGTGATAGTAGGGGAGATCTTTATCCAATTACACCAAGTTTCGGTCTTTCGAGTCAAGCCTTGCTATCTACGTTTGTCACCCTTTCTCCTTCCTTGTGGCATGCTCGTCTAGGTCATCCGGGGTTGTCTATTTTGTCTTCTTTAGATAAAAAAAATTATTTCTTGTAAGGGTATGCATAGTACTCCGAATTGTCAATCTTGTTCTTTAGGAAAAATTGTTAGATTGTCATTTGTAGACTCTCATTCTCATACATTAATACCATTTGATATTATTTATAGCGATCTATGGACGTCTCCTGTTCTCAGTTCTTTGGGTCATCGTTATTATGTTATATTTTTGGATGGTTATTTTAATTTTTTATAGACTTTTCCAATAGCGAAAAAATCTCAAGTTTTTTCCACCTTCATAAAATTTAGAGCATTCGTTAGAACCCAATTCGAACGGAAATTAAAAATATTCAATGTGATAATGACAAAGAATATGATAATGAGGTGTTTCAGGAATTTTGTGCCAATAATGAGATAAATTTTTGGTATTCGTGTCCTCATACGTCTTCACAAAATGGGAAAGCCGAACGAAAAATTCGTACCATTAACAACACTATCCGAACTTTATTGATTCATGCTTCCGTACCCCTACTTTTTGACATCATGCTCTACTTTTTGGCATCATGCTCAAACTGTCACGGTAGGTCTTTTTTTTTTATAGTGAGACCCACAATATATCATTGCAAACTTAGCAAAATTTATGATATAAATGTAGATTTTTTTTCCCCATAGGCTATAACAATTAATTTGAAAATATATTTTATTGATTTTGTTAGTATTTTTATTTTAGGTTTTATACTTTCTGTGAGCTTCTAGTGTTATTATAGTTTCCTGTGCAAGCCAGAAGTATAGAAAATTTCTACTACATTTTAATTTTATCTTTATTTCATAAAATATTGACTTGAGATAAATTTAAATAAGAAATATGATCAATATTCATATAACAAAATTCAATTATTTGAATTCAGACGTAATAGTAATAACAAATATTGTTGGTGGTAGGTGCCTTAATTCAATTGAATAATACATAGATTAATCTTATTAAGTTAAATAAGTCAATTGATTATTCTTCTATTCCATCTAATGTAGTTCATAAAATTTGGGTATAACTTCACTTCTTCATAATGAAGACATTTCATTGTAGTATGGTCTTACTTCCCATAATTTACAATTATCACATATATTAGATTGAAGTGTTACAAGTCATATATAAATTCATATACTTTTTATACAAAAATATCCTTTTGTATAATTATAGCTAATAAATAAAGTATATGCTCAAATATGGACAAACACGTCTGGGTGGTGTAGTCGGTTATTATGCTTGTCTCACACACTAGAGGTCCCTGGTTCGAATCCGGGTTCAGATATACATTCTTTTATTTTATTTTTTTGCGCAATATAATAAAGTAATAAACACTCTCCTTAAAAAACACAATCATTTTCATTTGCCCCCCATTAGACATTCCCAAATCACACACATCATCATCCTAGCAATTACACTCTTTAGGGTTTCAATCGAAGGCAAATAAATGGATTGGGGCATGGTGACCACAGAGGATCTCATCGAGGCTCTACGGGAAGTCGACTGGTCATCTCCGCCACGTCCTCTATCGGAGTTCTTTTCCCGATTCACTTTCCCTAGATCTTCATCCAAATGGAACAGTCGATTGAAGTGCAATCTTTACTAGTAAGTAGATTACCGTTCCGAGGTGTTTTGGTTTCTTAATCAATTAAGTGCACTAATTAGCGATTGATAAGTATATTATTTGCTACTGATTTATTCCTTGCTTCAAGTTTTTATATCAATTGAATGCAAAAGTTAATGGTTAATAGTTAATAGTTGCGTTTTTCAGAAGGAATCGAATAGTATTCAGCAATCAAAAGTTAATGATTAATTCCTTGCTAAAATTTTCCGAGATTTTCTAATTTTAATCAATTTAACACATGAATTAGCGATTAGTAAGTTGATTATTGCTAGATAAAGTTTTTCGAGCTCTTATAATTTTTGAATCAATTGAATGGACGAATTAGTGCTTGGTACTGTATTAATAGTTCGTGTTATTGGACGAAATGGAACATTGTTCAGATACGTAAATTACTTCTAGATTAAGTTTACCTAGAGGTTGTAAGATTTTAATCAATTGAATACACGGATTAATGTTTGTTCAGTAGATTAGTTGCTGGTAAAACACTTTCAGGTTCTCTAAATTTTTAATAAATTGAATGCACGAATCAGTGTTAGATAAGTGTTCTGATAGCTAGGGTTTGCAGACGCAATTGTACTTTTAAGAAGCTACAATTTCATGTGTTGTGATTAGAATTGGCAATTTTACTTGATAAAAGTTCTTTTCAAAAGTTGGTATATTTTGAAATAGAACAAAACCTGGAATTGTAAACTAGAATTATAAAATCTATTAAGTACTTAATGGTGTTATAGGATTTCAAACTTGTGGAGAAACTTTACTAATTCTGTTTTTTTTTTTGGATTTTCATGGATGGCTGCAGCTACCGGACAAATTACTTCATTATGATTGTGGCTATTCTTGGTAAGAAGCAAATAATCATGTATTACTCAGTAGAGATATGATGTTTACATCAGGCATTCTATTTGGACTTACGAATAACTTCATGTGCATTTTGTATTGCAGCACTGGGGTTTCTTCGGAGGCCACTTGCTATTGTTGCTGCTCTTTTGACAACTCTTAGTATTGCTTTTCTAAATGACAGGTATATTACTTATTGACTATCCATGAGTAAAGGTTGTGTAATCTGATAAGATTTTTGGTTTTCCATCAGAAATTTCTTCTTATTAATCAGGACTTGATTAAATTTTCCAAACAAGTTGAGGTCAACTATATGAATCATCAATGACCATGTTTCCCATTTGATTCTTGTATCTCTTCATAATTTACTCAGCGCATAATAATCCCTTCACTAATCATGGCATAAAGAGTCCCATGCATTATAATCCTCACATAACTACATGGGAATCAAAGGCCCCCTAACTTCATTTACATCTTATTACTGCATCTTTTTCATGTTGTTAATATTTGTTCCACCAGTTTCGCAGGCACTTTTAGTGAAAAGGTGACAAGAACTGTCAGACAGTTTTCTCCTCATTTAGCTGCAAAAATGAGGCCTCCACTCACGTGAGTCTGCATGAATTTGAAGTTTAAAGTAAGCTAGATGCAGTACTGATGCTGAAATATGCTGACCATTTTCAGGCCAGTTATTCGAGGGCGTCCATCTTCTAAACGAGCAATTTTCATTTGTGGAAGGCCCCGTTGGGTGTTTGTCTTGTTATTCTCTCTAGGTATTGGAAGCTTTAGGCTCTTTTATCACTTCATTATTTCTTTATCTCTGCGCTTTTTCTTTCCTATCGAAACTTCAGTAGTTTTGAGATGAAATGGTGTTGTGTCCCTTTTTCTACATTTTGCAGCGAGTTTCTTCCTTTGGTTTATATCCTGTGGCCTCTTAACTGTCTTATGGACATTGCTTATAGGACTTCTTTGTAAGTACTTCTTTCTTCTTGTGAAATGTGTTATTCCAAATCCTATGTTTCAGCATGGATAATGAATTTCTCTTTGTCTTCTCTCTCTCTCTCTCTCAGCCACTATTCTCCATGCAAGCTTTAGGACACCTAATTTGAAGGCTCGCCTTAACACATTCCGTGAGGAATTTCGAGCTGTCTGGCGCAACTATAGTGAGCTGTAATTTCTGCGGAGTTCCATTTCATGTCAGTTACTCTCCTGAGATTTTCCATTATGTTTATTCATTTTTCTTTATGCGTGTATGTGCTGTTTGTTTTGATTTCCTAGTGTCTGTAAATTAACACGGTCTCTTCATGCTTGAAATAATTTTACTTTTACTTACTAGTACAATTTTCTGTCCTTCAATGAGGTATTAAGTTTGTATATCCCTTTGTTAAAACTAAAGAACAATTGTTGTCTGAGTTGTTATTTTCCAAAATCTCTCTCCAGTTTGAAAGAAGGAAGTATCTGATCTGATAGCCAGATGAGGGTTGATTAAATCACTCATTACTTCTGGAAAGCAAATGCTATGCCTCTCTGTTCACTTTACTCATGCACTTGCATATCCTTGTTTTTACAAGTATCAAAGAAAATATGTTGTCAAACCTGCCCTTGTGCTTGTCAAACCTTGATGTCGTGATTGACTCAGCTGGAGCATTAGAAAAGGTGAGGACCGTGTAAACCTATGAGAGGCTGGATCTACAGGCTATAGAAAGTGCACTTTGAGGGAAGTTTATTATTTTTTGAGACTGACTGCTTCTGTGGTATTGAAATTGTATTATCAAGAAAATATTCAAATGAAAGTTATTGTGAGAAACCACACTCTAAGCTTGTCTCTGGAAAAAATGTTAAAACATATTTTAGAGAGAAGGTTGTCCAAGAGATTCTAGGAGCTGAAGAAACAAATTTGAAGATGCTTTGTTAGTTGTTCTGAATCACAGAAATATGAACAAAATGACAACTTCTCTTCATTAAGTTTTGCTTAATACACGGTTTATCCCTTGAGCTTGTAGCCAAATCCTTTTTACACACCATTCCTTTACGGAAACCTTTTACACATTGAATGTTTCACGGAGTGTGTCTAATACACACCACTTTTGCTCAACGGGCATGTGTCAGACACCAATAAAAGAGCACGTGAAAGTCCCCCGTTTTCTGAATTGTCATTTCGAACAAAGAGAAGTTGGAGTTTAATTTTATGAGCTTCTTGTTGTAGTAATAATGAGCTTTTGCATTGGGATTGGAGTGGAATCTTGTTAGGGGTAAAGTGAATAAGTCCAGCTTTGGTGCTTCACAGTAGAGAAAGAAGAAGTATATGGGTGTGAACTGTCAAAGGAGAAAAGAGAGTTAAGAGTCTGTTTGGATTGACTTATTTTAAGTGCTTTTAAGCCAAAATAGTAGCTTCTAAGCACTTTTGTAGTGTTTGGCTAAAACAAATAAGTGCTTTAAGCACTTGTTTTTAAGCCAAAAAATAACAAAATAAAGCCAAAAGCCATAAGTTAGAATTCCTAACTTATGGCTTTTGGCTTATAAGTCAAAAGCCATAAGCCCATCCAAACGGGATCTTAGTTAGAAATACAGTACGGGTGTCGAGCTAAAAAAAATCTACGTGAAGTCCTACATGGCATGCATGTGTTTACACCGCATATTATTTTAGTAGATTTGAGCAAAAGTGGTGTGTATTAAACACACTTCGTGAATTGTTTAGTGTGTAAAAGGTTCTCCGTGAAGGAGAGGTGTGTAAAAGGTATTTAGTTACAAGCTCAGGGGGTAAACTGTGTACAAAGCCTTATGTTTCAAGCATGACGAGTCACTGTATCATTTTATGCATAGACTGATGTATCTGTTATTGTATCTTCATGGCATTTTATCAGTCGCCTCTAATATATATTTATTGGCTTCATGTTGACTTTATGCCTATGCTATCCCTAAGCAGGTAATCTTTTGTTTCCTGGACCTTTCTGTTAAGTTTTCCTTTTCTGTTGTGAAACAGCATCATATGTGTTCTGAGCATACCTCAGTTCCTCCAAAGATTAATTAATATGGTCTTCAGCATGTTTTGCCTTTATTTCCCCTTGATTGGTGATAATTCCCGGGTCATTGGATAGTTTCAGGTGTCTCTCATTCATTCATTCATCAAGCAGTCTTATGCAGTTTAGCTTTAAAATATAGGTACGAAGTCAGAGCTAGGTCAAAGCAGATAAGCATGAAACTAGTAGCTTCCAGATTCGCCTATCATATTCTATGATTTTACCATTTAATCTCATGTAGTTTAGCTTTATAAAACTCTTTTTATATCGCAGTTGTCGTCAAGTTTAGAAGCATAGAAGCTAATAACTCCCAGATAGCTTTCTACTAATTTTCTATTTTTTTCAACTGCTACGTCGGACTTGTTCTAACAGCCTCTTTGCTATTTTTTGTATAGGAGCAGCACTGCAGCAGTTGTGGAAACTTGCTATATTGTGCTGAGCTTTAATAGTGTGGATGGTGCAATTTATAGTTTTCATTGACGTGGCAGCTTTCTGTACTCTATCTGCAGATCAGCCACGGGTTGTAAATTTCTTTGATTTCTTACCTATTATATGGTACTGACTTCTACAATTCATGTATGTTTAAAATAACTTTTGGATTTAGGTGCACAGTAGGTATTTCCTAGAAAGTTGGGGTCTGTATTAGAAGTCCATTCTTAATGTTCTTTGAGAAACTCCTTGCTACTCTTACTGTTCAAAACTGCAGTAAAGCTGAGTTCAGTTCAAAGTTTTTACCTGATGTACGGGAGTGTCTATTCTAAAGGTTCTTTTTTCAAATCTCCTTGTTGGTTAACGAGGCTTCTTTTCTAAATGTATCGCTTATCTTGTTTTGAAAGCGGCCTTTCCGTATTCAAGTCGAGAAGGACACGTGTTTTATGATATTACTTGTTATTTTGTAAACTTGATAGGAGATTCTCTTGGGGATTTGGGGGTGCTCTCCCTTTTTATATATGGTATGGTTCTCCTTAACTTGCAAAAAAGCCTATTCCATTTTGCCCAAAGCAAGTTGGTTTCAAACCCAAAAAAGAAAAAAGAGGATTCTGGTGATAAGCACTAAAAAAGTACTATTCTATTATGTTGAATAGCTGGCTTCAACCAATTTAGGACATTGATTCTCTTTTTGTAACAGCAGCTGCAAGAAGCTACCCATGTACTTGCTTAGAAAACTTGAAAACAACAAGGAGTTGTCTGTCACGCACGACTTGAGCCTTAAGAATGAACCCTTGGTTTAAAAGAAAGTTCTTTTCTGTTTTTTTTTTCATGTTCCAAATTAATATAAGAGTGCATTCCACTTAGTTAGCATGTGGATATCAAATGGTTTTCGAGAAAAGTTGGTAATCCTCGGATTTTGATTCGTGGCAACGGTGACCACAATGTAATGACAAGTTAGATCCCCACAGTTTCGTGCAAGATATATTGACCTCGAAGTCAGCTGCCTGAACTTTCAAGTGCATATGATATAGGTTCATTTTCTCGAATGTAGAAAATTAGTTTTAATGACCTTGGTGTCAGCTCGACATGAAGAACAGTATCTAAGACAGTTTTGTATTTCCTAATCTCCAATGCACTTTGACATGTTTAACTTAATAAATCATATAACATATGTTACCAAGCTAAGCATCCTTACTGATCACGTGGGAAATACTGTTGGTATAATAATCTGTACTTGGCTAAATAATGATTCAAAACAATATGTTAATCACTTAGTGAAACATATAACATAAATGAAACAATAAACGAAAACAGAATCTGTTTTGGAAAAATAATTTCAGAATGTAATCGAGCCCACTTAGTTCAAAGTGTGTCCTTAAGGAAATTATTCCTCACAAGACTCGAGGTTAATCGAATATCGCCTCCCGTGATAGAACGATTATCTTACCGTAATAGTAGTACTCCAAATTCGGTAGCAACGAACCACCGAACTAAAGATATCACACGTAATGAAATTTTCGAGTGAAGAGCAACTTGAATTGATTAGAATATGAATTTTGAATAAATTCTTGAAATGATCAGAATTTATAGGTTAGAGGTATCGATTCGAATGGTTGCAACCATTCGAATAGTCACCTCATTTTGAGGGAAATTCGAAAAGAGAGGAGAGTTTGACGGTCTGACGGGTCGATCCGCTTGGATTTGTTTTTAATTAAATAATTAATTAATTAAAGAAACGTTTGTCCAAAAAGATTATCAATCAATCGCTTTCCAAATCCAAATCCAAATCCAAAGCCGAGCGGCGACGACTACGCGGCGGTCCTTGCCCTCTCAACCCTTTTTAGCAAATCGGAAGGTGTAATGTAATATATACACCTCTCTTTCCTTCCTTTTTCGATGCAACAAAAGAGCCTTTTACCCTCTTTAATTTTTATCCATCATTTCCTATTCACCAATATCAAAACTCCAACAATCCCCATGAATGGGAATGATTATAAGATAGAAGAATGTACGACGAGTGTGATATACAAGCGAGAATCGATCGATCCGATAAGTAGGTTTCCTTTGAACTTTCCGTAGTGAACTTATATCGGATATACTCGATCAATTCCAGATTTGATATCTTTGAACCGTCGAACTTTGTTGTATACCTAGACAACATAAGACACACAATCAACCTCAACCGCTTATGGTTCTCACTGGTTCGTGTTCGTACCATGAACACCGCTCGTCTCACGAGTGCATGTAGAATGGGCCTTTATGTCATTCCCTTTAAAGCGGCTTACACTTAACACTCACATAGGTGATTTCTAAACACGTGGTCCTATAGCCACATTATCCGGTCATACATCGCGATTTAGATAACCATTAAAAACCTTAATGCTTTATTAACTCATTAACAAGCCATAAAGTCTTATCCTTGTTTCAACATTGTCTTCATCCGAGAATGAGTTGAGTTATTTGACAATGTTGAATCATCAGTTACAACTTTGTTTGATCTCCTTGAACCTAGCTCTTGGGATCTCCAGTCTGCTAGGTAGAGTTACCGCCATGATGACTTGTCCTCGGCCTTAACCCTATTCCCATTGATGATCTACCAACTCCTCTAGATAAGCCTTTTGTAGCGGATCCGCCACGTTATCTCTTGACTTTACATAATCAATCGTGATAACGCCACTGAGAGGAGTTGTCTAACGGTATTGTGTCTCCGTCGTATGTGACGAGATTTTCCGTTATACACTACGCCCCGCCTACCTATTCTTGGTGATCGCAATGTATACATATAGGAGCCAAAGGTTTGGGCGAGAATGGAATATCTTCTAAGAAATTCCGAGCCATTCAACTTCTTCACCGCCTTGTTTAAAGCTATAAATTCGATTCCATTGTAGAGCGGGCGATGTATGCTTTGATGATTTCAAGACATCGCTCCTCCGCCAAGTGAAAACATATCCACTCGTGGATTTAACTTCAAACGATCCGTGATCGATTTGCATCACTATATCCTCAAGTCGCGGGATATTTATTATAATGCAAACATAGTTTTGGGTGTGTTGTAAATATCCCAAGACTCGTTTCATTGTCATCCAACGATGAGTTTGATTGGGATTACTCGTGAATCGACTCGACTTGCTTATAGCACATGCTATATCTGGTCGTACAATTCATAATATACATCAAACTTCCCAAAACTCGTGCATAGTCCAATTGTGAGTCACTTTCACCTTCATTCTTTTGAAGTGCAAAACTTACATCAATGGAGTCTTTGCAACATTGAAATTTAAATACTTGAACTTGTCAAGTACTTTTTCAATATAATGTGGTGTGATAATGCTAGACTTGTGGAGTTTTATGGATCTTAATTCCTAAGATCAATTGGCAACCCCTAAGTCTTTCATGTCAAATTTGCTAGCGCATACGCCGTAGCATTTATATCGACAATATTTTTACTCATTATCGACGTGTCATCAACATACAAACAAACAATGACTTCATGATTTGGAGTATTTTTAATGTAAACACATTTATCACACTCATTAATCTTAAATCCATTTGACATTGTTTGGTCAAATTTTGCATGCCATTGTTTGGGTGCTTGTTTAAGTCCATAAAGTGACTTCACAAGTCTGCACACTTTCCTTTCTTTACGGGAACCACAAAACCCTCGGGTTGTTCCATGTAAATTTCTTCCTCGATTCTCCATTTAAGAAAGTCGTCTTGACATCCATTTGATGGATTTCAAGACCATATCTGACGCTTGATGCCACTAACACCGAATAGATGTTATTGTCACCGTGAGTATGTGTCAAAGTAATCAAGACCTTCCTTTGTCTATAACCTTTGACCACAAGTCTTGCCTTGTATTTGTCAATAGTGCCATCATCTTTCATTTTCCTTTTAAAGATCCATTTTGATCCTAAAGGTTTATTTCCAGGAGGAAGATCAACTAACTCCATGTATGGTTGTTTAAAATCAATTCAATCTCACTATTATCGCTTCTTTCCAAAATGTTGAATCAGAAGATGACATTGCTGCTTTAAATGTTTGAGGCTCATTTTCAAGCAAGAATGTTACAAAGTCTGGTCCAAAGGAAGTAGATGTCTTTTGACGTTTGCTACGCCTTAGATCCTCTTTGCTTGGTATACTTTCCTTTGGTTCTTCCGCGATCGTTTAGATATTTCACTTGACGACTTACATTCAGTTTTATACGGATAGATGTTTTCAAAGAATTCAGCATTATCTGATTCAATTACCGTATTAACATGAATTTCGGGATTGTCCGATTTGTGAACCAAAAACCGACAAGCTTTGCTGTTTGTAGCATAGCCAATAAAAATACAATCCACAGTTTTTGGTCCGATTTTTACCCTTTTGGGCAAAGGAACTTGGACCTTTGCTAAACACCCCCACACTTTGAAATATTTCAAGTTGGGTTTTCTTCCTTTCCATAGATCATATGGAATAGATTGTGTTTTCACGCGGTACTGTTGAGTATTCGATTAGCTGTAAGGATAGCTTCCCCCCACAAGCTCTGCGGTAAATCGGAACTAATTAGTAAGGCATTCATCATTTCCTTTAATGTTCGGTTTTCTTTTTCCGCAATTCCATTTGATTGTGGTGTGTAAGGGGCAGTAGTTTGATGAATAATTTCATATTCCAAACATGTCTCTGCAAAAGGAGATTCGTACTCTCCACCCCTATCACTTCTAATCATTTTGATCTTTTTATTCAATTGATTTTCCACTTCGTTCTTGTATTGCTTAAATGCATTAATTGCTTCATCCTTACTATTAAGCAAATACACATAATAAAGTCGATCGTCGATGAAAGTTATAAAATACTTTTTCCCACCACGAGATGGTATTGACTTCATATCACATATATCTGTGTGAATTAAGTCTAAATGATTTGAATTCCTATTAATAGACTTATATGGATGTTTAACAAACTTAGATTCAACACAAATTTCACATTTTGATTTGTTGCACTCGAATTTAGGCAATACTTCTAAATTGATCAATTTTCGCATGTTTTGTAATTGACATGTCCTAAACGAACATGCCATAAATCATTTGACTCGATAAGTAAAGCACGGTCAATTTTCATTAATATCACAACAACCATTACATTGAGTTTGAAAAGGCCCTCGGTGAGGTAGCCCTTTCCTATGAACATATCATTCTTACTTATTACAATTTTCTCACTAACCAACACACACTTAAACCCGCTTTTGACGAGTAGTCCAATAAACTAAATTCTTCCGAATTGTTGAACGTGCGAACATTGTTGAGAGTCGACCTTGCCTAAGTCATCCTCGTAAGTATCTTCCCATATCCTTCAACCTTGGTCGCAAAGATTTCCCATAAATACCTCTTCTGTCCAATGAGCATATGTTGCAAATGCTTCTTTCATAAGAAATACGTCGAGTGGCACCGTAATCCAGCCACCACTCTTTCGGGTTTCCAACCAAATTGCACTCTTCCAAAGATCGCATTACGATCACTCGATCATCATTCATTTCCACCATATTGGCTTGTCTTTTTCCCTTGTCTTTTTCTGAGACGACAACTGGCTTTGTGCCGCCTTTCCCACAATTAAAGCAGTTGCCCTTGAACTTTTTCTTGTTAGAAACCTTCTCTTTTCCAGAAGGCCTCTTTCTTTTCTTGTTCATTTTCGTAGCAACATCTTCAACGATGTTGGCCCCTTCAATTGGTGAACTCTTACGATACCTCTTTTCAACGGTTTTGTTATCTTCCTCGATCTTGAGACGAATCACAAGATCCTCCAACTTCATTTCCTTTCTTTTGTGCTTAAGATAATTCTTGAAATCTTTCCACGAAGACGCAATTTCTCAATCATCGCGCCCACTGAATGCTTCATTCACTACCATACCTTCAAAGAATAAGGTCATGGAAGATAAGTGAAGCTCTTGAACTTGGGTTCCAAATAGCTTTCCCATCAACCATTTTATAGTCTAGGAATTTGGCAACCACAAACTTCTTCAAGCAAGCATCTTCTGTCTTGTACTTCTTTTCAAGTGCACTCCATAGTTCTTTGGAAGTTTCTACTGCACTGTAGACATTGTATAAGTCATCTTCTAAGGCACTTAAAATGTAGCCTTTGCACAAAAAATCAGCATGTTTCCAAGCCTCATTAACTGAAGGCTGGTTGTCGGGCATGTCTACCGCAGTACGGGAGGTCCTCACCGTGAACTTTTGCAAACCAAGCGTGGTAAGCCAAAAGAACATTCTTTGCCGCCATCCTTTAAAGTTGCACCGCGAACCTCGCAGTTTCTCAAATGGTACCGCGTACGAGTTATAGTATTAACCGCTGGTGCAGTATTTGCAGAGGTAGTTCCAATTTCAATTGCCATTGTTTGTCACTGTCAAATCGACAAACTGTTTTAATTAATAAAACCAAAATAGCAATTAATCCACAGACTTCAACGATGAAGATTTTATTTCTTCAAATCGCAGTCGAATTATAAACTTAAAACGATGGAGATTTTATTTCTTCAAATCGTAGTATAATTATGAAACTTTAGTATTCCAACGAAGTTTTTATATCTTCGAGTCGGAATACTAATATTCATATGGAGTAGAAAACTACACAAGTTTTAATCTCCTTAAACAGAACGATGAAGTTTTTATGTTCTTCAAATCGTTATACACAACGGTGAAGATTTTATTTCTTCAAACCGAATCAATTTTGATAACAACAAATATAATACACAACGGTGAAGATTTTATTTCTTCAAACCGAATCAAAATTGATAGAAACGAAGTGCAATAGATTGTATGTTATATACTTGATGAAGTTTTTATATCTTCAAATCAAGTATCCAAATGAGTAGAAAGTTATGAAAACTTTAATCTCAACCGGAGTAGAAAATCCGAAGATTTTAGTCTCCATACAACATACAAAAAAAAAAACACTTTTTTTTTCCTTTCTGAAAAAACACTTTTTTTTTCTTTTGGGAAAACACTTTTTCCTGGACTTTTAATATTCCAACGAAGTTTTTATGTCTTCAAGTTAGAATATGAAATGTCATACGGAGTAGAAAATCACACAGGTTTTAATCTCCAAACCAGGATACAAATTAAAATACAATAAATATAATTTCCTTAAGATTGTTGGTATAATAATCTGTACTTGGCTAAATAATGATTCAAAACAATATGTTAATCACTTAGTGAAACATATAACATAAATGAAACAATAAACGAAACAGAACTGCTTTTGGAAAAATAATTTCGAATGTAATCGAGCCCACTTAGTTCAAAGTGTGTCCTTAAGGAAATTATTCCTCACAAGACTCGAGGTTAACGGAATATCGCCTCCCAGGATAGAACGATTATCTTACCAGAATAGTAGTACTCCAAATTCCGGTAGCAACGAACCACTGAACGGCAGTATATCACACAGAATGAAATTTTCGAGTTGAAGAGCAACTTCAGAATTAATTAGAATATGAATTTTTGAATAAATTCTTGAAATGATCAAGAATTTATAATCGTTTTCCAAATCCAAATTTCGAAATAGCGGCGACGGCGAATGACGACGAGAGTCCTTGCCCTCTCAACCCTTTTAGCAGCTCGAGAAGGTGTAATGTAATTTATACACCTCTCTTTCCTTCCCTTTTTTCGATGTGGGACAAAAGAGTCTTTTACCCTCTTTAATTTTTATCCCATCATTTCCTATTCACCAATATCAAAACCCAACAAATACAAATGTGAATCTATATATATATTTATGCACAAAATTGCTGGTCGGTGGTGATTGGTCAAATTTGATAAATTGGTTCTGTTTTGATTTTCGAGTAAGAACTATAAATATGTGATGTTTTAACTTGCATATGTGGGAATTCAACTATTCTCGACTTTTTTTGTTGTTGAAATGTTTCCTTTCTGCTGCCCCTTAGCTAGTGGCTAAAGGTAAACTTATTTGTTCCTATAATGAGTGTACCTCTTTTTTCCTAGTATTCACAATTCGCTGTTTTAGAGGCGAGCTTACCTCATTATTAGAGCTTGCGAGGCTGTAGTTGGTCACTAATACTTTTTTATGTCTTCAAAGTCTACCTGATTAAAGTGATACTATGTCCGATATGATTCTGGAGACTGGATTGACACTGTGATACTTTTAATGTTAGTGTAATGATACGACATACAAAATATATAAAGAACCATACGAAATACATATAACAATATAATTGTATCTTTTGACCGGATTGTATACAAAAAAAATCCGTATGCCAATTTTACGTTTGTTGTATGTTTTGAACGGATTGTATATATTTTGTAAAAAAAACTCTCGCTACTTATTGAAAATCCAAAATCCCGTTAAAGCGGATAATTAGTGTTGGATTTTTATATTTATAGGAAATATACCAATATTTATACCATTGTGCGAGTGAACAAAAGAAGGGGATACATATACGCACTGTAGTCGCCTTTGGGTTCGTATGCGAGCTGCACAAGACAGTGCTCAAAAACGAAAAATTTAGAGACCCTTTTTTTCCAATTTTTATTAAGTAGTATTAGCTATAATTTACTGTAAAGACCCATAATTCGCAGGTTTTAGCACACTCAAAGTAGGGGTTGATTAACTTGAAGTTGTATTGGGTTGTTATTTACAATTTAAAATAATTTCTAATTATTGAATCATATATTTACTTATATTAAGGGCTCACTTTTACGAATTAGAACAGGACCCAAAATGTTTGAAACGATCGTGGTGACTAACAATTGATCCGTCGGTATTTTGAATTAATACAGGCTGGTCTATGTTATCTTGGCTTCTTTCAAATTATCATATGTGCACCACTATTTCTATCAACTAAACCATCTCCTTCACCCTTCTCCAACTTAAATTAAAAAGATACCATTGTTTTTTTTATATATATTCCAACATTCTTTTCCTTATTTTTTTTCCAAGAAAGCTACTAATATAGAGTGTTGGATACAAATATAAAATTATAAGGAAATGATAAATTATAACAATAACAATAAGTAAATAATAAATCTGGAAATAAACAAGAAATGGTCTTGCTGAGTCGATTGAAGTTTCAATCTATCCTTAAGATAATATTGCCCCTGTATATCCTTTCAACGGTTGTTTTAGCAACTTATCTCTCAAGATAAAAAATCAATCAAATAAATGAGCAAATGAACTCAAGTGTTCGCTTGATAAGAAAGATCTTTGAGTGTATTGTGATTGTTAGAGAGGAAAACAATATTCAGAGAATTGTTTAAGTGTCAATGTGTAATGTGTTTTGCAATTGTGCCCAAGGCATCAATTTATAGGTAGATGATTTGGTCTTCTCAATTCACCAAATGAATGGCCATCAATGTCAAGTAATGACCATTGATATTGAGGTTAATTCAATCTAGTAATGACTGAATTCAATAGCCAAATAATGGAGAGTAATTGCTCCAAAATCAGCCCAAAAATCAGTTTCAATTCGCCTACTACGTTACTGAAAAACGTCGAAGCACCGAGGTTCTACAGGAGGGCACCGCGGTGCCTAAATTCCAGTAAGTTACTGGAATCGAAAATTGAATTTGCATCGCGGTCCCATTGTGGAGGCACCACGGTGCCTTCCAGTTTTTCCGTGGCGATTTTTCTGATTCGTTTCATCTCGTACACATTTCTACCTTTCATTTACCAACGTGAAATCATTCGTCATTTGGCCAATAACCGTCTATTTTCTTACGTCTCAAACAATTCGTATATGTACCAATATCTCTTCCATTTAAGGAAATAATGATCCTTGATACTTTATATGCACGTGTGTGGAAATCATGTTTCCGACGTGCGGGGCCCCTAATTGTTCGATTCATAATTAATAGAATTTACTTTATATCACGTTTAATAAATATTTTCAACATATAATTGTTGACACAGTCCCAATAACCATGGTCACGGACCTTAGCAGCAAACCACGTTCTCAAGGTGATAAAAGCAGTGGCACTGGTGCTTGCACTTGTGATGGTGGCTATGGCAGCGTGTGACTAGTGATTATGCAGTTCAAACTCGAGAAAAAATCATTTGATTGTTTATTTCTCTATATTTTAGTTTAAGTTTCAAACTTCTTGTGCTATACTTACCTTAATCTTCTTTATATTAGCTTTTGGTTCGTGATTGTGAGTACGTAAGGAATCATCAGGACATGTATAGTGAATTCGTTGTAGTATAAGTAATTAATCAATATACTCTCATTGTTTCTTAACGTCATTTGTGCCTTTCTTGTTTTTTCGATGAATATGTGTTTGTCAATTGTATTGTCATCTGCTTTGTGTTGAAAATATTAGGCGGACCCCAAGGCATGTATGCATTTATTTGCTTTCATATACTCTTGGGGCCCCCAGGACATGAATATGTATTCATAAACATTAAGCTCACTCCATATTATTAATTGAACCACTCTTTTATATATATATATAATAACATTACAAACAATCTTTATATAGGTGCTAAAGGAAAATTCAAGCTTATACTAGTAAATGCTTTCACACTCTCATTATGAACTTGAACTCCTTGAGAATATAACAATGTACCTAGATAATATACAAAAAAAAATGAAATTAGGTAACATATAGACCATACATCTAGGTATCTTAAAAGTCATGACAAACACCAAACACGCATCTAGTAATTCTAAAATATTCAAAATTATATTTCTATCCGAAGCCCTAAACCAGGTTTCTCGCGCAGGAGTATCCCATTAGCAAGGTGGTGTGGGAGCTTGGTCACAAGTTCAAACCGCAGGTAACGCTCGCCGCCTTTCTTGGGAGCACACACTTGGCCATGTGGTTTAACTACTGACGTGGTTTGCGGCTATCATATTAATCCGGGTTTACTGCAAGACTCGAAAAGAAATAGCGGCCATGATTCCTTCACAACAAAAAAAAATTATATTTCTAACATTTTGTGCTTAGATATCTATTTTCTTAAAGCTGCACAAAGAGCAAAGTCATAAGTAGCGGAGCCAGTTTTTTTTATTAAGTGAACTCAAAATATAAAAAAGTAAATATAAAAAGAGGACAAGGAGATCTAAGATATATATATATATATATACCCAGTGAAATCCCACAATGTGGGATCTGAAGAGAATAAAGTATATACGGACCTTACCTCTACTTTGATATATATAAAAGAATTTGATCTATCTATGCAGTGTAATTTGCTGAGAAGGGCTGTGAATTGACCCTCTTTGGACAAAGGTAGCTCCGCCGCTATAGTCAGGGTTAAGACAAATATCATGCATCATTAGCTTGGAATAGTAGTAATTGCCAATAAGTTTTGATCGGTAATCAAATAAGCAGTCACGATAATACATGTCATATTATTCGTTAATTTGATATAAATATCGTGTACAGAGTACAAGTAAAATTTTACGAGCGGCCAAAATCAGACACCTATGAACTAAACGTAACGTTACGTTAGTGCTTCATTCGCTGTCGTTTGATACATTTTTTATTTTAGAACTTCTCTTCTAGCTGTATCAAACGACAGGGGATGAGCAGAATAATTCATTAGTGCTTCATTCGCTGTCTTTCTTTGAACTAAACGTGACGTTACGTTACTGATTGAATTGTTTTAATGATGATTATAAGTTTTATTGTGATGTGAAGACTCGGCAAATAAATGATAGTACTAATGTTTACGCTAGGTAAGGATGCGTAAAATAAACCTTTGTGGTCTGGCCCTTCTCCGAATATCGCGCATAGCGGGAACTTAGTAAACCGGACTGCCCTTTTACTTTACGGTAGAGTTTAGTTTTTTGTCTTTCAAAGTTACCCGCTTTTGTTATAGGAACAAGTGGACTTGCATATAATAGTACACAACAGGAAAACAAAGAGATGTATTATCCATATATGCGATATGATCTTTTTCATGAATTTTCACTTTTCTCATATTTCATCAAGCTCAATATTCATTAAAAATCAACTTATGCTATATTCCATCAAAACTCAATGCTTCATAGGATCGTTTAGTAGGAGGGGTAAGTTATCTCATATAAATGAGATCGGGTGGGATAAAATGGGATAACTTATCCCATCTTCTACGTGCATGAAATAACTTATCCCACCTTTTATCTCATATAGATGGGATTGAGTGAGATACTAAAAGAGTAACTCCCACCAACTAAACATGGGATAATTCCGATCCATGGGATAATCTCATCCCTCCTATCAAACGACCTTTAACTGCTTCAAAATCAAATTAGACTTGCGAAACTGAAGTGAAATTTCAAACTTCATACGGACCTAAAGTTGGGGACTATCAACTCTAACTTTAGACACAAATATCTAAAGTTGGGCATATTACTTGAGTAATTCGAACTTCAGAATTTAGGTCTGAAATTAGGGTTGAAAATTCCCAACTTCAAATCCGAAAATTTTAAAGTTTGATTATTTTCTGGAGCATCCTTTTTGCATTCTCTGCTAAATCTATTTGAATCCAGATCATACTGAGATATTCTGTAAAGGGAATAGTGGAGATTGAGCAGATTTACTTGCTAGCAAGAGGACTGCCACTAATAAAATCAAGAATACGCAACTCTTAGCACAATGTGAAAATAGGTTACCTTCCTTGACTTTCATTCACTGGATATACACTAATACAAGGGATTAGGATGAAAGAGTTAATACAACTTGTATACCTATCAAGAAGGGTTCGGGTTGCTGCTAACTCTGTCAGTTTTGTTATCTGATATACATCATTTGGCTAAAATGCAGTGTAAAGATTTGATAAATTGAAGATGGTGACAATTTACAAACACATGTAGAAGTTCATAAAAAAAGATATGTAGTAGGTGAAGGCAAAAGTTAGATTTCACATATTTTAGAATCTCTAAAGAGCTTGTTGTGAGAACAATAGGGAAGAATTAATTTTCAAATTATTAACATCAGATTAAAAAATGTTCATGGTGAAAGTCTATTGTACAGCTAATGATGAAAATAATAATAATAATAAGACGAAGAAGCAGCAGCAGCAGATTTATCTTCTCATGTGCCAAAGCTACGGTCTCCAGCATCTCCCAATCCGGGGATAATAAACCTGAAAATTATAGAGCAGAAAACAATAATGGCATGATGCCAGTTTGCTATTTAGAGAAATGATCAAGATAAAAGATTGTTCAACGATAGGTTACCCTTTGTCATTAACAGTTGGGTCAAGTATTCCAGCGTATACGTGTAATCTGGAAAACCAAGAAACAAGAATGAAGGAAATCGTAATCTGGAAAACCAAGAAACAAGAATTAACGAAATCTACTGAAACGATCAAATACAGAAGATAGATAGACTTTGAGTTGTTAAACTAGATACCGTGGAAACTTCTCACTGAGCTTTGTGAGAGCAGGAGGAGCAGCCACTGCACATATCTGAAAGATGCAATTCGTGTATCACATCAATATTATACAGAAAAACAGGAAAATCTAGCACCCTCCACAGTGTGCCAACAATAGCAAACAAATATTTAAGCAAATGAACATACAAATATGTTGGGAACCTACCACTTTAATCTGACTATTGTCAACTCCACGTTCCTTTATTAGGTCAATAGCTGCAACTATCGTACCACCTAGGAAGATGCAGAAAATCAGTCAGATGAGAAGATAAATCGGGTGACAATTACTTTAAAAGCATAAGACTTATTCATGTACATATACTACCACGAGATTATACATGCGTTTGTCCATATTCTACGAGATACACTCATTCGTGATTCAACTACACAAACTGAAATGAAGGAAAAGACAAATGTTTTCCACAAAAAGACAGACCAAGTCTGGTAGCAATTAATCTGGACTCCTTGATGAGGATTTCCAGGGGAAGTACTTCACAAAACTCACAACGAATGTGCATAGCCTTGAATACTTACAAGGATGAAGGTTGTTACACCCCCTAGGCAATTTTGTTACTAGCTCTTGTTAGAGAAGCTAAGAGCTCCAACTCAACTAGGAAAGGAGAGAGAAATGGGTTATGGTGTATCACTTCAGCAGAATTGCTGAACACATCCTCCACCTGAATAATTTAAGCGTGTCTGTTTTAAGAAAGTAAGTGGCTCTACTCCTACAAATACTACACAAACTCAAGCCCATGAGGAAGGAGCCTATACTAGTGTGTAAATTCAGCTTAATTGCACTTCAGAAATTTTGGCAGCGCAAGACAGAAATACAATTTAGAGTTATGATTCTGCACGAACTGGAGAATATATGCCTAACCTAACAGTTATTTGTTAGGTTAAAAAAGTGCTTAGCTGATTTTACATCCCCACAGAGAGACGAGGGACAAACTTATGTTGCGAGATAGAAAGAAGAGATATATGTACAATAATAGGGAGCATCTATCCTATTGGTCAATATTCTGTAATGCTCAACCCAGACCTTATTTTGGATAAGTAAATACTGGGAGAATCTAAGAATTTAGATAGAGAACCGATATGTGGAAATCCACGAGTTCCTTGAATATGAAAATTAAAGAAATATAGGAGGAAAAGTGTTGGTACCAGTTGCCAACATTGGATCTACAACAATCACACGAGAACCTTCAGGAAATTTATAAGGCAACCTATGGAATGGACGAAGAGAGTTAGAAAACTTATCCCAAAGTTCGTTGGCCAAAAGATACAAGAATAATCAAGCTCAAATAAAAGAAGACATGGAGCAACAATGTGTACTTAGTGCTACGTGATACAATAATGAGCAACAGTCCAGCTTCAACAAAGATACTTACTTGTTCAAATATACAGAGGGCTGAAGTGTTTCTTCGTTTCTGCTTACCCCTTAATTTGAGAATGAAAAGAAGAATTAAAATCATGAAAATAAACAAATGGAAAAAACACAAAAAGAACAAAGTACAGGACTACATTTGGAAATTAGATTGACAGAGTTAACATGATTGAAAATGAAACTCTGTTTTGAATGGTAGGTATTCCATGAAAATAAGTGGGCATTATCATGTATGTGACACTCATATGAAGCAGTAGACCGTCACACCATTATAAGTCCAATAACTTTAAGATTCAATCACCAAACTTATCTGTAACTTGTACTCCAATGGATACCCCACACCTAATCTTAGGAAAATAAGAGATTCTAGTTTCCAATACTAAAAGATTATAATAAACTTGTCCTTACCCAGATGATATGTTTTTGTTGCTGGCAAAATTGATGCTGCATGCTCTGCAAGAGCCAGACCAGCTCTCAAGATGGGAACAATCTGTAAAGCAAGGAATTAGGTGAATGAATGACCATACTGCTTCTCACAAACATATGATAAAACCCACAACCACCAGAGTTGTTTAGTCATTAGGTTCCCTTAGAGACACCAAAATTGATAACCATGTCATGATTGCGTTGGCCGGAGAAGAAAGAGTCAAACAGAAAGCAATAGCTGAATTTTTGGACTACAAGAGAAAATTGAAAGCTTACTGCAACAGGTTCCCTTGGATCAACGAATTCCACAGATGCAACACCCATTGGTGACTGGATCTCTCCTGCTACGGTAGGCTGCAATGATGACAAGTATTTTAAGCCAACATTTGGCAAGAAAGATTGTTCATCAAAACCATTGGCATTGATATGGCTTACAGATAACGGTGGTTTTGGTTTAATAGAGTTTCGTACATAAGAAGAAAAAAAACACTATCATAACTCACCAACCAATCTCTTGAAGCTTCATACATAAGCAATCTACCAAGCTCAGCCATGGCATTTTCTACAAGGAAAACAACCAATTGATTGATATGTCATAAAAAGACAGCCAAATCTATATCATACATGCAGAACGGATAGACGATGAGTATCAGGATAATCAGACATTTTAAACAGCAAAAAGAGTAATCTGAGTCTGTCGATATGGACATAGCACAACATTAATGTGAGTTCGACTTTGACAAAGCCTAGAAATTCACAGGAGTAAAGACCTAAACATGCTTAAATGTCATATTGCTAAGTGCTTCTCTAGTCCCTCCCATATAATTAAGTAATTAATTTTGTATACGAAGAACGACAGCTAACAAAGTGAAAAGTAAGTTCTATGTAATTGTTCGGAGACCAGCAATGTAATATAAGAGTGAATTTGGTCTTTTAAGGCCCGATAAGCCACAAGACGAGTGACATATAGATATATAGAGATGGATGTACGGGCACAAAATGTTAGGCAATACTAGAATAGTTGCATCTGACAAAAGGTACAAGTAGCACACATAAAGGACAGACATGAGATGGTTTGGCCATGTCCGTTACACACCTCTCAAAATATACTCATTGGTAGGTTCAATACTATGCCGATTGAAGGTGCCAAAATGAGACGAGGTAGATCCAAAATTACGTCTCACGTTGAGGAATAAATTTCAAAAGGTGCAACTTAATATTTTCAGTACATAAATGACTTATGAAATCACTAACAGACACCTCACAGGTTATCTTACTTCATGTCAAGTCAGTATAGTTATTTCCAACAAAAGTTAATTAAGCAGTAAAATCTCTTGAATGAAAAACAATTACATCAATTAGAAGATCTTCACATACTGAAAACGGGGCAAGGCGTCTGCTCATTTCGAAGAACCGAAACCCAGTGCTTAATCAGAGGATGTGGCGGTACAAAAACCTATATGATAACCAAAAATATTGATTAAGTAACATTACAACATAACCAATGAAACAAAATATCTTCTATATTTGTTTACTAGAAAACCATCTTGTCCCATCATCAGAAAGAGTAAAAGAAAATCCAAAACAAAATATTCGATTACATTACATTCCTTATCAAACCCCATATTCTAAACAAACAAACAAAGCATTAAAAAAGTGAAACTTTACCAATTAACATTACAACATAACCAATTACACTAAATAGCTTCTATATTTGTTTACTAGAAAACCATCTTGTCCCATCATCAAAAAGAGTTGAAAGAAACAGATCCCAATTACATTACATCCCCCTTATCAAACTCATATTCTAAACAACCAAACAAAGCCTTAAAAGGGAAAACTTTACACTTTCTACTTTCAATTTGTTTGCCTGGTTTTGACTTGCACGAAGTTTTAAAAAGTAAAGAACACTTATGAATTTTGTGATCTTAAATCAAAGATATATAGAATGTACCAAAATATCCTTTAATCTTGTGGTCTTAAACATGTCACGTGGAAAGTTAAAAATAAAGAGTTTGCCAAAAAAGGAAAGAAACAATCTTTGCATAAGATGGAAAGTAAGACAAACAAATGTACCAGCATTCTATCACCAGACATCACTTTGTTATCCGCCGCCAAAGCACAAACCAAACTATCCATCCTTCGAGTATGAGAATTACAAATCTGCAGCACAAAATAACAACTTTATACGATTACCATATACTCCTATATCCCAAGATTACATCAATTTTGAGCAAATTCTTGAATGCACTAAAGATTAGCCCAAAACCCCGTAAAGGGTATATACCCATTAACAAATTCATGTAATATAGTACAATAACTACATACCCAGTGTAATCTTACAAGTGAGGTCTGAGAGGATAAGATGTACGCAACCCTTACCTCTACCTTGTGGGGTAGAGAGGTTGTTTCCGATAGACCCTCGGCTCAAAAGAAACGTAGTCCATACATAATTTATGTAACATAGTGCATATCAATAAATATATGTAAAAGGGGCGTAATGGGTTGCTAAGTGGATACAATTAACATATATATATATATATATATATCCCAAAATTACATCAATTTTGAGCAAATTCTTGAATGCACTAAAGATTAGCAAAAAAGTTAGTAAAGGGTATACACCCATAAACAAATTCATTAAACACGGTGCATATCAATAAGGTTGTTAAGTGGATACAATTACCATATATATATCCCAAAATTACATCATTTTTTAGCAAATTCATAAATGCACTAAACATTAGCAAGAAAACCAGTAAAGGGTATATACCCATAAACAAATTCATTGAACACAGTGCATAACAATTAATATAATATATAAAAGGTGTATAATGGGTTGTTAAGCGGGGTTGATTAAAGTACCTTTTTGCAGTGAAAATTGAGTGTGGGGAGATTTTGGTGCCGACAGTGTGAGGCGGCGAAGGAAGAGAGAGGGGGGTCGGGGGGTTGATGGGGGTGGGAGTGGGGGGTATAAATAAGGGAATGGCACGCCATTGAGAGCAAGAATCGTAGGTGGATTGGGTATCTAAGTCCTGATTCTTCGGGACTGGTGAAGAAGGGTTCTATAGTAAGCAAACACTTCCTATTATGGGTCTTACATGAGTTGTCCTAACGATTATACAGACAGGTGTGTAACGTGTGGTTCCGCACGTTATTGTTATGTTCGATTGGTTTAATGTTTTTGATTTTTTTTTTTTTTTTTAGGAAAATAAGATTTGAAAAAATGATTATGTTCGATAAGTTTTTTTTTACAATGATTATGTCCTCTTCGCCATAGAACACCCCTCATCTTCACAACCCGTAACTAGGGGTGTACAAAATAGGATCGGATCGGAAAATCGGACCGGAACCGGATCGAAATGGACCGGACCGAAATCGGACCGGACCCGGATCGGATCGGAATCGGAATGGACCGGACCGGTCCGGGTAAAAACCTTCCGGTCCGTTTTTTTTTTTTAAAATTGAATTTCCAATATTGAAATTGACATTTCCGGACACATTACCACAAAATTTGAACGTTGAAATCTATTGTATATCGCAAGATATTTAGCTTTGAAAATAGAAAAAAACGTAACAATTTGGGGGAAAATTCAAATTGAGCGGGGAAAAAGACGTTTTTCAGAAAATTGGCCTGCCCGCGGTTTGACCACCCCGTATCGAAAAAATACGCAAAATAAAAAAAAATTAGGTGAAACGGACGTCCGAGCGCAAAGTTATGATCATATAAAGTTTGATCAATTTACAACTATTTTACTTTCTTCTCTCCCTACCTATAATTTAGTCGATGCTTCAGGAATGTCCAAATTTCAAATAGAAAATAGAAAATATAAATGTGGTGTGTAACTTTAATTAATGAGTAGTTCGTATACGAACCAAGTACATTTGATGGTTTTCTTTAAGTTAGTCATATTAATGAAATAAAGTATATTGAAGGATAAGGAAAAAAAACAAACATATTTAATGTGATTGATAAACGAACACGTTGTTAAAAATTTATAATTTATAAATTGCATTTGACAAAAAAAAAACGGCCCAACCGGTCCAAAACCGGGACCGGACCAGAATATTCCGGTCCGGAAAATTTCCGGATTCCGGTTCCGGTCCAGTTCTGGACCGGTGAACACCCCTACCCGTAACCTTTATCCCCGCCACCCACACATCTACCCCTTACCCCTACCTCATTTATTCTTATTATTTGTCTAAATTATATATAAATTATTTTAGAATAATCTTTTTACTTACATACCGAACACAAAAAAAAAATTACTATTTTCCTAAAAAACAAGTTTCAAGAAAAGATTTTACATGAAAAATATTTTCATCCTACCGAACACACCCTTTATTTTTATTAGTTCAGATATGTGTGTAATATAAACACTCACCCATCTCAATGGCATTGCGTGTTGAACAAACTCCCCGATACAAAAGGAGTTTAATTTTATGCAGTTTAATCTAAAGTGACTTCGATTTCTTCATCTCTAATTAAATTATGTATTTAGGGTAATGAGAATGCATTTTTCAAAATTAATCTTAATATTTAGGCTATTTTGTATTTGTCAATGAAACATGGAAATATTCACTATGGTTTAATGTTTTTTTTTTCAGTTTTCAAATGGATGACTTTGTTAGTGTCATGTTTCACCATAGGGATAAGTTTATTGATGATAGTATGTCGTGATGTTGAAAAGGGTAGGACATGTGATAAACAAAGTCAAAGAGAATAATTCTTTAATTATTTTTATTAATGAAAAGATATATATACATGATATATAATTTGTAATTATGGAAATTAAATTTATATTTTTCTAATACAAGACTATTAGTTTTTCCTAATACAAAATTACTACCATAATTATACATGTACAAGAACTCTACTAATTATGGTAAAAAATATACAAAATATACACAAGACATATACACAGTTTAATCGTGTATCGGTAGTCTCACACTGCAATCCACAATGACGATTGTCAGACGAGATCGCCCCTAAAATCTTCAAACAAAACTAAGGGAAGACCCTTAGTAGATGTCATCAATTTGGTACCGTGAAGGGACATGCAAGACATGTACTTGTCCACGAACTACCTTTTCGCGAACAAAGTGAATATTCATCTCGATATGTTTAGTGCGCTGATGTTGGACCCCTTGATACTCGGCATCCGCAATTGATCACGATAAAGTAGCCTGACGTTTAGCCGACCAAGAGACCAAGTTATCACAAAGAAACATACAATAACCAGATGTCGAACGTCTGGTATCTGGACATCCACCCCAATCCACATATGTATAAGACACGAAAGTAGATACATATAATGGATATAAGTGCAAATCATAATCAAGAGTGCTCTGAATGTAACACACAATATGTTTAAGAGCATGCATGTGCTCGTCCCTCGACTCATGCATAAATAAACACACTTGTTGCACTGCATAAGTAATATCGGGCCTCGTGAAAGTAAGATACTGAAGAGCCCATGCAAGACTGTGATAGTGGGAATGATCCTCGTAAGTTGTGCTAGAATTAGCACTCATCTTCGATTTGGTATCAACCAGAGTAGGAGAGGACTTACATGATAACATGTCAGCCCGCTCAATAATCTCAACTGCATACTTCCTTTGAGATAAAAATAGAGCACCCGCATGACGAGTTACAACTATACTGAAAACATAACTCAAGGTCCCCAAGTCTTTCATAGCAAATTCTGAACTTAGAAGAGACATGATAGATTTGCGTAGTTTATGATAAGAGACAGTCAATATAATATCATCCACATATAACAAAATGTACCAAAGAAGTACCACGACGATAGATGAACATAGAATGAGTAGACCTGTTGTGAGAAAACTCAATAGTAGACACATAATCTGTAAACTTTTTATACCAAGCCCGAGGGCCTGTTTAAGCCCATAAAAGGACTACTTCAGCAAACAAATATGGTTGGGATGATCGGGGTCCCTGAAACCCAAGGCTGATACATGGATACTGTCTCATTGAGATCACCATGTAAGAAAGTTTTTTTCACATTCAGCTAATGAATGAGTCATGCTTTCAAGAGAGCCAGACTGCGAACAGTGCGTGTTGACACCCATTTTTTACCCTCTTTTTTGATTATTTATCGTAAAATTAAACCATTTTATTTATTTATTTCCACAACCCTCATTAAACTAAAATACATAGATTTCATTAAACCATTCTCCCAGCCCAAATGTTTTTTTTTCCGTCCATTATCTTGCAACCTGAGGCCCAAAAAAACACAAGCCCACAACACCCACCATTTTCGTCCAAAATTCCCAAAACCTAAAAAGAAAAAAAAAGAAAAACATTTTTCTAATTCCAAAGAGGAGCATCCGCCGCAGACCATCTCCCTCATCTCTCTCCCATTTTTAGCAAACACCGAAAATCCTTTCCACCATAAACAGAAACCGTACACCCCAATTTCGTGATAAATTCTTGTCAATCACGTGAATCATGAAAAACCTCCCAACGTTCAGATTTGAATGATTTTCTTGGACCCATTTCAAAATCAAAAACAAGAAATCCCGCTCAAAAAATCTGAATCCTAGCAACCCTAATGTCATGCTATAAAAGCTAGCATTAAGGTCCAGTTTAGGACACCTCTGAAGTCTACAGAGTTCCCCCTAAACGTTCAGATTTAAAACGTCTTTCTTTGACAAAGTTCAAAATGGAATATCAAAGAATCCCGCCCAAATGAACCTGACCAAACCCTAAAATTCGTGCTATAAAATCTAGCATATGAACTCCATTTTGGATGACTTTCAGCTGCCGCTGTTCTTCCTCTCAAAAACTTCATCGCGTCTATCCAACGACGTAATTTTATTATGTCTATGCAGCAGACTTTATCTATATTTCATCAATGCGACGATGATATCAACAACACGTCTACACAAAGACATCATTATTATTATGATGACATTATTTATATTTCGTCTATGCAATGATGATATCTACAACACGTCTACCCAACAACGTCATTCAGTTATGTTTTGTATTGCAACGACGACAAAACCTCTCAATCCCCGTTATTTGAAACGAACTACGTTAGGACCTGATTCCCGTACTAGGATAAGTAAGCGGCCTATATCGGCTTCGGTCACACCATCAATTGTCAACACAATGACACCCGCAAAATTGTCAACACAATGACACCTTCAAAATCGTCAACACAATGACACCCTAAAATTGTCAACACAATGACACCCTCAAAATTGTCAACACAATGACACCCTCAAAATCGTTAACACAATGGCACCCTCAAAATCGTCAACATAATGACACCATCAAGACTGTCAACACAATGACACCCTCAAAAGCGTCAACATTCATGACGTCATTTGCATCACGTCAACACAATGATGCCATCATTACGTCAACACAATGACATCATCTGCATCAGATCTACACAATGACATCATCTGCATCGGATCAACACAATGACGTCATCTGCATCGGGTCAACACAATGACGTCATCTGCATCGGCTCAACACAATGACGTCATCATTATGTCAACACAATAACGTCATATGCATCGTCAACACAATGACGTCATCATTACGTCAACATAATGATACCATCTGCATCTTCGACCTCAGGGAACAAACACCCTTAGAGACATTTAAACACATTTGTCCCCAAACACCATTGTCAAACTATTCTCCTTATTTTGCATATAATGAAATACACTTATATGTTCGCCTCGTTAAGACATGTTTTCATATTAGCAGCAACCGTAAGGACATTAGCAGCCATGTGGCTCACAAACACATCACATCGATACAATGAATATATGCATAATGTTCGGAAACGACGTCATATGATATACATCCGGAAACGACGAATATATGCAGTACGTCCGGAAACGACTCTATCTGCATTACGTCCAGAAACGATGTTATTTCATTACGCTAATGCAACGACTCCAGCACATGATATCTACACAAGACAATATTCTTATTCACATGATTGTATTCTCATATTCATTTTTTACCATTTTTTATCGTCTTAACAATTATGCATAACTTTTCTTAAGTTTTAGCCTACATGATACACAATTTACAGGAGCAGTTGCAGCATGTCCGTATAAGGGCGATATCGCAGCATTTAGCAAGTCCGTGCAAAGACGACATCTCATCATTTGCAGCATCACGTCAACAAAATCATCACATTACACAAGGCGACATTCTTACTCACATAGATCACATTTCTCATATATTCATGTTTTATCATTTTTAGCAGTTATGCACTAATTTGTCTTGAGCTTTAGCATGCAGGAGCTTTTAATTTACAGGAGCGGAAGCATAACATGAAATTCTTCCGCAGCGAACTGAGGCAATTTGTTGGAAGGCTAGACCTCCCGACAAAGGTCAACGACTTACCTCGAACATCGTTCTACTCTTTCCCAAGATTTTACCATAAGAGCCCAGTGTCATCATAATTCGACACTGGGACAAATTTTGGGATCCGCGTCAGCCGTCCTTTAATTACCCAGCATCACCGTAACCCAGTGTCATCATAATTCGACACTGGGATAAATTTTGAATCTGCATCCACTGAGCCTTTAATTCTCTATCGCCAGAAGAACCCAGTATCATCATAATTCGACACTGGGACAAATTTTGGGATTCGCGTCAGCACCATTTTTATTTTTCTAGCGCCATAAAAAAACGATGTCATCATAATTCGACACTAAGACAAAATTTTGAATCCGCATCAACCCTTAGCACCATAAAAAACCCAGTGTCATCATAATTCGACACTGGGAAGAGTTTGGATTTGCGTCAACCTTGCCTTTTATTTTCTAACACCAATAACCCAGTGTCATCATAATTCGGCACTGAGACAAAAGTTGAATTTGCATCAGTTGTGCTTTCAATTTTCTAGTATCAGAAAGTCCAGTTTCTTTTTGAAACTTCGTTTGCCCATGCATTTTCTAATCTTTGACAATCAGGACAAAATTGGATATAAGTCAACTTCTTTTTTTGAAAACTCTTCCATCATCTCCATACATAGAGGGACAAACTGTTGACACCCAATTTTGACCATCTTTTTCGATTATTTATTGTAAAATTAAACCATTTTATTTATTTATTTCCACAACTCTCATTAAACTAAAATACTTAGATTTCATTAAACCATTTTCCCAGCCCAAATGTTTTTATTTTTTCCGTCCATTATCTTGCAACATGTGGCCCGAAAAAACACAAATTCACAACACCCACCATTTTCGTCCAAGTCCACCCCTTTAATTCCTAAAACCTAAAAAGAAAAAAAAAAGAAAAACATTTTTCTAATTCCAAAAAGGTGCATCCGCCGCAGACCATCTCCCTCATCTCTCTCCCATTTTTAGCATACACCGAAAATCCTTTCCACCACAAACAGAAACCGTACACCCCAATTTCGTGATAAATTCTTGTCAATCACGTGAAGCATGAAAGACCTCCCAACGTTCAGATTTTGAACGATTTTCTTGAACCCATTTCAAAATAAAAAACAAGAAATATCGCTCAAAAAATCTGAATCCTAGCAACCCTAATGTCATGCTATAAAAGCTAGCATTAAGGTCCATTTTAGGACACCTCTGAAGCCTACAGAGTTCCCCCTAAATGTTCAGATTTAAAACGTCTTTCTTTGACCAAGTTCAAAATGGAATATCAAAGAATCCCGCCCAAATGAACCTGACCACACCCTAAAATTCGTGCTATAAAAGCTAGCACATGAACTCCATTTTGTAGGACTTTCAGCCACCGCTGTTTTTCCTCTCAAAAACTCCAAAACGCTTCCCATTTTTGGTCTTCTAACAAAATCTTAAAAGAAAAAAGAAACACGAGAGCAGCCGCCGCTTCATTTTTTAAAACCCCAAACTATTTTCTCATTCAGCTTTTGTCAAAAAAATGCAAGATATACGTCTTTAAAAAAACAAATTTCGCTTTTGATTCGGTAAGTCAATTTGAACTCAGAGAACCTTTGCCTCAGTTCGCCGCACTCGAAGAAGGTCCGAACAGTTAGTGTCGATCACGTCTATCAGTGACGCTTCTCTTATTACGTCTATTAAACGACGTTGTCTTATCGTCTATCAATGACGTTATCTTAAAACGTTTATTCAACGACGTCCTATTACATCTATCAATGACGTTGTCTTATCGTCTATCAATGACGTTATCTTAAAACGTCTATTCAACGACATCCTATTACATCTATCAATGACGTTGTGTTATCGTCTATCAATATTAGCAGCAACCGGAAGGACATTGGCAGCCATGTGGATCACAAACACATCACATCGATACAATGAATATATACATAACGTCCGGAAACGACATCATATGCTATATGTCCGGAAACGACGCTATCTGCATTACGTTCAGAAACGACGTTATTTCATTACGTCAATGCAACGGCTCCAGCACATGCTATCTACCCAAGACATTATTCCTATTCACATGATTGTATTCTCATATTCATGCTTTACCATTTTTTATCGTCTTAACAATTATGCATAACTTTTCTTAAGTTTTAGCCTACAAGATCCCCAATTTACAGGAGCAGTTGCAGCACGTCTGTGTAAGGGCGATATCGCAACATTTAGCAAGTCTGTGCAAGGACAACATCTCAGCATATGCAGCATCACGTCAACAACATCATCACATTACACAAGTCGACATTCTTACTCACATAGATCACATTTCTCATATATTCATGCTTTATCATTTTTAACAATTATGCACTAATTTTTTTTAAGCTTTAGCATGCATGAGCCTTTAATTTACAGGAGCGGGAGCATAACGTGGAATTGTTCCGCACGGAACTGAGGCAATTTGTTGGAAGGCTGGACCTCCCGACAAAGGTCAGCGGCTTACCTCGAACATCGTTCTACTCTTTTCCAAGATTTTACCATAAGAGTCAGTGTCATCATAATTCGACACTAAAACAAATTTTGGGATCCGCGTCAGCCGTCCTTTAATTACCTAGCATCACCGTAACCCAGTGTCATCATAATTCGACACTGGATAAATTTTGAATATGCATCCACTAAGCCTTTAATTCTCTATCGCCACAAGAACCCAATATCATCATAATTCGACACTGAGACAAATTTTGGGATCCGCGCCAGCACCATCTTTATTTTTCTAGCGCCATAAAAAAAATCCAGTGTCATCATAATTCGACACTGGACAAAATTTTGAATCCGCATCAGCCCCGCCTTTAATCTTCTAGCACCATGAAAAACCCAGTGTCATCATAATTCGATACTGGGACGAGTTTGGATTTGCGTCAGCCTTGCCTTTAATTTTCTAACACTAATAGCCCAGTGTCATCATAATTCGGCACTTGAACAAATTTTGAATTTGCATCAGTTGTGCGTTCAATTTTCCAGCATCAGAAGTTCCATTTTTTTTAAACTTCGTTTGCCCATGCATTTTCTAATCTTTGACAATCAGGACAAAATTGGCTATAAGTCAACGTCTTTGTCTAAAGACTCTTCCATCATCTTCATACAAAGATGGACAAGCTGTTGACACTCAATTTTGACCATTTTTCCGATTATTTGTCGTAAAATTAAATCATTTTATTTATTTATTTCCACAACCCTCATTAAACTAAAATACTTAGATTTCATTAAACCATTCTACCAACCCAAATGTTTTTATTTTTTTCGTCCATTATCTTGCAACATGTCGCCCGAAAAAACACAAGCCCACAATACCCACCATTTTCGTCCAAGCCCACCCCTTTAATTCCCAAAACCTAAAACCTAAAAAGAAAAAAAAGAAAAACATTTTTCTAATTCCAAAGAGGAGCATCCGCCGCAGACATCTCCCTCATCTCTCTCCCATTTTTAGCAAACACCGAAAATCCTTTCCACCACAAACAGAAACCGCACACCCCAATTTCGTGATAAATCCCTGTCAATCATGTGAAGCATGAAAGACTTCCCAACGTTCAGATTTTGAACGATTTTCTTGGACCCATTTCAAAATCTAAAACAAGAAATTCCACTCAAAAAATCTGAATCCTAGCAACCCTAATGTCATGCTATAAAAGCTAGCATTAAAGTCCATTTTAGGACACCTCTGAAGCCTACAGAGTTCCCCCTAAACGTTCATATTTAAAACGTCTTTCTTTGACCAAGTTCAAAATGGAATATCAAAGAATCCCGCCCAAATGAACCTGACCAAATCCTAAAATTCGTGCTATAAAAGCTAGCACATGAACTCCATTTTGGAGGACTTTCAGCCGCCGCTGTTCTTCCTCTCAAAAACTCCAAAACGCTTCTCATTTTTGGTCTTCTAAAACATAATCTTAAAAGAAAAGAGAAACACGAGAGCAGCCGCCGCTTCATTTTTTAAAACCCCAAACTATTTTCTCATTCAGCTTTTCTCAAAAAATGCAAGATATACGTCTTTAAAAAAACAAAATTCGCTTCTGATTTGGTAAGTCGATTTGAACTCAGAGGACCTTTGCCTCAGTTCGCCGCACCCGAAGCAGGTCCGAACACTCCAACTTTTCTTTTACTGTATTTTTTTTTATCAAATTTGTTAAATTTGGTTAGCTCGTTCAAGTTTCTGGAACTACTCACTGTGTTAAATGCTTGTTTTATTTTAGACATCAATAACATGTGAAGTTTGGATGAATCCGATTTGGGTGAACTTTGGATTTACATGCCTATATTCTATGTGAATATCATGTATTTCCTATTGTACAATCATATTGTATTTGCTAGGATTAATCCATATAGTTAAATATTTAGACGATGGAGCTTTGAACCTATGTTTTGTGTCCTATGCGTATGCGCATCTATTTAAATTGGTATATGCCTATATTAATCTCATGACCGTTTAAGGATAACACATTCACCTTCTAACCTCTATGTTAAATACCCTCATGTGCAGCTGCTCGACTGGGAATAGTGTGGTACTATACCTGTTTGTCCTAAAAGAGAAATAAAGATATGAGCATACCTATTATCCTGTCTAACTCATGTTCTGGGGTCATTACTTTAATCACGTGTGATCATGTATTAAGGATATTTCAATCAGATTACTTATTGAGTTATAGCTGGTAGTTTTAAGTTAAAACACTCCACCGGACTGATTTCGGCCATTTGCTACTGATTTTTAGCCATTTTTCCGGACTGATTTTGGCTATTTCAGGCTACTATTTTGGCTATTTTCGGGCTGATTTTGGCTATTTCCGAATTGATTCTGTTACTATTTTTTGGCTACTGGTTTTGATTATTTTCGGACTGATTTTGGCCCCCTTTTTACTGCTGGTTTTAGCTATTTTCCGCTGCTGATTTTAAGGTTACATTAGTCATATATAAATACTTGAAGAGTCTATGATATGTGGTTTGTAAACTCACAATATTTTAAAGTGTCATTATATGTGTTTAATCTTTATTATTACTTGATGAGGTTTGAATACATACTAATCCTTTTCTTTTATTCTTTTACATGAAACACATCGGGAGTAAATGCGGAGTCTCGGTATGAGACTCAACATGACTACGACGAAAAATGAAGATCCGCATCATGTCCTTGCATTCCCCGACTCCGAAATTCCAAAACCAAATGGGCTGAATAATAACGGCATCCGCCCATGCCACTCTTTTATCTTTACTCTTTAATTCCGTCATTTTTATTTTTCTTCTTGTTTAAATACGCAATCTTGCATAAATATTGAAATGTGTAGAATAGGTAAACTTAAGATCCATAGATTAAAGGGGAGGGTAGCTTAACAAACTATTTTCCATACATTTAGGTTAAACCTCATACAAATTCATCAAAACATATGCATCTTTCAAATAAATATTTGCAATACTTCTCTAACTTTATGCTTTCCAAAATATGCATATTTTAAACTACAATAATTAACATATGTTTGATCGGACAACCGCGAGTTAGCGGATCCTGAAGGATGCCTAATCCCTTCCCTTTAGGATAATAAAGAACCCTTACCCAGAATTTCATAAATTTTGCAGACCTTAAAAATGGAGATCATTTGTAGCATTTTTATGCTATATTTAGAAGTGACCTAATTCACTAGACTAATTAGGTGGCGACTCCTTAAAATACAATTTTGGAATCACTCATATGTCGTACGCCATTTTTGACTCCGGTTAAAATGGGGGTGTGAGTGTGTGACAGTGCGAATGGTTGCCGGTTTGACCACTGGACTAAATGTCTCTCTACAATCCACGCCAACCTGTTGAATTTTTCCATCACCTACAAGACGGACCTTATGCCTCTCAAAACAACTGTAAGATTTTTCCTTGTGAGTAAAAATCCACATAGAATGAATAACATTGACACCAGGCGGATGAGACACTAAATCTCATGTCTTATTATCAATAAGAGCATTATATTCATCATCCATAGTCATTTTTTAATTCGGGTCATGAAGGGCAGACACTGGGTTATATGGTAGGGGTGATTTAGTGACATTAGAATTGAGATTAAAATGTCATTTCGATTTAAAAATACCCCGTTGGCTATGAGTAACGGGCCTTGACTCGGAATTGAAGAAAGACCGACTTGGGCGGTGTGGTCGTCATCTCAGATCGACAAGATGAAGAAGCGGGACTTAGACGGCGGTGGTATTATCGGTCCGGACCGAGAATTGGACCGATAAGGTTTCGGTCCAGAGTCAAGATCCGGGACCGGATCGAAACCTTATCGGTCCGGTTCCGGGTCCGGGGCCCAATTTTGTTTTTAAATTGAATTTTCAATACTGAAATTGACATTCTCGGACACATTACCACGAAATTTGTACGTTAAAATCTATTGTATATCGCAAGATATTTAGATTTGAAAAGGAGAAAAACGTAACGATTTGGGGAAAAGTGAAATTGATTGGCAAGATGAACATTTTTTGGAGAAATCGGCTGAATCAAATTTTTTTTATAGGTGAAACGGACATCCGAGCGCAAAGTTATAACCATTTAAAGTTTCACTAATTTACAACTAATTTATATGTCAATGTTTCAAATTAAAACATAAAGCCTACTTCACATATATTTTAAACATGTAAAATAGTCGAACATTAAGGAACATTGTAATTAAATATAATTAGGGCCTGCTGGGGAGGGGGGTCTAGATGAGGCGTCTGGCGGGGAGTCTGGATGGGGGGTGGGGTGTTACCGGTCCGGGTAATTGTTTGGTACTCATATCTGGACCGTTGAGGTTTCGATCCGAGTATCGGTCTGAGTTTACTGGTCTGACGGACTAAAAAATTATGCCACCAGGTGGTAGTCCTGCTGACCGAGAGACTAGACCAGGAAGGGAATGACTTGGGCTAGTAGGCAGTGGGCATGCTGGTCGAGAAGCTGGACCAGGAGCAATATGTGATGTGCCATCAGGCAATGGTCCTACTGGCCGAGAAATAAAAACTGGATTTTGGACGATTAGGCCAACAGGCAGTGGGCCTGCTGGCAAAGATTAGGCAAGGGGGGTATGTTGGTCTAGATCCCAAGGTGGGGATCAGACTAAATGGTGGACCATATACGATGAGAGCTCATCATCCAAAAAATTATAAGAATTAGACACCGAATTACACAATTTAGTAAACGGAAATTGGATTTCATCAAAAATGACACGACGACTAATTATGATTTTATTAGAGGATAAATCAAAATATTTGTAACCACGATGATTAGACGGATAACCCAAAAATACGCAAGCGGTAGAACGTGATTGAAGTTTGTTAATTGTAGTAGACGGGAAGAGAGGATAGCACAAACACCCAAACACTCTAAGATGAGAATACGAATGATCCTTATGATAAAGATATTTTAGTGGAGATTGGTATGCTAATCATTTTCTAGGGAGTATGTTAAGGAGGTAAGTAACCATTTGTAATGCATGATGCCAAAAAAAAGTGGTAATGAAGCATAGGGTAGTAAAGTCCGAACAATATTATTAATGGTACACATTTTTTTCTTTCGGCTTTCCCATTTTGTGATGATGTATGAGGACAAGAAAACCTAAAAGATATGCCATTAACATTACAAAATTCCCGAAATAGCTTATTATGAAATTCCCTTCCATTATCACATTGAATGTTTTTAATTTTCCGTTTAAATTGGGTACGAATAAATGCTCTAACGATAGGAATGTGAAAAATATTTGAGACTTTTTAGATAAAGGAAAGGTCCACAAAAAATTATAACAATCATCCAAAAATAACACATAATAACGGTGGCCCAAAGAGCTCAAAACGGAAGATGTCCACAAATCACTATGAATAATATCAAATGACAACAAAGTATTAGAACTTGAGGCTACAAATAATTTAACATGTTTTTCAAGTGTACAAGAATGACAAATATTAGTACTATGCATACTATTACATTCAATAAAACTATTGGTTTTAAGAGAGGAAAGAACAAACGTTCCTGGATGATCCAAACACGTATGCCATAATGAAGGTGCTAGAGCGGAAAACATTGGTGATGTGGCTTAATTAGTGGAAGTGGTGGTGGTGATTGGATAAATCTCTCCTCGACTATTACATCTCATTAGATGTGTCCCCGTCGTGAAATCCTTCACAGCAAAATCCAAAAGGGTCGAAGTCAATAGAAACCTAATTATCAGTTGTAAAGTTTTGAACATACACCAAATTTTTAATTAAGTGAGGAGCATGAAGGACATTTCTCAAGGCTAAAGGTGGGTTCAGGGAAGATAAATTTGTGTGACCATAACTATAAATTGGAATTGAATTACCATTACCAATAATTATGCCACGATTTTTTCTCAAATTAAAATAAGATGAGAGATTACCTGGCGCAAACGTAATATGAGAAGTAGCACTAGTGTCTATGTACCAATTTGCATCCGGGAGATTTAATACAAGTGTATGCATCGCTGCCTCGATATCCATGTGGGTCGGGGCTATTGTGGAGCCCACAATAGTGTAGGCCTGCTGAGGTCGTGGCCCAAGCAGGCCAGACTGCTGCCACGCTTGAGTCTACCTATTTTGGGCCACCACTGGCTGCTGCCAGGCCTGAGTCTGCCTATTCTGGGCCACCGCTGGCTGCTGCCAGGCCTGAGTCTGCCTATTCTGGGCCACCGCTGACTTCTAGGCCAGGCCCAAAAGGGAGAAGCCGGATAGGGAGCATTGGGCCACTGCCCACTGGCTCAACCCCACGGCCAGGGTCCACTAGCCCAAGGTTGTGGCCAGTGGAGGCCACTGCCGCCACCTCCACCGCCACCGCGGCTGCCACCATTGCCACCACCACTGCCCCGACCGCCGTTATTGCTACAATTTTTTTTGATTTTGGCCCTTTTTTCCGCCACCATTATTACAATTCTGGCCTGAATTTACCGAAAAAAAGTGAGGGTCATCGGTATCATGTGACGTGGCCACAATCATGATGGAATTAGCTCCGGGCTGCCTTTTTAGCTAATCCCACTTTTTCTAAGGTGAGTTTGGAACGTGTATGGTAGAACGGTGGGAGAGGATTTCTTTGAAAAAGAAGAGTTCAAACTCCAGCATATGTCTCGAAGAAGCCTGCAACCATATGAAGAATGAGGCGATCATTACTGATGGGCACACCAACATTCTTGTGTTGATCCGACAACTCCTTGAGCCTTTGAAAGTAGGCTGATACATTCGAAAAATCCTCCATATTAATGTGGAAGAATTCCTGCTAAAGGGTCACAACACGGAAATTTTTGTTATATTGGAATATATCACACAACTTGTTCTAAGCTTTCATGGTCATGGTGTCGGGTTCAATAATAGTTTGTAAGAGGTCCGTAGATATGGTGAAATAAATCCATTGGAGCACCGTAGAATAAAGACTTGCCCACAATTCTATTTCATCATCGGTGGTAGGCACCTTGTCCTTGCCTTTTGCCAATTCAACCATGTGATGAAGGACTCTATTAGACCTTGTGTGAATTTTAAATAGTTTTGCGCACGTCGCGTATTGGACGTTTCCATCCCAAGAATAATAGGGAGTTTGTTCTTGATATTGGAGACTGCAATGACATGATAAAAAGCGGTCTTTGTGGTAGACATGATGAAAGAACAAGAGGAGAATTAGGGTTTTGGAAAAAAATTGAAGGGAGAGGGGGTCGGCCGAATGGTTGAGTAGGGTGGCGGAAGGTGAGAATATTTGGAGAAAGAAAAGTTTGTCCTAGACTGCTGATACCATGAAAGAAAATATTCCCTTGATTATTTTCATTAATGCAAATGTATATATACACGATATACAATCTCTAATTATGGAAATTAAATCTACATTTTCTTAATACAAGACTACTAGCTTTTTCTAATACAAGCCTACTACCATAATTATACATGTACAAGAACTCTACTAACTATGGTAAGGAATATACAAAATATACACAAGACATATACACAGTTTGGCCATGTATAACAACAGTCTTTCATTTTTGATCGAGCGTTATGTTATACTAGAAAAATGCACTACGATTTAGTTAGTGGGTTCTTTGTCCAATGCCCTAAAACAAAAATGTTATTTTTTGTTTACCCGTAAAATGGTACAATTGAATTTGTACACATGGTCAAGAATTCGTAGGTCTCAAGTTACTGATTTGAGAAAAGTGTTAGTTAATGTATGATACAAATAAGTAATATTAAGACAAAATAAGGAGATAATTAGTCTGAGCCTGATATAAGCTTCTTGGCAAAACTTCTGTGACTAGTATGAAAGAACAAGTATTGAGAATAATATTGATAAGTGTTTTGTAATAACTTGCATATGATGATTTACAGTGGCATAATGTGTCCTATTTATACTTGAGCTCATGAGTACACACCCCACGATACATGCCTTTATTAGTACAAGTGAATAAATGTTGTAATAATTGGATAATTGGTGTCTCTATAATGTCATTAACGCTCTATTTGAAGACGTGAGATCAGACTAGTAATGGCCGTCGTTGGAATTCAAATAGTTCACCTGATCTTCGCACTGGCAGCTCGCGTCCTTCCAATGCCCCCGGTCCCACTCATGCTCCACCAGTAACACCAAAAGTTGATTTGGATTTGACTCATTATCACCTGCCACGTGTCATGATAAAATTTGACCAACTATATTATACGAATTTTGCCCTAAATAGATAGTGTCCGCACTTTTGAGGCATGTCTTTCATGCGCTCGGGAAATGGATTTGAATGGGAAACCAATTAAAACTCTTTAAATTAGTGGGAAAACCCAAAGATACCAGCCACTCAATTTGTTACACCAATTTTCATCACATCGAAACGCTGATAACTTTCTGACTTTCCTTAATTAATGGAAGACTGCAAAGTCATAATGAGGTATGCCGCTTCACCACACCTACTTTGACACGCACATGCCACCTGATGAATAACCGTCGATTGGCATCAATCTCATATTGTAATGATGACTCCTCAATACTTATAAATATGAGCTCTTTCAATGGGATTCATTTACTTCTCCATTCATCTTCCCCTGGAGACAAAATCTCCTAGAGCTTTCAGTTTGTGATTTCTTTTCCTATTTTAAAAAATGTCAAACGTTTCCACCAATGGTAACACTCCTTCTAACACTAGGGGAAACCTTAACCCTCAGGAGGAAGCACAACCTACCTAAAATCCTCCTGCCTTATTTATTTTACTGAAGATGTGGCAATTTGACCATGACCTTCGAGAGAAACCTACTTCCAAGGTTTTTCTCGGCGGTCGAGATTCTCCCGCCGGTGAATATAAAATAAAAATTACTACCGATCTGCTGCAAACGGGAAAAGCTTACTACCGTTGGACAAAAATTGAGGTCCTGGTGAAAATGAAAGGATAACTTCATATAAGCAAAGTTATTCTTTTGTCTATACATACCCATTTCGATGAAAATTGGGAAAGCAATAGACGATGCTATTTTAGAATTTTGTCATCGCTGCAAAATTTGTTTAGCTTAAGTAGGCCCTCAAGTTTTGAGGGCAGTTGCATGCCTCTGGCACTTTGCTCTAGAGGTCGGCATTCCCTTCACTTTGGACCATCTTATTCACCTCTATTCTCCGCGCATCTTTGATGTGCGGTGAAATTACGCATTCTTGATACATTTTTCTTAAGCTTTTCTAGCCTTTTAAGTAAGTTTTAATGTCATTTCTTATGTTTATTTTGTGTTTGTAGGAATTTGGAGTTGAAATGTCAAGAATCACAAGAAAATAAGAAAAATACTGTTTTGTGACCATTTTATTAGCCACGGAACCATTCTACTGACCGCATAATGGGTAGCGGAATTGAACAAGAAGTTTTGCCATCACTGTCCCATTGTGCTAACTATTCTGTTGGCGACAGAATCATTTTGCTGGAGGTAGAACCATTTTGCCGGCCTAAGAAGCGGAATGGGACAGGAGTTACTGTCCCATTCCAGTGGCCGCAAAACTATTCTGGTGGTAGCAAAAAGTGTAGCAAAATAGGAAAAAGGACATTTTGGCAGATTTTGTAAAAAGTTGTCTTTGGGTTATAAATATAACATTAGGACATTTTAGCCATAAAGAGAAACACACCAACTCATATCAAAACACAACAACTCATTCTCCATCACATTTTGAGAGCTTAGAAGAGGGAGAACAAACTTTGGAGGCTAGGGTTTCATCACCCTTCACCTTCGAAGTGAAGACTTGAAGCTATCAATGAGAATTTCTTACTTTATCTCTTTATTTCCTTGAATTGTATTGTTATATTTGGTGCGGGTGATGACTTTGGACAACAAAATTGTAAAGACTTGTTGAGTAATATTTATATTTACTCTTGTTGCTTTTGTATTGATTATTTCTTGCTTTTTATGAAATGAGTCTCTTGCTTATTTAATTAATCTTGTTCTTTAGTGTTTCCTAGGGATTAGCTAACCCTAGAACTTGCCCATATTTCCTTAATTAAACTTAAAAGAGGAAATTAAGGTTTGAGATAAATTGATTATCACAATTTGGGGATTTAAACCTCATCTAATGGGTTTAACCTAGAGATAGGAAAAATCCTAGTGTAGCCTAAAATTGGAATGTGATTAATGCTCCTTAGTTTGATTCGAGAGAATAAGCTAAGATAGATCCGCTAAATAGTCGAGAGTCATTAGTGGATAATTGAGATTTCTAGGCTAATTTGCTAGACCCATGATTAATTAGTGACAGATAATTACTTGTAATGTATTGTTATTGAGTTAAGTTAAATTACTATGCTTCAAAGCCCCGAATTTTCGTAGCTTGTGCTCCCCATTAGTTAGTTTTATCTTTATTCATCTTTAAACAAAAAATTAATATTAAAAATAAGTTGGCTTAGCTTAATTGGTGATAATTCAATAACTAGCTTAATTATCCTAATATATTGTTCCCTGTGGAGTCAATCCCGACTCCTAATTGGATAAATTATATCATGACGAACATTTACACTTTCTCCTTGAGGAGTGAATTTGGATGTTATCAATTTTGGCGTCGTTACCGGGGAATAATTGTCATATTGAGTTAGTTTATGAAATAAATCAAACAGACAAAGTCTGAATTGTCTTTGTGAATATGTTTTTGTGATTTTCTTTTATTGTGTTAGTTTTTGTTTTTGTTACTTGTGTCGTCATGACATCATGGATTGAAAATGGGGTTTATGGTTGCAACCCTTATTTTTATGACCCATGTCGATATTGTGGAGGACCTCACTTTTGGCAAGATTGTGAAAATGCTCCCGGGAGAGATACGTGTACACTGTCTCACTCCTATGATGGGAATATTTGGTATATGTGTGGTGGTATAGATGGACATTGATGTGATTGTCCCAACTATTTTTCTCCCCTCCCCCAAGTTGTTAATACTAGTTGTGCTTATGAGTTTGATAGGAATAATGACATGACAAATGAAGTATAAAATGTTGGATTTGAAGGCATCCAGGCAATGCTCCAAACCTACATGGAACGAGAGTCTAGATTGGAAGAGGAAAGAAAAATCCTCCTACAATCTATTTTGGCAAATGGCGATGCATTGAAAAAGAGAAAAATAACACCTTGAAGAATCCAACTCCTCAAGTGTCGTGGATTTGTTTACTCCTCAGTATGGATTGGTTGAAGAAGAGACTTCAAGCTCAAAGGATGAGCCCAAATTTTTTTATGGCCATGATAAAAGTCAAGATAATGAAGAAGTGGTTTAAATTGAAGAAGAAGAAGTCTCTAGCTCTCAAAAGTAAGAAATTAAAAAAATGTTAAGTAGCATAACCCGATAACCGGGAGAAATGAAGCTTTTGGACAAGTCTTGATCAAATGGTGGGAAAAAATCAACATGAAAATGATGAAATCATCCAAAATATAGATTTCACCATGAATGGATTATTGCAATCCTTGAACGAAGTCCGCCACAAAGAAATACTTGACAAAGTAGTGTTTGTGAGCGAAGATTGGCTATCAAATCAAGATCAACAACTTGTAGCCTATGGGGATCACCGTGAAGGAATTTCACGGATGATAAAAGAATTTCTAGAGATGAAAGTTGAGCAAAGTAAAGAATTAGAGCTAATTGAAATTGATATCCGGGACTTTGAGGCCAAATTGAATGACAAGGTTGAGACATGCAATGTTCAATAGTAAATGGTCAAGGATAGTGTTCCATAGAAAATAAGGTCAAGATCAATTTGGGAGAGCTAATGGTAGAATGCCAACCAACCAACCCAATTTTAAGAAATGATGTCGAAATTAAAGAAATGATACTAGAGTTGAAAAGAAAAG
The DNA here is from genome assembly GCA_029844215.1 of Przewalskia tangutica. NCBI lineage: Eukaryota > Viridiplantae > Streptophyta > Magnoliopsida > Solanales > Solanaceae > Przewalskia > Przewalskia tangutica. Next base: position 9,975,548 of record CM056739.1, on the reverse strand, counting down.
TTCATCAAATCATTTTTGAAGACTCCAGTTTATTTGGAGGTGACGATGTAAAAAATGAAGCGAATTTGAAAATTGAGCATCTTAGACCGCATTCCAACCATTTTCAATATTGTGCTTAATTGATGATATAAAAGTTGAAATGACCAAGCCTATGTAGAATTTTGGAGCTGAAGAACAAAGTGCATTCATTTTAAAGTTTGTCATGCCAAAACGAAACCATGCCATCCCTCACTTGAAGGCTAAAAAGTGTAAGAGTTGGCCTCTTTGCTTTTCTACTACCTCCTCATGAGCGTCACCGAAAATTTGATTCATAGTTGGGGTGACAATACATATCCTCCAAGTGGAGAGAAAAGTGGAAAGGTTGACACACAACATGCCGCGATGTTAAAGTAAGCACTATTGGGAGGCAATCCAAAATTCTATTTTTAGTTGTTTTTCTTTTAATTTTATTTCATTGTGTTCTTTGATCGTTTGTCTAAGTGTGTAGGAACTGAAAAAATTGTTGCATGAAAGTTGGAGATGGAATTGTTGAAGAAAAAGAGCTAAAAAAAAGGACCATATGCGGCCTCTTTTGCCGATCGAAAACACGATCTGTGGACCACATTTTGTTCCGTAAATCCTCGCAGATGAATTGAAAAATGAAACTTGGAAAAGTTTAAAAGTGTGCACCATTCTGCGATCCGCATTCCTGGTATGCAAACCACATTCCTAGTATATAAATCGTATTGTGGACCGCAAAAGATGAAAGACCACTTGGGAGTTTTGAGCATAAACTGCAAAGATAAGGATCCATTTTATGGACTACAGAATAGATTCACGACATGTGATTACATTTTGGGTTCTAGTCAGTCGATTAAAAAAAAGGTGTATTTCACGCCTCCATTACCTGTGGGCACCACTTCACCTGCCTGTGCCTCTAGTCCTACACCACCAAAGCCTGAAAAGGGTAGTCCAGAGTTATCATCTCCTGTTTCACGGTCTGAATGCACTGAGGTCTAAACATAGCCAAACACAGGAGAGCACTCAGTGCGCCACAGAGAGTTCCTCAAACTTTGCCCTTACATTTTGATTTTATCCATTGAGGATACTATATGCTTTTGAAGTTGGGGGTGGGGTAACATGTTTAGTTTTTGCTTTGTAGTTTTTTCTTTGATCCCCCTTGGTTTTTCTTTTCCTGGTTCTTTTCCAAGGGTGTATGTGCAGTAATCATGGCATAATGATAGAGTAGTTTGACTTGGTTGGTACTTGTATCTAGTTTCTAGCATGTGTAGTTTATTTTAATTTTGGTAACACCCTCAAAAAGTTGTATTTTTGAAAAAGAGAGTAGTTTCACACTTGAATGATCATCTTGTGAAAGCACGCCTCATTTTATGACTCTATGTCAACTTGCATTTGAATCTTCATGAGGTGATAACCTTGTATTCAATATAGAACTAAAAATGTAGCAGTTCTTGTAGTTCATGTGCATTGTGTGGTGATGATTTGATTTCTCTCTTGTGCTTGTTTGTATCATCTAGAACTTGCCCCGTTGGTTTGTCACTGCAATTATAAGTATTGTTAGGTTGATGAAATGATCTTAGGCTTTCTTATGAGAGTAAACCTCTTCTTGAAGCTTCTTTAGCTTACCCGTGAGACAAGAGTACCTACTTCTTACCTTTTAAACCTTCTAACGTTTTTTCTTGGCTACAATATTACAAACCAAATTCTTTTTAACACAAACCGTTTTTTGAACCAAATTCCTCCTTGAAGTGCTTAAAAAGTGAAGATTGAGGCTAAAAGCCTAAGTTGGGAATTGAACATGAGACAAACGAAGGGAAGAGGATCGTGATGTGAGCATCACTAAAAAAAGAGAAAAAATGAAATGCAAAAAAAAAAAGAAAAAAAAACACAAAAAAGTGAAATAAAGTGGAAACCTTGAATAAAGGGGTGTAAAAAAAAGTGGAAAGAAAAAGAAAGGAATTGGGCAAAAAGAATGAAAAATGTGTAGTGCTAGACGAGTGAAAAGTCACTTGTACCCAAATTAACATCATACCCGTTCCTGAGCCTACATTACAAGTTTGGAAAAGTCATTTGAGATCCGAAACCGAGCATTCCTTAAATAGTGGTGACTTAAAATAAGGGCAAATTTATGGCATGATACTTGTGACACTTGACATTATTTGTGAGTGTGAGTTATTTTATCTATGTTCCATGTTGTGATTTTGATATGGAGTGTTGGAACTTTAGTTGTTGTGAGGGCACATGAATTGCATGAACTTTACAAATTATTTTACTTGTGCCAATCTAGTCACTAGTAGTATTTAGTCATCAATTGAGGCTTGATTTTCATAAAATGATTGTTCGTAGCTCTGCACTCTCAGGTTGTTTTTGAGAAAAAATTGAGAGGTTGTTAACATTTTGAATCGCATTCTTGTGAACTTATAGGTAGAACCAACCATATTTATTCTTGCTTTGTTGTTAGTCGTAATTTTTAGTTATATTTTAGTAGCTTGAGGACAAGCAAGAATTTATGTTGGGGGTGTTGATGTGTGGTGAAATTACGCATTCTTGATACAATTTTCTTAAGCTTTTCTAGCCCTGTAAGTAAGTTTTAAGGTCATTTCTTATATTTATTTTATGTTTGTAGTAATTTGGAGTTGGAAGTGTCAAGAATCGCAAGAAAATGAGAAAAAAAACTATCTTATGATCATTTTGATGACCGCAAAACTATTATGCTGGCCGTATAACCATTCAACTGGTCGCAGAATGGGTAGCGGGATGAGACATGCCATTATGCTGGCAACAAAATGGTTCTTCTGGTAGGCAGAATTGGTAGCAACATAGGAAAAAGGCATTTTTGGCAGATTTCGTAAAATGTTTTTTGTGGCTATATATATATAACATTAGGACACTTCAGCCACAAGAAGAAACACACCAACTCATATCAAAACACAACAACTCATTCTCCATCACATTTTGAGAACTTAGAAGAGGGAGAACAAGCTTTGAAGGTTAGAGTTTCATCACCCATTACCTTGGAAGTGAAGACTTGAAGCTATCAATGAGAATTTCTTACTTCATCTCTTTATTTCCTTACATTATATTATTATATTTGGTATGAGTGATGAATTTGGATTTGATTTGAGAGAATAAGCTAAGATAGATCTGCTAAGTAGTTGAGATGCATTAGTGGGTAATTGAGATTCCTACGCTTATTTGCTAGACCATGATTAATTAGTGGTAGATAATTACTTGCAATGGATTGTTATTGAGTTATGTTAAATTACTATGCTCAAAAGCCCCGAATTTCCATAGTTTGTGCACTCATTAGTTACTTTTATCTTTATTCTTCTTTAAATAAAAATCAAATATTAAAAATCATTTGGCTTAGCTTCATCGGTGACAATTCCATAACTAGCTTAATTGTCCTTATTTGTTCCATATGGATTCGACCCCGACTCCTAGTTGGGTAAATTATATTGCAATGACAGTTTACACTTTCTCTTTGAGGAGTAGATTTGGACGTTATCAATCTTCTATGGTGGAATATCAACCTGCACCAAAGGGGCAACAAAGCTATCCTTCCCAGTCTCGATGATGTTCATGACCGGGCATGAACATAAAGGTATGTCATTATTGCTACCACTGGCGGATACACAAGCAACATGGTGGTGCAGTTGCACCACCAGATTTTTTAAAAAAATTTGCCTTCTAGGCATAAAAAAAAAAAAAAATTCCTTCTAGGCATAAAAAATTAAAAAAAAAATTTGCACCACCAAATATAGTCTCCTGGATCCGCCACTGATTGCTACCGCCATATATTCCCGCTAGGTAGCCGTACCATCCCACAATAATAGAACCTTCACTGTAAGTATCTCTATACTCTTTCAAGTTTCAACTAGTTGTCTTTTGGAGAATGCATTTTTCATACCCTAATTGAATCTTTACTTTCTTATAGCACTCAATGTGAACCTGTAGAGATGCCCGATCTTGAGGATTGGGTTCAAATATTCTCGATGTATCTATTCTGAAACTTCGGAAGTGGAAAAACTTGATGAGGACCAAAATTGGATTCCCCGTAACCATGGTAAGACATACATTCCTTATATTCTTTTTTTTTGCTTCCTAGGAAATTCTTATCTCATACTTCTCCTTTCAGGAATTTCCAAATCCATTCTTTCTGATCCTTACATGGAGGAATTAGAGGATCCGAGAGTGGCAACCCCCATTATTCAACAAGCCCAAGAGCAAAAAAGGCTCTGTAATAAATCCTCTACCAGTACTCGATCGGCCCCCAAACATTTAGGAAAAATAATCCCAGACCAAGACGACCGCACTCCTCCCAATATCCTTGGTGTGACCAGTTTAGCGGCTGGTTCTCTTCCATGATGGATTTTGATGATGAAGATATCGACGCGAAGGAACGATCATTGGAATGGAGAAGAGCCGAAGTATCTCATCTTTTTACAGAGATTAAAATTATCAGTCATGGAGCTGACCATACCAATGTTTCTTTTGCTCTGGTAGGAACAAGCATTGTTGTCTGTCAGCCTTCATCTGTGCCATCCACTTCTGTCCTCCCTCCGACTCCAGAAGACCCAGAAACCCCGGTTCTTCCAACTCCTACGCAAGAAGACTACTAATAGGTTTGTCTTCTCCTGACCGTGATTCTTCCCCTCGAATGGAGGAATTGATGAATGGATATCCACTCTAATTGCATAACCTGCAGAATTCCAATCAATAACCTTACAACTCCATTCTAATTACCATCTTTTGTCCAAGCCAGTTGGAGTGAGAAATTATATGAAACATATGGCTTCGGACAAAGACCGAAGAAAAGTTAACATGGTATCCGCAGAGTGTTCCATTAACAAAGTCATGAACGCTGCAACTAAGGTACTAATTTTCTCAACTTGTCCATTTCTTGTAGCTCCCACATTATCCCTTCTAACTACAAAATTATTGTTTACGCTAACTTCCTTTGCAATGAGAGGCTTCAGTGGTTGATCGAGGAAAAAGCCATTCCGGTGACTGAGAGAGATAATGTCATTCATCATTTGATGGTGACAGAGGCAAAACTTGCCAAGTTTAATGAACTGAAAGGCAAGCTTGCACACTAAAAAGAGGAGAAAGAAGCCTATAGATAACAGGATACGCTTCACGAGGACCATGCTGGTGACATGTAGAAGAAATGGAATGAGGCTTCGAATGCTATGTCTAACCTAATGATCTTCATGTTCGGGCTTGAGGCTAATGTGAGTACTTTTGCTGAGCGTCTCTAGATTAAGAAAATAGAGATAAAGGCCTTTAGGAAGGATAATGAATCCTTGAGGTCCCGTTTATCCATTGTGACGACTAAAAATGAAAAACAATGGGAGACCATTGTTGAGTTTACTCAGGACAACGAACTCCTCTATTTTACCAGTGCCGAGCTTACCTAGACTATTCAATATGTGTAAGAAGAGATCCAGGCTACCATCGACAATTATACTTTGTCCATGGTCAGAAATGACTATATGATACATAAAAAATCCTTGGAAGTTGTGAAGGCCAAGATTGTTGATGATATTTATCGAGAGATCACTAAGTCCAAGTAGTTGGAGTTGACTTTGGTGAAGTGATCGAACGAACCCCTTCCCATAGATGAAGATAATGCATCATCCGGGGGGAGCAGAAGATGAAGCCCTCCCGGAGGCTAAAGCCTCTCCTTCCTAAGAAAACATGTTATCTGCTTCAGATAATGCCCCCAGAGCATCAACTTCAGCTGCCTCCTTCAGGCCAAACTTCTTAAGACTTGTTACTATTTTCGGTTACTCAATTTTTGGAAACACACTTGGCGGATCATGGAGCTGGCGTATCGTAACCTTTCACGCGAGTTTTTATTCTTGCTTTGTTTTTCATGTAACTGGACACTTTCGGGCCTGGTAGCACTTTTTGTAATCGGGTAAGTTCTAGCCCAATAAAAGATCAATGAATGAATTTCCTTTTCTCACAATTTGTAGCCCAGTAAAAGATCAATGAATGAGTTTCATTTTCTCACAATTTTGCTCAAGGTTTTCATTTCACGTTTTTATTTTTAGAAGCAAGTTTGATTTCCTCTTATAAATCTATTTGATGATTGCGAATTCACCATCATTTAATTATTCAAGAAAAATTTGAATCTTGTCTTTAACTTAATAAATTCTAAGCGCTGAAGTTTTTTTAAAACTTTTCACTAGACTTGAATCCATTTCAAAAGATATATTTTTCATTTTTCATTTGGGCTTCATATGGCATTTGCAGTTGGTCCCAAACTTTTTGTGGTTCCGGTTAACCTCTTGCTCCGGTGCTTTGAGCAACTGGAGCCTTAACCTCTTTATTTTCTATTAAGGTTTTTAATAAGAGAGGACCCTTATTTTGAATGGTGTTCTAGAAAAGGATGTCTCCTGCTCATTATGACATGAAATTTTTGATATATTTGTAACGACACACGCTATTATGCCCTTGATAGCAAATATTTGTTTAGTCATAAAAGGAAAATTTTATTGATTCCTTTAACTTACAATTGTAAAGACAAGTATATGAATAATCCGACTGCCATCTAGTATGGTCAGATCGATTACATATATGTAATGTTTGATGATATGGGAAATCCCAAGTGATACATGTTTTTTCCTTGAAGCTATGAATTTACCCTCTTGGTAAGGGTGTATATGCCCCTCAGTATTTGGGTGTTCATACCATAAAGACTCAGACACTGGATAACATTCTTTTGTAGCAAGGCCTTTAACATGCTTTTATTAGTATTGTCTAATTAAAAACCTTGTTGGAAAACCTAATTGGACAAAAGCCGGTCGAAGGAAAAAATAGTGCAACGCATGTATGCCTTAATAAATATAATATTTCTTCAAGTGGCTTACGTTCCAATTGCTAGGAAGTTAAGGAAAAAATAGTGCAGCGCATGTATGCCTTAATAAACATAATATTTCTTCAAGTGGCTTACGTTCCAATTGCTAGGAAGTTTATATTCTTCTTGGTCTGCCAATTGATAAGCTCATTTACTAGAGATCCCGATGACAGTGTACCTACTTCTAAGATAGATAAAAAAGTGGTCCTTCCCAGTTTGGACCTAGTTTCCCTATATTAGGTTCTCGTGTGCTCTAAGTTACCCTCTGGAGCACCAAGTCACTGAGTTTGAAATATTGGAGATTTATGCGCCGGTTGTAGTATCTCTCCATTCGTTGTTTCTAGGAAACCATCTGAACGTACGCAATATCTCAATGCTCTTCAAGTAAGTCTAGATGTACAAACATTGATTCCAAATTAGCTTGCTCCTCTGTCCGGAGATACCTTAAGCATGGAGTTCCAAAACTTCTATCGGGATTAAGGTTTCTACACCATAAACCAATGAAAAAGAAGTTTCTCCAGTACTCATCTTTGTCGTGGTCCTGTATGCCCATTATATCTCCGGTAATATGGAAGACAATTTTCCTTTTGACGCTTCCAACTTCTTCTTCATGTTTTAGATTATAGTCTTGTTTGTTGACTCCGCTTGACTATTTGCACTAAGATGACAAGAAGTGGAGGTGACACACTTGATATCCAAGTCATCCAGAAACTTTATAACTTTGGCTCCAATAAAATTCCGCTGTTGTCACAAGATATCTCCTTTGGGATGCCAAAATAATGAAATGATATATTGCCAGATATAATCGATCACCTTCTTCTCCCAGAGCTTTGTATAAGCTGTATCTTCAATCCATTTAGAAAAATAGTCATTTATAAATATAATTTGAGATACCTATACCAGAGCCGCAAGCAAAGGTCCGACTATATTCATTCCCCACTTTATGAATGGCCATGAGGATACAATCGGATATAATTCTTCTTTTGGTTGATGTAGCAGCTGGACATGATGCTGACATTTATCGCATTTTTTCACGAATGCCTTTGTATCTTCCTCGATTCGGGGCTAATAATAGTCACCCCTCATGAGTTTTCTCATTACCGATTTCGCTCTAGTATGGTTTCTGCATATCCTTTCATGTATTTCTCTCATAATGTAATCGACTTCCTCGGGGCCCATGCATCGGGCCAAGGAACTATAATAGCACCGCCGGTAAAGTTTTCCATCAATAACGTGATACCGGGCAGATTTGGTCCTCAGAGCTCTGGATGCTTTCGGATCCTATGGGAGTTTTTCGTTCATGAGATAGTAAAAACAAATCATTCCTCTAATCCCAAGTCAGGCTGGTTGAGTTCACCTCATCATACCCTTTTGAGTCCAGGGCCGAATGTAGAATATGAACAACCGACTCGGCTTCAGGACCTTATGATTTTGTGTTGAATCCCAAGTTCGCAAGTGCATTAGCCTCTACAATTTCTTCTCGGGGTATATGCACCACCGTCCACTCTTTAAATCAAGAAAGCAACTTCAAAACCTTCTCGAGGTATCTTGACATGCGTCTCTTTGGCTTCGAACACTCCATGAACATGGTTCACCACCACGAGTGAATCACATTTGATTTCTAATATTTGAGACCCTAAGCCTCAAGTTAATTATAAACCTATAATCAAAGCCTCATAATCAGCTTCATTGTTAGTTAATAGAGAACTATATCACCTGTGTCGCACCCGTTTTTGACCGCGGGGTCAGAACGAAAAACTGCAACGTTGCTCTTTGGCACGGTTCCCTAGATTGATGAAAAATGCTTGTATTGAGGAGTCGCCACCTAATTATTAAGTGAATTAGGACACTTGAATGTAGCATAAAAATGCGACAAATGATCTCTATTTAATGGTCTGCGAACTAATGAGATTTTAGATAAAGGTTCTTTATTATCCTAAAGGGAAGGGATTAGACATCCTTTAAGATTCACTAACTTGCGGTTATACGGTCAAACATAGGTTAATTATTTATTGGCTTTAGAAAATATGTGTTTGAAAAATATGTACTTTAAGAAAAAGAATGTTTTGAAAGTAGTGCGACAGAACTAAAAATAAATAAACTAGCGGTTTCAAAAAAGATTTTAATCTATCCTTTTTAATTATTAATTCTACATCTACCTATTCTAAACATTTTCAATAATTTACAACTACAATAAAATGCAATACAGAATAAAATAAAACTCCGAAGGGGACTCTTTTTGTCTTCTTTAGTCCTTTTTAGGCATTTTGCACAAGATGTATCTCCGGGTACCTGTATAAACACTTAGTAAAAATGTTAGTAAGAGAGTAAATAATTCTCAAACAGCCACTTATTATTACTAGAATTAATAAGTAAACTAAAATTAAAACTCGTTTTTTGTACATGGACGGCCTTGAAAATCAGACGGAGATTCCTTCATCGGCCAAAGTGTAGTATCATGTTCAAAATCAGTATGTAGCATCAGTTCATTTTCAAAATATATCACACGTGTAGCAATTTGTTCATTTCAAGATATAGTATCCATTTCTCAAAGAATAGCAACAACTTTTTTTTAAGATGAAACAACAATAATAGTCTCAAAAGGCAGCTTCAGAGCCTAGAAACAGTAGTAAATTGGCCCAAAAATACAGTAGCAAAATAGCCCAAAGTCAACAGCAAAAATGACCAAACATCAGTAGCACGATGGCCACAAGATCAGTAGCAAAATGGCTGAAACCAGCAACAAAAATTGCAAAAATCAAAAACAAAATGACCCCAAAATCAGTAGCAAAATGACCCAAAAATCAACAGCAAAAATGACAAAAAATTAGTAGCACGATAACCATAAGATCGGTAGCAAAATGGCCAAAACCAGCAGCAAAACTGGCGAAAATCAGTAGCAAAATGACCTAAAAATCAGCAACAAAAATGATCAAGAATCAACCTATTACGAGCAACATATCAGCAAGTTCGCCGGAGCCGACAGATCAGGTCGTAAAACACCACAGTTGTCGAAAAAGAGGGAATAAACACTACAATAATAATGATAAAGCAATCATAGAATTATAATAGAACAATTAGTAGCCTCAAAATGAGACGAAAACAGAGCAAAAAAGTGGTTTATCGGCGCTAACAGTGGTGGTGGTTGTGTGGATTGTTCGCCGGAGTTAGGGCGACGATGGGAGAGGGGGTTATGGTCAACGGGGAGGTTCGACAGGTGAGAGGGGGTGGGTGTTCTATGGCTTCTCTTTTTGGTGGAGAGAAGAGTCCCAAAAAATCTGAAAAGTAGAGAGTATAGTATGTATGGGTGGTGCAGCTGCTATAAGTTGTGAGATTAAAGGGTAAGGTATTTCAGGGGGATGGGGGACTGACGATTGCTGAAGGTGTTGGAGTTCGCCGGAGACCGAAGCTCCGACGAAGGGAGGCGATGCTATCGGCTGATGGGTTTTGGGAGTGTGGAGTCCAAAAGTAAAATCTGAAAGGGGGTGAGGTTAAGGTGTGCGTCTACTGAGGTTTAATAAAGGGATGGGTAAGTTTTATTCATAGGGGAGGAAAGATAAAGGACCAGATTTTCCGGCGTTTGGTGGCCGGAAAATTCGGCGGGGATTGGGTGAGGGAAAGGGAGAGAGTTGACGTGAAGGGATGGTGCTGATTTTTGTTTTTTTAAATGTCTTTTAAAAATGTTTTAGGTTCAGGGGATAAAGAGAAAGGGTGAAAATGGGCTGGGGGTGCAGATCGGCTGGGCGAAAGGGGAAAGGAGATTTGGGCCTCGGTTGGGGTCCGGAAAATAAATGGGAGGGATAATTTTTGGGCTTTGATTTAAAAATGTAAAGAGGAGTTTATTATTTAAAACAAAATTATTTAAAGAGATGCAAATTTATAAAAATAAAATGATGGTGTAATAATAATAAAAACATAATATTAAAAAGATTTAATGCTTAATAAATATGTAAAAATGCGATGCCATTTTGAAAAAATAGGATAACATGGAAAAATGCAAAAAGTGATGATAAAAATGCTATGTCAAAAATATTTAAAATTGCAACAAATAATCGGAAAAGATGAGACAAAATTGGGTGTCAACAACTTGTCACTCTTTGGCTGAAGACGCTGAAAGAGTTTTCGAAAAAAGACGTTGACTTGTAGCCAATTTTGTCTTTATCATCAGAATTAGAACAAAGATTCAGGAAATGCATGGGCAAAAGGAATTTCAAGAAGAATTAAAAGTAAAGCTGATGCAGATTCAAAATTTGTCTTAGTGTCGAATTATGATGACACTAGATCGTTGTGATGCCAGCATTAAAAGCAAAGCTGATACAGATTCAAATTTTTTGTCTCAGTGTCGAATTATGATGACACTGGTTTGCTGCGATACTAGAAAATTAAAGATGGGCTGACGCCGATTCAAAAATTTGTCCCAGTGTCGAATCTTGATGACACTAGGTTACAGTTGCGATGGGGTGCTGGAAGAGACATGTTTATTCCCTGAAATGCCTCTAGGGTATTTGTTCTCGAGGTCAAGATGAAAAGGTGTTTGCAGATGCTGATAAATACAGGGTGTTGGTGACGTCATTGTATTGACATGATGTTGATGACGTCATTGTCATGATGTGGTGATGTCGTTATTGTGTTGACGTGCTGATGTCATCATTGTGTTGAATATGCTGATGGCGATATTGTGTTGATGTGATGTTGATTGCGTCATTGTGTTGACGATGTTGACGTCGTCATTGTGATGACGTACTGATGTCGTCATTGTTTGACGATGTTGATGGCGTCATTGTGTTGATATGTTGGTGTCATCATTGTGTTGACGATGTTGATGATGACGCCGATGTACAGGCGAAGTGCATATGTCGTCGTTGTATGGACGAAGTGAAGTTGACACCGGTGTACAGGCGCAATACAGATGTTGTCGTTGTATAGACGAAGTAAAGATGACGCTGATGTACAGGTGTAATGCAGATGTCGTCATTGTATAGACGAAGTGCACATGACGCTGGTGTACAGACGCAATGCAGATGTCGTCATTGTATAGACGAAATGAAATAACGCCGATACAGTCGTGAAGCAGATGACGCCGGTGTACAAGCGAAATGAAGATGTCGTCGTTGTATAGACGAAATGAAGATGACGTTGGTGGACAAGTACAATGCAGATGTCATCGTTATATAAAAGAAGTGAAGATGACGTTGGTGTACAGTCGCAATGCAGATGTCGTCATTGTATAGATGAAGTGAAGATGACACCGGTGTACATACGCAATGCAGATGTCATCAGTGTATAGACGAAATGAAGATGACGCCGGTGTACAGACGTAAATCAGATTACACCGGTGTATAGGCGCAATGTAGATGTCGTCGTTGTATAGACAAAGTAAAGATGACACCGGTGTACAGGCGAAAGAAAGTGACGCCGATATACAGGCGTGATGGATATATCACCGGTGTACATGCGAAATAAAATGACGTCTAATTACAGGAGTGATGCAGATGACTTCATTGTGTTGGCGTGCTTATGTCGTCATTACGTTAACGATGTTGATGTGACGTTGTTGTCTGGACGTGTGATGCGCGATTTAATGCACACACTTACGCAAGTGCACGTGTCGTGTCAAGTAATATAGTCTTAGAAGACCGAGTTATCGTCCTCAGGGATTAGTGTTCAAGTACCAATTTCTATTCTATGTTATCTATTTGGTGATCGATAATTGATTTGTTGTTTATGACTCTAATTATGAAAACTAATTAAACTATGTTGTTTTACTTCAGTAATGTGGAAATAGGGCTTCCAAATCTCCTCAACTATCCGCTTAACTTACTTATTAATGCAATTGACTATGGTTCTTCTTCTATTTGAGATAGCAGGTTTACTAAGCCGTTTTATACTCCTGTTAAGGTTATATAAACACTCAACCCCAGTACAACACATTTCTACCTTTCGGTGATAAGATTGACTCTAGAGGAGGATTAAGAACAAAAACCTTATTAATGCTACACAAGTATCGGGGTACTTTCGTTCACGATTTAACCTATGTCTATCCAACTACAGCATATTCACAACATCCCCTTTCGGATTTCGGTTAGAAATCATAAGAATTATGATAATTAATGATCAGGTAATTACCAAGCAATCAAAACATATATTGAATAAATCTCAACAATAAGAAGAAGAACCAAGAACATGCATTAATTCATAAAGAAAATGTTCAAATGAATTGACATGGAAAGCCCTTTATTAGAGTTAGTTCCTAGCCATAGACATGACAAGAACTAATTCAATATCGAACATAAACTGAAAATAAAGTAAAACAAGAACAAGAAAATTACTAAGAAAAGGTCTCCAATCTTGATCTCCAAAGTGTTGTGTTTTGGCAAGAAGAGGAACCCTTAAATCTGACCTATGGTTCTCTTTTTATAGCCTCCAAAACGTGATGCAGGTTTTCCTTCAGGCCTGGCCCATTGTCCATTCGAAAATCTAATTTTTTCGCCGCCTGCGCCAGAATCGCGCGCTGGCGCGCCGAACACGCAATCCTCACGAAGATTAGGCGCGTGGCTCGCTCTGCTGGAGCGCCATGGCGCCGGCCTGTTTTGTGCCCGGTTCGCCACTTTCTCGCTTTTCGAGCTCTGGAACCTCCGTTTTTGCCCTCTTTTTGCTCATTTTCGCCAATGAGCCACTTTAAACCAATATGACTCAAAAGGAAGAAAATCTATCCTAAGACGACACGTATTTGTACAAAAATGGACAAAAGACTCACTAAAAACGACTCAAAAGGTGTATATAAAATACACCGATCAAATACCCCCAAACTTAACTTTTGCTCGCCCTCGAGCAAAGATCAAAAGAAAGAAATAAAGACACAAGGAAAAAGAAAGATGGAAAGACTCAATGACATTGATCACTTTGCTGCATTGGTGTTACTTAGAAAAACACGAAGGTTAGCAGAATAATATGCAGGAACATATAGCATGAATTTTTAGCATTCTAAACACATTAAGCTAGATATTTCGCAAACTCATTTTTAATCATGCTTAATGGAAGTAAAAATACTGAATTATGCATGTCAATTTCAAAATCCTATGGCATGTTTACTTGCTATTCTCCACTAATCATGGATATGCATATAAGAGATCTTCAGGACTTTTCAGGGTTGTAATGTAGGCTCAGACATGGGTAGGTAAAAATAGGCATTTAGGCTCATTTTTTGTACCATAAGCTCTTTTGCTTTTCAATTCTTCTCTTTTCTTTCGATTTCCTTTCTTCACTTCATATCTATCTTTCTCCTCTTTTGTTTTGAGAGAGTGAAGTGTATTATGAATTATAAGCACCCCTAAACTTAGGCTTTTGCCTATTTCTTATTACTTTTTATTTGGGGTGCATCAAACTTGTTCACTCTTTTTGTCTCTTTTTTAACACTTTCTACTCCAACCATTTCACATTTTTACTTATGGCACAAGTGTGGAAATATAGGGTGTCAAAGAAAAAGTTTAATGTTTAGGCTCAAAGGGGCTAACTAGGGATATTTTTAATATCAGGGATAAGAAAAAGTGGTAAGAATTGGCTAACAAAGAAATGTTTGAGTCATCTCCCTAACATGCATATCCTAACTATTTCGCCTCAAATAGCAAGCAATCATACACATAGGTTTTAACATTTAACAATGAACAATTCAAGCAGAAACCCCAAATAGACAGATTTCATGAGTTTTTGGCATATCTAACCTAAGTGTTTAGATAGTTGCTTCTAATTCCATTACATTATTCAACCTTACTTCACTAGGTGTTTCTAGTAACTACAACATGCATGATCTTTGACAGAAAATTATGACTCAAAAAAAAAATGGTGACTCAAAAATACACAAAACAAATTAAAAAGACTCAAACATTAAAACAATAAGACACAAATAAAATACCCCCCAAACTTAAATCACACATTGTCCCCAATGTGTGCAAGACTCAAAGAAAATAAAAGAAACAGGACAACTTACAAACATGGTTTAAAGTGGTGGCGGTGGCGGTGGATAGTGCATTGATCAATTGTTGAACAAGGAACTCATCTCGTCAATTCTCTGGTGCAACTGTTGTTGCCCCTGCCTCAATTCTTGTTGTCCTTGTATCACCGTGTCAAAATTCTGCATCATCCTTCTTTGGTTCAGGAGCAACTGCTCCATCATAGGCACTGGAGGTTCTGATTCTGGGGGTGGATGATGGCTGCTTCCTGCCTCATACTGAGCCTCTGTTTCAGGCTCATCTTCATCCATGGCAGCCTCTGCTTCGCCGCCGTGTTGGTCTCCTTCGTCTTCTTCTTTGGAGGGATTGGGTCTGGGAAGGAGTGCACTATCCCGTATGACACACGAAGTTGGTTTTTCTCATAAGTATCAGTGGGTAGGGTTGGGACCCCATGTATGGAGCATAAGCAGGTGATAAGTGAGCCATGTCCCAACCCACCTGTCGTTACCAACCTGCTGGTCTCTCTAATGTTTTGCACTATTTCCTTCCCTACGTCAATTGTCTTCCCTGACATGATTCCATATATCAATCTTATTCTGTCTTCCGGCACTCTGGGGAAGTGCATTGATGGAATCAGGCGGGCACTGACGAGGTACAACCAACCCTTGGCTGTTTTGTTGGACTGACACATGCTCAGTCCTCTTGACCCATTTCTGGCAAATTCATATGCAGCCCCAGGGTAGCTTACTGTGCTTGCGACGTAATCCCAGTTGATGTTGTTGGTGTCTCTAGACCATGTTCTGAAGTAGCTCCGGTCATTACCTCTTTCTTCAACATTCGTTGTTTTTAATAGCAAATTCAGCACTTCTGCCGTCACAGACACTTCCTTTCCCCTCACAAAGCATCTATCCTCCACCCTCTCCGGAAAGTTAGCATAAAATTCTTTCACCATCATTGTGTTCATCGGTGCTATCCTTTCCGGGTTAACAAACCTCTTCCACCCCATCATCTCAATCATCGCCCGAATAGGCTCATAGACATCTCTCTCCTCAAATGATTCTCTTTGGTAATCAATTCATCTTTCGGGGATTAAGGGCCTAATACTAAGTTTTCGATACCTACCCTCTGCTGTTTGGCTGACAAACCTAGTATTATCATATTGAGGGGCGGAGGTGGATGTGGAAGCTCTTTTCTTTATGGCGGACATTTTTAGACACTTTGGGCAGCGTTTCCTTTGTATCAACAATATTTCCCAACACTATTACTCAACAATCAGCAGCTACAACATTTATCACCCCCAAACTTCACTCAAGAAGCTCCTGCACAACACCCTACACTCACCTCATATACTCTTCCTCGAAATCTCACACCCAACTTCAACACCCCTACACACCTTCACAGATACAACACCTCCTCAAACCTACTACCTCCTCTAAATATAGTGAAGCTTTCAAGAAAAGATAAAGGTTACCTTTGGCGGTGTTCTTCAAGATTTTCTTGCTCCTAATGATGATTTGAAGCAATGGGATGAAGGTTGTTGTTTAGGATGGTTAGGTGTTTAAGGAATTTAAGAACTTTGGTTGTGATTGGGTTTAGTTTATGGAAGATTTTTAGGTAAAAGGTGGATTTTCGTGGGTTTTGTGGAAATAAAGGGTTTAGGTTTTGATTTGGAATGGGGAAAAATCGGTTTTTTTGGCTATTTTAGCTTCGGGTTTCATGCCGGCCAGAATCAGCCATGCGCCCAAAGTATCGCGCTCTTACGAAATTTCTGCGCATTCTGCAAAATTGGCCATGCGCGGCTGGACTTCAAAATTGTTTTCGACTTTGGCCGCGCCGCAATCAGGCGTCGCGCTGAATCTCCTGGGCCTTTCTGATCTTTTGGCCCCGCTGCTTCGCTGGCGCCAGCGCTCACGATTTTTCTGAAATTTTTCTTTTGGCTTATCTTGATTTCGCCGCTCCAAATTCTTGCCCGCACTGTCATCACAACACATAACAATACCTCCGTGAGACTGTTCTAAGTAAAAATTAACTGCATTAAAGTAAACAATTTAAAATACATTGGGTTGTCTCCCAAGTAGCGTTGTCTTTAACGTCTTTTAGCCGGACGCAAGTTCGTTAAATCAAGAGGTGTGGGGTAGATTAACCCCACAACCAATCCACTTTTTCAACATTTTCCTCTTTCTCCTTCTGTTTTTCTTCTTATAATTATTTTCAAGAGAAGGTTCAGTATCACTTACCTGCTTTGGCGGGCTTATCTCCCTTGTTGTGGCTTTCACTTGCTCATAAGAAGTTCTGATAATGCTAATTGCAAAGCACCTGCTCATGACCGGGGGTTCAATTACGTATTTGAACACTTTGAACACCATCTCTTCACTTTCTACTCTCAGTGTCAGCTCACCCTTTTCAACGTCAATCAGGGCTCTCCCTGTTGCCAAGAACGGTCTCCCCAATATGATGGGAATCTCATCCTCCTCCTCCATATCAAGAATGAGGAAATCCGCAGGGAAAAAGAATTTTCCTACTTTAACGAGAACATCCTCAATCTTCCCCCTGGGATGCACCACCGTTCTGTCTGCTAATTGCAAGCTCACAGTGGTTGGTTTTGCCTCACCTAACTCCAACCGTTTAAAAATAGACAAGGGCATCAAATTTATACTAGCCCTCAAGTCACAAAGGGCCCTATTGCATGTTACTCTGCCAACTGTGCAAGATAGTGTAAAGCTTCCTGGATCCTTGAGTTTAGGGGGTAATTTCTTCTGCAGGATGGCACTGCATTCCTCTGTCAGTGCCACCATCTCATAATCTCCTAACTTCTTCTTCTTTCCCAAAATTTCCTTCATAAATTTGAAATAAGTAGAAATTTGCTCCAACGCCTCGATGAAGGGTATGTTGATGTGTAACTTTCTGAATGTCTCCAAAAACTTGGAGAATTGCTTATCAACTACTTTCCTTTGCAATCTCTGCGGTAAAAGAATCTTCTCAGTGTACTCCTTTTCTGGAGCTTTCTCTAATATTGGGCGATCTTCAACAACCCTCTCTCTCTCTGTTTCTACCCTCTGTTCAACCACAGGCTGAGGTGCACACTGTTCCAACTGTTTTCCACTCCTCAGCTGCACTGCCTGACACTGTTCTCTAGGGTTCATCTCTATATTGCTCGGCAGGGTACCCTGTGGCCTGTTGTTTGCTAGCTTTGCTAGTTGCCCCACCTGTGTTTCCAAGTTCCTGATAGAGGATCTAGTATCTGCCATGAACTGGGTCTGGGATTTGGTGAGTGTCAACAAAGCTGCTCTCAGCTCGTCTGACTTCTCTTGTTGGACAGGGGCACTGAATTGTTGTGAAGATGAGGCCTGAGTGAATGGTTGCTGATTTTGGTACTGGCCTCTAAACTGGTTATGCTGCCCTTGCTCACCTCTCCACGAAAAATTTGGGTGATTCCTCCACCCTGGATTGTAGGTGTTTGAATATGGGTTGTTCTGGGGCCTCTGATAGTTCCCTACTGCTTGACACTCTGCTTGCTCGATTGAAATATTATTAGGATCAGCTGATGAGCATCTATCGATGGTATGTGGACCGCCACACATTTCACAACTCATTGGCATTTGCACTGCATTTACAGACACTGTGTTTTGTTGCAGCTGCTTGGTCAAAAGGGCTACTTGGGCATTTAGTGCAGTGATGGCATCAATCTCATGAACTCCTACTGTTCTTCTGCCACTCACTTGTCTATCCTCTGTTACATGATTATTGGTGGCCATGTCTTCCAATAAATCATGAGCTTCATGTGCGATTTTTCTCATAAAAGTTCCACCTGCGGCAGCATCAATGATCGTTCTGGTAGTCCCGCTTAGCCCATTATAGAAAATATGGACCAAATTCCACAGCTCAATGCTGTGATGTGGACACTTTCTTTGCAAGTCCTTAAATCTCTCCCAAGCTTCATATAGTGATTCTCCATCAGCTTGATAGAAATTATTCAACTCCCCTCTCAGCTTCGCTGCTTTGCATGGTGGGAAGAACTTTGCTAAAAATTTCTGTGCCAACTCTTGCCATGTGAATATCGAATCTGCTGGCAAGGAATTCAACCACACTTTCGCTCTATCCCTGAGTGAGAAGGGAAAGAGCCTCAATCTGACGGCGTCATCAGTAACGCCATTGTATCTGAAGGTTGCACACAACTCTAAGAAATTAGCTATATGCATGTGAGGATCCTCCGACGGCAACCCTCCAAACTGAACCGTATTCTGCACCATACTCAAAATTGCAGGTTTGATCTCAAAATTATTTGCTCCTATTGCTGGGAGCCTAATGCAAGTTTGTGCTCCGTTCACCCTCGGCAGCACATAATCTCCCAAGCTTCTCTCCGCTTGGACCTGAACTCTCTCCTCTACATCCATTGGCAATCTCCGAGGCATTCTTTGGTTAGGCTGATGATCACCTAACCCCTCATTCATCTCATTGTTGTTTTGTACGCCTCCCATCTCAATTAAGGCTGAAATTCGTTGGTTCCTTCTGTTCTGTTTACAAGTTTTCTCAATTTCTGGGTTGAAGGGAACAAGAGTGTCTGCTCCTCTTCTCCTTCACATAAACTGGGTGCCTGAAACATATCAAAATAAACAAACGGATCACGGCACACTGGTTTTCACAAAATAAAAAAAATAAATAAAAGCAAAAATAAAAACCAAATTAGAAATTAAGAATAGATAAAATTGATATTGAACTATGCCAATCCCCAGCAACGGCGCCAAAAACTTGATGCGTGATTTAATGCACACACTTACGCAAGTGCACATGTCCTGTCAAGTAATATAGTCTTAGAAGACCGAGTTATCGTCCTCAGGGATTAGTGCTCAAGTACCAATTTCTATTCTATGTTATCTATTTGGTGATCGATGATTGATTTGTTGTTTATGACTCTAATTATGAAAACTAATTAAACTATGTTGTTTTACTTCAGTAATGTGGAAATAGGGCTTCCAAATCTCCTCAACTATCCGCTTAACTTACTTATTAATGCAATTAACTATGGTTCTTCTTCTATTTGAGATAACAGGTTTACTAAGCCGTTTTATACTCCTGTTAAGGTTATATAAACACTCAACCCCAGTACAACACCTTTCTACCTTTCGGTGATAAGGTTGACTCTAGAGGAGGATTAAGAACAAAAACCTTATTAATGCTACACAAGTATCGGGGTACTTTCGTCCACGATTTAACCTATGTCTATCCAACTACAGCATATTCACAACCTCCCCTTTCGGATTTCGGTTAGAAATCATAAGAATTATGATAATTAATGATCAGGTAATTACCAAGCAATCAAAACATATATTGAATAAATCTCAACAATAAGAAGAAGAACCAAGAACATGCATTAATTCATAAAGAAAAGGTTCAAATGAATTGACATGGAAAGCCCTATATTAGAGTTAGTTTCTAGCCATAGACATGACAAGAACTAATTCAATATCGAACATAAACTGAAAATAAAGTAAAACAAGAACAAGAAAATTACTAAGAAAAGGTCTCCAATCTTGATCTCCAAAGTGTTGTGTTTTGGCAAGAAGAGGAACCCTTAAATCTGACCTAGGGTTCTCTTTTTATAGCCTCCAAAACATGATGCAGGTTTTCCTTCAGGCCTGGCCCATTGTCCATTCGAAAATTTAATTTTTTTCCGCCGCTGTTCCAGAATCAGCGCCGCGCTGAATCTCGCAATCCTTCAAGATTAGCGCCGTGGCGCTCGCTCGCTGGCCGAGTAGCGGCGCCGACCTGTTTTGTTCCCGGTTCGCCACTTTCTCGCTTTTCGAGCTCTGGAACCTCCGTTTTTGTCCTCTTTTTGCTCCTTTTCGCCAATGAGCCACTTTAAACCAATATGACTCAAAAGGAAGAAAATTTATCCTAAGACGACACGTATTTGTATAAAAATGGATAAAAGACTCACTAAAAAAACGACTCAAAAGGTGTATATAAAATACACCGATCAACGTGTTATGATGAAGGTGTCGTTGCATGGACTGATTGCGTTTGTGACCCGCCCAGGTTGAAATGACATCGTTGTATGGACGTTGTGCATTTGCGATCCGCATGGGCTTAAATGACGTCGTTGCATAGATGTTGTGTATTTTTGTGACCCGCATGGGTTGCAATAACATCATTGCATAGACATTGCGCATTTGCAACTCGCATGTGCTTATTGTTGTCCTCCCGGCTTTTGTTGATATGAAGATCTTGCAGTATAAAAAAACTTGTGAGTTTTAGGAAAGGGGCGGTTGATTCGCGTCGACTTTGTAGCTTTGACTCTTGACGCTTGCATGCTTAGACTGGTTTGGACTAAAGACTTAGTTGGTCGGAACTTTTCCATATCCATTATCGTCTTCTTGCAGTGAATCCTTAAAATGCCCCAGTTTCTGGTAAACGAAGATGATGAACTTTCCACTAGGCAAGACTGAGTCATGCTGCTATCAAGGCGATCATGGTCATGTGACTTATTTTATATATATCAAACATGGATGCAAAGCTAATGTGGAGACATATGTGATGTACAATGAGTAGATGAGAATGCGACCCTCAAAATATGCCCCAATTTCTGGTATATGAGGATGCTGAACTCTCCACTAGACAAAATCGAGTCCTGTGTAGCTTGTCTTCTCTATCAAAGTGATCAGATGAGCTTATCTTGTTATGTGAAAAACAAGGGAGAAAGATTTCTAATGGTGTGATCGAAGCCGATGTGGCTGCCTACGTATCCCACTGAGGGAATCAGGTCATAACGTAGTTCGTGTAAGCAAAAATAGGGATTTTAAGGTTTTCAATAAGTGGGATCGAAGTCAATGTGACCGCCTACGTATCTTGCCAAGGGAATCAGGTCAAAACGTAGTTCGTGTTAAATAAAAGAGATGTAAAGTATATATATATATATATTTATGAAAAAATTGAAAAGACATAATCGCGTTTTGACTTCAGTTGGTACCAACAACTAGCATTATGTTTAGGATTTTCGTTATTTGCTTTCTGTATAGCCGAGACTGACTCCGATGTAATTCTTATAGTTTCATATGGTACCTTAGATATACCTGAGTGTCGACACTTGCTTCAAGCAAAGATTTCGAACTATACACATCCTCATGTTTCAAATGCCCTCACTGAAAGAAAGTCATTTCCTCATATATATTCCAGTATTTTGAACTTTGAGACGTATAGAGAAATACACTCACACTCAGAAACATGTTCAATGCATGCAACAGTGAAACATAGGCTTGGTCGTCATGTGAGTATCCACTAATGTGAGAACCCTCGGTATAGGATCATGTAGGGCTTTTTATGGGTTTGTAATGTAGGCTTGGGGAAAGGAATGATATTATTTGGGTAAGGAGTGATTAATCCTTTCTTGAGCGTTGGATTATTTATGCGCTTGACATCTGTGTGTCTTGATGTTGATCCGCTTCTTTTTGTCCTTTTCTTTTGTACTGACTTCTTTTGAATCTTTCGTTTGGAGCTTTTGTGAAGTCCCAAATTATTGTTACAATAATAATAATAATAATAATAATAATAATAATAATAATAATAATAATAATAGTGGGGGGCATTAGAAAATTAAGAATTTAAGTTATACATTATTAACATATTATTAACTTTTCATTTACACTATCCTATTAAATAAAAGACGATGACCTCTTATATTAATGATTGTGTTAAATTTCATCTTAACACTAAATGGAAAAAAAAATCTGCACATCTTTCCTTCCCTCTCCCCTCACTCACGTTTTCCCCTTCCCCTCCCTTTAATTCCCCTCAATCCCTTGTCCTTCCACCTACCATAGGTTACCTACACCTCAATTTATATATTGTGTTTGACACACAAAAAAAACAAAGTACCTAGCACAAAGAATAACAAATCAGAAAAAAATCAAGTAAACAAACAGAATAAAAAAAAAATCAGAAACATATCAAGAGAGCAAGAAGAATAAGAATCAGGAAATACTAGGGAGCAATGATCATTTCTGGCAACCGAACAACAATCTTTTTCACGCTTACAAGGTGAGTTTTCTCACTCAGAAATTCTTGGTAACATCCTTTATTTTAAGTTCAATACATGTTAGAATAAAAATTGAGTGTTGAAAAGAAATATTGAACTTTTGATTGTTTAGACAACTAGTTGCGTCATGAACTTTACGAACTGTTCTCACTGAGTTATAATTGTTAGAATTTGATGAAATTCGGAGGAGTGGTACACCTCTCTAATATGATCATATAGAACCAAAAATGAGGTAAAATGGACGTACGGTTTGAAAGTTATCATAGTTCAAAGTTTCTGCCTTAGATTTGGTCGAAATTCGGAAAGGCATAATTACTGACTGTTTTTATTGAGTTTTACTTATTAGAAATATATGAAAATTTACATGGTTGTAAATCTCTATGTTACGGACAGATATAGATAAAGAGTTATTAAAACGGACTTACGAGTTGAGAGTTATTGTAGTTTGAAGTTGCTGCCTCGGATTCATCGGAATCCAGAAGGGCAGGACGTTGAAACGTAAAACTGTACTAATATGTGGGTAATATGAAAATTGTTGCTAAATAAAAGTTCTATATCTCTCTGTTGTGGACATTTTTAGACCTTACGGGGGTCTATCCGACTTACGGATTGAGAGTTATCGCTGTTTGAAGTTTCTGCCTCAGATCTATCGAGATCCAGGAAGGGAAGCGAATAAAAGGGTAAAACTGTACCAAATGGTACATAATATGAAAGAATGTTTCACATGGAGACGTGTAGCTCTCTGTTCTCGTCGTTTTGAGATTTTATGGGGCTTGAACGGGTTTACAGATTAGGAGTTATGACTATTCTAAGATTGGGTGTTGTTTAATAAAAATTCTGCCGAAATAAATTTCATGTGGCTGTTTTGAGGATAAATTTGTGTTAGTTACCCAAAGTAGTTTTAAATGAAATTTGGTACAGTGAAAGATCCCCGTCTTACCTTAGTTTCCGCTTGAGAAACACCTTAGTTGGAGTTATGGTTAAAAAGTTATAATCGTTACAAGTATGAATGACAGAATGTTAGAAAAGAGAATAGTATTTATTCGATCTTCTGAAAAATATGAAAAGTGAATACGTGTTCACATAAATATATAAATATATAATGGATCGGGTTGCACGCCGCAACAAAACGTAAAGTGAATACGCGTTCACAAATACGTAAACATAATGGATCGGGTTGCACGCCGCAACAAAACGTAAAGTGAATATGTGTTCACAAATACGTAAATATAATGGATCGGGTTGCACGCCACAACAAAACGTAAAGTGAATACGCGTTCACAAATACGTAAACATAATGGATCGGGTTGCACGCCGCAACAAAACGTAAAGTGAATACGTGTTCACAAATACGTAAATATAATGGATCGGGTTGCACGCCACAACAAATATGAAAGATGAATACCTGTTCATCTATATATAAATATGAAAAGTGAATACGTGTTCACAAATACGTAAATATAATGGATCGGGTTGCACGCCGCAACAAATATGAAAGATGAATACATGTTCATCTATATATAAATATGAAAAGTGAATACGCGTACACAAATATATAAATGTAACAAACATGTGGAAATGCAGGGGAATGTCTTAACGTATAATACGAGATAAAATGAAGTGTTAGTTAAACCGAGAATTTCTTATGAGGAGTTGTTGCATAATTAAAAATGTTGTAACCTGATATGTTTTTGAAATATGCTTATTACGTTATAATGTGATTGCACTTGGAATATTGTGGTGTTACTTTGAATTGCAGGGTAAGGTTCTCACCAAATTTGGATGGTAGTGACTCTTTATTTAACATGTTTCAGGAAAGCGTGATAGAGGAAAGGCTCCACGCCAAGGCTAGCGATCGTCCCGCAGCCTCTTGTCATACCAAGTCCATTGCTTCGGGCTTGGTATTCGTCAGGTTCAGGATGTCAGTTCCAGTGTCTCGGGAAATGCCCGTATGAAATTGTCTCCCTTCCAACTTAGAATAATCTTTGTCAGTATGTCTATGTAGAAACAATATTTGCACGAGCATGGACTCGCGTTATATTTTTAATAAAGTCATAAACAGATCTCTTTATTGTTATTTTTATTAATAGCTCCGTATTTGAATATAAGTTCAAATTTCTAAATAAAGAGAATTAAATGGTGCTCCTGGTGGAAAATAATTGCCCAGGTGCCATCACGCCCTAAGTAAAGACTTGGGAAAATTTGCGGCGTGACAGCTTTTTCCCTTTTTCAGAGTTATTTCCTCATTTCATTTCATTTTTTTTGTTGACATTGTCGGGGCTTTTGATTTCTTCTTTGTGTGAAGTCGCCCGTTGCTTTTTTTTCTTTTGGGACTTTGCAACTTTATCCCTGGAAACTTCAATGCAGATCGTTGTCAGCAATTTGCACTTTTTCAATGCGCTCAAGGAAGTCGGGCCAAGAGAGGGATAGTGCGTATATACACTCAGAAAGGGTATAGACGTAATATGCGGTTATCAAAAGAATAGGCTTTAGGCTCAAAGGGGAGTGCTACGAATAATGTTATTTGGTAGGATGGAAAGGCTCAAACGGATCAAAGAAAACCTACGATCATTTCCTATACCGAGTGTTACTCTGGATTTCATCTCAACAAACATTCGGGCCAAGTTCTAGATCACAATTCAATGCGATTGAACTTATTCTAAAACTCACCACACAATGCACATGAAACGATGAGGTTGATTTCGTTCTTATCTTAGAAACATGCAAGATAATGTTATTACAGGTGTGAATGAGAGGTACCAAAAGAATCTATGGTTTACCACGAAGTCAGCCCATACTGATATTTTCCTACGCACACTCCTAAATGTGTTGGTATCAACCAAGTCAAACAATGAAAAATATTTTGTATTTTTTAAATAAACTATATATATTTTTTTGTGCTTTTTTAATACATTTTTTTTGTATTGTTTGTATAAAGGGTATCGAACCCGAGTAGGGCTGCCTACGTATCTCACTTTCGACGAGAATCGGGTGCGCGTAGTTCTTTCAGATAAGTTATAAAATGTATGCTTGAAAAAAAATTCATCCATGATAGGATATCAGTAGTAAAAGCTGTGCAAAACAAGTGATTATCCACTATGAAACACATGCAAAGTAAAAATGAATGTAATGAAAAAATAAATGTCTGTGATAGGATGAATGTATGTGATAGGATGAAGGGTGAGCCAAATATGCTCCATTTTTGTGGTGTCGAACCCGAGAAGGATTGCTTTTTGTAATTTTTTTATTTGTGGTGTCGCACCCAAGATGGGTTACCTACGTATCACACCGTAAGGTGAGTATCAGACACGCGTAGTTTGTAAGATTATGTTGTAAAATGTAAAGGGATTATGTAACGAAAATTAAGCATATCAATTAATTTATAAATATGTATAAACATACAAAAGTATAGAAAAATCCAGAGCGATACCTCGTTGAATCTGGTGTTGGCTGACTTCTTTCAATCGAAACATCTCCGGGTCCTTTTGTGATTTTTTTTAAACGACCGCTCTCGACTGTTTCGAGGACGATCTTCATGTAAAAATAAGAGTAATGGGTGAGAGTAGGATAGTGATAAAAATAATAAAAAGCATGGTTAAAAGCCTCCCTTGATTGGTTCGTTTGGACTGGAGATTGGCTGACTTTTTTCGATTGAAAAAATATTTCTCAGTCATTTTTGTGCCGCTTTGTTTTGTTCTTTCCTGGAGTATCTCCAGGGTAATTGTTTTGAGCGACCGTCCCCGACTGTTTGCGAGAACGATCTTCCTGCAAAAAATACGAGAAATAGGTGAAAGTAGGAAAGTCACAAAAATAATAAGATGTAGATGTGTGACAATATAGTCTGAGACTCCACTGATTGGTTCGACAGGACTGGAGGTTGATGTTTTACAAGGTCCGAGTCGTGATGTTCAAGAATAATTTATCCTTTGCTGGTAACAAAGCTTTTGTCCCATGAGTCAAAAGATATGGCATTTTCCCAGTAGAAGTCCTTATTATAGTGCGATTTCCCAAAAATGCAACGGGCAAATGCTCATGCCCAGAGTTGCAAGAGTAATAGATTGCATGCAGATTAAGCGTGCGCCCTAACATACATGAGATCTCTCTTATGTCAAAGGTGGGCCTAAATGCCAAATATGCGAGATTGGGATATATTGATCAAAATTGTTAAACATTAATGCTTTTGTTGGAAATGGATGTACATTTTCCAATTTTGACATGTAATGATTAGGCTTGGAATCGTCTATTATTGTCACGCTACACATAATATGCTGATGGGTCGTTGGGTTATAAAACCCGTCGACAATTTGATGGATTTTCTAATTGTGGAGTTGATACCAAGGATCAACCCACCTAAGGTGTATGCATGCATGACTTAAGATAAAAGGGTGGTATAGCTCTATCCTAAATTTTCTAAGATTTGGCTTACTAGACGCAAGGTTTCCGAGCGGAATACTCGAGTGAGAAGGCTACACGGCCACCGGATGGTCCGGACGCTCTGCATAAAACGCCAACTCTCTTAAATTTGGGTATTTGAAGAAATTTACGGGTTCACGAAGAACACCTCGCGTGTAGTGTGTGATAGTGTGAATTTCTGTAAGGAAAGAAATATGAGCGAAATATCAATTTAAGGAAAACGGTAAAGAAAGTTGAAATTACATCAATTAAGAATACAAAATCACAATGAATAAACAATTTAAAGCACAAAAATAAAAATAAAACAAATAAAGCTATACAATAATAAACCTAAACTTTCTATGGTTAAGAACCTGACATCCCCATGGAGTCGTCATGCTGTCGCGCCCGTTTTTTACCGCGGATTCAGAATGGAACTGCAACGTTGCTCTTTGGCGCGGTTCCTTGGATTGATGAAAAATGCTTGTATTGAGGAGTCGTCACCTGATTATTAAGTGAATTAGGACACTTGAATATAGCATAAAAATGCGACAAATGATCTTCATTTAATGGTCTGCGAACCAATGAGATTCTAGATAATGGTTTTTTATTATCCTAAAGGGGATGAATTAGACATCCTTTAAGATCCGCTAACTTGCGATTATTCGGTCAAACCTAGGTTAATTATTTATTGGATTTAAAAAATATGTACTTTAAGAAAAAGAATGTTTTGAAAGTAGTGCGACGGACCTAAAAATAAATAAACTAGCGGTTTCTGATTTTAGTCTATCATTTTTAATTATTAATTCTACATCTACCTATTCTAAACATTTTCAATAATTTACAATTACAATAAAATGCAATACAGAATAAAATAAAACTAAAATTAAATACAACAACATAAAATAAAACTCCGAATGGGCATCGTTTTGTCTTCTTTAGCCCTTTTTAGGCATTCTTCCCAAGATGTATCTCTGGGTACCTGTATAAACACTTAGTAAAAGTGTTAGTAAGAGAGTAAATAATTCACAAACAGCGACAATAATTAATAAGTAAACTAAAATTAAAACTCGTCTTTTGTACGGGGGAGACATTGAAAATCAGACGAAGATTCCTTCATCGGCCAAAGTGTAGTATCATGTTCAAAATCAGTATGTAGCATCAGTTCATTTTCAAAATATATCACAAGTGTAGCAATCTGTTCATTTCAAGATATAGAATCTATTTCTCAAAGAATAGCATCAACTTATTTTTTTAAGATGAAACAACAATAATAGTCTCAAAATGCAGCTTCAGAGCCTAGAAACACTAGTAAATTGGCCCAAAAATACATCAGTAAAATAGCCCAAAATCAACAGCAAAAATGAGTAGCACGATGGTCATAAGATCAGTAGCAAAATGGCTGAAACCAGCAGCAAAAATCAGAAACAAAATGACCCCAAAATCAGTAGCAAAATGTCCCAAAAATCAACAGCAAAAATGACAAAAAATTAGTAGCACGATGGCCGAAACCAACAGCAAAATGGCCAAAATCAGTAACAAAATGATCCCAAAATCAGTAGCAAAATGGCCAAAAAATCAACAGCAAAAATGACCAAGAATCAACATACGAGCAACATATCTGCAAGTTCTCCGGAGCCGACAGATCAGGTCGTAAAACACCACAGTTTTCGGAAAAGATGGAATAAACACTACAATAATAATGATAAAGCAATCATAGAACTATAATAGAACAATTAGTAGCCTCAAAACAAGACGAAAACAAAGCAAAAAGGTGGTTCGTCGGCGCTAACAGTGGTGGTGGTTGTGTGGATGGTTCGCCCGAGTTAGGGCGACGATGGGAGGGGGGTTGTGGTCG
Source organism: Przewalskia tangutica (assembly GCA_029844215.1). Lineage (NCBI taxonomy): Eukaryota > Viridiplantae > Streptophyta > Magnoliopsida > Solanales > Solanaceae > Przewalskia > Przewalskia tangutica. Next base: position 9,946,452 of record CM056739.1, on the reverse strand, counting down.
ACGGGTGAGAGGGGTTGGGTGTTCTATGGCTTCTCTTTTTGGTGGAGAGAAAAATCCCAAAAAATCTGAAAAGTAGAGAGTATAGTATGTATGGGTGGTGCGGCTGCTGTAAGTTATAAGATTAAAGGGTAAGGTATTTTAGGGGGATGGGGTACCGACGGTTGCTAAATGTTTTGGAGTTCACCAGAGACCGGAGCTCCGGCGAAGGGAGGCGGTGTTGTCGGCTGATGGGTTTTGGGAGTGGGAAGTCCAAAAGTAAAATCTGAAAGGGGGTGAGGTTAATGTGTGCGGCTGCTGAGGTTTAATAAAGGGAGGGGTAAGTTTTATTCATAAGGGAGCAAAAAGAAAGGACCGGATTTTTCGGCGGATTTGGTTGCCGGAAAATCTGGCGGGGATTGGGTGAGGGAAAGGGGGAGAGTTGACGTGAAGGGATGGAACTGATTTTTGTTTTTTTAGATGTCTTTTGGAAATGTTTTAGTCTCAGGGGATAAAGAGAAAGGGTGAAAATGGGCTGGGGGTGCAGATGGGGTGGGCGAAAGGGAAAGGGGATTTAGGCCTCGGTTGGGGTCCGAAAAATAAAGGAGAGGGGTGATTTTTGGGCTTTGATTTAAAAATGTAAAGATGGGTTTATTATTTAAAACAAAATTATTTAAAGAGATGCAAAATTAAAAAATAAAATGACGGTGTAATAGTAATAAAAACATAATATTAAAAAGACTTAATGCTTAATAAATATGTAAAAATGCGATGCCACTTTGAAAAAATAGAATAACATGGAAAAATGCAAAAAGTGATGATAAAAATGCGATGTCAAAAATATTTAAAATTGCAATAAATAATCGAAAAAGATGAGACAAAATTGAGTGTCAACAACCTGCATTAAGATTTCCTGGGTGGGAGTATGCAATACTATTCCCAAACTAGTCTCCTTGACATTGGAGGCCCCATTAGTGTGAATCATTATAAAGTCTAAAAATATCGGCTCTACAAGTACTACGAGGAACACCTTTAAATAAAAGATTATATACTCTTTGAATATATGTAATTAAATATGAAGAAGAAGCAAAAGAAAAAGGTAAACCACCTCCGACAACCATTTTTGCTAATTCAATGCGATCCTTCTTTGGATCTTATTTAACAAGGCCTAATAGATTAAGTTGTTGTTGACCGGCTTCTAAATCAGAGACAGAAAACCAGTGTATCGGATGAGCATGCTCTACATGCCTACCTATAGTGCCCGTCCCCGTCACCACCCCCTCTCTTATGTTTATAAATTTTTCCACAAATATTACATCTAAATCTATCAGTGTCCTCAACTCTATCATAAATGTTCCATACTTTACTCTTTTTTTTCCTACTAGGTACTTCTGGTAAAGGAGGTCTACGACTACAACTACTAGCAACACTAACATTGACAGAAGGTACACTAGTAGGTGTAGGAATTTCAGTTTCAACAATATTATCTATATGAACGTTATCATATTCATTATCTTCTATTCCAAAATCTTCTTGCATTTGATCATAATCTATATTCTGATTAGATGATGAAGAATCTCTAGAATTTTTACCCCTTAAACTAGATTTACGCATTCCCCCTATCAAATTCATTATAAAATATTTAATTTAAATAATCAACAAATAAATATGACAATTAAATAAAATAATTAGAAAATGAAACGAGTGAACCAAACTTCGGGATTAAGAATTCAATTGAAACTCGAGACTCGAAGTCTTGCATCTTGCTACTTTGAAAATTAATAATAATAATAATAATAACTTCAGAAGTGATAATAGAGAGAATTAGGAGAGTATGAGAATTGAGAGAATTGTAGAAATAATTGTGTGATAAAAATGAAAAGAATATAGAGTATTTATAGATTTTTTAAAGGATAAAAATGTAATTAATAAACAAAAAAATGGGGCAAAAACGGTCAAATGACTGTTGCCCCACCCCACCCCAGCCCTTGCCAACCCCCCCCAATGGTATTATTACCGTTGGGTCAACAACCCTTTAATTCTTTTTTAATTTTAATTTTAACGTTACCGGTCCGGTCCGGTCCGGATTCGGCTTACCAGATTTTTTAAATGACCCGTGAGGGTTGTAGTTGGGGACCAAACCAACCCCCAACCCGTTAAGGCTTACCGGGTCGACCGGTCCGGTTATCAGTTAAATCGGATCGGTAGCCACCTATAATCAAAACCCCCATAAAGAATTAAACCCAATTTAATTAAGCATTTTAAACAGATAACATATCAACTACTTATTGAAAACCAATTGAATTAAGTCTATAAATAAAATTTTGAAATAAAAACAGATTACATATCAACTAATTATCAAAAATACAGTAAATAATTAAATCCAATTGAATAAAAAAAGAGTGAATAATTAAACCCAATTGAAATAAGTCTATAAAAAAATTAACATATCAACTAGTTATAAAAAACATAGTAAATATTAAACCCAATTTTTATTTTTTAAAAAGTGAATAATTAAACCAAATTGAAAAAAGTCCGAACAACAATTTTATTCAAAAAAATAAAAATAAAAAAAGTTTGGAGAAACACTTTTTGGAGAAACACCAAATTAGTGTTTCTCATTCTCTTCCAATTTAAAAATATTTGTTAGCTTTTAAAAAAAATATTTATACTTCTTGATAATTATGTGTTTGACCTAAAAAATATTTTTCAAATTAAGAAACTTTTGTAAAAGCTTCGTCAAATACCTAGTCACTTTTTGTCAACCATTTCCTGTCCTATCAGTGCTTTACAGTTCAAAAATAGGCAGAGTTGAGAATACTTTATTTCCACTTTACATGGGTTATCGCATTGAGTAGTCACGTATTAATATGATAAGGCATATACATATAAAAAACAAATGGGCAGAAAAAGGACAGCTACTATTAATTATATTCTGGTTCAAATGGCTGAAAACATAATTACCCCACAATAGACATAAAAACTACTTAAACTTGCATTATGTTAACAAACAATCATGATTTCAGGATATGTAGAATAATTGCAAAACTTTGCATTATCCCTTCCAATTGATCTACAAGCCGAGTCATGTTTTCAATTCCCTAATTTTTAAAATTTCTTATCTCTTTAGAGGTTTCGCATTTTTATCTAAGTGTAAATCGATTTTATCGAACGACATTGTTATAACGTTCTGGCTTTTAATGAACAAACAATTTTACTTACTGTTTGCGTTTGATTATTCCATAGTATAACCCGCGGGAAATGATGATTTTTTCCTAACACTCACCTGAAATGATGTGAAGCTATTGGTACTTTGCACGAGGACTCATGGCGTTGATGTTGTAATTCAAGAAAGGAACATCTCTAGGCTTCGTTATTGCAATGCGAATGGACACTCAAATTACCTTAAAGTTCACTTGGATTTTTTGTCTGCACTTTCTTAGCGCCCGTTTGGTTGGACTTTTGAAAAGGCCAAAAACACTTTTGGCTTTTTTTTTTGGAGTGTTTGGCGGAAAAGCCAAAAGTGCTTTTGGCCTTCCAAAAACACTTTTGTCATCTACTTCCAAAAGCTCAAATTTTGGGCTTTTGGAAGTATAGACAAAATCTCTTTTGATTTTATCAATTTTTAAGTCAAAAATACTTTTTTTATTGATAATCAAACATCTAACATCTACTTGAAAAAACTCTACTTCTATAAACTCTTTTTAATAAGCTGTATCAAACGGACACTAATTACATGGTGTAGTCAAAGGTTGTTTAAGCAGTTGGTTTAATAGCAAAAAAACGATATCGGGCACATGCACCCGGGCCTCTCATCTAGTTTCAAGTATATACATGACATACAACAAAATACAATAATATACAAGTGTACATGCTTTTGCAAAATCAGTGTCTTGTAAAGTTAATAATATCGCTTTAATTAGCAATAGCGTCACTAATATTACTATTTATTACTAGAAACATCTCTGTCCAGACTTGAAAGACTTAGCCCAAGCCCAAACTCTTTCTAAACAAATGTCCCTATTTTGGGGTGGTCTTTAATAATTCGGTGTTTGGTTCTAACATATTGTTGTGAAGGCAATGTTGCAACTTTGATTAAGGTAATTTCCACTCATTAAATCTAAATCAATGTCATTTTACAAGGAAAATTATCTAGTAAATATACAGTTCCTTCGCTATAAAAGAAAAACAACGATGAAATTAGCCGCTAAATTAAAAGTTAACGAGCTCCTTATTAGCGATGCAATAAGGGGCTTGCCAAATCTTTTTGTGAAAATAAGAAATTTGAAAGTAACAACAATTTACATGAATTTGCTCTTGTATTCCATAGATGTAGATGATCAACTGAATCATACAATTATTCATGGAGCCAGATTCATTCTAGCAATATCACTAATAAGACCAAGGAAAGATCCCACATTATCATTTTCCACAACAAAAGGATTAGGAAGAGGTGTATTTCCCATAAAATAATACATACACGTTGATAAACGACTTGCTGCACCAAATATTGATTGACCAACATTACCATTTGAATTAAATGTATGAATTATGATCTGAAAATCTGATCTCATAAGAATGTACTCATGAAGACATTTCCTATAAATATGCTTCAACTTTGGATCTGTTTCATTTATAGTGACTTCTAATACATTCTTGGCTATGGCTGTGTAATTTTGAAGTGCCAACTTAATTGTAATTCCTTCAAGATCATGCTTATTTGTTGCCCTTTGTGCCTCTGGATTTTGTCCCAATACATTGTAACAAAAGTCTTGTTCATTTTCACATAAATCACAAGCTTTGTTCACTAGGCTTGTGTCTAAACTTGTAACACTTAGCAAAATTATACAACGGATGAAGATTAATGAGGTTGATTTTCCCATTTTTCTCTCTTTAATCTATCCTAATTTCTCTCTTGGAGATTATAAATATGAGTTGGTTCGATATATAAAAGGCACAAATTTAATTAATGACATATCCTCTAAGTGTAAAAATTTTCTAGGAACGGTTGAAAATTGAAATACTATTAATGTTTTTACCAATTAGAGATTTTGATGTATGATTCATTTTTTAATATGGGATTATAATAATCTAAACTTTCCTACATTGTCAAGGTTACAAATGCGTCTCCACACTCCTTTGCTACCCAGAAAAAGGATATATGCAAATTTTCAAATGCTTTCTCAAATTGTCTTAGGTGGCTGATCTTATACAAATACAATTAATAAGATTCTAAAACATATGGATATTATTTACTTCATATTGTACTTTTTCTCCCATGGGGAACTTAAAAAGTACTTACTGTATTTGACCGAGATCCTCAAATTTCAAGGTTTAAATTTCAGTAGAGATAAAATATTGGTGATTTATTATACTATGTTTTGGTGAACGAAGTTACTCAATACCTTGCTGACGGAAGATAGCAAATACCAGATAAAATAGCGAAGACACACAAATGTACCTAAACACTACTGTTATAAAAAAACATGTTACCTATACATAACAAGCCAATTATTAAAAATTCGGTGTATAGGTAAGATTATGTGGTGTCTTCTTAAGAATTCTTTTTTTTTTTGTTCCGGAAGATTGTTAAGATACATTTGCATCGCGCAACATCAGGCTATCAAAATTTATAATTTTTTATTCCACACATATGATCAGAATTAGCATGAACTGAATCATACAATTATAGAAAAACAAATTACATGCTCTGGGTCAAAATCCACAGGCTCAAATGGCAATAACAAGGTTCAATTCAGTGTTTTAAGAGGCATGGGCGAGAGGCGAGCGTTTTACGCAATATGGGGCGAGGTGTTAGAATAATATTCTTAATTGTTAGAATAATATTCTTAATGATAATAGTAATGTAAAGGTTCTTATTATGGTAGGATATTATTAGCATTGAATAAGAGAATTAAATAGGTGATTAAATAGGAAGATATATATTTATTGTAGGAGGTGTATATATGTTTACCTTATGGAATAAAGAAAGATGGGGAAAATATTTTCATACTCTATCATGGTATCAGAGCTTTAGGAAAAAAATCTATCTTCCTAAATACCAAAAATTTCTTTTCAAAATAATTTTTTTTCCTTTTTTTTTCAGCCCCTCCTCCTCCGAACCAACATTTTTTAATTGATCCGCCAACACTTTGAGGCGTTGACAATAAGCGGAGGCATTAGGAAAATCCTCCATATCAACACTGGAGAACTCTTGTTCTAAAGCAACTGCACGGGAGCTTTGATTATCATAAAAAATGTCCCGTAATCGATTCCAAGCATCAATTGCTTTAGAATCTGTTTCCATGATCGTGTGCAACAAATCGGTGAAAATTGTTGAATATATCCAACCAAGAACAGTGGCATCTAGGACATCCCACAATTTTTTTTCTTCATCCGATGTCAAAACTTTTTCCTTGTCTTTTTCCGGAGAAATGATGTGGTGAAGAACCCGGTGAGAACGACAACATATTTTGAAAGGTTCCTCCCAAGAAGCATAATGTACATTCTCCATTTGTAAAGTTATGGGGACATGAGTTTTGATATTAGATATTGTGAGAGCGGGATGATAAAATGGCTATTTATTTGTTGAATATACTACCAAACAAACATACATCACACCAAACACCCCTTCAATTATTGTACCTTCGAGAACCGACATACTCTCATCTCCGGATTTTTGGGTGCTTGTGTTTTCCATTATTCTCATCCACCACCATCCATAAATTACCAATCTCCTTCACCTTCCCAGTGAGGAGATCCTGCAGGACAAAGAAGTCAGGGAAGAATCTTGCACTACAGTTCAATTCCCTAGTTAATTTGGATACTGAAAGTAGGTTGAATTGAAAACTTGGCAGACAAAGTACATGGTTGATAAATCACCTCCGCTAGTCTACAATTCCCGATTTGTGAAATTTGAGCAATGCCCCATGAGGCATTTGACGTATCTGGATTTTCTGAAGAATCCGGTGTTTCAATCATTTTTCTGTCTTTAACCATATGGTTAGTATCACCTGAATCTACTATCCAGCTATATCTACTGTTATCTTCAATGTGATCATACTTACCTGCCATATGCACCTTTGCAGTTACAGTATGATCTATACCTGTCATTTTCTCTTGAGACATAATGCCGTCATTTAGTGCGGCTTATCCGCGCATGTCGAGTGCCGATCATATGAAGTTGATCCTGTTGGTATGTTGACAATTGGGAATCTGCTTCGTATCTTTTGCATATATCTGTTGCTTCCATTTGTGGTCCAACAATTGTTAACAACCTTTCTTTTTCTCTCGAATCGGAGGATAACCGATAAGTCGTAACATTTCTCACACAATGTGACCTGCTTCTGGTGATCACAATAATATAGTAATTTGTGACAACCTTCCCTGTTGTGTCCCTTCATGCGACAGTGATCACAATAGGCATATGTATTGTATTTCCTATTGCTATTAAATGAAGCTTTACTTGTCGGTGCGCTGTGTCTCGTAATTCCTAAGGGCGAGAATGTCTTGACTTTAAATCTGTGCCACCACGACATAGGCTTGATTCACACTTGTGGGAGACATCAACAAGATGTGACTCTAGCTTGATTATATCCGGTCGTTTAGTCCCATGGAACTCCAATAGTCTCGGTTGCTTAGATGATTGATGTATTCTCTCGATTTGAACATTCACAGTAGGAGGTGGTATAATCGAAGTCTATCTCGTCTCACAAATCCTTCATTCTGGAATAATATTGCGCAACTGATGATGTCCCCTGATTCAGCATCGATAATTCCTTTTTCAATTGATATACTCGAGAGAGATTAATTTTGTCGAATCACTCCTTTAGATCCTTCCAGACAGCTGCTGCATTTGATCGATATAGAATTCCACTAAGAAGATTTTTATCAACATTCCTCATAATCCACGACATTACCGAGGCATCAGATCATCCGTTGCCGTGTGTATGCGGATCCATACGTGTCACGCCTCACAGATCCATCTACGAATCCAATTTTGGTCCTCGTCAATAGCGTCAATTGCATAGCTCTGCTCCACAGTGTGTAGTTTTCCATTCCTGTTAACTGGATGTCAACTCAGCGGCACTGCTTCGCTTTGCACTCGGTATAGAGGATGATTATGGTCGATTATTTCACAAACCGGAAGTCGAACTTTACATGATCATAGAAGGAATTGCGGTGTTTTCCATAATTTCCAAGCAGATAGCAAATTCTACTAACAGATCGAACACCTTAGTCGAAGAAAACGAATCGTACCTTCGTGAATCAGAAAAATAGAAGTCTTACGATTTTACGATTCCTGTTGTCGTCTGCACAGATCGATACCTCCAACAGGCTCCGATACTATGATAGAAATCGAAGATCACGAGAAATCGATATGCATGTAAGCCTAGCGATTATCTGATGAACGGTGAGGAAATTGAAGAAGGCGAAGAAGACGAGAAAGCGAGAGGTGCGAGAACTTTCCAATTTTACGATTAGCCACAAATCATAACAAATGCAAGTATTTATCTCATGGGTCATTCATACCAAATTCCTCAGAAACTAAACTTAGGCTAGGCTAGAAAGATAAAGGCTGAAAGCTGAAAACAACAAAACAGAAACAACAACAAAGTGTATATCACTTGTGTATATCTACGGTATCTCCAACATATAGAAAAACAAATTACATGCTCTGGGTCAAAATCCACAGGCTCAAATGGCAATAACAAGGTTCAATTCAGTGTTTTAAGAGGCATGGGCGAGAGGCGAGCGTTTTACGCAATATGGGGCGAGGCGTAAGCTTCACGGATTTACGGGGCGTATGTTTCATGTATGTTCAATTTTATAATTTTATTACTAAAAAATAAGTAAAAATAAAATTTTCATTAAAATTCTGCAAATAAATCACCAATAATATCAAAAATCATTATAATTATTATTTGAGAAAGGTAAAACACAAAAATGACAATAGCCTAGATAACCTTTAACATGAAATCTTCATTCACTTCATCATCAATCTCCAAATCTATTGGTCCTTCCTACCTCAACTAATATTTGCACTAATTTTATTTATATATTCAAAGAACGAGAAGCAAAAGTGTAAGAGCAATGACAAAAGTGCAAGAGCAATCACAAAAAATGGATAAAGTTACTTCAGGAACATAGTGCAATGAAATATCTATCATATACATAATCACTTAAAAAGCTATGCGAGTTGTTTTTTTTCATTTATTTATTTTATAAAAAATATTACAAAATGAAAAAATGATAACATAAAGTATAAATATCATTATACCATAATAAAAAGCGTAATGTATAGCAAAAATATTTTTAAAATAATAAAAAACAAATTTAATGCCCAGGGAATACTTTTTTACGCCTGGGGCTTACACTTTTGCGCCCGGGGCTTACGCCCCAAATTCTAGACGTACGTCCTATGAATCTACGCCTTTCATTTGCGTTCCGATGCGTTTTTGGTACGCCCTGATCCGGGACTCGCCCTGAAAACGCCTTTAAAAACACCGGTTCAATTTTGAGGACGTTACAATTCAATTGGCATATTTGAACTACACATTCACAGGAAGGTTCTCACAATAACTACAAATGAAACAAATCCAGTGATTAAGTAAATTCATAGAAAGTGTCTTCATCAGTATATGCTCATGAAATCAGTTTTTGAGTTCATAATTGAAACTTTAGTTCTACTGGAAATCATGAAATTAGCTACGGAATTTGTCGGTAATTCCCAGCTAATTCATCGCTAAACATCTCATAGCTAATTAAATTTTCTTATAATTCATCTCTACTCCATCGCTAAATAGAATTAACATGAAATTTTGCTATTTAGCTACGAGATTATGTCTGTCGCTAATTTCTTGTTTTCTACTGCTAGTTTGGCAACTAAAGTCTAAAGGTGATATAGACCAAGCAGTCAATGGGCCACAAACTCATCTAACCACTTGTATATTTTATTTTACAGTCCCCGGCTTCTCCAAATCCCTTTGTATAATGAAAATCTTGCTTCCTTCTTTGAACTTATTAGGGAATATTTCTTTCATACCCTTGGAAGTTCATGATAAGAAGAGTAATTTTTTCAAAAGGCCACTCAGTTTAGTGAAATTGTGTAATAAAATCGCTTATCTTATTTTTGTATCAATAAAGTCACTCAGTTTATACCTTATTTTATACTAAGTAACTTAAGAAGATTTAGCCAACACGCCACTTTGAAACTTAAATTAGCCAACATGCCACTCATTTTTTTTTTATGTATTTTTGAGAATTAGAGTTTTGGATGTGTGGGCCCGGAGTCACTTTATAATTTTTAAAAGTTTGAAACTTTAAATTTTTACACTTAAGTCCCTTTGTCTTGTATTAAAATATACAAAAATCCACTCTCTCTCTTAAAGTTGCTTTCATTTTCCCAAAACGAACTCTCTCTTCAACTTCCAGCGCACTCTTTGTCTCCCCCAAGCTCGGATTTTGTCCAGGCGTCATTCCCAGGTAAGTTTCTTTTTTTTTTTGCAACTCCGTCGGAGCATTTTGAGCTCTATATTGCCTTGAAAGTTGTTTTAAATTTTGTTTATCCTGATAAAACCTAATGTTCATAAAGTTACGATTTTATTTTTAAAATTTTGAAAGCTTAGCTTATTTTTTATCGAAATGTGTCTTATTTCTACTTATTTTGGTTGTTTCCATCTTGTTTTTTACGGATTTTTTTAAAATACATCATCTGGTTTATTAATATACGTTTGCTATATTATTATTGTTTTTATACCGTGATTATATTATCTGTACGTAGATCATAAAGAATGGTTAGAAGTAGAGAAATATGGTGATAGTTATGTATCAGAGGCGAAGAAGTAAGACGAGATGAAAAAAAGAAGAAATGTAAAATATGATAATGAGGCCTACTCAGACCCCATGAATCAAAATGATGATCATAGTGTGGCTGGTAGTGAATGAGATAGAGTTGAGGGTGATAGTTATGTCTCAGAGGATGGCCCAAAGGAGTCCGATGAAGATGTTGATCCTCTGTCATTGCCATATTGTGCAAAGACAATCAATGTGGAGAAGTATGATTTGATTAATTGGCTGGATGATTGTTATGTTTTTTCAGCACAATTTTCCGTTAAAAGCAGGTTGACCTTGTTAGAGAAATTTAAACAAGTGTTGAAAGATTAAAAAAAATTAGAAAATTGTTTAAGCGTTCATGTTTTGATCACTTTAGAAAGGTCTCTGAACACTTCATCAAATTTAATGGACTGATGGTCCATTATCTTCTTCTTCGTCATGTCGTTGAGAAAAAAACTCGAGATGTGGTTCTTGGTGAATGACAAGCATATGTGTTTTGGCTTGAGGGAATTTGCTTTGATCACTAATTTGGGTTGTGTATCATATCCCAATGAATCAAGAGATGAAAGGACAATAAAGAAAGGGGCGACTTTCTACAAAAAGATTACGGGAAATAGAAAGATGACAGCAAGTAGCCTATTGGGAGCTATTAGAGGGTCCAGATTAAACAAAGAAGAAAGTTTAAATGTTCTCTTGTATGGATTTTGCACACAATCTTTCTTGCCAAAGATGCGATCAAGGTTATGAATCACGATTTCATTAAAATGGTGGACGATATTTATAACTAACAAAGAGTAGTATGAACAAGTATTATTGTGCCTTATCAAAAGAGTAATAACTATTCATTTGTCATTTACTCCTCTTAAAACCCAACAACTTTGCTGAATGATTCAATAAACAAAGTATAAGGCTATAATCACTTACTAAAATTTATAATATGCTGATACAACAATGAAATGTCATAGGATCTATTCATCTACAAGTTAAACAAGAGATGATGAACAGATGGATCTCATTATCATCCATGGATTCTTCATTAGTGATTTCAGCATGAAATCATGCTTCAATATTATGAGAGAAGCGCGACTGAGATGGTTCAGGCATATGAAAAGGTGTGATGATGCGCCAGTTAGGAGGTGTGAGAGATTGTCGATCGCAAGAGTTAGGAGAGATAGAGGTAGGCCGAAGAAGAACTGGGGAGGTAATTAGACAGGACATGACTCAACTCTAGCTGACTGAGGATATGACCGTAGATAGGAAGATATGGAGGTCGAGGATTATGATAGAAGGTTAGTAGGTAGTTGAGTTTTGTCGCGATCTGTGTGAGGGAGATGGGGCACTAGCCTTTTCATCCCCTATTCTCCTTTTCTTAGTAATAGAATTTAGGTTTGCGTAGATCATTATTCCTATGTGGGTATTACTTAATTTGTTATATATCTTGATATTTTCTATTGTCTTATTTTTTGCAATCTTGCATCTAATATGTATTTTGAGCCGAGAGTCTATCGAAAATTTAGGAATGTAATGACTTAACAGATTTTAAAAAACAATCAACTTTTTTTATGTTTGGATTTTAAAAGATTTATCATAAGATTTATAAAGATTTGAAAGGACCACATGGATTTTCTATGTCAATTTCTCTAATAGGTATTTTAGCGAACAACTTGCATGCATATATTTGGAGAAAATGGCTCTGTTGATCTTGCTATGGAAATAATATAGAATCAACTCTACACACATAAGCACAATATGTAGTTGCATATGATACATTCTTCCTCTAATAGAGTCAAGACTTGCAACAACTGCAAATACAAGTGCATTCATGGGAAACAAATCAATGCAAGTGAACAAAGAATCGTGTATAAAGCCCAAATATAACTTTAAGGTGTTTCACAATCCAAATCATATTCATGCTTGGGGAGCTAGATATCCTTGCTAAAATGAGATTTTAAATATCAAATTGGCCTGAAATCAACAATTTTTTTAATACCAAAATACTTTTTGTTACTTCGCCATGACCGACGTCGCTTATTATTACATTTCTAAGCCCAAAAACTCAAATTCGTGATATTTTGCACTTTCGATGGGTATTAGCACACTGATTTTCTAGAATCGTGTAGACTATCTCTAATTGGCCTGAAATTCACCAGGTCCATAAAAAACAGGCTTGTGCTCGAAACTCATTACTTTGTCATGACCGACGTCGGTTATTATTGCATTTCTAAGCCCATAAACTCAAATTCGTGATTTTTTACACTTTCGGTGGGTATTAGCACACAGATTTGTATTCTTTGCTACAAGGGAGTGAGACTTCTTTAATTCAACACAAATTTCATAATTTTTTCATGCTAGGTTTTTATTGAGAAATTTTTCTCTTTTATCTTGCCATGTGCGTAGATCAATCATATAAAGATGATGTTGTAAATAGGTATGACTGTATTATTTTTAAGTGGATCAACAATCAAGAAAATGAAAGAAAAAATAATACAAATTTTACTAGTACTAAATAGGAAAAACACACACAAATCCTGACAGCAACATTGAATCTGGAGGCCCCCTTGCCCCCCCCACACACCCAACAAAACCACAATCTTGCCTTAGAAACTCCTATACCCTAATTCCCTAACATCTGGAAATTGGACCGTGATTGCATACAAAAATCCCAATCCTTGAAGGAATTTAGGGGATGAGATGAAAGTGAAATGGTGGGGGTAGAAAGAGAAAATGAAAGAATATAAATAGAGAGGGAGAAGAGAACAATCTTGAGAAAAAAAATCTTGTCTAGAAGGGTGAGATTGTTTAGAGGGTTTGATATTTATATTTCCACTAAAAAGTCCCACAAATTCCATTGAGAAAAAAAATCTTTCGAAATCAACAAGTTTTTGAATATCAAAAGACTTTTTATTACTTGTTTAAAATCCTGATTGAATACCACTAAATTTGTACACCCTCTTTAAAAAATCATAATAGTCTTGATTAAATACCACAAGACTTGTTTAGATTATTTAAAAGTCTTAATTGAATACCACAAGATTTATTTATTCCAAAAATCTTTTAAAATCCTAATTGAATACACCCTTATATGAAGAATTATCACAATCCATTTTGTGATGGAAGAATAAAATCGTTAAACCGTCACAATATCGTCATAAATTTCATTTATATTGATGAATTTCCTAACGAAACATACCATCAAAATCCACCACAATCATATAATTGACATGTGTATCATAAATATTCAATACTATAAAAATATATGAGCTTTATTCCACACATATGACGAGAAACTGCAACATACTATTTCAGGAAAAGAAATAAGAAATTACATGCTTCTTATTCATGAACTTGCAAAGGTATGTAAGCAATATCCCTAATAAGTTCAAAGAAGGAAGCCATATTATCATTATCCTGAGCAAAGGGATTAGGAGAAGCCGGTGACTGCGTAAATAAATACATACATGCAAATAAATGAGTTCGTACAACCTCGATTGCTTGACCCATATCGCCTTTCATGACCAAAGTTTCATGTAAGTACTCGAAATCCTTTTTCATAAGTACATACTGATGAAGACATGTCTTATACATTTGCTTCAGTGTTGGATTCGTTTCATTTGTAGTGATCGTGAGAACTTTCCTGTGAATGTTTGTGTAGTTCGTATATGCCAATTGAATTGCAACATCTTCAAGATTGAACCTTGTTTGTGCTCTATTTGCCTCAGGATTTTCTCCCAAAACATTGTAGCAAAAGTCTTTAACTTCACATAAATCGCAAGCTGTTTTAACTAGTGGGGTGATCGCACTTGCTCTCATACTTGCACCAAAGAGATCAACACTTAGTAAACTCATAAAAATTAGTGAGATTGATGAAGAAGCATTAGAAATTGATCTCCCCATTATTTCTCTCTCTCGTTGAACTATGATCCTAACTTCAATATTGGGAAATTATTATATTTAGCTCTATATAGGAAGTGCATTAATTTACATTCGTTAGTTTAGAAATTCTCTCGAAAAGTTAAAGCGGTAATTACTTATTTTGAGCCTTAAATATAAGATTCTTATTTAATATGCGATCACGAGTATCTAAATTTGCATCCTTGGTCAAAGTGATCATCTTAATTACTTACTCCTTTGAAATAAGGGAGCTTTTACCACATTCTTTAAGAAAATTAACTTTAAAAAAAGAAGATATTTTGACTAAATTATATTAATTAAAATTTTGTATATTATTATTAACTTGACAAATTGAAATTTGGTTACTTAATACTTAATAAGGAAAAAATAAATTTACTCCTTAACTATATAAGTAGATACTTATTTTAAGTCAAAATAAAAAACTATATACGGACACTTATTATGAACCGAATGAAGTAGCGTTTCCAACCCATTTTTAGACCCCCGAAATTGGACTTTGTAAAATGCTGATTATTCGCACCAATTTTCATAATAGGTGGATCTAATAATTAATTTTAAGTAATAATTTTACTCAATTAAATATTTACTCTATTTATGTGTCATCTTCATTAATGACAACAACGTGTAAAATAAAGAAAAAATAATTAATTATGTATTGAACTTCTAAAATAACAAATAATTTGATATAACTATTTTTAATAATCACTACAAATAATTCAAGACGGGGAGTATCAGTTGGGACATCCTGAAAACCCTCAAATCTATATTATGTCATGAACTCTGCATTTAGTACAATATATATTATCACTCGTTTGTTAATAATATTATGTTTTGTGTAACTTGTGGTAAAACGAGTTTTTCATCACACTGAAAGATTACAATCCACTCCCTTCTTGTAATTTCAAATCAGAGCAGAGCTAAAATGTAAGATATGGTTCGGAAAACTCCAGTATCTTTAATCTAAATATTGTATATTTCTTGAGAAATCTAATATTTTTTTACATAAAATAAATTTCATGATAGAATATTTGATAATAATTGTGATTTGTACATAATTTTTCCCAGTATATTTTATATGTGGTAGGTGTATATTTAGTTAATTAATACCTTAATTCTAGCCTAGGATAATGCTTGTATCATGTGTATATTTACTACCACTTTGTAATGAAATAATAAATGAAGATATTTCTAATATGGTATCAGATTCTAGGGAAAGTTCCTTAACCCTATATTTTTCCTTGACTATCACCCCCTTCCCCCGTGCCGTCGTCCACTTCCTTCCTCTTTTTTATTCCGCCAGTCATGCATGACTCGAAATTAAATTTTCATCCAGCCCTAATTGTTTCAAACATAAGTCTCATATCTTCATCACTCTTGAGATGGAAAACGTCCATTATGCGACATGGGCTGAGCTCTTCAAAATTCATTGTATGTCGCACCAGGTTATTCATCACATAATTCCATCGGAAAAAGGCAAGGAGAAGGTGCCAAACAGATGATGAAAGGGAATTATGGTTGACCATCGATGGAACGGCTCTCCAGTGGATCTATGCCACAATTTTGAGTGATTTGCTGCATATGATTATTGAACCCGACACAACGACGATGGAGGCTTGAAATCGATTACGTGACATATTGCAGGATAATTAAAATTTCCGAGCCATCACACTTGAGCAAGAATTCTCCACCACTGACATGACGAATTTTCTCAACGTATCCGCATATTGTAACTCAAAGTTTTGTCGAATTCTGCCATGATTGTCGCTTCGTCCGATGATAACTCGTCACAATTTGAAAATTTGTCGTCAAACCATGATCAAATGGGAAGAATTGACAATCGATGGTAAAAATTACGGTGGTGGTCGTGGAGGTGGAAAGGGTGGTGGCCATCGAAGTGGACAAGGCGGCGGCAGAGGTAGTGGCCAGCAGGTCCAAGCGTGGCGCGCCGCGGGCCAGGCAGTGATCGCGGAGTGGGCCCGATGCTGGCCTTGGGCTGTCCTTTTCCTTCAGGAACTTGTGCCAAGCCCATTACAAGGCACACTAGCCAGAAACAACCCATTGGTTAGCATCCCTGGATACTTGGACCACAACTGAACTAGTGGCAGCAGGCCCACAACCAAACCTGAGACCGCGATGTACACTCTTGGACTCAATCCGCCCGATGCAAACTGGTAGATGGACACCAGAGCAACGTCTCATATGACGTCCTCACAAGGTAATATCTCGTCCTATTTTAATTTGAGTAATAATTATGGTATAATTGTCAGAAATGGTCATCCAATTCCAATTTGTGGTTATGGTAATACAAACTTGTCTCTACCGAACCTACCATTAGCTTTAAAGAACGTCCTTCATGTTCCTCAATTAAGTTTACCACTGACAATTAAGTTTCTGTTGAATGTAATCCTTTTGAATTTTCTTTGAAGGATTTTAAGACGGGGATGCACCTAATAAGATGTGATAGTCGAGGCGAGCTATATCCAATCACCACTACCACACATCAAGCCATGCTACCATCCACTTTTGCAGCTTTAGCTCATTCTTTATGGCATGAACGTTTGAGTCATCCGGGAGCACCTATTTTTGCCTCCTTTAAACAAAATAAATTTATTAAGTGTACTAGAACTCGTAATTCTCATGTTTGTCTCTCACGTCCCTTTAGAAAACACGTTAAATTGCCTTTTTTACTTCTAATTTATGCATTGTTATGCCTTTTGATATTATCCATAGTGATATTTGGACATCTTTCATTTTGAGCTCTTCGGTCCATCGATATTATCTTCTTTTGTTAGATGATTACTCTAATATTTTGTGGACATTTCCTTTATCTAAAAAGTTACAAGTTTTTTCACGTTTCTCTATTTTAGAATATTCATCCGCACTCAATTCGAATGAGATATTAAAAATATTCAATGTGATAATGGTAGAGAATTTCATAATGGGCTATTTTGGAATTTTTGCAAAGCTAATGGGTTATCTTTTCGTCTCTCTTGTCCACATACCTCATTTCAAAATGGAAAGCAGAAAGAAAAATTCAAACCATTAATAACATTGGTAGAACCTTACTTGCCCATGCCTCTCTACCACCATCATTTTGGCATTATGTATTACAAATGAAAATCTATCTTCTCAACATACTTCCAAGCAAACAATTAGCCTATCAATCCTCTCTCAAAATCAACAATTTTTGGGGATTTCAACCAAGATCAACAATTATGGCATACATCATATGACATCCTATCATGCAATTTCTAAACACATTTAGATGGAAAACCATCAAACCCAATAGACATGATATAAGATGGTTTTAATCGCATACTGGGCGCCGTCTACCCAGACAGTTATAGCGGTCATTGAAAGTAAACAATTACTGGGCGCCGCCTACCCAGAAAATAAATACGGACGCTATGCTAATAATTTAAATGCATCACATTCAAACACTTAACACATTTTACTATTAATGATAATCATTGGTCTATTTGTCTAAACTTTAAATCTATGTCTATGTGAAACAGTCCCTAAACATTTTCTGATTTTAGAATTCTGATTTTAGAATTCTGATTTCCAGGAATTCTGTAAACTCTTAAAATTTACAGTTTAGTCTCTCAAGAATTTAAATATTCAATTCGAGCCCCATTAAATTCAGAAAATATAATTTTAACTCTCAGAAAATATTTTCAGGTTTCACGGGCCTATTTGCAATTTTTAGAACTTAAAAATCAAATTTTTAGAAAGTTTCTTTAATTATAGATTTGCTCGAAAGGACCAAATCTGTCCAATTTAAAATTTTATTTTCAGATTCTGAAACACTTCTCCGTCGACAGCACCGTGGCCCTGCAGGGAGGCGCCACAGCGCCGAAAGTTCAGAGACAGAAACCGAAAGTCTGAAATTTTATTTTAAGCTTTCTGGATGAACATCATTGTGGCCCTATTGAACAGAGACATGGCACCGCCGCAAAACCCTAGTCAGCGCCACGACGCTCCATGGTGGAGTCGTGACGCCTCTACCCCAGAAACACAATTTCTGCAATTTCGAAACCCTAAAACTGGTTTAGGCTCAGATTTGCAGATTCATTTCGTACCCCTTTCATTATTTTACAGCACGTTCATCGACCATCATCAAATCCCTTCTCGTTTTTCGTCTTAATGCACCATGTTCGAATCGAACCGGTTACGCATATCAACTTAGATGAGTTATATCTGAACGACTTCCTCGATTACATCACTGTTTAACAGATCTGGAGACAAAACTATATGTTCTGGAGTTTTAATGGTTTTAAAGCTTTTAACGACATAAATCAAATTTAAACAAATCCTAACCCATATTATCATTAATATTCATTGTATAATCACACAAAACAGCCCAGACTTTGATACCATTGTAGGGTTTTGTCGGATTCGTACACACAGCGAAATTTGATTTTTTTTGTTTCAAACCCGACGACGATCAAACTATAGGATGATTATACAATGTAAATAACACAAAGCAGAAATGTAATACTTCGAACGAAGGCTTACATTGGTTAGCAATCTGGATTGGTGAAGCTTTGTGTAGCCCGAGGTGTGCACGCAAATGTCCCTCGATTTGCAAGTTCTTAAAACTTTGATGTAATTACTCCTTTGGAAAGCTATGAATTCCAGCAGAGTTTCGGGAGAGTTTTAATCTTATGAAAAGATGGTGTATAAAATATGAGGCTAAACCCTGTATATATAGCTGAATATATCAGCTAGGGTTTCCCCCGTGGGCCAGACCCAGAAACCGAAACAGAGTGGGTCATTTCGGACCCACTGGATGCGTGACGCCATGGCGTTAAGTAAGTGGCATCGCGGAGCCATGGCGCCATGGCCCTGACTCACTTTCTTCGTGGCCCTGCTCCATTTTTGCTTCGTTTCTATTTTATTCTAATGTCTCGATTATCAACCGAACATTTATATACTCTCTTATTACATCCTTGAATGTACGGAACAATTGACTTAATGTTACCCTTCAGGACTTTACATATTGACACTAATAACATTAGGGTCTACACGGAACTCCTAGACTGCGCCGGAAGACGAACTCAATATATAAAGTTTAGCTACATGATACATGTGAACTGAACCTCTATGTGGGAAGATAAAATCCTTTCATTCACGACACACTCAATCAAGCTTAGGATTTGTCAAGTGTCTATCCAAATGGTTTGATCATTATAACTCATCTATATTAGTTGACAAAAGGACAACATCAAAGACATGTCCATTGCATTAGCCAATGACTTAGTCAACCTAATACCATATGAGTATCTGAGTGTTCACTTGAATATACATTCAAGGAATGAATTCCAATCTTGGCTCACATACCACCTTTAATCTACTTTGTAATGCACCCAAAACAAGCCGCGTCTCAACCTATAAGACATTTGAGCTTAGGACAGGATCAAAGTACATTACTCCGTAAACAAAGTGATATTGACCTCAAGTCTAAGGACTTCTACCTCCCACATGCCGATGACATTATAGACATATAACAAAACAGTACATCAGCAGGGTATACCAATACTTCAACAAGTATTCATGTGTCCATCACGAGTTGCCATAACTCGCAGCAAGTGAGACATACTACATCCACTAATGATATGATGTAGACTACATGTCGACGTATCGCATATCATCGTTATCCCAATCTCGATGATCATTAGTCGAGGTAATTTAAGAGTTACGTTATAACATTAATTCTCACATCATTAATAAACACGTAAACTCTAGGAATGCATTTATAGAATACTATAAATAATCAACTAATAATTCAATAAATGCAAATGCCATAATATTAATCATCATTAATATAAATATGAATGTGTATAAAGTACATTTTTCCTAATACAGATTGTCTCTAGGACATATATTTACTTTCATTGGGCCCATTGAGTTACTTTTTGGGGATTGTTGTCACTCGTCATGCAGGTGGATTGTTCTTATCACAGAGGAAGTATGCAGAGAGGGCTGGAATGTCATCCTGTAAGTCCACGTCTACTCCAGTTGATACTAAACCCAAGTTGGGTGTTGCAGCTGACTCTCTTTATGAGGATCCGATCCGCTATCGTAGTCTTGTCGGTGCCTTTCAGTATCTTACGTTCACGCGACCAGACATTATATATGTCGTCCAGCAGGTGTGTTTGTTTATGCATGATCCCAGAGTTGAACATATAAATGCACTCAAACACATTCTTTGGTACATTCAGGGAACACTTGATTATGACCTGCATTTGTATCCTTCGTCGACGTCTACACTAGTCTCCTATACAGATCTGATTGGGGTGGTTGTCCTGACACCAGACGGTCTACGTCTGGCTATTGTATATTTTTAGGTAATAACTTAGTCTCATGGTATGTCAGGCGTCAATCTACGCTTTCACGTTCAAGTGCAGGGGATGAGTATCGAGGGGTAACCAATGTGGTTTTCGAGTCATGTTGGTTATGAAATCTACTTTTAGATCTTCATTGTCCTATTCAGAAGGCTACATTGGTATATTGTGATAATATAAGTGTCATCTACCTTTCTGGTAATCCAGTTCAGCACCAGTGCACTAAACACATAGAGATGGATATTCACTTTGTTCGAGAGAAGGTAGCTAAAGGACAAGTACGCGTCTGTCATGTCCCTTCCAGATATCAAATTACAGACATCTTTATAAAGGGTCTTCCCTCGGTCCTTTTTTGAAGATTTTAGAGACAGTCTCAATCTACGAAGACCGCCCGCTATGACTGCGGGGGTGTGTTAAATAAGGTCAGCGCCGCGGCCCAAGCCATCCAGCGCCGCGTCCCTTCAACGTCCAGGCCCAATACGGGCAGTGGCAGATTTTGTGTATATTAGAATTAGTCTTGTACCTAAATTAGGATTGTAATATTACCATAATTGTATAGTTAGTCTTCTTATAAAATAGGGATTTAGATGTAAAGTAGAAATATGATTCTTCTATTGTAACTTGTATATATGTTTTTCATCAATAAGAATAATCAAGAGATTAATTCTTTCACAAATAATCATAGATTTGATGATTTCACGACATTTACATGACCTCCGATGAAAGCACGTTCTATGATGAAGTAGCAAAACTCAGGCCACACAGATCTGATCGGAGGAGTTCTCAAGATCATGTCCTCCGACGACTAATGTGTGCACTGACATTTACATGAAACTCTAGTTACATGAAAAGTATACACGCAATTACCAATACCCTTGTCACTGGTGCACCGTCTATATCAAAAATCACAATATCAGTGAAAAATACAATTAGAAATCAATTATTCCATGCATTAAAAACTGTATATAAATAGAAATTGATGGGGGAATTAAGACTTATTGAAACCTGATGGGTCGATATTCTTTTTTCTGTGATTACAACGAGCTTTTTCTCCTTGTTATTTACCTACCAAAGATCTTTTAAATCATAAATGAAGATCAATTTTTGCTTTCATTATACGAGATTTTACCAGTTTGACTTATCACACACTTAGGATCCTTCCCGATTTGAAGGAGAAAAGATTGTTCTTCACCCAGATCAAGACTTTAATTTGATTCAAGAGTTTAATTCGGGTACTTATTATTATTTGGGGCTATATTTGTCTTATATATTCCTTAAAGATCACGTTCAATATTATATTGTCATCACATAATACGCTAACCATTTGCTATATTTCGTTAATTAAGTTGATATCGGCAAAGATTATATTGTCATCACATAATACAGGAGCCCTCCTTGTGCACTATAACTCTTGTTTAATTACTAGGAAGGTTCTATGGAAATATTTAGAGGTTAGAGGTGTATTTATGGCTACACTAGAACGATCAAGGATATGTATGATTGAGCCAAAATCAGGGTACGGACAGCGAGATGAGACTCGGAACACTTTTCAGTGATGATAGGGTTGCACCAGCGATCAACTCTTAGCCTATTCTTATTTGTCTTGGTTATGGATGGATTGACGCGACAATCCAAGGGGAGGTGCCATGATGTATGTTATTCGCACCTGATTGATGAGAGTCGCAACGGGTGAACTGCCGTTTAATTTTCTTTGAAATTATTCTTTTAACATGAATTCAACTTACCATTGCAAATAAAAGAATATCATGTTTTTATCAAACGCTTATCTTGTTAACAACCAGACTGAGTGTGAGTGGTAATGTGTAAAACAAGAAAATAATAACAACAAATTATAATAAAACTTGGAAATGATCAAATAGAAGGGTTTGCTGAGTCGATCAAATTTTTGATCTATCCTTAAGATAATATTGCCCCGTATATCCTTTCAACGGTTGTAATGACAACTTATCTCCCAAGATAAAACAGCAATCAAACAAATGAGCAAAGGGAACTCAAGTGTTTGCTTTGAAAGAAATATATTTGAGTGTTTTGTGATTGCAAGAGAGGAAGAAGTATTTCAGTTTTCAAGTGTTTTGCAAATGAGCCTAAAGACTCATTTTATAGTGTTGTGAACATGACTCTCCAATTGCACATGTAATGGCCTTGAATGACCATGTAATGGCCTTGATTATGGAGTGTTAATTCAGCCAAATAATGGCTGAATTCATTTGGGATGTAATGGATGTTTAATGCCTCAAAAACCAGCCCAAGAGTCATGTCTTTTTCGTCTCCGCCGCAGCTCGACTCATCAGCCACGCGCCACAACTTCAGAGTGTTGGCGTCGTGGCCCTGCAGTTGGGCGCCACGACGCCACACCTTCAGAGAGTTGGCGCCACGGCTCGATCATGACTCGTTTCATCTTTAAACACATTGTACACTTCTTCCTTCATTTACCAACGTGAAACCAACGTCATTTGGCCAATAACCATCTATTATCTTACGTCTCAAACAATTCGTATACGTACCAATATCTCTTCCATTTAAGGAAATTATTATCTTTGACATTGTATGTACACGTGTGTGGAAACAACGTTTTCGACGTGTGGAACCCCTAATTATTCGATTCGTAATTAAATAGAATTAACTTTATTTCACGTTTAATAAATATTTCAAACACTGAGTTGTAGGGACATAGTAGAAATTGCATGACCAAGTAAATAGCTAGACAGTTAAAAATTCTGCTTGAACTTATTAATAAGTCAAGAGAGTAAACAAGAGTACTAATACTCCTTCCGTCTCAAATTATTTGTCATCATTATTAAAAATGATTATCTCAAATTATTTATCGTTTTAGAAATTCAAGACATAACTAATTATTTTTTCTCCATTTTACCCATTGTCATTAATGAAAATGATACATAAATAGAGTAAATATTTAATGAAGAGAAATTATAACTTAGACGGGTAATATAGGTCAAATGTCTTTCTTAATTAATATTTCTTAAATGACGTGTAAACTAAAAAAACGAAAATTAATTTGAGATGGAGGGAGTACTTCGGACAAATCCATTGGAAATGGCATAACAGACATTAACTCATTAGTTTGAAGAAACCGTGTCTGAAAACAGCATTTAGAAATTAGAGAGATCCACAACTAATTCTGTGAGGAGAGCAATAGATATTAATTCAACCCACTTTTAGTTGACGCGTCCAATCCGCCAGTATAAAATCCGTGTTCAACTCCCTCATATTGCCTCTCTACCTCATAAATATAGGGATAAAATCTGTGTATATCTCAATATTTCTAGACGTCACTTATAAAATTACACTACATATATTATTGTTATTATTATATTCAACTCACCCATTTATAATATGGGTAAATACATATTAACTTATTTTCAATCCGTAATAAAAACGGTTGAGAAGGAGTTGACTATGGGCTGGTAACGTAATGGTGCCGGTTATCCTTGCGCCTTTGCCTACATGTGTTTACGGATGATTTAGTTGGCAGGACCATAGCCCTCATTTTCTTTTTCATTTATTTTTGCTCAAGAAATTACTAATGAGTTGATTAGCTGTTATTTGAAGTTCTTCAATATCCCCTTCTTCAATTTTCATATAAAATCGCGCTTTCAATATTTACATAGACATGTAAAGAGATATATAGGTATGGAACTCTAATTTTATTCTTCTTTTTTATTTTTTCGATATTAGTTTGCAATATTTCCTTTTTTGTTCACAGTTTGATTATATTCCTTGCTAGGACGAAATATCCCGAAAATGATGATACGAAGAGTACAAATTCTATTGAGAAAGATAAATAAAAAAGTAAGAACGGAAAGGTAAATCTGAAAGTATGTATGTCCTAGACACAATCATTATTATGGATAAATGTACTTGAACACATTCATATTACTATTAAGATTAATATATTTATGGCATTTGCGATTATTAAATTATTATTTGATTATTTGTGATTATTCATTAATGTGCATCCCATGAGTTTACGTTGTCATTAATAGAGTGAGATATTAATGAAAGAGCGTAACTCTCAAAGTAGCCTCGACTAATGATCATCGAGAATGGGATATCGATGATATGTTATAAGTCGACATGTGGTCTGCATCAGATTCTTGGAGAATGTAGTATGTGTCACATGCTACTAGTAATGGTTACTAGTGATGGATACATGGATACTTTTGGAAAGTATTTGTATACCCTGCTGATAAACTATTTGTTATACATGTCTAGAGTGTTATCAGCGTGTGGGAGATAAAGGTCTTTCGACTTAAGGTCAATACGCACCTTGTTTACAGAATGATGTATTTTGACCCTATCCTAAGCGTAAATTCCTTATAGGATAAGATATGACTTGTGTTGTGTGCATTACGATGAAAACTAAGGTGGTAGTTGAGCCAAGAATATGATTCATTTCTCGATTGGATATTCGAGAGAACACTCAACTTCTCAGTGATATTAGGTCGACCAAATCATTGGTCAATGCAAGAGACATATTTAGAATATGGTCTATTTGTCGACTAATATAGATGAGATAAAGTGATCAAATCATTTGGATAGACACATGACAAATTCTAAACTTGATCGAGTGTGCCGCGAATGAAAGAAATTTATCATCTCGCATAAAAATTATGTTTGCTGGATTCATGTAAACGTACTTCACATATTCAGTTCGTCGTACGGCATAGTCTAGGAGTTATGTATGGACCTTAATTGGATTAGTGTCGATATGTGAAAACCTATAGGGTCACACTATGTCGATTGTCTTTTCGATCTAAAGGTGTATTGAGAAAGTATTAAATATTCAATTTGGAATCGAGATATTTAAATTGATAATAATTATGGGATAATTTCTATTTGATGGAAATTATTTAATTAAGTCAAAATTGGATTTTGGATTTAATTAAACGTGCTGAATATATATTAACGACGTAACGCGTGAGGAGTCGCGACGCCTACGGTCGAGCCATGAGCCGATCGTCCGCAGTTGCCTACTAGGTCGAGCCGCGATGACGCTTGACGCGGGCCCAATGATCGCCCATCAGATCTCATTTTTTGGATCAGGCTTGGGGCCCAACCCTAATCTGTTTTGTAACCTAATCTCTCCTATATAAACAACACTACCCCATAAGTTTTAGGGTGATTGAAAACCTTGTTATCAACACTAATTGGAAATCTTTTTCTGAACTTAGAGTTTAGAAAAGAAACTCTCTCGAACCTCTGTCAAGATTTCCTGACATTCTTGACAGAGAAATACACCGTAGCAAGGGCTTTCAAATCGAAGGGACAACCACGTGTAATCCTTAAGTAGAGATTTCAGATAACACAACTTGTAAGTGTTCATGTTCACGTTTTACATTACAGGTTTCAATTGTCATATAACTATACCAGACGAAATTATTGGGTAAGAAAATAAATTTTAAACTTCCGATGTGCACTATTCATGTATTTTGAACCCAATAAAAACTCTACAGTGGTATCAGAGCCCATGTTGATTCAATGGTTATATAACAAATTGAATGACACAATTATGGGTTAAACATAAAATTAGTTCTTAAACTGAATTAAAACAAGGCTACTCGAAATCTTAAATACCTTGACTGAACGATTAACCTTTTGATATCACCCTAAATTATCAACTATGTTAAATCGAGGATGTCATTCCGTTCTAACTCGAACTAAGCCTAGTGCAGAAAACTAGTTCATTGCGAACATGGTGCACGACGAAGAACGACTAGGAATGGATGATGGTCGATATGTGCATTATTGATATTGGTGGGTGATGGTAAAGGATCTGTGATCTGATCTCTAAATTAGATTTAGGGTTTGGACGATTTTTAGAAAATCAACATGGATACGTTCTGTCATGACGTCAGCGTCGCGACCTTATGGTAGGGTGTCGCGGTGCCTGCTAGGGTTTTAAGGAGGCACCGTCACTCTATAGTGGATAGTCGCGACGCCGGTCACGGTGAAAGGCAGGAGTCGCGGCTCCTATCCAGAATATGCGATTAAAAGCTTCGTTTTAAAATTTTAGACTTACTGGACCGTAGGCGCATCGACCCTAATTCACAACAGAAGTTGAAAGGTTCTGCCATACCAGCGTCGCAACACTAATGATTGGCGTCGCATCGTCACCTGTCCAGAAAATAAAATTTTTCAGATTTTTGAATGTTTAACCCATGATTATTATTATACAGCATATTATTTGATAAGTATATTGTTTATGTGCTAAATGTCAACATATTTGTCATTTAAATTATTAGAATAGCGTCCGCAAATAATTATTTGGGTAGGTGACACCCAATATGTGTTTAAACCACTTAATATCATACTTGGGAAGACGGTGCCTAATATGTGCTTAAATGACCATGCATGATAGTTAAGATGCTTTATTTGATAAAACATGATAACGTTGATCCTGGTTAAAAACCTAAGTTAAAATGTTCCCCAAAATTTAATACAAGTCTCATTTAAAATAAATGTGTCATCCGTTAGAATTGATTGTAGTGCAAAATCCTTTTCGGTGAGATGAGTATTTATGCCACAACGTTTGCTCTAAATCTACGAGGACTCAGACTCTTTCATAGATGCATGTTAAATGTATAAGTGAGTGATAAATCTTTATGAGTATTTACACCACAATGTTCGCTCTATAAGACAAAACTCACTTAGATACATAATTGCAGTCGCATAACGTGGTTGACTTGTTAGGCTGTCTTGGCTCCACAACGTCTGACAAGTCGAGGGACGCAGATCGTTTGTTTAGAATATTCGGTCAAACAAGAGTAACAAATTGTTTATAATTATTTTAGAGACCTACTAGGCTGTGTTGTTGAAGTTATCAGCCACATCAAACGCGGAGATAACATGAATCTGTATCTTGGCCCATTATGACCATATTTTTTATGAGTCTGTATTCTTCCATGGGATCGAAGAGTATGTTAAAATAGTGGGAGCTAATTAAACTAAATGTCATGTTAATTAGTTAACTAATGTGTTCAATAGAAATTATATTAGAGTTTAATTTCAAGTCTATCTATTTCTTTAGTATATACAAAATGTTGAATCTATCACTGAAAATGTTGGTCGAAACAAACAAGTTGACTGGACCAAACTTCCCTGACTGGTTAATAAATCTACGTTTGGTATTGAGACTAGAGAGAATTGAGTACATGTTAGACAAAGTGTTCCTCACGGTATGTGCTGAAGATTCTGCTGAGTATGCCTTTTTGACAAGGCAACTTATCAGAAGCATCTAGACGGTGCTACCTCGGCACAATGCATAATGTTTTCCTCCATGACTGCAGAGTTATAGAGGCAGCATGAAAACATGAGCCCCAACGAGATTCTAGAACACTTGAAGAGTCTCTATGACTCACAATCTCAGATAATGGAGTATGAACTGTTGAGAGACATTTTCAAGTGTAAGTTGAACGAAGAGGGTCAAGTGTCAGCACATGTTCTGAAGATGATTGGGTTAATAGAAAGGTTGGCTTCAATTGGAATGAAACTGCCTGTAAATGTATCTGTCAACCTGATCCTGAATTTGCTTCCTGGTTCATTTGAGAATTTTATTGTAAACTTCAATATGAATGAGACCAAGGCAAGTCTTACAGAGCTTCACAGCACATTGAAGAGCTTTGAATCATCTACCTCTAAAGGTAAAGCTATGCTCATGGTGGGCTCATCTAGCAAGTTCAAACCCAAGGGTAAAAACATGAAGAAGAAGAAGGGTAAGGCAGTTGTTGCACCCACAGTTTTGAAACCTAGAGGGGGTGTTCAGAAGAAGGAAAAGGTAGTTGCGGATATGTGCCTCAACTGCGAGAAAAATGGGCACTGGAAGAAGGACTACACAGCTCCAGGAGAAGGCAAATCAATAGATGCTTCTGGCTATATTAGACAAGGTATGTTTGTTATTGAAATAAATATATATATATATAAGTAAATCCCACTGCTGGTTATTAGATACCGCTTGTGGCTCACACATTTGTAATAATGTGCAGGGTCTAATTGACAACAAAAAGGTTGGACCATGGGAGGTAGACCTGCGCGTTGAAAATGGAGCACGAGTGGATGCTGAACATGTGGGAACTCATAGACTAGATTTACCTTCAGAATTTTGTTTAGAACTAAATAATTGTTATTTTGTTCCATCGTTAACGATGAATATTATTTCTACCCCAGTGTTAGACATTTATGGGGTTTCCTAATTTATTGCCAATGACAATTATGTACTATCTTTTAATGGTTTTGTTTGTGAAAATGCTCTGCTTGTGGATGATTTGTATGTTCTAAACTGTAGTCGTGAAATTTTCAATGTACAAAATAAACGAGTTAAGATAAGTAATCTAAGAAACCGCACTTGGTCATATCAATGAATCAAGGATAGCAAATTTAAGGAAGTTAGACTACCTTGAACCATTTGACTTACGTCCTATGGTAACTGTGAATCTTGCTTGAGAGAAAAGATGACCAACAAGCCACTTTCTGGGAAAGGTATGCGAGCCAAAGAGGTTCTTGAGTTGGTCCATACTAATGTATGTGGGCCATTTTCAACTCAAGCTAAGGAAGACTTCCCTTACTTCATCACTTTTACAGACTATTTCATAAGGTTGGGGCATGTGTATCTTATGAAACACAAGTCTGAAAACTTTGAGAAATTCAAGGAGTACAAGTCAGAAGTAGAGAAGCAACTTGAAATAAGTATCAAGACCCTTCAATCAGATCGAGGATGTGAATACTTAAGTAAAGAATTTCTGGATATCTTGAAGCTTCATGGAGTCCAATCACAGTGGACACCTCCTGAAATGCCACAAATGAATGGTGTTGATGAAAGGAGAAATCAAACCCTATTAAATATAGTTAGATCCATGATGAGTTTCTCAGCTCTACCAACACACCTTTGGGGATATGCATTACAAAACTCAATTTATATTCTGAACAGGGTTCCTTCAAAGTCAGTAGAGAAAACTCCATATGAGATATTGAATGACAAGAAGCCAGCACTAACACATACGACCCTGGGGTGCCATACATATGTAAAGAAGATTCTTACTAACAAGTTGGAATCTAAAAGTGAGAAATATTATTTTGTGGGGTATCCAAAGGAAACTAAGGGACACTATTTCTATCTTCCAGGAGAACATAAAGTCATTGTTTCCAGAAATGCAAATTTCCTTCAAGAAGACTATGTCTACAAGGAACAGAGCTGCAATAACATAGAACTTGAAGAAATTTAAGAACCACAAATTAACACGGAAGTTGAACCCTTGTCAAATGACTTAGACAAGGATTCAATGGGAGTATTTGGTGAAGATTTTGTACTTAGAGAACGCCCTTCAGCCAGTGGGAGTGTTGTGAGAGATATTGCAAAAATGTAAAACTCTCATACACAACTAATGGAAGATGATACAATATTTGTACATCATTCCATTCAGGAAATACATGAAAATGACATTCTTGAAAGCTCTCAAGGTGGTAGATTGTCCAGCACACAAAGACCTTCTCACAATCGGAATGCAACGAACAATGAAACACAGAATATTCAACTCCGTAGGACCACTAGGACTCATCATCCGCCTGAAAGACTTAATATCCTTGTTAAAACAAATAATGTATATATATTTCTGATGACGATGAACCTA
Organism: Przewalskia tangutica; assembly: GCA_029844215.1. Lineage (NCBI taxonomy): Eukaryota > Viridiplantae > Streptophyta > Magnoliopsida > Solanales > Solanaceae > Przewalskia > Przewalskia tangutica. Next base: position 9,915,716 of record CM056739.1, on the reverse strand, counting down.
TAACCTGCAGCGAAGGTATGTTAGACATTGATTCGCAGAGATGGCAAGAAGCCATAAAATCTGAGATAGACTCAATGTACATCAATCAAGTTTGGAACTTGGTTGATTTGCCAACAGGGGTTAGACCCATATGATGCAAATGTGTCTTCAAGAAGAATATCGATGCATATGGTAAAGTACAGACTTACAAGGCAAGATTGGTGGTTAAAAGTTATAATCAATGGTCTGGGGTCGATTATGATGAAACCTTTTCACATGTTTTAAAAATTAAGTACATTCGAATTTTGCTTGCAATAACTGCATACTATAATTATGACATTTGGTAAATGAATGTTAAAATTGATTTCCTTAATGGTAGCCTAATTGAGGAGGTGTATATGATACAACCTGATGGTTTTACATCTAAGACTAATCCCAAAGCAATATTCAAGCTACAGAAGTCCATTTATGGACTTAAGCAAGCCTTGAGGAGTTGGAATATTTGTTTTGACAAAGCAGTTAAATCGTTTGACTTTGTTAGAAGCAAAGAAAATCCCTGCGTGTATAGTAAAAGCAAGGAATGGAGTATTGTCTTCATTGTTATATATGTAGATGACATATTAATAATGAAAGACAATAAGACTCTCATGCAATTAGTCAAGGAATGGTTATCCAACACCTTCATGATGAAGAACTTTGGTAAAGCCTGCTACATTCTTGTAATTAGGATCTATAGAGATAGACCTGATAGATTGTTGGGGTTATCACAGTCCATATACATAGACAAAGTGCTAAGATGATTCTCTATGGAAAATTCCAAGAAGGGAGGTCTTCCTATAGGTCAAGGCATCAAATTATCAAAGAAGGTTAGTCCTTCTACTGTTACAGGACTTGAACGTATGAAAATAATTTCATATGCTTCAACTATAGGATCAATCATGTATACCATGACATGTAAGAGGCCAGATATGGCCTATGCACTTAGTATGACCTGCAAATTCTAACAGAATCTTGGGGGAGAACACTGGAAAGCAGTCAAGAGTACTCTTAAGTATCTTAGACGAACTAAATAATATTTCTTAGTCTATGATGGACAAGAGAAGCTAGTGGCTACTGGGTACACTGATATACCTTCATTTTCAATGGTGGAGCAGTGAGTTGGAAAAAGTTCCAAGCAAGCAACAACTGCTGATTCGATAACTAAAGCCGAGTACATTGCTGGATCAGAAGCTGGTAAAGAAGTTGTCGCGATATCTGAGTTCCTTAAGGGCTGTTCCAAGTACCACTTGTCCAATAACGATTTATTGTGACAACACTGGTGTGATTTCGCAAGATAAGGAACCAAGATCAACAAACAGAAACAAGCATATACCAAGGAAATACCACATACTCAGAGAGATGATGGAAATTGAAGAAATAAGATTAGACTATGTTCCCACAGATGATAATCTAGCAGACCCATTTACTTAACCATTAAGCTTAGTTAAGTATAATGATCATTTTGAAAATATGGGTGTTAGATATATTGGAGATTGGATCTAGGCCAAATGGGAGATTGAAAATATGTATGTCCTAGAGACAATCATTATTAGGGACAAATGTACTTGAACACATTCGTATTATTAATAAGATTAATATATTTATGACATTTGTGATTATTGAATTATTATTTGATTATTTGTGATTATTCATTAATATGCATCCCTTGAGCTTACGTTTTCATTAATAGAGTAAGATATTATTGACAAAGCGTAACTCTCAAAGTAGCCTCGACTAATGATCATCGAGAATGAGATATCGATGATATGTTATAAGTCGACATATGATCTGTATCAGATTCTTGGAGAATGTAGTATGTTTCACCTGCTACTAGTAGTGGTTACTAGTGATGGACACATGTATACTTTTAGAAAGTATTGATATACCCTGCTGATAAACTATTTGTTATACATGTCTAGAGTGTTATCAGCGTGTGAGAGATAAAGGTCTTTCGACTTAAGGTCAATACACACCTTGTTTACAGAGTGATGTATTTTGACCCTGTCCTAAGCTTAAATTCCTTATTGGATAAGATATGACTTGTGTTGTGTGCATTACGATGAAAACTAAGATGGTAGTTGAGCCAAAAATAAGATTCATTTCTCAATTGGATATTCGAGAACACTCAACTTCTCAGTGATATTAGGTCGATCAAGGCATTGACCAATTCAAGAGACATATTTAGAATATGGTCTATTTGTCGACTAATATAGATGAGATAAAGTGTTCAAGCTATTTGGATAGACACATGACAAATCATTAGCTTGATCGAGTGTGTCGCGAATGAAAGGAATTTATCATCTCACATAAAAGTTATGTTTGCTGAATTCATGTAAACGTATTTCACATATTCAGTTCGTCGTACGACACAGCCTAGGAGTTCTGTATGGACCTTAATTGGATTAGTGTAGATATGTGAAGGCCTATAGGGTCACACTATGTCGATTGTATTTTCGATCTAAAGATGTATTGAGAAAGTATTAAATATTCAATTTGGAATCGAGATATTTAAATTGATAATAATTATGGGATAATTTTTATTTGATGAAAATTATTTAATTAAGTCAAAATTGGATTTTGGATTTAATTAAACGTGCTGAATATATATTAAAGAGACAGAACATGAGGAGCTGCGGCACCTACCAGGCTGAGCCGTGGCGCCGATCAGCGTCGCAGCGCCTACTAGGTCGAGCCGCGGCGTAGACTCGGCGGTGGGCCCAGTTAGACTGGCCCACTGCATCTCAATTTTTTGATCAGGCTTGGGGCCCAATCCTAATCTATTTTGTAACATAATCTCTCCTATATAAACAACACTACCCCATAAGTTTTAGGGTTATTGAAAACCTTATTATCAACACTAATTGGAAATCTTTTTCTGAACTTAGAGTTTAGAAAAGAAATTCTATCGAACCTCTGCCAAGATACTTTGGCTTTCTTGACAAAGGAATACACCGTAGGAAGGGCTTGCAAATCGAAGGGATAACCAGGTGTAATCCTTCAGTAGAGATTTCATATAACACAACCTGTAAGTGTTCATGTTCACGTTTTACATTATAGGTTTCAATTGTCATATAACTATATACCAGACGGAATTGTTGGGTAAGAAAATAAATTTTAAACTTTCGAGGTGCACTATTCATGTGTTTGAACCCAACAAAAATCCTACAAAATCGGCGGTGGAGTCCGCTGAAAATAACAGGCAACATCGAAAAAGATTGAGATTGAAGGAGGAATGAGAAGACTTGTTGTGTAATTTCATTACTAAATAAATGGATTCTAATAAATGAGTAGCAAAAGAAAAAAATGGTGATGTTCATGAACAAGAAACTGTTGAAAAAGAAAAGAATGGTGATGTTCATAAAGAAAAAGAAGAAGAAGAAGTAGTAGTAGTAGTAGTAGTAGTAGTAGTAGTAGTGGTGGTGAAAAATAGTGTTCAAGATGAAGGGGAATATAATGATGATAAAGAAGAAGAAAAAATGATAATGAAGAAGAAAATGACAATAATGAAGAGGAAGAAGATGATGTTGATGATGAAGAAAATGATGAAGAACAAGAACAAGATAACTATTAATTACAACATAAAAAGTATATTAATTATTAGAAAAGTATGTGACTAAACAAGAACAAGATAACTTAAAATGGTGACTAAAAAGTATGTTAAAAGGCATGAAACTAGTGACTTGATATATTAATTATTAGAAATAATATGTAATTACACATTAATTACGATATAAGTTACACTTCAAACATTAGATAACTCTGTACTAACTTGTAATATTGATATTAATATATATGTTTATAATATTTCAATATTAATGATTTGTTTTTGTAATATTTCAACAATAATGATGTTTTAGGTCATGTAAAAACAAAATGCTATGAGATTAGTATTTTGATAATCATGTTTTCTGAATTAAAAAATATAATTTATGTATTAATTTGGGGTTTTGTGTTTGTGATCTTGACTACTCTAATAAACTGTTCATCCGGATACAATAAATTCACTTGCAAGCCTACTCTAAATAATCATGGCATATATTTAATGTGAGTACCCGCCTTTTCAAGTCACAATGTATCTAATTAAGTAGTTTGTTTCAACTATTATCAATACCCAAATCTTGATAAGCTTAAACGGTAAATACCAAAATTTATTTCTGTAAACTAAAATTAATTTTATATACCAACATATTTAGATTTTTTCGTGGTAAATTATAATAGCAATAGTCCTTACAGTGTAGTAAAATTCAAATATAGTCTATTAGAATACACACTTATGAAATCTCTAGTAATAAGGTATTGTTTCACGTAAAATGTTTTGTTCGGTTTAAATCATTAAAGCAATAGTCCTTATGATGTAACAAAATCCAAATATAGTCTATTAGAATACACACTTATGAAACCTCTCATAATAAGGTATTGCTTCACGTAAATGTGTCTTGTTCGGGTTAAATCATTAAAACTATAGTCCTTATAGGGTAATAGAATCCATACAATCTATTAGAATACATACTTTTGAAACCTCTCCTAATAAGGTGTTGCTTCACGTAAAGGTATCTTGTTCGGGTTAAATCATTAAAGCAATAGTCTTTATGGTGTAGTAGAATTCAAATACAGTCTATTAGAATAGATAATTCTGAAACCTCTCCTAATAAGATGTTGCTTCACGTAAAGGTGCTTTGTTCGGGTTAAATCATTAAAGCAATAGTCCTTATGGTGTAATAAAATTAAAATACAGTCTATTAGAATACATACTTCTGAAACCTCTCCTAACACTACAACAAAACACTTCTGAAAGGGCGAGCAAAGTCGCCCTTTCGTCCGCCTCATTAGGTCCGTTGTCCTAGATCAAGGAGGGCGATTTCTTAGGTCGCCTCCTTTGATATGGACCAAATAGGGCGACATTTGAACCACACCAAATAAGGTGACTACAGTCGCCCTATTTGAACCACACCAAATAGGGAAATTTTTCAAGTCGCCTCTTTTGGTGAGGACCAAATAAGGCAATTGTAGTCGCCCTATTTGAACCACACCAAAAGGGCGACTTTTCTAGTCGCCCTTGTTGATCTAAAAATTTAATTTTTGTTCAATTTGAAATCTACTTTTAAAGATTAAATCCACTTCTTGGTTTTATAAGTTATAACATAATTCCTTGGAGCTTTGTATTTGTTGCATAGTTGTTTTCAAGGTATATCAAAGATAAGTTCTCATCAGGCAACATTGTTTTCCTTGTCAACATCAGATTTAAATACAGGACAGTTCATTGGAAATTAGAGAAGAAGTGTGTGTTAACACCCAATTTTGACCCATTTTTTTAGTCATTTCTTGCAATTTTAAGCATTTTAGGACACCGCATTTTAATCATCATTTTTTGCATTTTTTACATAATATTCTATGTTTATTTCTTCACAAAATGTCATTGCATCTTTCTATTTTAAATTAAGCATGAAGTCTTTGTTAATATTATGTTTCTATTATTATTACACCATCGTTTTATTTTAATAATGTTTGCATCTCTTTAAATAATTAATTGGCACCGCGTTTTTACTTTTAATTAGGCATTAAAAATTTCTTAAATATGACATTTTATTATTATAGCGTCAACATTTTTTATTTGGATAATTTTGTATCTTTTAAAATAATTTTTCTTTTAAATGATAAACCCGTTTTGCATTTTTGTCAAACCAGTCCAGTCCGAGGCACAATCTGGATCTGTCCAAACCGCCAAAAATGAGTCACATTACACCTTTCATCTTTTCCCTCAATACCCAAAACCCAAACCCTAAACCTAATTTCACACTATAAATAAAACAATTCCCTACCCTAAAAAAATCTGACCAGCCGCAAGATCTGCCCTCTCTCCCATTTTTTATTTTTTAAACCCCTCCCCTTCATCCCTTTTCGTCCGCCGCCATCCTTCACCAGAGCTTCGAGCTCCGGCGAACAAAAAAAATTACCAGCCGCAACATACCCACTCTCATTTCTTTATCGTCCAAACCAACCTTCACCAGCTTCACCCACTGCCTCGTCGCCACTGAACCACCGTCGAACCCACTGCCCCATTCGCCATCATCGACCCACTGTTCCCGTCATCATCATTGCCCCAACCCCGTCGCCATCAAACCTATCACTGTCGGATAACCACTGGCGGCGTCGCTCCGGTGTGATACCGTTGAAGTGACGCCGCCTATCTTCACCCCTCATCATCTCCGGCGACGTGTTTGGTACCTTTATTTTGTTACAATTTTATGTGTTTGTTGACTGTTGGACTGTTCTGATTTTTAATGGTGCCTAGCTTGAAATTTAAAATTTTCGGAGGCCTTGGGTGTGGTTCTAAATTTGGGATATGTTGCTGGTTGTTAATGGACTGCTCTTCTTTTGTTTTTTGGCAAGTGACCGGAGTTTTAAACTCCGACGACCTTTATCCGGCTATATTTTTGGTATCTGTTGTTTTACTATGGTGAACCAGACTGATTTTCTAATTTTGGTTCGTATCTCGCCGGAGCTAAATTCCGGCAAACTTGTTGCTGCTGTCCCTACTGTTTCGTTGAACTATACTATTTCCGGCGATATTGTGACATTTCCGGTGACCTTGCCCGGATCTGTTACTGGTTTCGTTGGTTTTTGTACTCACTGTTCTTTTGCTTTTGGGTTCATATTGTTTTGGCTATTTGACTACTGATTTTGGCCATGTTCGTTGAATGATTTTGGCTGGACTGATTTTTAGGTTGTTTTGGTACTGATTTTCGGCTATGTTGCTACTTGCTGGACTATTTTGTTTAGGTTGTTTCGCTACTGATTTTCGGCTATGTTGCTACTGACTTTGGACTAATTTCGGCCATTTTGCTATTGATTTTTGGCTATTTTATCAGACTAATTTTTGGTCATCTTGCTACTGATTTTGACATTTGTTTTGCTGGTTAACTGATAACGAGCAAGGTACTACACTTGATTGGCCAATGAAAAAGTTATCCGTCGATTTTTGAGGCCTCCACAGTTGCAAAGACGGAAAATAAAATAAAATGAAGCTTTCTGGGCAATGAAGATTTCTTCCACTTACACCGGATAACCAACATGCGCTGGCAGGGCGAATTCTCGCAGCCGCACTTGTTAGGATGTTCCACTTTATTTTTATATATATCTGAGCCCTCCGTGATTAAAACTATTACTGTTTTGGCGCGGATCTGAAGGTTTTATTTATTTTATTGTTTTAACAATATTGGCCGATGAAAGAATCTCCGTCTGATTTCCAAGGCCTCCTTTGTACAAAAAACGAATTTATTTTTGGCTTTACTAATTAATTCTTGTCATTGCTTTAAAGTTATTTATTATATTACTAACACTTTTACTAAGTGTTTGTGCAGGTACCCGGAGATCGTCTTGTGCAGAAAGCCTAAAAAGGGGTTAAAAGATGTCCCGGAGTTTTTTATTTGATTTTAGCTTTATTATTCTGTATTGCATTCTTTTGTAATTGTAAATTATGAAAATTGCTTAGAATATGTAGAATAAAAAGGCAATAAATAATTAACCTAGGCTTGGACGGATAACCGCAACTTAGCAGATCTTAAAGGATGCCTAACCCCTACCCTTTAGGATAATAAAGAACTCTGATCCAGAATCTCATTAATTTCGCAGACCATTAAATGGAGATTAATTGCAGTATTTTTATTGCAATAAATCAAGTGTCCTAATTCACTTAAATAATTAGGTGGCGACTCCTTAAAATCAGCATTATTGCTCCATCCAGGGAACCGCGCCAAAGAGCAACGTTGCGGATACCGTTCAGACCCCGAGGTCAAAAACGGGCGCGACAGCATGGCGACTCCGCTGGGGATAATCAGGTTCTTGACCATAGCAAACCTAGGTTTATTATTGCTTGGCTTTATTTTTATTTGTTTTAAATGCCTTAAAATTGATTGCTTTAATCTTGTATGCTTAACTGTTTTAATTGCTATTTGTTTTTACTGCTTTCCTTAAACTGGCATTCCGCTCATATTTCTTCCACTCTGGAAAATTCACATTGTCATACACTACACGTGTTGGTGTGCTTCGCACACCCGCGAATTGCTTTCAAAATACCCAAATTTTAGAAGAGTTGGCGCTTGCGCGGAGTTAGATCGGTTCGTCTGATCATCCGCGTAGCCTTCTCACTCGAGTTGTCCGCTCGGGAACCTTGCGTCTAGTAATCCAAATCTTAGAAAGCTTAAGATAGAGTTATACCACCCTTATTTTAAGGCATGCATTTACCTTAGGTAGGTTTATCCTTGGTATTAACGCCACAATTAGAAATCCACCAAACTTGTCGACGGGTTTCACAACCCAACGACCCATTAGCATACTATGTGTAGCGTGATGATGATAGACGGATCCAAGCCTGATCATGACACGCCGAAATTGGAAAAAGTGCACCGTCACTTGATCGTCATTTTCAACAAAAGCATTAATATTTAGCAACTTTGGTCAATCTATCCCAATCTCGCATATCTGGCGTTAGGACGACCTCTGGCATAAGAGAGGTCCCATGCATATTAGGCGCGCGCTTGATTTACATGTTTTTGTTTACTATTGTTGTCGCTAGCAATTCTGTACATATTATTTAATGCAATAATTATCCGTTTAACCCCTGTACATATCATGTTATGTGCTTATAACTCCGACCACGAGCATTTGCATTTTTGCACTTTTTGTTGTCACATTGCAATCAGGACTTCTACTGCGTAAATCACTCTTGAATAGCGCGACTTGGACTTTGTGAAACATCAACCACCAGTTCGGTCGAACCAATCAGGGGAGTCTTTGACTATATTGCCACACCCTTACATTTTTTTTATTTTTGTGGCTTGCCTACTCTCACCCATTTGTCATATTTTTTGCAGGAAGGCCGTCCTTGCAAATAGTCGAGGGCGGACAACAACAAAAAAAAAGGAAAAAAAAAATCATCACAAGAATGAGCTGGAGTTATGTTGACGGAAAGAAGTCAACTTATACCAGATTCAACGAAGCATCGCTCTGGATCCTATAATTTGTATCTTTATACATATTTGCAAATTCAATTGATATGTCTAGTAGTGATTACATAATTCTTTATCATGCATTTTACAACATAATCATCCCAAGCTACGCGTGTCTGATTCTCACCATACGGTGTGATACGTAGGCAACTCATCTTGAGTTCGACACTACCACTATAAAAAAAAGGGACATATTTGGTTCACCCATTCATTGCATTTATCCAATCACACACATTCATTCATGCATTTCATTCATTCTATCACAGTCATGTATTTTCTCATTACATTCTTTTACTTTGCATTAGTCTTATAGTGAACAATCATTTGTTTTGCACAACTTTTATTTTTGCATTTCTTTCATGAATAAATTCTTTTTAAATCATACGTTTTATAACATATCTGAACGAACTACGCACACTTGATTCTCGTCAAAGATGAGATACGTAGGCAGCCCTATTCGGGTTCGGTACCCTTTATTCAAAAAATACAAAAATATTTTGTTCATAAATACAAAAAAATGTTATCCAAAAATGCAAAAACATTTTTTTAAGTATCATTGTTTGACTTGGTTTATATCAACACAATTGGGAGTGTGCATAGGAAATAACGAGTAATAATCAGTATGGGTTGATTTCGTGGTAAACCATAGATTCTTTTGGTACCTCTTATTCACCCGTAAATGACATTGTCTTGCATACTTTCAAGATAAGAACGAAACAACCTCATCGTTTCATGTGCATTGTGTGGTGAGTTTTAGAATAAGTTCAATTGCATTGCATTGTGATCTAGAACTTGGCCTGAATGTTTGTTGAGGCAAAATCCTGAGTAACACTCGGTGTAGGAAATGATCGTAGGCTTTCTTTGACCCGTTTGAGCATTTTCAGCCTACCAAATAACATTATCCGTAGTACACCCCTTTGAGCCTAAAACCTATTCTTTCGACAACCGCATATTACACCTATACCCTTTCTGAGTGCGTATGCACTATCCCTCTCTTGACCCGACCTCCTTGAGCGCTTTAGAAATGTGCAAGTGGCTGACAAAATTCTGCGTCGAAGTTTGCAAAGACAAAATTGTCAAAGTCCCAAAAGGGAAAAGAAAAACACAAAGGGCGACTTCACAAAAAGAAGAAATCAAAAGCCCCAACATTAAAAAAAATGAATAAAAATGAGAGAATAACTTTGGAAAAAGCGGGCTCCAAACGAAAGATTCAAAAGAAGTCAGTACAGAAAAACTGGGACAAAAAAAAACAGATCAACATTAAAGCACACAAATATCAAGCACGGACGTAGTCCAACGCTCGAGGAAGGATTAGTCACTTTTTACCCAAATGATATTCATCCCTTTCCCCAAACCTACATGTTACACCCCGAAAGTCCAGAACATATATAAGAGAATGTACGAAAGGAAACAAGACTTGGAAATTAGTACGAAAGGAAGAATTGTTTTTCCAACGGAAAATCTTCCGAACGTCGGAAAGGAAAAATGTTCGTTGTTGAGAATTGGATTCTCAAAAGGCATTATTTGAAGATTTTGGAACTTATTAAAATTATGGAAATTTATTTTTACGGATTTGGTCACGTGGGGCCCACCCGAGGAATTTTACATTTTTGTGGGGCCCACGAGGGTTACAGAATTTTATGGATGAATGAGAGGGCGACACGTGGCACTCCCACATGGCTTGGTCGAAATTTATGCAAGGGTGTTATGGTCATTTGACCTATGTAGATGATAAGTCTTCTAAGCTTGATATTGTTGACAAGTCAACTTGTCCACCTAGGCTTGATCCAAGTGAAACTCATCCTAACCTCACATTTGTTTAAGTCTTAGCCATCCATTGTGTTATAAGTATACTACTAGTAGCAAGACAAGGTCTTGGAGACTTAGAAAAATTTCACAACACTTTGTGCACACACATAAGCTCTCGGGTTTGGCTAAGCTCTCACATGAAAAATTTGTAGTTTTGATCCATTAGCCACAAGACTTTAACCCAATGTCCCCAAGGGTATTGTAAGGTTATCTCAATAGAAAGATTTCGGAAAAAACGCATTTTCACATTAGTCGCAAGGCGGAAACTAAGGGAGTTCTTCAACTTTGAAGTTAGAACTTGAAGATGGGTTCTTCATAGGCCTCTAAGGAGTGCTTGGAGCGGATTGGAACCTAAGGAAATGAGCTAAGAATTGCTAAGGCGTGACTTTGGAATCTTGGAAATTTTAAGGGCTTATAAAGGTATAATCTTGTCGTTTTAGTAGTTAAGATTGCTTATTGATTGTAGCTATGGATATTAGCAAGCATGAGTAATATATTATGTTGTTGGATTAGTGTATTGGCTATTGGAACCCTAATCCGAAATCTAGCATGTTAGCCCTAAGACTTCAATTCAAGTCGATTATTAGTTAAAGTCGTCACATGTTGTGCAAAGAAGGAAATTGTAGTTGTTGAAGTAGTCTATAACTATATAACATGTTAGACCTTGGAACTTGGAATTTGAAAAGGGTTGGAAAAGACTTAGTGTTGCATGTATGTTGGCGAGAATGGCTAGTGAAGTATTAAACTATTTGGTATGAATTGGGGCGGAATTTTACACGTATTGTAAGGCGTGTAATCCCCTTTGTTTGGTTATTGTTTGGCGCCTTAAATGTGGCTTGTTGGTTATTGTATTCGGCCTTGAAAAAGGTGGCAAAGTGAGTAGAAACAAAGGAAGTCTTTGCCTGATTTTCCGTAGAATTAGAGACTAAATACTTAGTATTATTCTACATAGAGACTAGAAGTTGATAGCCTTGTTGTGACCTTTATAGGTTGACACTTCTACGTACGGCGTATTCGGCTTAGCTTGTGAATTTAGCCGAAAAGGTATGTGAACTATCTCCTCTTCTAGCATGATTCCTTAAGATTAAGAAAGTATGTTCTACTCCTTAAATGATCCATTCCTTGGTTGTATTTGGATTGCCTAAAATAGAATTTGTTCTATGTACTTCCTTGATTGTACTTTGATGTTTAGATTGTAAGTTGTATAATCCATTTTCTTGATGAAGTTTGGATTCTTAAAAGTGAAGGTATTTTACTTAAAGTACATGGAGTCTTAAAAAGGAAGTGGTTTCCAAATCTTTTGGCTAGTGCCTTAATTCTAAAACCTAAAGGTCATTATAATGACTTTAGGGGAGTCAAGGAGTGACTTACTTATTTGATTTAAAAGAGGAGAAATGACATGTTTTAAGAGAAGTAACTTGTTTCAAAGGAGTGAGTTACTTGAGGTTTAAAAGTAGAAGAAACTTGTTTTCTATATATTAAGAGACTTGAAGTGTTTTGAAAGTTAAGAACTTGATTTGTAAGTATGTGATACTTGGTTTTTAATAGCATAAGTCTCTTGGTTATTAAAGGAATGGATACGTCTAAAACCATAAAGGGTTATAACGGCTTTATGGGAAGTTGGTTATAACGGTTTTATGGAAGATTTAGAAAGTTGTCTATTTTGATAAAAGGGCATAAGTTGCCAAGATTGTGAAAATTTGAAGTTACTTGATTTCAAGCCTTGAAATGAGTTTTCTAAACGTGTAGTAACTTACTTTGAAAAATAGACACGCATTGATACTACGGGTGTTAGTATCTTGGGGCTTTACATAGAAAGGAGTCTTTTATAAAAGAATGTACGTACGTAGTACTTTGGCTTGATAAATTGAGAATTTGTCTAAGTGTGCCTTGATAAGTACTTTGGCTTGTTAAAAGAGAATTATTCTATGTATGCCTTGATTAGTACTTTGGCTTGATAAATTGAGAATTTGTCTAAGTGTGCCTTGATAAGTACTTTGGCTTGTTAAAAGAGAATTATTCTATGTATGCCTTGATAAGTACTTTGGCTTGTTAAAAGAGAATTATTCTATGTATGCCTTGATTAGTACTTGGCTTGATAAATTGAGAATTTGTCTAAGTGTGCCTTGATAAGTACTTTGGCTTGTTAAAAGAGAATTATTCTATGTATGCCTTGATAAGTACTTTGACTTGTTAAAAGAGAATTATTCTATGTATGCCTTGATAAGTACTTTGACTTGTTAAAAGAGAATTATTCTATGTATGCCTTGATTAGTACTTGGCTTGATAAATTGAGAATTTGTCTAAGTGTGCCTTGATAAGTACTTTGGCTTGTTAAAGAGAATTATTCTATGTATGCCTTGATAAGTACTTTGACTTGTTAAAAGAGAATTATTCTATGTATGCCTTGATAAGTACTTTGACTTGTTAAAAGAGAATTATTCTATGTATGCCTTGATTAGTACTTGGCTTGATAAATTGAGAATTTGTCTAAGTGTGCCTTGATAAGTACTTTGGCTTGTTAAAAGAGAATTATTCTATGTATGCCTTGATAAGTACTTTGGCTTGTTAAAAGAGAATTATTCTATGTATGCCTTGATTAGTACTTTGGCTTGATAAATTGAGAATTTGTCTAAGTGTGCCTTGATAAGTACTTTGGCTTGTTAAAAGAGAATTATTCTATGTATGCCTTGATTAGTACTTTGGCTTGATAAATTGAGAATTTGTCTAAGTGTGCCTTGATAAGTACTTTGACTTGTTAAAAGATAATTATTCTATGTATGCCTTGATTAGTACTTGGCTTGATAAATTGAGAATTTGTCTAAGTGTGCCTTGATAAGTACTTTGGCTTGTTAAAAGAGAATTATTCTATGTATGCCTTGATAAGTATTGTGGCTTGATTAATTGAGAATTAGTCTAAGTGTGCCTGGATAAGTACTTTGGCTTGATTGATTGTGAATCATTCTAAGTGTGCCTTGGTAAGGACTTTGGCTTGTTAATTGAGGATTTACCTATGTGTCCGGAAATAGCCAGGTTGTGCTATTGGTATATCGGTTGTTTCGGGTCCCCCGGTTTGTGGCATTTGCATAATTCCGTGGATTTGCTACCCACGATCGAGGAATACCTCATGCGAGTCCGTAGGGCTTATGCGGGTGAAATAGTCCCACGCGGCGGGTCCGACCTATGCGAGAATACCTCACGCGAGTCCGTAAGGGCTTATCGCGGTGACATAGTCCGATGCGCGGACTACCTCACGCGAGTCCGAAAGGGCTTATGCGGGTGAAATAGTCCCATGCGGGCGGGTCCAGCCTATGCGAGGAATACCTCATGCGGGTCCACGCGACTTATGCGGGTGAAATAGTCCCAGGAATAGGATTGCTGAATAATACTGCGGGCGGATGGTCCTGCTTTGATCATGAGCTTCCTATTTTATATTGTAAGGATACTACTGTTTACTCTCATTGTAGTAAGGCACAAGGTGTTGTATTTTGAGTATCATATATGTCCCCGGATTTGTTTGTGTTACCCTATGGTCATGCTTTTACGATGTGGGATTCCGGGGCATGAGACCACGTGGTATTTAGGACACAGGTGGGACTTGGTGTTCATGTATCCTTATTGGTGTTATTACATCATGGATCGCCGATGAGGAAGGATTCCACGCATGATTGATATTACGGGCGTGAGACCCGTGGTTATATTTGAGTAATGACTTTGAGGGCTGCGTCCCGACTTGATATGACCGCTATGTATTGTGTAATCGTAGTAGGCTATCATACATGTCTCCGCTTTGTTTAGATTATGATTTCATTACGATTTCATCGCTCACATACTTGGTACATTCTTCAGACCGACTCTCGGCCGAAGCGTTCATCGCCGCAGTTTAGGTACGCATTTGGTGATCGGCAGTGTAGGACCGCCGAGTTTTGGATAGCTCCCTTTGTTCAGGAGTTTATCATTTTGGTATAGTTCCTTCAGTACAGGCTTTTGTACATTTATGGGTACGGCGGGGCCTTGTCCCGTCATAGTTCAGTTTAACTCCTAGAGGTCTGTATTCATATGTGGGATTGGACTCGTGTGCAGTGTAGTGTCTTTTGTTTATGTATATTATATGGCAGCCTAGTCGGCTTTGCCTTGTACGTACGGTTGCTTTTAAAAAAAGAAAAAAAAATGAGCTGTTATTAATTTCCGCAATGTACTTAGTTGTTAAGGTAGAAGGGTGCCCAGGTAGGGCACCAGTCACGGGCCCGGGGTTCGGGGTGTGACACTACATTACAAGCCCGTGACAAGCCCTACATGATCTTATACTGAGGGTTCTCACATTAGTGGATACTTACATGATAGCCAAGCCTATGGTATCACAATTGCAAGCATTGAACATCCTTTTGAGTGTGAGCGTACTTCTCTAAACGTCCCAAAATTCAAAATACTGGAATATATGTGAAAAATAAGACTTTCTTCAGTGAGAGCATTTGAAACGTGAAGATTACGTGTAGTTCGAAACCTTAGTTGCAAGCAAGTGTGTCGATACTTAGGTGTCTGAGGTACCATTTGAAACTATAGGAATTACCCAGAAGTCAATCTCGGTTAGACTGAAAGTAAATAACGGAATTCCTACGCACAATACTAATTGTTGGTATCAACTGAAGTCAGAACGTGATGTTGTCTTTCCACTTTTCAAAAAAAAAAAATACATATGTAAAAAATCATTTTTTGCATCACGAACTACGTCTTGACCTGATTCCCTCAGCGGGATACGTAGGCGGCCACATTGACTTCGGTCTCATTTTTTGAAAATTGTACAATCATTTTTTGCATCACGAACTACGTCTTGACCTGATTCCCTCAGCGGGATACGTAGGCGGTCACATTGGCTTCAGTCTCATTTTTTGAAAATTGTACAATGATATTTTGCATCACGAACTACGTCTTGACCTAATTCCCTCAGCGGGATACGTAAGCAGTCACATTGGCTTCGCTCTCATTTTTAAAAAAAATGTATAATCATTTTTTGCATCACGAACTACGTCATGACATGATTCCCTCACGAGGATACGTAGGCGGCCTAAGTCGGCTTCGGTCACACCATTAAAAATCTTCTCATTGGCTTGCGTGAGACAAAATGCATGTGATTATTCCGAAAAGAGATATGAACAATTTCCGTCAGAGTTAAGTCCGTGCAGAGACTACATCAGCACTCACAACATTCAACAAGTATTCGTAGAATCCAAAGAAGTCCGCGGCAGATCGTGACAAGAATCACAACATTCGCAAGCCTTCACAAAGATCCAACAAGTCCGCAGAGACTACATCAAGAATCGCAGATTCAAGAAGCATTCACAAGATCCAAAGAAGCCCGCGCAGAGCATTCAAAGAAGCATTCGCGATCCAAAGAAGTCCGCATGCAGATCGTGACAAGACTCGCAACATTCAGCAAGCATTCACAATATTCAACACGTCCTTGCAAGGATGAAATCTCAGCATTTGCAGCATCACATCAATACAACCGCCATCACGTTTTACAAGATAACATTTCTACTCATACAATTACATTACTTATAAATTCATGTGTTATCATTTTTGCCTTAACAATTATGCACTAACCTTTTGCTTAAGTCTGAGCATGCAAGCGTCAAGAGCCAAAGCTACAAAGTCGACGCGAATCAACCACTCATTTCCTAAAACTCACAAGTTTTCTTTGAGTGCAGGATCTTTATATCAGAAAAGGCTGGAGCACAACAATAAGCCCATGCGGGTTACAACCGCCCAACGTCTATGCAATGACGTTATCTCAACCCAGGCGAGTCACAAAGCATGTACGTCCATAAAACGACACCATTTCATTGTAAGCCTATGCAACGACTACATCTATGATTCGTCTATGAAACGACGAGCATCTGCATCACGTTTATGCAACGACGCTATCTCATGTAAGCTCATGCAACGGCTTCATCTATGTTTCGTCTATGCAACGAAGAACATCTGCATCACGTCTATTCAACGACGTCATCTCATGTAAGTCTATGCAACGGCTTCATCTATGTTTTGTCTATGCAACGGCTTCATCTATGTTTCGTTTATGCAACGACGAACATCTGCATCGCGTCTATGCAACGACGTCATCTCATGTAAGCATATGCAACAAATTCATCTATGTTTCGTCTATGCAACGACGAGCATCTGCATCGCATCTATGCAACGACGTCATCTCACGTAATCCTATGCAACGGCTTCATCTATGTTTCGTCTATGCAACGACGAGCATCTGCATCGCGTCTATGCAACGACGTAATCTCATGTAAGCCTATGCAACGACTTCATCTATGTTTCGTCTATGCAACGACGAACATTTGCATCGCGTCTATGCAACGACGTCATCTCATGTAAGCCTATGCAACGGCTTCATCTATGTTTTGTTCATGAAACGACGAGCATCTGCATCTCGTCTATGCAACGACGCTATCTCATGTAAGTCTATGCAACAATTTCATCTATGTTTCGTCTATGCAACGACGAACATCTGCATCGCGTCTATACAACGACGTCATCTTCTAAGCCTATGCAACGACTTCATCATGTTTCGTCTATACAACGATGAGCATCTGCAACGCGTCTATGCAACAACGTCATTTCATGTAAGCCTATGCAACAACGCCATTTCATGTAAGCCTATGCAACGGCTTCATCTATGCTTCGTCTATGCAACGATGAACATCTGCATCGCGTTCATGCAATGACGCCATCAACATCTACAAACACCGCATGCATTCTGACACATCACCTGTAACCCAGTGTCAATCATAATTCGACACTGGGACAAATTTTGAATCTGTGTCGGCATTGTCTTTAATTTTGCAGCATCACAGCAGCCCAATGTCATCATGATTCGACACTGGGACAATTTTGAATCGGCGTCTGCCTACTTTAATTTTCTAGCATCGCAGCAACCCAGTGTCCTCATAATTCGACACTGGGACAAATTTTAAATCTGCATCAGCTTTGTCTTTTATTTTGGCATCACAATAACCCAGTGTCATCATAATTCGACACTGGGACAAAATTTTGAATTTGCATAAGCTTTTGGCCATTCTTTTTCTTGATCATTGTTTTAATTCTTACGATAGGGACAAAATTGGCTACAAGTCAACGTCTTTGTTCGAAAACTCTGTCATCGTCTTCGGTCAAAGAGGGACAAACTGTTGACACCCAATTTTGACCCATTTTTTTAGTCATTTCTTGCAATTTTAAGCATTTTAGGACACCGCATTTTAATCATCATTTTTTGCATTTTTTACATAATATTCTATGTTTATTTCTTCGCAAAATGACATTGCATCTTTCTATTTTAAATTAAGCATGAAGTCTTTGTTAATATTATGTTTCTATTATTATTACACCGTCGTTTTATTTTAATAATGTTTGCATCTCTTTAAATAATTAATTGGCACCGCGTTTTTACTTTTAATTAGGCATTAAACATTTCTTAAATATGACATTTTATTATTATAGCGTCAGCATTTTTTATTTGGATAATTTTGTATCTTTTAAAATAATTTTTCTTTTAAATGATAAACCCGTTTTGCATTTTTGTCAAACCAGTCCAGTCCGAGGCACAATCTGGATCAGTCCGAGGCACAATCTGGATCAGTCCAAACCGCAAAAAATGAGGCCCAGTACACCTTTCATCTTTTCCCTCAGTACCAGTTGACACCCAATTTTTTCCATCCCCTTAAATCAATAACCAATAAATTAAACAATTTTCTTTTTTAGAACTGCAATTTTTACATCGCGAAATACACATAATAAGTAAGTTTAATAACGGTCTAGCATTATACAATATTAAGCACTAATTAAATAGCATGCTCGCGTTTATTATTATAATAATAGCTTAGACTAATAAAGCACCTAAAAATAATTTAATCACAATTTAGATTTCATTTATCTACCATTAATTAAATAATACACCTAAACAAATACACAAATCTAATACCCTTAAAAAATCGCCCAGCCCACTCCCTACTTAGCCCAACTACCCGCAGGCCCAATTCCCCAAAGCCTTTATCGTCCCCTTCCCAGCCTTTACCCTAAAAGAAAACAAAGCAACCCTAGCAGCTTAAGAAATCCGCCGCATGCACCTCACCCTCGTTTCCATCGCCAGCCGGGATTCTCGCCGGAGAATCCGGCGAATTCTGAAGCAAATCATCCCACAAATCACACTTACCATAACAAAATCTTCCCTTCTGTTTCGAACCATCCGAGAATCGTAGTAAAATCCTCCAAATCATCCACACAGCCAGCTCGCCCTTACCATAACAAGAACAGTACGAGAATCAACCCAAAAATAGCCCACAAATTCTTAACAAAACCAGTACGAATCATCCCCTTGAATCAAGTCCAAGACTACCATATTGGGAATCAAATCGCAACTAATCAGTTTCAAATCGCACCAAGATTAGTCCCCCTCAAATCAGGTCCTAAACTTACCATAAATCGAAGCCTAACTAGGGACTATAAAGACCAACGTTTTGACATGCAATAGGGGCATCAATTATCGAGAATACCTACAGCATCGTGCCTAGAACCCCTCTTTTTTCTATTCAGTTTACTACTATCTGTTCTGCAAACCAGTTCTTCACGAACTTTCCTTCGACGATTCTGGAAAACATTTGTCGTCGCCTCAGTTCGCTACCCACAAAAGGTCCGGAAACCTACTCTCTTTCTATTATTTGGTTATTTAATCGGTATTGGGTGCTCTGCATGATAAGATTCATATGTTATTTTTATCGAATCTATTTTGACTTAACTTAGTCATCGTTTCCAGAAAATACGTTAGTTGTGTTTCAGTATTTGTGGTGTCGATTCTGTTTTAAGCATGTGTGCATTCGATCGCGATTTTGTTTTCTATGGTTATGGTTAGGTGTATAACATTTGTATAAGGGTCATAGATCCATTTTTTGTGTTGATTATCTGCTATTAATTTATGATTATCTAAATGTTGATTTGGATATTCTATTTTTGTATATTTTATGTCACAGGAGTGTGCATGTTCATGTGAACATTTAGATGCATGTTTAATATTGTGTTGTGTGGGATCTTTTATGCTATCTCAGGGTATTTATGGTTAGTTAAGTGAATAATACGATATTGATTTATCTTCAGGATCACGATCTGTGGCATTTAAATATCTGTTTGTTAACTCATTCAAACGCCCTTATAATTGAACGAAATAGTTTGTCCTATCTCTATAGTCCTTTAAAAATTTCATTGAATTATGAGGAAATGTATGCTACCTGTTAAGAGTCAAGATATTTTGAGTCATTTTGTACCACTGTCCTGCCTAGTTTGGATCCACTTAGACCATGCCTATGTTACCATTTGAACCATTTTTGTTTAGAGTATATGAATGTATACTAGCTTGCCTAAGTTGTGTTCTTTCTTGGGATGTCATACTGATGGATATGCAGCATGAAGGTGACCACACATGCTTAATCAGACCATCAGTGGTTATGTATGATCTAATATATTGTTTCTAAGGAGTCATCTAACCATTTATGTATGTTGGTTATGTCTAATAAGCCATTATGCCTCACATATCATACTAATGAAGTTATTTGTATGCTCAGTTTGTGGATACATTTGATGTACCTCCATAACTTGACATGAATCTGGAGGTTTGACACTTAGTGGTCAGTGGATAGTTTCGGATGGACTGAATTTGTCTACATGTCTTCTTATACCCTTGATTTATATGTAACTGGATAAGTTGGGAGATATACCTGTATGCATGACTTTTCCATGTATGGATCCAGCAGTTTATCCAGAACTAAAATGAGTTTGTCCCACATGTACCTAAACCATTGGTCTTGGAAATGTCTATCTTATATTTTCCTTTTGAGTTACGCGATCCGATGTATCAGTGATCATGCATCACAAATAAAATATAACTGCTGACTTACCCTCATATCTGCTCCGCTGCTTAATGCTCAGTAATGCCCATTATCTGATGTTTTTGTTTAAATTGCATAGTATACATTCAATGTATATGAGTTGTATACCTCTTATGGTTATATGGATGTCTTGTGTGTATCAACCCTTATATGACTAGATATATTAGAAGTGAGTCTGTATAAATGGGCCTGTTTGGGTGATAATGCTGATATTTTGAAATCTGGAAAAGTAAAAAAATCTGATGTTACTGGGCCTGAATCATGTTTTCTGCATACTGAGTCCAATCACTTGATTAATATTTCAAGGTGTTTATTTGCTGGTAGGGGCCCGTCATCTGTACTGCCGTAGTTAGTACTGGCAGCGTGTGTACATGTATGCTTAGTGTAATATTTCATTTATTTTCGTATATGATGGAGTTTAGGATATTTACTAATCTTTTTCTTTCTTATTTTCACATGACATGCATCGGGAAAATAATCAAGAGTCTCGGTATGACACTCATCATGATCTCCGCATCGCCATCCACACTCTTGCCGCAGGGCTTCAAAACAACAATGGGATGGATGGCGTCGCCATCCGTTCTAGACACTACATCAACTCCAATCTCCTTCCTTCCTTGCTTATTTATTTATTATTGTTGTGATAAATATATTTGTTAACCTTGTAATTAATAGGATAATTAACTCTACTAGTCTTTGAATACATTGGAAGGGTAGTTTAAAAGATGAATTCATCCCTTATTTATTCTAGGTTCATCATATAAATCTAAATCTAAAATAATTCAATTAACCCTAGCTATGCTTTAGTCATGTAGTCAATATATCATTCCATATCTAATTCTTAAAGAATAAAATTTTCTCATAAACTCTTTATAAATATCATAGGAATAATTTATCACTCTTCTTATTATCACTAAACGTTTTGCATACACTTATAAAAGTAATTTCATAATTAACTTTACATATAAGAGTCTTAACCTTATATATACTTATAGGAGTAATTTATCATCTTTTTTTACTTTTGTCAATAAAGTAATTTCATGTCTTACAAACGCATAATTAACTTTACATATTTTTGTGAGTCTTATAAAACCCTTTTTTTTAATCAAAAAATACATTCTTTTAGATATTTGCCACATCCCTTTTACTTAAATAATTTTTCTAAAACATACATCTCTTAGCCAAATAAATTAACCTAGGTTTGAACGGACAACCGTAAGTTAGCGGATTCTAAAGGATGCCTAATCCCTTCCCTTTAGGATAATAAGGAACCCTTACTCAGAATCTTATTTAGTTTCACAGACCATTAAATGGAGTTAATGTTAACTTTAATCGGTTAGCATTTAGGTGTCCTAATTCACCCAATTAATTAGGTGGTGACTCTCTTAACATTTAACATTTTACATTTTGGGGAGGATAATCATTCCGTCGCGCATTCAAGCCTGAGAGTTCAAAATCGGGTGCGACAGCATGGCGACTCCACTGGGGAATTTTAGGTTCTTAACCATAACAAACATAGGTTAATTATCGGGCTTCATTTTTCTTTATTTTTCTTATTTGCTTAATTGCTTATTTTTGTATTTCACACTTATTTGCTTTTATGTTTTGTAAACTATTCTGCTTTACATATAAATATTTGCATATTGCCTTAACTGCTATTTGTTACTGCTTTCCTTGAACTGGCATTCCGCTCATATTTCTTCCACTCCGGAAAATTCACACTACCACACACTCACGCGCTGGTGTGCTTCGCGCACCCGCAAATTTAATTTAAAATATCCAAATTTTAAGAGAGTTGGAGCTTGCGCGGAGTTAGATCGGTTCGTCTGATCAGCCGCGTAGCCTTCTTACTCGAGTTGTCCGCTCGAGAACCTTGCGTCTAGTAAAGCCAAATCTTAGAAACTTAGGATAGAGCTATACCACCACTTATTTTAAGGCATGCATGCATTTACCCTAGGTGGGTCAATCCTTGACATTGACACCACAAGTAGGAAGACACCAAATTGGTCAACGGGTTTTTCACAACCCCGCGGCCCAACAGCATATTATGTGTTGCATAGTCATGATAAACGAAACCAAGCCTAAAAAAAATCGAAATGCCTAAGTTGGAAAATGCATACTCATTTTTTTTATTATTTACTTTTAGATGGAACCTATCCCTCATATCAGAATGGTAAATGGAATTCCGAGTAAATTGAGGATGTGGTGGTCAAAATTCGACTTAGGTAGTCAGATGGCAATCAGAAGGAGGTTAGGGTGCCTCATCTCATTATTCGACATCTCTCCTGATCAACACTTGGTCAGAGCATTGATCCAATTTTGGGACTCGGATCGAGTCGTCTTCAAATTCAGGGATTTCGAGATAACCCTCACCTTAGAAGAAGTCAGCTATTTTACTGCTTTGGCATATCATGACAGAAAACCAGTTATTCCGCATGGCCAGTCGGGGAAAAAACTCCTCCGTTACTTGGGTTTAAAGAATACCAGAGAATTGCGTTGTTTCGAAAACAATTGGGTTTCTCTAGACTACCTGTACGAGAGATATGGTTGCCGAGACGGGTAAAAGTTGTTTAAGAATGAATTTTGTTGCACTGCGGACCATTGGAGAGTTAGACGTCCTATTGCATTCGCTATGGCTTTCTTAGGGACCCTTTTATTTCCACTCAAGCATGGAAGGATTAGTACATGCATATGTTCAGTAGTTAGAGCAGTGTTCGACGAAGTTGGTGACAAACGGCTCACTTTGACGCCCATGATTTTGGCAGAACTGTTTAGAGCCTTGAACAGATGCAGAAGGGGTGAATCAAACTTCTTTGAAGGCAGTAATCTTATCTTACAAATATGGGCAGTAGAGCATTTCTATCAGCGTTCAAATATGACCGATGTATGCCACAGTGCAGACAACAAGATCTCCACCTTTTATGAAAGAACGAAGCGTTATGTGTCACCAGTCGGCATAGAGGATTGGTATAGATACTTAGCCTCTCGCAGTAGCAGTCAGATTCAATGGAAGTATCCGTTGCTTCATATCGTCAATAAGGTTTACTTGATACATAAGGGACTTTATTACATCAGACTTATAGGTCTCAAGGGACTGCAACCATATGCTCCATTGCGTGTACTCCGACAGTTCGGCCATACGCAAGTAATTCCTCTCATAGCTGACATGAGGGCCTCTGAAATCCAGTTCGGACCGGAATTCATCGTTCCCGAAGCCAATCAGATTCTTTATGAGTGGTATCATATTGATTAAATGGAAATTGAGAAGGACTAAGCAGGGATCTCCCCGGAGTATCAAGCATGGTTTCCAGACCGCACAGAATATAGTTCAGAAGGGGAGCAAGGCATTGAAGACATTAGTGCAAGGAACAGAATACGGGATAATCAACTCAAAGAGAAGGTCATCACTCCAGACATGTGGGTCCTAATGCACGATGCAGTACAGTACTTGGAACAGGCAGGGGCTATACCGAGGAAGACCTAAGCTTCACTATCACATCGGCAACATAGTTATAGGCTTTTTTTTTCATTGCTTTCTTATAAGTGTTATTTCAACTAGCTTTATTTCCAATAAAAGCATTTCAATGCAATGGCTTGGGTACATCTAACATGACTTTGCATATATGATGCTTAGGCCTACCTCTGGCATAATAGAGGCCCCTTGCATATTAGGACGCACTTTAATCTACTCTATTTGTTGAAGCTTCATTGTATGCCCATATGTTCTGCTATTCTGTTTGATGCTAACACATGTTTTGGATAAAAGGATTTTGCTGTACTACTCCCCTCCTCGGCTGGTTTGTGTTGGCAAGCACTGGCTGAACACCCATATTTCACAAGATCCAAAGCACGAGCAACAAAAATGAATGATTTAGGGGCAAACGAACAGGATGGCTTGGGACTCATTGCCATTCAACGAGAGGAACCAGAAACATCAGAAAGGGGGAATGCCACATCTTCCGACGAATACCTCACTCAAGTACTGCAATAAATGGCGGTCATGCAAGCAGAAATGGATCGACTCCGAGACATCACTAAGTTATACATAAGCCTCAATGCACAGCTACCCACACTTCCAAATTCACCGTCTTTTCGACGCCCTCCCCAACACCCAACAGATAACTCGCAGCCCCCCAATCCACAACACAACAACATACCTCCTCGTAACCCACTAACCCCAAATGACCCTAACCCGTACATACCTCAGCCCCAGATCATACAAACCACCTTGCCCACCCAAGACAACCAACCTGCTCAACCCGCACCGATGACATACCATAACAAACAATACGGACCACCCATATATGTGACCCATGCCCCACATCTCAACACACACATACCCATACCCCCTCCGGAGTTTGCTCAGTATGAAGAGATGGAGAAAAAGACAAGAACTGGGACAGATGAAAACATGGCTAGAGAAATCCATGATTTGAAGGAAGCCTTTAAGAGCCTTCAGGTGAACAAGGGCCATGAGGGATTAGAGTACGAGGACTTGTGCATGCATCCCCACGTCGAGCTGCCCGTCGGATATAAAGTACCAAAGTTTGACATGTTTGATGGCAAAGGTAATCCTCGTGCACATTTGAGATCCTATTGCGACAAGTTAGTGGGTGTGGGAAGGGATCAATCGATCATCATGAAGTTATTTATTAGGAGCTTGACTGGAGAAGCCTTGGATTGGTACACTAGCCAGGATCCAAGAAAATGGCGTAGCTGGGGGGCGATGGCACATGACTTTGTGGGCCAGTTGATTTAATCGCAACGTCTGGATAGATTCTACCTCATGAAATTGGAGAAAAAGTCGATAGAGACTTTTAGGGAATATGCGATGAGATGGAGGTGCAGCGTGAAGGTCCGGGCGTATGGCGAAATGACAACACTATTTGTACAATCTCTAAAGGACCCCACATACTATGAGAGGTTGATCAGCGTCATTGGGCGTAATTTTTCTGAAGTAGTAAAGATGGGAGATTTTATGGAAGAGGGAATCAGAACAGGTAGGATCACGAACCTGGCTGCTTTGCAAGCAACAAGCAAAACAATACAATCAGAGTCAATCGGAGAAATGAATAAGAAGAAAAGGGATGGAGCAGCCCCTGTCATGACGGTGCAACAACACAAACCAAATCAAACCCCGACATACCAACCCCAAACATACCAACCCCAAACATACCAAACATCCACGTTCCAAAACCCTCACTATGATCACTTTAGCCAAAATACTTCCCCATACCATCAACCTTCACCCGTCTACACCACCCAGCTAATATACAACCCGCCACGGGCATTCGCCCACACAAATCACTCACAATACCGACCAGCATATCCACCCCCACAACAATACCACGTACAAAACACACCCAGACCCCAAGCCAACACCGAGAGGAGGCCCACAAAACCATACACCCCGTTGGCCGAACTATACTCCCAACTATATGAAAGACTGAGAGCCGCTGGTTTTATACAGCCGATCCCAGGGCGAAACCCCAATCCACTCCCATCATGGCATGATGAGAATAAGCATTGTGCATACCACTCTGGAGCATCAGGACACGATACAGATGGTTGTTATTCTTTGAAAAACAGAATTGAGGAGCGAATCAAAGAAGGAGCTATTCGGTTGAAAGAGCCTTCCCCTAATGTCAACAACAACCCATTGCCAAATCACGACAATGCTGGCGTGCACATGATCACCTTTGATGATGTGTACGATCTGGAAGGGACCATCGTGCCAATCAAAGAGAAAGAGACAGGGGAATCTTCAGCCCATATTGCTCATGTGATTACCGCCAAGGTCAGGGCGCCGTTAGAAGTAGAGTTGAGCCGGCATAAGCCTCAAATTCCAGCCTTAGTTCCAGTTTGGAGCCACTCGATCAAACAACGGAATGAGGGTAAACAGAAACAAGTGGTAGAAGTTGCTTCGGCAGGGTCCGGACAACATTACGCATCTGTGGAAGTATCACGGAATATGCCCCAGAAAAAAACTGTGACCGAACCAGAAGTAGAGGAATTTTGGAGGAGAATGCCTACAGGAGACTATTCCATTGTAGAACAGTTGAGTAAAACACCAGCACAAATTTCTCTATTGTCATTGTTGATGAATTCCGTGAACCACCGGATCTCTTTGATGGAGGTTTTGAAAGAGGCTCATGTGCCAGCCGAGACTGCTGATGAAAACTTCTCAGCACTGATCGGGCAAAAATTAAAGAGGTGCAAAAGATAATCTTCCATGAGAATGAATTACCTCCTGAGGGTCGGGGACATAATAAGGCATTAAACATAACAGTCAAGTGTGCTAATAAGTTTATCTCTCGAGTCTTGATCGATGGGGGGTTAGCTGTTAATGTATGCCCTTTGGATACTCTTCGAACTTTAAGAGTCAACATTGGGAAACTCCGTGAGAGCTACACAAGGGTAAAATGTTTCGATGGGACCCTGAGAAGCATCGCAGGCGAGACTGACTTGACACTGCAGATTGGGCCCGCAGAGTTCGTGATAGAATTCCAAGTATTTGACATATCCACATGCTACAATTTATTACTCGGGAGGCCTTGGATCCACGTGGTCAGAGCCATCCCTTCCACTTTGCATCAAGTCTTGAAATTCATTTGGAATCATCATGAAGTTGTGGTTGAGGGAGACAAGGACAACACTGCTAACACCAAAAGGGCAATTCCAGTCATCGAGAGTATGGAAAGGCTGGATGGGTCTGTCTACCATATGAACAAGATCGTAGACGTTAGCAAGGCTAAAGGAATGTGACTACCCCACACTCCCAAAATGGTGGCCCGAGAGATGCTTAGAAATGGTTTCGAGCCAGGTCGAGGACTTGGACCAAAATTAGGGGGAATCACAGAGCCGATTCACCTGCCGGAGAAGAAGGACATTTTTGGCCTCGGATATCAGCCCACTGCCGAGGAGATGTTGTTATTTGATCACAGAAGGAAGGGTGAGTCTCATCTACCAAGACCTGTTCCACCCCTGAATCATTCATTTGTCAAAGCATACACTGCTCAGCTACCAGAAGAGGAGGATCTGAGCGTTACCGCGGAGGAGGACTTGAGGCCTTTTCATTTCGAGGAAGAAGCGAGTGTCATGCGATTTTGGAAGACTACACGGATGACCATACCATTTGGAGTGCAGAGCGGGAGATGTCTTGAGCAAGCTGGACTGTACCCAACACTGTTTTTTCACGAGTCTGGGTAGAATTAATAATTAGTCGCTTTTAAACAATTCAATTCGTATTTTTCTGAATTATGGAACACAGTTTTTATGAGTTTATTTCCCTTTTGAAGTTTTAATAACAAGTTATGTTTTAATCAACGTTCTTTATTCCCTTTCTTTCAGCATACAAAATAATATACTTGTCGATAATGAAAATGTGACATGTCATGAAACAAGCGAACAAAGTCAGAACTGCGAAATTAATCCAACAGAACCCGAAGGAAATTTTCCATTAGAGGAATTAGCGGAAGAGTTAGGAAAGTTCGAGGATAAGCCGAAACAAAATCTGGATGAAACAAAAACAGTGAACCTAGGAGATGATAAAGTCGTCAAGGAAACGAGGATCAACGTTCACCTGAATGCCGCACAGAAAGAAGATTTGGTGGCCCTATTGAAGCAGTATGTTGACATATTCACTTGGTCTTTTGATGATATGTCAGGTCTAAGCACGGACATCGTTTCTCATAAGTTGCCAATTGAACCATCATGCCGTCCAGTGAAGCAAAAACCAAGGAAAATCAAGCCGAATCAGAGTTTGAAAGTCAGGGAGGAGATCTCCAAATAATTAGTCGCAAAGGTCATTCGGGTAGCAAGATACCCTACTTGGTTAGCCAATATTGTGCCAGTAACAAAGAAGGACGGTAAGATACGAGTTTGTGTCGATTACAGGGATTTCAACAAGGCAAGCCCTAAGGATGATTTTCCCCTTCCGAACATTCATATACTCATCGACAATTGTGCGAAGCATGAGTTACAGTCATTTGTCGATTGTTTCGCTGGGTACCATCAAATCTTAATGAACGAAGAAGATGCAGAGAAGACCGCATTCACCACTCCGTGGGGGGTATATTATTATCGAGTCATGCCGTTTGGACTTAAAAACGCAGGCGCCACTTACATGAGAGCCATGACTACCATTTTTCATGATATGATCCATAAGGAAATTGAAGTCTACGTGGATGATGTCATCATCAAATCACGGAGGGCTACAGACCATTTGGTCCATCTGAAGAAGTTTTTTGAGCGATAGAGGCAATACAAACTGAAGTTAAATCCGGCAAAGTGTGCCTTCGGCGTCCCAGCGGGAAAATTATTAGGTTTCATCGTGAGCAGAAGGGGAATAGAGTTGGATCCTTCGAAGATAAAGGCCATTCATGGACTACCTCCTCCGAAAAGTCGCAAGGAAGTGATGAGTTTTCTCGGTCGTTTGAATTATATCAGCAGGTTCATAGCACAATCAACAGTGATATGCGAACCGATGTTCAAGTTACTAAAGAAGGAAGCTGCCACTAAGTGGACATTGGAGTGCCAACAATCCCTTGATAAAATCAAAGAGTATCTGTCAAATCCGCCTGTCTTGGTGCCTCCAGAACCCGGGAGGCCTTTGCTTTTATACTTATCCGTATTGGAAGATGCGTTCGGGTGTGTGTTGGGACAACATGATGAGACGGGAAGGAAGGAACAAGAAATATACTACTTGAGTAAAAAGTTCACGCCTTACGAAGCTCATTACACAATGCTGGAACGCACATGCTGTGCCTTGACTTGGGTCGCACAAAAATTCAGACATTATTTATTCGCATACACCACCTACCTCATTTCGAGGATGGACCCGCTCAAGTATATCTTTCAGAAGCCTATGCCTACTGGAAAACTTGCAAAATGGCAGATTATTTTAAGTGAATTCGACATCGTATATGTCACCCAAAAGGCAGTCAAGGGGCAAGCATTAGCAGATCATCTCGCAGAGAATCCGGTAGACGAGGAATATATCCCCTTGCGGACCTACTTTCCAGATGAAGAAGTGATGTTTGTAGGAGAAGACATCCTAGAAGAATATCCGGGTTGGAGAATGTTTTTCGATGGCGCCGCGAATTTCAGCGAGTAGGTATCGAGTCGTTTTGGTATCGTAAAGCAGACAACACTACCCAATATCAGCAAAGCTCAGATTCCCGTGCACCAATAATATGTCAGAATATGAAGCTTGCATACTAGGACTACGAATGGCTATTGACATGAACATACAAGAGTTGCTGGTCATATGGGATTCAGACCTATTGATTCACCAAGTGCAAGACGAATGGGCCACCAAGAATAGGAAGATACTTCCTTACCTACACTACGTGAAAGAATTGCGCAAAAGGTTCGTTAAGATAGAGTTCCGGCATACTCCGAGGGCTCAAAATGAGTTTGCAGACGCTCTAGAAACTTTGTCCTCCATAATTCAACATCCAGACAAGAACTATATTGACCCAATCAAAGTAGATGTGCTAGAGCAGCTAGCCTATTGTTCTCAGATAAATGAAGAATCAGAGGGCAAACCTTGGTATGACGAAATCAAGAGGTATCTCAAGGCAGGTAAGTACCCGGAAGGCATGACCAACATACAGAAGAAGACTCTTCGGAGGTTAGCAAACCATTTCTTCCTGAGCGGCGAGGTCCTTTATCGGAGAACTCCGGATTTGGGTTTGTTAAGATGTGTTGACATTCAAGAAGCAAACAAGTTATTAGAAGAGATACACGGAGGTATGTGCGGACCCCACATGAACGGTTTCACGCTAGCAAAAAAGATACTACGAGGAGGTTACTTCTGGATGACAATGGAAACAGATTGCATCAGTTTCGTGCGAAAGTGTCATCAATGCCAGATCCATGGCGACTTGATTCACGTGCCGCCAAATGAGCTCAATGTCACTAGTTCCCCATGGCCATTCGCAGCTTGGGGCATGGACGTCATTGGTCTTATTGAGCCGACAGCGTCAAATGGACACAGGTTTATCCTAGTGGCGATCGATTACTTTACAAAATGGGTAAAAGCATCATCGTACAAGTCTGTGACCAAGAAAGTAGTAGTGGATTTTGTTCATCACAACATCATCTGTCGGTTTGGAATTCCATACTCAATCATAACCGACAACGGGTCCAATCTCAATAGTGGTCTGATGAAGGAAATGTGTGAGAAGTTCAGAATCACTCATCACAACTCTACTACATATCGACCACAAATGAATGGAGCAGTCGAAGCGGCCAACAAGAACATCAAGAGGATACTGAGGAAAATGATAGATAACTACAAGCATTGGCATGAAAATTTTCCTTTCGCCCTCTTGGGTTACCGTACTACAATCCGGACCTCCACAGGAGCAACACCGTATCTCTTGGTTTATGGAACAGAAGCTGTGCTGCCAGCGGAGGTGGAAATACCATCTTTAAGAATCATCCAGGAAGCCGAACTAAATGAAGCCAAATGGATACAGAGTAGGTATGAACAATTGATTCTTATTGATGAGAAACGAATGAATGCGATCACGCATAACTTTACTGCAATGAATTGCGGAGCTTTTAATAAGAAGATACGACCAAGAAACTTCCAACCAGGACAACTGGTGCTGAAACGTATATTCCCTAACCAAAGTGAGGCGAAAGGGAAATTCGCGCCCAATTGGCAAGGGCCTTACATGGTTCACCGAGTGCTTACAGGAGGGGCCCTCATCTTAGCTGAAATGGATGGCGAAGTGTGGCCGAGAGCCATCAACGCAGATGCAGTGAAGAGATACTACATTTAGAGTGCTTTATTTTCCATGTAATTACTTTGCTTGTAATCGGAACTACGTGTGACCTGATTCCCTTGGAGGATACGTAGGCGGCCACATCGGCCTCGGTCCCGTCTTTAAATTTTTTAAAATTATGCGAATCGAACTACGTTCGACTGATTCCTTAACGGATCGTGGCGCCTACATCGCCTCGGTCACACCATTAAGAAATCTTCGTTTTGTCATTTTGCATTTTTAGTGAGTTGTACTCAGTCCTGTCATACATACAAGACAAATGAACGACATATATCCGACTCAGTTTCGTCAGTCAAAAAAAACTGGGACAATTTTAGGGACTTCGCCACAGAAAGACACCGACAAATATGATTCCATATGCTTGAAAAATCGACATAAACTGGGACAATTTTAAGGGTTTTACTACAAATGACATCAATGGACATGGTTAAATTACGCAGTGGTTCCGTGTCCCAAAATCGACAAATTTTAAAAGAGCTTCACCAAGAACGGAGCACCGAGAATATGAGAGAATATACCGCCAATTTCGGATAAGGATGTTCGCACTGTTTCACAACATGTCACTATTCAAAGATCGACATAATTTCCTACTAGTATATATAAGTATATTTTCTCAAGATAGAATATTTTCAACAAATGTTTTGACCGAGACTCGAAATCAGACAGGGGTTACATGTCCAGACAAGACAACGCGTGCAAGTATCAAGAGCCAACACAAATTGGCCGACCCCTCCCCGAACTCACAATTTTTCTTTGAGTGAATTTTGCAGGACAACAGGAACAAGGAGGACAACAACATTCCAATACAACAGATTCGCTCACAAAGTCCATCTGCAACAAGTCTACATCAAATACATCTCGCAAAAAACCGCATCTTCTTTACTCAGGCTACATCATTTACACTTTAATTATTTCATCTAGTTAACGCCCATACAAGGCGTCATTTGCATTTCATCCATACAAGACGATTCCATCCATACAAGGCGTCATTTGCATTTCGTCCATCTGAAGCGATAACGCCATATAAGGCGTCATTTGCATCTCGCCCATACAAGACGATAACGCCATACAAGGTGTCATTTGCATCTCGTCCATACAAGACGATTCCGCCACAACAAGGCGTCATTTGCATTTCGTGTATACTGTTTTATTCCGCCCATACAAGGCGTCATTTGCATTTCGTCCATACAAGACGACAACGCCCATACAAGGCGTCATTTGCATTTCGTCCATACAAGACGACAATGCCCACACAAGGCGTCATTTGCATCTCGTCCATACAAGACGATAACGCCCATACAAGGCGTCATTTGCATCTCGTCCATACAAGACGATTCCGCCCATACAAGGCGTCATTTGCATTTCGTCCATACAAGACGATTCCGCCCATACAAGGCGTCATTTGCATTTCGTCCATACAAGACGATTCCGCCTATACAAGGCGTCATTTGCACTTCATCCATACAAGACGATAACGCCCATACAAGGCGTCATTTGCATTTCATCCATACAAGACGATAACGCCCATACAAGGCGTCATTTACACTTCGTCCATACAAGACGATTCCGCCCATACAAGGCGTCATTTGCATTTCGTCCATACAAGACGATAACGCCCATACAAGGCGTCATTCGCATTTCGTCCATACAAGACGATAACGCCCATACAAGACGTCATTTTCATTTCGTCCATACAAGACGATAACGCCCATACAAGGCGTCATTTAAACTTCGTCCATACAAGACGATAACGCCCATACAAGGCGTCATTTACACTTCGTCCATACAAGACGATAACGCCCATACAAGACGTCATTTGCATTTCGTCCATACAAGACGATTCCGCCCATACAAGGCGTCATTTGAATTTCGTCCATACAAGACGATAACGCCCATACAAGGCGTCATTTGCATCTCGTCCATACAAGATGATAACGCCCATACAAGGCGTCATTTGCATTTCGTCCGTACAAGACGATTCCGCCCATACAAGGCGTCATTTGCATTTCGTCTATACAAGACGATTCCGCCCATACAAGGCGTCATTTGCATTTCGTCCATACAAGACGATAACGCCCATACAAGGCGTCATTTGCATCTCGTCCATACAAGACGATAACGCCCATACAAGGCGTCATTTGCATCTCGTCCATACAAGACGATTCCGCCCATACAAGGCGTCATTTGCATTTCGTCCATACAAGATGATTCCGCCCATACAAGGCGTCATTTGCACTTCGTCCATACAAGATGATAACGCCCATACAAGGCGGCATTTACATCTCGTCCATACAAGACGATTCCGCCCATACAAGGCGTCATTTGCATTTCGTCCATACAAGACGATTCTGCCCATACAAGGCGTCATTTGCATTTCGTCCATACAAGACGATTCCGCTCATACAAGACGTCATTTGCATTTCGTCCATACAAGACGATAACGCCCATACAAGGCGTCATTTGCATTTCGTCCATACAAGACGATTCCGCCCATACAAGGCGTCATTTGCATTTCGTCCATACAAGACGATAACGCCCATACAAGGCGTCATTTGCATTTCGTCCATACAAGACGATAACGCTCATACAAAGCGTCATTTACACTTCGTCCATACAAGACGATTCCGCCCATACAAGGCGTCATTTGCATTTCGTCCATACAAGATGATAACGCCCATACAAGGCGTCATTCGTATTTCGTCCATACAAGACGATAACGCCCATACAAGGCGTCATTTGCATTTCGTCCATACAAGACGATAACGCCCATACAAGGCGTCATTTACACTTCGTCCATACAAGACGATAACACTCATACAAGGTGTCATTTACACTTCGTCCATACAAGACGATAACGCCCATACAAGGCGTCATTTGCATTTCGTCCATACAAGACGATAACGCCCACACAAGGCGTCACTTGCATTTCGTCCATACAAGACGACAACGCCCACACAAGGCGTCATCTGCATCTCGCCTATACAAGACGGCGCATCATCACATCATTTCATTATATAGTATATACGATTTGACTACAACCACAACACAAAATTCACATTCTTACATTGTTTTGTTTTGACAGTTATGCACTAATGCTTCTATCTTAGCTTCAATCTACAGGAACTTTAACAAACTGCAAAAGATGGAGCACAACGTGGACCTACCTCTTACGGCGAACTGAGGTAATTTGTTGGGGAGCCAGACTTCCCAACAAAAGGCAAAAGCGGCCCCGAACGTCGACCTACTCTCTCCCAACATTCTAACACTACAATAACTCATTGTCACCATAGCTCGACACTGGGACAGATTTTAAATGCGCGTCGGCCCCACCTTTAGTTTTCAGACACCAACAACACATTGTTCCAATTCCGATGACCCAGACAAAATTGGCTATAAGTCAACGTCTTTGTCTGAAGATTCTTTCATCTTCTCCATACAAAGAGGGACAACTGTTGACACTCAATTTTGTCCATCCCCTTAAATCAATAACCAATAAATTAAACAATTTTCTTTTTTAGAACTGCAATTTTTACATCGCGAAATACACATAATAAGTAAGTTTAATAACGGTCTAGCATTATAAAATATTAAGCACTAATTAAATAGCATGCTCGCGTTTATTATTATAATAATAGCTTAGACTAATAAAGCACCTAAAAATAATTTAATCACAATTTAGATTTCATTTATCTACCATTAATTAAATAATACACCTAAACAAATACACAAATCTAATACCCTTAAAAAATCGCCCAGCCCACTCCCTACTTAGCCCAACTACCCGCAGGCCCAATTCCCCAAAGCCTTTATCGTCCCCTTCCCAGCCTTTACCCTAAAAGAAAACGAAGCAACCCTAGCAGCTTAAGAAATCCGCCGCATGCACCTCACCCTCGTTTCCATCGCCAGCCGGGATTCTCGCCGGAGAATCCGGCGAATTCTGAAGCAAATCATCCCACAAATCACACTTACCATAACAAAATCTTCCCTTCTGTTTCGAACCATCCGAGAATCGTAGTAAAATCCTCCAAATCATCCACACAGCCAGCTCGCCCTTACCATAACAAGAACAATACGAGAATCAACCCAAAAATAGCCCACAAATCCTAAACAAAACCAGTACGAATCGTCCCCTTGAATCAAGTCCAAGACTACCATATTGGGAATCAAATCGCAACGAATCAGCTTCAAATCGCACCAAGATTAGTCCCCCTCAAATCAAGTCCTAAACTTACCATAAATCGAAGCCTAACTAGGGACTATAAAGACCAACGTTTTGACATGCAATAGGGGCATCAATTATCGAGAATACCTACAACATCGTGCCTAGAACCCCTCTCTTTTCTATTCAATTTACTACTATATGTTCTGCAAACCAGTTCTTCACGAACTTTCCTTCGACGATTCTGGAAAACATTTGTCGTCGCTTCAGTTCGCTACCCACAAAAGGTCCGAAAACCTACTCTCTTTCTATTATTTGGTTATTTAATCGGTATTGAGTGCTCTGCATGATAATATCCATATGTTATTTTTATCGAATCTATTTTGACTTAACTTAGTCATCGTTTCCAGAAAATACGTTAGTTGTGGCTTTCAGTATTTGTGGTGTCGATTCTGTTTTAAGCATGTGTGCATTCGATCACGATTTTGTTTTCTATGGGTATGGTTAGGTGTATAACATTTGTATAAGGGTCATAAATCCATTTTTGTGTTGATTATCTGCTATTAATTTATGATTATCTAAATGTTGATTTGGATATTCTATTTTTGTATATTTTATGTCACAAGAGTGTGCATGTTCATGTGAACATTTAGATGCATGTTTAATGTTGTATTGTGTGGGATCTTTTATTCTATCTCAGGGTATTTATGGTTAGTTAAGTGAATAATACGATATTGATTCATCTTCAGGATCACGATCTGTGGCATTTAAATATCTGTTTGTTAACTCATTCAAACGCCCCTATAATTGAACGAAATAGTTTGTCCTGTCTCTATAGTCCTTTAAAATTTTCATTGAATTATGAGGAAATGTATGCTACCTGTTAAGAGTCAAGATATTTTGAGTCATTTTGTACCACTGTCCTGCCTAGTTTGGCTCCACTTAGACCATGCCTATGTTACCATTTGAACCATTTTTGTTTAGAGTATATGAATGTATGCTAGCTTGCCTAAGTTGTGTTCTTTCTTGGGATGTCATATTGATGGATATGCAGCATGAAGGTGACCACACATGCTTAATCAGACCATCAGTGGTTATGTATGATCTAATATATTGTTTCTAAGGAGTCATCTAACCATTTATGTATGTTGGTTATGTCTAATAAGCCATTATGCCTCACATATCCTACTAATGAAGTTATTTGTATGCTCAGTTTGTGGATACATTTGATGTACCTCCATAACTTGACATGAATCTGGAGGCTTGACACTTAGTGGTCAGTGGATAGTTTCGGATGGACTGAATTTGTCTACATGTCTTCTTATACCCTTGATTTATATGTAACTGGATAAGTTGGGAGATATACCTGTATGCATGACTTTTCCATGTATGGATCCAGCAGTTTATCCAGAACTAAAATGAGTTTGTCCCACATGTACCTAAACCATTGGTCTTGGAAATGTCTATCTTATATTTTCCTTTTGAGTTCTGCCAATCTAGTGTATCAGTGATCATGCATCACAAATAAAATATAACTGTTGACTTACCCTCATATCTGCTCCGCTGCTTAATGCTCAGTATTGCCCATTATCTGATGTTTTTGTTTAAATTGCACTAGTATACATTCAATGTATATGGGTTGTATACCTCTTATGGTTATATGGATGTCTTGTGTGTATCAACCCTTATATGGCTAGATACATTAGAAGTGAGTCTGTATAAATGGGTCTGTTTGGGTGATAATGCTGATATTTTGAAATCTGGAAAAGTAAAAAAATCTGATGTTACTGGGCCTGAATCATGTTTTCTGCATACTGAGGCCAATCACTTGATTAATATTTCAAGGTGTTTATTTGCTGGTAGGGGCCCGTCATCTGTACTGCCGTAGTTAGTACTGGCAGCGTGTGTACATGTATGCTTAGTGTAATATTTCATTTATTTTCGTATATGATGGAGTTTAGGATATTTACTAATCTTTTTCTTTCTTATTTTCACATGACATGCATCGGGAAAATAATCAAGAGTCTCGGTATGAGACTCATCATGATCTCCGCATCGCCGTCCACACTCTTGCCGCAGGGCTTCAAAACAACAATGGGATGGATGGCGTCGCCATCCGTTCTAGACACTACATCAACTCCAATCTCCTTCCTTCCTTGCTTATTTATTTATTTATTTATTTATTATTGTTGTGATAAATATATTTGTTAACCTTGTAATTAATAGGATAATTAACTCTACTAGTCTTTGAATACATTGGAAGGGTAGTTTAAAAGATGAATTCATCCCTTATTTATTCTAGATTCATCATATAAATCTAAATCTAAAATAATTCAATTAACCCTAGCTATGCTTTAGTCATGTAGTCAATATATCATTCCATATCTAATTCTTAAAGAATAAAATTTTCTCATAAACTCTTTATAAATATCATAGGAATAATTTATCACTCTTCTTATTATCACTAAACGTTTTGCATACACTTATAAAAGTAATTTCATAATTAACTTTACATATAAGAGTCTTAACCTTATATATACTTATAGGAGTAATTTATCATCTTTTTTTACTTTTGTCAATAAAGTAATTTCATGTCTTACAAACGTATAATTAACTTTACATATTTTTGTGAGTCTTATAAAATCCCTTTTTTTTTTATCAAAAAATACATTATTTTAGATATTTGCCACATCCCTTTTACTTAAATAATTTTTCTAAAACATACATCTCTTAGCCAAATAAATTAACCTAGGTTTGAACGGACAACCGTAAGTTAGCGGATTCTAAAGGATGCCTAATCCCTTCCCTTTAGGATAATAAGGAACCCTTACTCAGAATCTTATTTAGTTTCACAGACCATTAAATCGAGTTAATGTTAACTTTAATCGGTTAGCATTTAGGTGTCCTAATTCACCCAATTAATTAGGTGGCGACTCCCTTAACATTTTACATTTTACATTTTGGGGAGGATAACCATTCCGTCGCGCATTCAAGTCTGAGAGTTCAAAATCGGGTGCGACAGTACCCAAAACCCAAACCCTAAACCTAATCTCACACTATAAATAAAACAATTCCCTACCCTAAAAAAATCTGACCAGCCGCAAGATCTGCCCTCTCTCCCATTTTTTATTTTTTAAACCCCTCCCCTTCATCCCTTTTCGTCCGCCGCCATCCTTCGCCGGAGCTTCGAGCTCCGGCGAACAAAAAAAATTACCAGCCGCAACATACCCTCTCTCATTTCTTTATCGTCC
This sequence comes from Przewalskia tangutica, assembly GCA_029844215.1. Taxonomy (NCBI): domain Eukaryota; kingdom Viridiplantae; phylum Streptophyta; class Magnoliopsida; order Solanales; family Solanaceae; genus Przewalskia; species Przewalskia tangutica. The sequence continues at coordinate 9,876,728 of CM056739.1, read as the reverse complement.
AAACCAACCTTCACTCGCTTCACCCACTGCCTTGTCGCCACTGAACCACCGTCAAACCCACTGCTCCGTCGCCATCATCGACCCACTGTTCCCGTCATCATCATTGCCCCAACCCCGTCGCCATCAAACCCGTCATTGTCGGATAACCACTGGCGGCGTCGCTCCGGTGTGATACCATTGAAGTGACGCCGCCTATCTTCACCTCTCATCATCTCCGACGACGTGTTTGGTACCTTTATTTTGTTACAATTTTGTGTGTTTGTTGACTGTTGGACTGTTCTGATTTTTAATGGTGCCTAGCTTGAAATTTAAAATTTTCGGAGGCCTTGGGTGTGGTTCTAAATTTGGGATATGTTGCTGGTTGTTAATGGACTACTCTTCTTTTATTTTTTGGCAAGTGACCGGAGTTTTAAACTCCGGCGACCTTTATCCGGCTATATTTTTGGTATCTATTGTTTTACTATGGTGAACCAGACTGATTTTCTAATTTTGGTTCGTATCTCGTCGGAGCTAAATTCCGGCGAGCTTGTTGCTGCTGTCCCTACTGTTTCGTTGAACTATACTATTTCCGGCGATATTGTGACATTTCCGGTGACCTTGCCCGGATCTGTTACTGTTTTCGTTGGTTTTTGTACTCACTGTTCTTTTACTTTTGGGTTCATATTGTTTTGGCTATTTGACTACTGATTTTGGCCATGTTCGTTGAATGATTTTGGCTGGACTGATTTTTAGGTTGTTTTGCTACTGATTTTCGGCTATGTTGCTACTGGCTGGATTGTTTTGTTTAGGTTGTTTCGCTACTGATTTTCGGCTATGTTGCTACTGACTTTAGACTGATTTCGGCCATTTTGCTATTGATTTTTGGCTATTTTATCGGACTAATCTTTTGTCATCTTGCTACTGATTTTGACATTTGTTTTGCTGGTTAACTGATAACGAGCAAGGTACTACACTTGATTGGCCAATGAAAAAGTTATCCGTCGATTTTTGAGGCCTCCACAGTTGCAAAGACAAAAAATAAAATAAAATGAAGCTTTCTGGGCAATGAAGATTTCTTCCACTTACACCGGATAACCAACATGCGCTAGCAGGGCGAATTCTCGCAGCCGCACTTGTTAGGATGTCCCACTTTATTTTTATATATATCTGAGCCCTCCGTGTTTAAAACTATTACTGTTTTGGCGCGGATCTGAAGGTTTTATTTATTTTATTGTTTTAACAATATTGGCCGATGAAAGAATCTCCGTCTGATTTTCAAGGCCTCCTCTGTACAAAAAACGGATTTATTTTTGGCTTTACTAATAAATTCTTGTCATTGCTTTAAAGTTATTTATTCTATTACTAACGCTTTTACTAAGTGTTTATGCAGGTACCCGGAGATCGTCTTGTGCAGAAAGCCTAAAAAAGGGTTAAAAGATGTCCCAGAGTTTTTTATTTGATTTTAGCTTTATTATTCTGTATTGCATTCCTTTGTAATTGTAAATTATGAAAATTGCTTAGAATATGTAGAATAAAAAGGCAATAAATAATTAACCTAGGCTTGGACGGATAACCGCAAGTTAGCGGATCTTAAAGGATGCCTAACCCCTTCCCTTTAGGATAATAAAGAACACTGATCCAGAATCTCATTAATTTCGCAGACCATTAAATGGAGATTAATTGCAGTATTTTTATTGCAATAAATCAAGTGTCCTAATTCACTTAAATAATTAGGTGGCGACTCCTTAAAATCAGCATTATTGCTCCATCCAGGAAATCGCGCCAAAGAGCAACGTTGCGGATACCGTTCAGACCCCGAGGTAAAAAACGGGCGCGACAGCATGGCGACAATATAACGTTGCGAAATCTAGTTACTTGAATATGATATTTACAAATAAAATAATTTAATCATAATTGAAGTGAACATATTACTTCATCATGACAACCTAAGCGAGAAGACATATTTCAAGAATATGAGTAGTTGTATTCATATTAGCACTATTATATTTTGAATGCTTGAATTAGTCATTCATGGACCTTCGGATTCACAAACATATTATTGATATTTTTAATCTTTAAAAGTAGATTTTAAATTGAACAAAAATTAAATTCTTAGATCAACAAGAGTGATTTTTTCAAGTCGCCCCCTTTGGTGAGAACAAAAAAATGCGATTTTTCAAGTCGCCCCTTTTGGTGAAATTAAAAAGGGCAACTTTATGTGTCGTCCTATTTGCATTTTCAACCACGGCGATATATTTTAGTCGCCCTATTTGGTGAAATTAAAAAGGGAGACTATATGTCGCCCTTTTTGGTACTAATTAACAGGGCATTTTTTAGTCGCCCTTTTTTGTATTAATCAATCGCTCTCTTTGGGCGATTTGTTGTAGTGTAATAAGGTGTTGCTTCAAGTAAAGGTGCCTTTTCACCCTTTGGGTTCTATAAATCTCCTGACAAATTGTAGTGACATTCACAATCATCTCAGGGAACACCGCCTAGACGGCCGCAGTCATCGGTACACTAAAATCATCTGACCTGTAAGTTTGAATAACATTTATGCTATTAAGCGATCTAATTCATCTATTGTTTATTCGTGTATAGGATAAAATTCATGCATAAATTAAGCAAAGTAGTATCCATACAAGAAAGACAAATGATGGCTTAAACCCCAACTAATGACGTATAGCTTTTACAACGAGTATTTTCTCTCACGCAAACCAAATGAGCCGTAACAGTTCCCAGGTAAATTTAGAATGGCCAAAGCTGCAATGTCAAATAGCTTTACCTATTATCATTTTTTTTAAAAGAAACGCCTTTTTGTTATTGTGGATGAAGCCCCTGGAATCGTGCTCATATTCTGGGAACAACATCCCTAATGTCCATTATTGACTATGCAAAGCCAAGTACCCCGACAGGAAAATCAATAAGTTTCACAAATAACCTGTCCTCCAAGAGAAAGGCGGTCCGTAGCTCTCTCTCTCATATCGAATGTGTGATTTTGTATCTTAAGTTGATACCTGTATGTTGCAGCTTAAGAAAGTTGCCCAAATTATGCAATAACATCATTAGTTCATCTTTCTTCTAAAGGGTACATGAATTGCCTGAGGAAAAAATCTAATCCAATGAACAAAATGACAAAAAGCAAAAAACTCTAATTTGTACAAGGATTGCCTCCACTGATGCTATTATTATAGCCAGCACTACAGAGAATTAAAGAAGTTTGCTGTGATTATCGTCTATCGTCTGACATTAGCCAAATGTTTCTTCAGTAAAAACCATCAACTAGAGACATTCTCAGACGAAAAAGCAGGAGATAGTAAGAACTAAAGTAAAGGGTAACTGATAGTAGAACTAGTTAGCAAAAGACTCAGCATATATCACGAATCATTGCTATTAATAACTCAAAACAAAAGCAGTTAGGCTCACCAGATTCTAAATATTCATGAAAAGGATACTAGTTCTCGACAAAATTCTTGATATTTTTAAGCCACCAGATGTATTCCTTGGTGTCTTTGCTAATTACATACTCCAGCAAAAAGTTAGCAGTGCTGCCCGTCAGCCCTCTGACTTCAAGATATTCATAGAAAGACTTCTGTAGACTTTCATTTAGAAGTCTGAAAAGAAGACAACACAACTTGGGTAATCAATATAAGAAAGTGGCTCCAAACAAACTCCATCATACAATAGATAAGTACTTACGAGAAAGCAGGTCCTCTATAGTCTAGCTGATGGCTTGAAGTTTTTGGCTTCTTGATGGATACACCATAAATTGAAATTTTATTTGGGAAAGCTCTCACATCAAACTCAAGTGACAAGCCATTTTCTTTTGACACGGTGACAGAAAATGGAACACTAGGTTGTGGCTCAGTCTCTTCCTCGCTGTTAACAGCATCATCTTCAACATTTTCACATCTGGCATTAGGCATGTCTACTACAATATTTATGGTTTCTTCTCCATAATCCCTCGTAAGAACAATAACTCTTTTTCCTGCTTTATCTTGAACCTCAAAAGGAAAGTCATCTGGGATGTCTACAGCCTACATAAAGAGGAAATTTCAACCAACTGGTGCCAATAGGTGATAAAATGGGTTAGATAACACTCCATTCCAGTTTTAATACAGACAAATCGTGGATTGGTATGCGCATTTGCAATAATTTACACTTAACAGTTCAGCAGCTAAACGACCCACAGGATTTTTTTTTAATGGTGAGAATGCAGCTTGTGATGTATGAGTTATGCAGAGGTCATGGGTTTGAGCCTTCCACAGACAAAAAGCTAAAAAAAAATGATAGCAGGTAGCCACTTTTAGGATTGTTAACAGAATTATAGCCAACATTATGCGGCAAAGTAATTCAAAAATAGCAACATGAATGCCAGAAATTTTCCTACGGTTCGAAGTGCTGCAAATGAAACTCCAAGGCCATGTTCTGGAGTTCAAACTTATGCAAGTCAAACTGCTGCAGTGAAATATCAGGACCCTGTCCTGAAATTTGAACTTTGAAGTCAGAGTTAAGCAGCATAAAGCACAGAATATGAACTATTCTCATACTCAAACAATAACTTAAATTAGACGAAACAAAATAGTTCTTCTTTCGAAAACTCTTTTATAAAGCAATAATCTTCAATATCTTCTTTCAAAAATTCTTTTTTGTTCATAGGAAGATACTCTTTTGGCTTTCTTGGTTGTGTGATTGTTGGTACTTGGTTGAGCTGAGCATTTGAGCCAAGATCCGGAAACATCGCTAACGCGCCGATCTCATCTCCGGCGACTTCGCTAACGCGTCGATCTCCGTTTCTGGTTTGCTGCATTAGATCTCAGTCTTCTCAAGGTACTCTCACCGGCAGTTCGTCTCTCCGGTAGGTCGCCTCCTCCGACAGCTCATCCATTTCAGATCTGATCTGGTTGTTGGTTGGAAAGGTGCTTCAAATCCGGTTCTCGTTGGTTTCTCTCTTCTCCTTTCTCCATTTGTTCTTTTTCTCCTCGATCTACACAATTACTCGAGTTTTTGGTGAAAACTCAAATGAACAGTACTTCAAGTGCCGGTCAACAGTGATTTTTGCCGGCAAACAGGTTCAATTCAACTGGAGTTGGTACCTCCGGTTTGCCCGTATCCATTCCGTGTCCTTATCGTTATTGTTAAATTTTGCCGCTTCGCTGTATTGATTCGTGATTTTACGTTCTTGCATTAACCTTCTTGTCTTTAGTTATAGCATTCTTGGCGTAGTGGTTTTACTTGCCTCTAGATTCTTGTTAACTTGTGCTTTCACTTTGATCCCTTCCTGTTTTAGGGTAAACGTTTGAGTGTTTCCGGAAAAAAATGAAAGTTTTATAAAATGGAAAAACAATATAACTTAAACTTCCCATCTGCTCCTTAATAACAAGATTTTATAGCCATACAAAAGTTATGCCATGTCTAAGAACACAAGTTTTAAAAGCCTTAAACATGACATAATATTTGTGTGGCTATAAGGTTTTTGAAACTTGCGGTCTTAAACCTGTCATAACATTTGTATGGCTATAAAAGTTTGTTATTAAGGATTAGATAGGAGGTTTACGTTGAATTTTCTTTTCCAAATTTAGAAGACTTCCATTCTTTTTTAAACGAACTAAAAAGAAAATGACGTCACAAGTAAATTGAAACGCAAGGAGTACTACGTTGTATTCTACCTTGAACTTTTTGAACATTGATAAAATGTTAGGTGCTTAATTGTACCAAATTGCTCTGTCCTACAACCTTGAAAAAATACTTGTTGAAAGGAGTTTCTAAGTTGGGCATGGTGGGAAAAATTTGTTAGAAGAAAATCAGGAAACAAATCTGTAGCTTAGAAAATAAAGTTGCAGTTGTTGAATAAATGGAGATACAAATGGGAGAAGTAATTGGAAGGTGAAAAAGAAATGGTTAAATAAAAGGGAAAAGTTGGATTGTCAAGGAGGGTTAATCCGTTATATCCTAAATGAATACCCTACCCGTCCTTAAGCCTATTTTACAACAACAACATACCCAGTGAAAATCCCACCAACGTGGGGTCTGGGGAGGGTAGAGCGTACACAGACCTTACCTCTACCTTGGTAGGTAGAGCGACTGTTTCCGAGAGATCCTCGCCTCAAGATAAAGCATAAACACAAACAAAAGCAAAACAAGAGCAAAACAAGAGGAACGGTCAGACCCGGTCAAAACAATGTAAATCAGTATGAAAATGCTGATATAAAAAGCGAATAAGTCATGATAGCGCATTCTAAAAAGTAAGCAGTAACTAGCGCTGGTAAAATAAGCTAAACAAAGTACACTAAATGACACATAGCAGCATAAATCAAACTATAGGAGACTATAAAGTAATACTGCACATATTAGTATGATAGGCTAAGAGGGCCTACAATAATAACACTACAACTACCAGTTTGCAAGTGTAAATAGGACTACGCTCGACTACCTACTACCCTTCCACCCTAATCCGTGTCCTCCACAACCCCCTATGTAAGGTCATGTCCTCAGTAAGTTGCACATGTTTCATATCTCGTCTAATCACCTCTCCCCACTACTTCTTCGGCATACCTCTACCCCTCATGAACCCGTCCATAACCAATCTCTCACACATCCGCACTGGGGACTTTGTGTAAATCTTATGCACATGTCCAAACCATCTCAATATCGCTTCCCGCATCTTATCCTCCACCGAGCCTACCCACACTCTGTCCCAAATATCATCATCTAATTTTATCCCTCCTTGTATGCCCACACATCCATTTCAACATCCTCATCTCCGTAACTTTCATCTTCTGGATGTGCAAGGTCTTGATTGATCAACATTCAGCCCCATACAACATAGTCGGTCTAACCACCGCCCTATAAAACTTGTCTTTAAGTTTTGGCAGCATTTTTCTGTTACATAAGACATCAGATGCGAGCTTCCATTTCATCCACCCTGCCCCAATACGATGTGTGATATCGTCAACAATTTCTCCATCCCCTTGGATAATAGATCAAAGGTACTTGAAGCTTTCTTTCTTTGAAATGACCCGAGTACCAAGTCACCAAGCCTCACCTCCATGCATGTCTCAAGGTCGCTCCCGTTACTGAACTTGCACTCTAAGTATTTTGTTTTGTTCCTACTCAGCCTGAACCCTTTAGACTCCAGAGTCTGTCTCTAAACCTCCATCTTAGCGTTCACTCTGCTGCGAGTCTCATCAATCAGGACTATGTTATCTGCAAATAACATACACTATGAAACCTCCCATTGGATTTGTCGCGTCAGTCCATCCATTCTATGGTGCAGCTCCATCGTCACTGGGAAGTGTTTCGAGTCTCCTCCTATTATCCATACCCTGAGATTGGCTCCATCATACATATCCTTGATCGTCCTAGTGTACGCCACAAGTACACCTCTAACCTCCAAACATCTCCATAGAACCTCCATAGGGACTTTGTTGTATGCCTTCTCGAGGTTGATGAAAACCATAAGTAAGTCTCCCTTCCTCTCCTTTTACTGCTCCACCAACCTCCTAATACGATGAATGACTTCTGTAGTCGAACACCTCAGAGAAAAATCCTATTTTGATCTAGGAATGTGTAGTCGTGTGATTAAATGCTTAAATTATGGCGAAGTCCATGGTATTGCATATGTCACTCGTGAAAATCCTTCTAATGAGATTGTGATTCATGTCTCGTGTATTAGCTCCTTGCTATGTGATTAAGACAATTCATTCTTGAGAGGCACTAGAAACATAATGGATTAGATTAGTCGATGAACATGAGAATACGCTTTGATTAGGTGAATCTTGAGGTTACTTGAGTCACGTCTAGATTGGTATTGGTTGGTGGATTAATATCTTGGTAATGCTATAATGTGCTACTAATTGTTGGTTCCAACCAAAGTCAATGAGTCCCTTCGCTATGTTATTTTTAATTGAGTAAAATTTATGGAGAGTTGAGTATGTTTAGTTGCTTGAGGACAAACAATGGTTTAAGTTGGGGCTGTGATAAGTTTCAATTACTTATAGTTTTATAGTCTTTTAGTAAATGTTCGTGCTCAATCTTATTACAAGAAATGGACATAGGGATCAAATTTTGGTTAATATTACAGTAAATAAAGAGATATTCAGCATACTCATCCCTAGGAAAAAGTTACATTCCATTGCAGGTTATTAGAGACATATAATATCCCACTGCTAGCGCAGGATACATTATACACCGGCCTGCCCTTTAACCTACTTGTGGAATTACACTGGTATGTTGTTATTGGTCGATCCTATCATGATATTGAGGGAAGGGACCTTTACTCGGAAGAACCAAAATTAGCAGCAATTGAATTATGTGATTAAATTCAAACCAAACATAATGTATATCAGCATTCAAATTAGAGCAACTTACGCAGTCGTGGAAATCCGAATCTAGGGCAAATTTGATTTCTGAATCGATGATTTGGAGAAGAATATCATCAAAGGAGCTGTGTTTTCTCTTCTTCTTGACTGCGCTGGTGGAGTAGTACTGAAGCACCGGAATCGAGAAGCTTTCAGAAGCTCTGCCGTTATCGACGGCGTTGGCGGCTGCGGACAAATAGGATGATGTGGCAGTAGTGACGGAGCGAAGTGCAACAGGAATTGTGGATTTAGAGGCTCTGCCAATTGCACAGTATAGCGCCATACGAATCCTTTTGGCCTTTTGTATTTTAAGAAGCAAGGCGTAGGCCTTTGTCCCCCCCATTAAGGCGCTTTTATATTAGTGATCACCGCTGTTTGGACCCGCGCACGTGTGCCCTGACAGACCCTTTAAAAATGAAAAAATTTAGGATATTTTTTTTTATTTTTTATTAAGTAGGCTTAATCAAAATTTACTGTAAAGATTCATAATTCGCATGTGTTAGCTCAATTAAGGGCCAACTTTTACGAATTAGAACAGGACCCCCAGAGACGGCTCTGGTCGTGATATAGATTGATTGGGCACACATTTTAAATAACACTTTTAAAATTTATGATCTAAAATAAGTGTGGTTATAAATCATTTCATTAAATATTAAGACTCTAAAGTGCCAGATTTAGGCTTTGGTCCGAAAGGGTGTGGGTTCAAATCTCATAGCCGTCACAAAGTTATAACATGTTTTATAATATATTACTCCCTCCATCTCAAAATATTATGATATTTAAGTATGGGATTTTTTATTGTTGTTCAGAGGGCCAAATTATGTATTCATATATTTTTGTTTCGGTACCAATGGAGATAGTCGTTCATATGGATATAAAATGAAAATAAATATTAATAACATAACCTAAAGACTGTGTATGAAGTGTTTAATATTTGCGAAAGAGAACCTATGAGTATTGTATCATTTTAGCGCTATTCAATTCAACCATAACCTACTATTATAAATATAGTACCCCAAGCGATAGAATATGTGTGTTCCACGTACAGCAGAAGCAGAAGTTTTATATAAGGCTCGCCAATGGGCCGGGTCGGGCCCACTGAGATCGGGATAGGCGGGTTCCAGACGGAGTCGGGAAGGAGAAGAGGGGCTGGGGTGGGCCAGGCGGGACCGGTACTAGCGGGACGATACCGTGTCCCATCCCAGTACCGGTCCCGGTGGGCAGTCGGACGGGTCGGGTCGGGACGAGCGGGTTTTTTTGTTTTTTTAAAAAAAATTCACTAAATTAAAAATACTAAATTACTAACAAAGTAACATATAGTGATAGTCATATACTCATATTATACTATTATAGTATTATACTCATATATATATTTATAAACTAAATAATTAAACAAAGATAAGAAGAGTGTAAAAAAAATCATCACAAGACTGTTTTTGTGCCTCTTATATTATTAAGTATTTCATTTAAATATACAAGATTCAGAATTACAACATTGTAGTGTACTGTTGAGATTTGAGAGATTATAGATTGTAGGAAGATTTGTGAGAAATAAGAAGAGAAAATGAAGTATTTATAGTTGAAAAATTTGGTTAAAGTGTAAATATAATAACTTAGGGGTTAAAAATAAATATAAAGGGGGTAGGGGGAGTGGGGGAAGCAAAAAATGGCCGTTGCAATAACGGTCAAAATGTAAAATGGTCGTTATTGCAACGACTATTTTTGGCAAGTGGCGGGGCCCAGGCGGGGCCAGGGCAGTCGGATCTAGCGGGGAAGGTCGGCGGGACCATACCATGTCGTCGGTTCGAGCCGGACCGCTAAATTATTTTTAAATTTAAGCGGGGCGTGCAGCCAATCGGTCGACCAGATCGGCGACCACTAGTTTTATATAACATTCACTTGTAATCTACTTTGTTCGTTAAATTTTCCTCCATTGTGTAACATGTTTCACTTGATATAGTATGTCCTATATTTTTTTTGTTATCCTCCACTCTGTTATACATATTGTATATCACACAACAGGCTATAGCTAGTGTGCAATTTGGCAATTCCCATTTCCATGGATATTTGTTTAGTTTGGTCTAAATGTTACTACAATACATCAGAACTATTCGTTGCTTGATGACCATTAAGCTTAATTATTGGAAATGTTGATTTTGCAAGGAGATTCTAGTATAAGAATTGAAAGTATATTTACGTACTAGAGTCAATATGTATTAGGATAAATGTACTTTATATATATTTATATTATTATTAATGGAGATTAATATTTTGGCATTTGCAATTATTGAATTATTAGTTGATTGTTTATAATATTTTATAATATGCATCACTAGAGGTTACGTTGTTATTAATAGTGTGAGATATTAATATTATAACGTAACTCTTAAAATAGCCTCGACTAATGATCATCGAGAATGGGATATCGATGATATGTGATAAGTCGACATGTGATCTGCATCATATCCTTAGAGGATGTAGTATGTCTCACGTGCTACGAGTTACAGATACTCGTGATGGACACATGGATACTTTGGAAGTAGTAGTATACCCTGCTTATATATTGTTTGTTATACATGTCTAAAGTATGATCAGCGTGTGGGAGATAAAAGTTCTTAGACTTGAGGTCGATACACACCTTGTCTACAAAGTAGATCATGTCCTAAGCTCAAATGTCTTATAGGTTGAGATACGACTTGTATTGGGTATATTACGAAGTGGATTAAAGGTGGTAGTTGAGCCAAGATTAGGATTCATTCCTCGAACGTATATTCAAGAGAGCACTCAGTTTCTCAGTGATATTAGGTTGACTAAGTCGTTGGCCAACGCAATAGACATATCTAGGATATGGTCTTGTTGTTAACTAATATAGATGAGATATAAAGATCAAGCCATTTGGATAGACATTTGGCAAATCCTAAGCTTGATCGAGTGTGTCGTGAATGAAAGGATTTTATCTTCCCACATAGAGGTTCAGTTTACCAGATTCGTGTAACTAAACTTCACATATTGAGTTCGTTTTCCGGCGCCGTCTAGGAGTTCCGTGTAGACCCTAATGTGATTAGTGTCAATATGTGAAGGCGTGTAGGGTAACACTATGTCAATTGTTCCGTTGATCTAAGGATGTAATGAGAGAATATAAATGTTCGATTTATGATCGAGACATTTGAATGAATAATGATTGTTTAATTAAGTCGAGATTGAATTTCATATTTAATTAAAGCGAAAACGAGACGACGCCCCACACTGGACTAGAGCTGCGACGTCTGGGACAAAGAGTTGTGGCGCCATAGCCTCCTATCTAAGGTCATGTCCTCCTAATATGGGTTCTCCATAATCTCTTATCTAAGGTCATGTCCTCGATAAGCTGGAATTGCGACATTTCCTGTCTAATCACCTCCCCCAATACTTCTTCGAGCTACCTTTACCTCTTCTAAAATCGTCCATAGCCAACCTTTCACACTTCCGCACTAGGGCATCTGTGTCTCTCCTCTTTACATGTACAAACCATATCAGCCTCGATTCCCGTATCTTATCCTCCACCAAGGTTACTCCCACCTTGTCCCAGATATCTTCATTCCTAATCATATATCTTCTAGTGTGACCACACATCCATCATAATATTCTTATTTCCGTAACTTTTATCTTCTGAACATAAGATTTTTGGTAGCCAACACTCATACTATCTGACATAGTCGATCTACACCGCCACTTTATAGAACTTGGTGGCACGCCATCATGTGACCTCGGAAGTTGGCCTCTATTTCATCCACCATGCACTAATATGTGTACATTATCGTTAATCTCTTCATTTTCTTGTATAATAAACCCAAGATACTTAAACTACCTTTCTTCTGTATGACATGGGTACCAAGTCTCACTTCCACGCCAGCCTCATGTGGTACGTCACTGAACTTGCACTCTAAGTACTCCATCTTGGTCCTTCTCAACTTGAACCCTTTAGACTCCAGAGTTTGTCTCCAACCCTCCAGTTTATCATTAACTCTAATGCGAGTCTTGTCAATCAGGTCTATGTAATATGCGAATAATATACACTATGCACTTCACCTTGAAGTTGTCGCGTCAAACCAATCATCACAAGGAAAAATAAAAATGGGCTAAGAGCCGAGTCCTGGTGCAACCCCATCACAACGGGAAAATGCTCTGAGTCCCCTCCCACTGTCCTAACCCCGGTATTGGCTCTATCATGAATGTCTTTTATCATCCTAATGTACTGATGCACAATTTATACACACGCTAAACGCAAGTGCACGTATCGTGACAAGTAATATAGTCTAGAAGACCGAGTTATCGTCCTCAGGGATTAATGTCCAATTACCAACCTCTATTCTGTAGTATCTATTTGGTGACCGATATTTTGATGGTTTGTTTATAGCTATGATTATAGACGTTAACTAAATTACTTTACTTTACTTCAGATATGGTGGAAATAGGGCTTCCAAATACTATCCGCTCGCTTTACTCGTTAATGCAAATAATTAAGGTTCTTCTTCTATGTTGAGATAGCAGGTTAACTAAGCCATTTTATACTCGTATTGGGTAATATAAACACTCGACTGATGTAGAACTCTTACATCTTTCGATGACAAGAATGACTACAAAGGAGGATTAAGAGCAATAACTATTAAGCTACACAAGTATCGAGTACTTTCGTCGCGATTTAAACCTATGTTTATTCAACTATAGCATATTCACAATATCACTTTCGGTTGATTAGAAATCATATAAGTGATGATAATTAGTGATCAATTAATTACCAAGCAATCAAAATAATTATTGAATAAATCTCAACAATAATAAGTAGAAACCAAAATCTTGCATTAATTCATAAAACGAGTTTCAAGCGATTCGACATGGAAAACCCTAAATTAAGTTAGTTCCTAGCCATAGACATGCCAAGAACTAAAATAGTATCCAACATATACTAGAAAGAAATAAAGTAAAGAACAAGAAATTACTCAAAAATAAGACTCCAATCTTGATCTAATGTTGTGATGAATGGTAAGGTGTGGAACCTCTCAAAACTGACCTAAAAGGCCCTATTTATATCCTCAAAAACGTGTAAAACCTTTTCCTCTTTGGTTTTGGCCCAGTCCTATTCGGATTTGTCAAATTTCCCGCGTCGGCGCCACGGCCCCGCAATCGGCGCCACGACGCCGAAACTTCTGCGGCTGGTCTGCTTCTTGGGCGTCGTGGCTCCGCTGCTGCTGATGGGTTGGCGCCACGGCGCCGCCCTATTTCTCGCCCGGGTTGCCAACTTTTCAGCTTTTTGAGCTCTGGAACCTCTGTTTCTGCCCTCATTTCGCTCCTTCTTACCAATGTATCATTTTAAACCACTGTGACTCAAAAAAAAAAGAAAATCTATCCTAACACGACACATATTTGTACAAAAATGGGCAAAAGACTAACTAAAAATGACTCAAAAGGTGTATATAAAATACACCGATCAAACACCCCCAAACTTAACCTTTGTTCGCCCTCGAGTAAAGATCAAAAATAGAAACAAAGACACGAAAGAAAAGAAAATAAAATGACTCAAATACATTGATCAATTTTCTGCATCATTGTTACTTAGAAAAGCATGAAGGTTAGTAAAATAATATGCAAGAACATATAGCATGAATTTTTAGCATTCTAAACACTCAAGTCAGATATTTCGCAAATTCAATTTAATCATGCTTAATGGAAGTAATAATACATAACTATGCATGTTAATTTCAAAATCCTATGACATGTTCACTTGCTATTCTCCACTAATCATGGATACACTCATTAGAGATCTTCAGGGCTTTTCAGGGTTGTAATGTAGGCTTAGGCAGGGGTAGGTAAAAATAGGCTTTTAGGCTCAATCTTACGTACCATAAGCTCTTTTGCTTTCGATTCTTCCCTATTCTTTTGATTTTCTTTTTAACCTCATATCTATCTTTCCCCTCTTTTGTTTTGAGAGAATAAGGTGTCTGATGAATAGTAAGCACCCCCAAACTTAGGCTTTTGCCTATTTATGATTACTTTTCATTGGGGTGCATCAAAATTGTTCACTCTCTTTTTGTCTCTTTTCAACACTTTATATCCAAACACATCAATTTCTTCACTTATGGCACATGTATGTAATTATAGGGTGTCAAAGAAAGATCTTATTTTTTTAGGCTCAAAGGGGCTGACTAGTGATACAATTTTAATGTCAGGGATAGGCAAAAATGGTAAGAAAGGGCTAACAAAGAAATGCCTGAGTCATCTCCCTAACATGCATATCCTAACTATTTCGCCTCAAATAACAAGCAAGCAGACACATAGGTTTAATCACTAACAATGCATAAATCAAGCAAGTTACCCCAAATAGTTTGACTTCATGAATTTTTGGCATATCTAACCTAAGTGTTCAGATGGTTGCTTCTAATTCCATTGCATTATTCAACTTTACTTCACCAGACGTTTCAAATAACTACATCATGCATGATCTTAAAAAAAAAAAAACTTAGACTCAAATAAACATAGAAAATAACACAAAAAGACTCAAAAACACATCAAAAATAAACTAAGAACTCCCCCCCCCCCCCAAACTTAAATCACACATTGTCCCTAATGTGTGCAAGACTCAAAAATAAAAAAAAGACGGGATAACTTACAGACTTGGTTTAAAATGGTGGCGGCGGATAATGCATGTCAGATAACGTCAAAAATCTTGTCAGAATGAAAGAGGGAAATCGTTTCTAGGGCTCTTTATTTTTCAAATTTTTCATCGCGGTGCCGCGGCCCTGGGACCGGCGCCGTGGCGCCCAAACATCCGCGACCCTCTGAACTTCCGGAATCGTGGCGCTCTGAGATTGGCGTCGTGGCACCCAACTTCCTGCGGCTTTCTGCGCGCCGCGCCTCTCTTGGGAGCGCGGTCTGCAGCCGATTTCCTTCCTCTCTCACGTTTTCCGTCCTCCACTTTTTAGCCCTATACCTGTCATCACAACATGTAAATAATACCTTCCGTGAGACTGTTCTAACTAAAACTAAATTGCATAAATTTAAAAACCTTGGGTTGCCTCCCAAGTAGCGCTATCTTTAACGTCTTTTAACCGGACGCATGTTCCCATTCATTTTGGAATGAGATGGGTCACTAGGCTCATGTATTTCATTTCATTGATCAAATAGGATTTCAACCTCTGTCCGTTTACCTTGAATGGGGTTCCCTCTCCCCCTCTCACTTCAACTGCACCATAGGGGAATGCTCTTACAACATTGTACGGTCCTGACCAACGCGATTTGAGCTTGCCTGGGAACAACCTCAACCTTGAGTTGAATAAAAGCACTTGTTGTCCTACTTGGAAGTCTTTTGGGATCAACATCTAATCATGTCATACTTTGGTTCGTTCCTTGTAGATCCTTGCATTTTCATAGGCATTGTGTCTGAATTCATCCAACTCGCTCAGCTGTAGCAACCTCTTCTGCCCTGCTGCCTTGGCATCCATGTTCAGCTTCCTCATTTCCCAATAAGCCCTGTGTTCTAACTCTACTGGCAGATGACATGCTTTACCAAAAACTAACTTATATGGTGACATTCCAATGGGGGTTTTGAATCTTTGTTACGTATGCCCGTAGTCGTCGTCGATTTGATAGTCCAATCCTTCCTTGAGCCATCCACCGTCTTTTCTAATATGCTCTTCACTTCCCTATTTGAAACTTCTTCATGCCCATTCGCTTGAGGGTGATAGGGCAATGTGGTGCGGTGGTAGACTCCATATCGGGAAAACAGTGCATCAAGCTGCTTGTTGCAAAAGTGGCTTCCTTCATCACTGATAATGGCGCAGGAGTACCAAACGCGTGAATATATTCTTTTGGAGGAACCTTTGGGCGATCTTCTGTCATTTTCTTTAGTGGCTACCGCTTCTACCCATTTGGACACATAATCAACTACAAGAAGAATGTGCGATTCCCGAAGGGCGGCGGGAATGGACCCGTGAAGTCGATCCTCATACATCAAATAGTTCCACCTCAAGATCCCGTTCAAGGCATTTCATTTCGTCTTGATATGTTCCTGTTCTTTGACAACGATCACAACTCTTCACAAAGGTGTGGGTATCCTTGAAGAGGTTGGCGATAGAACCCACTTTGATACCCGGCGTGTTCTTGATGCCCCAAAATGTCCACCACATTGTAGGGTGTGACAATGGGTGAGAATCTGGTGAATCTCATCCTCTGGTATACATCTCCTGATGACTTGGTCGGCGCAATGCTTGTATAGCATTGGCTCCTCCCAATAGTAGTGTTTTACTTCAGAGTAGAACCTCTTCACTTATTGTCTTGTCAAGCCTAGGGGTACTACCTTGGCTGCGAGAAAATTAACAAAATCAGCGTACCAATGTAACTTAAAGACAACACTTACTTGAAACAATTGCTCATCTGGGAAGTGATCATTTATCTGCACATCCTTGGTGTTCTGGCTCTCTATGTTTTCAAGCCTCGACAAGTGGTCAGCAACTGAGTTCTCTGTCCCCTTCTTGTCACAGATCTCCATGTCAAATTCTTGTAATAGCAGAACCCGTGGATAAAGGCGAGGTTTTGCATCCTTCTTTGTCATCAAGTACTTTATGGCGAGTGGTGGATGTATACTATCACCTTATTCCCAATTAAGTATGGCTGAATTTCTCGAATCGTATACTATTGCTAGCAATTCTTTTTACGTAGTGGCATAATTCAGCGTGCATCATTAAGAGTTTTACTAGCATAGTAAATA
The DNA here is from genome assembly GCA_029844215.1 of Przewalskia tangutica. Classification (NCBI taxonomy): domain Eukaryota; kingdom Viridiplantae; phylum Streptophyta; class Magnoliopsida; order Solanales; family Solanaceae; genus Przewalskia; species Przewalskia tangutica. Next base: position 9,859,649 of record CM056739.1, on the reverse strand, counting down.
GATCTGAATACCTTATCGACCTACTGCAAGCCTTTGCTCTCACTGCATAATCACTTGCATCACACATTAGTTCAAATGGGAGCTCCGGTTTGGTGCAATGACTATGGATGCGAGATAAGTCTCTCGCGAGTGTCGAAAGCGGTCATGCATTCCTTATTGAATTCAAAAGCAACCCCAGTCATTAACAAGGTGGAAAAAGGTTTTGAAACTTTTGAGAAGTCATTGATGAATCTTCTATAAAAACCGACATGCCCAAGGAAACTTCTGACCCCTTTTGTTGATACTGGAGGTGGTAGATTTTCGATTACTGAAATCTTTGCTTTGTCCACCTCAATACCTTGGTTGGATATTTTGTGTCCAAAGACAATCCCCTCTTTTACCATGAAGTGACACTTCTCCCAATTCAGCACAAGGTTGGACTCTTCACATCGTTTCAACACTGCTTCCAAGTGCTTCAAACACTTGTCGAACGAGGACCCAAAGACCGAGAAATCATCCATGAAAATCTCTATAGTCCACTCCACCATATCAGAGAAAATTGCCATCATATACCTCTGAAAGGTCGCAGGTGCATTGCAAAGCCCAAATGACATCCTTCTGAATGTAAACGTACCAAAGGGGTAGGTGAATGTTGTTTTTTCCTGATCTTCTGGTGCTATGGCAATCTGATGATACCCTGAGTAACCATTCAAGAAGCAATAGTAATTGTGCCCTGTAAGTCTATCCAACATCTGATCTAGAAATGACAACGGGAAGTGGTCTTTTCTGGTTGCCTTGTTCAACTTGCGATAGTCAATGCAAATTCTCCACCCAGTAACTGTTCTAGATGGAATGAACTCATTCCTTTCGTTGGTCACTACTGTCATACCATCCTTTTTGGGTACCACTTGCACCGGACTCACCCATGCACTGTCAGAGATAAGATAAATTACCCCAGCATCAAGCCATTTCATGATTTCTTTTCTGACTACCTCCTTCATGTTTGGATTCAGTCTCCTCTGTGCCTCAATGGATGGTATGCTGTCCTCATCTAGACTGATCTTATGCATCACTGTTGATGGACTTACCCCCCTTATGTCTGCTAATGTCCACCCAATGGCACGTTTGTAAGCCCTCAGTACTCTCAGCAGCTTCTCAACCTCCACTGTGAATAGATGACATGAGATTATCACTGGTAAAGATTGATTATCACCTAGATATTGGTACTGCAGATGATCTGGTAGAGTCTTCAACTCTAACTCTGGAGCTTTTTCTATGGATGGTACTGATCTCTCCGGCATCTGCCCAAGCTCTTCATATCTCTTCTTATCACACTGCTCATAAGAATTCATCCAATTTGCATACTCCATCAGATTCGGGTCATTGCCACTACATCCCATCGTGTCAAGATTCTTCTCAAGCGTCGGCATTTACGAACCCATTTTCCGACGCTTCTTCGATCACATCCATGGCGGCGATTGTCACTCGCTCTGGGAAGGTTCTTTGCTAAAAATATTGAAAATCACCTCTTCTTCTTCCACACGAAGTCTCAACTCACCTTTTCGAACATCAATGAGTGTATGTCATGTGGCTAGAAAGGTTCTGCCAAGGATAATGTGGATCATGTCATTATCTCTCATGTCTAAGATGATGAAATCAGCGGGAAAGATGAACTTGTCCACCTTAACCAACACATTCTCGATGACTCCTCTAGGGTGGACGATGGAGCGGTCATGTTACACCCCGTAATTCGAGTACATGTTAAGAGAATGTACGTAAGGAATCAGGACTTAAAAATTTGAACGAAAAAAAGAGTTGTTAATTCTAAGGGAAAAATCTTCAGAACCTCGGGAAGGAAAAATGTTTGTCGGTAAGAATTGGGTTCTCAGAATTGTTATTTGAGACTGATGGAATTTATCGGAACTATGGAATTTTATTTTCGGATTTGGACACGTAGGGCCCACCCGAGAAATCTTACGTTTTGTGGGGCCCATAAGGTTTCCGATATTTTGACCAATTATGGAAATTTCGGGAAATGAATTTTATGGACGAATGGGAGGGCGACACGTGTCACCCCACGCGTGGCTTGATCGATTTTGTGGACGAGTTAAGTGGTCAGTGACGAGTTAAGTGGTCTTGTGACCAAGGTTAAGTAGTAATGTGGATGATCAAGCTTGAGAAAATTGACCAAGTCAACTAAGTCAAGTTGGCACTAGATATTTAATCTTCTTCCTCCAAACCCCACAAGTGTTTTAATCTTGAAAAATCCAAACTCCACACTTAGAAAAAATTAGAGAAACTTTGAGCATGAGAAGAAAGCTCTCGGGTTTGGCATCTTCCACACAAAAAAAACAATCGTTTGTGGTTCATAATTCACAATACTTTAACCCAAGGTTCCTAGGGGTATTATAAGGATATCTCAATAGAAAGATCCCGGAAAAACGACGTTTTCACGTTAGTCGCAAGATGAAAACCTAAGTTGTTTTCATAAGTTTTGATTGGAAATGGAAGGGAAGTTGTTTGTGAACTTCTTAGGGCTTAAAATAGTGGATTGGAGCGTGAAGGAAAGGAGTTAAGATTTCTAAGGAGCGGCTTTAAATCTTGGAGTTATATAAGGGCTTATCAAGGTAACAATCTTGTCGTTTTAATGATTGAAGATTACTTATTGTTGTAGTTATGGATATAAACAAGAATGAGATATATATAATGAAGATTGATAAGTGTTATGGATATTGGAACCACAAATCCGAAACTAGCATGTTTAGCCTTTGAGATTGCAATTCAATTTGGTTATTAGTTTAGTCGTCGCATGTTATATAAAGAAGGAATTATAGTTGTTAAAGTTGTTTATGACTATATAACATGTTAGACTTAACAACTTGGATTGAAAAAGAATTGGGAAGGACTTAGGATTTGTTATTATGGTGGCCGAATGCCCTTATAAATGTTGGATTGTTTTATATGAATTGTGGGGCAGAATTTTACACGTATTGTAAGGCGTGTAATCCCCTTTGATTGGTTGATGTGTTGAGCCTTAAATGTGGCATATTGGTTATTGATTTCGGGCCTTGAAAAAGGTGGAAAAGTACGTAGAAACAAAGTAAGTGCTGCCAAATTTTCCGTAGAATAAGAGACCGTATACTTAGTATCATTCTACGTTAGAGACTAGAAGTTGATAGTCGTGTTGTGGTCATTATAGGTTGACAATTCTACGTGCAGCGTATTCGACTTAGCTTGTGGATTAAGCCGAAAAGGTATGTGAACCATCTCCTATTCTTCTAGCATGATTCCTTATGGTAAAGTAAGTAAATCCTACTCCTTAAATGATCTACTCCTTGATTGTACTTGGATTGCCTAATATAGAAGTTGTTCTATATACTTCCTTGATTGTACTTAGATTGCCTAATATAGAAGTTGGTATATATACTTCCTTAATTGTACTTGGATGTCCTAATATAGAAGTTGTTCTATATACTGCATTGATTGTACTTTGGATGTTTAAATTGGAAGTTGTTATAATCCATTCTCTTGATAAAATTTGGATTTTCAAAAGTGAAAGTGTTTTACTTGAAGTACTTAGAGTCTTAAAAAGGAAGTGGTTCCTAATCTCTTGGATAGTGCCTTAGTTCCAAAACCTAAAGGTTGTTATAATGGCTTTATGTGAAGTTAGTTATAACGGCTTTAGGGGAGTCAAAGAAGTGATTTACTTAATTGATTTAAAAGAGGAGAAATGACATGATTTAAAGAGAAGTAACTTGTTTTAAAGGTGTGAGTTACTTGGGATTTAAAAGTAGAAGCTACTTGATTTCAAAACCTTGAATTGAAGTTTTAAAAGTGTAGTTTGATTTGAAAAAAATAGAAGTGGCTTGATACTACAAGTGTTAGTGTAATAGGGGTCATAAATGAATTTGGCTTCATTGTAGTACATAAAAGAAGTGACTAGAATATAAAGAATGTAAGCCACTTAAATTGAAGAATATGTAACTTGATGTTGCAAGGCTAGGGCCTTGGGATTTTATGAAAAAGGTAAAGAACGTGCGGCGGACGTACTTAGTACTTTGGCTTGATTAAATGAGAATTATTCTATTTGTGCCTTGATAGTACTTTGGCTTGCTTAAATGAGAATTATTCTATTTGTGCCTTGATAGTACTTTGACTTGCTTAAATGAGAATTATTCTATTTGTGCCTTGATAGTACTTTGGCTTGCTTAAATGAGAATTTCTCTTAGTTTGTTAAAAAGGAAATGCATGGTGTTGTATTGGTTTGTGTAAAAAGGAAAGACATGGTATTGTCTTGGTTTGTGTAAAAAGGAAAGGCATGGTATTGTCTTGGTTTGTGTAAAAAGGAAAGACATGGTAATTGTCTTGGTTTGTGTAAAAAGGAAAGACATGGTATTGTCTCGGTTTGCTAAAATGATGGTTTATTCATTTATAAATAAAGGTCAAGAATGGTTTGCTTGCATATGGGTTGCTCATATAGACATTCGTGCAAGTGTCGTATTTCCACATCTCCGTGTCCCTCCATAAATGGCCGGTAACTTGGTTCAAGAGATATCATGGAGTAGCTCCCCATTGTGTGAGTGGTACACACTCATGGCGGGTCGGATAGACTCGGGCGGGTTAAATTCCCGGGATATAAGACATGGATTAGCTATTCGTGATGCGAGTATCGTGTACCGATCACTCATTGCGGGTCCACAGGACCTATGCGGGTGAAATAGTTCCTTGTGGGTGAAATAGTCTTATGATAGGTTGCATTATAATACAGAGGCTGGTTGACCACAGCGCGACGCCGTGTTTTGAAACGGTAGTGATTTCATTAATGAAAGGGTGCAGTGTGTTTATGACTTAAAGTGGAACAGTTAATCTCATTGTTGAAGACATAACTTAAAAAGGTAAAAATGATTGGATTACTCTCATGTTTGCAAGGTTCAGTGTGTTGTTGTTCTGAGTTATCATACTTACTTCCTGTTATATGTGGATTGTGTGATCTCATTTCTGATCTTATTGTTTCATATACTTGGTACATTCTTCCGTCTTGACCCGCTTTCTCGGAAGCTGCGTTAAATCTGCGCGAGTTTAGGTACACAGTGCGGTGATCTGCAAGTGTAGTACCCTTGCTCAGAGTTTTGGATAGCTCCATTTGTTCGGGAGCTTATCATTTTGGTATAGATCCTTCAGTACATGTGATCAGTGTATTTTATATACACCTTTTGAGTCATTTTTAGTTAGTATTTTACTCATTTCATTTATGTTTAGTATAATATTAGGATCGTTTTCCTTTCTTTTGTGTCACAGCGGTCAGAAATGGAGAAATGGCGAAAAGGAGATGAAATGAGCATAAATGAGATGGAATTGCACACTAAAAGGGCCAAGAAATGAAGTCTAAAAAGTTCCAGGAATTATAGAGGAGATCATACGAAGTCCGGACGAAAAAGAACAGCAGCGGAATTCGCGAAAACGTCACGAAGCGGCGCCCAATGTTTTGAATATTCCAAAAGTTGCTGATCTTGTATGCGCGCTGAGTTCTGCGAGCGCGGCGCGGGATTTTATGAAGTTCTGGGCCAAATTTGACATGTTTTCAGAATCCTAAAAGGATAATTTTCCTACATAAAGGGATAACTTTTCCTACCTTAAAACCCTTACCTAAAAGGATTCTAATAACTTTTCCTACCTACAAATCCTTAACCCTTCACCTAAAGGATTCTTGGTCTATAAATAGTCTCTACATCATTAGAAGAATTCATTCTCCATTCCACCATTCACCATTCTACATCCATCCATCCACCAATCCATCTTGTAAATATTCCACAACACAACCCTTGGATGCTAGAAGGCTTGGAGACTCGTTCTTGAGTATTTTCTTTTCTTTCTTTTTGCTTTATTTATTTCAGTTCATGTATGGAGATTGTATTAGTTCTTAGCGTGACAATGGCTAGAAGCTAATTACTTTATTAGGGATTTCCTTGTGATTCACTTGAAACTCTATTCATGAATTAATATATTAGTTGATTTCTTCTTCACTTATTTAAGATTTATCCAATAGTTGTTTTGAATGCTTGATAATTACTTGATCATTAATTATCATTATTTATATGATTTCTAATCAAACTTCGAAAGGAGGAGGTTGTGACTATGCTGTAAGTTGGGTAGACATAGGTCGGATTGAGGATGAAAATACCTCAATTACTTGTGTAGCGTTAATAGGGGTTTAAATACCTAAATTCACGCGAGTTGCGTGAAGATTAACATGGTTTTTGTTCTTAATCCTCATATAGAGTCATCCTTATCACCGAAAGGTAGAAAGGAGCGCTACTGGGGTTGAGTGTTTATACAGCCTTAACGGGAGTATAAAACGGATTAGTAAACCTGCTATCTTAATGTAGGAGAAGAAGTCAGTCTAATTGTATTAAGAATTGAATAGAGTGTATAGTTGATGATCTTGGAAGCCCTAATTATCCATCATAACTGATTTAAATCAAAGTATTTTTATAATTAGTTTATTTCCTGCATTATTAGTTAGAATTCCAATTCAATTTACGTTAACCAAATAGATACCATATGATAGATAACCGGTACTTGAAAACCAATCCTTGAGGACGATATTCGGTCTTACCTAGACTATATTACTTGACACGACAACGTGCACTTGCGTTAAAGTGTGTGCATAAATCGCGCATCAAGTTTTTGGCGCCGTTGCCGGGGATTGGCGTACTTTCAATATCGATTTATCTATTCTTATTTCTAATTTCGTTGCTCCAGAAACTTGTTCTGCGATCATTTTTTTATCACTTTTTTTTTGTTTTTCTTATTTTGCAGGTTAAATTCACCAAAAAAAAAACGAAAAAAAAATTTAAAAAAAAATAAAAAATAATAATAATAATATCAGGACACATGGACTACTACTATCAGAGACAGTGGAGTCATCAACAGCAGCGTAACCCACAGATTTCAGAGGAAGATCGAAATGAGTTGCAGGCAGGCATACTTATGCTCACCAAGTGCCAGGCTCAGTTTATGGCTGAAACAAGAGTGTCCTTCAGAAATTTGGAGACACAAATAGGGCAACTAATGGATAGGATGAGCGAGCCTGAACCACACCCAGCTGTTGAGGAATCTGGCGAGATAATTGGTGTAGATAAGGAAAAGGTTACTGAGATCCAATCATTCATCTTTTTGGATTCCTTGGAAAATCTTTTTCTTGTACCTATTGTAGAAGAAACACCACCAACTATAATTGTTGATCCCCAAATAGAAAGTCCATACCTTCAAGGGAACCCCCTAGAGTTGAGAGATGTAGGGAATTTCACCGACCCCTACATTATAGAGAGCCTAAAAGACAAGTCTATCTTGTGTACTTGGGGGATAATTTTATGTTTGAGGCCCTTGTTTGAACAAATGGTTGTAGGAAAAGTGAGACCTGCAACAATAACTCTGCGGATTGCAAGAAGTTCGCAGAAGGATCCAATGGGCACTCGTAAAGGTTAATTGCGTCCGGCTAAAAGACGTTAAAGACAACGCTTGTTGTGAGGCAACCCAATGTTTTTAATTATGTTATTTTAATTTCTGTCTTTAGTTTATTTTATTTTTGTCTTGAACAGTCTCACGGTCTTGGATTCTTGTTTTGTGTTGTTGGATGACAGGTGGACTGAAAGCTAAAACCGAGGGAAAAGGAGAAAAAACGCTGAAAAAAAGGAAAAAGCGATCGTCATGTACCTGAATTCAGTAGTATTCGTGCAAATTCCAGGATTTTTCCTCCTAGACCTCCGTTATGACCGCTGTGTTGTGTCAGTAAGTTGTCCATATATATTTTCTTTAGTGTTGCACACATTGGGGACAATGTGTGATTTAAGTTTTGGGGGGGGGGGTGTCTTATTGTTTTTGATATTTTTTGAGTCTTTTTTTTTGAATTGTTTTTGTGTATTCTTGGGTCATAAATTTGAATTGTTTTTGTGTATTCTTGAGTCATAATTTTTTTCTTCTTTTTGAGTCATAATTGTCTGTCAAAGATCATGTATGCTGTAGTTACTAGAAACACCTAGTGAAGTAAGGTTGAATAATGTAATGGAATTAGAAGCAACTATCTAAACACTTAGGTTAGTTATGCCAAAAACTCATTAAATCTGTCTATTTGGAGTTTCTACTTGAATTGTGCATTGTAAATGATTAAAACCTATTTGTTATGATTGCTTGCTATTTCAGGCGAAACAGTTAGGATATGCATGTTAGGAGAGATGACTCAGACATTTCTTTGTTAAGCCAATTCTTACCACTCTTTTCTATTCCTGACACTAAAAATATCCCTAGTCAGCCCCGTTGAGCCTAAACATTGAACTTTTTCTTTGACACCCTATATTCCCACACTTGTGCCATAAGTAAAAATGTGAAATAGTTGAAATAAATTGTGTTAAAAAAGAGACAAAAAGAGTGAACAAGTTTGATGCACCCCAATAAAAAAGTAATAAGAAATAGGCAAAAGACTAAGTTTGGGGGTGCTTGTTATGTATAATACACGTCACTCTCTCAAAACAAAAGAGGGGAAAGGATATATATGAAGTGAAGAAAGGAAATCAAAAGAAAAGGGAAAAATTGAAAAGCTAAAGAGCTTATGGTACACGAAATGAGCCTAAATGCCTATTTTTACCTACCCATGACTAAGCCTACATACAACCCTGAAAAGTCCTGAAGATCTCTTAGATGCATATCTAGGATTAGTGGAGAATAGCAAGTAGACATGCCATAGGATTTTTGAAATTAACATGCATGATTCAGTATTTTGACTTCCATTAAGTATGATTAAAATGAGTTTGCGAAATATCTAGCTTGATGTGTTTATAATGCTAAAAATTCATGTTATATGTTCCTGCATATTATTCTGCTAACCTTCATGTTTTCTAAGTAACACCAATGCAGCAAAGTGATCAATGTCGTTGAGTCTTTCTATTTTCTTTTTCCTTGTGCCTTTATTTCTTTCTTTTGATCTTTGCTCGAGGGCGAGCAAAGGTTAAGTTTGGGGGTATTTGATCAGTGTATTTTATATACACCTTTTGAGTCATTTTTAGTTAGTATTTTACTCATTTCATTTATGTTTAGTATAGTATTAGGGTCGATTTCCTTTCTTTTGTGTCACAACGGTCAGAAATGGAGAAATGGCGAAAATGAGATGAAATGAGCATAAATGAGATGGAATTGCATACTAAAAGGGCCAAGAAATGAAGTCTAAAAAGTTCCGGGAATTATAGAGGAGATCAGACGAAGTCCGGACGAAAAAAGGGCAACGAAACGGAATTCGCCAGAAAAACGTCACCGGGCGGCGTGATGTTACGAATATTAGAAAGTTGCTGATCTTGGTCTTGGCCGATCTGCGAGCAGCGCGCCCGGCGGATTTTATGTAGTTCTGGGCCAAATTTGACATGTTTTCAGAATCCTAAAAGGATAATTTTTCCTACCTAAAGGGATAACTTTTCCTACCTTAAAACCCTTACCTAAAAGGATTCTAATAACTTTTCCTACCTACAAATCCTTAACCCTTCACCTAAAAGATTCTTGGTCTATAAATAGTCTCTACATCATTAGAAGAATTCATTCTCCATTCCACCATTCACCATTCTACATCCATCCATCCACCAATCCATCTTGTAAATATTCCACAACACAACCCTTGGATGCTAGAAGGCTTGGAGACTCGTTCTTGAGTATTTTCTTTTCTTTCTTTTTGCTTTATTTATTTCAGTTCATGTATGGAGATTGTATTAGTTCTTAGCGTGACAATGGCTAGGAACTAATTACTTTATTAGGGATTTCCTTGTGATTCACTTGAAACTCTATTCATGAATTAATATATTAGTTGATTTCTTTTTCACTTATTTAAGATTTATCCAATAGTTGTTTTGAATGCTTGGTAATTACTTGATCATTAATTATCATTATTTATATGATTTCTAATCAAACTTCGAAAGGAGGAGGTTGTGACTATGTTGTAAGTTGGGTAGACATAGGTCGGATTGGGGATGAAAATACCTCAATTACTTGTATAGCGTTAATAGGGGTTTAAATACCTAAATTCACGCGAGTTGCGTGACGATTAACAGAGTTTTTGTTCTTAATCCTCCTATAGAGTCATCCTTATCACCGAAAGGTAGAAAGGAGCGCTACTGGGGTTGAGTGTTTATATAGCCTTAACGGGAGTATAAAACAGATTAGTAAACCTGCTATCTTAACGTAGAAGAAGAAGTCAGTCTAATTGTATTAAGAATTGAATAGAGTGGATAGTTGATGATCTTGGAAGCCCTAATTATCCATCATAACTGATTTAAATCAAAGTATTTTTATAATTAGTTTATTTCCTGCATTATTAGTTAGAATTCCAATTCAATTTACGTTAACCAAATAGATATCATATGATAGATAACCGGTACTTGAAAACAAATCCTTGAGGACGATATTCGGTCTTACCTAGACTATATTACTTGACACGACAACGTGCACTTGCGTTAAAGTGTGTGCATAAATCGCGCATCAACATGCTTTTGTATAGTTATGGGTACGGCGGGGCCTTGTCCCGTCATAGTTCAGTAAAACTCTTAGAGGTCTGTATTCATATGTGGGATTGGACTCGTGTACAGTGTAGTACTTTTTGATTATGTATATTATATGACAGCCTTGTCGGCTCTGCCTTTGCATGTTCGTTGGTTTAAAAAAAAAAAGAGGTGTTATTTATTTCCGCGGTTTACTTGTGTTATTTAGGTAGGAGGGTGCCCAGGTAGGGCATCGGTCACGGGCCCGGGGTTCGGGTCGTGATAGAGTGGTATCAGAGCAGTCAGTCCTCGGAATGTCTACAGACCGTGTCTAGTAGAGTCTTGATTATCGGTGTGTTGCGCGCCACACCCATAAACAGGAGGCTACAGGACATTTAGGATTTGGTTTCTATTCTTCTCACTCTGAGATCGTGCCATAGAGATGTGTTATTAAGATAATCCCTCTCTGACGTATTATTGTGTTACAACTATGCCTCCAAGGAGGGCAACAATCGCCCAGAAGGGCAAAACAGTAGCAGGAGCTACCAGTCAGACTCAGAGAGTTGATAGGGCTCATGCCCAGGGTATACCGGATATTGTGCCACAGTCGGCGAGTTCTTCTACGCTAGGTTTTGAGGCCCCAGCACCAGAGCCTCCAGTTTCTCAGTTAGGGGAAAACTATAGGGTCATAAAGGAAGCATTTATGTTATTGACCAAGATAGCGGTGATACAGTTTCATCAGCAGGAGGTTATTCAGCCAGTACAGAGGGTAGAGAGCCAACACGGAAATCAGCGTAAGAGGGCTAGACTGGTTGGTTATCCCGGTGAGTTTTTGGACGAGCAGCCTCAAGGCGAAGTGAGATATTGTCGACCTACCTGTGACATACCCCCGTAGCTCACATGTGGGAGATTAGACCCCACAAGGTATTTAGGAGCCGGTCCGAGTTCCAGGGTTCGAGGTTTTCAGAGGAGCAGAGGATTTTCTCAGTCGAGGCCACTTACTCCTCAGTGTTTCCGATGTAGTAAGCGTCATATGGGGAAATGCCGTTATGGCACATATGTTTGTTTTTATTGTGGCCGTCCGGGCCATATGCTGAGGGAATGTCCGTTTAAAAAGAGCACTGGTGAGGTGGCTCAGCCTATGAGGTCGGTGATTGGTTCTTTTTCTTCTACAGATGTGCTCCCCCAGGGCGGGGTATTCAGATGTCAGCCAGCCGTGGTAGAGGTCAGGGTGAAGTTTATAGTTCTGGCGGTCCTTCTAACCGCATAGATGACGTGGCTACTGGGCAGGATCAAGAGGCAGCATCGCATGGGGTTACATGTATATTTCGATTCTTTTGAATCATACATGTATTGATAGATTCAGATTCCGCTCTAGCGTATATATTTCCCTTTGTTGCTAGTAGTTGTAAATTGATAGCACCACCAGAGGTAGGGATACTTTCATTAGTAAAGTGAAGAGTGAAGAATGTTGACAAGAATGATAAAGTGAACTGAGACTATAGTTGTGTAGCGTTCACAAGTTGTAATTACCCCATAATAGTGTAAGACCGATAGTGGAGGATGTAAAGTAGAAATACTTCGTCCTAGGTGATGAGCCTCTAGTGAATGGAAGGATAGGGTGAGAGGTATCTTTAGATAAGAGAGATATTCCTTTCAGACTAAGAATGAGAAGTTAAGTGTGACGATGGGTCGGGTTGTGGACCAAATTCGGGTCAACCGGTAGCATGGAATGAAGTGGTGCCAGTTGGAAATGGTCCCGCTATGTGATAGGGTCACGAGGATGCGAGACCCAAGTCTAGTTAATCGTTGTACGAGTTCGTGGACGCGTTCCACCGGAACCAGGTCGTGAGGGCCGAGAAGAGCCTTAACGGAAATTCAAGCAACATAATGGCCAAGTTGGATAGTAGCTCCAAGGATTGGAGAACAGAAACAATATTTGAAATTTTGTACCTATGCTCAAATAAATTTGGAAGTACGAGAAGGTATGACAAGTAAGAAAAGGAAGAAACAAGGGTTAAAAGAACTAAAGTGGTTATAGTTATGAGTAATGAATGTGCGTAGAGAGAATCCTTTTTAGGCCATGAGTGGAGGTTAATTGTGATGATACACACGCCTTGGGTTCAGTGATACTGTACATAGGTGCTCGTGATTGAGATACTACTAGTATTAGAGTTTACACCGGTTGGTAAACTAAGCTAGGCAGATTATAGGATCATGCCCAACTAGTAATTTGACTAAGTGAGACAGAGAAGGGAAGTAGAATAGGGGAAAACATCAGTTAGCTGAGTGGGAGTCCAACTGAAGGGTTCAGATAATGTTAGTCCCATGACTTAGAATACGACAGGGCCATCCCTTTATACGGGAAAAAGAAAGGAACCTCTAAAGATCCCGTTTTGAAGACTGTAACCTTCGAGTTTTGTGAGAAGGGACCGCGGATGGAAGGTCCATTGCTAGGTATAAATATGATATATGGGGGTCGTGTGTGGCATCATTGGTCTTGTGGAGTATTGATTGATAGGCATAGTAAGGAGGCTATGCCGGAGTTTGTATAGCTTGAAGACCGACTAAGAACATTCGGGGATGAATGTTTCTAAGGGGGAAGAATGGTACACCCCGTAATTCCAGGACATGTCTAAGAGAATGTAGGTAAGGAATCAGAACTTAAAAATTTGAACGAAAGAAAGATCTGTTAATTCTAAGGAAAAATCTTCCGAACCTCGGGAAGGAAAAATGTTTGTCGGTAAGAATTGGGTTCTCAGAATTGTTATTTGAGACTGATGGAATTTATCGAAACTATGGAATTTTATTTTCGGATTTGGACACGTAGGGCCCACCCGAGAAATCTTACGTTTTGTGGGGCCCACAAGGTTTCCGATATTTTGACCAATTATGGAAATTTCGGAAAACGAATTTTATGGACGAATGAGAGGGCAACACGTGTCACCCCCCACATGGCTTGATCAATTTTGTGGACCAAGGTAAGTGGTCAAGTGACCAAGGTTAAGTGGTCTTGTGACCAAGGTTAAGTAGTAATGTGGATGATCAAGCTTGAGAAAATTGACCAAGTCAACTAAGTCAAGTTGGCACTAGATATTTAATCTTCTTCATCCAAACCCCACAAGTGTTTTAATCTTGACCCTCCATTGTGTTATATATGCACACTAGTAGCAAGACAAGTCTCCACACTTAGAAAAAATTAGAGAAACTTTGAGCATGAGAAGAAAGCTCTCGGGTTTGGGCATTTTCCACGTAAAAAAAATTCATTTGTGGTTCATAATTCACAATACTTTAACCCAAGGTTCCTAGGGGTATTATAAGGATATCTCAATAGAAAGATCCCGGAAAAATGACGTTTTCACGTTAGTCGCAAGATGAAAACCTAAGTTGTTTTCATAAATTTTGATTGGAAATGGAAGGGAAGTTGTTTGTGAACTTCTGAGGGCTTAAAATAGCGGATTGGAGCGTGAAGGAAAGGAGCTAAGATTTCTAAGGAGCGACTTTAAATCTTGGAGTTATATAAGGGCTTATCAAGGTAACAATCTTGTCGTTTTAATGATTGAAGATTACTTATTGTTGTAGTTATGGATATAAACAAGCATGAGATATATATAATGAAGATTGATAAGTGTTATGGATATTGGAACCACTAATCCGAAACTAGCATGTTTAGCCTTTGAGATTGCAATTCAATTTGGTTATTAGTTTAGTCGTCGCATGTTATATAAAGAAGGAATTATAGTTGTTAAAGTTGTTTATGACTATATAACATGTTAGAATTAACAACTTGGATTGAAAAAGAATTGGGAAGGACTTAGGATTTGTTATTATGGTGGCCGAATGCCCTTATAAATGTTGGACTGTTTTATATGAATTGTGGGGCAGAATATTACATGTATTGTAAGACGTGTAATCCCCTTTGATTGGTTGATGTGTTGAGCCTTAAATGTGGCATATTGGTTATTGATATCGGGCCTTGAAAAGGTGGAAAAGTACGTAGAAACAGAGGAAGTGCTGCCCAATTTTCCGTAGAATAAGAGACCGTATATTTAGTATCATTCTACGTTAGAAACTAGAAGTTGATAGTCGTGTTGTGGTCATTATAGGTTGACAATTATACGTGCGGCGTATTCGACTTAGCTTGTGGATTAAGCCGAAAAGGTATGTAAACCATCTCCTCTTCTTCTAGCATGATTCCTTATGGTAAAGTAAGTAAATCCTACTCCTTAAAAGATCTACTCCTTAAAAGATCTACTCCTTGATTGTACTTGGATTGCCTAATATAGAAGTTGTTCTATATACTTCCTTGATTTTCCTTGGATTGCCTAATATAGAAGTTGGTTTATATACTTCCTTGATTGTACTTGGATGTCCTAATATAGAAGTTGTTCTATATACTGCCTTGATTGTACTTTGGATGTTTAAATTGGAAGTTGTTATAATCCATTCCCTTGATAAAATTTGGATTTTCAAAAGTGAAAGTGTTTTACTTGAAGTACTTAGAGTCTTAAAAAGGAAGTGGTTCCTAATCTCTTGGATAGTGCCTTAGTTCCAAAACCTAAATGTTGTTATAATGGCTTTATGGGAAGTTAGTTATAACGGCTTTAGGGGAGTCAATGGAGTGATTTACTTAATTGATTTAAAAGAGGAGAAATGACATGATTTAAAGAGAAATAACTTGTTTTAAAGGTGTGAGTTACTTGGGATTTAAAAGTAGAAGCTACTTGATTTCAAAACCTTGAATTGAAGTTTTAAAAGTGTAGTTTGATTTGAAAAAAAATAGAAGCGGCTTGATACTACAAGTGTTAGTGTAATAGAGGTCATAATTGAATTTTGGCTTCATTGTAGTACATAAAAGAAGTGACTAGAATATAAAGAATGTAAGCCACTTAAATTGAAGAATATGTAACTTGATGTTGCAAGGCTAGGGCCTTGGGAATTTATGAAAAAGGTAAAGAGCGTGCGGCGGACGTACGTAGTAATTTGGCTTGATTAAATGAGAATTATTCTATTTGTGCCTTGATAGTACTTTGGCTTGATTAAATGAGAATTATTCTATTTGTGCCTTGATAGTACTTTGGCTTGCTTAAATGAGAATTATTCTATTTGTGTCTTGATAGTACTTTGGCTTGCTTAAATGAGAATTATTCTATTTGTGCCTTGATAGTACTTTGGCTTGCTTAAATGAGATTTCTCTTAGTTTGTTAAAAAGGAAAGGCATGGTATTGTCTTGGTTTGTGTAAAAAGGAAAGACATGGTATTGTCTTGGTTTGTGTAAAAAGGAAAGGCATGGTATTGTCTTGGTCTTGGTTAGTGTAAAAAGGAAATGCATGGTAATTGTCTTGGTTTGTGTAAAAAGGAAAGACATGGTATTGTCTCGGTTTGCTAAAATGATGGTTTATTCATTTTATAAATAAAGGTCAAGAATGGTTTGCTTGCATATGGGTTGCTCATATAGACATTCGTGCAAGTGTCGTATTTCCACATCTCCGCGTCCCTTCATAAAGGGCCGTAAAATTGGTTCAAGAGATATCATGGAGTAGCTCCCCATGGTGTGAGTGGTTGATGCGCGAAAAGATGCACACACTTAAACGCAAGTGCACGTTATCGTGACAAGTAATATAGTCTTAGCAAGACCGAATATCGTCCACAAGGATTAGGGTTCAAGTACCAACTATCTATCTTTTGGTATCTATTTGGTAAATTGATATTTGATTTTGTGGTTTATAACTACGAATTATAAAGGCTAATTTAACTAATGAGTTTACTTCAGTTGTGATGAGAATAGGGCTTCCACGTCTCCTCATTATCCTCTTATGTCACTTATTAATGCAATAACTTATAGTGTCTTCTTTTGGAGAAAGCGGGTTCACTAAATCGTTTTATACTCCGTTATTATATAAACACTCGACCCAGATTGCACTTACCTACCTTTCGGTGATAAGGATAACTCTATAGGAGGATTAAGACTAAGAACCTAGTTAGCGTCACGCACAATGCGTAAAATTAGGGTTGTTAAGCCTCTCGTTAACGCTACATAAATAATTGAGGTATTTTCATCCCCAATCCAATAATGTCTACCCAACTTACAGCATATTCACAATCCCCTCCTTTCGGAGTCTGATTAGAAATCATATAGTGATAATTAGTTGTCAATTAACTACCAAGCATTCAATTTAATTATTGGATAGATCTCACAAGAAGAAGAATAACGATAAGCGTCATTAAATCATAACATAAGTTTCTAGAGATTCAACATGGAAAGCCTATAGAGGAATTAGTTCTAGCCATTGACATGACAAAACTAATTCCATGTTCTTCATAAACTGAAATAAAAATAAGAAAAGGAAAGAAAATTTACTAAATTATGGTCTCCAATCTCCAAGCAAGAAAGCCTTGTGTTGTGCACGAAGGGGAACCCTTAAAATCTGCCTAGGGTTCTCCTTTTTAGGCTGAAAACCGCCTCTCTCTTTTCCTTCAGGCCTGGCCCAGAATTTCGTCCAAAACCTGATTTTCAGCGTCGCTGCGCCGTGGCGGAACTCGTGGTCCTTCGGGTGATTTGGCGCGCGGCCACTCTTGTTGGCATGAGGCGCGCGCTGGGTCTGCGGCCTCTCGGATGTTGGGCGCGCGGCCCCATTGCAGGAGGCGCGCTAGTGCAGGTTCGACCTCGTTCGCCACTTTCTCTGTTTTTTAGCTCTGGAACCTCCTCTTTTGCCCTCTTTTAGCTCCTTTTCCGCCATTTGGCCATTTTAACCACTTTGACTCAAAAAAAAGGAAAACTATCCTAATACGATACTTATTTGTACAAAAAGGGACAAAAGACTAACTAAAACTGACTCAAAAGGTGTATATAAAATACACCGATCAGTGGTACACACTCACGGCGGGTCGGATAGACTCAGTCGGGTTAAATTCCCGGGATATAAGCCATGGATTAGCTATCCGTGATGCGAGTATCGTGTACCGATGACTCATTGCGGGTCCACAGGACCTATGCGGGTGAAATAGTCCCTTGCGGGTGAAATAGTCCTATGATAGGTTGCATTATAATACAGAGGGTGGTTGACCCTGGCACTGGCATGGCCTTCATGTTTTGAAACGGTAGTGATTTTATTAATGAAAGGGTGTAGTGTGTTTATGAGTTAAAGTGGAACAGTTAATCTCATTGTTAAAGGCATAACTTAAAAAGGTAAAAATGATTGCATTACTCTCATGTTTGCAAGGTTCAGTGTGATGTTGTTCTGAGTTATCATACTTGCTTCCTGTTATATGTGGACTGTGTGATCTCATTTACAGTACTTATTGTTTCATATACTTGGTACATTCTTCGTACTGACCCCCTTTCTCCGGGGGGCTGCGTTCATACCGCAGGTTTAGGTATACAGTTCGGTGATCTGCAAGTGTAGGACCCTTGCTCAGAGTTTTGGATAGCTCCATTTATTCGGGAGCCTATCATTTTGGTATAGATCCTTGATGTGCTTTTATGATTATAGATGCAGCGGGCCTTGTTGTCCCATCATAGTTCAGTAAAACTCTTAGAGGTCTGTATTCATATATGGGATTGGACTCGTGTACAGTGTAGTACTTTTTGATTATGTATATTATATGACAGCCTTGTCGGCTCTGCCCTTGCATGTTCGTTGGTTTAAAAAAAAGGACGAGGTGTTATTTAGTCCTGGGCGCCACGACCCTGAGATTCGGCGTCGTGGCGCCCAAACCTCTGCAATGTTTCAGGATTATCAGCGCTGTGGCGCTGCTCAGTGGCGCCGTGGCGCTGCAACTTCTGCGAGAAATTTGGGCCGTTCTTTTCTGGACACATTGGTGGTGAGTTTGCTTCCACTGGTTCGCCATTTCTCAGGTCAATCGCCTGACATTGCTCTTTTATATTCTCTCTAATATGTTCAGGGTGATTCCCTTGTATTCTGTTGCTTAGCATGCCCGCGATTTGTCCTATTTGCGTTTCCAAATTCTTTAGGGACACTCTCGTCTCATCCATGAACTGAGTTTGGTGCCTAGTTAGCCTGAGTATGGCTGCTCGTAGCCTATCCTGCTCTTCCTGTAGGGCATGGGGGTTGCATTGCTGTTGATAGTTCTGTAACCCTTGATAGTGGTAATCCATGTTTGCAGGGTCCCTGAGATGAATCAAAACCAACAAACGGATCACGGCGCACGGTTCCAAAATAAAATAAAATAAAAGAAAAATAAAAACCAAATTAGAAATTAAGAATAGATAGAATGATATTGAACTACGCCAATCCCCGACAACGGCGCCAAAAACTTGATGCGCAATTTATACACACGCTAAACGCAAGTGCACGTATCGTGACAAGTAATATAGTCTAGAAGACCGAGTTATCGTCCTCATGGATTAGTGTCCAATTATCAACCTCTATTCTGTAGTATCTATTTGGTGACCGATAATTTGATGGTTTGTTTATAGCTATGATTATAGACGCTAACTAAATTACTTTACTTTACTTCAGATATGGTGGAAATATGGCTTCCAAATCTCCTCGACTATCCGCTCGCTTTACTCGTTAATGCAAATAATTAAGGTTTTTCTTCTATGTTGAGATGGAAGATTAACTAAGCCGTTTTATACTCCTGTTAAGATAATATAAACACTCAACCCCAATGTAGAACCCTTCTATCTTTCGATGACAAGATTGACTACAAAGGAGTATTAAGAGCAATAACTTATTAAGCTACACAAGTGTTGACACCCAATTTTGACCCTCTCGTCCAATCATTAACTATAAAATTACATTAAATTTTCCAAATAATTTTAACAATGTTATAATAATAAAATGCAATAATAAAACATTAATATACGCATAAATAAGCGATTTAATAATGACACCGCATTCACCTTGAGTCTCACGTCCGCATTCGTCATTTTAATAATAAGCAATTTCATTAATATTATTTGTAATTTAAATTAATTTTAATCTAATACATGCGTTTTAATAATAGCGTCGCATTTATAAAAGCATTAAGCAATCCTTAAATATCATATCTGCATTTAGCATTTAAATAATTTAATAATAATCTAAACCCCATTCAATTTTAATTTAACATCGCAAAATACACATAATAAATAAGATTTTAATAACGACATCGCATTATAAAATATTAAGCACTAATTAAATAGCACGTCCGCATTTATTATTGTAATAATAAAAATCCAAACTAAAACTAATAAAACACCTAGGGTTGTATTTAAATAATTTAATTTACCACTAATTAAATAATACACCTAAAACTAATAACACACTACCCAAATTAAATACCTAATACCTAAACTCTACCCAACCCAAAACATACCAGCAGCCCACTACCGAAGCCCACAACCCGCTGGCCCATCACCCCCAGCCCTTATAACCTCCCCATCATCCAAAAACAGATGCCCTAAAAGTAAAATCCCTAAACCTTCTTCATCCCTAGCCGACACCCCACTGCTTTCGCCAGATTTTCAGACGGAAAATCCAGAAATCCTTCATCTCCCCCATCCCATTAATCTCGTGAAGAATTAACTCACAAATCAAACAAATCTACCCAAATAAAAACTTACCATAAGAAGCTTGTCGAATCTGTACCAAAATCTCGCCCGAATCTCTCCAAAATCAAACCAAATAACCCATCGATTTCTCGCCCTATTTATGCATCCCGAAAGGGGTATAAAGGGGGGAACTTTGATAACACAAGGGGCATGGGTCGATAGCAGTCCAGACCCCCTCTTTCACCGTCAAAACCAATCAATAGACACATGCAGAGGAGAGTTTACACAGGGGAACCCCCCTTAAGATCGAGAAAGCATAGGAAAAAACCCTTAGAATAGGTAGGCATCGGTTTCTACAGAGGAGAACACGAAAAACATAGCAGTTAAGCAGCAACAATCAAGAGCACTTAGAGTAAAACGAGTAAAAATCGACCAATATCCAGAAAAATAGAACAATCAGTAGCCTCAACCTCGAAGTTCTGTTTGCAAAGCAGAAACTTCATCCCTCAAATCGCATCGCATCGCAACTCCGAGTGGATCGACGACTTGATACGCTGCCTCGGTTCGCTTCCCGGAGAAGGTAAACTCATCACATTTCCAACTTTCTGTTTAAATTTGCATTTTTTATGGTTCGTACGATCGTCGCTTGTTGAATGTGTTTGGTATAATATGGTTCGCCATTTATGTGTGTTAAACTGATTTGAGGCATGTTTGGTGAGCATTATTTGGTGGCTGAACCTATTAGTTAGAATCGATCACTTAATATGGATGGTGTGTCTATGTTAATATGTAACCCAAACATTTATACTGATTCTTGGGCGATTCTGAAAATGCTATGTGTCTGATTTTGTTTTCCAATGTGTTCCATAAATATGACCTGCATTCATTTATATAAGTGTTCCTAGCATATATGATATGAAATTGTCTCTTGCACATCCAAATGTCTGTCCTGGATTGAATATTCAAGTATGCCTTGTATGTGTCCCATAGTTGTGTAAATCACCATATGAATAGGTAGGTGTCATCCCAGATGATGCATCTTATCATATTTACAATTCTGTATGCTTTAGGTAGCCTAAATATCCTTCATCATGTCTAAAATGATACATTTGAGAGATTTCTGGGATTATTCCTGTGTAGTTAAATCGACTGCATCCTTGTCTTTGCCTATCCGAATACAGATCTAAGTCTATTCATTTGCATACTTCAGACGAGTGACATGCCTATGCAGGTTTAGACCAACCATGTACATTTGCCTTAATCTTGTTAGTTTGAAATTGCTTATGCATATTATTGCCGATACTTTCCGGTATGACCTTACATCCTGCATAGGTCCTGTATCAACCTAAGTCCACTGTCCAGGCATATGTGAAATATAATCTGCATTAGTCCTGTCTATGTGAATGCTAGCATGTCTAGGTTAACTATAAAGTGTACATATGCTCCATATGTTGGTTTAAGAAACTGTTAATTGGACATACTAACATCTAGTTTAAATACACATCTGAATTAACTTGGAAACTGAAAGTCGTATGCTTAGATTCTTGCCGAGACACGCTTAATTCACTGTCAGATTGAGCGTAGAATAATATGTGACCCAGTTGTTATTGCTTCATTATTTACTACTTTTCCTATGCTCTTAAGGTTATTCGAGTTTAGGCAAATGAAAATGCAGTTGTCTTCAATTCTATAGTGTAGGAATTGCACATGAAAACAGTCCCTATAGGCATGCTCACGACTCTCATGCTGTGTGATAACCTCTGCGTATGTAGCTATCTATAAATGAAACTGGACTTTGAGGCATCTTGGATGGCCTTGTTATTTCTTTTCCGCAACTGAATGCTGGGCCCAGTTCATTGCCTGTTTGCTTTTCTCTTGTTTCCCCGTCTGTGTTGCTGTATAGCTGGGTGTAGTCTCTTTGAAATCTGAAAAAATAATGCTGATAACTGTGAGGTTTCAGTTATATCTTCTGCTCGCAGAGGCTCATTGTTTAATTGAAATTGCATGCTGGTTAAACAAAGATGGACTGTTTCGGGTCGGCAAGATTAATACACATTATAAACATATGCATGTGTTTAGTGTTTCTTCTATTATTCATATCTTATATTAGTTGAAGTGCATACTAATCCTTATCTTTCTTTTTGTTACATGAAATGCATCGGAGCAAAATAAAGAGTCTCACGGCGAGACTCATCACGAGCTACTTCAAATGAAAACCCGCGTCTATGTGCATCCGCATTCGCATTCCCGCCTCAGTATTCCTAAGACAAAAATAGGATAAGATGATGTCGCCATATATCTTGAATGCCTCCGCGATCATATCCACCTTTTTTATCTTATTTATTTAGTTGTTGTCTAATTATTTAACTTTGTAATTAATAGGTTGTCTAGAACAATTAATCCTTGAATATATGAAATTGGGTGGTTAGTTTTAAAACTGGAAACACACTTCTAATTTATCTATCTTAGGCTTGTCTGACATGTCTAATCTCTTGCCTAACAATTAAAATTGAATATCTAATCATGAAGTTAACGCATAACTGATCGGTGTATTTTATATACACCTTTTGAGTCATTTTTAGTTAGTCTTTTGCCCATTTTTGTACAAATACGTATCGTCTTAGGATAGATTTTCTTTCTTTTGAGTCATAATGGTTTAAAGTAGCTCATTGGTGAAAAAGAGCAAAAAAAGGGCAGAAACAGAGGTTCCAGAGCTCAAAAAGCTAGAAAGTTGGCGAACCGGACAAGAAAGCAGTGGCGCCGCGGCTCCTCAACCAGCGACATCAGGCCGTGGCGCCAAAATCTGATGAATCTGCAGAGTTTGGCGCGCGGCTCGGTTCTGTGGTAAGCGGCGCCGAGGCGGGAATTCTGCCAAATTCGAATGGGAATGAGCCAAGGCCTAAAAGGAAAAGGTTAAGAACGATTTGGAGGCTATAAAAAGGAGTTTTCTAGGTCAGATTAAGGGTTCCAAACCCTTGCCAATTCATCACAAACTTGGAGATCAAGATTGGAGACTACTTTTGTGTAATTTCTTGTTTCTTTGTTTTATTTCTTTGTAGTTTATGTTGGATATTAGTTTAGTTCTTGGCATGTCTCTGGCTAGGAACTAACTTAATTTAGGGCTTTCCATATCAAATCACTTGAAACTCATTCTTATGAATTAATGCATGTTTTAGTTTCTTCTTATCATTGTTGAGATTTATTCAATATTTGTCTTGAATGTTTGGTAATTAATTGATCACTAATTATCATAATCTATATAATTTCTAATCGAAAGCCAAAAGGGGAGATTGTGAATATGCTATAGTTGAATAAACATAGGTTAAATCGTGGACGAAAGTACCCCGATACTTGTGTAGTTTAATAGGTTATTGCTCTTAATCCTCCTTTATAGTCAATCTTATCACCGAAAGGTAGAAGGGTTCTATATTGGGGTTGAGTGTTTATATTACCTTAACAGGAGTATAAAACGGCTTAGTTAACCTGCTATCTCAAAATGGAAGAACCATAATTAATTGCATTAACAAATAAGATGAGCGGATAGTTGAGGAGATTTGAAAGCCCTATTTCCACCATATCTGAAGTAAAACAAAGCAATTTAGTTAGCATACATAAGTATATTTATAAACAATTCATCAATCATCGGTTACCAAATAGATACCATAGAATAGAGTTTGATAATTGGACACTAATCCCTGATGACGATAACTCGGTCTTCTAGACTATATTATTTGTCACGACACGTGCACTTGCGTTAGTGCGTGCATAAATCGCGCATCAAGTTTTTGGCGCCGTTGTCGGGGATTGGCGTAGTTCAATATCATTTTATCTATTCTTAATTTCTAATTTGTTTTTTTTTGTTTTTTTTATTACTATATTGTTCTCTTTTATTCGTGAAACCCGTGCGCCGTGATCCGTTTGTTGATTTTGATCTATTGCAGGCATCTAGTTTATGCGAATGAGAAGAGGAGCAGATACACTTGTTCCCTTCAACCCGGAGATTGAAAAGACTTGCAAACAGAACAGGAGAAACCAACAAATTTTGGCCTTAATAGCAATGGGGGGCTTGCAGAACACCAATGAGATGAACGAAGGGTTAGGTGATCATCAACCTAACCAAAGGATGCCCCGGAGATTGCCAATGGATGTGGTAGAGAGGGTCCAGGTACAAGATGAGAGAAGCTTGGGAGATTATGTGTTGCCAAGGGTGAATGGAGCACAAACTTGCATCAGACCCAGTAAGCATAATTGTTCTGTGAATAGCCAATAAATATCCATATTATCACTTTTTGAGTCGAATTTTGTCAATTGGTCTCTCTCATTTAAAATGTAGCATACACACCCAAAGATATGAAAGTAACACGGAGTTGGTTTCTTTCCATTTAAAAGTTCATAGGGAGTCATTCTGGTACCTGGCCTTAAAAAAAACTATATTAGTGATGTGACATGCAGTGTTTAAAGCTTCTTCCCAAAACCTTTTTGACAATTGTTTGGAACTTAACATTACTCTAGTCATTTCTTGCAATGTTCTGTTCTTCATCTTTTCAACTCCATTCCGTTAAGGGGTTTTAGGTGCTGAGAATTCATGGAATATACCTTTCTTTTCACAAAATTTAGCAAAAGATTGATTCTCAAATTCCTTTTCATGGTCGGATCTGATCCGAAAAATGGGAGAACAAAACAGGTTCCTAACCCTAGAGTATAGTACTTTAAACATGTCAAAAGTTTGTGATTTTTCTTTTAGAAAATAAATCCATGTATATCTGAAAAAAATATCTACTATTACAAAGGAATATATCATACTCCCTAGGCTGTTTACTTCAATAGGACTCATTAGATCCATATGTACTAATTGAAAGAAATGAGACGTACCTGAGTGTTGTCCGACGTGTTGGACAACATTATGGGGAACACGAGTCTGCTTACCTCTTAAACAATCTTCGCACACTATCTTATCCTTTGGGTTCATCTTGGGAATGTTTTTAACTACTTCATAAGATATTAATCTCCAAGTTGCGATAATTGACGTGTCCCAACTTCTGATGCCAGAGTGTTGTGTCACTGATCTTCGTAGAATTGCATAATTCTTGTCCACCGACTAGATAGCAATTGTCTCCAGTTCGAATACCTGACAAAACATATTTATTGACATAATTTGTAACCCTACATTCATGTTTGTTGAATTTTACCTCGAGATCATTGTTGACACCCAATTTTGTCCCCTATTTACTGAACATTTCATTCAGATCGTCCTTTTATCTTCAATTAATTTTACTATGTTTCTTAGTCTTGAAAATTCCCAAAATAAATAATTTTAAGATTTTAACTAAATACAACATAATTTTAAAATATCGGGAATTATGTTTTATGATTTATATATAAGCAAAATTTTAATATCTCGGCATCGGTATTGGTGATTTGATTTTCTCTTGATATTTTCATCAATTACCAAATTAACCATTTTTATATGAATATTATATTTTCTACTTAAACTAATTACTTATATTAAATCACTGACACCATAATTTTATGTGTGCACTTTTGGAATTAATTAGGATAAAGAAGCATGTTTTAATTAATTAATCTTAAACCTTAATCTCTACCCAAAACATTCCCAACAGTCAGCCCAACAACCTATTATCCCAATACCCGACCCACACACCTATATAAACTAGGGCTGTTAGCGGTCCGGATACTCCCGGTAATTATTCGAGAATCGGACAGGTAAATCTGGACCGATACTCGGATCGAAAAGTTAACGGTCCGGATACGAGTACCAAAAAATTACCTGGATCGATAAGGACCGGATCGTAACGATAAAATACCCGTGCACCCCTACCACCTCCCGGCCCCGGCCGGTGCCCCTCGGCCGACCCACCACCACCCTCCACTCCCACCCCGCCCCCACCTCCCTAATTAGTTGTAAATTGGTGAAAATTTAAATGGTCATAACTTTGCGCTCGGACGTCCGTTTAACCTAAAAAAAAATTATTTCGCTTATTTTTTCGAGACAGGGCGGGACAAACTGCAAAATCAGTTTGGAGCAGCCGATTTCTCAAAAAACGTCCGTCTTGCCAACCAATATCACTTTTCCCCCAAATCGTTACGTTTTTTTCCTTTTCAAAGCTAAATATCTCGCGATATACAATAGATTTCAATTCCAAATTTTGTGGTAACGTGTCCGAGAATGTCAATTTCAATATTGGAAATTCAATTAAAAAAATATGTGCCTCAGAACCCGACCCGAATAATTCTTACCAGTCCGGACCGGACCGATAACACCCCTAATATCAGCCCCCAACTAAATACCCAAAAAAACCAGTAACCAAACCATAATCCAACGATGACCTTTCCAAAACCAGCAGTCCATTTTCATTTTCACCGGATAATCGCCTTCTCTATCCCTCACCCCTAACATAGTTATGCAGAAGCTATACCATCACCCATCACCTTCATATCCCTTTTTTCCAGCAAACAAACCTCAATCACCTTCACACATCCCTTTTGCCCTTCAAACAAACATGCACCCTTTCCAATCACTCTGAAAAGCAGGCAAAAGGGAGACCCTTTTTCAGGATGTCAAAACGGTCACCTTTCTTTTTGCTTTGAATTCGAAATTCGAATTATAGCTATTGAATTCTTGGCTATAAATACAACCCTCTGGTTGTGTTAAAAAAAATCTGATTTTCAAAGCCAAGAACAAAAAAAGAAAAAGGGAACTCTGATTTTCTACTCTTTATTTCACATACCATCTTTTATTAGGGGGGGCTTCAAAAGGACCAAGAACAGAAAATAGAGTGAGATTCTTATTATTTTAAATTATTACAAAATCAGAAAGACAATCTTTCTTTTACCCTTAGTCTTTGTTAGGAAAGCTACAAAAATTCCTAAACTTTCATGCCTTTTATCGCATAAACAAAAACAAAACACCTCCGAGCAGACTTGACGATTCGAAACACGTCTCGGTTCGCTACCCGGAGAAGGTAATTCCTTTCCCTTCTTTTAATTTCCAGTTTAATATGCCTGATATGTCCATTAATTGTCGTTTGAATCAATTAGATTAGTTATTAAATATGTATGGTCATATTATGATTGTTCAAGATCGTTATACTGGGTATTAAGCATGTTTCATTAAAGTAGATATTATTAGTGTTCATAATTAAATTTGTTTATGCTCGTTAGATTGATTACTAAGCATGATTAGCTAAGTTAATTACTGTTTGAGCATGTTCAAGTCATTGTTGAACATGTTCAGATAATTCACGTATTGTTTATTGAACCATTGTTTAAGTATTTTAGATTATATAAAATCATCTAGTTCCCATATTTTTGTGTGATAAGTTAGAAGAATGTTTGTCTTGCTAGCCTAAGGTGAAGCTAATCATGTATGACTACCAAATGATACTTGTTTGACATGTTGTGAACTGTCTCATGAGATACTCCATGTCCCTAAGTCTTGTTTGAACTTACCTAGTTCCTATGTGTATTGATATTGATTGACTACTAGCTGCCCTGCCTTGCTTGATGAATAGGTATATGATATGCATAAATTGGCTACCTGTTGCTAAATAATCTCCTCTGTAATTCTGGGAGTTAAAGTATAGGATATTTCTTGAAGCATATTCCCTCCAGATCTTATTGTTCTGATGTATACCATCTAATCTAATACCTAATATTGTTAACTTAAGGTTTATTTAAATATGTGTGGACTTTTTTAGTTATAATGTTTATATGATAAGGTTAAGATCCATGTTTAGCTGAATTAGTGTCTCCTTATGCTTATGATACTACTTGAGGTTAATCTGTGCCTAGTAATGAATTTTTGCCATTTTGCTACTGATTTTTTTGCCTATTTTGTCGGACTGATTTGGGTCATTTCGCTGCTGATTTCCGGCTATTTTGCTGATGTATTTATATATAAAATGTGCTCGTTTAAGTATATTTCATATTATGAGTAATTGGTGGTCCGAATAGTTGTAATGCTCTTTGTGATGTTTTTAACACTTTTATCCTTTTGGTGTAAACTGGAAATTGTATATGATCTGCTCTCTCTCTCTCTATTATATGTAATCCAGCACTTGCTTGCTGCTATTTTACTTCAAGAAAACATCATTTCTTTAATAATAACATAACTGCATTCACTACTAGCTCTTAATGTCAAATAAACGTACCTTGTTAACAGATAGAACAACAAGAATATGCATCTTCTGTTAAAAAATTATGGGATAGGGTCACTACTCACTAATGCTCTTCTTAACGAATTTTTTTCTTATGTTAAAAGTAGTATCTCATTTCTCTGTCATTCCTTGTCAGTTCTATCCATGCGTGTTTTAATGAATACCTCATTCATTTGTATTATTCTATAAGGTTTGAGCATATACTAATTCTTATCTCTCTTTATTTTACATGAAATGCGTTGGGAGCCACAAAGAGTTTCATTATGAGACTCAATACAACTACAACGAAAATAAAGATCCGCACCATGTCCTTTGCATTCCTCGGCTTCGGAATTCCTAAACCAAAATGGGCCGGATGACAATATCATCCGCCCTACGTCGCTCTCTTTTATTTTTATTCTTAATTCCGTCATTTCATTTCGCTTTGTAGTGATATGTAATCTTATCTGGATATTGAAATGTGTAGAATAGGTAGACTTAAGACCAATAGATTAAAGGGAAGGGTAGCTTAAAACGGAAAATTTATTTTTCGTATCTCTAAAGCATACATTTTTAATAATGTCTTACAAGTGCATATTTTCATAAAACTTTATACACAACATATGATTTTCAAACAAACCATTTTCCATACATTTTTAATGTAAACCTCATGCAGTTTATCAAAATATATACATCTTTCAAATAAATATTTGCAACATCTTTTCTTAACTTTATACTTTCAAAACATGCATTTTTTTAATACAATAATTAACCTAGGTTTGAACGGACAACCGTAAGTTAGCGGATCTTAGAGGATGTCTAACCCCTTCCCTTTAGAATAATAAAGAACTCTTACCTAGAATCTCATAAGTTTCACAGACCAGTAGATGGAGATCATTTGTAGAATTTAATGCTATTTAAAAAGTGTCCTAGTTCACTATAACAATTAGGTGGCGACTCCTTAAACGGTGATTTAATTCATGAATCACCCAAGCAACGTTGCAGCAACGTTCGAGGCTCCGGGTAAAAAACGGGCGCAATAGCATGGCGACTCTGCTGGGGAATCAGGTTCTTAACCATAGCAAACCTAGGTTTATTATTGCTTGGCTTTATTTGCTTTTATTTGTTTTAAATGCCTTAAAATTGTTTGCTTTAATTTTGTATGCTGAACTGCTTTAATTGCTACTTTCTTTTACTTCTTTCCTTAAACTGTCATTCCGCTCATATTTCCTTCCTTACGGTAAATTCACACTATCACACACTACACGTGAGGTGTGCTTTGTGCACCCGCAAATTTCTTTCAAATACCCAAATTTAAAAGAGTTGGCATTTTGCGCGGAGAATCCGGTGGCCGCGTAGCCTTCTCGCTCGAGTAGTCCGCTCGGGAACCTTGCGTCTAGTAAGCCAAATCTTAGAAAGCTTAAGATAGAGCTATATCACCCTTCATCTTAAGGCATGCATGCATTAAACTTAGGTGGGTCTGTCCTTGGTATCGTCTCCACAATTAAGAAATCCACCAAAACCGATCGACGGGTTTCACAACCCAATGACCAATCAGCATATTATGTGTAGCGTGATAATGATAGACAAATCCAAACCTAATCTGGATATGCCGAAATTGAAAAATGCACCGTCATTTGGTCACCATTTCTAACAAAACATTACAGTTTAATGGTTTGGACCTATTTGTCATAATCTCGCATATTTGCCGTTTAGGTCCACCTCTGGCATAAAAGAGGTCCCAAGCATATTAGAGCATGCGCTTGATTTGCACGAAATTTGCTTATTACTGTTTGTCGCTTGCAATTCTGTACATATTATCTAAAGCAATATTTACCTATGTTATACTAACTTGGTTTGCTTCATTTTTTAGAAATAATTATTTTTGCCTAGCTTATTTCCCCAAAAGGTTGACTCGCGTTGACTGACAGAACATCTCTCCTTCACAAAATTAAAGGCATAGTCATCCAGTAGAATGATTGATTCAAAGGCACCCAATTGTTCGGGATGCGAAACATGGAAATGTTATGAAAATTAGACATGTACCCCGGCTCGGTTTTTCCTGCAAAGCTTGTTAAAATTCAAATTGAGACCTTAATAACATTTGTGCATTAAATGTGTTTTCCCTCCGTCTTTTGAAAACTTAAAATTTAAATAGCTTTTTGCAATTTCAGAATTCGTTATGTTTAAATCAATTCTCTCTCAACATGCATACTAATAAATCTGTCGATAATAAGAATATGACATGTAATAAAACAAGCGAACAACGTCCTAATGACTTAATTGACATGATCGCACTACAATCAAGACTTCTACCGGGGCAACGCCATACCTGATCACGAACTACGTCTTGACCTGATTCCCTCAGTGGGATACGTAGGCGGCCATATCGGCCTCGGTCCCATTTTTTGAAAACCCTACAATACCATGTGTACTAAAACAGGGGCATTTCAAAGTTTTTTTGCAAGAAGACAACGATAGACGACTTACCTACTAAACGTTCAGTCGGAACAAGGATGTTTGCTTTGTTTCGCTGCATGTCATTGTTCCATGATTCGACAGAAATTCTTATGCATATTTTCTTATAAGTAAATCATTTTCAAAACAAATATTTTTGCCAATGATTACCCAGGACTGGAAAATAGCAGTGGATTACTGTCCAACTACTTTGAACACGCAAACGCTACACCGGTTACAAAGTTAACGTGAATCAACCACCCACCCCCCCTCCCCCCAAAACTCACAAGTTTTCTTTGAGCGCATGTTTTTCATATTAGCAGAAGCATAAAAGATGACAACAATAAAAAAGTTTCGCATAGCAGCTCAGTCAGCAAGGCCACAATCACACGTATCTATCAAGACGTCATTTGGCTCACACGACCACACTCTGATCCTCATTTCTCAATCACTTTACGACTCTAACTATTTTACTCGGTTTATATGCTACAAGTAATTTCATCATAATAGACTGGCCCACCGGGTCGAAATCATGTTATTACGTATATCAACGACGTATTCTTATTATGTCCGCACAACGACGTTAGCTCAATTACGGCTATCAGTGACGTCTTTTATCATGTTTATTCAAAGACGTTCATCTATATTCCATCCACGTAACGACGACATCTACATCTCATCTACTCAACGACGTAATTTTATTATGTCTATGCAACGACCTCATCTATATTTCGTCTATGCAACGACGACATCAACATCGCGTCTATTCAACGACGTCATTTTATTATGCCTGTTGTCACGCCCTTTTTCGACCGCGACATTTCACTCCTGCTTAAATGATTAGAAAATAAAAATACTAAAAGGTGCTAAATGCTAAAGGGTTTGCAGAGTCGCCACCTAATTAATTGAGTGAATTAGGATACCTAAATGTCAACTAGGTTAAAGTTAACACTAACTCCATTTTAATGGTCTGCGAAACTAGTGTGAGATTCTGGGCAAGGGTTCTTTATTATCCTAAAGGGAAGGGGTTAGACACCCTATAGGATCCGCTAACTTGCGGTTGTCCGTTCAAACCTAGGGTAATTATTATGCTAAGATGCAATGCACGTTTTGAAAAGTATAAAAGATTTTTACAAGTATGAGATAGTCATAAAAACATAGTACTTGTTAAAAATGCATACGGTCAATTTTAGTTGAAAATTAGCATAGCGATTGGAGAAAAACATATAAACATATAAGGTATACTTATTGCTCGACATAATGTAAAAATGGTAATAGTGTAAAATTATTAAGACGAATTAAGTACTTAGAAAATAAGATGTAGAAAAAAATGTTTTTTATGCAAGGAGGGAAAACTATATTTTCATGTGAATGTCAGTAAGTATTTTTAAGAAGATGTGTTTCTTACGCTAGGAAATGATATTTTGGTTACCTAAGTGACTATGCACAAAAATTATTAAGTGGTTTAATGATTTGAGCCACTAAAATAATTACTTAAGAGGGAGTAGATTTCTAATAT
This sequence comes from Przewalskia tangutica, assembly GCA_029844215.1. NCBI lineage: Eukaryota > Viridiplantae > Streptophyta > Magnoliopsida > Solanales > Solanaceae > Przewalskia > Przewalskia tangutica. The sequence continues at coordinate 9,827,522 of CM056739.1, read as the reverse complement.
CAACTACTTGTTAATCTATGATTCAAGATTTAATCATCCTAAGTATCCTATTAATTAGTGTAGTGTTAGATAATTAAATTTACAACACATAAATAGGGGTGTGACGAAAATCAGATAATAGACTCGAAGAATGGCGATGCAATTCGCCGGTTGCTTGGAATTTCTGACGCGGAGAATGCAAGAAGTGGGTATGCGGATCTTCATGCGGTGTGTCTCATGATGAGTCTCACAATGAGACTCTTCGTTGCTCCGATGCATTTCATGTAAAAATAAAATGATAAGGATTAGCACATATCCAAATTTCGTCAACCAATAAATAAGTATTAGCAAAATTCAACACCAGCTTATATCACCAAGTCGTATACCCACGAATAGACAATGAGAATCCATAGGCAGAAATCAGAGTAGGCAGTAAACAACGAGTAAATAGGTAGATTGGGCAGTGCAGAGACAAGAAGAAAGAATGGAGATTTGACAGGAAATAACGAGAAGACTGGCATAGTGTGAGGTTCCTAGGTGACTTGTGTGTATATAACTTAGGCTAACCTATAAATTTGAATCTCATAAACAGAGTACTAACCAATATTTCATGACATATTATTTGCAAGACATAGGGAGATTAAAATGGGAATAAACATGCTGTTATGGAGGTATCTTCACATGACATGAGTAGACAACTATAAACCAAATATGAAATGGACATGCTTGGGTCTATCGAGAAAGGGGAAGAAGTACAAGACACCTCAATGCATAAACATACAAGTAATAATAATCTATTTTACAGGTTCATGCAATCTAACAAGCTATTTATCAAAGTCGGCAACGCCCCTCATAAGATCTGAAATCAGCCAAACACGTCATACGAACGCATAGACTACGGCTTTCACAAGAATAAAGAGTCTCAAAGGGACTGGTTCGGGAACCGATGCCTATGGCTGTAAGCTAACACAATATCTAATACAACTCTAAGTGATAATAAGTACATTAACGTGAGCTAATGTCAAAACAGACACAGAAGGACAACTTTAAGCCTTAGATATTCATGCTTTTAGTTACATTTGTTCTTCCATATAACTGTGAATGCATTATAATCTTTAAACAGAACTAACTATGTGATGAATCAAGCAGAAACAAAGAACTTTTAAAACTCAGACAAAACATATGAACTGAAACTAAACATCCCATAATTAACCAACAAACCAAGACCTAAACTAAACTAACATATGAACATATAAACACCTAAACACACGTAAAAATACAAATGAATCGAGATGGATTAAGTTAACCTTCTTCGCAATAACCGAGGCAACAGATCAAGTCGTCGATTCACTCGGTGAATGCGATTATGCGAAGTGGAGGGACCTTGAGAAAATTGCTGATTGTTATTGCTAGAGTGATTTTCCTCGATGGTAAACAAATTTTCCGGCCCAAAAGTGATGTCTTGTACGTGTATTGGTTGGTTTATATAGCCCTAATTGTGGGTTCCAAATTTGCAAAGTTTTAAGACGATTTTAGGCTGATTTTCGTAGTATTTAGGGATACCGATTTGGTATTGATTTTGGTGCCGACTTTGTGTGATTCATGATGATTTTTGGTAAATTTCGGTAAGGTTCGTTGCAATTTCCATTATGGTAAGTTGCATTTTAGAGGTTGATTCTTGAGAATATTTTAGGGTGGTTTATGGTAAGGTTTGATTATGAGAGATTTTGTGCGATTTGCTTGTGGTGATTTAGATGATTTGGGCATGTAATTTTGGTAAGTTTTGATAGGTGTATTAACGTGGAGGTGCGGTTTAGTGAAGTGGTCGCTAGGTTTAGATTAATTTTCTTTAGGTTTAAGGTGTTATGTGTATCGAGTATTGTGGGAAGAAGATAAAGGGTTGTGAGTCGCGATTTGGGTAAATCGCATACCGGTCGTAGTTCGGGTAGGTTATTAATTAGTATCGATTTATTAAATGGGGTTTTAATTATTATTAAATTAATATGACTTTAGGTGTTTTATTAGTTTAGCTTAGATTACAGTAATAAATGTGGGCGTGCTATTTAATTAGTGCTTAATGTTTTATAATGCGAGACCGTTATTAAAATCTTATTTATTATGCATACTTTGTGATGTTAAATTAAAATTAAATTAATGGGGGTTTAAATTACAAATAATAATTATGAAATTGCTCTGGTATTAATAAATATGGATATAATTTTAAGGAATGCTTGATGCGACGTCATTATTAAATTATTTATTTATTTATGTATTTATTGTTATAATAATGTTAAATGCGGACATAATATTTATGGAGTGTTTAATGTTTGGGATGACATTATTGAATTACTTATTTATGTATTTATGTGTTTATGCATGTATTATTATTGTTAAAATTATTAAAATTATTTTAGAAATTGGTGTAATTTTATGATTAATGATCGACTAGAGGTCAAAATCGAGTGTCAACAACTTGTCCTCTTTGTATGGAGATGAAAGAATCTTCACAAAGACATTGACTTATAGCCAATTTTGTCTCTATCTTCTTAAAGCAAAGATCAAGAAAAACAAGCGGCGTTGTCGACTAAAATTGTCCCAGGTCGCATTACATGACGATTTACTAGGCTACTGTGGTGACGCTGGGTAAAATTAAGAAACGACTGATACAAAATTAAAATTTGTCTCAGTGTCGAGTTATGACGACACCGGTTATCGTGATATGGGATGACGGGAGAGTGGACCGACGCCGAGGCCGCTTCGCCGCTTGTCAGGCTTCCTCCCAACAAATTATCCCGATTCGCTGTAAGAGAAAAATCCACATTGTGCTCCTGCAAGCTAAAGCTTAAGCAAACGGTTAGTGCATAACTGTTAAGGCAAAAAAAAGATAAAGTATGGATATATAAGCAATATGATTCTGAAAGTAGATGTTATCCGGTTACGTCTTGACGATGTTGTTGACGGTATACTTGCGTTAATGTGGTGTGCCAATGTTGAATTGTCATCTTTGCGTGGACATCGCTATCAGAACGCGATATGTCGCCTCCTCGTAAATCGAGGATCTCGTAGAGTAAATTTCGAGAAGAAATTAGTGTGTAACTGCTAAGATAAAGTAGTAAAGCATGAATAGAAGAAATGTGATCAGGTGGGTTGGAATATCGTCCCGTTTAATGCAATGTCGACGTTGTTGATGGCGTCATTATGTTGATATATTATTGTAAATGTTGAGATGTGCAGGTTAACGTGCTACTGATAGCGTCATTGCGTAGAAATAATGTTGTTGGCGCGTATCAAGGCAGACGCACGCCGCGCCGCTGCGCAGGCGTAATGATATCGGGCGCCGCTGCAGACGCAATCGCCGGGCGGCGTTGCGTTGACGTAATGTTGATGGCATCGTTACGTAGATGTAATGCGGATAGCGTCGCTGCGTAGATATAATGCTGATGGCGTCGTTGCGTAGACGTACGCCGATGGCGCGCCGCGTAGACGCACGCCACGACGCCATCGCATGATGTAATGTTGATGGCGCCGTTGCGTAGACGCACATCGATGGCGCCGCTGGCGTAGACGTACGCCGATGGCACGGCGCATACGCACGCCGACGGGCGCCATTGCGCAGACGCACATCGATGGCGCCGCCGTAGATATAATGCTTGGCATCATTGCGCAGACGCACGCCGATGACATCGCCGCAGACGCACGCGGACGGGCGCCGCGCAGACGCACATCGACGTGTCGCCGCAGACGCACGCCGATGGCGCCATCGCGCACGCACGCCGCGTCATCGCCAGACGTAATCTTGGTGTCGCCGTTACGCAAACGTACGCCACGGCGCGCCATTATGTTGATGCTCCCGTAAATTAATGCTCCCGCAATTTGGCCGACGCCGCGAACACCGGCGTCGCCTCCGAACGGACTTCATCGGATGCCGACGCCGAGATGTTGTCACCGCATCGATACGGTGTAAATCGCATGAATTGCAATAATATCTTTGATCCGACGCGGCATTTGTGAACCGCCCGATTGTAGTGATGCCTTTTCGCGCTTGGAACCGCATGGATTGAAATGATGTCTTTGCTTTGGATATTATGCGCGTTTATGAACCGCATGAATTGCAATGTGACTCGTGACCAAGCCGACGCCGGACTTTGTTGTAGAATTTTAACTTTGATTGTTGTTCCTCTCTACTTCGCTTGCTCTCAAGAACTACTAATGCGTCTTTCTTCTTCTTTTGCTTCTGTTGTGAGGTTTGAACTTTGATTTTTGCTGACCTTCTGCTTCTATTGCTTCTACTGCGTACTTTGAACTTTGGATTGTTGTTATATCCTCTCGTCACGCTTCGCCGCTTCTTTCGCCTCGCTAATACGAAGAACCTTCTCAGTATTTTCCGCTGATGTTGTATTTTCTCGCTTGTTAATAAGAAAAACACGCGCCAAAGAAAACTTGTGAGTTCGGAGGGGTTGGTTCAGATTGACTTTGGCCTTGATCCTTTCTTCTCGCTACCGATTTGTTTGGACACGAACCCCTGCCTGGTCTTGGTGAGATATTTGACGGCAAAGCAAAGCATTCTGACGAAGTGCGTCCAAAAGTATCTTTAAAACAAGACATTTTATGAGGTATGCACAAATATCTTTTATAATAAAGCATTTTTATGAAGTTAGTATAAAGTTTAAAAGCCTTATCGAATTTGTCGAATATGACATGTGATCTGACCAAACGAACACCTTATTCGGAATCCTTATTATGATCTCTTCACTGCGCTTTCCAAAATTGTCCTAGTTTTCACAAGGCGGGCTTTGGGCAAGATTTGATCAAGGGAATTGCTTATATCTCTTCGGGATAACCAAACGATTTTGTCGTCATGAGCCAATGTGGAAATTTCTAATGGTATGACATTTAGGCCGCCACGATCCCCATAAGGGAATCAGCCGCGACGTAGTTCATTACAAGCATGTGGGATGGGAATGTTTTCTAAAAGTGGGACCGGCCAATATGGCCGCCACGATCCCCTCGCCGAGGAATCGTGTCAAACGTAGTTCATATTACAAGCAAACTGGGAACTAAGATTTTCTAATAGTGTGACCGAAGCCGATATGGCCGCCTACGTATCCCTGCCAAGTGAATCAGTCAAACGTAGTTCAAATTACAAGTGAAGGGACTTTCTAATTTGAAGCGGAGAGACTTATACGGGCTCTACATGTATCCCGCCGAGGAACGCAATTTATTTACAATGCAAAGAAAATTATATGGAAAATAAATGCTCATAAATGTAGTATCTCTTCATCGCATTCAAGTTGATAGCTTTAGGCCATACCGCCATCCATCTCACTAAGATTAAATCTCTCCACTCAAGACTATGAACCATATAGGCCCTTTGCCAATCGGGTGCGAATTTCCTTTAGCTTCATTCTCGAGCAAGTGGAATTTGTGTTTCAAAGACCAATTGCCTGGTTGGAACTTCCTGCCTTACCTTTTGTCAAAGCCCCGCCATCCTTGCTCGCAGAGTTGTCCATGACAAACTACATTCATCTGTTTTTCATCGATCAACATCAACTGCTCGTATCGACTTTGCACCCATCTAGCCTCGCTCAACTCAGCTTCTTGAATAATTCTCAAAGATGGTGTATCTACTCGCCAGTAATCGCTTCGCTCCATATACCAAAAGATACGGCGTTGCACCGGTAGACGTTCTAATAGTAGTGCGGTAACCCAGAAGTGCGAAAGATAGGTGCTCATGCCAATGTTTGTAGTTACGGATCATCTTACGCAAGATCCTACTTGATGTTATTATTAGCTGCTTCGACTGTGTCATTCATCTGCGGGCGATACGGAGTGGAATTGCGGTGGATAATCTTCAACTTCTCACATATATCCTGCATTAGGCCACTGTTGAGGTTGGCCCCGTTGTCTGTGATGATAGACTCAGGAATGCCAAATCGGCAGATGATGTTGTTGCGAACAAAGTCGATTACCACTTTCTTCGTTACTGATTTGTGTGATGATGCCTCCACTCACTTAGTGAAATAGTCAATTGCTACGAGGATGAACTTGTGCTCATTTGAGGCGGCGGGTTCAATAGGGCCAATGACATCCATGCCCCAAGCTGCGAATGGCCAAGGAGAATTTATCACATTAAGTTCATTCGGAGGTACTCGGATCAAGTCCCCGTGAATCTGGCACTGGTTGCATTTCTGCACAAAGCGGATATAATCTGTTTCCATCGTTATCCAAAAATAACCTGCTCACAGAATCTTTTTCGCCAAAGTGAAGCCATTCATATGAGGTCCACATGTCCCTTCGTGTATCTCTTCTACTAGCTTGCTGGCCTCTTGGGCTTCGACACACCTCAATAAACCCAGATCTGACGTTCTTCGATATAAGACTTTCTCGTTCAAGAAGAAGTGGTTTGATAATCTTCGAAGTGTCTTCTTATGAATGCTAGTTATGCCTTCAGGATACTCTCCTGCCTTGAGATACCTCTTGATGTCATGATACCAAGGTTTTCCATCTATTTCCTCGTCTACATGAGAGCAATAAGCAGGTTGTTCTAGCACACTCACTGTGATAGGATCGATGTAATTATTGTCAGGGTGTTGAATCATAGAGGACAAGGTTGCCAATGCATCAGCGAATTCATTCTGGATCCTTGGGACATTCTTGAACTCTATATTACTGAACTTCTTCTGCAATTCCTTTACGCAATGCAGGTAGGGGAGTATCTTCATATTCTTGGTTACCCATTCACCCTGTACTTGATGGATCAGCAAGTCTGAATCGCCTACGATAAGTAACTCTTGTATATTCATATCTACTGCCATTCTGAGTCCCAATATGCAAGCTTTATATTCTGTCATATTGTTGGTGCATGGAAATCTGAGCTTTGCGGAGATCGGGTAATGCTGACCTGATTCTGAAACCAAAACTACTTCAACGCCAACTCTTTTAAAGTTTGCCGCTTCATCGAAGAACATTCTTCAGTCTGGGTAATCCTCTGAAATATCCTCTCCGACAAACAATATCTCTTCATCAGGGAAATAAGTTCGGAGAGGCTCATATTCCTCATCGACAGGATTCTCAGCAAGATGGTCAGCCAATGCCTGCCCATTGACAGCCTTTTGTGTGACGTATACGATATCAAACTCGCTCAGCAGAATTTGCCATTTCGCTTAGCTTCGCTGGTACGGGCTTCGAGGATATACTTAAGCGGGTCCACCCTTAAGATAAGGTAAGTGGTGTATGCTGATAGATAATGTCCAATTTACGGGCGACCCAAGTCGCAAGAATGTGCACGCTCCAAAGCAGAGTGTAGCGAGCTTCATACTGTGTGAACTTCTTACTCAGATAATATATGGACTGCTCTTTCTTTCCTGTTTCATCGTATTGCCCCAACACGCATCCAAAAGCATTCTCTAGTACGGACAAATAGAGTAACAAATACCTCCCAGGTTCCGGCGGTACTAAAACTGGTGGATTAGACAAGTACTCTTTGATTTTATCAAAAGCATGCTGACAATCCGTTGTCCATTTAGTAGCGGCCTCCTTCTTCAACAATTTGAATATCGGTTTGCATATCATGGTAGACTGAGCTATGAACCTGCTGATGTAATTGAGACGACCAAGGAAGCTCATCACGTCTTTTCTACTTTTCTATGAGGCAAATTGGATAGCCTTTATTTTCGAAGGGTCCAACTCGATCTCTCTTCTACTCACTATAAAACCTAACAGCTTACCAGCAGGGACACTGAATGCATACTTTGCAGGATTCAGTTTTATATTATACCAGCTTAGCCGCTCAAAGAACTTCTTCAAGTTTGCCAAATGAACCTCAGCTCTTCGTGATTTGATGATAACATCATCCACATAGACTTAAATTTCCTTATGGATCATGTCATGAAAGATGGTAGTCATGGCTCTCATGTATGTAGCGCCTGTATTCTTGAGACCGAACGACATTACTCGATAATAATACACCTTCACAGGTAGTGAATGTCAGATTTTCTCGGCCCTCCTAGTCCATAAGGATCAGATGATAACCAGAAAAATAATCGACGAACGACTGTAGTTCATGTTTTGCACAATTGTCCATGAGTATATGAATGTTTGGAAGAGGAAAGTCATCTTTCTGCTAGCTCATTGAGGTCTCTATAATCCACACATACTGCACCTTTCCATATTTCTTCTTTACCAAGACAACATTTGCTAACCAAGTAGGTACCTATAATCGAATTACCTTTATACGAATCGCTTAGACACCTCCTCTTTGAAGCCCCAAATTTGTTACAATAACAATAAACATTATAGTGTCTATGTGATTATGTTATTATTGTGTCTATGTGATTATGTTATTTATTTTATTCACATTCGAGGACGAATGTTGCTTAAGGAGGAGAGAATGTGAAATCCGGAAACAATAAATAATAATATATAGTTGTGGTTGGGTTAATAAAAATATATATATATAAGAAAACAAAGAATAAATTGCATGGGATAGAGTTAGTGTTAAAGTTGGATAAATAAATAGATAAAATGAAAATAAGAAAACAAAAAAACAAAAGAAAAACAAAATTAAAAAAAAAAAAGGATATGCTGCAGCATGCACGTCCTTCCTTTCCCCCTCCCCCCCTTTTCATTTCCCTTCAATCTCTTGGATTTCCCCCTCCCATAAGTTATACAATCACCTCCACTTATACATTGTATTTACACACAAACAAAGTACATAACATAAAGGTTAGAAAATCAGAAAAAAACAAGTGAACAAGAAGAGGAAAATTCTGGAAAAAAAACAAGAAAGTAAGAAGAACAACAATAAAAGAAATACTAGGGAGCAAGGGTCCTTTGTAGCAACCGAATAACAATCTTCACACTTACAAGGTGAGTTTTCTCACTCATAAATTCTTGGTAACATTCTTTACTTTAAGTTCAATACATGTTAGAATAAGAATTGAGTGTTGAAAAGAAATATTGAACTTTTGATTGTTTAGACAATTAGTTGCGTCATGAACTTTACGAACTGTTCTCACTGAGTTATAATTGTTAGAATTTGATGAAATTCGGAAGAGTGGTACATCTCTCTATTATGATCATATAGAACCAAAAATGAGGTAAAATGGACATACGGTTTGAAAGTTATCATAGTTCAAAGTTCCTGCCTTAGATTTGGTCGAAATTCGGAAAGGCATAATTACGGACTGCTTTTATTGAGTTTTACTTATTAGAATTATATGAAAATTTACATGGTTTTAAATCTCTCTATTACGGACAGATATAGATAAAGAGTTATTAAAACGGACTTACGAGTTGAGAGTTATTGTAGTTTGAAGTTGCTGCCTCGGATTAGTCGGAATCCAGAAGGGCAGGACGTTGAAACGTAAAACTGTACTAATATGTGGGGAATATGAAAATTGTTGCTAAATAAAAGTTCTATATCTCTCTGTTGTGGACATTTTGAGACCTTACGGGGGTCTATCCGACTTACGTATTGAGATTTATCGATGTTTAAAGTTCCTGCCTCGGATCTATCGAGATCCAGGAAGGGCAGCGAATAAAAGTGTAAAACTGTACCAAATGGTACGGAATATGAAAGGATGGTTCACATGGAGACGTGTATCTCTCTGTTATCGTCGTTTTGATATTTTATAGGGCTTGAACGGGTTTACAGATTAGGAGTTATGACTATTCTAAGATTGGGTTCTGTTTAATAAAAAGTCTGCCGAAATAAATTTCATGTGGCTGTTTTGAGGATAAATTTGTGTTAGTTACCCAAAGTAGTTTTAAATGAAATTTGGTACAGTGAAATATCCCCGTCTTACCTTAGTTTCCGCTTGAGAAACACCTTAGTTGGAGTTAAGGTTAAAAAGTTATAATCGTTACAAGTATGAATGACAGAATGTTGGGAAATAGAATATTATGTATTCGATCTTTTGAAAAATATGAAAAGTGAATATGTGAACACCGGGTTGCACGCCGCAACAAAACGTAAAGTGAATACGCGTTCACAAATACGTAAACATAATGGATCGGGTTGCACGCCGCAACAAAACGTAAAGTGAATATGTGTTCACAAATACGTAAACATAATGGATCGGGTTGCACGCCGCAACAAAACGTAAAGTGAATATGTGTTCACAAATACTTAAACATAATGGACCGGGTTGCACACCACAACAAAACGTAAAGTGAATACGTGTTCACAAATACGTAAATACAATGGATCGGGTTGCACGCCGCAACAAATATGAAAAATGAATACAAGTTCACCTATATATAAATATGAAAAGTGAATACGAGTTCACAAATATATAAATGTAACAAACATATGAAAATGCAGGGGAATGTCTTAACGTATAATACGAGATAAAATGAAGTGTTAGTTAAACTGAGAATTTCCTATGAGGGGTTGCTGCATATTTAAAAATATTGTAACCTGATATGTTTTTGCAATATGCTTATTACGTTATAATGTGATTGCACTTGGAATATTGTGGTGTTACTTTGAATTGCAGGGTAAGGTTCTCACTCAGCCCCAGATGGTAGGGCTGACTCTTTATTTAACATGTTTCAGGAAAGCGTGATAGAGAAAAGGCTCCACGCCAAGGCTAGCGATCGTCTCAAGCCTTCTTGTCATACCAAGTCCATTACTTCGCTCGTATTCGCCAAAGTTCGAGATGTCGCCAGTTGTCTCGGAAAATGCCCGTGTGGAATGGTCTCCCTTCCAACTTAGAATAATCTTTGTCAGTATGTCTATGTAGAAATAATATTTGCACGAGCATGGGCTCGCGTTATGTTTTTTTATAAAGTCATAAACAGATTTCTTTATTGTTATTTTTATTAATCGCTTCGTATTTGAATATAAGTTCAAATTTCTAAATAAAGAGAATTAAATGGTGCTCCTGGTGGGAAATAATTGTCCACATGTCATCACGCCCTAAATAAAGACTTAGGAAAAGTCGGGGCGTGACAAGTTGGTATCAAAGCTAAACCAGGTTAGAAGATTCTAGGAGGTTTCTTCGAGTTGGGTGTTTGAACGGTTACTTATTGTGACGGTGTGCGCGCCACCCTAGTAATAAGTGAACGGAATAACATCCTAAAGTTTCCCTTCTTTCATACTCCTCTCGTACTTATCTTGAGTCTTTTTCAAGACTTGATTCTTATACTACCTCTTTCACGCGGGTTAGAAAGAAGATTGTACAACGTTATACTGACCAATAATTGTTGTGTAGATGGTGATTATAAGACGAGTTCCAACAAAGAAGGAAATACTCGAGGAACAGGCAAAGGAAATGCAAGCTCAGAAGAAATTCATGTGTCGTAAGATGAACTCGGGAGATGATTTTAACGAGTATATGTGCGACACAATCGTACTTTGTGCGTATTTGTTTAGGAGTAGATGTAAGAGGCGTTTACGACCCGACCTTCTTCAACTTTCCGATTGGAGTCATATTACATATAATATTCAACTCTGTCCCGGAAAAATTCCGATCCTCATTCAGAGGGGCAAATATGCTAAGAGGAGATGTTACAGAAGGTTTTTGGACTAAATTTCTATTTCAGGTAATAGTAGTAAGGGAAAGAATGGAAAGGGAAGCAAGGAAGAAGGTTCACAGGGAGTTGAATGCCAATCAGCAGAATAGGCGAATTATGCGGTTAAGCCCTTTAGAACGTGTTGTAGTAGGTGCATGTTCGAGTAAGAGAGCTATAGGGAATGACATAGAATGACATGCTCTGATGTATTGTAATGTCATGAAATATTTTCAAATATGAGGAATGAAACATTATTAATGCAAGTTATGAGTTGTCATTATTGTTTAGTTAATCTGCGTTTTCTTGTGTACGCTTATGAACTATAAGAAAATTTTAAGAGCTGTAGTAGACATTCCGTCTTCTAAAATATGAGTGTGTTTGTCTTCACAAAAATGGTGAATTCACAAATCCGGGGGCTCAAGAGGAGGTTCATCACGAAGCTCATGTACCTCCAGTTGACGTAGTGGTGTCTGAAGGGAGCGGAGAAAATGTCGGAGAAAATGTTGGAGAGAACGAGAGTCAAATGGCCCAAGAAACGGTAGGACAAAATAGATAGACTCATAGAGTTAATGACAGTTCCACACATGGTTTCGCCCGCACCTAGTGTCTGCCATAGCCCGAACCGTAACTGACGCCCAGGACCGATCATGATCGCACCACGGACCGAGAGTGTAGAAGCTCATGCAAGACTGATAGGCTATGGGCAAATTTTATGAGGAAGGGAACCATCAGACTCGAGGAAGGACCCAAGGCCGACCGATGGTATTCCTCGATGAAGTTGAAGACTTAATGTTCACATTGGGATGCGTGGAGACGCAGGCGCCAACTTGGTAGGCGCATCGACTAGTGGATGATGCAGGTGTGGTGGAGGAATTTTAGGAAAATCGCCCCGATGTCATCACCAATGACTTGGGAGGGTTCAGAGCGGCATTCATTGAGAAATTTATGCCTAATACGCGCAAGGACGCGCTCGACGGAGTTTGAACAATTGAAGCAAGGTGACGCGCAGTGTACAAGAATATGATACGCTCGTGAGGTTATCGATACAACACACATGTCGCCCCTACGAAATGGATAGAGTCAAGCGATTTGTAGAGGGTTTAAACCCGAACATAGCAGAGAAGGTGGTGGCGTTAGCCAACGATCGAACTTATCTTCAGATTGTCGATATGGCTTTGAGGGTAGAAGGTTTCGCTAAAGCAAAAATAGAATATTCGCAGAAGAGATTTCTTGACGTCGTGATCATTTAATCGTAGTCAAAATCGTAAGGAGTTTAGTAAAGGATCTTCAGATCGAACTAATCGCGGCCATCTTATTTCAAGCCTAAGGGCACACTGGTCTAATTACCAAGGTAGCAAGGACAAGGCCACCAACCCTAACACGCGAGGTGACAAACCGATTTGTAAGATTTGTCAAAGGAAACACACCGGAGAATGTCGGCTCTAACGAAGACATGTTATAATCGTGGAGAGTCGCACCACTATGTCGTGGATTGCAAGAAGAGGACCCAAACTCAATCTATTCAGTGAGGTCAAGCAACCACACCGCCACAGTGGAAATCATGAAACCAACCCCGCCAGAGTCGTGAGGTCAACAACCCAACAATTCTAATCGGCCACGCTTTTCCCGAGGAATGAGACAGAAGCATCTAATGTGGTGGTCACAGGTATTTTGCTAGTCTCGAGTATTCCCGCATTTGTATTATACGACCCTGACTCTACATTTTCATATGTGTCAATGGGCTTTGCTAAGAATTTACACGTAGAACCTTCTTATTTAAGTGAACCTTTTGAGGTTATGACACCAGATGCCTCAATTTGGGCCTCTCGTGGTAAATAATTTCCATTAGAAGTGAATGGCGGGAACAATGGTGAACCTAGTACTACTTGATATGGTAGACTTCACGTCATTTTGGGTATGGATTGGTTGTCGGCATGTTATGCCATGTTAGATTGTCGCGAAAGATAGTGAGATTAACTTTTCCCGAGAACCGGTTGTTATAGGGTAGGGTTGGAATATCCTCAGTCGCTTTATTTCCTACCTGGGGCTCAAAAGTTATTGAGAAGTCACAGAGTGGAGTATGCATATCCGCTAATATAGTGAATACCCAAAAAGAATCCCAAAGATGAATGATGTTCCTATTGTTCAAATTTTCCTGAGGTTTTTCCAAGATCTTTCAGTGCCTTCCTCCTGATAGAGAAGTGGAGTTTGCTATAGAGTTAATTCCGGTACAAGACCCATTTATATTCCTCCATATCGAATGGCCCCGGTGAATTGAGGTGTTAAAAGAACAATTGAAGGATCTTCCGGATAAAGGCTTTATAAGGCCTAGTGTTTCCTCAGTGCACCATCTGCTTGTGAAAAGAAAGACGGATCGCTCGAACGTGCATCGATTATCGGCACTCAATAAGGTCACGATCAAGAACCGATGCCCATTACCAAGAATCGATGATCTTTTGACCAACTTCGTGAGCTAGCTATTTTTCCAAGATTGATCTCCGTCGATATCACCAATGAAAATAAATCCGGATGATATATCCAAAACGCCTTTAGAACCCGACACGCCATTATGAGTTCTCGTCATGTCTTTGGGTTAATCAATGCCCCAACAAATTTTTATGGATTTAATGAATAGAATCTTCAAACCATTCCTAGATTTGTTCGTGATCGTGTTCATAAATGATATCCTAATTTACAGTAAGAGTGTTGAAGAACATGAAGAGCATCTGAGGGAAGTGCTTCAATTCTTGAAACATGAGAAACAATATGCTAAATTTTAAATGTGTGAATTTTTGTTGGAAAAGGTAGCCTATTTGTGTCAGGTTGTGACAACGGATGGAATTATGGTATACCCCCAGAAGATATAATCAGTAAAGAACTTGCCAAAATCGACCACCCGCGAGGTTAGAAGTTTCTGGGTTTGGGTATTATAGAAGATTCGTAAAAGATTTTTCTAGTCTCACGCTCCTTTGACCCGGTTGACTCAAAAAGCGGTTAAGTACCAATTGGTCAAGCATGTGAAACAAGTTTTCGAAACTAAAGGAATTGTTGACCATCGCACTATCCTAACCTTACCATCGGGACAAGGGTTCACGCCTATCATGACGCCTCAGAGTTGGGTTAGGATGTGTCTTGATGCAGATTTGGAAAGGTTATGCGTATGCATCTAGACAATTGAAGATACATGAGAAGAATTACCCAACTCATGACTTGGAATTAGTCATGCGGTGGTGTTTGCCTTAATATGGAGACATTATTTGTATGGTGTGCATGTGGACATAATTACAGATCATAAGAGTTTGCAGTACATAACCACGCAGAAGGATTTGAATCTCCGACAAAGAAGATGGTTAGAGTTGCTTAAGGATTATGACCTTAGTATTGTTTACCATCCTGGGAAATCCAACGTGGTGGCTGACGCACTCAAGAGAGATCAATGGGCGCAGCCCATTTGGCAATACAAAAGAGGGTATTGTTCGTGAGGTACAAAGATTGGGAAACCTCGGGTTAGCTTAATCGAGATCGGTGAAGGTAGGGTGGTGGTACATGATACCTCGCATCGCTTTAGCCGTAAATAAAAGAAAGTCGATTTGAGGATACGGAGTTTGTTGGATTTCTGGAGAGATCCAACAGGAAAACCTTCACAATTTACATTGGGAGATAATGACTGAACCTTCGGTATAAGGGTAGGTTATGTGTTCCTAAGGTAAAGGATCTAAGGAGGAAGATCTTAGATGAGGTCACAACACAAGATATTCCATTCATCCAGTGGTCAACAAAATGTATCGTGACCTCAAGGCAAATTCATCGTGGGACGGGATGAAGACGCCGTGGAGTTTGTCCGGAGGTGTCTTATATGTCACAGTGAAAGTTGAACATCAAAACTGGCGGATTACTTCAGACATTGGGGTCCCCATGTGGAAATGGGAGGCGATTCATATGGATTTTGTAACGGCCCACCAAAACTCGAGAAGGGTATGATTCTATTTGGGTGATTGTTGATCGGCTTACAAAGTCAGCCCATTTCTTACCGGTCAAGACTACGTATCGCGCACCACAGTACACACAGATTTATTTGAAGGAGATTATGCGGTTACACAAGATTCCCTTATAAATTATTTCAGATAGGGGTTCCCAGTTCACCTCACACTTTTGGCAAAGTTTACAGCAGGGTCTCGGGACAAAAGTTAAGTTAAGCACGGCTTTCCACCCGCAAACAGATGGGCAAGCTGAGCGAACAATTCAAACACTTGAGGACATGTTGCGATCTTGTGTGTTATATTTTCAGGGAAGCTGGTTGGACCATCTATGTCTAATTGAGTTCGCCTACAACAATAGTTTTCACTCTACCATACAAATGGCCCCGTTTGAAGCATTATATGGATGAAAATGTAGGTCTCCACTTGGATGGTTCGAGGTGGGTGAGACGCAAATGTTCGGACCTGAAGTCATTCAAGAAACAAATGATAAGGTACAGATGATTCGGGAGCGGATCAAAACAGCTCATAGCCGTCATAAGTCCTATGCGGATCATCGGAAAAGAGATCTTGAATTCCAAGAGGGGGAGAAAATATTTTTAAAAGTGTCCCCAATGAAGGGAGTTATGCGCTTTGGTAAGAAAGGGAAATTGAGCCCAAGGTTTATTGGGCCATATGAGATCTTGCGAAGAGTGGGGAATGTGGCTTACGAATTAGCACTTCCACAAGAGCTGGAAGCAGTGCATCCGGTATTTCATGTGTCAATGTTACGAAAATACTTGCACGATCCAAGTCACGTCATCCTTCCCCAGGAGATAGTTCTTAATAAAGAGCTTCAATATGAAGAGGCTCCGGTAGAAATACTTGATAGAAAGGTCCAACGCCTTAAAAATAAAGATATTGCTTCCGTGAAAGTCCTATTGATCGGTGTATTTTATATACACTTTTTGAGTCGTTTTTAGTTAGTCTTTTGTCCTTTTTGTACAAATACGTGTCGTATTAGGATAGATTTTCTTTCTTTTGAGTCAAAGTGGTTAAAATGGTCCAATGGCGGAAAAGGAGCGAAAAGAGGGCAAAAGTGGAGGTTCCAGAGCTTAAGCGAGAAAGTGGCGAAGCACGGACGGGCAGCGCGCCTCGCCAACAGTGCGGGTCAGGCGCGGCGTAATATCGAGCGCGAAGTTGCAGCGCGCGCCTCGAATGCAGCGAGTCACGTGGCGGCGCCAAATCATCAGAAACATCGCAGGTTCGGCCTGGCGCGCTGATAGCGCGGCGCCGACGCGAAAATCGAGTTTAATGACGACTGGGCGGGCACGAAGGGAAAAGTTTGAGGCGATTTTGAACCTATATAAGGAGAACCTTAGGCAGTTTTCAAGGGTTCCCTTTCTTGCACAAACACAAGGATTCTTGGATTGAAGATTGGAGACCATAACTTAGTAATTTTCTTTTCTTTTCTTTTCTTTATTTCAGTTTTTATGATGAACATTGAATTAGTTCTTGTCATGTCAATGGCTAGGAACTAATTCCATTATAGGGCTTTCCATGTCAAATCACTAGAAACTTATGTTATGAATTGATGCATGTTTATGGTTATTCTTCTTCTTGTTGAGATTTATCCAATAATTGCTTTGAATGCTTGGTAATTAATTGATCACTAATTATCATTATTTATATGATTTTTAATCAAACTTCGAAAGGAGGAGGTTGTGAATATGCTGTAAGTTGGGTAGACATATTTTGGATTGGGGATGAAAATACCTCAATTACTTGTGCAGCGTTAAAGAGAGGTCTAAACACCTAATTTTACGCATAGCGCGTGACGGTTAACTAGGTTTTTGGTCTTAATCCTCCTATAGAGCCATCCTTATCACCGAAAGGTAGAAAGGAGCGATACTGGGGTTGAGTGTTTATATAGCCTTAACGGGAGTATAAAACGATTTAGTAAACCTGCTAGCTCCAAAAGAAGAAGAACCATAATTCATTGCATTAATAAGTAATATAAGCGGATAGTTGAGGAGACTTGGAAGCCCTATTTCCATCACTACTGAAGTAAACACATAGTTAATTAGTCTTTATAATTGTTAGTATAATCAACAAACTCAAATATTGGTTACCAAATAGATAACAAAAGATAGATAATTGGTACTTGAACCCTAATCCTTGTGGACGATATTCAGTCTTACCTAGACTATATTACTTGTCACGATAACGTGCACTTGCGTTAAAGTGTGTGCATCTTTTCGCGCATCAAGTTTTTGGCGCCGTTGTCGGGGATTAGGCATAGTTCAATATCAATTTTATCTATTTTTAATTTCTAATTTGGTTTTTTTTAATTTTTTATTTTATTTTTACGTTTTTAATCTTTATTTCGGTAAAAAAGCAGGGTGCCGTGATTTATTTGTCTGTTTTTTATCTGTTTCAGGAAATCAGTTTATGCGAAGGAGAAGAGGGGCAAACACTCTTGTTCCCTTCAATCCAGAGATTGAGAAAACCTGTAAACTGAACAGAAAGAACCAGCGGATTGCAGCCTTAGTTGAGATGGACGGCGTCCAAAACAACAATATGATGAGAGAAGGGTTAGGTGAAAATCAACCTAACCAAGGAATGCCTCGACGAGTACCTATTGATGTCGAGGAAAGAGTTCAAGCCCAGGCAGAAAGAAGCTTGGGAGACTACGTGCTGCCAAGAGTAAACGGAGCACAGACATGTATTAGGCTCCCAACAATAGGAGCAAACAACTTTGAGATCAAACCGGCGATTCTAAGCATGGTGCAGAACACAGTGCAATTTGGAGGACTGCCATCAGAGGATCCACATATGCACATAGCTAATTTCTTGGAGCTATGTGCAACTTTCAGATATAACGGCGCATCGACGATTTGTCAGATTGAGGCTCTTTCCCTTCTCACTCAGGGATAGAGCAAAAGTATGGTTAAATTCCCTGCCAGCTGATTCGATTTTTACATGGCAAGAGCTGGCACATAAAGTTTTGGCCAAATTCTTCCCACCGTGCAAAGCAGCGAAATTGAGAGGGGAGCTGAACAATTTCTACCAAGCAGATGGAGAATCATTATACGAAGCGTGGGAGATGTTCAAAGATTTGCAGAGAAAGTGCCCACACCACTGTATTGAATTGTGGAACTTGGTCCACATCTTCTATAACGGGCTGAGCGGAACAACCAGAACAATTATAGATGCAGCAGCAGGTGGGACATTCATGAGGAAAACAACCCACGAAGCTCACGAATTATTAGAAGATATGGCCACCAACGACCATGTCACAGAAGATAGACCAATGAGTGGTAGGAGAACAGTGGGAGTTCACGAGATAGATGTCATTGCTGCCTTGAATGCCCAAGTGGCCCTTTTGACGAAAACAACGCAAAGAACATACAATATCGAGAATGCAGGTCAGATGCCAAAGAGCTGTGAAATCTGTGGAGGCCCACATACATTCGATAGGTGTCCTTCAGTTGATCCTAATAATATGCCAATCGAGCAGGCAGAGTGCCAAGCTGTGGGTAACTATCAGAGGCTACAAAACAATCCATACTCCAACACATATAATCCAGGGTGGAGGAATCACCCAAATTTCTCATGGAGAGGAGACCAGGGGCAGCAGAATCAATATAGGCGATGATCAAACCAAAGACGCAGAATCAGCAACCCTTTACTCAGGCCCCACCTTCTCAACAGTTCAATGCACCTGTTCAGCCAGAAAAGCAAGATGAGCTGAGAGCAGCTTTGTTGGCACTCACCAATGTCCAGACCTAGTTCGTGACAGAAACTAGATCCTCATTCAGAAACTTGGAAACACAAGTGGGTCAGCTAGCAAAGCAATCGAACAGCAGGCCACAGGGTACACTGCCAAGCAACACAGAGGTGAATCCGAGAGAACAATGCCAAGCAGTACAGTTGAGAAGTGGTAAACAGTTGGAGCAGCAGTCACCTCAGCCGGTAGTTGAGCAAAGGGCAGAGATGGAGAAAGAGAAGGTGGTTGAAGCTCGCCCAGTAGTAGAGAAAACTCCAGAGAAGGAGTATACAGAGAAGATCTCATTCCCACAGAGATTGCAGCGGAAGGCAGTTGATAAACAATTCTACAAATTTTTGGAGACGTTCAGAAAGCTGCATATCAACATACCCTTTATAGAGGCGTTGGAGCAAATGCCCTCCTATTTCAAATTTATGAAGGAGATCTTGGGGAAGAAGAAGAAACTGGCAGAGTATGAGATGGTAGCACTATCGTAGGAGTGCAGTGCTATCCTGCAGAAGAAGTTGCCCCCTAAACTAAAAGACCCAGGGAGCTTTACACTACCTTGCACAGTTGGCAGGGTGACATGCAACAGGGCTCTTTGCGATTTAGGGGCAAGTATAAATTTGATGCCTTTATCGGTGTTTAAACGGTTGGAGTTGGGTGAGGCAAAACCAACCACTGTGAGCCTGCAACTAGCCGATAGGACAGTGGTTCACCCAAGAGGGAAGATTGAGGACGTGATTGTTAAAGTAGGAAAATTCTTTTTTCCTGCGGACTTCCTCATTCTTGACATGGAAGAGGATGCAGAAATCCCTATCATATTGGGGAGACCATTCCTGGCGACAGGGAGAGCCTTGATCGATGTAGAAAGAGGAGAGCTGACGTTGAGGGTGGAGAAGGAAGAAATGGTGTTTAAAGTATTTAAACACATCATTGAGCCACCAATCATGAGCAGGTGCTTTGCAATCAGCACCATCAAACCCCCCTGTGAGCCAGTACAACCCAAACCGAGGGAGATGAGCCCACAAAAGCAGGTATGTGATGCCGAACCTCCACAAAAGCAGGTATGTGTTCCTGAACCTTCCCTTGAAGATAATTCTAAGCAGAGAAGAAGAATAAGAAAACGAAAAATGTGGAGAAAATGGATTAGTTGTGGGGTTAATCCACCCCACACTTATTGAGTTAAGGAACTTGCGTTCGGCTAAAAGACGTTAAAGACAGCGCTACTTGGGAGGCAACCCAAGGTATTTTGATTTATTTTACTTTAATATAGTAGTTTTTATTAAGAACGGTCTCACGGAGGTGGTGTTTGTGTTGTGATTGACAAGTGTAGGCAACCAATTTGAAGGGCGAAAAACTGAAGAACAGCCAGGATTTCCAGAAAAATGGGTAAGCGCCGCGGCGCCAAAAGAGCAGAAAGGCGCTGAAGTTTAAGCGTCGCGGCGCCAAAAATCCAGAAAAATTGCCAAGTCTAGGCGCCGCGGCGCAGAAATTCCCGAAGTAGTGCAGTAAGTTGGGCGCCGCGGCGCCGAAGCGGAAATCCAGAAAGTAATAAAACGCCCAAAGACCCGATTTTCCCCAAATTCAAACCAAAACCTAACCTTTCTTCTCCACAAAACCCACGAAAATTCAAACCTCACCCACAAATCTTCCATAAATCAAACTCAACCACAACCAAAAACTCCTAAAGTCCCTAAACCCTTAACCATTTCAACCAACAAAACTTCATCAAAGTGCCTCAAATCACCATTAGAAGCAAGAAAACCTTGAATAACACCGTCAAAAAGGTAATCTTCATCTTTTCTTGAAAGCTTTTCAGTAGTGAAATGAGGTAATAGTTTGGAGGAGTGTTGCATTGTTGAAGTCGTTGGGGGTGTTGAAAAATTGGTTGTGAAATTTAGAGGAGGAGTATACAAGGAGGGTGTGGGTATTGTGTAGTACAGGAGTTGGAGTTTGGGGGTGTTAGTGTTGTAGCTGCTAGTGTTGTGTGATTGTGTTGGGAAACAGTTGTGATACTAAGTTTGTAAGCTGCAAAAAAGTGATTTAACCATGTCTGCCAGAAAGAGAAGAGCCTCTACATCCACCTCAGCCCCGCAATACGATGATACTAGGTTCGTGAGCCAACAAGCTTATGAAAGATACAAAAAGCTTAGTACTAGGCCCTTAATCCCTGAAAGGGGAATGAACTATCAGAGGGATTCGTTTGGGGAGGAGGATGTCTATGAGCCCATTCGGGCAATGATTGAGATGATGGGGTGAAAGAGATTTGTAAACCCGGAGAAGATAGCACCAATGAACACAGTGATGGTGCGTGAATTCTATGCTAACTTTCCGGAGAAGGTGGACAACAAATGCTTTGTGAGGGGAAGATATATGCCTGTGACGGCAGCAGCAATAAATATGTCTCTAAAAACAGTTGAAGGAGGAGATGGTGATTGAAACTATTTTAGAACATGGTCTAGGAGCACCAACAATATCAACTGGAATGCCGTCGCAGACACAGTGAGCTACCCTGGGGCTGCATTTGATATTGCAAGAAATGGGTCAAGAGGACTGAGCAGGTGTCAGTTCAACAAAGCAACCAAGGGTTGGTCAGTATTCGTCGATGCCGTCACGATTCCATCGACGCACTTTACCAGAGTACCAGAAGATAGGATCAAATTGATTTATGGAATCATGACGGGGAAGACGATTGATGTGGGGAGAGAGATAGTGCAAAGTATTGAAGAAATCAAGTTGGTAATAACAAAGCGGATTGGGACATGGCTCACTTATCACTAATTTATGCCATGAATGGGGTCCCAATCCTACCCAGCGATACTAAGAGAGAAACCAACCGCTCGTGTCATATGGGATAGTGCACTCTTTCCTGCACTCCAAGCCCCCAAAGAAGAAGAAGAAGAGCACCAGCACCACCACCAGCAACAGCAGCAGAGGCCGCCATGAACGAAGATGAGCCTGAAATAGAGGCTCAATATGCGGCAGGAAGCAGCCACCAGCCACCCACAGAATCAGAACCTTCAGTGCCCATGATGGAGCAGTTACTCCAGAATCAGATGAGGATGATGCAGAGTTTGGACACGGTGATACAAGGACAGCAAGAAACGAGGCAGCAAATTAACGAGATGAGTTCCTTGTTCAACCAGTGGTCAATGCATTATCCAATTCCACCGCCACCACCACCATTTTAACCAAGTCTGTAAGTGTCTTGTTTCCTTTATTGTCTTTGAGTCTACACACATTGGGGACAATGTGTGATTTAAGTTTGGGGGGTGTCTTATTTGTGTCTTATTGTTATAGTATGTTTAAGTCTTTTTGGTTGTTTTTGTGTATTTTTGAGTCATAATTTTTTTTTTCTCTTTTTGAGTCATAATTGTCTGTCAAAGATCATGCATGTTGTAGTTACTAGAAACACCTAGTGAAGTAAGGTGGAATAATGTAACGGAATTAGAGCAACTATCTAAACACTTAGGTTAGATATGTCAAAAACTCACAAAATCTGGCTATTTGGAGTTTCTTGCTTAAATTGTGCATGCTAAATGATGAAAACCTATGTGTTATGATTGCTTTCTATTTGAGGCGAAATAGTTAGGATATGCATGTTAGGGAGATGACTCAGGCATTTCTTTGTTAGCCAATTCTTACCACTCTTTTTTATCCCTGACTTTAAAAATATCCCTAGTCAGCCCCATTGAGCCTAAAAATTGAACTTTTTCTTTGACACCCTATATTCCCATACTTGTGCCATAAGTAAACATGTGAAATAGTTGGAATAAATTGTGTTAAAAAAGAGACAAAAAGAGTGAACAAAAGTGATGCATCCCAATAAAAAAGTAATAAGAAATAGGCAAAAGCCTAAGTTTGGGGTGCTTGTTATTATAATACACTTCACTCTCCTAAAACAAAAGAGGGGAAAGATAGATTTGAAGTGAAGAAAAGAATCAAAAGAAAAGGGAAACACTGAAAAGCTAAAGAGCTTATGGTACACAAAAATGAGCCTAAATGCCTATTTTTACCTACCCATACCTAAGCCTACATTACAACCCTTAAAAGTCCTGACGATCTATTTTATGCATATCCATGATTAGTGGAGAATAGCAAGTAAAAATGTCATAGGATTTTTAAAATTAACATGCATGATTCAGTATGTGACTTCCATTAAGCATGATAAAAATGAGTCTGCGAAATATCTAGCTTAATGTGTTTAGTGTGCTAAAATTTCATGCTATATGTTCCTGCATATTATTCTGTTAATCTTCATGTTTTTCTAAGTAACACCAATGCAGCAAAAGTGATCAATGTCATTGAGTCCTTTATTTTCCTTTTCCTTGAGTCTTTATTTCTTTCTTTTTATCTTTGCTCGAGGGTGAGCAAAGGTTAAGTTTGGGGGTATTTGATCGGTGTATTTTATATACACTTTTTGAGTCGTTTTTAGTTAGTCTTTTGTCCCTTTTTGTACAAATACGTGTCGTATTAGGATAGATTTTCTTTCTTTTGAGTCAAAGTGGTTAAAATGGTCCAATGGCGGAAAAAGAGTGAAAAGAGGGCAAAAGTGGAGGTTCCAGAGCTTAAAAGCAGAGAAAGTGGCGAACTGAGCACGTGCGGGCGGCGCGCCTCGCCAACAGTGCAGGCGCGGCGCCCAATATCGAAGGCCGCGAGAGTTGCAGCGCGCGCTCCTGCATGCCAGAGTGGCCGCGACGCCAAATCATCAGAAACATCGCAGTTCCGTGGCCGCGCGCCGATAGCGAGCCGCTGGCACGCGGGAAAATCGAGTTTAATGACGACAGGCGGGCACGAAGGGAAAAGTTTGAGGCGGTTTTGAGCCTATAAAAGGAGAACCCTAGGCAGTTTTCAAGGGTTCCCTTTCTTGCACAAACACAAAGATTCTTAGATTGAAGATTGGAGACCATAACTTAGTAATTTTCTTTTCTTTTCTTTTCTTTATTTCAGTTTTTATGATGAACATTGAATTAGTTCTTGTCATGTCAATGGCTAGGAACTAATTCCATTATAGGGCTTTTCATGTCAAATCACTAGAAACTTATGTTATGAATTGATGCATGTTTATGGTTATTCTTCTTCTTGTTGAGATTTATCCAATAATTGCTTTGAATGCTTGGTAATTAATTGATCACTAATTATCATTATTTATATGATTTCTAATCAAACTTCGAAAGGATGAGGTTGTGAATATGCTGTAAGTTGGGTAGACATATTTTGGATTGGGGATGAAAATACCTCAATTACTTGTGTAGCGTTAACGAGAGGTCTAAACACCTAATTTTACGCATGGCGCGTGACGGTTAACTAGGTTTTTGGTCTTAATCCTCCTATAGAGTCATCCTTATCACCGAAAGGTAGAAAGGAGCGATACTGGGGTTGAGTGTTTATATAGCCTTAACGGGAGTATAAAACGATTTAGTAAACCTGCTAGCTCTAAAAGAAGAAGAACCATAATTCATTGCATTAATAAGTAATATAAGCGGATAGTTGAGGAGACTTGGAAGCCCTATTTCCATCACTACTGAAGTAAACACATAGTTAATTAGTCTTTATAATTGTTAGTATAATCAACAAACTCAAATATTGGTTACCAAATAGATAACAAAAGATAGATAATTGGTACTTGAACCCTAATCTTTGTGGACGATATTCGGTCTTACCTAGACTATATTACTTGTCACGATAACGTGCACTTGCGTTAAAGTGTGTGCATCTTTTCGCGCATCACCTATGGAGGAATCACTCCACAGAGGAAGCCACCTGGGAAGCGGAAGAGGCGATGAAAGTCAAATATCCATTCCTATTTGACTAAGGTAATAAAAAAAATGCATTACATAGTACTTCATATGTGTGCCATTTGCGTGTCTATATGCATGTGTTACAACCTTATTCTCATTCGAGGACGAATGCTTCTTAAGGAATGGAGAATGTGAAGCCCCAAATTTGTTACAATAACAATAAACATTATTGTGTCTATGTGATTATGTAACGACCTTATTCACATTCGAGGACGAATGTTGCTTAAAGAGGAGAGAATGTGAAATCCGGAAAAAATAAATAATAATATATAGTTGTGGTTGGGTTAATAAAAAAAATATATATAAGAAAACAAAGAATAAATTGCATGGAATAGAGTTAGTGTTAAAGTTGGATAAATAGATAGATAAAATGAAAATAAGAAAACAAAAAAACAAAAGAAAAACAAAAATTTAAAAAAAAAAAAAAAAAAAGGATATGCTGCAGCATGCACGTCCTTCCTTTCCCCCTCCCCCCCTCCCCCTTTTCATTTCCCTTCAATCTCTTGGTTTTCCCCCTCCCATAAGTTATACAATCACCTCCACTTATACATTGTATTTACACACAAACAAAGTACATAACATAAAGGTTAGAAAATCAGAAAAAAACAAGTGAACAAGAAGAGGAAAATTCTGGAAAAAAAAACAAGAAAGTAAGAAGAACAACAATAAAAGAAATACTAGGGAGCAAGGGTCCCTTGTAGCAACCGAATAACAATCTTCACACTTACAAGGTGAGTTTTCTCACTCAGAAATTCTTGGTAACATCCTTTACTTTAAGTTCAATACATGTTAGAATAAGAATTGAGTGTTGAAAAGAAATATTGAACTTTTGATTGTTTAGCAACTAGTTGCGTCATGAACTTTACGAATTGTTCTCACTGAGTTATAATTGTTAGAATTTGATGAAATTCGGAATAGTGGTACACCTCTCTATTATGATCATATAGAACCAAAAATGAGGTAAAATGGACATACGGTTTGAAAGTTATCATAGTTCAAAGTTTCTACCTTAGATTTGGCCGAAATTCGGAAAGACATAATTACGGACTATTTTTATTGAGTTTTACTTATTAGAATTATATGAAAATTTACATGGTTGTAAATCTCTCCGTCACGGACAGATATAGATAAAGAGTTATTAAAACGGACTTACGAGTTGAGAGTTATTGTAGTTTGAAGTTGCTGCCTCGGATTCGTCGGAATCCAGAAGGGCAGGACGTTGAAACGTAAAACTGTACTAATATGTGGGGAATATGAAAATTGTTGCTAAATGAAAGTTCTAGATCTCTTTGTTGTGGACATTTTTAGACCTTACGGGGGTCTATCCGACTTACGTATTGAGAGTTATCGCTGTTTAAAGTTCCTGCCTCGGGTCTATCGAGATCCAGGAAGGGCAGCGAATAAAAGTGTAAAACTGTACCAAATGGTACGGAATATGAAAGGATGGTTCACATGGAGACGTGTATCTCTCTGTTCTCGTCGTTTTGAGATTTTATAGGGCTTGAACGGGTTTACAGATTAGGAGTTATAACTATTCTAAGATTGGGTTCTGTTTAATAAAAATTCTGCCAAAACAAATTTCATGTGGCTGTTTTGAGGATAAATTTGTGTTAGTTACCCAAAGTAGTTTTAAATGAAATTTGGTATAGTGAAAGATCTCCGTCTTACCTTAGTTTCCGCTTGAGAAACACCTTAGTTGGAGTTATGGCTAAAAAGTTATAATCGTTACAAGTATGAATGACAGAATGTTGGGAAATAGAATATTATGTATTCGATCTTTTGAAAAATATGAAAAGTGAATACGTGTTCACATAAATATATAAATATATAATGGATCGGGTTGCACTCCGCAACAAAACGTAAAGTGAATACGCGTTCACAAATACGTAAACATAATGGATCGGGTTGCACGCCGCAACAAAACGTAAAGTGAATATGTGTTCACAAATACGTAAACATAATGGATCGGGTTGCACGCCGCAACAAAACGTAAAGTGAATATGCGTTCACAAATACGTAAACATAATGGACCGGGTTGCACGCCGCAACAAAACGTAAAGTGAATACGTGTTCACAAAATACGTAAATACAATGGATCGGGTTGCACGCCGCAACAAATATGAAAAATGAATACAAGTTCACCTATATATAAATATGAAAAGTGAATACGAGTTCACAAATATATAAATGTAACAAACATATGAAAATGCAGGGTAATGTCTTAACGTATAATACGAGATAAAATGAAGTGTTAGTTAAACTGAGAATTTCCTATGAGGGGTTGCTGCATATTTAAAAATTTTGTAACCTGATATGTTTTTGCAATATGCTTATTACGTTATAATGTGATTGCACTTGGAATATTGTAGTGTTACTTTGAATTGCAGTAGTTCTCACCACCCGATGGTAGGGCTGACTCTTTATTTAACATGTTTCAGGAAAGCTTGATAGAGGAAAGGCTCTACGCCAAGGCTAGCGATCGTCCCGCAGCCTCTTGTCATACCAAGTCCATTACTTCGGGCTTGGTATTCACAGTTCGTGATGTCGCCCAGTGTCTCGGGAAATGCCCGTGTGGAATGGTCTCCCTTCCAACTTAGAATAATCTTTGTCAGTATGTTTATGTAGAAACAATATTTGCACGAGCATGGGCTCGCGTTATGTTTTTTTATAAAGTCATAAACAGATTTCTTTATTGTTATTTTTATTAATCGCTTCGTATTTGATTATAAGTTCAAATTTCTAAATAAAGAGAATTAAATGGTGCTCCTGGTGGGAAATAATTGTTCAGGTGCCATCACGCCCTAAATAAAGACTTAGGAAAAGTCGGGGCGTGACATCTTTCGGGCTAGCTCTGTTGAGGTCTCTATAATCCATACATACTCGGACGTTTCCATCTTTCTTCTTTACCGTCACAACATTTGCTAACCAAGTAGGGTACCTTGCGAATCGAATTACCTTTGCGTCGAACTGCTTAGACACCTCCTATTTGACTTTCAAACTCATGTTTGGTTTGATCTTTCTTGGCTTTTGTTTTACAGGAAGGTAAGACGGCTCGATAGGTAGCCTGTGTGCGACGATATCCGTACTCAACCCTGGCATATCGTCGTAAGACCAAGCAAATACGTCGGTGTAATGATTCAGGAGCTCTATTAACTCTTTCTTCTGTATGGCACTTAGGTGGACGCTGACCCTAGTCTCTTTTACGATTTCCTCATCTCCTAAGTTTATCAACTCAGTTTCTTCTAAATTAGGTTTAGGCTTATTCTCAAAATCTTCTAGCTCTTGACCAAGCTCTGATTTCGGACTTTCTTCTTATTCTTCGGAGTTATGTTCGCCATTGGAGCTTTGTTTGTTGGTTTCATTACATGTCATATTCGCATTATCGACAGGTTTATTAATATGATTGCTGAAAGAAAAATGCATAAAAATTTAATTTAACACCAAGCAAATTTAAAGCTACAAAATGCCTTTGAATTTAGGACGAAAGCAAAATACGGGATTGAAAACATATTAAAGAAAACATAAAGGCAATTCTGTTTTTAGTTTAGAGTCACATCGCTAAAACTATCATAAATTTTACCAAGCTCATCGGAAGGTCAGGACAGGGGTGCAAGTCTAATTATTCATGTTGTATCCATGCTCTGCGTCCCAAATGGTTGGGTCTTCATCGGGATCCTCCAGGATCACACAACATTCTGCTTCATCTTCATCTATGAACAAATTCTGGAACCCTGCTGCAAGATCATCTGGATCATCTTCTTTCGGCATCTGGATGGTGCAGGCTTTGACAAACGATTGACTTAGAGGCAGAATGGGCCTAGGCAAGGGAATGTCTCTTTTTCTCCGGAAGCTAGCAGTCACCAAGTCCCTCGAGGTAGGCTGGTATCCCAAAACAAATGTGTCCTTCTTCCCAGATAGTTGGATCGGCTCTGTGATCCCCTTCATACCCGATCCAAGACCTTTGCCAGGCTCGAACCCATTTCTCAACATTTCCTTGGCTACCATTGTGAGAGAGTGTGGCAGCCGCATCGGCTTAGCCCTGCCGGCGCTTTTGATCTCGTTTACATGGAAGACTGACCCATCCAACTGTCTTATGTCTTCTATGACGGGGACTGCATAATATGTGTTGGTGTTTCTCTTTTCGTCTCCGAGTATTACCACCTCGCGGTGATTCCATATAAACTTCAGACGCTGGTGCAAGGTGGATGAGACTGCACCAGCCTCGTGAATCCACGGCCTTCATATCAACAGATTGTAACAGGTGGCAATATCCAATACCTGAAACTCCACGACGAATTCTGCAGGTCCGATCAACAATGTGAGATCAATGTCGCCTTCGACACCCCTATGGACTCCGTCGAAACCTTTAACTCTGATATGACTTTTACGAATCTTCCTTCAGTCTATCCCCAATCTTCGCATAGTTGACATAGGACAAATATTGACGGCCGAACCTCCGTCGATCAGTACTATTGAAACAATTTTGTTCGAAATCTGAATGGTGATATTCAATGCAAGATTATGCCCTACACCTTGACTGGGCAATTCATTATCATGAAAGGCGATTATGTGGGCTTCTAGCACTTGTCCGAGTAGAGCTGTTAAGTTCTCATTTGTTGTCCCCTCTGGTACATATGCATCATTCAGCACTTCTAACAATGCAACCCTGTGCGGGACCGATTGCATTAGTAGTGAGAGTAAAGAAATTTATGCTGATGTTTTCTACAACTGCTCCACGACAGAATATTCTTTAGTGGGCATCTTCCTCCAAAACTCTTCAACCTCGGACTCACGTGTGAGTTTCTTCGTGGTGCTCTCATCTGATCGCTGCAGGCGCATAATACCTCACTGACCTAGTAATACCTGCATCGGTGACTTCTATAACTTGTTGCCCAGTTTCTCTGCGATCTACTCTAATTAGTGGCTTCCAGCCGGGCATCTGAGCAACTATGATTGAACCACTCGGTTTTTGCGGCGCCCTTTCCAGTTCAAATACTGCTTTATTTCGAATGTTATCAATAGGGGCGACAAAAGCAGAAGGCCTCGCTCCTCCTTCTCTTCGGACCGATCGGATGGTCCCCTCCAAGTCATACTCCTCATCTAAAGTTATCACGTGCACATTGACATTGGCGTGGTTTGGTAAGGGGTTATCATGCACGTTTGGAGCAGGATCCCTCAGCTGAATTTCCCCTTCTTTAATCAACGCTTTGATTCTGTCCCTGAGGGAGTGACAACTTTCGGTATCATGTCCAGGGCTATTGGAGTGATATGCGCATCGCTTATTCTCATCATACCATCTTGGGATGGGGTTAGGAATCTTTCCTAGATTCGATTGGATTAAGCCTGCAGCTCGCAACCTTTCGTATACCTGGGGTATGGGTTCGGCTAGCGGGGTGTGATCTTTGGGTGGTTTTCCCTCATAATTCGTGCTTGGTCTGGGTGCATTGGGTGTTCTATTTTGTTGGTAGGCTTGATAGATGGGTCGATGCGGGGCGGGATAAATGGGTGCCTGGGAAGAATTGTATATAGGTTATGTGCGATAGTTGGGGTAAGGAGCATGTGGGTAGTAAGGGGTGGAGTTTTGGTTATTTGTGGGGTAGTGTGGGGTTTTATAGGTTGGATTTTGGTATGTTATGAATGGTTCGGGTTTACGTTCCTGTATGAACATAGAGGGGGAGTCTATCTCTTTCCTTTTCTGGGAAGAGCCCCCGATCGTCCTTGACTGAATCGCCTTATTAGTCTCCTGCAAAGCTGCCAAATTCATAATACGACCAGTTTTAACACCTTCCTCTATGATGTCGCCCATTCTAACAACTTCTGTAAAACTCCATTCGACGGCACTTATCATCCGCTCATAGTAGGTTGCGTCTTTCAAAGATTGTACAAATAGAGTGTTTTATTTCACTCTCTGCCATGGGTGGTTGTACCTTTGCCGCTTCTGAACGTCTCGGTAGACTTCTTCTCTAACTTCATCAAATAAAATCTGTCTACGACGATTTCTGTATTGAACCTGAATCGCTCCACAAAGTCCTGGGCCAACGCATTCCAACCATGCCAGTTCTGCGGATCTTAGCTGGTATACCAATCTAATGTCTCGCCAGTCAAGCTTCGAATGAATAGCTTCATAATGATTGTTGGGTTCTTTCCTACTCCAATCAGCTTGTCACAGTATGACCTCAAATATGCGCGGGGATTCCCTTTCTCGTCGAATAAATAAAACTTGGGCACCTTGTCTCTACAGGTAACTTCACATCTGGGTGCATGCAAAGATCCTCATAATCCAATTCTTCATGACCCTTGTCAGACCGTATACCCCGAACAGCTTCTTTCAGACTACGAATCTCTTTGGCTACATCCTTGTCCATTCTGGCTCGGGCTTCCTTTTCCATTTCTTCATAATGATCTGTTTCTTGGGGATGCACAGGGAAGGTAAAAGGTTGGGTTTCTGTTGTGTATGCTGGTGGTCTGGGTTGCTTGTTAGGGCTGGAAATAGGTATGGTGCGTTGATATTGGGTAATTTGGCGGTTTGGGCTGACTGGGGTGAAGTAAGTAGGCGGGGGCTGAGATATATAAGTGATAAATGGATCATTTTTTGGGGATGGGGTTGAGGATTGACTGGACGAGGGATAGTTTGACATGAATAGGCGATTGACATTTTTTGTGAGGAGCTTTGGGAGATATGCGGTGGCGGAGGTTGATCAGGGGTAGTTTGTGAGGTAGTGGCCCTTTGCTCGTACGGGGTATTCAAACTAATGGATAAGTTTGTCGATTCGCAGATTTCCATCTCAACCGCATATCGACAATTTGTCAGAGTAGTCAGGCAATGCATTCTTCCTGACTAGTGACATTCCTCCCCTCTGAAGGTTCTGTTTTGTCGACAGGAATAATTCCCAAACCATTTAGCTCAGATGCCCCTGAGCCAGTCATGTCATCATTTTGTGCCTTTGACCTGGTAGAGTGATGATGTTCTGCCGTTGTTGAATCAAATACGAACTGACCTTTGGGGAAACAATAAATCCTTTTAAATAAAATGCAGCAAACTGCGTTAGTGTAAAACACGTGATTTTGCAAAGGTGTAAATAACATTTAGCAAGTATATGTTGCACATAAATTGTCATATTGCAAGCGAGTCCTAACATGCATGGGGACCCCTTTATGCCAGAGGTAGGTCTAAACGTCACACATGCAAAATCATGATAAAAAGATCCAAGCCATTAGATTGAAATGCCTCTGTCGAAAATAAAGCTGAATTTATGGATGGAGGCCTTCAATCCTATAAGCTCGATGTAATAAAAGTCTTTGCCTCTTATGTAAGCTTTATTGGTCTTCTGGAGTAAAGGGTATTTCCATTGGATTTGCTCGTTGTCGCGGGATGCTAAGAACATGTACCAATCATCAGTGCCGACTGGTACCACAAATCGCTTCATTCTATCATAGAAACTGTCTATTTTGTTTGCCGCACTGAAGCATATGTCCGTCATGTTTGAATGCTGGTAGAAGTGTTCCATTGCCCACATCTGCAGGATAAGATTACAACCTTCAAATAAATTCGACTCTCCCCTTTTACATTTGCTCAAAGCCCGAAATATCTTTGCTAGAATCATAGGTGCCAAAGTGAGTTGTTTGTCACCAACTCGGTCAAAAATTGTCCGAACTACTGAACATATGCATGTGTTGATCTTCCCATGCTCAAGCGGAAATAACTAAGTTCCCAAGAAAGCCATAACAAAGGCAATCGGGCGTCTAACTCGCCAATGATCTGGAGTGCATGAGAACTCATTATTAAATAGTTTGTAACCATCTCGACAGCCGTATCTCTCATAAATGTAATCTAAGGAGACCCAGTTGTTTTCAAAGCATCCTAACTCTTTGGTATTTCTCAAACCCCCGTGGAGTTGCCATTTCTGTCACGCCCTTTTTCGACCGCGACATTTCACTTCTTCTTAAATGGTTAGAAAATAAAAATACTAAAAGGTACTAAATGCTAAAGGGTTTGCGGAGTCGCCACGTAATTAATTGAGTGAATTAGGATACCTAAATGTCAACTAGGTTAAAGTTAACACTAACTCTATTTTAATAGTCTGCGAAACTAGTGTGAGATTCTGGGCAAGGGTTCTTTATTATCCTAAAGGGAAGGGGTCAGGCACCCTATAGGATTCGCTAACTTGCGGTTGTCCGTTCAAACCTAGGGTAATTATTATGCTAAGATGCAATGCACGTTTTGAAAAGTATAAAAGATTTTTACAAGTATGAGATAGCCATAAAAACATAGTACTTGTTAAAAATGCATACGGTCAATTTTAGTTGAAAATTAGCATAGCGATTGGAGAAAAACATATAAACCTATAAGGTATACTTATTGCTCGACATAATGTAGAAATGGTAATAGTGTAAAATTATTAAGACGAATTAAGTACTTAGAAAATAAGATGTAGAAAAAAACGTTTTTATGCGAGGGAAAACTATATTTTCATGTGAATGTCAGTAAGTATTTTTAAGAAGATGTGTTTCTTACGCTAGGAAATTATATTTTGGTTACCTAAGTGACTATGCACAAAAATTATTAAGTGGTTTAATGATTTGAGTCATTAAAATAATTACTTAAGAGGGAGGAGATTTCTAATATCAACTACTTGTTAATCTATGATTCAAGATTTAATCATCCTAAGTATCATATTAATTAGTGTAGCGTTAGATAATTAAATTTACAACACATAAATAGGGTGTGGAAAATCGATAATAGACTCAAGAATGGCGATGCTATTCGCTTCTGTTTGGAATTTCGACGCGAGAATGCAAGTGGGCATGCGGGTCTTCATGCGGTGTGGCTCATGATGAGTCTCGCAATGAGACTCTTCGTTGCTCCGATGCATTTCATGTAAAAAGAAAATGATAAGGATTAGCACATATCCAAATTTCGTCAACCAATAAATAAGTATTAGCAAAATTCAACACCAGCTTATATCACCAAGTCGTATACCCACGAATAGACAATGAGAATCCATAGGCAGAAATCAGAGTAGGCAGTAAACAACGAGTAAATAGGTAGATTGGGCAGTGCAGAGACAAGAAGAAATAATGAAGATTTGACAAGAAATAACGAGAAGACTGGCACAGTGTGAGGTTCCTAGGTGACTTGTGTGTTCTAACCTGTAAATTTGAATCTCATAAACAGAGTACTAACCAATATTTCATGACATATTATTTGCAAGACATATGGAGATTAGAATGGGAATAAACATGTTGTTATGGAGGTATCTTCACATGACATGAGTAGACAACTATAAACCAAATATGCAATGGACATGCTTGGGTCTATCGAGAAAGGGGAAGAAGTACAAGACACCTCAATGCATAAACATACAAGTAATAATAAGCTATTTTACAGGTTCATACAATCTAACAAGCTATTTATCCAAGTCGGCAACGCCCCTCATAAGATCTGAAATCAGCCAAACACGCCATATGAATGCACATAGACTATGAAGCTTTTGACACAGTAACAAGAGTCTCAAAGGGACTGGTTCGGGCACCGAGGCCTATGGTTGTAAGCTCATACAATATCTAATACAACTCTCAGTGATAATAAGTACATTAACGTGAGCTTATGTCAAACCAGACACAGAAGGACAACTTTAAGCCTTAGATATTCATGCTTTTAGTTACATATGTTCTTCCATATAACTGTGAATGCATTATAATCTTTAAACAGAACTAACTATGTGATGAATCAAGCAGAAACAAAGAATTTTAAAACTCAGACAAAACATATAAACTGAAACTAAACACCCATAATTAACCAACAAACCAAGACCTAAACTAAACTAACATATGAACATATAAACATGGTATTGGTTTTGGTGCTGACTTTTGTGTGATTTGCGGATGATTTTTATGGTAAGATTCGGTAAGGTTCGTTGCAATTTCCATTATGGTAAATTGCATTTTAGGTTGATTCTTGAGAATATTTTAGGGTGGTTTATGGTAAGGTTTGATTATGAGAGATTTTATGTGATTTGCTGTGATTTAGACGATTTGGGCATGTAATTTTGGTAAGTTTTGATAGGTGTATTAATGGTGGAGGCGCGTTTAGTGAAGTGGCTTCTAGGTTTAGATTAATTTTCTTTAGGTTAAAGAGTGATTTAGGTTTAAGGTGTTATGTGTATCGGGTATTGTGGAGAAGATAGCGGTTATGGGCGCGATTTGAATTCGGGTAAATCATGGCCGGGTAGTTCGTAGGTTATTAATTAGTATTGGGCTTTATTAAATGGGGTTTTAATTATTATTAAATTAATATGACTTTAGGTGCTTTATTAGTTTAGCTTGGGTTACAGTAACAAATGCGGGCGTGCTATTTAATAAGTGCTTAATGTTTTATAATGCGAGACCGTTATTAAAATCTTATTTATTATGCATACTTTGCGATGTTAAATTAAAATTAAATTCTAAAATTGCAAATAATAATTATGAAATTGCTCTGGGTATTAATAAATGTTGATATAATTTTAAGAAATGCTTTATGCGACGTCATTATTAAATTATTTATTTATATATGTATTTATTGTTATAACAATGCTAAATGCGGACATAATATTTATAGAGTGCTTAATGCTTGGGATGTCATTATTGAATTACTTATTTATGTATTTAAGTGTTTATGCATGTATTATTATTGTTAAAATTATTAAGATTATTCTAGAAATTGGTGTAATTTTATGATTAATGATTGGACTAGAGGGTCAAAATCGTGTCAACACTGCAACGACATTATCTATATTTCGACAATATCTACAACACGCCTACCCAACGACGCCACGCGTGCAAATCGACATTATCTATATTTAGTATATACAACTGACGACATCTACAATACGCCTACCCAACGACGTTCTTATTTACGCCCACACAACGACGTTATCTCAATCAAGGCCCATCGACACTTCTCTTATTATGTCTATTCAACGACTTTGTCTTATCGTCTATCAATGACGTTCTCTTATTACGTCTATTCAACGACGTCCTATTACATCTATCAATGACGTCATCTTATTACGTCTATTCAACGACGTCCTATTACGGCTATCAATGACGTCCTTTTATTACGTCTATACAACGATGTTCATCTTATTTCTTCCTCACAATGACGTTTCTCCTATTACAGTTATCAATAATGTCTATATTTCGGCTATGCAGCGACAATATCTACAACACGTCTATCCAACGACGTCATTTTATTATACCTGTGCAACGACATAATCCATATTTTGTCTACTCAACGACGATATCTACTACACGTCTACTCAACGACGTCATTTTATTATGCCGGTACAACAGAATTATCTATATTTTATCTACTCAACGAAGATATCTACAACACGTCTACCCAACGACGCCATTTTATTATGCCTATGCAACGGCCACATCTATATTTCATCTACGCAACGACGACCTCTACATCGCGTCTACTCAACGACATCATTCTATTATGCATGTGCAATGACTTCATCTATATATTGTCTTGCAAACGACAACACAATCTCTCAATTCCCTTTTATAAAACGAACTACGTTATGACCTGACTTCCTATGTCGGGATATGTATGCGGCCTATATAGGTTTTGGTCACACTATTAAAATTATCTCATTTTGACCTCAGGGAACAAATACCTTTAGAGGCACCTCAGGGAACAAACACCTTAGAGACATTTTTACCTCAGGGAACAAACACCCTTAAAGGCATTTCAGGGAATAAACTACATGTCTTCTTTAGCACGAGGAACAAACACCTTTTGCATTTTAACCTCAAGGAACAAACACCCTTAGAGGCACCTCAGGGAACAAACACCCTTAGAGGCATTTCAAGGAACAAACACCCTATCTTATTTTAGCACGAGGAATAAAAACCTTTTGCATTTTCATCTCAGGGAACAAACACCCTTAGAGGCACCTCAGGGAACAAACACCCCGTCTTCTTTTAGCACGAGGAACAAATACCTTTTGCATTTTCACCTCAGGGAACAAACACCCTTAGAGGCATTTCAGGGAACAAACACCCTGTCTTATTTTAGCACGAGGAACAAACACCTTTTAGATTTTTTACCTCAGGGAACAAACACTCTTAGTGGCATTTCAGGGAACAAACACCCTATCTTCTTTTAGCACGAGGAACAAACACCTTTTACATTTCCACCTCAGGGAACAAACACCCTTAGAGGCACCTCAGGGAACAAACACCCTTAGAGGCATTTCAGGGAACAAACACCATGTCTTCTTCTAGCACGAGAAACAAACACCTTTTACATTTTCACCTCAAGGAACAAACACCCTTAGAGGCACCTCAGGAAACAAACACCCTTAAAGGCATTTCAGGGAACAAATACCCTGTCTTATTTTAGCACGAGGAACAAACACCTTTTGCATTTTCACCTCAGGGAACAAACACCCTCAGAGGCAGCTCAGAGAACAAACACCCTTAGAGGCATTTCAAGGAACAAACACCCTGTCTTATTTTAGCACGAGGAACAAACACCTTTTGTATTTTCACCTCAGGGAACAAACACCCTCAGAGGTAGCTCAGAGAACAAACACCCTTAGAGCCATTTCAGGGAACAAACACCCTGTCTTCTTTTAGCACGAGGAACAAACACCTTTTGCATTTTCACCTCAGGGAACAAACACCCTTAGAGGCATTTAAGGGAACAAACACCCTGTCTTCTTTTAGCATAAGGAACAAACACCTTTTACATTTTCGACCTCAGGGAATTAACACCTTTGGAGGCACCTCAGGGAACAAACACCCTTAGAGGCATTTAAACATATTTGTCCCCAAACACCATTGGGAAACTACGCTCTTTATTTTGCATGTAATATAATACACTCATTTGTTTGTCTTGATAAGACAAGTTTTCATATTAACAGTAACCGGAAGGATAGTAGCAGCCATGCGTCTCACATCATTAGTACGTCCGAAAATGACGTCATCATCATCACGTCAACACCATGACGCAATCATCTGCATTGTCAATACAATAACGCTATCAGCATCACGTCAACACAATGGCGTCACCAACATCCTGATCATGCATCTACAACTACGACACCTTCAGCACTTTATATTTACACAGGACGACATTCCTAGTCACATGATCACATTTCTCATATATTCATACTTTATCGTTTTTTGTCTTAACAGCTATGCACTAATGTTTCTTAAGCTTTATCCTGCAGGAACCTTAATTTACAAGAGCAGGATCACAACGTGGAACTATCTCTTACGGCGAACCGAGGCAATTTATACCTCGAATCCGCTCTCCTCCATCATCCCGCAACACCAATCGCCCAGTGTCATCATAATTTGACACTGGGACAAATTTTTAAATATGCGTCTGCCCCGCCTTAATTTTCTAGAATCACAACAACCTAGTGTCATCATAATTCGACACTGATATAAATTTTGTGTCCGCGTCTGCCTTGCCTTTAATTATCTACCATAACAATAACTCAGTGTCATCATAATTTGACACTGGAATAAAATTATGAATCTGCATCAGTTTTGCTTTTAATTTTGGCATCACAACGACCCAGTGTCATCATAATTCGACACTGAGACAAATTATGAATCTGCATCAGCTTTTCGCTTAAATTCCTAGCATCAGAAACGTCATTCCCTTTTTGAAAACTCCGTTTACCCATATATTTCCTAATCTTTGACAATCAGGAAAAAATTGGCTATAAGTTAACGTCTTTGTCCGAAAACTCTTTCATCGTCTTCAGTCAAAGAGGGACAAGCTGTTGACACCCAATTTTGTCCCCTCTTTACTGAACATTTCATTCAGATCGTCCTTTTATCTTCAATTAATTTTACTATGCTTCTTAGTCTTGAAAATTCCCAAAATAAATAATTTTAATATTTTCACTAAATACAACATAATTTTAAAATATTGCGAATTATGTTTTATGATTTATATATAAGCAAAATAATTTTAATATCTCGGCATCGTCCTTTCCTTTTGCTTTGAATTCGAAATTCGAATTATAGCTGTTGAATTATTGTCTATAAATACAACCCTTGGTTGTGTTTAAAAATAAAAGAAGATTCTGGTTTTCAAAGCCAAGAACAAAAAGAAAGGAACCCCGATTTTCTACTCTTTATTTCACATACCATCTTTTATTAGGGGGTTTCAAAAGGACCAAGAACAGAAAATAGACTGAGATTCCTATTATTTTAAATTATTTAAATTATTGCAAAATCAGAAAGACAATCTTTCTTTTACCCTTAGTCTTAGTTAGGAAAGCTACAAAAATTCCTAAACGTTCATGCCTTTTATCGCATAAACAAAAACAAAACACCTCCTATGTGTATTGATATTGATTGACTACTAGCTGCCCTGCCTTGCTTGATGAATAGGTATAGGATATGCATAAATTGGCTACCTGTTGCTAAATAATCTCCTCTGTAATTCTGGGAGTTAAAATATAGGATATTTCATGAAGCATATTCCCTCCAGATCTTATTGTTCTGATGTATACCATCTAATCTAATACCTAATATTATTAACTTAAGGTTTATTCAGATATGTGTGGACTATTTTAGTTATAATGTTTATATGAGAAGGTTAAGATCCATGTTTAGCTGAATTAGTGTCTCCTTATGCTTATGATACCACTTGAGGTTAATCTGTGTCTAGTGATGAATTTTTGCCATTTTGCTACTGATTGTTTTGGTAACTTTGTCGGACTGATTTGGGTCATTTTGCTGCTGATTTCCGTCTATTTTGTTGTTGTATTTATATATAAAAATGTGCTCGTTTAAGTATATTTCATATTATGAGTAATTGGTGGTCTGAATAGTTGTAATGCTCTTTGTGATGTTTTTAACACTTTTATCCTTTTGGTGTAAACTGGAAATTGTCAGTTCTATCCATATGTGTTTTAATGAATACCTCATTCATTTGTATTGTTCTATAAGGTTTGGGCATATCACTACTACAGAATTGTTCTTGCATAGCGCTTTTAAGCGCTATCTAAGCTACCGCTATGGTAGCTTAAATAGCGCTTAAAAAAGCCCCCTGCAAGCTTACTACTACCATAGCGCTTTTCTCAGTTAGCACAAAAAAAACGTTATGCAAGTTATACTTCTATTTTGAAGATACTAATTTGCATAGCGCTTAAAAAAGCGCTATCCAATTATTTTTATCTGTTTTTTTTTACTTTTTTATTATTGTTTTGGTACCTATTTCCCCCCCCCCCCCCCCCCTGTTTTTTCACCTAATAAATCAAATATCAAAAAGATAACAAAAAGAATACTCATTCAAAATATAATATAATATAATCATTCGTATAAAACATAATAATATATTTAAAACAGTATCTCAATCATTAGTAGCTTACAATCATTAACTAATAACAGTATGACATAGTCAACAATTATATCAAAATACTAACTAATAGCTCCAACCTTTCATTTTTTCTTTGAGAAATCGATTGTACAGGTAGTCTGCCCAATTAATTCAAAAATTCTTCATTTTGCTTGTAGGATAAACTTTGAGTGGTGAACTATGAACAAACTGCAAAACATAGATGTTGCAAAAACATAGTTAGAATAGAAACGTCCAACAAATAAACATACTTACACAAATAACCTCATACAAATATGGTTGGGTATAAACAATGACCCAGATAATGGAAACTTACTTTATACAGGATTGTACAACGTCTAGCTTCCCCTAACTCCCCTTTATTCTTCATAACATCATCAATAACACATGGACACAATTACTTCAATATCTCTAGCCCCCTTCAGACAAAGATATACACATACTTTTTGAACCCGACTGGTCAACCTAGTCATTGCACTCTTCAGTTTGCGCACTCGATCCAGGTTACGACTACTAATCTGCAAATATAGGATATTTCATGAAGCATATTCCCTCCAGATCTTATTGTTCTGATGTATACCATCTAATCTAATACCTAATATTATTAGGTTTATTCAGATATGTGTGGACTATTTTAGTTATAATGTTTATATGAGAAGGTTAAGATCCATGTTTAGCTGAATTAGTGTCTCTTTATGCTTATGATACCACTTGAGGTTAATCTGTGTCAAGTAATGAATTTTTGCCATTTTGCTACTGATTTTTTTGGCCATTTTGTCGGACTGATTTGGGTCATTTTGCTGCTGATTTCCGTCTTTTTTGTTGTTGTATTTATATATAAAAATGTGCTCGTTTAAGTATATTTCATATTATGAGTAATTGGTGGTCTGAATAGTTGTAATGTTCTTTGTGATGTTTTTAACACTTTTATCCTTTTGGTGTAAACTG
This sequence comes from Przewalskia tangutica, assembly GCA_029844215.1. Taxonomy (NCBI): domain Eukaryota; kingdom Viridiplantae; phylum Streptophyta; class Magnoliopsida; order Solanales; family Solanaceae; genus Przewalskia; species Przewalskia tangutica. Next base: position 9,786,173 of record CM056739.1, on the reverse strand, counting down.
GAAATTGTATATGATCTGCTCTCTCTCTATTATATGTAATCCAGCACTTGCTTGCTGCTATTTTACTTCAAGAAAACATCATTTCTTTAATAATAACATAACTGCATTCACTACTAGCTCTTAATGTCAAATAAACGTACCTTTTTAACAGATAGAACAACAAGAATATGCATCTTACATTAAAAAATTATGGATAAGTCACTACTCACTAATGCTCTTCTTAACGAATTTTTTTCTTATGTTAAAAGTAGTATCTCATTTCTCTGTCATTCCTTGTCAGTTCTATCCATGTGTGTTTTAATGAATACCTCATTCATTTGTATTATTCTATAAGGTTTGAGCATATACTAATTCTTATCTCTCTTTATTTTACATGAAATGCGTTGGGAGCCACAAAGAGTTTCATTATGAGACTCAATACAACTACAACGAAAATAAAGATCCGCACCATGTCCTTTGCATTCCTCGGCTTCGGAATTCCTAAACCAAAATGGGCCGGATGACAATATCATCCGCCCTACGTCGCTCTCTTTTATTTTTATTCTTAATTCCGTCATTTCATTTCGCTTTGTAGTGATATATAATCTTATCTGGATATTGAAATGTGTAGAATAGGTAGACTTAAGACCAATAGATTAAAGGGAAGGGTAGCTTAAAACGGAAAATTTATTTTTCATATCTCTAAAGCATACATTTTTAATAATGTCTTACAAGTGCATATTTTCATAAAACTTTATACACAACATATGATTTTCAAACAAACCATTTTCCATACATTTTTAATGTAAACCTCATGCAGTTTATCAAAATATATACATCTTTATACTTTCAAAACATGCATTTTTTTAATACAATAATTAACCTAGGTTTGAACGGACAACCGTAAGTTAGCGGATCTTAGAGGATGTCTAACCTCTTCCCTTTAGAATAATAAAGAACTCTTACCTAGAATCTCATAAGTTTCACAGACCAGTAGATGGAGATCATTTGTAGAATTTAATGCTATTTAAAAAGTGTCCTAGTTCACTATAACAATTAGGTGACGACTCCTTAAACGGTGATTTAATTCATGAATCACCCAAGCAACGTTGCAGCAACGTTCGAGGCTCCGGGTAAAAAACGGGCGCAACAGCATGGCGACTCTGCTGGGGAATCAGGTTCTTAACCATAGCAAACCTAGGTTTATTATTATTTGGCTTTATTTGCTTTTATTTGTTTTAAATGCCTTAAAATTGTTTGCTTTAATTTTGTATGCTTAACTGCTTTAATTGCTACTTTCTTTTACTTCTTTCCTTAAACTGTCATTCCGCTCATATTTCCTTCCTTACGGAAAATTCACACTATCACACACTACACGTGAGGTGTGCTTTGTGCACCCGCAAATTTCTTTCAAATACCCAAATTTAAAAGAGTTGGCATTTTGCGCGGAGAATCTGGTGGCCGCGTAGCCTTCTCGCTCGAGTAGTCCGCTCGGGAACCTTGCGTCTAGTAAGCCAAATCTTAGAAAGCTTAAGATAGAGCTATACCACCCTTCATCTTAAGGCATGCATGCATTAAACTTAGGTGGGTGGGTCCTTGGTATCGTCTCCACAATTAAGAAATCCACCAAAACCGGTCGACGGATTTCACAACCCAATGACCAATCAGCATATTATGTGTAGCGTGATAATGATAGACAAATCCAAACCTAATCTGGATATGCCGAAATTGAAAAATGCTCCGTCATTTGGTCACCATTTCTAACAAAACATTACAGTTTAATGGTTTAGACCTATTTGTCATAATCTCGCATATTTGCCGTTTAGGTCCACCTCTGGCATAAAAAAGGTCCCAAGCATATTAGAGCACGCGCTTGATTTGCACGAAATTTGCTTATTACTGTTTGTCGCTTGCAATTCTGTACATATTATCTACTGCAATATTTACCTATGTTATACTAACTTGGTTTGCTTCATTTTTTAGAAATAATTATTTTTGCCTAGCTTATTTCCCCAAAAGGTTGACTCGCGTTGACTGACAGAACATATCTCCTTCACAAAATTAAAGGCATAGTCATCCAGTAGAATGATTGATTCAAAGGCACCCAATTGTTCGGGATGCGAAACATGGAAATGTTATGAAAATTAGACATGTACCCCGGCTCGGGTTTTCCTGCAAATCTTGTTAAAATTCAAATTGAGACCTTAATCACATTTGTGCATTAAATGTGTTTTTCCTCCGTCTTTTGAAAACTTAAAATTTAAATAGCTTTTTGCAATTTCAGAATTCGTTATGTTTAAATCAATTCTCTCTCAACATGCATACTAATAAATCTGTCGATAATAAGAATATGACATGTAATAAAACAAGTGAACAACGTCCTAATGACTTAATTGACATGATCGCACTACAATCAAGACTTCTACCGGGGCAATGCATACCTGATCACGAACTACGTCTTGACCTGATTCCCTCAGCGGGATACGTAGGCGGTCATATCGGCCTCGGTCCCATTTTTTGAAAACCCTACAATCCCATGTGTACTAAAACAGGGGCATTTCAAAGTTTTTTTGCAAGAAGACAATGATAGACGACTTACCTACTAAACGTTCAGTCGGAACAAGGATTTTGGACAAAGATGTTTGCTTTGTTTCGCTGCATGTCATTGTTCCATGATTCGACAGAAATTCTTATGCATATTTTCTTATAAGTAAATCATTTTCAAAACAAATATTTTTGCCAATGATTACCCAGGACTGGAAAATAGGCAGGGATTACGGGTCTGAACCAGTTTGAACATGCAAACGTCAAGCGCCGAAGCTGCAAAGTTAACGTGAATCAACCACACACCCCCCCCCCCCCAAAACTCACAAGTTTTCTTTGAGCGCATGTTTTTCATATTAGCAGAAGCAGAAAAGATGACAACAATAAAAAAGTTTCGCATAGCAGCTCAGTCTGCAAGGCCACAATCACACGTATCTATCAAGACGTCATTTGGCTCACACGGCCACACTCTGATCCTCATTTCTCAATCACTTTACGACTCTAACTATTTTACTCGGTTTATATGCTACAAATAATTTCATCATAATAGACTGGCCTACCGGGTCGAAATCATGTTATTACGTATATCAACGACGTATTCTTATTGTGTCCGCACAACGACGTTAGCTCAATTACGGCTATCAGTGACGTCTTTTATCATGTCTATTCAAAGACGTTCATCTATATTTCATCCACGCAACGACGACATCTACATCTCATCTACTCAACGACGTCATTTTATTATGCCTATGCAACGACCTCATCTATATTTCGTCTATGCAACGACGACATCAACATCGCGTCTACTCAACGACGTCATTTTATTATGCATGTTGTCACGCCCTTTTTCGACCGCGACATTTCAATCCTGCTTAAATGATTAGAAAATAAAAATACTAATAGGTGCTAAATGCTAAAGGGTTTGCGGAGTCGTCAGCTAATTAATTGAGTGAATTAGGATACCTAAATGTCAACTAGGTTAAAGTTAACACTAACTCCATTTTAATGGTCTGCGAAACTAGTGTGAGATTCTGGCAAGGGTTCTTTATTATCCTAAAGGGAAGGGGTTAGGCACCCTATAAGATCCGCTAACTTGCGGTTGTCCGTTCAAACCTAGGGTAATTATTATTCTAAGATGCAATGCACGTTTTGAAAAGTATAAAAGATTTTTACAAGTATGAGATAGTCATAAAAACATAGTACTTGTTAAAAATGCATACGGTCAATTTTAGTTGAAAATTAGCATAGCGATTGGAGAAAACATATAAACCTATAAGGTATACTTATTGCTCGACGTAATGTAAAAATGGTAATAGTGTAAAATTATTAAGACGAATTAAGTACTTAGAAAATAAGATGTAGAAAAAATTGTTTTTTATGCAAGGAGGGAAAACTATATTTTCATGTGAATGTCAGTAAGTATTTTTAAGAAGATGTGTTTCTTACGCTAGGAAATGATATTTTGGTTACCTAAGTGACTATGCACAAAAATTATTAAGTGGTTTAATGATTTGAGCCACTAAAATAATTACTTAAGAGGGAGCAGATTTCTAATATCAACTACTTGTTAATCTATAATTCAAGATTTAATCATCCTAAGTATCCTATTAATTAGTGTAGCGTTAGATAATTAAATTTACAACACATAAATAGGGGTGTGACGAAAATCAGATAATAAACTCGAAGAATGGCGATGCAATTCGCCGGTTGCTTGGAATTTCTGACGCGGAGAATGCAAGAAGTGGGTATGCATATCTTCATGCGGTGTGTCTCATGACGAGTCTCGCAATGAGACTCTTCGTTGCTCCGATGCATTTCATGTAAAAATAAAATGATAAGGATTAGCACATATCCAAATTTCGTCAACCAATAAATAAGTATTAGCAAAATTCAACACCAGCTTATATCACCAAGTCGTATACCCACGAATAGACAATGAGAATCCATAGGCAGAAATCAGAGTAGGCAGTAAACAACGAGTAAATAGGTAGATTGGGCAGTGCAGAGACAAGAAGAAAGAATGGAGATTTGACAGGAAATAACGAGAAGACTGGCATAGTGTGAGGTTCCTAGGTGACTTGTGTGTATATAACTTAGGCTAACCTACAAATTTGAATCTCATAAACAGAGTACTAACCAATATTTCATGATATATTATTTGCAAGACATAGGGAGATTAGAATGGGAATAAATATGTTGTTATGGAGGTATCTTCACATGACATGAGTAGACAACTATAAACCAAATATGAAATGGACATGCTTGGGTCTATCGAGAAAGGGGAAGAAGTACAAGACACCTCAATGCATAAACATACAAGTAATAATAATCTATTTTACAGGTTCATACAATCTAACAAGCTATTTATCAAAGTCGGCAACGCCCCTCATAAGATCTGAAATCAGCCAAACACGCCATACGAATGCACATAGACTACGAAGCTTTCGACACAGTAACAAGAGTCTCAAAGGGACTGGTTCGGGAACCGATGCCTATGGCTGTAAGCTAACACAATATCTAATACAACTCTCAGTGATAATAAGTACATTAACGTGAGATAATGTCAAAACAGACACAGAAGGACAACTTTAAGCCTTAGATATTCATGCTTTTAGTTACATATGTTCTTCCATATAACTGTGAATGCATTATAATCTTTAAACAGAACTAACTATGTGATGAATCAAGCAGAAACAAAGAACTTTTAAAACTCAGACAAAACATATGAACTGAAACTAAACATCCCATAATTAACCAACAAACCAAGACCTAAACTAAACTAACATATGAACATATAAACACCTAAACACACAGAAAAATACAAAATGAACTGAGATGGATTTAAGTTTACCTTCTCCGGGCAGCGAACCGAGGCAGCGTATCAAGTCGTCGATTCACTCGGTGAATGCGATTATGCGAAGTGGAGGGACCTTGAGAAAATTGCTGATTGTTATTGCTAGAGTGATTTTCTGGATGGTAAAACAAATTTTCCGTCCAAAAGTGATGTCTTGTACGTGTGTATTGGTTGGTTTATATAGCCCTAATTGTGGGTTCCAAATTTGGTAAAGTTTTAAGACGATTTTAGGCTGATTTTCGTGTAGTATTTTAGGGATACTGATTTGGTATTGATTTTGGTGCTGACTTTTGTGTGATTTGCGGATGATTTTTTTGGTAAGTTTCGGTAAGGTTCGTTGCAATTTCCATTATGGTAAGTTGCATTTTAGAGGTTGATTCTTGAGAATATTTTAGGGTGGTTTATGGTAAGGTTTGATTATGAGAGATTTTGTGCGATTTGCTTGTGGTGATTTAGATGATTTGGGCATGTAATTTTGGTAAGTTTTGATAGGTGTATTAATGGTGGAGGTTCGGTTTAGTGAAGTGGCTGCTAGGTTTAGATTAATTTTCTTTAGGTTTAAGGTGTTATGTGTATTGGGTATTGTGGGGAAGAAGATAAAGGGTTGCGAAATTGCGATTTGGGTAAATCGTGTGGGCTGGGTAGTTTGGGTAGGTTATTAATTAGTATTGGGCTTTATTAAATGGGGTTTTAATTATTATTAAATTAATATGACTTTAGGTGTTTTATTAGTTTAGCTTAGATTACAGTAATAAATGTGGGCGTGCTATTTAATTAGTGCTTAATGTTTTATAATGCGAGACCGTTATTAAAATCTTATTTATTATGCATACTTTGTGATGTTAAATTAAAATTAAATTAATGGGGGTTTAAATTACAAATAATAATTATGAAATTGCTCTGGTATTAATAAATATGGATATAATTTTAAGGAATGCTTGATGCGACGTCATTATTAAATTATTTATTTATTTATGTATTTATTGTTATAATAATGTTAAATGCGGACATAATATTTATGGAGTGTTTAATGCTTGGGATGACATTATTGAATTACTTATTTATGTATTTATGTGTTTATGCATGTATTATTATTGTTAAAATTATTAAAATTATTTTAGAAATTGGTGTAATTTTATGATTAATGATTGGACTAGAGGGTCAAAATTGAGTGTCAACAACTTGTCCCTCTTTGTATGGAGATGAAAGAATCTTCAGACAAAGACGTTGACTTATAGCCAATTTTGTCTCTATCTTCGGAATTAAAGCAAAGATCAAGAAAAACAAGGGCAAGTGCTGACTCAAAAATTATCTCAGTGTCGCATTATGATGACACTAGGCTACCGTGGTGACGCTGGATAAAATTAAGAAACGACTGACAAACGGGCTGACACAAAATTAAAATTTGTCCCAGTGTCGAGTTATGACGACACTGGGTTATTGGTGATATGGGATGATGGGGAGAGTGGACCGACGCTCGAGGCCGCTTCTGCCGTTTGTTGGAAGGCTTCCTCCCCAACAAATTGTCCCGATTCGCTGTAAGAGAAAAATCCACATTGTGCTCCTGCAAGCTAAAGCTTAAGCAAACGGTTAGTGCATAACTGTTAAGGCAAAAAAAAAAGATAAAGTATGGATATATAAGCAATATGATTCTGAAAGTAGAGATGTTATCCTGGGTTGCGTGCTGACGATGTTGTTGACGGTATACTTGCGTTAATGTGGTGTTGCCAATGTTGAATTGTCATCTTTGCGTGGACATGCTGTCATTGTGAATGCGGATATGTCGTCTCCTGTAAATTGAGGATCCTGTAGACTAAATTTCGAGAAGAAATTAGTGTGTAACTGCTAAGATAAAGTAGTAAAGCATGAATATAAGAAATGTGATCAGGTGGGTAGGAATATCGTCCCGTTTAATGCAATGTCGACGTTGTTGATGGCGTCATTATGTTGATATAATATTGTAAATGTTGAGATGTGCGGGTTAACGTGCTACTGATAGCGTCATTGCGTAGAAATAATGTTGTTGGCATCATTGCGTAGACGTAATGCTGATGGCGTCGTTGCGTAGAAGTAATGATATTGGCGTCGTTGCGTAGACGTAATGCTGCTGGCGGCGTTGCGTTGACGTAATGCTGCTGGCGTCGTTGTGTAGACTTAAGGCTGCTGGCGTTGTTGCGTATACGTAATGCTGATGGCGTTGTTGCGTAGACGTAATGTTGATGGCGTTCGTTACGTAGATGTAATGCGACGGGCGTCATGCGTAGATATAACGCCGATGGCGCTATCGTTGCACATAATCGCCGATGCGCCGCCGTAGACATAATACTGATGACGTCATTGCATAGATGTAATGTTGATGGCATCGTTGCATAGACGTAATGTTGATGGCGTCGTTGCGTAGACGTAATACTGATGGCGTCGTTGCGTAGACGTAATGCTGATGGCATTTGCGTACACGTAATGCTGATGGCGTCATTGCGTAGACGTAATACTGATGGCGTCGTTGCGTAGATATAATGTTGATGGCATCATTGCGTAGACGTAATGCTGATGACATCATTGCGTAGACGTAATGCGGATGGCGTCGTTGCGTAGACGTAATGCTGATGGTGTCGTTGCGTAGACGTAATGCTGATGGCGTCATTGCGTAGACGTAATGTTGGTGTCATCATCGCGTAGACGTAATGCTGGTGTCGTCGTTACGTAAACGTAATGCTGATGAAGGCGTCATTATGTTGATGCTCCTGTAAATTAATGCTCCTGCAATTTGCTGGATGCTGCGAACACTGATGTCGTCTCTGAACGGACTTACTGGATGCTGCGAATGCTGAGATGTTGTCACTGCACGGACATGGTGTAACTGCATGAATTGCAATAATATCTTTGATCTGGATGCGGTGCATTTGTGAACCGCCTGGATTGTAGTGATGCCTTTTCTGCGTTTGTGAACCGCATGGATTGAAATGATGTCTTTGCTTTGGATATTATGCGTTTATGAACCGCATGAATTGCAATGTGACTCCGTGACCAAGCTGATGCGCCGGACTTTGTTGTAGAATTTTAACTTTGATTGTTGTTGTTCCTCTCTGCTTCAGTTGCTCTTGAAGAACTACGGAATGCGGTCTTTCTTCTTCTTTTGCTTCTGTTGTGAGGTTTGAACTTTGATTGTTGCTGACCTTCTGCTTCTATTGCTTCTACTGCGTACTTTGAACTTTGGATTGTTGTTATATCCTCTGCTTCTGCTGCTTCTTTCTGCCTCTGCTAATACGAAGAACCTTCTTGCTGTATTTTCTGCTTCGGCTGTTGTATTTTCTGCTTTTGTTAATAAGAAAAACATGCGCTCAAAGAAAACTTGTGAGTTTGGGGGGGAGGGGGGTTGGTTCGTATTGACTTTGTGGCCTTGATCCTTTCTTCTCGTGCACCTGATTTGTTTGGACATGTAACCCCTGCCTGGTCTTGGTGAGATATTTGATGGCAAAGCAAAGCATTCTGACAAAGTGTGTCCAAAAGTATCTTTAAAACAAGACATTTTATGAGGTATGCACAAAAATATCTTTTACAATAAAGCATTTTTATGAAGTGAGTATAAAGTTTAAAAGCCTTATCGAATTTGTCGAATATGACATGTGATCTGACCAAACGAACACCTTATCCGGAATCCTTATTATGATCTCTTCACGGTGCGTTTCCAAAATTGTCCTAGTTTTCGTTGTGCGGGCTTTTGGGCAAGATTTGACTCTGGCGGGAATTGCTTATATCTCTTTCAGGATAACCAAACGCATTTTGTTGCCTGCGAGCCAATGTGGAAATTTCTAATGGTATGACATTTTAGGCCGTCTACGTATCCCCATAAGGGAATCAGGTCATGACGTAGTTCATTACAAGCATAGGGGGATGGGAATGTTTTCTAAAAGTGGGACCGAAGCCAATATGGCCGCCTACGTATCCCTGTCGAGGGAATCAGGTCAAACGTAGTTCATATTACAAGCAAACTGGGAACTAAGATTTTCTAATAGTGTGACCGAAGCCGATATGACCGCCTACGTATCCCTGCCAAGTGAATCAGGTCAAACGTAGTTCAAATTACAAGTGAAGGGGACTTTCTAATTTGAAGCGGAGAGACCCTATATGGGCTCTATGCGTATCCCGCCGAGGGAACGCAATTTATTTACAATGCAAAGAAAATTATATGGAAAATAAATGCTCATAAATGTAGTATCTCTTCACTGCATCTGCGTTGATAGCTTTAGGCCATACCTCGCCATCCATCTCAGCTAAGATTAAATCTCCTCCACTCAGCACTCGATGAACCATATAGGGCCCTTGCCAATTGGGTGCGAATTTCCCTTTAGCTTCATTCTGATAAGGGAATTTGTGTTTCAGCACCAATTGCCCTGGTTGGAACTTCCTCGGTCTTACCTTTTTGTTGAAAGCCCTGGCCATCCTGTTCTGGTAGAGTTGTCCATGACAAACTACATTCATCTGTTTTTCATCGATCAACATCAACTGCTCGTATCGACTTTGCACCCATCTAGCCTCGCTCAACTCAGCTTCTTGAATAATTCTCAAAGATGGTATATCTACTTCTGCTCGTAGTACTGCTTCTGTTCCATATACCAAAAGATACGGCGTTGCACCGGTAGACGTTCTAATAGTAGTGCGGTAACCCAGAAGTGCGAAAGATAGGTGCTCATGCCAATGTTTGTAGTTACTGATCATCTTACGCAAGATCCTACTTGATGTTCTTATTAGCTGCTTCGACTGCGCCATTCATCTGCGGGCGATACGGAGTGGAATTGCGGTGGATAATCTTCAACTTCTCACATATATCCTGCATTAGGCCACTGTTGAGGTTGGCCCCGTTGTCTGTGATGATAGACTCAGGAATGCCAAATCGGCAGATGATGTTGTTGCGAACAAAGTCGATTACCACTTTCTTCGTTACTGATTTGTGTGATGATGCCTCCACTCACTTAGTGAAATAGTCAATTGCTACGAGGATGAACTTGTGCTCATTTGAGGCGGCGGGTTCAATAGGGCCAATGACATCTATGCCCCAAGCTGCGAATGGCCAAGGAGAATTTGTCACATTAAGTTCATTCGGAGGTACTCGGATCAAGTCCCCGTGAATCTGGCACTGGTTGCATTTCTGCACAAAGCGGATATAATCTGTTTCCATCGTTATCCAAAAATAACCTGCTCACAGAATCTTTTTCGCCAAAGTGAAGCCATTCATATGAAGTCCACATGTCCCTTCGTGTATCTCTTTTACTAGTTTGCTGGCCTCTTGGGCTTCGACACACCTCAATAAACCCAGATCTGACGTTCTTCGATATAAGACTTCCTTGTTCAAGAAGAAATGGTTTGATAATCTTCGAAGTGTCTTCTTATGAATGCTAGTTATGCCTTCAGGATACTCTCCTGCCTTGAGATACCTCTTGATGTCATGATACCAAGGTTTTCCATCTATTTCCTCGTCTACATGAGAGCAATAAGCAGGTTGTTTTAGCACACTCACTGTGATAGGATCGATGTAATTCTTGTCAGGGTGTTGAATCATAGAGGACAAGGTTGCCAATGTATCAGCGAATTCATTCTGGATCCTTGGGACATGCTTGAACTCTATATTACTGAACTTCTTCTGCAATTCCTTTACGCAATGCAGGTAGGGGAGTATCTTCATATTCTTGGTTACCCATTCACCCTGTACTTGATGGATCAGCAAGTCTGAATCGCCTACGATAAGTAACTCTTGTATATTCATATCTACTGCCATTCTGAGTCCCAATATGCAAGCTTTATATTCTGTCATATTGTTGGTGCATGGAAATCTGAGCTTTGCGGAGATCGGGTAATGCTGACCTGATTCTGAAACCAAAATTGCTTCAATGCCAACTCTTTTAAAGTTTGCCGCTTCATCGAAGAACATTCTCCAGCCTGGGTAATCCTCTGAAATATCCTCTCCGACAAACAATACCTCTTCATCAGGGAAATAAGTTCGGAGAGGCTCATATTCCTCATCGACAGGATTCTCAGCAAGATGGTCAGCCAATGCCTGCCCATTGACAGCCTTTTGTGTGACGTATACGATATCAAACTCGCTCAGCAGAATTTGCCATTTCGCTAGCTTCCCGGTGGGCATGGGCTTCTGGAGGATATACTTAAGCGGGTCCACCCTTGAGATAAGGTAAGTGGTGTATGCTGATAGATAATGTCTGAATTTCTGGGCGACCCAAGTCAGTGCGCAACAGGTACGTTCCAGCAGAGTGTAGCGAGCTTCATACTGTGTGAACTTCTTACTCAGATAATATATGGACTGCTCTTTCTTTCCTGTTTCATCGTGTTACCCCAACACGCATACAAAAGCATTCTCTAGTACGGACAAATAGAGTAACAAAGGCCTCCCAGGTTCCGGCGGTACTAGAACTGGTGGATTAGACAAGTACTCTTTGATTTTATCAAAAGCCTGCTGACAATCCGTTGTCCATTTAGTAGCGGCCTCCTTCTTCAACAATTTGAATATCGGTTTGCATATCATGGTAGACTGAGCTATGAACCTGCTGATGTAATTGAGACGACCAAGGAAGCTCATCACGTCTTTTCTACTTTTCGGAGGAGGCAAATCTTGGATAGCCTTTATTTTCGAAGGGTCCAACTCGATCTCTCTTCTACTCACTATAAAACCTAACAGCTTCCCAGCAGGGACACTGAATACATACTTTGCAGGATTCAGTTTTAGATTATACCGGCTTAGCCGCTCAAAGAACTTCTTCAAGTTTGCCAAATGAACCTCAGCTCTTCGTGATTTGATGATAACATCATCCACATAGACTTAAATTTCCTTATGGATCATGTCATGAAAGATGGTAGTCATGGCTCTCATGTATGTAGCGCCTGTATTCTTGAGACCGAACGACATTACTCGATAATAATACACCCCCCACAGGGTAGTGAATGCTGTATTTTCTGCGTCCTCCTCTTCCATAAGGATCAGATGATAACCAGAAAAATAATCGACGAACGACTGTAGTTCATGTTTTGCACAATTGTCCATGAGTATATGAATGTTTGGAAGAGGAAAGTCATCTTTCGGGCTAGCTCTGTTGAGGTCTCTATAATCCACACATACTCGGACCTTTCCATCTTTCTTCTTTACCGGCACAACATTTGCTAACCAAGTAGGGTACCTTGCGAATCGAATTACCTTTGCGTCGAACTGCTTAGACACCTCCTCTTTGAAGCCCCAAATTTGTTACAATAACAATAAACATTATTGTGTCTATGTGATTATGTTATTATTGTGTCTATGTGATTATGTTACGACCTTATTCACATTCGAGGACGAATGTTGCTTAAGGAGGAGAGAATGTGAAATCCGGAAAAAATAAATAATAATATATAGTTGTGGTTGGGTTAATAAAAATATATATATATATATATATATATATATATATATATATATATATATATATATATAAGAAAATAAAGAATAAATTGCATGGGATAGAGTTAGTGTTAAAGTTGGATAAATAGATAGATAAAATGAAAATAAGAAAACAAAAAAACAAAAGAAAAACAAAATTAAAAAAAAAAAAGGATATCTCAGCAAAGATGCACGCCCTTCCTTTCCCCTCCCCTTTTCATTTCCTTCAATCTCTTGGTTTTCCCCCTCCCATAAGTTATACAATCACCTCCACTTATACATTGTATTTACACACAAACAAAGTACATAACATAAAGGTTAGAAAATCAGAAAAAAACAAGTGAACAAGAAGAGGAAAATTCTGGAAAAAAAACAAGAAAGTAAGAAGAACAACAATAAAAGAAATACTAGGGAGCAAGGGTCCTTTGTAGCAACCGAATAACAATCTTCACACTTACAAGGTGAGTTTTCTCACTCAGAAATTCTTGGTAACATTCTTTACTTTAAGTTCAATACATGTTAGAATAAGAATTGAGTGTTGAAAAGAAATATTGAACTTTTGATTGTTTAGACAATTAGTTGCGTCATGAACTTTACGAACTGTTCTCACTGAGTTATAATTGTTATAATTTGATGAAATTCGGAAGAGTGGTACATCTCTCTATTATGATCATATAGAACCAAAAATGAGGTAAAATGGACATACGGTTTGAAAGTTATCATAGTTCAAAGTTCCTGCCTTAGATTTGGTCGAAATTCGGAAAGGCATAATTACGGACTGCTTTTATTGAGTTTTACTTATTAGAATTATATGAAAATTTACATGGTTTTAAATCTCTCTGTTACGGACAGATATAGATAAAGATTTATTAAAACGGACTTACGAGTTGAGAGTTATTGTAGTTTGAAGTTGCTGCCTCGGATTAGTCGGAATCCAGAAGGGCAGGACGTTGAAACGTAAAACTGTACTAATATGTGGGGAATATGAAAATTGTTGCTAAATAAAAGTTCTATATCTCTCTGTTGTGGACATTTTGAGACCTTACGGGGGTCTATCCGACTTACGTATTGAGAGTTATCGCTGTTTAAAGTTCCTGCCTCGGATCTATCGAGATCCAGGAAGGGCAGCGAATAAAAGTGTAAAACTGTACCAAATGGTACGGAATATGAAAGGATGGTTCACATGGAGATGTGTATCTCTCTGCTATCGTCGTTTTGATATTTTATAGGGCTTGAACGGGTTTACAGATTAGGAGTTATGACTATTCTAAGATTGGGTTCTGTTTAATAAAAATTCTGCCGAAATAAATTTCATGTGGCTGTTTTGAGGATAAATTTGTGTTAGTTACCCAAAGTAGTTTTAAATGAAATTTGGTACAGTGAAATATCCCCGTCTTACCTTAGTTTCCGCTTGAGAAACACCTTAGTTGGAGTTAAGGTTAAAAAGTTATAATCGTTACAAGTATGAATGACAGAATGTTGAGAAATAGAATATTATGTATTCGATCTTTTGAAAAATATGAAAAGTGAATACGTGTTCACATAAATATATAAATATATAATGGATCGGGTTTCACGCCGCAACAAAACGTAAAGTGAATACGCGTTCACAAATACGTAAACATAATGGATCGGGTTGCACGCCGCAACAAAACGTAAAGTGAATATGTGTTCACAAATACGTAAACATAATGGATCGGGTTGCACGTCGCAACAAAACGTAAAGTGAATATGTGTTCACAAATACATAAACATAATGGACCAGGTTGCACGCCGCAACAAAACGTAAAGTGAATACGTGTTCACAAATACGTAAATACAATGGATCGGGTTGCACGCCGCAACAAATATGAAAAATGAATACAAGTTCACCTATATATAATTATAAAAAGTGAATACGAGTTCACAAATATATAAATGTAACAAACATATGAAAATGCAGGGTAATGTCTTAACGTATAATACGAGATAAAATGAAGTGTTAGTTAAACTGAGAATTTCCTATGAGGGGTTGCTGCATATTTAAAAATGTTGTAACCTGATATGTTTTTGCAATATGCTTATTACGTTATAATGTGATTGCACTTGGAATATTGTGGAGTTACTTTGAATTGCAGGGTAAGGTTCTCGCTCAGCCCCAGATGGTAGGGCTGACTCTTTATTTAACATGTTTCAGGAAAGCGTGATAGAGGAAAGGCTCCACGCCAAGGCTAGCGATCGTCCCGCAGCCTCTTGTCATACCAAGTCCATTACTTCGGGCTTGGTATTCGTCAGGTTCAGGATGTCAGTTCCAGTGTCTCGGGAAATGCTCGTGTGGAATGGTCTCCCTTCCAACTTAGAATAATCTTTGTCAGTATGTCTATGTAGAAACAATATTTGCACGAGCATGGGCTCGCGTTATGTTTTTTTTATAAAGTCATAAACAGATTTCTTTATTGTTATTTTTATTAATCGCTTCGTATTTGAATAAAAGTTCAAATTTCTAAATAAAGAGAATTAAATGGTGCTCATGGTGGGAAATAATTGTTCAGGTGCCATCACGCCCTAAATAAAGACTTAGGAAAAGTCGGGGCGTGACAAGTTGATATCAAAGCTAAACCAGGTTAGGAGATTCTAGGAAGTTTCTTCGAGTTGGGTGTTTGAACGGTTACTTATTGTGACGGTGTGCGCGCCACCCTAGTAATAAGTGAACGGAATAACATCCTAAAGTTTCCCTTCTTTCATACTCCTCTCGTGCCTATCTTGAGTCTTTTTCAAGACTTGATTCTTATACTACCTCTTTCACGCGGGTTAGAAAGAAGATTGTACAACGTTATACTGACCAATAATTGTTGTGTAGATGGTGATTATAAGACGAGTTCCAACAAAGAAGGAAGTACTCGAGGAACAGGCAAAGGAAATGCAAGCTCAGAAGAAATTCATGCGTCGTAAGATGAACTCGGGAGATGATTTTAACGAGTATATGTGCGACACAATCGTACTTTGTGCGTATTTGTTTAGGAGTAGACAGAAGAGGCGTTCTTACGACCCGACCTTCTTCAACTTTCCGATTGGAGTCATATTACAGATAATATTCAACTCTGTCCCGGAAAAATTCCGATCCTCATTCAGAGGGGCAAATATGCTAAGAGGAGATGTTACAGAAGGTTCCTGGACTAAATTTCTATTTCAGGTAATAGTAGTAAGGGAAATAATGAGCGAAATGGAAAGGGAAGCAAGGAAGAAGGTTCACAGGGAGTTGAATGTCAATCAACAGAATAGGCGAATTATGCGGTTATGCCCTTTAGAACGTGTTGTAGTAGTAGTAGGTGCATGTTCGAGTAAGAGAGCTATAGGGAATGACATAGAATGACATGCTCTGATGTAGTGTAATGTCATGAAATATTTTCAAATATGAGGAATGAAACATTATTAATGCAAGTTATGAGTTGTCATTATTGTTTAGTTAATCTGTGTTTTCTTGTGGTGTTGCATGCTTATGAACTATAAGAAAATTTTAAGAGCTAGAGTAGACATTACGTCTTCTAAAATATGAGTGTGTTTGTCTTCACAGAAAATGGTGAATTCACAAATCCTGGCTCAAGAGAAGGTTCATCACGGCTCATGTACCTCCGATTGACGTAGTAGTGTCTTAAGGGAGCGGAGAAAATGTCGGAGAAAATGTTGGAGAGAACGAGAGTCAAATGGCCCAAGAAACGGTGGGACAAAAACTAGATAGACTCATAGAGTTAATGACAGTTGCAGTTCCACACATGGTTCCGCCCGCACCTAGTGTCTCTGTCATAGCCCTGAACCAGAACCAGACGGCCCAGGGACCGATTGCATCGCACTACGGACCGAGAGTGTAGAAGCTCAGCGATGACTGATAGGCTATGGGCAAATTTTATGAGGAGAAGAGAACCACTGTACTCAGGGAAGGACCCCAAGGCCGACCCGATGGTATTCCTCGATGAAGTTGAAGACTTAATGTTCACATTGGGATGCGCGGAGACGCATGGCGTCAAATTGGTAGGCGCACGACTAGTGGATGATGCAGGGGTGTGGTGGAGGAATTTTAGGAAAAATCGTCCCCCGATATCACCACCAATGACTTGGGGAGGTTGGGCGGCATTCATTGAAATTTATACTAATACGCCGCGAGGATGCGCTCGACGGAGTTTGAACAATTGAAGCAAGGTGACGCGATGTACAAGAATATGATACGATTCGTGAGGTTATCGGCATACAACACACATGTCGTCCCTACGAAATGGATGTAGTCAGCGATTTGTAGAGGTTTAAACCCAACATAGCGAAGGTGGTGGCGTTAGCCAACGATCGAACTTATCTTCGATTGTCGATATGGCTTTGAGGTAGAATGTTTCTCTAAAGCAAAAGATAATATTCGCAAGAGATTTGGACGTCAGATCATTTAATCAGTCAAAATCGAAGCGGGAGTTTAGTAAAGGATCTTGAGGGAACCAATCGCAATGGGCGATCTTATTTTAAGCCTAAGGAACAGTTGGTCTAATTACCAAGGTAGCAGGACAAGGCCACCAACCCAACACGGGAGGTGACAACCCGATTTGTAAGATTTGTCAAAGAAACACACTAGAGAATGTCGGCTCTAACGCGAAGACATGTTATAAGCGTGGAGAGTCGTGCCACTATGCCGTGGATTGCGAAGAGGACCCAAACTCAATCTATTCGGGAGGTCGGAAGCAACCACATCCGCCACGTGGAAATCATGGAAACCAACCCGGCCAGAGTCAGGGAGGTCAACAACCCAACAATTTAATCGGCTCGCTTTGCCAGAGGAATGAGGCAGAAGCATCTAATGCGGTGATCACATGTATTTTGCTAGTCTCGAGTATTCCTGCATTTGTATTATACGATCCCGGCTCTACATTTTCATATGTGTCAATGAGCTTTGCTAAGAATTTGCACGTAGAACCTTCTTATTTAGGTGAACCTTTTGAGGTTATGACACGATGCAGGGCCTCAATTTGGGCCTCTCGGGTGGTAAATAATTTTCCATTAGAAGTGAATGGCAGGGGAACAATGGTGAACCTAGTACTACTTGATATGGTAGACTTCGACGTCATTTTGGGTATGGATTGGTTGTCGGCATGTTATGCCATGTTAGATTGTCGTGAAAGATAGTGAGATTAACTTTTCCGAGAACGTAAGTTGTTATAAGGGGTAGGGTTGGAATATCCTCAGGTCAGTTTATTTCCTACCTTGGGGCTCAAAAGTTATTGAGAAGTCACAGAGTGGAGTATGCATATCTGGCTAATATAGTGGATACCCAAAAAGAATCCCCAGCGGTGAATGATGTTCCTATTGTTCGAAATTTTCCGGAGGTTTTTCCTGAAGATCTTCCAGGCCTTCCTCCGGATAGAGAAGTGGAGTTTGCTATAGAGTTAATTCCGGGTACAAGACCCATTTATATTCCTCCATATCGAATGGCCCCAGCTGAATTGAGGGAGTTAAAAGAACAATTGAAGGATCTTCTGGATAAAGGCTTTATAAGGCCTAGTGTTTCCCCTTGGGGTGCACCAGTCCTGTTTGTGAAAAAGAAAGACGGATCGCTCTGAATGTGCATCGATTATCGGCAGCTCAATAAGGTCACGATCAAGAACCGATACCCATTACCAAGAATCAATGATCTTTTTGACCAACTTCAGGGAGCTAGCTATTTTTCCAAGATTGATCTCCATTCGGGATATCACCAGCTGAAAATAAATCCAGATGATATATCCAAAACAACCTTTAGAACCCGATACGACCATTATGAGTTCTTGGTCATGTCTTTTGGGTTAACTAATGCCCCAGCAGCTTTTATGAATTTAATGAACAGAATCTTCAAACCATTCCTAGATTTGTTCGTGATCGTGTTCATAGATGATATCCTAATTTACAGTAAGAGTGTTGAAGAACATGAAGAGCATCTGAGTGTAGTGCTTCAAGTCTTGAAACAGGAGAAACTATATGCTAAATTTTCAAAGTGTGAATTTTGGTTGGAAAAGGTAGCCTTTTTGGGTCATGTTGTGTCAAGGGATGGAATTATGGTAGACGCGGAAGATAGAAGCGATAAGAATCGCCAAACCACCACTCAAGCGGAGGTTAGAAGTTTCTTGGGTTTGGCTGGGTATTATAGAAGATTCGTAAAAGGTTTTTCTAGTCTTGCTGCTCCTTTGACCCGGTTGACTCAAAAAGCGGTTAAGTACCAGTGGTCAGAAGCATGTTGTAAAATCCGGAAAAACAAAATAGTAATATATAGTTGTGGTTGGGTTAATAAATATATATATATATATATAAGAAAACAAAGAATAAATTGCATGGGATAGAGTTAGTGTTAAAGTTGGATAAATAGATAGATAAAATGAAAATAAGAAAACAAAAACAAAAATCTGCACATTAACATGCACGTCCACCCCTTCCCTTCCCCCCTTTTCATTTCCCCTCCAACTCTTGTCCTTCCACCTCTCATAGGTTATACAAACACTTCAACTTATATAGTGTATTTAGCACAAAATAAAGTACCTAGTACAAGGAATATAAATCAGGAAAATAATCAAGTGAACAAGAAGGAAAAAAATCAAGAAAATATCAAGGGAGGAAGGAGAACAAGAAAATTAGGGAACACTAAGGAGCAAGGACCACTTGTAGCAACCGAACCACAATCCTTTTTCACACTTACAAAGTGAGTTTTCTCACTCAGAAATTCTTGGTAACATCCTTTATTTAAAGTTCAATACATGTTAGAATAAGAACTGAGTGTTGAAAAGAAATATTGAACTTTTGATTGTTTAGACAACTAGTTGCGTCATGAACTTTACGAACTATTCTCACTGAGTTATAATTGTTAGAATTTGATGAAATTCGGAAGAGTAGTACACCTCTCTATTATGATCATATAGAACCAAAAAAGAGGTAAAATGGACATACGGTTTGAAATCTATCAGAGTTCAAAGTTTCTGCCTTAGATTTGGCTGAAATTCGGAAAGGCATAATTACGGACTATTTTTCTTGAGTTTTACTTATTAGAATTACATGAAAATTTACATGGTTGTAAATCTCTCTGTTACGGACAGATATAGATAAAGAGTTATTAAAACGGACTTACGAGTTGAGAGTTATTGTAGTTTGAAGTTGCTGCCTCGGATTCATCGGAATCCAGAAGGGCATGACGTTGAAACGTAAAACTGTACTAATCTGTGGGGAATATGAAAATTGTTGCTAAATTAAAGTTCTAGATCTCTCTGTTGTGGAAATTTTGAGACCTTACGGGGGTCAATCCGACTTACGGATTGAGAGTTATCGCTGTTTAACGTTTCTGTCTCGGATCTATCGAGATCCAGGAAGGGCAGCGAATAAAAGTGTAAAACTGTACCAAATGGTACAGAATATGAAAGGATGGTTCACATGGAGACGTGTAGCTCTCTGTTCTCGTTGTTTTGAGATTTATGGGGCTTGAACGGGTTTACAGATTAGGAGTTATGACTATTCTAAGATTGGGTTCTGTTTAATGAAAAGCCTGCCGAAACAAATCTCATATGGTTGTTTTGAGGATAAATTTGTGTTAGTTACCCAAAGTAGTTTTAAATGAAATTTGGTACAGTAAAAGATCCCCGTCTTACCTTAGTTTCCGCTTGAGAAACACCTTAGTTGGAGTTATGGTTAAAAAGTTATAATCGTTACAAGTATCAATGACAGAATGTTGGGAAAGAGAATATTATTTATTCGATCTTCTGAAAAATATGAAAAAGTGAATACGTGTTCACATAAATATATAAATACGTAAACATAATGGATCGGGTTGCACGCCGCAACAAAACGTAAAGTGAATAAGTGTTCACAAATACGTAAATATAATGGTTCTGGTTGATCGCCGCAACAAAACGTAAAGTGAATACGCGTTCACAAATACATAAACATAATGGATCGGGTTGCACGCCGCAACAAAACGTAAAGTGAATACGCGTTCATAAATACGTAAACATAATGGATCGGGTTGCACGCCGCAACAAAACGTAAAGTGAATACGTGTTCACAAATACGTAAATATAATGGATCGGGTTGCACGCCGCAACAAATATGAAAGATGAATACATGTTCACCTATATATAAATATGAAAAGTAAATACGCGTTCACAAATATATAAATGTAATAAACATGTAGAAATGCAGGGGAATGTCTTAACGTATAATACGAGATAAAGTGAAGTGTTAGTTAAACCGAGAATTTCCCTATGAGGAGTTGTTGCATATTTAAAAATGTTGTAACCTGATATGTTTTTGCAATATGCTTATTACGTTATAATGTGATTGCACTTGGAATATTGTGGTGTTACTTTGAATTGCAGGGTAAGGTTCTCACTCAGCCCCAGATGGTAGGGCTGACTCTTTATTTAACATGTTTCAGGAAAGCGTGATAGAGGAAAGGCTCCACGCCAAGGCTAGCGATCGTCCCGCAGCCTCTTGTCATATCAAGTCCATTGCTTCGGGCTTGGTATTCGTCAGGTTTAGGATGTCAGTTCCAGTGTCTCGGGAAATGCCCGTGTGGAATGGTCTCCCTTCCAACTTAGAATAATTTTTGTCAGTATGTCTATGTAGAAACAATATTTGCACGAGCATGGGCTCGCGTTATGTTTTTTTATAAAGTCATAAACAGATTTTTTTATTGTTATTTTTATTAATCGCTTCGTATTTGAATATAAGTTCAAATTTCTAAATAAAGAGAATTAAATGGTGCTCCTGGTGGAAAATAATTGTCCAGGTGCCATCACGCCCTAAATAAAGACTTAGGAAAAGTCGGGGCGTGACATCTTTCGGGCTAGCTCTGTTGAGGTCTCTATAATCCACACATACTCGGACCTTTCCATCTTTCTTCTTTACCGGCACAACATTTGCTAACCAAGTAGGGTACCTTCCGAATCGAATTACCTTTGTGTCGAACTGCTTAGACACCTCCTCTTTGACTTTCAAACTCATGTCTGGTTTGATCTTTCTTAGCTTTTGTTTTACAGGAAGGTAAGACGGCTCGATAGGTAGCCTGTGTGCGACGATATTCGTACTCAACCCTGGCATATCGTCGTAAGACCAAGCAAATACGTTGGTGTAATGATTCAGGAGCTCTATTAACTCTTTCTTCTATATGGCACTTAGGTGGACGCTGACCCTAGTCTCTTTTACGATTTCCTCATCTCCTAAGCTTATCAACTCAGTTTCTTCTAAATTAGGTTTAGGCTTATTCTCAAAATCTTCTAGCTCTTGACCAAGCTCTCATTTCGGACTTTCTTCTTGTTCTTCGGCTTATTCTCAAAATTAGCTTTGTTTGTTGGTTTCATTACATGTCATATTCGCATTATCGACAGGTTTATTAATATGATTGCTGAAAGAAAAATGCATAAAAATTTAATTTAACACCAAGTAAATTTAAAGCTACAAAATGCCTTTGAATTTAGGACGAAAGCAAAATACGTGATTGAAAACATATTAAAGGCCTGTCTGTCACGGGTTTGTTCTGTGGTGCCTCACGGGATTGAAAACATATTAAAAGAAAAATACGAATCCAAAACTCTTCAACCTCGGACTCTGTCACGGGTTTCTTCTGTGGTGCCTCTCTGACTGCCTCTGCAGGCGCATAATACCTCACTGACCTAGTTATACCTGCATCGATGACTTCTATAACTTGTTTCCCAGTTTCTCTGTGATCTACTCTAATTAGTGGCTTCCAGCCGGGCATCTGAGCAACTATGATTGAACCACTCGGTTTTTGCGGCGCCCTTTCCAGTTCAAATACTGCTTTCTTTCGAATGTTATCAATAGGGGCGACAAAAGCAGAAGGCCTCGCTCCTCCTTCTCTTCGGACCGATCGGATGGTCCCCTCCAAGTCATACTCCTCATCTAAAGTTATCACGTGCACATTGGCATTGGCGTGGTTTGGTAAGGGGTTATCATGCACGTTTGGAGCAGGATCCCTCAGCTGAATTACCCCTTCTTTAATCAACGCTTTGATTCTGTCCCTGAGGGAGTGACAACTTTCGGTATCATGTACAGGGCTATTGGAGTGATATGCGCATCGCTTATTCTCATCATACCATCTTGGGATGGGGTTAGGAATCTTTCCTAGATTCGGTTGGATTAAGCCTGCAGCTCGCAACCTTTCGTATACCTGGGGTATGGGTTCGGCCAGCGGGGTGTGATCTTTGGGTGGTTTTCCCTCATAATTCGTGCTTGGTCTGGGTGCATTGGGTGTTCTATTTTGTTGGTAGGCTTGATAGATGGGTCGATGCGGGGCGGGATAAATGGGTGCCTGGGAAGAATTGTATATAGGTTATGTGCGATAGTTGGGGTAAGGAGCAGGTGGGTAGTAATGGGTGGAGTTTTGGTTATTTGTGGGGTAGTGTGGGGTTTTATAGGTTGGATTTTGGTATGTTATGAATGGTTCGGGTTTACATTCCTGTATGAACATAGAGGGGGAGTCTATCTCTTTTCTTTTCTAGGAAGAGCCCCCGATCGTCCTTGACTGAATCGCCTTATTAGTCTCCTGCAAAGCTGCCAAATTCGTAATCCGACCAGTTTTAACACCTTCCTCTACGAAGTCGCCCATTCTAACAACTTCTGTAAAACTCCGTTCGACGGCACTTATCATCCGCTCATAGTAGGTTGCGTCTTTCAAAGATTGTACAAATAGAGTGTTTTATTTCACTCTCTGCCATGGGTGGTTGTACCATTGCCGCTTCTGAACGTCTCGGTAGACTTCTTCTCTAACTTCATCAAATAAAATCTGTCTACGACGATTTCTGTATTGAACCTGAATCGCTCCACAAAGTCCTGGGCCAACGCATTCCAACCATGCCACTTCTGCGGATCTTGGCTGGTATACCAATCTAATGTCTCGCCAGTCAAGCTTCGAATGAATAGCTTCATAATGATTGTTGGGTTCTTTCCTACTCAAATCAGCTTGTCACAGTATGACCTCAAATATGCGCGGGGATTCCCTTTCTCGTCGAATAAATAAAACTTGGGCACCTTGTCTCTACAGGTAACTCCACATCTGGGTGCATGCAAAGATCCTCATAATCCAATTCTTCATGACCCTTGTCAGACCGTATACCCCGGACAGCTTCTTTCAGACTACGAATCTCTTTGGCTACATCCTTGTCCATTCTGGCTCGGGCTTCCTTTTCCATTTCTTCATAATGATCTGTTTCTTGGGGATGCACATGGAAGGTAAAGGGCTGGGTTTCTGTTGTGTATGCTGGTGGTCTGGGTTGCTTGTTAGGGCTGGCAATAGGTATGGTGCGTTGATATTGGGTATTTTGGCGGTTTGGGCTGACTGGGGTGAAGTAAGTAGGCGGGGGCTGAGATATATAGGTGGTAAATGGATCATTTTTTGGGGATGGGGTTGAGGATTGGTTGGACGAGGGATAGTTTGACATGAATAGGTGATTGACATTTTTTGTGAGGAGCTTTGGGAGATATGCGGTGGCGGAGGTTGATCAGGGGTAGTTTGTGAGGTAGTGGCCCTTTGCTCTGGTATGGGGGTATTCAAACTAATGGATAAGTTTGTCAGATTCCGCAGTATTTCCATCTCAACCTGCATATCGACAATTTGTTGTAGTAGCTGTGCAATGCATTCTTCCTGACTAGTGACATTCCTCCCCTCTGAAGGTTCTGTTTCGTCGACAGGAATAATTCCCAAACCATTTGGCTCAGATGCCCCTAAGCCAGTCATGTCATCGTTTCGTGCCTTTGACCTGGTAGAGTGATGATGTTCTGCCGTTGTTGAATCAAATACGAACTGACCTTTGGGGAAACAATAAATCCTTTTAAACAAAATGCAGCAAACTGCGTTAGTGTAAAACACGTGATTTTGCAAAGGTGTAAATAACATTTAGCAAGTATATGTTGCACATAAATTGTCATATTGCAAGCGAGTCCTAACATGTATGGGGACCCCTTTATGCCAGAGGTAGGTCTAAACGTCACATATGCAAAATCATGATAAAAAGATCCAAGCCATTAGATTGAAATGCCTCTGTCGAAAATAAAGCTGAATTTAACGAAATGCTACATAGAACGAGAAAAATCTTAAACTAATTGCCTATAGCTATGCTGCCGGAGTAATGGTGAGGCTTAGTTTTTGCTAGGTATCACCCCTGCTTCCTCCAAGTATTGAACTGCATTCTGTATTTGAACCCACATGTCCAGAGTGATAACTGTATCTTTAAGTTGGCAAGTTTTTATCCAAATCTTTGTGCCCACGTCTTCGAAACCTTGTTATCCTTTTGGGTTGTAGTCTGTGTCGCCACGATCCTCTAGAAACCATGCTTGATATTCTGGTGTATGCCCTGCTTGTTTATCTCCAATGTATATCTTGTCAAGGTGGTCCCACTCATTTAGAATTTGCTTGGCTCTGGGGATAACTAAGTCTGATCCGAACTGGATTTTGGAAACTCGCATATCAGCTCTGAGGGGAATTATATGCATCTGGCCAAACTGTCAGAGTACGCGTACTGGGGCGTATGGCTGGAGGCCCTTCAATCCTATAAGCTCGATGTAATAAAAGTCTTTGCCTCTTATGTAAGCTTTATTGGTCTTCGGGAGTAAAGGGTATTTCCATTGGATTTGCTCGTTGTCGCGGGATGCTAAGAACATGTACCAATCATCAGTGCCGACTGGTACCACAAATCGCTTCATTCTATCATAGAAACTGTCTATTTTGTTTGTCGCACTGAAGCATATGTCCGTCATGTTTGAATGCTGGTAGAAGTGTTCCATTGCCCATATCTGCAGGATAAGATTACAACCTTCAAATAAATTCGACTCTCCCCTTTTACATTTGCTCAAAGCCCGAAATATCTCTGCTAGAATCATAGGTGCCAAAGTGAGTTGTTTGTCACCAACTCTGTCAAAAATTGTACGAACTACTGAACATATGCATGTGCTGATCTTTCCATGCTCAAGCGGAAATAACAAAGTTCCCAAGAAAGCCATAACAAAGGCAATCGGGCGTCTAACTCGCCAATGATCTGGAGTGCATTAGAACTCATTCTTAAATAGTTTGTAACCATCTCGACAGCCGTATCTCTCATAAATGTAATCTAAGGAGACCCAGTTGTTTTCAAAGCATCCTAACTCTTTGGTATTTCTCAAACCCCAGTGGAGTCGTTATTTCTGTCACGCCCTTTTTCGACCGCGACATTTCACTTCTTCTTAAATGGTTAGAAAATAAAAATACTAAAAGGTACTAAATGCTAAAGGGTTTGCGGAGTCGCCACCTAATTAATTGAGTGAATTAGGATACCTAAATGTCAACTAGGTTAAAGTTAACACTAACTCTATTTTAATAGTCTGCGAAACTAGTGTGAGATTCTGGGCAAGGGTTCTTTAGTATCCTAAAGGGAAGGGGTCAGGCACCCTATAGGATTCGCTAACTTGCGGTTGTCCGTTCAAACCTAGGGTAATTATTATGCTAAGATGTAATGCACGTTTTGAAAAGTATAAAAGATTTTTACAAGTATGAGATAGCCATAAAAACATAGTACTTGTTAAAAATGCATACGGTCAATTTTAGTTGAAAATTAGCATAGCGATTGGAGAAAAACATATAAACCTATAAGGTATACTTATTGCTCGACATAATGTAGAAATGGTAATAGTGTAAAATTATTAAGACGAATTAAGTACTTAGAAAATAAGATGTAGAAAAAAACATTTTTATGCGAGGGAAAACTATATTTTCATGTGAATGTTAGTAAGTATTTTTAAGAAGATGTGTTTCTTACGCTAGGAAATTATATTTTGGTTACCTAAGTGACTATGCACAAAAATTATTAAGTGGTTTAATGATTTAAGTCATTAAAATAATTACTTAAGAGGGAGGAGATTTCTAATATCAACTACTTGTTAATCTATGATTCAAGATTTAATCATCATAAGTATCATATTAATTAGTGTAGCGTTAGACAATTAAATTTACAACACATAAATAGGGGTGTGGCGAAAATCAGATAATAGACTCGAAGAATGGCGATGCTATTCGTCGGTTGCTTGGAATTTCTGACGCGGAGAATGCAAGAAGTGGGTATGCGGGTCTTCATGCGGTGTGGCTCATGATGAGTCTCGCAATGAGACTCTTCGTTGCTCCGATGCATTTCATGTAAAAAGAAAATGATAAGGATTAGCACATATCCAAATTTCGTCAACCAATAAATAAGTATTAGCAAAATTCAACACCAGCTTATATCACCAAGTCGTATACCCACGAATAGACAATGAGAATCCATAGGCAGAAATCAGAGTAGGCAGTAAACAACGAGTAAATAGGTAGATTGGGCAGTGCAGAGACAAGAAGAAATAATGAAGATTTGACAGGAAATAACGAGAAGACTGGCACAGTGTGAGGTTCCTAGGTGACTTGTGTGTTTATAACTTAGGCTAACCTGTAAATTTGAATCTCATAAACAGAGTACTAACCAATATTTCATGACATATTATTTGCAAGACATAAGGAGATTAGAATGGGAATAAACATGTTGTTATGGAGGTATCTTCACATGACATGAGTAGACAACTATAAACCAAATATGCAATGGACATGCTTGGGTCTATCGAGAAAGGGGAAGAAGTACAAGACACCTCAATGCATAAACATACAAGTAATAATAAGCTATTTTACAGGTTCATACAATCTAACAAGCTATTTATCCAAGTCGGCAACGCCCCTCATAAGATCTGAAATCAGCCAAACACGCCATATGAATGCACATAGACTATGAAGCTTTCGACACAGTAACAAGAGTCTCAAAGGGACTGTTCGGGCACCGAGGCCTATGGTTATAAGCTCACACAATATCTAATACAACTCTCAGTGATAATAAGTACATTAACGTTAGCTTATGTCAAACCAGACACAGAAGGACAACTTTAAGCCTTAGATATTCATGCTTTTAGTTACATATGTTCTTCCATATAACTGTGAATGCATTATAATCTTTAAACAGAACTAACTATGTGATGAATCAAGCAGAAACAAAGAATTTTAAAACTCAGACAAAACATATAAACTGAAACTAAACACCCATAATTAACCAACAAACCAAGACCTAAACTAAACTAACATATGAACATATAAACATGGTATTGGTTTTGGTGCTGACTTTTGTGTGATTTGCGGATGATTTTTATGGTAAGATTCGGTAAGGTTCGTTGCAATTTCCATTATGGTAAGTTGCATTTTAGGTTGATTCTTGAGAATATTTTAGGGTGGTTTATGGTAAGGTTTGATTATGAGAGATTTTATGTGATTTGCTTGCGGTGATTTAGACGATTTGGGCATGTAATTTTGGTAAGTTTTGATAGGTGTATTAATGGTGGAGGCGCGGTTTAGTGAAGTGGCTGCTAGGTTTAGATTAATTTTCTTTAGGTTAAAGAGTGATTTAGGTTTAAGGTGTTATGTGTATTGGGTATTGTGGGGAAGAAGATAAAGGGTTATGGGCTGCGATTTGGGCTGGGTAGTTTGAGTAGGTTATTAATTAGTATTGGGCTTTATTAAATGGGGTTTTAATTATTATTAAATTAATATGACTTTAGGTGCTTTATTAGTTTAGCTTGGGTTACAGTAACAAATGCGGGCGTGTTATTTAATTAGTGCTTAATGTTTTATAATGCGAGACCGTTATTAAAATCTTATTTATTATGCATACTTTGCGATGTTAAATTAAAATTAAATTAATGGGGCTTTAAATTGCAAATAATAATTATGAAATTGCTCTGGGTATTAATAAATGTTGATATAATTTTAAGAAATGCTTGATGCGACGTCATTATTAAATTATTTATTTATATATGTATTTATTGTTATAACAATGCTAAATGCGGACATAATATTTATGGAGTGCTTAATGCTTGGAATGTCATTATTGAATTACTTATTTATGTATTTAAGTGTTTATGCATGTATTATTATTGTTAAAATTATTAAGATTATTCTAGAAATTGGTGTAATTTTATGATTAATGATTGGACTAGAGGGTCAAAATTGGGTGTCAACACCTGTGCAACGACATTATCTATATTTCGACAATATCTACAACACGTCTACCCAACGACGTCATGCGTGTGCAACGACATTATCTATATTTAGTCTATACAACGGACGACATCTACAATACGTCTACCCAACGACGTTCTTCTTATTTACGTCCACACAACGACGTTATCTCAATTGCGTCCATCAGCGACACTTCTCTTATTATGTCTATTCAACGACTTTGCCTTATCGTCTATCAATGACGTTCTCTTATTACGTCTATTCAACGACGTCCTATTACATCTATCAATGACGTCCTCTTATTACGTCTATTCAACGACGTCCTATTACGGCTATCAATGACGTCCTTTTATTACGTCTATACAACGATGTTCATCTTATTTCTTCCTCACAATGACGTTTCTCCTATTACAGTTATCAATAATGTCTATATTTCAGCTATGCAACGATAATATCTACAACACGTCTATCCAACGATGTCATTTTATTATACCTGTGCAACGGCATAATCCATATTTTGTCTACTCAACGACGATATCTACAACACGTCTACCCAACGACGTCATTTTATTACGCCGGTACAACAACATTATCTATATTTTGTCTACTCAACGAAGATATCTACAACACGTCTACCCAACGACGTCATGTTATTTTGCATATGCAATGGTCTCATCTATATTTCGTCTATGCAACGACGACCTCTACATCGCGTCTACTCAACGACATCATTCTATTATGCATGTGCAACGACTTCATCTTATATTGTCTTGCAAACGACAACAAAATCTCTCAATTCCCTATTATAAAACGAACTACGTTATGACCTGATTCCCTTACTAGGATACGTAGGCGGCCTGTATAGGCTTCGGTCACACTATTAAAATTGTCTCATTTTAACCTCAGGGAACAAACACCTTAGAGACATTTTCCCCTCAGGGAACAAACACCCTTAAAGGCATTTCAGGGAATAAACTACATGTCTTCTTTAGCACGAGGAACAAACACCTTTTGCATTTTAACCTCAAGGAACAAACACCCTTAGAGGCACCTCAGGGAACAAACACCCTTAGAGGCATTTCAAGGAACAAACACCCTATCTTATTTTAGCACGAGGAACAAAAACCTTTTGCATTTTCATCTCAGGGAACAAACACCCTTAGAGGAACTTCAGGGAACAAACACCCTTAGAGGCATTTCAGGGAACAAACACCCTGTCTTCTTTTAGCACGAGGAACAAATACATTTTGCATTTTCACCTCAGGGAACAAACACCCTTAGAGGCATTTCAGGGAACAAACACCCTGTCTTATTTTAGCACGAGGAACAAACACCTTTTGGATTTTTTACCTCAGGGAACAAACACCCTCAGAGGCACCTCAGGGAACAAACACTCTTAGTGGCATTTCAGGGAACAAACACCCTGTCTTCTTTTAGCACGAGGAACAAACACCTTTTACATTTCCACCTCAGGGAACAAACACCCTTAGAGGCACCTCAGGGAACAAACACCCTAAGAGGCATTTCAGGGAACAAACACCATGTATTCTTCTAGCACGAGAAACAAACACCTTTTACATTTTCACCTCAAGGAACAAACACCCTTAGAGGCACCTCAGGAAACAAACACCCTTAGAGGCATTTCAGGGAACAAATACCCTGTCTTATTTTAGCACGAGGAACAAACACCTTTTACATTTTCACCTCAGGGAACAAACACCCTCAGAGGCAGCTCAGAGAACAAACACCCTTAGAGCCATTTCAGGGAACAAACACCCTGTCTTCTTTTAGCACGAGGAACAAACACCTTTTGCATTTTCACCTCAGGGAACAAACACCCTTAGAGGAATTTAAGGGAACAAACACCCTGTCTTCTTTTAGCATAAGGAACAAACACCTTTTACATTTTCGACCTCAGGGAATTAACACCTTTGGAGGCACCTCAGGGAACAAACACCCTTAGAGGCATTTAAACATATTTGTCCACAAATATCATTGGGAAACTACGCTCTTTATTTTGCATGTAATGAAATACACTCATTTGTTTGTCTTGATAAGACAAGTTTTCATATTAACAGTAACCGGAAGGATAGTAGCAGCCATGCGTCTCACATCATTAGTACGTCCGAAAATGACGTCATCATCATCACGTCAACACCATGACGCAATCATCTGCATTGTCAATACAATAATGCTATCAGCATCACGTCAACACAATGGCGTCACCAACATCCTGATCATGCATCTACAACTATGACACCTTCAGCACTTTACATTTACACAGGACGACATTCCTACTCACATGATCGCATTTCTCATATATTCATACTTTATCGCTTTTTGTCTTAACAGCTATGCACTAATGTTTCTTAAGCTTTATCCTGCAGGAACCTTAATTTACAAGAGCAGGATCACAACGTGGAACTATCTCTTACGGCGAACCGAGGCAATTTATACCTCGAATCCGCTCTCCTCCATCATCCCGCAACACCAATCGCCCAGTGTCATCATAATTCGACACTGGGACAAATTTTTAAATATGCGTCTGCCCCGCCTTAATTTTCTAGAATCACAACAACCTAGTGTCATCATAATTTGACACTGAGATAAATTTTGTGTTCGCGTCTGCCTTGCCTTTAATTCTCTACCATAACAATAACCCAGTGTCATCATAACTTGACACTGGAATAAAATTGTGAATCTGCATCAGTTTTGCTTTTAATTTTGGCATCACAATGACCCAGTGTCATCATAATTCGACACTGAGACAAATTATGAATCTGCATCAGCTTTTCGATTAAATTCCTAGCATCAGAAATGTCATTCCCTTTTTGAAAACTCTGTTTACCCATACATTTCTTAATCTTTGACAATCAGGACAAAATTGGCTATAAGTTAAGGTCTTTGTCCGAAAACTCTTTAATCGTCTTCAGTCAAAGAGGGACAAGCTGTTGACACCCAATTTTGTCCCCTCTTTACTGAACATTTCATTCAGATCGTCCTTTTATCTTCAATTAATTTTACTATGCTTCTTAGTCTTGAAAATTCCCAAAATAAATAATTTTAATATTTTCACTAAATACAACATAATTTTAAAATATTGCGAATTATGATTTATGATTTATATATAAGCAAAATAATTTTAATATCTCGGCATCGTCCTTTCCTTTTGCTTTGAATTCGAAATTCGAATTATAGCTGTTGAATTATTGTCTATAAATACAACCCTTGGTTGTGTTTAAAAATAAAAGAAGATTCTGGTTTTCAAAGCCAAGAACAAAAAAAAAAGGAACTCCGATTTTCTACTCTTTATTTCACATACCATCTTTTATTAGGGGGTTTCAAAAGGACCAAGAACAGAAAATAGACTGAGATTCCTATTATTTTAAATTATTTAAATTATTGCAAAATCAGAAAGACAATCTTTCTTTTACCCTTAGTCTTAGTTGGGAAAGCTACAAAAATTCCTAAACTTTCATGCCTTTTATCGCATAAACAAAAACAAAACACCTCCTATGTGTATTGATATTGATTGACTACTAGCTGCCCTGCCTTGCTTGATGAATAGGTATAGGATATGCATAAATTGGCTACCTGTTGCTAAATAATCTCCTCTGTAATTCTGGGAGTTAAAATATAGGATATTTCATGAAGCATATTCCCTCCAGATCTTATTGTTCTGATGTATACCATCTAATCTAATACCTAATATTATTAACTTAAGGTTTATTCAGATATGTGTGGACTATTTTAGTTATATGGTTTATATGAGAAGGTTAAGATCCAGCTGAATTAGTGTCTCCTTATGCTTATGATACCACTTGAGGTTAATCTTTGTCTAGTAATGAATTTTTGCCATTTTGCTACTGATTTTTTTGGCCATTTTGTCGGACTGATTTGGGTCATTTTGCTGCTGATTTCCGGCTATTTTGCTGTTGTATTTATATATAAAATGTGCTCGTTTAAGTATATTTCATATTATGAGTAATTGGTGGTCTGAATAGTTGTAATGCTCTTTGTGATGTTTTAAACACTTTTATCCTTTTGGTGTAAACTGGAAATTGTATATGATCTGCTCTATCCATATGTGTTTTAATGAATACAGCACTTCATTTGTATTGTTCTATAACATCATTTCTTTAATAATAACATAACTGCATTCACTACTAGCTCTTAATCTCAAATAAACGTACCTTGTTAAAGTAGTATCTCATTTCTCTGTCATTCCTTGTCAGTTCTATCCATATGTGTTTTAATGAATACCTCATTCATACTACTACTACCATAGCGCTTTTCTCAGTTAGCACAAAAAAAGCGCTATGCAAATTATACTTCTATTTTGAAGATACTAGTTTGCAGCGCTTAAAAAAGCGCTATCCAATTATTTTTATCTGTTTTTTTTTTACTTTTTTATTATTGTTTTGGTACCTATTTTTCCCCCTGTTTTTTCACCTAATAAATAAAATATCAAAAAGATAACAAAAAGAATACTCATTCAAAATATAATATAATATAATCATTCGTATAAAACATAATAATATATTTAAAATAGTATCTCAATCATTAGTAGCTTACAATCATTAACTAATAACAATACGACATAGTCAACAATTATATCAAAATACTAACGAATAGCTTCAACCTTCCATTTTTTCTTTGAGGAATCGATTGTACAAGTAGTCTGCCCAATTAATTTGAAAATTCTTCATTTTGCTTGTAGGATAAACTTTGAGTGGTGAACTATGAACAAACTGCAAAACATAGATGTTGCAAAACATAGTTAGAATAGAAACGTCCAACAAATAAACATATTTACACAAATAACCTCATACAAATATGGTTGGGTATGAACAATGACCCTGATAATGGCAACTTACTTTATACAAGATTGTACAACGTCTAGCTTCCCCTAACTCCCCTCTATTCTTCATAACATCATCAATAACACATGGACACAATTACTTCAATATCTCTAGCCCCCTTCAGACAAAGATATACACATACTTTTTGAACCCGACTGGTCAACCTAGTCATTGGACTCTTCAGTTTGCGCACTCGATCCAGGTTACGATTACTAATCTGCAAATACGTGAAATTTGTTTCACAAATGAAAAAGAAAAATGTACTTGAGAAACAAACTAATCTACACACGCGATAGATGAATAATGTATATATTGAAAGAGAACTTTGATAGAATACTATAACAAGAGAGAAAAGCAAGCTGATACATTTATTGCAAGAGGAAAAAGCTCACATTTACATGCCCAACATGGATATATCAAGCAAAAAATGCTAGCCAGTACATTAACTGAACAATGGTTTCCTTAATTGTGCTTGGAATGATGCTAATAGTGAACTTTGTTCTATTTTTATATCCCTACAAAAGGAATGTGCTAATCCACTGTGGCAAAAAACAATGACTAAAACATAGTATATATAGGTGTGTAACCTGTCACCCTATCAAACAAAAGAAACTTGTTGGACATTCGATGGTGCCAAGTAGATATAACTTTCAAGAGCAACAGACACGACAGCTGATTAACGATATTAGAACAACTCAATGCAAAATAATCAAGATAATCTCAAAATCAAACCAATTTTATCTATTATTTAGGTAGACAATCTGACCAGCTTCAAAGGATTGGCACTCTTTTGCAGATTATTAATGCATAGTTTAGGTACTTAGTATTTAAATGACCTTATAATATATTGGTTTAGTATGTTACCTTGGAGGTGAGCTCATCTAAATCCGGATAAGCAGCGGTCTCTAGTTCTCGTGTATGAGAGTTAAGGTAAATGCATACTCATTATAGTGCTACTTCTAAAGCTCGAAATTCAAATGGAAACTCTGTATATCATATCCACAAATAACACTGGTTAATAGGAACTTATAATATGTTATTTTTCTCGGACTCTTCAAAAATGTCAAAGGGTGCGTGTCAAATCTTTCAAGGTGTGCAGTTTTTAAGGATATGACATGGATGAGGCATCAATTTGGAGAGACCGAGCAACATAGATTATAAGCAATCCATGTTGCTTGTGTCGAAAGATCACATAGTAATCAATGACACAATCATTAACGATAACAACGAACAACAAAAACAAAACAAAAGAATTGACCATTTTTTCAGGAGGAGGCTGTCCAGTCACCGCAGCGGCCATTCCGCCAGCAACAGTGGTGTATTTGGTCGACTCATCGACTGGGGATAAATTGATGGTGAAGAGTGGGTGCAAAATGTCGGTGAGATGTTGGAGAGTCTAGTGGTACCACCCTCGACCGTCGACTGAAGCCCAGGTGGCCAGAAAATAAGTCGGCGGCGCTAGGATTTATGTAGGTTTCGATTTTGGAGATTTGACTGTAGAGGTTGAATCGAGCAGTGAGGTTGGTGTAGAAATGACGGGGAGGTGATGTCGAAGCTATTGGTACCACCTTCGGACCTTGAGGTTGCCTGAGTCCGTCGGAATTCGCGAAGAGCAGATCGGAGAACTGTGTGTTTTTCGATCTGAAATTCCCGACGATGTAGGTTGAATCGACATGAGTGGTTGGGATGGATATGACGGGCTTGAAGAGACGAAACTAATGGTATAAGTCTCGTCTCCAACGGAGTCCTGTGGTGGCCGGAATCGACGATTCGCCGCCGTAATCACTGTTGACCGACGGAAATCGTCACTCTCAACAAGTGCAGAATAGCGTACTACGTACTATAGAAATTATGCCAATTAATTATTTTGTAATTCCCTACTTCAATAGCGCTTCCATGAGCGCTATCTAAGTGTGAATATTTATATTATTATATTAATAAATTACTTAGGTAACGCAAATTATGATAGCGCTTTAAATAAGCGTTATGCAAGGAGTAACTTGCATAGTGCTTCGATTAAAATTTCCGCAAAGCGTTATGGCTGTATTTTTTGTTAGATTTTTTTTTTATTTGAAAATTTGAAAAAGCACTATGCAAGCTGTTACTTATATAACGCTTTGTAAAAGCGCTATCAAAGTAGCGTTACGCAAGCTGAAATCTGTAGTAGTGTATACTAATCCTCATCTCTCTTTATTTTAGGTGAAATGTGTTGGGAGACACAGAGTTTCATTATGAGACTCAATACAACTACAACGAAAATGAAGATCCGCACCATGTCCTTTGCATTTCTCGGCTTCGGAATTCCTAAACCAAAATGGGCCGGATGATAATATCATCCGCCCTACGTCGCTCTCTTTTATTTTTATTCTTAATTCCGTCATTTCATTTCCCTTTGTTGTGATATGTAATCTTATAATGGATATTGAAATATGTAGAATATGTAGACTTAAGACCAATAGATTAAAGGGGAGGGTAGCTTAAAACGGAAAATTTATTTTTCATATCTCTAAAGCATGCATTTTTAATAATGTCTTACAAGTGCATATTTTCATAAAACTTTATACACAACATATGATTTTCAAACAAACCATTTTTCATACATTTTTAATGTAAACCTCATGCAGTTTATCAAAATATATACATATTTCAAATAAATATTTTCAACATCTTTTCTTAACTTTATACTTTCAAAACATGCATTTTTTTAATACAATAATTAACCTAGGTTTGACCGGACAACCGCAAGTTAGCGGATCTTAGAGGATGTCTAACCCCTTTCCTTTAAGATAATAAAGAATTTTTACCTAGAATCTCATAAGTTTCGCAGACCAGTAGATGGAGATCATTTGTAGCATTTAATGTTAATTAAAAAGTGTCCTAGTTCACTATAACAATTAGGTGGCGACTCCTTAAAGGCTGGTACGTCAGGAACGTTAAGGGTTCCTCTACCAATTATCCTACTCTTGTTTCCCCCACCAAAGGTCACGTATCCTCCGTTGAATGCATCATAATCCTTCAGTAAGCTTCAGTAAGCTTCATGTGTCGTGAACAACCACTATCGAAATACCAAGATCCTGTAATGTTAGTACGTAGAGCCGTTATGCACACATTACAACGTAGGTTTAGCTTAGGTACCCACACTTTTTCAACATTCTTCTTCTTTCTGTTCTCAGCCTGATTGCTTTGAATGTTGTTAGCAATATTGGACAATAGTGGTGACAATATCTTAGGCAGCGATCTGAGCACGGAGTTTTGAAGTTTGTAGCAATAGGGCATTAGATGACCTAACTTCTTACAGTAGCTGCATACAAACCTCAATTTATCCTTAGTATTATATGAGTT
Source organism: Przewalskia tangutica (assembly GCA_029844215.1). Taxonomy (NCBI): domain Eukaryota; kingdom Viridiplantae; phylum Streptophyta; class Magnoliopsida; order Solanales; family Solanaceae; genus Przewalskia; species Przewalskia tangutica. The sequence continues at coordinate 9,749,124 of CM056739.1, read as the reverse complement.
ATTATCAGCATTGTTTGTTTCTCTAATAAACTGTATCTTCTCACCTTTACTATGGATCTTAGAGGAGTTTGGTCTATGTGGTGACTGATACCCAAGACCAGTCTGTGTCGGTTTGGTGATGTTTAAAATTTCATCCAATTTGGAGGTTCCCGTGTTGAGCCTTTGGAATGTGATCTCAGCTAAATTCAATCTTGCACGGATCTTACCAAGTTCTAGGTCCTTCTTGGTAAGTGCTACCTCTAATCGGTTAATAGTTCTTTAAGATTGTTTTTATTAAGAGCCAAAGACTTTGCTTTTAAATCTAGTTGTTCAGATTCTGTGATCGAGCCTTTACAAAGATCTTGTAATTCCTTAATCACTTCATCTTTAGGATCAACTAGTTCCAAATTTACAACTTCACATGAAGAAATTAAACCACTAAAATAATTAACATCAGAATAGTCAAAATACTCATATCTTTCTGAGGTTGCTGGGATTTCAGATGTTGTATCCAATATTATCACAGGTGTTGTGACATCATTTTCAACAACATCTTCATTGTCAGACAGTGAATGTTCGAACACTGCTGCCAATATTGCTTGTGATTTTTCTTCTTGATCTCCTTCATCTTCTTCATTTTTATCATCACTCACTACAAGAAAAATATCCTACGGTGACGGGTAAAAATCGTCATCTGACTCCTAAGATGACGGTTCATGTAAGTATCATCTTTGCCACTGTCACAAAAGGATGACCGTTCTGGAACCGTCACACATTGTGTGACGGTTTTTACCCGTCACACAAATGTCACAAAAGGATGACGGTTATTACCCTTCACACAAAGGTCACACTACACATAATTATCACTTAAATTTAAATTTTGATTCAATTTTTTAAAATTTCGATTAAATTAATAATTTATTTTAATATGACGGGAAAATTAAATTTGGCGGTTTTTTTTTTTTGGAATTTACTTTCAATATTGCAAATTGAAATTACAACAATGAAATGGACTAATAATTTAAATAACACCAAAAATATACATTAAATAGCTAGAATTTGTACAAAGCGTTCCCAAAATGGATATAAGCATTCAAAGTGTTACTAAAGTATTAAATTAAAGATTAAAACATTGTTAATTAACTATCTTATCAATCTAAACAGTTCACCCATCAGCATTTAATTTATCAGCTTCCGTCTCGGCAAGTATCTTTGAAAAATGTAATTCCCACTCTACACGAACATCATCAAGTTCCTCTTGAGAGTACATGCATTTTTCATAGAACTATAAACCACAAAAAGAAAATAATTAGTAATGTTTGAATCTAGCATCAACTCTTTCATAAAACGCATAACATAATATCTACACTCGGTACCACCCGGTTGTAATGGTGTTTGTCATTGAATTAAATATGTAAATATAACTTAAAACAAAAATTATAAAGATTCACTAAATATATAATCACTCTAGGCTTTTATATATATGCACACATGCAGAGACTACAAAAATTGCAGTTTCTTAATTTTCTTATGATAACATTGACATCCGGGAATTGAGGAGAGTAATACGAATATAATGTGAGAGCAAAGGAATTGCTACAATAGGATTAATGGAGGAGAGGCATATACTCATTCGATTATATCTACTGGAAGATTATGTAAAGATTTTATTCACACCAGCTTATTATTTGGATCCCTGGTTCAAACCTGCAGAAGAAACATCAGTGGTTTTAGCATGGATTAGCTTCCCTAAACTTTCACCAATTATTTTTGTAATAGAGGTAATTTTTTCTTTAGAAACTGCAGTTGGGAAGCCTCTAACAGTGGACTTGACAACCACAAATTAAACAAGACCAAGCTATGCAAAAGTGAAGTTGAAGTAGATTTATTAGCGGAACATCCAAAAAGAATACATATTGCTGAAGAGGATGAAACAAACGACATAATTAAATCAAAGTGGGTGAAGATTATATATGATTACCTTCCCAAGTATTATAAGCATTGTAAATTACAAGGTCATTAGGAGCTTGAATGTAGGGCCTTACATCTAGCATTTGGAGAAGCAATATAGGAAATATTTAAAGAGGGAGAAGGAGATGGAAGCTGAAAATTATTCACAGAATAAAAGCCCATCCAGGAGTTGATCATGAGGGAATTATCAAGAAAAACATGAATGAATGCTCAGAAGGAATAAGTATATAAAAGATAAAAGTGGAATGATATTGACAGAGGTAGATAAGGCTGACAATAATAAGGGAAGAGAACAAATAGAAACAAGCAATACCTTTGAGGCCCTGGGCAATGAAATGGAGGAGGGAAAGGTTGTTGAAGGGACATCTACTCTAGTCAACAAATCTGCACAAGAAGAGGAAAGAGGACAAGAGAGGCCTACCAAAGAATGTGTAGAGGAAATATTTTATGCAAAAGTAAATTCTCCACAAAAACAACAAAAATATGAAGAACAAAGTAGAAACAAGTGAATACAAAACAACAAGGCAACAATGAAAAGGAACAATGAGTGATGAGTCCTAGGAAAGGTAGAGATGAGAATTGAATATGATGGGGTTGATACACCAATTGAGTAACCGATTACAAAATTACCAATGATAAAGACACCAAACAATGAGGAGGTTACTGAGTCAACAAATAATCCAGATAAAGAAAAAATGTCAGAGCAGAAAAAGCAATATGAGAACAAAGGAAATACTGACACTTAAAATAGTTCAATCAATCAACAGAGGTTGTCAAGGAGATATAGGTGGGCCACAAACCTGGACACTGGGCAAGTAAAGGATCAAGAGTTGCCTACACAAATAGAAAATACCAAAGTCAGTGAATAAATGGAGGATACTAACAAGCAGGGGTCACAAGAATACAACAAAGAGCAATTAACCAACAAGAATAAACAAATAGCAATATAGTTGAATGAGCAAGAACTAATGCCATGTCAAGTCTTTGGCTATTTGCGAAGATTGAAACATTCGCCTAAATCTAGAGATGATGGAAATTTATTAAACAAAAAAGGTTTGTACAAACAAAGCTACTCCAATAATCTAGAGAGCAAAAGAAAGTGGTAAAAGAAATAAAAGAAAACAATAACAAAGAACTAAGCTAATTGTACAGAATCAGTAGGTACTCATGAGAGATCACCTGCAAAATAAAAGTAAGCAGTCTCAGGTTTGTTGATCCAATGTATCATGAACATATCTGATTCTCAGGTTCGGAATCTGAGCTTTGTCTATGTTAAGCATGTTCCTAGCCATGGATGGTAGCTCCTGAAAATTGTTAAAATGCTGAGCACCTGCAAAATAAAAAACAAAGTTAACTATAAAATTTCCAAAGAATATGTTTCTATCACCAGATGAAAGAGTTGGTTATTTGTGCAGTGATCCACACCTCTTCTAATAGCAACTACTTCTACAATAAGATTGTTTCCATCAGAAATCCGCTGTCCTGCAGCATGTATCAAATCACCATGTTCATCTCTAACACAAAAGGCTATAACACTTGGACCAGGATTTCCTTTAGCAGCTCCATCACAATTACACATATACCAACACCTTGGAGGCAGTTTCAACATCACAGTTTTGCATTTAAGTCTTGTCTTAAACCTTTCAAAAAAGTCTATTATATCTGGCCAATTCCTAGGAATATCTTAAAAGAAAGGAAATCTAACTCTGCATAATAAGTAAATGTTCATGTTAATCTCATGCAGCACTTTTTGTCTGCATCGCCAAGTTTCTATCGTCCTTGTTTGACTCATGCGTGCTCTTTCTCCTATTTCAACAAAGAACAAAATATCTGCTAAAAGAATCAATTTTCTCCAACCATACTTGTCATTCAACCAGCCACTAAATCCTGCCCCAAAAATCGCCCCTGCAACCGCCATGCTTACTATGGTTTCCTACATTTTTAATGGGAAAAAACATGTTATTCCGTTTTCACAAAATAATCAAATTGAAAATAGCCTCACTTCAAGTTCAAATATACCAAGTGTTGAAAATATTTCACAATTAAATTCAATAACAAAGGATTCCTCATATTGCTTATAATAACCAAAGATTTCAGCATAAAATCATTGGACTTGGTTCAAACATTTTAGGCAAATGTCAAAATTCCTAAATTTTGAAGATCTTAGGGTTTTTTCTCGAAATCGGAGTTGTAAAAATTAGAAATTTCAACTCCATAAAGATGAAGCTAAGGGTCTCCTTTTATGTAAGATTGAATCGAAACCAATAGAACTCGAGGACAAACGGACAAACCCCATTAAGGTTTCGTCCTTGTTTGACTGTAAAAGCAATAGGAGAAAGAGCAAGCAAGCTTACCTGTTCATGGATGAGAGAGGTGGAAGGAAATGTACACTCGCCATTAATGGTAGATGTTGAAAAATAGAAGGACGATATAGGCGTTAGGGTTTTTCTCAAAAGGTAAAATCGTGAAAATGAAACAAGGGAAAGGAATTACATATTGCAGTAGATAAAATAGCTAAAATAAAATAATTTCACAGAATAGCTGAGCTAAGAACGACCCGTGGAAATAATTTCACAAATAGCCTAAATTTTTCAGATTAATAGCTAAGATAAAATAAGAAAAATCAAACTAGCAAGTGGGGAAGCAAAACCTAATTGTGTGAGCGTAAAGACAATTAGTATTTTTATAGAGTTTTTGATCTTTTATTTTTTGTAATGTTAAAACGACAACGTTTAGTTTGTTTTTATTAAATAAAATTAAAAAAGAAATAAAAATCGTGTAGGTCTTAATTTGAATTAAAAGTGTTAAATAAATAATAAAAATGGTATTGTTTTAATCAGTCAAACACGTTATTTATTTGTCAATTTAAAACACAAATCACTTATTTATGTGACATTTCACAAACCCGTCACACAAACGTCATAAATAAATGACATTTAAAAAAAGTGTCACACAAATGTCATAATTATATGACACTTAAAAATCTGTCACACAAATGTCATGATTTTGTGACACTTAAAAAAAATTGTCACATAAATGTCAAGAAAAGGCAGAAATTTAGTAAAAAGATGTGACACTTGCATTTCTGTCACACGTGAACTGTCACCGTAGGCTATTTTTCTTGTAGTGACTGAGAGACACCCACATACGTTTACCAACTTTTATAAGGGTGTTTGCACACTCATTAGCATAATGTCCCCAACCCGAGCATGCATGACATTGCACTCCCTCGAGTTGTTTGAGATTAAAATTGGTATTGTCTGAGCTTGTTTTTCTTAGTGGATTCTCACTTTTTTTCCCTGAAGGTGATATTATTTGTTGTTTATTGAAGAGTGGGTTTGATGTTGCTTATATTTAAATTTACTTCGATCATTGTTGATCTTCTTCATCATCAAATTAAATTATCGAGTGAGTAAGACAACATTTGTACCATCACCTAGTTCCTCAAGGTTTTCATCCTCGTCTTCAATGTTTGTTTCCGAGGTTTGTCCTTGGAGTGTCATCGTCTTGTCCCTATACAAATCCATTTCATGTTCATCAACGCATGTAGATCCATTGTGGCAAGATTATGGGTCTCTTCAATAGCACAAATCTTTGTGTTAAATCTTTCAGGAAGAGGGCTTTGTCCACAAGTTGTGTGTTGGTCAAAGGAGAACCAAACACTTGACATTGATTTGCAATGTCAATTAAATTTTCAAAATAGGACTTTATATCCTCAGATTCTTCCATCCTTAAGCGCTCAAATTGACTCAAAAGCATGCATAGCTTTGTTCGTCGTACACTTGAGGTACCCTCGCAATGAGTTTGCAGGGTCTCTCAAGCATCCTTAGCCGATGTATAATTCTGAATGAGTTTGAACATGTACAGATCTACCCATCCGAAAATGGCACTCAAGGCTTTTTCGTTAAAGTTTGCATTATTGATTTCTTCCGCAGTCCATTCGGATTCAGGTTTGATAAGAATATCAACATCCTAATCCGCTGGATACTTACGAACAACATATCCTTCGGTGATAGATCTTCATGCTCGAACATCAATGGATTTGATGTGTGAACGTAGTCGGATCTTCCAATATGCATAATTTGTTCCATCAAGAATCGGAAGTCTACCAACATTTTGAATGGCTGAGTCCATAGCCTTTAGATATAGGACCAAGCACTTATTGTGTTAAGTATTGACTCTGATACCATTTGTTAGGTCAGAGGCTACGGATAAGCAAGTAAACGTAAGATAAATAAAAATTCGAAAGCTGAATAGTAAAACAGTTTCTTTATGTTGTCTGCAATGTCGTGACAACACTAAATAAAAACAGTAATAAACCTTAAAGAGTAAATGCAGCGAAAAAGTAAGAGACACGAAGTTTATTTTTTCAAGGGTATATGTTAATATAACTCTTGATGGTCGGTGGCCAAAGTAATGTGTATATTGTATACAATTACAATTTAGTTTCTTTTTACAATTTGTAGAAATAAAATAAAATAAAATAAAATTACAAAAACGAAGTCGAAGATAACTTCAGCCTAAAGACAAAATATCTATAAAGAAACATAAAACATATCCATTATAATTACTTCAACAATAAGCTCAATCTAGAATCTGGCAGCAAGAGTAATGTTGGACAAGATGTTGTAATACAACTTTAGGCAGTGGTGTTTGATCCAGTTTCTGGAGTAAATTTCTGAGAGCTCTCTTGGTGATTCTTTTCTTGTTAAGTTAGATATCGATACACTGAAGTTCCTCCTCTATTTATAGTGTGAAACTCCCTTGAAATTCTCACTGGTTGGTTGCAGAGGTTGAGAGAAAGGAGGTAGCATCTTGGACCGATTCAGCCTCCATGAAATCCTCAACCATATTGACTTGGTCTTCACGTTTCTTTCCTTACAAGACTGACTTCTTCTTTTCTCATGTTTTAAACATGGCTTCCTGATTAGCTTGCCTAGGTAATTTTTACCTCACAGTAACAATCACTGTTTTAGCCGAAAGAATTAAGCAAAATAGTTTACAGAGATGTTGTCTGTGATATTGTCACAACACTGTAGGCAACATCCTTCTGTTCATAAGCGATGTTATCCCGACCGGTTACTCATATTGTCACAACACTACAGGCAACATCAACAGTTCTATCATTTTGTCTTGTTGATTTGCATGGACATATATAATTTGTCAACTCTGCAACAATCGTATGTTTCTTGGACCAAACTTGAGCTTGAAAATCTTCCAAAATCCAGACATCCATTTGCGTATCGGAATGACAGTAGACAACAGAAAGAAATCCATCCAATTCTACCAATGCATAATTGTTCGTTTTATTAATCGATTCAACACGTTCTGGAAGATAGGTTCTATGGAATCCTCCCTCTTTTACTTCCATGGAAATTAAATATTCACTTGAATCAACATGCCAATGCAGAATCCTTATATTTATTGACAATGCATTCTTCCAGTAAAAGTAAAACGGGTTATATGGCCGATGATCTACATCTTCCCACGGACCAGAAACTCGTTCCTAGTTTTCATCAGGACTGCTCAGATTGAATATTTCGAAACCATAATAATAATCATTAACAACATGAACTACTTTATACTTCTTTGTCGAAGAGTCAAATGCAAGTTCTGCACTACAAGCTCTATGTAGGAAACCTGAAGGGCATCTAGGGATAGTGAGGCAGAACTTTGTTGCTGGATTTATCACTTGTAGCTTCCCAAAGTCCCCTGGTTCACTCATCAATAGAAATCCATCACAGCTAGAATGAATCTCGCGTAATTTATTTAGTCCAAGTTCACGCGATTCACATTCAAGATCTTTTCCAATCTCAATCAACTTTGTTTTCATATGCCTTCCAAATCTTTCCTGCATCACTAATTCTGATTTCAATTCCTTGAAATTTTGCTCAATAAAAGAACTTCTGGAGAATATTTCTTTCCATGTTTTTGCAGATAGGCATCACATTCTTATTTATGTATCTCGGTGGAATCTTCACTAGGATGTTAAATATGATCCTTTCTTGAAAATTAGAAAGAGTAATCTCCTGAGTCTTCTTTACTTGTTTAATTCCTCTTCTTTTATCTTCGCCGTACTTGTTTTCTTTTAAGCTTAGCATCTGTAGTAGGTAATATCTTTTGACTAAACAAGAAAGCAAAATGTCCAGTTACATTTTTGGACTAACCTTGCTGCATATTCTTTGTCGTTAATATGATAAATTTATTACAGTTTGATGGTCATTTGGATGGATAATTAGTTTAGCAAGGAAAGAGTGTGAGTTACAACGGATGTACGTGAATAGTATACAACTACTACTAGTGCTTCGAAAGGATAAACAACAATGAACAACAATACAACAGGCTTGAAGCCTAACAAGTGTTGTGACAACAACAATGAGTTTATGAGATCTTGATTTCCTGTCTTGAGAGATCAAGACCTCATAAATTCATTGTTGTTGTCACAACAATTGTTAGTCTTCAAGCATGTTGTATTGTAGTTTAGTAATAGTTGTATACTATTCTCGTACATCCGTTGTAACTCACAATCTTAAGACGTTATCTGTACTAGTGCTAGAAAGATGTTTGTCAGCCGATGTGATCCCAAATCTGGCTGTGGGTTTCTTGCTGAAACCAGTTATGTTGACAGCATTGTTAACAGTTCTAAAACTGTCTCTGTCAATAATCGTGCTTCCAGATCTGGTCCCAATTTTGGATCTCTCTTTGACGATAGTTACAGATTTATTTCCGTCAAAGGGGAGATCTCTGTTGCTGATCCTGAACTTGAAGATACTGCTAATAGTCAAGATGGCAAGGCTAAGGATCAAGGAAGAGTTGTTGTCACCGCTCCCGAGAGTGGTGGAAACAAGCATCCACGAGAGATTGAGGATGTCAACTGGGACATGAGGAGAAGGCTGAAGATGATGTTCCATCTTATAGCAGAAAGTCTCTATCTTATGGTAATGAGATTTTGGACACGTGACTGACGTGGGAGAGATTCCAAATGTATGAGTTAATTATTCTTCCTTGTCAAAAATGAGATTAAAAGAGAATTTATGAATAAAAGTGAATAAACCAAGGCTAGGAATATGAAGTGTTTTCATTAAAACATATATTCCCTACACTTTAAAATCAGAAGTTTAATCTCACTTTCCTTCCCGTTTATGATTGGACTGTTGTGAAAAATGACTTAAAAATTATGGACTTTGGTTGTAATAAAATTGGAATTATGGACAATCCTAAGTAGGCGCCAGGAATTACCCTAGACACCAATCACAAGGGAAAAGGACTAGAGGACTAAAGACAAACATGTCATCGTTTTTTACAGAAGATCCGTCTTTTGACAAGATAGTAGTGCACACTTAGTCATACAAAGACTACGGGCGAATGGAGTAGGCCAGATCCGTTGCATGACAGGACGATATTGGACACTCAGTCATACGAAGCCTACGGGCGACTGGAGTGGGCAAGAGTTTCCAGATCTTAAATGAATTGAAGGCCAAAAGAAAGGCAGAAATTGAACACTCAGTCTGCCAAGACAACTAGAGTGGGCCATAGTATCTAGATCTCATACGATCTGGTTACGCCATAACCATGGGAAAGAGGTTGTTCATGTGAAGCAACTCCACTTCCAAACTAGAAGAAGTTGGAGAGGTTGTCCTGAAAACTTCAGGGAATGTGATCGCTCAAACAAGAGGTGATACATGTCCCAAACTTGGTTTCAATGACGCTGTTGATCAAGATGGTTTGAGTCTAGTACAACATGTCTATAATAACTAAGAGTGGTACAGTAAGATTGTAGCCAAATGGATGATATATTTGTTATCCGTGCATTTATTCCATCATAGATTAAGACACGTTAAATAGAAAGTCATTCAAAAGTTAACTAAGTTGAGATTGTTGCCGTCTGTCGACATAAACCCTCAAAATGAATATGAGGTAGGCATAGAGGAAAAATCACATTTCCATTCCGTCAAATGGAATAGCGAAAGAACACCGCTCCTCTATAACACAGTCACGCCTACGTTGGTGATTTGGCACTTGTATAAATAGAGGGGGAGACAAGTACATTGTGATCTTCATTAACGATGGTACAACGTATTGCATCCTTTGTTGAAGAACAAAGATAAATTTGTTGAAGCGGATGAGCACTACAAAGCAGAAGTTGCAAAATTACTAAGTCTACGGTTTGAGGAATTTGTAGGGAAAGAGGGGGAGAATGTGAAGCATCGTTTATCAAACAACTACTTCTTACTCACCTCAGTCTAACGGTATTAGCCAAGCGCAGATCCGTACGCCCAAGATATGTGGGGCAACGCGATCCTTACCGCTAATGTGATTCTCAACTGAACTCTGCATAAGGATAAGGATAATCCTCCATGTGAAATATGGGGTGACTTGGTAGAAGTTGAAATACCAGAACAGGTCAAGTTGGACCTAAGACTGTAGATTGCATATCCACTGGATCTACAAATAACAGTAGTGCTTATTGCATCTTGGTGCCAAAGAATACTGAATTGTGAAGCCCCAAATTAGTGTTACAATAACAATAAACATTATTGTGTCTATGTGATTATGTTACGACCTTATTCACATTCGAGGACGAATGTTGCTTAAGGAGGAGAGAATGTAAAATCCGAAAAAAAATATATATAGTTGTTGGTTGGGTTAATAAAAATACATATATATAAGAAAACAAAGAATAAATTGCATGGGATGGAGTTAGTGTTAAAGTTAGATAAATAGATAGATAAAATGAAAATAAAAATAAATTAAAAAAAAGGGCAAAAGGTATGCTGCACAAGGCATTGTGCACGTCCTTTCCGTCCCCCCCCCCCCCCCCCTTTCATTTCCCTTCAATCTCTTGGCTTTCCCCATACCATAAGTTATACAATCATCTCCACTTATACATTGTATTTACACACAAACAAAGTACATAACATAAAGATTAGAAAATCAGGAAAAAAACAAGTGAACAAGAAGAGGAAAAATTTGGAAAAAACAAGAGAGCAAGAAGAACAACAATAAAAGAAATACTAGGGAGCAAGGGTCCCTTGTAGCAACCGAACAACAATCATTTCACACATACAAGGTGAGTTTCCTCACTCAGAAATTCTTGGTAACATCTTTTATTTTAAGTTCAATACATGTTAGAATAAGAATTGAGTGTTGAAAAGAAATAACGATCTTTTGATTGTTTAGACAACTAGTTATGTCCCGAACTTTACGAACTGGCTTCAATGCCTTGTTAACATCATTGCAGCATACCTTTTGCCTTATAATGTTTTTTTTTTAATTTATTATTATTTTCATTTTATCTATCAATTTATCTAACTTTAACACTAACTCCATCTCATGCAATTTATTCTTTGTTTTCTTATATATATATATATGTATTTTTATTAAAACCAACCAAAAACTATATATATTTTTTTCCGAATTTCACATTCTCTCCTCTTTAAGCAACATTCGTCCTCGAACCTCACCACAGTTATAACATGCCTTCGTTAAGAGCCGACATTCTCCAGTGTGTTTCCTTTGACAAATTTTACAAATCGGTTTGTCACCTCCTGTGTTAGGGTTGGTGGCCTTGTCCTTGCTACCTTGGTAATTAAACCAATTGTGCCCCTTAGGATTGAAATAAGATCGCCCGCGATTGGTTGGTCTCAAGATCCTTACTAAACTCCTGCTTGATTTTGACTCGATTAAATGATCACGGCGTCCAAATCTCTTACGCAAATATTCTATTTTTACTTTAGCGAACCGTTCTACCCTCAAAGCAATATCGACAATCTGAAGATAAGTTCGATCGTTGGCTAACGCCACGCGCTTCTACGATATGTTGGGTTTAAACCTACAAATCGATTGACTCTATCCGCTACGTGGGGACGACATGTGTGTTGTATGCCGATAACCTCACGACGTGTATCATATTCTTGTACACCTGCGTTCACCTTGCTTCAATTGCTCAAACTCCCGTCGAGCGCATCGCGCGCGTGTGGGCATGAATTTCTCGATGAATGCGCTCTGAACCCTCTCCCGAGTCATTGGTGGTGACATCGGGGATGATTTTTCCTAAAATTCCTCCATCACACCCTGCGTCATCCACTAGTCGATGCGCCAAGTTGGCGCCTGCGTCTCCACGCATCCCAATGTGAACATTAAGTCTTCAACTTCATCGAGGAATACTATCGGGTCGGCCTTGGGGTCCTTCCCTAAGTAAAGTGGTTCTCTTCTCCTCATAAAATTTGCCCATAGCCTATCAGGTACTGATTGAGCTTCTACACTCTCGGTCCGTGGTGCGATCCTGATCGGTCCACTGGGCGTCTGTTACAGTTGGGGCTATGGCGACAGACACTAGTGCGGCGGAACCATGTGTGGAACTGCAGCTGTCATTAACTCTATGAGTCTATCTAGTTTTTGTCCCACCGTTTCTTGGGCCATTTGACTCTCGTTCTCTCCAACATTTTCTCCGACATTTTCTCTGCTTCCTTCAGACACCACTACGTCAACTGGAGGTACATGAGCTTCGTGATGAACCTCCTCTTGAGCCCCCGGGATTTGTGAATTCACCATTTTCTGTGAAGACAAACACACTCATATTTTAGAAGACGGAATGTCTACTCTAGCTCTTAAAATTTTCTTATAGTTCATAAGCATGCAACACCACAAGAAAATGCAGATTAATTAGACAATAATGACGACTCATAACTTGCATTAATAATGCTTCATTCCTCATATTTGAAAATATTTAATGACATTACAATACATCAGAGCATGTCATTCTATGTCATTCCCTATCGCTCTCTTACTCGAACATGCACCTACTACAACACGTTCTAAAGGGCTTAACTGCATAATTCGTCTATTCTGTCGATTGACATTCAACTCTCTGTGAACCTTCTTCGTTGCTTCCCTTTCCATTTCGCTCATTCTTTCCCTTACTACTATTAACTGAAATAGAAATTTGGTCAAGGAATCTTCTGTAACATCTCCTCTTAGCATCTTTGCCCCTCTGAATGAGGATTGAAATTTTTCCGGGACAGAGTTGAATATTATCTGTAATATGACTCCAATCGGAAAGTTGAAGAAGGTCGGGTCGTAGGAATGCCTCTTCTGTCTACTCCTAAGCAAATACGCACAAAGTATGATTGTGTCGCACATATACTCGTTAAAATCATCTCCCGAGTTCATCTTACAACGCATGAATTCCTTCTGAGCTTGCATTTCCTTTGTCTGTTCCTCGAGTACTTCCCTCTTTGTTGGAACTCTCCTTATAATCATCATCTACACAACAATTATTAGTCAGTATAACGTTGTACAATTGTCTTTCTAACCCGCGTGAAAGAGGTAGTATAAGAATCAAGTCTTGAAAAAGACTCAAGATAGGCACGAGAAGAATATGAAAGAAGGGAAAACTTTAGGATGTTATTCCGTTCACTTATTACTAAGGTGGCGCGCTGATCGGTGTATTTTATATAATTGAAGTGAAGAAAGAACAAAAGAAAAAAGAAAAATAAAAAAACTAAAAGATTATAAATGCACAAAAATGAGCCTAAATGCTATTTTAATTAGTATTTTACTCATTTTATTTATGCTTTTCCTTCCTACAAATCCCTAACCCTTCACCAAAAAGCTATAAATACTTACATCAATGATGAACATGGGATTAGTTTGCATCGTATCGGATGGTAGAAACTCTATACTTCTATGTTATGATTTAATTTTCACTATATGATTTCAATTATTTATGTAGCGTTAATGAGGAGGCTTAAAACCTAATTTTTAAATCTTTATATTTAAATACTTAGTTATAAACAACAAATCAATTATCGGTTACACCAAATGATACTAGAAAATCGCACACCGTCGCAATAAGTAATCGTTCAAACACCCCACTCGAAGAAACTTCATTGAATCTCCTAACCTGGCTTAGCTTTGATACCAACTTAAGGATAATCCTCCATGTGAAATATGGGGTGACTTGGTAGAAGTTGAAATACCAGAACAGGTCAAGTTGGACCTAAGACTGTAGATTGCATATCCACTGGATCTACAAATAACAGTAGTGCTTATTGCATCTTGGTGCCAAAGAATACTGAATTCTTTGAAGATAACTTTCCTTAAGAAAGAAAAAGTAGTAATTACTCAAGGTTAATAAGAACCCGCGAGTGTCTGATTGTACGAATTAGACCTTCCAGATCTATAGGACTCGGACGTTGCTGACTATCCGGAACTTAATGTTCTAGATCTACAGAACTCAGAGATTCTAGATGTTGAACCGAGACAGAGCAAAATAAGGGGACAAAGACTTATTCCAGGCCTTCTAGCTTATATGGTTGAGAATGAACCATGGACAATTAACAAAGAATTGTCATCTTCAGAAGCGGTGCTTATGGAAAGAAGCTAAAAAAAAGAAATAGACTACATCAGATAGAACCACATTTGTGTGATGGTTGATCTTCCTCCGGGAAAAGAACCTCTGGGCTGTAAAAGTGGATACTAAAATTGAGTACAAAGTAGATGGATCTACTGACAAGTATAAGGCCTCGGCTACTTGGACATGTGCTCCTATGTGAATAACTTAAACTCCAGGGTCACCGCAGTTTTGTGTGACATGGATGTTGAGACATCCTTCCTAACCGGAGAGTTGGTTTTGTGGACTATTGGGCTTCTTCCTAAACTTCCATTTTGGTCTTGGAAATTTCAGATAAAACAGAAACAATGAATCTGACTACAAAAACATTGATTCTGAAGCTAGAAAGCCAACAGTTGGAAAACCAAAGGGCCGAAATTGGAAGAAGAATTTAATATGGAATAACCCGGGGAGTATGTGGTTCCAGGGAAGAGAAGAAAGTTTGTCGACTTGTCAAATCTTTGTGCGGGCTAAAACAAGCCCTGAAGCAATGGTGTGAAAACTGTGATAGTTCTCTACTATCGAAGAGTTTCTCCATTAATGAGTGTGACGAATGTTTCTACATGAAAGGTAATTCTGACTCATTCATGATATGCCTTTACGTAGATACGTAGACGACATGTTGATCATAGAAAGTTGTCATAGTTTGTTACTAGGGACTAAGGATGTGTTGAAATGATATTTCGACATGAATGATATGCGTATTACAGATGACATCTTAGAAATTGAGAATTCCAAGATATCTAACGGACTGGTCTAAACCAAACTCACATGTGAGGAGAATTCACCAATAGATATGTATCATAGAATTGATTGGAATCATGGTGCACCCATATATCAGGAGTGATAGACGCAGGTCACATGTAGTTCAGTGTATCTTACACACTACAACTGACCTTGTATCGGCTCATAAAGAAGATCGATTGAACTAAGGTTCACTAGTAATGATCAATAGAAGACGTTAAATCAGATGTGACGATATCTGAACTGTTTGATTATCAATGGATTATGGTATTCTGTATGTCCAGCGGTTATGGGAGAACTCAGTGATGCAAACTGAACATCAGACTTGAAGAACACCAATGCCACAAGTGGATGTGCATGGTGTGTCTTTGCAAAATCCTCTAAGCAACCTTGCATCGGCCGATTTGTGATGGAATCGGAGTTTATCGCTTTGTACAAAGCATGATGAGAAGTTGAGTAACTTCACGACCTCTTAAGGGATGTCTCTTATTTGGAGTAACTCGTGCATTCGTCAGTTATATACTGTAAGGGCACGGATGACGGCGTCTGGACATATCTGTCGAAGACATAAGACTATATGGCAGTTGATCGTCTCGGGTGACACATCCTTGATTACTAAATCAAAGGATATAACAGACCCTTTAATTAAGGGATTACCCAAAGATCAAGAGTTTTGTCGGTCTAGGAGAATGGGCTTAAAATCCAAACAATAAGAACTGATACGATGGATACCCAACCATACTGATTGGAGATCACAAGAATTTGGTTCAATGGGAAAACTAAGTTGTAAAGGTTCAGTTGAGCTTCGGTGGAAGCAATAACACTTCGGATGATGAGTTATGTAAAGAAACATGAATCCAAAGTCTTTCCCGTGATAGGTCTTAAAGTGCTACCTGCATGTTGGGTAGATGTTAAGTTTCCAAAACCTTTAATGATCCTCACCGGTTGAGGTTAGGTTTGGAGAAACTTTAATGGTGCCTAACACTTGTGAAGTGGGTATAGCAGAATACCTTGTAGGAGACCACCTATTTAAGTGCGAGGACTGGTCGCCTCAAATGAACGCACTTAAGAATCCAAGTGTGTCCACGGCCACAACAGATAAAACATTAAGAAGAACAGAGTAAGGAAAGTTGTTGTGTTGGTACCATTGTCTTGGCTTACACAAAACACTGACGGTTCAAGACATCACGTTCATCGTGCAGTAAGTAAGTCCGATGGTATTCTACTATGGAAGTTTCAAAGCCACAACTACCTATCCAGATGCAACATCGATCCGCCGAAAGATTTCTAGAAAGGCACCTTGTGAGTGCGCCAAAAACTCTTTCAAGAGGGGATTGTTGAAAATTTACTAATGTGAAATTAAGTTTAACCCATTATTTATGACTCGAACAATTGAGGCCTCGCACGTTAGAAACGTCGTTTCCACACACGTGCACACGTAGTGTCAAATATCATAAATTTCATTAATGAAAGAGATATTGGTACGTGAGTAAATGTTTGAGACATGAAATTGTGGACGGTCATTGGTTAAATGACATGTGTTCCACATTGGTAAATGAAGGAATAAATGTACGGTGTGTAAAATATGAAACGAGTCGGAACCAGCTAGTGCCGTGACGCTTGAGTGGAAGTTTAGTCACTGGAGTTGCGGCCTTGCGGAGCTTCGGAGGCAGAATGGCCGACGAAAGATGGAAAGTTTCTGACTTTGCGCTGATTTTGGAGCATTGATCCTCCATTACTTGGCACTTGAATTCAGCCATTATTTGGCTGAATAACACCTCTCCACAAGTACCATTACATGGCCATTGATTGCCATTAGTTGGAACGATCGTCTATCATTTCATGTCTCAAACGTTTACTCACATACCAATATCTCTTTCATTAATGAAATTTACGATATTTGGCACTGCGTGTGCACGTGTGTGGAAACGACGTTTCCGACGTGCGAGGCCTCAATTGTTCAAGTCATAAATAATGGGTTAAACTTAATTTCATATTAGTAAATTTCCAACAAAGAGTTGAGGCTAGCGGATACTGCTGGTGTTGGGAAGGGTCGGAAATTGAAGGGGATATGGAGTTGGAAGAGGATATTTTGGAACTAACCTTGCTGCTCATTTTTTGTGGTTGACATGACAATTTTGTTACAATTTAATGGCATTCTGATGGGATAATCACATTCAAGTTCCAGCCCATCTTATATAGTATGAAATAAAGATATTTTATCGTTAGTAAGTGACTACTAAAGATAGTGGTGTCACCATTGCGCTTATTTTGAGTTTACCTCTGGTTGGAAGAATATCAAAAGGTGGAAGGAGGGTTTCTTAGAGCCAAATCAGGTTGAGGGTATTTAGAAAGAAGGAGTATTCTAGAGCCAAAAATAAAAGTTGAGGATATTTTTAGACCAAATGGTGGAAGAAGGGTATCCTTGAGTGAAAACTAAAAGTTGAAGATATTTCACTACTACATAAAAGCGCTTGATAGCGCTTTTTTTAAGGCTTGCATAGCGTTTTTAAACGCTATGGTAGCTTAGATAGCGCTTAAAAAAGCTCTATGCAAGCAGGCTACTACCATAGCGTTTTTCTTGCATAGCGCAAAAAAATGCTATGCTAGTTATACTTCTATTTTGAAGATACTAGCTTGCATAGCGCTTTTTTAAGCGCTATGCATGCTTTTTATCTGTTTTTTTTTACTTTTTATTTATTGTTTTGGTACCTATTCCCCCCCCCCCCCCTGTTTTTTCACCTAATAAATAAATTATCAAAAAGATAACAAAAAGAAGACTCATTCAAAATATAATATAATATAATATAATATAACCATTCGCATAAAATATAATAATATATTTAAAATAGTATCTCAATCATTAATAGCTAACAATCATTAGCTAATAACAATACGACATAGTCAACAATTACATCAAAATACTAACTAATAGCTTCAACCTTCCATTTTTTATTTGAGGAATCGATTGTACAAGTAGTCTGTCCAATTAATTCAAAAAATCTTCATTTTGCTTGTACGATAAACTTTGAGTGGTGAACTATGAACAAACTGCAAAACATAGATGTTACAAAACATAGTTAGAATAGAAATGTCCAACAAATAAACATACTTACACAAATAACCTCATACAAATATGGTTGGGTATGAACAATGACCCAGATCATTTACTTATTAACAAGAAAGCAAAAATCATATAAAGAGAGAGTGAAGAGAACTTAGCGGTATTTCACTTTTATTTGCCTTTTATGCGCGGGCTTTAACTTTAGGATGCGTCTCCGGGTATCTGCAAAAGACACTTAGTAAAAGAGTTAGTAAAATGAATAAATACGAGTAAAACCTTCGATCTGTAATAAAACAATATGAGTTTTAATTACGGAAGACTCAGATCTATATTTTGAAAAGGGACAATCTCAAACAAGTCATGGGTGTGTCCTAGTGACTTGTCAGTCAATTTAGTCGCCCCCAAGCATATTGGTATCCAGTATATATGTGAAAAATTCATATGTGTCATCATTGCCCTTTTTCCGAAGGAAAGCAAACCGAGGGACAACCTTTCCGGAAGGGTCATGGCCTCAAAATAAACTATTCTCATCGGCCCAAGTGTATTATCTTGTTCAAATCAATAAATAACCAAAACCGAAGGGACATGACCTCAATTTCAATTTCATTGGCCTATGTAGTATCTCATTCAAATCAGTAGAATTTTTCAACAATGTAGTGTCTCGACCACTGTTAGGCTAAAAGTGCAGTAACACATGGCCAATCATAGCAGCTGCTACTTTCATCAAGTATATCATCTGCTTTGTCTTAGAAAGAATCAGTCGTAGATGCCTTGAATGATGTAGCAACCAATTGCAAATAAAATGCAGAAAATGGCGGCTCTCTTAACACAATAGAGCAGCAAGTCAATGCAGCAACAGTTTATGTAGCGTAGGGACTCAGTCGATAAACAAGAAGCAACTATTTTCCTTCCAATATGACAGCGATCTATAAAAATCAAGGATATTTGGGATTTGCAACTCCCAAGTCACGCAGAAAAAGAGAGGAGTAAGGATGAGTATAAGAATTACATATGTTTCTAACAAAATGATATAAGTTAAACATAATGTAGGAGATTCGTTTGACGGGTTGTCGTGATTTAGTTTCAACTTTAAACATATACGACATGTCAAAAGGAACAAATATTCATCTTTCGAGACTTTAAGAGTGAGTGAATAACCACATAAATTAACCAAAGTTTTCTAGGAATCATTATGAAAATTAAATACAAATACCATCCCTTAAAAGTTGAGAATTTGGAAAGACTAAATTTGTTTACAAGAATATATCAAGTTGAAATAGAACTTTATGAGTACAACATCAAAGGGTATCAACAGAATAACTAGTAATTTGACTCAAAATTGTCTCAAAATGCAGCAAGTTCCTAAAAAAATAGGCAACCGCTGTTTGGCCTTAAATCTGGACCAAATGCATAGTAACAATGTGACTTAAGCTTGTCCAAAGTGCAGCAAGTTCTCAACCAACGTGGTATCTGTTCGTTTGAGATAGAAGCAACAGGATAACAAGGAACCAACAGACAATTATCAACACTGCATTAGGAGTGATGGTTGTAGCTAAAGTGAGCATTTGGTTTAAGAAATATAGCAGCACTGACTCAATGTTCAGCAAGCTAATCAAGTGTAGCATCCATTTTTTTATGAGGGAATGTAGTAACTGAACGAATGTAGTAACTCCCTTTCGGGGTAAAACATTTCGAACCAGCAGTTTAATGTGGTAGAAAACTCGAATTATAGCACTTTTGAGGACTACACAGGTGCAACAGTTGTTTACATCAACGAGGGGTGCCAAATTATATCATCATGCAACAAACATGGCTCAAATCCAACAACAATACAACAAGCTCAATGTAGCTGAGTGCAACAGTTTTCTCAGACTCAACATCAGCCTAAAAATTGCATTGTAATACAACAACTACTCAACTATCTACTATGAAATATAGAAACTGCAAACCAAGCAGCAACAACTATTTGTCCTTAAAGTCTCAAGAGAGTGGCATATTTAACCTTTAAAAATGCAGCAGTTACTTACATCAAGGTGTGGCAATGGTTAAGCTCAAGATGTAGCAACAACTTAGCACAATATGCAGTCAGATAGAACCTCAATTATGAAGGACAAGAAAGCAACGGGGGTTACCACAACTTATCAAAAGATTTCTAGAACCTTGGGCATGACAAGCTATCGGGGAGGCTAAACCAAACCCAAAGCTCGTCTTGGCTATAGTCGACAGAAGACACAATCAAAATATCCTGAGTTATTTTACCCAAACTCTAGGCGTTACAATATCAGATTATGCCCTGTATGTGATGACTATATGAAATATGACTATAAATTAAACATGGAATATCACATAAGCAACGACTTAATATGAATTGAGAGACGGTGGTGGGTGTAGAAAGTAGAGAACAACTATACGAACACAATGAGACCTCTCTTGATGCTTGACGTTACCGTAGATGGCCGAAAAATCGAAAGTTGCGCCTAGGGTTTTTGGGAATTTTGATTTGGGATATGTAGATGTAGGGGTTGAATCAAAGGGTGTTGTTAGGTGCAAACTGTAGGTCTGATGAAGACGAACCTTTTGGAACCACACTTGACCCTCTAATCGACCGAAGATGACCGGAAATCAAGAACGATGATCGAAAAACAGGGGGATTTTTCGATCTGAGATTGCTGACGATGTAGGTAGAATCGAAGATTGTGGTTGGTATGGAAATGACGGGCTTGAAGAGACGAAACTAATGGTATAAGTCTCGTCTCCAATGGAGTCCTGTGATGGTTTAATCGACGATTCACGCGAAATCACCGCTCACCTACTTAAATCGAGAATTTGGGACTTTCTTACACGTACATCGGCTAAGTCCTTCCTTATTTTGTAATTCTTTACTTAGATAGCGCTTCCACAAGCGCTATCTAAGTGGGAATATTAAAATTATTATATTAATAAATTGCTTAGGGTACGCAATTTATAATAGCGCTTTAAATAAGTGTTATGCAAGGAGTAACTTGCATAGCGCTTCGATTAAAATTTCCGAAAAGCGCTATGCAAGTATTTTTAGTTAGATTTTTTTTTTAATTTGAAAATTTGAAAAAGCGTTATGCAAGCTGTTACTTAGATAATTCTCTGTAAAAGCGTTATCTAAGCTGCGTTACGCAAGCTGAAATCTGTAGTAGTGTTTGTAGATCAAAAGATATAGAGAGAGTATTTCTGAGCCATTTATTGGAGCTATCTTTGGTCCTTTTCCTTTGTTTTTATAACTCATGCTGGCCACATATCTGAGACCCTTAGTCATATGACTCCCTCC
Organism: Przewalskia tangutica; assembly: GCA_029844215.1. Taxonomy (NCBI): domain Eukaryota; kingdom Viridiplantae; phylum Streptophyta; class Magnoliopsida; order Solanales; family Solanaceae; genus Przewalskia; species Przewalskia tangutica. The sequence continues at coordinate 9,727,671 of CM056739.1, read as the reverse complement.
CGAAAACTTTTACCACCTCCGTCAATTTCAATTGTTCTCTATATCAAAATTGTCTATTTTTACCTTTTTAGTTAAAAAAATGAAGTAATAATTTACTATTTTGTTCCTATTTTATCTTATTATTAATTATTGGGTTGAAAGCTTCAAGAAATTATAATGATTGCACAACTTTTAAAGTATATTTAATTGATTTCAATCATTAGCTAACTTAATAATATTATTAGGGGTGATATAGTAAAATTATCATTATACTTATTTTATTATTATAATCATTAGATGACTTAATAATACTATTATGGGTGATACTGTAAAATAATCACAACTTTGGTTTGAAGGGCACAGAAGTAACATTATAAGTCAATTTGGTCCATTAATATTTTATTATAAATTGTCATATTTTTGTATATAGATATGGATATGCTAACAACACAATATCATTTCTAAAGATATAAAAAGCGATAAATTCAAATTGTTATAAATATAATATATTGTGAATGGCCATCTAAATACTTTCATAGCTTATAATTAAATAAGTAGCTTGCAAGTCGTTCATGTAGGTAGCTTTCAAGCAGTTTTCTGAAAAGTCTTGCAACAAATTTCCGAAGCTTATAATCAAACAGATAGCTTGCAAGCAGTTTCTGAAAAATCTTATCAACAACTTTTTGAATAGCCTCATCGCAACTTTCTTTATTCTATAAATAGAAAACTAAATTAATTCATTTTTCATATCAATCTGAGGAGAAAGTACTCTTAATTTTAGTTATTTGTGAATCTCATTTTTCTCGGTGTGCCGCTAAATTTGAACAAGTAGTAGCGTGGGCTTCCGGGCATGTCAACATTTTAATTCATGTATGCAACTTATTATGATAAAAAAGTACTCTCAAACATTTCTATAATTGTCATTCACTATAATATCATTTCAATATAATGATCTAATTTTCTCCGGAATCGATTTTTCATGTTATATTTTACTTCTCTATAACATCAATAACATTTATTATAGCGGCACACTCTTTATAAAATTACCTCTCTATAACAACTATATTCAAATATTGTGTAATAATATTGTAGAATTATGAAATTTTCCTTGATTGGAGGTTTCTCATTGATACAATATAAATAGTTGTTTACAAGTACAAATCCCAATTGTATGAGGATATCTAGTTTCCATAATTACATCAAAATTTTAATTAGGAGAATATTAATATATTCTCTATCACACCCCGTCAGCCCGAGCGCGAGGAGGTCGGACGCTGAGACTGGATCTGAAGTCTAGGAACAACTGCCGAGGAAGTTCCTTATTAAATATATATATGTGTACTGATATGAAGAAGGAACATGTAACACCCTAACATGACCCATGTCAACCTTCTCATGAAAAAATGAATATTCATCTCAATATGCTTGGTTCGCTGATGCTGGATCGGATTATGAGATAAGGAAACTGAATATATGTTATCACAGTAGTCAAGAGATGCCTTACGTAAGGGACAATGAAGCTCTAGAAGAAGGTTTCTGAGCCAGCAGATCTCGACAACAACGTTCGCAACCTTATAAAAACCATGTGGTTTCTGCTGCTAGTATTCAAGGCCTTAGAAATAAAATATTTAGTGGTTCAACTTCTTCACAAGTTAGCGAATTTGATGTTTAGGTTTTGCAGTGTGTTGTACCGTATGAATTAATTGTCAATGATGAAGGACATGAAGACTTGCTGAAATACTAGAGGGAAAGTGAGCATACATTTCCGACACTAGCAAAGATGACCCGAGATGTGTTGAACATTTAAGCGTCATCAACAGCGTTTGAAAGCGTTTTTCCTGTGGGAAGATTTCAAATAGGAGAGCACATACATTCATTTGCGGGAGACACATTGGAGATTGCAGTTTTATTCAGAGATTGGATTCGAGCGGAGCGTAGAAGGTGCGGTCAAGTGGATATCAACGAAGAAGAAGACTACAACTACAATGAAATCTTATCCGAGGGAACAGGAAGTGACGTCGAACAATTTGACCAACAACTTCAAATTCTAACCGAAGATCCTCAAGACATTGTGAGGAAATTAGAAAAAGTATCGTTAACTATGTAATTTTTTAATTGCAAGTTTACTATGTGATTTACAACTTTTGAACACTACCACAAAGTTGCAATTTTGAAATTGTATTACAAAAACATCATATTTCTATTAAATAATATAAGAGGCACACAAACGGCATTGGGATATTTTTATTACACTATCTTATTCAATTATTGAAGTGTTCATATATATTATTTTTTAAAATTAAGTGTCTAAAAAATCTCGTTACCGACCCGACTCCGCCCCGTCCCCCAACACCGGTCTCCTTTTCCGACGGAATGTGGGACGGGACGAGACATTTGCCTGTCCCGCTAATCCCGCCAGAGCATTGATTCCGACCCTTGCCCTGTCCCGCTGGGACCCGACATGTTGTCCACCCCTTAGTAAATATATATATGTACTGATATGAAGAAGGAACATGTAACACCCTAACATGACCCATGTCAATCTTCTCATGAAAAAATGAATATATGTTATCACAGTAGACAAGAGATGCCTTACTTAAGGGACAGTGAAGCTCTAGAAGAAGGTTTCTGAGCCAGCAGATCTCGGCAACAACATTCCCAACACCTCTATATTCTACTTCTGCACTCGAACGGGATAGGGTAGCTTGTCGTTTAGCAGAACACGAGATGAGATTATCACCCAAAAATACATAGTAATCGGAAGTAAATCGACTTGTGTACGAACAGAAGTCCCAATAAGTATATGTATACGATATCAACCTGGTCAGTGCAGATGGATAAATATGTAATTCGTAGTCAAGAGTATCCTTAACTTACCCAATGATATGTTTAAGAGCGGTAAAGTGAGGCTCCGAGGGAGCATGCATGAACAAACACACCTGCTGATTGGCATAGGCAATATAGAGCCTAGTGATGGTAAGATACTAAAGTGAACCAGTAAGACAATCGAGCACAGAATCCCCGTCATCGTTACTGAGTTTTGACTTTGAGTCGACTGGAGTGGATATGATCTTCTAGTTTTCCATTTTAGCTCTATAAATAATTTCTTCGGCATACTTACGTTGGCACATGAACATTGCATTTTTGGATATGATCATTGAAATTCCCAAAAAATAACTTAATTTTATTCAAGTATGTCATATCAAATTCGGATTTGGGCAGGGTAATGATTTCGTGTTTCAGCACATCAGATGAGGTAGTCAGAACAATATCATCTATATAGAGCAAAAGGTATGATGTGTCATTACCTCGATGAAAAATAAAAAGTAAATTATCACATTTACTGCACATAAACCTGATCTACATGATGTAAATGGCAAAGCGCTCATACCAAGCCCTGTGGGATTATTTCAAGCCATAAATTGACTTTCGAAGACGACGGATATAATGAGGAGCATCTGGATGCACAACGTCAGGAGGTGATTCATATATACGGTTTCTTTCAAATTCTTATGTAAGAATGTATTTTTCACATCAAGTTGATGAATCGGTCAGTTCTTTCCCAAAGCTATGCTCAAAACAATGCGAATAGTGGTTGGTTTAACCACTGGACTGAAGGTCTCACCACAATCAACTCTCTATTATTGCCTCATGTCATTTGCCACAAGTCTCACCTTATCGCGTCCAAGCTCACCACTATCTCTGAATTTGTGATGATATAGTCACATGCAACTAATCACATTTACCCTCTCTGGTCTCGGGTCAAGATCCCAAGCGAGCTGTGAAGTGAGCGCATTAAATTTCTCACGCATGACCGCATTCCAATTCGAGTCAAGTTTGGCTAATTTTAGATTTTTAGGTATAAGTGAGATAGTCTAAATGGATAGGTTAAAGTGTACTTTTAATTTGAAAATATCGTGTTGAGCACGGGTTTTCACACGGTGGGTCGGAAGCGGGACATTTTGGGTGATGGACATTGGGGTGGTTACGGGCAGTGAGTTGGTGTGGGGCACAATATTTTCCGACATGGGAATAGTGGCAGAGGGGTGGGGCAGTGGGCTCGGTAACACGAAAACAGTGGCAGGGGGTGGGGAAGTGGGCTCGGTGACACGGTAGTGTCCTTCACGGGAATAGTGGCAGGGGGTGGGGGGCAGTGAGTTTGGCAACGGGATCGATGCGACCGATACAGGATCAGTGGGTCGGCTGGTGGTCGACGGGATAGAGAGGTAGTCGACGTGGGCTTAGATTTTATTTGTGGACAAGTCATAACATAAGTACAAATCTTAATTGTATGAGGATATTTAGTTTGTAAGAAGTTGTTGAAGATGTAGGTAGTGTGTCATCACTTATAGCACAAATCCCATCTCATAATTGCAATCAAGCAATGGATGTTACCACTTATACGAAGTTTAACGCAACTCTTCCAATACTTGAAACTTACACTGATGAAAGGATTATTGCACAAGTGATTGTAGTAGAAATATTTGTGAATTCATACAGCAAATTCAAGTTAGTATATACAATAATAATTGAGTTCACAAATATATAATTTAATTAATTAATGCATGTGCAAGATTTACGTAAAAGTTAGTTAGTTAGTTAGTTAGCGTAAACTCATAGGTTACAAACTAAATCCGCCTCTATCCGGAGATCTTAGAAAGTTCCCCCATAAAAATGAACTATGTAAATCAAATTCCACCAAAGATGAGAACGGTACTGCACTTGAAATTAAATTCTTGCCATTTGCCGACATTATTTTCAGTACCTTCCTTATAAAAAGAGTCATCAATTGGTTTGTACTATATCTGTTGAGTGGTTGGCATCATCAAACACACAAAGAGCTTTAAATGATGTAACTTTAATTCGAAACCAACAAGAAATATGTATTTGAAAATAAATTGATCCCTGGTTGGCATATTAGTTTTCTTCAATAAGACATATCATTGCTAAATAATAGAGAGGAGAATAACTTGAACCACTACATATAAATCTATTATAAACTGACGAAAGCAACAAAAAAAGAGCTTTGAAATTTGCATATAAAAAAAAATAGTATCGGAACGTATTACTGATTTACTTTCAGTTATTTTACAGAGTAAAAAGTAGTCCAAGTTATATATCATCATGTTCACACTGACTCATAAAAAAAAGGCCATTATTAATTTTAAATTGAATTAGAACAATCAAACTTTAAGCTATATTTTTTTTTTTCAGTTAAAATCTCTTAGATTAATGAACAAGTAATAACTCAAGGTGTTAAGAGTCAACTTGGTCAACACTTAAAGGGGTGAGGTTACTTTCGCCTAAACAGTATAAGCTTAATTCAGTTAATCTTTCTAAACGTGTAAATACATAAAACAATATACTCTCTACTCATAATTAGAATATTTTCATATATTGTGTAAATATAATTATGGTAAGACTAGGATTCCTCTTTTGTATAGACTTAAGAAAAACCCTAGAATTTTTCTACCAAGCAGTCGCCGCCCTCCCCCCCCCCCCCTCGGGCATCTCGCCGCGGCGCCTCCCTCTCTCTCTACCCAAATTCTTGGTTTTCTTCTCCATTTCTCTATTCTCTAAATGGATACTCAGGATTCTTCTGATGTCCTTGACGCATCTTCCTCCACAAATTCCACCACCAAGTCATCATCCTTTTTTCATCCCGCCCTAACTATTTCCAACATCAAGAACCATATCCCTATCCTTCTTGATCAAGAAAACAGTCAGTATTCTCCCTGGGTTGAACTGTTTCGCAATCATGCATGTCTCTATAACGTGCTTGATCATATTGATTACAAAATTCCGCGCCCTCAGGAGGTTGATGATTCTACTTGGCGTCGTTTAGACGCTGGCGTCAAACAGTGGATATATGGTAGTATCTCTCAGGATCTGCTATCATGAAATCTGACTCCAAAGCCCTTGACTTGTGGAATCGTTTGGAGGAAATTTTCCAGGACAACAAGCACACTCGTGCCGTGTATTTGGAAGAACAATTTAACAAAACACGTCTTGAAAACTTCTCTAATGTTTCTGAGTACTGCAAGCAGCTTAAACTTCTAGCGGATCAACTCTCCAACGTCGGCACGCCTGTTACTGACGCTAAAATGGTGCTCCAAATAATTGTAGGCCTTACTAAGGGTGAATATGATACTTTGGCCACCATGATCGAATAGGCAGATCCGCTACCAAGTTTTAACAAAGCTCGCTCACAATTATTTCTCGAAGAAACCCGTCGTGCTAAGCAGGATGAGCACGCCCAACAAGTGTTAACTGTCGACTCGCAAACCCAAGATCAGACGCCACCGGAAAACTCCCAACAGCGGCAGGGCCGCGGCGGAAATGGTGGAAAAGGTCGTGGTCGTGGAAAGGGTCGCGGTCAACAGAACCAGCAGCAACAACAACAGGGATCGCAGAACAACTGGGCCGCGACTCCTCAGCAGTTCGTCTACAGCACCGCAAAGACTCTCCGCATAGCGGCACCGACTGAGATCGCGACGCTCCAGTCCAGAGTCGCGGCGCAAGGTCCATTCCAGTGCCAGTAGCCCTACAATCCGTATTCTTACCCTGGTTTGTTGGGCCCCGCTCCAGCCTCGCAGCAGGCCCTCTTCATGCAGGGTCAGGTCCCGCAGCCCTACTCCGGCATGACACCCACTGAGTTGGGTCAGTCGTTCAACACCCTCTCTATGCAACGGCCTGACTATCTTGGTACATGGACTTAGGCGCCACATCTCACGTCACCCAATCTTTAGGTACTATTCCTAAACTGTTTAGTTTAAAGCATCCTCAATATGTTATAGTTAGTAGTAGACAACACATTCCAGTTAAAGGTTATGGTACCTCATACACACAACCTCTTCATCCACCCTTCTCCCTCAAAACACACTATATGCCCCACACATGATTAAGAACCTCATATCTGTCCGCCAATTTACTCGTAATAATTCTGTCTATGTGGACTTTGACTCTTTTAGTTTTACTGTGAAGGATCTTCATACGGAGACACCTCTTATGAGATGCAATAGCACGGAGGATCTTTATGCATTCACCTCCACCTCCGCTGCCAGATCTTGCTCTCCCGTCACTCTAGCGATTATTTCTTCTTCAACATGGCACAATAAGCTTGGTCATCCAGGAGTTCCAGTCTTTAATTTTCTTAGAGGCAACAATTTCATTACTTGTAATGGGAAGTTTGCCCAAAATTGTGTTTCTTGTTCTTTAGGCAAACATATTCGTCTTCTATTTAAATCATCTACTAGTGTTACCTTTGCTCTATTTGATATTATACATGCCGATTTATGGTCGTCTCCTATCTCTAGCTCTCTCGGTCATAAATACGATCTTGTGTTGCTTGATGATTTTTCACACTGGTTATACCCTCTTAAATTTAAATCGGAAGTGTTTGCCAAATTTCTTGAGTTTCGCAAGTTCATTCAAACACAATTTGAAAAAGACATAAAATCATTTCAGTGCGATAATGGTCGTGAATTCAATAACTCTATGTTTCACCGTTTTTGTACCAATAATGGCATGGTTTTTTGTTTCTCCTGCCCTCACACCTCACCACAAAATGGTAAAGCGGAAAGAATCATACGCACTATTAACAACATGATTCACACCCTATTGATTCATGCCTCCCTCCCTCCATCATTTTGGGTCTATGCTGCTAAAATGTCAGAATACGTTCTAAATATTCTCCCTACTAGCACTCTTCACAATATGACCCCTACCAAAATCCTATACCATAGAGTCCCCTCCTATGATCATCTACAGATTTTCGGTTGTCTGTGCTATTCCAACCTTAGCTCTACCGCCCCTCACAAGCTCGCTCCTAGGTCCACTCCATTTGTCTTCCTAGGATTTCCGCCGAACTATAGGGGCTATATATGCTATGACTTGTCAACTCGTCAAATCCACATCTCTCGTCACGTCACATTCGACGAGATCACATTCCCATTTACGAATCTTCAAAAATTCCAAAAACTGGATTACTCATTTCTTGACGAGCCTGCCATCTCTCCCATCCTCCGCGAACAACTCATTTCTTCTGCCTCGCCTCGTAGCGGCCAGACAGCGCGCGGCTAAATTTCCAGAAGATGCGTCGCTTCACGCGCTCGCTTCCGGCCATGCCTTCGACGGCTTCTCCCCCACCCTCTCCTTGTCCGACTTTACCCCCCATCTCATACCCCACTCAGCCACCCACTGTTCCTACTCATCCAATGAAAACTCGTTCAAAGCATGAAATCTTCAAATCAAAAGTCCATTCAACTTGTCTGCCCAAACCATCTCTCCACTTCCAAAGAACCCAAAATTGGCCAAACAAGACCATAATTGGAATACAACTATGTATGAGGAATTTAATGTTTTGACTAAACAGCACACGTGGGATCTAGTACCTAGACTTGAGGGGGTGAATGTAATTCGTTGTATGTGGCTTTTTCGTCACAAGTTCAGAGACAATGGGGATCTTGAGAGGTATAAGACCCGTCTTGTGGCTAATGGCACAAATCAGCAGAGGTGCATTGATTGTGGAGAGATCTTCAGCCGGTTATCAAACCGGCTACCATTCGCACAGTTTTGCGCATTGCCATGGGCAAACACTGACCGATCCATCAACTTGATGTGAATAATGCATTCTTACATGAGGACCTGATAGAAACAGTGTACATGCATCAGCCGCCTGAGTTCAGCCATCCAGCAGTTCCTCACTATGTGTGTCGTCTCTGTAAGTCACTATATGGCCTGAAACAGGCCCCCCGTGCATGGTATGATCGTTTTGCCAGGTATATCTTGCAGATTGGGTTTGTATGCAGCAAGAGTGATACATCACTCTTTATTTTTCATAGGTAGTAGCATTGCTTACTTATTACTATACGTGGATGATATTGTTCTGACTGCCTCCTCAGATAGATTAAAATGAGATTATTGCCTTGTTTAAGTCCGAATTTGCAATGACTGATTTGGGAAAGCTGAGTTATTTCTTAGGGATATCAGTGACCAGGTATGCCAATCACATGTTCTTGTGTCAGCGTAAGTATGCAGAGGAGATAGTGTACAGGGCTAAGATGACGAATTGCAAAGTTATGCCTACTCCAGTCGATTCGAAATCTAAGCTCAGTGCTATGGATGGTGCTCCAGTCTTCGGTCCTACTCTGTTTAGGAGCCTTGCAGGTGCACTTTAGTATCTCACATTTACCAGGCCAGACATTTCTTATGTTGTTCAGCAGGTATGCTTATTCATGCATTCCCCTAGGGAGTCTCATTTAACTGCTCTTAAGCGTATCATTCGATACATTAAGGGCACTCTTGATTATGGTTTGCACCTATACCCCTCTGCGCCAAACAGGTTGCTCTCATATACGGATGCAGATTGGGCAGGGTGTCCGGACACACGATGCTCCACCTCAGGCTTTTGTATTTTTTTAGGGGATAATATAATTTCTTGGTCTGCCAAGAGACGGGCTACCCTATCTAGATCCAGTGTCGAGGCTGAGTAAAGATGCGTTGCAAATATAGTAGCTGAGATTTGTTGGCTCAGAAACTTACTGTTAGAACTTCAGTGTCCTTTGCGTCAGGAATCTATTATGTACTGTGATAACATCTCTGTCATCTTGTTGTTTCATAATCCGGTTCAGGATCAACGAACCAAGCACATTGAGATAGACCTACACTTTGTTCGTGAGAAAGTTGCTTTAGGCCATGTCAGAGTGTTACATGTTCCATCATCCTATTAGTATGCAGACATATTTACCAAAGGACTTCCCAGACAGTTATTTCTTGACTTTAGATCCAGTCTCAGCGTCTTGTCTCCTCCCGCTCCGACTGAGGGGGTGTGTAAACGTGTAAATATAGGAAACAATATATTCCCTATCCATAATTAGAATATTTCCATATATTGTGTAAATATAATTATGGTAAGACTAGGATTCCTCTTTTGTATAGACTTAGGATTTCTATTGTATAAGGGATGAACATTGTACTCTATATATACCTTGATATTAATGAAAGACTCCCCAAGAGAGATTAATATCATCTTACAAATCTTTTTAGTTAAGTATTTGTGTTTAAGAAATCTGAAGGAAAAATACTTTATTTATAAACTCATAAATCTCTGAATGATCTATACAATCTGCATAATAGCTATGTTCAATCTCCACACTCTTTTGTTCCAAAAATAGCTAGCAACAATCTTATTTATAATAGTATGAAATCTACTTTAATTCAAAACAAAATTTTTTATTCCTATATAAATTTAACTACAAATTTTGACTAGACATGAATTAAAATATCAAATTATAACTAAAAGACCACACGACTTGGACCAAAATAAATTGTAATTAAACTAGTGTACAAACTTACCATAACTGTAGAATTCTTGTACAAGTATGATTAGGATTTAGAAGTATAAAGTATGAATAATATTTTCCATATTTGGAAATTGTAACTTGTATATATACCCATTCATTAATGAAAATAATCAAGGGATTATTTCTTTCATGTTATCAGAATTCTAGGTTTTTCTTGCTTCTCGATTTTCCTCTCTTCTGATGCCTCGGGTTTCGTGTCAATTCTCGGAATTCGTGTACTTCTTCCTCCTCTCTTCCCAAATTTTCTTCCAAATCCCTCAATCACCTATTGTTCTTTCATTATATCTACGTCAAAAACATGTTTCATCGTGCCTTTATTGTTTCTAACATCAAGTATCACATCCCTATCATTCTTGAAATAGAAAACGTCCAATACGCAACGTGGACCAAACTATTCAAAGTTCACGCATGCTCGGATCAAGTCCTCCATCACATAATCCATGCGGCTCCTGAGGATACAGAGGTGCCTAAACTCGTGGATGATCCTAAGTTATGGACAACCCTTGATGCTACCGTTCTTCAGTGAATTTACTTCACTATCTCTACCGACCTATTGCAAACGATTATTGAACCTGACACTATGACGATGGAAACTTGGAATAGGCTGTGTGACATATTTCAAGATAATAAAAACTATCGTGTTGTTACTCTTGAACATGAATTTTCTCATGTTCATAAGAAGGATTTTCTGAATGTCTTGACATATTGCAAAAGGCTGAAAGAATTAGCGGACCAACTCCGCAAAGTTGATGCGCCCATTAGCAATAATCGTCTTGTTCTCCAGATAGTTGATGGCCTATACGAGGCTTATAGTGGCGTTGGAACTCTCATTCGCCAAAGTGATCATCTCCCGCAGTTCTATCAAACCCGGTACATGCTTACTTTGGAAGAAGCCGTTTTGTCTAAAAAGGCGATCAATGGCGTCAGTCATGTGCTGATGATGACTTAATCTAATCACTCTCCTGGTTTTGTTGACAATTATGGCCACTAGCCGGAATAGTGGCAGTACTGGCGAAAATAGTAATAGTTCCAGAGGTGGGTCTAGGGGTTTTGGGCCCCAGCCTTCCTGGTCGACCTTGGGCCGTGGCGATGGGCTGGACCGATGTCCCACCCTACCTACCGCCTCCTCCCAATTATTTCCACTGGGTCTGCTCCACCAATAATAGGCCCAATATCTTGGGTCAGCAGTCTAGTATACTTGGGCCTCGACCCAAACAGTCCTTCAATATAGTAGGCCCCACACCGACTCTAACAGACATTGAGACCGCAATGCATACACTTGGATTAATCTTCCGAACGCGAATTGTTACATGGACACCGGTGCCACCTCTCCCATGACATTCGACCAAGGTACTCTCTCGTCTTATTTTAATATGAGCAAAAATCATGTTATCACCTCAATTTCAATTCGTTGTTACGGTCAAACAACATTGTCTCCCTCACATCCACCTCTTGTTTTAAAAAATACCCTTCATTTCCTTAACTTAATTAAAAAATTGGTGTCTGTTCGAAAATTCACCACTGATAATTAAGTTTATGTTAATTTTGACCATTTTGGGTTTTCTGTGAAGGATTTCAAAACAGGGATACCTCTCATGAGATGCAATAGTATAGGAGATCTATATTCAGTCACGTCCACAACTGTTTCCTCGAGTCACGCATTGCAATCCACTTTTGCAGCTCTCGCTCCTTCCTTGTGGCATGTACGTTTGGGTCATCCAGGGGTGTCAATTATTTATTCCTTATATAAAATTAATTTTATTTCATGTAAGGGTATGAGGAGTCCTCCGATTTGTAATTCATGTCAATTGGAAAACATATTAGATTATCATTTGTAGCCTATAATTCTCGTACTTCGATGCCTTTTGACATTATTGATAGCGATTTATGGACTTCTCCGGTTCTTAGTTCTGTGGTCATCGTTATTATGTTCTATTTTTGGATGATTACTCAAAAACATTATGGACTTTTTCGTTATCACAAGTTTTTTCCACATTCCTAAAATTTAGAGCATTCATTCGTACCCAATTCGAACGAGAATAAAAAATATTCAATGTGATAATGACAAAGAATATGATATTGGGTTGTTTCAGAAATTTTCAAATAGCATAGTATTTTGTTTTTCATGTCCTCACAAAATGGGAAAGCTAAGCGTAAAATTCGTACTATTAATAATATTGTCCGGACTTTATTAGCCCATGATTCCGTCCCTCCTTACTTTTGGCATCATGCTCTACAAATGATTACTTATTTACTTAATATACTTCCTACCAAAGGATTGAAATTTAAATCTCCTATCCAAATTCTTTATCATAAAGATCATCATATTCTCATCTTAGAGTCTTTGGGTGCTTATGATATCCTCACTTTCCGTCCACCACAATTAACGAGCTCCAAGCTCGTTCTACCGCTTATGTGTTTTTGAATTATTCGTCAAATCATCGTCGGTACAAGTGTTTTAATTTAACATCCAGTAAAATCATTATCAATCGTCATAGTATTTTTGATAAAACCTAATTTCCGTTTGCAAAGGTGTGACGTCCAGTGCCTAACTCGTATAATTTTTAGATGACGGGGTATCACCACATATTTTAAATAATTTTTTGGACCAATCCCATACCCCTGTCCCACCAGCAGGTCCAATGCTTGCTGGCCCACAGACGCCCCAGCCTAGCCCAGTTTTGATCCCGATACTTCTGTCCAATCCACTCCACTGGGCCAGTGGCCCAAACCAATACCGATTTGGCCACTACTTCAGTTTCCCAAAATCCACTAAAAGAGCCTGCTTTACTAACCCTACGAGGAAGTGTTGCTCATTAAAGTCCAATTCTCCTCTGAGTCATAGTCCTATTACTCGTAGTCAACGGGGTATTTTTAAACGAAAAATATATTTTAATCTAAATTCTAATGTTCTTAAATCACCCTTACCTCTTAACCCAGTTTCAGCACTAAATGACCCGAATTGTAAATTGGCTATGACCGATGAATATAATGCTCTTATTGATAATAAAACTTGAGAGTTGGTGCCCCGTCCTTCTGGTGTTAATATTATTCGGTCTATATGGATTTTACTGATAAATAAAATTCTGACAGTTTATTTGCGACGCATAAGACTCGTCTTGTAGGTGGTGGTAAGACCCAGCAGGTTGGCGTGGAATGTGGGGAGACATTCAGTCCGGTTGTTAAACTGGCCACCATTCACACTGTTCTCAACCTAACACTTTCAAAATATTGGCCTATTCATCAGTTGGATGTAAAAAATACTTTATTGCATGGTGATCTTAAGGAGACTGTATACATGCATCATCCATTGGATTTTCGAGACCCCAATTATCCACATCATGTCCGTTTGCTAAAGAAGTCCTTATATGATATTAAGCAGGCCCCACGAGCTTGGTATAAACGGTTTGCTGATTATGTCTCTACTATTGGGTTCTCGCACAACAGGTCTAATAATTCGCTGTTTATTTATCGTTGTGGGTCATCTATGGCCTATATTCTGTTGTTTGTGGATGATATTATTTTGATTGTCTCCTCTAATGTGTTGCGCCAGTCCATCATGACACTGCTCAGTTCTGAGTTTGATATGAAAGACTTGGGACCATTGCACTATTTCTTGGGTATTGTTGTCACTCATCATGCAGGGGGGTTATTCTTGTCACAAAGAAATTATGCTGCTGAGATTATTGAGCGAGCTGATATGGCATTGTGTAAGTCTACTTCTACGCCAGTTGATACTAAACCGAAGCTAGAGGCTTCGGCCGGCGTACCATACGAGGACCCCACCCACTATCGCAGTCTTGCAGGGGCACTTCAGTATCTCATTTTTACATGACTGGATATTACGTATGCCTTTCAGCAGGTTTGTTTGTTTATGCATGATCCTCGGATTGAGTACATGAATGCTCTAAAACGCATTATCCGCTACATCCAAAATACTCTTGATTATGGCTTACATTTATATTTACCGTTGGTCTCTACACTTGTCTCTTACACAGATGCTGATTGGGGTGGTTGTTCGGACATCAGACGCTCTACCTCTGGTTATTGTATGTTCCTTGGTGATAACTTGGTCTGCCAAATGTCAAACTACCTTATCACACTCTAGTGTAGAGGCCGAGTATCGATGGGTGACTAATGTGGTTTCTGAATCATGTTGGCTCCGTAATCTCTTTTTAGAGCTTCACTTTCCTGTTCACAAAGCTATCTTGGTTTATTGTGATAATGTTAGTGCTATATACTTTTTTGGAAATCCGGTTCAACATCAGCGCACTAAACATATTGAGATGAATTTCCACTTTGTTCGAGAAAATGTAGCTCGTGGACAGGTACGCGTCTTCCATGTCCCTTTCAAGTATCAAATTACAGATATCTTTACGAAGGGCCTTCCCTCATTTCTATTTAAAGATTTTAGGGACAATATTAGCGTACGAAAACCGTCCGCTATGACTGCGGGGTGTAAAAGACCACACGACTTAGACCAAAATAAATTAAAATTAAACTAGTGTACAAACTTACCGTAGTTGTAGAATTCTTGTACAAGTATGATTAGGATTTAGAAGTATAGTATGAATAGGATTTTCCATATTTTGAGATTGTAACATGTATATATACCCATTTATTAATGAAAATAATCAAGGGATTATTTCTTTCACTAACCAATTTTGGTTTCCTACAACTTTGAATTATTATTTTCAACATTCTCTCGTAATTCAAAGTTGTTTATTCAACTTTTGGTGCACTTGTCACCATCTTCCAATTTATTGAACCACTTGTCTCCGACCTCGTTGATGCACTTGTCACCAACCACCAATTTTGTTGAAACACTTATCTTCAACCCATATGATGCACTTGTCACCAATACCAATTTTTTTGAAGCACTTGTATCCAACCTCGTTGATGCATTTTGTCACCAACACTCAAATTTGTTGAAGCACTTGTCTCCAACTCCGTTGATGCACTTTGCACCAATACTAAATTTTTATTGAAATAATTATCTCCAACCTCGTTGATGCACTTTGTCACCAACACCATTTTCGTTGAAGCACTTTTCTCCGACACTCAATTTTGTTTAACCACTTCTCCAACTTCTAAAAAAGATCCTTTCATCATCTTGAGTTATATTTGTTTGCTCTTCTTCTGATCTGCAATATTTTTCCTAATAATTCAACATACTTATTTTACATACATATATCATTGGTCAGGCGTCGACCAACATATAATTATTAACCAGACGGAGATATAACTGTGTGCCGCCAATGAAAGTTCTTTAATTTATATCAGGATTATAGAAGTTCTGATATCAATTTAAAAGAAAATATTTTATTTATACTCTATAAATCTATTCTCCTTGTGATAAATATTTTAAAGAAGTAAAAAACGACAAAGGTTGATAATGTAAGGATAGAAATAGGCATTTTAAAACAAATAAGTGGCGTAAATCATTTTCAGTCCTATAATAAGTGCATTTGACAATTTTGTCCCTGTTAAATATTCATGTTTCGTACATTTTGTCCCTGTTTAATACAGAAATCTAGTACGCCCTTTTGTAGCTTCCTATTCTTCCACTGCAGTTGACTAGCTAGCAAGAACCATCAATGGCAGAAAATCAATCCAGTAGTGAAGATGGAAGGTGGACTCTTCAAGGGAAAACTGCCCTTGTTACTGGAGGCACTAAAGGCATAGGGTAAATTTATTTTAGTTATAAGTGTTTATCTGCCGATTTTACATATATACACTGTTATAAAAAGTTTTTATAATATCCTTATAATCAGAGGCCACGTCGGGATTTAAATTTTGGAATTTCTACGCAAATAGATGGTTGAATTTACTGTTTACCTTTCCTAGTTTCTGTACACAGATTATACACTTATTATACACGATTATACATATTATATATAAATTATGCATATATTATACATCACGACGGTTATATTTAATTTAAGTGGTTGAGTAAACGACTATTTACGTTGTTTTATCTTGAATTTTATGAGTTCTAAAATTCTGAATTTAATTTTTGTATATATTTAGTGAATTTATACAAAAAGATTGACCAGTCAAGACTTCGCACATCCAAAAAATGAAAGTTGCGGAGATGAGAATACTGAGATGGATGTGTGGGCATACAAGGAGGGATATGATTAGAAATGATGATATTCGCGACAGAGTGGGAGTGACCTCAGTGGAGGATAAGATGCGGAAAGCGAGGTTGAGATGGTTTGGACATGTGCAGAGGAGAGACACAAATGCCCCAGTGCAGAGGTGTGCGAGGTTGGCTAGGGACGGGTTCAGGAGGGGTAGAGATAGGCCGAAAAAGTATTGGGGAGAGGTGATTAGACGGGATATGGCGCAGATGCAACTTATTGAGGACATGACATTAGATAGGGGGTTGTGGAGGACACGGATCAGGGTAGAAGAGTAGTAGGTAGTCGAGCGTAGTCCTACTTACTTTTGCAAACTGATAGTTGTAGTGTTATTATTGTAGGTCCGCTTAGCCTATCTTACTAATAGGTGCAGTACTGCGTTATAGTTCCTTGTAATTTGATTTATGTTGTTATGTGTCCTTTAGTGTACTTTGTTTAGTTTATTTTTACCGGATCTGACTGCTTTTGTTGTTGCTATGCTCTTGCTTACGTTCTGCCTTGAGATGAGAGTCTCTCGGAAACCGTCGCTCTACATACCAAGGTAGAGGTAAGGTTTGCGTACACTATACCCTCCCCAGACCCCACGTTATGAAATTTCACTGGGTATGTTATTATTGTATATATTTAGTGAATTTATTAATAAAAATAAAAGATTTGAATAAAAGCTATTGTATTCGATCGAACCTGTACATAACCTTCTGCTCCTGAGTGTAATTTAACCTATAATAGCGCAAGTTGTCTATTTTATTACTTATTATGAACAATTTCCTGTAATTATGTAAAAACATTTTTACAATATCAATGTATAGAAGTTAATTTCTTTACTTACTTTGACCATATAAATATTTTTTCCGTAATGGTGATATTGATTTTCTTTTCTTTGGGTCGAAAAATATAATAGGCATGCCATAGTAGAAGAATTAGCTGGTTTTGGTGCTATAATTTATACATGTTCTCGTAACCAAGTGGAGCTGGACCAGTGTTTAGAGAAATGGAGGGGCAAGGGTTACAAAGTAGAAGGATGTGTGTGTGACTTGACATTGCGACCCCAAAGAGAGATGCTTATGGCGAATGTCATCAATAATTTCGAGGGAAAGCTCAACATTTTAGTAAGTCTTTTGATTTTTTTATTCCTAGTAAAGTTGAACCTTACAAAAGATTTTTATGGTGTTTCTATGTTTCAAGAAAATAAAAAAGAATTTTACTATTTTCTTCCGTCTCAATTTATCTGATATACTTTAACTGAACACGAAGTTTATAAAATAAGCTTTAAATTTGCGGTAGACTAATACAAATCATAAATATTTATGTGATTATAAATCATCTCATTAAAGATAAGAAGAGAATATTATAGGATCCGTTTGGCTATGAATTATGTACTTTTATTCCGATTTTTTTTTTCACTATATTTCAAAATCAATATTTGATCATGAAAAATCCAAATTCGAAAAACAACTTATAACATATTTTTCAACTCTATGTTTGCCTTAAGATAGTTGATTTAAATCCAATTTCCGGAATTAATAAACCGCCTAAGCATTGAAATTAGCTTGGCGTTAAGCATTGAAATGTCTCAAATTGTGTCTCATCGCCGCTAATCAACTAAAGCATTTTTCAGGGTGGGTGGTAGATTGCCCCCAATAGGCAGATTTGAGCCTTGACAGCCACATTGGAGGAGTTTTCATTCCTCCTTTGTGGGGGATGACTCCTTGTGGACACCAGACACTGTACTTTCCATCTAGTGGGCCGCTGAGTCACCATGATTTACATCCTCCACCAATCTCTGACAGGCCCGGAGGTGGGAGCCCTGTGGACGAGGGATTTCGCCTTTTTATTTAGAAATTAGTATATGAGCAGGTGTGCCAATTAAACAAATAAATAAAATGTCACATCTTTGTCAATTTAAAATTTAAGATATGGTCCCACACATATTATTATAACAACAGTGGTTAATATGTAGACTTTATTTACACGATTAAAGATCATGATCGGCATTAAGTTAAAATAATGACATAACCAATGAACTAAATTAGGATTAAGACGCTAAAGTTCAAAAATAACAATTGTTCTTGAAGACATAATTGAGGATAAATAACAATAACATACCTAGTGTAATCTCATAAGTATCCGAGGAGGGTAAAATATACGCAGACATTATCTCTACCTTGAAAAGTAGAGAGACTATTTTCGATAGACCCTCAACTAAGAATAAGCAAAAACAAAACACATAAATGGGGGTAAAATAGTAAAAATAACTATCATATTTAATGTTTTCTTATGGGATGTATAAAAAAATAAGACAGATAATTTAAGAAGAAGGGAGTATTACTCTATGGCTGAAGTAATTTAACCATTTTTTATAGGTAAATAATGCCGGAACACTGATAGTTAAGCCAGCAACAGAGTTCACTGAAGAGGATTACTCTATTCTCTTTAAAACCAATTTTGAAGCTTCTCATCACATCTCCCAAATTGCACACCCCATTTTAAAGGCCTCAAAAAGTGGAAGCATTGTCTTTATCTCATCTGTTGCAGGGCTATTGGCACTGCCAACAAATTCCATGTATTCTGCAACTAAAGGTATTATCTCATTATTCAATCAATATGTTACCAGTGGCGGACGTGTAGTGTGCACGCTTGTCGTTTTTTTTTTGCAAAGCTATTTTCCACTTTTGAACAAGCACAATATCCTCATTCCCTTATACAACTGTGAATTTTTTTTCTATATATTTCGAACAATCACAAATTTTCACGTAGGTCTGCCCCTGTATGTTACTAGTGTAATATATATTGTCCTGAGTTCCGGTTTTTAGTACTTAAATACATGTTGAATGTATTTGGCGTGGCATAATTCCTTTTCTCGTAGAAATTATTTTCCGGTGTCAATACAAATTAAATATATGTTAAAGATTAGTCGTAATTATATTAGCAAATTAGAGATTGTTTTGATGAAGCTTTTGAGTGTTCATTACTAAAAATAGAGGTTTTTCCACCGATATTCAATGGAAAATTTGTGCTACAAACATAATTTTCCCATCGAATAATCTCACTGCGAAAACACATGGTGGGAAACAGATTTTCATTGAAACGCTGAAAAACATCCTAACTTTTTCCGTGTGAAAATATTACTATTTAGATTTTCTTATGACATTTAGTAGGAAAATAGCCATTGAATCACTTTTCAGTGAGAAATTCATCGAAAATATAGAGATTTTTTATAGTGGTTGATTATTTATAATAATATCAAAATACTAGTCGAAACAATTGTAAGTTTAAAAGGAAATTTACTTATGCCTATAAGTGAGGGAAGTTAGAGAAAGATTAGATATGTATAGGAATTCCAAAAGAGGTAGGAAGTTTGTTCATCTCATAGATTATGTAACTAGTTTTTGAGGTTCACTACTGCTCAGCTATTCTGGCTGGGTGTTTGAGTGCTCTTTAGGTGTAAGTTTTACTTCGTTGGTATGGTAATAATTCATATTTTATTACCAAAAAAGTGAGGGAAGTTCATCTTCCGACATTTCATTGACAGGCATGTTCTATCAACCAAATGCAAGTAAATGACTTTGTTATGAAAAATATATTTTTAAGAAATGATAATAGTATCAAATATATTCTTTATGCTTTAGGGGTGGTCCCATTAGGGAATTAATGTCATAGATACAATTCTTTTGTATTTTCCATCTTAATAGGAGCAATAAATCAACTTACAAGAAACTTGGCTTACGAGTGGGCTAAAGACAACATTCGAGTCAACGCAGTTGCACCATGGATCATCAGAACACCACTCATCGAAGCAGCGGAGGTAACCTTCTTTCCCTGTGTCATTTGTTCTGCTTCTTCTTGAAAGAATTAATCTCTTAATTATTCTTATTGATGTAAGACATATATATACAAGTTACAATAATAGAATCCTATTTCTACTTTACATCTAAATCTCTATTTTATAAGGAGACTAACTATACAATTATGCTAATATTACAATCCTAGTTAAGGTACAAGACTAATGTGTAAAATATACCAAATATACAAACTTGTCCTAACATTATAACCTGCCCATTCACGGACTGATGATGGACTTTTTCCCACTGCTTAACACACCCCCGCAGTCATAGCGGACGGTTTTCGTACGCTGAAATTGTCTCTAAAATCTTCAAAAACGACCGAGGGAAGACTATTTGTAAAGATGTCTGCAATTTGATATCTGGAAGGGACATGGCAGACGCGTACTTGTCCTTTAGCTACCTTCTCTCGAACAAAGTGAATATCCATCTCTATGTGTTTAGTGCGCTGGTGCTGAACTGGATTACCAGAAAGGTAGATGAAACTTATATTATCACAATATACCAAGGTAGCCTTCTGAATAAGACAATGAAGCTCCAAAAGTAGATTTCGTAACCAATATGACTCAGACACCACATTGGCTACCCCTCGATACTCGACCTCTGTACTTGAACGTGAAAGCGTAGATTGGCGCCGCGGACCGTGAGACCAAGTTATTACCTAAAACATGCAATAGCGGTGACGTAGATGCGGTGTCGACAACCACCCCAATCATCATCTGTATAGGAGACTAGTGTAGACGCCGACGAAGGATACAAATGCATGCCATAATCAAGTGTTCCCTGAATGTACCTAAGAATGCGTTTGAGCGGATTCATATGTTCAATTCTGGATCATGCATAAACAAACACACCTGCTGGACGGAATATGTAATGTCTGATCGCGTGAAGGTAAGATACTGAAGGGCGTCTGCAAGACTACGATAGCGGGTCTGATCCTTATAAGGAGAGCCAGCTGCAGCACCCAACATGGGTTTAGTATCAACTAGAGTAGAAGTGGACTTACAGGATGACATCTCAGCCCTCTCAATGATCTCTGTTGCATACTTCCTCTGTGATAAGAATAATTCACCTGCATAACGAGTGACAACAATTCCCAAAAAGTAACTCAATGGGTCCAAGTCTTTCATGGCAAACTCAGAACTGAGCATTGTCATAATAGACTTTCTTAAAGCATCAGAAGAGGCAGTCAAGATAATATCATCAACATATAATAGTATATAAGACATGGAAGATCCCCAGCCATATATGAATAATGAGTTATCAGACCTGTTGTGAGAGAAACTCATAGTCAAAACATAGTCAGCAAACCTCTTATACCAAGCCCGTGGAGACTGCTTAAACACATACAAGGACTTCCTCAATAAACAGACATGATTAGGATATCTAGTATCCCTAAACCCCAAGGGCTGATGCATATACACTGTCTCATTGAGATCACCAGGTAGGAAAATATTCTTCACATCTAACTGATGAATGGGTCATGATTTCGAAAGAGTCAAGCTGAGCACTGTACGAATGGTAGTCGACTTGACCACCGGGCTAAACTTCTCACCACAATCCACACCAATCTGCTGAGTCTTACCATCACCTACAAGATGAGTCTTATGCCTTGCAAACGAACCGTCAAAATTTTCCTTAGGAGCAAAAATCCACATAGAACAAATAATATTAACACCAGATGAACGGACACCAACTCCCACGTCTTATTATCAATAAGAGAATTATATTCATCGGTCATAGCAATTTTCCAATTAGGGTCATTTAAGGCAGTCACATGATTACGGGGTAAATGTGATCTAAGAACATTAGAATTTAGATTAAAATATCTTTTTGGTTTAAAAATACCCCTTTGACTGCGAGTGATTGGACCAAGACCCGGGGCTGGATTGAGTGAATTTTGGGAATTTCTGGGAGATGATACGGACTGGCCAGCAGGAAGTGGGTCTGTTGACTCATTTTCTGAAAAACCCATCGGAGACGCCACGACTTCGGGGTCTAGGATCGCGGCGCCTTCGTTCCAGTGGCTACTGGAACTTAGGCACTGCGGTGCCTCCCCGGAGGGCTGCGGCGCTGACGATGATGAAACAACATCTTGGCTACTAGAGGACAGGCGTCGCGACGCCTCCCCTAAGGGTCGCGTCGCTGAAGACGGATTTTGGGACAGATCCGAAAAATGACGGAGAATATAGGGGGAGATATCATCATCCAAAAAATCATACGAACTATGCACGTGAGTTTCTACTTTAGAAAATGGAAATTGGGACTCATCAAAAATAACATGACGACTAAGAATGATTCGTTTAGATGACAAATCAAAGCATTTGTAACCACAGTGATTTGACGGATAACCCAAAAACACACAAGGGGTAGAACGTGTCTGAAGTTTGTTAATTGTGGTGGATGAAAATAGTGGATAACACAAGTACCCAAAGACTCTAAGATGTGTATACGAGGGAGTTTTATTATATAAAATTTTAAGAGGGGACGAATATGTCAAACCTTTGGAAGGAAGAATGTTAAGAATATCGGTAGTCATTTGTAGAGCATGAAGTCAAAAATATGGGGGTACGGAAGCATGAACCAAGAAAGTTCGGATAATATTATTAATCGCACGAATTTTGCGTTCGGCTTTCCATTTTGTGAAGATGTATGAGGACAAGAAAAACTAAAATTAATTCCATTATTAGCACAAAATTCCTGAAACTCTCCATTGTCATATTCTTTGCCATTATCACATTGGATATTCTTGATTTCTCGTTCGAATTGAGTTTTAATAAAAGCTCTAAATTTCTGGAAGATGGAAAAACTTGAGATTTCTTCGCTATTGGAAACGTCCATAAAAATTTAGAATAATCATCTAAAAATAGAACATAATCACGGTAACCCAAAGAACTAAGAACAAGAGATATCCATAAATCGTTATGAATAATATCAAATGGCATTGAAGTAGTAGAAGTACAGGCGACAAATGGCAACTTAACAATTTTTCCTAAGGAACAAGATTGACAATTCGGAGTACTATGCGTACCCTTACACGAAATAAGTTTATTTTTATCTAAGACAGACAAAATAGACTACTGGATGACTGAAACGAGCATGCCATAAAGAAGGAGCAAGAGCTGCAAAAGTGGAAGACATAGCTAGATGTGAGGAACCGAGACTTGGTGTGATTGTATAAAGATCTCCCTACTCTCACACCTCATGAGAGGACTCCCCATCTTGAAATCTTTCACAGAAAACCAAAATGGATCAAAATCAATAGAAACCCAATTATCAGTGGTGAATTTACGGATATATACCAAATTTTTAATTAGTTTTGGGGCATGGAGAATATTTTTCAAGACAAGTGGTGGATGAGGAGGGAACAAAGTTTTATGACCATAAACCTTAATTGGAATTGAATTTCCATTACCCACAATTATAGCACGATTACTGCTCAAATTGGAATAAGACGAGAGAGTACATTGATCAGATGTCATGTGGGTGGTGACGCCGGTGTCTATGTACCAATTCAGATTTGGTTGAGTCATCCCAAGCGTGTGTATTACAACTTCAAAGTCGGTCTGCATGGGTCCCATTGCGTGATGGGCCTGAGGGGGGCGAGGCCCAAGTATGCTGGACTGCTGGGTCGGCCCATAAACTGGTCTGAAACCCGGAGCCTGAACCAAAATTGGGGCCCAGTGGCTGAAGGGCTGCGGCGCTGGACTGGGCTGAGCCGCGGCGCTGGAGTGGACAGGGAAGGGTCGCGACGTTGGTCTAGGCTAAGCCGCGGCGCTGGAGTGGACAGGGACTGGGACCCACTGCCACTGCATTGGGGCCCACTGCTGGCCCCACGTCTGCTGATGCTGCTGACTGCCACTGTTCCGGTGGGTGTTGCCGCCGCGATTTCCCCCCTTTTTACCACCATTTTTATTGCGATTTGGCTCGAGTTGGTGGAACCGGAAGGAGAAAAATTGGACTTAGTCATCACGACAACAGTACTAGCCCCAATTGGCTTCTTCTTAGCCAATACGTTTTCTTCCAACGTAAGCATGTAGCGTGCTTGGTAGAATTTCGGCAGGGGGTTACATTTACGAAGAATTGAAGTAACTCCATTATAGGCCTAAGACAGGCCTGCAACCATTTGCAGGACGAGACGAGTATTGCTCATAGGAGCACCCACATTGCGAAGTTGATCCGCCAAGTCCTTAAGTCGTTCTGATAAAATGAAAGCGTTAGGAAAAATCGTCATAGCAACTTGAGAAAATTCATGTTCGCGGTAACAATTCGGAGTATTGTTATCTTGAAAGATATCACGCAATCGATTCCACGCCTCCATAGCTGTGGAATTGGGTTCCATAATCGTCTGTAAAAGGTCCATGGATATCGTGGCATAAATCCATTGAATAACGTTTGCGTCAAGTGTGACCCATAATTGTCCGCTTTGGTGGGTACATCATCATCTTCGGTGGTGTCATCCCCCGTTTTAGGAGTCGGATGGATGATATGGTGAAGAACTTGATGTGTCATAACATGAATCTTGAATAATTCCGCTCACATCTCATATTGGATGTTTTCGAGATCAAGAACAATAGGAAGAACGCTCTTGATGTTAGAAACTGTGAGGGCATGATGAAACGTGTTTTATCAGTCATGTTGAATAAAACACGAAGATTCGGAGAAAAAGAATTGTGAGGAAGAAATTTAGGAAGAAGGGTGATCTCGAGTTTGGGAATTCAGAGGGGGGGGGGACTAAACACGGTATTCTGAATAAGACAATGAAGCTCTAAAAGTAGATTTCGTAACCAACATGACTTAGACACCACATTGGCTACCCCTCGATACTCGGCCTCTGCACTTGAACGTGAAAGCGTAGATTGACGCTTGGCAGACCATGAGACCAAGTTATTACCTAAAAACATACAATAGCCAGACGTAGACCGTCTGGTGTCAGGACAACCACCCCAATCAGCATCTGTATAGGAGACTAGTGTAGACGCCGACGAAGGATACAAATGCAGGCCATAATCAAGTGTTCCCTGAATGTACCTAAGAATGCGTTTGAGCGCATTCATATGTTCAATTCTGGATCATGCATAAACAAACACACCAACTGGACGGAATATGTAATGTCTGATCGCGTGAACGTAAGATACTGAAGGGCGCCTGCAAGACTACGACAGCGGGTCTGATCCTTATAAGGAGAGCCAGCTGCAGCACCCAACATGGGTTTAGTATCAACTGGAGTAGAAGTGGACTTACAGGATGACATCTCAGCCCTCTCAATGATCTCTGTTGCATACTTCCTCTGTGATAAGAATAATTCACCTGCATAACGAGTGACAACAATTCCCAAAAAGTAACTCAATGGGTCCAAGTCTTTCATGGCAAACTCAGAACTGAGCATTGTCATAATAGACTTTCGTAAAGCATCAGAAGAGGCAGTCAAGATAATATCATCAACATATAATAGTATATAAGACATGGAAGATCCCCAGCCATATATGAATAATGAGTTATCAGACCTGTTGTGAGAGAAACTCATAGTCGAAACATAGTCAACAAACCTCTTATACAAAGCCCGTGGAGACTGCTTAAACCCATACAAGGACTTCCTCAATAAACAGACATGATTAGGATATCTAGTATCCCTAAACCCCAAGGGCTGATGCATATACACTGTCTCATTGAGATCACCAGGTAGGAAAACATTCTTCACATCTAGCTGATGAATGGGTCATGATTTCGAAAGAGTCAAGCTGAGCACTGTACGAATGGTAGTCGGCTTGACCATCGGGCTAAACTTCTCACCACAATCCACACCAATCTGCTGAGTCTTACCATCACCTACAAGATGAGTCTTATGCCTTGCAAACGAACCGTCAAAATTTTCCTTATGAGCAAAAATACATAGAACAAATAATATTAACACCAGATGAACGGGCACCAACTCCCACGTCTTATTATCAATAAGAGAATTATATTCATCGGTCATAGCAATTTTCAATTAGGGCCATTTAAGGCAGTCACATGATTACGGGGTAAATGTGATCTAAGAACATTAGAATTTAGATTAAAATATCTTTTTGGTTTAAAAATACCCCTTTGACTGCGAGTGATTGGACCAAGACCCGGGGCTGGATTGAGTGAATTTTGGGAATTTACGAGATGATACTGGTGTGAGGAAGTGGAGTGTTGACTCATTTTCTGAAAAACCCATCGGAGACGCCACGACGTTGGGGTCTAGGGTCGCGGCTCCTTCGTTCCAGTGGCTACTGGAACTTAGGCACTGCGGTGCCTCCCCGGAGGGCTGCGGCGCTGACGATGATGAAACAACATCTTGGCTACTGGAGGACAGGCGTCGCGATGCCTCCCCTAAGGGCCGCGGTGTTGAAGACGAATTTTGGGACAGATCTGAAAAATGACGGAGAATGTAGGGGGAGATATCATCATCCAAAAAATCATACGAACTATGCACGGGAGTTTCTACTTTAGAAAATGGAAATTGGGACTCATCAAAGATAACATGACGACTAAGAATCATTCGTTTAGATAACAAATCAAAGCATTTGTAACCACGGTGATTTGACGGATAACCCAAAAACACACAAGGGGTAGAACGTGTCTGAAGTTTGTTAATTGTGGTGGATGAAAATAGTGGATAACACAAGCACCCAAAGACTCTAAGATGTGTATACGCGGGAGTCTTATTATATAAAATTTGAAGAGGGGACGAATATGTCAAACCTTTGGAAGGAAGAATGTTAAGAATATCGGTAGCCATTTGTAGAGCATGATGCAAAAAATATGGGGGTACGGAAGCATGAACCAAGAAAGTTCGGATAATATTATTAATGACACGAATTTTGTGTTCGGCATTTCTATTTTGTGAAGATGTATGAGGACAAGAAAAACAAAAATTAATTCCATTATTAGCACAAAATTCCGAAACTCCTCATTGTCATATTCTTTGTCATTATCACATTGGATATTCTTGATTTCTCGTTCGAATTGAGTTTTAATGAAAACTCTAAATTTCTGGAAGATAGGAAAAAACTTGAGATTTCTTCGCTATTGGAAACGTCCATAAAAATTTAGAATAATCATCTAAAATAAGAACATAATAACGGTGACCCAAAGAACTAAGAACATGAGATATCCATATATCGCTATGAATAATATCAAATGGCATTGAAGTAGTAGAAGTAGATGCGACAAATGGCATTGAAGTAGTAGAAGTAGAGGCGACAAATGACAACTTAACAATTTTTCCTAAGGAACAAGATTGACAATTCGGAGTACTATGCGTACCCTTACACGAAATAAGTTTATTTTTATCTAAGACAGACAAAATAGACGGCCCTGGATGACCTAGACGAGCATGCCATAAAGAAGGAGCAAGAGCTGCAAAAGTGGAAGACATAGCTAGATGTGAGGAACCGAGACTTGGTGTGATTGTATAAAGATCTCCCTACTCTCACACCTCATGAGAGGACTCCCCATCTTGAAATCTTTCACAGAAAACCAAAATGGATCAAAATCAATAAAAACCCAATTATCAGTGGTGAATTTACGGATATATACCAAATTTTTAATTAGTTTTGGGGCATGGAGAATATTTTTCAAGACAAGTGGTGGATGAGGAGGGAACAAAGTTTTATGACCATAACCCTTAATTGGAATTGAATTTCCATTACCCACAATTATAGCACGATTACTGCTCAAATTGGAATAAGACGAGAGAGTACATTGATCATATGTCATGTGGGTGGTGACGCCGGTGTCTATGTACCAATTCGGATTTGGTTGAGTCATCCCAAGCGTGTGTATTACAACTTCAAAGTCGGTCTGCATGGGTCCCATTGCGTTATGGGCCTGACGGGGGCGAGGCCCAAGTATGCTGGACTGCTAGGTCGGCCCATAAATTGGTCTGAAACTCGGAGCCTGAACCAAAATTGGGGCCCGATGGGTGAAGAAGCGCTAGATTGGTGGCCGCACGAAGTGGGCGAGAAGGGTCGCGACGTTGGTCTAGGTGGCCGCGCTACCGAGTGGGCGGGGGTGGGATTCACTTCCATCGCATTGGGGCCACTTGCCGCCCAGCGTCTGTGATCTTCTTGTCGCCATCGTTCCGGTGGGTGTTGCCGCCGCGATTTTTCCCCTTTTTACCACCATTTTTATTGCGATTTGGCTCGAGTTGGTGGAACCGGAAGGAGAAAAATTGGACTTAGTCATCATGACAACAGTACTAGCCCCAATTGGCTTCTTCTTAGCCAATACGTTTTCTTCCAATGTAAGCATGTAGCGTGCTTGGTAGAATTTCGCCAGGGGGTTACATTTACGAAGAATTGAAGCAACGCCATTATAGGCCTTAGACAGGCCTGCAACCATTTGCAGGACGAGACGAGTATTGCTCATAGGAGCACCCACATTGCGAAGTTGATCCGCCAAGTCCTTAAGTCGTTTACAATAAAATGAAACGTTAGGAAAAATCGTCATAGCAACTTGAGAAAATTCATGTTCAAGGGTAACAATTCGGGAGTGACTGTTATCTTGAAAGATATCACGCAATCGATTCCACGCCTCCATAGCTGTGGAATTGAGTTCCATAATCGTCTGTAAAAGGTCCATGGATATTGTGGCATAAATCCATTGAATAACGTTTGCGTCAAGTGTGACCCATAATTGTCCGCTTTGGTGGGTACATCATCATCTTCGGTGGTGTCATCCCCCGTTTTAGGAGTCGGATGGATGATATGGTGAAGAACTTGATGTGTCATAACATGAATCTTGAATAATTCCGCTCACATCCCATATGTGATGTTTTCGAGATCAAGAACAATAGGAAGAACGCTCTTGATGTTAGAAACTGTGAGGGCATGATGAAACGTGTTTTATCAGTCATGTTGAATAAAACACGAAGATTCAGAGAAAAAGAATTGTGAGGAAGAAATTTAGGATGAAGGGTGATCTCGAGTTTGGGAATTCAGAGGGGACTAAACACGGTATTTTGGAGAGAAAAGAGAGGAGCGGAAGCAAGGTAAAAATAACCTTGACTCTTGATGCCATGAAATAATTAATCCCTTGATTATTCTTATTGATGAAAGACATATATATATATATAAGTTATAATAGGAGAATTTTATTCCTACTTTACATCTAAATCCCTATTCTATAAAGAGACTAACTATACAATTATGGTAATATTACAATCCTAATTAAGGTACAAAAATAATGTGTAAAATATACCAAATATACAAACTTGTCCTAACATTGTAATCTGCCCATTCACGGACTGATGATGGGACATACGGATGGGCCTTTGCCCACCGCTTAACATTCCTATTTATTTTACTTGTCATGTTTTACTTTTGCATATTTTTTAAGAAAATAGTAATTTAAAGATAACTAATTATATTTAAAAATAAAAATTATTTTAGACCAATTATTTTTAGTAAGTCCGACAACTAAAATGAACAGGAGAAAGTACTCACTAGAGTCTGGATGCATGCTTTACTCGACAGTGTTGCTAAAGTGGATGAATTAAATCTCTTAAGAATTACGGGTTTTTCTTTGTGGAAACTGTTAGAATATTAGTCATTAATATTAGTAATATTATATTAATGTAGAATTATGTTAAATATGGTAGATAGTAAAATAATATTAGGAAGATATTCTCCCTTCATTATTAGGATATTATCTCTTCATTATTAGGATAATTATCTCTTCATTATTAGGCATGATTTCCTCTTCTATATTTATGTATATTCTTTGTATATATTCCTCCCTTATGGGATGAAGATGATTAAGGAAAATATTTTCAAATTATTACATGATATCAATAGCTTTTCAAATTATTACATGGTATCAATAGCTTTTCAAACTATTACATGATATCAATAGCTTTTCAAACTATTACATGATATCAATAGCTTAAGGAAAAGTCCAAAATTAGTTTTGGTCTAATGTTTTTTTTTTCCGGTCCTTACTCCTAATTACCGAATTTTTTTCCTTCCAATTGAGTCTTGTCTTCTTTGACTATACTCCTAATTACCGAAAATTTTCCTTCCAATTGTCTCATCTTCTTTGACTATTTTTTTTCTTTTTCTCTTTCCAATTCTCCATTGTTGAACACCATTAATCTCACCCAACTATGTTTGAGTCAAAATCATCCTTTTACCCTGCCCTGACTATCTCAAACATCAAAACTCATGTTCCGGTCAAATTAGAGATGAAAACCGTTCATTACGCAACATGAGCAGAATTATTTAAAATATGTTGTAGGACTCACAAGGTTCTTTATCATATTATTTCACCAAAAGATGGGAAGGAGCAACCATTACCAAAGGATGCAGATAAGGATTTGTGGGATACACTTGATGCCACAGTCCTTGGTTGGATTTATGCAACTATCTCCACAGACTTTTTGCATACGATAATAGAGCCGGATTCAACAGTCATGGCAGCCTGGGAACGCTTGAGAGATATCTTTCAAGATAACCAAAACTCTCGCGTTGTTACTTTGGAGCAGGAATTCTCAACCGTAGACATGGCGGATTTTCAGAATGTTTCGTCATATTGTCAACGCCTAAAAGTGTTGGCGGATCAACTACGAAACGTTGCTTCACCGGTTTCTAATAACCGGTTAGTTCTACAATTGGTCGCGGGTCTCACCGATGCGTATAGTGGCGTGGGGACCGTCATACATCAAAGTAATCCACTTCCCAAATTTTATCAAGCAAGATCGATGCTTGTGCTTGAAGAATCGGGCTTGGTAAAAAAGGCGTCAACCACTTCAAATTCCGCCATGATTGCCACTTCTTCTAATGATGGTAATTTTTATGATTTGTCTCAACAAAATAAGGGACAAAAAGGACGGAATAACAATAAAAATAAGGGTGGAAATCGTGGAAGTAATAAAAATGGAAGACACCGAAATTCTGGCAGCAGAGGAAATGGCGGCACCACCACCAATAGTGGCGAGCGATGGCGGCGAAGCGATGGAGTCATGGCGAGGAGGTGGGCGATGGCATCATCCAGCGATATGGCGGCGATGGCCGTTCGATCCACGGAAGCAGTGGGCTGTCATGCCCAATTCACTGCAAAATGCAAATTGGGCTACACAATCCAGAAGGCCCAATTTCTAGAATAGGCAGAATCAGTTCACTAGCCCAACTGGGCCGAATTCAGGCGCACTTTCTTGGGTCAGTCACGGGCAACAACAACTTTGAGCCTCCACCGACCCAGTTGAAGGAGGCCCATTCAGTGACCCAATCCACGGATATTGAGAATGCCATGCACACACTCGGACTCAATCCACCGGATTCTAATTGATATATGGACTACGGAGCAACGTCACACATGACGTCATCCCAAGGTACGCTCACCCTATTTTAATTTGAGCAAACAAAATGGTATAATTGTAGAAAATGACCATTCAATTCCAATAAAAGGGTATGGATCTAGCAAATTGACACCACCAAACCCGCCACTAGTTTTAAAGAATGTTCTTCATGCACCCAATTTAATAAAGAATTAGGTCTCTGTGAGAAAATTTACTACTGATAATTGGGTATCTGTTCGTTTTGACCCGTTTGGTTTTTTCGTACATGACTTTCAGATGGGGAAGCTTCTCATGAGATGTGATTTCAAGGGGGAGCTCTATCCGATATGTTTACCAAATTCACAGTCTAAAGTTCCTTCCACTTTTGCAGCCTTGGCACCATCACTATGGCATGAACGTTTGGGATACTCGGGAGAGTCTGCTTTGGCCTCTCTTAAACTAAATAATTTTATTTCATGTACTCAAAATCGGACTTTGAATAAGTGTCATGCTTATGCCCTTGGTAAACATGTTAGATTTCCATTTACTTCTTCTACTTCATGCACTACTATGCCATTTGACATTTTAAATTGTGATATTTGGACATCACATATTTTGAGTTCCTCAGGTCATATGTATTATCTACTTTTCCTTGATGATTACTCTAACTATTTGTGGACATTCTCTTTGTCGAAAAAATCACAAGTGTTTTCCACTTTTCTAAACTTTAGAGCATTCATCCGAACTCAGTTTGAACGAGAGATTAAAAGTATTCAATGTGACAATGGGAGGGAATTTGACAATAATTATTTTTGGGATTTTTTCAAAACAAATGGTTTACATTTTCGTTTATCCTGTCCGCACACCTCTTCACAGAATGGGAAGGCAGAACGCAAAATTAGAACCATAAACAATATTGTTAGAACATCTCTTGCTCATGCATCTATACCCCCCATTTTTTGGCATCATGCACTTCACATGACAACTTACATGTTGAATATCCTTCCCCATAAAAACATGGCTTACCAAGCTCCACTAAAAATGTTTTACTTACGAGAGCCCTCATATCATCATTTACGAGTGTTTAGGTGTCTCTGCTACCCTCTATTCTCATCCACCACAATCACAAAACTCCAACCCCTGTCTACTCCATGCGTCTTCTTGGGATATCCTACTAATCACCGTGGTTACATATGTTATGACATTTCTTCCAAATGAATGATTATATGTCGAAATGTAATTTTTGATGAAACACAATTTCCTTTTGCCAAGATACATGACACCGGGACTAATACTTATTATTTTTGGATGATGATAGGCTCCTGTATCTAACTCATTTTTTCATATACCGGGACCCACAAAAACTGCTGGATCACCGCAATTGGGCCTACTGGACCAAGGACCGATGGTCCAACCACTGGAAAAATTCAATCCAGCGAACTGGGCCATCAATCCCACGGCCCAGTGCATCACTGCCTTCCACAAAAAATCAGCAGCCCAGTTCGTTGGAACACTCCTCATTTCCAGGCCCACAAACACACCAACAACGTGTCCAGCCCACTGCCAGTCTAGGTGAAAGCAGTGGCGTGGCTTTCACCGCCTCGCTCTCGACGGTGGCGTCGATCCAGCGCCACGTCACCCATCCGGTCACCCGTAGTCAACAAGGAATTGTCAAACCCAATGTCAAATACAGTATACACACCAAATCTCAAAATCACCTTTGCCCCGTAACCCTGTTTCTGCTCTAAAAAGCCCGAATTGAAAATTGGTCATGGATGATGAATATCATGCTCTAATTAAAAATGGGACATGAGAGTTAGTACCTCATCCATCTAATGCTAATATAATTCGGTCTATATGAATTTTTAGTCATAAAGAAAATTCTGATGGATCTTTTGAGCGGCATAAGACCCGTCTTGTAGGTGATGGAAAGACTCAACAGGTTGGGCTAGATTGCGGGGAGACATTCAGTCCAGTGGTCAAACCAGCAACAATCAGAACGATTCTCAGCCTTTCCCTCTAAAAATGATGGTCACTTCATCAATTGGATGTCAAAACGCATTCCTCCATGGACATGTGAGTGAGACTGTCTACATGCACCAACCATTGGGATACAGGGATCCTAAATATCCCAATCATGTGTGTTTGCTGAAGCGATCATTATATGGACTCAAGCAGGCCCCTAGGGCTTGGTATAAACGATTTGCCGATTTTATGTCCAACATGGGGGTTTTTACACAGTCGCTCGGATAATTCTTTGTTTATTTATCGACAGAGTAATCATACTGCTTATATTCTTTTATATGTGGATGATATTATTCTAACAGCATCTTTAGACTCTCTTCGTATGAGTATCACGTCACAGCTTAATTCCGAATTTGCGATGAAGGATCTTGGTCCCTAACACTACTTTCTTGGAATTTCTGTGACACTACATGTAGGTGGATTATTTCTGTCCCAAAAAAAGTATGCCTCCGAGATTATGGAACGAACTGGAATGTCTTCGTGCAAACCATCAGCTACTCCGGTTGACACAAAATCGAAATTGAGTGTCATCTCTAGCAAACCTTTTGTTGATCCTACATTATACCACAGCCTGGCAGGAGCTTTGCAGTATCTCACATTTACCAGACCGGATATTACCTATGTAGTGCAACAAGTGTGCCTCTTCTTGCATAATCCGATGGAAGAACATATGCATGAGCTCAAACGCATCGTGCGATATATTCAAGACACTCTGGAGTATGGATTACATCTTTACCCGTATTCCATTTCCAAAATTATTTCTTACACAGATGTCGACTGGGCAGGATGTCCGGATACCAGACGCTCCACATCTGGTTATTGTGTCTTTCTAGGTGACAATTTAATCTCCTGGTCTTCCAAAAAGCAACCCACAGTATCACGCTCCAGTGCTGAAGTTGAATACTGTGTTGTTGCCAATGTGGTGTTTAACTCATGCTGGATTCGGAATCTATTACTTGAGCTCCATTGCCCCATTCCGACAGCCACTCTGATTTACTGTGATAATATTAGTGCAATATATCTCTCGGGGAATCCAATCCATCATCAACACACTAAACATATTGAGTTAGATATCCATTTTGTTCGTGAAAAAGTGTCTCGCGGACAAGTGCAAGTATTACATGTCCCAACGCGTCATTAGATCGCCGATATCTTCATGAAAAGGCTTCCACTGATATTATTTGAAGAGTTTAGGGACAGCCTCAACATTCGCCGCCCTCCAGCTTCGACTGCGGGGGAGTGTTAGAATATTAGAATATTAGTCATTAATTTTAGTAATATTATATTAATGTAGAATTATGTTAAATATGGTAGGTAGTAAAAGAATATTAGGAAGATATTCTCCCTTCATTATTAGGATATTATTTCTTCATTATTAGGATAATTATCTCTTCATTATTAGACATGATTTTCTCTTCTACATTTATCTATATTCTTTGTATATATTCCTCTCTTATGAGATGAAGATGATTAAGAAAAACATTTTCAAATTATTACAGAAATAATTATACTGCAAAGATGTTTTCAGATACGAAAGAGATAAATTTAATCAACCGTGTAACTATGAATTAGTTTCTCGTAAGAAATTGGATATTGAGCTTAATTTAACTTCAAATACTAATTCAGGAATTGAAAATTGCCTAATAAGGATATATGGAGTATATAACAATCTCTCTAACAACGTTAGATAATCTAACATCCCCGCACGCCAAAAATTGAGTGAACTAAAAATATGAATTGGTGTAGCATTGATAATACCATGATAAGAAAATTGATGGTGTTAAGGGTTTCACATCGGATATGGAATGAGAATATGAATTCCTTATATGGACTTGGACAATACTCACCTTATAAGCTAACTTTTGGGATTGAATTTGACCCAATATTCATTCTTTACATGGTATCACAGTCATACCCATTCCACTTCTTTGTTCACCGATATTGGACCCCTAAATTATGTCATCCACGCTCCAGGTAACAAGGTCTGCACGTACGGGGGAGTGTTAAGAGTCTCATATCGGATATGGAATGGAACATCGACTCCTTATATGAACTTGGACAATCCTCACCCTATAAACTAGCTTGTGGGATTGAGTTAGGCCCAATATTCATTCTTTACAATGAATTTGGCTCAATCCTGAAATTCAGCTTAAGAAGTGAGAATTGTTCATCCCTCCGCAAATGTCGGGCAATTTAGCAATTTTTAAATGCATTGTGATTAATTTGTTATATTAATTATTTGTATCTATCATAAAACGTTATGCCATTACTGAAATTTTATCTGATAATTTCAGCAAGATCCAGCGACTAGAGAATCTATTGAAAGAAGTATTAATAGAACACCAATTTGCAGAGCTGGAGAGCCAAAAGAAGTTTCAGCAATGGTGACATTCCTTTGCTTCCCTGCTGCTTCGTATATTACTGGCCAAGTTATATGTGTTGATGGTGGACTTACAATTAATGGTTCTTTCTAACTTTTCTGTGTTGAACACATGTACTTGATTGATATGCAAGATCAACTTCTTCTTTTTTGCCATCTCGTTTTTTTTAACTAATTCATCTCGACATATTCATCATCTAAAGATATATCTTTCATTTTTTTTTTGATATATCTTTCGTTACAATAGTTATATGATAGATTTTTTGAATTTGTTTGATGAAAACCAATTATCGATGTTTGATTATATAAAATTGAAAATATTTTGCCAGTCTACTGTCCTTTTATTTTATTATTTAATTTTATTATTACTTGTTGTTTTCTTTACTTCGGTTATCGTATTCTTCGGTGTTGCTACTATTTTTTTCTCTATTATTTTCAACATGACTTCTTCACTACAATAGTTTCCTATCAGAAACAGACTCTCTACCTTCACAAGGTAGGGGTTGTTGGAAATTTATTAACGTGAAATAAAGTTAATTCTATTATTTATGATTCGAACAATTGGGGCCCCGCACGTCGGAAACGTAGTTTCCATACACGTGCACATGTTGTACTAAGGATCGTAAATTTCCGTAGTGAAAGAGATATTGGTACGTAAACGAAATGTTTGAGACATGAAATGATAGACGATTATTGACCAAATGACGAGTGTTTCACGTTGGTAAATAAAGGAAGAAGTGCACGATGTGTAAAAGATGAAACGAGTCGAAAATCACCGCACAAAACTCAACCAATGCCTTCCTCGCTGCTCATGGGATCGCTACCGTTCCACCACCCGCTGTATTCCATCATGAACGCCCAGAGAAGTTCATGGGGACAAATTTCAAGAGATGGTAGCAAAAGATAATGTTATTTTTTACGGTTATGGGAATGTCTCGTTTCCTAACCGAAGATCCTCCACAAGCTGGAGATGAAGTGGACCCTCAGCCAAATGAAAGGGATGGAGGGGGCCAAGGTATCCATGTCGTAAATGGCATGAAAATGGTTCTTGATGCATGGAGTCATAGTGATTTCATGTGTAATAATTATATACTGGATTATTTGTCCGACCCTCTCTACACGGTGTATTGCACCGTTGACATCGCCAAAGAGTTATGGGATAAACTGCAGAAGAAGTACAACGCACAAGATGCATCAGGTACTAAGAAGTTCATCGTTGGGAAATTTCTGAAATTTCAAATGGTGGTCAACAAAACTGTGATGTCCCAAGTCCAGGAATTTCAAATGATTTTACATCACCTGAATTTGGAAGGAATGAAGCCTAACGAGCAGTTTTTGTTGCGTCGTTAATTGAAAAGTTACCTCCCTCGTAGAATGAATTTATGAGTTACTTAAAACTCAAGATAAAAACGACGACATCTGCATTACGCCTGTACACCAACATTATCTGCATTACGCCTGTACACCGGCGTCATTTCATTCCGTCTATACATTGACAACATCTGCATTACGCCAGTACACTGACATCATCTATATTACATCTATACAACGCCATCTGCATCACGCCTGAGCACCGACATCATTTGCATCACGCCTGAGCACCAACGTCATTTTCATCACGCCTGAGCACCGGCGTCATATGCATCACGTCTGAGCAATGTTCTAAAATACGCTAGGCGGTGCCTGGCCGCCTAGACGGATTCCTAGGCGGATATATTTTTTTTTTAATTTTTTAATATTTTACATCAATTGTATATATATCATATATGCATAAAATATCATCACTACTTCTCTTTAATTTGGAATCATTTGAAGCCGACTCTTGATTTTCAATTGGATTAGAACTCAATTTTGCAACTTACAATAATTAATAACCTGCAAAATATTAAAATAAGTCCATTAACAAATCAAATAATCAATCAATAAAATAATTACTTTCAAAATGAGTAAATGACAAATATTCACAAATGATAAATCATTCACTATATATTTATATTATTAACTTATTACTAGTCTATTTATACTATTACTAATATGTTTGTAAGTTCTAACTAATTTATACTAAATTTTTAATTTTTTTTCCAGATTTATGGCAGCAGGCAGCAGCACTGCACCTAGCGCCTAGGCGGGACGGTCTGGGGGCGCCTATGTCGTTTTTAGAACACCTCGCCTGAGCACCGACGTCATCTTCATTATGCCTATGCAACGGCGGAATCGGCATTACGTCCAAGCAACAACGTCATTTTACATTACGTCGAGGCAAATACATCATTCATATTGCATCAGGCCTGTGCAAGGACGTCATTTCGACTCACATGAATCATGTTTTTTTCATGCACTCACCCTCTATCCTTTTTTTCAGCGGTTGTGCATTAATTTTATCTTAGCTTTGGCCTACAGGAAATTGAATCGACGCCTAAATCTAATGTTGTTCCGCTCTTGCTTAATATTTTTTCGCGCAACCAGTGTCATCATAACTCGACAGTGGTGCATTGATTCTTGAATCTGCATCAGCTTGACAATCATTATCCTTAATCTTCATTCAAATTCCCGGTGGTCGGGACAAAATTGACTAATCAGTCAATATATTTGTCCGAAAACTCTTTCATCGTCTCCATCCAAATATGGGCATGCTGTTGACACTCAATTTTGACTCATCTTTCCAATTATTTGTTATAATTTTAAATATTTTTGATATCATCATTTTTGCGCTTTTATATCATAATCACGAATATTCCATGTTATTCTATTTTCACAAAGTAACATCGCATTTTTATTTCTAATTAAGCATTAAACCTTTCTTAATATTATATTTTTTATTATTATTACATCGTCATTTTTATTTAAATAATTTACATTTTTTCTTCAAGACATTTTTTATATATAATAAACCCTTTTATATTTTTTAAACCTACAACGCCGTAAAATTACCCAGCCCAATTCGAACCAGCCAATTCGCCAAATCCAAGCCCAATCAATACCCATTTTATTTTCCCCCCAAAAATCAAACCCTTTTCATTTTCCCCAAAAATCCAAACCCTAAACCTAAAAATATCTATATATAAAACTCTCCTCAAAAAAACTAAAGAGCGTAGTACACCCTTCTCATTTTTTTCGACCTCCCTCGCCCTCTCACTTTTCTCGATCCGCACACCCCCTACACCTACCCTCTCTCTGCTCTCGCAACCGCACCTCCTACACAAACTCTCATTTTCTCTGATCGGGATATCCCCAAAACCCCCATAACAAAAAAAAAAGATTTCAGATTTTGTACTCTCTTTCTCTGTTCCGTCGGTTCGCCGACGCCAGAAATGACCACCAGCCGGCGAACCACTCATACCCTCTCATGAACTACGCACACCCCACCATTTTCATATACTTCCCGTCGCAACTAGCAGACCACCATGGCGGTGTCGCTCCGGTGTACCTCACCGTGGAAGTGACACCGCTCCCGTAGCATTCACTATCTCCATGATTTTTTATCTTATACTGTGTTGTTTACTTATTTTGTAAAGATTTTGGCCGGAAAGTGCTTTGATTTTCGATATGCTTGATGTCATTGTTCTTACTTTGATGTCGTTTATGTATTTTCCGGCGATATTGTGTTGACCGCAGCTATGTTTATCACTGCTTTTGATTGTTGTTAATTATTCCGATTGAGTTGGTTGTGTTTGTATCTTTCCGGTGACCTGCTATTTACTCACCATTGTCCCGTTAGTAGATGCTACATTTTGATGCCTAAACTGATTTTGAACAAATCTTTTATCTTAAAGAACATATCACTACAATTTTGGAGCAAAATTTGTGTTTCTGTTTATGCGAAATAACTGCTACAATCTTTGGTCATTTATGCCCGCTGTTGGGAGTGTTTTACTACTGATTTTTTGTCCATTTTGCTGCTGGTTTTGGCCATTTTGCTATTTTTTGGGTCATTTTGCTACTGATTTGTGGCCATTTTTTGTTGCTGATTTTGGCCATTTTGCTACTGATATTTTGGGACATGTTGCTACTGTTTATTGACCATTTTGCTCCCATATTTGGATATGATTTTGTACTATGCCTGAGGAGCCCAAGGTTCTGCACTTGATGAGAGTTGTTGTTGTGTTCTTGGTGTTGGCAGATTTCTCATTCCTTTGGGAAATAACTGCTATCTGATCACTGCCTTTCTGTCCTTTTCCTACTACATTTGTTCCACAAAATGACCAGATGTTACATTAGTCGAAAATATGTATTGTTATGTGTTGGATAAACTATCGTTTTGTTAAGAAAGAGCTGATTTGAATATTATACTTAGACCTGTCCCTCGGGTCGGGGACCGACCCTGCCCGAAACACCAGGGCCAGAGTCAGCGTATTTCTGACCCGTGAGTCACCTGACCCAAAAAAGCGGGGACCCGATCTTATGTAGGTTCGGTCCAGGGTCATAATTTTTTACCCTCCCGACCTTGGCCCTGCCGGGCCTCCGACCCAACTTCGACCCGCCACTTAATCTTTTTAATATAATTTATATTATGTTTCCTTTATTAATATTTATACGTTTTAAGAATATATGTGATGTAAACTTTATCTTTTAATGTGAAACATTGACATAAAATATAGGGAGAGAAGAAAACAATTGTAAAATTGTGCAACTTTAAATGGTCATAACTCTGCGTTCGGATGTCCGTTTTACCCAAATTATTTTTTGATTTCGCATATTATTTCGAGACGAGGCCTTGCAAACTGCCATAAGGAGGTTTGGCACAGCCAATTTCAAGAAAAATGTCTGTCTTCCCAATCTATTTGACGTTTCCCCCAAATCGGTTTCTAATTTTTCCCTTTTCTTTAGCTGAGATCTTACGATATACAAAGATTTCAACGACCAAATTTCGTGATAATGTTTTCGATATGTCAATTTCAGTATTGGAAATTTAATTTTTTTAAAAAATAAAAATTGTCGCGCCCCCGACCCGACCGACCCGTCCAAAATTCCTTTTTTGTTTTTGTTTTGTAAGATGGGTCAGGGTCGATCCGAGGTCCGTAGGGTCCCCTAAGGGTCAGGGCCAGGGTTGGGAAATTTTAAAAAAATAGGGTCAGGCAAGTAGGAAAAAAAGCCACCCGACCCTGGCTCGGCCCTACCCAAGCTTTGGACAGGTCTAATGATACTACATTTGGCCGATGAAAAAATATCTGTCGATTTTTAGGCCTCCACAGTTGAAAAGATGGAAAATAAAATTCTTCTGGGCAAGTATGAATACTTAAATCCTTTTTATTTCACTCAAGTGACCGACACGTCCGGGAGGTAAGGCGACAAAAATGACCAACGAGTCATATGTCTGCAACCACGGCGTGCTTGGAATGACTTTTTCAAAATTTAAATCTGAGTTGTCCGTATACAAATAATTTATTGTTTTGGATAAATGTTTTGGGTACAAATCTGAAGTTTTTATTTATATTCAATTGTTTCTAACTGTTTTTTCTTGATAGATTGCGAGGGACAGTTACGAAAGTTAAAGAAAACGAGATACCCCTCGGAGATGATTTTATTTTATTATTATTTTTATTTTCTTTAATTCAGTTTTATTTTATTCCGTATTGTAATTTAATTTATTGTACCTGTATAATTATTGAAATGTTTAGAATAAGTAGATTTACAATTAATAATTTAGAAAGGGTAGTTTTAAAATTGGAAACCCGACGCTAGTTTTATTTTCTTAGGCTCGTTATGCATGTTTCAAAACGCTGCTACTTTATTTATTCTAGACAATGCATCTTTAATTAATTACATGCAATATTCTTTTAATTAATTTTGTACCTAAAATGCATTTTTCTTTCGCACAATAATTAACCTAGGTTTGATCGGATAACCGCAAGTTAGTGGATCTTAAATGATGCTTAACCACTTCCCATTAGGATAATGAAGAACCACAATTCAAAATCTCATTAGTTTCGCAGACCATCATATGGAGATCATTTGCAGCATTTTTATGCTACATTCACATGTCCTAGTTCACTCAATAATTAGATGGTGACTCTTCAACATTAGCATTTCATTAATCCAGGGGAATCACCTAAGCAATACATTGTAGTTCCGTTCTGACCCCGCGGTAAAAAACGGGCACGACAAGATGAACATTGAGAATCAAAAGGAATTATGTAAAAGCAAGAATGTGACACTTCAATTTCAATCCTCGGAGAGTCAAATCGAAGAAGAGGATAAGAATCTTGAAGAAATTGGTGATGGTGCAAATGTTTTCTTACTCACTCGAAAACATAATTCGATGGTGAGAAAGTTCAACAATGAGATAAATCAATCTAAATCTAAAGA
This sequence comes from Przewalskia tangutica, assembly GCA_029844215.1. Lineage (NCBI taxonomy): Eukaryota > Viridiplantae > Streptophyta > Magnoliopsida > Solanales > Solanaceae > Przewalskia > Przewalskia tangutica. The sequence continues at coordinate 9,685,330 of CM056739.1, read as the reverse complement.
GAATCAAAACCAAGTCTTCAATCAAAAGCCCAATAGATTCCTTCCAAATGTACAAAAATAAAATCAACTAAAAAGAATAAACTCAGATCGTACCAAATTTGACCCCAAACAACTTGAGTTCGTGTAGTGTCATGCATTCTTGGATTGGGGTCACTATGCTAACGATTGTGCAAACACCCTTAGAAAATTTGGTAAGAACATATGGGTTTCTCTTAGTGATGATGAAGGAGAAGAGAAAGGATATCGTGAAATTGAAACACAAGCAATACTGGATACTGTTTCCAAAAAGTTTCTATCGGATAATGAAGATGTCGTATATAATATTGTCTCAAATGCCACGACATTTGCTCCAACATCAGCAACGGCATCAACATCCTCAGCGACATCCAAAAGGTATGAATTCTTTAACTATTTTGATTTTAATTGCTTTAGTGGTTTTATTTTTGTTAGTGAGGTTGATTGTATGGATCAAGTTGAATGCAAAGATGATATAATTAATAAATTATAAAGTATTTGTAAAGCCTTAATCATAGAATCCAAGCAACTTGACAAAAATGTAAAATCTTTAACTCATTATAATTTAGTATTAAAAGGCACGATAACCCGACTTGAGGTTGTACTTACCAAAAAAGATATTGAATTTGTAAGATCTGTGAAAAATTGGATTTAGCCGAAGCAACCTTTCGTAAACTCAACATGGGGACTTCAAAATTGAATGAGATACTCAACTTTAGTAAACATTCACATGCAGGAATTGGGTACGAAACTCTCTTAAAACCATATGCTCGAATCTCTTTGATAAAAATGAGAAAATATGTTTGTAAAATAAAAAGAGATGAATAATAGGTTCTCATATAAGTCAAAGAATATGAAATTTGTGTGTCATCACTGTAACTTCCTTGGACACTTAAAACCATACTGTTTCAAACTTCAAAATTTTGTGAGCAAAATGTTGCCTAAAATGTTGTCCAACATTCCGGATAACAATCGAAGTAACATTTCTGAGCCAAAAGGTAAAAAATGTTTTAAAAGATTTGAGTTCCTAAAAAGGATGTAACCTTATGTTGCTATAACTGCATTAAGAACTAACATCTCATGTTCTTGGTACTTTGATAGTGGATGTTCTCGCCACATAATAGGTACAAAATGTTTTCTAAAGAACTATGAGTCATTCAATGGAGGAAACATGACTTATGGAGGTGGCAGTAAAAGTAAAATAATTAGAAAATGGATCTTGAATGTTCTTGGATTTCCAGCCTTAAGAAATGTCGTACACGTTGAGGGCTTAATGACTAATTTAATTAGTATTAGTCAACTGTGCGATGACGATCTTGAGGTAAAATTTAATAAGAATGCATGTAAAGATACGAATGAAGCAAATATATGTGGCATGACAAGTACAAGAACATGTGACAATTGTTATCTTGTTGTAAGACAAGAAACGTGCAATAATGCTAAGGTCAATGACACAACACTATGACATCAAAAGTTGGGGCATATCAACTCTCATATGAAGCGGTTAGAGGCATACCCAAATTTAGTCATAAAGGTAAAACTGTCTATGAAGATTATTTGAAAGGAAAAACTATTGAAAATAACATTATAGATACAGCGAAAAGTTCACAGAGTGTAGAAGAATCGGATGTTGCCACAAATGTTGTCACACTTGAAGCAACGTCTGAAATAACAATATAGACCACAGATGCCACAGATGGGGAGTCAAGTGCTGAATTGTTAGACCAAGTTCGTAGGGACTCCTCATCAAGGATAAGGAAGAATCATCCAACGAGCCAATTGATAGAGGGAGTTTTTGAAGGAATTAGAACAAGAGGCAAAAAACCACTCAAATATATAGAAATGATAAGGTATGTGTATATGTCAACCATATACCAAGATGTTAGTGTTTCTTGTTTTATATCTACATTAGAACCAAAGAATATTGTAGAAGCACTTAAAGATAATATCTGGATACAAGCAATGCAATAAGAGCTTGAACAATTTTCTCGAAATGAAGTCTGGGACTTAGTTCCACGTCCAAATAATACAAATGTAATTAGAACTAAGTGAATTTTTAAAAATAAATCAGACAAATCGGGAACAGTTGTTAGAAACAAAGCATGTCTAGTTACACAAGGTTATACTCAGGTTGAAGGAATTGCTTTTGTTGAAATTTTTGCACCTGTAGCTAGAATCGAATCGATTAGACTTTTACTTGCTATTGCTTATTGTCTGAAAATTACTTTACACTAAATGGATGTAAAAGGTGCCTTCTTAAATTGTTATCTAGACAAGGAGGTATATGTTGAACAACCAAAAGTATTTGAACATTCTTACCATCCACATGATCGGTGTATTTTATATATACTTTTGAGTCATTTTTAGTTAGTATTTTACTCATTTCATTTATGTTTAGTACAGTATTAGGGTCGTTTTCCTTTCTTTTGTGTCACAGCGGTCAAAAATGGAGAAATGGCGAAAAGGAGATGAAATGAGCATAAATGAGATGGAATTGCAAACTAAAAGGGCCAAGAAATGAAGTCTAAAGTTAGGAAATTATAGAGAGATCGAGGCGAAGTCGGACGAAGAAAAGGGCGGCGAAACGAATTCGCGAAAAAGCGTCAGCAGACGCGGCGCTGGAAGCGGCGCGCGGCTAAATGCTGAAAGTCCCGAGTTGCTGATTTTTGGTAGCGCCATGGCTGATCTGCGAACCACGCGGGATTTATGAAGTCCGGGCGGGTGACATGTTTTCAGAATCCTAAAGGGATTATTTTTCCTACCTAAAGGGATAACTTTTCCTACCTTAAAACCCTTACCTAAAAGGATTCTAATAACTTTTCCTACTTACAAATCCTTAACCCTTCACCTAAAGGATTCTTGGTCTATAAATAGTCTCTACATCATTAGAAGAATTCATTCTCCATTCTACCATTCACTATTCTACATCCATCCATCCACCAATCCATCTTGTAAATATTCCACAACACAACCCTTGGATGCTAGAAGGCTTGGAGACTCGTTCTTGAGTATTTTCTCTTCTTTCTTTTTGCTTTATTTATTTCAGTTAATGTATGGAGATTATATTAGTTCTTAGCGTGACAATGGCTAGGAGCTAATTATTTTGTTAGGGATTTCCTTGTGATTCACTTGAGACTCTATTCATGAATTAATATATTAGTTGATTTCTTCTTCACTTATTTAAGATTTACCCAATAGTTGTTTTGAATGCTTGGTAATTAATTGATCACTAATTATCATTATTTATATGATTTCTAATCAAACTTCGAAAGGAGGAGGTTATGAATATGCTGTAAGTTGGGTAGACATATTTTGGATTGGGGATGAAAATACCTCAATTACTTGTGTAGCGTTAATGAGAGGTCTAAACACCTAATTTTACGCATGGCGCGTGACGGTTAACTAGGTTTTTGGTCTTAATCCTCCTATAGAGTCATCCTTATCACCGAAAGGTAGAAAGGAGCGATATTGGGGTTGAGTGTTTATATAGCCTTAACGGGAGTATAAAACGATTTAGTAAACCTGCTATCTTAACGTAGAAGAAGAAGTCAATCTAATTGTATTAAGAATTGAATATAGTGGATAGTTGATGATCTTGGAAACCCTAATTATCCATCATAACTGATTTAAATCAAAGTATTTTTATTATTAGTTTATTAGTCTAAAATTCCCAATCAATTAACGTTAACCAAATAGATACCATAGGATAGATAATCGGTACTTGAAAACCAATCCTTGAGGACGATATTCGGTTTTACCTAGACTATATTACTTGTCACGATAACGTGCACTTGCGTTAAAGTGTGTGCATCTTTTCGCGCATCAAGTTTTTGGCGCCGTTGCCGGGGATTGGCTTACTTTCAATATCGATTTATCTATTCTTATTTCTAATTTGGTTGCTCCAAGAACAAGTTTCTAACTTATTCTGCGAGCATTTTTTTTTATCACTTTTTTTTGTTTTTCTTATTTTGCAGGTTAAATTCAAAAAAAAAAACGAAAATATATATATATATATATAAAATCAGGACACATGGACTACTACTATCAGAGACAGTGGAGTCATCAACAGCAGCGTAACCCACAGATTACAGAGGAAGATCGAAATGAGTTGTGGGCAGGCATACTATTGTTCACCAAGTGCCAGGCTCAGTTTATGGCTGAGACAAGAGAGTCCCTCAGAAAGTTGGAGACACAAATAGGGCAATTGATGGATGAGATGAACAATACAACTCAAGCAAATCTGCCTAGCGACATCATTATGGGAGATGGTAAGCAAATAGAAGAGCCTGAACCACACCCAGCTGTTGAGGAATCTAGCGGGATAATTGGTGTAGAGAAGGAAAAGGGTACTGAGATCCAATCATTCATCTTTTTGGATTCCTTGGAAAAACTTTTCCTTGTACCTATTACAGAAGAAACACCACCAGCTGTCAATGTTGACCCCCAAACAGAAAGTCCATACCATCAAGGGCACCCCCTACAGTTGAGAGATGTAGGAAATTTCACTGATCCCTACATTATAGAGGGCTTAAAAGACAAGTCTGTCTTGTGTATTTGGGGGATAATTTTATGTTTGAGGCCCTTGTTTGAACAAATGGTTGTAGGAAAAGTGAGACCTGCAACAATAACTCTGCGGGTTGCAAGCAGTTCGCAGAAGGATCCAATGGGCACTCGTAAAGGTTAATTGCGTCCGGCTAAAAGACGTTAAAGACAGCGCTTGTTGGGAGGCAACCCAATATTTTTAATTATGTTATTTTAATTTCTGTCTTTAGTTTATTTTATTTTGTCTTGAACAGTCTCACGGTCTTGGGTTCTTGTTTTGTGTTGTTGGATGACAGGTGGGTGAAAGCTAAAGCAGGAAAAAGGAGCAAAAATCTTTGGAAAAAAAGAAAAAGCGATCGTGCGCCGGCTGAATCGAGGGCATGCGCGTAACCAGAGAGCCACAATACTAGCGTGCGGCTAATCTCGTGGCAGTACCGAACTTCAGGAGCCATATTTAGTGTAAATTCGAATTTTCCTCCTAGACCTCCGTTATGACCGCTGTGTTGTGTCAGTAAGTTGTCCTTTTTTCTTTTATTTTCTTTGAGTCTTGCACACATTGGGGACAATGTGTGATTTAAGTTTGGGGGGATATTTTATTGTTTTTTAGTCTTTTTGAATTGTTTTGTGTATTTTTGAGTAATATTTGAGTCACTTTTGAGTCATAATTTTTTTTTTAAGATCATACATGCTGTAGTTACTTGAAACGCCTAGTGAAGTAAAGTTGAATAATGTAGTGGAATTAGAAGCAACCATCTGAACACTTAGGATAGATATGCCAAAAATTCATGAAATCAAACTATTTGGGGTATCTTGCTTGGTTTATGCATTGTTAGTGATTAAACCTATGTGTCTGCTTGTTTGCTATTTGAGGCGAAATAGTTAGGATATGCATGTTAGGGAGATGACTCAGGCATTTCCTTGTTAGCCAATTCTTACCACTTTTTCCTATCCCTGACATTAAAAATATCCCTAGTCAGCCCCGTTGAGCCTAAACATTTAACTCTTTCTTTGACATCCTATAATTCCTTGTGCCATAAGTGAAAGATTGAGATGTTTGGAATATAAAGTGTTGAAAAAGAGGCAAAAGAGAGTAAACAATTTTGATGCACCCCAATGAAAAGGTAATAATAAATAGGCAAAAGCCTAAGTTTGGGGGTGCCTGTTATTCATCATACACCTCATTCTCTCAAAACAAAAGAGGGGAAAGATAGGTATGAAGTGAAAAAGAGAATCAAAAGAAAAGTGAAGAGTTGAAAGAAAAAGAGCTTATGCTACGTAAATTGAGCCTAAATGCCTATTTTTACCTACTCCTGCCTAAGCTTGCATTACAACCCTGAAAAGTCCTGAAGATCTCTAATATGTGTATCAATGATTAGTGGAGAATAGCAAGTAAACATGCCATAGGATTTTGAAATTAACATGCATAGTTAGGTATTCTTACTTCCATTGAGTATGATTAAATTGAATTTGCGAAATATCTGACTTGAGTGTTTAGAATGCTAAAAATCCATGCTATATGTTCCTACATATTATCCTACTAACCTTCATGCTCTTCTAAGTGACAATTATACAGCAATTTGATCAATGTCTTTGAGTCATTTTTTTCTTTTCTTTCACGTCCTTGTTTATATTTTGTGATCTTTGCTCGAGGGCGAGCAAATGTTAAGTTTGGGGGTATTTGATCGGTGTATTTTATATACACTTTTTGAGTCATTTTTAGTTAGTATTTTACTCATTTCATTTATGTTTAGTACAGTATTAGGGTCGTTTTCCTTTCTTTTGTGTCACAGCGGTCAAAAATGGAGAAATGGCGAAAATGAGATGAAATGAGCATAAATGAGATGGAATTGCACACTAAAAGGGCCAAGAAATGAAGTCTAAATGGAGAAATGGCGAAAAGGAGATGAAATGAGCATAAATGAGATGGAATTGCACACTAAAAGGGCCAAGAAATGAAGTCTAAGAAGTTCCGGAAATTATAGAGGAGATCAGACGAAGTCCGGACGAAGAAAGGACGACGAAACGGAATCCGCCAGAAAAACGTCAACGGAGCCGCGGCGCCCAAAGTGCTGAAAGTCCCGAGAGTTGCTGATTTTTGGTAGCGCGCTGATCTGCGAGGCGCGGCGCGCGAGATTTATGAAATGCAGGCGGGTGACATGTTTTCAGAATCCTAAAGGGATTATTTTTCCTACCTAAAGGGATAGCTTTTCCTACCTAAAGGGATAACTTTTCCTACCTTAAAACCCTTACCTAAAAGGATTCTAATAACTTTTCCTACTTACAAATCCTTAACCCTTCACCTAAAGGATTTTTGGTCTATAAATAGTCTCTACATCATTAGAAGAATTCATTCTCCATTCTACCATTCACTATTCTACATCCATCCATCCACCAATTCATCTTGTAAATATTCCACAACACAACCCTTGGATGCTAGAAGGCTTGGAGACTCGTTCTTGAGTATTTTCTCTTCTTTCTTTTTGCTTTATTTATTTCAGTTCATGTATGGAGATTATATTAGTTCTTAGCGTGACAATGGCTAGGAGCTAATTATTTTGTTAGGGATTTCCTTGTGATTCACTTGAGACTCTATTCATGAATTAATATATTAGTTGATTTCTTCTTCACTTATTTATGATTTACCCAATAGTTGTTTTGAATGCTTGGTAATTAATTGATCACTAATTATCATTATTTATATGATTTCTAATCAAACTTCGAAAGGAGGAGGTTGTGAATATGCTGTAAGTTGGGTAGACATATTTTGGATTGAGGATGAAAATACCTCAATTACTTGTGTAGCGTTAATGAGAGGTTTAAACACCTAATTTTACGCATGGCGCGTGTCGGTTAACTAGGTTTTTGGTCTTAATCCTCCTATAGAGTCATTCTTATCACCGAAAGGTAGAAAGGAGCGATACTGGGGTTGAGTGTTTATATAGCCTTAACGGGAGTATAAAATTATTTGGTAAACCTGCTATCTTAACGTAGAAGAAGAAGTCAATCTAATTGTATTAAGAATTGAATATAGTGGACAGTTGATGATCTTGGAAACCCTAATTATCCATCATAACTGATTTAAATCAAAGTATTTTTATTATTAGTTTATTAGTCTAAAATTCCCAATCAATTAACGTTAACCAAATAGATACCATAGGATAGATAATCGGTACTTGAAAACCAATCCTTGAGGACGATATTCGGTCTTACCTAGACTATATTACTTGTCACGATAACGTGCACTTGCGTTAAAGTGTGTGCATCTTTTCGCGCATCACCACACTATGTGTACAAGTTTAAAAATGCTTTGTATGGGTTGAAACAAGCCCCTCGTGCATGGTATGATCGTTTAATTAACTTTCTTCTTGAATTTGGTTTTAACCGTGACGAAGTTGATCGTACTTTATTTATTAAATGACACAGTGTATATATTATAATTTCTCAAATCTGCGTGGATGACATAGTCTTTGGATCGACTGCACAGTTGTACCTAAATTCATTTATTGAAGTTATGTCATCGACATTTGAAATGAGCATGACTGAGGAATTAACTTTCTTCTTAGGCTTGCAGATAAAGCAAAGTGAAGATGAAATTTTCATCTCATATAGTAAATATGACAAGAATCTAGTTAAAAAATTGGTTTGGAACACTAAATAGATGAAAACGCCAATGGGTTCATCACAGAAGGTATGTAAGGATAATGTTGGTGAAAATGTCGACCCAATATTATATCGATCTATGATGAGTAGCATTCTTTATCTTACTGCTAGTCGCCTAAATATTATGTTTAGTGTTTGTGTTTGTGCACGTTTTCAAGCCTGTCTCAAAATATCCCACTTAAATACCGTGAAATGTATTACTTGATATGTTGCTGACACATGTGAGTTAGAAATATGTTATTCCAAAGACACTAATTCTAACTTAATAGGATTTAGTGACTCGAATTAGGCTGGAGATGTGGATGATAGAAAAAGTACAAGTGAAAGATGTTTTTATCTTGACAATAACATTGTTTCATGGTATAATCGTAAACAAAACTGTGTCTCACTTTCAACTGCTGAATCTGAATATGTAGTAGTTGGAAGTTGTTGCTCTCAATTAATATGGATACGACACATGTTAGATGACTATGGATTTACTAGCAATATTTTAATTTTGTACTGTGATAATTTGAGTGCTATAAATATTTTAAAAATCCAGTTCAACACTTACATACAAAACATATTGATATTAGACATCACTTTTTAAGAGATTTAGTTGAAAAACAGCCAGTTCAAATTGAACATATTGACACTCTTCATCAACTAGTTGATATTTTTACAAAAGCTTTGGACCATGAGAGATTTTCTAGTTTGAAGATATCTCTTGGTCTTTGTAATCTCTAAAAAAGTATTTTTGGTGAATGTTGGATGAAATGTTGTCTAACATTTTAGGTGACATTTACCTATGTTATATCACTAACTGATTATTGATGTTGTATGGTGCATAACTTTTGGTCACACAAGCATGATCCTTAAATAAGAATATGTTATCAAAGTGATACCGTTCTATACGATGATAATATATATATATATATATATATATATATATATATATATATAACCATATTCTAGGAGCCCAAACTATGTGATTGAATAAATTCTCCTGCGGGTCAAGGGCTCCTTCTCCCTCCCCTTCTTCAAACTCCGATTCATATTTTTCATAGATAAATATCTGATCAATGATAGAACAAGAGCCCTTTTGCATCATATCTAAGGGATTCCTTGGTTCGGGCCGAAGAAGCAATGTCACTCGATCATTATCAAAGATCGCAATCTTTTACGTCGTGAAGATCCCACCAGCGCGCCTTACACTTCTAATAGGCCATGAACTAGATCAGAATCATTCTCAACGAGTCCATAAAAAGTGATCCCATTTTTTTCATCGGGTCCGGATAAAGACCAAAGATCTTGAGCGACCGATCCGGCAGAACAACTCAAAAGATAAAGAAGTATTGTTAATCTCTTCATGCTCGTTCCAAGCTCGAAGTACCATTTGTACAAATAAGAATACCCTTCGTTACATGATTTCTTCTTCATATAGATAGATATAGGATCTATGGGGCAATTTTTATATATATATATATATATATATATCATAAATAGGGAGTATCAAAATAAGGCAAAGCCTTTATAAATATTTGGCAACTCTGAAAAATGGGCAAAGCCCGTGAAAAGATACAGTTCATATTCTATAGGAGTATTGAGTGTTTCAAAAAAGATTTGAGAATACCATAAAAGTATTCTTATTTTTGACACGCAAAATTCTTTTATATGTGTTATATGATTAGACCAAGGACACGATGGGAAAATGTTACATTGGTTCAGTGATCAAACTCATAAAGTGCATATAAAACGTGTCTTGGTTTGTTGCCAAATATGAAAATTCTTGTGGGATCAAAATACTTGTGTCGTCTCGAAACCCTCTCCTAAATTTTCACCAATGGAAACATCACCAATGTCAGAACAAATGTCATCCAACATCCACTCCAACACTCTAATGAGCACAATCCCTCCAATGAGTGCAGATGTTTTCGAGCACAATGGTCCCCAGCAGACAGAATAACCATCATCTTCCTCCAATCTACTAGAAAACCCATGTCACAATAGTGTTTAAAGGTTTTGATGAACCTTTAGATATTATCTATCCTGGAGATGATAATAACCCTATAGATGTTGATGAAACTGTTGATTTTTTATCTTTGGGTAAAGGGAAAATGTCCTCTACCTTTCATATTTATCGATCGAGTAAAGTTTTTAAGAAAAAAGTCCAAGAAGGACCGAGTAATAAAAGGTCTAGATATGAAACATCTATACCCTCTTACTCGAGCTGTGCAAGTGAAGATACATACTATGTTCTTTCAACAGAGGAGAAGAAGGACCATATGCTTCAGTGCAGCCAAATGTGCCTCAAGAAAGGAAATCCCAGTAGACACTCCTTTAAAATAATTCTTTCCAAAGGGAGTTCCCAGATCTGCAAAGTCGAGTGTTGCTCTAAATATTGTCATTGATGCCACAACATCTCAGGCTACATTTTAGCCAACATCGGAAGAAGCACAAGATACAACATCCTCCAGCAGTACTGAATCCATCGATTCAGTCTTTGAAGTATCTGCTTACTCAGATAAATTATATTCTAAAACTAAGTTAACTAACTATGATATGTGGGACTGTTATAGGAATAGAGTGATTAGACCTGAGAAAGTATTAGATATTACTTCTTGTGCTGAATATGGTTTGGTAGAATTCTTTATGGATAGACAATTTTTTAAAACTATCACACAAAAAGAACTTTATTTTGATGAAGTAGTAAGGTTGTTTTATGCTAATCTGAGCCCTGTTATAGAGAAGACCTCCTCAAAGAAATTTGGGAAGGTATATCTCTACAACAAGGTCTATTTGTTTACGCCTTCTATTATAAATCAATGTATGGGACAAGATGTTGGAGATAATGTTAGAGAAGAAGAACATGTCATAGACAATAGGGGATGAAGTGATTGAATATCTCACTGGAGGTATGATGAAGAAGTGGATCCCTAGATGTCTAGCCTCCGAACTAACAACCATATTTTCCACCCTCCATAAAATTGCTATTCATAATTGACTTTCTTCAATGAATGAGTCAATTGTGACATCTGAACAAGCCATCCCGTTGTATAAAATTGCTATTCATAATTGACTTTCTACATATCGATTCATCAGAATCCATGGGTCATTTAGATAATTTTTATCTTCATGTCCTAATAGGAGAATAGTCTCCTCATGTGATCGAACCAAATATTGATTTCGATCTTCTCCATCTTGTATGAGTTTTTGGGCATATGAGCCCTGTTGACTGGAAGAACTATAAATCTGCGGTTTAGCCGCTTGAAGGAATAGTCCTTGGAGTGCATGTCGCCTGCCGCGACCTGAGCCTCGGCTTCTACCTCTACCCCTATGGGGTGTTGTCCATTCTGGACGCATTTTAATCATGTAAAAATTCACGAGTAAGAAAGTCAGGAAGTGAATTATCTTGACCTTTAATATATTGAATTTCAAAATTAAATGGGGCTAAATGCGCCTGCCACCTTGCAAACATTTGTTTAGAAACATCATGTTTAAAGTCTTTTTGAAACATGAATTTGGCTGCATTGCAGTCTTTCCTGATTAGGAATTCGGTATTGTAAAGGTCGTCTTGGAATTTCAAGACACATTTTACTATAGCAAGATTTTTTTTAGCCATAGTAGCGTAATTCTTTTGACTATTAGTCCACTTTCCGGGTTATATCTAACCAGATATTCTTGTTTGGTCTGGGGATTTATTTGTTTCAAAATTCCTCCATAACCAATGTCAGAAGCATCTGTCTCGATAATCTTACCCCAATTTGGGTTAGCAAGCATTAGACATGGCAGAGCCTGCACTTTAATTTTTATTTTTCTAACTGCTTCAGTATGGACATTGGTCCAAGGACCGACATATTTTTAACTGTCATATAAAGCAATTTGCATCAATAGATAGGTTTTTATAATATGGAGCAATATAATTAAGGCTTCCTAAGAATCTCTGTAATTGAGTTCTGTCAAGAATCTCATCAGGGAATTTAGAAGCAAATTCAATACTTCTGTAAATAGGAATAATATTTCTCTTTTCAATGTTATGACCTAAAAATCTAATTTTTGTTTGGAAAATATTCATTTTCACTTTAGAAATGACTAGGCCGTTTGAAATGACAATTTTCTTTAAAATTTCAAGATGCTTAATATGATCTTGAATTGTTTTAGAATAGACTAATATGTCATCAATGTAAACAATGATAAAACCACTAAAAGGGGTAAAGATGTCATTCATGACATGTTGAAATTCGGATGAAGCATTTTTCAAACCGAATGGCATAACATTCCATTCGTAATGACCAAATAGAACAGTAAAGGCAGTTTTATACCTGTCAGGTTCATCGACCTGTATCTGCCAAAATCCTGATTTTAAATCAAATTTTGAGAATATATTAGACTGGTATAACCTATCTAATAAATCATTTTTGTTGGGGATTGGATACCTAATCCACTTTAAAACTTTGTTTAAAGGTTTGTAATTGATACCCAATCTTGGAACTCCTCGTTCTTGTTCAGCATGTTTATTTACATAAAACGTAGTGCAACTCCATGAGGAGTTTGAGGGGAGAATTAACTTCTTATATATTAAAGAAGCTATTTCCTTTTTACAAATCTCCAGATATTCCATATTCATCTGGCAAGGTCTTGCCTTGGTAGGAATGTTTTCTTCCCGAAAGTCTTCCTCATAGGGTAGTTCAACAATGTGCTTCTTTCTATTCCAGAAGGCTGTTCGTAGATCATTGCAAATAGAGGAAGCAAAGTCATGTTCTATGCTTTTGATTTTATCCTGTAATTTAGAATTAGTAAGCTGGTCACAAATTTTGTGAATCATCAACTCTTGTTGTAGATAATCCAAGTGTTGTTTCTTATTTTGGACTATGTTAACAAAACTAATTGTCTTCTGGGATGTAATCCAGGGAAAGGTTATAGGTTTTCCATCAAAGGTTCCTGTGAGGCCCTTTTCATCAGTATTGGTGATGAGCATTAGTCCATTAATAAAAGGGATGCCTAGGATGATATCATTGGATAGGTTCTTGACTAATATGAAAGTTTGTTCAATGCAAGTTTTGTTCTGGCAAATGAATGCGCTAGGTAATTTGTAGGCAACATCGAAATTGCTTCCATCTGCACCGGATACTCTACGGGTAGTTTTGGTAAAGTATTTAGTAGGGATTAATCCTTCCCTGATGCAATTGAGATCTGCCCCTGAGTCAATTAAAGTTGGGACATTCTTGAGGATGGCATTGACATGGATAAAAAGGTTTATCTCAGTAATCCACCTTTGTCGATGAAGTCATCAGGTAGGCTGGAAGTGCTAGTTTGGCTGATGATAGGAGTATGTCCTACTTTTCCGGAGATGTCCGGGGTTTTCTCAGAGTATGAGATAGTTTCTAAGAGGGTAACTCGGTTTTCTAAACTGCCGTATTTGCCATGCATCTGAGTTATCTCTCTTCTGAGATTTATAATCTCTTCTTTTAATTCCTGAGTTGTAATAGGGTCTTTGGAGTTCATTTTCTTTTGTAACTCAGTGAGTAACTCCGAGAAATTATACGGAGGATCGATACGAGTCTTGATCTTGATAGGAGTTTTGTCTTTCTCCTATGCTTTGAGCAATGCGTCAATGATCTTAGCCTTATGGGCTTCATCGGGAAATTCTTTAAGAAGATCATTAATTTCTTCTCCATTGATGACGCTTATGTTAAAACTGGAGAACTGAGCTTGGAGTTTATAAAACTCATCGTCAGTGTCATCACTATCTTTGATGGCTTGACATTTATCCTTGGTACAGCAAAGAGTCTCTTCCTCCGAGGAAGATGAGTAGGGGTCATCTGAATCTGTACATATGGTATCATCGGATTCGTCTGAATCAACCATGATCTTTTTTAAAGCATTCTTGATGCTTTCATCAATATCAAGATTATTGATTTTATTGATTTTTTTCTTTTTACACCGATTGGCGTAATGACCTTTTTCCCCGCAAGCAAAGCATGTAGGATCCTTTTTAGGTCTCTTGTTATCCCTCTTCCTTGTTGCACTATGGACTCTTCTCTTAGCTGCTTTCTTTTTGTAAGAGTCTGTTTGGAATCTGGAATAATCCTTGTAAGGCTTGAAAGGCTTGGCCCCAGTTTTTTTCTTCTTCGGCTTACTGTCTTTGCATTTTTAAGTCATTGCATAGGTTTAAGCCTTCATCCGTGCAACGTCCAATGAGCTGTCCATAGGAATAATCTTCCCATTGAATCTGTGAACTATCATTCATCTTGAGAGTCCTTTTGAGTCTTTCGGCGAAGAGTGATGGGAGACCATCAATAAACCTGGCCTTCCAGAAGATATTACTGGCTTCAGGGAGATTATAAACCCTACTAAGAAAAACATCTTTGTACCATCTGAAAGAGGTTAGAGTTGGACAACTGTGATTTTGAAGTAGTGTCCTGATGTTATCATAATTGGTAGAATAATTACCAGTGAATTGATCTAAGATGGTTAGAACAAGAGTATAAACCGCATTGGATTTTTGTTCAGTTCCTTCTTGTTTGACTGAATTAGTAATTGAGGCTTTTTGCTCAATAGTGAGATAATTATCCCACCAAGCCTTAAGCTGTCCTGGAAATCCTACAACAATCATCTGCATGATGTTCACCTCTGATTTCTTGTTGTTGTGGGCTCTGCCAGCTGCGGCGTACATGAGCATTTTGTGGCCAGTTTTGAAGATTAGATTATCTCCAGCTCAATCAATGTTCCATTCGACAATCTCAGTGCCTGTGTATGATGCAGCCTCAGGCTTGAATCATGTTTCCTCTACCAGGACATCAACAGGCGTTGGCCTGGGATAATAATAACTATCGCGGGTGCCCGTGGGATTCCATCCTGTCTTTTTGACAGCAGAAATATGTGCCTCATCGGGATTGCTGGTGGTAATAACGCCAACAACATTTTTGGAGGTAGATTCCTTTTCTGGTGAAATTTTCATTTTATCACGGAATTGTGATAATAGATTTTCAAGATCAATTTTGTCTTTTGACAAGTTTATTCCATCCATGGATGGAGACGACTGGATATTGGCACGAGTTTCTAGAGGTTTATGAGGTTGCTGATTAACGACAATCCTTTGCTCTTCGATAAGACTATGGAGTCTGTTGACTTTATTCTGTAATAACATCATTTGTTCAAAAAGAACCTTGAGACCAATGTTGGTGTGGTTGTTCTGTCTAAACAGATCATTCAAATGATCGAACTGCATCCCCCAATTTGGAGTACCTTGTATTAGCTTCATGTAGGGCTGGGCCCTAAGGTCTTTGCCACTATCATCCCTTTTTAAATGAAATGGTTCATCCGGAGGATATATGCTCCTAAGGACTTTCTTAGTATCTAAATGCCATTGTCTTTCAATAACATTAATATTAAGCAAGGCATAATCACTAACAAACCAATTAACAAAATGTTTAAAAGTTTGTTTTTCTTGCAAATCATCGTAAAACTGTTCACCAATAGACTTGCGTTCGTCAGGAGTGAATAACTCAAGAAACCATTTTCGAAAAGGAGCATAGTCCGTATTATTCCAAAATTCTTTAGAAATAATTTTTCTTAAATCAGAACCTGGACCATAATCCAGTCTGCATGCAATACGAATTATATCAAGATCACTAATTATCATTAAAATAATTGTATTCAGTATTACTGTTTTCAGTTGAGGCTTCAACAGGAATCTGATTCTCAACCTTGATTTTGTCAACCTTTTCCTCCCGAGAGATTTCTGAAGGGGTGGTGATTTTATAGAAACTTTCATCTACCTGAGAGGTTGAAGCTCTAGCAGTAGACATTTCAGGTCTGTCATCTAAAGGAGATAAGAAATAATGAGATGACAAGGAGCCACCTAATCTAGGAGAACTCTTACTGAACTGAAGACGGATATTGCCATCAGTAGTTTGGATTACCTGCGCAATCCTTGAATCTATCCTTGATTGAACAGGGATAGCTTTCTCAATTAGCCAATCATCAGGATAATCTATTTCATCCCAGCTTATAGGTCTCCTAGTAGTAATCTTGGACCTTTTGGCTAAATTAGTCTCAATCAAGACTGTTTGTCTATTTATTTTGTCATCCATAATCCTACAGTTTGGATTCATGGTATCTAACACACGGAAATAAATACGATAACAGATGCACATAACTTCTGTTTCAGGCATGTAATTATACCCATTAGCTTTTACATATAAAGTTAAAGCATGCAATATATTTGGATCAGACAAAGATAAAGTAAGGTTTGGTCTGACATTAAAATATACTGGGCCATAGGCTAAACTTGACTGCATAGCACTCATAAGAGACTGTTTCCAGTTGAGGTTTCTGGCATCTCTTAGGACAGTCATAAAGCTTTCAGGCAAGCCTTCTAAGGTTAATGGTTTAAAAGCAATTTGCACTAAACCTATATGCAAAAATTTGTAATGTAATTTTTGATACCTTTCGATATCATCGTCAGAAAATAACTGAATAGTTTTTTCCCGATTATCCATTTGGACTGACTCTTCAATAGTCTTAATAACATGACGATTTCGAAGATTTTCAAATATGCCGAAGTTATAAATTTCTTTTGTGGCTACAAATGGAATAGTCCATTTGTTAAGAGCATCAAACTGCTGAGGAAGTTCATACTCTTCCTTTCTAGCATTCTTAATAGTATGCTTATAATTTTTAAAAATATTCATTTTAAAATGAATACTGTCTAAGGATACTCTTAAATAGTTCTGGTTACAATTCAACAAGTGACAGGACTTATTGCAACAACTAGTTACTTGTTTGGGTTTTTTCAACGAGTGACCGGAATTGTTGCAACAACTATGTATGTGTTGGATATTTTCAACAAGTGTCACGGCTTGTTGCAACAACTAATAACTCGTGTCATGTTGAAAATTCATAGAGCAATCTCAAACAAGTAATAAATCTGTTGCAACAACTAAGTTACTTGTTGGGGTTTTTTCAATAAGTGACATGACTTGTTAGAGCAACTAGAATTTGTTGTTTGATTTTTTTCAACAAGTTGAAAGACTTGTTGCAACAACTTGGTAACTTGTTATTTTTTCCAACAAGTGATATGACTTGTTCAACAACTATGTTACTTGTTGCAACATATACTGTAACTGTTGTGAAAAATCGAGCAATTCTATATGTAGTCGAGCAAAATTGAGTGATCATTAGAGTCATTTGATATGAACTACTTGAATCAACCATATTTAGTGGTCAACAAAGTGATTCAATTATATATATATATATATATATATATATATATATATATATATATATATATATATATAGTAACATCCTCAATCAATTAGATAGTAATTTAATCAGGATAGATGATCAACTAAGTATAGTCGAGCTAAACGAATGATCATTGGAGTGATTTGATCGGAACTACTTGAATCAACCATATTTAGTAGTCAACAAAGTATTTCAATGATATTTAGTGATATATATATATATATATATATATCATTAAACAATTAGATAGTAATTTGATCACGATAAATGATCAACTAAGTGTAGTCGAGTTAAACGAGTGACGTTAGATTGATTTGATGTGAACTACTTGAGTCAATAATATTTAGTGGTTAACAAAGTGTTTCAATGATATTTAGCGTTCAATATATATCTAATGACATCCTTAATCAATTATATAGTAATTTGATCACGATAGATGATCAACTAAGTGTAATCGAGCTAAACGATTGATTGTTAGAGTGATTTGATGTGAACTACTTGAATTAATAATATTGTGTGGTTAACAAAGTGTTTCAATGTTATTTGATGTTCAATATATAAAAGTTTTGAAGCCCTTTTGGGTTAAAATGAGTCCTTTGCAGGGTTAAAAGTGAACCCTTTGCAAGGTTAAAAATGAATTTTGATTTTAAAGATGTAGCATCAGAATTTTTAAAAATATGGTTAAAACCTTTTCTCCACATGTAGTAGCTCGGACTTTTTATTCTTTCAAATTTGACAAAACTCTTCATTATCACAAAATTGGTTGCTCTTGATTTGAACCCACCTTGAACCATATATTCGACCTCGCTGAACCATTGACTCTGATACCACTTGTTGAAATAGAAAAAATCAGGGTGTCATGCGAAAACTAATAATTACAAACATTTAACGATGATAAATCAGATAATAAAAAACTATAAAAAAAGACTTATGATATGATGAGTTTGATTAATTGACCTACATATGGTAAAACTAATATAAAACTATTTTAAAACTATTGAGAGAGAAAATCTCTTCCTAAATAGAAATCTCTAAACGACTACATTGTGGATGTTTTTGTGTTCTGTCTAAAGAATAAAAGATCTTCTATTTATGGAAGTCCAAAACTTCTCCTACAAGAAAATGATAAATATGGTAGTCTTTTTCTACAAAGAAAATATTTTCCACCAAGAAATCATTTTTGAAGTAAAGCACATTTATGGTAGAATTCAAATAAGGTAGAAAATTCAGAACAAATCCTAACAAATCTCCCATTTGCCTGAATTTTCTGACAAATTAATCTTAATTCACCATCTTCATATAATCTTCATCACGGTTGCTTGACATGTTAAAAATAGAGCCATTGCGGGCTAATAGTATCGGAGCACTTTTGGGTTAATTTTTTTTGGAGCCCTTTCGGAATAAAAAGTATTGGAGCCCTTACGAGTTAAATATATTAAAGCCCTTTCGGGTTAAAATTGATCCCTTGGTAGGTAGGGCTGCACAAAAGTCGGTCCGGACCGAACCGGATCGAGAAATTCGGTCCGGTCTTCGGTCCTCATGTCTGAAGTTTTGGTTTTGGTCAAATTTATTCGGTTTTTTTATAATATATATAATTTCTAATATATATTGAATTATATAATTCCTAATATATAATATATATAATTCCGGGTCGGGTTCCGGGGCCAGGTTTTTTTAAAACAATTGAATTTTCAATACTGAAATTGACATTCTCGGACACATTACCACGAAATTTTTATGTTGAAATCTATTGTACATCGCGAGATATTTAGATTTGAAAAGGGGAAAACGTAACTATTTGGGGGAAAAGTGAAATTGAGGGGCAATATGGACATTTTTGGAGAAATCGGCCGAATCAAACTGCTTTAGCTGTTTGCCCACCCCGTATCGAAAAAATACGCGAAATAAAAAAAAAAGGTAAAACGGACGTCCGAGCGCAAAGTTATGACCATATAAAGTTTGATCAATTTACAATCTATATTTGATATGTCAATACGTCCGGTGGCGGGAGAAGTGGGAAATTTGGTGCATTCGGTCCGAAAAATCGGACCGGACCGAAAATGACCTGGACCGGATCGAGAAATTCGGTCCGGTCTTCGGTCCTAGTGATCTGGATTTTCGGTGTTCGGTCCGGTCCGATTCGATTTTAACCTTTTGTGCACCCCTATTGGTAGGGTTAAAAGTGAGCCCTTTGCAGGGTTACAAATGAGTCTTTTACAGGGTTAAAATAGGTTTTGATTTTAAAGATGTAGCAGCAAGATTTTTGAAAATATGATTGAAACTTTTTCTCCACAAGTAGTAGCTCAGACTTGTTCTTCTTTTCTAATTTGACAAATCTCTTCATTATCGCCAAATTGGTTGCTCTTGATTTGAATCCGCCTTGATCATGTCTTCGACCTCGCCGAACCATTGACTCTGATACCACTTGTTGGGATCGAAAAATCAGGGCGTCATGCGAAAGCTAATAATTGCAAACATTTAATGATGATAAATTAGATAATAAAAAAACTATAAAAAAGACTTATGCTATGATATGAGTTTGGTTAATTGACCTACATATGGTAAAACTAATATGAAACTATTCTAAAGCTATTGAGAGAAAAATTTCTCTCTAAACAGAAATTTCTAAACGACTACATTGCGGGTTATTTGTGTTCTGTCTGAGAATAAAAGATCTTCTATTTATAGAAGTTCAAAACTTCTCCTACAAAAAAATGATAAATATGGTAGAGTCCTTTTCTACAAAAAAAACTTTTCCACCAAGAAATCATTTTTGAAGTAAAACACAATATGGTAGAATTCAAATTAGATATGAAATTCAGAACAAATCCTAAAAAATGACATCTCTCTCCAAAAAATCATAACAATGATTTCAGAGTCAGGCCCAGGCCCGATCCGATATGGGCTCTTGAAAGAAAAGGGGCAGAATGCCCCCAGACCAACTGACCGGTCCCATCTCGATGGGAGGTGAATATGCCTCCGATCCATAAATGTGCACGCTCCATACCGGACAGAAGACCCCAGATAAAAAGAATGTCCGGATCTGGGCGTGAGAGGGTGAAGAGAAATGTACCACATCGGTGAGGAATGAGATCACTGAACTCCTTATAAGGCTTGAGCAATTCTTCTCCCTTTGAGCTAGCTTTTAGGGTGTAAGTTAGGCTCAATGCCTAATTTGACATGAAGCACATTGGAATCAAAAAGTACACATCCAAGCATCATCAAAGACCATGTACAAAGGGATTGCCAGATCAAAGTATATAACTATAAATAGGAGATTGAATAGTCAAGGGAGAGAATGGATACAAGGCCTTTATAGTACAAGTATACATAGAGTAGTTAGTAGATCATAGATAGATGTAGTTCTTGAACCTGAGATGTGATGTAGCCCTACCTGATAGGTATCAAAGCATCTTAAGGCCTGAATAGTTTTGAATTGTTGTTGTTTTCTTGTTATGGTGATTAATAAAGTTTTCCCGTTCACCAATATTTTTTTTCAAATTATCATTATTATGATATAGTAGTAGTTCACTCACAGTTTATCCATATTACAATAAATTAAAAACAGTTCATTGGCTACGTATCTTAAAAATTGTGTAAACAGAAGGGTATCAGTTGAATCTATTATGAGAGATAAAACATTATTTAGAACTTTCAACCAGTGGCCCATTAGCTCAGTTGGTTAGAGCGTCGTGCTAATAACGCGAAGGTCGCAGGTTCGAGACCTGCATGGGCCATAAGTTATTCTTTTTAATTTCTTAAAGCTAAAGATCGCTTTTAACAATTAACTCATCTATGTGGGGTCTTTAAACCTCCTAGAATTGAGAGCATTTGCAGGTTTAAAATTTTGATCCACACATAAAATAGAAAAAAAAAGATTGAGAAAATATAACAAAACAAAAATCAAGGCAACTACTCCCTCCGTCCCATATTAGTTGTTCACGGCCGGAAAAATTAGGGTTCCTTCGTGGAAAAAGAGGGAGCGGCCGAGGGAGGTAGGTGACTAGGGTTCCGACGTAGAAAAAAGGTGGCGGCCGAGAAGGTCTATCGGCGGCTAGGATAGGGTTTGTAGTTTTAGGCTACTGATACAATGAAGGAATATGTTTCCTTGATTTTATTAATGAATTGTTTACTAAAAATAGTTGTCACAAACTATTTGTCATTTTATAAGTTCAAGACACAATTAATTTTTTTTTCCATTTTACCTTTAGTATACTTTTGTCATTAATGAGGATGATACATAAATAGAGTAAACATTTAATGGAGAGAGAATAATTTAGACATAAATAAGGATAAGAGTAGTAAAATACCCTTCTAATTAATATTTCTTAATTGTCGTGTAAATAAAAAACGATAAATAATTTGAAATGGATGGAGTAAAGTTTTTCTATTTTATCGTTAACATTAATTATTTTTTGAAAGTAGTCAATATTGATTAAAATATAATTAATCGTAGAGATAAGAGTAATTGAAAGGAAAAGTGGATAAGTAATACAGTAAGACACCAGTATAATTTATAACTAAGTGATGAACAAAATAAAAGATGAGATCATGCTCTATTAATTGAACCCTATATTACATCCATCTAACTTTTAGAAGCCTGACCAGTAAGAATACCAATAACATACTCAAGCTCATCAGATACTTCTTTCATTGATGGCCTATTTTGCCTCCTTAAACAAGCTGCGGCTAAGTTTCCAAACGGAAAGAGAATAATCTCTTAATTATTTTTATTAATAAAAAAAAATATATATGATATGTAAAATTAATTAAGAAAATTAAATCTACCTTTTTCTAATATACTTCTAATAGATTTTTCTAATACAATACTAATATCATAATTACACTTGTTCACGAATTCTATAACTATGGTAAGTAACTATACAAAAATTGGTCCTTTGATATACACAGTTTGACAGTGTATATCACCTTCTTTCACACCCCTACAGTCATAGCGAGCGGTTGTCGTACGTTGAGCTAATAGAAAAGTATGTAGCCAACATGACTCAGACACCACATTGGCTACCCCTCGATGCTCAGCCTCCACACTGGATCGTTGTTGAGTCTATTTTTAGTACTATTTTAGAGTATGTTTTAGGGAGTTTTTCGTTGTCTTTTAATTATTTTATACAGTATTATGCGTGTTGTTTTGTGTTTTCAGGTTTTAAGAGATTCATAAAGAAATAAGTCGAATTCGAAGAGAACATGCGGTTATGGAGGACAAAAAAATGCACATCGAGTCCCAAGCAATCAGTCAAAGAGGTTCTGGGAAGCTCAGGAAGCAGTCTAAACAAAATCCAAACGAAAAAGGGTGAAGAGTCGCAGCGCTGCGAAGGAAAAGCCGCGGCTTGAGAAGCAGAAACTTCCGAGGGAATTAGAGTCGCGACGCCTGGTAGTTGCGCCGCGGCACTGACGGCGTCGGTGAGCGGAAAAACCTAAATTTTTACAATGGTAAAATGGTCTATTTAAGGGATTTTCGTGATATAAGCTTGGGGAGGCATTTTTCTGAGTGATATCACATTGGAGGCAAGAAACAAGAGGCCAAGGAGCAATTGGAGACACTTATTGTCCAAGTTATTTTTCTTTTCTTTTCTTAATTCAGTTCATGTTGGTTTTTAAGACAATTAGTTTTATTAGCATGTCTATGAACTAATTTCTTTATTAGGATTTTCCGTCAATTCACTTAAAACTCTATTATGAATTAATGCATTTCTAGTGTTTCTTCTTCATCTATCAATATCTATTTAACTTGTGTTTATTGAATGAGAACTAATTGGCTATTAGTTTTCATTACTTATATGATTTCAACTCAAGATCTGAAAAGAGAGATTTGAATATGCTATAGTTGATTAGACATAGGTTTAATCTTGAACGAGAGTATCACGATTGTCTGTGTAGCGTTTTAGGTTATTGATCTTAATCCTCCTATGTGTTTGAATTTATCATAGAAATATAAAAAATTCTCACTTAGGTTGAGTTTTTATATGTCCTAACCGGAATATAGACCACCTCAGTTAATCTGCTATTTTGCTAAGAAAAAAAATTGCTAGTCTTGCATTAGCGAATGATAGAGTAGATAGTTGATGAGATTGGAAATCCTAATTACCTTCATTATTGAGTTAAACTCCGTGTGTTTTCATTCTTATTTTATTCCTGCAAATTACTTTAGTTTGTTAATTCTTAGTTTAGAAATCCCAATCTATATTCGTTTACCAAATATAAACTAAAGATTAATTTGTTGGTAATTGATAATTCAATCTCTGAGGACGATACTCGATTTTATTGAATTATTACAAAATTGCGATACGTACACTTGCGTAGCATATAGAAATCTCGCAAATTTTTTTTGGCCCCGTTGTCGGGGACCGGAGTATTATCAATATCAAAGTAATTAATCTTATTTCTAATTTTGTTGTTCCTAGAACACAAATTTAACTTAATCTGCTATATTGTTTTTGATCAATTTTAGGGAGCTTTGTTTTGTGCGAAGCAGAAGAGAAGCAAACAACCTTGTCCCTCTGAATCCGGAGATTGAGAAAGCGTGCAAGCAGAACAGGAAGAACAAAAGAATAGTCAATTCAACATCATAATAATGGGTTGAATTGAGGAGTGCCAGCAGACATGATATAACAAGTCCAGAACCAAAGAGTTTTATGTAAATAAAAGAAAAAAAAGACAAGGATTAGTGTATGCTTAAATAATTTTGGATATGAATAATTGAATACTAAACACATGCGTATGTTTATAATGTATATCAATCACATAGGCTTAATCGGGTCAGCGCATTCAACAGTTCATAAAATATTATTGGGCTTTGACGGAATGCAGAAAACAAGCAGATAGGCCCACATAGGGCAACATATAAAAGAAACAAGAAGATAGGCACACTCAACAGTCCATTTTGTTTATAAAGTTTGTGTTTATTAAAAGTAGTTTGGCCGAAATAGTTTCTGCATGATGACAATACATTTAGACATCTAACATGCATAGTTCTCGGCTTTCCAAAAAAACAGTAACAGATGAACAAGGTGTGCTAGGGGGAAATGAGAAATGTAAAGTCAGAGAGCATGTGACATAGCATTAGGGTCCCAATTCTTATCTTTAGAAGGAGAATAAAACTATAGAGCTACGGGCACAAGATGATTTCGACTTGACCAAACATATATGTATCTGGATATCCCAACAAGTTAGTATAAATAGATAACTAACTCATGAGGCATGTTTCATGATGTGGACATAAATAACAAGGCATGGTATGTCAATGACCATTAAACACCAAATTATCAAATAAGATCCTAAACAAAACATTACTTCTAAATTGACATGCTCAACAGTTAATTCCATAGTCTCAAATGGCAACTAATCCATTTAATTATACGTATAAGCACATAACAACTGCTAGTACTGGCCCAAACACATTAATAATCACAGCTATGAACATTAATAGCAATCAATGTTAACTAAGCATGCTTAGCAATTAACCTAATAAACACGAACATCCATTGATATCAACTTAACACATGCTTAATCAGTCATACAAAATACATATCATACACAATAATATCAAACGAAATCTAAGACTGAAAGGATAATGATTTTACATTCTCCGGGTAGCGAACCGAGGCGGCGTTTCGACCCGTCGACCCACTTGGAGGATTTGCTACGCGATTTGAATGAAGCTTTGAACGATTTTGCTTCTGAATTTCTTTTTTATGCTATCGAGGTCCCTTTTCTTAACAAAATAGCTCTCTATTTATAGCCCCATTTCTAAGGTTTGAAAAGATAGCAAGAAATCTCTAAGATTCAATTTCGGTTTTCGATTTTGGTAAGTTTGAGACATGATTCTCGATTTGATTTTGGACCAGAAACGGTAAGGCTTGAGAGGTGATTTTGGAAACGATTTTGGTACAGTTATGGTAAAGAATGACGCAATTTTTGGGATGATTTGGGGTTGATTCGGGGCGATTTGAGAAGA
This sequence comes from Przewalskia tangutica, assembly GCA_029844215.1. Taxonomy (NCBI): domain Eukaryota; kingdom Viridiplantae; phylum Streptophyta; class Magnoliopsida; order Solanales; family Solanaceae; genus Przewalskia; species Przewalskia tangutica. Next base: position 9,659,910 of record CM056739.1, on the reverse strand, counting down.
TTTGGGGTTTCGGTTTTGGGGCGATTTAGGGTACTGATTTCAGGGATTTTGGTGACTCCGTTATGGTAAAAATGATGGGGAGGGAGTAGATTGTAAAAAGACAGGATTCTCCAGCGAGAATCCGGCGGAGATTCGGGGAGTGTAGGGTTTCGTGGGTTTTTGTTTTTGTTTTTTAGGTCTTGAGAGGGTGTTGGACGAAATAAAGAGAGTTTGGGCTGTGAATTTTTGGGCCGCGGGTACTGGTTCGAGATTTGGGTTGTGGGTTGTGGTTTAATGGGTATTGGTCTTGGATGAAAAATGAATGGGTAATGGGTAATGGGTATTGGGCTGTTGAAATGGGGGAAATAAAAGGGAATTAGGTTGCGGATTTGGGCAAGGGAAAGGCTGGAAATATTTTGGGCTTTGGGAATTTTATTTTCGGTTAGGTTTTAGGTGTTTAAAAATAGTTTAATTTTACCGATAAATAATCGGAGGAGAGGGACACAATTAGGTGTCAACAACTTGTCCCTTTTTGGATGAACACAATGAAAGGGTTTTCGGACAAAGACGTTGAATTGTAGCCAATTTTGTGCTAATTTGTCAGAATTAGAATAAGATTAGTGAATGCATGGGTAAACAAAATTTTTAAGAAGAAGCAGAGTTTTCTGATGCCGAAGAATTGAAAGCAAAGCTGACACAAATTCAAAAATGTATCCCAGTGTCGGATTATGATGACGCTGGGTTATTGTGATGCTAGAAAATTAAAGGTAAAACTGACGCTGATTCAAAATTTGTTCCAGTGTCAAATTATGATGACGCTGGGTTACTGTGATGCTAGAAAATTAAGGGCCAAGGCAGATGCGGATTCAAAAAAAATTCCCAGTGTCGAATTATGATGTTACTGGGTGACTGTGATGATAGAAAATTAAAGGTGGGCTGACACAAATTTAAAAAATTTCCCAGTGTCGAATTATGATGACACTGGGTTATTACGATGTTGCGGAATGCTGAAGGAGAGTGGATCATCGTTCGAAGCTGCTTTTTCCTTTTGTTAGGAAGTTTGGCTCCCCAACAAATTGCATCAGTTCGCTGTAAGAGATAGTTTCACGTTGTGCTCCTGCTCCTGTAAAATAGGACTCCTGTAGGTTAAAGCTTAAGAAAAAAAATTAGTGCATAACTGTTGAGACAAAAATGATAAAGTATGAATATATGAGAAATGTGATCCTGTGAGTCGAAATGTCGTCTATGTGCAGACGTAATGTGTTGGAGGTATCGTAGTTGCAGATAATGATGACGTCGATGTTGATGGCATCATGGTGTTGACAATGCTGATGGCGTCATTAGGTTGACGTGATGGTATGCCGTCTTGTATGGAAGAAATACAAATGATGTCTTGTATGGACGTTGTCGTCTTGTATGGACAGAATGCAAATGATGTCTTGTACGGATGTTGTTGTTTTGTATGGACAGAATGCAAATGAAGTATTGTACGGATGTTGTGCGTTTGTGACCTGCCTGGGTTAAAAATAGCTGAGCTTTACTACCTGATTAGAACTTTGATGACTTCTACTGTCCTTCCGATCGCTGCTAATATGAAAAACCTATCTTATCAAGGCGACCAGATGAGTGTATTTCATTACATGTAAAAATAAGGAGCATAGTTTCCCAATGGTGTTTAGTGACAAATGTGTTTAAATGCCTCTAAGGGTGTTTTCTCCTTGAGGTCGATGGTGCATCTAAGGGTATTTCCTCCATTAGGTCGAAGATGCCTCTAAGGGTATTTCCTCCTTGAGGTCGGGGGTGCCTCTAAGGGTATTTTCTCTATAAGGTCGAGGGAGCCTCTAAGGGTATTTCCTCCCTGAGGTCGGGGGTGCCTCAAATGGTATTTCCTCCCTGAGGTCAAAGGTCCCCTCTAAGGGTATTTCCTTCCTGAGGTCGAATATGCCTCTATTAACCTGAAAACCTGCATTCAAAGGAATTGGTGAGTTTGGGAACCTACTGGGTTGAAATGGCATCGTTATCTGGACGTTGTGCATTTGTGAACCGCATGGGTTGAGATGTTGTCCTTGCACAGACACGCTGAATGCTGCAAATGCTGAAATGACGTCCCTGCACAGATGTTATACGTTTGTAAACCGCATGGATTGCAATGATGCCTTTGATCTGGATGTTGTGCATTTGTGAACTGCATAGGTCGCAATGATGTCTTTGTTTATGCATTGTGCGTTTGTGATCCGTATGGCTGAAGTGTGATTCTGTGACCGAGCTGATGTGCTGGACCTTATTACGAAATTTAAACTTTGATTGTTGCTGTATTTTCTGCTTCTGCTAATTATGAAGAACCTGCGCTCAAAGAAAACTTGTGAGTTTTGGAGGGGGCGGTCGATTCGTATTGACTTTGCAGCTTTGATTCTTGATGCTCGGGCGCCTAGCTTGTTTGGACCTGTAACCCCTGTCTGATTTCCTGCCTTGGCTAGCTGTTAATGAAAACACTTATTGAAAATAGATTGCTTGTGACAAAGTGTGTATTTTAATAAAAGTTTTTGTCGGATTTTCGAATATTGACATGCAGTGAAACTAAATGAACATCTTATCCAAAATAAAAAATTTGTCCCAGTTTTAAGCATGCAAGGGTGCTTGGTCTAAACGAGTCTTGTGGGGGGGTTGTTTGTCTATCATATCAAGGTAACTAAAAGTGTGTATTTTGTTATTGCAAAACAAGTGGAGGAAATATTCTAATGGTGTAACCGAGACCGATATAGGTTGTCTATGTATCCCAACGAGGGAATCAGGTCATAAAGTAGTTCGTTACAAAGGGAAGAGGACTGTAAGTTTTTTTTCTAAGAATGGGACCGAAGTAGAAATGGTCGCCTACGTATCCCACCAAGGGAATCAGGTCATGACGTAGTTCATTTTACAAGTAAAAGGGGATTGTCAAGTTTTCTAAAAATGGGACAGAATCCGAAGTGGCCGCCTATGTATCCCGCCGAGAGAATCAGGTCGTAACATAGTTTCGATAAGCAAAAATAGGGATTTTAAGGTTTCCAAAGGCGGGACCGAAGCCTTTGTGGCCGCCTACGTATCCCGCCAAGGGAATCAGGTCATAACATAGTTCTGAATTACGAGCGAGATGAGACAAAATATGTTAAACTAACTATGTATTTTTTAGATTCTCTGAGGACCAAGACAGGGGTACAAGTCCAGTTGTTCAAAATGTCTATTTGCTCTGCATCTCAGATGGTCGGTTCTTCAGCGGGATCATCCCGGATCACATTGTAGTTCTATTTTTTTTTCCAGTAATGAGAAGACTTTTGAGTCCTTCCATGCGGTTTTCTGTATCGTCTTCTTTTGATTCTGGCGCAGTGCATGTTTTGATGAATGACTGATTCAGGCGGAACATGCTCTGGCAAATGAGCATCTCTCTTCTTTTGGATATTGGTCGATGATTCAACCTTCTTCCTTCTTTGGACTGACACAACAGTCCATTTCACACTGCCTTATCCTTCTATAGTAACCATGTTCACATGGGCATTGTTAGGATTTGGTAAAGGGTTGTTGTTTACATTAGGGGGAGCTCCTTTCAGTTGGATGACTCCATCTTTGATCAATTCCTTAATTTTGTCTCTGAGGGTAAATAAACTTTATATGTCGTGTCCAGCAACTCCAGAGTGGTATGCACAATGTTTAGTTTTATCGTGTCCTCTAGAAGTAGGATTGGGGATATTTCTTGGGATTGGCTGGAGTATACATACGACCCTCAATCTCTCATATAGTTGGGGTATAGGTTCAGCTAAATGTGTATAGGCCTTGACAAGCCCTCTTTTGTAGTTTGTGTTGGGTCTGTGTGCGTTTAGTGGATGGATTTGTGGCCGGGGTATGCTATATATTGGCTGAGTATGATAAACAGGGTATGGATCATGTGAGTGTAGATAGTAAGGCTAAGAATTTTGGGTGTTTTGGTCATAGTAAGAAGGTTTTGATGATGGGTTCTGGTAGGTTGACATTTGGTTTGGCCTACGTTCCTGGATTGTCATGATATGGGACACTCCGTCTCCCTTCTTCGAGTCCAATTAGATTGCTTTACTCGTTGCTTGTAATACTGCTAAGTTTGTGATTCTCCCTGTTTTGATACCCTCTTATATGAAGCCCCCATTCTCACACCTTCGGAGAAGCTCTGCCCTATAACGCTTATCATTCTCTCATAGTACGTTGCATCTTTCATATATTGCACAAAGAGAGTAGTCATTTCACTTTCTGTCATCGGGGGTTGAACTTTGGCTGATTCTGCCCTCCACCTCATGGCGTATTCCCTGAACGTCTTTGTGGATTTCTGTTCTAACTTCTTCAAGTAAAACCTATCCAAGACTGTGTCAGTATTAAATCTAAACATGTCCACGAAGTCTCGTGCCATTGCGCTCCAACTATGCCAACTTCGTAGATTCTGGCTAGTGTACCAGTTGAGGGCTTCACCTGTCAAGCTTCTTACGAACAACTTCAAAACTAGGCTTGATCTTTGCCTACTCCGACCAATTTGTCGCAATATGACCTTAAATGGGCATGAGAGTTTCCTTTCCCGTCAAATAGGTCAAACTTCGGCACTTTATAATCGGCATGTAATTCGACATCGTGGTGCATGCAAAGATCCTCATACTTGAGCCCCTCATGCTCTTTGCTCATTTGAATGTTTTTGAGTGCTTCCTTTAGGCGGTGTATTTCCCTGCCATAATTTTATTCATCTGGATCCTCACCTGTCTTTTCATTTTCTTATACTGATCAGCCTCCAGGGGAGGTAGGTTTGGTATGGTGGTAGAAAAGGGTTGGGCTTCCATTTCACATATCGGTGGCACATATTACTTGTTCTGTTTAGCTATATGTGTCGTCGGCATTTGTTGAGTTGCCTGGTAATTTTGGGTGAGTGGGATATTTTGGACGAGTGGGTAGTTTGGGTAAGCAGGAGGCATATATGGAGGTTGGGAGGGATATAGTATCATTTTGTGGTTGGCTTTGTGGGTGTGGATTATTGGGCTTTCGAAGTTGGTCAATCTCATTCTACATGATTGCCATCTGTTACAATAATTGGGCAAGGAATTCCTCTTGGATGGTAGTATTTCCCTTTTCTGATTTTTCCGGTTCATCTCTTGGAAGAGCGACAAGTCCCAAGTCAGTTTGTTCGAACGAAACTGAATCAATCATTTTACTGGATGATCGTGCTTTTGATTTTTGTGGAGTGGAGATGTTCTGCCAGTCAACGTGAATCAACATTTGGGGGAATAAGCTAGACAAAAATAATCCTTCTTAAAAATGAAGCAAATCAAGTTAGTATAATATGGGTAAATATTACCTTAAATAATATGTACAGAGTTGTCAGCGACGAAGCAAATTGCATGCAAAACAAGTGCACGCTCTAACCTGTTTGGGACCTCTTTTATGCCAGAGGTGGGCGTAAACGCCACATATGCAAAATTATAATAAATAGGTCCAAGCCATTGGATTGAGATGCCTCGTTTGGAAATAAAGCTAAAGTTTATTGAAATAACAACAACAATAATCCTAGGACTAAATTGTGTTTATACAAATGCGAAAAAATAAGAGAAAACATGAATTTACATTTTCATCTTTGGCTTGGATACATTTATCACAATCATGCAACACATAATATGCTGATTTGGTCGTTTGGGTCGTGGGACTCATTGACCGGTTTGGTGTTTTCATAGCTGTGGAGACGATATCAAGGATCGACCCACCTAAGGTAAATGCATGCATGCCTTAAGATAAAGGGTGGTATAGCTCTATCCTAAATTTGCTAAGATTTGGATTAATAGACGCAATGTTCCCGAGCGGACTACTGGAGTGAGAAGGCTACGCGGCCGACCAGACGAACCGGCCAACTCCGCGCCTGCGCCAACTCTCCTAAGATTTGGGTATTTGAAAAAAAAATGCGGGTGCGCAAAGCATACCTCGCGTGTAGTGTGTGATATTGTGAATTTTCCGTAAGGGAGGAAATATGAGCGAAATGCCTTTTAAGGAAAGCGGTAAAAAAAGTAGCAATTAAAGCAGTTAAGCATACAAAATTAAAATCAAACAATTTAAAGCACTAGAACAAATAAAGCAAAAATGAAATGCAATAAACCTAGGTCTGCTATGGTTAAGAACCTGATTATCCCCAGCGGAGTTTCCATACTGTCTGTAACGACCCGTTTGGTCGTAGCACTTTAAAACTATGAAAAGGGTATGAGATTACATGGTATTTATTTATATGATTTTTAATATATGAAATATGCATGAAATTAGTTAAGTGAGTAAGTGGGCCAAGCCTAATACCCTCTTCGTTGGGCACGTTAATTACAAAAGAAAAGGGGGAGGGGGAGGGGGAGGGGGGGGGGGGGGGCGAATGCAGCATGCATCAGAAACAAAGAAAAAAAAACCTATTAGCTAAAAGAGGAGAAAAAGAACGGCAACAACTAGGTTAGAAGAAAAGAAAATACCTCCGTAGCCGCTAGTTCCTTGTTCTTCTAGTTCCTTGTCTTCGTCTTAACCCACCAGGGAAGTAGCAGCCCTGAACATCACCACACTACATAAAATTTATAGTCAAATTCAGAGGTTCTACGCAAAAGGGAGGCATTAGTTTGATTGTTTGTGACACCCGCTCGACATTGAGGTAGGTTACGGTTTACTTTAGTTAGACTTTGATTAGAAAATCGTATGTAGATGTAGGAAGTGACAGGGATAGGATGATAGGCTTTCGGGCATGAAGTGTCAGCACCGCGGTGCCATTCTGCAGGACCGCGGTGCCGAATGTTCAGAGGGGCTACAGAAATTTAGGGACCGCGGTGCCGAAAGGGCTTGTCGCCATATGTGTTATTTTCTGTGATTATCACATGGTTGTATCTCCGTCGCATACTAGCTCACTCGTCACGGTTGTTGACACCCAATTTTGACCCATCTTTTAGTCATTTCTTGCAACTTTAAGTGTTTTAGGATACCGCATTTTAATCACCATTTTTTGGCATTTTTGTATATTTTTTACCTAACATTCTATGTTGTTTTATTTTTTGTAAATTGGCATCATGTTTTTACTTTTAATTAGGTATTAAACATTTTTTTCAAATATTGTATTTTTATTACTATTACATCGGCATTTGCATTTTAATAATTTTGCATCCTTTTAAATAATTTTTCTGTTAAATAATTAATCTGTTTTGCATTTTTGTCAAACCAATCCAGTCCAAGGCACAATCTGGACCAGTCCAATCCGCCAAACTGAGGCCCAATACACCTTTCATCTTTTCCCTCCAATACCCAATACCCAATACCCAAAACCCTAAACCTAAATACCCCCTATAAATAAAAACCTTACCCCCCCATTTAAAAAAAAAACCTACCCCAGCCGCACAACATAACCCTCACCAACCCCAACACTCAGCCGACATCTCTCCCTATACCTCTACCATCCCTCTCTCTAATCCCTCACCTTTTCTCCCTGCAACTCCCGTCGCCGCCGCCACCCCCCCCCCCTCAGCCGCATAAACCTAAGACCTACCCCTCATTCCCTATCAGCCGCACGTTTGCCTATCTCCTCTCTATACTTACCCCTTTTCTACCCTCACCTCCACTTCACCTTGCAGGAAACCCAGCCGGCGAACCCCCTCTCTCACACTCACCAGCTCTCTCTATCTTTATCTGAACTAAGCAACATCACCCTCAACAGCCGCAACACAACCCTAAACAAAACCTCAGCCGCAGCAACCCTAAAAGCCCCTCTCCCTTTCATTTTTTTCCCTCTCGTCGCCCGTCGACCACCACCACTGGAACGCCACCCTATGCGAACCACCACAGTTCGAGCCCACATCGTCGAACACCCATCGTCGGAATCCCACCAGACCACTGCGGTGGCGTTGCTCCGGTATTCTTACCTTCGAAGCGACACCGCCACCCTTCCATTTGTTTGTTTGAAACTAGTCGGAGTTTGAGCTCCAGTGACTCTACTGGTTGTTCTCTGGTTCTATCGCGATTATATTTTGTGGTTATTGGACTAACTTTGTTCTCTTTGGTTATTTTCGCCACTGTCGCCTTACTATACTGTCTGGCGACCTTGCTTTTGTTTTCCGGCGTGGTTGTGATTATATGGTTGTGGGTTTTCCGGCGAACCGCGGTTGTTGTGATTTCACCACTTCTTGGCTGCTGCTTCTTTATTTGACAGGCTAATTTTTGGCACCTTCTCTCTTATCTGATTTTTGCACTGTATTTTTCGGTGATAACATATCCGGCGAACTATGTTGCTGTTGCTTCTAATGTTTCGCTGATCATCTGTATTTGCTATATTGTTGTTACATTACCACTGTTTTATTGTTCATTGGGTTCTGGACTGACTTTTGGACGATTTTTCTCTTTTATTCTTTTTATTAAATTGATTTGAACATGATACACACTTGATTGGCCAATGAAAAAGTTATCCATCGATTTTTGAGGCCTCCACAATTGCAAAGACGGAAAATAAAACAAATGAAGCTTTCTGGGCAATGAAAATTTCTTCCACTTACACCGGATAACCAACATGCGCTGGCAGGGCGAATTCTCGCAGCCACACTTGTTTAGGCTGTCCCACTTTATATTTTTTATATCTGAGCTCTCTGTGTTTAAAACTATTATTGTTTTGGCGCGGATCTGAAAGTTTTATTTATCTTATTATTTTTAGCAATATTGGTCGATGAAGGAATCTCCGTCTGATTTCCAAGGCCTCCCATGTACAAAGACGGATTTATTTTTGGCTTTACTTATTAATTCTTGTTATTGCTTTTAAAATTGTTTATTTTATTACTAACACTTTTACTAAGTGTTTATGCAGGTACCCGGATATCATCTTGTGCAGAAGACCTAAAAAGGGCTAAAGATGTCCCAGAGTTTTATCTTACGTCGCATTTAATTTTAGTTTTATTATTCTGTATTGCATTTTATTTTAATTGTAAATTATGTAAAATGCTTAGAATAGGTAGAATAAAAGCCAATATATAATTAACCTAGGTTTGAACGGATAACCGCAAGTTAGCGGATCTTAAAGGATGTCTAACCCCTTCCCTTTAGGATAATAAAGAACCCTGATCGAGAATCTCATTAATTTCGCAGATCATTAAATGGAGATTAATTGCAGTATTTTTATTGCAATAAATCAAGTGTCCTAATTCACTTAAATAATTAGGTGGCGACTCCTCAAAATCAGCATTATTGCTCCATCCAGGGAACCGCGCCAAAGAGCAACGTTGCGGATATCGTTCAGACCCCGAGGTCGAAAACGGGCGCGACAACGGTAAAAAGGAATTGTAATATTGATATTGAACATAGGATAGTGATATGACTTGTACTTGTCGATTGTATATTAGTGATATGTATTGAGACTGATATCATGCCTGACATACTTTCCATATTATTTTTGTGATGATGGTGAGGTGAGTGAATGAGGGACTCTGAGGTTTTTGCCGGAGATTGAGAGGGGTTGATAGCCTCCGAGGTTTATGCCGGAGAGCACGAGTGGTACATGGACTTCGCGGGTCCCCCATGGGTCATGTCTTTGAGGCACTGCCCTTAGCATGTGTGTACGTAAATGGAGTGAGAGAGGTGACCATTGCATTGTGTTGTATTCATCCACTCGTATATTTGACTGCTCGTCTGGCGAATTATATTTGTCTTGGTTGATTTCATGATTTCTTTACACTCTCCTTGTATATGATATGTGACCATACCTATTGCTCTATGTGCTACTTGTTTATTTCAACTTCTTCATGCGTTATCTAATCATTGTCGGCCTATGATGCTTACCGGTACAAGTGTTATACTGATACTACTCTTGTTGCACTTTTGTTGAGTGCAGAGTACGATCCAGGTTCCAGTTCTACGCCCCGTGGCTGATCCTCAAGGGTGACATCTTTCAGTCATTCAGGGTAAGCTACCTGGTCATCTGTGGCCCCTGAAGGGCCTCTTAGTTAATTCCATTTCCTTTGTTATTTGACAGACATCATGTAGCCTTCGGGTATATTTCAGGCTTCTATTTCAGACCATGTTTAGCGCTTTCGCCTACTCGGGGGAATAGTGTAGGTGCCACCACGACTCGTGAATTGGGTCGTGACACTGTCGCGCCCATTTTTTACCGCAACGTATTTAGTGATACCCCTGGATTAAAAATGTGAAATGCTAAAAGGGGTTCGAGAAGTCGCCACCTAATTATTGGGGTGAATTTGGACACCTAAATGTTAACACAATAATGTCAACATTAACTCCATTTAATGGTCAGCAAAACTTATGTGAGATTCTGATTAAGGGTTCTTTATTATCCTAAAGGGAAGGGGTTAGGCACCCTTCAGGATCCGCTAACTTACGGTTATCTGGTCAAACCTAGGTTAATTATGTTAAAATGCATGTTTTGAAAAATATGAAGTAAAAGGATGTTTACAAATAATTATTTAAAAGATGTATGGTATTGCTTGTAAATGCATATAAGGATTTACATGTCAGAAAGTATATGCTTATTGTAAATTAATTTTGATGAAAATATACATTTCATATGATTTGTAAAGTATTTGTTTTACAACTGATAATAAGAAAGAAAAATAGATTACTTTGTAATTTGATAATAAGAAGTCTATTTTTACTAAAAATAAAAGAGTCTATGATGTTAAGAGTTTGTGAGAAAATCAATTTGTTATGGATTCAGTCCGAAATAATACCTTAGCTACGTAAATAGATATGCAAATGAAAAATGATTAACTTGTTTAGTAAAGTTTTAAACATGCATGACAGACCTAGAATAAGAGGGGCACTACCTATCCTATTTATCAATTCAAATCATAATTATCTTAAATATCCTAATGATTGTGCAAGATTGAATAATTAATTACAACAAATAAATGGGGGCGGGCTTTAGAGAATCAGAAAGACGACTAGAGCGGATGACATTGTCCTTCCGCCCTATTAGTTCTGGAATCCTGAAGCAGGAATGCAAGAAATGTGGATGCGGATCTTATGATGAGTCTCGTATTGAGACTCTTTGTTGCTCCCAATGCGTTTTATGCAAATAAAAGAAAAAAAAGATAAGGATTAGTGTATGCTCAAATAATTCCAGATATGAATAATTGAACACTAAACGCATACGTATGTTTATAATGTATATCGATCACATAGGCTTAATCGGGTCAGCGCATTCAACAGTCCATTAAATATTATTGGGCTTTGACAGAATGCAGAAAACAAGCAGATAGATCCACATAGGGCAACATATAGAGAAAAACCGCATATAGGCACACTCAACCGTCCATTTTGTTTATAAAGTCTGTGTTTATTAAAAGTAGTTTGGCCGAAATAGTTTCCGCATGATGACAATACATTTAGACATCTAATATGCATAGTTCTCGGCTTTTCAAAGAAACAGTAACAGATGAACAATGTGTGCTAGGGTAAATGAGAAAGGTAAAGTCAGAGAGCATGTGATATAGCATTAGGGTCCCGATTCTTATCTTTAGAAGGAGAATAAAACCATAGAGATACTAGGATTTCGACTGGACCAAACATATATGTATCTGGATATCCCAACAAGTTAGCACAAATAGATAACTAACTCAGGAGACATGTTTCATGATGTGGACATAAATAACAAGGCATGAATCACTACAGTGGTATGTCAATGACCATTAGACACCAAATTATCAAATAAGATCCTAAACAAAACATTACTTCTAAATTAACATGCTCAACAGTTTCCCATAGTCTCGAACGGTAACTAATCCATTTAATTATACGTATAAGCATATTACAACTGCTAGTACTGGCCCAAACACATTAATAATCGCAGCCATGAACATTAATAGCAATCAATGTTAACTAAGCATGCTTAGCAATTAACCTAATAAACACGAACATCTATTGATATCAACTTAACACATGCTTAATCATTCATACAAAATACATATCATACACAATAATATCAAACGAAATCTAAGACTGGAAGGATAATGATTTTACATTCTCCGGGTAGCGAACCGAGGCGGCGTTTCGACCTGTCGACCCATTCAGAGGATTTGCTACGCGATTTGAATGAAGCTTTGAACGATTTTGCTTCTGAATCTCTGTTTAATACTATCGAGACTAATGAAATGCAAAAAAAAATAAAAAGAGTTTAGAGTGTTCTTTTCTGTTCTTCACTGATGTTCGACTGATGTCCGATGGATGTTTTGACTGCGAAAGAGGTCCTTTTTCTTAACAAAATAGCTCGCTATTTATAGCCCGATTTCTGAGGTTTGAAAAGTAGCAAGAAATCTCTAAGATTCGATTTCGATTTTGGTAAGTTTGAGACATGATTCTCGATTTGATTTTAGACCAGAAACGGTAAGGCTTGAGAGGTGATTTTAAAGTGATTATGGGAACGATTTTGGCACAGTTATGGTAAAGAATGAAACGATTTTTGGAATGATTTGGGGTTTATTCGAGGCGATTTGAGAAGATTTGGGGTTTCGGTTTTGGGGAGATTTGGGGTACTGATTTCAGGGATTTTGGTGACTCCGTTATGGTAAAAATGATGGGGAGGGAGTAGATTGTAAAAAAGACCAGATTCTCCGACGAGAATCCGGCAGAGATTTCGGCATTGGCGACGATTCGGGGAGTGTAGGGTTTCGTGTGTTTTTTTGTTTTTGTTTTTTAGGTCTTGAGATGGTGTTGGACAAAAATAAAGGGAGTTTGGGCTGCGAATTTTTAGGCCGCAGGTACTGGGTCGGGACTTGGACTGTGGGTTGTGGTTTAAGGGGTATTGGGCTTGGATGAAAAATGAATGGGTAATGGGTATTGGGTTGTTGAAATGGGGGAAATAAAAGGGAATTAGGTTGCGTATTTGGGCAAGGGAAAGGCTGGAAATGTTTTGGGCTTTGGGAATTTTATTTTGGGTTGGGTTTTAGGTGTTTAAAAATAGTTTAATTTTATCGATAAATAATCGAAGGAGAGGGACAAAATTGTGTGTCAACAACCGGACCATGACTTGGGGCTGAATTGGGTGAATTTTGAGAGTTTTTGGGAGATGGTACGGACTGGCTAGCACGCAGTGGGCCTACTGGACCATTTCTGGAAACTAACGTCGGAGGCGCCGCGGTCCAGGGTGGCGGCGCCTACGTTGCAGTGGCTACTGGAAGTTAGGCGACGCGACGTTTCCCCGAAGGGCTGCGGCGCTGACGACGATGGTAAAACACTTTGGCTACTGGATGGTAGGAGTCGAGGGGCCTCCCCGAAGGGCCGCGGCGCTGACGATGGGTTACGAGACATATCCGAAAAATGATGGATAATATAGGGTGAGATATCATCATCCAAAAAATTATACGAACTAGGCACGAGATTTTCTACTTTAGAAAATGGAAATTGGGACTCATCAAAGATAACATGACAACAAATAATGATTCATTTAGATGACAAATCAAAGCATTTATAATCACTGTGATTTGACGGATAACCCAAAAACACACAACGGGTAGAACGTGCCTGAAGTTTATTAATTGTGGTGGATGGAAAGAGTGGATAACATAAGCACCCAAAGACCCTAAGATGTGAATATGAAGGAGTCTTATTATATAAAATTTGAAGAGGGGACGAATATGTCAAACCTTTAGAAGGAAGAATATTAAGTAGATATGTGGTCATTTGTAGAGCATGATGCCAAAAAAACGGAGGGACGGAAGAATGAACCAATAAGGTTCGGATAATGTTATTAATGATACGAATTTTACGTTCAGCTTTTCCATTTTGTGAAGACGTATGAGGACAAGAAAAATAAAAATTTATCCCATTGTTAGCACAAAACTCCCGAAAATCCCTTGATTATTCTTATTGATGAAAGACATATTTATACAAGTTACAATAAGAAAATCCTTTTCCTTTTTTACATCTAAATATCTATTCTATATGGAGACTAACTATACAATTATGGTAATAAACCCTACTAATTAAGGAACAAAACTAAGTCTAATATATACCAAATATACAATAGAATAAGGTTGTTGGTTGGACTGGCATTACCAAGCCCGTGATGGGCTTTCTCAGCTGGCCCATATATTTAACATTTATCAATATGTTATATATATTAGTATATTTCCAGTATATTATATTGTCAATATTTTATACAATCTAAATATTCCATTAATATGGTATACATATATATTATGTTTATATATTTTTATATACTGAATATAAAACTTATATATACTATTTAAATATGTAACCAAACAAAATAATTATATATATAATTTAAGTATGTGCAGTATATTTAATATATAATATATCATTTATCACATACACCACTAAATTAAAATAGAAAAATACACAAAAACAACAATCCATTTTATAATATGTTAATTTAATATTTGTAATAGGAAAGTTACCCTTTCCACAATCGTTGTTAGCTGAAAGGGGGCTATGGAACAATAAAAATATAAAATAAAATAAACTCGAATGTCAATTCTGTTTTCGAATGTCGGAAATTATATCGTCCGACACCAGTAACAACACTTTAGCAGAACAGAAAACTATGAAGAGTAAATGCATAGGGTTTTTAAAGAACACAAAGGTTTTAAATTTTCATAGAGTCCGACACCAGTAACAACACTTTAGCAGAACATAAAACTTTGAAGAGTAAATGCATACGATTTTTAAAGAACACAAAGGTTTTAAATTTTCATAGGTTATATATTATATACAAATATATAAATTCCTTTCTTTACAGATTTACAAGACAAAACAGAAAGGATTAAAAGTTGAAGTCGCAGATGCCTTCTGCCTGAAAAATCTAACTAAGTAGACATAGACAACCTCTCATTATAATCGCTCCATACAAAACTATTCTAGAATCTAAACAACAATCGTAATGTTTGACAGAATGTTGTCAACACACTGGTGAACCAGATTTCTGAGATGAAATCTTGAGAGCTCTCTTAGTTTTTTTACTTTCTGGTTCTGAATATTTATTCTCTGCAGTAGCCTCTCTATTTATAGTAGAAAGTTTTTCTTGAATTGCTCATCGATCGGTTGTGGAAGTTGAGGGAAAGGTGGACTGCTGGTGGGATTGGTTAGAGAATATCAAGGAGTAATAATCTCAACATATTTGGCTTGATCCTCACGACAAGCAACAACTTTTGACTTAGTCCTCACTCATTTTTTACCAGCTCCTTTTTAGCTTGCCATGTCATTTTTACCTCATAGTAATGTTTACACTACATCACGTGAAATAAGGAAAAATCTGTTTAGAAAATGTTGGTCTGAATGTTGTGCAACATTTATCTCAACATACTTACACATTCATATCAATAGTTGAGGAGATATGTTGGGTCAAATGTCATAACACTAAATCCAACATTAATAATCTTTCCATTTTTGTATTTCTTCACAAAACTCATTAAAATGTAAAGTTGACTTAGGATGTTGTCACAAATGTTGTCCGACATATGTGATCAATAATTTCAAGGTCATGCTCCCCCTTAACCTGTGATGGCATACAAGCAAACATGTGTATACCGATTCATAGGATTAGAAAAGAAAAAAAATATGAGCACACATATCATCCAATATATACAAACCACAAATAGAAATATTCATTGTCAACAATTATAGATATCAATCTACTAAAGATCCTCATACAACATCGACAACAACAACAACTCCCTCCTTGCTCATCATACAACAACATCTTCTAGTAGCTTTCTACTCCTGCATAACAGCTTTAACTTTCCCTGCACATCAACCTTTAGCTTCCTTCATTCTTTAGTTTCCTCCCCCTGCATCAGCATCATCTCCCCTTTTTTTGTGAAGAAAGTAGTATCATGAAATGGTCTTTAGCTTCTATCAGGGCATTTCTTGCACATCAACCTCAGAAATCTGTTGGTTGATTTTTCAATTTGATCCACAATCATTCGGTAGACAATGTAGAATGTCCTGGACCAGTGTTGCCCAGAATGTTGGTGACATTTTTGGCAATATTTTCACTTTCAGCTTCATTCTTCCAGGGCAAGTCAATGACTCTTTCCTTGATCTTCAATATTGATTTGTTTACAGTGTAAAGCTCAAGAGCCTTCCCTAAAGTGACTTCTCTTTTAGGCTCAAAGCCTTGGGTGGTTAATACTTTGTAGATCAAAGAGGGAAATGAAAGATTAAAGTTGATTCTTTCTCAGCCAAGTTGACAATTTGATGAAATGTCATTTTTCCCAAATTAACTTTCAAACCTTTCCCAATTTTATACAACTGGATGGCTTGTTCAGATGTCACAATTGACTCATTCATTGAAGGAAGTCAATTATGAATACCAATTTTATGGAGGGTGGAAAATATGGTTGTTAGTTTGGAGGCTAGACATCTAGGGATCCACTTCTTCATCATACCTCCAGTGAGATATTCAATCACTTCATCCCCTATTGTCTATGACATGTTCTGCTTCTCCAACATTATCTCCAGCATCTTGTTCCACACATTGATTTATAATAGAAGGTGTAAACAAATAGACCTTGTTGTAGAGATATAGCTTCCCAAATTTCTTTGAGGAGGTCTTCTCTATAACAGGGCTCAGATTAGCATAAAACAACCTTACTACTTCATCAAAATAAGGTTCTTTTTCTGTGACAGTTTTAAAAAATTGTCTATCCTTAAATAATTCTACCAAACCATATTCAACACAAGAAGTAATATCTAATACTTTCTCAGGTCTAATCACTCTATTCCTATAACAGTCCCACATATCATAGTTAGTTTTAGAATATAATTTATCTGAGTAAGCAGATACTTCAAAGACTGAATCGATGGATTCGGTACTGCTGGAGGATGTTGTATCTTGTGCTTCTTCCGATGTTGGCTAAAATGTAGCCTGAGATGTTGTGGCATCAATGACAACATTTAGAGCAACACTCGACTTTGCAGATCTGGGAACTCCCTTTGGAAAGAATTATTTTAAAGGAGTGTCGTCTGGGATTTCCTTTCTTGAGGCACATTTGGCTGCACCGAAGCATATGGTCCTTCTTCTCCTCTGTTGAAAGAACATAGTATGTATCTTCACTTGCACAACTTGAGTAAGAGGGTATAGATGTTTCATATCTAGACCTTTTATTACTCGGTCTTTCTTAGACTGTTTTCTCAAAAAACTTTACTCGATCGATGAATATGGAAGGTAGAGGACATTGGCCCTTTACCCAAAGATAAAAAATCAACAGTTTCATCAACATCTATAGGGTTATTATCATCTCCAGGATAGATAATATCTAAAGGTTCATCAAAACCTTTAAACACTATTGTGACATGGGTTTTCTAGTAGATTGGAGGAAGATGATAGTTGTTCTGTCTGCTGGGGACCATTGTGCTCGAAAACATCTGTATTCATTGGAGGGATTGTGCTCATTAGAGTGTTGGAGTGGCTGTTGGATGACATTTGTTCCGACATTGGTGATGTTTCCATTGGTGAAAATTTAGGAGAGGGTTTCGAGACGACACAAGTATTTTGATCCCACAAGAATTTTCATATTTGGCAACAAACCAAGACACGTTTCATATGCACTTTATGAGTTTGATCACTGAACCAATGTAACATTTTCCCATCGTGTCCTTGGTCTAATCATATAACACATATAAAAGAATTTTGCGTGTCAAAAATAAGAATACTTTTATGTTATTCTCAAATCTTTTTTGAAACACTCAATACTCCTATAGAATATGAACTGTATCTTTTCACGGGCTTTGCCCATTTTTCAGAGTTGCCAAATATTTATAAAGGTTTTGCCTTATTTTGATACTCCCTATTTATGATATATATATATATATATATATATTATCATCGTATAGAACGGTATCACTTTGATAACATATTCTTATTTAAGGATCATGCTTGTGTGACCAAAAGTTATGCACCATACAACAACAATAATCAGTTAGTGATATAACATAGGTAAATGTCACCTGAAATGTTAGACAACATTTCATCCAACATTCACCAAAAATACTTTTTTAGAGATTACAAAGACCAAGAGATATCTTCAAACTAGAAAATCTCTCATGGTCCAAAGCTTTTGTAAAAATATCAACTAGTTGATGAAGAGTGTCAATATGTTCAATTTGAACTGGCTGTTTTTCAACTAAATCTCTTAAAAAGTGATGTCTAATATCAATATGTTTTGTATGTAAGTGTTGAACTGGATTTTTGAAATATTTATAGCACTCAAATTATCACAGTACAAAATTAAAATATTGCTAGTAAATCCATAGTCATCTAACATGTGTCGTATCCATATTAATTGAGAGCAACAACTTCCAACTACTACATATTCAGATTCAGCAGTTTAAAGTGAGACACAGTTTTGTCTACGACTATACCATGAAACAAGGTTATTGTCAAGATAAAAATATCTTTCACTTGTACTTTTTCTATCATCCACATCTCCAGCCTAATTCGAGTCACTAAATCCTATTAAGTTAGGATTAGTGTCTTTGGAATAACATATTTCTAACTCACATGTGTCAGCAACATATCAAATAATACATTTCACGGTATTTAGGTGGGATATTTTGAGACAGACTTGAAAACGTGCACAAACACTAAACATAATATTTAGGTGACTAGCAGTATGATAAAGAATTCTACCCATCATAGATCGATATAATATTGGGTCGACATTTTCACCAACATTATCCTTACATACCTTCTGTGATGAACCCATTGGCGTTTTCATTTATTTAGCGTTCTCCAAACCAAATTTTTTAACTAGATTCTTGGCATATTTACTATATGAGATGAAAATTTCATCTTCACTTTGTTTTATCTGCAAGCCTAAGAAGAAAGTTAATTCCTCAGTCATGCTCATTTCAAATGTCGATGACATAGCTTCAATAAATGAATTTAGGTACAACTGTGCAGTCGATCCAAGACTATGTCATCCACGCAGATTTGAGAAATTATAATATATACACTGTGTCATTTAATAAATAAAGTACGATCAACTTCGTCACGGTTAAAACCAAGTTCAAGAAGAAAGTTAATTAAACGATCATACCATGCACGAGGGGCTTGTTTCAACCCATACAAAGCATTTTTAAGCTTGTACACATAGTGTGGATGGTAAGAATGTTCAAATCCTTTTGGTTGTTCAACATATACCTCCTTGTCTAGATAACAATTTAAGAAGGCACATTTTACATCCATTTAGTGTAAAGTAATTTTCAGACAATAAGCAATAGCAAGTAAAAGTCTAATCGATTCGATTCTAGGTACAGGTGCAAAAATTTCAACAAAATCAATTCCTTCAACCTGAGTATAACCTTGTGAACTAGACATGCTTTGTTTCTAACAACTGTTCCCAATTTGTCTGATTTATTTTTAAAAATTCACTTAGTTCTAATTACATTTGTATTATTTGGACGTGGAACTAAGTCCCAGACTTTATTCGAGAAAATTGTTCAAGCTCTTCTTGCATTGCTTGTATCCAGATATTATCTTTAAGTGCTTCTACAATATTCTTTGGTTCTAATGTACATATAAAACAAGAAAGACTAACATCTTGGTATATGGTTGGCATATACACATACCTTATCATTTCTCTATATTTGAGTGTTTTTTGCCTCTTGTTCTAATTCTTTCAAAAACTCCATCTATCACTTGGCTCGTTGGATGATTCTTCCTTATCCTTGATGAGGAGTCCCTATGAACTTGGTCTAACAATTCAGCACTTGACTCCCCATCTGTGGCATCTGTGGTTTATATTGTTGTTTCAGACGTTGCTTCAAGTGTGACAACATTTGTGGCAACATCCGATTCTTCTACACTCTGTGAACTTTTCGTTGTATCTATAATGTTATTTTCAATAGTTTTTCCTTTCAAACAATCTTCATAGACAGTTTTACCTTTATGGCTAAATTTGGGTATGCCTCTAACCGCTTTATATGAGACCATATTTTCTAAAAAATGGTAGTTGATATGCCCCAACTTTTGATGTCATAGTGTTGTGTCATTGACTTTAGCATTATTGCACGTTTCTTGTCTTACAATAAGATAGCAATTGTCACATGTTCTTGTACTTTTCATGCCACATACATTTGCTTCATTCGTAACTTTACATGCATTATTATTAAATTTTACCTCAAGATCGTCATCGCACAGTTGACTAATACTAATTAAATTAGTCATTAGGCCCTCAACATGTAAGACATTTCTTAAGGCTGGAAATCCAAGAACATTCAAGATCCATTTTCTAATTATTTTACTTTTACTGCCACTTCCATAAGTCACGTTTCCTCTATTGAATGACTCATAGTTCTTTAGAAAACATTTTGTACCTATCATGTGGCGAGAACATCCACTATCAAAGTACCAAGAACATGAAATGTTAGTTCATAATGCAGTTATAGCAACATAACATGTTACATCCTTTTTAGGAACTCAAATCTTTTAAAACATTTTTTACCTTTTGGCTCAAAAATGTTGTTTCGATTGTTATCCGGAATGTTGGACAACATTTTAGGCAACATTTTGCTCACAAAATTTTGAAGTTTGAAACAGTATGGTTTTAAGTGTCCAAGGAAGTTACAGTGATGACACACAAATTTCATATTCTTTGACTTATATGAGAACCTATTATTCATCTCTTTTTATTTTACAAACATATTTTCTCATTTTTATCAAAGAGATTAGAGCATATGGTTTTAAGAGAGTTTTCGTACCCAATTCCTGCATGTGAATGTTTACTAAAGTTGAGTATCTCATTCAATTTTGAAGTCCCCATGTTGAGCTTACGGAAGGTTGCTTCGGCTAAATCCAACTTTTCACAGATCTTACAAATTCAATATCTTTTTTGGTAAGTACAACCTCAAGTCGGGTTATCGTGCCTTTTAATACTAAATTATAATGAGTTAAAGATTTTACATTTTTGTCAAGTTGCTTGGATTCTATGATTAAGGCTTTACAAATACTTTATAATTTATTAATTATATCATCTTTGCATTCAACTTGATCCATACAATCAATCTCACTAACAGAAATAAAACCACTAAAGCAATTAACATCAGAATAGTTAAAGAATTCATACCTTTTAGATGTCGTTGAGGATGCTGATGTCGTTGCTGATGTTGGAGCAAATGTCGTGGCATTTGAGACAATATTGTATACGCATCTTCA
Source organism: Przewalskia tangutica (assembly GCA_029844215.1). NCBI lineage: Eukaryota > Viridiplantae > Streptophyta > Magnoliopsida > Solanales > Solanaceae > Przewalskia > Przewalskia tangutica. The sequence goes on along the minus strand of CM056739.1, from coordinate 9,638,768 downwards.
TTATCCGATAGAAACTTTTTGGAAACAGTATCAAGTATTGCTTGTGTTTCAATTCACGATATCCTTCCACTTCTCCTTCATCATCACTAAGAGAAACCCATATGTTCTTACCAAATTTTCTAAGGGTGTTTGCACATTCGTTAGCATAGTGACCCCAATCCAAGAATGCATGACACTACACGAACTCAAGTTGTTTGGGATCAAATTTGGTACGATCTGAGTTGATTCTTTTTAGTTGATTTTCTTTTTGTACATTTGGAAGGAATCTATTGGGCTTTTGATTGAAGACTTGGTTTTGATTCTCTTTAGATTTAGATTGATTTATCTCATTGTTGAACTTTCTCACCATCGAATTATGTTTTCGAGTGAGTAAGAAAACATTTTCACCATCACCAATTTCTTCAAGATTCTCATCCTCTTGTTCGATTTGACTCTCCGAGGATTGAACTTGAAGTGTCACATTCTTGCTTTTACACAATTCCTTTTGATTCTCAATGTTCATCTTGTCGTGCCCATTTTTTACCGCGGGGTCAGATTGGAACTACAATGTATTGCTTGGATGATTCTCCTGGATTAATGAAATGCTAATGTTGAAGAGTCGCCATCTAATTATTGAGTGAATTGGGACACATGAATGTAGCATAAAAATGCTGCAAATGATCTCCATATAATGGTCTGCGAAACTAATGAGATTTTGAATCATGGTTCTTCATTATCCTAATGGGAAGTGGTTAAGCATCCTTTAAGATCCACTAACTTGCGGTTATCCGATCAAACCTAGGTTAATTATTGTGCGAAAGAAAAATGCATTTTTAGGTACAAAATTAATTAAAAGAATATTGCAAGTAATTAATTAAAGATGCATTGTCAAGAATAAATAAAGTAGCAGCGTTTTGAAACATGCATAACGAGCCTAAGAAAATAAAACTAGTGTCGCGTTTCCAATTTTAAAACTACCCTTTCTAATTTATTAATTCTAAATCTACCTATTTTAAACATTCAATAATTATACAGGTACAATAAATTAAATTATAATACGGAATAAAATAAAACTGAATTAAAGAAAATAACAATAATAATAAAATAAAATCATCTCCGAGGGGTATCTCGTTTTCTTTAACTTTCGTAACTATCCCTCGCAAGCTATCAAGAAAAAACAGTTAGAAACAATTGAATATAAATAAAAACTTCAGATTCGTACCCAAAACATTTATCCAAAACAATTAATTATTTGGATACGGACAGCTCAGATTTAAATTTTGAAAAGGTCATTACAAGCACGCCGTGGTTGCAGACATATGACTCTTTGGTCATTTTTGTCGCCTTACCTCCCGGACGTGTCGGTCACTTGAGTGAAATAAAAAGGATTTAAGTATTCATCCTTGCCCAGAAGATTTTTATTTTCCAACTTTTCAACTGTGGAGGCGTAAAAATCGACAGATATTTTTTCATCGGCCAAATGTAGTATCATTAGACCTGTCCAAAGCTCGGGTAGGGCCGAGCCAGTCAGTGGCTTTTTCCTACTTGCTCGACCACTATTTTTAAAAATTTCCCAACCACGACCGCCCGGGGACCCTACGGACCTCGGGTCGACCCTGACCCGTCCTACAAAACAAAACAAAAAAGGAATTTTGGACGGGTCGGTCGGGTCGGGGGCGCGACAATTTTTATTTTTTAAAAAAATTAAATTTCCAATACTGAAATTGACATTCTCGAAAACATTACCACGAAATTTGGTCGTTGAAATCTTTGTATATCGTAAGATCTCAGCTAAAGAAAAGGGAAAAATTAGAAACCGATTTGGGGGAAACGTCAAATAGATTGGGAAGACAGACATTTTTCCAAAAATTGGTGCATGCGCCTTATGGCGGTTGCAAACCTAAATCTCGAAATAATATGCGAAATCAAAAAATAATTTAGGTAAAACGGACATCCGAGCGCAGAGTTATGACCATTTAAAGTTGCACAATTTTACAACTGTTTTCTTCTCTCCCTATATTTTATGTCAATATTTCACATTAAAAGATAAAGTTTACATCACATATATTCTTAAAACGTATAAATATTAATAAAGGAAACATAATATAAATTATATTAAAAATATTAAGTGGCGGGTCGAAGTCGGGTCGGAGACCGGGCCGGGAGGGTAAAAAATTATGACCCTAGCCCGAATCTACATAAGATCGGGTCCCCGTTTTTTTGGGTCAGGTGACTCACGGGTCAAAAATACGCTGACTCTGGCCCTGGTTTTTCGGGCAGGGCCGGTCCCCGACCCGAGGGACAGGTCTAAGTATCATATTCAAATCAGCTTTTTCTTAACAAAACGATAGTTTATCCAACACATAACAATAGATATTTCCGACTAATGTAACATCTGCTCATTTTGTGGAACAAATGTAATAGGAAAAGGACAGAAAGGCAGTGATCAGATAGCAGCTATTTCCCAAAGGAATGGGAAATCTGCCAGCACCAAGAACACAACAACAACTCTCATCAAGTGCAGAACCTTGGGCTCCTCAGGCATAGTACAAAATCATATCTAAATATGGGAGCAAAATGGTCAATAATCAGTAGCAACATGGCCCAAAATATCAGTAGCAAAATGGCCAAAATCAGCAATAAAAAATGGCCAAATATCAGTAGCAAAATGACCCAAAAAATAGTAAAATGGCCAAAACCAGCAACAAAATGGACAAAAAATCAGTAGTAAAACACTCCCAACAGCGGGCATAAATGACCAAAGATTGTAGCAGTTATTTCGCATAAACAGAAACACAAATTTTGCTCCAAAATTGTAGTGATATGTTCTTTAAGATAAAAGATTTGTTCAAATCAATTTAGGCATCAAAATGTAGCATCTACTAACGGGACAATGGTGAGTAAATAGCAGGTCGCCGAAAAAGAGACAAACACAACCAACTCAGTCCGAATAATTAACAACTATCAAAAGCAGTGATAAACATAGCTGCAGTCAACACAATATCGCCGGAAAATACATAAAAGGCATCAAACTAATAACAATGACAGCAAGCACATCGAAAATCAGAACACTTTTCGGCCAAAATCTTTACAAAATAAGTAAACAACACAGTATAAGATAAAAAATCATGGAGATAGTGAATGTTAAGGGAGCGGTGTCACTTCCACGGTGAGGTACACCGGAGCGACACCGCCATGGTGGTCTGCTGGTTGCGACGGGAAGTATATGGGAATGGTGGGGTGTGCGTAGTTCATGAGAGGGGATGAGTGGTTCGCCGGCTGGTGGTCATCTCTGGCGTCGGCGAACCGACGGAACAGAGAAAGAGAATGCAAAATCTGAAATCTTTTTTTTTGTTATGGGGGTTTTGGGGATATCCCGATCAGAGAAAATGAGAGTCTGTGTAGGAGGTGCGGTTGCGACAGGAGAGATAGGGTAGGTGCAGGGGCTACGCGGATCGAGAAAAGTGAGAGGGGTGAGGGGAGTGGCCCGAAAAAAATGAGAAAGGGGGGTGTACGGCTGCCCTTTTAGTTTTTTTTTTGGGGGGGGGGGAGAGTTTTATATATAGATATTTTTAGGTTTAGGGTTTGGATTTTTGGGGAAAATGAAAAGGGTTTGATTTTTGGGGGGAAAATAAAAATGGTATGGATTGGGCTTGGATTTGGCGAATTGGCTGGTTCGAATTGGGCTGGGTAATTTTAGGGTGTTGTAGGTTTAAAAAATATAAAAGGGTTTATTATATATAAAAAATGTCTTGAAGAAAAAATGTAAATTATTTAAATAAAAATGACGATGTAATAATAATAAAAAATATAATATTAAGAAAGGTTTAATGCTTAATTAGAAATAAAAATGCGATGTTACTTTGTGAAAATAGAATAATATGGAATATTCGTGATTATGATATAAAAGCGCAAAAATGATGATATAAAAAATATTTAAAATTATAACAAATAATTGGAAAGATGAGTCAAAATTGAGTGTCAACGGCATGCCCATATTTGGCTGGAGACGATGAAAGAGTTTTCGGACAAATATATTGACTGATTAGCCAATTTTGTCCCGACCACCGGGAATTTGAATGAAGATTAAGGATAATGATTGTCAAGCTGATGCAGATTCAAGAATCAATGCACCACTGTCGAGTTATGATGACACTGGTTGCGCGAAAAAATATTAAGCAAGAGGGGAACAACATTAGATTTAGGCGTCGATTCAAATTCCTGTAGGCCAGAGCTAAGATAAAATTAATGCACAACAGCTGAAAAAAAGGATAGAGGGTGAGTGCATGAAAAAAATGTGATTCATTTGAGTCGAAATGACGTTCTTACACAGGCCTGATGCAATATGAATGATGTATTTGCCCCCGACGTAATGTAGGATGACGTTGTTGCTTGGACGTAATGCAGATTTCGCTGTTACATAGGCATAATGAAGATGACGCCGGTGCTCAGGCGCAATGTTCTAAAAAACTGCATAGGCGCCCCCAGACCGTCTCGCCTAGGCGCTAGGTGCAGTGCTGCTGCCTGCTGCCATAAATCTGGAAAAAAAATTAAAAATTTAGTATAAATTAGTGAAAACATACAAACTTATTAGTAATAGTATAAATAGACTAGTAATAAGTTAATAATATAAATATATAGTGAATGATTTATCATTTGTGAATATTTGTCATTTACTCATTTTGAAAGTAATTATTTTATTGATTGATTATTTGATTTGTTAATGGACTTATTTTAATATTTTGCAGGTTATTAATTAATGTAAGTTGCAAAATTGAGTTCTAATCCAATTGAAAATCAAGAGTCGGCTTCAAATGATTCCAAATTAAAGAGAAGTAGTGATGATATTTTATGCATATATGATATATATACAATTGATGTAAAATAGTAAAAAATTAAAAAAAAATACATCCGTCTAGGAATCTGTCTAGGCGCTAGGCGGCCAGGCTCCGCCTAGCGTATTTTAGAACATTGCTCAGACGTGATGCAGATGACGCCGATGCTCAGGCGTGATGCAAATGACGTTGGTGCTCAGGCGTGATGCAAATGATGTCGGTGCTCAGGCGTGATGCAGATGACGTTGTATAGACGTAATATAGATGACGTCGGTGTATTGGCGTAATGTAGATGTTGTCATTGTATAGACGGAATGAAATGACGCCGGTGTACAGGCGTAATGCAGATAATGTTGGTGTACAGGCGTAATGCAGATGCCGTCGTTTTTATCTTGAGTTTTAAGTAAATCATAAATTCATTCTACGAGGGAGGTAACTTTTCAATTAACGACGCAACAAAAACTGCTTGTTAGGCTTCATTCCTTCCAAATTCAGGTGATGTAAAATCATTTGAAATTCCTGGACTTGGGACATCACAGTTTTGTTGACCACCATTTGAAATTTCAGAAATTTCTCAATAACGAACTTCTTAGTACCTGATGCATCTTGTGCGTTGTACTTCTTCTGCAGTTTATCCCATAACTCTTTGGCGATGCCAACGGTGCAATACACCGTGTAGAGAGGGTCGGACAAATAATTCAGTATATAATTCTTACACATGAAATCACTATGACTTCATGCATCAAGAACCATCTTCATGCCATTTACGACATGGATACCTTGGCCCCCTCCATCCCTTTCATTTGGCTGAGGGTCCACTTCATCTTCAGCGTGTGGGGGATCTTCGGTTAGGAAACGAGACATTCCCATAACCGTAAAAAATAACAGCATCTTTTGCTATCATCTCTTGAAATTTGTCCCCATGAACTTCTCTGGGCGTTCATGATGGAATACAGCGGGTGGTGGAACGGTAGCGTTCCCATGAGCAGCGAGGAAGGCATTGGTTGAGCTTTGTGCAGTAGTGGCAGCAATGGGGAAGGCACTAGGTGTGCCTTGAGCAGCGGCGGAAGGTTGAGCAGCGAATTGTTCTCCTCCAGTCATCTTATTTGTTACTTACAATAATATTGTCTTAAGATTGTAAGTTACAATGAAGGTTACAAGAAAATGAGGATGTAAGTAAGAACAACAAAGATTGCAATTCTGGAAATAAGAACAAGAACAAGGGGTTTGCTGAGTTGAGTGATATTCACTCTGTCCTTAAGACAATATTGCCCCGTATGTATCCTTTTTACGGTGATTGACAACTTGTCTCCCAAGATAAAACACCAACAAACAATTGAGCAAAGGAAACTCAAATGTTTACTAAAATGAAGAACCTTTTGAGTGTGTGAAAGAAGGCAAGAGATGAAGAAGTATTCAGAAAATTTGATTGCAATTGTGTTCTTTCAATTGAGCCTAAGGCCTAAATTTATAGTGTGTAAGATAATCTCTCATCTAGCCAAGTAATGACCTTCAATAGCCATGTAATGACACTTATGGAGGGGCTATAATTCAGCCAAATAATGGTTGAATTCAAGTGCCCAGTAATTGAGGATCAATGCTCCAAAACCAGCCCAAAAGTCAGAAATTTACATCTTCTGTCGAGCATTCTGTCATCGAAGCGTCACGACCCTGCCTGGGAAGCGCCGCGATGCCTAAATTCTAGTAGTTGAAGACTGTTCAAGTGTCGCGGCTCATGGTGGAGGCGCCGCGTCGCTCCGACGGTGTTGCGATGCGGCCCTTCACAGCTCCGCGGCGATTTCCGACTCGTTTCATCTTTTACACATCGTGCACTTCTTCCTTTATTTATCAACGTGAAACACTCATCATTTGGCCAATAACCGTCTATCATTTCATGTCTCAAACATTTCGTTTACGTACCAATATCTCTTTCACTACGGAAATTTACGATCCTTAGTACAACATGTGCACGTGTATGGAAACGACGTTTTCGACGTGCGGGGCCCCAATTGTTCGAGTCATAAATAATAGGATTAACTTTATTTTACGTTAATAAATTTCCAACAACCCCTACCTTGTGAAGGTAGAGAGTCTGTTTCTGATAGGAAACTATTGTAGTGAAGAAGCCATGTTGAAAATAATAGAGGAAAAAATAGTAGCAACACCGAAGAATACGATAACCGAAGTAAAGAAAACAACAAGTAATAATAAAATAAAAGGACAGTAGACTGGCAAAATATTTTCAATTTTATATAATCAAACATCGATAATTGGTTTTCATCAAACAAATTCAAACTATCATATAACTATTGTAATGAAGTTGATCTTGCATATCAATCAAGTACATGTGTTCAACACAGAAAAATTAGAAAGAACCATTAATTGTAAGTCCACCATCAACACATATAACTTGGCCAGTAATATACGAAGCAGCAGGGAAGCAAAGGAATGTCACCATTGCTGAAACTTCTTTTGGCTCTCCAGCTCTGCAAATTGGTGTTCTATTAATACTTCTTTCAATAAATTCTCTAGTCGCTGGATCTTGCTGAAATTATCAGATAAAATTTCATTAATGGCATAACGTTTTATGATAGATACAAATAATTAATATAACAAATTAATCACAATGCATTTAAAAATTACTAAATTGCCCGACATTTGCGGAGGGATGAACAATTCTCACTTCTTAAGCTGAATTTCAGGATTGAGCCAAATTCATTATAAAGAATGGATATTGGGACTAACTCAATCCCACAAGCTAGTTTATAGGGTGATGATTGTCCAAGTTCATATAAGGAGTCGATGTTCCATTCCATATTCGATATGAGACTCTTAACACTCCCCCGTACGCGCAGACCTTGTTAGCTGAAGCGTGGATGACATAATTTAGGGGTCCAATATCGGTGAACAAAGAAGTGGAATGTGTATGACTCTGATACCATGTAAAGAATGAATATTGGGTCAAATTCAATCCCAAAAGTTAGCTTATAAGGTGAGTATTGTCCAAGTCCATATAAGAAGTTCATATTCTCATTCCATATCCGATGTGAAACTCTTAACACCATCAATTTTCTTATCATGGTATTATCAGTGCTACACCAATTCATATTTTTAGTTCACTCAATTTTTGGCGTGCGGGGATGTTAGATTATCTAACGTTGTTGGAGAGATTGTTATATACTCCATATATCCTTATTAGGCAATTTTCAATTCCTGGATTAGTAATTGAAGTTAAATTAAGCTCAATATCCAATTTCTTACGAGAAACTAATTCACAGTTACACGGTTGATTAAATTTATCTCTTTCGTATCTGAAAACATCTTTGCAGTATAATTATTTCTGTAATAATTTGAAAATGTTATTCTTAATCATATTCATCCCATAAGGGAGGAATATATACAAAGAATATACATAAATGTAGAAGAGAAAATCATGTCTAATAATGAAGAGATAATTATCCTAATAATGAAGAGATAATATCCTAATAATGAAGGGAGAATATCTTCCTAATATTCTTTTACTACCTACCATATTTAACATGATTCTACATTAATATAATATTACTAATATTAATGACTAATAATCTAATATTCTAACGCTCCCCCGCAGTCGAAGCTGGAGGGCGGCGAATGCTGAGACTGTCTCTAAACTCTTCAAATAATATCAGCGGAAGCCCTTTCGTGAAGATATCGGCGATCTGATGACGTGTTGGGATATGTAATACTTGCACTTGTCCGCGAGCCACTTTTTCACGAACAAAATGGATATCTAACTCAATATGTTTAGTGTGTTGATGATGGATTGGATTTCCCGAGAGATATATTGCACTAATATTATCACAGTAAATCAGAGTGGCTGTCGGAATGGGGCAATGGAGCTCAAGTAATAGATTCTGAATCCAGCATGAGTTAAACACCACATTGGCAACAACACGGTATTCAACTTCGGCACTGGAGCGTGATACTGTGGGTTGCCTTTTGGAAGACCAGGAGATTAAATTGTCACCTAGAAAGACACAATAACCAGAGGTGGAGCGTCTGGTATCCGGACATCCTGCCCAGTCGACATCTGTGTAAGAAATAAGTTTGAAAATGGAATACGGGTAAATATGTAATCCATACTCCAGAGTGCCTTGAATATATAGCACGATGCGTTTGAGCTCATGCATATGTTCTTCCATATTATGCAAGAAGAGGCACACTTATTGCACTACATAGGTAATATCCGGTCTGGTGAATGTGAGATACTGCAAAGCTCCTGCCAGGCTGTGGTATAATGTAGGATCAACAAAAGGTTTGCTAGAGATGGCACTCAATTTCGATTTTGTGTCAACCGGAGTTGCTGATGGTTTGCACGAAGACATTCCAGCTCGTTCCATAATCTCGGAGGCATACTTCTTTTGGGACAGAAATAATCCACCTGCATGTAGTGTCACAACAATTCCAAGAAAGTAGTGTAGGGGACCAAGATCCTTCATCGCAAATTTGGAATTAAGCTGTGACATGATACTCATACGAAGAGAGTCTGAAGATGCTGTTAGAATAATATCATCCACATATAAAAGAAGATAAGCAGTGGTTACCCTGTCGATAAATAAACAAAGAATTATCCGAGCGACTATGTAAAAACCCCATGTTGGACACAAAATCGGCAAATCGTTTATACCAAGCCCTAGGGGTCTGCTTGAGTCCATATAATGATCGCTTCAGCAAACACACATGATTGGGATATTTAGGATCCCTGTATCCCAATGATTGGTGCATATAGACAGTCTCACTCAAATGTCCATGGAGGAATGCGTTTTTGACATCCAATTGATGAAGTGACCATCATTTTGAGAGGGAAAGGCTGAGAACCGTCCTGATTGTTGCTAGTTTGACCACTGGACTGAATGTCTCCCCGCAATCTAGCCCAACCTGTTGAGTCTTCCCATCACCTACAAGACGGGTCTTATGCCGCTCAAAAGATCCATCAGAATTTTCTTTATGACTAAAAATCCATATAGACCGAATTATATAAGCATTAGATGGATGAGGTACTAACTCCCATGTCCCATTTTTAATTAGAGCATGATATTCATCATCCATGACCAATTTCCAATTCGGATTTTTTAGAGCAGAAACGGGGTTACGGGGCAAAGGTGATTTTGAGATTTGGGTGTGTAGACTGTATTTGACATTGGGTTTGGCAATTCCTTGTTGACTACGGGTGACCGGATGGGTGACGTGGCGATGGATGGGCGCCACCGTCGAAGTGAGGCGATGGTGAACGCCATCGCCCGATCTGTTTCACCAAGGCAGCGATGGGTTGGACACGTTGTTGGTGTGTTTGTGGGCCTGGAAATGAGTGTTCCTGTTATACCCCGTAGTTCTGACCCTACGTATGAGAGCGTACGAAAGTATGTAAGACTTAAAATTTTTTAAGGATAGGTTGACGGATTGTTCCGGACGGGTTTTAGTCAACGTTGAGGCGGGTTATGACCCGGTACATTGAGAGTTCCTAAGTGTTTCAAAGGCCTAGGGCGTAGTTCGTTGAGTCTGGATTCCAACGCAACCAACCGTTCGTCGATAGGACGTCGGAGTAGCAAGTTATGAGAGTTGCAAGTTCGGCGCAATCGGACGAACGTGTTTGGACTAAAGCGGCAGCATGGCGCGGTGCGAACGCGGCGCTAATGTCTTGAGGTCGCTGAAGTTGCAGTGCAGCGCCGGGACAGCGGTCGCGGCGCGAAAGTTCGAAGGCTGCGGAGGTTTGTAGCCGCCCGTGGCCATGGCGGCGAAATTTGGGCGGAAAAACTTAGAAAGTCTGATTTTTATTTTAAAAGAGGCCATGGGAGGGTGACAAGTGTCCCCCCATCGATTTTACTCACATGCATTATATTGACAAGGCTTGGTCATTTTCTATCTTTTCATCTTCACTCTCTCTCTCTCAAGTTGCTCCCTTCTCTAAACTTCCAATTTCTCTCTAGAACCCCAAGAGAAATTCTTAGCCTAAGGAAAATCTGAAATTAAGGGCAAGAAGGAGGTTGGTGGCTAACTTAAAAGTGTTATTGTGGTGGTATTCTTGGAGGAAAGGCTAGCAAGGTGTTGGAATAAGCTTGGCTAAAACTTTAAGGTAATGATTCTTCCTTTAGATTTAGTTTATAGTGTTGCATGTTAAGAAGAAAGAACTTGTGGTAGTGAATAATGCTCTTAGAATCATTGCATGCTAGAAATGTGGTTTGGATATGAAAAATGGGTTAAGAGGAGATTATGAGCATGTTGTAGCCTAAAAACTACCTTAGAATTGTTAAGTGAATTGTTGTAAACTTATGGGGCGAGAATTGGTATTTGGGTGTGTAATCCCTTTAAAATGTTGGATTGTTGAACCTTAAATGTGGTGTTTGGATGATAAATTCGGCCTTGAGAAAGGTGGCAAAGTGAGTAGAAACAAAGGAAATCGCCAATTTTCCATAGAATTTAGTGGCTTTGAGTTTAGATTATTCTACATTGAAATTAGAGGTTAATAAACGTATCATGGTTATTTTAGGTTGACATATTACTTGCGGTAGTTTGGACTTAGCAAGTGGATTGATCAAAAAGGTATGTGAAGCTTTCCTATCCTTTGAGCATGAGTATTTGTATCTATGTAGTACGGTAGGCGTCAAGATTTAGTATTCTTACTTGTTTAAGTATATATAAAGACTTGTTTCGTTTTGAGAAGTATAAGTCCCTTGGTTAAGGGAAAAGTATGATTTTACAAAAGTATAGAGTACTTGGTGTGAAAGTATTGAGTATTGAATTATTCTAAAGATAAGTGGCTTGAAGTATTTTTGGAAGTTGTGTAGAATTGTTTGAAGTATAAGTCTTTTGGTTTGTAAAAGAACAAAATGGTTTATAAGGAGTTATAACGGCTTTATGGGAAGTTAGTTATAACGGCCTTGTGAAAGGATAAGAAGGTCTTAATTTCTAAAGTATAAAGATAGTATAACGGCTTTATGGGAAGTTAGTTATATTAGCTTTATGAAAGGATAACAAGAAGAGATTTACTCTAAGTAAGATAAGCAAGGACAAATGATTTGATTTATGAAAGGCAAATTGATTTTAAGGCATCAATTGCCCAAAGGTTTTATACATGAAAAGAGTCACTTTTGAAAGAGTTGAAGTATGTAGTACTTTGGGTTAAATTCCCGGTTTTCTTTTATTAAAGATATGATTAAGTGCCTTAACTAAAATGAGAGGGTATATGAACAAGACTAATAAGAAGTTATAAGTTTCTTAACTTATTTATGATTATGATATGATACTTGATTTGAGCTAGGGTAGAGTATATCGAGGGCAAGCCCCAAGATCGTTATACCACCTACTCGGGGTAGAGTATGTGCGAGAGGCAAGCCCCAAGATCGCCATACCACCTCCTTTGATGTAAGAGTATGTCGAGGGCCACCCAGATCGTCATACCATCTGCCTTGATGTAAGAGTATATCGAGGCGGAATCAGAGATCGTTATACCATCTGCACGATATAAGAGTATATCGAGGCAAGCCCAGATCGTTATACCATCTGCTCGAGATAAGAGTATATCACGAGTACAGATCCCAGATCGTTATACCATCCGGCTGGGGTAAGAGTATATCGAGGGTAAGTCCCCAAGATCGTTATACCACTGTTCAGTGGACTTGCTACCCAAGATGAGAGGAATACCTCATGCGAGTCATTATCTGCTTATGCGGGTGAAATAGTCCCGTGCGGTAGTCTGACTATGCGAGGAATACCTCGTGCGGTCTACGAGACCCGTGCGGGTGAAATAGTCCCGAGTAGGATTGCTTATTGATACTACGGGCGAGGACCTGTTTTGATCACGAGCCTCTATTTTTATGCGATCTATATACATATGCTTGTTACTCATTGTTAGTAAGGCCTGATAAAAGGTAAGTTGATTTCATCCATGACCCAACTTATTTTCGGACTTATGATTTCATTCTGATATTTTGATTTCACACTTGGTACTGTTATCGACCTCGCCGAAGTGCGTTAAATCCGCAGTTGAGATACGTAACTGGCTGGTCCGCACTCTTAGGATCACCGTTCATTTCTGAAAGCTCCATCCCTCGGAGGCTTTGTCTTTGGTATGATTCCACGAGGTTATAGACTTTTGTACATTCGGGGTATGGCGGGGCCCTGTCATACGATTGTTATTCTAGAGAGTGCAGTAGTCACGTTTGTGGTTTGGTGTAAGAATAAAGTTGTCTTGTTTCACCTCGGTTAAGTTATTTTATGTAAGGCGGCGTTATCGGCTTGCTAGTGATGTTTATCCTATCTGATTTGTTTTATGTATGTTCATTGCTATTCTCGACATATACGACGTGGTACCGGAAGGGTACTAGTCGCGACCCGGTCGTCGTAACAAAAGTGGTATCGAGCGATTAGTCATCGGAAAGTGTCTCTGACCGTGTCTAGTAGAGTCTTGATTATCGGTGTGTCGTGCACCACATCTATAATCGTGAGGTCGCATGACATTTAGGATTGGTTTCCATCCTCTCTTTAAGATCGTGCGATGAGTCGTCATAATAGGTTGAGTCCTCTCGACCTATCCTTGTGTAACGATTATGCCTCGCGGAGCGACGAGCCCGAAGGGCAAGCGGCAGCGAGGCTAGAAGTGCAGAGAGTTACGGGACTCGAGCACGAGCGATGCACGAGTAGTAAGCGGTCGTGAGTTCATTCTGTGCGGTGTTCGAGGCCGAGCGGCGGTGGCTCCAGAGGTCCGTGCGAGCCTCGATTCCCAGCCAGGCGAGTATAGGGATTACGGAGAGCGGTCGGGTTGTTGACTAGCATTGTGGCGAGCGGCACGCGGCCGTGTGGCTCGCCTAGTCCGGCGATTTAAGGATTCGGATTTTCGAGTTGTGATCCACGAAGTTCTATGGGTCGAGGTCCGAGGAGGATCCTCGAGTTTATTCGACAGTGCGACGGACCACGCAGTGCTTAGGGCCTCGGAGGCGGTGTCCGTTGTGTTAGCTTCTTACCTGCATTCTGCGATATTGCGTTGAACCGGTTTGAGTCATGGGTGTTGGCGAGAGGTGAGGATGCTCTTCCACGGTGTTTGGGAGAGTTCGCAGAGCGTTCTAGACCACTTCTTGCCTCACGAGGTGAGAGAGCCGCGTAGATAGGTTCTTGACCTTGAGACGGGGCGGGAGGACTATCGAAGTCTGACACGAGTTCGACTCGCTTGGCGATTTGCGCACACCATAGTAGCGGCGCATGGCGAGGTTCATCGATATGTGATGGGGTTAGGCCGTCGCACGATTCTGCGTGCTTGGGGTGGCCCGGCCGAGGATGGATATTTCGGGATGCGAGCATACGCATTGAGATTGAGGCGAGAGGCGGGATCAACTAGATTTAGGCCAACCCAAGAGGCGGGGCAGCGAGATCTCGTGGCGGTTTTCAAGGCGGACGCCTCGGCCGAGCTAGTTATGCGCCTCAGCCAGTACGGAGTACTCCACCACAGTCTTCAGGACGTTCGGGAGATTCGGGAGCAGGTCAGGGCTCCGAGGGTTCAGGTTTTTGGGAGAGTAGGGGTGTTAGTCTAAGGAGGCCACCTCTACCTCGGTGTAGTCGATGTGGTAGGACCCATTATGGGGAGTGTCGTGGTAGTTTGGGTAATTGCTATACATGCGGCCAACAGGGCCATTATGCGGCCGTCCACCGAGGATAGCGGATGTAGAGATTCGGCCCGGGATCGATGGCTGGTTCATCGCTTCTTTTGTTATCGTCGTGCGAGGCGGGATCATGATTAGGACGACAAGGAGAATGCGAAGCAATAGTTACAGGTACATCTTTGACCCTTTAGAGATTAGTATGTGTGATAGGATTATTGTATGATTTAGTGTTATGAACAGAGGATATTGAGACTATGTACCTATCTTTGGAATAAGTTGGTAGATCTGAGCGGGCAGTCTGTTGGCGTGAGCGAGTAAGTGGTAATGGGTCATAAGTTGGATTCGTTTTCCTGTTTGAGTTATGAGGAATGATTGAGCGTGTGCAATATCTTATGGTCACAAGTGGCATAGTAAGGTCCTATTAAGCGTGAAGTCCGAGGATGTATCGAGGAATAGTAGATTGGCTCGAAGGAACATTCGGGGACGAATGTTTCTAAGGGGAGAATGTTATACCCAGTAGTTCGACCTACGTATGAGCGTGCGAAAGTATGTAAGACTTAAAAATTTTTAAGGATAGGTTGGATTGTTCGGACGGGTTTTAGTCAACTTTGAGGCGGGTTATGACCTGGTACATTGAGAGTTCCTAAGTGTTTCAAAGGCCTAGGGCGTAGTTCGTTGAGTCTGGATTCCAACGCAACCAACCGTTCGTCGATATGACGTCGGAGTAGCAAGTTATGAGAGTTGCAAGTTCAGTGCGCAGTCGGACAGAAACGTGTTTGGACTAAAGCGGCAGTGCGGCCGGTGCGAACGCGGCGCCTAATCTTGAGGGTCGCTGAGATTGCAGCCGCATGGCCGGACAGCGAGGCGCGCGAAAGTTCGAAGAGGCTGCGGAGGTTTAGCCATGGCCGGCGTGGCAGCGCGAGGCGGGAAATTTGGGCGGAAAAACTTAGAAAGTCTGATTTTTATTTTAAAAGAGGCCATGGGAGGGTGACAAGTGTCCCCCCCCATCTGATTTTCTGCTACATGCATTATATTGACCAAGGCTTGGTCATTTTCTATCTTTTCATCTTCACTCTCTCTCTCTCAAGTTGCTCCCCTTCTAAACTTCCAATTCTCTCAGAACCCCAAGAGAAATTCTTAGCCTAAGGAAAATCTGAAATTAAGGGCAAGAAGGAGGTTGGTGGCTAACTTAAAAGTGTTATTGTGGTGGTATTCTTGGAGGAAAGGCTAGCAAGGTGTTGGAATAAGCTTGGCTAAAACTTTAAGGTAATGATTCTTCCTTTAGATTTAGTTTATAGTGTTGCATGTTAAGAAGAAAGAACTTGTGGTAGTGAATAATGCTCTTAGAATCATTGCATGCTAGAAATGTGGTTTGGATATGAAAAATGGGTTAAGAGGAGATTATGAGCATGTTGTAGCCTAAAAACTACCTTAGAATTGTTAAGTGAATTGTTGTAAACTTATGGGGCGAGAATTGGTATTTGGGTGTGTAATCCCCTTTAAAATGTTGGATTGTTGAACCTTAAATGTGGTGTTTGGATGATAAATTCGGCCTTGAGAAAGGTGGCAAAGTGAGTAGAAACAAAGGAAATCTCTTGATTTTCCATAGAATTTAGTGGCTTTGAGTTTAGATTATTCTACATTGAAATTAGAGGTTAATAAACGTATCATGGTTATTTTAGGTTGACATATTACTTGCGGTAGTTTGGACTTAGCAAGTGGATTGATCAAAAGGTATGTGAAGCTTTCCTATCCTTTGAGCATGAGTATTTGTATCTATGTAGTACGGTGACGTCTGAGATTTAGTATTCTTACTTGTTTAAGTATATATAAAGACTTGTTTCGTTTTGAGAAGTATAAGTCCCTTGGTTAAGGGAAAAGTATGATTTTACAAAAGTATAGAGTACTTGGTGTAAAAGTATTGAGTATTGAATTATTCTAAAGATAAGTGGCTTGAAGTATTTTTGGAAGTTGTGTAGAATTGTTTGAAGTATAAGTCTTTTGGTTTGTAAAAGAACAAAATGGTTTATAAGGAGTTATAACGGCTTTATGGGAAGTTAGTTATAACGGCCTTGTGAAAGGATAAGAAGGTCTTAATTTCTAAAGTATAAAGATAGTATAACGGCTTTATGGGAAGTTAGTTATATTAGCTTTATGAAAGGATAACAAGAAGAGATTTACTCTAAGTAAGATAAGCAAGGACAAATGATTTGATTTATGAAAGGCAAATTGATTTTAAGGCATCAATTGCCCAAAGGTTTTATACATGAAAAAGAGTCACTTTTGAAAGAGTTGAAGTATGTAGTACTTTGGGTTAAATTCCCGGTTTTCTTTTATTAAAGATATGATTAAGTGCCTTAACTAAAATGAGAGGGTATATGAACAAGACTAATAAGAAGTTATAAGTTTCTTAACTTATTTATGATTATGATATGATAACAGTTTGAGCTAGGGTAAGAGTATATCTGAGGGGCAAGCCCCAAGATCGTTATACCACCTACTCCAGGGTAAGAGTATGAGGGGCAAGCCCCAAGATCGTCATACCACCTCCTTCAGTGTAAGAGTATGTCCGAGGCCACCAAGATCGTCATACCATCGCCGATGTAAGAGTATATCCGAGGCGAATCCGAGATCGTTATACCATCCGCACCGGATAAGAGTATATCCGGCGGCAAGCCCCAAGATCGTTATACCATCTGCTCCAGTGTAAGAGTATATCCGGCGAGTACGATCCCAAGATCGTTATACCATCCGCCGGTGGTAAGAGTATATCGAGGGTAAGTCCCCAAGATCTTTATACCACGCTCCGTGGACTTGCTACCCACGATGCGAGGAATACCTCACGCGAGTCCTTATGGGCTTATCGCGGGTGAAATAGTCCACGTGCGGTAGTCTGACTATGCGAGAATACCTCGTGCGGTCACGAGACCCGTGCGGGTGAAATAGTCCCGTGAGTAGGATTGCTTATCGATACTACAGGCGAGGACCTGTTTTGATCACGAGCCTCTATTTTTATGCGATCTATATACATATGCTTGTTACTCTCATTGTTAGTAAGGCACAAGAAAAGGTAAGTTGATTTCATCCATGACCCACTTATTTTCGCACTTATGATTTCATTCTGATTTTCGATTTCCACACTTGGTACTGTTATCGACCTCCTTGGGCCGCGTTAAATCCGCAGTTGAGATACGTAACTTTGGTCCGCACTCTTAGGATCACCGCTCATTTCTGAAAGCTCCATCCTCCGAGGCTTTGTCTTTTGGTATGATTCCTCGAGGTTATAGACTTTTGTACATTCGGGGTATGGCGGGGCCCCGCCACGCTTGTTATTCCTAGTGCAGTAGTCACGTTTGTGGTTTGGGCCGTAAGAATAAAGTTGTCTTGTTTCACTATCTGTTAAGTTATTTTATGAAAAGCGGCCTTATCGGCTTGCTAGTGATGTTTACCCTATCTGATTTGTTTTATGTATGTTCACGCTATTCTCGACATATACGGCAGGTACCGGAAGGTACTAGTCGCGGCCGGTCGGTCGTGACGATTCAACGAACTCGCTGATTTGTTGTGGAAAGCGATGATGCATCGTGGGGTGATGGCGATTGGCCATTGAATTTTTTTCGATGTTGGACCATCGGTCCT
Source organism: Przewalskia tangutica (assembly GCA_029844215.1). Taxonomy (NCBI): domain Eukaryota; kingdom Viridiplantae; phylum Streptophyta; class Magnoliopsida; order Solanales; family Solanaceae; genus Przewalskia; species Przewalskia tangutica. Next base: position 9,620,683 of record CM056739.1, on the reverse strand, counting down.
TGGTCCAATAGGCCCAGCTGCGGTGATCCAGCAGTTTCTGTGGGTCTCGGGCTGTGGAAAAAATGAATTATATACGTGAGTCTATCATCACCAAAAATCATACGTATTAGTCCCGGTGTCATGTATCTTGGCAAAAGGAAATTGTGTTTCATCAAAAATTACATGTCGACATATAATCATTCGTTTGGAAGAAATGTCATAACAGATGTAACCACGGTGATTAGTAGGATATCCCAAGAAGACGCATGGAGTAGACCGGGATTGGAGTTTTGTGATTGTGGTGCATGGGAATAGAGGGTAGCAGAGACACCCAAACACTCGTAAATGATGATATGAGGGCTCTCATAAGTAAAACATTTTTAGTGGAGCTTGGTAAGCCATGTTTTTATGGGGAAGGATATTCAACATGTAAGTTGTCATGTGAAGCACATGATGCCAAAAAATGGGGGGTATAGATGCATGAGCAAGAGATGTTCTAACAATATTGTTTATGATTCTAATTTTGCGTTCTGCCTTCCCATTCTGTGAAGAGGTGTGAGGACAGGATAAACGAAAATGTAAACCATTTGTTTTGAAAAAATCCCAAAAATGATTATTGTCAAACTCCCTCCCATTGTCACATTGAATACTTTTAATCTCCCGTTCAAACTGAGTTCGAATGAATACTCTAAAGTTTAGAAAAGTAGAAAACACTTGTGATTTTTTCGACAAAGGGAATGCCCACAAATAGTTAGAGTAATCATCAAGGAAATGTAGATAATACCTATGACCTGAGGAACTCAAAACAGGTGATGTACAAATATCACAATGTAAAATGTCAAATGGCATAGTAGTGCATGAAGTAGAAGAAGTAAATGGAAATCTAACATGTTTACCAAGGGCATAAGCATGACACTTATTCAAAGTCCGATTTTGAGTACATGAAATAAAATTATTTAGTTTAAGAGAGGTCAAAACAGACTCTCCCGGGTATCCCAAACGTTCATGCCATAGTGATGGTGCCAAGGCTGCAAAAGTGGAAGGAACTTTAGACTGTGGATTTGGTAAACATATCGGATAGAGCTCCCATTTGCAATCACATCTCATGAGAAGCTTCCCCATCTGAAAGTCATGTACGGAAAAACCAAACGGGTCAAAACGAACAGATACCCAATTATCAATAGTAAATTTTCTCACAGGGACCAAATTCTTTATTAAATTGGGTGCATGGAGAACATTCTTTAAAACTAGTGGCGGGTTTGGTGGTGTCAATTTGCTAGATCCATACCCTTTTATTGGAATTGAATGACCATTTTCGACAATTATACCATTTTGTTTGCTCAAATTAAAATAGGGTGAGCGTACCTTGGGATGACGTCATGTGTGACGTTGCTCCGGAGTCCATATACCAATTAGAATCCGGTGGATTGAGTCCGAGTGTGTGCACGACATTCTCAATATCCGTGGATTGGGTCACTGAATGGGCCTCCTGCCACTGGGTCGGTGGAGGCCCAAAGTTGCTGCTGCCCGTGAATGACCCAAGAAAGTGCGCCTGAATTCGGCTCAGTTGGGCCAGTGAACTGATTCTGCCTATTCTGGAAATTGGGCCTTCTGGATTGTGTAGCCCAATTTGCATTTTGCATTCGATCGCATGGCGGCCATCGCTTCCGTGTTGAATAGCCCATCTTTGCCATATTGTCGCTGGATCCGCCATCGCCACCGACCGCTTCCATGGCTCACATCGCTTGCGCGCCACTATGGTGGTGGTGCCGCCATTTCCTCTGCTGTCAAAATTTTGGTGTCCTCCATTTTTATTACTTCCACGATTTCCACCCTTATTTTTATTGTTATTCCGTCCTTTTTGTCCATTATTTTGTTGAGACGGATCATAAAAATTACCATCATTAGAAGAAGTGGCAATCATGACGGAATTTGAAGTGGTTGACGCCTTTTTTACCAAGCCCGATTCTTCAAGCACAAGCATCGATCTTGCTTGATAAAATTTGGTAAGTGGATTACTTTGACGTATGACGGTCCTCACGCCACTATACGCATCGGTGAGACCCGCGACCAATTGTAGAATTAACCGGTTATTAGAAACCGGTGAAGCAACATTTCGTAGTTGATCCGCCAACACTTTTAGGCGTTGACAATATGACGAAACATTTTGGAAATCCGCCATGTTTACGGTTGAGAATTCCTGCTCCAAAGTAACAGCGCGAGAGTTTTGGTTATCTTGAAAGATATCTCTCAAGCGTTCCCAGGCTGTCATGGCTGTTGAATCCGGCTCCATTATCGTATGCAAAAAGTCTATGGAGATAGTTGCATAAATCCAACCAAGGACTGTGGCATCAAGTGTATCCCACAAATCCTTGTCTGTATCCTTTGGTAATGGTTGCTCCTTCCCATCTTTTGGTGGAATAATATGATGAAGAACCTTGTGAGCCCTACAACATATTTTAAATAATTCCGCCCATGATGCGTAATGAACGGTTTCCATCTCTAATTTGACCGGAACATGAGTTTTGATGTTTGAGATAGTCAGGGCAGGATGAAAGGATGATTTTGACTCAGACATGGTTGGGTGAGATTAATGGTGTTCAACAATGGAGAATTGGAAAGAGAAAAGAAAAAAAATAGTCAAAGAAGACGAGACAATTGGAAGGAAAAATTTCGGTAATTAGGAGTATAGTCAAAGAAGACAAGACTCAATTGGAAGGAAAAAATTTCGGTAATTAGGAGTAAGGACCGAAAAAAAATTAGACCAAAACTAATTTTGGATTTTTCCTTAAGCTATTGATATCATGTAATAATTTGAAAAGTTGTTGATACCATGTAATAATTTAAAAATATGTTCCTTAATCATCTTCATCCCATAAGGGAGGAATATATACAAAGAATATACATAAATATAGAAGAGGAAATCATGCCTAATAATGAAGAGACAATTATCCTAATAATGAAGAGATAATATCCTAATAATGAAGGGAGAATATCTTCCTAATATTATTTTACTATCTACCATATTTAACATAATTCTACATTAATATAATATTACTAATATTAATGACTAATATTCTAACACTTTCCACAAAGAAAAACCCGTAATTCTTCTAAGAGATTTAATTCATCCATTTACTTTAGCAACACTGTCGAGTAAAGCATGCATCCAGACTCTAGTGAGTACTTTCTCCGATTCATTTTAGTTGTCGGACTTGCTAAAAATAATTGGTCTAAAATAATTGTTATTTTCAAATATAATTAGTTATCTTTAAATTACTATTTTCTTAAAAAATGTGCAAAAGTAAAACATGACAAGTAAAATAAATAGGAATGTTAAGCGGTGGGCAAAGGCCCATCCGTATGTTCCATCATCAGTCTGTGAATGGGCAGATTACAATGTTAGGACAAGTTTGTATATTTGGTATATTTTACACATTATTTTTGTACCATAATTAGGATTGTAATATTATCATAATTGTATAGTTAGTCTCCTTATAGAATAGGGATTTAGATATAAAGTATGAATAAGATTTTTCTATTATAACTTTAATAAATATGTCTTTCATCAATAAGAATAATCAAGGGATTAATTCTTTCATGGCATCAAGAGTCAAGATTATTTTTACCTTGCTTCCGCTCCTCTCTTTTCTCTCCAAAATACCGTGTTTAGTCCCCCCCCCCCTCCCTCTGAATTCTCAAACCCGAGATCACCCTTCTTCCTAAATTTCTTCCTCACAAATTTTTTTCTCCGAATCTTCGTGTTTTATTCAACATGACTGATAAAACACGTTTCATCCTGCTCTCACAGTTTCTAACAACAAGAGTGTTCTTCCTATTGTTCTTGATCTCGAAAACATCCAATATGAGATGTGAGCGGAATTATTCAAGATTCAAGCTATGACACATCAAGTTCTTCACCATATCATCCATCCGACTCCTAAAACGGGGGATGACACCACCGAAGATGATGATGTACCCACCAAAGCGGACAATTATGGGTCACGCTTGACGCAAAAGTTATTCAATGGATTTATGCCACAATATTCATGGACTTTTTACAGATGATTATGGAACCCAACTCCACACCTATGGAGGCGTAGAATCGATAGCGTGATATCTTCCAAGATAACAGTCACTCCCGAATTGTTACCCTTGAAAATGAATTTTCTCAAGTTGCTATGACGAATTTTCCTAACGTTTCATTTTATTGTAAACGACTTAAGGACTTGGCGGATCAACTTCGCAATGTGGGTGCTCCTATGAGAAATAGTCGTCTAGTCTTGCAAATGGTTGCAGGCCTGTCTAAGGCCTATAATGGTGTTGCTTCAATTCATCGTAAATGTAACCCTCTGCCGAAATTCTACCAAGCACGCTACATGCTTACATTGGAAGAAGACGTATTTGCTAAGAATGAGCCAATTGGGGCTAGTACTGTTGTCATGATGACTAAGTCCAATTTTTCTCCTTCCGGTTCCACCAACTCGAGCCAAATCGCAACAAAAATGGTGGTAAAAAGGGGCAAAATAGGAAAAATCGCGGCGCAACACCCACGAGCAGTGGCGATCAAGAAGATCAGCGAATGTGGGGCGGCGGTGGGCCCCAATGTAGTGGAAGTGGGTCCCGATCCTGTCCACTCCGGTAGCCGCGACTTCGGCCAGACAACGTCGCGACCGCTTCCTCGTCCACTCCAGTAGCTGCGGCTCAATCGGCGTCGCGGCCCGGCCACTGGCCCCAATTTGATTCAGCTCGAGTTTGAACCAGTTTATGGGCCAACCAAGCAGTCTAGCATACTTGGGTCTCGCCCCCCTCAGGCCCATAACGCAATGGGACCCACGCAGACCGACTTTGAAGCTGTAATGCACACGCTTGGGATGACTCAACCAGATCCGAATTGGTACATAGACACCGACGCCACCACTCACATGACATCTGACCAATGTACTCTCTCATTTTATTCCAATTTGAGCAGTAATCGTGGGTAATGGAAATTCAATTCCAATTAAGGGTTATGATCATAAAACTTTGTCCCCTCCTCATCCACCACTTGTCTTGAAAAATATTCTCCATGCCCCAAAACTAATTAAAAATTTGGTATATATCTGTAAATTCACCACTGATAATTTGGTTTCTATTTATTTTGATCCATTTTGGTTTTCTGTGAAAGATTTCAAGATGGGGAGTCCTCTCATGAGGTGTGACAGTAGGGAGATCTTTATACAATCATACCAAGTCTCGGTTCCTCGCATCTAGTCATGTCTTCCACTTTTGCAGCTCTTGCTCCTTCTTTATGGCATGCTCGTTGTTGACACACAATTTTGACCCATCTTTTAGTCATTTCTTGCAATTTTAAGCATTTTAGGACACCGCATTTCAATCATCATTTTTTGCATTTTTTACATAATATTCTATGTTTATTTCTTCACAAAATGATATGACATCTTTTATTTTAAATTAAGCATGATGTCTTTGTTAATATTATGTGTCTATTGTTATTACACCGTCGTTTTATTTTAATAGTGTTTGCATCTCTTTAAATAATTAATTGACACTGCATTTTTTCTTTTAATTAGGCATTAAACATTTCTTAAATATTGCATTTTATTATTATAGCGTCGGCATTTTTATTTTTTGATAATTTTGTATCTTTAAATAATTTTTCCTTTAAATAATTAATCCATTTTGCATTTTTTGTCAAACCAATCGATCGAAGGCAATCTGGACGATCCGATCAAGGCAATCTGGACTACGATCTAATCATGGCAAACTGAGGCCCAATACACTTTTCATCTTTTCCCTCTAATGCCCAATACCCAATACCCAAAACTCAAAACCCTAAACCCTAAACCTAAATACCCCTATAAATAAAAACCTTACCCCCCTCTCTTTAAACCCTGGGCAGCCCACCATTCTTTACCCCCAGCCGTCTACCCCCTTAACTCTTCATCTCCCTTATCCCCTCTCTCACCATCACTCTCCAACCGCACACCCCCAGCCGTACAACCTCACCATCAGCTACCCTCAAACGCACCCCCCCCAGCAACCCCATCACCACTGTCACACCACCGCGCACCCCCAGTCGTACAACCTCACCATCAGCAACCCTAAAATCCCTCCCTGCAGATTTTGTTGGACTCTCTCTCAAACCTTCCCGTCGCCGCCGCCCTTCGCCGGAGCTCCAAGCTCCGGCGAACCCCCTCTAAACACTAGCAGCAGCCCCTATCCTCTCCCTCTCCTCTTCGCCTTACCATCGCCGACCACCACTGCTCGCACGCACACACACAACACAACACATACAACACCAGCAAAGCCCCTCCCCCGCTGCCATTCTCGTCGCCCCACTGCTCGAACTACCACCAGTGCACCACCACCACTATCCCGTCTCTCACGAATCATTGTATCCCATCGACCACCTTCGCTCCACCACCTCACCGCCATCATCGAACCTCATCATCGCGGCGATCGGCGTTACTCGCCGCGGCCACGCCACGCCATTGCTCGCTTGTTTCTATTTTTCGTTGTTATTATGTAGGTTCGTTTGGACTGATTTTTTGCCTTGGTTCGACTTTATGTTCGATCTGTTGCATACTGTTGTTGTGGACTGATTTGGTCTCGCCAGAGTTTGAAACTCCGGCGAGCATTTGTCCCGCTATATCTTGGGTATATGTTGGCTATGGACTGATTTTGGATCTGCTTTATTTTACCAGTGATGGTTGGCTATCAGACTGATTTTTTATTTTTAGTACCCTAGCCGGAGTTTTAAGACTCTGGCGACGTTTGGAAGTTTCCGGCGAACTGTCTTGCCATGTTTCTACTATTTTCGGCGAACTTGTCGTTGTTTCCACTGGTTTCTGGACCATCTTTTGTTGAATTATCACGCTGCTGCTATTTGTTGCGTTGCGACTGTTTTGTTGTTCCATATTGATTTTGGACGATTTTGCCCCTTTTTGTTATTTTATTAAACTGATTTGGAACAGATACTACACTTGGTATTTTACTGATTTTTGAACATGATACTACACTTGGTATTTTACTGATTTTTGAACATGATACTACACTTGGAATTTTACTGATTTTTGAACATGATACTACACTTATTGGCCAATGAAAAAGTTATCCGTCGATTTTTTAGGCCTCCCCAGTTTCAAAGACGGAAAATAAAATAAATGAAGCTTTCTGGGCAATGATGATTTCTTCCACTTATACCGGATAACCAACATGCGCTGGCAGGGCGAATTCTCGCTGTCGCACTTGTTTAGGCTGTCCCGCTTTATTTTTTATATATATGAGCCCTCTGTGTCTAAAACTATTATTGTTTTGGCGCGGATCCGAAGGTTTTATTTATTTTATTGTTTCTAGCAATATTGGCCGATGAAGGAATCTCCGTCTGATTTCCAAGGCCTCCTCTGTGCAAAAGACGGATTTATTTTTTTGGCTTTACTTATTAATTCTTGTTATTGCTTTTAAAATTGTTTATTCTATTACTAACACTTTTACTAAGTGTTTATGCAGATACTCGGAGATCATCTTGTGCAGAAGGCCTAAAAAAGGGCTAAAAGATGTCTCAGAGTATTATCTTATGTCGCATTTAATTTTACTTTTATTATTCTGTATTGCATTTTATTTTAATTGTAAATTATGTAAAAATGCTTAGAATAGGTAGAATAAAAGCCAATATATAATTAACCTAGGTTTGAACGGATAACCGCAAGTTAGCGGATCTTAAAGGATGTCTAACCCCTTCCCTTTAGGATAATAAAGAACCCTGATCCAGAATCTCACTAATTTCGCAGACCATTAAATGGAGATTAATTGCAATATTTTTATTGCAATAAATCAAGTGTCCTAATTCACTTAATTAATTAGGTGGCGACTCCTTAAAATCAGCATTATTGCTCCATCCAGGGAACCGCGCCAAAGAGCAACGTTGCGGATACCGTTCAGACCCCGACGTCAAAAACGGGCGCGACACTCGTCTAGGTCATCCAGGGCCGTCTATTTTGTCTGTCTTAGATAAAAATAAACTTATTTCGTGTAAGGATACGCATAGTACTCCGAATTGTCAATCTTGTTCCTTAGGAAAATTTGTTAAGTTGCCATTTGTCGCCTCTACTTCTACTACTTCAATGCCATTTGTCGCCTCTACTTCTACTACTTCAATGTCATTTGATATTATTTATAGCGATTTATGGATATCTCATGTTCTTAGTTCTTTGGGTCACCGTTATTATGTTCTTATTTTAGATGATTATTCTAAATTTTTATGGACGTTTCCAATAGCGAAGAAATCTCAAGTTTTTTCCATCTTCCAGAAATTTAGAGTTTTCATTAAAACTCAATTCGAACGAGAAATCAAGAATATCCAATGTGATAATGGCAAAGAATATGACAATGAGGAGTTTCGGGAATTTTGTGCTAATAATGGAATTAATTTTTGTTTTTCTTGCCCTCATACATCTTCACAAAATGGAAATGCCGAACACAAAATTCGTGCCATTAATAATATTATCCGAACTTTCTTGGTTCATGCTTCCGTACCCCCAGATTTTTTGCATCATGCTCTACAAATGGCTACCGATATTCTTAACATTCTTCCTTCCAAAGGTTTGACATATTCGTCCCCTCTTCAAATTTTATATAATAAGACTCCCGCGTATACACATCTTAGAGTCTTTGGGTGCTTGTGTTATCCACTATTTTCATCCACCACAATTAACAAACTTCAGACACGTTCTACCCCTTGTGTGTTTTTGGGTTATCCGTCAAATCACCGTGGTTACAAATGCTTTGATTTGTTATCTAAACGAATGATTCTTAGTCGTCATGTTATCTTTGGTGAGTCCCAATTTCCATTTTCTAAAGTAGAAACTCCCGTGCATAGTTCGTATGATTTTTTGGATGATGATATATCCCCCTACATTCTCCGTCATTTTTCAGATCTGTCCCAAAATTCGTCTTCAACACCGCAGCCCTTAGGGGAGGCGTCGCGACGCCTGTCCTCCAGTAGCCAAGATGTTGTTTCATCATCGTCAGCGCCGCAGCCCTCCGGGGAGGCACCGCAGTGCCTAAGTTCCGATGAGCCACCGAACGGCGCGCGACTTAGACCCCAACGTCGTGGCGTCTCCGATGGGTTTTTCAGAAAATGAGTCAACAGGCCCACTTCGTGTTGGCCAGTCCGTATCATCTCCCAGAAATTCCCAAAATTCACTCAATCCAGTCCCGGGTCTTGGTCCAATCACTCGCAGTCAAAGGGGTATTTTTAAACCAAAAAGATATTTTAATCTAAATTCTAATGTTCTTAGATCACATTTACCCCGTAATCATGTGACTGCCTTAAATGACCCTAATTGAAAAATTGCTATGACCGATGAATATAATTCTCTTATTGATAATAAGATGTGGGAGTTGGTGCCCGTTCATCTGGTGTTAATATTATTTGTTCTATGTGGATTTTTGCTCATAAGGAAAATTTTGACGGTTCGTTTGCAAGGCATAAGACTCATCTTGTAGGTGATGGTAAGACTCAGCAGATTGGTGTGGATTGTGGTGAGAAGTTTAGCCCGATGGTCAAGCCGACTACCATTCGTACAGTGCTCAGCTTGACTCTTTCGAAATCATGACCCATTCATCAGCTAGATGTGAAGAATATTTTCCTACCTGGTGATCTCAATGAGACAGTATATATGCATCAGCCCTTGGGGTTTAGAGATACTAGATATCCTAATCATGTTTGTTTATTGAGGAAGTCCTTGTATGGGTTTAAGCAGTCTCCACGGGCTTGGTATAAGAGGTTTGCTGACTATGTTTCGACTATGAGTTTCTCTCACAACAGGTCTGATAACTCATTATTCATATATGGCTGGGGATCTTCCATGTCTTATATACTATTATATGTTGATGATATTATCTTGACTGCCTCTTCTGATGCTTTACGAAAGTCTATTATGACAATGCTCAGTTCTGAGTTTGCCATGAAAGACTTGGACCCATTGAGTTACTTTTTTGGAATTGTTGTCACTCGTTATGCAGATGAATTATTCTTATCACAGAGGAAGTATGCAACAGAGATCATTGAGAGGGCTGAGATGTCATCCTGTAAGTCCACTTCTACTCCAGTTGATACTAAACCCATGTTGGGTGCTGCAGATGGCTCTCCTTATAAGGATCAGACCCGCTATCGTAGTCTTGCAGGCGCCTTTTAGTATCTTACGTTCACGCGATCAGACATTACATATTCCGTCCAGCAGGTGTATTTGTTTATGCATGATCCAGAATTGAACATATGAATGCGCTCAAACGCATTCTTAGGTACATTCAGGGAACACTTGATTATGGCCTGCATTTGTATCCTTCGTCGGCGTCTACACTAGTCTCCTATACAGATGTTGATTGGGGTGGTTGTCCTGACACCAGACGGTCTACGTCTGGCTATTGTATGTTTTTAGGTAATAACTTGGTCTCATGGTCTGCCAAGCGTCAATCTACGCTTTCACGTTCAAGTACAGAGGTCGAGTATCGAGGGGTAGCCAATGTGGTGTCTGAGTCATATTGGTTACGAAATCTACTTTTGGAGCTTCATTGTCTTATTCAGAAGGCTACCTTGGTATATTGTGATAATATAAGTTTCATCTACCTTTCTGGTAATCCAGTTCAGCACCAGCGCACTAAACACATAGAGATGGATATTCACTTTGTTCGAGAGAAGGTAGCTAAAGGACAAGTACGCGTCTGCCATGTCCCTTCCAGATATCAAATTGCAGACATCTTTACAAATAGTCTTCCCTCGGTCGTTTTTGAAGATTTTAGAGACAATTTCAACAGATTTAAACCGTCCCACATGATCACAAGGTGTGTTAAGCAGTGGGAAAAAGTCCATCATCAGTCCGTGAATGGGCAGGTTATAATGTTAGGACAAGTTTGTATATTTGGTATATTTTACACATTAGTCTTGTACCTTAACTAGGATTGTAATATTAGCATAATTGTATAGTTAGTCTCCTTATAAAATAGAGATTTAGATGTAAAGTAGAAATAAGATTCTATTATTGTAATCAGATATATATGTCTTACATCAATAAGAATAATTAAGAGATTAATTCTTTCAAGAAGCAGAACAAATGACACAGGGAAAGAAGGTTACCTCCGCTGCTTCGATGAGTGGTGTTCTGATGATCCATGGTGCAACTGCGTTGACTCGAATGTTGTCTTTAGCCCACTCGTAAGCCAAGTTTCTTGTAAGTTGATTTATTGCTCCTATTAAGATGGAAAATACAAAAGAATTGTATCTATGACATTAATTCCCTAATGGGACCACCCCTAAAGCATAAAGAATATATTTGATACTATTATCATTTCTTAAAAATATATTTTTCATAACAAAGTCATTTACTTGCATTTGGTTGATAGAACATGCCTGTCAATGAAATGTCGGAAGATGAACTTCCCTCACTTTTTTGGTAATAAAATATGAATTATTACCATACCAACGAAGTAAAACTTACACCTAAAGAGCACTCAAACACCCAGCCAGAATAGCTGAGCAGTAGTGAACCTCAAAAACTAGTTACATAATCTATGAGATGAACAAACTTCCTACCTCTTTTGGAATTCCTATACATATCTAATCTTTCTCTAACTTCCCTCACTTATAGGCATAAGTAAATTTCCTTTTAAACTTACAATTGTTTCGACTAGTATTTTGATATTATTATAAATAATCAACCACTATAAAAACCGGAAAATAATTTCTACGAAAAAAGGAATTATGCCACGCCAAATACATTCAACATGTATTTAAGTACTAAAAACCGGAACTCAGGACAATATATATTACACTAGTAACATACAGGGGCAGACCTACGTGAAAATTTGTGGATTCGAAATATATAGAAAAAAAATTCACAGCGTTGTATAAGGGAATGAGGATGTTGTGCTTGTTCAAAAATGGAAAATAGCTTTGCAAAAGAAAAACACGCTTGTTCACGTGAACAAGCGTGCACACTACACGTTTTGATTGAATAATGAGATAATACCTTTAGTTGCAGAATACATGGAATATGTTGGCAGTGCCAATAGCCCTGCAACAGATGAGATAAAGACAATGCTTCCACTTTTTGAGGCCTTTAAAATGGGGTGTGCAATTTGGGAGATGTGATGAGAAGCTTCAAAATTGGTTTTAAAGAGAATAGAGTAATCCTCTTCAGTGGACTCTGTTGCTGGCTTAAGTATCAGTGTTCCGGCATTATTTACCTATAAAAAATGGTTAAATTACTTCAGGCATAGAGTAATACTCCCTTCTTAAATTATCTGTCTTATTTTTTTTATACATCCCTTAATAAAACATTAAATATGATAGTTATTTTTTATTATTTTACCCTCATTTATTAATTCCGGAAATTGGATTTAAATCAACTATCTTAATGCAAACATAGAGTTGAAAAATATGTTATAAGTTGTTTTTCGAATTTGGATTTTTCATGATCAAATATTGATTTTGAAATATAGTGAAAAAAAATTCGGAATAAAAGTAGATAATTCATAGCCAAACGGATCCTATAATATTCTCTTCTTATCTTTAATGAGATGATTTATAATCACATAAATATTTATGATTTGTATTAGTCTACCGCAAATTTAAAGCTTATTCAGTAGGTGCAAAACACAGTTCACTTCATAGAAGATCAACACCATTAATCTGTTTTAGAATCAGTTAGGATATTTTCAGCTTTCTTGGTTTTAATTAGTTTCAGCCATCTGTGGCTATAAATAAGGATGCTTTGTAGTCATTGTGACTTAATCTGAAATATAGAAAAGCTTTCACAAATACTTCTTTCTTCTTCTTCCAGTAACATTATCATGTCTCAGTCCATGAATTGAGCAAAATTAACATGGTATCAGAGCCTAGAACCTATTAGATCTAGTGATTTGTTTTATTCAAATTGCCAGTAAGACCAGCGAATACAGCGAGTGGTGCTTTCGCATTTCAAGGACGGCGAAGAGGAAGCTTCGTTGTTCAAATTCGTAGGAGATTCATCTGTTCGTAAGGTTTCTCAAATTGTCGAGTAAATCGCGATTGACTGGAAGTTATCGAGATCGCGATTTCGTCTGGAAAATAGAGAATCGAAATCGAAGAATCTGAAATCGAGATTAAGCGATTGATTCAAATCGAGGAGAAGAGATCGAAGAAGGAAATCAATTGAAGGAGTTCAATTCGAAAACAGAGAATCGAAAAATCAAATTGAAGAAGATCGATTGAAGGAGTTCAATCGATCGAAAACAGAGAAGTTCGAAAGTTAGAAAATCGAAGGAGACAGAATATTGAGGTAATCTCTATAGTATATCGATTGATTTTGTTGCGAGTGACAACAGAATCGACAGAGATTCAAAGTCGATTCATCGTATTTTGTTTACTGTTTTTTTTTCGATTATCGCATTTGTCGATTTAGTCGGATGGAGATATTATCGTTTTATGCAGATACACTCCGCCTTTGGCTATCGTTGCGACGTCGAAGATCGCCGCGAATAGTCGAGTTGATGGAAATTCAACTTCATTTTGTATTTGTGTTGGTGAATTGGCGGATTGGAGAAAAATGTCGTTGGTGTGGTTGTTGATAGCTGTTGTAGTTGTTCGTTGTGTTGTTGTTAATAGTCGTTGTTATGTTGTTTGTTGCTCTTCAGCGGCAATTGTTGTTCTGTGTTGGCTTGCTGATTTTGATGTGGCCTCTAATGTTGGTGAATTGGTCAGTGACTGAAATAGTCGATGATTTTGTGTTAGCTTCGCTCGCGTGGTTATTTCATTGTCACGCCAACCGCTTTAGCCATCTTTGCTATTATAGCTACTGATAATGGATTTCTGTGGTTGAGAAGACCATAGAGTAGGAAATGTCTATTGATAGAAGGATTGAAGAGTTCTTAGCGACAAACAGACTGAGAACCGAGGGATACTTCGTCGGAGACTAGTTATGGATAGAATAGTTTGCGTGATGAGAATCAAGAGATTCTCTAGTCCGAATGACTAGAGAACGGAGAGGTTCTTGCCGCTTATTAAAATTTCTTGCGTGATGAGAATCGGGAGATTCTCTAGTCCAAGAATGACTAGAGAACGAAGAGGTTCTTGCCGCTTATCAAATTCTCACGCGCCGTTCGAATTGTAGTCTGCGCCTTTCGTAACAAATTCATAGAGAATCCAGTGGTTTCTGTCAAATTAAGAATAGAAACTAAGAGATTCAGTTTATAAAAGCCTGTAGCTGCTGATATGATGGTTGCTGGTTCAGAATCAAAATTATAGTGTTACTGATATTGCCGCCATCGTGCCGCACTGCTCTTCGATGTTATTGTTGCTTGACCGGTATTGCCTCTGGACAACATTTGTCTTCTGGCCGGAAAACGCAGTGCCGATGCAGAAGAGATTGTTATGTGGCTACCGCTGCTAAGGCTAAAATGCGTAAACACATAATGCCGCGCCGTGCAAATTGTTGTATCGGCTGGAAAGATGTTACGATGTTGGAATTCCGCTTTTTTACCATTTTCTCACATTGCAATGGTGTTGTTGACTTTGGTGGATGTTGAAACCGTGGTAAAACCAGAAAGATTGAATGAAAGAGCACCAATAAATAGAATCACACAAGTACCCACCAAAGACCTATTGTCGGTGGCTTCTCCCGATTGGTGAAGTGCGAGTTGATTAAATAACAAGTGCTTGAGTCGCAGAGGTTCTGCTTTCATCTATTGATTGATGTAAATGCTATGGTCGCTCAAAATGAAAAAGGCTGAAAATAAACAAAAGAAATCAGATCCTTCAAAACAAAAGAAAATCGAGGAGGTTGAACATCACCGCGTGGATCAAGCCGAAATGCAAAAGAAATATGGAAAGGTGGAACAAGAATTGGTATATGATGATGACTGCTATATGAATTTGCTTAAAATTTCTGAAGGCAAGGAAGTTTGATATTGATAAAGCAAAACAGATGTGGCCAATGGTAACTGTGATGCAGGGCTACATTGCGAGACTTCGCTCCTACTATTAAATGTTAATGCTGCTGATGCAGTTGCTGAAGAGTCCGATTTTAAGAATTGATGAGGATGCATTCTTAATATCAAAGGGAATTTTTAGGTTGAGGTCATCTTTCCCAGTTTCTGATGGTCCTTATTCTGAGTCAAGTTGATTTCAGAGAAGATCAGTCTGCAAATGTTGATCCTCAGGAGGTTGATTCGTATTGCGCATCGTAGCCAATGCAATACCGATGTTGTTACTAATGCAATGCAGTACAATGAGCTCACGCACGCTGTGGGCGATCTTGATGTTTTTGTTGAAAATGGAAGAGTGCTACACCAGTTTGTTTTGGAACTCCCTGCACCTGATGGAACACTCCAGACAGTCATTTGTTGCATCTTTGATTGTTCCACCACCTTCTTATGTGCAAATGACATATTTGCAGAAGAAAGAGCAATTGCTAGTACAGAAACAGATGGTATGGCAAGCAGTTTGTGGGTTTGATCTATTATCCAAACTAGGCATGAAAATTTCGCTTTCAGTGCCTAGTTTGAGGGGGGATGTTGAGACTGCAGAGTGAGCCCATAGTGCGGCCCACACTTGAGCCCACAATACATCCCATATCGAAGCAGCCCAATGTTAAAACAACTCCCATTGTTTTATTCCCACAACATCAACACCACCCAAAGAATTCCAAAGAGGTGCAAAACACAGTTCACTTCATAGAAGATCAACACCATTAATCTGTTTTAGAATCAGTTAGGATATTTTCAGCTTTCTAGTGGTTAATTAGTTTCAGCCATCTGTGGCTATAAATAAGGATGCTTTGTAGTCATTGTGACTTAATCTGAAATATAGAAAAGCTTTCACAAATACTTATTTCTTCTTCTTCCAGTAACATTATCATGTCTCATTCCATGAATTGAGCAAAATTAACATTGAGACGGAAGAAAATAGTAAAATTCTTTTTTATTTTCTTGAAACATAGAAACACCATAAAAATCTTTTGTAAGGTTCAACTTTACTAGGAATAAAAAAATCAAAAGACTTACTAAAATGTTGAGCTTTCCCTCGAAATTATTGATGACATTCGCCATAAGCATCTCTCTTTGGGGTCGCAATGTCAAGTCACACACACATCCTTCTACTTTGTAACCCTTGCCCCTCCATTTCTCTAAACACTGGTCCAGCTCCACTTGGTTACGAGAACATGTATAAATTATAGCACCAAAACCAGCTAATTCTTCTACTATGGCATGCCTATTATATTTTTCGACCCAAAGAAAAGAAAATCAATATCACCATTACGGAAAAAATATTTATATGGTCAAAGTAAGTAAAGAAATTAACTTCTATACATTGATATTGTAAAAATGTTTTTACATAATTACAGGAAATTGTTCATAATAAGTAATAAAATAGACAACTTGCGCTATTATAGGTTAAATTACACTCAGGAGCAGAAGGTTATGTACAGGTTCGATCGAATACAATAGCTTTTATTCAAATCTTTTATTTTTATTAATAAATTCACTAAATATATACAATAATAACATACCCAAATGAAATTTCATAACGTGGTGCAGGAGGAGTATAGTGTACGCAAACCTTACCTCTACCTTGGTATGTAGAGCGACGGTTTCCGAGAGACTCTCATCTCAAGGCAGAACGTAAGCAAGAGCATAGCAACAACAAAAGCAGTCAGATCCGGTAAAAATAAACTAAACAAAGTACACTAAAGGACACATAACAACATAAATCAAATTACAAGGAACTATAACGCAGTACTGCACCTATTAGTAAGATAGGCTAAGCGGGCCTACAATAATAACACTACAACTATCAGTTTGCAAAAGTAAGTAGGACTACGCTCGACTACCTACTACTCTTCTACCCTGATCCGTGTCCTCCACAACCCCCTATCTAATGTCATGTCCTCAATAAGTTGCATCTGCGCCATATCCCGTCTAATCACCTCTCCCCAATACTTTTTCGGCCTATATCTACCCCTCCTGAACCCGTCCCTAGCCAACCTCGCACACCTCCTGACCTGGGCATTTGTCTCTCCTCCGCACATGTCCAAACCATCTCAACCTCGCTCGCATCTTATCCTCCACCGAGGTCACTCCCACTGTCGCGAATATCATCATTTCTAATCATATCCTCCTTGTATGCCCACACATCCATCTCAAGATTCTCATCTCCGCAACTTTCATTTTTGGATGTGCGAAGTCTTGACTGGTCAATCTTTTTGTATAAATTCACTAAATATATACAAAAATTAAATTCAGAATTTTAGAACTCATAAAATTCAAGATAAAACAACGTAAATAGTCGTTTACTCAACCACTTAAATTAAATATAACCGTCGTGATGTATAATATATGCATAATTTATATATAATATGTATAATCGTGTATAATAAGTGTATAATCTGTGTACAGAAACTAGGAAAGGTAAACAGTAAATTCAACCATCTATTTGCGTAGAAATTCCAAAATTTAAATCCCGACGTGGCCTCTGATTATAAGGATATTATAAAAACTTTTTATAACAGTGTATATATGTAAAATCGGCAGATAAACACTTATAACTAAAATAAATTTACCCTATGCCTTTAGTGCCTCCAGTAACAAGGGCAGTTTTCCCTTGAAGAGTCCACCTTCCATCTTCACTACTGGATTGATTTTCTGCCATTGATGGTTCTTGCTAGCTAGTCAACTGCAGTGGAAGAATAGGAAGCTACAAAAGGGCGTACTAGATTTCTGTAGAAACATGAATATTTAAGTGGTTCAATAGCTATATTATAGTTGTAAGTTTGTCAAATGCACTTATTATAGGACTGAAAATGATTTACGCCACTTATTTGTTTTAAAATGCCTATTTCTATCCTTACATTATCAACCTTTGTCGTTTTTTACTTCTTTAAAATATTTATCACAAGGAGAATAGATTTATAGAGTATAAATATAATATTTTCTTTTAAATTGATATCAGAACTTCTATAATCTTGATATAAATTAAAGAACTTTCGTTGGCGGCACACGATTATACCTCCGTCTGGCTAATAATTGTATGTTGGTCGACGCCTGACCAATGATATATGTATGTAAAATAAGTATGTTGAATTATTAGGATAAATATTGCAGATTAGAAGAAGAGCAAACAAATATAACTCAAGATGATGAAAGGATCTTTTTTAGAAGTTGGAGAAGTGGTTAAACAAAATTGAGTGTTCGAGAAAAGTGCTTCAACGAAAATGGTGTTGGTGATAAAGTGCATCAACAAGGTTGGAGATAATTGTTTCAACAAAAATTTAGTATTGGTGCAAAGTGCATCAACGGGGTTGGAGACAAGTGCTTCAACAAATTTGAGTGTTGGTGACAAAATGCATCAACGAGGTTGGATACAAGTGCTTCAAAAAAAATTGGTGTTGGTGACAAGTACATCATATGGGTTGAAGATAAGCGTTTCAACAAAATTGGTGGTTGGTGACAAGTGCATCAACGAGGTTGGAGACAAGTGGTTCAATAAATTGGAAGATGGTGACAAGTGCACCAAAAGTTGAATATACAACTTTGAATTACGAGAGAATGTTGAAAATAATAATTCAAAGTTGTAGGAAACCAAAATTGGTTAGTGAAAGAAATAATCCATTGATTATTTTCATTAATAAATGAGGTATATATACAAGTTACAATCTCAAAATATGGAAATCCTATTAATACTATACTTTTAAATCATAATCATACTTGTACAAGAATTCTACAACTACGGTAAGTTTGTACACTAGTTTAATTTCAATTTATTTTGGTCTAAGTCGTGTGGTCTTTTACACCCCGCAGTCATAGCGGACGGTCTTCGTACGCTAAGATTAGCCCTAAAATCTTTAAATAGAACGGAGGGAAGACCCTTCGTAAAGATATCTGTAATTTGATACTTGAAAGGGACATGGAAGACGCGTACCTGTCCACGAGCTACCTTTTCTCGAACAAAGTGGAAATCCATCTCAATATGTTTAGTGCGCTGATGTTGAACCGAATTTCCAGAAAGGTATATAGCACTAACATTATCACAATAAACCAAGATAGCTTTGCGAACAGGAAAGTGAAGCTCTAAAAGGAGATTACGGAGCCAACATGATTCAGAAACCACATTAGTCACCCCTCGATACTCGGTCTCTACACTAGAGCGTGATAAGGTAGTTTGACATTTGGCAGACCATGAGACCAAGTTATCACCAAGGAACAAACAATAACCAGAGGTAGAGCGTCTGGTGTCCGGACAACCACCCCAATCAGCATCTGTGTAAGAGACAAGTGTAGAGACCGACGATAAATATAAATGTAAGCCATAATCAAGAGTGTTTTGGATGTAGCGGATAATGCGTTTTAGAGCATTCATGTGCTCAATTCGAGGATCATGCATAAACAAATAAACCTGCTGAAAGGCATACGTAATATCCAGTCATGTAAAAATGAGGTACTGAAGTGCCCCTGCAAGACTGCGATAGTGGGTGGGGTCCTCGTATGGTACGTCGGCCGAAGCCTCTAGCTTCGGTTTAGTATCAAATAGCGTAGAAGTAGACTTACACAATGCCATACCAGCTCGCTCAATAATCTCAGCAGCATAATTTCTTTATGACAAGAATAACCCCCATGCATGATGAGTGACAATAATACCCAAGAAATAGCGCAATGATCCCAAGTCTTTCATAGCAAACTCAGAACTGAACAGTGTCATGATGGACTGGCGCAACACATCAGAGGAGACAATCAAAATAATATCATCCAAAAACAACAGAATATAGGCCATATATGACCCACAACGATAAATAAACAGCGAATTATCAGACCTGTTATGCGAGAACCCAATAGTAGAGACATAATCAGCAAACCGTTTATACCAAGCTCGTGGGGCCTGCTTAATATCATATAAGGACTTCTTTAGCAAACAGACATGATGTGGATAATTGGGGTCTCGAAAATTCAATGGATGATGCATGTATACAGTCTCCTTAAGATCACCATGCAAGAAAGTATTTTTTACATCCAACTGATGAATAGGCCAAGATTTTGAAAGTGTTAGGTTGAGAACATTGCGAATGGTGGCCAGTTTAACAACCGGACTGAATGTCTCCCCATATTCCACGCCAACCTGCTGGGTTTTACCATCACCTACAAGACGAGTCTTATGCGTCGCAAAAGAACTGTCAGAATTTTATTTATCAATAAAATCCATATAGACCGAATAACATTAACACCGGAAGGACGGGTCACCAACTCTCAAGTTTTATTATCAATAAGAGCATTATATTCATCGTTCATAGTCAATTTCCAATTCGGGTCATTTAGTGCTGAAACTGGGTTACGAGGTAAGGGTGATTTAAGAACATTAGAATTTAGATTAAAATATATTTTTCGTTTAAAAATACCCGCTGACTACGAGTAATAGGACTATGACTCAGAGAAGAATTGTACTTTAATGAGCAACACTTCCTCGTAGGGTCAGTAAAGCAGGCTCCTTTAGTGGATTTTGGGAAACTGAAGTAGTGGCCAAATCGGTATTGGTTTGGGCCATCGCCCAGCCGGAGTGGATCGATGTAAGACGGATCAAAACGGGCTAGGTGGGCGCTCGGGCCAAAGCATTGACTCACGCGGACAGTGGATACGGATTGGTCCAAAAAATGATTTAAAATATATGGTGATACCCCGTCATCTAAAAATTATACGAGTTAGGCACTGGACGTCACACCTTTGCAAACGGAAATTGGGTTTTATCAAAAATAATATGACGATTGATAATGATTTTACTGGATGTTAAATTAAAACACTTGTACCGACGATGATTTGACGAATAATTCAAAAACACATGAGCAGTAGAACGAGCTTGGAGCTCGTTAATTGTGGTGGACGGAAAGAGAGGATATCATAAGCACCCAAAGACCCTGAGATGAGAATACGAGGATCTTTATGATAAAGAATTTGGATAGGAGATTTAAATTTCAATCCTTTGGTAGGAAGTATATTAAGTAGATAAGAAATCATTTGTAGAGCATGATGCCAAAAGTAAGGAGGGACGAAATCATGGGCTAATAAAATACGGACAATATTATTAATAGTACGAATTTTACGCTTAGCTTTTCCATTTTGTGAGGACATGAAAAACAAAATACTATGCTATTTGCATCCCAAAATTCCTGAAACAACCCAATATCATATTCTTTGTCATTATCACATTGAATATTTTTTATTTCTCGTTCGAATTTGGTACGAATGAATGCTCTAAATTTTAGGAATGTGAAAAAAACTTGTGATAACGAAAAAGTCTATAATTTTTTTGAATAATCATCCAAAAATAGAACATAATAACGATGACCACATAATTAAGAACATGAGACGTCCATAAATCGCTATCAATAATGTCAAAAGGCATCGAAGTACGAGAATTAGAGGCTACAAATGATAATCTAATATGTTTTCCAATTGACATGAATTACAAATCGGAGGACTCCTCATACCTTTACATGAAATAAAATTAATTTTATATAAGGAATAAATAATTGACACCCCTGGATGACCCAAACGTACATGCCACAAGGAAGGAGCGAAAGCTGTAAAAGTGGATTGCAATGCGTGACTCGAGGAAACAGTTGTGGACATGACTGAATATAGATCTCCTATACTATTGCATCTCATGAGAGGTATCCCCGTTTTGAAATCCTTCACAGAAAATCCAAAATGGTCAAATTTAACATAAACTTAATTATCAGTGGTGAATTTTGAACATACACCAATTTTTTAATTAAGTTAGGGAAATGAAGGGTATTTTTTAAAACAAGAGGTGGATGTGGGGGAGACAATGTTGTTTGACTGTAACAGCGAATTGAAATTGAGTTTCCATTACCAACAATTATACCATGTTTGTTGCTCATATTAAAATAAGACGAGAGAGTACCTTGGTCGAATGTCATGGGAGAGGTGGCACCGGTGTCCATGTAACAATTCGCGTTCGGAAGATTTAATCCAAGTGTATGCATTGCAGTCTCAATGTCTGTTAGAGTCTGTGTGGGGCCCACTATATTGAAGGACTGTTTGGGTCGAGGCCCAAGTATACTAGACTGCTGACCCACGATATTGGGCCTATTATTGGCCGAACGAGCCCGCCGGCCGGAAATAATTGGGAGGAGGCGCAGGTAGGATCGACACCGGTGCAGGCCCATCGCCACGGGGCACAAGGCTGGGACCAGGACGGCTGGGGCCTAGAACCCCTAGACCCACCTATTACGACCCGACCTCGGACCCGTGACTGGTGCCTTACCCCGGGCACCCTTGTGATACAACATCAGAGAAAACCAGCGGAAGTACTCTCATAAACAAGAAACAATATAACACATGAAACAGGCTAACCCAAAATGGCTACCTTTCCGTAAATATTAATACAACCAAAAACTGAACAGTTACATCCTTTACAACCCAATTTATAACAGGACTACAGGCCTCTAAGAGTTTGTAACAACTATGACGGGACAGGGCCTCGTCATACCCCTGAATGTACCTAATATCTACCACATCAGGGAGAACCGTACCAAAAGTCAAGCCTCCGAAGAAATGGAGCTTCTGACACCTGATCAAAGATCCTAAGAATGAGGATCCACCACCTGTTTACCCCTACCGCGCAGATAACGCAGCCCCCGGCGAAGGGGGTCGCGACACATATGTACCAAGTATGTAAAACTGGAAAATACTGTAATAATATCATAAGTCTAAAATAAGCTGGAGTCATGGATGAAAATCAAATTACATTGCACTGTGCCTTACTAACAATGATAGTAACAAGTATAAACTTTACTGCATAAATATAGGAGGCTCATGATCAAAACAGGGTCCCCCGCCCGCAGTATCATTAAGCAATCCTACTCCTGGGACTATTTCACCCGCATAGGTCCTGTGGACCCGCATGAGGTCATCCGCCTCGCATGGGACTATTTCACCCGCATGGGACTATTTCACCCGCATGGACCCGGTGGGCCCGCATGAGTACAAACGCCGCACTCGCATCATGGGTAGCAAATCCATGGAATAAGTAGTAAACCATCCTAATGGACGCATACCCGTGGACCATCAATCGTGTCAGTATGTCCAAAGGAAATAACAAGAATAACCCGGGGTCTACCCCGTAAGAATACATAACCTAGCACAACCGGCTATCATACATAACATAAGCGCTACCGGCTTATCATAACATAAGCAAGTTAAGAAATCTCCTAACTTCTTATTAACATTATTAATATATCCTCTCATTTTAGTTTACTTAAGGCACTAACATGTCATTTAAGAGAAAATCCGGGAATTCAACCCGAGTACCACGTACTTCTAACCTTTTATGAAATGACTCCTTTTTATATAAAACCTCCAAGATACTAATAGCCGTAGTATCAAGTCACGACTACTTTTCAAGACAAGTCACATTTCCTTTTAGAAATATCATAGGCTTCTAAATCAAGTGACTTCATTTCTTTTAAAACCTTAGGCAATTAATGCCTTAAAAATCAATTTGCCTTTCACAAATTCAAATCATTTATCCGTACTTATTTTACTTAGAGTAAATCTTTCTTTGTTAACCCTCCATAAAGCTAATATAACCAACTTCCCATAAATTCATTATATTAACGTTATACATTAGTCAAATACATTTCCCTAAATCCAAGGGACTTATACTTTAAAAACGAAACAAGTATCATATACTTAAAACACATCAAGTCCCTTAACTTTGAAATTTAAGACATCCTTAATACTTTTTAAAGAAATGAGTTAATCCCCTTACTCACCAAACTTGGCCATCCTTAAAACAAGTAAGAGATATCAAAGCCTTGTACGTCTACCGTACTACATAAGTGCAACTAGTCATGCTCAAGAGATAGGAAAGTTCCACATACCTCTTCGGGTCAATCCACTCGCAAGTCCAATATACCACGCGTAGTATGTCAACCTATAATGACCATAATACGTCCATTAGCCTCTATCTTCAACGTAGAACATTCTAATTGAAAAGTCTCTTATTCCCACGGAAAATTGGGCAGCACTTCCTTTGTTTCTACATACTTTGCCACCTTTTTCAAGGCCGGATTCAATAACCAAACACGCCATTCTTAAGGCTCAACAATCCAATCAACACAAAAGGGGATTACACGCCTAACTTGGACGTGTAAAATTTTGCCTCACAATACATAACAACTAAACAAACTACAATGTCCAATTTGGCAATTTTGAGGTATAACAACATAACTTCTTATCCAACTCCTTTTTAATCCAATTCCTACATGCAATACATCTAAAGGCAATATTGACAACTATAAGTCCTTTCTTCCACACATGCAACACAATTTACTAGCAAAAGAGAAAGGATTGTTACCTTAGAGCTTACCCAAATGTCCAACAAATTTTTACTTGTCTTCTTTCCACAATCACCTCCACAAACCTCCTACAAGCTTGTCAACATGTTTCCTTCTTGCCACCATTTTCTGAAATTTTCTCTAAGCCTTGGTTTCTTCTTGAATTTCTAGAGAGAATGGAGAGGAATTTTAGAGAGAATGAAGAACTTTTTTAGAGAGAAGAAGGAGCTTTGAAGAATGACCAAGTCTTCAAGACTTGGTCAATAAATTGGACATGCACAAAATCAAATGGGGGGGGACACTTGTCACCCTCCCATGGCCTTTTTAAAAGAAAATATCTGATTTTTCCCTCAGTTTTCCGCAAAAACTCCGCCTCGGCGCTGAAACCTCTGCCAACTATCGACTTTCTCACGCCACGCTTTCCAGCGCGCTGCAACTTCAGCGTTTTCGATTATCCGCGCCGCGTCAGATCCGGCCGCGCCAGGCCCCTGACCGATGTTGCTTTTCTGCTCGACTGCGCACTGAACTTGTAACTCTCATAACTTTCTACTCCGATGTCCTATCGACGAACGGTTGGTTGCTTTGGAAACTAGACTCAACGAACTACATACTAGGCCTTTGAAACACCTAGGAACTCTCAATGTAACGGGACATAAACCGCCTCAAAGTTGACTAACAACCCGTCCGAAACATTCCGTCAACCCATCATTCTAAAATTTAAGTCTCAATTCCTTTCGTACGTTCTCAAAAGCATGACCTGAACTACGGGGTGTAACATTCTTCCCCCCTTAGAAACATTCGTCCTGAATGTTCCTTCTAAGTCTCAAAAATGCATGCGTCGGTGTGGTATTCACTACTACAACTATAAAACCAATTATGCCATATATGGCCATAATACAATAACCACGCAAAAACTTAAATCCCAGTCAACGAGGAATTACCTCTAAAGCGTATAACAACTTATTAGTTCTCATCCATGGTCTAAGGGTATTCTCCTCACAAAATGATCACTTCCATCCTCTTAACACATGTTCGCTTCTTCTTCCACTTGTCGTATCCTCCTTGCACACTCGAACTCTTTCTAGTATACGTACCACATTTCCGTCATTGCTTCAGTTTTCAAAAAATCTCGGGGTTACTATCTCCAACTTGGTCATTACTAGCCTCAAATTTCTTTAAGGCCATTCCCAGCCTTCCTGATTCGATTTTTGGTCGAACGCAGCCACGAACTCGTACGATGATTACCTAAACTTGGGCCTAGCACTCACGTGACCTTATCACCTAGAGGGACCACCTCAAACTTACCTCTCTTCATTTCCGGATCTGCGGGTTGACCCGCGATTTGTCCTCAACTCGACCCATTACGTACCAGCTCTTGTTCCCGGTCCGGAACAATCTCACTATTCAAGTCACGAAAAACCTAGTGGTTCCCTTAGCTTAACTACCCTCTATCATTTCACACCACTCATGGACTTATTACCCAAACGTACCCCACGTATACTATGTTCCTCGACAAAGATCACCCGTAAAATCTTCCACTCAAGATGACCCTGTATCTAAGGTTCCCACGGTTATCAAAATTCCAAGGCTCACAATTTCCATGTCCCAAACTTACCTTTTCTACAAATCAGGCTTTAAAAATCACAATTTACATAAAATTACCCGCACATAACACTTAACATGTAACCATCTTATCACACCCACTAATCTTAAGAGGGTTAAGGATATACCTATAACTATTGCTTCACCTTCCCTTTGTCGTTCTAATCATGATCCTGCCCTGCACGGCGCATAGCAAAAGAAGGCGATGAACCATCCACTGATCCCGAAGGCTGAATCTCTACATCCGCGCTACCTCTGGTTGGACAATTTCTCGCAAAATGGCCCTGCTGGCCGCATGTAAAACAAACTCCCCTACTAGCACGACACTCCCCATAATGGAGCCTACCACAACGACCACAACGAGGTAGGGGTGGTCCCATCTGGCTAACATCCATGTTTCCCCGAAAACCTGAAACCTTGGAGCCCTGACCTGCTCCTGAATCCCCCGAACTTCCTGAAGACTATGGAGAACCACTCTGAACTGGCGGAGGGGCATAACTAGCCTGCTGCTGAGGCGGTCCGCCTCGAAAGTTACCAAAGGACCCTGCTATCGTTTTGGCCCTCTTCTGCTGATCTGGGTCACTCCGTCGACCTCTACGTTCCTCAGTCTGCTGCGCATAAGCCTGCATGCGGGCAATGTCCATGCCCGGCTGAAGAGCTACTCCTGTGCACCCCTCCGCTAAATAATCATCGAGCCCTGTGACATAACGGTGCACTCTATCCTCCATGTCTGTCACTAAAGCGGGGACATACCGAGCCAACGAGTCAAACTCTACGTTGTACTCCCGGACCGTCCGCCCACTCGCCTCAACGTCAATCTGCTTACCGAGCTCTCATCTGCGGAGGCAAGAAATGGCTAAGAAATGCCTCTGAGAACTCGTCCCAAAAAGCTGGAAGCGCATGCTCCCCGGCGGTTCCATGAATCAAACTACCAATCGCGGATCACGCAGCCGATGTGAACCCAATACTACCGACTCTGTCTCCGATGCCTTGATCACTCTCATGATCCGATGTAACTGCCGGATAAACTCCTGAGGATCATCCTCAGGTAAAGACTGGGCCTGTGCCCTCGTAACCCTCTGCGTCTTACTAGCAGCTCCCTCCGCTGCCTTGCCCTTTTGGGCCGCGGTTGCCTTGCGTGGAGGCATAACTGATACATAAAAATATGTCAGAGAGAGTTCAACCTATAACACAGCTCTATTGCACGATCTTAGAGTGAAAGAATGGAAACCAATCCTAAATATCCTGTAGTCTCCTGATTATAGATGTGGTGCACAACACACCGATAATCAAGACTCTACTAGATACGACCTGTAGACACTTTCCGAGGATTAACTGCTCTGATACCACTTTTGTCACCACCCGACCTCGGACCCGTGACTGGTGCCTTACTCCGGGCACCCTTGTGATACAACATCAGAGAAAACCAGCGGAAGTACTCTCATAAACAAGAAACAATATAACACATGAAACAGGCTAACCCAAAATGGCTACCTTTCCGTAAATATAAATACAACCAAAAACTGAACAGTTACATCCTTTACAACCCAATTTATAACAGGACTATAGGCCTCTAAGAGTTTGTAACAACTATGACGGGACAGGGCCCCGTCATACCCCTGAATGTACCTAATATCTACCACATCAGGGAGAACCGTACCAAAAGTCAAGCCTCCGGAGAAATGGAGCTTCTGACACCTGATCAAAGATCCTAAGAATGAGGATCCACCACCTGCTTACCCCTACTTGCGGCATGAACGCAGCCGGCGAAGGGGTCGATCACATATGTACCAAGTATGTAAAGCGGAAAATACTGTAATAATATCATAAGTCTAAAATAAGCTGGAGTCATGGATGAAAATCAAATTACATTGCACTGTGCCTTACTAACAATGAGAGTAACAAGTATAAACTTTACTGCATAAAAATAAGAGGCTCATGATCAAAACAGGGTCCCCCGCCCGCAGTATCATTAAGCAATCCTACTCCTGGGACTGTTTCACCCGCATAGGTCCTGTGGACCCGCATGAGGTCATCCGCCTCGCATGGGACTATTTCACCCGCATGAGACTATTTCACCCGCATGGACCCGGTGGGCCCGCATGAGTACAAACGCCGCACTCGCATCATGGGTAGCAAATCCATGGAATAAGTAGTAAACCATCCTAATGGACGCATACCCGTGGACCATCCATCGTGTCAGTATGTCCAAAGGAAATAACAAGAATAACCCGGGGTCTACCCCGTAAGAATACATAACCTAGCACAACCGGCTATCATACAT
Organism: Przewalskia tangutica; assembly: GCA_029844215.1. Lineage (NCBI taxonomy): Eukaryota > Viridiplantae > Streptophyta > Magnoliopsida > Solanales > Solanaceae > Przewalskia > Przewalskia tangutica. The sequence goes on along the minus strand of CM056739.1, from coordinate 9,592,432 downwards.
AACATAAGCGCTACCGGCTTATCATAACATAAGCAAGTTAAGAAATCCCCTAACTTCTTATTAACATTATTAATATATCCTCTCATTTTAGTTTACTTAAGGCACTAACATGTCATTTAAGAGAAAATCCGGGAATTCAATCCGAGTACCACGTACTTCTAACCTTTTATGAAATGACTCCTTTTTATATAAAACCTCCAAGAAACTAATAACCGTAGTATCAAGTCACGACTACTTTTCAAGACAAGTCACATTTTCTTTTAGAAATATCATAGGCTTCTAAATCAAGTGACTTCATTTCTTTTAAAACCTTAGGCAATTAATGCCTTAAAAATCAATTTGCCTTTCACAAATTCAAATCATTTAACCGTACTTATTTTACTTAGAGTAAATCTTTCTTTGTTAACCCTCCATAAAGCTAATATAACCAACTTCCCATAAAGTCATTATATTAACGTTATACATTAGTCAAATACATTTCCCTAAATCCAAGGGACTTATACTTTAAAAACGAAATAAGTATCATATACTTAAAACACATCAAGTCCCTTAACTTTGAAAACTTAAGACATCCTTAATACTTTTTAAAGAAATGAGTTAATCCCCTTACTCACCAAACTTGTCCATCCTTAAAACAAGTAATGGATATCAAAGCCTTGTACGTCTACCGTACTACATAAGTGCAACTAGTCATGCTCAAGAGATAGGAAAGTTCCACATACCTCTTCGGGTCAATCCACTCGCAAGTCCAATATACCACGCGTAGTATGTCAACATATAATGACCATAATACGTCCATTAGCCTCTATCTTCAACGTAGAACATTCTAATTGAAAAGTCTCTTATTCCCACGGAAAATTGGGCAGCACTTCCTTTGTTTCTACATACTTTGCCACCTTTTTCAAGGCCGAATTCAATAACCAAACACGTCATTCTTAAGGCTCAACAATCCAATCAACACAAAAGGGGATTACATGCCTAACTTGGACGTGTAAAATTCTGCCCCACAATACATAACAACTAAACAAACTACAAGGTCCAATTTGGCAATTTTGAGGTATAACAACATAACTTCTTATCCAACTCCTTTTTAATCCAATTCCTACATGCAATACATTTAAAGGCAATATTGACAACTATAAGTCCTTTCTTCCACACATGCAACACAATTTACTAGCAAAAGAGAAAGGATTGTTACCTTAGAGCTTACCCAAATGTCCAACAAATTTTTACTTGTCTTCTTTCCACAATCACCTCCACAAACCTCCTACAAGCTTGTCAACATGTTTCCTTCTTGCCACCCTTTTCTGAAATTTTCTCTAAGCCTTGGTTTCTTCTTGAATTTCTAGAGAGAAGGGAGAGGAATTTTAGAGAGAAGAAAGAACTTTTTTAGAGAGAAGAAGGAGCTTTGAAGAATGACCAAGTCTTCAAGACTTGGTCAATAAATAGGACATGCACAAAATCAGATGAGGGGGACACTTGTCACCCTCCCATGGCCTTTTTAAAAGAAAATATCTGATTTTTCCCTCAGTTTTCCGCAAAAACTCCGCCTCGGCGTTCGCAGCGGCGCTGCGCGACTGCGCAGGCCGGCGCTGAAACCTCGCCAACTATCGCGATCTTGGCCGCGCCCGCTTCCGCGCTGCAACTTGACGTTTTCCGATTATCCGGCCGCGCGCTGGCCCTGACCGATGTTGCTTTTCTCGCCATCACAGACCGAACTTGTAACTCTCATAACTTTCTACTTCGATGTCCTATCGACGAACGGTTGGTTGCATTGGAAACTAGACTCAACGAACTACGTACTAGGCCTTTGAAACACCTAGGAACTCTCAATGTAATGGGACATAAACCGCCTCAAAGTTGACTAACAACCCGTCCGAAACATTCCGTCAACCCATCATTCTAAAATTTAAGTCTCAATTCCTTTCGTACGTTCTCAAAAGCATGACCTGAACTACGGGGTGTAACACCACCCCTGGAACTATTACTATTTCTGCCTGTACTGCCATTATTCCGGCTACCTTGGTTGTTTTCGCTGTAACTTCTGCCATTATGTTCATGATTTTGATCCTTCTTGCCGCCACTATTGGTGTTGTTTTGGCCAGAATTGTCAACAAAACCAGGAGAGTGATTAGATTAAGTCATCATCGACACATGACTGACGCCATTGATCGCCTTTTTAGACAAAACGACTTCTTCCAAAGTAAGCATGTACCGGGCTTGATAGAATTGCGGGAGAGGATCACTTTGGCGAATGAGAGTTCCAACGCCACTATAAGCCTCGTATAGGCCAACAACTATCTGGAGAACAAGACGATTATTGCTAATGGGCGCATCAACTTTGTGGAGTTGGTCCGCTAATTCTTTCAGCCTTTTGCAATATGCCAAGACATTCGGAAAATCCTTCATATGAACATGAGAAAATTCATGTTCAAGAGTAACAACACGATAGTTTTTGTTATCTTGGAATATGTCACACATACTATTCCAAGTTTCCATCGCCATAGTGTTAGGTTCAATAATCGTTTGCAATAGGTCGGTAGAGATAGTGAAGTAAATTCACTGAAGAACGGTAGCATCAATGGTTGTCCATAACTTAGGATCATCCACGAGTTTAGGCACCTCTGTATCCTCAGGAGCCGCATGGATTATGTGATGGAGGACTTGATCCGAGCATGCATGAACTTTGAATAGTTCGGTCCACGTTGCGTATTTGACGTTTTCTATTTCAAGAATGATAGGGATGTGATACTTGATATTAGAAACAATAAAGGCATGATGAAACATGTTTTTGACGTAGATATAATGTAAGAACAATAGGTGATTGAGGGATTTGGAAGAAAATTTGGGAAGAGAGGAGGAAGAAGTACACGAATTCCGAGAATTGACACCAAACCAGAGGCATCAGAAGAGAGGAAAATCGAGAAACAAGAAAAACCTAGACTTCTGATAACATGAAAGAAATAATCCCTTGATTATTTTCATTAATGAATGCGGTATATATACAAGTTACAATTTTCAAATATGGAAAATTCTATTCATACTTTATACTTCTAAATCCTAATCATACTTGTACAAGAATTCTACAGTTATGGTAAGTTTGTACACTAGTTTAATTACAATTTATTTTGGTCCAAGTCGTGTGGTCTTTTAGTTATAATTTGATATTTTAATTCATGTCTAGTCAGAATTTGTAGTTAAATTTATATAGGAATAAATTTTTCTGTTTTGAATTAAAGTAGATTTCATACTATTATAAATAAGAGTGTTGCTAGCTATTTTTGGAACAAAAGAGTGTGGAGATTGAACATAGCTATTATGCAGATTGTATAGATCATTCAGAGATTTATGAGTTTATAAATAAAGTATTTTTCCTTCAGATTTCTTAAACACAAATACTTAACTAAAAAGATTTGTAAGGTGATATTAATCTCCCTTGGGGAGTCTTTCATTAATATCAATGTATATATAGAGTATAATGTTCATCCCTTATACAATAGAAATCATAAGCCTATACAAAAGAGGAATCCTAGTCTTACCATAATTATATTTACACAATATATGAAAATATTCTAATTATGGATAGGGAATATATTGTTTCCTATATTTACACGTTTACACACCCCCTCAGTCGGAGCGGGAGGAGACAAGACGCTGAGACTGGATCTAAAGTCAAGAAATAACTGTCTGGAAAGTCCTTTGGTAAATATGTCTGCATACTGATAGGATGATGGAACATGTAACACTCTGACATGGCCTAAAGAAACTTTCTCACGAACAAAGTGTAGGTCTATCTCAATGTGCTTAGTTCGTTGATGCTGAACCGGATTATGAGACAAATAGATGGCAGAGATGTTATCACAGTACACAATAGATGCCTGACGCAAAGGACACTGAAGTTCTAACAGTAAGTTTCTGAGCCAACAAATCTCAGCTACTACATTTGCAACGCCTCTGTACTCAGCCTCGACACTGGATCTAGATAGGGTAGCCTGTCTCTTGGCAGACCAAGAAATCAGATTATCTCCTAAAAAAACACAAAAGCCTGAGGTGGAGCATCGCGTGTCCGGACACCCTGCCCAATCTGCATCTGTATATGAGAGCAACCTGTTTGGCGCAGAGGGGTATAGGTGCAAACCATAATCAAGAGTGCCCTTAATGTATCGAATGATACGCTTAAGAGCAGTGAAATGAGACTCTCTGGGGGCATGCATGAATAAGCATACCTGCTGAACAACATAAGAAATGTCTGGCCTGGTAAATGTGAGATACTAAAGTGCACCTGCAAGGCTCCTAAACAGAGTAGGACCGGAGACTGAAGCACCATCCATAGCACTGAGCTTAGATTTCGAATCGACTGGAGTAGGCATAACTTTGCAATTCGTCATCTTAGCCCTGTACACTATCTCCTCTGCATACTTACGCTGACACAAGAACATGTGATTGGCAGACCTGGTCACTGATATCCCTAAGAAATAACTCAGCTTTCCTAAATCAGTCATTGCAAATTCGGACTTAAACAAGGCAATAATCTCATTTTAATCTATCTGAGGAGGCAGTCAGAACAATATTATCCACGTATAGTAATAAGTAAGCAGTGCTACTACCTATGAAAAATAAAGAGTGATGTATCACTCTTGCTGCATACAAACCCAATCTGCAAGATATACCTGGAAAAGCGATCATACCATGCACGGAGGGCCTGTTTCAGGCCATATAGTGACTTACAGAGACGACACACATAGTGAGGAACTGCTGGATGGCTGAACCCAGGTGGCTGATGCATGTACACTGTTTCTATCAAGTCCTTATGTAAGAATGCATTTTTCACATCAAGTTGATGGATCGGCCAGTGTTTGCCCATGGCAATGCCCAAAACTGTGCGAATGGTAGCCGGTTTGATAACCGGCTGAAGATCTCTCCACAATCAATGTACTTCTGTTGATTTGTGTCATTAGCCACAAGACGGGCCTTATACCTCTCAAGATCCCCATTGTCTCTGAACTTGTGACGAAAAAGCCACATACAACGAATTACATTCACCCCCTCAAGTCTAGGTACTAGATCCCACGTGTGCTGTTTAGTCAAAACATTAAATTCCTCATACATAGTTGCATTCCAATTATGGTCTTGTTTGGCCAATTTTGGGTTCTTTGGAAGTGGAGAGATGGTTTGGGCAGACAAGTTGAATGGACTTTGGATTTGAAGATTTCATGCTTTGAACGAGTTTTCATTGGATGAGTAGGAACAGTGGGTGGTTGAGTGGGGTCTGAGATGGGGGGTAAAGTCGGACAAGGAGAGGTGGGGAGAAGCGTCAGCGCACCGCGCAGAGCGAGGCGCGGCCTGGCGACGATGCCTTCTCTGGAAATTTGGCGTTGCGGCGCCTTTGTGCAGGGCCGCGGCGCTGAGGACGGGCAGAAGAAACGAGTTGTTCGCGGAGGATGGGAGAGATGGCAGGCTCGTCAAGAAATGAGTAATCCAGTTTTTGGAATTTTTGAAGATTCGTAAATGGGAATGTGATCTCGTCGAATGTGACGTGACGAGAGATGTGGATTTGACGAGTTGACAAGTCATAGCATATATAGCCCCTATAGTTCGGCGGAAATCCTAGGAAGACAAATGGAGTGGACCTAGGAGCGAGCTTGTGAGGGGCGGTAGAGCTAAGGTTGGAATAGCACATACAACCGAAAATCTGTAGATGATCATAGGAGGGGACTCTATGGTATAGGATTTTGGTAGGGGTCATATTGTGAAGAGTGCTAGTAGGGAGAATATTTAGAACGTATTCTGACATTTTAGCAGCATAGACCCAAAATGATGGAGGGAGGGAGGCATGAATCAATAGGGTGTGAATCATGTTGTTAATAGTGCGTATGATTCTTTCAGCTTTACCATTTTGTGGTGAGGTGTGAGGGCAGGAGAAACAAAAAACCATGCCATTATTGGTACAAAAATGGTGAAACATAGAGTTATTGAATTCACGACCATTATCGCACTGAAATGATTTTATGTCTTTTTCAAATTGTGTTTGAATGAACTTGCGAAACTCAAGAAATTTGGCAAACACTTCTGATTTAAATTTAAGAGGGTATAACCAGTGTGAAAAATCATCAAGCAACACAAGATCGTATTTATGACCGAGAGAGCTAGAGATAGGAGACGACCATAAATCGGCATGTATAATATCAAAGAGAGCAAAGGTAACACTAGTAGATGATTTAAACAGAAGACGAATATGTTTGCCTAAAGAACAAGAAACACAATTTTGGGCAAACTTCCCATTACAAGTAATGAAATTGTTGCCTCTAAGAAAATTAAAGACTGGAACTCCTGGATGACCAAGCTTATTGTGCCATGTTGAAGAAGAAATAGCCGCTAGAGTGACGGGAGAGCAAGATCTGGCAGCGGAGGTGGAGGTGAATGCATAAAGATTCCCCGTGCTATTGCATCTCATAAGAGGTGTCCCCGTATGAAGATCCTTCACAGTAAAACTAAAAGGGTCAAAGTCCACATAGACATAATTATTACGAGTAAATTGGCGGACAGATATGAGGTTCTTAATCATGTGTGGGGCATATAGTGTGTTTTGAGGGAGAAAGGTGGATGAAGAGGTTGTGTGTATGAGGTACCAAAAACCTTTAACTGGAATGCGTTGTCTACTACTAACTATAACATATTGAGGATGATTTAAACTAAACAGTTTAGGAATAGTACCTAAAGATTGGGTGACGTGAGATGTGGCGCCTAAGTCCATGTACCAAGATAGTCAGGCCGTTGCATAGAGAGGGTGTTGAGCAGTGACCGACTTCGGTGGGTGTAAATGCCGAGTAAGTGCGGGACGACCTGCATGAAGAGGCTGCTGCGGTGGGCGGGGCCCAACAAACCAGGGTAAGAATACGGATTGTAGGGCTACTGGCACTGGAATGGACCTTGCGCGCGACTACGGGCTGAGCGTCGCGGTCTGTCTTGAGTCTTGCGGCTCTGTAAACGAAGCTAGCGAGAGCGCGGCGGTTGTTCTGCGATCCTGTTGTTATTCTTCTTTGGTGGATTACGTTGGCCGCGACCGCACCCACGACCACGACCTTTTCCACCGCGCGCGGCCGCGCATCTGTTGGGAGTTTTTGGTGGCGTCGATCTTGGGGTTGCGAGTCGGACGGTTAACACTGTGGCGTGCTCGTCACCTTAGCACGACGGGTTTCTTGAGCAATAATTGTGGCGAGCTTTGTTAAAACTTGGTAGGGGATCACTGTTGGATAATGGTGGCCAAAGTATCATATTTGCCCTTAGTAAGGCCTCTGATCATTTGGAGCACCATTTTAGCGTCGATGCGAGCGTCTTGCGACGTTGGAGAGTTGATCCGCTAGAAGTTTAAAGCAACTGCGATGCTCGAAACATTAGAGAAGTTTTCAAGATGTGTTTTGTTAAATTGTTCTTCCAAATACACGGCACGAGTGTGCTTGTTGTCCTGAAAAATTTCCTCCAAACGATTCCACAAGTCAAGGGTTGTGGAGTCAGATTTCATGATAGCAGATCCTGAGAGATACTACCATATATCCACTGTTTGACGCCAGCGTCTAGACGACGCCAAGTAGAATCATCAACCTCCTAAGGGCGCGGAATTTTATAATCAATATGATCAAGCACGTTATAGAGACATGCATGATTGCGAAATAGTTCAACCCAGGGAGAATACTGACTGTTTTCTTGATCAAGAAGGATAGAGATATGGTTCTTGATGTTGGAAACAGTTAGGGCGGGATGAAAAAAGGGTGATGACTTAGTGGTGGGATTTGTGGAGGAAGATGCGTCAAGGATAGCGGAAGAATCCTGAGTAACCATTTAGAGAATAGAGGAATAGAGAAGAAAAATCAAGAATTTGGTTAGAGAGAGAGGCGCGTATGAGATGCCGGGGTGCTTGGTAGACAAATTCTAGGGTTTTTCTTTCTAGGCTCTTGATACCATGTAAGATGATATTAATCTCCCTTGGGGAGTTTCATTAATATCAAGGTATATATAAGTCTGATAATGCATCCCTTATAGAAATCTTAGCCTATCTGAAAGAGGAATTTTAGTCTTACCATAATTATATTTACACAATATATGAAAATATTCTAATTATGAGTAGAGAATATATTATTTTCTATATTTACACATTTAGACAGATTAACTGAATTGAGCTTATATTGTTTAGGCGAAAGTAACCTCACCCCTTTAAGTGTTGACCAAGTTGACTCTTAACACCTTGAGTTATTACTTGTTCATTAATCTAAGAGATTTTAACTTGTGAAAATATAGCTTAAAGTTTGATTGTTCTAATTCAATTTCAAATTAATAATGGCCTGGTTTTTGGTTATGAGTCACGGTGAACATGATGATATAACTTGTGGACTTGCTTTACTGTCTGTAATTAACTGAAGTAAATCAGGTAATACGTTCCGATACTATTTTATTTTATATTTGCAAATTTCAAGCTCTTTGTTGGGTGCTTTCGTCAGTTTATAATAGATTTATATGTTGTGGTTCAAGTTATTCTCCTCTCTATTATTTAGCAATGATATGTCTTATTGAAGAAAACTAATATGCCAACCAGGGATCAATTTATTTTCAAATACATATTTCTTGTTGGTTTCGAATTAAAGTTACATCATTTAAAGCTCTTTGTGTGTTTGATGATGCCAACCACTCAACAGATATAGTACAAACCAATTGATGACTCTTTTTATAAGGAAGGTACTGAAAATAATGTCGGCAAATGGCAAGAATTTAATTTCAAGTGCAGTACCGTTCTCATCTTTGGTGGAATTTGATTTACATAGTTCATTTTTATGGGGGAACTTTCTAAGATCTCCGGATAGAGGCGGATTTAGTTTGTAACCTATGAGTTTACGCTAACTAACTAACTAGCTTTTACGTAAATCTTGCACATGCATTAATTAATTAAATTATATATTTGTGAACTCAATTATTATTGTATATACTAACTTGAATTTGCTGTATGAATTCACAAATATTTCTACTACAATCACTTGTGCAATAATTCTTTCATCAGTGTAAGTTTCAAGTATTGGAAGAGTTGCGTTAAACTTCGTATAAGTGGTAACATCCATTGCTTGATTGCAATTATGAGATGGGATTTGTGCTATAAGTGATGACACACTACCAACATCTTCAACAACTTCTTACAAACTAAATATCCTCATACAATTAAGATTTGTACTTGTGTTATGACTTGTCCACAAATAAAATCTAAGCCCACGTCGACTACCTCTCTATCCCGTCGACCACGGTAGACCAGCGATCTGTATCGGCCGCGTCGATCCGTTGCCAAACTCACGCCCCCCCGCCACTATTCGTGAAGGACACTACCGTGTCACCGAGCCCACTTCCCGCCCCCCACTGTTTCGTGTTCACCGAGTCCACCGCCCACCCTCCGCCACTATTCCCATGTCGGAAAAATATTGTACTTGCGCTCACTGCAGTAACCCCAATGTCCATCACCCAAAATGTCCGCCAGGCCATCGTGAAAACCGCAAAACCTCGGCGATATTTTCAAATTAAAAGTACACTTTAACCTATCCATTTAGACTATCTCACCTATACCTAAAAAACTAAAATTAGCCAAACTTGACTCGAATTGGAATGCGGTCATGCGTGAGGAATTTAATGCGCTCACTTCACAACTCGCTTGGGATCTTGATCCGAGACCAGAGGGGGTAAATGTGATTAGTTGCATGTGACTATATCATCACAAATTCAGAGATAGTGGTGAGCTTGGACGCGATAAGGTGAGACTTGTGGCAAATGACATAAGGCAATAATAGAGAGTTGATTGTGGTGAGACCTTCAGTCCAGTGGTTAAACCAGCCACTATTCACATTGTTTTGAGTATAGCTTTGGGAAAGAACTGACCGATTCATCAACTTGATGTGAAAAATACATTCTTACATAAGAATTTGAAAGAAACAGTATACATGAATCACCTCCTGACTTTGTGCATCCAAATGCTCCTCATTATATCTGTCGTCTTCGAAAGTCAATTTATGGCTTGAAACAATCCCACATGGCTTGGTATGAGCGCTTTGCCATATACATCATGTAGATCAGGTTTATGTGCAGTAAATGTGATAATTTACTTTTTATTTTATCGAGGTAATGACATATCATACCTTTTGCTCTATGTGGATGATATTGTTCTGACTACCTCATCTGATGTGTTAAAACACGAAATCATTACCCTGCCCAAATCCGAATTCGCTATGACATACTTGAATAAAGTTAAGTTATTTTTTGGGAATTTCAGTGATCATATCCAAAAATGCAATGTTCCTGTGCCAACGTAAGTATGCCGAAGAAATTATTTATAGAGCTAAAATGGAAAACTGGAAGATCATATCCACTCCAGTCGACTCAAAGTCGAAACTCAGTAACGATGACGGGGATTATGTGCTCGATTGTCTTACTGGTTCACTTTAGTATCTTACCATCACTAGGCTCTATATTGCCTATGCCAATCTGCAGGTGTGTTTGTTCATGCATGCTCCCTCGGAGCCTCACTTTACCGCTCTTAAACATATCATTGGGTAAGTTAAGGATACTCTTGAATACGAATTACATATTTATCCATCTGCACTGATCAGGTTGATATCGTATACAGATACTTATTGGGACTGTTGTTCGTACACAAGTCGATTTACTTCCGATTACTATGTATTTTTGGGTGATAATCTCATCTCGTGTTCTGCGAAACGACAAGCTACCATATCCCGTTCGAGTGCAGAAGTAGAATATAGAGGTGTTGGGAATGTTGTTGCCGAGATCTGCTGGCTCAGAAACCTTCTTCTAGAGCTTCACTCTCCCTTAAGTAAGGCATCTCTTGTCTACTGTGATAACATATATTCATTTTTTCATGAGAAGGTTGACATGGGTCATGTTAGGGTGTTACATGTTCCTTCTTCATATCAGTACATATATATATTTACTAAGAGACTTCTTCGGCAGTTGTTCCTCGATTTCTGATCCAGTCTCAGCGTCCGGCCTCCTCCCGCTCCTACTGATGGGATGTGATAGAAAATATATTAATATTCTCCATATATTATGTAATTAAAATTTTGATGTAATTATGGAAACTATATATTCTCATACAATTAGAATTTGTACTTGTAAACAACTATTTATATTGTATCTATGAGAAACCTCCAATCAAGGAGAATTTCATAATTCTACAATATTGTTACACAAAATTTGAATATGGTTGTTATAAAGAGGTAATTTTATAAAGAGTGTGCCGCTATAATGAATGTCATTGCTGTTATCTAGAAGTAAAATATAACATGAAAAATCGGTTTTGGAAAAAAAAAACAGATAATTATATTGAAATGATATTATAGTTAATGATAATTGTCGCGCCCTTTTCCGGGCGCGGCATTCTTTTCTAAACTCCTGCTCGAATAACAAGTTAGAAAATAAATGATAAAGTGCTAAAATAGTTTAAGAGGCTTAAAGATTTTTTTTTTTTTTTTTTTTTTTTTTTTTTAAATGCTAAAGGACGCTAAAATTGCTAAAAGGATGCTAAAGGGTGCTAAAAGTGCAAAAAATGCTAAAGATGCTAAAGTTTAAAAAAGGCTAAAATTTAAAATGCTAAAGGGTTGCTAGAATGCTAAGGGTTCGCGGAGTCGCCACCTAATTAATTGGGGTGAATTAGGACACCTAAATGTTTAACTAGTTTAAAGAAAAACATTAACTCCATTTTAATGGTCTGCTAAACTTAATGAGATTCTGGGTAAGGGTTCTTTATTAATCTAGAGGGAAGGGGTTAGGCACCCTCTAAGATCCGCTAACTTGCGGTTGTCCTGCCAAACCTAGGGTAGTTATTATATTTTAAAAATGCAAAGTAAAAGATCTACAAAAAAGTGCAATGTTAGAAAATAAAATGCTGGATGTTAAAATAATGCTGAGTAGTTAAAAAGGTTTTGAAATGTTGGAAGATGTTTAAAGGTGCTAAGAGGTTAATTTTAGAGCTAACGGGTGCTAAGGTGTAAGGAGGTGCTTAAAAGTGCTAAATACTAAAGTCTTTACAATTTAGGAGATGAATCTTTAGCATGTTAAAATGTTTAAAAGGTGCTTAAAGTAGTGAAAGGGCAAAAGGTGCTATATGCTAAAGTAGAAAGAATGCTAGGAAGGTGCTAAGATGTTACTAAAGTTTAAAGCATGCTTTAAATAATATATAATGCAAAAATAGACTAATTGACTAAATATACACATTTGCCTACCTTGATTAGTATAACACATGCTTAAGGGGGTTTTCTTAATATGAAAATAAGATTTCTATATGGGTGCTATAGCAAATGAGTTAGAAATCTGGAAAATAATATCGTAGCTATATGTGATTAATTATGCAAGTTAAGATTTAATGGCGGAAATAATGTCTAGGCTACCCGAGTAATTATGTGATTAAATGGTTTAATAATTTAGGCAATTAACTTAAGAGGGGGCAAACTACCTTCTAATTTATTGCGTCGATGTTTAATTACTCCAAATGTTTTACTAATAGCGTAATGTTAGACAATTATATTACAATAAATGAATGGGGCGGGGAAGCAAAAAATAAAATGACCCTAAGGAATGGTAATGCAGAGCATTTAAACGTGGCTTTAGGATATCAGATGTAAGATGCAACGAGGAATATAGGCACGGATCTTCATTTGGGAAAATAGCGATGAGTCTCGTATTGAGACTCCTCCCTTTGCTCCAAGGCATGTGTTTCATGCGAAAATAAGAAAAGATAAGGAATTAGTACGAGCCCAATTAAATAACGAATAAGCACTCGGCACACAGTTTATATTGAAGCAAGCACACGTAAAGGCCAACAGAGGCACTGTCAGACAGGTCTTAAACTGTCAGCAGGTAGCAAAAAATAGGGGTTAGGCTTCAAATGCAGACAGAGTAGAAAAGCAGGGCGAGCCAATGGCGATTACGAGATTTAGAAAGCGGTCGATCCATACACTGAATGAAAAATATGTGGAAACAGCAACATGCAGTCATCACAAGAAAGAACATAACACATTTAACTTACTATCGGCATAGGCATACTCTATATAGAGTAGAAGGTCATTTAATCCTAGATAGACTACCAAATTTATACAGGGAGGGAAGAATGACATGTAACAGGTATATTTCTAACCCAATCGGTTTCATATATGTCAAGAGTAATGTCACGACCCGACCCGCCGCGATCGTGCCCTACACAGGCACCTGTTGCATACATCGAGAATAGCGGCGGAACACACAACGTAAACACGTGTAAAATAATATACAACACATGCTAGCCGACAAGTGCCGCTTCCAAAATATAAACAAAGTCAAAAGTACAACTTTACGACTCGATTCTTATAGCCCGACCACATATGTGAATACACCTAGGAATAACAACGTGGCGGGGCGGGGCCCCGCCATACCCGAATGTACATAATCTACAACATCGGGGACAAGATCGTACCAAAAAGAAGACAAGCCTCCGAGAATGGAGCTCAGACGTCGATAAGTGATCTAGGAGTGTGGATCCATGACACCTTACCTTTCTGCGGCGTGAGCGGCCGAGAAGTCGACCTGATATGTACTAAGTATGTAAAGCGTAAAAATCAGAATTACAACATGAGTTTAAAAGAAAGTCGGAGACATGTATGATAACGAATTACAATACACGTGCCTTACTAATGATGAGTACATCGAGAATCGCATGACATCACAATAGCGATCTCCGATCATATCATGGGTAGCGAACCCATAAAAAAGAATAGGTGGTATAACGTCTTGGGGTTCCTACCCCTCATTTACACTCTTACCCTGAAGCAGGTGGTATAACGTCTTGGGGGTTTGCCCCTCATTTATACTCTTACTGAAGAAGATAATGCGCAGTGGTATAACGTCTTGGGGCTTACCCTCATTTATACTCTTATCACGGAGAAGGTGGTATAGCGTCTTGGGGCTTGTCCTGTGATACTCTTACCTATCTCACAACCGTGTACAATAATTAAGCAAGTTAGCAATTCTAACTTCTTGTAGCCTTATTCTTCTACCTCTCATTTTAGTTTACTTAAGGCACTATCATGTCTTTTATAAGAATCAGAATTTAACCCCAGTACCGCGTCTTACTCCTTAAACAAATGAATCATTTTAGTAGAAAGCTTCCAAGACACTAGTAACCCTAGTATCAAGTCCAAATTACATTTCAAGACCGATCACAATACCTTTAGAATTTAAAGCGGGTTTCTAAGTCAGTGACTCCTTTTCTTATTAAGCCTTGGGCAATTGATACCTTAAAATCAATTTGCCTTTCGTTAACACAAGCCATTTACCTTTGCATAAAGTCAATATAACCAACTCCCATAAAGTCGTTATATTCACTCTATACCTTAGTCAAGTACATTTTCCTATCCGAGGACTTATACGATTTAAAGCAGCGAAAGTATCACATCTTTAAATTCCTTCAAGTCCTTTAACTTTACTTAGACTTAAGACATTCTTAATATTTTTAAAGAAGTGAGTTAACTTCCTAACTCACCCGACTTGGCAATTTATAAGGCTAGTAAGGAATGTCAAGTCTTGTCGTCTCTGTACTATATCACGAAACTAGTCATGCTCAAAAGATAGGAAAGAGTTCTACATACCTGTCGTCAAACCACTTTGCCAAGTCTGAAGTCCGCCGCACTATGTCAACCTATAATATTCACAATCGCCTATTAAAGCCTTACTTGAACGTAGAATATTATAAGTGTTAAGTCTCTATATTCTACGGAAAATCGGGCAGCACCTCCTTTGTATTTGCTCACTTTGCCACCTTTTTCAAGGCCGAAAATACAATAACCAAACAGCCCCAATTGGCTCACAATTAAATAGGAAGTAGTTCAATACAATTGAATAACTACACAGCCCCAATTGGCTCACAATTAAATAGGAAGTAGTTCAATACAATTGAATAACTACACAGCCCCAATTGGCTCACAATTAAATAGGAAGTAGTTCAATACAATTGAATAACTACACAACACAAACTACATTCCAAATTCGGCCACCTTGATTCAACAAATCCGATTCTTATCAAATTTCCACTTTAATCCAATCTAGTAGCACAACATGATATCAAGTCGCCTTTGATTACAATAACCATAATCCTAAAGACATGCGACGGTTCTACATCGATTAAATTGTAATTCAACTTAGTAATGGACTACATTACATTTCGGGTTTCCAAGACTATAATCAATCCATAATCTTTATAGCTTCAATATAACAACTTCATGCTTGCAACATACAAAGCTATCGGCAATGATATAAATATATAACCTTAACACTTTCAAAGACAAGATTATACCTTCACGAATATGAAACCAACTCAATCAAGTCGCTCCTTAGTAGACTAGAACCTCTTCAAGACACCTCCAACCGCTTGTTGAGACCCTTAGAACAAAACCAACAATTATCCTTCAAAGCTCCAAGTAAAACCTAGAAAGACCCTTTAGGTTTTCGTTTTGCGACTAACCCAAAACTATCGTTTTTCAAGATGTTTCTATTGAGATGTGTTTACAATACACCTAAGACCCTTAGTTTAAAGTGTGGAAGCAAATGGACAAGAAACGAAAAATTCTTTCTTTTTCCTCTAGTGAACCGAGACCTCCCTTTGTTCTTCAATTTTTTGTGTAAATTTCTCTAAGTGTTGAGTCCTCCTTGCTACTAGTATTATATAAAGGGTCATTAAGGGTCGAATGCTTCCAAATGGTTGGCTTGGATGTGGTCCTTCAAAAGATCAAGACTTTATTGACCTTGACTTAGTCAAAGATCTCATCTTATACACAAGTTGCAAGACTTGGTCCAAAGACCCTCTTGCCCTTGCACCTTTCGACCAAGGCATCATCTAAGGGGGGGGGTGACACGTGTCGCCTTCCATTCGACACAACACAATGTTTCCGACAAATTCATAATTTCCGACAATTTCTACAAGTCTCAAATCCTTAACATTTGTGAGTTCTTACTTACGTTCTTAAGGCGTGTCACGTAATTACGGTGTAACATTCTTCCCCTTAGAAACATTCGTCCCCGAATGTTCTTTCGGAGTCAAACTAAATTAACGACATAGTTTCTTTTCACAACCCCGACTACCAAAAATGCCACTCATGGCCACTTAAAAGCATTTAAGCAAAAGAAACGCTTCAATTAAAACGACCGATGAGGAAAATGAAATACACGAAGGTATAGGAAATAAGTGAGGATACCTCCTCAGCGTATCCTCCGCTTCCCAGTCATCTCCTAGGTTATCATTTCTCCACGGGACTTTGTGAGCTACATCCTTCGTCGCGATCGCGACTGGCGATCGAGTATCGCTATGGGACTCTCATACGATAACCCCTCTGTCACTGGACCTCACTAGTAGGGAAAACTCATTTGGGTCACCAACACACTTCAACATAGAAACATGGAAGACCGGATGTCACGCCTCAACTCGATGGCGAGATCCAACTCATAAGCAACTGTCCCTCTACGGACGATCTGGTAGGGCCCAATGTACCTTGGTGAGTTTCCTTCTTGCAAATCTCATCACACCGCCATGGGTGACACCTTCAAGACCCAATCGTGCACGAAACTCCAAATCTGGACGCCGATTATCCGCGTAAGACTTACTGCCGGCTACGAGTGCTAACGCTCTCTGGATAAGCTTCACCTTATCCACGACCAGCTTGATGTACAAATGTCGCCAACCAACCAATCGGCGATCTACATTTCCGCCGTATAAAGCCTCGTATGGCGCCGTCTCAGTATCTTGGAATGGTAGGCATTATTATAAGCAAACTCCAAGAGGCAAATGATCCTCCGGCTACCATCGAAATCAATCACGCAGCTCGCAGATATCCTCAGTGTATGCGGATAGTACGCTCTGCTGCCGTCGATCTGGGGATGAAATCTTGTCTTTGAGACTCACTTGTGTCCCAAACCCTACGGAAAGACCTCCGGAAGTTAGGCGAAAAGCCGACTCCCTATCGGATATAATCGACACTTTGGGACACCGTGTAGCCTCACAATCTCTCGATGTACAATCGGCATAGTCCTCGGTAAACGTCGTCATTTGGAAGGAAATGGCTGATTTCGACACTGTCATGATAACCCAAATGGAGTCGCACTTCCTCGAGTGCGAGGTAATCCCGTAACAAAGTCCATGTTGATCATCTCCCACTTCAAGTCGGAATCTCAATAGATCGCAATAATCCATCGGGCCTCGGTGCTCGACCTTAACCTGGCAATTAGACATCGTGTAACAAAACGCCACGTCCTCTTCGTGCCATCCCACCAATACAAACATCCGAGGTCATGGTACATCTTGGTCGACCGGATGAATGGAATAACGAGCCGCGTGCCTCCCGAATCTGCCGGAGCCTCGCCACATCGGGAACACACAACCGCCTCAAATCTCGGCCCATCAGCGCTACCTCGAATAGACTCTTCTCTCCCGAAGAAGCTGCGTCGATATCGTGCAACACCGGGTCCTCAAATCGCATCTTCACCTCATCAATGATGGAAGACTCGGCAACCTCACGAACCCGCACCCACTATCGTCGGTATCGATCAATCGAACCCGAGCTTGCTAACCGGTGGATCGACGGAGCGTATCTGTTTCTGCACGTACCTGATAGGCTCCCATCGATCTTCGACTCAGGCATCGGAATTACGTTGGCTTTCCCCGGATGGTAGAGAATATCGACATCATAATCTTTCAACAACTCTAACCACCGTCTCTGTCTCAAATTCAGCTCTTTCTGCCTGAAGATATACTGGAGGCTCTTGTGGTCTGTATAAATATCCACATGAACCCCGTCTAAATAGTGTCTCCAAATCTTTAAGGCATGTATAATCTGCGCCAACTCTAAGTCATGGGTAGGGTAATTCCTCTCTCATGCTTAATCGCTGGAAGCATAGGCTATAACCTTGCCGCATTGCGTAACACACCTGGCCCGATACCCGAGGCATCGCAATAGATCACGTACCCGTAATCCTCCGGAAGAGTAAGAACCGGGTGTAGTCAACCTTTCCTTCAAGAATGGAAACCCTTCTCAAGACCTCGTCATTGGAACTTGGCGCCTCGAGTCACTAGTCAGCGGTCTGAAATCAAGCAAGCGCTCTACAAACCTACGATAATACCCGCCCTTACACAAGCTGCGCACTCGGTGGAGTAGGTCTTAGCAAGACTTATCGCCTCAATCTTAGCCGTATCCACCCGAACACCCTCAGCCCCAATAATGTGCCCCAGGAATGCCACTGAGGCCAACCAAAACTCACACTTGGAGAACTTGGCGAATAACTGCCGATTCCGAGAACCCGTACCGTCGCCAGTGATCTGCGTGCTCGCTCTGTCATGAATAAACCAGATGTCATCGATGAATACTATCACAAATGTATCCAAAATGGCTTGAACACCGGTTCATCAAATCCATAAATACCGCGGAGCGTTGGTCAAACCGAAAGACATAACCACGAACTCATAGTGCCCATCACGGGTCCGAATGCGATCTTTGGGATATCGCCTCTCGAACTCGAACGATGATAACTGCATCGCAGTTCATCTTTGAGAACCACCTCGCACCCTGTAGTCAAACAAATCATCAATCACGGGAGAATTTATTCTTAATGGTTACCTTATTCGGTCAGTAGTCAACACACATCTGGCGTCCATCCTTCTTCTTTACAAACAATAAGCGCTCCCGGGAGATACTCAGGCTGATAAAGCCTTTCTCCAGAAATCTTTGGTGGTCCTTGACTCCTCAACTCGGCGGTGCCGTCTGTATGGCGGAATGGAAATAGTCGAGTGTCCGCAACGTGTCAATACAAAACTCGATCTCCTCTCGGGAGGATACCGGAAGATCGTGCGGGAACACATCCGAAACTCCTAACCATCGCACCGATCAAGAACCGCACTCGGCCTGTATCAAATACGCACTGGATGATAGATGTAACCTTCTCGCACCATCTTCCAGCCTTGAGGTAAGAAATAAACCTACCCGCCGGCGTCTTTGTGTTGCCCCTCACTCGATAATCGCTCGCGAAGCTGAACCAACCAACTTTCTCTACGGTCAGCGTTGGCATAACAAAAGCCAACCATCCATACCCATAATGACATCAAAATCGTCATCTAACTCTATCAAGTCTGCGAGTCGGCGACGTAAATAAATACCGGACAACCTCTATACACCCGGCTCATTAACAAATCACCCATCGGCGTAGCTACCTCAAACGGCTCTATCGACACGGCTCTATCCGATTCTACCCGATAAGAGGACACATAGGACAAGGTAGAACACGGATCTATCAATGCATAAACATCACGACTGAAATAAGTAATGTACACTGTGGCGGCGTCGGGGAAGCCTCACGATCTGGCGGTGGCTAGAAAGTATATGCGGTTCGAGGACCGCTAGAACTAGAACCACCACTCGACCTCTGCGGCTGCTGTCGTGAGTACCACTGCCTCGGGCGCCAACCACGAAGGAGAAAGACCCAACAAGCGATCCGTCGGTATCTTTGTACTACCCGTCTTGCCTCTGACGGACAATCCTCTTCAAATGGCCTGTAGCCACACGAGTAACAAGCTCCGGCTCTGTGACCTCACTCGGTGGAACCTACGCGTCGAGCACACCGAGGTGTGGGTGGTCCCGTCGGTGGCGGTTCTGCCTCGCAAATCCTGTAGTCCGGGCCACGACTGCTCGCCCGACTGGTGATCGGACCTCTTGCGAAATCGTGACGGAGCACTCTGTCTTTGGTGGGCGATGGACTACTCTTCTGGAGGCTGTCGCCTCAGCGCCCTGAGACCAGATGTCACGGCCTCTTGGTGGCTGCGTCAATCTGGTCCTCCTCTCTATCCTCTATTCCTGTGCATAGGCTACATCCGGCGATGTCATACCGGCCGGTGAAGGGCCACCCAAGCATCTTGTAATCATATGACGGCCAGCCCGTCACATAACGATGAACTCTATCCGCCATGCTAGCTACAATAGTGTGAGCATGCTCGGCGGAGTCAAACTCAGTGTACTCACTGCGGTCCTCCCGCTTGCGCAAGGTCAAAAATGTCTACTGCTCGGGCCTCATCTCGGGAGGCAAAAAGTGATCCATAAAGGCCTCTGTAAACTCCTCCCAAACAATTTGGAAGAGCATCATCACCTCTCGAAAGCAACCACGACTCAAACCGGTTCAACGCAATATCGCGCAACCGGTAGAGGCTAGTGCAGAACTCTGTCTCTGAAGCCCTAAGAACCGCATGGTCATTGTATCTGCCGAGCGAACTCCTGCGGATCCTCGCCGGACTGAACCATAAAACTCGTTGGATTACATCCCGGAAAATCCTAATCCATGGCAAATCGGCTCTGGGTGGCTGCTCATGTCGGCGCTGCCGCCTCTATATCTTGGTCAATAACCGAATCCGCTCCCGTAGTCTCTATACTCGTGGTGGTGAGGACCGGAGGATCGTGCCGAACCTCGAGCTACTGCCGCTCTCGGCTCTCGAATCTTGTCGGCGTGGCTGAACTTAACGACGCCTCTTACCTCGTGCATAGTCGTGCACGAGCGTGTGACCTCTGAGTACCGCACTCTGCGCCGCTTTGCCCTTCTGGGCCCTGGTAGCTTTCCGTGGAGGCATAGCTGTTTCATAAAAAGAGGTCAGAGAGGATTCAACCTAATAAGACAGCTCTAATGCACGATCTTAGAGAAGAACGGAAACCAATCCTACGTATCTCGTAGCCTCACGATTATAGATGTGGTGCACAACACACCGATAATCAAGACTCTACTGACACCGCGTGCCTGTAGACACTTTCCGAGGACTAACTGCTCTGATACCACTTTTGTCACGACCCAGGCCGGGCGCGGTAGTGCCTACACCGCACCCTGTTGATATCGTCGGAGAATAGCGCGGAACACACACAACGTAAACACGTGTAAAATAATATACAACAGGCTGGCAAAGGGCCGCTTCCAAAATATAAACAAAGTCAAAAGTACAACTTTACGACTCGATTCTTATAGCCCGACCACGTATGTGAATACGCACCTGCAGGAATAACAATCGTGGCGGGACGGGGCCGCCATTACCACGAATGTATATAATCTACAACATCGAGGACAAGGCGTACCAAAAGAAAGACAAGCCTCCGGAGAATGGAGCTCGACGTCGATAAGTGATCCAGGAGTGTGGATCCGCAACTCCTTACCACTTTCTGCGGCGTGAGCGGCCAGGAAGTCGGTCTGACAATATGTACTAAGTATGTAAAGCGTAGCATCGTAATTACAACATGAGTTTAAAAGAAAGCGGGAGACATGTATGATAACGAAATTACAATACACAATTGCCTTACTATGATGAGAGTACATCAAGAGAATACGTCTAACATCACAATAGCGATCTCCGATCATATCATGGGTAGCGAACCCATAAAAAGAACAGTGGTATAACGTCTTGGGGTTCCTACCCTCATTTACACTCTTACCCAGGCGGTGGTATAACGTCTTGGGGTTTGCCCGCCATTTATACTCTTACCAAGAAGAAGATAATGCGGTGGTATAACGTCTTGAGGGCTTACCGCCATTTATACTCTTATCACGGAGAAGGTGGTATAGCGTCTTGGGGCTTGTCCTGTGATACTCTTACCTATCTCACAACCGTCGTACAATAATTAAGCAAGTTAGCAATTCCTAACTTCTTATTAGCCTTATTCTTCTACCCTCTCATTTTAGTTTACTTAAGGCACTATCATGTCTTTTATAAGAATCCGAATTTAACCCCAGTACCACGTCTACTCCTTAAACAAATGAATCATTTTAGTAGAAAGCTTCCAAGACACTAGTAACCTAGTATCAAGTCCAAATTACATTTCAAGACCGATACAATACCTTTAGAATTTAAAGCGGGTTTAAGTCAACAGACTCCTTTTCTAATTAAGCCTTGTGCAATTTATACCTTAAAATCAATTTGCCTTTCGTTAACACAAGCCATTTACCTTTGCATAAAGTCAATATAACCAACTCCCATAAAGTCGTTATATTCACTCTATACCTTAGTCAAGTACATTTTCCTATCCAAGGACTTATACGATTTAAAGCGACGAAAGTATCACATACTTTAAATTCCTTCAAGTCCTTAACTTTACTTAGACTTAAGACATTCTTAATATTTTTAAAGAAGTGAGTTAACTTCTAACTCACCCGACTTGGCAATTTATAAGGCTATTAAGGAATGTCTAGTCTTGTAAGTATACAGTACTATATACGCTAAACTAGTCATGCTCAAATGATAGTAAAGAGTTCTACATACCTTGTTTGTCAAACCACTTTGCCAAGTCGAAGTCCCGCGTACTATGTCAACCTATAATATTCACAATACGTCTATTAAAGCCTTACTTGAACGTAGAATATTATAAGTGTTAAGTCTCTATATTCTACGGAAAATCGGGCAAAGACCTCCTTTGTATTTGCTCACTTTGCCACCTTTTCAAGGCCGAAATACAATAACCAAACAATTGGCTCACAATTAAATAGGAAGTAGTTCAATACAATTGAATAACTACACACCCAATTGGCTCACAATTAAATAGGAAGTAGTTCAATACAATCAATAACTACACACCCAATTGGCTCACAATTAAATATAAGTAGTTCAATACAATTGAATAACTACACAACACAAACTACATTCCAAATTCGCCACCTTGATTCAACAAATCGATTCTTATCAAATTTCCACTTTAATCCAATCTAGTAGCACAACATGATATCAAGTCGCTTTGATTACAATAACCATAATCCTAAAGACATGCGACGGTTCTACATCGATTAAATTGTAATTCAACTTAGTAATGGACTACATTACATTTCGGGTTTCCAAGACTATAATCAATCCATAATCTTTATAGCTTCAATATAACAACTTCATGCTTGCAACATACAAAGCTATCGACAACAATATAAATATATAACTCAGAACACTTTCAAAGACAAGATTATACCTTCACGAATATGAAACCAACTCCAATCCGAAGTCGCTCCTTAGTAGACTAGAACCTCTTCAAGACACCTCCAACCGCTTGTTGAGACCCTTAGAACAAAACCAACAATTATCCTTCAAAGCTCCAAGTAAAACCTAGAAAGACCCTTTAGGTTTTCGTTTGCGACTAACCCGAAAACTATCGTTTTTCAAGATGTTTCTATTGAGATGTGTTTACAATACACCTAAGACCCTTAGTTTAAAGTGTGGAAGCAAATGGACAAGAAACGAAAAATTCTTTCTTTTTCCTCCTAGTGAACCCGAGACCCTCCCTTTGTTCTTCAATTTTTTGTGTAAATTTCTCTAAGTGTTGAGTCCTCCCTTGCTACTAGTATTATATAAAGGGTCATTAAGGGTCAAGATGCTTCCAAATGGTTGGCTTGGATGTGGTCCTTCAAAAGATCAAGACTTTATTGACCTTGACTTAGTCAAAGATCTCATGCTATACACAAGTTGCAAGACTTGGTCCAAAGACCCTCTTGCCCTTGCACCTTTCGACCAAGGCATCATCTAAGGGGGGGGTGACACGTGTCGCCCTTCCATTCGACACAACACAATGTTTTCCGACAAATTCATAATTTCCGACAATTTCTACAAGTCTCAAATCCTTAACATTCATGTAGTTCTTACTTACGTTCTAAGGTACGCCCCGTAATTACTGGTGTAACAAGTAATAAGAATAATACCTATAGGCAAAATCCACCCATCCGAGGTTATCAATCAAATGTCAAACTTCCGATTCTGTCAAGTTATGAGGATATATTGAATATATATGAAAATCAACCTATTATCTTCTTTTTTGGTACCTAGATGTCTCAGTCAATCCAGGTGTATGCTAGCAATGACACAAAATGCTACTTTTCTGGATAAACTAGTGTGCATACAACAAAGCTTCATGATCTGATTTACCGGAACAATACACAAGAAACCTTAACCACATTATCATGACCGATTCCCTAACAACTAGACTAAACATGCTAGACATTTCATTTCCCATATAGTCATATATTTTTAAACACGACAGATGAGAGTATAGGCAAGCAGATGCCATCAAGGCATATGAGGGATATCAACAGATGATATGACAGCAGAGTGTACAACCAAAACATAATGAAACTAAGACATATACAGGCTGATCCTTAGACAGATACTTAAACCACATATTTTGCTTGTTACATTAACTATAACTTATGTCGATGATTTTAATAATTGAATCTGTTTAGATAGACCAAAACATTATACTATTAACGAGTATAGTCCAAGTACATATGGCAGAAACACATAAATTCATATAACAAATTGAAATTCTGAGGAGGGGGGGGGAATGGTTTAATTCCCACATAACATAAACTTTAACTACACCCAAAATAATGGAAACAAAGTAAAAGCAAATATATTATGATAGGTATTATACTTGCATAGTTAGCTTAAGGTAAAATACATTACCATTGTTAAGAGATGAGAACGTAGGGGTTTATTTTACAATTAAAATGTTTGTTACTTTTCTCGGGAGGATAACACGACATTGTAAATCGTATATCCTTGATTCTAGTAACATTTTGATTGGAGGTCGGTCTTGAGTTATTAAAATATAGTAGTGATATTTTAGAAAGTAAGTAAAGATTTGAATCTTTTAAACGTAGACGCACATACAAACACAAAATCACCTCTTGAAATTTGGGTTGTTATTACATATATGTGGACATACAATCCTTCTTATGATGTTTTGGAAAATGAGTAAGAGGTTCGAACCTTGAGTATAGGCACACAAATATGCATACACACATAATCCTTTTGAATTTTGGTTGTCATTATTTCCGGGAGCAGATTGGCTTGATTTTAAAATTCGGGATTAGACCTCGTAATCCCTTTTACTTCCCGCTAGCTATTTGTTAGGAGAAGTATTTATTTATAGAGAAAAGTTACAAGGAACAACATATGTAGTGAATTTCGGTTTTAACAGTTCATCGTGATTAATACTAATTTTTGAATTAACATATCAATACATTCCTACTAAACATCCAGTTGCATACTAGCAGGTTAAAACAGAATATCCAAGTCAATGTCTACACAACCATCAGCATACGACCAACCAAATGGATCTACGACCCTTATACAGTCGTTATACACTCAATCATACCCTCAGAAAGTATTACCGGAACACACGCACATGCTCAAAACAGAATCGACGCCACGTATCGGTTGCCATCACGATAGACCTATCCGAAACAAAGGATCACCCAAATCGAACAAGTCTGAACAAAATGATACAGACACCATCATGCAGAACACATAGTATCAATTAGACAATTAAATAAATGAAAGAGAAAGGGTTTCCGGACCTTTTGTAGGTAGCGAACTGGGGCGACGACAAAATGTTTTCCAGAATCGTCGACAGGAAGTTCGCAAAAGGAACTGTTTGCGAGAATGAATGACAATAAACTGAAAGAGAGGAAGGAATTCTAGGCTCGAATGCTAAGGGTAATCTCCGCGACTGATGATTGATCGATTTCTGAATCTCTAAATCGATTTCTGAATCTCTCCCTCCATTTCCGAATGCCTTCTCAGTGTGTAGAGAATGGTTTATATAGCTTCAAATAGGGTTCTCTATTAGGTAAGTAAAAGGTCGACATCGACGATATCGCGCCGATTCGCGCTTGAACCGGTTATGGTAAGTTTTGATTTACGCGATTTGGGTCACGATTTTGGAAGGGTTCTTGCTATGGTAGGCTCTAGGAAAGGAAGCCTGGGATTTTGGTTGCGATTTGGTGGGATTTAGGGCGTGTGGGTAAAGGAGGCGACGGATTTTCTTCTTAGGTTTAGGTTTAAGAGGTCGCGTTTGTTCTTCTCGCTCGACGATGGGTTGTTGGTTTCAAGATGGAATAGGGGTTTGGGCTTTGAATAACAGCGTTGGGGTGTCAATGACGGGTTTGCTGCGGGTTTGGTGGTAGAAATAGGTTAAGTGTTAGGTTAGTGTTTATAATTAATTCTGTGTATTAGTTTTAGGCTAGTTAATAAATGTTAGTAATTAATTAATTAACAAATGTGATTAAATTAATTAGGTGCTTTATTATAATTATTAGTCTAATTATTTGGGTGCTAAATTAGTCTAATTATTTAGGTGCTAAACGCGCGTGTTATTTAATTAATGCTTAATGCTTTAGAATGCGACGCTATTATTTAAAATTTTATTGTTATGCATTATTGCGAAGTTAAATTAAAATCAAAAATGAGCTTAGATTGAATTATTTAAATGCTAAATGCAAAAAATATGATTTTTAAGAATTGTTTAAAGCTTTTATAAATGCGACGCTATTAAATGCATGTATTAGATTAAAATTGATTTTAAAGTTACAAATGATTACTAATAAATGCGGCTATGCTACCTGACACGACGTTATCGCTAAATTATTTATTTTATGCATTTATTAATTATTTAAGAATTACGACAAAGCTTAAAGTTAATTAATGCGGACGCGAGACTCTAAGTGCTTAAAACTCTACGTGAGACGCGATGCCATTATTAAATTAATTATTAATGCCTGTATTTATGTTTTATTGTTGTATTTTATTATAAATCCTAAAAATTATTTTACAAAATTAGTGTAATTTTATAGTTAATGATCGACTGAGGGTCAAAATCGTGTCAACAGATGTCCCTTTGTAGATGAGACGATGGAAGAATCTTCTGACAAAGACGCTGACTCATAGCCAATTTTGTCTCGATCTTTCCGAGTTGCAAAACGCCGGATGTGCAGATGGCAAAAAAAAAAAAAGCGTCCGCCGGTTACGACGACACACTACTACGCTAACGCGACTTCCGCCCCAAAGTCGAAGTTATGACGACACCGGGCTACCATGGTCAAAACACTGCGCGCTATCATGTCCAAAGATGTCGAAGTTATGATGACATTGGGCACTACTGCAAAAAGTAAAAGAATATAATCGGGCCAACTGGGGTGTATTGCTATGGCTACGCGCTGGTTCTATGGTGATGCGAGCGAGCGACTGACGCTGAGGTCGCTTCTCGCCAATCGCTGGGAAGGTCGCCCCAACAGATTGCCCTGTAAGAGAAAATCTACGCCAGGCTCTCGCTCGCACGCTAAGACTTGAACAAACGGTTAGTGCATAATCGGCGCAAAATAATGACGCCATTTTAAAGTAATGCAACCGTAAGTGTAAAAGGTTATCCCGCAAAAATACGATGCTCGCTGTGTTGACGCGATGACACAGAATGTTGTGATTTCGCTTGCACCGGACGTGTTGCGATTGTGAACGCGATACGTTGTTCTTGCCGCAATTGTCTCAGAGACTAAAGCTCAAGAAAGAATTAGTGCATAACCGCTAAGACGTAACAATAAAGCATGAATGATAAAAATGCAATTTGAGAACAGAAAATCGCCCCCGCAGATGATACGTCACGATGGCGCTGCCGACTTGCGGCCGATAACGCCGCGTCGGACGCGTCGCCGGCCGCTGCCGCACGCACGCCGACGTGTCGCCGTTGACACACGCCGATAACGCCGCTCGACGATTGCCGGCCGCGCCGCTGGCAGACGCAATGTTGATGGTGTCGCTTGGACACAACGCCGTAACGCCGCGCTCGGACGATTGCCGCCGGGCGCCGCCACGCACGCAATGATGGTGTCGCCGCTTGGACACACGCCGTAACGCCGCCGCTCGGACGTATTGGGCCGCCGCCGCTGCAGACGCAATGTCGATGGTGTCGCTGTTGACACACGCCGTAACGCCGCCGGACGTATCGCTGCCGGGCGCGCCGCGTGACGCAATGTCGATGGTGTCGCTGCTGACACACGCCGTAACGCCGCTCGGACGATTGCCGCCGGCGCCGCTGACGCACGTGCCGGCGATGCCGCCGCCGACAACGCGCCACGACGCCGCTGCTCGACGGTTGCCGCCGGGCGCTATCGCGTACGCACGCCGGTAGGCGCCGCTGACACACGCCGTAACGCCGCCGCTCGGACGATATCGCCGGGCGCCGCCGCAGACGCACGCCGCGATGTCGCGTTTCGACACAACGCCGATGCGACGCATTGTTACGATGCCTTTTTGCGCGCGATGCGGTTGCCAATTTGACTTTATGCTCGAAGTTGACGCGCTAGGTTTTGTCGCGAATCGCCATTGCTGACGCTCTTTCGCACACGCTTCGCGACTGATTGTTGTCATCGCTTTTGTCGCTCCCGCCGCAAGAGACTTTCGCCATATTTCTCGCTTCACCGCACTTTCTCGCGTCATAATATTAAAAGACTGCCAAAGAAAATTTTCATAGTTTCGTGGGTCGATTCATTTGACCTCACGCTTTGTTTCGATATTCAAGCGTTCGACTTGTTTGGGACTGCAACCCCTGTCGACCTCTTTCGAGATGTTTAGTAGTGCCAAAAGCATTTTCCAAAATGAAATGTTTCCATGAAGTATGCACAAACATCTTTAGAAATAAACATTTATACGATACGCGTAAAGCCTCGCCTAATTTGGCCGAATATGACATGTATTTTGACCAAGCGAACATCCTTTGGAATCCTTGTTATCGCCTTCCTCACAAAGGCTCAATTTCAATGCGTGTCGCGCGTGGTTAACTTCGTGATGAATTGCTCACGTTGTTGCCGTAGACAAACGGGAAGATTCCTAACGCGCGACCGCCGATTTAGGCCGCCACGTATCCCCACGAGGGAATCAGTCATGACGTAGTTCATTACAAGCGAAATTGGGTAAAATTCTAAAAGTGGGACCGGCCGATATGGCCGCCACGATCCGCCAAGGAATCAGTCGACGTAGTTCGACATAAGTAAAGTGGCTTTTGATTTGCAAATGGCGAGACCTATATTGGCTCTATGCATATCCCACCGAGGAATGCATTTTTACAATATAAAGGGATTACACTAACACAAATACTCCTAGACGTAATATCTCTTCATCAGATCTCGTTGATAGCCTCGGGGCCATACCTCGCCATCCATCTCAAATAAGATTGTGAGCCCTCCACTTAAAACTCGATGAACCATGTAGGCCCTTTGCCAATTGTGGGCGAACTTTCCTTTAGCTTCACTTTGATTCGGAATATGCTTCAAAACCAATTGTCCCGGTTTGAATAGCCTTGGCCTCACTCTCTTATTAAAAGCTCTAGCCATTCTGCTTTGATATAGCTGTCCATGACAGATTGCATTCAACCTCTTTTCGTCAATCAACATCAATTGCTCATAACGATCCTGTATCCACTCGGCTTCGCTCAACTCGCTTCGATGATTCTCAACGATGGTATTTCCACTGCTGGTAGCACGGCTCGCTCCATACACCAAAAGATACGGCCGCCTCCGGTAGGTTCGGATTGTGCGATAACCCAAAAGCGCAAAGGCAAATTCTCGTGCCAATGTCAGAATTTGATCATCTTGCGCAATATCCTCTTGATGTTCTTGTTGGTCGCTTCATCGCCCATTCATCCGAGGTCGGACGAGTGGAATTACTGAGTGATCTTGAAATTTCCACATATCTCACGCATCAAATTACCGCTGAGATTGGTTCCGTTATCTGCTACAATTGATTCGAACCCCAAATCGCAAATGACGTTGTTGTAACGGTCGACCACCACCTTTTCGCCACCGACCGCGCGACGACGCCTACCCATTTAGTGAAATAGTCAATTGCTACGAGGATGAATCGCGCTCATTTGAGGCAACGTTCGATAGGCCGATGACATCCATGCCCCAAGTCGCGAACGCCAGGAGAACTCGTTACATTAAGTTCATTTCGAGGTACTCTGATCAAATCTCCATGAACTGCATTGCCGACATTTCACAAAGCGGATACAACTGCTTCCATCGCCATCCAAAAATAACTCGCCGCGTAATCTTTTCGCCAAAGTGAAGCCGCTCATACGAGGTCCACATGTCCCTCCGCGTATCTCTTCTACTAACTTGCTTGCCTCTTGAGCATCGACACATCTCAAGAGGCCCGTGATCCGAGTCCTTCGCACACAATTTCCCATTCAAAAAGAAATGATTTGCTAGTCTCGTGTCTTCTTCCGGATGCTGGTTATGCCTTCGATATTCTCCGCTTTGAGGTACCTTTTGATGTCATGGTACCATGGATTGCCGTCTGCTTTCTTCGCCTATACGAGCAATAAGCGGCTGCTCCAAAGACACTCACCGCGGATCGATCGATGTAATTCTTGTCCGGACTTTGGATCACGAGGATAAGGTTGCCAATCATCGAATTCGCTCGATCCCGGAACATGCCTAAATTCTATGTGGATGAACCTCTTCGTAATTCCTTCACGCAAAATAGTAGGAAGTATCTTCATATTCTTGGTTGCCCATTCACCACGCACTGACGGATCAAGAGTCAATCACCTATGACCAGCCATCTTGACGCGTCCATATCTACTACCATTCTGAGCCCCAATATGCAAGCTTCATATTCGCCATATTGTTGGTGCATGGAAATCGAGCCGCGGAATCGGATAATGCCGACTGCTTCAAACCAAATCGCTCCAATGCCGACTCCTTTGAAATTTGCCGCCCATCAAAAACATCCTCCAACCCGTAATCCTCGAGATATCTTCTCCGACAAACAATACCTCTTCATCAGAAAATAGGTTCGGCGGGCTCGTGACTCATCGACCGGTTCTCAAGAAGATGATCGCCTAAGGCTCGCCTTTACGCCTCTGCGTGACGTGACGATGTCAAACTCGCCAACATAATTTGCCATTTCGCTAGTTTTCCGGTGGGCATGGCTTCAAGGATATACTTGCGGATCCATCCTGAAATAAGATAAGTAGTGTATGCCGATAGATAGTGCTCGAACTTGGCGACCAAGTTAATCGCAACAAATGCGTTCGCAGAGTATAACGAGCTTCATACGCCGTGAACTTCTTACTCAAATAGTATATGGCCTGCCTTTTCCTCGTTTCATCGTGTTGCCTCAACACGCATCCGAAAGCATTTTCTAACACGCATAAATAGAGTAGCAAAGGTCTCCCGCTCGAGGTACTAGAATCGCGGATTAAAGGTATTCTTTGATTCACAAAAGCTCGCTGCAACTGTTGTCCACTTGGTAGCATCCTTTTTCAATAATTTGAATATCGCTCGCATATCACGGTAGATCAAGCTATGAACTCGATGTAGTTGAGGCGACCAAGGAAACTCATCACGCCCTTTTTACTTTTCGGGAGGTAACTCTTGGATGGCTTTTATTTTCGGCGGTCTAGCTCAATCCTCTCCCGCTCACTATAAAACCCACACTTCCTGCGGAACGCCAACGCGCTTTGCAGATTCAACTTCGTTATACCGCCTTAGTCGTTGGAAAAATTTCTTCAAGTTTGCAAACGGTCCTCCGCTTCGCGATTTGATGATGACGCCGCCCACATGTACCTCAATTTCTTTATGAATCATGCCGTGGAAGATGGTGGTCATGGCTCATGTAGGTGGCGCTGCGTTCTTGAGACCGAACGGCATAACTCGATAATAGTACACCACCCGGTAGTGAATGCCGTTTTTCTGCGTCTCTTCTCGCCATAAGGATCGATGATAGCAAAGCGATTTAACGATCAGTAGTTCATGCTTCGCACAATTATCGATGAGTATATGGATGTTTGGAAGAGGAAAGTCATCCTTCGGGCTGGCTCGCTGAGGTCTCGTAATCACGCACTCGGACCTTTCCATCTTTCTTCTTTACTAAGACGATATTTGCTAACCAAGTAGGATACTTTGCAACTCGAATTACCTTTGCCTCAAACCGCTTAGACACTTCTTTGACCTTCAAACTGCCCGGTTTGATCTTTCTACTTTGTTTTACTGGGGAAATAAGATGGTTCAATAGGTAGCTGTGTGCGCGATGTACGTACTCAAACTCGCATGTCCTCATATGACCAAGCAAACACGTGATTATCGCTTTGAGAGCTCAATTAATTCTTCTTCGTGTGACGTTTAGGTGGCGCCGACTCTAGTCTCTTTCACTTCCTCATCGCCTAAGTTTATTAACTCGTTTCTTCCAAATTTGGTTTAGGCCTATTCTCAAAGTTTTCCAATCTTGGCTAAGTTCGATCATGACATTCCTCTTGTTCCGTGGTTATGCTCGCCATTTGAACTTTGTTCGCTGGTCTCATTACATGTCATATTCGCGTTATCAATGTGTTTATTAATATGATCGCTGAAAGAAAATGCTTAAAGAATTTAATTTTAACACAAACAAAATCTTTTAAAAGTCGCGAAAATGTCTGGAATTTATGATGAAAGTAAAATTGCGAGATTAAAAACATATTAAGAATCATAAATGCACGTCTGCTTTCTTTCTAGATAAAAAGGTCACGCCGCTAGAACTAATCATAAATTCTACCAAGCTTCTGACGGTCGTGACGGTGCAAGTCCAATTATTCAGTCAGATCCACGCTCAGCATCCCAAACGCGAGCTCTCCGGATCTCCTGCGATCATGCAACAATCGCCTCATCATCACCTATGAACAGTTCGAACCCTACCGCAAGATCATCCGGTCATCTTCTCTCGATCCTGGATGGTGTAGGCTTTGACGAACGATCGACTCGAGGCGGAATGGGCGCAGTGCGGAATGTATCCTTCTTCCGAGGTTCGTGGTCACCAAATCCTTCAAGTGGTGGTACCCCAAACCAAAAGTGTCTCTCTTCCCAAATAACCGATAGGCTCGCGATCCCTTCATATCGACTCCAAGACCTCTCCGGCTCGTATTCATTTCTTAACATTTCTCGCCACCATTTTGAGAGAACGTGGCGTGAATGGTCGGACCTACTTGCTCTCTTGATCTCATTAATGTGAAAAACCGAACCATCCGACTGCTTTCACGCCTTCTATGACAGGATTGCATAATCGGTGCTGATGCTCCTTTATCTCCAAATACTACCACTTCACCGTGATTCCATATAAACTTTGCAACGCGATGCGCGTGGACGGATCGCACTGTACTCACGGATCCACGGCCTTCCTATCAACGAGTTGTAACATGTAGCAATATCCAATATTTGAAATTCCACAACGAATTCGCAGTCCGATCCGCGGTGTGAGGTCCATTACGCGCCGACTCTACGGACTCGCCGAAACCTTTGACTCGATATGACTTTCACGAATTTTCTTACATGCGCCCTCAATTTCAAAGGTCGCCATGGGACAAATGTTGACGGTGAGCCTCCATCAATCAAGATCGTTGAAACAATCTTGTCTGCGACTTGATGGTGATATTCAATGCAAGTTGTGTCCGACGCCTCGGTAACTCATCATCGTGAAAGGTGATTCGCGCCTCTAGTACCGTCCGACCAAAGCCGCCAAGTTCCGTCTGTTGTACCTCGAACGATGCATCCTTCAACACCTCCATCAATGCAATCTGTGTGAGGCGTAATGCATTAACAATGAAAGTAGAGAAATATCTGCGAGGTCTTCTTTAATCGCTCTGATGGAATATTCTTTAGTGGGCATCTTCCTCCAAAACTCCTCGACTTTAGCCTCGCCACGGGCTTCTTTTGCGTGCCTCGCTGCCTCTATAGGTGTGTAATACCTCTCGACTGGTTATACCGCAATGGTGACTTCATGACCCGCTTCCCACTTTCTCCGCGATCCATCTTGATCGGTGGCCCTTCCTCGCTGAATAATCGTGATTGAACCTTTATGTCTCGGCGGTGCCCTTTCTAACTCAAATCGCTTTTCGAGGATTGGTGGCGGGCGAAGCGAAGCGTTCGACTCTTCCTCACTTCGAACGACGGATGGTTCCCTCAAGTTGTATTCTCATCAAGGGCTATCATGCACATCAGCGTTGCCGTGGTTTGGCAAGGGATTATCATGCACGTCAGCGCGATCCTTCACCAATTACTCCTTCTTTGATCAACTCTTCGATTTTGTCCTCGAGGTGTAGCAACTTCCTGTCATGCCCCGGGCTATCGTGATAACGACAACGCTTATTCTCATCATACCATCTTCGATAGGGGGAATCCTCCCCGAATCGTCGATCAAACCGGCACCGATTTTTCGTATATCCTGGGTATGGGTTCACCCAAGTGCGGGTTCTGATGGTTTTCCTTCAAAATTCGCATTTCGTCCGGGCGCATTGGGTGCTCTATGTTGTTGGCGGGCTTGATGGGCGTTGACGTGGTCGATAAATGGATGCTTGGAAGCGTTATATATGGGCCGCGTGTGGTAGCGGTGTGGCGCGGTGTATAGTGCGGTGTAAAGTTTTGCGCCGCGTGGTAGTATGGGGGTTTGATAGGGTGGGTTCGTATGTTATGAATGCTTTGCGTTCATGTACAAACATGGAAGGAATCGCTTCTTCTTCTCAAGTACCGATCGCCCTCGATCAATCGCTTTATTCGTTGCTCGCATGCCGCGATTCGTAATCCCGCCGCTTTAATACCTTCTACGGTCACCCATTCGACGACTCGCAAAATTTCGCGATGACGCTTATCATCCGCTCATAATAGGTTGCATCCTTCAAAGATTGTACGAATAGTGTGGTCATCTCACTTCACCACGCATGGGTGGTTGTGCTTTGCCTCGAACGCCACCTCATGGCGTACTCTCTGAAAGTCTCGTAGATTTCTTTTCCAACTTCATTAGATAGAACCTGTCCGCCCACGGTTTCGTGTTGAATCGAACCGCCCACAAAGTCTTGGGCAATGCATTCCAACTATGCCATTTACGGATCTCGGCAGTGTACAATCTATTGCCTCGCCGGTTAAACTTCGAATGAACAACTTCATGATGCATTGGGTTCTTCCTACCGATTAACTTGTCGCAATATGATCTCGTGTGCACGAGATTTCCTTCCCATCAAATAAATCGAACTTCGCACCTTATATCCCACCGCGCTTCCACATCCGACGCATGCAAAGATCTTCATAATCTAGTCCCGTGACCTTTATCCGATCACACGCCACGAGCTTCTTTCAGTCGTGAATCTCTCGCCACGCTATCGCCCATTTTGGCTCTGACTTCCCTTTCCATTTCTTCGTAATGATCCACTTCGTAAGCGCGGACGGTAAGGTTGGGTTTCGCTGTGTAAGTTAATTGTCCGGGTGGTTTCTTTGGGCCGGTAGTGGGTATGGTGCGTGGGCCTTTGGTTGGCTTGGCGACAGGGCTGATTATGGTGAAGTGAGTAGGCGGAGAAGTGAGGTACACGGGCGTGGGAGGATCATTTTGAAGGCGAGGTTGATGATCGGCCGGGCGGCGATTGGGTCGAATCGCGGCGGCCTTTGTGGGAGTTTTGGGGATATGTGGTGGTGGAGGTCGATGCAGCGGTGGTGCGAGATAGTGGCCCTTTGCTCGCATGTGGGTATTCAAACCGATAGATAGGTTGGTCGATTCCGTAGCCTCTCCATCTCAACTCGCATATCGATCTGGCTGCAGCGGTGAGCAATACATTCTTCCGATCGTGATATTCCTCCTTCAAGTTTCGTTTACCGACAGAACAATTCCCAAACCATTCGCTCGGACGCCCGAACTACCATATCGTCATTTCTTGCCTTGGATCTCGGTGAAGTGTGGATGCTCGACATTGTTGAGTCAAATACGAACCGACCTTTGGGAAGATGATAAATCTTTCTAAAAATGCAACAACAAAGCGTTAGCATAAGAACATAATTTGCAATTATGTAGCGTATAATATTACACAACACATTCAAACGCTTCCTAACATGCAGGACCTCTTTATGCCAGAGTAGGCCTAAACGTCATATATGCGATAATGATGGATTCGTCCGAGCCGAGAAATGCTTTATTGGGACTAAAAATAATTAAATTGCAACAATGAAATGTTAAAACTAAAGATCTATTCCTAATGCTATATTGTGCCGTTGGCGAACGTGGCGGTGGTGTTGCTAGGCCCTGCTCCTGCATCTTTCAAATATTGCATGATGTTTTGAAGTTGGTCCCTCTCGGGAACGGTGTTGTTCTAATCGCACACTTTACCCAATTGGTCATGTCGATATCCTCGAAACCTTGCTTGCCTTTGGGGCTTGATCGCTACAATCTTCCTTGAACCACGCACGATTCAGCGCACCTCGCCTTGTCAGATTTGACATCTATTTTCTCAACGTTGTTCCATTCTTCAAGGATTTGCTTTTCTCGAAAGTGCAATTTGCCCCAACGCGACCTCAATCCTTCATGTCCGATTGGAGCGGGATTACTTCTTGACCAAGCGGCGAGTACACGCGGAGCATATGGTCAAGTCCCTTAATCCGATGAGCTCGATGTAATAACGGTCCTTGCTCCTTACATAGGCTTTGTTGATACGGATAGCGCTGGGTACCTCATTGCACTTGGTTGCTAGTGCGGGATGCCGTAAATTCATACAATCCCTAGTACCGACGCTAAACAAACCGCTTTCATCCGTCGTAAAACTTACAATCCTATAATCATTGCTAAAACAAATGTCATCATATTCGATCGATAAAAGTGTTCCATGGCCCACATCGTAAGATGAGATTGCATCCTTCAAGAAATTGGTTTCCGCTTGCATTTTCCTAGAGCTCGAAATATCTCGGTAGAATCACGGAACCAAAGTAAGTTGCGTGCCATTAATGCCTTCAAAACCATCCGGTCACGTAACATATGCAAGATCGATCCGCCCATGTTCGCTGAAACACTAGAGTGCCTAATAGAGCAACGGTGAACGCGGTATGTCGTCTAGTTTTCCATTGTCCCAAATCGCAAGAAAACTCCTTTCGAATGATCGATAGCTATCTTGGCGACCATATCTCTCGTCTGCATAATCTAGGAAACCCATTGTTCTCAAGCAACGGAGTTCCTTTGTGTTTTTAGGCCCATGTAATGCAAGAATCTCTTTCAGTTGATTATAAGGGATGATTTGCCCTCTGTCTTCGTAAGCTAGGCTCGTGAAGTAGTTGATCTCTCCAACGTGGGGTGAGTTCAAGTCTCGAAACTGAACACCGCTTTATCCGATCGAGGCGAATTAAGGCCTAACTATATGTTGATCGAGCGATGTCAAACAAAGCCGTGAGACAACCTAATTTGCTTCGATAATCATTTCTTCGCCGTCGAAATTCTCCCACCAACCTTTAGCTTTGCCGAACACCGCTTACCATTCGACCTCGGGATTATTGGAATACCGCCATCCTATACATAAATAGAAGTAAAATGCAAAATTTCCCAATGTTAGCATGTCACGTTGGGCTCGGATTCGCCCATTAATATCACGTAGTACATAATATGTTGTTGGTCGTTGGGTCGTGAGAAACCCTTCGACAATTGGGCGCCTCTAATCGTGGTGTCGATACAGGCCGACTCCACCTAAGGTAAATGCATGCACGACTTAGTATGAAGGGTGGTATAGCTCTATCCTAAGTTGCTAAGATTTGGCTTTTCTAGACGCAGGTTCCCGAGCGGACAACTCGAGCGAGAAGGCTACGCGCCACCTGCTAGACCGCACTCCACGATATTACCAACTCTCCTAAATTTGGATTTTGAAGAAAGAATTTTGTCGATGCACCCAGCGCACCTCGCATGTAGTGTGTGTTTGTGTGAATTTTCCAGTGGAAGAAATACGAAATGAATGCCGGTTTAAGGAAAGCGAAAGCGTGTAGCAATTAAACAGTTAAACATACAAAATTAAGCGAGCAATTTTAAGGCATTTAAAACAAACAAATAAAGCTAAGCAATAATAAACCTAGGTTTGTTATGGTCAAGAACCTAAATTCCCAGTGATCGCCATTTACGCGCTTTTTTAAGCGCAGATTCTTTTCTAAACTCCTGCTCGAAAAACAAGTTATAAAATAAATGATAATGTTGTAAAAAAGTTAAACAGGCTTAAAGTTTTTTTTTTTTTTTTTTTTTTTTTTTTTAAAATGCTAAAGGACGCTAAAATTGCTAAAAGGATGCTAAAGGGTGCTAAAAGTGCAAAAAATGCTAAAGATGCTAAAGTTTAAAAAAGGCTAAAATTTAAAATGCTAAAGGGTTGCTAGAATGCTAAGGGTTCATGAGTCGCCACCTAATTAATTGGGGTGAATTAGGACACCTAAATGTTTAACTAGTTTAAAGAAAAACATTAACTCCATTTTAATGGTGCTAAACTTAATGAGATTAGGTAAGGGTTCTTTATTAATCTAGAGGGAAGGGGTTAGGCACCCTCTAAGATCCGCTAACTTGCGGTTGTCCTGCCAAACCTAGGGTAGTTATTATATTTTAAAAATGCAAAGTAAAAGATCTACAAAAAAGTGCAATGTTAGAAAATAAAATGCTGGATGTTAAAATAATGCTGAGTAGTTAAAAAGGTTTTGAAATGTTGGAAGATGTTTAAAGGTGCTAAGAGGTTAATTTTAGAGCTAACGGGTGCTAAGGTGTAAGGAGGTGCTTAAAAGTGCTAAATACTAAAGTCTTTGCAGCTGAGATAGATCTTTAGCATGTTAAAATGTTTAAAAGGTGCTTAAAGTAGTGAAAGGGCAAAAGGTGCTATATGCTAAAGTAGAAAGAATGCTAGGAAGGTGCTAAGATGTTACTAAAGTTTAAAGCATGCTTTAAATAATATATAATGCAAAAATAGACTAATTGACTAAATATACACATTTGCCTACCTTGATTAGTATAACATATGCTTAAGGGGGTTTTCTTAATATGAAAATAAGATTTCTATATGGGTGCTATAGCAAATGAGTTAGAAATCTGGAAAATAATATCATAGCTATATGTGATTAATTATGCAAGTTAAGATTTAATGGCGGAAATAATGTCTAGGCTACCCGAGTAATTATGTGATTAAATGGTTTAATAATTTAGGCAATTAACTTAAGAGGGGGCAAACTACCTTCTAATTTATTGCGTCGATGTTTAATTACTCCAAATGTTTTACTAATAGCGTAATGTTAGACAATTATATTACAATAAATGAATGGGGCGGGGAAGCAAAAAAAATAAAATGACCCTAAGGAATGGTAGCGAGAGCATTTCGCTTGTGGCTTTAGGATATCAGGTGTAAGATGCAACGAGGAATATAGGCACGGATCTTCATTTGGGAAAATAGCGATGAGTCTCGTATTGAGACTCCTCCCTTTGCTCCAAGGCATGTGTTTCACGTGAAAATAAGAAAAGATAAGGAATTAGTACGAGCCCAATTAAATAACGAATAAGCACTCGGCACACAGTTTATATTGAAGCAAGCACACGTAAAGGCCAACAGAGGCACTGTCAGACAGATCTTAAACTGCCAGCAGGTAGCAAAAATAGGGGTTAAGCTTCAAATGCACGAGTAGAAAGCAGAGGCGGCCCAATGGCGACACAGAGATTTAGAAAGCGGTCGATCCATACACTGAATGAAAAATATGTGGAAACAATGACATGCGATCATCACGAAAGAACATAACACATTTAACTTACTATCGGCATAGGCATACTCTATATAGAGTAGAAGGTCATTTAATCCTAGATAGACTACCAAATTTATACAGGGAGGGAAGAATGACATGTAACAGGTATATTTCTAACCCAATCGGTTTCATATATGTCAAGAGTAATAAGAATACCTATAGGCAAAATCCAGTCCATCTGAGGTTATCAATCAAATGTCAAACTTCCAGATTCGGGTCAAGTTATGAGGATATATTGAATATATATGAAAATCAACCTATTATCTTCTTTTTTGGTACCTAGATGTCTCAGTCAATCCAGGTGTATGCTAGCAATGACACAAAATGCTACTTTTCTGGATAAACTAGTGTGCATACAACAAAGCTTCATGATCTGATTTACCGGAACAATACACAAGAAACCTTAACCACATTATCATGACCGATTTCCTAACAACTAGACTAAACATGCTAGACATTTCATTTCCCATATAGTCATATATTTTTAAACACGACAGATGAGAGTATAGGCAGCGGATGCCATCAAGGCATATGAGGATATCAGCAGATGATATGACGAGTGTACAACCAAAACATAATGAAACTAAGACATATACAGGCTGATCCTTAGACAGATACTTAAACCACATATTTTGCTTGTTACATTAACTATAACTTATGTCGATGATTTTAATAATTGAATCTGTTTAGATAGACCAAAACATTATACTGTTAACGAGTATAGTCCAAGTACATATGGCAGAAACACATAAATTCATATAACAAATTGAAATTCTGAGGAGGGGGGGGGGAATGGTTTAATTCCCACATAACATAAACTTTAACTACACCCAAAATAATGGAAACAAAGTAAAAGCAAATATATTATGATAGGTATTATACTTGCATAGTTAGCTTAAGGTAAAATACATTACCATTGTTAAGAGATGAGAACGTAGGGGGTTTATTTTACAATTAAAATGTTTGTTACTTTTCTCGGGAGGATAACACGACATTGTAAATCGTATATCCTTGATTCTAGTAACATTTTGATTGGAGGTCGGTCTTGAGTTATTAAAATATAGTAGTGATATTTTAGAAAGTAAGTAAAGATTTGAATCTTTTAAACGTAGACGCACATACAAACACAAAATCACCTCTTGAAATTTGGGTTGTTATTACATATATGTGGACATACAATCCTTCTTATGATGTTTTGGAAAATGAGTAAGAGGTTCGAACCTTGAGTATAGGCACACAAATATGCATACACACATAATCCTTTTGAATTTTGGTTGTCATTATTTCCGGGAGCAGATTGGCTTGATTTTAAAATTCGGGATTAGACCTCGTAATCCCTTTTACTTCCCGCTAGCTATTTGTTAGGAGAAGTATTTATTTATAGAGAAAAGTTACAAGGAACAACATATGTAGTGAATTTCGGTTTTAACAGTTCATCGTGATTAATACTAATTTTTGAATTAACATATCAATACATTCCTACTAAACATCCAGTTGCATACTAGCAGGTTAAAGCGAATATCCAAGTCGATGTCTACACAACCGTGACATCGACCGACGAATGGATCTACGACCGCCTCTGATCGTTATACACTCAATCATACCTCGTAAAGTATTAATGGAACACGCGCATGCTCAAAGCGTAATCGACGCTACATGTATCGAAGGCTACTGGCGATAGACCTATCTGGAAAGCTTGATGACCACCAATCGAACAAGTCGAACAAAATGATCGACACCATCATGCAGAACACATAGTATCAATTAGACAATTAAATAAATGAAAGAAAGGGTTTCGGACGCTTTTGTGAGTAGCGGCCGGGCGACGACAAAATGTTTTCGAATCGTCGACGGAAGTTCGCAAAAGGAATTTGCGAGAATGAATGATAATAAGCGAAAGAGAGGAAGGAATTCTAGGCTCGAATGCTAAGGGTAATCTCCGCGACTGATGATTGATCGATTTCTGAATCTCTAAATCGATTTCTGAATCTCTCCCTCCATTTCCGAATGCCTTCTCGATTATTGTAGAGAATGGTTTATATAGCTTGAATAGGGTTCTCTATTAGGTAAGTAATAAAGGTCGTCTTTGGACGATATTGGTCTTGATTCGCTGAGCAGGTTATGGTAAGTTTTGATTTACGCGATTTGGGTCACGATTTTGGAAGGGTTCTTGCTATGGTAGGCTCTAGGAAAGGAAGCCTGGGATTTTGGTTGCGATTTGGTGGGATTTAGGGCGTGTGGGTAAGGAGGCGGCGACGGATTTTCTTCTTAGGTTTAGGTTTAAGTGGCTGCGTTTGTTCTTCTCGTTACGGGCGATGGGTTGTTGGTTTGAAGATGGAATAGCGGTTTGTTCGAATAAAGCGGCGTTGGGGTGTTGGTGTGGGTTTGGGCTGCGGGTTTGGGCTGGGTAGAAATAGGTTAAGTGTTAGGTTAGTGTTTATAATTAATTCTAGGTATTAGTTTTAGGCTAGTTAATAAATGTTAGTAATTAATTAATTAACAAATGTGATTAAATTAATTAGGTGCTTTATTATAATTATTAGTCTAATTATTTGGGTGCTAAATTAGTCTAATTATTTAGGTGCTAAATGCGGGCGTGTTATTTAATTAATGCTTAATGCTTTAGAATGCGACGCTATTATTTAAAATTTTATTGTTATGCATTATTGCGAAGTTAAATTAAAATCAAAAATGAGCTTAGATTGAATTATTTAAATGCTAAATGCAAAAAATATGATTTTTAAGAATTGTTTAAAGCTTTTATAAATGCGACGCTATTAAATGCATGTATTAGATTAAAATTGATTTTAAAGTTACAAATGATTACTAATAAATGCGGCTATCTTTACGACGTTATCGCTAAATTATTTATTTTATGCATTTATTAATTATTTAAGAATTACGACAAAGCTTAAAGTTAATTAATGCGGACGCGAGACTCTAAGTGCTTAAAACTCTACGTGAGACGCGATGCCATTATTAAATTAATTATTAATGCCTGTATTTATGTTTTATTGTTGTATTTTATTATAAATCCTAAAAATTATTTTACAAAATTAGTGTAATTTTATAGTTAATGACTGGACGGGAGGGTCAAAATTGGGTGTCAACAATAATTATAAAAATGTTTGAGAGTACTTTTTTGTCATAATAAGTTGCATACATGAATTAAAATGTTGACATGCCCGGAAGCCCACGCTACTACTTGTTCAAATTTAGCGGCACAGTGAGAAAAATGAGATTCACAAATAACTAAAATTAATATCTTCATGAATTTATTCTATGTGGTGGCTGTCCAAATCACTCGCCCCATAAAAAGAAAATATCCTGCATGTGAGCTATTTGCTAGTTGTATGCTTCATTGCAAGATATTCTATTTCTCTTCATAGAGTAATTAATTTAGTTTCCTATTTGTATAATGAAGAAAGTTGCGGTGAGGCTATTCAAAAAGCTGCTGATAAGGTTTTTTAGAAACTGCCGGCAAGCTATCTGTTTTGATGATAAGCCTCGAGAATCTGTTACAAGATTTTTCATCTTGAAAGCTACCTACATGAGCGACTTGCAAGCTACTTATTTAATTATAAGCTTCTTCAGAATGTTATGGAGGTATTTAGATGGACATTCACAATATATTATATTTATAACAATTTGAAATTTATTGCTTTTTATATCTTTAGGAATGATATTGTGTTGTTAGCATATCCATATATATATATATATATAAAAGAACAACAATTTAAAATAAAATATGAATGGACCAAATTGACTTATAATGTTACTTCTGGGCCCTCAAACCAAACACCTACACTTATCTTCAGATAGGGGTGGACAACATGTCGGGTCCCAGCGGGACAGTGCAAGGGTCGGAATCAATGCTCCGGCGGGATTAGCGGGACAGGCAAATGTCTCGTTCCATCTCACATTCCGCCGGAAAAGGGGACCGGTGTTGGGGGACGGGGCGGGGCGGAGTCGGGTCGGTAACGAGATTTTTTAGACACTTAATTTTAAAAAATAATATATATGAACACTTCAATAATTGAATAAGATAATGTAATAAAAATATCTCAATGTCGTTTGTGTGCCTCTTATATTATTTAATAGAAATATGATGTTTTTGTAATACAATTTCAAAATTGCAACTTTGTGATAGTGTTCAAAAGTTGTAAATCACATAGTAAACTTGCAATTAAAAAATTACATAGTTAACGATACTTTTTCTAATTTCCTCACAATGTCTTGAGGATCTTCGGTTAGAATTTGAAGTTGTTGGTTAAATTGTTCGACGTCACTTCCTGTTCCCTCGGATAAGATTTCATTGTAGTTGTAGTCTTCTTCTTCGTTGATATCCGCTTGACCGCACCTTCTCCGCTCCGCTCAAATCCAATCTCTGAATAAAACTGCAATCTCCAATGTGTCTCCCGCAAATGAATGTCTGTACTCTCCTATTTGAAATCTTCCCACAGAAAAAACGCTTTCAAACGCTGTTGATGACGCTTAAATGTTCAACACATCTCGGGCCATCTTTGCTAGTGTCGAAAATGTATGCTCACTTTCCCTCTAGTATTTCAGCAAGACTTCATGTCTTTAATCATTGACAATTAATTTGTACGGTACCAACACACTGCAAAACATAAACATCAAATTCGCTAACTTGTGAAGAAGTTGAACCACTAAATATTTTATTTCTAAGGTCTTGAATACTAGCAGCAGAAACCACATGGTTTTTATAAGGTTGCGAACGTTGTTGCCGAGATCTGTTGGCTCAGAAACCTTCTTCAAGAGCTTCATTGTCCCTTACGTAAGACATTTCTTGACTACTGTGATAACATATATTCCGTTTACTTATCTCATAATCCGATCCAGCATCAGCGAACCAAGCATATTGAGATGAATATTCATTTTTTCATGAGAAGGTTGACATGGGTCATGTTAGGGTGTTACATGTTCCTTC
Organism: Przewalskia tangutica; assembly: GCA_029844215.1. Classification (NCBI taxonomy): domain Eukaryota; kingdom Viridiplantae; phylum Streptophyta; class Magnoliopsida; order Solanales; family Solanaceae; genus Przewalskia; species Przewalskia tangutica. The sequence goes on along the minus strand of CM056739.1, from coordinate 9,548,058 downwards.
TTCATATCAGTACACATATATATTAAATAAGGAACTTCTTAGCGGTTGTTCGACTTGATCCAGATCTCGTCCAGGTCTCACGCTCGCTCGATGGGGTCTGATAGAGAATATATTAATATTCTCCTAATTAAAATTTTGATGTAATTATGGAAACTAGATATCCTCATACAATTAGAATTTGTACTTGTAAACAACTATTTATATTGTATCAATGAGAAACCTCCAATCAAGGAAAATTTCATAATTCTATAATATTATTACACAATATTTGAATATGGTTGTTATAGAGAGGTAATTTTATAAAGAGTGTGCCCCTATAATAAATGTTATTGATGTTATAGAGAAGTAAAATATAACATGAAAAATCGGTTTCGAAAAAAATTAGAGATGTATATTGAAATGATATTACAGTGAATGACAATTATAGAAATGTTTGAGAGTACTTTTTTGTCATAATAAGTTGCATACATGAATTAAAATGTTTGACATGCCCGGAAGCCCACGCTACTACTTGTTCAAATTTAGCAGCACACCGAGAAAAATGAGATTCACAAATAACTAAAATTAATATCTTCATGAATTTGCTAGTTGTATGCTTCATTGCAAGATATTCTATTTCTCTTCAGATTGATATGAAAAATGAATTAATTTAGTTTCCTATTTATAGAATAAAGAAAGTTGCGATGAGGCTATTCAAAAAGCTGCTGATAAGGTTTTTCAGAAACCGCTTGCAAGCTATCTGTTTGATTATAAGCTTCAGGAATTTATTGTAAGATTTTTCAGAAAACTGTTTAAAAGCTATTTATATGAGCGACTTGCAAGCTACTTATTTAATTATAAGCTTCTTCAGAATGTTACGGAATTATTTAGATGGACATTCACAATATATTATATTTATAACAATTTAAATTTATTGCTTTTAATATCTTTAGAAATGATATTGTGTTGTTAGCATATCCATATCTATATACAAAAGTATGACAATTTATAATAAAATATTAATGGACCAAATTGACTCATAATGTTACTTCTGTGCCCTTCAAACCAAAGTTGTGATTATTTTACAGTATCACCCATAATAGTATTATTAAGTCATCTAATGATTATAATAATAAAATAAATATAATGATAATTTTACTATATCACCCCTAATAGTATTATCTAATGATTGAATTCAATTAAATATACTTTAAAAGTTGTGCAACCATTATAATTTCTCGAAGCTTTCAACCCAATAATAATAAGACAAAATAGGAACAAAATAGTAAATTATTACTTTATTTTTTAAACTAAAAAGGTAAAAATAGACAATTTTGATATAGAGAACAATTGAAAATTGACGGAGGTGGTAAAAGTTTTCGGGAGGGAGTCATATGACTAAGGGTCTCAGATATGTGGCCAGCATGAGTTATAAAAACAAAGGAAAAGGACCAAAGATAGCTCCAATAAATGGCTCAGAAATACTCTCTCTATATCTTTTGATCTACAAACACTACTACAGATTTCACTACAGAACTGCATAACGCTTGATTTAGATAGAATTATCTAAGTAAGTAACTAACGCTTTTTCAAATTTTCAAATTAAAAAAAAAAAATCTAACTAAAAATACTTGCATAGTGCTTTTCGGAAATTTTAATCGAAGCGCTATGCAAGTTACTCCTTGCATAACACTTATTTAAAGCGCTATTATAAATTGCGTACCCTAAGTAATTTATTAATATAATAATTTTAATATTCCCACTTAGATAGCGCTTGTGGAAGCGCTATCTAAGTAAAGAATTACAAAATAAGGAAGGACTTAGCCGATGTACGTGTAAGCAAGTCCCAAATTCTCGATTTCCGTCGGTGAACAGTGATTCCGGCGGCGAATCGTCCATTCCGGCCATCACAGGACTCCATTGGAGACGAGACTTATACCATTAGTTTCGTCTCTTCAAGCCCGTCATTTCCATACCAACCACAATCTTCGATTCTACCTACATCGTCGGCAATCTCAGATCAAAAAATCCCCCTGTTTTCCGATCATCGTTCTTGATTTCCGGTCATCTCCTGTCGATTCGAGGGTCAAGTGTGGTTCCAAAAGGTTCGTCTTCATCAGACCTACAGTTTGCACCTAACAACACTCTTTGATTCAACCCCTACATCTATATCTCCCAAATCGAAATTCCCAAAAACCCTAGGCGCAACTTTCGATTTTCCGGCCATCTACGGTAACGTCGAGCATCAAGAGAGGTCTCATTGTGTTCGTATAGCTATTATCTACATTCTATACCCACCACAGTCTCTTAATTCATATTAAGTCGTTGCTTATGTGATATTCCATGTTTAATTTACAGTGCTATTTCATATTTCAGCACATACAGGGCATAATCTGATATTGTAACGCCTAGAGTTTGGGTAAAATAACTCGGGATATTTTGATTGTGTCGTCTGTCGACTGATAGCCAAGACGAGCTTTGGGTTTGGTTTAGCCTCCCCGATAGCTTGCCATGTCCAAGGTTCTAGAAATCTTTTGATCTTGATGCGGCATCGAGTATGGACGGTGGTAACCCCCGTTGCTTTCTTGTCCTTCATAATTGAGGTTCTATCTGACTACATATTGTGCTAAGTTGTTGCTACATCTTGAGCTTAACCATTGCCACACCCTGAGTTAACTGCTGCATTTTTAAAGGTTAAATATGCCACTCTCTTGAGACTTTAAGGACAAATAGTTGTTGCTGCTTGGTTTGCAGTTTCTATATTTCATAGTAGATAGTTGAGTAGTTGCTGTATTATAATGCTATTTTTAGGCTGATGTTGAGTCTGAGAAAACTGATGCACCCAACTACATTGAGCTTGTTGTATTGTTGTTGGGATTTGAGCCATGTCTGTTACATGATGATATAATTTGGCACCCCTCGTTGATGTAAACAACTGATGCACTTGTGTAGTCCTCAAAAGTGCTATACTTCGAGTTTTCTACCACATTAAACTGCTGGTTCGAAATGTTATACCCCGAAAGTAAGTTACTACATTCGTTCAGTTACTACATTTCCTCATAAAAAAATGGATGCTACACTTGATTAGCTTGCTGAACATTGAGTAAGTGATGCTATATTTCTTAAACCAAATGCTCACTTGAGCTACAACCATCACTCCTAAGGCGATGTTGATAATTATCTGTTGGTTCCTTGTTATCTTGTTGCTTCTATCTCAAACGAACAGATACCACATTGGTTGAGAACATGCTGCACTTTGGACAAGCTTAAGTCACATTGTTACTAAGCATTTGGTCCAGATTTAAGGCCAAACAGCGGTTGCCTGTTTTTTTAGGAACTTGCTGCATTTTGAGACAATTTTGAGTCAAATTACTGGTTGTTCTGTTGATACCCTTTGTTTTTGTACTCATAAAGTTCTATTTCAACTTGATATATTCTTGTAAACAAATTTAGTCTTACCATATTCTCAACTTTTAAGGGATGGTATTTGTATTTAATTTTCATAATGATTCCTAGGAAACTTTGGTTAATTTATGTGGTTATTCACTCACTCTTAAAGTCCCGAAAGCTGAATATTTGTTCCTTTTGACATGTCATATATGTTTAAAGTTGAAACTAAATCATGACAACCCGTCAAACGAATCGCCTACTTTATGTTTAACTTATATCATTTTGTTAGAAACATATGTAATTCTTATACTCATCCTCACTCCTCTCTTTTTCTGCGTGACTTGGGAGTTGCAAATCCCAAATATCCTTGCTTTTTATGGATCGATGTCATATTGGAAGGAAAATAGTTGCTTCTTGTTTATCGACTGAGTCCCTACGCTACATAAATTGCTGCTCTATTGTGTTAAGAGAGCCGCCATTTTCTGCATTTTATTTGCAAATTGGTTGCTACAGCATTCAAGGCATCTACGACTGATCCTTTCTAAGACAAAGCAGATGCTATACTTGATGAAAGTAGCAGCTGATATGATTGGCCATGTGTTACTGCACTTTTAGCCTAACAGTGGCCGAGACACTACATTGTTGAAAAATTCTACTGATTTGAATGAGATACTACATAGGCCAATGAAATTGAAATTGAGGCCATGTCCCTTCGGTTTTGGTTAATTACTGATTTGAACAAGATAATACACTTGGGCCGATGAGAATAGTTTATTTTGAGGCCATGACCCTTCCGGAAAGGTTGTCCCTCGGTTTGCTTTTCTTCGAAAAAAGGGCAATGATGACACTTATGGATTTTTCACATATATACTGGATACCAACATGCTTGGGGGGCGACTAGATTAACTAACAAGTCACTAGGACACACCCATGACTTGTTTGAGATGTCCCTTTACAAAATATAGATCTGAGTCTTCCGTAATTAAAACTCTATTATTTTATTACAGATCGAAAGTTTTACTCGTATTTATTCATTTTACTAACTCTTTTACTAAGTGTATTTTGCAGGTACCCGGAGGCGCATCCTAAAGTTAAAGCCCGCGCATAAAAGGTAAATAAAAGCGAAATACCGCTAAGTTCTCTTCACTCTCTCTTTATATGATTTTTGCTTTCTTGTTAAAAAGTAAATGATATGGGTCATTGTTCATACCCAACCATATTTTATGAGGTTATTTGTGTAAGTATGTTTATTTGTTGGACATTTCTTTTCTAACTATGTTTTTGTAACATCTATGTTTTGCAGTTTGTTCATAGTTCACCACTCAAAGTTTATCCTACAAGCAAAATGAAGAATTTTTGAATTAATTGGACAGACTACTTGTACAATCGATTCATCAAAGAAAAAATGGAAGGTTGAAGCTATTAGTTAGTATTTGATGTAATTGTTGACTATGTCGTATTGTTATTAGCTAATGATTGTTAGCTACTAATGATTGAGATACTATTTTAAATATATTATTATGTTTTATGCGAATGATTATATTATATTATATTATATTATATTATATTCTATTATCTAATCTTATATTTTGAATGAGTCTTCTTTTTGTTATCTTTTTGATATTTTATTTATTATGTGAAAAAACGGGGGGGGGGGGGGGGGGGGAATAGGTACCAAAAAAATAAATAAAAAGTAAAAAAAAAAACAGATAAAAAGCAAGCTAGTATCTTCAAAATAGAAGTATAACTAGCATGTTTTTCTTGCGCTATGCAAGAAAAGCGCTATGGTAGTAGCCTGCTTGCATAGAGCTTTTTTAAGCGTTATCTAAGTTACCATAGCGGTAGCTTGCTTAACGTTTAAAAGCGCTATGCAAGCCTTAAAAAAAGCGATATCAAGCGCTTTTCTGTAGTAGTGAAATATCTTCAACTTTTAGTTTTCACTCAAGGATACCCTTCTTCCACCATTTGGTCTAAAAATATCCTCAACTTTTATTTTTGGCTCTAGAATACTCCTTCTTTCTAAATACCCTCAACCTGATTTGGCTCTAAGAAACCCTCCTTCCACCTTTTGATATTCTTCCGACCAGAGGCAAACTCAAAATAAGCGCAATGGTGACACCACTATCTTTAGTAGTCACTTACTAGCGATAATATATCTGTATTTCATACTATATAAGATGGGCTGGAACTTGAATGTGATTATCCCATCAGAATGCCATTAAATTGTAACAAAATTGTCATGTCAACCACAAAAAATGTGCAGCAAGGTTAGTTCCAAAATATCCTCTTCCAACTCCATATCCCCTTCAATTTCCGACCCTTTCCAACACCAGCAGTATCCGCTAGCCTCAACTCTTTGTTGGAAATTTAGTAATTTACTAATGTGAAATTAAGTTTAACCCATTATTTATGACTTGAACAATTGAGGTCTCGCACGTCGGAAACGTCGTTTTCAAACACGTGCACACGCAGTGCCAAATATCGTAAATTTTATTAATGAAAGAGATATTGGTATGTGAGTAAACGTTTGAGACATGAAATGATAGACGGTCGTTCCAATTAATGGCAATCAATGGCCATGTAATGGTACTTGTGGAGAGGTGTTATTCAGCCAAATAATGGCTGAATTCAAGTGCCAAGTAATGGAGGATCAATGCTCCAAAACCAGCGCAAAAGTCAGAAACTTTCCATCTTCCGTCGACCATTCTGCCTCCGAAGCTCCGCAGCGCCGCAACTCCAGTGACTAAACTTCCACTCAAGCGTCACAACACTGGCTTGAGGCGCCGCGGCGTCGGAGCGTCGCGACCCTTCACGTCGATTTTCGACTCGTTTCATCTTTTACACATCGTATATTTATTCCTTCATTTACCAACGTGGAACACGTGTCATTTAACCAACGACCGTCCATAATTTCATGTCTCAAACATTTACTCACGTACCAATATCTCTTTCATTAATGAAATTTATGATATTTGGCACTACGTGTGCACGTGTGTGTAAACGACGTTTCTAACGTGCGAGGCCTCAATTCTTCGAGTCATAAATAATGGGTTAAACTTAATTTCACATTAGTAAATTTCCAACAATCCCCTTTTGAAAGAGTTTTTGGCGCACTCACAAGGTGCCTTTCTAGCAATCTTTCGGCGGATCGATGTTGCATCTGGATAGGTAGCTGTGGCTTTGAAACTTCCATAGTAGAATACCATCGGACTTACTGCACGATGAACGTGATGTCTTGAACCGTCAGTGTTTTGTGTAAGCTAAGATAATGGTACCAACACAACAATTTTCCTTACTCTGTTCTTCTTAATGTTTTATCCGTTGTGGCCGTGGACACACTTGGATTCTTAAGTTCGTTCATTTGAGGTGACCAGTCCTCGCACTTAAATAGGTGGTCTCCTACAAGGTATCCTGTTATACCCCACTTCACAAGTGTTAGGCACCATTAAAGTTTCTCCAAACCTAACCTCAACCGGTGAGGATCATTAAAGGTTTTAGAAACTTAACATCTACCCATCATGCAGGTAGCACTTTAAGACCTATCACGGGAAAGACTTTGGATTCATGTTTCTTTACATAACTCATCATCCGAAGTGTTATTGCTTCCACCGAAGCTCAATTGAACCTTTACGACTTAGTTTTCCCATTGAACCAAATTCTTATGATCTCCAATCAGTATGGTTGGGTATCCATCGTATCAGTTCTTATTGTTTGGATTTTAAGCCCATTCCCCTAGACCGACAAAACTCTTGATCTTTGGGTAATCCCTTAATTAAAGGGTCTGTTATATCCTTTGATTTAGTAATCAAGGATGTGTCACCCGAGACGATCAACTGCCATACAGTCTTATGTCTTCGACAGATATGTCCAGACGCCGTCATCCGTGCCCTTACAGTGTATAACTGACGAATGCAAGAGTTACTCCCAATAAGCGACATCCCTTAAGAGGTCGTGAAGTTACTCAACTTCTCATCATGCTTTGTACAAAGCGATAAACTCCGATTCCATCACAAATCGGCCGATGCAAGGTTGCTTAGAGGATTTTGCAAAGACACACCATGCACATCCACTTGTGGCATTAGTGTTCTTCAAGTCTGATGTCCAGTTTGCATCACTGAGTTCTCCCATAACCGCTGGACATCCAGAATACCATAATCCATTGATAATCAAACAGTTCAGATATCGTCACATCTGATTTAACGCCTTCTATTGATCATTACTAGTGAACCTTAGTTCAATCGATCTTCTTTATGAGCCGATACAAGGTCAGTTGTAGTGTGTAAGATACACTAAATTACATGTGACCTAGCGTCTATCACTCATGATATATGGGTGCACCATGATTGCAATCAATTCTATGATACATATCCATTGGTGAATTCTCATCACAGGTGAGTTTGGTTTAGACCAGTCCGTTAGATATCTTGGAATTCTCAATTTCTAAGATGTCATCTGTAATACCCATATCATTCATGTCGAAATATCATTTCAACATATCCTTAGTCTCTAGTAACAAACTATGACTACTTCCTATGATCAACATGTCGTCTACGTAAAGGCATATCATGAACGAGTCAGAATTACCTTTCATGTAGAAACATTCGTCACACTCATTAATGGAGAAACTCTTCGATAGTAGAGAACTATCACAATTTTCACACCATTGCTTCAGGGCTTGTTTTAGCCCGCACAAAGATTTAACAAGTCGACAAATTTTCTTCTCTTCCCTGGAACCACATACCCCTCGGGTTGTTCCATATTAAATTCTTCTTCCAATTTCGGCCCTTTGGTTTTCCAACTGTTGGCTTTCTAGCTTCAGAATCAATGTTTCTGTGGTCAAATTCATTGTTTCTGTTTTATCTGAAATTTCCAAGACCAAAATGGAAGTTCAGGAAGAAGCCTAATAGTCCACAAAATCAACTCTCCGGTTAGGAAGGATGTCTCAACATCCATGTTACACAAAACTGCGGTGACCCTGGAGTTTAAGCTATTCACATAGGAGAACATGTTCAAGTAGCCGAGACCTTATACTTGTCAGTAGATCCATCTACTTTGTACTCAATTTGAGTATCCACTTTTCTAGCCCAGAGGTTCTTTTCCCGGAGGAAGATCAACCATCACACAAGTGTGGTTCTATCTGATGGAGTCTATTTCTCCTTTTTAGCTTCTTTCCATAAGCAGCGCTTCTGAAGATGACAATTCTTTGTTAATTGTCCATGGTTCATTCTCAACCATATAAGCTAGAAGGCCTGGAACAAGTCTTTGTCCTCTTATTTTGCTCTGTCTCGGTTCAACATCTAGAATCCCTGAGTTCTGTAGATCTGGAACATTAAGTTCCGGACAGTCAGCAACGTCCGAGTCCTATAGCTCTGGAAGGTCTAATTTCGTACAATCAGACACTAGAGGGTTCTTATTAACCTTGAGTAGTTACTACTTTTTATTTCTTAAGGAAAGTTATCTTCAAAGAATTCAGTATTTTTGGCACCAAGATGCAATAAGTACTACTGTTATTTGTAGATCCAGTGGATATGCAATCTACAGTCTTTGGTCCAACTTGACCTGTTCTGGTATTTCAACTTCTACCAAGTCACCCCATATTTCACATGGAGGATTATACTTATCCTTATACGGGTTCTGTTGAGAATCACATTAGCGGTAAGGATCGCGTTGCCCCACATATCTTGGGCATACGGATCTGTGCTTGGCTAACACCGTTAGACTGAGGTGAGTAAGAAGCAGTCGTTTGGTAAACGATGCTTCACATTCTCCCCATCTTTCCCTACAAATTCCTCAACCCGTAGACTTAGTAGTTTTACAACTTCTGCTTTGTAGTGCTCATCCGCTTCAACAAATTTATCTTTGTTCTTCAACAAAGGATGCAATATGTTGTACCATCGTTAATGAAGATCACAATATACTTGTCTCCCCCTCTATTTGTACAAGCGTCAAATCACCCACGTAGGCGTGACTGTGTTATAGAGGAGCGGTGTTCTTTCGCTATTCCTTTTGACGGAATGGAAATGTGATTTTTCCTCTATGCCTACCTCATATTCATTTTGAGGGTTTATGTCGACAGACATCAACAATCTCAACTTAGTTAGCTTTTGAATGACTTTCTATTTAACGTGTCTTAATCTATGATGGATAGATGCACGGATAACAAATATATCATCCATTTGGCTATAATCTTACTGTACCACTCTTAGTTATTATAGACCTGTTGGACTAGAATCAAACCATCTTGATCAACAACGTCCTTGAAACCAAGTTTGGGACATGTATCACCTATTGTTTGAGCGATCACATTCCCTGAAGTTTTCAGGACAACCTCTCCAACTTCTTCTAGTTTGGAGGTGGAGTTGCTTCACATGAACAACCTCTTTCCCATGGTTATGGCGTAACCAGATCGTATGAGATCTAGATACTATGACCCACTCTAGTTGTCTTGGCAGACTGAGTGTCCAATTTCTGCATTTCTTTTGGCCTTCAATTCATTTAAGATCTGGAAACTCTTGCCCACTCCAGTCGTCAGTAGGCTTCGTATGACTGAGTGTCCAATATCGTCCTATCATGCGACGGATCTGGCCTACTCCATTCGCCCGTAGGTTTTGTATGACTGAGTGTGCACTACTATCTTGTCAAAAGACGGATCTTCTGTAAAAAACGATGACATGTTTGTCTTTAGTCCTCTAGTCCTTTTCCCTTGTGATTGGTGCCCAGGGTAATTCCTGGCGCCTACTTAGGATTGTCCATAATTCCAATTTTATTACAATCAAAGTCCATAACTTTTAAGTCACTTTTCACAACAGTCCAATCATAAACGGGAAGGAAAGTGAGATTAAACTTCTGATTTTAAAGTGTAGGGAATATATGTTTTAATGAAAACACTTCATATTCCTAGCATTGGTTTATTCACTTTTATTCAGAAATTCTCTTTTAATCTCATTTTTGACAAGGAAGAATAATTAACTCATACATTTGGAATCTCGCCCACGTCAGTCACGTGTCCAAAACCTCATTATCATAAGATAGAGGCTTTCTGCTATAAGATGGAACATCTTCTTCAACCTTCTCCTCATGTCCCAGTTGACATCCTCAATCTCTCGTGGATGCTTGTTTCCACCACTCTCGGGAGCGGTGACAACAACTCTTCCTTGATCCTTAGCCTTGCCATCTTGACTATTAGCAGTATCTTCAAGTTCAGGATCAGCAACAGAGATCTCCCCTTTGACGGAAATAGATCTGTAACTATCGTCAAAGAGAGATCCAAAACTGGGACCAGATCTGGAAGCACGATTATTGACAGAGACAATTTTAGAATCATAACAATCATCAACATAATCGGTTTTAAGAACCCACAGCCAAATTTGGGATCACATCGGCTGACAAACATCTTTCTAGCACTAGTACAGATAACGTCTTAAGATTGTAAGTTACAACGGATGTACGGGAATAGTATATGTTGACACCCAATTTTGACCCTCCCGTCCAGCCATTAACTATAAAATTACACTAATTTTGTAAAATAATTTTTATGATTTTTTATAATAAAATGCAGCGAATAAAAACATTAAATACAGGCATAAATAATTAATTTAATAATGACATCGCGTCTTACGTAGAGTTTTAAGCATTTAGAGTCCCGCGCCCGCACTTATTAACTTTAAGCTTTGTCGTAATTCTTAAATAATTAATAAATGCATAAAATAAATAATTTAGCGATAACGTCGTGTCGTAGCATAACGCATTAATTAGTAATCATTTGTAATTTAAAGTCAATTTTTTTAATCTAATATATGCATTTAATAGCGTCGCATTTATAAGGCTTTAAACAATTCTTAAATATCGTACTTGCATTCGGCGTTTAAGTAATTTAATATAAACTCAATTCAATTTTAATTTTGCAATAATGCATAATAATAAGATTTTAAATAATAGCGTCGCATTCTAAAGTATTGAGCATTAATTAAATAGCACGCCCGCATTTATTTATTATAACAATTAGATTAATGAAGCACCTAATTAGTTTAATCACATGTGTTAATTTAAGTTATCACTAATTAATTATTAATACACTTGCCTAGAATTAATTAGCTAATTAACTAAGCCTAAAACTAATTAATCTATCACTAACTAATACTAATTAAATAACTTAACTAATTAAATACCTAAAGGCCTTAATTAATTAATTAACTAACCTAACACTAATACCTAAAAATAAATACCTAATTAAAATTAGCAACACACCTCTTCCACTCTTAGCCGCAGCTCCACTGAGCCCAACGCGGCCCAAACCGCGACCCGCTACCCGCGTAAGCCCACCTTTACCTTAACCCCATCGTCCAAACAAAAGAAAAGAAAAACAAACGCAAATTTAAACCTAAACCTAAAAATCCGCGCCGCGACCGCACGCCGTCGCCGTGATTCGCTGAGAATCCGCGACTTTCCTCCTCACCCATTACGCGGCTTTCCTTACCGGGCACCTAACCAAACGAATCTTCCAGAAATCCCTTAAAATCAGAACCCATTCGAATCTACAAGATCAGTACTAAATCAACCCGAAAATCTTACAATAAAATCGCCCATTTTATGGCAAGAATCGCACAAAATCTCCTTAATCGATTTTACACCCAAATAATCGTCGAAAAATCAATATCGAATCAATACCAAAATCGCACAAAAATCAGTCTCAAAAGCCATCTAAAACTTACCAAAGAGGACCGAAATCAAGGCTACAAATACCAATCGATTTACATCTAAAGGCATTCAAATGGGCATCCGGATTCAATCGAAAGCAATAGCAAACGCTAAGCCAAGAAACCAAGTTAAGCCTTCCTTTCGCCTCGCAAACCGAAACGCCAGTGGTAGACGACGATCTGATGCCGGTTATTTGTCAGGAGAAGGTAAACCAACACTTTCATTTTGTGCGATTTACACTTCGTGGTCCATGTGAATCATGAGTTCCGTTAAATCTGTTCGATGTCGTTTAATTTGTCATTAGTGTATGATTTGGGACAAATTTGTTCGACTGAACGCTTAAGATTAACTGCTATTAACATTCGCGACCCCTTTTATGTATGTTTGTTGTATTCCCTGCTTATTAAGGATGTTAGCTAGGTTTGTTCGAATGACTGTTGCTGTTTATGCTTGAAATTGAAGTAGGATTAGTCTGCTCTAAAAGCCAGATTATGTGAGGTGAATGATGGTTTGTTTCCATTGTCGAGAATCAATTCACGAGTGCGGGGATTAAGTGTAGCGAATGGTCCATTATAACTACTTATTCCTATGTTGGTATTTTCCCGAGTTAGATACATTCATTCTGCTCCCCTTAAGTGTCAGTGTACCTAATAGTGCACCATGAGTAGACTTTGCCTTCCAGTTGAGTTATATGATTTTGCATAAGCCAAAGTATGGCCTTCAAATGGTCTTGTGTGTATTTATGAGTTTTGATTCTTCCAAATTGATCATTTGTTTGTCATTCGCCTAAATCTATGTTCTATGCTTGATGTCATCTGAATTGATGTGAAGGCTCACGAATTTTATGGTATCACCGAATACAAACCCCATAACTCACAATTAGATTTCTTTACGCCATGTACATTTGATCATTGCTAGGATCATGGAAATACATGAATGATCTCTCACATCAATCCTATGTGTTAACTTAGTAGTCCTCTTTGATAAAATGGTAGGTTATCTAAAGCAACGCCATTAGACCATCGTATGTGCATATCATTTGGATAAAATGTTTATTTCTCTTCCTTCGTTTACTCAAAGTACATCGATATACCCTTCCATCTGACGATTGTATTGTCCATTTCTGCGTATGTATATTGAATGTATAATAGATTATATCTAGTATGTCACCATCCAGGAATATGTCCATCGGGCTTAGCCCACACTTAGAATTCTCGCATTCTGGATGCGTATACATCGCCCATAAGCCTCGGCCTTACCTCATTGTCTACTGGCGTCTTGGGCTAAGGCCATTCAGTTCTTGTCTCACGTGTTGATTATTGTAGTCTCATCTCAGTATCATTTTATTTATTGACTTATACGACTTTATTTGCTGATTTTTGTCTAAATTGAATTAGGTGCTTTAGACTTTATGATTTTGATAAATTTGGGCATGTACTAATCCTTATTTTTTTTTCTTTTACATAAAATGCATCGAGTGAAAATAAAGAGTCTCATGGCGAGACTCATCAAGCTACAACAAATGAAGACCCGCGTCTATGTGCATTCTCTCTCGCATCGGAAATTCCAACCCGGAATTATATCGCCATCTTTCGAGTCTTCTCTTGATTCCCTTTTCTCCATTTATTTATTGTAATTAATTGTCCGACATTACACTACTAATTAGAAGATAATTGAGTATTAGAAAATTTGGCCTTCCCTAGTTGCTTATTTAGGATTGTCATGCATATCTAATATCTTCTATCATTGCAAAGAGTAATTAAAACTGAAATATATTCTTGCATAATTATCAAAGCAAATCCATAAATAACTATCTTTCCTTTTATTTTTTTATTGGCAAAAAGAGTATTTTATAAACAACATGAATACATATTTTCAACTTTATACTATGTCATGCCTATTTATCTAGATACATTCAAATGATTTGGCATTATCACCTTTGTACTATACTATGCAATATATATTTTATCTAATATAGCAAATTCATACGTTCTTTAAGTATCTTATGAGCGTATATTTTCATCTAAAAAAATTAATTCTACTTTATAGAATCATAAACCTTTTATGTCACAAAGAACACATTTTCCTTACTTTATATAAAACACTTGCAATATTCTTTCACTTCAAATATTCTTTCTTAAACTTGCCTTTCTTAGCATAAATAATTAACCCTAGGTTTGAACGGACAACCGCAAGTTAGCGGATCCTTTAGGATGCCTAACCCCTTCCCTTTAGGATAATAAAGAACCCTTACCCAAAATCTCATTAAGTTTAGCAGACCATTAAATGGAGTTAATGTTGACTTAAACATAGTTAACATTTAGGTGTCCTAATTCACCAAATTAATTAGGTGGCGACTCCGCGAACCCTTAGCATTCTAGCAACCCTTAGCATTTTTTAAACTTTTGCACTTCTTAGCGTTTTTTTTTTTTTAAGTACCACTTTAATATTTAGCATCCGTTGCAATTTTAGCATCCTTTTAGCATTTTTAAAATCTTTAAGCCTTTTAAGCTTTTTAGCCTTTATTTTTATTTTCTAACCCTTTATTTAAGCAGGAGTTTAGAAAATAAATGCCGCACAAAAGGGCGCGAAATGGCGACTCTGGGATTTTAGGTTCTTAACACAGATCTAGGATAATTATTTGGCAATTACTTTGGCATTTAATTTTTGTGTGTTGTATTTTGTTTTATTTATTTTTGATTGCTACCGCTTTCTTGCTTTAAAGCGGCATTCCGCTCATATTTCTTCCACTGAAAATTCACACAATCACACACTACATGCGAGGTGCGCTGGGTGCATCGAAATTCTTTCTTCAAAACCAAATTTAGGAGAGTTGGTAATATACGTGGAGTGCAGGTGGCCGTAGCCTTCTCACTCGAGTAGTCGCTCGGGAACCTTGCGTCTAGAAAAGCCAAATCTTAGAAACTTAAGATGAGCTATACCACCTTATTTTAGGGCATATTTACCTTAGGTGGGTCCGACACCACAATTAGGAAGACACCAAACTTGTCAACGGGTTTCTCAACCCAACGACCAACCAGCATATTATGTGTAGCGTGACAATGACAAACAAATTCAAGCCCAATCACGACATGCTGAAATGAGAAAAAGTGCACCGTCATTTGGTCGCCATTTCCAACAAAGGCATTATAGTTGGACGACTTGGACAAATCCGTCATAATCTCGCATAAGTGACGTTTAGGCTTACCTCTGGCATAAAGAGGTCCCCCTGCATGTTAGGAAACGTTTGAATGTGCTATGTGCGATATATCTGCTACATACCTGCAAATTATGTGCTTTATGCTAAGATCGTTTGTTGCATTTTTAGAAAATTTATCATCCTCCCCAAAGGGTCGGTTCGTATTTGACTCAACAATGTCGGAGCATCCACTTCACCAGTCAAGGCAAGAAATGATGATATGGCGGCTCGGCGTCGAGCCAAATGGTTTGGGAATTATTCTGTCGGTAAACAGAACCTTGAAGGAGGAATATCACGATCGGGAAGAATGTATTGCACACCGCCGCAACAAATTGCGATATGCAGTTGAGATGGAGAGGCTACTAATCGACCAACCTATCCATTAGCTTGAATACCCTATGCGCATCAAAGGACCACTACTTCACAAACCATCCCGGATCGGCCTCCACGCACATATCTCCCAAAACTTCCACAAAGGCCACGGCCACCGAACAAACCGCCGCCGCCCGGTGACCTCAACCCCACCTTCAAATGATCCTCCTACTACCCATATACCTCGGCCCCGCTACTTCACCATAATCACCCTGTCGCCAACCAATACCACGCACCACACCCATTACGGCCCAAAGAACAACCTGACCGACTTATGCAGCGAAACCCGGCCTTTTACCGTCCGTGCCGCGAAGGGGATCATTCTGAAATTGAGAGGAAGTCCGAGCCAAAATGGGCGGGACGTGGCGAAATTCATAGTCCGAAGAAGCGGTTTGGGGCATGCGATCGGACAAAGGTCACGAAGGACTAGACTACGAGGATCTTTGCATGCATCCAGACGTGGAACTGCCTATGGGGTACAAGGTGCCGAAGTTTGAACCATTTGATGGAAAAGGGAACCCCCGTGCACACCTGAGGTCATATTGCGACAAGCTGTCGGGGTAGGAAAGAACCGGTCATTATGAAGTTGTTCATTCGGAGCTTGGCCGTGAGACTAGATTGGTATACCGGCCAAGATCGCGGAAATGGCATACCTGGAATGCATTCGCCCAAGATTTTGTGGGCGGTTCAGTTCAACACGTAAACCGTTGTGGGCGTGTTTTACTTAATGAAGTTGGAGAAGAAGACTACAGAAACATTCAGAGAATACGCCATGAGGTGGCGTTCAGAGGCAGCGAAAGTGCAACCACATGGTGGAGAGTGAGATGACCACATTATTCGTACAATCTTTGAAGGATGCAACCTACTATGAGCGGATGATAAGCGTCGGGCGGAATTTTGCGGAAGTTATTAGAATGGCGACCGTAGAAGAAGGTATTAAAGCGGTAGGATTACAAATCGCGCATTACAGCAACTAATAAGGCGATTGATCGAGGACACTGGAGTACTTCACGGAGGAAGAAAGACGATTTCCTTCCATGTTTGTATAAGAACGCAAACCCAAGCATTCATAACATACCAAACCCATCATACTACCAACTACCACGACTTTATATATAACACTTCACAAGCACCCGCTTATCCCGCCGCATAGATCCACCCATCAAACCCGCCAACAGAATAGAGCACCCGCACCCGAGCAAATAAGAATTACGAAGGAAAACCACCAAAGTCGCACCCACTAACCCATACCTCAAATATATGAAAGGTTGCGGTGCGAGCCTAATCCAACCGATTCGGGAAGGATCCCGACCCTATCCCAAGATGGTATGATGAGAACAAGCGCTGGCGTATCACCCAATAGCCCGGGACATGACACGAAGGTTGCCACTCGGGGGACAGAATCGAGGCAATCGAGAGAAGGGTAATTGGTAAAGGATCCCGCCCCAATGTGCATGATAACCCCTTGCCAAACCACGGCCACGTCAATGTGCACTGATAACCTTAGATGAGAATACACTTCGCTTATGCCCATTCCGCCGAATCGATCATTTATCCGAGCATGCACCACGCAGAGGCGGAAGAGGAGATATCGAACGTGAAGACCGGCCATCCACGGCAGAGCATGAAGGCATATTGATTGGATTTGCACCTGTCTTGGTCCGCAGAGCACGGATAGGAAAAAGCGATTTATTTTAGCGGAATAATTTATAAACTCATATTTAAGCTTTAATAATGTTTTCTTTCGTTTTGCTTGTAATGAACTACGTTCGACTGATTCCGTAGTGGATACGTGGCGATCTCGAGCGGTCCCACATCTAGAAATTTTAATTCTCCCAATATTCGCATAATGAACTACGTTCGACCGATTCCCTCGGGATCGTGGCGCCTAAATCGGCCGGTCACACCATTAGGAAACTTTCCCTTTGCTTTGAAAATGACAAGAATAACATTGAGACTCGTTTTAGGCATTTTAGCGGGACGGTGGTAGGAAAGCAGGGGTTGCAAGTCCAAAACAAGCCAGGCACGCAGATATCAAGGAACAAGGCAGCGAAGTCCAATATGAATCGACCCCACAAAACTCAGTTTGTCTTTGGCGCAGTCTTTTAATATTAATGAGCGAGAAAGTGCAACAAGCGAAGATACGGCGAAAAGTCTCTTCGCGAGAAGCGAAGCGAGAGGATGACAACAATCCAAAGTCCGCAGCAAAGCGGCAGTGAAAGGGGCATCAACAATCAGCGATCAAAGTTGAGTTCGCGACAAAACCTAGCGCATCAGCTCGGACCTAAAGTCAAAGTTGCAACCCCCGCACACAACAAGGACACGATGGCACTTCGTCAGTCCGTGCAAGGACAACACCTCAGGATTCATCCCGTATCGGGGCGACATCTCTGCCCGTAAAATTGCACTTCATATCATTTCATTTAAGCGGTATACAACGTCTTTTCTCGCTTAGCTTGCGAAGCGATCGTTCTACGGGAGCGCAACACGTCCGGACAGCGTAATCAGCAAGTCCATGCAACGGCGCCCGGCGGCCGCGTCCGGACGGCGTGTCGGCAAGTCCGTGCAGCGGCGCCCGGCGGCCGTCGAACAGCGGCGTTATCGGCAACAAGTCCATGCAACGACGCCAGCAGCAACACGTCCAGACAACGACGTAATCAGCAAGTCCATGCAACGACGCCAGCAGCAGCACGTCCAGACAACGACGTAATCAGCAAGTCCATGCAACGACGCCCGGCGAATACGTCCGGCAGCGGCGTTATCGGCCGTCCGCAACGGCGCCCGGCGGCGTACGTCCGAACGATGGCGTTATCGGCCGGCAAGTCTGCAACGACGCCCGGCGGCAACCGTCCAGCGGCGCTATCGGCAACAAGTCCGCAGCGCCATCGTGACGTATCACGCAGGGGCGATTTCTATACTCGAAATTGCATTTCTTACGCATGCTTTATTATTACGTCTTAGCGATTATGCACTCACTCTTTCTTGAGCTTTAGTATACGGGGACAATTGCGGCAAGGACAACATACCACGCGTTCGCAATCGCGACGTGCGTGCGGGGCGAAAATCACAGCGATTCGCGCATCAACACAACAGCGCTTTTGCGGAGATAACCTTTTCTATTCACGATTACATTGTTTTTAAAAATTATTTTGCCTTAGCGCTTATGCACTAACCGTTTGTTCAAGTCTTAGCATCTGGCGAGCAACGTGGATTTTCTCTTACAATAACCGGCAATCTGTTGGGCCAACGCGATTGGCGTAAGCGACCTCAGCGTCGGTCCACTCGCTCCATCACCATAGAACCCGGCCGCAAGCGATACCCTGTGTTGGCCGCTTATTTTCTTTTACTTTTTGCATAACCCAAAGTCATCATAACTCGACATCGACATCTTTAAGCCCGCGTTAGCGCGCCAGTGTTTTGACCATGGTAGTCGGTGTCGTCATAACTCGACCTTTGGGACATCTTTAGTCGCGTTAGCATACAGTGTTTTGACCATGTAGCGATGTCATCATAACTCGACAATGCTTAAGTCCGCGTTAGCACGCCTTAGTGTTTTGACCTTGGTATCCCAGTGTCGTCATAACTCGACACTGGGACAGTTTTTGATTTTTTGCGTCAGCCTTGTCTACCCGCTCAGCATTTTTGCAATTCTGAAGATCGAGACAAAATTGGCTATGAGTCAACGTCTTTGTCTGAAGATTCTTCCATCATCTCCATACAAAGAGGGACATCTGTTGACACCCAATTTTGACCCTCCCGTCCAGCCATTAACTATAAAATTACACTAATTTTGTAAAATAATTTTTATGATTTTTTATAATAAAATGCAGCGAATAAAAACATTAAATACAGGCATAAATAATTAATTTAATAATGACATCGCGTCTTACGTAGAGTTTTAAGCATTTAGAGTCCCGCGCCCGCACTTATTAACTTTAAGCTTTGTCGTAATTCTTAAATAATTAATAAATGCATAAAATAAATAATTTAGCGATAACGTCGTGTCGTGTAGCATAGCGCATTAATTAGTAATCATTTGTAATTTAAAGTCAATTTTTTTAATCTAATATATGCATTTAATAGCGTCGCATTTATAAGGCTTTAAACAATTCTTAAATATCGTACTTGCATTCGGCGTTTAAGTAATTTAATATAAACTCAATTCAATTTTAATTTTGCAATAATGCATAATAATAAGATTTTAAATAATAGCGTCGCATTCTAAAGTATTGAGCATTAATTAAATAGCACGCCCGCATTTATTTATTATAACAATTAGATTAATGAAGCACCTAATTAGTTTAATCACATGTGTTAATTTAAGTTATCACTAATTAATTATTAATACACTTGCCTAGAATTAATTAGCTAATTAACTAAGCCTAAAACTAATTAATCTATCACTAACTAATACTAATTAAATAACTTAACTAATTAAATACCTAAAGGCCTTAATTAATTAATTAACTAACCTAACACTAATACCTAAAAATAAATACCTAATTAAAATTAGCAACACACCTCTTCCACTCTTAGCCCAATCCGCGGCCAGCTCCATCGAGCCCAATCCGACCCGCGACCGCTACCCGCATAAGCCGGTCCCTTTACCTTAACCCCCATCGTCCAAACAAAAGAAAAGAAAAACAAACGCAGCCCTTAAACCTAAACCTAAAAATCCGCCGCGCCTCGCACCTTCACCTCACGCCTTCGTCGCCGTGATTCTCGCCTGAGAATCCGGCGACTTTCCTTTCCTCACCCATGCACGAAGCCAGCTTTCCTTACCCAGGCACCTAACCAAACGAATCTTCCAGAAATCCCTTAAAATCAGAACCCATTCGAATCTACAAGATCAGTACTAAATCAACCCGAAAATCTTACAATAAAATCGCCCATTTTATGGCAAGAATCGCACAAAATCTCCTTAATCGATTTTACACCCAAATAATCGTCGAAAAATCAATATCGAATCAATACCAAAATCGCACAAAAATCAGTCTCAAAAGCCATCTAAAACTTACCAAAAGAGGACCCGAAATCAAGGCTACAAATACCAATCGATTTGCACATCTAAAGGCATTCGAAAATGGGCATCCGGATTCAATCGAGCAATAAGCGCTAAGCCAAGAAACCAGCAAGTTAAGCCTTCCTTGTTTCGCCTCAAAACCGAAACGTCGAGTGAGCCGACGACTTGATCTGTTGCCGGTTTGTCAGGAGAAGGTAAACCACTCACTTTCATTTTTGTCGATTTACACTTCGTGATGTGTGAATCATGAGTTCATAAATCTGTTCGATGTCGTTTAATTTGTCAAGAGTGTATGATTTGGGACACATTTGTTCGACGCTGAACCTGTCAGTTAAGATTAACTGCTATTAACATTCGCGACCCCTTTTATGTATGTTTGTTGTATTCCCTGCTTATTAAGGATGTTAGCTAGGTTTGTTCGAATATCAATTCTTTGTTTATGCTTGAAATTGAAGTAGGATTAGTCCGCTCTAAAAGCAGTTATGTGAGGTGAATGATGGTTTGTTTCCATTGTCGAGAATCAATTCACGCAGGGATTAAGTGTAGCGAATGGTCCATTATAACTACTTATTCCTATGTTGGTATTTTCCGAGTTAGATACATTCATTCTGCTCCCTTAAGTGTCGGTGTACCTAATAGTGCACCACGAGTAGACTTTGCCTTCGGTTGAGTTATATGATTTTGCATAAGCCAAAGTATGGCCTTCAAATGGTCTTGTGTGTATTTATGAGTTTTGATTCTTCCAAATTGATCATTTGTTTGTCATTCGTCTAAATCTATGTTCTATGCTTGATGTCATCCGAATTGATGTGAAGGCTCCTGAATTTTATGGTATCATCGAATACAAATCCCGGTAACTCATCAATTAGATTTCGGGCTTTCGCCGTATGCTTTGATCATTCTTAGGATCATGGAAATACATGAATGATCTCTCACATCAATCCTATGTGTTAACTTAGTAGTCCTCTTTGATAAAATGGTAGGTTATCTAAAGCAACGCCATTAGACCACGTATGTGCATATCATTTGGATAAAATGTTGATGCGCTATTTCTCTTCCTTCGTTTACTCTGAAAGTACACCGATATACCACTTCCATACTGTATTGTCCATTTCTGCTGCATATGTATATTCAATGTATAATAGATTATATCTAGTATATGTCACCATCCAGAATATGTACATTGGGCTTAGCCCACACTTAGAATTCTCGCATTCTTTGGGATGCGTATACATCCGGGGCCCATAAGCCTCGGTCTTACCTCTACATTGTCTACTGGCGTCTTGGGCTAAGGCCATTCGGTTCTTGTCTCACGTGTTGATTATTGTGGTCTCCTCAGAGTCGTGTCATTTTATTTATTGACTTATGCGACTTTATTTGCTGATTTTGTCTAAATTGAATTAGGTGCTTTAGACTTTATGATTTTGATAAATTTGGGCATGTACTAATCCTTATTTTTTTCTTTTACATAAAATGCATCGGAGTGAAAATAAAGAGTCTCATGTGAGACTCATCACAAGCTACAACAAATGAAGACCGCGTCTATGTGCATTCTCTCTCCGTCGGAAATTCCAACCAGCCGAATTATATCGCCATCTTTCGATCTTCTCTTGATTCCCCTTTTCTCCATTTATTTATTGTAATTAATTGTCCGACATTACACTACTAATTAGAAGATAATTGAGTATTAGAAAATTTGGCCTTCCTAGTTGCTTATTTAGGATTGTCATGCATATCGAATATCTTCTATCATTGCAAAGAGTAATTAAAACACAAATATATTCTTGCATAATTATCAAAGCAAATCCATAAATAACTATCTTTCCTTTTATTTTTTTTATTGGCAAAAAAAAGAGTATTTTATAAACAACATGAATACATATTTTCGAACTTTATACTATGTCATGCCTATTTATCTAGATACATTCTGAAACTGATTTCGGCATTATCACCTTTGTACTATACTATGCAATATATATTTTATCTAATATAGCAAATTCATACGTTCTTTAAGTATCTTATGAACGTATATTTTCATCTAAAAAAAATTAATTCTACTTTATAGAATCATAAACCTTTTATGTCGTCAAAGAACACATTTTCCTTACTTTATATAAAACACTTGCAATATTCTTTCACTTCAAATATTCTTTCTTAAACTTGCCTTTCTTAGCATAAATAATTAACCCTAGGTTTGAACGGACAACCGCAAGTTAGCGGATCCTTTAGGATGCCTAACCCCTTCCCTTTAGGATAATAAAGAACCACCCAAAATCTCATTAAGTTTAGCGCACTATTAAATGGAGTTAATGTTGACTTAAACATAGTTAACATTTAGGTGTCCTAATTCACCAAATTAATTAGGTGGCGACTCCGCGAACCCTTAGCATTCTAGCAACCCTTAGCATTTTTTAAACTTTTGCACTTCTTAGCGTTTTTTTTTAAGTACCACTTTAATATTTAGCATCCGTTGCAATTTTAGCATCCTTTTAGCATTTTTAAAATCTTTAAGCCTTTTAAGCTTTTTAGCCTTTATTTTTATTTTCTAACCCTTTATTTAAGCAGGAGTTTAGAAAATAAATGCCGCGGCCGAAAAAGGGCGCGACAGTATACAACTACTACTAAACTACAATACAACAGGCTTGAAGCCTAACAATTGTTGTGACAACAACAATGAATTTATGAGGTCTTGATCTCTCAAGACAGGAAATCAAGATCTCATAAACTCATTGTTGTTGTCACAACACTTTAGCGCTGTTCAAGCTGTCAGATTCGATGTTGTTTATCCTTTCGAAGCACTAGTAGTAGTTGTATACTATTCACGTACATCCGTTGTAACTCACACTCTTTCCTTGCTAAACTAATTATCCATCCAAATGACCATCAAACTGTAATAAATTTATCATATTAAGGACAAAGAATATGCAGCAAGGTTAGTCCAAAAATGTAACTGGACATTTTGCTTTCTTGTTTAGTCAAAAGATATTACCTACTACAGATGCTAAGCTTAAAAGAAAACAAGTACGGCGAAGATAAAAGAAGAGGAATTAAACAAGTAAAGAAGACTCAGAAGATTACTCTTTCTAATTTTCAAGAAAGGATCATATTTAACATCCTAGTGAAGATTCCACCGAGATACATAAATAAGAATGTGATGCCTATCTGCAAAAACATGGAAATAAATATTCTCCAGAAATTCTTTTATTGAGCAAAATTTCAAGGAATTGAAATCAGAATTAGTGATGCAGGAAAGATTTGGAAGGCATATGAAAACAAAGTTGATTGAGATTCGAAAAGATCTTGAATGTGAATCGCGTGAACTTGGACTAAATAAATTACGCGAGATTCATTTTAGCTGTGATGGATTTCTATTGATGAGTGAACCAGGGGACTTTGGGAAGCTACAAGTGATAAATCCAGCAACAAAGTTCTGCCTCACTATCCCTAGATGCCCTTCAGGTTGACTACATAGAGCTTGTAGTGCAGAACTTGCATTTGACTCTTCGACAAATAAGTATAAAGTAGTTCATGTTGTTAATGATTATTATTATGGTTTCGAAATATTCAATCTGAGCAGTCCTGATGAAAACTAGGAACGAGTTTCTGGTCCGTGGGAAGATGTAGATCATCGGCCATATGACCCGTTTTACTTTTACTGGAAGAATGCATTGTCAATAAATATAAGGATTCTGCATTGACATGTTGATTCAAGTGAATATTTAATTTCCATGGAAGTAAAAGAGGGAGGATTCCATAGAACCTATCTTCCAGAACGTGTTGAAGCGATTAATAAAACGAACAATTATGCATTGGTAGAATTGAATGGATTTCTTTCTGTTGTCTACTGTCATTCCGATACGCAAATGGATGTCTGGATTTTGGAAGATTTTCAAGCTCAAGTTTGGTCCAAGAAACATACGATTGTTGCAGAGTTGACAAATTATATATGTCCATGCAAATCAACAAGACAAAATGATAGAACTGTTGATGTTGTCTGTAGTGTTGTGACAATATGAGTAACCGGTCGGGATAACATCGCTTATGAACAGAAGGATGTTGCTTACAGTGTTGTGACAATATCACAGACAACATCTCTGTAAACTATTTTGCCTATTCTTTCGGCTAAAACAATGATTGTTACTGTGAGGTAAAAATGACCTAGGCAAGCTAACCAGGAAGCCATGTTTAAAACATGAGAAAAGAAGAAGTCAGGCTTGGAAGGAAAGCAACGTGAAGACCAAGTCAATATGGTTGAGGATTTCATGGAGGCTGAATCGGTCCAAGATGCTACCTACTTTCTCTCAACCTCTGCAACCAACCAGTGAGAATTTCAAGGGAGTTTCACACTATAAATAGAGGAGGAACTTCAGTGTATCGGTATCTAGCTTAACAAGAAAAGAATCACCAAGAGAGCTCTCAGAAATTTACTCCAGAAACTGGATCAAACACCACTGCCTAAAGTTGTATAACAACATCTTGTCCAACATTACTCTTGCTGCTAGATTCTAGATTGAGCTTATTGTTGAAGCAATTATAATGGATATGTTTTATGTTTCTTTATAGATATTTTGTCTTTAGGCTGAAGTCATCTGCGACTTCATTTTTGTAATTTCTACAAATTGTAAAAAGAAACTAAATTGTAATTGTATACAATATACACATTACTTTAGCCACTGACCATCAAGGGCTATATTAACATATACCCTTGAAAAAATAAACTTCGTGTCTCTTACTTTTCCGCTGCATTTACTCTTTAAGGTTTATTACTGTTTTTATTTAGTGTTGTCATAACATTGCAGACAACATAAAAAAACTGTTTTACTATTCAACTTTCGAATTTTTATTTATCTTACGTTTACTTGCTTATCCGTAGCCTCTGACCTAACAAGTGGTATCAGAGCCAATACTTAACTCAATAAGTGCTTGATCCTATATCTAAAGGCTATGGACTCAGCCATTCAAAATGTTGGTAGACTTCCGATTCTTGATGGAACAAATTATGCATATTGGAAGATCCGACTATGTTCACACATCAAATCCATTGATGTTCGAGCATGAAGATCTATCACCGAAGGATATGTTGTTCGTAAGTATCCAGCGGATTAGAATGTTGATATTCTTATCAAACCCGAATCCGAATGAACTGCGAAAGAAATCAATAATGCAAACTTTAACGAAAAAGCCTTGAATGCCATTTTCGGATGGGTAGATCTGTACATGTTCAAACTCATTCAGAATTATACATCGGCTAAGGACGCTTGAGAGACCCTGCAAACTCATTGCGAGGGTACCTCGAGTGTACGACGAACAAAGCTATGCATGTTTTTGAGCCAATTTGAGCGCTTAAGGATGGAAGAATCTGAGGATATAAAGTCCTATTTTGAAAATTTAATTGACATTGCAAATCAATGTCAAGTGTTTGGTTCGTCTTTGACCAACACACAACTTGTGGACAAAGTCTCTTCCTGAAAGGTTTAACACAAAGATTTGTACTATTGAAGAGACCCATAATCTTGCCACAATGGATCTACATGCGTTGATGAACATCTTTCAAACTTATGAGATGAACATCAAGAGCCAAATGGATTTGTATAGGGACAAGACGATGACACTCCAAGGACAAACCTCAGAAACAAACATTGAAGACGAGGATGAAAACCTTGAGGAACTAGGTGATGGTGCAACTGTTGTCTTACTCACTCGACAATTTAATTTGATGATGAGGAAGATCAACAATGATCGAAGTAAATTTAAATATAAGCAACATCAAACCCACTCTTCAATAAACAACAAATAAGATCACCTTCAGGGAAAAGAAGCGAGAATCCACTAAGAAAAACAAGCTCAGACAATACCAATTTTAATCTCAAACAACTCGAGAGAGTGCAATGTCATGCATGCTCGAGTTGGGGACATTATGCTAATGAGTGAGCAAACACCCTTAGAAAAGTTGGTAAACGTATGTGGGTGTCTCTAAGTCACTACAAGAAAAATAGCCTACGGTGACAGTTTACGTGTGACAGAAATGCAAGTGTCACATCTTTTTACTAAATTTCTGCTTTTTCTTGACATTCATGTGACAGTTTTTTTAAGTGTCACAAAATTATGACATTTGTGTGACAGGTTTTTAAGTGTTATACAATTATGACATTTGTGTGACAGGTTTTTAAGTGTCATACAATTATGACATTTGTGTGACGCTTTTTTTTAAATGTCATTTATTTATGACGTTTGTGTGACGGGTTTGTGAAATGTCACATAAATAAGTGATTTGTGTTTTAAATTGACAAAAAAATAACATGTTTGACTGATTAAAACGATACCATTTTTATTATTTATTTAACACTTTTAATTCAAATTAAGACCTACACGATTTTTATTTCTTTTTTAATTTTATTTAATAAAAATAAACTAAACGTTGTCGTTTTAACATTACAAAAAATAAAAGATAAAAAACTCTATAAAAATACTAATTGTCTTTACGCTCACACAATTAGGTTTTGCTTCCTCACTTGCTAGTTTGATTTTTCTTATTTTATCTTAGCTATTAATCTAAAAATTTAGGTTATTTGTGAAATTATTTCCACGGATCGTTCTTAGCTCAGCTATTATGTGAAATTATTTTATTTTAGCTATTTTATCTACTCCAATATGTAATTCCTTTCCCTTATTTCATTTTCACGATTTTACCTTTTGAGAAAAACCCTAACGCCTCTATCGTCCTTCTATTTTTCAACATTCCATTAATGGCGAGTGTACATTTCCTTCCACCTCTCTCAGCCGGTCCTCATCCATGAACAGGTAAGCTTGCGTGCTCTTTCTCCTATTGCTTTTACAGTCAAACAAGGACGAAACCTTAATGGGGTTTGTCCTCGAGTTCTATTGGTTTCGATTCAATCTCACATAAAGGGAGACCCTTAGCTTCATCTTTATGGAGTTGAAATTTCTAATTTTTTACAACTCCGATTTCGAGAAAAAACCCTAAGATCTTCAAAATTTAGGAATTTTGACATTTGCCTAAAATGTTTGAATCAAGTCCAATGATTTTATGCTGAAATCTTTGGTTATTATAAGCAATATGAGGAATCCTTTGTTGCACCTCTTGTTTACCAAAGTGTTTACTCTTGATTGAATTTAATTGTGAAATATTTTCAACACTTGGTATATTTGAACTTGAAGTGAGGCTATTTTCAATTTGACTATTTTGTGAAAACGGAATAACATGTTTTTCCCATTAAAAATCTAGGAAACCATAGTAAGCATGGCGGTTGCAGGGGAGATTTTTGGGGCAGGATTTAGTTGCTGGTTGAATGACAAGTATGGTTGGAGAAAATCGATTCTTTTAGCAGATATTTTGTTCTTTGTTGAAATAGGAGAAAGAGCACGCATGAGTCAAACAAGGACGATAGGAACTTGACGATGCAGACAAAAAGGGTCGCATGAGATTAACATGAACATTTACTTATTATGCAGAGTTAGATTTCCTTTCTTTAAGATATTCCTAGGAATTGGCCAGATATAATAGACTTTTTTGAAAGGTTTAAGCCAAGACTTAAATGCAAAACTGTGATGTTGAAACTGCCTCCAAGGGGTTGGTATATGTGTAATTGTGATGGAGCTGCTAAAGGAAATCCTGGTCCAAGTGTTATAGCCTTTTGTGTTAGAGATGAACATGGTGATTTGATACGCCGCAGATGACAGTTTACGATGGAAACAATCTTATTGTAGAAGTAGTTGCTATTAGAAGAGGTGTGGATCACTGCACAAATAACCAACTCTTTCATCTGGTGATAGAAACATATTCTTTGGAAATTTTATAGTTAACTTTGTTTTTTATTTTGTAGGTGCTCAGCATTTTAACAATTTTCAGGAGCTACCATCCATGGCTAGGAACATGCTTAACATAGACAAAGCTCAGATTTCGAACCTGAGAGTCAGATATGTTCATGATACATTGGATCAACAAACCTGAGACTGCTTACTTTTATTTTTGCAGGTGATCTCTCATGAGTACCTACTGATTCTCTACAATTAGCTTAGTTCTTTGTTATTGTTTTTTTTATTTCTTTTTCCACTTTCTTTTGCTCTCTAGATTATTGGAGTAGCTTTGTTTGTACAAACCTTTTTTGTTTAATAAATTTCCATCATCTCTAGATTTAGGCGAATGTTTCAATCTTCGCAAATAGCCAAAGACTTGACATGGCATTAGTTCTTGCTCATTCAACTATATTACTATGTGGTTATTCTTGTTCGTCAATTGCTCTTTGTTGTATTCTTGTGACCCCTGCTTGTTAGTATCCTCCATTTATTCACTGACTTTGGTATTTTCTATTTGTGTAGGCAGCTCTTGATCCTTTACTTGCCCAATGTCCAGGTTTGTGGCCCTTGCATCCTGCAACCTATATCTCATTGACAACCTCTGTTGATTGATTGAACTATTTTAAGTGTCAGTATTTCCTTTGTTCTCATATTGCTTTTTCTGCTCTGACATTTTTTCTTTATCTGGATTATTTGTTGACTCAGTAACCTCCTCATTGTTTGGTGTCTTTATCATTGGTAATTTTGTAGTCGGTTACTCAATTGGTGTATCAACCCCATCATATTCAATTCTCATCTCTACCTTTCCTAGGACTCATCACTCATTGTTCCTTTTCATTGTTGCCTTGTTGTTTTGTATTCACTTGTTTCTACTTTGTTCTTCATATTTTTGTTGTTTTTGTGGAGAATTTACTTTTGCATAAAATATTTCCTCTACACACTCTTTGGTAGACCTCTCTTGTCCTCTTTCCTCTTCTTGTGCAGATTTGTTGACTAGAGTAGATGTCCTTCAACAACCTTTTCCTCCTCCATTTCATTGCCCAGGGCATCAAAGGTATTGCTTGTTTCTATTTGTTCTCTTCCCTTATTATTGTCAGCCTTATCTACCTCTGTCAATATCATTCCACTTTTATCTTTTATATACTTATTCCTTCTGAGCATTCATTCATGTTTTTCTTGATAATTCCCTCATGATCAACCCCTGGATGGGCTTTTATTCTGTGAATAATTTTCAGCTTCCATCTCCTTCTCCCTCTTTAAATATTTCCTATATTGCTTCTCCAATTCTGGATGTAAGGCCCTACATTCAAGCTCTTCATGACCTTGTAATTTACAATGCTTATAATACTTGGGAAGGTAATCATATATAATCTTCACCCACTTTGATTTAATTATGTCGTTTGTTTCATCCTCTTAAGCAATATGTATTCTTGTTGGATGTTCCGCTAATAAATCTACTTCAACTTCACTTTTGCATAGCTTGGTCTTGTTTAATTTGTGGTTGTCAAGTCCACTGTTAGAGGCTTCCCAACTGCAGTTTCTAAAGAAAAAATTACCTCTATTACAAAAATAATTGGTTAAAGTTTAGGGGAGCTAATCCATGCTAAAACCACTGATGTTTCTTCTGCAGGTTTGAACCAGGGATCCAAATAATAAGTGTCGCGCCCGTTTTTGACCTCGGGGTCTGAACGGTATCCGCAACGTTGCTCTTTGGCGCGGTTCCCTGGATGGAGCAATAATGCTAATTTTGAAGAATCGTCACCTAATTAGTTAAGTGAATTAGGACACTTGATTTATTGCAATAAAAATACTGCAATTAATCTCCATTTAATGGTCTGCGAAATTAATGAGATTCTGGATCAGGGTTCTTTATTATCCTAAAGGGAAATGGTTAGACATCCTTTAAGATCCGCTAACTTGCGGTTATTCGTTCAAACCTAGGTTAATTATTTATTGCCTTTTTATTCTACATATTTTAAGCAGTTTTCATAATTTACAATTACAAAGGAATGCAATACAGAATAATAAAGCTAAAATCGAATAAAATTTCGGGACATCTTTTAGCCCTTTTTAGGCCACTGCACAAGATGGTCTCCGGGTACCTGCATAAACACTTAGTAAAAGTGTTAGTAATAGAATAAATAATTTTAAAGCAATGAAAAGAATTAATAAGTAAAGCCAAAAAATAAATCCGTCTTTTGTACAGGGGAGGCCTTGGAAATCAGACGGAGATTCCTTCATCGGTCAATATTGTTAGAAACAAATAAAATAAATAAAACTTTCGAATTCGCGCCAAAACAGTAATAGTTTTAAACACGGAGTGCTCAGATATATAAAATAAAGTGGGGCATCCTAAACAAGTCCGGCTGCGAAAATTCGCCCCGCCAGCGCATGTTGGTTATCCTGTGTAAGTAGAAATCATCAACGCCTAGAAAACTTTATTTTATTTTATTTTATTTTCCGTCTTTGCAACTGTGGAGACCTCAAAAATCGACGGATAACTTTTTCATTGGTCATGTGTAGTATCTGTTCAAAATCAGATTAATAAAATGTAAAAGGGGCAAAATCGCCCAAAATCAGTAACGAAATCAGCCAACAAATAACCGAAAATCAGTAGCAACAATGGCCGAAAATCAATCCAAATAGCCGAAAATTAGTCCAAATAGCCGAAAATTAGTCCAGCAACAATGTCAAAATCAGTCCAGCAGTAATCCAAACCAGTCCAATAGCGATAGAGACAATGGCCAAACAAACAAAGGAATAAGGCGGTCAAAATAGCCCAGAACAACAATCGAACTCAGAATATTCCTCAAAAATTAGAAATCGGTATAAAACACCATTAACAACAGATTTCCCCAAACAGTAAGCAAACAAGGTCGCTGACATTCCGAACAGACAAAAATAACTAAAAAAATGGTCCAGTTAACCAAGATATGCAGCAGATACTGAATCGAAACCAAACCATGGTCGCCGGAGTTTTCAAAACTCCGACGAGTTATCCAAAAATAGAACCAAATCAGTCCACAACAACAGTATGCACAGATCGAACGTAAAACAGAACAAAAGCCAAAACAATCAGTCCAAATGAATCTACATGATAACAAAGAAAAATAAAAACAAACAATATTTAACAAATCTGCACAAGAAGAGGAAATATTATTTAAAAAGATGCAAAATTATTAAAATGCAAATGCCGATGCAATAATAATAAAATACAATATTTAACAAATGTTTAATATCTAATTAAAAATTAAAACATGATGTTAATTAATTATTTAAAAAGATGCAAATATTATTAAAATAAACGACCGTGTAATAATAATAGAAACATAATATTAACAAAAACATAATGCTTAATTTAAAATAAAAAGATAAAAATGCAAAAAATGATGATTAAAATGTGGTGTCCTAAAACACATAAAATTGCAATAAATATACGAAAAACGAGTTAAAATTGGCTGTCAACAGCATGTCCCTCTTTGTACGGAGATGATGGAAGAGTCTTCGGACAAAGATGTTGACTTGTAGTCAATTTTGTCTTGTTTTATTAACTAGAACTCAAAAGTGGGGCTGATGCAGACTCAAAATTGTCCCAGTGTCGAATTATGATGACATTGGATCGTTGTGATGCGAAAATAAAAGACAAAGCTGATGCAGATTTAAAATTTGTCCCAGTGTCGAATTATGAGGACACTGGGTTACTGCGATGCTAGAAAATTAAAGCAGGCAGAGGCCGATTCAAAATTGTCTCAGTGTCGAATCATGATGACACTGGGTTGCTGTGATGCTGCAAAATTAAAGACAATGCCGATGCAGATTCAAAATTTGTCCCAGTGTCGAATTATGATTGACACTGAGTTGCTGAGATGTGGTGCTGTAACAGACAGGGTGTTTGTAGATGTTGATGACGTCATTGCATGGACGCGATGCAGATGTTCGTCGTTTCTGGACAAGGATAGATGAAGTCGTTGCATAGGCTTAGATGAAATGACGTCGTTGCACAGACGCGATGTAGATGCTTGTCGTTGCGTAGACGAAACATGAATGAAGCCGTTGCATAGACTTTTATGAAATGCGTCGTTGCATAAACATGATGCAGATGTTCGTCGTTGCATAGACGAAACATAGATGAAGCCGTTGCATAGACTTACATGAAATGACGTCGTTGCATAGACGCAATACAGATGCTCGTCGTTGCATAGACGAAACATAGATGAAGCCGTTGCATAGGCTTACATGAAATGGCGTCGTTGCATAGACGCGATGCAGATGTTCGTCGTTGCATAGACGAAACATGGATGAAGCCGTTGCATAGACTTTTATGAAATGCGTCGTTGCATAGACGCGATGCAGATGCTCGTTGTTGCATAGACGAAACATAGATGAAGCCGTTGCATAGGCTTAAATAAAATGACGTCGTTGCATAGACGCGATGCAGATGTTCGTCGTTGCATAGACGAAACATAGATGAAGTCGTTGCATAGGCTTAAATGAAATAACGTCGTTGCATAGACGTGATGCAGATGTTCGTCGTTGCATAGACGAAACATAGATGAAGCCATTGCATAGGCTTTTATGAAATGCGTCGTTGCATAGACGCGATGCAGATGCTCGTCGTTGCATAGACGAAACATAGATGAAGCCGTTGCATATGCTTAAATGAAATGACGTCGTTGCATAGACGCGATGCAGATGTTCGTCGTTGCATAGACGAAACATAGATGAAGTCATTGCATATACTTACATGAAATGTCGTCGTTGCATGGACGCGATGCAGATGTTCGTCGTTGCATAGACGAAACATGTATGAAGCTGTTGCATAGGCTTAAATGAAATGGCGTCGTTGCATAGACGCGATGCAGATGCTCATTGTTGCATAGACGAAACATAGATGAAGCCGTTGCATAGGCTTAAATGAAATGACGTAGTTGCATAGACGCGATGCAGATGTTCGTCGTTGCATAGACGAAACTTAGATGAAGCCGTTGCATAGACTCACATGAAATGCGTCGTTGCATAGACGCGATGCAGATGTTCGTCGTTGCATAGACGAAACATAGATGAAGCCGTTGCATAGGCTTAGATGAAAGGGCATTGTTGCATAGACTCGATGCAGATGCTCGTCGTTGCATAGACGAAACATGGATGAAACCGTTGCATATGCTCACATGAAATGACGTCGTTGCATAGACGCGATGCAGATGTTCATCGTTGCATAGACGAAATATAGATGAAGATGTTGCATAGGCTTAGATGAAATGATGTCGTTGCATAGACGTGATGCAGATGCTCGCCGTTGCATAGACGAAACATGGATTAAGCCGTTGCATAGGCTTACATGAGATGACGTCGTTGCATAGACGCGATGCAAATGCTCGTCGTTGCATAGACGAAACATGATGAAGCCGTTGCATAGGCTTAGAAGATATGGCGTAGTTGTATAGACGCGATGCAAATTCTCGTCATTGCATAGACGAAACATAAATGAAGCCGTTGCATAGACTTAAAATGAAATTGTGTCGTTTTATGGACGTACCTGCTTTGTGACTCGCCTGGGTTGAGATAACGGAATTGCATAGACGTTGTGCGTTTGTAACCCGCATGGGCTTATTGTTGTCCTCCCGCCTTTGCTGATATGAAGATCCTGCACTCAAAGAAAACTAGTGAGTTTTAGGAAATGAGTGGTTGATTTGCGTCGACTTTGTAGCTTTGGTTTTTGACGCTTGCATTCTCAGATTGGTTTGGACTGAAGACCTAGTTGACCTGTTTTTTTCAGTCTATTGCCATTTTCTTGCAGTGAATCCTTAAAATGCCCCAGTTTCTGATAAATGAATATGTTGAACTTTCAACTGGGTAAGGTTGAGTCTTGACGCTATCAAGGCGATCAGGTAAGCAATTTTTTTTTATCATGAATGAAAAGCTAATGCGAGAATATGGACAATGTACAATTGAGTAGATGAGAATGTGACCCTCAAAATGTGCCCCAGTCATGTGTAGTTAGTCATGGATGCAAAACATATGAGGATGCTAAACTCTCCAATGAACAAAATCGAGTCATGTGCAAAACAAGGAAGAAATATTTCTAATGGTGTGAACGAAGCCGATATGGCTGCCTATATATCCCGCCGAGGAAATCAGATCAGGGCGTAGTTCATGATGCAAAAATAAGGATTTTTAAGATTTTAAAATGATGTGAGGCCGAAGCCAATGTGATCGCCTACGTATCCCGCAGAGGGAATCAGGTCAAGACGTAGTTCATGCTGTAAAAAATGATTGTACAATTTTCAAAAATGACCGGCCAATGTGCCGCCACGATCCCGCCGAGGAATCGTGTCAAGACGTAGTTCGTGATGCAAAAAATAAGAATTTTATGTAATATGCATTTTGTTGTTGTTTTTTTTAAAAAAAAAATGGAAGACAACATTACGTTCTGACTTCAGTTGATACCAACAATTAGTATTGTGCCTAAGGATTTTCGTTTATTGCTTTCAGTCTACCCGAGATTGACTCCGGTGTAATTCACACAGCTTCAGATAGTACCTCGGACATACCTGAGTGCCGACACACCTGCTTGCATCCAAGGTTTCGAACTATACGTATCCTCATGTTTCAAATGCCCTCACTGAAAGAAAGTCCCATCCACTCAT
Organism: Przewalskia tangutica; assembly: GCA_029844215.1. Lineage (NCBI taxonomy): Eukaryota > Viridiplantae > Streptophyta > Magnoliopsida > Solanales > Solanaceae > Przewalskia > Przewalskia tangutica. Next base: position 9,512,933 of record CM056739.1, on the reverse strand, counting down.
ATATTCCAGTATTTTAAATTTTGGAACGTTTAGAGAAAACACACTCACACTCAGAAAGATGTTCAATGCATGCAATTGTGACACCATAGGCTTGTCCGTCATGTAAGTATCCACTAATGTGAGAACCCTCAGTATAAGATCATGTAGGGCTTGTCACAGACTTGTAATGTATGCTTGGGGAAAGGAATGGATATCATTTGGGTAAAAGTGACTAATCATTCCTCGAGAGTTGGACTACGTCCGTGCTTGATATTTGTGCACTTTAATGCTGACTTGCTTTCTTTTTGTCCCAGTTTTTCTGCACTGACTTCTTTTGAATCTTTCGTTTGGAGCCCCCTTTTTTCAGAGTTATTCTCTCATTTTATTCAGTTTTTTTTATAATGTCGAGGCTTTTGATTTCTTCTTTTTGTGAAGTCGTCCTTTGTTTTTTTTTCTTTTGGGACTTTGATAATTTTTGTCTTTGCAAACTTCGACGCAAAATTTTGTCAGTCACTTGCACATTTCTAAAGCGCTCAAGGAGGTCGGGCCAAGAGGGATAATGCGTACGCACTCAGAAAGGGTATAAGTGAAATATGCGGTTGTCGAAAGAATAAGTTTTAGGCTCAAAAGGTGTGTACCACGGATAATATTATTTGGTAGGCTGAAAAGGCTCAAACGGGTCAAAGAAAGTCTACGATCATTTCCTACACCGAGTGTTACTCAGGATTTCGCCTCAACAAACATTCAGGCCAAGTTCTAGATTACAGCGCAATGCAATTGAACTTATTCAAAAACTCACCACACAATGCATATGAAACGATGAGGTTGGTTTCATTCTTATCTTGGAAAACATGCAATGCAATGTCATTTACGGGTGTGAATAAGAGGTACCAAAAGAATTTATGGTTTACCACAGAGTCAACTCATACTGATTATTACTTTTTTTTTATGCACACTCCTAACCGTGTTGGTATCAACAAAGTCAAATAATAATACTTAAAAATGTTTTTGTATATTTTGAATAACATTTTTTTTTGTATTTTTTTTTTTGAATAAATAGTACCGAACCCAAATAGGGCTGTCTACGTATCCCGCCGAGGGAATCAGGTGCGCGTAGTTCATTCAGATATGTTATAAAAATGTATGCTTAAAAAAGAATTTATCAATGAAAGGATAGCAATATAAATCTATGCAAAACAAATGATTGTCCACTGTGGACGAATGCAAAGTAAAATGAATGTAACGGAAAAATGAATGCCCGGAAATATGATGAATGAGATGCATGAGTGAGAAAAATATGCTTATTTATTATTATTATTTTTATTTTTTATATTTTTTATTTTTGTGGTATCGAACCCAAAATGGGCTGCCTACGTATCACATCGTGTGGTGAGAATCAGACACGCGTTGTTCGGGATGATTATATTGTAAAATGGATGATAAAGTATTATGTAATCAACACTAGACATATCAATTAAATTTGAAAATATGTATAAAGATACAAAATATAGAAGAACTGAGAGCGATGTCTCGTTGAATCTGGTATAAGCTGACTTCTTTCAGTCAACATAACTCCCGCTCCTTGTGATGATTTTTTTTCTTTTTCCGAACGCCCTCGACTATTTGCGAGGACTGTTTTCCTGCAAAAATATGAGAAATAGGTGAGAGTAGGAAAGTGACAAAATAATAAAATGCAGGGGTGTGACAATATAGTCAGAGACTCCCCTGATTGATTCGACCGGACTGGTGGTTGATGCTTCACAAAGTCCAAGTCGCGTTATTCAAGAGCGATTTACACAATAAAAGTCCTGATTGCAACGTGACAGCAAAAGTGTAAAAATGCAAAGTGCAAATGCTCGTGCCCGGAGTTATAAGCACATAGCATGATATGTACAGAGTTAAAAGGGTAATTATTGCTTTAAATAAAATGTACGGAATTTCTAGCAACAAACAATAGTAAACAAAAACATGCAAATCAATCGCGCGCCCTAATATGCATGGGACCTCTCTTATGCCAGAGGTGGGTCTAAACGTCAAATATGCGAGATTATGATAAATAAGTCTAAGCCGTTAAACTGCAATGTTTTGTTGGAAATGGCGACCAAATGACGGTGCACTTTTTCCAATTTCGGCGTGTCATGACCAGGCTTGCATCCGTCTATCATTATCACGCTACACATATATGCTTATTGGTCGTTGGGTTGTGAAACCCGTCGACAATTGGTGAATTCCCTAATTGTGGAGACGATACCAAGGTCCGATCCACCTAAGATGTATACATGCATGACTTGAAATAAAAATGGCGGTATAGCTCTATCTTAAAGTTTTTAAAATTTGGCTTACTAGACACAATGGTTCCCGAGCGGACTACTCGAGTGAGAAGGCTACGCGGCCACCGGTTGGACCGGATTCACCGCGTAAAACGCCAACTCTCCTAAATTTGGGTATTTTAAAGAAATTTGCGGGTGTGCAAAGCACACCTCGCGTGTAGTGTTGTCACGACCGCCTGTGGCGTGGATCGCCTACCGGCACCCAAGTAGTCATACATCGAGTAATCGAAATATAAAGCAAGACATGAAACAGCTTTATAAAATAGAACACGCTTTAAGTGAGAAAACATCGCCTTTCGGCATATATATAAAAACATGGTTTAGCGATACATCCGATAATCTTGCATAAACAGACTACGCACTCTAAGGAAATATACAACTATGGCGGACAGGGGCCCGCCATACCCTCGATCTGATAAAACTATCTACAACAGGAGATCATACCCAAAAGTAGAGCCTCGGAAAGGATGGAGCTCCCGACACCAACGTAGAGATCCTAGGAATGTGGATCTAGCACTGCTTGCCCTTACCGCGACATGAACGCAGCCCCGGGCGAGGTCGATAACAGTACCAAGTATGTGAAACTATAAAGAATCAAATAAAATCAAAGTATTTAAAACCTTTTCACAAATACAATCGTTCAATTGCACATAGTGTCACATCACAAACAACAAGAATAGGAAAATCAGAATGTGTCTATTCTAGGCCGCGAATGATCGGGCAAGGCCAATCGCCCATAGTATCATTCTGCGTGCCTAGTCCTCGACTTCCGCAGCCGCATAGTCACACACGCACCGCATGAGGTATTCCCGCGATCGGGGCAGCTAACCCCGCATCCGCCTAGGCTCCCGCAGCCGCATAGCCTCAAAAGACCGCGTAGTCTCAACAGCATCCGCATAGAATCCCCGTGATCGGCTAAACACCCGAATGATCAATCTCGAGCATACCGGCGCTCGCATAGTCTCACAGACCGTGACAGTCGTATAGACCAAGATCGCGGCAAGCCCTCCGATAACAAATCGGGGTAGGTGATACAATAACAAAGACAACGGACTTACTGTTAGCAACGTAAGCACAAAGAAGAATGACCCTTTTACACAAAGAATTCAAGACACTAACCTGTAGCATCATAATATGTCTACTTATCACACAAATCTTACTACACTTAATGAAATCAATACAAGGCTTTTATAAACAAACAAGTAAACAATTCCTTTTATCTTCTTAAGTTGTTATACCTAACTTCCCATAAAGCTAGTATAACTCTTAAGCTTTTGTTTTAAAACCAAATATTTATCTTCGTTAAAAATGATTCGATATTCTTTTGAAATGTTTTGATTCTTTGTTATTCGGGCTTAAGCCGAGGCATTGCCATAAGTATTATTCAGCTTAAGTCAAAGACATTGCCGTAGTTATTATTCGATTAACACGTACGTCTACCGCACTATATATTGTAAAATATCATGCTTTAGGAAGAATCACATACCTTCTCAAATAAAACCACCGCCAAGTGAATATGTCGCAAGGCAGAGTCACCTATAATAGTCACAGATATCTATCAAAGACTACTCAAGGTCATTCTAAACAGAGGGTTCATAATTCTACGGTAAGTCGGGCAGACTTCCCACCAGTGAGCTATATAAGTTCATCGTGAAAACAAATTCCTATGTAAGTACAGTTTGATTATTCTTCTAAGTATTTATACTTATTCTTATTCTACAACAAGAAGTATTCTCTAATTCAAAAGAGGGTTAGGATTAGTTACCCTGTAAGCCCAATAATATCCTTGAAAAGTCGCTGAGCAAGGTTTTGCTCCTAAGTTGTATGCTCCAAGGAAACCTTAGAAGTTCTTCACAACTTCTACTAAGTACTACGGTATGTGGGCTATGGGATTTTGGGCATTATAACAAAACAAGAAGGCAACTTTTCTACAAAGGGAGGGGGGGTAGGTTTAGGCTAGGCTAGGGGGTGGGTTAGCCTCGGCCAAGCTGCTCAGGGGGAGGGGGGGTGTTGGACGAATTGATACAAAGGGAGAGGGAAGGATTTTAGACTTGAAAGCTTTTGTGGATGAAGAACTCTTCATCTCAAGAGGGTATTTATAGCTCAAGCCTTGGCCAACCAATGGCCAAGATGAAGACAAGTGCAAGGCAAGTGTAAGGCCAAGATCAAGCCAAGTGCACCCTAACCCCTACTCCACAAAACACTCCACAAAACACTCCACAAAACATGGCACAAAACAAGGCCTAAGCAAGGAACCAATCCGCCAAGGCCAACACCCTCTTGACGCCTTGATCGTCCAAAGCCACCCCACTTGTTTCAATGTGAGGTGACACATGTCACCTCCCGTTGGTCCAAAATGTTTCGTCTCTCGGAAAAATCCGCAAAAATAAGAAATGGCATAGCCGGAATTTACTCTAATAAAGATTTGTAAACGTTTCTTCGGAAAACGATTCTTTTAGTGATTTGTGTACAAAAGAAAACGTCCAAGGCTAACTAAGGCCAAACTTTTTGACGTATTCCTTACGCATATACTCCGAAATACGGTATTACATTCTCCCCTCCTTAGAAACATTCGTCCCGAATGTTCCTTCTCAAGACAGTTAACGATAAGATTCTTCATAACTTAAACAGTTGCAAATGCCACACGCGGCCACAAAACAACACTTAGGCATAAACGATAACGAAAATTTACAAGTAGGAAAGTGAATTACCTGGAGGTGTGGGAATAGGTGAGGATACTTCGCCTCATGTCCTCCTCGGCTTCCCACGCCATCTCCTCTCTCGAGCTCGCTCCGCCACAAGACTTTGACGGAAGCCACGCCCTTCGTCCGCAGACGCCTAACTCGACGATCGACTATCGCTATGGGAATCTCTCATACGATAACCCTCGGTCACCGGACATCGCCAATCGGTGTACCCTAGATGGATCCCGATACATCTCCTCAACATAGATACGTGAAAAACCGGATGCATCGCCTCCGGACGGACGACAGATCCAACTCATAGGCAACCTTGCCTACCTCGGACAATCAAACGCCCAATGTACCTAGGGTCGAAGTTTTCTTCTTCCCAAATCTCATCACACCCTTCATGGGTGACACCTTTAGGAAAACCCAATCATGAACCTCGAACTCAAGATGCCGACGACGATGATCCGTGATACGACTTGCCGACTCGAGCCGCCAATAGCCGCCTCGGATAAGCTTCACCTTATCCATCGCCGCTGCACCAAATCGTCCCACTAGCCGCACTCGCCCACATCGAACCAACCTATAGGCGACCGCACTTCCTCCCATACAAGGCCTCATAAGGCGCCATCCGAATCTGAGTGGTAGCTATTATTATACGCAAACTCAACTAGAGGCAAATGATCCTCCCAACTACCATCGGTCAATAACACAGCTCGCAGATATCCTCAAGAGTGCGGATAGTGCGCTCTGTCCGTCTGCTCGTGGATGAAATGCAGACTCGTGCTCACCAAGGCCCCTAAACCCTTCGAAGGACCTCTGAAGTTAGCCAGAACCGGGCTCCTTCCGTCTGATATGATCGTAGGGACTCCATGCACCGACGATCTCTGATGTAAAGTCCGCATAATCCTCACCAAAAGTCGTCCGGACGGGAAGAAAGTGGGCTGATTTCGTCACCGCCGACGATAACCCATATAGAATCATGTCTCCTCCGAGTGCGAGGTAATCCCGTGATGAAGTCCATGTTGATTACCTCCCACTTCCGTGGATCTCAATCGTCAGAATAAAACCACCGTGCCTCGTGCTCTACCTTCACCGCCGACAACACGGCACCGAGCTACGAACTCGCAACGCCTCTCTTCAAGCCATCCCACCAATACACGATCTAAGGTCGTGGTACATCTTGGTCGACCGGATGGATAGAGTAACGCTACGCGTGTGCTTCCCAAGAACTCCGGCCAAGTCTGAAACATCCGAACACACAACCGCCAAACCTTAGCACCCCATCAAAGCTACTCAAAAGGACCTTGCCTCACGAAGAGTCAGATCACGATATCGAATCAAAGCCGATCTCGAATCGTTGCCTCTTCACCTCTCGACGATGGAAGACTCGCAACCTCACGAACTCTAACCCCATCGCTATCGTAATCAATCAAACGGACACCAAGGCTCGCTAATCGATGCAAATCACGAACCATGTCCTCCTCTCTAGTCGCACATCCGATAGGCTCCCATCGACCTACGACTAAGAGCATCCGCCACAACATGGCCTTCCCGGGTGGTACAGATATCAACATCGTAATCCTTAAGCAACTCTAACCACCGCTCTCGCCGTAAGTTCACTCCTCTGCCGAAGATATACCGAGGCTCTTGTGGTCCAGATAAATATCCACGTGAACCCCATACAAATAGTGCCTCCGGATCTTCAAAGCGTGAATTACTACCGCTAACTCCAAATCATGGGTGGGTAGTTCTCTCGTGTTTCTTCAAATCCGGGACGATATGCTATAACCCCGCCATGCTGCATCAACATACATCCCAACCCGATGCCTGACGCATCACACTACACGACATGAACTTCTGGTCTCTCTGGAAGAGTAAGAACGTGGGCTGTCGTCTATCTCTCCTTCAAGAATCGAAACCCCGCCACAAGCATCACCATCGAACTTGGCCGCTTTCGAGTCACCTAGTCAATGGTGCGAGATAAGCAAACTTCTACGAACCGATAATATCCTCGCAAGGCCCGTAAATCGCGAACCTCGCCGAGTAAGAGTCTAGGCCAAGTCCCGATCGCTTCGATCTTGGCAGACAACTCGAATGCCATCACCGGCAATATGCCCAAGAAACGCCATCAAGTCAACCAAAACTCACATTTGGAAAACTTGGCGCATAATCGCTGGTCTGGAGAATCACAAGACAGCCTCAAATGCTCGCTCGCTTCCGAGCGAGAATAAACCAAGATATCATCAATGAACACTATCACAAACGTGTCCAAAATGGTTTGAACACTCGTTCATCAAATCCATGAATACCACGAGCATCGTCAACCCAAAAGACATGACCGAACTCATAATGCCCGTCACGTCCGAATGCGATTCTAGGGACATCCACCTCTCGACTCGCACTGATGATAGCCCGATCGCAGATCAATCTTGGAGAAACATCTCGCACTCGCAACCGTCGAACAAATCATCAATCCTGGAAGGGGTATTCGTTTAATGGTCACCTTGTTCACCGTCAGATCAACACATGCGCAGCTGGCCCCGCCCTTCTTCTTCACGAACAATACCGCGCTCCTGTGGAGAAACACCGCCTAATGAAGCCTCTTCTCTAGCAAATCCCTAAGCCGATCCTTCAACTCTCTCAACTCGGCAGTGCCATTCTCAGATGGCGGAATGGAAATAGCCGAGTATCCGCAACACATCTATACAAAACTCGATCTCCTCTCGGAGGGATACCCGAGGTCATCCGAAACACATCCGGGAACTCACGACCATCGAATCGATCAAAATCTGGTACCGCAGCCTTCAGATCAAACACCCGAACGAGATGATAGATATACCCTTCGCAGACATCTTCCTAGCCTTGAGGTAGGAAATAAACCTACCTCTACGATACCGTGCTCCTCCCACTCAACAACCGGCCTCAGAAACTGGAACTGCATTACTTTCTCTCAGCCTACATTGGCGTAGCAAGAAGCTAGCCAATCCATCCCCATAATCACGCCGGTCAATCATCTCCAACTCTATCAAGTCGCCAGGGTCCGACGATCAGAATGGTCACAGACAAGCTCTATATACCCGCCGAGCTACCACCGAATCACCCATCGCGTAGCTACCTCGAAAGTGGTTCATGGACTCGTGCTCTATCCCTATCCTACTAGCAACAAGGGGAGATATATAGGACAGAGTAGAACCGGATCTATCAAAGCATACACATCAAACCTGAACCGATAAGGTACCGCGACGACATCGTGCGAGGCCTCACGATCTCCGCTTACCGACAAAGCATATATGCGGTTCGAGGACCGCTAGACCGACTCGCGCCACGACCGCCACCCGCTGATCCATGTGTACTTCTCCGGCGAGTAATCGCCGGGATGAAGAAGCGCAATGCACTCGAGATCGGGCCCTACTACCGCCGCCCCCGGCCGGACAAACTCGCGAAATGACCGCCGCCACAAGTATAGCAGCTCCCGAGTACGCCCGAATGGTATCTGCCACAACGGGCACACTGAGCAGACCTCGAACGGTTAGCACCTCGCTACTCGAAACAAGTCCTCGGGCCCCGACCGCCCCGATCGCCTCGGGCCGCATCAAAATGAGGTAGAGCGCTCTACTGGCCGTGGTGCAAATCCGACTTCACGATGCCGCCACCCCGAGGACCACTAAAAGAACCGCCGCCTCGCCTTCTTCGCCGCTGATATCGCTTCTACCCGACGGTCTCTACGCCTCACATCCTGCAAAGGCACGAGCTCGCATACGGGTTATGTCCATGCTCGGGTGAAGGGACACACCCGCACAAGACTCGCCATGTAATCATCTAGCCCAAATGACATAGCGATGCACTCGCCCTCCATCTCGCTACGGTCGCGGGGACATATCGAGCCAAAGAATCAAACTCGACATTGTACTCTCACCGCAAGGCCCTCCCTGCCTCAAAGAATAAGAATCTATCACTCGTGCCCTCCTCATCCGCGAGGCAAGAAGTGTGTGAGAAAAGCCTCAAAACTCATCCCATACCGCCGGAGGTGCATGCTCTCCCGAAAGCTCCCATGAATCAAACCAATCGATCATGTATCACGCACCGACGCGAACCGAATGTCATGCATCACTCAAGCCCTCGATCACCCGCATAATCCTTCGTACCGACGGATGAACTCCTCGGATCATCTTCCGCCGACCGTAAAACTCTTGAGGGCTACAACTAAGGAAATCCCGTAGTCTCAATCTATCTGACCTCGGGTGCACTACGGCGCGACCGAGCCGAGCCGAATCGAATCGCCAGATCCAGCCTTCTCTCCGATCGGGCCACAACTTTAGCCAAAAGTCGGGCCATCTCTCAGTACCCTAACTCTCCGCCCAGCCGTGGGACAGGAGCGGGTACTGTGGTCTCGCTGGGTGGCGGCGCCATAGAACTCGCCGCCTCGTATAGACTGGCCTGAGCCTCGTGACTGGGTGTCTCGCTAGCGCCTCCTACCGCTTTGCCCTTCGGGCCCGGTTGCCTTACGCGAGGCATAATCACATAGAAAGGAATACGTTAGAGGTCCAACCTATAACGCAGCCTCTAAAGCACGATCTCGTAATGAGAAGAATGGAAACCAATCCTAAATATCCTATAGCCTCACGATTATTGGTGTGGTGCACAACACACCGATAATCAAGACTCTACTAGATACGGTCTGTAGACACTTTCCGAGATAACCGCTCGATACCACTTTTGTCACGACCTGCCCAGTTCGTGATCGTGCCTTACCGGCACCCAAGTAGTCATACATCGAGTAATCGGAAATATAAAGCAAGACATGAAACAGCTTTATAAAATAGAACACGCTTAAGTGAGAAAACATCGCTTTCTAAGATATATAAAAACATGGTTTAGCGCTACATCCGACATCGCATAACAGACTACAGACCTCTAAGGAAATATACAACTATGGCGGACAGGGCCCCGCCATACCGATCAGCACAAAACTATCTACAACAGTGAGATCATACCTAAAAGTAGAGCCTCGAAGGATGGAGCTCACGACACCAACGTAGAGATCCTAGGAATGTGGATCTAGCACTGCTTGCCCTTACTGCGGATGAACGCAACCCCAAGGAGGTCAAGATAACAGTACCAAGTATGTGAAACTATAAAGAATCAAATAAAATCAAAGTATTTAAAACCTTTTCACAAATACAATCGCTTCAATTGCACATAGTGTCACATCACAAACAACAACAGAATAGGAAAATCAGAATAGTGTCTATTCTAGGCCGCGAATGATCGGGCAAGGCCAATCGCCCATAGTATCATTCCTGCGTGCCTAGTCTCGACTTCCGCAGCCGCATAGTCACACACGCACTGCACGAGGTATTCCCGCGTCGGGGCAGCCAACCCCAGATCCGCCTAGGCTCCCGCACTCGCATAGCCTCAAAAGACCGCGTAGTCTCAGCAGATCGCATAGGAATCCCCGTGATCGTGCTAAACACCCGAATGATCAATCTCGAGCATACCGCTGCTCGCATAGTCTCACAGACGCATAGGTCGTATAGACCAAGATCGAGGGCAAGCCCTGTGATAACAAATGAGGGTAGGTGATACAATAACAAGATAAACGGACTTACCGGTTAGCAACGTAAGCACAGCAAGAATGACCCTTTTACACAGCAATTCAAGACACTAACCCAGGTAGCATCATAATATGTCTACTTATCACACAAATCTTACTACACTTAACAGAAATCAATACAAGGCTTTTATAAACAAACAAGTAAACAGTTCCTTTTTATCTTCTTAAGTTGTTATACCTAACTTCCCATAAAGCTAGTATAACTCTTAAGCTTTTGTTTTAAAAACCAAATATTTATCTTCTGTTAAAAATGATTCAGTATTCTTTTGAAATGTTTTCAGTTCTTTGTTATTCAGGCTTAAGCCGTGAGGCATTGCCATAAGTATTATTCAGGCTTAAGTCAAAGACATTGCCGTAGTTATTATTCAGTTAACACATGTACGTCTACCGTACTATATATTGTAAAATATCATGCTTTAGGAAGAATCACATACCTTCTCAGCGAAAACCACCTGCCAAGTTGAATATGTCGCGCGCAGAGAGTCAGCCTATAATAGTCACAGATATCTATCAAAGACTACTCTGAAGGTCATTCTAAACAGAGGGTTCATAATTCTACGGTAAGTCAAAAGACTTCCCACCGTGAGCTATATAAGTTCATCGTGAAAACAGTCCTATGTAAGTACAGTTTGATTATTCTTCTAAGTATTTATACTTATTCTTATTCTACAACAGTAAGTATTCTCTAATTCAAAAGAGGGTTAGGATTAGTTACCCCGGTAAGCCCAATAATATCCTTGAAAAAGTCGCGCCTGAGCAAGGTTTTGCTCCTAAGTTGTATGCTCCAAGGAAACCTTAGAAGTTCTTCACAACTTCTACTAAGTACTAAGGTATTTGGGCTAGGGTATTTTGGGCATTATAACAAAACAAGAAGGCAACTTTTCTACCAGGAGGGGTAGGTTTCACTAGGCTAGGGGTGGGGTAGCCTCGCCAAGCTTCTCGAGGGAGGGGTGTTGGACGAATTGCTACAAAGGGAGAGGAAGGATTTTAGACTTGGAAAGCTTTTGTGGATGAAGAACTCTTCATCTCAAGAGGGTATTTATAGCTCAAGCTCGCCAACCAATGGCCAAGATGAAGACAAGTGCAAGGCAAGTGTAAGGCCAAGATCAAGCCAAGTGCACCCTAACCCCTACTCCACAAAACACTCCACAAAACACTCCACAAAACATGGCACAAAACAAGGCCTAAGCAAGGAACCAATCGGCCAAGGCCAACACCCTCTTGGGCCTGATCGCCCAAAGCCACCCCACTTGCTTCCAATGTGAGGTGACACATGTCACCTCCCGTTGGTCCAAAATGTTTCGCCTCTCGGAAAATCCGCAAAATAAGAAATGGCATAGCGGAATTTACTCTTTAAAGTGTGGGAAACGCGTTTAGCGAAAAACGATTCTTTTAGTGAGTTGTGTACAAAAGAAAACGTCCAAGGCTAACTAAGGCCAAACTTTTTGTACGTATTCCCTTACGTACATACTCTGGAAATACGGGGTATTACAAGTGTGTGATAGTGTCAATTTTCCAGAATGGAGGAAATATGAGCGGAATGACAATTTAAGAAAAGCAGTAAAAGAATGTAGCAATTAAAGTAGTTAATGACAAAATAAAAGCAAACAATATAAAACATTTACAATAAATATAAAAGCAAAATAAAACACAATATTTAATTAACATGGGTTTGCTATGATCAAGAACCTGATATTCCCAGTGGAGTCGCCATGCTGTCGCGCCCGTTTTTGACCTCGGGGTCTGAACGGTATCCGCAACGTTGCTCTTTGGCGCGGTTCCCTGGATGGAGCAATAATGCTAATTTTGAGGAGTCGCCACCTAATTAGTTAAGTGAATTAGGACACTTGATTTATTGCAATAAAAATACTGCAATTAATCTCCATTTAATGGTCTGCGAAATTAATGAGATTCTGGATCAGAGTTCTTTATTATCCTAAAGGGAAAGAGTTAGGCGTCCTTTAAGATCCACTAACTTGCGGTTATTCGTTCAAACCTAGGTTAATTATTTATTGCCTTTTTATTCTACATATTTTAAGCAGTTTTCATAATTTACAATTACAATGGAATGCAATACAGAACAATAAAACTAAAATCGAATAAAACTCCGAGACATTTTTAGCCCTTTTTAGACCATATGCACAAGATGGGGTACCTGCATAAACACTTAGTAAAAGTGTTAGTAATAGAATAAATAATTTTAAAGCAATGACAAGAATTAATAAGTAAAGCCAAAAAACAAATCCGTCTTTTGTACAGGGGAGACTTTGGAAATCAGACGAAGATTCCTTCATCGGCCAATATTGTTAGAAACAAATAAAATAAATAAAACTTTCGAATCCGCGCCAAAACAGTAATAGTTTTAAACACGGAGGGCTCAGATATATAAAATAAAGCGGGACATCCTAAACAAGTCCGGTTGCGAAAATTCGCCCCGCCAGCGCATGTTGGTTATCCTGTGTAAGTAGAAGAAATCATCAAAGCCCAGAAAGCATTATTTTATTTTCCGTCTTCGCAACTGTGGAGTCCTCAAAAATCGACGGATAACTTTTTCATTGGCCATGTGTAGTATCTGTTCAAAATCAGTTTAATAAAATGTAAAAGGGGCAAAATCGCCCAAAATCAGTAACGAAATCAGCCAACAAATAATCGAAAATCAGTAGCAACAATGGCCTAAAATCAGTAACCAAATAGCTGAAAATCAGTCCAAATAGCCGAAAATTAGTCCAGCAACAATGTCAAAATCAGTCCAGCAGTAATCCTAACCAGTCCAATAGCGATAGAGACAATGGCCAAACAAACAAAGGAATAAGGCGGTCAAAATAGCCCAGAACAACAATCGAATTCGTGAAGGTCGCCGGAAATCTCAGAATATTCCTCAAAAATAAGAAATCAGTCTAAAACACCATTAACAACAGATTTCCCCAAACAGTAAGCAAACAAGGTCGCCGACATTCCGACCAGACAAAAATAACTAAAAAAACGGTCCAGTTAACCAAGATATGCAGCAGATACTGAATCGAAGTGAAACCATGGTCGCCGAGGTTTTCAAAACTCCGACGAGTTATCCAAAAACAGAACCAAATCAGTCCACAACAACAGTATGCACAGATCGACCGTTAAGCAGAATAAAAGCCAAAAGAATCAGTCCAAATGAATCTACATGATAACAAAGAAAAATAGAAACAAACAATATTTAACAAATCTGCACAAGAAGAGGAAATATTATTTAAAAAGATGCAAAATTATTAAAATGCAAATGCCGATGCAATAATAATAATAATAAAATACAATATTTAACAAATGTTTAATGTCTAATTAAAAATTAAAACATGATGTTAATTAATTATTTAAAAAGATGTAAATATTATTAAAATAAACGACCGTGTAATAATAATAGAAACATAATATTAACAAAAACATAATGCTTAATTTAAAATAAAAAGATAAAAATGCAAAAAATAATGATTAAAATGCGGTGTCCTAAAACACATAAAATTGCAATAAATATACGAAAAACGAGTTAAAATTGACTGTCAACAGCATGTCCCTCTTTGTACGGAGATGATAGAAGAGTCTTCGGACAAAGATGTTGACTTGTAGCCAATTTTGTCCTGTTTTATTAACTAGAACTCAGAAGTGGGGCTGATGCAGACTCAAAATTGTCCAGTGTCGAATTATGATGACACTGGGTCATTGGTTAAAGTTTAGGGGAGCTAATCCATGCTAAAACCACTGATGTTTCTTCTGCAGGTTTGAACAAGGGATCCAAATAATAAGTGTCGCGCCCGTTTTTGACCTCGGGGTCTGAACGGTATACGCAGCGTTGCTCTTTGGCGCGGTTCCCTGGATGGAGCAATAATGCTAATTTTGAGGAGTCGCCACCTAATTAGTTAAGTGAATTAGGACACTTGATTTATTGCAATAAAAATACTGCAATTAATCTCCATTTAATGGTCTACGAAATTAATGAGATTCTGGATCAGGGTTCTTTATTATCCTAAAGGGAAAGGGTTAGACATCCTTTAAGATCCGCTAACTTGCGGTTATTCGTTCAAACCTAGGTTAATTATTTATTGCCTTTTTATTCTACATATTTTAAGCAGATTTCATAATTTACAATTACAATGGAATGCAATACAGAATAATAAAGCTAAAATCGTATAAAACTCCGGGACATTTTTAGCCCTTTTTAGTCCATCTGCACAAGATGGTCTCCGGGTACCTGCATAAACACTTAGTAAAAGTGTTAGTAATAGAATAAATAATTTTAAAGCAATGACAAGAATTAATAAGTAAAGCCAAAAAATAAATCCATCTTTTGTACAGGGGAGGCCTTGGAAATCAGACGGAGATTCCTTCATCGGCCAATATTGTTAGAAACAAATAAAATAAATAAAACTTTCGAATCCACGCCAAAACAGTAATAGTTTTAAACACGGAGGGCTCAGATATATAAAATAAAGTGGGGCATCCTAAACAAGTCCGGCTGCGAAAATTCGCCCCGCCAGCGCATGTTGGTTATCCTGTGTAAGTAGAAGAAATCATCAAAGCCCAGAAAGCTTTATTTTATTTTATTTTCCGTCTTTGCAACTGTGGAGGCCTCAAAAATCGACGGATAACGTTTTCATTGGCCATGTGTAGTATCTGTTCAAAATCAGTTTAATAAAATGAAAAAGGGGCAAAATCGCCCAAAATCAGTAACGAAATCAGCCAACAAATAACCGAAAATCAGTAGCAACAATGGCCTAAAATCAGTAACCAAATAGCCGAAAATCAGTCCAAATAGCCGAAAATTAGTCCAGCAGTAATCCAAACCAGTCCAATAGCGATAGAGACAATGGTCAAACAAACAAAGGAATAAGGCGGTCAAAATAGCCCAGAACAACAATCGAATTCGGGAAGGTCGCCGGAAATCTCAGAATATTCCTCAAAAATCAGAAATCAGTCTAAAACACCATTAACAACAGATTTCCCCAAACAGTAAGCAAACAAGGTCGCCGACATTCCGACCAGACAAAACTAACTAAAAAAACGGTCCAGTTAACCAAGATATGCAGCAGATACTGAATCGAAGCCAAACCATGGTCGCCGGAGTTTTCAAAACTCCGACGAGTTATCCAAAAACAGAACCAAATCAGTCCACAATAACAGTATGCACAGATCGAACGTAAAGCAGAACAAAAGCCAAAAGAATCAGTCCAAGTGAATCTACATGATAACAAAGAAAAATAGAAACAAACAATATTTAACAAATCTGCACAAGAAGAGGAAATATTATTTAAAAAGATGCAAAATTATTAAAATGCAAATGCCGATGCAATAATAATAAAATACAATATTTAACAAATGTTTAATGTCTAATTAAAAATTAAAACATGATGTTAATTAATTATTTAAAAAGATGCAAATATTATTAAAATAAACGACTGTGTAATAATAATAGAAACATAATATTAACAAAAATATAATGCTTAATTTAAAATAAAAAGATAAAAATACAAAAAATGATGATTAAAATGCGGTGTCCTAAAACACATAAAATTGCAATAAATATACGAAAAATGAGTTAAAATTGACTGTTAACAACATGTCCCTCTTTGTACGGAGATGATGGAAGAGTCTTCGGTTAAAGATGTTGACTTGTAGCCAATTTTGTCCTGTTTTATTAACTATAACTCAAAAGTGGGGCTGATGCAGACTCAAAATTGTCCCAGTGACGAATTATGATGACACTGGGTCGTTGGTTAAAGTTTAGGGGAGCTAATCCATGCTAAAACCACTGATGTTTCTTCTGCAGGTTTGAACCAGGGATCCAAATAATAAGTGTCGCGCCCGTTTTT
Organism: Przewalskia tangutica; assembly: GCA_029844215.1. Lineage (NCBI taxonomy): Eukaryota > Viridiplantae > Streptophyta > Magnoliopsida > Solanales > Solanaceae > Przewalskia > Przewalskia tangutica. The sequence goes on along the minus strand of CM056739.1, from coordinate 9,496,477 downwards.
GACCTCGGGGTCTGAACGGTATCCGCAGCGTTGCTCTTTGGCGCGGTTTCCTGGATGGAGCAATAATGCTAATTTTGAGGAGTCGCCACCTAATTAGTTAAGCGAATTAGGACACTTGATTTATTGCAATAAAAATACTGCAATTAATCTCCATTTAATGGTCTGCGAAATTAATGAGATTCTGGATCAGTGTTCTTTATTATCCTAAAGGGAAAGAGTTAGGCATCCTTTAAGATCCGCTAACTTGCGGTTATTCGTTCAAACCTAGGTTAATTATTTATTGCCTTTTTATTCTACATATTTTAAGCAGTTTTCATAATTTACAATTACAATGGAATGCAATACAGAATAATAAAGCTAAAATCGAATAAAACTTCGGGACATCTTTTAGCCCTTTTTAGGCCATCTGCACAAGATGGTCTCCGGGTACCTGCATAAACACTTAGTAAAAGTGTTTGTAATAGAATAAATAATTTTAAAGCAATGACAAGAATTAATAAGTAAAGCCAAAAAATAAATCCATCTTTTGTACAGGGGAGGCCTTGGAAATCAGACGGAGATTCCTTCATCGGCCAATATTGTTAGAAACAAATAAAATAAATAAAACTTTCGAATCCACGCCAAAACAGTAATAGTTTTAAACACGGAGGGCTCAGATATATAAATTAAAGTGGGGTATCCTAAACAAGTCCGGCTGTGAAAATTCGCCCCGCCAGCGCATGTTGGTTATCATGTGTAAGTAGAAGAAATCATCAAAGCCCAGAAAGCTTTATTTTATTTTATTTTCCGTCTTTGCAACTGTGGAGACCTCAAAAATCGACGGATAACGTTTTCATTGGCCATGTGTAGTATCTGTTCAAAATCAGTTTAATAAAATGAAAAAGGGGCAAAATCGCCCAAAATCAGTAACGAAATCAGCCAACAAATAACCGAAAATCAGTAGCAACAATGGCCTAAAATCAGTAACCAAATAGCCGAAAATCAGTCCAAATAGCCGAAAATTATTCCAGCAACAATGTCAAAATCAGTCCAGCAGTAATCCAAACCAGTCCAATAGCGATAGAGACAATGGCCAAACAAACAAAGGAACAAGGCGGTCAAAATAGCCCAGAACAACAATCGAATTCGGGAAGGTCGCCGGAAATCTCAGAATATTCCTCAAAAATCAGAAATCAGTCTAAAACACCACTAACAACAGATTTACCCAAACAGTAAGCGAACAAGGTCGCCGAAATTCCGACCAGACAAAATAACTAAAAAAACGGTCCAGTTAACCAAGATATGCAGCAGATACTGAATCGAAGCCAAACCATGGTCGTCGGATGCACAAAACCAAATCAGTCCACAATAACAGTATGCACAGATCGAACGTAAAGCCGAACAAAAGCCAAAAGAATCAGTCCAAACGAATCTACATGATAACAAAGAAAAATAGAAACAAACAGCGGGCAGCGACAGGCGACGAGCAGCGGGAATGATGGTTCAGTGGTCGACGTTGGTAGGGGGTTCGATGGTGTGGTGTTTCACCGGTGATGGCGTGGACGGGAGATTCAGTGGGTAGTGGTGTGTCGGTTGTGGTGGTTCGATGTGGATGGTTCGCCGGAGCTTGAAGCTCCGGCGATGGGGCTGCAGGAGTGCGTGTGTGTGGGTGACTGGTTGGTGTTCGACTGGCTAAGGGTGTAGGATGAGGTCGACGGGGTGTTGGTGCTCACAGTGGTGGTGGGCGACGGGTAGAGGGTGCGACGAGAGAGACTGGGAGTGGGCTGATGTTGATGTTGGGTGAAGCAAAAATAAAGAGGGGAATGGCTTATGATATGCGACTGATGTTTTTTTTCAAAAGGAGGGGTAATGTTTTATTTATAGGGGTATTTAGGTTTAAGGTTTGGGTTTGTTTTGGGGAGGAAATGAAAAGTGGTATTTGATTTTTAGATGGGATAATAAAAGGATGTTGGATTAAATTAAAAAATAAAAAGGGTGTTGGATTGGACTGATCAGGATTGTGCCTCAGACTGGACTGGTTTGACAAAATGCAAAACGAGTTAATTATTTAAAAGAAAAGTTACTTAAAAAGATGCAAAATTATTAAAATGCAAATGCCGATGCAATAATAATAAAATACAATATTTAATAAATGTTTAATGTCTAATTAAAAATTAAAACGGGATGTTAATTAATTATTTAAAAAGATGCAAATATTATTAAAATAAACGACTGTGTAATAATAATAGAAACATAATATTAACAAAAACATAATGCTTAATTTAAAATAAAAAGATAAAAATGCAAAAAATGATGATTAAAATGCGGTGTCCTAAAACACATAAAATTACAATAAATATACGAAAAACGAGTCAAAATTGACTGTCAACAATAAGCTGGTGTGAATAAAATCTTTACATAATCTTCCAGTAGATATAATCGAATAAGTATATGCCTCTCCTCCATTAATCCTATTGTAGCAATTCCTTTGCTCTCACATTGTATTCGTATTACTCTCCTCAATTCCCGGATGTCAATGTTATCATAAGAAAATTATGAAACTGCAATTTTTGTAGTCTCTGCATGTGTGCATATATATAAAATCCTAGAGTGATTATATATTTAGTGAATCTTTATAATTTATGTTTTAAGTTATATTTACATATTTAATTTAATGACAGACACCATTACAATCGGGTGGTACCGAGTGTAGATATTATGTTATGCGTTTTATGAAAGAGTTGATGCTAGATTCAAACATTACATTTTTTTGTGTGGTTTATAGTTCTATGACAAACGCATGTACTCCCAAGAGGAACTTGATGATGTTCGTGTAGAGTGGAAATTGCATTTTTCAAAGATACTAGCCGAGACGGAAGTTGATAAATTAAATGCGGGTAAAAACCGTCAGACATTATGTGACCTTTGTGTGACGGGTAATAACCGTCATCCTTTTGTGACATTTGTGTGACGGGTAAAAACCATCACACAATGTGTGACGGTTCCAGAACGGTCATTCTTTTGTGACAGTGGCAAATGTGACACTTACATGAACCGTCATCTTAGGAGTCAGATGACGATTTTTACCCGTCACCGTAGGGTATTTTTCTTGTAGTGAGTGATGATAAAAATGAAGAAGATGAAGGAGATCAAGAAGAAAAATCACAAGCAATGTTGGCAGCAGTGTTCGAACATTCACTGTATGACAATGAAGATGTTGTTGAAAATGATGTCACAACACTTGTGATAATATTGGATACATCATCTGAAATCCCAGCAACCACAGAAAGGTATGCATATTTTGACTATTCTGATGTTAATTATTTTAGTAGTTTAATTTCTTCATGTGAAGCTGTAAATTTGGAACTAGTTGATCCTAAAGATGAAGTGATTAAGGAATTACAAGATCTTTGTAAAGACTCGATCACAGAATCTGAACAACTAGATTTAAAAGCAAAGTCTTTGGCTCTTAATAAAAACAATCTTAAAGAACTATTAACCGATTAGAGGTAGCACTTACCAAGAAAGACCTAGAACTTGGAAAGATCCGTGCAAGATTGAATTTAGCTGAGACCACATTCCAAAGGCTCAACACGGGAACCTCCAAGTTGGATGAGATTCTAAACATCACCAAACCGACACAGGCTGGTCTTGGGTATCAATCACCACATAGACCAAACTCCTCTTAGATCTATAGTAAAGGTGAGAAGATAAAGTTTATTAGAGAAACAAACATGCTGATAATAACTCATATAATACTAAGGATAGGTTGAGGTTTGTATGCAGCTACTGTAAGAAGTTAGGTCATCTAATGCCCTATTGCTACAAACTTCAAAACTCCGTGCTCAGATCGCTGCCTAAGATATCATCACCACTATTGTCCAATATTGCTAACAACATTCAAAGAAATCAGGCTGAGAACAGAAAGAAGAAGAGTGTTGAAAAAGTGTGGGTACCTAAGCTAAACCTACGTTGTAATGTGTGCATAACAGCTCTACGTACTAACATTACAGGATCTTGGTATTTCGATAGTGGTTGTTCACGACACATGACATGTACCAAAAGCTTACTGAAGGATTATGATGCATTCAACGGAGGATACGTGACCTTTGGTGGGGGAAACAAGAGTAGGATAATTGGTAGAGGAACCCTTAACGTTCCTGACGTACCAGCCTTGAAGAATATTCTTCAAGTAGAAGGCTTAATGGCTAATCTACTTGGCATAAGTCATCTATGTGATGATGATTGTCGCGCCCGTTTTTTATCCGGAGCCTCGAACGTTGCTGCAACGTTGCTTGGGTGATTCATGAATTAAATCACTGTTTAAGGAGTTGCCACCTAATTGTTATAGTGAACTAGGACACTTTTTAAATAGCATTAAATGCTACAAATGATCTCCATCTACTGGTCTGCGAAACTTATGAGATTCTAGGTAAGAGTTCTTTATTATCCTAAAGGGAAGGGGTTAGACATCCTCTAAGATCCGCTAATTTGCGGTTGTTCGGTCAAACCTAGGTTAATTATTGTATTAAAAAAATGCATGTTTTGAAAGTATAAAGTTAAGAAAAGATGTTGAAAATATTTATTGGAAAGATGTATATATTTTGATAAACTGCATGAGGTTTACATTAAAAATGTATGGAAAATGGTTTGTTTGAAAAATCATATGTTGTGTATAAAGTTTTATGAAAATATGCACTTGTAAGACATTATTAAAAATGCATGCTTTAGAGATATGAAAAATAATTTTTTCGTTTTAAGCTACCCTCCTCTTTAATCTATCGGTCTTAAGTCTACCTATTCTACATATTTCAATATCCATTATAAGATTACATATCACAACAAAGGGAAATGAAATGACGAAATTAAGAATAAAAATAAAAGAGAGCGACGTAGGGCAGATGATATTGTCATCCGACCCATTTTGGTTTAGGAATTTCGAAGCCGAGCAATACAAATGACATGGTGCGGATCCTCATTTTCGTTGTAGTTGTATTGAGTCTTATAATGAAACTCTTCGTGTCTCCCAATGCATTTCACGTAAAATAAAGAGAGATGAGGATTAGTATACACTACTACAGATTTCAGCTTGTGTAACACTATTTTGATAGCGCTTTTACAAAGCGTTATCTAAGTAACAACTTGCATAACGCTTTTTTAAATTTTCAAATAAAAAAAATCTAACAAAAAATACAGCCATAGCGCTTTGCGGAAATTTTAATCGAAGCGCTATGCAAGTTACTCCTTGCATAACGCTTATTTAAATCGCTATCATAATTTGTGTTACCTAAGTAATTTATTAATGTAATAATATAAATATTCCCACTTAGATAGCGCTCGTGGAAGCGCTATTGAAGTAAGGAATTGCAAAATAATTAATTGGCATAATTTCTATAGTACATAGTACGCTATTTTGCACTTGTTGAGAGTGGCGATTTCCGTCGGTCAACAGTGATTACGGCGGAGAATCGTCGATTCTGGCCACCACAGGACTCCGTTGGAGATGAGACTTATACCATTAGTTTCGTCTCTTCAAGCCCGTCATATCCATCCCAACCACTCACGTCGATTCAACCTACATCGTCGGGAATTTCATATCGAAAAACACGCAGTTCTCCGATCTGCTCTTCGCGAATTCCGACGAACTCAGGCAACCTCAAGGTCCGAAGGTGGTACCAATAGCTTCGACATCACCTCCCCGTCATTTCTACACCAACCTCACTGCTCGATTCAACCTCTACAGTCAAATCTCCCAAATCGAAACCTACATAAACCCTAGCGCCGCCGACTGATTTTATGGCCACCTGGGCTTCAGCCGACGGTCGAGGGTGGTACCACTAGACTCACCAACATCTCACCAACATTTTGCACCCACTCTCCACCTTCAATTCATCCCCAGTCAACGAGTCGACCAAATACACCACTGTTGATGGCGGAATGGCCGCTGCAGTGACTGGGCAGCCTCCTCCTGAAAAAATGGTCAATTCTTTTGTTTTGTTTTTGTTGTTCGTTGTTATCGTTAATGATTGTGTCGTTGATTACTATGTGATCTTTCGACACAAGCAACATGGATTGCTTATCATCTATGTTGCCCGGTCTCTCCAAATTGATGCCGCATCCATATCATATCCTTAAAAACTGCACACCTTGAAAGATTTGACACGCACCCTTTGACATTTTTGAAGAGTCCGAGAAAAATAACATATTATAAGTTCCTATTAACCAGTGTTATTTGTGGATATGATATACAGAGTTTCCATTTGAATTTCGAGCTTTAGAAGTAGCACTATAAGGAGTATGCAGTTACCTTGACTCTCAGACACGAGAACTAGAGACTGCTGCTTATCCGACTTTAGATGAGCTCACCTCCAAGGTAACATACTAAACCAATATATTATAAGGTCATTTAAATACTAAGTGCCTAAACTATGCATTAATAATCTGCAAAAGAGTGCTAATCCTTTGAAGCTGGTCAAATTGTCTACCTAAATAATAGATAAAATTGGTTTGATTTTGAGATTATCTTGATTATTTTGCATTGAGTTGTTCTAATATCGTTAATCAGCTGTCGTGTCTGTTGCTCTTGAAAGTTATATCTACTTGGCACCATCGAATGTCCAACAAGTTTCTTTTGTTTGATAGGGTGACAGGTTATTCATCTATCGCGTGTGTAGATTAGTTTGTTTCTCAAGTTTTTCTTTTTCATTTGTGAAACAAATTACACGTATTTGCAGATTAGTAGTCGTAACCTGGATTGAGTGCGCAAACTGAAGAGTGCAATGACTAGGTTGACCAGTCGGGTTCAAAAAGTATTGTGTATATCTTTGTCTGAAGGGGGCATTGAAGTAATTGTGTCCATGTGTTATTGATGATGTTATGAAGAATAGAGGGGAGTTAGGGGAAGCTAGACGTTGTACAATCTTGTATAAAGTAAGTTGTCATTATTTGGGTCATTGTTCATACCCAACCATATTTGTATGAGGTTATTTGTGTAAGTATGTTTATTTGTTGGACGTTTATATTCTAACTATGTTTTTGCAACATCTATGTTTTGCAGTTTGTTCATAGTTCACTACTCAAAGTTTATCCTACAAGCAAAATGAAGAATTTTTGAATTAATTGGGCAGACTACTTGTACAATCGATTTCTCAAAGAAAAAATTGAAGGTTGAAGCTATTAGTTAGTATTTTGATATAATTGTTGACTATGTCATACTGTTATTAGTTAATGATTGTAAGCTACTAATGATTGAGATACTATTTTAAATATATTATTATGTTTTATACGAATGATTATATTATATTATATTTTGAATGAGTATTCTTTTTGATATCTTTTTGCTATTTTATTTATTAGGTGAAAAAACAGGGGGGAAAAATAGGTACCAAAACAATAATAAAAAAGTAAAAAAAAACAGATAAAAATAATTGGATAGCGCTTTTTTAAGCGCTATGCAAACTAGTATCTTCAAAATAGAAATATAACTTGCATAGCGCATTTTTTGTGCTAACTGAGAAAAGCGCTATGATAGTAGTAAGCTTGCAGGGGGCTTTTTTAAGCGTTATCTAAGCTACCATAGCGGTAGCTTAGATAGTGTTTAAAAGCGCTATGCAAGCACAATTGTGTAGTAGTGATATGCCCAAACCTTATAGAATAATACAAATGAATGAGGTATTCATTAAAACACATATGGATAGAACTGACAAGGAATGACAGAGAAATGAGATACTACTTTTAACATAAGACAAAAATTCGTTAAGAAGAGCATTAGTGAGTAGTGACCCTATCCCATAAATTTTTAACATAAGATGCATATTCTTGTTGTTTTATATGTTAACAAGGTACGTTTATTTGACATTAAGAGCTAGTAGTGAATGCAGTTATGTTATTATTAAAGAAATGATGTTTTCTTGAAGTAAAATAGCAGCAAGCAAGTGCTGGATTACATATAATAGAGAGAGAGAGCAGATCATATACAATTTCCAGTTTACACCAAAAGGATAAAAGTGTTAAAAACATCACAAAGAGCATTACAACTATTCGGACCACCAATTACTCATAATATGAAATATACTTAAACGAGCACATTTTATATATAAATACAGCAGCAAAATAGCCAGAAATCAACAGCGAAATGACCCAAATCAGTCCGACAAAATGGCCAAAAAAATCAGTAGCAAAATGACAAAAATTCATTACTAGGCACAAATTAACCTCAAGTGGTATCATAAGCATAAGGAGACACTAATTCAGCTAAACATGGATCTTAACCTTATCATATAAACATTATAACTAAAAAAGTCCACACATATTTAAATAAACCTTAAGTTAACAATATTAGGTATTAGATTAGATGGTATACATCAGAACAATAAGATCTGGAGGGAATATGCTTCAAGAAATATCCTATACTTTAACTCCCAGAATTACAGAGGAGATTATTTAGCAACATGTAGCCAATTTATGCATATCCTATACCTATTCATCAAGCAAGGCAGGGCAGATAGTAGTCAATCAATATCAATACACATAGGAACTAGGTAAGTTCAAACAAGACTTAGGGACATGGAGTATCTCATGACACAGTTCACAACATGTCAAGCAAGTATCATTTGGTAGTCATACATGATTAGCTTCACCTTAGGCTAGCAAGACAAACATTCTTCTAACGTATCACACAAAAATATGAGAACTAGATGATTTTATATAATCTAAAATACTTAAACAGTGGTTCAATAAACAATACGTGAATTATCTGAACATGTTCAACAATGACTTGAACATGCTCAAACAGTAATTAACTTAGCTAATCATGCTTAGTAATCAATTTAACGAGTATAAACAAATTTAATAATGAACACTAATAATATCTACTTTAATGAAACATGCTTAATACCCAGTATAACGATCTTGAACAGTCATAATATGACTATACATATTTAATAACTAATCTAATTGATTCAAACGACAATTAATGGACATATCAGGCATATTAAACTAGAAATTAAAAGGGAAAGGAATTACCTTCTTCGGGTAGCGAACCGATGCGTGTTTCGAATCGTCAATTCTGCTCGGAGGTGTTTTGTTTCTGTTTATGCGATAAAAGGCATAAAAGTTTAGGAATTTTTGTAGCTTTCCTAACTAAGACTAAGGGTAAAAGAAAGACTGTCTTTCTGATTTTGTAATAATTTAAAATAATAAGAATCTCACTCTATTTTCTGTTCTTGGCCCTTTTGAAGCCCCCTAATAAAAGATGGTATGTGAAATAAAGAGTAGAAAATCGGTGTTCCCTTTTTCTTTTTTTGTTCTTGGCTTTGAAAAACCAGAATCTTTTTTTAACACAACCAGAGGGTTGTATTTATAGCCAAGAATTTAACAGCTATAATTCGAATTTCGAATTCAAAGCAAAAGGAAAGGTGACCGTTTTGACATCGAGAAAGACAACTGAAAAAGGGTCTCCCTTTTGCCTGCTTTTCAGAGTGATTGGAAAGGGTGCATGTTTGTTTGAATGGCAAAAGGGATGTGTGAAGGTGATTGAGGTTTGTTTGCTGGATAAAAGGGATATGAAGGTGATGGGTGATGGTATAGCTTCTGCCATAGCTATGTTAGGGGTGAGGGATAAAGAAGGCGATTATCCGGTGAAAATGACGATGGACTGCTGGTTTTGGAAAGGTCGTCGTTGGATTATGGTTTGGTTACTGGTTTTTTTGGGTATTTAGTTGGGGGCTGATATTAGGGGTGTTATCGGTCCGGTCCGGACCGTTAAGAATTATTCGGGTCGGGTTCTGGGGGACGATTTTTTTTTTTTAAAATTGAATTTCCAATATTAAAATTGACATTCTCGGACACGTTACCACAAAATTTGGACGTTGAAATCTATTGTATATCGCAAGATATTTAGCTTTGAAAAGGGAAAGAACGTAACGATTTGGGGGAAAAGTGATATTGATTGGCAAGACGAATGTTTTTTGAGAAATCGACTCCTCCAAACTGATTTTGCAGTTTGTCCCGCCATGTCTCGGAAAAATACGCGAAATAATTTTTTTAAGGTGAAACGGACGTCCGAGCGCAGAGTTATGACTATTTAAAGTTTCACCAATTTACAACTAATTAGGGATGGTAGGGTGGAAGGAGGGGTGGTAGGAGGACTAGGCGGGGTGGAGTGGAGCACCTTGGTGAAATTTGGTGAAGGGGTGGTGAGGGTGGTGGGGTGTTAGGGTATTTCTGGGTTCTGGTCCGGTCTTATCGATCCAGGTAATTTTTTGGTACTCGTATCCGAACCGTTTACTTTTCGGTCTGAGTATCGATCTGGATTACCGGTCCGGTTCTCGAATAATTACCAGGAGTATCCGGACCGCTAACAGCCCTAGTTGATATAGGTGTGTGGGTCGGGTATTGGGATAATAGGTTGCTGGGCTGACTATTGGGAATGTTTTGGGTAGAGATTAAGGTTTAAGATTAATTCATTAAAACATGCTTCTTTATCCTAATTAATTCCAAAAGTGCACACATAAAATTATGATGTCAGTGATTTAATATAAGTAATTAGTTTAAGTAGAAAATATAATATTCATATAAAAATGATTAATTTGGTAATTGATGAAAATATCAAGAGAAAATCAAATCATCAATACCGATGCCGAGATATTAAAATTTTGCTTATATATAAATCATAAAACATAATTCCCGATATTTTAAAATTATGTTGTATTTAGTGAAAATATTAAAATTATTTATTTTGGGAATTTTTAAGACTAAGAAACATAGCAAAATTAATTGAAGATAAAATGACGATCTGAATGAAATGTTCAGTAAAGAGGGGACAAAATTGGGTGTCAACAATGACCTCGAGGTAAAATTCAACAAACGTGAATGTAGGGTTACAAATTCTGTCAATAAATATGTTTTGTCAGGTGTTCGAACTGGAGACAATTTCTATCTCATCGGTGGACAAGAATTATGCAATTCTGCGAAGATCAGTGACACAACACTCTGGCATCAGAAGTTGGGACACGTCAATTATCGCAACTTGAAGATTAATCTCTTATGAAGTAGTTAAAAGCATTCCAAAGATGAACCCAAAGGATAAGATAGTGTGCGAAGATTGTTTAAGAGGTAAGCAGACTCGTGTTCCCCATAATGTTGTCCAACACGACGGACAACACTCAGGTACGTCTCATTTCTTTCAATTAGTACATATGGATCTCATGGGTCCTATTGAAGTAAACAACCTAGGGAGTATGATATATTCCTTTGTAATAGTAGATATTTTTTCCAGATATACATGGATTTATTTTCTAAAAGAAAAATCACAAACTTTTGACATGTTTAAAGTACTATACTCTAGGGTTAGGAACCTGTTTTGTTCTCCCATTTTTCGGATCAGATCCGACCATAAAAAGGAATTTGAGAATCAATCTTTTGCTAAATTTTGCGAAAAGAAAGGTATATTCCATGAATTCTCAGCACCTAAAACCCCTCAACAGAATAGAGTAGCAGAGAGGAAGAACAGAACATTGCAAGAAATGGCTAGAGTAATGTTAAGTTCCAAACAATTGTCAAAAACGTTTTTGGGAAGAAGCTTTAAACACTGCATGTCATATCACTAATATAGTTTTTTTAAGGCCATGTACCAGAATGACTCCCTATGAACTTTTAAATGGAAAGAAACCAACTCTGCGTTACTTTCATATATTTGGGTGTGTATGCTACATTTTAAATGAGAGAGACCAATTGACAAAATTCGACTCAAAAAGTGATAAAGGGATATTTATTGGCTATTCATAGAATAATTGTGCTTACTGGATATACAATATGAGGACTAAGACCATACATGAGTCTATCAATGTAATTTTTTATGATCGTATGGATATCACTGGTAAGCCATCAGAAAATAACATTGTGGTTACAGTAGAAAAAAAAACAAACTGAAGAAACATATGTTGTCCAAAATGTTGTCACAACATCAGAGGAAACATCTAAACTACGAGAATAGACCAGAGAGGTTGAAGTGGAGGAGGAGTTTGTAACTGAATTGCATGACCAAGTAAGACGAGACCCTCTATCAAGGATTAGAAGGAACCATCCACCTGACCAGGTGATAGAGAGAGTGTTTGAGAGAATGCGTACAAGAGAGAAAGAACCAATCAACTATCGCGAAATGATAAGGTATGTGCGTATGTCCACCATATACCAACATGTTAGTATTTCTTGTCTCATATATACTTTTGAACCAAAGAGCATTGAGAAAGCTTTAAAAGACAATTTTTAGATTCAAGCTATGCAAGAAGAGCTTGACCAATTCACCTGAAATGAAGTTTGGGACTTGGTTCGTTATCCTAACAACACAAATGTTATTAGAACCAAGTGTATTTGTAAGAACAAATCAGATTAATTAGGGACAGTTGTTCGGAACAAGGCTCGTCTTGTTGCTCAAGGCTACACAGGTTGAAGGAATTGACTACGACGAAACCTTCACACCCGTGGCTGGAATTGAGTCAATACGATTACTACTTGCTATTGCTTGCTACCTAAAAATTACCTGGCATCAAATGGATGTTAAATGAGCATTTCTGAATGGATATTTCGACGAGGAAGTCTATGTTAAACAACCAAAGGGATTTGAAGATCATTACCATCCACATCATGTATATAAGATTAAGACCTTGTATGGGTTAAAACAAGCCCCTCGTGCATGGTATGGTCATCTAACAAACTTTCTTATTGACTTTGGTTTTATCCATGGAGAAGCTGATAGAACTTTGTTTATCAAAGGACACGGTGTATATATAGTGATTGCTCAAATCTATGTTGACGACATTGTTTTCGGATCAACTTCAAAATCATATTTGAAGTCATTTGTGGAAGCCATGTCAACAACGTTTGAAATGAGCATAATAGGGGAACTAATTTTTTTCTTAGGCCTGCAGATAAAACAGACTAAATATGTGATCTTTGTATCTCAAAACAAGTATGCCAAGAATCTGATTAAGAAGTTTGGATTTGAAAATGCAAAACATATAAAAACACCAATGGGATCTACACAACAGGTATGCAAAGACGATGTTGTCCAGAATGTTGACTCAATATTGTACCAATCAATGATAGGTCGTCTTTTATATCTTACTGCTAGTCACCCTGACATTATGTTTAGCGTGTGTGTTTGTGCTAGGTTCCAAGCTTGTCCCAAATTGTCCCACCTGAATGTCGTAAAACTAGTCATTAGATATGTCTCAGGCACAAGTGAATTGGGTATTTGGTACACCAAGGATACTAATCCTAACCTAATAGGGTATAGTGACTCAGATTGGGCCAGTGATCTAGATGATAGAAAAAGCACTAGCGGTGGTTGTTTCTATTTAGGCAAAATTAGTTTCATGGTGTAGTCGGAAACAAAACCGTGTCTTCCTTTCGACTGCCGAATCTGAATATGTGGCAGCCGGAAGTTGTTGTGTTAAATTGTTTTGGCTACGACACATACTATATGACTATGGCCTATCAAGCAATTCTATGATTTTGTACTGTGATAATCTAAGTGTTATTAATATTTCCAAAAATCATGTTCAGCATTCGCGTACCAAACACATAGATATACGACATCATTTTTAAGAGACTTAATTGAAAAACAACTAGTTCAGATTGAACATGTTGATACACTTCACCAACTAGCTGACATTTTTACCAAAGCTTTAGATCATGAGAGATTTTCTAGTTTGAAGAAATCTCTTAGTCTATGTTTTCTTTAAAATAAGGCAGTATAGGTAGATGTTGTCCTAAATGTTGTCTCAACATTCTGGGTAACATTTATTGTTTTGTCAATATACATGAGAAATATTGTAGTATTGTGCATATGTTTGATCAACCGAGTATGATTCCAGAAGGACAAGGTTTGAAAATGATATTGTTCTCTGCGATGGTATATATAAATCAATTATATATATAACATAAAAAATGAGTATCATAAGAAGGAAAAGCCTCTACATTAGATTTGGATGTACTACAAAAAGAGCAAAGCTCTAAAAAGGGGTACCGTTCCTAATTTATAGGAGTACCATGTGCTTCAAAGAAGGTTGAAAATACCTCAAAAATTATTTTCATTTTTGTTTTATACATAAAAGAATTTTGTATGTGTTCAACTAAGTTGATTAAGGTCACGATGGAAAAATGTACATTGGTCCAGGGGTCAGTCTCATAAGGAATATATACATAATGTCTAATATAAATGTCAAATTCGGAAGTCCTTAAAGTGTCATATTACTTGTGTTGTTCAAACTGTTGCCAACATTACTAACAACATCACCATCCAATATGTTGATCATTATGTTCAAATTTAGTTTTTCTATTTTTATGCCTTATTTATTTTTTTTGGAATTTATATTCATATTGTTTAAAAATTCCATTAAATTGGATATTGATAGTTGTTTAAATTCCAAATAATTGGGTGATGTTGCGTGCTATGTTATCCCTTTATTGTAGGTATGAAGAGATTCAATTAATCTACACTACCTAAGTTTAAGGGGGAGTCCAATGGAATGTGTATAAGTCTTGCCATAATTATGAAACACCCCACTTGTCTTTGACTAGTCCCATCAAATCACCACTGATTCAATCAATGGAAGCCCAAGGATCAAAAATACCTTTTCCAAATCAAATATTCCATAGTACCCCAAACTCTCCCAAACCCTCTCCTATGTCCATTTCTCCGAAATCTTCAACAACTTCTTCCAATGTTAGGCATATTTTATATACAATTTTTGAGTCATTTTTAATTAGTATTTTACTCATTTCGTTTGTGTTTAGTATAATATTAGGTCTGTTTTTTTTTTGAGTCACAGCGGTCCTAAATGGAGAAATGACAAAAAGAAGATGAAATAAGCTTAATTGAGGTGTAATTGCACAAGAAAAGGCCAAGAAATGAAGTCTAAGAAGTCCCGAAAAGTATAGAAGAAATCTGACGAAGTTCGGATGCCAAAAATGACGAAAAACTGAAAACCGAGCCAGGAGACGTTGCAGGCGCCCAAACTTCTGCGAGGCTACAGGATTTCAGGAGCCGCGAAGACACCCAGCAGGGCCGCGGCGTCGAGGCGGGTCTGCGCGAGAAAAGTTTGATTTTTCCGATTTTTTGAAGGGCAAAAGGGTCCAAAACGTGATTTTTCTCAGATATAAAACCCCTAAACACTAACCTTATTCATTCATTTGGATCTTACATCTCACATCATACTTTTGAGAGGAAAAAGAGGATACAACACAAGATTGGAGACAACTTTGGTTCAAGTTTCTTTTCTTTTCTTTGTTTTTATTTCAGTTTATGTTGGTTTGTATTAGTTCTTGACACGACAATGTTTATGAGCTAATTACTTTATTAGGGCTTTCCTATTGAATCACTTGAACCTCTATTTCATTAATTAATGCATTAGGTTGATTTCTTCTTCGCTTGATTAAGATTTATTCAATATTGATATGAATGTTTGATAGTTAACTGACCATTAATTATCATAATCTATATGATTTCGAATCAAGAACCGAGAGGAGAGATTTGGATATGCTGTAATTGAATAGACATAGGTTAAAATCGCGGACGAAAGCACCTCGATACTTGTGTAGCATTATAGGTTATTGTTCTTAATCCTCCTATGTGGTAAATCCTATCATAGAAATATAGAAGGGTTTTGCACTGGGGTTGAGCGATTATATATCTTAACCGGAATATAAGACATTCTAGTTAACCGCTATCTTAACGTAGAAGAAGAAGTCATTCTAGTTGCATTAGGGATTGAAAAGAGTGGATAGTCGAGGATATTGGAAGCCATAATTCCTTCATAACTGATTTAAACCAAAGTATTATAATAATTAGTTTATTTTCTGCACTTAGCCTTAATTATTAGATAAAAATACAATCAACTTATCATTTTCCAAATAGATAACCTAGAATAGATGTTCGGTAAATAGAAACCAGTCTCTGAGGACGATAAACTCGGTCTTACAAGACTATATTACTTGTAACGATACGTACACTTGTGTGAGCAATTAGAAATCGCCCAACAAGTTTTGGAGCCGTTGTCGGGGACTGGCGTACTTTTAATATCGAACTATCTAATCTTATTTCTAATTTGGTTTGTATATATTTGGTTATGTTATTTTATTTCTAATTTGGTTGCTCCAGGAACAAGTTTCTAACTTGTTCTGTGAGCATTTTATCACTGTTTGTTGTTTTTCTTATTTTGTAGGTAAAAAAATAGGACACATGAACTACTACTACTATCAGGGGCAGTGGAATCATAAACAACAGCCTAACCCACAGGTTCCACAGGAAGATCAAAATGAGTTGCAAGCAACCATACTCAGGCTCAGCAAGTGTCAGACTCAGTTAATGGCTGAGACAAGGGTGTCCTTCACAAATAGGGCAGCTGATGGATATTGTGATCAATGTATTGCAAGAAAATATGCCTAGCGACACAGTTGTGGGGAGTGATGAGCATAGTGAAGAACCTGAACCACAACAAGCTGTTGAAAATAATGAGGAATTGAGAGAGATAGTTGGTGTAGAGAAAAAAGAGGTTACTGAGATCCAATTGTTCACCTTTTTTGATTCCTTGGAACTTCTCTTTCCTATCCTCGTTGCAGAAAAGACACCACCAACTAGCATTGATGAACCCCAACCAGAAAGTCCATACCCTCAAGGGCACCCCCAAAAGTTGAAAGATGTAGAGAGTTTCACTGATCCCTACATTACAGAGAGCCTAGAAGACAAGTTTGCCTTGTGTAATTGGGGGATAATCTTAGATCTGAGGCCCTTGTTTGGTGAAATTGTTGTAGGTGGAGTGAGACCTGCAACAATAAATGTGCGGATTGCAAGCCGTTCGCAGAAGGGTCCACTGGGCACTAGTAAGGATTAACTGTGTCCGGCTAAAAGACGTTAAAGACAATGCTTGTTGGGATGCAACCCAATATTTATTAATTATGTTAGTTTGATTTTCTGTTTTAGTTTGTTTTATTTTGTCTTGAACAGTCTCACAGTCTTGGTTTCTTGTCTTGTATTTTTGGATGACAAGTGGACTGGAAGCTAACTCTGAGGAAAAAAGTATCAAAAATGTTGAATTCTGAAAACTATGCAAATTCCAGAATTTTCCCTCCCAGAATTATAGTGCTGCGGCGCCAGAACCTCAAAGAACATTCTCGTCGACAGCGCCGTGGCGCCCACATGCAGGGCCGCGGCGCCAGAAGTTCTGAAACTTCAGAGATCCCAAATGATGTGCAATTTATAGAATCTCATCCCAGACCTCCGTTATGATCGTTGTGTTGTGTCAGTAAGTTGTCCCTTATTTTTAGTCTTCATACATTAGTGACAATGTGTCATTTAAGTTTGGGGGGACTTAGTTTGTTTTGTGTGTCTGTTTTTGAGTCTTTTTGATTTGTCTTTGTGTTGTTCCATGTGTTTTTGAGTCATAATTATTTTTATGGATCATGCATATTGTAGTTGCTAAAGATATTGAGTGGATAAAGTGGGATAATGTAATGGAATTGAAAGCAACAATTTGTGTGCTTAAGTTAGATGTGCCAAAAATTCATGACATCTAATTCTTTGGGATATTTGTGCTTAGCTTATGTGTGTCAGTTGTGGAAAGAAATGTTGAAAAATGTCTAGAAATTTGTTTGCTTGTTATTTGAGGCGAAATAGTTAAGATGTACATGTTTAGGGAGATGATTCATGCATTTCTTTGATAGCCCTTCTAACCATTCACTACCTACCCTGACATAAATTGTATCCGTAGTCAGCCCCTTTAAGCCTAAAATAATTTATTTCTTTGACACCCTATGATTCCCTTGTGTGCCATAAGCAGTAATTGATAATTGGAATGAAGAAGTGTGAAAAAAGAAAACAAAAGGAGAGTGAAAAATTGATGCACCCCAATGAAAATAATGTAAAAGCTTAAGTTTGAGGGTGCCTATGTGAATTTGCTTCATGCTCTCAAAAAGAGAAGAAGGGAATGATAGGTATGAACTGAAAAAAATATCAAAAAGAATGACACAAAGGTTAAATGAGAAAAAGCGCTTATGGTACGTAAATTGAGCCTAAATACCTAATATTACCTACCCATGCCTAAGCCTACATTACAACCCTGAAAAGTCCTGAAGATCTCTAATATGTATGTCTATGATTAGTGGAGAATAGCAAGTAAACATGTCTATAACATTTTGGGAAAGATTGAATGAAACTGACATGCATAGGTTATGTGTTTGTATTTCAGTGATTATAATCCAAGTGAATTTGCGAAATATCTAACTTGAAACTCTAGATTGCTAATTATTCATGCTATATATGTTCTAACATATTATCTCATCTTTCATCCATGATTTTGAAAGAGCATTGCTATAACTATTTGATTCATTTTATTGAGTTTTTTATTTGATTTTGTTTTCATTTTTATTTTTTTCTTTACTCGAGGGTGAGTAAAGGTTAAGTTTGGGGGGTTTGTTAGGAATATTTTATATATACTTTTTGAGTCATTTTTAGTTAGTATTTTACTCATTTCGTTTGTGTTTAGTATAGTATTATGTCTGTTTTTCTTTCTTTTGAGTCATAGAAGTCCTAAATGCAGAAATGGTAAAAAGAAGATTAAATGAACTTAATTGAGGTGTAATTGCACAAGAAAAGACCAAGTAATGAAGTCTAAGAAGTCTCGGGAAGTACAAAAGAAATCTGACGAAGTCCAGATGACAAAAATGATGAAAAACCAAAAACCGAGCCAGGAGACGTTGCAGGCGCCCAAACTTCTGCGAGGATACAGGATTTCAGGAGCCGCGGCGCCGAGCCGGGTCTGTGCGAGAAAAGTTTGATTTTTCCGATTTTTTGAAGGACAAGGGTCCAAAACGTGATTTTTCTCAGATATAAAACCCCTAAACCCTAACCTTATTCATTCATCTGGGATATTACATCTCACATCATACTTTGTAGAGGAAAAAGAGGCTACAACACAAGATTTGAGACAACTTTGGTTCAAGTTTCTTTTCTTTGTTTTTATTTCAGTTTATGTTGGTTTATATTAGTTCTTGATACGAAAATGTTTAGGAGCTAATTACTTTATTAGGGCTTTCCTATTGAATCACTTGAACCTCTATTTCATGAATTAATGCATTAGTTTGATTTCTTCTTCGCTTGATTAAGATTTATTCAATATTGGTATGAATGTTTGATAGTTAACTGGTCATTAATTATCATAATCTATATGATTTCGAATCAAGAACCGAGAGGAGATATTTGGATATGCTGTAATTGAATAGACATAGGTTAAAATCACAGACGAAAGTACCCCGATACTTGTGCAGCATTATAGGTTATTGTTCTTAATCATCCTATGTGGTAAATCCTATCATAGAAATATAGAAGGGTTCTGCACTAGGGTTGAGCGATTATATATCCTAACCGGAATATAAGATAGTCTAGTTAACCGCTATCTTAACGTAGAAGAAGAAGTCATTCTAGTTGCATTAGGGATTGAAAAGAGTGGATAGTCGAGGATATTGGAAGCCATAATACCTTCATAACTGATTTAAACCAAAGTATTATCATAATTAGTTTATTTTCTGCAATTACTTAGCCTTAGTTATTAGATAAAAATACAATCAACTTATCGTTCGCCAAATAGATAACCTAGAATAGATGTTCGGTAATTAGAAACCAGTCTCTGAGGACGATAAACTCGGTCTTACAAGACTATATTACTTGTAACGATACGTACACTTGTGTGAGCAATTGGAAATCGCCCAACAAGTTTTGGCGTCGTTGCCGGGGACTGGCGTACTTTTAATATCGAACTATCTAATCTTATTTCTAATTTGGTTTGTATATATTTGGTTATGTTATTTTATTTCTAATTTGGTTGCTCCAGGAACAAGTTCTAACTTGTTCTGCGAACATTTTTTTTATCACAGTTTGTTGTTTTTCTTATTTTGTAGGTAAAAAAATAACAGGACACATAGACTACTACTACTATCAGGGGCAGTGGAATCATCAACAACAGCCTAACTCACAGGTTCCACAGAAAGATCAAAATGAGTTGCAAGCAACCATACTCAGGCTCACCAAGTGCCAGACTCAGTTAATGGCTGAGACAAGGGTGTCCTTCACAAATTTGGAGACACAAATAGGGCAGCTGATGGATATTGTGATCAATGTATTGCAAGAAAATATGCCTAGCGACACAGTTGTGGGGAGTGATAAGCATAGTGAAGAACCTGAACCACAACAAGCTGTTGAGAATAATGAGGAATTGAGAGAGATAGTTGGTGTAGAGAAAAAAGAGGTTACTGAGATCCAATTGTTCACCTTTTTTGATTCCTTGGAACTTCTCTTTTCTATACCCGTTGCAGAAAAGACACCACCAACTAGCATTGCTGAGCCCCACCCAGAAAGTCCATACCCTCAAGGGCACCTCCTAAAGTTGAAAGATGTAGGGAGTTTCATTGATCCCTACATTACAGAGAGCCTAGAAGACAAGCCTGCCTTGTGTAATTGGGGGATAATCTTAGATCTGAGGCCCTTGTTTGGTGAAATTGTTGTAGGTGGAGTGAGACATGCAACAATAACTGTGCGGATTGCATGTCGTTCGCAGAAGGGTCCACTGGGCACTAGTAAGGAGTAACTGCGTCCGGCTAAAAGACGTTAAAGACAACGCTTGTCGGGAGGCAACCCAATATTTATTAATTATGTTAGTTTGATTTTCTGTTTTAGTTTGTTTTATTTTGTCTTGAACAGTCTCACGGTCTTGGTTTCTTGTCTTGTGTTTTTGGATGACAGATGGACTGGAAGCTAACTCTGATGAAGAAGGTGTCAAAAATGTTGAAATTCTGAAAAATGGTGCAAATTCCAGAATTTTCCCTCCCAGAATTACAGGGCCGCGACGCCAGAACTTCAGAGAACATTCCCGTCGACAGCGTCGTGGCGCCCACATGCAGGGTCGCGGCGCCAGAAGTTCTGAAACTTCAGAGAGCCCAAAAGATGTGCAATTTCCAGAATCTCATCCCAGACCTTCGTTATGATCGTTGTGTTGTGTCAGTAAGTTGTCCCTTATTTTTAGTCTTCATTCATTAGGGACAATGTGTCGTTTAAGTTTGGGGGGACCTTATTTTGTTTTGTGTGTCTGTTTTTGAGTCTGTTTTATTTGTATTTGTGTTGTTCCATGTGTTTTTGAGTCATAATATTTTTTTATGGATCATGCATATTGTAGTTGCTAAAGATATTGAGTGGATAAAGTGGGATAATGTAATGGAATTGAAAGCAACAATCTGTGTGCTTAAGTTAGATATGCCAAAAATTCATGACATCTAATTCTTTGGGATATTTGTGCATAACTTATGTGTGTCAGTTATGGAAAGAAAGATTAAAAAATGTCTAGAAAATATGGTTGCTTGTTATTTGAGGCGAAATAGTTAAGATGTACGTGTTTAGGGAGATGATTTAGGCATTTCTTTGATAGCCCTTCTAACCATTCACTACCTACCCTGACATAAATTATATCCCTAGTCAGCCCCTTTGAGCCTAAAATAAATTATTTCTTTGACACCCTATGATTCCCTTGTGTACCATAAGCAGTAATTGAAAATTGGGATGAAGAAGTGTGAAAAAAGAATTACAAAAGGAGAGTGAAAATGGATGCACCCCAATGAAAAAGATGTAAAAGCTTAAGTTTGGGGGTGCCTATGTGAATTTGCTTCATGCTCTCAAAAAGAGAAGAAGGGAATGATAGGTATGAACTGAAAAAAATATCAAAAAGAAGGACAAAAATGTTGAATGAGAAAAACGCTTATGGTACGTAAATTGAGCATAAATGCCTAATCTTACCTACCCCTGCCTAAGCCTACATTACAACCCTGAAAAGTCCTGAAGATCTCTAATATGTATGTCTATGATTGTCGCGCCCGTTTTGACCTCGGGGGTCTGAACGGTATCCGCAACGTTGCTCTTTGGCGTGGTTCCCCTGGATGGAGCAATAATGCTGTTTTTAAGGAGTCGCCACCTAATTATTTAAGTGAATTAGGACACTTGGTTTATTGCAATAAAAATACTGTAATTGACCTCCATTTAATGGTCTGTGAAATTAGTGAGATTCTGGATCAGGGTTCTTTATTATCCTAAAGGGAAGGGATTAGACACCCTTTAAGATCCGCTAACTTGCGGTTATTCGTTCAAGCCTAGGTTAATTATTTATTGCCTTTTTTATTCTATGTATTCTAAGCATTTTTCATAATTTATAATTATAATAAAATGCAATACAGAAAAATAAAAACTAAAATTAAATGCGACATAAATAAAATTCCGGGACATCTTTTAGCCCTTTTTAGGCCTTCTGCACAAGATAATCTCCGGGTACCTGCATAAACACTTAGTAAAAGTGTTAATAATAGAATAAATAATTTTAATGCAATGACAAGAATTAATAAGTAAAGCCAAAAATAAATAAATAAATCCGTCTTTTGCACAGAGGAGGTCTTGGAAATCAGACGGAGATTCCTTCATCGGCCAATATTGTTAAAAGCAATAAAATAAATAAAACCTTCAGATCCGCGCCAAAACAGTAATAGTTTTAAACACGGAGGGCTCAGATATATAAAAATAAAGTGGGACATCCTAAACAAGTGCGGCTGCGAGAATACGCCCTGCCAGCGCATGTTGGTTATCCTGTGTAAGTAGAAGAAATCATCAATGCCCAGAAAGCTTCATTTATTTTATTTTCCGTCTTTGCAACTGTGGAGGCCTAAAAAATCGACGGATAACTTTTTCATTGGCCAATAAGTGTAGTATCTTGTTCAAATCAGTTAACCAGCAAAAATAACCAACCATCAGTAGCTAACATAGCCAAAAAATAGTAGCCAAGTTGTCAAAAACCAGTCCAAAATCCAGCGGATAGTAAGCAATTCTTAGAAAATCAGTGAACAACAAAGGGCCGCGAAACAGTGGAATAAACAACAACAAAAATGGCCCACAATCAGAAAAACATTCAACATATCCCAAAATAACAACAAGCAGAGGACGCCGGAGTTTTGAGAACTCCTGCAGAATCAACAACAGCCCTTCAAACAAATAATACCCACAAAGGTCGCACATATACCAAAATCATGAGAAAATTAATTCGTTAGCTGAATCCAACAACTCGAAGAGGATAAAGCAGACCCAATAAGATACCAAATACGAAAATCAGTCCAACATAAAACCACAAACATATAATAGCAAGATAAAGAGAAACAAACATAGCGTCACCGGAGTTTCGAACTCCGATTAGTGTCAACAGCAAAATGAGCGGCGACATCACTTCCACGGCGAAACGCCGGAGCGCCGCTGCCCTAGTGGTTGTCGGGTGGGGGTTCACCTATGAGCAGTGGGTCCGACGACGGGTCAGTATGGACGAAAATTAGGTGTTACTGTGGTGGTGGTTTAGAGAAGAGGGTGTGATCGAAGATGTGTTTACCGGCGATGAGATGCGTGGTTCGAACTCCAGCGGCGTGACTTCGCCGGAGTTAGGGACGTGGCTGAGGGTGTCGGCTGCTGGTTAAGGTGAGAGGGTGAGGGATGAGGGAGTGTTGGCGGCTGAGGGTGTTGCTAGGGGGGGTTCGTGGTCGATGGGAATAATGGTGAGGTTCGCCAGAGCTCTGAACTCCGGCGATGATGGCGGACAGTGGGTTGAGGGTCTTCGACGGGAGCAGTGAGTGATGGTGAGGTGTTGGTTCGACGAGGGGAGGCAGGGAGAGAGGGCGAGGGTTGCTGGTGAAGTTCGCCGGCGGTGATGGGAAGGTCGCCGAAGTTGTGGGTGTGTGTGTGAGAGAGGGGGAGAGGAGAGTGAGACGGGAGAGGTGAGAGGGGTGGTTTGTGGGTGTAAAAAGGGGGGTTCGCCGGAGCTTGGAGCTCCGTGGCGAAGCGGCAGCACGGAAAGGGAAGGGGAGAGAGGGTGAGGGAGACAAAGGGCAGAGGTGTGGGCTGCTGGGGAAAGGAGAGAAAGACGGCTGAAAACTTGTGGGCTGCCCCCCCTTTCTAATAAAGGGGGGGTAAGGTTTATTATATAGGGGGTAGATTAGGGTTTGGTATTTCGGGGGAAAAAATGAAAAGTGGGGTTTGAAATTTAAAAATGAGGGGGGGGGGGGGGGCAGAAATAAAAGTGTGGTATTGTTTGGATGAAATTAAAAAAAATGGTGTTGGATTGGGCCGATTCAAATTGTGTCTTGGACTGGACTGGTTTGATAAAATGCAATGCGGGTTAATTATTTAAAATAAAATTATTTAAGAAGATGCAAGATTGTAAAAATGCAAATGTCGGTGCAATAATGATAAAATGCAATATTTAAGAAATGTTATGTCTAATTAAAAGTAAAAAATGTAGTGTCAATTAATTATTTAAAGAGATGCAAACATAATAATAATAGAAACATAATATTAACAAAGACATAATGCTTAATTTAAAAATAAAAATATGCAATGCCATTTTTGTGAAGAAATAAACATAGAATATTATGTAAAAAAATGCAAAAATGATGATTAAAATGCGGTGTGCTAAAATACTTAAAATTGCAACAAATATACAAAAAACGGGTCAAAATTGACTGTCAACAATGATTAATGGAGAATAACTAGTAAACAAGTCTATAACATTTTGGAAAAGATGGAATGAAACTGACATGCATAGGTTAGGTGTTTGTATTTCCAGTGATTATGATCCAAGTGAATTTGCGAAATATATAACTTGAAACTCTAGATTGCTAATTATTCATGCTATTTATGTTCTAACATATTATCACATGTTTCAACCATGATTTTGAAAGAGCATTACTATAACTATTTGATCCATTTTATTGAGTCTTTTACTTGTTTTTGTTTTTATTTTTATTTTTTTGCTTTACTCTAGGGCGAGTAAAGATTAAGTTTGGGGGTTTGTTAGGCATATTTAATATACACTTTTTGAGTCATTTTAGTTAGTATTTTACTCATTTAATTTGTGTTTAGTATAATATTATGTCTGTTTTTCTTTCTTTTGAGTCATAGCGGTCCTAAATGGTGAAATAGTAAAAAGAAGATTAAATGAGCTTAATTGAGGTTGTAATTGCACAAGAAAAGGCTAAGAAATAAAGTCTAAGAAGTCCCGAGAAGTACAGAAGAAATATGATGAAGTCCGGATGCCAAAAATGATGAAAAACCGAAAACCGAGCTAGGAGACATTGCAGGCGCCCAAACTTCTGCGAGGCTCTGAGATTTCGGGGCGCGGCGCCACCCGATAGGGCCGCGGCGCCGGTAGTGCGAGAAAAGTTTGATTTTTCCGGTTTTTCGAAGGGCAAAAGGGTCCAAAACGTGACTTTTCTCGGATATAAAACCCCTAAACCCTAACCTTATTCATTCATCTGGGATCTTACATCTCACATCATACTTTGGAGAGTAAAAGGAGGCTACAACACAAGATTGGAGACAACTTTGGTTCAAGTTTCTTTTCTTTTCTTTGTTTTTATTTCAGTTTATGTGGGTTTGTATTAGTTCTTGACACGACAATGTTTAGGAGCTAGTTACTTTATTAGGGCTTTCCTATTGAATCGCTTGAACCTCTATTTCATGAATTAATGCATTAGATTGATTTCTTCTTCGCTTGATTAAGATTTATTCAATATTGATATGAATGTTTGATAGTTAATTGGCCATTAATTATAATAATTTATATGATTTCGAATCAAGAACCGAGAGGAGAGATTTGGATATGCTGTAATTGAATAGACATAGGTTAAAATTGTGGACGAAAGTACCCCGATACTTGTGTAGCATTATAGGTTATTGTTTTTAATCTTCTTATGTGATAAATCCTATCATAGAAATATAGAAGGGTTCTGCACTGGGGTTGAGCGATTATATATCTTAACCGGAATATAAGCCAGTCTAGTTAACCGCTATCTTAACGTAGAAGAAGTCATTCTAGTTGCATTAGGGATTAAAAAGAGTGGATAGTCGAGGATATTGAAAGCCCTAATTCCTTCATAACTGATTTAACCAAAGTATTATCATAATTAGTTTATTTTCTACAATTAATTAGCCTTAGTTATTAGATAAAAATACAATCAACTTATCGTTTGCCAAATAGATAACCTATAATAGATGTACGGTAATTAGAAACCAGTCTCTAAGGACGATAAACTCGGTCTTACAAGACTCTATTACTTGTAACGATACGTACACTTGCGTGAGCAATTGGAAATCTCCAAATATCCAACACCAAAGAAAACACTCCAATGTCGATCAACCCATCACAGAATCAAAAGGTATACAAACACTATGTACCAATTGATAACCAAAATCCTGACCCTGAAGATTTGTCACGAGTAGTTATTCTTAGAGGTTCTGACGAACCACTAGATATGAGCTACCCAGGTGACAACGATAATCCTATTGATGTTGATGCAACATCAAATTTTTCAAACCTATGTACTAGACCCTCAACATCGATCTTTCCATCTCGAAGGTCGAAAAGGGTTTTTGAAAGCATTTTTCGTGAAAATCAATATGCAACGAAATCCAGATTCGAGTCAACTTTCCATGTTGCCTCAAGCACCAGTAGCATCACTGACTCGTAGTTCAATATGTATGACATTCGAGAAACACCTCCTGCTGATAGTTCTCCAGTTGCACCTGAAGGTGAAAAATATGAGGTATCTGACAACACACCTCTCAGCAAGTTTATTCCAAAGCAGGTCCGAAGAACATACAAGAATATTGCTTCAAGTGTTGCCTCAACATCAAAGGAAACAGACAAAGATAAATTAGTGGACCCAGACTATGTTTCCCCAACATCTCAGGCAACATCTGCACACACCTCAACAGATGACATCAATCCAGAATCTGAATCAGATTCTGAGGTAACGACTTACTCTTATTTGTTTCAAACTAAAACATGTGCTGATAACTGAAAATGGTTTCAAAATAGAGTAATTAGAGCAGAGAGAGTCATTGACCTTAATTCATTTTCTAACAATGACCTAGTCGATTTTTTAAGTAGTAGAAATTTAATAAAATCCGTAACTGGTAAAACATCCTACTGTGAAAATGTGATTAGAATGTTTTATACTAATCTGTCACCGGTTGTTAAGGACACCACCTCAAAGAAATTTGGGAAGGTGTACTTATATAACAATGAGTATGAATTTACACCGGATATCATCAACACCACCTTAGGACTAGCCAAATATGAGAGAACTACTCAACCTAATCCCACAACTGATGAGTTGAATGATATGATTAAATACATCACCGGTAGTTTGATTACTATCTGGGCACCTCATTGTCAAGTATCCAAACTTACAGTCTTGTTTACAACCCTACATAAACTTGCCATATTTAACTGGTACCTTCTCTAAATGTGACGGTAGTAACCTTAGAGCAATCAACATTGTTATTCAAAATGGGGAAGGGTTATAGAGTTGATTTAGGATCTATCATATTTGATCATGTTGCCAATCTGGCAGAAAAGAAAAATAACTACGTCCTTCCATATCCCTCCTTAATTTATCAAATCTTAGTCAATCAAGGGTTTAAGACCAAAAAGGTGGATAAATTGAGTCATGCGTTGGAAGTATACTTAGTCCATAGAGCAGTGTTGAACAGTAGAGAAATAATCATTGATCTACCCTGGAAGAAAGAGAACTGGAACTCAGATGTTGCATCAGATGTTGCCAACATTCAAGGCAACACAGAACAAACTCAGTTCTCCATGTCTAAAGAATGGCTACAAAAGAACATTGCTGAACTAACAGACATATTGAAGAACTTGTGCGAGCCAAGGACTACTACATGGATATCCTTTCTTCACAAAAAGAGAGATATGATGATCAAGAAGTAGGGCCTAGTACAGACAAGGATGCAGGGGGATATGATTGCTAGGGATGCAGGGGGAGCTGATTGCGGATTGTTTGTCAAACAGAAAGCGGCTGAAAACTACTGTGATACGTTGGTTTATGTTTTCTTTTACACCTTGTTGGGTTGTAATATTGTTTTAGAAATTGGAAACATGTTATGGTCTATAAATATTTTTATTTTGTGGATGTTATATAACTGTTGGTTTTGACTACTTACAGTTGTGTTGTACGCAAGTTACGACTAATAGACATAAGTTTCAACTAACCCAATCATCGATACAAAATTTCTTGGAATATGTATTGCAGGTTGAGCGGGAGCATGGCTACAATCTTACTTATTTATAGATTGTTAGGGCAACATCTAGAATCAGTATCCTAGCCATTTTTAGGTTTGTATGAAGTTTTGTGAAGAAAGACAAAAAGGGAAAGATTGTTGATGTTGCTTGTAGTGTTGTGACAACAGGAGTAACCAGTCGAGATAATATAGCTTATGAACAGAAGGATGTTGCCTACAATGTTGTAACAACATCACAGACAACTTCTCTGTAAACGATTTTGCCTATTCTTCCGGCCAAAACTGTGATTGTTACTGTGAGGTAAAAATGACCTAGGAAAGCTTACCAGGAAGCCATGTTTAAAATGTGAGAAAAGAAGAAGTCAAGCTTGTAAGGAAAGCAACGTGAAGACCAAGTCAATATGGTTGAGGATTTCTTGGAGGCTGAATCGGTCCAAGCTGCTGCCTACTTTCTCCCAACTAGTGAGAATTTCAAGAGAGTTTCACACTATAAATAGAGGAGAAACTTCAGTGTATCAGTATCCAGATTAACAAGAAAAGAATCACCAAGAGAGCTCTCGGAAATTCACTCCAGAAACTGGATCAAACACCACTGCCTAAAGTTGTATAACAATATTTTTTCCAACATTACTCTTGCTGCCCAGATTCTAGATTGAGCTTATTGTTGAAGCAATTGTAATGGAAATGTTATATGTTTCTTTATAAATATTTTGTCTTTAGGCTGAAGTTATCTGCGACTTCGTTTTTGTAATTTCTTTTTATTTTATTTCTACAAAATGTAAAAAGAAATTCAATTGTAATTGTATACAATATACACATTACTTCGGTCACTGACCATCAAGGGCTATATTAACATATACCTTTGAAAAAATAAACCTTGTGTCTCTTATTTTTCCGCTGCATTTACTCTTTAAGGTTTATTACTGTCTTTATCTAGTGTTGCCTCAAGTGTTGTCACAACATTGCAGACAACATAAAGAAACTATTTTACTATTCAGCTTTCGAATTTTTATTTATCTTACGTTTACTTGCTTATCCGTAGCCTCGGACTTAACAAGAACAATGCCAGAACTTGGGAAACTTGTTGATGTTGCTGGAGCGAGGAATGGTGAAATATTGATTCTTAAGCATAACAAAAACTCTAAGGTATACTTATATGACACAAAGAGTAGGGTGATGAAGATGTTCATCAGTAACATGAGAAACATAGAATCTTTTGTACCGCACAAGGACAACCTCTTTCCTATGAAGAGGAACTCCTAGTGTCATGATTTAATTTGGTACAACCAGCTGTGTAACTTAGGTTGGAGATGAGCTTAAGAGGAGCGGCATAGATAATAAGGGTTCATATAAGGTGTAGCTGTTACTGTTTTTTATGTTAGTAGTTGGTACCTTGTCTAGAGTAATTAGTGAGTTTTTCTTGTCTACATTTATGCATATTACAATATTTGAGTTACTTCTATGATTCTTGCTGTTAGATATTCTCTTAGAACTGTTGAGCAGGGCCGGCCCTGAGCCAAAGTAGGCAATGCAATGGCTTAGGGCATCATTTTTTGGAAAACAAATCACTATTAAATACAACAATAATCAAAACTTTAGAGGTCAAAATACACATTTCTCATATCTTTTTGGACTCTAAAGAATCTCTAATAAACCCCTCGTATAAACTCAAATAACAAATAATTATTCACTAGGTTTACAATTACAAAAGTATTCTCTTCACCACTCACTCTAGCTAGTTCAGAAATTAAATTTTCTGTTTCATTTTCATCACATTTGTAGATGAGTTAAGAGTCTCTCCTAACTCTCTTATATCAACCTGAACTTCTGCGCCGATAGGAAGTCAAACAAAATCAAGAATTCAAAACCCTAGGTCCCTAGCACTTCAAAGTTTTTCTGCCAGGTATAACTCTAAATCTAAATTATGTGTGTTGCTTTATTTTTGCTCTCTATTTAATTTAGATTTTTGTTGTTGGATTTGTTGAATGTTCATGAGCAGTATGTAACTAGATTACTAAGTTTTTTGTTGTTTAATAATAATATGGAATTTTTATAGGTCTTTTGTTGTTAAATCAGGACCGCAATAATTTACATGATGACATGTCAGCCCATTCAATAATATCTGTTGCATACTTTCTCTGGGATAGAAAGTGACCACCTGCATGACGAGTGACAACTATACCAAAAAATAGCTCAATGGCCCCAAGTCTTTCATAGAAAATCTTGAGCTGAGAAGAGATATGATAGACGAAGCAGTCAATATAATATCATCGACATATAACAAAATATATTCCATAGAAGTACAGTGATGATAGATAAACAGAGAATGATCAGACGTGATGTGCAAAAATCCAAGAGTAGACACATAATTTGCAATTTTTTTGTATCAGGCCGATGAGCTTGTTTTATCCCATACAAAGACTTTTTCAGCAAGCATACATGATTAGGATGAGTGGACTCACTGAAACCTAAGAGTTGATGCATGATACCGTTTCCTTGAGTTCGCCATGTAAGAACATTTACGTCCAGTTGATGAATGAGCCATGATTTTGAGAGTGCTAGACTGAGAAAAATGTGAATAGTTGCTGGTTTGACCATCATACTAAATGTCTCTCCACAATCCACGCCAACCTGTTTAGTTTTGTCATTACCTACAAGATTGACCTTATGTCTCTCAAAATAACCATCGATTTTTCCTTATGAGCAAAAATCCACATAGATTGAATTACACTAATGTTGACACCCAATTTTGACCCTCCCGTCCAGACAGTAGCTATAAAATTACACTAATTTTGCAAAAATAATTTTTTATTGATTTTTGTAATAAAATGCAACAATAATACATTAATACAGACATAAATAAACAATTTAATAATGACACCGCTTCTTACGTAGAAAATTACGCACTTAGAGCCCTGTCATAATTCTTAATAATAAATAATAAATACATAAAATAATAATCTAACACACGCGTTTTAATAATAACATTCATAAAAGAATTGAGAAGTCCTATCTGCATGTAGCGTTTAAATAACTCAATTTTTTAATAAGTCTTAATAACGACATCACATTATAAACATTAAACACTAATTAAATAGCACACCCGCATTTATTATTATAATAATTTAAACTCAAGCTTAGACTAATAAAACACTTAAATAATTTAATCACAATCTGTTAATTTAATTTACCACTAATTAATTAATAATACACCTAAAACTAACTCCTAAAACTAATAACCTAATTAAAATACTACCCTTCACCAACCCAACAGCCCAGCTTCTCTTGGCCCACACCCGCAGGCCCAGCGTCTTCAGCCCTATTTATTTCCCCTTACTACCTTCAGCCCTTTACCTATCCCTTATCAGCCCAGTTCCCCTTACCCGTCGCCCCAAGCCCAGAGCTCCTTGGCCCAACCCCCAGCCTAAAACCTTTAACTCTTCAGCCCGTAACCCATCTGCCCTTATACTTTCTTTCCCCTCATCCCACAAATCACGCTAAACCTAACAGAGCTTACCAGATAACCACCGCCAGCACCTCGCATCCCCATCGTCTTGGCCGGGATTCTCGCCAGAGAATCCGGCGAACCCTAAACCAAAAACTTTCCATCAACGAGAACCTTACCATCTCCAAGAGTCACGAATCTTCCAGATTCCCTCAAAATCTCCCAAATCGTTTTTCAAACTTACCATAATAACAAAGCATACCAAATCTTTCCTAAAATCGTCCACGAATCAGCCCTTAAATGGTCCAGAATCAATACCAAATGGGGACGAAATATTGACAAAAATCAGCCTTTAAGCTGAACCAAAATTAGAACCCAGAGAAGATCTATAAAAGGAGCTAGTCCATACATGCAATGGCATCGGATTCGGATAGGCAAAAACCCTTTACACAGTCTGAAACCTCTTCCTTCAAAAGTGGCATTTTGACAGTAAAACACTAACCAAGAAAGCCCTTGAACAGTCGAAAGACCCAAGCTTCCCTTTTTTTATTCGCATCGCAAAGCCAAAACCCGAGCGAGTCGACGACTTGATACGCTGACTCGGTTCGCTGCCCGGAGAAGGTAAACTCACTTTCCTGTCGAATTTCGGTTCTTTGTGTGAATTTATGTGCTTTCTGTTATACACTTCTTGATAAATTTGTTAACATTGTTATACAAGTGTTCGACATGTCTTAGTTTATCTTAGCAAGATTCTGATTTTCTAAGTTATCGATTAGGATTGATGTTTAATATACTAGGCTTATTATGTTGCTTAAATATGTGTCTGCAAAGGGACTGATGATAATCAGTTGGTTTGATGCAGTCTATATGTTTAGTTAACTGGTCATGCCCCAACGCATTGTGTCCATCATGTTAGTCCAAACTGAATATAAGTTTTAGCCTGTTTTGTTAAGATTTATAATTTCTGGGCAGTTTGAGCGCTGCTTTCATGTGCATTCATTTAGTAGGAGGCTAAATCTAAAGGTTATGTCGTGTCATTCCGAACCAATGAAGTATTAATGCGACTGTCTTTTCATCTATTAAGTAGGTTCAGAGGAGGTGTGCATCCAGTTTGCTATCATACAGTCCCTGTTTGCATTTCATACCCAAATCGGGTCCTGTTTCCTTTAATGGGTGTGTATATTGACATAATATGATCTTAAATGCTTAGGTAGTCAGAGATGGTTTGGCATACGATTTGAATAGGTTTCACTCAGGAATGATAGGTCCCCTGTCTGTCAGTTTCTCTATGCTTGTCTAAAATCCTCATGCCCAATATGTCTAAATGTCAGTATATCAAGTGTATAGAATGAATTGGATCTTGTATGACCATCATATACTGAGTAATTCTGTACCCTTCAGAGTGTTATTCTGTAAAAGGATCACATGTTCATTTCCTTATCTCTCGTGTCCACAGGGTTATCTATTTGCTTATCTTGTATGTTTGGATGATAAAATACCTCCATATTATCATGTGACATCTCTTAGGTTGTCTAGTCTATATCCTACTTGATTGATTTGCTTAAAATGGTAGTGGTATTGACATTAGTGGTAAGCTCTCATGAAAGCTAGCCTATGCCATGTTAAGTTGTAGCTCTGTTACATTCCACATTTACCTGTAACTACCCCTCAGAGTAAGCAGTATATAGGATACAACTTGGTATTGAGATCTGTTCAAGTAAAGAATTCCTACAGATGCATTTTTGTTCCCTGCTTAAAAGTGTACCTATTGACTATATACATTCAGTCTAAAACATGTCTAAAAGAATAAGAAGGAAAATCTCCCTGCTGATTACTGTTCATACCCAAGGCCTGCTGCCTAGGGTCGATAATATCCTTTCATTTCTGCCTAAAAATGATAAATGATTTAGAATTTATTGGCCTGTTGAATCTTTGTTTGCCTGCTGCGTGCACCCATAACCCACTGTTTGCGTCAATAGCGTTCCTGCCTGAAAATTGTCAGCCTCGCAGAATAATATAACTAAACAACAGATTAATTTATGAACATACGTGTGCGACTGTGCGTTTAGCGTTTCAATTACCGAGTATTATTTGGACAGTTACTAATCCTTATCTTTCCTTATTTTTGCATGAAATGCACCGGAGCAAAATGAAGAGTCTCACGGCGAGACTCATCACGAGCTACTTCAAATGGCAGCCCGCGTCTATGTACATCCGCATTTGCATTCCCGCTTCAGAAATTCCTAAACAAAATAGGACAAGATGACGTTGTCATCCGTCTCAACTCCTCTTACTCTTTAAGTCTCGTTGCCTCATTTTATGTCTTTATTTGTTTATTACAATTTTATTATCTAACTTTGTAATTAATTGGAGACATAGAACCTTTAGTCTTGGAATAAATAAATTGGCGGTAGTTCTAAGAATCAAATGCACTTTTAAATTACTTATTTTAAAGGGCTTGTCATGCATGTCTAAACTTTACTAAACAATTTAACTTGCAACTAGCGTATTATTTCTTATAAAATTCATGATAAAATAAATTGATTTTCTCATAAGCTCTTTCATTAGCATAATATAAATAATTTATGTTGAACAACCTTCTTATCATATAATTATAAAGTAATCACCTTTTGCACTACGTCATATATATCTGATTTTAAAGGCTTATCTTTTGATCATAAATCAACATGGCATATATCTATAAACAATATAAATGCACACTTTAAAATTTTATTTTTATAGCATTAGTTTTACACTTATATCAACATGCCTCCTTTTATAAAATATTTTTTTAGCATCTTTTATATTTTCAAAACACGAATTCTTAGCATAAATAATTAACCCTAGGTTTGAACGGACAACCGCAAGTTAGCGGATCCTTTAGGGTGCCTAACCCCTTCCCTTTAGGATAATAAAGAATCCTTACCCAGAATCTCATTAAATTTAGCAGACCATTAAATGGAGTTAATGTTTACTTTAAACTAGTTAACATTTAGGTGTCCTAATTCACCCAAAATAATTAGGTGGCGACTCCCTAGCAACCCTTTAACATTTAGCATTTTTTATATGCTAGCACTTTTTTAAACACCCTTTTAACACCTTAACATTCTTTTAACATTTAGTACTTTTACCCTTAACATTTTAGCATTCTTTTTTAAACATTTAGCATCTCTAGCACCTTAGCACCTTTTTAAACTTTTGCACTTTTAATATTTTAGCACCCTTTTTAAACATTTTAACATTTCAACATTCCTTTAAACATTTAGCTATTTTATTTATTTTCTAACATTTTTATTTCTAAGCAGGAGTTTTAATTAATGTCGCGGTCGAAAATGGGCGTGACAGAAATGGCGACTCCACTGGGGATTTTAGGTTCTTAACCATAACAGACCTAGGGTTATTATTTGGCATTACTTTTTGCATTTAAATTTTGTGTGCTGTATTTTGTTTATTTTGCTACCTGCTTTACTGTTTTCCTTAAACTGGCATTCCGCTCATATTTCTTCCACTCTAGAAAATTCACACAATCACACACTCACGCATTTGGTGCTTCAAGACCCGCAAATTTCTTCAAATACCCAAATTTAAGATACTTACGCGCATGAGTTAGATCGGTTCGTCTCGATCGCGTAGCCTTCTCACTCGAGTTGTCCGCTCTGAACTCAAGGCCTAGAAAAGCCAAATCTTAGAAACTTAAGATAGAGTTATACCACCCTTATTTTAAGACATGCATGCATTTACCTTAGGTGGCTTCCTCGCATCGACACCACAATTAGGAAGACACCAAACTTGTCGACGGGTTTCTCAACCCAACGACCAACCAACATATTATGTGTAGCGTGACAATGATAGACAAATCCAAACCTAATCATGTCATGCTGAAATTGGAAAAAGTGCACCGTCATTTGGTCGCCATTTCCAACAAAAGCATTACAGTTGGACGGCTTGGACAAATCCATCATGACCTCGCATATGTGATGTTTAGGCCTACCTCTGGCATAAAAGGGTCCCCGTGCATGTTAGGACTCGCTTGCAATGTGACAATTTATGTGTAACATGTACTTGCTAAATGTTATTTATACTCTTGCAAAATCACGTGCTTTACACTAACGCAGTTTGCTGCATTTTGTCTAAAAGGATTTATCATCTCCCCCAAAGATCGATTTGTATTTGACTGAGCAATGGCAGAGCATCGATATTTCACAAGATCAAAGGCATGGCCCAGCGACATGACTAATTCAAGGGCATTTGAGCAGAACGAGTCGGAAACTGTCTTGGTTCCTATAGGCAAAGCACGGGTCTCAGAAAAAAAGGCAGTGTAGATCTGATCGAACACCTCGCTCAATTACCGCAGCAAATTGCAACTCTGCAGGCCGAAATCAGAAGGCTCAGAAACATCACTAAAGCACTCATCACTGCAAATAACCAAAATCCTCCAAATTATTATCAGTACCTTCTTACTACATATCTCATTCAGCCAATATACAATGCACCCATATATCCCACACAAATGCCTACCATACTCCAGCCAAACACAAACCAAAGGCCAAACACCTTTTACGCATTCAAAACTGGGACAAGGTAGGAAGCCAGACAGGGGTTGCAGGTCCAAGCAGGCCAGGCACACAGATGTCAAGGAACAAGGCGGCGAAGTCAAATACGAATCGACCCCGCCCCCCCAAAAAAACTCACAAATTTTCTTTGAGCGAAGTTTTTTCATATTAACAGAAGCAGAAAGTGCAACAGCCGAAGCAGAAAATACGGCAAAAAGTTTCTTCGCAGGTTGAAAGAAGCAGAGAGGCAGGATATGACAACAATCCAAAATTCAAAGTCCGTGATCGTAAGCAGAAATAAAAGGGCATCGACAATCAACAGTCAGAATTCTGAATTCCGCAACAAGGTCTAGCGCATCAGCGCGGGCATAAAGTCAAATTTGCAACCAACGCATCGCACCCAACAAAGTCATCATGGCAATTCGTCACCGCGCATTTAGCATGTCCGCATAAGGACAACATCTCGATTCATCCGCGATCGTGGCGACATCTCTACCCATAAAATTGCACTTCTCATATGTATTTATCATTTCGCTTAAACAGTATACACTCATTTTCTCAAACTTAGCTTGCAGAGCATTTATTCTACGAGCAAGAAGAACACGCCCGCATAACGACGTGATCAGCAACAAGTCCGAAAACGACGCCATCAGCATTATGTCCAGGCAACGACATCATCAGCATTGCGTCTACGCAACGACGCCAGCAGCAATACGTCCAAGCAACGACGTTATCGCGATTATGTCCAGTAACGACATCATCGCGATTGCGCTGCACGCAACGACGCCAAAGCAGAATACGCCCAAGCAATGACGCGACGCGATTGTGTCCAGGCAACGACATCATCTATTGCGTCTACGCAACGACGCCATCAGCAATACGTCCAGGCAACGACGTTATCGCGATTATGTCCAGTAACGACATCATCGCGATTGCGCTCACGCAACGACGCCAAAGAAGAATACGTCCAGACAACGACGTTATCAACATTATGTCCAGGCAACGACATCACCAAAGATTAAGGTTTACGCAACGACGCCAAGAAAGAATACGCCCAAGCAACGACGTTATCGCGATTATGTCCAGCAACGACATCACCAAAGATCGCTCACGCAACGACGCCAACAGCAATACGTCCAAGCAACGACGTTATCAGCATTATGTTCAGGCAACGACATCATCAGCATTGCGTCTACGCAACGACGCCAGCATCAATACGTCCAGGAAACGACGTTATCAACACAACAAGTCCGAAAACGACGCCATGACGACAAGTCCGAAAACGACGCCATCATCAACATATCACATCTACACAGAGACGATTTTCTCTATTCTCAAAATTGCATTTTCTCTCATTCATGCTTTATTATTCTATCTTAGCAGTTATGCACTAACTCTTTCTTGAGTTTTAGTCTACAGGAGCAGCAGCAACACGTCCAGGCAACGACGTCATCAGCACAACAAGTCCAAAAAACGACGCCAAGTCCGAAAACGACGCCAGCAGCAACAAGTCCGAAAACGACGCCAGCAGCAACAAGTCCAAAAAACGACGCCAAGTCCGAAAACGACGCCAAGTCCGAAAACGACGACAAGTCCGAAAACGACGACAAGTCCGAAAACGACGCCAAGTCCGAAAACGACGACAAGTCCGAAAACGACGCCAAACGATGCCAAAGTCCGAAAATGACGCCATCATCAGCATATCACATCTACGCAAGGACGATTTCTATACTCTCGAAATTGCATTTCTTACTCATGCTTTATTATTCTGTCTTAGCAGTTATGCACTAACTCTTTCTTGAGCTTTAGTCTACAGGGCGATTCTGCAGAAGGACAACATATCCGCATTCACAATCGCAACACGTCCGCAGTGGCGAAATCACGGCTTTGCAGATCGCATCAACACAATGCATCACATTTTTGCAGGATAACATTTCTACTCACAGTTGCATTGCTTTAAAAATTATGCATCATCATTCTGCCTTAACAGATATGCACTAACCGTTTGTTTAAGTCTTAGCATGCAGGAGCAGGAGCACAACGTGGATTTTCTCTACAATAATCGGCAATTTGTTGGGGTCAACCTTCCCAACAAACGCGGCGTCAAGCGTGCCGTCCACTCGTTCCACATTACCATAAAACCCAAAGATCATAAGTCGACACCGCTACACCCGAGTTCAAGCCGCTTATTTTATTTTTATTTTTTTATTTTTAGCACCACATACCCAAAGGTCGCCATAACTCGACATCGACAAATTTGAGTCCGCGTTAGCCCGCACAGTGTTTGACAATGGTAGCCCGTGTCGCCATAACTCGACATCGACAAATTTTGAGTCCGCGTTAGCGCTCGTGTTTGACCATGGTAGCCTAGTGTCGCCATAACTCGACACCGACAATTTTTTAAATTTTGCGCCACTTTGTCTATTTGCCCAAACCTTTCAATTCTGAGGATCGAGACAAAATTGGCTATGAGTCAACGTCTTTGTCCGAAGATTCTTCCATCATCTCCATACAAAGAGGGACAACTGTTGACACCCAATTTTGACCCTCCCGTCCAGACAGTAGCTATAAAATTACACTAATTTTGCAAAAATAATTTTTTATTGATTTTTGTAATAAAATGCAACAATAATATATTAATACAGACATAAATAAACAATTTAATAATGACACCGCTTCTTACGTAGAAAATTACGCACTTAGAGCCCTGTCATAATTCTTAATAATAAATAATAAATACATAAAATAATAATCTAACACACGCGTTTTAATAATAACATTCATAAAAGAATTGAGAAGTCCTATCTGCATGTAGCGTTTAAATAACTCAATTTTTTAATAAGTCTTAATAACGACATCACATTATAAACATTAAACACTAATTAAATAGCACACCCACATTTATTATTATAATAATTTAAACTCAAGCTTAGACTAATAAAACACTTAAATAATTTAATCACAATTTATTTAAATAATTTGCCACTAATTAATTAATAATACACCTAAAACTAACTCCTAAAACTAATAACCTAATTAAAATACTCCCTTTCACCAACCCAACAACCCAGCTTCTCTTAGCCCACACCCGCAGGCCCAACGTCTTCAGCCCTACTTATTTCCCCTTACTACCTTCAGCCCTTTACCTATCCCTTATCAGCCCAGTTCCCCTTACCCGTCGCCCCAAGCCCAGAGCTCCTTGGCCCAACCCCCAGCCTAAAACCTTTAACTCTTCAGCCCGTAACCCATCTGCCCTTATACCTTCTTTCCCCTCATCCCACAAATCACGCTAAACCTAACAGAGCTTACCAGATAACCACCGCCAGCACCTCGCATCCCCATCGTCTTGGCCGGGATTCTCGCCAGAGAATCCGGCGAACCCTAAACCAAAAACTTTCCATCAACGAGAACCTTACCATCTCCAAGAGTCACGAATCTTCCAGATTCCCTCAAAATCTCCCAAATCGTTTTTCAAACTTACCATAATAACAAAGCATACCAAATCTTTCCTAAAATCGTCCACGAATTAGCCCTTAAAATGGTCCAGAATCAATACCAAATGGGGACAAAATATTGACAAAAATCAGCCTTTAAGCTGAACCAAAATTAGAACCCAGGGAAGAGCTATAAAAGGAGCTAGTCCATACATGCAATGGCATCAGATTCGGATAGGCAAAAACCCTTTACACAGTCTGAAACCTCTTCCTTCAAAAGTGGCATTTTGACAGTAAAACACTAACCAAGAACGCCCTTGAACAGTCGAAAGACCCAAGCTTCCCTTTTTTTATTCGCATCGCAAAGCCAAAACCCGAGCGAGTCGACGACTTGATACGCTGACTCGGTTCACGGCCCGGAGAAGGTAAACTCACTTTCCTGTCGAATTTCGGTTCTTTGTGTGAATTTATGTGCTTTCTGTTATACACTTCTTGATAAATTTGTTAACATTGTTATACAAGTGTTCGACATGTCTTAGTTTATCTTAGCAAGATTCTGATTTTCTAAGTTATCGATTAGGATTGATGTTTAATATACTAGGCTTATTATGTTGCTTAAATATGTGTTCGCAGCGGATCGATGATAATCAGTTGGTTTGATGCAGTCTATATGTTTAGTTAACTGGTCATGCCCCAACGCATTGTGTCCATCATGTTAGTCCAAACTGAATATAAGTTTTAGCCTGTTTTGTTAAGATTTATAATTTCTGGGCAGTTTGAGCGCTGCTTTCATGTGCATTCATTTAGTAGGAGGCTAAATCTAAAGGTTATGTCGTGTCATTCCGAACCAATGAAGTATTAATGCGACTGTCTTTTCATCTATTAAGTAGGTTCAGAGGAGGTGTGCATCCAGTTTGCTATCATACAGTCCCTGTTTGCATTTCATACCCAAATCGGGTCATGTTTCCTTTAATGGGTGTGTATATTGACATAATATGATCTTAAATGCTTAGGTAGTCAGAGATGGTTTGGCATACGATTTGAATAGGTTTCACTCAGGAATGATAGGTCCCCTGTCTGTCAGTTTCTCTATGCTTGTCTAAAATCCTCATGCCCAATATGTCTAAATGTCAGTATATCAAGTGTATAGAATGAATTGGATCTTGTATGACCATCATATACTGAGTAATTCTGTACCCTTCAGAGTGTTATTCTGTAAAAGGATCACATGTTCATTTCCTTAGCTCTCGTGTCCACAGGGTTATCTATTTGCTTATCTTGTATGTTTGGATGATAAAATACCTCCATATTAGCATGTGACATCTCTTAGGTTGTCTAGTCTATATCCTACTTGATTGATTTGCTTAAAATGGTAGTGGTATTGACATTAGTGGTAAGCTCTCATGAAAGCTAGCCTATGCCATGTTAAGTTGTAGCTCACATATTCCACATTTACCAGAACTACCCCTCAGAGTAAACAGGTATATAGGATACAACTTGTTAATGAGATCTGTTCAAGTAAAGAATTCCTACAGATGCATTTTTGTTCCCTGCTTAAAAGTGTACCTATTGACTATATACATTCAGTCTAAAACATGTCTAAAAGAATAAGAAGGAAAATCTCCCTGCTGACATCGCTCATACCTAACGCTCACGCCTAGGTCTATAATATCCTTTCATTTCGCCAAAATGATAAATGATTTAGAATTTATCGCTGTTGAATCTTTGTTTGCTCTTCACGTGCACCCATAACCCATCGTTTGCGCTAATAGCGTTCTCGCTGAAAATTGTCAGCCTCGCAGAATAATATAACTAAACAACAGATTAATTTATGAACATACGTGTGCGACTGTGCGTTTAGCGTTTCAATTACCGAGTATTATTTGGACAGTTACTAATCCTTATCTTTCCTTATTTTTGCATGAAATGCACCGGAGCAAAATGAAGAGTCTCACGGCGAGACTCATCACGAGCTACTTCAAATGGCAGCCCGCGTCTATGTACATCCGCATTTGCATTCCCGCTTCAGAAATTCCTAAACAAAATAGGACAAGATGACGTTGTCATCCGTCTCAACTCCTCTTACTCTTTAAGTCTCGTTGCCTCATTTTATGTCTTTATTTGTTTATTACAATTTTATTATCTAACTTTGTAATTAATTGGAGACATAGAACCTTTAGTCTTGGAATAAATAAATTGGGCGGGTAGTTCTAAGAATCTGAAATGCACTTTTAAATTACTTATTTTAAAGGGCTTGCCATGCATGTCTAAACTTTACTAAACAATTTAACTTGCAACTAGCGTATTATTTCTTATAAAATTCATGATAAAATAAATTGATTTTCTCATAAGCTCTTTCATTAGCATAATATAAATAATTTATGTTGAACAACCTTCTTATCATATAATTATAAAGTAATCACCTTTTGCACTACGTCATATATATCTGATTTTAAAGGCTTATCTTTTGATCATAAATCAACATGGCATATATCTATAAACAATATAAATGCACACTTTAAAATTTTATTTTTATAGCATTAGTTTTACACTTATATCAACATGCCTCCTTTTATAAAATATTTTTTTAGCATCTTTTATATTTTCAAAACACGAATTCTTAGCATAAATAATTAACCCTAGGTTTGAACGGACAACCGCAAGTTAGCGGATCCTTTAGGGTGCCTAACCCCTTCCCTTTAGGATAATAAATAATCCTTACCCAGAATCTCATTAAATTTAGCAGACCATTAAATGGAGTTAATGTTTACTTTAAACTAGTTAACATTTAGGTGTCCTAATTCACCCAAAATAATTAGGTGGCGACTCCCTAGCAACCCTTTAACATTTAGCACTTTTTATATGCTAGCACTTTTTTAAACACCCTTTTAACACCTTAACATTCTTTTAACATTTAGTACTTTTATCCTTAACATTTTAGCATTCTTTTTTAAACATTTAGCATCTCTAGCACCTTAGCACCTTTTTAAACTTTTGCACTTTTAATATTTTAGCACCCTTTTTAAACATTTTAACATTTCAACATTCCTTTAAACATTTAGCTATTTTATTTATTTTCTAACATTTTTATTTCTAAGCAGGAGTTTTAATTAATGTCGCGGTCGAAAATGGGCGTGACAACTAACACCGAGTGAATGGGGCATCAACTCCATGTTCTTATTTTCAATAAGAGCATTATATTCGTCATTCATAGCCATTTTCCAATTCGGATCGCAAATGGCAGACACATGGTTACGTGGTAGGACGAATTTAGTACCATTAGAGTTGAGATTAAACTAGCGCTTTAGTTTAAAAATTCCACATTGGCTACGAGTAACGGCATCTGTCTCGGAGTGATAATGGGATGGATATGAGTAGACAGCTGGCCGCCCACCCGTAAGATATGATGTCGATCGATTCGTGGGATCACGGTGGGTCGATGATGGTTGGTTGGTCAAGCGATAGCGTTCTTGGTGAAAATCAAGGAAGGTGGAATTTGGGCTAGCAGGCAGTGGGCTAGCTAGCAGTGACACGGTGACGGTATGAGCTGGGCCAGCAGGCAGTGAGAGAGGGACTGAGTTGTCAATGTGATCCAGCACATTATAAACACATGCATGAATGCGGAAGAGTTTGACCCACGGAGAATACTGATCGTTTTCTTGATCAAAAACCACAGGAATGAAGTTCTTGATGTTTGTTACGG
This sequence comes from Przewalskia tangutica, assembly GCA_029844215.1. NCBI lineage: Eukaryota > Viridiplantae > Streptophyta > Magnoliopsida > Solanales > Solanaceae > Przewalskia > Przewalskia tangutica. Next base: position 9,453,192 of record CM056739.1, on the reverse strand, counting down.
ATATTGCTGGATGAACGGAGGATGAAAATGTCAGTGTGGATGTGGGAGGTGTCATTATAGTGGATTAATTGGGGGAAAGGAAGAATAAATCAAACAAAGTAGTAGGAATTAGGGCCCAACCACTGGAATAGAATCCGAGTCGGGGTGGAGGGTAACTCGTTTCACCGGCCCGTTGACTAAACCGACCGGCTGACCAGAGAAAATCCGGACCGGACCGGACCGGTAAGGGCTTACCGGGTTGGGGGTTGGGTTGGCCCCCAACCCCAACCCGCAGAGGTTAGATAAAACCCTAGAAGGCGGACCGTTAGACCTTAGAGCTAAACCGGTTACATTACCGGTTAACCGGTCCGGACCGGACTGGTAACACAAAAAAATTGAAAAAAATTGCACAGTCGACCCAAACGGTATTGTTACCGTTGGGAGGGGGTGGGGGTGGGAGGTGCCAACGGTTATTTCGACCGTTTGTCTGCTTTTTTTTCATTTTTTCATTTTTTTTGTTTTGTTTATTATTATTTTTAATTACATTTTTACCCTTTAAAAATCTATAAATTCTCTACATTTTTTTCATTTTTATCACACAACATTTCTCTCAATTCTCTTATTCTCAATTTCTCATACTCTCTTAATCATCTTTATTATCAATTTTCAAGTTATTATTATTATTTTTCAAATTCAAAGTAGCAAGACGCAAGACTTCGAGCTTCGAGTTTCAATTGAATTCCGAATTCCGAAGTTTGGTACACTCGGTTCATTCTCTAATTATTTTATTAAATTATCATATTTATTTGTTGATTATTTAAATATTTTATAATGTCTTCGCTAAGGGGAATTGCGCCGGGACTGCGCCGTAAATCTAGTTCAAGGGGTAAAAAATCTATAGGTTCTTCATCATCTAATCAAAATATAGATTATGATCAAATGCAAGAAGATTTTGGAATAGAAGATAATGAATATGATAACGTTCAATTAGATAATATTGTTGAACTTGAAGAAAATGAACCTCCTACACCTACTAGTGTTCCTTCTGTCAATGTTGGTACTGCTAGTGGTAGTCGTAGTCGTAGACCTCCTTTACCAGAACCAGTAGCAAGAAAAAAAAGGAGTAAAGTGTGGCTCTTTTATGATAAAGTTGTGGGTACTGATAGAGTTAGATGTAATATTTGTGGGAGAACTTATAAACATAAGACAGGGGGTGGTGACGGGGGGACGGACACTATAGGTAGACATATAAAACACGATCATACGACACAATGGAATGCTGTCTCTGATTTAGAACCCGGTCAACAACAACTTAATCCATTAACTGGGGGGTGGCTAAGTACGATCCAAAAAAGGATCGCATTGAATTAACAAAAATGATTGTCGGAGGTTGTTTACCTTTTTCTTTTGCTTCTTCTTCATATTTAATTACATATATTCAAAGAGTATATAATCTTTTTTTTAAAGGTGTTCCTCGTAGTACTACTAGAGCCGATATTTTTAGACTTCATAATGATTATGTTATTTTTTTGCAATATTTGTTTGCTAACCTTCCATGCCTAGTTAGTTTTACTTCAGACATTGGACATGCTTTAAACGGTTATGATTATTTAACAATTACTTGTCATTGGATTGATGAAAATTTTAGAATGGAAAAACGTATTATTGCTTTTGCGTATGACGAGGATCAAAGTCATCTTGGAAAATATATAAGTTTAAACTATTTGTTCTTATGCCCAAAAATATAATCTTTATAATAAAATACTTTGCGTATCATTCGATAATACATCTAATAATCATTCAGTAGATCTTTTAAAATGAAGTACAACCACCACTTCCTCATATATTTCATGTTCGTTGTGCTTGTCATATTTATAATTTAATTGTTAAAAGTGGTCTTGATTTATTTTCACCTGAAATAAAACTTGTCAAAAGAGCTGTTGGAGTTATTCAGGGTAATAATAGGAAAAATAGAATTATAGAATTTAAAGAAAAATGTAAACAATTTAATTTGAGACCTAAATTCATGCCAGAAGAGATTATTACACGGTGGAATTATACTTATTTATTGTTAAAAGAATGTTATAAGTATAAAGACCCCATAACACATGTTGCAAATGCGCATTGTAAGAACGTGATATATATGTTAACCGACGAACATTGGAAATCAATTGGTGAACCTTTAAAAAATTTACGTAAATTTTACACTGTTACTGTGGAATTTTCAGGATCTTATTACCCAACAGTTTGTAATGCTTTAGCTCATATAGCTGAAATTTCATATTTATTTTATGGTTTAAAATCAAATGTGAAATATAAAGATGCAGTTACACTTATGTTTGAAAATTTTAAAAAATATTTTTTTCCTATTCCTGATATTTATTGTATTGGTGCAGTCTTAGATCCTTCTATTAAAAAAAGTAGATTGTCATAATTTAATATGTAGTTTATATACTTATATGGAAGTAGGTGAAACAGAAACTCCGTCTTCATTTGATTGCATAAGTACACTTGATACTAATTTAACTACATTATATGAATATTATGCTACATTACATGATAACAACAACTCTGCTACTAATATTCCTTCAAGTTCTGCTTCTGTGTCTACACCTTCAGGATTAAATGAAGATGACGATGAAGAAGAATCTTTAGACATATGGAGCACTTTTACAACACAAGCAAGCACAAGTCGATCTTGCGATGAGATGCAATTTTATTTGCAAAAGCCAGCGGAGCCGAAGAAAAGTTTTGACCCTTTACAATGGTGGCAGGATAACAAAAGGCAATTCCCAGACTGCGCGATGGCCCAGATGTTCTTAATGTGTCGATCTCAACAGTGGCTTCTGAAAGTGCATTTAGCCAAACACGAGATCAAATAGGAGACACACGTCACTCATTGGGTGGAAGCACATTAGAAGTGTTAGTCCGCTTGCGGATTGGATCGATCGAGAGAAGAAATCAAGGATGTGGAGACGTTAATTCTCCTAAGATGAAGAAATAGCCAATATTTTGGAAGGTGGGAGCGAGGCGGATGGAATTAATACTCCAGATTTAGAGGCTATGTAGCATAACCAATTCAATCAACCTATAGATTACGAAGAACTTGCAAGAAGGATGCATAATATGTAAATAAAATTATTATTATTTCATTATGTACTCTTATTAACATTATGAAAGTTCAAAAGTTTACATCTTATCATTAATTTTAATTTTACTATCTATTTAGTTGTTAATCTGTTATTACTTATTTGTTAACTTATATCTACTAATCTAATAAATTAATAAAAATATAATTACAATATAAAGTTATAAACTATAAAGTATAACTATAACAGTACTATAAAGTAAACTATAAAATAAAGATAAAGTTATAAACTATAAACTATAAACTATAAACTATAAGGTATAAAGTTATAAACTATAAAATAGAAAGTTAACTTTAAAGTTTCAATTTTAATATATAAAACTATATTATATATTATATTATATTATTATATTACATATTTAAATTGAATTTAGTTTACATTATAGAAAATAAATACTAGAAATTAAAAATAAAAAAAAACCGAACCGATAGGCGGTTCGCACTTGACCGCACGCCGACTGAAATCGGTAATGAACCGGACCGTTGGCAGAGTCAGTGAACTGACCGGGCAGAATCGTCCGAACCTTAAACCCTTGTAAGAGCTACCGGTTCGGCGTTAAGTATAGGTGAGTCACGATTTAAATTTTCAGGCTTCTGATACCATGTAAGATTGTATTAATCTCCTTTGGGCAGACTTTTTCATTAATACAAATATATATAATGTACGATGTATAGAACCCTAGTACAATAAGAATCCTCTACTTACCATAATTCTAAATTACTAAATATTTACACAATATATGTAATATATTCTAATTATGGTGGTGGGATTGAATTGGAGATTCTATGGAACATGTACACGTTAATATAAACGTCACTCGTTATCATCGCCATGTTTTATCTGGATTTTGTTTTGCAAATTATAGAATCTAATTTGTAGTTTTAAGTCATAGTCGAACGGTGTATATTATGTAATACTATGACTCGTCATTTGATAGATAAATTGAACTTTTATTATCCATTTGTTAAAGAATTTTGGGTCAATAGTGCTAATTAATTAGGAGATTTGACACATAACTTTAATAGGAACTGTTGAGCGTTAGACTTGGGCGCATAGTAAGCATTTGGAGCGAAAGCAACATAAAATTAAGCCTCACACGTAAGTCTTAAAAGATTTTATGAGTACCTCGCTCAAGAGCGAGCCTCGAGCGAAGACCAAAGAAATAAAATTTTAAAACAGAGGTATTTACCGAATTAACAATTAGTGCGCAAATTGACACCCTCTAGCACAAATTAGTAAAAAAAAGGAGAATAACAACACAAAATTTTGACATAAATCTATATTTTGACATAAATTTATCACCTGTAATTTCAACCTATAGATGGAGGATCCCTCACAAGGTTGTTATCATCCAAGAAGACTCCGACTCATAAGGCAGTGTAATCCATAGTCAACGAACCTGGTGGTTCAATTAATTCTTACCTGCATTAGACCTAGAGGTATTCCTTTTGAATATATTCCTTTTTAGTTTTAACTTCATCATAGACTTATAAGTGAGTAAAAATATAGAAAATTATTATTATTATTATTATTATTATTATTATTATCCAAACAGTGGTAAATGAATAAGGGCGGCTTAATCATATTGGGGGCTAAAGCCAAACTCTAATGAGAGATCTTAAATAAAAAATATATATATATTTATTTATTTAAAATTTATTTTCTAGCTTTTTGAGGCGCAAAATTACTAATAATTTTTCTTGTAATCAATGTTTTCTAATAATTCTTTTTTAATTGATAATATAGCTAATCCGTTCAATATTTTTGAGACATTATTGATAGGACTTTATCAATTTTAATTTTGAAAAACCTATTTTGACCGAGACAATCGTAACAGGAATGGTCAAAATTATTCTATAAGCAACATTATTCTCTTCTTATTCACTTCCAATTCCAAACAGTCACCTCTCTTCCCTTTTCTATACCAGTGTTTAAGTACCTAAATTCTATCGAATTCAAATCCGTATAATAATTTGGGTTATATTAAATTCAAGATATATTAGTGAATAAACAGTGGGCTAATATAATTAAATTAATTATTTAAGTTCAATAAATATAAATTTAATTCAAAAGTTCAAATACATTGGGCTAGCCCATTTAATTGGGCTATAAATGATGAACTCACTTTGATAAGCCTAATATGTGATCTTTTTAGAGGCCTAGTTTGGTGACACATGTCAAATGACATGACACACCAAATCAAACGAAGGAGCCAATAGAATTATTTTCTTTTTACCATGCACTGAAAAGGTGTGCAACTCAATATTCTAATTTATGTGGACGACTTGATCATCTCAGGAAATGAGCATGGTGTAATTGAACGGTTCAAAGACTCTCATCGCAAGTGCTTCAACATGAAGGGTTTGGGTCTCTTGAAGTATTTCATGAGAGTTGAGATTGCCTAGGGACCCACTGATATTTCTGTATCAATGGAAGACTGCCTTAGATATAATATATGAGCCCGAGTTATTGGGAGATAAGCCTATCAGCACGATGCCATGGAACATAATCAACATTTGACACTGACCAGTGGATTCAACCTAGTAGATCCGGAACCATGGAACAGAATCAACATTTGACACTGGCCAGTGATCCACCAGGGTCGGGACTAGCGGGATCGGGACGGGATCGGGGTGGAGAGGAGAGAGGACGGGTTTGGCCGGGGACCGGACTAGCGGACGATATCGTGTCCCGATCCCTGGCCCGTTGGCCGGACGGATCGGCCTAGACGGACGGACAAAGTGGGTTTTTTTTTTTAATTTTTTCACTAAATTGAAAATACTAAATTGCTAACAAAGTAGCATTAACATATACATATAGTCATATAGTGATAGTCATAGACTCATATTATACTATTATAATATTATAGTATTATAATTATACTCATATATATAATATATTTATAAAGTATAAAGTATAAAGTATAAACTAAATAATTAAACAAAGACAAGAAGAGTGTAAAAAAAAACATCTCAAGGCTGTTTTTGTGCCTCTTATATTATTAATTATTTCATTGAAATATACAAGATTCAAAATTACAACATTGTAGTGTACTGTTGTTGAAAAAAATTGCAAAAGACATAGAAAAATTTAAAAAATTGCAATGAAATAAATTACCAATTTAAAAATATTTTTTCTAGTTTCTTTATAATTTCGTGTGGTTCTTCGGTTGGAATTGGTATATCTTGGTCAAATTGTTCCACGTCACTACTCATGCCTTCGATAAAATGTCGTTGTAGTTGTCGCCTTCTTCTTCGTTAATCTGGTTGATCGCACCTCCTTCGCCTCCGCCGTATCCAATCTCTGAATAGTACCGCCATCTCCAAGTCGTCTCCGCTAATGAGTGTCTGTGCTCTCCTATTTGAAATCATCACAAAAAGCGCTTTGAGCGATTGATGGCGACGCGAATGTTCAAAATATCTCGCCATCATTGAAAGTGTCGGAAATGTCTTCTCATTCTGCATCCAATATTTCAAAGAAGTCTTCCTTTCCTTCTTCATTGATAATCGCTTGGTAAGGTAAATTACCCCGCAAAACAAAAACATCGAACTCGCTAATTTGGTTAGCATCATACCACCGCACATTCTATTTCTCAAGCTTTCAATAGAATCAATACTAGCCGCGAAACAGATGTCTTTTTAGGTGTGTTGAAGAAGAAGATGGTACGAAGCCTTGGTTACTAGCACTTTCTTCTTTGGTAATGCCGATATATTTTTTGCATTCATCTTCTACGCTATTCAACACTTCTTCTAGCGTTTGTTCAATAGGTGGCTCAACATTTAAATTTTTGAGAGTTGGAGGTGGTAGTACGTCCATACAGTTATAAATATTTTCAATAAGACTTTTACAACTCTCTACTTTAATAGTCGGGTTTAATACAACACCAATAATATAAATAGGGGGAATAGGAATAAAATATTTCTTTAATTTCATAAATATTTTTTTAATAGCTGCCTTATAAGCAGGTTTTTCCATATATTCTTTAAGAAGTAAAAATATTATAGCTATATAAAATAACATAGTTGAAATAGTAGGATAATATAAAGTAGAAAATTCTTTTGTTGCTCGTTGAAAATTCTCTAGAAATACAATAAGTTCTTTAATTTTGTCCCAATCATTATCCACAATCATATCATTTGGATTTTGATTATGGGCGTTAAAAAATAAAGTGATAGGTTTTCTATAGTCATAAGCAACAACTAGTTGGTCATATAAAGAATTCCACCTAGTAGGTACTTCTTCGGGAATTTTTCTGTAAGATAGTCCACAATCGTGACAAGTTTTTTTATATTCTTTTCTCTGTTGAATTCTATTATTTTTAAAAATAAAGTGTATAGCAAATTGTATTTTTCAAGAATATCTTGAAAAAGTGAAAGACCATCCTTTACAACTAAGTTATAAATATGACACGCATTTGATATGAAAATGTTTTGGAAAAGACGAGTTAAAACTTCTTTTAAAATACAAATAAGCGACATTGTTAGAAGATGCATTATCTAATGTAATACTCATAACTTTATCGGTTATTAGTAATAATCGCAGGTGAATAAATATTTTCAAATAAACTCACCAAATGTGCCTACTATATATATTTCTATATGATAAAATAGGTTTTTGAATAGACAATTTATAATCTATCCAATGACAGGTTACCTTTTAATAATCATGGCGTTAGTACTACGACCTATATCAGAAGTTAGAGCGACTTTGCAATTTAAATGATATAATGAATAACGCAAATATTGTTGATATTCGTGTGCAAATTTAAACACGTCTCTCTTAACCGTTGATCCAGGAAAACCTTTATAAGCAGGTTATACATATCTCTAATATAATGAATAAAACCAGGCGATTCAGGAAATGAAAAAGCCAAACCCTCCACAGCAACTAATTTTGCTAGTGCTTCCCTATCTTTATGTTTATCGTATTTTGGGCCTACAACTCCCCCCGTCATAGGGTTAATTTGACCCTGTACTTTGTCCGGGACAGTATGTGAACCTTGTCCCGATTGAGAGGACGTCTGCTCACCATTTTTTTCAATAATGTATTGGGCATGTAAGACTTTGTGTTTTTGCAATAGGTGTCTTCCTAAACCCCCCCGTCCCACCATGACCTTGTCCAGTTTTAAAAGAATAAATATTTTTACAAGTTTTACATATAGCTACTTGATTCGGTACGTCCCTATCAAAATATTTCCATACAACTGATTTTAATGGTCGTTTTGTCGGACCTCGTCTCATACTAGGGGGGATAGGAGGCATTTCACTAGTGGGTGTATCATCTAGAATGTCATCTAAATTAAAATCTTCTTCATTTTGAAGATAAGCATTTGTGTCAAGATCATATGGTATTTCAGGAAACAGTTCAGGATCTATAAAATCATCTTGTCTAGGAATAGCTGGAATACTAGAAGAAGTACCCTTGCCACTTGCCTCTACTAAAAGAAGTACCCTTGCCGAAAAGACTTTTTGTTCTTTTCATTTTAATTATGATAATAAATAATTAAAGACTTAAAGATAATGAAATTAAATGTGCTAAATGAAATAAAAACAAAATAATAATTTAATGAGGGAACGAATGTACCAAACGCCGACGTAGAGTCGATGTGTAATCGAGAGGTTGAAAATTGAAACTTTGCTCGATAGATTAATCCTCAAGCAGTTGTCAACTTCACTCCCAATTCTCAAATTAATAAATAGAGTGAATATGTAGTAGACAATGCTGTATATAGAAATTAGAGAAAATGTAGGAAGATTTGTGAGAAATAAGAAGAGAAAATGAGGTATTTATAGTTGGAAAATTGGGTTAAAGTGTAAATATAATAACTTAGGGGTTAAAAATAAATATAAAGGGGGTAGGGGGGGTTGGGAGAGTGGGGGAAGTCAAAAATGGCCGTTGTCTAACGGCCAAAATGTAAAATGGCCGTTAGACAACGGCTATTTTTGGCAAATGGCGGGACCGGGGCGGGATCGGGACCTGGCGGGGTCGGGTCGGGCGGGACCATACCCTGTCCTGCCCCGATTCGAGCCCCGGTCCCGTTTTTTTAATACGGTCGTGTGGTTTCGCCTGGTCGGATCGGGATCGGGATTCGGTCGGTCACCGGCCATCGCCACCTTAATTCACATATCTTTGTTTCACCCGATCACAATTGTGACCTCCGTCTGTACGGACTATGTGATTCAAACTAGGTAGGATTCCCATTAATCCGGAGATCACTTACCGGATGGTTTATCACGCTCGAAATTTTCTCGTATCTTGGAAGACAAAGAAGCGTCATATTGTCTCACGGTCATCCAAATAGGTAGAATACAGATCAATGGCGATGATAGTATGCGAATTAAAATGGTTGAAATGAATCTTGCATAGTTTGGGAGTAAAACACGAGTAACCAATACATGTGTACTGTGACAGTTAACCAATGTATTATATTTCCTGAAATATACAATTTTTCATTAAACGAACCAAACATATTGAAGTCGATTGTCATTATATTCGGGATAAGCCCAATTACGTGCCAACTGGTACGAAGGCGTTGAAAAAAATCACAGTATGAACATTTACCTGGCAAGTTGGATATTCGAAAGCCTTATGCTCCAACTTGAGGCGGGGGAGGGGGGGGGGGTATTGTGAACAAAAATGGTTTAAGCGGTGGAAATACATATATACGATAATTATAGTTCAATTATAATCATGGTAATATAGGAATTGTAGTCCTGTTAGAATTTGGTTACCTTAGGCGGTGACTTACTTATATATAAGGATGTCATATTGTAAATACAAACAGAAAGAAAATTCTACGCGAATATTATTATCTATTTAATGCTTTCGCGTCCTTTCAATTTTAGCACGAACGGATATTTAATAAAAAATAAATTGAAAAAAACTTCCAAAATCTATGGCCTAATGAGAGAGTAGGTAAGTAGTAAACATAAATAAAATTGTCAACTAACATGGCATTTCGTAAAATGGAAACTATAGTTCTACTTATTAATTCCTTATGAAATAAAAGTTCATTCGTTTTTGCCATCAAATTAAGTTGAACTCATCTAAGATTTTGGCAAAACTTGAAAGATACTTATTAAATATTTGAGCTAGTATATTACACTCATCCTTAAATGATTTCATCACTCATTCATCCAAATTAGATAAGTTGAACAATTTACACATTTAAAGAGTCAAAGGACAACCATACTTGAATTCCGTTGTTCCATTAACTAATCGAAATCATTTTCTGTTTCTTCACAAATTGTAAATTAATGCGTCCAAAGTATCTTGTTTAAATGTCCCTAAATACATGTAACCTATCAATATGTTTGAATTAATTTAGGATATTTATTAGTAATTTAATATCACCATGTTCATTCGTTACATATATGTTATATTGAAACAGGCATAATTTACAGTTCATTGATCTCATTTATCCCTTCCATATTATATTTCGAAGTATAAAAACCATTTTTCTCTTTTCCATTATTTAAAGTTATCCGTTAAAATATTTGAATTATATTTATTTTCTAAATATCAGTGGTTACACCAATCTAAGTCACAAATTTGCTTGTTGAGGACGTGCACAACTCTTTCACATAGAAGTTGACACCAAGAACTTCATTTGTTAATTATTCATGTGTCAGTTCTTGTTATAGATTAGTGTATTGACATTAATAGTGCGCAAGTTGATCTTCACCACTCTTTATGTTTTTAAAACTAGTATAATCCACCCGCAAGGATAGCCAAGTTGGTGTAGCAGTAGAGCGCGGGACCGCAAGGTCACGAGTTCGATCCCCTGCATAAACCTTCTTGGTTGAGCCTGTCACACATGGCTGGCCAAGTGTGGTTAATCGGCTGACGTGGTTTGCAGGCTATTGCGTCAGCCCGGGGTTTACCCTGTGCGCACTCGAAAGAGTAGCGGCTGCGGGTTCCTTCGTCAACAAAAAAAAAAAACTAATATAATCCCTCTCATTTTCTAAGAAATACCCCTTGGCTTTTCTGGCGATACGAACGTATTTAAGTAATTGTCGTTCTGTAAGACCATAATGAAAACGTGCTTTATAAATTGCTTCGGCACAAAATAAGAAACGATCTCTCTAACGCATAAATGGTTGCCCGTTGTATTTGCTTCTCCTGATGGCTGGTCAAGAGGCGCTGCAGGTAAATATGTCAAAGATGTCCTGGTTCTAAACCGGGTACTTGAAATGCTAAAGGTCACACTCACAGTCTTAGTCTTGCTCGGTTAACCCTCCAAAACAGTAACTAATAGAATGCTGTTCTTCTTTAGATCCACTCCGATAGTCTAATAAATCAAGTCAATGCGGATCGATAAGTGGAAGTCATAAAAAAGAAATCTCAATAAATCAGAAAAAAACAAAATAATATATAGTAAAAAATTACTTGATAAATTAGTTGATATATTTGTAAATTGACTTGAAAATTTTATATTTTTTTATCAAAAATCTTTATTTTTACACATAAAAGATCCGAAAGTAATATAGAAAAAATTATTTTTTTCCATCCAAATTAATCTCATCCCCAAAGTACATAATTTTTTTTCTTGTGTGACTTATAAGTCTTCCTTCTCCAAAACTATTTGCTTACCCTAATAGAAATAAACAATCGAAAAAATATAAATCAAATTCTATAACTACCCAATCAGGCAAGAACTATGATATATAAATAAAAAACTTTAGCTTCCTTAGCTTTAAGACTTGGGATTTAAGTAGAAGATCACTACCCTTTTAAACCCCCAAAAAATATATTTTTTTAAAACATTACAAGCTTCCCTGTTTGAAAAAAACTCTTTTCCCTTAAAGAAGCAAGAATTTGAAGGAAATGTGTCAGCCAGCACAATCTTGTTCCACCTCCAATAGTATTCAAGATCCATTAAAACTCTTGAAACACTACATCGTTCCATTAATCCCTAACAACAAAATCTCTAATATTTTCACAATTTCCATGAAGTGTTTTCTTGCCATTTGCTTAGTTGCTTCCATTTCTTTAGTCTCCTTCAATACTTTCTCCAATCCATCCAAATGGTTTAACCCATGTTCAGATTGTGGTGCCATCAATATTCACACTAGCTATGCTTATAGTACTTCCGTTACAAATAATGTTAGAGAAAAAGAAGAAATTACAGACATAACTCATATTTTATTTGGCATTGGAGGGTCAGCCAAGACTTGGAATAATCGTAAAAATTATTCCGAATTATGGTGGGAACCAAACGTGACTCGAGGGTTCGTGTGGCTCGATGAAAAACCCGGAGAAAATGACATGTGGCCCAAGAATTCCCCTCCCTATAGGGTCTCGGAGGACACATCAGGGTTCAAGTACACGTGTTGGTTCGGTGACAGGTCAGCAGTGAGGATCGCGAGGATTGTGAAGGAGAGTTACGAATTAGGGTTGAAGAATGTGAGGTGGTTCGTTATGGGGGACGATGATACGGTATTTTTTAAGAAGAATTTGGTGACGGTTTTAGGTAAATACGATCATAATCAAATGTATTATATAGGTGGGAATTCAGAAAGTGTGGAACAAGATTTGGTGCATTCTTATGGTATGGCTTATGGTGGTGGTGGAATTGCTATTAGTTATCCTCTAGCGGAGGTGCTAGTGAAGATTTTAGATGGTTGTATTAATAGGTATCATGATTTCTACGGTTCTGATCAGAAGATTGGTGGATGTATGGCTGAGATTGGCGTTCCTCTCACAAGAGAACTCGGCTTCCATCAGGTATAACAATTATGATCTGTAATTAATTTCTAAATTTCCTTATTTCAGAACTCATTTTTGTTCAAATATCCAATATAAAATAGTATTAGAAGAGTCCTATATTTTTCATTAGATTTAAGTTAAATATTCTGATAATGTAAATAATTTTGTAGATGGACATACATGGAAGTCCACGCGGATTTTTGGCAGCACATCCATTGGCACCGATTGTGTCACTGCACCATCTAGGCGTTATACATTCTCTAATTCCACTAATGGGTCGAGTCGATTCAGTTAAAAAGGTGATTGAGGTATACAAGAAAGACCCAAGTCGAATAATGCAACAGAGTTTCTGTTACGATCTAAAGAAAAATTGGTCGTTATCGGTGTCATGGGGATATTCAATTCAATTATATCCGGGTTTAATGAATGCCAAGGAATTAGAGACACCAATGAGGACTTTTGAAACATGGAAAGGATTTGAAGAGCCATTCACGTTTAATACTAGGCCAAATCATATAGAACCATGTCAAAGGCCTATAGAGTATTATTTGGATCGCGTTTTTGAGCTCGATAATGGAGAAACTTTGACAAGTTATAAGAGGATTGGTGATTATAATAAGCATTGTGATAATGAAAATTATACACTAGCATTAGCAGTTCAAATGGTTAATGTCACGGCAGCTATTTTATCCCCCCAAGTATGGAGACAGGTAAATTTCTCCTTTGTTATTTGAATCTTTCTTCTTTATTTTTCTTAATTTTGCCTGAGCATTTTTTTGTTATTGGTGTGTTTGGTATGTCAATAGCATTAATATGGTTCTATTGACTTTCAAAATTTTGTTTGAGAATAGTCAAAATTCAACCAGAAAAAGGTACCTGGCTCAGTTTGGTAAACGTGACCCCTACTATAAAATGTGTACATGACTAGAAAAGCCACAATTATGGGCAAAAATGGCTGTTAAATTATATTCACTCATGGACCCTATACTAACCATATATAACCAAAAAGCCACAATTATCTGCAAGAATGTCTGTTTATATTCTTTCTACGTGCCATAAAAAGATTTGGTTTTTGACTTGATTTTTCTTTTAATCATGTGTCAGATTTTCATTAAGTGACTAACACGTTTTGTTTGACCAATACCTAAAACAGGCACCACATAGGCAATGTTGTGAGGTGATCAATGGTGAAGAAGATAGTAATATTGACACTGTCCTACAAATCAGAATTAGAAGTTGCAATAAATGGGAATCAGTAACATTGCCCTTTGACATTAACGAGGGACATTAACACTATGGCAAAAATTGTAAACCTTGCTAACAAATTGTACAGCATTGTTGTGTCCTACATCCCCCTTTTTATTTATATATTATGGCATACAATTTCTTTTGTAACTGAGTTATTGGACACAAAAAGATTTTCTCTAAGGACAACACATATCTTTTTTCTTTTTCTATTTTAATGAAGATACCCTAGTACTTACTTAGCTAGGAAATTGTCTCTAGAGTTCATCCTGTTCGATCCTCCCAAGTGTTCAATTTTGATGAGTGGTTATTTTTTTTAGAAATCTTTATCATCAATGTAACCTATTATCATCCACTATTATCTTATGTCTTGATAGAGGAAGCAGGTTACTAATAGGAATTGTGGTGGAGTGATAAATACTCATTCATTCTTAATCAGAGGTTTTGGGTTCGAGCTTTACTGGGTATCGAGTCGCCCTTGTTAGAGAGCGCTTTACATCTAATATGTGACTTTCCGATGCACGCAAATCTGAATTTAGTCGGCTCTATCAATCATTAGTGAGTTCGAACTGATAAAGGTTAGAACTCCATAAATCGTTCATGAAAGTTTGAAATCTTGTAACTTTTCACACCATAAATTGTTCCCGGAGTTCCACCTGTCAAAGCTTCAGACTCCATTACATGATTATGAAAGCTTGAACACCATAAACTGTTCCCGGAGTTCCACTTGTCAAAGCTTCGAACTCCATCACCGTGTATGAGAGTTGTTCCATATTTTCGCTAAGGGTTTTTTTGTCCAAATTTTAATTTAGCATTAAATAGTGGCTACTTTCCAATTATATTTGAAACAATGGTTAAACTTTGATTACTGACTCAAAACTCGCAACCTACCATCGTTGAAGACACGCTTCTTGATGATATGATTGAGGAGTTCTCGGCGGTGGTACTTGAAGCAACCCTCATTGAGAATCTCATGCAGTGGTGGATGGACACGGGTGCTACCCATCATATCTGTTCCAACAGAGAAGTCTTCTCCACATATACACCAGTCATGGACAAAAAGATGTCCATGGGAAACAACGCTTCCCTGAGGTGCTGGGGGTAGGAAACGTGATCCTGAAGATGACTTCCGGAAAGGAGTTTACTCTGAAGGAGGTGATGCATGTGCCTGATATTATAAGAAATTTAATTTCAGGACCTTTATTTGTGAATGCTGGTTTTAGGCTAGTGTTGAGTCCAATAAATTTGTAATTACTAAGAATGAAACTTTTGTAGGAAGGGGCTTCGTCTGTAAAGGTCTCTTCAAAGTTAACGTCTTATCTGTAATGTCTTCTATTAATAAAGTTGAAGCTTCCTCTTATTTGTTTGAGTATTCTAATTTATGGCATCATATATTAGAACATGTAAACTATTAATCTATCCAAAGGTTGGTAAAGTTGGAGTTGTTTCCGTCTATCAACGTAAACCCTCAACGTAAGTGTGAGGTGTGCGTAGAGGCAAAACTTTCAAAGAGTCCCTTTAGATCCGTCAAAAAGGAAAGCGCAACCCATTCACACCGATATATGTGATTTGATGTTTGTACAAACTAGAGGAGGGAACAAGTACTTTTTTACTTTCATAGATGATAGCAAAAGGTATTGTTACCTTTACTTATTAAAAAGTAAGGATGAAGTCGTTGAAGCGTGCAAACGCTACAAAACAGAAGTTGAAAATCAACTAAGTGTACGAATTAAATCAATTTGTAGCGATAGAAGGGGAGAATACGTAACGCCTTTTGAAGAATATTGTTCCCAGTCGGGCATTTTTCATCAAACGATGGCTCTTTACTCACCTCAATCAAACAGTAGCTGAACACAAGAACCGTACATTAAAGAAAATGATTAATGTCTTGCTCATCAATTTCGATCTTCCCCAAAACATGTAGGGAGAAATTGTCATTACCGCTAATAAAATTCTTAATAGAGTCTCACATAAGGGTAAGGACAAAACCCCATATGAGTTATGGAAGAGAAAAAAATCCACCTACAAATACTTGAAGGTGTGGGGTTGTCTGACAAAGGTTGAAGTACCTAAGCCAAAACAGGTCAAGATTGGACCTAAGATTGTAGACTACATATTCATCGGATATGAAAATAACAGTAGTGCATAAGTCAGATGTACCAGACATCCATGTGGGTACAATCATGGAATCAAAGAATGCCGATTTCTTTGAGGACTCGTTTCCTAGAAAGGAAAGAGACATAACCTCTTGCAAACGAAGTTATGAACAAAGCTCCGTCGTTGACTGCCCGGATCATCAGGACTTGGAGGCTCCAGAGATGGAACCAAGACGAAGTAAAAGGGCCAGGAAGGATAAGTCCTTCAGTCCGTACTTTGTAGCTTATATGGTTCATGATGAACCACGAACAATTTCTGAAGCGTTGTCAACTCCAGAAGCACCACTCTGGAAAGAAGATATTGAGAGTGAGATAGACTTCATCTTGCACAACCATACTTGGAGTTGGTTGATCTTCCTCCGGAAAATAAACCGTTGGGTTGTAAATGGATACTCAAACGGAAGTATAAAGAAGATGGATATATAGATAAGTACAAGGCCAGGTTGGTAGTCAAGGTCTATCGACAAAAAGAAGGCCTCGACTACTTTGACGTGTACTCCCCGTTGTCTATAATGACGTCCATACGAGTATTCATTGTGATCGCCGCGTTGCGGGATCTTGAGATAAATCAAATGTATATTAAGACATCCTTTATAAATGGTGATTTGGAAGAAGAAATCTATATGGACCAACCCGAGGGGTATGTGGTTCCATGATAAGAGAAGAAAGACTGTTGACTTGTCAAATCTTTGTGCGGGCTGAAACAGGCCCCATGGCAATGACACAAGAAATTTGATAGTACTCTACTATCGAAGGGGTTCGCCATTAACAAGTTTGACAAATGTGTCTACCTGAAAGACAATGCTGACTCGTTCGTCATGATATGCCTGTACGTTGACGACATGTTGATCACAGAGAACAGTCCTAGGTTGATCCTAGAGACTAGGAACATGTTGAAACAATGTTTCAACATGAAGGATATGGGTATTTTAGATGTCATCGTAGGGATCAAGATCTCTAATACGTCTGGCGGACAGATCTTATCTCAGTCTCACTACATCGAGTATGTGTTGAGAAAGTTTGAGATATTCAACAGTTTGCCGATAACGTCACCACTAGATATAAATCAAAATATTGATAAAACTTGTGGTGCGCCCGTATGCCAGGAGTAATATACGCATGTGATTGGTAGTTTTATGTATATAACAAACTGCACCCAACCTGATATCGCTTATGCAGGTAACAAATTGGCTAGGTTCACCCGTAATCTAAGTGATGATCATTGTAAAGCATTGAGTCGGGTACTACGGTACCTAAAATACACGCAAAATTATGGGTTGCATTATTCAAGATATCCAACTGTACTAGATGGGTACATTGATGCAAAATGGATATCTGATATAGAGACCACCAAGTTTACCAGTGGGTATATATTTACAATTGGTGGTGGGTCTGTGTCTTGGAAATCCTCTAAGCAAACTTGCATCGCCCGATCCACGATGGAATCGGAGTTCATTTCTTTAGACAAAGCAGGAGAAAAAGTTGAGTGGCTTCATGACTTCTTAGAGAATATCCTTTGTTGGGATAAATCCGTACCTTCTGTAATGATCCACTGCGATAGCTCATCAGCTCTAGGAAGGGCACGGAGTTCTATGTCAATGGCAAATCTCGTCATATCTGACGGAGACATAAAACCGTTAGGCAGCTGATCACTACAGGTATTATTTCCATCGATTATGTAAAATCTAAGGAAAACATAGCAGACGCTTTGACTAAGATAATATCCAAAGATTAGATGTTCTGTCTGTCCAGGGGAATAGGCTTAAAACTCAATCAATAAGAACTGATACGGTGAATACCCAACCTTACTGACTGGAGATCCCAAGAATTAGGTTCAATGGGAAAACTAAATTGTAAAGGTCTAGTTGAGCGCTTCGGTGAAAGCAAGAGCACTTCGGATGATGATATTTGTAAAGAAACATGAATCCAAGGCCGTTCTCGTGATAGACATTAAGTGCTATCTGCAGTGTGGGTAGAGGTTAAGTTTCCAAAACCTTTTATGATCCTCACCGGTTGAGGTTAGGTTTGGGGAAACTTTTAATGGTTCCTAACACTTGTGAAGTGGGGGTATAGCAGGATACCTTGTAGGAGACCACTTATTTAAGTGTGAGAAAATGTCGCCTCAAATGAACACACTTAAGAATCCAAGAAGTGTCCACGGCCACAACGGACAAAACATTAAAGGAGAACAGAGTAAGGAAAGTTGTTGTGTTGGTACCGTTGACTTGGATTACACTAAATACTAATGGTTCAAGACATCACGTTCACCGCGCAGTAAGTAAGTCTGATGGTATTCACCTATGGAAGGTTCAAAGCTATGACTATCAATCTAGATACAACATCGGTCCGCCGAAAGATTGCTAGAAAAACACCATGTGAGTGCGCCAAAATCTCTTTCAAGGGGGGTTTGTTGGAAATTTACTAAAATGGAATTAGTTTATCCCGTTATTTATGACTCGGACAATTGGGGCCCCGCATATCGGAAACGTCGTTTCCACACACGTGCATTCATAGTTCCAAGTATCATAAATTTCATTAGTGAAAGACATATTGATGCGTAATTAAAATGTTCGAGACGTGAAATAATGGACGGTTATTGACCAAATAACAAGTATTCCACGTTGGTAAATGAAGGAAGAAGTGTGCGACGTGTAAGATGAAATGAGTCGAAAATCAACATAGAGTCGCGAAGGGCCGCGACGCAGAGACGCCTCCCAGACAGCGCCTCTTCCAATGCAGTAAATGCGACGAAAAATGAATAATTTATAACTCTTAGGCTGGTTTTAGAGCATTGAATCTCCATTACTTGACACATGAATTCAACCATTATTTGGCTGATTGTAACCTCTCAATAAGTGTCATTACATGACTATTGAAGGTCATTAGTTGGCTAGTTGAGAGGTCATCTTTCTTACACTATAAATTGAGGACTTGTCTCAATTGGAAACACACCAAAAATCAGATTTTCAGATCTTCTTCTTCTCTAAGCAATCTCTCACCCACTCAAAGGTTCTTCTTTTAGTAAACACTTGAGTTTTTCTTTGCTCATTTGTTAGTTGTTATTTTATCTTGGAAGACTTGATCGGTGTATTTTATATACACTTTTTTAGTCATTTTAGTTAGTCTTTTGCCCATTTTTGTACAAATATGTGTCGTCTTAGGATATATTTTCTTTCTTTTGAGTCATAATGGTTTAAAGTGGCACATTGGAAAACAGGAGCGAAAAGATGGCAGAAACAGAAATTTCAGAGCTCAAAAAGCTAGAAAGTTGGCCCGGCGAGAAATAGGAGGCCATGGCCCAACCAAGAAGATCGAGCGCCACGGCGCCAAAGTACTGAGTCGCAGAGTTTGGCGCCGCGGCGCCGAGGCGGGAATTCTGCCAAATCCGAATGGGAATGGGCCAAGGCCAAGAAGGAAAAGTTTGGGAACGTTTTTAGGCTATAAAAAGGACCTTCCTAGGTCAGAATAGGAGTTCCCACTTTTGATAATTCATCACAACCTTGGAGATCAAGATTGGAGACTACTTTTGTGTAATTTCTTTGTTCTTTATTTTATTTCTTTTCAGTTTATGTTGGATATTAGTTTAGTTATTGGCATGTCTATGACTAGGAACTAACTTAATTTAGGGCTTTGAAAGTTGAGGAGATTTGGAAGCCCTATTTCCACCATATCTGAAGTAAAATAAAGTAATTTAGATAACATCTATAATTATAAACAATTCATCAATTATCGGTTACTAAATAAATACCATAGAATAGAGGTTGATAATTGGACACTAATCCCTGAGGACGATAACTCGGTCTTCTAGACTATATTACTTGTCACGACACGTGCACTTGCGTTTAGTGTGTGCATAAATAGCGCATCAAGTTTTTGGCGCCGTTGCCGGAGATTGGCGTAGTTCAATATCATTCTATCTATTCCTAATTTCTAATTTGGTTTTTATTTATTACTATATTTTTCTCTTTTATTCGTGAAACCGTGCACCGTGATCCGTTTGTTGATTTTGATGCATTGCGGCATCTAGTTTATGCGAAGGAGAAGGCGGCGGATACACTTGTTCCCTTCAACCGGATATTGAAAAGACTTGCAAGCGAGCGGGAGAAACAAGCGAATTTTGGCCTTAATAGCAATGGGGCTTGCGAACAACAATGAGATGAGCGAAGGGTTAGGTGATCATCAACATAACCAAAGGATGCCCGAGGTTACCAATGGATGTGGAAGAAAGGTCAGTCAGTGAGAGAAGCTTGGGAGATTATATCTTTGCCGAGGTGAATGGAGCACAAACTTGCATCGAGCTCGATAATAGGAGCAAATAATTTTGAAATCAAACTGCGATCACGAGTATGATGCGAGAATCTTTGTTCAATTCGGAGGTTGCCATCGGAAGATCCTCATATGCATGCGAACTTCTTGGAATTGTGTGCAACTTTCAAGTACAATGGCGTTCTCGACAACGCCATCGATTGAGGCTCTTCCCTTCTCACTCAGGGATAGAGAAAAAGTTTGGTTGAATTCTCTGCCTACAGATTCTATATTCACATGGCAGGAGTTGGCACAAAAGTTCTTAGCAAAGTTCTTTCCACCGTCCAAAGCCGCTAAGCTGAGAGGGGAGTTGAATAATTTTTATCAGGCTGATGGAGAGTCACTCTATGAGGCTTGGGAGAGATTTAAAGAGTTACAGAGGAAGTGTCCACATCATAGCATTGAGCTGTGGCATTTGGTCCATATTTTCTACAATGGGCTAAGCGGGACCACAAGAACTATCATTGACGCAGATGCAGGTGGAACTTTCATGAGAAAGACAGCACATGAAGCCCATGATTTGCTAGAAGACATGGCCACCAATAATCATGTAACAGAGGACAGAAGGGTGAGTGGAAGAAGAGCAATAGGAGTTCACGAGATTGATGCTATCACAGCGTTAAATGCACAAGTTGCTCTCCTGACCAAGAAACTGCAACAGAACACAGTGTCAGTGAATGCAGTTCAAATGTCGTTGAGTTGTGAGATGTGTGGAGGTCCTCATACCTTTGATAGGTGCCCATCAGCAGACCCCAACAACATCTCTATCGAGCAAGCAGAATGCCAAGCAGTGGGGAATTACCAAAGGCCCCAGAACAACCCCTATTCAAATACCTACAATCCAGGGTGGAGGAATCACCCTAACTTTTCATGGAGGGGTGACCAAGGGCAACATAACCAGTTTCGAGGCCAATATCAAAATCAACAACCATTCACTCAGGCCTCATCTTCACAACAATTCAGTGCACCTACTCAACAAGAAAAGCCAGATGAGTTGAGAGCAACCCTGTTGACACTCACCAACTCACAAACCCAATTCATGGCAGAGACAAGATCCTCTATCAGGAATTTGGAGACGCAGGTTGGACAACTGGCAAAGATGGCAAACAACGAGCCACGCACTAGTAATGTCTGAGAGATGAACCCCGAGAAACGATGTCAGCGGTGCGGTGAGAAATGGAAAGCAGCTAGAACAGCTTACGCCCCAGCCTGTAGTAGAACAGAGTGTAGATGCAGAGAGGGAGAGGGTTACTGAAGACTGCCCTATGTTAGAGAAAGTTCCCACAGTCCCAGTGAGGGAATACACATAGAAGATTTCTTACCCTCAGAGGTTGCAAAGGAAAGCAGTTGATAAGCAATTCTCCAAGTTCTTGGAGGTATTCAGAAAGCTGCACATTAACATTCCGTTCATTGAGGCATTGGAGCAAATGCCTACTTATTTCAAATTCATGAAGGAAATTCTTGGGAAGAAGAAGAAGTTGGCTGAGTATGAGACTGTGGCATTGACAGAGGAATGCAGTGCCATCTTGCAGAAGAAATTGCCCCCCAAACTCAAGGATCCAGGGAGCTTCACATTGCCTTGCACAGTTGGCAGGGTAACATGTAACAGGGCCCTGTGTGATTTGGGGGCCAGCATAAATCTTATGCCCTTGTCCGTTTTCAAGAGGTTGGGGTTGGGTGAGGCGAACCAACCGTGAGCTTGCGATTGGCGAATGGGGCGATGGTGCATCCCAGGGGAATGATTGAAGATGTATTAGTTAAGGTTAGAAAATTCTTCTTTCATGCGGAATTCCTCATCCTTGATATGGAGGAAGATGATGAGATCCCTATCATATTGGGAAGACCATTCTTGGCAACCGGGAGAGCCCTGATTGATGTGGAGAAAGACGAGCTGACACTCAGAGTGGAGAATGAAGAGATGGTGTTCAAGGTGTTTAAACACATCATTGAACCCCCAGTCATAAGCAAGTGTTTTGCAAGATCGACCTTGTCGACATCGATTGAGCCAGCACAAGCCAAAGCAAGGGAAATAAGTCTGCTAGAACAGGTGAGAAACGCTAAACCTTCTCTTGAAAAAAAAAAGAAAAAGAAAAACAGAAGGCGGAAGCGAAAAATGTTTATGAAATGGATAGGCTGTGGGGTTAATTTACCCCATGCCTCTTGATAAGAAACTTGCGTCCGGCTAAAAGACGTTAAAGACATCGCTACTTGGGAGGCAACACAAGGTTATTTTATTTAATGCAATTTAGTTTTAATTAGAACAGTCTCACGGGAGGTATTATTTGCATGTTGTGATGACAGGTACAGGGCCAAAAATTTGGAGGACGAAAACGGGAAATGAAGAAAAAAAAATCGGCTCAGAGCCACGGCGCCAAGAGAGTGGCGCGAAATCTGAAGAAGCGCGAGAAGTTGGGCACCGTTTGAGTCGCGGCGCCAAAAGTCCAGAAGGTCTCTGAAGTTTGGGCGCCACGGCGCTGTAAGTTCAGAGGGTCACGGAAGTTTGGGTGCCCGACGCCGATTACAGGGCCATGGCGCCGCAAAATCTGAAAAATAAAAGAGCCCTAGAAACGGTTTCCCTCTTCCACTCTGACGGGATTTTAGACGTTATCCGTCATGCATTATCCGCCGCAACCACCACCACTTTAAACCAAGTGTGTAAGTTGTCCCGTTTTTCTTGTATTTTTTTTTAAGTCTTGCACACATTGGGGACAATGTGTGATTTAAGTTTGGGGGTGTTTTATTGTTTTTGAGTTTTTTGATTTGTTTGGTGTATTTTTGAGTATTTTTTGAGTCATATTTTTTTTAAGATCATGCATGCTGTAGTTACTGGAAACGCCTAGTGAAGTAAGGTTGAATAATGTAATGGAATTAGAAGCAACCATCTAAACACTTAGGTTAGATATGCCAAAAATTCATGAAATCGGACTATTTGGGGTATCTTGCTTGATTTGTGCATTGTTAATGATTAAACCTATGTGTCTGCTTGCTTGCTATTTGAGGTGAAATAGTTAGGATATGCATGTTAGAGAGATGATTCAGTCATTTCTTTGTTAGCCCTTTCTTACCATTTTTACCTATCCCTGACATTCAAATTGTATCACTAGTCAGCCCCATTGAGCCAAAAATATGACCTTTCTTTGACACCCTATAATTTCATATTTGTGCCATAAGTAAAAAATTGAGACGATTGGAATATAAAGTGTTGAAAAAAGAGAGTGAATAATTTTGATGCACCCTAATGAAAAAGTAATAATAAATAGGAAAAAGCCTAAGTTTGGGGGTGTCTGCTATTCATCATACACATCATTCTCTCAAAACAAAAGAGGGGAAAGATAGATATGAAGTGAAAGAGAGAAACAAAAGAAAAGGGAAGAATTTAAAGCAAAAAGAGCTTATGGTACGTAAGATTGAGCCGAAATGCCTATTTTTACCTACCCCTGCCTAAGCCCACATTACAACCCTGAAAAGCCCTGAAGATCTCTTATATGTATATCCATGATTAGTGGAGAATAGCAAGTAAATATTCCATAGGATTTTGAAATTAACATGCACAGTTAGGTATTCTTACTTCCATTGAGCATGATTAAAGTGAATTTGCGAAATGTCTAACTTGATGTGTTTAGAATGCTAAAAATCCATGTTATATGTTCCTGCATATTATTCTACTAACCTTCATGCTTTTCTAAGTGACAATTGTGCAGCAAAGTGATCAATGTTTTTGAGTCATTCTATTTTCTTTTCCTTCGTGTCTTTATTTCTTCTTTTGATCTTTGCTCGAGGGCGATTATTGAATTATTGTTTGATTGTTTGCAATTATTCATATATGTGATTCGCTTGAGCTTACGTTGTCGTTAATAGAGTGATATATTAATGATAAAACGTAACTCTCAAAAAGGCCGCAACTGATGATCATCGAGAATGGGATATCGATGATATGCTATAAGTCGACATGTGGTCTGCATCACATTCTTAGAGAATGTAGTATGTCTCACAGCTACGAGTAATGGTTACTCGTGATAGACATGTATAACGAGTCATTTGACTTGAGGTCAATACACACCTGGTTTACAGAATGATGTACTTTGACCAAGTTCTAAGCTTAAACTCCTTCTGGATAAGATACGACTTGTGTTGGTTGCATCAGAATGTAAATCAAGGTGGTAATTGAGCCAAGAATATGATTCATTCCTCGATTGGAAATTCGAAAAAACACACAACTTCTCAATGTTATTAGGTTGACTAAAGTCACAGGCCAGTGCAAGAGACATATTTAGAATATGGTCTAGTTGTCAACTAATAAATGTGAGATAAAGTGATTAAGCCATTGGGATAGATACTTGGCAAATCCTAAGCTCAATCGAGTGTATCGTGAATGAAAAGAGTTTCTAATTCTGCATAAAGGTTATGTTTGTTGGATTCATGTAAATATACTTCACATATTGAGTTCATCATACGATGCAGTCTAGGAGTTTCGTATGAACCTTAATTAGATTAATGTCGATATGTGAAGGCCTATAGGGTCACACTATATACAATTTTTTCTTCGATCTAAGAGTGTATTGAGAAAGTATTAAATATTCGATTGAGAATCGAGATATTTAATTTATAATAATTATGGAATATTTCTATTTGATAGAAATTATTTAATTAAGTCAAATGGATTTCAGATTTTGTGTTGGATATATTATGTGGGTACTTGGACAAATACAGGGAAGCAGTTGGGCCAGAAATTACTTGCCCAAAATGGGAGCTTGGTCGTCCACTTAGGCATGTGAAGTGGACCAGCTTGGCTGGTCTATTGAACATTAACATGGGCCCAGATTTTCCTGTTTTATATTTGTTTAAATTTTGTCCTGAACTCTTATATATACAACACATACCTCATAATTATAAGGTTACAGAAAGTAACTTCTCATTTCCTAAAGCAAGATTTTATAGCTTTCTAGATTAGGAGATACACTGGAGTTAGATCTTGCAATCGAGGAAACTAATCGCGTGGATACCTTAGTGTTGAATCCCGCGCTAAAAAATCTGTAAGTTTTCTTTTATTATGTTTTAAACATAAACATGATTATCGTATAAGCTATGCTAGTATTGTTGTTGGGTAAGAAAATTTTAAACTTTCGTTGTGCTTACTACTTGTTTACGAACCTAAAAAATCTCTACAGTGGTATCAGAGCCCAGACTGATTTAAAATATTAAATGATCATACGATAATCCATAATAACGATTACGTGGGAAAATTAATTATTTCGATTTATTCAATTAATTTTTGGGAAAAAATTTAAAATTAAAAGGGCAGAAACTAGAACAGTGACCGACGACAACCATTGTTCCACCGCGACAGTGGCTTCCGACTTGTTTTTCTGGCGATTCGATGTTGTTCTACCACCGTATCCACTATTATCGATAAATACACTTTATAAGATGGTCGATAAAGATGTTGAGAGATGACGGGACGCGGCGTAGACGTCGGAAAGGCCATCGGCGGGCCTGTTTCCGACGTCAAAATGGTGAAGTAATACCACCACCGTGATCGTCTAGACGAGAGGAATCGAACGGTGGTGGTGTTGCACGACGAAAGCCATCGAAAAGGGGCCATCACCGACAGTTTTGGAAATAGCTGGCGGCGACTCGATATTTGGCCGTCATTGGCCATCAAATCGGGAATTGAAACCACCGGTGTGTTCGGCCCGGCATGGGTCGTCGACCGGTGGTGTTCAATTTGGTTAATTTCTCCCCGAAATCTGAATCCCAAATTTGATTTGGGGTTGGAATTGATTTTGAAAATTTGAAATAGTTCAAGGACCTATGTGCAATTAAATTAGGATTTCCGAAATTGCAATTTAGCCCTTGGGGCAAATCTGAAAATTTTAGAAGTTTCTGGAATTGCAATTTGATCCCTGGAAATTTTTTAAAAATTTAAAAGTTTTTAAAATAAACAAATTTGGTCCTTGGGCCAGTCTGTAAATTTCTGAAAAACATATTTGGTCCGTAGGTAAATCTGTAATTATTTTAAGGTTCTGAAAATTGTAGAAAAACCCTTAAAATTAAATTTTAATTTTTGGATTATTAAGGGACTGGTTGGATAAGCAGAAAATTCCGAAAATTGAAAATTGAGTTTCAAATTTGGAATTTAAATATTTTCTAAATTGAAACAAATTAATTAACCCACGATTATTGTTATTTAGCATATTATTTGATAAAGTGTGCATAAATTAATTTTTTCTCCTAATTGTTTAATTGATTGTCATTTAAATAATTAGTATTTAGTCCGCATATATATATATATATATATATATATGGGTAGGCGGCACCCAATATTTGTTGGACCACATTAAATCATGTTTGGATAGGCGACGCCCACTATGTGCTCTATTTGATCTAGCATGTGTAATAAGGATCTTGATAAAACCCCAATTAAAATGTTCCCCAATTTAATATAAGTCTGATTTGGAATCCATGTGTCGTCGTCTATAAGAGTATTTACACCCTAGTGTTTGCTCTATGTCTACGAGGACTCAGACTCTTCATAGATGCATGTATTAGCAGTAGCGAGTGAGAAACCTCTATGAGTATTTACACCCTAGTGTTTGCTCTACAAGGACAAACTTGCTTAGATGCACGATTGCAGTCGCGTAACAGGGTTGACTTACTTAGTTATGTCTTGACGCCCTAACGTCGGAATAATCTAAGGGCGCAGATCGATTGTTTAGAACAGTATGTAAAACCAAGAGTTGCAAATTGTTTATGATTGGTTTGTAGACTTACCAGGTTGTACTGTTGAAGTTATCAGCCCTAGCATATGCGGAGACAGTATGAACTTGGATCTTGGCCCATTATGATCATATTTGATATGAGTCTATATTCTTCCATGAGGTCGTTGTTAGGTGTATTTTGTATACGCGTTTGAGTCATTTTTAGTTAGTATTTTTCCCATTTTCGTTTAAATAAGTGTCGTGTTATGGTCGTTTTTCTTTCTTTTGAGTCACAACAGTTCTAAATGCAAAAAAGAAGCTAAAAGTGGGCAGAAAAGGAGCCCCCGAAGCAAAAAAGATGAAAGTTGGTAGATCCGGAAGAAAGACTGCAGGATCGCGGTGCCATAATTACTGAGAAGTCGCAGTACTTTCGGCACCACGGTGCCATTCTGCAGGACCGCGGTGCCGATGCGGGAATTTCCAGTCCGAAATAGAATTGACAAGGGGAAAAAGGGTCCAAGGCACACATTTTTGACAACATATATAAACCCCTGGAACAGATTTTAGGGAGATATCTTCTTCTTTTGGAAAAAACACAACACAACGCTTGGCGGCTACAATTGGAGACCTAGTTCTAAGTATTTTTCTTTCTTTTCTCTATTGTAATTCAGTTCATGTTTGGATTTGTATTAGTTCTTAGCATGTCTATGGCTAGGAGCTAAACACTTTATTAGGGTTTTCCTATTGAATCGCTTGAAACTCTTATTCATGAATTAATGCATTAGTTTGATTTTCTTCTTCACTTGATTAAGATTTATTCAATATTGGTATGAATGTTTGATAGTTAATTGATCACTAATTATCATAATCTATATGATTTCGAATCGATAACCGAGAGGAGAGATTTGGATATGCTGTAATTGAATAGACATAGGTTAAACTCGCGGACGAAAGTACTCAGATACTTGTGTAGCATTATAGGTTATTGTTCTTAATCCTCCTATGTGGTAAAACCTATCATATAAATATAGAAGGTTTATGCACTGGGGTTGAGCGATTATATATCCTAACCGGAATATAAGACAGTCTAGTTAACCGTTATCTTAACGTAGAAGAAGTCATTCTAGTTGCATTAAGGATTGAAAATAGTGGATAGTTGAGGATATTGGAAGCCCTAATTCCATCATAACTGATTAAACCTCAATAATTTAGTTTAATTCTTGCAATTACTCTACTAGTGTTAGATAAAAACCAAATCAACTTATCGTTTGTCAAATAGATAACCTAGAATAGATGTTCGGTAATTAGAAACCAGTCTCTGAGCACGATATTCGGTCTTACCAGACTATATTACTTGTAACGATACGTACACTTGCGTGAGCAATTGGAAATCGACCTAACAAGTTTTTGGCGCCGTTGCCGGGGACTGACGTACTTTTAATATCAAACCATCTATTCTTAATTTCTAATTTGGTCTCTCCCAGAACAAGTTTACAACTTGTTCTGAGAGCATCTTTTTATCAATTTTTGTAGGAAAAGCCAAGTATAGGTATATGGACTATCACTATCAAGGGCTGCAGGACTTCGACCTTTGTCCACAATGGAAATTTAGCCCACATGCTCCACAAGAAGGGCGAAATGAGTTGCAGGAAGCCTTACTCAGGCTCACCGAGAGTCAGAATCCTCAAGGACTAACTCATCCGCCACAGAGTCAGGATCCATCAGGAGAGCTAGATAACTTGGGAGCAGTTATTTGGGCACTCTCAAATGCCCAAACTCAGTTCATTATGGAAACAAGATCATCCATCAGGAATCTAGATATGCAGTTGGGACATCTAGCTAGAATTCTGAGAAAAGGTGGGCAAGGGAACCACCCTACCAATACTGGTGTAGACCCACAAGAGCAGTGCAAAGCAGTTGACTTGAGGAGTGGCGAACAAGTGGAGACATGTTCATCCCCACTATGTCCAGAAAAAGAGGGTGAATCCAGTGAGGTGAATGATTTGGATGGGGAAGTAATCATAGAAGATCTTCCTGGGGACCAAAGACCACCTCCAGCAGTCATTAACACACCGCAAGCGAAGATACCATATCCCCAGAGACTTAGAAAACATTCTCTTGATAAACAATTCTCTAAATTTCTGGAGGTCTTTAAAAATCTGCACATCAACATTCCATTTGCTGAAGCCTTAGAACAAATGCCGAGTTATGTAAATTTCATGAAGGAGATCCTCTGCAAAAAGAGGAGGTTGGAAGATTATGAAATAATGGCATTGACTGAGGAATGCAGTGCCATCCTACAGATAAGGTTACCTCACAAGTTGAAAGATCTGGGAAGTTTCACCATCCCTTGCACTATAGGGAAGTTTGAATGTCAGCAGGCCCTATGTGATTTGGGGGCAAGTATAAATTTGATGCCCTTTTCTGTGTTTTGCAAACTTGGAGTGGGGGAAGCAAGACCTACAACCATCACCTTACAACTAGCAGATCACTCCATTGTCCACCCTAAAGGAATAATCAAGGATGTCTTGGTTAAGGTGGATAAGTTTATCTTCCTTGCTGATTTCATCATCCTATACATGAAAGAAGATGAAAAGATGCCCCTCATCCTTGGCAGACCATTCTTAAGCACGGGACAGGCACTCATCGATGTTCAGAAATGTGAGCTGAGACTTCGTGTTCAGGGAGAAAAAGTGATTTTCAATGTATTCAGAGCAACAACCTACCCAGGGGCAAGTGATAACTGCTACGATGTTGATGTGATTGATAAAGCAGTTTCTGAAAATGGGTTCAGGAGTGCTGATGCTCTTGAAGTGGTGATGACACAATGGGATGAGGATATTGGTAATGACATAGAATTGATGGAGTATGCAAATTGGTTGGATTTCCATAAGCCCTGCTCTAGAAGGACATATGAGGAGCTAGGAAAGATGCCAGAGAGACCGTTACCTTCTACAGAACAAGCTCCAGAGCTCGAGTTGAAGACTCTGCCAGATCATTTATACTATCAATATCTGGGTGAAAATAATTCCTTACCAGTGATCGTGTCAGCTCATCTATCCAAAGTGGAGGTTGAAAAAATGTTGAGAGTATTGAGAGCTCACAAGCTCGCGATTGGGTGGACGCTAGCAGACATTAGAGGGATAAGTCCTTCCACAGTAATGCACAAGATTCGTCTAGAAGATGAGATCATGCCCTCCATTGAAGCGTAGATGAGATTAAATCCAACCATGAAGTAGGTGGTGAGAAAAGAGATCCTGAAATGGCTCGATGCTGGGGTGATTTATCCTATCTCAGACAGTGCATGGGTAAGTCCTGTGCAAATGGTGCCCAAGAAAGGTGGCATGACTGTGGTGACTAATGAAAAGAATGAGCTTATTCCATCCAGAACCACTGCAGGGTGGAGAATGTGCATTGACTACCGCAAGTTGAACAAAGCAACCAGGAAGGATCATTTTCCTCTGCCTTTCCTTGACCAAATGTTGGACAGGCTTGCAAGACACAACTACTATTTCTTCTTGGATGGGTATTCAGGGTATCATCAAATTGCCATCTCCCCAGAAGATCAGGAAAAGAAAACCTTCACATGCCCCTTTGGTACGTTTGCTTTTAGAAGAATATCATTTGGGATCTGCAATGCACCAGCTACCTTTCAGCGTTGTATGCTGGCCATCTTTTCTGACACGGTGGAGAGGACCATAGAGATCTTCACGGATGATTTTATGTTTTTGGGTCTTCATTTGATGAATGCTTGAGGCATTTAGAGGCAGTGCTACAGTGGTGCAAAGACTCAAATTTGGTACTGAACTGGGAGAAGTGTCACTTTATGGTGCAGGAAGGTATTGTTCTGGGCCACAAGATTTCCAACAAAGACATTTAGGTAGACAGGGCTAAGGTTGCAGTAATTGAAAATCTGCCACCTCCAGTCTTGGTAAAAGGGATCAGAAGTTTCCTCGGGCACGCTGGGTTCTACATAAGGTTTATCAAGGACTTCTCAAAGGTCTCGAAACCTCTATCCACATTGTTGATGAATGGATTTTCTTTTGAATTCAATGAAGAATGTCTGAATGCCTTTCAGATACTTAAGGAGAGGCTAATCTTAGCACCTATAGTCACTGCACCTGACTGGACACTCTCATTTGAATTAATGTGCGATGCAAGTGACTACGCAGTGGGAGCAGTCCTTAGACAGAAAGTTGACAAGGTATTCAGGTCAATTTGCTATGCTAGCAAAACTCTCAATGATGCACAACTGAAATATGCAACCACGGAGAAAGAGCTGCTAGCGATAGTATACGCATTTCAAAAGTTCAGGCCATACCTAATTGGGAATAAAGTGATAGTGTACACTGACCACTCGGCCATAAAGTATTTGACGACTAAGAAAGATGCAAAACCTCAACTTATACGACGGGTGTTGCTGCTACAAGAATTTGACATGGAGATCCGTGATAAAAAAGGGACAGAAAACGTGGTTGCAGACCACTTGTCTAGGTTGGAAGTTGAAGAGAGCCAAAACACCAAGGATGTGCAAATAAATTACTACTTCCCAAACGAGCAACTTTTGCAGGTAAGTACTAGTGTAAGTTTACCTTGGTTGGCTGATTTTGTTAATTTTCTTACAGCCAAGATTTTGCCTTCAGATTTGACAAGACAATAGGTGCAAAAGTTATATTCAGAGGTAAAACATTACTATTAGGAGGAGCCAATTCTCTACAAGAACTGTGCTAATCAGGTCATTAGGCGTTGTGTACCAGAGGATGAAATGCACCAAATTCTCACTCATTGTCACACCTTACAATGTGGTGGACATTTTTTAGCATCACGTACAGCAACCAAGGTATTGCAGAGTAGATTCTATTGGCCAACCCTATTCAAAGATGCCAACACCTTCGTGAGGGACTGCGATCGTTGTCAACGAACTGGAAACATGTCAAGGAGAAACGAAATGCCCCTGACTGGGATCTTAGAAGTGGAACTGTTTGATGTTTGGGGGATCGACTTCATGGGCCCATTCCATCATCTTTGGGGAACCAATACATCATTCTCGCAGTGGATTATATGTCCAAATGGGTCGAGACATTAGCTACTAAAGAAAATTATAGCAAGACTGTTTTGAAATTCCTTCAGAAAAACATATTCACAAGGTTTGGCACTCCCAGGACCCTCATCAGTGATGAAGGGAGTCACTTTTACAATAAGCAGCTCGATACTTTGCTAGCGCGTTATAGAGTCTACCACCGTACTGCTTTTCCATATCATCCTCAAGCAAATGGGCAGGCTGAAATTTCAAATAGAGTAGTGAAAATCATACTGAAGAAGACAGTGGATGGCTCAAGGAAGAATTGGTCTACAAAGCTGGATGATGCACTCTTGGCCTATAGGACAACTTTCAAAAATCCCATTGGAATGTCACCGTATAGGATGGTCTTTGGGAAGGCATGTCATCTACCGGTGGAGTTGGAACACAAGTCATACTGGGAAATGAAGAAGCTGAACATGGATGCCAGAGCAGCAGGGCAGAAGAGACTGCTGCAACTGAATGAGCTAGATGAATTTCGGAACAACTCCTATGAGAATGCAAAAATCTACAAGGAGAGGGTCAATGCATGATATGACAAGAACTTGATCATTAAAGAGCTACAACCCGGGCAACAAGTACTCCTATTCAATTCAAGGCTGAGATTATTCCCAGGCAAGTTGAAGTCCATATGGTCAGGGCCATTTGTTGTGTAAAAGTGTTCCCCTATGGTGCAATCGAAGTGAGAGGAAAAGAGGGCGCACCATTCAAAGTGAACGGACAGAGAGTGAAACCATACTTATTGAATGACATGGAAAAAATCAACTATGTGATCCATTTCAAGTCACAGTAAAGAGGAATCGGCGCCCGGCTAAAAGACGTTAACAACGCTACTTGGGAGGCAACCCAATATCTTAGGAAGTTTGTTAATTTCGTTCTTGAACGGTCTCACAATCTTGTACTTCTAGGTAAACCATGAGCAACAGTATCCGCAGTCATCGCCACCATCTTGAGCCGCTATTGTCTGTAAGTCGTCCCTTTTTAATTTTTGAGTCGTTACACATTTGGTACAATGTGTCGTTTAAGTTTGGGGGGAGTGCTTATTTTATTTTTGTGTTTCTGTTTTGAGTCGTTTTGATTGAGTTTTTGTGTCTTTTATTGTGTCTATATGAATCAATTTTTTTTATGATCATGCATACTGTAGTTGCCGAAGATACCTAGTGAATTAAGTGGGATAATGTAATGAAATTAGAAGCTAAAAATATGTGTGCTTAGGTTAGATATGCCAAAAATTCATGAAAATCTAATTATTTGAGATAATTGTGCTTAGCCTATGTATTGTCAATTATGAAAAATGTCTATGAGTCTGCTTGCTTGTTATTTGAGGCGAAATAGTTAAAGATGTACATGTTTAGGGAGATGATTCAGACATTTCTTTGTTAGCCCTTCTTACCTTTCGTTACCTACCATGCAGTAAATTGTCCCTAGTCAGCCCCTTTGAGCCTAAAATAAGTTGTTTCTTTGACACCCATGATTCCCTTGTGTGTCATAAGCAGTAAGTGAAAACAGGGATGAAAAAGAGTGAAAAAGAAATACCAAAAGAGAGTGAAAAAATTGATGCACCCCAATGAAAAAAATGTAAAAGCTTAAGTTTGGGGGTGCCTATGTGAATGTGTTTCATGCTCTCAAAAAGAGAAGAGGGGAATGATAGGTATGAACGGAAAATAATACCAAAAAGAAGGACAAAATGGTTGAATAAGAAAAACGCTAATGGTACGTAATTTGAGCCAAAATGCCAACTTTTATCTACCTCTACCTAAGCCCACATTACAACCCTGAAAAGTCCTGAAGGTCTCTAGAGTGTATGTCTATGATTAGTGGAGAATAACAAGTAAACAGGCCCATAAAACTAAATGAAATTGACATGCATAGGTTAGTGTTCATGTTTCCATTGAGTGTGATTGAAATGAATTTGCGAAATATCTGGCTTGAAATTTTAGATTTCTATATTCATGCTATATATGTTCCAGCATATTATCCCAACTGACATTCATGCTTTTCTAAGTAACCTTGTGCAGCTGCTTGATTTGAGTATTTGAGTCTGTTGTTTTTGTTTCTTTGATTTTGTTTCTTTGATTTTGTTTTGATCTTTGCGCGAGGGCGAGAAAAGGTTAAGTTTGGGGGTATTTGTTTGGTGTATTTTGTATATGCGTTTGAGTCATTTTTAGTTAGTATTTTTTCCATTTTCATTAAAATAAGTGTCGTCTTAGGGTCATTTTTCTTTCTTTTGAATCACAGCGGTTCTAAATGGCAAAATGGCAAAAAGAAATTAAAAGTGGACAGAAAAGGAGCTTCCGAAGCAAAAAGGACGAAGTTAGAATCCGGACGAAGATCGCAGGATCATGCCATTCTCGTAGGACATGCGGTGCCATAATTACTGAGAAGTCGCAGTACTTTCGGCACCACGGTGCCATTCTGCAAGACCGCGGTGCCGATGCGAGAATTTTCAGTCCGAAATAGAATTGTCAAGGGGCAAAAGGGTCGAAGGCACACATTTTTGACAGTATATATAACCATTGGGACAGATTTTAGGGAGATATCTTCTTCTCTTGGGAAAAACACAATACAACGCTTGGCGACTACAATTGGAGACCTAGTTCTAAGTATTTTTCTTTCTTTTATCTATTGTAATTAAGTTCATGTTTGAATTTATATTAGTTCTTAGCATGTCTATGGCTAGGAGCTAAACACTTTATTAGAGTTTTCCTATTGAATCGCTTGAAACTCTTATTCATGAATTAATGCATTAGTTTGATTTTCTTCTTCACTTGATTAAGATTTATTCAATATTGGTATGAATGTTTGATAGTTAATTGATCACTAATTATCATAATCTATATGATTTCGAATCAAGAACCGAGAGGAGAGATTTGAATATGCTGTAATTGAATGGACATATGTTAAACTCGCGGACGAAAGTACCCTGATACTTGTGTATCATTATAGGTTATTGTTCTTAATCCTCTTATGTGGTAAAACCTATCATAGAAATAAAGAAGGTTTATGCACTGGGGTTGAGCGATTATATATCCTAACCGGAATATAAGACAGTCTAGTTAACCGCTATCTTAATGTAGAAGAAGAAGTCATTCTAGTTGCATTAAGGATTGAAAAGATTGGATAGTTGAGGATATTGGAAGCCCTAATTCCTTCATAACTGATTAAACCTCAATAATTTAGTTTAATTCTTGCAATTACTCTACTAGTGTTAGATAAAAACCAAATCAACTTATCGTTTGCCAAATAGATAACCTAGAATAGATGTTCGGTAATTAGAAACCAGTCTCTGAGGACGATATTCGATCTAACCAGACTATATTACTTGTAACGATACGTACACTTGCGTGAGCAATTAGAAATCGGCCTAACAGTCGTAGAATATGTTAAAATAATAGAGCTAATTAAACTAAAGGCCATGTTAATTATTTAACGAATGCGTTCATAGAAATTATATTTGAGTTTAATTTCAGTCTATCTATTTCTTCATATTGTTTAAAATAGCAAATCTATCATTAAAATGCCTGGTTGAGACTAATAAGTTGACTGGAGCTAATTATCCAGACTGGTTGCGTAATTTGTGTTTGGTTCTAAGGCAATATAAGATTGAGTATGTGTTGGACACATCAGTTCCTGATGAAAAATCTGTTGAGTATGCTTTGTTTGAGAAAGCTGCTTATTAGAAGCATTTGGATTATGCAACCTGGGCACAATGTGTCATGTTGTCCTCCATGACTGTAGAGTTACAAAGGCAACATGAAAACATGGATTCTTATGAGATGATGGAACATCTGATGAGTCTTTATGATTGTACTGCTCCAAGGGGCGACAAGGGACTAGGTGCCTCTGACCCTACTGGAAAGGGTATGTTTGTCATTGAGATAAATATGTATATAAGTAATTACCACTGCGGGGTATTGGATAATTCTTGTGGCTCACACATTTGTAATAATGTGGAGGAACTAATAGACATCAAGAAGGTTAGACTATGGGAAGTGGACCTATGCGTTGAAAATGAAGCACGAGTTGATGTTGAGCGCGTAGGAACTTATATATTAGATTTACCTTTGAGTTTTGTGCTGGAACTAAATAATTGTTATTTTGTTCCCTCGATTACGAGGAATATTATTTCCATTCCAATGTTAGACATTGAGGATTTTTCCTCTTATATTGCTATTGGCAGTTACATATTATCTTTTAATGGTATTTTTTGTGGAAATGCTTTGCTTGTGAATGATTTATATATTCTCAATTGTAATCGTGAAATTTTCAATGTGCAAAACAAACGTGCTAAAATAAGTAATCCAATAAATTCCACCTACTTATGACACTGTAGACTTGATCATATCAATGAATCAAGCATAGCAAGATTAAGAAAGTTAGAATACCTGGAACCATTTGACTTGGAGTCCTATGGCGACTGTGAATCTTGCTTGAGAGGAAAGATGACCAACAAACCACTTTCTGGGAAAGGTGTGCGAGCCAAAGAGGCACTTGGTTCGGTTCATACAGATGTATGTGGGTCGTTTTCCACTCAAGCTAAGGGAGTTTTTCCTTACTTCATTACTTTTACAGTTGATTTCACAAGGTTTGGATATGTATATCTTATGAAGCACAAGTCTGAAGCCTTTGAGAAATTCAAGGAGTATAAGTTAGAAGTAGAGAAACAACTAGAAAAGAGTATCAAGACTCTTCAATCAGATCGATAAGATGAATACTTAATTAGAGAATTTCTATATTACTTGAAACTTCATGGAGTTCAATCAGAATGGACACCTCTTGGAACACCACAAATGAATGACGTTTTTGAAAGGATAAATTGAACCTTATTGGATATGGTTAGATCCATGATGAGTTTTTCAGCTCTTCCTACATACCTTTGGGCTATGCTTTACAAAACTCAATCTATATTCTGAATAGAGTTTGTTGACACCCAATTTTGATCCTCTCGTCCAATCATTAACTATAAAATTACACTAATTTTTCAAAATATTTTTTTAATAATAAAATGCAACAATAAAACATTAATGCAGGCACAAATAAGCAATTTAATAATGGCACCGCATCTTACGTAGAATATTAAGCACTTTGGGTCTCGCGCCCGCATTTATCAATTTTAAGCCCTATTCTATTTCCATTAATTCTTAATAATTTTAATAATAATAAATACGTAAATAAATAAATAATTTAGCAATGACGTCGTGTCAAATAGCATAGTCGCATTTATTAATACGCAAAGCAATTTCATAATTATTGTAATAATTTAAACCCAAGCTAAAATTAATAAAGCACCTAAAGTCATATTAAGATAATTTAATTTTAACTTAAATAATGATAAATAATGCACAATAAATAAGATTTTAAATAATAGCGTCGCATTTATAAAAGCATTAAGCAATCCTTAAATATCATATTTGCATTTAGCATTTAAATAATTTAATAATAATTTAAACCCCAATTTATTTTCCATTAATTATTTTTTTACAAAATTAAAACACCTAAAAACTAATACCTAATTAAATAAAATCAGCCCACCCTTTAAATTCGCAGCCCAAATCGCCCAGCCCAACTACCGAAGCCCAAGACTCGCGGCCCACTCATCCCTTCAGCCTTTTAACCTTCTTCTTCCTCAATCCAGCGGCAGAAAACACAAAAAAGAAACCTAAAAAAAACCCTAAGCCTTTTCGTCCGCCGCACCCCTTACCCTCGCACCCCATCGTCGCCAAGACCCCAGCCGAGATTCTCGCCTGAGAATCCGGCGAATCACCTACCAAATCGTCCTAAAACCGCGGCACAAATCTACCCCAAATCGAAACTATAATAAAAGCTTACCAGACCTTACCAAAAATCAACGAAAAATCAATACCGAATCAGTACCCCAAATCGCACGAAATCAGTCTAAAATCGTACCAATAACTTACCATAAATTAGAACCCAAGATTGTAACTATAAATGGGGAGCTATACACATGCAAAGAGGGGGGGAGGAGAAAAAGAAAAATATTCAGAGAAAACAGGGAAGAATCATCCGGGGGAAGAGAGGGAAGAACATTCGAAAATCGACGGCTTTGGACAGTCTAAAAAACTTTTCTCCTACACAGGAAAAGACAGAGGTCCAGCACCGCTTTCACCTTCAAGAATACCTTTCTTTACAATCCGGAAATGGGGGCTAAAGGCATCCGAAAATACAACATCGGCAACAATACGTAAGAACAACAAGAACACAAAACTAAAACTCTTTATTTTTTCGCACAAACGAGCAAAATCGTCCCAGCTTTGCTTTTCTCCCAAATCGCGTAGCAATACACTCCGAGTGGATCGACGACTTGATACGCTGCCTCAGTTCGCTGCCCGGAGAAGGTAAATTCGTTACCCTTTCACCTTAAATTCCATTTGATATTAACATGTGCAATATGAGTTGTGTATGACTGCTTAAGCGTGTGTCGAGTTGGTATGGATGATTGGTTATCTTTGTTTTCATCAGAATGGACAATGTGTTTAACTGACGTTCGTCGCGTTGGAATGTTATCTCTTTGCTGTAGTCCAAGAGGTCTTCTAAGTTGCAACAAACAATCTTTAGATTATATGAAGCATATTTTGTTACTTGTTTTTTTAGAACAGGTACTAAGTTGCTGGGCTTGTTTTATGTTTAACGCCATTTAATTTATCATTTGTGTATGATTTAGAGTATGTTTGTTTGTGTTGAACTTGTTTAGTTAGAATTAATCGCTATTGGTATTCGTAATTATGTTTGTTAATGTGATTAGGTTAATACTAGTATTGGTAGTGTGTTTGTATCTATGGCCGATAATATCTGATCTTACTGTGTCTTGTTAAGATGTTAACATGATGTAGTTGTGTGTATCCATTTAGTTTACTTATTGGGTACCCCTGCATATTTGAGTGACCTCTTTTGGTATTTGTGTGTTGATTTCGGTGTCTCTATGTACTCACAAAAACTATCACCATGCTCGAATGTTGAATTCTTCCTAAACCTTGTGATATCATCTTTATGTTTAATTAAGAAAATAAGTTTAAATTGGTTTGAATGACCCTAGATCTGCGGAAACAACATATTTAAAAATGGGTAAAACCTTGCATACGCGAACAACTTGGTCTAATGTAAGGATTGCTTATATATCATCGCTTGAAATTAACCTCTGTGCCAATATTGACTCAAATGTTTGATTCAGGAAAAAATGTGTATTATCCGATCCTTCTGTTGCCAGAAACTGAACTTAGTTCATGTTTATTAATTCTAATCTACTCATTTCGTTTGAAATCTGAAAAATAGTTAGTTGGGCTCGCTTTCAGTTCTGTGTATTATTTGTTTTACTAAAGCCCAATACGTGAGTGAAATTGAAATTTATTTGCTTAGGGCTGCCATCCTTTTACGGTTATAGTTAAAATTGGGTCATACACATGTTTTACATGGGTATTTTATCTATTGGCATTATTGGTAAGGTTTGGGATATTTGCTAATCCTTATTTTTTCTTATATTTTACATGAAATGCATCGGAGCCAAAATGAAGAGTCTCATGGCGAGACTCATTACAAGCTACAACAAACGAAGACCCACATTTTTGTGCATCTTGTTATCCGCATCAGAAATTCCAAACCACAGGCGGAATTACATCGCCACTCCTTCGAGTCGCCCTTTATTGTTTTCCTACCCCGCCCTCATTCATTTATTGTAATATAATTGTCTAACATTACGCTGCTAGTAAGACACTTGGGGTAGTTAAACATTGAAGCAATAAATTAGCAGATAATTTCCCTCTCTTAAGTTATAGGAAACCATTTAATAATTTTCACTTGCATAATTATTTAGATAGCTAATATATTATTTCAATATGAGAAACCCATTTTGCTATAAATCCTTATTAGCGTTCACGTAAGGGAAATTATTTAAATCTTGCTAGCATGATAACCGTTTTACATTCTATCTCATAAGTAAATATTTTGTCATAATAAATTTTGCATTATTACTCCTATTATACATAACATATATCTAATATAGTATTTAGGTACCTTAATGACACATTTTTTCAAAACTAACTTTGTCTTTTATACACAAATCTTGTAATTTTTTTAAAGAATATATCTTATACCTTCAAATTTCTTTTACTTAAATGCTTTTAAACATGCCTTTTCTTAGCATAATAATTAACCCAGGTTTGAACGGACAACCGCAAGTTAGCGGATCTTAGAGGGTGCCTAATACCTTCCCTCTAGATTAATAAAGAACCCTTGCCCAGAATTTCACATAAGTTTTGCAGACCATAAAAAATGGAGTTAATGTTGACTTTAACCTAGTTGACATTTAGGTGTCCTAATTCACCCAAACTAATTAGGTGGCGACTCCGCGAACCCTAGCACTACTTTTAGCACATTTAGCACCTTTTAGCATTTTAGCATTTTAGCACCCTTTTTAACCATTTAGCATTTTATTTTATTTTTCTAACATTTTATTAAGCATGAGTTTTATAATGTCGCGGTCGAAAAAGGGGCGTGACAGAAATGGCGACTCCACTGGGGAATTAAGGTTCTTAACCACAACAGACCTAGGGTTATTATTTGGCATTATTTTTGCATTTAATTTGTGTGTGCTGTATTTTGTTTTATTTATTTTAATTGTTATTTGCTTTACTGTTTTCCTTAAACTGACATTCCGCTCATATTTCTTCCACTATGGAAAATTCACACTATCACACACTACATACGAGGTGCGCTTGGTGCATCAGCAAAATTGTTTCTTCAAAACCCAAATTTAGGAGAGTTGGTAATATACGTGGAGTGTCTGGTCTAACCGGTGGCCGCGTAGCCTTCTCACTCGAGTTGTCCGCTCGGGAACCTTGCGTCCAGTAAAGCCAAATTTTAGAAACTCAGGATAGAGCTATACCACCCTTTATTTTAAGGCATGCATGCATTTACCTTAGGTGAGTCGGTCCTTGGTATCGACACCACAATTAGGAAAACACCAAATTTGTCGACGGGTATCTCAACCCAACGACCAACCAGCATATTATGTGTAGCGTGACGATGATAGACGAATCCAAACCTAATCAGGACGTGCCGAAATTGGAAAAAGTGCACTGTCATTTGGTCGTCATTTCCAACAAAAGCATTACAGTTGGATGGCTTGGACAAATCTATCATAACCTCGCATATGTGACGTTTAGGCCTCCCTCTGGCATAAAAGAGGTCCCAAACATGTTAGAGCACGCGCTTGATTTGCAATTTGCTTATTATTATATATTGCCTGCAACTCTTTGCATATTATACTAACTTGGTTTGCTTCATTTGTTAGAGGGTTATTTTGCCTAGCTTATCCCCAAAAGGTTGATTCGCTGGTGGTAAGCACAATCATCCAATAAATGACTAATCCGAGGTACCGTAACGAACGCTTAGGACTAGTCCCATTCGTGAGGACGCAGAGGCGTTAGAAAGGAGAAACACCAATGATCAACACCTCGCCAAATTATTGCGGAATGGAAATCGTGCTAAATGTAAAGGCTCCAAATATCACAAACCCGTCTATTAGCTTGAATGCACCACTCCCGAGCAAAGGACAAATGCAATCGTATCACAAGCCCTCGAGCCTCCACTTCCCAAAGCTCCCGCATGCCGTGCAACGCACTCCACACCAAATGTCACTCGCCTGGTCAATTTGCAAATCGACTTCCAAAATGATCCGTTTACTACATACACATCTCATCCTCCACCTACTTATATCTCCCCACTCAGTCCAAATTGCCAAGCCACCCAATACGAGCAGACGACACACATCAATAGTCCTAACAAACAATATAGGGCATTAGCACATCCGACCGAAAGCCAACCATTTATTATGCATGTATCATCTCAAGAGACAGATCAATACAAGGAAGTGGAGCGGCAGACTCGAGCTAGAGCTGATGAAAATGTGGCAAAAGAAATTCGTAGCTTGAAAGAGGAATTCAAAAGCATTCAGATGAACAAGGGGGATGAAGAGTTAGAATATGAAAACTTATGTATGCACCCCGACGTTGAATTACCTGTGGGGTACAAGGTGCCCAAATTTGACATGTTCGATGGAAAAAGGAATCCCCGAGCTCATCTAAGGTCATATTACGATAAATTGATTGGAGTTGGGAAAAATCAAGCAATCATCATGAAACTATTCATCAGGAGTCTAACCGGTGAGGCGCTGGACTGATACATATGCCAAGACCCTCGAAAATAGGACGATTGGAATGCCATGGCACAAAATCATGGATAGATTCAGATTCAACACTGACACTGTCCCGGATAGATTTTATCTTATGAAACATGAAAAGAAATCCGCAGAAACTTTTAGGGAATACGCCCTGAGGTGGCGGTCAGAAGCAGCAAAGGTCCAACCTCCAATGGCAGAGAGCGAAATGACCACCTTGTTCGTACAGTCTTTAAGAGACGCGACATATTATGAAACGATGATCAGTGTAATTGGGCGAAGTTTTACAGAAGTCGTAAGAATGGACGACTTCGTGGAAGAAGGCATTAAAACGGGCAGGATTACAAACCTGGCAGCCCTATAAGCAACTAGCAAAGTAATGCAGTCAGATTCCATCGGAGGTACCTCACAGAGGAAAAGAGATGCATCACCCTCTGTCATGGTCATTCAGGAACATAGGCCAGAACAACTTCCAGTGTATCAAAGCTCACCACCTTCTTACTATAACCAAAACACTCAAAATCCACGTCAGATTATCAAGATCAAGGCTACCCCATATCCTGTTTACCATACCCAACCAGCATATCCAAAATACTCACCACAGTCGCGAACCCGTACACCAAATGGACCCAAACCCCGCATAGATGCCGAAAGAAAACCAACCAAAACCTATACACCTTTAGTCGAACCCATAGCCCAAGTGTATGAGAAGCTGAAAGCCGCAGGAATACTCCAACCAATTTCCAGAAATACCCCCAGGCCTAATTCCCGAGGGCACGATAAAACCAAACATTGCGCATACCACTCCGGTGTCGAGGGACACGACATCGAAAATTGCTATACACTCAAGGACAGAATAGAGGAGTTAATCAAAGAGGGAGTCATTCGGCTGAAAGATGCTCCTCTCGATGCAAACAATAACCTTCTTCCCGGTTATGAAGATGCCCATGTGAACATGATAGCTAAAGATGAAGAAAACAGTCTGGAAGGAACTATTACGCCAGCCCGAAAAGGGAAGAAAGTTGAATCGTCGACCAATCGCCAGAGAAAAGGAGGTGCTCCTTGCAGGAGATTGTTTAACCATTGAATAAGTCATTCGTCTAGTTATGTGTTGCAAGGGATGATCCTGCTGAAGACTCATCCATTGAAGATGCAGAGCAAGAAGACATTTTGAACAAGTGGACTCGTGCCTCTGCCTTGGCCCTCCGAGTCCTAAAATAGTTAGTTATTAGTTTGCCCTTTATCTGTAATAAAATGGAACTACGTTTGACCTGATTC
Source organism: Przewalskia tangutica (assembly GCA_029844215.1). Lineage (NCBI taxonomy): Eukaryota > Viridiplantae > Streptophyta > Magnoliopsida > Solanales > Solanaceae > Przewalskia > Przewalskia tangutica. Next base: position 9,409,402 of record CM056739.1, on the reverse strand, counting down.
CCTTGGCGGATACGTAGGCGGTCATACCGGCTTCGGTCCCACCTTTAGAAATTTTACCCAATTTCTCTTGTAATGAACTACGTCATGACTGATTCCTCGAGGATACGTGGCGCCTAAATCGGCTTCGGTCACACCATTAGGAACCCTTCCCTTATTTTGAAAATAACGAAAATACACATAATATACGAACAACCCCATTGAGACCCACTTTAGGCCAAACACCCTTTGCATATTCAGAACTGGAACAAGGTAGGAAACCAGGCAGGGGTTTGAGTCCAAACAAGGCAGACGTCCGAGCATCAAGAGTAAAAACTACAAAGTCAATGCGAATCAACCTCCCCCCCTCAAACTCACAAATTTTCTTTGAGCGCAGGTTCTTCATATTAGCAGAAGCGGAAAATACAACAAAAGTTCTTCATATTAGCAGAAGCAGAAAGAAGCAGCAAAAGCAGACAGACATCAACAATCAAAGTTCAAATCCCGCAACAAAGTCTAGCGCATCAGCTCGGGAATAGAGTCGAATTGCAATCCATGCAGTGCACAAACGCACAACAAATACATCATGGCAATCCATACGGTTCACAAAATACATTACAACAACATCTCAGCATTCACAACATCCCACGGGGATGACATCTCTACCCACAGAATTGCATTTCTCATATATTTATCATTTTGTTTTAACAGTTATACACTAATTTTTCTCAAGCTTAGCTTGCAGAAGCATTTATTCTACAGGAGCATCGCAACACGTCCAGGCAACGACGTCATCAACGCAACACGTCCAGGCAACGACGTCATCAACACAACACGTCCAGGAAATGACGTTATCAGCACAACACGTCCAGACAATGACGTCATCAGCACAACACGTCTAGACAATGACGCCATCAATCACATCTTCATCGCATTACACAGAGTATCAGCAACATCGTCAATACCATGACGCCATCAACATCGTGACGCCATCAGAATGCATCGTCAACACCATGAAGCCACCAACATCGTCAACACCCTGACGCCATCAGCTTCGACATAATGATGTCGCTAGTATCAACACAATGACGCCCCCATCATCTGCAACAACGACACCTTCAGCACATTACAACATCCCTACTCACAAAATCACATTCAAACTCTATCATTTTTGTCTTAAAAATTTATGCACTAATTTTTCTTAAGCTTTAGCCTGCAGGGTCCTTAATTTACAGGAACAGTTCCAGCAAGACCGCGCAGAAACTACATCAGCACTCGCCACATTCAGCAAGCATTCGCAGCATCCAATAAGTCCGTGCAGAGGCTACACCAGCATTAACAGCATTCCGCAAGTATTCGCAACATCCAGCAAGTCCGTGCAGAGACGATATCGGCATCCGCATCATCCCGCAAGTCCGAGCAGAGACGACATCAACATTCGGATCGTCCTACACATCATACAGGGACGACATCTTTACTCACAAATTTTTATTTTTTCATATATTCATTATTTTGATTTAACCGCTATGCACATTTTCACAAAGTTTTAGCATGCAGGAGCATTAGTTCACAAGAATAGTAGGATCAACACAATGACGTCTTCATCAACATCGTGTCCGAAAATGACGCCAAGTCTGAAAATGACGTCAAGTCCGAAAACGACGCCATGTCCGAAAATGACGCCGAGTCCGAAAACGACGCCGAGTCCGAAAACGACGCCGAGTCCGAAAACGACGCCGAGTTCGAAAAAACGCCGAGTCTGAAAATGACGCCGAGTCTGAAAACGACGCCGAGTCCGAAAACGACGCCATGTCCGAAAACGACGCCCAGTCCGAAAATGACGCCGAGTCCGAAAACGATGCTGAGTCCGAGAACGATGCTGAGTCCGAGAATGACGCCGAGTCCGAAAACGACGCCGAGTCCGAAAACGATGCCAAGTCCGAAAACGACGCCGAGTCCGAAAACGACGCCGAGTTCGAAAACGACGCCGAGTCCGAAAACGACGCCAAGTCCGAAAACGACGCTGAGTCCGAAAATGACGCCGAGTCCAAAAACGACGCCGAGTCTGAAAATGACGCCCAGTCCGAAACAACGCCTGTACGAAAACAACGTCACATCCAAAGACGACGTCATCAGCGTATCACATCTACACAAGGACGATTTCTCTACTCTCAGAATTACATTTTTTGTATATTCATGCCTTATTATTTGTCTTAGCAGTTACGCACTAACTTTTTCTTGAGCTTTAGTCTACAGAGCTTCAATCTAAAAGGGGCAGTTGCAGCAAAGACAACATATCTGCATCCACAATCGCAACACGTCCGTGCAAGGACAAAATCACAGCATTTGCAGCATCACATCAACACAACCGATATCACATTTTACAGGATAACATTTCTACTCACACAGTTACATTGCTTATAAATTCATGCGTTATCATTCTGCCGTAACAGTTATGCACTAACCGTTTGCTTAAGTCTTAGCATGCAGGAGCAGGAGCACACCGTGGATTTTCTCTTACAGCGAACCGGGGCAATTTGTTGGGGGGCCAACCTTCCCAGCAAATGGCAGAAGCGGCCTCGAGCGTCGGTCCACTCATTCCATATCACCAATAAGCCCAACATTTTCATAAATCAATACCGGTACACCCCCATGCTCAAGCCAGTTTATTTTAACATCACGTCGACCCAGTGTCGTCATAACTCGACACTGGGACAAATTTTGAGTCTGCGCCACCGCCGTGTTTGACCACGGTAGCTCAAGGCCATCATGACTCGACATCGACAAATTTTGAGTCTGCACCGCGGTGCTTGACCATGGCAGCCCAGTGTCGTCATAACTCGACACTGGGACAAATTTTGAATTTGCGTCAGCTTTGTCCTAATTGCCCAGCATTTTTTAATTCTGAGGATCGAGACAAAATTGGCTATAAGTCAACGTCTTTGTCCGAAGACTCTTCCATCATCTCCATACAAAGAGGGACAAGTTGTTGACACCCAATTTTGACCCTCTCGTCCAATCATTAACTATAAAATTACACTAATTTTTCAAAATATTTTTTTAATAATAAAATGCAACAATAAAACATTAATGCAGACACAAATAAGCAATTTAATAATGGCACCACATCTTACGTAGAATATTAAGCACTTTGGGTCTCGCGCCCGCATTTATCAATTTTAAGCCCTATTCTATTTCCATTAATTCTTAATAATTTTAATAATAATAAATACGTAAATAAATAAATAATTTAGCAATGACGTCGTGTCAAATAGCATAGTCGCATTTATTAATACGCAAAACAATTTCATAATTATTGTAATAATTTAAACCCAAGCTAAAATTAATAAAGCACCTAAAGTCATATTAAAATAATTTAATTTTAACTTAAATAATGATAAATAATGCACAATAAATAAGATTTTAAATAATAGCGTCGCATTTATAAAAACATTAAGCAATCCTTAAATATCATATTTGCATTTAGCATTTAAATAATTTAATAATAATTTAAACCCCAATTTATTTTCCATTAATTAATTTTTTACAAAATTAAAACACCTAAAAACTAATACCTAATTAAATAAAATCAACCCACCCTTTAAATTCGCAGCCCAAATCGCCCAGCCCAACTACCGAAGCCCAAGACCCGCGACCCACTCATCCCTTCAAGCCTTTTAACCTTCTTCTTCCTCAATCCAGCGGCAGAGAACACAAAAAAGAAACCTAAAAAAACCCTAAGCCTTTTCGTCCGCCGCACCCCTTACCCTCGCACCCCATCGTCGCCAAGACCCCAGCCGAGATTCTCGCCTGAGAATCCGGCGAATCACCTACCAAATCGTCCTAAAACCGCGACACAAATCTACCCCAAATCGAAACTATAATAAAAGCTTACCAGACCTTACCAAAAATCAACGAAAAATCAATACCGAATCAGTACCCCAAATCGCACGAAATCAGTCTAAAATCGTACCAATAACTTACCATAAATTAGAACTCAAGATTGGGACTATAAATGGGGAGCTATACACATGCAAAGAGTGGGGGAGGAGAAAAAGAAAAATATTCAGAGAAAACAGGGAAGAATCATCCGGGGGAAGAGAGGGAAGAACATTCGAAAATCGACGGCTTTGGATAGTATAAAAAACGTTTCTCCTACACATGCAAAGACAGAGGTCCAGCACCGCTTTCACCTTCAAGAATACCTTTCTTTATAATCCGGAAATGGGGGCTAAAGGCATCCGAAAATACAACATCGACAGCAATCCGTAAGAACAACAAGAACACAAAACTAAAACTCTTTATTTTTTCGCACAAACGAGCAAAATCGTCCCAGCTTTGCTTTTCTCCCAAATCGCGTAGCAATACACTCCGAGTGGATCAACGACTTGATACGCTGCCTCAGTTCGCTGTCCGGAGATGGTAAATTCGTTACCCTTTCGCCTTAAATTCCATTTGATATTAACATGTGCAATATGAGTATGACTGCTTAAGCGTGTGTCGAGTTGGTATGGATGATTGGTTATGCTGTTTTCGCAACTGTAATGGACAATGTGTTTAACTGGCGTTCGTCGCGTTGAAATGTTATCTCTTTGCTGTAGTCCAAGAGGTCTTCTAAGTTGCAACAAACAATCTTTAGATTATATGAAGCATATTTTGTTACTTGTTTTTTTTAGAACATGTACTAAGTTGCTGGGCTTGTTTTATGTTTAACGCCATTTAATTTATCATTTGTGTATGATTTAGAGTATGTTTGTTTGTGTTGAACCTGTTTAGTTAGAATTAATCGCTATTGGTATTTGTAATTATGTTTGTTAATGTGATTAGGTTAATACTAGTATTGGTAGTGTGTTTGTATCTATGGTCGATAATATCTGATCTTACTGTGTCTTGTTAAGATGTTAACATGATGTAGTTGTGTGTATCCATTTAGTTTACTTCCCCTGCATATTTGAGTGACCTCTTTTGGTATTTGTGTACTGATTTCGGTGTCTCTATGTACTCACAAAAACTATCACCATGCTCGTATGTTGAATTCTTCCTAAGCCTTGTGATATCATATTTAGGTTTAATTAAGAAAATAAGTTTAAATTGGTTTGAATGACCCTAGATCTGCGGAAACAACATATTTAAAAATGGGTAAAACCTTGCATACGCGAACAACTTGGTCTAATGTAAGGATTGATTATATATAATCGCTGAAATTAACCTCTGTACAATATTGACTCAAATGTTTGATTCAGAAAAAATGTGTATTATCCGATCCTTCATTTAAACCGAACTTAGTTCATGTTTATTAATTCTAATCTACTCATTTCGTTTGAAATCTGAAAAATAGTTAGTTGGGCTCGCTTTCAGTTCTGTGTATTATTTGTTTTACTAAAGCCCAATACGTGAGTGAAATTGAAATTTATTTGCTTAGGGCTGACATCCTTTTACGGTTATAGTTAAAATAAGGTCATACACATGTTTTACATGGGTATTTTATCTATTGACATTATTGGTAAGGTTTGGGATATTTGCTAATCCTTATCTTTTCTTATATTTTACATGAAATGCATCGGAGCCAAAATGAAGAATCTCATGGCGAGACTCATTACAAGCTACAGCAAACGAAGACCCACATTTGTGTGCATCTTGGTATCCGCATCAGAAATTCCAAACCACAGGCGTAATTACATCGCCACTCCTTCGAGTCTCCCTTTATTGTTTTCCGACCCCGCCCCCATTCATTTAATGTAATATAATTGTCTAACATTACGCTGCTAGTAAGACACTTGGGGTAGTTAAACATTGAAGCAATAAATTAGAAGATAGCTTCCCCTCTTAAGTTATAGGAAACCATTTAATAATTTTCACTTGCATAATTATTTAGATATCTAATATATTATTTCAACATGAGAAACCCATTTTGCTATAAATCCTTATTAGCGTCCACGTAAGGGAAATTATTTAAATCATAGGTTGCTAGCATGATAACCATTTTACATCCTATCTCATAAGTAAATATTTTGTCATAATAAATTGCATTATTACTCCTATTATACATAACATATATCTAATATAGTATTTAGGTACCTTAATGGCACATTTTTTCAAAACTAACTTTGTCTTTTATACACAAATCTTGCAATTTGTTTTTAAAGAATATATCTTATACCTTCAAATTTCTTTTACTTAAATGCTTTTAAACATGCATTTTCTTAGAATAATAATTAACCTAGGTTTGAACGGACAACCGCAAGTTAGCGGATCTTAGAGGGTGCCTAATACCTTCCCTCTAGATTAATAAAGAACCCTTGCCCAGAATCTCACATAAGTTTTGCAGACCATAAAAAATGGAGTTAATGTTGACTTTAACCTAGTTGACATTTAGGTGTCCTAATTCACCCAAACTAATTAGTTGGCGACTCCGCGAACCCTAGCACTAATTTTAGCACATTTAGCACCTTTTAGCATTTTAGCATTTTAGCACCCTTTTTAACCATTTAGCATTTTATTTTATTTTTCTAACATTTTATTAAGCATGAGTTTTATAATGTCGCGGTCGAAAAAGGTGCGTGACAGAGTTCCTTCAAAGTCAGTAGAGAAAATGTCATATGGGATATGACATGGCAAGAAGCCTGCTCTTACACATATGCGAGCTTGGGACTTCCCTGCATATGTAAAGAATATGCTTACTGATAAGTTGGAATCTAGAAAGTGAGAAATGTTACTTTGTGGGATATCCTAAGAAAATGAGAGAATACCATTTCTATCTTCCTGGAGAACATAAAGTAATTGTTTTCAGAAATGCAACTTTCCTTGAGGAAGACTATGTCTACAAGGAATGGAGTTGCAATAAGATAGAACTTGAAGAAATTCAAGAACTACAAAGCAACACAGAGGTTGAATCCTTGACGAATAACCTAGATAAGAATTCAGTGGGAGTATTTCGTAAAGGTATGTTACTTAGGGTGCAACCTTCAGCCAGTGGGAGTGATGTGCGAAATAATGCAAAAATGCAAGATTCTCATACACAACCAATTGAAGATGGTACAATGGTTGTACATCCTTCAATTCAGAAAACATATGTAGATGATATTCCTAAAGACTCTCATAGTGGTACAAACACACAAGAACCTTCTCATGATCAGAATCAAGAACCACAGAAACACACAATAACCAACTCTGTAGGTCCACTAGGACTCATCGTCAGCCTGAAAGACTTAATATCCTTGTTGAAAGTCAAAATGAGATAGATATTCTTGATGATGATGAGCATGCAACCTATAGCAAGGCTATGTTAGATATTAACTCACAAAGATGGCAAGAAACCATGAAATCTGAAATGGATTCAATGTATGCCAATCAAGTTCGGAACTTGGTTAATTTGCCAACTGGGTTAGACCCATAGGATGCAAATGAATCTTCAAGAAGAAGATTGGTGTATTTGGCAAGTTGCAAACCTACAAGGCTAGGTTGGTAGCAAAAGGTTACAATCATAGGCATGTGGTCGATTATGATGAAACATTTTCACCAGTTGCAAAGATTAAGTTCATTCGGATTTTGCTTTCAATAGTTGCATACTATGATTATGAGATTTGGTAGATGGATGTTAAGAATGGTTTCCTCAATGGAAATCTAATTGATGAATTGTACATAATACAACCTGAAGGTTTTACATTCAAGTCAAAACCCAAAGTAGTATGCAAACTACAAAAGTGCATTTATGGACTTAAGCAAGCCTCAAGGAGTTGGAATATTTGCTTTGACAAAGCTATCAAATCATTTGACTTTGTTAGAAGCAAGGAGGATCCATGTGTTTATAGTAAACGCAAGGAAGGGGGTACTATTTTCATTATCATATATGTAGATGACATATTAATAATAGAAAATAATAAGTCCCTTATGTAATCAATGAAGGAATGGTTGTCCAACACCTTCATGATGAAGGACTTAGGTGAAACCTGCTGCATTATTAAAATTAGGATCTACAAAGATAGACCTAATAGATTGTTAGGGCTGTCACAGTCTACATACATAGATAAAGTGATAAGACGTTTCTCAATAGAAAACTCCAAGAGTGGCGAACGGGTGCGTAACGCGTGGGAATCTGCCGAACAGTTCGGGCCAAATCCTGAAGAAAGCTAAAAAGTGTTGTTTGATGAGCCTGCGTAGTATTACGTAGTTGAGATTCAAATATTGATAAATCGATTTTAATTAGCATGTTTGCTATGTAAGGTATGATCTTGTTTGCAATGCAAAACATAAGAAATCAAAGTATTTTGGTCTCTCTTATATCTCATAAACTAATCCAGAAGGGGGTTGATTAGAAAATTATGATAACTCATTGATTCCGCTGATTGAGGAGAAATAGCCTTTTCTAGATTCATGGATATTGAATCAATCGAACGCACTTCTAACACCTGTTCTACTTTTGGAAGACCATGTGTTATATCACCAGATCTCGATTTTTCATATATAAATGTAACTAATGTATCTCCTTCGTAAAGGTTTCCCCATAATGGCCATGAACAGTTGCTCCGGGGGTGGCCAAATAAGGCTTAGCTGATCGTATCACTATCGAGTCAACTTGAACAAGTATAACTTGACCCGATTTAAGGGGCGGTCCATTTTTGGCTATACATATATTTTCACAAATAAACTGTCCAAGACTAATTATTTTATATGTCTCTTCACAATAATTGTGATGGAGAAAATACCAATTCAAATTGAATGGATTTAAAACAATGTTACGACATGGATCGGGATTAATTTTTTTTCCATTTTCATCCATTAAATAATATTTAAATTTAATCACTTGAAAGGTCTTTTTTAAATTGTCAAGTTGCAAATAGTTAGTTACTAAGATCTGATTATGAGTTATTAAACGGTAAGATGAATAAAAAATATCAATTGGAAGGCATGTTCCTAAAGGGCCCAATGAATTCCTAATTGGAATTAGGGGATTTTTTTTAATTGAGTCTTTTATCACACTGTGATATTTTACATCCTTGAATGACCCCATTCGAGAACAATTGGTTGATGACAAAATTATCAACGACTGACATTCCTTATTTCTATTCAACAACATATGAATAGTTCCTTGAGGTTGGTTAAGAGATTGTTGAATTTTTGCCTTGGAATAGAAATAAATGGAAGAAAATGGGTTGATATTGGTATAATCTGATCCATTATCAGAGAGCAATCCTGACCCCGACGGATCATTCATTTTTCCGATATACGAAATAGGGGGGATTTAACTAAGTTGATTCTTAGGAAATGTCGAATCAAACCATTTGTCCTTATTTCAACAAAAGAAGCATTGGGCTTCTTCGCAGCAAGAATTTTTTTTGTCTTGGTTCCAATTCAATACTAAACAAGTCCGAACTAATTGAATACTTGTGTCATAAATTCCTCGAATCGGTTTGCCATTTCCATAAAGGATATAATTAACAATTCGAAGTTACACATTATCCCTTTCCTGCAATGGATCCGGTGGAAAAGGGTTGCTAAATTTATATCGTCCGTTATTTCATATGTGACGACAGGTCGAACTAAAACAAAAAAACCTTTTCTTACTAGGTGTAATCCGTTGGACATAGATCCAATTTTTAACTTTTTTGGATTCCTTGGAATTTCGTTTTCCTGTTCCTGGTGGTATCAAAACGCCGGTATGTATGGATATCTTATCTGTCTCGCTAGGAAAATGGATATCTCCAGAAAATATTTTTAGTTCAATTCGTTTTTTTTCTCTCCACCCGAACCAACCCACCGACTCGGCTTCTTAGATTTAAGGTGATTTGTGTATCTACCCCAACGATACTATTGTTCCGTACCATTATGGAAGAAGATCCGGGCAAGATATGCACCTCTTCAGGAATGAAAAATTTATCTACTTTCATTTGGTATTTTGGCCTAAATTCCTTGACTCATCGATAATCAAATCCTCTTTTTTGATGACTGAATGTGTTTCTATAGACCCATATTTAATAATGTCCAAACTCTTTCTTCTGTATCGAGGATCATCGAAATAAGCAAGAATACTATTTCGACGGAAAATACCATTTACGGGGATTTCAATCGAGATACCTGAACAGGGCATTAGTTCATTCTCGAGTTCTTGAATCGAGCGTAGTGGAATGATGAATTTATTTCTTCGCCTTTTTGACAATAAATCATAATTCTCGTGGAGAATAGGCGAATATACGAGATTATACTGACCAGTACATATGATTCGATTAAGTTCTGAATAATCAGGAATCATATCTTATTTTTTACCAGAAAAACCCGAACTAAATAATTTCGGTCTCGCCTGATCATTGGTTACTGAGAGGTTAGAAGTATATCTTTGCTTGCCAGAAAGAGAATGCACATTCATTTGATCCTGTTCCTTGTGGATCGAAAGGTAGACTAGACTGGACCTGCACGACCCTCCTAATAATGTCCATAAATGACTTGTTTTTGGTAATAGATGAACATTACCATATGTAAATTAGGGTGCATGATAGACATCGGTACTCCAGTGCATTTTTCCGTCTGAATCAGAATAAATATGTTTTCGAACCTTCTCTTTAAAATTCAAAGAGGATATTCCTGCGCGAATGTAGCAGTAGCTTGTTGAAACCCCATAGTTTTTACTTGATCCAGGATATGTGATGTATATGCCATTTCAAAGTGCTCTATTAATCTACTAATAAGGTGTTTCATGGCAGCTCCGTCTATCGCTTTATTGTGAAAGACCAGATTGGCCCATTCTGCCATAAGTACCTCTATATTCCGCTGAGTAGGATTCGACAATGGGTTTGAGTAGGTGATTGTAAAACTTCCTTTTATCGATCTTGATTCGCGTATAAATTCCGGAACTATGGACCTAGCTGAACCGGAGAGCCCCAAAGTTCCACGGGTATCATAGAATTACGTTAGGTACCATATGAATAGGCACGAGAAAACCCCTGTATAGCATCTTCGATTTCTCGATAAAGAGCAATATGACCAACAGTGGTTCGAATGTATATAAAAAGGATTTGTTTTTTTAGACTTCTTACTATTAGATAGTGTCCATAAATCTCATAAAAAGTACTTAAAGATTCATAGTGAACTTCGATGGGAGTTTCTCTTGAAGCAATAACGTGTTGATCTAGTCTCCACCGGAGCCACAAAGGACTATCTAAATTGATTTGTTTCTGCCGATAAACTCCAATTGCATCATAGGAATTCGAAAAAAAGGGTTCTTTCGCATACTTATAGTAACTATTGTCACTTCTTTTTTATTTTGATAGTTTCTGCGATTACATGGATTATATCTATTTACACAAATACCTCGATGATTTCCGCTCATTAATACATAGAGTCCAATAAGCATATCTTGTGTTAGTACGGAAATGGGATCCCCAATAGCCGGAGACAAAAGATTCATATGAGAAAACATAAGTAAACGGGCCTCTACTTGAGCCTCCAAGGATAAAGGTACATGAACAACCATTTGATCTCCATCAAAATCGGCATTGAATCCCTTGCAAACTAATTGATGTAAACAAATAGCGCGCCCTTCCACTAAAACGGGCTGGAATGCATGTATGCCTAATCTATGTAGAGTGGGAGCTCTATTCAGCAATACAGGATGTCCCTGCATAACTTCTTGAAGGATTTCCCATACAATCGGCTCTTTTTCTCGAATTTTACTCTTAGCAACTCATATGTTCGAAACAAGATATTGTCTAATTAGACCACGAATTACAAATGTCTGGAAAAGTTCTATTGCTATTTCACGAGGCAATCCACATCTATGTAATGAAAGTGAAGGACCCACGACAATGACAGAACGTCCTGAATAATCGACTCGTTTGCCAAGCAGAGTCTCACGAAATCTTCCCTCTTTGCCTTCAATTACATCAAAAAATGACTTGTAAACTTTATTATGACCGTCCATCATTGGTTGTCCCCGGATTCCATTATCAAGAAGTGTATCCACGACTTCTTATACTAATTTCTCTTGACACATTACTAATTCTCATGGCGTAGATCTACTTGTTGTTAATAGATCGGTAAGGGTATTGTTCCGATAGATAACTCTTCTATAGAGTTCATTAATATCTGAGCTCATTAGTTTACCACCATCTATCTGAATAATCGGTCTCAACTCAGGAGGAAGAACTGGTAATAGACACAAAACCATCCATTGCTCTATATTTGTTCGAATAAAATGCTTAGCCAATTCCACGCGTCTAACCAAAAAGTCATTTATTCTTCCAACTTTTCGATCTTCCCATTCATTCCCTGTGTGCCCTTCTTCCCCCAATTCTTCCCATTCTACCAATGAATTCTCTATAATAATTCGTAAATCTAGATCGGCTAATTGTTCTCGGATAGCACCTGCGCCCGTAGAGATTTCTCGATTGCGAAATGTATCGAAACCCTGGGTAGTAAAAAAAAGCGGGATGCTGTATTTCCAAGATTGTATTTCATATTCGAATAAACCTCGTAATCGTAAGAAATGCGGTTTTTTAGTTATGGGCCTAGCAAAAGAAAAATTGGGATAGGAGTCTCTAGGATCTCCCCCCCCCCCCCCCCTTCAAAATCGGACGTGAAAGTTTCCTATCATCCGGCTAAAGTAGGTACACCAAATAAGGAAAGGAATTCTCGTTTTCAAACTCTAGAAAATCCCAAAATAAAAAGGTCTACTCCTTACTCAAGTTTCCAGTGAAGACAAAACAAGATTTGAGTGATTTCGTCTTCTATTAATTCTTTAGTCAAATTCAATTCCAACAAATAAAATAGAAAATTCTTGAGTAGTCTACTTCCCTTTGAATGATAAATTCATTAACTCTTACTAATTAAAGGAATACCTTGGAACCCATAAGGGATTTACTTGTCTATATATTGTTCCATTCGATCTTTTAAGTCACGCCTTCACCTCGATGGTTAGGCCACCACGCCCTTAAAGTCTATACGCGATAGATAGACTCCTGGAACCATGACATATTTGCTTACTTGAACATAATTTCTTTCCACGAAAAGAAAGGAAATGGTTCATTCCACAAAATAAAAAGCTTTTTTTACGAGGTACAAATAGAAATTCCTCTTTATTTGATTTGTTATGAAATCGACCAGAGATCAATTCCCTTTTTATTTGGGAGTATTGACTACACCCCAATTCTGAGATTCATGTTACTCTTTCCAAGTGACATGTCAGGTCCAGGGCATCCCAATTGGATTGACTGGGATGACAATTTCTCCTTCCGAGTCTGTAAAATCAGAATTTCTATCAAATCACATATCGCAGTATACTAGGCCTTCTAATTCTTTAAGAGGTTTATCTAAAAGATTCGCAATATAACTAGGAAGATGTGTTTTAAATACCACACATGGGTTACTGGGCATGCGAGTTTGATATAGCCCATTTGATACCTTCATATTCGATAATCAACAAATTCGACTCCGCATTGTTCACAAAATTTTGGATCTTCTTTTTCATCTCCGATTACTCGATAATTTCCACAAACACAAATTCTGCTTTTTATAGGACCAAAAATTCTTTCACAAAATAATCTATCTTTTTCCGGTTTATTAATTTTGTAATTAAAAGTATAGGGTTTTGTTACCTCTCCAACTATCTCTCCATTAGGCAGGATTTTAGCGGCCCAAGCACTTATTTGTTGAGGAGAAACTGATCCAATTCAGAGTTGTTGATGTTTATATCGATCGGTCATAGAAGAAAAACTAGTATTCATTCTGATTAAGCTTCATTCCTATTAATCTGGAAGTTCTTCTCAGATACAAGGAAATGATTCAGTTCCAGAGCTAAAGATCGTAGTTCTCGAACGAGCAATCGAAAAGATTCTGGAGCATCTTCGGGATTAGGTATTGTTCCCTCAATGATCGTAGTACCAAATACTTCCTGGCGAGCTCTAATATGATCCGATTTATAAGTAAGCATCTCTTGTAAAATATGAGCAACCCCAAACCCTTCTAGAGCCCAAACCACTATTTCTCCTACCCGCTGTCCCCCCTATTTGGCTCTTCCTCTAAGGGGTTGTTGTGTAACAAGCCCATAATGTCCACTGGAACGCCCATGGATTTTATCATCAACTTGATGAATTAATTTCAAGATATAAGGCTTTCCTATTATAACGGGTTGTTCAAAAGGATTCCCCGTCCTTCCATCAAATATTCTGCTTTTTTCTGGATATTCGGGTTCAAATACCCATGGATTCTCTGTTTGCTTATCGGCCATATAATTGAAAACACTAGTTTTCTCGAAGCTTCTTGTTCATATCTCTCATCAAAAGGTGCTATTCGATAATGTCATCTCAGCGCACTCGCTAACCCTAGTGAACATTCAAATATCATCTACATTCATTCATGAAGGTACTCCTAATGGGTTAAATACCATATCAACGGATCTTCCATCTTGTAAATAAGGCATATCTTGTCTAGGCAAAATTTTGGAAATGATACCTTTATTTCCGTGTCTTCCAGCTACTTTATCGCCTACTTTGATTTCACGTTTCTGTGAAATATATACACGAATCGTTTTGGGATTATAACTAGAACCACCCTTTTTCTGGATCCACCTCACATTAATAACCCGACCCCTACCGCCTATAGGTAATTTTAGACAAGTTTATTTTGAATTTAGATACCTGAATACTAAGTATAGCTCGTAACAATCTATCTTCTGGAGCATACGACGATTCTTTCACGACCTGGGGTGTTAATTTACCTACTAAAATATCACCCGTCTCTACCCAAGATCCCTGCATCACAAGTCCATTTTTGTCTAAATTACGGAGTAAATGGGCTTAAATGCGGTATTTCATTAGTTACTTTTTGTGGCCTTGGCTTGTCACGTAGTCCGAATTTCATATTTCCGTATGTGAAAAGAAGTATAAATATCTTCATATACCAAACGCCGCTAATAAATCCGCATCCTCGAATTGTAACCTCTCACAACATATAATCTACTAATACGTTTTCCCAAAGCAAGTTCGCCACACCAACCGTAGCAAGACCATCATTAAAATTTGTCCCTTTTAATGCATTTACCAGGAACACAGTTTTTGATGCATACAAGTATTTTATTGGAACGTTGATATATAACTAATGGAATGCTTAGAATATCTCCATTACCGCTAAAAGAATCTTGTCGATTGGTATAACGACCACTTCCTCGCGTTCGGCTATAGCAGAGCCCCGAATCTAGAGTCGCATCGTTCCAACCCAGTTCCAACAATGCATTTCTCGGAGCGAGAAAGAGGAACTGCTTGACGTTGCATATTAGAACTCATTAAAGCTCGATTCGCATCATTATGTTCGATAAAAGGAATGAGGGAAGCTCCAATAGAAAAATATTGAAAAGGAAAAATACTTCGAAGATAAACCTGTTCCCATGCAATAGTCAAGAATTATTGATGGTATCGAGCTGGAACAACCTATTCTTTCTGAATATCCCGATGCATCACCAGCCAAGCTAGTCACTTGGAACATAGGGGTATTCAATCCCCGAGCTTCTGGGCCTTGAGAACCGACTTCGGATTTGCTCCTTAGATAGTGAGTAGCAAAGAAGGGTAGGGTTTCAAGTTTAGGGTTTTCACTTCTACGTCCCAGCTCGTCGAAGCTACCGCCTATCGATTAAAATTTCCCTCCTCTATCCGGCAGCTTGGATAAGTAACGCGATGAACCGTACATGTATCTCTAGGTGTTATGATGTCTTATTATGTAGATCATGTCTTGATTGAGGGTTCCAAACCCCGCCCTTCTCTAATAGGGGAAAGTACAAACCCAAATGGCATTATCTTGGACGAGGGCGACCCCTAATCCCTCGCCAAGGCGGAAAGAGCAATTTCTCGTCCCAATAGCCAATGATTTGAAAGCCTTCATCCGGGAGTTCAAAAAATTACACCCAAATACTCCTTGGGACGACTTCGATGTGCCTTAGTTTCATTTCTTTTTGTGCATCTTTCTTTTTTAGGAGATGTATTCCACATCTCTCTCTTTATCTATCTCTGATTTTCATTGCCAAAATGCCCTTGCTTTTCAATTGTCGTAGGTAACGCTCGAAACACTGATGTCGAATTCAATCATAGTAGCTTCTTAATTATAGTAGCTTTCGGAACCTCTGGCTGAAAATATTGAATTACTTCAAAGGGAGGGAGGAAAGGCTAGACTTCAATCCCAGGTCACTATTATGCCGAGACTTTCTCTCTGGCGGCTTTCCCGGCGCACTCCCTTTATTTATTGTTATTGTGAAATCCAGTTCCTCGTGATAGTACATGTGGGATTTGGTTCTCGAGGGTCCGAAGGAGATGATTGTGGGAATGAGTCAAAGTTTCGCTACTAGGAAAAAAAGATTCAATCCACTTGTTGGCCTGCTTCTATGTCCTGTAGTTTATAAGGCATTTCCTTCAAAGGAAAGGGGCTTGTTGGCCCCCTTCAACGCTCTTGATGCCTACTTTAAGCTTCGTCTGAGATTTTATGGCCCGTAGCTTACAACATCATCTTATGAGAAGGGCATGTAGCTCGATACAATCTAAGGCGATTGCTTACTGCGTCACGAAGAAAGAGGCGGACTAATCAACAATAATGCGCACACGTGAAAATGAACCCGCAGGCTGACTCTTCCAATCCAACTCTATCGAAGGAGAAAAAAAGTTGGGACTACGACTTTCTTAGTGCAAGGCTTCTTGTCGTGATTGGTTGGACACTCTCTTCATCTAAGGTCTTAGCTTGGTCACTCTATGTTGCTTTCCCAGCAAGTCTATTGAATGGAGTACGAAAGATTGCTATTCAAAGCATCGTTAAGAGCTTAAGTAATACTGGGGCTTTAGGAGTAGTCAAGATAAGATGACTACGATCTTTCCTTCTATGGAGCCGGATGTGAGCTTCTCGCCTACTGATCTTACTCAAAAAGAGTCAATGGGAGCGGACACATCAATAGCAGCAGACGCAGAGGAAAGATCTCTATATGTTGATAGATACCCGAAAGACTGAGTCTTTTCCTTAAGGCATGCCCCTACTCAACTTCCTAACAGGGGAGGGACTTCCCCAATAGTGACTTCATGCAAGCAAGAAGAGGGAGTTCTCCTTCGTGGGAATGGATTAGTATCCTATCTGCTATATTTGTTCTTGAAAAGGCAGTGTGAGTACAGGGTAGAGATGTGTGGAATGAGAAATGGGTCGACTTCCCAAGCAATGCCCTCTTCATCTTGCCTCACGTGCGCTGCTTTTCCTTTTTATATGTCTAAAAAGTGGAAGTCACAAACGAATCCTCTGAATTAGCGGTTGATGAAGAGTTCCCTAGCTGGACGGTTTTGCACCAAGAATGAATGAATGAAATAGTGGAGTCTTAATAAGAGTAAGGATCGAACACCGATTTCTATAACAAACGATTATATGAAAAGAGGTTGGTGACATAACTAATATGAATCGCATTTTGGGGAATCTTTCTTCAGGTGAAGCGCCTTGGAATCTCATTGACAAGCATGACAATGGATTCGACCCCTTGTGAAATAGGTCGTTCAAGCTCTTTCCTACCCTCCATCTATTCCTGCTTGACTTTCTTCAAAGAAGCCTTAGATCTCTTTTTCGGTCGAGGTGGGAGTAGGCAGTTCTCTATGAACTGGATGTTGAATTATCAAAAAAAAAAAGGATAGGAAGGCGCTTCTTCGATTATGTGTCTCGTGGAAGGGGCTGTTTCAATAGCAATAGCAAGAATAATAATAGAATCACCGGCAATGGTAGAAGCAACCGAAATCGTTGCATTAGTGGCATGAGTAATCTCAACTGGAGCAGGGAAACTAGAAGGAAGTGGTGATAAAACTTCCATAGTAGGAGCTGCCGACGGAGGAGTCACAGGGGTGACACGCTCCTCAGTACGCACCACAGGGATGAAAACCATATCATCATAAGAAGTGCCATTAGTAAAACCTGGAGACTGTATAGTAGCAAATGGAAATGAGAATTCATCAAAGATCACATGCCTAGAGAGGAAAACACGGCCTGAAGAGGGATCGAAACAGCGAGACCCTTTCTTTTTATGGTTGGGGCTATAACCCAAAAATACACATTGACGAGAACGAGGTTCCATCTTGTGAGCGGTATAGGGTGCACTAGGTGGGGATATCACACACATCCGAATGGTCGTAGGGCCTTGTAATCTGGTATACGACCAAAAGAGCTTCACTTCAAAAGGAGAACGCCATCCGATAGTAGCCAATCGGTTTATCAAAAACGCAAAAGTGCAAATAGCTTCTGCCCAAAAATCAAGAGGTACAGAGGATGCAATCATTAACGTACGGCCCATCTCAGAAAAGCATAGAGCCCTCAGCTAAGCGGTCAAACAACTCTTGAGTCAGCTTTGACACTAGATCTGATCGAGCGAGATCATAGCTAGCTAGATTCGATAGCCCGTCATAGCCTCTCATCGAGTCTATGGCATAAAGCAAAGGTTTAGCTATAGTCCTCTCCCGAGCTTAGACGCGATAGTCGGACAGAGCACAGGCGCGCCTTCATTGCCGTCCCCTTCGAGATTCGGCGACTCTTCCCCGAGAAAATCATAGCCCTTCCTCACTCTATCAAGTGAGCGTTAAACAATCCTTACTCAAAATAAGTAAGCCAAATAAAATAGGTTGATTCCCGGTAGCTCCGGACTCTAGCTCTACCCTTAGGTCGCTCGATCCTTTTTACGTGTATATGCTGATCTGGAAACCCGAACCCTAACCAAAGACCGAGTAAGGGGTGATCGATTAACAGCCAAGGGGATACGAGACTCAAAGAGAGAGAGGATAAATCCTGCCACCAGTCGTCTAACCGATAAAACAAGTGGAAAAAGTGCAAAACCCAGTCCCTGCTCGACGAATCGACTTTTGATATTTCTAGTATGATCGACCCCTGGGGACAAAAGAAAGATCCTGTGAAAAGGGGGACAGTGAGCATAGAAATCTCGTAGGAGAAAAAATGATGGTTGACTCATTCAAGTGAGAAATTAGATCGAAAAACGGATTTTTGTAAGAATCGAGGCGGCAACATAGATGTACGGCACTGCGGATGACGAAATGGGCAACCGATCCATATCATATAAAGGCTATGGCAAAAAGGCGGACATGAAACTAAACCGACCACATCATCAACCGCATTAGGCTATCTGCCGAGACCTTAAGTGCGATCTCGCGAACTCAACTCTCGAGGAAGGCGACGAAATAGGAACATCCGATACTGAGAGACGCGCTACGCACTATCGACTAGACAAAGGCAAACTCAGATCGTCATTCTAAGCGCAAAGGCGTATGCCAAAGACAAACTTCGACAAAGCAATGAAGGTTTTGCGCCCATTTTGCATATTGAAAGGCGTGAAAGCGTGACGATGGGCCTTCTCGCTCAAATGAACCGTATGATGAAATAGACACCGCCGGATCCTGCGTAGGCCTTTTGGTAGTCGATGAAGCTACTTCTAAGGCTATGAATAGGTCGATATCATTCTCTTAGGACATGACTCGGGACGAGCAAATACAACCTATCTTTCTGCTACGAGTGCTACTCGATAGCCGATTCTTTTCTCGTAGAAATCACGATATTAAGCCGGGTGAGAGGAACTATAGAGTGGAAGGGTAAGGCAATCAAAGGCGAGGATCTCATCCGAGGCAGCCACCGTGCGGAAACGTCGACTAAACCCGTAGAAAACCAAAAACACAGCCGCCGAAGCGAAATGCAGTTAACGAGAAAGCAGAGGTATGGCTAAGGGCGGAAAGCCGTCTAACTCGCCTAACCTCCAACTTTGTATCGGGAAAGCTGTGCGAGGACACCAACCTGTCGACTAAAGCACAGAAAAGTAGATCGGCAAATACGCTCTTTCGACGTTGCCACTAGCGGTATTAGCTTCACTGCTTATTATCTGATAGCCCTTGAGTTGTTAGCTGCTTTCCCGTTTGTAGTGGTTCCAAGGGTCAACCCAAAATACGGGTTTAGAGGAAAAGAAAGAGTATGTTTTTCATACTTCCTTCTGTTGATTGAAAAGAAGCTCTTTGCCTTAAAGCTATAAAGACTAGACTTTATATCGCATTGCAAACCAAAATTCGACGTACTTTCCAATCACAAAACCCCGTTTTTTTGGCGTCCACTATTCTATTCCCGATCTTTTGAAGGTCAGATTATAAAGTAATACCTTAAATAAGTATTTTCGAGAATCGACCTTTAAACTAAGCCAAAAAGTCGGTTTTTTAGTCTCAAAGTCAATTTGTAAACAAACGTAGTGTTATGCTTAACACATGCAAGTTGATGAAAGTTCCTTGAAATGAGAAAAGGGAATAGTTCAATGATAATAGGAGCCCGGTAAGGGGGCAGTCGCTACGCTCCTCTTGAATGAATAAAACTAGCAACAGAGAGAGGGAAGCACAGACGGGAAAGAAAGTGGCTTTTCTCTCACACATTCGTTCGAATTGCTTGAAAAATTCTCATAGTGAAAGTCAAAGCTGAAAGCAACTCTTTTGAATTGTGTTGTGCGAAGCGCGAAAAGAACATTCGTTCGAGAACAATCGTATTAGCTCATCAAATCGACTAGAAACTATAAGAAGAGGAGCGAAGCCACTCGACTATAAGGAGAGGGGCGAAAAGACACTTTAGAAAGGAACGGAGCCACTGATCAGAAGGAGAGGAGAGGAAGGCCGACCTATTATGCAAGGAAAGGAGCTCCAGGCCGGAACTTCACTCTTCTTTAAAGCCGTGTTCGGGCTCTAAAGAAAGGGTTGCTGCTTGTTTCCTTACTTCAAGTCTCATTTCCTTATCTCAAGAGGAGCTTAGCGACTACGACATGCAAATATGTCATTAATATTAATACCCACCTGTTGCTAAGCGAAAGAGGAGATGAAATGAAAGAAAGAGGAGTGGAGCAACTCATTTGTAAGAGAGCGCGTTTAGCGATTGTTGCTCGAACGAATGTGAGAGGAGCTGAAAGCTTTCACTATTCTCATTGAAAGGAGCGAAGCAAGAGCCCGGATAGGCCGTTATTACTTAAGTAAAGGAGCGAAAATCCACTCTTAGCATTGTAAGGAGAGGCGCTCCAGTAACTCTCTTGACCCGCTGTAAAGAGAGGAGTGGTTCACCACTTGCTTTACTATAAGGAAGGAAAGGAAGAAGCAAAGAGAAAGTCAAAATTGAGAACGGGAACCTCATAGCAACAAGCGGCGGATGAACGCACTAGCGCGAAAGTCGTTGCGCAACAAGCAACGGATGAGCGCACTAGCGCGAAAGCCTTTGCGCAACAAGCAGTGGATGAGCGCACTAGCGCGAAAGCCGTTACACGTTAGTGTTAGTAACGCACATCCGTTTTCTTGCTGCATCCGTTTTCTTTCTTAGCACAGCCGTTTTCTTGTTCCCTTACCCAAGTTGATTATCAAAGAACTCCCTGACCATTCCCACCAAAATCAACTAGAAAGAGGAGCGGAGCAACTCGACTGTAAGGAGAGGAGTGAAAGTTGCTCGAACGAATGTGAGAGGAGATGAAATGGGGTTTCAAGACACTTTAATCTTCCCGATAGGAGAGGAGCAACTCGACTGTAAGGAGAGATAAAGTATCATTTAAAGCAACTCCACTAAAAACTATAAGAAGAGGGGCGAAAAGCAACATTAATAAGGACGACTGATAAGGAGGCTCGACTATAAAGAAGCCTTTAAAGGCGCTAAAGCGATGGGTAGTTGTTGTTGCTAAAGGCGCTAAAGAAATGGTCCGGGCTTTAAAGAAGAGAAGTGGAAAAGAGCGAAAAGCTACTATCAAAAAGAGAGGGGCGAAACAGCTCAAAAGAGGAGCTGAGTAGCTTCTTTAAAATGACTTGAACTAATAGACACTAATTGAATAGTGAAATTAGAATAGGAATATTTGATAAGGAAACTTTCTTTTTTTTTTCGTTTCCAAAAACCACCCAATTGAAGTTGATGCACCTAGGCGGACAGCAAGAAAACAAGCTCAAAGGCCATTTGCGGGACATTTCACACGGCTTAAATGTTACACCCCGTAGTTCAGGTCATGCGTATGAGAGCGTACGAAAGGGAGTAAGACTTAAAATTTTCGAAAGATAGGTTGACGGATTGTTTCAGACGGGTTTTAGTAAACTTTGAGGCGGGTTATGACCCGGTACTTTGAGAGTTCCTAAGTGTTTCAAAGGCCTAGGGCGTAGTTCGTTGAGTCTAGTTTCCAACGCAACCAACCGTTCGTCGATAGGACATCGAAGTAGAAAGTTATCAGAGTTACAAGTTCAGTGCGTAGACGGACAGAAATGCATTTCAGGCAAAGGCGACAGGGTCGCGGCGCCGGATGCAGGGCCGCGGCGCCGGAAGTACTGAGGGGTCGCTGAAGTTGCAGCGCCGCGAGCCAGATGAGCGGCGCGGAAGTTCGAAGTCCGCAGGTTTTCAGCGCCACGCTGGCGGCGCCGGCGCGGGATTCCTGGCGGAAAAACTTAGGAAAAATCAGATTTTCTCTTTTAAAAGACCTTGGGAGGGTGACAAGTGTCCCCCCCCCCCATCTGATTTCTTGCATGCCTTATATTGACCAAGTCTTGATGACTTGGTCATCTTTCAAATCCCTCTCTCTCTAAGCTTAAGCTCCCACTTCTCTCTAAAATTCCAAGAGGAATTCAAGCCTAAGAAAAATCTGAAAAGTTAAGAACAAGAAGGAAGCTTGTGGCTAGCTTGTTGGTGTTATTGTGGTGGTGTTCTTGGAGAGGAGGCTAGCAAAGTTGTTGGAATAAGTTTGGCTAAAGCTTTAAGGTAACATTTCTTCTCTTGTGGTTAGTTATTAATGTGCATGTGAAGAAGAAGGGATGTGTAGTAGTAAATAATACACTTAGAGTCCTTGCATGTAAGAAATATGGTTTGGATGTGAAGGAATTTGTTAAGAAGATATTATGAGCATGTTGTAGCCTAAAAACTACCTTAGAATTGTTAAATGAATTGTTGTACCTTATGGGGCAGAATTTTACACACCCAAGTTTAGGTGTGTAATCCCCTTTGAAATGTTTGGATTGTTGAGCCTTAAATGTGGCGTTTGGATTTTGGATTCGGCCTTGAGAAAGGTGGCATAGTATGTAGAAACAAAGGAAATGCTGCCCAATTTTTACATAGAATTTAGTGGCTTTGAACTTAGATTATTTCTACAATGAAATTAGAGGTTAATACACGTATCATGATTATTATAGGTTGATATATTACTTGCGGTAGTTTGAGCTTAGCAAGTGGATTGACCAAAGAGGTATGTGAAAAATTTCTTATCTCTTGAGTATGAGTAGTTATAACTATATAGTACGGTAGACGTACATATTTTAAATGAAGTAAATCCATTTGTTATACTTGACTTGTTTTGAGAAAATGTCTAAGTGGTGGGGTTAAGAAGTTAACCCGCTTGTTCTTGAGGAGTGGTTTATTCTAAATAAGGTAGACAAGGATTTCTTGACATAAAGAAGTATAGAGTACTTGGTGTGAAAGTATTGAGTATTGAATTAGTCTAAAAAGATAAGAGGCTTAAATTGTTGAGGTAAGAGACTTGTTTTCTAAAAAGATAAGAGGCTTGGAGTATTTTGAAAATTGTGTAAATTTGTTTGAAGTATGAGTCTCTTGGTTAGTAAAAGAACGAAATGGTTTATAAGGAGTTATAACGGCTTTATGGGAAGTTAGTTATAATGGCCTTATGAAAAGATAAGAATGTCTTAATTTCTAAAGCATAAAGATAGTATAACGGCTTTATGGGAAGTTAGTTATATTAGCTTTATAAAAGGTTAATGAGAAGAGGTTTACTCTAAGTAAGACAAGTAAGGACGAATGATTTGATTTATGAAAGACAAATTGATTTTAAGGCATCAATTGCCCAAAGGTTTTATGTATGAAAAAGAGTCACTTTTAAAAGAGTTGAAGTATGTAGTGCTTGGGTTAAATTCCCGGTTTTCTTTTATTAAAGATATGATTAAGTGCCTTAAGTAAACTAAAATGAGAGGGTATATGAACAAGACTAATAAGAAGTTATAAGTTTTTCTTAACTTATTTATGATTATGATATGATGACAGTTTGAGCTAGGGTAAGAGTATATCTGAGGGGTAAGCCCCAAGATCGTTATACCACCTTCTCCAGGGTAAGAGTATGTCTGAGGGGCAAGCCCCAAGATCGTCATACCACCTTCTTCAGTGTAAGAGTATATCTGAGGGGCAAGCCCCAAGATCGTTATACCATCTGCACGGTGTAGAGTATATCGAGGGCAAGCCCAAGATCGCTATACCATCTGCTCCAGTGTAGAGTATATCCGGCGAGTACTGACCCCAAGATCGTTATACCATCCGCTCCGGTGTAAGAGTATATCGAGGGTAAGTCCCAAGATCGTTATACCATCCGCCGGGGTAAGAGTATATCGAGGTAAGTCCCAAGATCGTTATACCACCTGCCGCGTGGACTTGCTACCCACGATGGCGAATACTCACGCGAGCCCTTATGGGCTTACGCGGTGAAATAGTCCCGTGCGGCGGTCTGACCTATGCGAGGAATACCTCATGCGGGTCCACAGACCCGTGCGGATGAAATAGTCCCGTGAGTAGGATTGCTTATCGATACTACAGGCGAGGACCTGTTTTGATCACGAGCCTCATATTTTATGCGAGATTATATATATGCTTGTTACTCTCATTGTTAGTAAGGCCGATAAAAGGTAAGTTGATTTCATCCACGACTGACTTATTTTGGACTTATGATTTCATTACGGTATTTTCATTTCACATACTTGGTACTGTTGATCGACCTCGCCTGGGCCGCGTTCATGCCGCAGTCGAGATACGTAACTGGTCGTCCGCACCCTTCGGATCACTGTTCATTTCTTGGAAAGCTCCATCTCTCAGGAGGCTTTGTCTTTTGGTATGATTCCCTGAGGTTATAGACTTTTGTACATTCAGGGGGTATGGCGGGGCCCTGTCCCGCCACAGTTGTTATTCCTAGAGGTCTGTAGTCACGTTTGTGGTTTGGGATGTAAGAATAAGTTGTACTGTTTCACTTTCGATTAAGTTATTTTATGGAAGGCGGCCTTGTCGGCTGGCCAGTGATGTTTACCTTATACAGATTTTGTATTATGTATGTTCATTCGCTATTCTCGATGTGTACTGGCGGGTGCCCGATAGGGCACGATCGCGCCCGGTCGGGTCGTGACAAAAGTGGTATCAGAGCAGTTAGTCCTCGGAAAGTGTCTACAGACCGTGTCTAGTAGAGTCTTGATTATCGGTGTGTTGTGCACCACATCTATAATTAGGAGGCTGCAGGACATTTAGGATTGGTTTCCATTCTTCTCTCTTTGAGATCGTGCAGTAGAGCTGTCATAGTAGGTTGAGTCCTCTCTGACCTATCCTTGTGTAACGATTATGCCTCACGGAGCGGCGAGCCCGAAGGCAAAGCGGCAACGAGGCTGCCAGAGTGCAGAGAGTTACAAGGACTCGGGCACAGACTATGCCTGAGGTAGTAGGCGGGTCGGCGAGTTCAGCTACGCGGTATTAGAAGGCGGCGGCAGAGCTCCAAGGTTCCTGCACCGAGCCTCCGGATCCACGGCCAGGCGAGTATAAGGATTACGGAGAGCGGTCGAGTTGTTGACTAGCATTGTGGCAGGGCAGCACCGCCAGGGGCCGGTGGCTAACCCTAGGGCCGACAGTTTAAGGATTCGGGACTTTTTGAGTTGTGATCCACCCGAGTTCAATGGCTCGAGGTCTGAGGAGGATCCTCAGGAGTTTATTCGACAAGTGCGGCGGACTACGCAGGTGCTTAGGGCCTCGGAGACGGAGTCCGTTGTGTTAGCTTCTTACCGGTTACGCGATATTGCGTTGAACTGGTTTGAGTCATGGGTGTTGACGAGGGGTGAGGATGCTCTTCCCGCCGTTTGGGAGGAGTTCACAGAGGCTTTCCTGGATCACTTCTTGCCCCCTGAGATGAGGAGAGCCCGCGTAGATAGATTCTTGACCTTGAGGCAGGACGGAAGGACTATCGGAAATCTGACACCGAGTTTGACTCCTTGGCGAGTATCGCACACCATTGTAGGCGACATGCGAGCATGTGGTTCATCGGTATGTGATGGGACTAGACCGTAATATGGTTCTTGCGTGCTTGGGGTGGCTCTTGGCCCGAGGATGGATATTGCGGAGATGCGAGCGTATCGCGAGGATTGAGGGCGAGAGAGGGATCGGCTAGATTTAGGCCAACCCAAGAGGCGGGGCAGATGAGATATCGTGGCGGTTTTCAAGGCGGACCACCTCCGCGTCGAGCTAGTTATGCGCCTCGGCGGTGAGTACTCCACGATCTTGGGGCGTTGGAGATTCGGGAAGCGGTCGGGGCTCAGGGTTGAGTTTTGGAGAGTAGGGGTGTTAGTGAGAGTCCACCTCTACCTCGGTGTAGTCGATGTGGTAGGACCCGTTATGGGAGTGTCGTGCTAGTTTGGGTAATTGCTATACATGCGGCGGCGGGGCATTATGCGAGGAACTGTCCGGCCGGGGATAGCGCGGAGGTAGAGATTCACGCCGGGATCGATGGTCGTTCATTGCCTTCTTTTGTTATGCGTCGTGCAGTGCAGGATCATGATTAGGACGACAAGGGGAATGTGAAGCAATAGTTACAGGTATATCTTTGACCCTTTAGAGATTAGTATGTGTGATAGGATTGTTGTATGATTTAGTGTTATGAACAAAGGATATTAAGACTATGTACAGGTGTTAGAATAAGTTGGTAGGTACGAGCAGGCAGTGTTGGCGTGAGCGAGTAGGTGGTAATGGTTCATACTTTGGACTCGTTTTCCTGTTTGATTTATGAGGAATGATTAAGCGTGTGCGATATCTTATGGTCACAAGTGGCATAGTAAGGTCCCATTAAGCGTGAAGTACGAGGATGTACCGAGGAATAGTAGATTGGCTCCAAAGGAACATTCGGGGACGAATGTTTCTAAGGGGGGGAGAATTTTACACCCCGTAGTTCAGGTCATGCATATGAGAGCGTACGAAAGGGAGTAAGACTTAAAATTTTCGAAAGATAGGTTGACGGATTGTTTCGGACGGGTTTTAGTCAACTTTGAGGCGGGTTATGACCCGGTACTTTGAGAGTTCCTAAGTGTTTCAAAGGCCTAGGGCGTATTTCGTTGAGTCTAGTTTCCAACGCAACCAACCGTTCGTCGATAGGACATCGGAGTAGAAAGATATGAGAGTTACAAGTTCGGTCTTGTGACGGACAGAAATGTTTGAGCAAAGCGGCAGCATCGCGGCGCGGATGCGGAAATGCGAAGTGCGAGAGGTCGCTGTGCAGCCAGAGCGCAGAGGCGCGGCGCAGCGATTCGGCGCGAGAGATTTCGCAGCGCCGTGCCGCGACGCCACGGCGCGGAGGATTCTGGCGGAAAAACTTAGGTAAAAATCTGATTTTCTTTTAAAACTCCATGGGAGGGGGAAAAGTGGGCCCCCCCCCCCATCTGATTTCTTGCATGCCTTATATTGACCAAGTCTTGAAGACTTGGTCACCTTTCAAATCCCTCTCTCTCTCTAAGCTTAAGCTCCCACTTCTCTCTAAAATTCCAAGAGGAATTCTAGCCTAATAAAAATCTGAAAAGTAAAGAACAAGAAGGAAGCTTGTGGCTAGCTTGTTGGAGTTATTGTGGTGGTGTTCTTGGAGAGGAGGCTAGCAAAGTTGTTGGAATAAGTTTGGCTAAAGCTTTAAGGTAACATTTCTTCTCTTGTGGTTAGTTATTAATGTGCATGTGAAGAAGAAGGGATGTGTAGTAGTAAATAATGCACTTAGAGTCCTTGCATGTAAGAAATATGGTTTGGATGTGAAGGAATTGGTTAAGAAGATATTATGAGCATGTTGTAGCCTAAAAACTACCTTAGAATTGTTAAATGAATTGTTGTACCTTATGGGGCAGAATTTTACACACCCAAGTTTAGGTGTGTAATCCCCTTTGAAATGTTTGGATTGTTGAGCCTTAAATGTGGCGTTTGGATGTTGGATTCGGCCTTGAGAAAGGTGGCATAGTATGTAGAAACAAAGGAAATGCTGCCCAATTTTCCATAGAATTTAGTGGCTTTGAACTTGGATTATTTCTACAATGAAATTAGAGGTTAATACACGTATCATGATTATTATAGGTTGATATATTACTTGCGGTAGTTTGAGCTTAGCAAGTGGATTGACCAAAGAGGTATGTGGAAACTTTCTTATCTCTTGAGCATGAGTAGTTATAACTATATAGTACGGTGAGCGTCACGTATTTTAAATGAAGTAAATCCTTTTGTTATACTTGACTTGTTTTGAGAAAATGTCTAAGTGGTGGGGTTAAGAAGTTAACCCGCTTGTTCTTGAGGAGTGGTTTATTCTAAATAAGGTAGACAAGGATTTCTTGACATAAAGAAGTATAGAGTACTTGGTGTGAAAGTATTGAGTATTGAATTAGTCTAAAAAGATAAGAGGCTTAAATTGTTGAGGTAAGAGACTTGTTTTCTAAAAAGATAAGAGGCTTGGAGTATTTTGAAAATTGTGTAAATTTGTTTGAAGTATGAGTCTCTTGGTTAGTAAAAGAACGAAATGGTTTATAAGGAGTTATAACGGCTTTATGGGAAGTTAGTTATAACGGCCTTATGAAAAGATAAGAATGTCTTAATTTCTAAAGCATAAAGATATTACAACGGCTTTATGGGAAGTTAGTTATATTAGCTTTATAAAAGGTTAATGAGAAGAGGTTTACTCTAAGTAAGACAAGTAAGGACGAATGATTTGATTTATGAAAGGCAAATTGATTTTAAGGCATCAATTGCCCAAAGGTTTTATGTATGAAAATGAGTCACTTTTAAAAGAGTTGAAGTATGTAGTGCTTGGGTTAAATTCCCGGTTTTCTTTTATTAAAGATATGATTAAGTGCCTTAAGTAAACTAAAATGAGAGGGTATATGAACAAGACTAATAAGAAGTTATAAGTTTTTCTTAACTTATTTATGATTATGATATGATGACAGTTTGAGCTAGGGTAAGAGTATATCTGAGGGGTAAGCCCCAAGATCGTTATACCACCTTCTCCAGGGTAAAAGTATGTCTGAGGGGCAAGCCCCAAGATCGTCATACCACCTTCTTCAGTGTAAGAGTATATCTGAGGGGCAAGCCCCAAGATCGTTATACCATCACCGGTGTAAGAGTATATCCGGAGGCAAGCCCAGATCGTTATACCATCCGCTCCGGTGTAGAGTATATCGAAGTACTGACCCCAAGATCGTTATACCATCCGCTCCGGTGTAAGAGTATATCCGAGGGTAAGTCCCAGATCGTTATACCATCCGCTTGTGGTAAGAGTATATCCGGTGGTAAGTCCCCAAGATCGTTATACCACTGTTTCGTGGACTTGCTACCCACGATCGAGGAATACCTCACGCGAGCCCTTATGGGCTTATGCGGGTGAAATAGTCCTACGTGCGGTAGTCACTATCACGAGAATACCTGCGGGTCCACAGACCCGTGCGGGTGAAATAGTCCCGCGAGTAGGATTGCTTATTGATACTACGAGGGACCTGCTTTGATCACGAGCCTCTATTTTATGCAAGATTATATATATGTTTGTTACTCTCATTGTTAGTAAGACACGAAAAGGTAAGTTGATTTCATCCGACCCACTTATTTTCGGACTTATGATTTCATTACGTATTTTCGGCTTCACATACTTGGTACTGTTGTCTTGACCTCCTTTGAGCGTTCATGCAGCGCGTCGAGATATCGTAGCTTGTCGGGTCCGCACTCTTAGGATCACTGTTCATTTCTTGGAAAGCTCCATCTCTCCGGAGGCTTTGTCATTTGGTATGATTCCCTGAGGTTATGGACTTTTGTACATTCAGGGGGTATGGCGGGGCCCTGTCCCGCCACAGTTGTTATTCCTAGAGGTATGTAGTCACGTTTGTGGTTTTGGGCTGTAAGAATAAGTTGTACTGTTTCACTTTCGATTAAGTTATTTTATGAAGAGCTACTTGTCGACTTGCTAGTGATGTTTACCTTATACAGATTTTGTATTACGTATGTTCCGCTATTCTCGACGTGTACTGGCGCGGTGCCCGATAGAGCACCGATCGCGACCGGCTCGTTGTGACATTAAACCTCCCTCATTATTAATCACACATTAGAGTGTCGGAAAGGGGGCTTAAAAGCATCAGAAATTGGGTGTTATCTTTCCTTATAGTCTTAAAAGTTGCTTGAAACGCCTTTCCTTTCGCTCCTCTCACATTCATTCGAGTGGCTTCGCGCCTTTCAAAGGAAGAATTCCCACTTCAAAGAGGCTAGACGGTATCAAACCACAGGACAGGGAAAAAATAGCTGCTTTCAAAGGGCAATGAATGAGAGGAAAGGGGCGTAGCAGTTCTAATTAAATAACTATTAGTAGCATAACAGTTCTTCTTTCCACGCCTTTCCAACTTCCACTCCTCTCTTTCCTTATAGTCTATCTCGTTGCTTCGCGCCCTTCTTCTAGTCTCGCTCGTTGCTTCTCGCTCTTCTTAGCTCTCTTCTTCACTTATTCCTTTTCTTCCCGCTTCAGTTGATGGAAAAGCATTAAATAGGGCAAGGAAGGGGAATATCGCTTATACCGGAAGCGACATCATCTAATAGAACTATTCCACAAGGGAGTTTATTTGCTTACTTGTTAGAGTAAGGAAGCGACATCATCTAATAGAACTATTCCACAAGGTTGTTTACTTGCTT
The DNA here is from genome assembly GCA_029844215.1 of Przewalskia tangutica. Taxonomy (NCBI): domain Eukaryota; kingdom Viridiplantae; phylum Streptophyta; class Magnoliopsida; order Solanales; family Solanaceae; genus Przewalskia; species Przewalskia tangutica. Next base: position 9,378,727 of record CM056739.1, on the reverse strand, counting down.
ACTTGTTAGAGTACGGAGCTTTAAAAGGAAGGGCGTGGAAAGCTACTCGCCTTAGAACAGCTACGCAACTATATTTGTTGGAAGGAAAGGAAGAAGCAAAGAGAAAGTTAGAATTGATAACGGGAACCTCGTAGCTCGGATTCCTTGGGTAAGGGATCCAGAGCGTAGGCTTCATATAACTTCTCTAGCTAGAAACAGCTTGCCAATTGGAATAATTGAATAGTTCAATTCGAACTGCTACGCAACGAGACAGAGAGAATAGGAGAATAGTTTCATTCTCATAGTTCAATGAGAACTGCTACGCTTATCATAGTTCAATTCAAATAGTGAAATGAGAATAGGAGAAATGGTTTAGCTGAAGCAACTCGATTTAAACTCTTTCTCCTTGATCCATAGTTCTTTTATTCGAACAGCTATGCAACTGAGCAGCAAAAGATCAAACCCCACCCCACTCGGCTACATAGAACAGAAGGAAAACGGAATAGTTTCATTGCATGGAACGCCCTTCATGAGAATAGTTCCATTCGAACAGCTACGCAACAAACAACTAGAACACAGGAAGGCGACGTTCTTTATAATACGATTAAGAAGTGGAATAGTTCTTTAATTTGAACTGCTACACAAATAATTTCACTATTCAATTTCTTGCGTAGCTGTTCGAAGGCGAGTAGTTTTCCACTCCTGCGACTGAACCGAATCTGTGTAATAAAGTTTCATGCTCGAGCTCTAGTCTTTCATTGATTTGTTCCGCCCCTCGCGCCTCTCCTATAAGTGTCGAGTTTAAGTTGCTTCACTCCTCTCGCATTGGAACACCGTTCTTCAACAACTACACTCCTATCACATTCGTTCGAGTTGCTTTGCTCCTTTCCTGCGCAGTAGACCGTTTCTAACAAGTCAAAACAAAACAAAAAGTATGCGCTATCCCTATTACGTAAGGCATCGCTTCTTTCCAAGCGGTGCTCTGCTTTCCAACAAGTAATAGTTTTCTTAGAAACGATGTAGCGATTCAAGTTTATAGTAAAGTGAAAGTCTCCTTTCAGTCTCGTGGCGTAACTCTTCCACTCCGTTCCAACGCAGTTATAATCAGTGGTGGAGCTCATTTCCAACGCAATCGAGCTCAAACAGCGTAACTCCTTATAGTAAAGTGGCTTGGAACGCCTTCCCTTTTCGGCTCCTCTCAGTAAGTCAAACACTCCCAAAAAGTTTTACGCCTCTCTTTCCTTATAGTCTGTCGAGTAGCTTGGAACGTTTATAGTAAATAGCTTTTCACGCCTCTCTTTCCTTTGCTCGAACCACTAAAGCACCTTTCCTTCCAACAAGTATAGTGGCTACGCTGTTCTAATAGAATAGTGAAGTTCAAGCAGCTTTGGAGCTCCGTTTTCCTTATAGCAAAGGCGAGTTGCGTAGCAGTTCAAATTGAACTATGATATTATTTAAAGGCGAGCAGCTTTCCTCTTCCTTACAGTCGAGTGGCGTAGCTGCTCTTCTTTTCGTTCCTCTCCTGTAAGTCTTTTTGCTTTTAGCTCCTTTCTTTTCTAGGGGGGATGGATTCCACCAGTTAGTTAGCTAGTTCCAGTTAACCGCAAATTGCCTTTCATAGTTACATTTTTATAGGCATATTTGAGTCGCTTCCTTACTCTAACAAGTAAGCAAATAAACTCTCTTATATTAGAATAGTTGCAAGTAAACTCCATTGTTCAATAGTTCAATTCGAACTGCTACGTTGTTCTAATTATTCCCCGCCCCTTCTCCTTTTAAAGCTCCTCTCTTGTAAGTCTCGTTGCTTTCAGCTATTCCTAATTACCGATTCGCTCTGGCTGAACGATTGTAAACCGCTCCGTTTTCCTTTAGTAGTGTAGCTGTTCTTCTGGAACTCATTTCCCGTAGGTCAAGTCTCCTTTCAGTCGCCCTCTCACATTCGAAATAGCCTCTTTAACAGTCGCCCTTTCCAACGCAGAATAAAGTCAAGTAGCTATGCGCCTCTCAAACCTTATAGGAGAGGAAAAGTATGGATTAGTTGAAAGAGCTACGCCATGTCAACCCTTTGCGGCGCTTGCTTCCTTTCGCTCCTCTCCTTAAAACTTAGAACAGCTACGCAACTATACTATAAGGAAAAGAAAGGGCAATCTGCTAGAGGCACCTTCATATTCCTTTCCTGGGCTAGGTAACCGTTAATGGAAAATCCGAGGTGGAAGTCAAATCATTTCATAGATCGTCGTGGTATGAACGAATTTCTTTGCTTACACTTATTAGTACAGTCACATCTATATAAAAGTAAATGAAAAGAAAGATATAAAGCAACGGAGCCGTCATAGTCTCTTTTCACTCCGTAGCAAGGAAGGAACGAGTTAAGCGATAGAAATTACTTAACAAAAGCTAAGGAGAATGACGATTCTGTTATAATAGAATAGTGAAATTCGAATAATAGAATAGTGAAATTATTTAAATAGAACTATTCTAAGCATAACTGTTTTAATATTAGTTTTAATAAGAGATGCCCGTTCGTGAACCTTACCTAAGGTTCACTCACTGTTTTAATATTAGTTTGAATTAAATACGCGTACGCGCAAGGTATTTTAGAAGCGTAGCTGTTCGAATAGAATAGTGAAATTAGTTGCTACGCTGTTCTTCTTTCACTTCTCTCTTTACAATACTAGCAATACAGCTTAGGATTTTCCCCTTTCTATGGTGGAGGAGCTGAAAGCTGCTCGACTGTAAGGAGAGGAGTGGAATCCACGGCCCACCAGCGTAAATAAAGGAAAATGTGTAGCACCATTCCTATTTGAGTCAAGTTACATCTTATATAGCTATCAACCCGAGTTCCCCTCTAAGACGGACATTCTAATGGGAGTTTCCCCCCCTCCCCTACCAGGGAAAGTTAGCAATTGACCTCAAATCGTAGATCCGGAATCACGAACTCAACGGGGTTGCTCCAAGGCAAGACATGAAGCCAAAGAAATGCGCTAGCAGGGTTTTGTGCGATTGATCTATATCCAATTGGCCAATCCGTTGAGATCCGCGGTCGACCTGTTGATCCCAAGATCTGAAGATGAGGTTCGGGATCAGATAGTAGAGTAGCTAAGGAGAGGCAAAAGCGGGAAGAACTATGTAAGACGGGAGTAGCAAGATCACTCGTTCCGGATCTTTAGCAGCAAGCTGCACCGTGCCATGAGACTGAGGAGTTGTAGGCTTTCCTTCAGCACCAATAACGTCATTAGCTCCTAAGCTTCATAGGTCAGGAGAGTGACTCCCCTACCTGCGAGGCCTGGGCTTGTGTGATTCTTCTATTGAAGATAGTCCCTTATGGAGAAAAAGAAAGGAGCAAGAAAATGTATGCGCGTGACTGAGAAAGAAAACGGATGAGCCATAAGCTCATCCGTAATGCCTCCCTTCATTTGCTTGCCTCCTTTCAGCCCAGAATGCCTAATGCCTATTATTTAGTGCTAGAAGCTAACCGCCATAAGCTCACCCTTCGGGTCTCGCTTCCAGCGCAGGAGGCCAAGCATTCTGCCAGACGTCCCGGCCTGGGAGCCCCGTTCGCCTTTGGTACTTCAGTAGATCTTCACAAATAAAAAGCGCTACTTCAGCCTTAACTACAACTACATTACGCAAGCCCCGCCGATACCTACCTATAGAGTAAAATTCCAATAAAAAAGTACCAGTGACGGCGACTTTGACGGTTTATGGATTCAGTCAGCTAAACTCCATCAAACTCCTCAATCAATATCAACAAGATGTCGTGACCGCTTAGGCTTGGTTTACTTTGGTTTGAATGTAAACTAAAATAAGCGGCGTTTATTCAAACAAAGGGAACCGAAGGTTTCCTTGTTTAGTAGTACGAAAGTCGTTCTACTATTAAGATGTTTAATAAACAACAACAATATGTTGTGTTGTAGCTGTAGAACAGAATGCCGTTCGCCTTTACTTTGACTTTCTGAGAAGGACTTAAGTAGCTAAGTTTCCAAAGGTGAACACCCCCCTGTCCTTTATAGTATAGTCGTAAAGGGCTTCTCAGAAAAGTAAGGAAGAAGGCATTCGAAAGGCCGACCACTATCTCATAGGCATTCTGGTGGTAAAACCGACGACTACACGGCTCTATACCAAGTCATGAGCGATAGCGAAGCCAAGCCGCCGTCTATAGGCGAAGGGACGAAAGCCCGACGAAGGCCTATGCTACAGTAAGCAAAAAAGTCGGTTGAGGTTACGAAGTCACTTAGCCGTATACTATACAAAGGGAAAGGCGTCGGTACGGAGTCACGTCAGCTGTGGATATAGACTAGGCTATAAGGAACGGAGTCTTAAACTATGGACCGAGACTACACTAAGGAACAAGGAAGCTTGACTGAGAAAAGAAGTCAAGGAATGAAGCTGCTTCTCTAATAGCCCCGTTGAATAGGCGGGCGAAGGCTTTTTGAAAAAGTGTTTTTTGTCTTGTAAATGCATTTTTTTCTATTTAGAGAGAGGGGGCGGAAAGTTCTTAGGAAGAGCCGTACGAGACAGCTCACGTACGGTTCGGGAGCCGAGCCCCTGCGCAGGGGCTTAGGTCAACACTTATATAATAGCCAGTCATCAATTGGAGGCGGGCAAGATGGTGATGAATTGCGATTGGTCTAAACCTTCGACTAGCGACTTATTGCGGCCTGCCCAGAATGCCCATACAGACTAAGACCTTATTCACACAGCGAAGAAAGGCCGAGTGGAAGGGGGCAGTCAGCTGGCTGCTTCTTTGCCATGCGCTTTGCTTCGCTTTATTTTCTAGAAGAAAGAGACCAAATGAGAGTGAAAGGCAAGGGCAAGCGATAGAAAGGATAGTCCCTCGCGCGAACTACTACTACTATAAAATGGTGAGACCATTAGTGAAAGAAGGACCAAGGAGGATCCAGGAGAAGGAGCAAGAAAACGGCTGCGCTAAGAAAGAAAACGGATGCAGCAAGAAAACGGATGCGCGTTACTAACACTAACGCGCAACGGCTTTCGCGCTAGTGCGCTCATCCGCTGCTTGTTGCGCAACGGCTTTCGCGCTAGTGCGCTCATCCGCTGCTTGTTGCGCAACGGCTTTCGCGCTAGTGCGCTCATCCGTTGCTTGTTGCGCAACGGCTTTCGCGCTAGTGCGCTCATCCGCTGCTTGTTGGAGGAGTAGGAGGAGTCAGTTTTCTTTGAAGATCGAGGAACGTAGTGTCGGACAATTATGCCATTCGGAAGAAGTCTTCTACAGAAGAAAAGCCTGTTACGAGTAAGTGGAGAGGAAAGATCTCCAGAGATTCTTATCTCATTCCATTCCAGTGGCTCAACCAGTAACCAATGGCGAAAACTCAAAAATCCATGGTTTCCCGGTAGAACCCTATTTCGCCCAAGTTGTTTCGGAACCGGAAAAAAGAAGCGGTTTTTCGCACAGCTTGCTCATAGTGCAGGTCCCACTTGTATATCGTATTTGGCCGAAGAAGCATCGGACAGGTTGGAGTTCTTACCTTCTTGGGACTCCATGGACCAAGATCTGCTTTTATTATATGGTCAATACCGATCTACTTTAGTAGATCATATGGATGTAGAAAAAGCTTCACATTTGGATGAAATAGAAACATCTCTTTTCCATTTCTATTTACCCAGTTCATATCTTTGTTTCGTGTGTTCCTGGGAGGAATTCGATCTCGGAATACCACCTAAATAACTACGGCCAGAGAGTCAAATAGGTCGGGAAGAAAGAGTCTGAGGTCGGGTTGGACGACATAGATCTTGGTTGGTTCCACCACCACTAGAGATTGGACATATATATAATCTTTCTTCTAAAAAAGGGATTCTTATATATATATTTTGAAAATAGCTGCAAGACCAAGTGCAAAAAACCGAAAGCCCTTCTTTTATTGTTCTTCCTCCCAGATACATGGCTTACATACCCGGCTCAACATTCTTGGAAAACAATCGAATCGAGGGTTCGGAGGAGAATTGGCCATTCAATCTTGTGAACTAATCGAGACCGAAATTGGAAAAAGAGATACGAACGGAGAGGAATAACCAATCGATGAAAGAACATGAAGACGTGCATCTTTATGGCTATATCGTCTTGAAGACGGATGCGACGGGAAGAAGTGGCATTTGGAAGTGTTGCTGACTTAACATTTAGGTTTCGGCATAACAAATATTGCACTGTCTTTTCGCACTTAGGCGTACAGCGTGCCATTGGTAATGATTCTACTACGGTGCCACAAATTCGCAACCTGATCCTAAGTAATCGTTGTTGTTCATTGGATTCCGGAGGAACTACTTCGTTAGGATTGGGGAATTGCTGTGATTCTTCCTGAATAGCCTGGATTCTCCCGTCGAGAGTCACTTTGAAAGTATTACCTAAACTCTTCCGACTGAGTATGATAAATCCTATAAAACATAGAGTTACTTTCATTTCTTCATTATAAATTGAGATCTTCTTCGAACTTGATGCGCAAATAGATAGAATAGCAGCAAATAACATATTTCTAGCCTGCATATTCGTGGAACTAAATCTAATTTAGAAAGCTTGATCTCTATCTTTCAGCAACTGAACGGGAAGTGGTTTAAGAATAAGAAAGGACTGACGAATCGGATGCGCTCGCCCAGCGAGAAAGGCCCTGACCCTGCCAACCAAGTATCAAAAAGGAAGAAGAGAAAGAAAGGAGAAGAGAACTTCATATTTTGGTAACTCTCTAGGAGTCATCTTTAACCTTGAATGCTATTAATAGATTCTACAGCAATAGTCTCTCGGACTCGTAAAGTAATAACAAAAATAGCTAACCCAATAGCAGATTCCGAAGCTGCCACCATTGGAATCAATGAAGCAAATGATTGACCCGTCATATCATCCGAAGAAACAGAAAATACCAAAAAGTTCGAATTCACAGCTAATAACATTGATTCAATTGGCATTGACATAATAGGAATATTTCGTCTATTAAGGAGGATTCCCCGAATATCTGAAATAGAGATAATCATAGAAAATGTGAAATATTTGATAGAATCCATTTCGGGAACGTAGAATGTAAGAGAAATTCAAATGTGAAACAATACGTCAGCTCTTCTACTTGAAATATCCGTCAATTATGGAAGAAATATGTTTTTTTAGACTCATACTTCCTGCACCATCGTGCTCCGCCGAGTGTTGTGCTCGTGTCAACCAAGTCTTTAAGTTCCGTAAATGCTCCATGTGGACATTGGGTTTGTTAGCATTATAGGCAGATTTGCTGGCGAAGCAGTCGATAATTATTTCGACCATCTCACTTGGTGACGGAAGTTCCCTCAAGTCGCGGTGCCACAACCTTTTAACTAGGTGTGCCTTCTCCGACTCAATCAGGGGGCTAATCTGTTCGGCCAAGCAATATTTTTGTTCTTGAATCCTGTCCAATTCAAGTCGATCCAAGGCTCTTTCGATCTCGAACCGATCCCCTAGCTCTTCTTCAGCCGCGGGAAGGCTTGGTTCTGTCGAAGAGCTAACACCCCTTCCAGCGTCTCCGCCGTAAAGAGGAATGACCTCCATTAAAGAAAGCAGCCAATCGAGAAATGGAATGTTGCAAGCAAAGAAGAAGTTCATAAGAAAGGGAACAAAAAGAAAACGTAGGCAGGAAAGAGCTAGAACAACCCCGAAAGCCCTAATGATTCCGGAAACCAATTTGAAATGTTTAAAATTTTGCATTACTTCTTTTTAATTCATTCACTTCAAGACTGGTTCTGAACGCCGCGTAACATCATCTTCAACCAACCTCCACCGTACTTTCGTCTTTCACTTCTTTACAACATCCATTGCTTCTGACTATGTCGATGAAATGGGACCGCGAAGACAACCCACCACTAGAGCTTGCTTTGCTCTCGCTCCCACATGTCTTCTTCCCACTATGGTGAAGTGAAAGATCTTTCACTTCACCATAGCAGGAACCTCGCTGACCTTCTGGGCAGTTACTCTAATCTAAGCTGGGGTCCCCGCCAGCTTACCCATCTACCGTAAACGATTACTAAGGGACTTGGAATACGAATGAGATCAAAAAGGCCATCATTTGGACAAACGATGCAATAGCTTCGGTTAGAGCAGAGCCCAAAATGGCATAACCAAATAATTGTTTTACCAATGATGGATTTCGCGCCACGGAATGAATCGAGGAATTAAGGACGTTTCCAATACCGATAGCAGCTCCCGCTGAAGCAATTGTAGCAGCTCCTGCACCAATTGATTTTGCACCTTCTAACATTTGAATCTCGAATTCTCCTCACGCTTTTTTCATCATCATCAGGATTTTCTCTTCGAGAACACTCGCCTCGTCGATTCTTCCCTCGTTCTTTTTATCAACGATTACTTTCATTCTTTAAACAATTAAATAAAGTAAAAAAGTACGTTATATATACTAACTACACTATATATGATATTAAAAAAAGGACTTTTTGTAACATGCGAATTGAAAGCTAAAAAGGGAAGTTTCTCGTAAAAGGACCTTTCTCGTATGGTGATTCTTTAGCTATATAAGATGAAAGTGTCATTTTGTCGAGGTTCGAATATTCTAGTAAGCTTGATGAAAACATCTCTTATTAGAATACTTGAAAAGAGTTGTTGCTTACTTTGAATGTGCTAAACTATTAGCAGGAGTAGAAACTGCGGCTGTTAAGAAATTGCAGCCTTCCAAATAAGAACTGGACAATCCATGGGTATACTATGAAGTTACAAAGGTTGTACCTGTGAACCAACCCCCTACAGTAAAATAGGCACAAGGAAAGAGCAATAGACCGGACCAACCTACAAAAATGAAACGGTCCCTCCGTAACCAGTCATCCATAATATCAAATAAAAAAAATTCGTCTTTGGTAAACTTACCAAGGGCTATAGTCATAGTGATCCTCCTATTCAACTACTTCGACCATTTTCGAGCACCTCATATCATTTTCAGGGCGTCCGAAGATTCGATCATTTTTGTATGATTTCTCTCAGACCGCTTCTTTCCAATGGGTTTCAAAGAGAAAATCCTTTATTGATTAAATAATAAGCTGACCTAGGTAAATCCATGAACTCCATTGGATTATTCCTTCTGACTAAGCATATGAACCCTGAATTATCCCAATAAGACAATTCAATCAATCCCTTGTTTTGAAAGAACTGTTCAAGGACCAAACGGTCCCTTTCCTTCATACTTCATATAAATAAATCTAAAACCCCAGAGTATATCTTTCCACGGATCGAAGGAAAAAAGACAGTTCGATAGAATATTTCTTTTGAGATTCTTTTATCTGTTAGAAAAGGAGATAATCTACTATTTTTCATTTTAGAAAATCTCAAATTCAATAAAAAGAAATAAATAGGAGACTGGACAGTCCCGAGAGCTAATGGGCAGCCTGGAAAGCTTGGGCCGATTGGATGGCTTTGAATGAATCCGAAAGAAAGTGAAACCGTTCAGATTTAGACTGAAGCAAGGAGGACATAGACAATAAGGGATTGCCCCTTTTTCGAATAAGATAAAGGCTACGAGAATGCTTCCACAACCGGAAAGACATAAACTTGCTTTGGAGAGCTAAGAGACTAGATGGAATGCTTACAATTGATTCCCTTAGGGGCCACTGAGGAGTTTGAAAAAGCCCTACTAGGACTGGAAAGCTGACAAGGCGGGAAGACTGATAACTAGCCAAACCTCAAGGAAAGCAAATGCGCCAAGCTAGAAAAAAGCATAGGACTACTCTCGGGTCCTCCGAAAGGAAACCCGGCCCCTCGCTTAGAAATACATACGAAATGGACTGGTTACGGAATATCATACTAGATGGAATAGAGAGTTTTAATGTAGTTTTTCTTGTAGTAAACTTCTTTCTTTTTCGCGATTATTGACATAGGGAATAGAAGCTTGGAGACGCTGAAGGATCCTATTAATAATTTAGCTGAGGGGCAGGGAATCTCAGCAGGGGAGAAGGCTAGGATGTTGGCACTCGAAGAGGATATTAAGATGATAGTGGGGCGTGCGGCGGAAATCAAAAAAGAAATTGATTCTAAGATCCAAACCTTCCTTCAGCAGTCAACCAAGGCCAGGGAGTCTGTTGCGGTATGTAAGAAGATAGAGAATGATCTAGACTCGATGGAGGCCGAGATTGAGGATTTGAAAAAGCCAAATTATGAAGTTTCAGGAACAGTTGGCAGCCGTTGAGAAAAGGTAGAGTGATGTCACTCGGGACTATGACTCCTTAATGACCGAGTTAGAGCCACTCTATGCGGAGCTTCAGAGCCGGAAAGACACCAACTTAGAGGAGCAGAAGGCCAGGATCAAAGAATCGAGCAAGTCGCGGCCGAAAGCCAGGAAGATACTAAGAAGGCGATGTTGAAATCTTTGGAAAATGGAAATTCTTTTAATTAGACCAGTCTATACGGCCTTTGATGACGTAGTATAAAGAAGCACCGTGTGTTAGCACAGTGGCTATAAAGGCATAACCAATATAGCACCGCTAGAATCGAATCGAACGAACCTCCATCTAGACCTAAACTCGACACCCGCATACCACATATTCCGGTGATTGTGGTACAGTCGTTCGTCTTGAATCTACAAGAGAACTAAATCATGCCGACTTATGGTCGTGAATGTCCCGGCCAAATTGATTGTATAGGCCCATTTTGCTCGCTTGTTCCCGGTCTGATCAACTTCCTTTTGGATGTCGTAGAGTTTTAGTAAGACCACGGGCAGTACCCGCAGGACAAGCATGCTGCGGTAAGGTAATCCGGCCAACTTATAGATGCAGGGCTCACTCCCTCCGCAACTAAAGAATGCTCTGCCATTTCTTAGTTTCCAGGAAACCGAAAGCTTAACAACTTTATTTTTAGGATTAACTAAACCTACCTTTCGACATAGCTCGAAGGTCTAGTATCATCGATTATATTATTATAGATAGTAGCCGTCTAATCAACAAATTTCACAGCAAGAAAGCTCTTACCTAGTCAGATAGGTAGGGAAGAACGAATACAAAAATGGAGCGAAAAATCTTGGCTTGTTTAAAAAAAGCCAAGATTATGGATAGCTCGGAATTTAGGGAAGACGGACGAATGGTGTTAAAGGGCTTAGAGGGGGCGGTGGAAATGAGAATGGGGAGAAGATATCAAACCGGGCAGGGAAGCAACCAGCGAAAAAAGCATTGGAGAGGGCGGTAGGCTGGGAGAAGGAAAAGTTTTAATAAGAAGAGTTTGCCTAGCATCTTTCACTGTCTGTTATTAGAAGAAGGAAGGGATGAGATAGGTGGAGGGCCGGGATACAGAGAATGACGCTATCCGGAAGAGGAGGCATGCATCGTATAAGAATATGGCATCGAAAGTAAGGATATCCACGTACACAAGAGAATTGCTTGGGAAAAAAGGGCATCGTTCTCAAGCGAGGTGGGGGACTTTCGGATATGCCTTCCCTGTCTTATGTTATCGTCGTTGTTGATGGGCTAAAGGAGTTGACATACTTAATTTCTTAATCTACGAACGGGATTTAACCTTACCTTCCATTCCCAGGACTGAAAGCTGCCTAAACTAGATCAATGTTAATGTCCGAGGAGGTTGAATGCGAGGTTTCCATAAAAAAAAGTCAGGGGGGAAGCCTTCTCCCTCTCAGGCTAAAGAGTAAAGATAGCCATTGCCCTCTAATACATGTCACATTGGATTTTCTAGTATTCCTACGGGGCTTAGTATTCTGAAGAGTCGTCCTAATCCATGTTGCTATGGAACTTACCGTAGTGTCCATATATTGTCGCGGGAAAAAAGGCGCTCAGATGCGCTTACAGTCTTATTACTCTATCCTACCAGAGGACTCGAGGGGCCTTTCGGCGCCAGAGCCATAGCAAGACCAGAGCACTCTTCCAGAGTTTTCTTTAAATCTTATCTAACCATTGATAAGATCTAGACAAAATACGAGATGACACGACGTCGAAAGTAAACATGACCGCTTTCTCTCCGAAAGGAATCAGAGAGACTTTATTCTTGTCTTGACTTTTATCTATTCGTTGAGGTACTTCTCACTCTTTTTAGGATGTAACAAGTCCTTCTTTCCATCGCTAGCGATCCATGCCTACGATGCCTTCGCCGAGTCCAATCCCTTGTTGTCATAGATCGGGTGAATGCCCTTTCCTTTAGTTGCCCTTTCAGTGGAGTAACCAAAAGCGAGTCTTGCAGGTCTAGTCACATACCCCTATCGTCTTATGTTGCAGTGGGCGAAGTGTTACGTTTCATGCCAAGATCGAGGAACTCTTCTTCCTTTTATAGCCCCATCCAATCGGTATATCTCATTGTCGGGTATTCCGTATGTCTCTTTTTCTCTTGGAAAAGCTTCAAATATCTTTGAAGCAGAGGCAAAAACTCGAGTGACTCTTCTAGCGTCTGAGCTTACTTAAAAGCTAACCTAACATAACTCGACGGCCGCAGTATAAATGTCTGGTCAAGACGTTCACATGCCTTTCTCTGTCCTTAGGGGCATTTTTATTTTAAAGAAAGACTTTGATATTTGATTATGGGTTCTGTATTTAATAGGCTTGTACGTATTGTCGTTATGGAATTAGTCCAAGGCTTAAAACATGAAAGAAAGGAAATGGATAGAGGAAGTCAATAAAGTAAATTTGAAGAGTCAAGGGATCGGGCTCTTTAAGATGAGTTTACTAGCGAATAGCAATTGAACTGAGAGAGGAGAGAGCGGTGTCTTGACCAAAAGAGGAATTTCTCTATTAACGAGAGATCTCATTAAACGTGAATCCCTTGTTCAATCCAACATCCCTCTTCCTTTGGCTTCTTCTATTCCTCATACCTAGCCGAGTTCAAATGGCTTCCGCACCTTTCTTCTCTTCTTTTCTTAGCGAGGAATAGCCCATTATCGACACGGTAAGTTCACTTCAAACAAGTGAAATTCATGTCATACCTTTACCTTTGTCAAGGCCTTCAGCTTTTTAGCGTCCCATGAGGCCTAGTGAGAGTATTTAGATTTAGTTGCTTTATAATAGCCAAGGTGTTGTTACGTAATTGTTATAAGATAACTCCTTCAAGCCGCCCAATCCTCAAGCACTGGGTACTATGGTTACTGCTGTGACTGACGATTTTGAGGATGCGAGCATTCATGCTGATCCGGCTAAGACAGTAGGGTCTGCTTCTCTTGGATCGTCGGTTGGTGTGGGTATGAAATCAGTTGAGAATAAAGTTGATTCGTACAACTCGGCTACTCAGAACATAAATGCCTCGGAGTTTTTTGACGAATACCAAGCGGATTCTGAGGATTAACCACAGTCCGTAGGCCTCACATTCGATTGATAGGTCTCAATGGATCTCCTCGGGAAACGGGCTCAGATAGCACTTCTTCTAGCGGAGAGGGATAGTACCAGGGTTTAGTTAGAACCGCAGCTCACGAAGTCGCATTTTGAGAGTCCCAAGGCCCCTATTGACATAGAGGTTGAATATACAACATGGAATGAAGCGAACCCTTATTAACCTTATTAAGACGATGATTTCGACCCTTATCTTTCAATTGATACTAATTCAAAATACTCAAATACAGAGGCAACCACTATCAGGTTAGTAGCGGAACGAGATTTCTCTAAGAAATTTGAAGCTACATCTATCTCATTGAGTATGGCTATAGGATAGGGTACTAAAAGATTGGGGCGAAGATATGGACCTACGTGACGTGTATAAGATAATCTTCCATTTCAATCGGATATGCCCCTCCTTTATGATCTGTCTTTCTCAAGCAAGTGTTCTTTTAGCTCAGGGGAAAGGCGTATAGAGCCTTCGTCTTTTGTCTTTCTTCGACCCTTGGGTCCTTCCACAAGCAGCAACTAACCATGCAAATCAAATGACGAGGAGCTTTAGCTGCTCGACTGGTCTCGTTCCCTTTAATTGCACGAGATAAGGAAAATGAGATATCAAGCGGGAAGGCAATGACGGTGAGGGAAAGGCAAGTAGTCAGAAGCAGGAAGCATGGGAAAGAGCAGTAAGAGCAAGAGCAGTCCGCAAAGCAGTAAGATAGAATAGGTCATCACATCCTGGGGTTGAAGAATGAGCAGCTTTAAAAAGGAAATGGCAAGCAGGAAGGAGAGTAGTGGCTTATAAATAGGAAGATGAGGAGATAAGGGGTGAAGGATATTCATGATATTCGGAAATATTTATGTTCTTTCTCTCCTTGCTCGCGGAGCAGCATACCGAAAAAATACCAGTTTTCCCAAACCAGGATATCCTGCCTATCCCGAAAAAGGGACTCTCTCCAAAAAGGATCATCGTAGCAAGAGTGGTTTTTACTAATCATATGACGAAGGATCGGCCGAAGCTAAAGCTAAGTGGTTGGTAGCTGGGTAAGGGTAAGTATGGAAAGCATAGGTCGACTTAATCCAATTGATTGGATTGGTGAATTTCATTACTAATCCGAAAGGTCAGCCTATAGACAGACATTTGAGGGAAATTCCCACAGAGATGATTAATAATCTAGCCCTGGCTTCTTTAGTTTTCTTATTTAGTTAGATGGTGAAAATCTAATCAATGGATGAACTAGAGTCCTTGAGAATCATTCAAACACTTTCTTATTGCTTTGAAAATGACTTCGAAGACGCCCTTGTGGATCTTACGGGTGACAGGCGAATGCCGTCGTCCGAAAGGGTCCATCCGCTTTTGTTTTCGAATAAGACTAAGGCGTGAGCGAGGGTCTCTTTGTGGTGGTCTTTCACCATCTTCCTTTTGATTGGCCTATATCTTTGAATCCGGTCAAAAGCTATTCCCAGCATGGACTAATAGAAAGATGGATCTTCTATTGATATTGCCCCTTTTCTTCCCACGAGGTAAGCGAACGCTTGCGTATTCTTGATAAACCGGCGTTTAGGAGGATCTGTTTGGGAAGTAAGAAGCCCCTTTGACATCTCTTCATCTGCAAATAATTCTCGATGTGAAAACACAGAGCCGACCTAGGAATTCTTATCCGAACTTTCCATCTGTAACCCAATCAATTGAAAAGACAAGACAAGTCGGCCGTTTTCTTGCTCGCTTCAATTTATTAAGGTATTATTATAGCCTTCTAAATAGTCATAGTGGGAACTCAAAAGCATATGATTGAATAGCAGAAGTGCTACTTAGTAGTAGAAACACTTGGCAGGCTTTGACCTGCTTTCCTTCGCTTACCGGAGAGCGGATTCTTTATTACTGACTTTTCGTGGTTGATCGCACCTCGCACCGAGCGGTTTTCCCCAATGATGGCCTTTTTGATCTCATTCGTATTCCAAGTCCCTTAGTAATCGTTATTGTGGCATCAAGTTATCTAAGATAGTTTTTCTACTGTTACAGAACTTGAACGCATGAAGAGAATCCAATATGCTTCAGCTATAGGATCAATGATGTATGTCATAGACTAGATATGGCATGTGCACTTAGCATGACTTGCGTAATAAAGTCACACTAATTTAATTAGAGAAGAAGAGATCAAATATTTTGAAAACAAGCCTCGCCACGCGTTACTAAAAAATCATGATGAGAAGACTTACTTGTTTTGTTCCTTTTGAAATGGTTCCTTTCACTCGCTATTCTTTGTTTAAAATTATCTATAGTCGTAGTTGCAACTAATTAGCATCGAGGGTGATAACATGATAAAGTCGAAAATAATCTATATATTTCATTCCCTTGAATTTCCCTCCTTTTTTACTCAAGTAAAAGAAAGATTGAATACAAGTAATCTAATTGTCTCAAAACTACTAGTACTTTTTTTTTCATTTCTAGATGCAAATACAACATATTACCAAGTCTCTTTCTTCCAATAAGGAGGTGGAGGATAACGGTGGGCACCAAAGTAGAAGCCATCTGCTTGAACTCGCCAATAACATTCATTTAAATCAGGATTTACCTTTCCACAATCTTTTTCAGCTATATGATTATTGAATACATCAAATACTTTGTTTTTCTTATCCCACCAAAAATGACAAAAGTAAAGTGTACTCCCTATAATGACCTTCCTACGAAAGCTAAAAGAAAACTCCTCGTTTTTCTGAAGAACTTTATGCCCTAAATCATCGTCACCGGATTTACAATGAATGGTCAAAGGTTTTGTATTATTGGGGAGGTTATTGGTGATGTGAACCTCATATCTAGAGCTAATCCCAAAGCTTCTAGCAACAATGAGGTTTAGTAGAAATATGAGTGAGAGAAAAAGCATTTTAGTATGCATGAAATTAATCATATTGTACCTTTGCATGCAAAGGTTCCTTTTTTCTTTGGTTGTTATGATACTTCTAAAGAGTTTCATATATATATATATGAGGAACATGATAGTGTTGACTGACTTTGATTTTGTCAATAAAGATAAATCATAATCTGATTTCTATTTGCTTTTGTAGAAAATAGGATTTGACCATCATTATAGTTTAGTGCCGTTTTAATAGAATAGAAAGGAATATTCTTTTTGTTATGCCTTTTACTTTTTAGTTTTTAGTTTCAACTTTGACAAGTGATAATTAAAGGAAAATATATTCTTCATTCTCTTATGCAGTTCAATTTGCGACAAGTGACACTGGAGGGGAAGTATGGAAATACTATTAATAGAATATTTCTCAATATTATTTTATTAATTGTATATCTCCTATTTTAGTTAGATTTTTTTTGTAATTAGGTTAATTAGTTACCTAGTTTGTATCAAAATAAATATTCTTGTAACTTTATATATATTGTAAATCATTCATCAGTAAAATCAAGGAACATATTCTTTTATGGTATCAGTAGACAAAAACTATAAACCCTACCCTTGCCGCCGATACACCTTCTCGGCCGCCACTTTTTTTCCACGGCACCTAGCCCACGTCAGAACCCTAGCCGCCGACCTCTTTAAGCCGCCCCCTCTTTTTCCCACGACGGAACCCTAGTTTTTTCGTCTATTCTCCCCCATCTTCCTCATAAATTTCCTCTTCCATGGCTGACAAAACCAAATTTCATCAGGCACTTGTCGTAAACAACATTAAAAACTTCATCCATGTGACTCTTGAGATGGAAGATCAATACTCCTCGTGGGCGGAACTTTTTAAGATCCATTGTCATATTTACGAAGTTATCGACCACATCATTCCTCCCACGCTGAAGTCCACAGACGTACCATCAACTTCGACTTCTGATGATGCACTCTGGTCTTGTTTGGACGCAGCCATCCTCCAGTGGATATACGATACGATATCTAATGATCTATTGCACACCATCATTGAGACTAATGCCACTGTCCACCAAATGTGGAAATGTTTGGACAGTATTTTCCACTACAACAAAACTCAACGAGCGTTATACCTTGAAAATCATTTCAAGGACGTTCATCAGGACGATTTACATATGTGTCTGCCTATTATCAAGATCTCAAGAGGCTTACCGACCAACTCTCCAACGTTGGCGCATCAATCACTAATCAGAGATTGGTCATATAACGTATTTCTTTGACACCCTATAATTCCATATTTGTGTCATAAGTGGAAAAATTGAGTTGATTGGAATATAAAGTGTTGAAAAAGAGACAAAAGAGAGTGAACAATTTTGATGCACCCCAATGAAAAAGTAATAATAAATAGGCAAAAGTCTAAGTTTGGAGGTGTCTGCTATTCATAATACACCTCATTCTCTCAAAACAAAAGAGGGAAAAGATAGGTATGAGGTGAAAAAGAGAATCAAAAGAAAGGGAAGAATCAAAAGCAAAAAGAGTTTATGGTACGTAAGTTGAGCCTAAATGCCTATTTTTACCTACCCTTGTATAAGCCTACATTACAATCCTGAAAAGCCCTGAAGATCTCTAATATGTGTATCCATGATTAGTGGAGAATAACAAGTAAACATGTCATAGGATTTTGAAATTGACATGCATAGTTAGGTATTTTTACATCCATTGAGCATGATTGAATTGAATTTGCGAAATATCTGACTTGAGTGTTTAGAATGCTAAAAATTCATGCTATATGTTCATGCATATTATCCTACTAACCTTCATGCTTTTCTAAGTGACAATTGTGCAGCAGATTGATCAGTATCTTTGAGTCATTTTATTTTCTTTTCTTTCGTGTCTTTATTTCTATCTTTTTTATCTTTACTCGAGGGCGAGCAAAGGTTAAGTTTGGGGGTGTTTGATCAGTGTAATTTATATACACCTTTTGAGTCATTTTTAGTTAGTCTTTTGCCCATTTTGGTACAAATATGTGTCATGTTATGATAGATTTTCTTTCATTTGAGTCACAATGGTTTAAAGTGGCACATTGGTGAGAAGGAGGGGAAAAGGGCAGAAACAGAGGTTCCAGAGCTCAAAAATCTAAAAAGTTGGCAACCCGGGCGAGAAAGTGGCGGCGCGCTGCACCATCAACAGATGGCGAGCCACAACGCCAAGAAGCGGACTGGCGAAGTTTGACGCAGGCACGACAGGTGCGGGGCAGCGACGCCGCAATTTGACAAATTCGAATAGGATTGGGCTAAAGCCAAGGAGGAAAAGGTTTTGCACATTTTTAAGGATATAAATAGGGCCTTTTAGGTCAGATTGGGAGAGTTCCACACCTTACCATTCATCACAACATAGATCAAGATTGGAGACTTATTTTTGAGTAATTTCTTGTTCTTTACTTTATTTTCTTTCTAGTATATGTTGGAATCTATTTTAGTTCTTGGCATGTCTATGACTAGGAACTAACTTAATTTAGGGCTTTCCATGTCGAATCGCTTGAACCTCGTTTTATGAATTAATGCAAGATTTTAGTTTCTTCTTATTATTGTTGAGATTTATTCAATAATTGTTTTGATTGTTTGGTAATTAATTGATCACTAATTATCATAACTTATATGATTTATAATCGAAAGCCGAAAGGGGAGATTGTGAATATGTTATAGTTGAATAAACATAGGTTTAAATCGTGGAAGAAAGTACCCCGATACTTGTGTAGCTTGATAGGTTATTGCTCTTAATCCTCCTTTGTAGTCAATCTTGTCATCGAAAGATAGAAGGATTCTACATTGGGGTTGAGTGTTTATATTACCTTAACAGGAGTATAAAACGGCTTAGTTAACCTGCTATCTCAACATATAAGAAGAACCTTAATTATTTGCATTAACGAGTAAAGCGAGCGGATAATCGAGGAGATTTGAAAGCCCTATTTCCACCATATATGAAGTAAAGTAAAGTGATTCAGTTAGCATCTATAATCATAGCTATAAACAAATCATCAAATTATCGGTTACCAAATAGATACTACATAATAGAGGTTGGTAATTGGACACTAATCCCTGAGGACGATAACTCGGTCTTCTAGACTATATTACTTGTCACGATACGTGCACTTGCGTTTAGCGTGTGTATAAGTCACGCATCACAAATGAACCATCAGAATTTTCCTTATGAACAAAAATCCACATAGACCGAATAATATTAATACTAGATGGACGGGGTACCAACTCCCACGTCTTATTATTAATAAGAGCATTATATTCCTCGGTCATGGAAATTTTCCAATTAGGGTCATTAAAGCAGACACAGGATTACGGGGTAATGGAGATTTAAGAACATTTGAATTCAAATTAAAATGTCTTTTTGGTTTAAACATACATCATTGACTACGAGTAACTGGACCATGACTTTGGCTGGATTGGGTGAATTTTGGGAATTTTCGGAAGCTCCAGGAATTACCGTCGAGGGTGTCGCTGTGCTAGGGGAGAGGGTCGCGGCACCAGAAGAACTGGGAAGGTCTCAGGAGTTTTGGCGTCGCGGCGCTGACTCGCAAGGATTTTGGCGCTGCGGTGCTGAGGACGGATTTTGGGGAACCTGCGTATTTTCTGACAAACCTGAAAAATGTCGGAGAACATAGGGGGAGATAGCATCATCCAAAAAATCATAAGAGCTAGACACGGGTTTTTCTACTTTAGAGAAGGGAATTGAGATTCATCAAAGAGAACACGACGACTAATGATGATTCGTTTAGAGAACAAATCAAAACATTTATAACCACGGTGATTTAATGAAAACCCAAAAATACACAAGGAGTAGAACGTGCCTGAAGTTTGTTGATTGTAGTGGATGAAAACAGTGGATAACATAAGCATCAGAAGACCCTAAGATGAGTGTATGACGGAGTTTTATTGTATAACACTTTTAGAGGGGATGAATATGTCAAACTTTTAGAGGGAAGAATATTGAGGAGATCAGTAGTCATTTGTAGTGCATGATGCCAAAATAATTGAGGAACGGAAGAATGAACCAATAAAGTGCGGACAATATTATTAATGGTATGAATTTTTCGCTCAGCTTTCCCATTTTGTGAAGACGTATGAGGACAAGAAAAATGAAAATTTATCTCATTTTTAGCACAAAACTCCCTAAATTCCCCATTATCATAATCTCTGCCATTATCACATTAGATGTTTTTGATTTCCCGTTCGAATTATGTTCTTATGAAAGCTCTAAATTTTATGAAAATGAAAAAAACATGAGATTTTTTCGCAATTGGAAACGTCCATAAATATTTAGAATAGTCATCTAAGAATAGAACATAATAACGATGACTCATAGAACAGAGAACCAGAGATGTCCATAAATCACTATGAATAATTTCAAATGACATTGAAGTATTAGAATTAGAAGCTACAAATGGTAATTTAATAATCGTTCCCAAAGCACAGGATTGACAAAGTGGAGTACTATGCATACCCTTATAAGAAATAAACTTTTATCTATCTAAAGAAGATAAAATAGACGACCCCGGATGACCTAGACGAGCATGCCACAAGGAAGGAGCAAGAGTTGCAAAGGTAGATGACATAGCTTGACGCGAGATGCTGGAACTTGGTGTGATTGGATAGAGCCCCACATCGTTACACCTTATGAGATGACTCCCCGTCTTGAAATTCTTCACAGAAAATCCCAATGGATCAAAATTAATAGAAACCCAGTTATCAGTTGTGAATTTACGGACATATACCAAATTTTTAATTAATTTTGGGGCATGAAGGGTATTTTTCAGGACAAGTGGTGGATGAGGAGGGGACAATGTTCTATGACCATAACCCTTAATTGGAATAGAACTGCCATTACCAACAGTTATACCACGATTAGTGCTCAAATTGGAATAAGACAAGAGAGTACCTTGATCGGATGTCATGTGGGTAGTGGCGCCGGTGTCCATGTACCAATTAGGGTCTGGTTGAGTCAGGCCAAGTGTGTGCATCGCTGCTTCAATGTCGGTCTGAGTGTGTCCCACTGCGTGGTGGGCCTGATGGGGGCGAGGCCCAAGTATACTAGACTGTTGGGACTGCCCATACGCTGGTCTAAACCCTGGAGTTTGGACTGAGGAGAAGCTGGGCCGCAGCGGGTATACGGGTGGATACTGAGGCGTCGCGACGCTGTAATGTGGCTCCGCGGCTCTGTTAGGTGTTGGGACCCACTGCCACTGACCGGGGGGGCCCTGTGGGTTCCAGGATTGCTGATGTTGTTGCTGCTAACAATTGCCCCCGTTGTTGCCGTCGCGTTTCATGTCATTATTCTTCTGATTTTGGCCTTTCTTCTCACCCCCGTTGTTGTGATTTTGGGTCACGTTGGCTGGATTGAAAGGAGAAAAGTTGGAAGAAGTCATCATGCCGACAGGACTAGCCCCAAGCGCTACTTTCTTAGCCAAACAAACTTCTTCCAAAGTGAGCATAGAACGGGCTTGATAAAATCCTGGCAGGGGGTTACTTTGACGAATAACTGAAGCAACACCGCTATAGGCCTCTGACAGGCCTGAAACCATCTGAAGAACTAGATGACTATTAGAATAGGAGAACCCACGTTGCTGAGTTGGTCTGTCAAGTCCTTCAGACGTTTGCAATAAGAAGAAACGTTTTGAAAATTCACCATAGTCACCTATGAAAATTCCTGCTCAAGGATAACAATCCGAGAATGACTGTTATCTTGGAATATATCTCGTAATCGATCCCACACCGACATAGTTGTGGAGTTGGGTTCCATAATCGTCTGCAAAAGGTCCAAGGGAATAGTGGCATAAATCTACTAAAGAACCTTGGAATCAAGCATGTCCCATAATTCTGGAGCTGCTTCTTTAGTGAGCACATTAGATGTAGTCGCCTTATCACCCTCTTTTGAATGAGCAGGAAGGATGATGTGGTGAAGAACTTTATGTGCTTTAACATGAATCTTGAATAACTCTGCCCACGTCTCATATTGGACGTTTTTAAGATCAAGAACAATAGGGATGGCGCTCTTGATGTTAGAAACTGAGAGGGCAGGATGAAAATTGTTCTTATCAGTCATAGGGATAGAACAAACAAGATTCGGAGAAGGAAATTTGTAGAAAAGAAGAAGGAGGTCTCAGATTTTTGCCGAAAAAAAAAGAGAATTTGGGAGGGATTTGCACGATATTTTTGAGAAGAAATTAAGAAGCGGAAGCATGGAAAAGAACCTAGACTCTTGATATCATGAAAGAATAATCTCCTGATTATTCTTATTAATGAAAGACATATATATACAAGTTACAAGAAAGATCCTCTTCCTATTTTACCTAGGAATCTATATCCTATAAGAATACCAACTTTACAATTATGGTAACATTATACTATTAATTTAGGTACAAACCTAAGTCTAATATTTACCAAATATACAATAGAAAAGGGGAAGAACTCCACGACTGATTGACTCACACGGCTAAGCCCATATATATAACTCAATTTTTGTGTATGAAAACTGTATGAAATATATATGAAATGTGTATATGTGAGTGAAAATTTTAATACAATTTTGATGCACAAAATGTGAGCGAAATTTTTAAACATTGAATATTGTAATTTGTGTGAAAGTTGTATACAAATTGTTGTAGTTGTATTAATTTTTTGAAAAGCTAACATGAACTTTATATAAGAAAAATGTGAGCAAAATTCTAAGTCTTGAGCGAGATATACTTATTTCATATTGTTTTTCATACATAAAATTTTGAGCGTATGCTTAATCCTTGAACGAGATATATACATTTCATACATTTTTCATACACAAATTTTGAGCGAACTTTTTAAGTCTTAAGCTGATATACACATTTCATACACAAAATTTTGAGCAAAATTTTAAGTCATAAGAGGAAAAACTTTATTTAAAAAAAAACATATTTTAAAAAATGAATGACTATAATATTATATTTATTTATAATGATTTAATTTACTTTCTCACTTTTTATTACGAAATGTGTGATAAAAACTTTACCTTTTCTAGCAAGTGCCTATCATTCGAATTAAATACGATAAAGCTAAATTTCTTTTTTGTAAATTAATTTTATATGATATTGTAATCGGATGAAAGTAGATTTTTATAGTAATTTTCTTCCATTTTTGTCATGTGTTATACATTTGAGGCAAGCCCAAGCCCTCCTATTTATTTTCCATGATTAGTATACAATACTGCCAGGTGCTACTTGGTAATCTTATTTTTTTTTAAATCTCTTCTGGGTTATTAGGGAATGTTAATTTATTCTACAACTATACTTTATAATTTAATATTGTCTTCCGTCAAATTTTACGATTAAATTTACCCTCCCGTTAGTAAACTTATTAAATTTACCCTCGACTAGACGGATTTATGAGTTAGACTCCTCGTCGGCTCTTCGTTGAAATCTGCTAAGTTGTTCATCAAATGGTAACTTCATTGAAATGACGAATGCGGCTCACCCAATTCAAAGACTTATTACTGCATTTAAGAGAGGAGAAATGGGTCTTACCGGCGTAACATTCTTGCTCATTCTCTTGGTGATAACCGCCGTCACTATTCCGGCAGATGCCTGCCCGCCGGCAGATCAAGCAGCATTAATGGACTTCATCTAAGAGCTTAAAATATTGATCAAAATTCATATAATTTGATTTTTGAAAAACGTAGTGTGACAAGTATTTTGGGACAAAGTGAGTACATGATATATCATGTCAAAATTCACATTTTTTATCGATCGAGAGACGATAATTGAACTGCTTATGTAGTTGTAAATTTATACATAACAAAATTAACATAGAGCCTAGTTTCACTACTAAAAATCTCACTTTCCTACATATTTTTCACTGAAAAATATTTAGTTGGTTATTTCTCGCTGAATGTCGATGAAAAAACCCTAAATAGTAGTGTTTTAACACGGAAAAATTAGAAGGTTTTCCAATATTTCAATAGAAACATGTTTCCCACCATGATTTTTTCAGTGAACTAGTTCTGTGGTAATGACTAATGAGGTGGGAAAATCATGTTTTATAATACAAACTAAATTTTTCACCGAATGTCAATATAAAATATCACGTTTTATAATATAAATTTTCAACTAAATATCACTACGAAAACCTCTATTTCTAGTACTGTTTTACCAATGAAAGTGTTTGATTTCATGTTGATAACCTTCCAAAGAGGTAGTAATATACTACTCTGACAAGCATAATCTTAGGCTATAATTAAGGTAACAAATAACCAATTATACACATACCATATACAAAAGATAATTAAAGATCATTCCTATATTTATAAATATTCCATCACACCCCCATAGTCGAAGCAGAAGATTGTCGTACGTTGAGACTGTCTCGAAAATCTTCAGATAGAACCAATGGAAGACCTTTTGTAAAAATATTAGCGATCTGATAGCGTGACAGGATATGTAAGATACATACTTTTCCATGAGCAACCTTTTTGCGGACAAAGTGAACATCCATCTCAATATGTTTAGTGCGCTAATGTTGAACCAAATTCCCAAAGAGATATATCACACTAACATTATCACAATAAACCAATGTAGTCTTATGAATAGGACAATGGAGCTCAAGAAGAATGTTTTGTAGCCAACAAGACTCAGAAATTACATTGGCAAATCCTTGGTACTCGGCTTCGGCACTGGACCAAGACAAGGTAGCCTGCCATTTAGAGGATCAAGAGATAAAATTATCACCAAGAAAGACACAATAACCAGACGTGGAACGTCTGGTATTGAGACATCCACTCAAATCTGCATCTATGTAAGAAATGAGAGTGGTTGTCGAAGATGGATATATATATGCAACCCATGATCGAGAGTGCCCTAAATATATCACACAATGCACTTGAAAACATACATGTGACCCTCCATCGAGTTATGCATGAATAAACAAATCTTTTTCAAAACATAAAATATGTCGGGTCTCGTGAAAGTAAGATAGTGCATGGATCTTATAAGGTTGTGGTAATGTGATGGATCACCATATGGTGTGCTGGAAGTAGCACTCAATTTTGATTTAGTATCAACCGGTGTGGACGAAGGTTTACAAGAGGACATGTCAGCCCGTTCAATGATCTCTTCTACGTACTTTATCTGTGACAAAAATAGACCACCTGCATGACGTATTACAACTATTCCTAAGAAATCACTCAATGGCCCCAGATCTTTCATAGCAAATTCTGAGCTAAGAAGAGACATGATACACTTGCGAAGAGCATTAGAGGAAGCAGTCAAGATAATATCATTCACATACAAAAGAATATAAGCCATATCATTACCGTGACGGTATATGAAGAGAGAATGATTAAACTCGCTATTAGAAAACTCAATAGTAGAAACATAAATTGCAAACCTCTTGTATCAGGCCTAAGGAGCTTGCTTGAGCCCATACAATTTTTTTTTTAGTAAGCATATATGATTAGGATAAGTGGGGTCTCTGTAATTCGTGGGTTGATATATGTACACCGTTTCTTTGAGTTCGCAATGCAATATTGCATTTTTCATATCAAGTTGATCCAGAGGCCATGACTTAGAGATAGAGCTAGTCTTAGTACAGTGTGGATAGTTGCCGGTTTGACCATCAAACTTAAAGTCTCACCGCAGTCCACGCCAACCTGTTGAGTCTTTACATCACCTACAAGACGGATTTTATGTCTCTCAAACGCACCATCAGATTTTTCTTTATGACTAAAAATCCACATAGATCAAATCACATTAACATCAGGAGGACGGGACACCAAATCCCAAGTCTTATTATTAATAAGAGTATTATATTCATCATCCATAGTCATTTTCCAATTCGGGTCATTAAGGACAGACACATGATTATGAGGTTGAGGTGATTTGGTAACATAAGTGTGAAGATTGTATTTTTTTGTTTGATTTAAAAATTCCATGTTGACTACGAGTGACTGACCTTTGGACCGAAATTGGAGTTGGTTAGATGGGGGAGGGTGTAGTGGGATGACTCGTGATGGATCTTGAGGCATGCGACCCAACATCAGGGAAAGAATTATATGCTAGTTGAGAGTGTAATGGGCTGTCATGGAGTGGGCTTCCAGCCAGTGGGATGCCATGGGTGGGCAGCTTGGAAATGGTTTGGCAGAGAGTGTTGTTGCTGAGGTGGCAGTTACTGGGCTCAGATAGGCGGATTGCTGCGGTTGGGATCGGATAGATGGTGTTTGGGCTGAGTTGCTGGGACGATTCGGACTGCCAGGCAGGCGGGCTGGGCTGAGCTGTTGGGCTTGTTTGTGAGGTCAGCTGGTGGACCAAATAAGGAGACAAACTATCATCAAGAAATTCGTAAGTGTGAGGCGGAAGAATGCAGCTTAGCAAATCATCAAATATGACGTGGCAACTAATGAAAATGTTTGATTTCGTGTCGATTACTTTTCAAAGAGGTTAATAATATACTATTCTTACAAGCATAATTCCAGGCTATAATTAACATAACAAATAACCAATTATACATCTATCATATATAAAAGATAATTATAGATCATTCCTATATTAACAAATATTCTATCAACCAACATCTCAACTTGTTACTTTGATCAGATGAGAAAATTCCAAGTTATAGATTTAAATTGCTGCTCCAATGAGTTACTGAAGACATGTTTTACCTAATTATGGAAAATCTGAAAATGCCAATGATTTACGACTCTCCTTTATCCTTTAAGGAAAATGCCAAATCCCCTTTTTATTGAAAAATATACGTTAAACAGTTGCAAAAGATATCAAACACGTGGAATATTCAAACAGAAGCATCTCAAGCATATACTTCTGCACAAATATGATTTTGGCACATAATGTACCACCATGTTTTCTTTTTTAAAAGGATACTGTCTT
This sequence comes from Przewalskia tangutica, assembly GCA_029844215.1. Taxonomy (NCBI): domain Eukaryota; kingdom Viridiplantae; phylum Streptophyta; class Magnoliopsida; order Solanales; family Solanaceae; genus Przewalskia; species Przewalskia tangutica. Next base: position 9,351,694 of record CM056739.1, on the reverse strand, counting down.
TGTTAAGCCTAAACTTAATTAGACAAAACTATTTTGCTCATGGTTTAGACTACGAAAACAAACATGCGTATAATATTTGGCTCATATTCATAATGAAGAAATCTAGGTATATATATTGAAGAATTAATTCCTCGATTATTTTTATTGATGAAAGACATATATATACAAGTTATAATAGAAAAATCATTTTCCTACTCTATATCTAAAACCTTATTTTATTTGGAGACTAACTATACAATTATGGTAATACTACAATACTAATTAAGGTATAAGACTAATATACAAAACTACCATAAAAGAATATACAAGGCTGCTGGAATGGGCCTTACGGACTGGGCTTTAACACACACCCGCAGTTATAGCGGGCGGTCTTCGTACGCTGAGACTGTCTCTAAAATCTTTAAAAAGGACCGAGGGAAGACCCTTTGTAAAGATGTCTGCAATTTGATACCTGAAAGGGACATGGTAGACGTGTACTTGTCCTCTAGCTACCTTCTCTCGAACAAAGTGAATATACATCTTTATGTGTTTAGTGCGCTGGTGCTGAACTGGATTACCAGAAAGGTAGATGACACTTATATTATCACAATACACCAAGGTAGCTTTCTGAATAGGACAATTGAGCTCTAAAACAAGATTACGTAACCAACATGACTCATAAATCACATTGGCTACCCCTCGATACTCGGCCTATGCACTGGAACGTGATAGAGTGAATTGACGTTTGGCAGACCATGAGACCGAGTTATTACCTAAAAACATGCAATAGCCAGACGTAGACCGTCTGGTATTTGGACAACCACCCCAATCAACATCTGTATAAGAGACAAGCGTAGACGTGGACGAAGGATACAAATGCAGCCATAATCAAGTTTTCCCTGAATGTACCTAAGAATATGTTTGAGCGCATTCATATGTTCAATCCTGGGATCATGCATAAACAAACACACCTGTTGTACAACATATGTAATATCAGGTCGTGTGAACGTAAGTTACTGAAGGGCGCCTGCAAGACTACGATAGCGGGTCAAATCCTCATAGGGGGAGTCAGGTGCAGCACCCAACTTGGGTTTAGTATCAATTGGATTAGAAGTGGACTTACATGATGACATCCCAGCCCTCTCAATTATCTCTGCTGCATACTTCCTCTGTGATAAGAATAATCCACCTACATGACGAGTGACAACAATCTCCAAGAAATAACTCAATGGGCCCAAGTCCTTCATGGCAAACACAGAACTAAGCATTGTCATGATAGACTTTCGCAAAACATCAGAAGAGGAAGTCAAGATAATATCATCCACATATAATAGTATATAAGACATGGAAGAACCTCGACGATATATGAATAATGAATTATCAGACCTGTTGTGAGAGAAACCCATAGTCGAAACATAGTCAGTAAACCTCTTATACCAAGCCCGTGGAGATTACTTAAGCCCACACAAGAACTTCTTCAACAAACATACATAATTAGGATATCTAGTATCCCTAAACCCCAAAGACTGATGCATATACGCTGTCTCCTTGAGATCACCATGTAGAAAAACATTCTTCACATCTAGCTAATGAATGGACCATGATTTGGAAAGAGCCAAGCTGAACACAGTGCGAATGGTAGCCGACTTGACCACTGGACTAAATGTCTCACCACAATCCACACCAACGTGTTGAGTCTTACCATCACCTACAAGACGAGCCTTATGCCTTGCAAACGAACCGTCATAATTTTCCTTATGAGCAAAAATCCACATAGATCGAATAATATAAAACCAGATGAACAGGGTACTAACTCCCACTTATTATCAATAAGATCATTTTATTCATCGGTCATGACAATTTTCCAATTAGGGTCATTTAAGGCAGATACAAGATTACGGGGTAAGGATGATCTAAGAATATTAGAATTCAAATTATAATGTATTTTTAGTTTTAAAATACCCCGTTGACTGCGAGTGACTGGACCATGACTCTGGGCTGGATTGGGTGAATTTTGGGAATTTTCAGCAGGCAGTGATGGCTGGAACGTTAGAGGTGCTGCGGCGCCGCGATCCAAGGTCGTGGCGCCTTCATTCCAGTGGCTACTGGAAGTTAGGCGTCGCGGCGCCTCCCCAAAAGGCTGCGGCGCTGACGACGAGACTGAAATATTTGACCTACTAGATGGCAGGCTCCACGACGCCTCCCCTAAGGGCCGCGACGCTGACGAAAGAACTCAGGACATATCCGAAAAATGTTGGATAATATAGGGGGAGATATCATCATACAAAAAATCATACGAACTAGGCATGAGTTTTTCTACTTTAGAAAATGAAAATTGGGACTCATCAAAGATAACATGACGACTAACGATGATTCATTTAATAGGCATTTCTACTAGTGTTAGAATTTTATGAAAGGTAACTATCTCAGTTTCATAGAGAAATTTATATAGAATCTTTGAAAAAGACTTTCTTTCATAAGAACGCTTAACACTAACATAATACTACAAGACCTTCATACTCTTACCCTGCCAAGCCAATCTAGATGTCTTACGCATAACACAAGCTAAGCCGCTTCCAGTGAAAGCAGTAGTGAGGTAGCTCAATAAACCTAGCAATCAAAGCATTTATAACCACGGTGATTTGATGGATAACCCAAAAACACACAAGGGGTAGAACGTGCCTGAAGTTTGTTAATTGTAGTGGATGAAAACAGTGGAAAACATAAGCATCCAAAGACCCTAAGATGAGAATAAGAAGGAGTCTTATTATATAAACATTGAAAAAGGGACGAATATGTCAAACCTTTAGAAAGAAGAATGTTAAACAAATATGTAGTAATTTGTATAGCATGATGCCAAAACAACGGGGGGACGGAAGAATGAACCAATAATGTGCGGGTAATGTTATTAATGGTACGAATTTTACGTTCAGCTTTCCCATTTTGTGAAGACGTATGAGGACAAGAAAAACAAAAATTTATCCCATTTTGAGCACAAAACTCTCGAAACTCCCCATTGTCATACTCTTTGCCATTATCACATTGAATGTTCTTTATTTTTCATTCGAATTGAGTTCTAATGAAAGCTCTAAATTTGACGAAGATGGAGAAAATTTGGAATTTTTTCACTATTGGAAACGTCCATAAAAATTTAGAATAATCATCTAAGAATAAAACAACATATCGATGACCCATAGAACTGATAACGGGAGATGTCCATAAATCGCTATGAATAATATCAAATGACATTGAAGTATGAGAATTTGAAGCTACAAATGACAACTTAATAATTTTTCATAGAGAACAGGATCGACAATTTGAAGTACTATGCGTACCCTCACAGGAAATAAACTTATTCCTATCTAAAGTAGATAAAATAGACGATCCGGATGACCTAGATGAGTATTCCACAAGGAAGGAGCAAGATCTGCAAAAGTGGATGACATGGCTTGTCGCGATAAACTGAGATTTGGTGTGATTTGATAAAGATCTCCCCGACTGTCACACCTCATGAGAAGACTCTCCATTTTAAAATCCTTCAGAGAAAACCCAAACAGATCAAAATCAATAGAAATTAAATTATAAGTGGTGAATTTATGGACAAATACTAAATTTTTAATCAATTTTGATGCATGAAGGGTATTTTTCAAGACAAGTAGTGGATGGGGAGGAGACAAAATTTTATGACCATAATTCTTAATTGAAATAGAAGTACTATTACCAACAATTATACCACGATTACTGCTCAAATTGGAATAAGACGAGAGAGTACCTTGGTCAGATGTCATGTGGGTAGTGGCGCATGTGTCCATGTACTAATTAGGGTCCGGTGGAGTCATTCCAAGGGTGTGCATCGCGACTTTAATATTGATTTGTGTGGGTCCTGTTGCGTGATGTGTTTGAGGGGGCCGAGGCCCGAGTATGCCGGACTGCTGCCCCGGCTTATAAACTGGTCTGAAACCCAGAGCCCGACCCGAGTAATTGGGCCCTGACTGGGCCTGGGCTGAAATTGGGGCCCAGTGGCCAAAACCGCTAGGCCGCGACGCTGTCCTGGGCAGAGACTAGGATCCACTGCTATTGTATTGGGGCCCAATGCTGGCCCCAAAATTGCGGATGCTACTGACTACCACCACTACCACTATTCCAGTGGTTGTTGCCGTCGGTGTTGCCGCAACGATTCTTGTCATTATTTTTCTGATTTTGACCCTTTTTACCACCACCGTTGTTGTGATTTTGGCTCACGTTGGTGGAATTGGAAGGAGAAAAAAATTGGATGCAATCATTATGACGACGGGACTAGCCTCTATAGCCGCCTCTTTAGTCAAACCTGCTTCTTCCAATATGAGCATGGAACGGGCTTGATAGAATTTCGAAAGGGTGTTACTTTGACGAAGAATTGAAGCAACCCCGTTATAGGCCTCGGACAGGCCTGCAACTATTTGAAGCACGAGACGACTATTGCTCATAGGAGCACCCACATTGCAAAGTTGATCCGCCATGTCCTTGATATATTTGCAATAAGACGAAACGTTTGGAAAATTCTCCATCTTGACTTGAGAAAATTCATGTTCAAGAGTAACAATACGGGAATGACTGTTATCTTGGAATATGTAACGCAATCGATTCAAGCCTCCATAGCTGTGGAGTTGGGTTCCATAATCGTGTGTAAGAGGTCAAGGGAGATAGTGACATAAATCCACTGGAGAACTTTTGCATCAAGCGTGACTCATGATTTTGGATCGTCTGCTTTGATGGGGCACCGCCTCTGTAGTACCCTCAATAGCATTCTCCGTAGCACCCCCCATAGTAGTAGCTGGAGGGATGATGTGGTGGAGAAGTTGATGTGCCGTGGCATAATCTTGAATAACTCCGCCCACGTCCCATATTGGACGTTTTCTAGGTAAAGAACAATTGGAAGGACGCTCTTGATGTTAGAAATTGTAAGGGCAGGATGAAACGTGTTCTCATCAGCCATAAGGAATAAAACAACAAGATTCAGAGAAGGGAATTTGTGAGAGAGGTTTTTTTTATGATTTTTGGAGAAGAAAAGAATCCGAGAAGTGTCTCGGTTTGTGGGTCACGAAAACTGAGGTATTATGCGGAAGCAAGGAAGAAAAATACCTAGACTTGTGATATCATGAAAGAATTAATCCCTTGATTATTCTTATTGATGAAAGACATATATATACAAGTTACAATAGGAAAATCCTTTTTCAACTCTACATCTAAAACTCTATTCTATTTGGAGACTAACTATACAATTATGGTAATATTATAATATTAATTAAGGTATAAGACTAATATACAAAACTACCATAAAAGAATATACAAGGCTGCTGGAATGGGCTGTTGGAATGGGCCTCACAGACTGGCTTTAACATATATATATATATATATATATATATATATATTGATGGAAAAGAATGTATTGTGTATATTAGGAAATTATATTGTAGTATAATTAGACTTGTACTATTACCATAATTGTATAGTTAGTCTCCAAATAAAATAGGGTTTTAGATGCATAATAGGAAAAAGATTTTTCTATATATAACTTGTATATATACCCCATTCATTAATGAAAATAATCAAGGGATTATTTCTTTCCGGACTAAACTTAATTAGACTAAACTATTTTGCTCATGGTTTAGACTAACGAAAACAAACATGCGTATAGTATTTGGCTCATATTTATAATGAAGAAATCTCGGTATATATATATATATATATATATATATATATATGGAAATGAATGGAAATTATGTTTCAAGAATTAATTTAAATAGCCGTCAACCCAATCAAAACAAAAATTATCAGTGGATGTATAATCCATATATAATATGTGTATAAACTATGTATAATCATTGTACAATCTATGTATATGGACTAAGAAAAATAAATAGTGAATTTGGCTGGCTATTTCTCTAAAGATTCCATTCATTTGTTGATTTGGCTCGTTGCTGGAAGAATGATTTCATTTACAAAAAAAAAATGAAAAAATTACCACAAGTAAAAGAAATAGAATTACCTTTATTGTATGGACTCTGAGTAGATACTATATAATTAATATATTTTGATCAACATATTAAAACCAACTACTATGGTTTTATGAAAGACTCGGAGGTCCGCATGGGCAGCTCAACTGGTTCTCAAGGGAATAATTGGAAACATGAAAGACTCGGGAGGTTCTGGCCCTAACCGAAGCTCAAGGTCCAATTCTGAATCAACACTCAATTGCCTGCCCTTATTTCCTTCTTGTTTTTCCACAGAATTAATTACTTCTTTTGATTGAGATTCCACAAACAAGTTCTCCATGGCATCGAATAGCCAAAGTTTAAGGAGAAAGAAGGGAAAATTAAAAGAGAGATTGTGGTGAAAGAGAGATGTTCTAATGAAAAAGAACTAGAACTTGCAAGCATGCTTGATTTCGTATTAAACATGATAAAATATAGTGATCATATATCTAGGGATGTGGGTGATCCAAACTATTCGATTTGATTTGTAAAATTCGGCTCGAAAAAACTCGATTTGAGTTCGTTCGTTGCATCAAGGGCCGAATCTTAGATTTTGGTTCGGCTCAAATCGAGCCGAATATTCGGTCCGATCCGATTTGCCGAAATTTTCGAATATTTTTGAATATTCGATCCAATTTGTCGAATCGGATCGAACCTTAACTGCTCCAAAATAACGTCGAACCCGAATCGAGCCTTAATTTTTAAGATTCGACGAGTTCGAGCCGAATCGAACCTAAGGTTCGAATATCTATATTATTCGATAGAGTTCGGCTCGGTAACAACCCTACATATATCATAATACACAATCAAGATGATTATATTGTCTTCAAAAATTTAGTATCCCTATCATTGAAAGGTTGGATGTCAATTTTGTTCTTATTAGACACAGGAAGAGAGGAAAGAAAAATAGACAAGGAAATTAAAAGATATGAACCAAACTCTCATCGATAAAAATGAGAATTTAGATAGCTATTTAAGCTAATTACTATCACAATTCACCCATTTGATTTTAATTAGATTAAAAAAGTCTCAATTCCAACGGATATACTTGATACAAGTCATAGAATCCTTCTCTTATATGTTGATGAAAATTAGTTTAACTTTTATACGCTAATAGATTATTAAATAGCTAAAAGGTGAAAAGGCGTTACTCTTCAAACGCTATATACGTTACTCTCTTGTTTTTTTGTTTATCGAGCTCTTTATAATTTTGGAGGAAGCTCTTCACTTGTCATACTCCATGCGTTCCAATTTATTTGAAGGTTTGACCAGTTTGATGGTTAAATATTTTTTTCTTTAATTTAATTTTAAACATAGATTCTTCGAATATTATAAAATTTACATATCTGAAAACTAAAGAAAAAATACTATAAATCTGCATAATTAATAATTCACAATACCTTAAAAGAGTTGGAGAAAATCGTAGTAAAAGAAAGAATTGTTTGACTCCAAACTGGTCAACCTTCAAACAATTTGGGATGAACATAGTAACATATAACTTTAGGGGGTTCAGAATTTACTTTAAGGTTTCAAGTTCAAATCTCGAGCACTTTTCATAAATATAACTGTATTCTTAAAAATGAAAAGCATAGTTTATAGTACGGTTAACTAAGGTTAATTATGTAGAGAATTTTGTTATAAATGAAGTTGTTACATTAGTAAACAACATCTAATAAGACAGCACCACGCATGAAGTGTTTTGAGATTTGATTAAACTAATTATATTTGAATTTAAAGATGATTTACATTCTTGCACGCTTGGAGACAAAGTCAACACTATATTTTAAGAATAAAAATATGAACTCTTTATTTATTTGTTCTTCTAGTTTTTTCTTTTTTATTAAAGCAACAGTGGTAGTAGTTCTGAACAAATTAACATTCTCCACCTGAACAATATTTAAATGTTAGGGTGTTCGATTTCTTATCTTAACGCACTTTTTTTTTCCGGTGCCGCTGCCCCTTTTTTAATTACAGTAAAACCTCTATAAATTAATACTCTATAAATTAATAAACTCTCTAAAATAATAAAATCTTTCGGTCCCGATTTGGGCCTTTGTAAAAAATTATCAAATTCGATAAGATAATAAGATAATAATTTTTCGGAAAATCCCTTTATAAATATTAGGTCCCATTAAAACTCTAAATTAATAATTCATAAATATTATAATTATAAATATTATGGTAATTTGCTAAATATGAATCTATTGTTACTTGATTTTTCTTAAAATTTAAATCTAATTGGATTTCATCCCTAACTTTTTTAATTGCAGCCAAGAGTTCCGGTGTCGAGTTCTCTAGCTGCAACAAAAAAAATTGAAGAGTTGTTGTCGCGCTCAAAGCCTCCTTTCTCGTGACTGGTTCCAATGGTATTGAATCATCTTCAGCTTCATCATTAGTAGAATCTTCAATAATATCAGCAACAATTTCCTCTAAACTTTGAACCATTGAACATTCATCATTTTCACCCGGATAGTCCACCAATTTGTTGACGTCCATTTCATTGTGATAACCAACGTCCTTGACCATATTCTCAAGTTCATGTAGGCTTTCTTCAAAGTTTGTCTCACTTGAGATTTCTTCATTTGAACGGATTTTGCAGTGCCGAAAGCAATTTGCTATTGACACTTGAGAAACATTGGTTGTCCAAGCGGAGACTGCAAAATTGATGGCATCTAAAATATTAATCTTTTCAAGATTAGGTAGCCCCAACTCATGACCTTCCAGTAGATTTTTGTAGAATCTTTTACGATAGTGCATCTTGAAAGCTCTAATTATTCATGCATCACATGATTGAATCTTTGATGTTATGTTAGGTGGCAAAAAGAACAACTCAACATTCCGTAACCCTTCAATATTTTTTGGATGGGCTGGACAATTGTCAATCATCAACAAGATTCTTCTGCCATTCATTTTGTGATCAAATCATCGAACATATTCATCAAAAAGCACACTAGTCATCAATGCCCTCTTGTTGGCACGATAATGACAATTGATGCTGCTCATGTTGATATTTTTGAAGCAACGTGACTTTGCATATTTTCCAATAATTCATAAAGGATTTTTTCCGAACCATCCTCGTTGCAACAAATAACAATTGTAACCCTCTCTTTGTCTTGCTTTCTTCCCTCAAGTTGCTTGGTTGCAAGAGAGTGATCACCAGTAACTCAGAAATGCACTGCTTTCATCCAAATTAAAAACATCTTTCATGGGAAATTGGTTTATTTTCTCCCTTATAGCCTCCAGTTTCATTTCCATGTCCAGCATGTCAACCGAACCACTTTCTCCAAAACGACGAAATGATTTAATACCATGTCTTACCTTGAATTTTTCAAGCCAACCTTGAGAAAATTGATGTTCACGAGGGTGTTGAGGATGCAAAAGCTTCATTATATCCTTTGCTTTCTCCAAAATAAGCTCTCCGGTCATGTTGACTCGATCTTGCATCAAGAAACCATTCATAAAGAACCTTCTTCATATCCGATATTTCACGATTTGTGTCGCTTAATATCCCCACCCTTCTCAAAGTTGGCTGAAAGGTACTCCGATGATCTCTTGAGAGTGTTTGATATTGTACCTTGACTAACTTTCAAACGATATTTTTCATCAACCCACTCTTGTAAATATTTTTGTGTGCATGTGGGATGGTCTCTCTTATACTCACATAATGCTTTACGCATTTGATCATTCATGAATGATTTTGCGATGCCTTTTAGATGAGAATACATGGTTGGGTGTTATGAATTATTTTATTTTCATATTGAGATTTATATAGTATATGTTTCATTCATCATGCATGAATATATTTAATTGGCTATAATAGTTATTTAAGTGCAACAAATTAATGTAAACATGTATACATTATTTAAGTAATTCCAATGAATTGATACATGCGTCCATGAATATAATAGTTAATTGTATACAATGAATTGATATTATACATGAATATATTTAATTAATTACAAAGAATTGGTTGATGCATGAATATAATCAATGAAACATATATGAATTCATTTATTTTCAATACATATGTACTAAATTTGCTGAATTTAAAAAGTCTCTCTTTTAATTAATAAAATATTAATTTATCGATATATTAATATCTCTCTAAATTAATAAAATTTCATGGTCCCAAAGTTATTAATTTATAGAGGTTTTACTGTAGTTAGATTATTTATTTATACCACTTTTTTTCCTTTTCTTTTTGTTGTCAACACAAGACCTTTTTTTATTATTTCTTATTCTTTGTCTCAATTTAATTAGGTTTCTTGTAAAGTTTGATCAGGACTATTTAACTTGATTTTTCGAAGAATTAGACCTTATTTAGAGTAAAATGGAGATACTTTTTTGGTTATAAATTAATATAAGGATATAAGAAGGGCAATGAAGATTTTTTTAAGATCAATTGGACGAATATCGAGACTAATATATAAAAATAATAAGGTATAATACAGAAACAAGCCCTTAAACTTGGCATTAGCTATCAAGTATGTCCTTTAATTTTGGGTATGCATAAGTAGACACCTCAACTTGTCTCCACTTTATCAGTTGAACACTCCAACTTACAAAATGATCATCTAGACACCTTCAGAATTTATGTGTCACATCAGTTCAATATCAACATTTGTGTTTACGTGTTCAACTTTATATAAGTTGAGATGTCTACTTATGCATACTCAAAGTTTGAAGGCATACTTGTCAGCTAAAGCCAAGTTGAAGTGTTTGTTTACATATTATTCCAAAATATAATGCACGGTAGCTCTTTTGAGATAGACCAATACAAGCTTATGCTTTTTCTTCGACATTGATGGTTAGCTTTAAAAGATATTCTAAGTGTTTAACGTCTATACACTAAGTAAATTTGTATACAATTAAAGCATGATAAGTACAACTGTACAAGTAATTATTTAGTAACCTAAAATTTATAACCATTTAAATTGCATAGATAATATAAACTTTTTATTGCACCGCCAGTAAATAAAAGTTAAATTCAAATAATAATAATAATAATAATAATAATAATAATAATAATAATAATAAATTGACTTAAATAGCTGCCCATTAAAATAATAGCCAACAAATGTATATTTTTTACATATTGAAGGAAATTAATTTCATACCTCTATTTTATACCAATAATACAATATATATATACAACCATATAAGATCAATCTATGACTACTATTTAGAAAGATTATCATAAGAATATGCTATCATCTTACAATACTAATTACATAATATTTGATTTAATTACATAATGGATGATTTGATATGATGGAGATAATTATGATTATGTCCATAATTATCTTAACAGTCCCCCACAGTCTTAGCAAGAGGTTCTCATATGCTAAACTATCTCTGAAATCATCAAACGGTACGCGCGAAAAATCTTTCGTGAAAATATCTACAATCTGATAACGGGACGTGACATGGAGAACCTGGACTTTTCCTCGTGTAACCTTTTCACGGACAAACAAGATATTTATTTCTATGTGTTTTGTGCATTGATGCTGGACAGGGTTACCTGATAAGTATATCACACTCATATTATCATAATAAACCATTGCTTTTTCAATCGAATAATGAAGTTCTAAAAGAAGATTACAGAGCCAATATGATTCAGAGACGACATTAGCTACCCCTCGGTATTATGCTTCAGCACTCGACCGATATAGTGTCGGCTGTCGTTTCGACGACCATGAAATGAGGTTGTCTCCTAAAAACACACAATAACCAGAGATGAAACGTCGTGTGTCCAGACAACCACCCCAATCAGCATCTGTATAAGATGTGAGGCAGAAAAAGTGGACTTATACAGATGCAATCCAAAATCAAGAGTACCCTTAACATACCACATAATTCGTTTAAGAGACCTCATATGCTCTTCCTTCAGATCATGCATATGTAAACAAACATATTGAACTGCATAGGAGATATCAGGTCTCGTGAAAATGAGATACTGAAATGCCCCTGATAAACTGCGATAATATGTTGGGTCACTGTATGGAGTACCTATAGAGTTACTCAATTTTGTCTTTGTATCAACCGATATATGTCACGGTTTTCACGAGGGCATACCGACGTTGTCAATGATCTCCTCAGCGTATTTCTTTTTACAGAGAAATAGACCACCTGCATATTGAGTTACAACAATGCCCAAAAAATGGTTTAAAGAGCCTAAATCCTTTATAGAAAATTCTGAAGCAAGAAAGGACATAATAGACAGTCGAAGTAACTCAGATGATGTTGTGAGAATGATGTCATCCACATAGAGAAGAATATATGCCATGTGATTTTCCTTTTTGTAAATGAACAAAGACCGATCAGACTTGATGTGTGAGAACCCCCAGTATAAATACGAACCCTGAAAACCTGTTATACCACGCCCTGGGGCATGTTTCAAACCATATAATAATTTTTTCAACAAGCAAACATAATTCAGATAAGTAGGATCTCAGAAACCCAAAGGCTAGTGCATATAAACTATTTCCTATAGGTGACCATGTAAAAAAGCATTCTTGATATCCAACTGATGAATGAACCATGATTTGGACAGAGCCAGACTAAGAACAATTCTGATAGTTGCTGATTTAACTACTAGACTGAATGTTTTGCCGCAATCCACGCCAACCTGCTGAGACATGCCATCACCAACAAGATGAACTTTGTGTCTCACAAAAAAGCCATCAGAATTCTTTTTATGATAGAAAACCCACATAAAACGTATTATATTCAAATTAGATGGATGGAGCACTAACTCTCACGTCTTATTTTTAATAAGAGCATCAATTTCGTCTAATATGATAGCTTTCCAATTCGGGTCTGATAGGACCGCTTTGGGATGTTTTGAAAATGATAATGGTTGGACCGAATATGTTAGGTTAGAATAATACTTGGGCCGAAAATTCCCGTGTATGGCACATATTTTAATGATCTGAGGTGGGATCGAGACATATAGCTAGGGCAGTGGGATTTCAGTTTATGGACTAGGCTAAAAGGTAGTTATATTGTGGGGTGATGGAGCTAGGCCTAGTGGCCTGGTTGGCGAATTGGATGAGGGAGAAATGGACTCCTTCATTTGGGCCTGCCAGTCACGAGACATGGACTGGGCTGAGGTCGAAGAGGAGGGAGCAGTGGGCTCCCTGACTCGGACTGGCCCAATCTCATTTCGTTGTTGGGCCGCTACATTTAGTGGTTCAATTTGGGCTGGTCCAGCCGATGAAGTATTGGTTTGGGCATTTTGATGGTGATTTAAAATTGGATGTATTCCTACATCCAAAAATCCGTATGAAGGCGGGGATACCACTAAGATTTAGCAAACAGTTGACTCATCAAATACAATGTGACGAGGGACGATAATTTTTCCATTATACATATCATAACACTTATATCCCCTATGATTTTGTGGGTATCCCAAAAAAAAAACAAGGAGTGGAACGGGCTTGAAGTTTATTTATGATTGTGGACGAAAACAAGGAATAACATAAATACCCGAAAACCCTCAAATGTGTATAGGAAGGAATATGATGGTACAACATTTGTGTGGGTGATAGGTTTGAGAGTAGCTTGCTAGGAATAATGTTTAAAATATATGTGGTCATTTGAAGAGCATGATGCCAAAAAGACGGTGGTTTGGACGAATGCGTAAAAAGTGTGCGAATTAGATTGTTGATTGTTCAGATTTTTCTTCCGGCTTTCCCATTTTGAGGAGAAGTATGTAGACATGAAAGACGCAAGGACATTCCATTTTGGTGAAAAAATTCCTTAAATTGCTCATTTTTGAATTTTCTCCTATTGTTACATTGAAAACATTTAATTGATTTCTCAAATTAGGTATTGATGAAAACACCAAATTATTTAAAAATGGTGAAGACCTGCGATTTCTTTCTTATGTATAATGTCCATAGAGAATTCAAATAATCATCCAAAATAATCATATAATACTTATGACCTGCCGAACTTAAAATTGGGGATGTCCACAAATCACTATGCATGAGATGAAATGGCATAAGAGTATTGGAATCAGATAAAGAAAAAGAAAATTTAACATGCTTCCCAAAACGCAAGCCTAGTAAACATGAGAGTCCATAAGTTTGTTACAATCAACAAATTTATTATTTCTAAGAAAATTGAACATCGGTGCCCCCGGGTGTCCCAACCGGTTATGTCATAAAATAGGAGAAATAACTGCAAAGGTTGATGGATTGGTGACTCGGTTGTTGTGAGTGGCGATGATGGGATACAAATTCCTAGTGCTATTATATCTCATTAGTGGCATCCCTGTCTGAAATCTTTCACAGAAAACCCAAACAGATCAAAATTAATAGAAACATTATTGTCAGTTGTGAAACGACGTACAAATATTAAGTTTTTAATCAGTTTGGGTGCATGTAGGATATTTTTCAAATATAACGGTGAGTGAAGGGGGGAAGATTTAATTGACCAATACCACGAATCAAAATTTTCTGCCCACTGCCAAAGACAATATTTTTATTACTGCTCATATTAAAATAAGATGAGAGAGTACCTTGAGATGACGTCATGTGTGAAGTTGCCCCCGTGTCCATGTACAATGAATCATCGACAACACTTAGATTCATGTTGTTCATGGCATGTTCAATATTTGTGGGAGCATAACTTGCGGAAGATGGTCCATGAGCTGCAAAAGCTTACTGCGGACGAGAACTGAGAACTCCGGGTTGTCTAGAAGTGGGAAGAGGTCGGGCTCACTGAGCCATGGGGTACGAGCAGGGAAGGGCAGCCGCACTGTTGCGGCTGCCAGCCTCACTGTGGGTACTACCCCCACTGCTCGCCGAATGGCTGTTGGGCTGCTGCCAGTGGGGTCTGTTTTAGCCCTGTTGGCCGCCACCAACAGCATGTCTGCCACCCCGACCCTGTCCCTTTCCACCATTATTTTTTCCTTTGTTATTGGTAAGATTTTGACCCCCTTTTTGACCTATTATTTTGTCAGTTCGAACCACTACCGAAACTTGAATTTTGAGTGTCAAAGTCATCGTTATAAGTGTGGGTGGAAATAAGAGTGGTGCCGACATTGGTTGTCGACCTCATCGCCTGTTTTTACTTCCAGGTTTCTTCAAGAATTAATCTCAAATAAGCCTCATAGAATGGTATTAAGGGATTGCTTTTTTGAATGAACGTAGCAACACCATCAAATTGTTGATTCAATCGCGCAATCAATTAGAGAACTAACATTTGATTCATCACCGGCGCACCAATATTTGAGAGTTGATCAGAAAGCATTTTCAACTCTTGACAATATGCAGAGACATTTGGAAAATCATCCAATTTTACATTGGTGAATTGGTTTTCAAGATATACCGCCCGATAGATTTTATTATCTTAAAAAATATTTTGTAAACGATCCCAAAACTTGTTGAGTCGTAGAGTCCGGTTCCAAAATAGTGTGCAAAAGTTATTTGAGACAGTGTCGTAAATCTATTGAAGGATTATAGCATCTAAGTGAGACCATAAATTTTTGTCAACAACGATATTCTCCGATGAAGACTTGGGAGGAATAATATGGTCTATTACTTCAGATGCTCGGTAATAGATTTTGAATAACTCCGCACAAGAAGAGTATTGCCCTTTTTCCATCTCAAGAATAATTGAAATAAATTTCTTGACGTTGTTTACGACAAGAGCAAGATGGAATTTTTATTTGTCGGCCATTGTTACGCAAGAAAATACAAGAAAATGGGAGGAGCAAGTGATTAATTAGAGGAAGGGAGATGAAGAACCCTAATTAGGGTTTGTTTGGGAGAAACCAAAAAAGTAGGGGGGGGTTGGCTGGCTAGGGTTAGGGTTTTTAGAAAATCCTAGTTAGGGTTTGGTTTTGAGGAGACCAAAAAAGTGGGTGGTTTTCGGCTAGTGATGAGGCCGACACGGGGTTAGCTTAAAAAAATTGTGGCTCTTTACCATGAAGGAAAAATTAATTTTATACCAATAATACAATATATATATACAATCAGATAAGATCAATCTATGGCTACTATTTAGGAAGACTATCCTAAGAATATGCTAATCATCTTACAATAGTAATTACATAATATTTTATTTAATTACATAATATTTTATTTGATATGATGAATATAATTATGGATTATGTCCATAATAGCTTACGATGCAGTTGATTCGGAAACATACGCCAAGGCGGTTGGGTGGGGAGTCAGATTAGGCCAATGGTCCTGCTCCGCTTTATACTAAGAGAGTGTGGTTGGGCTTTATACTAAGAGTTTCGTTATAGGGCTAGTACATACATACATACATATATATACCATGTTAGGCCGAAGATCTAAAGGAGATAATAAATAGGGAAGGAATTGGTATATAAGGGATTGAATAATATAGAGATAATTAAATAATACGACAAGTAAATAGAGAGTAACTTACTTAGCTAAGGTTCTTCATGGAGGAAGTCATAGTTGTAAGATTCTGCAGGAATTTTAGGGAAGGAACTGGTATATAAGGGATTGAATAATATAGAGATAATTAAATAATACGACAAGTAAATAGAGAGTAACTTACTTAGCTAAGGTTCCTCATGGAGGAAGCCATAGTTGTAAGGTTCTGCAGGAATTTTAATAAATTTAAGTGCATGAATTTAAAGAAATTTAAAGTAGGTGGCTGTGTCAACCATAGATGCAAAATTTAAATTGAGCTAGGGGTTTATATATGTATGTATGTATTTTCGTCTAAATATGTAACTTTTCCCAATAATAATTGCAGTTGGTTTAGAACATTCTGAGATATGGAAAGTAACCAGCCTTCCTCAATTTGTCACGTTCTAGTGTGGTACGATATTTATGTTTTGTTAGTATACTCTATTAAATAAAGAGACGTGCACAAGCAAGTTTTACTTAGAAAACAGCTAACTTTCATTACATATACGTATAGGTGATAATCACAATAGTCACTCAACATGTGATTGATGTACGTATTTCCACGGGAAGTTTTACTTAAATTAGAGATGATTTAACCCTGGGGCGGAACCAAGTGGGTGGAAGGGGTTTTTTTGCCAAAAAATATACATTATATATATAAGGTTAAATTATTTTTATGCATATATATTAGATGTTGAATTTTCTTGATTTTTTCGTGCGTTTATTTAGGGCTGCACAAAATTCGGTCCGGACCGAAAAAAAGACCGGACCTGTCACGCCCCGAATCCCCGGGCCCGCGACTGGTGCCCTGCCTGGGCACCCTTCTACCCATACAACACAAGTAATTCCGCGGAAGATAAATAACACTCAATTTTTTTTTCTTTTAACAAAGGAAAAGCCGGAAAGGCTGCCATAATATATATAACACCCGAATGGGTCAACAATCGTACAACAATGTAAATACAACTCTCACCAGTCCAGCCCACATATGAATACAGACCTCTAAGAGTTTTGGACAAATACTATGACAGGACAAGGCCCCGCCGTACCCCTAAATATACCTAGCCATAATGACAAGCTCCGGAACATTGGAGTTATCCCAAAACGCTGAACACGGATCCTAAGCTCGCGGATCCACAACTGAGTATCTAGACCCGCGGGAATGAACGCAGGCCCCGCAGCCCCCCGAAGGGGGTCAGTACAACATGTACCAAGTATGGAACGGAAATAAAGTACAGTAAACAATATCATAACTGTACAAAAAAATGACAGGGGAAAGTATAAAAATCAAATACCAGATCCTATTGTGCCATATAAAATAAGAGCCAATCAGACCTTGTATTCATCAGTACTCTCAGACATCAGATCATTGTATCACTGTACTTCTGTAGATGAGATTATAACAAGCCAAACAAATAATAAGAGACAAGTATAATAATCAACTAGCAGTACAATGTGCCTTTTTAAAAGTAGAGTAATGAGAGTCAACTGAACCTTTTTAACATATGCCTTTTGAAAAGTGAGATTCTCCGTATTATTTTCAAATACCATTTCAAATATATGAATCAACCGTACCTCTTTCAAATATGAAATCAATACCATTTCAATATATGAAAGCTATGTCAAAAATCAGGGTCATCCGCCCTCAGAATCATTATGCAATTCTACTCATGAGACTATTTCACCCGCATGGGTCCTGTGGACCTCATAGGAAATCGGTACACGATACCCGCATCACGGATAGCTAGTCCATGGAATGTGTCCTGAGATTTGAACCCGCATAAGTATATATGGATACCCGCAGTGAGTGTGTACCATCTCACGTCATGGGAGCTACTGCATGAAATAAATAAAGGAAGCATGCCCATGGAATTCCTTCATCATGTAAGCATGTCCATGTAAATAATACCAATATTGCCGGCCCTTTATTGAGGGACGCGGTGATGTGGGAGTATAACACTTGCACAAATGGCTATATGAGCAAACATATGCAAGTTAAAATAATTTTTGGCTCTCATTAGAACAAATAGGATGTACTCCCCTCTTTAGAAAAACCAAGGCAATACTATGTCTTCCTTGTTAGAAATACCAAGACAATACCATGCATTCCTTTTTAGAATTATCAAGACAATACCATGCCTTCCTTTCTAAAATAAACCAAACAATACTGTGATGCGAGGTACGACATGTCCCGGCCCATTCTGGGACTCGGTGTAAATATAAAGTACTGCGCACATATAGCTATCACAAGCAACTATGTACAATTTAAATCATCTTTTGACTTTCATAAAACTGTTATAACAACTTGCCATAAAGCTATTATAACAAACTTTCTTTTTAGAAAACTAAAGCACTAACGTATCTTTCTTTTTAAACGAACCAAGGCACTATCACCTCTTTCCTTTTAATAAAACCAACGCATTATCGTGTGATGTAACATTAGGGAAATAAACCCAAAGTACTATGTACATCCATTCTTTACAAGAATTCTCAAATCATGTAATGTTAGGGAAATAAACCCAAAAGTACTATGTACATCTATTCTTTATAAAAAGAATCATTTCATGCAATATTAGGGAGTTGAACCCCAAAAATACTTTTACTATCAAAATCAAGTTACTTACACTTTTAAACTTAGTAACTTATACCTTTAAAACCAAGTACTTCTTCTTTCAAAATAAAGTAACCTATACCTTTAAATCAAGTTACTTCTTTTTTTCAAATCAAGTCATTTGTTCTCTTTAAATCAAGTAATCTATACTTTTCAAATCAAGTAATCTATACTTTCCAAATCAAGTAATCTATACTTTTCAAATCAAGTTACTTGTTCTTTTCAAACCATAAAAAGGAACTTCCCTTTTTGAAATCCAAGGTACTATCAAAGAAGTATATAGACCAGCTTCTAGTTTAGGAAATCCAAAGTACTATCAAAGAAGTATATCACTAAGGATTAGGTTCCGATAGAACTCTATAAAGCTCAAGTCAAGTATACTTCTAAAATCAAGGCAAGTATACTTCAAGAAATAAGTCATGTATACTCCAATAACAAGGTAAGTATACTTCAAGAAACAAGTCATGTATACTCCAAATAACAAGGCAAGTATACTTCAAGAAACAAAGAGCGTGTACTTCAAGAATCAAGACAAGTACACTTCAATAATCAATCATGATGATAGAAGGAAATAGTTCACATACCACGTTGATGACTATCCAACACGACAAGTAGCATACGCCCCAATGTACTTCGACCTTAATCGGCTATTCCTCAAGCCACGTAGACTATGCTACATGTAGTACTTCAACCTAAAATGGCAATAACACTTCTATCAACATCAAGCTTACTAGTGTAAGACTTATACCAAATAATGACCCTCTAATTCTACGAAAATTTGGGCAGCACTTCTTTTGTTTCTACGTACTTTTCCACCTTTTCCAAGGCCCAAATTCATCAACCAATAAGCCACATTTAAGGCACAACCAACAGTTAACCAAAGGGGATTACACGCCTAACTTGACGTGTAAAATTCTGCCTCACAATCTATACAACACAGTCCGCAAAAAAGTCCATAAAACAGTCCACTAAACAGTCCATAATAAACCAACATTAAGGGTACAATGTGAAGCCTTTAACACCCTTATTCCTTAGGAATTTCACTAGTCATTTTACCATATTAAACATGCATGTTATGGGCTGATTTTCCATCATATATGCACCCCAAAACAGTCCATAAAACGACATCCCAACGTCTAACAGTTTTGGGCAGTTTTCGTCCAACAATAACTACAACAATCCAAAGTCCTTTTCCTTAATTCCTTTTATTCCAATTCAAGTTCCAACATGTTATACAAGTTATATAATCTATCAACTACAATATTTCCTTTATTATATAACATGTACCAAGTGTAAATAATGACAATAACCAACGAAATCCGAAAACCTCAAAATTAGTCTAGCTCTCGGCCAAGCCTTAAAAAATTGTCCAAACACTTTTTAATCCTCATTCTTTTTAGTACAAGTTCATCCATACATTATAACAATAAGTAATATCCAATTACTTTAAAAGAAGAGGGACTTTTACCTCATTTTGTGCTAAAAAATGTCTCAAAACAGTCCGATCTTGATTGGTCCGCATTTTTCGTTTCGCTCCACTTCCTCAAGTTCCAATCACATATATGAATCTACCACAAGCTTATAACCAACTTCACTTCACATTTCGCTTCCAAAAAGTCGATAAAACTTAGGATTTTCTCCACCTCATTCTCGACCAAAACCAACAAAACTTGTGGAATAATGATCTTGGCTTAGCACTTGGTTTAGAGGCTTAATCTTTGATGAAAGAAAATAACTAATCTTGTTGTTATTGGCCTAAGTATTTTCGAAAATATGGAGCTAAGGGAGAAGAGATGAGAGCTCATGTGGTCTAAGTGTATAATTAATCCAAGTCTTCCAAGACTTGGATAATATAGCCAAGTCTTTCAAGACATGTGGGGGTGACACGTGTCGCCCTCCGATTGGTCCAAAATTATTTCTTCCCCAAAATATTTATATTTGGCCAAAATATCTCAAAATATTGTGGGCCCCACAAAACAGTAAAATTTTCTCGTGGGACCCACATGACCAAATCCGGAACATAAAACCCAAAATTTCATATAATCTATAAGTCCCAAATACCAAATTTGAGAACCAAATTCCAATTAATAAACATTTTCCTTCACAATTTCCCGATATTTTTCCTTAAGAAAAAGTAATCTTTCTTTCTTTCCAAAATTCAAATCTCAATTTTCTCACGTACGTTCTCATCTCATTGCCTTTGAATTACGGGGTGTAACATCCTTCCCCCCTTAGAAACATTCATCCCGAATGTTCATACTAAGTTCATGCTATACAAATCTTGGTATAGTTGATGCGCGAAAAGATGCACACACTTTAACGCAAGTGCACGTTATCGTGACAAGTAATATAGTCTTGGTAAGACCGAATATCTTCCACAAGGATTAGGGTTCAATTACCAACCATCTATCTTTTGGTATCTATTTGGTAACCAATATTTGATTTTTTGGTTTATAACTAACAATTATAAAAACTAATTAACTATAAGTTTACTTCAGTTGTGATGGGAATAGGGCTTCCATGTCTTCTCAACTATCCGCTTATGTCATTTATTAATGCAATGAATTATGGTTTTCTTCTCTCGGAGCTAGCAGGTTTACGAAATCGTTTTATATTCCCGTTAAGGATATATAAACACTCAACCCCAGTATTGCTCCTTTCTACCTTTCGGTGATAAGGATGACTCTATAGGAGGATTAAGAACGAAAACCTAGTTAACCGTCACGCATCATGCGTAAAATTAGGGTTGTTAAGCCTCTCATTAACGCTACATAAATAATTGAGGTATTTTCATCCCCAATCCAAAATATGTCTACCCAACTTACAGCATATTCACAACCTCCTCCTTTCGAAGTTTGATTAGAAATCATATAAATAATGATAATTAGTGATCAATTAATTACCAAGCATTCAAAGCAATTATTGGATAAATCTCAACAAGAAGAAGAATAACCATAACATGCATCAATTTATAACATAAGTTTCTAGTGAATTAACATGGAAAGCCCTATAAAAGAATTAGTTCCTAGCCATTGACATGACAAAAACTAATTCAAGGTTCATCATACAAAACTGAAATAAAAGAAAAGAAAAGGAAAGAAAGTTACTAAACTATGGTCTCCAATCTTCAAAGCAAGAATCTTTGTGTTGTGCAAGAAAGGGCACCCTTAAAATCTGCCTAGGGTTCTCCTTTTATAGGCTAAAACCCGCCTCTAACTTTTCCTTCAGCCCGCCCGTAAATTCGTCATTAAACTCGATTTTCCAGCGCTGCGCGTTCGCTATCGGCACCGCGGCGGAACCTGCAGATGCCGGGTGATTTACGGCGCCATGCTCGACCGCTGTCATGGGCTCGCGTGCTGGAACCTCTGCCTCTCTCGATGATTAGGCGTCGCGCCCTCGCTTCGATCGCAGGAGTAGCCGCGCTGGTCCAAGTTACGCCTCGTTCGCCACTTTCTCGTCTTTTAAGCTCTGGAACCTCCACTTTTGCCCTCTTTTAGCTCCTTTTCCACCATTTGGCCATTTTAACCACTTTGACTCAAAAGAAAGAAAATCTATCCTAATACGACACTTATTTGTACAAAAAGGGATAAAAGATTAACTAAAAATGACTCGAAAAGTGTATATAAAATACACCGATCAAATACCCCCAAACTTAACCTTTGCTCGCCCTCGAGCAAAGATAGAAAGAAAGAAATAAAAGACTCAAAGAAACGAAAATAAAGGACTCACTGACATTGATCACTTTTGCTGCATTGGTGTTATCTAGAAAAACATGAAGGTTAGCAGAATAATATGCAGGAACATATAACATGAAATTTCAGCACACTAAACACATGAAGCTAGATATTTCGCAAACTCATATTTATCATGCTTAATGGAAGTCAATATACTAAATCATGCATATAAATTCAAAAATCCTATGACATGCTTACTTGTTATTCTCCACTAATCCTGGATATGCATAAAAGAGATCTTCAGGACTTTAAGGGTTGTAATGTAGGCTTAGGTATACGTAGGTAAAAATAGGCATTTAGGCTCATTTCGTGTACCATAAGCTCTTTAGCTTTTCTGTATTTCCCTTTTTCTTTTTGTTCTTTTCTTCATTTCAATTCTATCTTTCCCCTCTTTTGTTTTGGGAGAGTGAAGTATATAATAATGACAAACACCCCCAAACTTAGGTTTTTGCCTATTTCTTATTACTTTTTATTGGGGTGCAACAGGCTTATTCACTCTTTTTGTCTTTTTTTTTTAACACACAATGTATTCCACTATTTCATATTTTTACTTATGGCACAATTTGTGGGAATATAGGGTGTCAAAAAAGAAGTTTCAACGTTTAGGCTCAATGGGCCTGACTAGGGATACTTTTAAAGTCCGGAATAGAAAAGAGTGGTAAGAATTGGCTATCAAAGAAATGTCTGAGTCATCTCCCTAATATGCATATCCTAACTATTTCGCCTCAAATAGCAAGCAATAATAACACATAGGTTTTCATCATTTAGCATGCATAATTTAAGCAAGAAACTCCAAATAGACAGATTTTGTGAGTTTTTGGCATATCTAACCTAGGTGTTTAGATAGTTGCTTCTAATTCCATTACATTATTCCACCTTACTTCACTAGGTGTTTCTAGTAACTACAACATACATGATCTTTGACAGACAATTATGACTCAAAAGAGAAAAAATTGTGACTCAAAAATACATAAAAACAACAAAAACACAAATAAAACACAAATAAAACACCCCCCCAAACTTAAATCACACATTGTCCCCAATGTGTGTAGACTCAAAGACAATAAAAGAAATAAGACACTTACAGACTTGGCTAAAATGGTGGTGGTGGCATGGGATAGTGCATGGACCACTGGTTGAACAAGGAACTCATCTCATTGATTTGTTGCTTCGTTTATTGTTGTCCTTGTATCACCGTGTCCAAACTTTGCATCATCCTCATCTGATTTTGGAGTAACTGCTCCATCATGGGCACTGAAGGTTCGGACTCTGTGGTTGGCTGGTGGCTAGGTCCTGCCGCATATTGAGCCTCTATTTCGTGCTCACCGCTCATCGCGCCTCACGGCCAAGCGCGGTGGTTGTGCTATTCTTCACACGGGGCTTGGTCCGGAAAGCGAGTGCATTATCTCATAAGACACGTGCGCTGGTTTTCTCGAGTGTCATTGGGTAGGGTTTGGACCCCATCAAGGCGCATAGAGATGTAATGATTGAGCCATGTCCCAACCCACCCGTTGTTACCAACCGGCTGGTCTCTTCAATACTCTGCACTATCTCCCTTCCCACATCAATTGTCTTCCCCGTCATAATTCCATATATCAGTTTGATTCGCTCTTCCGCACTGCAAAGTGCGTGGATGGAATCATGCGGCATCGACGAAATACACCAACCCTTGGCCGCTTTGTTTAATCGGCACTGCTCACCCTTCGACCCATTTCTTGCAATATCAAACGCAGCTGTGGTAGCTCATCGTGCTTGCGACGTTATTTCGCCGATGTTGGAGGTGCTTCTAGACCATGTTCTAAAGTAGTTCCAATCATCATCTCCTCCTTCAACATCATCTGCTTCAATTGCGCATTTACCGCCTCCCGCCACAGCACATAAATTCCTCACAAAGCATCCATTTCCCACCTTTTCTAAGATTAGCATAAAATTCACGCACCATCACCGTGTTTATCGTGCTATCTTTCCGCTTTACAAATCTTTTCCAACCTCATCTCAAT
Source organism: Przewalskia tangutica (assembly GCA_029844215.1). NCBI lineage: Eukaryota > Viridiplantae > Streptophyta > Magnoliopsida > Solanales > Solanaceae > Przewalskia > Przewalskia tangutica. The sequence continues at coordinate 9,326,959 of CM056739.1, read as the reverse complement.
CATCGCCGAATGGGCTCATAGATATCTCCTCTTCCAACAGTCTCTTTGATAGTCTATTCCTCTTCGAGGATTAAGGTTCTCAGATTGAGTTTATGGTATCTATCTTGAGCACTTCGATCGACAAACCTAGTCTCATCATATCATGATGTAGATGCGGAGGCTCTTCTTTTCTCGCGCATACGGTAGATAACTTTTTGCAGCTTACAACTTAGTAGCACAAATGTTCCCCAACACAATCAACAATTAGCAGCTAAAACACAAACACCCCCAAACTTCAACTCTACTACCCAATATCCACACCCTCCTTGTCTAGTCCTTCTCTAAACTTCACAACCAATTTTTCAGCACCCCAACTACTTCACAATGCAACACTTCTCCAAACTACTACCTTCTTTAACTACTGAAAGCTTTCAAGAAAAGATGAAGATTACCTTTTTATGGTGTTCTTCAAGGTGTTCTTGCTTCTAATGGTGATATGAGGCAATGATATGGAGTTTTGTTGTTTGAGATAGCTAAGGGTTTTAGGAAATTAAGAGTTTTGGTTGTGGTTGGTGTTGACACCCAATTTTGACCCTCCCGTCCAGTCATTAACTATACAATTACACTAATTTTAAAGCAATTTTATAATAATAAAATACAACAATAAAACATTAATACAGACATAAATAAATAATTCAATAATGACACCGCTTCTTACGTAGAAAATTACACACTTAGAGCCTTGTCATAATTCCTAATAATAAATAATAAATACATAAAATAATAATCTAACACACGCGTTTTAATAATAGCATTCATAAAAGAATTAAGAAGTCCTAATTTTATTTAATAAGTCTTAATAACGACATCACATTATAAACATTAAACACTAATTAAATAGCACACCCGCATTTATTATTATAATAATTTAAATTCAAACTTAGGCTAATAAAACACCTAAAATAATTTAATCACAATTTAAATAATTTAATTTATCATTAGTTAATACACCTAGAATTAAAACACAACATTAAAACTCTACCTAAATTAAATAGCACCTAAAACTAACACTTAATTAAATACCTTTAACTCACCACTAATTAATTAATTAACACCTAAAATTAATACACTTAAATTATAACACTACCCAATTAATATCTAGCTAACCTAATTCGCCCAGCCCAATTGAATAACCCGCGGCCCAGCTCCCGCGGCCCAGCTCCCGCGGCCCAACACCCCTTATTTCCCTCCCCTTATCACCAGCAGCCCATAGACCATATCCCCTCACTTCATCTTCAAACGCAGACCTCAAGAAACCTTCACGAAACCTAAAGGAAAAAAAACGCAACCCTAAGAGAAGCAGGCCCGTCGCCGCCATGACCTGGATTCTCGCCGGAGAATCCGGGACCTTCCTTACCCATGCACACGCAGCCAGCTCACCCTTACCATAACGCGAACCAGCACAAAATCTCGCCCAAATCGTGTCAAATCGATAATAAAACCTTACCAAAATCAACACTGAAGAATCTCAATCAGCACCCTAAAATCGTGGTACCAATAACTTACCAACTCAGAACCCAAATGATGGTTATAAATACAAATCGATACACATGCAATAAGCAGGCTTGGACCGGGAAGACCACCCTCACTCTTCAATTGATTCAGAGCTCGGGGGGCATCGATGGAGCACAGTTAAGAACCCCTTCCAGTCTGCAATACAATACTTCTAAGCCTCAGCGTTTTGCCGTTGCCACTGTTTCAAACTCAGTTAGGCTATTCAATCAGGTTGTTGCTATCCTTTTACTCCAAAGTACATTTTTATGCATTCCGTTGTGTTCATGTACATTTTATTTGAGCCCCACTTGCCGATCGCTTTTGTACCGCTATTTACTTTGCCATGTCTGTTGTTGTTTTCCATAAACCGCTATTAAACAGTCACCTTGCTAGAATAATCATATATCATAACTATCCATTATATATGTATCTAATTCGAATTTGTGGTATACCATTCGACAATTGATAATTAGTTAGGTTTGATCTCTACCTTCATTTTATCAAGCATGCCTAAATTAATTACTCTCATCACGTGTCTTAATATACTTATATGAAATGAGTTTTAATCTCCTAAAAATACGAAACTTACAAATTGTGGTTATTCCCTTATTTGTTTGTTGAAACCATCGCATTCTTTTAACTAATCTGGGCGGTGTGTGTTTTTGATTTTCAAAATCACAAGCTAAATTATATACTTCTCCTAACCAATAGTTAGCGGGAAGTAAAAGGGGATTACGAGGTCTAATCCCAGGTTTTCAAACTAAGCCGACGCGTTCCCCGGAAGTAACAGCAACCAAAATTGCAAAAGAATTATGTGTCTATGTGTTTGTATATTTATATGCTTGCATTCAAAAGATTCAAATCCTTTACTTGTTTTCTAAAATATCACTACTATATTTTAATAACTTAAGACCGACCTCCAATCAGAATGTTACTAAGATCAAGGATATACGATTTACAATGTCGTGTTATCCTCCCGAGAAAAGTAACAAACATTTTAATTGTAAAATAAACCCCCGCGTTCTCATCTCTTTAAAATGGTAATGTATTTACTTTAAGCTAACTATACAAGTATAATATCTATCATAATATTTATTCTACTTTGTTTCCACTGTCTTGGGTGTAATTAAGGTTTATAAAAGTGTGACAGTTATTGGATTAAAAATTTGCTTGACAATTGTTCTGACCATGTTGTATTCTGTTCGAGATGTCATGTCATGTTTATCTTATAAAACTGGCCAGCATACATTTAAATGTCCTATGATTTTCTTGCATATATTGTGGTACACTTGGTTTGATATATTCCTGAGTAGAATTGATGATTTCAAGTTACTACAAGATCTCAGATGATAACTTTGATGCCTAAGGGGAATGTCTATCCTGTTTCTGCCCCTCGTGTTTTAAAAAAATGCTTTGGCATGAGATCCTGTATTGGCTACACATATTAGTTGGTATGATGAAATTGAAATGATCCTGTTTTTATGCTACAACTAATCCTAGTTCTTAATTCTTGTTATACTCGATCTCAAAACCATAAAGCATGCCCCCTCCTTAATCTAGTGTAGTTTCTTTGTATGTATAGATTGCATGTTTGTTTTCTATCCACGCCGGTCTTACACGTCACTGAATAAAGAGCTGGACATCACTAATTCTTTTCCTTTCTTTCTTATTTTTATCTGACATGCATTGGGAGCTAAATCAAGAGTCTCGGTACGAGACTCATCAGGATTTCCATATCGCCGCCACACTCTTGTCGCAGGGTTTCCAAACAGCTATAAGAATAGACGGTGTCGCCATCCGTTCTAGACATTACAACAACTCTAATCTCATTCCTCCCTTGTTTATTTATGTATTATTTATTTGTTCATTTATTATTGTTATATTTGTTAACATTGTAATTAATAGGAAGATCAACTCTGCTAGACTTTGAATACATTGGAAGTATAGTTTAAAAGATAAATCCATCCCTTATTTATTCTAGGTTCATCGTATAAATCTAAATCTAATAATTAATCCTAGCTATGCTTTAGTCATGTAGTTAATATATTCCTCCATATTTAATTCTTAAGATTAAACTTTCTCCTAAACTCTTCATAAAAAAGTAATGTTCGCATACACGTATATAAAAATAATTTCATAATTAACTTTATATAAGGGTTTTAACCTTACACATTAATAGGAGTAGTTCATCATTTTCCTACTTTCGTTAAATAAAATAATTTCATGTCCTATAAATGTATAATCAACTTTGTATATATTTTTTGTGAGTCTTATAATACCCTTTAGTTATCAATATATATATTCTTTAGACGTTTACCGCACCCCTTTTTCTAAATAATCTTTTCTAAAACATATACATCCCTCCAAATAAAATTAACCTATGTTTGAACGGACAACCGCAAGTTAGCGGATCCTTTAGGGTGCCTTACCCCTTCCCTTTAGGATAATAAAGAATCCTTACTCAGAATCTTATTTAGTAGAAGAGCACCGTCTACTCATACTGTCACACCGGCAAGGACTTTCACTTTCTTGTAAATGCATTTTTTTCTATTTAGAGAGAGGGGGCGGAAAGTTCTTAGGAAGCACAACAAAAGAATAGTAATAGGCAGAAGCAGTGGTAAGAAGGTGTAGATAGGCATGGATCTGGTATGAACTCAGAAGCCTAATAAGGGAGAGTCTGGGTCCACCAGAGGAAGAGTACTTCTAGGCCAAAAAGCCATTCTTCATATACCTCAGCTCCGAGAATAGAAGTGGTTCGTTTTCTTTCTATACGCAATTCAAGCATAAAACAATCCCTACCTATACATTCCATGGCAACAGACAGAAGGCAGTTTTCTCGTTGTTCTTAACCCCAGACACATTTCCGTTCCCAATAATCTCCATGAAAGTTCAGATTCTTATTGCCACTACTTAGCATACACTGGTTAAAAGGTTAAATGGTTCATTTTTCTGAACTTCAGATGAGTTAGGCAGGGTTGGTAAAACTCTCCTTGATTTATGGTAGCATTGCTAGTTGCTTTCATTTTTTACTGTACGCATATTCTCCCGGCAAAAGCCTTTTGGGTCGGAAGAGCAAGCTTCTTCTTTTCGATCTGGTAGGAGGGGAAGGAGGACGGAAAGATTTATGTTCTTTCGCTCCTTGCTGGCGGAGCGGCATACCGGAAAAAAAATCTCGATTGAAGCCAATTCCAAATTTTCCTACTCAATCTTATTTATAGAAATAACACTCGATCAAAGGGGAGCATAAGCAAGTTCAAATAGGTATCCAATGAGAATGGCTTACCCTTAGGATAGAAGAGGACCCCCCTGGGCGCGTAGCTGTTCTAAGTCGAGTAGCTTTCACCCCTATCACGTAAGGCTTGTTGCGTAGCTGTTCTTCAACAACACCTCTCCGAGCGGCGGTTTTGTCCGGATTTCTTACTATCTTCGGTACTGCTTTTGTTTTGAGAAGAATGAAACCACCATCTCGCTCTTTCCTTTCTTCGGTGCTACCTTTTTTTTTCCAAGGGATGGGGTTGGGGTGTATAATAACCTTTTTTTTGAGGATGCCCGGGATCACAGACCATTAAATGGAGTTAATGTTTTACTTTAAACTAGTTAAACATTTAGGTGTCCTAATTCACCCAAATTAATTAGGTGGCGACTCCCTTAAACATTCTTAACATTTATTTACATTTTTTGGGAGGATAACCATTCCGTCGCGCATTTAAGCCTGAGAGTTCGAAATCGGGTGCGACAGTTGGGTTTGATTTGTGGAGGATTTGTGGGTAAATTTTGGATTTTCGTGTGTTTTGTGGAGAAGAGGGGTTAGGTTTTGGTTTTGAAATTGGGGAAAATCTGATTTACGCGTCTTTTAATTTCGATTTCGTTTTGCGCGCCCTGCTTAGCGCGCCTGATGTTCTCGACTCCCGGAAATTTCGCGTCATGCGCCTAGACTTGGCAATTTTTCTGCATTTTTGCCGCCGCGACCCTTAAACTTTAGCTCTTCTTTTAGCGCCGCCACGCTCTGCCAGCGCTAACCCGCTTTTTCCGAAATCTCTGCTTCGCCGCTTTTTCGCCTTTCAATTTATTGGCCTGTACCTGTCAATCACAGCACAAACACTACCTCCGTGAGACCGTTCTTAATAAAAACTATTAAAGTAAAATAAATTAAAATACCTTGGGTTGCCTCCCAAGTAGCGCTGTCTTTAACGTCTTTTAGCCGGACGCAAGTTCCTTAGTTTAATAAACGTGGGGTGGATCAACCCCACAACTAATCCATTTTCTCCACATTTTTCGTTTTCTTTTTCTTCTTCTCCTCTTAGCATTATCGTTAAGGGGAAGTTCAGGAACACATACCAGCTTCCGTGGAGGTTCGGAAAACCATGCCTGCTTTCGTGGGCTCATCTCCCTTTGTTTGAATTGTACGGGCTCACAGGGGGGGTTGATGGTGCTGATTGCAAAGCACCTACTCATGGTTGGTGGCTCAATGATGTGTTTAAAAACTTTAAACACTATTTCTTCCTTCTCCACCCTCAATGTCAACTCTCCTCTTTCTACATCGATCAAGGCTCTCCCCGTCGCTAGGAATGGTCTCCCCAATATGATAGGGATTTCTGCATCCTCTTCCATGTCAAGAATGAGGAAGTCCGCAGGAAAAAAGAATTTTCCTACTTTGACAATCACGTCCTCAATCTTCCCTCTTGGATGAACCACTGTCCTATCGGCTAGTTGCAGGCTCACAGTGGTTGGTTTTGCCTCACCCAACTCCAACCGTTTAAACACCGATAGAGGCATCAGATTTATACTTGCCCCTAAATCGCACAGAGCCCTGTTGCATGTCACCCTGCCCACTGTGCAAGGTAGTGTAAAGCTCCCTGGGTCTTTTAGTTTTGGTGGCAACTTCTTCTGCAAGATAGCACTACACTCCTCCGTCAGTGCTACTATTTCGTACTCTGCCAGTTTCTTCTTCTTCCCCAAGATCTCCTTCATGAACTTAAAATAGGAGGGCATCTGCTCCAAAGCTTCTATAAAGGGTATGTTGATATGCAGCTTTCTGAATGTCTCTAAAAATTTGGAGAATTGTTTGTCAACCGCCTTCCGCTGTAATCTCTGGGGGAATGAGATCTTATCTGTATACTCCTTCTCTGGAGTTTTCTCTACTACTGGGCGAGATTCAACCACCTTCTCTTTTTCTATCTCTGCCCTTTGCTCAACTACGTCGGTGAGAGGCATTGTTCCAACTGTTTGCCACTTCTCAATTGTACTGCCTGACATTGCTCCCTTGGATTCACCTCTGTGTTGCTTGGCAGTGTACCCTGTGGCCTGCTGTTTGCTTGCTTTTCTAGCTGACCCACTTGTGTTTCCAAGTTCCTGAACGAGGATCTAGCTTCTGTTACGAACTGGGTCTGGGCGTTGGTAAGTGCCAACAAAGCTGCTCTCAGCTCGTCTGGCTTTTCTTGATGAATCGGTGCATTGAACTGTTGAGGAGGTGGGGCCTGAGTAAAGGGCTGCTGATTCTGGTTCTGCTGGGTTTGGTACTGGCCCCTGTATTGATTCTGCTGCCCCTGGTCTCCTCTCCATGAGAAATTTGGGTGATTCCTCCACCCTGGATTATATGTGTTGGAGTATGGATTGTTTTGTGGCCTCTGATAATTACCCACGGCCTGACACTCTGCCTGCTCCATTGGTATATTATTAGGATCAGCTGAAGGACACCTATCGAATGTATGTGGGCCACCACATATTTCACAGCTTTTAGGCATCTGCACCGCATTCACTGACACTGTATGTTGCTGCAACTGTTTCGCCAAAAGGGCCACTTGGGCATTCAAGGCAGCAATGACATCTATTTCGTGGACTCCCACTGTTCTCCTCCCACTCGTTGATCTCTCTTCTGTGACATGGTTGTTGGTGGCCATATCTTCTAATAACTCGTGAGCGTCGTGAGCTGTTTTCCTCATGAATGCCCCACCACGTGCATCTATAATGGTTCGGTTGTCGCTCGCCCCGTTATAGAAGATGTGGACCAAGTTCCACAACTCAACGCAATGGTGTGGGCACTTTCTCAGAAATCTTTGAACCTTTCCCAAGCTTCATATAAGGACTCTCCATCCGCTTGGTAGAAGTTATTCAACTCCTCTCAATTTTCTTTGCTTTGCATGGGAAAGAATTTGGCCAAAATTTACGTGCCACTCTTGCCATGTAAAAATCGAATCGGTGTGGAATTCAACCATACTTTTGCTCTATCCCCGAGTGAGAAGGAAAGAGCCTCAACTGACGGCATCATCGAACGCCGTTATATCCGAAAGTTGCACACAACTCAAGAAATTAGCTATGTGCATATGTGGATCCTCCACGGCGATCCTCCAAATTGCATCAAGTCGTACCATGCTCAGAATCGCCGGTTTTATCTCAAAGTTGTTTGCTCCTATGGCAGGGAGCCTAATACATGTATGTGCTCCATTCACTCTCGGCAGCACATAGTCTCCCAAGCTTCTTTCTGCCTGGACTTGAACTCTTTCCTAGACATCCATAGGTACTTGCCGAGGCATTCCGGGATTGGGTTGATTTTCACCTAACCCTTCTCTCATCATGTTGTTGTTTTGAACACCGTCCATCTCTATCAAGGTTGCAATCCGATTCTTTTCTGCTCGCTTACGTTTTCTCAATATCCGATTGAAGGGAACAAGGTGTATGCCGCCTCTTCTCCTTCGCATAAACCGATTTCTGAAATAGATCAAAAAGCATAATGATCACTAGAATCGATTTTTTTACGAAAAATAATTAAAAAAAAACGTAAAAATAAAAATTAAAAACCACATTAGAAATTAAAAATAGACAAATTTGATATTGAACTATGCCTAATCCCCGCCAACGGCGCCAAAAACTTGATGCGCGAAAAGATGCACACACTTTAACGCAAGTGCACGTTATCGTGACAAGTAATATAGTCTTGGTAAGACCGAATATCGTCCACAAGGATTAGGGTTCAATTACCAACCATCTATCTTTTGGTATCTATTTGGTAACCAATATTTGATTTTTTGGTTTATAACTAACAATTATAAAAGCTAATTAATTATAAGTTTACTTCAGTTGTGATGGGAATAGGGCTTCCATGTCTCCTCAACTATCCGCTTATGTCATTTATTAATGCAATGAATTATGGTTTTCTTCTCTCGGAGCTAGCAGGTTTACGAAATCGTTTTATATTCCCGTTAAGGATATATAAACACTCAACCCCAGTATTGCTCCTTTCTACCTTTCGGTGATAAGGATGACTCTATAGGAGGATTAAGAACAAAAACCTAGTTAACCGTCACGCATCATGCGTAAAATTAGGATTGTTAAGCCTCTCATTAACGCTACATAAATAATTGAGGTATTTTCATCCCCAATCCAAAATATGTCTACCCAACTTACAGCATATTCACAACCTCCTCCTTTCGAAGTTTAATTAGAAATCATATAAATAATGATAATTAGTGATCAATTAATTACCAAGCATTCAAAGCAATTATTTGATAAATCTCAACAAGAAGAAGAATAACCATAACATGCATCAATTTATAACATAAGTTTCTAGTGAATTAACATGAAAAGCCCTATAAAAGAATTAGTTCCTAGCCATTGACATGACAAGAACTAATTCAAGGTTCATCATACAAAACTGAAATAAAAGAAAAGAAAAGGAAAGAAAGTTACTAAACTATGGTCTCCAATCTTCAAAGCAAGAATCCTTGTGTTGTGCAAGAAAGGGCACCCTTAAAATCTGCCTAGGGTTATCCTTTTATAGGCTAAAAACCGCCTCTAACTTTTCCCTTCAGGCCTGGCCCAGAAATTCGTCATTAAATCTGATTTTCCCGCGTGGCTGTGTGGCCACGCTATCGGCGCGCGGAACCTGCGATGCCGGGTGATTTGGCGCGCGCCCAGTCTCTGTTGTGCGTAGGCGCGCGGTGCTGGAACCTCTGCAGCCTCTATGATGATTAGGCGTCGCGGCCCTGCTTCGATCGAGGAGCGCGGCCATGGGTCCATTGCCTGCTCGCCACTTTCTCGTCTTTTAAGCTCTGGAACCTCCACTTTTGCCCTCTTTTAGCTCCTTTTCCGCCATTTGGCCATTTTAACCACTTTGACTCAAAAGAAAGAAAATCTATCCTAATACGACACTTATTTGTACAAAAAGGGACAAAAGATTAACTAAAAATGACTCGAAAAGTGTATATAAAATACACCGATCAATAGTCTCTTTAAACTACACTCAACGAAACCAATTATGCCACATATGACCACAATAAATCACATATGCATATACATCAATCAATACCAAACGAGGGATCAAATCTAGAGTGAATATCACCACTATTAACTCCCATTCATGGCCTAAAAGGATTCTCTTTTCGTACTTTCATTAGTCATAACTATAAATACTTCAATTCTTGCCTTGATACTCGATCACACTGTTCCATAAAATATCCAACAATTTAAGGCTATTCTCGGCTCCCACGACCCGGTTCTGGTGGAACACGTCCACAAACTCGTACAATGATTAACTAGACTTGGGTCTTGCACCCTCGTGACCCTATCACATAGCGGGGCCACCTCCAACTGACCCCACTCCATTTCATGTTACAGATTGACCCTAAATTGGCCCACAACCCAACACATCATCGCACTTAACTCTCATTCTTGGTCTGAAATAAATCTTACTACACGAGAAGGCCTTGTACATCTAAGGTCTCAGCGGTTATCAATATTCTAAGGTTCACAATTATTCTATGTCCCAAGCTTACATTATCAGTCCCCACATACGGGTAAGGTAGCTTCTCAAAATCTCAAAATCCTGTTGTCTTAATCACAACAACTCTATTCACTCCATACCAATATTATTCACACAATCAATTAAGCGTACAACACAACTTAATCTAACAACATGGTATGTTCTTAAGTCAATTGAACCTGATCTTTCAAGAGTCTATCACAATCTTAGTCAGTTCATTACTTCCTGACTATTCCAAATAAGTACATATATAAAGCCTAGATATGGATTCAATAAACTGTTTCACACATTCTAAGTAATTATTAAGGCTTAACCAACTCATGGTAATTCATAATCATTCTAGGCAACACACATATGACCCTAAATAAATACGCTCGTACATATACATATCATCATTATACCAACTATACAATAGTTTTACCAACCTAGATACGAAGTCCATATAATCTTTTCTGGGCCACTGCTGCCTTTCTCAATAGCTGCAACCACAATAATACGTTAGAGAGAGACTACCCTAACAACACCGCTCTATCGCACGATCTCATAGTGAGAAGAAGGGAAATCAATCCTAAATGTACTATAGCCTCCTGTTTATGGATGTGGTGCACAACACACCGATAAAGAAGACTCTACTATACACGGTCTGTAGACATTCCGAGGACTAACTGCTCTGATACCACTCTGTCACGCCCCGAATCCCCGGGCCCGTGACTGGTGCCCTGCCTGGGCACCCTTCTACCCATACAACACAAGTAATCCCGCAGAAGATAAATAACACTCAATGTTTTTTCTTTTAACAAAGACAAAGCCGGAAAGACTGCCATAATATATATAACACCCGAATGGGTCTACAACCATACAACAATGTAAATACAACTCTCACCAGTCCAGCCCACATATGAATACAGACCTCTAAGAGTTTTGGACAAATACTATGACGGTACAAGGCCATGCCGTACCCCTGAATATACCTAGCCATAATGACAAGCTCCGAAATATTAGAGACATCCCAAAACGCTTAACAAGGATCCTAAGCTCGCGGATACACAACTGAGTACCTAGACCTGCGGGCATGAACGCACCCCCCCGAAGGGGGTCAGTACAACAGGTACCACGTATGGAACGGAAATAAAGTCTGCAGTCCAACCATCCCTGCCCGCAACCGTCTACAATCAACCCAGATCTGATCCTAACACAACCCCGATCTACAGTATTTCTGACCTACACATCGACCCTGTTGTCGTCGCCCAGTCCCAATACTGCAGATCCGCTACCCCAGCAAACCCAACTCGCACCACCAACCACCCATTCCATGGAAACTCGTGCAAAGCACAAGATTTTCAATCCAAGGTCCACTTTAATCTGGCTACTCAAACACTTTCACCCATTTCCAAAAACCCAAAATTAGGCAAATTGGACCCCAATTGGAATGCGGTAATGTGTGAAGAATTTAATTCTTTAGCCAAGAAACATACTTGGGATTTGGTACGTAGACCAGATGGGGTGAATGTGATCTGATGCATGTGGCTATTTCATCACAAATTCAGATACAGTGGTGACTTGGAGCGCTATAAGGCAAGACTTGTGGAAAATGGTAATAATCAGCAGGAGGGCATTGACTGTGGTGAGACTTTTATCCCGGTTGTTAAACTGGCTACGATTCGCATTATTCTTAGTATTGCTATGGGTAAAAAGTGCTCGATTCATCAACTGGATGTCAAGACGCATTTCTTCATAGAGATTTGAAAGAAACTGTGTATATGCATCAGCCACCAGGGTTTGTTCATCCTGTAGTCACTCAGTATGTTTGTCGTCTCATGAAGTCACTTTATGGCCTAAAACAGGCACCCCGTGCTTGGTATGACCACTTTGTCAGGTATATTATGTAGATTGAGTTTATATGTATTAGATGTGATACATCTCTATTCATTTTTCATCATGGTAGTGACATTGCTTACTTACTATTATATGTGGATGACATTGTTCTCACTGCCTCCTCTGACAAATTGAAAAATGAAATTATTGCTCTACTTAAATCTGAATTTTTCATGACTGATTTGGGCAAGCTGAGTTGCTTTTTGGGTATATCAGTGACTATATCTGCAGATAATATGTTCCTGAGTCAGCGTAAGTATGTAGAAGAAATTGTGTACAGGGCTAAGATGTCAAATTGCAAAGCTATGCCTACTCCTGTTGATTTGAAATCCAAACTCAGTGCTACTGATGATGATTTAGTGTCTGATCCTATTATCTATCGGAGTCTTGAAGGTGCTCTTCAGTACCTCACAATTACGAGGCTCGATATTGCATATGCAGTTCAGCAGGTGTGTTTGTTTATGCATGCCCCGAGGGAACCCCATTTTGTTGCTCTTAAGCGTATTATCAGATACATTAAGGGTACTCCTGACTATGGGTTACATCTCTACCCCTCCGCTCCGACCAGGTTGCTCTCTTACACAGATGTTGATTGGGCAGGCTGCCCGGACACGCGACACTCTACTTTCGACTCTTGTGTTTTTTTAGGGGATAACCTCATTTCTTAGTTTGCCAAACGGCAAGCCAGTTTATCTCGCTCCAGTGCTGAAGCAGAGTATAAAGGTGTTGCTAATGTAGTTGCTGAGGTCTGTTGGCTCCGAAATCTTCTTTTGGAGCTCCGTTGTCCACTGCGTAAAGAATCTATAGTCTATTGTGATAACATATCTGCCATATATATGTCTCATAATCCGGTCCAGCATAAGCGGACCAAACATATTGAGATGGATATTCACTTTGTACGTGAGAAGGTAGCACTTGGTCAAGTCAAAATATTGCATGTGCCTTCCTCCTATCAATATGTAGACATCTTCACAAAGGGACTACCCAGACTGTTGTTGAAAAACTTCAGATCCAGCCTTAGTGTTCGGCCTCCTCCCGCTCCGTCTGAGGGAGAGTGTTAGCGAATATTCTTCAAATATTCACAGTATATATTGTAATTATTATTGATATGTATTTAAGGTAGTTTAGGATTCTTACTGTATTAAGAATCAACTTTATACAACTATATATATTGTGATTAATGAAAGAAATCCCTAAGGAAAATTATTTCAATCTCTTACCGTTTAAACTTTGGTATAAATATTCAGTGCCTATAAGTTTTCACTCGATACGAGTTGATATTAGTTGGATCAGTATATATTGAATATCTAAATAATGAAATAAAATAAAATGAATAGACTAATCTTAGACATTATGTATCAAGAGGATGTACGATATTATGTTCACCTCTTAGATGTATTTGTATTTTGACCCTTTACAATGGTGGCAGGATAACAAAAGGCAATTCCCGGTACTTGCAGCGATGGCCCGGGATGTTCTTAATGTGTCGATCTCAACAGTGGCTTCTGAAAGTGCATTTAGCCAAGCACGAGATCAAATAGGAGACACACGTCACTCATTGGGTGGAAACACATTAGAAGTGTTAGTCTGCTTAAGGGATTGGATCAGATCAGAGAGAAGAAATCAAGGATGTGGAGACGTTAATTCTCCGAAAGATGAAGAAATAGGCAATATTTTGGAAGGCGAGAGCGGAGGCGGGACTGGAATTAATACTCCAGATTTAGAGGCTATGGAGCATAACCAATTCAATCAACCTATAGATTACGAAGAACTTGCGAAGGATGCATAATATGTAAATAAAATTATTATTACTTCATTATGTACTCTTATTAACATTATGAAAGTTCAAAAGTTAACATCTTATCATTAGTTTTAATTTTACTATCTATTTAGTTGTTAATTTGTTATTACTTATTTGTTAACTTATATCTACTAATCTAATAAATTAATAAAAGTATAATTACAAATTTACAATATAAAGTTATAAACTTATAAAGTATAAAGTTATAAACTATAAAATAAAAGTTAACTTTAAAGTTTCAATTTTAATATATACAACTAAATTATATATTATATTATTATATTACATATTTAAATTGAATTTAGTTTATATTATAGAAAATAAATACTAGAAATAAAAATAAAAATAAAAATTAGAAAGGACCGGTTGGACCTGATTCGACCGAACCGCGGGCCAACCTCGAATCGATAACGAACCGGACTTGGCGTCTCCGTCGAATCGGAACCGACCGTGTCGAACCTAACGTTAAACCGGAACCTAAGAACACGGCCCGACCGCCACCAAGCCACCTTTAATCTAAATAATGAAATAAAATAAAATGAATAGACTAATCTTAGACATTATGTATCAAGAGGATGTACGATATTATGTTCACCTCTTAGATGTATTTGTATTTTGAAGTAAATGAACCTCTAATTTATTAAAGATGATTTGTTGTCTCAAAGTGGTTATTTCTTTAATTTCCCATTTTTTTCTCTATATGGAACAATTTTCTTTTTCTTTTTACGAAATAGAGCTGCCTTGATAGTACAATTCATTACCATCATCAGAAAGAATTGACTACCTGAACAAGATCATTGTTCACGCAGAAAAAAAAAAATTGAAATGAAATAATAACACTTTTTTAATATTTAGTAACAGCAAAAATGAATTTTTATATGACCATTATTAGGGATGACAACGGGTAGGATCTGGACCGTATCCTACTAGATCCAGATCCAGATCGGTTTTACATACATATATCCATATCCAGATCCAGATCCATAGGGTCCATAAAATTATATCCAAATCCAAATCCATCGGATGCACCGGATTCACGGATCGGATCTGGATCCAAATCAAAGTGACTGATTATTAAGTTATACCTTCTAATCAGTCCAAATTTTCTAGAAAAAAAGTCAATTTAATTTAACGGAATCATGGGGAATGCATCCGTAAATTAGGACTAAATGACATTGTTGACAATTGTTATGCCTATTGACTATTGCTGTAGTGAGAAACAATCCTCTTAATACCTAAGCTACTACATAAGTACCACATAAATGATTAATATAATGATTAAAGAATAACACGCAAAACGTGTCTCAATTAAAAAAGTAATGGTCTTCGGCCCTTTGAATATAAAATAAAATTAAGATTACAAAGGATTCGGTGCCATGATGTATAAATAATAAATGTATAATTAATTTAATAAAAACGGATTCACGGGTCGGATCTGGACCAGATACGGATCTCAAAGACAAGATCCAGATTCAGATCCATCATAAACGAATTCGGGCCCGATCCGGATCCGTCGGGTCCAAACTTTGAATATCCATATTCTATAAAACAGATCTGGATCCACCGGATCCGGATCGAGTCCAGGATCCATTGTCATATTTAGTTTTTTCAGGTAACTTATTTCACTGATTATATGTATCGCTTTCTGTAGCTTGTAAAATCATTTGACAGAGTAAAACAAATTTACACGATAATAGTAATATACATAAGTTAAATCCAGTAATAGTTAGCATAATCAACGAGAACTTGTATTTAGAAACCAGAAACATGTGGGGTGACATTATGAGACTACGCCAACTGTTCTTTTTATAACAAAAAATATTATGATTTAATTAGTTTAACAATGATTGCGACGTTTATTTAATCTCTTCTGTGAATGTTATTGTTGTAAATTTACCTAATGGGATTGAGTTTATTCCGTTCCTAATGACTTGAACACATGGGGCCCCGCATGTCCAGGGGCGAATCATACCTTGGGTCAGCCTGGGCCCTGGCCCACCCCTATGTTTGGTCTAAAGAGCTATGTTATTAAGCTTATGAAGCTTGGATTCATAAAGTTTGAAGCATGAATTCATAAAGTTTGAAGCATGGTCGTTCATGGCTATGACTGTTCAAGTAAAGGAGATGATAGAGTTGTTAGGCGTATTTTATATACATCTTTTGAGTCATCTTTAGTTAGTCTTTGACCCATTTTTTTTGTACAAATACGTGTCATGTTAGTATAGATTTTCTTTCTTTTGAGTCACAGTGGTTTAAAATGGCACATTGGCGAATAGAAGCAAAAAGAGGGCAGAAACAGAGGTTTCAGAGCCAAAAGAGACGAAAAGTCGGCACCCCGGACGAAGGACAGGGCGGCGCCGTGGCGCCACTCTAGCAGTGAAAGCAGCGCCACGGCGCCCAAAAATCTGACGAGTCACAGGAGTTTCGGCGCCATGGCGCCGGTCTCAAGGTCGTGGCTTCGACGCGGATTTTCAGCCAAATCCGAATGGGAATGGGCCAAGACCAAGAGGAAAAAGTTGGGAACGTTTTTGGAGGATATAAAAAGGCCTTAGGACAGATTTTGAAGGGTTCCACAATCCCTAACTCTACACAACACATAGTTCTTGAAAGCTTCAAGATTGGAGGCTTGTTCTTGAGTAATTCTTTTTCTTACTTTATTTATTTTTCAGTTTATGTTGGATAATCTTTTAGTTCTTAGCATGTCTATGACTAGGAGCTAAACTTTAATTAGGGCTTTTCATTCGAATCACTTGAACCTCGTTTTATGATTTAATGCATGGTTTTGGTTTCTTCTTTATATAGTTGAGATTTATTCAATAATTACTTTGATTGCTTGGTAATTAATTGATCACTAATTATCATCACATATATGATTTCTAATCGATATCCGAAAGGGGAGATTGTGAATATGCTATAGTTGAATAAACATAGGTTAAAATCGTGGACGAAAGTACCCCGATAATTGTGTAGTCTAATAGGTTATTGTTCTTAATCCTCCTTTGTGGTAAATCTTATCATCGAAAGATAGAAGGGTCCTGCATCTTTGTTGAGTGTTTATATATCCTAACCGGAATATAAAACGGCTTAGTTAACCTGCTATCTCAATATAGAAGAAGAACCTGTATCATTGCATTAAAGATTAAAGCGAGCAGATAGTTGAGGAGATTGAAAGCCCTATTTCCACCATATCTGATTTAAGTAAAGTAATTTAGTTAACTTTTATAATTATTTAGTAGTCATAGATACAAACAACCATAAAAATATCGATCACCAAATAGATACCATAGGATAGAAATTAGTAATTGAACACTAATCCCTGAGGACGATATTCGGTCTTACCCAGACTATATTACTTGTCACGATACGTGCACTTGCGTTAAGTGTGTGGATAAATCGCTAACAAGTTTTTGGCGCCGTTGCCGGAGATTTGCGTAGTTCAATATCAATCTATCTATTCTTAATTTCTAATTTGGTTTTTATTTTATTTTATTTTATTTTATTTGTGGAACCGTGCGCCGTGATTCGTTTGTTGGTTTTGATTCATCTCAGGGATCCAGCAAATATGGACTACCACTATCACGGGTTACAGAACTATCAACATCAATGTAACCCTCATGTCCCACAGGAAGGGCAGAATGGGTTGCGAGCGGCCATACTCAGGCTAACTAAGCACCAAACTCAGTTCATGAATGAGACAAGAGTGTCCCTAAAGAATTTGGAGACACAAATAGGACAACTCGCAGGCATGCTAAGCAACAGAATACAAGGGAATCACCCTGAAAATATTGGGGCGAATCCAAAAGAGCAATGTCAGGCGGTTGACCTAAGAAATGACGAACCAGTGGAAGCAAGCTCCCCACCGCTGTATTGAGAGAAGGATGGTCCAGAATGCTCGCAGGATTTGCAGCGCCGTGGCGCCACTGAGCAGCGCCATGGCGCCGAAAGTCCAGAGACCTTGCAGGATTTTAGGCGCCACGACGCCGAATCTCAGGGCCGTGGCGCCGCAAGATCAGAAGGTGCAGTGGTTGCTGGAGACCTTCATCCGGAACAAGGAGGACTGACAGCAGTTGTGGACGCACCCCAAGTGAAGATACCGTATCCTCAGAGGCTAAAGACAAGTTCCCTTGACAAGCAATTCTCTAAATTCTTGGAAGTTCTCAAACAACTACAACTCAACATCCCGTTTGCTGAGGCTGTAGAGCAGATGCCGAGTTACGTAAAGTTCATGAAGAAGATTCTCAGTAAAAAGAGGAGGATAAATGACCATTAAACAATATTGTTGACTGAAGAATGCATCACCATCCTACAGAGGAAGTTACCTCAGAAGTTGAAAGATCCGGGAAGCTTCACCATCCCTTGCACTATAGGAAAGTTTTAATGTCAGAAGGCGTTGTGTGATCTGGGGGCAGGTATAAATTTGATGTCCTATCTGGTGCTTTGCAAACTTGGAGTGGGAGAAACAAGACCTACAAACATCACTTTACAACTAGCTGATCGCTCCATCATCCATCCCAGAGGAGTCATCGAGGATGTGTTGGTTAAAGTGGACAAGTTCATATTTCCCGCTGATTTCATCATCTTAGACATGAGAGACAATGACATTACCCCCATTATTCTTGGCAGACCATTCCTAGCCACGGGACAGACACTCATTGATGTTTGAAAGGGTGAGTTGAGGCTTCGTGTGGAAGAAGAAGAGGTGATTTTCAATGTATTTCAAGCAGCAACCTTCCCAGAGGCAAATGACAACTGTTATGCCATTGATATGATTGAAGAAGCAGTTTCAGAAAATGGGGTCAGGAGTGCTGATGCTCTTGAAGAAGTGCTGATGCTCTTGAAGAAGTGCTGACCCAATGGGGTGAGAATAGCGGCAATGACCCGAAATTGATGGAGTATGCAAATTGGATGGATTCGTATGAGAAATGCTATAAGAAGAAATATGAAGAACTGGGGCAGATGCCAGAGAGATCAGTAACATCCACAGAAAAAATCCCAGAGTTAGAGTTGAAGACGCTGCCAGATCATTTGCAATACCGATATCTAGGTGAGAACCAATCCTTACCAGTGATCGTATCATGTCAGCTATCCACAGTGGAGGTTGAGAAGCTATTGAGAGTGCTGAGAGCTCACAAACGTGCCATTGGATGGACATTGGCAGACATAAGGGGGATAAGTCCATCAACAGTGATGCATAAGATCCGTCTAGAAGATGAGAGAAGATCTTCATTGAGGCACAGCGGAGACTGAATCCAAACATGAAGGAGGTAGTAAGAAAAGAAATCAAGAAATGGCTTGACGCTGGTGTAATTTATCCTATCTCTGACAGTGCATGGGTGAGTCCTATGCAAGTGGTGCCCAAAAAGGGTGGCATGACAGTGGTGACCAACGAAAGGAATGAGCTCATTCCATCTAGAACAGTCACTGGGTGGAGGATTTGCATTGACTACCACAAGTTGAACAAGGCAACCAGAAAAGACCACTTTCCATTGCCCTTTTTAGATCAGATGCTGGATAGGCTTGCAGGGCACAACTATTATTGTTTCTTGGATGGTTACTCATGGTATCATCAGATTGCAATAGCACCAGAAGATCAGGAAAAGACAGCATTCACCTGCCCCTTTGGTACGTTTGCTTTCAGAAGGATGCCATTCGGGCTTTGCAATGCACCTGGCACCTTTCAGAGGTGCATGATGGCAATTTTATCTGACATGGTGGAGAGGACCATAGAGATTTTCATGGATGATTTCTCGGTTTTTGGGTCTTCTTTCGACGAGTGTTTAAAGCACTTGGAAGCAGTGTTGACATGGTGTGAAGAGTCCAACCTTGTGCTAAATTGGGAGAAGTGTCACTTCATGGTGAGAGAGGGGATTGTCCTTGAACACAAAATATCCAACCAAGGTATTGAGGTGAACAGAGCAAAGATTTGATGGTGAAAATCAACCACCTCCGATTAATCGTGAAAGGGTCAAGTTTCCTTGGGCATGCTGGTTTCTATAGAAGGTTCATCAAAGACTTTTCAAAAGTTTCGAAACCCCTTTCCACCTTGCTAATGACTGGAGTTGCTTTTGAATTCAATAAGGACGCCTTTCAGAAACTCAAGGAGAGGCTAATCTCAGCACCCATTGTCATTGCACCAAACTGAGAGTTCCTATTTGAACTAATGTGTGATGCAAGTGACTATGCAGTGGGAGCAGTTCTTGGGCAGAGAGTTGATAAGGTATTCAGATCCATTTACTATGCTAGCAAAACCCTTAATGATGCACAATTGAATTATGCCACTACAGAAAAAGAATTGCTAGCAATAGTATATGCATCTGAGAAGTTCAGGCCATACTTAATTGGCGATGGGTGATAGTATACACGACCACTCGCCATAAAGTACTTGATGACAAAGAAGGATGCAAAACCCCGCTTATCCGATGGTAGATGCGCTATTACAAGAATTTGACATGGAAATCTGTGACAAGAAGGGGACAGAGAATTCAGTTGCTGACCACCTGTCAAGGCTTGAAAACAAAGAGAGCCAGAACAACAAGAATGTTAAAATAAATGATCACTTCCCAGATGAGCAATTGTTTCAAGTAAGCGTTGTCTTTAATTTACCTTGGTACGCTGATTTTGTTAATTTTCTTGCAGCTAAGGTAGTACCCCCAGGATTGACAAGATAATAGGTGAAGAGGTTCCACTCAGAGGTAAAACATTACTATTGGGAGGAGCCAGTGCACTACAAGCACTGCGCCGACCAAGTCATTAGGCGCTGCGTACCAAAAGATGAGATGCACCAGATTCTCACTCATTGTCACACCTTATAATGTGGTGGGAATTTTAGAGCATCAAGGACAGCCGCCAAAGTATTGCAGAGTGGGTTTTATTGGCCATCCCTATTCAAGGATGCCAACACCTTTGTGAAGGGCTGCGATCGTTGTCAGCGAACGGGGAACATATCAAGGCGAAATGAAATTCCCCTGAATGGGATCTTGGAGGTGGAGCTATTTGATGTGTGGGGGATCGACTTCATGGGTTCTTTCCTGTCGTTCTTTGGGAATCAATACATTCTTCTTGCAGTGGATTATGTGTCCAAATGGGTAGAAGCAGTAGCCACTAAAGAGAATGACAGTAAGACAGTCCAAAAGTTTCTCCAAAAGAACATATTCACAAGGTTTGGTACTCGAGCCATCAGCGATGAAGGAAGCCACTTTTGTAACAAGCAGCTTGATACACTACTTGGCCGCTACGGAGTCTACCACCGCACTACACTGCCCTATCATCCTCAAGCGAATGGGCAAACCGAAATTTCAAACAGGGCGGTGAAAAGCATACTGGAAAAGACAGTGGATAGCTCAAGGAAGAATTGGTCTATCAAGTTGGATGACGCACTCTGGGCCTATAGAACATCGTTCAAAACTCCCATTGGAATGTCACCATACCGATTGGTTTTTGGGAAAGCTTGTCATCTGCCGGTGGAGTTAGAACACAAGGCTTATTGGGCGATGAAGAAGTTGAACATGGATATCAAGGCAGCAGGACATAAGAGGTTGCTACATCTGAGTGAGTTGGATGAATTCAGATACAACGCTTATAAGAACGCAAAGATCTACAAGGCAAGAACCAAGGCATGGCATGATAAGAACTTGATCCCTAAAGAATTCCAAACAGGAAAACAAGTGCTCTTATTCAAATCAAGGTTGCGACTCTTCCTAGGAAAGCTTAAATCTCGATGGTCAGACTCATTCACTATTGAAAGAGTATTTCTCTATGGTGCGGTTGAAATAAGAGGAAAAAGGGAGAACCGTTCAAAGTGAACGGACATAGATTAAACCGTACTTGAAAAAGGGAGAACCGTTCAAAGTTCTCAGACCTCGCAGTACTTTAGGCGCCACGGTGCCGACATGCAGAGCCGCGGCGCCACCCTGAAATTATGTGCCATGCATTATCCACCGCCACCATTTTAAACCACAAGTCTGTAAGTTGTCCCGTCTTTTTTTTTTTGAGTCTTGCACACATTAGGGACAATGTGTGATTTAAGTTTGGGGGGGGGGGGGGCGGGGTTCTTAGTTTATTTTTGATAGTTTATTTTTGAGTCTATTTTTTGTGTGTTTGAGTCTTGTTATTATTTATTTTTATGTCTTATATGAGTATATTTTTTTCTTTTTATGATCATGCATGTTGTAGTTACTTGAAACGCCTAATGAAGTAAAGTGGGATAATGTAATGGAATTAGAAACAGAAAATCTGAACGCTTAAGTTAGATATGCCAAGAATTCTTGAAATCAAATTATTTGGGGTATCTTGCCTGATTTATGCATTTGTTAATGATTAAGCCTATGAGTCTGCTTACTTGTTATTTGAGGCGAAATAGTTAGGGTATACATGTTAGGGATATGACTCAGACATTTCTTTGTTAGCCCTTTCTTACCATTCATTGCCTATCCCTGACATTAAAATTGTATCCCTAGTCAGCCCCTTTGAGCCAAAAATAAGATCTTTCTTTGACACCATATAATTCCATAATTGTGCAATAAGTGGAAAATTAAGATGCTTGAAATGAAAAGTGTTGAAAAAGGACAAAAAGAGAAGTGATTTTTTTTTATGCACCCCAATGAAAAAAAAATGCAAAAGCTTAAGTTTGGAGGTGCATGTTATTCACAATGCACCTCATTCTCTCTAAACAAAAAGAGGGGAAAGATAGGTACGAGATTAAAGAGGAAATCAAAAGAAAAGGGAAGAGTTGAAAGAAAAAGAGTTTATGGTATGTGTACCCATGATTAGTGGAGAATAGCAAGTAAACATGCCATAGAATTTTGATGTTGAGATGCATAGGCAAAAATCTAACGAGTCACAGGAGTTTCGGCGACATGGCGCCGGTCTCAGGGCCGTGGCGCCGACGCGGATTTTCAGCCAAATCCGAATGGGAATGAGCCAAGACCAAGAGGGAAAAGTTGGGAACATTTTTGGAGGATATAAAAAGGTCTTAGGGCAGATTTTTGAAGGGTTCCACAATGCCTAACTCTACACAACACATAGTTCTTGAAAGCTTCAAGATTGGAGGTTTGTTCTTGAGTAATTCTTTTTCTTACTTTATTTATTTTTCAGTTTATGTTGGATAATCTTTTAGTTCTTAGCATGTCTATGGCTAGGAACTAAACTTTAATTAGGGTTTTCCATTCGAATCACTTGAACCTCATTTTATGATTTAATGCATGGTTTTGGTTTTTTCTTTATATAGTTGAAATTTATTCAATAATTGCTTTGCTTGCTTGGTAATTAATTGATCATTAATTATCATCACATATTTCTAATCGAGATCCGAAAGGGGAGATTGTGAATATGTTATAGTTGAATAAACATAGGTTAAAATCGTGGACGAAAGTACCCCGATACTTGTGTAGTCTAATAGGTTATTGTTCTTAATCATCTTTTGTGGTAAATCTTATCATCGAAAGATAGAAGGGTTCTGCATCGGGGTTGAGTGTTTATATATCCTAACCGGAATATAAAACGACTTAGTTAACCTGTTATCTCAATATAGAAGAAGAACCTTTATCATTGCATTAAAGATTAAAGCGAGCGGATAGTTGAGGAGATTGGAAGCCCTATTTCCACCATATATGATTTAAGTAAAGTAATTTAGTTAACTTTTATAATTATTTAGTAGTCATAGATACAAACAACCATAAAAATATCGATCACCAAATATATACCATAGGATAGAAATTGGTAATTGAACACTAATCTCTGAGGACGATATTCGGTCTTATCCAGACTATATTACTTGTCAGAATACGTGCACTTGCGTTAAGCGTGTGGATAAATCGCTAACAAGAGTCGTTTAGGGTTTCTAGAAAAATACGATGTTCAGACACAAAGGTGTATATCTTTCATTTTGGGCTTAACGACTTGGGTTTCTGGTTTGCACAAATTGGTGTTACAAATGGACTAAAGTTTTCAGATGAGAGGCTAGCAATGACAAAAGGCCCAATACAAAATAATTGTTGTACATAGTATTCCCTTTTCTTCCTTTTGTAAATATCCATTTCTTTACATGTATAAATACACAGCTAAATGTACAGATTACAACACACAAGTAGAGGTTAGTTACATGAATATTATTCATCACTATCCATATAAAATAGAATCAAAGATTCAAAAATATGCAAGTCCATGCAATTGTACATTGACAGATGGTTCTTGACACATAGTAGACTTTTATACACTGATTATATACAGTATTCAAGTTACCAATAATTCACCAGCCAAGTTAATACATAAAAAATGGACAAATATTAGACTTTATATACTGACTTTGACATAGATGCTATTATCAATGACTTTCGCGATTCGAAAGAACGTAAATTACTATTGTAATATAGTTATTTTAGCGATAAATATATTTTTTATTTTATTTTAGTCGGCCCACCCTATGATTATTTCGTTAGTACGCCCATGCGCATGTCGGAAATGTGATTTCCATACACATGCATACGTCGTACAATGTCTAGCTAAATTTCACGTAGTGAAAGAGATGTTGGTACACAATGTTAAGCGTTCTTAAGTTATGTGTGGATGATTAATTGGCCAAATTAATGTGTCTCCCACGACGGTATAAGAAAAGAAGAAGTGTGCGAAGTACGGAAAATAGGGAAGAGTCGCGGCGCCAAGCCACGATGGGAAAGCGCCGCGACGCTACTTGGTCAAGGGTCGCGGCGCTCCAGCGCTGCGGCGCCAGACGCCCAGTGTCTCGAGGATGGTTACGACATATTTAGCACCGCGACGTCGACATTTAAAGGTCGCGGCGCTCTAGGTCCAGTTAACCGAAAATCAGACGAATTTTTCTGTATATACACTCATTGGAAAGGCCAACGTTCAGCCAACTCTTGTCATGACCAAGGTGACTTTTGATGAGTTAAATACAACTCATTTAAGGCATTCACATGGCTTGTGAATCACAATTTTACACCTATATATAGAGGCCTCAAAATCAAATTTAGGTATCCATTCTAAAATTCTAAATCCTGAAATTATTGAGAGTCTTGCTTCTTCTTCTAGCAATCTCTTGTTCTTGTTTCTTCTATAAGGATTGTCAAGTATTGGCTTGTGCTTGAGAAAGTATTGATGTTTTATCTTGGGAGCCTATTACCCACTTACCGTAAGCCATTATACACGGGGGTAATTTTACCTTAAAGAGAGAGTGTCATCACTCGACTCGGCAAACATTGCGCTAAACAACTTTTGTCTACCCTTTCAATTCTTCCATCCCTGTTTCACATCCATATTTTACTACAGTTTAAGGAAAAATTATATATTGTGAAGAACTAAAGATGGTGAATGAAAGAGATCCAGTCTCTGCTTCTATTATTGCCACTTCCTCTGGCACTGCTACTCCGGGCAACACTACTGTCCCGGTCACTGGTTTCAATTTTGGAACCATTGGAAACACCATGATTCATCCCAATCATTCAAGTTGAATATCCCGAGAAGTTTTCGGGTGTGTCTTGGTATGACTAGATACCTAACTGAAGATCCTCCTGCAAATAAAGATAAGATGGACACTCAAGCCGATAACACGATTGAGGAGGGACAAGGTACCGAGGCTATCAATGGCCTGATGATGAAGTTTGACACTTAGAGTCAAAATGACTTCATGTGTAGGAATTACATCCTGAATTGTCTATGTGATCCGCTCTGTGTTCAAAACACGACAAGAAAGGTGTCGCAAGAAGATTCGAGTGTCAGACTACGACTACATGTGTTTAGGCTACAGATCCGGAAGATCTGGATTATGATGGGCTGGAAGAAACAATGATGTATTAAGGTGAGCATTTCTTCTTTGTCAATTATGAAGTTAAAAAGTTTCTGATTAAAGGCAAGAAATGAAATATGAAAAGATTTCTTAAAAATCATATTCCATAAGTCTTTGAAGTCGGAATTTTAACTTCACACTCTTCCCACTTAGTGATTGAATTATAGAAATCAATTCTATATGATCCGATCTAATGGTATAAGGTGAAGAAGAGTATAAACGAGTTAAACCTGTCATCATTTTCGATAGAAGATCCTTCGTTTGATAGGATGGTAAGAGATGAACCTGTCACACTATCGGCAGAAGATCCTTCATAGGATATAATTGGACACCCGATGAGGTGGGCCAAAATAGACACTCAGTTATACAAAACATACGGGCGACTGGAGTGGGTTAGAATAGTCAAGTCTTAGATGATCAGAAATTTAAGGCTATCATTGGGCAAGACAAGGATAAAACCTTCGGATCTTGACAACAAGGTTGTTTATAAAAGGATCTAATACATCGGCGTGTAAAATGTCCAAAAAGGGCTGATTTTGAGAAGGTACCGCGACGCCTGAACTAGGACCGCGACGCTTCCCGACCAGAGGGGCAACCGAAGCTAGTGCCACCTTAGCGCCGTGGAGCCGTGGTGGAAGAGCCGCGACTCCGCCTCTGACAGTATGGAGCCGCGGCGGAAGTCTGACTGAGTCGCGGTGCTAAGTCCCAGAATCAGAAAACCTAGAGTTCCGATTTTTGAGATCCAAGAGTCTTGTGACTTTTGAGATAGCTTTGGTGAGTTGAACCAACATTCAATCTCCATTACATAGCCACAAGTTGGAGTACTAATTCTCCATTAACCGGAAGTATTCTCCAATTGCGCCCTATACGGATTGAGGGGGAAATGTGGAGCATCGTTCGCTGAACATCCATTCCATACTTACCTTAGTATGAATGGTATTTTCATGCGCAAATAAATCCTACCACAAATGTTATTCTTGATGAGAACTCCACATAAGGATAATGTTCACATTGTAAGTGAAGAAGCACATTCACATTACAAGTAAAGAGTCATGCAAGTGAAGAGACATGTTCCCACTACAAGTGAAGAGGCACATTTACATTGTAAGTGAAGAAACACATTCACATTACATGCAAGTGAAGAGGCACATTCACATTGTAAGTGAAAACGTACGTTCACATTGCAAGTGAAGAGGCACATCCAATGTAATGACCCGTTTGGTCATTTAGCACTTTAAGACTACCAAAAGGGTATGAGACTTTAGGGTATTTAAATTATTGGATTTTGATATACAATCTGTGCAGAATTTTAATTAAGTAAATAAAGTGGGTCAAGCCCACTACCCTTGGGAGGGAAACGCAGCAAAACAAAAGAGGAAATTTCCCAAAGAAAATCAGAAAAACGCTGGTGAACAGTAACCCATCGTGAACAGTGAAATCGGAGGTTCTTCGCCATTTCCGGCCAACACGAGAACCCTACGGGGGCGAGACATATACCAAAAGTTTCATCTCGTCGAGCCCGTCATTTTCATACCAACCACGTCTCTTGATTCAACCAATTAAGCTTCAATTTTCAGATAAAAAAACAGAACCATTGCTGCTCGGTTATTTGCATTTTTCGGCGAGCTGGGCGAGAATCGACGACGGTGGGACAGACCATTGTGACCGTCGCCTTCAGGCGGTCATTCCTGTACCAACCCCGTCGCTCATCTCTTCCATTTTCACCGGCGCCGACTTCAAAGCCCTAAACATCGTCTCGACTTTTTCGGCAAACTGGGCAACAATTGAAGGTCGACACCGTTACCACCACACTCCCCAGCTTCTCGCCGTCATTTTGGTACCACGCACCAACCACAACTCATTCTCAATCACCTCGTTGACCACTTCAAAATTCCGACCACTTGTGGGCTTTTTCCGGTCGATTCAGGTAATGGCAAAGGTTGAGGCTGGTGTCATTTAGTTCGTCTTGCTCTTAGCTACAATTTGACACCAACCCCGCGCCTCAATTCAACCTATTTTCCAATTCACCATTGTTGCTCATCCAAGGTTACTGTTGACGTCGGAAATGGCTGCTGCGGCGACTGGGCAGCCTCCAAATGAGGTTGCTGAGTCTCTATCTTCAGATTTTCCAATGTTACCACACCCCCAACGCAACAATTCACTATCTTTGGATCATAATGGAATTTTCCGGCGGACTGTGGCGGCGCCTCCCGCCGGACGGTCGCCGGAAAATCTGGACAGCAGCTTAGGCGCTGCTACAGTGGATCAACAATACTCTCAAGCAGTCCGGGCATCAACTCCAGTCACCGGAAATTTGGCAATAAATATGGGCCCCACTCCTACTCAAAACAGTCATCCAACACCTCTGTTAGCATCGAAACAGATTTTAAGCGTTCAGAGGTTCTATGCAAAGGGAAGGCATTAGTTGATTGTTCGTGGCACTAGCTCGGCATTGAGGTATGTTACAGTTTAATTTAGTTAGACTCTAATTAGAGAATCGTATGTAGTTGTAGGAAGTGACAGAGATATCATGATAGGCCTTCGGGCATGAAGTAGAGATGAGTTACAATTACATTGGTTTCGTCAGCTGTTAAGTAGACTTGTTGCCATATGTGTTATTTTATGTGATTATCACCTGATTGCATCTCCGTTTCATAATGGCTCACTTGTCTTGTGAAATAAAAGAATTGTGATATTGATAATTGAACATAGGACAATGATATGACTTATACTTGTCAATTATATATTTGTGATATGTGTTGAGACTGATATCATGCATGTCATACTTTTTTTGTATATTATTATTTTGATGATATTGATAAACTCCGAGGTTTCTGCCGGAGATTGAGAGTGATTGATAACTCTGAGGTTGTTGTCGAATATTGAGAGTGATTGAGCAACTCCGAGGTCCTTGCCGGAGATTGCGAGTGATTGATAGCCTCTGAGGTTTCTATCTGGAGAGCACAAGTGGTACATGGACTTCGCGGGTCCCCCGTGGGTCATGGCTTGAAGGAACTGCCTTAGCATATGTGTACGAGAGTGGAGTGAGAGAGATGTGACTATTATATTGCATTGCTTCCATCTACTCTTAGTTTTAACTGCTCATTTGGTGAAATTATATCTGTCTTGGTTGATTTCATAATTTCTTATATTTGGACTTGTATAGGATACGTAACAATATATGTTTGTTCTATGTGCTACTTGTTAGTTTCCACTCTCCAAGCGTTATCTAATTACTGCCGGCCTATGATGCTTACCGGTACTAGTGTTGTACTGATACTACTTTTGCTGCACGTTTGTTGAGTGCAGAGTACGATCCAGGTTCCAGTTCTATGCCCCGTGGATGATTCGCGAGGTGGATATCTTCTAGTCATTCAGGGTGAGCTACTTGGTCGTCCGTGGCCCGTGAAGGGCTTCTTAGTTATTTCCATTTTTCGTTGGTTATTGACAGACAGTATGTAGCCTTCGGGCATTCTTTCAGACTTCTATTTTCAGACTTGTTAGTGCTCTTGTACCCTTTTGACCAGATTTTGGGGAATTTTGTATTTGAGAATTGGTAGCTTCTTTTCTTTTTTTTCCCGCTTATTTAACTTGTTAATGAGAACGTGGTTCGCCTACTCGGGGGAATATGGTAGGTGTCATCACGACTTGTGAATTGGGTCGTGACATCCATATTGCAATTAAAGAGTCACGTTCAATATTGACTAGAGGTTGAACCGAAACAGGTCAAGTTGGACCTAAGACTGTAAATTGCATATCCATCGGATCTGTAAATAACAATAGTGATTATCGCCTTCGAAATTATTTGAAGGTATCTTCCCTTGAGAAGGGAAAAGAAGTATTTGCTCGAGGTTAACAAGAACCCGTGAAGGCCTGATAATCCAGAACTAATATTCCAGATCCACAGGACTCGGGGCTCTAGAGATTGAATCGATACAGATCAAAGAGGGGGCTGAACTTGGCCTAGGACATCTAGCCTATTTGGTTAAGAATTTGTATACTCCAGAAACACAACTCTGGAAAGGAAAAGAATAGAATACATCTTATAGAACCATACTAATGGTTGACCTTCCTCCGAAAAATGAACCTTTGGGTTGTAAAAGTGAATACTCAAATTGGGTACAAAGTGGATGGATATATGACAAGTATAAAGCCTCTGCTACTTGGACATGCACTCCTATGTGAGTAGCTTAACCTCCAGGGTCACCACACACTACAAGAAAAACAACCTACGGTGACAGTTCACGTGTGACAGAAATGCAAATGTCACATCTTTTTACTAAATTTCTGCCTTTTTTTGACATTCATATGACAGTTTTTTAAGTGTCACAAAATTATGACATTTGTGTGACGGGTTTTTTAAGTATCATAAAATTATGACATTTATGTGATGATTTATTTAAGTGTCATTTGTTTCAAATTAGTTTGGATATATATATATATATATATCTTATTCCTTATTTTATAATGACTATTCCAATTAATATATTATTTAGCACTCTATATAGAAAATATCGATCTCTCATTCCCGCCTAATAATTCAGCGTGCAGTACTTACTCTTCATTCTCCTTCACTCTCACTCCCAGAACCCTTTCACTTTGAGGAAAACCCTAACGCCTCTATCGTCCTTCTATTTTTCAACAACATCCTCCATTAATGGCCAGTGTAGATTTCCTTCCACCTCTCTCAGCCGCTCCTCATCCATGACCAGGTAAGCTTGGGAACTCTTTCTTCTTTTGCTTTTCCAGTGAAACAAGGACGAAACCTTAATGGGTTTTGTCCGTTTGTCATCGAGTTCTATTGGTTTCAATTCAATCTCTCATAAAAGGAACCACTTGGCTTCATCTTTAGGGAGTTGAAATTTCTAATTTAGAAATTTTGACATTTGCCTAAACCCTAGCCCTCGATAAGTTTAGGAAAGTCAAATTTTTAACTTGATTTGCTTCTCTGGTTGGCCTGAGTTTGTGGGATTGGAGGAGAAGAGAGTTGTAGGTCTTAACGTTTATATTTGAATCTTCGCCAAAATGATTTATGCCTTTTGAGCTGATAATGTTGTGTTTCGCTGTTAAATGGAGCTTCAAGCACCAATGGTGAACAAAATTGAGGTTCAGCTATGTTTGCAAAAGATGACTAAGTCCTAAATCTTCAAAGGCCTTATAATGGAATGGTCTGGTAAAACTCTCTGAAACGTCATTTGTTTTAGGTTGACTGCGTCTGCTGTTCAGAATGGTTAAAGCAGTAGGTAGGAAGTTTACTTCATGAGTAACCACCTCTAGAGTGGTGGTTCTTTGTTGTCTTTAGGGAGCCTGTTGTCTCACATGCTCACAGAACTGGTAATCCCATATGTTTGTATAATTGAATGGTATTTGCATAAGCATGTTACACCTCTAAGACAAACTTATGCCATGTCATTGTAGCCTCTGTTGCATTTCATACTTAGATTATAACTTATGGTCTTATAGAGTAAAACTTGTACAAGACAATTCAATATTGAAAATAGCAGGATATCAATTTATAGTTTGGTGAGGTTATACAGGTGTACAGTGCACTTTGTGTTTCAATTGGGATCAAACAAAAGGATAACATATTGGTTGTTACTGATTATTTATTGTTACTCTATCCAGGTTTTGTTTTCATTAGTGAATATTTTGTTTACTCAATATCGCATATTCATTAAACTTTTGGAGTCTTGTAGTTGTATGGATTCTGGAGTAATTTCAATTATCAAGAACTATCCTTATACTTCTCCTCACTAACTATCCAGTTTAAGACATATTTGTAGGACGCTGATTGAAACAGTCTATCGTCAACTTCTCTGCTTTTCTCTGTCGTATGTTATGATTGGATGAAGTAGTTCTATCTTCAGTCTGGTGATTCTATTACTATTTGATTGAACAAGAGTAAGGTAATTAGATCAAACATGCGAGAATCATTCATAGTAATAGGATGACACAGTCTTACTGATATGCTCATGTGTGAATTCATATTTATCTAATTCTCATTAATTCTATAGTTTCTGGAAATGTAAAATTTATTTTCCAGTAGTTGTGAAACTAAAGGTTTGAATTGAGCATATCAGTAATCTATCTAGAAACATCATTTAAGTCCTTAAAGAAACTAATCTATGATGTACTGTTGATCTCTACAGTTAGTTAATGAGTGGTTGGTGACAACTTGCTGGTACTTCCTTTCACTGAAGGATTTAGTCAATGCTGTTATGGATGAGGGTGGTTAGTCGGACTCGCTGGTACTTCCTTTCTCAATACTATATTAGTTCTTTCCTTCCTAATCTTTTTCTCTGGATTCATTCTCTGAAGGAAACTAAATTGTTTTGATCCTCATTAGTGCTCAGGAAAAGGTGGACAACATCTGGATCTTGCACTTGTTTTTGTTGGGAGAGAGGTAGGCATTTCTTAGTTTTAGGAAAAGAGTAACAATATTTTGTGGCTCTTCCATGGAATTAGATTAAACATCCTTTATTTAAGCTAGTTGAGTCTTATATTTTATATGCTTGGAGCAAGACAACTGACGAGATAGTGATACACCTTCTTGTAAAATATTATTTGGTGCCCACAGATTTCAAACCGCCGAAATGTGTTTGGAACACATTCTTACTTGTCAGTGAAAAAAACAGAGGATGTTTGGAACCCATTTATATCCTGAATAATTTGTAGAACCCTTTTTGGTTTCTGTCTATCTTATACTCACCCCGATATTTGAGTAGATACAAACAACTCCATTTGATTTATTTACCCGTTGAAGTAGAATTCTAGTTCGGTTGGTGAAATTCCACTTTAAGCTCGTAGTAATGGAAAGTACTACCGCATCACAACTTCCATATGGGACCTTGTTAACACATAGGTTTTGCAAGTTTTTATTTTACTTTTTGAAATTTTCTACCTTGCATCAGCAGCTAATGTCTCTTCTTGTTTAGTTGCAATCTGTGGATATCGCTAGACCTAAAAGTGCCAATTCGGAGCTTGTGAACTTGCTGAAGGTAATTAGAGTTTTCCCAACTTCTAAAATTATTTTCATGATTCAAGAACTTTGTGCTTGGTTCTTGATGTAATTCATTGTGTTTTCCCCTTCCAGTGTTGCTTTTTCTTTTTGGTGATGTTAAAATAAAAATAAATAAAGTTAGCACTTCCAATATTGATGTGGAGTGTCCTTGTCTCTATGAGCTGTTTATATATATTTTTAGTGGTAAAGATAAGTTGGTTATTGGTAAAGATGTGGAGTATCTTATCAACTTCATTCTTTATTGTTTGTGATTATCTTAGAACTGTCTAAGTATATGGAAATCATGGAGTGGTTTCTTGGTGAATGTGCTATTTGTTGCACGGAGCTCCTGCATATCTTGGTACGGGAATGAAAAGACTGATGCATTTTGTTGTGTGCAATGCAGGATTTCAAGCTCTTGAAGAGTTGTATTATAGAACTTGGTTACACATGTAAAAACTTTTATGTTCAGATATTCCAAAGATCTGTTAGGCCGCTACTCTTCCACTTTGGAACTCTTTACCAAGCAGAGAACTTTATGCTATGGGAATGCTGTAAAGTTGATCCTTTGTTCACTTTTAATCTCACACATGCATCTTCTTGTACTTGAATATGCATTTGATAGGGGAAAATAGGAAGAATTCAAATTCTTTTACAATGTTGTATGGTAGGACAAAACTTCTCTAAGACGAATAAATAATAGTTTTGTGATATAACAATTGTGGATTGCTAGATTGGGTCATTCTCCTGGCTATAAAAAGGACTCTTAAACAAAGTTAAATGGATCTAGGCCTGGATAATTCATTGGTATCATTGAAACCACATTAAAGATGTACTATAAAGACATACTAGTTGATTTCTTTTCTTATTGGTAGAGCTTCGATGTTTTACGTCATTCCTGTTTGCTATTTTTTGGTTAAGGCACCAAGCAATGAATCCAGATTCATTCTTTTTTTCACCGGATGCAATTTTATCCATACTTCCATTGCTTCCACATTATTCTAATTTGTTGGAATCTTCTTTTGTCATATAGGTATCGAGAATATTTTGATCGTGAGCGGGTTGAAGGAGATGATGATCATGGAAATATTTGAAGAGTTCGTGTTCGTATTGCATAAGAGATGAAATTTAATAATGTTTTAGTCTTGTATTAAACACTTTATTAACTCTTTGAATGATTATCCATTTTGGGAATATATTGTACAACAGATTCTAGCTATTTAATGTATTTTTTTGGTGTTATTTAAATTATTAGTCCATTTCATTGTTGTAATTTCAATTTGCAATATTGAAATTAAATTCCAAAACAAAAATCCCGCCAAATTTAATTTTCACACCATATTAAAATAAATTATTAATTTAATAGAAATTTAAAAAAAAATTAAATCAAAATTTAAATTTAAGTGACAATTGTGTGACTGGTAAAAACCGTCACATGTAGTGTGACCTTTGTGTGACGGGTAAAAACCGTCATCTGTTTGTGACATTTGTGTGACGGGTAAAAACCGTCACATATCGTGTGACGGTTCCAGAACCGTCATCTGTTTGTGACAGTGACAAAGATGACACTTACAGGAACCGTCATCTTAGGGGTCAGATGACGATTTTTACCCGTCACCGTAGGGTGTTTTTCTTGTAGTGATAGCATTGCGTGATAGATGTTGAGACAACCTTTCTAACTGTAGAGTTGGTTTTTGTAGAACTATTGGGCTCTTTTCTGAACTTCCTTACAGTCCCTGGAATGTTTACATTTTGGTCCTGGAAGTTTCAGATAAAACAGAAATAATGAATCTAACTATAGAAACATTGACTCTAAAGCTAGAAAGCCAACAGTTGGAAAACCAAAAGTCCAAAAGGGGAAGAAGAAAGTAATACGGAACAATCTGAGGGGTATGTGGTTTCAAAAAAGAGAAGAAAGTCTATTGACTTATCAAATCTCTGTGCGGGCTAAAACAAGCCCCGAAGCAATGGTGCAAAAACTTTGATAGTACTCAACTATCGAAGGGTTTCTCCATTAATGAGTATGACAAATGTGTCTACATGAAAGGTAATTCTGACTCGTTCGTCATGATGTGCCTTTATGTAGACGACATGTTGGTCATAGGGATAAGTCCTGGGTTAATCCTAGAGACTAAGAGTGTGTTGAAACGATGTTTCGGTATGAAGGATATGGGTATTACAGATGACTTCTTAGGAATTGAGATTTTTAAGACATCTAACGGACTGGTCTGATTCCAAACTCATCAGAGGTGTTTGAAAGTCTCGTTAAAGTCACCAATGGATAGAAGTCATAAAATTGACTAGAATCATGGTGCACCCATATACCAGGAGCGATATGCGCAGGTCTCGGCTAGTTCAGAGTATACTACACAACCAACCTGATATCTCTTGCCAAATCAACTAGTTGAACCAGGTTCACTCATGATCTTGGAAACAATCACTGGATGTCACTAAGACACATATGACGATATCTGAGAGGTTCTCTAATCTATGGATTAAGGTATTCAGGATGTCCGTCCATTCTGGGAGAACACAACGATGCAAATCAGACATCGGATATGAAGAATGCCATAGCCACAGGAGAATGTGTATGGTGAATCTTATACAAGCCTCTAAGCAAAATTGCATCGGCCGATTCGTGAAGGAATCAGAGTCTTCCGCTTTATACAAGGCGTGAAAAGAAGTTGAGTAACTTCACTACATCTTAGAGGAAGTCCCTTATCGGTAGAAATCCGTGCCTTCGGCAGTTTCACATTGTGGCAAGCCAATCGACTTCTGGAAGGGCACGGATGGCGGTGTCTCGACATATTCGTCAGAGACATAAGACCGTTAGGCAGTTGATCACCACGGGTGTCATCTCTATCGATTACGTAAAATCAAGGGAGAATATAACGGACCCGTTAACTAAGGCCCTACCCAAAAGATCAATGAGCTGCCTGTCTAGGGGAATGTGCTGAAAACGCAATACATACGAAACTTTGATGTTGTAACCCAACCATACTGACTGGAGATCCCAAGAATTTGGTTCAATGGGAAAACTAAATTGTAAGGGTTCAGTTGAGCGCTTCGGTGAAAGCAAGAGCACTTCAGATTATAATTCCTACACAAAAATATATATCCAAAGGCTTCCCGCGATAGACATTAAAGTGCTACCTATATGATGGGTACATGTTAAGTATCAAAGTCTTGATATAACCCCCGAGAATCAAGATGAGGATACTTTTAATTATTCCTAACACTAGTATGGTGGGGTACTACAGGGTACCTTGTAGGAGATCACCTATTTAAGTGCGAGGACAGGCCGCCTCAGTTGTAAGCACTTAAGAATCCAAGTGTGTCCACGACCACAACATACAGAACAATAAAGAAGAAACAAGGGATTGGACAGTTATTGTGTCTTTATCATTTTCGTGGCATATACTAAACACTGACGGTTCAAGACATCACGTTCACCGCATAGTAAATATGTCCGATGGTATTTGACTAGGGAAGGTTCAAGGCTGTGGGCTATCCCGATGCAATATACTTATGCTACTAGATTGCTAATGGTTGGCTCCCCGCGTGCACCAACACCTCTTTCAAGAGGGGATTGTTGGAAATTTACCTAGTGGATTGAGTTTATCCCGTCCTTAATGACTTGAACACATGGAGCCCCGCATGTCAGAAATGCGATTTCCATAAACGTCGTACAACATGTAGCTAAATTTCACGTAGTGAAAGAGATGTTGGTACACAATGTTAAGTGTTCTTAACTTATGTAAGGATGGATGATTAATTGACCAAATTGATATGTCTCCCACGACGGTATAAGAAAAGAAGAAGTGTGCAAAATATGGAAAATAGGGCAGAACCGCGGCGCCATAACAGGGCCGCGGCGCCGAGCCACGACGGGACAGCGCCGCGACGCTACTTGGTCAAGGGCCGCGGCATTGTTAGGAGCCGCGGTGCTAGACGTCCAGGTCTGGAGGATGGTTACGACATATTTAGCGCCGCGGCGTGTTAGGCGTATTGTGTATACGTCTTTTGAATCATTTTTAGTTGGTATTTTACTCGTTTTCGTTGTGTTTAGTATAGTAGTAGGTTTGTTTTTCTTTCTTTTGAGTCACAACGGCGCAAAAAGGCAAAATGGCAAAAAGAAATGAGAAATGGGCATAAAAGGAGGTCCCGAGGCAGAAAAATGTTGAAAATTGATGACTCGGAAAAAGGCAAAGAATCACCGCAGTGCCCAGAAGTAGAACCGGGGTGCTAAAAGATCAGAGACCCGCAGGACTTTTGGCACCGGGGTTCTATTCAGACAGAACCGCGATGTCATTTGTACTGAGAGCTGCAGAACTTTCAGCACCGCGGTGCCGACCTACAGGACCGCGGTACCGAGACACGAATTGTCAGATCCGAGTTAGAATTTTCCAAGGGCAGAAGGGTCCATCTGACACAAATTTGCAACATATTTAAGCCCTAGGGATTAGTTTAATGAAGGGAGTTGGTCATTGTACAACACAAGAAAACACAAGGCAGATTTGGAGCGAAAATTGGAGACTTTGTTCTATGTAATTTTCTTTCTTCCGTCTTTAATTCAGTTTATGTATAGATATTGTGTTAGTTCTTAGCGTGACTATGGCTAGTAGCTAAACACTTTATTAGGACTTCCCTTATGATTCGCTTGAAGCTTTTATTCATGAATTAATGCAGTAGTTTGATTTCTTCTTCACTTGATTAAGATCTATTCAATATTTGGTATGAATGTTTGATAGTTAAATGACCATTAATTATCATAATCTATATGATTTCGAATCAAAAGTCGAGAGGAGATATTTGGATATGCTGTAATTGAATAGACATAGGTTAAAATCGCGGACGAAAGTACCCCGATACTTGTGTAGCATTATAGGTTATTGCTCTTAATCCTCCTATGTGGTAAATCCTCCATTAATTATCGTAATCTATATGATTTCGAATCAAAAGCCGAGAGGAGAGATTTTGATATGTTGTAATTGAATAGGCATAGGTTAAAATCGCGGACGAAAGTACCCCGATACCTGTGTAGCATTATAGGTTATTGCTCTTAATCCTCCTATGTGGTAAATCCTATCATAGAAATATAGAAGGGTTCTGCACTGGGGTTGAGTGATTATGTTGCCCTAACTGGAATATAAGACAGTCTAGTTAACTGTTATCTTAACAAATAAGAAGAATCATTCTAGTTCCATTAAGGATTGGATAAAGTGGATAGTCAAGGATTTTGGAAGACCTAATTCATTCATAACTGATTACACTTTATTAGTTTAAATCTTGTAAATATTCTAGTAGTTAAACAAAAACCCCAATCAAATATCGATTGCCAAATAGATAACATAAAAATAGATGAACGGTACTTAGAAACCAGCCTCTGTGGACGATATTCGGTCTTACAGACTATATTTCTTATGAACGATGCGTACTCTTGCGTGAGCAGTCGAAATATCGCTAACAAGTTTTTGGCGCCGTTGCCGGGGACTGACGTACATCTAATATCGAATCATCTATTTTTATTTCTACTTTGGCTTTATTTTTATTTTTATTTTTACTGTGAGAACTGTGTACCTTTATTTGTTTGTTGATTTTGATCTGTTTCAGGAATCTAGTGTATGCGAAGAAGGAGAGGAGCAAATACACTTGTTTCCTTCAACCCTGAAATCGAAAAACTGTGCAAGCAAAACTGACGTGAGAAAAGAATTGCTGATTTACTAGCCATGGAAAATCAGCAGAATAACAACAACGGGGTACCTGAGGAGGTGTTGAATAATGCGGTACCACCTGCTATGGGAAAAGTCCCACCACATGCAGAAATGAGCTTGGGAGATTATGTTCTGCCCACGATTACTGGTGCACATACATGCATCAAGCTCCCATCTATAGGGGCCAACAACTTTGAGATCAAGCCAGCCACAAACTTTCTGGAGCTGTGTGCCACTTTCAATTACATTGGCGTTACTGACGATGCCATTAGACTGAGGCTCTTTCCGTTCTCACTGAGGGATAGAGCCAAAAGCTGGTTGAACTCTCTGCCTGCCAACTCCGTCACTACCTGGCAGGATCTGGCCCAAAAGTTTCTAGCAAAGTTCTTCCCTCCTTCCAAAGCAGCAAAGTTAAGGGGAGAGTTGAACAACTTTTATCAGGTGGATGGTGAGTCGCTGCTCTATGATGCATGGGAGCAATTTAAGGACTTGCAAAGGAAATGCCCACATCATGGCATTGAGAAGTGGATGTTAGTTCACATTTTTTATAATGGGCTGAGTGGTACTGCTCGTACCATTATTGATGCTGCAGCAGGGGGTACTTTCATGAGAAAGAGTGTCAATGAGGCACATGAGTTACTGGAAGATATGGCTTCCAACAATTATCAAGGGGCGGATGACAGGTCGGTAAACAGCAGGAAGACTATGGGCATACATGAGATAGATGTCATCACTGCCTTGAATGGACAGGTGGCCCTTCTGATGAAGCAACTGCAGCATAACACCATGTCTGTAAATGCAGTCCAGATGCCAGTGAATTGCGAGATTTATGATGAACCGCATTCCTTTGACAGATGCACACAGTGGACCCTAATAATGTGCCAATGGAGCAAGTACAGGCGGTTGGAAACTTTCAGAGGCCTTATAATTCCAACACATACAACCCAGGGTGGAGAAATCACCCTAACTTTTCGTGGAGAAACGATCAGCCTCAGCAGCAGCAATATCAAAGTGTTTACCAGAACCAGCAATCACAGAATCAGGCTACCTCATCCCAACAGTTTAGACCACCTACACAACAGGAGAAGCCTGATGATCTGAGAGCTGCATTGATGACACTCACCAATTCGCAGAATCAGTTCATATCTGAAACCAGGTCCGCTCTCAGGAACCTGGAAACGTAGGTTGGACAACTGGCAAACATGGCAACCAACATGCCGCAGGGTACTTTCCCGAGCAATACAGAGGTCAATTCTAGAGAGCAGTGTCAAGCAGTGTTGTTGAGGAGTGGAAAGCAGTTGGAGCAGGTTGCTCCCCAACCTGCAGTGGTAAGTAAGAAAGAGGTTGAGAAAGCAGTTGAGGTAGAGAATGAGGGGGTCACTGAGGACCGCCATACAGTTGAGAAAGCTCCATCAGCACCTTTGAGGGAATACGTTGATAGAATCTCTTACCCTCAGAGGTTACAAAAGAAGGCAATTGACAAGCAGTTCTCCAAGTTTCTGGAGGTGTTTAAGAAGCTTCACATAAATATCCCCTTCATTGAAGCACTAGAACAGATGCCAACATACTTTAAATTAATGAACGAGGTACTTGGGAAAAAAGAAGGCTAGCGGATTATGAGACATTATCTTTGACGGAGGAGTGCAGTACCATCCTGCAAAAGAAACTGCCTCCTAAGCTGAAAGATCCAGGAAACTTCACCTTGCCCTGCACTATTGGCAAGGTAACATGCAATAGGGCCTTGTGTGACTTAGGGGCTAGTATCAATCTCATGCCTCTGTCTGTATTCAAGAGATTGGGTTTGGGAGAATTCAAGCCAACTACAGTCAATTTGCAGTTGGCTGACCGAACCGTAGTGCACCCTAGAGGCATAATAGAAGATGTGTTTGTCAAGGTGGGGAATTTCTTCTTCCCAGCGGACTTCCTCATTCTGGACATGAAGGAAGATGATGAGATACCCATCATTTTGGGGAGACCCTTCCTTGCAACGGGGAGAGCTTTAATTTATGTCGAGAAGGGAGAACTGAGATTGAGGGTCCAGGAGGAGGAGATGATCTTCAAGGTGTTTAAATCCACCATCAAATCTCAGGACAGCAACAAGTGTTTCGCAGTAAGCACAACTGACACAGCAATTCAGCCAGCACAGGCCAAAGCCAGAAAGATCATTTCGACAGCTGTTAAACCACAGGCTAGTTTAAAAGCTAAAACGAAAATTGATGAGATGAAAGCTATCGAACAGGTAAGTCTTACTGAACCCCCTCTTGTGAAAAAGAAAAATAGAATGAGAAAGTGGAGAATGATTATAAAGTGGATAGGTTGTGGGGTTAAATTACCCCAATGATTTTTTATAAGGAACTTGCGTCTGGCTACAAGACGTTAAAGACATCGCTACTTGGGAGGCAACCCAATTTTTTAAATTATGCAATGTAGTTTAATTAGAACAGTCTCACTTTTTGGTATTTGTTTTTTGTGTTGTGATGCCAGGTGAAGAAGTCAGAGACTAAGCACGAAGAAGAGTATGGAAAATACGAAATCGGGGAAGCACCGCGGTGTCGTTATGCAGGACCGCAGTGCCTAATGTTCAGAAAGGTCACATGAGTTTATGCACCGCGGTGCCAGTATGTAATACCGCGATTCTGAAAGATTAGAGGGCCACAATACTTTTGGCACTGTGGTGCCGTTTGGCAGTACCGCGGTGCCGGGATGGGATTTCCAAATTAAAGCCCTAATCCCCCAAATCATTTCCCACACAAACATAAATCCTTCCTCTCTTTAAAAATTCCGAAAATCCCTTTCTCTACCCATACAAATCTCCCACAAACGTCCCCAAATTCTTCAAAAATCTCTACACATCACCCCATTGAAAACCCTCACAGCTTACACCATCATCATTCCTTCCATTTGGGTCAAGAATTTGGTGAAGAACAACTCTTGAAAAAGGTAATATTCATCATTGTTCTTGCAACTTCAAGGCTAGTAAGGAAAGTAACTTGCAATTTTGGGGGTTGAACATACTGTGGTGGTAGTGTTGTTGTGTAGTTGTTGTGTATTGCTGTTGTGGATCGATTTTTTTGATTGGTTATTGTTGATTGTGTGAAGTGTTAGTTGTTGGGAAACCTCGAGGAATCAAAGGAAACACTGCCGAAAATTTTCCAACAACCTTCACTATGACCTCTAGGAAACGAACTTCAAGAGTTTCTCCATCTTCATCAGCCCCAGAGTATGATGTGACTCGATTCACCAACAAACAGGTAGAGGATCGATACAATAAGATTAGTACTACGGAATTGATACCAGAAAGAGGCATGGATTACCAGGCCATGCCATTTGATGATAATGATGACTATGAGCCTATTAGGGTCATGATTGAGGCAAATGGGTGGAGAAGATTCACCAATCCAGAACCGATCCCACTTCAAAATTCTAGCCTTGTGAGGGAGTTCTATGCGAATTACCCCGAGCAAGAGGATGGGCGGTGCTTTGTTAGAGGGAAATATGTGCCTGTCAGTTCCTTACCCGATGCCAATTTAATTGAACAACCAAAGGATGACTATATTTCATAAGTGCACGCTTGATTCCGTCAACTTATTTCACAAATGTTCCCTCAGACAGAATCAAGCTCATTTATGGCATCATGAAGGGCATGACAATTGATGTAAAGAGAGAAATAGTGCCGAGCATAAAAGAGATTAGTAGGCTGACTACTACTGGCGGATTGGGACATAGTTCACTCATTACTGCCTTATGTGATAGTCATGGAGTCCTAACATTCGCCACTGATATCCTAGAGAAGAGTCAGTCTACTGTGGCCTACAGTTTAGTGCACTCTTTCTTTGACCCACATCCAGGACCAGCAGCAAGAAAGGCCCCAGCAGCAGCAGACGCGGAAGCCATGGAGGAGGAAGAGCCTGAGGCAGAGGCATACAATCATCAGTCTCCTCTGTCCTTAGAGCCTCCAATGTCAATGATGGAGCAGATGTTCTTGAACCAACAAAGGATGCTGCGGAATCAAAAGCAAATGATGCAAGACCATCAACACCTGACCCAACGCGTTGATAATTTGAGTTCCATGTTCACCCAATAAACAATGCAGTATCCGCCGTCACCACCACCATTTTGAGCCGTTGTATGTCTGTAAGTCGTTCCGTGTTAATTTTAGAGTCTTTTACACATTTGGGATAATGTGTAGTTTAAGTTTAGGGGGAGTGGGGGCTTCATTTTATTTTTGTGAGTCTTGTGTTTGTTTTTGTATTTTATATGAGTCAATTTTATTTTTATTTTTTATGAGTCATGCATGTTGTAGTTACTTGAAAATGTTTAGTGAACTAAGTGAGATAATGTAGTGGAATGAGAAGCTAAAATTTGTGTGCTTAAGTTAGATATGTTAAAAATTCATAAAAATCTGATTATTTGGAATATTTGATGCTTAGCCTATGTGTTGTTAATTGAAAAATATTTGTGAAGTTTGTTTGCTTGCTATTTGAGGCGAAATAGTTATGATGTACATGTTTAGGGAGATGATTCAAGCATTTCTTTGCTAGCCCTTCTTATCATTCATTGTCTACCTTGCACTAAATTGTATCACTAGTCAGCCCCGTTGAGCCTAAAATAAGTTGTTTTCTTTGACACATCATGATTCTCTCATGTGTCATAAGCAGTAATTGAATAAAGGGATGAAAAATAGTGAAAAAGAAATACAAAAAGAGAGTAAAAATTGATGCACCCCAATGAAAAAGAACGTAGAAGCTTAAGTTTGGAGGTGCCTATATGAATTGATTCATGCTCTCAAAAAGAGAAAAATGGAATGATAGGTATGAACTGAAAAGAATACCAAAAAGAAAGACAAAATGGTTGAATGAGAAAAACGCTTATGGTACGTAAATTGAGCCTAAATGCCTACTTTTACCTATCCCTGCCTAAGCCTGCATTACAACCCTGAAAAGTCCTGAGGATCTCTAGTATGTATGTCTATGATTAGTGGAGAATAACAAGTACACAGGCCCGTAGACTAAATGAAATTGACATGCATAAGTTAGGTATTCATGCTTCCATTACTTATGATTGAAATGAATTTGCGAAATATTTGACTTGAAATTCTAGATTGCGAAATTCATGCTATATCTATTCCTACATATTATTTTCAACTGACGTTCATGTGTTTTTAAGTCTTTGTGCAGCTGCTTGATTTGAGTCTTTGAGTCTTTTATGTTTGTGTCTTTGTTTTTGTTTTGATCTTTACTCTAGGGCGAACAAAGGTTAAGTTTGAGGGTGTTAGGTGTATTGTGTATACGCCTTTTGAGTCATTTTAGTTGGTATTTTACTCATTTTCGTTGTGTTTAGTATAATAGTAGGTTTGTTTTTCATTCTTTTGAGTCACAGCGGCGCAAAAAGGCAAAATAGCAAAAATGAACGAGAAATGAGCATAAAAGGAGGTCCCGAGGCAGAAAAATGTTGAAAATTGATGACTCAAAAAAAGGCAAAGAAGCACCGCGGTGCCCAGTGTTGACACTCAATTTTGACCCTCCCGTCCAGACAGTAACTATAAAATTACACTAATTTTGCAAAATAATTTCTCATAAAATTTTATAATAAAATGCAACAATAAAAACATTAATACATGCATAAATAAGCAATTTAATAATGACACCGCGTCTTACGCAAAACTTTAAGCACTTAGAGTCTCGCGCCCGCATTTATTAATTTTAAGCCCTGTCATAATTCTTAAATAATAATAAATACATAAATAAATAATTTAGCAATGACATCATGTTAAATAGCATAGCCACATTTATTAATACGCAAAGCAATTTCGTAATAATTAAAGCATAAATTAAA
Organism: Przewalskia tangutica; assembly: GCA_029844215.1. Classification (NCBI taxonomy): domain Eukaryota; kingdom Viridiplantae; phylum Streptophyta; class Magnoliopsida; order Solanales; family Solanaceae; genus Przewalskia; species Przewalskia tangutica. Next base: position 9,282,643 of record CM056739.1, on the reverse strand, counting down.
TAACGATAAATAAATAAATAAGATTTTAAATAATAGCGTCGCAGTCCTTAAATGTCATATCTGCATATAGCATCTAAATAACTCAATTTTAATTTAACATCGCAAAATACGCATAATAAATAAGTTTTAATAACAGCATCGCATTATAAAAATTAAGCACTAATTAAATAGCACACTCGCATTTATTATTGTAATAATTTTAAAGCTTAGACTAATAAAACACCTAGGGTTGCATTTGTTAATTTAATTTACCATTAATTGATTAATAATACACTACCCAAATTAATTTTACCTAAAATTAACTCCTAAAACTAATACCCTAATTAATTAAAACCAGCCCACTCGCCCAGCCCATTGCCCAGCCCAACTATCCGCAAGCCCAACTCGCCCCAGGCCCCTTTATCCTATTCCTACCCACAGCCCTCTCGTTATCTTCTCCCTCACTAAAAAAGGACAGAACAAAAGGCTAAGGAACCCTAGCAGCCATTCACACCCCTTTGCACACCCACCATCGCCGCATACACCCCTCCCCTTCACCCGCGAATCTCGCCGGATTTTCAGGGTGGAAAATCCGGCATAACTAACCAAATCACGAAGATCTCCCTTTAACACCTCAATCATTTCCTTACCATAAAATCGAGAATCTTGCTAACAAATCGCTAAAGCCAGCAAGAAAATCAGTCCAAAATTGTCATAAAGACTTTCCCTAAATCGAAACCTAAATCAGGGCTATAAAAGGAGGTCGATCTGCACAAGAAAGGCATCCATGACTCAATCAGAAAACCAGTAGTAAACACAGTACAACACAACAATCCAGACCCTTCCTCACGGTCAAGCACATGCAAGACAGAAGGAAACCAAAGACCTTTCGAATCGGAAAAATCCAATGAGTGTCATAAAACATGGAAGGCATCGAGTCGTGGATTCAAAGACCAGAATTAGCGACTAAGAGCAAGAACAGAAGTTCGAAGCCCTTTTAATACTAGTCCAGGAATCAGCAAAAGCCCTGTCTTTTAAATTCGCATAGCAATACAACCCCGAGTGAATCGACGACTTGATACGCTGCCTCGGTTCGCTGCCTGGAGAAGGTAAAACCATTACCCTTTCAATCTTAATGTTGTTCAATATCAGTGTGTGAAATATGCCTCTCTGTGCGATTAGTTGAGTATGTGTTAAATCAATATTTGCAGCTGCTTATGCTTAGCGAATCACTGAACTTGCTTAGTTAATGTTAACTCTTATTGACACTCTCAATTGGGGTGTTAATGTGTGATTGTGTTGAGTGTATGGCTTAGATTTAAGTGGTATGACCTGTGGTGTATTAAGTCGACACATTGTCTAATGCTAGTCTCAACTAAATGAGATCCTGGATACTTGCCGATTATGTTAGAATAAGATAATACAGAATCATGTCTTATTTTGCTATTCTTCTTAATTGGTTCACCCTAGTAAGATGTTAGTATTTATAAGATATGATAGTCAAATTCGCTATATGGCTTATGATCTCCAAACCTTATTGTGTCCAAGTTATGGTGGCTCGTATGCGTTTACCTTGTATTTCTTGTCAAGTTCAGAACCCATATTGTGCTCATTTTATACCGGATCACAATATGTTGAGTTGTCTGCCTTTGGGTCTCTAATAATGGACCAAGCCAAGTAATCAATTGCATACTATATTTTGGCTCTGTTAGTGTACGCTTTGTTTTTTTTTCCTCCTTCTTTCTTTTATGTATATTAGCTTAGTGTCACATACAAATACGCTATGTACACATTCATATAAATTTATACTTTGTTAAGTAACCCGATTGACGTTCCTGTTTGAGATGATGCATATGGAGCCTCTGAATTTTATATGAGTTCATCTTAGGTCTGCTAACTGTTAAGTTTTAAACCAAGTAGCCATGCATCCCTATTGAAGTTTTGTCTTGCATATGTGCATCATGTTCCTTACTTTGAATCACATGTATAGATTAATCTTGTGCTGGCTTAAGTTTGATATGCTCACTTGTTGAAATCAGGGCTGAATGCATTAATGTGTATTTTTGGATAGGAAATGATTTGCATCATAACTTTTAGTTGAAAGAGGTAGACAAAAAAAAATCAATGTGCTTATTTGGCTTCTGTTAAAATGAACCAGTAGTCACGTTATAGCTTAAGTCTAAAAGACTTCAATGCCTAATATGACAATATCTTAGTGCTTGCTCCTAATCTTGTAATGGATGAGAATCCCTTCTCTGAACATCTGCAGTAATAAAACTGTGGATAAAGTGGCCTATTTTATATATATTGGGCCAACCTACTCCTTACTGCTGAAAATCATATGCTCGGGCCCACTACTTTTAATTTTCTTTCTGAAAATCTCATGCCTGATATGTCTTCACATCTGGATTTTCTGTCTGTCCAGGACTCAACACCTGGGTAAGACAACATTTTTTTGGGCTTTATATTTTGGACCTGCCATCTCGTTTGATTTTAGTAATTAAATCATAAGCATGTTTGAGTATGTAATCGTTCATTTGGTTTAACGTGTACTAATCCTTATCTTTCTTTTTGTTACATGAAATGCACCAGAGCAAAATGAAGAGTCTCATGGCGAGACTCATCACGAGCTACTTCAAATGGCAACCCGCATCTACATCCATCGAGTTCCCTCTTCGGCAATTCCTAGAAAAACAAATAGGACGGAGTCATCCGCTTCAATCTCTTACTCTCTTAACCTCCTTATCCCATTTTATTTGTTATTGTAATTTTATTATATGACTTTGTAATTAATAGGAAACCGAGAGCAATTAGCCTTTGAACACATAAGGGAGAAGGTAATTTAAACTTAGAAAATGAACTTCTACTTTATTTTTCTTTTAGGATTATTATGGTGTCTAAATTTTGCCAAAATAATCTAAATAAATTAACATGCATCATAAAATCAACACTTTATTTCTTACTAAATCCATAACAAATTTTCCCTTGAACTCTTATCTAACATTATATAGGAAATCTATTATGTAAATCATCCTAAGCATTGGGTAAATCATAACCAAAATTAATTAAGTAGATAAATGCATACATTGAGTCAATAAATCCATTCTGCATCACATTTTTTATATAAATAATATAAGGCATGCTTTAAACTTTATATGTGTTTTATAGCACTAATCTTATCAATCTTTATCAAAAAATACTTTTTTTTCTTAGCAATAATAATTAACCCTAGGTTTGGCAGGACAACCGCAAGTTAGCGGATCTTAGAGGGTGTCTAACCCCTTCCCTCTAGATTAATAAAGAACCCTTACCCGGAATCTCATTAAGTTTAGCAGACCATTAAAATGGAGTTAATGTTTACTTTAAACTAGTTAACATTTAGGTGTCCTAATTCACCCAATTAATTAGGTGGCGACTCCACGAACCCTTTAGCATTTAGCACCCTTTTACTTTTAAAATAACCCTTTTAAGCACTTTTAACATTTTAGCATTTATTTAACATTTATTTATTTTCTAACCTTTTTTATTAAGCAGGAGTTATTTAAAAAATGTCGCGGCCGAAAAAGGGCGCGACAGAATGGCGACTCCACTGGGGATTAAGGTTCTTAACCACAACAGACCTAGGGTTATTATTTGGCATTACTTTTTGCATTTAATTTTGTGTGCTGTATTTTGTTTTATTTATTTTAATGGCTACCTGCTTTACTGCTTTCCTTAAACTGACATTCCGCTCATATTTCTTCCACTCTGGAAAATTCACACAATCACACACTGCATGTGAGGTGCGCTTGGTGCATCAGCAAATTCTTCTTCAAAAACCCAAATTTAGGAGAGTTGGTAATATACGTGGAGTGTCTGGTCTAACCGGTGGCCGCGTAGCCTTCTCACTCGAGTTGTCCGCTCGGGAACCTTGCGTCTAGTAAAGCCAAATCTTAGAGACTTAAGATAGAGCTATACCACCCTTATTTTAGGGCATGCATGCATTTACCTTAGATGGATCGGTCCTTGGCATCGACACCACAATTAGGAAGACACCAAACTTGTCGACGGGTTTCTCAACCCAACGACCAACCAGCATAATATGTGTAGCGTGACAATGATAGACAAGTCCAAACCTAATCATGTCATGCTGAAATTGGAAAAAGTGCACCGTCATTTGGTCGCCATTTCCAACAGAAGCATTACAGTTGGACGACTTGGACAAATCCATCATAACCTCGCATATGTGACGTTTAGGCCTACCTCTGGCATAAAGGGGTCCCACGCATGTTAGAACTCGCTTGCAAATGTGACAATTTATGTGCAACATGTACTTGCTAAATGTTTTTACACTTTTGCAAAATCACGTGTTTTACACTAACGCAGTTTGCTACATTTTGTCTAAAAGGATTTATCATCTCCCCCAAAGGTCGATTTGTATTTGACTAAGCAATGACAGAGCATCGATATTTCACAAGTTCAAAGGCATGGTCCAGTGACATGACTGATTCAAGGGTATTTGAGCGAGCAGTGAACGTCTTGGTCCCTATAGCAAGCGATGGTGGAACTACGTCGACCTGATTCCCTTGGCGGATACGTAAGCGGCCTAAATCGACTTCGGTCACACCATTAGGAAACTTTCCCTTTGTTTTGAAAAAAAAAAAACGAGAATACACACCCACTTTAGGCCAAACGCCCTTCACATATTCAAAACTGGGACAGAGTAGGAAACCAGACAGGGGTTGCAAGTCCAAACAGGCCAGGCGCACAGATGTCAAGAAACAAAGCGACGAAGTCAAATACGAATCGACCACCCCCCAAACTCACAAAATTTTCTTTGAGCGCAGGTCCTTCATATTAGTAGAAGATACAACAAAAGTTCTTCATATTAGCAGAAGCAAAAAATACAGCAAAAGCAGAAAGAAACAACATAAGCAGAGAGGGGCACCGACAATCAACAGTCAGAATTCAAAAGTCCGCAACAAAGTATAGCGCATCATCTCGGGCATAAAGCACACAACAAAGGCATCATGGCAATTCGTCAGTTGTAACGTTTAGCATGTGCGTGCAAGGACAACGTCTCAGTATTCATCCGGCGTACCAGGGACGACATCTCTACCCACATAATTGTCTTTCTCATATATTTATCATTATGTTTTAACAGTTATACACTAACTTTTTCTCAAGCTTAGCTTGCAGGAGCATTTATTCTACGGGAAGCGGAAGAACATCGTCGAACGACGTTATCGGACAATAAGTCGAAACGACGCCAAGTCCGAAAATGACGCCAAGTCCGAAAACGACGCCAAGTTCGAAAACGACACCAAGTCCGAAAACGACGCCAAGTCCGAAACGACGCCAAATCCGAAAACGACGCCAAGTCCGAAAACGACGCCAAGTCCAAAAACGACGCCAAGTCCGAAAACGACGCCAAATCCGAAAACGACGCCAAGTCCGAAAACGACGCGAAGTCCGAAAACGACGCGAAGTCCGAAAACGACGCGAAGTCCGAAAACGACGTCAAGTCCGAAAACAACGACGTCAAGTCCGAAAACGACGCCAAGTCCGAAAACGACGCCAAGTCCACAACAAGTCCAAAACGACGACAAGTCCGAACGACGCCAAGTCGACGACAAGTCGAAAACGACGCAGTTCGGCGACAAGTCCAAAACGACAAGTCCAGACGCCATCATCAAAGATATCACATCTACGCGACGCGATTTCTCTGTTCTCAAAATTGCATTTTTCTCATTCATGCTTTATTATTCTGTCTTAGCAGTTATGCACTAACTCTTTCTTGAGCTTTAGTCTACAGGGGCAGTTGCAGCAAGGACAGCATATCTGCGTTCACAATCGCAACACGTCTGTGCAAGGACGAAAATCACAGCATTTGCAGTATCGCATCAACACAACATGCATCACATTTTTGCACGATAACATTGTCTACTTACAGTTACATTGCTTTTAAAATTATGCATCATCATTTTGTCTTAACAGTTATGCACTAACCGTTTGCTTAAGTCTTAGCATGCAGGAGCAGGAGCACAACGTGGATTTTCTCTTCTGACGGGGCAATTTGTTGGGGGGCCAACCTTCCCAACAAATGGCAGAAGCGGCTTCAAGAGTCGGTCCACTCGTTCCACATCACCATAAAACCCAGCATCATAAGTCGACACCGGTACACCCCATGTTCAAGCCAATTATTTTTTTTATTATTATTTTTTATTTTTTATCACCACATACCCAGTGTCGTCATAACTCGACACTGGGACAAATTTTGAGTCCGCGTTAGCCCGCCTTTGTGTTTTGACCATGGTAGCCCAGTGTCGTCATAACTCGACACTGGGACAAGTTTTGAGTCCGCGTTAGCCCGCCTTGGTGTTTTGACCATGGTAGCCCTGTGTCGTCATAACTCGACACTGGGACAAATTTTGAGTCCGCGTTAGCCCACCTTGGTGTTTTAACCATGGTAGCCCAGTGTCGTCATAACTCGACCCGACAAATTTTGAGTCGCGTCGGCCGCCGTGTTTTGACCATGGTAGCCCAGTGTCGTCATAACTCGACACTGGGGTAAATTTTGAGTCCGCGTTAGCCCACCTTGGTGTTTTGACCATGGTAGCCCAGTGTCGTCATAACTCGACACTGGGACAAATTTTGAGTCTGCGTTAGCCCGCCTTGGTATTTTAATCATGGTAGCCCAGTGTCGTCATAACTCGACACTGGGACAAATTTTGAGTCCGCGTTAGCCCACCTTGGTGTTTTGACTATGGTAGCCCAGTGTCGTCATAACTCGACACTGGGACAAATTTTGAGTCCGCGTTAGCCCGCCTTGGTGTTTTGACCATGGTAGCCCAGTGTCGTCATAACTCGACACTGTGACAGTTTTTAAGTCCGCGTCAGCCTTGCCTAATTGCCCAACATTTTTAATTCTGAGGATCGAGACAAAATTGGCTATGAGTCAACGTCTTTATCCGAAGATTCTTCCATCATCTCCATACAAAGAGGGACAACGGTTGACACCCAATTTTGACCCTCCCGTCCAGACAGTAACTATAAAATTACACTAATTTTGCAAAATAATTTCTCATAAATTTTTATAATAAAATGCAACAATAAAAACATTAATACATGCATAAATAAGCAATTTAATAATGACGCCGCGTCTTACGCAAAACTTTAAGCACTTAGAGTCTCGCGCCCGCATTTATTAATTTTAAGCCCTGTCATAATTCTTAAATAATAATAAATACATAAATAAATAATTTAGCAATGACATCATGTTAAATAGCATAGCCACATTTATTAATACGCAAAGCAATTTCGTAATAATTTAAAGCATAAATTAAATAACGATAAATAAATAAATAATATTTTAAATAATAGCGTCGCAGTCCTTAAATGTCATATCTGCATATAGCATCTAAATAACTCAATTTTAATTTAACATCGAAAAATACGCATAATAAATAAGTTTTAATAACAACATCGCATTATAAAAATTAAGCACTAATTAAATAGCACACTCGCATTTATTATTGTAATAATTTTAAAGCTTAGACTAATAAAACACCTAGGGTTGCATTTGTTAATTTAATTTACCATTAATTGATTAATAATACACTACCCAAATTAATTTTACCTAAAATTAACTCCTAAAACTAATACCCTAATTAATTAAAACCACCATTTCACTTGACCCATTGCCCCAACTATCCATGGCCCAACTCGCCCCAGGCCCCTTTATCCTATTCCTACCCACAGCCCTCTCGTTATCTTCTCCCTCACTAAAAAAGGACAGAACAAAAGGCTAAGGAACCCTAGCAGCCATTCACACCCCTTTACACACCCACCATCACCGCATACACCCCTCCCCTTCACCCGCAAATCTCGCCGGATTTTCAGGGTGGAAAATCCGGCATAACTAACCAAATCACGAAGATCTCCCTTTAACACCTCAATCATTTCCTTACCATAAAATTGAGAATCTTGCTAACAAATTGCTAAAGCCAGCAAGAAAATCAGTCCAAAATTGTCATAAAGACTTTCCCTAAATCGAAACCTAAATCAGGGCTATAAAAGGAGGTCGATCTGCACAAGAAAGGCATCCATGACTCAATCAGAAAACCAGTAGTAAACACAGTACAACACAGCAATCCAGACCCTTCCTCACGGTCAAGCACATGCAAGACAGAGAAGGGGGAAACCCAGCACCTTTCTGAATCCAGAAAAATCCAGTCGAGTGTCATAAAACATAGGGGAAGGCATCGGGAGTCAGGGATTCAGCACCCAGAAATTAGCAGCCTAAGAGCAAGAACAGAAGTTCGAAGCCCTTTTAATACTAGTCCAGAAATCAGCAAAAGCCCTGTCTTTTAAATTCGCATAGCAATACAACCCCGAGTGAATCGACGACTTGATACGCTGCCTCGGTTCGCTGCCTGGAGAAGGTAAAACCATTACCCTTTCAATCTTAATGTTGTTCAATATCGATTAGTGAAATATGCCTCTCTGTGCGATTAGTTGAGTATGTGTTAAATCAATATTTGCAGCTGCTTATGCTTAGCGAATCACTGAACTTGCTTAGTTAATGTTAACTCTTATTGACACTCTCAATTGGGGTGTTAATGTGTGATTGTGTTGAGTGTATGGCTTAGATTTAAGTGGTATGACCTGTGGTGTATTAAGTCGACACATTGTCTAATGCTAGTCTCAACTAAATGAGATCCTGGATACTTGCCGATTATGTTAGAATCAGATAATACGGAATCATGTCTTATTTTGCTATTCTTCTTAATTGGTTCACCCTAGTAAGATGTTAGTATTTATAAGATATGATAGTCAAATTCGCTATATGGCTTATGATCTCCAAACCTTATTGTGTCCAAGTTATGGTGGCTCGTATGCGCTTACCTTGTATTTCTTGTCAAGTTCAGAACCCATATTGTGCTCATTTTATACCAGGACTGTCAATATGTTGAGTTGTCTGCCTTTGGGTCTCTAATAATGGACCAAGCCAAGTAATCAATTGCATACTATATTTTGGCTCTGTTAGTGTACGCTTTGTTTTTTTTCCTCCTTCTTTCTTTTATGTATATTAGCTTAGTGTCACATACAAATACGCTATGTACACATTCATATAAATTTATACTTTGTTAAGTAACCCGATTGACGTTCCTGTTTGAGATGATGCATATGGAGCCTCTGAATTTTATATGAGTTCATCTTAGGTCTGCTAACTGTTAAGTTTTAAACCAAGTAGCCATGCATCCCTATTGAAGTTTTGTCTTGCATATGTGCATCATGTTCCTTACTTTGAATCACATGTATAGATTAATCTTGTGCTGGCTTAAGTTTGATATGCTCACTTGTTGAAATCAGGGCTGAATGCATTAATGTGTATTTTTGGCTAGGAAATGATTTGCATCATATCTTTTAGTTGAAAGAGGTAGACAAAAAAAAGTCAATGTGCTTATTTGGCTTCTGTTAAAATGAACCAGTAGTCACGTTATAGCTTAAGTCTAAAAGACTTCAATGCCTAATATGACAATATCTTAGTGCTTGCTCCTAATCTTGTAATAGATGAGAATCCCTTCTCTGAACATCTGCATTAATAAAACTGTGGATAAAGTGGCCTATTTTATATATATTGGGCCAACCTACTCCTTACTGCTGAAAATCATATGCTCGGGCCCACTTCTCTTAATTTTCTTTCTGAAAATCGCATGCCTGATATGTCTTCACATCTAGATTTTCTGTCTGTCCAGGACTCAACACCTGGGTAAGACAACATTTTTTTGGGCTTTATATTTTGGACCTGCCATCTCGTTTGATTTTAGTAATTAAATCATAAGCATGTTTGAGTATGTAATCGTTCATTTGGCTTAATGTGTACTAATCCTTATCTTTCTTTTTGTTACATGAAATGCACCAGAGCAAAATGAAGAGTCTCATGGCGAGACTCATCACGAGCTACTTCAAATGGCAACCCGCATCTACATCCATCGAGTTCCCTCTTCGGCAATTCCTAGAAAAACAAATAGGACGGAGTCATCCGCTTCAATCTCTTACTCTCTTAACCTCCTTATCCCATTTTATTTGTTATTGTAATTTTATTATATGACTTTGTAATTAATAGGAAACCAAGAGCAATTAGCCTTTGAACACATAAGGGGGAAGGTAATTTAAACTTAGAAAATGCACTTCTACTTTATTTTTCTTTTAGGATTATTATGATGTCTAAATTTTGCCAAAATAATCTAAATAAATTAACCTGCATCATAAAATCAACACTTTATTTCTTACTAAATCCATAACAAATTTTCCCTTGAACTCTTATCTAACATTATATAGAAAATCTATTATGTAAATCATCCTAAGCATTGGGTAAATCATAACCAAAATTAATTAAGTAGATAAATGCATACATTCAGTCAATAAATCCATTCTGCATCACATTTTTTATATAAATAATATAAGGCATGCTTTAAACTTTTTATGTGTTTTATAGCACTAATCTTATCAATCTTTATCAAAAAATACTTTTTTTTCTTAGCAATAATAATTAACCCTAGGTTTGGCAGGACAACCGCAAGTTAGCGGATCTTAGATGGTGCCTAACCCCTTCCCTCTAGATTAATAAAGAACCTTTACCCGGAATCTCATTAAGTTTAGCAGACCATTAAAATGGAGTTAATGTTTACTTTAAACTAGTTAACATTTAGGTGTCCTAATTCACCAAATTAATTAGGTGACGAATCTGCGAACCCTTTAGCCTTTAGCACCCTTTTACTTTTAAAATAACCCTTTTAAGCACTTTTAATATTTTAACATTCTTTTGCACTTTTAGCATTTTTATTATTTATTTTCTAACCTTTTTATTAAGCAGGGATTCACTAAAGAATAAAGTCGCGGTCGAAAAGGGGCGCGACACCGAGCGAATCTGGTGCTAAAAGATCGAGATCGCAGACTTTCGATCGGGTTCCATTCGCATGTAACCGCGGTGCCATTTGTACTGAGAGCTGCAGGACTTTCAGCACGCGCGTCTGACCTACTGAGGACAGCGGTCGAGGCCAATGCTATCAGATCCGAGTTAGAATTGGTCAATGACAGAAGGGTCCATAGGGCACGTATTTACAACATATTTAAGCCCTAGGGATTAGTTTAATGAAGGGAGATGGTCATTCTACAACACAAGAAAACACAAGGCATATTTGGAGCGAAAATTGGAGACTTTGTTCTACGTAATTTTCTTTCTTCCGTCTTTAATTCAGTTTATGTATGAATAATGTGTTAGTTCTTAGCGTGAATATGACTAGGAGCTAAACACTTTATTAGGGCTTCCCATATGAATCACTTGAAGCTTTTATTCATGAATTAATGCAGTAGTTTGATTTCTTCTTCGCTTGATTAAGATCTATTCAATATTTGGTATGAATGTTTGATAGTTAACTGACCATTAATTATCATAATCTATATGATTTCGAATCAAAAGCCGAGACGAGAGATTTGGATATGCTGTAATTTAATAGACATAGATTAAAATCGCGGACGAAAGTACCCCGATACTTGTGTAGCATTATAGGTTATTGCTCTTAATCCTCCTATGTGGTAAATTCTATCATAGAAATATAGAATGGTTCTGCACTGGGGTTGAGTGATTATATTTCTCTAACCGGAATATAAGACAGTTTAGTTAACCGCTATCTTAACAAAGAAGAAGAATTATTCTAGTTGCATTAAGGATTGAATAAAGTGGATAGTTGAGGATTTTGGAAGCCCTAATTCATTCATAACTGATTACACTTTATTAGTTTAAATCTTGCAAATATTCTAGTAGTTAAACAAAAAACTCAATCAAATATCGATTGGCAAATAGATAACATAAAATAGATGAACGGTACTTAAAAACCAGTCTCTGTGGATGATATTCGGTCTTACAGACTATATTACTTGTGAACGATGCGTACGCTTGCGTAAGCAGTCGAAATATCGCTAACATGGCGCCGCCAGTTAAGGGTTGCGGCGCTCTAGGTCCACTGAATCGAAAATCAGACGGATTTTTCTATATATACACTCATTGGAAAGGCCAAGGTTTAGCCAACTCTTGGCATGACCAATGTGACTTTTGATGAGTTCAATACAACCCATTTAAGTCATTCACATGGCTTGTGAATCACAATTTTGCACCTATAAATAGAGGCCTTAAAATCAGATTTAGATATCCATTCTAAAATTCTAAATCCTGAAATTATTGAGAGTCTTACTTCTTTTTCTAGCAATCTCTTGTTCTTGTTTCTTCTATAAGGATTCTCAAGTATTGACTTGTGCTTGAGAAAGTATTGTTGTTTTATCCTGGAAGGCTATTACCCACTTACCGTAAGTCATTATACACGGGGGTAATTTTTCTTTAAAGAGAGAGTGTCATCACTCGACTTGACAAATATTACACTAAACAATTTTTGTCTACCCTTTCAATTCTTCCATCCCTGCTTCACACCCATATTTTACTACAGTTATATGTGTCTCGATGTGTTGGGACTTTTGCCTAACACTACTTATGATGTGTCAGCGCGTGATCTACTTAAACATGTCGTATGATGCACTTTTTACGTCATGATTGATAGGGACACTTCCACTTAATCATACTCACGTTTCAATTTGTCTGAAGGTTAATCAATTTTGATAGTCAAACAATTTAATATTTGATTTAATTTTAAACATATATTCTTCGAGTATTTTATAATAAAATTTACATATTTGAAAACTACATAAAAAATACTATAAGTCTGCATAATTAATAATTCACAATATATGAAAAGAGTTGGAGAAAATCTTAGTCAATGAAAGATTTGTTTGATTTTCCAAACTGATCAACCTTACGGAGAAAGTAGCTATTACTAGAGCCGTTTGAGCATATAAATCTTTTGTTATACAGAATTCAAAATGAAGGAGATAGTGTAATATTGTAAACTACATGAAAAAATAGTATTATGAATCTGAACCTGAAGAGAGGTCTACAAAATTAACCTTTTTATTTATTAAATAAACTGTAAGTTGAGTGACTTAATAGTCACAAAAAATAGTTCAATAATTTTCATATGAAACACTGTAAGTTCGATGAACATATGAGGAATTAATTCAACTTTGAAACTTGTTGTTTTAGATATAAAATTTTGGTTAAAAGTAAATTGGAAATTTTAGTTACCAAATTTAGAAACGAATTATTTTTCTTGAACAAACTTGTATTGGATAAAATTCATATACTTCCAGTGGACGAATTATATGATGACACGTGGAAGCAGATGACAAAGCATATACATATCAGGAAGTGATGGTTATCAGACCAATCTTTATGGCCGATTATGTGGTCGGAGATTAAGGTCACAAAGGTTATCATTCTTTATAGCTCCTTATTATAGACATATATATTAGGATTAAAGAAGGCATGATTCATAGATCGTGTACCCCTCATCACAAGTACAATTAGAGTATCACATTTCATTATGAGGGCATCGAAAATATGATAATAAACAGGCATATTCAATACCTTCTTTATATTCGTTCTTGGTTCATCTTAGCAAAGCTTTGATAATAGGATCACCCGGAGAGATCGCCCGGAGACTTTAGCTCACAAGTTTCACCGAAGCTCACGCTATATACTTATAATATTATTTGCTTTATTTACAATAATCTTACTTGTTCTTGTTCAGTATCCTCTTACTTTGTTCATATTGATCTGTGTATCCATAACTGTCACGATCTAAATCGGATGGTCATGACGGACACCCGAATCTTACTTGTCGAGTACCATTAATCAAATATTTAACATCTAATCATAATTAATCATGGGCCCCGAGGGCCGTCACCCTACTAACACATAGAAATAATAAACTGGAACGCAGCTACGTAGAATCATACAAATAGAAGAATCCAACCTATGCATATATACATACTAAGGCCGACAAGGCCATACATGACTACTATACACAAGACATCTGTCTACAAGCCTCTAAAGAGTACGTGACATGGTAAGGTCGGGACAAGGCCCCGCCATATCCCTATGCATATAAAAAATATAGTACCATGATGACTGTCACTCTGGAACAAGTAGAGTGCTCTAATATCAGCTGAACTAACAACCTACTAGTGCAGACTGTCACCTTGTCTACCTGAGCCTGTAGTCATAAAACGCAGCATTCCCGACAAAAGAGACGTCAGTACGACTGATATATCATACTAGAGACCTGAAAGTAATATGAGACAAGAAATAATCAACTAGTAGAGAATGCCTCCAAGGGCCATAATATGCATAAATATCATGTCTGTGCAGAATGTCTCTGAGGGTCATAATATGCCTAAGTGTCATGCACAATGCGATCATACACACATACATATATATATATATATATATATATAATTTCCACATAGGCTAAAGGAATACGACGTTATATATAACGCTGTATTCCTTTAGCCTATGTGGAAATTCCATCATATCATATCGGCCTCTGTGGATATAATCATCCTCATATACCAGCGGATACGACGGTGTACGTATATAAAGTCGTATCCCTTTTTCCATCTCCTACATATATATAATTCATACCATATAGTAGTGTATATAACACATGTGAGTCAAGGGTAATACATGAATATAATGCATGAATTATACTAAGATATTCTGAGCTTATCGGAGTGACGTAATGTCACTTCACCTCCGATTAACATTGTTGACACCCAATTTTGACCCTCCCGTCCAGTCATTAGCTATGAAATTAGACTAATTTTGTAAAATAATTTTTTATGATTTTTTATAATAAAATGCAGCGATAAAACATAAATACATGCATAAATAAACAATTTAATAATGGCACCACGTTTTACGTAGAGTATTAAGTACTTAGAGTCCCGCGCCCGCATTAATTAATTTTAAGCCATGTCATGATTCTTAATTAATAATAAATACGTCAAATTAGCAGTGACGTCGCGCCAAGTAGCATAGTCGCATTTATTAATACGCAGAGCAATTTCATAACTCATTTTTAATAATAATGCACAATAATAAGATTTTAAATAATAGCGCCGCATTCTAAAATATTAAGCACTAATTAAATAGCACACCCGCATTTATTATTATCTAAACTTAGACTAATAAAGCACCTAAATAATTTAATCACAATTTATTAATCTGATTTACCACTAATTAATTTTACCTAAACTAACAATTAAAACTACCTAATACACTTAATACCCCTATTTTAATAGAACCAGCCCACTATCTACCAGCCCAACCCGCAAGGCCCAGTCCCTTTACTTTTCCTTATCGAACTTCACGCCCACTGGTCCACAAGCCCAGAAGCCCTGCGCCTTCATTTCCCAGCCCCATCGTCAATAGCCCTAAAAACAAAACAAAAGAAGAACAGAAAACCCTAGCAGCGAAATCGCCGCACCTCGTCCCCGTCGCCCCAGCCGAGATTCTCGCCTGAGAATCCGGCGAGGCACCTGCCAAACGTTTAACCAGCTCACCCCTTACCATCTCCAAGAAACACGAATCCCCCAGATTCCCTCAAATCTCCCAAATCGTTTTTAACTTACCATAATAACAAGGCATACCAAATCTTTCCTAAAATCGTCCACGAATCAGCCCTTAAAATGGTCCAGAATCAATACCAAATGGGTACGAAGTATTGACAAAAACCAGCCTTTAAGTCGAACCAAAATTAGAACCCAGGGAAGAGCTATAAAAGGAGCTAGTCCACACATGCAATCATCGGATCCTGGCAGGCAAAAACCTTTACACATTCTGAAATCTCTTCCCTAAAAAATGGCATTTTTGCAGTAAAACACTAACCAAGAACACCCTTGAACAGTCGAAAGACTCAAGCCATCATTTTTCATTCGCAAAACCTCTGAGCGGATCGACGACTTGATACGCTGCCTCGGTTCGCTGCCCGGAGAAGTCTCATTGCGAGACTCTTCACGAGCCACATCGTATGACCGCCGCACCTGTGTCCACTGCATTCCACCTCAGAATTCCCAAACAAAAAGGGGGACGAGACGACATTGTCACCCCCCTAAAAGCATCCTTTTGGCCTTTTAATCTCTTATGCCTTATATATATTTTGTTTGTTTATTTGTTGAAATTTAATTGCTTAACTTTGTAATTAATAGGATACTAACTCTATTAGTTGTAGCATAGATCGGGGGATAGTTTTAAACATAAGTCCACTTCCATTTACTTGCTCTAGGTCCTTTACATAGGTTTTTTTTAAAACTTTAAACCACTTTTATCTATACTTTTAGTCATATAATTAGGATATTGTGTCTTACTAACTTTTGAGCATAAAAAAAAAAAGAAACTATCTTTCTCATAAATCCTGCTACTAATATTCTATAATAAAAACTGTTTTCTTATTAGTAGTTATAAAATGAACACTTTGAATATCATGCCCCATATACATTCGCCTAATCAAAACTTGGAAGCGCATGTGTACTTTTACAAATCAATCTTATATTTTATAAACTATGTCGTTTAATTGTGTATTTTGCACTGCCCTTTTCTTCCCCGTCACGCTATAAATACATCATTAAGCATAACAGTTGTATGTATTTTAAATAGCACCCATCTCCATAAAAAAAAATAACTTATATGCATTTCTTATATCTTACAGCTCCCTTATATTGTCAAAATATGTATTTTATATATTTGCAAACATCATTTTTATTTAAATATTTTCAAAACATGCATTATTCTCTAACATAATAATTAACCCTAGGTTTGAACGGACAACCACAAGTTAGCGGATCCTTTAGGGTGCCTAACCCCTTCCCTTTAGGATAATAAAGAACTCTTACCCATAAACTCATTAAGTTTAGCAGACCATAAAATGGAGTTAACGTTGACTTAAACATAGTCGGCATTTAGGTGTCCTAATTCACCCAAAATAATTAGGTGGCGACTCCCTAGCAACCCTTTAGCATCTTTAACCATTTAGCACCTTTTAACACTTTAACATTCCTTTAAACAATTAGCATTTTTGTTATTTATTTTCTAACATTTTTATTTAAGCAGGAGGTTCGCTTTTAGAAATAAAAGTCGCGGCCGAAAAAGGGCGCGACAGAATGGCGACTCCACTGGGGATTTAAGGTTCTTAACCATAACAGACCTAGGGTTATTACTTGGCATTATTTTTGCATTTAATTTTTGTGTGCTGTATTTTGTTTTATTCATCTTGATTGCTATTTGCTTTACTGCTTTTCTTAAACTGGCATTCCGCTCATATTTCTTCCATTCTGGAAAATTCACACTATCACACACTCACGCTATTTGGTGTGCTTCGCGCACCCGCAAATTTCTTTCAAAAAATATCCAAATTTTTAGGAGAGTTGGCGCCTGCGCGGAGTTAGATCGGTTCGTCTGATCAGCCGCGTAGCCTTCTCACTCGAGTTGTCCGCTCGGGAACCTTGCATCTAGAAAAGCCAAATCTTAGAAACTTAAGATAGAGCTATACCACCCTTATTTTAGGGCATGCATGCATTTACCTTAGGTGGGTCGGTCCTTGGCATCGACACCACAATTAGAAAGACACCGAACTTGTCGACGGGTTTCTCAACCCAACGACCAACCATCATATTATGTGTAGCGTGACAATGATAGACAAATCCAAACCTAATCATGACATGCTGAAATTGGAAAAAGTGCACCGTCATTTGGTAGCCATTTCCAACGAAAGCATTACAGTTGGGCGGCTTGGACAAATCCATCATAACCTCGCATATTTGACGTTTAGGCCTACCTCTGGCATAAAGAGGTCCCAAACATATTAGAACACGCACTTGATTTGCAATTTGCTTATTAGTATATATTGCCTGCAACTTTTTGCATATTATACTAACTTGGTTTGCTTCATTTGTTAAAGGGTTATTTTCGCCTAGCTTATCCCCAAAGGTTGATTGATTCGCTGACTGGTAGAAGCACAATCATAAATGACTAATCCAGAGGCACCGGAACGAAACAACTTAGGACTCATCCCCGTTCCTGTCGAGGATGCAGAGGCGTTAGAAAGGAGAAACACCAATGATCAACACCTCGCCAAACTATTGCAGCAAATGGAAATCATGCGTCGAAATAGAAAGGCTCAAATATCACAAACCGTCTATTAGCTTGAATGTACCACTCCCGAGCAAGGGACAAATGCAATCGTGTCACGTGCCTCGAGCCTCCACTTCCCCAAAGCTCCCGCAGAGGCCGCAACATACCACCACACCAAAATGTCACTTGCGGTCAATTTGCAAACCGACCTCCAAAATGATCCGCTCACTACATACACATCTCACCTCCACCTACTTATATCTCCCACTCAACTCAAATTGCCAAGCCACCCAATACGAGCGGATGACACACAAACAATATGAGGATTAGCACATCCGATTGAAAGCCAACCATTTATTATGCATACATCCTCTCAAGAGACGGATCAATACAAGGAAATGGAGCGCGGACTCGAGCGTGATGAAAATATGGCAAAAGAAATCAGTAGCTTGAAAGAGGCATTCAAAAGCATTCAAATGAACAAAGGAGAAAGGTTTAGAATATGAAAACTTATGTATGCACCAGACGTTGAATTACCCGGGGTACAAGGTGCCCAAATTTGACATGTTCGATGGAAAGGGAATCCTCGAGCTCACCTAAGGTCATATTGCGATAAATTGATTGGAGTTGGTAAAAATCAAGCAATCATCATGAAGCTATTCATCGAGTCTAACCGAGGCGCTGGGTGACACATGCAAGACCCTCGAAAATGGGACGGTTGGAATGCCATGGCACAAGATTTCATGGATAGATTCGGGTTCAACACCGACATCATCCCGACGATTTTATCTTATGAAACTTGAAAAGAAATCCACGAAACTTTCGTGAATACGCGAGGTGGCGGTCGAAGCGTGAGTCCAACCTCCAATGGCAGAGAGCGAAATGACCACTTTGTTCGTGCAGTCGTTGAAAGACGCGACGTATTATGAAAGGATGATTAGTGTAATTGGGCGAAGTTTTGCAGAAGTCGTAAGAATGGGCGACTTCGTGGAAGAAGGCATTAAGACAGGCAGGATTACAAACCTGACAGCCCTACAAGCAACTAGCAGAGCAGTGCAGTCAAATTCCATCGAGGTACCTCCCGAGAGGAAGAGATCGATCACTCTATCACGGTCATTCGTGAGCATAGGCGAGCGCCTTCCAGTGTATCAAAGCCCACCGCCTTCTTACCATAACACTCAAAATCCACAGTCATATTATCAGCACTGCGCCACCCCATATCCTGTTTACCATACCCAACCAGCATACCCAAAATACTCACCACAATCACGAAACCGCACCCCAAACGGACCCAAACCCCGCATAGATCTTTGAGAAAGCCAACTGTAACCTATACACCTTTAGTGAACCCATAGCCCAAGTGTATGGGAAGTCAAAGCCGCAGAATACTCCATCCATTCCCTAAATACCCCGTGCCTACCTCCCAGGCACGATAAAACTAAACATCAGGCATACCACTCCGTGCAGGACACGACATCGAAAATTGCTATACACTCAAGGACAGAATAGAAGAGTTAATCGAAGAAGGAGTCATTCGGCTGAAATATGCTCCTCTCAATGCAAACAATAACCTTCTTCCGGGTTATGAAGATGCCCATGTGAACATGATAGCTGAAAAGGAAGAAGACAGTCTGGAAGGGACTATTACGCCAGCCCGTAAAGGGAAGAAAGTCGAATCATCAACCAACCGCCAGAGAAAAGGAGGTGCTCCTTGCCGGAGATTGTTTAACCATTGAATAAGTCATTCGTCTAGTTGTGTGCTGCAAGAGATGATCCTGCTGAAGACTCAGCCATCGAAGACACAGAGCAAGAAGAAGTGGACTCGTGCCCCTGCCTCGGCCCGCCGAGTCCTGAAATAGTTAGTTTAATATATTTTGCCCTTTATATGTAATAAATTGGAACTACGTTTGACCTGATTCCCTTGGTGGATACGTAGGCGGCCGTTTCGGCTTCGGTCCCACCTTTAGAAATTTTAATTTCACCCAAAAATTCGCTTGTAATGAACTACGTCATGACCTGATTCCCTCGTGGGGATACGTAGGCGGCCTAAATCGGCTTCGGTCACACCATTAGGAAACTTTCCCTTCGTTCGGAAAATAAATACACATAATAACCCCATTAAGACCCACTTTAGGCCAAACGCCCTTTGAATATTCAAAACTGGGACAAGGTAGGAAACCAGGCAGGGGTTATGAGTCCCAAACAAGACAGACATCCGAGCATCAAGAGTCTAAGGTCAACGCGAATCAACCGCCCCCCCCCCCCCAAACTCACAAAATTTTCTTTGAGCGCAGGTCCTTCATATCAGCAGAAGGTACAACAAAAGTTTCTTCATATTAGCAGAAGCAGAAAATACAGCAAAAGCAGAAAGAAGCAGCAGAGGCAGAGGATATGACAACAATCCAAAGCTCAAAATCCGCAGTAAAAGCAGCAAAAGCAGAGAGGGGCATCGACAATCAACAGTCAGAATTCAAAAGTCCGCAACAAAGTCTAAATCGGCTCGGGCATAAAGCACAACAAAGGCATCATGACAATTCGTCACAGAACGCTTAGCATGTCCGCAAGGACAACATCTCGATTCATCCGCGATCGTGACGACATCTCTACCCATAAAATTGCACTTCTCATATGTATTTATCGCTTTGTTTAAACATGTATACACTAACGCTTTCTCGCTTAGCTTGCGAGCATTTATTCTACGCGAGCAAAGAACATCGTCCAGACAACGACGTGATCAACATTATGTCCACGCAACGACGCCAAAGAAGAACACGCCCAGCAACGACGTTATCAAGACAAAGAAGTCCGAAACGACGCCATCATCCGGCATATCACATCTACACGGACGATTTTCTCTGCTCTCAAAATTACATTTTATCTTTAATGCTTTATTATTCTGTCTTAGCAGTTATGCACTAACCCTTTCTTGAGCTTTAGTCTACAGGAGCAGCAGCAACAAGTCCGAAAACGACGCCAAGTCCAAAAACGACGCCAAGTCCGAAAACGACGCCAAAGTCCGAAAACGACGCCGGTCAAACGACGCCGAGTCCGAAAACGACGCCCAGTCTGAAAACGACGCCAAGTCCGAAAACGACGCCAAGTCCGAAAACGACGCCATCATCAGCATATCACATCTACACAGGAGCAGCAGCAACAAGTCCGAAAACGACGCCAAGTCCGAAAACGACGCCAAGTCCGAAAACGACGACAAGTCCGAAAACGACGACAAGTCCGAAAACGACGACAAGTCCGAAAACGACGCCAAACGACGACAAGTCCGAAAACGACGCCATCATCAGCATATCACATCTACGCAGGGACGATTTCTCTGTTCTCAAAATTGCATTTTTCTCATTCATGCTTTATTATTCTGTCTTAGCAGTTATGCACTAACCCTTTCTTGAGCTTTAGTCTACAGGGACAGTTGCAGCAAGGACAACGTATCCGCATTCACAATCGCAACACGTCCGTGCAAGGGCGAAATCACAGCATTTGCAGCATCGCATCAACACAACAGGCATCGCATTTTTGCAGGATAACATTTTCTACTCACAGTCACATTACTTTCAAAATTATGCATCATCATTTTGCCTTAACAGTTATGCACTAACCGTTTGTTTAAGTCTTAGCATGCAGGAGCAGGAGCACAACGTGGATTTTCTCTTACAAATAACCGGCAATTTGTTGGGGCCAACCTTCCCGGAATGACGACCTCAGCGTCGGTCCACTCGTTCGCATCACCATAAAATCCAAAGACCATAAGCCATAGCAGACACCCGTGTTCAAGCCAGTTATTTTTTATTTTTTTGCTTTTTGCACCATAGCCCAGTGTCATCATAACTCGACACTGGACAAATTTTGAGTCCGCGTTAGCCCGCCTTGGTGTTTTGACCATGGTAGCCCAGTGTCATCATAACTCGACATCGACGCTTTTGAGTCCGCATTAGCCCGCCTGGTGTTTTGACCATGGTAGCCCGGTGTCGCCATAACTCGACACCGATGCCTTTGAATCCGCGTTAGCCCGCCTTGGTGTTTTGACCATGGTAGCCCAGTGTCGTCATAACTCGACACTGGGACTTTGAGTCCGCGTTAGCCCGCCCTGGTGTTTCGACCATGGTAACCCAGTGTCGTCATAACTCGACACTGGGACAGATTTTGATTTTTTGCGTCAGCCTTGTCTGCCTGCCCAACATTTTTTGCGATTCTGAGGGTCGAGACAAAATTGGCTATGAGTCAACGTCTTTGTCCGAAGATTCTTCCATCATCTCCATACAAAGAGGGACAGCTGTTGACACCCAATTTTGACCCTCCCGTCCAGTCATTAGCTATGAAATTAGACTAATTTTGTAAAATAATTTTTTATGATTTTTTATAATAAAATGCAGCGATAAAACATAAATACAGGCATAAATAAACAATTTAATAATGGCACCACGTTTTACGTAGAGTATTAAGTACTTAGAGTCCCGCGCCCGCATTAATTAATTTTAAGCCATGTCATGATTCTTAATTAATAATAAATACGTCAAATTAGCAGTGACGTCGCGCCAAGTAGCATAGTCGCATTTATTAATACGCAGAGCAATTTCATAACTCATTTTTAATAATAATGCACAATAATAAGATTTTAAATAATAGCGCCGCATTCTAAAATATTAAGCACTAATTAAATAGCACACCCGCATTTATTATTATCTAAACTTAGACTAATAAAGCACCTAAATAATTTAATCACAATTTATTAATCTGATTTACCACTAATTAATTTTACCTAAACTAACAATTAAAACTACCTAATACACTTAATACCCCTATTTTAATAGAACCAGCCCACTATCTACCAGCCCAACCCGCAAGGCCCAGTCCCTTTACTTTTCCTTATCGCAGTCACGCCCACCGCCCACAAGCCCGAAGCCTGCGCTTCATTTCCCAAATCATCACAATAGCCCTAAAAACAAAACAAAAGAAGCGAAAACCCTAGCAAATAATCGCGCACCTCGTCCCCGCCCAGTAGAGATTCTCGCTGAGAATCCGTGAGGCACTCCGCCAAACGCGTTTAACCAATTTCACCCTTACCATCTCCAAGAAACACGAATCCCCCAGATTCCCTCAAATCTCCCAAATCGTTTTTAACTTACCATAATAACAAGGCATACCAAATCTTTCCTAAAATCGTCCACGAATCAGCCCTTAAAATGGTCCAGAATCAATACCAAATGGGTACGAAGTATTGACAAAAACCAGCCTTTAAGTCGAACCAAAATTAGAACCCAGGGAAGAGCTATAAAAGGAGCTAGTCCACATGCAATCATCGGATCTGGCGGCAAAAACCTTTACACATTCTCAAATCTCTTCCTCAAAATGGCATTTTTGCAGTAAAACACTAACCAAGAACACCCTTGAACAGTCGAAAGACTCAAGCCATCATTTTTCATTCGCAAAACCTCCGAGCGGATCGACGACTTGATACGCTGCCTCGGTTCGCTGCCCGGAGAAGTCTCATTGCGAGACTCTTCACGAGCCACATTGCATGACCGCCGCACCTGTGTCCACTGCATTCCACCTCAGAATTCCCAAACAAAAAGGGGGACGAGACGACATTGTCACCCCCCTAAAAGCATCCTTTTGGCCTTTTAATCTCTTATGCCTTATATATATTTTGTTTGTTTATTTGTTGAAATTTAATTGCTTAACTTTGTAATTAATAGGATACTAACTCTATTAGTTGTAGCATAGATCGGGGGATAGTTTTAAACATAAGTCCACTTCTATTTACTTGCTCTAGGTCCTTTACATAGGTTTTTTTTAAAACTTTAAACCACTTTTATCTATACTTTTAGTCATATAATTAGGATATTATGTATTACTAACTTTTGAGCATAAAAAAAAAAGAAACTATCTTTCTCATAAACCCTGCTACTAATATTCTATAATAAAAACTGTTTTCTTATTAGTAGTTATAAAATGAACACTTTGAATATCATGCCCCATATACATTCGCCTAATCAAAACTTGGAAGCGCATGTGTACTTTTACAAATCAATCTTATATTTTATAAACTATGTCGTTTAATTGTGTATTTTGCACTGCCCTTTTCTTCCCCGTCACGCTATAAATACATCATTAAGCATAACAGTTGTATGTATTTTAAATAGCACCCATCTCCATAAAAAAAAAACTTATATGCATTTCTTATATCTTACAGCTCCCTTATATTGTCAAAATATGTATTTTATATATTTGCAAACATCATTTTTATTTAAATATTTTCAAAACATGCATTATTCTCTAACATAATAATTAACCCTAGGTTTGAACGGACAACCGCAAGTTAGCGGATCCTTTAGGGTGTCTAACCCCTTCCCTTTAGGATAATAAAGAACTCTTACCCAGAAACTCATTAAGTTTAGCAGACCATAAAATGGAGTTAACGTTGACTTAAACATAGTCGGCATTTAGGTGTCCTAATTCACCCAAAATAATTAGGTGGCGACTCCCTAGCAACCCTTTAGCATCTTTAACCATTTAGCACCTTTTAACACTTTAACATTCCTTTAAACAATTAGCATTTTTGTTATTTATTTTCTAACATTTTTATTTAAGCAGGAGGTTCGCTTTTAGAAATAAAAGTCGCGGCCGAAAAAGGGCGCGACAAACATTATGAATATTAATATCTTTCCCATATACATCAATAGGAATTTAGGAACATATTTAGATAAGCTTTGAAAATAGGAATGAATAACATGAACATCTTTAACTACTAAAAGTAGAATTATTTATGAGACAGTATAACGTTTACGTTTTTTAATTAGAACATACCAAAAGAAAAAAGATTATCTTAACATACCTTCGTCGATCCGTTGACAATAAAACCCAAATAATCCATATAGCATCTAACCTTAAACACGAATGAATCAGCCCGCAAATTGAATTCAATATGACTTAGAGACCATGATTTGCTTTGTTGCTGCTAACATTCATTATTGTCAAATGAAAATTACTATTTTGCCGCCTAATACAACTCAAAAGTCATGTTGCTTTACTGCTACAAATATGCTGCACGTATTATTTCCTTTTTTTTTTGTTATCCAAAAGTGTCAATAAGATATATACTTTACAATTTGGTGTCTTAACACGTGTCTTACTAAGAGCAACCCCTTGACACCTGAGCCTAAATGTGTCATTCCTACTATATGATATATCTATATGTGGTACTTTCTGCCCACTAGTTCAAGCCACGTAGATTTCACTAATTACTCTTAAGAATTAACTTTATGTGTTCTATTATGATTCCGCACTTAAACCAATTACACACATGATCTCAATTTACATAAATAATAAATATTTTTTGACACACTCATATACTCTTTATCATGATCATGAAATATGATACCAGTCCGTAACCTTTTTTAGGACACACAATATTATTTGTACTCACCGTCATCACACTTTTAAGTCTGAATCATTTTGGGACTTCATCTTATTATACGACGAGCCCTTTATTTACATGCTTGAATATTACCAAAATTCTCCGGAACTCGGTCTACTTTCATATGTCTAGCTGCTCAAACCATCCCATAAAAGTACGACGTGTTACATCTTTTCCCCCTTAGAAACATCGTCCTCGAATGTTGAAGTTTCTATGTCTAGCTTTCTCATGATCACACTTGTCCTCATACAAACATCATTTACATCAGACCAACCAATGACTACTACTTCCATTCCAATATTCTATTCTTTTGATTTAGGCCTAGGTAATTCACTATAGTCTCGCTTAATATCCATGAACGGGGTTCCTTCTTGGCTCTCAACGCGATTTATCTCTTGTCATTTCATATACCCTTAATCCTTAACCTACCCTGAACCAGCCACTCTAGTCGCCTCTAGGCTCCTCGTCTAGATTGTCAGCTATCTTTGTCCCCGTTGTGATTACAAAAAATATTATTATAGTTCTTCCATAAGGAATTAAACAATACATCTAACGTACCTTTAACCAGTCAACTCAACATAAGGTGATTCCGGGTTTTTTGAATATAAGGTCACAAGGGTTCGAATCATGTATTAACTATATATTGGTGAAATGTCATATTGTATTAGCCTGCTTGAAAAGTGTTGTGGTCCTGTTACTTCACTCTGGTCTCTTCTTTACAATCTCGAACCATTGCTACTAGAATATCATTCATTCCCTTATAACTGTTAGCGATATTTCGAATGTTCACGCAAGCGCACGCATCGTTCACAAGTAATATATTCTAGTAAGACCGAATATCGTCCTCACAGACTGGTTTCAAATTACCGTTCATCTATTTTATGTTATCTATTTGGCAATCGATAATTGAGTTTGGTTTTGGGTTAACTACTAGAATAATTGCAAGAATTAATTAAACTATTTATGTTGTAATTGACACGCTTAATGCAAGTGCACGTATCGTGACAAGTAATATAGTCTAGGTAAGACCGAATATCGTCCTCAGTGACTGGTTCAAGTACCGATTATCTATGCTTTAGTTTCTATTTGGTTAACGTTAATTGAGTTGGAATTCTAAACTAATAATGCAGGAAATAAACTAATTATGAAAATACTTTGATTTAAATCAGTTATGATGGAGAATTAGGGCTTCCAAGATCATCAACTATCCACTCTATTCAATCTTTAATACAATTAGACTAACTTCTTCTTCTACGTTAAGATAGCAGGTTAACTAGATCGTTTTATACTCCTGTTAAGGTAATATAAACACTCAACCCCAATGGAGAACCCTTATACCTTTCGGTGATAAGATTGAATATAAAGGAGGATTAAGAACAATAACCTATTAAGCTACACAAGTATCGGAGTACTTTCGCCCACGATTTAAACCTATGTTTATTCAACTTTAGCATATTCACAATCCCCCCTTTCGGCTTTCAATTAGAAATCATATAGATTATGATAATTAGTGATCAATTAATTATCAAGCAATCAAAACAACTATTGAATAAATCTAAAATAAGTGAAGAAGAAATCAACTAATGTATTAATTCATGAATAAGAGTTTCAAGAGAATCACAAGGAAATCCCTAACAAAGTAATTAGCTCATAGTCATAGTCACGCTAAGAACTAATATAATCTCCATACATGAACTGAAATAAACAAAGCAAAAAGAAAGAAAAGAAAAATACTCAAGAACAAGTCTCCAAGCCTTCTAGCATCCAAGGATTGTGTTGTGGAATATTTTTAAGATGGAATGAAATGGTGGATGGAGAATGGAATTGTCAAGTGTGGGATGAAATGTAGGATGGTGGATGGAATGGGTGATGGATGAATTCTTCTAATGATGTAGAGACTATTTATAGCCCAAGAATCCTTTAGGTAAAGGGTTAGGGATTATGTAGGTAGGAAAGGTTATGGAATCCTTTTAGGTAAAGGGTTTAGGAAAAGTTATGGAATCCTGTAGGTAGGAAAAGTTATCCCTTTTGGACCCTGAAAATGTGTCAAATTCGGCCCAAAACTCAGAATTCCCGCGTCGGCGCCGTGGCCCTGCAGTCGGCGCCGCGATGCCCAAACTTCTGCGACGCCACGAACTTCCAGTAGCCGCTGGCCTGCAGCGCGCCAGCGAGGCGTTCTGGCGGATTTTAAACCGTCGTCCGATTTTCATCGAACCGTCGATCTTGTCTATATTTCCCGGGACTTCTTAGACTTCATTTATTGGCCCCTTTTAGTGTGCAATTCCATCTAATTTATGCTCATTTCATCTCCTTTTTGTCATTTCTTCATTTCTGACCGCTGTGACACAAAAGAAAGGAAAACGACCCTAATACTATACTAAACATAAATGAAATGAGTAAAATACTAACTAAAAATGACTCAAAAGGTGTATATAAAATACACCGATCAAACACCCCCAAACTTAACCTTTGCTCGCCCTCGAGCAAAGATAAAAAATATAAACAAAGACACGAAAGAAAATAAAATGACTCAAAGACACTGATCATTTTGCTGCACAATTGTCACTTAGAAAAGCATGAAGGTTAGTAGGATAATATGTAGGAACATATAACATGGATTTTTAGCATTCTAAACACTCAAGTCAGATATTTTGCAAATTCAATTTAATCATGCTCAATGGAAGTAAGAATACCTAACTATGCATGTCAATTTTAAAATCTTATGGCATGTTTACTTGTTATTCTCCACTAATCATGGATACACATATTAGAGATCTTCAGGGCTTTTCAGGGTTGTAATGTAGGCTTAGGCAGGGGTAGGTAAAAATAGGCATTTAGGCTCAATTTACGTACCATAAGATCTTTTGCTTTAAATTCTTTCCTTTTCTTTTGATTCTCTTTTTAACCTCATACCTATCTTTCCCCTCTTTTGTTTTGAGAGAATGAAGTGTCTGATGATTAGTAAGCACCCCAAACTCAGGCTTTTGCCTATTTATTAATACTTTTTCATTGGGGTGCATCAAAATTGTTCATTATCTTTTGTCTCTTTTTCAACACTTTAGATTCCAAACAACTCAATTTTTCCACTTATGGCACAAATATGAAATTTTAGGGTGTCAAAGAAAAGTCTTATTTTTAGGCTCAAAAGGGCTGACTAGGGATATAATTTGACTGTCAGGGATAGGCAAAGAATGGTAAGAAAGGGCTAACAAAGAAATGTCTGAGTCATCTCCCTAACATGCATATCCTAACTATTTCGCCTCAAATAACAAGCAAGCAGACACATAGGTTTAATCATTAACAATGCACAAATCAAGCAAGATACCCCAAATAGTCCGATTTCATGAATTTTTGGCATATCTAACCTAAGTGTTCAGATGGTTGCTTCTAATTCCATTACATTATTCTACTTTACTTCACTAGCCGTTTCAAGTAACTACATCATGCATGATCTTAAAAAAAAAATTATGACTCAAACAAAATACTCAAAAATACCAAAACAAATCAAATAGACTCAAAAACAATAAAACATCCCCCCAAATTTAAATCACACATTGTCCCCAATGTGTGCAAGACTCAAAAAAAAAATAGGGACAACTTATTGACACAACACAGCGGTCATAACGGAGGTCTGGGAGGAAAAATTCTGGAATTTACACGGAATATGGCTCTGAAGTTCGCGCACACGCTGATTACAGCGCCATGCAGCGGCGATTTTTTCTTTTTTCAGTGTTTTTGCTCCTTTTTCTGTTCGGGATCTGCTCCTAGTCCACCTGTCATCCAACAACAAAAAACAAGAACCCAAGACCGTCAGACTGTTCAAGACAAAATAAAACAAACTAAAGACAGAAATTAAAATAACATAATTAAAAACATTGGGTTGCCTCCCAACAAGCGCTGTCTTTAACGTCTTTTAGCCGGACGCAATTAACCTTTACGAGTGCCCATTGGATCCTTCTGCGAACTGCTTGCAATCCGCATAGTTATTGTTGCAGGTCTCACTTCAACTACAACAATTGCTTCAAACGAGGGCCTCAGATATACGATTATCCCCCAAGTAAACAAGGCAGACTTGTCTTCTAGACTCTCTATAATGTAGGGATCAGTGAAATTCCCTACATATCTCAACTCTAGGGGGTGCCCTTGACGGTATGGACTTTCTATTTGGGGATCAACAGTGACAGCTAGTGGTGTTTCTTCTGCAATAGGTACAAGAAAAAGATTTTCCAAGGAATCCAAAAAGATAAATGATTGGATCTCAGTAACCTTTTCATTCTCTACACCAATTATCTCTCCAAATTCCTCACTAGCTGGGTGTGGTTCAGGCTCCTCAATTTGCTTACCACCTCTCATAATGATGTCGTTAGGCATATTTTCTTGAAGTGTACTGCTCATCCTATCCATTAGTTGTCCTATTTGTGTCTCCAAATTTCTGAGGGACACTCTTGTCTCATCCATAAACTGAGCCTGGAACTTGGTGAGCCTGAGTATGTCTGCCTGCAACTCATCTAGATCTTCCTCTAGAACCTGTGGGTTAAGCTGCTGTTGATGACTCCACTGTCTCTGATAGTAGTAGTCCATGTGTCTTGATTTTTTTTTCCGAATTTAACCTGCAAAATAAGAAAAACAACAAAAGGTGATAAAAAGATGCCCGCAGAACAAGTTAGAAACTTTTTCTTGGAGCAACCAAATTAGAAATAAGAATAGATAAATCGATATTGAAAGTACGCCAATCCCCGGCAACGGCGCCAAAAACTTGATGTGCGATTTATACACACGCTTAACGCAAGTGCACGTATCGTGACAAGTAATATAGTCTAGGTAAGACCGAATATCGTCCTGCGGGACTGGTTTTCAAGTACCGATTATCTATGTTTTAGTTTCTATTTGGTTAACGTTAATTTAGTTGGAATTCTAAACTAATAATGCAGGAAATAAACTAATTATGAAAATACTTTGATTTAAATCAGTTATGATGGAGAATTAGGGCTTCCAAGATCATCAACTATCCACTCTATTCAGTCCTTAATACAATTAGACTAACTTCTTCTTCTACGTTAAGATAGCAGGTTAACTAGACCGTTTTATACTCCTGTTAAGGTAATATAAACACTCAACCCCAATGGAGAACCCTTCTACCTTTCGGTGATAAGATTGACTACAAAGGAGGATTAAGAACAATAACCTATTAAGCTACACAAGTATCGGGATACCTTCGTCCACGATTTAAACCTATGTTTATTCAACTATAGCATATTCACAATCTCCCCTTTCGGCTTTCGATTAGAAATCATATAGATTATGATAATTAGTGATCAATTAACTATCAAGCAATCAAAAAAACTATTGAATAAATCTTAAATAAGTGAAGAAGAAATCAACTAATGTATCAATTCATGAATAAGAGTTTCAAGAGAATCACAAGGAAATCCCTAACAAAGTAATTAGCTCCTAGCCATAGTCACGCTAAGAACTAATATAATCTCCATACATGAACTAAAATAAACAAAGCAAAAAGAAAGAAAAGAAAAATACTCAAGAACAAGTCTCCAAGCCTTCTAGCATCCAAGGATTGTGTTTTGGAATATTTACAAGATGGAATGGAATGAAATGGTGGATGGAATGGGTGATGGATAAATTCTTCTAATGATGTAGAGACTATTTATAGCCCAAGAATCCTTTAGGTAAAGGGTTAGAGATTATGTAGGTAGGAAAGGTTATGAAATCCTTTTAGGTAAAGGGTTTAGGAAAAGTTATGGAATCCTGTAGGTAGGAATAGTTATCCCTTTTGGACCCTGAAAATGTGTCAAATTCGGCCCAAAACTCAGAATTCCCGCATCGGCGCCGCGACCCTGCAGTCGGCGCCGCGGCGCCCAAACTTCTGCGACCTTCTGAACTTCCAGCGCCACGGCGCTTCAGCGTAGCTGAGGCGTTCTGGCGGATTTTAAGCCGTCGTCGATTTTCATCGAGCCGTCGATCTTGTCTATATTTCCCGGGACTTCTTAGACTTCATTTATTGGCCCATTTTAGTGTGCAATTTCATCTCATTTATGCTCATTTCATCTCCTTTTTGTCATTTCTCCATTTCTGACCGCTGTGACACAAAAGAAAGGAAAACGACCCTAATACTATACTAAACATAAATGAAATGAGTAAAATACTAACTAAAAATGACTCAAAAGGTGTATATATAATACACCGATCAGTAATCAGTTATGAATGAATTAGGGCTTCCAAAATCCTCGACTATCCACTCTATTTCATCCTTAATGCAACTAGAATAACGTCTTCTTCTACGTTAAGATAGCGGTTAACTTAACTGTCTTATATTCCGGTTAGGACATATAATCACTCAACCCCAGTGCAACCCTTCTATATTTCTATGATAGGATTTACCACATAGGAGGATTAAGAACAGTAACCTATAATGCTACACAAGTATCGGGGTACTGTCGTCCGCGATTTTAACTTATGTCTAGTCTATTACATCATATCCAAATCTCTCCTCTCGGTTCTTGATTCAAAATAATATATATTATGATAATTAGTGATCAATTAATTATCAAGCATTCATACTAATTATTGACTAAATTTTAATCAAGTGAAGAAGAAATCAAACTACTGCATTAATTCATGAATAGAAGTTTCAAGCGATTCATAAGGAAAGCCCTAATAAAATGTTTAACTCTTAGTCATAGTCACGCTAAGAACTAACACAAAATCCATACATAAACTGAATTAAAAACGAAAGAAAAGAAATTACTGCGAACTAAGTCTCCAATTGTAGCCTCCCTTGTTGTCTTGTGTTGTGCTATGTTGTAGAATGAACCCCCCCTTCTCAAAGAATAATCCCTAGGACTTTTGTATCTATCAAATTTCGTGCCCTATAGACCAATTTTTCCTTTGCCAATTAAAACTCGAAACTGGATTTTTCTGTCGCGCATGACCTGCGATCGTGACTTCCGACTTTGTTCTGTCTTCATTTTCTGTCCTTTCCTGCCTTAGATTCCTCCTTTTATGCTCTTTTTTCATTCATTTTTGCCATTTTGCCATTTTAGACCGCTGTGACTCAAAAGAAATAATAACAAGCCTAATACTATACTAAACATAACAAAAACGAGTAAAATACTAATTAAAAATGACTCAAAAAGGGCATATAAAATATGCCTAACAAACCCCCAAACTTGAACTTTGCTCGCCCTCGAGCAAAGAACAAAACAAAA
This sequence comes from Przewalskia tangutica, assembly GCA_029844215.1. Classification (NCBI taxonomy): domain Eukaryota; kingdom Viridiplantae; phylum Streptophyta; class Magnoliopsida; order Solanales; family Solanaceae; genus Przewalskia; species Przewalskia tangutica. Next base: position 9,249,948 of record CM056739.1, on the reverse strand, counting down.
TAAAGAAACAAAAATCAAAAGACTCAAAGACTCAGGTCAAGAAGTTGCACAATGTCACTTAGAAACATATGAACGTTAGTTAGGATAATATGCAGGAATAGATGTAGCATGCATTTAACAATCTATAATTTCAAGTTAGATATTTCGCAGATTCATTTCAGTCACAAATCTCTGGAAGCATGAATACCTAACCTATGCATGTCAGTTTTATTTCATTTTTCTCAAAGTAATATAGCCCTTCACTTGTTATTCTCCACTAATCATGGACATACATACTAGGGATCATCAGGACTTTTCAAAGTTGTAATGTAGACTTAGGCAGGGGTAGGTAAAAATAGGCATTTAGGCTCAATTATGTACCATAAGCGCTTTTTATTCAACTTTTTTCTCCTTCTTTGCGGTATTCTTTTTAGTTCATACCCATTAATCTCCTTTCTCTTTTTGTTGAGATCATAACACACATTCACATCGGCACCCCCAAACTTAAGTTTTTCCATATTTTAATTTGGGGTGCATAATTTTCACTCTCTTTTTGTATTTCTTTTTCACTCTTTTTTCATCTCTATCATCAATTATTGCTTATGGCACATAAGAGAATCTGGGGTGTCAAAGAAATAGTTTTTTATTTTAGGCTCAACGGGGCTGACTAGGGATACATTTAAGTGCAAAGTGGGAAATGACTGGTAAGAAGGGCTATCAAAGAAATGCTTGAGTCCTCCCCCTAAAATGTACATCCTAATTATTTCACCTCAAATAACAAGCACGCAGGACATTTTTCGCAATTGACATACACAAGCTAAGCACAAAATATTTCAACTAATCAGATTTTCATGAATCTTTGACATATTTAACTTAAGCACACATATTTTTGCATATCATTCCATTACGTTATCCTACTTAATTCACTAGGCGTTTCAAGCAACTACATCATGCATGATTATAAAAAAAATTGACTTACAAAAACAGAAAAACAAACAAAAGACTCAAAAATAGACACAAAAATAAAATAAAATAAGAACTCGCCCAAACTTAAACTACACATTGTCCCAAATGTGTAAGACCCAATAAATAAAAGGGATGACTTACAGACATAAGCGGTTCAAAATGGCGGTGGCGGCGGCGGATACTGCATTGACCATTGGTTGAAAATGGTGCTTAAATTATCAACGCGCTGGGTCAGGTCCTGATGCTCTTGCATCATCTGCTGCTGATTTTGCACCATCTGCTCCTGGTGTTGCATCATGCTCTCATGGTTTCACAGCATCTGTTGTTGATTTAGGTGCATATGCTCCATGATTAGCACTGGAGGTTCCAAGGCTAAAAGAGGTTGGTGGCTTCTTTGCCCTGGCTCATAATGTGTTACTGCCTCAGGCTCTGGCTCCTCTTGCTCCATTGCAGCTGCGCCTGCTCCACCCACTTCTCGACCTCGTCTCCTATCCCCTGGGTTCACAGGGTCTGAGTACGCATGGACTAGACTGTATGTAATGGGCGGCAGAGTCTTCTCAAGAATGTCTGTGGCGAATGTTGGGACTCTGTGCCTAGCACATAGTGCAGTGATGAAAGAACCATGTCCCAACCCGCCAGTGTTAGTCAATTTATTGATGTCCCCGATACTCTGCGCTATCTCCATTCCAATGTCAATAGTCAGGCCCCTCATGATGCCAAAGATGAGTTTGATTATGTCTGTCGGTACGTTAGTGAAATGAGTCGATGGAATCAAGCGTGCACTTACGAAATATAGCCAATACTTGGCTACTCTATTGAACTGGCACCTGGCAAGTCCTCTAACCTCGCTGCCGGAATAACGAAACTGTGCGCCTAGATAACATAGGGCTTTCGCAACTGTCTCCCAGTGTATGTGGTTTGCATTCCTAGACCAGGTTCTGAAATGGGTCGGATAGTTGCCCTGATCTCCAATATTAGTTGTCCCAAACATAACATTCACTGCTTCAGCACTAACTGGGACATGACGCCCTCTTACAAAGCATCTCTCATTGCTTTGTTCTGGGTAGTTGGCGTAGAATTATCTCACCAAGCTGACATTATATTTTGGAATAGCTTTATTATCGACAAACCTCTCCCACCCATTAGCTTCAATCACAGCTCTAGTGGGCTCATAAACATCATCCTCATCGAGTGGTTCGGCTTGATAATCCATTCCTCGCTCTTGTATTACTGCCCTACTACTTATTCTGTTGTACCGATCCTCCGCATTCTGGTTGGTGAATCGAATAACATCATGATCTTGGACTGATGAAGATGAGATAGTTCGGGCGGTTCTTTTCCTTGAAGTCATTATTGAAAGTTGTTGGAATATTTTCAGCAGCGTTTCCTTTGTTTCTTTGAGATTTTCCAACAATTTTCACTCCATACCGCAATAATAACCAAACAGCACTAAACCATAACATAAATACACCACAATACACCACAAACCACACACTACACAGCAACACACGCAATAAAAACACACAACCCACCAACGCGCTATAACCCACACTAAAGTTCACACCAAATTACCCACAAATCACAATCCCAAGTTGCTAGCAACAACCCAAGGGTAAGGTTCCAATTAGTTACCTTTTTGACGAATCTTGTCGAAATTGCCCTAGCCCAAGTGAGTTGAATGATTGTGGAGAAGGTTGGAAGGTTTTGGTGGTGATAGTGTGTTTGATTTGGAAGAATTTAATGGAGTTTGTGGAAGATTCTTGTGTGTGGGAGAGAGGATGTTTGGTATTTTAAGAGAGGGGAAGGTTTATGTTTGATTGTGGGAGAATATTGGGGATTTAGATATTTATATTTTGAAAACCCGTCCCGGCGCTACGGCCCTGCAGACCGGCGTCGCGGCGCCCAAACTCCTGCACTCCTCTGATAAATCGACGCCGCGGCCCTGCACCGATTTTATTCCTTCCATATTCTTTCGTGATTCGTGTCCCATTCCTTCACCTGTCATCACAACACCAGAAAAATTCCACAAGTGAGACTGTTCAAACAAAACTAAATTGCATAAATTAAACCTTGAGTTGCCTCCCAAGTAGCACTGTCTTTAACGTCTTGTAGCTGGACGCAACTTCCTTATCAAAAATCATTGGGGTAATTTAACCCCACAACCTATCCATTTCAAAATCATCCTCCTCTTTCGTACTCTGTTTTTCTTTTTCACAAGAGAGGGCTCAGTAAGACTTACCTGTTCGACGGTTTCCATGGCATCAATCTTTGTTTCAGCATTCTTGCTGATCTGTAGGTTCACCGCTGTAGGAATGATCTCCTTAGCTTTAGCATGTACTGGTTGAACTGCGATGTCAGCTGTGCTGAATATGAAACACTTGTTGATGGCTTGGGATTCAATAGTGGATTTGAACACCTTGAAGACCATCTCCTTTTCCTGGACCCTTAGTCTCAGTTCTCCCTTTTCTACATCAATTAGGGCTCTTCCGGTTGCAAGGAATTGTCTCCCCAAAATGATGGGCATTTCATCATCTTCTTCCATGTCAAGGATGAGGAAGTCTGCTGGAAAGAAGAACTTTTCCACCTTGACAAACACATCTTTAATTATGCCTCTGGGGTGCACCATGGTTCGATCGGCCAACTGTAAATTTATTGTGGTTGGTTTAGCTTCCCTCAAACCCAATCTCTTAAATACAGACAGAGGCATGTGATTGATACTAGCCCCTAAGTCACACAGGGCCCTATTGCATGTTACATTGCCAATGGTGCAGGGCAAGGTGAAGCTTCTTGGATCATTCAGCTTAGGAGGCAGTTTATTTTTCAGAATGGCGCTGCACTCCTCTGTCAAAGATATTGTCTCATAATCCGTCAGCCTTCTCTTTTTTCCAAGTATCTCCTTCATGAATTTAAAGTATGTTGTCATATATTCTAGTGCTTCAATGAAGGAGATATTTATGTGAAGTTTCTTAAATACCTCAAAAAACTTGGAGAACTGCTTGTCTATTGCCTTCTTTTGTAACCTCTGAGGGTAAGGAATTCTATCAACGTATTCCCTCAAAGGTGCTGATGGAGCTTTCTCCACTGTAGGGCGATCCTCAGTGAGCCCCTCCTTCTCTACCTCAATTGCTTTCTCACACTCCTTCTCACTTACCATTGCGGGCTGGGGAGCACCCTACTCCAAATGCTTTCCACTCCTCAACAACACTGCCTGACATTGCTCTCTAGAATTTACCTCTGTATTTTTTGGAAGAGTTTCATGCTGCCTGTTGGTTACCATATTTGAAAGTTGCCCAACCTGTGTTGCCAAGCTCCTGAGAGAGGACCTTGTTTCAGACATGAACTGATTCTGTGAATTGGTGAGTGTAAGTAATGCAACTCTCAGTTCATCAGGCTTCTCCTATTGTATAGGTGGTCTAAACTGCTGGGATGAAGTGGCTGGATTTTGTCTGCTGGTTCTGGTAACCACCTTGATATGGTTGCTGCTGGGGTTGATCATTCCTCCATGAAAAGTTAGGGTGATTTTTCCACCCTGGGTTGTATGTATTGGAGTTATATGGCCGCTGAAAATTCCCAACTGCCTGCACCTGCTCCATTGGCACATTATTGGGATCCATCGATGTGCATCTGTCAAAAGAGTGCGGCCCACCACAAATCTCACAATTAACTGACATCTGGACTGCATTCACAAACATGGTATTCTGCTGCAGTTGCTTCGTCAAAAGGGCTACCTGTGCATTCAGGGCAGTGATGGCATCTAGTTCATGTATGCCCATAGCCTTCCTGATGGTCACTGACCTATCGTATGCCCCTTGATGATTGTTAGCAGTCATATCTTCCAGTAACTCTTGTGCCTCATTGGCACTTTTTCTCATAAAAGCACCCTCTACTGTCGCATCAATGCTGGTACGCGTAGTACCACTCAGCCCATTATAAAAGATATGGACCAACATCCACTTCTCTATGCCATGATGTGGGCATTTCCGCTGCAGATCCTTAAATCGCTCTCATGCATCATAGAGCGATTCACCATCCACCTGGTAATAATTGTTCAACTCTCCCCTTAACTTTGCTACTTTGGACGGAGGGAAGAACTTTGCTAGAAACTTTTGGGCCAGTCCGCGCGGTGTAGTGACGAGTTGGCGATGATGAATTCAACCAGTTTTTGGCTCTGTCCCTAAGTGAGAAGGGAAAGAGCCTCAGTCTAATGGCATCATCAGTAACACCATTGTATTTGAACGTGGCACACATCTTCAGAAAGTTGGCAATGTTCATGTGGGGGTCTTCAGATAACAGTCCCCCAAACTGTACTGTGTTCTGGATCATGCTCAGGATGACTGGCTTGATCTCAAAGTTGTTCGCCCTTATTGCTGGGAGCCTGATGCATGTCTGTGCACCAGTGACCATGGGCAGAACATAGTCCCCCAAACTTCTTTCCGCTGGAACAGAAATTGGCTCCCCTGCATTATCAGGGACCTCATTGTTTGCCCCATTCTGATTTGGTGGTTGGTTTTTCATGGTTACCGTATCAGCTATTCTCTTATTCCGCCTGTTTAGTTTGCAGGTTTTCTCAATCTCAGGGTTGAAAAGAACAAGTGTGTCTTCCCCTCTTCTTCTTCTTCGCATAAACTAGATCCCTCAAATAGATCAAAATCAACAAAAAAATCAAGGCACACAGTTCTAATAGTAAAAAGAAATAAAAATAAAAGCCAAATTAGAAATTAAAAATAGACGGTTCGATATTAGAAGTACGCCAGTCCTCGGCAACGGCGCCAAAAACTTGTTAGCGATATTTCGAATGCTCACGTAAGCGCACCCATCGTTCACAAGTAATATAGTCTGGTAAGTTCGAATATCGTCCTCAGAGACTGGTTTCTAATTACCGTTCATCTATTTTATGTTATCTATTTGGCAATAGATAATTGAGTTTGGTTTTTGGTTAACTACTAGAATAATTGCAAGAATTAATTAAACTATTTAATTTGTAATCAGTTATGAATGAATTAGGGCTTCCAAAATCCTCGACTATCCACTCTATTCAATCCTTAATGCAACTAGAATAACTTCTTTTTCTACGTTAAGATATCGGTTAACTAAACTGTCTTATATTCCGGTTAGGACATATAATCACTCAACCCCAGTGCAGAACCCTTCTATATTTCTATGATAGGATTTACCACATAGAAGGATTAAGAACTGTAACCTATAATGCTACACAAGTATCGGGGTACTGTCGTTCGTTATTTTAACCTATGTCTTCTCAATTACAGCATATCCAAATCTCTCCTCTCGGTTCTTGATTCGAAATCATATATATTATGATAATTAGTGATCAATTAATTATCAAGCATTCATACCAATTATTGACTAAATCTTAATCAAGTAAAGAAGAAATCAAACTATTGCATTAATTCATGAATAGAAGTTTCAAGCGATTTATAAGGAAAGCCCTAATAAAATGTTTAGCTCCTAGCCATAGTCACATTAAGAACTAACACAAAATCCATACATAAACTGAATTAAAAATAAAAGAAAAGAAATTACTACGAACTAAGTCTCCAATTGTAGCCTCCCTTGTTGTCTTGTGTTGTGCTATGTTGTAGAATGAACCCCCCTTCATAAAGAATAATCCCTAGGGCTTTTGTATCTATCAAATTTCGTGCCCTATAGACCAATTTGTCCTTTGCCAATTAAAACTCGGAACTGGATTTTCCGTACCGGCGCCGCGGCGCTGACTGCCTTTTGTCCGGGTCTTCATTTTCTGTCATTTCCTGCCTCGGATTCCTCCTTTTATGCCCCTTTTTTCATTCATTTTCGTCATTTTGCCATTTTGGACCGCTGTGACTCAAAAGAAAGAAAAACAAGACTAATACTATATTAAACACAATAAAAACGAGTAAAATACTAATAAAAAATGACTCAAAAAAGGTATATAAAATATGCCTAACAATAACAAATAATAAGTTGGTGCGGATATTTGTGTTTCATCTCCTCTTTCGCCTCCCCTATCATCTCTCCTACATTCTTATTCTGCTATAGAACTTTCACTGGGGCTACTTCTTTAGTCCCCTACTTGCGGACTTGACGATCTAAGATAACACTAGAAACCACTTCATATGATAAGTCCTATGTAACCCTCAACTCGTCAATTGGAACAATTTGGGAAGGATCCCCAACACACGCTCTTAACATAGAGTTATGAAAAACCCAGATGAACAACCTCTAACTCCAAAGACAAGTTCAATTCGTAACCCACTTGGCCGATTCGTCGAATTATGAGATATGACCCAATGTACCTTGGATTGAGTTGTCCTTTTCTCCCAAACATCATTACACCCATCATTTGAGAGATCTTCAAAAAGACCCAATCATCCACTTGAAACTCTAAGTCCCACAACCGCACATCTGAATACGACTTTTGATGACTCTGAGCGGTTAACAACAAGCTTCACATTCTCTAAGTCCCACAACAAGCTTGGAACTCTAAGTCCCACAACAAGCTTCACATTCAGGACTAAATAATTCTGATTCATCTACTTCGAACCATCTGATAAGATATCTATATTTTTATCCATATAAAGCTTCATATGTAGCTATTTTGATACTATCACGATAACTGTTATTGTACACAAATTCAATGAGGGATAATTGATCATTCCAACTTCCCTTAAAGTCCAATACACCAGGTCGTAGCATGTCCTCAAGCATTTGAATCGTATGCCCGACCTACCCGTCTATCTAAGGGTGGAAAGTTGTGTTAAGATTAACTTGAGTGCCCAAATTTTTGAAATGATCTTCAAAATTTAGCAATAAACTGCATATCTCGGTCATATATAATAGAACTAGGCATACCATGTGTTACCACCCGACCTCGGGCCCGCGACTGGTGCCTTACCCCGGGTACCCTAGTGATAATACATCAGAGAAAATCAGGGGAAATAAAAACTCATAGACATGAAACAATATAAAATAAGAAACAGGCTAACCAAAACAGTCACTTTTCTGCATATATATCAAAATCCGAACAGTTACATCTTTTACAAGCCCAACTCACAACAAGATCTACTGGACCTAAGAGTTTTTATAACAAATCTGACGGACGGGGCCGCCATACCACTGAATGTACAAGAACCTACAACCGCGAGGAATCATACCAAAAGATAAGCCTCGGAGAAGCGGAGCTTCCCAACGCAGAATCGTGACCCTAGAGCGAGGATCAACAACCGGTGTACCTCTACTGCGGCGTGACGCGACCGAAGGAGTCGATCTGACATGTACCAGTATGTGGCGAAAATCTGATAATGAAATCATAACGATCTATATAAAGCAGAGACATATATGATAACCAAACTACAATACACAATATATAAGCGATCATGTAAAGTCGAGGACTCGCGCCAAAGTCATCACTCAAATATAACCATGGGTCTCACGCGCAATATCAATCATGCGTGGAACTCGCCCATCATCGGCGATCTATGATATAATATAACACCAAAAGTACCACATGAACACGGGTCCCACATGTTTCATAAAACCGCAGGGCAAATGCGAAGGCATAGCTACGAGAACCGACTGCATCGTCAATCGGCCGGGACAAATCACGAAAGCCAGCTACCAGAACCTACCATACCAACTATGCTATAAAACTGACCGTGGCAAGTACGAAGGCATAGCTACGAGCCGGCTGCGTCGCGCGTGAGCCGGGCTAGTACGAAAGCCAACTACGGATCCGCTGCGTCGCGACCTCATTCCACTGCGTCACGGCGGCCAGGCAATCTGAAGCAACTACGAACCGGCTGCGTCACGTCGTCGGCGGGGCGTCTGAGGCTAACCACGAGAACCTCTGCGTCACGAAACCGTGGGAACTAGTCCGTGAAATGACACTATAAAGAAGCGGCCGGCAAGTCACGAAGCCAACTACGAACCGGCTGCATCGCCGGCGACTCGGGCAAATCGGGGACTAGCTACGGATCCACCTGCATCACCAAACCTCGTGGAAGCTAGTCCATGGAATAACACTATCAGCGAGGAAATGAACCCTCTTCGGCGCGCATACCCGTAGACCGTCCATCGAGTCGGTATGCCCGTGGACTATCATAGTGGAAGCATACGTACGGTGGCGCCATCGAGTCGGTATGTCGAAATGATCACAAATAACTTGACCGGCCCTCCATCGAGAGACGCGGTAACATAAGGATACAACACTTGCACAACAAGGCTATCACAAGCAAACATAGGCAAGTTACTCACACTCAAGGTACTTTCATTTTATGTCAACAATTCGGGTTTTAACCCCAAAGTACTACGTATTTTAACTCCTTAAAAAGATCCATTTCTTTCACAAAAGTCACATGATACTAATACCCGTAGTATAAAAATAGAGTAACTATCATTTTAAGTAAACCAAAACAATGTCCATAACTTCCTTTTAAATAAACCAAGACAAAACCATGCCTTCCTTTAAAACCAACTCAAGACAATACCATGCCTTCCTTTTAAACAAAAACACTTCTCCTTTTTAAAGTCAAGTAACAATATACTTTTCAAAATAGTTTAAGCCTCATAACTTCTTAAAAATATCAAGTTACCATTTTAAATCCAATGATAAAACCATTCTTTCGTTTTCATAAAGTCGTTATAACTAACTTCCCATAAAGCTATTATAACACTTTACATTTTAAACCAACCGAGGACAACTACTCACATTTCTGAAATCAAGATAACTTTATTCTTTTAAAGACCAAGTACCCATTACTCACGAATGAGGTTTCACAACTCTTTAACACAATTCAAGTCCTTAACATTTCATATCAAGTCACTTAACTTTAGAATCAAGTCAAGGACACAAAAAGGAAATCAAACTTCTTTAACACACGTGCGTCTACCGCACTATATATTTCACAAATAATCATGCTCAAGAGAATAGGAAGAATCACATACCTCTTCGGCTTAATCCACTAGCCGAGTCGAGTATGCCGCGCGTAGAATATCCACCTATAACAACCAAACACGTCTATCAACGTCTAGATCTCTTCGTAGAACATTCCTAAGTATAAGGTTCCTTATCCTACGGAAAATTGGGCAGCACTTCCCCTGTATCTACTTACTGTTCCACCTTTTTCAAGGCCCGATGTCAATAGCCAACATGCCACATTTAAGGCGTAGTAATACAACAACTCAAGGGGATTACACGCCTTAACTGGACGTGTAAAATTCTGCCCCACAATATACTAAACAGTCCATTTCTTTTCAACCTTCTATCCACATATCATATACTCAATTATAAACTACTACAACATGTAATCTCCAATTACAAAAGAAGGACAAAGATCATTACCTCGATAAGCCCAAAATTATCCAAGATTTATAAGTCGATCCTTAGGAATCTTAGCTTCAATTCCTTACGTTCCAATCCACTCCAAGCAACCCTTAGAAGTTCCTAACCAACTTCTCTTCAAGATCCAACTCCAAAAAGTGAAGAACATTTAGGTTCTAAATATGGCAACTTTCGGCCAAGGGGTTCTTTAAAGACTAGGGGTGTGAAATCTTGTCTAACTCTTGTTTCACAATCTTCCTAACACCTTAAGAAAGAACACTTAAAAGTTTAAGAATTATTGGACAATATTTGGTCAATGCTAAGGCCCATAGCCGAGAGCACCTAAAGGAGGGGGAGTATTTGCCTTGGAAATTTTCTAAGTGTTTGATGAAGTCTTGAAACAAGGGGGTATTTATGGGGAAATCAAGGGCTAGGATACAAGCAAGTGTGTGGTATAGATTGGGGACATGTGTGTGTGGGCCCCACAAACCACATGTCCAACGAAATCTTGAGACAAGTGTCTTGCCACTTGTCTCCCCATTTCGGCCAAGAGGCCACTTGTCCACACAAATCGGCCATGTGCCACCTAAGGGGGTGACACGTGACGCCCTCTGTCGTCAAAATATTTACATCACGACCCGACCGGATCGTGGCCAGTGCCTGACCGGGCACCCTTGTGACACAACATCAGAGAAAACCAGCGGAATATAAACTCAAAATAAAACAACCATAATGATATAAATAGTCTAGCCCAAAATGGCTACCCCAAAAGTACATAAAACCGAACAGCTATATCCTTTAACAACCCAAGTTATGACAAGACTACAGGCCTCTAAGAATGAGTAATACTATGACGGGACAGGGCCCCGTCATGCCCCTGAATGTACAAAATATCAACAACACCAGGGAGAACCATACCAAAAGTCGAGCTTCCGAAGAAATGGAGCTCCTGACACCTGAGTAAAAGATCCTAGGAATGAGGATCTACCACCTGCTTTCCCTTACCTGCGGCATGAACGCGGCCAGGAAGAGGGTCGATGCTGACGTGCAGTATGTAAAGCGGAAAATCGTAGTAATATCACAAGTCAAAGATAAACTGGAGTCATAGATAAAAATCAATTTCCTTGCACTGTGCCTTACTAACAATGAGAGTAACGAGGATAAAACTTATAGCATAAAAATAGGAGGCTCACGATCAAAACAGGGTACCTCGCCCGTAGTATCATTAAGCAATCCTACTCCTGGGACTATTTCACCCGCATAGGTCCTGTGGACCCGCATGAGGTCATCCGCCTCGTCGTGGGACTATTTCACCCGCGTGGATCCCTGTGGACCCGCGTAGTACCATCGCCGTACTCGCGTGGGACTATTTCACCCGCGTGGATCACGTGGTCGGATCCGCGTGAGTGCAGCCGCGCGCGCTCGCATGGGTAGCAAATCCATGGCATAGATAATAACCCGGGGTTTACCCCGTAATAATACAAATATATAACATAGCTCATCCGGCTATCATATCATACATAAGCACTACCGGCCTATCATATCACAACATAAGCACTACCGGCCTATCATATCATACATAAGCACTACCGGCCTACCATATCATAAGCAAGTTAAGAAATCCCCTAACTTCTTATTAACATTATTAATATATCCTCTCATTTTAGTATCCTAAGGCACTAACATGTCTTTTAATAGAAAATCCGGGAATTCAACCCAAGTACCATGTACTTCTAACTTTTTAAGAAAAACTCTTTTTTTTTATACAAAGATTCCAAGATACTATTCACCATAGTATCAAGTTACGATTTCTTTTCAAGACAAGTCACATTTCCTTTTAGAAATATAATAGGCTTCTAAATCAAGTGACTTCATTTCCTTTAAAACCTTAGACAACCAATGCCTAAAAATCAATTCACCTTTCTATGTTTCAAATCCTTTACCCGTACTTGTTTTAATTAGAGTAAACCTTTCCTTGTGAACCTTTCAAGAAAACTAATATAACCAACTTCCTATAAAGCCATTATATTAGCGTTATCCCTTTGTCAAATATATTTTCCCTCAATCCAAGGGACTTATACTTTTGAAATGAAACAAGTATCATATACTTTAAAACAAGTGTAGATTATCAATTCTTGTACGTATACCGTACTATATAGATACAACTATTCATGCTCAAGAGATAGGAAAGCTCTACATACCTCTTCGGTCAATCCACTTGCTAAGTCCAACTACCGCAAGTAATATGTCAACCTATAAAAACCATAGTGCGTTTATTAACCTCTAATTTCAATGTAGAAATTCCAAATTCAAGTTACCAAATTCCTAAGGAAAATTGGGCAGCATTTCCTTTGTTTCTACTCACTTTGCCACCTTTTTCAAAGGCCGATCTTCAACACTCAAACACCTCGTTAAGGCCCAACATCCAAACCAACACAAAGGGGATTACACATCTAATCTTGGGTGTGTAAAATTCTGCCCCATAAGTTATAATAATACACTTAACAATTCTAAAGTAGTTTGTAGGCTATAACATGCTCATAATATCTCTTTAGCCAAATCCTTCATACCCAACCCACATTTCTTGCATGCAATGACCCTAATAGCATTATTTACCACCATAAGTATTTTCTTCTTAACATGCAACTCTATAAACTAATAATAGAGGAAGAATCATTACCTTAGAGCTTTAGCCAAATTTTATCCAACAATTTGCTAGCCTTCCTACCAAGAATACCACCACCACCACCTTCACAAGCTAGCCACAAGCTTCCTTCTTGTCTTTTAATTTTTCAGATTTTTCTTAAGGCTAGAATCCTCTTGGATTTTTAGAGAGAAGGAGGAGCTTGAAATATTTAGAGAGAAGGAAGAGGTTTTTCAAAGAGAGAGATGACAAATGACCAAGTCTTTAAGACTTGGTCAATATATTGCATGTAAAAATCAGATGGGGACACTTGTCCCCACTCAGCCCTTTCAAAATAAAAATCGACTTTTCCTAAGTTTTTCCGCTGATTTCCAGCCTGTGCGCCTTCTGCGGCCGCGGCCTGCTTCCGCCGCCATGCGGCTTCTTCAATCACCGCGCGCTGCGGGTTCGCCCGCGGCCACTGGCCAGACTCGATCATGTCGGGCGAACCACGGGGTATAACAATTTCATCTCCCGAAAACATCCATAATGGCCAAAATCTCGAAAATAATGTGGGCCCCACAAAACCGTAAATATTCCCCGTGTGCCCCACGTGACCAAATCCGGAAATAAAATTCCATAATTCTCTAATATTCCAAGAAGTCCAAATACCAAATATGGGAATCCAATTCCCATTTTCGAACCTTTTTCCTTCACAAACTCCGGAAGATTTTCCGTCGGAAAATCAAATCTTTCTTCCTTTCCAATCTTAATGTCGTATTCTCGTACGTACGTCCTCACATACATACTCTGGAACTAAGGGGTGTAACACCATGAAGGCGAACAATCTTTTTAACGGATAACTTTACGTAGTCCTCAGCTGTGTAGGTAGTTTTGACCGCCAGAAATTGAGTTGATTTGTTAAGTCTATCAACAATAACCCAAATAGAATCAAACTTATGATAAGATCAAGGTAAACCTGTAATGAAATCTACCAACTCCGCAATGTTCCTTTTCAATATAGTTGAGGATTTCATAGAGGCTGAATCGGTCCAAGCTGCTGCCTATTTTCTCTCAACTTCTGCAACCAACCAGTGAGAATTTCAAAAAAGTTTCACACTATAAATAGAGGAGGAACTTTATTGTATCGGTATCCAGATTACAAAGGAAAGAATCACCAAGAGAGCTCTCGGAAATTCACTATAGAAACTGGATCAAACACCACTGCCTAAAGTAGTATAACAACATCTAGTCCCACATTTCAGTTGCTATGATCAGATTCTAGATTAAGCTCATTGTTGAAGCAATTGTAATGAATATGTTGTATGTTTCTTTATAGATGTTTTGTCTTTAGGCTGAAGTCATCTGCGACTTCATTTTGTTTGTAATTTCTTTTTATTTTATTTTACAAATTGTAAAAAGAAATTCACTTGTATTTGTATATGATAAATACAATACTTCGGTAATTGACCATCAATGGCTATATTAATATATACCCTTGAAAATATAAACCTTGTGTCTTTTACTTTTTTCGTTGCATTTACTCGTTAATGTTTATTATTGTTTTATCGGGTGTTTCCTCAAGTGTTGACACAACACTGAAGGTAACATAAGAAACTGTTTAGCTTTTCAAACATTCAAATCTTTAGTTTTCCTACTATTAATTGCTTATCTGTAGCCTCGGTCCTTTCAATACTTTAACTATAGTTAATTTAAATGAAACTAGTATACGTATCCGTGCGATGCGCGAGTCGTTTCAAAGAAAAAATAGCGGCAAGAGATAATAGTATTTTGCACTAAACCAACAAAAACAATGAATCATACCACAACAACAATAACAATATATTCTGTGTAATCACACATATAGGGTCTCGAGAGGATAGGATGTACGCATGCGTATTACTGCTTACTTTTTCATCAAAAGTTTGATATTAATAATATTATGGACACAATATGGTAAAAATTCACAAGCAAAAATCATGGTAATATCTTAATACTTGTATTGAGGTATTTACAATTTAGTACTCATAATAATGTTGGACAGTCTCCTCTGAAAAATCAACAACTCTTTCCACCATAGAAGCCTATAAAACCACAAACCAAATTGAAACACTTTCAATTTCAAGTAATTGTTGGAGAAACATATGAAGACAAATCTTCACCAGTCATAATGAAATAGTGATATCTGATACCTAAATGCTTGTTAATGTTGGGTTTGATGTTGTAACATTTGATCCAACATATCTTGCGAAGTACTTATGTGAATACATAAAATATTGGGACAAATGTCACAACATTCGGACCAACATTTTTCATAACAATTTTACCTTACTTCACGCTAAACAGTAATATTACTGTGAGGTAAAAATGACTTAGGAATGGTAAATTTGACCTGTGTAAAATATTGGAGAAAGAGTGAAAGTTTGGGGAAGAAGTCGAGTAATGAACAAGTCAAAGTTGTTGAGATTTTCACTCCTTAATCATCTACCACAAGCTGCCCATCTTTTCCTCAACTACCATAACCAATCGATAAGCCTTTCAAGGGAACTCTCTACTATAAATATAGATGCCACAACCGTGAATCGATATCCAGAAACAGATTGCAAAAATATCAAGAGAGCTCTCGCGAATTCATCTCAAAAATTTGGATCACAAGTGTTGTCTGAGTGTGTCGACAACATTATGTCCAACATTATAATTGTTGTTTAGATTCTCGATTTGTTCTGTATTGAAACAATTATAATGAGATGTTGTCTATGTCTATTTAGGTAGATTATTCAGGTGGAAGTCATCTGTGACTTCACAATTTTTTAATTTTGTTATGTTGTATTATTGTAATATTATAAAAGAAGGAACTTATTAAATTGTATATAACATGTACAATATTTTCGGTCATTGACCGTCATAAGTTTATATAACCTATGTAAATTTTAAAACCTTTGTGTCATTTAATTTCCTCTACTTTTTTACTCTTCAAAGGTTTCTGTTTTTACTAATGTGTTGTTACCATTGTCAGACGACATTATTCTTGACATTCAGAAACGTCAGAATTGACATTCACATTTTATTTAGTTTATTTGCATTTTTATTTACTATTTCATAGCCCGAGGACCCAACAAGTGGTATCAGAATTGACATTTAATATAATAAGTGATTGGTCCTGTTATTTACAACTATGGATCCAGCTAATCCAATAATTGATAGGCTTCATATTTTAGGTGGTTTAAACTATGCCTATTGGAAGATCTGCATATGTTTTCATATCAAATCAATTGATGTTAGAGCATGGAGATATATAACCAATGAATATGGTGTTCCTATGTTACCATCAGATGAAGAAGGTGATATTCTTGCTAAATCTGAAACCGAATGGACTGCGGAAGAAACCAATAATGCAAGCTTCAACGAGAAAGCCTTAAATGCAATTTTTGAATGAGTTTATCTTTACATGTTTAAACTCATACAAAACTGCTCTACGGCTAAAGACGCATGTGATACTTTACAAACTCATTGTGAAGGTAGCTCTAGCGTTCATGGATGAAGCTTCGTATGCTCATAAGTAGATATGAACATTTAAGGATGAAAGAAACAGAGGACATTAAAATCTATTTTGAAAAGTTGATTGACATCTCTAATGAATGTCAAGTGCTTGGTTCCCCTTTAACCAACACTCAACTTGTGGAAAAGGCACTTCGTTCTCTTTCTGAAAACTTCAATATAAAGATTTGTGATATTGAAGAAACTCACAATCTTACTACAATGGACTTTCATACCTTAATGAGCATTCTCAAAACATATGAGATGAACATTGAGAATCAAAGGGAATTGTACAAGAACAATAATATAGCACTTCAAGTCAAATAATTGGAGAGTGAAATCGAAGATGAGGATGAGAACCTTAAAGAAGTTAGTGACGGTTAAAATGTTGCCTTCCTTACTCGAAAATTAAATTCGATGGTGAGGAAGTTCAACAATGTTAGAAATAAATTCAAATCCAAGTAGCACAAAAACCAAGGCTTCAATCAAAAGTCCACTAAATCTCTTCCAATAGTACAAAGAGGAGATTAACTAAAGAAAACCAACTTGGATCATACCAAATTTGATTTGAAACAACTTGAGTCCCTGCAATGTCATGCATGCTCGGGTTGGGGTCATTATGCTAATGAATGTGTAAATACTCTGTGTAAATTTGGTAAAAGTCTAAAGGTTTCTCTTAGTGACGACAAAAAAGAAGAGGAATGAGATCAAGAGATAGAGTCACAAGAAATGCTGACTACTGTTCGCAAACAGTCCTTATCGGACGATGAAAATGTCATCAACAGTGTCATCCATAATGTCACATCATTTGCATCAACATCAGCGATGACATCTAAATTTCAAGAAACATCTGAGAGGTACAAATTCTTTAACTATTCTGATGTTAATTACTTTAGTGGTTTTATTTCTAGTAGTGGGACTGATGTTGGGGATCAAGTTGACTCCAAAGATGACATGATTAAGGAATTACAAATTTTTTGTAAAGACTTAATCATATAATCCAAGCAATTTGACACAAATGTAAAATCTTTAACTCTTGAGGATGCAGATTTAAAAGACACGATAACTCATTTAGAGGGTGCACTTACCAAAAAAGACATTGAATTTGGTAAGATAAGTGCAAAATTGGATCTAGCCGAAGCAACATTCCTTAGGCTTAACACGGGGTCTTCAAAATTGAATGAGATACTCAACCTTAGTAAACATTCACATGCAGGTATTGAATATGAAAATTCTCTTAAAACAATGAGCTCAAGTATCTTTGATAAAAATGAGAAAATGTGTTTTGTAAAAGAAAAGAGGATAAAGAATATGTTCTCATATATGTCAAAGAAAATGAAGTTTGTGTGTAATTACTATAAATGATATTGTTTTTAATATTTCCATAACTGCATTAAGAACTAACATTTCAGGTTCTTGGTAGTTTGATAGTGGATGTTCTCGCCACATGACATGTATAAAGGAGTTTCTAAGGGACTATGAGTTATTCAATGGAGGTAACATAACTTATAGAGGTGAGAGTAAAAGCAAAATAATTGGAAAATGGATCTTAAGTGTTCCTTGATTTCTAGCCCTACGAAATGTCTACATGTTGAGGGTTTAGTGGAAAATCTTATTAGTATAAGTCAACTATGTAAAGACAGTATTGAGGTAAAGTTTAATAAGAATGCTTGTGAAGTTACGAATGAAGCTAACATGTGTGTCATGACAGGTACAAGAACATGTGACAATTATTATCTTGTTGAAAGGCAAGAAATATGCAATAGTGTTAGGATCGATGACACAACATTGTGGCATAAAAAGTTAGAGCATGTTAATTACCGCAATTTAGAAAGATTGATCTCATATAAGGTGGTAAGAGGCATTCCCAAACTGATTCCTAAAGGTAAAACAGTATGTGAAGATTGCATGAGAGGTAAGCAAACCTGTGTTTTCCATAATATTGTTCATAATGATGGACAACATTCAGGTATGTCTCACTGTTTTAAATTATTACACATGGAACTTATGGGTCCAATTGAAATAGACAGTTTAGGAGGCATGAGGTATTTCTATGTGATTGTAGATGATTTTTCAAGATTTTCATGGCTATTTTTAAAGACAAATCACAAAATTTTGACATGTTTAAAATCTTGCACTCTAGGATAATAAATTTGTTTCATTCTCGTGTTTTGCGGATTAGATCCGTTCATGAAAAAGAATTTTAAAATAGATCATTCACAAAATTTGGTGAGAAAAAGGGGATTTTTTCATAAATATTCTGCTCCCTAAACTCTTCAACAGAATGGGGTAGCAGAAAGAAATAATAGAACATTGCAAGAAATGGCTAGATTGATGCTTATTTCTAAACATCTATCAAAATATTTTCGGGCTGAAGCATTGAACACTGCATGTCACATCACTAATAGAGTCTACTTAAGGCTTGGAAAAAAATGACACCCTATGAGATTATAAATAGAAAGAAACCTAACTTGCGTTACTTTCATATCTTTGAGTGTATTTGTTACATCTTAAATGATAGAGATCATTTGACAAAGTTTGACTCTAAGAGTGATAAATGAATTTTTATTGGCTATTCTCAAAATAGTCATGTTTATACAATCTGAGATCCAAAACTATACAAGAGTGTGTAAATGTTATTTTTGATGATCTTTCTGATTTTGCAGGAGATACAACTGAAAATAACATTATAGTTTCAGCAAAAAATAAGCAGATTGCAGAAGAATCAGACGTTGCCCCAAATATTGTCACATCTGAAGCAATATCTGAACCTGAAACAGAGAATACAGAGATCGTTGACGAGGAATCAAATGTTGAATTACTTGATCAAGTACGAAGAGATCCCTCAACAAATATTAAGAAGAATCATCCAACAGGCCAAGTGATAGGGGGAGTTTTTTAGGGAATTAGAACAAGAGGGAAAGAACCATCCAATTACAGAGACATGGTAAGGTATGTGTGTATGTATACCATATACCAAGAGGTTAATCTGTATTGTTTTATATCTACTTTAGAACCTTAGAATGTTTCATAAACACTCAATGATAACTGTTGGATTCAAGCAATGCAAGAAGAGCTTGAACTATTTTCTCGAAATGAAGTCTGGAATTTAGTTCCACGCCCATATAATACTAATGTAATTGGAACTAAATGGATTTTTAAAAATAAATCAGATGAATCAGAAATTGTTGTGAGAAACAAAGCATGTCTAGTTGCTCAAGACTATAATCATGTCGAAAGGATTGATTATGATGAAACTTTTGCACCCGTAGCTAGAATTGAGTCAATTAGACTTTTACTTACCATTGCTTGTTGTCTGAAAATTACCCTACATCAAATGGATGTAAAATGTGCTTACTTGAATGGTTATATTGATAAGGAGGTCTATTTTGAACAACCAAAAGGATTCGAAGATCCTCACCATCCACACTATGTGTACAAGCTAAACAAGGCATTGTGTGGATTGAAGCAAGACCCTTGAGCATGGTCTGTTCGTCCAACTAACTTCCTTTTTGAATATGATTTTAACCGTGGTGAAGTTGATCTTACTTTATTCATTAAACATCACGATGTAGATATTATTATTGCTCAAATCTATATAGATGACATAGTTTTTTGTTCGACCTCACATTATGTTATACCTCGTAAGTTTTAAGGCGATAATTAAGAATGTAATTAAGGAAAATAGAATTCGAATATTGGAAATAAGTATACTTACATATGTTAATACATAATTTTTTTGGTTACAACGAGTGTGACGGTGGAAACTTATAATGATAGATGTATATTCCCGTTATGGATTTGTAACGTATTATATAAGTTGTGACGACGAGAATTAATTCTAGTAAGTTGAATTTGTCCCAATGGAGTTATGGAATAATATTGTATTATAAAATCTTGGCATTGAGAATACGAGGCCTTATGAAATTCTCGGGAATTAAAGGAAGCGGGATTTAAGCTTTAATTATTACTTGAGGGATTAATTTATGAAGACAATTAGGGGAGTGGACCAAAGTGTAATAAACTTTTTTTCAGATTTTTCTTTTCCCCTTAAAACATAATTAAACCTTCATCTTCTCAAATTTTTACTTTAAAAAAAAAGTACTCTCTCCCTTTCCTCCTTCTCTCTACCTTGGCCGAAAAATCTCACCCATTTTCATAGCAATTGGAGTTTTTTTTATTCCTTCTTCCAAGCCTAGATTGTTCTACAAAGTATAAGCCAATTTACACTATAAAACAGTGGCAAAACCGCAGCAATCTGGGCGAAAAAATTGCCCAGTTTTTCAAGATTTTAGATCGAGATTTTGGAAGAAACACGTGTAGGGATGATTGGTTAAATTGTTAGAATTCATGCATGTCAAATTAGAGTTGAAGAAGTGACAAAAAGTGTGTAAGAAAGATTGGGCAGTGGCCGATTTTGTTGGGACTGTTTTGGATAAATTTGAGGTATAAAATTCTTCTTTCTATGATATAGTTGGAGTGCATGTTGTTATAATTAAGGAAATGAATTTGTGTTAAGGGAAAAGTGGAATTAAGACATTGCATGTGAATATCTTGGATGTTGTAGCCGATTTTGGGACTGATTTTACTAATTTTAGAGTTGTCGTATACGATTGTGTTATTGTTATTATCGTCGCTAATTGCATGATGAAAGTTGGAATAAAATCTTGATATTTAAGTTATAGTTGTTCATAAGAAATTATTGGAGCGTGAATTGGATTTTAAGAAGTTAAGAAAAGAGTATGGAATTATGTTGTTGTTGGCCGAAATTTACATGGAACTATTGAACATTGTTGTGAGGTATTAAGGGATGATTTTATGGAGTTAAAATGTTGGAAATTTGATTATAAACATGTATATAAGTTGTGGTAATTACTAATACATGTCTAAAAGAAATTAAAGTGTAAAAAGGGTGTTATGTTGCAAATTATAGGACTTGAACTCTTGTTGTTGTCGCTAGAGTTGATGGACTATTTTAAGATTGTTCTAATATGGATTAAGGGCTGAATTAACATGAGAAATAGGTGGAGTAATCACCTTGATTATTGTAGTTGTCGTATTGCATAAATGTAAAAGAGAATGAATGTGTTATGATGGCGTAAATGAGATATTTGGAATTGTTTTGATTATATCCCTACATTGTGATTGTTATTTGGTATTGGTGGCTTGATTTGTAAGTTGTGGATATGCACATAAATAGGGAAAGTGCTGCCCGAATTGTTATAAAATAAGAGAATCGTCATTCGATATAACTTACGCTAGAAATCATAGAATTAACGGACGTATTACCCTTTATTATAGGTTGAAGTACTAGACGAGACGTATTCTAATATTGAGTTGGTTAGTTCGACTAAAAGGTATGTGAAACTCTTCCTTATTTCTTTTGGCATGATTTATATGAGATAAACGTACGGCGGACGTACATGATTTCTACACAGTTTAATTCCTAGTAATATGAGTTATGAGAAGCGTCTTTGATTTTTACAGTAAAAGTTCATTTTAATGATTTAATTGAGAGTCAAATGATGATTTAAATTGCATATAGTTGCTCATGATATCTATTCGTGTAAAGTGTCACTCTTCCACTCCACCGAGTCCCGGGCCGACAATGTTCGTGCGCAGATCCTTGCATTTGTTCACCGAGCCCCTCACTAGAGGGCTGACAATGTTATATATATGATGATTCCATGGACATGTATCTATGATGCGGGTACAGATACCCATGATAGTATATGATTATTCCATGGACATGTATCCATGATGCGGGTACGAGTACCCATGACAGTATATATTTATTTATACATGGTGATTATACGGATAAACATTCATGATTTTGATATGACTCTCATATTTTATAAGGCACAGTTGACTCTCTATTTTATATGGCACAGTTGGATTTGGTATTTGATTATCATACTTGCCTCCAGTTTTGATTACCTATTTTGTACTTTATGTTCATATACTTGGTACATTCTTTCGTACTGACCCCCTTTCCTCGGGGGGCTGCGTTCATGCCCGCAGGTACAGGTGCTCAGTTCGGTGATCCTGCAGTCTACGATTCCCGTTCAACTATATGGAGAGCTCCATTGATTCGGAGCTTGTCATTTTGGTACAGAACTTTATTCCGACTTATGTATATTTATGGGCACGACGGGGCCTTGTCCCGTTATATGTCATTGTTGTACTCTTAGTGGTCTATAGACGGTTGTGGGTGGTAAATGTGTTTTTGTATATGTGTTGTTGTACCCTATTTTGGGATATTCCCGTATATAGTGGCAGTCTTGTCGGCTCGCCTATTTGATATATTTGATTTAGATGTGACGCCTCAGGAGACAGGGTTATTCATGTGTAAAGGAAGCCTTGTCGGCTTGCCTATTCGGACGTATGTTATGATTGCAGCGTTATGCTCCCGAATTTTATATTATCGTTAGTGTCTGATTACGTGATAGATTAGTATAATGGTGTCATTAGGGCTCTTAGTCGCGGCCCGTCGGGCCGGGTCGTGACACAGTCTTACCTAAAGACATTTGTTGAAGCAATGTCATCGACATTTAAGATGAGCATGATTGCAAAACTAACTTTTTTCTTAGGCTTGCAGATTAAGCAAAGTGAAGATGAAATTTTCATCTCCCATAGTAAATATGACAAGAATCTAGTTAAGAGGTTTGGATTGGAAAATGTTAAACAGATGAAAACTCCAATGGGATCGTCACAGAAGGTATGTAAGGATAATGTTGGTTAAAATGTTGACCTAACTTTATATCGATCTTTGATAGGTAGCCTTATATACCTTATTGCTAGTCACCCATATATTATGTTTAGTGTTTGTGTTTGTGCTCGATTCCAATCTTGTCCCAAAAAATTTCACTTAAATATCGTAAAATGTATCATTAGATATGTTTCCGACACATGTGAGTTGGGAATTTGATATTCCAAATAGATTAATCCAAATTTAATAGGTTATAGTGACTTGGATTGGGCTGGTGATGTGGATGATAGAAAGAGTACAAGTGGATGATATTTTTATCTTGGCAATAATTTTGTTTCATGGTATAGTCGTAAACAAAACTGTGTCTCACTTTCAACTGCTGAATCTGAATATGTAGTAGCTAGAAGTTGTTGCTCTGAATTAATATGGCTACGACACATGTTAGACGACTATGATTTTACAAGTAACATTTTTGTTTTGTATTGTGATAATCCGAGTGCCAAAAATATTTCCACAAATTTAGTTCAACACTCACGTACAAAACATATTGATATTAGACACCATTTTGTGAGAGATTTAGTTGAAAAACAGCTAGTCAAAATCGATCATGTTGATACTACTCACCAACTAGCTGATATTTTTACAAAAGCTTTATACTATGAGAGATTTTCTAGTTTGAAGAAATCTCTTGGTCTTTGTAATCTCTAAAAAGACATTCTTGGTGAATGTCAGCTCAAACGTTCTCTAACATTTTGGGTGACATTTGCCTATGATATATCACTGACTGATTATTGTTGTTGTATGGTGCATAACTGTCGGTCACACAATCTTGATCCTTCAATAAGAATATGTTTTCAATGTGATACTGTTCTCTGCGATAATATTATATATCATAAAAAATGAGTATCAAATATAATCAATTGGCAACTGTGAAAAATAGGCAAAGCCCAAGAAATGATAACGTTCTTATTCTATAGGAGTATCAAGTGCTTTTAAAGAAATTTGAGAATATCATAACAGTATTCTTATTACACGATTTGTTTTACATATGCTTTGTGATTAGACCAAGGACGCAATGGAAAAATGTTACGTTGGTCCAGTGGTCAAACTCATAGAGTGTGTGTAAAAAGTGTCTTGATTTATTGCCAAAACGAAAAATTTGTGTGGGATCAAAATACTCGTGTCTTCCAAAATATTGCCAATATTGTTGTATATATCTTTCAGAACGTGATATGTGTTGGGATATTTATCTTAATTGATTTCAGAAAATTTAGATTTCCTCCCTATTTTTATGCCTTATTTTAATAGGAATTTCAAACCTTAAAATGATAAGACCAAATTAAATTCCTGCCATGATGATTATCTATCCCAATATTTTTGGTGTAAGTGTTTGTGTAAAATTAAAACACTTAAAATTAAGGAATTTTTGTTAGATAAGAAAGGATTGCCTTGTTTAAATTCTTCTCAACTGCTCTATTTTATTATGTTATATTTTTCCTTAAATTAAAAAAAATGGAAAATCAAATCACACCTCGGGTTTATCCCTACCTACCCAATGAAAAAATCACCATTCCAAAACTCAAACCCTAAATTCCCACAACATTCTCCTCAAACCTTACTGATGGATACCTCTCCTATGTCAACACCAATGTCAACCAACACACCGACCAACACTCCTATGAGTATTAGCCCTCCTTTAAACACTGAATCATCCAAGCCAACTGAACCACATCGAGATTGTCAGTCATCTTCTTCACAATCCATAAAGGACTTATCTAAGGCCATAGTATTTAAGAGTTTAGTGGAACCTTTAGATATAAGCTACCCAGGCGATGACAACAACCCAATAGATGTTGATGAAACATCTGATATTTCAGGCATGGGTAAAAGACCAAGCTCCTCCACCTTCCCTACTCGTCGTCGAGTAGAGTATTTGAGAGAAACGTTCATGCAGAATCGAGCAACAAAAGGTCTAGATTTGAGACGTCTACACATGATTGTTCAAGCAGTGACAGATTGGAAACAACCTTTGAACTCTCAATTGAAGAAAGTGGAGAAGAAAAAACTGCTTATGTACCACAAAATGTGCCTATGGAACAGGAAATCGCAGATGAAACTCCCTTGAAATAATTCTTTCCAAAGGGAGTTCCCATGAATATAAGGCCAAGTGCTGCCCAAAATATTTCTACAGATGTCACAGCATCTCAGGCAACATTCCAGCCAACAATCGAAGAGGCACACACACCAACTTCCTCGAGTAGTTCAGTCATGTCTGATTCAGATCTTGAGGTATCTATCTACTCAAACAAATTATATTCAAAAACTAATTATGATAATTGGGACTGGTACAAGAATAAAATTATTAGGTCTGAAAAAGTGTTAGACATTGCCTCATTCTCAAAACATGATTTGATAGAGTTCCGGCTTTTTGAGAATTCAAGAGAAGGTCACGGCGAGACGAGCCGTTTATCATTACGATAGGTGTCAAGTGGAAGTGCAGTGATGTATGCAGCTGAGGCATCCTAACAGACCGGTAGACTTGAACACATAAAAGAAAGATAACTTGTAGGATCTGTTACTGAAAAAGAATCATATGTTGATAAAATAGTTAGGTTATTTTATGCTAATTTGAGTACTGTTATATGGGATACCTCCTCAAAGAAGTTTGGGAATGTATATCTCTATAACAGAGGTATAGTTAGAATAAAAGTTATGGGATTTGAGCAGAGTCAGTTAAAATATATGAAAAAATCATTTGTGGAAGAGAATTTGGGGCTTTAAACTAAGTAAAGGGAAGTTCTGACCAGTAAAGCGAAAAATTAGTGCTATCAGCGTGATTCTCACATATGAAGTCATTGTTGAGGTTTATGACTGAGGTTCTTCGGCTACTCGACAATTTTGGTGATTTTCTTTACTGTTCGAGGATGAACATGTGTTTAAGTGGTAGATGATGTAACGACGCGTTTGGTCGTTTTGAACTTTTAGACTTGTTTTCCTAAGAATGTCCTTCTCGTAGCTTCTTCTCGCTAATTATGACTTGCAAAAATTGGCGGCACAGTTTCCAAGTCAATCGGGTGAGTTTTGGATTTACTTTAGCAAAGATGAAAGTTCTTAAGTTAAAGAAAGAAAGAAGTTTGATCATAAGTTGTTTTAGACAAATGCGTCTTTTTTGAAGTTTCATTGATTCCACTAGATCCGGAATGTGATTTATGACTTAGTTGAGCCGTTGGTTTGGTTCTCGAGAGGTTTAGACGTAATTAATGTGGTTGGTTGAGAAACTAGCTTTTGAGATGGCTTGGAGTTGACCACGGTCAATACGGGTCAAGACATATCCATTTGGGTGTTTTGAGAGTTCGAGCAGCTTCGTATGATCATTTGTAACTTGTAGGAACTTTTAAAGTTGGATTTGGACTTCATTTGTCAAGTTTAGGTGTTTGAGTCGTTGACATAAGTCACTCGCCTTTAATGCTTCAATGTATCATTATTTATTTGATGTGGAATTGAGTTTTGATAGTTGGAATAGATGTGTATCGAAATTTATGAGTCGTAGCAACTTGAATTGTTGAATTTCGTCATCGTATTAGGGACTTATGGTAATTTTAGTGCAGACAACTGTTGTTGATTTGGTGTGATCGCCGGGGTGAACTTCTGGGCCCGGAAGCAGACCCATTATAGAGGATTTTGGTCCGCGGAAGCGAAAATCATTGTATATTAAAAATCAGATTTCATTCATTTGATATTTTGAGCATAACTTGAGTTCTAGAGCTCCGATTAAGGTGATTTTCATAGAGTTGTTATCGTCTCAACAAGGGAGTAACTATCCAACCTTTATTTGACATTTATTCAAGTTCATTTTTGTTGGTTATCGATATTATCCGTGTTTTGTTGGGGAAAATTAAGGTTTTGGAGCCATATAGTTGAGAAATGATAAATCTTTGATTTAAGGGTCAATTCATAGATGAAATTAGTTTATTTTATGGATTTATAACCTATGGGCTATGGGTAACTCGATTTTATAACGAAATTACAGTTTTGACCTTCGAAGCTCGGGATTGGCTTTTTAGGTCCATTTTGGATTCCAAAATAAAGTATAACAATAAGGGTGTCGTTGGATTCGTCTAACTGTGTAGATTACTATTTTGACTAGATTGAACTCGTTCAGCGAGTTTGGAAATGATGGAGATTTCGGGAGGTTTAATCATCACACAGATCGAGTTGGAAGCATTCGTGAGCTATGAGACTTCAAATATAAGGTAAGTTGAGACTTATTAGACCTTAATATAATATGTATGTGTTGGTTTATTAACTAATGAGAGTAATAGAGAACTGGGGATCCCGTATTAGTGAGCTAACGAGCACTAATATGGGCATCCGTGAACTTAACTTGAATAATTAATAAACATAGTATGATATGCATGACATAGATTATGTATTTAGCCTCCGGGCCGTAAGCGCTTTGCATATATTCACTTAGGTTGGTATGATTGCTGATTATCTGGGCTTATAGCCATATTTGATATGATATTATTGATTTTCCTTTCATCACTCCACATCTTGTCTAAATACTTGAAAAGAAATTATTAATACTGATTGTATTGCTTATGCTGATCGCATGGTGTACTCTATCCATATATATATATCATGTTCAGATTTGAACTGTTGAGATACTGAGAAAAGTGGATTGGGAAGCCGGTTATTGGATAGGGTATATAATATAAGAGTGATGACACTTCAACCGCAGAGCTGGTATTCTAGGGTATCAGATGGGTATATGGACCTCATGAGTCCTCCATGGGTCACGTGATAGCTATTGTAGAAGCGTGTTTATACCGGGTACATTTGACTATTGTATACATACATCTGCATTGCATTCATCCATATTTATGATATGTATTTGATGTTGTGTAATCAATGTTTATTTCTGATAGACTTTATGATCATATGACCTTTAAGGAAGGAAATCCTGACACCTTGTAACTTATTCTTGATGTAAAAAGGAAAATGCGAGACAATATGGTGAGGATATAAAGATGGAATCTTTATGACTTGGGTTGCTAAAAATAATATAGAGAATGAATCTTTATGGGTTCCTTAGTATAAGAACTAAAAGATTGAACCTTTAATGGTAACTTATGTGCTTGGATAAAAGATGTAATCTTGAGGATTTAGATGACTGATTGGGTGTAGTTTGAAATCTTATTGTTAAGCTTATCCTAATTGAGGTAAAGTTAGAAGACTTTAGTATGATGTTTGAAAAGTAATGTGCTTTATCATTCAGCCAGTTGTAGTATCCTTAGTTAGATCGTTGTAATGCTTATAAAATGTATAATTTGACTACCAAGCAAGAAGAGAAGTATTGGGAGTACCAACTCTCGCCACCGCTATAGTTAGGGTCGATCAACAATGCTGCCAGATACACGTGCTTTCCGTACTCAGTCTACACTTGCTACACTCTATGTGCAAGTACTGAGCCAGACGCCAGTGGAGTGGCTTGACGCAGATCTTGGAGATTCATCTTGGACGTCCAGGGTGAGCCGTAGATTTCATCCCGACACTGGAACTCTTCATCTTGTTATTTTACTTTTCTCTCCTATATTTCAGACAATGATTATATTTAAAGTTCCAAATTTGTATTCGATTAGTATCTCTGTACTCATGACAACCAGATTTTGAGGGATGTTTCTAAGGTTTATGTTTTTAGTGTCAATACTTGTCAACTCTTCTGTTGTTGCTATTTACTTCTTCCACATTTACATTCATATGATTTTTTTTGTATGATTAGTAGTTTGCCTACGAGTTAGGGTAGGTGCCCGACCTAAATGGGATTTTGTGTGTGTGTATATATATATGTCCGCATGTGTGTATATATATATTGGACATAATTAGTTGATATTTGAAAAAGATAGTAAAGTTAAATGAAAAAACGATATTAAAAAGTTGAAATTGTATTTGAACATGAAAACATAGTTAAAGTTTTATAAGTGAATACTTGAAAAACACCTAAAATCCATTTTTGACATAAAATTATAGTTGAATTTTTGTGAGAAAGAACTTGAAAAACTTATAAAATCTATTGTGTATCTTCAAATTTCATATTTTTTAGTTGAAATAGAGTCACATGCCTTCAAGTTTTCTCATATATACACAATCCCTCATGGCAGAGTTAGAAGCCAAGGTATAAGTTCTGTCTAACTCACCTAGTGTGATCCATAATCACTATATTTGTCTTAAGAAATTTTATTTAATATATATAAATTATTAATTTAAAATTCAATAATAATTTAAAAAAATTAAAATCCTGAACTTATAAACTTTAAATCCTGACTTTACTCCCTGCGGAGTTACCCGGGCCAAGAAATTATATGATGGAAATGATGCGTGTATTAGATTATGTTGAATTTATGTCAGACAGATTCCCAAATTATTCTATCGATCCAAACAACCTTTTCTTTAAAGGATATATAGTCTATTCAGCCAAGCTATATCAATCTCGTGAAGTAAGAGCCTTGTTTCAATGCAGATATATACGTGTACCTGCCAAAAGAAATAACTATAAACAACTTCAACATTCAGAATATTAATTATTTTCTTACTGAAATAGGTCATACTTAAACGTATATCTTGGAATTACCAAATTCTCTAAAATGAGAAAAACACAGACAGCTAGCTAGTTGAGAATAACTCTCCAATTCCTATAACTAAATTCTATATATACTACTGGTACCCCCATGTGCTCTTCTGTCCCTCTCCCTAATTTAATTTCTTAAAACTTAATTCCGTCTGTATTTCTCCAGGCATGTCCAACTCAATAACCCTAATCAAGACAAACCCTAGCTCAATCACCTTATTAATGCCACCCTACACATATCCAGAGGTGGATGTAGTAATATTTAATAAGTCAAACATAACTCTTCCACACAAAAATTTAAATATATATGTAGAAGTGACTGAATTTTTAAGAATAGTACTAAATTTTGAAATCATAATTTCATAAGTCCAATGTGTTTAGCACTAAGAACAAACTAATCAAATTTATATCATGAATTCGTCTCTTCACATATTTCGAAATTTATAAAATAATTCCACCATCTTTTTCCCATCTTGAAATATGCCCTTCTTAAAACCTCTTTTTCTATGTCTTTCACAATCACTTCATAACATACCCTCTGCTACACAGACCGTGGATGTAGTGCTTTAGTTACAGATTCATCCATACCTATAAATGAGGAGGAGGAGAAAAAAGTAGCTCACTGCATGTATAAATGAGGAGGAGGAGAAAAGAAATCAATTGTAAGAAATAAGATTAGATTTGATGTATATATAATGCAGGGAATATTGTATGTGCAATATATAAAACGTAGAGGCTTGAATACTAGGTCTAAGGATAAGTAGATATATAGGGATATTATATTCTTTGAATTTCTTAAATTCTCATTTCTTGTACATTCAATTCATTCATTCCATATCCTTAATTGCATGTAGAGTAGGTGAAGAAACCTAGCTATAACAATTATACACTCAAGAGGAACAAAACAACAAAGGTCTTAATTAAATTCTAATAGTCATGATGTGATAATATTCTTGATACTTAAATAGATTGATTCCCTTGTAGTTGGTGGCAATTTTGGAAGGATTTGGAAAATACATAGGAAAAAGTGGAAGAATAGAACACAAGTATATGGCTTTATTATGTTGAGATGAGAGTAGTACTGATCTTAACTGTAAAAAAGTGGTGATACAGATCTGGTGGTGATGTAGTAATACTACAAGCAAAAGGGAATCCATGTTGTATTGTGTCTGACTCATATGTTTACTTAAAAAATATGTATATTGTGTATTAGTTTTGTGAGTTACTTTTATTTTGTACTGACAGAATGTCAGTGAGGTATTATTGAGTGGGAAAAAGAGTTTACTGCATCCCATGCAGTTTTTATCAGTTTCTTCACCCCTTATACCCCACACATCAGCCAAATATCTTCAACTATTAAGGATCATCTCCTCCCCCACCCCAAACACACACACACATAAGAAGCAAGTAAGGGTGTGTTTGGTACGACTGAAAATGTTATTCAGAATATATGTCGTTTTTGATGTTTGGTTGTTAGAAATATGTCGTTTTTGGTGTTTGGTTCTTAAAAAATATTTCTCATGAGTGAACATTTTTCGGCAAAAATGAAAAAATAACTTCCCTCACTTGTAACTGAAAGTTATCTTCCTTCACAATTGTTTCAAACACTTAACTTCATATCATTGCTTTAACCAACACTTAGATATCATTATCAATCTATAATGCTCAAAATTTCATCAAGACAATATGCAATTTGTTAGTTACCAATCTATGGTAAATGCTTTTTCTAGAAAATATTTCTCACTATTTCCGTAGTAGCAAACACACCCTAAGGAGAAGAGCGAAAACCTTCTTCCTTTTGCCACCTTAAAATTTTGAACATTCTTTACTAGATAATTGCAACTGAAGAAAAAGCTTTTTGTTCTATCAAATTAGAAGTGTGTGATTTCTCTGTGTTATGATTCTTAACCTCAAACATCTGTTCGATTGCTGATTTTCATCATAAAAAGCTAATATACACTTCTTGCATTTAAAAGACTCTTCAAAGAGAAAAATGAAAGTAATAATCGCTTGATTATTTTCATTAATGAAAGAGGTATATATACAAGTTACATATAAGAAAATCATTTTCCTATTATACATCTAAAACCCTATTATATTTGGAGACTAACTATACAATTATGATAATAGTACAAGACTAATTATACTACAATATACATTCCTAATATACTAACTATGCAATGATGATGTGATGCCCATATCTGCCCGTGATGGGCTCGGCTCTCGTGACGGGCTGGCCTGTGATATTATCCAATATACATAAATATACATGTGTATATCATGTATATACTTATGTATATTTAACAAAAAAGAACAAGAAATAGAATAAAGGTAGACCCTTAAAGGCAGCCCTAAATATACCCTTCACCTTGCTTATTCTTAAACCAAAAACTAAACTTCTTGTTTTAACTTTCTAGTAATCATCAATCAATTGGTAACACTTGTATCGTGTCCTTTCCTCTAGACACCTTGATTTCATCGATCATGTTGTCTTAATTTTCTTGGAGATGCCTATGAAAATTGCATATAATCCATAAACTCAAAATTTATAAGTACCACACATGTAATATTTGAACATAAACCTTTCTTATGCTTGGAGAAATATTAGAAGCTTCCCATATAATATCCTTAAGTCATTCTTACACTCTGCAAGTTTAGCTTAAAATGAGAAAAGAAGTGAAAGGAAAAAAAGAAAAAAAGAGGAGGGAGAGTGAAACATACAGAAAGAAATGAACAAGAGATTGACAAGTTGTTGTCATTATAGTAGTTGTATTTTTGTAAGCAAATAACCAATTTTGCAAATTCACTTCACCTTATGATTTTTCAAAGCCTCAGCTCAAGATCCAATTCTTCTATGGCACTAGGAATCCTTTCAAGTGCTTCCGATTGAGGACGACACCTTTCTATTGAACTTGTTTTAGGGAAGAGATTTGCAAATGAAATACTATTATTTTCTTCAACTCTCCTCCTTTTGCAATTAGTAGGAGCCTCCTCAACTTGCTCTTGTTTAGCCCTAAAGCTAGAGTCTATCATGACTTCTAGATTCCTCTCTTCTTTCTTGAAATCTATAGATTTCAACTTCTTCTCCTCATTATTTTTCACATTTGAGACACAAGAATATTTGTCAGCCACCAAGTTTGACCATGAAGAAGATGGTGATGACAACTTGTTCTTGTTCTCTTCTTGGACAATTGATGAAAAGGAAGAATGATGATGAGTTGTTAAGGTCTTTTGAGAAGAAACCCTAATTGGAGATCCATGGTCAAAGTCAGAATTAGGGTTGTACACAATGGTACAAATTTGAGAAGGGTATTGAACATGGCTATTGTGATGAAGAGGGGGAGGAACAAATACTTGATGATCACCACTTGGATTATTAGATGGAGGAGATTGTTTCATCCTTGCTCTATCTCTCCTATGAACATTCATGTGGCCACCAAGAGCTTGAGCTGACCTGAATTCTCTTCTACAAAAGCTACAATTATAAGATCTTGGTGGCCATAAGCACCCTCCAAGAGCTCCAGCCGCATCTTCAGCGAAAGCTTGCTCCTCCCACGAATCGCCATATGAAGAAAGATTATTTGATAATGTCATGTCATGTTTTCGCTTCGCGGACATCCAATATCTTGCTTGTTCCATTTCACACCAATATTCTTTAAAACGAAGAATCAGAGGATATACAGAGCTGCAATTGTTCTATTCGCCAAGAGTTTGACGAAAAGAGAAGCTACAAGAGAATAGTATTGTAGAGAAGGGATGAAGAATACATTAGATGAAGGATATTGACCCAAAAGTTGTTTAAGTTAGGGAAGAGGAAGGTGGAGTGGTGGTGGGTACTCTAGACATCCTCTCATGCAGCTACTCTTTTGTTTTTAGTCGGCCTTCAAATACAAAAACAGTAGCGGAAGACCTATATTAATACCGTCCATTACTTTCTTTTTTTAAAGGGTTATAATGGTTCGATATCATAAGTCTACTGATCTGACTAATTCAGGTATACTCTTTAATATGATCCATACGAAGGGATTCACTTTCTACAAATTTCTTCATTTTTAGGGCTCCAATCTGAACCTTTATCCAATTTAAAATTGAGTGATCATATTAATCTTAATTCCAACAATTCTTCCTGATACCGTGCGGCGTGCGCCGACAACGGGCGGAACTAGCTAGAGTTTTAGTCTACGGGTACAGAAGAACTCAATAATTTTAGCCAAAACCATATATTTACGTTAAGAAGTTTACTTAATAATAAAAATACTTTATTTAAAACTCAATAAACTGCATTTTTTAATCCAAAACTCATAAAACTCATAATTATGATATCCAATGTTGGGGTGGCAACATTTCTTAGCCTATAAAAGTAGTCACCCTAGTGGGGTGCAGGGGGTCCCACATATGACCTTATTGTACGGTGAGAAGGCTCGAATGTTAACTGAGATCATCTGATTTTCACTTATTTTGACTTTCACGAGAGAGTGATATGTTTTGACAATTATCAACCCTCAAAAGAAAACGAAAACTTTATTAACTATAGATATGCTATACTCCTATATAAGAGTGCTGATAAACCCTAACTTTATGAGCTAGTTTTCACATTTGTAATTCTTGAGCTAGCACGAAGACAAAGTATAATCAGGTTAATTAAATTAAATTAATCCTTCATTTTGGTTTATAGGAGAGGTAGATGTTAGAATCACGAATCTAAAGGTAGAAGTGACTGCATCCATCTTTGAAGATGGAGCAGTGTGAACGATGGAAATCGAGAGAGAAAGGAAGAAGAAGACGCTGTAGCATTTTGTGAAATGTTTTCTCTGCTTTTCATTCATAGCCAAAGTCTATTTATAGGTATGGCTTTGCACGACTAGCCATTTTACAAACATAGCCAAACGCCAAAGGTAAAACTTGTGCTAAAACTGAAATGACCAAAACTGAAAGATAGAAATGTATACTAGTGTATACTAACATCTGGACTACTACAAACAACACTAACATATACTATCTTCAACACGCCCCCTCAAGCTAGGAACAAAGAACAAGTTTGTGAAGCCTAACTTGGACAATAGATAATCATGTCGACCAATCGTCAAGCCTCGTGAGACATCGCAGTCGCTTCATCGATGGGCGATAATGTGTGGAAATCACCCTTGTTGCAACTTTTCACGAACAAAATGGCGATTTATATCAATATGTTCGTCCTCTCATGAAACACGAGATTGACAACGACCGTAGGCGCATATACTATCGCTGGTATCGAAACGGGAAGCGAAGAGAACAAATCAGTCGAGAATAAACCAGAGAGCCAAACTACCTCAAGAATCGCAGGCGGTGCCGCGATATTCTCGCTCACCGAGCTCCGAAACAAATGGATTGCTTCTTCGATTTCCAGGAAATGAGAGAGTTCCTAAAGAATACTAAATAACCAGTGACCGACCTTCTTGTGTTATGACATGAAGCCCAATCAACATTGCAGTATGTAGTTAGAGCAGTGGTGTTGCCAGAAGACATAAGAAGACCTGCACTGGGCCTGCTTTCGAATATCTAACTACTCAGTCTTTGCCAAGAGATGGGAGGTCTTGGATGCCGATAAACCGACTAAGGCAATCGGATGAAAGGATATGTCGTCCGTGTTTGTCAAGTAGAGTAATCTGCCAATAAGCCTTTGATAACTAGCTGGATCATCTAGCAATGCATCTCTGACATTAGAGGAATCATCAATCGGAGGAATCAAGAAGTGATGGTCATACAATGCGTAAGTCACTGACATTAAGCTCCATAGGTGATCTCGCAGGTTTTCCAGCAGACAAGCCAAGATCAGAGATCAATTCAACTGCATATTTCCTCTGGTGCATCACTATACCACTACTATTCCTAGCAAATTCGAAGCCTAGGAAATACCTCAAACAACCCAAATCCTTGATCCTAAAATTCTGTTGTAAGCTCAGTTTCGTCTCTTGGATAAGAGTCTCATCATTGCCAGTAATGAGCAAATCATCTACATAAATGAGTACCACCAATACTTTGTCATCAACCTTCTTGGTAAGTAAGGAATGATCAAGTTGACTTTGAGAAAAACCTGAGGCTTGCAAAGTTGTGGTCAGTTTGATATTCCACTGCCGAGAAGCTTGTTTTAGTCCATATAGTGACTTGATTAACTTGCACACCTTCCCTTGCTTTTGATCAAATCCTTGAGGCATGGTCATGTACACTTCCTCATTAAGGTCACATTGGAGGAATGCATTATAAACATTCATTTGATATATGTGCGCTCGAAGTCGCCATCAAATTATCGCCTCACAATCACCATTTTGTCACTTCGCAAGGTATCTTGATAATCAACTCCTTCCTTTTGGTTGTAGCCCTTGGCCACAAGTCTTGCTTTAAACTTTTCCACTTCACCATTTGCCTTATACTTGATCTTATAAACCCATTTACATCCAATGGCCTTCTTGTGAGCAGGAAGATCTGTCACTTCCCAGGTCTTGTTACTCTCTAAAGCCTGCATTTCAAGCTTCATAGCCTCAACCCATCTGGTGTCCTTCACTGCAGCAGAATATGAATTTGGCTCATGTTCAAGTTCAATTTTTGCAATGTAGCTCTTCAGATCTTGCATTCACCCAAAGATAGCTTAGATCATAGCCATGTGGATACAAGCACTCTTGTCTACCTCCTGTGTCTTCTGTTTGTGGCATTTGAACAAAATTTGTCATCCAAGCAGGTTGCCTCCTGTTTCTGTCTGACCTCCTTAATGGTGGCTGAGATTCAGAAGTTGGTGCATCATCTGTCTGGATTGTGGGGTGACTATCAGTGTCCTCTTGAGGTCTGCCTTCTGTTACTGCAGTCTCCTGAGTCTCTTCAATATGTTCTGATCCAGCATTCCTAAGAGATTGTTGGCTGACATCAGGTTCATGATGGAAAATATCAGTCTCTGCCTCTAGATTCAAACTAATATCAATCCCAGATTGTTCCTTCTGCTTGAAAGGAAAGATATCCTCATAAAAGGCAATATCCCTGCTTACAAATAGAACATTGTTAGATAGATTTAAGAGTTTATATGCCTTCTGTCTAGAATAGTATCCCAGTAGTATTGCCTTGATGGCTCTAGTGTCAAATTTATCAGTTTTCACCAGATTTGTAGCATAACACGCATACCAACTACTTAAACGTGATAGAACAGTGCCTTCTTATATAGTTTCTCATATGGGAAATGTCCCAGTAACCACAGAGGCGCCTGCTCATAATGTACATACCGCTCAACACAATCTCCCGTAACTCGCGGGTAGGCGCTTTGGAACTTTATGGCTCTAGCAAGCTCTAGTATGTGCCTATGTCTCCTTTCAACTACACCATTCTTGGGATCAGATGGACAGATGTCTGATGTATGATGCCTAGTTGTGCAAACAGATCTCTACAGGAGCTGTTTATAAACTCTGAACCATTATCAGACCTGACACATTTAACTTTGAAACCAAATTGTGTTTTGATCAAGTGAGACACGCATCTTTGAGTATAGTAGGAACATCCGATTTAATGTGCAGAGAAATAC
This sequence comes from Przewalskia tangutica, assembly GCA_029844215.1. Taxonomy (NCBI): domain Eukaryota; kingdom Viridiplantae; phylum Streptophyta; class Magnoliopsida; order Solanales; family Solanaceae; genus Przewalskia; species Przewalskia tangutica. The sequence goes on along the minus strand of CM056739.1, from coordinate 9,212,647 downwards.
CCATGTTCATCTAAATAAGTCATCTACCACAAGAAGAAAGAATCTCATACCATTATAAGTTGGAACTTTGTATGGTCCCCAAACATCAAGATGTAACATATCAAATGGAAGTATAGTCATACTCTGACTAGTAGAAAAAGGCAATCTAGTTTGTCTTGCCATAGGGCATACATCACAGTGTTGAATCACAAAGTTAGAACTATTACTGAAGGCATTTATTTTCCTAAGAACACTCATCGTACACGCCCCAATCTCGTGCCATAGAGTCGCTTCACTTCTCATATGCTGAGCTTTGACATATTTGTTTTAGCTGTCATCAATCCCTCCTGCTTTCTTGTAGAGTCAAGCACATACAGCCCATCCACTTCTCTACCAATCTCCTTCACCTTCCCAGTGAGGAGATCCTGCAGTACAAAGAAGTCAGGAAAGAACCTAGCACTGCAATTGAGTTCCTTGGTCAATTTTGACACTGAAAGTAAGTTAAACTGAAAACTTGGCACACATAACACATGTTTGATAAGTTCACCTCCTGTTAGTCTACACTCTCCAGTGTGTGTAATTGGGGCACTGCCTCCATTTGGTAGGTGCACTTGTCCTGAATTTGTTGACCAGTTAGGAGCAGGAGTCTCAATCATACTTCTATTTTTAACCATATGGTTAGTAGCTCCTGAATCTACTATCCAAGGACTACTAATGCCTTCATTATAGTTACCTGCCATACAAACTGTAGCAGCAGCACTATGACCTGTACCTGATCCCTTAGTCTGGTTTGTCATGGACAACATCATCTCCAACTTGTCTGGAGTGCAGGTTCTGATCATCTGCTGGAGTTGCTGCTGTTGATACACAGAGAGTTGTTACCGCATCATACCGCCTCCGGTCATCTCACCATCTACATAACCACCATAATCGCTCCATACCTCGCATACGCCGCTCCACCGAGGTACCATGACAAAGATTAGCCTTACTTTTCCTTTGTAATCGGGCGGTATCCTATCACGTAACATTTCTCCTGGACATGTCCTTGCTTCTTGCAGTAATCACAAAAGTATAGTAACTTATGGCATCCTTCTCTACTATGTCCCTTCATGTTGTAGTGATCACAAAAGGCAAACTTCCTATTTTTTCCAAATGATGCCCTGCTGGTCAGTGCTAAATTGTCAACAGAATTCCCTAGAGAGGAGATATTCTTTTGGCTTTCATCTTGTGCTATCATAGCAAATGCTTGGTTCACACTAGGTATGAGTGACATCAACAGGATATGACTCCTCGCTTGATTGTATCCATCATTCAATCCCATAAGAAACTCCAGTAATCTCTGATTTCCCAGATGTGTGATGTATTCCCTAGGATTTAGGCAGTCACATGTAGGGGGTGGTATAATGGAGTCTATCTCATCCCATAGGTCTTTCATTCTAGAGTAATATTGGGATACTGGTGAGGCCCCTTGAGTTAGCATTGTTAACTCCTTTTTTAGTTGAAAAACTCTTGAGAGGTTGATCTTATCAAATCTCTCCTTAAGATCCTTCCAAACAAAGAAAGACTAGCGTCTGACGTAATCCCACTCAACAAATTTTTATCTACACTTCTCATTATCCACGACATCACCAAGGCATCAGACTGTCCCATCGCTTAGTGTGACTAGGTCCGTATGTGTCGCGCCTTATAGATCCATCGACAAATCCAATTTTATTCCTCGTTAATAACACCAACTGCATAGCTCTACTCTAAAGCGTATAGTTCTCCATTCCTGCCAACTAAATCTCAATCTGAATAGCACCTACTGTATCGAATGCATTCAGGAACAGGGGATGGTTGTGGTCAATAATATATGTACTAGAGGTTGAACTCTCTTCTAACACAACAGAAGGTGTTGTTGTGATATTTTCCATAACCTCAGAAATACAGTGTATAATGATTCCAAAAAAAATCTCAGTCTAAAAATTCAGATCCAATGTAGATCGAATAGTCGCGATAGCAGAAAACGCAACCAGTGACACAAACTCACAAAACTCACGAACTGGATGATTCAGTTCAGGTAAACAATAAGCAAATCACAGGTGATACAAACAAATTAAACGACGAATGTAAAGAAAATATGAAATCGACCTCAATTGAAGAATCGATGTATAACTACTAAACCTCGCAAGTTGAATCTCTCAGTCCCTGTCCTTAATGAGACAGAGTTACTTCTGGATCCATCTTGCATGGCTCTGATACCATGTTAGAATCACGAATCTAAAGGTAGAAGTGACTGCATCCATCTTTGAAGATGGAGCAGTGTGAACGATGAAAATCGAGAGAGAAAGGAAGAAGAAGACGCTGTAGCATTTTGTGAAATGTTTTCTCTGCTTTTCATTCATAGCCAAAGTCTATTTATAGGTATGGCTTTGCACGACTAGCCATTTTACAAACATAGCCAAACGCCAAAGGTAAAACTTGTGCTAAAACTGAAATGACCAAAACTGAAAGATAGAAATGTATACTAGTGTATGCCAGTGTATACTAACATCTGGACTACTACAAACAACACTAACGTATACTATCTTCAACAGTAGATTCATACACTTGACAGTTGTCAACTTAAATCTGGAAAATGAGCTGAAATTTGAATGCAACTCTGCTGCATAGTTTAGGCGAATGTTTTATGTGTCTAAATTAATTCCATGCCCTTATTGTGACTTTTCGGTAACACAACATTAAATATTAAAGCATGTTGAAGTTTAGATTAACACAAATAGAGATCAGTTGAGTTTGTTCCTTCACATTCTATGGAGGTTACTTGAGATTATAAATCAAACATAAGCTAAACTATAACAAACCGACCCCCATTTTGAGCATTTGTGTTCAAGTTCATGTTTTGCGCAATTACATATATTGATATAATTCAATCTTGGATCCAATTACATTGAGGTAATGATTCTACATCACTCTTTGAGTAATATCTTTAATTGTTATCGAATTCCATGATAAATATACAAGGATTTAAGCAGGTGAAATTGGACATTTTAGTCCTAGTTTCTAAAATAGAAAACTAGGGATTTGACCTAGTAAATGTATCCAAGATTGAAACTTGATCACATAATTGGATTTCTCCATGTAATTTATTTCGAAATTTGATTGAGTTGACCAAGGATTGACTTTGACCTTTTAAAAAATTATGAAAATGGACCACCTAGCCTAACTTGTCATGTTATTCGATATCTTTGGTAGATTGAGGCTATTGAAGATTGTTTGGTTAGAAATTGAAGAATGATGGATTGGAGAGTCTAATCACCTACTTGGATTGATTGCTTTTCCAAAAGCATGATTTAAAATGTGCATCACTGCTTTTTAAATTTGTAGGTTCTAGGGCGAGCGCTTGGTCATATATGTTATTTTGAGATACTAACCTTGACATGACTCTAATTAGATTTATAGCATGATTAGAGTTGTTTTCAACTAACTGAGCATGATATTTCACTGTTGAGTCATGTTAAGGATATTTGGCATTACATATTATAGGCATTATTTTAGCTGATCTTATATGATAATATCTGATGACATGATCACTTATACTGTGTGATGTACACTCAAGTTATTTGAGTTGATATCAATATTAAATTATCCTGTCTATCAGGTCCCAATTTCCAGGAGAGCCCGTCAATTTTGGTCTATTAGATCTCCCCCTAAGATGACGGTTCCTATAAGTGTCATCTTTGTTACTGTCACAAACGGATGACGATTCTGTATCTGTCACACGACATGTGACGAATCTAACCCATCACACAAAAGTCACAATATGACATTTCAGAATGTTTTTTTTGTTTTGAATAAAGAAGCGCGTGAATTTTTAGTGTAAGGCAGGTGTTTTTCTCGGTGGATAGATAGAGAGGTAGGAATTTCTCGAACGAACCGCACTCCTTCGTATACGTCAGGAGTCCATTGATGAGAAGGGGTTGGGGAAAGCTTGAACCCCATTCCTACGGTAATGAATATATGGGATCTAACTCCACTTTCTCCCTTTCCTGCTTAGCCTACCGCCTTTATAGTCAAGGGGTTAGTATCACTTTTTCAAGTGTCAGTAGTGGAACGTTCTGTCAATCGGGGAAGATTTTTGGTGACAAGACCTGGAGATATCAGAAGTGAGAGTTCTGTATCTGTCACACGATATGTGACAGTTCAAACCCGTCACAAAAGTCACATAAATTTAAATTTTGATTTGATTTTTTTTAATTTCTATTAAATTAATAATTTATTTTAATATGGCGGGATAATTAAATTTGGCATTTTTTTTGACAATTTAATTTCAATATTGCAAATTGAGTGCACCGATGAAATGAACTAAAAATTTAAATAACACCAAAAATATACATTAAATAGCTAGAATTTGTTGTACAAAGTCTTCCCAAAATGGATAATCATTCAAAGTGTTATTAAAGTGTTTAAAGACTAAAACATTGTTAATCAAGTATCTTATCAATCTAAAATGTTCACTCATCAGCATTTAGTTTACCAACTTCTGTTTCAGCAAGTATCTTCGAAAAATGCAATCCCCACTCGACACGAATATCATCAACTTCCTCTTGTGAGTACATGTATTTGTCGTACAACTATAAATCACAAAAAGAAAATAATTAGTAATGTTTGAAATAATGTAATAATTAACATGGTTAATGGTCTATAATTTAAGTATTGAAGTACTTACATTATTTGTCATTAAAGTCGAGTCTAGCATCAACTCTTTAATGAAACGCATCACACAATAGCCACACTCGGTACCACCAAATTATAATGGTGCATGTCATTGAATTAATTATCAACATGTAAATATAACTTAAAACAAAAGTTGTAAAGATTCACTAAATATATAATAACTCAAGTATGCAGACCAAATAAAATAAGGCATACTTTAACATATTTCACCATAGTCGAGTAAGCACACTTTTGCCTTTGACCAACTATAGTTGTAAACATTTGCATGACGCTGCGAGAAATTTGATGAACAATTTCAAATTCAAAACAGTAACTATCGAAGCATATTTCACTAAGACGTACATGTTTAGTAGCCTTTCCAAATCTGTATCCAGAACTTTACCGAGAGGATCTAAATAAAACACCTCATTCTTATTCATGTTAAACACTATCAAAACTAAGTGATCCCTAAAGGTGAAATTCCATTAAATTCTAATAGTAATGCATTCTTAAAATTAAATTGGCATATATGTATAATGTGATTATGGGGCTTTTGTCCACTGGAGATGTAACATGTGTTTGTACTACAAGAAGAGACACATTCACTTAACGCTAGATTGGATGCAGTGAAGGAATTAAATAAACTTAGAATTTCACCAAAGGGCTTGAATCCCAAATCAATCGAAATAATTCCAAAATGAGATTGAAAATGAAGCTCTCAAAGTGATTAAAACGTCAGAAATTTCAATCGCCGACCATTATCAGTCAAACACGTCATTTTTGGTCAATTTAAAACACAAGTCACTTATTTATGTGACATTTCACAAAACTGTCACACAAACGTCATAAATAAATGACACTTATAAAATTCACACAAATATCATAATTATATGACACTTAAAAATTCTGTCACATGAATATCAAGAAAAATCATAAATTTAGTAAAAATATGTGACACTTGCATTTCTGTCACATGTGAACTGTCACCGTAGCCTATTTTTGTGCATATGATTTCGGTCTAGTAGATTACTTGTAAGGCCCCATGGAAAGGCTTGATTGGTCTAGTGGCTCTAACCTATAAGGGCCACAAATAGATTTATGATGCGGTTTAACTAGTACATGTTTGTTACATCTCTTATTTGTTGATTTTGTACTGTATCGAAACTATCAAACAAGCGTAATTTGTTGAGCTGCGTTGATCAGAATTTCAATTCAAAATCTCATAATTGACAATCCATGTTAAAGAATGTTGCACAAATATATACAAGAACCAGGTCCTTAATAGATTTTCTAAAGAAACTAGGAATGCTAACAATAGGATTGCACAAACACTAGGAAGATTGGGTCCTTTGCAGAAGAACGGAAGACTATTTGATCCATGTAAGAAAAGTTGTTCTACGCGCAAAATGAAATACTTGAAGAATTGGTATTAGGACTAAATCTTATTCCATAAGGAATACAATTTCAAAACATGAAAATATTATCATAATTTAGCATATATGGAAATAGTTTTGAAGTGGAATAAAACAAAGAAAAGCCGATGCAGATTGGAAACCAAGTCAAATTTGTATTAGATTCTTAGATTCTTGAACTTAATATACAAGGATTGGGAGAACAGAAAACGATCATCCTGCTCGAATATAAAGCGTCACCTTTATGTTGGTGAAGACAACTACCTAAGAGAGAAGACCGGATCAAATAATGAGAGATTATTCAAGTGAATATTCAACTGAGAAAGAGTCAATAAAATCAGTGGCGGATCTTGCCCAAAATATTAAGGTGACGAATTTTATCTAAAATAATAAGAGTTTGATTATTTCAAGAAAGTTACCTTTATTTTTTTATCCCAGTGATTCGTCATGGCCTCTAAAAGCACAAACTTGACCGTGATCCAATAAATTGAATCAATTTTCTTAAGTTGGACCATCGTAACAAATATCACTCCTAAAAAACACATAAATCAATTATTAAAGAAACAAACATAAAAGAATAATTAATTTGTTAAAACATTAATCTGTTTTCTGCGAGCAAACTGGATAGGAATACAAACTGAATATAAAATCTCTTATTTTGTCTAAGTTATACATACAAGATACGCCTCTGTACAAAATCATTAATTTAAAAATAGCTCAAAAAATAACATCAATATTTTCAAACTACACGACCGTAACGTCTAGAAATTTTGGATAATGATTTGAGCACCTAAACGAAGAAAAACCCGAGCGATGGGAAAATTTTGTATATTGACATATGCTAATAGGAGATTAGTATGTAAAAGGATGTCATCCCAAAATAATTTTGGACACAATAAGTGTGACGATGGGGATCAGATATAATTTAGTGTGTGCACAAGGAGGTAATGGACTAGTGTCATATTACAAAAATTATGATATTGAGTATAAGAAGATTTTATAAACCAGAAAGATTTAAGTGAATTAAAATCACGAATTAATTATGTATGGAATTAATTAATTATTAGTGGATGGAACAAAAGTTGAGTGGGTTGATGTCTCTACGCACAGGACGTGCATGAATGACACATAAAAGGGGCATGCGTAGTGATTGTTACTTTACGGTTTGGTGGTACATGACTGAGTTATGCTTCCTTTTATATATTTCCTCTTAAAATTACTAGCTAGTGGATTAGGATCAATTGACTTAAATCTTCAGCTTCTATATTTTTGTTTACAACACATAACAGGGTTCTTTCTCTTTATCCAAATAAGAAACCAGCAGCCCTTGAGAACAAAAAAAAAAAGAGAGACTGTACGCGTTTGGCCATAGAGATTCCAAATATTTTTCTGCTTCCGCTATTACTACATCCGATTAATTTTTTAAGAGTTTGGAATCTTAAAGGGTATATGATGGTATGTGAAGGCAAAATATTTCTTTCTTTTGGCATCTGTTACGTATACTCATGTTGTTGATTCCTATACTAAAAGAATGTATAAATTGTTTCTACCTCCTTAATGAGGTATATGAAAAGATGGGGATGATATTCACAATGTTGCCAAAGGTACAAGGGTAATATGTCACCCGTTGAGGTTGGAATATGGTATTACCATTCATGCATTTTAATTTGCATTGCATTCATATATTACCCTGGACCACTTGTGCTACGCACACTACTATATGATAAATATTTTATATATGTAGGGGATATGGAAAAGGAAAAGCGTTATATACGCACACCACCTGCTGGTACAGATTATCACAAAAGAGCCCGAAGAGGCCAACATGAATCGATGCTCATGTGTGGCCGATATAATAACCAGATGTCCACAGAGGCGGTTATGGACATGAAGAGCACTTGTGTGGCCAATATATATATATATGTATACCACATTTATATCATGGCATTTAGAAATATTATGTCCATATAGGCCGATAATGAAATAATGCCCCTAGAGGCTGTTATGGTAAGAAAGATTATCCAAATGAGGTCGGGGTATATGCATACTGCATTGTGCATAACATTTAGACATATTCATTAGGGCCCTCATAGGCAATTACTGGTGTTCAGTTGTTCCTGTTTCAGATTATGATACATCTTTGTTATATTATTCGTTATGCTGACGTCCCTTTCATCGGGGGACGCTGCGTTTCATGCCCGCAGGTTCAGTTAAAGAAAGTGATGGTTCACGCGGGTAGGTTGCTGGTTCACCTGATGTTGGAGAACTCTATTTGTTCCAGAGTTGCAGTCTAGTCTTAATTTTGATGTCCTATATTCTTTAGAGGTTGTAGACAGGTGTCCTGTGGATACTGATTTTGTATGACCTAGTCGGCCTTGGCATGAGCATGTATATATGTATAAGTCGATTTTCTGGTCAATATCTTTCATAATCGTTTTCGGCTTAGTCCGTGTTTATTGTGATTATACGGTGATGGTGTGATTTGGGGTACCCGGTGGGTGAGATCCGGGCGCCCGTCACGGCCCTCCGGTTTGGGTCGTGACAACGACAACACACCATATTTCAATAAAAATTTCTCCTAAAAATACCCATTATTAAGGCTTACTTTCAACTAACCCTGTTGATTTTTTGGCCTTTTCTTTCCCTTTTTTTCACAAATTTTGAACGACTATTTTAATATTTTGCCTTTTTTTTCACAAATTTTGAATTACCCATTTGATATTTTGGTCTTTTTTGGAAAAATTTAAACTTTACTTAATTTGGTTGAAATTTCAAGAATCCATGGCCGACACAGTTACTGTCGGCTATACCAGCACTAGTATCAACCTAGCTCCGGTGAGAAGTCTAAGAAAGAAGGAACTTACATTGATATAAGGTCATGAAAATCATAAAATTTGAACTAAAAATCAACCAAAAAAACAAAAATATTCCAAGAGTAGTACAATGAAAAATGAGCATAATTAATCTACACAAAAAATTCAGCTATGTATCAACTTACATTGATATAAAGAAGAAGATTTGGAGTTGAAGTATGAACCACATAGAGAGTGAAGAAGGAAGCTAGGATTTGTGATTGAGGACAAAATAAATTGAGTTATATAAAATAGTATATTTGTAATTATATATATAAATACTATTTTTTTTAGGGAGGCCATGGCCCTCTCCCGCCCCTTCTAAGATCTGCCGTTGAATAAGACGTATCAGTGTTAGTAACTATTTTAATAAGAATTTTTCCAAAATCATTAATACTAGACTTAATAATATATTGCATAACGTTATCTCTGCGAATTCCAGAAAATTATTCATGAGATTAGAAAGAATAACTTTGAAGGTAGCACTGTGATTAAATTGGATATAGCTAAAACATATGATAGGGTTAATTGGAATTTTTTACTTCATGCTCCTAAGAAATTTGGCTTTTCTGATAAATACATTCACATGATTAGGAGATTATTAATCTCTAATATCTAGTATTATGTTATTATTCTTGGGAATGCTTATGCAAGGTGACACTCTAATACTCTATCCCCTTCTTTATTTATTCTTAGGATAGAAGTCTTATCTATAATGCTTAAGCATCTGCCTCACATTTATCCATATAGGGGGTTCAGCTTGCCCTATAATGATCCACACATTACTCATCTTACATGTGTAAATGATGTTTTTATTTTATATCTAGTGATAAGAGATATTTAGAATTGGTTATGCATCACCATCAAAACTATCAAAAGTGCTCTGGATAAAGGATCAATATCAACAAGAGCTGCTTCTTGATAAAACTCAAGGCTGTCAACAACATCAATCAGAGAATTAAAAATGTAAACTTCCTGGAGAATACTGAATGGATCTCCAGGAAGAAAGTTATTTATCAACAGATTATGGGCCTTATTCCCATGATTGAATGTAGTAAGTGAAAGGGAGAATTGTCGAACTTAAACTATGGAATAAATAATTTCAGCACAGAAGAACAGAGGTAAACTTAAAGACAGTAAGTAATGTTCCCAAAAATGTTCTGTGACATGAACTGGAACATTAACAAAAACGCAGAACTAAAAACTGAGTTTAAGATGCAGCGAAAATAAATCAAGGACACCAAAGATTGTTTTTCATAAGTTATATAATTGTATATAACTTATAGTGGTCTCATGACCAAAAATTTATTGTATAAAAATTATACAATCTTACAAATCCCTTGAGAATGAATAGTAATCCGTAAAACAAAAGGGATTAAAAAGAAGTTAAATCCTAACTTCTAAGCCTGAAAAATCTATCCAAAATAGAAGTGAAAAACACCCTATTACAATTGCTTTGAGTTGAAAGAACAAGTATAGATCTAAGAAAGCAATTCGTAATTTTGAACAAGTGTAATCACAAAAACAGGCTGCTCGATCCAGCTGTGTTTGAGGCAATATTTGAGACGTCTCAGATCTGAATTTTGTTCGCAAAACTGGATGATTAAGACTTGGAGTGAACCTCTATTTATAGTGGAGAGTTCACCCGAGGCTCATGATTCTCGGTGGAGGTTGAGCGAGAATAGGCTGGTTGGAGTCGTTCTTCAGCCTTAAAATTCTCAACTGTTTTGACTTTGTCTTCCTGTGAATGCTCCTTCCGTTATGCACTCTCCTTGGACTTGGTCTTGTTGAGTATTATCGTGTTTTCCTTAGCTCCTAACCAAGCCAATCATTCACGTGATAAAATCTTCTCAGCTTCAGAAATCTGCCCGTGAAGATAGGAAAAAAACTCTTGCCAGAAATGTCCTCCCAGATGTCACGACATTTGGGATGACATTTTCCTGTTTTTACTTAACACCAAAAAGAGACATGTTACGGAAAATGTTAGGACACAGAACCTAACACTAACAATCTCCCCCTTTTTGCCTTTCTTCACAAAACTAAATAGGTTAATGATTTTATCACAGGCAAATATCTCAACCTTCATCCTGAAACATTTATAAAGCACGATATATACACTATGTGCCAGTAAGTTACTCGAATCAGAGTATGATGCAAAATGCGAGTATACATCTAAAAGATTAATGCACTGAAACCATCAATATACACATAAACAGTATAGAATAAATAGCAATATATAAACAGAGTTAAAGTGTCTCAAACAGTCAAGCCAAATAACTACAGTCCACAACTAAAAAGTATTCAACAACTGCTACTTAGCAGCCTAAACACAGCAACACAACCTCAGAGCTATTTCATCTCCAGATGTCTTCTGGTTTCATCTCCCCCTGTATCAAGATCCCCTCTGGTTTGAGCATTCAGCCCTGTCAGTTGCTCCCCCTGGACCAGACCCATCTCCCCCTTTTTGGGAAGAAAGCAAAAATAGGTAACGTTCTCAGCTTCCACCGTGGCTACTGCACAGTCCACTCGCGATCTGGGCATTGAGCTTTGCAATCTCTTGCACCAGCCAAGCGATTGTCAAGACGATCGTGAGATATTCTTAGGAGATGTGCAGGACATTTCGGTAACACTAGCACTTCCACCGTATTCGTCCATGGAAGATCAATGACTCGCTTTTGCTCTTCGTGATCGTCGATTAACGACATATACTTGAGTTCTTTCCAGAGCAGATCCCGCCAGGGCTTGGAATCCCTGAGGTTAGTACCTTAAAGATCAATGAGGGAAAGGGAAGGATGATACCTGTGTCCTTTTCTGCCATATTTACAATCTGTTGAAAGATTGTTTTTCCTATATCAACACTAAGACCTTTTCCTATTTTGTATAGGAACAATGCTTGTTCAATTGTTACAATTGATTTGTTCAAAGAACACAACCAATGTGTATCATTAACTTGTGCAAAACAGCAAATAAGGCAGTGAGTCTGGATGTTGGACACCTTGAAACCCATCTCTTCACTACTCCACCGGTGAGGTATGAAATCACTTCATCCCTATCATTTATCACTTCCCGTTCTGCCCTCTCATCATCATTCACTCTATTCAAACATTGGTTAATTGTAGTCGGTGTGAAGTCATAAAATTTGTTATAGAGAAACACTTTCCCAAAGTGTTTTGACTTGGGTTTCTCTATTTTACTTGTTAGATTTGCATAAAATAACTTCACCACCTTTTCTTCATAAGGACATTTGTTATTTACCGAGTCTAGTAGATTTCTTGAAGTGAAGAAATCCACCAGACCGTGGCTACTACAAGACACAATGTCCAACACCTTCTCGGTTCGAATGGCTCGACCGTTGAACCAAGACCAATGTTTTGAGTGATTGGCTGTTAAAAACTTGGGAGAGAAAGAGGTTACCTCAGACGCAGATTCAGAGCTACTGCTTGTTAAACCTCGGACACTGGAATCTGAAGATGACTCAGAAGATGTCACAACATTTTCAGTGACATCTTGAGGGGTTGATGATGATTTTGTTTCCCCTGAGGTATGACCAGATTTCTTGAAATAAAACTTCTTCAGAGGGGTGTCGTCTGGAATCTCATCTTCCTCACTGGATTCTGGCAGATTTGTGAAGGAAGGTGAAGCAGGAGATTCAGGTTGGGACTCAACCGAACGAGTCTTCTCTGAATCAGTAGACCTGGAGCTTGAAGAGGGAGGAGTCGCTGATTTCTTCCTTTTGGTGGAGGATTCACCACTTCCAAAGGCCTTCTCAAAGTTTCGGACCGATCTGCGAGTGGGAAAAGTTGCTTGATTTGTCCTCTTTGGGAGGACGGAAACATCCGGGGTTTCCTCTAAGTTGATAGGATTGTTTGTCTCCCCTGGATAGGCGATTTCAAGAGGTTCTTGGAAGACACTTATCACCAAATCTGTGCACAATGGTGGACTTGTGCTCATTGGGGAGTGTTCTGGGACTGGTGGTGACATTTTCGGTGACATGGGTGAGACATCCATTGGAGAGAAAGGGGAAGAAGAGAAGGAGAAGTTAGGGTTTTCGGGGTTTACAGGAATGGGAGTAGTTTGTGAGGTCGGTGACTTGAAAGAGGAATTCATCGTGGGTAATGTACGAAAATTTCGTTCCCACCTTTTTTTTTTGTTTTTTTTTTTGTTTTCAGAGGAAGTTTCTTTGGAAGTTTAGTATTTAGTGAATGGGTATTTATACACTTGGCAAAAACTATCTACATAAGTGTTTAATTTCTATACAAAGACTAGTTCCTAAGGTTTAGAGGTTGTTTCAAAATAGACATCAAAACCAAGAGAAATTTTTCAACAAAAACCAACTCAACATTAATCGACACACGTCTTTTGAAAAATCTGAAAATCTAAGTGTTATCAGAAATGTTAGCACATTTTGTGTAACACGGGAGTCATTTTCTCATAGGAACAGCAGTTTCGGCAACTAAACAAGACACTTTATAGAGTTTTGTCTCTAAATTAGTGGAACAATGTATATTGAGTCCAAATAGATAAGATCTTGTGTCTATCATGATATAAATTATAAGTATGTTGATACTCCTATAGAATAGGAACGGTATCAATTTTGTGGGCTTTGCCCAACATTTTACAATTGCCGAGGAATTTAAGGCTTTGTCTTATTTTTTGATACTCCCTTTTTATGATTTTTATATCATCGCAGAGAACGGTATCATTTTTTTTTTTTTTTTTAAAAAAGGTGTTCCTTTGAGAAGTCATGACCCGTTAGAAACACAAAGTAATTTTAACCTTTACCGACAAGAAGCAGTTCCAGATTTTACACTGGATGAATGTTACCACAAATGTTAGGGACATTTCGGATAACACACCCCAGCAGTGTTGATTTTTATATTGAGCAGAGACCGAGAGAGTTTTTCGAGTTTGAAAACCTCTCATGATCTAAAGCTTTTGTAAAAATAGCAGCTAGTTGATGAGAAGTGTCAACATAATCGATTCTAACTAGCTGTTTTTCAACCAAGTCTCGAAGAAAGTGATGTCTTATATCTATATGTTTTGTGCAGAGTCTTTGACCGGATTTTTAGATATATTGATGGCACTCATATTATCACAGTACAAAACAAAGATATTTTTTGAAACACCATAATCGTCTAGCATGTGTCTTAGCCATATTAATTGAGAGCAACAACTCCCTGCTGCTACATATTCAGATTCAGCAGTTGAGAGTGAGACACAATTTTGTTTACGATCGTATGCAGAAACTAAGTTATTGCCAAGGTAAAAACATCCTCCACTAGTACTTTTTCTATCTTCCACATCCCCAGCCCAATCTGCGTCACTATATCCTATTAGATTAGGATTAGTGTCTTTGGAATACCAAATTCCCAACTCACATGTTCCGGCAACATATCTTATGACACGCTTGTGACATTTAAGTGGGAAATTTTAGGCATGCTTGGAATCGTGCACACACAAACACTAAACATAAGATCCGGCGACTCGCGGTGAGATACAAAAGACTACCTATCATAGATCTCAGTATAAAGTTGGGTCAACATTCTCCCAACATCATCTTTGGATATAGTGCAGGTTGATCCCATCAGAGTCTTCATGTGTTTGGCGTTCTCCAATCCAAACTTTTTAACCAGGTTCTTGGCATATTTGCTTTGTGAAATGAAGATACCCTCCTCATTCTGTTTTATCTCAAGCCTAAGAAAAAGGTTAGTTCCCAATCATGCTCATTTCGAATGTTGAGGACATAGCCGACAAAAGTCTTAAGATGAGACATTGAAGTCGAACCAAAAATATGTCATCTACATAGATTTGAGCAATAACTATATCTGATCCATGGCGTTTTATAAATAAAGTACAATCACTACGCCACGTTGGAAACCAAATTCAAGAAGGAATTGAGTTAAACGACCATATCATGCACGCGTGGAGCTTGTTTTAGTCCATCTGAGGCCTTTTTAACCTGTATACATGTTGTGGATGGTGAGGATCTTCAAATCCTTTGGGTTGTTCAACATATACCTCCTTATCAATATATCCGTTCAAAAAGGCACCTTTCACATCCATTTGATGAAGAGTTATCTTTAAACAACAAGCTATGGCAAGTAATAATCTAATTGATTCAATTTTGGAGCAAAGGTTTCATCATAGTCGATACCTTTGACTTGAGAGTATCCTTGAGCCACTAGTCTAGCTTTATTTCTAATAATAGTTCCAGTTTCGCGATTTATTCTTAAAGATTCATTTAGTTCCTATTACATTAGTCTCATCGTATGCGAGGAACTAGATCCCAAACCTCATTTCTGGTGAACTGTTCTAGTTCTTCTTGCATGGCTTGTATCCACCAACTGTCTTTTAGTGCTTCATTAATGTTTTTAGGTTCCAAAGTAGAAACATAGCAAGATTGACTTACCTTGTGATGTATGGTGGACATACACGCATACTTCACCATGTCTCGGTAATTTTTTGGCCCTTTTCTCCTTGTTTTTATTCCTTCGAATACTTCTCCTATTACATTCGCTGGGATGGTTTCTTCGATTACGGATGAGGATCCTGCGTCTTGAATCACGAAGTTCGATTTGAATCCATCGTAACTGCGGTGTTCTCATCTTGATTCACAGTGTTCTTGCGAATGTTGTGACATTTGGTGTAACATCTGCATTTTCTCGTGATCCGCCTCCTGTATTATTCACGACAAAGATTCTTGGTGTATTTCCTGCATAATCTGCATTATCATAAAAAACAATGTTAACAGATTCTTGTACGGATTTGGTTCGAAGATTGTACACTCGGTAAGCATGACTATTTTGAGAATAGCCTATGAAAATTCCCTTATCGCTCTTAGAGTCAAACTTTGCTCGATTATCTCTATCATTTAGAACATAGCATACACACCCAAAAACATGAAAGTAGTGTAGATTTGGTTTCTTTCCATTCAAGATCTCATAGGGTGTCATTTTTGTTCCTGGTCTAAGATAGACTCTATTAGAGATGTGACTTGCAGTGTTTAGGGCTACCAAAAACGCTTTTGTGATTTTAGAACTTAGCATGACTCTAGCCATTTCTTGTAGGGTTCTATTCTTCCTCTCTGCTACACCATTTTGTTGGGGGGTTTTGGGAGCAGAAAATTCATGGAAAATACATTTTTTCTCACAAAATGTAGAAAATTGATTATTTTCAAACTCCTTTCCATGATCAGATCTTATCCGAAAAATAGAGGAATGATATAGATTTCTAGTTCTAGAGTACAATATTATAAACATGTCAAACGTTTGAGACTTTTCTTTCAAAAAGAATATCCAAGAGTATCTTGAAAAGTCATCTACAATCACAAAGGAGTACCTCATGCCTCCTAGGCTATCTACCTCGATTGGACCCATAAGATCCATATGTAAAAGTTGAAAGCAATGAGACGTACCTGAGAAATGTCCATCACTCTGAACAACTTTGTGAGGGACACGGGTTTGCTTACCTTTGAGGCAATCTTCACACACCACGGTTTCACTCATAGGACTTAGTTTAGGAATGCCTTTTACCGCCTCATAAGATATCAATTTTCTAAGGTTGCGGTAATTGACATGTCCTAGTTTTTGATGCCACAATGTTGTGTCATCAGTCCTAACACTATTACATACATTATGTTCTCCGACAAGATAACAATTATCACTTGTTCTTGTACCTGTCATTATGCATTTGTTAGTTTCATCACCATGTATGTATGTTTATTGAAGCTTACCTCTAAGTTGTCATCACACGGTTGGCTTATACTAATTAGGTTAGCCATCGACCATCAACGTCAAGACATTATTTAGTCTTTGGAATTCCGGTGACATTAATAGCCTCTTCCTATTATCTTACTCTTTCCACCTCCTCCATATGTAACATTTCCTCCATTTAGAGCTTCGTAGTTCTTTTAGATGCTTTTGTTCTGTCGTATGGCGGAACAACATCATCAAAGTACCACGATCCGTAGATATTGGTCCCAGCGGTTATGGCTACATTACAACTTGTTTTCTTGATGGGAACCCAAACCTTTTTGTTACCTTACGATTTTTGTAGATAGAGGAGTCTCTTAGAGTCTTTGTCTCAAGTTCTTGACAAGATTCTCGAAGACCTTTTCTTTACGAGTTTTAGTAACTTAAAGCAAAAAGGTTTTAAATGTCGATTTATTACAATAATTGCACACATAGTTGCTACCCTTCTTACGGTTCATTTCCCCATTTTTAACAAACAAGTTGGAGCATAATGTATTGATGGGATTCTTGTAGCCCAAACCAGTACATTGAGGTTGACTAATACTAAGGATTTCATCTAATTTGGAGGTGCCTGTGTTAAGCTTTTTGAAGGTTGCTTCGGCCAGATCCAACTTTGCACTTATCTTTCCGAATTCAAGATCTTTTTTGGTAAGAGTCACTTCCAATGTAATAGTACTTATCAAATCTGCATTCTCACGAGTTAGAGTTTTCACCTTTGATTCAAGTTGATTAGATTCAATGATTAAGTCCTTGCAAAGAGCTTGCAATTCCTTAATCATATCATCCTTAGAGTCTTCTCGAGTCTTAGGATTAGAATCATTTTTTGAAATAAAACCACAGAAGCAATTGACATCTGAAGAATTAAAAAACTCATACCTGTCTGCTGTTGCTGTATCTGCAGATGTTACAGCTGATGTTCCCGGAAATGTCATGACATTTAGTGTATCACGATACCTAAACCTTCATCATCCGGCAGAATGTTCAAAACGATGGCGATTGCTTGTGACTCTATTTACGTATTCTCTTCCCCTTCACCTTCATCATCACTTAGGAAATCCATAGACTTTTGCCAACCTTTCTTAGAGTGTTTGCACTCGTTGGCATAATGTCTTCATCCCGAGCGCGCATGACATTGAATCTTTGTCAAGTCGCTTGGGATCGAACTGGATCGGTCAGAATTTATTCTCCTAAGTTGATTGCCTTTTTGTGCGGTGGGAAAATTCTTGGTAATTCGTGGATTGAGTCCTTGGTTTTGGTGCTCTTTAGACTTAGATTTATTCTTATCTTCGTTGAATCTTCTTAACATCGTATTGAACCTACGAGTAAGAAGAGCAACGTTGACACCATCCCCAATTTCTTCAAGTGTTTCATCCTCTTCATCGACTTCCGCCTCTAAGGATTTTGCTTGAAGGGCAACATCCTTGCCTTTGTATAAAGACCTTTGATTTTCCATGTTCATCTCATATGTTTGAGAATGCTCATTAAAGTATGTAGGTCCATTGTGGCAAGGTTATGTGCTTCTTCAATCACACAAATCTTAATGTTGAACTTTTCGGGAAGAGATCGGCGGCTTTTTCAACAAGTTGATTGTTGGTCAATGGAGAACCAAGAACTTGACATTCATTAGAGATATCAATCAACTTTTCAAAATAGGTTTTAATATCCTCGATTCCTCCATCCTTAAACGCTCATACTTACTCACGAGCACGCGGCTCGTTCGTTGAACACGAGCTACCTTCACAATGAGTTTGTAAAGTATCCCAAGCATCTCGCGATAGAGCAATTTTGGATGAGTTTGAACATATAAAGATCAACCCATCCGAAAATAGCATTTAGTGCCTTTTCGCCAAGCTCGCACTATTAGTTTCTTCAAAAGTCCATTCGCCTCGGGCTTGACCAAAATGTCGCTTCCTCGTCCTGGAAGATAGAACGATGTATCCATTAGTAATAGATCTCCATGCTCTAACATCAATGGATTTGATGTGAGAACGTAGGCGAATCTTCCAATAAGGATAGTTTGATCCATCTAAAATAGGAAGTCTACCAATATTTGGATTAGCCGGATCCATAGTTAAGTAAAAGGACCTTAGCACTTATTATGTCAAGTGTCGGCTCTGATACCAATTGAAAGGGAGAATTGTCGAACTTAAACTATGGAATAAATAATTTCAGCACAGAAGAACAGAGGTAAACTTAAAGACAGTAAGTAATGTTCCCAAAAATGTTCTGTGACATGAACTGGAACATTAACAAAAACGCAGAACTAAAAACTGAGTTTAAGATGCAGCGGAAATAAATCAAGGACACCAAAGATTGTTTTTCATAAGTTATATAATTGTATATAACTTATAGTGGTCTCATGACCAAAAATTTATTGTATAAAAATTATACAATCTTACAAATCCCTTGAGAATGAATAGTAATCCGTAAAACAAAAGGGATTAAAAAGAAGTTAAATCCTAACTTCTAAGCCTGAAAAATCTATCCAAAATAGAAGTGAAAAACACCCTATTACAATTGCTTTGAGTTGAAAGAACAAGTATAGATCTAAGAAAGCAATTCGTAATTTTGAACAAGTGTAATCACAAAACAGTGCTCGATCCAAATTGTGTTTGAGGCAATATTTGAGACGTCTCAGATCTGAATTTTGTTCTGCAAAAACTGGATGATTAAGCCTTGGAGTGAACCCTCTATTTATAGTGGAGAGTTCACCCGAGAGGCTCCTTGATTCTCGGTGGAGGTTGAGCAGAATAGAAATTTGGTTGAGCCGTTTCTTGACCTTAAAATTCTCAACTGTTTTGACTTTGTCTTCCTGTGAATGCTCCTTCCGTTATGCACTCTCCTTGGACTTGGTCTTGTTGAGTATTATCGTGTTTTCCTTAGCTCCTAACCAAGCCAATCATTCACGTGATAAAATCTTCTCAGCTTCAGAAATCTGCCCGTGAAGATAGGAAAAAAACTCTTGCCAGAAATGTCCTCCCAGATGTCACGACATTTGGGATGACATTTTCCTGTTTTTACTTAACACCAAAAAGAGACATGTTACGGAAAATGTTAGGACACAGAACCTAACACTAACAGTAAGGTTAAATGGTTTAAGCCTCTAATTTGATGAAGATCAATACTGATGGAAGCAGGGATGCAAACGGAAGAGTTGGAATTGGAGAAATTTGAAGAGATTATAGAGAAAAAATTATCATGGCCTTTGCTCGTAGTATTGGTGTGGCTTCTAGTAATATGGCCGAAGCCAAGACTGCTCCAAATGGTGTGGAATGGTGTTATCAAAATGGTCATATCAATGTGATCTTGGAATGTGATTCAAAGGTTGTGATTGATATAATAAAAAACAACTATAATATCCCTTGACAAATCAAGAACATCATTACTCGTATGCAAAATATATAAAGTATTATTACTTGCGAGGTTTGATATTGCTATAGAAAAATCAATCAAGTTGCGGATATTTTTGCAAAATGGAGTATTACAAACGAGGGTTTTCTTAGTTTTACACAAGCTCATATTCCATCGATGGCCATCGGACCCTACAGACTTGATCTCATATAAATGGAGTTCCTACGATATAAGCAGAAGAATAATTATTATGTATAGAACTAGTCCAGTTGAGATGCCATAGCTATTTTTTTCCTATCACGCTGGACTTGTATATTTGTGCAAAATTGGATAGTTATGCTTGTGCTTTATGTTTTGTGAGCAATTGTTGGCTGCGAACTGGAACAGAGGGTTGAGCTTATGCTCCCCTCAGCTTTTGTAATTTCTGAATTGTTGATATAAAGGCCACACCATCATACGACAATAAATCTAAAAAAAGTCAACTGCAACGAAGAAGAATCTGTTTTTAACAAGATTTATTCATACAGTTCTTTGAGTTATAGTAGTTAGATTCTTTATGCTTCAATTGTAATCTTTTACATTCATATTGAATTTGTATTAGGTATTGTTTTAAGTTGTAAGGAGTTTCTTAGGCAGGGTAGAGCTTTTGAAGAAGTTAGCTATAATTAATGAAGAATTATGGTGGGAGATAGGAGTGGTAGTGGCTAGTTCCCTAAGTTACAAAGAGTTGTAATCTTAAAATTGCTCGATTAATTAGTGATATTTTGGTAAAATCTTATTGGAGATAAGTCGTGATTTTTGCCTCTCTTTAGCAAGGAGTTTTCCACGTAAACATCCTTGTGTTACACTTATTATTCTGCAATTTACCTCTTGTTTACTGAAGAACTTGATTCTTCAGTAAGTCAGGTGGCAACATAACTTATCAGAGGTCATGAGATTCTGGTTTTCAGAAAAGATCTCTTTGCTATTATGGGCTTCAGGCAATATGCAACAGTTAAAGTGAATTCCGTAGGAATATATTTCTTGCATTTCATTGATTATTATGTACAATATATATAGTGTTACATGACTACAAATTAGGTAACTAAATCTTTCTAATTACAATTGGAATATAAATCTACCTAATATAAAAGATATATAAAATATGGTAATATTCTAGCAATGGTAATATACAATATATGAAAATATTCTATCACACCCCCGCAGTCGAAGCGGGAGACTCCCGTACGCTGAGACTGACTCGAAAATCATCGAAAAGAATGCGCGGAAGTCCTTTAGTGAATATATCAGCAATCTGATACCTGGAAGGAACATGAACAATACGAACTTGACCACAAGCCATTTTTTCACCTAAAAAGTGAATATTCATCTCAATGTGTTTAGTGCGCTGATGTTGAACAGGATTTTCGGAGAGATATATCGCACTGACATTATTACAGTATGCCAATGTAGCCTTGCGGATTTGGCAGTGAAGTTCCAACAGAAGGTTAAGTATCCAACAAGACTCAGAGACAACATTCACGACTCTTCTATCCTCCACTTCGGCACCGGATTGAGACAGATTAGGTGATCCTTTAGAAGACCAAGAAAGCAAATTATATCTAAGGAAGACACAGTAACTAAACATGGAGCAATTAGTATCCGGAAAGCCACCCCAGTCAGCGTCAGAATAAGAGGTGATACCAAATAGTGTGGACTTGTACAGGTGGAGGCCGAAGTGAAGAGTACCTTGTACATTATTCAAAATACATTTGAGCGCATTCATATGTACATCCGTCGGGTTATGCATATGTAAGAATATTTGTTTCATGGCATAGGATATATCTGGTCTCGTGAAAGTGAGATATTGTAATGCTCCTACAAAACTGCGATAGTGAGTCAGGTCGGCATACAAGGAACTCGAAGAGGCACTAAGTTTGGAAGTAGTGTCCACCGGTGTGTGGGCCGGTTGCAAAATGTCATGTCTTCTCTATCAATGATCTTTTCGGTGTACTTCCTTTTACAAAAAAATAAGTCACATGCATGTATCGTAATAGCAATGCCAAAAAAATAGCTTAGGGGGCCCAAATCCTTCATAGGAAACTCATAGGAAAAAAGTGATATGATGGATCGGCGAAGTATATTAGAAGATGTATTGAGGATGATATCATCAACATATAGTAGGATGTATTTCATGTTATTACCCTTGCTATAGATGAATAGTGAATGACCAGATCCGCTATGTGAAAAATCGATAGAGGATACAAAGTCAGCAAACTGTTGGTACCATGCACGAGGAGCTATTTCAGTCCATAGATTGATTTGTTCAAAAGACACACATAATATGGATGAACTGGATCCCTGTATCTCATAGGTTGATGCATATATACGATTTCATAAAGGTCCTCATGCAAGAAAGCATTGTTGACGTCAAGGTGATGAATGAGCTAAGATTTAGACAAAGTAATACTGAGAACGGTCTGAATAGTCGCTGATTTCACTACTGGGATGAAAGTTTCAACACAATCCGCTCCCACATGTTGAGACATGCCATCACCTACAAGACGGTCATTGTGCCTCTCAAAAGAACCATCAGCTTTATTTTTATGTCAAAAAATCCACATAGAATGAATAATATTAGTATCAGGAGGATGAGGTACTAGATCCCACATCTTATTTTCAATAAGAGCATTATATTCGTTAATCATTGTATTTTTCAAATTAAGATGGGACAAGGCATCCTTCAGATTATGAGGGATAGAGAAAGGGATAACCGAAGTGTACAATTAAATAGTCGTTTGAGTTTGGAAATGTCGTGCATAGTATGAGTTTCCATTGTCCGTTGGGGTGACGTTGGAGGCTGAAAATGATTGGAAGGTGGTGGATGATACGTGATAGCGGGACTGGGAATAGGACTGGGGGTTAGGGGTGTTGTCGAGACGGGGAAGTGGTGTTGGAAAGAGAGGTGGTTGGCCGAGATGAAAGGCCATGACAGGATATTCTGAGTCTCGGCTGGCCGAAAGGAAGCCGAGATGGAAGGCCATGAAGGGCTAGTCCGAGGCTCCCGTTGCGGGGCTGGGTGGACTTCCCGCCTTGGGATGGTAGTGGTGGGACTGATTGCTGATGATGGTGATGATTGATTTTACAAGTGATGGATTAGAATGTGATTTAGACCATCATTTAGGAAGTCATAGGAATTTGGGTGGAGAATTGAGTGTGGAAAAGAAGAATTGGGACTCATCGAACATGACATACCTAGAAACAAATATTTTTCGGCTTGACAAGTCATAACAATTGTAACATATATGATTTGGGGGTAACTAAGAAAGACACACAGAGATGACCGAGGTTGCATCTTATTAATTTTAGTGGAGGGATGGAGGGGGTAGTATAGACATCCGAAAGTTCGTAAATGCTTATATGAAGGATTTCAGAGATAAAGAACTTGAGTGAATGACTTGTATTTGAGAAATTTGTTTGGGAGAATATTCAAGAGATAGATTGACATTGAGAGTGTGTAATGCCAAAAATATGGGAGATAAAAGCATGAGCAAGGAGGGCACGAATTAAGTTGTTTATGGTTCTAATTTTCCTTTTGGCTTTTCCATTTTGTGGAGAGGTATGTGAACAGGAAAAACCAAAAACAAGGCCATGTTTGGCGCAAAACAATTTGAATTGTTGATTATCGAATTCCCTACAATTGTCACATTGAAAACATTTGATATTCTTTTCAAATTGTGTCTTTATGAAAAATTGAAGGATGAAAAAAATAGAATAGACTTGGGACTTATTACCAATGGAAAAAGTCCACATAAAGTTGAAATAATCATCCAAAAACAACACATAATATTTATGCCCGACCGTGCTTAAAATGGGAAAAGTCTATAAATCACTATGTATTATATCAAATGGCATTAAAGTACAGGTGGATGAAGAATAAAATGACAATTTAACATGTTTCCCAAAAATGCAAGATTCACAAACATGAGTAGTAGAGATATGTTTGCACTGAATAAATTTATTTTTACTAAGGGAGTGTAAAACAAAATCTTTCGAATGTCCTAATCAATTATGCCATAAAGAAGACAAAAGAGCTTCAAAAAGTTGATACAGAGAAGGCTAGATGGCCGACGGTGGTGATGGTAGGATAAAAGTCCTCTGTGCTGTCATATCTCATTTTCGCGTCCATGTCATAAGGTCCTTCACATAAAAAACCAAAAGGATCAAATTCAAGGGAAACATTATTGTTGGTTGTGAAATGACGCACATAGATTAGATTTTTGATGAGTTTTGGGGCATGAAGGACATTTTTTAAGACTAACGGTGGATGTGGTGGGGATAAGGATGATTGTCCATAACTTCGAATGAGAATTCCTTGTCTACTACCAACAATAATATTTCGATTTAAATTGCTTATCTTGAAGTAAGATATGATAGTACCTTGGATGTCGTCATATGAGATGTGGCGCCAGTATCCATATATCAACCGTCGTCTGGTGCATTGAGAGACATCGTGTTCATAGCCGCCTCAATATTCATCGGTGCGTAGGTTGAAAAAAAAAGACATGTGCATTGTATGTATGCTGCGGACGTGTGCCAAAATTGTCTAACTGGGGCTATCGGACCAAAGGTGGGACCTAGTATAAGGTCAGATAGAGACACAGTGGAGCAGCCTAAGATGGTGGGCCCATACAACCCATGGTGGGTACGCAGCCCACAGCGGGGGATGCTGCCACTGCTGATATTGCGGCGGGTTTCTGTCTTTTGGTGCACCACCATTGGACAGTTGATCAGTAATTATCTTAAGCTCTTGGAAATAGGCCGACGCATTGAGAAAATCATCCTACTGAATATCCTTGAATTGATTTTTCAAATACAAGGCACGTTGTGTCTTGTTATCGTGAAAGATACTTTCCAATCGCTCCCTAGTTTTTTTTGCAGTAGCGCCAGCTTCAATGATTGTATGTAATAGATCGTTCGATATATGTCGTAGATCCATTGTAGAACAACATCTAAATGTGACCAAAGTTCGTCATCATGTCTCTTTAGGGGTTTGACAGTGAACGTGGATTTTGGAAGGATGACTTTGTATGCACAACAATAGATCTTAAACAGTTCCGTCCAAGAGGAATACTTAACTTTTTTTCATCTCAAGAGTTATGAGAATGAAACTCTTGATGTTGTTGACAGCAAGAGACGATGAAATTTAGGTTGTTCAGCTATTGAAAAATGAGAAAGAAGATGAGAGGAGAATTTTTTAGAATTGGAAGAAAAAATGGTGGAGGACGGTGGATGGAGGTCGGCCGAGAGATTGGGCGACGACTTGGGGAGAAAAGATATTAGGGTTTGACTTCTGAAACCATATAGAAATATGTTCCCTGCCTTTCATTGATTATTATGTACAATATATATAGTGTTACATGACTACAACCTAGGTAATTAAATCTTCCTAATTACAATTGAAATATAAATTTACCTAATATAAAAGATATACAATATATGGATATATTCTATGAAATTTGACTTTCAAAGTGTGGACCACACTAGCAGTTTGAGTAGGAAACTTGAAAATTTAGGAAGATCGTGGGGAGGAGGTGCCCACACTTTCTTGTGATAGTATTGATGATTTTTCTATTCTTCCATACGTTTTGGTATGAGTTCATATGAAATTACTTTTGAAGTATTGAGAATTTTGGTATATTGGTAACCATGTTTAGTATATGTGATCAAATTTTAAATATGGTGGTTGATATAGTTTCGTATTGATATTTGTGAACTATCGAAATTGATTTCATCGAAATTGTTGTTGTTCTGGTTATTCAAGCTAGGCATGTTTAAAAGCGAGTGATGGTCAAGTGTTGAAACATTCACCCTTTTGATTTCCATTTTTATTCTTAATGTTCAAAAATGTGTTTTGATGATTGGCACAACTTCATGTTGTCTTTTATGACCTAAAGAAACTGATTTCATTGAAATTAGAGTTGAAACGAGGAATTTGGACTCATTTAGATGGACGACTTATAGTTAAATCTTTGGCGTTAACCGATCAGATTGATTTTTGACGATCTGAGCTGCATTTTGATTGTTGAAAAGCTTAGAATTCATATTTGTGAGTTGTAGAAACTGAGTTTGTTGAATTCGGAGTTGTGTAGTGGACTTTGAGGACGTTCAAGAACAAATGTTATTTAAAGTGGTGGATAAAGTAATGACCCAAATATTTATTTTTAGTTCTGAAAGTCCAAATTCAATTCCGAGACTTTCTGGGGTTCACAAATAAATTATATGAATTGATCTAGAAAGTTTATTGTAATTTCTGTATGTTAGTGTTGAAGATAGTTAGAAAGTAATTAGTTAGTTAGTTAGTTAAAGAAGTAGTTAGATTAGTTAATGTCTAAACTAACTTAAGATGGAAACAATGATGAATGAAGAAGTAAAAAAGTATATATATACACATCTACACTCATTGTAAATCTCTGATTTTGAATAAAAGAATAACAAGGATACATCTCACTACAATCCTCTCTTATTCTCCTTTACTTCTCCGTCTTCTTACTACTACTGCTACTACTTCTATATTGTGTTTTTTCCGAAATGTACATGATGAAAGATGAAGAATTCAACATAGTATCAGAGCTTGATCCAAGGCTCAATGATTGTTTTTCTTTCGCAGGATCATTAAAGACAATCTACTGATAAGTTGGTTCAGTTTTCAATTTTTCTCTCTTCTGCAAATCTGCAATTCTATTCTTCTTCTTTTGTTCTTCTGTCTTCATCTAAATTTGTTTCATCATATCTTTTGTGTTGTTGTGTTACTTTTTATTTTAACTCTATAAATCAGAATTATCGTGAGTTCTGATAATCCTCTTGACATATAGTACTGGTTTAAATCAGAATACCTCACTCAGAAAATATTTTGATTCTATTGATTGGTAAACATAGTTCTGAACTGTTCTTGAGTTGTTTCTCATCCTATTGACTCTGAATATCCAACTCAACCAGTTTTTGATATTTATTGACAGTTAGTCAAATAAGAATTTACCACAAATTGAAATATGTACATTTCAGTATAAGTACTCATCTCTGAGTACTGACTTTAATATACAACATCTGAATCATAACTTGATATTATACAATAGATATTTATTCACACGC
Source organism: Przewalskia tangutica (assembly GCA_029844215.1). Classification (NCBI taxonomy): domain Eukaryota; kingdom Viridiplantae; phylum Streptophyta; class Magnoliopsida; order Solanales; family Solanaceae; genus Przewalskia; species Przewalskia tangutica. Next base: position 9,185,476 of record CM056739.1, on the reverse strand, counting down.
TACTGAAAACCATCAAAATAATATAAATCCAACAGCAAGAGTGAATACTGGAATCACTGCAATAATAGACCACAATTACCCATTGTTTCTTTAATCTTCAGATGTAAGGGTATTTCTTTCATATCATTTCAATTATTTGATTCTAAAAATTATGCATTGTAGAGTAAGTCTATCAGAATTTCATTACTTGGTAGAAATAAACTTGGATTTGTTAATGGAAAATGTAAGAAAGAAAACTATGAAGAAGAGTGGTGGGATCAGTGGGATAGAATAAATGCAGTGGTACAAGCCTGGTTGATGAATTGTATTTCAAATGGTTTACTAAGTGGTGTACTATATGCAGACAGAACTTATGAAGTAAGGGAAGACTTAAGAGAAAGATTTGATAAGGTAGATGAGGCAAGAACTTATGATCCACATAGAGAAATAACTCAAAGAAGTTCAAGTGTGGATGAATATTTCTCCAAACTCAAGACATTGTGGGTAGAATTTCAATCTTTAGTACCACCCCTAGTTGTGGATATCCCAAGTCAAAAGAATTTGTAGAATATCTTCAAAGACAAAAGTTATACCAGTTCTTTATGGGCTGAAATGAGAACTACATGCAAGCAAGAAGTCAAATCTTGTTAATGTCTCTATTGCCTACTGTTAATAAAGCATACTCTATGATTACTAGTGATGAGAACCATAAGTTTGTTACTGCTAAGTCTGTTGGATTGTTAGGTGCTGGCCCTAGTGGAGTTAGTTATAATGACAGTCATGATCCCACTGTAATGTAATCTAGAGATGGTAAAAACACACAGAAATTCAAGAAAAACTTCAATTTGTATTGTGAAATCTGTAAGATGAAGGGTTATATCAAGTATTATTGTTATAAAGTGGTTGGTTCCTCCATGATTTAAGTCAAAAAGGAAAGAACATGTGATCGGTGTATTTTATATACACCTTTTGAGTCATTTTTAGTTAGTCTTTTGCCCATTTTTGTACAAATACGTGTCGTCATAGGATAGATTTTCTTTCTTTTGAGTCATATTGGTTTAAAGTGGCTCATTGGCGGAAAAGGAGCAAAAAGAGGGCAGAAACAGAGGTTCCAGAGCTCGAAAAGCGAGAAAGTTGGCGAACCGGGCACGAAACAGCGTGGCCATGCGCCCAAACAATAGAGTCGAGGCCGCGCGCCAATTCTGAGTCGCAGAGTTTCGCGCGCGCGCCAATTGGCCGCGCACGGCGGAAAAATTGAAATATTCGAATGGGAATGGGCCAAGGCCTGAAGGAAAACCTGGAAGAACGTTTTGAGGCTATAAAAATCAGCCTTTTAGGTCAGAATAAAAGGTTCCCTTCCTTGAAAAATCACACAATTTGGAGATCAAGATTGGAGACCACTTCTTAGTAATTTCTTGTTTCTTATTTTATTTCTTTGTAGTTTATGTTGGATGTTAATTTAGTTCTTGTCATGTCTATGGCTAGGAACTAACTTAATCTAGGGCTTTCCATGTCAAATCACTTGAACCTTATCATTATGAATTAATGCATGATTTTGGTTCTTTTTGTTATTATTGAGATTTATTCAATAATTGTCTTGAATGTTTGGTAATTAATTGATCACTAATTATCAGAATCCATATGATTTCTAATCAAAAGCCGAAAGGAGAGATTGTGAATATGCTATAGTTGAATAAACATAGGTTAAATCGTGGACGAAAGTACCCCGATACTTGTGTAGTCTTAATAGGTTATTGCTCTTAATCCTCATTTATAGTCAATCTTATCACCGAAAGGTAGAAGAGTTCTATATTGGGGTTGAGTGTTTATATTACCTTAACAGGAGTATAAAACGGCTTAGTTAACCTGCTATCTCAAAATAGAAGAAGAACCATAATTAATTGCATTAACAAGTAAAATAAGCGGATAGTTGAGGAGATTTGGAAGCCCTATTTCCACCATAATTGAAGTAAAACCAATTAGTCTAGTTAGCATTCTTAATTATAGTTATAAACCATCTATCAATCATCGGTCACCAAATAGATACCATAGAATAGAATTTGAGAATTGAACACTAATCCCTGAGGACGATAATTCGGTCTTCTAGACTATATTACTTGTCACGACACGTGCACTTGCGTAAGTGTGAGCATAAATCGCGCATCAACATGCTGCTCACAATATGTATATAGATGGCCATAAAGATAGGACTGAGAAAATATGTAAAACTAGTGGCATGAATGATAATTCTACCGTAATGAAAAACTTAGATCAGTGACAAGTTACAAGAGCACCTATGTTTTCTAGAGACGAATATGAGCAGATTGTACAATTGCTGAATCACAATGTGAATACACAATCCAACATGATTCAGCCTACAACTACTCAGCCACAAGGATCAAATACTACCCAGTCATCTGCAAATGTAGCAGGTATGAATAGTCATAAATCTTTTCTAGTAGCCAATATACTTAAGCAATAGATTATAGATATTGGTGCCACTAATCACATGATTTATGATATACAAATGTTAAATAAAGCGAAGTATGTTGTAGAACTTATCTCTATGTTTGATTTATTTGTTGCTGAGCCTATCAACACACCTATTGACTGTAGTATGAAACCGACTACTAAATAGTATGATGATCATATCCAAAAGAGTCAAGAAACAGGAAGAGATAAGACTAAGACAGAAGATACATTACTACAGGAAATTAGCTCTTACCATTGGCCGATATGTAAGCTCATTTACCTCATAGTTACAAGACCAGATATAGCCTACAGTGCCCAGATACTCAGTCAATTCTTATAACAACCAAATAAGTCACATTTTGATATTTCTCTTAGAATAGTCAAATACATCAAGAATCAGCTTAGACAAGGTATACTAATGTACATCAATTCACATAAAACATTAACACTATACTGGGTTGCCTGTCTTCAAACAAAGAAATTAGTTACTAGATACATTGTCAAGTTTGGAGACACTTATCTCATGGAAATCCAAGAAAGTCTACAATAACTAGAAGCACAACTGAATCATAATACAAAAGTCTAGCAAGAACAGCTGTTGAATTAACATGGATACTTGGCATATAAGAGGAGATTGGGATTAGAATGAGATTACCAGTTGAAATATTCATTGACAACAAATCAACTATTCAAATAGATGCAAATCATTTGTTCCATGAAAGGATTAAACATATAGAAATAGACTTACATTTCATAAGAGAAAAAAATCAGAAAGGATTTGAGAAGCCAAAATATATCAACAAAGCCATCCGACTTGTTGATCTTCTTACCAAAGGGCTGAACATACTTTAACACCAATATCTTTGTTCCAAGCTTAGATTACTGAACATCTTCATAATATCCAACTTGAGGGGGACTGTTGAAAGAACTAACAAGTGTTGAAGATTGTTAGAAAGTTAGTTAGTTAGTTAAGTAGTTAGTTAAAGAAGTAGTCAGATTAGTTAATGCCTAAACTAACTTAAGATGGAAACAATGATGAATGAAGAAGTGAAAAAGTATATATATATACACTCATTGTAAATCTCAAATTTTGAATAAAAGAATAACAAGAATACATTTCACTACAATCCTCGTTTCTTCTCCTTTACTTCTCCTTCTTTTTACTACTACTGCTACTGCTTCTACATTGTGTTTTTTCAGAAATGTACATGATGAATTATGAAGAATTCAATAGTTAGGATCAGGTTTCTCATAGAAAATGGAATCTTCAAATTTGAGGTCGCTTGGGGTGTTTCGGCAATTAAAGGTGAAGTCTGAAGTTGCATCTTTTAGCTAGGAGTTCTAGTTCCAAAAAGCTAAATCTATTGAGATTTATATGAGTAGCCATTTTGAGACAGGTTTTTGGGAGCGCCCTTTTGGACGTTTTTTGCCCTTTCAGGATACAAGTACAACTTCACTAAATATCTCTAAGTATCATTCATCACTCAATTGACCTCACAGGGATGTGATACCTCAAATACTAAGAATCTTTACCCCAAAAGGATGTTATTCTTTTCCGTATATTTGAAAATACAATTATTAACATGATTAAACCCAAAAAATTGACTTACTATTCAAAAATTCATTGTCAAACTGGGACTCTCAAAACTGGACCTATTGAAATTAATAGAATATTTTCTGAATATTCTTCCATTAATTGTATATCTCCTATTTAGGTAGAATTATAATTCTTTTGTAATTAGGTTGATTATTTATGTAGTTTATAGCAAGGTAAATACTTTTGTAATACTATATATATTGTAAATCATTCATTAATAAAATGAGGTAACATATTCCTTTATGATATCAGAGTCTAACCATAAATCTCCCACCGTAGTATTCGACTTCTTATTTTGGTCGCTCCTTTCTCAACGATGGAACCCTAGTTTTTCCGACCATTTTCCCTCCTTCTTCCTCCTAAATTTCATCTTCCATGGCTGACAAAACCAAATTTCATCATGCACTTGAAGTCAATAATATCAAAAGCCTCATCCTTATCACCCTTGAGATGGAAAAGGATCAATACTCCTCGTGGGCAGAGCTTTTTAAGATCCATTGTCGTGTATATGAAGTTATCGACTACATCATCCCTCCTACACCAAGTCCATAGACCTCCCCTCGGCTTCGACTTCTAATGATGCACTCTGGTCTTGTTTGGACGCAACCATCCTCCAGTGGATATACGACACGATCTCTAATGATTTGTTGTACACCATCATTGAGATCGATACCACTGCCCGCCAAATGTGGGAACATTTGGAAAGTATTTTCCATGGCAACAAAACTCAACGAGCGTTATACCTTGAAAATAAGTTCAGAGATGTTTATCAGGATGTTTTCCAAACGTATATGCCTATTGTCAAGAACTCAAGATTCTTATTGACCAACTCTCCAACGTTGGTGACCCATCACTAATCAGCGACTGGTTATGCAACTTGTTGCAGGCTTGAACGAATCCTATGATGGCGGTGCCACCATCCTTCAGCAATGCACGCCGTTACCACCTTCTCATGAGGCTCATTCGAAGCTAACTCTTGAGGAAACCCAAAAAATCAAGCACATCACCACTCAAGCCAGCATTGCAGACACTGACCTCACCACCACCGTCGAGCCCTCCACTGAAGGTCGAGCCTCCAACTCCGGCAGACAACACTGCCGACCTAAGGATCCATAGCAGTCCAGATCGACCTGCAATAACCGCAGAGGACGGCAGTGCGGCGGATGAAATTCTGGCAACAACGACGGTAAGAAGGGGTAGTCCCTACCGGCAGGAAACAGTCAGCAACGATCGAGGTAGTGGTAGAAGCCTCCACCATAGGCTGCGTGGGCCCCACCATCATGGCCTATCCTCCTTGCCCGTATTCGACATCCTCATGGACTCCACCTCTGACCCGATAGGCCCAACCTGACATATTCAGCGCACGTCCACAACAGGCCTACACAGCACATGCCCCCGCCCTCAACTTATGCACCGACTGACATTAAAGCAGCTATAAACACAATGTCACTCAATTCTCCAGACGAAAATTGGTATATCGACACATATGCCACATCTCACATGACGACATCACAATGTTCTCTCTCGTCTTATTTCAACTTGAGTAATTTAAATTGGAATATTATTGTTGGTAGTGGACAAGGCATTCCTATACATGGTTTTGGTTTATTCATCCTTATCCCCACCACATCCAACACTAATCTTAAAAAATGTCCTTCATGCCCCTAAACTCATTAAGAATCTAATCTATGTGCGACATTTCACAACTGATAAGAATAGTTCCCTTAACTTTAATCTTTTTGGTTTTTCTATGAAGGATTTTATGACAAGGTGACGAATAATGAGATGTGACAGTACCGAAGATCTCTACCCTATTTCAAACACCGTCAAGAATCCAGCCTCAGTTCCATCAACATTTGCTGCTCTTTCATCCTTCTTATTGTACTTTAATGCATCCCCAAATTGTACTTTAATGCATCCCCAAATTGTACTTTAATGCCTTTTCATATCATACATAGTAATTTGTGGACTTCTCCTATTTTAAGTACGATTGTCCATCGATATTATGTGTTGTTTTTTGATGATTATTCCAACTTTCTATGGACTTTTCCAATTGGTAATAAATCCCAGGTCAATCTCATTTTTTTCCTCATTTAATGCTTTTGTAAAAACACAATTTGAAAAGAGCATTAAATATTTTCAATGTGATAATGGCAGAAAATTTAATAATAACCAATTCAAATATTTTTGCTCCAAAAATGGTCTTACCTTTCATTTTCATGCCCTCACACCTCCTCACAAAATGGTAAAGCCGAACGGAAAATCTGAACTATAAACAATCTATTCGTGCCCTACTTGCTAACGCCTTAATTCCCCCTCAATTATGGCATTACGCACTCTCAATGGCCACATATCTCCTAAGCATAATCCCAAACAAGTCTCTAGCTCAACGGTCGCCCACTCAAGTTTTGTTTCATAGTAACCCCTCCTACCAATATTTGCATATTTTTGATATCTATGTTATCCTCTCTATCCGATCACTCACAAACTCCAACCTCGATCTTCCCCATGTGTGTTTTTGGATTACCCCGCCAACCATCGTGGTTACTCGTGTTATGACTTGTCAAGCCGTAAAATTATTATTTCATATCATGTCCTATTTGATGAGTCTCAATTCCCTTTTGCCTCCCTAAACTTGCCACCTCGACATTTCTACGACTTCCTGGATAATTTCCTGAACCCCCTTCTAATTTATAATTTACATAGTATGTCGTCCTTGTTGACAGTCAATTTTGACCCGTTTTTCGTATATTTGTTGCAATTTTATGTGTTTTAAGACACCCCATTTTAATCATCATTTTTTGCATTTTTTACATAATATTCTATGTTTATTTTTTCACAAAATGCATTGCATCTTTTTATTTTAAATTAAGCATTATGTCTTTGTTAATATTATGTTTCTATTATTATTACACAGTCGTTTATTTTAATAATATTTGCATCTTTTTAAATAATTAATTGGCACCGCGTTTTCACTTTTAATCAGGCATTAAATATTTCTTAAATATTGTATTTTATCATTATTGCGTCGGCATTTGCATTTTAATAATTTTGCATCTTTTTAAATAATTTTTCTTTTAAATAATTAACCCGTCTTGCATTTTGTCAAACCAGTCCAGTCCAAGACACAATTTGAATCAGTCAAATCCAACACCATTTTTAATTTCATCCAAACACTCTTTTATTTTCCCCCCTAAAATCAAAACCCACTTTTCATTTTCCCCTCTAAAATTAAAACCCACTTTTCATTTTCCCCCCCAAAACTAAACCAAACCCTAAACCTAAATACCCCTATATAATAAACATTTTTCCCCCCACCCAACAAAAAAGGCCCAGCCGCAACTTTTAAAGACAACAGCCCTCACCCTTCCTCACTCCCTCTCCTCTTCCCCTTTCCCGTCGCCACCGCCTTCGCCGGAGCTCCAAGCTCCGGTGAACACCCTCTCTCACACACGCACAACAGCCCATCACCCTCTCTCCCTTCTCCGCCCTTATCATCCCAGCCCACAACCCTCTCTTCCGTCGCCCTCTCCCTGATTCCCTCCACCACCACCACCGGATCTCCGGCGAACTCCACCAACACAAAACTCACCCCCTCTCCCTGCCTCCCCTCGTCGAACCAACACCTCACCATCACCCACTGTTCCCGTCGACCACACTATTCTCGTGAATCACTGCCATCGACACTGCCACCATCATGGCGGCGTCGCTCCGGTATTCTTACCGTCGAAGTGACGCCGCCCATTTTCCCTTTGTTTGCCCACATTTCGTTATGCCGAAAAAAATACTCCGGTGACTCATTTTACATATGTTTTGTTGTATTTGTTTTGTTGGGACTGATATTTTGATTTGGTTTCGTCTGGCCGGCGTTAAACTCCAGTGACGTTTTGAGCTTTCCGGCGAACCGCAACTGTTGCGATTTTGCCCATTGCTCCTACTGTTTCGTTGCTTTTAGGTGACCTCTGTTTCGCTCATGGTTGTTCAATTTTGTGCTGCTTTTCGCTATTTTACTGTTTGGTATGTTTGTTTGGCCGTGGTTTGACTTCTCTGACGATATTGTGACATTGCTGGTGACCTTGCCTGAATCTGTTACTGTTTTACCAGATTTTGTCCAACTCATTGGGTTATTTTTGGTATTTTATTGTTATTTTGGCTAATGGAATGGTTCTCTAATTTTGGGTATCTGCCGGAGTTCGCAAAATCTCTGGCGGCGTTCTGAAAGTTATCCGCTGGTTATTGTTGCTATGTCTTCGTTACTGTTTTTGACATTCTACTCTTTACTCTTCTGTTGAAACTGATTTTGGAACAGATATTTGTGGCTATTTTGATAATATTTTCGGGCCAGCTTGCTACTGGATTTGGCCATTTTTAGATAACTGAGTTTTGCTATGTTGCATATTGATCATGACATATATTTTGCTAGTTTACTGATTTAGAACAAATACTACACTGTTGGTATGTTACTGATTTGAATAAGATGCTACACTTGTTTGGCCGATGAAAAAGTTATCCGTCGATTTTTGAGGCCTCCACAGTTGCAAAGACGGAAAATAAAATAAATGAAGCTTTCTGGGCGTTGATGATTTCTTCTACTTACACAGGATAACCAACATGCGCCGGCGAGACGAATTTTCGCAGCCGGACTTGTTTAGGATGTCCCACTTTATTTTTATATATATCTGAACCCTCCGCGTTTAAAACTATTATCGCTTTGGCGGATCCAAGGTTTTATTTATTTTATTGCTTTTAACAATATGGCCGATGAAGGAATCTCCGTCTGATTTTCAAGGCCTCCTCTGTGCAAAAGACGGATTTATTTATTTTGGATTTACTTATTAATTCTTGTCATTGCATTAAAATTATTTATTCTATTACTAACACTTTTACTAAGTGTTTATGCAGGTACCTGGAGATCATCTTGTGCAGAAGGCCTAAAAAGGGCTAAAAGATGTCCCAGAATGTTATTTTATATCGCATTTAATTTTAGTTTTTATTATTTTGTATTGCATTTTATTTTAATTATAAATTATGAAAAAATGCTTAGAATACGTAGAATAAAAAAAGCAATAAATAATTAACCTAGGTTTGAACGAATAACCGCAAGTTAGCGGATCTTAAAGGATGTCTAACCCCTTCCCTTTAGGATAATAAAGAACCCTGATTCAGAATCTCATTAATTTCGCAGACCATTAAATGGAGATTAATTGCAATATTTTTATTGCAATAAATCAAGTGTCCTAATTCACTTAAATAATTAGGTGGCGACTCCTTAAAAACAACATTATTGCTCCATCCAGGGAACCGCGCCAAAGAGCAACGTTGCGGATACCGTTCAGACCCCCGAGGTCAAAAACGGGCGCGACAGCATGGCGACTCCGCTGGGGATATCAGGTTCTTGATCATAGCAAACCCAGGTTAATTAAATATTGCGCTTTATTTCTTATATTTATTGTAAATGTTTTATATTGTTTGCTTTTATTTTGTAATTAACTACTTTAATTGCTACATTCTTTTACTGCTTTCCTTAAATTGTCATTCCGCTCATATTTCCTCCATTCTGGATAATTGACACTATCACACACTACACGCGAGGTGTTCTTCGCGCACCCGCGAATTTCTTTCGAAAATACCTAAAATTTAGGAGAGTTGGCGCTTGCGCGGAGTTAGATCGGTTCGTCTGATCAGCCGCGTAGCCTTCTCACTCGAGTTGTCCGCTCGGGAACCTTGCGTCTAGTAAGCCAAATCTTAGAAAACTTAAGATAAGAGCTATACCACCTTTTATATTAAGTCATGCATGCATAAACCTTAGGTGGGTTAATCCTTGGTATTAACGCCACAATTAGAAATCCACCAAACTTGTCGACGGATTTCACAACCCAACGACTCATTAGCATACTATGTGTAGCGTGATGATGATAGACGGATCCAAGCCGGGTTATGACACGCCGAAATTGGAAAAAGTGCACCGTCATTTGGTCGTCATTTTCAACAAAACATTGCAGTTTAACAGCTTGGAGCTATTTATCATAATCTCGCATATTTGGCGTTTAGGCCTACCTCTGGCATAAGAGAGGTCTCATGCATGTTAGGGCGCGCGCTTGATTTGCATGCTTTTGTTTATTATTGTTGTCGCTAGCAATTATGTACATATTATTTAATGCAATAATTATCCTTTTGTGATTCCGGACTCGAGCATTTGCATTTTTTTGCACTTTTTGCTGTCACATTGCAATCAGGACTTCTACTGTGTAAATCACTCTTGAATAGCGCGACTTGGACTTTGTGAAACATCAACCACCAGTCCGGTCGAACCAATCAGGGAAGTCTTTGGCTATATTGTCACACCTTTGCATTTTTATTATTTTTGTCATTTTCATACTCACCTATTTCTCATGTTTTTTGCAGGAAGGTCGTCCTCTCAATCAGCCTAGGGCGGTCGGAAAAAAAAATCATCACAAAAATGAGCGGTAGTTATGTTGACTAATAGAAGTTAGTTTATACCAGATTCAACGAGACATCGCTCTCAGTTCTTCTATATTTTGTATCTTTATTTGCAAATTCAATTGATATGTCTGTTGTTGATTACATAATTATTTATCATGCATTTTTACAGCATAATTATTCCGAACTACGCGTGTCTGATTCTCACCACACGGTGTGATACGTAGGCAACTCATTTTGGGTTCGACACCACCAAAATAAAATAAAATAATAAAGAAGCATATTTTTCTCACTCATGCATCCCAGTCATCATGTTTGCGGGCATTCATTTTTTTCGTTACATTCATTTTTACTTTGTGTTCGTCCACAGTGGACAATCATTTCTTTTGCACAGCTTTATATTGCTATCATTTCATTGATAAATTCTTTTCAAGCATATATTTTATAACATATTTGAATGAACTACGCTTTGATTCTCACGGGATACGTAGACAAATTTATTCGGTTCTGCACTTTTATTCAAAATAAAAAAAATATAATGTTATTCAAAAATACAAAAACATTTTTTAAGTATTATTGTTTGACTTTGTTGATACCAACACAGTTACAAGTGTGCATAAAAAAAAACAGTATGGGTTGACTTTGTGGTAAACCATAAATTCTTTTGGTACCTCTTATTCACACCCATAAATGACATTGTCTTGCGTGTTTCCAAGATAAGGACGAAATCGACCTCATCGTTTCATATGCATTGTGTGGTGAGTTTTTAGAATAAGTTCAATTGCATTGCATTGTGATCTAGAACTTGGCTTGAATGTTTGTTGAGGCGAAATCCTGAGTAACACTCGGTGTAGGAAATGATCGTAGGCTTTCTTTGACCCGTTTGAGTCTTTTCAGCCTAACAAATATCATTATCCGTAGTATACCCCTTTGAGCCTAAACCTATTTCTTTTGACAACTGCATATTACACTTATACCCTTTCTGAGTGCGTACGCAATATCCCTCTCTTGACCCAACCTCCTTGAGCGCTTTAGAAATGTTCAAGTGGCTGATAAAATCCTGCGTTGAAATTTGCAAAGACAAAAATTGTCAAAGTCTCAAAAAAAAAGGGGCGACTTCACAAAAAGAAGAAATCAAAAGTCTCGATGTTATAAAAAAAAAAAAAAAAAAGGAATATATAACCCCGAAAAAAAAGGGGCTCCAAATGAAAGATTCAAAAAAAAAGTCAGTACAGAAAAACTGAGACAAAAAGAAAGCAAGTCAGCATTAAAGCGCACAAATATCAAGCACGGACGTAGTCCAACTCTCGAGGAATGATTAGTCACTTTTACCCAAATGATATCCATTCCTTTCCCCAAGCCTACATTACAAGCCCATGACAAGCCCTACATAATCTTATACTGAGGGTTCTCACATTAGTGGATACTTACATGACGGCCAAGCCTATGGTATCACAATTGCATGCATTGAACATCTTTTTGAGTGTGAGCGTACTTCTCTAAACGTCCCAAAATTCAAAATACTGAAATATATGTGTAAAATGAGACTTTCTTTCAGTGAGGGCATTTGAAACGTGAAATTACGTTTAGTTCGAAACCTTGGCTGCAAGCAAGTGTGTCGACACTCAGGTATGTCTGAGGTACTATCTGAAGCTATGTGAATTACACCAGAGTCAATCTCGGTTAGACTGAAAGCAATAAACGAAAATCCTTATGCACAATACTAATTGTTGGTATCAACTGAAGTCATAACGTAATGTTGTCTTCCATTTTTCAGAAAAAAAACAACAAAATGCATATTAATTCTTATTTTGCATCACGAACTAAGTCTTGACCTGATTCTCGTCAAAGATAAGATACGTAGGCGGTCACATCGGCTTCGGTCCCGCATCATTTTAAAATCATAAAAAAAAATTATTTTGCAGTATGAACTACGTTTTGACCTGATTCCCTCGGCGGGATACGTAGACAGCCACATCGGCTTCGGTCACACCATTAGAAATATTTCTTCCTTGCTTCACACAGGACTCGATTTTGTCCATTAGAGAGTTTAGCATCCTCATATATTTTGCATCCATGACTACCTACACATGACTGAGACATATTTTTGAGGGTTGCATTCTCATCTACTCAATTGTACATTGTCCATATTCTCGCATTAGCTTTTTCATTCATGATAAAAAAAATGTGCTTACCTGATCGCCTTGATAGCGTCAAGAGTCAACCTTACCCAGTTCAACATCTTCATTTATCAAAAACTGAGACATTTTAAGAATTCACTGCAAGATAATGACAATAGACAGGAAAAAAGCAGGTCAAACCAGTTTGAGCATGAAAGCGTCAAGGCCAAAGCTACAAAATCGACACTAATCAACCACTCATTTCCTAAAACTTATTAAGTTTTCTTTGAGTGCAGGAACACAACAATAAACTCATGCGGGTCACAAACGCACGACGTCTATGCAATAACGCTATCTCAACTCAGACGGGTCACAAAGCAGGTATGCCCATAAACCAACGTATTTCATAAAATCCTATGCAACGGCTTCATCCATATTTTATTTATGCAACGACGAGCATCTGCATCGCGTCTATGCAACGACGTCATTTCATTTAAGCCTATGCAAAGGTTTCATCTATGTTTCGTCTATGCAATGACGAGCATCTGCATTGCGTCCGAAAACGACGCTCTTTCATTTAAGCCTATGCAACGGCTTCATCCATGTTTCGTCTATGCAACGACGCATTTCATATAAGCCTATGCAACGGCTTCATCCATGTTTCGTCTATGCAACGACGAGCATCTGCATCGCGTCTATGCAACGACGTCATTTCATTTAAGCCTATGCAACAGCTTCATCTATGTTTCGTCTATGCAACGACGAGCATCTGCATTGCGTCCGAAAACGACGCCCTTTCATCTAAGCCTATGCAACGGCTTCATCCATGTTTCGTCTATGCAACGACGAACATCTGCATCGCGTCTATGCAACGACGCATTTCATATAAGCCTATGCAATGGCTTCATCTATGTTTCGTCTATGCAACGACGAGCATCTGCATCGAGTCTATGCAACGACGTCATTTCATTTAAGCCTATGCAACGGCTTCATCTATGTTTCGTCTATGCAACGACGAGCATCTGCATTGCGTCCGAAAACGACGCCCTTTCATCTAAGTCTATGCAACGGCTTCATCCATGTTTCGTCTATGCAACGACGAACATTTGCATCGCGTCTATGCAACGACGCATTTCATATAAGCCTATGCAACGGCTTCATCTATGTTTCGTCTATGCAACTACGAGCATCTGCATCGCGTCTATGCAACGACGTCATTTCATATAAGCATATGCAACGGCTTCATCTATGTTTCGTCTATGCAACGACGAGCATTTGCATCGCGTCTATGCAACGACGTCATTTCATCAAAGCCTATGCAATGGCTTCATCCATGTTTCATCTATGCAACGACGAACATCTGCATTGCGTCCGAAAACGACGCCCTTTCATCTAAGCCTATGCAACGGCTTCATCCATGTTTCGCATGCAACGATTTAATATCTGCGTCAGATCGTCTATGCAACGACGCATTTCATATAAGCCTATGCAACGGCTTCATCCATGTTTCGTCTATGCAATGACGAGCATCTGCATCACGTCTATGCAACGACGTCATTTCATGTGAGCCTATACAACGGCTTCATCTATGTTTCGTCTATGCAACGACGAACATCTGCATCGCGTCTATGCAACGACGCATTTCATCTAAGCCTATGCAACGGCTTCATTTATGTTTCGTCTATGCAACGACGAACATCTGCATCGCGTCTATGCAACGACGCCATTTCATCAAAGCCTATGCAACGGCTTCATCCATGTTTCGTTTATGCAACGACGAGCATCTGCATCGCGTCTATGCAATGACGCCATTTCATCAAAGCCTATGCAACGGCTTCATCTATGTTTCGTCTATGCAACGACGAGCATCTGCATCGCGTCTATGCAATGACGCCATCAACATCTACAAACACCATGTCTTTTTCAAAGACTACATCACCGCAACCCGTTGTCGATCATACTTCGACCGAGACATTTTTAAATCGTACGACTTTGCTTTTTATTTTTCGCATCACAACGACCCAGTATCATCATAATTCGACACTGGGACAATTTTGAATCTGCATCATCCCTATTTTTGAGTTTTTAGTTTATAAAACAGGACAAAATTGGCTACAAGTCAACATCTTTGTCCGAAGACTCTTCCATCTTCTCCGTACAAAGAGGAACATGCTGTTGACAGTCAATTTTGACCCGTTTTCATATATTTGTTGCAATTTTATGTGTTTTAAGACACCGCATTTTAATCATCATTTTTTGCATTTTTTACATAATATTCTATGTTTATTTTTTCACAAAATGTATTGCATCTTTTTATTTTAAATTAAGCATTATGTCTTTGTTAATATTATGTTTCTATTATTATTACACAGTCGTTTATTTTAATAATATTTGCATCTTTTTAAATAATTAATTGGCACCGCGTTTTTACTTTTAATCATGCATTAAATATTTCTTAAATATTGCATTTTATCATTATTGCGTCGGCATTTGCATTTTAATAATTTTGCATCTTTTTAAATAATTTTTCTTTTAAATAATTAACCCGTCTTGCATTTTGTCAAACCAGTCCAGTCCAAGACACAATTTGAATTAGTCAAATCCAACGCCATTTTTAATTTCATCCAAACACTCTTTTATTTTCCCCCCTAAAATCAAAACCCACTTTTCATTTTCCCCTCTAAAATTAAAACCCACTTTTCATTTTCCCCCCCAAAACTAAACCAAACCCTAAACCTAAATACCCCCATATAATAAACATTTCCCCCCACCCAACAAAAAAGGACCAGCCGCAACTTTTAAAGACAGAAGCCCTCACCCTTCCTCACTCCCTCTCCTCTTCCCCTTTCCCGTCGCCGCCGCCTTCGCCGGTGCTCCAAGCTCCGGCGAACACCCTCTCTCACACACGCACAACAACCCCTCACCCTCTCTCCCTTCGCCGCCCTTATCAGCCCAGCCCACACCCCTCTCTCCCGTCGCCCTCTCCCTGATTCCATCCACCACCACCACCGGATCTCCGGCGAACTCCACCAATACAAAACTCACCCCCTCTCCCTGCCTCCCCTCGTCGAACCAACACCTCACCATCACCCATTGTTCCCGTCGACCTCACTATTCTCGTGAATCACTGCCATCGACACTGCCACCACCATGGCGGCGTCGCTCCGGTATTCTTACCGTCGAAGTGACGCCGCCCATTTTCCCTTTGTTTGCCCACATTTCGTTATGCCGAAAAAAATACTCCGGTGACTCATTTTACATATGTTTTGTTGTATTTGTTTTGTTGGGACTGATATTTTGATTTGGTTTCGTCTGGCCGGCGTTAAACTCCAGCGACGTTTTGATCTTTCCGGCGAACCGCAACTGTTGTGATTTTGCCCATTGCTCCTACTGTTTCGTTGCTTTCCGGTGACCTCTGTTTCGCTCATGGTTGTTCAATTTTGTGCTGCTTTTCGCTATTTTACTGTTTGGTATGTTTGTTTGGCCGTGGTTTGACTTCTCTGACGATATTGTGACATTTCTGGTGACCTTGCTCAATCATATCGCTTTACCCGATTTTGTCCAACTCATTGGGTTATTTTTGGTATTTTATTATTATTTTGGCTAATGGAATGGTTCTCTAATTTTGGGTATCTGCCGGAGTTCGCAAAATCTCTGGCGGCGTTCTGAAAGTTATCCCCTGGTTATTGTTGCTATGTCTTCGTTACTGTTTTTGACATTCTACCCTTTACTCTTCTGTTGAAACTGATTTTGGAACAGATATTTGTGGCTATTTTGATAATATTTTCAGGCCAGCTTGCTACTGGATTTGGCCATTTTTAGAGCACTGAGTTTTGATATGTTGCATATTGATCATTACATATATTTTGCTGATTTACTGATTTAGAACAAATACTACACTGTTGGTATGTTACTGATTTGAACAAGATGCTACACTTGTTTGACCGATGAAAAAGTTATCCGTCGATTTTTGAGGCCTCCACAGTTGCAAAGACGGAAAATAAAATAAATGAAGTTTTCTGGGCGTTGATGATTTCTTCTACTTACACAGGATAACCAACATGCGTTGTGGCTTAATTTTCACAAAGGACTTGTTTAGGATGTCCCACTTTATTTTTATATATATCTGAACCCTCCGCGTTTAAAACTATTACTGTTTTGGCGCGGATCTGAAGGTTTTATTTATTTTATTGCTTTTAACAATATGGCCGATGAAGGAATCTCCGTCTGATTTCCAAGGCCTCCTCTGTGCAAAAGACGGATTTATTTATTTTGGCTTTACTTATTAATTCTTGTCATTGCATTAAAATTATTTATTCTATTACTAATACTTTTACTAAGTGTTTATGCAGGTACCTGGAGATCATCTTGTGCAGAAGGCCTAAAAAGGGCTAAAAGATGTCCCAGAATGTTATTTTATATCGCATTTTATTTTAATTATAAATTATGAAAAAATGCTTAGAATACATAGAATAAAAAAGGAAATAAATAATTAACCTAGGTTTGAACGAATAACCGCAAGTTAGCGGATCTTAAAGGATGTCTAACCCCTTCCCTTTAGGATAATAAAGAACCCTGATTCAGAATCTCATTAATTTCGCAGACCATTAAATAGAGATTAATTGCAATATTTTTATTGCAATAAATCAAGTGTCTTAATTCACTTAAATAATTAGGTGGCGACTCCTTAAAAACAGCATTATTGCTCCATCCAGGGGAACCGCGCCAAAGAGCAACGTTGCGGATACCGTTCAGACCCCGAGGTAAAAAACGGGCGCGACAGTCCTAAACCCCAGCACTCGCATCCACCGGGGACAGTTCGAGACACACTGCCTACCCAGTTCCACCGATGGTGGCCCGGAACAACATGTCTCACGGTGATTCCGCAACCACCTTTCATCAAATCAAGCCTCGACCAGTCGATCCCGCCACCGCTGACCTTCCTCCTCTTCCCGACAGTCTCGCGACACACTACCCTCCTCACATCCCTCATCCCAAGACACTCTCTCGGATAATGGAAACTCCTGGCATGCACAGAATTTCTAAACCTAAATGGTTGTTTAACCTATCAGTTTCAGTTGTCCCTTCCCCTGTCCCTCGAAATTCAAAGGATTCCTTATCCGATCCAAATTAGAAAGTCACAATGATTGACGAATATAATGCTCATATTGATAATAAGATGTGGGACCTAGTACCCCATCCGCCTGATGTTAACATTATTCATTCTATGTGGATTTTGAGACATAAAAAGAAATCTGATGGTTCTTTTGAGAGGTGCAAGGCTCGTCTTGTAGGTGATGACAAGTCTCAACAGGTGGGAGTAGATTGTGATGAAACGTTCCGCCCAATTGTAAAGCCCGCAACTATCCAGACCGTCTTCGGCATTTCCCTATCCAAGTCTTGGCACATTCATTAGCTTGATATCAAGAATGTCTTCTTAAATATGGATCTTCATGAAACGGTATATATGCATCAGCCTATGGGTTTTAAGGATCCTATTCATCTAGATTATGTGTTTCTGTTGTAGAAATCACTCTACGAACTGAAACATGCTCCTCAAGCATGGTACCAGCGGTTCGCCAATTATGTCTCCTCTATCGATTTTTCACACATCAGATCTAATTATTACTTGTTCATCTACAACAAGGGTCCAGACATGGCTAACCTCTTATCATATGTTGATGATATCATCCTCACAACATCATCTGATGCTCTCCGCTGGTGCATTATGTCTCTTCTTTCCTCTGAGTTTGCTATGAAGAATCTGGGGACCTTGAGTTATTGCTTGGGTATCTCTGTCACTCGACATTCTAGTGGCCTATTTCTATGTCAGAAGAAATACTCTGAAGAGATACTTGATCGTGCAGGAATTACATCTTGCAAATCATCTCACACACCAGTAGACACCAATTTCAAGCTCAGTGCTGATTTCGGCCCTCCATATTCAGACTCGACTCACTATCGTAGTCTGTCTGGGGCCATGCAGTACCTCACATTCATGAGACTAGACGTACCATATGTCGTGCAAGAAATCTGCTTACACATGCACAATCCGATAGAAGCACACATGCATGCCCTCAAACATATTTTACGATACGTCCAAGACACACTTAACTTCAGATTACATTTATACAGGTTCTCTCTCACTGGTCTCACTGCTTATTTTGATGCTGATTGGGGTGGATTTCCTTACATCAGACGTTCCACGTCTGGTTACTGTGTTTGCCTCGGAGATAACTTATTATCTTGGTCTTCCAAAAGGCAATCTACACTATCTCAATCCACTGTCGAATTCGAGTACAGAGGTGTCGCCAACATTGTCTCTAAGTCTTGTTGGATTTGTAACCTTCTACTTGAGCTTCACTGCCCGATTCAAAAGGCAACACAGGTCTACTGCGACAATATTAGCGCAATATATCTTTACGGCAATCCCGTCCAATATCAGCGCACTGAATACATTGAGATGGACATTCATTTCGTTCACAAAAAAGTGGCTCGTGGTCAAGTTCGTGTCCTTTACGTTCCTTCCAGATATCAAATTACCGACATCTTCACTAAAAGACTTCCGCGCATACTATTTGATGATTTTTGAGCCAGTCTCAGTGTTCGTGAACCTCCCGCTTCGACTGCGGGGGTATAATATAATATTTCCCGGATATTCTTTCATTAATTGTATTAATTGTATATCTCCTATTTTAGGTAGAATTATAATGCTTTTATAATTATGTTGATTAGTTACCTAGTTTATAACAAGATAAATACTTTTGTATTACTATATATTGTAAATCATTCATCAATAAAATGAGGAAAAATATTCTTTAGAAATAACTGATATTCTCCCTGAAAATTATGATATAGAGTGTTCTCTTTTTTTCACCAAAGTGTATATATATATATATAATGTCACAACTAATTGGTGGGATTTGATACATTTTTAAATACAACCTAGTGGGAAGACTACCAATATTTAATTGGACAAGCTCACATCTAAATAAAAATGAAAATCCTAGAGCATATTTAAGCTCTTCGCAAAATTTAGAAGAAAAAAAAAACGTTTCGTAAAGGAAAATTCACGTCGGATTAGCAGACCAAAATTCCTCAGAATTACTCTACAAGAAAAAGGACCTACAGTGACGGTTAAAAACTGTAATCGGAGGGGATGGATGACGATTTTTGTAAATATCATTGTAGTCTGTGTCACGAATAGATGAATGTTTAAATAACTATCACATACTATGTGACGGGCATAAACCATCACACATTTGTTCGTTAACTTTGACTATTTCCTCGGGTATTTAAAAATTTTGGCGAGAAATTATTTAAATTTTATTAATTTAATATTTATTTTTTACGGGAAATTTTTAAATAAATTTAATTTTAATTAATTAAATTTAAATATAAAATAATTACGGGAAAATTGATTTTGGCGCATGTTTTATTTAAAAATTAATTTAATTAATTATTTTAAAAAAAAATCAATAATAGTTAAATTGGTGGAAAAATAACATATTATAACTAAAATGTAACTGATTAATCAAATCATGTTAATACACAAAATTAAAATATTTACGAATTGTTTTACAAAACAAAATGTTCCCAAAACAAAAGAAATGCATGATCTCGACCAAGACCAACAAGAAGGCCGAAAATACAATGTCTTCTTGAACCTTCACGTAATAACTCCAACACCATTCCATTTTTCATGTCGTGATATGAATCTAAGTGTAGAATGACGTGCCCTTGTTGGCGCATTTCATTACTGGTTCGTGGTCATGTGCCCATGTCCTCTAAAAATGTTGAAGCATCTCCATGCGAGACTTAACAATCAGTCCATATAGAGAGAATGACAAGCATCCAACATCCAGCAATAGCAGCAACAACAAGAAAAAACAACACCAAGCATCAGCAGGCACAAACAATTTTAAGGTTCAATTTATAAGTTAAAAGGGACTTCTAAAACAATGTACCTTAAAGACAGACCATAAATGGAGAAAAATGGCAGGGAACAAATACAGTTTTAAGTTCGTTTGTTTTCTTTGCTTTAAGAAAAATTCTTCATATTTCTTGTGTCGGACATAGTTAAGTTATTTTCTGTTTTATTCTCATATAGAAGTCGTATTTTTGAACTACAGATTTCTGTCTGGGTTGAATTATCAAATCCAAGTTCAGAAAGTCTTTCCCATAAAGTGGCAATCCTAATATTCTCAAGAAGCTTTTTGGTGGGGAAAATGGTGGGATATTTTTAAAATTCCTAGAAGTAAATCTACTAAAATTGTGTAGAAAATGATATGATATTAGATATAAAGCATAGCAAAATAATATGTATGGAGAACTAAGTATAATCCCTCAATATCTTTTCTCAGAAAACTACCAGTATACTATTTTATGTCTAAAGAACACCAAGTTAATAATATGAAACATAATGAAAAATCAAACATTCTAAATTATACATGTAGAAAGAAAAATAGCAAACATCAAAAGAAAAGAAAAGAGAGCACAAATGCCTATACTTCAACAGATGAATGAAGATAACTAATTCAATAATCTCTAAGAAAAAAATAGAAGCAACAGTTACATGGTCACCAAGTATGTCGCAACATCAAGAACGAAAGTCTGATAAAAATGAGCAAAGAGTACCCAACAATGTCAGGAATTTAGGATTATTTAGTTCCTAAATGAATTTGGTATTTTTATTTAACAATATGAGAGTGTTCTGTCTAATTTAACAATTACATGTAGATAGTGTCTGAATGGAAAAGAGGACTATCCCCAACAAATATGGTATTTCGACATTGTAGTTCTTCTATCGTCATGTGATATTAGATTTCGAGACTAATCAAAGCAATGATACATCAAAGCATACAAGCAATCACTTAACCTAAACATCAATAGAGAGCCTGCCATAAACATAGCTAACTCATACAACTCCAACATTCTCTACATACCTCAAATTAGTTTACAAGGACATTTAAATACCATGAATTTACAAACCCACCTTCATCACATATTGAATTAAGAACCAATAAAGATATCATACCTTTAAACAACAGAAACTGCATTCAAACCTAAGTAACAAGTTCTTATAGTTCAAATAAATTATTTTTAGCACAACACATTGTTCTGAACTGTGAAAATGATGTTAAGAAACGAGGATACAATTACATCTATCTTACACCCACTAAACAAAAATGAAAAAACCAACTTATGAATGCATTACCTTTCGAGATATTACTTAGAATTTCCTCACTTTCATTCAGAGACATGTATGTATCTTCAAAGTTGTCAGTTTTGGCATTCTCAATGACGACAAGTCTGTTTATTGACGGAGGGTAACGAAAAGTCTGTTTATTCCATGAAATACAAAAAAAAGATACAAAGTAATATGGAGAACTCACACAGTTTGCAACTGGTATAAGTTAAAATATTCAGTTGGAACTTATCTCTGAAGTCCTCTGATCTCCATTCCCCTGCCAATATATGGTCATTTTTTAAGTTATATACTTTCTAGGAATTGAATTCATAAAGATCAGAAAAATAATAAAATGATAAATAAATGGATGCTCCATAAATCGAGAACGTGACATCCAAGACTTATCCATCAACGAACAGTTATAAGAACAACACCAACACTTGACACACAACAAAAGGCATGCACACATATCATTTAGCCACATTTTAAAAAAATATATACCAATGCAGATTTTTTAATTTGCTTTAGGATTTTCAATTGCTCAAATTATAAGTCTTTTGCTAAAACTTTGGGATTTTCCAATGTTCGAAACTTGGTTTTGGACTGATGGTGAGGGT
Organism: Przewalskia tangutica; assembly: GCA_029844215.1. Taxonomy (NCBI): domain Eukaryota; kingdom Viridiplantae; phylum Streptophyta; class Magnoliopsida; order Solanales; family Solanaceae; genus Przewalskia; species Przewalskia tangutica. The sequence goes on along the minus strand of CM056739.1, from coordinate 9,163,060 downwards.
TCCTTTTATAGAACCCTCAAACTCCAAAATATCAGTCCCAAACCGATGTGTGAGAATGAATATCTCACCGATTTTTAATTAACTTGAGAAGAAAAAAAGATAACAAATAAGAAATCAGATCGAGCAGAAAAAAGGACGGATCATCCTTCTAGCAAGAATCCAGCTTAACATATACAAAATAAACGCAAAAATTAAAGTAATCTCCCTTAGAAATCTAAGTTTGTCCAGAAATACAAGGACATATTGTACCTTAAATAAAACTCTATCCATCAACGAACCCTTTTTTCAACTACACGATAGACTTATCCTTGCACTTATCCCATTTACAACAAAACAAATATGCAAATAATGTCACTAGAGTTCACATATATGTAAGTCTCAAATTTTAAGCAAATCTGCAAAGAGAGTTCTGCCATCTTCCAGAAATAGCAGTCTAAAGTCCAAATATTTCAACAAAACTACAAAAGGGTACAAACCAAATCAGAAAAAGGTAACCAATAAGGACAAAGCTCATAAATGTTTCATCCTTGCTGGAGCGATTCGCAAAAATAAAAAGTAGAAAAAAAAGGGGAGAGGGGAGGTGGTGTGTTGGCGGAGAGAGGACGATAGAGATAAGAGTCATTAAGACTATTGCCTAAAATGACCAACAAACATGATACAACACCACAAGCACTGCAACTTTGTCAAAAATGGTGAAGCAAATTGAGAGATGAGAGAGGAGCATAAGGCAACGACTAGGGTTTGAAGCCCTTGGCCAGCCTTTGGACGTAAATGAAAAGGCAAAGGGAAAAATCCCCTAAAGGATATGGGCCAGGTCAAGTCCTTTTGGACTTGGGCTCGGCCGAATTTGAAAGAGAAATGAGCTGGTTTTGATCGGGTCAACTCCAAAAAAAATGGGTCAACGCAAAATAACCGTCACACAACATGTGACGGTGCAAATAACTATCATATGCGTGTCATAAATTTATGATAGTTTATATAACTGTCACACTTATGTCATAAGTGTCTGTTGACCAATAAATCAAGGAAAAAATTGTCATACTATGTGATAGTTGCAAAAACCGTCACACTTTAACTATCACCGTAGGTCATTTTTCTTGTAGTAGCTCCCTAATCCTTGGTTATAATGACGTGCATTTTAGGCGTAATTGAGTAATCTTATTTTGAGTCTTAAATATAGGAAACATGCTGGTCACTAGATCAAGTATACATGGGTCATACGTTACCTATAATTTTCAATCAATCAAATATCCAAAGAAACATTCGATTTTTTTACTTTGACCAACGATCAAATGGATAATAATCTAACCAACAAATTTCTAAAAATACTGAAAATATAGAATCCTGTTGATGATGATTCCTAGGTTATTTACGAGAAATCATCTTCTTAACGAATATGTTTATTATAATTATTTATATAAATACATGTCATGGGTCTATTATATATATATATAAAACACACAAATGTGTGAAGGTCATATATAGTATATTTTTATCCCTGAGTATGCAATTATATTTGCTATCTTTGGCGTAATAGTTTTTTAGGTTCATCATATAAAAGGTTGAGAAAAATCATGGAGCTAGGGAACTTCTTGATTGCAAGAATAAAATTTGATCAAGGGAATTAATTGTGATCATTTTTTAGTGGAAAAAATATTTTAGGTAGGTTCGGCTTTGGGTTGGGTCCTTATTTGTTTCGTACACAAATATATACATCCTCAAACATTAACACTATTCCAACTTTTATAACAACTTTTAAATTAATTGACAGAGCTGAAGTATTTAATAATTCTGTATTTACTAATTATACCCCATACCTAGCGTTATAGATAAAAATTACTCCATCTTGGAAGGTAATAAGCCGTAGATAAATAAAATGTGTTCCTTTGCTAGACATGATTATACTTGAGCGCTTGATCATATTAAGTGTATGGTAGTCTAAGACAGATTTAGGATTTTCAGAACATAGATGCACCACTAAAGAAAGGAGGGAAAATGAATTATTAAGTAGAAATCTCTTAAGAGTCCACATCGGATATGAAATGGAAACATGAACTCCTTATTTGGACTTGGACAATCTTCACCATACAAACTAACTTTTGGGGTTGAGTTAGGCCCAAGATACATTCTTCGCAGTATCAGAGTCAAACTCATTCTAATTCTTTATTCACCGATGTTGGACCCCCAAATTATATTATCCACGCTCCAATTAATAAGGTCTGAGCGTGTGAGAGAGTATTAAGAGTCCACATCGGATATGAAATGGGAACATGAACTTCTTATATGGACTTGGACAATCCTCACCCTACAAGCTAGCTTTGGGGGATGAGTTAGACCCAAGATCCATTCTTTACAAAATGGATTTCTATTCCTCTAGTTAAATAGCTAAGCATTCAATCAAGTGCATCATTCAGCCTTTTGAAGCATGTTGACCACTGGCCAACATATAATATTATATCAATATTAGAGAATATGTACATAAAATACTTGATTTGGTGCAGAGACCACAAATTTATGTGCACTACAATTTTGATAATAAATCAGCCCCTTAATGGTATCAGAACCAAGGTCATGAGTTCGATTTTCAAGAACAATATGTTGGTGGCAGATCGGGAGGGTTCGGACTAACATCCTACATATGAAGAGATCCATATGATGGGATCCGGGATGACCCGAGTTGAAGTCACGATGGAACATGATGCTTTTTTGATGGATTTGATTAAAAGAATAAAGTTATTTGCTATCAACTACATTTTTTGACAAAATGATACACACTTAATTTTAACATGGATAAATTTAAGCATTAAGAAATGCAAATTTTTATTAAATAAAATGAAAGTGAAACAACTAATAAAACCAAAACACTATAGCCGCCCTCATCCACCCCTATTTGTCCTTTGTTTTTTGTGCGACTCTTGAAATCTTGAATTTGTCATGTATGTTTATGCCTTACAAAGCTTATCCAACAGGAAATGTGCATCTTTAGAATCCAATATGTCTTTATGGTAATAAGCTTATAAATAATCTAAGTATTGTCCCTTCTGCTAAATAACATATATATACTCAACATTTGAACAATATCTTTTTAAATCAGAAATCCATGTGATTTTAATATTTAGCCAGGAAGTACACGATTGATTAATAGTGCCAATAACAAAAATACAAAAGAGGAAAGTCAAACTACGAGTGCCTTATATTGGCTTGACTAGAAAGCATCTTTCTATGTAGTCTGTTTGAAGGTCCTAGAGAGACTTGATTCCATTCATGCGTGTTTTATTATCATACTTATTAAAAAATAATAAGAACTAATAACTTAACCTATAGGATTTTGGCCTAATTGCTCCAATGAACATGTTTTAAGTTTGTCACCTTTGACTTTAACTCTTCGAAGATCGTTTCATCTTTAACGTTTGTTAGATAACATCTCTACCTAAGAGATTAAACAAATTTTCTTTGTCCCCCCCCCCCCCCACACTATGGACTTAAGTGCTAGTGGGAGTCAATTGAGTCTCAAATCATTGAGATGAGAAGAAATGGTCTATGGTATTTAAGGTCGATTCTCACCTCAAGATCTAGCTTTTGAGATTAAGTTAGACTCTATTATAATATTAGAGTCAGATTCATCCCAATTTATTATTCACTTGATATTGGCCCCTCTTATTATATTGTCAATGATTCAGATGTCCAATCTTGAATATAGAGTGAGGGCCCGGGGGTTGAGTCCCACATCGGTGGGATGATGAAAAATTGTCTTTTTGTATGGTCTAGGATTCTTCACCCGATGAACTAGTTTTCGAGATTGAGTTAAATCCAAAGGTCATTTTTATCAAGTACTATATATGTGTATTTTATTAAAATAAAAAAGTAAAAAAGTACTACATGTGTATTATTTATAGTTTACACTACTTTCCAAATTCCAACCATATTTGTTAAGGATATCTGACAGGCACAACCCAACTAAGTGGAGGTCGTCCTAAATGAATTTTTATAAGAATCAAACAAATAAAAGATTATTTCTTTAGTAATGAAGTGCGAGCACATATTGTACAAATTATCTAGGAATATGGACTTCAAATATGTACATACGAAATACACCTTCTTTTCTAAATGTATAGGAGACCATTCACACAATTCACTGTAGATCCAAGTTTATAGTATACCAATTTATTTCTTTTGTTACATTGCATATCCACTACTTCGTGATAGCATAGTTTAAATTTTCTTAAGTCTAGTTGGAAAAAATACAAATGAAATTATTTAAAATTCCATGATGCAATACATGATTCCAAGCCATTAAAAGCTCATGATATGCATCTAAAATAGTCTTCAAACATCTAAATACAAATGTTGCATAACACATCAATGGAAGAGATTACTATGATTTAACCAACAAGACTAAGAAGTAAGCTGGGAAGCTAAGATTTTGAGTTTACAAATTTTAAATTTTAGAAATCGCAGCTGACTAAGTTCTTGAAAATTATTTACACATATTAAGTGGACTTTAAAACATAAATACAAGGTTTGAACCCGTAGATGAAGTTATAGCCAGCCCTACAAACAAGTAATTATAAAAGGCTTGATTATTTGGACTTTCAGAATGAATTTAATGTACGTATGCAGTATAATTCGAGGAAGAAAGGATCAAAGCAAGTTGTTCAACGAAACTCCAAGTTGTTTTTGTTGGATTTTGTACGCACATATACATCCGGGGAATAGTTGAACTAACTATTACAAGTGATCTAAAGGCTAAACTAAGGAGATCATTACAACATCATTACAACAAGATCATCTAGTCACAATCATTATGAACTAGTTTCTTGAATTTCTGTGTCAACTATCATCAAGTCTCGTGACGTGGTGTCTGTAGATTCAACAGCTTCATGCTTCATTAGACTGTCGTTGGCAACTTCAACTGCTGCAAGCTTTTGATCCTTTTATCTGAAATAGGGACTCAAAATATAAATTTGTTAGGTTTCACCACACGCTGAGTCAAGGGATGACCCTTTCTCTTTAAGACAATATTTTCCCCGTATACATGTTTTTACGTTAGCAGGGCATTCGTCTCCCAAGATAAAGCAGTGGCTTATCTTCTTCGTAAAGCACGACGAAGAAGATCTATCGAAGAACACAAATATGAAATTGTTAAGAAAAAGAATGTCTCAGAGATGTGTATACACTTTGTGGTGTAACAAGTTCATAATCTCCTGAGATAGTATGTTTGAGAAGTGTGTAAGACTTTTTTTATTTGAAGTGAAGTGCATGAGGCTTTCTTAAATCTTAAGTGAATCATGATAGGCACTTGTTAGTCGCATATTTGACACATAAATCTGATCTCCAAAGGCATCAATTTATAGGACAAAGAATGTCTCTTCACTTGCAATGTGAATGTTTTAATGGAGGTTCATTGAGCCAAGTAAAGAATGTGTGAAAACACTCAAAACAATGACTCACATAATGAAGGTTCATCCTTCCAAAACCCAACACAAACCGTCTCCAAATTCACTGCCCGGGAGGCGTCGCGGCCCTGCCTGACTGGCGTCGCAACACTATGCAACCAGTGTCTTACTGCCCATAGGGCGTCGCGACGGCTAGGGCAGGGATCGGGGTTGGGTTTACCCCTCTTATGCGATAATGGAAATGAAAGATTCCCTTCAAGGAGGAGACGCGACGCTCCATCACCGTGACTCAGTCCGTCCGGCGCTGCGGCCCTTTACGGCTCCGCAGTCCGACCCGTTCCATCTTACACTTCACACAATCCTTTCTTTGTTAACCGACGTGGAATATAGGTTATTGTCACCAATAATCGTCCATCATTTTATGTCTCAAACACGTTACTCTTACGTGTGTCAATATCTCTTTCACTAAGGAATTTTATGATTTTTAGCCCCACGTGTGCACGTGTGTGGAAACAGGGTTTCCGACGTGCTGCACGTCTTATGTTTGATTCATAAATGACGGGATAAACTTATTCCCGTGTTAATAAAATTTCCAACAGTTCTCAATATTAATTCCATTTAAAGAAACAAAAATCACACTAGTTTGGTAGAGTGTATTAGAGAAAATAATGTATGCAGTAGTTTTGTGTATTATTAATATCTTGTTTGGTATACTTTTTCATTTTATGTACAACTAATGCAAGCATTAGTTATACACCCTATGTGATATTAACTTATGCATAGCTAATGCATAGAAAATTATGGTATTAGCAATGTAAGGTTTTTTAATGCATGCATAAACATAACTAAATACATAATTGCCCCTTAGAAGGTATTCTTGTTAATAAAACCTAAACAAATCATAAAATTAATTATTACATAACTGTTGATGTTGGAAGGATGTTGTGGCAACATCTGAAAATACTCAGGACAACATCTCTTGTGCAGACAAGAATGTTGTCTGCGATGTTGTGGCAACATTTCAGCCAACATCTATGTAACGGTTTTGCCTATTCTTCTGGCCTAAGCAGAAAAGGTTACTGCGAGTAAAAAATGACTCAGACAAGCTCACAAGTCTGATGTGTTTAAAACGTGGTGAAAAAATCAGTCAAAGCGTGTTGAAAAAGCAAAAGAAGACTCAGTCCAAAACGAGAGGACTTTCAGGAAGAAGTTGAGAATTTTCAGGAGGATGAATCGGCCAATGCTGCTGCCACATTCTGCTCAACCTTCGCAACAAGTAGTGAGGGTTTCAAGGGAAGTTTCACACTATAAATAGAGGGGAACTTCAGTGAATTCGACATCCAGATTGACAACGAGAATAAGTCAAGAGAGCTCTCAGATTTTACAATAGAAAACTGGATCAACTATCAGTCTAAAGTTTTTTTAACAACATCTTGTCCCACATTGCAATCGCTATCTCTATTCTAGATTAAGCTCATTGTTCAAGCGAGTGTAATGGAGATGTTGTATTTTATCTTTTAGAATTTGTGACTTTAGGCGAAGTCATCTGCGACTTCATTTTATTTGTAATTTCTTTTTAGTATTTTATGCTTCATCTTGTAAAAGAAATTCATTTGTAATTGTATATAATTTATACAATTCTTTTGGTCACTGACCATCAAAGGAGATTAATTTATACCCTTGAAAATATAAACACTGTGTTCTTTTACTTTTCTGCTGCATTTACTCTAACAAGGTTTACTACAGTTTATCTCAATGTTTCCTCAGATGTTGACCCAATATTGAAGGCAACATCCAGTAACTGTTTCTAGTTTACTAAGTTGTCGATTCATTTTTTTACTCAAAATTTACTTATCCGTAGTCCCGGACCTAACAAGTGGTATCAGAGCCAACACCTGATACAATAAGTGTCTGATTCTGAATATTACGGCCATGGACTCAGCTAACCAAAATGTTGGTCGTCTTCCAATTCTAGATGGTACAAATTACGCCTACTGGAAGATTCGTCTTTGTTCTCATATCAAATCGATTGATGTTAGAGCATGGAGATCTGTCTCCGAAGGATATGTGGTTCCCAAATATCCAGCAGACGAGGACGGTGATGTTCTTACAAAGCCCGAGTCTGAATGAACACAGGAAGAAATCAACGGCACAAGCTATAATGAAAAGGCCCTAAATGCTATATTTGGATGGGTGAATCTATATATGTTTAAACTCATCCAGAATTGTTCAACGGCCAAGGATGCTTGGAAAACTTTGCAAACACATTGTGAAGGTACATCAAGTGTCTGACGTACTAAGCTTCGCATGATCTTGATCCAATACGAATGCTTAATGATGGAAGAGTCTGAGGATATAAAATCCTATTTTGAAAAGTTAATTGACATTGCTAATCAGTGTCAAGTTCTTGGGTATCCTTTGACCAACACACAACTTGTGGATAAATCTCTCAGATCTCTTCCTGAAAGATTTAATACTAAGATTTGTGTAATTGAAGAGGCCCATAATCTTGCTAATATGGATCTTCATGCCTTGATGAGCATCTTTCAAACCTATGAGATGAACATGAAGAGTCAATGTGATCTGTATCAAGACAATACATTGGCACTCCAAGGTCAAACCTCGAGACCTGAAGAAGCCGATGAGGAGAGCCTGGAGGAATTAGGGGATGGTGCTACTGTTGTCTTGCTCACTCGTCGATTCAATTCAATGATGAGAAAGATCAACAATGATCGTAACAAAGCAAAATACAAACAGCACCAAAACCCACTCTTCAACAAACAGTCGAATAGACTACCTCCTGAAAACATAAATAACAACTCACTGAGAAAATCCAACTCCGACAATACCAATTTCAATCCCAAACAACTCGAAGGTGTGCAATGTCATGCGTGCTCAGGTTGGGGACACTACGCTAATGAGTGTGCAAACACCCTTAGGAAAATTGGTAAAGCCATGTGGGTTACTCTCAGTAATGATGAAGAGGAGGAGGAATAAAGTCAAGAAGAAGAACCACAAACAATGCTAGCAGCCATGTTCGAACACTCACTGCCCGACGATGAAGATGTTGTTGACAATATGGCCTCAACATCAAGTGTTGTTGATAATGTTGCCTCAATATCAAGAATGTCATCGAACTCTGGAAGGACTGCATCATCAGAGAGGTATGTTTTCTTTAACTATTCTGATGTAAATTGTTTTAGTGGATTCATTTCTTCAGTTGAGGCTTGAAATTTAGATATGGTTGACTCCAAAGATGATGTGATTAAAGAATTGCAAGACCTTTGTAAAGCTCTAATCACTGAATCGAACAACTAGACTCAAAGGCACAATCACTGACTCTTGAGAATAAAAGTCTTAAAGGCACAATCAACCGACTAGAGATAATTCTTACCAAGAAGGATCAAGAACTTGGTAAAATCCGTGCTAGACTAAACACAGCTGAGACCACCTTCCAAAGGCTAAACTTAGGAACCTCTATACTGGATGAAATTTTGAACTTCAATCAACAGTCAAGAGCAGGTCTAGGATATCTTCCACCCAGTAAGACCATTTCTTCCAAGATCCATAGTAAATCTGAAAGGATACAGTTTGTCAAAGAAAATACCAATCCTAACTCTCAGACGTCTATGATTGGATCGAGATTTGTGTGCAGCTTCTGTAAAAGATCAGGACGTCTAATGCCCTATTGCTACAAACTCCAAAACTATGTTTCAAGACCACCACCTAAAGTGTTTCCAGCAATGTTGCCCAACATCACTGACAATATTCAAAGCACAAAATCTGCGAACAGAAGAAAGGATAGGTTTGGAAAGGTGTGGGTACCGAAACTGAACTTGAGATGTAATGTGTGCATAACTTCTTTACGAACTAACATTACAGGATCTTGGAATTTCGATAGTGGTCTTTCTCGTCACATGACAGGTACCAAAAATCTATTGAAGAACTATGGAGCATTCAATGGAGGATACGTAACCTTTGGAGGAGGAAATAAGAGTAAGATTATCGGGAAAGGAACTCTCAATGTTCCGAATGTACCCGCCTTGAAAGATGTTCTTCTCGTGGAAGGCTTAGTTGCTAATCTCCTAAGCATAAGCCAACTATGTGATGATGACCTAGAGGTGAAGTTTAACAAGCTTGGATGAAAGTTACAGACTCTGCGAATAAATGTGTCATGTCGGGAACAAGGACTGGAGATAATTGCTATCTAGTAGGTGAACTAGAGGTGTGCAACTCAGCGAAGATAAGTGACTTGGCACTTTGGCATCAAAAGTTGAGACATGTCAACTACGGAACCTTGAAGAAACTGATATCGTTCGAGGTTGTAAGAGGCATCCCTAATCTGGATCCCAATGAGAAAACATTGTGCGAAGATTGTTTAAAAGGGAAGCAGATCTGAGTCTCTCACAATGTTGCCCAACATGATTGACAACATTCAGGTACGTTCTATTGTTTTCAATTGTTACATATGGATCTTATGGGTCCAATTGAAGTAGACAGCCTAGGTGGAATGAGATACTCGTATGTGATAGTTGATGATTTTTCCAGGTTTACATGGATATATTTCTTAAAACAAAAATCACAAGCCTTTGACATGTTTAAAACACTTCACTCTAGAATACGAAACTTGTTTTGTTCTTCCATCTTCAAAATTCATTCTGATCATGAACAAGAATTTGAAAACCAAACCTTTGTGAAAAGAAAGGCATATTCCATGAGTTTTCGGCACCAAAAACACGTCAACAAAATGGGGTTGCCGAAAGGAAGAACAGAACTTTACAAGAAATGGCTAGAGTCATGTTAAGTTCTAAGCATTTATCAAAAAGATTTTGGGCTGAAGCCTTGAACACAGCTTGTCACATATCAAATAGAGTATACCTTAGGCCAAGCACCAAGATGACACCATATGAACCACTAAATGGAAAGAAACCCACCTTGCGTTACTTTCATGTCTTTGGGTGTGTATGCTATATTCGTAATGACAGGGATCAACTAGCCAAGTTCGACTCCAAGAGCGACAAGGGCGTATTTGTTGGCTACTCTCAGAATAGCCATGCTTACCGGGTATACAATCTTCGAACGAGAACAATACAAGAGCCTGTCAATGTTATTTTTTATGATATGCTGGATATATTTGGCAGATCATCTGAAAATAATATTATAGTTGCAGTGGAAGAGGAGCAACCCACTGAAGATGCAGATGTTGTACCAAATGTTGACCCAACATCAGAAGACATATCTGACCCTCAAGAGGAGACCACTGGGTTTGAAGTCGAGAAGGAATCTGACACTGAACTCAAAGATCAAGTAAGAAGAGATCCTCCTTCGAGAATCAGAAGGAACCATCCACCCGACTAAGTGATAGGGGGAGTGTTTGCGGAGAGACGCATAAGAGAGAAAGAATCAGTCAATTATCGAGAGATGGTAAGGTATGTGTGCATGTCCACCATATACCAACATGTTAGTCTTTCTTGCTTCACATCTACATTGGAACCTAAGAATATTGGGGAAGCATTGAAAGATAACTTTTGGATACAAGCGATGCAAGAGGACCTTGAGCAATTTTTCCGAAAATGAGGTTTGGGACTTGGTACCACGACCCAAAAACACTAATGTTATTGGGACAAAGTGAATATTTGATCGGTGTATTTTATATACACTTTTTGAGTCATTTTTAGTTAGTATTTTATTCATTTTATTTATGTTTAGTATAGTATTAGGGTCGTTTTCCTTTCTTTTGTGTCACAGCGGTCAGAAATGGAGAAATGACGAAAAGAAGAGAAAATGAGCTTAATTGAGATGAAATTGCACACAAAAAGGGCCAAGAAAGGAAGTCTAAGTTAAGGAATTATAGAGGAGTTGACGAAGTCCGACGAAAAAGAACGCGAGGCGGAATACGCGAGCGTCACGAGCGCGGCGCTGGCGGCAGCGCGCGGCGCCAATGTGATGCGAAGTCCGAAAGTTGCTGATCTTCAGAAATGCGCTGATCATGGGTGGCGCCGACGCGGGATTTTATGAAGTTCTGGGCGAATTTGACATGTTTTCAGAATCCTAAAGGGATAACTTTTCCTACCTAAAGGGATAAATTTTCCTACCTTAAAACCCTTACCTAAAAGGATTCTAATAACTTTTCCTACCTACAAAATCCCTAACCCTTCACCAAAAGGATTCTTTGGCTATAAATACTCTACATCATTAGAAGAATTATTCATTCTCCATTCCACCATTCACCATTCTACATCCATCCTTCCACCAATCCATCTTGTAAATATTCCACAACACAACCCTTGGATGTTTGGCTTGGAGACTCATTCTTAAGTATTTTCTTTTCTTTTCTTGTCTTTATTTCAGTTTTTATGATGAACATTGAATTAGTTCTTGTCATGTCAATGGCTAGGAACTAATTCTTTTATAGGGCTTTCCATGTTGATTCACTAGAAATTTATGTTATGAATTAATGCATGTCTATGGTTATTATTCTTCTTTGAGAGATTTATCCAATAATTGAATTGAATGCTTGGTAATTAATTGACAACTAATTATCACTATATGATTTCTAATCAAACTCCGAAAGGAGGGGATTGTGAATATGCTGTAAGTTGGGTAGACATTCTTGGATTGGGGATGAAAATACCTCAATTATTTATGTAGCGTTAATGAGAGGCTTAAAAACCCTAATTTTGCGCATGGTGCGTGACGGTTAACTAGGTTTTTGCTCTTAATCCTCCTATAGAGTTATCCTTATCACCGAAAGGTAGGTAAGATGCGATACTGGGGTTGAGTGTTTATATAACCCTAACGAGAGTATAAAACGATTTCGTAAACCTGCTTTCTCCGAAAGAAGAAGACCATAGTTCGTTGCATTAATAAATAACATAAGCGGATAGTTGAAGATACATGGAAGCCCTATTCCCATCACATCTGAAGTAAACTCATTAGTTAAATAGTTTTTATAATTCTTAGTTATAAACAACAATCCAAATATCAATTGCCAAATAGATACCAAAAGATAGATAGTTGATACTTGAACCCTAATCCTTGTGGACGATATTCGGTCTTACCAGGACTATATTACTTGTCACGATAACGTGCACTTGCGTTAAAGTGTGTGCATCTTTTCGCGCATCAAGTTTTTGGCGCCGTTGCCGGGGATTAGGCATAGTTCAATATCAAATTTATCTATTTTTAATTTCTAATTTCTAATTTCTAATTTGGTTTTTATTTTTGTTTCTTTAAATTATTTATTTTATTTTCTTTTGAAAAAAAAAAAAACAAGTGTGCCGTGATTCGTTGTTGGTTTTGATTCATCTCAGGGATCCTTAAGACATGGATTTCTACTGTCAATATGATCGAGCTCCAACCATAGAGGAATAGAGAGAGGAATTGCGAGAGGCTATACTCAGTTTCACGAGGTACCAAAATCAGTTCATGGACGAAACAAGAATGGCCATGAAGAAGTTGAAAACGCAAATAGCAGAACTCGCGATCATATTCAACAGCAAAACGCAAGAAGAGCAATCTGCACCTGGGGTAGGCAATGAGGAAACACGATGTCAGGCAATTGACCTGAAGGATGCCGAATCAGGGGAGATAGAGAGTTCGCAGCAGCCAGTGGCCGTACGATGGCAGCGGCGCCAAGATTCTGAGACAAGCGGGAGAGTGGCGCGCGGCTAAAGAGCGTGGGCGCGCGTAACCCGTAAATCGAGGTGATTTTGAACAACGAACAACAAATTGAGAGCACGAACCACACCCAACTATTGAGGAATCTGGTGAGATAGTTGGTGTAGAGAAGGAAAAGATTGTAGAGATCCAATTATTTACCTTCTTGGATTCTGTGGAAATTCTTTTTCTTGCACCTATTACAGAAGAAACACCACTACCTATCACGGCTGATTCCCAATTAGGAAGCCCATACCATCAAGGGTACCCCCTAGAGTTGAGAGATGTAGAGAAGTTCACGGATTCCTACATTATAGAAAGCATAAACGACAAGCCTACTTGGGGAATAATTGTATATGTAAGGCTCTTGTTTGAACAAATGGTCGTAGGGAAATTGAGACCTACAACAATAACTCTGCGGATTGCAAGCAGTTCGCAGGAGGATCCAATGGGCACTCAAAAAGGTTAATTGCGTCTGGCTAAAAGACGTTAAAGACAACGCTTGTTGGGAGGCAACCCAATGTTTTTAATTATGTTATTTTAATTTCTGTCTTTATTTTATTTTATTTTGTCTTGAACAGTCTCACGGTCTTGGGTTCTTGTTTTGTGTTGTTGGATGACAGGTGGACTGAAAGCTAAAACCGAGGAAAAAGGAGCAAAAACGCTGAAAAAAGGAAAGCGATCGTCGTATGGCTCAGAATCGAGGCATGGCGCGGAACTTCAGAGAGCCATATTCCGTGCAAATTCCAGATTTTTTTTCCTCCTAGACCTCCGTTATGACCGCTGTGTTGTGTCAGTAGGTTGTCCATATTTTTTTGAGTCGTGCACACATTGAGGACAATGTGTGATTTAAGTTTGGGGGGGATGTTTTATTGTTTTTGAGTCTTGTTGAATTGTTTTGTGTATTTTTGAGCCATTTTTTGAGTCATAATTTTTTTTAAGATCATGCATGCTGTAGTTACTTGAATTGCCTAGTGAAGTAAGGTTGAATAATGTAATGGAATTAGAAGCAACCATCTAAACACTTAGGTTAGATATGCCAAAAACTCATGAAATCTGTCTATTGGGAGTATCTTGCTTGATTTGTGCATTGTTAAAAGATTAAAACCTATGTGTTATGATTGCTTGCTATTTGAGGCGAAATAGTTAGGATATGCATGTTAGGGAGATGACTCAGGCATTTCTTTGTTAGCCAATTCTCACCACTCTTTTCTATCCCTGACTTTAAAAATATCCCTAGTCAGCCTCATTGAGCCTAAAAACATGAAACTTTTTCTTTGACACCATATATTCCTACAATTGTGCCATAAGTAAAAATGTGAAATAGTTGGAATAAATTGTGTTAAAAAAGAGACAAAAAGAGTGAATAAATTTGATGCACCCCAATGAAAAAGTAATAAGAAATAGGCAAAAGCCTAAGTTTGGGGGTGCTTGTTATTATGATACACTTCACTCTCCCAAAACAAAAGAGGGGAAAGATAGATTTGAAGTGAAGAAAAAAATCAAAAGAAAAAGGGAAACACTGAAAAGCTAAAGAGCTTATGATACACAAAAGAATGAGCCTAAATGCCTATTTTTACCTACCCGTGCCTAAGCCTACATTACAACCCTTAAAAGTCCTGAAGATCTCTTAGATGCATAGCCATGATTAGTGGAGAATAACAAGTAAACATGCTATATGAATTATGAAATTAACATGCATGATTCAGTGTTTTGACTTCCATTAAGCATGATAAAAATGAGTTTGCGAAATATCTAGCTTAATGTGTTTTGAATGCTGAAATTTCAGGCTATATGTTCTTGTATATTATTCTGCTAATCTTCATGTTTTTCAAAGTAACACCAATGCAGCAAAATGATCAATGTCATTGAGTCTTTTCCTTTTTCTTGAGTCTATATTTCTTTCTTTTTATCTTTGCTCGAGGGCGAGCAAAGGTTAAGTTTGGGGGTATTTGATCGGTGTATTTTATATACACTTTTTGAGTCATTTTTAGTTAGTATTTTACTCATTTTATTTATGTTTAGTATAGTATTAGGGTCGTTTTCCTTTCTTTTGTGTCACAGCGGTCAGAAATGGAGAAATGACGAAAAGAAGATAAAATGAGCTTAATTGAGATGGAATTGCACACAAAAAGGGCCAAGAAAGGAAGTCTAAGAAGTTCCGGGAATTATAGAGGAGTTCAGACGAAGTCCGGACGAAAAAAGAACGCGAGACGAATACGCGGAAAAACGTCCACCGAGCCGCGGCCTGGCGGCGTAGCGCGCCTAAATGTCGCGAAGTCCGAAAGTTTCTGATCTTGAGCGCGCTGGCCTCAGTCTGCGACGCGGCACGACGGGATTTTATGAAGTTCTGGGCGAATTTGACATGTTTTCAGAATCCTAAAGGGATAACTTTTCCTACCTAAAGGGATAACTTTTCCTACCTTAAAACCCTTACCTAAAAGGATTCTAATAACTTTTCCTACCTACAAAATCCCTAACCCTTCACCAAAAGGATTCTTTGGCTATAAATACTCTACATCATTAGAAGAATTATTCATTCTCCATTCCACCATTCACCATTCTACATCCATCCTTCCACCAATCCATCTTGTAAATATTCCACAACACAACCCTTGGATGCTTGACTTTGAGACTCATTCTTAAGTATTTTCTTTTCTTTTCTTGTCTTTATTTCAGTTTTTATGATGAACATTGAATTAGTTCTTGTCATGTCAACGGCTAGGAACTAATTCTTTTATAGGGCTTTCCATGTTGATTCACTAGAAACTTATGTTATGAATTAACGCGCCTACATGGTTATTATTCTTCTTTGAGAGATTTATCCAATAATTGAATTGAATGCTTGGTAATTAATTGACAACTAATTATCACTATATGATTTCTAATCAGACTCCGAAAGGAGGGGATTGTGAATATGCTGTAAGTTGGGTAGACATTCTTGGATTGGGGATGAAAATACCTCAATTATTTATGTAGCGTTAATGAGAGGCTTAAAAACCCTAATTTTGCGCATGGTGCGTGACGGTTAACTAGGTTTTTGCTCTTAATCCTCCTATAGAGTTATCCTTATCACCGAAAGGTAGGTAAGGTGCGATACTGGGGTTGAATGTTTATATAACCCTAACGGGAGTATAAAACGATTTCGTAAACCTGCTTTCTCCGAAAGAAGAAGACCATAGTTCGTTGCATTAATAAATAACATAAGCGGATAGTTGAAGAGACATGGAAGCCCTATTCCCATCACATCTGAAGTAAACTCATTAGTTAAATAGTTTTTATAATTCTTAGTTATAAACAACAATCCAAATATCAATTGCCAAATAGATACCAAAAGATAGATAGTTGATACTTGAACCCTAATCCTTGTGGACGATATTCGGTCTTACCAGGACTATATTACTTGTCACGATAACGTGCACTTGCGTTAAAGTGTTTGCATCTTTTCGCGCATCAATATTCAAAAACAAATCGGATGATTTAGGGAAAATTGTGAGAAATAAAGCGAGACTTGTTGCTCAAGGATATACACAAGTCGAAGGGATCGACTATGACGATACCTTCGCTCCTGTGGCTAGAATAGAGTCAATAAGACTACTATTTGCAATTTCTTCTAAGGATTACCTTGCACCAAATGGACGTTAAAGGTGTCTTTCTCAATGGATACTTGGATAAAGAAGTGTATGTGAACAACCAGGGGATTTGAAGATCCACACAATCCACAACATGTATACAAGCTCAAGAAAGCCTTGTATGGAATGAAGCAAGCACCACGAGCGTGGTATAGTCGTTTAACTACATTACTTGTCGAATTTGGGTTCACCCGTGGAGAAGCCGGTAGAACTTTGTTCATTAGAAGACATAGAAGAGATGTAATAATTGCTCAGATCTATGTCGACATTGTCTTTGCATCAACTTCAGAGTCATTCTTGAAGTCATTTGTCGAAGAAATGTCCACGACATTCGAAATGAGCATGATTGGAGAACTAACATTTTTCTTAGGCTTGCAAATTAAGCAAAATGAAGAGCAATTTTTGTATCCCAAAGCAAATATGCCAAGAATCTTGTCAGAAAATTTGGGCTGGAAAATGAAAAACACATGAAGACTCCAATGGGCTCTACGCAACAGGTATGTAAAGACGATGTTGGACAAGATGTTGACCCAACATTGTACCGATCCATGATAGGTAGCCTTTTGTACCTTACTGCCAGTCGCCTAGATATTATGTTTAGTGTGTGTGTGTGTGTGCATGGTTCCAAGCCAATACCAAGGAATCTCATCTTAATGTCGTGAAACGTATCATACGATATATTACCGACACAAGTGACTTGGGTATATGGTATTCTAGAGACACTAATCCTAATCTAATAGGGTATAGTGACTCGGACTGGGCCGGTGATGTAGACGATAGGAAGAGTACTAGTGGTGGGTGTTTTTATCTTATCAATAACTTAGTCTCATGGTACAGTCGTAAATAAAATTGTGTGTCACTTTCGACTTCCGAATTCGAATATGTGGCAGCCGAAAGTTGCTGTGCTCAATTGGTTTGGTTACGGCATATGCTCGATGACTATGGATTTTCTAACAACTCCATGATTTTATATTGTGATAACTTGAGTGCAATAAACATTTCCAAAAATCATGTACAACACTCACGTACCAAGCATCTAGACATAAAGCATCATATTTTGAGAGACTTACTGGAAAAATAGTTAGTTCAAATCAAACATATGGATATATTACGTCAACTAGCTGATATTTCTACCAAACCTTTAGATCATGAGAGATTTCCAAACCTGAAGAAATCTCTTGGTCTCTGTTTTCTCTAAAAGGTAAGCTGAGTAGACAAATGTTGACCCGAATGTTGTTCCAACATTCTGGATAACATTTGCTGAAAAATCAAAATACTGGATGTAAGTTGTGTTTATGCTGAACAATGTCTCAAAATAATCAGGCATGGTTTTTCAAAGGATAAGGTCTTTAAATGTGATACCGTTCCCTGCGATAAGTTGCATAAAATCATTGTGCATCTTTATAAAAAGGGAGTATCAACGAAAGGTAAAGCCTTCAACAAGATTTGGCAGTTTTGTTATTAAACAGGAGCAAAGCTTCTAGGCTGGTATCGTTCCTATTTTACAGGAGTACCACGTGATGTAAAAAGAAAAATAGGTGAAAACACCTCAACAAAATTGTATATGTTCAACTAAGTTGATTAAGGACAATGGTGAAATGTTACATTAGTCCAGCGATCAAACTCATAGGGAACATACGCAAAAGTTTTTTTTTTGCCAAATCAGTAGATCCTTAAAATCCGACGTTGCCTGTTTAATTTGAAATGTTGCCAACATTCATCGCAACATGAAGTCTAGTACTTTTATTAGTGTTTTTGTTTATCTTAATAACTGGTTTGTGTATTTTATTTAGTCTCGATTAAAACAGAAAATCCAAAAATAGGAAAAACAATTTGTTTTTTTTAAAAAACGTCTTGTGCTATGTAAATTCCTTTGTTGTTAGGTGTGTAAAGAGTCATTATTCTTTTACACTATCTAATTTTTAAGGAAAAGAAGTTGTATGATTTTATATATTGCCATAATGAACCATCATTTCCATCCTTGAACCGTCACATTATTACATTGTACACACAATGCAGTCATTTCGATGGACCCCATCAGTCTCCATTGCCTTTAAAACCCCAAAACTTCTCCAATACACCTCCATCTTCTAAACCCTCTCCTATGTCAATTTCCCCCAAATCCACAAACAGCAATGACTTTTCTCCAATGTCTACCAGTCCAGCCAACAACAACAAGATGTACAAACACTATAAAGCCATAAATGAGTTGAAACCTGCCGAAGAAGATGCATCACTGACAATGATTTTGTTGGGTTCAGACGAACCCGTAGCAGTCTGCTATCCTGGAGATGCCGAAAATCCTATAGATATTGATACAACATCTGACTTTACCAATCTTGCGTCGAGGGAGAACAAATTGACTTTTCCGACAAGAAGGTCAACTAGGGTTTTTGACAGGCAGTTCAATGAAGAGAGACCTTACTAATCCTAGTGAAGAGTCGACTTTCCCTGTTGATTTCACTCCTTCCACTAGCGCCGACTCAGATTTCAACATGGAGAATCTGTTTGGATCTTCTACTCCTTCCACTGCCCATCGAACTACTGAAGCCGAGAAGGAAGGAGAATAGAAGTTGTCTGATGATATTCCTCTCAGAAACTTCATGCCGAAGAGAGTCCATAGGACATACTGGAATCGTAGTGCAAATATTTCCCTAACATAAAAGGCAACAAAAGAAAAAGAAGATGCTGACCCTGACTATGTTGCCCCAACATCTGAGGCAACACCATCACCCACACCACCTGGTTGCCTTCCTTCAATAAAACTGTTGTAACACTTGATCAAGCAACACTTTTGTATAAGCTGGGAAGAAACCACAGAGTTGATCTCGAAACATTAATTTTCAACCATGCTGCTAACTTGGCTGAAAAACAATCGAACTCTGCCCTTTCATATCCCTCACTGATCTACCAAATACTGCTTAACCAAGACTTTAAACCTCCAAAAGGAGAGAAACTGAGTAAACCTCTAGATGTTTATCCAGTCCAGAAAGCAGTAGTGAACATAAAACACAGGGTTGTGGATCTACCCTGGAAGAAAGAACGTTGGGACAATGCTCAAACACAGAATGTTACCACAGATGTTGCCAACATTCCTGGCAATATCAAGAATAATGTCCATATGTCCAAAGAATGGCTGAGAAAGCATATTGCAGAGCTCGATAGGCAGATTCTGGAGTTTGTACGTGTCAAAAGCTATTATGAGGATGTTCTTTCTTCACAAAAATGGGGAGATAGTGATAACGTTCTTTGAAGAAGCGAGCATATAGGGGAGATATTCGCGGCCAAGCACGCGGGAGATCATGAAGATTGAAGATGTTGATGGGTGAAGTTAGAGTGGGATTGATCAACCACATGAAGCGGTTGGAAGCCACTGTAGTTAGGTTAATCAGGCCAAGAAGAATTAATGATTTGTGAAATCTGACATTTTTGTGGCTCATTTGGTTGATTGGACTAACAGACAATTGCTTAGTTAAATATTTTTTGTTAATGTGATGGATGGTTACTTGTTGATGCGTTATGAATCCTTGCTGCTTATCTGCTGTAATGGAAAAAATTTAAATAAAAAAATTGCTTGAAATCTTCAACTGCAGGTTAAGGGGGAGCACGACAATAATCTTACTGTCTCTTAGATTATCGAGGACTATATCTAAAGTCATTATCCTGGTCATTTTTGCAACGTATGGAGTTTTGTGAAGAAAGGTAAAAAGGGGGAGATTGTTGATGTTGGAAGGATGTTGTGGCAACATCTGAAAATACTCAGGACAACATCTCTTGTGCAGACAAGAATGATGTCTGCGATGTTGTGGCAACATTTCAGCCAACATCTATGTAACGGTTTTGCCTATTCTTCCGGCCTAAGCAGGAAAAGTTAATGCGAGTAAAAAATTACCCAAGCAAGCTCACAAGTCTGTTGTGTTTAAAACGTGGTGGAAAACTCAGTCAAAGCGTGTTGAAAAGCAAAAGAAGACTCAGTCCAAAACGAGAGGACCTTCAGGAAGAAGTTGAGAATTTTCAGGAGGATGAATCGGTCAATGTTGCTGCCACATTCTACTCAACCTCCGCAACAGGCAGTGAGGATTTCAAGGGAAGTTCCACACTATAAATGAGGAACTTGGTCGTCGACATCCGTTGTGACAACAGAATAAGTCAAGAGAGCTCTCAGATTTTACAATAGAAAACTGGATCAATTATCAGCCTAAAGTTGTTTTAACAACATCTTGTCCCACATTGCAATCACTATCTCTGTTCTAGATTAAGCTCATAGTTCAAACGAGTGTAATGAATATGTTGTATTTTATCTTTTAGAATTTGTGACTTTAGGCGAAGTCATCTGCGACTTCATTTTGTTTGTAATTGCTTTTTAGTATTTTATACTTCATCTTGTAAAAGAAATTCATTTGTAATTGTATATAATTTATACAATTCTTTTGGTCACTGGCCATCAAGGGATATTAATTTATACCCTTGAAAATATAAATCTTGTGTTCTTTTACTTTTTCGTTGCATTTACTCTAACAAGGTTTACCACAGTTTATCTCAATGTTGCCTCAGATATTGACCCAACATTGAAGGCAATATCCAGTATCTGTTTCTAGTTTACTAAGTTGTCGATTCATTTTTTTACTCAAAATTTACTTATCCGTAGTCCCGGACCTAACAATAACATCTGGATCATTGCATTTTTTGTTTATAAAATTACACTATTTGCGTCTAAAAATGATTGGAATAAACATATTCCAAGTTGTGCTAAAATTTGAATAGGTAAACCCATTTTTTAGTTCTTTATGATTTTAGATTAGTATTATACTAACTCAGATGGAAATAAATAAAAACTACAGTAAATTTGGAAACAAAATTAAAGTGATTAAAAAAAAGTAAAGGCAAGAACTTATTTCTAACATAATACAATTTCTTATTTGATTATTCACTAGTTATATGAAGAGTGTATAGGGTATTTTTGTAAACAGACATTTTTTTAGAAATTATGCAATGTTTTAATGCATGAAACCTAGCGATTGATAAAAAATATTCTCTGATAAAGTGTATTAGTAATGTTAGTATTAGTAATGTTCGCATTAATAATACTGATATTAGTTATTTAGGAACTATTTATTATGAAAAAAATATAGGCAATATTCAACAGAGTTTAGAAATAATCAAGACTCAATAATACAAAAGATAAGACACGAGAGAGGATGAACACCTTTTCCTTACGTTATACATAAAAATATGAGGAGCTGAAACTTGTTTTCTAATATTAAATTCTTGTCATATTGTCACCTTTATCAGATTCTACTTAACTCGAATGTCTTCATTGCATTCTCATCAACTTGTGTGCATAATAAGATATAGCCCCAAAAAATATTATAATAGTAACAAAAGTTATGGTCCTACTACTTCTTGTTTCTTAGTCTACACACAAGAATTATTCATTTTATAAGAGTACGTAATAGAGATATAATTAACAGTTTAAACACTAGAAAATGAAAGTTAATAAGGTACCATTTTCAAAATAATGGACACCCATGAGAGTGATATTAGATGTATTCTGTGAATGACGTGACACTTTTTGATTGGGATGTGTAGGCATTAAACAACTTCTAACTAAATTTGATTTAATTATTATCAGGTAGTCTCAAACATTTTGGGCTCTTTCCGCCGCCCAACTAAACATACCAATAGTCACCAGATTCATATGAGCTACTGAGGTTCTAATTCGTAAAAGTGAACTTTTAATATAAGTAAATATACGATATCAATAATTAGAAATTATTTTAAATTGTAAATAACAACTCAATACAACTTATTAATCCACCTCTATTTTGATTGGGCTAAGACCTGCAAATTATGGATCTTTAAAGTAAATTCTGGCTAATACTACTTAATAAAAAATGAAAAAATGAGACCCCTAATATTTTTCGTTTTTCGAGGGCCCTGTGCGATAATACAGTTCACACGGGCCCAACGACGACCCCGATTATTAAATGTCTTTTTACTTAAGGAGTATTGAACTTCGAACTTGATCTTTGTTAAATATATTGGCCCAGCCCAATTCACTGTGCACGTTCCAGATTAAAGGGCACGGTCCAACATTCCTATTTAGAGTATATTTGGTAAATATTAGACTTAGATTTGTACCTTAATTAAAAGTGTAATATTACCATAGTTGTAAAGTTAGTCTTAGAATAGGACAAGGTTTTTACCTATGTAACTTGTATATATATGTCTTTCATTGATTATTTCTTATTAATGAAAGACATATATATACAAGTTACATAGGTAAACACCTTGTCCTATTCTAAGACTAACTTTACAACTATGGTAATATTACACTTCTAATTAATGTACAAATCTAAGTCTAATGTTTACCAAATATACTAAATAAGATTATTTGACCGTGCCTTTAACTGGAATACTGATAGTGAGGGCCCAATATATTTAACAAACCCCGCGATCATGCGTGCGATGTGCACTGAGATCGCCTCTAAAATCTTCAAAAGGATGAGGAAGACCTTTGTAAAGATATGCAACTGATATCCGGAAGGGGCGTGGCGACGCGTATTGTCCTTTTGCTACCTTCTCTCGAACGAAGTGAATATCCGTCTATGTGTTTAGTCCATTGGTCTTTGAACAAGATTACGAAGGTAGATGACACTTATATTATCACAATATACCAAGGTAGCTTTCTCGATAGACAATGAAGCTCAAAAGAATATTTCGTAACAACGGATTCAAGACCACATTAGCTACCCTCGATACTCGGCTTGAACGTGAAAGCGTAGATTGACGCCGCGACTACGAGACCAAGTTGTTACCCAAAACATACAATATCCGCACGTGATATCGCGGCGTGGGTATGCGGTGTCAAGATCATTATAGGAGATCAATGTAGACGTCGACGAAGGATACAAATGCAAACCATACTCAAGTGTTCCCTGAATGTACCTAAGAATGCGTTTGAGTGCATTTATATGTTCAACTCTGGGATCATGCATAAACAAACACACCTATTGTACGACATATGTAATGTCATATCGCGTGAACGTCAGATACTGAAGGGCGCCTGCAAGACTACGATATCTATTCGGATCCTCATAGGGAGAGCCAGCTGCAGCACCCAACTTGGGTTTAGTATCAACTGGAGTAGAAGTTGACTTACAGGATGACATCTCAGCCCTCTCAATGATCTCTGCTGCATACTTCCTCTGTGATAAGAAAAATCCGCATGCATGACGAGTGACTGCAATCCCTAAAAAAATACTAAATGGGCCCAAGTCTTTCATAAAAAACTCAGAACTGAGCATTGTCATAATAGACATTCGCAAAGCATCAGAAGAGAAAGTCAAAATAATATCATCAACATATAACAATATATAAGCCATGGAAGAACCCCGACGATATATGAATAATGAATTATCAGATCTGCTGTGCGAAAAATCCATAGTCGAAACAAAGTCAGCAAACCTCTTATACCAAGCCCGTGGAGACTGCTTGATATCATACAAGGACTTCTTCAATAGACAGACATGATTAGGATATCTAGTATCCCTGAATCCCAAGGGCTGATGCATATACACTGTCTCCTGAATATCACCATGTAGAAAAACATTCTTCATATCTAGCTGATGAATGGGCCATGATTTTGAAAGAGCTAAGCTGAGCACAGTGCGAATGGTAGCCGACTTGACCACCGGGCTAAATGTCTCACCACAATCCACACCAACCTGCTGAGTCTTACCATCACCTACGAGTCTAGCCTTATGCCTCGCAAATGACCATTAAAATTTTCTTTATGAACAGAAATCCACATAGACCGAATAATATTAACACCAGATGGATGGGGTACCAAATCTCACGTCTTCTTATCAATACGAGCATTATATTCTTCGGTCATAACAATTTTCCAATTAGGGTCATTTAAAGCAGACACATGATTACGGGGTAAGGAGATTTAAGAACATTAGAATTCAAATTAAAATGTACTTTAGGTTTAAAAATACCCCGTTGACTGCGAGTGACTGAACCATGACTCGGGGCTGGATTGGGAAAATTTTGAGAATTTTGAGAAATTTCAGGAATTACCGTCGAAGGCGTCGCGGCTCTAGGGGCAGGGGTCGCGGCGCCAGAAGAGCTGCAAGGCTCGTTGATGTTTTGGCGCCGTGGCGCCTTTGTGCAGGGCCACGACGCTGACTCGCAGGAGTTTTGGAACCGCGGCGCCTCTGTGCAGAGCCGCGGTGCTGACAGTGTTTTTTCGGACAAATCTGAAAAATGACGGAGAACATAGGGGGAGACATCCTCATCCAAAAAATCATAAGAACTAGGCACGGATTTGTCTACTTTAGAAAAGGAAAATTGGGTTTCATCAAAGAGAATATGACGACTAGTGATGATTCGTTTAGAGGACAAATCAAAGCATTTATAACCACAGTGATTTGACGGAAAACTCAAAAACACACAAGGAGTAGAACGTGTCTGAAGTTTGTTGATCGTAGTGGATGGAAACAGTGGATAACATAAGCATCCGAAGACCCTAAGATGAGAATATGACGGAGTCTTATTGTATAACACTTGGAGAGAGGATGAATATGTCAAACCTTTAGAAGGAAGAATATTTAGTAGATCGGTAGCCATTTGTAGCGCATGATGCCAAAAAATGGAGGAACGGGAGAATGAATTAATAATGTGTGAACAATATTATTAATGGTACGAATTTTTCGCTCAGTTTTCCCATTTTGTGAAGACGTATGAGGACATGAAAAATGAAAATTTATCCCATTTTGAGCACAAAACTCCCTAAATTCCCCATTGTCATACTCTTTGCCATTATCACATTGGATATTTTTTATTTCCCGTTCGAATTGTGTTCTTATGAAAGCTCTAAATTTTATGAAAATGGAAAAAACTTGAGATTTTTTCGCAATAGGAAACGTCCATAAATATTTAGAATAGTCATCTATGAATAAAACATAATAACGATGACTCATAGAACTAAGAACGAGAGATGTCCATAAATCACTATGAATAATATCAAATGACATTGAAGTATTAGAATTCAAAGCTACAAATGGTAATTTAATAATCGTTTCCAAAGCACAGGATTGACACAGTGGAGTACTACGCGTACCTTTACAAGAAATAAACTTATGTCTATCTAAATAAGATAAAATAGACGACCCCGGATGACCTAGACGAGCATGCCATAAGGAAGGAGCAATAGCTGCAAAAGTGGATGACATAGATTGACTCGAGACGCTGAGACTTGGATTGATTGGATAAAGATCACACCTACTGTTGCACCTCATGAGATGACTCCCCGTCTTGAAATCCTTCACATAAAACCCAAACGGATCAAAATTAATAGAAACTCAATTATCAGTCGTGAATTTACGGACAGACACCAGATTTTTAATCAATTTTGGGGCATGAAGAGTATGTTTCAGTACAAGTGGTGAATGACGAGGGGATAAAGTTTCATGACCATAACCCTTAATTGGAACAGAATTGTCATTACCAACAGTGATACCACGATTAATGCTCAAATTGGAATAAGACTGTTACACCCCGTATTTCCAAGGAAATTTCAAAACGTTGTGAAGGAAAAAATTAATAACTTGGAATTTGATTCTCAAATTTGAATTATGGGATTAGTATATGATTATGAAGGATTGACTCTAATAATATGGGGCCCGACGAAAATTTCACAATTTTGAGGGGTCCACGTTTTTATTGAGATATTTTTGGGATAAAATATCTAGATATTTTGAGGAGGTAACACTTGGACCAATAGGAAGGTGTCAAGTGCCCCCATCCAATTATCTTGCTACACTAGATATTAATATATACATGAGAGACTTGCAAGACTCCAACACTTAGCCATATTTCATAAAATATTCTTTCTCTCTTTCTCTCTCACTCTCGGCCCTTTGAAAATTTGAAGAGCAAGATTTCATAATCTTCCAAGCTTAGTTTTATGATCCAAGATTAGCTCCCTAATGGAGTTCTAAGCCAAGATATACTCCAAGTGTTAGAGGCTCACGATTTTGCCATGAAATTTCTAGAGAAATCATAACTTGTTATCCACTTTTTGGAGATGAAACGTGAAGGGAAGATGAGTGTAATGTTGTAGAGGATACATATGTATGATTGGAACTTGAAGAAGTGGAGCTAAGACGAAACTGTGGGCCATTATAGTGCGGGCTGTTTTGGACGTTTTGGTCACAAAAATAAGTAAGAGTTCTTCTTCTTTTGATGTAATTAGATATTACATGTTGTAGTAATGTATAGATGAGCTTGTGCTAAAAAGAATGAAGATTAAAAAGTGTTTGGACGATTTTTGGGTGTTGAAGCCAAGAGCTAGGCATTTTCGGCCCATGGGAATTGTTGGTCATTTTGTTGTTATTTTCACTTGTTACATGTTGTATAATGATGAAAATATTGTTGTTGATATGATATATATATATATATATAACATGTTAAAATGTGAATTGGATTATAAAGAATGGTGGAAAAGGGTTTTGGATGGTTGTAGTTGTTGTTGGCCTAGAATGGGCTAGAAATTGTTGGATATCGTGGGCTGTTTTATATGGTTTAAGGGCTGAATTTTACACGTCAAGTAGGCGTGTAATCCACTTTGGTTAACTGTTGGTTGTGCCCTTAAGTGTGGCTTGATTGTTGTTGAATTTGGGCCTTTAAAAAGGTGATAAAGTACGTATAAACAAAGAAAGTGCTGCCCAAATTTTCGTAGAATAAGATGTCAATTACTTGGTGTATGTCTTATACTAAGTGAGCTAGAAGTTGATAGAAGTATTATTGTCATTATAGGTTGACATTCTACGGGTGGCGTATTCTACTTGGCGTGTGGAATTGCTTAAGAGGTATGTGGAACTCTTCCTATCCTTCTTTGAGAATGAACCTTATAAAATATTTGTACCGTGGACGTACATGTTTTAAATGAAATCGAATTCATTGTAGTATATGAAGGAAGTTACTTGATTTGTAAAGTATAAATCACTTGATGTTAAAAGTATACTTGACTTGATTTTAAAAGTAGAAGTGTCTTGATACTACGGGTGTTAGTGTCTTGGGGTTTATAAATGAAAGGATGTAAGGCAGACGTACATAGTACTTTTAGGTTTAATTCTCTAATATTACTTGGTATGTACGGTGAATTTACATAGTACTTTTGGGTTCAATTCCCTGATTTTACATGACATGATAATGCCTTGGGTTTTATAAAAGGATAGTTCATTCTATTTGTTTAAATGAGAGTCAAAGATGATTTACTTGCATATGGTTGCTCATGATAGCTATTCGTGCAAGTGTTATATTTCCACATCTCCGCGTCCCTCACTAGAGGGTCGGCAACATTGTATATATATATTTCATGGAGTAGCTCTCATGACGTGAGATGGTACACACTCACTGCGGGTCTGAAGGACTCATGCAGATTCAACTCCCAGGACACATTTCGTGGATTAGCTCTCCATGATGCGGGTATCACGTATAGATACTCATTGCGGGTCCACAGGACCCATGCGGGTGAAATAGTCCCATGAATAGGATCTACATAATGATTCTGAGGGCAGGTGTCCCTGATTTTGACATGGCTCTCATATTTGAAATGGTATTGATTTCATAATTTGAAATGACACAGTTGATCTTACTTTTAAAAGGGTATATTTTAAAAGGTACAGTTGGCTCTCATCACTTTTACAAGGCATAGTTGTACTGGTATTTTGATTATCATACTTACTCGTTATATTTTGGTATTATGATTTCATTCTGATTTATTGTTTCACATACTTTGTACATCTTTCGTACTGACCCCCTTTCCTCGGGGGGCTGTGTTTCATGCCGTAGGTGTTGATACACAGTTTGTTGATCCTCGCTCTTAGGATTTCTGTTCAGTTTTTTAGGAAGCTCCATTATTTCGAAGGCTTGTCTTTTGGTACAGAGTTACAGTCTTATGTACATTCAGGGGTATGGCGGGGCCCTGTCCCGTCATAGTTATGTGTCCAAACTCTTAGAGGTCTGTATTCATATGTGGGTTGGACTTGCGGGAGTTATTTGTATTATTGTCCTGTTGTATAACTGTATTATCGGGGTGTACCCGTTTGTTTATATAGCGGCAGCCTCACCGGCTCGCCTTGTTGCTATTTATACAGTTCTTCATTTATTCTTGGCCTATGTCTTATATGTGTGATGTGAGGGTAATAGAGGGGGTGCCCAGGTAGGGCACCAGTCGCGGGCCCGGGGGTCGGGTCGTGACAAAAGTGGTATCAGAGCAGTTAGTTCTTGGAATGTCTACAGATCGTGTCTAGTAGAGTCTTGGGTATGGATATGTGTGCACCATACTTATACCCAGAAGGCTACATGATATTTAAGTTTGATTTCCATTCTTCTCACTCTGAGATCGTGCAATAGAGCTGTGTTATTAGGTTGACCCCCCTCTGACGTATTCTTGTGTTACAGCTGCTCCTCCACGGAAGGTAACATTGGCCCAGAAGGACAAATCAGCAGCGGAGCTGCTAGTCAGATGCATAGAGTTACTAGGGCACAGGCTCAGTTTATGCCTGAGGGTGTGCATCAGTCGGCTAGTTCTGTTACGCCGCCACCACTAGAAGATTTTAGAGCGACAGCGGCAGAGGCTCGAGCAGGCCTCGGTTCCTAAGCTTGGCGAGGTTAGAACTTGAGGATACAGTCCAACTACTGTCTAGGATAGTAAAAGGACAGACTCACAGGCAGGAGACGGTAGCTAACCCCAGAGCAGACAGTTTGAGGGTTCGGGACTTCCTGAGTTGCAGTCCGCTAAAGTTTTATAGGTCGAGGCCTGAGGATGATCCTCAGGAGTTCATCCGCCATATTCAGCGAACGATGCGGGTAATTAAGGCTTCGGAGACCGAGCCGGTCGTATTGGCTTCTTACCGGTTGCGCGATGTAGTAGTTAACTTGTTCGAGTTATGGGAGCTGTCTAGGGGCGGGGGTGCTCCTCCAGCTATTTGGGACGAGTTCACAGAGGCCTTTCTTGACCACTTCTTGCCTCCTGAGATGAGAAGAGTCAGGGTTGACATGTTCTTGACTTTGAGGCAGAGTGGAGGGCGATCAGAGAGTATAGCCTAGAGTTTGACTCATTTGCTTGGTACGCACCCACTATAGTAGCGGACATGGCAGACAGGGTGCACCGCTACGTGATGGGGCTAGATCATTATCTGATTGCTGTCGAGGCTGCCCGCCTCGAAACTCACCCGATCTTTAGGCGGGAGGTTTGACCGTCCCGGGTAATCAAGAGCTAGTCGAGCTCGAGTGCGAGTTCGCAGATGTTCGAGGCTCGAGTGCGAGTTCGCGAATGTTCAGGGGCTCTAGCTAGATGAAAACACCTTTGCCTCGGTGTGTTCGATGTGGCAGGTCCCATTTTGAAGAGTGTCGTTCTACTGCGGGAGCCTGTTGTTCTTGCGGCCGTCAGGGACATTTGGTGAGGGATTGTCGTCTGCAGGTGGCAGGTAGTATGGCTCGGCTACGAGTCGATTAATGGTCGACATCTTCTATAGCTATGCGCCCCGCAGGGCAGGGTGTTCGCGGGCCAGCAGGCCATGGTAGAGGTTCTAGTTCTGGCCGTCCTCCGAACCGCATTTGTACCTTGGTCAGTCGGCACGATCAAGAGGCTTCGCCGGATGTCGTCACAGGTATATTATTGATCTCTCTCTGTGACGTATATGCTTTGATAGATCCGGGTTCTACTTTGTCCTATATATCTCCTCTTGTTGCTGGTAGAATAGGAATAGAACCCGAGTCGAAAGAACCTTTCGAGGTAGCTACACCGGTAGGTGATTCGGTGGTAGCTGAGCGGGTAATAAGAATTGTCCGATGATTATATACAGTCGTCAGACCCTAGCAGACTTGATAGAGTTGGATATGACGAATTTTGATGTCATTATGGGTATGGACTGGTTGACTTCCTGTTACGCCAATGTTGACTATAGAGAGAGAGATTGGTCCGATTCCTGTTTCCCAGTGAGTCGGTTATTGTGTGGAAAGAGAATACTGCATCACCGAGTGGTAGGTTTATTTCCTACCTCAAGGCCAGAAAGATAGTTCGAAAGGGGTATATCTATCATCTTATTCGGGTGTTCGATACGGAAGCTGAGGTACCAGCTCTTTAGTCGGTTCCAGTTGTTAGTGAATTCCCGGATATATTCCCTAATGATCTCCCAAGTATTCCTCCAGAGTGGGAGATAGAGTTCTGTATTGATGTTCTGCCAGATACCCGACCGATATCCATTCCTCCGTACAGAATGACACCTGCTGAGTTGAAGAAGTTGAAGGACCAACTGAGAGACTTGCTGGAAAAAGGCTTTATTAAGCCTAGTACATCACCTTGGGGAGCACCAGTGTTATTTGAGAAGAAGAAGGATGGGTAGCTGCGTATGTGTATTGACTATAGGCAGCTGAACAAGGTAACCATCAAGAATAGGTATCCCCTCCCCAGTATTGATAATTTGTTTGACCAGTTGCAGGGTGCGAGGTGTTTCTCCAAGATAGACCTGAGATCCGGTTATCATCAGGTGCGAGTTAGAGAGACAGATATCCCGAAGACTGCATTCAGGACCCGGTACGGGCATTATGAGTACATGGTTATGTCTTTTGGGTTGACTAATGCTCCAGCGGTGTTTATGGATTTGATTAACCTGGTGTTCAAGCCATTTCTAGATACGTTTGTTATAGTATTCATTGATAACATCCTGGTTTATTCTCGCTCAGAGTAGGAGCATGCGGACCATTTGAGGACAGTATGTGGAGTCCTCCAGCGCCGGAAATTGTATGCCAAGTTTTTGAAGTATGAGTTCTGGTTGGCCTCAGTGGCATTCTTGGGGCATATTATCGGGGACGACGGTATTCGGGTGGATACTCAGAAGATTGAGGCAGTGAAGACCTGACCCATACCTACTACGCCTACTGAGGTGCGTAGTTTTCTGGGGCTAGCGGGGTATTATCGGAAGTTTGTGGAAAAGTTCGCTTCGATCTCAGCACCTTTGACTAGGCTGACTCAGAAGGCAGCTAAGTTCCAATGGACGGATCCTTGTGAGAAGGGCTTCCGGTTATTGAAAGATAAGTTGACGACGGCTCCGGTTCTTACTCTTCCCGAGGGACTAGAGGGTTATGTGGTTTATTGTGATGCTTCGGGTGTTGGTCTAGGTTATGTGTTGATGTAGTATGGTAAGGTTATAGCCTATGTGTCCCGACAGCTCCGGAAACACGAGAGGAATTACCCTACCCACGATTTAGAGTTGGCGGCCGTTATTCATGCCTTGAAGATCTGGAGGCATTACTTATATGGAGTTCATGTGGATATCTATACGGATCACAAGAGTCTCCAGTATATCTTCAGACAGAAGGAGCTGAACTTGCGGCAGAGACGGTGGTTAGAGTTACTTAAGGACTATGATGTTGATATTCTATACCACCCAGAGAAAGCCAATGTGGTTGCAGATGCTCTTAGTCATAGATCTATGAGTAGTCTGACAGATGTGCAACCAGGTAGAAGGGAAATGGTTCGTTAGATACATCAGCTAGCGAGCCTTGGGATTCGGTTGGTTGATTCAGGTGACAGTGGAGTTTGGGTTCGAGAGGTTGCCGAGTCTTCCATCGTAGAAGAGGTGAAGAGGCATCAGTATGAGGATCTGGTTCTGGTATGGTATAGAGATGCGACTCTTCGTAAGGGTGACACTCTATTTGAGGTAGCACCAGATGAGGTGCTAAGGTATGAAGGTAGATTGTGTGTACCCGATAATGTAGGGCTTCGGTAGCAGGTCTTGGGGGAGGCACACAATGCTCATTAATTCTACTCATCCGGGGTCGATGAAGATGTACCCTGACCTCAGATGTGTGTAATGGTGGGATGGCCTGAAAAGGGACGTAGCAGGGTTTGTTGCTCGATGCGGGTGTCGCCGGTCAAGTTGAGCACGAGCACAGTGGGTTATTACAATCGATAGAGATCCCAACTTGGAAGTAGGAGGTGATTAACATGGATTTCGTTATAGGGTTGCCTCGTACTCAGAGGAAGTGTGACTCCATTTGGGTTAATAGGCTGATGAAATCAACCCATTTTCTTCCGGTCAGGACTACTTACTCGGCTGAGGACTATGCTAGGATATATATCAGGGAGATTGTGAGACTGCACAGGGTTCCTACATCTATTATATCAGACAGAGGGGCTCAGTTTACGGCTAACTTCTGGAGGTCACTCCAGAAGGGATTAAGGACACATGTGAGTCTCAGTACGACATTCCATTATCAGACCGATGGGCAGGCAGAACGTACTATCCAGACACTTGAGGATATACTGAGGGCCTGTATTATTGATTTCAGGGGTAGCTGGGAGGATCATTTGTCTCTCGTGGAGTTTGCATATAACAATAACTACGATTCTAGTATTCAGATGGCCCCGTATGAGGCCTTGTATGGAAGGAAGTGCAGGTCACCGATTGGTTGGTTTGATGTTGGCGAGGCTACGTTAGTAGGTCCAGACTTGGTTCATCAGGCTGTGGATAAGGTGAAGCTTTTCTAGGACGGATTATTAGCAGCCTAGAGTCGACAAAAGTCTTATGCAGATAATCGACGTAGGCACTTGGAGTTTCAGCTTGACGATTGGGTTTTTTTGAATGTATCACCCATGAAGGGTGTGATGAGGTTTGGTAAGAAGGGGAAGCTTATCCCGAGGTACATTGGGCCTTACTAGATTGTTCGTAGGGTAGGCAAGTGCTACACCCCACATTTCAGGTCTAGCTTATGAGACCGTATGAAAGGAACTAAGATCAAAATTGAGAAAGATAGGGTGGTGGACTGTTTCGGATGAGTTTTAGTCAACTTTGAGGCGGTTTATGCCCCATTACATCAGGAGTTTTTAGGTGTTTCAAAAGCCTAGTGGGTAGTCCGTTAAATCTAGTTCTCAACGCAACAAACCGTTCGTCGGTAGGACATCAGAGTCAAAAGTTATGGAAGTTTCAAGTTCGGTCTTGTGATCGAGGCAAAAAGTATTTCGGTCGAGGCCCCAGTGTGGCCAGTTGAATCGGGGTTGGCTGAGGTTGCAGCCATGGCCGGAATCTGAGGCATGGCGTCGGAATGCAGGAAATTCTCAAGAGGTGGAGCCATGGCCGCGGCCCCGCCGGGCAGCGCCAGGCGAGATTTTTCCGGTAAAGGGAGAAAACAGGGGATATTTTCGAGGAAAGCCTATGGGAGGGTGACAAGTGTCCCTCCCATCTTTTTGACCAAGAAAAGGGTCCTATTTTAGGGCCAAGTCTTGGAAGACTTGGTCATTTCATCTTAGAACCCTCCTAAGAACTCCTCTCCCTTTCTCTCTAGATTTTTGAAGAAAACCTAGCCTAAGGAAGAATTGTTGGAGCGGCGGCAAGAAGGAAAGTGTTGGTAAACTTGTAAGACGCGCGCGTGGACGAGTTTGACGGGAGGGGAGTTGAAGAAAAAGGGCTTTAGTGGGCTAATCCAAAAGGTAAAAGATTCTCTCTTCTCTTGGTATTAGGTTATAATACTTGTTAGAGTTGATATAGACCACGTGAATCATGTATTAAAGATTGGTAAGTACTATGCATTTTGGAAGGCTAGAAAGCCGTAATTGACATGTTGAGCCATTTGAAATTAAAGTACAATTTGGTCGTTATCTAAAATCGTCGCATGTTATCTACTAGAGGATTGTAGTAGTTTTAATCGATTTCGGCTTGATTACATGTCTTACTAAACAACTTGGATTGAAAAGAAATTGGAAAGAAGACCTTGTGTTGTTGTCCCTCAAATGTGCCGAATTGACATTGTAGTTTAGACTAGTTTGAAATTGTGGGGCAGAATTTTACACGTCTTGTAGGCGTGTAATCCCCTATTGTTAACTACTTTGTTGAGCCTTAAATGTGGCGTGTTTGGTTACTGAATTCGGCCTTGAAAAAGGTGGCAAAGTATGTTGAAACAAAGGAAGTGCTGTCCAAATTTCCATAGAATAAGGGGCTTTGCAATTAGAGTATTATACGTTAAAGCTAGGAGCTAATAGACGTATTATGGCCATTATAGGGTGAAGTACTACGAGTAGCATATTCTACTTGAAGGGTGGAAAATGCTAGCAAGAGTATAGTACTTTGGAACAGTTTGCTACTTGTCGATAATCGTCGCGAGGTATGTGATTCTTCCTATCCTCTTGAGCATGATTATTTGTGAAATATATAGTGCGGTAGACGCACGTGTGTTAAAGGAGTTTGATTTCCCTTTTTGTGCCTTGACTTGATATGAAGTGTAAAGGGCTTGATTGTGTGGAAAAGTAGTAAAATCTTATTCGTTAGTAATGGGTACTCGGTTGTTAAAGAATAAGCCCTCTAAGTCTCATAAATGCTTATAGTTGTAATTGGTTGGTTTAAAACATAAAGTGTTATAATGGCTTTATGGGAAGTTAGTTATAACGACTTTATGTAGGTAAAAGAATGAGTTGTTGATTTCAAAAGATAAGAGACTTGACTTATAATTGACCTAAATGGTGTTGAAAAGTGTGAAACCTCATTCGTGAGTAATGAGTATTTGGTCTTTAAAAGAATAAAGTTTTATTTGATTTCTTGACATTCTAAAGTAAGGAGACTTAAAGGATTTTTGAAGGTCATGTAACTTGGTTTTGGAAAAAGAGTAGTAACTTGAGTTTAAAAGTATAAGTAACTTGTTTTCAAATATCGAACTCTTCTTGATGGAAAAATATAAGTGGCTTGGTTTTAAAAGGTAGGAGTACCTTGATCCTAAAGGGGGTTAGTTACTTGGGTTTTAAAGGTATACTTGATGTTGTGTTAAAAGTGTTTAAAGTACTTGATTTAAACATGAACGTGTTTGGTACTACGGATATTAGTATCGAGTTGTTTTTACGTAAGAAAATAAGGAGATCTTTTTTTTTTTGAAAGAGTTAATGTACGTAGTACCTTGGGGTTAACACCCAGATTCGTTGTAAGAAAATGAAAGTCTATGGGTACGTTGAATTTGCCTATGCTTGTTGAGATAGCTTTTGTTGTGCAAGTGTTTGATTTTGTGCTACCGAGTCTCTCGATGGAGGGCCGACTATCTGTTTAATTGATGGACATACTGACACGTTGGGTGGCCCACCGGTATGCTTCCACTATATCGATCCTCTTGGACATACTGACACGTTGGGTGGCCCACGGGTATGCTTCCACTAGGAGTGTTATCTTGTTATTTATTTGGACATACTGACACGTTGGGTGACCCACAGGTATGCTTCCACAGTGAGTATTATCTTATTATTTGTTTGGACATACTGACACGTTGGGTGGCCCACGGGTATGCTTCCACAGTGGGTGTCATCTTGTTATCTCCTTTGGGCATACCGACACGTTGGATGGTCCACGGGTATGGGCCCACTAGGACGGTTCCAGGGCCATGCTTATACCGAGGTGAGATGCCGGGGCATGCGGTTATTGTGCGGGTTAAATTCCCGGGTTGTATTTGAGTGATGATTTTACGGGTATGAGTCCCTGACTTGACTGCTAATGTATATGGTGTTCTGTAGTATGGTTAGCACACATGTCTCCTGTCTTATATAGACTGTTATGATTTCATTCTGATATTTTGATTTCACATACTTGGTACTGTTATCGACCTCCTTGAAGCTGCGTTCATCCGCGAGTTGAGGTACATAGCTTGCTGATCCGCACTCTTAGGATCGCAGTTCAGTTCTCGGGAAGCTCCATATCTCCGGAAGCTTGTCTTGTGGTACGGTTCCCTGAAGTTGTAGACTTGTGTACATTCAGGGGCATGGCGGGGCCCTGTCCCGTCATTGTTGTTATAAAATTCTTAGAGGTATGCTTTGTTGTGGCGGGGTTTGTAAAGGATATCGCTCAAGTTTTCATTTATATACAGAAAGGTAACCGTTTTGGTTAGCATGTTTTCTTATTTCACTGTTTATCTTTTATGAGTTTTTATTTCCGCTAATTTTCTCTGATGTTGTATCACTAGGGTGCCCGGGGTAAGGCACCAGTCGCGGGCGAGTGGTCGTGACAAAAGTGGTATCGAGCGATTAGTCCTCGGAAAGTGTCTACTGACCGTATCTAGTAAGTCTTGATTATCGGTGTGTTGTGCACCACATCTATAATCGTGAGGCTATAGGATATTTAGGATTGGTTTCCATTCTTCTCACTCGAGATCGTGCCTTAGAGGCGTGTTATAAGTTGGGCTCCTCCGACGTATTCTTTTATACCGGTGATGCCTCGCATGGCAACCAGGGCCCGAAGCAGCAAGCGGCGAGGAGGCGCTAGTGGGACACGAGAGGGTTCTGAGGGCCCGATCTTTACAGGGTAATGTTTGGAGAAGCGAGTTCCACGACGCCGCCCAACAGAGTTTAGAGCGCGGCGGTGGCTCACGAGACCACGGCACGAGCCTCAGGTCCACGGCACAGGGCATAGAGATGGGTTACAAGAGATGGCCCGATTATTAGCCAGATCGTGGCGAGACACGAGATAATTTGATCACGGCGATTCAGATTCGGTAGTACCGTGGTTCACCCGAGGTCGAGATAGTTTGAGACTTCGGACTTTCGAGTTGCAGCCCACGAGTTACATGGGTCGAGGCGAGGATGATCCTCGTGAGTTTATCGACGATTCGGTGGATCATGAGAGTGATCAAGGCCTCGGAGACAGAGTTGGTAGTTTTGGGTTCGCATCGGCTGCGTGATACTGCAGTCGACTGGTTTGATTCATGGGAGTTGTCCCGGGGGGAACATGTACCTCCAGCTGGTTGGGACGAGTTCTCAGAGGCATTTCTTGCACACTTCTTGCCTTCGCGGTGAGAGAGCCGAGCGGATAGATTTTTGATGTTGGCGAGCAGGCGGTGTTGGGAGTACAATGTAGAGTTTGACTCGTTGGCCCGGTATGTCCCCGCTTTAGTGACAGACATAGAGGATAGAGTGCACCATTATGTCACCGGGCTCGATGATTATTTAGCGGAGGGGTGCACAAGATTAGCTCTTCAGCCGGGCATGGACATTGCCCGCATCGAACTATCATGCGTGCCGAGAAACGTAGAGTCGGCGGAATAACCAAGATCAACGAAGAGGCCGGGCGGCGAGGTCCTTTGGTGACTTTCGAGGCGACGGCCTCGGCGAGCTAGTTATGCGCCTCGCCAAGATGGAGTGCCCAGATCTTGGGGCGTTCGGAGATTCGGGGCAGTCGAGGGCTCAGGGTTTGATTTGGGGAAACATGGATGTTAGTCAGATAGGACCACCCCTACCTCGTTGTGGCTGTTGTGGTAGGCTCCATGATGGGGAGTGTCGTGCTGGTATGGGAGTTTGTTTTACATGCGGCCAGCAGGGCCATTTTGCGAGAAATTGTCCAACCAGAGGTAGCGCGGATGTAGAGACTCAGCCTTCGGGATCAGTAACTGGTTCATCTCCTTCTTTTGCGATGCGCCGTGCATGGAAGGATCATGATTAGAACGACAAAAGGGAAAGTGAAGCAACAGTTACAAGTATATTCTTAACCCTCTAGAGACTAGTATGCATTGATTTTATGGTGATGTGCTAAGTGTTATGTTCGGATAGCTTTGTGTAAAAATGTGATTTAGAAGCCTGGTTAGTGAAAAGGGTAAGTCTGGGGATGAGAAAATTGTGAACCTTAGAAATTATAACAATCGAGACCTTAGATGTAAGGCCGTCTTGAGTAAAAGATTTTACAGTTATCTTTGTCGGAGTACATAGTATACGTGAAGTATATTCGGGTGATAAGTCCATGAGTGGTGGGAAATGTAAGTGGATAGTTAAGCTAAGGAGACCACTAGGTTTTCGTGACTTGTATAATGAGATTGTTCCGGACCGAGAACAAGAGTTGGTGCGAGATGGGGTCAGTTTGAGGTGGTCCCGCCAGGTGGTAGGGTCACAAGGGTGCTAGGCCCAAGCTTAGGTAATCACCGTACGATCTCGTGGATACGTTGGACCAGAATCGGATCATGAAGGCCGGAATTAGCCTTAAAGGAAATTGGGACTAGTAATGACCAAGTTGGAAATAGTAACTCCGAGATTTTGAAAACTGAAGTAACGACGGAAGTGTGGTACGTATACTAGAAAGAGTTCAAGTGTACAAGGAAGGTACGACGAGTGAGACAGGAAACGAGCAGGTGTTACGAAGATGGAAGTGATCATTTCATTTTGTGAAGTAAAGGTGCGAAGGGAGTATCCTTTAGATTAGGGGTGTGAGCTTTTGTGATATTAGAGATGATCCCTCGTTGGCTGGGATTTAAAGTTTTGCGTGATTATTTTATTATGGCCATGAGTGGCATAATTGATTTTTTTTTGTACGTGTAGTAGTGAAGACTATACCGGCACATGCGTTTTGGAGACTTAGAAGGAACATTCGGGACGAATGTTTCTAAGGGGGGGGGGGGGGAGAATGTTACACCCCGCATTTCAGGTCTAGCTTATGAGACCGTACGAAAGGAACTAAGATCAAAATTGAGAAAGATAGGGTGGTGGACTGTTTCGGACGAGTTTTAGTCAACTTTGAGGCGGTTTATGCCCCGTTACATCAGGAGTTTTTAGGTGTTTCAAAAGCCTAGTGGGTAGTCCGTTAAATCTAGTTCCCAACGCAACAAACCGTTCGTCGGTAGGACATCGGAGTCAAAAGTTATGGAAGTTTCAAGTTCGGTGCGATCGGAGCAAAGAAGTATTTGGTCGGAGCCAGCCTGGCGGGCGGGAAGCGCAGCGCGGTTGTATTGGGGGTTCGCTGAGGTTGCAGCGCCGCGGCGCCGGAATGCAGGAAATTCTCAAGAGGTGGAAGCGCCGCGGCGCCGGCGGCGGGATTTTTCCGCGGTAAAGGGAGAAAAACATGGGATATTTTCGAGGAAAGCCTATGGGAAGGTGACAAGTGTCCCTCCCATCTTTTTGACCAAGAAAAGGATCCTATTTTAGGGCCAAGTCTTGGAAGACTTGGTCATTTCATCTTAGAACCCTCCTAAGAACTCCTCTCCCTTTCTCTCTAGATTTTTGAAGAAAACCTAGCCTAAGGAAGAATTGTTGGAGCGGCGGCAAGAAGGCAAATGTTGGTAAACTTGTAGGAAGCGCGCGTGGACGAGTTTGACGGGAGGGGAGTTGACGAAAAAGGGCTTTAGTGGGCTAATCCAAAAGGTAAAAGATTTCATCTTCTCTTGGTAATAGGTTATAATACTTGCTAGAGTTGATATAGACCACGTGAATCATGTATTAAAGATTGGTAAGTACTATGGATTTTGGAAGGCTAGAAAGCCGTAATTGACATGTTGAGCCATTTGAAATTAAAGTACAATTTGGTCGTTATCTAAAATCGTCGCATGTTATCTACTAGAGGATTGTAGTAGTTTTAATCGATTTCGGCTTGATTACATGTCTTACTAAACAACTTGGATTGAAAAGAAATTGGAAAGAAGAACTTGTGTTGTTGTCCCTCAAATGTGCCGAATTGACAATGTAGTTTAGACTAGTTTGAAATTGTGGGGCAGAATTTTACACGTCTTGTAGGCATGTAATCCCCTATTGTTAACTACTTTGTTGAGCCTTAAATGTGGCGTGTTTGGTTATTGAATTCGGCCTTGAAAAAAGTGGCAAAGTATATTGAAACAAAGGAAGTGCTGTCCAAATTTCCATAGAATAAGGGGCTTTGCAATTAGAGTATTATACGTTAAATCTAGGAGCTAATAGACGTATTATGGCCATTATAAGGTGAAGTACTACGAGTAGCATATTCTACTTGAAGGGTGAAAAAGGCTAGCAAGAGTATAGTACTTTGGAACAGTTTGCTACTTGTCGATAATCGTCGCGAGGTATGTGATTCTTCCTATCCTCTTGAGCATGATTATTTGTGAAATATATAGTGCGGTAGACGCACGTGTGTTAAAGGAGTTTGATTTCCCTTTTTGTGCCTTGACTTGATATGAAGTGTAAAGGGCTTGATTTTGTGGAAAAGTAGTAAAATCTTATTCGTTAGTAATGGGTACTCGGTTGTTAAAGAATAAGCCCTCTTAGTCTCATAAATGCTTATAGTTGTAATTGGTTGGTTTAAAACATAAAGTGTTATAATGGCTTTATGGGAAGTTAGTTATAACGACTTTATGTAGGTAAAAGAATGGGTTGTTGATTTCAAAAGATAAGAGACTTGACTTATAATTGACCTAAATGGTGTTGAAAAGTGTGAAACCTCATTCGTGAGTAATGAGTATTTGGTCTTTAAAAGAATAAAGTTTTATTTGATTTCTTGACATTCTAAAGTAAGGAGACTTAAAGGATTTTTGAAGGTCATGTAACTTGATTTTGGGAAAAGAGTAGTAACTTGAGTTTAAAAGTATAAGTAACTTGTTTTCAAATATCGAACTCTTCTTGATGGAAAAATATAAGTGGCTTGGTTTTAAAAGGTAGGAGTACCTTGATCATAAAGGGGGTTAGTTACTTGGGTTTTAAAGGTATACTTGACGTTGTGTTAAAAGTGTTTAAAGTACTTGATTTAAACATGAACGTGTTTGGTACTACGGATATTAGTATCGAGTTATTTTTACGTAAGAAAAGAAGGAGATCTTATTTTTTTTGAAAGAGTTAAAGTACGTAGTACCTTGGGGTTAACACCTAGATTCGTTGTAAGAAAATGAAAGTCTATGGGTACGTTGAATTTGCCTATGCTTGTTGAGATAGCTTTTGTTGTGCAAGTGTTTGATTTTGTGCTACCGAGTCTCTCGATGGAGGGCCGACTATCTGTTTGATTGATGGACATACTGACACTTTGGGTGGCCCACGGGTATGCTTCCACTATATCGATCCTCTTGGACATACTGACACGTTGGGTGGCCCACGGGTATGCTTCCACTAGGAGTGTTATCTTGTTATTTGTTTGGAAATACTGACACGTTGGGTGGCCCACATGTATGCTTTCACAGTGAGTATTATCTTGTTCTTTGTTTGGACATACTGACACGTTGGGTGGCCCACGGGTATGCTTCCACAGTGGGTGTCATCTTGTTATCTCCTTTGGGCATACCGACACGTTGGATAGTCCACGGGTATGGGCCCACTAGGACGGTTCCAGGGCCATGCTTATACCGAGGTGAGATCTTGGGCATGCGGTTGTGTCTGAGTTAAATTCCCGGGTTGTATTTGAGTGATGATTTTACGGGCATGAGTCCCTGACTTGACATGACTGCTAATGTATATGGTGTTCTGTAGTATGGCTAGCACATGTCTCTGTCTTATATAGATTATGATTTCATTCTGATATTTTTGATTTCACATACTTGGTACTGTTGTCTTGACCTCGCCGAGGCTGCGTTCATCTGCGCGAGTTGAGTACATAGCTTGATGATCCACTTTTAGGATCATTGCTCGATTCTCGGGAAGCTCCATATCTCCGGAAGCTTGTCTTGTGGTACAGTTCCCTGAAGTAGTAGACTTTTGTACATTCAGGGGCATGGCGGGGCCCTGTCCCGTCATTGTTGTTATAAAATTCTTAAGTGCATGCTTGTTGTGGCGGGGTTTGTAAAGGATATAAGCTGCTCAAGTTTTCATTTATATCTGAGAAAGGTAACCGTTTTAGTTGCTTTGTTTTCTTATTTCCTGTTTATCTTTTATG
Source organism: Przewalskia tangutica (assembly GCA_029844215.1). Classification (NCBI taxonomy): domain Eukaryota; kingdom Viridiplantae; phylum Streptophyta; class Magnoliopsida; order Solanales; family Solanaceae; genus Przewalskia; species Przewalskia tangutica. The sequence goes on along the minus strand of CM056739.1, from coordinate 9,120,742 downwards.
AGTTTTTATTTCCTGATTTTCTCGATGTTGTATCACTAGGGTGCGGGGTAAGGCACGATCGCGCCCGAGTCGGTCGTGGCAATGAGTTACTATGAGTTGGATCTACTATCTGATTTGGAAGTGATTCATCCGGTCTTCCACGTATCGATGTTACGTAAGTGTATTAGTGATCCTTCCAGAGTCTTCCCAGTAGATGACGTCCAGGTGACAGAGGAGTTATCGTACGAGGAGAGTCCTATAGCCTTACTTGATCTCCAGGTCAGACGATTACGAACTAAGGACGTGGCTTCCGTCAAAGTCTTGTGGAGGAATAATAATAGAGAGAAGATGACTTGGGAAGCAGAAGAGAAAATGAAGAAGAAGTATCCTCACTTGTTCCCTACACCTACAGGTAATTCGATTTCCCTACTTGCATATTTTGATTGATGTATATGCATGTGTGATATATTGTGGCCATGTGTGGCATATTTGGTTTTGATGGGTATAGTAAAAAGGGACAATGTCGATATCTGTTTGACTTGAAACCTATTATGAACATTCGGGACGAATGTTTCTAAGGGGGGAAGGATGTTACACCCCGTATTTCCAAGGAAATTTTGGAACGTTGTGAAGAAAAAAGTTAATAACTTGAAATTTGATTCTCAAATTTGAATTGTGGGATTAGTATATAATTATGAAGGATTGGATCTAATAATATGGGGCCCGCCGAAAATTTCACAATTTTGAGGGGTCCACGTTTTTATTGAGATATTTTATCCCAAAAATATCTAGATATTTTGAGGAGGTAACACTTGGACCAATAGGAGGCTGTCAAGTGCCCCCATCCACTTGTCTTGCTACACTAGATATTAATATATACATGAGAGGCTTGTAAGACTCTAACACTTGGCCATATTTCACAAAATATTCTATCTCTCTTTTTCTCTAACTCTTGGCCCTTTGAACATTTGAAGAGCAAGATTTCATAATCTTCCAAGCTTAGTTTGTTGATCCAATATTAACTCCCTAATGGAGTGCTAAGCCAAGATATACTCCAAGTGTTAGAGGCTCACGGTTTTGCCTTGAAATTTCTAGAGAAATCCTAACTTGTTATCCACTTTTTGGAGATGAAACGTGAAGGGAAGATGAGTGTAAGGTTGTAGAGGATACATATGTATGATTGGAACTTGAAGAAGTGGAGCTAAGACGAAAATGCGGGCCATTATAGTGCGGGCTGTTTTGGACGTTTTGGGCACAAAAATAAGTAAGAGTTCTTCTTCTTTTGAAGTAATTAGATATTACATGTTGTAGTAATGTATAGATGAGCTTGTGCTAAAAAGAATGAAGATTAAAAAGTGTTTGGACGGTTTTTGGGTGTTGAAGCCGAGAGCTAGGCATTTTTGGCCCATTGGAATTGTTGGTCATTTTGTTGTTATTTTCACTTGTTACATGTTGTATAATAATGGAAATATTGTTGTTGATAGTTGATATGATATATATAACATGTTGAAATGTGAATTGGATTATAAAGAATGATGGAAAAGGGCTTTGGATGGTTGTAGTTGTTGTTGGCCGAGAATGGGCTAGAAATTGTTGGATATCGTGGGCTATTTTATATGGTTTAAGGGGCTGAATTTTACACGTCAAGTAGGCGTGTAATCCCCTTTGGTTAACTGTTGGTTGTGCCCTTAAGTGTGGCTTGATTGTTGTTGAATTTGGGCCTCTAAAAAGGTGGTAAAGTATGTATAAACAAAGGAAGTGCGGCCTAAATTTTCATAGAATAAGAGGGAAATTACTTGGTGTATGTCTTATACTAAGTGAGCTAGAAGTTGATAGAAGTATTATTGTTATTATAGGTTGATATTCTACGGGTGGCGTATTCTACTTGGCGTGTGGAATAGCTTAAGAGGTTTGTGGAACTCTTTCTATACTTCTTTGAGCATGAACCTTATAAAATGTTTGTACGGTGGACGTACATGTTTTAAATGAATCGAATTCATTGTATTATATGAATGAAGTTACTTGATTTGAAAAGTATAAATCACTTGATATTAAAAGTATACTTGACTTGATTTTAAAAGTGGAAGTGTCTTGATACTACGAGTGTTAGTATCTTGGGGTTTATAAATGAAAGGATGTACGGAAGACATACATAGTACTTTTGGGTTTAATTCCCTAATATTACTTGGTATTTACGGTGAATGTACATAGTACTTTTGGGTTCAATTCCCTGATTTTACATGACATGATAATGCCTTGGGTTTTATAAAAGGATAGTTCATTCTATTTGTTTAAATGAGAGTCAAAGATGATTTACTTGCATATGGTTGCTCATGATAGCTATTCGTGCAAGTGTTATATTTTCACATCTCCGCATCCCTCACTAGAGGGCCGACAACATTGTATATATATTTCATGGAGTATCTCCCATGACGTGAGATGAAACACACTCACTGTGAGTCTGAAGGACTCATGTGGATTCAACTCCCAGGACACATTCTGTGGATTAGCTCTCCATGATGCGGGTATCGCGTATAGATACTCATTGCGGGTCCATAGGACCCATGCGGGTGAAATAGTCTCATGCGGGTGAAATAGTCCCATCAATAGGATCTGCATAATGATTCTGAGGGCAGATGTCCCTAATTTTGACATGGCTCTCATATTTGAAATGGTATTGATTTCATAATTTAAAATGACACAGTTGATCTTACTTTTAAAAGGGTATATTTTAAAAGGTACAGTTGACTCTCATCACTTTTACATGGCATAGTTGTACTGGTATTTTGATTATCGTACTTGCTTCCTGTTATATTTTGGACTGTTATGATTTCATTTACAGTACTTATTGTTTCACATGCTTGGTAAATCTTTCGTACTGACCCCCTTTTCTCGGGGGGTTGCGTTTCATGCCGCATGTGTAGGTACACAGATTGTTGATCCTCGCTCTTAGGATCTCTGTTCAGTTTTTGAGAAAGTTCTATTATTTCGGAGGCTTGTCTTTTAGTGCGAATTCTGATCTTATATACATTCGTGGTATGGCGGGGCCCTGTCCCGTCATAGTTATGTGTTCAAACTCTTAGAGGTCTATATTCATATGTGGGTTGGACTTGCGGGAGATGTTTGTATTATTGACATGTTGTATAACTGTATTGTCGGGGTGTACCCGTTTGTTTATATATGCTATACCCCGTGGTTGAGGCCGTGCGTATGGGGCCGTGCGAAAGGAGTTAGGACTCGAAATCGAAAAATTTGGTCGAGGGCCTCAGCCATGGCCGGAGAAGCGGCTGCTGGCGAAATTCGAGCCGCCGGAATCGGCATGGCCGGAAGTTCAAAGTCCATGAGATTCTGTGTGGCTGGCAGCCTGCGAGCAGCATGCGCAGAAGCGGAATCGGAAAAACTTAGGAAAATCGATCTTTTCTTTTAAAAGGCCATGGGAGGGTGACAAGTGTCCCACATTTGATTTTGCATTATATTGACCAAGTCTTGAAGACTTGGTCATCTTTCATCTCTCTCTTAGACAAAAGCTCTTCCTTCTCTCTTAAAAATTTCAAGCTCCTACTTCTCTCTAAAATTCCAAGAGATATTCTAGCCTTAGGAAAAATCTGAAAAGAAAAGGCAAGAAGGAAGCTTGTGGCTAGCTTGTGAAGGTTGTTGTGGTGGTGTTCTTAGAAAGGAAGCTAGCAGGTTGTTGGAAAAATTTGGCTAAAGCTCTAAGGTAATGATTCTTCCTTTATAATTAGTTTTTAGTGTTGCATGTTAAGAAGAAAGAACTTGTGATAGTAAATAGTGCTCTTAGAGTCATCAAATGCGAAATGTGGTTTGGGTATGAAGGATTTGGCTAAAGAGGTTATGTGAGCATGTTGTAGCCTAAAAATTACCTTAAACTTGTTAAGATTAATTGTTATAACTTATGGGGCAGAATTTTACACACCCAAGTTTAGGTGTGTAATCCCTGTGTTAGTTTGGATGTTGGGCCTTAAATGTGGCGTTTGAGTGTTAAAAATCGGCCGTTGACAAGGTTGCAAGTGAGTAGAAATAAAGGAAATGCTGCCCAATTTTCCATAGGAATTAGTAACCTTGAACTTGGAAATATTCTACTTTGAAACTAGAAGTTAATAAACGTATTATGGTCATTATAGATTGACATATTACGTGCGATAGTTGGAATTAACAAGTGGATTGACCGAAGAGGTATGTAGAGCTTTCCTATCTTTTGAGCATGAGTAGTTGTATCTATGTAGTACGGTATACGTACAAGATTTGATAATCTTCACTTGTTTTGAGGTATATGATACTTGTTTCGTTTTAAAGGTATAAGTCCCTTGGACAAAGGGAAATGTGTTTGACTAACGTAAAATGTTAATATAACGGCTTTATGGGAAGTTGGTTATATTAGTTTGGAAAAAGGTAAATAAAGAAGGGTTTACTTTACATAAAATAAGCAAGGGGAAAATGAGTTGAATTTGTGGAAGATAAATTGTTTTAGGGCATTAATGGTCTAAGGTTTTAAAGGAAATGAAGTCACTTGATTTAGAAGCTTGGGATATTTTCTAAATGGAAAATTGTGACTTGTTTTGAAAGTGGTTGTGACATGATACTATGGATATTAGTATCTTGGAAGTTTTATATAAAAAAGAGTCATTTCGAAAAAGGTTTACGGTATGTGATACTTGGGTTAAATTCCCGGATTTCTCTTAAAAAGACATGTAGTGCCTTAATGAGCTAAAATGAGAGGATTTATATTAATAATGTTCATAAGAAGTTAGAAGATTTCTTATCTTGTTTATGTTATGATAAGCCGGTAGCGCTTATGTTATGTATACTAGCGGTTGTCTTTGATTTATGTATTATTATTGTTATCATGAGTATTACGATGGCGGTGGCGCTTATGTTATGCATACTAGCCGGTTGTGTTGATTTATGTATTATCATTGTTATTACTGCGTATTCCATGGATTTGCTACCCATGATGCGAGTGCGGCGCTTGTACTCATGCGGGCCCATTGGGTCCATGCGGGTGAAATAGTCCCATGCGGGTGAAATAATCTCATGCGGGTCCACAAGATCCATGCGGGTGAAATAGTCCCATGCGGGTGAAATAGTCCCATGCGAGGCGGATAGCCTTATGCGGATCCACAGGATCCATGCGGGTGAAACAGTCTCAGGAGTAGGATTGCTTAATGATACTACGGGCGAGAGATCCTGTTTTGATCATGAGCCTCCTATTTTTATGCAGTATTATACTTATACTTGTTACTCATTGTTAGTCAGGCCGCAGTCAACCTAATTTGATTTTGATCTATAACTTAGTGTATTTTGGACTTATGATATTACTACGTATTTTCGGTTTACATACTTGATACGTTGTGTCGACCCCCTTCCTCGAAGTGCGTTAAATCCGAGTAAGGAAGCGGTGGTAGATCCTCATTCCTAGGATCTTTTACTCAGTGTCGAGCTCATTTCTTGGAGGCTCGACTTTTGGTATGGTTCTCCCGGTGTTGTTGATGTTTTATACATTCACGGGCATGACGGGGCCACTGTCAAAGTCATAGTGTTACTCTTCTGAGTCCTGTAGTCTTGTCATAACTTGGTTTGTTTAAGGATGTAATCGTTCGGTTTATGTACTTTTGGGGTAGCCATTTTGGGCTAGACTATTTTATATCATTATAGTTGTTTATTGTGAGTTTATATTCCATTGGTTTTCTCGATGTTGTGTCACGAGGGTGCGGGTTAAGGCACGGTCATGGATCGAGTCGGGTCGTGACAAAAGTGGTATCGAGCGATTAATCCTCGGAGAAAGGGTCTGAGTGTATCTAGTAAGTCTTGATTATCGGTGTGTTGTACCATCTATAATCGAGAAGCTGCAGATATTTAGGATTGGTTTCCATTCTTTCACTCTAAGATCGTGCAATAGAGGCGTGTTATAGGTTGAATTTCCTCCGCGTATTTTCTGTATCGATTATGCCTCCACGCAAAGGCAGCCGCGGCAAAGCGATGAGGAACTACTAGTAGGGCACCTAGGGTTACGAGCACGAGCCCGATCCTTACCGGATGAGGTGTTTGGACGGCGAGTTCTACAACGTCGCCAGCAGAGTGAGCGGCGGCGGCGCTCACGAGGCTGCGGTACGAGCCTCGATCCAGCGGCGAGAGGATATGGGCTACAAGAAGATGGCGATTCGGCGAGATCGTGGCGAACGTGAGATAGGCCAGAGCAGCGATTACGGCTTTACCGTAGTTCGGCCTGAAGGCTAGCTTGAGGCGAGGACTTTTGAGTTGCAGCCACGAGTTTTATGGGTGAGGCACGAGATGATCCTCGGGAGTTTATCCAAGCGATTCTGGATCACGAGGTGATCGGGGCTTGGAGACCGAGTCGGTGGTACTAGGTTCGCGTCGGTGCGGGACAACTGCGATTGGTAGTATGATTCATAGGAAGCTGTCGGGAGCATGCGCTTCCGGTGTTTGGGGCGAGTTCTCGAGGCGTTGCCAGCCATTTCTTGCCTCCTGAGATGAGGAGGGCTCGGGCCGATAGATTTTGACCGAGGCGAGTGGGCGGGCGGTCGGGAGTACAACGTGGAGTTTGACTCATTAGCTCGGTATGTACCCGCTTTGGTAGCGAACATGGAGGGCGAGTGCACCGTATGTCACGAGACTCGATGATCACTTGGCGAGAGTTGCAGGAGTAGCTCTTGATCGGGCATGGGCATTGCCGCGTCGAGCATATGCACTTGGGTGTGAAAGCGCGGCAGCGGATCGGCGGTATCGCGAAGAGGCGGGACAGCGGTCCTCTGGTAGTTTTAAGGGTAGACAACGCCAATGACCAGATTTGCACCATGGCCGGTCAGGCGCTCCACCATCTTCGGGGCGTCTGAGTATTCGAGGCGGGGCGGGGTTCGAGCTTGGGTTCCCAGAGGACGATTCCGGTCGAATAAGGCCACCTATACCTCGGTGTGGTCGATGTGGCGATTGCCATTATGGGGTTGCGTGTTACTCGAGAGCTTGTTATTCTTGCGGCGGCGGGCCATTTGAGAGAGATTGTCAGGCAGGCGGCGGGAATATGATGGCTCGGTAAGCGGCGGTGCAATGGCTGGATCTTCGTCTTGGTGGCAATGCGCTCGGAGGCGAGTGTTCCGCGGGCGAGCCGCGGTAGGGTTAAATGGCGGGGTTCTAGTTCGGCGGTCCTCGTAAACGCATCTATGCTATGTCGATCGTCGAGGACCGGGGCGTCACCAGATGTCGTCACATGTACATTATTGGTTTCTTCTTTGTGATGTATATGCTTTGATAGATCCGAGTTCTACCTTGTCCTATATATCTCTAATATTCTTTGGTAGAATAGGGATAGAGCCGAGTCCATAGAATCTTTTGAGGTGGCTAGCTCTGGCCAGGTAGGTCTTGGTGGTGAGCGGGTATATAAGGCTTGCCCAGTGACCATATACAGTCGTCAGACTCTAGCCGACTTGATAGAGTTGGATATGACAGACTTCGATGTGATTATGGGTATGGATTGGCTAGCGTCTTGCTATGCCAATGTGGACTGTAGAGAGAGACTAGTACGGTTCCAGTTTCCTGGTGAGCCGGTTATCGAGTGGAAAGGGAATACTGCGTCACCGAGGGGTAAGTTTATTTCTTACCTCAAGGCTAGGAAGATGGTGCGGAAAGGGTATATCTATCATATGGTTCAAGTGTTTGATACTGAGGCTGAGATCTGACCTTGATCGGTTCGGTTGTTAGCGAGTTTCGACGTATTCCCAGACGAGCTTGGGTATCCTCCCGAGAGGAGATTGAGTTTTGTATTGATTTGGCGCGACACTCGTAGATATCTATTAGCCATCTGAGAATGGCACTGCCGAGTTAAAGAGTTGAAGGACCAGTGAAAGATTTCTTTGGAAAAAGGCTTTATCGAGCCTAGTGTTTCTCCTGAAGCGCGCCGATGTTGTTTGTAAAGAAGACGGATGGAGCAGCTGCGTATGTGTGTTGATTACGAGCGTGAATAAGGTAACTATCAGAACAAATATCCCTCCCGGGATTGATGATTTGTTTGACGATTGCGAAGTGCGAGATGTTTTTCCAAGATAGACTGCGTTACGGTTATCATCAGTGCGAGTTAGAGGCGTATATCGAAAGCGCATTCAGGACCCGGTATGGGCACTATGAGTTTAGGATGATGTCTTTCGGATTGACCAACGCTCCAGCGGTATTCATGAATTTGATGAATAGGGTGTTCAGGCCATTCTTGGATATGTTCGTTATAGTATTCATTGATGATATCTGGTTTATTCGCGCCGAGCGAGGAACATGCGGATCGTTTGAGGATGGTATTAGAGTCCTCCGAGGCCGTGGTTGTATGCCAAGTTCTCGAAATGCGAGTTTTGGTTGGCTTGATGGCTTTCTTAGGGCATGTTATCGGGCCGATGGTATTCGGGTTGATACATCAAAGATTGGCGATCAGACTTGGCCTAGACCAGCTACTGCAAGAGTGCGGCTTTTGGGCCTTGCAGGTTATTATCGGAGGTTTGTGGAGAATTTTGCTTCCATGTCAGCGCCTTTGACTAGGCTGACTCAGAAGGCAGCTATATTTCAGTGGACGGATGCTTGTGAGGAGAGTTTCCAGTTACTAAAGGAGAAATTGGCGATCGCGATCCTTGCTCTTCCAGAGGGCTTAGATGGATATGTGGTTTATTACGATCGTCAGTGTCGGGCTTGGAGTGCGTCTTGATGCGGCCGCAGCGAGTTATAACTACGCGTCTCGGCGGCATAGGAAGCCGCGAGAAGAACTATCCAGCACATGATTTGGAGTTAGCGTGATGATTCATGCCTTAAAGATGCGGAGACATTATTTGTATGGGGTTCATGTGGATATTTACGGACCACAAGAGCCTCGATATATCTTCACCGGAGGAGTGAACTTGCGGCGAGGCGGTGGTTGGAGCGGCAAGGATTATGATGTTGATATTCTATACCACCGGGGAAGGCGATGTAGTTGCGGATGCCCTAGTCGCAGATCGATGAGTAGTCTATCCGATGTCTGTAGGGAAAAAGGATATGGTCAGAGATTCGTCGGCTAAAGAGCCTTGGGGTTCGTTTGTTTGATTACGATAGTGATGGAGTTCGGGTTCGAGAGGTTGCGAGTCTTCCATCGTCGAGAGTGAAGAGCGGCAGTATGAGGATCCGATTAGTGCGGTATAGAATCCGCTCTTGAGAGAAGAAGAGTCTATTTGAGTAGCGCTGATGGGGTGCTAAGGTTTGAGGGCGATTGTGTGTTCCGATGTAGCGGGACTTCGTCGTGATTTTGGGAGACACACGGTGCTCGTTATTCTATTCACCGGTCGACTAAGATGTACCATGACCTCAGTGTGTGTATTGGTGGGATGGCACGAAGAGGGCGTGGCGAGTTTTGTTACCTGATGTCCTAATTGTCGTAGTCAAGTTGAGCACCAAAGCCGGTGGGCTATTGCGAGCTATTGATATTCGACTTGGAAGTGGGAGGTGATAAATATGGATTTTATTACGGGGCTACCTACCACTAAGAGGAAGCATGATTCCATTTGGGTGATTGTCGACGGTGTGAAATCAGCCCATTTTCTTCCGGTCGAACGACGTTCTCGGTGAGACTATGCGGATTATATATTAGAGATTGTGAGACCGCGGAGTCCGATGTCGATTATATCGGATAGAGGAACCCGGTTCACGGCTAACTTAGGAGGTCTTTTGGAAGGATTAGGGACACGGTGAGTCTCGATCGCATTTCACCCTCGGTGACGGACGGTAGCGCACTATCCGGACACTCGAGGATATCTGCGGGCTTGTGTTATTGATTTCGTGGGTAGGGAGGATCATTTACCTCTTATGGAGTTTGCTTATAACAACGGCTACCATTCTAGTATTCGGATGGCGCGCCTTATGAGGCCTTATACGGGAGGAAGTGCAGTCACCGATAAATTTGGTTCGAGGTAGGAGAAGTTCGATTAGTCGGGCGGACTTGGTTCAAAGCGATGGATAAGGTGAAGCATATCCGAGTGGTTATTAGCGCCCAGTCGGCGAAGTCGTATGCAGATCGTAGCGTCGACACTTGAGTTTGAGGTACATGATTGGGTTTTCTGAAGGTGTCACCCGTGAAGGCGTGATGAGATTTGGGAAGAAGGAAAACTTAGCCCAGTACATTGGGCATTACCGTGTCGGAGGTAGGCGAGGTTGCCTATGAGTTGGATCTGCGTCCGATCTAGAGGCGAGACATCCGGTGTTTCATGTGTCTATGTTGCGAAAATGTATTGGCGACCCATCTAGAGTACATCGATTCACGAGGTTCGGTATGAGGAGTTATCGTATGAGGAGAGTCCATAGCGATACTCGATCGTCGAGTTAAGCGATTACGGACAAAGGATGTGGCTTCGTCAAGGTCTTATGGCGGAACGAGAACAGAGAGGAGATGACGTGGGAAGCAGAGGATGACATGATGAAGAAATATCCTCACTTATTCCCTATACCTCCAGGTAACCCACGTTCCTAAATTGTTGGTCTTTAAATTTAGTAATTATGCTTGAGTTTTGTTGTGGCCGTGTGGAGCGTCTTTATTTGAGTCTATGTCGATATTGTGATTTGAGTAAGCCTAGAAGGAACATTCGGGACGAATGTTTCTAAGGGGGGGAGAATGTTATACCCCGTGGTTCAGGTCGTGCGTATGGGGCCGTGCGAAAGGAGTTAGGACTCGAAATCAGAAAATTTCGGTCAGGGGCCTCAGTGTGGCCGGGAGCGGCCATGGCGCAGTGAGTGGCGCCGGAATCGTGGCATGGCGCGGAAGTTCAAAGTCGCCAGTTGCGGCGCCGTGCGGGCAGCGCCGAGTGAAATCTGGCGGAAAAACTTAGGAAAATCTGATCTTTTCTTTTAAAAGGCCATGGGAGGGTGACAAGTGCCCCATCGATTTTGCATGCATTATATTGACCAAGTCTTGAAGACTTGGTCATCTTTTCTCTCTCTCTTAGACAAAAGCTCTTCCTTCTCTCTTAAAAATTTCAAGCTCCTCCTTCTCTCTAAAATTCCAAGAGATATTCTAGCCTTAGAAAAAATCTGAAAAGAAAAGGCAAGAAGGAAGCTTGTGGCTAGCTTGTGAAGGTTGTTGTGGTGGTGTTCTTGGAAAGAAAGCTAGCAAGTTGTTGGAAAAATTTGGCTAAAGCTCTAAGGTAATGATTTTTCTTTTATAATTAGTTTTTAGTGTTGCATGTTAAGAAGAAAGAACTTGTGATAGTAAATAATGCTCTTAGAGTCATTGCGTCTGAAATGTGGTTTGGGTATGAAGGATTTGGCTAAAGAGGTTATGTGAGCATGTTGTAGCCTAAAAATTACCTTAAACTTGTTAAGATTAATTGTTATAACTTATGGGGCAGAATTTTACACACCCAAGTTTAGGTGTGTAATCCCCTTTGTGTTGGTTTGGATGTTGGGCCTTAAATGTGGCGTTTGAGTGTTAAAAATCGGCCTTTGAAAAGGTGGCAAGTGAGTAGAAATAAAGGAAATGCTGCCCAATTTTCCATAGGAATTAGTAACCTTGAACTTGGAAATATTCTACTTTGAAACTAGAAGTTAATGAACGTATTATGGTCATTATAGGTTGACGTATTACGTGCGATAGTTGGAATTAACAAGTGGATTGACCAAAGAGGTATGTAGAGCTTTCCTATCTTTTGAGCATGAGTAGTTGTATCTATGTAGTACGGTATACGTACAAGATTTGATAATCTTCACTTGTTTTGAGGTATATGATACTTGTTTCGTTTTAAAGGTATAAGTCCCTTGGACATAGGGAAATGTGTTTGACTAACGTAAAATGTTAATATAACGGCTTTATGGGAAGTTGGTTATATTAGTTTGGGAAAAAGGTAAATAAAGAAGGGTTTACTTTACATAAAATAAGCAAGGGGAAAATGAGTTGAATTTGTGGAAGGTAAATTGTTTTAGGGCATTAATGGCCTAAGGTTTTAAAGGAAATGAAGTCACTTGATTTAGAAGCTTGGGATATTTTCTAAATGGAAAATTGTGACTTGTTTTGAAAGTGGTTGTGACATAATACTATGGATATTAGTATCTTGGAAGTTTTATATAAAAAAGAGTCATTTCGAAAAAGGTTTACGGTATGTGATACTTGGATTAAATTCCCGGATTTCTCTTAAAAAGACATGTAGTGCCTTAATGAGCTAAAATGAGAGGATTTATATTAATAATGTTCATAAGAAGTTAGAAGATTTCTTATCTTGTTTATGTTATGATAAGCCGGTAGCGCTTATGTTATATACTAATAGGTTGTCTTTGATTTATGTATTATTATTGTTATCGAGTATTCGATAATGGCGTGTGCGCTTATGTTATGTATATTAGCCGGTTGTACTGATTTATGTATTATCATTGTTATTACTGCGTATTCCATGGATTTTCTACCCATGATGCGAGTGCGGCGCTTGTACTCATGCGGGCCCATTGGGTCCATGCGGGTGAAATAGTCCCATGCGGGTCCACATGATCCATGCGGGTGAAATAGTCCCATGCGGGTTAAATAGTCTCATGCGAGGCGGATGACCTTATGCGGATCCACAGGATCCATGCGGGTGAAACAGTCCCAGGAGTAGGATTGCTTAATGATACTACGGGCGAGAGATCCTGTTTTGATCATGAGCCTCATATTTTTATGCAGTATTATACTTATACTTGTTACTCTCATTGTTAGTAAGGCACAGTGCAACCTAATTTGATTTTGATCTATAACTTCCGTGTATTTTGGACTTATGATATTACTACAACATTTTCCAGTTTTACATACTTGGTACGTTGTGTCGACCCCTTCCTGGCGTTCATCTGCGCCAGTAAGGAAAACATGTGGTAGATCCTCATTCCTAGGATCTTTTACTCAGGTGTCAGGAGCTCCATTTCTTCGGAGGCTCGACGTTTGGTATGGTTCTCCCAGTGTTGTTGATGTTTTGTACATTCAGGCATGACGGGGCCCTGTCGTCATAGTGTTACTCCTGCCCAGAGGCACATGTAGTCTTGTCATAACTTGGTTTGTTTAAGGATGTTTCTGTTCGGTTGATGTACTTTTGTGGTATCCATTTTGTGCTAGACTATTTTATATATTTATAGTTGTTTTTGTGAGTTTATATTCATTGGTTTTCTCGATGTTGTGTCCTGAGGTGCCCGGGTTAAGGCACCGGTCACGGATCCGGGGTCGGGTCGTGACAATATAGCGGCAGCCTCACCGGCTCGCCTTGTTGCTATTTATACAGTTCTTCATTTATTCTTAGCCTATGTCTTATATGTGTGATGTGAGGGTAATAAATGGAGTTCCCAGGTAGGGCACCAGTCGCGGGCCCGGGGGTCGGGTCGTGACAAAAATGAGAGAGTACCTTGGTCGGATATCATGAGGGTAGTGGCGCCGGTGTCCATGTACCAATTAGGGTCCGGTTGAGCCAAGCCAAGTGTGTGCATTGCTGCTTCAATGTCGGTCTGAGTGGGGCCCGCGGCGTGGTGGGCTTGATGGGGGCGAGGCCCAAGTATCTTTGGGATCATTTGCTGCCTTGCCCACGCGAAACAGATTCGACACAGGTAGAAATTGGACCGCGGTGCACATGCGTGGGCTGCGGTGTTGTAAAGTGCTTGGCCGTGCTATGCGTGGAGCGGCGACGATGTTAGGTGTTGGGACCCACTGCCACTGTCCAGGGGGCCCTGTGGGCTCCAGAACTGTTGTTGCTGCTGATGATTGCCTCCGTTGTTGCCGCCACTATTCTTGCCATTATTCTTACGATTCTGGCCCTTCTTAACACCCCCGTTGTTGTAATTTTGAGTCACGTTGGCTGCATTGGAAGGAGAAAAATTGGAAGTAGTCATCATGACGACAGGGTTGGCCCCAATCGCCACTCTCTTAGCTAATACGGCTTCTTCCAAAGTAAGCATAGAACGGGGTTGATAAAATCCTGGCAGTGGGTTACTCTGACGAATAACCGAAACAACATCGGTAAAGGCCTCTGACAGGCCTGCAACCATCTGAAGAACTAGACGACTATTAGAAACAGGAGAACCCACGTTGCTGAGTTGGTCTGCCAAGTCCTTGAGGCGTTTGCAATACGAAGAAACGTTTGGAAAATTCACCATAGAAACCTGAGAAAAATCCTGCTCAAGGATAATAATTCGAGAATGACTGTTATCTTGGAATATGTCTCGCAATCTATCCCACGCTGCCATAGTTGTGGAGTAGGGTTCTATAATCGTCTGTAAAAGTTCCAAAGATATAGTGACATAAATATATTGGAGAACCTTGACATTAAGCAGGACCCATAATTTTGGATCTGCTTCTTTAGTGGGCATAACCGTCATAAACGTAGTCGCCTTATCACCCTCCTTTGGAGGAGTTGGAGGAATGATGTGGTGGAGAACTTTATGTGCCAAAGCATGAATCTTAAACAATTCCGCCCGTGTCCCATATTGAACGTTTTCTAGGTCAAGAAAGATAGGAAGAACGCTCTTGATATTAGAAACTGTGAGGGCAGGGTGAAAAATGTTCTTATCAGGCATAGGGAATAGAACAACAAGATTTGGAGAAGTGAATTTGTGAGAAAGGTTTTTGAAAGAGAAACTCGGTTTTTGTGAAAGAAGAAACACACAAAAAAATCGAGAATTTTATGGCAAAATTTCGAGAAAGAATAAGAAATTTTGAGGAGCTGAAGCAGGGTAAAGAGAACCTAGACTCTTGATACCATGAAAGAATGTAAGAAATAATCTCTTGCTTATTATTATTAATGAAAGACATATATACACAAGTTACATAGGTAAAAATCTTGTCCTAATCTAAGATTAACTTTACAACTATGGTAATATTACACTTCTAATTAAGGTACAAATCTAAGTCTAATATTTATCAAATATACTCTAAATAGGACTGCTGGACCGTGCTCTTTAATCTAAGTCTAATATTTAATCTAATTTATATGTATTTTCACCGACAGTTATCGGTAAGTAGTTAGCATTCAAAACATACAGTATATATATTAGTTTGAATTACAAGAACAACTTTAGGTGAACTAGGTGATAAACCTGTCAAGTGATCCGGCTCGGAAAGGCCCTGTGGGGGCCCGAGGGCATGGATTGTGGGTCCAGGAAGGAGGCTGGGCCAGCCGGGTCCTGGGCGCGGTAGATCAGTCCAGGGAAAGTCACCCCATTATTAAGACCCTACATTACTAAATATATATATATATATATATATATATAACTACTATTCTTATTTACCAAATGTAGCAAGATTTTACATTTTGTAGCAGATCTGGTAAAAAGCCAACCTGTGCAGCCCCCTTGCCCTTTTTCTTCTCCTTCTCCTTCGTGAAAACAATCTATCTACCTTCACAAGGTAGGAATTAGGTTAGCATTTATTGAATTACATTAAATATATTATTGTTATTGTTATTTAAGCATTACATGTATACAAGTTCTTATCGTAAATATTATGCACAACGAACATATTTTGTACTTTGTTTTATATTAAAGCTTATATTATTTTACGTTACAAAAGAGATGCCACAAAAATAGTATAACTCCTACTTCAGTTTAAATTAAAGTATCAAGAATTAATTAAATTATATTATATCGAAGAGAATTTGAGATGATTTTGAAAAGAAAAATTCTTTAAATAACTGACGCACTATTGACGGACTCAAAGCAAACTGGAGAAGTGTTGGCGCCAAGATATTTATCAAATTGTGTCAATTTGATGAATTACCAGAATAATTTCTTTCAATGCCAATTTGTTTTTATTTTTTACACAAAGAGTAGCTTCTAATTCTACAATTTACAAATTAACCTAAGACATGTAATTTCACATAGTATATCTCAAGCCTAACACCACTTCACAAATATAGTGTGTGGTTTCAAATTTAAGTGTTAAAGATTGAAATTGTGTAATAAGTTCATATTAATGATATTGGGTCAGATATGCATTATGGGTCAATTTATGTCATAGGTCCATTATTATTTCTTAAGGGGCCAGCCCATATTAAGAGGCCAGCCCCATTTTGTTTGTTCAGAAATATGCCTTGTATAAATAGAACATGGTCGAATGTTCTAGGTCAAGAAGAAAAAAAGAAAAAAAGAAGAGCAGAGGCGATCTGACTCTCTGTTCTCTCTGTTCTCTCTCTGTACTTCGTCTTCTTCATTGTTGTTACCTTCTCTGTCTGTTCTTCCTCTCAAAGAGAATATACAGTGTGTTGCATCATCCGCTTACTGCTCTGCATTCATAAAGATCTATGGTCGTTACATGCAAATAGTACAAAACCTAGGTCAAGTTGTATTCTGTGTAAGATCCAACAGACTAGACTGCTTCATAAATGGCGATGCTTAGATTCTCAACATGGTATCAGAGCCATACATCGACAGCAGATGTTGCATGAAAGCTGCACAAGATCTGGGTAAACCATCGCTCTTTGCTTTATATCTCAAATCTGATATTTTCCACTTTTGTGAAGTCGAGTCTGTTAATACTGTCTATTGGTTCTATATTCGAAGAAATATCTGTATATTGATAAAGATCTGTTGAGATCTTGATAGAAATCTGTTGATACTGTACATTCTCACAAACCGCCGGATCTGGATAAAGATCTGTTGATCTGTTGAAATCGTGATAGAAATCTGTTGATACTGTATATTCTTCTTATGTTGAGAGAAATCTGTTGATACTGTACATTCTCAAAAGAAACTACTTAGATCTGAATAAAGATCTGTTGAGATCTTGATAAAAATTGTCACTCCTATTTCTTCTTCTGGTTGATGACCTTTATCAAATAACATGGGGTCAGATCCACCCACCGACTTACTTGACGAAACACCTGGCTCCACTACCGATCCTCAATCCTCTAAAACCTCTAAAAACTCACCCACCACTGTATTTGATCATAACCATCCACTATTCTTACAAGCCTCTGATGTCAGTGGCGTCTCCTTAATATCCTTCCAACTAGTGGGCTCTGAAAACTACACTGTTTGGAACAAATCTATGAAAATAGCTCTATTAGGAAGGAACAAACTAGGGTTTGTGAATGGAAATTGTACAAAGAATCAATTTGGAATAGAATGGTGGGATCGATGGGACGGGGTTAATGCGATGGTGCGGCGTGGCTAATGAACGTTGTTTCTAGTAACTTCTTTGTGTGGGGTTTTATATCTTTGAAAGATATGAGGTATGGGAAGATCTAAAGGAAAGGTTTGAAAAGGTGGATGAATCAAGAACTTACAATTTACGGAGAAATTGCAACCTTATCACAAGGAAATGCTAGTATTGCAGAATACTACACCAAACTGAAGAACTTGTGGGTGGAATACCAAGCCATTGTGCCACCACCAAGTTGTGCTTGTCCTTCATCCAAAGAATTTACTGATTTTCTGCAAAGGCAGAAACTATACCAGTTTCTCATGGGTCTGAATGAGAGTTACATGCAGCCGAAGCGGTCTGCTAATGTCACCTCTTCCTACGATCGATAAAGCCTACTCCATGATAGTAAGTGATGAAAACCAGAAAGGGATCACTGCTAAGTCTGTAGGACTTCTAGGTGCTGGTCCCTCTACTGCTATGTACTCTAAGAATGAATTCCATTCAAAAAATGGAACAGGGAATCAAAGACCAAGAAGGAACTCCAATCTAGTCTGTGAAGAATGCAAAATGAGGGGTCACACAAAGGAATTTTGCTACAGACTAGTTGGATACCCTCCTGGTTTTAAATCAAAAAGAAAGGAATTTGCTACTGCTCATAATGCTCACAACCAGGTTTCAGAGACCTCCTCTGAAAATACTAAAACCAATTGGCAAGTTGAAGGAGCACCAACATTCTCTCAAAAACAATACGAGCAGATTGTAAAAATGTTGAACAACAACAACCAGTTACACAAAGGAGCATCTGTGGACACACAAGGTATTCAGTCATCTGCAAACTTAGCAGGTATATCAGAACTCAAGGCCTTACATGTCTTTAATATAATGAAAGGGTGGATAATAGATACAGGTGCTACAAATCACATGGTTAATGACCTAAATATGTTAGATAGAATTACTGAAACAAGTGATTCAGTTATACCAAAGAAGGTTTTCTTACCAAATGGACAATCAGCCATGGTCACCCATACTGGCATCAGTACTCTATCTAATAGAAGTACACTTGAAAATGTGCTCTTTCTACCTCAATTTAAATATAACTTATTGTCTGTATCCCAACTAACAAGAGAGCTAAACTGTTCAGCCACCTTCTATCCTGATTTTTGTCTATTCCAGGATCTCTCCAGTGGGAAGGTGAAGGAGATTGGTAGGCTTCAGGATGGACTTTATATGCTAGTTAATCATACCAGAGACATACAGACTCGGGAATAAGCATTCTACGTCAAGCTCGTGAAGAAACCGATGGTGGTGAAGATATTAATCTGTGGCATAGAAGAATTGGCCACACCTCTAGTAAGGTACTTAGTAAATTGATAAGTGCAAATAATGATGAGATAGCTGAGGCAATAAAGACATGCAATGTGTATCCTTGTGCAAAACAATGTAGATTGCCTTTCCCTAATAGTACTACTTACAGTAATAAAACTTTTGATATTGTTCACATGGATGTATGGGGTCCATACAAAGTTGAAACTCATAATGGGAAGAGATTTTTTCTCACTATTGTAGATGATCACACTAGAATGACTTGGATATACCTACTTAGACTTAAATCTGAAGTGTGTGTGGTAATTAATCAATTTCTTAAGTACATATCAACCCAGTTTAATCAAACAGTAAAGATAATCAGAACTGACAATGGAACAGAGTTTGTAAATGATTTCTGCACCACTCTCTTTCAGAACTTAGGAATTATCCATCAAAGAAGCTGTGTATATACACCACAGCAGAATGGGATTGCTGAAAGAAAACACAGACATATATTAGAAGTTACTAGAGCCATAAGAATGCAAGCTAATATCCCACTAAAATTTTGGGGTCTATGTGTTCAGGCTGCAGTATACTTAATCAATAGACTGCCCTCTTCCATCACTCACTCTTCACCTTTTGAGTGTCTCTACCACAAAAAACCATCCTTACAACACATAAGAACCATTGGTTGTCTCTGCTTTGCTAGTGACCTAACTGTCTCAGATAAACTTCAGTCCAAGGTTAAAAAATGTGTACTGATGGGTTACTCTGAAACTCAAAAGGGTTATATTCTTTATGATCTGCAGTCTAGAGCCCTCATTGTCAGTAGAGATGTTACTTTTAGAGAAACTATCTACCCTTTTAAAGAATATGTGACAGAGGTTCCTATCTTCCAAAATTCACTTCAAGGAAACAGTAATTGTCAACCTTTATCTCAAGAAATCTTTCATAGCTGTACTGATAAATCTGAAAAAGAAGGTATAGATATCATTAATAAAGAATTCATTGAGGACAGTAATCCCACTGATAATAACTTAGAAGAAGGAAACTCTGATAATATGCAGTCTGGTAGCAATCCTGATACAAAACCAGATGACAAAACAATCAGTAGGAGATCTAGCAGACTCAAACAACCTCCTATATGGCTTAAAGACTTTGTTACAACCAATGCCAATAATGTACCTTACTCTATTGCTAACTATATATCTTATGATAACTTAAAACCCAGATATCAAGCCTTTTTAACCTCTTTCTCAGAACTAACTGAACCAAGAAGCTATGTGGAAGCCTCAAAAGATCCTAGATGGGTAGATGCTATGAAAACAGAAATAGAGGCCTTACAAGACAATCACACCTGGAAAATAGTTACTTTACCAGATGGAAAGCAACCTATAGGCTGTAAGTGGATCTACAGAATCAAGTATAAAGACACTGGAGAAATAGAAAGACTAAAAGCCAGACTAGTTGCTAAAGGTTATAGTCAACAAGAAGGAATAGATTACCAAGAAACCTTCTCCCCTGTTGTAAAAATGGTTACCATAAGAACTGTTCTCTCTATAGCTGCATCCAGAGGATGGTACATTCATCAAATGGATGTGTATAATGCCTTTCTTCAAGGGGATTTATTTGATGAAATCTATATGACTCTTCCACAAGGTTTCAATAGTAAAGGAGGAAGTAAACAAGTGTGTAAATTAACTAAATCTCTTTATGGGCTCAAGCAAGCTCCAAGACAATGGAACTGTAAGCTTACAGAGGCTTTAACTCAGATGCAGTTTAGGCAATCTGAGTTTGATCACTCTCTGTTTCTAAAACATACTAATCAAGGTATAGTAGTTATTCTAATTTATGTGGATGACATGTTAGTCACAGGTGATAACATAAGGCTCATAAAGGAAACAAAACAGTCCCTGCATAATACCTTTAAAATGAAAGACCTGGGAGAGTTAAGGTATTTCCTAGGAATAGAATTTGCTAGGTCCAGCAAAGGAATCATTATGCATCAAAGAAAGTATGCACTTGAACTCATTTCTGAATCAAGTTAGTTTGCTAAACCTATCAATACTCCCTCTGACTCCAATATAAAGCTCACTACAAAAGAATATGATGAGTATAAGGTGAAGCAGGGGGCATATAAAGGGAACACTGTCACTGGTGATGAACCAGTTGATGATGTCAGCTCATATCAAAGAATTATTGGTAAGTTGTTGTATCTTACTCTTACTAGACCTGATATTGCTTATAGTGTACAAACACTTAGTCAGTTCTTACAAAATCCAAAGAAGTCTCATTTGGATGCTGCCAAGAGAGTAATAAGGTATGTAAAAGGTAAGCCAGGACAAGGAATACTGTTATCTAGTATTAAACAAGACACATTAACTAGTTACTGTGATGCAGATTGGGCATCATGTCCACATACAAGAAAATCCATTACAGGTTATTTAGTCAAGTTTGGAGGTTCTCTCATATCCTGGAAATCTAAGAAGCAAAGCACAATCTCAAGAAGCTCCGCTGAAGCAGAATATAGAAGCTTAGCCAGCACTGTTGCTGAGATCACTTGGCTGATAGGCTTACTCAAGGATATTGGCATTGACATTCATCAACCAGTAACTGTGTATACAGACAGTAAATCTGCGATACAAATGGCAGCCAATCCTGTGTTCCATGAACGGACCAAACACATCGAAATAGACCTCCACTTCATCAGGGAGAAGATTAAGAAAGGAATGGTACAAACTGAATACATCAACACTGCAGAACAACCAGCAGACATACTTACAAAAGGTCTTACCAGATTACAACATTTCCACCTCTGTTCCAAGCTTGGCTTGCTGGACATTTTTGAGCACCCAGCTTGAGGGAGGCTGTTAAAGATTGAAATTGTGTAATAAGTTCATATTAATGATATTGGGTCAGATATGCATTATGGGCCAATTTATGTCATAGGTCCATTATTATTTCTTAAGGGGCCAGCCCATATTAAGAGGCCATCCCCATTTTGTTTGTTCAGAAATATGCCTTGTATAAATAGAACATGGTCGAATGTTCTAGGTCAAGAAGAAAAAAAGAAAAAAAGAAGAGCAGAGGCGATCTGACTCTCTGTTCTCTCTGTTCTCTCTCTGTACTTCGTCTTCTTCATTGTTGTTACCTTCTCTGTCTGTTCTTCCTCTCAAAGAGAATATACAGTGTGTTGCATCATCCCTTGCTACGCTACTCTCTGTTCTTCATAAAGATCTATGGTCGTTACATGCAAATAGTACAAAACCTAGGTCAAGTTGTATTCTGTGTAAGATCCAACAGACTAGACTGCTTCATAAATGGCGATGCTTAGATTCTCAACATTAAGATTGACCAGTAATTATGTAGTCAATAAATATCCAATGTCCACATACGGCACGTTTGGTACGTTGTATTCTGTTGGGTATCTTGGATAAAAATATATCTGACATTTGGTGGGCGTTTTATTGAATTTGGGTACTATTTTTAAAAATAGTACACTCCAACTGTCATTTTAAGACTCATCTGGTCTCTCCTGAACTGTACTAAAAATTAAAAAATTAAAATAAAAATCTGATCCGATCGATTACAATCTGATGCGATTCATGTAAAATTATACGATCATTTGACGTCTCAAACAAGTCCATGGAAATAATATATTGGGAGCCGACTTTGACTAAAGCTTTGTGTTTGTATTGACTGGGTTTCAGTAGTTAATTTGCAATGATTAAATCCAAGTGCAAAAGTTCAAAAGATGCATTACAAATCAGACCACTATTTCTTTCACGTATCTCCCACCGTGTTGGCAACGGGGTACTTGACAATTTGACATTTCACAGCAAAGCATACATCTAGAATTTATATATATATATATATATATATATATATATATTCATTTATAATAGGGAAATATCAAACACATAGAGCCCAACACATTAATTTGCATTTAACTAGTCATATTTTTAGTTTATACTCACATAATTAATTTTTTGTATAGTGTTTTTACACTCTTATATACTATTATACAATATTTATATTTACATAAACAATGTATCAACTTTGTCTAAAAGTATATAATAGTGTACAAAAATATATCTACCTTGTATAAAAGTGTATTGACACGTAACTAGCTATAAAGATGAACTTTTTATGCGATTTTCAATTGCAATTCTTGTTTAAAATCAGTCTAGATCTCCCACTCATGGACAAATTATCGCTCCTCCACCAAAAGAATCATATTGAGAGGTCCACTAGATAAAAGATCATAAATTGTTAATGAAACGACAAGATCTTTCTTTTGTCCCTTCCAGGCGATCGAAAAATAAAAAATGATTAATATATTCAAAATAATTACGTATTTACATAAAACGTTTTGAAAATATAATGCTTTCTGTATTCTATTTTATGTGACTCTTTCTTATTACTCTCTCCGTCCCAATTTATGTGATATAGTTTGACTTGACATGAAGTTTAAGAAAGAAAAGAAGACTATTGAAGCTTGTGGTCTAAAACAAACCATAGATATTTGTGTAGTTGTAAATTATTTCATTAAGGATAAAAGAAGAAATTTTAAATTAAATTATTTCTTGTTATTATTGATGGATTCAACACAAGAATCTTTAGTGTTCATAGTAGAAAGAAGAGGAATGAAGAAGATGCATGAGATTGAAAGAGATGAAGAAATGATTATAGAGAGAATATGTGTAATTGAATTTATATTGTGTAATCGTACAAAATGAGCTATTACAATGCTTTAGACTAATGATTAAAACTCAGCTCACTAACTCCCCTATAATCCCTTTCAACTAACTCTAACAACTTTCCTAATTACAGTTATTTAACTAACAAATGGATACCTTAACTAACTAACGAAAGCTTGAAATAATTGGTTTACCCTTTACTTATTTATTCTAAACACTTACCCTCAAGCAAGGAAGGGGTAAAGATATTACACATTCTTAGCTTGGTAATCAGATATGAATGTTGAGCCTTGTTCAGTCCTTCTGTGAGAACATCAGTAGGCTGATTTATTGTAGAAATGTAGATAGTTGAAATCATGCATTGAATTATCTTATTCCTAATAAAATGACAATCAATCTCAATATGTTTTGTCCTCTAACGAAACACTGAATTGACTGAAATTTGTAGGGTTGTTTTGCTGTCACTATATACATCCACAGGCAGTTTTACTTCACTTCAAATTTCCTTCATCAGTCTTAGAATCCATATCAATTGAGCTATTACACTTGCCAACCTTCTATATTCAGACTCAATTGAGATTTTGGATATGGTAGTCTGTTTCTTTGATTTACAAGATATCATAGACTCTTCAATTTTCATCAAGTAACTAGTAACATACCTCCTTGTTTGAAAGTAGGAGGTCCAATCAACATCATAGTAAGCAATCGCTTCTTTCTTTGGATTACTGGACAGAAGTATACCTTGTCCTAATTGAGTTTTGACATAACTAACCACCCTTATTGCAATATTCATATGTGACTTCTTTGGATATTATAAGAACTGACCTAGAGTTTGAACACTGAATGTTATGTCAGGCCTTGTCATGGTAAGGTACAACAGTTTTTCAATCAGTTTTTGATTGACATTTTGATCAATATGAGGATCATCTTTAGGTTTGTAGAATATCATACTATCTTATAGTCAATTTTATGTTGGTATTTATTAGTGTTAATATAGACTTTACTACACTTAACCCCAACTCAGATATCAACTCTAAAGAATATTTTCTCTGATGCATCAGTATCCCTTGCTTGGATCTTGCAAATTCAATACCAAGGAAGTATCTCAACTCCCCTAGATCCTTCATTTTAAAAGCAATATGTAGTGTAGTCTTGGTTTCCTCAATGACTTTAAGACTGTCCCCAGTGATGAGCATATGATCCACAAATATCAATACCAAAGTCAAACCTTCAGTAGCTTTATTGATGTACAGAGATGGATCAAACTGACTATGTCTGAATTGAAATCCAAGTAACGCTTCTGAGAGTTTGGCATTCCATTGCCTAGGAGTTCGCTTCAATGCATACAAGAATTTGACAAGTCTGCAGACTTGATTAGACTCCCACTAACTGTCAAATTCTTGAGGTAAATCCATGTATATTTCATCAAAAATATCCCCTTGAAGGAATGCATTATACAAATCCATTTGGTGTACATGCCAATGTTTTTTTCCTGCAGTTGCTAAGACTGTTCTGACTATTTACATCTTCATAACATGTGATAATTTTTCTTTATAACCTATCCCTTCTTTCTGACGGTAACCCTTAGCCACAAGCCTAGCTTTAAACCTCTCAATTTCTCCTAAGAATTCGTACTCACTACAAGAAAAATAACCTACGGTGACAGTTCCCATGTGACAGAAATGGAACTGTCACATCTTTTTACTAAATTTATGTCTTTTCTTGACATTTCTGTGACAGTTTTTTTAAGTGTCACAAAATTATGACATTTGTGTGACGGTGTTTTAAGTGTCACAAAATTATGACATTTGTGTGACGGATTTTTTAAGTGTCATAAAATTATGATATTTATGTGACGATTTGTTTAAGTGTCATTTGTTTCAAATTAGTTTTATATATATATAAAATTTTATTTCTTATTTTATAGTATCTATTTAGGTATTTTTTATTCCAATATACTAGCCGACCGGGCAAAAAGTGGGAGGAATGAAGAAGAATGCCAAAGTTTAAGTCGCCATACCACAACCATAAACTAAAGGAGGTGTGGAGGAGAATAAGGTGATGTGTAAGGATGATAACCTCAGTATATCAGTATGTTGCGGGAAGGGAAGCTCGCATCGCGATCGAAAGAAAAACACTAGAAAACACTAGTGCTTCTAGACAAATTATGAGCGTCATTGGGACGCCATTTAAATATAATAATTTTAATATATTCATTCACGATCTGATACTCACTCACCTAATAATTCAGCCAAAATATCGATCAACACTCCTAAAAAATATTGATCCCGCCTAATAATTCATTCACAGTACACTCACTTCTTCAGAACCCTTTCACTCCCAGAACCCAC
The DNA here is from genome assembly GCA_029844215.1 of Przewalskia tangutica. Classification (NCBI taxonomy): domain Eukaryota; kingdom Viridiplantae; phylum Streptophyta; class Magnoliopsida; order Solanales; family Solanaceae; genus Przewalskia; species Przewalskia tangutica. The sequence continues at coordinate 9,095,288 of CM056739.1, read as the reverse complement.
CAAACCCACCAGACGACTTCGTCATTCTCCTTCACTCTTTCACTATATTCAACATCCTTCACTCTTTCACTATATTCAACATCAACCGTTACCCCTTCATACGCCCAAACCAACAATCATCAATTTTTACACCCAAAAATTTGAATATCTCAAAGAGGCAGTTTGGGCGATTTATCCCTAAAAGTCGAATCAAGCTAAATATGATGCTTCCGACCACCAGCAAGCCTCCAACGGAGGTCGTCCGACACACATCAACAACAGTGACACATTCAGCATACCCACAAACCACCAATACTCAATCATTAGTTCAGAAAAACCCAAGCCCAATTTCAAATCATAACAACAAATTTCCTCCATTACGCCCAGAAACAGACGCGTTAGAGGTTGTTTGGAGAAGGTAAACTTAAATTCCTCTCAGTTTTAGCTTTGCTTCTATAATTACGTGTTTATGGTGTTTTCGGAGAAAGTAAACCTAAATTCCTCTCGGTTCGGAGAAGGTGCTTCTATATCCTCTGTTACAATCGACCTCAAAAATTCTATTTTTATTCTTAGTTTTGGTTCAGAAAAACCACAAATTGTCTGATTCTATTCCCTTTAGTCGCATAGACACGCAATATCTTCCGAACAGAATCGACAAATCAAAACACGTCTCGGTTCGCTGCCCGAAGAAGGTAAGATCGATTTTATCTCATCTCTTTAAGCATTTCCACTCTCCTCAACTATCCACTCTTTCACCTGTTAATGCAATGCTAATGATTCTTCTTTTTATTAAGATAGCAGGTTAACTAATCTGTCATTATATTTCGGTTAGGACATACGAGAGCTCAACCTAGTGCAGAAACCTTCTATATTTCTATGATAAGTTTTACCACACAGGAGGATTAAGAACATTAACCTTTAAATACTACACAAGTATCGAGGTACTTTTGTCCACGATTTTAACCTATGTCTAGACAACTACAGCATATTCAAATCTCACCTTTCAGACTTTTGATTAAAAATTATATAAGTGATGACAATTAATAGGTAGTTAATTATCAAACAATCATAACACTATTGAATAGATCTTAATATGATGAAGAAGAAATCAATAATCAATGCATTAACTATATGAAAGAGCTTCAAGAAGATTCAATAGAAACTCTACTAAAGTAATTAGCTCCTAAACATTGTCATGTCAAGAACTAATACAAAATCCAACATAAACTAAAATAAAAACAAAGGAAAGAAAATAACTTGAACAATAGGATGTCTCCAGTTGTAGCTTGTAGCCGTCGTTCTTCCCTCCAAAGTGTGATTGAATAATGACAGGGTTTAGGGTATTTATATATCTGAGAAAAACCTTGCTTCGGACCCTTTTAACCTTGTCCAATTTCGGCCCAGCTTTTCTGAAAATCCTCGTAGGCACCGTGTTAGCGATATTTCGACTGCTCACGCAAGCGTACGTATCGTTCACAAGTAATATAGTCTGATAAGATCGAATATCGTCCTCAGAGACTGGTTTCTAAGTACCGTTCATCAATTTCATGTTATCTATTTGGCGATCGATATTTAAGTTGAGTTTTTGTTTAACTACTAGAATAATTGGAAGAATTAACTAACTATTTAAGTTGTGATCAGTCATGAAGGAATTAGAGCTTCCAAAATCCTCGACTATCTACTCTATTCAATCCTTAATGCAACTAGAATGACTTCTTCTTCTTCTACGTTAAGATAACAATTAACTAAACTGTCTTATATTCCGGTTAGGACATATAATCACTCAACCCCAGTGCTGAACCCTACTATATTTCTATGATAGGATTGACCACATAGGAGGATTAAGAACATTAACCTATAATGCTACACAAGTATCGAGCTACTGTCGTCCGCGATTTTAACCTATGTCTAGTCAATTACAACATATACAAATCTCTTCTATCGGTTCTTGATTCGAAATCATATATATTATGATAATTAGTGATCAATTAATTATCAAGCATTCACACCAATTATTGACTAAATCTTAATCAAGTGAAGAAGAAATCAAACTAGTGATTAATTCATGAATAGAAGTTCAAGTGATTCATAAGAAAAACCCTAATAAAGTGTTTAGCTCCTAGACATAGTCACGCTAAGAACTAACACAAAATTCATACATAAATTGAATTAAAAACGAAAGAAAAGAAATTGCTGCGAACTAAGTCTCCAATTGTAGCTCCAAATCCGCTTTGTGTTGTGTTGTGTTGTAGAATGACCAACCTTCCCCATAGCATTAATCCCTAGGGCTTAAATATCCTATAATTTTCGTGTCCTATGGACCAATCTGCCCTTAGCCAATTTGCCTTCAGAATTGAAATTTTCCGTGTCGGCACGGTTACTGCATCTGCACGCGCGGTCTGAAACTCTGCGACTTCGGCACAAATGGCACTGCGATCTTTGATAATGGCCGCGGTGCTAAAAGTCATGTGACTCCTCGGTAAATATGGCACCACGGTTCTGCATAGTGGCAACGCAGTGCTGCCTTCTTTCGCTCTGAGTTGCCAACTTTCGTCCTTTTCGCCTCGGGAGCACATTTTCTGCCCATTTCTCATTCCTTTTTGTCATTTTGCCTTTTTGCACCGCTGTAACTCAAAAGAAAGAAAAACAAACCTACTACTATACTAAACACAATAAAAACGAGTAAAATACCAACTAAAAATGACTCAAAAGGTGAATACAAAATACGCCTAACAAAAACCCCCAAACATAACCTTTGCTCGCCCTCGAGCAAAGATCAAAACAAAAAAAAAGACAGAAAAATAAAAGACTCAAATCAAGCAGCTGCACAGAGACTTAGAAACACATGAACGTCAGTTGGGATAATATGCAGGAACAGATATAGCATGAATTCAACAATCTAGAATTTCAAGTCAGATATTTTGCAAATTCATTTCAATCACAAGTAATGGAAGCATGAATACCTAACATATGCATCTCAATTTCATTTAGTCTACGGGCCTGTGTACTTGCTATTCTCTACTAATCATGGACAACGCTTAGGCAGGGGTAGGTAAAAGTCGGCATTTAGGCTCAAATTACGTACCATAAGCGTTGTTCTCATTCAACCATTTTGTCCTTCTTCTTGGTATTCTTTTTCAGTTCATACCTATCGTTCCCCTCTTCTCTTTTTGAGAGCATGAAACACATTCACATATGCACCCCCAAACTTAAGCTTTAGCATTTTTTTTTTTATTATTGGGGTGCATCAATTTTTCACTCTCTTTTGTATTTCTTTTTCACACTTCTTCATCCTAATTTTTTTCAATTACTGCTTATGACACACAAGGGAATCATAGGGTGTCAAAGAAATAACTTATTTTAGGCTCAAAGGGACTGACTAGGGATACAATTTATTGCAAGGTAGGTAATGAATGGTAAGAAGGGCAAACAAATAAATGTCTGAATCATCTCCCTAATATGTACTTCTTAACTATTTCGCCTCAAATAACAAGCAAGTAGACTTCACATACATTTTTCAATTGACAACACATAGGCTAAGTATCAAATATTCCAAATAATCAGGTTTTCATGAATTTTTGGCATATATAACTTAAGCACACATATTTTAGCTTCTCATTCCATTACATTATCCCACTTAGTTCACTAGGCAATCCAAATAAGCACAGTATGCATGATATATAAAAAATATTGACTCACATAAAACACAAAAATAAACAAAAGACTCAAAAATAGACACAAAAATAAATAAAAATAAAATAAAGTAAGAACTCCCCCCCCCCCAATAATCAGGTTTTCATGATTTTTTTTTTTTTGATCAGGTAAATGGTAATATTAATAATAAAAGAACTGAAATCTTACAATCAATCATTGAGGGTTCTCAATCCTCAACGTAAAAAACAAGAGATGAAGGAGGGGGGGGGGGAATGGGTGATCACTCAGAGGTGATTTTTACAAGAGTGGATGAAATCATAATGAGGTTTTCATGATTTTTTGACATATCTAACTTAAGCACACAGATTTTAGCTTCTCATTCCATTATATTATCTCACTTAGTTCACTAGGCATTCCAAATAAGCACAGTATGCATGATATATAAAAAAAATTGACTCACATAAAACACAAAAACAAACAAAAGACTCAAAAATAGACACAAAAATAAATAAAAATAAAATAAAGTAAGAACTCTCCCCCCCCCCCCCCAAACTTAAACTACACATTATCCCAAGTGTGTAAAAGACTCAAAAATTAAAGGGACGACTTACAGATATACATCGACTCAAAATGGTGGTGGTGACGGCAGATACTGCATTGTCCATTTTAGTGCCTTTTATTTTCTGGAAACATGTTCAGGCACCGCGGTTTTGCAGACAGGCACTGCGGTGCCAAAACTACTATGGACGCTCTGATCTTTCGGCACCGCGGTATTGCATGATGGCACCGCGGTGCTGAAACTCCTGATTCAGTGTTTTCCAGCGTTGTTTTCCTGCTTCATGTCCCATTCCTTCACCTGCATCACCACACAACAAAATACCAAAAGTTAGACTGTTCTAATTAAACTCAATTGTGTAATTTAAACATTGGGTTACCTCCCAAGTAGCGCTGTTTTTAACGTCTTGTAGACGGACACCGATTCCTCTTCATTGTGACTTGAGACAGACCACAATGTTGATTTGTTCTATGTCATTCAACAAGTATGGCTTCACTCTCTGTCCGTTCACTTTGAATGGTACACCCTCTTTTCTTCTCAACTCGACTGCACCATAGGGGAACACTTTTTCCACAACAAATGGCCCTGACCATCTGGAATTCAACTTACCTGGGAACAATCTCAGCCGTGAATTGAATATGAGTACTTGTTGCCCATGTTGTAGCTCTTTACGTATCGCATTGTTCCGAAATTCATCTAACTCATTCAGTTGCAGCAGTCTCTTCTTCCCTACTGCTTTGGCATCCATGTTCAGCTTTCTCGTTGCCCAGTATTCCCTGTGTTCCAACTCCACCGGTAGATGACATGCCTTCTCATAGACCATCATGTATGGTGACTATTACACCCTGTAGTTCCAGGGCACACAAGTGAGAACATAAGTAAGAAAATAAGATTGGAAGGTTGAAAGAAAAGTATATTTACATTATCGGATATGGAAAATTTTTGGATAAAAAAAATATGACGACGAGAATTAATATTAGTGATTGAATTCTTTCTAAATGGAGTTATGAATTTTGGATAGTATTGTTAAATCTTGGGATTAAGAATATGAGCCAATTGAAAATTTCACAATTTGGGGTTCCATCGAAAAGACTATGATTTGGCTAAGTGTTGGATTAATATTTTGTGAAGAGATTAGTGTGGATTAATTAAGTCTTGGTATTGTGAAGGGGGGCTATCGAAAATATTGGGTGTATGACTAAGTGTGGGAGATATTTTTCATACAAGTGGACAAGTGGGTCCACCATCCACTTGGCTTGTGCACACATTATATGTTCAATTCTTGAAGACTTAAGCTCACAAATATCTATACTCTTCAACCTCTCTTATCCTTTCCTTAGCTCTAAGTCTCGAAATTTCCTAAGAAAAAGTGAAGAACAAGAGTTCATTATTCTCCTAGATTAAGCACATTGATCAAGTTCTAAGCCAAGTTAACTCTCCAAGTATTCTCCAAAAATAGTTTTGGCCGAAAAGGGTGTTGAGACCCTAAGCTTGTTTATGAACTTTTTGGAAGTAAAACAAGAAGGGAAGATGGTTACAAGCTTGTAGAGGTTACATGTGTGTGATTGGAACTTGAAGAACATCTAAGACAAAAATGTGAGCCGAAAGTTAGTGGACTATTTTGGGTGAATTTGAGGTACGATTTCTTCCTCCTTTTGAAGTAATTGGATATTACATGTTGTTATAGTTAATAGATGAACTTGTGCTAAGAAGAATGGAGAATAAGAAATGCATGTGACATTTTTGGTGTGTTGGCCGAGAATGGACAGTTTTGGCATCGTTGGATTCGTCGGTTATTGTTGTTGATATCTTCACCTATTGCGTGTTAAAATGAAGTAATCTTGTTGTTGATAAGTTGATATGGTTTGTATAAAAGTATTGGAACTTGAATTGGAATATAAAAGATTATTGAAAAGGGCTTTGGTTGTACTTGTTTGGCCGAGACTTGTATAAAACTGTTGGTTATTGTTATGCAGTTTTAAGGGACTGTTTTGTGGCGTATAATGCTGGAATTTCAGCCACCTATATGCATGTTTAAATGTGGTAAAAGCTAATGTAAGTCCTAAAGAAATAAGGGTATAGAAAGGTGTTGAAAGGCCTCATATTTTACCCTCGTTATTGTTGGATTGTGGACTGTTTTGTGGACTGTTTTATGGACTGTTTTGCCGAGGTTGTGGACTGTTTTTACGTGAGAAATAGGTGTGTGAATAACCTTGGTTAACTGTTAGGTTGTGCCCTTAATTGGTGCTTAGTCATTGATGAATTTGGTCTTCTTGAAAGGTGGAAAAGTACGTATAAGTAGGGGAAGTGCTGCCCGAATTTTTAGAGGAAAAGAGTCATTATGTAGTATATGTCTTATACTAGTATCATGAGGTTGATAGACGTGTTGTTGTCATTATAGGTTGAAGCACCTATTTGGGACATATTATACTTGTCGTGTTGGTTAGTCGTCAATAAGGTATGTGAACCTCTTCCTTCCTTCTTTTGGCATGTTCTACGTATGAAATATACATGTGGTATTGTTTCATGATTCATTCTACTCTTAGAAGCTAAGGAGTATTCATGTTATTGATTCTATGCTAAAGGCATGTCTAAATTATTCCTAAGTCCTTACCAAGTCTTATGAGAGATGTTGGTAAGAGTTTTTACTAAGCATTGGAGTCGAGTTGATCCTGCTAAGTTACATCACTAATGAAAAAAAAGTATCGAACAAACCATTGCAGCGTTAAATGAAAAAGGAATCGACAATCAATTATATTGAAATGAGTAGAATTTCCATCTGCATAGAAGCTAAGCTATAACCAGTTCGTTTTACACTTTCTAGGTTCACAGCTGATTAGATAAGATCATTATTAATATATAACCTGCTAAAGGCTCATAAAATGGATTAATTTGGAAATTCGGAACAGTTATCACTATGCAAATGTTTCCATAATGTTAGCCAGAGGAGCGAAACAAATTTAGATTATCGGGTTGGTACAGACGACAAACGGTATGTGAATTATTATTTCTTCTTTGAAAGTTGTTTATTTGAAGTAAGTGTACGGTAGACGTAAATGTTTTAAATGAATTCGAAATCCTTGTGGTTATAAGGTGGTAGTGTCTTGATTTGCAAAGTATAAGTTACTTGGTTTGAAAAGTAACTTGATTTGAAAAGTATACTTGTCTTGCTTTGAAAAGTATAAGTTACTTGGTTTGAAAAGTATAAGTAACTTGATTTGAAAAGTATACTTGTCTCGATTTGAAAAGTATAAGTTACTTGGTTTGAAAAGTATAAGTAAATTGATTAGAAAAGTATAATTGTCTCGATTTGAAAAGTATAAGTTACTTGGTTTGAAAAGTATAAGTAACTTGATTTGAAAAGTATACTTGTCTCGATTTGAAAAGTATAAGTAACTTGATTTGAAAAGTACTTGTCTCGATTTGAAAAGTATAAGTTACTTGGTTTGAAAAGTATAAGTAACTTGATTTGAAAAGTATACTTGTCTCGATTTGAAAAGTATAAGTAACTTGATTTGAAAAGTATTTGTCTCGATTTGAAAAGTATAAGTTACTTGGTTTGAAAAGTATAAGTAACTTGATTTGAAAAGTATACTTGTCTCGTTTGAAAAATATAAGTTACTTGGTTTGAAAAGTATAAGTTACTTGATTTGAAAAGTATAAGTTACTTGATTTGAAAAGAGTAAGTAACTTGATTTAAAGTGATACTTGATTTGATAAGTGTCTTGATTTTCCAAATGAGGATTTAAAACGAAAGGTATGAGAGTGCCTTGGTTTATTCAAAAAGAAAGTCATGGTATTGCCTTGGTATTTCTAAAAAAGAAGGCATGGTATTGCCTTGGTTTATTCTAAAAGGAAGGCACGATATTGTCTTAGTTTTAAAAGTATAAGTCACTTGGTTTTAAAAGTGTAAGTGCCTTGATTTTAAAAGAGTAAGTGACTTGATGTTGCAAGGCTAGTGCCTTGGGGTTTTATAAAGGAAAGGATGTACGGCGGACGTGCATGGTACTATTGGGTTCAAGTCCCTAATATCGCATGATATGATTCTTTTTATAAAAGGAATGTACATAGTACTTTTGGGTTCAAGTCTCTAATATTTACATGGACATGCTTACATGATGCAGGAATTCCATGGGTATGCTTCTTTTATATTATTTACATGGACATGCTTACATGATGCAGGAATTCCATAGGCATGCTTCCTTTATATCATTTCCATGGACTAGCTCTCCATGATGCGGGTTCGAGTCCCATGATACTATATATACTTATGCGGGTTTGAGTCCCGTGATATTATATTCTGAGGGCAGAGGTCCCTGATTTTGACAGGACTTTCATATTTTGAAAAGGTACGGTTGATTTTCTATTTTGAAAATGTACAGTTTACTCTCATTACACTGAGTCTCTCACTAAAGGGTCTGGAGGAAAATGTTAATGGTGATGTGGAGAAACAAATTGAAGCCTCTAACAATGTCAAGGAAGTTGCAAAAGGAAAACAAAAGCTAAACTCAAATCATGCAAACCCTAACCCTAGCAATGCAAACACTATCCTAATAATGCAATTAAAATTTTACAAAGTAAGAAGGTTGTGGAAGATGTTTACAAATGGAAAACTCAGCAAAGTAAGAAGACCAAGAAGGGTAATGGTGGTGATAACTCGCAGATGCATTTAACATTGCCTACAAGAATGTAGTTAAACAACTTGCTACAGTACCTCCTAAAACTGTGCAAATTGGAAATAAATTTGGTGCTTTAGGTGATGGTCAATAGCAGCAAGATTATGTTGTTGAAGTGTATAATATTGAGGAAGGAAAGGAGATGGTTGCAGCTACTGTAGATCTTGTAGCAGTTCCTGCAAAGGTGGGCAAGGGTGGTGATAAGTCTTTAAACATTAAAGCACCTGTGTATATAGACCAGGGAAGAAGTCTAAATCACCTACTGATACTAAACAGTGGGTTGATGTCGTGATATTTCTGTGCTTACGCAAATGTACGTATCGCTTAAGTAATAAAGTCTGTAAGACCGAGTTATCATCCACGAAGACTTTGGAAGCGGAAGATGCACCGATTGATGCTCTTCCAGGTTTGTCAAGTACCGAATATCTAATCTATGGTATCTATTTGGTTAACGTTCTTTTGTCTGAGAATTTTAACTAAGAATTAGGACTAACCAAAGTGCAGAAATTTAAACTAAGGATGATAATATTTTGGGTTTAAGACAGTTATGAAGGGAATTAGGGTTTCCAAGCTCCTCAACCATCCACTCTTTCACTTGTTAATGCAAGTCTAATGATTCTTCTTCTTATTAAGATAGCAGGTCTCTATATTCCGGTTAGGACATATAAAAACTCAACCTTATGCAGAAACCTTCTATATTTCTATAATAGATTTTACCACACATGAGGAGGATTAAGAACAATAACCTTAAACACTACACAAGTATCGGGGTACTTTCGTCCACGATTTTAACCTATGTCTAGACAACTATAGCATATTCAAATCTCTCTTTTCAGATCTCGATTCGAAATCATATAAGTAATGATAATTAGTGATCAGTTAATTATCATACAATCATTACAAGTTGAATAGATCTTAACAATTGAAGAAGAAATCACTAAGTATGCATTAATTCATGAAAATAGTTTCAGATATTTATCATTTCCGGACATAGTGCAGATACTTATCGTTTCCGGACGTAGTACATATATTCGTTGTTTCCGGACGTAATGTGGATATTCGCCGTTTCCAGACATAATGTAGATATTCGTCGTTTCCGGACGTAATGCAAATATTCGTTGTTTTCGGACGTAATGTAGATATCATCGTTTCTTCGTCGTTTTCGAACGTAAGGCAGATATTCGTCGTTTCTAGACATACTTCAAATATTCATCGTTTCCGGACGTAGTGCAGATATTCGTCGTTTCCGGACGTAATGTGGATATTCGTCGTTTCCGGACGTAGTGCAGATACTCGTCGTTTCCGGATATAGTGCAGATATTCGTCGTTTCCAGACGTAATGCAGATATTCGTCGTTTCTAGACGTAATGCAGATGTTCGTCATTTTTTGACGCAGATGACGTTGTTTTTGGACGTATGCAGATTTTCGTCGTTTTTTGACGAAGATGACGTCTTTTTTTTATGTAATGCAAATGTTCGTCATTTTTGGACGTAATGCAGATGTTTGTCATTTTTGGACGAAGATGACGTCGTTTTTGGACGTAATGCAGATGTTCGTCGTTTTTGGACGAAGATGACATCGTTTTTGGACGTAATGTAGATGTTCGTCATTTTTTGACTTAATGTAGATGTTCGTCATTTTTGGATGGAGATGACATCATTTTTGGACGTAATGCAGATGTTCGTCATTTTTGGACAAAGATGACGTCATTTTTGGACGAAGATGGCGTCATTTTTAGACGTAATGCAGATGTTCGTCATTTTTGGGCGAAGATGACGTCGTTTTTGGACGTAATGCAGATGTTCATCATTTTTGGACAAAGATGACGTCATTTTTTGACGTAATGTGGATGTTCGTCATTTTGGACGAAGATGACGTTTTTGGACGTAATGCACATTTTCGTTGTTTTGGACGAAGATGACGTCGTTTATTGACGTAATGCAGATGTTCGTCGTTTTTGGATAAAGATGACGTCATTTTTGGACGTAATGCAGATGTTCGTCATTTTGGACGAAGATAACGTCGTTTTTGGACATAATGCAGATTTCATCGTTTTTGGGCAAAAATGACATTGTTTTTGGACGTAATGCGGATGTTCGTCGTTTTTGGACGAAGATGACGTAATGCAGATGTTCGTCATTTTTGGACGAAGACGACGTCGTTTTTGGACGTAATGCAGATGTTTGTCATTTTTGGACGAAGACGGCGTCATTTTTGGACGTAATGCAGATGTTCGTCGTTTTTTGACGTAATGAAGACGACATCGTTTTTGGACAGATATTCGTCGTTTTTGGACGAAGATGACGCTGAAATGATGTGTTGAAATTCTTATAAATTAAATATGAACAAAGAATCAATGCAAGGAAATCGGTGATATAAAATAAATAGTTGGGGTAATAATGTGACCCTGTGAGTCAAAATACCATCTCGATACAAACCCGACGCTGTTGGGGACCTTGAAGGCCGGAATGGTGCCTTTTGCACAAATGCTCCAAACAGGAATATTTCTTTATGGACTAAACTGTGATGCGAAAGTTCTCCGCGAATTTCAACATTATGTGTTGTTGTCCTCCTGTCTTTGTTAACTAGAAGTACCTGCATCCAAAGAATTTGTGAGCTTGGGGAGGGGTGGTTGATCCGCGTTGACTTTGTAGCTTCGGCCGGTGACGCTTGTATGTTCAGACTAGTCAGGACCTGTGACCCCTATCTGTTCCCCAAATCTTGGTTAGTTGTTGAAAAAATATTTGTTGAAAGTAATAGGTTTATCAGAAAGTATGCATATTGGTGAAATTTCTGTTGAGTTCTCGAATAAATGCGATGAACTCTTAGGGTTGTCCCAGTTTCTGGTGCACGAGGGTGCTGAATTTTCAATTGCATGAAATCAAGTCTTGCGTGGATCTCTTGCTGATTTCATTATGTAATCAGATGAGCGTTTTTTTTCGTCACACACAAGATAGAAGATGATTTCTTAATGGTGGGATCGAAACAGATTTAGGCCACCTATGTATCCCTATGAGGGAATCAGGTCATAATGTAGCTCATTACAAAAGGGAATGATAGAGTTTTCTGAGAGTGGGACCGAAGCCGATGTGGCCTCCTACGTATCCCGCCAAGGTAATCAGGTCATAACGTAGTTCATTTACAAAAATGGAATGATAAATTTTTTTTGAGAGTGGGACCGAGGCCCGTGTGGACCGCCTACGTATCCCGCTGAGGGAATCAGGTCATAACGTAGTTCCGAATTAGGTATGATGTTGCCCCGGTAGACTGATTGTAGTGTGATCATGTCAATTAAGTCATTTGGACTTTGTTCGCTTGATTTATTACATGTTACATTCTTATTATTATCGACAGATTTATTAGTATGCATGCTGAAAGAGAATTGATTTACAAATTCTGAAATTGCAAAAAGCAGTTTAAATTTTAAGCTTTCAAAAGACGGAGAAAAAACACATTGAATGCACAAATGTGATTAAGGCCTCAATTTGAATTTTAACAAGTTTTGAAGGAGAAACTGGGCTGGGGTACATGTCTAATTTTCATAGCATTTTCATGCTGCGCATCCCGAACAATTGGATGCCTTTGAATCAATCATTTCACTGGATGACTGTACTTTTGATTGGGTGAAGTAGAGATGTTCTGCCAGTTAAGCCAACGCGAATCAACCTTTGGGGGAAATAAATTAGGCAAAATAAACCTTCTAAAAATGAAGCAAATCAAGTTAGTATAACATGAATAATTTATTATTTTAAATAATATGTACAGAATTACAAGTGACAAACAATAATAATCAAATTTCATGCAAATCAAGTGCGCGCTCTAATATGATTGTGACCTCTTTTATGCTAGAGGTGGGCCTAAATGTCAAATATGTGAGATTGTGATATATCGCTCCAAGTTGTTAAACTGCAATGCTTCGGAAATGGCAACAATTGAATGTGCATTTTCTAATTTTGGAATGTCATGTTTAGACCTGGATCCATCATTATCACACTACACATAATGTGTTGATTGGTCATTGGGTTGTGAAAATCCGTCGACAAGTTTGGTGTTTTCCTAATTCTGGTGTCGATACCAAGGACCGACCCACCTTAAGGTGTATGCATGCATGACTTAAAAATAAAGGGTGGTATAGCTCTATCCTAAATTTGCTAAGATTTGGCTTACTAGACGCAAGGTTTCCGAGCGGACTATTCGAGTGAGAAGGCTACGCGGCCACCAGTTGGACCGGATGCTCCACGCAAAACGTCAACTCTCTTAAATTTGGGTATTTGAAAGAAATTTGCGGGTGCACGAAGCACACCTCGCGTGTTGTGTGTGATAGTGTGAATTTTCCGTAAGGGAAGAAATATGAGCGGAATGTCAATTTAAGGAAAGCAGGAAAGAGTGTAGCAAATAGAAGCAGTTACAAATATAAAAGCAATTGAAAACACAAAAATAAATACAAGAAAATAAAGCAAAAAATAGTAAACTTGAGTTTGTTACGGTCAAAAACCTGATTATCCACAGCGGAGTCGCCATGTCGCGCCCATTTTCGACCGGACCGCAACGTGATTCCTGAATCTGATCACCGTCTTTAAAGAGTCGCCACCTAATTATAATAGTGAACTAGGACACTTTTTAAATAGCATAAAATGCTACAAATGATCTCCATTTACTGGTCTGCGAAACTTATCAGATTCTGGGTAAGGGTTCTCTATTATCCTAAAGGGAAGGGATTAGGCATCCTTTAAGATCCGCTAACATGCGGTTATCCGGTCAAACTTAGGCTTAATATTTACGCTAAGAAATGCATGCTTTTATAAATGTTAAGTAAAAGATGTTGCAAGTATTTAATAACAAAAAGATAGCATTCTTGACAACATAAAAGAGTTGTAAGACTTGTTTATAAAAATACATATATATAAAAAAATATGCATTTTTTTTTATAAAATACTTATGTTTTTTGGCAAAAAAGTAAAAAGAAAATTTTTTATTTATATAATAGAAACGATTTTTGTGTTTTTTTATTTTTTTAATTTTAGGTAAAAAGTAAAATTTTTTTTTATTAATCATACAAATAAAAATGTGACCAAATTGTTTTGAAAGCTTAGACATGTATAACGAGCCTAAAATAATCTAGCGTTGGGTTTCCGATTTTAGAACTACCCCTTTTTTAATTGTTAATCTAAGCCTAACTATTCTAAGCATTTCAATAATTATACAGGGTTACATAATAAAATAACAAGACGACAAATAAAGAAGACAAAATTTAAAGAATTAAAGCGACTAAAGCGAATGACGATGTCATCCCGCCCTATTTTGTTTAGGAATTCCGAAACAGAAAGATGCAACGTGTTGGACGCGGGTCTTCACTTGACAAAGTTATGATGAGTTTCGTAACGAGACTCTTCGTTTCTCCCGATGTATTTCATGTAAATCAAAGAAAGAAAAGGATTAGAAGATATCCCAAACCTTATCAAATAATAAATGGACATTGATACAAAATTTAAACATACATAAATCAGTTTTATATTTGACTGTTCACATGGCACGCAAGCCCACAACAACGACCTCAATTGCACATAGAGTAAAGAAGATATAGAACATGCCCAAAGACACAGATTTTCAGATTTTTAAGGTAGACACAAGTCAGCCCAATATACTTGACAAACCCAATTAACAAGCATGTTTATTTAGTCACGTAGACACTAAGATAGATAGAAAATGAAGGAAGGGCTGATATACACGAAAAAATCAGAATATATATGATATATTCGGAGATGTACCAAGTATATAGCCTTACTATATACCCCTAATCAGTAGCTTAAACCAAGTTAAATATTTAGCTCTGTCTAAACCAGAAACAGAAGGCAAACAAGCTCAGAAATCAGTACAAATATTTAGATCAGACTTTAGGCTACAGTTATGTGCTCGATATGTTTAAGTATACTGGTATAAAAACAACATATAGTATGTATATATTTAGGCTACAATTATGTGCTCGATATGTTAAGTATATTGGTATAAAAACAACTTATAGGATGTATATACTAACGTTTACACTTAGACATGATAGATGCAATATCCAAACTATCCTAAAGATCCTATTTTCAAATAAATGGGCCTATATCATATCAACATTCAGATCTAACCAGACAAGATATACTGATAATTTTGAGTTTCTAAGGACCCTGATATTCATTAATTTAGACTAAATGCAGATAGATCACTTAACCACGTCTAAATCATAAAACATGGACCTAATGTAACTACATATGACATTAAAACATATTTACACAGTTTTGATATAGAAATGCACATATGAGCATGATAAGGATCAACATTCATAACATATAACTAGTTAAACATTCTAAACGGTCAATAGAGATCTTAGGATGACATGCAGGGCTTATACAGATTCAACATGTGATTAAAGGCCTCAAGATATCAGTGGTAATATTAGATTGACTCATTAATGCATACCAAAACAACACAGTCCTTTTCTGAATGTTTTGTTAACTAATAGGTTGGTTCTAACCATGTACATCGACATAGAATATGCTAAGTTACCACAAGCCACCTAACAAACCTGAAATGCACATATATGACACCTTAAACAGCTGGTACATAATTAGCTATTTTATAACTAACAAGATAGGGATTAGGAAAAGTGAACTATATAAAAACATACATGAATTTCAATGGGTTTCCTAAGACAATACGGAGGATCTCCTTAAACTTAAACACACCCACAACAGTAGATAGTAAAAAATGAGGCCACATAAATATTCCAAACTAAACAATGATCAACCTAGTTATGAATTTTATCACTTTAAAACATGCATATAAGGCAAATATGACCTTAGAATGATATTGTAACATTCGTGCTCAAAGTCAACAATAAAAATAGTCATTCATTATGCTTGAACCATGGTTTAAACGAATATAAATGGCATATAACCTGACTAATCATGCTTAATAACAACTTAATAGACCAACAATCCATTCAAACATGTTAACATTCAACCCAGTTGAAATTGAAGTAACAAGTGAGTAACAACTTGATAACTACGCCTAATGACTCAAAGTAGTCATAATGTAGTCAACATACATAACCGTTAACCTAACGGGCTCAAAGAACACTTAACATTCATTTGAACACACTTCAAACGAAACTAAACAGATCTAAATAATAGCTAAATTAAGATAAAACATTCAAACACATAATCAAATCAGGCCGATCACATGATGCAAATTAAACAGCAAAACTTTAAGGGAAGTAGGTTTACCTTCTCCGGGTAGCGAACCGAGGCGTGCTTCGACTCGTCGATTCTGCTCGGAGGTATTTTTATGCTATGAGATTTAAAAGGGGCAAGAGTTTAAGGATTTTGTGGCTTTTCGATTCGAACTGAGAGTAAAACAAAGGTTTTCTTTCCTGGTTTTCCCACGGTTTTAAAGTTATGAGACATGGGTCTTTGTTCTTGTTTTTTTTTAAGTAGAACCCAGTATTTCCTTTTGGCTTTTCAAGTAGTAAGATCAGGGTTTTTGTTCTTGGTTTTGGAAACCGAAAAATCGATCTTTAACACAACCCAAAGGGGTTGTATTTATACTGAATTTAGAATCTCAATCCTTTCTTCAAACGATTGGAAATTTGAATTAAAGGGAACAAATCTGAAACCGGATGGGAAATGTGAGGTACTGTTGAGGGCTATCCTAGGCGTATGGCTCGAGTTACAGGAGTGCAACAAAGAACGAAAGGCATGGGTAAAGTTGATTGGGTAAATGGGTGCGACAATGCGGATTTTCGGGTGTACAGACGAAGTGATGCGTCTTAAGCATGGGTAATGTCAGGGTGACGGGTTTTGATGGGCTGAGGGTGTCGGACAGGTGGTCCGTTGGGTGTGGTGGCGATTATCCGGTAGTTTGAGAGATTGTCGGCGGTCGCTGGTACTGGCAGAGGGTCCCGGTTTGATTTGGACGATGGAGAGTGTTCTGGTTTAATTGGGGAATTGAGGGTGTGGGCCGGGGTTAAGGAATATTTGGGCTGGGAATGTTTGGGTGTTGGGCTGCTGGTTGTTTAATGTAGGGAGTGGGAATTGGGTAGAAAAAATAAGGTTGAGGATTTAATAGGTAATCAGTCCAATTCTTCCAATTAATTAAAATATGCATCCTTGTCCTAATTAATTTCAAAAGTGCACACACACATAAATTACGGAACAAAAGATTTAATATATATATATATATATTTAATTTAAATAAAATATAATATTCATACGAAAATGATTAATTTGGTAATTGGTGAAAATATTAAGAGAAAATCAATCACCAATGAAGATGCCGAAATATTTAAAATTATTATTATTATTTTGAGAATTTTCGGGACTCAGAAGCATAGTAAAATTAATTGAAGATAAAAGGACGACCTGAATGAAATGTTCAGTAAAGAGGGGACAAAATTGGGTGTCAACAACTTGTCCCTCTTTGACTGAAGACGATGAAAGAGTTTTCGGACAAAGACGTTGACTTATAGCCAATTTTGTACTGATTTCCAAAGATTAGGAAATTCATGGGTAAACGGAGTTTTCAAGAAGAAAATGGAATTTCTTATGCTAGGAATTTAACCGCAAAGCTGATGCAGATTCACAATTTTGTCCCAGTGTCAGATAATGATGACACTGGGTTATGGTGACGTTTGGAAAATTAAAGGAAAGGCTAACGCAGATTCAAAATTTTGTCCTAGTGTCGAATTATGATGACACTGGGTTGCTGTGATGCTAGAAAATCAAAGATGGTGCGGACGCGGATTCAAAATTTGTCCCAGTGTCGTATTATGATGACACTGGGTTGTTGTGATGCCAAAATTAAAGACGGGGCTGACGCCGATTCAAAAATTTTGTCCTAGTGTCGGATCTTATCAAGTGAAGGATCTTCTGTCGGAAATGGTGACAGGTTTGTCTCTAGTCTTCTAGTCTTCTTCCCTTGTGATTAGTACCTAGGAAAATTCCTGGCGCTTACTTAGGAATGTCCATAATTCCAATTATAGCACAACCTAAGACTATATCTTTTGGGCCATGGTTTACAATAGTCCAATCTTTAAACATGAAGATAAGTGATCCAATTTATGATTTTAGAGTGTAAGGAATATAAGTTTTTAATGAAAATACTTCATATTCCTAACCTTGCTTTATTCACTTTTATTTTGAAATTATCTAAGCACATTATGGACAAGGAAGGAATATTAACTTAGACCTTTTGGATTCTGGCCCACGTCAGTCCCTTTGTTGGACCGAGTGCCCATATCCTCCTTACCATTCTTTGGATCCTTTGTCTGGGACAGATGTAGACCTTCTGCTACAAGATAGAACATCATCTTTAGCTTTCTCCTTTTATCCCAGTTGATATCCTCCACCTATCGTGGGCGCTTGTTTCCACCACTCTTGGGAGCAGTGACCGCAACTCTTCCTTGATCCTTAGTCGTACCAGCATGACTATCAGTAGTATCTTGAAGCTCATCATCAGATCCAAAGATCCCACCCTTGACAGAGATACATTTTTAACTGTCGTCAAAGAGAGACCTAAAACTAGGACCAGATTTGAAACCACGGTTGTTGACAGGGATAGTTTTTGAACTGTTAACAGAACTGTCAACATAACTAGGTTCAAAAAGAAAACCACAGCCAGATTTAGGACAATATCTGCTAGCAAACATCTTTCGAGCACTAATACAAATCTTGTCTTAAGCTTGTTGGAAAACAATGGATGTACGAAAATAGTAAACAACTATTACAAGTGCTTTGAAAGGGTAAACAGTAAGGTTACAAAAATAACAAACTTGTAGCCAACAAGAATTATGGCCACAACAGGCGCTTGAGTTCTTGAATCCATCTTGAATCTTTGTTCCAATTGCAACAAGCTCTTTGATCTTGATAACCTGAAACCAAGAGACACTAAATCTGATATTGTTACAATGGCACTGCTGAGTTGAGTGATATTCACTGTCTTTAAGACAAAATTGTCCTGTATATATCCTTTTACGTTAATGGGCATATTATCTCCCAAGATAAAACAACATCAAACAAATGAGCAAAGGAAACTCAAGTATTTCTCAAGAAGAAGTGAATGAAAAAATGCTTAGAGAAGAAGATGTTCAGAAAATTTGATTGTGGTGTGAGAGTTGTACTTCAAGTATGGTGGACTGGTGTCTCTCCAATTGACCCAAATGCCTCAATATATAGTAGTGTAAGAGTATCTCTTTAAGTCACCAACTAATGGTCATTTAAGTGCCATGTAATGGTCACTTAATTCACTATGTAATGCAACCAAATAATGGATGTTTATGGAGGAAAACTGACATTTTAATGCTCCAAAACGTCCCATAATCAGTCAAACTTTTAGACTTCTGTCACACAGACACTGCTTGGACAGCGCAGCGGCTCGGCTCGGAGGCGCCGCGGCTCCGCGAATCCAATAGGCCAAAGGACTGACCAGCGCTGCGGCTCATACCTTGTGGCGCCGCGGCCCTGGTGGTGTGGCGCGGCGCCCCGGCCCTGCGGTGGCGTCGCGACCCTTCTTTTTCCGACCCGTTTCAATCTTACACTTCTTCCTTCATTTACTAATATGGAACATTCATCATTTAGCCAAAGATCGTTCATCATTCTATGTCTCAAACATTTTACTTACGTACCAATATCTATTTCACTAATGAAATTTACGATACTTGGCTCTACGAGTGCACGTGTGTGGAAACAGTGTTTCCGACGTGCGGGATCCCAATTGTTCGAGTCATAAATAATGGGATAAAACTTAATTCCACATTAGTAAATTTCCAACCTATATTATAGTTAGCCCCCACATTAGGAGTCTATCTTTAGTGTATAGCTTGTCCTGAATAACAACATATCATATGAAAATTCACTTTGGAGCACCATCCTATTACATATCTATTTTCTCTAAGGAACTTTAGGATATTGGATTCTGAGTTTAAGATGCATGTCTTTTAGAGATAATTCTTTCATTTGTATTACGTGATCATGATCATATCCTTCTTCAAAGAGAGCTTTGGCCTTCAAGACTTTTTACAGCATCCAAGATGCTTGTTGTGGCATTATATCCCGGGCAGGTTGCCTTTTAGTAGCATAGTAGATATAGACCCACTATATTCATAGTTTGTCCTTCTTATGCAAATACTCCAAAGCATTTTATATATTGCAGTTTTATTCCATGTCTGCATATGCAATATGTTCAAGCTACTTATAATTTTTGGAAGGCATAACTGCTTCCAAGTTCAAGATTTTCTTTGATAAAGTGTGACCACCAGTCCATAAGTAAGTTCCGCACAAAGCTTCAAACTTTTTGATCATTTTCTTGGGAAATATGGAAGCCTGAGCCCAGAAAGTTTGGATGCAGAAAATTGTTTTGATAAGCTGCAACCTCCCTGCTTAGGAGAAGAACTTAGATGTCCATTGATGAATTTTTCCCATTATCTTGTCAATAAGGGGTTGGAATTGTATGATGGAGATCCTCTTATAAATGAGAGGTACTTCAAGGTATCTGAAAGGTAATTGCCTTTTTGTGAAATAAAGTTTCTCCAGAATAAGGCTCTGAGTGACCATGTCAACAACAACATACCCAGTGAAATCTCACAACGTGAGGTCTGGAGAGGGTAAAATATACGCAGACCTTACATCTACCTTGGTAGATAGAGCGGCTGTTTCCGGAAGACCCTCTGAGTGACCATGTCAACACCACCAAAATACATAAAGTTGTTGACTGTATGTGAAATCAAGCCTTGGGTAGCAAAGAATGTCAAGAAACAATTATAAAGCTTTGAGACAGCGATAACATCACCTCTACAAAATAATAGTTGATCATTATTTGAACTTTCCTTATGACTTACCATATCAATGGCAACTATTATCTTCATCTTTCGAAGGATTATTTTGAAAACCTATGTCGCTTTCAATTTTATAGTTACCATGATGGCATCCAAGGATGTGGCCTAGTAGTAAATGAAGTGGTAGAGTATCATGAGGTCTCAGGTTCAATTTTCAGCAGAGATAAAAATACTAAGTGATTTTTTCCTGAAGGCGTTTGCGTCGGGTTCGTACACGCATCGGAATTTGAAAATTTATGTTTTCAAACCCGACATGACGGTCAAACTGAAGTATAAATATGTAATGTAAAATAAAACACAAAGAAAATGTAATACTTCAAACGAGACTTACATTTTGAAGCAATCCGCAATCCAAGCTGTTGAAACTTGATGCTTTGTGTAGTCCGGAGTGCACACTCAAATATCCCTTGATTTGCAAGTTCTAAGTTCTTAGAACTTTGATGTAATTTTCTATCTTTAGAAATGTTAGGGATTTCTGCAGAGTTTTAGAAGAAATTTACCTCTCTTAGGTTTGGTGTATAGAAAGTGGGAAGGGAAGCCTCCTATTTATAATAGAAAATAAGAGCTTTAGGGTTTTCATGGGCCAGGCCCAGTGAAACTGACTGGTCGAATTGACCGCCGAACACGCGTCGCACCGCGTTCCATGAGTGGCACCGCGATCGCCGCATCGCAGCCGCACCGCGTCCAATCAAGGCACCGCGGTCCTGTCCCATTTTCTGACCCTTTTCTCATTTCTAATATCTCGGTTATCAACCGAACAATCTCTTTCTAATTACATCCTTCAATCAACAGAACATTTGACTTAGTGTTTACCCTTCAGGCCTCTACATATTGACACTAATATCATTAGGATCTTCACGAAACTCCTAGACTGCGCCGGTAGACGAACATCAATATGTAAATTTTAGCTACACAAAGAACGTGAACTGAACCTCTATGTGGGAAGATACAATCCTTTCATTCACGACACACTCAATCAAGCTTAGGATTTATCAAGAGTCTATCCAAATGGCTTGATCATAATAACTCATCTATATTAGTTGACAACAGGACCATATCAAGGACATGTCCACTGCGTTGGCCAACGACTTAGTTAACCTAATATCTTATGAGAATCTTAGTGTTCTCTCGAATATGTATTCGAGGAATGAATCCTAATCTTGGCTCAACTACCACCTTCGATCCACTTCGTAACATACCAAAACAAGTTGCGTCTCAACCTATAAGGTATTTGAGCTTAGGACAGGATCAAAGTAAATTACTCCGTGGAGAAGGTGCGTATCGACCTCAAGTCTAAGGACTTCTATCTCCCACACACCGATGACACTTTAGACATACAACAAACAGTGCATCAGTAGGGTATACCACCTAGCTAAGTTTGACTCCAAAAGTGATAAGGGAATTTTTGTAGGTTATTCCCAAAATAGTCATGCTTACCGAGTGTATAATCTTCGAACCAAATCCATACAAGAATTTGTTAACATTGTTTTTTATCATTATTCTGACCTTATAGGAAAT
Source organism: Przewalskia tangutica (assembly GCA_029844215.1). Lineage (NCBI taxonomy): Eukaryota > Viridiplantae > Streptophyta > Magnoliopsida > Solanales > Solanaceae > Przewalskia > Przewalskia tangutica. The sequence goes on along the minus strand of CM056739.1, from coordinate 9,073,029 downwards.
AAATCTGAAAACAATGTTATAATAACTGTGGAAGAAGCGCAAGATGCAGGAAATTCAGATGTTGCCCCAAATGTCACGACATCTGCAGCAACACCTGAAGTAGAACCAGAGAACACTGCAGTTTCGGATGAGGAAACAGAAGCTGAAATTCACGACCCAGTACGTCGGGATCCCTCATCCAGGATCAAGAAGAATCATCCAACTGGCCAAGTAATAGGAGAAGTGCATGAAGGAATGAGAACGAGACGGAAAGAGCCTCGGAATTATCGCGATATGGTGAGATATGTGTGCATGTCAACCATATATCATAAGGTAAGTCTTTCTTGTTATGTATCTACTTTGGAACCAAAAAATGTCAATGAGGCACTATAAGATAACTGTTGGATACAAGCTATGCAAGAAGAACTAGAACAGTTCACCAGAAATGAAGTATGGAATTTAGTTCCACGTCCAAATGATACTAATATAATTGGAACTAAATGGATTTTCAAAAACAAATCAAATAAATCTGGAACTGTTGTAAGAAATAAGGCAAGACTAGTTGTTCAGTGATACACACAGGTGGAAGGAATTGACTATGATGAAACATTTGCTCCTGTTGCCAGAATTGAGTCAATTAGATTGTTGCTTTCTATAGCTTGTTGCCTAAAGATAACACTCCATCAAACAGATGTTAAAGGTGTCTTCTTGAATGGATATCTTGATAAGAAGGTGTATGTTGAACAACCGAAATGATTCAAAGATCCATATCATCCACACTTTGTATACAAGATGAAAAAGGCCTTGTATGGTTTGAAGCAAGCTCCACGTGCATGGTATGGTCGCTTAACTCAGTTTCTTATCGAATTTGATTTTAAACGTGGTGAGGCTGACATTACTTTGTTTATAAAACACCACGGAGTAGATATGGTAATTGCTCAAATCTATGTAGATGACATATTCTTTGGCTCGACTTCATAGTCTCATCTTGATACATTTGTCGAAGCTATGTCATCCACATTTGAGATGAGCATGATAGGGGAATTAACCTTTTTCTTAGGCTTGCAGATAAAGCAAAATGAAGATGGAATCTTCATCTCCCAAAGCAAGTACGCAAGGAACTTGGTTAAGAAGTTTGGATTGGAGAATGCTAAACAAATAAGGACTCCATTGGGATCATCACAAAAGATAAGCAAAGATGATGTTGGTGAAAATGTTGACCCAACATTGTATCGGTCTATGATAGATAGTCTTCTATCTCACTGCTAGTCATCCTGATATAATGTTTAGTGTGTGTTTATGTGCTCGATTCCAAGCCTGTCCAAAAAATTCCCACTTGAATGCTGTAAAATGTGTCATCAGATATGTTGTCGGCACTTGTGAGTTGGCAATTTGGTATTCAAAGGATACTAATCCTAATCTAATAGGATATAGTGACTCTGATTGGACTGGTAATGTGGATGACAGAAAGAGTATAAGTGGAGGATGTTTTTACCTTGTCAATAATTTAGTTTCTTGGTATAGTCGCAAATAAAACTGTGTGTCACTCTCAACTGTTGAATCTGAATATGTAGCAGTTGGGAGTTGTTGTTCTCAATTAATATGGTTAAGACACATGTTAAACGACTATGTTTTTTCAAACAATATCGTGGTTTTGTATTGTGATAACATGAGTGCCATTAATATTTCAAAAAATCCAGTTCAGCACTCTCGTACAAAATACATAGATATTAGACATCATTTTTTGAGGGATTTAGTTGAAAAACAACTAGTTCAAATTGATTATGTTGATACTCTCCATCAACTAGCTGATATCTTTACAAAAGTATTGGATCATGAGAGATTTTCCAATTTGAAAACTTCTCTTGGTCTCGGTTCTCTCTGATTTCGGCACTGTTAGGCGAATGTCGTTTGAAATGTTACTAACATTTCGGGTGACATTTACCATTGTAATATCAGAATTTGATTTTCAGTATATTTTAATGGCTGATTTTTTTTCACACAGGCGTCTTTTTAAATAAGAACATGGTTTTAATATGATACCGTTCTCTGCGATGGTATTATCATAAAAAAAGGAGTATCAAAAATAAGGCAAAGCCTTTGTTCAAGTCTCGGCAACTGTAAAAATTGGGCAAAGCCCTTGATAGTTGATACCGTTCCTATTCTATAGGAGTATTAAAGTGCTTAATCAAAGTATTCTTGTATTTTTGGCACGAAAATTATTTTGTATGTGTTTTGTGATTAGATCTAGGACTCAATGGGAAAATGTTACATTGGTCTGAAGATTAAACTCACAAAATCATGTATGAAACGTGTCTTGATTTGTTGCCGATAGAAATGTGTTCGTAAAAAATAATGATACCTGTGTTGTCCAAAATGTTGCCAACATTACTGTTGACATTCTTAGATTATGATATTTTTGGGATACAGTGTGTAGCTGTTTTTTGAAAATTCAGTTATTTTTTTCCTGTAGATGTGCCGCTGTTATTTTTTTTAAAAAAAATACTTTTGTTGATAATTATAGTCTTGATGTCTATCATCTTATCTCTAAAATTTAGGAACAAGTATTGGAATAGAATTCAAATTCCTAAATTCAGGGAACAAAAATTATTTTGCCAAGTGTATAAATGTATATTCATTTGTTAATTTGTCTAGTCCAAGTTTTTCCGTCCAAAAACAAAAAAACAATCATCAATTTTTTTGGGGAAACCACCATCTCGGTTTTTAAAGAAACCGATGGAGTCATTTGATAAGTCTCAAAGCACCCAATACACTCCACTTTCCCAAATTCTCAAAAACCCTAATATCAATCCTCCTTCATTTTCATCACCTTTCTCACCGATGGATACATCTTCAATGTCACCAAAAATGTCTTCCAACATTTCAGAACCAACCCCTATGAGTACGAGTCCATCTCAATACAAAGATATTATAGTGAGTGAGTTTCAAGAACCACTCGATACTGCATATCCAGGAGAGACCAACAACCCGATTGATCTAGACAACACACTTGATGTCACTGAATTGCCAAAAAGGGAAGGAACATCAAAATTTCCCACTCAGAGGTCCACTCGACAATTTGAAAGAGATTTCCGCGGTACTGAATCAGTGGCAAAACAACCGAAGGTCGATCCCACTACCTCAGCCATTTCGAGCAGTGATTGGACTGATTCCGACTTAAATTGGAGCAACGACAATGATGCTGAGAGGACTCCTTCCGTCGAAATACAATCAGAAGCTCCAGCGTCACCGTCATACACAAATCTCTTTGTGCCTAACACTATGAATTCAAGTGAAGAGCAGGAAATCTCATATGATACATCATTGAAGAGATTTTGCCCCAGAAAAGTAGTGAAAAAACTAGTGATTGAAGAACCCTCAGAAGACACACCAAATGTTGTCAAAAATGTCAGAACATCTCATGTGACATCACATCCTGTGACTAAAGAGTCAAGTTCTCCAACCTCATCGAGCAAAAACTGCAACAGAATCAAAGTATGAGGTAAGTCCTTTCTCGGACAAATTTCTGACCCAAGAAAATCTGTAAACTGGTCATGGTACAAAGATAGGATAATAAGAGCTGAAAAGGTTGTGGACATCGCATCATGTACGGTATGGCTTGATGGATTTCTTCACCAAAAGAAATCTACTAGGCTTTGTTAATAACAAATGTCCATATGTTGAAGAGATTGTAAGGGTGTTTTATGCAAACCTAGAAACTAAAATGGGGAAAATCAAGTCAAAGAAATTTGGCCAGATTTATCTTTATAACAAGGTTTACAGCTTCACACCTACCATAATAAACCAGTGTATGGGTCTGAGTGAAGGATGGGAGGATAAAGAAGAGAAAGATGTTATAAACAACAAGGATGAAGTGATAAACTATATCACTGGTGGTATGTTGAGGAAATGGGTCACGAGAGTTCCAGCATCAAAGCTTACAACATTGTTTGCAATTGTACACAAGATACTTATATATAATTGGCTCCCCTCGTTGAACGAGTCGATTGTTACAATAGAGCAAGCAATCTTGTTGTATAAGATAGGAAAAGGGCTAAAGGTTGATTCGGGAAAAACAATCTTCCAACAGGTTATAAACCTAGCCGAAAAAGACTCAAGCTTGATCCTACCTTTCCCCTCCTTGATTTTTAAAGTTCTCACATCTCAAGGGTTCAAACCACCAAGAAAAGATATGCTAAGAAAAGAACCTGAGGTGTATGTTATCAATAAAAAAGTCCTGATGAGCCTCAATAGAGTAATTGATCTTTCCTGAAAACTGGAAGACAGTAGTAAAGAAAATGTTGACAAAAATGTTCCCAATATTTTTGGCAACACTGAATCAGGACAACCTCCTATGACAACTGATTGAATTGTGAGACAAATTGTTAAAATCAATGAACAACTATTTGAAATTGACAATGCGAGACTAGCTGTGATCCAAGTCAGGGATCATTTTTTGTTTTTGCTTTCTTCCCAAAAAGGGGAAGATGATGATGGAGCTGAACAAAAGAAAGAAGGAGAAGAAGCATGGGGAGCTAAAGCTGGACAGACTGAAGAAGCAGAAAGTAGCAAAGCAGCTACACGAAAAAGACGTTCTCATCGAAGACCTGGAGCTGGTGCAGGGGGAGCAAGGCAGTGAAGTTGGAAGAAGTATAAAGAGGTTGAAATCTACTACTTCTATCGAACTTCTGTTGAGACTGCTTGCCGAAGATGTGCTGATGCTGAGAAGCTAATGTTGTGATGATGAGATGCTATTTCCTGTGAAGAAGATGCTTGCTGAAATGTGGTTTCTGGAAATGTGCCCAGAAAAAATTTGATGTGTGTGATGGGATAATGTTTTCATAGTTTGAATTGTAATTACATTAATCTGTTTTATTTTACTTGGATGATGATTCGTGTTAATTATATAAGATGACATATCTGTGGATATTGAATATATTATTTGTATGCCGATTTCAGGTTGAGGGGGAGCATTTGTGAAAATTTGTCATTGTTAGATCACTTATACTTAATTGTTTGAGTTTTGTGAAGAAAGACAAAAAGGGAGAGAATGTTAATTTTAGGATTGGTGTTATGACATTTTTCTTAACGTATCGTTTTCCAGAAAATGTCAGAACAAATGTCTTAACATTTGGGCTGATATTCTGATAAACAATTTTGCCTATCTTCTCAGACAGTTTTTTTTTCAGGAAATTGTGATCTTTGTGTCATATGGAAATTTGACTTAGCAAGGAGTCTTCAAAGCAGATTAGAATCGATGAAGACCAAGTCCAAGAGGTTGCATAACTTGAGGAGCAAGACATGGAAGAAACAATCCACACAGTTGGAGATTTTTCAGCCTTAAGCTACTGCCCACGTGCTCCATATTTGGCTCAACCTCCACAACCGATTGAGGAGTCTTTCAAAAAGGAACTCTCTACTATAAATAGAGAAGTCACTTCAATGATTCTATATTCAGAAAATTACAAGAGAAAAGATTGAGAGAGCTCTCCAGATTTTAAGATAGAAAATTGGATCAACAAGTGTTGTCTGTATTTGTGACGATATTCTGTACGACATTACTAGTGCTGCCTAGATTCTAGATTTGTTCTTTCATTGAAGCAATTGTAATGAGGTGTTGATCACTTCTATTTAGATAGATTTTTCAGGCATAAGTCATCTGCGACTTAACCTTTTTTTCCTTTTGTATCAACTTGCAATATTGTAAGAATTTTTTTTTATTCAATTGTATATTCATATATACAATACATTTGGTCATTGACCATCATGAGTTATATTAATAAATATCCTATGAAAATTAAACCTTTATATTCTTTATTTTATTCCGCTGCATTTTAAACTCTTTGAAAGGTTTGTCTTAAGTTTTTATCTTAGTGTCGCCACTTGTGTAGACATTTCTGCTGACATTCGACACTGGTTCTGCATACTGGTTAAGTATATTTTGCTGTTTGTTTTTAATTAATCCATAGTATAACTACCGGGACCCAACACAAGGAATTTGATGATATCGATAACAATCATGTTGGGATTGACATAAATGGATTGAAGTCTGGAGCAGCTCATAGCTGGTTATTTTGATGGTTCTGGCGTGTTTCATAACTTGACTCTAATTAGTGGCCAGCCAATGCAAGTTTGGGTTGATTATGATGGCAGCACTAGGAAAATTAATGTAGCAGTAGCTCCATTACATGTGGGAAAACCAGTTAGGCCACTTTTGGCTTTGAACTATGATCTTTAACCAATTCTTGATCAGACTATGTATGTTGGTTTTTCATCATCAACTTGTTCAGTCCCAACACATATTATATCTTGGGATGGAGCTTCAAGACAAATGGGAAAGCTCAAGAACTTTCCCAACTTCCTAATCTTCCTCGTTTTGGGCGCAAATGGACATCAAGATTTGTAACGATTGGTTTGCCGTTAATCTCTTTGGTTTCACTTGTTGTAGCGACCTCAGCGGTGGTATATTATGTAAGAAGGAAGAATTTGTTGGAAATTTTTTACACGTGAAATAAAATTAATCTTATTAATTATGACTCGAACAATTGGGGCTCCGCACGTCGGAAACGTCGTTTCCCCACACATGCACGCGTTGTACCAATGATCGTAAATTTCTTTAGTGGAATATATATTGGTACGTATACAAAACGTTAGAGACATAATGTGATAGATGGTTATCGACAGAGTAACAATGGTTTCATGTTGGTAAATGAAGGATGAAATGTACGATGTGTAAAAGATGAAACGAATCAGAAATCGCCGCGGAGCCGTGAAGGGCCGCGGCGCGACCCAGTTTGGGCAGCGGCGCCTCCTCCCAAGGGTCGCGGCGTCGAATGAGAATATTCACTAGAAGTCATTGGGCGTAAAGCGCGCGAGCCCTCCCGGCGTCACGCGCGCTCACTAGTGAGACCGTTAGGAGACGTTTTGTAATTGATTCTTGGGCTGACTTTGGAGTATTAATCCTCCATTATTTGGCTCATGAATTCAGTCATTATTTGGCTCAATTGTAACCTCAAATTAAAGATCATTGCATGGCATTGAAGGCCATTACTTGTCCATTTGAGAAGACATATTGATCACACTATAAATTGAGGCATTTGGCTCAATTCAATATATACTCTATACTTGTATGATTTCAGAAATATCTTCTTCTCTTGCAATTTTCATACACTCAAAGATTCTTCTTTTCTTGCGAACACTTGAGTCTACTTTGTTCATTGGTTTGATTGTTGTTTTATCTTGGGAGATAAGTTGTCAACACACCGTTAAAGAATTATACGGGGCAATATTATTTTAAGGAAAGATTGAAAATTAATCGACTCAGCAAGCCATTTTCTTTGTTCTATTTCCAGATTCCTAAGCCATTTTCTCTCTTATGTGTCTCTATAGATGAACAACGAATGATTTTACGAAATCGGGCACGAAATTCGGGTCGTATAGAGATGCATTCGGTTGGTGTTGGTAGGGTCCGTCTTCGTACTCGTACGATATTGCTGCCATTGTTGATGTTTGATTAGAATTTCGAGGGTGTTAAAGGCGACAAGAATCACATATTGGATTCGCAGTCGGTAACCATGAGAGGTTTATCAGTGAGAATGAAGAACAAAGGAATGCGAACTGAACAGAGAAAATGGAGAAGACGAGAAGGAGAGAGAATTGTGTCGGTTGGATTAATTTTGGAAAAAATGAATAATCTTTTTCCTCTGTATTACTTTCACTATATGCACTAAACACTTTCAATAGCACAACCTTACACTTTGGCCCACACATCTATACACTGTGACCTCCTCAACTTCCATTAATACAACTAACCACCCATAACTAATTTAATGAGTTAAACTAGACTAGTGCAAGTTAATCTTCTACTATGCACCTCATGGCACTTTGGTGCACATGTCTAATACTTCTACACCCCCCCTCAAGCTAGGAGTGATGAAGATATTCTTCATTCCAAGCTTGGACATCAAGAACTGATGTTGTCCTCGGCTGACTGCCTTGGTAAACAAATATGTTGGTTGCTCAGCCGAAGGTATGTACTTCGTCTGAATGAGGCCAAGCATGATCTTTTCCCGAATGAAGTGACAGTCGATGTAGATGTGTTTAGTTCTCTCGTGAAAAACTGGATTAGTTGCAATAAGGATCGTTGAATGGCTATCAGTATGAACTGGTACAGGTAAGTCGATGGACACCCCAAGTTCTTTGCATGCACTTCAAGCCAAACCACTCGCGATGACGCCAATGCCCGATACTCAGCTTCGGCAGAACTTCTGGATACAGTAACCTGCTTCTTAGATTTCCATACAATAGGAGAAGTCCCAAATAGGACCAAATATCCAGTAACAGATTTCCTGCTGTTGGGGCATGATCCCCAATCACACGTAACACCCGCACTTGATGAACTGCATCGCTCAATAGATTCCCAACCGGGGCATTTTTGATGTATTGACAATCCTCGATCCGCCAAGATGAGATCGCGGGAGCTGCATGAACTGACTAAGGCACTGCACCGGATAAGCAATATCTGGTCTGGTATTTGTGAGATACAACAGCCTGCCAATAAGTCGTCGATAGATACCAGGATCCAGGAGTAGAGGATCCTTCTTCAGTTGATCAGCTTCTTCTGAATTGGTGGATGCAGCAGTGTGTTGATCAAACTCTGCAGTCGTCAGTTTCTGATGCATCTCCATAGGAGAAGGAGATGGCTTGGCTCCTGCTAAGCCTATATCAGAAATCAATTCAAGTGCATATTTCCTCTGATGCATAGAAATCCCCTGTTCACTTCTGGCAAATTCAATGCCAAGAAAATACCGAAGCTCACCAAGATCCTTTATTTTGAAGGCTGATTGTAGAACCTCCTTTGTTGACTGAAGTAATGCTCTATCGTTCCCTATTAGTAGAAGATCATCGACATAGACCAAAATAATTACAATCTTCCCATTCTGCTGCTTGGTAAAGAGAGAGTAATCCCTGCGACTCTGCGTTAAACCAGAATCGACTAACGCTGAAGATAACTTGATATTCCACTGTCTCGATGCCTGCTTCAATCCATACAATGATTTCAGTAGCTTACAGATTTTACCAGCTGCAGTGGTTGATTGAAAACCTTCAGGAAGTTACATATAAACTTCTTCAAATAAATCACCTTGGAGGAAGGCATTGTAAACATCCATCTGATGTATGATCCACTGCTTAGCTGCTGCAATGGATATGACAGCTCTCACTGTTGCCATTTTCACAACAGGTGAGAATGTTTCTTGATAATCAAGACCTTCTTTTTGGTTGTATCCTTTCGCAACTAGCCTTGCTTTAAATCTTTCAATCTCACCAGTTGCTTTGTATTTGATTTTGTATACCCACTTACATCCAATGGCTTTCTTCCCCTTAGGTAATGACACTAGCTCCCAGGTTTTATTCTCCTCTAGTGCCTGAACTTCAGCTTTCATGGCCTCAACCCATTTCACATCCTTGGCAGCCTCATTATAACTGCAAGGTTCTATGGCAATGGAGGACTTGGCTATGAATACCTGATATCTGGAAGAAAGCCCTGAGTAGGTTAAACCTGCAGAGATAGAATATAAGAAATTAGATGACCCCTCTTTTGTGATGTAATCTTTATGCCAGATAGGAGGCATGTTGGCCCTTGCTGATCTTCTTAGATCAGGGCTATCACCATGTATGACTGACTCAGGATTCTGCAGGCTGGAATTAGGAACATCTGCATTGGTGGTAGCTGCCTGCTGTAGAACTGGAACTGGAATGACTTCATTTTCATGAATATTAGCATTGACTGGAGGATGTCCAATGGTCATATCTCCTGGATGGACTAGAGCATCATAAGAAAATGAATCATGAGTATGTATAGATCCTGTTTCAGTCTCATTACTACCATTTTTGAAAGGAAAAATGTCCTCCATGAAGACTACATCTCTACTCATGAAGATAATTCTATTATCTAAATCATATAACTTGTAACCTTTTTGCATTGAACCATATCCCAGGTGTACAGATTTCACTGCTCTGGGGCTGAATTTATCATGATGAAGAAGATTAGTCGCAAAACATAGACTCCCAATGACTCTTAAATGAGATAGAGAAGGGGCTGATTTGTATAACCTCTCATAAGCAGACACATGGTTCAGTACAGATAAGGGAACCCTATTCAAGACATAAACTGCCCCTTCAATGCAGAAGCCCCAGAATCTGTCTGGTAAGCTGCCCTGAATCTTGATGGCCCTTGCTGTCTCCAAAATGTGTCTGTGCTTCCTTTCAACAACTCCATTCTGTTGAGGAGTATAGGGACATGAGCTCTCATGGACCACTCCATGCTCCTGAAACAGTGCCCTGCAGTTACTGTTAAAAAATTCAGTTCCATTGTCCGACCTTACTTTCTTAATTTTAGCTTCAAATTGTGTATTCACTGTTAAGAAAAAGTTCTTAAGCAGAGTAAACACATCAGATTTCAGCCTCATCAGAAAGACCCATGTCCATCTAGAGTAATCGTCCACAATTGTAAGAAAGTATTTCATTCCATTATAGGTATCAACTCTATAAGGTCCCCATACATCCAAATGCAACAATTCAAAAGGAGTAGATGTTCTAGTAGAGCTAACAGGGAATGGAACTCTAGTCTGTCTTGCTAAGGGACACACTTCACAATTATGGAATGTAAATGAATTATCTTGCTGGAAACAGGGTATCCTTCTCAGCACACTCAATGGCACATGACATAGCCTCTGATGCCACACTGCTGCATCAGTCTTCTGTGCTGCTGTCAAGCTTCTGTGTGGTTCCTGTCTTTTATTCTGTTTGTCCATAGACAGGATGTATAATCCATCCTCCTCAGTACCAATCGCTCTCACCTTCCCAGATGAGAGATCCTGAAATATGCAACATGTGGGAAATAAATTGACACTACAATTCAGTTCCCTTGTTACTTTGGAAACTGACATCAAGTTGAACTGAAAGGTAGGAACACAAAGAACATCTTTTAAGACATCACCTCCTCGAATGTGATAGTCTCCTATGTGTGATATCTTGGTCGACTCTCCAGTAGGTAGCTGCAATTTACCTGCACCTTCTGTTAGTCGTTTGTTATGTAAATCTCGTTGATTGCCAACCATGTGATTGGTGGCTCCTGAGTCTATTATCTATTTTATTATAGGATGTGTGTCAAAGTTGTTACAGATACATGCCATGTTGGCCACGAAGCTGTTTGCTCTTCCAGTTTCTGCTTGGTCCTTCAGCAAGTTGAGTAGCTGCTGATGTTATTGAGGTGTAAACTGGTATGTTCCCTTTTGTAACATCTGTCTTTCTGCATCATTCTGATTCTGTCCCATAACTCCATAGCCTGTCTCAGTGTTCTCGCACATAGGATCATTCTCAGTCATCATATTTGCCTTCTTCACAGTACTCTGTGTCGAATCATCTGGATAACCATTCAATCTGTAACAATTCTTCTGCACATGACCTGTCTTTCCACAATATGTGCATTTCTTCAGCCTATTGCAGTCTATCTTCTTATGTCCCTTGATATGACAAAAATCACATGTTATATTCGAGCTATTTTTTCTGTTTGTATGTATCACTGCTATGTCTGGTTGCAGTGAACATGGCAGAAGAATTTCCACCTTCATCATGTATATTACCCTGGATAGTCCCAGCCAAACACCTCTGACTCTCCTCTTGATTTATCATAGCGTAAACTTGATTTAGATTGGGCAAATGACTCATTAACAACACTTGACTCCTCACATGACTATAGCTATCGTTAAGTCCCATTAAGAATTGTAGCATCCTTTGATAATGAAGATGATCTACGAATTCTTTGGACTTAGCACAGCAATTTGGTACAGGTATGATGGAATCATACTCATCCCATAAATCCTTAAGTCTCGAGTAATATACAGACACATGTGTAGTTCCTTGTCGCAGTGTAAATATGTCCTTGTGCAACTGAAATGCTCTAGAACTATTTACCTTATCAAACCTATCTCGCAGTTCCTCCCATAACATGTATGAATCTGAGTTAAAGAGCATTCCAGTCAACAAGCTCTTACTCACGTTCCCCATTAACCACGACACCACAATAGCGTTGCACCTTTCCCACAAACTCGCAAGATTTCCTGAGAAGCTTTCCTTCTTCACAGTTCCATCGACGAATCCAATCTTGTTCTTTCCCAGCAGTGCAAGCCTCATCGCTCTGCTCCATATTGTATAGTTATCCATCCCTGTGAGCACAATCCCAACTGACAACGATCCAGGGGCGTCGGATGGGTATAGATACAGTGTATGGTTGTGGTCTATGGTCACAACCGTATCTGTTCTATCAGTTGATGTTCCTTCAATACTTCCCATTCTTCCTCAAGTATAAACTCGAAAAACGTAGTGAGTAATGAATACAGACGATTTCTTCCTCAAGTACAAACTCGAAAATATAATGAAACAGACGATTAGGTCAACAAACAATACCAGAAAGTTGGATCAATAAGTGTGACCAACAAAGTCGAGATTTAGGGCATGCAACCAAATCAACAAGCGCACATCAAAATAATCCTCGATCTCTACAATAGAATCATTGATATCTATTTCGATCGACCGATAATCCCTAAAATTTAGGGTTCATCTCGATCCAACTGTTTTTCTCTCCAGATCGTTCCATCCAATACCTTGGGCTTTGATACCATGTTAAAGGCGACAAGAATCACATATTGGATGCGCAGTCGGTAACCATGAGAGGTTTATCAGTGAGAATGAAGAACAAAGGAATGCGAACTGAACAGAGAAAATGGAGAAGACGAGAAGGAGAGAGAATTGTGTCGGTTGGATTAATTTTGGAAAAACTGAATAATCTTTTTCCTCTGTATTACTTTCACTATATGCACTATACACTTTCAATAGCACAACCTTACACTTTGGCCCACACATCTATACACTGTGACCTCTTCAACTTCCATTAATACAACTAACCACCCATAACTAATTTAATGAGTTAAACTAGACTAGTGCAAGTTAATCTTCTACTATGCACCTCATGGTACTTTGGTGCACATGTCTAATACTTCTACAGAGGGTTTCAGATTAATAGTGGTGAACAAGGTTTTGGGTGTGTCTTGACATAAGGAATCAAAGGGGAGAAGATGGGTTTATTGGGTTTTTTGAAATATTCGCGACCTGTTTTTTTTTTTTTTGCGACATGGGTTTAGCTATTGCAGAACCCTAACTGCTTCTTTTATTGTTTCTAAGGTTTTTTATGTAAAAGAAATGAGGCATTATGCTAATCATTTCCGTATGAGATATAGGTCACGGATTTGAGCCGTGGAAGCAGCCATTAATGCTTACATTAGGGTAGACTGCTTACATCACACCTCTTCAGGTACGGTCCTTCTCTGGACCCTGCTAACGCGGGATGCTTTGTGCACCGGGCTGTCCCTTTTTATGTTAATCTCTTGAAGATTTTATTTTGAATGATACTACTGAAAGAACGAAGAACATTTGGTTCATTTTGGATAAATTGTGAAAGAAATGCAAGAAAATTTGAAATTTTGAAGATATGCACCTATTCATCAGCACTTCCAGTTCGTAACCTTTTTATTCTGAGTTTTCTCTAGATTGTTGAAGTAAATGTGAAAGTTGAAGAACCTGGGAAGGAAAATATTCATAATAATGCATTATATGCTGAAGAAACACTGCTTAGGCCTGAATTTCAAGCAATGCGTGACTGTGATCCTTTATTTGTTCGTCAATGGATTGTAAGAAGCCTTACCTGACTGTATTTGATGTTGCTTTCCTAGCATATGTACTCATAGTAAGCATATGATCCTTAAACGTGACCACTGACTTTTGAGGGAGCTGAAGTCCTTGGTCATATGACCAATCCTTATGACCGTAAATTTTAGCTTTTGAATCGAAATTGATCACCTTATTTCTCCAGTCTTATCATCAAAGTTGATCTTAAGACATTTTTCTGACTTGGATGGCAGAAGAGTACCTATGTTACAACCTAGGATAAATCTTTGTTAAATACATGTTTGAGAAGTGGTATTCCTTGAGGTTTCTGATCTAAACATTTTATCACAGGTATGTTTTTGGAATCACCCATGTCCCTCGGTTGAAGGGCTGGCTACTGGTTTGGAAGATTCATTGTGAGAACTATTTTAAGTTCCAGCTTCCTAGGTTTGGAAGATTCATGTTTCTGGAAATAAAATGCGTTAGTATAATTTTTGCTCAATGTAACGTGGAAAACATAACTTCGTTTCGATTTAGGTTCTATTTGTCCTTAACATCTTCAGTTTAAGTTCATGCTTATTTCTATTTTCTGTAGCCACAAGGATTCTTTAACTGCTCTTTCGATGTAGATGTACCTCCACCTCGGAAATGTGACTTAGAAAGCAAAGACATTGATGTTTTATAAAATGGTGTAGTGAAGTACACTGCCACTGGTTTGATGGCCAAGCTTTGAAGAGTTTCTGATTCAGAAAATAGTCCTCATATTATCTGCACATGCACAAAAGTCACAATAATTTTTAATTTCTTTTTCCTTTCAAAAAAGTCTCAAAAGTTGATGCTGGTACATGGATATTGTTGTTGTAAATGACATGTTTGAGCAAAGCATGTCCTGTTTTTCATGATCTTGAACATTCTTATTTTGGAAAACTAATAATTCTCGCTCTCTTTGTATTTTATTTTGCTATTTTATTCTGTATTTTATTCTGTTTGGGATATTACTATATTTTATTATGTTCCAATATTGTGTATTAAAATGATTTGATTAATTAGTTACATTTTAGTTACAATATGTCATTTTCCCACCAATTCAACTACTATTGAAAAACTAAAAAAACAATTAATTAAATTAAATTAATTATTAAATACAAAATGCGTCAAAATCAAATTTTCCGCAATTGTTTTATATTTAAATTAAATTTATTTAAAATTTTATCGCCAAAAAATATATTAAATTAATAAAATTCAAATATTTTACTGTCAAAATTTGTAAATTTCTGAGAAAAATATAAAAAAACGGAAAATAGTCAAAGTCAACGACAAAATGGGTAACGGTTTATGTCTGTCACATATTATGTGATAGTTATTTAATCCGTCATCTATGAAGAATCTACCGTGACACATGCTACAATGACACTTACAAAAACTGTCAATGGCATATTGTAGTGATACATAAATTATGCATATAGAGATATATTCATTGAATGTGATGTAAGAGTTTTTTGAGATCATTAAGTAATTGACAAGTTATTTAATGTTATTTGATATCGAACACCCATGACCCTAATAATGGTTGAAAGATATTAGGTATGATTAAGGGTGTGTTCGACAATTCCCTCGCTAATAAAATTCCCATATAATTCCTCAAGAACTAATCCCCAGTTAAATTCACAGCAACTAAATCCCCAAATAATTCCCTAGGTAATTTTCCAGGTAAATTCTCAAAAAATAATTCTCACGTAAATTCAATGGAGTTGTCGGTACAGAGTCACTGGAGTCATTGGAGTCGCGTCATTGGAGTACCGAGTCACTGGAGTCGCGGTGCCTCCGAAGCCTAGCCACGACGCTAACTAGAAAAGTTGATTTTTGAGACGTTTGGGCTGCCCTCAATGACATTCATTCCAGGATTATTTAGCCATTATTTGGATGATAAATGGGGGTCATTACAGGGGAAATTCATTGTTATTACATGAGTGATTCAATGCCATTACTTGACATTTGAAGGGACAAATTTTACACACTATAAATTGAGGCCTTTGGCTCAATTGTTAAATACTAGCAACACTTGCAAAATTTCTGAAAACCTCTTTCTCTCTAACATTCTTTCAATACTCAAAGTTCTTCAAGAGAAACACTTGAGTTTCCTTTGCTCAAGTGTTAGTCGTTGTTTTACATTGGGATACTATTTCCTAGAAACGTAAAAGGATATATACATGGTAATCTTATCTTAAAGACAGAGTGTCATCACTTGACTTAGCAAGTAATTTCAGTTCAAGTATTAGTTCTTGTTTCGAGTAGTTTGTTATGATTATTTTATTGTAATCTTGTGTTCTTCATTTTTCTAGTTCTTGTAATAGCCATTTTACTATTTCCCGTTTGTTGCTGCTTTCATTTTTTCTAACAATTTTAAGATAAGATTTTTATTAGTACTTAGTGAAAATGACTGGCCAAGAATAATTTGTTTCTGAATCTGCTGCTACTACTTAAGAAAATACCTTTGCCTCTCCCTCAGTTGCTGCTCATCAAGGCAATACTTTTGCCTCTTCCTCTATTGCTGCTCCTCAAGGAAACACCTCTGCCTTCCCCACTGCTGCTCAAGCGAATGTCAGAATCCCTTCTCCTATCGGGTTTCACCATGAACGCTCTGAAAAGTTCATGAGAATTGATTTCAAAAAATGGCAACAGAAGATATTGTTTTTCCTAATCGTAATGGGAGTGAAACGCTGTGTCACAGAAGACCCTCTTAAAACATGAGATAGTTCAGACCCTCAGTTTATTTATACAACTGAAGGGGCCAAGGTTTCCAGACTCGTCTAAGAATAACTCTTGATGCGTGGAATCATAATGATTTCATGTGTAAGAACTACATCCTGAACTGTTTGTCAGACTCGCTCTACATGGTGTATTGCATCGTAGGCACCGCCAAAGGGTTGTAGGAGAAACTTCAGAAGAAGTACAACGCACAAGATGTAGGCATGAAGAAATTCATCATTAGAAATTCTTGAAATTTCAAATGGTGGATAGCAAGACAGTGATGTCTCAAGTCCAGGAATTCCAAATGATTCTACATCGCCTGGATTTGGAGGGTATGAAACCAAATGAGCATTTTTGGTTGCATCACTGATTGAAAAGTTACCTCTCTCGTGAAATGAGTTTATGAGTTACTTAAAACTCAAGACAAAGGAAATGTCCTTTGAAGAGTTTATTATCAAACTCTAATTTCAGAAAGATAATAAGAAGTTCTTATCTAAGGGAAATCAACCATCTGAGGCCAAGGCAAATCCGGTTGATGCCAAAGGGAACCCAAGCAAGAAGCGCAAGTTCTAGAAAGATGGCAAGACCCAGACAATGGTGAAGTTCAAGGGAAATTGTCACCACTGTGGCAAAGCTGGTCACATGATCAAAGACTGCAGTCAGAAGGCCAAAGGAAAGGCAAAGGCTAACGTCATCGAGGATACACTTCTTGATAACATAATTGAGGAGTTCTTTATGGTAGTGCTAGAAGCAAAACTTGTAGAGAATCCCAAGCAATGGTGGATGTACATGGGTGCTATCCATCACATCTGTTCTGATGGAGATACCTTCTCCATATATACAACAGTTACAAACAAGAAATTGTTCATGGGTAACAACACTTCCTCTGACGTGCTGGGGGTAGGAAAGGTGGTCCTGAAGATGACGTCTGGCAAATAAATCACTCTGAAGGAGGTGATGCATGTCCCTGAGATTAGAAAGAATTTAATTTCAGGTCCTATATTGGTTAATGCTGGTTTTAGGCTAGTATTTAAGTCCAATATATTTGTAATCACCAAGAATGGAACATTTGTGGGAAGAGTCTTTGTGTGTGAAGTCCTCTTCAAGGTTAACGTTATGTCTATCATACGTTCAAGCAATAAACCTGAAGTTTCTTCTTATTTGTTTGAGTCTTCTAATTTATGGCATCATAGATTAGCACATGAAAACTATCAATCCATCCAAAGGTTGGTAAAGTTGGAGTTGTTGCCTTCTATCGAAGTAAACTCTCAACGTAAGTGTGAGGTGTGCGTAGAGGCAAAACTCACTAAGGCTCCCTTTAGATCCATCGAAAGGGAAACTGCTCCTCTAGAACTTATTCACACAGATATATTTGATTAGAAATTTGCACAAACTTGGGGGGACAAGTACTTTGTGACATTAATAGATGATAGAACAAGGTATTGTTACATTTACTTGTTCAAAAGTAAGGATGAAGCCTTTGAAACGTTTAGACACTACAAATTAGAAGTTGAAAACCAGTTAAGCGTACAGATTAAATTAATTCGTAGCGATAAAGGGGAAAAATATGTAGCGCCATTGAGAAATATTTTGCCCAATCGGGCATTATTCATCAAATGATGACTCCATACTCACTTCAGTCGAATGGTGTCGCTAAACGCAAAAGCAATACATTGAAGGAAATGATGAATGTCTTGCTCATCAATTCTGATCTTCCCCAAAATATGTGGGGGAAAACTGTCCTTACCGCTAATACGATTCTTAATAGAGTCCCACATAAGGGTAAGGATAAAACTCCATACGAGTTCTGGAAAGGAAATAAACTCACCTACAAATATTTGAAGGTGTGGGGTTGTCTGGCAAAAGTTAAAGTACCTAAGCCAAAGAAGGTCAATATTGGACCTAAGACTGTAGATTGCATTTTCATCGAATATGCAAATAACAGTAGTACTTATCGTTTCTTAGTGCATAAGTCAGATGTACTAGATATCCACGGGGTACGATCATGGAACCAATGAATGCTCAATTCTTTGAGGATACGTTTCCTAGAAAGGAAAGAGATATAACCTCTCGCAAATAAAGTTATGAACAAAGCTCTCAGGAATCGAGAGTCATTGACTGCCCAAATCTAGATGGTTCAGATCTAGTGGACTCCGAAGTGGTTGAATATCCGGAATCTAGTGTTCCAGATTCTCAGAACTTGGAGACTCCAGAGACGGAACTAAGACGAAGTAAAAGGGCTAGGAAGGATAAATCATTCGGTCTTGACTTTGTAGCTTATATGGTTCACAATGAACCATGGACAATTCTTGAAGCACTGTCAACTCCAGAAGCACCGCTCTGGAAAGAAGCTATTGAGAGTGAAATAGACTCCATCCTGCATAACCATACTTGGGAATTGGTTGATCTTCCCCCGAGAAAAACCGTTGGGTTGTAAGTGGATGTCTCAAATGGAAGTATCAGGAAGATGGGTCTATAGACAAGCACAAGGCCAGGTTGGTAGTCAAGGGCTATCGACAGAAGGAAAGCCTTGACTATTTTGACACGTACTCCCCGGTATCTAGGATGACGCCCATACGAGTATTCATTGTGATCGCAACATTGTGTGACCTTGAGATACATAAAATGGATTTCAAGACAACCTTCCTAAATGGTGATTTGGAAGAAGACATTTATATGGAATACCCGAGGGGTATGTGGTTCTAGGGCAAGAGAAGAAAGTTTGTCGACATGTCAAATCTCTGTACGGGCTGAAACAGGCCCCGAGGCAATGACACGAAATATTTGATAGTACTCTACTATCGAAGGGTTTCTCCATTAATGAGTGTGAAAATTTTGTTTACAGGAAAGGTAATTCTGACTCATTCGTCGTGATATGCATTTACGTAGACGACATGTTGATCAGAGGGAGTAGTCCTAGTTTGATCATAGAGACTAAGAATAAGTTGAAACGTTGTTTTGACATGAAGGACATGGGCATTGCATATGTCATCTTAGGGATAAAGGTCTCTAAGACATCTGACATACTGGTCTTATCTTAGTCTCACTACATCGAAGATGTGTTGAGAAAGTTTGAGATGTTCGGCAGTTCACCGATGAAGTCACCACTCGATATGAATAAGAAAATTGATAAAAATCATGGTGCGCCCGTATGCCAGGTGTGATATGCTCTGGTGATTGGGAGTTTGATGTACATAACAAACTACACCTGCCCTGATATCGCTTATGCAGTCAACAAGTTGACTAGGTTTACCCGTAATCCAAGTAATGATCATTGGAAAGCGTTGAATCGGGTAATACGGTACCTAAAATACACACTAACTTATGGGTTGTATTATTCGAGATATTCAGCTGTACTAGAGGGGTACAGTGATGAAAATTGGATATCTGATATAGAGAATACAAAGTCCACTAGTGGGTATATATTTATAATTGGTGGTGGGTCTGTGTCTTGAAAATCCTCTAAGCAAACTTTCATCGCCCGATCTAAGATGGAGTCGGAGTTTATCGCTTTAGACAAAGCAGGAGAAGAAGTACATTGACTTCATGACTTCTTAGAGGATGTCCCGTGTTTGGACAAACACGTACCTTCTATAATGATCCACTACGACAGTCATACAACTCTAGGAAGGGCATGAAGTTTTATGTATAACGTCAAGTCTCGTCATATTCCACGGAAACATAAGACTGTTAGGCAACTAATCACCACGAGTGTTATTTCCATTGATTATGTAAAATCAAAGGATAAAGGATAATATAGCAGACCCTATGACTAAGGTAATACCTAGAGTTCAGATGTTCTGCCTGTCTAGGGGAATGGGCTTGAAACTCAAACAATAAGGACTGATATGTGTTAGGCATATTTTATATACACTTTTGAGTCATTTTTAGTTAGTATTTTACTCATTTTGTTTGTGTTTAGTATAGTATTATGGTCATTTTTTTTTCTTTTGAGTCACAGCGGTCATAAATGGAGAAATGTCAAAAAGACGATGAAATGAGCTTATTTGAGATGGAATTGCACCATAAAATACCAAGAAATGAAGCCTAAGAAGTCCCGAAAAGTATAGAAGAAATCAGACGAAGTCCGTATGAGAAAATAACGAAAAATCAGAAAATTCAGAATGGGAAGTGTTAGCGATATTTCGACTGCTCACTCAAGCGTACGCATCGTTCACATGTAATATAGTCTGTAAGACCGAATATCGTCCATAGAGACTGATTTCTAAGTACCGTTCATCTATTTTATGTTATCTATTTGGCAATCGATATTTGATTGGGGTTTTTGTTTAACTACTAGAATATTTGCAAGATTTAAACTACTATATTTGTACTCAGTTATGAATGAATTAGGGCTTCTAAAATCCTCGACTATCCACTTTATTCAATCTTTAATGCAACTAGAATGATTCATCTTCTTTGTTAAGATAACAGTTAACTAGACTGTCTTATATTCCGGTTAGAGCAATATAATCACTAAACCCCAGTGCAGAACCCTTCTATATTTCTATGATAGGATTTACCACACAGGAGGATTAGGAGCAATAACATATAATGCTACACAAGTATCGGGGTACTTTCGTCCGCGATTTTAACCTATGTCGATTCAATTATAGCATATCCAAATCTCTCCTCTCGGTTTTTAATTCGAAATCATATAGATTATGATAATTAATGGTCAGTTAACTATCAAACATTCATACCAAATATTGAATAGATCTTAATCAAGCGAAGAAGAAATTAAACTACTGCATTAATTCATGATAAAAGCTTCAAGTGATTCATAAGGAAAGCTCTAATAAAGTGTTTAGCTCCTAGTCATAGTCACGCTAATAACTAAAACAATATCCATACATAATCTGAATTAAAGACGAAAGAAAGAGAATTACGTAGAACAAAGTCTCCAATTTTCACCCCAAATCTGCCTTGTGTTTTCTTGTGTTGTAGAATGACCAACTCCCTTCATTAAACTAATCCCTAGGGCTTAAATATGTTGCAAATTCGTGCCCTATGGATCCTTCTGCCCTTGGCCAATTCTAACTCGGATCTGACAATTCGCACCGCTGGCCGCAAGCTCGATCGCGGCCGAAAGTCCTACAGCTCTAAGTACAAATGGCACCGCGGTTCTGTATGAATGGAACCCCGGTGCCGAAAGTCATGCGGTTCTCTGATATTTTAGCACCCCGGTTCTGCTTCTGGGCACCGCGGTGCTTCTTTGCCTTTTTCTGAGTCATTAATTTTCAATATTTTTCTGCCTCGGGACCTCCTTTTATGCCCACTTTGCGCTCTTTTTTTCCATTTTTCCTTTTTGAACCGTTGTGACTCAAAAGAAAGAAAAACAAACCTACTACTATACTAAACACAATAAAAACGAGTAAAATACCAACTAAAAATGATTCAAAGGCGTATACACAATACACCTAACACCCCCAAACTTAACATTTGCTCGCCCTCGAGTAAAGATCAAAACAAGGATAAAGACACAAACATAAAAGACTCAAAGACTCAAACAAAGCAGCTGCACAAAGACTTAGAAACACATGAACGTCAGTTAGGATAATATGCAGGAACATATATAGCATGACTTCTACAATCTATAATTTCAAGTCAGATATTTCGCAAATTCATTTCAATCACAAGTAATGGAAGCATGAACACCTAATCTATGCATGTCAATTTCATTTATTTCTACGGGCCTGTGTACTTGTTATTCTCTACTAATCATAGACATACATACTAGAGATCCTCGGGACTTTTCAGGGTTGTAATGTAGGCTTAGGCAGGGGTAGGTAAAAGTAGGCATTTAGGCTCAATTTACGTACCATAAGCGTTTTTTCCATTCAACTATTTTGTCCTTTTTTTTGGTATTATTTTCAGTTCATACCTATCATTCCCTTTTTCTCTTTTTGAGAGCATGAATCAATTCATATAGGCACCCCCAAACTTAAGCTTTTACGTTCTTTTTTATTGGGATGCATCAATTTTTACTCTCTTTTTGTATTTCTTTTTCACTTTTTTTCATCCCTTTATTCAATTACCGTTTATGACACATGAGGGAATCATGAGGTGCCAAAGAAAATAACTTATTTTAGGCTCAACGGGGCTGACTAGTGATATAATTTAGTGCAAAGTAGGCAATGAATGATAAGAAGGGCTAGCAAAGAAATGCCTGAATCATCTCCCTAAACATGTACATCCTAACTATTTCGCCTCAAATAGTAAGCAAGCAGACTTCACAGACATTTTTCAATTGACAACACATATGCTAAACATCAAATATTCCAAATAATCAGATTTTCATGAATTTTTGGCATATCTAACTTAAGTACACAGATTTTAGCTTCTCATTCCACTACATTATCCCACTTAGTTCACTAGGCGTTTTCAAGTAACTACAGCATGCATGACTCATAAAAACAATTGACTCATATAAAACGCAAAAACAAACAAAAGACTCAAAAATATAATAAAATGAAATAAATAAAACTTCCCCCCAAACTTAAACTACCCATTGTCCCTAATGTGTAAAAGACTCTAAAATTAAAACGGGACGACTTACAGACATATAGCGGCTCAAAATGGTGGTGGTGGCGGCGGATATTGCACTGAAACAGTATCTGTTTCAGCACCGCGGTGCCTAAATTCATGCGACCTCTCTGAGCTTCTTGCACCGCGATTCTGTATGATGGCACCGCGGTGCTGAAACTCCTGATTCGGCATTTTCCAGCGTTTTTCCCTACTTCATGTCCCATTCCTTAACCTGACATCACAACACAACAAAAATACCAAAAGTGAGACTGTTCTAATTAAACTAAATTGCATAATTTAAAACTTGGGTTGTCTCCCAAGTAGTGTTGTCTTTAACGTCTTGTAGCTGGACGCAGGTTCCTTATCATTGTGCCTCGAAATAGACCACATAGTTGATTTGTTCTATGTCATTCAACAAGTATGGCTTCACTCTCTGTCCGTTCACTTTGAATGGTGCTCCCTCTTTTCCTCTCAACTCGACTGCACTATAAGGGAACACTTAGTTCACAACATATGGTCCTGACCATCTGGACTTTAACTTGCCTGAGAACAATCTCAGCCTTGAATTGAATAAGAGTACTTGTTTCCAGGTTGTAGCTCTTTAAGGATCAAGTTCTTGTCATGTCATGCTTTGACCCTCTCCTTGTAGATTTTTGCGTTCTCATAAGCCTTGTTCCGAAATTCATCTAACTCATTCGGTTGCAATTTCTTACGCTTACGATGCTTTGGCATCCATGTTCAGCTTTCTCGTTGCCCAGTATGCCATGTGTTCCAACTCCACCAGTAGATGACATGCCTTCCCATAGACCATCATGTATGGTGACATTCCAATGGGAGTCTTGAAAGTTGTCATATAGGCCCATAGAGCATCATCCAGCTTCGCAGACCAATTCTTCCTTGAGCCATCCACTGTCTTTTCCAGTATGCTTTTCACTGCCCTGTTTGAAATTCCAGCCTGCCCGTTGGCTTGCGGGTGGTATGGCAAGGCAGTCCTGTGGTAGACTCCATAACGTGTCAGCATGACAACAAGCTGCTTGTTGAAAAAATGACTCCCTTCATCGCTGATGAGGGCTCTTAGGGTGCCAAACCTTGTGAATATGTTTTTCTGCAGGAATTTCAAGACAGTTTTACTATCATTCTCTTTAGTAGCCACTGCCTCGACCCATTTGGACACATAATCCACTACCAGGAGAATGTATTGGTTACCAAAGGACATTGGGAACGGGCCCATGAAATCAATCTCACATACATCAAATAGCTCCACTTCTAAGATCCCAGTCACGGGCATTTCGTTTCGCCTTGTCATGTTCTCCGTTCTTTGGCAACGATCACAGCCCCTCACGAAGGTGTTGGCATCCTTGAATAAGGTTGGCAAATAGAATCCACTCTGTAATACCTTGGTTGCTGTTCGTGATGCTCCAAAATGCCCACCACATTGCAAGGTGTGACAATGAGTGAGAATTTGGTGCATTTCATCCTCGGGTACGCACCTCCTTATGACTTGATCAGCACAGTGCTTGTAGAGAATTGGCTCCTCCCAGTAGTAATGTTTTACCTCCGAATAGAACTTTTTCACCTGCTGTCTTGACATTCCTGAAGGCAATACTTTTGCCGCAAGAAAATTAACAAAGTCAGCGAACCAAGGTAAAATTGCACTGGTACTTACCTTGAACAGTTGCTCGTGTGGGAAGTAGTCATTTATTTGCATATCCTTTGTGTTCTGGATCTCTTCCACTTCAAGCCTTGACAAGTAGTCTGCTACCACGTTCTCAGCCCCATTTTTATCGCGAATCTCCATGTCAAACTCTTGCAGTAGCAGCACCCATCTTATAAGCCGAGGTTTTGCATCCTTCTTAGTCATCAAATACTTGATCATTGAGTGGTCAGTGTACACTATCACCTTATTCCCAATGAGGTATGGCCTAAATTTCTCGAATGCGTATACTATGGCTAGCAGCTCTTTCTCTGTCGTCTTATAATTCAGCTGAGTATCATTGAGGGTTTTGCTAGCATAGTAAATTGACATGAATACCTTGTCAATTCTCTGTCCAAGAACCGCTCCCACTGCGTAGTCGCTTGCATCGCACATCAATTCAAATGGGAGTGTCCAGTCAGGTGCAGTGACTATAGGTGTTGAGGTTAGCTTCTTCTTAAGTGTCTGAAAGGCAGTCAGACATTCTTCATTGAATTCACAATCAACTCCTTTCATCAACAAGGTGGACAGAGTTTTAGAGATCTTTGAGAAGTCCTTGATGAATCTTCTGTAGAAACCAGCGTGTCCAAGGAAACTTCTGATCCCTTTCACCGAGATTGGAGGTGGCAGATTTTTTATCACTGAAACCTTAGCCTTGTCTACCTCAATGCCTTTGCTGGAAATCTTGTGGCCAAGCACAATACGTTCTTGTACAATAAAGTGACACTTCTCCCAGTTCAGCACCATATTCGAGTCCTTGTACCGCTGCAACACTGCTTCCAAATGATTTAAGCATTCATCATAGGAGGACCCAAAAACAGAAAAATTATCCATGAAGATTTCTATGGTCCTTTCCACCATATCAAAAAATATAGCCATCATACAACGCTGAAAGGTGGCAGGTGCATTGCAAAGCCCAAATGACATTCTTCTGAAAGCAAACGTACCAAAGGGGCATGTGAAGGTTGTCTTCTCCTGATCTTCTGGAGAGATGGCTATTTGATGATACCCTGAATAGTCATCCAAGAAGCAATAGTAGTTGTGTCCTGCAAGCCTGTATTTGGTCAAGAAAAGGCAAAGGAAAATGATCATTCCTGGTTGCTTTGTTCAACTTGCGGTAGTCAATACACATTCTCCACCCTGTAGTTGTTCTGGATGGAATAAGCTCATTTTTTTCGTTATTCACCACAGTCATGCCACATTTCTTGGGTACCATTTTCACAGGGCTCACCCATGCACTGTCAGAGATAGGATAAATCACCCCAGCATCGAGCCATTTCAGGATCTCTTTTCGCACCATCTCTTTCATGGTTGGATTTAGTATCCTCTGTGCTTCAATGGAGGGTCTGATCTCAACTTCTAGACGAATTTTGTGCATTACTGTAGAAGGACTTATCCCTCTAATATCTGCTAGTGTCCACCCAATTGCGAGCTTGTGAGCCCTCAATACTCTCAACAGCTTTTCAACCTCCACTTTGGATAGATGACCTGACACGATCACTAGTAAGGATTGGTTCTCACCTAGATATTGATAGTGCAAATGATCTGGAAGAGTCTTCAACTTGAGTTCTGGAGCTTGTTCTGTGGATGGTACTGGTCTCTCTGGCATGGTTCCAAGCTCTTCGTATTTTCTTTTATAGTAGGGATCTTGGGAATCCAACCAATTCGCATGCTCTATCAATTCTGTGTCATTACCACTATCTTCATCCCCTTGTGTCATCACCACCTCAAGAGCATCCGCACTCCAGAACCCATTTTCAGAAACTGCTTCATCAACCACTTCAATAGCATAACAGTTATTATTTGCCCTTGGTAAGTTGCTGCCCTGAATACATTGAAAATCACTTCTTCTTCTTGAACACGGAGTCTCAGCGCACCTTTTTGAACATCAATGAGTGCCTGTCCCGTGGGTAAGAATGGCCTGCCAGGATAATGGGCATTTCTTCATCTTCTTCCATGTCTAGGATGATGAAATCAGCGGGGAAGATGAACTTGTCTACTTTAACCAACACGTCCTCGGTGATTCCTCTAGGGTGGATGATGGAGCGATCGACTAGCTGTAAGGTGATGGTTGTAGGTCTTGCTTCCCCACTCCAAGTTTGCAGAACATAGAATAGGGCATCAAATTTATACTTGCCCCCAAATCACATAGAGCCTGCTGACATTCAAACTTCCCTATTATGCAAGGGATGGTGAAGCTTCCCGGATCTTTCAACCTCTGAGGTAACTTTCTCTGTAGGATGGCACTGCATTCTTTAGTCAACACCACAGTTGCATACTCCTCCAACCTCCTCTTTTTACAGAGGATTTCCTTCATGAACTTTACATAACTCGACATTTGTTCTAAGGCTTCAGCAAATGAAATGTTGATGTGCAGTTTTTTAAAGACCTCCAGAAACATAGAAAACTGCTTGTCAAGAGAATTCTTTCTAAGTTTCTGAGGATATGGTATCTTCACCTGCGGTGTGTCAATGACTGCTGGCTCCCTCACCTCACTGGGTTCACCCTCATTTTCTGGACATATTGGGAATAAACATGTCTCCATTTATTTATCATCCGTCACCTCAATTGCTTGGCACTGCTTTTGTGGGTTTGTACCAGTATTGATAGGGCAGCTCCCTTGTACACCATTTCTCATCTTGCTAGCTAGCTTCCCCAGTTGCATCTCTAGATTTTTTATGGTTGATCGGTGTATTTTATATACACTTTTTGAGTCAGTTTTAGTTAGTCTTTTGTCCCTTTTTGTACAAATAAGTGTCGTATTCGGATAGTTTTCCTTTCTTTTGAGTCCAAGTGGTTAAAATGGCCAAATGGCGGAAAAGGAGCTAAAAGAGGGCAAAAAAGGAGAAAACAGGTTCTGCAGCAGTGGCGCGCCAACGAGGCAATAAGGCGGTCGCGCGCCATGCGGCGCCAATGTCCAGAGAGGTCGCAGAAGACCAGCACGCCATGTCAGCAGTGCGGGCGCGCCTAATCATCAGAGAGTCTACAGAGCGGCAGCGCGCGCCTCGCAGCCAGAGAGCTGTGGCGGCGCCAATTCACCCGGGCGACCACAGAGTTCCGGCCATGCGCCAACGCGGAAAAAAATCAGGGTTTTGACGATTTTCTGGGCCAGGCCTGCAGGGAAAAGTTAAGGGCGGTTTTCAGCCTATAAAATGAGAACCCTAGGCAGATTGTAAGAGTTCCCTTTCTTGCACAACACAAGATTTCTTGCTTGGAGATTGGAGACCATAATTTAGTACTTTCTTTTCCTTTTTCTTTTCTTTATTTCAGTTTTTGTATGATGACTTTTGAATTAGTTCTTGTCATGTCAATGACTAGGAACTAATTCTCTTATAGGGTTTTCTATGTTAATTCTCTAGAAACTTATGTTATGATTTAATGCATATGTCTATGGTTATTCTTCTTTGAGAGATCTATCCAATAGTTGTGTTGAATGCTTGGTAATTAATTGACAACTAATTATCACTATATGATTTCTAATTGACTTCGAAAGGAGAGATTGTGAATATGCTGTAAGTTGGGTAGACATTCTTGGATTGGGGATAAAAATACCTCAATTATTTATGTAGCGTTAATGAGAGGCTTAAAAACCCTAATTTTGCGCATGGTGCGTGACGGTTAACTAGGTTTTTGTTCTTAATCCTCCTATAGAGTTATCCTTATCACCGAAAGGTAGGTAAGGTGCAATACTGGGGTTGAGTGTTTATATATCCTTAACGGGAATATAAAACGATTTCGTAAACCTGCTTTCTCCGAGAGAAGAAGTCCATAGTTCGTTGCATTAATAAATAACATAAGCAGATAGTTGAAGAGACATGGAAGCCCTATTCCCATCACAACTGAAATAAACCTATAGTTAAATTAGCTTTTATAATTACTAGTTATAAACCACAAACTCAATTATCAATTTACCAAATAGATACCAAAAGATAGATAATTGGTAATTGAACCCTAATCCTTGTGGACGATATTCGGTCTTACTAAGACTATATTACTTGTCACGATAACGTGCACTTGCGTTTAAGTGTGTGCATCTTTTCGCGCAGCAATTTTTTGGCGCCGTTGCCGGGGATTAGGCATAGTTCAATATCAAATTTACCTATTTTTAATTTCTAATTTGGTTTTTATTCTTTGTTAATTTTTTTTTTTTTTTTTATTTTATTCTTTTTCGTTTTATGTATTTATTGTGTGAAAACAAGGGTGCCGTGATCCGTTGTTGGTTTTGATGCATCTCAGGGATCCTTTAGACATGGATTTCTACTGTCAATATGATAGAGCTCCAACCATAGAGGAAGAGAGGGAGGAGTTACGAGAAGCCATACTCAGTTTCGCTAGGTATCAAGCCCAATTCATGGACGAAACGAGATTGGCCATAAAGAAGCTGGAACTGCAAATAGGAGAACTCGCGGTCATTTTGAACAGTGAACAGCAAATTGAGGAGCCCGAACCACAACCAACCATTGAGGAATCTGGTGAGATAGTTGGTGTAGAGAAGGAAAAGATTGCAGAAATCCAATTATTCACCTTCTTGGATTCTGTGGAAATTCTTTTTCTTGCACCTATTACAGAAGAAACTCCACCAGCTATCACTGCTGATCCCCAATTAGGAAATCCACATCATCAAGAGTACCCCCTAGAGTCGAGAGATGTAGAGAATTTCACGGAGTCCTACATTATAGAAAGCATAAAAGACAAGTTTGTCTTGTGTACTTGGGGGATAATTGTATGTTTAAGGCACTTGGTTGAACAAATGATCGTAGGGAAATTGAGACCTACAACAATAAATCTGTGGATTGCAAGCAGTTCATAGAAGTATCCAATGGGCACTCGTACCGGTTAATTGCGTCCGGCTAAAAGACGTTAAAGACAGCGCTTGTTGGGAGGCAACCCAACGTTTTCAATTATGTTATTTTAATTTCTATCTTTAGTTTATTTTATTTTATCTAGAACAGTCTCACGATCTTGGGTTGTAGCGTTTGTGTTGTGATTGATGTGCAAAGCAATAAATCAAGGGCGAAAATCAAGAAAGGCCGTAATTTCGAAAAAACAGGTTAGCCATGCGCCAGTGAGCAGGCGCGCGCCAAAAGAACTGCAGAGTGCTGAAGCAGGCCATGGCGCCAGAGCAGGCGCGCGCACCTAAAATTTGCCAAGTGTAGCGCGCGCTTCCAGAATAAGCCGCGCAAAAACCCGGGCGAGTACATTCAGCCGCGCGCTAAAATCGAGGCCACTGCCGAAATCCAGAAACTTAAAACGCCCAGAAATCAGATTTTCCTCAATTCCAATTTCAAAAACCTAACCCTTCTTCTCCAAAAACACACGAAAATCCAAAAATCCACCCACAATTCCTCCACAAAATCCAACCAAACCACAACCCAAACTCTTAAATTCCTAAAAACCCTTAGCTATCTCAACCAACAAAGCTCCATTCCATAGCCTCAAACCACCATTAGAAACAAGAACAACTTGAATCCTCTCATAAAAAGGTAATCTTTTTCTGTTCTTGAGATCTTTACTAAAGTCACAGGAGGTAGTAGTTTGAAGGAGTATTGTAGTTGTGAAGTAGTTTGGGTGCTAAAAAGTTGATTGTGAAGTTTGGAGAAAGAGTAGAAAAGGAGGTTGGGTATTGGGTAGAAGAGTTGAAGTTTGGGGGTGTTGTGTTCGCTGCTAGTTGTTGATTGTGTAGGAAACATTTGTGTCACTAAGTTGTAAGCTGCAGAAACTGTTTTAAAAAAAATGTCCACCAGAAAAAGAAGAGCCTCCACATCCACCCCAACCCCACAATACGATGATACTAGGTTTGTAAGCTATCAAGCCTTCCAAAGATACAAAAGCGATACTGCACTTTAATACCGGAAAG
Source organism: Przewalskia tangutica (assembly GCA_029844215.1). Taxonomy (NCBI): domain Eukaryota; kingdom Viridiplantae; phylum Streptophyta; class Magnoliopsida; order Solanales; family Solanaceae; genus Przewalskia; species Przewalskia tangutica. The sequence continues at coordinate 9,042,496 of CM056739.1, read as the reverse complement.
GGGAATGGACTATCAGAGGGAGTCGTTGGGGGAAGAGGATGTTTATGAGCCCATTCGGGCAATGATTGAGTTAAGAGGGTGGAGGAGATTTGTAAATCTGGAGAAAATAGCACCAATGAACACAACAATGGTGCGTGAATTTTATGCCAACTTTCCGGAGAAGGTGGAAAGGGGATGCTTTGTAAGGGGACATTATGTGCCTGTGACGGCAGAAGATATAAATATACAACTGAAGACAGTTGATGTTGAAGAGAGTGATGATTGGAACCTCTTTAGAACATGGTCTAGAAGCACCTCCAACATCGACTGGAATAACATTGCAGACACAGTGAGCTATCCTGGGGCTGCATTTGATCTTGCAAGAAATGGGTCAAGAGGACTGAGCAGGTGCCAGTTCAACAAAGCAGCCAAGGGTTGGCTATATTTCATCAGTGCCCGTCTGATCCCATCAACACACTTCACCAGAGTGCCAGAAGATAGGATCAAATTGATATATGGGATCATGACGGGGAAAACAATTGATGTGGGGAAAGAAATAGTGCAGAGCATTGAGGAAATCAGCAGGTTGGTAACAACAGGTGGATTGGGACATGGCTCAGTTATCACCAAGCTATGTCATATGAGTGGGGTACCAATCCTACCCACTGATACTCATGAGAGGAACCAACTGTCGGTGTCCTGTGGGATAGTGCACTCTGTCCTGCACTCCAAGCCCCCAAAGAACTGTAAGAAGAGCACAACCAGCAGCAGCAGCAGCAGAGGCCGCAACGAACGAAGATGAGCCTGAAATAGGGCTCACATGAGGCGAGACCTAGCCACCACCAACCACGTAATCGTAACCTCCGGTGCCTATGATGGAGCAAGTGCTCCGCAACTGCAGAATGATGATGCAACATTTCGACACAATGATACAAGGACAAAATGAGTTGAGACAGGGACAACATGAGTTGCGACAAGGGCAACAAGAATTGAGGCATGAGCAGCAACAATGCACTGCACCAAAGATGACGAGATGAGTTCCCTGTTCAACCAATGGTCGATGCATTATCCACCGCCACCACCACCATTTTAGCCAAAGTCTGTAAGTGTCTTATCTCTTTTATTGTCTTTGAGTCTACACACATTGGGGACAATGTGTGATTTAAGTTTGGGGGTGTTTTATGTGTGTCTTGTTTTATTTGTGTCTTGTCATGTTTTATTTAAGTCTTTTTATTGTTTTATGTATTTTTGAGTCATAATTTATTTTTTTGAGTCATAATTGTCTGTCAAAAGATCATGTATGATGTAGTTGCTAGAAACACCTAGTGAAGGAAGGTGGAATAATGTAATGGAATAAAAGCAATTATCTAAGCACTTAGGTTAGATATGTCAAAAACTCACAAAATCTGTCTATTTGGAGTTTCTTGCCTAAATTGTGCATGCTAAATGATGAAAACTTATGTGTTATGATTGCTTGCTATTTGAGGCGAAATAGTTAGGATATGCATGTTAGGGAGATGACTCAGGCATTTCTTTCATAGCCAATTCTTACCACTCTTTTCTATCCCGGACTTTAAATATATCCCTAGTTAGCCCCATTGAGCCTAAAAATTGAAACTTCTTCTTTGACACCCTATATTCCCACAAATTGTGCCATAAGTAAAAATGTGAAGTAGTGGAATAAAATGTGTTAAAAAAGAGACAAAAAGAGTGAATGAGCTTGTTGCTTTGATAAAAAAAGTAATAAGAAATAGGCAAAAGTCTAAGTTTGGGGGTGCTTGTCATTATTATATACTTCACTCTCCTAAAACAAAAGAGGGAAAAGATAGAATCGAAGTGAAGGAAAGAACACAAAGAAAAAGGGAAATACTGAAAAGCTAAAGAGCTTATGGTACACGAAATGAGCCTAAAATGCCTATTTTTACCTACCTATACCTAAGCCTACATTACAACCCTTAAAGTCCTGAAGATCTCTTTTATGCATATCCAGGATTAGTGGAGAATAGCAAGTAAGCATGCCATTAGGATTTATGAATTTATATGCATGATTGAGTATATTGGCTTCCATTAAGCATGATGAATATGAGTTTGCGAAATATCTAGCTTAATGTGTTTAGTGTGCTGAAAATTTCATGTTATATGTTCCTGCATATTATTTTGCTAACCTTCATTTTTTCTAGTTAACACTAATGCAGCAAAAGTGATCAATGTCAGTGAGTCTTTTATTTTCGTTTCTTGAGTCTTTTATTTCTTTCTTTCTATCTTTGCTCGAGGGCGAGCAAAGGTTAAGTTTGGGGGTATTTGATCGGTGTATTTTATATACACTTTTTGAGTCAGTTTTAGTTAGTCTTTTGTCCCTTTTTGTACAAATAAGTGTCGTATTAGGATAGTTTTCCTTTCTTTTGAGTCCAAGTGGTTAAAATGGCCAAATGTCGGAAAAGGAGCTAAAAGAGGGCAAAAGAGGAGGTTCCAGAGCTGAAAACAGAGAAAGTGGCGAACGAGGCAGAATCGCGGTCGTGCGCGCCTGCCATGCCAATAGCAGGCGCGGCTCCCAATGTCGAGAGGCTGCGAAGACCAGTACTGCGCCTCATGTCAACAGTGCGAACGCGGCGCTAATCATCGAGAGGCTACAGTTGCAGCGCCGCGCTCTCGAACGCCAGAGCGAGGCTGGCGCGCGCCAATTCACCCGGGACCACGAAGTTCAGCCGCGGCGCTGAGCGCGCCAACGCGGAAAAAAATCAGGGTTTTGACGATTTTACGGGCCGAACTGCGAGGAAAAGTTAAGGCGGTTCTGACCTATAAAAGGAGAACCCTAGTCAGATTTTAAGAGTTCTCTTTCTTGCACAACACAAGATTTCTTGCTTGGAGATTGGAGACCATAATTTAGTACTTTCTTTTCCTTTTTCTTTTCTTTATTTCAGTTTTTGTATGATGACTTTTGAATTAGTTCTTGTCATGTCAATGACTAGGAACTAATTCTCTTATAGGGTTTTCTATGTTAATTCTCTAGAAACTTATGTTATGATTTAATGCATATGTCTATGGTTATTCTTCTTTGAGAGATCTATCCAATAATTGTGTTGAATGCTTGGTAATTAATTGACAACTAATTATCACTATATGATTTCTAATTGACTTCGAAAGGAGAGATTGTGAATATGTTGTAAGTTGGGTAGACATTCTTGGATTAGGGATGAAAATACCTCAATTATTTATGTAGCGTTAATGAGAGGCTTAAAAACCCTAATTTTGCGCATGGTGCGTGACGGTTAACTAGGTTTTTGTTCTTAATCCTCCTATAGAGTTATCCTTATCACCGAAAGGTAGGTAAGGTGCAATACTGGGGTTGAGTGCTTATATATCCTTAACGGGAATATAAAACGATTTTGTAAACCTGCTTTCTCCGAGAGAAGAAGTTCATAGTTCGTTGCATTAATAAATAACATAAGCAGATAGTTGAAGAGACATGGAAGCCCTTTTCCCATCACAACTGAAATAAACCTATAGTTAAATTAGCTTTTATAATTACTAGTTATAAACCACAAACTCAATTATCAATTTACCAAATAGATACCAAAAGATAGATATTTGGTACTTGAACCCTAATCCTTGTGGACGATATTCGGTCTTACTAAGACTATATTACTTGTTACGATAACGTGCACTTGCGTTAAAGTGTGTGCATCTTTTCGCGCAACAATGGTTAATCTTGTTTCCTCCATGAACTGATTTTGGGCGTTTGAGAGTGCCCAGAGAGTTGCTCTCATGTCATCTAGCCTTCCTGATGGAGCCTGATTCTGTGGTGGATGAGTTAGTCCTTGAGGATTCTGGCACTCGGTGATCCTGAAAAAGGCTTCTTGCAGCTCATTTCGCTCCTCTTGCGGAGCCTATGGTCTAAGTTGCTGCAGGGGACAAATGTCATAGTCCAGCATTCCCTGATATTGATAGTCCATGTACATATACTTAACCTTGCCTGCAAGATTACACAAACAACAAAAAGTGATAACAAAAATTTTCTCTCAGAACGAGTTAGAAACTTGTTCTCGGAGCGACCAAATTAGAAATTAAAAATAGATGATTCGATATTAGATGTATGCCAGTTCCCGGCAACGGCGCCAAAAACTTGTTAGCGATATTTCGACTGCTCACGCAAACGTACGCATCGTTCACAAGTAATATAGTCTGTAAGACATAATATAGTCCACAGATACTAATTTCTAAGTATCGTTCATCTATTTTATGTTATGTATTTGGCAATCGATATTTGATTGGGGTTTTTGTTTAACTACTAGAATATTTGCAAGATTTAAACTAATAAAGTTGTACTCATATATGAATGAATTAGGGCTTCCAAAATCCTCGACTATCCACTTTATTCAATCCTTAATGCAACTAGAATGATTCTTCTTCTTTGTTAAGATAGCAGTTAACTAGACTGCCTTATATTCCGGTTAGGGCAATATAATCACTCAACCCCAGTGCAGAACCCTTCTATATTTCTATGATAGGATTTACCACATAGAAGGATTAAGAGTAATAACCTATAATGCTACACAAGTATCGAGGTACTTTCGTCCGCGATTTTAACCTAGGTCGATACAATTACAGCATATCCAAATCTCTCCTCTCGGCTTTTGATTCGAAATCATATAGATTATGATAATTAATGGCCAGTTTACTATCAAACATTCATACCAAATATTGAATAGATCTTAATCAAGCGAAGAAGAAATCAAACTACTGCATTAATTCATAAATAAAAGCTTCAAGCGATTCATAAGGAAAACTCTAATAAAGTGTTTAATTACTAGTCATAGTCACGCTAAGAACTAACGCAATATACATACATAAACTGAATTAAAGACGAAAGAAAGAGAATTACGTAGAACAAAGTCTCCAATTTTCGCTCCAAATCTGCCTTGTGTTTTCTTGTGTTGTAGAATGACCAACTCCCTTAATTAAACTAATCCCTAGGACTTAAATATGTTGCAAATTAATTCCCTATGGACCTTTCTGTCCTTGGCCAATTCTAACTTGGATCTGACAATTCGCATCTCGCATGATCGCAGAGTCGACGCGTGATGCTGAAAGTCTTCAGCCTCTCGATAAATGGCACCGCGGTTCGGTCTGAATGGAACCCCGGTGTCGAAAGTCCTGCGGGTCTCTGATCTTTTAGCACCCCGGTTCTGCTTTTGGGCACCGCGGTGCTTCTTTGCTTTTTTCCGAGTCATCAATTTTCAACATTTTTCTTCCTCGGGACCTCTTTTTATGCCCACTTTGCGCTCCTTTTTGTCATTTGCCTTTTTGAACTGTTGTGACTCAAAAGAAAGAAAAACAAACCTACTACTATACTAATCACAACAAAAACGAGTAAAATACCAACTAAATGACTCAAAAGGAATATACACAATACGCCTAAAAGGAAGCCACCGGCCTCGCGGTGCCGTAATACAGGACCGCGGTGCCTAATATTCAGAGAGGCTGCAGTACTTTCGGCACCGCGGTGCCATTCTACAGGACCGCGGTGCCGACGCGGGATTTCTAATTTTCTGGGTCGATTTTCGAACGGCAAAAGGGTCCAAAACGTGATTTTTCTCAAGACTATAAATCCCTAAAGCCCTGACCTAAAGAGGGCATCTTGTACATAATTCTAAATCATACTTTGGGGAGGAATCTTGGCGGCTACAATTGGAGACCTAGTTCTAAGTAATTTTTCTTTCTTCGTTTTCAATTCACTTTATGTTTGGATTTGTATTAGTTCTTAGCATGTCTATGGCTAGGAGCTAAATACTTTATTAGGGCTTTCCTTTTGAATCGCTTGAAACTCTATTTCATGACTTAATGCATTAGTTTGATTTCTTCTTCACTTGATTAAGATTTATTCAATAATTGGTATGAATGTTAGATAGTTAATTGATCACAAATTATCATAACCTATATGATTTTGAATCAAGAACCGAGAGGAGAGATTTGGATATGATGTAATTGAATAGACATAGGTTAAAATTACGGACGAAATTACCCTGATACTTGTGTAGCATTATAAGTTACTCTTCTTAATCCTCCTATGTGGTAAATCCTATCATAGAAATATAAAAGGGTTCTACACTGGGGTTGAGCGATTATATATCCTAACCGGAATATAAGACAGTCTAGCTAACCGCTATATTAACGTAGAAGAAGAAGTCATTCTAGTTGCATTAAGGATTGAAAAGAGTGGATAGTTGAGGATATTGGAAGCCCTAATTCCTTCATAACTGATTTAAACCAAAGTATTATCATAATTAGTTTATTTTCTGCAATTACTTAGTTTTAGTTATTAGATAAAAATACAAACAAATTAACATTCACCAAATAGAAACTAAAGCTTAGATAATCGGTACTTGATAACCAGTCTTTGAGGATGATATTCGGTCTTACCATACTATATTTCTTGTAACGATACGTACACTTGCGTGAGCAATTGGAAAGCGGTCCTAACAAGTTATTGGTGTCGTTGTCGGGGACTGGCGTACTTTCAATATCGTATTATCTATTTTTATTTCTTATTTGGTTGCTCCATGAACAAGTTTCTAACTTGTTCTGCGAGTATCTTTTTATCACTTTTTGTTGTTTTTCTTATTTTGTAGGTAAAGTTCGTGTAAAAACAAACAGGACACATGAACTACTACTACTATCAGGGGTAGTGGAATAATTAACAACAGCCTAATCCACAGGTTCCACAGGAAGATCAAAATGAGTTGCAGGCAGACATGTTCAGGCCACCAAGTGCCAAACTCAATTTATGGCTGAGACAAGGGTGTCCTTCAAAAATTTGGAGACACAATTAGGGCAGCTGAGGGATATGGTGAGCAATGTACCGCAAGAAAGTCTGTCTAGCGACATAATTATGGGGAGTGATAAGCAAAGTGAGGAACCTGAACCACAACAAGCTATTGAGAATGATAATGAATTGAGAGGGATAGTTGGTGTAGAGAAAGAAGAGGTTAATAAGATCCAACTGTTCACCTTTTTGGATTCCTTGAAATTTCTTTTTCCTATACCCATTGCAGAAAAGACACCACCAACTATCATTTCTGAGCCCCAACCATAAAGTCCATACCCTCAAGGGCACCCCTAAAAGTTGAAAGATGTAGGGAGTTTCACTAATTCCTACATTACAGAGATCCTAGAAGACAAGTCTGTCTTGTGTAATTGGGGGATAATCTTAGATTTAAGCCCTTGTTTGGTGAAATTGTTGTAGGTGAAGTGAGACCCACAACAATAGCTGTACGCATTGCAAGCGGTTCGCAGAAGGATCTATTGGGCACTAGTAAGGTGTTATACCCCGTGGTTCGGTTCTGGACCGCGATCGAGCATCGCGCCGCGGCTGAGCGAGGCAGCGGCGTAGCGGGTGATTGTAGGGCAGCGCGGAGGGCAGTGTCGCCGGGAAGATCCGAGGGTCGCTGAAGTTTCAGCCGCGCTGAAGCGAGGCGCACGGAAAGTCCTTAGAAAGCGGCAAGTTTCAGGCCAGCGTGCGCGGGATCTGCGAGAGTTAGTGGAAATTTATGCACTGTTTTATTTTAAAAGAGGTCATGGGTGGGTGACAAGTGTCCCTCCCCCCATCTGAAATGTTGCATGCCTTATATTGACCAAGTCTTGAAGACTTGGTCAACTTTCATCTCTCTCTCTCTCTCTCTCTCTCTCTCTAAGCTAAAAAGCTCTCCCTTCTCTCTAGAAAATCAAGAGAAACTCCAAGCTTAAGGAGAATATGAAAAGGGTGTTAAGAAGGAAAGTTAATTGCAAGCTTGTGGAGGTTATTGTAGTGGTATTCATGAAAAGGAGGCTAGCAAATTGTTGGAATAGTTTTGGCTAAAGCCCTAAGGTAATGATTCTTCCTTTATAATTAGTTTTTAGTGTTGCATGTTAAGAAGAAAGAACTTGTGGTAGTAAATAATGCTCTTAGAGTCATTGCATGCAAGCAATGTGGTTTGGGTATGAAGGATTTGGCTAAAGAGGTTATGTGAGCATGTTGTAGCCTAAAAATTACCTTAAACTTGTTAAGATTAATTGTTATAACTTTTGGGGCAGAATTTTACACACCCAAGTTTAGGTGTGTAATCCCCTTTGTGTTGGTTTGGATGTTGGGCCTTAAATGTGGTGTTTGGATGATAAATTCGGCCTTGAGAAAGGTGGCAAAATGAGTAGAAACAAAGGAAATGCTGCCCAATTTTCCATAGAATTTAGTGACTATGAACTTGGATTATTCTACATTGAAGTTAGAGGTTAATAAACGTATCATGATTATTATAGGTTGAAATATTACTTGCGGTAGTTGAGCTTAGCAAGTGGATTGACCAAAGAGAATGTGGAACTTTCTTATCTCTTGAGCATGAGTAGTTGTACCTATGTAGTACGGTAGACGTACAAGATTTGATATCTTTCTCTTGTTTTAAAAGTATATGCTACTTGTTTCATTTCAACAGTGTAAATCCCTTGGATTTAGGGGAAATGTATTTGACAAAGGGATAACGCTAATATAATGACTTTATGGGAAGTTGGTTATATTAGTTTTCTTGAAAGGTTCACAAAGAAAGGTTTACTCTAATTAAAAGCAAATGCAGTACAGGATTTGAAACTAAGAAAGGTGAATTGATTTTTAGGCATTGGTTGCCTAAGGTTTTAAAGGAAATGAAGTCACTTGATTTAGAAGCCTATTATATTTCTAAAAGGAAATGTGACTTGTCTTGAAAAGAAATCGTAACTTGATACTATGGTGATTAGTATCTTGGAATTTTTGTATAAAAAGAGTTATTTCTTAAAAAGTTAGAAGTACATGGTACTTGGGTTGAATTCCCGGATTTTCTATTAAAAGACATGTTAGTGCCTTAGGATACTAAAATGAGAGGATATATTAATAATGTTAATAAGAAGTTAGGGGATTTCTTAACTTGCTTATGTTATGATAAGCCGGTAGTGCTTATGTTATGATAGACCGGTAGTGCTTATGTTGTGATATGATAGGCCGGTAGTGCTTATGTATGATATGATAGGCCGGTAGTGCTTATGTTATGTATGATAGCCGGATGAGCTATGTTATATATATTTATATTATTACGGGGTAAACCCCGGGTTATTACTTATGCCATGAATTTGCTACCCATGATGCGAGTGCGACACTTGAACTCATGCGGATCCGGACCACAGGATCCATGCGGGTGAAATAGTCACGCGAGTCTGGCGATGGTACTCATGCGGGTCCACGAGATCCATGCGGGTGAAATAGTCTCATGCGGGTGAAATAGTCCCATGACGAGGCGGATGACCTCACGCGAGTCCACAGACCCGTGCGGGTGAAATAGTCCCGAGTAGGATTGCTTAATGATACTACGGCGAGGTACCTGTTTTGATCGCGAGCCTCCTATTTTTATGCTATAAGTTTTATACTTGTTACTCTCATTGTTAGTAAGGAACAAAGGCAAGGAAATTGATTTTTATCTATGACTCAAATTATTTTGACTTATGATATTACTACGATTTTCCGATTTACATACTGTACGTTGTGTCGACCCTTCCTGGCTGCGTTCATGCCGCAGGTGAAAGGTGGTAGATCCTCATTCCTAGGATCTTTTACTCAGTGTCGTGAGCTCCATTTCTTCTGAGGCTCGACTTTTGGTATGGTTCTCCCCGTGTTGTCGATGTTTTGTACATTCGGGGCATGACGGCCCTGTCCGTCATAGTGTTACTCCTTCTAGAGGCCTGTAGTCTTGTCATAACTTAGTTTGTTTAAGGATGTAACTGTCGGTTTATGTACTTTTGGGGTAGCCATTTTGGGCTAGACTATTTATATCATTATGGTTGTTTATTATGAGTTTATATTCCGCCGTTTTCTCTCGATGTTGTGTCACGGTGCCCGTTAGGCAGGCCACGGATCCGGTCGGGTCGTGACAAAAGTGGTATCAGAGCAGTTAATCCTCGGAAAGGGTCTACAGGCCGTATCTAGTAGAGTCTTGATTATCGGTGTGTTGTACACCACATCTATAATCAGGAGGCTGCAGGATATTTAGGATTGGTTTCCATTCTTTCACTCTAAGATCGTACAATAGAGCTGTGTTATAAGTTGAATTTCCTCTGACATATTTTCCCTGTATCAGTTATGCCTCCACGCAAGGCAACCGCGGCCCAGAAGGGCAAGACAGTAGAGGGAAATACTAGTAGGGCACCGAGGGTTACCAGGGCACAGGCCCAGTCCTTACCAGATGAGGTGTTTCGGACGACGAGTTCTACAACGTCGCCAACCCCAGTAGAGTCTGAGGCGAAGCGCCACGAGACCGCGTACTGAGCCTCCATCCAAAGAAAAGGCGCAGGATATGGGCTACAAGGAGATGGCCCGCCATCGCCGTGATCGCGGGCCGACACGAGATAGCCGAGACAGCTTCCATTGCATCGTAATTCAAAGACAGAGTCGCTAGCGAGACCGAGGACTTTTGAGTGCACCACCGAGTTTTATGGGTCGAGGCACGAGGATGATCCTCGTGAGTTTATCCGTCGCCATTCGGATCGTGAGGGTGATCGGCTTGAGACCGAGTCGGTGGTACTAGGTTCGCGTCGGCCGCGGACATCGCAGCTTGATTGGTATGATTCATGGAACCGCCCCGGGGAGCATGCGCTCACCTGCTTGGGACGAAGTTCTTAGAGGCGTTACTTGGCCATTTCTTGCCTCCGCAGATGAGGAGGGCTCGGGCCGATAGATTTTTGACACTGAGACAGAGTGGGCGGACGGTCCGGGAATACAACGTGGAGTTTGACTCATTGGCTCGGTATGTGCCCGCTGGTAGCGTATATGGAGGACAGGTGCACCGCTATGTCACAAGACTCGATGATCACTTGGCCGAGAGTTGCACGGAGTGGCCCTTCACCGGCATGGACATTGCCCGCACGCAGCATATGCACTGTGCGGTGAACGCAGGGCCGACGGATCGGCAGTATCGCGAGAAGAGGCCAGACAGCAGGTCCTCCGTAGTTTTAGGGTAGACAACCCCAAAGAAGACCAGATTTGCACCACAGCCCGTCAGCGCTCTCCACCATCTTCGGACGTCTGAGTATTCGGGAGCGGGACAGGTTCCGTGGCTTCGTTCTGCAGGACCGAGTTCCGCGGATGAGGCCACCTATGCCTCGGTGTGGTCGATGTGGTGATTGCCATTATGGGGTGTCGTGTTCCTCCGTGAGCTTGTTACTTGTGGCCAACAGGCCATTTGAAGAGAGATTGTCCGACTGCAGGCGGCGGAAATGCTATGACTCACCACCGCCGGGCTTGCCGGGTCTTCATCTTCGTTAGTTGCGCGCCGAGGCGTGGTGTTCACGGCCAGCAGCCGCAGGGTCGTGGCGGGGTTCCAGCCTGGCCGTCCTCAGAACCGCATTTATCCTATGTCCAGCCGCCAGGATCAGGAGGCGTCACCTGATGTCGTCACATGTACATTGTTGCTTGCTTGCTGTGATGTTTATGCTTTGATAGACCCAGGTTCTACCTTGTCCTATATATCTCCTCATATTGCCGGGTAGAATAGGGATAGAGCCCGAGTCCATAAAATCTTTTGAGGTGGCTACGCCGTAGGTGCCGGTGGTAGCCGAGCGGATATATAAGGCTTGCCCAAATGATCAGAGATAGTCGTCGGACTCTGTCGACTTGATAGAGTTGGATATGACCGACTTTGATGTGATTATGGGTATGGATTGGCTAGCGTCTTGCTATGCCAACGGGACCAGAGAGAGGTTAGTTCGTTCCGTTTCCGGTGAGCCTTATCGAGTGGAAGGAATCTCGTGACGCCGGCGGTAGGTTTATTTCTTACCTCAAGGCTAGGAAGATGGTACTGGCGGTATATTTACCATTGGTTCGGTATTCGACATCGAGGCGAGATACCGACCTTCATCGATTTCGGTTGTTAGAGAGTTTCAGACGTATTCCCGGACGAGCTTCCGTATCCTCCCGGAGGAGATTGAGTTTTGCATCGATTTGGCGCCGACACTGACCGATATCTATTTCGCCATACGTAATGGCACCGCCGAGTTAAGAGAGTTGAAGGACCAATGAAAGATTTCTTTGGAAAAGGCTTTATCAAAGTGTTTCTCCCGGGAGCGCCGGTGTTATTTGTAAAGAAGAAGGATGAGGCGGCTGCGTATGTGTATTGATTACAGTGCAACGAACAAGGTAACTATCAAGAATGATATCCCCTTCCCGTGATTGATGATTTGTTTGATCGACTGCAGGTGCGAGATGCTTTTCAAGATAGACTGCGATCCGATTACCACCGTACGAGTTAGAGGCGAATATCCCAAAGATCGCATTCGGGACCCTATGGGCACTATGAGTTCAGGTGATGTCTTTCGGATTGACCAACGCTCAAAGATGATTCGTGGATTTGATGAATAGGTGTTCGTGCCATTCTTGGATATGTTCATTATAGTATTCATTGATGATATCTTGGTGTATTCGCGCGCAGAGCGAGAGCATACTGGTCATTTGGCGACGGTATCGAGTCCTCGGGACCGGCAATTGTATGCCAAGTTCTAAATGCGAGTTTTGGCTAGCTTCAGGCTTTCTTAGGCATGTTATCGGGCCGATGGTATTCGGGTTGATCTGACTAAGATTGAGGCGATAAGACTTGGCCTGCACTCCACTACACCGACGGAGTGCGCAGCTTTGGGCCTCAGGTTATTATCGGAGGTTGTGGAGAAGTTTGTTTATTTCAAAGATTTTGACTAAGTGACTCGTAAGACTATGTTCCGTGGACGGATACTTGTGAGGAAAGTTTCCAGTTGCTAAAGGAGAAGTTGACGATCGTCCCAGCTTACTCTTCCGCAGGGTTTAGATGGATACGTGGTTTATCGCGACAGTGCCGGGCTTGGAGTGCGTCTTGATGCAAAGACGACAAGGTTATAGCTTATGCATCTCGGCGAATTAGGAAGCATGAGAAGAACTATCCCACACATGACTTGGAATTGGCGATGATTCATGCCTTGAAGATCTGGAGACATTATTTATATTGAGTTCATGTGGATATTTACATAGACCACAAGAGTCTCCAGTATATCTTCAGCCAGAGGGAGCTGAACTTGCGACAGAGACGGTGGTTGGAGCTACTTAAGGATTATGATGTTGATATTCTATACCACCCAGGGAAGGCCAATGTAGTTGCAGATGCCCTTAGTCGCAGACGACGGTAGTCCATCGATGTTCACCGAGAAAAGGGATATGGTCCGAGAGTTACATCAATGCGAGCCTGGGGTTCGTTTGGTTGATTCTCGATAGTGACGACGGGTTCGAGAGGTTGCCGAGTCTTCCATCGCCGAGGAGGTGAAGAGGCGACGATGAGGATCCGATTTTGGTACGATATCGAGACGCAGCCTCCGAAGGAGAAGCGGTCTATTTGAGTAGCTGATGGGGTGCTAAAATTGAGGGCCGGCCAGTGTTCCCGATGTGACAGACTTCGCCCAGATTTCGGGAGGCACACGGTGCTCGTTATTCTATTCATCCGGGTCGACTAAGATGTATCATGACCTCGGTCATTCGTGGACGGGCCCGAAGGACGCCATGAGTTCGCGTACAAATGTCCGAATTGTCAGCGAGTTAAGGTTGAGCACCGATGCCCGGTGGCATTGCAGCTATCGATATTCCGACTGGAAGTGGGAGGTGGTAAATATGGATTTTATTACAGATTACCTTCCACTCGGAAGCACGACTCCATTTGGGTTATCGTCGACAGTCGATTTAAATCAGCCCATTTTCTTCCGGTGACGACTTTTTCGGCGAGGATTACGCGAGATCAGATATCGTGAGAGATTGAGACCGCACGAGTCCCGTGTCGATTATATCGATAGAGGAGCCCGCTTCGGCTAACTTCGAGATCTTTTCGTGGCGGATTAGGGACACAGTGAGTCTCGATCGCATTTCACCCTCGCATCGACGGACATGCCGAGCGCACTATCCGCATACACTCGAGGATATGTTTGCGCGCTTGTGTTATTGATTTCGTGGGTAGCCGGGAGGATCATTTGCCTCGTGGAGTTTGCTTACAACAACTACCATTCCAAAGATTCGGATGGCGCTTATGAGGCCTTATACGAGGAATTGCAGTCACCGATAGGATGGTTCGAGGTGGAGAATTTCGATTAGTCGGGCCGACTTAGTTCACAGCGATGGATAAGTGAAGCTTATCCAGAGCGGTTGCGCACTCGTAGTCGGCAAGTCGATGCGCAGATCATCAGCGTCGACACTTGGAATTTGAGATAGATGATTGGGTTTTTCTAAGGTATCGCCCGTGCGGCGTGATGAGATTTGGAAAGAAGGGAAGCTTAGCCCAAGGTACATCGGGCCATATCGATTGTCCGTAGGTAGGCGGGGTTGCTATGAGTTAGATCCGCCGTCCGATTTGGAGGCGGTACATCCAGCTTTCCATGTGTCCATGTTGCGGAAATGTATGGAGATCCATCTGTGAGTGCACCGGTTCATGATGTCCAGTGATGAGGAGTTATCGTATGAGGAGAGTCCCATAGCGATACTCGATCGTCGAGTTAGACGACTTCGACGAAAGACGTGGCTTCCGCAAGGTCTTATGGCGAACGAGAACAGGAGGAAATGACGCGGGAAGCAGGATGACATGATGAAAAAGTACCTCACCTATTTCCTATACCTCCGTGTAACCCACTTTCCTGCTTGTTAGTTTTGATTTAGCAATTGTGCTTAATATTGTATTGCCGTTGGGAGCATCTTTTTGCAAAAGAATAGTTAAGAGGTCTATGTCGATATTGTGATTTGAGTAAGTTTAGAAGGAACATTCGACGAATGTTTCTAAGGGAGAATGTTATACCCCGTGGTTCGGTCCGACCGCTGATCGGAGCCTCAGCGCCAGCTGCGCGGCCGTGGCGCCAAGGCGGGTGATTGTAGGGCCGCGACGCCGGAGGCGGCGCGGCACAAGATCCGGAGGGTCGCTGAAGTTTTAGCGCGCGCCGCTGAAGCGAGCGTGGCGACGAAAAGTCCTTAGAAGCGCGGCAGAGTTCAGCGCCGATCGCAGCCGCGCCGAGGCGGGATCTGCGAGAGTTAGTGGAAATTTCTGCACTGTTTTGTTTTAAAAGAGGTCATGGGTGGGTGACAAGTGTCCCCTCCCCCCCCCATCTGAAATATTGCATGCCTTATATTGACTAAGTCTTCAAGATTTGGTCATCTTTCATCTCTCTCTCTCTCTCTAAGCTAAAAAGCTCTCCCTTCTCTCTAGAAAATCAAGAGAAACTCCAAGCTTAAGGAAAATCTGAAAAAGGTGTTAAGAAGGAAAGTTATTTGCAAGCTTGTGGAGGTTATTGTGGTGGTATTCTTGAAAAGGAGGCTAGCAAATTGTTGGAATAGTTTTGGCTAAAGCCCTAAGGTAATGATTCTTCCTTTATAATTAATTTTTAGTGTTGCATGTTAAGAAGAAATAACTTGTGGTAGTAAATAATGCTATTAGAGTCATTGCATGCAAGAAATGTTGTTTGGTTATGAAGGATTTGGCTAAAGAGGTTATGTGAGCATGTTGTAGCCTAAAAATTACCTTAAACTTATTAAGATTAATTGTTATAACTTTTGGGGCAGAATTTTACACACCCAAGTTTAGGTGTGTAATCCCCTTTGTGTTGGTTTGGATGTTGGGCCTTAAATATGGTGTTTGGATGATAAATTCGGCCTTGAGAAAGGTGGCAAAGTGAGTAGAAACAAAGGAAATGCTGCCCAATTTTCCATAGAATTTAGTGACTTTGAACTTGGATTATTCTACATTGAAGTTAGAGGTTAATAAACGTATCATGATTATTATAGGTTGAAATATTACTTGCGGTAGTTGAGCTTAGCAAGTGGATTGACCAAAGAGGTATGTGGAACTTTCCTATCTCTTGAGCATGAGTAGTTGTACCTATGTAGTACGGTAGACGTACAAGATTTGATATCTTTCACTTGTTTTAAAAGTATATGATACTTGTTTCATTTCAACAGTATAAGTCCCTTGGATTTAGGGGAAATGTATTTGACAAAGGGATAACGCTAATATAATGACTTTATGGGAAGTTGGTTATATTAGTTTTCTTGAAAGGTTCACAAAGAAAGGTTTACTCTAATTAAAACAAGTACGGGTACAGGATTTGAAACTAAGAAAGGTGAATTGATTTTTAGGCATTGGTTGCCTAAGGTTTTAAAGGAAATGAAGTCACTTGATTTAGAAACCTATTATATTTCTAAAAGGAAATGTGACTTGTCTTGAAAAGAAATCGTAACTTGATACTATGGTGATTAGTATCTTGGAATTTTTGTATAAAAAGAGTTATTTCTTAAAAAGTTAGAAGTACATGGTACTTGGGTTGAATTCCCGAATTTTCTATTAAAAGACATATTAGTGTCTTAGGATACTAAAATGAGAGGATATATTAATAATGTTAATAAAAAGTTAGGGGATTTCTTAACTTGCTTATGTTATGATAAGCCGGTAGTGCTTATGTTATGATAGGCCGGTAGTGCTTATGTTGTGATATGATAGGCCGGTAGTGCTTATGTATGATATGATAGGCCGGTAGTGCTTATGTTATGTATGATAGCCGGATGAGCTATGTTATATATATTTATATTATTACGGGGTAAACCCCGGGTTATTACTTATGTCATGGATTTGCTACCCATGATGCGAGTGCGGCACTTGCACTCATGCGGATCCGGACCACAGGATCCATGCGGGTGAAATAGTCCCATGCGAGTACGACGATGGTACTCATGCGGGTCCACAGGATCCATGCGGGTGAAATAGTCCCATGCGGGTGAAATAGTCCCATGACGAGGCGGATGACCTCATGCGGGTCCACAGGACCCATGCGGGTGAAATAGTCCCAGGAGTAGGATTGCTTAATGATACTACAGGCGAGGTACCCTGTTTTGATCGTGAGCCTCCTATTTTTATGCTATAAGTTTTATACTTGTTACTCTCATTGTTAGTAAGGCACGGTCAAGGAAATTGATTTTTATCTATGACTCGGCTTATTTTTGACTTATGATATTACTACGATTTTCCGGTTTACATACTTGGTACGTTGTATCGACCCCTTCCTGGGCTGCGTTACGCCGCAGTAAGGGAAAGCGGTGGTAGATCCTCATTCCTAGGATCTTTTACTCAGTGTCGTGAGCTCTATTTCTTGGAGGCTCGACTTTTGGTATGGTTCTCCCCGGTGTTGTCGATGTTTTGTACATTCGGGGCATGACGGCCCCGTCTCCGTCATAGTGTTACTCCTTCTGAGGCCTGTAGTCTTGTCATAACTTAGTTTGTTTAAGGATGTAATCGTTTTTTGTACTTTTGGGGTAGCCATTTTGGGCTAGACTATTTATATCATTATGGTTGTTTATTATGAGTTTATATTCCGCTGGTTTTCTCTGATGTTGTGTCACAAGGGTGCCCGGGTTAAGGCACCGGTCACGGATCCGGGGTCGGGTCGTGACATAAGGATTAACTGCGTCCGGCTAAAAGACGTTAAAGACAGCGCTGGTTGGGAGGCAACCCAATATTTATTAATTATGTTAGTTTGATTTTCTGCTTTCGTTTGTTTTAGTTTGTCTTGAACAGTCTCATGGTATTGGCTTTTTGTCTCATGTTTTGATGTCAGGTGGAATGAGAACTAAGTGTCAAAATGCTGAAATTCAGAAGTTCAGAGAGCCTAAAAGATGTGCAATTTCCAGAATCTCATTCCAGACCTCCTTTATGATCGCTGTGTTGTGTCAGTAAGTTGTCCCTTAATTTTAGTCTTCATACATGAGGGACAATGTGTCGTTTAAGTTTGTGGGGATCTTAGTTTGTTGTGTGTGTCTGTTTTTGAGTCTTTTTTATTTGTCTTTGTGTTGTTCCATGTGTTTTTGAGTCAGATTTTTTTTATGGATCATGCATGTTGTAGTTGCTAAATATATTGAGTGGATAAAGTGGGATAATGTAATGGAATTAAAAGCAACAATCTGTGTGCTTAAGTTAGATATGCCAAAAATTTATGACATCTAATTTTTTGGGATATTTGTGTTTAGCTTATGTGTGTCAGTTATGGAAAGAACGGTTGAAAAATGTCTAGAAAATCTGTTTTCTTGTTATTTGAGGTGAAATAGTTAAGATGTAAATGCTTAGGAAGATGATCCAGACATTTCTTTGTTAGCCCTTCTGACCATTTATTACCTATCCTGACATAAATTGTATCACTAGTCAGCCCCTTTGAGCCTAAAATAAGATCTTTGTTTGACACCCTATGATTCCCTATTTGTGCCATAAGTGATAATTGAAAGTTAGTGGGATGAAAAGTGTTGAAAAAGAAACAAAAAGAGAATTGAAAAATTTGATGCAACTCAATGAAGAATATGCAAAAGCCTAAGTTTGGGGGTGTCTGTTATCTATAATATATCTCATTCTCTCAAAAGAGAAGAAGGGAAAAATAGGTATGAGATTAAAAAGAAAATCAAAAAGAAGGAAAATAGTTGAATGAAAAATGTTTATGGTATGTAATTGAGTCTAAATGCCTACTTTTACCTACCCCTGCCTAAGCCTACATTACAACCTTTGAAAGTCCTGATGATCTCTAATATGTATATTGATCGGTGTATTTTATACACACTTTTTGAGTCATTTTTAGTTAGTATTTTACTCATTTTGTTTATGTTTAATATAGTATTAGGGCAGTTTTCCTTTCTTTTGTGACACAGCAGTCAGAAATGGAGAAATGACAAAAAAAGAGATGAAATGAGCATAAATGAGATGGAATTGCACACAAAAGGGCCAAGAAATGAAGTCTAAGAAGTTCCGGGAAGTATAGAGGAGATCAGACGAAGTCCGGACGAAAAAAGGACGACGAAACGAAAATCCGCCAGAAAAACGCCTCAGGCGCTGCGGCGCCGTGGCGCTGAATGTTCCGAAAGTTGATTTCGCTGCAGGGTTTTCGGCGCCGTGGCGCCCAATCTCAGGGTCACGGCGCCGACGCGGTATTTTTGACGTTTTGGGCAGAATTTGAAACGTTTTCAGGGTCTAAAAGGGATAATTTTTCCTACCTACATAATCCCTAACCCTTGACCTAAATGATTCTTGGGCTATATATATTCTCTACATCATTCTCTAGAGGGGGGATTGATACATCCATTGTACATACAACACAACTTATGAGGCTAAGATTGGAGGCTTTTCAAATATTTTCTTTTCTTTCTTTTGCTTTGTTTATTTCATTTCATGTATGGAGATTATATTAGTTCTTAGCGTGACTATGGCTAGGAGCTAATTACTTTATTAGGGATTTCCTTGTGATTCACTTGAAACTCTATTCATGAATTAATATATTAGTTTGGTTTCTTCTTCACTTATTTAAGATTTATTCAATAGTTGTTTTGATTGCTTGATAATTAATTGATCACTAGTTATCATAATATGAATTCTAATCGAAATCCGAAAGGGGAGATTGTGAATATGTTATAGTTGAATAAACATAGGTTTAAATCATGGACGAAAGTACCCCGATACTTGTGTAGCTTAATAGGTTATTGCTCTTAATCCTCTTTTGTAGTCAATCTTGTCATAGAAAGATAGAAGGGTTCTCCATTGGGGTTGAGTGTTTATATTACCTTAACATGAGTATAAAATGGTCTAGTTAACCTGCTATCTTAACGTAGAAGAAGAAGTTAGTCTAATTGTATTAAGGATTGAATAAAGTTGATAGTTGATGATCTTGGAAGCCCTATTCTCCATCATAACTGATTTAAATCAAAGTATTTTCATAATTAGTTTATTTCCTGCATTATTAGTTTAGAATTCCAACCCAATTAACGTTAACCAAATAGAAATTAAAGCATAGATAATCGGTACTTGAAAATCAGTCCCTGAGGACGATATTCGGTCTTACCTAGACTATATTACTTGTAACGATACGTGCACTTGCGTTTAGCGTGTGTATAAATCGCGCATCATATATCTATGATTAGTGGAGAATAACAAGTAACCAGATCTATAGCGTTTTGGGAAAAATGGAATGAAATTGACATGCATAGGTTAGGTGTTTGTATATCCAATTGATCATGATCTAAGTGAATTTGCGAAATATCTAACTTGAAAATCTAGATTGCTAAGTATTCATGTTATATATGTTCTAACATATTATCCCATCTTTCATCCATGATTTTGAAAGAGCATTGCTATAATTATTTGATCCATTTTATTGAGTCTTTTATTTGATTTTGTTTTCGTTTTTTATTTTTTTGTTTAGTGCTTTATTCGAGGGCGAGTAAAGTTTAAGTTTGGGGGTTTGTTCGGCATATTTTATATACACTTTTTGAGTCATTGTTAGTTAGTATTTTACTCATTTTATTTGTGTTTAGTATAGTATTATGGTCGTTTTTCTTTCTTTTGAGTCACAGCGGTCATAAATGGAGAAATGTCAAAAAGAAGATGAAATGAGCTTATTTGAGATAGAATTGCACAATAAAAGGTCAAGAAAATGAAGCCTAAGAAGTCCCGGGAAGTATAGAAGAAATCAGACGAAGTCCGGACGAGAAAATAACGAAAAATCAGAAAATCCAGAATGGGAAGCCACCAAAGATCATGGTGCCTAATATACTGAGGTCGAAGATTTCTGCACCGCTGCCATTCTCGCAGGATCGGTGCCGACGCGGGATTTCTGATTTTCTGGGTCGATTTTCGAAGGGCAAAAGGGTCCAAAACGTGATTTTTCTCAAGACTATAAATCCCTAAAGCCCTGACCTAAAGAGGGCATCTTGTACATAATTCTAAATCATACTTTAGAGAGGAATCTTGGCGGCTACAATTGGAGACCTAGTTCTAAGTAATTTTTCTTTCTTCGTTTTCAATTCACTTTATGTTTGGATTTGTATTAGTTCTTAGCATGTCTATGGCTAGGAGCTAAACACTTTATTAGGGCTTTCCTTTTGAATCGCTTGAAACTCTATTTCATGACTTAATGCATTAGTTTGATTTCTTCTTCACTTGATTAAGATTTATTCAATAATTGGTATGAATGATTGATAGTTAATTGATCACTAATTATCATAACCTATATGATTTCGAATCAAGAACCGAGAGGAGAGATTTGAATATGCTGTAATTGAATAGACATATGTTAAAATTGCGGACGAAAGTACCCCGATACTTATGTAGCATTATAGGTTACTGTTCTTAATCCTCCTATGTGGTAAATCATATCATAGAAATATAGCAGGGTTCTGCACCGGGGTTGAGCGATTATATATTCTAACCGGAATATAAGACAGTCTAGTTAACCGATATCTTAACGTAGAAGAAAGTCATTCTAGTTGCATTAATGATTGAAAAGAGTGGATAGTTAAGGATATTGAAAGCCCTAATTCCTTCATAACTGATTTAAACCAAAGTATTATCATAATTAGTTTATTTTCTGCAATTACTTAGTTTTAGTTATTAGATAAAAATACAAACAAATTAGCATTCACCAAATAGAAACTAAAGCTTAGATAATCGGTACTTGATAACCAGTCTCTGAGGACGATATTCGGTCTTACCAGACTATATTACTTGTAACGATACGTACACTTGCGTGAGCAATTGGAAAATGGTCCTAACAATATGGTGGTAACCCAACCTTACTGACTGGAGATCCCAAGAATTAGGTTCAATGGGAAAACTAAGTTGTACAGGTTCAGTTGAGCGTTTCGGTGAAAGCAAGAGTACTTCGGGTTATAATTTCTGTAAGGAACATAAACCTAAAGCCGTTCACGCGATAGACATTAAGTGCTAGCTGCAGTATGGGTAAGAGGTTAAGTTTCCAAAATCTTTAATGATCCTCAACGGTTGAGGTTAGGGTTGGAGAAATTTTTAATGGTTCCTAACATTTGTGACTTGTGAAGTGGGGTATATCAGGATACCTTATAGGAGACCACCTATTTAAGTGCGAGGAAAGACCACCTTAAATGAACGCACTTAAGAATCCAAGAGTGTCCACGGCCACAACGGACAAAACATTAAAAAACGGACAAGGTAAGGAAGTTGTGTTTGTACCATTGACTTGGCTTACACTAATCATTATTGGTTCAAGACATCACATTCACCGCGCAGTAAGTAAGTCTGATGGTATTCAACTAAGGAATGTTCAAAGCAGAAGCTACCTCTCTTGATGCAACATCGGTCCGCTGAAAGATTGCTAGAAAAGACACCTTATGAGTGCGCCAAAATCTCTTTCAAGAGGGGATTGTTGGAAATTTATCAATGTGGAATAAAGTTTATCC
Source organism: Przewalskia tangutica (assembly GCA_029844215.1). Lineage (NCBI taxonomy): Eukaryota > Viridiplantae > Streptophyta > Magnoliopsida > Solanales > Solanaceae > Przewalskia > Przewalskia tangutica. Next base: position 9,020,238 of record CM056739.1, on the reverse strand, counting down.
CATTATTTATGCCCGGATCGGACGTGCGGCCGCGAGCGTGTGGGGCTTAGCCCCGAATCTAAGCTCACCTAGGTCTTCCCTCTTCTAAACACATGGGTTACCCCTTGGGGTCCCAAAACCTTACACAAAAATAGACCTTATATATTGTTCAATCCTTCCATCTTTTACCAATGAGGGAGATTTGTCATTTTTGGCCAAAACACTACATCTTTTCATGTTTCAAACACCTTACTTTGTGTACCAATATCTCTTTCATTTCTTAGCGAAATTTGACAATACTTGGCACTAGCATCATCTACTCACTTAGTAGATTAGGCATGTGTGAAGAAATGAGGTTTCCGATATGGGGGGCCCACGTGTTCAACTCATTAAAGATGGATAAACTCAATCCCACAATAGTAAATTTTCAACAGAGTTTTTTGGTCGGAAAGGTCTTTGCAACACATCTAGCTGGACAAGTTTCAAGGATCTAGTTACTTTAAATTAATGAATTCTAAATTATAATAATTTATATATATTTATTGATTTCTTAAGACATACAAAATTTATATCAAAAGTTACTGAATTTGGCCGAAGCAATAATAAACACACCAGCTCCTCCCCTACTTATGGTGATGCATGTGGCGGATGCACTGTTTACCATAGAACCCTCGTATTTATATTAAAATTTTATTTAATATATGTAAATTATAAATTTAGAACTCAATAACTTCAAAAAAAATAATTACTTCCTCTGTGTCAAAAAGATTGTCCTACTTTCCTTATTAGTTTGTCCCAAAAAAATTGACACATTTATATATATAAAAATAATTTAACTTTATGAGATAATTTACAGGTACATAAAAATCTAATTTTGTTTTGAACCATATATTTCAAAAGTCTTTCTTTATTTCTTAAATTTTGTGTCAAACCAAACTAGGAAAATATTTTTGTGAAATTAAAACCCATAAATCATGGATCGGCTTTTAATAATGTCTTGGATCAATATGTGGAAGTAATAATTGTACAACAGATCAAGTGAAAATCATTTTCTGATTGGATTTTTTTGTTCCAGCGAAAGAAAAGTCGCGTTACAATTGTCCATCCAAATCAACATCTAACACCACTTTAAGGTAGTTGGAATGATAATTGTGTCTTCCTTAATTAGGTCTCAGATTCGAGTCTTAAATATGAAATCGTTTTGCGTTCAAAGTGAGACTTTATACCGATCATCGGGTGAGAAATCAAAAATAAAAACATCTAACCACAACTCCTTTATTCTTTCTTTCCGTAAAACATAATGTAGTATACAATAAGTTTGGATGGATATTTTCAGTTTCCTCTTCCCTTTCGCCTTTTTTTATTTTTTAGTGTGTGCCCTTTGCTTTTTCCCAATCGTCTATACTTGGTGTGACCGAAATTATTCTTCTTAAAAATATTTTAGTGTTTGATTGGTAGGTCAAAAATATATTTTTTGGAAAAATATTAAAAGTTAATAGTAATATTTGCAAATTTGAGAGTGTTATGCAAGATCGTTTCAAACATTTTGGGGATCTGTTCTAATTCGTAAAAGTGGATCGTTAATTGGGTTAAGATCTGCGAATTATGTTCTTTCTGATGAAATTACGATCTTATTTAATAAAAAATGAAAAAAGGCCTAAAAAATATTTTTGAAATTTCATGCGTTAAGCATCATACCTGAGTCTGCAAAACGACCTGGTGTTATGATACATGTTTAAGCGAATAATATTGAAGTTGAATGTCAATATAGATATTAGAAAAATGACGGTCATAAATGAGCCAAGTCATTTCCGTCTTGAGATATTCTGTCGACCAAGACTTCGTCATTAAAAGAATTTCGTGTAAAATAATTTCTGTCATAGCCAACACATTCACATATTGCTACGTCCTTTCTCGTATACTTTGACTTACTGGCTACCACCAGAGTGAACATTTGTCCATGCACGTCTTAATTGGTAGTACTCTGAAAATAGTTACATATTCTTTCTACACGGCTAACTGGCAAAAACTTTCGGGGCCATATGGTGTAAATGAAAGTTAACACATGGCCACGAAGTTTGACTACTCGTTCTTCGTTACTCTCTTTGTCGTAATATTTGTTACACAATCTCGATTTCGAGAGTCAAATCTGTTAATTTTGACTGTGTTTACAGATAAAGAATCTTTAAGTTTCTTTAGATAAAATTTACACATTTGAAAACTGCGTAAAAAATATTATAAATCACAATAATTAACAATTTAAAATTTTTAAAAATATGAAAAAATCATGTTAAAAAAAAACTCGTTTGAATCTCGAAATCTGAAAGGTGCCACATTAATTGGGACGAAGGGAATATCTGTCATTTACTACACAACCAAGCAAATAAGTTGGGTCACTCTAGACTTTAACTTAGGACCACAGAAAAGAAAACATATGAATTGGTTTAATGGTGTTCATTATTTCACTCATCACAAGTCACATCTGCTTATATAACCTTCTGAGTTCTGATGAATTGTTGAAAGATTTTTAGCCATGTTTTTCAAGATTGTTGCCTTGATTATGCTTACTATATTTTTCTTGCAAACTCTGAAGACCTTGGATTCATTTACAATGGTTTCAGTAGAGTAAATTTGAGTCTTGATGGCATAGCACAATTGACATCAAATGGCCTATTACAGCTAACAAATACTTCTAGGCTGGAAAAAGGCCATGCTTTTTACCCCACACCAATCAATTTCAAGAACTTACAAAATGGTTCAAATTTCTCTTTTTCTACCACTTTTGTCCTTGCTATAGTGCCTTCAGTTTTGCCTGGTCATGGCATGGCTTTTGTAATTGCACCTGTTGGAGGTCTAGCAGAAGCACTTCCAAGCCCATTTCTAGGCCTTTTCAATGATAACACTACTGGCAAAGACACTAATCATGTTTTCGCGGTTGAGTTTGATACACTTCAGAACAGAGAATTCAATGACATTGATAGTAACCATGTTGGAATCGACATCAACGGTTTAAAATCCGTTTCTTCAAAGCCAGCAGGTTATTATTCCAGCATTAATAGTGTCAAATTCAATAACATGACTCTTGCTAGTGGCCAGCCAATGCAGGCTTGGGTGGACTATAATGGTGTGGCTAAGCAAATTAATGTCACATTGGCTCCAATGAATGTGGCAAAACCAAATGCACCTCTTTTGTCATCATTCTATGATCTCTCACCAATATTGAATAAAACCATGTATATTGGCTTCTCTGGATCAACTGGCTCGGTTGTTTCAACGCAATATGTTCTAGGATGGAGCTTTAAAATGAATGGATTAGCTCAAGGGCTTGATCTTGCTAGGCTTCCTAAGCTTCCTCGAGTTGGACCGAAGAAACAATCTAAACTTCTGTTAATTGCTTTGCCAATGATATCGGCACTTGTTGTAGTAATAGCTTTCTCTGTGTTAATTTACTATGTAGGAAGGAAGAGGAAGTTTGCGGAATTGCTTGAAGATTGGGAGCTTGAGTATGGACCTCATAGGTTCAAGTACAAAGATCTTTATATAGCAACAAAAGGATTTTCCAACAAAGAGTTGTTAGGTTGTGGGGGTTTTGGCAGAGTTTATAGAGGAATATTACCAACTTCTGCAATTGAGATAGCAGTCAAGAGGGTCTCTCATGAATCAAAACAAGGATTGAGGGAATTTGTAGCAGAAATTGTTAGTATTGGCCGGTTACGCCACAGGAATTTAGTACAACTTTTGGGCTATTGCAGGCGCAAAGGCGAGTTGCTTTTGGTTTACGAATGCATGCCTAATGGAAGTCTCGACAAGTTCCTATATGACAAATCAACGTGTGCCCTCAATTGGAACCAAAGATTTAGAGTCATCAAAGGCGTAGCATCAGCACTAGTGTATCTACATGAAGAATGGGAACAAGTAGTAATTCATAGAGATGTTAAGGCTAGTAATGTGTTGTTGGACAGTGAATTGAATGCAAAGTTAGGAGATTTTGGGCTAGCAAGATTGTTTGATCACGGGAGCGATCCGCTCACTACACATGTAGTTGGAACTGTAGGTTACATTGCCCCTGAACAAACAAGAACTGGAAAACCCACAACCATCAGTGATGTATATGCATTTGGTGCATTTTTGCTTGAAGTGGCTTGTGGGAGAAGGCCAATAGATCCACGAGCATCAGATGAGGACATCGTGTTAGTTGATTATGTATTTTCATGTTGGACTAGAGGTGATATTCTTGAAGTTATTGATCAAAATTTGGGAAATGACTATGTTAAAGAAGAGGCTGAGTTGGTACTAAAACTTGGACTATTGTGCTCTCAGACACAACCAGCAGCTAGGCCAAGTATGAGGCAAGTTTTGATGTACTTGGAAGATGCTCTGCCATTGCCAGAATTATCACTGATGCAAACTTCAAGCACTTGCTTAACCTTTGAAGGCTTTGATCATTTTGCAATGTCATATCCATCTTCTTCGGACAAGACATGTCCTTCTGTTTCAGACTGCCTTCTCTCCGGTGGTCGATGACTTGGCGAATATTTAATAGTTTTATCTATTCTTAGCAAAAAAATAACTTGTTATATTAGCTATGTTCAACTTAAGGTTGTAGACTTACTTCATTCAGTCAACTTGGAATGAAAATTTTTGTTAAAAATTTACTAATGTGGAATTAAGTTTAACCCATTATTTATGACTCGAACAATTGAGGTCTCGCACGTCGGAAACGTCGTTTTCACACACGTGCACACGTAGTGCCAAGTATCGTAAATTTCATTAGTAAAAAAGATATCGGTACATGAGTAAACGTTTGAGACATGAAATGATGGACGGTCGCTGGATAAATGACACGTGTTCCACGTTGGTAAATGAAGGAAGAAATGTACGATGTGTAAAAGATGAAACGTGTCGAAAATCGTCGCGGAGCCTCCCAGGCAGGGCCGCGGCGCTTCGATGGCAGAATGCTTCGACGGGAGCTGAAAAGGTTCTGACTTTTGGGCTGATTTGGGGCATTGATTTCCCACGAATTGGCAAATGAATTCAGCCATTATTTGGCATGGCCATTGATTGTCATTAGTTGGCTAGATGAGAGGTCATCTTACACACACTATAAATTAAGGCCCTTGGCTCAATTATAGAATACACATCACTCTTGTATAGTTCAAATTTTTCTGAACTTCTTCCTCTCTAGCATATCTTTCATACACTCAAAGGTTCTTCTTGAGAAACACTTGAGTTTTCTTTGCTCATTTGTTTTGTTGTTGTTTTATCTTGGGAGACAGTTGCCCATATCGTAAAAGGTTATATACGGGGCAATAATGTCTTAAGAACATAGTGAATATCACTTGACTCAGCAGCGCCCTTGTAACACTACCAGATTTAGTGTCTTTTGGTTTCAGGTTATAAAGATCAAAGGGCTTGTTGCAGTTCCAACGAAGATCTCAAGATCCAAGACTCAAAGACGCACTAAAGAACGAAGAACAAGATCATCAAACTTGTTGTGGTTGTCACAACTCTTGTTAGGCTTCAAGTATGTTGTATTGTAACAATTTTAGTGTATCCTTCCAAAACACTAGTAGTAGTTGTATATTATTCTCGTACATCCATTGTGTAGCTCACAATCTTAAGACATTATTTGTACTAGTGCTAGAAAGATGTATGCCAGTAGATATTATCCCAGATCTGGCTGTGGTTTTCCTATTTAAATCAGTTCTGTTGACAGTTCTATAAACAGTTCAAACACTGTATCTGTCAACAAATCTGGTTCTAGTTTTTGACTATTTATAGATCTATTTTCGTCAAAGAGGAGATCTCTGTTGCTGATCCGGAACTTGAAGATACTGCTGATAGTCATGATGACAAGGCTAAGGATCAAGGAAGAGTTGTTTTCACCGCTCCCGAGAGTGGTGGAAACAAGCGTCCACGACAGGTGGAGGATATCAACTGGGACAAGAGGATAAGGCTGAAGATGTTGTTCTACCTTACAGCAGAAGGCGTACATATGTCCCAGACAAAGGATCCAAACCATGGAAAGGGGGATTTGGACACCTAACTAACGTGGGCCATATTCCAAAGGTATGAGTTAACTTTTTATTTCTTGTCAAAATTGAGATTAAAAGATAATTTCTGAATAAAAGTGAATAAACCAAGGCTAGGAATATGAAGTGGTTTTGTTAAGACTTATATTCTCTACACTTTAAAATCAGAAGTTTAATCTCACTTACCATCCCGTTTATGATTGGACTGTTATAAACAACTGCCTAAAAAGAATGGACTTAGATTGTAATAAACTGGATTTATGAACAATCCTAAGCAAGAGAAGAGGACTAAGAACAAGGACTATAGGACTAGATACAAACCTGTCACCGTTTCCGATAGGAGATCCGTCTTTTGACAGGATAGTAGTGCACACTCAGTCATACAAAGCCTACGGGATACTAGAGTGGTCCATATCGGTCGTATGACATGACGATATTCGACACTCAGTCATACGAAGCCTACGGGAGACTGGAGTGGGTCAGAGTTTCCAGATCTTAAATGATTTGAAGGCCAAAAGAAAGGCAGAAATTAGACACTCAGTCTGCCAAGGTAACTGGAGTGGGCTAGAATATCTAGATCTCATACGATCTAGTTACGCCCTAACCATGGGCAAGAGGTTGTTCATGTGAAGCAACGCCACCTCCAAAGTAAAAGGAGTAGAAGATGTTGTCCTCAAAGGACTTCAGGGAATGCGATCACTCTAACAAGAGATGATTAATGTCCCAAACTTTGTTCAAGGACGTTGTTGGTCAAACTAGCCTGAGTCTACTATAATAACTAAGAGTGATACAGTAAGACTGTAGCCAAATGAATGATATATTTGTAATTCGTGCATATATGCCTTCATAGATTAATACACGTTAAATAGAAAGTCATTCAAAGCTAACTAAGTTGGGATTGTTGCCGTCTGTCAATATAAACCTTCAAGTGAATGTGAGGTAGACGATGAGGCAAAAACATCTTTCCATTCCGTAAAAAAGAATAGTGAAAGAAGACCTCTCCTCTATAACATAGTCACACCTACGTGGGTGATTTGACGCTTGTACAAATAGAGGAGGAAGACAAGTACATTGTGATCTTCATTGATGATGGTACAACGTATTGCATCATTTGTTTGTTGAAAATCAAAGATGAAGTTGTTGAAGCGGTTGATCGCTTCAAAATAGAAGCTGAAAAGCATACGGATTAAGGAATTTGTAGTGATAGATTGGGAGAATGCGAAGCATCGTTTATCAAATGACCTTTCCTTTCTCACTTCAGTCTAACGGTGTTAGCCAAGCGCAAAGCCATACACCCAAGGTGTGTGGGTAAGGCGATCCTTACCGCTAATGCGATTCTCAACAGAATTCCGCATGAGGATAATGATAACCCTCCATGTAAAACATGGAAAGAATATCATATATAAATGGTGTGATATGGGGTAGTGTGGCAAGTGTTGAGATACCAAAGCAAAAACAGGTCAAGTTGGACCTAAAATTGTAGATTGTTTATCCACTGGATCTGCAAAGAACAGTAGTGCTTATCGCATTCTGGTGCCAAAAAATGTTGAATTCTTTGAAGATACCTTTACTTAAGAAGGAAAAAAGCAGTAATTGCTCAAGGTTAACAAGAACTCGCGAGTGCCTGATTGTACGGAACTAGACGTTCCAGATCTATAGGACTCGGAAGTTGCTGACTATCCAGAACTTAATGTTCCAAATCTACAGAACTTAGGGATTCTAGATGTTGAACTGAAACAGAGCAAAAAGAGGGGACAAAGACTTATTCCAGGCCTTCTAGCTTATATGGTTGAGAATGAACCATGGACGATTAACAAAGAATTGTCATCTCCAGAAGCGCTGCTTTGGAAAGAAGCTAAAAGAGAGAAATAAACTCAATCAGATAGAATCACACTTGTGTGATGGTTGATCTTTATCTGGGAAAAGAACCTCTGGGTTATAAAAGTGGATACTCAAAGTGAGTACAAAAGTAGATGGATCTACTAACAAGTATAAGGCCTTGGCTATTTGGACATGTGCTCCACTATAAATAGCTTAACATCCAGGGCCACTGCAGTCTTGCATGACATGGATGTTGAGACAGCCTTCCTAACAGAAATGTTGGTTTGATGAACTGTTGGGCTTCTTCCTGAGCTTCCATTATGGTCCCTGAAAGTTTCAGATAAAACAGAAATAATGAATCTGACTACAAAAATATTGATTTTGAAGCTAGAAAGTCAACATTTGGAAAACCAAAAGTCCAGAAGTGGAAGAAGAAAGTAATACAGAACAACCTGAGGGGTATGAGGTTCCGGGGAAGAGAAGAAAGTCTGTCGACTTATTAAATCTATGTGTGGGCTGAAACAGGCCCCAAAGTAATGGTGTGAAAATCTTGATAGTACTCTACTATCGAAGGGTTTCTCTATTAATGAATGTTACAAATGTGTCTATATGAAAGGTAATGCTGACTTGTTCGTCATGATGTGCCTTTACGTAGAAGACATGTTGATCACAGGGATAAGTCCTAGGTTGATCCTAGAGACTAAAAGTATGTTGAAATGATGTTTCGATATGAATGATATGGGTACTACAGATGACATCTTAAGAATTGGGAATTCCAAGACATCTAACGGACTAGTCTAAGCCAAACTCATCTGTGAGGTGTTTTGACAGTCTCGTTGAAGTCACCAATGGATATAAATCATAGAATTTATTAGAATCATGGTGCACCCATATACCATGAGGGATATGCGTAGGTCACATGTAGTTCAATATATTTTACACACTACAACTGACCTGATATTGATTCATAAAGAAGATCATTTGACCTAAGGTTCACTAGTAATAATCGATAGAAGGCGTTAATCGGATGTGACGACATCTAAACTATTTGCTTATCTATAGATTATGGTGTTCTGGATGTCCAACGGTTCTGGGAGAACTCGGCGATGCAAATTGGACATCATACATGAAGAACACCAATGCCACAAGTGGACGTGCATGGTGTGTCTTTGGAAAATCCTATAAGCAAACTTGCATCGACCAATTCGTGAAAGAATCAGAGTTTATCGCTTTATTCAAAGCATGATGAGAAGTTGAGTAACTTCATGACCTCTTAGAGGATGTCCCTTATTGGGAGTAACTCGTGCCTTCGTCAGTTATACACTGTAAGGGTACGAATAATGACGTCTGGACATAACTGTCGCAGACATAAGACCGTATGACAGTTGATCGTCTCGGGTGACACATCCTTGATTACTAATCAAAGGAAATAATAGGCCCTTTAATTAAGGGATTACCCAAAATATCAAGAGTTCTATCCGTCGAGGGGAATGGGCTTAAAACCTAAACAATATGAATTGATACAGTGGATACCCAACCATACTGATTGGAGATCCCAAGAGTTTGGTTCAACGGGAAAACTAAGTTGTAAAGGTTCAGTTGAGCACTTCGGTGGAAGAAAGATCACTTCAGATAATTATTTCTTCATAGAAACATGAATCCAAGGCCATTCCCGTAATAGACATTGATGCGCGAAAAGATGCACACACTTTAACTCAAGTGCACGTTATCGTGACAAGTAATATAGTCTTGATAAGACCGAATATCGTCCACAAGGATTAGGGTTCAATTACCAACTATCTATCTTTTGATATCTATTTGGTAACCAATATTTGATTTTGTGGTTTATAACTAACAATTATTAAAGCTAATTAACTATAAGTTTACTTCAGTTGTGATGGAAATAGGGCTTTCATGTCTCCTCAACTATCCGCTTATGTTATTTATTAATGCAATGAATTATGGTCTTCTTCTCTCGGAGCTAGCAGGTTTACGAAATCGTTTTATATTCCCGTTAAGGATATATAAACACTCAACCCCAGTATTGCACCTTATCTACCTTTCGGTGATAAGGATAACTCTATAGGAGGATTAAGAACAAAAACCTAGTTAACCGTCACGCACCATGCGCAAAATTAGGGTTGTTAAGCCTCTCATTAACGCTACATAAATAATTGAGGTATTTTCATCCCCAATCCAAAATATGTCTACCCAACTTACATCATATTCACAACCTCCTCCTTTCGAAGTTTGATTAGAAATCTTATAATGATAATTAGTTGTCAATTAATTACCAAGCATTCAAAGCAATTATTGGATAAATCTCTCAAAGAAGAATAACCATGTATACGTTAATTCATAACATAAGTTTCTAGTGAATCAACATGGAAAGCCCTATAAAAGAATTAGTTTCTAGCCATTGATATGACAAGAACTAATTCAAAGTTCATCATACAAAACTGAAATAAAAGAAAGAAAAGAAAAGAAAAGAAAATACTTAAGAATGAGTCTCCAAGCCTTCTAGCATCCAAGGGTTGTGTTGTGGAATATTTACAAGATGAATTAGTGGAAGGATGGATGTAGAATGGTGGAATGGAGAATGAATAATTCTTCTAATGATGTAGAGTATTTATAGCCAAAGAATCCTTTTGGTGAAGGGTTAGGGATTTTGTAGGTAGGAAAAGTTATTAGAATCCTTTTAGGTAAGGGTTTTAAGGTAGGAAAAGTTATCCCTTTAGGTAGGAAAAGTTATCCCTTTATGAAGGAAAAGTTATCCCTTTAGGATTCTGAAAACATGTCAAATTCGGCCCAGCACTTCATAATTCCCGCGTCGGCCATGCGCGTAGATCAGCCGCGGCTACCAAATTCAGCAACTCTCGGGACTTTCAGCATTTTGGCCGCGGCTGCTGCGCCGCGGCTCCGTGGACGTTTTGCGACTGCTTTGTCGTCATTTTTCCGTCCGACTTCGTCGATCTCTCCTCTATAATTTCCGAACTTAGACTTCATTTCTGGGCCCTTTTAGTGTGCAATTCCATCTCATTTATGCTCGTTTCATCTCCTTTTTGTCATTTCTCCATTTTTGACCGTTGTGACACAAAAGAAAGGAAAACGACCCTAATATTATACTAAACATAAATAAAATGAGTAAAATAATAACTAAAAATGACTCAAAAAGTGTATATAAAATACACCGATCAGACATTAAGTGCTATCTGCAGCGTGGGTAAAGGTTACGTTTCCAAAACCTTTAATGATCATCAACGGATGAGGTTAGGTTTGGAGAAACTTTTAATGGTTCCTAACACTCATGGAGTGGGGTATAGTCAGATACCTTGTAGGATACCACCTATTTAAGTGTGAGGATTGGACCCCTCAAATGAACGCACTTAAGAATCCAAGTCGTGTCCATGGCCACAAAGGACAAAACATTAAGAAGAACAGAGTAAGAAAAGTTGTTGTGTTGGTACCATTGTCTTGACTTACGATAAACACTGACGGTTCAATACATCACGTTCACCGCACAGTAAGTAAGTCCGATGGTATTCTACTATGGAAGGTTCAAAGCCACGGCTACCTATCCAGATACAACTTCGATCCACCGAAAGATTTCTAGAAAGGCACCACGTGAGTGTGCCAAAATATCTTTCAAGAGGAGATTGTTGGAAATTTACTAATGTGGAATTAAGTTTAACCCATTATTTATGACTCAAACAATTGAGGCCTCGCAAGTCGTAAATGTTGTTTCCACACACGAGCACACGTAGTGCCAGGTATGGTAAATTTCATTAGTGACAGAGATTTTGGTACGTGAGTAAACGTTTGAGACGTGAACTAATGGAAGGCCGTTGGATAAATGACATGTGTTCCATGTTGGTAAATGAAAGAAGAAATGTACGATGTGTAAAAGATGAAACGTGTCGAAAATCACTGCGGCGCATCCATCCAGTAAGTCTCTGGAAGTCTGACATCGCGGTGCTTCAATGGTAGAATGCTTCGACGGGAGCTGAAAAGTTTATGATTTTTGGGCTGATTTGGGGCATTGATTCCCCACGAATTGGCACATGAATTCAGCCATTATTTGGCTGAATAACACCTCTCAATAAGTGTCATTACATGGCCATTGATTGTCATTAGTTGTCTAGATGAGAGATCATCTTACACACACTATAAATTGAGGCTCTTGGCTCAATTATAGAATACACCTCACTCTTGTATAGTTCATATTTTTTTGAACTTCTTCCTCTCTAGCATATCTTTCATACACTCAAAGATTCTTCTTGAGAAACACTTGAGTTTCATTTGCTCATTTGTTTAGTTGTTGTTTTATCTTGGGAGACAGTTGCCCATATCATAAAAGGATATATATGGAGCAATAATGTCTTAAGAACATAGTGAATATCACTTGACTCAGCAACGCCCTTGTAACACTGCCAGATTTAGTGTCTTTTGGTTTCAGGTTATAAAGATCATGGGGCTTGTTGCAGTTCCAACGAATATTTCATGATCCAAGACTCAAATACGCACTCAAGAACGAAGACCAAGATCATCAAACTTGTTGTGGTTGTCACAACTCTTGTTAGGCTTCAAGCCTGTTGTATTGTAACAATTTTAGTTTATCCTTCCAAAGCACTAGTAGTAGTTGTATACTATTTCTGTACATTCATTGTGTAGCTCACAACTTTCACTTCTTTGATCCCTTAAGCTTATGCACTAGTTTTGTTTCTTGAAAGGAAATAAGACTGTGAGAAAAGTTCTCGGGTGTGTTCCGGTACCTGAAAAAATCTTTTTCAAATTTTTCATGTATGTTGAGTAGGAAAAATAAGTTCTAAGTGGTATTCCAATGTTGTTTGTCTCCTCTCCTTCGTACCGCAACAACCCACCCCTGCCCCTACTCATTTCTCTCCCATGGTAGATTACATAGCGGATATTTAATATTTTCCGCTTTTCCTAGTAAAATAAAAATAAATAATTGTTACATTAGCTATATGTGTTCAACCTAAGGTGGTAGACTTGGTTATTCAGTCATCTTGGTAACTTTACTCCTTTGATCCCTTAAGCTTATGAACCATTCTTGAATAGGAAAGAAACTGAGAAAAGTCCTAGTGTTCTCTTTATGAAAATTAGATTTTCCTTATTCACTACTTTGAAAACTATAAGATTGTAATATTTTTTCTTGGGGAGCATTCTCATTATACAAAATATGTATAGTGTGTACAAGAGGAATTCTAATTCGGTAAGGATCCTAATATATCATAAATATACACAAATAATAATTACACAATATATGGGAATATTCGGAGAATATTCGCTAATACACCCCATCAGTCAGAGTGGGAGGAGGCTGGACGCTGAGGCTGGATCGGAAGCCAAGAAATAATTGTCTGGGAAGTCCTTGAGTGAAGATATCTGCATACTGATATGATGAAGGTACATGTAAGAATCGTACCTGACCACGTCCAACCTTTTCACGAACAAAATGAATATTCATCTCAATGTGTTTTATTCGCTGATGTTGAACTGGATTGTGAGAGAGATATATGACAGATATGTTATCACAGTATACAATGGACGCCCGTTGCAAAGGACACTGAAGCTTCAAAAGTAGATTTCAGAGCCAACTAATCTTAGCAACAGCATTGGCGACGCCTCTATATTCTGCTTCGGCACTCGAGCGGGATAGGGCGGCTTGTATCTTGGCAGACCACGAAGTAAGGTTATCCCCTAAAAACACACAATAGCCGAAAGTTGAGCATCGCGTGTCTGGACACCCTGCCCAATCTGTATCCATATAAGACAACAACATAGTCGGTGTAGAGGGGTAAATGTGTAATCCATAATCAAGAGTGCACTTAATGTATCTAATGATATGCTTAAGAGCAATAAAATGAGACTCTTTGGGGGCATGCATAAATAAGCACACATGCTAAACATCATAGGCAATATCAGTCCTGGTAAAAGTATGATACGGTAATGCACCTGCAAGGCTCCTGTATGGAGTAGGATCAGAGACCGGAGTACCATCCATAACACTGAGCTTTGATTTAGAATCCACTGGAGTAGGCATGATTTTGTAATTTGTCATCTTCGCCATGTACACTATATCCTCCGCATACTTGTGTTGACTCAAGAATATGTAATCTTTGGATCTGGTCACAGATATACCCAAGAAGTAACTCAACTTGCCCAAGTCAGTAATAACAAATTCGGCGCTAAGAAATGTAATAATGTCATTCTTCAATCCATCAGATGAGACAGTGAGAACAATATCATCCACATATAAAAGTAAGTAAGCGGTGCTAGTGCCCCAGTGAAAATAACCAGAGAGTTATCACACCTGCTGCATAGAAACTCAATCTGTAAAATATATCTGGAAAATCGATCATACCACGCTCGAAGAGACTATTTCAAAACATACATCGATTTGCGGAGACGACAAACATGATGAGGGGTCGCGGGATGAACAAAACTAAGTGGCTGGTGCATGTAGAAAGATTCTTTCAAATCCCTTGTAGAAAAGCATTCTTCACATCAAGCTGATGTATCAACTAGTGCTTACCCATGACTATACTCAAGACTATGCAAATAGTAGCCAGTTTGACAACTGGGTTGAACGTCTCACCACAATCAATATCCTCATGTTGATTTGTGTCATTATCCACTAGACGTGCCTTATACCTCTCTAGATCTCCATTGTCTCTGAATTTGTGACGAAAAAAACATATGAAATGGATCACATTCACCCCCTCCGGTTTGGGCACCAAATCCCACATGTTGTTTCATTAAAGAATTAAATTCCTCACACATTGTGGTATTCCAGTTAAGGTCCAGTTTGGAAAATTTGGGGTTTTCAGGAATTGGGGAAATATTTTGGATTTATATGTTAAACTGGGTTTTGGGTTTGAAGATTCCGTATTTGGAACAGGTTTTATTTGGTGGGTGGGAGCAGCGGGTGGGTTGGTCGTCTAGTTGTTTGAAGATCCCGTATGTGGGAGCAGTGGGTGTGTTTTGGGTTTGAAGATTCCTTATGTGGATTTGACGAGTGAACATGTCATATCACATATATCTCTTATGATTCGGTGGGAAACCTATGAAGACACATGGGATAGTCTGAGGTGCAGCTTGTGAGGGGTGGTAGAGGTAAGATTGGGATAGCACAGACAATCGAATATCCGTAAGTGGTCGTAGGATGGAATCATGCGGTATAGAATTTCGGTTGGAGTCATGTTGTGAAGGGCACTGGTCGGAAGGATATTTAGAATGTACTCGGATATTTTGACGGCATAAACCCAGAAGGACGGAGGGAGAGAGGCATGAAACAGTAGGAACCATGTTATTAATGGTGCAGATGATTTGTTCTGCCTTACCATTTTGTGGTGAGGTGTGGGGGCAGGAGAAATGAAAACCATGCCATTATTACTACAAAATTGATGAAATATAGAATTATTGAATTCACGACCATTATCACACTAGAATGATTTTATAGATTTCTCAAACTATGTTTTTATAAACGTGTGAAACTCAAGAAATTTTGCAAACACTTCCGATTTAAATTTGAGTGGAAATATCCAAACATAATGCAAAAAATCATCTAACAAAACCAGATAATATTTATGACCAAGTGAACTAGAGACATGAGATGTCCACAGAGCAGCAAGTATAATGTCAAAAGGGGAAAAAGTAACGCTGGTAGATGATGTAAATAGAAGACGAACATGTTTGCCTAAATAACACGAAACAAAGTTTTGGGCAAGTTTACATTTGATAAAATTATTGCCTCTAAGAAAATTAAAAAATGGGGTGCATGGGTGGCCAAGTCTATTATGCCAAACGGACGGAGAGATATCAGCGAGAGAGATTGGAGAGAAATATTCGACAGCGAAGGTGGATAGGAGTGGATATAGATCCCCCATGCTATTGTATCTCGTAAGATGGGTCCCCGTAGGAAGATCGTTCACAGTAAAACCAAATGGGTCAAACTCAACAAAGACATAATTATCACGAGAAAATTTGCGGACAAAGATAAGATTTTTAATAATGTTAGGGGTATACAAAGTATTTTTAAGGGCGAAGGGCGGATATGATGGTTGTGTGTATGAGGTTACATGACCCTGTATTGGAATGTGATGGCCATTGCCAATAGTAATATATTGAGGATGCTTTAATGGAAACAATTTAGGAATATTACCTACAGAACGAGTGAGGTAAGATGTGGCGCCCATTTCTATGTATCGATTTTCGTCGGGCTACTTCAAATTGAGACTGCTAAAATCCTGGCCCAAATCGGTTGGGGCCAGACCGGCTGGGTGCTGCTGATACTAAGCCTGGGTCAAGTGGGCCTGAGGCGGGTTAGAAGCTCCGGTTCTGGCTGTTGGAAATTGACCCAATATTCCTTGTTGAATATAAGAATATTGGGCCTGAAATTACGAGGGTACTAAAGCCCAAGTTGGCTGCTGGGCATGAGGCAATGGGCCGATCCAGTGAGGTTGCGGACTGGGCTGATGCTGGCTAGAAAATTGCTGTTGGCCGCAACCCTTTCCTCGACCTCTTCCACTTCTACCGTCGCGGACTCTGCCACCCCTGCCACCGCGGATTTGCCTCTGCTGGGTATTTTTCGGCATTGGTGGTCCGGCGGTAGTGTTATTTTGGAGAGGTGTTTCAACCGCTAGCGTCTTTTGGTTGTGTTCGTCCTATTTTGCACGTCGGATTTCTTCAAGAAATATTTGTGAGCGGGCCTTGTTGAAACTTAGTAACAGATCAACTTGTTGTATCATGGTGGCCAAAGTGTCATATTCTCCTTTTGGACGACCAACGACAAGTTGCAACACCATCTTTGTCTCAGAAATAGGTGTGCCTACGTGGGATAGTTGATCCTCCAGAAGTTTCAACCGTTTGCAATAGTCAGTCATGTTAGAGATATTGTCAAGAAGTGTATTATGAAATTATTCCTCCAAATACATAGCACGGGTGTGCTTGTTGTCTTGAAAACTTTCCTCTACTCGTAGCCATAAATCGCGGGCTAAGGCGCCAGATTTCATGATAGTGAGAAGCAAGTCCTGAGAGATACTACCATATATCCACTATTTGACAGCGGCGTCGAGACGAAGCCATGTAGCGTCATCAACCTCATAAAGGCAAGGGAATGAGTCATCAATATGATCAAGCACGTGTTTGATATTGACCGGTTTCTTGGTCAAGAATAATTGGGAGGCAATGTTTGATATTTGTGACAGTGAGGGCTAGATAAATAGAGGAAGAGAATGATGATTTTGGTATTTCTGGGTTATTAGCGGTGGAGGATAAGCTTCGTTGGGAGATCGAGGGAAGACAATGTATTGTGGTAGAGGGAACAAGAATATTTTGGGGAGGGATGGCATGGAAATCAGTGAACTTCTGGCAGCAGAGAAGAGATAGGTGGATGGGTGGGACGACACTTTCTTAGAGAAACCCTAGGGTGTTGGCTTCTGATACTATGTAAGATTGTCTCATTATTACAAAATATACATAGTGTGTACAAGAGAGGAATTCTAATTTGGTAAGGATCCTAATATAGCATAAATATACATAAATAATAATTACACAATATATGAGAATATTAGCTAATAAAAATTACAACAAAAGAACTTTCTGATATTCTTTTTAAATCTTCAAGTTCCCATTTGTAAATTTTCCCAGGACTTTTTAGCTTCAAGTGTGGAAGAAATTGGAAAAAGAATTGATTGGAGAATGATGAAACTAAAAGGTTTCCAAAGTGATTGGCAGAAAATTATTGTGCCCATTTTAGAATACTTCTCTTTTTAATTGTCTAATGGGAAAAGGGCCAAAAATATTTCTAAACTATTCAAATAGGTTAAAAATACCCTCGCCATTATGTTTTTATCTCAAAAATGTCCTTTAACTAGTCAAATAGCTCAAAAATACCCTTCCTATCAACGATTGCTCCAAAACAAGAGAAAGTGAGTTAATTTTGCCCTTAAACTATTTGAAATGGTTCAGTTTTGCCCTCTATCAAAAGTTTGGGACAAATGCTCTTAATGTGGTGACTTGAGCGAAAACTTATATTAGAGATTAGGAGATTATTTTAAATGATAATTTTTATACAATGCCAATTTTGTATAATATAAAGTTTAATTACCCACATTCATTTTTCAACTAAATATTTATTCTATTATTTTCTTTCCAAACTATTATACCGGCCCTCGATTGAAACTTGGGATGAATTAAAGTTACAATAAGTAATATAGTGTTATTAAATTCGATATATTTTACCATATCATTCTTAGAGTTAATAATTAAAATAAATCCATTATTACTAATGTCCAAAAATAAATTTTTAAATATTTATATTAGAAAAGGTGCATGATATCATGTTGAGATATAATCACGGATACCTAATGCGTAAGGAATCAAAATTAAAAAAAAAAACACTATGTAATTACAAGGATATTTTTTTACTAAATATTTTTTTATGTTCTTAGTAGATTTATGCTAGTTGGAGGGTATTTTAAGACAAAAACGTAATTACAAGGATATTTTTAATAAAAAACGTAACATTGGATAAAATTAACCTATTTCAAATTTCCCAAGTATTTTTAACTCTTTTCTCTTGTCTAATTTATTATCATTCGAGGCTTATTTTGTTAGCTTTCACATGATCCGTAGTTCAATCCGTATTTCAAAGTCTTGATGACTTGTGAAGTGCTTTGTCAAAAGGAAGTTTTGGATGACTTGCTCTGCTTTAATCAAAGAAAATTGGTATATAATAAGTAGTCTCTCCGTTCACTTTTATTTGTCCACTATATTAAAAATAAATTTTCATTTTTATTTGTCACTTTAAGCAGAAGATAAATTTTTCATGTTTTATTTATAGTATTAATTACTCACTTCAAAATATTTTTCAACTCCATGACTACTACCACATCTCCCGCGGGTTCCTCCTCCATCCCCACCGTCACACACAACCCCCCTCCTCCTCTACTACCTCCTTCCATCCGGCATTCGCCGTAACCAATATCAAGAACTTTATCCATTTGATTCTTGATCAAGAGGATGGAAAATATTCATCATGGGTTGAACTATTTCACATTCATGCATGTTCATAAAATGTGCTTGATCATATTGACGACATATATCACCGTCCTATCAGTATCGACGACTTGGCGTGGCGCTGGCTAGATGCAATCGTCAAGCAATATATTTATGGAACTATATATCCAAGGATTTGCTTCATAGTATTATGAAAACAGGCGCTTTGGCGCGTGAGCTATGAACCAGGCTGGAGGTAATTTTTCAGGACATCAAACATACATGTGTCATGTATCTTGAGGAATAATTCAATAACACACGTCTTGAAAAATTTGTGAATATGTTCGACTATTGCAAATAATTAAAATTAGTTGTCGATCAATTATCCAATGTGGGCACTCCAATTTCAGATACTAAGATGGTATTGCAACTAATTAATAATTTGCCGAAAGGCGAATACGACACACTCACGATGATAATACAACAGGTCGATCACCTACTCAACTTCAACAAGGCCCGATCACAATTGTTTTTGAAAGAAACTAGACATGAAAAACAGAATGAACATAATCAAAATACGTTGGTGGTTGATACATCAGAGACCACTACCGCACCCGCCGGCCACACTGACAACCAACAAATGCGAAGCAGCCGCAGGGCGACAGAGGAATAGGTCATGATGACAGACGTGGTGGCAAAGGAAAAGGCTGAGGGGAAGGCCCAACTCAGGCGGTCAGCCACAACAACAGGCTCGGCACCCGATCTGATGGGTCGGCCATGCGTTAGCGATTTCGTGCGATTGGGCCTCGGCTCCGCCTTACCCGACTTCTCACCCGTTATCGGCGGCACTGGACTCGCTTCCACCTCACTCGATGGGTCCATCTCATCAGGATCACGTCATGGAAGTGCAACAGCCCACTGCGCAATACAGATTTCTCACACCAATGGAATTGGCCCAGGCTTACAGCATCATGAATTTATAATAGCCCGACGATTCTTGGTACATGAACATGGGCGCCATATCCCACCTCTTTCGAAACTCTGGTAATCTTCCACAACTATTTAATTTGTGCAATCTTCAATTTATTTTTATCGAAAATGGCAATCGCATTCCAATTCAAGGGTATGGCACCACCCACACACCGAAAACATCACCCCACTTTTTTCCTCCCCCAATGTACTCTATGCTCCTAATATCATTAAAAATTTAATCTCTGTTAGGAAATTTGATATTGATAATTCTGTATCTCTTGAGTTTGACCTCTTTGCTTTTTCTGTGAAGAACCTATGTACGGGGATAGCTATTACGAGATGCAATAGTGTGGGGGAGCTCTATTCTTTCTCATACACTTCCGCTTCCAGTATTAACCCACATATATCCCTTGATGTGATCTCTCCATCCACGTGGCACAACAGACTTGGAAACTCGGGAGCTCTCATTTTTAACTTTCTTAGAAGTCACAATTTAATTACATGCAATAAGGGGAATCTTGCCCCAATTTGCTATTCTTGTCCTTTAGGTAAATATGTTAGACTTCCGTTTATGTCATTTTAAGTGCTACTTTTTCTCCCTTTGATATTATTCATGCAGATTTATGGACATCTCCTATCGCTAACAAACTCGGTACTAAAAATTATTTGGTCTTGTTAGATGATTTCTCTCATTTTATTTGGGTCAATCCGCTCAAATTTAAGTCTCAAGTTTACTCCACGTTTCTTGAATTTCGCACATATATTAAAACTCAATTTGAAAAGGATATCAAAGTTCCAATGTGACAATGGTCGTGAGTTTAATAATTCCCTCTTTCATAAATTTTGTGCGGATAATGGCATGGTATTTCAATTCTCATGCCCCCATACCTCTCTCGCAAATGGTAAAGCTGAAAGAATCCTACATACCATTAACAATATGATTCGTACATTGCTTATGCATGCTTCTCTTCCACGAACTTTTTGGGTATACATATTAAAATTGGTAGAATACATACTTAACATATTACCTACCAGTACCCTACGTAATAGAACCCCGACAAAAATTATATTCCGTCGAATCCCCATATATGGTCGCATACGCACTTTCGGTTGTCTATGGTACCCTAATCTCGCCCCACGGCTTTTCACAAGTTAGCACCTCAGACCACTCCTTGCATTTTCATGAGTTTCCCGCCAAATTACAGGGATATTTATGCTTCAATTCATCCACCAATAAAGTCTTTCTCTCTCGTCACGTCACGTTTAAGGATAAAGTCTTCCCTTATTCCAACATCCATCAGTTTCACTAGAAACTCTTTCTTGGTAACTTGGACAACAACTATGGCTTTCTTGACAATTTAGATACTTCTCATTTCATGAAAAACATAATACGTGGAGTTCCTGATCCCGCTCCACGCCCACTGCCTCTAGCAGCCTCCACGCCACTGCCTCATTCCCCGTTGGTCACCCCACTATTCCCGAATCCAGCCGTTGCCCCAACCCAACCTCCAGTTACCATAACCCCATCCCACTTCTCCTTCCGACAAATGCAATCCGACCCAACATTTCTATCATTGACTCAACACCCCACATCTCACATTCACCATCCCCCACGCCCCACTGCCTAGATTCGACATCCCTGCCCCATACAACTAGCCATATCCCCACACATATAATGGAGACTCATGCCCAAAATATGATTTTCAAACTAAAAGTCTACTTTAACCTATCCACTAAAGCTATATCACCTATACCAAAAAACCCAAAAATAACAAAACTTGACCTAAATTGGAATGTGGACATGCAGAAAGAATTTGATGAGCTTACTACTCAGCACACTTGTGATCTTGTACCAAGGCCAGAAGGGGTGAATGTTGTTGACACCCAATTTTGACCCTCCCGTCCAGTCATTAACTATAAAATTACACTAATTTTCAATAATTTTTAAATAATAAAATGCAGCGATAAAACATTAATACATGCATAAATAAATAAATAATTTAATAATGGCACCGCGTCTTACGCACTTAGAGTCTCGCGCCCATATTTATTAATTTTAAAGCCATGTCATAATTCTTAATTAATAATAGATACATAAAATAAATAATTTAGCAATGACGTCGTGTCAAGTAGCATAATTGCATTTATTAATACGCAAAAGAATTTCATCTAATACATGCATTTAATAGCGTCGCATTTATAAAAGCTTTAAACAATTTTTAAATATCATACTTGCATTTGGCATTTAAATAATTTAATCTAAACTCAATTCAATTTTAATTTAACTTCGCAATAATGCACAATAGTAAGATTTTAAATAATAGCGCCGCATTCTAAAATATTAAGCACTAATTAAAAAGCACGCCCACATTTATTACTATAACAATTAGATTAACAAAGCACCTAAATAATTTAATCACAATTTACTAATTTAATTCACCACTAAACTAATTAATTAACTCCTAAGACTAATACACCTAATTTAATACCTAAACTCTACCCAAAACGCAAATCCAGAAATTTCACTTCACCAAAATTGACGAGAACCCACAACCCGATCACCCAACACCCTTATTTCGTTTCCCTTATACGCGACCCATTTGCCCTGATTTATCTCCTTTCCGATGCCGCATCGACGACCCACACAAGGAAAACCTAGACTAAACCTAACATAAAGAAACCGCCGCCTACACCCCTCCCCTTCACCCGCGAATCTCGCCGGATTTTCAGTGGAAAATCCGGCATAACTAAACCAAATCCTTCAGAAATCGTACAACTTACCATAACCGAACACCTCAACCCAGTTCGTACCCTAAAATCCTCTCAGTTTTGGTAAGAATCGCGAGAGAATCATATCTAAAACGATAACTTACCATAACCGAAATTTCGGAGTCAAATCGAACAACTTACCATCCAAAATCGCAGGCTGCCAAATAAGAACCCAGAAGGAAAATCTTCCAGAAAGGAAAAACCAAAATCAAGGCTATAAAGGGAGGTCTACACGCATGCAAGAGGAGGGGAGATTTGGGCAAAAAAGCGTCACAAAATAAAGATGGACCCTCGTCCAGAAAAAAGAGAGAATCAGTAGAGACACCGATATCTTCTCACAGTAGCAAACCCTTGTAACATCAACCTGAAATTAGCGACCTAAGAGCAAGAACAGAAATTCGAAGCTCTTTTCTTTTAATACAAGTCCAGAAATCAGCAAAAGCCCTGTCCTGTTAATTCGCATAGCAATAAACCCCGAGTGAATCGACGACTTGATACGCTGCCCCGGTTCGCTGTCCGGAGAAGGTAAATTCGTCACCCTTTTCTGTTTTGGATTTCGTTTGGTTATTCGTATGTGTGATATGCATTTAGTACGACTGATTAGGCAGATACTAAGCGATATCGATGTTTGGTATGTGTATTGGGTCGACTGTGAAAACTGCTCGGTTAATATGAATTTCTACTAAAATTTGTGAATTTGATTGAAAACATGTCCAGGTCTGTATTAGCATTTGTTGTGTACATGCGCACGTGATTAAATGAATCGGCTATTGTTTGGAGGCTATCTGAAAGTACTTTGACCATATTAAATTTGTTTTGAGGTGCTGTATGTGCAACTTATGTTAAAGTAATTTCGTATGCCGTATGTAGCTGATGTCGCGTTCATCTATAAGTCTGTAGTGCTACATTTGTAAGCTTAGTTGTATTTAAGGACACATAAAAGCAAGATAATATTAACTGGATACGTATTCGTGTAACTCCTTTATGTGTCTATCATGACTCGCGAGTTAGTAGATCTGTTTCAAATGTTTACTAGTTCGGCTAGAAATCTATGTACCTAAAAGTTTTCTTTACGTATGTCATTGTGATTCCTGTTTGACTGGTTGTGGGCAAAGCATGTGAAGGTTCCTTGTCGGAATCAGTTTGTTTACACTAGAGTTCATATCTGTGGTTGTGGCTGTCAATTCTAAATAATTGTTAGGGCTATTGCCTGCCCCATTTTCCCAGCATCAATGTGTATTGGAGCATGGTCGGTACCATCTTTTAGCTTCACTGTGCTACACATTACCGTATTATGAAGCATTTCCATTAAACATCAGGAATACGAATCTGTACTTATCTTGGTCAAATTAGTTAGGCATGTCAAAATAGTCTCTCTAGTAGTGGTTCATCACTCTTACTAGTCCAATAAAGCTGACTCAGAATTTATTCTCTGTTTAAGAAATTGATCATGTTAATATGCTTTCAAGCTACATTGTGTGCCATGTCAATCTATTGTGCAGCCTAAATGATGCTTGTATCAAATACCCTGCACTAATTTAAATCCCCCTCTGTTGCATGCTGTCTCGATTTGCAGTCATATAATATGGTAAGTGAAAGGCATGGCGTATGACTTGAACACGGATCTTTGCTTAACAAATTATGGCCCTATCTAGATTGCCTGTTAGGAATGTATATGTTTGTCTCACTTGGATTTCTAAACTAGTACATCAAGAAAATCTCCTAAGCCATAGGAATAGTCGCCGCCATCGGTTCATAGTACACCCATCCGGTGGTCTATGTTCACGTTGTTTGGACGGGTGTTATGGTTGTTTTGTATCAGATATCGCTAGCAATGTATTGCTGCTGATTAATTAGAATATGCATGATAGTATCTTGGCATTGCTGTTATAATGGAACACCTTAAAGAAGAGGAAAAACCTGAAAGCTTTAAATTATGGTGTCTGCATAACTTCCTCTCATCCTGCCTGTATTGGCGTGCTATTATCCAGGAACAGTGATTTTGCCGATATTTATTTATTACGTGACATATTTTTGGGCATATACTAATCCTTATCCTCTTTTATTTTACATGAAATGCATCGGAGCAAAACGAAGAGCCTCCCGGCGAGACTCATCACGAGCTACTTCAAATGGCAACCCGCATCTATGTACATTCATCCGCATTCTCGCTCCAGAAATTCCCTAAACAAAATAGTACAAGATGACGTCGTCATCCATCTCAACTCCTCCCACTCGTTAAATCTCGTTGCCTCATTTTATGTCTTTATTTGTTATTGCAATTTTATTATCTTAATATTGTAATTAATATGATACATGACTCTATTAGTCGTCGAATAGATTGGGAGGGCAGTTCAAAATATAAGTCCATTTTATTATTTGTTTTAGGTTCAACACATAGGTCTAGATTTAAAAAACAATTTAACCACTCTTTATTTATATTTCATATCATGTGATTAAGACTATTTTTACTAAACCCATAACAAAAGAAATAATTTTTCTCATACTCGTTATTAACATTATATAATTTATCATTTTCCTATTATCAATAAACACTTTAGATATCAGGACATATATATATATATTAGTTAAAAAAAAATCATTTTTTGCAAATATAAGTACTGTTTTCAATAAATCAATCTTATACTTTTACAAACCATGTCTACTTTATGTTTATTTTGTCCAAACCCGACTTTTGAGTTACATTTCACACTATTGCGATACGATATGTATTTTTAAACTTTACATAAACAAATCTTACAACTCCCTTATGTTCGTCAAAAATACATTTTTTATATACTTGCAATATCTTTTGACTTAAATATCTCTAAACATGCATTTTTCCTAATACAATAATTAACCTAGGTTTGAACGGACAACCGCAAGTTAGCGGATCCTTTAGGGTGCCTGACCCCTTCCCTTTAGGATAATAAAGAACCTTTAACCAGAATCTCATTAAGTTTAGCAGACCATTAAATGGAGTTAATGTTTACTTTAAACTAGTTAACATTTAGGTGTCCTAATTCACCCAAATTAATTAGGTGGCGACTCCCGAACCCTTTTATTTTTTAAATTAACCTTTAAACACCCTCTTAAACCATTTTTAACTATTTAGCACTTTTATCTATTTCCTAACATTTCTTATTAAGCAGGGTTCGCTTTTTAGAGAAATGTCGCGGTCGAAATCGGGCGCGACAGAATGGCGACTCCACTGGGGATTTAAGGTTCTTAACCACAACAGACCTAGGGTTATTATTTGGCATTACTTTTTTGCATTTAAATTTTGTGTGCTGTATTTTGTTTTATTCATTTTAATTGCTACATGTTTTACTGTTTTCCTTAAACTGGCATTCCGCTCATATTTCTTCCACTCTGGAAAATTCACACAATCACACACTACATGCGAGGTGCGCTGGGTGCATCAGCAAAATTCTTTCTTCAAAACCCAAATTTAGGAGAGTTGGTAACATACGTGGAGTGTCCGGTCTAACCGGTGGCCGCGTAGCCTTCTCACTCGAGTTGTCCGCTCGGGAACCTTGCGTACAGAAAAGCCAAATCTTAGAAACTTAAGATAGAGCTATATCACCCTTTATTTTAGGGCATGCATGCATTTACCTTAGGTGGGTCGGTCCCTGGCATCGACACCACAATTAGGAAGACACCAAACTTGTCGACGGGTTTCTCAACCCAACGACCAATCAGCATACTATGTGTAGCGTGACAATGATAGACAAATCCAAACCTAATCATGACATGCCAAAATTGGGAAAAATGCACCGTCATTTGGTCACCATTTCCAACGAAAGCATTACAGTTGGGCGGCCTGGACAGATCCAACATAACCTCGCATATGTGACGTTTAGGCCTACCTCTGGCATAAAGAGGTCCCAAACATATTAGAACACGCACTTGATTTGCAATTTGCTTATTATTATATATTGCCTGCAACTTTTGCATATTATACTAACTTGGTTTGCTTCATTTGTTAAAGGATTATTTTTGCCTAGCTTATCCCCAAAAGGTTGATTCGCGTTGACTGGTAGAAGCACAATCATCCAATAAATGACTAATCCAGAGGCACCGGAACGAAACAACTTAGGACTCATCCTCGTTCCCATAGAGGATGCAGAGGCGTTAGAAATAAGAAACACCAATGATCAACACCTCGCCGAACTATTGCAGCAAATGGAAGTCATGCAAGCCGAAATAGAAAGGCCCTGAAATATCACAAACCTTTGGAACTACGTGTGACCTGATTCCCTTGGCGGATACGTAGGCGGCCACATCGGCTTCGGTCCCACCTTTTAGAAAAATCCCAATTGTTCTTTTGCTTGTAATTGGAACTACGTTCGACCTGATTCCCTTGGCGGATACGTAGGCGGCCATATCGGCCTCGGTCCCACCTTTAGAATTTTACCCAATATTCGCTTGTAATTATGTCATGACCTGATTCTCTCATGGGGATACGTTGGCTTCCTAAATCGGCTTCGGTCACACAATTAGGAAACTTTCCCTTCGTTTTGAAAATAACAAAAATACACGTAATATACAAGCAACCCCATTAAGACCCACTTTAGGCCAAAACGCTGCGTATTCAAAATCGACAAGGTAGGAAACGTGCGGGGTTATGAGTCCCAAACAAGGCAGACGTCCGACATCAAGAGTCAAAACTACAAAGTCAACGCTAATCAACCCCTCAAACTCACAAATTTTCTTTGAGCGCAGGTCCTTCATATTAGCAGAAGGTACAACAAAGTTCTTCATACTAGTAGAAGCAGAAAATATGACAGAATTCTTCGGCGAAGCGAGCCAGACATCAACAATCAGAGTTCAAATCCCGCAACAAATTATAGCACATCAGCTCGGGCCTAGAGTCAAATTGCAACTCATGCAGTGCACAAACGCACAACAAAGACATCATGTCAATCCATATGGTTCACAAACGCATCACAAAGTGGCATCATGGCAATCGCCGCTGGCAGCATCTAGCATGTCCGCCCAAGGACAACATCTCAGCATTCACAACACCCCACATATCATACAGGGAAGACATCCTTATTCACATAATTACATTTCTCATATATTTATCATTTTGTTTTACCAGTTATACACTAATTTTTCTCAAGCTTAGCTTGCAGGAGCACTTATTATACAGGAGCATCGCCAATCGTCCAAAACGACGCCACGTCAAAAACGACGCCACGCGTCGGAAAATGACGTCGAGTACGAACGACTCGCGTCCAAAACGACGCCCATCAAACGACTCAGTCAACGACTCGCGTCCGGACGACGCCACGTCAAAAACGACGTCGGTCAACGACTCCGGTCAAAACGACTCGCGTCCGAACGGCGCGTCAAAACGACGCCACGGTCGGCAGGCGCGTCAAAACGACGCCATCCGAAACGACGTCGAGTCCAAACGACTCGCGTCAAAACGACGCCACGTCGAAAATGACGCCACGCGTCGACGTCAGTCGGCGACTCAGTCCGAAACGACTCGCGTCAGAAAATGACGCCACGACGCCGGTCCAAACGACTCGGTCCGAAAGCGACTCGCGTCAAAACGATGCCACGCGTCAAACGACGTCGAGTCGAAAATGACCAGTCCGGCGACTCGCGTCCAAAACGACGCCGTCCGAATCGACGCCATCCGAAACGACGCCGGTCACGAAACGACTCTGAGTCAAACGACTCGCGTCCAAAACGGGCCGGTCAAAACGACGTCGAATCAAAACGACTCGGTCCGGAACGACTCGCGTCCAAAACGACGCCACCAAACGACGTCGAGTCCGAAAACGACTCCGAGTCCGAAAACGACTCCACGTCCGAAAACGACGCCAAGTCCGAAACGACGCCCAGTCCGAAAACGACGTCGAGTCCGAAAACGACTCCGAGTCCGAAAACGACTCCACGTCCGAAAACGACGCCACGTCCGAAAACGACGACAAGTCCGAAAACGACGCCAAGTCCAAAACGACGCCAAGTCCGAAAACGACGCCATCATCAACATATCACATCTACGCAGATTTTCTCTGTTCTCAAAATTGCATTTTTTCTCATTTTATGCTTTATTATTATTATGTCTTAGCAGTTATGCACTAACTCTTTCTTGAGCTTTAGTCTATAGCAAAGCGAACACGTCGAACAACGGCGTCATCAAGACAACGCGTCAAGCAACGACGTCATCAACACAACAAGTCCAAAAACGACGCCAATAGCAACATTCCAACACAACGGATTCGCTCACAAAGTCAAACTGCAACAAGTCTACATCAAATACATCTTGCAAAAACCACAGGCTACATCATTTACACTTTAATTATTTCATCTAGTTTTGATTACGCATGAATTACGACACAACTCCATATATAAAACAATTTTTTATCTATGCCCTAGGAGGCGTCATTTGCATCTCGTCTATACAACGACGAACATTTGCATTTCGTCTATACAACGACAACGCCCATACAAGGCGTCATTTGCATTTCGTCTATACAACGATTTAACATCCGCATCTCATCTATACAAGACGGCAGATCATCACATCATTTCATTATATAGTATATACAACTGACTACAACCACAACACAAAATTCACATTCTTACATTGTTTTGTTTTGACAGTTATGCACTAATGCTTCTATCTTAGCTTCAATCTACAGGAACTGCAAAGATGGAGCACAACGTGGATTTTCTCTTACAGCGAACCGGGGCAATTTGTTGGGGGGCCAACCTTCCCAACAAATGGCAGAAGCGGCCTCAAGCGTCGGTCCACTCGTTCCACATCTCCATAAAACCCAGCACCATAAGTCGGTAACGGTACACCCCTAAGTTCAAGCCAATTATTTTATTTTTATTTTTTACACCATAGCCCAGTGTCATCATAACTCGACACTGTGACAAATTTTGAGTCCGCGTTAGCCCGCCTTGGTGTTTTGACCATGGTAGCCCAGTATCGTCATAACTCGACACTGGGACAAATTTTGAGTCCGCGTTAGCCCGCCTTGGTGTTTGACCATGGTAGCCCAGTGTCGTCATAACTCGACACTGGGACAATTTTTTAAAATTTTGCGTCAGCCTTGTCTATTTGCCCAAACCTTTCAATTCTGAGGATCGAGACAAAATTGGCTATGAGTCAACGTCTTTGTCCGAAGATTCTTCCATCATCTCTATACAAAGAGGGACAACTGTTGACACCCAATTTTGACCCTCCCGTCCAGTCATTAACTATAAAATTACACTAATTTTCAATAATTTTTAAATAATAAAATGCAGCGATAAAACATTAATACAGGCATAAATAAATAAATAATTTAATAATGGCACCGCGTCTTACGCACTTAGAGTCTCGCGCCCATATTTATTAATTTTAAAGCCATGTCATAATTCTTAATTAATAATAGATACATAAAATAAATAATTTAGCAATGACGTCGTGTCAAGTAGCATAATTGCATTTATTAATACGCAAAAGAATTTCATCTAATACATGCATTTAATAGCGTCGCATTTATAAAAGCTTTAAACAATTTTTAAATATCATACTTGCATTTGGCATTTAAATAATTTAATCTAAACTCAATTCAATTTTAATTTAACTTCGCAATAATGCACAATAGTAAGATTTTAAATAATAGCGCCGCATTCTAAAATATTAAGCACTAATTAAAAAGCACGCCCGCATTTATTACTATAACAATTAGATTAACAAAGCACCTAAATAATTTAATCACAATTTACTAATTTAATTCACCACTAAACTAATTAATTAACTCCTAAGACTAATACACCTAATTTAATACCTAAACTCTACCCAAAACGCAGCCCACTTCACCAGCCCAACCCGAGAACCCACAACCCGATCAGCCCAACACCCCTTATTTCGTTTCCCCTTATACGCAGCCCATTTTCCCCAGATTTCATCTCCTTTCCAGTCGCCCATGTCGACGACCCACACAAGGAAAACCTAGACTAAACCTAACATAAAGAAACCGCCGCCTACACCCCTCCCCTTCACCCGCAAATCTCGCCGGATTTTCAGTGGAAAATCCGGCATAACTAAACCAAATCCTTCAGAAATCGTACAACTTACCATAACCGAACACCTCAACCCAGTTCGTACCCTAAAATCCTCTCAGTTTTGGTAAGAATCGCGAGAGAATCATATCTAAAACGATAACTTACCATAACCGAAATTTCGGAGTCAAATCGAACAACTTACCATCCAAAATCGCAGGCTGCCAAATAAGAACCCAGAAGGAAAATCTTCCAGAAAGGAAAAACCAAAATCAAGGCTATAAAGGGAGGTCTACACGCATGCAAGAGGAGGGGAGATTTGGGCAAAAAGCGCCACAAAATAAAGATGGACCGCCCGTAAAAAAGAGAGAATCGCAGAGACACCGATATCTTCTCACAAAGAGCAAACCCTTGTAACATCAACTCGAAATTAGCGACCTAAGAGCAAGAAATGTAAATTCAAGCTCTTTTCTTTTAATACAAGTCCGTAAATCAGAAAAGCCCCGCCCCGTTAATCCGCATAGCAATAAACCTCGAGTGAATCGACGACTTGATACGCCTTGCCTCGTTGTCCGAGAAGGTAAATTCGCCACCCTTTTCTCGCTTTTGGATTTCGCTTGGTTATTCGGGATGTGATATACATTTAGTACGACTGATTAGGCAGATACTAAGCGATATCGATGTTTGGTATGTGTATTGGGTCGACTGTGAAAACTGCTCGGTTAATATGAATTTCTACTAAAATTTGTGAATTTGATTGAAAACATGTCCGGGTCTGTATTAGCATTTGTTGTGTACATGCGCACGTGATTAAATGAATCGGCTATTGTTTGGAGGATATCTGAAAGTACTTTGACCATATTAAATTTGTTTTGAAGTGCTGTATGTGCAACTTATGTTAAAGTAATTTCGTATGCCGATGATGAATGATGTCGCGTTCATCTATAAGTCTGTAGTGCTACATTTGTAAGCTTAGTTGTATTTAAGGACACATAAAAGCAAGATAATCTTAACTGGATACGTATTCGTGTAACTCCTTTATGTGTCTATCATGACTCGCGAGTTAGTAGATCTGTTTCAAATGTTTACTAGTTCGGCTAGAAATCTATGTACCTAAAAGTTTTCTTTACGTATGACATTGTGATTCCTGTTTGACTGGTTGTGGGCAAAGCATGTGAAGGTTCCTTGTCGGAATCAGTTTGTTTACACTAGAGTTCATATATGTGGTTGTGGCTGTCAATTCTAAATAATTGTTAGGGTTATTGCCTGCCCCATTTTCCCAAAGATCAACGTATGGAGCATGGTGCACCATCTTTTAGCTTCATCTGTACACATTATCGTATTATGAAGCATTTCCATTAAACATCAGGAATACGAATCTGTACTTATCTTGGTCAAATTAGTTAGGCATGTCAAAATAGTCCCTCTAGTAGTGGTTCATCACTCTTACTAGTCCAATAAAGCTGACTCAGAATTTATTCTCTGTTTAAGAAATTGATCATGTTAATATGCTTTCAAGCTACATTGTGTGCCATGTCAATCTATTGTGCAGCCTAAATGATGCTTGTATCAAATACCCTGCACTAATTTAAATCCCCTCATTGCATCTTTGTCTCGATTTGCAGTCTTATAATATGGTAAGTGAAAGGCATGGCGTATGACTTGAACACGGATCTTTGCTTAACAAATTATGGCCCTATCTAGATTGCCTGTTAGGAATGTATATGTTTGTCTCACTTGGATTTCTAAACTAGTACATCAAGAAAATCTCCTAAGCCATAGGAATAGCCGCCATCGTTCTGCATAGCACATCCGCGCGCCGCTGTAGTTCACGCCTTTGTTGTTTGGATGGGTGTCATGGTTGCTTTGTGTATGTATTCATCGCTAGCAATGTATCACCGATTAATTAGAATATGCATGATAGTATCTTGGCATCTTTGTTATAATGGAACACCGTAAAGAAGAGGAAAAACCTGAAAGCTTTAAATTATGGTGTCTGCATAACTTCCTCTCATCCTGCCTGTATTGGCGTGCTATTATCCAGGAACAGTGATTTTGCCGATATTTATTTATTACGTGACATATTTTTGGGCATATACTAATCCTTATCCTCTTTTATTTTACATGAAATGCATCGGAGCAAAACGAAGA
The DNA here is from genome assembly GCA_029844215.1 of Przewalskia tangutica. NCBI lineage: Eukaryota > Viridiplantae > Streptophyta > Magnoliopsida > Solanales > Solanaceae > Przewalskia > Przewalskia tangutica. The sequence goes on along the minus strand of CM056739.1, from coordinate 8,987,476 downwards.
GTCTCCCGGCGAGACTCATCACGAGCTACTTCAAATGGCAACCCGCATCTATGTACATTCATCCGCATTCTCGCTCCAGAAATTCCCTAAACAAAATAGTACAAGATGACGTCGTCATCCATCTCAACTCCTTCCACTCGTTAAATCTCGTTGCCTCATTTTATGTCTTTATTTGTTATTGCAATTTTATTATCTTAATATTGTAATTAATATGATACATGACTCTATTAGTCGTCGAATAGATTGGGAGGGCAGTTCAAAATATAAGTCCATTTTATTATTTGTTTTAGGTTCAACACATAGGTCTAGATTTAAAAAACAATTTAACCACTCTTTATTTATATTTCATATCATGTGATTAAGACTATTTTTACTAAACCCATAACAAAAGAAATAATTTTTCTCATACTCGTTATTAACATTATATAATTTATCATTTTCCTATTATCAATAAACACTTTAGATATCAGGACATATATATATATTAGTTAAAAAAAATCAATTTTTGCAAATATAAGTACTGTTTTCAATAAATCAATCTTATACTTTTACAAACCATGTCTACTTTTTGTTTATTTTGTCCAAACCCGACTTTTGAGTTACATTTCACACTATTGCGATACGATATGTATTTTTAAACTTTACATAAACAAATCTTACAACTCCCTTATGTTTGTCAAAAATACATTTTTTATATACTTGCAATATCTTTTGACTTAAATATCTCTAAACATGCATTTTTCCTAATACAATAATTAACCTAGGTTTGAACGGACAACCGCAAGTTAGCGGATCCTTTAGGGTGCCTGACCCCTTCCCTTTAGGATAATAAAGAACCCTTAACCAGAATCTCATTAAGTTTAGCAGACCATTAAATGGAGTTAATGTTTACTTTAAACTAGTTAACATTTAGGTGTCCTAATTCACCCAAATTAATTGTGGCGACTCTAACCCTTTTATTTTTTAAATTAACCTTTAAACACCCTCTTAAACCATTTTTAACTATTTAGCACTTTTATCTATTTCCTAACATTTCTTATTAAGCAGGGTTCGCTTTTTAGAGAAATGTCGCGGTCGAAATCGGGCGCGACAGAATGGCGACTCCACTGGGGATTTAAGGTTCTTAACCACAATGCACTAGGTTATTATTTGGCATTACTTTTTGCATTTAAATTTTGTGTGTCAGATTTTGTTTTATTCATTTTAATTGCTACTGCTTTCCTTAAACTGGCATTCCGCTCATATTTCTTCCACTCTGGAAAATTCACACAATCACACACTACATGCGAGGTGCGTTGGGTGCATCAGCAAAATTCTTTCTTCAAAATCCAAATTTAGGAGAGTTGGTAACATACGTGGAGTGTCCGGTCTAACCGGTGGCCACGTAGCCTTCTCACTCGAGTTGTCCGCTCGGGAACCTTGCGTACAGAAAAGCCAAATCTTAGAAACTTAAGATAGAGCTTTGTGCATCCAGAGGCTCCTCAGTATTATGTCGTCTCCGTAAGTCACTATATGGTTATCTACAGGCCCACATGGCTTGGTATGAGCGATTTGCCACTTATATCATGCAGATTGGGTTTGTGTGCAGCAAACATGACAGTTCAATTTTTTTTATTGAGATAGTGACACTGCATACCTTTTCTATATGTGGATGATATTGTTCTGACAACCTCTTTTGATGTGCTGAAAAATAACATCATTACCCTGCTCAAATCCGAATTTGTTATGATAGACTTGGGGAAGTTGAGTTATGTCCAGACACACGCCGATCCACCTCCGGCTATTGTGAATTTTGGGAGATAACCTCATCTCGTGGTCTGCCAAGCGCCAAGCCACACTCTCCCGCTCGAGTGCCGAGGTGTTGCGAACGTTGTAGCTAAGATATGTTGGATCTGAAACCTCCTTCTGGAGCTTCATTGTCCCTTACGTAAGGCGTCTATAGTTTACTTTGACAATATATTTGCAGTCTACTTGTCTCATAACCTGGTTCAGCATCAGCGAACCAAAAATATTGAGATGGATATCCACTTTGTTCATGAGAAGGTTGTCATGGGTCATGTTAGGGTGTTGCGTATTCTTCAGACAAGACACACTTCACTAAGGTACTTCGACAATCGTTCTTTGACTTGATTCGCCTCGCCCGCCTCCCGCTCCGATTGAGGGGGTGTGATAGCGAATATATTTATATATATTTCCCGTATATTCTGTAATTAATATTTCAGTGTAATTATGTAAAGTAGATATTCTCATTCAATTGACATTCATATTGTATACACTATATATTGTATTAATAAAAAAACTTCAATCAATGAAGATTAATATAATTTTACATAAATAATAGATAAATAAAAAGTTGTGGCGTAAGTAAAGGGCAGCAATTGAGCTATCAATTAAGTGGACCACAAAGAGAATTTAAAGGCAGAGGATGGACGTCCTGTGTACACACACAATGTTTTCTAGAAGCACGATATTTTCTTGACACATTCAAATTAACTAGGAACCTTTGATTTTTTCTGTCTCTTCATGCAAAGTGAGAATTACGTCCTTGAATGCTTTGAGTTCAACCGAATTCAGTAACTTTAGCTTAAATCTTTTATATAATTATATGTTTTAAATCCAATAACTCAATCAAATGATCAATGAATATACTAAAATTCCGAATTCATAATTATTAAATCCTGAATCAATCGCTCACTGCGTAAGGAATTTAAAGGCAGAGGCTGGACCACAATGTTTCTGTTGGCCCATTCAAAGTAGAAGGAATGTTAAAAAAAAACAAATTCTCATGCAAAGTGAAAATTACTTTCTGGAATTCTTATGTTGCTCGATTAGTATATAAGTTTTGCTTGAAATATCTTTACACCACAACAATTCTAATATGAAACACATTTTAGCTTTCTTTTGGTTTTCATGGCTTCTTTCACTATTGGTTACCCCGAGCTTGGGGCAGCCATTCAAGGCACTAGGCAGTAAATCTTGGTGCTTGGCTTGTCTCTGAAGGCTGGATGACACCTCGGTTCTTCGATAGCATTTTTAATAAAGATCTTTTGGTACAGTATATTCTACTTGGTCCGTTTCAATTTGTTTGACTTACTTTTTTTTTAACTTATTTAAAAAAATGTCATTTTTTATATTTAATATTAAATCTTTACCCCAAAATTCAAAGAACGTTTTGATACATTGCATACGTCATTAGTTTAAAATCATAAGATTCAAAAACCAGAGTTTGAGAACACTCCACACCTAACATTCGGCTTTAGAACCATAGCACCCATCAACCCTTTTTGTTTATGGGTTCTCAACAGTTCATTATATACCTATTTTCTGTCTAACTACTGTTAGGCGTATTTTGTATACGCTTTTTGAGTCATTTTTAGTTAGTATTTTTCCCATTTTTGTTTAAATAAGTGTCTTGTTAGGGTTGTTTTTCTTTCTTTTGAGCCACAACGGTTCTAAATGGCAAAATGACAAAAAGAAGCTAAAAGTGGGTAGAAAAGGAGCTCCCGAAGCAAAAAGGACGAAAGTTGGCAGATCCGGACGAAAGACTGCAGGACCGCGGTGTCATAATTACTGAGAAGCCGCAGTACTTTCGGCACCACGATGCCATTCTGCAGTACCGCAATGCCGAGGCGAAAAACAATCGCGTTCTGGGCCGATTTTGACACGGTTTTTAGGATCCGAAATCCATATTTTCTCAACTATAAAATTCCTAAACCCTAGCCTCATTATTCATCTGAGATCTTACATCTCATATCATACTTTGAAGAGGAAAAGGAGACTACAACACAAGATTGTAGACAACTTTGGTTCACGTTTCTTTTCTTTTCTTTGTTTTTATTTCAGTTTATGTTGGTTTGTATTAGTTCTTGACATGACATTGTTTAGGAGTTAATTACTTAATTAGGGTTTTCCTATTAAATCTCTTGAAACTCTCTTTCATGAATTAATGCATTAGTTTGATTTCTTCTTCACTTGATTAAGATTTATTCAATATTGGTATGAATGTTTGATAGTTAACTGATCACTAATTATCATAATCTATATGATGACGAATCAAGAACCGAGAGGAGAGATTTGGATATGCTGTAATTGAATAGACATAACTTAAAATCGCGGACGAAAGTACCTCGATACTTGTGTAGCATTATAGGTTATTGTTCTTAATCCTCCTATGTGGTAAAACCTATCTTAGAAATATAGAAGGTTTCTGCACTGGGGTTGAGCGATTATATATCCTAACCGGAATATAAGACAGTCTAGTTAACCGCTATCTTAACGTAGAAGAAGAAGTCACTCTAGTTGCATTAGGGATTGAAAAGAGTGGATAGTTGAGGATATTAGAAGCCCTAATTCCTTCATAACTGATTTGAACCAAAGTATTATCATAATTAGTTTATTTTCTGCAATTACTTAGTCTTAGTTATTAGATAAAAATACAAACAAATCAACGTTCACCAAATAGAAACTAAAGCTTAGATAATCGGTACTTGATAGTCAGTCTATGAGGACGATATTCGGTCTTACCAGACTATATTACTTGTAACGATACGTACACTTGCGTTAAGCACTTGGAAATATCCGCCTAACAACTACACAATTTGTATTGTGGTCGATGGGTGCTCGAGCACCCAATGCCTACAACGTATTTTTAACTTTTTTCCATTCTTTTTTAAAATGAAGTAACAAGCTGGAATAATATCACTAAAAATATAACAGATGGATAGAAAAGTTATAAAAGTAATTCAACCAAACACTTCAAAAAATGAGTGAAAATTGTAAGATGGTATTAATATCCTTGAAGAGTCTTTCTCATTAATATCAATATATATAGTGTACAATATATATCCCTAATACAATAGGAATCCTAGTCCTAATTACAAGAGGAATCCTAGTTTACCATAATTATATATCACTAAATATTTACACAATATATGGAATATATTCTAATTATGGTAGGGATATAAGTTATATACGTTTACACACCCCCTCAGTCGGAGCGGGGGAAGCCGGACACTGAGACTGGATCCGAAGTCAAGAAATAACTGTCGGAGAAGTTCTTTGGTAAATATATATGCGTACTGATATGATGAGGGTACATGTAACACTCTGACATGTCGTAGCGCAACTTTCACACGGTTGAAATGTATGTCTATCTCAATGTTCTTGGTTCGCTGATGTTGAATCAGATTGTGAGAATGATAAATAACAGATATGTTATCACAGTACACAATAGATGTCTGACGCAAAGGACACTGGAGCTCTAACAGTAAATTTCTGAGCCAACAAATCTCAGCTACCACATTTGCAATGCCTCTGTATTCAGCATCGGTACTGGAACGAGATAGCGTGGTCTGTCGCTTGGCAGACCATGAAACCAGATTATCCCCTAAAAAAACACAATAGCCAGAGGTGGAGCATCGCGTGTCTGGACACCCTGCCGAATCTGCATCCGTATAAGAGAGAAATATGTTTGGTGCAGAGGGGTATAGGTGCAAATCATAATCAAGCGTGCCCTTAATGTATCAGATGATACCATTAAGAGCAGTGAAATGAGACTCTCTGGGGGCATGCATAAAGAGGCATACCTACTGAACAACATAAGCGATATTTGGCTTGGTAAATGTGAGATACTGAAGTGCACCTGCAAGACTCATATAAAAAGTAGGATCGGAGATAGGAGCACCATCCATATCACTGAGCTTGGATTTTGAATCAACCGGAGTGGGCATGATTTTGCAATTCGTCATCTTAGCCCTGTACACAATCTCCTCTGCATACTTATGCTGACACAAGAACATGTGATTGGTAAACCTGACCACTGATATCCCCAAGAAGTAACTCAACTTGTCCAAATCTGTCATTGCAAATTCGGTCTTAAGTAATGCAATAATCTCATTTTTCAACCCATCAGATGAGGCAGTAAGAACAATATCATCCACATATAGTAGTAAGTAAGCAATGTTACTACCTCGATTAAAAATAAAAAGTGAATTATCACTCCTGCTGCATACAAACTCAATCTGCAAAATATACCTGGAAAAATGATCATACCATGCACAGGGGGCCTATTTTAGGCCATACAGTGATTTACATAGATGACACACATAGAAATATTCTACGAAGAAAACTAGAAGTTGATAGACGTGTTATGGTTATTATAGGTTGATATTCTACGTGCGGCATATTCGACTTGGCAAGTGGATTAAGCCGAGGAGGTATGTGAATTCTTCCTATCCTTTTGAGCATGATTATTATGAAATATATAGTACGGTAGACGTACGTGTGTTAAATGAATTTGGTTTCATTTTGATGTCCTTGACTTGACTTCTAAATCTTAAGAGCCTTGAATTATTCTAAAAAGTTGTGAATCATTATTCGGAAAGAAATTGATATTGGGTTTTAAAAGAATAAGTTCCTTGGTTTCCCAAATGAATGTGATTGTTTTGAATTGCTTAAAACATAAGTGTTATAATAGATTTATGGGAAGTTAGTTATAACGACTTTAGGAGGATAAAAGAACAGTTTACTTACTTGATTTTAAAAGCCTTGTAATGATTTTCTGAAGGTGTAGTAACTTGGTTTGATAAGTAAACGTGTCTTGATACTACGGGTATTAGTGTCTTGAGACTTTTATGTTAAGGGGTTTTTTTTAATTTGCCTATGTTGTTTACGATAGCCGGTTGCACTTGTATTATATTACTTAACCCCCTGGCCACGTTATGTTGTTCATATTCCGCGAGTTTGTTCCCCCTGATGCGAGGAGTACCTCATGCGGGTCCAAGGAGCTCATACGGGATGGGGTCCTATGCAAGGAATACCCTCATGCGAGTCCAAGGGGCTCATGCGGGACAGGGTCCTATGTATTACCGCATGTTTGCTTTCCCCGATGCGAGAAGTACCTCATGCGGGTCCACGAGACCTATGCGGACTAAGAGAGTCCAGGAATAGGATTTGCACAATGATACTATGGGCGAATGGCCCTAGTTTGATTGACTGCCTATTCAGAACCGACCAAGTTACACCTATTTACTCTCGTATATACTATGACACTGTGTATTGTTAATTGATTTTTTATACATGTCTCTGGATTTTTTTTAGACTAATGTGATTTCATACCGTAGGTAGAGGTACCTGTTGTACTGACCTCCTTCGGGGGACTGCGTTCATGCCGCAGGTAGAGGTACACCGGTTGTTGATCCTCGCTCATAGGATCACAGTTCTGCGTTTTGGGAAGCTCCGTTTCTCCGGAGGCTTATCTTTTGGTATGGTTCCCTGTCATTGTAGGTATATGTACATTTAGGGGTATGGCGGGGCCCTGTCCTGTCATAGTTGTTATGTCAAAAACTCTTAGAGGTCTGTAATCCTGTTGTGAGTTGGGTTTGTAAAGGATATAACTGTTCGGGCTTTTGATATTTATATATATATGTTGAAAGACGACCTTATCGGTTATCATGTTTCCTATTCTACATTGTTCTATGTCTAAGAGTTTATTCCGCTGATTTTCTATGATGTATACCTACTAGGGTGCCCGGGTAAGACACCAGTTGCGGGCCCGAGGTCGGGTCGTGATAGGTGTGAATTATTGTTGAATGTTGCGAGTGCTGATGTGGTCTTGCGCGGACTGACTGGATGTTGCGAATGCTTGCTGAATGTTGTGGTCTCTGCACGGACTTGCTGGATGCTGTGAATGCTTGCTGAATGCTGCGATTACTGATGTAGTCTCTGCGCGGACCTGCTGGATGCTGCAAATGCTTGCTGAATGCTGCGATTGCTGACTGCTGATGTAGTCTCTGCATGTACTTTCCTGATCTTTGCGAATCGCCGTGATTGTTGATCGATGTAGTCTGCACGGACTTCATCGAACGCCGTGAATGCTTCTTGAATGCCGCGACATCGATCGCTGATGTAGTCTCTGCACGGACTTGCTGAATGCTTCGATTGCTGATGTAGTCTCTGCACGGACTTGTTGGAGGCTGCAAACGCGGTTGTCGTTTCGCCCAGATTTTGCTGCTGTTTTTCCTTCTTTATCATTGCCACATTGTATTGTTGTTGTTTCTCCTGTCTCTGGCTTATTATTGCATTTTCTGCTTCTACTAATGAAAAAGAATCTGCACTCAAAGAAAACTTGTGAGTTTTGGGGGGGGGGCGGTCGGTTCGTATTGATTTTGCGGCCTTGATCCTTTATGCTCGTGCGCCTGATTTGTTTGGACCTGTAACCCATGTCTGGTCTTGTTGAGATATTTGGTAGCAAAACATTTTGACGTAGCGTATCCCAAAAGTATTTACAAAACAAAACATTTTCATGAGGTATGCACAAAACATCTTTTAAAATAAAATATTTATATGAAATGCGTATAAAGTATAAAAGCCTTATCGAATTTGCCGAATATGACACGTGATCTGACCAAGCGAACACCTTATCTGGAATCCTTATTACGATCTTTTCACGGTGCGCTTTCCCGCATTGTCCCGCCATGCATGCGTGCGTGGCAAGACTTATCGTATGGAATTGCTCATATCTCTTTTCGGAGTAATCAAACGCATTTTGTTGCACGCGAGCCAATGGGAAAATTTCTAATGGTGTGACTGAAGCCGATTTAGGCCGCCTACGTATCCCCATGAGGGAATCAGGTCATGACGTAGTTTATTACAAGCGAAATTGGGTAAAGCTAAAATTTCTAAAGGTGGGACCGAAGCCGATATGGCCGCCTACGTATCCACCAAGGGAATCAGGTCAAACGTAGTTCAAATTACAAGTAAAAGGGTTTTCTAATTTGGAGCGGAGAGACCCTATATGGGCTCTATGTATATCCCACCGAGGGAACGCTGTTTTTTTACAATGCAAAGGGAATTACATGGAAAACAAATGCTCCTAAACGTAGTATCTCTTTACCGCATATGTGTTGATAGTTTTAGGCCATACTTCGCCATCCATCTCAGCTAAGATTAAAGCTCTTCCACTCAACACTCGATGAACCATGTAGGGCCCTTGCCAATTAGGTGCGAATTTCCCTTTAGCCTCATTCTGATGAGGGAATATGTGTTTCAGCACCAATTGCACTGGCTTGAATGTCCTCGGTCTTACCTTTTTGTTGAAAGCCTTGGTCATCCTGTTCTGGTAAAGCTGCCCTTGACAAACTGCATTCATCCGTTTTTCATCAATCAACATCAACTGCTCGTATCGACTTTGCACCCATTTAGCTTCGCTCAACTCATCCACTTGGATAATTCTCAAAGATGGTATCTCCACTTCTGCTGGTAGTACTGCCTATGTTCCATATACCAAAAGATACGGCGTCACACCGGTAGAGGTCCTAATAGTAGTACGGTAACCCAAAAGTGCGAAAGGTAGGTGCTCATGCCAATGTGTGTAGTTGCTAATCATCTTACGCAAGATCCTCTTGATATTCTTATTAGCTGATTCGACTGCGCCATTCATTTGCGGGCGATATGGGGTGGAATTGCGGTGGATAATCTTGAACTTCTCGCATATGTCCTACATTAGGCCACTGTTGAGGTTGGCTCCGTTGTATGTGATGATAGACTCAGGAATGCCAAATCTGCAGATGATGTCGTTGCGAACAAAGTCGACTACTACTTTCTTCGTCACTGATCTGTGTGATGATGCTTCTACCCACTTAGTGAAATAGTCAATTGCTACGAGGATGAATTTGTGCCCATTTGAGGCAGCGAGTTCGATAGGGCCGATGACATCCATGCCCCAATCTGCGAATGACCAAGGAGAACTTGTCACACTAAGTTCGTTCGGAGGTACTCGAATCAAATCCCCATGAATCTGACACTGGTGACATTTCTGTACAAAACGGATACAATCTGTTTCCATCATCATCCAAAAATAACCTGCTCGCAGAATCTTCTTCGCCAAAGTGAAGCCATTCATATGAGGTTCGCATGTCCCTCCGTGTATCTCTTCTACTAGCTTGCTCGCCTCTTAAGCGTCGACACATCTCAATAAGCCCAGATCTAGAGTCCTTCGATATAAAACCTCTCCATTAAAAAAGAAATGGTTTGCTAATCTTCGAAGTGTTTTCTTCTGAATGTTGGTTATGCCCTCCGGATACTCTCCTACCTTGAGGTATCTTTTGATGTCATGGTACCAAGGGTTCCCGTCTATTTCTTCATCTACACGAGCGATAAGCGGTGTTCCAAAGACACTCACTGTGATCAGATCAATGTAGTTCTTATCCGGATGTTGAATCATGGAGGATAAGGTTGCCAACGCATCAACGAATTTATTCTGGATCCTTGGGACATGCTTAAATTCTATATTACTGAACTTCTTCTGCAATTCCTTCACGCAATGCAGGTAGGAGAGTATCTTCATATTCTTGGTTGCTCATTCACCCTGTACTTGATGGATCAGCAAGTCTGAATCACCTATGACCAATAACTCTTGTATATTCATATCTACTTCCATTCTGAGTCCCAATATGCAAGCTTCATATTCTGCCATATTGTTGGTGCATGGAAACCTGAGCTTCGCGGAGCTCGGGTAATGTTGACCTGATTATGAAACCAAAACTGCTCCAATGCCAATTCCCTTAAAGTTTGTCGCTCCATCGAAGAACATTCGCCAACCTGGGTAATCCTCCGAGATATCTTCTCCGATAAATAATACCTCTTCATCAGGGATATAGGTTCGGAGGGGCTCATATTCCTCATCGACATGATTTTCAGCAAGATGGTCAGCTAATGTCTGTCCTTTTACGTCTTTCTATGTGACGTATACGATATCAAACTCGCTCAACAGAATTTGCCATTTTGCTAGTTTTCTAGTGGGCATGGGCTTCTGAAGGATATACTTAAGCGGGTCCATCCGTGAAAAAAGATAAGTGGTGTATGCTGATAGATAATGCCTGAATTTCTGGGCAATCGAAGTTAATGCGCAACAAGTACGTTCCAGTAGAGTGTAGCGAGCTTCATACACCGTGAACTTCTTACTTAGATACTATATGGCCTGCTCCTTTTTCCCTGTTTCATCGTGTTGCCCCAACACGCATCCAAAAGCATTCTCTAATACGGACAAATAGAGTAACAAAAGCCTCTCAGATTCTGGTGGTACTAGAACTGGCGGATTAGACAAGTACTCTTTGATTTTATCAAAAGCCTGCTGACAATACGTTGTCCATTTAGTAGCGGTATCCTTCTTCAACAATCTGAATATCGGTTCACATATCACGGTGGACTGAGCTATGAACCTGCTGATGTAGTTGAGACGACCAAGGAAGCTCATCACGTCCTTTCCGCTTTTTGGAGGAGGTAAATCTTGGATTGCCTTTATTTTCGAAGGGTCCAACTCAATCCCTCTTCTACTCACTATAAAACCCAACAACTTTCCAGCAGGGACACTGAATACACACTTTGCAGGATTCAGTATCAGATTATATCATCTTAGCCGCCCAAAGAACTTCTTCAAGTTTGCCAAATGACCTTCCGCTCTTCGTGACTTGATGATAACATCATCCACATAGACTTCAATTTCCTTATGGATCATGTCATGAAAGATGGTAGTCATGACTCTCATGTATGTAGCGCCTGCATTCTTGAGACCGAACGACATTACTCGATAATAATACACCCCCCACGGAGTAGTAAATGTTGTCTTTCCTGCGTCCTCATCTGCCATAAGGATCTGATGATAACCAACAAAGCAATCGACGAACGACTGTAATTCATGTTTTGCACAATTGTCGATGTGTATATGAATGTTTGGAAGAGGAAAGTCATCTTTCGGTCTAGCTCTGTTGAGGTCTCTATAATCCACACATACTCGGACCTTTCCGTCTTTCTTCTTTACCGACACAATATTTGCTAACCAAGTAGGGTACCTTGCGACTCGAATTACCTTTGAGTCGAACTGCTTGGACACCTCCCCTTTGACTTTCAAACTCATGTCTGGTTTGATCTTTCTTGGCTTTTGTTTTACAGGAAGGTAAGACGGCTCAATAGGTAGCCTGTGTGCGACGATATTCGTACTCAACCCTGGCATGTCGTCGTAAGACCAAGCAAATACGTCGGTGTAATGATTCAGGAGCTCTATTAACTCTTTCTTATGTATGGCACTTAGGTGGATGCTGACCCTAGTCTCTTTTACGATTTCCTCATCTCCTAAGTTTATCAACTCAGTTTCTTCTAAATTCGGTTTAGGCTTATTCTCAAAATCTTTTAGCTCTTGACCAAGCTCTGATTGCGGACTCTCTTCTTGTTCTTCAGAGTTATGCTCGCCATTGGAGTTGGTTTCATTACATGTCATATTCGCATTATCGACAAGTTTAGTAATATGATTGCTGAAAGAAAATGCATAAAAATTTAATTTAACACAAGCAAGTTTAAAGCTGCAAAAAATATCCTGGAATTTATGATGAAAGCAAAATACGGGATTGAAAACATATTAAAGAAACATAAAGGCAAATTTGTTTTTTAGTTAAAGTCACATCGCTAGAACTATCATAAACTCTACCAAGCTCCTCGGAAGGTCAGGATAGGGGTGCAAGTCCAATTATTCAGGCTGTATCTATGCTCTGCATCCCAAATGGTGGGGTCTTCATCGTGATCCTCTTGAATCACACAACATTCTGCTTCGTCTTCGTCTATGAACAGATTCTGGAACCCTGCTGCAAGATCTTCTGGATCATCTTCTTTCAGCATATGGATGGTGCATGCTTTGACGAACGACTGACTCAGGGGCGGAATGGGCCTAGGAAAGTGAATGTCCCCCTTCTTCTGGAAGCTCGCAGTCACCAAATCCTTCGAGGTGGGCTGGTACCCCAAACCAAAAGTGTCCTTCTTTCCAGACAGCTGGATCGGCTCTGTGATCTCCTTCATACCGGATCCAAGACCTTTGTCGGGCTCGAACTCATTTCTTAACATTTCCTTGGCTACCATTATGAGAGAACGTGGCAGCTGTAACGGTCTGGCCCTGCTGGCGCTCTTGATCTCGTTAACATGGAAGACTAAACCATCCAACTGTCGTATGTCCTCTATGACAGGGACTGCATAATATGTGTTGGTGTTTCTTCTTTCATCCCCAAGTACTACCACCTCGCGGTGATTCCATATAAACTTAAGGCGTTGATGCAGGGTGGACGGGACTGCACCAGCCTCGTAAATCCACGACCTTCCTATCAACAGATTGTAACATGTGGCAATATCCAATACCTGAAACTCCACGATGAATTCTGCAGGTCCGATCAGCAGTGTGAGATCAATTTCGCCCTCGACACCCCTATGGACTCCGTCGAAACCTTTGACCCTGATATGACTTTTACGAATTCTCCTGCAGTCTCTCCCCAATTTCAGCAGCGTTGACATGGGACAAATGTTGACGACCGAGCCTCCGTCAATCAACACTGTTGAAACAATCTTGTTCGCGATCTGGATGGTGATATTCAATGCAAGATTGTGTCCAACCCCCCCAGCAGGCAACTCACCATCATGAAAGGAGATTTTGCGGGGCTCTAGCACTTGTTCGACTAAGGCTATCAAGTTCTTGTTTGTTGTACCCTCTGGAACATATGCATCTTTCAGCACTTCCAATAACACAACCCTGTGTGGGACCGAATGCATTAACAGTGAAAATAGAGAGATATGTGCTGATGTTTTCTTCAACTGCTCTAAGACAGAATATTCCTTAGTGGGCATCTTTCTTCAAAACTCCGCAACCTCAGCCTCTGTCATGGGTTTCTTTTGTGGTACCTCTCTGACTGTTTCTACAGGCGCATAATATCTCCCTGACCTGGTTATACCTGCAGCGGTGACATATATGGCTTGCTTCCCAATTTCTCTGCGATCTACTCTGATTGATGGCTCCCAGCCGGGCATCTGAGCAACTATGATTAAACCATTTAGTTTCGGCGCCGCCCTTTCCAGCTCAAATACCATTTTTTTCGAATATTGGAAACGGGGGCGATAAAAGCAGAAGGTTCAGCCCCTCTTTCACCTCAAACCGACCGGATGGTCCCCTCCAAGTCGTACTCCTCATCTAAAGTTATCAAGTGCACATTGGCATTTCCGTGGTTTGGCAAGGGGTTATCATGCACGTTTGGGGCCGGATCCCTCAGCTGAATTACCTCTTCTTTAATCAACCCTTCGATTATGTCCCTGAGGGAGTGGCAAATTTAGTATCGTGTCCAGGGCTATTGGAGTGATATGCGCAGTGTTTATTTTCATCATACCACATCGGGATAGGGTTAGGAATCTTTCCCAGAATTGGTTGGATTAAGCCTGCAGCTCGCAACCTTTCGTATACCTGAGGTATGGGTTCGGCCAACGGGGTGAGAACTTTGGGTGGTCTTCCTTCAAAATTCGTGTTTGGTCTGGGTGCATTGGGTGTTCTATTTCGTTGGTAGGCTTGATGGGTGAGTCGATGTGTGGCAGGATAAACGGATGCTTGAGAAGCGTTATATATAGGTTATGTGTGGTATGGGGTGTGGAGCAGGTGTGTACTGAGGTGTGAAGTTTTGGTTATTTGTGTGATAGTGTAGGGTTTGATAGGATGGATTTTGGTATGTTATAAATGTTTCGGGTTTACATTCTTGTATGAACATGGAAGGGGAAGCTGTCTCTTTCTTTTTCTGTGAAGTACCCCCGATCGTCCCTGACTGAATTGCCTTATTAGTCGCCTGCAACGCTGCCAAATTCGTAATCCTACCAGTTTTAATACCTTCTTCCACGAAGTTGCCCATTCTGACAAATTCTGCAAAAACTCCGTCCGATGACGCTTATCATCCGCTCATAGTAGGTTGCGTCCTTCAAAGATTGTACAAATAGAGTGGCCATCTCACTCTCTGCCATGGGTGGTTGTACCTTTGCTGCTTCTGAATGTCATCTCATGGCATACTCTCTGAACGTCTCGGTAGACTTCTTTTCTAGCTTTATCAAATAAAACCTGTCTACGATGGTTTCTGTATTGAACCTGAACCGCTCCACAAAGTCTTGGGCCAACGCATTCCAGCTCTGCCATTTCTGTGGGTCATGGCTAGTGTACCAATCTAATGTCTCGTCGAGTCAAACTTCGAATGAATAACTTCATAACGACTGTTGGGTTCTTTCCCACTCCGATCAGCTTGTCACAATATGACCTCAAATGTGCACGGAGGTTCCCCTTCCCGTCGAATAAGTCAAACTTGGGCACCTTGTATCCCACAGGTAGTTCCACATCTGGGTGCATGCAAAGATCCTCATAATCTAATCCTTCATGACCTTTATCCGACCGCATGCTCCGAACAACTTCTTTTAGGCTATGAATCTCTTTGGCCACATCCTCGTCCATTTTGGCTCGAGCTTCCCTCTCTATTTCTTCATAATGATCTATTTCCTGGGGAAGCACAAGGATGGTAAAAGGTTGGGTTTCTGCTGTGTATGCTGGTGGTCTGGGTTGTTTGTTGGGGCTGGTGATAGGTATGGTGCGTGGGTATTGGGTAGTTTGGCGATTCGGGCTGATTGGGGTGAAGTAAGTAGGCGGGGGCTGAGATATATAGGTGGTAAAAGGATCACTTTGGGGGTGGGGTTGAGGATTGGCTGGGCGAGGGATAGTTTGACATGAATCGGTAACTGGCATTTTTTGTAGGACCTTTGGGAGATATGTGGTGGCGGAGGTTGATCCGGGATAGTTTGTGAGGTAGTGACTCTTTGCTCTGGTATGGGGGTATTCAGACTAATGGATAAGTTTGTCAGATTCTGCAGTCTTTCTATCTCAACCTGCATATCGGCAATTTGTTGTAGTAGCTGTGTGATGCATTCTTCTTGACTAACGACATTTCTCCCCTTTGAAGGTTCTGTTTTGCCGGCAGGAATAATTCCCAAACCATTTGCCTCAGATGCCCCTGAGCCAGTCATGTCATCGTTTTATGCCCTGGACCTGGTAAAGTGTTGATGCTCTGACATTGCTGAATTAAATACGAACCGACCCTTTTGGGGAAATAATAAATTCTTCTAAAAAAATGCAACAAACTGCGTTAGTGTAAAGCACGTGATTTTGCAAATGTGTAAATAACAATTAGCAAGTATATGTTGCACATAAATCTTCACGTTTCAGGTGAGTCCTAATCATGCATGTGGACCTCTTTATGTCAGAGGTAGGCCTAAACGTCACATATGCAAAATCATGATAACAAAATCCAAGCCATTAGATTGAAATGCTTTAGTCGGAAATAAGTTGCAATTTATTGAAATAACAATAAGAACAACGAAAGTCTCACACTAAATGTCTATAACTAAGTCGCCGATGTGATGGTGAAGCTTAGGTCTTCCTAGGTATAGCCCCTGCATGTTCCAAGTACTGCACTGCATCCTGCATCAGGACCCACATATCTGGAGTGATGACCTTATCTTTGAGTTGACTATCCTTTATCATATTCCTTGCGCCAATGTCTTCAATGCCTTGCTCCCCTTCTGAACTAAATTATGTGCTGTCTAGAAACCATGCTTGATACTCTGGGGCGACCCCTGCTTGGTCCTTCCCAACTTCCACTTGATCAATATGGTACCATTCATAATGGATCTGCTTGGCTTCGGGAACAATGAAGTCTGGTCCGAACTGGATTTCAGAGGCTCTCATGTCAGCTATGAGGGGAATTACTTGCGTATGGACAAACTGTCGTAGCACACATAACGGAGCATATGGTTGGAGTCCCTTTAGACCTATAAGTCTGATGTAATAAAGTCCATTTATGTCTCAAGTAGACCTTCTTGACGATATGAAGCAACATATACTTCCATTGAATCGATCATCGCGAGATGCTAAGTACTGCATCGATCCTGCGTCTTGATCGCGACACATAACGCTTTGTTCTTTCGTAGAAGGTGGAGATCTTATTGTCTGCGATGTGACATACATCGGTCATATTTGAACGCTGATAGAAATGTTCTACTGCCCACATCTGTAAGATAAGATTACAACCTTCAAAGAAGCTCGACTCACCCATTTTGGATTTTTTCAAGGCTCTAAATAGTTATGACAAGATCATGGGCGTCAAAGTAAGTCGTTTGTCACTGACTCCGTCAAACACCGCTCTAACAACTGAACATATGCATGTACTAATCCTTCCATGCTCAAGTGGAAATAAAAGAGTCCCTAGGAAAGCCATAGCAAATGCGATAGGACGCCTAACTCTCCAATGGTCTGCAGAGCAACAAAACTCATTCTTAAATAATTTGTATCCGTCTCGGCAACCATATCTCTCATACATGTAGTCTAGAGAAACTCAATTGTTTTCAAAACAATGCAACTCTCTGGTATTCTTCAAACCCAAGTAACGGAGGAGTTTTTTTCCAGACTGACCGTGCAGAATAACTGGTTTTCTGTCATGATATGCTAAAGCAGTGAAATAGCTAACTTCTTCTAAGGTGGGGGTCATCTCGAAATCCCTGAATTTGAAGACGACTCGGTCCGGGTCCCAAAATTGGATCAATGCTCTGACCAAATGTTGATCTGGAGAGATGTCGAATAATGAGATGAGGCACCCCAACCTCCTTCTGATTGCCATCTGACTACCCAAGTCGAATTTTGACCACCACATCCTCAATTTACTCGGAATCACACTCACCATTCTGATCTTAGGGACAGGTTCCATCTAAAAATAAATAATACAAAAAATGAATATGCATTTTCTAACTTAGGCATTTCGAATTTTGGCTTGGTTTCATTTATCACGATTATGCAACACATAATATGATGTTGGGCCGCAGGGTTGTGAAAACCCGTTGACCAATTTGGTGTCTTCCTAATTGTTGTGTCAATGCAAAGGATTGACCCACCTAAGGTAAATGCATGCATGCCTTAATAAAGGGCGGTATAGCTCTATCCTAGGTTTCTGAGATTTGGCTTTACTAGACGTAAGGTTCCCGAGCGGACAACTCGAGTGAGAAGGCTACACGGCTGATCAGACGAACCGATCTAACTCCGCGTAGGCGCTAACTCCTAAAATTTGGGTATTTTGAAAGAAATTTACGGGTGCGCGAAGCACACCAGCGCGTGAGCGTGTAATTAGGTGAATTTTTCAGAGTGGAAGAAGTATGAGCGGAATGCCAGTTTAAGGAAAGCAGTAAAAGCAAATAGCAATTAAACAGTCAAACATACAAAATTAAAGCAAGTAATTTTAAGGCATTTAAAACAAATAAAAGCAAATAAAGCCAAGCAATAATAAACATATGTTTGCTATGGTCAAGAACCTCAATTCCCCAGCGGAGTCGTCATTTCTGTCACGCCCTTTTTGACCGCGACATATTCACTAACTCCTGCTTAAAGATGTTAGAAAATAAAATAAAATGCTAAAAAGGATGCTAAATGCTAAAAAGGGTGCTAAAATGCTAAGGGTTCGCGGAGTCCCCACCTAATTAGTTTGAGTGAATTAGGACACCTAAATGTCAACTAGGTTAAAGTAAATACTAACTCCATTTTAATGGTCTGCTAACTTAATGAGATTCTGGGCAAGGGTTCTTATTTAATCTAGAGGGACGGGGTTAGGCATCCTCTAAGATCCGCTAACTTGCGGTTGTCCGTCCAAACCTAGGTTATTATTATGTTTAAAGAAAAGTGCATTGTTATGAAAATATTAAAAAGATGCTCACGAGTATTTATGTAAAGTAAGAAAATTTTCATTCTTTGAAGAAGGTTATGGCTTTATAAAGCAAAATTAATATACTTAAAGAACATGAAAGGTTGCTATATTAGATAAAATATATGCTTCATAGCATAATGCAAAAATAACAATGCAAGAATCAATTCCTTTTGAAAAAAATACGTTTAGACAAATAGGCACAACATAATTTGTGAAAACATGGTATAAGGTTCAAAATATGTATTTAGATCGTCTAAAAAAAAACTCTTTTTGGCAATGGACAATAAAGGAATGTTAGTTATTTATGAATAGGTTTCATTATTTGTGCAAAATGTAGTTTAGTTTTTATTTACTATTTTTTTTAAATATCCCGACATTTAAACATGCATGACAATCCTCAATAAACAATTAGGGGAAGGGCCAAATTTCTAATACTCAATTACTTTCTAATTTATTGATTCAAGGTCTAACTATTCTAAGTGTTCTTGCTAATTAATGTAGCGTTAGGCAATTAATTTACAACAAATAAATAGGGGCAATATAGGAACCAATAGGATGTCTCGAGGAACGGCGACGTTGTTTCGCCTGTGGTTTTGGAATTTTTCTATACGAGATAAAGATTCACATAGATGTCGGTCTTCATATGTTGTAACTCGCGATGAGTCTCGCATTGAGGCTCTTCGTTTGCTCCGATGCATTTCATGCAAAAATTTAAGAAAAGATAAGGATTAGTATCCATTATCATATTTATAATGCAAGTAAAAGATGACATGTAATCTCGAACACATGCAGGATTTGATTTCCCGTTCAATTACATTAGCCAAAATAAGTAACAGACTCAAACAAACATCTTTTTCAATTTCCTTCATTACAAGAGGAAAACAGATGAGCAAACCCAACAGGTAAAATATACAGCAAGGGGGCAATCACTTACGCATTTGATAAAAAGTTTAATTGTTTGAGCATTAAAAGAACAAACTTTTGCCTTCCACATGTACAGTGAATGAACATAGCTATTTTTTGAGTTCAAACTCTCTCAATGGGGATTGGGAAAGGGAATAGAATTAGCAGGGAGATTAAATTTTATGCTCTAACCAAATTAAGGGAAACAACAAACCTTTGAAACACTATATTGGACAAGTACAAATAGATATAGAATTGATCATTTTCAAGACCTTGATCGTTCATATGACAATCTTCCAATAATCATACTAAACGCGATACTATATATATATATATATATGTTTAAACAAAAAGGAAACTGGTCACATTCGTCATCTTATTCACAGTAGTACGGTTATAGCCTATTTACATGCCTCAACGTATTCATCTTGTTCATACTTCAACAGAGATTGTCCTACAGTAAATGTCTCCAAAATCATTTCCACAGTGCCAATATCTCGACAACATCCTTATATTTGCACAAATCCAAAGTTGCGACAAAGGATAGACGCATAACGATCCTGTATATACTGAAGATTAAAAGACTTCAACTGCTTACATGAACACACGCACTCGGATAAAACTCACATAGACTAAACAGAATATCCAAATCGTATATATTCAAACCATCGTAGCCCATCATTTGATTATCGACACAAACATTCACACAACTAAATATAAATAGAAGAGAGATGTTAACGGACACAACAACATGAATGAACTAACATATGTTTAACACACAAACACACAGAAAAATACATAATGAACTAAGGGGAATTTAAGTTTACCTTCTCCGGACAGCGAACCGAGGCAGGGTATCAAGTCATCGACCACTCGAAAGATTTGTTGCTATGCGATTTGCAAGGGAAAGAAGCTTTTTACGATTTTGCTTTTGATATTGCTAAGGTTTGTTTATGATAAACAGAAAAAGGGTTTCTGGATATGAGAGTCGCGGTCCTCGACCTTTAATTTTCGGATTCTTCTCTAATGTTTTACTCTGATTCTTTTGATGATTTTTCTTCCTCTGTGTTTTTTTTATGATGCTTATCGATTTTTCGCCGGATCGATCGATGCCTTTGATGTGTAAATTGGTTTGGCTTATATAGCCTTGATTTGGCTTATGATTTATGATAAGTTTGAAGGTGATTTGAGTTGCTGATTTCGAATTACTTTTACCATAAAAGAGGCATTTTTGGTATTGATTTGGTGGACTATTTTTGGACTGGTTCTATGTGCGGATTTTGGTATGAATTGATTCTGAAATTTTGGAGGAGAATTCTCCCAAGATCTTGGGCGACAACTTGGAAGATTAGGCATGGTTATGGTAAGTTTGGAGGATGGTTTAATGGGTGTGAGTATGTGGAGGCGGCGGCTGGTGGGAGTATTATGGTTGTGTATATGTTTAAGTTTTAGAAGAGAGGGTGAGAGCTGATATAAATTATGGGTATTGGGCTGAGAGGAGATGGGTTGCGGGCTATGGACGAATGGGTTGGTGAGGGTAGTATTTTAATATTGGGCTTGGGCGAGTTTATTAGGTAGGGGGTGGGCTGGATGATTTAATTAGTTTTAGGTGTTAGTTTTAAGTGTTAGTGCTAAACAAATGGGGTTTAAAATGCAATAATAAATGCGGGCGTGTTATTTAATTAGTTCTTAATATTTTATAATGCGATGCCGTTATTAAAATCTTATTTACTATGCATATTTTGCGATGTTAAATTAAAATTGAATTAATGGGGGTTTAAATTGCTTTAGGTATTAATAAATGTGGATATAATTTTAAGGATTGTTTGATGCGACGTCATTATTAAATTATTTATTTACGTGTTTATTATTATTAAAATTATTAAAAATTAATGGAAACAGAATAGGGCTTAAATTATTAATGTGGTGTCATTATTAAATTGCTCGTTTATGCATGTATTAATGTTTTATTGTTGCATTTTATTATTATAAAATTGTTAAACTTATTTTGAAAAATTAGTGTAATTTTATAGTTAATGATTGGACGTGAGAGTCAAAATTTGGTGTCAACAAGGAATACAAAAAGAGAGTGAAAAAGAAACACAAAAAGAGAGTGAAAAATTGACGCACCCCAATGAAAAAGAACGTAAAAGCTTAAGTTTGGTGGGTGCCTATATGAATTGATTCATGCTCTCAAAAAGAGAAAATGGGAATGATAGGTATGAACTGAAAAGAATACCGAAAAGAAGGATAAAACGGTTGAATGAGAAAAACGCTTATGGTACGTAAATTGAGCCTAAATGCCTAATTTTGCCTACCCCTGCCTAAGCCTACATTACAACCTTGAAAAGTCCTGAGGATCTCTAGTATGTATGTCTATGATTAGTGGAGAATAGCAAGTACACAGACCCGTAAAACTAAATGAAATTGACATGCATAGATTAGGTATTCATGCTTCCATTACTTGTGATTGAAATGAATTTGTGAAATTCTGACTTGAAATTCTAGATTGCTGAATTCATGCTATATTTGTTCCCGCATATTATCCCAACTGACGTTCATGTGTTTCTAAGTCTTTGTGCAGCTGATTGATTTGAGTCTTTGAATCTTATATTTTTGTGTCTTTGTTTTTATTTTTGTTTTGATCTTTGCTCGAGGACGAGCAAATGTTAAGTTTGGGGGTGTTTGTTAGGCGTATTTTGTATACGCCTTTTGAGTCATTTTTAGTTGATATTTTACTCGTTTTTGTTGTGTTTAGTATAGTAGTAGGTTTTGTTTTTCTTTCTTTTGAGTCACAGCGGTGCAAAAAGGCAAAATGACAAAATGGCAAAAAAGAACGAGAAATGGGCAGAAAAGGTGCTCCCG
Organism: Przewalskia tangutica; assembly: GCA_029844215.1. Classification (NCBI taxonomy): domain Eukaryota; kingdom Viridiplantae; phylum Streptophyta; class Magnoliopsida; order Solanales; family Solanaceae; genus Przewalskia; species Przewalskia tangutica. Next base: position 8,965,127 of record CM056739.1, on the reverse strand, counting down.
AGGCGAAAAGGACAAAAGTTGGCAACTCAGAGCGAAAGAAGTCAGCATCGTACCATGACGAACGCGGTGCCATATTTCTGAGGATCCATAGGACTTTCAGCAGCGGTGCATCGTGACGATATCGCGGTGCCATTTGTCTTGAAGCTGCGGGAGTTTCGGCACGCGGTCTGCGTATCACGAACAGCGGTGCCAACGCGGAAAATTTCAGTCCCGAAGGCAAATTGGCTAAGGGCAGATTGGTCAATAGGGCACGAAAATTAGAGGATATTTAAGCCCTAGGAATTAATGTTATGGAGAGGTTGGTCATTCTACAACACAACACAACACAAGACGGATTTGGAGCTACAATTGGAGACTTTGTTCTACGTAATTTTCTTTCTTTCGTTTTTAATTCAGTTTATGTATGGATATTGTGTTAGTTCTTAGCGTGTCTATGACTATGAACTAAACACTCTATTAGGGCTTTCCTTATGAATCGTTTGAAACTGTTATTCATGAATTAATGCAGTAGTTTGATTTCTTCTTCGCTTGATTAAGGTTTAGTCAATATTTGGTATGAATGTTTGATAATTAATTGATCACTAGTTATCATAACCTATATGATTTCGAATCAAAAACCGAAATGAGAGATTTAGATCTACTGTAATTGACTAGACATAGGTTAAAATCGTGGACGAAAGTACCCCGATATTTGTGTAGCATTATAGGTTACTGTTCTTAATCCTCCTATGTGGTAAATCCTATCATAAAAATATAGAAGAATTCTGCACTGGGGTTGAGTGATTATATGTCCTAACTGAAATATAAGACAGTCTAGTTAACCACTATCTTAACGAAGAAGAAGAATCATTTTAGTTGCATTAAGGATTGAATAAAGTGGATAGTCGAGGATTTTGGAAGCTCATTCATAATTGATTACAACTTTATTAGTTTAAATCTTGCAATTATTCTAGTAGTTAAATAAATACCCCAATCAAATATCGATTGTCAAATAGATAACATAAAATAGATCAACGATACTTAGAAACCAGTCTCTGTGTACGATATTCGGTCTTATAGACTATATTACTTGTGAACGATGTGTACGCATGCCTGAGCAGTCGAAATATCGCTAACAGAAACCGAGACACGAATTGGGCCAGAACTAGGCTGGAAAGATGGCCCAGTTGCTGGACCCAGTGACGACATTACAGGAGGACCGGTGGGCAGTGGGCCTGCTGGCAGATTCGGGGCGCGGGACATGTCCGATAAATTGTGGATAATGTATGGGGAGAGACCGTCATCTAAAAAATTATACGAACTAGGCACGGGACTACCTACGTTAGTAAATAGAAATTGGGACTCATAAAAAATAATATGACGACTAATGATGATTTTATTAGATGATAAATCAAATCATTAGTAACCACGGTGATTAGACGGATAACCCAAAAACACACAAGGAGTAGAACGGGCCTGAAGTTTGTTAATTGTGGTTGACGGAAACAACGGATAACATAAGCACCCAAAGACTCTAAGATGTGAAAACGAATGAGTCTTATTATATAAAATTTGAAGAGGGGATGAATATGTCAAACTTTAGATATGAAGAATGTTAAGAAGATATGTAGCCATTTGTAGAGCATGATGCCAAAAAGCATTTGGTACAAAAGCATGAATCAATAAAGTTCGGAAAATGTTGTTAATAGTACGAATTTTTCGTTCGGCTTTCCCATTTTGTGAAGACGTATGAGGACAAAAAAATGAAAATTGATCTCATTATTAGCACAAAATTTCTGAAACAACTCATTATCATATTATTTGTCATTATCACATTGGATATTTTAAATTTTTCGTTCGAATTGGGTTCTAATGAATACTCTAAATTTTAAGAAGGTGGAAAAACTTGAGATTTTTTCGCTATTGGAAAAGTTCATAAAAAATTAGAATAATCATCCAAAAATAGAACATAATAACGATGACCCAAAGAACTCAAAACAGGAGATGTCCATAGATCGCTATGGATAATATCAAATGGCATTAAAGTATGAGAATTAGAGTCAACAAATGGCAACTTAACAATTTTTCCTAAAGAACAAGATTGACAATTCAGAGTACTATGCGTACCCTTACAAGAGATAAATTTATTTTTATCTAAGGAAAACAAAATAGATGACCGTGGATGACCTAGACGAGCATGCCACATGGAAGGAGCAAGGGCTGCAAAAGTGGAAGGTAATGCTTGACTCGAGAGACCGAAACTTAGCGTGATAGGATAAAGATCGGCCCTACTATCACACCTCATGAGAGGAATTCTCATCTTGAAATCCCTCACAGAAAACCCAAACGGATCAAAATCAACAGAAACAGATTATTAGTGGTGAATTTACGGATGAACACAAATTTTTTAATCAATTTAGAGGCATGGAGGGTATTTTTCAAGATAAGGGTGGATTGGGGGGTGACAAAGTTTTATGATCATAACCACGAATCAGAATTGAATTACCAATACCAACAATAATACCACGATTAGTGCTCAAATTGGAATAAGATGAGAGAGTACCTTGGTCGGATGTCATGTGGGTAGTGGCTCCGGTGTCCATGTACTAATTTCGGTCTGGTGGCATTATACTAAGTGTGTGCATAGCGGCTTCAATGTCGAACGGAGTGGGGTCCGCTGCGTGATGGGCTTGCGGAGCTCGGGGCCCAAGAACACTGCGTTTCGCCCACCGTGATCGCTTTGGAAACCATCGCCAGCCGGGCGGCGGGCCGATAAGATCGCTGGAATCCCATCGCGGTTGTTGGGCCGTACACTGGAGATGGGCCGTAAAGCCACTGCTCAAGGGGCCCAAGGCTGAGACCAGTGGGTCGGTGGCCCACGGTATCTGGGATGGGGTCTACCGCCTATGTTTTGGACACTGTTACCGCTGCCGGAACAGAACTGCTGCGTTTGCCCCCGCGATTTTTCCCATTATTTTTTCTGATTATTTTTGCCGCCACCGGGGGCACGATTTTGGCCGGAAGTATTAAAAAACACGGAAAGTTGGTGGAGGAATTTATCATGACGACGGGACTAGCCCCGGTAGCCGCCTTCTTAGCCAAACCGAATTCTTCTAAAGTAAGCATGGAACGGGCTTAATAAAACTTTGGGAGAGGGTTACTTTGATGAAGTAGAGTCCCAAAACCACTATAGGTCTCGGAGAGGCCGACAACCATCTGTAAAATAGAACGATCGTCACTAATGGGCGCACCAACGTTGCGGAGTTGGTCCGTCAATTCTTTCAACCTTTTGCAATAAGTTGAAATGTTCGGGAAATTTTCCATGTTGACGTGCGAAAATTTCTACTCAAGTATAACAGTTCTGGAGTTCTGATTATCTTGGAATATGTCACATAGCCTATCCCAAGCAGCCTTTGTCGTAGCGTCCAGCTCAATAATCGTTTGCAACAGGTCGGTAGAGATAGTGGAGTAAATCCATTGTAGTACGGTAGCATCAAGTGTTGTCCATAACTTTGGATCATCCTCGCATTTTGGTACCTCCGTATCCTCAGGAGTCACGGAAATTATGTTATGGATGACTTGATGCGAACGTGCGTGAATCATGAACAGTTCAGCCCACGTCGTATATTGAACGTTTTCTATTTCAAGAACAAGAGGGATGTGATTCTTGATGTTAGAAACTGTAAGGGCGTGATGGAACGTGTTCTTTGATGTAGACATACTAACAGAACAATATGTGATATGAGGGATTTTGGAAGAAAGAATTTAGTGTGGAGAACAAAAACCTCTCGGAAACCGAGACAATACTTCACGGAAGCCGATAAATAATTTCGTCGGAAGCAAGGAAGAAAATTAACCTAGACTTGTGATACCATGAAAGAAATAATCTCTTGATTATTTTCATTGAAAGGGGTATATATACAAGTTACATAATAAGAAAATCCTTTTCATATTCTACTTCTAAAACCCTATTCTATTCGGAGACTAACTATACAATTAAGGTAAATATATACAAGACTAATTATATACAAAAACTTATAACCCAATTATGGTATATTGCACTCCAATACCGTGTATACTAGTCATGTATACACGGTATATTTAACGGTTTTTATATCATATTTTTGTATTTTGACTAGTTTTCTTAAATACTTGGAAGATTAGATTTATTAATATTACTTGACATTAAGCTACTTGGTCAGTAAGTAATGGATAAAACACTACGGTAAGGAGTATTTATGAATCTAGCTTCCTCAAGTAACTATAAAAAAAGGCTTTCAAAGTTGTTCTGTTTATCAATTAACCGCACATCGTGTGGATACATATACTAATATATATTACAAAGACTAATCAATTGACAGGACTGGTCGAAGATGTTAAAGATGCTTTAATATTAAGTAATTAGGAAAAATAAGCTTGTAGATTAAACAAGCGTGATTAATACATTAGGCTTTAGGCATGTGTGGCCATATATTAAGTTTTTAACTAGTCACATGTTCAAATCGTAATGCTATTAAAATGATACATGGTTTTCACCATGTGTAATTTTTTAGTGTTACATCATCTCCTATAATTTGTATTAGAAGCAAAACTTGAAATGAATGACATTGGTCCAAGACGATAACAACACAATCTTTACAACAATAACAGATCCAACGAAATTCCACAATATAGAGTCTGGGGAGGATAAAGTGTACGCAGACCTTACTTCTACCTTGATAGGTAGAGCGACTATTTTCGAGAGACCATCGGCTCAAGACATAGCATACGCACGAGCAAAGCAAAAGTAAAGCAAGCAAGAGTAACGATTCGGGAAAAATTTAAAAATTTAAAGCAGTATGAAAATATTGGTATCAAAGCGCATACACCATGATAGTGCATTTCGAAAAAAGTAAGTATTAAGTAGCGCATATAAATAAGCTAAACAAAGTACACTAAATGACACATATCAGCAGAAAATCAGCTACAGATTACTATAAAGCCACAATGTATCTATTTGTATGATAGGCTAAGTAAGCCTACAATACTAACAGTATCACTACCAGTTTGCAAACGTAAGTAGGACTACGCTCAACTACCTACTACCCTAATTTGTGTCCTCCAAAACTCTCTATCTAAGGTCATGTCCTCGGTAAGTTGCACATGCGTCATATCTCGTCTAATCACCTCTCCCCAATACTTCTTTGGCCTACATCTACCCCTCCTGAACCCGTTCATAGCCAACCTCTCACACCTTCAAGTATTCTGTCTTGGTCCTGCTTAGCCTAAATCTTTTAGATTCTAGAGTCTGTCTCCAAACCTCCAGCTTATTATTCACTCCGCTGCGAGTCTCATCAATTAGGACTATGTCATCGAGCATACACCATGGAACCTGCCCTTGGATTTATCGCGTCAGTCCATCCATCTATCACCACTGCAAATAGGAAAGATCTAATAGTTAGGGCTGTTACCGAGCCGAATCGAGGCAAATAATGCAGATATTCGATTCAGCTCGAAAATATTCGAACCCTAGGTTCGATTCGGCCTCGTCGAACCTTAGAAATTAAGGCTCGATTCGGGTTCGACGGTATTTTAGAGCAATTAAGGTTCGAAAATATTCACAAATCTTTGGCAATTCGGATCAGACTGAATATTCGGCTCGATTTGGGCCGAATCAAAATATAAGGTTCGGCCCTATATTTGATGCAACGGATCGAACTCAAATCGGGCTTTTTCGAGTCGAATCTTGCGAATCGGATCGAATAATTTGGCTCACTAACAGCCCTACTAATAACTGACCCCTAGTGCAGCCCCATTATTACTGGAAAGTACTCTGTGTCTCCTACTAATGTTTGTACCCTAGTCTTGGATCCATCATACATATCCTTGATCACCCTAGTATACGCCACATGTACATCTCTAACCTACAAACATCTCCATAGAACCTCTCTGGGAACTTTGTCGTATGCCTTCTCGAGGTCGATGAAAACCATATGTAAGTCTCTATTCCTCTCCCTATACTGCTCCACCAACCTCCTCATAAGATGAATGTCTTCTGTGGTCGAATTCCCCAACATGAATCCAAACTGGCTCTCGGAAATAGACACGCCTCTTCTCACCATCATCTCTACGACTCTCTCACATACTGTCCTGCCTGCGCTCTTCCAAAATTCAACTAGGATCTCATCAGGCCTGGTCGCTCGTCCCCTGCGCATCATGAGAACATCACTCTTAACCTCATCTACTCTAATGCTACTATAATATCCAAAATTTCGATACCTACCAGATTGCTATAGGTTTCCCATCACAATATCTCTATTGATTTCTTCGTTCAAGAGTCTATGGAAGTAAGACTATCACCTACACCTAATATTCACGTACTCCACTAGTACTTTACCATCCTCTTCCTTGATACATCTCATGTGATCCAAGTCACGGACCCTCTTCTTCCTCGCCTTGGCTAGTCTGTACAACTTTCTATCACCGACTCTCTCCTCTAATTCCAATTACATGCGTTCAAAAGCCATTATTTTTTCCACTGTAACCTCAAATTTTGCATCCTTCCTTGCCATTTTATACAATTCCATATTCATCCACTTCTCTACCTCATCTTTACTTTCTACCAATTTTGCATACGCCACTTTCTTCGCTTCCAACTTCTCTTGAACTCTACCATTCCACCACCAGTCCCCTTGATGCCCACCATGGCTACCCCTAGAAACCACAAGCATTTCTCTAGCTACCTCTCAAATGCAACTAGTCATCCTGTCTCACATACCGGTCGCATCCTCACTACTACCCCAAGCTACATTGGCCATCATCCTTTCCCCCATCTCATTTGCACTAGACATGGTCAAATTCACCCATTTGATTCTTAACATGTCATCTGCAACCCTCCTCTTCTTCTCCATCTTGATCTCCAAATCCATCACCAAATGCTTATGTCGGGTCGTAAGATCTTCCTCGAAAAAACCTTGCAGTCTTTACAAAGACCTTTGTCCACTTTCCTAAGGAGTAAGAAGTTTATTTGAGTCTTAGCCACCGAACTACGAAATGTCACCAAATGTTCCTCCTTCTTCAGGAATCTCGAATTGGCTATCACCATCCCACAAGCTCTAGCGAACTCCAAAAGTGAGACGTCTCCCCCGTTCTTGTACCCAAGTCCAAAGCCTCTATGCACGTTATCATAACCCCCCGGGAGTGACCCAAAATGTCCATTGAAATTCATTCCTACAAATAACTTCTCAGTGGGTGGTATACCACCCACAACCTCATCCAAATCCTTCCAAAAATGCCTCTTCTCCTCCTCGTCCAAGCCCGCCTGCGGCGCGTAAGCACTAACAATGTTCATAATAAGCCCTCCAACTACTAACTTAATCGACATCATCCTGTTATTGACCCTCATAACCTTTACCACCTGATCTCTTAGCTCATTGTCTACTAAAATGCCTACTTTATTCATATACCTCGACCTACCCGAGAACCATAACTTATACCCGTCCACATCTTTAGCCGTACGTCCTACCCATTTGGCCTCCTGGACACAGGCTATATTAATCCTCTATCTTCTTAAAAATCTTAACTTGCTCTATAGACTTCTCTGTTAAGGTCCCAATGTTCCAAGACCCTATTCTCAGTCTAGCATCTCCTTTACCCTCGCCTCTGTTCCCGACCGAGAACATGACCCTAATCTACCATCAGTTATCAAAGCCACTAAAAAAATATAAATTAATAAACTACTCAAATATTTACCCTGAAACATGAAGGGATCAAAGAAAAATCACAAGTTAACAAGAATCTGGAGGCAGCTAAAACTACTACGCCAAGAATGCTATAACTAATGGTAAATGCAAGAAGTAAAGTCACGAATCAATACAACGAAGGGGTAGAAACTTAACAACAAGGATAAGGACAAAGAATAGATACGAGCAACCGGAGGTACCAATTCCAATTTAATCGAAACTGTTTGCCGGCAAAAATTACTTTTCACCGGTACTGTTCACCGACACCGAAAGTATATTCACTGAAAGTACTGTTCACTTGGGTTTTCACCAAAAGGTGATCGAAAGGGCAAAGAGAGCCACCCGGTCAAAATACGAGATGACACGACGTCAAAAGTAAACTGACCACTTTCAGTCTCTTTTTGTGCAAAGAGGTAGAAAAGATTCCGCCCTTCTAGAGACCGTTTTTTATTTCCTCCCAGACCTTTCCAGTCACCGCTCTTCCATTTTTCAAAACCCTAAAAATACCTCTCATTTCTGATTAAAACTTTCAGGTACATTTTTAAAAAAACAAGTTCCTTTTCCTTCGGTAAGTCGATTTGAACTCGAAAGACCTTTTGCCTCAGTTCGCTGCACCCCAAAAAGGTCTGTAAATACACCTTCTTTTACTTTTTTTTTTTTTTACATATTTTTGATGTTTACAATAAGTATGTGATAGCAAAATCATCATGTTTTTACAATTATCATTAATATTTGAATCTGATTTTGCTTTAGTTGATGTGAATGATTTGAATATACTTGATTAGTTTAAACTTTTGGATTGGTTCTTTGGGTTATTGTGTTACTGATTTTGGCCATTTTTATTGGACTGTTTGATTGACCATTGTTGGGACAGTGTGCGAAAATATGTGCATAGTATATTAATCTCTTGCTTTGACTGTTTGTTAACCACTGTTGGGAATGTTGTATATGCATAGTTAAAAAAAGTTCTGTTTATTTGTTGTTATATATAAAATGTATATCATGTATATCCAAATAGGTCTAGTAATCCAGGCCACTGTAGAGTCAAATTTGAGGAGCCTTAGGAACATTTTACTTCTCATCCATATATGTTTTAATGTATCTCATTTATTTGTATAAGGTTTGTATATATACTAATCCTTTTATTTTCTTTGTTTTACATGAAATGCATCGGAGTAAATGAAGAGTCTCATTACGAGACTCAATGCAACCACGACGAAACAAAGATCCGCATCCATGTCCTTTGCATTCCCCGGCTTCGGAATTCCAAAATCAAATGGGCAATGACAATGGCATCCGCCCTATGTCACTCTTTTATCTTTACTCTTTAATTTCGTCTTTATTTTCTTTTGTTGTAAATTTAAATATGTAATCTTGCATTAATATTGAAATGTGTAGAATAGGTAGACTTAAGACCAATAAATAAAAGGGGATGGTAGCTTAAAACGGAAATTTATTTTTTCATATCTCTAAAACATGCATTTTTAATAATGCCTTACAAGTGCATATTTTCATAAAACTTTAATTTTATACATTAACATCTTTTCTTAACTTTATGCTTTCCAACACATGAATTTTTAAATACAATAATTAACTTAGGTTTGATCGAACAACCCCAAGTTAGCGGATTCTGAAGGATGTTTAATCTCTTTCTTTTAGGATAATAAAAAACTCTTACTCATAATCTCATAAATTTTACAGACCTTTTAAAATGGAGTTTACATTTGCAGCATTCTAGTTAAATATTTAGGTGTTCTAATTCACCAAAATAATTAGGTGACGACTCCTTAAATCAATTCAGGAATCACCCATATATCGTACTCCATTTTCACTCCTATTAAAATTGGATGTTACAATAATCAAAGCGAAATTGTATAATAATTAATCATAATTAAATATTAAGAAATATTTATGCAAGACATATGTCGTATATTAATTGATTTAGAGTAAACAGGTGATACGATAATTTTTTTGCGGTACAAGTTAGGAAGATAGGATCATGAAGAAGCTTAAGTTGGTTAGAGAAGGATTTTCACTTGTTCGATGTCTATCTATTTTCAGTGAGTAAATATATTAAAAGGTCACTCAAGTATGTGAAATTATCTCACGAAGTCACTTAACTTAATTTTGTATCAATAAAGTCATTCAATTTATGAATTTTTTTCTTACAAAGTCACTCTGGTTAAATTGGTTCTCCCACAAAATCATTATATTAAAAAACTAAAGTTGAGATTACATAAACATCTCCTCAAGTTTGGTTATGTAATACTTACTTCCATTGTGCTTTACAATATTATGCTTATCTCTTTAAAAAAAATCTATAGTTCTTTTAACGCAATTATTGTTAATATAAAAAAATTAATTTAACTAATTTGTCCTATATCATATATTATTTTACTTAATTAATTTTATCAACATTTTTTCAGGTCTTCAAAATAATCTAACTTGACAAAATAAGCTAATCTTTTATGTTAGTCAAAATAAACCCCGCGCTAAATAATAGTATCGATTAAAAGTCTCAACAAAAAGTTAGACTAACGAGTCAAAATTAATTAAGAACAATAATATTATATATGATAAAGAAAAAATTAGTTAAATCACAGTCTTTTCTATTAATAATAATTAGGTTAAAAAGTTATTATTGAGGAAATTAAAATAAGAGAAGTAAGCATAAAATTATAATCACAAAGGAAGTAATTATTACACAACCAAACTTGAGGAGAGGTTTATGTAATTATCTCTTTATTTATTTTTATTATAATGACTTTCTGAGGAAATCAATCTAACTTAAGTGACTTTATAAGAGAATTTTTTTTAAATTGAATGATTTTATTGATATAAAATTAAGTTAAGTGATTTGTAAGATAAAATTTATAAGTTGGATGATTTTATTGACACAAAATTAAATTAAATGACTTTACAAGATAATTTTACATACTTGAGTGACTTTTTAAGATATTTACTCTTTTGGAGATTACTATATATATAGAATAATAGAGTAGGAAATGTCTTTTTCTTTCTCCCTTTAGAGTGGGGAAGGGTATGTAGGACCATATTTTACCACAAGCAAAAGGATGGACCAACTTTTGTTTCATTAATCTCTTTATGCAAGTTGTATAATCTATATATTTATATTGTTAAATGAATGATTGCCCATTTAGAAAGCAAAGCAATAACTCTTTAGTCTAAGTTATTTAAGCTAAAACTTAAGATCAATCTCTTTTCTACCGTTACGATTTTACCATATATATATATATATATATATATATATATATATTATTTTTTTTCATTTTGTCTAAATCTATTTTTTAGTATATATATATATATTATTTTTCATTTTGTCTAAATCTATTTTTTAGTATAAACGTTTATGACCTCCCCTCTATGACTTGTGGTAATGATTCATCTGGCAGAGGACCTTTACTACTACGTTATTGTCCATAAATTCATAGATACCCGCCCAACACCTCTATTCAATGGTTATTTTACTTTTGCCATTATCAATCTCTTAAAACATATATATCTGTTATCACTCAAAAATAATTTAAGTGTTTAGCCAAAATTCAGTGACAACCGAACTATTTTGTAGCGAATGTACTCCTAGCCCTCGACTACAAGAACTTCATCGGCTATTAAGGCATCATAGTTGCAGTTGTTAGTTAGAGGTACTACTGGGACCACTCAGATGCAGACGCCTCAACGACCAAGTCAAAAGGGTTTCATGACCCCTAAAAGCAGTAACGGCCAACAAAAGCTGAAAATTATGGTCATTATCTGAGAAACACGAGTAGAGGGCCAGAAAATCAGCACCACTTCCCCCATAGTCGGTCATTGAACTTAGTGGGTTACTTGATGGCTGACATGGGGGCACAATTGTATAGTTTTCCCCCCTTTTTTGTACAGTTTTTTCCTTTTTTGAACTATAGATAGGAACATTCTTTGTATATAAAGACACATCCAATCAATCAAACAACTCAAATTTTATCTATCTTTTATCTTTATCCTTTACTTTACCTTAATGTACTCTACTGCATTCATGTTTCTTACCTCTTAGTTTACTCGTAACACAGTTCTAATGCTTTCTGGAGTAGTTGGGGAACCTATTACTGAAAATTAGAGTTCCGTTTTCAGCCCAAAACAAGTTAAGGAATCAATTTGTCTCTGTATTCGATCAGCTGATACAAAGGCAGAAGAAAGAATTAGGGGTGAGAACAAATTTGGCACGCTAAGTGGGACCATAGGTGAATTAATAGCGAAGTTTGATTCTCCATGTCAGGATAATTCTTGGCGTATGCACCTAAGGTCCCGGTAGAAAAATAAACCCCGGGTCTAGTCCACATCCTAAAACAAATCCTCCCAAAAAGAACAGTGAATCAGCATCCTCCTCGGGTATGCCTACATCGGTTGATACCCCTCCACTTTATCCATCAACCCAAGCTGTGGAAGAATCTAGTCAATCTGAAGGTCTAACCATAATAACCACATCTTTTATTAGATAACAGATCAATTTGGGCATCCACGACATTATGTACCATGTTTCTAAATAATTAGTTGACATTGTGAAGCTGATGGTACATAATGAGGTTCAACAAGTGAGGGATATGGAAACTAATCGAAAGCACTCAGGAGAATGTTCGGCTAGTTTTTCCATCCCTATGACGAGCGGTGTTGTTCAGCATAAGACCATGACACCCAATATTGTTCCTCATTCGCATGTGCATCAGCTAGTACCTACTCAGGTGCAACTGGTAGCGCACCTAGGAAACACAAGACCATTCGCCTAGAAACCAGCACACTGCATGGTCGCTGCCGAACCTTAGGGGGCAAAGTGTGCCACATGACCAAGTGAGTCTGTAGTACAGGCAGATCAGTATGGCTCGGAGACCAGTTCAAGTGCCAGAATATTTTGGATTGTCGTCTGTTATGTCGTACGTTTCTACGAACGACCCTACGATGCAGGCGAATAATATTGGCTAGTCGATGGCCTATGCCTATGACTTAGCTCGGCTATCTGGTGACGTTTTTTATAGTGGAATACCATTCCAACAGTCATTGCCAGTACCCAATCCATACCTTCCAAGAAGCGTAAATTTTCTAAGAACGGTCGACGTCCGAGGAGAGCAGCTATGGAATATTGTGCCACCTTGTCATCAAGCTCCGTTAGCCGTTCCAGGAGCTTAGGTTGTAGGCTTTGGTAGTCATACCCAACAGCAGCAATGGGGCATTACCCCGCCTATTGATAATGGCAAGTAGACCACCTACAACCTTCAAAACCTCATCCAACAAAATGCATAATGGAGGCCGCCAGTGTAGAACGCTTACCAGCCGAATCCAGTCGAGAATCGGCAGGGGATGTCACAACTGATAAACCCAGAAGTTATTTCTAATACCATACGGAGGTACTTCGACATCCAACTGAAACCTTTAGACAGAACTGTTTATAAGAAGCCTTACCCAGATTGGGTAGATCGGATAGCACATTTTCCAAGAGGCTTCAAAACACCAGAGTTTGCCATATTCTCTGGAGATGACGGCAAATCCACTATTGAGCACATCGGTAGATTCACTACCCAATGCGGTGAAGCTGGTCAGAATAAGTATCACAAGTTGTAGTTATTCCCGCTTTCTCTAACGGGAATAACCTTTGCATACATAGTTGGGCTGATATAGAGGGTTGCTTTCATGATAGGTTTTATTGGCCCCAACTCAGGTTACGGTGACTGATCTAACGAATATCAAGCAGCAGGTCGATGAATCGACTGCCGATTTTATCGAGAGGTTCAGAAATAAGGTTGGGAAATGCACTTTACACTTTCCCGAGTGTGAGTATGCCCACAAGATAATCAACAACATGCACCCTCAGTTAAATGAGAAGTTAGTGGAACAATCCTGCTCTGACCTGAGCCAGTTAGCCAAAAGGCTAGCCAAATAAAGTAGTACGTCTAGGAGAAGGATCGGAGAAGAGCCAACCGAAATTGAGGCTCCCACTTGGTATCTATCATTGAAGCAGATGAGTCTGACTCAGAGTATGCCGACTACACGGTAGACACAACGGTGGCCCAGAATTGTTAGGGGTAAGGTTTACTCTTTCCCAACCTTGAAATGTATAAAAGGCAAGGAGACGAGTTCATCCGATGACAGGGTCGGTTACTCATTTGACATCACGAAAGTAGATCAGATCTTTGATCATATGCTCAAAGATAAGTAGATTCGGCTGCTTGATGGTCATAGGATTCCTCCTGCGAAGGAACTCAAAGATAAAAAGTACTGCAAGTGGCATAATTCATTCAGTCACTCTACTTCTAATTGTGTGGTCTTTAGAAAGGTAATTCAAAAGGGCATGAAAGATGGAAGGTTCAAGCTAGAAGACAAGAGTATGGCTAAAATATCTATTGATACCGACCCCTTTCCTGTGGTACCAATATTTATGGTATATTTTGCTAAGCTCGGTGAATCAAGGGACATCAAAGGGAAATAGATGATGAGAAGGGTGTGGGTTCCAAAGAAACCTACCTAAGGGGATAATGCCACAAAGACCTCTGTGTTCAACCAGTTAGGCAACCTACATGGCATTCATGATGACACGCAACCAGCTAGGAGCAATTTTCATGGCCGTCCTAAATACCCGAGGGATGTTAAATGAGAACTTTAGGAATAGACCATGAAGTTCAGAAGGGTCTTTGTTGACACCAGACGTAGGCCTGGGGGAAGTACGAATGTCAATCAACTGGCAGTCGGGCATGCCTCGAATAGATGAAGAACCTGTCCATAAAACCAAACAGGGGGTGGTCTAGTTCAACATAAATGAATGTGTTTCGTCCTTACGTATCACAACCAGAAATGAGGACCAGATGAGACCCCGGATAATGATTAAACCAGCAGCCAACACAGAAGAGGGGAAGTGGTTTGTCAATCAGGCTCTCGGAAAGAAAGAGGCACCACCGAGAGTGGCATCCAAAACTAAAAAAAGAAGGATGCAACGTGCCAAGGCCTTGCGTAAGATGCAACAAACATTGCATTTAATTTCCAACACCAAGGTAGCTAAAAATTAGGAGATTCCTGAGTCTGTCGTAGCCGAGGCTATTGAGTGGGCATTCAGCTCAGTTGCTTCAGGGGTAATTACACATGAAGGAAAAATGTCAGGTCAATCAAAACTGGATGAACAACCTACCAAAAACCCTACGGAGGAACCGCGGCAAGAGAATGTGGCCCCAGATGGACCTCTAACCAAGACAATTCCACAGATCATGCAGAGGATTTAGTTAGAAGACCCCCAGTCGATCCCTATTTATCTCCAGGAAATGGAAGATATGAGTTGCTGGTCAGCCAAATTGGATGAAGGAGATGACTCCATCCTTGATTTATTTAGCCATGACCTGATTGATGAGATGATGGCAGACATTGAAATGGTCAGCCTAATCTCGTGTGAGTTCTGGGCCAGTCGCTCCACCCTGGATAGCCTAGAAGGTGATGTTTGCGTAGAAGATGCAAAATAGGGAACAATAGTCGATACCCCAGCTAAGGATGCTTTGAGCATCGTATTTGGTGCACCTACAGAAGATATGGTTAAACACATCAAACCCCTTTACGTCAAGGTTTACATTAACGGTAAAATTATTAGTCGGGTGTTTGTCGAACATGCCTTTCTTCTACCATGCATCAAAAGCTTATTTTTTGGAAAGGTAACAAGATAGAAATCATTCCAGCAGATGATAACTCATTCTAACCAGGGGTTCTGAATGTAGAGATTATCCTCTATTCACCCTATGTGGCTCCTATAGTCGTCACAGAGTAGTACGAAAAAGGATCTTGGGAATCTTGTAATCTTACCTCATATGGTTTAAAATAAAATAATTAACCGAACAACGACTTACCTTGGGGGATTTAAATTGTTGAGGAAACCCAAATCATATGTGACTTGTGGCATTAGTTGACCGCCCTAAGTTCTGAGGCAAGGATAGCTGAGGCATCGCATATGGGGAACCATGACATTGAACCAACGCTTGCAACCGATGAAGTTCAACTGCCGATGGAACTTGAATCGCCCATTAGAAGGACTAGGCCTAGTTTTGAGTCTTAGGATCCTTTGGAAGATATCAACTTGAGAACTGAAGAAATCTCTCGGCTAACACATATTATTGGCTTGATGAAGGAATAAGACAAACAAGGCATAATGATCCTTCTACTGTAGTATAAATACTGTTTCACATGGGATTACCATGAGACACCTGGGCTGGCACGTACTTTGGTAGAACATAGATTTCCAATCAAAGAGGGTTTCTAACCCCACAAATAGCCTCCCAGGAGGTATCACCCTCAACTGATGTCTCAAATCAAAGTTGAGATCAAACGACTACTAAAAGTCGGGTTTATCCGGACGGTTAAGTATGTGGAGTGGTTGGTAAACATCGTACCGGTCAAGAAGAAGAATTGCAAGGTACGTGTATGTATTTATGTTGCGATATTTCTAAATGCTCACGCAAGTGTACGTAACGTTTCAAGTAATATAGTCTGTAAGACCGAGTTTATCGTCCACAGAGACTGGTTTATTAAGTACCGAATATCTATTTTATGGTGTCTATTTGACAATCGTTCTTTTGTTTGAATTATGACTAAGTTCAGAAAATAAACTAAAGATTATAAGACTTTGGGTTTATAACAGTTATGAAGGAAATAGGGTTTCAATCTCCTCAACTATTCACTTTTTCACGTGTTAATGCAATGCTAATGATTCTTCTTCTTATTAAGATAGCAGGTTAACTAATCTGTCATCATATTTCAGTTAGGACATACGAGAGCTCAACCTAGTGCAGCAATCTTCTATATTTCTATGATAAGTTTTACCATACAAGAGGATTAAGAACAATAACCTTTAAATACTACACAAGTATCGGGGTACTTTCGTCCACGATTTTAACCTATGTCTAAACAACTACAACATATTCAAATCTCACCTTTCAGACTTTTGATTCGAAATCATATAAGTGATAACAATTAATAGCTAGTTAATTATCAAACAATCATAACAATATTGAATAGATCTTAATATGATGAAGAATAAATCAATAATCAATGCATTAATTATATGAAAGAGTTTCAAGAAGATTCGATGGAAACCCTACTAAAGTATTTAGCTCCTAAACATTGTCATGTCAAGAACTAAATTACAATCCAACATAAACTGAATAAAAATAAAAGAGAAGAAAAATCACTTGAACAAGTCGTCTCCAATCTTCTGTTTGCTCCAATTCTTGCCTCCTCCCAAAGAATAATTTTTTATTATGGTATAAGGTATGTTTAATTAGCAGGGTTTTAGGGATTTATAGTTGAGAAAAGTTGCCCTTTCGGACCCTAAAAATGTGTCAAATTCGGCCCAAAAATCAGAAAGC
Source organism: Przewalskia tangutica (assembly GCA_029844215.1). Classification (NCBI taxonomy): domain Eukaryota; kingdom Viridiplantae; phylum Streptophyta; class Magnoliopsida; order Solanales; family Solanaceae; genus Przewalskia; species Przewalskia tangutica. The sequence goes on along the minus strand of CM056739.1, from coordinate 8,948,038 downwards.
TTGCGTCGGCACCGTGGCCCTGCATGCTGGCGCCACGGCGCCAAAACTTCTGCGCCAAAATCAGAATTTCAGGATAATTAACGTCGCGAAGCCTGTGGCGTTATTTTTCCGATTTTATCTTTTTTCGTCCGGACTTCGTCTGATTTCTTCTATGCTTCCCGGGACTTCTTAGGATTCATTTCTTGGTCTTTTTAGTGTGCAATTCCATCTTAATTAAGCTCGTTTCATCCTCACAAGTAGTATCTTTTTCCTTTATAATCGATGTGACACAAAATGAAAGAAAAACACACGTAACACTATACTAAACGTGAAATAAAAGAGTAAAATACTAACTAAAGAGGACTCAAAAGTGTATACAAAATACACTTAACAATTTATTACAGGAACCTAAATCTAGCAACTCCTAAAGATGAGTACGTCAGGTTGATAGATGATATGCTAGTCGACTCAGCAGCCGTTAATGATGTATTGACCTTCATGACCATACTCTGGCTATAATCAGATATTGGTAGCCGAGGACAACATTCACAAAACTGCCTTCAGATGTGCAGGAGCGTTTAGCATTTACAAGTAGGTAGTTATGTCATTTGGTCTGAAGAACGCTGGTGCCACTTATCAAAGGGCAATGAATACCATCTTCCATGACTTAATCGGTAAGACTATGGAGGTTTACATCGATGATGTAGTAGTAAAGTATAAGGAATTCAAAGATCATTTAACCGATGTTGAACAAGCATTAAAAAGAATGAGGATTCATAATCTCAAAATGAATCCAGCCAAATGCATGTTCGGAGTGTCGGATGGAAACTTCTTTGGCTTTTTAGTACATAAGAAATGCATTGAGATAGATCATAACAAAGCCAATATAGTAATGGGATTCGTACCACCCAAGACAAAGAAGGAGTTACAAAGATTATCGGGAAAGATCAATTTCTTAAGAAGTTTCATATCTAACTCGGTTGGCAAGATGAAGGATTTCTCACCTTGCCATTATAAATTATAAGGAGTTTTATTTTGAGAGACTGAGATACATTATAACTGACAGACACCCCCAAACTTAGGCTTTTGCATATTCTTCATTGGGGTGCATCAAATTTTTCAATTCTCTTTTTGTTTCTTTTTCAACACTTTTAATCCCACTAACTTTCAATTATCACTTATGGCACAAATAGGGAATCATAGGGTGTCAAACAAAGATCTTATTTTAGGCTCAAAGGGGCTGACTAGTGATATAATTCATGTCAGGATAGGTAATGAATGGTCAGAAGGGCTATCAAAGAAACGTCTGAATCATCTCCCTAAACATGTACATCTTAACTAATTCGCCTCAAATAACAAGCAAACAGTTTTTTTAGACATTTTTCATCTTTTCTTTCCATAACTGACACACATAGGCTAAGCACAAATATCCCAAAGAATTAGATGTCATGAATTTTTGGCATATCTAACTTAAGCACACAATTGTTGCTTTTAATTCTATTACATTATCTCACTTTATCCACTCAATATCTTTAGAAACTACAACATGCTTGATCCATAAAAAAATTATGACTCAAAGACACATGGAATAACACAAAGACAAATAAAAAAGACTCAAAGATAGACACTCAAAACAAACTAAGATCCCCCCACATTTAAACGACACATTGTCCCTAATGTATGAAGACTAAAAATAAGGGACAACTTACTGACACAACACATCGATCATAACAGAGGTTTGTGATGAGATTCTGGAAATTGCACATCTTTTGGGCTCTCTGAAGTTTCAGCGCTTTTGATTCGTTCCCCCTTAGGGTCAGTCCCTAGTCCATCTGCCATCAAAACATAAGACAAAACCCAAGACCGTGAGACTGTTCAAGATAAAATAAAACAAACTAAAACAAAAATTAAAATAACATAATTAAAAATATTGGGTTGCCTCCCAACAATCGATGTCTTTAACGTCTTTTAGTCGGACGCAATTAATCCTTACTAGTGTCCAGTGAATCTTTCTGCGAACGACTTGCAATCCGTACAGTTATTGTTGCAGGTCTCACTCCACCTACAACAATTTCACCAAAAACTGAGTCTGGCACTTGGTGAGCGTGAGTATGCCTGCTTGCAACTCATTTTGATCTTCCTGTGGGTTAGGCTGTTGTTGATGATTCCACAGCCCCTGATAGTAGTAGTAGTCCATTCTTTTTTCAACTTTACCTACAAAATAAGAAAAACAACAAAAAGTGATAAAAAGATGCTCGCAGAACAAGCTAGAAACTTGTTCCTGGAGCAACCAAATTAGAAATAAAATAAGATAATCAAATATATACAAACCAAATTAGAAATAAGATTAGATAATTCGATATTGAAAGTACGTTAGTCACCGGCAACGGCGCCAAAAACTTGTTAGCGAGTTTACAGATGCTCACGCATGTGTATGTATCGTCACAAGTAATATAGTCTGTAAGACCGAATATCGTCCACAGAGATTGATTATCAAGTATCGATTATCTATTCTAGGCTTTCTATTTTGTGAACGTTAATTTGTTTGTATTTTTATCTAATAACTAAGACTAAGTAATTGCAAAAAATGAACTAATTATGATAATACTCTGGTTTAAATAAGTTATGAATGAATTAGGGCTTCCAAAATCCCCGACTATCCATGTCACGACCCGACCGGGGCCATGATTGCTACACAGGCACCCTTACAGTAAACATCGAGAAAATCGTGGAACATACATGAAACTTATTAATAAAACATCTAAGTAAAACAACAGGTTAGCCGATGAAATTTACCTTCCGAACATATATAAATACTGGCCAAGCGGTTGCCTCATTTCTTTTACAAACTGACCCACAAAATGTGAATACAGACCTCTAGGAATAACAACTGAACAACTGTGGCGGGACAAGGCCCCGCCGTACCCCTGAATATACATAGCCACGACAACTCCTAACATTGGAGCCATCTCAAAATGTTGAACCAGATCCTAAGCTCGCGGATTCATAATCGTATTACCTAAACTGCGGACATGAACGCAGCCGGAAAGTCGATAACAGTGCAGAATATGGAAGCGAAATAACGTCTGATAAGCAGATCATAATCGTACAAAAGAATGACAAGGACAAGTATAAAAATACATACGGATCCTCGCCGTGTCATTACCACTTATGAACTTAATCGTACATTAATCATTCTTTTCCTTCTTTCAATAGGAATTAACATCATATTCTTACATACATACTTAAGAATTCAATCAAGTTTTCCACATAACTTACATCAATATCTTTTCCATTCCATTAAGAGTTATAGTCATATCTTACGTACTTACTTAGGAGAAGTCATTAAGTTCATTTCTATCTAACTTACTTATCTTTCATAACATAGTCAGGCCCATTCTGGAGGGACATATACTACCCGCCCAAAGGGACGCGATCAAGTCACACCAATATCAAAGCATGCGTGGAATCCCAATCAGCGATGGCTAAAAGTGTAAAACATAACCATGGGTCTCACGCCCATAATATCAATCAAAGCAGTGGTATAACGTCTGGGCTTGCCCGCCATTTATACTCTTACTGGAAAGGTGGTAAGCGAGGGTATAACGTCTTGGGGCTTGCCCTCATTTATACTCTTACCCTGAAGGTGGTATAACGTCTTGGGGCTTGCCTCATTTATACTCTTACCCTATCTCGAGGTCGTCAAATAACACATAAAGCGGGTGGTGCAGCGTCTTGGGGATTTACCCTCACTTATACTCTTACCCTGGAGAAGGTGGTATAACGTCTTGGGGCTTGCCCCTCATTTATACTCTTACCCTAACTCAACCGGCCATCATACATAACATAAGCCCTACCGGCTTATCATACATAACATAAGTACTCTGACTTATCATACATAACATAAGCAAGTTAAGAAATCCCTAACTTTATTAGCTTGTTCATACACACTCTCATTTTTGTTTACTTAAGGCACTAACATGTCATTATAAAATCCGGGAATTTAACCCAACGTACTACGTGCCTCTACTCCTTTAAAATGATTCTATTTCAAATAAAACTTCCAAGATACTAATAACCGTAGTATCAAGTCATATCTACTTTTCACGACAAGTCACAATACCTTTTTAGAAATACATTTATAGGCTTCTAAATCTAGTGACTTCTTTCTTTGAAACCTAAAACAATTGGTACCTTTAAAACAATTTGCCCTTCTTTATTTCAAATCATTTCTTTGCTTACTTTACTGAAGAAAACCATTCTTTTAAATCTTCCATAAAGTTGTTATAACCAACTTCCCATAAAGCCGTTATAACTCTTTATTTCTTAGACAAATACATTCATTTGATAACCAAGAAACTTATACTTTCAATTCAAATCGCATAGCTTTCAAAATACTTCAAGTCTCTTAACTTTTAGGAACACAAGTTTCTTAACCTTTTAACACTTTGAGGTCCATAGTCTTAAAAATTCATACGTAAATCCTTATAAATTAAGTAACATATACTTGGTGCGGTGTGAATAAGTTATACTTATTTATAACTATCTTAATCAAGTAGCCATGATCTAGAAAATGTAATACAATTTTGTCTTATCTTAGCTTCTATGCAGATGGAGAATTCTACTTGTTTTAACATAATTAATGTCATTACATTTTCCTTTATTAACGCTGATGGCTTGTTCGATACTTATTCTCATTTGTCAGTAAATTAGCCAAGTCAACTTGGCTCCAAATACCCTAACGACTCTTTACCAACATCCCCCATAAGACTTGGTAAGAACTTAGGACAACTTAGACATAACCTTTACGTAGAGTAAATCAACATACATACCTCTTAACTTCTAAGAGTAGAAGGAATCATGAAATAGTACTACACGTATATTCCATACATAGAATCATGTCAAAGAAGGAAGAAGTTCACATACCTCGACGATTGTCGACAAGTAGCAAGATGCTCCAAAGTACTTCAACCTTGAGCTATCACAATCTTCCAAATGGGATACGCTATACTTAGTTCTTCAACCTATCATGGTCACAATACGTCCATTAACCTCTTACTTGACGTAGAATATTCTAAGTGCTAAGTCGCCAAATTCTATGGAAAATCGGACATCACCTCCTTTGTTTCTACTCACTTTGCCACCTTTTTCAAGGTCGATTACAATAACCAAACAACCCCAATTGGCTCACAATTAAGTAGAAGATAGTCCAATACAAATGACTAACTAAATGACCCCAATTGGCTCACAATTAAATAGAAGATAGTCCAATACAAATGACTAACCAACTACTACAAACTACAAGTCCAAAATCGGCCACCTTGAGTTCAACCAAACTAATTCTTATCCAATTTCCATTTCAATCCAAATTGGTAGCATAATAAGATATCAAGTCGCATTTGGTTATTACTACCATAAGCTTCAAGTCAATAACATGCGACGATTCTAACAACGATCAAATTGTAATCCAACTTAACATGGCCTACATTTCATTTCGAATTTCAAAGACTACAATCGATCTATAATCCTTATAAACTTCAACATATACTTCATGCTAGCAACAAGTAAAGCTAACAACAAAATAAATAATTTTGTAATACTTTCAAAGAACAAGATTATACCTCAACGCTTTTTAATCCAATCTTCAAAACCGAAGTTGCTCTTTAGCAACCTAGAGCCTCTTTAAGACACCTCAATCCGCATTTGGGACCCTTAGAACAATACCAACAATTATCCTTCAAACTCAAGTAAAACCTAGAAAGACCCTTTAGGTTTTGTTTGCGACTAACATGAACAATCTTTTCCAAGATTTTTCTATTGAGAAATGCTTACACTACCCTCAAGAACCTAGGTTTAAAGTGTGGAATCAAATGACAAGAAAGCAATTTTTTTCTTTCTTCTTGTTGCTAAAGCACCTATGTGATGTTCTTACAATTTTTGTAATTTGTCTAAGTATGGAAATTGTCATACTACTACTAGTATTAAATAGGGACATTGAATGTCAAGATACAAACAAATGGGTGGTGTGGATGAAGTCTTAATAAAAACCAAGACTAATGGACTTGACTTAGTCAAAATTCTCATGCTAACAAGTTGCAAGACTTTGTCATCCCACCAAAGGTCAAATGACCCTTTAGTCCATGGCATTTCGTCGAGCTCACTATAAGGGGGTGACACGTGTCGCCTCCCATTCGTCACAATAATACATTTTTCCGACAATTTCATAATTCCGCTAAATTTTACAAGTCTCAAATCTTGACACTTTAGAGTTCTTACGTATGTTCTTAAAACATGTCCGCAAATACGGTGTAACATTCTTCCCCTTAGAAACATTCGTCCCGAATGTTCTTTCGAGTCAATCTTTAAAATTTGCGACATAGTTTCCTTTCACAACCCGTCATACCAACAATGCCACACATGACCCTAATACTTGACACGCGTACTCGTCCATCTTAAGCCCAAAAGAGATTATCTTTTCATACTTCCAACTCATACTAGCATACATACATAACTTCCATACCGATTCGGCCTCAAATCTTTGGAGTAACTCTATAAAACAATATAAGGCCATTTAGCTTTCATGACTGGTTCGGTGGAACGCGTCCATGAACGTAAAATAATTAACTAGACTTGGGCTGGCGCCCTCGTGACCGTCGCGTGGCGGAACTACTACCAGATCCCACTCCATTCCGGGATATGGGAGACCCGTATGTGTCCTCGACCTACTCGTCGCGCCTTAACTCTTATCCTTGTCCGACTTAAAATCTTATTGCGAGAAAGCCTTATACATCTAAGGTCTCGGCGGTTATCAATATTCTTAGGCTCGCATTTCCATGCTCAAGCCTACCTTACCAATCCCCAATAACGGGTATAAAAACTTCTCATAAAATCATAACCATGTTGTCTCGATCACAACAACCATTACTTACTCTATACAGGCCTCATCCGTATAATTCTCTTAAGCATACTACGCAACTTAATCTATTAACATGACATTCCGTTAGGTTCCTTAATATGGCTTCTTAAGGGTTCACTACCCTATCAGACAGCTCATCCTTTCCCAATAATCCCAAAATAAACCACAAGACCTTGGCAAAATTTCATTAACTATTTCATACCTTCCCGGTATCTAGTTAGTCTTTACCGATCCCTGGTAATCTAAAATCATTCTAGGCAACACGTCGACCGACCATACATAACTCCGTATAGATGTATGTCACAATACCAACTATACTATAATCAATACCAACCTGGATACGCAATCCACATAGTCATTCTGGTCATCGCGCTTTCTCGTAGCTCGATCAACATAACTCGTTAGGGAGACGACCTAACAACACACGGCTCTGCACGATCTCGAGTGAGAAGAAGCGAAACCAATCCTAAATGTCCTGCGGCCTCACGATTATAGATGTGGTGCACAACACACCGATAATCAAGACTTACTGCTACACGATGCGTAGACACTTTCCGAGACTAATCGCTTCGATACCACTTTTGTCACGACCCGACCGGGACGCGGTCGTGCCTACAGGCACCGCTACGTAAACATCGAGAGAAAATCAGCGGAACATACATGAAACTTATTAATAAAACATCGGAGTAAAAGCAACGAGTTAGCCGATAGGCTACCTTCCGAACATATATAAATACAACCGCGGTTGCCTCATTTCTTTTACAAAGCGACCCACAAAATGTGAATACGGACCTCACAGGAATAACAATCGAACAAGCGTGGCGGGACAAGGCCGCCGTACCTGAATATACATAGCCACGACAACTCCGAACATTGGAGCCATCTCGAAATCTTTGAACCGGGATCCTAAGCTCGCGGATCCATAATCGTAATACCTAAACTGCGGACATGACGCGGCCCCGAAGAAATCGATCTAACAGTGCGAATATGAAACATAAATAACGTCTGAAATGCAGATCATAAGCGTACAAAGAATGACAAGGACAAGTATAAAAATACATACGGATCCGCGTGTCATTACCACTTATGAACTTAATCGTACATTAATCATTCTTTTCCTTCTTTCAATAGGAATTAACATCATATTCTTACATACATACTTAAGAATTCAATCAAGTTTTTCCACATAACTTACATCAATATCTTTTCCATTCCATTAAGAGTTATAGTCATATCTTACGTACTTACTTAGGAGAAGTCATTAAGTTCATTTCTATCTAACTTACTTATCTTTCATAACATAGTCAGGCCCATTTACGGAGGGACACATATACTACCCCCAAATGGGACGCGATCAAATCACACCAATATCAAAGCATGCGTGGAATCCCCATCACCGGCGGCTAAAAGTGTAAAACATAACCATGGGTCTCACGCCGTAATATCAATCAAAACAGGTGGTATAACGTCGGGGCTTGCCGCCATTTATCTCTTACCACGGAGAAGGTGGTAAGCGGGGTATAACGTCTTGGGGCTTGCCTCATTTATACTCTTACCACGGAGAAGGTGGTATAACGTCTTGGGGCTTGCCCGCCATTTATACTCTTACCTATCTCGGCCGTCGTCAAATAACACATAAAGCGGTGGTACAGATTCTTGAGGATTTACCCCTCACTTATACTCTTACCCCGGAGAAGGTGGTATAACGTCTTGGGGCTTGCTCTCATTTATACTCTTACCCTAACTCAATGGCCATCATACATAACATAAGCCCTACCACTTATCATACATAACATAAGTACTCTGACTTATCATACATAACATAAGCAAGTTAAGAAATCCCTAACTTCATTAGCTTGTTCATACACACTCTCATTTTGTTTACTTAAGGCACTAACATGTCATTATAAAATCAGAATTTAACCCAACGTACTACGTGCCTCTACTCCTTTAAAATGATTCTCTTTCAAATAAAACTTCCAAGATACTAATAACCGTAGTATCAAGTCATATCTACTTTTCACGACAAGTCACAATACTTTTTAGAAATACATTTATAGGCTTCTAAATCTAGTGACTTCTTTCTTTGAAACCTAAAGCAATTGGTACCTTTAAAACAATTTGCCCTTCTTTATTTCAAATCATTTCTTTGCTTACTTTACTGAAGAAAACCATTCTTTTAAATCTTCCATAAAGTTGTTATAACCAACTTCCCATAAAGCCGTTATAACTCTTTATTTCTTAGACAAATACATTCATTTGATAACCAAGAAACTTATACTTTCAATTCAAATCGCATAGCTTTCAAAATACTTCAAGTCTCTTAACTTTTAGGAACACAAGTTTCTTAACCTTTTAACACTTTGAGGTCCATAGTCTTAAAACTTCATACGTAAATCCTTATAAATTAAGTAACATATACTTGGTGCGGTGTGAATAAGTTATACTTATTTATAACTATCTTAATCAAGTAGCCATGATCTAGAAAATGTAATACAATTTTGTCTTATCTTAGCTTCTATGCGGATGGAGAATTCTACTTGTTTTAACATAATTAATGTCATTACATTTTCCTTTATTAACGCTATGATGGCTTGTTCGATACTTATTCTCATTTGTCAGTAAATTAGCCAAGTCAACTTGGCTCCAAATACCCTAACGACTCTTACCAACATCCCCATAAGACTTGGTAAGAACTTAGACAACTTAGACATAACCTTTACGTGAGTAAATAAACATACATACCTCTTAACTTCTAAGAGTAGAAGGAATCATGAAATAGTACTACACGTATATTCCATACATAGAATCATGTCAAAATAAGGAAGAGGTTCATACCTCGCGACGATTGTCGACAAGTAGCAAGATGCTCCAAGTACTTCAACCTTGAGCTATCACAATCTTCCGATGGGATACGCTATACTTAGTTCTTGACCTATCATGGTCACAATCGTCCATTAACCTCTTACTTCAAACGTAGAATATTCTAAGTGCTAAGTCGCCAACGTCTATGGAAAATCGGACAGCACCTCCTTTGTTTCTACTCACTTTGCCACCTTTTTCAAGGTCGATTACAATAACCAAACAGCCCCAATTGGCTCACAATTAAATAGAAGATAGTCCAATACAAATGGCTAACTAAACAGCCCCAATTGGCTCACAATTAAATAGAAGATAGTCCAATACAAATGACTAACCAACTACAAGTCCAAAATCGGCCACCTTGAGTTCAACCAAACTAATTCTTATCCAATTTCCATTTCAATCCAAATTGGTAGCATAATAAGATATCAAGTCGCATTTGGTTATTACTACCATAAGCTTCAAGTCAATAACATGCGACGATTCTAACAACGATCAAATTGTAATCCAACTTAACATGGCCTACATTTCATTTCGAATTTCAAAGACTACAATCGATCTATAATCCTTATAAACTTCAACATATACTTCATGCTAGCAACAAGTAAAGCTAACAACAAAATAAATAATTTTGTAATACTTTCAAAGAACAAGATTATACCTCAACGCTTTTTAATCCAATCTTCAAAACCGAAGTTGCTCTTTAGCAACCTAGAGCCTCTTTAAGACACCTCAATCCGCATTTGGGACCCTTAGAACAATACCAACAATTATCCTTCAAACTCCAAGTAAAACCTAGAAAGACCCTTTAGGTTTTTGTTTGCGACTAACCCGCAAACAATCTTTTTCCAAGATTTTTCTATTGAGAAATGCTTACACTACCCTCAAGAACCTAGGTTTAAAGTGTGGAATCAAATGGACAAGAAACGAAATTTTTTTTCTTTCTTCTTGTTGCTAAAGCCGAGAGCACCTATGTGATGTTCTTCCAATTTTTGTAATTTGGCTAAGTATGGAACTTGTCATACTACTACTAGTATTAAATAGGGACATGGAAGGTCAAGATACAAACAAATGGGTGGTGTGGATGAAGTCTTAATAAAAACCAAGACTAATGGACCCTTGACTTAGTCAAAATTCTCATGCTAACAAGTTGCAAGACTTTGTCATCCCACCAAAGGTCAAATGACCCTTTAGTCCATGGCATTTCGTCCAAGCTCACTATAAGGGGGGTGACACGTGTCGCCCTCCCATTCGTCACAATAATACATTTTTCCGACAATTTCATAATTCCGCTAAATTTTACAAGTCTCAAATCTTGACACTTTAGAGTTCTTACGTATGTTCTTAAAACATGTCCTGCAAATACGGGGTGTAACAATCCACTCTATTCAATCCTTAATGCAACTAGAATGATTTTTTCTTCTACGTTAAGATGGCGGTTAACTAGATTGTCTTATATTCCGGTTAGGATATATAATCGCTCAACCCCAGTGCAGAACCCTTCTATATTTCTATGATAGGATTTACCACATAGGAGGGTAAAGAACAGTAACCCATAATGCTACACAAGTATCGGGGTACTTTCGTCCACGATTTTAACATATGTCTATTCAATTACAGCATATCCAAATCTCTCCTCTCGGTTCTTGATTCGAAATCATATAGATTATGATAATTAATGGTCAGTTAATTATCAAACATTCATATCAATATTGAATAAATCTTAATCTAGTGAAGAAGAAATTAAACTAATGCATTAATTCATGAAATAGTGTTTCAAGCGATTCAATATGAAAGCCCTAATAAAGTGTTTAGCTCCTAGTCATAGTCACGCTAAGAACTAATACAATTCCAAACATAAACTGAATTAAAAAGAAAGAAAAGAAAAGAAAAGAAACTTGAACCAAAGTTGTCTCCAATCTTGTGTTGTTTCCTCCTTCCTTGCCTCCCCAAAGTAGAATTTGGAATTATGTACAAGATATCCAATAATGAGCAGAGTTTTAGGGTTTTATACTTGAGAAAACTTGCGCTTCTGACCCTTTTAACCCTCTGAATTTTGGCCCAGAAATAAAAAATATGATTTCGAATCAAGAATCGAGAGGAGAGATTTGGATATGGTGTAATTGAATAGACATAGGTTAAAATCGCGGACGTAAGTACCCCGATACTTGTGTAGCATTATAGGTTACTGTTCTCAATCCTCCTATGTGGTAAATCCGATCATAGAAATATAGAAGGGTTCTGCACTGGGGTTGAGCGATTATATATCATAACCAGAATATAAGACAGTCTAGTTAACAACTATCTTAACGTAGAAGAAGAAGTCATTCTAGTTGCATTAAAAATTGAATAGAGTGGATAGTCGAGGATTTTGGAAGCCCTAATTCATTCATAACTGATTAAACCCCAATAATTTAGATTTACTGAAAAGCTGCGATCTTTCGGCATCAGCGGTCTTTGCGAGAATGATGCGGTGGCTTCCCATTCTGGATTTTCTGATTTTTCGTTATTTTCTCATTCGGACTTCGTCTGATTTCTTCTATACTTCCCGGGACTTCTTATGCTTCATTTCTTGGCCTTTTATTGTGCAATTCCATCTCAAATAAGCTCATTTCATCTTCTTTTTGACATTTCTCCATTTATGACCGCTGTGATTCAAAAGAAAGAAAAATGACCATAATACTAGACTAAACAAAAACAAAATGAGTAAAATACTAACTAAAAATGACTCAGAAAGTGTATATAAAATATGTCTAACAAACCCCCAAACTAAACATTTACTCGCCCTCGAGTAATGCAAAAATAAAAACAAAAACAAAACAAATGAAGACTCTATGAAATGCATCAAGTAGCAATAGCAATGCTTCTTCAAAATCATAGATGAAAGATGGATAATATGTTAGAACATATATAGCATGCATAATCAGCAATCAAGAATTTCAAGTCAGATATTTCACAAATTCACTTAGATCATAATTAATGGAAACACAAACACCTAACCTATGCATGTCAATTTCATTTCATCTTTTCCAAATGTTATAGACATGTTTACTTGTTATTCTCCACTAATCATAGATATACACATTAAAGATCATCAGGACTTTCAAGGGTTGTAATGTAGGCTTATACATGGATAGGTAAAAGTAGACATTTAGGCTCAATTACGAACTATAAGCCTTTTTCATTCAACTCTTTTTCCTTCTGTTTGATTTCCTTTTTAATCTCATACCTATTTTTCCCATTTTTTATTTTGAGAGAATGAGATACATTATAAATGACAGGCACCCCAAACTTAGGCTTTTGCATATTCTTCATTGGGGTGCATCAAATTTTTCAATTCTCTTTTTGTTTCTTTTTCAACACTTTTCATCCACTAACTTTCAATTATCACTTATGGCACAAACAGGAAATCATAGGGTGCCAAACAAAGATCTTATTTTAGGCTTAAAGGGGATGACTAGTGATATAATTCATGTCAGGGTAGGTAATGAATGGTCAGAAGGGCTATTAAAGAAACGCTTGAATCATCTCTCTAACATGTACATCTTAACTATTTCGCCTAAAATAACAAGCAAACAGATTTTCTAGACATTTTTCATCTTTTCTTTCCATAACTGACACACATAGGCAAAGCACAAATATCCCAAAGAATTAGATGTCATGAATTTTTAGCATCTAACTTAAGCACACAAATTGTCGTTTTTAATTTTATTACATTATCCACTTTATCCACTCAATATATTTAGCAACTACAACATGCTTGATCCATAAAAACATTATGACTCAAAGACACATGGAACAACACAAAGACAAATAAAAAAGACTCAAAGACAGACACTCAAAACAAACTAAGATCCCCCCACACTTAAACGACACATTGTCCCTAATGTATGAAGACTAAAAGTAAGGGACAACTTACTGACACAACACAGCGATCATAACGGAGGTCTGGGATGAGATTCTGGAAATTGCACATCTTTTGGGCTCTCTGAAGTTTCAGCGCTTTTGATTATTTCCCCCTTAGGGTCAGTCCCTAGTCCACTTGCCATCAAAACATAAGACAAAACCCAAGACCGTGAAACTGTTCAAGATAAAATAAAACAAACTAAAATAAAAATTAAAATAACATAATTAAAAACAGTGGGTTGCCTCCCAACAAGCGTTGTCTTTAACGTCTTTTAGCCGGACGCAGTTAATCCTTACTAGTGTCCAGTGGATCCTTCTGCGAACGACTTGCAATCCGTACAATTATTGTTGCAGGTATCACTCCACCTACAACAATTTCACCAAACAAAGGCCTCAGATCTAAGATTATCCCTAATTACACAAGGCAGGCTTGTCTTATAGGCTCTCTGTAATGTAGGGATCAGTGAAACTCCCTACATATTTCAACTTTTGGAGGTACCCTTGAGGGTATGGACTTTCTGGTTGGGGCTCAGCAATGATAGTTGGTGGTGTCTTTTCTGCAACGGGTATAGGAAAGAGAAGTTCCAATGAAACCAAAAAGGTGAACAATTGGATCACAGTAACCTCTTTTTTCTCTACACCAACTATCTCTCTCAATTCCTCATTATTCTCAGCATCTTGTTGTTGTTCGGGTTCTTCATTTTGCTCATCACTCCCCATAACTGTGTCGCATGACATATTTTCTTGCTGTACATTGATCACCATATCCATCAGCTACCTTATTTGGGTCTCCAATTTTTTGACGGACACCCTTGTCTCAGCCATAAACTGAACCTGGCACTTGGTGAGCGTGAGTATGTCTGTCTGCAACTCATTTTGATCTTCCTGTGGGTTAGGTTGTTGTTGATGATTCCACTGCCCCTGATAGTAGTAGTAGTTCATTATTTTTTCAACTTTACCTACAAAATAAGAAAAACAACAAAAAGTGATAAAATGATGCTCGCAGAACAAGTTAGCCCCCTAATAGTAGTAGTAGTTCATTATTTTTTCAACTTTACCAACAAAATAAGAAAAACAACAAAAAGTGATAAAAAGATGCTCGCAGAACAAGTTAGAAACTTGTTCCTGGAGCTCTCAAATAAGCTTATTTCATCTTCTTTTTGATATTTCTCTATTTATGACCGTTGTGACTCAAAAGAAAGAAAAACGACCATAATACTAGACTAAACAAAAACTAAATGAGTAAAATACTAACTAAAAATGACTCAAAAAGTGTATACAAAATATGCCTAACAAACCCCCAAACTTAACATTTACTCGCCCTCGAGTAAAGCAAAAATAAAAACGAAAACAAAACAAACGAAGACTCTATGAAATGGATCAAGTAGCTATAGCAATGCTTCTTTAAAATCATGGATGAAAGATGGGATAATATGTTAGAACATATAGAGCATGAATAATCAGCAATCTAGAATTCCAAGTCAGATATTTCACAAATTCACTTATATCATAATCAATGGAAGCACAAACACCCAACCTATGCATGTCAATTTCATTCTATCTTTTCCATATGCTATAGACATGTTTACTTATTATTCTCCACTAATCAAAGATATACACATTAAAGATCATCAGGACTTTCAAGGGTTGTAATGCAGGCTTAGGCAGAGATAGGTAAAAGTAGGCATTTAGGCTCAATTACGTACCATAAGCCTTTTTTATTCAACTCTTTTTCCTTCTTTTTGATTTCTTTTTTAATCTCATACCTATTTTTCCCATCTTTTATTTTGAGAGAATGAGATATATTATAAATGACAGGCACCCCAAACTTAGGCTTTTGCATATTCCTCATTGGAGTGCATCAAATTTTTCAATTCTCTTTTTGTATCTTTTTTGACACTTTTCATCCCACTAACTTTCAATTATCACTTATGGCACAAACAGAGAATCATAGGGTGTCAAACAGAGATCTTATTTTAGTCTCAAAGGGACTGACTAGTGATATAATTCATGTCAGGGTAGGTAATGAATTGTCAAAAGGGCTATCAATAAACGCCTTAATCATCTCCCAAACATGTACATATTAACTATTTCGCCTCAAATAACAAGCAAACAGATTTTCTAGACATTTTTCATCTTTTCTTTCCATAACTGACACACATAGACTAAGCACAAATATCTCAAAGAATTAGATGTCATGAATTTTTGGCATATCTAACTTAAGCACACAGATTGTCGCTTTTAATTCTATTATAATATCCCTCTTTATCCACTCAATATCTTTAGCAACTACAGCATGCTTGATCCATAAAAAATTATGACTCAAAGACACATGGAACAACACAAAGACAAATAAAAAGACTCAAAGACAAACACTCAAAACAAACTAAGATCCCCCCACACTTAAACGACACATTGTCCCTAATGTATGAAGACTAAAAATAAGGGACAACTTACTGACACAACACATCGATCATAACGGAAGTCTGGGATGAGATTCTGGAAATTGCAGATCTTTTGGGCTCTCTGAAGTTTCAGCGCTTTTGATTCTTTCCCCCTTAGGGTCAGTCCCTAGTCCACCTGCCATCAAAACATAAGACAAAACCCAAGACCGTGAGACTGTTCAAGATAAAATAAAACAAACTAAAACAAAAATTAAAATAACATAATTAAAAACATTGGGTTGCCTTCCAACAAGCGATGTCTTTAACGTCTTTTAGCCGGACACAGTTAATCCTTACTATTGCCCAGTGGATCCTTCTGCGAACGGCTTGTAATCCGTACAGTTATTGATGCAGGTCTCACTCCACCTACATCAATTTCACCAAAAAAGGGTCTCATATCTAAGATTATCCCCCAATTACACAAGGCAGGCTTGTCTTCTAGGCTCTCTTTAATGTAGGGATCAATGAAACTCCCTACATCTTTCAACTTTTAGGGTTGCCCTTGAGGGTATGGACTTTCTGGTTGGGGCTCGGCAATGATAGTTGATGGTGTCTTTTCTGCAACGGGTATAGGAAAGAGAAGTTCCAAGGAATCCAAAAAGGTGAACAATTGGATCTCAGTAACCTCTTTTTTCTATACACCAACTATCTCTCTCAATTCCTCATTATTCTCAACATCTTGTTGTGGTTCGGGTTCTTCATTCTGATCATCACTCCCCACAACTGTGTCGCTAGACAGATTTTCTTGTTGTACATTGATCACCATATCCATCAGCTGCCCTATTTGTGTCTCCGATTATTTGACGAACACCCTTATTTCAGCCATAAACTCAACCTGGCACTTGATGAGCTTGAGTATGCCTGCCTGCAACTCATTTTGATCTTCTTGTGGGTTAGGTTGTTGTTGATGATTCCACTGCCCCTGATAGTAGTAGTAGTAGTTCATTATTTTTTCAACTTTACCTACAAAATAAGAAAAACAACAAAAAGTAATAAAAAGATGCTCGCAGAACAAGTTAGAAACTTGTTCCTGGAGAAACCAAATTAGAAATAAACAAAAGATAATCAAATATATACAAACCAAATTAGAAATAAGATTAGATAATTCGATATAGAAAATACGCTAGTCCCGGCAATGGCGCCAAAAACTTGTTAGCGATTTTACAAATGTTCACGCAAGTGTACGTATCGTCACAAGTAATATAGTCTGTAAGACCGAATATCGTCCACAGAGATTGGTTATCAAGTACCGATTATCTATTCTATGGTTTCTATTTGGTGAACGTTAATTTGTTTGTATTTTTATCTAATAACTAAGACTAAGTAATTGCAGAAAATGAACTAATTATGATAATATTTTGGTTTAAATCAGTTATGAATGAATTAGGGCTTCCAAAATCCTCGACTATCCACTCTATTCAATCCTTAATGCAACTAGAATGACTTCTTCTTCTACGTTAAGATGGCGGTTAACTAGACTGTCTTATATTCCGGTTAGGATATATAATCACTCAACCCCAGTGCAAAACCCTTCTATATTTCTATGATAGGATTTACCACATAGGAGTGTAAAGAACAGTAACCTGTAATGCTACACAAGTATCGGGGTACTTTCGTCCTCGATTTTAACCTATGTCTATTTAATTACAGTATATCCCAATTTCTCCTCTCGGTTCTTGGTTCGAAATCATATAGATTATGATAATTAATGGCCAGTTAACTATCAAACATTCATACCAATATTGAATAAATCTTAATCAAGTGAAGAAGAAATCAAACTAATGCATTAATTCATAAAATATAGTTTCAAGCGATTCAATAGGAAAGCTCTAATAAAATGATTAGCTCCTAGCCATAGTCACGCTAAGAACTAATACAATTCCAAACATAAACTGAATTAAAAAAGAAATAAAAGAAAAGAAACTTGAACCAAAGTTGTCTCCAATCTTATGTTGTTGCCTCCTTCCTTGCCTCCCCAAAGTAGAATTTGGAATTATGTACAAGATATCCAATAATGAGCAGAGTTTTAGGGTTTTATACTTGAGAAAACTTACGTTTCAAACCCTTTTAACCCTCTGAAATTCGACCCAGAAATCAAAAATATGATTTTGAATCAAGAACCGAGATGAGAGATTTGGATATGCTGTAATTGAATAGACATAGGTTGAAATCGCGGACGAATGTACCCCGATACTTGTGTAGTATTATAGGTTACTGTTATTAATCCTCCTATGTGGTTCTGCATTGGGGTTGAGCGATTATATATCCTAACCGGAATATAAGACAGTCTAGTTAACCACTATCTTAACGTAGAAAAAGAAGTTATTCTAGTTGCATTAAGGATTGAATAGAGTTGATAGTCGATGATTTTGGAAGCCCTAATTCATTCATAACTTATTAAACCCCAATAATTTAGATTTACTGAAAAGTTGCTGTACTTTCGGCACTGCGGTGCTGCAGAATGACACCTCGGTGCCGGTGGCTTCCCATTCTAGATTTTTTGATTTTTCATTATTTTCTCGTTCGGACTTCGTCTGATTTCTTCTAAACTTCCCGGGACTTCTTAGGCTTCATTTCTTGGCCTTTTATTGTGTAATTCCATCGCAAATAAGCTCATTTCATCTTCTTTTTAACACTTCTCCATTTATGATCGCTGTGACTCAAAAGAATGAAAAACGACCATAATACTAGTTATTGTTGCATGTCTCAATCCACCTACAACAATTTCACCAAACAAGGGCCTCAGATCTAAGATTATCCCCCAATTACACAAGACAGACTTGTCTTCTAGGCTCTCTGTAACGTATGGATCAGTGAAACTCCCTACATCTATCAACTTTTGAGGGTGCCCTTGAGGGTATGGACTTTCTGGTTGGGGCTCAGTAATGATAGTTGGTGGTGTCTTTTCTGCAACGGGTATAGGAAAGAGAAGTTCCAAGGAATCCATAAAGGTGAACAATTGGATCTCAATAACCTCTTTTTTCTCTACACCAATTATCTCTCTCAATTTCTCATTATACTCAACATCTTGTTGTGGTTCGGTTTCTTCATTCTGCTCATCACTCCCCACAATTGTGTCGCTAGACAGATTTTCTTGTTGTACATTGATCACCATATCCATCAGCTGCCCTATTTGTGTTTCCAATTATTTGACGGACACCCTTATTTCAGCCATAAACTGAGTCTGGCACTTGGTGAGCGTGAGTATGCCTGCCTGCAACTCATTTTGATCTTCCTGTGGGTTAGGCTGTTGTTGATGATTCCACTTCCCCTGATAGTAGTAGTAGTTCATTATTGTTTTCAAATTTACCTACAAAATAAGAAAAACAACAAAAAGTGATAAAAAGATGCTCGCAGAACAAGTTAGAAACTTGTTCCTCGAGAAACCAAATTAGAAATAAACTAAGATAATAAAATATATACAAACCAAATTAGAAATAAGATTAGATAATTCGATATAGAAAGTACGCCAGTCCCCGGCAACGGCGCCAAAAACTTGTTAGCGAGTTTACAAATGCTCACGCATGTGTACGTATCGTCACAAGTAATATAATCTGTAAGACTGAATATCGTCCACAGAGATTGGTTATCAAGTACTGATTATCTATTCTATGGTTTCTATTTGGTGAACGTTAATTTGTTTGTATTTTTATCTAATAACTAAGACTAAGTAATTGCAGAAAATGAACTAATTGTGATAATACTTTGGTTTAAATCAGTTATGAATGAATTAGGGCTTCCAAAATCCTCGACTATCCACTCTATTCAATCCTTAATGCAACTAGAATGACTTCTTCTACGTTAAGATGGTGGTTAACTAGACTGTCTTATATTCCGGTTAGGATATATAATCGCTCAACCCCAGTGCAGAACACTTCTATATTTCTATGATAGGATTTACCACATAGGAGGGTAAAGAACAGTAACCTATAATGTTACACAAGTATCAGGGTACTTTCATCCGCGATTTTAACCTATGTTTATTCAATTACAGCATATCCAAATCTCTCCTCTCGGTTATTGATTCGAAATCATATAGATTATGATAATTAATGACCAGTTAACTATCAAACATTCATACCAATATTGAATAAATCTTAATCAAGTGAAGAAGAAATCAAACTAAAGCATTAATTCATGAAATAGAGTTTCAAGCGATTCAATAGGAAATCTCAAATAAAGTATTTAGCTCCTAGACATAGTCACGCTAAGAACTAATACAATTCCAAACATAAACTGAATTAAAAAGAAAGAAAAGAAAAGAAACTTAAACCAAAGTTGTCTCCAATCTTGTGTTGTTGCCTCCTTTCTTGCCTCCCCAAAGTAGAATTTGGAATTATGTACAAGATATCCAATAATGAGCAAGGTTTTAGGGTTTTATACTTGAGAAAACTTGCGCTTCAGACCCTTTTAACCCTCTGAAATTCGGCCCAGAAATCAAAAATATGATTTCGAATCAAGAACCAAGAGGAGAGATTTGGATATGCTGTAATTGAATGGACATAGGTTAAAATCGCGGACGAATGTACCCCGATACTTGTGTAGCATCATAGGTTACTGTTCTTAATCCTCCTATGTGGTAAATCCTATCATAGAAATATAGAAGGGTTCTTCACCGGGGTTGAGCGATTATATATCCTAACCGGAATATAAGACAGTCTAGTTAACCGCTATTTTAACGTAGAAGAAGAAGTTATTCTAGTTGCATTAAGGATTGAATAGAATTGATAGTCGAGGATTTTGAAGCCATAATTCATTCATAACTGATTAAACCCCCAATAATTTAGATTTACTGAAAAGTTGCAGTACTTTCGGCACCGCGGTGCTGCAGAATGGCACCGCGGTGCCGGTGGCTTCCCATTCTGGATTTTCTGATTTTTCGTTATTTTCTCGTCCGGACTTCGTCTGATTTCTTCTAATCTTCCCGGGACTTCTTAGGCTTCATTTCTTGGCCTTTTATTGTGCAATTCCATCTCTCATTTCATCTTCTTTTTTACATTTCTCCATTTATGATCGATGTGACTCAAAAGAATGAAAAACGACCATAATACTAGTTATTGTTGCAGGTCTCAATCCACCTACAACAATTTCACCAAACAAGGGCCTCAGATCTAAGATTATCTCCCAATTACATAAGGCAGACTTGTCTTCTAGGCTCTCTGTAATGTAGGGATCAGTGAAACTCCCTACATCTATCAACTTTTGGGGGTGCCCTTGAGGGTATGGACTTTCTGGTTGGGGCTCAGCAATGATAGTTGGTATTGTCTTTTCTGCAACGGGTATAGGAAAGAGAAGTTCCAAGGAATCCAAAAAGGTGAACAATTGGATCTCAGTAACCACTTTTTTCTCTACACCAACTATCTCTCTCAATTCCTCATTATTCTCAACATCTTGTTGTGGTTCGGGTTCTTCATTCTGCTCATCACTCCCCACAACTGTGTCGCTAGACAGATTTTCTTGTTGTACATTGATCACCATATCCATCAGCTGTCATATTTGTGTCTCCAATTATTTTACGGACACCCTTATTTCAGCCATAAACTGAGTCTGGCACTTGGTGATCGTGAGTATGCCTGCCTGCAACTCATTTTGATATTCCTGCGGGTTAGGTTGTTGTTGATGATTCCACTGCCCCTGATAGTAGTAGTAGTCCATTGTTTTTCAACTTTACCTACAAAATAAGAAAAATAACAAAAAGTGATAAAAAGAAGCTCGCAGAACAAGTTAGAAACTAGTTCATGGAGCAACCAAATTAGAAATAAAATAAGATAATAAAATATATACAAACCAAATTAGAAATAAGATTAGATAATTCGATATTGAAAGTACGTTAGTCCCCGGCAACGGCGCCAAAAACTTGTTAGCGAGTTTACAGATGCTCACGCATGTGTACGTATCGTCACAAGTCATATAGTCTGTAAGACCGAATATCGTCCACAGAGATTGGTTATCAAGTACCGATTATCTATTCTATGGTTTCTATTTGGCGAACGTTAATTTGTTTGTATTTTTATCTAATAACTAAGACTAAGTAATTGCAGAAAATAAACTAATTGTGATAATACTTTGGTTTAAATCAGTTATGAATGAATTAGGGCTTCCAAAATCCTCGACTATCCACTCTATTCAATCCTTAATGCAACTAGAATGACTTCTTCTACGTTAAGATGGCGGTTAACTAGACTGTCTTATATTCCGGTTAGGATATATAATCGCTCAACCCCAGTGCAGAACACTTCTATATTTCTATGATAGGATTTACCACATAAGAGGGTAAAGAACAGTAACCTATAATGCTACACAAGTATCGGGGTACTTTCGTCCGCGATTTTAACCTATATTTATTCAATTACAGCATATCCAAATCTCTCCTCTCGGTTATTGATTCGAAATCATATAGATTATGATAATTAATGACCAGTTAACTATCAAACATTCATACCAATATTGAATAAATCTTAATCAAGTGAAGAAGAAATCAAACTAATGCATTAATTCATGAAATAGAGTTTCAAGCGATTCAATAGGAAAGCCCTAATAAAGTATTTAGCTCCTAGCCATAGTCACGCTAAGAACTAATACAATTCCAAACATAAACTGAATTAAAAAGAAAGAAAAGAAAAGAAACTTAAACCAAAGTTGTCTCAAATCTTGTGTTGTTGCCTCGTTTCTTGCCTCCCCAAAGTAGAATTTGGAATTATGTACAAGATATCCAATAATGAGCAGGGTTTTAGGGTTTTATACTTGAGAAAACTGGCGCTTCGGACCCTTTTAACCCTCTGAAATTCGGCCCAGAAATCAAAAATATGATTTCGAATCAAGAACCGAGAGGAGAGATTTGGATATGCTGTAATTGAATGGACATAGGTTAAAATCGCTGACGAATGTACCCCGATACTTGTGTAGCATTATAGGTTACTGTTCTTAATCCTCCTATGTGGTAAATCATATCATAGAAATATAGAAGAGTTCTGCACTGGGGTTGAGCGATTATATATCCTAACCGGAATATAAGACAGTCTAGTTAACCGTTATTTTAACGTAGAAGAAGAAGTTATTCTAGTTGCATTAAGGATTGAATAGAATTGATAGTCGAGGATTTTGGAAGCCCTAATTCATTCAAAACTGATTAAACCAAAATAATTTAGATTTACTGAAAAGTTGCGAGATTTCGGCTTGCATCATGCGAGAACGGCACCGCGGTCTCAGAACGGTGACACGCGCCGTGGCTTCCCATTATGGATTTTCTGATTTTTCATTATTTTCTCGTCCGGACTTCGTCTGATTTCTTCTAAACTTTCCGGGACTTCTTAGGCTTCATTTCTTGGTCTTTTATTGTGCAATTCCATCTCTCATTTCATCTTCTTTTTGACATTTCTCCATTTATGATCGATGTGACTCAAAAGAATGAAAAACGACCATAATACTAGTTATTGTTGCAGGTCTCAATCCACCTACAACAATTTCACCAAACAAGGGCCTCAGATCTAAGATTATCTCCCAATTACATAAGGCAGGCTTGTCTTCTAGGCTCTCTGTAATGTAGGGATCAGTGAAACTCCCTACATCTATCAACTTTTGGGGGTGCCCTTGAGGGTATGGACTTTCTGGTTGGGGCTCAGCAATGATAGTTGGTATTGTCTTTTCTGCAACGGGTATAGGAAAGAGAAGTTCCAAGGAATCCAAAAAGGTGAACAATTGGATCTCAGTAACCACTTTTTTCTCTACACCAACTATCTCTCTCAATTCCTCATTATTCTCAACATCTTGTTGTGGTTCGGGTTCTTCATTCTGCTCATCACTCCCCACAACTGTGTCGCTAGACAGATTTTCTTGTTGTACATTGATCACCATATCCATCAGTTGTCATATTTGTGTCTCCAATTATTTGACGGACACCCTTATTTCAGCCATAAACTGAGTCTGGCACTTGGTGAGCGTGAGTATGCCTGCCTGCAACTCATTTTGATCTTCTTGTGGGTTAGGTTGTTGTTGATGATTCCACTGCCCCTGATAGTAGTAGTAGTCCATTTTTTTTCAACTTTACCTACAAAATAACAAAAAGTGATAAAAAGATGTTCGCAGAACAAGTTAGAAACTTGTTCATGGAGCAACCAAATTAGAAATAAAATAAGATAATCAAATATATACAAACCAAATTAGAAATAAGATTAGATAATTCGATATTGAAAGTACGTCAGTCCCCGGCAACGGCGCCAAAAACTTGTTAGCGAGTTTACAGATGCTCACGCATGTGTACGTATCGTCACAAGTAATATAGTCTGTAAGACCGAATATCGTCCACAGAGATTGGTTATCAAGTACCGATTATCTATTCTATGGTTTCTATTTGGTGAACGTTAATTTGTTTGTATTTTTATCTAATAACTAAGACTAAGTAATTGCAGAAAATGAACTAATTGTGATAATACTTTGGTTTAAATCAGTTATGAATGAATTAGGGCTTCCAAAATCCTCGACTATCCACTCTATTCAATCCTTAATGCAACTAGAATGACTTCTTCTACGTTAAGATGGCGGTTAACTGATCGTCTTATATTAGGTTAGGATATATAATCGCTCAACCCCAGTGCAGAACACTTCTATATTTCTATGATAGGATTTACCACATAAGAGGGTAAAGAACAGTAACATATAATGCTACACAAGTATCGGGGTACTTTCGTCCGCGATTTTAACCTATGTTTATTCAATTACAGCATATCCAAATCTCTCCTCTCGGTTATTGATTCGAAATCATATAGATTATGATAATTAATGACCAGTTAACTATCAAACATTCATACCAATATTGAATAAATCTTAATCAAGTGAAGAAGAAATCAAACTAATGCATTAATTCATGAAATAGAGTTTCAAGCGATTCAATAGGAAAGCCCTAATAAAGTATTTAGCTCCTAGCCATAGTCACGCTAAGAACTAATACAATTCCAAACATAAACTGAATTAAAAAGAAAAGAAAAGAAACTTAAACCAAAGTTGTCTCCAATCTTGTGTTGTTGCCTCGTTTCTTGCCTCCCCGAAGTAGAATTTGGAATTATGTACAAGATATCCAATAATGAGCAGGGTTTTAGGGTTTTATACTTGAGAAAACTTGCGCTTCAGACCCTTTTAACCCTCTGAAATTCGGCCCAGAAATCAAAAATATGATTTTGAATCAAGAACCGAGAGAAGAGATTTAGATATGATGTAATTGAATGGACATAGGTTAAAATCGCGGACGAATGTACCCCGATACTTGTGTAGCATTATAGGTTACTGTTCTTAATCCTCCTATGTGGTAAATCCTATCATAGAAATATAGAAGGGTTCTGCACTGGGGTTGAGCGATTATATATCCTAACCGGAATATAAGACAGTCTAGTTAACCGTTATTTTAACGTAGAAGAAGTTATTCTAGTTGCATTAAGGATTGAATAGAATTGATAGTCGAGGATTTTGGAAGCCCTAATTCATTCACAACTGATTAAACCACAATAATTTAGATTTACTGAAAAGTTGCGATCTTTCGACATCGTGGTTGCGAGAATGTACCGCGCGCGGTGGCTTCCCATTCTGGATTTTCTGATTTTTCGTTATTTTCTCGTCCGGACTTCGTCTGATTTCTTCTAAACTTCCCGGGACTTCTTAGGCTTCATTTCTTGGCCTTTTATTGTGCAATTCCATCTCTCATTTCATCTTCTTTTTGACATTTCTCCATTTATGATCGTTGTGACTCAAAAGAATGAAAAACGACTATAATACTAGTTATTGTTGCAGGTCTCAATCCACCTACAACAATTTCACCAAACAAGGGCCTCAGATCTAAGATTATCTCCCAATTACATAAGGCAGGCTTGTCTTCTAGGCTCTCTGTAATGTAGGGATCAGTGAAACTCCCTACATCTATCAACTTTTGGGGGTGCCCTTGAGGGTATGGACTTTCTGGTTGGGGCTCAGCAATGATAGTTGGTATTGTCTTTTCTGCAACGGGTATAGGAAAGAGAAGTTCCAAGGAATCCAAAAAGGTGAACAATTGGATCTCAGTAACCACTTTTTTCTCTACACCAACTATCTCTCTCAATTCCTCATTATTCTTAACATCTTGTTGTGGTTCGGGTTCTTCATTCTGCTCATCACTCCCCACAACTGTGTCTCTAGACAGATTTTCTTGTTGTACATTGATCACCATATCCATCAGTTGTCATATTTGTGTCTCCAATTATTTGACGGACACCCTTATTTCAGCCATAAACTGAGTCTGGCACTTGGTGAGCGTGAGTATGCCTGCCTGCAACTCATTTTGATCTTCCTGTGGGTTAGGCTGTTGTTAATGATTCCACTGCCCCTGATAGTAGTAGTAGTCCATTTTTTTTCAACTTTACATACAACATAAGAAAAATAACAAAAAGTGATAAAAAGATGCTCGCAGAACAAGTTAGAAACTTGTTCATGGAGCAACCAAATTAGAAATAAAATAAGATAATCAAATATATACAAACCAAATTAGAAATAAGATTAGATAATTCGATATTGAAAGTACGTCAGTCCCCGGCAACGGCGCCAAAAATTTGTTAGCGATTTTACAGATGCTCACGCAAGTGTACGTATCTTCACAAGTAATATAGTCTGTAAGACCGAATATCGTCCACAGAGATTGGTTATCAAGTACCGATTATCTATTCTATGGTTTCTATTTGGTGAACGTTAATTTGTTTGTATTTTTATCTAATAACTAAGACTAAGTAATTGCGGAAAATGAACTAATTATGATAATACTTTTGTTTAAATCAGTTATGAATGAATTAGGGCTTCCAAAATCCTCTACTATCCACTCTATTCAATCCTTAATGCAACTAGAATGACTTTTTCTTCTTCTACGTTAAGATGGCGGTTAACTAGACTGTCTTATATTCCGGTTAGGATATATAATCGCTCAACCCCAGTGCAGAACCCTTCTATATTTCTATGATAGGATTTACCACATAGGAGGGTAAAGAACAGTAACCTGTAATGCTACACAAGTATCGGGGTACTTTCGTCCTCGATTTTAACCTCTGTCTATTTAATTACAGCATATCCCAATCTCTCCTCTCGGTTCTTGGTTCGAAATCATATAGATTATGATAATTAATGGCCAGTTAACTATCAAACATTCATACCAATATTGAATAAATCTTAATCAAGTGAAGAAGAAATCAAACTAATGCATTAATTCATGAAATAGAGTTTCAAGCGATTCAATAGTAAATCCCTAATAAAATGCTTAGCTCCTAAACATAGTCACGCTAAGAACTAATACAATTCCAAACATAAACTGAATTAAAAAGAAAGAAAAGAAAAGAAATTTGAACCAAAGTTGTCTCCAATCTTGTGTTGTTGCCTCCTTCCTTGCCTCCCCAAAGTAGAATTTTTAATTATGTACAAGATATCCAATAATGAACAGGGTTTTAGAGTTTTATAATTGAGAAAACTTGCGCTGCACTTTTAACCTCGAAATTCGCCCGAATCGTAAATCCAGCGTCGACTGCGTGCAGCGAGAATGGCACCGCGGTGCCGAAAGTACTGCAGCTTTTCAGTAAATATGGCATCGCGGTCCTGCAGTCGGGCACCGCGGTGCCTGTGGCTTCTCATTCTGGATTTTCTGATTTTTCATTATTTTCTCGTCCGGACTTCGCCTGATTTCTTCTATACTTCCCGGGACTTCTTAGGCTTCATTTCTTGGCCTTTTATTGTGCAATTTCATCTCAAATAAGCTCATTTCATCTTCTTTTTGACATATCTCCATTTATGACCGATGTGACTCAAAAGAAAGAAAAACGACCATAATATTATACTAAACACAAACAAAATGAGTAAAATACTAATTAAAAATGACTCAAAAAGTGTATATAAAATATGTCTAACAAAAACTGGGACGATACCTTATCAGCTAACTTATGGCCAAGATGTAGTGTAGCCGTTGGAAATTAATATCAAATCCTTACGGGTGGCCAAGCAGAACTCTCTAAGTTTAGAGGAATATCAACATGTCATGCTAATGGAGTTAGACCATCTAGATGAGGATCGATTGATAGTCGTAGAGAAAATCGAAGCTAGTAAACGTAAAATGGCTAAAGCATACAACAAACATGTCAACCTCATGAGCTTTGCCGAAAGAGACTTGGTTTGAAAAATCGTTTTGCCGATTGGATGAAAGATCGTAAATTCGGTAAATGGTCACCAAATAGGGAAGGACTTTTCATAGTTAGCCAGTGGATCGTCGGGAACGCATATCGACTAGTAAACATGCACGACGAAGAAATGGACAGAAATGTAAACGACAAGTATCTAAAAAAGTACTATCCTTCAATTTGGGACATGCGTGAATAGACAACATCCTTTGAACCGATTAGTGGTAATAAAGACGCCTCGTTTGAAGAAAAGCTCAATTTAGAAGAAATCATCATCGCATGCACTGGAGACGAGATGATTGAAGTGACATGTGCGACTGTCAGATTAAAACGACAGCTACTTTCAGATACACCAACTCGACAGTCACACTCGAGTTAATGTAGGGAGCAATTGTTAACACTCAAAAATAATTTAAGTGTTTAGCCAAAATTCAGTGAAAAACCGAACTATTCTGGAGCCGAATTTACTTCTAGCCCTCGACTACAAGAACTTCATCGGCTACTAGGGCATCTTAGCCGAAGTTGTTAGTTAGAGGTACGACTGGGACTCACTCAGATGCAGTTGCCTCAACGACCAATTCAAAAGGATTTCTAGACCCTTAAAAGAGGTAATGGCCAACAACAACTGAAAGAAAGGGCCATTATCTGAGCAAAAGGAGTAGAGGGCGAGAAAATCGGCACCACTTCCCCCATAGTCTGTCATTGAACTTAGTGGGTTACTTGATGGCTGACATGGGGGCACGATTGCACAGTTTTTCCCCTTTTTTGTACAATTTTTTCCCTTTTTGTACTATAAATAGGAACATTCTTTGTATATACAGACACATCCAATCAATCAAACAACTCAAATTTTATTTATCTTTTATCTTTATCCTTTACCTTACTGTACTCCGATGCATTCATGTTTCTTACCTCTTAGTTTACTTGTAACACCGTTCTAATGCTTTATGGAGTAGTTGGGGAACCCATTGCTAGAAATTAAAGTTATGTTTTCAGTCCAAATCTCTTAAGTTAAGGAATCAATTTGTCTCTCGATTCAATCAGCCGATACAACGGCAGAAGACAGAATTGGGGGCGAGAACAATATATATTTAAATTAAAGCTTCAATTAAATATACTAACGAAAAAAAAGTTGAAAAAATAGGAAGTGAGATGAAGTGAACTACATGCTACTGATGAGAAATTGAGAATAGAAGAAGCTCGACCCAAGCGACCCAAAATTGCCGCATAATTTAAGATAGACTGACTTACGATACACAGAGCTTTGGGAAACTTCATACAAGTTTCCACACAGCCTTTATTTATATGTATACCAAATTAATTGATACAAAATATATACCGTGTGTATAATTTTAGTTAACTGATTATCCTCACTTTAATCAGGATTCAGTGAACGTCCTGAAACAACGTAAGACAAGACAGTTCACTGAATGCTATAGTTTTAAAGTCAAATTAGTTGATGTAATTATCAATGCCTTATAAGAATTTGAAAATAATTTAACTTAATTATCATTTTATCCTTAATAAGAATTTTTATAACCAAATAAATATTAAAACATGGATAAGACCATAAATTTCAAAAATTATCATTTATTTCTAACCTCGTGCATATTCAAAATTTACCCTAAATTAAAACGAGAGAAATATTAAAAATTTACAAATTATTAATTCCAATTACTATTTTTCTAGAGCAATTTCGTCCGCGAACCAAACCACCCTTTTTAGGGTTTTATGTGGATGTCAGCGTCAGTGTGAAAATTAAATTGCAGTTTGGTTGAGCATAACACGAGGCCTTTAATTCCTGTAGCAATTCCAGTGGAACTGAATATGAGGTAAGATATACTAGTAGTAGTAAATTAATTAGCAAGAATGTCTTTTTTTCTTTGCTCTGTTTTATTTTTTGATTTGATTAAAAAAACACCGGAAGTATCATTTTTACGAGTTTCCTATCTGAACTATCAAGTATTTATGTTTTCTATATGAATTGTCATCAACTATTAATAAAAACACACCTTGACTATTATCTGATGGTACGTGGTGCACACGGATAATTAAAAGAATTAATTAAAAAAAAATTGTCAAAAACAAATCTAAAGTATCACTTTTTTGCTAGTTTTGTACCTGAACGTCAAGTTTTTGTGTTTCTACATGAACTATCACCAACTATTTATCAAAACACACCTCAAAATTAATAGACAGCTAACACATGAACGAAATTTTGTAGGCAAATTAAGTTGTCACGCGCCTTTTGGCGATTGTATTCAAACACTTGGTCTAGTCAGCTTCGAGGTGTGTTTTAAGAAATAATTAATGATAGTTCAGGTAGAAAACACAAACATTAACTAGAAAACTCATAACATAATTATACTTCAAATGTACTTTTGATCATTTCTTAAGGAATTGTGGCGAATTAGCTAACTCAAAATACGGGACAATGGGGTAGAGGCAGTTTTAGTATCAATACAGTTACGCCACCACATTCCTCATCAATAGAGACAAAGTGTATTGTGGACCATTTACGTGTGTGCTTCATAAATACTTAACTGCAATAACTCAATAATAGCCCACACAATATTATATAATATATCAAAGTAGAAAATCCCAAACCAGAACTTTGGCAAAAAATAATAATTAGATCTATGTTTCTCTGTGAAAACAATGCAAACACAATAAAATCACAAGGCAAACAGCGACCATCCTCGTGGGTTCACGCAATTGGTTACTGCAGTCAAAAACTATAACACACAAATATCTCTGATGTTGCATTTACCTCTTTTCATGAGTCTCACCTCTTCATTTTTATTCCTTATCATCTTCCCAACTCCGACTCCTCCCACCACCCTTCCTTTGTTATCTCTATTTTTCTAGCTACTACTATGATATGTTATAACTACACGTAGTTTATATACTTAATAATACAATAAAAATATTATACTTTCAGTGTATTTTAGTCTGTCGAAAAAGTGTAATTTAACTTGTTATGCTAGGTCAATTAATACTCTTTCATTTCCCATTTAACAAGACACAATTTAAAAGACTTTTGAAATTTGTGGTTCAAAATAAATTTTACACATTTGTGTGATTATACAACAACAACAACAACATATCCAGTGAAATTCCACAATGTAGAGTGCGAGGATAATGAATACTGCACCTCACCTTCACCACAGAGGTAGAGATCGCTTTCGACACCCTTGGCTCAATACAAAGCATATTCAGGCAAATCAAGCAAAGCAAAATAAAACATGAGAAACGGTCAGACTCAGACAAGAAATTAAAGTAATGTGAACATGCAGATAGTAAAAATCAAATACGCAATGGTAGTGCATTCTAACAATAGGAAGCAGCTAACACAACTAAATAAAATAAATAAATTACACTAAAGAACACATAGCAGCAGGAATCAAACTACAGAGTACTAAAGAGCAATAATGTGCATATAAGTGTGACAGGCTAATTGTACCTACAGTAATAACACTACACTATCATTTTGTAAGCGTAAAAAGGACTACGCTCGACTACCTACTACCATTCTACCCTAATCTGTGTCCTTCACAACCCCCTATCTAAGGTCATGTCCTCAGTAAGTTGCACTTGCGTCATATCTCGTCTAATCACCTCTCTCCAATACTTCTTTGGCCTACATCTACCCCTCCTGAACCCGTTCATAGCCAACCTCACACCTCTGCACTGGGGCATCCGTGTCTCTCCTCTGCACATGCCCGAACCATCTCAACTTTGCTTCCCGCATCTTATCCTCCACTGAGGCCACTCTCATTTTAACCCGGATATCATCATTCCTAATCATATCTCTCCTTGTATGCCCACACATTCATCTCAGCATCTTCATCTCTGCATATCATCTTTTTTATGTGTGAAGTCTTGGCTGACCAACACTCTGTCCCATACAACATAGTTGGTCTAACCACCGCCCTAAAAAAGGTGTGTCACATGAATTAAAATGGAAGGAGTACTATTCTTATCAAGTTACTCCATTTTTTAAAAATAATAAACAACTTTACTGTATTAATGCATACATGATCTCAAAGAGTTAAAAGATGAAGCAACATCAGTTACAATCCAATTACGAAAAACAGAAACCTAAATAATCTTACATATCAACGAAATAGAAAACATCGCTAAACTGTGCGCTAGCATATTCCAAAATCTATGAATATGTACAATATGTACATCTTCAAAGAAACCCATAAGCTTCCAAATATCTTCAGAAGTAGTCTCAATCTCCCATGACGTTACACTTCTTTTCGTATCATATCAACCACCGTTTTACATTAGAAAAGAATTGCATCTTTGATCATCCCTTTTTCTTAGCGTTTTTTATGTCTCACGAATTGTTAGTGCTTCAGCGGTGATGGCCTTTCCAACAAATTGAATAGGGTACCAAAGGCTTGAAGCAAATGACCATAACTATCCATAGTTGCCACTCGAATGATTGTCATCTTTGTCTTTTTTGTAAGCTAGCATTTGCAAACATAGCAATACCATCTTGTGATCAAGTACAACATAAGAGTAAAGGTAGCAAGCAAATTATTTGTGTATTCATAGAAATCAAAAAGTGTCTCGTTTACACTATCGAGTTGCTCAATTTAGTCCAAAACAATTTACTATATTTTAGTTGTGTAAATATTTTGATATATTTTCGGCACATAGAAATTAAATTCAATTTGCTATAATTTCCCTAGCCAGCCTGTATATAGCACTTAGTCTTTGCTCCACCAAGAACCTCCAAGAGTTTTAACTACT
Source organism: Przewalskia tangutica (assembly GCA_029844215.1). Taxonomy (NCBI): domain Eukaryota; kingdom Viridiplantae; phylum Streptophyta; class Magnoliopsida; order Solanales; family Solanaceae; genus Przewalskia; species Przewalskia tangutica. Next base: position 8,914,994 of record CM056739.1, on the reverse strand, counting down.
ACTTCAACTATATATATTAAAGCTTTCCTTAAGTTTTTTGTGCATGACACAAAGCACTAATTAAAAAGGACAAATTTATAAACCCCTTTATGGTTTTGCAGGCTATCATGTAGTGATCATTTCCTTTGTCCTCTTTTCAAACCATTTGTACCCAAATTTTCCACTGACATTCAGAAATAAGTCCTACATTTCTCGATTGTTGTCATTCTTGGAATTAAAGATTGTACCTTCTTTTTAGTCCAAAAAAAATATGGACAGTTTGCTTTGTGATGAAGTTTGGCTCATGAGCCCTACTGGAAATGATCACATGAATTCAAATAATATCATCAACAATGGTATTGGAAATACTAGTTTTTTCTACTCAACCAAAGAAGATTATGAAGAAGCTTTCGAGATTTTATTAGATAAAGAGATGAATTACATGCCTGAAGTAGGTTATGTGAAGCACATAAAAGAGAATTGCTTCATTGGGAATGCAAGGTTCAAAGCTATTCACTGTCTTATTAAGGTAACTTCATCTTCTCCTTTTATGAATCATATCACTCTCTCTCGTGTAGGTAGAGGTCCAGTGTTGGTGTTGGCATGATTTTCACCCATAAATCATCATCTACTATATATATTTTAAAAAATGACCGTGATTTTGTCGATGAAGGGTGTCCAAATAAACCCCTTTCGCCCCTCTAGGTTCACCCCTACACAGGTCGGGACGTATCCAATATATTATCTATGGATTCATTTGAATACATAATTTTTTGCTTAGCTAGGCTATGTATACGTGTTAGAAAATTCACTAAATATGTATCAATAATAGATTTTAAATCCAGTAAATTTGATGGAAGCGGTACAATTACGAATCTGAACCCATAAAATTCAAATTCTAAATTCGTTTTATGTAGTTCCAGTGAGTTCAACTAAATAATTAGCAATTTTTTTATATATGAAATTACTAAGTAAAAATTTTAACAAATAGTACTACATTTTGAACCCTTAACTGTAAAAGCATAATGGATTGTGTGTACATGCATTAAGTTAATTGTACAGAAGAAGAGCGGGACCGCAAGGTCACGAGTTCGATCCTGCATAAACCTTCTTGGTTGAGCCTGTCACACATGGCTTGCCAAGTGTGGTTAATCGGCTGACGTGGTTTGCAGGCTATTGCGTCAGCCCGGGGTTTACCCTGTGCGCACTCGAAAGAGTAGCGGCTGCGGGTTCCTTCGTCAAAAAAAAAAAAAATGGATTGTGTGCGCTTCTAAATTTCTTGCATAACTATTTTTGTGTTTTTTTCTCCTAATGTTTTTATTTTATATTATTATTAAAGTCTCAAAGGAGGTGGAATCTTTCTTTTGGAACTGTATTTGGTGCTGCAAATTACCTTGATCGGTTTATCTCTTTAAATAAATGCCAGGTAAGAATATTTAAATATGAGAGTTACGTATAAATCTTTTCAAAAAATAAAACTTAGGCAGTTGACTAATTTTATATTATGCAAAACTGAATTTGTAGGGATGGAGATACTGGATGTTTGAGTTGCTATCAATTGCATGTTTGTCAGTGGCCTCTAAATTCCATGAAACAAGCCCCCCTCAATTGATCGAATTGCAGGTGAGTAGTACTGCCAATATTCTAATAACTTATATATTTTTTCTCTTTAATTTGGGTGATTTATTTATACTTGTTTTTTCTAGTGTGTTTGTATCTTTAGGATAGTTGTTGTAATTTAATGTTATGATTAGGGCTGTTACCGAACCGAATCCTACTGAATAATATATATATTTGATTCGATTCGAAAAATTTTGAACCTTAGGTTCGATTCGAACTTGAATCTTAAAAATTAAAGCTCGATTCGGGTTCGACAGTGTTTTTGAGCAGTTAAGGTTCGATCCGATTCGGCAAATCGGATCGAATATTCGAAAATAGTTCGATCCGAAAGATGGAAAAAATAGTTTGATGCATTATTCGGTAGGGTTCGGCTAGGTAACAACCCTAAATATATATGGACTCGGGCGGACTGGGCCTGTGGCGTATTGGACCGAATATTCGGCTCGATTTGGGCTGAATCAAAATCTAAGGTTCGACCCTATATTTGATGCAACGAATCGAACTCAAATCGAGCTTTTTCGAGCTGAATTTTGTGAATCGAATCGAATAGTTTAGCTCACTCACAGCCCTAGTTATGATTATTATTATTATTGAATATTGATAGATAATTAACAGTTGGTAGGGTGAATGCAGATGGAAGGTGTTGAACATTTGTTTGAATCAACAATGATACAACGTATGGAATTGACATTATTGGAAGCATTAGGATGGAGATTAAATTCTACAACACCATATTCATACGTTGAATTGCTGCAAGGGAGTATCAATTCTCTCAAATTATCCCTCCTTCAGGATTTTACGTCCCATGTCAATGAGCTGCTACTTGGAATTCTTTTAGGTAACAAAAAAGATTTGGAAACCTTGCTCTCTCTTTTTTTTCTATTTAAGAAGGATTTTTAACTTACATGCGCGGATGTTAAGTTTCACATAGTCGACATTGTCGACCTCCATGAATTGCAGCGATCAAGGAAGAAAAGGGAGAAGGAAGTTGTGGAACCTTTCTCTTCTATTTTCTCTTAAATGTAAAATGACTACAGAGACTCACATTAATAGTGAGTCTTATGGACTAACAAGTAATAACACCAACATGGGGTACAAACTGTAAAAAGAGAAACTAGACTAGGGACTAATTAACGAAGCTACTAAGTAATACTAATTAATCAAGCTACTAAGTAATCTCATCACCCCCCCCCCCCCCCACCCCCCTCAAGCTAGGTCCGGAAAAATATTTTTCAGGCCTAGCTTGGATAGAAGATGGAAATGTTGCTTCTGTGTAAGGGCCTTAGTAAGCAAGTCAGCAGGTTGCTCAGCAGTGGCAAGGTAGAGAGGAGAAACCAATCCCTGCTGCACTTTCTCCCGAATGAAATGGCAGTCGATATCTATGTGTTTGGTGCGTTCATGAAAAACTGGATTGGAAACTATCTGAATTGCAGATTTACTGTCGCAAGATACTGAAACAGGCAGAGACAAGCAAACCCCAAGCTCAGAAAATAAACCAGTAAGCCACACAATTTCTGCCACCACAGAAGCCAAACTCCGATACTCAGCCTCAGCTGAACTTCGAGAAATTATAGGTTGTTTCTTCGACTTCCAGGAAATAAGAGCATGGCCAAAGAACACCACATATCTATTCACAGATCTCCTGGTGTTGAGACACGATCCCCAGTAGCATCACAATAAGCCGACAGACTAGAACATTCTCCTCTTGGCATAAAGATCCCCAGTCCCGGTGACACCTTAAGATACTTAACAACTCGAAGTGCATCAGTCATGTGAGAGGCCTTTGGATTCTGCATGAACTGACTTAGACTCTGCACAGAAAAGGCTATGTCAGGCCTAGTGTTAGTCAAGTATAAAAGACGACCAATGAGCCTTTGGTACTGCGAAGGATCATCTAATAATGGATCACAAGCAGTTGATTCAGTTCTGACATTAGCTGCAGCCATATCTTGTAAACATTGATCATACACAACAGATGTTAACTGCATATTAAGCTCCATGGGCGATCCAGAAGGCCTGGACTCTGTAAGCTTCAAGTCAGCCAACAATTCTAATGCGTAAATCCTTTGATGCATCACGATCCCATCCTTGTTCCTGGCAAACTCAAACCCCAAAAAATACCTTAATTCACCAAGGTCTTTGATTTTAAAATGCTGATGGAGTATATCTTTAGTCGAGTCAATGAGAGCCTTGTCATTCCCAGTGATAAGAAGGTCATCGACATAGATTAAAATCATCACAATTTGATCCTCATTCCTCTTGGTAAGAAGAGAGTAGTCATAATGGCTCTGAGTAAATCCAGATTCGAGCAATGATGTTGTCAACTTGATGTTCCACTGCCTCGACGTTTGCTTAAGTCCATCTAGTAATATCATCAACTACATTGAGAAAGTATCTCATTACACTATAAGTGGGCACTCTATAAGGTCCCCACACATCAATGTGTAACAACTCAAAAGAGAAAGCTGCTCTACTTCTACTTACAGGAAATGGCAACCTGAATTGTCTAGCCTTTGAACAAATCTCACAGTGACTTATTTTGAAACTATCCTTATTTCTAAACTCATCAATTTTCCTTAGAACACTCATAGGAACGTGCTCCATCCTTCTATGTCACAACTCTGCCTGTATCTCTGCTGATGTAACCGAGAAATCCAAAACCTTGACAGCATTAGCTTTTACACTTGCTTCTTGATTGTGACCTCGCCAAGAATCCAATATGTACATGTCATCTACCACTCTACCAATCTCCTTCACCTTCTCAGCGAAGATATCTTGTAAGACAAAAAAATCAGGGAAGAATCTTATACTGCAATTCAACTCTCTTGTTAATTTATATACTGACAAGAGGTTGAACTTGAAGCTTGGTACACACAGTACATCCTGAATAACATCACCTCCATTCAACCTACAGATTCCAGTTTGTGTGATTCTGGCAGTATCCCAAGTTGGCATTTGAACCTGGCCTGCATTATCTATTAGATTACATTTTTCAATCGTACCTTTATTACCTATCATATGATTCGTGGCCCCTGAATTCACTATCCAATTAGGATCAACATCATTATTGAGCTCCTTACCTGCCATGTGCACCTTGGGGACAGGAATTCCATGGTTATCTGCCAATGCTCCCAGCACCTTCTCATACTGATCTGGTGTATAGGTCCTGAACAAGGAGTTCAAGTGTTCATTTTGATAGTGTGTCAACTGATTTGTATGTTTCCCTGAGGCATCTCCATCTACCAATACACTTCCTGAAGCCACCATGTTTGTCTTCTTCTTATTCCTCTAATCATCAGACTTGTTCTTCCAGTCATCAGTAGACTTGTTCTTCCAGTCATCAGGTTTATTCTTCCAATCATCAGGATAGCCTATTAGTTTATAGCGGCCTTCTCTGACATGACCTTGTTTGTTACAGTAATCACAAAACATCGGCATGTAACAATTGCCTCTAGTGTGCCCTTTCATTTTACAATAATCACAGAATGCACCTGGAATGTATTTACCCCTTCATTTACTCTGAGGAAACCTGTTAACCATTGCCATTGGATTATTGGCTTCACCTCCAGTCATGCCACCTCCTGATATCAGTCTTTGACTCTCATCCTGAGCCATCATGGCATATGCTTGGTTGACACTGGGTATAGGAGTCATTAAGATAATATGGCTCATTTCTTGGTTGTAACCATCATTGAGTCCCATAAGGAACTCAAGCAGCCTCTGGTTTGAGAGATGCAGTATGTATTCTCTGGGACTATCACACTCACAAGTTGGTGGTGGTACAATCGAGTCTATTTCATCCCAAAGGTCCCTCATCCTGGAATAATAGCTAGATACAGGCATTGTTCCTTGGTGAAGCATTGCTAACTCTTTCCTTAACTGGTACACCCTCGACAAATTGATTTTGTCGAACCTCTCCTTTAAGTCCTTCCAAAATGCACAAGTTGTAGACCTGTACAATATTCTATTCAGCAGACTCTTGTTAACATTTTTCATAATTCATGCTATCATCATAACATTGTACCTATCCCGCTGTTTTGTTTGATTCGGCCCAAACGTATCTCTTCTAACAGATCCATCAATGAAACCAAGTTTGTTCTTAGTTAACAGTGTTAACTTCATCGCACGACTCCAAAGTGTGTAATTCTCCATGCCTGATAGCTGAATCTCCACTTGAACACTTGAAGGTGAATCAGATGCACTTAAGAAAAGAGGATTGTTATGATCTACAATGTTGAGGCTTGCAGTTGAGCTATCTCCTATACTCAAATCAGTATGTGGTATCGTATTCTACATTTTTTACAATCAACCAGATCAGACTTCACAGTTCAGCAGTCGATATTCACTTCAACAATCAATCGACACTCAAATCGATCCAAATCAATCAATTCGATAAGCAGGTAATTCAAATTGCAGAGAAATGATTTCGCGATGTTCATACACAGCGAATCAAGCAACTAATCAATCGCATGCAATAGATCGTAATTCAAATTTTCACAATCGAAACTAAAAACAACACACAATACACAATCGCTTATCGAATAAGATCGGATATACAATCACCGATCGAAGAAGAACAGATTGAGCAAGTTTATCACCTCGATGATGCTCTCTTCTACACTGATGCTGCTATCTGTGAATCTATATTAACGTCCGCTCTGATACCATGTTAAGTTTCACATTGTCGACCTCCATGAATTGCAGCGATCAAGGAAGAAAAGGGCGAAGGAAGCTGTGGAACCCTTCTCTTCTATTTTCTCTGAAATGCAAAATGACTACAGAGGCTCACATTAATAGTGAGACCTATGAACTAACAAGTAATAACACCAACATGGGGTGCAAACTGTAAAAAGAAAACTAGACTAGGGACTAATTAACTAAGCTACTAAGTAATACTAATTAATTAGGCTACTAAGTAATCTCATCAGCACTATGTTTTACACTATTAGGGGTTGATTTCTCATATGATCACTCAACTAATCATTATTATCTCAAAAAAATCATATTTCATTCTTGATGTCAATTATTTTCAATAAAAAAAGTGACTTTATGATATAATACCTATTAGATTGACCATCTTAGAAATCAACTCTACTATTAGTGCATAAAAGTTAAACTCTTTATTAGAACCAAATAAAATTTTGTTCCGATGTTAATTAACCGCATTACATGTTGGCAGATGCTAAATTCTTGGAGTTCAGGCCTTGTATCATTGCGCAATCTGCTGTTAATAGAGTTTTTGAAGATTTATCTCCATTAATAGATGATTCTTGCTTCAATAATTTTACTAGACTCATCCCTCAAGATCAAAAGGTAAATATTTGCACAACCCCTCTTTAATATAGAAAATAATACTCTCTCCGTTTCAATTTATGTGATATATTTTAGAGTATGAGGGTCAAATTAACTAATTTGCAATGATGTAATCGAAGAAAATCTTTTTTTTACTCTCCAAATAATAATTATGTAATATAAAAGAGGGAGTATTATACTTTACTAAGAACTTCAGTACTGTTCCTTTTATCTTCTGCTTCTTTTTGTTTACTCTTATTTAGGATGATCTAAGCAAATGTAAAAGAATGATGATGAATAAACAATTCTTGATTGAGGAATTTCAAGAGTTGGTGACATGTGGAGGTTTTTATTATGGCCCTTCAAGTCCAGTGACTGTATTGACAGTGGAGCAGCATGGCTTGTGTGATTGTCAACTTCATCAATATTGCTCTCTCTTCAATATTCCTCAAGAGAACATCAATTTCATATCTAACGTTAAAAAACGTAAAACTAATACTCAAGAGGACACTGATGTCTAATGTTGTCAGCTCCAAAAATGTTGTTTGCTAATTTTATGTTGTTGTAACTGACAGATCTTTTAACCACTACTACCTAGATATTAGGTGAAGATCAAGTTTAATTATCACTGTTTTACTGCTAATAGCGAAGCTTTTAGCAACACTAAGACTATTATTGTTTGCACCCTATATTTATCAGAGTTTTCCCATAGCACGATGAGATTAATTTTTGGATTGATTTCATATATGGTTACTAAACTTTTATTTTATATATTGTATTAAATTCATTAAACTATTTAACTATACTGTAAAAATCATTCAACTTTGATCAAATATCATATAAAGTCACTACTTGTTTTTTTTTTTTGTAACAAAAGATCATTCAACGTAATTTTATGAGTAACTTTATGTGATACTTAGAAACAATTGAGTAACTTTTTGTTATAAATAATAGTTTAGCGACTTTCGTATAATTAATTTGAGTAATGTTTTTGTTAAAAAATAATTTAATGACTTTAGTGCAATAAAATAAAAATTTGTTACCGTCTATAAATATCATCTAATGTCTTTTTCTAAAATTTTAATATTAATTTGATAACTCTTCATGCTCTAAATTTTGACATTAATTAAGCACATGAATCACTATCATAATCAGAAAATAAAGTTTAATAACTTAGGTGATCAACAACTTCAACTGAAAATAAAATCATAATTAAATAAGGATTTCTTTTTTTATTTCTTAAAAAAAAATAGTCTATTAAAGACATGCATGCATGGTAAGAAGGGCAACGTGAGCCTTTATAGCGGTTGTAGTTGTAGAAATGGCTAACGTGGCCCCTATAGTAGATGTTACGTGTTCCATTATTCTCTTATATTTTAGGGAAAATAGCCGTTTACTCGTGTTATTTTCTTATTATAATTTTAGTTCATGTGATATTTGACACCCCATATTTAATATATAATTAATCAAAGTGATTTAGTTTGGTAGTTCTACTAACGATTATCAACTGGCCGTTCCAAATATTTTGAGGCCCTATTTTAATTCGTAAAAGTGACTCTTAATTGAGTTAGGATTTGCGAATTATGGGTCTTTACAGTAAATTCTGACTAATAATATTTAATAAAAAACCAAAAAATGGGCCCTAAAATTTTCGTTTTTCGAGGGTGCTGTGCGGTACCACACTTCGCGCGGATCCAAATACGCCGTGGTTACCAATACAAACAGACTAGTCATTATTGTCAAAGGTAATTACGGTATTACACAAGGAACACTTTTATACAAACAAAAAAATCTAAACATACGAACAAATTTATATATTGTTACAGAGCACCCTTCCCTCACACACAAGCATATCTCAGCCCTTCTGCCTTCTTCCATTTGAACCTAAATTAATAGTCTAATCCACGGATGATTGAGTAACTTTGTGGGTTTGTTGGTTGATGAACAATTATTCTCTTTAGTTGTCCCATTTGTGTGAGAACACAATTTAGCAACTCCTCCAAGGGCACATAAAACAACTCACAGCACATGCTGAAGAGAAACAAAATCGTTCAGTTTCACAATAGAACTATGTTACAAGAGTGGGATACCGAAGGAAGTTTATTTCATGAGGTTATTTCATTCTCAAGTTTATAATATATACAATTCTAACAATTAAGATTTGCTATCTCTAAGAATATACTAATTAATCTAATCAATCCTAATTGATCTAATCAAATCTAATTCTATGATACTAATTTACAATTACAATATTCATGATTGATTGTGTTTGGAGACACTTATGGGATTGACCCATAATTATCTTAACAGTCCCCCACAGTCTTAGCGGGAGGTTCTCGTATGCTGAGACTGTCCCTAAAATCATAAAATGGTACGCGCGGAAGACCTTTGGTGAAAATGTCGGTAATCTGATAACGGGACGGTACATGGAGAACACAGACTTGTCCACGTGCAACCTTTTCTCGGACAAATAATATATCCATTTCTATGTGTTTTGTGAGTTGATGATGGACAGGATTACCGGATAAGTATATCGCACTCACATTATCGCAATAAACAATGGTTGCCTTTTTAATGGGACAATGGAGTTCTAAAAGGAGATTACGGAGCCAACATGATTCAGCAACCACATTGTCTACCACTCGATATTCTGTTTCTGCCCTCGACCGAGACATTGTTGGTTATCGTTTGGATGACCATGAGATAAGGTTATCTCCCAAAAACACACAATAACCAGAGGTGGAACGGCGTGTGTCCGGGAAGTCATCCCAATCCTCATTTGTATAAGATGAGAGACACTAAATTGAGGACTTATACAGATGCAGGACAAAGTGAAGACTCCCCTTGATATACCGTAGAATTCACTTGAAAACCCCATAAGTTCTTATTTCGGATCATGCATATGTAAACACATTTGCTGAACCGCATAGAAGATATCTGTTCTCGTGAAAGTGAGGTACTGCAAGGCTGCAGTAGTGTGTCGGATCACTTTATGGGGTCTCTGTAGCGTTGCATAATTTAGCCTTTGTATCAACATGTGTGTGTGACGGTTTGCACGAGGACATACCAGATTTTTCAAAGATCTCCTCGGCGTATTTCTTTTGATTGAAAAACAGACCACCTGCATATTGGGTTACATCAATTTCCAAAAATAATTTAATGGACCCAAATCCTTCATCGCAAATTTTTTTATAATGAGGGACATAATAAACTGGCGAAGTGATGTGGATGAGGTCGTAAGAATGATGTCATCCACATATAAGAGGATATAAGCCATGTCGTTTCCCTTCTTGTAAATGAACAAGGACTGATCGAACTTTCTGTGTGGGTAACCCAGTGTAGATACAAACCCTGTAACCCTGTTATACCATGCCCGTGGAGCCTATTTCAAACCATATAAAAAAATCAACAGTCAAACATAATCCAGATGTGTAAAGTCTCGAAAACCCAATGGTTGGTGTATGTAGACAGTCTCCTGCAAATTGTCATGTAAGAATGCATTTTTTACATCCAACTGATGAATGGATCAGGATTTTGACAATATCGGGTTAAGAACCGTCCTGATAGTTGTTGTCTTAACTAAAGGACTGAATGTTTCACCACAATCCATGTCAACATGCTAAGACGTGTCATCACCAACAAGACGAGCTTCGTATCTTACAAATGAGCCATCTGAATTCTTTTTATGACAAAAAACTCACATATACTGAATAATGTTGACATTAGATGGATGGGGCACTAACTCCCACGTCTTATTTTTAATAAGAGCATCAATTTTATCTAACATGACCGTTTTTCAATTCGGGTTTGATAAGGTTTCTTTGAGATTTTTTTTGTAGAGGTGATGGTTGGACCGAAGATGTTAGGTTAAAATGACATTTAGGCTGAAATATCCCATGCATGGAATGAGTTTCAATGTTTTGAGATTCGGCTAACCTCATTGTTTGGGGATTAGGGGTCTCGGCCAATGTAGTGGGCCGAGAAGGGGTGGTGTTTGGGGCCACGGTTGAATTTTTTTAGAGTTCGATTTCCGTCAGGTTATTGGATTGGGAGTCTCGGGTTTGATTTACGGGTGAGGGAGAAGTGGGCTCCCTTAATTGGGCCGCAGCCACTTGAAGTAGACTGGGCCGAGACCGACAGTAAAGGGGCAGTGGCCTCCATACCATGGACTGGTCTAGTTCCATTTCGTGGTTAGATCGGTCCCATCGGATTTTGGGTATTAAGATGGTGCTGTAAAATTGGATGTATTCCGTTGTCCAAGAAATTATAAGAAGGGGGAGATGCCATATGAGAATTAGAAAACTGGAATATAGACTCATCAAAAACTATGTGACGAGAGATAATGATCTTCCCGTTCATCATATCATAACATTTTTATCCCCTTTGATTTTATGGATATCCCAAAAACACATAAGCAGTGGAACAGGTCTGAAGTTTGTTAATGGTAGTGGACGGAAACAAGGAATAACACAAACACCCAAAAATCCTCAAATGTGCAAAAGATGGAATACAGTGGTACAATATTTGTGCAAGTGACACATTAGAGAGTATTTTGCTAGGAAGAATATTTAAAAGATATGTGGTCATTTGGAGTGCATGATGTCAAAATATTGGTGGTGTGGACGAATGCACAAGAAGTGTGCGAATCATATTGTTAATTGTTCAAATTTTTTCCTTTCTGCTTTTCCATTTTGAGGTGATGTATGTGGACATGAAAAACGCAAGGACATCCCATTTTGGTGACAAAATTATTAAATTGAGCATTTATGAATTCTTTCTCATTGTCACATTGAAAACATTTAATGAATTTGTCAAATTATGTTTTGATAAAAACACTAAATTATTTTAAAATGGTGTAGGCTTGCGATTTTTGTCCATAGAAAATTCGAATAATCATCTAAAATGAGCATATAATATTTATGACCTGCGGAACTCAAAATCGGTGATGTCCACATATCACAATGCAGAAGATCAAATGGCATAAGTGTATGTGAAGTAGAGGATGAAAAATGAAGTTTAACATGCTTCTCAAACACATATGTTTGAAAAACAGAAGAGTCCAACAGTTTATTACAAACAACAAAAGTATTCTTCCTAAGATTATTGAAAACTGGTACTCCCGGATGTCCCAACCGATTGTGTCATATTATAGGGGAAATAGTTGCAAAGGTTGATGGTTTGGTCACATGATTATTCAAACCGGTAGTGATGGGATACAAGTCTCCATGCTATTACATCTCATTAGTGGAATCTCTGTCTGAAAATCCTTGACAAAAAATCCAAACGGATCAAAATTGATAGAAACATTGTTGTCAGTTATAATTTATTTGTTAATTACTTTTTCCTCATTCTACTTCTTTCCATCACCTTCCACCATTAAAACTGTTAAGATAATTATGGGTCAATCACATAATTGTCTCCAATCACAATCAATCATGAATATTATAATTCTAAATTAGTATCATAGGATTAGGTTTAATTAGATCAATTAGGATTGATTATATCAATTACATTAATTAGTATACTCTTAGAGATAGCAAGTCTTAATTGTTAAATTTGTATATATTGTAAACTTGGGAATAAAATAAACTCATGGAATAAACTTCCTTCATGATATCAGAGCCAGCCGAGTGGAGAGAATTTTCTTTTTAAAATTTTGGCTCTTAATAACATGAAGAAAGTTTATTTCATTCCCAAGACAATATATACAACTCTAACAATTAAGATTTGCTATTTCTAAGCATATACTAATTAATGTAATTGATCTCATCAAACCTAAATCTATGATACTAATTTACAATTACAATATTCATGATTGATTGTGTTTGGAGATAATTATGGGTAACAGATACAATTCACGCCGACATGTAAGTACTCGATTAATTTAATTAGTGTAAATCTTTAATATTGACTAATGAAAAAAATACCTAAATCTTTTATTATATAGGAATCTTTGAGTAAAATTATTAAGGTTGGCGTGTGTTTGAGACAGAAATGAACTATGTTAGTGGACAGATAACTTATTATGACTATTGTAGGGAGATAAAAATTCTATCATTCAAATGAGGCAGTGTATGAAAAAGATGAAAGTTAATGATAGAAAAGTGAAATTTGGTTCAAGTTTGAGCTTTATTTTGAGACAAGTATAAGACTTTTATCAACTGATTTAGATATATATAACCTTGCCTATGAAATACCTAACAGTAGAGAGGTGGAGATATTTGTCGAGCACACAGATGAGGACCAATGGAACTATGATGTGGTTGATTTCGAGGGTGGCTCACTACATGGCGAGGAAGGCTTGGTAGATGTGGATGTAATAGAGAATGGTAAAGAAAGTGATGCCACAAGTGAAGAATGTGAGTCATTTCATAACTCTGATTATTTATTGGAAGATGACATGATATTTGATAAAATCATCTATTGTACTGTAAAGTGGTTGGTTTAATGGAAAAGTAGAGATAACCAAGTTAATAGAAAAATTATGGAGCTTGGAGTTGCCTCAAACATGCTGGCTATGTTTCCCAACGACAATCAAGAAGATGATTGTGCTACATCAGATGAGGAATTAATGAGCTTACATGAAGATTATGATGATGAAAATTCTAAAAGATTCGTTGTTTTTAATCCAACTAGGGATTTGGAGGATCCAAAATTTAAGTTTGTGCCTAATATTATTTTCAGTAATAGCAAAGAATTCAAGTTGGCAGTTGAGGTACATGTTGTATTACAAAAAAAAAAAGACATCAAGTTTAAAAAGAAAGAAAGTATGAGGTCGAGGGCAACTTGTAGGGTATCAAGCTGCAAATGGTTCATATTTGCATCAAAGGCTAATCAAAATGAACCTTTTAACATCAAGACAATAGGCTCTGATAATTCTTATGGCAATCAAAGAGATAACAAAATTATTATGACTCTAGATTAGCATTAATCCAAGTTGGGGTGTGAAAGAATTTCAAGCTCATGTCATGAGGACCCATAATTGTACCATTACTCGGAATCAAGCTTATATGGCAAAGATGAAAACATTAAATCTAATCACAGGCAATGGCGGATTTACTCTAAACATGGTGGTGCAGTTGCACCACCATAATTTTTAAATTTTTTCAGGCGTTTTAGCGTTTAACATGAAAAAACAAATTCTACGTAAATAATTATTACTTCGTATTTTGCACCACCAAATTTTGTTTCCTGGATCCCCACTGATCACAGGGATTAAAAAAGAGCAATTTGATATGTTGTGAGATTATTGTGCCGATATAAGAAGGAGTAATACAGGGACTACATGTACTTTGAAATTGGATGAAAAGCAATCGAGATGCGGGGAACCCTTCCTTGCATTCTTTTATTGTATTAGCTTCAATCGCTCCTGAATCGGGGATCAAAGATAGGAAGACTTTCCTTTGCCCTTACTCTATGTTGAAGGAAATTTTCAGTTCTTCACTCTTCGCTCCTAACTCATTTACGATTTTGGTATTGACTAAAAATGTCATCCGACTCCTCATCTATCGAACTCTCGGCTTACGAAATGATCTGATCGGAAAAACTCTTTTCAACCGCCCATGATTGAGACAAACGTAAATGAGAAGAAATTCTTTTTCATAGTCTGTGAATTTTCTTCTTGTTGCATCTCGTCGATACGATAGGTTGATTTACCTTACTAGTCATATGCCCTAAAGGTTTACTGTCTGGAATTGAAGTAATTCAATCTTTTCAGCCAGAGGTTCCGAAAGCTACTATAATTAAGAAGTTACTATGATTGAATTCGACATTAGTGATTTCGAGCGTTACCTACGACAATTGAAAAGCAATGACATTTTGGCAATGGAAATCAGAGAGAGATGTGGAATACATCTCCTAAAAAAGAAAGATGCACAAAGAGAAACGAAACTAAGGCACATCGAAATCGTCCCAGAGGGCATTTGGGGCCCTTCTTCATTCATCCATTTAGGCCCGTCTAGGAACACGTGGATCCAGGGAACCTAAGTAGGAGGGATAGCGCTTCCTTTTCTCTTTGTAGGTCTACTTCTTTCACTACTTATGCCTTATAGCGAGAAAAAAAGTGAGTCTCAAAAATCATATTTCTTCCATAATTGAAGGATATTTCAAGTAGAAGACCTGACGTATTGTTTCACATTTGAATTTCTCTTACATTCTACGTTCCCGAAATGGATCCTATCAAATATTTCACATTTTCTATGATTATCTCTATTCCAGGTATTCGGGGAATCCTCCTTAATAGACGAAATATTCCTATTATATCAATGTCAATTGAATCCATGTTATTAGTTGTGAATTCGAACTTTTTGATATTTTCTGTTTCTTCGGATGATATGATGGGTCAATCATTTGCTTCACTGGTTCCAACGGTGGCAGCTGCGGAATTTGCTATTGGGTTAGCTATTTTCGTTATTACTTTTAGAGTCTGCGGGACTATTGTTGTAGAATCTATTAATAGCATTCAAGGTTAAAGATGACTCCTAGAGAGTTACCAAAATACGAAGTTCTCTTCTCCTTTCTTTCTCTTCTTTCTTTTTGATACTTGGTTGGCAGGGTCAGGGCCTTTCTCATTGGGCGAGCGCATCTGATTCGTCAGTCCTTTCTTATTCTTAAACCACTTCCCGTTTGATAGAAAAAGATTTTTAAGACTCTATATATGTCTTACCGCTTGCAAACAAGGGTTCTTCGCCGGATGTTGACCCATAGTAGGGGTTGATAGATTTCATTTGAAAGGACACCAAAAGGGGGTGCAACTATTGACAGTAGTAGACATTAATGAAAACAACAACACGTATCCTATTGCATTCGCAATAGTGAAAGGTGAACTGAAGGAAACATGGAGTTGGTTTCTTACACTTCTGGATGATGACCTAGGAATCTCACATAACCCTTTTGCATGAATTTTCATTTTTGATAAGCAAAAGGGTTTAATTCCAGCATTAGATGAGATAATGTCAGATGTTGCACACATGTTTTGTGTGAGGCATTTGCACGGCAATTTCAAGACTGAGGAATTTGGAGGACAAGCTCTGAAAGATATCATATGGAAAGCTGCCAAGGCAACTACAGAACCTGAATTCTCCAAGCACATAGAAGGAATGGCAAAAGTAGATCCAAAAGCCCCTAAATGGTTTATTAATAATCCTCCCATTAACTAGTTAAGGGCTTTTTTTTCTTCTTTCTTAAAGTGTGATGCATTATTAAACAATCTATGTGAGTCATTCAATAGTGTACTCCTACATGTAAGAGACAAGCATATTTGGACAATGATGAACCATCACCATAGAATCTGTCCAAAAATCTTATTGAAGCTAGAGCAAAATAAGGATAAAGCTGCTGAATGTATTGCCACTAAATCTGACCAATTCAACTACCAGGTTGAGGATATCTATCTTAGACTATTTTCTATTGATCTTAAGGAGAAAACGTGTTCTTGTAGGAGATGGGCTTACCAGGAATATCTTGTAATCATATTATTGCAGCTATATGGTGTAGGAAGGATGAGCCCGAAATGTATGTTCATGAATCTACACAGTTGAGCAGTATATGAAGAGTTATAGTCCATCCATCTTGCCAATTGTTATCTATGAGAAATAGCCTAAGACAAGGATTGAACCTCCACTGCCACCCATATACAAAGTACAACCATGTAGATCAAAAAAACTAAGAGAGGGGTTGATGAGACAACTGAAAAAGAATCAGCTTCTAGAAAGCTTACCTTGTTAAAAACATCAAGGAAAGAAAAAAAGTGCGGATCATGTGGAAGATTATGGCATAATAGTATAAATGTCCTATTATTATGGAAAGCAACCACTCTGAAGTTCAATAGGAACAAGTCCATCAGCAAGTCGAAAAGGAAAGCCCTTCTACACCTACTAATGCAACAGAAGTAAGTGGTCAAACAAGTTGGTGCTCTTCATCAAGAGTAATAATACTAATAATGTTATTTTATTGTAGGTTTCAAGCATCATTATTGAGAGTGCGATATCAATGCAGGCCAATTCCTCATTTGTAACTGAACAAATTGTAATTACTTTTTTTGTTGTCTACTCATATTGCCTGTATCGAACTGTACTAGCTGACTTATTTTCTTCTGTATATTGCAGGTCAATCAACTTAAGCAGCCAAGGGTACATCAACAACAATCGAGGAGTTCTGCATTCATTTTAGAAGAAATTGGTGAGCGTTCCAGAGAAGATATAAGGTCATTCTTCATCGAGAGAATGGGAAAACAATTAGTAAACTCTCAGTCTTATTTCAATTTGAGCAAAAATTATAACATTATTGTTGTTAATGGAAATTTAATTTCAATTCGTGGTTATGATCACATAAATTTATCTCCCTCAAACCCACCTTTAGCAATGTCCTTTATTCTCCTCAATTAATTAAAAATTTGGTGTCTGTTAAAAAATTTACAATTGATAACTTGGTTTCTGTTGACTTTGACCCTTTTGAATTTTCTTTGAAGGATTTCACGACGGGGATACTTCTAATGAGATGTAATATTCGGGGAAACCTATATCCCATCACCACATCTATCACCACCACTAATCAAGCCACACCGTCAACGTTTGTCTCTTTAGCACCGTCCTTATGACATACACGCTTGGGTCATCTGAGAGCATCTATTTTTTCCTCTCTTAAAAATAATAATTTTATTGAGTGTAATAGTATGTGTAGTACTAATATATGTCTTTCATGTCCACTTGGGAAACATGTTAATTACCGGTTGTTACCTCCAATTCTAGTACTTTGTTGTCATTTGATATTATTCATAGTGATTTGTGAACATCTTTCGTTTTGAGCTTTTTGGGTCACCGTTATTTATGTGTTATATTTGGATGATTATTCTAATTTTTTGTGGACTTTTCCGCTATTTAAAAAGTCTCAAGTTTATTCCACATTCCTATCATTTAGCGCATTCATCTGTACCTAATTTGAACGGAAAATTAAAAACATTCAATGTGATAATGGAAGGAAATTTGATAATGGGATATTTAGAGAATTTTGTAACATTAATGGTATATCTTTACGGTTTTCTTGTCCACATACATCCTCACGAAATGGGAAAGCCGAGCGAAAAATATGCATTATTAATAATATTGTTCGAACCTTACTCGTCCATGTTTCAGTACCACCTTCATTTTGGCATCACGCACTACAAATAGCCACTTACCTTCTTAACATACTCCTTATCAAAGGATTAGCATACCAATATCCCCTCAAAATTCTTTATTTCAAAGATCTGACATATTCTCATCTTAGGGTGTTTGGGTGTTTATGTTATCCTCTCTTTTCCTCCACGACAATAAATAAAATATAAATCCGCTCTACCTCTTATGTGTTTTTGTATTATCCCTCTAATCAGCGTAATTATAAAATGTTATGATTTATCCTCTCATAAAATCATCATTAGTCGTCATGTAATTTTTTATGAAACTCAATTTTCGTTTGCTAAGTTGCATAATTCCTTTTCTAATTCTTATAATTTCTGGATGATGGGCCCTCATTGTATGTGGTACACTATTTGGTCCGGGCCCCGTCTCAGAATCTGGACCAGCACACACCGGCTAGCCTAGTGTCCACTAGCCCAGTCCCTTCTAGTGCTCAAATCTAGTCAATAGGCCCACTGTCTACTGGCCCATACTCCTTACATCTTCCAAGACTGCCAGTAGGCCCACTGCCTGCTGGCCCAAATAACCAACACCCGAGTCCAGTTTCTTGGCCAACAGGCCCAATGTCTGCTGGCCCATCCAGTCTGTCACTTGGTCCAGTGTCTCGGTCAGCAGGCCCACTACTTGCTGGCCTACCTCCCAACTCGAGCCTGCACCTTCCAAACTAAGCCAATTCTGACGTCCCCACACAACTCATATCCGACCCACTTCTATCTAAGTCAAGGGTCCGTTAGTTATAATCAACGGGGTATTTTTAGACCAAAATGTCATTTTAATCTCAATTCTAATGTCACTAAATCAGCCCTATCACGTAACACTGTAATTGCCCTTCGTGACCCGAATTGGAAAATGATCATGGATGATGAATATAATGCTCTTATTGAAATAAAACGTGGGAGTTGGTGACACATCTGCCTGGTGTCAATGTGATTCGTTCTATGTGGATTTTTACTCCTAAGGAAAAATTTAATGATTGTTTTGAGAGGCATAAGTCCTGTCTTGTAGGAGATAGCAAAACTCAACAGGTTGGCGTGGATTGTGGAGAGATATGACTGATCAGTTCCTCAAATCTGTTTTGATATTGGTCTACCGTACCATACTGTGTAAGTTTATTAAATTCTTCTACCACATCTTGTGGCCTTAAGCTCCCAAATCTCCTGCAAACTTCAGCACAAAATTTACTCCAAGTTGTAACCTCTTTTTGGTGCAATGTATTGTTACACCTCGTAAGTTAAGACACGGATTAAGAACGTCATTAAGGTTAATGTTTGGATAATGAATATAAGATATGATTATAAAAGCTACGGGCACGTCGATGAGAGTTTAAAATAATGAGTAAATATATTTTGATTAAGGATTATTGCATAATATAAGAATTACGACATGGAGAAGATGAGACTTTATGGAGTCCCGAGAATTAAAGAAAACGGGAGTTAAGAGTTAAAGGAAGTGGAATTTAAGCTTTACTTACTACTTGGGGAATTAAATGAGTGAAGTAGACACTTAAAGGGGTCAAAGTGTAATTGTAAGAGGGACCAAAGTGCATTTATTAAAATCTGAAAAAATGTTTAATTGCCCTACACATTTCTCATTCTTTCACTAACACAAAATTCCAAATTCCCTTCTCCTCTTTCTCCCTTGCCCTTGCTCGATTTTCTCTCCATTTTCAAACAAGAAAAATTAAGTTTTTACTCCATCTTATTAGAATAGTTACCCTACACATTTAAGCCAAGAAATTAGGGCAATCTTTAATCACCCAAAGCAGTGGCAAAACTGCCCACTGCTGCCGCGAGGTTAGCCCAGAAATTCAAGGTTTTTGGATGAATTTTTGGCAAGAAAAATGTGCATAGATGAGGGGTTATCATAGTAGGACACTTGCATTAGAGTTAAAGAAGTGTGAAATTGGAGGCAAAATTGGCCCAAAAACAGTGACTGGAATCGGGACTGCTGGGCAGAATGTTGTTCAACTTTGGAGGGGTATATCTCCTCGTATATTAGGGTTTTTTGGGTGTTTCAAAAGCCTAAAATGAAGTTAGTCGAGTCTAGTTTCCAAAGAAACAAACCACTCGTCTATAGGACACCGGAGTAGAGAGTTATGGACGTTACAAGATCAGCTGACGAAGCAGTGGCTAAAAATCTGGACAGTCACGTTTTTGGGGACTGTTTTGGACGAATTCGAGGTATAAAATTCTTATTTTATAGTTTAATGACATTGCATGTTGTTTTAGTTGAAGATATGAATTGGTGTTAAGATGGAATTGGAAATATGAAATGCATGTGATTGTATTAAGAATATATACGCCGATTTAGAACTCATTCTTGGCGTACGTTGGAATTGAGTAATTGTGTTGGTATGTTATTACTAATTGCATGTGAAAATTTATATGAAACCTTGATGTTTAAAGCTAAAGTTGTTAATTGAAGTTGTTGGAAGATTAATTGGAAAGTAAGGAATTTTGGAAAAGCTTTGGAATTTATAACATGTTGATACGGCCGTAAAGTTGATGGAAATTATTGAACATTATGATAATGTATTACGGGCTGCATTAGTATGTAAATAAGCTACAAACATGCATATGTATTGAAATAAGTTACCTATACATGCCTCGAAAGGATTAAAGTGTAGAAAGGTGTTAATTTTATATTCTTGAATTGGCGATGTCGTTGAGAGATTGGATTGCCCTATGATAATTCTAACGTGACTAAATGATTGACTAACATGAGAAGTAAACGTAGTAGTTGCCTTGGTTGTTGAAGTTGTTGTCTTCCATGGATATAAAGAGAAAGAATATTATAGGATAGCTTGTATGACGTACGTTGGGCTTAACTTAATTATATTCTGGAATAATGAGGATCGTTGGTTAATATTGGATTGTTGGTTAATATTGGATTGTTAGTTGGAGTTGAATTGTTGGTTGATTTGGATTATTGGAAAATTGTGGATACGCACATAAACAAAGGAAATGCTGCCCAAATTTTTATAGAAATAAGGGAGCCTTTAATCATATGACTTACATTAGGAATCATAGAATTGACGAGCATGTTGTTCTTTATCATAGGTTGAAGTACTAGACGAGGAATACCTTAATACCAAGCTGATTAGTTCGCCTAAGAGGTATGTGAGACTTTTCCTTCTTTCTTTTGACATGATTTTTATGAAAGTACGGCGGACATACTTAACTCCTACAAGTTCAGTTTTAAAAATGATTATTTACTAGTGATTATGATTTCAGTAACAGAGTTTATGGTAATAAGTTTATTGAGAGTCACATAATGATTTTAATTGCATACAGTTGCTCATGATATCTACTCGTGCTAAGTGTTACTATTTCACTCCACTGAGTCC
The DNA here is from genome assembly GCA_029844215.1 of Przewalskia tangutica. Classification (NCBI taxonomy): domain Eukaryota; kingdom Viridiplantae; phylum Streptophyta; class Magnoliopsida; order Solanales; family Solanaceae; genus Przewalskia; species Przewalskia tangutica. Next base: position 8,893,583 of record CM056739.1, on the reverse strand, counting down.
CGGGCCAGATCATGTTCGTGCAGAGCCATGCATCATTCATCGAGTCCCTCAATAGAGGGCCGAAACACGTTATATATATACAGATTACATCGAGTCCCTCCTTAGAGGGCCGAGACACGTTCTGTGTAGCAGAATCTGATTCCATCGAGTCCTCCATGAGGGCCGAGACATATTATCTGATTTTATATACGAACATGAGCATGATGATTTATGATTCAAGATACATGATATGATTTTCGAGACATGATTCTCGCTTTATGAAATTTGATGACTCTCTGCTTTTGCCAATACGATTGTTATTCGATTTCTGATATTTTATGTTTTACATACTCAAGACATTATCTCAGATCGCGACCCCTTTTTCCCGTTGCGTTTCATGCCCGCAGTTCAGTGTTCGAATAGGTGACCCTCCGCCTAGGATTTCTGCAGCGGTTGGAAGCTCCTTTGTTCCGAGCGGCTATTTTTAGTGCACCTTTATTTTTCGGACTTATGCATATTTTGGGCACGACGGGGTCATGTCGTCATATGTCGATATTACACTCCTAGAGTCTTTGAAGCGATTGTGGGTTGGACGTTTGTACCTTGTTTTGGATTTTGATGTTCTTATCTAGTGGCAGCCTTGCCGGCTTGCGTATTTTGAATTATGCCTTTGTGCACGTGATGTTGGTTGGTGGCAGCCTAGTCGGCTAGCCTATTATTACTGTTGTTTTGTTGTTATTTTGGCGCAGCCATTTCGCCGTTTTAGGGATATGTTGTAAAAGCAGCGTTGTGCTGTCGAAATTTCTGTAGATATCTGTATTAAATGGATTAAGAGTGACAGGTCAGTAATGACGTCCAATTAGGACGTTAGTCGCGGCCCGTCGGGTTGGGTCGTGACATGTATACCCATCCAACCACAGGTGTACCCTATCGCCAATATGTACCGACGCATATTTTAATTTTTCGTGATCCGGAATGTTATATAACTCAAAGAATTTTTCACACTTTCTCAACCATCTTTTGAGGTTAATCCCTTCAAATTCCGAAAAGTTAATTTTGGGTTTTTGGGGTCTCTGGTGGTTAGGGTTTTTTGGGGTATGAACAATGGTTCCGGTTAAGGTTGGTGGTGAGGTTGAATACATGGGATTTCTAAAAATAGGGGGACTCGATAATATGGGTGCTGGGGGAAAGGTAAACCCTCTGCCGACACTATTGCTCGATGATGCGAAATTCTGAGAATAAGGATTAGGGGTTATGTTACCTGTCGTTTGTTCGAAGTCATACCCTGATGGTACTGCTTGCATATTGGTCGGAACGATTCCGATGTTGAAGGGTGTCGCCAGAGTCGAGCCTCCGGACTGATTCTGGTTTGCACTTGATAATAGTCGGTCAAGCTTCCTATTTAACTAGTGATTCTCTTCCGAATATTTCAGTTCAATATCTTCAAGTCTTTTGCTAATTTCGTCGGCTCTTCTGTAGGTTTCTTCCACCACAACTGCTAACTGAGCCTTCAACATCCTCACATCATCGTAAAGGTTCTGCAGATCCGGTGGAGTATCGATTCCCGGTGTAGAAACATGCTCTGATACCATTGTAACAAGAGTGCCCTGTTACTATGAAGAAGACAGTACGACGAAAGAGGGAGAAAAGAAAGAAGATAGATTTAGAATATTCTCGATAAAACCTTGAAAATAGTCACTGAAGGCTTTTTTAAGTCTTACAAGACCCAATTGTAATTGTTGACACCCAATTTTGACCCTCTCGTCCAGTCATTAGCTATAAAATTTCACTAATTTTGTAAAATAATTTCTTATAATTTTTTATAATAAATGCAGCGATAAAACATTAATACAGACATAAATAAGCAATTTAATAATAACACCACATTTTACGTAGAATATTAAACACTTAGAGTCTCGCGCCCGCATTTATTAATTTTAAGCCCTGTCATAGTTCTTAAATGATAATAAAATAAATAAATACATAAAATAAATAATTTGACAATGACGTCGTGTTAAATAGCATAGTCGCATTTATTAATACGCAAAGCAATTTCATAATTATTGTAGCGCCTAAAGTCATATTAAGATAATTCAATCTTTGCTTAAATAATAATAAAATACGCATAATAAATAAGTTTCAATAACAGCATCGCATTATAAAAATTAAGCACTAATTAAATAGCACGCCCGTATTTATTTTTAATCTCAAACATAGACTAATAAAGCACCTAAATAATTTAATCACAATTTAGTAAATTAATTTACCTAAAATTAACTCCTAAAACTAATACCTAATTAATTAGTCCATCAGCCCTTCCCCATCCTTTAAACAACCCGCAGCCCAACAAATTCCCTGGCCCAAACCCGCGACCCGCAAGCCCACACGCCCACCTGCCCTTTATACCTTTCACTACCCACAGAAGCCCACGCCCAGCCTTATTTCCCTCAGCCCTTTTCCCCATCGTCTCTCCCGCAAACAAGCCAACAACGAAGCCCTAAACCTAAAACCCGCCGCACCAGCACTCAGCCCGAGATTCTCACCGGAGAATTCGGGTTTTCCTTACCCATGCACACTAAACCTAGCCGTCTCCCCCCATTTCTCCAACGATTTCTTACCATAACCAGCACCTAAATCTTTTAAACCGCAGCAATCGAAGTATAGCTGGTCATTAGAATAGCTTGCCTTAACCAAATCGTGCACGAAATCGTACCTCGCGAATCAGCTACCAAATCGACACCCTGTTCTTACCATAACAATAAAATCAGTACTAAATCACCAAGATTCGTCAATATCAGTCTCAAAAGCCATCCCAAACTTACCAAAACTGAGACCCATAATCGCGACTATATGTAGGGGATTTACGCAAGCAATAGTATCGAGCTTGGAGGGCAAAAACCAGCGCATGCATCAAAGCAGAGCTCAGTCGGGAGAGGAATCGAGAGCAGTAGAGCATCGGGAGTTAGGGGGCTCAGCACCCAGACCCTTAGCATCGCAAGAATAGGAAGTTCGAACCCCCTTCTTTCAATTCCAGCCAAGAAATCAGCAAACGAACCTTGCCCTTTTATTCGCATCGCAAACCCAAAACCCGAGCGAGTCGACGACTTGATACGCTACATCGGTTCGCTGCCCGGAGAAGGTAAACCCGTTCCTTTTCAGGTTTCTTGTGCAATTTACGCTTTGCAATCTGTTTGAATAATATGCTCTGTTGATAATGCTAACCCTTTTAATCGCTGCTGTGTGTGGTCGAAATTGCTGGTTTAATGTCGACACTGTTTGCTTGACTGTTAACTTATCTACTCATCTGTTTCGTCTCTGATTTGCGATAGTTGAAGGCTTGCCATATTAACCTACTCAAATGCTTCCCTGATCAAATGAATATTGTAAAGATTTGGCTGCCGATATACCCATAATTCTGTTCAGAATAGTCGGTTGTGTATAAGTAATTATGGGTGTTAATGTGTTTAGTTTAATACCAGTATCAGTAGCGCATTTGTGTTTATGGCAGATAATATCCGATCTTACTGTGTCCTGTTAAGATGATTAATACGATGTAGTTGTGCGTACCCATTTAGTTTACTCGTTGAGCACTCTCTGCATATGTGAGTGACCTCTTTTGGTACTAATGTGTTAACTCAGTTGCATTAATAAAACAAAGTCGAATCCAGTAGGCTAGGAATTGTTCAGGCATCATTAAGGTAAAGAGTTCTTAGCATTTTAGGTGAAATGACGTGCGAACACTATCTATTAAGGCATATATTGTTCCCAACTTTCAAACTATTTCTTGTAATTTGGTTTGTCCTGCAAGATGGCTTAAATTCCTAGTAAGATCACCGAATAAACTTCCATTACTAATTCTCTGCTTGCTTTAAATACACACTGAATGCATCGACTGTCTCGCTCAATATCTTCAGGTATATCATTGTAGCATTCAAATCTGGTTACTGCATACATGTCTGCTTGGTTCAGCCCATATCTGTGACCCTTAAGCTGTCCTAACGAAGTTGTAATAGGACTCCCTAGGCCCATGAGTGTTCATCCTTGCCTCTGCATTATTAATTGACCCACGCATATATTTGGATTAAGTCCATTCTGCTTGCTTCTCATTGTTTATGCCTGCTTTGCCTACTGATCCTCACTGTTTATTCATGGATACACTGGGTTGGATATGAGTTATGTTTTGCTAAATGCTTATTTATTTGGGTTAAGTCCTGCTTGCTTCTCGTTGTTTACTGCCTGCTTTGCCTACTAATCCTCACTGTTTTTATTCATGGATACACTAGGTTTGATATGAATTATGTTTGCTATATGCTTATTTAAGCCCACTCCGCCTGCTTCTCATTGTTTATTGCATGTTGCCTACTGATCCTCACTGTTATTCATAGATACACTGGGTTTGATATGAATTATGTTTGCTAAATGCTTATTTATTAATTGACAAAGTTTAGAGTATGTGCTAATCCTTATCGTTTTATTTTTACATGAAATGCATCGGAGCAAAACGAAGAGACTCATCACGAGCTACTTCATGGCACGAGCTATATCAAATGGCATCCGCATTCGCATTCCCGCTCGAAAGTCCTAAGCAAAATAGGACAAGATGACGTTGTCATCCGTCTCAACTCCTCTTACTCTTTAAATCTAATTGCCTCATTTTATGCCTTTATTTGTTTATTGCAAGTTTATTATTTAAACTTTGTAATTAATAGGAGAGCTAGTCCAATTAGCCTTTGAACATAAAAGGGGATTTAGAATTAAATGCAATTTAATTATTTATCTTAGGCTTGTCATTTCATACCTAATCTTTTGCCTAATCATTAAAATTGCGTATCTAAAACTAACGCACCACTTCTTTGATTTCGCAAATAAATGCATATCTACAGTCCATAAATTGACTTCGCACCATAAACAATATAAACGCACACTTTAAAACCTTATATAGCATTAATCTTAAAAAATTTATTCAAACATGCCTCCTTTATAAAAATATTTTGAAGCATCTCTTATATTTTCAAAACATGCATTTTTTAACATAATAATTACCCTAGGTTTGGCAGGATAACCGCAAGTTAGCGGATCTTAGAGGGTGTCTAACCCCTTCCCTCTGGATTAATAAAGAACTCTTGCCCGAAATCTCATTAAGTTTAGCAGACCATTAAAATGGAGTTAATGTTTACTTTAAACTAGTTAACATTTAGGTGTCCTAATTCACCCAATTAATTAGGTGGCGACTCCGCGAACCCTTTAGCATTTAGCACCTTCTGGCATTTTAGGTCCTTAGCACTTTTAGCACTTTTTAGCACTTTAGCATTGCTAGCACCCTAGCACCACTTTTAGCATCCCTTTGCATGATTTTAGCACTTTTAATATGCTAGCACTTTTTTAAGCACCCCTTAACATTTTAGCACCTTTAGCATTCTTTTGCACTTTAGCATATAGCATCTTTTGCACTTTTAACATTTTAGCATCCTCTTTAACATTTAGCATTTTATTATTTATTTCCTAACACTGTTTCTAAGCAGGAGCTTTTATTTTAAAGTCGCGGTCGAAAAGGGGCGTGACAGAAATGGCGACTCCGCTGGGGATTTAAGGTTCTTAACCACAACAGACCTAGGGTTATTATTTGGCAATTATTTTTGCGTTTAATTTTTGTGTGTTGTATTTTGTTTTATTTATTTTTAATTGCTACTTGCTTTACTGCTTTCCTTAAACTGGCATTCCGCTCATATTTCTTCCACTCTGGAAAATTCACACAATCACACAATACATGCGAGGTGCGCTTGGTGCATCAGCAAAATTCTTTCTTCAAAACCCAAATTTAGGAGAGTTGGTAATATACGTGGAGTGTCCGGTCTAACCGGTGGCCGCGTAGCCTTCTCACTCGAGTTGTCCGCTCGGGAACCTTGCGTCTAGTAAAGCCAAATCTTAGAAACTCAGGATAGAGCTATACCACCCTTTATTTTAAGGCATGCATGCATTTACCTTAGGTGGGTCGGTCCTTGGTATCGACGCCACAGTTAGAAAGACATCAAACTTGTCGACGGGTTTCTCAACCCAACGACCAACCAGCATATTATGTGTAGCGTGACAATAATGGACAAATCCAAGCCTAATCATTACATGCCAAAAGTGGGAAAAAGTGTACCGTCATTTGGTCGCCACTTCCAACAAAAGCATTACAGTTGGACGACTTGGACAAATCCATCACAACCTCGCATATGTGACGTTTAGGCCTACCTCTGGCATAAAGGGGTCTCCATGCATGTTAGAACTCGCTTGCAATGTGATAATTTATGTGCAACATGTACTTGCTAAATGTTTTTACACTTTTGCAAAATCACGTGCTTTACACTAACGCAGTTTGCTACATCTTGTCTAAAAGGATTTATCACATTCCCCAAAGGTCGATTTGTATTTGACTAAGCAATAGCAGAGCATGAAGACCCAGCCAACCATAACGCAGGGCAATGAGACGTATTAAAAGATTAGATTTGCATCCCTATTCTGGTCCACCCCATATTCTAGATAAGAAGGGCAATTTAGCTTAGCAGAATAATAAAAAGGAAAACTCGTTTAATGTTTTCTTTTGTTTTGCTTGTATTGGAACTACGTGTGACCTGATTCCCTTGGCGAATACGTAGGCGGCCACATCGGCTTCGGTCCCACCTTTTAGAAAATCTCAATTTCTCTTTTGCAACATTGGAACTACGTTCGACCTGATGCCCTTGGCGGATACGTAGGCGGCCATATCAGCTTCGGTCTCACCTTTGAAATTTTACCCAATTGCGCCTGTAATGAACTACGTCATGACCTGATTCCCTCATGGGGATACGTAGGCGGCCTAAATCGGCTTCGGTCACACCATTAGGAAACTTTCCCTTCGTTCTGAAAATAACGAGAATACACACAACATACAAGCAACTACATTGAGACCCACTTTAGGCCAAACGCTCTTTGCATATTCAAAACTGGGACAAGGTAGGAAACCAGACAGGGTTTGCAGGTCCAAGCAGGTCAGACACGCAAATGTCAAGGAACGAGGCGGCGAAGTCAAATACGAATCGACCCCCCCAAAAAAACTCACAAATTTTCTTTGGCGCGGAGTTTTCATATTATGAGCGAGAAAGTGCAATAAGCCAGAAGAAGAATCGGCAAAAGTTTCTTCGTGACGAAAGAAGCAGCGAGCGGAGGAGATGACAACAATCAAAATGCAAAGTCGCACTAGAAGCGGCGAAAGCGAAAGGGCCATCGACAATCAGCAGTCAAAATTCAAAGTTCCGCAACTAAGCCTAGCGCATCAACTCGGGCATAAAGCCAAATTTGCACACAACAAAGGCATCATGGCAATTCGTCAGTTGCAGTATTTAACATATCCGTGCAAGGACAACATCTCAGTATTCACATCATCTGGCATATCAGGGACGACATCTCTACCCACAAAATTGCATTTCTCAAATATTTATCACTTTGTTTTAACAGGTATACACTAATTTTTCTCAAACTTAGCTTGCAGGAGCATTTATTCTGAGGCGAGCATCAAGAACACGTTCAGCAACGACGTTATCGGCCAAGAAGTCGAAAACGACGCCAGCAGCAACACGTCCAGACAACGACGTGATCAGCATTATGTCTACGCAACGATGCCAAGCGGAACACGTCCGAACGGCGTTATCGGCCGGCAAGTCCAGCGACGCTATCGTGAACACGTCCAGACAACGGCGTGATCAGCATTATGTCTACGCAACGACGCCCGGCGGCACGTCCGAACGCGGCGTTATCGACAACAAGTCCAAAACGACGTCAACAACACGTCGCACAACGGCGTGATCGGCGTATGTCTGCAACGACGCGGCGGCAACACGTCCGGATAACGGCGTTATCGGCAAGACAAGTCAAACGATGCGCGGCGAACACGCCCGCATAACGGCGTGATCGGCGTATATCTACGCAACGACGCCCGGCAACACTTCCGGACAATGACGTTATCGGCAAAGAAGTCGGCAGCGCCAAGCGGCAACACGCCCGCACAACGGCGTGATCGGCGTTATGTCTACGCAGCGCCCGGAAGAACACGTCCGGCAATGACGTTATCGACGACAAGTCCAAAACGACGCCCGGCGGCAACGCGTCGACAACGACGTGATCAGCATTATGTCTACGCAACGACGCTAGCAGCAACACGTCCAGGCAACGACGTTATCAGCACAACAAGTCCGAAAATGACGCCATGACGCAAGTCCGAAAACGACGCTATCATCAGCATATCACATCTACGCAAGGACGATTTCTATACTCCCAAAACTACATTTTTTATTCATGCTTTATTGTTCTGTCTTAGCAGTTATGCACTAACTCTTCCTTGAGCTTTAGTCTACAGGGGCAGTTGCAGCAAAGACAACATATCCGCATTCACAATCGCAACACGTCTGTGCAAGGGCGAAATCACAGCATTTGCAGCAGGCATCGCATTTTTGCAGGATAACATTTTCTACTCACAGTTACATTGCTTTTAAAATTATGCATCATCATTTTGCCTTAACAGTTATGCACTAACCGTTTGTTTAAGTCTTAGCATGCAGGAGGCGAAAGCCAACGTGGATTTTCTCTTCTGACCGGCAATTTGTTGGGGGGACAACCTTCCCAATGAATGGCAGAAGCGGCCTCAAGCGTCAGTCCACTCGTTCCACATCGCCATAAAACCCAGCATCATAAGTCGATAGCGGTACACCCCAGGTTCAAGCCAGTTATTTTTATTTTACTTTTAGCACCACAGCCCAGTGTCGTCATAACTCGACACTGGGACAAATTTTGAGTCTGCATTAGCCCACCTTGGTGTCTGACCACGGTAGCTCAGTGTCGTCATAACTCGACACTGGGACAAATCTTGAGTCCGCATTAGCCCGCCTTGGTGTTTGACCACGGTAGCCCAGTGTCGTCATAACTCGACACTGGGACAGTTTTGAGTCCGCGTCAGCCTTGTCTTGATTGCCCAACATTTTTGCAATTCTTTGGATCGAGACACAATTGGCTATAAGTCAATGTCTTTGTCCGAAGATTCTTCCATCATCTCCATACAAAGAGGGACAAGTTGTTGACACCCAATTTTGACCCTCTCGTCCAGTCATTAGCTATAAAATTTCACTAATTTTGTAAAATAATTTCTTATAATTTTTTATAATAAATGCAACGATAAAACATTAATACATACATAAATAAGCAATTTAATAATAACACCGCATTTTACGTAGAATATTAAACACTTAGAGTCTCGCGCCCGCATTTATTAATTTTAAGCCTTGTCATTGTTCTTAAATGATAATAAAATAAATAAATACATAAAATAAATAATTTGACAATGACGTCGTGTTAAATAGCATAGTCGCATTTATTAATACGCAAAGCAATTTCATAATTATTGTAGCGCCTAAAGTCATATTAAGATAATTCAATCTTAGCTTAAATAATAATAAAATATGCATAATAAATAAGTTTCAATAACAGCATCGCATTATAAAAATTAAACACTAATTAAATAGCACGCCCGTATTTATTTTTAATCTCAAACATAGACTAATAAAGCACCTAAATAATTTAATCACAATTTAGTAATTTAATTTACCTAAAATTAACTCCTAAAACTAATACCTAATTAATTAGTCCATCAGCCCTTCCCCTTCTTTTAAAACCCGCAGCCCAACAAATTTCTGGCCCAAACCGGCGACCCGCAAGCCCACATGCCCACCTGCCCTTTATACCTTTCACTACCCGCAGAAGCCCACGCCCAGCCTTATTTCCCTCAGCCCTTTTCCCCATCGTCTCTCCCGCAAACAAGCCAACAACGAAGCCCTAAACCTAAAACCCGTCGCACCAGCACCAGCACTCAGCCCGATATTCTCGCCGGAGAATCCGGGTTTTCCTTACCCATGCACACTAAACCTAGTCGTCTCCCCCCATTTCTCCAACGATTACTTACCATAACCAGCACCTAAATCTTTTAAACTGTAGCAATCGAAGTATAGCTGGCCATTAGAATAGCTTGCCTTAACTAAATCGTGCATGAAATCGTACCTCGCGAATCAGCTACCATATCGACACCCTGTTCTTACCATAACAATAAAATCAGTACTAAATCACCAAGATTCGTCAATATCAGTCTCAAAAGCCATCCCAAACTTACCAAAACTGAGACCCATAATCGCGACTATATATAGGGGATTTACGCAAGCAATAGTATCGAGCTTGGAGGGCAAAAACCAGCGCATGCATCAAAACAGAGCTCAGTCGGGAGAGGAATCGAGAGCAGTAGAGCATCGGGAGTTAGGGGGCTCAGCACCCAGACCCTTAGCATCGCAAGAATAGGAAGTTCGAACCCCCTTCTTTCAATTCCAGCCAAGAAATCGAAAGCGAACCTTGCCGCCTTTTATTCGCATCGCAAACCCAAAACGGCGAGTCGACGACTTGATCTGATGCCTCGGTTATTGCCGGAGAAGGTAAACCCGTTCCTTTTCAGGTTTCTTGTGCAATTTACGCTTTGCAATCTGTTTGAATAATATGCTTTGTTGATAATGCTAACCCTTTTAATCGCTGCTGTGTGTGGTCGAAATTGCTGGTTTAATGTCGACACTGTTTGCTTGACTGTTAACTTATCTACTCATCTGTTTCGTCTCTGATTTGCGATAGTTGAAGGCTTGCCATATTAACCTACTCAAATGCTTCCCTGATCAAATGAATATTGTAAAGATTTGGCTGCCGATATACCCATAATTCTGTTCAGAATAGTCGGCTGTGTATAAGTAATTATGGGTGTTAATGTGTTTAGTTTAATACTAGTATCAGTAGCGCGTTTGTGTTTATGGCAGATAATATCTGATCTTACTGTGTCCTGTTAAGATGATTAATACGATGTAGTTGTGCGTACCCATTTAGTTTACTCGTTGAGCACTCTCTTCATATGTGAGTGACCTCTTTTGGTACTAATGTGTTAACTCAGTTGCATTAATAAAACAAAATCGAATCCAGTAGGCTAGGAACTGTTCAGGCATCATTAAGGTAAAGAGTTCTTAGCATTTTAGGTGAAATGACGTGCGAACACTATCTATTAAGGCATATATTGTTCCCAACTTTCAAACTATTTCTTGTAATTTGGTTTGTCCTGCAAGATGGCTTAAATTCCTAGTAAGATCACCGAATAAACTTCCATCACTAATTCTCTGCTTGCTTTAAATACACACTGAATGCATCGACTGTCTCGCTCAATATCTTCAGGTATATCATTGTAGCATTCAGATCTGGTTACTGCATACATGTCTGCTGGGTTCAGCCCATGTCTGTGACCCTTAAGTTGTCCTAACGAAGTTGTAATAGGACTCCCTAGGCCCATGAGTGTCCATCCTTGCCTCTGCATTATTAATTGACCCACGCATATATTTGGATTAAGTCCATTCTGCTTGCTTCTCATTGTTTATTGCCTGCTTTGCCTACTGATCCTCACTGTTTATTCATGGATACACTGGGTTGGATATGAGTTATGTTTTGCTAAATGCTTATTTATTTGGGTTAAGTCCTGCTTGCTTCTCGTTGTTTACTGTCTGCTTTGCCTACTAATCCTCACTGTTTTTATTCATGGATACACTAGGTTTGATATGAATTATGTTTGCTATATGCTTATTTAAGCCCACTCCGCCTGCTTCTCATTGTTTATTGCTTGTTGCCTACTGATCCTCACTGTTATTCATAGATACACTGGGTTTGATATGAATTATGTTTGCTAAATGCTTATTTATTAATTGACAAAGTTTAGAGTATGTGCTAATCCTTATCGTTTTATTTTTACATGAAATGCATCGGAGCAAAACGAAGAGTCTCACGGCGAGACTCATCACGAGCTACTTCAAATGGCAACCCGCGTCTATATACAATCCGCATTCGCATTCCCGCTCCAGAAAGTCCTAAGCAAAAATAGGACAAGATGACGTTGTCATCCGTCTCAACTCCTCTTACTCTTTAAATCTAATTGCCTCATTTTATGCCTTTATTTGTTTATTGCAAGTTTATTATTTAAACTTTGTAATTAATAGGAGAGCTAGTCCAATTAGCCTTTGAACATAAAAGGGGATTTAGAATTAAATGCAATTTAATTATTTATCTTAGGCTTGTCATTTCATACCTAATCTTTTGCCTAATCATTAAAATTGCGTATCTAAAACTAACGCACCACTTCTTTGATTTCGCAAATAAATGCATATCTACAGTCCATAAATTGACTTCGCACCATAAACAATATAAACGCACACTTTAAAACCTTATATAGCATTAATCTTAAAAAATTTATTCAAACATGCCTCCTTTATAAAAATATTTTGAAGCATCTCTTATATTTTCAAAACATGCATTTTTTAACATAATAATTACCCTAGGTTTGGCAGGATAGCCTCAAGTTAGCGGATCTTAGAGGGTGTCTAACCCCTTCCCTCTGGATTAATAAAGAACTCTTGCCCGGAATCTCATTAAGTTTAGCAGACCATTAAAATGGAGTTAATGTTTACTTTAAACTAGTTAACATTTAGGTGTCCTAATTCACCCAATTAATTAGGTGGCGATTCCGCGAACTCTTTAGCATTTAGCACCTTCTGGCATTTTAGGTCCTTAGCACTTTTAGCCCTTTTTAGCACTTTAGCATTGCTAGCACCCTAGCACCACTTTTAGCATCCCTTTGCATGATTTTAGCACTTTTAATATGCTAGCACTTTTTTAAGCACCCCTTAACATTTTAGCACCTTTAGCATTCTTTTGCACTTTTAACATTTTAGCATCCTCTTTAACATTTAGCATTTTATTATTTATTTCCTAACACTGTTTCTAAGCAGGAGCTTTTATTTTAAAGTCGCGATCGAAAAGGGGCGTGACAGTAATTACTCCTACTTAGGGCTAAACTGTAAACATACAAAGAAACTTGAGACTAAATAAACTTAATATAAAATTATCACAATTATAATCTTGTGACAACTAAGTTTACCTTTTTCGGACAGCGAACTAAGTCGGTGTTGCGAACCGTCGAAACCACTCGGAGGATTTACTATGTGATTGAGAAAAGAATTTTTTGTTTGGTTCTTTTTCACTGACTAATAATCGACATATGTTTCTCTTGTGGGTTTTGCCCTCAAGGCTACCCATTTCGATCGGGGTCTTTTGCTTTCCCTTTTTCGAACGATTTTTCTCGGTCTTTTTCGTTCCAAAATGTTAGAAATTTCTCTCGATTTTGGTCGCTTTTTCTCCCCCCCCCCCCCCTTTCTCCGTCCACTGATTCCCTTATTTATACCCTTTTAGGGGTTTGAAGAAAATGGTAAGAAATCCCAGAGTGTTCGATTTCGATGGAAATTGATTTTTTAGATGATTGTCGGACGGGATTACAGGCGATACGGGGAGTGATTCGAAGTGATTTTTTTTTTGGGGAGGGGGAGTAAGGACTGCGAAAGTAAGGGTGACATAAGGATGATAGAAGGGGGCTGGATTTTCCGGCCGATTTAGTGGTCGGAAAATCCGGCGTGGATCACGGGGTTGCAGAGCAGGGTGCGGCGGATTTCGTTTTCTTTTATGGTTATCGAAAAATGGGGATGGGGGTGACCGACGGGTTTTGGGATTTTTTGGGTTGGTTTTAATGTGCTTTGTTTTAAACAAAATAGAAAGGGAAGGGATCCGGTTGGGCCTCTTTGGTTTGGGCTTAGCCGGATGGGCCCCTTTTTTTATGGGTTGGTAGGATAAATGTTTGGGTAGGGTTCAGGGAATAAATGGGTAGTGGATTAAAAATAATCAAGGTTTATTATATAAAGGAAAATGCTTTGTAAATTATTTAAATAAAGATGTAAACATAATGTTTACGAAATGCTTAGCGTTAGATTAAAGTAAAATGCGGTGCCATTTTTGTAGGAAAATAAGATAACATAGAATGTTGAGGTAAAACTATGATTGTGATTAAAATGCAATGATAGTAAATAATAATAATAATAATAATAATAATAGTAAATAATAATAATAATAATAATAATAATAATAGTAAATAATAATAGTAAATAATAATAATAATAATAATAGTAAATAATAATAGTAAATAATAATAATAATAGTAAATAATAATAGTAAATAATAATAATAATAGTAAATAATAATAATAATAATAATAATAATAATAATAATAATAATAATAATAATAATAATAATAATAATAATAATAATAATAATAATAATAATAATAATAATAATAATAATAATAATAATAATAATAATAATAATAATAATAATAATAATAATAATAATAATAATAATAATAATAATAATAATAATAATAATAATAATAATAATAATAATAATAATAATAATAATAATAATAATAATAATAATAATAATAATAATAATAATAATAATAATAATAATAATAATAATAATAATAATAATAATAATAATAATAATAATAATAATAATAATAATAATAATAATAATAATAATAATAATAATAATAATAATAATAATAATAATAATAATAATAATAATAATAATAATAATAATAATAATAATAATAATAATAATAATAATAATAATAATAATAATAATAATAATAATAATAATAATAATAATAATGATAATAATAATAGAGAATGATAATAATAGAGAATGATAATAATAATAGAGAATGATAATAATAGAGAATGATAATAATAATAAAAGAGAATGATGTTTAGAATAGACGATGATATTAAATCCCTCTTATTTATCTATGTATATGTATATATGTGATGTATACTTATATTAAAATTGTTTTGCGATGTCAAAAAATATTTTAATTTTGCAGACGAATTACTCGGAAGAGAGGGACAAAATTGGGTGTCAACAGGGTCTTTGAGTTATTTCTTGGGTATAACTGTAACTCGTCATGCAGGTGGTCTATTTTATCCCAGAGGAAGTATGCGGCTAAGATTATTGAGCGGGCTGACATGTCATCCTGTAAGTCCTCTCCAACTCCGGTTGACACCAAACTGAAGCTGAGTGCTAATTCTAGCACACCCTACGAGGATCCCTCCCATTATCATAGTCTTGTGGGGGATCTTCAGTATCTTACATTCAGGAGGCCCGATATTACGTATGTAGTGCAACATGTGTGTTTATTTATGCATGATCTGAGGGAAGAACACATGCACGCTCTCAAACGCATTTTGCGTTACATTCAGGGCACTCTTGATTATGGTTTGCACTTATATCCATCATATGTATCTACTCTCATGTCTTATACAGATTTTGATTGGGGTGAATGTCCAGATACCCGACGTTCGACATTTTGTTACTGTATATTTCTAGGTGATAACTTGCTCTCGTGGTCGACTAAACGCCAGACTACTTTATCGCGATCCAGTGTGGATGCCGAGTATTGAGGGATAGTCAATGTGGTGTCTGGGGTCTGTTGGTTGCGTAATCTTCTATTAAAGCTTCAATTTCCTATTCAGAAAGCTACCTTGATCTACTGCGATAATGTTAGTGCGGTCTATCTCTCTGGAAATCTGGTCCAACATCAGCGCACAAAACATATCGATATGGATATTCACTTTGTTCGCAAAAAGGTAGTTCATGGACAAGTATGTGTCTTGCATGTCCCTTCAAGGTACCAAATTACTGACATCTTTATTAAGGATCTTCTTTTAGTTCTATTTGAAGATTTAGGGATAGTCTCAGCGTACGACAATCGCTATTATGATTGTGGGGTTGTGAAAGAATATACTTGTGAATATTGTATATCCCGTGTATATTCATAGTAGGATTCTTGTACATGTGTAATTATGGTAGTAATCTTGTATTAGAAAAATGTAGATTTAATTTCCATAATTAAATATTGTATATCATATATATATACATTTTACATTATTAAAAATAATTAATGGATTATTCTCTTTCATAATCCTTTTTTTTTAATTAATAAATATGGTTGACATCAAGGGTGTCCGGGGATTGATTTGAGCCAAAAAGAATATAAAAATAAATCAATTATTTAAGCTTTTTTTTAATATTGAAATCAAATCAAATCAATTAAGATAATTTTTCATCGCTTCGATTTTTTACTGATTTTATGGATTCTTTTGGTTTATTTGGTAAAGCGGAAGCTTCAATGTTAACGGGCTTATTGTCTCCTTTCTTATCTTAAAAAAAAGGAAAAATAAGAGAGGGAGTCGCTAACTGTAATATATTATAGTCAATGCGGTGAGATTTGTGGAACTAACCATGTCTTTTTGTTGATTTTCTTTAAAATATGTGATAATATACGTCTAAGCACATGTTAGAGTAATTATATTATTTTACATAACACTATCAAAACAATTACTCTTTAAAAAATGAATCATATATCTAGTCAAATCATATATGTATATGTAGTTTTCTCATGAAAATTGCATGCAATGTTGCAATTTATTAAAGATTTATTTGAACCAAGTGTTTACATCCAAATTAAGGAAGGCATAACATGTGTTGAAGCATACATGCTTATCACTTAATTGTAGTTAATTAATATATATTTTTACTTTATTAAATCACTTAACTACGATATAGATTATATTAACTTGATATAAATATTTGTACGGATAAGAACTTCTCCAATTATATTACACTATACCAGTTACCGGAGTAGTACTTTAAACCATCTCTTGTGCAAAGGGGGATGGGGAGAAAATTATACTTATTACATTATACAACCAAACCAATAATGTTTGAGAAAGAAGTCCGGGCGTAGCTCAGTTGGTTCCAGGGTGGTAGATTGTCTCAAAGTAGCGAGTTAGTCAGCGTGCGATGTGGGAGTTCATTCTCCTTTGTGGGGATGGTTCGCTGTGTGCACACTGTCTCCCACCTAGTGGCCGTGAAATACTTGATTTCTTTTCCACCAGCGTCTCTGCCGGTAGAAATGGGGCATGCGCGAGGAATTTCGCCTTTTGACCCGTTTGAAAAAGAAAAAAGATAAGAGGTGCCAAGGGGGACACCTATGTGGGAAAATAATTCCACTCATCAAAATTTGGAGACCACAAATATTTTTGTTGATAAGGTAAGAGAAAAGAACACAATGGGTTCATTTGCAGCTGCAATTTGGCTGTAACAATGGCTGCTACATCAACTGCACTCACATATTCCTTCCTCTCAACAGCTATCACTGCAAATCAGCATTTCTTTCTGCCCCATAATCCCAACTTGAAAATTACTAAAAGGGTCTTCAAGATTCAGGCTGCAAAGCTTCCTGCTGGAGTATGTTCCCTACTATCTATTTACTTCCCCAGATTGCAGCTGCAATTTAGCTCTGCCCTTAGAAGTATCAAAAAGTCTTTCTTTCTTAAATTTTGTGCTCAATCAAACACGAATAAGTTGGACAGAGTATTATATAAACATGTCCTCTAGTAACTACGGAGTGTTCACTCATACTCGAACTGCTTCTTTGTGAGTATAAGTACACACTTTGTACAAATGTATAATCTTTTAAAATCTACCAACTATACGTAAGTATGTGCGTATAAAGTTACCAACATTTTGAGAATATATGAGGTAGGAGTCAATGCTAAACTCCTACCACTTCGGCAAGTGAAGCCAAAGTGGATGGATTTATATTATCAAAAAAAAAAATAGTTATCAGCCAAAAAAGTAAGTTCATATGCAAGGTGAATCCTTCATGTTTACAATTCGATGTTCTTGTTCTGTTTTTGGCTGATAGTTTACTCTTGAGGAACCTTCAGAGTGTAAATGTAACTTGTTATTATATTGTGTAGGTGGAGTTGCCAAAAGAAGTACCAAAATTGAGCCGACCCCTTCTGGGTTTTACAAAGACAGCTGAGATATGGAACTCTAGAGCTTGTATGATTGGTCTTATTGGCACATTCATTGTTGAACTGGTAAATACACATCTTTATCCCTTTGAATATTTGGTTTTAATTACTAAGTACTGTATTGTAATCTTTGTGTGTTACTTTTTCAGATTGTCAACAAGGGAATTCTTGAAATGATCGGTGTAGAAATTGGAAAAGGCCTTGATATTCCTCTCTAAATGTTGTTATAAGTTTTAATGGTTCATGAACAAGGTCCAATCCTGTCTGCTATGTATTCTTTATTCAGTAATGTACAACAGTGATACATTGATGTCTCAAGAAATTTTGAAACCTCTTCTGGGATTTATGTGCAAAAACAATTGCAGCTACAACATTAAAGAAAATTAAAACGAGTTCTCGATAAGCAGTTTCAGATCACAAAAGGATTTTTGACCTTTTCTTTGAAAGGTGTACTAACTAGAAGCTTACAGAATGCTCAACTCTACCATTACAACTCATATAGAGCATATTATATCTACAAAAGTATATAGATATTTTTTTGTGAAGATAATGCACCTTAACTTTCTATAAAAATTAAAAACATGTAAAAAAGGAAACTACAGGATCCGGGTTATTCGAGTATCAATGACAGCCACCTTGGCTGATGACTCAGATGGCTCTAGTGCCTCAGCAAGTGATAATCTGTGATTTGTCCAAGCTGTTTCAGCCCACTGCTTCATTTTTTCACCTTCTGATTTTCTATTTTGTTGCACGATAAGCGTCTCTGCATAACCACCTGCACAACAACCAAGCAAGTTAATCCAGACACATCTAGTATGGAGTGCATATTAACACACATGGAAGATTTTCACTTTCTGCATAACTAAGTACATCAACAAGTCACTTCATGATACTTATATATCGAAGTAAGCATAACTTTTGTACAAGA
The DNA here is from genome assembly GCA_029844215.1 of Przewalskia tangutica. Taxonomy (NCBI): domain Eukaryota; kingdom Viridiplantae; phylum Streptophyta; class Magnoliopsida; order Solanales; family Solanaceae; genus Przewalskia; species Przewalskia tangutica. Next base: position 8,874,833 of record CM056739.1, on the reverse strand, counting down.
AAAACATGGCAACATAAGGAAGGAGAGTGGAAGCTCCACATATATCGACACAGAAAATTTGAATTACAAACAAAACTTTTACTTATTAAGGCAGCTGAATTTTAATGAATTTTACTATGTTTTTTATGTCCTGAGTTTATTTAAGCAGTTGATCCTTTCTTGCAAAAAGTGAGAACTGAAAGTTGGGAAGCATCGTTACCGTGCTCAATACACATTCAGTTGGGAAGCATTGTTACCGTGCTAAAAAACACAACGATCTAGGAAAATATGCTAATCCCTGCAATCTATAGCTTCGTTTCCTTCAGTTTAGACTCCAAAACTAGAATGCCAGAGGAAAACAGGGGTTGAAGAAAGAGAAACATTTAACCCTAAGGGCTCGTTTGGTATGTATAATTTTGCATGGACTATACTGTATTGTAATGGACTGTATTAATATTTAATGGACGGTATTAGAGTATTAATATATAATGGATTGTATTATTTTTATTTTTAGTACAATCCAGGGGATGGGTCTCAAAAATAGCAGTTGGAATGTACTATTTTTAGAAATAGTACAGTCCAGTCCGGCTGAAAACGCCCACCAAACACCAGTGCAGTCCAGCGTAATACAGTGTACCTAACGTGCCCTAAAGACACATGCCTGTGCTACTACTTTAAAGTTTGGTCAAGAAGAAAGTTATTGTAATTTGGGAAACAGAAGAATATCTTTTAGAGTTCAGACAGTTATGCAAAAGATGTAGTCAGATTAAAATATAAATATGATCCACTACATTTCGGAAGTAATGAGTACCTCTTGCAAGGGCAAGTATGTCCCTTCTGGACATTTTTGCTTCAACACCTGTAAAAAGAAATAGAGTGGTCATTATTCTGTCTCTATTTGATTTCCTAAGTAGCACAGGGACACGGGACACGGGACACGTGGACACGCCAAACTCAAAATATATAAGAAGTGGACACGGCAATATAAATTATATTTTTATATAATTTATAATTCATGAAAATATTTTAAATTTTAAAAAATAATTAAGCAGGTGCAATTCTTTTGAAATTGAAAACAAATATTCAAACATTAAAGTCAAAAGAATGCATAAAAAACTCATAATGCGTTTTCTTGACCATCTTCAAAGAACACACGCTCCATCTCAAAAGATCAACAAATTGGGTTTCTGAAATTGGTTTAATTGTGATTTAAACCGCCCGTTGACCATATTGACCTCGTCCAGCCGTGTCCCCATTTCCGAAACGGGGACTTTTCAAAAAACGCCGTGTCCGTGCTACTTAGTTGATTTCTCCATGATTTGAATTTTCCTTTCATAGTTCTTTGTACCTTCTATCTCCATGGGTGGAGCTTTAAGCACTTCAATTGCTCTTCTATAGAGTCCCTGCATTGTTCAAAGAAACCTTTTGAGAGTATTCTCCTATTGAACTAATCAAATTGCAAACACTTAAGCCACTCATTAACTCTTTTGGATTCAGGTCACCTGAACCGAACTGTTTCTTAGCAATAAATTCTGAATAAGCTTATCAAGATATTCCTATGTTGCTCGGACATAAGTGGGGGTACCTAATACGGATGTAGATCTAGAGGTTGAATGCTTCATCACATAAATTTTAGGATTCGGGGGTATGGATTTTAGTGTGGATACGGGTATTGGGATATAGTCAATAAATGTATATTCCGACATATTAAGTATATACTTCGATTAATTAAAGTTAATGAACTAACACAAATAAAATTTAATTCTTTATAAGAACCTAATATTTTATTCATAAGATATCTCATGTAATAGAAAAGTGTCTTCATACTTTATATAGCTATAGACTTGTTCCTTCCTTGCGGAGGACAAATCAAGGCCTGAAGTTGGTTTGTCCTCCCCCCACCCCACTCACAACCTCACCTTCCTATATATGCATAACCCAAAAATCGAACCAAACAGCCAATCAATCCATACTCTTGGTCTTAGATGTAGTCAACACACCCAAGTTAGAATAACCCCAGTGTGGATCCCACACCCAAATCGTGTCGGATCGACACGGGTGCAGAAGATGTTTGAAGGGTCCTAGCAAGTTCATAAAACAAAATATCACCTAGATCACCTAGTGAATAAACCCAAATTGTGTCCACTGAACCATGCATTCTGAAAAATCTGGAAATGCATCCCAAAATCTTCTCACAAAGATAAAATGAAATTCAAGGCAAACCATTACTAATGGCCTGATGTTGCACAGGTGTTGCAACGGTAAAACAGAGGCAAGTGGTGTATAGATGTTTGTTTATGACAATGGATTTGAGAATAGTCTCAGACCTCTTGAATCAAAAGTGAGCTTGACCGCTCCATCACTGCTTTATGTCGATACATGAGAGCTATGCAGGTCAAAATAATACCTACTTTTGGATGATAATTACCTGCATAAATATATAAAAATCAATAAGCAATTAAGCATACACATAATTTTGTCATCCATGCAATAATAAATTGATGTATCAAACCAAAGCGCTCTTCTGCTTTCTTCAGTGCTGCAGTTAGTATTTCCTCAGCATCATCAAAATTCCTACAACCAAAAAAGTCTGTGCATGAAGGAAAATATTGGATTATATGTTTATACAAGAGAAAGCTACATATTTAAAGGAATGCTTACCCCAAATGAGCCTCAAGCTGTCCTAGAGCACAAGTAGCTCCTAACGACATCTCCTCCAAATTCATATTACAAGCTGATAAGGACTGTGAGTCAGTAAAATCTTTACTTTCTGATACATCCTGCATTGCCTTTTGATATAACTCCCTCGCCATTTGAAAATCCCGCATACAATGCAAGAATTCACCATATGATAGTGCAACGTTGCCTATACATCACAATATCAATACATTGTAGAACTATGTCATCCGTGATGTCTCACAAGGCAAATCCTTACCAATGCAACTTTTATCACCCTGAGCTCCTTCGAAGAATGACCGGGCTGAAATGACCAGGAACAACTTCAATACCTTAAAACAAAGGATAACACATAAAGCATAGAAGTTTTTTTTCCTTTTTGGCCCGTCGACCGAAATACAGCGCTAGACAAAATATACATATTACTGTTTATGTTTATTATATGTATATTTGCGTAACATGTATGTTATATGTATATTTTATACTTAATATACAAAACCTATACATTTGCAGGCTATTTTGTAAATTAGATCACTGAAAGGCATTTGACCGTAATTATCTCCATAGAAAAAGCTTGACGACTATATTTCTCACCTGATTCAACATTACCATGGACCAACTCAACCAACCCTTTCAATGCCTTTGCACGAGCTTCCAAAAACTGGGATCCACCACCACCAATCTCCAGCCTTGTGGTTTCCAGCAGTTGCAAGAACATATCTGCAGTTACTGATGAAGCATCATCCTACATAAGAAATATTTGCTTAGCAATCCTATGGAATATATAAAACTATACACCAAAATTAATTCAGGTAAATATCAGCAATTCAATAAGTCTTACTTGATATGATTCTAAATAAAGCCCAGCAAGTGCTTCAGAGGCAGCAACTGCAATTATATGTTTAATTGTTACCATGAGAACTTCAAACTGTGATTTCAATCAAAAGTTCCACAAGTTGTTACCTCTAACAGCTAAAGATGACAAGCCCAATTCTTGAATTTTCTGGAGCTTCTGAGTGGCATCAGCAAAATTCCCTCTAAAAAGGCCACCAAGAAAGGAGAATAAAATAATTAACTTCAAATTCCATGTCATTATAAATTGTAAGTAGACAGCCGTAGAATTAAGACTAACCTTTCAGAAAATAAGGTAGACATGGTGAGCAAAACCAATCCTTTAGCACTCTCATCCGACTGAGTTGAGTGGCACTGCTCAAGTACCAATTGAGCTTGCGCATATGATTCATCTATGAACCCCACATGGAAAATCAAAGCAAATTCACAATTACAACAGAGAACCAAAATCAAGACACGAAGTTGATAAGTTGGGAAAAGTAAAAAAACTGATTTTTGGGAAGGACATCTATGCCAATATGGAAAATCAAAGCAGATTCATATTTACAAAAGAGAATGAAACGACATGGGAAAAGTGAGAAACATGATTTTTGGAATGGGCATCTATGACCAGACGAAAATAAATCTATTTTCACATATACAGCTGTTGTAAATAATAGTTCACAAATTCACGACCCTCCTGCCTTAAACGGTTGACAATCGCGTATTTTACAACAAAAAAATCCAGTCATGAAAGGTTTTACTTGAAAAGTAACGACTTTACCATTAGAAAACAACTCTTCTTAAGGACATGAATGGCTGCTTTCATTAGTCCAACCGATAATTCACGAATGTGTTAATGAGTTATTGCAATAGAGTGAATTTCCAAAACTTAGAAAAGAGAACTAGGAATTCTTCAGTACTGCTAAACACACATCATAAGACTTCCTTTATCCTAGTAGCGATGATTGTTACCTATTGTATTGTATCGTATTGTTACTTTAAATACAATATTTATTTTTGATTGTTACCTAAATTTTATTGTATCGCATTATTAAATCCATCACTATATAACGAAGAAAAATTCCATTTTATATAATGACCGATTGGTGTGGTCGAGTCGCTACCTTATGTTTTTTTTCTCATTTTGCGTTTGGTTATTATTTCATAATCCTATTTTATTCTTTCCCTACCCTTTTTATAATAATTCTACCCGTAACCTATTTTTCTTTTTAATATTGTAGGTTTATACTTCAAATTGTCGATGTGTCATTATAGACGACGTGAAACAATACAATCTATCCATTAAAACAATACCGTACTGTAGGGATTTGTTGGGTTCGTGTACGCAGCGGAATTTAAAAAATTTAGTTTCAAACCCAACAAACGACGAATTGCATGATGATTATGTAATATTAATAAGCACATGTTAACATACAACATGTAATAACCGTAATAATTCGAACTAAAACTAGATTGGAATCTTTTAGTATGGCGTCCGAGGGTGCGCACGCAATTGATCCCCGACTACAAGTTCCTAGAACTCACAACTAGGAAATCCGACAGAGGTTCGCGAGAGAATGTTTTGATTCTAGGTCTCTAAGACTTAGAATAATATAAAGTGAATTGTGTGTGTGAATAATGAAATGAGGTCCCTATTTATAGTTGCATTTTAGGGTTAAAACGCAGCCTAGGGTTTCCTGTGGGCCAGGCCAAGAAACCGAGGCGAAGTGGGTCAGTCGGACTGCCCACTGGACTGGCGACGCGGCACTATGGCGCCGCGGCCCTGGGTCCCATGTGCCGACGCCCTAGTCCAATCTTGCCTCGTTTCTATTTTAATTAAATCTGAAATTCAATCTCGACTTAATTAAATAATCATTATTCATTCAAATGTCTCGATCATAAATCGAACATTTATATTCTCTCATTACATCCTTAAATCGACGGAACAATTGACTTAGTGTTACCCTACAGGTCTTCACATATCGACACTAATCATAATAGGGTCTACACGGAACTCCTAGACGGCGCTGAAAGACGAACTCAATATGTGAAGTATAGTTACTCAAACCGTAATGGCGAACCTCTATGTGGGAAGATAAAATCCTTTCATTCACGACACACTCGATCAAGCTTAGGATCTGCCAAGTGTCTATCCAAATGGCTTGATCACTATATCTCATCTATATTAGTTGACAACAAGACTATATCATAGATATGTCTACTGCGTTGGCCTACGACTTAGTCAACCTAATATTATATGAGAATCTAAGTGTTCTCTCGAATATATATTCGAGGAATGAATCTTAATTTTGGCTCAACTATCACCTTTAATCCACTTCGTAATATACTCAATACAAGTTGTATCTCAACCTATAAGGTATTTGAACTTAGGACAGGAGTGCGTATCGACCTCAAGTCTAAGGACTTCTATCTCACACACGCTGATCATACTTTAGACATTATATAACAAACAGTATATCAGCAGTGTATATCAATACATCTAAAGTATCCATGTGTCCATTTCAGTAACCATTACTCGTAGCAGGTGAGACATACTACATCATCTAAGAATGTGATGTAGATCACATGTCGACATATCACATATCATTGATATCTCATTCTCGATGATCATTAATCGAGGCTATTTTAAGAGTTACGTTATAATATTAATATCTCACACCATTAATAACCACGTAACCTTTAGGGAGCATATTATAGAATATTATAAACAATCAACTAATAATTCAATAATTGCAAATACCAAAATTTAATCTTCATTAATAATAATACGAATGTGTATAAAGTACATTTGTCCTAGATTGTCTCTAGGACGTAAATATACTTTCACGTACAACACAATATGATACATTATGAAACTATTTGTAACAATCATCCAAACAAGCTGTGACCCATTAAGGAACTTTGTGCAGGAGAGTGTAACTATCTAAAGATAGCATTTTCGAAGCATTAACTTCATTTGCTTAAAGCAATCATCTTTCGCCAAACACTTTTGTACAACAAAAACACAGAATTAAACTCAAGACACCATTTTCAGGAAAAACAACTACGGCCCAGATGGAAAAACCATATCAAATTCACATTAACAAACTCAAGACAACAATTCATGACATGGGTATAGTGAAAATAAACCTGATTTTTGTCCACGGGCAAGGGAAAGAGCATAATTAATCATCTGAAGAGCAACTGGGTTGATCTTGAAACCAGTGTTAACATGGTTGTTGTTATTGTTATATGATAAGAATCTTGGTGGTGACCTGAAATCAGACAAAGCCGAGCCACCTATTCTTGCAGCTCTAATGAGCTTACCTCCGATTCTAAGCATACTTACCTAAAACCCTAACTTCTAGCTCCGATACACACCTTTTGACTCTTTTTTCATATAAATTAAGAAGATAAATGATATAGTACATTCTTTTATTTTTTTTATATCTAAAAAAATAATATATTTTAACATATAGTATATCAAATCAACAACCGTTAATGTATACATATACTATGATATTGACATGATATATGTCATGTAAATATCATAAAAGATTAGATTATTTCTTTAAAAATATTATTCAGTTTATATAATATCCAAATGGTATATCATATAAAGACATAACATCAATATACGGTGCAAGGTACCAAAGGAGACATATTTTAGTATATAATATATTAAATTAGTAGAAGTTAAAGTATAATATTGCAGTATACTATGATACTTGTGTGGTATATATCATAGAATATTAGATCATTTCTTCAAAAAATACTACTCAGCCCTCTATGATGCACAAATAATATATTATATACTGATAATGTATCAATATATTATGTGAATATCACAGAGAATTTCTTTGAGAAAAACTCGTTGTACTCTATGATACTCACATGATATATATTATGTACTGACAAAGCATCATAGAAGAGTGAATCATTCCTTCAAAATATACTACTATATATACCATCACAACATATTTCTAATGCTTACGATATCAAAATAAAATGCACCTTTACATATTATTAGTATAAATGCTTTATTTTGTCAAATATAAAATATGAAGGGTAGTCCTCAGTCAGCTACCTATATGGTATCTCTTGTAAACCATTATGGTATCACATAGGACTGGTGAATTCCTTGAATAAATCACTCATCTCATAATGATATATACCATATACTCTACAAAAGTCCTTCATTACCATTTATTCAAATGGTATTTTGAAGGATTGCTAAAGTCTTTGAATAAAATAATGATGGGTCCTCCATGATACTATCATGGTATAAAAATATACGGATATGTTATCATGACGGAATTCTTGAGTCTTCACTACAAAAAAAAAATGTATATCGTGACGGTTTTTCTAAGTGTCACGGTAAGTACTGTCACAAATTCGTGACGGTTATAAAAACCGTCACAAAATGTGATGTTTGACTTTGATCTTTCCCTCTTTTTTTTTTAATTTCCCGCGAAAATTATATTAATAAAATAATATTTTTGATGCGAAATTTTAAATAAAATTAATTTAAATTGGCGGAAAAATTAGTTTTTGACATTTTTTATATTTTAATTTTAATTTATTAAATAAAAATAAATTATAATTGTAAATATATTATAACTAAAATATCACCCACATAATGAAATTGTTCTAATACATTAAATCGAAAAATTACAAATTATTTTTCAAAACATCTAATGTTATCATCAAATACAATAAAAAAACATAATATTGTTTTAACTTCAAAAAGTATAAATATTGTCTAAACCATCATAAAAATGACACAACTATGCAGCACGAAAAATCTTTGAAACATGTTGCGTCCACTCGATCCGAACTTCATCAAGGTCATGCTGCGAAAAACATTATTTGTCATTGTACTGTAACACACAATAGAGATCAGTTAAATTTTCTAATCATAAATAAGTCATTAAAGACAAATACATAAACAAAAATAATGTTAAATACTTACATTGTTATGAAGCAAAGACAAATCATTCATTAGATCTTTAATGAAATGCATCATATAGTAACCACACTCGTATCCATAAGGTTGTTGTGGTACCTTAAAACAAAATTAACCAAAGCATTAACTTGACAGCCAAATTTAAACTTTCATTACATACCAATTAAAGACTTGAATAAATGGATTACATTAACAATTTTTACCATTCTTGAAAAAACTCATTTAGTTTATAACCTTTATGCACGATTGCGGTATACATCAACATGACACTACAAAAATGACAACACATTAAAACATGCTTGCTATCATTAATAAAAAATAATTGAATAAGAATATTACAACAATAGTAAATAATAACAAGTAATAGATACATATTGTGTGATCAATCTGACCAAGTCTTGATGTGGTGCAACATTAAGTGAATCAAGATAGTATACCTCAAATTTTGACACATCAAATACAATCACTACCCAATGATTCTTGCAAATCATGTATTATTAGTATTTCTCGAAATAATTGAGGCTAAAAACTTTAATATATATATATATATATATATAATTAGAATGACGTACTGAAGATTATATGGCATGAACAACACTTGACCGTCTTTTGCTTTCAGCAAACGATCACATACACTTGCTGCTCTTTTTTCAAGTGGACTGCTTGATTTACCTTTATCATTTATATTTGCACACACCAAAGCATGATGTACAAACCCAAATGGTCGGACTCTTCCTCTTCCTAACGGGTTGTATTTTTCATGCAACAAGCTAAAATTAAAAGCAGTTAAAAAGAAGTGCAATCTGAAAAACAGTAGTCAAAGGCCAAATGCTAAAAACAGTGTACACATGCTGGGAAATAACATCAAAACAGGCCAAAAAAACAGCCACAAAATGTGCTAAAATAATGTAAAAAAATTAAAAAATAGAAGCAAAACAGGCCAAAAAACAGCAGCAAAATGTACTAAAAACAGTGTAAAAATGCTGAAAAAATAGCAGCAAAACAGGCCAAAAAATAGCAACAAACTGTGCTAATAACAGTGTAAAAAAACAGCAGCAAAACATGCCAGAAAATGCAATAATATATGCTAAAAACAGTGTAAAAAACCGAAAAAACATCACACAAAATAAGCCAAAAACAACAGCAAAATGTGCTAAAAACAGTGTAAAAATGCTAAAAAAAACTGCAACAAACAGGCCAAAAAACAACAACAAAATGTCCTAAAAACATTGTAAAATGTTGAAAAAACAACACACAAAACATGCCAAAAAATAGCAGCAAAGTGTCACCAAAATAATGTAAAAATGTAGCAAAACATGCCAAAAAACAGTAGCCAAAGGCCAAATGCTAAAACAGTGTAAAAATACTGAAAAACAGCAGCAAAACAGGCAAAACAGATTTGATTATAATGAGATGACGTACCAAATATAAATCAAAACTTGATTAGAACCTAGCCAATCCATTTTTAGCAGTGACTCGCAACCATCCTTGCTAATCCAAGTCTTGACAGATTTGGTGGTCTCAAACACAGAATCATTTACGAGGTAAGACATAGAATAGTCTGGTAGCAATCTTATATCCACAATGTCCCCAAACATGGCAAGAACTTCATTTTGGTGTCGTTGTTGCACCCCCGAGTGTCTTGTTTTTCTCATTGGATGGGGAAGACTTTCAATATCCTTTTCTCATTTCTTCTTCTCTTTCTTCTTATCTTCCAAAACATCCACTTTATCATTCATCACCACCACATCAACATCATCATACTGCAACTCTTTTTGGGTAGTAGGCTGTTGCACTTCCTGAACGACAGGCATTTCAATCTTTTTTTGTGACCTTTATTGGTAATCATCAGTGTTGGATAGAGGTGCAGCTGAACAACTACCCATGTCTGAATGTCTACGGGTTGATGCTCTAACTTGGTTCCTCAGTGTACTCAACTCACTCTCGAAATTTAACAGGCGTTGTTCTAATACCTTGTTGTCTTCACTAGTAGTCTCCATAGAGCCATCATAAGTGTTGAAGTACAAGGTAGCACTATAAAATTTACATGTTCCTTGTATGTGACCATTATTTGGAATCTTCTTCATAGCTCTTGCAAGGATGTCATTCTTGCCACGAACTTTGAGTTTACCTTCCACGACATCCTTTCTAATCTTGTCCTATCAATATAAAAATATTAACACAGTATGTGGACTGACTTTTATAATATAAAAATGTTACCTTCCACTTTAACAATTTGTGGACGGAATTACTGCATAAACTTATTAATTAATAGCTTACGATTTCGTTGACAATAGCTTCTACTTCTGGTTCAAATTGGTCATCTCTTTTAATCCGAGCTTGCTTCTAAAGCTCGCTCCTATCAATCTCCTCCTCCGAAATGTCGGATGTAGAGAACTATATATTATAACAAAAACATCAAAATAGTTTAAGTTCGATATTCTATATTAAATGAAAAGATAGAACTTACAATTTTTTCGATAAGCCCCTTGTATCCTATTCTGCTCAAGCGATGATTGAACTTATTCTTTGCCCTTCTTTCCTTTGCATCTTTACTTATTCGCTAATTAAATAATATTTGAAAGGAATTTAGTTAAATATAAAAATTAATTCAGTTTATTCAACTGTATTAGTTAAGTAATTACTCACCCCGAAGTCTGCAGAAAGTCGAAACATCACAAACTTCTCTCGATCAGATTTTGTAATGTGTTTGTGTTCAATCGGAGGCGTGTACAACAACTCACAGTCATCTACACGCGGAAAAATATACTTCTTTGTCAATCTGTACTTGAAGTTTCGGAATAATTGTCCAATTCCTTGTACGACTTGTTTCTTACTTCGTGGATGAACCACAAAGTGTACCTGTAATTTCATTTACATATCACCAATTGCATAAAAATAGAAACTTCAAATTTTGCGGTAGTAAATTGGAATTTACCTTAACGGCTTCCCAAAGTCAGTATTTTTATTCATCAGGAACCAACCGCCAATCATCATGAGTTATAGAAACTGATCTGCGTGCCAAAATTCCTAAATGAGTGAATAAATCATTTTCTGATCCGCCTATTGGAATACCCAAATTATTGTACTTAACGACAATTTTTCCACTTCGTTTTCTCTTCAAATTTTGCCTATGCCCAATAGAAACACCTCTATAGCTGTTATCAGTTGGTTTATCTCCATCAATTGTATATTCTCCATCATGTTCACCATCACTAAAATTAGGAATGGGTTTTAGTTTGCATTGTACTTGAGTATCATCATGCTCTTCCTCGGAATATGCATCTCCCTTTTTACTCATTTTTTTATTCATTTCAGATCTGCATAGAGACAACAAAAATTATACAGCAGCAACACCGCAACACAAAACTATAAAAAAACAGTCAAAACAGCAACAAAAACAGTAAAAATCAGCGGCAAAATAACAACAAAAACCAATCAAAATAGCAGCAAAAATAGTAAAAATCAGCGGCAAAAAACATACAAAACAGCAGGAAAAACAGTAAAAATTAGCGACAAAATAACAGCAAAATCAGTAAAAATCAGCGACAAAAAAACCGTCAAAACAGTAGCAAAAACATTAAAAATCAGCGGTAAAATAACATCCACTTTACAGTCAAAACAGCAGCAAAAACAGTAAAAATCAGCGACAAAACAACAACAAAAAACAGTAAAAAAAACAGCGGCAAAAAACAGTAAAAATCAACAGCAAAAACAACATCAACACTAAATAAACTTACTTGGAAAAATACACAATTAGTTACACCCAAATTCTCTCTTTTCCATCACCGATGTATAAACCGACATCTCCATCGTCATTCACCGGTAATTCATTCGCAATGGAAGTCATCAGAATGTGTATATCATCATCAGTACCTTTATTCGGCATACGACACACTACAGACCACTTTACATCATTTGGATCAGATACGTAAAAGACTTGTGTTACATATGAAGTCAGAATGAACAGTTCTGACTTATGGCCTAATCGTTTGAGATTTACAAGTGTGCATCCAAGTTCATCATTTAATAGAACACCACCAACATTCTCTACCCAATCACACTTGAACACTGCAACTCTAAACATATTGTAATTGATATCCCGAATCTCATTAATAACTCCATAAAATCTCATGTCATGTGTTTTTGGATTTTGATCCTTCGAACTCGCAACTTGCATGGTTGAAGCAACAATAGTTACACCACTATTTTGAGTCATTCGACTTGTGTCTTGCTCACATGTCTGGAAATGATATCCATTAACATCATATCCAGAATGTTTGTAACCAATTGGAGAAGGACCATGAGATAACCAACGCAATATTTTTGAAACTTCAATGCCATCGCGTATTAATTCATATAACTAAGAAAGTAAATTGTAATCAACAACATACTGACTAAAATAAAAAAGTATAACCTTGTAACTATTTGATTATGATATATTCTTAACCTTATTCTTGAGCCAAGCAGTAATTTTTTTATTGTGTTCAGTCTTACACCACCTCTCGGATCTCTTTGAATGCTTTAATCTTATGCACTTCAAATGCTCACTTCCACATTAAATAAACAAACGAATCACATTACTTTAATATTCAAAATAGCAAGTAATAATACATGTATTTTAATTAAGAAAACAATTTTAATCTAATTAACGGTTGGATTTCAGTTGTATTCTCCAAAATCCACAAGTGGGCTTGGAATAGTAACTCTGAATCCGGTTGGAATATATTGAATCTACCCGTAGATTTTTCAATTAATCTACTTTGCATGTGTCCATCCAATACACCCACAGTTTTCATATCTGACATGTACTTGGAGCAAAATTCTATGCCTTTCTCCGCAATGTAACTCTCAGCAATACAACCTTCCGGACAATTACGATTTCTAACGTAACTCTTCAAGGTTTTCATATTTCTCTCAAAGTGATACATCCAATAAAGAAAAACCGATCTACATTGTCTCAACTCACTCATCAAGTGTATAGTTAGATGAACCATTATATCGAAGAAAGATGGAGGAAAACATTTTTCTAACAAGCACAAAGTTACTACAAGATCCTTTTGTAATTGATCCAATGTTGTGACATCAACAATTTTTGCACATAAAGCATTAAAAAAAAACATAACCTCATGACCACTTTTTTAACATGCTTATTCTTTGAACTCATTATTGCAATCGGCAAGAGTTGTTGCATTAATACATGACAGTCGTGGGACTTCAGTCCTTGAAGTTTCATTTGTTTCATACAAACTAGGCTCCTAATGTTGGAAGAATATTCTTTTGGAACTTTAATATTTTTTAAACATCTACAAAAAGTCATTTTCTCTTCCTTTGTCAATGTGTAAGATGTTGGAGGAAGCCAATTCTTATTTTTTGCCTTTATTCGTGGTGCTAAATTCCCCCTAATTTTCAAATCAACAAGGTCCATCCTCAACTTCAAGCCATCTTTAGACTTACCCGAAATATGACTTAAAGTCCCATACAAACTCTCACACATATTCTTTTCAATGTGCATAACATCTAATTGGTGTCTCACAAGTAAGTGTTTCCAATACTCTAAATTGTAGAATATTGATTTCTTCTTCCACCATGATCTATCATATGAATCATTCTCATATTTTCGCTTTTTCTCATTTTTTCCCCCACATGTATTGTCAATACATTCAACTAAGTATAATATTTCCTCACCATTCAACTGTACAGGGGTTGTCTTCTCTTCAATTTTGTTGTTAAAGGCAGATTTTTGGCCTCTGTATTGATGTCCTTCTGGAAGCCAACGTCGATGACCAGTATACACATTTTTTTCTATGTCGAAGTATACACCTAGGAGTATCAACACCACAATATATACATGCATAATAACCCTTAACTGTACATACGGCTAGATTCCCATAGGCTGGAAAGTCATTTATAGTCCACATCAAGACAACCCGCAAATTGAAAAACTCTCTTAAAAGAATCAAACACTCAACCCCCTCTTTCCATAAGATTTGTAAATCATCTACTAAAGGTGCTAAGTAGACATCAATGTCATTTCCCGATTGTTGTGGATCAGAAATTAAGAGAGATAACATCATGAATTTTCTTTTCATACAAAGCCACGGGGGAAGGTTATAGGTTGTAAGAATGACTGGCCAATAACTATATGTACTGCTAAGGGAGCTATGTGGTTAATTCCATCTGCTGATAGAGTCAGACGAAGGTTCATAAGGTCTTTTGTAAACTCATGCCACTTCTCATCTATTAACTCCCAAGCTTTAGAATCTGCAGGATGTTGAAGTTTCCATCTTTGATTCTTTCATTTGCATGTCAAGTTAACTCTTTAGCTGTTTGAGAGCACTGAAACATTCGACTAAACCTTGAAATAATAGGAAAGTATCATAAAACTTTAGAGGGCAATCCTACTCTATCTTCTTCACTCCCGTATTTTTTTTTTCCATCTTGAAACAGAACATGTATGACATTTTTCTAGTTTTTCATATTGTTTTCTATAAAGTATGCAGTCATTAGGGCATGCATGAATTTTAATATACTCTAACCCTAATGCAGTCATTGTTTTTTTGGCATCATAAAAAGACATGCAATACATTTTCCTCTGGCAACATCTGAGATACAACATTCAATATCTCAGAAAAGCTTTTATCGGATAAACCAAACTTACCCTTGATATTAAAAAGTTTAACTAGAACACCTAACTTAGTGAAATTTGTGCACCCTTTATAAAAAGGTTTCTATGCGTCTTCAAGCAACTCTTTAAAAGCTTTATTATCAGCACAATTAATAAAAGCATCATTAACCATATCTACAGTATCTTCATCATTGTAATTCATGTAGTTAGACTCAAACTGGTTACCTAATCTAGAGTCTATGCTTCTACACGTTTCCCCGTGCCAAAACTAGATTTTATATTCACTATCTATCCCATTAAAGAACAAATGTTCAGATACAATTTTTACGGGGTGAAAAGACAAATTTCCATATTGATTGCAAGGACACCTAATCACACTACTGTCTACAACATTGGCTATCGCAAATTGCAAAAAATTCTTAACCCTTTTATTGTGATAATCGACAATATGTCATCCAGGACTTATCCATCAATGAAGGGTAATAAGAACAACACATGAGACACAACAAAAGACATGCACACGTATCATTCAACCACCTTAAAAGTACAAAATTAACCAACAAACAAATAAGGTCTATTATAATGTGAAAATATAAATCTATGTCCCGCGAAAAAATTGTTTGTTAGAGAGATAAAAATTAAACACCAACACAAAATAAGGGCTCAAGTGCCAGCGACCCTTGGTCTTTCCATTTCAACTAATCGTCATTTCGAGACAAATTATATGTTTAGGCATGGAAGCTACTTTAAATGTGTTTTGCAAAACTTTAGTCATTTGGTTGGAAAAAAGCAGTTGGAAATGTTCCTAAAAAGAAAACAACATTTTGAAAACAAACGCGCTGAACAAGAATATGGCACAAAACCGTTTCGAACCCCAAATTAATCGAGTAAATCCCAACCATACATACATTACGAACCAGCTGTTAAACACAAGATTTTTTTAAACCACTAAATGAACAATGAATAGAATTTTTATAATACACATACAACTATAAACACAAAAAAAATAACAGAGCCAACAATAAGGGGAAGATTACCGACCTTTCTATGGTGCGGCGAACTGAGGTAAGCTCCTTTGAATAAAAAAATGGACTTTGAATCAATGCTAGGGTTCCCTTTGGACGAGATTTTGCTTCAGATTTTGAAATAGGTCAAAATAAAATTTGTTCAAAAATCTTCACGTTTTGGGACAGCAAGCTTCACGCTTTAAGGCAAAGGATTAAAAAACTCTTTTTTGTGTTAAAGATTTGTGGAAGGATTTGTGGCGAACTGATTTTGTGGAAGCTTCATGCTAGGGTTCACATTTTTTGTGGAGAAGGGCATGAACTGATCGATCGATTTTGTGGAAGGATTTAGGGATATTGGGTTTATAAGTAAAATGGGTCGGGTCGGGTTTAGAGAATTTTAAAAAAAGAAAATTAAATTCGTATTTTAAAAACCGTCACAAAAACATGTGACGGTTGAATAACCGTCACATCGCTATCACAAAGTTGTGATGGTTAAAAAATCGTCACATCGCTATCACAAAGTTGTGATGGTTAAAAAATCGTCACATACCTGTCACAAAGGCCATTGACCAGAAAGTCAATGCTAAAACCGTCATAACGTGTGACGGTTTAAAAAACCGTCACACCCGAACTGTCACGATAGGTCCTTTTTTTTGTAGTGCTTTCACTTGTGTCAGCAGTCTTGCATGATAACATCATGGTATATACCATACTGAAATGGTGTCATGAAAGATTGCATATAACATGATAATGTCACGAAGGACTTCTTCAGTCATTCAAATAGAGTCATTCATGATATCATCATGGTATATAAATCTATGCATATAGTATCATGGAGGACTACTTCATTCCTTCAATGACATTCATCATTCCTCCATGATACCATCAAGGTATAAAAATATACTGAGATGGTATCATGTAGGACTTGATGATTCATTCACCCGTACCATTATGGTATATAGCAACTGAGTGCCTTTTATATATCACGTAAAATAATTAAAAAGAATAGAGCCATATTTTAAGTATAGGTTCTATTTTCATTTGAAAAATAAAAAAAATTCATAAAATATATTTTCTATTTAATTTAAATTTAATAAATAAGCTAGTGACTTTAGTAATTTTTTAATTACTTCTTATTATAGTTAATTATTTAATTATCATATTTTTTTATTAGTTTAAAAATAGTTAGCTAATATTGTTATCTTTTATATTTTTCTTTAAAAAGGAGAAAAGACAAAAGTAGAGAAAGGAACAAAAAGAAAGAAAGAAGATAAAATAAAAGAAAAGTAAATCAAGAGAAAAAAAGGGGAGTAAAAAAAGGGAAAAAAGACAAAGTAGATGACACAAAAGAACAAAATAGCTGACGCAAAAGGACAAAGTAGCTGGCAGAAGTGGACTTGTGGATATTTTGGGTAAATATTTTGAATTTATGGATATTTCAGGTAAATATTTAATGGGAGGGGGGTTGCCTAAAGGGGGAAATTGGTGTACCTTTCCTTTTTTATTTTATTTAATATGTTATATATAATCGTAAGAAGGAAAAATAAATTTTTTATTAGGTACTAAAAATTGTAAAAGAATAAATAAAGCAATTAAAAATTAGTAAGAATTGAAGGGGTCGAGTTTTGACCCGCTTTTAGCCCAGATGACCTATTTATTAACTCAACCCATTTTTGCTTGCCCAAATCAGCCTAACCCGTCCATTTGACACCTCATGTAGAATTGTATTAATCTCACTTAGATAGTTTTTCTCATTAATACAAATATATATATTGTACAATGTGGAACCCTAATACAATAAGGATCATATATCTACCATAATTATACATCACTAAATTTTATACAATATATGAAATATATTATAATTATGGTAATGGGTATGTACACGTTAATACACACCTTTAGTCGTAGCGAGAGGAGGCCGGATGCTAAGACTGGATCTGAAGTCGAGGAAAAATTGTCTAAGAAGGTCTTTCGTAAATATATCTGCATACTAATATGAAGAAGGCACATGTAACACCTTAACATGACCAAGAGCAACCTTCTCACGAAAAAAGTGTATATTCATGTCAATGTGCTTAGTTCGCTGATATAGAACCGGGTTATGAGATAAATATATGGCGGATATGTTATCACATTAAACCAAAGACGCCTTACACAAGGGACATTGTAGCTCCAAAAGAAGGTTTTGAAGCCAACAGATCTCAACAACAACATTATCAGCGCCTCTGTACTCTGATTCTGCACTCGAACGGGATAGGGTGGTCTGATTCTTGGCAGACCAGAAAATGAGATATCCCCTAAGAATACACAATAGCCGGAGGTGGAGCGTCGTGTGTTCAGACAGCCTGCCCAATCAACATCTGTATATGATAACAACCTAGTTGATGCTGAGGGGTATAGATGCAATCCATAATCAAGTGTGCCTTTAACATATCGAATGATACACTTAAGGGCAGTAAAATGAGGCTCCCTAGGGACATGCATGAATAAGCACACCTGCTGAACAACATAAGCAATTTCAGGTCTGGTGAAAGTAAGATATTGTAGTGCACCTGCAAGACTCCTGTAAAGGATAGGATCAGACATTGGGTCACCATCAACGACACTAAGCTTTGATTTTGAGTCAATCGGAGTGGACATTATCTTGCATTTTGCCATTTTAGCCCTATATATTATTTCCTCTGCATACTTGCGTTGACATAAAAATATAGTATATGCAGATCTAGTCACTGATATTCCTGAAAAATAGCTCAACTTTTCCAAGTCAGTCATAGCAAAATTAGTTTTAAGCAATGCAATGTTCTCATTTTTCAACGCATCAGATGAGGCAGTAAGCACAATGTCATCCACATATAATAATAAATAATAAATGCTACTACCTCTTGCAAAATGAATAGAGAATTATCACATTTGCTAAGTACAAACTCAATCCGCATGATGTACTATGCAAAATGATTATACCATGCTCTAGGGGCCTGTTTTAAACCATAAAGTGACTTACGAAGACGACATACAAAATGAGGGACTGTTGGATGGAAAAAATCAGGCGGATGGTGCATGTAAGTTTATTTTAAGTCCTCATGTAAAAAAGTATTCTTCACATCAAGCTGATGAATCGGCCAATGCTTACCCATATCAATGCTCAGAACTGTGCGACTAGTAGCTGATTTAACAACCGGACTGAATGTCTCGCCACAATCAATATCCTCCTACTGATTTGGGTAACACAAACAACCGAAAATTCTAAGATGGTCATAGGTAGGGATCCGATGGTAGAAAATTTCGGTGGGTGTCCTATTTGAATCGCACGGGTAGGTAAAATGGTAAGAATGTTTTCTGCCATTTTTAATGCATATACCAAAATTTAGAGGGGAGAGACGTATGAAAAATGAGGGTACATATCATATTATTAACGCTACGGAGAATTCTTTCGGCTTTACAATTTTGAGGGGAGGTGTGGGGCACAAAAAAATGAAAAATTATGCCATTAGCCTCACAAAATTAATGAAACAGAAAATTATTGAACTCACGACCATTATCACATTGAAACGTTTTTATGACTTTTTCTAATTGCGTTTTAACCAGTGTACGATACTCAACAAGTTTGGAGATCACTTGAGATTTGAGTTTGAGTGGATAGACCCCAAGAAAGTGTGAGAAATCATCCAAAAATACCAGATAATATTTGTGACCTAAGTTGCTAGTTATGAGAGATGTCCATAAATCAACGTGAATAATATCAAATAGAGAGAAAGTAGTACTCAATGAAGTCGTAAATAGCAGTCTAACGGGTTTCCCTAACTGACAAGAGGAGCAACTATGAGACAAGTTCCCTTTGTTACATTGGATTAAAATTCGGTTTCTAAGAGAATAAACATGTGAGAACCCGGATGATCAAGTCTACTATGCCACATTGAGGGATATATAGTTGTTAAAATGGTGGGAGGAGTGACACTAGCAGCGGATGTGGGTAGGAAAGGATATAGGTCCCACTCACTATTGATCTCGTAAGGAGTTTTCCGATACGGAGGTCCCTTACAGAAAATCCAAACGGGTCAAAATTAATTGAGACAAAATTATCGGTGGTAAATTTTCTAACAAAGATTAGATTTTTGATGATGTTTGGGGCATAAAAGATGTTTTTAAGAGAGAAGTGGGGATGCAGTGGTGGGGTAAGAGTGCCAAATTCTTGAATTGGAATGTGATGGCCATTACCGACCATAATAGATTGTGGAGATTATAACTTACATAGTTGAGGAAGATTACCAGAATTACTGGTAAGATGAGATATGTCGCCCGTATCCATATACCACGCATTATTGGGCTGTTGGCGGGTCAAAGTGCCAAAAACCTAGCCCAAACTGAATTGTGGATGGACTAGAGATGAGAAGTGGGCCTGATTTCTATGGGCCATCGGATGTGGTCCTAGACTGTTGGGCCATTGCTGGGTTGGGGGGTTGTGGGACAAATGACCGTGGCCTAGCATTTGATGCAGGGCAAGCCGCTGGGCACGGATGTTGGGATCGACACGGGGTGAGTCTGGTGGCAGATCTTTGGGCTCAGTGGAAGCCTAGTTCAGCTCGACCACTTACTGCCCATTATTATACATCCCCGCCATGTTCGTGGTGGTTTCCGGCCATGATGACTCTTGGAGATCGGGTAGGAGAGGAAAAAATAAGGGGGAGTTTTGGGACGTAAACTACACGTATATGAGGCAGAAAATAGTCGTATACGGGGTGTATAACGACGTAGGGAGGT
The DNA here is from genome assembly GCA_029844215.1 of Przewalskia tangutica. NCBI lineage: Eukaryota > Viridiplantae > Streptophyta > Magnoliopsida > Solanales > Solanaceae > Przewalskia > Przewalskia tangutica. The sequence continues at coordinate 8,853,982 of CM056739.1, read as the reverse complement.
GGTATAAATAGTATATAATGGCAGGGAGTTATATCTGTCGTATACAGAGTGTATATCGGCGTATATATATTGTTACACCCCGTAGTTCTAGAGTATGTATATGAGGACGTACGTACGAGAATACGACACAAAAATTGGAAAGGAAGAAAGATGTGATTTTTCGACGGAAAAGTTTCCGAATTTTGTGAAGGAAAAAGGTTCGTTAATGGGAATTGAATTCCCAGATTTGGTATTTGGACTTTTTAGAATATTTGAGTATTATGAAATTTTATTTCTGAAATTGGTCACGTGGGGCCACGGAAAATTCTGATTTTGTGGGGCCACTTTATTTTGAATTTTGGCATTCTGGATATTTTGGAAGATGAAATATTTTTGGGCCAGTAGGGGCGACACGTGTCACCCGTGTGGCCATGTTGGCCGATTGGAGAAAGAGCAGTGGGCGTTTTTAGGTGGACAAGTGACCCATTTTGTGGTGGCCACTTGTCCCATTTTGTGGTGAACAAATGGTTGGCCAACTACCCACACATATGTACCCCATCCTCACCTTACATTTTCCTTAATCCTAGCCATTGATTTATCTATAAATACCCCTTTATTCTAGACATAATTTCATCCACACTTAGAGATTTCAAAGTCTTGAAAACTCCTCCTCCTCTTGTGTGCTCGGCCATGGGCTGATTTTGTGAGCAAAACTTGTCCAAAAATTCTTAAAGTTTTAAGTGTTCTTCCTTAGGGTGTTAGGAAGATTGTGTACAAGAGTTGGAAAAGATTTCACACCCACAGCCTAAATACACCCCTTGGCCAGAAAGTTGGTAGTGTTGTAGCCTAAGTGTTCTTCACTTTTTGGAGTTGGATCTTGAAGAGGAGTTGGTTAGAAACTTCTAAGGGTTGCTTGGAGCGGGTTGGAACGTAAGGAATTGGAGCTAAACGTTGCTCAGGATCGACTTATAAACTTGGATAATTTTGGGCTTATCGAGGTAATGATCTTTGTCCCTATTGTAATTGGATATTACATGTTGTAGTAATGTATAGTTGAGTATACTATATGTAGAATGAATATGGATAAGAATTGAAGTATTTACATAGAATTTGTATTCTGATGAACTTGTAGTATTATTGTGGAGTAGAATTGTACACGTCCAGGTTAGGCGTGTACCCCGGATTGTTGGTTTGGTAGCAGGCCTCGTTAGAGAGGATATTTTTGTGGTTGCGGGGAAAGGAAGAATCTTCTAATTTTCCGTAGAATAAGGAATCTTGTATCTAGAACTATTCTACGAAGAGATCTAGAGGTTGATAGGCGTTTTGTGGCCTTTTTAGGTTGAAGTGCTACGAGTAGCGTATTCTACTTGAAGGGTGGAAAAGCGAGCAAGGTTAGAGTACTTTGGAGCGTTTTGCTAATTGTCGATAATCGTCGCGGTATGTGAACCTCTTCCTATCCTTTCTAGCATGATATTTGTGAAATATATTTAGTGCGGTGAGCGCGTGTGTTTAAAGGAAGTTGATTTTCCTTTTGTGTCCTTGACTTGATTCCAAAGTTAAGTGACTTGTTATGAAATATTAAGGACTTGGTTTGTGTTAAAATGTGAAACGCTTTTATGAGAAATGAGTACTTGGGTTTTAAAAGGAATAATATTATATTGATTTCGGAAATGAGAATAAGTATCGAACAAACCACTGCAGCGTTAATAAAGGAAAATGTATTGACTAATTAATTACTATTAAAACCAGTAGAAACCTCCATCTGCATAGAAGCTAAGATAAGACAAACTTGTATTACATTTCCTAGATCATGGCTGCTTTAATAAGAATCATTATAAACAAGCATTAATTTTCTTAAATTTTCAAAGTAAGGAACTTGATTTCTAAAAGAAAAGAGACTTGAGGAATTGAAGAGTTTTGGTTTAAAAGAAAGACATGGTTTTGTCTTAAATTGGTTTAAAACATAAAGTGTTATAACAGCTTTATGGGAAGTTAGTTATAACGACTTTATGAAAACAAAAGAATGGTTTTATCATTAGTTTTAAAATGGTAACTTGACTTTAAAAGGAGAAGTGTTTTTGTCTAAAAGAAGGCATAGTATTGTCTTAATTTGGTTTAAAAGGAAAGTATGGAAGTTGTTTTGGTTTACTTAAAATGTTAGTCACTCTATTTTTATAATACGCATCGGGTGACCTTTGTAAAAGAAATGAATCTTTTAAAAGAATTTAACGTCGTAATCTTTGGGGTTAAAACACGGACTTTGGCATAAAATGAAAGTACCTTGAGTTGTGTGTAACTTGCCTATGTTTGCGTGTGATAGCCTTGTCGTGCTAGTATTGTATTCTATACCACGCGTCTCTCGATGGGCGGTGATTTGTTATGATCTTACTTGGAGCGTCAGCGTGTGGAGCATTCCACGGTGCACACGTGATTATTATTCCATGGACTAGCTCTCCACGAGGTTTCTTGATTCGGCGGTATCCGGTAGTTGGCTCGTACTTGCCAGAGGTCGTGGTGATTCGGCAGTATCGGTAGTTAGCCCCGTGCTTGCCACTGGCGGCTCGTGGCGCAGGTGGTATCTGGTAGTTGGCTTTCGTACTTGCCCTGGGTCAGCTTCGTGGTATGGTTATGTAGATTTGTTAGTACGACTTTGGTATCTGGTAGTTGGCTTTCGTCTTGCCGGTCGATTGATGATGCGGCTTTGGTATCAGTAGTTAGCCCGTACTTGCCGTCACGGTTTTAAGACCGTGTGTGACACAGTGTTCATGTGTACTCGCGGTGTGGTTATCGTAGGCTGCGTGATGAGGAAGGTGTTCCACGGGCATGATTGATGTTGCGGGCATGAGACCCATAGTTATATTTGAGTGATGACTTTGAGGCGTGAGTCCACGACTTAGCGTATTCGCTTACATATTATGTCTTGTAGTTTGGTTATCATATATGTCTCTGTTTTATATAGACTACTATGATTTCATTTCTTTGTATTTTTAGTTTCACATACTTGGTACTGTTATCGACCTCGCCCGGAAATTTGCGTTAAATCTGCAGTAAGTACATCGGTTGTTGATCCTCGCTCATGGATCACATTCGTATTAGGAAGCTCCGTTTCTCCGAGGCTTATCTTTTGGTATGTTTCCACAGGTTGTAGGTTCTTGTACATTCGGGGTATGGTGAGCCTGTCCGTCATAGTTGTTGTTACACTCTTAAGTGCATGTAATCTTGTTGTGGCGGGGTTGTAAAGGATGTAGCTGTTCAAATTCTGTATATATATGCAAAAGGCAACCGTTTTGGTTGCTTTGTTTTCTTTATCTTGTTTCATATCTGTATGTTTTATTTCCGTTGGTTTTTCTCGATGTTGTATCACTAGGGTGCGGGGTAAGGCACGATCGCGCCCGTGGTGAGTCGTGACAAAAGTGGTATCGAGCGATTAGTCCTCGGAAAGTGTCTGACCGTGTCTAGTAGAGTCTTGATTATCGGTGTGTCGTGCACCACATCTATAATGAGGAGGCTGCTGGATTTTTAGGATTGTTTTCGATTCTTCTCACTCTGAGATCGTGCCTTAGAGTTGTGTTATAAGTTGGACTCCCTACGGCGTATTCTTTTCACGGGTTATGCCTCTACGCAGGCAACGAGCCCGGGAGGCAAGCGGCGTGAGGAGCTGCGAGTAGAAACGAGAGGGTTACGAGCACGCCCGGTCATTATCTGAGCAGTGCTTCATTCGGGGAGTTACTGCGACGCCGCTAGCCCCGAAGAGTTTAGAAGCGTGCGATGGCTACGAGACCACGATACGAGCCTCTAGTCCCGCGGCCAGGAAGCGAGAGGATATGAGTTACAAGGAGATGGCCCGATTACTAGCGGGTTTGTGGCTAGGAATGAGAACGAGCGAAGTCGGAGGTTCCGGTAGTACCAATAGTTCACCTAGATCCGATAGTTGAGATTTGGGACTTCGAGTTGCAGTCCACCGAGTTCCATGGATTGTGAACGGGGAAGATCCTCGGGAGTTTATTCGACGATTGCGTGGATCGTGAAAGTGATCAAGACCTTAGAGGCATTTCTACATCTTGCGCCTCGCATGAGGAGAGAATGTCTAGTATGAGGATACATGTGGGATGACTAAGCCTACCAAGTCGATTCTGGATTCGATGGGTCGCAGAGGAAGGGTGTTAGCGGAGGAGGCCACCCTCGGTATGGCCGTTGTAGTAGGTGTTCTTATGGGAGTGTCATACTACTTAGATAGCTTGTTAGGCTTGCGGCCCGGCGGCCATTTGCGAAATTGTTCAACCGGATGTGGCGCGGATGTTACGACTCACGCCGGGATCGGTGGCTGGTTCATCACCTTACGTAGTTATGCGCCCAAGCGAGGATTTGCTTAGAGCGACAAAGGGAAAGTGAGGCGATGAGTTACTGAGATATCTTCACCGCAGAGACTTGTTTAGTCGTTATGGTAGATACGTGTGAGTGCTATGTTCGGTTAGCATGGTGTAAGTTGTGATTAGAAAACATGGGTAGTTGAAAAGGGTAAGTGCAGGGACGAAAATGGTGAGCCTTAAAATTTGTAACAGATTGGAGACCTTAGATGCAAGGCCATCTTGAGTAAAGGATTATCACGTTTGATCGTTGTCGAGTACATTGTATCGTGGAGTTTAGTCGGTGATAAGTCCATGAGTGGTGTAAAGGAAGTGGATTGTGAGCTTAGAAGACCACCAGGTTCTCATGACTTGAATAGTGAGATTGTTAGGACTAGGAACGAGAGTTTAGTCTGAAGTGGGTCGGGTTGAGGCCGTATTGCGAGTCGACCCGCGGCCGGAATGTGGTGGGTCGGTTTGAGGTGGTCCGCTAGATGATAGGTCACGAGGGTGTTAGGCCCAGTTTAGGTAACCATCGTGCGAGTTTGTGGATGCGTTCGACCGATGTAGTAGGGCGATGGGGTCACCATCTTGCCTTTTAGTCGTGACTATTTACTCGGCGGAGGTTATGCGAGATGTTGTATATCAAGAAGGTTGTAAAGCGCAGGGTTCCTACTTTATTTTATGGCGACGGTGGAGCCCGGTTTATGGCTATTTCTTTTCGAGGTTTTACGAGCGGGGTTAGGAACTTCAGTGAGTCTCGATGTGCATTCACCGGGCGGCGGACGAACAACGCGTTTTATCCGACATTTGAGAGGATAGGTTACGGGCCGGTGTTTTGATTTCAGGGGTAGCTGTGAAGATTATTTGCCTCTTGTTGAGTGAGTATTATACTAGCTACCATTTCAGTATTCGGATGGTGCCTTATGAAGCCTTGTATGGGCGGAAGTGTAGGTTGTCGGTCGATTGGTTCGATGTTGGCAAGGTTCGAGATAGTTGGTCCCTACTTATTTCGTGATGTGGATAAGGTGAAGCTTATCCGTAAGAAGTTATTAGCGGCTCGAGTCAGAGTCGTGTGGATAATCGGCGTCGACACTTGGAGTTCAGGTTGTGATGGGTCTTCAAGGAACCACCGGAAGGGTGTGAGATTTGGAAAGCGAGGAAACTTAGCCGAGGTACTTTGGGCATTTTCAGATCGTTTGTAGAATAGGCGGGTTGCTATAAGTTAGCACCGCCGTCCAGGCCTTAGGAAGCGACGTCCGGTATTCCATGTTGCTATGTTTGGAAGAGTATCGGAGATCCTCCAGTGTTTCAGTTAATGATGACCAAGTTAGAGATAGTAACCCGAGATTTTGGAACCAAGCAATGACGAAATGTGGTAAGTATATTAGGAAGAGTTCGAGTGTACGAAAAGTGCACGAGTAAGGGAAGAAGCGAGCATGTGTTATGAGAATAGAAGTGATCATTTCGTGTGAAGAAAGTATCCTTTGGACCATAGGTGGAGCTAATGGTATTGTTATACGATTTGAGGTGATTCTTCGTTGGCTTGGATGAGAGTTTTTGGCGTATGTGGTATTATGGCCATGTGTGGCATAATTGGTTCGAAAGTATAGTAGTGGAGACTATCTGCGTGGCGTGTGTGTTTGGAGACTTAGAAGGAACATTCGGGACGAATGTTTCTAAGGAAAGAATGTTACACCCCGTAGTTCTAGAGTATGTATATGAGGACGTACGTACGAGAATACGACACAAAAAGTGGAAAGGAAGAAAGAGGTGATTTTTCGACGGAAAAGTTTCCGGATTTTGTGAAGGAAAAATGTTTGTTAATGGGAATTGGATTCCCAGATTTGGTATTTGGACTTTTTCGAATATTTGAGTATTATGAAATTTTATTTCCGAAATTGGTCACGTGGGGCCCAGGAAAATTCTGATTTTGTAGGCCAGCTTTATTTTGGATTTTGGCATTACGGATATTTTGGAAGATGAAATATTTTTGGGCAGTAGGGGCGACACGTGTCACCCCGTGTGGCCATGTTGGCGAATTGGAGAAGAAGGCAGTGGGCGTTTTTAGGTGGACAAGTGGCGTTTTGTGGTGGCCACTTGTCCCATTTGTGGTGAACAAATGGTTGGCCAACTACCCACACACATGTACCCCATCCTCACCTTACATTTGCCTTAATCCTAGCCATTGATTTATCTATAAATACCCCTTTATGCTAGACATAATTTCATCCACACTTAGAGATTTCAAAGTCTTGAAAACTCCCTCTCTTTCCTCTTGTGTGCTCTCGGCCATGGGCTGATTTTGTGAGCAAAACTTGTCCAAAAATTCTTAAAGTTTTAAGTGTTCTTCCTTAGGGTGTTAGGAAGATTGTGTACCAAGTTGGAAAAGATTTCACACAGCCTAAATACACCTTGGCGAAAGTTGGTAGTGTTGTAGCCTAAGTGTTCTTCACTTTTTGGAGTTGGATCTTGAAGAGGAGTTGGTTAGAAACTTCTAAGGGTTGCTTGGGCGGGTTGGAACGTAAGGAATTGGAGCTAAACGTTGCTCAGGATCGACTTATAAACTTGGATAATTTTGGGCTTATCGAGGTAATGATCTTTGTCCCCCTATTGTAATTGGATATTACATGTTGTAGTAATGTATAGTTGAGTATACTATATGTAGAATGAATATGGATAAGAATTGAACTATATTCTGATGAGACTTGTAGTATTATTGTGGAGTAGAATTGTACACGTCAGTTAGGCGTGTAACCCACACCGGGATTGTTGGTTTAGTGCGTGCCTCGTTAGAGAGGAGATTTTTGTGGTTGCGGGGAGGTCTTTGCCGAATTTTCCGTAGAATAAGGAATCTTGTATCTAGAATTATTCTACGAAGAGATCTAGAGGTTGATAGGCGTTTTGTGGCCTTTTTAGGTTGAAGTGCTACGAGTAGCGTATTACTTGAAGGGTGGAAAAGGCGAGCAAGGTTAGAGTACTTTGGAGCGTTTTACTAATTGTCGATAATGTCGTGCGAGGTATGTGAACCTCTTCCTATCCTTTCTAGCATGATATTTGTGAAATATATTTAGTGCGGTAGGCCGCGTGTGTTTAAGGAAGTTGATTTTCCTTTTGTGTCCTTGACTTGATTCCAAAGTTAAGTGACTTGTTATGAAATATTAAGGACTTGGTTTGTGTTAAGCAGTTGTGAAACCGCTTTTATGAGAAATGGGTACTTGGGTTTTAAAAGGAATAATATTATATTGATTTGGAAATGAGAATAAGTATCGAACAAACCAACTGCAGCGTTAATAAAGGAAAATGTATTGACTAATTAATTACTATTAAAACCAATAGAAACCTCCATCTGCATGTAAGCTAAGATAAGACAAAATTGTAATAAATTTACTAGATCATTGTTGATTTAATAAGAAACATAATAAACAACCATTAATATTCATAAATTTCCAAATTAAGTAACTAGATTTATAAAAGAAAAGAGACTTGAGGAATTCAAGAGTTTTGGTTTAAAAAGAAAGACATGATTTTGTCTTAAATTGGTTTAAAACATAAAGTGTTATGACTTTATGGGAAGTTACTTATAACGTCTTTATGAAAACAAAAGAATGTTTTTATAATTATTTTTAAAATTGTAACTTTACTTTAAAAGGAGAATTTTTTTGTTCTAAAAAGAAGGCATGGTATTGTCTTAATTTTGTTTAAAAGGGAAAGTATGGAAGTTGTTTTGGTTTACTTAAAATGTTAGTCACTCTATTTTGATAATACGGCATCAGTGACCTTTGTAAAAGAAATGAATCTTTTAAAAGAATTTAACGTCACGTAGTACTTTGAGTTAAAACACGGACTTTGGCATAAAATGAAAGTACCTTGAGTTGTGTGTAACTTGCCTATGTTTGCGTGTGATAGCCTTGTCGTGCTAGTATTGTATTCTTATACCACCGCGTCTCTCGATGGGGCGGTGATTTGTTATGATCTTACTTGGGCGTCTGGCGGTGTGGAGCATTCCAGTGCGCACGTGATTATTATTCCATGGACTAGCTCTCAGCGAGGTTTCGCGATTCGGCTTGGTATCGGTAGTTGACTCGTACTTGCCGAGGTCGTGGTGATTCGGCAGTATCCGGTAGTTAGCGCCGTACTTGCCCGTTCGGTTTGTGGCGAAGTCTCGTGATTAAACTTGATATCGGTAGTTAGTCTTCGTACTTGCCCCGAGCCATACGTGCGCGCGGTGGTATCGGTAGTTGGCTTCGTCTTGCCCTAAGTCGACTTCGTGGTATGGTTATATAGATTTGTTAGTACGGCTTTGGTATCGGTAGTTGGCTTTCGTACTTGCCCGGTCGATTGATGATGCGGCTTTGGTATCAGTAGTTAGCGCCCGTACTTGCCGTCACGGTTTTAGGACACAGGTGGGACACGGTGTTCATGTGTACTCCTTGTGTGGTTATAGTAGGCTGGCGGTGAGGAAGGTGTTCCACGGGCATGATTGATGTTGCGGGCATGAGACCCATAGTTATATTTGAGTGATGACTTTGAGGCGTGAGTCACGACTTGGCGTATTTGCTTACATATTATATCGTAGTTTTGTTATCATATATGTCTCTGTTTTATATAGACTACTATGATTTCATTTCTGATATTTTGATTTCACATACTTGGTACTGTTATCGACCTCTTGGGGCTGCGTTCTGCCGCGAGTAGAAGTACGTCGGTTGTTGATCCTCGCCATAGGATCACAGTTCACGTATTAGGAAGCTCGTTTCTCGGAGGCTTATCTTTTGGTATGTTTCCACTGAGTTGTAGGTTCTTGTACATTCGGTGTGGCGGGGCCACTGTCCGTCATAGTTGTTATTACACTCTTAGAGTGCATAGTCTTTGTTGTGGCGGGGTTGTAAAGGATGCTGCTCAAATTCTGTATATATATGCAAAAAGGCAACCGTTTTGGTTAGCCTGTTTTCTTTTATCTTGTTTCATATCTGTATGTTTTATTTCCGCTGGTTTTTCTCTGATGTTGTATCACTAGGGTGCCCGGGGTAAGGCACCAGTCGCGGGCCCGTGGTCGGGTCGTGACATATATAGGATGTATACGACTTGTTGAAGAGATAGGGAAGGAGGTAGGGTTGTATATCAATAGTATACCAAAGGTATACAGGGCTTTCAGCAGAGTTGGAGGGCTGGGCAGCTGTATATTTAGTGTATATCAATGGTATACGGTCGGTCGGAGCTGGAAAAGAGGGGAGAGGTCGGCCGAAATTAGGTTTTGGATTGGGAAGGATTGATGGCTTTTGATACCATGTAGAATTGTATTAATCTCCCTTGGAGAGTCTTTCTCATTAATACAAATATATATAGTGTACAATGTGAAACCCTAATACAATAAGGATTATATATCTATCATAATTATATATTACTAAATATTACACAATATATAAAATATATTATAATTATGATAACATGTATGTACACGTTAATACTCCCAATTCACAATTAGGTGTTGCGTTAGATATCAGGGAACCTTTATGAAGTTAAAGCGATAGCTTAACGCTTAATGCAGCTATATTTCTCCCTTATAGAGAATAATGATCTTATTAGGGTAAGACGGTTACTTTTTGATGAATCTAGCTTCATATTAAAGTTGACACACAGTATCACAATTACTGATCCTAATTTGCATGGCTCTGAATTGGTGGGAGCTAGGAGGCGGAAGAATGTTAAAAGAATTTTTTATATATACATATATATATAGTAAATATATTCTAACTTCTTCATGTACTTATAAAAATATATCTGAATCTTCTTAATGAAAATCTTGCGTATACGAATCTTCTTAATGAAAATCTTGCGTATACGAATCTTCTTAATGAAAATCTTGCGTATACGAATCTTGCGTATACGAAACCGCTTGTACTACACAACGTTACAGACCGATACCACAATCTCATCCACTTTCTTGTATCATTTTGATCCTTAATGTAAAAACATTCTTTTTATTTAACTTATAAAAATTCTATGTAAGAGAAAGAAGATGAAAAATAGTAAGAGGAAACCAACACAAAATATATAAGAGAGTATGAGTCTTTCCTCTTAATTCGTTTGTATTATTTTACTTGAAGTTGAAGTTGGCTAATCCCAAAAACTGATCTAAGTGATTCAGAAATTATACAAACAATACATACTTTACCCCCTTTAACTTGAACATAGCCTCTCTTTCACATATTGTTTTATGGGCTTCCAATCACACTTTATGTTGCAAAATTATGTCATTAAAGTGTGTGATTGGAGGTTGTCCGGAGAGAATCTAGCTGAAGAATGACAACCTTTATTCCAGTTTCTAGTTATCCCATTCATCTATCCACACTCATGAAATGTGACATTCTAGTCGAACAAATAGTCAACAGTAACTTTGTACATAATTAAGGCACATAGCGTATGTGTATCACATACAAATTATATCACATACAAATTATCTGCTCAATAATCAAGGAATTCAAACGTCTGATGAGTGAGTCAAGTTGAAGATTGTACACAAGGCACTTAGCATGTTCCATTACATCTAAGTTCTAACCTTGTAAAGTAGTTATATCCAAATCTCACTAAGCTCTAGCTAGTGAGGTACAAGTCCTCCTCTTGAAGCAATGATGCTATATGCCTTTGTTCCCAAAAGAAAGGTAAAAAATAGCATTAGTTTTAATAAATTATTAAAAGCACACTGTTAAATAAAATATTCGTTTGTGTACTTTAAAAACCTAAGTTGTCCATATAGTCAAGCATCTAGCTCTTCCACTCCCCACTACTCAGTATACCTGAGCTTCAACCTCTCAAAGTGTCAAAATGCTGATTTTATCTCATCTACTCTGTGTATTCCTCTTTCTTGTCAGCACAAGTAATTTTTGACTCTTAATCCATGTCCTTAATTGTTTGTATGCACAACATTTTCTTGACTAGCTTTACTTTTTGTCATGTGACTGCAGATGGGACACAACTTATTCTAGTTAACAGTTGCAGAAGAAGCATATGGTCTGGAATTCTTGGCAATACAGGGAAGATGACTCCTAAAGATGGTGGCTTTCACATGAAAAGTGGTGACGAAGTAGTCTTCGATGTGCCTAACAAGTGGGCAGGTAGGATATGGGCCAGGCAGAATTGCCACTTCAAGAAGACTGGCAAAGGCTAATGTAATACAGGAGACTGATGGCCAGTTAAAATGTCGGGGGCTAGGAGGTAAGCCCCCGGCTACTGTTGTGGAAATGACACTAGGCACATCGACTTCGCCCTTGCATTTCTATGATGTGAGCTTAGTCGATGGCTTCAACGTGCGGGTTTCAATGAGACCGGTTGGTGGAGGAATAGGTTGTGGCGTGGCGGAGTGCGATGTTGATTTGAATATATGTTGTCCATCTGCACTAGAAGTAAAGGTTGGTGGAAAAGTGGTAGGGTGCAAGAGTGCTTGCTTGGCTATACAATCAGCCAAGTATTGCTGCACAGGGAAGTTTGCAGATCCCAAAACTTGCAAACCTACTATTTTTGCTCATCTTTTTAAGCCCATTTGCCCCAAGGCTTATAGTTATGCATTTGATAACTATAAGAGTGAGTTTGAGATTCTGTATAAAAGTTTCCTGTACCTTAGCATTGGATGGAGACACAATAGAGGCACTTTATTGCTCCCAAGTAATTCAGTCTTAGCCGAAAATTAAATGAAGGCCACTGAACAGCAATACTAATACCAGTTGAGATTCCATATGTTCTAAGTATACTATAACCAAAAATTACAGCATCATATGAAGATTTCAGTTAAACAGTAAATGTAAAGAAGAAAACATGAAAATGATGACATGATAGAGAGGGAAGATGATAAATTATCCAGAAAAACACTAAGCATCCGACGTAGAAAGTGATGTGTAATATCACTAAGCCAAAGAACCTGGTATTTCCTAAACATGTACATCATGCAGAGGTGTGTCTATTTTCTTCCCCACCAATGGATCCACTAGAGCTAGGTGGGCCTGGGCCTAGCAATAAGGGAGCCTGTTTCTTTTCACTACTTGGCTTCGTATCCTCGTTCCTATTCGGAGCCCAAGCTCTCAGAGGTGGTTCGAAATGCTTACTGACAACATCAGGTGGTAATGCATCCTCTCCAGGGAGAATAACTAGGCCTTTCTCTCTAAGAGAAGAAGGCTCATTGTAGCAGGTATTCCAGAGGGAATCTACAAGCTGCCTCTCTTCTTTAGCAGCACCAAGATCTTCAGGTGACATAGTGGAAATCCCCTTAATTCGGTCCTCAAGTATTTGCTTGAGTTTCTCATTTTCTTCAATTGAGGAGCCATCGACCTGTCCTGACCTGTCTTTGGCAAGCTCAAGAAGTCCTCGTAGGGCACCCTCTCGCACCTCACCATCCTCACAAGAGGCTAGATGCATCAAAACTCGAGGAAATCCTAGCTCAGTCACTACGTTGCAGTCTGAACGATTCTCATGAAGTAAATAATGGATCAAGTTAAGGGCTTTCCTGTAAAAGAACATAAACTATACCTATTAGAAAGAGAATATAGAAGAGGAAGCAACAACTTTATTCATGGTTGATTCAGAAACATCTAGAACATAGTATATCGAAAATAGGACCTTTGAAATCTCACACTCTCAGAACTCAAAGCATCTCTTAAAGCTGCATAACCATTTGCAAGACGAAATGCAGCAATGGCAGGCTTGTTGTGCCTGATTAAAGCTGGAATAAAGGGAAAAAATAAAATGCTAATTGATCAGTGATAGTGGAGAACGGATGGCATGACCACTAGAATTAAAGGACTCAATTAACTAATGAATCATTCATCAAGAGGAAAAGTACCCACATGAGATTGCACCAAGAGCTTTAGTGCGAGCAGTAACATCAGGATCTGAGGTGAAATTTGAGAGAAGAGGTTCTAGGCCATTAGCTTCCATTACCAGTTGTTGGCTCTTAGGATTGTTCTGAACAATTGTACTTACGACTTCTGCGGCTTTGGATCTAATGTTAGCATGGGAGTTCTTTAAGTAACCAAGAAGAGGCACCAATCCACCAATTGAATGCAGATCTGCCAAATTAACAATAAAAGGAGAGAGCATGAGATAGAAACTTCTTATAATGGGCAATAGCACATAATTAACTATTGAAAACTCCAACAGAAAATGACAAGAAAACCGAGTAAAGAGAACAAAATCCCCAAGAAATAGGGACTCCAAGAGTTAATAGTAAGGAGATAGCTATGAGCCAGTAACACTCTATAGAGTATAAACCACTTCCCAGGTCTCTCCGGGTTTCTTCCCTTTTTTCTAGTTTCCACAGCAGTAACTCAGGGAATATCACCTCCTAGGTTCAAGTGGCTCTTGAGAACCGATATAGCTTAGTCATAGGCATTCCAGTTTAACATTATTTCTGTAGAGGACAAAACATTAAACGGGATCCTTTATTTCATGCTCTTTGATACTTTAAGGCTTTCTTCTATAAGTATTCCATTTTATCCAAGGAAGCAGACCAGTTTCCAAGCTCATGAAGAGGCACCAGAGTCAATAACATGTTGAACTGTAGGTCATTTCCATTCGCTTTATGCTCAGGCATACCAAAGCCTCTAAGACCCTTCCGTTTTTCTTTCCTTTTTATTGTCCTTTTCTTGTTTGGGTTGAGTCTCTGTCTGAAGCACCCCCTCTCATAGGACAAATAAAAATATTAAAAGAGAAAAAGGGAGTAGCGATGGTGCACAAGCATCCCGTGTTAGCAGGGTCCGGGCACGATGACATTGAGAATATCTCTCTGAAATTCATATTAGAAGAAAATTGCAACAGCTCATCTAGATTATCACAAATTCACAACTAAGCTTATGACAGGGATCCTTCAAATATCCCATGTTGTGGCGCTTCAAACAAAGGTTGTAGTTTAGTGATGTATAATTACAGACTGCATAGTAGTGCCAGTTTGGTCCATTAAACTTAAAACTTTTTGCTGTTCAACAAGTACTACAGCACAGAGAGGATATTATTTGGACAAAGCAATAACAACCCCTAGGAACGAGGGATAACCAAAAGAAGAAGACCAGGCGCAATATCAAACAGAACTACGGGACTTCAGTTTTTTTTATATGTCATTACATGACGGAGTTTCCTGAAGTAACCTAAATTGTCTGGTTTACATAAGATTGGGTCACTTTAGTTACTCATCGTTCTGGCTATTGTAGAAACAAATATCTTCACTAAAATCTCATACGACGTTACACAAATTTACTGCAGTAATTTATGATCACATACATGTTTGGGATAAATAACCTTGAATTAGAAGGAAGTGAAATAACAGAGCAACATCATTATTACTATTTCGAGGGAGAAAAGACATCACCGGTCTAAGAGGAAACTAAAAGAGAATGAATGGCTTAAACAGACGCCTAGCGCATGCTGGTAAGCAGCATTTCTACAAAAATGCAGGAAGGCCCCTGAGGCCATAATTTACATAACAGAAAAGAGTTAGAGACTCCTTCTAAATGATCACATAATAAGCACCATCCTTGTGTATCAGCAAAGAACCAAAGAAGCTACTCCCTAAATAGGTGATCAGTTGGGACAATCGGATACTTCGACTAGACGACTACGTGATATCTCATTAAATTAAACCTCCCGTATATCAATTAATCAAGTAGGCATCAAACCGAAACTAGTTGTGTCTGTTAGAATTATTCAATACTCATAAATACCAAACCGTCATATGCACAAGTTTCTGTAAGATTAAAATTACACCAAGAACTCACCATTAGCCATGTCAATCGATTCAACGTGTTCTTGTAGTTCATCCAGCATATCTGTGGGGTCATCAGACCAGCAAATAAGACTAAATGAGCAAAGGTCATATAAAATAGGATGGGGCAAAAATTACAAATTAGCCAGAAAACTATGAAACAAAAGCCCCAAAACCAAGTACCTTCGATATCTTGAGAAGTCACCCCGTGTGATTCCAAGACCTGCTCTGGTGTTTGCATAACCAGTGTAATCTCCTTCATTCTCTTTACTACATCAACAGTTTGACATTGCATAGCCTCCATGAACCATTTCCTATCCTCCTCACTGGTAACCCAAACCAATAAACCATTAAACTTCAATTTCCAAACAAAACTTTCACATAAAAGAACAAAGAAAAAAATCGGTGGGCTTCAGTGACACAGCATAGGGTGTGGGCAAAAGAAGACTGCTTGTCAGTGGGAGCTTTATCAAACCTGAAACCTAATTGCACTTCAAGTACTAAAAAACTGTTGTCAAAGGCGCGCTTAAGCCCTGAAGCGAGGCGCAAAACATGTTGAGCGCTTTGCGTCACTTAATGTGCACTTCATTGTCATCATCAAGACTCTAAGACATACTTCTCCTTGTGAATAAGCGTCTAGCACTAAACAATTGATATAGTCATGCTTGTTATGTTAGTCAATATATATATATATATATTTGTATTTTTTCTCCATTTGCACCTTTTTTCATTAAACCCTACGCTTTATTTGCATTTTGTGCGAAGCCCCAACGGACCTTAGAGATTTGTTGCGCTTTTGTTGTTGATAACACTGGAAAAAACAGAAACTTTATTTAATAACTACACCACTACGTCTTAATCTCAAACTAGTTCGGTCTGCTACAGGGTATCCTGTTTATCCATTCCAAGCATAATTAAACCAGTTTTAGCTAATCCTTGACCTACCACAACAATCCCCCTTATCCCAGCATAGAAGTCGCTATTAACAAATATCGAAAAATCCCAAATCAAAGTTGCAATCTTTTTGCTATTAACTCTTCGTTCCTATTAACAAGACTACAACAACAATATACCCAGTATAATACCACAAGTGAATTCTGGGGAGGGTAGATTTTACGCAGACCTTACCTCTCAAGCTGTTTCCGATAGACCCTCAACTCAAGATAAAGTAAAAAGGGGTTACCTCAAATTGCGAGGAGGAGGATTAGTACCATCAGCGTGAGAAAGACTCCACTTCAATAAACCATCCCAATTAGGTCCTTCCTTTGCCATTGTTCTTGAAGTTCTGTTCTTGTTTAAAATCAAAATTTATAGAGTAGTAAAGAATAGTGACTTTGGAAAACAAGGGTATATATATAGAAAGAGAGATGGCTGATGATATGCTATTCCTTGTTGGAACATAAAACTAAAACTTATCTGATCTATCTACCTACACAAGTTGATGGGTTGGACTTCTTTTCTAATGGATCTAAGAAACACGAAATAAGGCCCTATGAAGGCTTGACAGGTATAATCTGCTTCTATTTTCTTCGCGGATTTTACTGGCCTTTTGGACAAGCAGATAGCACATGACCAAAAGTTTTTAGACCCATGAGCTAAGGCACCACCCTTCTTTCCGACCCACCAAGCAAGGGCACGTTGCGCGGTAGTAGCCAGAAGAATTTGTTGTAATCATAAGATTGTGTGGCTGGTCTTTATTTTTTTGTCCCTCAATTCGCTGGTTTTTTATTTTTGTCTCTTCATCTCATTTAATAAATTTTTTATTCACGGATCTACTAAGTCAAACATTCTGAATTTGAATCCAAATGGAGACCAAAAAATCACAATTTTGCCTCTTTATGTAGTCTTTAATTTACCCTTCATTAGTTTAAGCTGCAACGAAATATCCCTTACCCAAAATTTACATAATTTTTTTGCGCGGTATAAATTTACATCATAATAATTTTCTATGCTTTTAACGACATAAATTGCTAATACTTATAGCAACTTATGTCAGTAAAGGCATAGCATATTTCATAGCAACACGTATACACACTAGATAACTTATCCATAGAGTAATGTATTTTATAGCAACACAAATGAAGAAAATCGAACTTATGTCGAGCGGGACATAACTTGCGGGATGTTACACAACTTATGTCGAGAAAGGTATAATGAATTTCATAGCCAACCCGACATAAGTAAGTTATGCCGAATGGGACATAACTTGTGGTATATTATGATGCGAAAATATAAACTTATGTCGAGCGAAAAATGAATATTTCCGTCCACAAATTTTCATTAAATGAGCATCAAGGACAAAAATTTAAAAACTATATATATGAGGGGAAAACTAAAGACGGGTGCCTTTGAAGGGAAACCTGCACAAAAACTTCTAATTTTTTCCCTTCAAATATGATGGTCTTTAATTTTTTCTCTTAACAATCAAATTTATGTCTGGTTCTTTAAAGGAATGGATCATAAATTATAAAATATTATGATATAAAAATATAAATCGATGTTCCGAGGGTTAAAAGTTAAAAACCAGCACAAAATAGGGATAAGTGCCAATGACCCGATGAGTTCCACTTTAGGGAGGCTATTAAACTCTCTGTAAGCCCACTAATCTATTTGAGCCTAAATAGATCATTACACGAAGTAGCTTTTTAAATTGGGTAACCGCTTCTCCCCATCTTCCCTATTCCACGCCACTTCATTTCCTTCCATGTGTTCTCTATCCCTTCTTCCAAATGAGAATGCTTGATTGCTTGTGAGAAGAGTCTCTAGCCTCGTTGAAGCTCCTTTCTCGTTGGGCGGTGATGATGAAAGTATGTATGTTCTAGAGACAATTATTATTAGGGATAAGTGTACTTAAACACATTTGTATTATTAATAAGATTAATATATTTATGGCATTTGTAATTATTGAATTATTATTTGACTGTTTATAATTATTCATTAATGTGCATCCATTGAGCTTACATTGTCATTAATAGAGTGAGATATTGATGATAGAGCGTAACTCTCAAAATAGCCTTGACTAATGATCATCGAGAATGAGATATTGATGATATGCTATAATTAAGTCGACAAGTGGTTTGCATCACATTCTTGGAGAACGTAGTATGTCTCCATGTTACGAGTAATGGTTACTAGTGATGGACACATGAATACTTTTGATAAGTATCGGTATAACCTGCTGATAACTATTTGTTATACATGTCTAGAGTGTTATCAATGTGTGGGAGATAAAGATTTTTTGACTTGAGGTCAATACACACCTTGTTTACAGAGTAATATACTTTGACCATGTCCTAAGCTTAAACTCCTAATAGGATAAGATACGGCTTGTGTTGGGTGCATTATGATGTAAACTAAGGTGGTAATTGGGCCAATAGTAGGATTCATTCCTCGATTGGATATTCGAGAGAACACTCAACTTCTCAGTGATATTAGGTCGACCAAATCATTGGTCAATGCAAGAGACATATTTAGAATATGGTCTAGTTGTCGACTAATATAGATGAGATAAATTGATCAAACAATTTGGATCGACACATGACAAATCCTAAGCTTGATCGAGTGTGTCACGAATGAAGGAATTTATTATCTTACTTACAGGTTATGTTTGTTGGATTCATGTAAACGCACTTCACATATTGAGTTCGCGTACGTCGCAGTCTAGGAGTTCTGTATGGACCTTAATTGGATTAGTGTCAATATATGAAGGCCTATATTGTCACACTATGTTGATTGTCTCCTTCGATCTAAGGGTGTATTGAAAAATATTAAATATTCGATTTGGAATCGAGATATTTAAATTGATAATAACTATGGGATAATTTCTATTTGATGGAAATTATTTAATTAAATCAAAATTGAATTTTGGATTTAATTAAACGTGTTGAATATATATTAACGCAGAAGTAAGTATGGCGACTTGGCGCCAAAGGCCGTGCCCACCTCGGTTTTTGGACCAAGCTTAGAGCCCAACCCTAATTCGATTTTGACCTAAAATTAACTATATATATATATATACACATCACTAACCTCATTGATATTGGACTAATGATTCTATTAAACAATTCTAGACTTAGAGTTTAGAATAAAACTTTTTCAAACCTCTGCCAAGATTTTCTGGCTTTTTTAACAGAGGAATACACTTTCTCAAACATTTCGCGTGTTCGCCCTTAGTAAAGATTCCAGATTATATAACATGTAAGTGTTCTTGTGTAAGTTTTACTTTACAAATTTCTATTATCGTACTTATATATATTTTGAACCCAACAAAAACCCTACCGATGGAGCCTACACGAGTTTAATATAACTATATAAGTCATCAGAATCACTAAACGAATAATTTTGAGTGATTGTCACTAATGACTCACTAACGGAGAAAGAAGATTGTCACTACTGGAGAGAAGACTTTATTTTTAGCTATGTTCGTCTATGAGTCTTCAATCAGTGTTTATTAATTCATTAGTAGTGTATAATAGTTGTATAATTGTGTATAATCAGTGCGTACTTTGACTATACGTTTAATACACACATATTATATAGAGGCAAGATGACGTCAAATATTAAAGTAGATACAGTGGATATTATATAGGTGTACATAATAGGTATACAGTATACACTATCTATATATGTTGTATCTATCGTGTATTAATAGGATATACATTATATATGCACAATTTGTATACTTTATACATTAGTACTAATGCAATATACACCAAATCCATATGGTGTATTTTTACTGTATAATGTTTATAGTGTATATATACCTTATATTTATGCCCATTCTAGGCTAGGCATAAATCCACAATAAGAAGTTATTTATTTTCTTTCTCATAAACACACTCTTGATAAAGTGGATTTATATTACTATTATTTTTATACTAAATTGCTTACAAAAACTTATGCTTAAAATCTCTGTTTCATTTTCAAGGAGCACAAAGTCATTTGACCCTGTCGATATAGCAATCTGTTGGAGCTGCATGTGAACTTTCATGGAATTTTAATCGTATTATAGTTCATCTCTGGGAACTAAATATTTTTTTTGCTATCTGGATGTTCACTTGATTTATATAATCTTTTGAGCAACTTGTGGGAATTAGCTGAGGCTAACTATTGTGGCGAATGAAAGAAATAATCTCTTGATTATTTTTATTAATGAAATGAGTATATATACTGTAAGATGATATTAATCTCTTTTGGGGAGTCTTTCATTAATATCAAAGTATATATAAAGTACAATGTTCATCCTTTATACAATAGGAATCCTAAATCTATACAAAAGAGGAATCCTAGTCTTACCATAATTATATTTACACAATATATGAAAATATTCTATTTATGGGTAGGAATACAATTGTTTCTATAATATACATGTTTACACACTCCCTCAGTCGGAGCGGGAGGATGTCGGACGCTGAGACTGGATCTGAAGTCAAGAAATAACTGTCTGGGAAGTCCTTTGGTAAATATATCTGCATACTGATAGGATGATGGAACATGTAACACTCTGACATGGCCTAGTGCAACTTTCTCACGAACAAAGTGTAGGTCTATCTCAATGTGCTTGGTTCACTGATGTTGAACCGGATTATGAGACAAATAGATGGCAGAGATGTTATCACAGTACACAATAGATGTCTGACGCAAAGGACACTGAAGTTCTAACAGTAAATTCTGAGCCAACAAATCTCAACTACTACATTTGCAACGCCTCTGTACTCAGCCTCGACACTGGAGCGAGATAGGGTAGCCTGTCGCTTGGCAGACCAAGAAATCAGATTATCCCCTAAAAAAACACAAAACCTATACCTGTTTGGAGCAGAGGGGTATAGGTGCAAACCATAATCAAGAGTGCCCTTAATGTATCGAATGATACGCTTAAGAGCAGTGAAATGAGACTCCCTGGGGGCATGCATGAATAAGCACACCTGCTGAACAACATAAGCTATGTCTGGTCTGGTGAAGGTGAGATACTGAAGTGCACCTGCAAGGCTCCTATACAGAGTAGGATCAGAGACTGGAGCACCATCCATGACACTGAACTTAGATTTAGAATCAACTGGAGTAGGCACCTCTTTGCAGTTTGCCATTTAGCCTTGTACACAATCTTTTCTGCATACTTACGCTGACACAAGAACATATGATTGGCAGACCTGGTCACTGATATACCCAAAAAATAACTTAGCTTCCCCAAATCAGTCATTGCAAATTCGGACTTAAGCAAGACAATAATCTCATTTTTCAATCCATCGGAGGAGGCAGTAAGAACAATATCATCCACGTAAAGTAATAAATAAGCAGTGCGACTACCTCGATGAAAAATGAAAAGTGATGTATCACTCTTACTGCATACAAACTCAATCTGCAAGATATACCTGACAAAGCGATCGTACCACGCACGGGGGACTGTTTCAGGCCATATAGTGACTTATGGAGACGACACATATAGTAAGGAACTGTTGGATGAGTGAATCCTGACGGTTGATGCATGTAGAATGTCTCTCTCGGATCCCCATGTAAGAATGCATTCTTCACATCAAGCTGATGGATCGACCAGTGTTTGCCCATGGCAATACTCAAAACTGTGTGGATGGTAGCCGGTTTGACAACCGGGATGAAGGTCTCACCATAATCAATGCCCTCCTGCTGATTTGTGCCATTAACCACAAGTTTTGTCTTATACCTCTCAAGATCTCCACTGTCTCTGAATTTGTGACGAAATAGCCACAGACAATGAATCACATTCACCCCCTCAGGTCTAGGTACAAGATCTCCACTGTCTCTGAATGGGCAAAATATCGATAATTAGTCCGAAACACATCGAAAATCAGCCCAACAAAACCAGAAACAGCAAAATAGTAGCCAACAACATCGCCGAAAATATCGGTCCGACACAGCCGGAAAACAGCAAAAATTCACCAGAAATAGAATAAAACAGCAACATAGTTCGCCGGGATTTTCAATGTCGCCGGAGTTCTAAGAAAAACTCCGGCTAGACCCCTTAAAATCATACAAACTCGAACCAACAAAACTGAAAGCAGCCAACGATACAAAAATAAAGCCGAATATGGTCGCCGGAATCTTTAAAACTCCGGCGAGATAAAGCAAAAATCAGCAAATCGATATCGATAACGATCGCAATAAATCGAAAATAAAGACGAACCAAGACCAAAAAGTCAGTCCAACAAATATAACAACAAAGTTAAAGAATAAACAATAGCTTCGCCGGAGTTTTACTCCGGCCAGATTCAAGCAAAATAGGATGGCGGGATCGTCGAGACAGTGACGGAGTGGTCCAGTGGTCGATGGTAGGACAGTGGTGTTGGGTTGGGGTTCGATGGTGGTTCGGGTGTTGGGTTGGGGTCGCCGGAGATGGGTGTTCGACGGTGTAGGTTCGAACTGTGGTGGTGGTCGACGGGTTCGCTGGCGAACAGTGGGTGTGTATGGTGTGTGTGCGTGTGTGCTGTGTATGGAGGGAATAAGGGAAAGTGGGGGTGTGGGGAGTGGAGAAGATGAAGTGGTCTTGAAAATAATAAAATGAGAGAAGGGAGTGTATGTTGCGGCTGAGGGGTTTAAAGGGGTAGGGGTGTGCGGCTGAGGTCTGTTTAAAGGGGGTTCGCCGAAGCTTGGAGCTCCGGCGAAGGACGGCGGCGACGGGAACAATGGGAGAGGGGGAGGCTCTTTTGATGTTGAAGTGAAAAATGGGCTGATGCCCTTTAATGTTCTGGTGATGTTACGTAGGCTTCCTCCTCCCATTTTTCTTTAATAAAGGGGGGAGTAATGTTTATTATATAGGGGTATTTAGGTTTAGGGTTTGGGTTTGGTTTTGAGGGGAAAAGATGAAAAGTGATATTTGATTTTAGGGGGGAAAATAAAAGAGAGTGTTTGGATGAAATTAAAAAATGGTGTTGGATTGGACTGATTCAAATTGTGTCTTGGACTGAAATGGTTTGACAAAAATGCAAAATGGATTAATTGTTTAAAAGCAAAGATTATTTTAAAAGATGCGAAATTATAAAAATGCAAATGTCGATGCAATAATAATAAAATGCAATATTTAAGAAATGTTTAATGCCTAATTAAAAGTAAAAATGCGGTGTCAATTAATTATTTAAAGAGATGCAAACATTATTAAAATAAACGACGGTGTAATAATAATAGAAACATAATATTAACAAAGACATAATACTTAATTTAAAAATAAAAAGATGCAATGCCATTTTGTGAAGAAATAAACATAGAATATTATGTAAAAAATGCAAAAAATGATGATTAAAATGCGGTGTCCTAAAACACATAAAATTGCAATAAATATACGAAAAACGGGTCAAAATTGACTGTCAACAATTATGATGGAGAATTAGGGCTTCCATGATCATCAACTATCCACTCTATTCAATCTTTAATACAATTAGACTAACTTCTTCTTCTACATTAAGATAGCAGGTTAACTAGACCGTTTTATACTCTTGTTAAGGTAATATAAACACTCAACCCCCATGGAAAACCCTTCTATCTTTCGATGACAAGATTGACTACAAAGGAGGATTAAGAGTAATAACCTATTAAGCTACACAAGTATCGGAGTACTTTCGTTCACGATTTAAACCTATGTTTATTCAACTATAGCATATTCACATTCTCCCCTTTCGGATTTCGATTAGAACTCATATAAGTGATGATAACTAGTGATCAATTAATTATCAAGCAATCAAAACAATTATTGAATAAATCTTTAACAGGTGAAGAAGAAATTCAACTAAAGTGTTAATTCATGAATAAGAGTTTCAAGAGAATCACAAGAAAATCCCTAACAAAGTAATTAGCTCCTAGTCATAGTCACGCTAAGAACTAATATAATCTCCATACATGAACTGAAATAAACAAAAGAAAAGAAAGAAAAGAAAAATACTCAAGAACAAGTCTCCAAGCCTTCTAGCATCCAAGGGTTGTGTTGTGGGATATTTACAAGATGAAATTTGGTAGAATGATGGATGGAGAATGAAATGAATTCTTCTAATGATGTAGAGACTATTTATAGCCCAAGAATCCTTTAGGTAAAGGGTTAGGGATTATGTAGGTAGGAAAGTTATCGAATTCTTTAGGTAAAGGGTTAAAGATTATGTAGGTAGGAAAAGTTATCCCTTTTGGACCCTGAAAACATGACAAATTCGACTGAAACTCGAAATACCAAGTCAGCGCCGTAGCCTGCGATGGCGCCACAGCGCTGAGGCGTTTTTAGGCGATTCTTGACCGTCGTCGATTTTCATCCTTGTCGATCTTGTCTATACTTCCCGAGACTTCTTAGAATTCATTTATTGGCCCCTTTTAGTGTGCAATTCCATCTCAATTAAGCTCAATTCCTCATCTTTTTGCCATTTCTCCATTTCTGACCGCTGTGACACAAAATGAAGAAAAACGACCATAATACTATACTAAACATCAACAAAATGAGTAAAATACTAACTAAAAATGACTCAAAATGTGTATATAAAATACACCGATCACACCGGTAATTCATTCGCCATGGAAGCCATCGTAATGTATGTATCATCATCAGTACCTTTATTCGGCATACGACACACTACAAACCACTTTGAATCACTTGAATCAGATACGTAAAAGACTTGTGTTACATGTGAAGTCAGAATGAACGGTTCTGACTTATGGCCTAATCGTTTGAGATTTACAAATGTGCATCCAAGTTCATCATTTAATAGAACACCACCAACATTCTCTACCCAATCACACTTGAACACTGCAACTCTAAACATATTGTAATTGATATCCCGAATCTCATTAATAACTCCATAAAATCTCATGTAATGTGTTTTTGGATTTTGATCCTTCGAACTCGCAACTTGCATGGTTGAAGCAACAATAGTTACACCACTATTTTAAGTCATTCGACTTGCGTCTTGCTCACATGTCTGGAAATGATATCCATTAACATCATATCCAGAATGTTTGTAACCAATTGGAGAAGGACCATGAGATAACCAACGCAATATTTCTGAAACTTCAATGCCATCGCGTATTAATTCATATACCTAAGAAAGTAAATTGTAATCAACAACATTCTGACTAAAATAAAAAAGTATAACCTTGTAACTATTTGATTATGATATATTCTGAACCTTATTCTTGAGCTAAGCAGCAAATTTTTTATTGTGTTCAGTCTTACACCACCTCTCGGATCTCTTTGAATATTTTAATCTTATGCACTCCAAATGCTCACTTCCACATTAAATAAACAAACGAATTTTCACATTACTTTAATATTCAAAATAGCAAGTAATAATACATCTATTTTAATTAAGAAAACAATTCTAACCTAATTAACGGTTGGATTTCAGCTGTATTTGGGCTTGGAATAGTAACTATGAATTCGGTTGGAATATATTGAATCTACCCGTAGATTTTTCAATTAATCTACTTTGCATGTGTCCATCCGGTACACCCACAGTTTTCATATCTGACATGTACTTGGAGCAAAATTATGTGCCTTCCTCCACAATGTAACTCTCAGCAATACAACCTTCCGGACAATTACGATTTCTAACGTAACTCTTCAAGGTTTTCATATTTCTCTCAAAGGAATACATCCAATGAAGAAAAACAGGTCCACATTGTCTCAACTCACTCACCAAGTATATAGTTAGATGAACCATTATATCGAAGAAAGATGGAGGAAAACATTTTTCTAACAAGCACAAAGTTACTACAAGATCCTTTTGTAATTGATCCAATGTTGTGACATCAACAATTTTTGCACATAAAGCATTAAAAAAATGACATAACCTCATGACCACTTTTTTAACATGCTTATTCTTCGAACTCCTTATTGCAATCGGCAAGAGTTGTTGCATTAATACATGACAGTCGTGGGACTTCAGTCCTTAAAGTTTCATTTGCTTCATACAAACTAGGCTCCTAATGTTGGAAGAATATCCTTTTGGAACTTTAACACTTTTAAACATCTACAAAAAGTCATTTTCTCTTCCTTTGTCAATGTGTAAGATGCTGGAGGAAGCCAAGTCTTATTTTTTGCCTTTATTCGTGGTGCTAACTTCCCTCTAATTTTCAAATCAACAAGGTCCATCCTCAACTTCAAGCCATCTTTAGACTTATCCGGAATATGACTTAAAGTCCCATACAAACTCTCACACACATTCTTTTCAATGTGCATAACATCTAATTGGTGTCTCACAAGTAAGTGTTTCCAATACTCTAAATTGTAGAATATTGATTTCTTCTTCCACCATGATCTATCATATGAATCATTCTCATATTTTCGGTTTTTCTTAGTTTTTTCCACATGTATTGTCAATACATTCAACTAAGTATATCTACAGTATCTTCATCATTGTAATCCATGTAGTTAGACTCAAACTGGTCACCTAATCTAGAGTCTATGCTTCTACACTTTTCCCCGTGCCAAAACTAGATTTTATATTCACTATCTATCCCATTAAAGAACAAATGTTCAGATACAATTTTTACGGGGCGAAAAGACAAATTTCCACATTGATTGCAAGGACACCTAATCACACTACTGTCTACAATATTGGCTATCGCAAATTGCAAAAAATTCTTAACCCCTTTATCATATTCATGTGATAATCGACAATATGTCATCCAGGACTTATCCATCAATGAAGGGTAATAAGAACAACACCTGAGACACAACAAAAGACATGCACACATATCATTCAACCACCTTAAAAGTACAAAATTAACCAACAAAAAAATAAGATCTATTATAATGTGAAAATATAAATTTATGTGCGGCGAAAAAATTATTTGTTAGAGAGATAAAAATTAAACACCAACACAAAATAAGGGCTCAAGTGCCAGCGACCCTTGGTCTTTCCATTTCAACTAATCGTCATTTCGAGACAAATTCTCAGTTTAGGCATGAAAGCTATTTTAAATGTGTTTTAAAAAACTTTAGTCGTTTGGTTGGAAAAAAACAGTTGGAAATGTTTCTAAAAAAGAAAACAACATTTTGAAAACAAACGCACTGAACAAGAATATGGCACAAAACAGTTTCGAACCCCAAATTAATCGAGTAAATCCCAACCATACATACATTACGAATCAGTTGTTAAACACAAGAATTTTTTAAACCACTAAATGAATAATGAATAGAATTTTTATAATACACACACAACTATAAACACAAGAAAAATAACAGAGCCAAATAAGGGGAAGATTACCGACCTTTCTATGGTGCGGCGAACTGAGGTAAGGTCCTTTGAATAAAAAAAATGGACTTTGAATCAATGCTAGGGTTCCCTTTGGGCGAGATTTTGCTTCAGATTTTGAAATAAGTCAAAATAAAATTTGTTAAAAAATCTTCACGTTTTGGGATAGCAAGCTTCACGCTTTAAGACAAAGGATTAAAAAACTCTTTTTTGTGTTAAGGATTTGTGGAAGGATTTCTGGCGAACTGATTTTGTGGAAGCTTCATGCTAGGGTTCACGTTTTTTTGTGGAGAAGGGCATGAACTGATCGATCGATTTTGTGGAAGGATTTAGGAATATTGGGTTTATAAGTAAAATGGGTCGGGTTTAGAGAATTTTAAAAAAAGAAAATTAAATTCGTATTTTAAAAACCGTCACAAAAACATGTGATGGTTGAAATAACCGTCACATCGTTGTCACAAAGCTGTGACGGTTAAAAAAACCGTCGCATACCTGTCACAAAGGCCATTGACCAGAAAGTCAATGCTAAAACCGTCATAACGTGTGACGGTTTTTAAAACCGTCACACCCGAACTGTCACGGTAGGTCCTTTCTTTTTGTAGTGCTTTCACTTGTGTCAGCAGTCTTGCATGATAACATCATGGTATATACCATACTGAAATGGTGTCATAAAGGATTGCATATAACATAATAATGTCACGAAAGACTTCTTCAGTCATTCAAATAGAGTCCTTCATGATACCATCATGATATATAAATCTACGCATATAGTATCATAGGAGACTACTTCATTCCTTCAATGACATTCATCAATCCTCCATGATACCATCAAGGTATAAAAATATACTGAGATGGTATCATGTAGGACTTCATGAGTCCTTCACCCGTGTCAGCACTCTTACATGATACCATTATGGTATATAGCAATTGAGTGCTTTTTATATATCACGTAAAATAATTAAAAAGAATAGAGCCATATTTTAAGTATAGGTTCTATTTTCATTTGAAAAATAGAAAAAAATCATAAAATATATTTTCAATTTAGTTTAAATTTAATAAATAAGCTAGTGACTTTAGTAATTTTTTAATTACTTCTTATTATAGTTTAATTGTTTAGTTATCATATTTTTTTATTAGTTTAAAAATAGTTAGCTAATATTGTTATCTTTTATATTTTTCTTTAAAAAGGAGAAAAGACAAAAGTAGAGAAAGGAACCAAAAGAAAGAAAGAAAGAAGATAAAATAAAAGAAAAGTAAATCAAGAGAAAAAAAAAGGGAATAAAAAAAGGGAATATAAAGAGGGAATTTTTTTAAAAAAAAAAAAGGAAAAGGGACAAAGTAGATGACACAAAAGGACAAAATAGCTGACGCAAAAGGACAAAGTAGCTGGCAGAAGTGGATATTTTGAATTGATGGATATTTCAGGTAAATATTTAATGGGAGGGGGGTTGCCTAAATGGGGCCGTTGGTGTACTTTTCCTTTTTTATTTTATTTAATATGTTATATATAATCGTTAGAAGGAAAAATAATTTTTTTATTAGGTACTAAAAATTGTAAAAGAATAAATAAAGCAATTAAAAATTAGTAAGAATTCAAGGGGTCGAGTTTTGACCCGCTTTTAGCCCAGATGACCTATTTATTAACCCAATCCATTTTTATACGCCCAAATTCAGCCTAACCCGTCCATTTGACACCTCACGTAGAATTGTATTAATCTCACTTAGAGAGTTTTTCCCATTAATACAAATATATATATATATTGTACAATGTGGAGCCCTAATATAATAAGGATCATATATCTACCATAATTATACATCACTAAATATTATACAATATATGAAATATATTATAATTATGGTAATGGGTATGTACACGTTAATACACACCCTCAGTCGTAGCGGGAGGAGACCGGATGCTAAGACTGGACCTGAAGTCGAGGAAAAACAGTCTAAGAAGACCTTTCGTGAATATATCTGCATACTAATATGAAGAAGACACATGTAACACCTTAACATGACTAAGATCAACATTCTCACGAAAAAAGTGTATATTCATCTCAATGTGCTTGGTTCGCTGATACAGAACCGGGTTATGAGATAAATATATGACGGATATATTATCACAGTAAACCAAAGACACCTTACACAAGGGACATTGTAGCTCCAAAAGAAGGTTTTGAAGCCAACAGATCTCAACAATAACATTATCAGCGCCTCTGTACTCTGATTTTGCACTCGAACGGGATAGGGTGGCCTGATTCTTGGCAGACCAGAAAATGAGATATCCCCTAAGAATACACAGTAGCCGGAGGTGGAACGTCGTGTGTTCGGACAGCCTGCCCAATCAGCATCTGTGTATGATAACAATCTAGTTGATGCTGAGGGGTATAGATGCAATCCATAATCAAGTGTGCCCTTAACATATCGAATGATACACTTGAGGCGATAAAATGAACTCACTGGGACATGCATGAATAAGCACACCTGCTGAACAACATAAAAAATTTCATGTCTGGTGAAAGTAAGATATTGTAGTGCACCTACAAGACTCCTGTAAAGGATAGGATCAGACATTGGGTCACCATCAACGACACTAAGCTTTAATTTTGAGTCAATCCCAGTGGACATTATCTTGTATTTTGCCATTTTAGCCCTATATATTATTTCCTCTGCATACTTGCGTTGACATAAAAATATAGTATATGCAGATCTAGTCACTGATATCTCTGAAAAATAGCTCAACGTTCCCAAGTCAGTCATGACAAAATTAGTTTTAAGTAATGCAATGTTTTCATTTTTCAACGCATCAGATGAGGCAGTAAGCACAATGTCATCCACATATAATAATAAATAAGAAATGATACTACCTTTTGCAAAATGAATAGAGAATTATCACACTTGCTAGGTACAAAGTCAATCCGCATGATGTACTATGCAAAATGATCATACCATGCTCTAGGGGCCAGTTTTAAACCATAAAATGACTTACGAAGATGACATACAAAATGAGAGACTGTTGGATGGAAAAAACCAGGCGGATGGTGTATGTAAGTTTATTTTAAGTCCTCATGTAAAAAAGTATTCTTCACATCAAGATGATGAATTGGCCAATGCTTACCCATATCAATGCTCAGAACTGTGCGACTAGTAGTTGATTTAACAACCGGACTGAATGTCTCGCCACAATCAATATCCTCCTACTGATTTGTACCATTAGCCACAAGTCTGGCCTTATATCGCTCTAAGTCATCACTGTCTCTGAATTTGTGACGTAATAGCCACATACAATGTATCACATTCACCCCATCCGATCTAGGAACCAATTCCAAAGTGTGTTCTTTTGTTAAAGCATTAAATTACTCACACATGACCGCATTCTAATTTGGATCTAGTTTGGCTTAGTTTGGATTTTTGGGCATTGGGAATATAGTTTGAGTGGATAGGTTGAATTGAACTTTGGGTTTGAAAATTCCGTATTTGACACGGATTTCCATACGGTGTGTAGGAGCAGGGGCAGGGGTAGGTTGGATATTTTGGTGTGAGTTAGAGTCGGGTCACTAGTGTCAGGGACGGTGTCAGGCTGTTTGTGGGTTTGGTTGACAGAGTAGTGTAGTGTGTTGGTTTTTTCTGATAAAGACATCAGGGTGGGTGAAGGCAACGATCTGGGCAGATCAAAGTGGGTTTGGTTCCGGAATCGATTATTGTGGTAGGTAGGGACTGAAGTGACGATGTGGTTGAGTTGTTCTGGGTATCAGTACTAGGATGGGTTTCAGGTACTGGTGTAGTGGCGGGGTTGGTGGCGACCGGTGACTGAGACATAATGGGCATCGATTGGGCTTGTCGGTGGGTGTCAAAGATGCTTACCAGACGTAACAGGGAGACAGTGAGCTGACTATTAGTGGTGGTGGTGGGTGTCAGTGACCAGAGTCGAGCATAGACCTGACACATGTGGCGATGTCTTGGCCGCCGGTGATGGCGAGCAAGCGACGGCACGCAGGAGGAAAATTGGATGCTGGAGGTGGTGGGCAGGGGCGATGAGGAGACTAGGTGGACTCGGTGGTGGAATTTGGTGCGACAGTTGCCGCCGGAAAAATGGCAGCATGTCGGAATACTTATCGGACAAGCGGTGATGAGTCTAAATCTTCGAGGAATTGGTAATCAGTGACTTGAAATTTTTAATGTTGTCAAATGGAAAAACACACTCAACAAAGATGACATGGCGAAAAATTATGATTTTGTCGGTGGAGAGCCCATAGCACAAGTACCCCTATGGTTTGACGGAAAATCTAGAAAGGCGCACGGAGTAAATCGGGGTACTAATTTATGAGGGGCCGTGGATGTCATATTTGGGTAACACAAACAACCGAAAATTCTAAGATGGTCATAGGTAGGGATCCGATGGTAGAAAATTTCGATGGGTGTCCTATTTGAATCGCACGGGTAGGTAAAATGGTAAGAATGTTTTCTGTCATTTTTAATGCATATACCAAAATTTAGAGGGGAGAGACGTATGAAAAATGAGGGTACATATCATATTATTAACGCTACGGAGAATTTTTTCAGCTTTACAATTTTAAGGGGAGGGGTGGGGCACAAAAAAATGAAAAATTATGCCATTAGCCTCACAAAATTAATAAAACAGAGAATTATTGAACTCACGATCATTATCACATTGAAACGTTTTTATGTCTTTTTCAAATTGCGTTTTAACTAGTGTACGATACTAAACAAGTTTGGAGATCACTTGAGATTTGAGTTTGAGTGGATAGACCCCAAGAAAGTGTGAGAAATCATCCAAAAATACCAGATAATATTTGTGGCCTAAGTTGCTAGTTATGAGAGATGTCCATAAATCAACGTGAATAATATCAAATAGAGAGAAAGTAGTACTCAATGAAATCGTAAATAGCAGTCTAACGGGTTTCCCTAACTGACAAGAGGAGCAACTATGAGACAAGTTCCCTTTGTTACATTGGATTAAAATTCGGTTTCTAAAAGAATAAAAAAGTGAGAACCCGGATGATCAAGTCTACTATGCCACGTTGAGGGATATATAGTTGTTAAAATGGTGGGAGGAGTGACACTAGCAGCGAATGTGGGTAGGAAAGGATATAGGTCCACTCACTATTGATCTCGTAAGGAGTTTTCCGATACGGAGGTCCCTTACAGAAAATCCAAACGGGTCAAAATTAATTGAGACAAAATTATCGGTGGTAAATTTTCTAACGAAGATTAGATTTTTGATGATATTTGAGGCATTAAAGATGTTTTTAAGAGAGAAGTGGGGATGCAGTGGTGGGGTAAGAGTGACCAAATTCTTGAATTGGAATGTGATGGTCATTACTGACCATAATAGATTGTAGATATTGTAACTTACATAGTTGAGGAAGATTGCCAGAATTACTGGTAAGATGAGATGTGCCGCCCGTATCCATATACCACGCATTATCGGGCTGTTGGCGGGTCAAAGTGCCAAAAACCTAGCCCAAACTGGATTGTGGATGGCCTAGAGATGAGAAGTGGGCCTGATTTCTATGGGCCATCGGATGTGGTCCTAGACTGTTGGGCCATTGCTGGGTTGGGGGTTGTGGGACAAATGGTCGTGGCCTAGCATTTGGTCTGGGGCGAGCTGGGCACGGATGTTGGGATGCGACGCAGGTGAGTCCGTGGCCCACAGATCTTTGGGCTCAAGCTGGAAGCCTAGTTCGACTCGACCGCCACTATCAGGCTTCCGTCCCGCCATGTTCGTGGTGGTTTCCGACCATGATGACTGTCGGAGATCGGGTAGGAGAGAAAAAAATAAGGGGGAGTTTTGGGACGTAAACTACACGTATATGAGGCAGAAAATAGTTGTATACGGGGTGTATAATGACGTAGGGAGGTGGTATGAATAGTATATAATGGCAGGGAGTTATATCTGTCGTATACATAGTGTATATCGGTGTATATATATATGATGTATACAAGGGGTATATGACATGTTGAAGAGATAGGAAAGGAGGTAGGGTTGTATATCAATAGTATACCAAAGGTATACAGTTTGTCAATGAGTTGGAGAAGTACGGCAATTGTATATTTAGTGTATATCAATGGTATACAGTCGGTCGGAGCCGTAAAAAGAGGGGAGAGGTCGGCCGAAATTAGGTTTTGGATTGGGAAGGATTGATGGCTTTTGATACCATGTAGAATTGTATTAATCTCCATTGGAGAGTCTTTCTCATTAATACAAATATATATAGTGTACGATGTGGACCCTAATACAATAAGGATCATATATCTACCATAATTATATATTACATGTATGTACACGTTAATACTTCCAATTCACAATTAGGTGTTGCGTTAGATATCAGGGAACCTTTATGAAGTTAAAGCGATAGCTTAACGCTTAATGCAGCTATATTTCTCCCTTATAGAGAATAATGATCTTATTAGGGTAAGACGGTTACTTTTTGATGAATCTAGCTTCATATTAAAGTTGACACACAGTATCACAATTACTGATCCTAATTTGCATGGCTCTGAATTGGTGGGAGCTAGGAGGCGGAAGAATGTTAAAAGAATTTTTTATATATACATAAAACATTCTTCTTAATGAAAATCTTGCGTATATGAATCTTCTTAATGAAAATCTTGAGCCGGAAACCGCTTGTACTACACAACGTTACAGATCGATACCACAATCTCATCAACTTTCTTGTATCATTTTGATCCTTAATGTAAAAACATTCTTTTTATTTAACTTATAAAAATTCTATGTAAGAGAAAGAAGATGAAAAATAGTAAGAGGAAACCAACACAAAATATATAAGAGAGTATGAGTCTTTCCTCTTAATTCGTTTGTATTATTTTACTTGAAGTTGAAGTTGGCTAATCCCAAAAACTGATCTAAGTGATTCAGAAATTATACAAACAATACATACTTTACCCCCTTTAACTTGAACATAGCCTCTCTTTCACATATTGTTTTATGGGCTTCCAATCACACTTTATGTTGCAAAATTATGTCATTAAAGTGTGTGATTGGAGGTTGTCCGGAGAGAATCTAGCTGAAGAATGACAACCTTTATTCCAGTTTCTAGTTATCCCATTCATCTATCCACACTCATGAAATGTGACATTCTAGTCGAACAAATAGTCAACAGTAACTTTGTACATAATTAAGGCACATAGCGTATGTGTATCACATACAAATTATCTGCTCAATAATCAAGGAATTCAAACGTCTGATGAGTGAGTCAAGTTGAAGCTTGTACACAAGGCACTTAGCATGTTCCATTACATCTAAGTTCTAACCTTGTAAAGTAGTTATATCCAAATCTCACTAAGCTCTAGCTAGTGAGGTACAAGTCCTCCTCTTGAAGCAATGAAGCTATATGCCTTTGTTCCCAAAAGAAAGGTAAAAAATAGAATTAGTTTTAATAAATTATTAAAAGCACACTGTTAAATAAAATATTCGTTTGTGTTCTTTAAAAACCTAAGTTGTCCATATAGTCTGTGTATTCCTCTTTCTTGTCAGCACTACTCAGTGTCAAAATGCTGATTTTATCTCATCTACTCTGTGTATTCCTCTTTCTTGTCAGCACAAGTAATTTTTGACTCTTAATCCATGTCCTTAATTGTTTGTATGCACAACATTTTCTTGACTAGCTTTACTTTTTGTCATGTGACTGCAGATGGGACACAACTTATTCTAGTTAACAGTTGCAGAAGAAGCATATGGTCTGGAATTCTTGGCAATACAGGGAAGATGACTCCTAAAGATGGTGGCTTTCACATGAAAAGTGGTGACGAAGTAGTCTTCGATGTGCCTAACAAGTGGGCAGGTAGGATATGGGCCAGGCAGAATTGCCACTTCAAGAAGACTGGCAAAGGCTAATGTAATACAGGAGACTGTGATGGCCAGTTAAAATGTCGGGGGCTAGGAGGTAAGCCCCCGGCTACTGTTGTGGAAATGACACTAGGCACATCAACTTCGCCCTTGCATTTCTATGATGTGAGCTTAGTCGATGGATTCAACGTGCGGGTTTCAATGAGACCGGTTGGTGGAGGAATAGGTTGTGGCGTGGCGGAGTGCGATGTTGATTTGAATATATGTTGTCCATCTGCACTAGAAGTGAAGGTTGGTGGAAAAGTGGTAGGGTGCAAGAGTGCTAGCTTGGCTATACAATCAGCCAAGTATTGCTGCACAGGGAAGTTTGCAGATCCCAAAACTTGCAAACCTACTATTTTTGCTCATCTTTTTAAGCCCATTTGCCCCAAGGCTTATAGTTATGCATTTGATAACTATAAGAGTGAGTTTTTGAGATTCAAGGTATGTCATTATCTTTTGCCCTCCGAAATAAGAGTGAGTTTTTGAGATTCTGTATAAAAGTTTCCTGTACCTTAGCATTGGATGGAAACACAATAGAGGCACTTTATTGTCCCAACTTAAGTAATTCAGTCTTAGCCGAAAATTAAATGAAGGCCACTGAACAGCAATACTAATACCAGTTGAGATTCCATATGTTCTAAGTATACTATAACCAAAAATTACAGCATCACATGAAGATTTCAGTTAAACAGCAAATGTAAAGAAGAAAACATGAAAATGATGACATGATAGAGAGGGAAGATGATAAATTATCCAGAAAACACTAAGCATCCGACGTAGAAAGTGATGTGTAATATCACTAAGCCAAAGAACCTGGTATTTCCTAAACATGTACATCATGCAGAGGTGTGTCTATTTTCTTCCCCACCAATGGATCCACTAGAGCTAGGTGGGCCTGGGCCTAGCAATAAGGGAGCCTGTTTCATTTTACTACTTGGCTTCGTATTCTCGTTCCTATTCGGAGCCCAAGCTCTCAGAGGTGGTTCGAAATGCTTACTGACAACATCAGGTGGTAATGCATCCTCTCCAGGGAGAATAACTAGGCCTTTCTCTCTAAGAGAAGAAGGCTCATTGTAGCAGGTATTCCAGAGGGAATCTACAAGCTGCCTCTCTTCTTTAGCAGCACCAAGATCTTCAGGTGACATAGTGGAAATCCCCTTAATTCGGTCCTCAAGTATTTGCTTGAGTTTCTCATTTTCTTCAATTGAGGAGCCATCGACCTGTCCTGACCTGTCTTTGGCAAGCTCAAGAAGTCCTCGTAGGGCACCCTCTCGCACCTCACCATCCTCACTAGAGGCTAGATGCATCAAAACTCGAGGAAATCCTAGCTCAGTCACTACGTTGCAGTCTGAACGATTCTCATGAAGTAAATAATGGATCAAGTTAAGGGCTTTCCTGTAAAAGAACATAAACTATACCTATTAGAAAGAGAATATAAAAGAGGAAGCAACAACTTTATTCATGGTTGATTCAGAAACATCTAGAACATAGTATATCGAAAATAGGACCTTTGAAATCTCACACTCTCAGAACTCAAAGCATCCCTTAAAGCTGCATAACCATTTGCAAGACGAAATGCAGCAATGGCAGGCTTGTTGTGCCTGATTAAAGCTGGAATAAAGGGAAAAAATAAAATGCTAATTGATCAGTGATAGTGGAGAACGGATGGCATGACCACTAGAATTAAAGGACTCAATTAACTAATGAATCATTCATCAAGAGGAAAAGTACCCACATGAGATTGCACCAAGAGCTTTAGTGCGAGCAGTAACATCAGGATCTGAGGTGAAATTTGAGAGAAGAGGTTCTAGGCCATTAGCTTCCATTACCAGTTGTTGGCTCTTAGGATTGTTCTGAACAATTGTACTTACGACTTCTGCGGCTTTGGATCTAATGTTAGCATGGGAGTACTTTAAGTAACCAAGAAGAGGCACCAATCCACCAATTGAATGCAGATCTGCCAAATTAAAAATAAAAGGAGAGAGCATGAGATAGAAACTTCTTATAATGGGCAATAGCACATAATTAACTATTGAAAACTCCAACAGAAAATGACAAGAAAACCGAGTAAAGAGAACAAAATCCCCAAGAAATAGGGACTCCAAGAGTTAATAGTAAGGAGATAGCTATGAGCCAGTAACACTCTATACAGTATAAACCACTTCCCAGGTCTCTCCGGGTTTCTTCCCTTTTTACTAGTTTCCACAGCAGTAACTCAGGGAATACCACCTCCTAGGTTCAAGTGGCTCTTGAGAACCGATATAGCTTAGTCATAGGCATTCCAGTTTAACATTATTT
Source organism: Przewalskia tangutica (assembly GCA_029844215.1). Taxonomy (NCBI): domain Eukaryota; kingdom Viridiplantae; phylum Streptophyta; class Magnoliopsida; order Solanales; family Solanaceae; genus Przewalskia; species Przewalskia tangutica. The sequence goes on along the minus strand of CM056739.1, from coordinate 8,816,533 downwards.
CTGTAGAGGACAAAACATTAAACGGGATCCTTTATTTCATGCTCTTTGATACTTTAAGGTTTTCTTCTATAAGTATTCCATTTTATCCAAGGAAGCAGACCAGTTGCCAAGCTCATGAAGAGGCACCAGAGTCAATAACATGTTGAACTGTAGGTCATTTCCATTCGCTTTATGCTCAGGCATACCAAAGCCTCTAAGACCCTTCCTTTTTTCTTTCCTTTTTATTGTCCTTTTCTTGTTTGGGTTGAGTCTTTGTCTGAAGCACCCCCTCTCGTAGGACAAATAAAAATATTAAAAGAAAAAAAGGGGGTAGCGATGGTGCACAAGCATCCCGTGTTAGCAGGGTCCGGGCACGATGACATTGAGAATATCTCTCTGAAATTCATATTAGAAGAAAATTGCAACAGCTCATCTAGATTATCACAACTAAGCTTATGACAGGGATCCTTCAAATATCCCATGTTGTGGCGCTTCAAACAAAGGTTGTAGTTTAGTGATGTATAATTACAGACTGCATAGTAGTGCCAGTTTGGTCCACTAAACAAACTTTTTGCTGTTCAACAAGTACTACAGCACAGAGAGGATATTATTTGGACAAACCAATAACAAACCCTAGGAACGAGGGATAACCAAAAGAAGAAGACCAGGCGCAATATCAAACAGAACTACGGGACTTCAGTTTTTTTTATATGTCATTACATGACGGAGTTTCCTGAACTAACCTGAATTGTCTGGTTTACATAAGATTGGGTCACTTTAGTTACTCATCGTTCTGGCTATTGTAGAAACAAATATCTTCACTAAAATCTCATACGACGTTACACAAATTTACTGCAGTAATTTATGATCACATACATGTTTGGGATAAATAACCTTGAATTAGAAGGAAGTGAAATAACAGAGCAACATCATTATTACTATTTCGAGGGAGAAAAGACATCACCGGTCTAAGAGGAAACTAAAAGAGAATGAATGGCTTAAACAGACGCCTAGCGCATGCTGGTAAGCAGCATTTCTACAAAAATGCAGGAGGGCCCCTGAGGCCATAATTTACATAACAGAAAAGAGTTAGAGACTCCTTCTAAATGATCACATAATAAGCACCATCCTTGTGTATCAGCAAAAGAACCAAAGAAGCTACTCCCTAAATAGGTGATCAGTTGGGACAATCGGATACTTCGACTAGACGACTACGTGATATCTCATTAAATTAAACCTCCCGTATATCAATTAATCAAGTAGGCATCAAACCGAAACTAGTTGTGTCTGTTAGAATTATTCAATACTCATAAATACCAAACCGTCATATGCACAAGTTTCTGTAAGAGTAAAATTACACCAAGAACTCACCATTAGCCATGTCAATCGATTCAACGTGTTCTCGTAGCTCATCCAGCATATCTGTGGGGTCATCAGACCAGCAAATAAGACTAAATGAGCAAAGGTCATATAAAATAGGATGGGGCAAAAATTACAAATTAGCCAGAAAACTATGAAACAAAAGCCCCAAAACCAAGTACCTTCGATATCTTGAGAAGTCACCCCCTGTGATTCCAAGACCTGCTCTGGTGTTTGCATAACCAGTGTAATCTCCTTCATTCTCTTTACTACATCAACAGTTTGACATTGCATAGCCTCCATGAACCACTTCCTATCCTCCTCACTGGTAACCCAAACCAATAAACCATTAAACTTCAATTTCCAAACAAAACTTTCACATAAAAGAACAAAGAAAAAAATCGGTGGGCTTCAGTGACATAGCATAGGGTGTGGGCAAAAGAAGACTGCTTGTCAGTGGGAGCTTTATCAAACCTGAAACCTAATTGCACTTCAAGTACTAAAAAACTGTTGTCGAAGGCGCGCTTAAGCCCTGAAGCGAGGCGCAAAACATGTTGAGCGCTTTGCGTCACTTAATGTGCACTTCATTGTCATCATCAAGACTCTAAGACATACTTTTCCCTGTGAATAAGCGTCTAGCACTAAACAATTGATATTTCACTTTATCATAAAAGAAACATCTTTATTAGTCATGCTTGTTATGTTAGTCTATATATATATATATATATATATATATATATATATATATATATATATATATATATATATATATTTGTATTTTTTCTCCATTTGCACCTTTTGTCATTAAACCCTACGCTTTATTTGCATTTTGTGCTAAGCCCCAACGGACCTTAGAGATTTGTTGCGCTTTTGTTGTTGATAACACTGGAAAAAACAGAAACTTTATTTAATAACTACACCACTACGTCTTAATCTCAAACTAGTTCGGTCTGCTACAGGGTATCCTGTTTATCCATTCCAAGCATAATTAAACCAGTTTTAGCTAATCCTTGACCTACCACAACAATCCCCCTTATCCCAGCATAGAAGTCGCTATTAACAAATATCGAAAAATCCCAAATCAAAGTTGCAATCTTTTTGCTATTAACTCTTCGTTCCTATTAACAAGACTACAACAACAATATACCCAGTATAATACCACAAGTGAATTCTGGGGAGGGTAGATTTTACGCAGACCTTACCTCTAACTTGAGAGGTAGAGAGCTGTTTCCGATAGACCCTCAACTCAAGATAAAGTAAAAAGGGGTTACCTCAAATTGCGAGGAGGAGGATTAGTACCATCAGCGTGAGAAAGACTCCACTTCAATAAACCATCCCAATTAGGTCCTTCCTTTGCCATTGTTCTTGAAGTTCTGTTCTTGTTTAAAATCAAAATTTATAGAGTAGTAAAGAATAGTGACTTTGGAAAACAAGGGTATATATAGAGATGGCTGATGGTACCACCCTTCTTTCCCACCCACCAAGCAAGGGCACGTTGCGCGGTAGTAGTCAGAAGAATTTGTTGTAATCATAAGATTGTGTGGCTGGTCTTTATTTTTTTGTCCATCAATTCGGTGGTTTTTTATTTTTGTCTCTTCATCTCATTTAATAAATTTTTTATTCACGGATCTACTAAGTCAAACATTCTGAATTCGAATTCAAATGGAGACCAAAAAATCACAATTTTTCCTCTTTATGTAGTCTTTAATTTACCCTTCATTAGTTTAAGCTGCAACGAAATATCCCTTACCCAAAATTTACATAATTTTTTTGCGCGGTATAAATTTACATCATAATAATTTTCTATGCTTTTAACGACATAAATTGCTAATACTTATAGCAACTTATGTCAGTAAAGGCATAACATATTTCATAGCAACACGTATACACACTAGATAACTTATCCATAGAGTAATGTATTTTATAGCAATACAAATGAAGAAAATCGAACTTATGTCGAGCGGGACATAACTTGCGGGATGTTACACAACTTATGTCGAGAAAGGCATAATGAATTTCATAGCCAACCCGACATAAGTAAGTTATGCCGAATGGGGCATAACTTGTGGTATATTATGATGCGAAATTATAAACTTATGCCGAGCAAAAAATGAACATTTCAGTCCACAAATTTTCATTAAATGAGCATCAAGGACAAAAATTTAAAAACTATATATATGAGGGGAAAACTAAAGACGGGTGCCTTTGAAGGGAAACCTGCACAAAAACTTCTAATTTTTTCCCTTCAAATATGATGGTCTTTAATTTTTGCTCTTAACAATCAAATTTATGTTTGGTTCTTTAAAGGAATGGATCATAAATTATAAAATATTATGATATAAAAATATAAATCGATGTTCCGAGGGTTAAAAGTTAAAAACCAGCACAAAATAGGGATAAGTGCCAATGACCCGATGAGTTCCACTTTAGGGAGGCTATTAAACTCTATGTAAGCCCACTAATCTATTTGAGCCCAAATAGATCATTACACGAAGTAGCTTTTTAAATTGGGTAACTTATTTTTTCTCTGTAGGACCAAAAATATCATATTCACACGAAGTAGCTTTTTAAATTGGGTAACCGCTTCTCCCCATCTTCCCTATTCCACGCCACTTCATTTCCTTCCATGTGTTCTCTATCCCTTCTTCCAAATGAGAATGCTTGATTGCTTGTGAGAAGAGTCTCCCCACAAATTTTCATTAAATGAGCATCTAGGACAAAAAAATTAAAAATTATATATATGAGGGGAAAACTAAAGACGGGTGCCTTTGAAGGGCTATTTCTGAATCTTCCACACTTTCTGAATCTTCTACCTCCACAAATTCCACCACCACGTTGTCATCCTCTTTTCATCCAGCCCTAACTATTACAAACATCAAGAACTCTATTCTCATTCTTCTTGATCAAGAAAATAGTCGATATTCTCCTGGTCAATCTGTCGTAATCACGCATGTCTCTATAACGCGCTTGATCACATCGATGACACCATTCCGCTCCGAGGTTGATTATTCTACTTGGCGCCGAACCTGACAATCCGTCAAACGATGAATTTATGGTAGTATTTCTCGGGACCTTCTTCTTACTATCATGAAATCGCGCCACTTTCGAAAGTTATGGAATCGTTTGGAGGAAAATTTTCAGACAATAAGCACACCCGTCTTTGTATATTTAGAGAGCAATTTAACAATACACGTCTTGAAAACTTTTCCAATGTGACCGAGCATCGCAAACAATTAAAGCTCGACGATCAACTTATCGTTGTCGATGAAGCTTATTCATCGGCACCAAACCGTGTTACACTGATTGGCCTTCCTAAAGGCGAATATGATACTTTGCCACCGTGATTCAACAGCGGTCCGTTACCCAACTTTAATAAAGCTCGCTCACGATTGTTGCCGAAGAGACTCGGCGTGCAAGGTGACGAGCATACCGTAAGGCATTAGCGTCGAAACGCCACCAAGATCCAACGCCGCGAAAACTCTCAACCGCAGCAGAACGCGTGGAAATGGTGGTAGGGCCGCGGCGAGAGGCCGTGGTCGCGTGTGGTCGCGAAATGTAACCGCAGAAGAAGAATGGATTGCGGAACAATTGGCCGCGGCTCCTCAACACCGCACAAGCCGCGCGGCTGAAAGAGCCGCGGCGCCCGGGTTGAGCGAGGCACGAGTCCATTCCAGCATTCAGAAATTTCTACAATCCGTATTCTTACCTGGTTTGTTGGGCCGCCCACCGCAGAGTCCACTTCATGCAAGGTTAGGTTTTGCAGCCCTCATCCGGCATGACACCCACTAAGTTGGGACAGGCATTCAGCACCCCCTCCATGCAACAACCTGACAATACTTGGTACATGGACTCAGGCGCCACATCTCACGTCACCCAATCTGCAGGTACTATCACTAACCCTAAACTGTTTAGTTTAAAGCATTCTCAATATGTTACAGTTGGTAGTGGACAACGCATTCCAGTTAAAGGGTATGGTACCTCATACACCCAACCTCCTCATCCACCCTTCTCCCTAAAAAACACCCTATATGCCCACACATGATTAAGAACCTCATATATGTCCGCCAATTTACTCGTAATAATTCTATCTCCGTGGATTTTGACCCTTTTGGTTTTACTGTGAAGGATCTTCATACGGGGACACCTCTTACGAGATGCAATAGCACGGGGGATCTCCATTCACTTCCACCTCCCCTGCCAGATCTTGCTCTCCCGTCACTATAACGGCTGTTTCTTCTTCAACTTGACATAATAGGCTTGATCATCCAGGAGTCCCAATTTTTAATTTTCTTAAAGGCAACAATTTCATTACTTGTAATGGGAAACTTGCCCAAAATTGTGTTTCTTGATCTTTAGGCAAACATATTCGTCTTCCGTTTAAATCATCTACTAGTGTTACGCTTGCTCCTTTTGATATTATACATGCCGATTTATGGACATCTCCTATCTCTATTTCTCTCGGTCATAAATACTATATTGTGTTGCTTGATGATTTTTCACACTATATTTGGTTATATCCTCTTAAATTTAAATCGGATGTGTTTGCCAAATTTCTTGAGTTTCGCAAGTTTATCCACACACAATTTGGAAAAAGTATAAAATCATTTCAGTGCGATAATGGTCGTGAATTCAATAACTCTATGTTTCACCGGTTTTGTACAAATAATGGCATGGTTTTTCGCTTCTCCTGCCCTCACACCTCACCACAAAATGGTAAAGCTGAAAGAATCATACGTACCATTAACAATATGATTCACACCCTATTGATTCATGCCTCCCTCTCTCATTCCTTCTGGGTATATGCTGCTAAAATGACAGAATACATTATAAATATTCTCTCTACTAGCACTCTTCATAATATGACCCCTACCGAAATCCTCTACCATAGAGTCCCCTCCTATGATCATCTACGGATTTTCGGTTGTCTGTGTTATCTCAATCTCAGTCCGCCCCTCACAAGCTTGCTCCTAGGTCTACTCCCTATGTCTTTCTAGGATTCCCGCCAAACTATATGGGCTATCTATGTTATGTTTGTCTACTCGTCAAATCCACATATCTCGTCACATTCGACGAGACCACATTCCCGTTTTCGAATCTTCCAAAATTCCAAAAATCGGACTACTTATTTCTTGACGAGCCTGCCATCTCTCCCCTCATACTCGAATAGCTCACGTCCTCTATTTCGTCGTCAGAGTCGCGACCCCAAGGGGAGGCGCCGCGACGCCTGATTTCCAGTGAGCAATCTTCAGGAATACGTCGGCCGCGTCGCGCACAGGCAACGCGCGCGCCCAAACTTCAGAGAATCCTGTCAACCTTCTAGCGCCGAGGCGCTCGATCCAGGAGCCGCGGCTCCTCCGACGGCTTCGCCCCCACAATCTCCTTATCCAACTTTATCCCCCGTCTCAGACACCACTCCGTCACCCACTGTCCCTACTCATCCAATGGAAACTCGTTCAAAACATGGAATCTTCAAACCCAAAGTCCATTGCAACTTGTCTGCCCAAACCATATCTCCACTTCTAAAGAACCCAAAATTGGCCAAACAAGACCCTAATTGGAATTTGGCTATGTATGAGGAATTCAATGCTTTAACTAAACAACACACGTGGGATCTAGTACCTAGACCTGAGGGGGTGAATGTAATTCGATGTATGTAGCTTTTTCGTCACAAGTTCAGAGACAATGGGGATCTTGAGAGGTATACGGCCCGTCTTGTGGCTAATGACACAAATCAGCAGGATGACATTGATTACGGAGAGACCTTCAGCCCGGTTGTCAAACCGGCTACTATTCGCACAATTTTGAGCATTGCCATGAGCAAACAATGGCCGATCCATCAACTTGATGTGTGTTAGGCGTATTTTATATACACATTTTGAGTCATTTTTAGTTAGTCTTTGGCCCTTTTTTGTACAAATACATGTCATGTTAGTATAGATTTTCTTTCTTTTGAGTCATAGTGGTTTAAAATAGCACATTGACGAAAAGAAGCAGAAACAGAGGTTCCAGAGCCAAAAGAGACAATAAGTTGGCACCCCGGACGAAGGACATGGCGGCGCCGTGACACCACTCTATCAACGAGAGCAGCGCCACGGCGCCCAAAGATCTGACGAGTTGCAGGAGTTTCGGCGCCACGGCGCCGGTCTCAGGGCCGTGACGCCGACGCGGGTTTTCAGCCAAATCCGAATGAAAATGGGCCAAGACCAAGAGGGAAAAGTTGGGAACGTTTTTGGAGGATATAAAAAGGCCTTAGGGCAGATTTTTGAAGGGTTCCACAATCCCTAACTCTACACAACACATAGTTCTTGAAGCTTCAAGATTGGAGGCTTGTTCTTGAGTAATTCTTTTTCTTACTTTATTTATTTTTCAGTTTATGTTGGATAATCTTTTAGTTCTTAGCATGTCTATGGCTAGGAGCTAAACTTTAATTAGGGCTTTCCATTCGAATCACTTGAACCTCGTTTTATGATTTAATGCATGGATTGGGTTTCTTCTTTATATAGTTGAGATTTATTCAATAATTGCTTTGATTGCTTGATAATTAATTGATCACTAATTATCATCACATATATGATTTCTAATCGAGATCCGAAAGGGGAGATTGTGAATTTGCTATAGTTGAATAAACATAGGTTAAAATCGTGGACGAAAGTACCCCGATACTTGTGTAGTTTAATAGGTTATTGTTTTTAATCCTCCTTTGTGGTAAATCTTATCATCGAAAGATAGAAGGGTTTTGTATCGGGGTTGAGTGTTTATATATCCTAACCGGAATATAAAATAGCTTAGTTAACCTGCTATCTCAATATAGAAGAAGAACCTTTATCATTGCATTAAATATTAAAGCGAGCGGATAGTTGAGGAGATTGGAAGCCCTGTTTCCACCATATCTGATTTAAGTAAAGTAATTTAGTTAACTTTTATAATTATTTAGTAGTCATAGATACAAACAACCATCAAAATATCGATCACCAAATAGATACCATAGGATAGAAATTGGTAATTGAACACTAATCCCTGAGGACAATATTCGGTCTTACCGAGACTATATTACTTGTCACGATACGTGCACTTACGTTAAGCGTGTGGATAAATCGCTAACAAGTTTTTGGCGCCGTTGCCGGCGATTGACCTAGTTCAATATCAATCTATCTATTCTTAATTTCTAATTTGGTTTTTATTTTATTTTATTTTATTTTATTTGTGGAACCGTGCGTCGTGATCCGTTTGTTGATTTTGATATATTTCAGGTATCTAGTTTGTGCAAACAAGAAGAGGAGCAGATACATTTGTTCCCTTCAACCCTGAGATCGAGAAGACTTGCAAGCAGAACTGGCGAAACAAAATAATCTTGGACTTAATAGCCATGAGGGATCGACAGAATAATAATGAGATGAATGAAGAGATGGGTGATCACCAACCCAACCAAAGAATACCCTCAGGGTTGCAGAATGATGAAGAGGAAAGAGTTCAGGTCCAGGCAGAAAGGAGTCTGGAAGACTATGTGCTACCAAGAGTGAATGGAGCACTGTAACACCCCATTTTAAACCGGAGTTGAAAACGGGATTCTAGCGAACCCTGCTTAATAAGAAATGTTAGAAAATAAATAAAAATAATGTTAAAGTGTTAAAAAGGTGCTAGAATATAAAAAATGTTAAAGGGTTCGCGGAGTCGCCACCTAATTAGTTTGGGTGAATTAGGACACCTAAATGTCAACTAGGTTGAAGTCAACACTAACTCCATTTAATGGTCATGCTAAACTTAATGAGATTCTGAGTAAGGGTTCTTTATTATCCTAAAGGGAAGGGATTAGGCACCCTAAAGGATCCGCTAACTTACGGTTGTCCGTTCAAACCTAGGGTTAATTATTATGCTAATGCATGCATGTTTGAAAAGTGTTCAAGTAAAAGATACAGGAAGTATTTTTGCTAACCTAAAAATGTGAGATTTGTTTTAATATATAAAGCTAGTTCTAGCTAAAATATGTATTATTATTATATGTGCAAAGATGATTTATGTGTTTATGAAGTGGCCCTAGCATGCAAGGTATCTATATAATAAATAGAACTAATTTTCCTATGTGGATGTTTAACGATTGAGTTTATAGAATGATATTTAATTACGCGAAGAGTTATGCAGGTCAGGTTATTTAATGCAACTTTAAGCAATGTATAACTAGCATAAAATAATTAAGTTAGAAGAAACGAGTTTCTAGTACCAAACTACCTCTCAATGGCAACCCGAAGCTTGAATGTCCTAAAGGTTCTGCTAGTAGGGTGATGTTAGGCAATTAATTTACAAATAATGAACAGGCAGACATAAGTTAATAAAGGACTCGATGAAGGCGATGTCTTTTCGCCGGTGGTTTTGGGATTCCAACGCGGATAAAAAAAATGCACATAGGTGTGGGTCTTCATTTGCTGTGGCTTGTGATGAGTCTCGCCATGAGACTCTTCGTTTAGCTCCGATGCATTTCATGCAAAATATAAGAAGAGAAAAGGATTAGAACATATCCCAACCTTATCAAATAAGAAAAATAGACAAAAATAGCCATATAAACTCAAACATGCGTATACTTTAACTATATCAGTAACAAAACAAAACAACAGATCTAAGCCAAAACGTGATCAGGCCCAAAACATGAAATCCTTCAGATTAACCAACAAAAAGAAAAAACAACAACTGAGCAGTCCAATACCTGCGACAACCCAGTTAACAACATATATGAGCCCACATTTACACGGACATATGTAAGGGTGACATACACACAATATTCAAGTAGTTGCCAACCATATATCACCCAGTAGCTTAATGAACAAGACAGGATACAAGATGACTAAAATATTTCACATGTTGATGTTTAACACTTAGACAAGTAATGCAAGCATATTATGAGTTAAGTTAGTATGTAGACATAGGAATGGTCATGTGACTAGTCGGCAGTGGCATTTCAGAGATGTCAAACCACCTAGAGTACTTTACATGATAGTATGAAATTATTCATTTAAACAGGTAGGGTGAATGTATAACCAGCTTAGTATACATATAGACAGGAAGATATTTAAACAAATAATCCAAGAGGTCATTTGGATACACATCAGCTATATATTCAGATATATGTTCCCTGTATACCATTTCAGTCTTGGAGAAATTAAAGAAGGGAAAGATAACTAATTGGGAACAAACTCACATATCATCAAGAACAAACAGAATAGGTAAAACATGGAATTAATTAATCACATCCTTCTCCAAATCTTTTAAGCAGTCCCAGTTATCCTAACCAGCTCTACACATATTTGCAGAAGAGAAGCAAGATTACAGGTTGAGTTATGTGCCACAGATAACTGAATTTAACCTGCCATAGGCATGGTTTCTTCAGACAATATGCTAATGCAGATATTCTTAATCAACTCTGCCTATTCTTCATACTATAGAGGAGAATGACAGACATTGTAGGCCATCATAGTGGCAGTTTTAAGATAGGAACAGACTGGACAGCATCAAAACAATTTAATAATCAAAGTATGACACAACATTATTCTAAATGACTTAGCATGCTAGTATGGAGGCATTTTGAGGCTTGAGCAGGTAACATGAATTAAGGTCAAAACAATTGGTAGAACATATGCAAATGAAGGACAAACATACATATATCAGAAGTATGAAAGCCTAGTAATGCCTAGACGATCACTTTTATACAATCCCTTTACAATATGAAATCAAGCCAAATGAGTAACATAGTTTCATTCATGCTTCCAAACTGAACACTGAGGGGGCTACTCATATTCATTGTTCTGATTTTAATTAACAACCAATCAATGCAACCAGACACTCGACCATAAATACTTCATTTTCAGTAAACAGAACACAGTAATAAAAAGGGACTGAGAGAAATCATAGTTTTACCTTCTCCGGACAGCGACCCGGGGCAGTGTATCAAGTCGTCGGTCCGCTCGGAAGGCTTGCTAATGCGAATTTAGAGAAGCAGAATACTAAGGGATTGCAGAAAAAAAAAGCTAAAGGGGTGCTTAAGAGGATGCCAATTACGAGTCTCGCGCACGACTCCTTAATTCCTAGTGTCTTGCTGTGTTTCCCCCTGTCTCTGCTCTAGGTTCGACCCCCTCCTCTGAGCTCTATTGCATGTGCTTATATAGCCCTGGTTGGGGTTCCAAGTTAGGTAAACCTTAGGGCTGATTCTGGGCTTGATTCGTAAGAGATTCGTGCTGATTCGATCGCGATTTGGTTATGGTAAGTTTTTGATTCTGGAAATATTTTGCTAGTTTGCTTATGGTAAGTAAATAAAGGCTGGGTGTGTGCAGGTAAGGAAGGTAAGTGAGCCGGATTTTCAGAAAATCGGCGAATATCGAATCGTGGCGCGCGATTGAAGAGTTCTAGGGTTGCGTTTAGGTTTTCTTAAGAGGTCGATAGGGACGGCGTGAGGGAAAAAGGCTGAAGTAATAACGGGGTAGAGGGGTGTTGGGCCTCGGGCAAGGGAAAATAAAGGGGTAGGGGAACTGGGCCTCGCGGGTTGGGCTGGATAATTGGGCTGGGTAGTTAGTTTAGGTTAGTGTTATAATTAGGTATTTAATTAGTTAGGGCGTTAGTTAATTAGGCAGGGTTTTTAAGTGTTTAATTATTTAATTATTAGTTTTAGGCTTTTAATTAGTTTTAGGCTTAGTTAATTAGTGATAAATTATTGTGATTAAATTATCTAGGTGCTTCATTAATCTAATTGTTATAAAAATAAATGCGGGCGTGCTATTTAATTAGTGCTTAATATTTTATAATGTGATGCCGTTATTAAACATATTAAATAAAATTAGGACTTCTTAATTCTTTTTATGAATGCTATTATTAAAACGCGGGTGTTTAGATTATTATTTTATGTACTTATTATTTATTATTAAATTGTTTATTTATGCCTGTATTAATGTTTTATTGCCGCATTTTATTAATTTAAAATTATTAGAATTATTGTGGAAAATTAGTGTAATTTTATAGTTAATGACTGGACGGGAGGGTCAAAATTGGGTGTCAACAGTTGTCCCTCTTTGTATGGAGATGATGGAAGAATCTTCGGACAAAGACGTTGACTCATAGCCAATTTTGTCTCGACCCTCAGAACTAGAGTGTTGGGCAATTGGGCAAGGCCGATGCGGACTCAAAAATTTTCCCAGTGTCGAGTTATGACGACACTGGGCTATCATGGTCAAAACACCAAGGCGGGCTAACGCAGACTCAAAAATTGTCCCAGTGTCGAGTTATGATGACACTGGGCTATGGTACAAAAAGTAAAGAAATAAAAATAAGCGGCGAACAGGGGTATGCTATGGCTTATGGTGCTGTGGAATTAGTGGACCGACGCTTGAGGCCTCTTCTGTCATTCATTGGGAAGGTTGGCCCCCCAACAAATTGCCAGGTCAGTAAGAAAATCCACGTTGTGCTCGCTCTGCGTAAGACTTAAGCAAACGGCAGTTAGTCATGCGCCAAAACAAAATAATGTAAGAATGTAAATTTTTGTGTTGTGGTTGTAGTCAAATTGTATATACTATAAAATGAAATGATGTGATGATCTGTCCATTGTATAAATAGACGCAGATGTTCGCTGCCAAATGTTGTATCGCAGATGATGTCGTTGTATGGACGAAATGCAGATGTTCGTCGTTGTATGGGCGAGTGCGATGTTAAATCGTTGTATGGACGAGTGCGAATGTTAAATGCGTTGTATGGGCGAGTGCGCAGATGTTCGCCGTTGTATGGGCGAGTGCGAATGTTCGTCGTTGTATGGGCAGTGCGAATGTTCGTCGTTGTATGGACGAGTGCGAATGTTCGCCGTTGTATGGGCGAACGCAGATGTTACGTCGTTGTATGGGCGAGATGCAGATGTTAAATGCGTTGTATGGACGAATGCGATGTTAGTAAAACGTTGTATGGACGAAATGCAGATGTTCGTCGTTGTATGGGCGAATGTAGATGTTACGTCGTTGTATGGGCGAGATGCGATGTTCGTCGTTGTATGGGCGAAGATGTTAAATGTTCGTTGTATGGACGAGATGCAGATGTTCGTCGTATGGGCGAGATACAGATGTTCGCCGTTGTATGGGCGAATGCGAGATGTTAAATGCGTTGTATGGGCGAATGCGAGATGTTAAATGCGTTGTATGGGCGAAATGCGAGTGTTAAATCGTTGTATGGGCGAAATCAGATGTGTTAGTCGTTGTATGGACGAAATGCGAGATGTTAAATCGTTGTATGGGCGAAATGCGATGTTCGTCGTTGTATGGACGACGAGATGTTCGCGTTGTATGGGCGAGATGTGTTATTGTCCTCTTTGTTCTGATGACCGCAAAATTCACTCAGAAAAATTGTGAGTTCGGGGAGGGTCGGCGAGTTGGGTTGGCTCTTGATATTTGCACGCGTTGTCTTGTCTGGACCATGTAACCCCTGTCTGATTTCGAGTCTCGGTCGAAAAAATTTGTTGAAAATATTCTATCTTGAGAAAATATACTAGTAGGAAATTATGTTGATTTTTGAATAGTGACATGTTGTGAAACAGAGCGAACATCCTTATCCGAAATCGGCGGTATATTCTCCCATACTCGGTGCTCATTTGCCGTCGAGACTCTCTTTTAAAATTTGTCCCATTTTGGGACATGGAACCTTAGCGTAAATTAACCATGTCCATTGATGTCATTTGTAGTAAAACCCTTAAAATTGTCCCGGTTATGTCGATCTTTCGGCGTATGGAATCATATTTGTCGGTGTCTTTCGTGGCGGAATCATAAAAATTGTCCCGGATTTGTGGCCGAAGTCGGATATATGTCGTCGCCTGGACATAATGCTGATAACGTCGTTGCCTGGACGTGTTGCTGCTGCTCCTGTAGAATAAATGCTCCTGCAAGCTAAGCTTGAGAAAGAGTTAGTGTATAACCGTTAAAACAGAATGATAAATATTTGACAAAGGCAATTATGTGGGTAGAGATGTCGTCCCTGAGATGTTTCCTTGCAACTGACGAATTGCCATGATGCCTTTGTTGTGTGTTTTATGCCCGAGCTGAGGCGCTAGATTTTGTTGCGGACTTTTGAATTCATTGTTGATTGTGCGCTCTCTGCTCATGTTGTTTCTTTCGCTTTTGCTAATATGAAGAACTTTGTTGTATCTTACGCTAATATGAAGGACTGCGCTCGAAAATTTTGTGAGTTTTGGGGGGTGGTCGATTCGTATTTGACTTTGCCGCCTTGTTCCTTGACATCTGCGTGCCTGGCTTGTTTGGACTTGAAACCCTGTCTGGTTTCCTATATTGTCCCAGTTTTGAAAAGAGTGTTTGGCCTAAGGGGGTCTCAATGGAGTTGCTTGTATGTTATGTGTATTCTTGTTATTTTCAGAACGAAGGGAAAGTTTCCTAATGATGTGACCGAAGCCGATTTAGGCGCTACGTATCCCACTGGGGAATCGGTCATGACGTAGTTCATTACTGGCGAATATTGGATAAAATTCTAAAAGGTGGGGCCGAGGCCGATGTGGCGCCACGTATCCGCCAGGAATCAGTCACACGTAGTTCCAATTACAAGCAAAGAACAATTGGGATATTTCTAAGGTGGGGACCGGCCGATGTGGCGCCACGTATCCGCCGGGAATCGGTCACACGTAGTTCGAATACAAAACAAAGGAAAACATTATTAAAGCTTAAATATGAGTCTTGAATTATTACGCCATACTAAATTGTTCTTTCTTATCCGACTCTGGCGGACGAACAAGTGGTGCAAATCCAACCAATACGCCTTCTTACCGCGTCATGGCCGGTGGTCTTCATGCTCGCTATCAATATCTTCTTCTTGGCTTGCGTGGTGCATGCTCGGATAAATGATTGATTCAAAGGAATAGGCCTAAGCGAGAGTGTATTCTCATCCGAGGTTGTCGGTGCATTGGCGTGGTCGTGGTTTGGCGGATTATCATGCGTATTTGGGCGGACTCTTCACCGAATTACCCTTCTTTGATCAACGCCGATTACGTCCCGAGGGAGTAGCAATTTCGATGTCATGCCGCCGACACCGGAGTGGTATGCACGATGTTTGGTTTTATCGTGCCTCTGGAAGTAGGCACAGGGATATTTCGAATTGGTGGAGTATTCTCGCGCTTTGACTCCTCACACTTGGGCTATGGGTTTGGTTAAAGGTGTATAGGTTCGTTGGTTTTCTCTTAGCACCTATGCGGGGTTTGAAGGTGTTTAGTGAACGGGCATTTGGATGTGGCGTATGCACGGATGGGTATCGTAAGGGGTTGTCGTATGCATTGCAAAAGTGGGTTTGTGTTTGGCTGGAGCATAATTTGGTTTTGTGTGGCATGTATGGGTGCATTGTATATTGGCTGAATGGGATATGTAGTAAGAGGGTACTGGTAGTAATTTGGAGGATTTTGACTGTTTTGGTTGTTTGCGCGATGTGAGTACTTGATGATGTTCGAGCCTTCGATTTCGCGCTGAGTTTGCTATTTCTTTGCGGTATTTGGGCGAGCCGCCGACCGATCTATCTTGCCTTTCTCTTACGAGACCGCTTTGCCTATAGGAACGAAGACAGTTCCGGCTGCTCCGCGAGATGCCGCGAATCGGTCGTAAGCTAGACCGTGCCTTTGATCTTGTGAGATATCGATGTTACGCCGTTGTTTAGTCAAATACAAATCGACCTTTGGGAGATGATAAATCTTTCTAAAAAAATGCAACAAGCGGTGTTAGCATAAAACACGTAATTTGCGGTATGTAATGATATATCGCATATAGCACATTCAAACGTTTCCTAACATGCGAGGACCTCTTTATGCGAGGTAGGCCTAAACGTCACATATACAAGGCCATGATAGATTTGTCGGTCGTCAACTATAATGCCTTTGTTGGAAATGGCGACCAAATGACGGCACTTTTCCCAATTTCAGCATGTCATGATTAGGCTTGGATTTGTCTCATCACCATGCTACACATAATATCTTTGGTTGTCGTTGGGTTGAGAAACCCGTCGACAAGTTTGGTGTCTTCCTAATTGTGGTGTCGATGCCAAGGACCGACCCACCTAAGGTAAATGCATGCATGCCCTAAAATAAAGGGTGGTATAGCTCTATCTTAAGTTTCTAAGATTTGGCTTTTTCTAGGCCTTGAGTTCAGGCGGACAACTCGAGTGAGAAGGCTACGCGACTACCGGTTGGACCGGATTCTCCGCGCAAAACACCAACTCTCTTAATTTTGGGTGTTTGAAAGAAATTTGCAGGTGCGCGAAGCACACCCGCGTGTTGTGTGTGATAGTGTGAATTTTCCAGAGTGGAAGAAATATGAGCGGAATGCCAGTTTAAGGAAAACAGTAAAACAAATAGCAATTAAAACAGTTAAACATACAAAATTAAGCGAGCAATTTTAAGGCATTTAAAACAAACAAATAAAGCTACGCAATAATAAACCTAGGTTTGTTATGTTCAAGAACCTAAAATCCCCAGTGGAGTCGCCATCTGTAACACCCCATTTTAAACCGGAGTCGAAAACGGGATTCTAGCGAACCCTGCTTAATAAGAAATGTTAGAAAATAAATAAAAATAATGTTAAAGTGTTAAAAAGGTGCTAGAATATAAAAAATGCTAAAGGGTTCGCGGAGTCGCCACCTAATTAGTTTGGGTGAATTAGGACACCTAAATGTCAACTAGGTTGAAGTCAACACTAACTCCATTTAATGGTCATGCTAAACTTAAGGAGATTCTGGGTAAGGGTTCTTTATTATCCTAAAGGGAAGGGATTAGGCACCCTAAAGGATCCGCTAACTTGCGGTTGTCCGTTCAAACCTAGGGTTAATTATTATGCTAATGCATGCATGTTTGAAAAGTGTTCAAGTAAAAGATACAGGAAGTATTTTTGCTAACCTAAAAATGTGAGATTTGTTTTAATATATAAAGCTAGTTCTAGCTAAAATATGTATTATTATTATATGTGCAAAGATGATTTATGTGTTTATGAAGTGGCCCTAGCATGCAAGGTATCTATATAATAAATAGAACTAATTTTCCTATGTGGATGTTTAACGATTGAGTTTATAGAATGATATTTAATTACGCGAAGAGTTATGCAGGTCAGGTTATTTAATGCAACTTTAAGCAATGTATAACTAGCATAAAATAATTAAGTTAGAAACGCAGTTTCTAGTACCAAACTACCTCTCAATGGCAACCCGAAGCTTGAATGTCCTAAAGGTTCTGCTAGTAGGGTGATGTTAGGCAATTAATTTACAAATAATGAACAGGCAGGCATAAGTTAATAAAGGACTCGATGAAGGCGATGTCTTTTCGCCGGTGGTTTTGGGATTCCAACGCGGATAAAAAAAATGCACATAGGTGCGGGTCTTCATTTGCTGTGGCTTGTGATGAGTCTCGCCATGAGACTCTTCGTTTAGCTCCGATGCATTTCATGCAAAATATAAGAAGAGAAAAGGATTAGAACATATCCCAACCTTATCAAATAAGAAAAATAGACAAAAATAGCCATATAAACTCAAACATGCGTATACTTTAACTATATCAGTAACAAAACAAAACAACAGATCCAAGCCAAAACGTGATCAGGCCTAAAACATGAAATCCTTCAGATTAACCAACAAAAAGAAAAAAACAACAACTGAGCAGTCCAATACCTGCGACAACCCAGTTAACAACATATATGAGCCCACATTTACACGGACATATGTAAGGGTGACATACACACAATATTCAAGTAGTTGCCAACCATATATCACCCAGTAGCTTAATGAACAAGACAGAATACAAGATGACTAAAATATTTCACATGTTGATGTTTAACACTTAGACAAGTAATGCAAGCATATTATGAGTTAAGTTAGTATGTAGACATAGGAATGGTCATGTGACTAGTCGGCAGTGGCATTTCAGAGATGCCAAACCACCTAGAGTACTTTACATGATAGTATGAAATTATTCATTTAAACAGGTAGGGTGAATGTATAACCAGCTTAGTATACATATAGACAGGAAGATATTTAAACAAATAATCCAAGAGGTCATTTGGATACACATCAGATATATATTCAGATATATGTTCCTCAGATACCATTTCATCTTGGAGAAATTAAAGAGGAAAGATAACTAATTGGGAACAAACACACATATCATCCATAACAAACAGAATCGGTAAAACATGGAATTAATTAATCACATCCTTCTCCAAATCTTTTAAGCAGTCCCAGTTATCCTACCCAGCTCTACACATATTTGCGAGAGAAGCGAGATTACAGTTGAGTTATGTACACGATAAGCGAATTTAACTTGCCATAGGCATGGTTTCTTGCATAATATGCTAATGCAGATATTCTTAATCAACTCTGCCTAGTCTTCATACTATGAGAGAATGAGGACATATCAGAGCCATCCTAGTGGCAGTTTTAAGATAGGAACAGACTGGACAACATCAAAACAATTTAATAATCAAAGTATGACACAACATTATTCTAAAGGACTTAGCATGCTAGTATGGAGGCATTTTGAGGCTTGAGCAGGTAACATGAATTAAGGTCCAACAATTGGTAGAACATATGCAAATGAAGGACAAACATACATATATCAGAAGTATGAAAGCCTAGTAATGCCTAGGCGATCACTTTTATACAATCCCTTTACAATATGAAATCAAGCCAAATGAGTATGAGTTTCATTCATGCTTCCAAACAACAACGAGGGCTACTCATATTCATTGTTCTGATTTTAATTAACAACCAATCAATGCAACCAGACACTCGACCATAAATACTTCATTTTCAGTAAACAGAACACAGTAATAAAAAGGGACTGAGAGAAATCATAGTTTTACCTTCTCCGGACAGCGACCCGGGGCAGCGTATCAAGTCGTCGGTCCGCTCGGAAGGCTTGCTAATGCGAATTTAGAGACGCAGAATACTAAGGGATTGCAGAAAAAAAAAATGCTAAAGGGGTGCTTAAGAGGATGCCAATTTCTGAGGTGCTGACTCCTTAATTCCTAGTGTCTTGCTGTGTTTCCCTCTGTCTCTGATCTAGGTTCGACCCCCTCCTCTGAGCTCTATTGCATGTGCTTATATAGCCCTGGTTGGGGTTCCAAGTTAGGTAAACCTTAGGGCTGATTCTGGGCTTGATTCGTAAGAGATTCGTGCTGATTCGATCGCGATTCGGTTATGGTAAGTTTTTGATTCTGGAAAGATTTTGCTAGTTTGCTTATGGTAAGTAAATAAAGGCTGGGTGTGTGCAGGTAAGGAAGGTAAGTGAGCCGGATTTTCAGCCGAGAATATCGAATTGGCTGAAGGCGGCGATTGAAGGAGTTCTAGGGTTGCGTTTTAGGTTTTCTTAAGGGCTGTCGATAGGGACGAGGGTGAGGGAAGAGGGCTGAAGTAATAACGGGGTAGAGGGGTGTTGGGCCTCGGGCAAGGGAAAATAAAGGGGTAGGGGAACTGGGCCTCGCGGGTTGGGCTGGATAATTGGGCTGGGTAGTTAGTTTAGGTTAGTGTTATAATTAGGTATTTAATTAGTTAGGGCGTTAGTTAATTAAGCAGAGTTTTTAAGTGTTTAATTATTTAATTATTAGTTTTAGGCTTTTAATTAGTTTTAGGCTTAGTTAATTAGTGATAAATTATTGTGATTAAATTATCTAGGTGCTTCATTAATCTAATTGTTATAAAAATAAATGCGGGCGTGCTATTTAATTAGTGCTTAATATTTTATAATGCGATGCCGTTATTAAACTTATTAAATAAAATTAGGACTTCTTAATTCTTTTTATGAATGCTATTATTAAAACGCGGGTGTTTAGATTATTATTTTATGTACTTATTATTTATTATTAAATTGTTTATTTATGCCTGTATTAATGTTTTATTGCCGCATTTTATTAATTTAAAATTATTAGAATTATTGTGAAAAATTAGTGTAATTTTATAGTTAATGACTGGACGGGAGGGTCAAAATTGGGTGTCAACAAACACAAATATGCATAAGGCTCCCAACAATAGGACCGAACAATTTTGAAATAAAGCCTGCGATCCTGAGCATGGTGCAACATACAGTTCAATTTAGAGGGTTACCATCTGAAGACCCACATATGCACATTGCAAATTTCTTGGAATTGCGTGCAACGTTCAAATATAATGGTGTTACTGATGACGTCATCCGGTTGAGGCTCTTTCCCTTCTCACTCAGGGATAGAGCAAAGGTTTGGTTAAATTCCTTGCCTACAGATTCTATATTTACATGGCAGGATCTGTCACAGAAGTTCCTGACAAAGTTCTTTCCACCTTCCAAAGCAGCCAAGCTGAGAGGAGAGCTGAACAATTTCTACCAGATTGATGGGGAGTCACTCTATGAGGCTTGGGAGAGATTTAAAGATCTGCAGAGAAAGTGTCCGCATTATAGCATTGAACTGTGGAATTTGGTCCATATTTTCTACAATGAGCTAAGTGGGACAACAAGAACCATCATTGATGCAGCTGCAGGTGGAACCTTCGTGAAGAAGACAGCACATGAGGCCCATGATTTGCTAGAAGACATGGCCACTAATAACTATGTGCCAGATGATAGAGGGGTAAGTGGAAGGAGAGCGATAGGAGTTCATGAGATCGATGTCATTACAACGTTAAATGCACAGGTTGCTCTCTTGACCAAGCAACTTCAGCAGGACACCGTGTCAGTGAATGCAGTTCAGATGCCAATGAATTATGAGATTTGTGGGGGTCCTTATACTTTTGATAGGTGCCCATCAGCAGACCCTAACAACATCCCTATTGAGCAAGAAGAATGTCAGGTAGTGGGAAATTACCAGAGGCCCCAGAACAACCCTTATTCAAACACTTACAATCCGGGATGGAGGAATCACCCAAACTTCTCATGGATGGGTGACCAGGGGCAGCAGAATCAATACAGAGGCCAATACCATAATCAACAACCATTTAATCAGGCCTCATCTTCACAACAGTTCAGTGCACCTTGCCCACAAGAAAAGCCAGATAAATTGCGAGCAGCCTTGATGACACTTACAAATTCACAGACTCAGTTCATGACAGAGACAAGGTCATCCATAAGGAACTTGGAAACCCAAGTTGGACAGCTGGCAAAAATGACAAATAACAGACCACAGGGCACTCTTCCCGATATCTGAAGATAAATCCCGAGAGCGATGTCGAGCGAGACATTTGAGAAGTGGGAAGCAGTTAGAACCAGTTGCTCCTGAACCTGCAGTGGGGACTGAAAAGGAAGCTGAGATTGAGAAGGAGGGGGTTACTGATGACCGCCCTATTTTAGAGAGGCTCGCCATTCGATGAAGGGAGTACACATAGAAGATCCCCTATCCTCAGAGGCTTCAGAGAAAGACCCAAGATAAGTAGTTCTCAAAGTTCCTAGAGGTTTTCAGGAAATTGCATATCAATATCCCCTTCATTGAAGCGTTGGAACAATCGCCTACCTACTTCAAATTTATGAAGGAGATCCTTGGAAAGAAGAGGAAACTAGTGGAATATGAGACCATAGCACTGACTGAAGAGTGTAGTGCCATTTTGCAGAAGAAACTGCCCCCAAAGTTGAAAGATCCGGGGAGTTTCACCCTACCTTGCACGATAGGGAATGTAACTTGCAACAGGACATTATGTGATCTAGGGGCTAGCATAAACTTGTTACCCCTATATGTATTCAAGAAGCTGGGATTGGGAGTGATCAAGCCAACTACAGTGAATCTACAGCTAGTGGACAGATTAGTGGTGGATTTTTTAGGCATCATTGAAGACGTGCTCATCAAAGTGGGGAAGTTCTTCTTCCCAGCAGACTTTCTCATCCTCGACATGGAGGAAGACGATGAAATTTCCATTATTTTGGGACATCCATTCCTCTCCACTGGGAGAGCATTGATTGATGTGGAAAAGGGCGATCTAAAACTGAGAGTTGAGGACGAGGAGATGATATTTAAAGTATTTAAACCCTCCATTGAATCCTCAGTCATAAGCAAATGTCTCGCAGTCAGCACAACTGACACATCATTTGAGCCAACACAAGCCAAAACCAAATAGAGCAGTCCGCCAACACAGGTAAGTATTTCTAAACATCTTCCTGAGAAAAAAAAGAAAAATACAAATAGAAGGCTAAAAAGAAAGATGATCATGAAATGGATAGGCTGTGAGGTTAACTTACCCCAGGCTTCTTGATAAGGAACTTGCGTCCGGCTACAAGACATTAAAGTCAGCGCTACTTGGGAGGCAACCTAAGGTTTTAAATTTATACATTTTTAGCTTAGTTAGAACAGTCTCACGTCTGGTATTGTTTTTGATGTTGTGATGCTAGGTACAAGGCCAAAAATATGGAGCCAAAGCAGCGCCACAGCGCCCAATCTCAGGGCCGTGGCGCCGGAAAATCAGAGAGCCGCAGAAGTTTGGGCGCCATGGCACCTAATCTCAGGGCCGTGGCGTCGAGTTCTCAGACCTCGCAGTACTTTGGGCGCCACGGCGCCGACATGCAGAGCCGCGACGCCACCCTGAAATTATCTGCCATGCATTACCCGTCGCCACCATTTTTAACCACAAGTCTGTAAGTTGTCCCGTCTTTCTTTTATTTTTGAGTCTTGCACACATTAGAGACAATGTGTGATTTCCGTTTGAGGAGGGGGGGGGGGTTCTTAGTTTATTTTTGATAGTTTATTTTTGAGTCTATTTTTGTGTGTTTGAGTCTTGTTATTGTTTATTTTTATGTCTTATATGAGTCTAATTTTTTTTATGATCATGCATGTTATAATTACTTGAAACGCCTAATGAAAAAAAAAGTGGGATAATGTAATGGAATTAGAAGCAGAAAATCTGAACGCTTAAGTTAGATATGTCAAGAATTCTTGAAATCAAATTATTTGAGGTATCTTGCTTAATTTATGCATTTGTTAATGATTAAGTCTATGTGTCTGCTTACTTGTTATTTGAGGCGAAATAGTTAGGATATATATGTTAGGGATATGACTCAGACATTTCTTTGTTAGCCTTTTCTTACCATTCATTGTCTATTCCTGACATTAAAATTGTATCCCTAGTCAGCCCATTTGAGCCAAAAATAAGATCTTTCTTTGACACCCTATAATTCCATAATTGTGTCATAAGTGGAAAATTAAGATGTTTGGAATAAAAAGTGTTGAAAAAGGACAAAAAGAGAAGTGAAAAAAAAACGGATGCACCCCAATGAAAAAAAAATGCAAAACCTTAAGTTTGGGGGTGTCTGTTATTCACAATACACCTCATTCTCTCTAAACAAAAAGAGGGGAAAGATAGGTACGATATTAAAGAGGAAATCAAAAGAAAAGGGAAGAGTTGAAAGAAAAAGAGCTTATGGTACGTAAGTTGAGCCTAAATGCCTATTTTTTTTACCTACCCCTGCCTAAGCCTACATTACAACCCTGAAAAGTCCTCAAGATCTCTATTATGTGTACACATGATTAGTGGAGAATAGCAAGTAAACATGCCATAGAATTTTGATATTGACATGCATAGGTTAAGTGTTCTTACGTCCATTGAGAATGATTGAATTGAATTTGCGAAATATCTGACTTAAGAGTTTTAGAATGCTAAAAATCCATGCTATATGTTCCTGCATATTATTCTACTAACCTTCATGCTTTTCTAGTGACAATTGTGCAGCAGATTGATCAGTGTCTTTGGGTCCTTTTCTTTTCTTTTCTTTCGTGTCTTTGTCTCTATTTCCGATCTTTACTCGAGGGCGAGCAAAGGTTAAGTTTGAGGGTGTTTGTTAGACGTATTTTATATACACCTTTTGAGTCAGTCTTTGACCCATTTTTGTACAAATACGTGTCATGTTAGTATAGATTTGTTTTTGAGTCACAATGGTTTAAAATGACACATTGGCGAAAAGAAGCAGAAACAGAGGTTCCAGAGCCAAAAGAGACGAAAAGTTGGCACCCCGGATGAAGGACAGGGCGGCGCCGTGGCGCCACTCTATCAGCGAAAGCAGCGCCACGACGTCCAAAGATCTGACGAGTTGCATGAGTTTCGGCGCCACGGCGCCGGTCTTAAGGCCGTGGCGCCGACGCGAGTTTTCAGCCAAATCCGAATGGGAATGGGCCAAGACCAAGAGGGAAAAGTTGGGAACGTTTTTTGAGGATATAAAAAGGCCTTAGGGAAGATTTTTGAAGGGCTCCACAATCCCTAACTCTACACAACACATAGTTCTTGAAAGCTTCAAGATTGGAGGCTTGTTCTTGAGTAATTCTTTTTCTTACTTTATTTATTTTTCAGTTTATGTTGGATAATATTTTAGTTCTTAGCATGTCTATGGCTAGGAGCTAAACTTTAATTAGGGTTTTCCATTCGAATCACTTGAACCTCGTTTTATGATTTAATGCATGGTTTTGGTTTCTTTTTTATATAATTGAGATTTATTCAATAATTGCTTTGATTGCTTGGTAATTAATTGATCACTAATTATCATCACATATATGATTTCTAATCGAGATCCGAAAGGGGAGATTGTGAATATGCTATAGTTGAATAAACATAGGTTAAAATCGTGGATGAAAGTACCCCGATACTTGTGTAGTTTAATAGGTTATTGTTTTTAATCCTCCTTTGTGGTAAATCTTATCATCGAAAGATAGAAGGGTTCTGCATCGGGGTTGAGTGTTTATATATCCTAACCGGAATATAAAATAACTTAGTTAACCTGCTATCTCAATATAGAAGAAGAACCTTTATCATTGCATTAAAAGACTAAAGCGAGCGGATAGTTGATGAGATTGAAAGCCCTATTTTCACCATATCTGATTTAAGTAAAGTAATTTAGTTAACTTTTATAATTATTTAGTAGTCATAGATACAAACAACCATCAAAATATCGATCACCAAATAGATACCATAGGATATAAATTGGTAATTGAACACTAATCCCTGAGGACTATATTCGGTCTTACCCAGACTATATTACTTGTCACGATACGTGCACTTGCGTTAAGTGTGTGGATAAATCGCTAACAATGTGAAGAATGCATTCTTACATGGGGACCTGAGAGAAACAGTGTACATGCATCAGCCGCCTGTGTTCACCCATCCAGCAGTCCCTCACTATGTGTGTTGTCTCCGTAAGTCACTATATGGCCTGAAACAGGCTCCCCGTGCGTGGTATGATCTTTTTGCCATGTATATCTTGCAGATTGGGTTTGTATGCAGCAAGAGTGATACATACAAATGAAAGACTCCCCAAGGGAGATTAATATCAAGGTACTCTATATATACATTGATATTAATGAAAGACTCCCCAATGAAGATTAATATCATCTTACATTTCCTTCCATGTGTTCTCTATCATTTCTTCCAAATGAGAATGATTGATTGCTTGTGAGAAGAGTCTCTAGCCTCGTTGAAGCTCCTTTCTCGTTGGGCGGTGATGATGAAAGTATGTATGTTCTAGAGACGATCATTATTAGGGGTAAGTGTAGTTGAACACATTTGTATTATTAATAAGATTAATATATTTATGACATTTGTAATTATTAAATTATTATTTGATTGTTTATAATTATTCATTAATGTGCATCCATTGATCTTACATTGCCATTAATAGAGTGAGATATTGATGATAGATCGTAACTCTCAAAATAGTCTTGACTAATGATCATCGAGAATGAGATATCGATGATATGTTATAATTAAGACGACATGTGGTCTGCATCATATTCTTGGAGAACGTAGTATGTCTCCATGTTACGAGTAATGGTTACTAGTGATGGACATATGAATAGTTTTGATAAGTATCGGTATAACCTGCTGATAACTATTTGTTATACATGTCTAGAGTGTTATCAATGTGTGGGAGATAAAGATTTTTTGACTAGAGGTCAATACGCACCTTGTTTACAGAGTCATATACTTTGACCATGTTCTAAGCTTAAACTTCTAATAGGATAAGATACGGCTTGTGTTGGGTGCATTATGTTGTAAACTAAGGTGGTAATTGGGCCAATAGTAGGATTCATTCCTCGATTGGATATTCGAGAGAACACTCAACTTCTCAGTGATATTAGGTCGACCAAATCATTGGCCAATGCAATAGATATATTTAGAATATAGTGTAGTTGTCGACTAATATAGATGGGATAAAGTGATCAAATAATTTGGATTGACACATGACAAATCCTAAGCTTGATCGAGTGTGTCACGAATGAAAGAATTTATTATCTTACTTACAGGTTATGTTTGCTGGATTCATGTAAACACACTTCACATATTGAGTTCGCGTACGTAGCTGTCTTAGAGTTCTGTATGAACCTTAATTGGATTAGTGTCAATATATGAATGCCTATATGGTCACACTATGTTGATTGTCTCTTCGATCTAAGGGTGTATTGAAAATATTAAATATTCGATTTGGAATCTAGATTTAAATTGATAATAACTATGGGATAATGTCTATTTGATGGAAATTATTTAATTAAATCAAAATTGAATTTTGAATTTAATTAAACGTGTTGAATATATATTAACGAAACGAGAAGTAAGGCGCCGCGACGCTGACCCGGCAGTGGGCCCAGGCCCACTGCACCTCAGTTTTAGCTTAGAGCCCAACCCTAATTCGATTTTGACCTAAAATTAACTATATATATATACATTACTAACATCATTGATATTGAACTAATGATTCTATTAAAAATTCTAGACTTAGAGTTTAGAATAAAACTTTCTCAAACCTCTGCCAAGATTTTCTGGCTTTTTTAACAGAGGAATACACTTTTTCAACATATCGCGTGTTCGCCCTTAGTAAAGATTCCAGATTATATAACATGTAAGTGTTCTTGTGTAAGTTTTACTTTACAAATTTCGATTATCGTACTTATATATATTTTGAACCCAACAAAAACCCTACCGATGGAGCCTACACGAGTTTAATATAAGTCATCAGAATCACTAAACGAATAATTTTGAGTGATTGTCACTAATGACTCACTAACGGAGACAGAAGATTGTCACTACTGGAGAGAAGACTTTATTTTTAGCTATGTTCGTCAATGAGTTCAATCAGTGTTTATTAATTCATTAGTAGTGTATAATAGTTGTATAATATGTGTATAATCAGTGCGTACTTTGACCATACGTTTAATATACACATATTATACAGAGGCAAGATGACGTCAAATATTAAAGTAGATACAGTGGATATTATATAGGTGTACATAATAGGTATACAGTATACACTATCTATATATGTTGTATCTATCGTGTATTAATAGGATATACATTATATATGCACAATTTATATACTTTATACATTAGTACTAATGCAATATACACCAAATCCATATGGTGTATTTTTACTGTATAATGTTTATATTGTATAGATACCTTATATATATGCACATTCTAGGCTAGGCATAGATGGATATGCTGAAATTGAAATAAAAAAATAAGAAGTTATTTATTTTCTTTCTCATAAACACACTCTTGATAAAGTGGATTTATATTACTATTATTTTTATACTAAATTGCTTACAAAAACTTATGCTTAAAATCTCTGTTTCATTTTCAAGGAGCACAAAGTCATTTGACCCTATCGATATAGCAATCTGTTGGAGCTGCATGTGAACTTTCATGGAATTTTAATCGTATTATAGTTCATCTCTGGGAACTAATTTTTTTTTTTGCTATCTGGATGTTCACTTGATTTATATCATCTTCTGAGCAACTTGTGGGAATTAGCTGAGGCTACCTATTGGGAAGAATGAAAGAAATAATCCCTTAATTATTTTCATTAATGAAATGAGTATATATACTGTAAAATGATATTAATCTCCCTTGGAGAGTCTTTGATATTTATCAAAGTATATATAGATTACAATGTTCATCCTTTATAAAATAGGAATCCTAAAACTATACAAAAGAGGAATCATAGTCTTACCATAATTATATTTACACAATATATGAAAATATTCTAATTATGGGTAGGGATACAATTGTTTCTATAATATACATGTTTACACACTCCATCAGTCGGAGCGGGAGGAGGTCGGACGCTGAGACTGGATCTGAAGTCAAGAAATAACTGTCTGGGAAGTCCTTTGGTAAATATATCTGCATACTGATAGGATGATGGAACATGTAACACTCTGACATTGCCTAGTGCAACTTTCTCACGAACAAAGTGTAGGTCTATCTCAATGTGTTTGGTTCGCTGATGTTGAACCGGATTATGAGACAAATAGATGGCAGAGATGTTATCACAGTACACAATAGATATTTGACGCAAAAGACCCTGAAGTTCTAACAGTAAATTCTGAGACAACTAATCTCAGCTACTACATTTGCAACGCCTCAGACTCGGCCTCGGCCTTTGGAGCGGGATAGGGTAGGCCCCGCCGCGGATCAAAAAATCGGATTATCCCCTAAAAAAACACAAAAGCCGGAGATGGAGCGTCGCGTGTCCGGACACCCTGCTCAATCTGCATCCGTATATGAAAGCAACCTGTTTGGAGCAGAGGGGTATAGGTGCAAACCATAATCAAGAGTGCCCTTAATGTATCGAATGATACGCTTAAGAGCAGTGAAATGAGACTCCTTGGGAGCATGCATAAATAAGCACACTTGCTGAACAACATAAGCTATGTCTGTCCTGGTGAAGGTGAGACACTAAAGTGCACCTTCAAGACTCCTATACAGAGTATGCTCAGAGACTGGTGATCAGTGTATTTTATATACACCTTTTGAGTCAGTTTTAGTTAGTCTTTTGTCCCATTTTGCACATATAAGTGTCGTATTAGGATAGTTTTTCTTTCTTTTGAGTCAAAGTGGTTAAAATGGTCAAATGGCGGAAAAGGAGCAAAGAGGGCAAAGAGGAGATGCGGGTGGAAAGCAGAGAAAGTGGCGAGCGAGGTAAAATCCGGACCGTAGCGCGGCCTCGTAGTCAGCGGGCGCGGCGCCACTAGAGAAGGCTGCGGAAGATCAGTAGCGCGGCTCTGAACGGCAGCGAGGCGCGGCGCTAAACATCAGAAAGCTACAGTCTCGGTAGCGCGGCTCTCGAACATCGAATATCGGGGCGCGGCGTAAAACACCCGGCATTGCGGAACTTCCGCGCGGCCCGTATGAGGCAGCGGCAGCGGAAAAATTAGGTCTTTGACGAAAGTGCAGGCCAAGCTTTGAAGTAAAGAGGAGGCGGTTTGCGGCTATAAAAGGAGAACCACTAGGCAGTTTTAAGGGTTCCGCCTTTGCACTGACAAGACTTTTGCTTGGAGATTGGATACCATTAGTTTAGTAATTTTTTCCCTTTCTTGTTCTTTATTTCAGTTTTGTATGATGAACTTTGAATTAGTTCTTGTCATGTCGATGACTAGGAACTAATTCTCTTATAGGCTTTCCATGTTGAATTGCTAGAAACTTATGTTATAAATTAATGCGTGCTTATGGTTATTTTTCTTATTGTGAGATCTATCCGATAATTGAGTTGAATTCTTGGTAATTAATTGACAACTAATTATCACTATATGATTTCTAATCAGTTCGAAAGGGAGATTGTGAATATCTTGTAAGTTGGGTATACATTCTTGGATTGGGGATGAAAATACCTCGATTATTTATGTAAGCGTTGATGAGAGGCTTAACAACCACAATTTTGCGCATTGTGCGTGACGATCGACTAGGTTTTTGTTCTTAATCCTCTATAGAGTTATCCTTATCAGAAAGGTAGGTAAGGTGCGATCTTGAGGTTGAGTGTTTATATAACCTAATGGGAGTATAAAGCGATTTAGTAAACTGCTTTCTCCAAAGAGGAACACCATAAGTTAATGCATTAGTAAGTAGCATAAGCGGATAGTAAGGATACATGGAAGCCCTATTCTCATCACCACTGAAGTAAATCTTTATATTTAAATAGCTTGCATAATTCTTAGTTATAAACAACAAATCAATTATCAATTCACCAAATAGATACTAGAAAATAGATAGTTGGTAATTGAACCCTAATCCTTGTGGACGATATTCGGTCTTATCAAGACTATACTACTTGTCACGATAACGTGCACTTGCGTTTAAAGTGTGTGCATGTTACCGCGCATCAACTGGAGCACCATCCATGACACTGAGCTTAGATTTAGAATCAACTGGAGTAGACACCTCTTTGCAGTTTGTTATCTTAGCCCTGTACACAATCTTTTCTGCATACTTACGCTGACACAAGAACATATGATTGGTAGACCTGGTCACTGATATCCTAAAAAAATAACTTAGCTTCCCAAAATCAGACATTGCAAATTCGGACTTAAGCAAGACAATAATCTCATTTTTCAATTCTTCGGAGGAGGCAGTAAGAACAATATCATCTACGTAAAGTAATAAATAAGCAGTGCTACTACCTCGATGAAAAATGAAAAGTGATGTATCACACTTGCTGCATACAAACTCAATCTGCAATATATACCTGACAAAGCGATCGTACCACGCACGGGGGCCTGTTTCAGGCCATATAGTGATTTACAGAGACGACACACATAGTGGGGAACTGCTGGATGAGTCAATCCTGGCGGTTGATGCATGTAGAATGTCTCTCTCAGATCCCCATGTAAGAATGCATTCTTCACATCAAGCTGATGGATCGACCAGTGTTTTGCCCATGACAATACTCAAAACTGTGCGGATGGTAGTCGGTTTGACAATGAAGGTCTCACCACAATCAATTCCCTCCGGCTAATTTGTGCCATTAACCACAAGTCTTGCCTTATATCTCTCAAGATCTCCACTGTCTCTGAATTTGTGACGAAATAGCCACAGACAACGAATCACATTCACCCCA
Organism: Przewalskia tangutica; assembly: GCA_029844215.1. Classification (NCBI taxonomy): domain Eukaryota; kingdom Viridiplantae; phylum Streptophyta; class Magnoliopsida; order Solanales; family Solanaceae; genus Przewalskia; species Przewalskia tangutica. The sequence continues at coordinate 8,785,380 of CM056739.1, read as the reverse complement.
TCAGGTCTAGTTACTAGATCTCATGTGTGTTTTTTAGTTAAAGCAATGAATTCTTCAGTCATAGCCGCATTCCAATTAGGGTCTTGTTCTGCCAATATTGGGTTCTTGGGAATTGGTGAAATAGTTTGGGCAGACAAGTTAAATTGGACTTTGTATTTGAAGATTCCATGTTTTGCACGAGTTTTCATTTGGTGAATGGGGATAGTATGAGGTTCCAAGGCGGAGGGATTTATTGGATACGGAGAAGGAGGGACATACGATGGAGTAGGGACCGCGGCGCTGGAGGACTGACGGGCCTCTCTAATGTTTTGGCGTCGTGGCGCCTCAGCACTGGGCCGCGGCGCTGTCGACGGTGAATCAGGGACCTGTTCGCAGGACTTTTGGCGCAACGACGTTGACCCTTGGGGCCTCGGCGCTGACGCTGAAGAAGAACGGTTATGCTCTAGTTGACTTAGGATGACGGTACCGATGACAGACTCGTCAAGAACAGAGTTATCCGATTTTTGGAACTTTTTAAGATTCGAAAACGGGAATGTGGTCTCGTCGAATGTGACGTGACGAGAGATGTGGATCTGACGAGTGGACAAGTCATATCATAGATAGCCCCTATGGTTCGACAGGAAGCCTTGGTAGACACAAGGAGTGAACCGGGGGACTAGTTTGTGAGGGGCAGTAGATGCAATGTTAGGATAGCATAGACAACCAAATATTTAGAGATGATCATAAGTGGGGACTCTATGATAGAGAATTTTGGTATGGGTCATATTGTGAAGGGTGCTAGTTGAGAGAATATTTAGAACGTATTCTGACATTTTAGCAGCATAGATTCAGAAAGATGGAGGTAGGGAGGCATGAATCAAAATAGTGTGAATCATATTGTTAATGATGCGGATGATTCTTTCAGCTTTACCGTTTTGTGAGGAGGTTTGGGGGCAGGAAAAACGAAAGACTATGCCATTATTGGTACAAAACCGGTGAAACATAAAAGTTATTGAATTCACGACCATTATCGAAATGAAAAGATTTTATGCGTATTTCAAACTGTGTTTGAATGAATTTTCGAAACTCAAAAAATTTGGCAAACACTTTCGATTTAAATTTGAGAGGATACAACCAAACAAAGTGAGAAAAATCATCTAGTAAGATAAGATAGTATTTATGACCGAGAGAACTAACAACAGATGATGTCCATAAATCAGCATGTATAATATCAAAAGGTGCAAAAGTAATACTAGTAGATGATTTAAATTGAAGACGAGTATGTTTGCCTAAAGAACAAGAAATGCAGTTTTGGGCAAGTTTCCCGTTACAAATAATGAAATTATTGCCTCTAAGAAAACTAAAAACTGAAGCTCCTAGATGACCAAGCCTATTATGTCATGTTGAAGAAGAAATGACAGATAGAGAGACGGGAGAGCTAGATCAGGCAGCGGAGGTGAGAGTGAATGGATATAGATCCCCCGTGCTATTGCATCTCGTAAGAGGTGTCCCCGTATGAATATCCTTCAAAGTGAAACCAAAAGGGTCAAAATCAACAGAGACAAAGTTATTACGAGTAAATTTGCGGATAGAGATTAGATTCTTAATCATATGTGGGGCATATATGGTATTTTTAAGGGGGAATAGATGAGGAGGTGGTGTGTAGAATGTACCAAAACCCTTTACTGGAATGCGGTGACTACTACCAACTGTCACAAATTGAGGATGCTTTAAACCAAATAATTTGGGAATATTACCTGCAGTTCGGGTGAGGTGAGATGTGGCTCCGAAGTCCATGTACCAGTTGTTGTCAGGCTGTTGCATGTTGAGACTGCTGAAGGCCTGACCTAACTCAGTGGGTGTCATCTTTGGATGAAATTTCTGAAACTAGCCGTGCGTGGCGTGGGCTGCTGCAGTCTGGACTTAGAAGTGGGTCGAGGGCCCAACACCGTGATGGAGAAGCGGTGGAATAGTTCTTTGATGAAACGGCGGCGGTGCTGCGGCGCTGAACTGATTCTGCGGATTTTGGTGTTGCTGTTGTTGATTCTGCTATCCGCGACCCCTGCCACGACCCTTGCCACCGCGTCCCTGCTGCGGTTGAGAGTTTTTTAGCGGCGTTGGATCGTGAGGGCGCATTTTGACAGCTAACGCCTTCTGATTGTGCCCATCCTGCTTAGCACGTCTAGTTTCTTCGAGCAACAACTGCGAGCGAGCTTTGTTAAAACTGGGAAGCGGATCTGCCTATTGAATTATGGCAGCTAACGTATCATAGTCACCTTTGGGGAGACCTACAATCAATTGCAACACCAATTTAGTGTCCGGCGAGCGTGTCGGCGTTGGAAAGTTGATCGCCGAGTTTCAAGTCTGCGATTTTCGGTCATGTTGGAGAAATTTTCAAGGCGTGTATTATTAAACTGTTCCTCCAAATACACTGCACGAGTGTGCTTGTTATCTTGAAAGATTTTCTCCAAGCGGTTCCATAACTTAAGGGCTGTGGCGCCAGATTTCATGATAGTAAGAAGAAGATCCTGAGAAATACTACCACACATCCACTGTTTGACGCCGGCGTCTAGACGACGCCAAGTAGACTCATCAACCTCCGGAAGGCGCGGAATAGTGTCATCGATATGATCAAACACGTTATAGAGACATGCATGATTACGAAACAGTTCAACCCAAGGAGAATACTGACTGTTTTTTTGATCAAGAAGAATGTGAATATAGTTCTTGATATTGGTAACAGTTAGAGCGAGATGAAAAAAGGATGATAACATGATGGTGGGATTGATGGAGGTTGAAGCATCAGAAGTATTGGAAGAATCCTCAATAGCCATTTAGAGAAGAGAGGAAAGGAGATAAAAATCAAGAATTTTGGGGAGGGGTATTACCGCGGCGAGAATCCCGAGGGAGGGGGGAGCGTTTCGGCGGCTGCTTTGAAAGAAAATTCTAGGGTTTTTGTTTTAGACTCTTGATACCATGTAAGATGATATTAATCTCCCTTGTGGAGTCTTTCATTAATATCAAAATATATATAGAGTACAATGTTCATCCTTTATACAATATGAATTCTAAAGTTATACAAAAGAGGAATCTCAGTATTACCATAATTATATTTACACAATATATGAAAATATTCTAATTATGGGTAGGGATACAATTGTTTCTATAATATACATGTTTACATATACAAGTTACATATAGGAAAATTCTTTTCCTATTCTACATCGAAAACCCTATTCTATTTGGAGACTAACTATACAATTATGGTAAGAGTACAAGTCTAATACACGCTATATACAAACTATATTGAGAACGTGATGTGCCACTGCATTCCGTGATGGGCCACTGATATTTAACACACCCCCGCAGTCATAGAGGGCGGTCTTCGTACGCTGAGACTGTCTCTAAAATATTCAAAAAGGACCGAGGGAAGACTCTTTGTAAAGATGTCTGCAATTTGATACCTGGACGAGACATGACAGAGGCGTACTTGTCCTCGAGCAATCTTTTTTCGAACAAATTAAATGTCCATCTCGATATTTTTAGTGCGCTGGTGCTGAACCGGATTTTCAGAAAGGTAGATGACACTAACATTATCACAATAAACCAAGGTTGCTTTCTGAATAGAACAATGAAGCTCTAAAAGCACATTACGTAACCAACATGATTCAGAGACCACATTGACTACCCCTCGATACTCGACATCTGCACTGGAATGTGATAAAGTCGACTGACGTTTTGCAGACCAAGTTGTTACCAAGAAACATACAATAGCCAGATGTAGAGCGTCTGGTGTCGAGATGATCACCCCAATCAACATCTGTATACGAGACGAGTGTAGATGTCGACGAAGGATATAAATGTAAGTCATAGTCAAGCGTCCCCTAGATGTACCTAATAATACATTTGAGTGCATTCATGTGCTCAATCCTGAGATCATGCATAAACAAAAAACCATGTTGTACCAAACTTGGGTTAGTATCAACTGGAGTGGAAGTTGACTTACATGATGACATCCCAGCCCTCTCAATGATCTCAGATATATACTTTCTTTGGGATAAGAACAAACCACCTGCATGACGAGTGACATCAATCCCTAAAAGGTAACTCAAGGGTCCCAAGTCTTTCATAACAAACTCAGAACTGAGCATTGTCATAATAGATTGACGTAATGCATCAGAAGAGACAATCAATATAATATCATCCACATATAACATTATATACGCCATAGAAGCACCACGATGATATATGAACAATGACGTATCCGACCTGCTGTGAGAGAACCCAATAGTCGATACATAGTCTGCAAACCTCTTATATCATGCCCGTGGGGACTTCTTAAGCACATACAATGACTTCTTCAACAAACAGACACGATGAGGATATTTGGGATCTCTAAACCCCAAGGGCTGATGCATATAGACTATCTCCTTGAGATCATCATGTAGGAAAACATTCTTCACATCTAACTGATGAATGGGTCATGCTTTCGAAAGAGCTAAGCTGAGCACAGTGCGAATGATAGACGGCTTGACAACCGGGCTAAATGTCTCACCACAATCCACACTAACCTGTTGAGTCTTACAATCACCTACTAGAAGAGTCTTATGACTAGCAAAAGAACCATCTGAATTGTCCTTATGAGCAAATATCCACATAGACCGAATAATATTAACACCAGATGGATGAGGCACCAACTCCCACATCTTATTATAAATAAAAGCATTATATTCGTCGGTAATAATAATTTTCCAATTCGGGTCATTTAAAGCAGACACATGATTACGGGTAAGAGTGACTTAAGAACATTAGAATGTAAATTAAAATGTCTCTTTGGTTTAAAAATACCCCGTTGACTACGAGTGAATGGTCTTTGACTCGGAGGAGAATTGGGCGGATTTTGGGACATATCGGGACACGTGTGGTGGCGAGCGGTGGGCTCTGGACCAACACAAACGATGGGGAACCGTGGATCGGGGCATGCGGGAATGGGGTGGGTGGTAGCCCGAGTTTGGTATCTTGTGTGAACAATGGTACCAGCGTGCAGTGGGTCCGCTGGTGGATTTGAGATGCGTGACACGTCCGAAAAATGGTAAATAATATACGGTGATATACCATCATCAAAAAATTATACGAACTAGGCACGAGATTACTAACCTTAGCAAACGGAAATTGAGATTCATAAAAAATAACATGGCGAATAATGATGATTTAAATTAGAAGATAAATCAAAACATTTGTAACCACGATGATTAGACGGATAATCCAAGAACACACAAAGAGTATAACGAGTCTGAAGTTTGGTAATTATGGTGAATGGAAACAACGGACAACACAAGCACCCAAAGACCCTAAGATGTGAAAATGAAGGAGTCTTATTATAAAAAAATTGAAGAGGAGACGAATACGTCAAACTTTTGATAGGAAGAATGTTGAGAAGATATGTAAACATTTGTAGAGCATAATGCCAAAAAGTGGGGGGTTCGGAATCATAAAGAAATAAAGTTTGGATAATGTTGTTAACGGTACAAATTTTTCGTTCGGTTTTTCCATTTTGTGAAGACGTATAAGGACAAGAAAAATGAAAAATGATCCCATTATTAGCACAAAACTCCTGAAACACCCCATTATCATATTCTTTGCCATTATCACATCCAATTTTTAATTTTTCGTTCGAATTGGGTTCTAATGAATGCTCTAAATTTTAAGAAGGTGAAAAAAACTTGAGATTTTTTCGCTATTGGAAAAGTCCATAAAAATTAGAATAATCATCCAAAAAGAGAACATAATAACGATGACCTGAAGAACTGAGAACATGAGACGTCCATAGATCGCTCTGAATAATATCGAATGACATTAGAGTATGAGAATTAGAGTTTACAAATGACAACTTAACATTTTTTCCTAAAGAACAAGATTGACAATTCGGAGTACTACTCGTACTCTTACAAGAAATAAAATTGTTTTTATTTAAGAAATATATAATAGACGACCCTGGATGACCTAGACGAGCATGCCACAAGCAAGGGCCAAACCTGCAAAAGTTGAGGGTAATGCGTGACTCGATAATCTCAAATTCGGCGTGATAGGATAGAGATCTCCCCTACTATCACATCGCATGAGAGGACACCCCGTTTTGAAATCCTTTACAGAAAATCCAAATGGATCAAAATTGACAGAAACAAAATTATCGATGGTGAATTTACGGACAGACACCAAGTTTTTAATCAATTTAGGGGCATGGATGATATTTTTTAAGATAAGGGGTGGATGGAGGGGGGGGTGTCACGACCCGAACCGGGCGTGGTAGTGCCCTACAGGCACCTCACCTTAACAATACAAGTGAAGCTAGGACTGAAATAACACCTCTTTTTTTTCTTCTTTTAAAACAAACGTACGTGCAAGGGCAAAGCCGACAAGGCTGCCATATATACATAAACAAAAGACACTATACCGTACATGAGTCCAATCCCACATATGAATACAGACCTCTAGGAGTTAAAGCCCGAACTATGACGGACAAGGCCCCGTGCCCATAAATGTACAAAGCACATGCGATGGAACTATACCAAAATGATAAACTCCTGAACAAAGGGAGCTATCCAAAAACCCTGAGCAGGATCCTACACCTGCCGATCACCAAACAGCGTACCTACACTGCGGCGTGAGCGGCCCCGAAGAGGTCGATGCGAAGAATGTACCAAGTATGTGAACTGAAAATCGTAAACAAATCATAACGATCTAACAAAAGCAGGAGACATGTATGATAATCAAATTACAGATTCCTGATACATAACGATCATATCGATCAGGGCGCGTACCTCAAAGTCGTTACTAAAACATAACCATGGGTCTCGCGCCCATAATATCAATCATGCGTGGAATCCTTCGCCATGGCGGTCCATGATATAATATAACCTCGAAGTCCTACCAGGTGGTATAGCATCTTGGGGTTTACCCTCACTTATACTCTTACCTGGAGAAGGTGGTAAGCGGTGGTATATCATCTTGGGGTTTACCTCACTTATACTCTTACCCAGAGAAGGTGGTAAAGCGGTGGTATAGCATCTTGGGGTTTACCCTCACTTATACTCTTACACGGAGAAGGTGGTATAACGTCTTGGGGCTTGCCTCATTTATACTCTTACCACTATCTCAACCGGCCGTCAAACAACACATAAAGCGGGTGGTGCGTGTCTTGGGGTTTACCTCACTAATACTCTTACCACGGAGGAGGTGGTATAACGTCTTGGGGCTTGCCGCCATTTATACTCTTACCCTATCTCGTGAGCCATCAAACAAGACACAAGCACAACCATGTCTTTTATAAAAATCAGAATTTAACCCGATTACTACAATAGCGGAAGCATACGTGGAATCCCACATCAGCCGATGCGTCCATGTAACTTATAACAAGGCAGTAGGCCCCAACCGGCCGAGTCGCGGCATAATAAAACATAATACTTGTACTCAAAGGCTATCGAACACACATAGGTTAATTCTCAATTAACGAGCCAAATACTTATCAAGGCACAAATAGAATAGTTCTCATTTAACAAGCCAAAGTACTTATCAAGGCACACTTAGACAAATGCTCAATTTATCAAGCCAAAGTACTAATCGAGGGCACACTTAGACAAATTCTCAATTTATCAAGCCAAAATACTTAATCAAGGCATACATAGAATAATTCTCTTTTAACAAGTCAAAGTACTTATCAAGGCACACAGACAAATCCTCAATTTATCAAGCCAAAGTACTCGATCAAGGCATACATAGAATAATTCTCTTTTAACAAGTCAAAGTACTTATCAAGGCACACTTAGACAAATCCTCAATTTATCAAGCCAAAGTACTTAATCAAGGCATACATAGAATAATTCTCTTTTAACAAGTCAAAGTACTTATCAAGGCACACTTAGACAAATCCTCAATTTATCAAGCCAAAGTACTTAATCAAGGCATACATAGAATAATTCTCTTTTAACAAGTCAAAGTACTTATCAAGGCACACTTAGACAAATCCTCAATTTATCAAGCCAAAGTACTACGTCGTACATTCCTTTATAAAAGACTCCTTTCTATGTAAAGCCCCAAGATACTAACACGTAGTATCAGCGTGTCTATTTTTCAAAGTAAGTTACTACACTTTTAGAAAACTCATTTCAAAGCTTGAAATCAAGTAACTCCAAATTTTCACAATCTAGGCAACTTATGCGATTTAATCAAAATAGACAACTTTCTAAACCTTCCATAAAGCCGTTATAACCAACTTCCCATAAAGCCGTTATAACCCTTTATGGTTTTAGACGATCCATTCCTTGATAACCAAGAGACTTATACTATGAAAACCAAGTATCACATACTTACAAATCAAGTTCTTAACTTTCAAAATACTTCAAGTCTCTTAATAGTTAGAAAACAAGTTTTCTTCTACTTTTAAACCTCAAGTAACTTCACCCTTAACGAGTTACTTCTCTTAAATCATGTCATTTCTCCTCTTTTAAATCAAATAAGTAAATCACTCCTTTGACTCACTAAAGTCATTATAATGACCTTTAGGTTTTAGAACAAGGCACTAGCCAAAAGATTTGGAAACCACTTCCTTTTAAGTCTCTATGTACTTTAAGAAAAATACCTTCACTTTTAAGAACCCAAACTTCATCAAGAAAATGGATTCTACAACTTACAATTTAAACATCAAGGTACACTCGAGGAAGTACATAGAACAAATTCTATTTTAGGCAATCCAAATACAAGCAAGGAATGGATCATTCGAGGTAGAACTTACTTTCTTTATTCTAAGGAATCATGCTGTAGAAGGAGATAGTTCACATACCTTTCTGCTAAATCCACAAGCTGCCGAATACGCCCGTGCGTGAAGTGTCAACCTATAATGGTCACAACAAGGCTATCAACTTCTAGTCTCTATGTAGAATAATACTAAGTACTTAGTCACAATTCTACGGAAAATCGCAACACTTCCTTTATTTCTACTCACTTTGCCACCTTTTTCAAGGCGAATACAATAACCAACAAGCCACATTTAAGGCTCCAAACAACAACCAAACAAAGGGGATTACACGCCTTACACTACGTGTAAAATTCGCCCATAATTCATAATGAAATAGTAATATACTTCACTAGCCATTCTCGGCCAACATACAACCAACATCACTAAGTCTTTTCCAACCCTTTTCCAAATTCTAAGTTCTTAGGTCAACATGTTATTTAGTCATAGACAACATCAACAACTACAATTTCCTTCTTTATTCAACATGCGACTTAAACTAATAACCAACTTGAATTCCAATCTTAAAGCTAAACATGCTAGATTTGGATTAGGGTTCCAATAGTCAAAATACTTATCAAACTTCATACAATATAACACATGCTTGCTAAAATCCATAGCTACAAATAATAAGTAAGTCTTAACTACTAAAACGACAAAATTTATACCTTTCCAAGCCCTTAAAATTTCCAAGATCCAAAGTCGCCTTAGCAATTCTTAGCTCCTTTCCTTAAGCTCCAATCCGCTCCAAGCACTCCTAGAGGCCTATGAAGAACCCATCTTCAAGTTCCAACTTCAAAGTTGAAGAACTCCTTAGTTTCCGCTTTGACTAACGTAAAAATACGTTTTTCCAAATCTTTCTATTGAGATATCCTTACAATACCCTAGGGACATTGGGTTAAAGTCTTGTGGCTAATGGATCAAAACTATAAAATTTTGTGTGGGAATAACATGAAAGCCAGAGCTTCACTTCTCTCTCTAAGGTTCTAATTTTTCTAAGTGTAGAAAATGCCAAGTCTTGCACTAGTAGGATATATATATAACACATTGGAGGGTTAAGATTGCAACACATGAGTGGTTAGGATTTAAAATCACATGGATCGCCTAAGTGGCAAGTTGACTAGTCGATAATGTCAAGCTAGCAAGACAAATCTTCCAAGGTGGTCAATGACCATTTTACCCTCACTCTAATTTCGACCAAGACCTCGGGGGTGCCACGTGTCGCCTCTCATTCGTCCATAAAATTCGTAACCTCGTGGCCCCACAAAACGTAAAATTCTGCGGGCCCCACGTGACCAAATCGAACAAAATAAATTTCCATAATAATAAAAAGTTCTATACTTTACAAATAATACATTTTGAGAATCCAATTCTCAACAACGAACATTTTTCCTTTCCGACGTCCGGAAGACTTTCCGTCGGAAAAACAATCCTTCCTTTCGCACTAATTCCAAGTCTTGTGCTCTACGCATTCACTTACACATGTCCACGAACTTACGGTGTAACATTCTTCCTTAGAAACATTCGTCCCGAATGTTCTTAGCCGATTGTCAAGCTATATAAATTCCTGATAAACTCTATAATATGCTTACCAATCAAAATCGCACAAGACTAACGATGCCACACTGCCATCGCCTAACATACGTAAACATAATAATGGACCTTCCGTCCGTGGTCCCTTCTCACAAAACTCAAAGGTTCTGCTTTCCCAAACACGGATCCTTAAAGGTTCCTTTCTTTCCTTACTTGTCATACTTTCTCGTGCTTTCAAACTCATCTAGTACACGTCAAAATCTCAAATTTTGTTTCGTTCTCCAATCCTTGAAGTTACTATCCAAACTTAGCCATATTGTTACTTACTTTCCCGTTAAGGCTCTTTCTGGTCCTTACGACCTAGTTAGGTGGAACGCATCCACAAACTCGCACTCACAATTAACTAAACTTGGGCCTTGCATCCCTGACCCTATCACATAATCGGACCCTTTCTAATCGACATCACCCCATTCCATACTACGGTGACGTAATGAGTCCATAACCCACTCATCGTCACACTTAACTTCTCATTCTTAGTCCAAATAAATCTTTCTCTTATCTCAAGGTACTTCTTACCCTATCCCCTATTTACTGGAGGTCGTCTCATATGCCAAAGTATTCCTACTGTACAATCTTCCCTAACGGTCTTACACTGTCAGGGGGCAATTACAACTTGTGAACTTTATACAACTATAGTCTCAGTTCACCTATCATTCTTGTCAACGTTCTTACTTCTCACTTTACTAATCAAAGTATCCCTACCTCTGGGGTACTATCACTTACAACGGCTAGCACCGCTATCTTGGTCAATAACATAACTGCTTCCCTCATGACCCTATAGTCTTCTCCTAACCGAGAAACTGGAGGCTCTGGTGCTGAGGCCTCAAAACCTGGCGCAGAAGAACTTGCCGACTGCGGAACAACATCCGGTATACCCTGGGCATAAGCCCTATCAACTCTCTGAGTCTGACTAGTAGCTCTTGCTACTCCTTTGCCCTCCTGGGCGGCTGCTGCCCTCCTTGGAGGCATAACTGTAACACAACAATACGTCAGAGAGGAATTTTCTTACTAACACAGCTCTATGGCACGATCTTAGAGTGAGAAGAATAGAAACCAACTCCTAAATGTCCTGTAGCCTCCTGTTTATGGGTGTGGCGCGCAACACACCGATAATCAAGACTTACTAGACACGGTCTGTAAACATTCCGAGGATCGACCGCTCGATACCACTACTGCCACGACCGAACCTCGCGTGATCGTGCTGCTACCCAGGCACCTCCTACCTTAACAATACAAGTAGGATCATGACTGAAATAACACCTCTTTTTCTTCTTTTAAAACAAGCGATGCGTGGCAAAGCCGACAAGGTCGCCATATATACATAAACAAAAGACACTATACCGTATATGAGTCCAATCCCACATATGAATACGCACTTAGGAGTTAAATCAACTATGACGGACAAGGCCCCGCGTACCCATAAATGTACAAAAGCTCAGATCGATGGAACTATACCAAAATGATAAACTCACGAACAAAGGGAGCTATCCAAAACCCCGAGGATCCTACACTGCCGATCACCAACAGCAGACTACACTCGCGTAACGCACTTCGGGCGAGGTCGATGAAGAATGTACCGTATGTGAACTGAAAATATCGTAAACAAATCATAACAAATAACAAAACAGAGACATGTATGATAATCAAATTACGATTCACAATACATAAATAAATATATCCATCAAGGGCGCATGCCAAAGTCGTTACTAAAACATAACCACGGGTCTCACGCCCATAATATCAATCATGCGGTGGAATCCTTCCTCACCGCCGATCCATGATATAATATAACCTCAAGTCCTACCGGTGGTATAGCATCTTGGGGGTTTACCCCTCACTTATACTCTTACCCTGTAGAAGGTGGTAAAGCAGGTGGGATATCATCGTGGGTGTTTACCCCTCACTTATACTCTTACCTGGAGGTGGTAAAGCGGTGGTATAGCATCTTGGGGTTTACCCTCACTTATACTCTTACTCGGAGAAGGTGGTATAACGTCTTGGGGCTTGCCTCATTTATACTCTTACCCTATCTCAACCGGCCACAAACAACACATAAGCGGTGGTACATCGTCTTGGGGTTTACCCTCACTAATACTCTTACCCTGAGGAGGTGGTATAACGCCTGGGCTTGCCTCATTTATACTCTTACCCTATCTCGACCGACCATCAAACAAGACACAAGCACAACCATGTCTTTTATAAAAATCCGAATTTAACCCCAAGATCTACAATAACTAAGCATACCCGTGGAATCCTACATCACCGCTTGTGATGGCCCATGTAACTTATAACAAGACAGTAGGCCTCCAACCGAGTCGCAACATAATAAAACATAATACTTGTACTCAAAGGCTATCGAATACACATAGGTTAATTCTCAATTAACGAGCCAAAGTACTTATCAAGGCACAAATAGAATAGTTCTCATTTAACAAGCCAAAGTACTTATCAAGGCACACTTAGACAAATTCTCAATTTATCAAGCCAAAGTACTAATCAGTACACTTAGACAAATTCTCAATTTATCAAGCCAAAATACTTAATCAAGGCATACATAGAATAATTCTCTTTTAACAAGTCAAAGTACTTATCAAGGCACACTTAGACAAATCCTCAATTTATCAAGCCAAAGTACTCAATCAAGGCATACATAGAATAATTCTCTTTTAACAAGTCAAAGTACTTATCAAGGCACACTTAGACAAATCCTCAATTTATCAAGCCAAAGTACTTAATCAAGGCATACATAGAATAATTCTCTTTTAACAAGTCAAAGTACTTATCAAGGCACACTTAGACAAATCCTCAATTTATCAAGCCAAAGTACTCAATCAAGGCATACATAGAATAATTCTCTTTTAACAAGTCAAAGTACTTATCAAGACACACTTAGACAAATCCTCAATTTATCAAGCCAAAGTACTACGTACGTACATTCCTTTATAAAAGACTCCTTTCTATGTAAAGCCCCAAGATACTAACACCCGTAGTATCAAGGCGTGTCTATTTTTCAAAGTAAGTTACTACACTTTTAGAAAACTCATTTCAAAGCTTGAAATCAAGTAACTCCAAATTTTCACAATCTAGGCAACTTATGCCGATTTAATCAAAATAGACAACTTTCTAAACCTTCCATAAAGCCGTTATAACCAACTTCCCATAAAGCCGTTATAACCCTTTATGGTTTTAGACGTATCCATTCCTTCAATAACCAAGAGACTTATACTATGAAAACCAAGTATCACATACTTACAAATCAAGTTCTTAACTTTCAAAATACTTCAAGTCTCTTAATAGTTAGAAAACAAGTTTTCTTCTACTTTTTAAACCTCAAGTAACTTCACCCTTAACGCAAGTTACTTCTCTTAAATCATGTCATTTCTCCTTTTAAATCAAATAAGTAAATCACTCCTTTGACTCCCCTAAAGTCATTATAATGACCTTTAGGTTTTAGAACAAGGCACTAGCCAAAAGATTTGGAAACCACTTCCTTTTTAAGTCTCTATGTACTTTAAGAAAAATACCTTCACTTTTAAGAACCCAAACTTCATCAAGAAAATGGATTCTACAACTTACAATTTAAACATCAAGGTACACTCAAGGAAGTACATAGAACAAATTCTATTTTAGGCAATCCAAATACAAGCAAGGAATGGATCATTCAGGAGTAGAACTTACTTTCTTTATTCTAAGGAATCATGCTAGAAGAGGAGATAGTTCACATACCTTTCGCTAAATCCACAAGCTGCCGAATACGTACGTAGAAGTGTCAACCTATAATGGTCACAACAAGGCTATCAACTTCTAGTCTCTATGTAGAATAATACTAAGTACTTAGTCCCTAATTCTACGGAAAATCGGGCAGCACTTCCTTTATTTCTACTCACTTTGCCACCTTTTCAAGGCCGAATACAATAACCAACAAGCCACATTTAAGGCTCCAAACAACAACCAAACAAAGGGATTACACGCCTTACACTACGTAAAATTCCGCCCCATAATTCATAATGAAATAGTAATATACTTCACTAGCCATTCTCGCCAACATACAACCAACATCACTAAGTCTTTTCCAACCCTTTTCCAAATTCTAAGTTCTTAGGTCAACATGTTATTTAGTCATGCATAACATCAACAACTACAATTTCCTTCTTTATTCAACACGCGATTTACTTAAACTAATAACCAACTTGAATTCCAATCTTAAAGCTAAACATGCTAGATTTCTGATTAGGGTTCCAATAGTCAAAATACTTATCAAACTTCATACAATATAACACATGCTTGCTAAAATCCATAGCTACAACAATAAGTAAGTCTTAACTACTAAAACGACAAAATTTATACCTTTCCAAGCCCTTAAAATTTCCAAGATCCAAAGTCGCGCCTTAGCAATTCTTAGCTCCTTTCCTTAAGCTCCAATCCGCTCCAAGCACTCCTTGAGGCCTATGAAGAACCCATCTTCAAGTTCCAACTTCAAAGTTGAAGAACTCCCTTAGTTTCCGCGCTGCGACTAACGTAAAAATACGCTTTTTCCAAAATCTTTCTATTGAGATATCCTTACAATACCCCTAGGACATCAAGTTAAAGTCTTGTGGCTAATGGATCAAAACTATAAAATTTTTGCTGAATAACATGGCCAGAGCTTCACTTCTCTCTCTAAGGGTTCTAATTTTTCTAAGTGTAGAAAATGCCAAGTCTTGCACTAGTAGGATATATATAACACATCGGAGGTTAAGATTGCAACACATGAGTGGTTAGATTTAAAATCACATGGATCGCCTAAGTGGCAAGTTGACTAGTCAATAATGTCAAGCTAGCAAGACAAATCTTCCAAGGTGGTCAATGACCATTTTACCCTCACTCTAATTTCGACCAAGACCTCGGGGTGCCACGTGTCGCCTCTCATTCGTCCATAAAATTCCGTAACCTCGTGGGCCCCACAAAACGTAAAATTTCTGTGGGCCCCACGTGACCAAATCCGAACAAAATAAATTTCCATAATAATAAAAAGTTCTATACTTTACAAATAATACATTTTGAGAATCCAATTCTCAACAACGAACATTTTTCCTTTCCGACGTCCTAAGACTTTCCGCTTAAAAACAATCCTCCTTTCGCACTAATTCCAAGTCTTGTGCTTTACGCACATTCACTTACACATGTCCTGAACTTACGGGTGTAACATTCTTCCTTAGAAACATTCGCCCCCGAATGTTCTTAGCTTGTCAAGCCATATAAATTCCGGCATAAACTCTATAATATGCTTACCAATCAAAATCGACAAGACTAACGATGCCACACTGCCATCGCCTAACATACGTAAACATAATAATGGACCTTCCGTCCGTGGTCCCTTCTCACAAAACTCAAAGGTTACAATTTTCCCAAACACGGATCCTTAAAGGTTCCTTTCTTTCCTTACTTGTCATACTTTCTCGCACTTTCAAACTCATCTAGTACACGCACAAAATCTCAAATTTTGTTTCGCTTCTCCAATCCTTGAAGTTACTATCCAAACTTAGCCATATTGTTACTTACTTTCCGTTAAGGCTCTTCTCTGTCCTTACGACCTAGTTCAAGTGGAACGATCCACAAACTCGTACCACAATTAACTAAACTGGGCCTTGCATCCCTGACCCTATCACATAATCTGACCCTTTCTAATCGACATCACCCCATTCCATACTAATGGCTGACCCAGAATGAGTCCATAACCCGACTCATCGCCACACTTAACTTCTCATTCTTAGTCCGAAATAAATCTTTCTCTTATCTCAAGGTACTTCTTACCCTATCCCCTATTTACTGGAGGTCGTCTCATATGCCAAAGTATTCCTATCAGACAATCTTCCCTAACGGCCTTACACCGCTGTGGGCATTACAACTTGTGAACTTTATACAACTATAGTCTCGGTTCACCTATCATTCTTGTCAACGTTTACTTCACTTTACTAATCAAAGTATCCCTACCTCGGGTACTATCACTTACAACGGCTAGCACCGCTTATCTTGGTCAATGACATAATCGCTTCTCATGACCCTATAGTCTTCTCCTAATCGAAACCGAGGCTCGTGCCGAGGCCTCAAAACTCGCGCAGAAGAACTTGCTGATCATGAACAACATCCAGATACCCTAGGCATAAGCCCTATCAACTCTTCCGAGTCCGACTAGTAGCTCTTGCTACTCCTTTGCCCTCCCTGGCGGCCGCTCCTCGAGGCATAATCAGAATACAACAATACGCTGAGAGGAATTTTCTTACTAACACGGCTCTATGGCACGATCTTAGAGTGAGAAGAATAGAAACCAACTCCTAAATGTCCTGTAGCCTCACTGTTTATGGGTGTGGCGCACAACACACCGATAATCAAGACTTACTAGACACGGTCAGAAACATTCCGAGGATCGATCGCTCGATACCACTGTCACGACCAACCCCCGTGGATCGTGCCCTACCCGGGCACCTCCTACCTTAACAATACAAGTAGATCATGGATGAAATAACACTCTTTTTTTTTTTTCTTTAAAACAAACGTGACGTGCAAGGGCAAAGCCGACAAGGCTGCCATATATACATAAGCAAAAGACACTATACCGTACATGAGTCCAATCCCACATATGAATACAGACCTCTAGGAGTTAAACTGAACTATGACGGGACAAGGCCCCGTCGTACCCATAACTGTACAAAAACCTGTACTGAAAGAACTTATACCAAAAGATAAACTCCTGAACAAAGGGAGCTATCCAAAACCCCGAGCGGATCCTACACTGCCGATCACCAAACAACAGACTTACACTGCGCATGATGAACGCACTTCAAGGAGGTCAAGACGAAGAATGTACCAAGTATGTGGAACTAAAATATCGTAAACAAATCATAACTTAACAAAACAGAGACATGTATGATAATCAAATTACAATCACAATACATAAATAAATATATCCATCAAGGACGCATGCCTCAAAGTCGCATTAAAACATAACCACGGGTCTCACGCCATAATATCAATCATGCCCGTGGAATCCTTCCTCACCGCCATCCATGATATAATATAACCTCAAGTCCTAGGTGGTATAGCATCTGGGGTTTACCTCACTTATACTCTTACCCTGAGAAGGTGGTAAAGCAGTGGTATATCATCTCGGGTTTACCCTCACTTATACTCTTACCCCGGGAGAAGGTGGTAAGCGGTGGTATAGCATCTTGGGGTTTACCCTCACTTATACTCTTACCCCGGAGAAGGTGGTATAACGTCTTGGGGCTTGCCCTCATTTATACTCTTACCCTATCTCAACCTACCAAACAACACATAAAGTGTGGTATAAATCTGGGGTTTACCCTCACTAATACTCTTACTGGAGGTGGTATAACGCCTGGGCTTGCCTCATTTATACTCTTACCCTATCTCGATGACCATCAAACAAGACACAAGCACAACCATGTCTTTTATAAAAATCCGAATTTAACCCAAGATTACAATAACGGAAGATACCCGTGGAATCCCACATCACCGCTTGACGTCCATGTAACTTATAATAAGACACCTCTCCAACCGAGTCGCGCAACATAATAAAACATAATACTTGTACTCAAAGGCTATCAGCAACACACATAGGTTAATTCTCAATTAACCAAGCCAAAGTACTTATCAAGGCACAAATAGAATAGTTCTCATTTAACAAGCCAAAGTACTTATCAAGGCACACTTAGACAAATTCTCAATTTATCAAGCCAAAGTACTAATCAGGGCACACTTAGACAAATTCTCAATTTATCAAGCCAAAATACTTAATCAAGGCATACATAGAATAATTCTCTTTTAACAAGTCAAAGTACTTATTAAGGCACACTTAGACAAATCCTCAATTTATCAAGCCAAAGTACTCAATCAAGGCATACATAGAATAATTCTCTTTTAACAAGTCAAAGTACTTATCAAGGCACACTTAGACAAATCCTCAATTTATCAAGCCAAAGTACTTAATCAAGGCATAGAATAATTCTCTTTAACAAGTCAAAGTACTTATGAAGGCACACTTAGACAAATCCTCAATTTATCAAGCCAAAGTACTCAATCAAGGCATACATAGAATAATTCTCTTTAACAAGTCAAAGTACTTATCAAGACACACTTAGACAAATCCTCAATTTATCAAGCCAAAGTACTACGTGACGTCATATTCCTTTATAAAAGACTCCTTTCTATGTAAAGCCCCAAGATACTAACACCCGTAGTATCAAGGCGTGTCTATTTTTCAAAGTAAGTTACTACACTTTTAGAAAACTCATTTCAAAGCTTGAAATCAAGTAACTCCAAATTTTCACAATCTAGGCAACTTATGCCGATTTAATCAAAATAGACAACTTTCTAAACCTTCCATAAAGTCGTTATAACCAACATCCCATAAAGCCGTTATAACCCTTTTATGGTTTTAGACGTATCCATTCCTTCAATAACCAAGAGACTTATACTATGAAAACCAAGTATCACATACTTACAAATCAAGTTCTTAACTTTCAAAATACTTCAAGTCTCTTAATAGTTAGAAAACAAGTTTTCTTCTACTTTTTAAACCTCAAGTAACTTCACCCTTAACGCAAGTTACTTCTCTTAAATCATGTCATTTCTCCTCTTTAAATCAAATAAGTAAATCACCTTTGACTTCTAAAGTCATTATAATGACCTTTAGGTTTTAGAACAAGGCACTAGCCAAAGATTTGGAAACCACTTCCTTTTAAGTCTCTATGTACTTTAAGAAAAATACCTTCACTTTTAAGAACCCAAACTTCATCAAGAAAATGGATTCTACAACTTACAATTTAAACATCAAGGTACACTCGGAAGTACATAGAACAAATTCTATTTTAGGCAATCCAAATACAAGCAAGGAATGGATCATTCAAGAGTAGAACTTACTTTCTTTATTCTAAGGAATCATGCTGTAAGAGGAGATAGTTCACATACCTTTCGCTAAATCCACAAGCTGAATACGCCAGCACGTAGTTGTCAACCTATAATGGTCACAACAAGGCTATCAACTTCTAGTCTCTATGTAGAATAATACTAAGTACTTAGTCCCTAATTCTACGGAAAATCAAAAGACTTCCTTTATTTCTACTCACTTTGCCACCTTTTCAAGGCCGAATACAATAACCAACAAGCCACATTTAAGGCTCCAAACAACAACCAAACAAAGGGGATTACACGCCTTACACTACGTAAAATTCCGCCCCATAATTCATACGAAATAGTAATATACTTCACTAGCCATTCTCGCCAACATACAACCAACATCACTAAGTCTTTTCCAACCCTTTTCCAAATTCTAAGTTCTTAGGTCAACATGTTATTTAGTCATAGACAACATCAACAACTACAATTTCCTTCTTTATTCAACATGCGATTTACTTAAACTAATAACCAACTTGAATTCCAATCTTAAAGCTAAACATGCTAGATTTCTGATTAGGGTTCCAATAGTCAAAATACTTATCAAACTTCATACAATATAACACATGCTTGCTAAAATCCATAGCTACAACAATAAGTAAGTCTTAACTACTAAAACGACAAAATTTATACCTTTCCAAGCCCTTAAAATTTCCAAGATCCAAAGTCGCGCCTTAGCAATTCTTAGCTCCTTTCCTTAAGCTCCAATCCGCCTCCAAGCACTCCTGAGGCCTATGAAGAACCCATCTTCAAGTTCCAACTTCAAAGTGAAGAACTCCCTTAGTTTCCGCTTGCGACTAACGTAAAAATACGTTTTTCCAAATCTTTCTATTGAGATATCCTTACAATACCCTAGGGACATTGGGTTAAAGTCTTGTGGCTAATGGATCAAAACTATAAAATTTTTTGTGAATAACATGAAAGCCGAGAGCTTCACTTCTCTCTCTAAGGGTTCTAATTTTTTCTAAGTGTAGAAAATGCCAAGTCTTGCACTAGTAGGATATATATAACACATTGGAGGGTTAAGATTGCAACATATGAGTGGTTAGGATTTAAAATCACATGGATCGAGCCTAGTGGCAAGTTGACTAATCAATAATGTCAAGCTAGCAAGACAAATCTTCCAAGGTGGTCAATGACCATTTTACCTCACTCTAATTTCGACCAAGACCTTGGGGGTGCCACGTGTCGCCTCTCATTCGCCCATAAAATTCGTAACCTCGTGGGCCCCACAAAACGTAAATTTCTGTGGGCCCCACGTGACCAAATCCGAACAAAATAAATTTCCATAATAATAAAAAGTTCTATACTTTACAAATAATACATTTTGAGAATCCAATTCTCAACAACGAACATTTTTCCTTTCCGACGTCCGGAAGACTTTCCGTCGGAAAAACAATCCCTACTTTCGCACTAATTCCAAGTCTTGTGCTCCTTACGTACATTCACTTACACATGTCCTGAACTTACGGGGTGTAACAGGGGGGTGACAAAGTTTTATGACCATAACCACGAATCGGAATTGAATTACCATTCCCAACAATTATACAATGATTACTGCTCAAATTGGAATAAGACGAGAGAGTACCTTGGTCGAACGTCATATGAGTAGTAGCTCTGGGGTCCATGTACCAATTCGGGTCCGGTGGTGTTATACCAAGAGTGTGCATAACGGCCTTAATGTCAGTTTGGGTGGCCCGCTGCGTGATGAGCTTCCGGAGGTCGGGGCCCAAGAATACCTGCATTCTGTCCCAGCTATGATTGCTTCGCGAGCCTAGTCCAGTGGGCAGTGGGCTGATAAGGCTGGAAAGCCCATCGCCGATGGTGGGGCGAAATCGAGTTGGGCGTAAGGCCATCGCCATCGCTCCACCCACGACCAAAGCGGCCTGGTGAGACAAGTGGGTCGGTGGCCCACTATATTCGGTAGGGGGTCCACCGCCCCTGGTCTAGCTACCGTTACCACTGTCGCGTTTGGCCCCATAATTTTTTGCATTATTTGTTTGATTATTTTTGCCGCCCCTTTGTGACCGGTTGTGGTTTGAATGGTCACCAAAATTCGGAGAAGTAGAGGAGGACGTCATCATGACCATGAGACTAGCACTCGTAGCCGCCTTTTTAGCCAAGCCGACTTCTTCCAAGATAAGCATGGAGCAGACTTGATAGAAATTCGGGAGAGGATTGCTTAGATAGTTCCAACGCCACTATAGGCCTCGGAGAGGCCGACAATCATCTGTTAGACCAGACGATCGTCACTAACAGGTGCACCAACGTTGCGGAGTTGGTCTGCCAATTCTTTCAACCTTTTGCAATAAGATGTAACGTTCGGGAAATTTTCCATGTTGACGTGGGAAAATTCTTGTTCAAGTGTAACAACTCTGGAGTTCTGATTATCTTAGAATATGTCATGCAGCCTATCCCAAGCTGCCTTTGTCGTAGCGTCCGACTCAATAATCGTTTGCAACAAGTCGATAGAAATAGTGGAGTAAATCCACTGAAGGACGGTGATATCAAGAGTCGTTCACAACTTAGGATCATCCTCGCGTTTTGGCACTTCCGTATCCTCAAGAGTCGCGGGGCTTATGTGATGGATGACATTGATGCGATTGTGCGTGAATCTTGAACAATTCAGCCCACGTCGCATATTGGACGTTTTCTATTTCAAGAACAAGAGAGATGAGATTCTTGATGTTAGAAACTGTACGGTCAATGTGAAACATGTTCTTTGATGTAGACATACTGATAGAACAATATGCGATTGAGGGATTTGGAAGAAAGAATTTTTAGTTTGAATTTTTTTTCCAGAAACCGAGGACAGAACTCGGAATTGGATGAAGAGGTCGGCGTAAGCTTAGAAAAATAGACTTCTGATACCATGAAAGAAATAATCTATTGATTATTCTCATTAATGAAAGGAGTATATATACAAATTACATATATGAAAACCATTTTCCTATTCTACATCTAAAACCCTATTCTATTTGGAGACTAAACTATACAATTATGATAAGAGTACAAAACTAATTAAGGTACAAATCTAATACACACTATATTGAGAACGTGATAGGCCACTGCATTCCGTGATGGGCCACTAATATTTAACAGCGAATTCAAAATATCGACACGAAATTGAGGGAGTGATGGGTTTCGGTTCGGGCTTCAGGGTGTTAAGAGCAATATTGTTGGATCTCATCCTCTTGATTCTGCCTATCACTCGAAGGTAAGGCAAGAAGCCGACCCATAGATGTTTGCAAGTATCTGCCTCTTCGTTACCAAAAAAAAGTATCTTCCTCTTCATCTCCTCTTGCCTCTTCATATTGAAATTATACTTGCCTTGATACTGTACTTAATTCAAGGTTTGTTCCTGAGACTCAGAATACATCACTCTTTGTTGCAGTGTTGTGGCTAATTTTTGAAATTTTATATGCTTTAATGTAGGACTGTTGTAAACTCAAACTCCCTATTTGATTATAATAAAATTTTCAGCGGCAAAGTGGACATAGCTCTCGCATTGAGGGTGAACTGCTATAAATTTGTGTGTGTTATTTGTTTTTCGCTTATTTACTGTTTTCTAATTAGATAAAATTTGAGACTCAAATCCTAACACAGACCCACGTTGTGGGACTTTATTGAGTATGTTGTTGTTGTATCCTTCCTTCAATTGAAAAATATAACAAAGGTCAAGGAGACTAGGACCATTGCTGTTTGTTTGCATAAGTTTGAGTAGATTTATACTTGACTTATGGAAGCAAAATCCGATTGCTTTGCAATCTGCTAATTAGCCCGTGCTTAGTGATTTGATTATCCAAAACTTTGTCTGAAGTAATAGCCTTTGAGCTCCTTTAGTCTCGAAAATCCATTTTCCTTATAGTATTTGGATTCTTTGATTTTGCATAAAGTAATCAAAACGTCGATCCATTATCTTTCTGGATGTTCACTTGATTTGTATCATCTTTTGAGCTACTTGTGGGAATTAGCTGAGGCTAACAATTGTGGAGAATTCAAAATAGCGATGCTACAAGTTTTGAATATGTTGGTCACCAAACTCAAAGGTTAGGTTAAGTAGTTATGAAACGAGCTAAGATAATACATGCATGATGTTAATGTTAGGATTGGTGTTATGACATTTTTCTTAACATATCGTTTTTCAGAAAATGTCAGAACAAATGTCTTGACATTTGGGCTGACATTCGGATAACAGTTTTGCCTATCTTCTTGGACAGTTTTTTCAGGAAATTGTGATCTTTGTGTCACATGACAAATTGACTTAGCAAGGAGTCTTCAAAGCAGATTAGGATCGATGAAGACCAAGTCCAAGAGGCTGCATAACTTGAGGAGCAAGATGTGGAAGAAACAGTCCACTCAGTTGGAGATTTTTCAGCCTTAAGCCACTGTCCACATGCTTCATATTTGGCTCAACCTACACAACTAATCGAGGAGTCTTTCAAGGGAACTCTCTACTATAAATAGAGAGGTCACTTCAAGGATTCAACATCCAGAAAATCATAAGAGAAAAAATCGAGAGAGATCTCCAGATTTTAAGATAAAAAATTGGATCAACAAGTGTTGTCTGTATTTGTGACGACATTATGTACGACATTACAAGTGCTGCCTAGATTCTAGATTTGTTCTTTCATTGAAGCAATTGTAATGAGGTGTTGATCACTTCTATTTCAGATAGATTTTTCAGGCATAAGTCATCTGCGACTTAAACCTTTTTTTATTCCTTTTGTATCTTCTTATAACATTGTAAAGAAGGAATATTTCAATTGTATATAAATATATACAATATCTTTGATCATTGACCATCATGAGTTATATTAATATATAACCTATGAAAATTAAACTTGTGTTCTTTATTTTATTCCGCTGCATTTTAAACTCTTACAAAGGTTTTTATTAAGTTTTATCTTCGTGTCGCCACTTGTGTCGATTTACATTTTCTTGACATTCGACATCGTTTCAAAGATATCGCTTTTGTCTATTTTGCTGTTTGATTTTTAATTAATCCATAGTATAATCCACGGGACTCCCACAAGTGGTATCAAAGCCGACACTTAACATAATAAGTGCTAAGGTCCTTTTACTTTATACTATGGATTCGGCTAATCCAAATATTGGTAAACTTCCTATTTTAGATGGATCAAATTATCCTTATTGGAAAATTCGCCTACGTTCTCATATCAAATCCATTTATGTGAGAGCATAGAAATCTATTATAAATGGATATATTGTTCCTATGCTCCCACCGGACGAGGAAGGCGACATATTACCTAAGCCTGAGGACGAATGGAGTGTGGAAGAAACCAATAGTGCAGACTTCAATGAAAAGACTCTTAATGCTATTTTTGGATGGGTAGATCTTTATATATTCAAACTTATCCAAAATTGCTCAACTGCCAAAGATGCTTGGGATACCTTACAAACCCATTGTGAAGGTAGCTCAAGTGTTCGTAGAACGAAGCTCCGCATGCTCATGAGTAAATACGAACGTTTAAGGATGGAAGAGACGGAGGATATCAAAACTTATTTTGAAAAGTTGATCGACATTTCTAACGAATGTCAAGTGTTTTAGTCTCCACTGACCAACAATCAACTTGTTGAAAAGGCACTTCGATCTCTTCCTGAAAAGTTTAATATTAAGATATGTGCGATTGAAGAAGCCCACAACCTTGCTACAATGGACCTCCATACGCTAATGAGCATTCTCAAAACATATGAGATAAATATGGAAAACCAAAGGACATTGTATAGAGGCAAAGATGTTGCATTTCAAGCAGAATCCTTAGAGATGCAAGTCAATGAAGATGACAAAAATCTTGAAGAGATTGGGGATGGTGCTAACGTTGCCCTTCTCACTCGAAAATTCAACACGATGTTGAGAAGGATCAACGGTGACAATAATAAATCTAAAACCAAAGAGCACCAAAGTCAAGACTTCAATCCACGATTCACTAAAACCCTTCCTACAACACAAAAAGGAAACCAACTTAGGAGAACCAGCTCAGACCGAACAAGGTTTGATCCCAAGCATCTCGAAAGTGTACAATGTCATGCGTGCTCAGGATGGGGCCATTATGCCAACGAGTGCGCAAACACGTTAAGAAAAGCTGGGAAAAGTCTATGGATTTCTCTAAGTGACGATGAAGGTGAAGAGGAAGAGGATCCAGAAATGGAGTCACAAGCTATGCTGGCCACTGTTTTCGAACAGTCACTGTCAGATGATGAAAATGTCGCTGACTGTGTTGTCCCGAATGTCACAACATTTTCGGCAACATTAGTGATGAAATCTGCAGATCCAGTAACATCCGACAGGTATGAATTTTTTAACTATTTCGATGTCAACTGCTTTAATGGCTTTATTACTAATTGTGAACCTGAACCAGAGACTCAAGTCTCGAAGGACGACATGATTAAAGAATTGCAAGAACTTTGCAAGGACTTAATTGTTGAATTCAAACAACTTGACTCAAAAGTAAAAAAATTAACTCTTGAGAATGCAGGTTTGAAAGGCACAATAACCCGACTAGAGGTTACCCTTACCAAGAAGGATTTTGAACTTGGTAAGATCAGTGCGAAATTGGATCTGGCCGAAGCTACCTTCCGAAAGTTGAACACAGGTACTTCCAAACTAGATGAAATCCTAAGTGTTAGTTAACCACAACATGCATGTTTGCGCTACAAGAACTCCCTCAATGAGATATGATCCAACTTGTTTGACAAAAACGAGACAATGGGCTTCATAAAAGAAAGAAATTACGTGTGCCATCACTGTAAGAAGACTGACCATTTAAAACCTTACTGCTTTAAATTGCACAAGTCCAGGAGCAGAATGTCGTCGAGAATGCTGTCCAACATTCCAGACAACACTCGTTGCGACATTCCAAAATCAAGAAATCGTAAGAAGGTAAAGAAAATTTGGATGCCCAGAATAAATGTGCGATGTAATGTTGCTTTAACTGCTTTAAGGACTAACATTTCAATTTCATGGTACTTAGACAGTGGATGTTCTCGACATATGACGGGGACAAAAGAGTGTCTAAAAGACTACGAGACTCTAAATGGAGGTAATGTTACTTATGTAGGAGGTGGCAAAAGCAAAATCATAGGCAGAGGAACCTTGAATGTTCCAGGAATTCTGACCTTGCAGAATTTCTTGCACGTCGATAGGTTAATGACTAACCTTGTTAGCATAAGTCAATTGTGTGATGACAATCTAGAGGTGAAGTTCAATAAGTATACTTGTACAGTTACAAATGAATCTAACCAATGTGTAATGTCAGGTACAAGAACAGGCGATAACTGCTATCTTGTTGGAGAACAAGAGATTTGCAAGAATGTTAGGACGGATTACACGACCTTATGGCATAAAAAATTAGGGCATGTTAACTACCGTAAACTTGAAAGATTAATTTCTTATGAGGCTATACGAGGTATCCCTAAACTCAGTCCTAAAGATTGGTTTGTGAAGAATGTCTCAAAGGTAAGCAGACCCGTATCTCCCATAATGTTGTCCAAAATGACGGACAACATTCAGGTACGTCTCACTATTTTCAACTTTTACATATGGATCTAATGGGTCCAATTGAGGTGGACAACCTAGGAGGTATGTGGTATTCTTATGTGATTGTGGATGACTTTTCCAGGTACACTTGGATATTCTTTTTGAAGGAAAAGTCTCAAATGTTTGGCATGTTCAAAATACTACACTCTAGAATAAGAAATCTATATCATTCCTCTATTTTTCGGATTAGATCCGACCATGGAAAAAAGTTTGAGAATATTCAGTTCTCTACATTTTGTGAGAAAAAAAGTATTTTTCATGAGTTTTCTGCTCCCAAAACCCCACAGCAAAATGGTGTAGCAAAGAGGAAGAATAAGACTTTACAAGAGATGACTAGAGTCTTGCTTAGTTCTAAAAAGTTGTCTAAACGTTTTTGGGCAGAAGCTCTAAATACTGCAAATCACATCACCGATAGAGTCTATCTTAAGCCAAAAACTAAAATGACACCCTATGAGATACTTAATGGAAAGAAGCCTACTGTGCGCTATTTCCATGTTTTTGGGTGTGTGTGCTACATCTTGAATGATAGAGAACACCTAGCTAAGTTTGACTCCAAAAGTGATAAGAGAATTTTTGTAGGCTATTCCCAAAATAGCCATGCTTACCGAGTGTATAATCTTCAAACCAAAACCGTACAAGAGTCTGTTAACATTGTTTTTGATGATTATGCTGATCTTATAAGAAATAATTCTGATAACAATGTTATAATTACTGTGGAAGAAGCACAGGATGCAGGAAATTCAGATGTTGCCCCAAATGTCACGACATCTGCAGCAACACCTGAAGCAGAACCAGAGAATACTGAAGTTTCAGATGAGGAAATAGAGGCTGAAATTCACGACCCAGTACGTCGGGATCCCTCATCCAGGATTAGAAAGAACAATCACACTGGCCAAGTAATAGGAGAAGTACATGAAGGAATGAGAACGAGAAGGAAAGAACCACTGAATTACCGAGACATGGTGAGATATGTGTGTATGTCTATCATATATCCTAAGGTAAGTCTTTCTTGTTATATATCTACATTGGAACATAAAAATGTCAATGAAGCACTAAAAGATAGTTGGTGGATACAAGTTGTGCAAGCAGAATTAGAACAGTTCACTAGAAATGAAGTTTGAGATTTAGTTCCTCGCCCCAACAACACTAATGTTATTGTAACTAAATGGATCTTTAAAAACAAATCAGATGAATCTGGAATTGTTGTGAGAAATAAGGCCAGACTAGTTGCTCAAGGATACTCTCAAGTGGAAGGGATTGACTATGAGGAAACCTTCGCTCCAGTTGCTAGAATTGAGTCAATTAGATTGTTGCTTGCCATATCTTGCTGTTTAAATATCACTCTCCATAAAATGGATGTAAAAGGTGCTTTCTTGAATGGATATAATGATAAGGAAGTGTACGTTGAACAACCTAAAGAATTCGAAGATTCCTACCATCCATAATTTGTATACAAGCTGAAAAAGGCCTTGTATGGATTAGAACAAGCTCCACATGCATGGTATGGTCGTTTAACTCAGTTTCTTGTTGAATTTGGTTTCAAACGTGGTGTAGCTGATTGTACATTGTTTATTAAACACCATGGAGTAGATATGATCATTGTTCAAATCTATGTAGATGACATAGTTTTTGGTTCGACCATACAGTCCCACCTTAAGACTTTTGTTAAAGCTATGTCCTCAACATTTGAGATGAGCATGGTAGGGGAATTAACCTTTTTCTTAGGCTAGCAGATAAAGTAAAATGAGGAGAGAATCTTCATCTCCCAAAGCAAGTATGCCAAGAATTTGGTCAAGAGAATGCTAAACATATGAAGACTCCAATGGGATCAACACAGACTATATGCAAATATGATGTTGGGGAAAATGTTGACCCAACTTTATATCGTTCTATGATAGGTAGTCTCTTATATCTCACCACGAGTCATCCTGATCTAATGTTTAGTGTGTGTACTCGATTCCAAGCCTATCCCAAAATCTCCCACTTAAATGACGTTAAACGTGTTATCAGATATGTCGCCGGCACATATGAGTTGAGAATTTAGTATTCCAAAGACACTAATCCTAATCTAATAGGATATAGTGACTCGGATTGGGCTGGTAATGTGGAGGACAGAAAGAGTACTAGTGGAAGATGTTTTACCTTGGCAATAATTTGGTTTCTTGGTATAGTCGCAAACAAAACTGTGTTTCACTCTCAACTGCTGAATCTGAATATGTAGCAGCTGGGAGTTGTTGTACTCAATTAATATGGTTAATACACATGCTAGACGACTATAGTTTTTCAAACAATATCTTGGTTTTGTATTGTGATAACATGAGTGTCATTAATATTTCAAAAAATCCAGTTCAACACTCTCGTACAAAACATATAGATATTAAACATCATTTTCTAAGAGATTTGGTTGAAAATCAGCTAGTGCGAATTGATTATGTTGACACACTTCATCAACTAGCTGATATCTTTACAAAAGCTTTAGATCATGAGAGATTTTCCAACTTGAAAAGCTCTTTTGGTCTCTATTCTGTCTAAATTCGACACTATTAGGTGAATGTTGTCTGAAATGTCACTAACATTTCAGGTGACATTTACCCTTGTAATATCAGAGTATGATTTTCAGTATATTGTAATGGCTGATTTTTTGTTCACACAGACGTATTTTTATGTAAGAACATGGTTTTAATGTGATACCGTTCTCTGCGATGATATTATGATAAAAAATGAGTATAAAAAATAAGGTAAAGCCTTTGTTCAAGTCTCGGCAACTGAGAAAAAAAATTGGGCAAAGCCCTTAAGAGTTGATACCGTTCCTATTCTATAGGAGTATCAAAGTGCTTAATCAAAAAGATATTATGAGAATGCTAAATAAGTATTTTTGTATTTCTGACACGAAAATTATTTTGTATGTATTTTGTGATTAGATTTAGGACTCAATGGGAAAATGTTACATTGGTCTGAAGATTAAACTCACAAAATCATGTATGAAACGTGTCTTGATTTGTTGCCGATAGAAATATGTTCTTAAGAAATAATGATACATGTGTCGTCCAAAATGTTGCTAACATTACTGTTGACATTCTCAGATTATGATATTTTTGGGATGCAGTGTGTAACTGATTTTTGAAAATTCAGTTATTTTTTCCCTGTAGATGTGCTGCTATTTTCTTTTTAAAAAATGCTTGTGTTGATAATTGTAAAATCATGATGTCTATCATTTTATCTCTAAAATTTAGGAACAAGTATTGGAATAGAATTCAAATTCCTAAATTCAAGGAACAAAATTATTTTGCCAAGTGTATAAATGTATCTTCATTTGTTAATTTTTCTAGTCTAAGTTTTTCCTTGCAAATTTTTTTTTTTTGGGGGAAATCACCATCTCGATTTTTAAAGAAACCGATGGAATCATTTGATAAGTCTCAAAGTACCCAATACACTCTACCTTCCAAAATTCTCAAAAACCCTAATCTCAATCCTCCTTCATCTTCATCACATTTCTCTCCAATGGATACATCTCCAATGTCACCAAAAATGTCTCCCAACATTCCAGAACCACCCCCCATGAGTACGAGTCCACCTCAATGCAAAGAAATCATAGTGAGTGAGTTTCAAAAACCACTCGCTACAGCATATCCATGGGAAACGAACAACCCAATCGATCTAGATGAAACCCCTAATGTCACTGAGTTGCCAAAGAGGGAAGGGACATCGAAATTTCCAACAAGAAGGTCCACTCGACAATTTGAGAGAGATTTCGGCAGTGCTGAATCAGCTACAAAACGACCAAAGGTCGATACTACTACCTCTGTCGTATCAAGCAATGATTGGAGTGATTGGAGTGAGTCAGACCTCAACCTCTACACTGACGATGATGCCGAAAGGACTTCATCAGTCGAACTACCAACAGAAGCTCCAGCGTCACCATCATACTCAAATCCCTTTGTTCCTAATATTGTGGACTCAAGTGAAGAGAAGGAAATCTCAGATGATACACCACTAAGAGATTTCCCCCCAGAAAAGTAGTGGAAAAACCAGTGACTGTAGAAACCTCAGAAGACACACCAAATATTGTCAAAAATGTCATAACATCTCCTATGACATCACATTCTGTGACTAAAGAGTCAAGTTCTCCAACATCATCGAGCAAAACTGCAACAGAATCAGAAAATGAGGTAAGTCCTTTCTTAGACAAGTTTCCGACCCAAGAAAAATCTACACATTGGTCCTGGTACAAAAATAGAATAATAAGAACTGAAAAAGTAATTGACATTGCATCTTGTACTGAATATGGCCTAATGGACTTCTTCACCGAAAGAAATCTACCAGGCTTTGTGAATAACAAATGTCCATATGTTGAAGATATTGTGAGGTTGTTTTATGCAAATATAGAAACTAAAATGAAGAAAATCAAGTCGAAGAAATTTGGCAAAATTTATCTCTATAACAAGTTTTACGACTTCACACCTGCCACAATAAACCAATGTATGGGTCTGAGTGATGGATTGGAGGAAAAGAAGAGAATGATGTTATAAACAACAGGGATGAAGTGATTGACTATCTAACTGGTGGTTTGTTGAAGAAATGGGTCAAGAGAGTTCCAACATCAAAACTTACAACATTGTTTGCAATTGTACACAATATACTTATATACAATTAGCTCCCCTCGATGAACGAGTCGATTGTTACAATATAGTAAGTAATTATGTTGTATAAGATAGGAAAGGGGCTAAGAGTTGATTTAGGAAAAACAATCTTCCAACAGGTTGTGAACTTAGCCGAAAAAGACTCAAGCTTGATCCTACAATTCCCCTCATTGATCTTTAAAATCCTTACATCCCAAGGGTTCAAACCACCAAGAAAAGATATGCTAAGAAAAGAACCTAAGGTGTATGTTGTCAATAAAACAGTCCTGAGGAGCCTCAACAGAGTAATTGATCTTCCATGGAAGCTGGAAGACATTAGTAAAGAAAATGTTGACAAAAATGTTTCCAACATTTTTGGCAACACTGAATCAGGACAGCCTCCCATGACAGCTGATTGGATTGTGAGATAAATTGCTAAAATCAATGAACAACTGTTTGAAATTGATAATGCGAAATTAGCTCTGATTCAAGCCAGGGATCATTTTCTATCTTTTCTTTCTTCCCAAAAAAGGGGGAGATGGTGATGGAGCTGAACAAAGGAAATAAGGAGAGGAAGCAGGGGGAGCTGAAGCTGGACAGACAGAAAAACCAGAAAGCAGCAGAGCAACTACGAGAAAAAGAAGTTCTCGTCGAAGACTTGGAGCTGGTGCAGGGGGAGCAAGACAGTGAAGTTGGAAGAAGTAGAAAGAGGCTGGAATCTACTACTTCTATTGAGACTGCTGCCGACGATGTGCTGATGTTGAGAAGCTACTACTGTGATGATGAGATGTTGTTTCTGGTGAAGAATAGATGTTGTTGTTGGTGAAGAATATGCCCACTAAAATATGGTTGTGCTGAAAAAATGTCCAGTAGTGATGGGATAATGTTTGGTGATGGGATAATGTTTCTATATTTTGAATTGGAATGACACTAATCTGTTTTATTTTGCTTGGATGATGATTCGTGTTAACTATATAAGATGACATATCTGTGGATATTGTATATATTGTTTGTATGCCAATTCCAGGTTGAGGGGAACATTTGTGGAAATTTGTCATTGTTAGATCACTTATACTTAGTTGTTTGAGTTTTGTGAAGAAAGGCAAAAAGGGGGAGAATGTTAATGTTAGGATTAGTGTTATGACATTTTTCTTAACATATTGTTTTACAGAAAATGTCAGAACAAATGTCTTGACATTTGGGCTGACATTCGGATAACAATTTTGCCTATCTTCTTGGACAGTTTTTTCAAGAAATTGTGATCTTTGTGTCACATGACAAATTGACTTAGCAAGGAGTCTTCAAAGCAGATTAGGATCGATGAAGACCAAGTCCAAGAGGCTGCATAACTTGAGGAGCAAGACGTGGAAGAAACAGTCCACTCAGTTGGAGATTTTTCAGCCTTAAGCCACTGCCCACGTGCTCCATATTTGGCTCAACCTACACAACTAATCGAGGAGTCTTTCAAGGGAACTCTCTACTATAAATAGAGAGGTCACTTCAAGGATTCGATATCCAGAAAATCATAAGAGAAAAGATCGAGAGAGCTCTCCAGATTTTAAGATCGAAACTGGATCAATAAGTGTTGCCTGTATTTGTGACGACATTCTGTACGACATTACAAGTGCTGCCTAGATTTTAGATTTGTTCTTTCATTGAAGCAATTGTAATGAGGTGTTGATCACTTCTATTTTAGATAGATTTTTCAGGCATAAGTCATCTGCGACTTAAACCTTTTTTTATTCCTTTTGTATCTTCTTGTAACATTGTAAAGAAGGAATATTTCAATTGTATATAAATATATATAATACCTTTGGTCATTGACTATCATGGGTTATATTAATATATAACCTATGAAAATTAAACCTTTGTGTTCTTTATTTTATTCCGCTGCATTTTAAACTCTTACGAAGGTTTTTATTAAGTTTTATCTTCGTGTCGCCACTTGTGCCAGGCGACATTTTTGCTGACATTCGACACTGTTTTAGCATACTGTTTTTGTCTATTTTGCTGTTTGATTTTAATTAATCCATAGTATAATCCACGGGACCCTACACATGGTTCGTATATATAAAAATAAACGGGCACCCCGATTCGTATACATATGGTTCTATTATTTCTTTGCCTCTTTTTTCTTTGAAACGGTGCATTGCGTGGGTATCGTATACTAGTTTGAATTTAAAATAATTAATTATATACATCTATATATTCTATTTAAATTGGGAAGTTACCAATTTAAAAAAAACAAAAAAATTGACAAGTCAAGTGATTACAACTTCCACTTTTAAGTTTTAAAAATTTGCAATTCATTTTCTTTTAAATTCTACTTAGGAGAAGAAGAGGGGGAAAAAAAAAAGAGAAGGTTTACTAAGGAAATAAAAAAGAAAAGATAGTGGGCATGAAAGACGGAACTGAAATCACATATGCACCACTTTTTTCTTTTTAGATTTTGATAGTTACTTAAATATTTACAATTTTTCTGGTTTTTAATCACAGTGATGTTATCTGTTTAATTCAGTTTTTTTCCAAATAGTTTATTAAAGACAAAATCAGAAAGAAAAAACAACCAACACGTTCCCATTTCTCATCTCACTGCGCACAACCTTGATCCAACAAAAGGAAGAGTATCATTACTATTCATTATCTCAATTTCAATCGATAGAAGAATGTTGAAAGAACAAACAAATGTAGAAGTTAGTTAAGAAGTTAGTTAGAAAGGTTAGTTGATGCTCAATTAATTTAAAAAGAAAATGAAAAATGATACAAGCCATATAAGTATATAAATACAAATTGTTAGTCATTATACAATTCAATTTTTGAATGAAGAATAACAAGAAATTCTTCTCTACAAACACAAAATTTTCCCTTCTTCTTTTCTCTTGTTCTACATTGATGCATCTTCAGTTTGTTCATGATTGTGATAAGAATTCAACATGTTATCAAAGCACAATGATCCAATGATCGATGCTTGTCTTTCTTCCTCAATATTGTTGAAGACAATCGATTTATTTTGGTTCATTTTCTTCCCTTCTGTACTTCTATTCTTGATTTTCTCCTTCGATGCTTGAGTTTTCTGCTCAAATTCTTGTTTCTGATTTTCGATTCTGAAAATCGAAATCAATTTCTTTGTCAAGTTCTGGTTTCTGTTTCTTTCTTTGCATTTGATTCTGATTCAAATAAGTATCCATCACAAAGAATCTGGTTTCTACCGGTGATTAGAACACAATTCAGAATCCATCATTGGTCAATGTTTAAAGTCTACAATTTTGGAATCATATCTTGAAAATCTTGGTACCTATCTTTCTTACAATGGACACTAATACACATGCAAGTGAAATTTCAACTGAAAACAATCAAAACAACACAAATTCAACTATAAGAATGACCGCTGGAATCGCTGCAACAATCGACCACAATCACTCACTGTTTCTTCAATCTTCAAACGTAAGTGGTGTTTCTCTCATATCATTCCAACTACTTGGTTCTGAAAATTATGCATTATGGAGTAAGTCTATGAAAATTGCATTACTTGGTAGAAATAAACTTGACTTTGTTAATGAAAAATGTAAGAAAGAAAACTACGAAGAAGAGTGGTGGGATCACTGGGATAGAGTGAATGCAGTGATCCAAGCTTGGTTGATTAACTCAAGTTCTAATGGTTTACTTAGTGGTGTGCTATATCCTGACACAACTTATAAAGTATGAGAAGACTTAATAGAAAGATTTGATAAGGTAGATGAATCAAGAATTTATGATCTTAATAGATAAATAACTACTTTGACTCAAGGAAGTTCAAGTGTGGTTGAATATTTCTCCAAACTCAAGATATTGTGGATAGAATTTCAATCTGTGTTCCACCCCTTAATTGTGGATGCCCCAAGTCTAAAGAATTTATAGAATACCTTTAAAGACAAAAATTGTACCAGTTCTTGATGGGTTTAAATGAGAATTATATGCAAGCAAGAAGCCAAATCTTGTTAATGTCTTCATTGCCTACTGTTAATAAGGCATATTCTATAATTACTAGCGATGAAAATCAGAAGTCAATTACTGCTAAATCTGTTGAACTATTAGGTGTTGGTTCTAGTGGATTTATCACAATGTAAGTCATGATACAACTGCTATGTATTCTAGAGCAGGACCAAACTCACAGAAATTCAAGAAGAACTTCAACATGTTCTATGAATTCTGTAAAATGAAGGGTCATACTAAGAAATTCTATTATAAGGTGATTGGTTATCCTCCAAGTTTTAAGTCAAAGAGAAAAGATCATGCTGATCATAATGTGTATGTAGATGATAATGATGGTGGAACTGAGAAAATATACAAATCAGGGGTATGAGTGATAAGTCTACTGTAATGGCAAACTCAAATCAGTGGCAAGTTGGAGAAGCACATATGTTCTCTAGAGATCAATATGAGCAGATTGTACAACTGCTGAATTACAATGTGAATATACAACAATCCAACATGATTCGGTCTAAGACTACTCAACCTCAAAGATCAACTACTACTCAGTCATCTGCAAATGCAACAAGTATGGATAGTCACAAAGATTTTCTAGTTGTTAATATACTTAAATAATGGATTATAGACACTGGTGCCACTAATCACATGGTGTCTGCTATAGAATTATTAAATAAAGCAACTAGAGTGAAAAATACATCTGATTCTAAGAAAGTACATTTACCTCATGGAGAGATGGTGAGTGTAACTCATATAGGGTCAAGTACTATATCAAACAGAAGCACTCTTAACAATGTATTTTTCTTACCACAGTTCAAATTCAATTTAATGCATGTGTCCCAACTCACCAGAGAATTACAGTGTGCAACCACTTTCTACCTTGATTTCTATTTATTTTAGGATCTTTACAATGGGATAGTGAAGGAGATTGGTAAGCTGCAAGATGGTTTATACATGTTAGTGAATCAACCAACAGTAAAACCTCTAAATGAATAATTGAAGTTAGGACTAAATGTGAGAAAGGCTAAGGAACCTGCTAAGGAACCTCCTGCAATGCCTTAGGAAAAAATAGAATTGTGGCACAAAAGATTTAGATATACTTCTAGTACTGTTTTAAGTAAATTGATTAGAGCACAATATGATGTCATAGCTAGTACAATAAAGAAATGTAATGTGTGTCCATGTGCTAAATAATGTAGACTTCATTTTTCAACTAGTAATAACAAAAGTACTTCTAGCTTTGATCTTGTTCATATGGATGTTTGGGGAGCTCATAAAGTTCAAACTCATAATGGCAATAAGTATTTTCTAACAATAGTAGATGATTTTATAAGAATGACTTGGATATATTTACTTAAACTCAAATCAGATGTCTGTGTTGTAGTTCATCAATTCTTAACCTTTGTGTATACTCAGTCCAATAAACCAGTGAAAATAATTAGAACTGATAATGAAACATAATTTGTAAATGAAGTATGTAACGGTCTATTCTTAAAACTAGGAATTATACATCAAAGATATTGTTCTTATACACCTCAACAAAATGATATGGCTGAAAGAAAACACAGACTAGAAATAACTAGAGCTGTAAGGTTTCAAGCCAACATTTCCTTAAAATTCTAGGGGTTATGTGTACAAACTGTTGTATACTTGATAAATAGATTACCCTATTCTATTACTGGAATAACACCTTATGAGAAGCTTTACAAGAAAAAACATTCAATTAGTAACTTGAAAGTATTAGGGTGTCTATGCTATGCAAAAGATTTGTCAGTCTCTGATAAACTATAGTCCAGAGTAAAACCTTGTGTTATGATGAGATACTTTGAAATACAAAAGGGGTATATTTTATATGACATGAAAAATAAAATATTCTTTGTCAATAGAGATGTTAGTTTCAGGGAAAATGAGTTTCCTTTCAAAGCAAAAATACTAGAAAGATAAAATTTTCTACATAATCGAACTGGTAAGCCTGATGATGATTATTTTACTTCAAATATATATATATATGTCTATACATGTACATGATTATCAGGCTACTATACAAGAAGATTCATATCAAAGGTATCATGCACCAAAGAATGTTCAAAACATCAATCTACCATCTTCAATCTCAACATCTTTAATTGAAACTGCAACTTCAGATACAAACCAAAATGATATAATGCAGGTACACCATCCTATACCACCTATGACTCAGAATCAACCCTCTAACACAGTTCCTACTAGAAAATCTACCAGATCCAAACAACCTCCAATTTGACTTAAAGACTTCATCACAAATAAACCTGATTCAACTACTCTATACTCTATAGCCAATTAAATATCCTATGAAACACTCTCACCAAAGGCATAAATCATAGCACTACAAGATAGTCACACTTGGGATATTGTTTCCCTACCTGAAGGAAAATTTCCAATAGAGTGTAAATGGATCTACAAGATCAAGTACAA
Organism: Przewalskia tangutica; assembly: GCA_029844215.1. Classification (NCBI taxonomy): domain Eukaryota; kingdom Viridiplantae; phylum Streptophyta; class Magnoliopsida; order Solanales; family Solanaceae; genus Przewalskia; species Przewalskia tangutica. The sequence goes on along the minus strand of CM056739.1, from coordinate 8,747,462 downwards.
AGAAATAGGAGAGATAAAAGGTTAAAAACTAGACTTGTAGCAAAATGATACAGTCAAATGGAAAGTATTGATTACCAAGAAACCTTTTCTCCGATAATGAAGATGGTAACTGTGAGATCTATTATATCTATAGCAACATCTAGATACTGGAACATACACCAAATAGATGTGTATAATGCTTTTCTACAAGGGGATCTACATGATGAAGTCTATATGGAACTACCCCAATGATTTATCAGCCAGTTGGATGTTGAGTCTATTTTTAGTACTGTTTTAGAATGTGTTTTAGAGAGTCTTTTGTTGTCCTTTAATTATTTTGTACAATATTATGCGTGTTATGTTGGGTTTTCGGGTTTTAAGCGATTCATAAGATTCGATGCGAATTCAAATGAAATAGGTGGTTATTGAGGACAAAAATGCAAATTCGGTCACAAGAGATAAGTCAAAGAAGCCTTGAGAAGCCCAGGAAGCAATTTAAACCAAATTACACTGTCAACCGCACGTGGTCTACAAGGCCAGTTTGTAGAAGTTGCTCGGATTTAGAGCAGCGACGCTCAAGCGCCGGGGTGCCTGGATGAAGTGTCGCGACACCGACGACACAAATTAGAGAGAAAACCTAAATTTTTATTAGGGTAAAAAAGTCCAAGAAGGGTTTTTTCGGTATATAAGCCCTGAGAGACTAATTTTAGGGATTATCATATCTTTGGAGGCAAGAGACGGAGGCTGAGAAGCAATCACAGACACGAATTGTTCAAGTTCTTTCTTTTCTCTTTTCTTTAATTCAGTTTATGTTGGTATTGAAGACAATTAGTTTTGTTAGCATGACTATGAACTAATTACGTTATTAGGATTTTCTATCGAATCGCTTGAACTTCTATTATGACTTAATGCATTATTAGTATTTCTTCTTCATCTATCATTATCTAATCATCTTGTGTTTATTGAATGAAAATTGATTGACCATTAGTTTTCATTACTTATATGATTTCAAATCAAGATCTGAAAAGGGAGATTTAAATATGCTATAGTTGATTAGACATAAGTTTAATCTTGAACGAAAGTATCACGATTACCTGTATAGTGTGTGTAGGTCCTTGATCTTAATCCTCATACGTGGTAGAATTTATCATAGAAATATAGAAAATTCCTACTTAGGTTGAGTTTTTATATGTCCTAACCGGAATATAGACACATCAGTTAACCTGTTATTTTGATAAGAAAAAAAATTGCTAGTCCTGCATTAATGAATAATAGAGGGGATAGTTGATGAGATTGGAAATCCTAATGACCTCCATTACTGAATTAAACCCCAAGTATTTTCATTCTTAGTTTATTCTTGCTTGTTAATTTAGCTATTAGTTCTTAGTTTAGAAATCTCAATCTATAATTGTTTACCAAATAGAAACTAAAGATTCATTCGTTGGTAATTGATAATTCAGTCTCTGAGGACGATACTCGGTCTTACCGAATTTTATTACCCATTGTGATACGTACACTTGCGTAGCATATAGAAAAATCGCAACAAGTTCTTGGCGCCGTTGCCGGGGACTGAAATTTTATCAATATCAAAGTAACTAACTTATATCTAAATTTTTTTTCTTCGTAGAACACATTGTTTGCCTTGATCTACGTGTATTGTTTTTGATAATTTTGAGGTAGCTTTGCTTTATGTGAAGCAGAAGAGGAGCAAAAAATCTTGTTCCTCTGAATCCGGAGATTGAAAAAGTGTGCAAACAGAATAGAAGGAACAAAATAATTGTTGATTCAACCGCGATGGAAAATCAATAGAATGATAACTGGTTGAATAACGAGAGGCCAGAATTCGTGCAGACACAAGCTCAGAATCCCACTGCAAGGAGCTTACGGGATTACATTTTGCCAACTGTTACTAGCGTACAGATATGCATAAGGCTACCAGCTATGAAAGCCAATAATTTTGAGATTTAGGCAACAATCTTGCATATGGTCCAGGGCACAGTTCAGTTTGGGGGGTTGCCGTCAGAAGACCCGCACATGCATCTAGCAAACTTCCTGAAGTTATGTGCTACTTTCAAATATAATGGTGTTACCTATGATGCCATTAGATTGAGGCTCTTTCCATTCTCACTTAGGGATCGAGCCAAGAGCTGGTTGAACTCTCTTCAGGTGAACTCCATTACCACTTGGCAAGACTTAGCTCAAAAATTTCTTGCCAAGTACTTTCCCCCATCAAAGGCTGCGAAGTTAAGAGGGAAAATGAATAATTTTTATCAACTTGATGTGGAGTCCTTATATGATGCTTTGGAGAGGTTTAAGAAGCTGCAAAAGAGATTTCCTCACTATGGGATTGAACAATGGATGTTAGTCCATATTTTTTACAATAGTTTATGTGGTACTACTCGTATCCTAATTGTTGTTACTGCTGGGGGAACATTCATGAGCAAGAGTTCTAATGAGGCACATGAGCTATTAGAGGATATGATAACGAATAATCATCAGTAGTCTGATGAAAGATCGACCAATAGCAGAAAGGTGGCTGGAGTTCATGAGTTAGATATTATCACTACGTTGACTGCTCATGTTGCTTCTTTAACAAAGCAATTGCAGCAGAGTACTATGACTGCAAATGTTGTTCTAACGCAGGTTCGATGTGAGATTTATGGGGGACCACATACTTTTGATCATTCACAACAGTGGATCCCAACAATATACCTATGGAGCAAGCACATGTTCATACAGTTGGAAATTTTCAGAGGCCTTACAACAATCCATTCTCCAGCACTTATAATACTGGGTGGAGGAATTTTTCATAGAGAAATGACCAATGCCAGCAACCAGAGTTCCAAGGGAAGTACCAGCAGAGTAGTCCACAATAACCTTTGAATCAAGCTTCACCTTCTTAGCATTTAAGGCCACCAGTCCCATAAGAGAAGCCTGATGAATTGAGAACAATTTTGCCGACCCTTACCAATTCCCAAACTCAGTTCATGAAAGAGACAAGATCCTCTATCTGAAACTTGGAGACACAAGTAGGTCAACTAGCGAATATGTTAAACAACAGACTGTAGGGTAATCTCCCTAGAAATACTTTTGTAAATCCAAAGGTGCAATGTCATGTTATATATCTGAGAAACAGTAAGCAAGTTGAACCAGCCGCAACCCAACTACATGTGGAGAAGAATGACGAGTTGGGAGATACATCTGGGTTAGTAAAAGAGGGGGTTACTGTCACGCCCCGAACCCCTGGCCCGTGACTGGTGCCCTACCTGGGCACCCTTCTACCTAACAACACAAGTAAACTGCGGAATTTAAATAACACCTTTTTTTTTTTTTCAAAACCAACATACGTGCAAGGGCAAAGCCGACAAGGCTGCCGTATAATATACATAATAAAAAGACACTACACTATACATGAGTCCAATCCCACATATGAATACATGCACTTAAGAGTTATATCAACTATGACGGACAAGGCCCCGCATACCATAATCGTACAAAAGCCTGCATCAAGTATCTATACCAAAAGATAAACTCCGAATGCAGGAGCTATCCAAAACTCGAGCGGTCCTACACTGCAGACGCTAAATGCGTACCTAAACTCGCGGCATGACGCAACCCCGAAGGAGGTCGATCAAGAATGTACCAAGTATGTGAAACAAGAAAATCAGAATGAAATCATAACGACTAACAAAGCAGAGACATGTATGATAGCCAACCTACGATTACACAATACATAAGCGATCATATCAAGTCGTGGACGTGCCTCAAAGTCATTACTCAAATATAACCATGGGTCTCACGCACATAATATCAATCATGCCCGTGGAATCCTTCCTCACTGCCGGCAGTCCATGATATAATACAACATCAGTAAGCACACTGAACCTTACAATCATGAGAGTAATGCAATCCTTTTTATCTTTTAAGTTATGACTTTAACAATGAGAATTATTGTTCCACTTTAATTCATAACCACACTGCACCCTTTCATTAATGAAATCACTACCGTTTCAAAACACGGGCGTCGCGATGCCGTGGTCAACCACCCTGTGTTATAATGCAACCTATCATAGACTATTTCACCCGCATGAGGACTATTTCACCCGCTTAGGTCATGAGGACCGCATGATGAGTCATCGGTACACGATACTCGCATTCACGTATAGCTAATCCATGGCTTATATATATCCCGAATTTAACCCGTCAAGTCAAATCGACCGCCGCGTGAGTGTGTACACTCACCCCTACGGGAGCTAACCCATGGTATCCTTGAAACAAGTTGCCGATCCTTTATGGAGGGACGCGGAGATGTGGAGATATGACACTTGCACGAATGTCTATATGAGCAACCTATATGCAAGCAAACCAAGGCAAAACCATGCCTTTACACAAATCAAGACAATTGCCATGCCTTTCTTTTTGTCATAAACCAAGACAATACCATGCCTTTCCTTTTTACACAAACCAAGACAATACCATGCCTTTACACAAACCAAGACAATTATCATGCCTTCTTTTCACATAAACCAAGACAACTACCATGCCTTCTTTTTACATAAACCAAGAGAATACTTATTTAAGCAAGCCAAAGTACTTATCAAGGCACACATAGAATAATTCTCAATTAAACAAGCCAAAGTACTATCAAGGCACAAATAGAATAATTCTCTTTTAACAAGCCAAAGTACTACGTACGTACATTCTTTTCAAAAGACTCCTTTTTATGTAAAACCCCAAGATACTAACACCCGTAGTATCAAGGCGTGTCTATTTTTCAAAGTAAGTTACTACACTTTTAGAAAACTCATTTCAAAGCTTGAAACCAAGTAACTTCAAATTTTCACAATCTAGGCAACTTATGCCCATTAATCAAAATAGACAACTTTCTTAACCTTCCATAAAGCCGTTATAACCAACTTCCCATAAAGCCGTTATAACTCTTTATGGTTTTAGACCAATTCATTCCTTTTTATATCCAAGAGACTTACACTTTTAAAACCAAGTATCACATACTTACAAATCAAGTTTCTTAACTTTCAAAATACTTCAAGTCTCTTAATATTTAGAAATCAAGTTTCTTCTACTTTTAAACCTCAAGTAACTCACACCTTTAAAATAAGTTACTTCTCTTAAATCATGTCATTTCTCCTCTTTTAAAACAATTAAGTAAATCACTCATTTGACTCCCCTAAAGTCATTATAACGACCTTTAGGTTTTGGAACTAAGGCACTAGCCAAAAGATTTGGAAACCACTTCCTTTTCAAGACTCTATGTACTTTAAGTAAAATACTTTCACTTTTGAGAATCCAAACTTCACTAAGGAAATGGATTATAACAACTTACAATTAAAATATCAAAGTACAATCAAGGAAGTATATAGAACAAATTATATATTAGGCAATCCAAGTACAACCAAGGAATGAATCATTTAAGGAGTAGGACATATTTTCTTTATCTTAAGGAATCATGCTAGAAGAGGAGATAGTTCACATACCTTTTCAGCTTAATCCACAAGCTAAGTCGAATATTCCACACGTAGAATTGTCAACCTATAATGGTCACAACATGACTATCAATTTTTAATTTCTAACGTAGCGTAATACTAAGTATACGGTCTCTTATTCTACGGAAAATCGGGCAGCACTTCTATTGTTTCTACATACTTTGCCACTTTTTTCAAGGCCGGATTCAATAACCAAACATGCCACATTTAAGGCTCAACATACCAACCAATCAAAGGGGATTACACGCCTTACAATACATGTAAAATTCCGCCCCACAATTAATACCAACTAAGTCCATAATCAATGTCATTCTCGGCTAACTTATTCACAATACAAAGTCTTTTCCAATTCTTTTTCAATCCAAGTTCTTAGGTCTAACATGTTATATAGTCATAGGCAACTTTAAAAACTATACTTCCTTCTTTATATAACATGTGACGACTTAAACTAATAATCAACTTGAATTGTAATCTTAAGGCTAAATATGCTAGTTTTCGGATTAGGGTTCCAATAGCCAATACACTTATCAAACTTCATACTAAATACCTCATGCTTGCTAATATCCATAACTACAACAATAAGTAAACTTTAATTGCTAAAACGACAAGATTTATACTTTACAATCCCTTAAAATTTCCAAGATTCAAAGTCGCTCCTTAGCAATTCTTAGCTCCTTTACTTTACGCTCCAATACTCTATTTGAAGCCCTTAGAAGTTCACAACCAACTTCTCTTCCATTTCTAATCCAAACTTGTGAAAACGACTTAGGTTTTCGCCTTGCGACTAACGTGAAAACGTCATTTTTCCGAAATCTTTCTATTGAGATATCCTTATAATACCCTTAGGGACCTTGGGTTAAAGTCTTGTGAATAATGGATCACAAACTAAAATATTTGTGTGGGAATTCTCACTAAAGCCGAGAGCACTCTTAATGTGCAAGACAAGTGTGAAATAATTCTAAGTGTTGAAGAGCTAGTCTTGAACTAGTGTAGTATATATAACACAATGAAGGGTTTAGATTGCAACACTTGAGTGGCTAGGATGAAGAACACTTGGATAATTGGCCAAGTGGACAAGTTGACAAGTCAACAATCTCAAGCTTGAAGACTTATCATCCACAATGGTCAAATGACCATTCTAACCTTGCTAATTTTCATCCAAGACCATGTGGGGGGAGGTGCCACGTGTCGCCCTCTCATTCGTCCATAAAATTCCGTAACCCTCGTGGGCCCCACAAAACGTAAAATTCCTCGGGTGGGCCCCATGTGACCAAATCCGTAAAAAATAAATTTCCATAATGTTAATAAGTTCCATATTCTTCAAATAATGCATTTTGAGAACCTAATTCTCATCAACGAACCTTTTTCCTTTCCGACGTTCGGAAGATTTTCCGTCGGAAAAACAATTCTTCCTTTCGTACCAATTTCCAAGTCTTGATTCCTTACGTACATTCTCTTATACATGTCTTGGACTTACGGGGTGTAACATTCTTCCCCCCTTAGAAACATTCATCCCCGAATGTTCTTAGTCGGTTTTCAAGCTATACAAACTCCAGCATAATCTCTTTACCAAGCCTATCAATCAATACTCCACAAGACCAACGATGCCACACATGGCCACCACATAACATACGTAAACATATCAATGGACCTTCCGTCCGCGGCCCCTTCTCACAAAACTCGAAGGTTACTGTCTTATCAAAAACAAGATCTTTAGAGGTTACTGAACCTAAGGCGTGTGTATCATTACAATTAACCTCCACTCATGGCCTAAAAGGAATTTTCTCTACGCACCTTCATTACTTATAACTATAATCACTATTGTTCTCTTAACCCTTGTTCCTTCCTTTTCTTACTTGTCATACTTTCTCGTACTTCCAAACTTATTTAGTACACGTACAAAATCTCAAATATTGTTTCTGTTCTCCAACCCTTAGAGTTACTATCCAATCTTGGCCATTATGCTACTTGAATTTCCGCTAAGGCTCTTCTCGTTCCTTACGACCTAATTTCGGTGGAATGCGTCCACAAACTCGTACAACGATCAACTAGACTTGGGCCTTGCATCCTCGTGACCCTATCACATAGCGGGACCATATCCAACTGACATCACCCCATTTCATACTACCGGTTGACCCGAAATGAGTCCATAACCCGACTCATCGTCACACTTAACTTCTCATTCTTAGTCTGAAATAAATCTCTCTCTTATCTCAAGGTACTGCTCACCCTATCCTCCTATTCACTAGAGGTTCGTCACATAAGCCAAAGTATTTCTACTGTACATTCTTCCCTATTGGTCTTACACTTATTATGGGGTAACTACAACTTGTGAACTCTACACAACTATAGTCTCAATTCACTTACCATTCTTGTCAACATTCTTAACTTTTCACTTTACTAATCAAAGTATTCCTACCTCTGGGGGTACTATCACTTACAACTGCTAGCAACACAGGGAAAACATATATGCTAGGGCGGAATCTGAACCTATCAATGCACGTATGATTCAAAAGAATCGAGATATACCTGTAACCCCATGCGATGTTGCCTCCTGATCCTGTCCAGTAGTCACGTCATCTATGCGGTTCGAAGGACCGCCAGAACTATAAACTCCACCCTGACCTCTACCACTACCGGCCGACATCCAACACCGCTTCGGGAACGCACCGCGAGGAAAGTGGAATCAACCATCACCTCATAGCCGAGCCACCTCACCTGCTCTTTCTAAAAGGACACACTCGTGATATGGCCCAGACGGCCACAATAAAAACAAACACCTGTGCCATAACGACATTTCCCCGAATGACGCTTACTACATCGAAAACACTGAGGAATAGGTGGCCTCGACTGAGAAAATCCTCTACTCCTTTGAGAACCTCGACCCCTGGAGCTTGGACCGGCTCCTAAATACCTTGTGGGGTCCAATCTCCCACCTGTGAGCTGCGGGGGTATGTACTGGGTAGGCTGGGACGAATATCTCACTCATTCGCCGAGGCCGCTGCTCAAAAACTCACCGATAACCAACCGGTCCGCCTCTTACGCCGATTCCGCGTTGGCCTCTACCCTCTGTACACCTATCTCGTCTTCGCCGAATAACCTCCTGATGAAACTATAGCACCGCTTATCTTGGTCAATAACATAATCGCTTCCCTTATGACCTATAGTATTCTCCTAATCGAGAAATGGAGGCTCGTGCTTGGCCTCAAAATCGGGCAGAAGAACTTCGCCGATCAGCGCACAATATCCGACATACCCTGGGCATAAGCCCTATCAACTCTCTGAGTCCGACCGTAGCTCGCTACTTCTTGCCCTTCAAGCATCGCTCTCCCGAGGCATAATCAGAACACAAAAATACGTCAGAGAGGAATTATCTTACTAACACAGCTCTATGGCACGATCTCCGAGTGAGAAAAATAGAAACCAACTCCTAAATGCCCTGTAGCCTCTTGTTTATGGGTGTGGCGCGCAACACACCGATAATCAAGACTCTACTAGACACGGTCTATAGACATTCCAAGGACTGACTGCTCTGATACCACTTTGTCACGTCCCGAACCCCGGGCCCGTGACTGGTGCCCTACATGGGCACCCTTCTACCTAACAACACAAGTAAACTGCGGAATTTAAATAACACCTCATTTTTTTTCAAAACCAACATACGTGCAAGGGCAAAGCCGACAAGGCTGCCATATAATATACATAATAAAAAGACACTACACTGTACATGAGTCCAATCACATATATGAATACAGACCTCTAAGAGTTATACTGAACTATGACGGGACAAGGCCCCGCCGTACCCATAACTGTACAAAAGCCTGTACTGAAGGATCTATACCTAAAAGATAAACTCCTGAACAGAGGGAGCTATCCAAAAACTCTGAGCAGGGTCCTACACCTGCAGATCGCTAAATCAAGACCTAAACTCAAGGCAGATGAACGCAACCCCGAAGGAGGTCAAGACAAGAATGTACCAAGTATGTGAAATAAGAAAATATTGTAATGAAATCATAATGATCTAACAAACAGAGACATGTATGATAGCCAACCTACGATACAATACATAAGCGATCATATCAAGTCGTGACGCGTGCCCTCAAAGTCATTACTCAAATATAACCACGGGTCTCACGCCCATAATATCATCATGCGTGGAATCCTTCCTCACCGACGGCCATGATATAATACAACATCGATAAGCACACCGAACCTTACAATCATGAGTAATGCAATCCTTTTATCTTTTAAGTTATGACTTTAACAATGAGAATTACTGTTCCACTTTAATTCATAACCACACTGCACCCTTTCATTAATGAAATCACTACCGTTTCAAAACATGAAGGCGTGCGCTGCCAGGTCAACCACCCTCTGTGTTATAATGCAACCTATCATAGGACTATTTCACCCGCAAGGGACTATTTCACCCGCTTAGGTCATGAGGACCCGCAATGAGTCATCGGTACACGATATTCGCATCACGGATAACTAATCCATGACTTATATATATCCCGGGAATTTAACCCGTCCGAGTCAAATACCGACCCGCCGTGAGTGTGTACCACTCACCCCCGTGGGGAGCTAACCCATGGTATCCTTGAAACAAGTTGTCGGCCCTTTATGGAGGGACGCAAAGATGTGGAGATATGACACTTGCACGAATGTCTACATGAGCAACCCATATGCAAGCAAACCAAGGCAAAACCATGCCTTTACACAAATCAAGACAATTATCATGCCTTTCTTTTTGTCATAAAACAAGACAATACCATGCCTTTCCTTTTTACACAAACCAAGACAATACCATGCCTTTACACAAACCAAGACAATTACCATGCCTTCTTTTCACATAAACCAAGACAACTACCATGCCTTCTTTTTACATAAACCAAGATAATCCTTATTTAAGCAAGCCAAAGTACTTATCAAGGCACACATAGAATAATTCTCAATTAAACAAGCCAAAGTACTATCAAGGCACAAATAGAATAATTCTCTTTTAACAAGCCAAAGTACTACGTACGTACATTCTTTTCAAAAGACTCATTTTTATGTAAAACCCCAAGATACTAACACCCGTAGTATCAAGGCGTGTCTATTTTTCAAAGTAAGTTACTACACTTTTAGAAAACTCATTTCAAAGCTTGAAACCAAGTAACTTCAAATTTTCACAATCTAGGCAACTTATGCCCATTAATCAAAATAGACAACTTTCTTAACCTTCCATAAAGCCGTTATAACCAACTTCCCATAAAGCCGTTATAACCCTTTATGGTTTTAGACCAATTCATTCCTTTTTATATCCAAGAGACTTACACTTTTAAAACTAAGTATCACATACTTACAAATCAAGTTTCTTAACTTTCAAAATACTTCAAGTCTCTTAATATTTAGAAATCAAGTTTCTTCTACTTTTAAACCTCAAGTAACTCACACCTTTAAAACAAGTTACTTCTCTTAAATCATGTCATTTCTCCTCTTTTAAAATAATTAAGTAAATCACTCATTTGACTCCCCTAAAGTCCTTATAACGACCTTTAGGTTTTGGAACTAAGGCACTAGCCAAAAGATTTGGAAACCACTTCCTTTTCAAGACTCTATGTACTTTAAGTAAAATACTTTCACTTTTGAGAATCCAAACTTCACTAAGGAAATGGATTATAACAACTTACAATTAAAACATCAAAGTACAATCAAGGAAGTATATAGAACAAATTCTATATTAGGCAATCCAAGTACAACCAAGAAATGGATCATTTAAGGAGTAGGACGTACTTTCTTTATCTTAAGGAATCATGCTAGAAGAGGAGATAGTTCACATACCTTTTCGGCTTAATCCACAAGCTAAGTCGAATACTCCGCACGTAGAATTGTCAACCTATAATGGTCACAACATGACTATCAATTTCTAGTTTCTAACGTAGAGTAATACTAAGTATACGGTCTCTTATTCTACGGAAAATCGGACAACAGTTCCTTTGTTTCTACATACTTTGCCACCTTTTTCAAGGCCGGATTCAATAACCAAACATGCCACATTTAAGGCTCAACATACCAACCAATCAAAGGGGATTACACGCCTTACAATACGTGTAAAATTCCGCCCCACAATTAATACCAACTAAGTCCATAATCAAAGCCATTCTCGGCTAACTTATTCACAATACAAAGTCTTTTCCAATTCTTTTTCAATCCAATTTCTTAGGTCTAACATGTTATATAGTCATAGGCAACTTTAAAAACTATACTTCCTTCTTTATATAACATGTGATGACTTAAACTAATAATCAACTTGAATTGTAATCTTAAGGCTAAACATGCTAGTTTTAGGATTAGGGTTCCAATAGCCAATACACTTATCAAACTTCATACTAAATACCTCATGCTTGCTAATATCCATAGCTACAACAATAAGTAAACTTTAATTGCTAAAACGACAAGATTTATACCTTTACAAGCCCTTAAAATTTCCAAGATTCAAAGTCGCTCCTTAGCAATTATTAGCTCCTTTCCTTTATGCTCCAATCCTCTATTTGAAGCCCTTAGAAGTTCACAATCAACTTCTCTTCCATTTCTAATCCAAACTTGTGAAAACAACTTAGGTTTTCGCCTTGCGACTAACGTGAAAACGTTATTTTTCCGAAATCTTTCTATTGAGATATCCTTACAATACCCTTAGGGACCTTGGGTTAAAGTCTTGTGAATAATGGATCACAAACTAAAAATTTTGTGTGGGAATTCTCACTAAAGCCGAGAGCACTCTTAATGTGCAAGACAAGTGTGAAATAATTCTAAGTGTTGAAGAGCTAGTCTTGCACTAGTGTAGTATATATAACACAATGGAGGGTTTAGATTGCAACACTTGAGTGGCTAGGATGAAGAACACTTGGATAATTGGCCAAGTGGACAAGTTGACAAGTCAACAATCTCAAGCTTGAAGACTTATCATCCACAATGGTCAAATGACCATTCTAACCTTGCTAATTTTCGTCCAAGACCATGTGGGGGAGGTGCCACGTGTCGCCCTCTCATTCATCCATAAAATTCAGTAACCCTCGTGGGCCCCACAAAACGTAAAATTCATCTGGTGGGCCCCACGTGACCAAATCCGTAAAAAATAAATTTCCATAATGTTAATAAGTTCCATATTCTTCAAATAATGCATTTTGAGAACCTAATTCTCATCAACGAACCTTTTTTCTTTCCGACGTTCGGAAGATTTTCCGTCGGAAAAACAATTCTTCCTTTCGTACCAATTTCCAAGTCTTGATTCCTTACGTACATTCTCTTATACATGTCTTGGACTTACGGGGTGTAACAGTTACTGAAGACCACCCTATTACAGAGAAAGTACCACCACCAGCTATTATGGAACCTCACATCAGAATTCCATACCCCAGAGGCTTAGAAAAATTCTCTTGATAATCAATTTTCTAAGTTTTTTGGAGGTGTTCAATAAACTGCACATCAACATCCCTTTTGTTGAAGCTTTGGAACAGATGCCTAGTTACGTCAAGTTCATGAAGGAAGTCCTCTTTAAAAAGAGGAAGCTAGAAGAGTATTAGACAGTGGAATTAACTGAAGAATGCATTGCTATTTTCCAGAGGAATCTACCCCAGAAGTTGAAAGATTCATGAATCTTCACCATCTCATGCACTATAAGGAACTTTGAGTGTCAGCATGCTCTATGCGATTTGGGGGCTAGTATCAACCTGATGCCCTTATCGGTGTTTCATTTACTTGGGTTAGGTGAAACAAAGCCTACAACCATTACTTTGCAGCTATCAAATCGTTCAATCAAGCATACCCGAGGTATAATTGAAGATGTGCTGGTGAAAGTGGCAAATTCATCTTTCCTGCTGATTTCATTATTCTTGATATGGAAAAAGATGAAAATATGTCCATCATCCTAGGAAGACCCTTCTTAGCCACAGACCGAGCACTCATTGATGTTGAAAATGGAGAGTTAAAACTCCGAGTTCAGGAAGAAGAAATGACATTCAACATCTTCAGGGCAACAACCGATCCAAGAGCAAGTGATAAATACTTTTCCATTGGTGTAATTGAAAAAGCTATTTCTGAGGAAAGCTTCAAGAGTACTGATGCTCTTAAAGTGATATTAAAATAATGCAGAGAAAATGACATTAAGGATACTAAGTGTCACGACCCGAACCCCGGGCCCGTGACTGGTGCCCTACCTGGGCACCCTTCTACCTTAACAATACAAGTAATAACACCTCATTTTTTTAAACAAACGGCAAAGCATAAGGCTGCCATATATACATAAACAAAAGACACTACACCGCATACGAGTCTAATCCACATATGAATCTTGGAGTTAAATCAACTATGACGACAAGGCCCCATTATAAATGTACAAAAGCTCGCATGGAACTATACCAAAATGATAAACTCCTCAACAAAGGGAGCTATCCAAAACCCCGGCAGGATCTACACTGCTGATCACCAAACAGACTTACACTCGCGATGAACGCACTTCGGCGAGGTCAAGAAGAATGTACCAAGTATGTGGAAAAATATCGTAAACAAATCATAATCTAACAAAACAGAGACATGTATGATAATCAAATTACATTCACAATACATAAAATATATCCAAGGACGATGCCTCAAAGTCGTTACTAAAACATAACCATGGGTCTCACGCCCATAATATCAATCATGCCCGTGGAATCCTTCCTCACTGCCGGCAGTCCATGATATAATATAACCTCAAGTCCTACCGGTGGTATAGCATCTTGGGGGTTTACCCCTCACTTATACTCTTACCCTGGAGAAGGTGGTAAAGCAGGTGGTATATCATCTTGGGGGTTTACCCCTCACTTATACTCTTACCCTGGAGAAGGTGGTAAAGCAGGTGGTATAGCATCTTGGGGGTTTACCCCTCACTTATACTCTTACCCTGGAGAAGGTGGTATAACGTCTTGGGGCTTGCCCCTCATTTATACTCTTACCCTATCTCAACCGGCCACAAACAACACATGCAGTGGTACATCGCCTTGGGGTTTACCCCTCACTAATACTCTTACCCTGGAGGAGGTGGTATAACGTCTTGGGGCTTGCCCCTCATTTATACTCTTACCCTATCTCGACCGACCATCAAACAAGACACAAGCACAACCATGTCTTTTATAATACATTTTGAGAATCCAATTCTCAACAACGAACATTTTTCCTTTCCGACGTCCGGAAGATTTTCCGTCGGAAGAACAATTCTTCCTTTCGTACATATTGTCCAAGTCTTGTTTCCTTACGCATATCTCTCTTATACATGTCGACTTACTGGTGTAACATTCTTCCCCAGAAACATTCGCCCCGAATGTTCTTAGTCGGCCAAGCTATACACACTCCACAATCTCTATACTATGCCTATCAATCAAATGCACAAGACCAACGATGCCACACACGGCCACCACATAACATACGTAAACATATCAACGGACCTTCCATTCGCGACTTCTCACAAAACTCGGGTTACAATTTTCCCAAACACGGATCCTTAGAGGTTCTTTTCTTTCCTTACTTGTCATACTTTCTCGCACTTTCAAACTCATCCAAGACACGCACAAAATCCCAAATTCTGTTTCGCTCCCAATCCTCGAGTTACTAACCAACTCGCCATTATGCTACTTGAATTTCCGCTAAGGCTCTTCTCGGTCCTTACGACGCCCACAAACTCGCATAACGATTAACTAAACTTGGGCTGTCATCCTCGACCCTACCACATAATCTGACCATTTCTAACCGACATCACCCCATTCCAAACTATCACCGACCGAAATGAGTCCATAACCCGACTCATCGCCACGCTTAACTTCTCATTCTTAGTCCAAGTAAATCTCTCTCTTATCCCAAGGTACTTCTTACCCTACCCCTATTCACCGGAGGTTCGCCTCATAAGCCAAAGTATTTCTATCGCACAATCTTCCCTATCGGTCTTACACTTATACGGTAATTACAACTTGTGAACTTTATACAACTATAGTCCGAGTTCGCTATCATTCTTGTCAACATTCTTACTTCTCACTTACTAATCAAAGTATCCCTACCTGGGTACTATCACTTACAACCTAGCACCGCTATCTTGGTCAATAACATAATCGCTTCCTCATATAGTCTTCTCCTAACCGAGAAACCGGAGGCTCGTGGGGCCTCAAACTGGCGCAGAGGACTAACAACATCCGGTATACTCGCATAAGCCCTATCAACTCTCGAGTCGACTAGTAGCTCGCTACTCCTTTTCCTTCTGGCCGTTGTCCTCCGAGGCATAATCAGAACACAACAATACGTCGAGAGGAATTTCTTACTAACACTCTATGGCACGATCTTAGAGTGAGAAGAATAGAAACCAACTCCTAAATGTCCTGTAGCCTCTTATGGGTGTGGCGCGCAACACACCGATAATCAAGACTCTACTAGACACGGTTTGTAGACATTCAGGATCGATCGCTCTGTCACGACCCGAACCCCCTACCCGGCACCCTTCTACCTTAACAATACAAGTAAGTCATGAATCAAATAACACCTCATTTTTTTAAACAAACGTGACGCAAAGCGACAAGTGCCATATATACATACAAAAGACACTACACCGCATACGAGTCCAATCCACATATGAATACAGTTAAATCAACTATGACGGACAAGGCCCCATAAATGTACAAAATCACATCAAGGACATATACCAAAGATAAACTCCGAATAGAAGGAGCTTATCCAAAACTGATCCTACACTGCCGATCACCGAATCAGACTAAACTGCGGCATGAACGCAGGAGGTCGACGAAGAATGTACCAAGTATGTGAGCGATCGTAATAAAATCATAACAATCTAAATAAAGCGAGACATGTATGATATCCAACCTACGATATAACACATAAGCCATATCAAGTCGTGACGCAGCCTCAAAGTCATTACTCAAATATAGCCATGGTCTCACGCCCATAATATCAATCATGCGTGGAATCCTTCCTCACCGCCATGATGTAATAACACCAATAAGGATACATGAACACCCCACCTTTGTCCTAAATACCACGTGGTCTCATGCCGGAATCTCACCTCGTAAAGCATGACCGGTAACACAAACAACCGGACATATATGATAATCAAAATACAACACATCAGGCCTTACTAATAATGAGAGTAAACAGTAGTATCCTTACAATATAAACTAGGAAGCTCATGATCAGCAGACCATCCGCCGATCATTTAGCAATCCTATTCTGGGACTATTTCACCGCGTAGGTCGCGTGGACGCGTGAGGTATTCTCGTGATAGTCGGACCCGCCGCGTGGGACTATTTCACCCGCATAAGCCCTTCGGACCCGCATGAGGTATTCCTCGCATAGGACTATTTCACCCGCATAAGCCCTTACGGACTCGCATGAGGTATTCCTCGCGATAGGACGCCCGCGTGGGACTATTTCACCCGCGTAAGCCCTACGGACTCGTGAGGTATTCCTCGCGTCGTGGGTAGCAAATCCACTAATTATGCAAATGCCACAAACCCGGAATGACCGATATAACAATAGCACACAACCTATTTCCGACACATAGGCAAATCCTTAATTACAAGCCAAAGTCCTTACGAGGCATACTTAGAATAATTCTCTTTAACAAGCCAAAGTACTTATCAAGGCACACTTAGACAAATTCTCAATTTATCAAGCCAAAGTACTACTCAAGGCATACATAGAATAATTCTCTTTTAACAAGTCAAAGTACTTATCAAGGCACACTTTAGACAAATTCTCAATTTATCAAGCCAAAGTACTAATCAAGGCATACATAGAATAATTCTCTTTTAACAAGTCAAAGGACTTATCACGGCTAAGACACTTAGACAAATTCTCAATTTATCAAGCCAAAGTACTACATAATGCATACATAGAATAATTCTCTTTTAACAAGTCAAAGTACTTATCAAGGCACACTTAGACAAATTCTCAATTTATCAAGCCAAAGTACTACATACGCATACATAGAATAATTCTCTTTTAACAAGTCAAAGTACTTATCAAGGCACACTTAGACCAATTCTCAATTTATCAAGCCAAAGTACTTCATACGTCCATACATAGAATAATTCTCTTTTAACAAGTCAAAGTACTTATCAAGGCACACTTAGACAAATTCTCAATTTATCAAGCCAAAGTACTACATACGTGCATTCTTTTATAAAAGACTTCTTTCTATGTAAAGCCCCAAGATACTAACACGTAGTATCAAGGCGTGTCTATTTTTCAAAGTAAGTTACTACACTTTTAGAAAACTCATTTCAAAGCTTGAAATCAAGTAACTCTAAATTTTCACAATCTAGGCAACTTATGCCGATTAATCAAAATAGACAACTTTCAAAACCTTACCTAAAGCCGTTATAACCAACTTCCCATAAAGCCGTTATAACCCTTTTATGGTTTTAGACGTATCCATTCCTTGATAACCAAGAGACTTATACTATTAAAACCAAGTATCACATACTTACAAAACAAGTTCTTAACTTTCAAAATACTTCAAGTCTCTTAATAGTTAGAAAACAAGTTTTCTTCCACTTTTAAACCTCAAGTAACTTCACCCTTAACGCAAGTTACTTCTCTTAAATCATGTCATTTCTCCTCTTTTAAATCAAATAAGTAAATCACTCATTTGACTCCCCTAAAGTCATTATAATGACCTTTAGTTTTTAGAACTAAGGCACTAGCCAAAAGATTTGGAAACTACTTCCTTTTCAAGTCTCTATGTACTTTAAGAAAATATACCTTCACTTTTAAGACTCCAAACTTCCTAAGGAAATGGATTATACTACTTACAATTTAAACATCAAAGTACACTCAGTACATAGAACAAATTCTATTTTAGGCAATCCAAATACAAGCAAGGAATGGATCATTCAGTAGAACTTACTTTCTTTATTCTAAGGAATCATGCTAGAAGAGGAGATAGTTCACATACCTTTTCGGCTAAATCCACAAGCTAAGCCGAATACGTCGTACGTAGAAGTGTCAACCTATAATGGTCACAACAAGACTATCAACTTCTAGTCTCTAACGTAGAATAATACTAAGTATTTGGTCTCTAATTCTACGGAAAATCGGCAAGACTTCCTTTGTTTCTACTCACTTTGCCACCTTTTTCAAGGCCGAATACAATAACCAACAAGCCACATTTAAGGCTCCAAACAACAACCAAACAAAGGGGATTACACGCCTTACAATACGTGTAAAATTCCGCCCCACAATTCATACCAAATAGTTTAATGCACACTAGCCAATTCTCGGCCAACTTACATAGCAACACTAAGTCTTTTCCAATCCTTTTTCCAATTCCAAGTTCTTAGGTCAACATGTTATTTAGTCATAAACAACTTCAACAACTACAATTTCCTTCATTATTCAACATGTGACGACTTAACTAATAATCGACTTGAATTGTAATCTTCTAACATGCTAGTTTTGGATTAGGGTTCAATAACCAATATCCTTATCAAAACGCATACTATATATCTCATGCTTGCTAATAACCATAGTTACAATCATAAGTAAGCCTTAACTATTAAAACGACAAAATTTATACCTTTCAAAGCCCTTAAAATTTCCAAGATTCAAAGTCGCACCTTAGCAATTCTTAGCTCATTTCCTTAGGTTCCAATCCGCTCCAAGCACTCCTTAGAGGCCTATGAAGAACTCATCTTCAAGTCCCAACTTCAAAGTCAAGAACTCCTTAGTTTCCTTGCGACTAACGTAAAAATACGCTTTTTCCGAAATCTTTCTATTGAGATATCCTTACAATACCCTTAAGGACCTTGGGTTAAAGTCTGTGGCTAATGGACAACAAACTAAATTTTTGTATGGGAGACTACGAAACCCGAGAGGTTCTCTATGAAGAACACAATGTTCTCTATTTTTCTAAGTGTAAAATGAGCTTGTCTTGCTACTAGTTAGCATATAACACATATCGAGGGCTTAGACTTAAACAAATGTGAGGCTAGGATTAAAATCACAAGGATCAAGCCTAAGTGGCAAGTTGACTAGTCAATTATGTCAAGCTAGCAAGACTAATCTTCCAAGGTGGTCAATGACCATTTTACCCTTGCATAAATTTCGACCAAGCCATGTGGGGGTGCCACGTGTCGCCCTCTCATTCGTCCATAAAATTTCAGAACCTAAAATGTAAAATTTCTGTGGGCCCCACGTGACCAAATCCGTAAAAATAAATTTCCATAATATTAATAAGTTCCATATTCTTCAAATAATACATTTTGAGAATCCAATTCTCAACAACGAACATTTTTCCTTTCCGACGTCCGGAAGATTTTCCGTCGGAAGAACAATTCTTCCTTTCGTACATATTGTCCAAGTCTTGTTTCCTTACGTACATTCTCTTATACATGTCCTGGACTTACGGGGTGTAACACTAAGCTTGTGGATGATGCCATGTGGTGAACCTCTCTCCGGGAAAAGAAAAAGGAAAAAGATCATGAATGGCTATGTTGCAGGGGTAATTTACCCCCTTGAATGGAGAAGAAATTTGCATCAAGCTAAATGACATTAAAAACAGCGCTATTGGGAGGCAACCCAACATTTTAATTATGTTATTTTATTTTATTTTGTTTTGAACAATCTCAATTCTTTGTTGTCTTTTGGTATATGTTTTTTATGGAAGGTAAATTGGGATGCCAACTCTGAGTGAGAAAGGACCGCAAAAGGCAAAAAATTGAAGAAAAATAATCGCAACTTTCAGACTGGGGAAGCGCCACGGCTCCCAGATGGAGGGTTGCGACGTTTGAGAGGCAGTGAGTAGAATTTATTTTCGACGGTGAAGCGCTGCGGCACCCAGATGAAGGGTCGCGACGCTTGATTGAGAGAGTGCATGAACAATTTTTGGGTTAAAAGAGCCACGACTCCTGGGTCATTTTCTGATCCATTATACCAGCCTTATCAACCATAGCCGCAATCACCACCATTTTGAATCGCTATTAGATATTTGTAAGTCTTTATTCCTTTGATTTACTTTTTCATAGCGGGGACAATGTGTTGAATAAATTTGGGGGGAGTCTTATTATTTTGTGTCAGTTGTTGTTGTTGTTTTGAGTTAATCGTGTTTAAATTATTTATGTTTAGTCGTTTATTTATTGTTCATGTCTTTGTTTTAGTGTCTTGTGTCAATGAACTAAGTTAAAAAACAATAGTCCATGAGATTGAGTGAATGCATGTGATAGAATTGGATGTTATTGATAGTCATGAAATGCATAAATCTGTGTGCTTAAGTTGGATAATGTTTTAGTTTGCCTTCTGTTATTAACAAAAATGAAAACTTGATCATGACTGTTGACTTTCTTGTACTCAATGGTTCGGGTTATGCATGATTGCATTTTGGTTTGAGAAAAGATGGTGGAAAATTTTAGAACTTGCTTGCTTGCTACTTGAGACGAAATCCTAGATAATGCATGCTTAGAAAAATGATTTAGGACACCTTTGGAACGTTTGAGCCTTTCAAGCCACCCTTGATTATATTAATCCCTGGTTATCCCTTTTGAGCCTTATTGAATCATTCTTTGTGATTAACACCTATCTTTGAGCCTATTTGAAACACTTTACTATTTTTCCATCCCCTTGAATTACCATAAGTATAGAAGCATATAAGTTTGAGGGTTGAATCCTAGTAAATAGTATTTTAGACTGGTTACTATCAATAAAAAGTGTAAAAGGATTGAGAAAAACATCTAAAAATAAACTACACATTTCTTGTACATACAATGAAAAATAAGTTTGGGGGAGTGTTGTAGTTCGAAAAAAAGTGGAATTTCTCAATCTAAAAAAAGAAGAAAATGAGGGATTGCTGTGAATTGTAATGTGATATTAAGTTTGGATTAGTTGGTTCCTATGCTTATGGTAATATTGATCCCAAATGACATTTTATCTACCCGTGCATAAGCCTAATGATACAACCTATAAAAGTCCTATTGATTCTTAAGCATGAATGTCTACATTAGGGGAGAACAACAAGTTAGCAAGCTTATAGAATTTTGGCCTGATGGACCGTTGTAAAGAATTCATTGTGCATAATTTGATATTGAATACATGTTTGAGTCAGTAATCATGGTTGAGTGATCACATGCCTTAATGACTCTAAGCAAACTTGATGATTATCTGACTTGAAATTCTAGATAGCAAATTAGTGGCTAGAATGTTTCTGAAAATGATATCGCATGTATTCATGATCTTCGAGGAATAATCTACTGTAATTGACTTGGTTCATGTTTAGAGTTTTTGTGTGTTTTTCTTTTTAGGGTGTTTAGAGTTCTTTACTCGAGGACGAGTAAAGTTTAAGTTTGGGGTGTTTGTTGAGTCTATTTTTAGTACTGTTTTAGAGTGTATTTTAGGGAGTCTTATGTTGTCCTTTAATTATTTTGTACAGTATTATGCGTGTTATGTTGAGTTTTCAGGGTTTTAAGCGATTCATAAGGTTCGAGGCAAATTCAAAAGAAATAGGTGGTTATTGAGGACAAAAATGCATATCTGATCACAATAGATAAGTCAAAGAAGCCCTGAGAAGCTCAGGAGGCAATTTAAACAAAATTACACTGTCAACCGAACGGGGTATACAAGGCTAGTTTGCAGAAATTCGGATTTAGAGCCGCGACGCTTGGAATGAAGAGGTGCGGCGCTTGGAGTGAAGAGTCGCGACGCTCAAGAGACGGGGAACCTGGCTGTATCGTCGCGGCGCCGACAACAAAAATTAGCGAGAAAACCCGAATTTTTATGAGGGTAAAAAGGTCCAAGAAGGGTTTTTTCGGTATATAGGCCCCGGGAGGCTAATTTTAGGAATTATCATATCTTTTGAGGCAAGAGACGGAGGCTGAGAAGCAATTACAGACACATATTTTTCAAGTTCTTTCTTTTCTCTTTTCTTTAATTCAGTTTATGTTGGTATTGAAGACAATTAGTTTTGTTAGCATGACTATGACTATGAACTAATTACGTTATTAGGATTTTTTATCGAATCACTTGAACCTCTATTATGACTTAATGCATTATTAGTATGTCTTCTTCATCAATCATTATCTAATCAACTTGTGTTTATTGAATGAGAATTGATTGGCCATTAGTTTTCATTACTTATATGATTTCAAATCAACATCTGAAAAGGGAGATTTAAATATGCTATAGTTGATTAGACATAAGTTTAATCTTGAATGAAAGTATCACGATTAACTGTGTAGCGTGTGTATGTCTTTGATCTTAATCCTCCAACGTGGTAGAATTTATCATAGAAATATAGAAAATTCCTACTTAGGTTGAGTTTTTATATGTCCTAACTGGAATATAGAAGACCTCAGTTAACCTGTTATTTTGATAAGAAGAAAGATTGCTAGTCCTGCATTAATGAATAATAGAGGGGATAGTTGATGATATTGGAAATTCTAATGACCTCCATTACTGAATTAAACCCCAAGTATTTTCATTCTTAGTTTATTCTTGCTTGTTAATTTAGCTATTAGTTCTTAGTTTAGAAATCTCAATCTATAACTGTTTACCAAATAGAAACTAAAGATTCATTCGTTGGTAATTGATAATTCAGTCTCTGAGGACGATACTCGGTCTTACCTAATTTTATTACTCATTGCGATGCGTACACTTGCGTAACATATAGAAAAATCGCAACAGGGGACAAACAAGTATGTAGACTGATCAAATCATTGTATGGACTTAAACATACTCCAAGACAATGGAACTTCAAACTCATATAGGCGCTACTTCAAATGAAGTTCAAACAGTCCCAATATGATCATTCCTTGTTCATAAGGAAAACCGATAAAGGGATAACTTTAGTAATGGTCTATGTGCATGACATGCCAACTAGAGATCACATGGAACAAATAGAAGAAACAAAAGAAGCTTTACAAAAATCCTTCAAAATGAAAGATCTGGGAGAACTGAAGTACTTTCTGGGCATAGAATTTGCAAGATCAGAAAAATAAATTCTAATGCATCAAAGGAAATATGCTTTAGAATTTATTTCTGAACTTGGTCTGGCTGCTGCTAAGACTATTAACACTCATATTGACAACAGTGTGAAGCTAACATCATATCCAAAAGTGTCAAGAAACATGAAGAGATAATACTAAGACAGAAGATGAATTACTGAAGGACATTAGCTCATATCAAATGATGATAGGTAAATTGTTTTACCTCACAGTCACAATACCATATATAGCCTACAGTGTTCCGACACTTAGTCAATTCTTACAACAACTAAAGAAATAACATTTTGATGATGTACTTAGAATAGACAAGTACATCAAGAACCAGCCTGAACAAGGTATGCTACTGTCTAGCAAATCACAAGAGATAGTAATAGCATATTGTGATGTTGACTGAGCTGTCTGCCCTCACACAAAGAAGTCAGTTACTGGATACATTGTCAAATTTAGAGACTCACGTATATCATAGAAATCAAAGAAACAATCTGCAATATCCAGAAGTTCAGCTGAATCAGAATATAGAAGCCTAGGAGGAACAGTTGCTGAACTAACTTGGATACTTAGCATATTAGAAGAGATTGGAATCAATATTGACTTACCAGTGACATTATTGACTAACAACAAATCATCCATCCAAATAGTTGTAAATCATGTGTTCTATGAAAGGACTAAACATATATAAATAGACATGCATTTTATAAGAGAAAAGATTCAGAAGGGAATTGTGAAAACAGAATATATCAACACTGCCAACCAACCTTTTGATCTTCTTACCAAAGGATTGAATAGACTTCAACATCAATATCTGTGTTCCAAGCTTGGATTACTGAACATCTTCACAATATCCAGCTTGAGGGGTACTCTTGAAAGAACAAACAAATGTTGAAGTTAGTTTGTTAGTCAGCTATTTAAGAAGTTAGTTAGAGAAATAAGTTAATGTTCAACTTACTTAAGAAGACAATAAAAGATGATACAAGCCATATAAGTGTATAAATACACACTGTTAGTCATTGTACAATTCAGTTTTTGAATGAAGAATAACAAGAAAATCTTCTCTCTACAAACACAAAATTTCCCCTTATTCTTCCCTCTTGTTCTACATTGATGCATCTCCAACTTGTTCGTTATTGAGATGAGAATTCAACAAAGAATAGTTTCATCAGAGAGGTATAATGAAACACTCATTACAGGCTAATTAGAGCTAACTATTTATTTCAGGTGTTGTACGATTAATATATTACTCATAAGATCCTGAAATCCACAAGCTTTGGAGGTTTGTTTTATTTGCCTTTGTTGCATGTGGTATTTGACTATTTGTGTTGAGTTATGGAGCTTAATTAATCGCTGACACTATGAAGACCCTACACAAAGTGTGGAACGCTGATCGATGTAAGGTTAATTAGTGGAGGTTATTCTGGGAATTTCGGGCTTGTATTATGTTCTCCCTAGTTTTCGCTATATATTCTGGGGCGCTGTTTTTGTGTGGGTGAGCAAGAGAGAATTGTAAACACAAACTCCCTATTTTGATTGTAGTAAAATTTGCAGCGGCAAACTGGACGTAGCTCTCACATTGAGGGTGAACAACTTTAAATCTGTGTGTATTATTTGTTATTCGCTTATTTACTATTTTCTGATTAGGTCAGATTTGGGACTCAAATCCTAACAGAATATGACTTTATTATTCCATTGTTATAGAAGGTTAGAAACTGCTTATCCACTTCAAATTTAGTCATATCTTTGACTTTGAGATTCATCCAAACTTTTCTTGCTTGTTTATAATGATAATCCATAACTATGAATGGGACATGGAACAAGTTTCATTTGTATGCATAGAGGTATCCAATACAATTTAGTTGAATTGAATGAATGGTGATGTCATATAGGGAAAACTTGGCTTGGAGGTGGGGATATGATGCTCTTCCAACCTACAATAGTTTCAAGTGCGATGAAAGTGTTGAGAAAATGAGAGAGGTTAGTTTTCTAATCAGCTGAAAAAACTTGATATATTCGATTGTCTTCCACTGTAATCTTATCGTGGATAAAAGGGCAGGGCAACCCAGTGCACTAAGCTCCCACTATGCACGGGGTGCGGAGAAGGGTCGTACCACAAGGGTCTATTGTACGCAGTCTTACCTTCATCATGTAATTGTGAGTTGCACAATAGATGTACGAGAATAGTAAACAACTACTACTAGTGCTTCAAAAGGATAAACTATAATGATTACAATAGTTAACAATCTAGTAGTCAACAAGAGTTGTGGCTACAGTAAACTTGTGAGTTCTTGAACTTCGTCATTAAATCAATCTTGGAGTCTTGGATCTTCATTCAACTGCAGCAAGCCCCTTGATCTTTATAACATGAAACCAAAAGATACTAAACCTGGTAGTGTTACAAGGGCGCTACTGAGTCGAGTGATATTCACTCTGTCCTTAAGACATTAATGCCCCGTATATATCCTTTTATGGTGATGGACAACTGTCTCCCAAGATAAAACAATAACTAATAAATGAGCAAAGAAAACTCAAGTGTTTCTCTAGAAGAACCTTTGAGGGTATGAAAGAGTGCTTAGAGAGGAAGAGTTTTGAAAATCTGAACTATACAAGTGTGAAAAGTTATCTTCAATTGAGCCTAAGACCTCAATTTATAGTGTGTGTAAGATGACCTCTCATCTAGCCAACTAATGACAATCAATGGACATGTAATGACACTTAGTGAGATGTATATTCAGCCAAATAATGGCTGAATTCAAGTGCCAAGTAATGGAGGATCAATGCTCCAAAACTAGCCCAAAAATCAGAAACTTTCTGTCTTCCGTCAACCACACTATCTCCGAAGTGCCGCGACGCCTAAATTCCAGTAACCAAAAGTCACTTAAGCACCGCGGCTCCGACGGTGATGCGCCGCGGCCTTTTGCGGCTCCATGGCGATTTCCGACTTATTTTCATCTTTACATGTCGTACACTTCTTCTTCATTTACCAACGTAAACACGTGTCATTTAACCAACGACCATACATCATTTTATGTCTCAAACATTTACTCACGTACTAATATCTCTTTCACTAATGAAATTTACAATACTTGACACTACATGTGCAGGTGTGTGAAATGACGTTTCCGACGTGCGGGATCCAAATTTTTCCAGTCATAAATAATGGGATAATCTCAATTCCACATTAGTAAATTTTCTACAATCCCCTCTTGAAAGAGATTTTGGCGCACTCACAAGGTGTCTTTCTAGCAATCTTTCGGCGGATCGATGTTGCATCTGAATAGGTAGCCACAGCTTTGAACCTTCCATAGTTGAATACCATTGGTCTTACTTACTGCGCGATGAACGTGAAGTCTTGAACCGTCAGTGTTTAGTGTAAGCCAAGACAACGGTACCAACACAACAACTTTTCTTACTTTGTTATTCTTAATGTTTTGTCCGTTATGGTAGTGGACACACTTGGATTCTTAAGTTTGTTCATTTGAGGCGACCAGTTCTCGCACTTAAATAGGTGGTCATCTACAAGGTATCCTGCTATACCTCACTTTACAAGTGTTAGGCACCATTAAAAGTTTCCCTAAATCTAATCTCAATCGTTGGGGATAATTAAAGGTTTTGGAAACTTAACCTCTACCCACATGTAGGTAGCGCTTTAAGGTCTATCGCGGAAATAACTTTGGATTCATATTTCTTTACAGAAACCATCATCCGAAGTGCTCTTGCTTTCACCGAAGCGCTCAACTGAACCTTTACGACTTAGTTTTTCCATTGAACCAAATTTTTGGGATCTCCAGTCAATATGGTTGGGTATCCACCGTATCAGTTCTTATTGTTTGGGTTTTAAGCCCATTCCCCTAGACCGGCAGAACTCTTGATCTTTGGGTAATCCCTTAATTAAAGGGTCCGTTATATCCTTTGATTAGTAATTAAGGAAGTGACACTCACAATGATCAACTGCCATACGGTCTTCTTTCTCCGATAGTTATTTCCAGACACCGTCATCCGAGCACTTACAGTGTATAACTGACGAAGGCATAAGTTACTCCAATATGGGACATCCTTTAAGAGGTCGTGAAGTTTACTCAACTTCTCATCATGCTTTGTACAAAGCGATAAACTCCGACGCCATCACGAATCGGCCAATGCAAGTTTTCTTAGAGGATTTTCAAAAGACACACCATACACATCCACTTGTAGATTTTGGTGTTCTTCAAATCTGATGTCCAATTTGCATTACTGTGTTCTCCCAGAACTGCTGGACATCCAGAATACCATAATCCATAGATAAACGAATAATTCAAATGTCAACACATCACATTTAACGCCTTCTATTGGTCATTTCTAGAATTACGAGTGAACCTTAG
The DNA here is from genome assembly GCA_029844215.1 of Przewalskia tangutica. Taxonomy (NCBI): domain Eukaryota; kingdom Viridiplantae; phylum Streptophyta; class Magnoliopsida; order Solanales; family Solanaceae; genus Przewalskia; species Przewalskia tangutica. The sequence continues at coordinate 8,719,613 of CM056739.1, read as the reverse complement.
TTCAATTGATCTTCCTTATGAGCCTATGCCAGGTCAGTTGTAATGTGTAAAATACACTGAACTACATGTGACCTGCGCATATCCCTCCTGGTATATGGGTGCACCATGATTCCAATCAATTGTATGATTCATATTCATTGGTGACTTCAACGATACTGTCAAAACACCTGTGCCAAGTAATGGAGGATCAATGCTTCAAAACCAGCCCAAAAGTCAGAAACATTCCATCTTCCGTCGACCACACTGCCTCCGAAGCGCCACGGCGCTGCCTGGGAGGTGCCGCGACGCGTAAATTCCAGTAACCAAAAGTCACTTAAGCGTTGCGGCGCTGGCTGGAGGCGCTGCGGCTTCGACGGTGATGCGCCACGGCTCTTCGCGGCGATTTTCGACTCGTTTTCATCTTTACACGTTGTACACTTCTTCATTTATTTACCAACGTAGAACACGTCTCATTTAACCAACGACCGTCCATCATTTATGTCGCAAACGTTTACTCACGTACCAATATCTCTTTCACTAATAAAATTTACGATACTTGACACTACGTGTGCACGTGTGTGAAACGACGTTTCCGACGTGCGATATCCCAATTGTTCGAGTCATAAATAATGGGATAATCTTAATTCCACATTAGTAAATTTCCAACAGTAATCTTATCCCGGATGCTTCAGATAATTTGTTTCTGTACGTTTGAAGAGTTTTACTCCAAGCTTGGTGAAAAAATCCATGCAAAGGAAGTCGAGAAGAGTAATTTGCAAGCCAAGTCTAAGGCATGGTGACTATTGTGCTTCTATCATTTTCATGATGTAGAAAGTTGGTAATGTTTCTAGGATTGCCCTTTTTAGACATTCGTCTTTGCTCTTTGTATTTGTCAATCAAGAAAATGAGGAAGCTGGAATCAAAATGTTAAGAAAGAGCTTAAAGTTTAAAGCTACCCCAATGCCAAGCTTTTATCAGGAACCTCATCCTCCCAAGGTGGAGTTGAAGAAGGTAATGTTGTCTCTCTTTTATACGTCATGAAACTCAACAATAATTCATGTTCAATAACAAAAATACCTTTTATAAAGAAAAGGGAAAAGGAATTACATTTTAAGCTTTTCATTTCTTTTCATTTCTTTTCATTTCTTTGCATTTCCTTTCTTTCCTAATAGATAGTATGCTACATAGTTGCTTATACTTTAGGTTTCTACAATACTATTCTTCTTAGGCTGTATACTTGATGTATCTAGATTTCATGATTGGTCTCATAAAATTTTAACTTAACTTTTTATGTGTGACATTGGGTGACTTTATACAAAAATTAGATGAGTCATGTTATATAATTTTACTTCAATAAAAGATTTAGGAGTCACTTAACGTGAAGCAATATTCAGGTCTGATATGTCCATTGTTGCTTTGGCTAGAGTTAGTTGGATCCTTTATCAATAAGGGTACTCTAGTTTGTGTTCTCGTCGGTCATAATTTTGGTGATTCATACCCTTCAGAATAATAATTTTGGAAACAATTGTATTGGTGTTATGATTAAAAAAATAACAGTGTAGGTATTTCATACCTATTTTTGTCCTTAGTCTTGGAAGTTGGACACCTAGATTGTTATGTGAAATCAAGTGAAACTGTGCTTGATATAATTATTCCTCAATATTTAAATGCTAACAAAAGGAAACAAATCAAAAGAATAAGAAGCTGTATTTGGTTAAACTGAAAACTGAAGCTTCTACTGTAGTTGTTCTAACTTTTATCAACCACTCCATTGCTCATTGATCATAGATTTCTTTTGAAGATTGTCTCTAACTTGAACTTTTGGAGCATTTTAGTTGCTTCCAAAGTATTAATCTGACTTTCTAATCCGTTATCCAATGTGTGTAATTTCTAATCATTTAACTTTTTCAATTATAAGTGCAGAATAAACAGCCACATTGTTGCAGATTTTTTTCCTCTCAACCACGTTGTATATAATGAATTTGGAACTGCAGCAGACAATAGTATATCCAAATGAAGATTTTTAAGGAAAGGTGATTGAAAGCCACCAAGGTAGATTGATGTTGGAATGATCCATTCCAAAATTGAGAAAAGTGAAATGGCCACGTGTTGAATATCTGCAATACCAGTCCATGCATATGGCTGATCTGAAGCTGTCGATACACTCGAGACAGAAGAAGAAGGGTGCAAGTGAAGAAGAGAAAGATGAAGAAACAGAAAACAGGTGAGGAAGAAAAGATTAGTAAGTTGTATTATTGATATCTCTTCAATTAGTATTATTAAGAGTCTCACATCGGTAATGGAATGGGAACATAGACTCCTTATATGGACTTGAACAATCCTCACCATACAAGCTATATTTTGGGGTTGAGTTAGACCCAAGATTCATTCTTTACATGGTATCAATAGCTTAACCTCCCTAAACCCTAGAAATTTCCTCTTGAATTCCGCCGCCCAACCCCCCTCCTCTCGGCAGCGGCGATTCTCTCTGAATTTCTACCCTATGGCTATCATGTCTCCTCCTACCTCCCCTAAATCCACTGGTTCTACCTCCGAATTAATTGACACCTCTCCTTCTTCAAAGTCTTCTTTTCATCCGACATTTGTTGTCACAAACATCAAGAATTTTGTCACTATAATTCTTGATCAAGAAGAATATCAATACTCTATGTAGGTGGAACTGTTTTATATCCATGTCTGCGCATACAACATGCTTGATCACATTGATGATTCAATCTCTCGCCCCTCTGAGATTGATGACTCGACATGACGCCGTCTTGATGCCATTGTTAAACAATGGACTATGGTACCATCTCAAAAGACTTGCTGTGTACTATCCTGAAAACTGATGCTTCGGCACGCGAATTTTGGGTACGCTTGAAAGATATATTTCAGGATAATAAAAATACTCGGGAGGTGTATTTAGAGGAACAGTTCAACAACACTCGTCTTGAGAATTTTAACAATATGTCTGACTATTGCAAACAATTGAAACTTGTCGCCGATCAACTCTCTCATGTTGGGACAACGGTTTCTGAGACTAAAATGGTACTACAACTCGTTGCAGGATTACCAAAAGGGGAATATGATAATCTTGCAACAATGATTCAACAGGTTGATCCACTTCCAACTTTCAACAAAGCGCGTTCACAATTGTTGTTGGAAGAAACACGACGTGCTAAACAGGATGAACACAATAAAAAAACATTAGTAGTTGAAAACTTACAGTTGCCGACCATCACCACTGCTCCACCACCGTCGGACAACCAGCAGCAGCAGAGCCGCGGTGAAGGCAGAGGCGGCAGAGGTCGCGGGCAAGGAAATAAGGGGAAGGGTCACGGCAAAGGCAAGGCGCGTGGCGAGCAACGCCTCGGCCTTGTATTTCTAGTGGCCCATCGCGGCCACAGCCCAACGCCTGGCAACCGGGCCTCACCTTGCCCATTCCGGCGAGGATTTGTTTCAGCAGCAGTGACGACCTAGTATTCTCGGTCCAACACCAATAGACACATCTCCTCAACAGGCCCATCTGATGTCGGCCCAACAGTTTCCTTCAGCCCAGCAGATGCAACCCACTGATTTGGGTCAAGCTTTCAACACTCTCACTCTGCAACCGCCCGACAATAATTGGTATATGGACTCTGGAGCCACATTACACCTGACCAACTCTTCAGGTAATTTTTCCCAACTACTTCGGTTAAAGTATCTTCAATACATTACTATTGACAATTGTCACCGCATTCCAATTACAGGTTATGGAAATACACACATTAAAAATCCTCATCCACCCTTCTCACTTAACAATGTCCTCTACGCCCCTCAAATTACTAAAAAGTTATATCTGTTAGGAAATTCACTCGTAATAATTGGGTGTCTATAGATTTTGACCTTTTGGTTTCTCTGTGAAGGATCTCAATACGGGGAGAATTCTTACGCCCTGCAATAGTGTGGGAGACCTCTACCCTTTCACAAACTCTTCCGCTGTCAGAACTCAACAACCAGTCTTCCTTGATGCATTTTCTCCATCCACCTGGTACAATAGACTCAGACATCCAGAATATCATATTTTTTCTTTTCTTAGAAATAACCAGCGTATTAAATGTAATAATGGGAAACTTGCCCAAAACTATTTTTCTTGCCCACTTGGCAAGCATACTCGTCTTCGTTTTCTGTCTTCAATGAGTATTACAGTTTCACCATTTGACATTGTTCATGCTGACTTGTGGACATCTCCTGTTGTTAGCTCTCTAGGTCACAAATTCTATCTTGTTTTATTAGATGCTTTTTCACACTTTGTATGGATTTATCCACTCAAAGTCAAATCTGAGGTTTTTGCTAAATTGTTTGAGTTTCACAGATTTATTAAAACCCAGTTTGAAAAATCAATAAAATCCTTTCAATGTGATAACGGACGTGAATTTAATAATTCGGCTTTTCATAATTTTTGCTCCCAACAAGGCATGTTGTTCCGCTTCTCTTGTCCTCACATCTCCCCTCAAAATGGTAAAGCTGAACGAATTATTCACACTATTAATAACATGGTCCGTACTCGCCTCTTTCATGTATGTCTGCCATCATCTTTCTGGGTCTATGCTGTCAAAATGGTAGAATATCTCCTAAATATTTTACCTACTAGCACCTTACAAAACAAGACCCCCACAGACATTCTATATCATAGGACTCCATCTTATGACCACCTACGAATTTTCGGCTGTCTGTGCTATCCCAATCTTACATTCATCACCCCTCATAAGTTGGCTCCTCGAACTACACCATGTGTATTCCTCGGTTTCTCACCCAATCATAGGGGTTATCTGTACTATGACTTGTCCACTCGTCTGATTCACGTTTCTTGTCACGTCATGTTCAACGAGACGATATTTCCGTTTTCGGACCCTCGAAAATATCGAAAACCAGACTACTTATTTCTTGATGAACCAGTCATATCTCCCAACATTCTAAGTCAGCTCACTCACATCTCTCCTTCAGCGTCGCGACCCCTAGGGGATGCGGCGCCAGCCTTCCAGTGAGTCCACTAATTCTATCTCGCATTTAGCTCCAGTCTTCTAGTGAGCAAGTTGATTTTTCACCGTCGCCAGTCCTCTCCAGTACTCCGACGGAAAATCATCCATCTTCCCCATCTCCATCTGTCTCGGGCCCTACTACTCAACCAATGCAGCCACCCATTGTACCTAGTCACCAAATGGAAACTCGTGCCAAACATGAGATTTTCAAATCCAAAGTCCAGTTTATCCTGTCTGCCCAAACCATTTCTCCACTTCCAAAGAACCCCAAATTGACTAAACTTGATCCTAATTGGAATGCGGCCATGTCTGAGGAATATAATGTTTTAACTAAGCAGCATACTTGGGATCTAGTACCTAGATTAGAGAGGGTGAATGTGATCAGATGCTTGTGGCTTTCTCGTCACAAATTCAGAGACAGTGGTGTTTTGGAACACTACAAGGCTAGACTTATAGCAAATGACACTAATCAGCAGGAGGGCATTGACTGTGGTGATACATTTAGCCCGGTTATTAAACCGGCTACGATTCATAATGTTCTTAGTATTGTTATGGGTAAAAAGTGGTTGATTCATCAGCTAGATGTCAAGAACACATTTCTTCATGGGGATTTGAAAGAAATTGTGTATATGCATAAGCCACCTGGTTTTGTTAATCCTGTCGTTCCCCAGTATTTCTGACGTCTCAAGAAGTCACTCTATGGTCTAAAACAGGCACTTCGTACTTGGTATGACCGTCTTTCCAGGTATATTATGCAGATTGGATTTATTTGCAGCAGATGTGATACCTCTCTGTTCATTTTTCATCATGGTAGTGACATTGCTTACTTGTTATTATATGTGGATGACATTGTTCTCACTGCCTCATCTGACAAATTAAAAAATGACATTATTGCTCTTCTCAAAATTGAATTTGCTATGACGAATTTGGGCAAGCTGAGTTACTTCTTGGGTATATCAGTTACTAGCTCTGCAGATACTATGTTCCTGAGTCGGCGTAAGTATGCATAAGAAATTGTGCTCAGAGCTAAGATGTCGAATTGCAAGGCTGTGTCTACTCCTGTTGATTCGAAATCCAAGCTCAGTGCTTCTGAGAGTGATCCAGTGTCTGATCCTACTCTCTATCGGAGTTGTTACACCCCGTAAGTCCAGGACATGTTTAAGAGAATGTACGTAAGGAACACAAGACTTGAAAAGGGTACGAAAGGAAGAATTGTTTTTCCGACGAAAAATCTTCCGAACGTCGAAAAGGAAAAATGTTCGTTGGTGAGAATTAGATTCTCAAAATGCATTAATTGAAGAGTATGGAACTTATTATCATTATGGATTTTTTTTTTTTTACGGATTTGGTCCCGTGGGGCCCACCCGAGGAATTTTACGTTTTGTGGGGCCCACGAGGGTTACGGAATTTTATGGACGAATGGGAGGGCGACACATGGCACCCCCCCCCCCACATTGGTCTTGGACGAAATTGAAGCAAGGGTAAGATGGTCATTGACCAAGGTAAAAGATCAAGTCTTGCAAGCTTGAGTTTATTGACCAAGTCAACTTGTCCACTTGGCTAGACATTAATTACTCTCATCCTAGCCACACATATGTGATTATCTTGACCCTCCATTATTGTATATATACACACTAGTGCAAGACTAGTCTTCAACACTTAGAAAATATTAGAGAAACCTTATTCCTCTTTGTGTTGCTCTCGGGTTCACCCTCAAACCCACAAGAAAAATTTGTAATTTTGTTCAATTATTCACAAGACTTTAACCCAAGGTCCCTAAGGGTATTGTAAGGATATCTCAATAGAAAGATTTCGGAAAAACGACGTTTTCACGTTAATCGCAAGGCGAAAACCTAAAGCATTTTCATAGGTTTTGATTGGAAATGGAAGAGAAGTTGGTTGTGAGCTTCTAATGGTTTCAAATAGCGGATTGGAGTGTAAAGGAAAGGAGCTAAGAATTGCTAAGGAGCGACATTGAATCTTGGAAATTATAAGGGCTTGTAAAGGTAAAATTCTTGTCGTTTTAGTAATTAAGATTACTTATTGTTGTAGCTATGGATATTAGCAAGTATGAGATATATATTATGAAGTTGATAAGTGTTATGGATATTGGAACCCTAATCCGAAAATTACTATGTTTAGCCTTGAGATTTCAATTCAATTGGATTATTAGTTTAATCGTCACATGTTATATAAAGAAGGAATTATAATTGTAAGTTGTTTATGACTATATAACATGTTAGACCTAAGAAGTTGGATTGAAAAAGAATTGGAAAGAACTTTGTGTTATTGAATAAGTTAGCCGAGAATGACCTTGATTAAGGACTTAGTTGGTATTAATTGTGGGGCGGAATTTTACACGTATTGTAAGACATGTAATCCCATTTGATTGGTTGTTGTATTGAGCCTTAAATGTGGCGTGTTTGTCCGATTTTCCGTAGAATTTAGTGACTTTGCACTTAGAATATTCTACGTTCAAAGCTAGAGGTTAATGGACGTATTATAGCCATTATAGGTTGAAGTACTACGAGTAGAGTATTCTACTTGAAGGGTGGAAAAGCTAGCAAGGTTATAGTACTTTGGAGCATTTTGCTACTTGTTGATAATCGTCGCGAGGTATGTGAACCTCTTCCTTATTTTGACATGATTCTATGTATGGAATATACATGTGGTATTATTTCATGATTCCTTCTACTCTTAGAAGTTAAGAGGTATGTATGTTGATTTACTCTACGTAATGGTTATGTCTAAGTTATCCTAAGTTCTTACCAAGTCTTATTGGGGATGTTGGTAAGAGTCGTTAGGAGGTATTTGGAGCCAAGTTAACTTGGCTAAGTTACGACACAAATGAGAATAAGTATCGAACAAGCCACTGCAGCGTTAATAAAGGAAAATGTAATGACAATCAATTAAGTTAAAATGAGTAGAATTCTCCATCTGCATAGAAGCTAAGATAAGACAAAATTGTAATACATTTTCTAGATCATGGCTACTTGATTAAGATCGTTATAAATAAGTATAACTTATTCACAACGCATCAAGGTATATGTTACTTAATTTATAAGAATTTACGTATGAGGTTTTAAGACTATGAACCTCAAATTCTTAAAAGGTTATGAGACTTTATTTTTCAAGTTATGAGACTTGATTCTTAAAGGAAGAAATGAATTGATTTAAAAGCATAGAATACTTGATTTAGAAAGTATTGATTTCCTGCCATTCTAAAGTTAAGAAACTTGTTTTCTTAAAAGTTAAGAGACTTGAAGTATTTTGAAAGCTATGTGATTTGATTTGAAAGTATAAGTCTCTTGGTTATAAAATGAATGAATTTGTCTAAGACATAAAGAGTTATAACAGCTTTATGGGAAGTTGGTTATAACAACTTTATGGAAGATTAAAAGAATGGTTTTCTTCAGTAATGTACGCAAAGAAATGATTTGAAATAAAGAGGGGCAAATTGTTTTAAAGGTACCAATTGCTTAAGGTTTTAAAGAAAGAAGTCACTTGATTTAGAAGCCTATAAATGTATTTCTAAAAAGTATTGGGACTTGTCCTGAAAAGTAGATATGACTTGATACTGCGGTTATTAGTATCTTGGAAGTTTTATTTGGAAGAGAGTCATTTTAAAGGAGTAGAGGCACGTAGTACGTTGGGTTAAATTCCCGGATTTTTATATGTGAAACGAAAGTGCCATGAGTTTATAAAATGGAAGTCTAAAGGTTTAATGAACTTGCCTATGTTTGCTTGTGATAGCTTTGAGTGCAAGTATTATATGTTTACGTTGTCGTGACTCTCAGTTGGAGGGCCGCCTGTCTTGTTGTAAGTTTACTTGACGCATCGGCGGTGATGTGGGATTCCACGGGTATGCTTCCATTATGATTGATCCTTGGACATGCTTATACGATGTGGGATTCCGGGGCATGTGACCAGGAGGCGGGTTAGATTCCCGGATGTGTTTATTACCCATGGCCATGCTTATACGATGAGGGATTCCGGGGCATGCGACCATGCTTATACGATGAGGGATTCCGGGGCATGCGACCATGTTATGTACGACTATTACTCCATGGTCTAGCTCCCCATGAAGACATGTACCCACGATGAGGGATTCCGGGGGCATGTTATATTTTACTCCACGGGCTAGCTCCCACGAAGACTGCGCCTACGATGAGGATTCCGGCACGTTATAACCATGCTTATACGATGAGGATTCCCGGGCATGCGGCCACGTTATATATATATATATATATATATATATATATATGTTGTATATGTGTACGCTGACAGTGAGGTAGCATGCCACGGGCGCGTCACAGGGTTATATGTTACACCTACGGTGGCGGTGATGTGGGATTCCACGCGGGAGATATATATATGTATTGTGTATGTATGCACGCGGTGAGGTGGGATGCCACGCGCGTCACATGGTTATATTTTACACTTATGACGCCGGTGATGGGGATTCCACGCACGCTTTGATATTTGTGTGACTTGATCGCATCCCGTTCGGGTAGTATATGCGTCCCTCCATAAAGGTCGGATTATGTTATGAAAGATAAGTAAGTTATATGGTAATGAACTTAATGATTTCTCCTAAGTATATGCGTAAGATTTGGCTATAACTCTTAATGGAATGGAAACGATAATGATGTGCAATTAAGTTCACGAGTGGTAATGACACGCAGATCTGTATGTACTTTTATACATGCCGTCATTCTTTTGTACTGATTATGATCTGCATCGTACTTTATTTCCGTTTCATATTCGGCATTGTTATGCGACTTCTTTCGAAGTGCGTTCATGTCCGCAGTTTAGGTATTACGCGGTGGATCCGCGAGCTTAGGATCCTGGTTCAGCATTTTGAGATGGCTCCAATGTTCCGGAGCTTGTCGTCATGGTTATGTTAATTCAGAGGTACGGCGGGGCCTTGTCCCGTCATAGTATTTGTCCAAATCTTAGAGGTTTGTATTCATCGTAAATGGGTAGCTAGAGTTGTTTTTACATTATTAAAAGTGTAGACTTTTCGTAACTTTTATGTTATGGCACTTTATCATTGGCCTTAGTTTTGAAAAAAAATGAGAGTGTTATTTATCTTCCGCATTTGTTATGTTGTATGAATAGAAGGGTGCCTGTGTAGGCACCGGCCGCGCCCGGTCGGGTCGTGGATAGAGTCTTGCAGGTGCTCTTCAGGAACTCACATTTAACAGGCCCGACATTACATATGTCGTTCAAAGTGTCTGCTCACGCATGCCGACGAACCCTATTTTCTTTGCTCTTAGCGTATTAGCAGATACATTAAGCGGCACTCGACTATGAGTTGCATCTCTACCCTCCGCTCGAACATGTTGATCTCTACGCATGATGATCGCGGGGTGTCCGGACACGCGACGCCTACTTCGCCTATCAGGTGTTTTAGGGGATAATCTTATCTCTTGGTCTGCCAAGCGACACACCACGTTATCCCGCTCCAGTGCCGAAGCAGAGTATATGAGTGTTACTAATGTAGTTGCTGAGATATGTTGGCTTCAGAATCTTCTCTTGGAGCTCAGTTGTCCATTGTGTAAAGCATCTATAGTCTATTCTGATAACATATCTGCCATTTATATGTCTCATAATCCGGTTCAGCATCAGCGAACCAAACATATTGAGATGAATATCCATTTTGTCCGTGAGAAGGTATCACATGGTCTAGTCAAAATTCTACATGTACCTTCCTCCTATCAGTATGCAGACATATTCACAAAGGGACTATCTAGACAACTGTTCACAGACTTCAGATCCAGCCTGAGCATTCGGCCTCCTCCCGCTCCGTCTGAGGGGGAGTATTAGCGAATATTCTTCAAATATTCACAGTATATATTGTATTTATTAGTATCATGTATTTAAGGTAACTTAGGATTCTTACTATATTAGGAATCACATTTGTACAACGATATATATTGTGATTAATGAAAGAAATCTCTAAGGAAAATTATTCCAACATCTTACATGGTATCAGAGTCAGACTCATTACAATTCTTTGTTCAGTGATGTTGGACCCTCAAATTATATTATCCAAGCTCCAGTTAACGGGGTCTGGGCGTGCGGAAGAGTGTTAAAAGTCTCACATCGGTAATGGAATGGGAACATGGACTCCTTATATGGACTTGGACAATCCTCACCCTACAAGCTAACTTTTGGGGTTGAGTTAGGCCCAAGATCCATTTTTTACAAGTACATTAGATAGTATATATATAGGTATGATACATGGATAGAAGAGGTTAAAGATAGTTAATTGGTTGAGTAACTATTACAACAACTTCTAACTTCTTCTAACTACTTGGTAATCTCTTCTAACTAACTTTTGTATTCTCTACTGCACGTTCATACAATTTTCAACAGTCTACCAACAAGGACAAGAAAACGATTATAACAGAGAAGATTTCATGAGCCAATGAAGCAGAAAGAGAAATACATCAGCTAGGTTTCTTGCCAATATGGTCTTATGCAGCTATGTGCAATATTACATCGCGCGAATAGGTATACTAGTTAAGATTAGTGGGGCTACATATGTATCTTTTTCCCATTTTTAATTTTCTTTTCGTTTAAAAAATTACATGCATAAACAGTTTTTAGGGGCGTAATTTTGATAGTTTTGCAGACTCGTAAGACTTAGATAATCTTCAATTTTATCTATCTTATTAAATTATTCACAAATTTTTCGGACAGAAAAATTTAGTACCATCTTCATTTTATATATATCATTAACTTTTTCACATGTTTTATCGAAGAATTAGCAAAACTTGTCTAGCTAGTTATTTAGTTGTACAGATTTCTACTTAATTATATTCCTACACCTATTGTTAGTCAAACAACGTCTATTTCATCATTTACATTAAACGACCGATTTTATTTAACGTTCATAAGTAAAATCAAATTCGTGTTGGCTATTATTTATGATTAAAAAAGTACATCACGAAGAAAAGGAGGAAGAAGGAGAATGTTTGTTATTGATGTAGGTGTTTTGTCGGGTTCGTACACGCAGAGGAATTTAAAAATTTATGTTTCAAATCCAACATAACGGTCAAATTGTAGTATGATTATATAATGTAAATAACACAAACCAATAATGTAATACTTCGATCGAAGACTTACATTGTAGATAGGAATCTGAAAACTGGAGTTTTGTGTAGTCTGAGGGTGCGCACACAAATATCCCTCGATTTGCAAGTCAAAACTTTGATGTAATTTGCTAAGTCTTGGAATGCTAGGGATTCTGATCGGTGTATTTTATATACACTTTTTGAGTCGTTTTTAGTTAGTCTTTTGTCCTTTTTTGTACAAATACGTGTCGTATTAGGATAGATTTTCTTTCTTTTGAGTCAAATTGGTTAGAATGGCCCAATGGAGGAAAAGGAGCGAAAAGAAGGCAAAAGTGGAGGTTCCAGAGCTTAAAAGCAGAGAAAGTGGCCAACGAGGCACGGACACGGGCCGGCGCCGCGCCTCTGCAATCGAGAACGAGCGGCGCCCAATATCGTAGGTCGCGAGAGTTGCAGCCGCGGCTCTGCAAACAGAGTGCGGGCAGCGGCGCCAAATCACCGTAACAACGCAGGTTCCGCGCTGGCGCACGCTGAAAAATCGAGTTTTTGAGGCGTGTTTTGGGCGAACTGAAGGGAAAAGTTTGAGGCGGTTTTGAGCCTATAAAAGGAGAACTCTAGGCAGTTTTTAAGGGTTCCCTTTCTTTCACAAACACAAGATTCTTGAAGTTGAAGATTGGAGACCTTAACTTAGTAATTTTCTTTTCTTTTCTTTACTTTACTTTCAGTTTTTATGTTGGATATTGAATTAGTTCTTGTCATGTCAATGACTAGGAACTAATTCCTTTATAGGGCTTTCCATGTCAAATCACTAGAACCTTATGTTATGAATTGATGCATGTTTATGGTTATTCTTCTTATTGTTGAGATTTACCCAATAATTGCTTTGAATGCTTGGTAATTAATTGATCACTAATTATCATTATTTATATGATTTCTAATCAAACTTCGAAAGGAGGAGGTTGTGAATATGCTGTAAGTTGGGTAGACATATTTTGGATTGGGGATGAAAATACCTCAATTACTTGTGTAGCGTTAATGAGAGGTCTAAACACCTAATTTTACGCATGACGCGTGACGATTAACTAGGTTTTTTGTCTTAATCCTCCTATAGAGTCATCCTTATCACCGAAAGGTAGAAAGGAGCGATACTGGGGTTGAGTGTTTATATAGCCTTAACGGGAGTATAAAACGATTTAGTAAACCTGCTAGCTCCAAAAGAAGAAGAACCATAATTCATTGCATTAATGAGTAATATAAGCGGATAGTTGAGGAGACTTGGAAGCCCTATTTCCATCACTACTGAAGTAAACACTTAGTTAATTAGTATTTATAATTGTTAGTTATAATCAACAAAATCAAATATCGGTTACTAAATAGATAACAAAAGATAGATAGTTGGTACTTGAACACTAATCCTTGTGGACGATATTCGGTCTTACCTAGACTATATTACTTGTCACGATAACGTGCACTTGCGTTAAAGTGTGTGCATCTTTTCGCGCATCAAGTTTTTGGCGTCGTTGTCGGGGATTAGGCATAGTTCAATATCAATTTTATCTATTTTTAATTTCTAATTTGGTTTTTATTTTTTGTTTTATTATTTTCCTTAGATTATTTTTTTTTTTTTAATTTTTTTTTTTTGTGAAAACAAGTGTGCCGTGATCCGTTGTTGGTTTTGATTCATCTCAGGGATCCTGAAGACATGGATTTTTACTGCCAATATGATAGAGCTCCAACCATAGAGGAAGAGAGGGATGAGTTACGAGAAGCCATACTCAGTTTCACTAGGTATCAAAATCAGTTCATGGACGAAACGAGAATGGCCATGAAGAAGTTGGAAACGCAAATAGGAGAACTCGCGATCATGTTGAACAGCGAAACGCAAGAAAAGCAATCTGCACCTGGGGAAGGCAATATGAAAGCACAATGTCAGGCGATTGACCTGATGAATGCCGAATCAGTGGAGATAGAAAGTTTGTAGTGCGGCCAGTGTGCCGAAGATTCCGAGATAGGCGGGAGTTTGGCCGCGGCCAAGAGCGGTAGGCGTCGAGCCGAGGCCGTGTGGTAGAAAGGCATGGTGTAGTGAACGCACCCCAGGCAAAGATACCATATCCTCAGAGGTTAAAAACATGTGCTCTTGACAAGCAATTCTCTAAATTTGTGGAAATCCTCAAACAATTGCAACTCAATATTCCGTTTGCTGAAGCTTTAGAGCAGATGCCAAGCTACGTAAAGTTCATGAAGGATATTCTTAGCAAAAAGAGGAGGATAGAGGACTACGAAACAGTGGTGTTGGTAGGAATGTAGCGCAAATGCAGAAAACTACCTCGAAATTACAAGATCCGAGGAGCTTCACCATCCCACGTGCACCGTTGGGAAGTTTGAATGTCGAAGCATTGTGCGATTTGAAGCGAGCATAAATCGATGCCTTATCTAGTTTTGCAACCGGGAATGGGAGAAGTCAAATCTACAAACATCACTTTGCAGTTAGCTGACCGCTCCATAGTTCATCCTAGAGGAGTCATCGAAGATATATTAGTGAAGGTGGACAAGTTCATCTTTCCGTGACTTCGTTATCTTAGACATAAAAGATAACGACGGAATCCCCATCATACTTGGCGCACCCTTCTTAGCCACAGGGCGGGCTCGTTGATGTCCACAAAGGGAGTTGAAGCGGGTAGATGAAGAAGAGGTGATTTTCAATGTTTTTCGGCGTGACTTTTCGGATGCCAATGATAATCGCCGGCCATTGATCTTATCGAAGATGCAGTGTCAGCCAAGGAGTTCAGACATGATGATACACTTGAAGAAGTACTGACCAAATGGGATGATGATAGTAGAAACGATCCAGGTCTGATGGAGTATGCAAATTGGATGAATGTTTATGAGAAATGGGATAAGAGGAAGTATGAAGAGCTTGGGCAGATGCCAGAAAGATCATTACCATCCACAGAGAAGGCTCCAGAGTTAGAGTTAAAAATCCTACCCAATCATTTACAATACCAATACCTAGGTGAAGAGAAAACCTTACCAGTGATCATTTCACGCCACTTATCCACTGAAGAGATTGATAAACTACTAAGAGTACTGAGGGATCACAAGCGTGCCATTGGATGGACATTAGCAGACATAAAAGGGATAAGTCCGTCAACGGTAATGCATAAGATCCGTCTAGATGAAGAGAGTAGACCATCCATCGAAGCCCAAAGGCGACTAAACCCAAACATGAAAGAGGTAGTCAGAAAGGAAATCCTGAAATGGCTCGATGCAGGAGTAATTTACCCTATATCTGACAGCACATGGGTGAGTCCAGTACAAGTGGTGCCTAAAAAGGGTGGAATAACAGTGGTGACGAACGAAAGGAACGAACTCATTCCTTCTAGAACAGTCACTTGATGGAGAATCTGCATTGACTATCGCAAGTTGAACAAGGCAACCAGAAAAGAACACTTCCCGTTGCCATTTCTAGATCAAATGTTGGATAGACTTGCAGGGCATAACTACTACTGCTTTTTGGATGGGTACTCAGGGTATCACCAGATTTCAATAGCGCCAGAAGATCAGGAAAAGACAACATTCACGTGTCATTTTGGTACATTTGCATTCAGAAGGATGTCATTTGGACTTTGCATGCACCTGCAACCTTTCAGAGGTGTATGATGGCAATTTTCTCAGACATGGTAGAGAGGACCATAGAGATTTTTATGGATGATTTTTAGGTCTTTGGAGCATCATTCGATGAATGTTTGAGGCACTTAGAAGTAGTGTTAAGCCGGTGTGAAGAATCTAACCTTGTGCTAAACTGGGAGAAGTGTCATTTCATGGTAACAGAAGGGATTGTTCTGGGACACAAAATATCAAACCAAGGCATTGAGGTAGACAAAGCAAAGATTTCGATGTCGAAAATCTCCCACCTCGTGCTCAACAAAAGGTCAAGTTTCCTTGGGCATGCAGGTTTCTATAGAAGATTCATCAAGGATTTTTCAAAGGTTTCAAAACCTCTTTCCATATTGCTAATGACGGGGGTTGCCTTCGACTTCAACAAGGAATGCCTATCCGCTTTTCAGACGCTCAAGGAGAAGCTTATTTCAGCACCCATAGTCATTGCACCAAATTGGGAGCTCCCATTTGAAATGATGTGCGATGCGAGCGATTATGCAGTGGGAGAAGTGCTTGGACAGAGAATCGACAAGGTATTTAGATCCATTTACTATGCTAGTAAAATTCTAAATGACGCACAGTTAAATTACGCGACTACCGAAAAGGAACTAATAGCAATAGTATATGCATTTGAGAAATTCAGGCCATACTTGATTGGGGATAAGGTAATAGTATACACTGACCATTCTGCCATAAAGTACTTGATGACAAAGAAGGATGCAAAACCTCGCCTCGTTCGATGGGTCTTGCTACTACAAGAATTCGACATGGAAATTTGTGACAAGAAAGGGACAGAGAATTCAGTTGCAGACCACTTGTCAAGACTGGAGAACACAGAGATCCAGAACACCAAGGATGTGCAAATAAATGATCATTTTCCAGACGAACAACTGTTTCAAGTAAGTATGAATTGTAATTTACCTTGGTACGCTGATTTTGTTAACTTTCTTGCAGCTAAGGTAATACCCCCAGAATTGACAAGACAACAAGTGAAGAGGTTTTACTCCGAAGTAAAGCACTACTATTGGGAGGAGCCTATGTTATACAAACACTGTGCCAATCAAGTCATCAGGCGATGTATACCAGAGGAGGAGATGCACCAGGTTCTCACTCATTGCCACACCCTATCATGTGGTGGACACTTTGGGGCATCAAGAACAGCGGCAAAGGTATTGCAAAGCGGATTCTATTGGCCAACACTTTTTAAGGATGCACATGCCTTTGTGAAGATATGTGATAGTTGTCGAGAACAGGAACATTTCAAGGCGAAGCGAAATGCCTTCGCAAGGATATTGGAAGTGGAACTATTTGATGTGGGAATCGATTTCATGGGACCATTCCACGTCCTTTGGAAATCAATATATCCGTCTGGCGATGGACTATGTGTCCAAATGGGTAAAGCGAGCTACAAGAGAAAAGCAGCGATGGAAGCGTTCAAAAATTCCTTCAAAAGAATATCTTCACAAGGTTCGGCACTCAGAGCCATCATCGATGTGAAGGAAGTCATTTTGCAACAAGCGGTGAATTCATTCTTGTCGATATGGAGTCTACCACACGCACAACCGCCTACCACCCTCGCGAATGGGCAGCGAAGTGTCAAATAGGGAAGTGAAAAACATATTAGAAAAGACGGTGAACGGCTCAAGGAAGGACTGGTCTATCAAACTGGATGACGCATTGTGGGCATACCGGACAGCATTCAAAACACCAATTGGTATGTCACCATATAAGTTAGTTTTTGGTAAAGCATGTCATTTGCCAGTAGAGTTGGAACACAGAGCGTATTGGGCAATGAAGAAGTTAAACATGGACGCTAAGGCAGCAGGACAGAGGAGGCTACTACAACTAAGCGAGTTAGATGAATTCAGGCACAATGCCTATGAGAATGCAAAGATCTACAAGGAACGAACGAAAGTATGGCACGACAAGAGGTTGATACCGAAAGACTTCCAAGAAGGACAACAAGTGCTTTTATTCAACTCAAGGTTGAAATTATTTCCAGGCAAGTTAAAATCCTGTTGGACAGGACCATACACGGTGGTAAGAGTATTCCCATATGGTGCAATTGAAATAAAATGGAGAGAGGGAGTTTCCTTCAAGGTAAACGGACAGAGGTTAAAACCCTATCTGATTAATGAAATGGAATACATGAACTTAGTAACCTCTCACACCCTAGAATAACAAGGAACTTGCGTCCGGCTAAAAGACGTTAAAAACAGCGCTACTTGGGAGGCAACCCAAGGTATTTCAGTTTGTTTATTTTTATGCAATTAGTCTTTATTTAGAACAGTCTCACAGAGGTAGTGCCTGTGTTGTGTTGACAGGTGTAAGCCAAGAACTTGGAAGGCGAAAACTGAAGAAAAGCCAAGGATTTCCAGAAAAGAGGGGAATGATAGAATTGAAGTGAAGGAAAGAATCAAAAGAAAAAAGGAAAAAAAATTGAAAAGCCAAAGAGCTTATGGTACAGAAAATGAGCCTAAATGACTATCTTTACCAACCCCTACCTAAGCCTACATTACAACCCTTAAAGTCCTGAAGATCTCTTTTATGTATATCCAGAATTAGTGGAGAATAGCAAGTAAGCATGCCATATGAATTTTTGATTTTATATGCATACTTAAGTATATTGACTTCCATTAAAAGCATGATAAGTATGCGTTTGCGAAATATCTAGCTCAATGTGTTGAAATTCCATGCTATATGTTCCTGCATATTATTCTGCTAACCTTCATGTTTTTCTAGTTAACATCTATGCAGCAAAAGTGATCAATGGCAGTGAGTCTTTTATTTTTTTCATTCTTTGAGTCTTTTATTTTATAGTCTTTCTTTCTATCTTTGCTCGAGGGCGAGCAAAGGTTAAGTTTGGGGGTATTTGATCGGTGTATTTTATATACACCTTTTGAGTCAGTTTTAGTTAGTCTTTTGTCCCGTTTTGCACATATAAGTGTTGTATTAGGATAGTTTTTCTTTCTATTGAGTCAAAGTGGTTAAAATGGCCAAATGGCGAAAAAGGAGCAAAAAGAGGGCAAAAGAGGAGATGTCAGAGCTGAAAACAGAGAAAGTGGCGAACGAAGGAAAAATCGGACAGGCGCGCCTCCTGCAGCAAAGCGAGGCGCGGCGCCACTATTCGTGAAGGCTGCGAAGACTGGCGCGCGGCTCCGAGCAAAAGCGAGGGCGGCGCTAAACATCCGAGAGCTACTGAAGACTGTGCGCGGCGCTCGAACAGCGATATCGGGGCGGCGCGCAAAACACCCGGACACATTGCAGAACTTCCGGCGCGCGCCTATCTTGATGCGGCGTGCCGACGGAAAATTAGGTCTTTTGACGAAAAAGCGGGCACTGAAGGAAAGAAGGAGGCGTTTTTAAACCTATAAAAGGAGAACCCTAGGCAGTTTTTCAAGAGTTCCCTTTCTTGACAACACAAGATTTTCTTGCTAGGAGATTGGAGACCTAAACTTAGTAATTTCTTTCCTTTTTCTTTTCTTTAATTCAGTTTTTGCATGATGAACTTTGAATTAGTTCTTGTCATATTCATGGCTAGGAACTAATTCTCTTATAGGGCTTTCTATGTTGAATTTCTTGAAACTTATGTTATAAATTAATGCATGCTTATGGTCATTGTTCTTATTGAGAGACCTATCCAATAATTGAGTTGAATTCTTGGTAGCTAATTGACAACTAGTTATCACTATATGATTTTTAATCAGATTCTGAAAAGGGGGGATTGTGAATATGTTGTAAGTTGGGTAGACAGTCTTGAATTGGGGATGAAAATACCTCAATTAGATTTGTAGCGTTGATGAGAGGCTTAACAACCCTAATTTTGCGCATTGTGCGTGACGGTCAACTAGGTTTTAGTTCTTAATCCTCCTATAGAGTTACCCTTATCACCGAAAGGTAGGTAAGGAACAATACTGGGGTTGAGTGTTTATATAACCCTAACGGGAGTATAAAACGATTTCGTAAACCTGCTTTCTCCAAAAGAAGAATACCATAAGTAATGCATTAGTAAGTAGCATAAGCGGATAGTGAGGATACATAGAAGCCCTATTCTCATCACATCTGAAGTAATTCTTTATATTTACTTATCTTTAATAATTCTTAGTTATAAACCAAACAATCAATCAATAATTCGCCAAATAGATACTAGAAAATAGATAATTGGTACTTGAACCCTAATCCTAGAGGACGATATTCGGTCTTATCTAAGACTATACTACTTGATACGATAACGTGCACTTGCGTTTAAAAGTGTGTGCATCTTACCGCGCATCAAGTTTTTGGCGCCGTTGCCGGGGATTAGGCATTAGTTCAATATCAAAATTATCTATTTTTAATTTCTATTTTGGTTTTTAATTTGTTATTTTTATTTTTAGTTTTTACGAAAATTCGAGGTGCCGTGAATTTTTGTTGGCTTTGATTCGTTTCAGGAACACTTTAGATATGGATTTTTACTGTCCATATGATAGAGAGCCAACCATAGAGGAACAGAGGGAGGAATTACGAGAAACTATACTCAGTCTCACGAGGTTCCAAGCTCAGTTCATGGACGAAATGAGGTTGGGCATAAAGAGGTTGGAAACAGAAATAGCAGAACTCGCGGTCATATTCAACAGCGAGCCGCAAGAAGAGCAATCTGCATCTGGGATAAGCAATAAGGAAACACAATGTCGTGCAATTGGCACGAAGGATGCGAATCGGGGAGAGAAAGTTTGCGGCCAGTACGCGCCGTACCGATGTCGAGGACGCGACGTCGAGGATTACGAGGCAGTCAGAGATAGTACAGGAAGTTCGGCATCAGAGGCGGTCTGCGGAAAGTGGCGCGGCTGAAACCAATCGAGAAAAGCGGCACGGTAGCATGCACCCAGTGATGATACCATATCCCAGTTAAAAACATGCACTCTTGACAAGCAATTCTCAGTTCGTGGAGGTCCTCAAACAATTGCAACTCGATATCCCGTTCTTTGAAGCACTAGAACAAATGCCGAGCTACGTCGAGTTCGTGAAGGATGTGCTTAGCAAAAGAGGAAGATAGAGGATTACGAAGCGGTGATGTTAATCAAGAATGTAGTGCCGTCCTACAGACAATCGCCTCGAAGTTACAAGACCACAGGAGCTTTACCATCCCATGCACTATTGGAAAGTTTGAATGTCAAAAGGCAGCATGCGACACGGGAGCAGTATAAATCGATGCCTATCTAGTTTTTACGCAAACTAGAAATGGGAGAAATCAAACCTACAAACATCACTGCGATAGCTGACCGCTCAATTGTTCATCCGAGAGGAGTCATCGAAGATATATTAGTAAAAGTGGACAAGTTCATCTTCCCCGCCGACTTCGTTATCTTAGACATACAAGATAACGATGGAATCCCCATCATACTGGGCAGACCCTTCTTAGCCACAGGACAGGCTCTCATTGATGTTCAAAAGGGGTGAAGCTTGAGTAGATGAAGAGAGGTGATTTTTAATATTCTTCAAACAGCAAATTTTCCAGAGGCCAAAGATAACTGCTCAGCCATTGATCTTATCGAAGAGACAATATCAAACAAAGAGTTCGAATATGATGATACGCTTGAAGAAGTACTGACCACATGGGATGATGATAGTAGAAAGCGATCGGTCGATGGAGTATGCAAATTGGATGAATGCTTATGAAAAATGGGATACAAGGACAAAGAAGTATGAAGAGTGGGGCAATTGCGAAAGATCATTACCATCCACGAGAAGGCCCGAGTTAGAGTTAAAAATCCTACCCAATCATCTGATACAATACCTAGATGAAGAAAACCCTACCGATGTCATTTCATGCCACCTATCCACGAAGAGATTGATAAAGCGCTAAGAGTACTAAAGAATCACAAGCGGGCTATTGGATGGACATTAGCGGACATAAAAGGGATAAGTCCATCAACGGTAATGCATAAGATCCATCTAGATGAGGAGAAGCGGACCGTCCATCGAAGCCGAGCGGCGAACGAATATGAAGGAGGTAGTAAGGAAGGAAATCCTAAAATGGCTCGATGCATGAGTAATTTACCCCATATCTGATAGCACTTGGGTAAGTCCAGTACAAGTGGTGCCGAAAAAGGGTGGAATAACAGTGGTGGCTAACGAAAGAAGCGAACTCATTCCCTCGAGAACGATCGCGGATGGAGAATCTGCGTTGACTATCGCAAGTTGAATAAAACAACTAGAAAAGACCACTTCCGTTGCCATTCCTAGATCAAATGTTGGGACGGACTCGCGGGGCATAACTACTATTGCTTTTGGATGGATACTCGAGGTATCACCGATTGCAATAGCCCGTAAGATCAGGAAAAGACAACATTTACTTGCCCTTTTGGCACATTTGCATTTAGAAGAATGCCATTTGGACTCTGCAATGCACCTGCAACTTTTCAAAGGTGTATGATGGCAATTTTCTCAGATATGGTAGAGAGGACTATAGAGATCTTTATGGATGACTTTTCGGTCTTTGGAGCATCATTTGATGAATGTTTAAGGCATCTAGAAGCAGTGTTGAGCCGGTGCGAAGAATCTAACCTTGTGCTAAATTGGGAGAAGTGTCACTTCATGGTGACAGAAGGAATCGTCTTGGGGCATAAAATATCAAGCCAAGGTATTGAGGTAGACAAAGCAAAGATTTCAGTGATCGAAAATCTTCCACCTCCAGTATCAACAAAAGGAGTCAGAAGTTTCCTTGGACATGCAGGCTTCTATAGAAGATTCATCAAGGATTTTTCAAAGGTCTCAAAGCCCCTTTCCACATTGCTAATGACAGGGGTAGCCTTCGACTTCAATAAAGAATGCTTATCCGCATTTCAAATGCTCAAGAAGAAGCTTACCTCAGCACCCATAGTCATTGCACCAAATTGGGAGCTCCCATTTGAACTCATGTGCGATGCAAGCGACTATGCAGTTGGAGCGGTACTTGGACAGAGAATTGACATGGTATTTAGATCCATTTACTATGCTAGTAAAACTCTAAATGACGCACAATTAAATTATGCAACTACTGAAAAAGAATTACTAGCTATAGTATATGCGTTTGAGAAATTCAGGCCCTACTTGATTGGAAATAAAGTGATAGTATACACTGACCACTCTGCTATAAAGTACTTAATGACAAAGAAGGATGCAAAGCCTCGCCTCATTCGATGGGTCCTACTTCTACAAGAATTTGACGTAGAGATTCGTGATAAGAAAGGAACAGAGAATTGATTCTGGACCAACTTGTCGGCATGGAGAACACAGAGCGAACACGAGATGTGCAAATAAATGATCACTTTCGCACGAACAACTGTTTGAGTAAGTATGAATTCTAATTTACCTTGTACGCTGATTTTGTTAACTTTCTTGCGGCAAAAGTTCTACCCCGAACTGTCGAGGCAAGTGAAGAGGTTTTATTCTGAAGTAAAACATTACTATTGGGAGGAACCGATGCTATACAAACACTGTGCCGACCAAGTCATCAGGCGATGTATACCAGAGGAAGAGATGCACCAGGTTCTCACCCATTGCCACACCTTATCATGTGGTGGACACTTTGGGGCATCAAGAACAGCGGCAAAGGTATTGCAATGCGGATTCTATTGGCCAACACTCTTCAAGGATGCCCATGCCTTTGTGCAGAGATGTGATAATTGTCAAAGAACAGGGAACATCTCAAGACGAAATGAGATGCCTTCGCACGGGATATTGGAAGTAGAACTATTCGATGTGTGGGGAATTGATTTCATGGGACCATTCCCGCCATCTTTTGGAAATCAATACATCCTTCTGGCAGTAGACTATGTGTCCAAATGGGTAGAAGCGAGCCACCAAGGAAAAGCGACGATAAAGCTGTTCAAAAATTCCTCGAAGAATATTTTCACGGGTTCGGCACCAAGAGCTCTCATCGGTGATGAAGGAGCCATTTACGCAATAAGCGGTGAAGTCACTGCTTTCCCGATATGGAGTTTACCACCGCACTACAACTGCTTACCATCCTCAAGCTAATGGGCAAGCGGAAATATCAAATAGAGAAGTGAAGAGCATCTTGGAAAAGACGGTGAACGGCTCGAGGAAAGACGGTCTATCAAATTAGATGACGCGTTGTGGGCATCTGGACAGCATTCAAAACACCAATTGGTATGTCACCTTATAAATTAGTTTTTGGTAAAGCATGTCATTTGCCAGTAGAGTTAGAACACAGAGCATATTGGGCAATGAAGAAGTTAAACATGGATACCACTAAGGCGGCGGTATGAGGCTACTACGGTGAGAGAATTAGATGAATTCGACACAATGCCTATGAGAATGCAAAGATCTACAAGAACGAGCGAAAGCATGACACGATAAGAATTTGATACCGAAAGACTTTCAAGAAGGACAACAAGTGTTGCTATTCAACTCAAAGTTGAGATTGTTTCCAGGCAAGTTAAAATCACGTTGGACAGGACCATACACGGTGGTAAGAGTATTCTCATACGGAGCAATTGAAATAAAAGGGAGAGAGGGAGCCGCCTTCAAGGTAAACGGACAGAGGGTAAAACCCTACCTGATCAATGAAATGGAATACATGAACTTGGTAACTTCTCAATCCTTAAAATAAGTAAGGAACTTGCGTCCTAAAAGACCAGTAAAGACAAATACTAGTTGGGAGGCAACCCAATGCTTTAATTATGTTATTTCAATTTCTGTTTTTAGTTTATTTTATTTCATCTTGTCTTGATCAGTCTCACGGTCTTGGGTTCGTGTGTCTGTGCTGTGTTGACAGGTGGAAGCCAAGGATATCCAGAAAAATCGCCAAATGATCAGAAGGCGCCCAGAAATTTCGGTGCCGCGGCGCCACAACGGATACTATGAGTTATGGAGGATACCCTGATCCGAAGGCCCTATCGCCAAATCAAAACATCAAGAATGCTCCTCCCCTCACGGAATTCAAAGCATTAACCACCGCCGCCACCACCATTTTAGCCAAAGTCTGTAAGTGTCCTTTTACTGTCTTTGAGTCTACACACATTGGGGACAATGTGTGATTTAAGTTTGGGGGTGTGTTTTTGGTGTTATTTGTGTGTCATGTTATGTTTTATTTAAGTCTTTTTATTTATTTTATGTTTATTGTGAGTCACCAAAATTTTTCTTTTGAGTCATAATTGCCTGTCAAAGATCATGTATGCTGTAGTTGCTAGAAACACCTAGTGAAGTAAGGTGGAATAATGTAAAGGAATTGAAGCAACTATCTAAACACTTAGGTTAAATATGCCAAAAACTCACAGAATCTGTCTATTTGGAGTTTCTTGCTTGAGTTATGCATGCTAAATGATAAATTCTTATGTGTTATGATTGCTTGCTATTTGAGGCGAAATAGTTAGGATATGCATGTTAGGGAGATGACTCAGGCATTTCTTTGATATCCAACTCTTACCAGTCTTTTCTATCCCATACTGTAATAATATCACTAGTTAGCCCCATTGAGCCTAAATTTGAAATTTCTTCTTTGACACCCTATATTCCCACAAAGTGTACCATAAGTGAAAATATGAAACAATGGAATACATTGTGTTAAAAAGAAAACAAAAAGAGTGAATAAAGTTTGTTGCACCCCAATACAAAAGTAATAAGAAATAGGCAAAAACCTAAGTTTGGGGGTGCTGGTCATTATTGTATACTTCACTCTCCCAAAACAAAAGAGGGGAAGGATAGAATTGAAGTGAAGGAAAGAATCAAAAGAAAAAAGGAAAAAAAATTGAAAAGCCAAAGAGCTTATGGTACAGAAAATGAGCCTAAATGACTATCTTTACCAACCCCTACCTAAGCCTACATTACAACCCTTAAAGTCCTGAAGATCTCTTTTATGTATATCCAGAATTAGTGGAGAATAGCAAGTAAGCATGCCATATGAATTTTTGATTTTATATGCATACTTGAGTATATTGACTTTCATTAAAAGCATGATAAGTATGCGTTTGCAAAATATCTAGCTCAATGTGTTGAAATTCCATGCTATATGTTCCTGCATATTATTCTGCTAACCTTCATGTTTTTCTAGTTAACATCTATGCAGCAAAAGTGATCAATGGCAGTGAGTCTTTTATTTTTTTCATTCTTTGAGTCTTTTATTTTATAGTCTTTCTTTCTATCTTTGCTCGAGGGCGAGCAAAGGTTAAGTTTGGGGGTATTTGATCGGTGTATTTTATATACACCTTTT
Organism: Przewalskia tangutica; assembly: GCA_029844215.1. Taxonomy (NCBI): domain Eukaryota; kingdom Viridiplantae; phylum Streptophyta; class Magnoliopsida; order Solanales; family Solanaceae; genus Przewalskia; species Przewalskia tangutica. Next base: position 8,693,679 of record CM056739.1, on the reverse strand, counting down.
GAGTCAGTTTTAGTTAGTCTTTTGTCCCGTTTTGCACATATAAGTGTTGTATTAGGATAGTTTTTCTTTCTATTGAGTCAAAGTGGTTAAAATGGCCAAATGGCGAAAAAGGAGCAAAAAGAGGGCAAAAGAGGAGATGTCAGAGCTGAAAACAGAGAAAGTGGCGAACGAAGGAAAAATCGGACAGCGCCCCACTGCAGCAAAAGCGAGGGCGCGGCGCCACTATTCGAGAGGCTGCGAAGACTCAGCGCGGCGCTCGAATAGCAGCGGCGCGGCGCTAAACATCCGAGGAGCTACAGAAGACTGGGCGCTTCCGAGCAGCGATATCGAGCGCGGCGCCAAAACACCGACGGATTGCAGAACTTCCGGCGCGCGCTATCTGCGGGCAGCGGGCGCGTGAAAATTAGGTCTTTTGAAAAATCGGGCGAACTGAAGGAAAAGAAGGAGGCGTTTTTAAACCTATAAAAGGAGAACCCTAGGCAGTTTTTCAAGAGTTCCCTTTCTTGACAACACAAGATTTTCTTGCTAGGAGATTGGAGACCTAAACTTAGTAATTTCTTTCCTTTTTCTTTTCTTTAATTCAGTTTTTGCATGATGAACTTTGAATTAGTTCATGTCATATTCATGGCTAGGAACTAATTCTCTTATAGGGCTTTCTATGTTGAATTTCTTGAAACTTATGTTATAAATTAATGCATGCTTATGGTCATTGTTCTTATTGAGAGATCTATCCAATAATTGAGTTGAATTCTTGGTAGCTAATTGACAACTAGTTATCACTATATGATTTCTAATCAGATTCTGAAAAGGGGGGATTGTGAATATGTTGTAAGTTGGGTAGACAGTCTTGAATTGGGGATGAAAATACCTCAATTAGATTTGTAGCGTTGATGAGAGGCTTAACAACCCTAATTTTGCGCATTGTGCGTGACGGTCAACTAGGTTTTTGTTCTTAATCCTCCTATAGAGTTACCCTTATCAGCGAAAGTTAGGTAAGGAACAATACTGGGGTTGAGTGTTTATATAACCCTAACGGGAGTATAAAACGATTTCGTAAACCTGCTTTCTCCAAAAGAAGAATACCATAAGTAATGCATTAGTAAGTAGCATAAGCGGATAGTGAGGATACATAGAAGCCCTATTCTCATCACATCTGAAGTAATTCTTTATATTTACTTATCTTTAATAATTCTTAGTTATAAACCAAACAATCAATTAATAATTCGCCAAATAGATACTAGAAAATAGATAATTGGTACTTGAACCCTAATCCTAGAGGACGATATTCGGTCTTATCTAAGACTATACTACTTGATACGATAACGTGCACTTGCGTTTAAAAGTGTGTGCATCTTACCGCGCATCAAGGAGCAGGGCCGCGGCGCAAAAAATTCAGAAGAACGCAGGAATTTGGGCGCCGCGGCGCCAAATTACAGAGCCGCGACGCCACAACGGAAAAATCTGAATTTTGAAAGACGCCCTAATCCGAAGGCCCTGTCTCCAAATCAAAAATCCAGAGCTCTCCTCCCCTCACGGAATTCAAAGTACTATCCACCGCCACTGCGGCCATTTTAAACCAAGTTTGTAAGTGTCCTTTTTCTTTTATTGTCTTTGAGTCTTGCACACATTGGGGACAATGTGTGATTTAAGTTTGGGGGGGGGGGGTGTCTTATTTGTGTCTTATTGTTATAATAATGTTTGAGTCTTTTTGTTGTTTTTGTGTATTTTTGAGTCATAATTTTTTTTTCTTTTTGAGTCATAATTGTCTGTCAAAGATCATGCATGCTGTAGTTACTAGAAACACCTAGTGAAGTAAGGTGGAATAATGTAATGGAAATAGAAGCAACTATCTAAACGCTTAGGTTAGATATGCCAAAAACTCACAAAATCTGTCTATTTGGAGTTTCTTGCTTGGATTGTGCATGATAAATGATTAAAACCTATGTGTTATGATTGCTTGCTATTTGAGGCAAAATAGTTAGGATATGCATGTTTAGGGAGATGACTCAGGCATTTCTTTGTAGCCAATTCTTACCACTTTTTTCTATCCCTGACATTAAAAATATCTCTAGTCAGCCCCATTGAGCCTAAAAATTGAACTTTATCTTTGACACCCTATATTCCCATACTTGTGCCATAAGTAAACATGTGAAATAGTTGGAATAAAGTGTGTTAAAAAAAGACAAAAAGAGCAAACACAATTGATGCACCCCAATTAAAAAGTTATAATAAATAGGCAAAAGCCTAAGTTTGGGGTGCTTGCTATTATGATACACTTCACGCTCTCAAAACAAAAGAGGGGAAAAATAGATTTGATGTGAAGGAAAGAATCAAAAGAAAAGGGAAACACTGAAAAGCTAAAGAGCTTATGGTACACAAAAATGAGCCTAAATGCCTATTTTTACCTACCCGTGCCTAAGCCTACATTACAACCCTTAAAAGTCCTGAAGATCTCTTAGATGCATATCCATGATTAGTGGAGAATAGCAAGTAAAAATGTCATAGGATTTTTGAAATTAACATGCATGATTCAGTGTTGTGACTTCCATTAAGCATGATAAAAATGAGTTTGCGAAATATCTAGCTTAATGTGTTTAGTGGGCTGAAATTTCATGCTATATGTTCCTGCATATTATTCTGCTAATCTTCATGTTTTTCTAAGTAACACCAATGCAGCAAAGTGATCAATGTCATTGAGTCTGTTTATTTTCCTTTTTCTTGAGTCTTTATTTCTTTCTTTTTATCTTTGCTCGAGGGTGAGCAAAGGTTAAGTTTGGGGGTATTTGATCGGTGTATTTTATATACACTTTTTGAGTCGTTTTTAGTTAGTCTTTTGTCCCTTTTTGTACAAATACGTGTCGTATTAGGATATATTTTCTTTCTTTTGAGTCAAAGTGGTTAAAATGGCTCAATGGTGGAAAAAGAGCGAAAAGAGGGCAAAAGTGGAGGTTCCAGAGCTTAAAATTAGAGAAAGTGGCGAACGAGGCACGGACACGGCCAGGCCGCGCGCCCGTCGAGGCTGCGGCGCCCAATATCGAAGGCGCGAAGTTGCGGCCTTGTGGCTCTGCAAACAGAGTCACGGTGCGGCGCCAAATCACGAAGCAGCGAGTTCGTGCGGCGGCGCCGATAGCAGGGTCGCGGCGACGACGCGGGAAAATCAGGTTTTCAGACGTGTTTTGGGCCAGGCCTGAAGGAAAAAGTTTGAGGCGGTTTTGAGCCTATAAAAGGAGAACCCTAGGCAGTTTTTAAGGGTTCCCTTTCTTTCACAAACACAAGATTCTTGAAGTTGAAGATTGGAGACCTTAACTTAGTAATTTTCTTTTCTTTTCTTTTCTTTACTTTCAGTTTTTATGTTGGATATTGAATTAGTTCTTGTCATGTCAATGGCTAGGAACTAATTCCTTTATAGGGCTTTCCATGTCAAATCACTAGAACCTTATGTTATGAATTGATGTATGTTTATGGTTATTCTTCTTATTGTTGAGATTTACCCAATAATTGCTTTGAATGCTTGGTAATTAATTGATCACTAATTATCATTATTTATATGATTTCTAATCAAACTTCGAAAGGAGGAGGTTGTGAATATGCTGTAAGTTGGGTAGACATATTTTGGATTGGGGATGAAAATACCTCAATTACTTGTGTAGCGTTAATGAGAGGTCTAAACACCTAATTTTACGCATGGCGCGTGACGATTAACTAGGTTTTTGGTCTTAATCATCCTATAGAGTCATCCTTATCACCGAAAGGTAGAAATGAGCGATACTGGGGTTGAGTGTTTATATAGCCTTAACGGGAGTATAAAACGATTTAGTAAACCTGCTAGCTCCAAACGAAGAAGAACCATAATTCATTGCATTAATGAGTAATATAAGTGGATAGTTGAGGAGACTTGGAAGCCCTATTTTCATCACTACTGAAGTAAACACTTAGTTAATTAGTATTTATAATTGTTAGTTATAATCAACAAAATCAAATATCGGTTACCAAATAGATAACAAAAGATAGATAGTTGGTACTTGAACACTAATCCTTGTGGACGATATTCGGTCTTACCTAGACTATATTACTTGTCACGATAACGTGCACTTGCGTTAAAGTGTGTGCATCTTTTCGCGCATCAGATTCCAGCAGAGCTTTAGAAGAGAATACTCTCTTGGTTTTGGTGTAGTGAAATGGGAGGGGAAACCCTCTTATTTATAGTTGAAGAGTTCAACTTAGGGTTCTCATGGGCCAGCCCATTAAACAAGTCAGCAGACTGGGCCAGCAGTCGGACCCGCTGGACGCGCCTCAGAGTCGCGGCCCTGCATAAGTGGCACCGCGGAGCTGATGCGCGAAAAGATGCACACACTTTAACGCAAGTGCACGTTATCGTGACAAGTAATATAGTCTAGGTAAGACCGAATATCGTCCACAAGGATTAGTGTTCAAGTACCAACTATCTATCTTTTGTTATCTATTTAGTAACCGATATTGATTTTTGTTGTTTATAACTAATAATTGTAAAGGCTAATTAACTATAAGTTTACTTCAGTCGTGATGAGAATAGGGCTTCCATGTCTCCTCAACTATCCGCTTATGTTACTTATTAATGCAATGAATTATGGTTCTTCTTCTTTGAGCTAGCAGTTTACTGAAATCGCTTTATACTCCCGTTAAGGCTATATAAACACTCAACCCCAGTATTGCTCCTTTCTACCTTTCGGTGATAAGGATGACTCTATAGGAGGATTAAGAACAAAAACCTAGTTAACCGTCACGCGCCATGTGTAAAATTAGGGTTTTTAAGCCTCTCATTAACGCTACATAAATAATTGAGGTATTTTCATCCCCAATCCAAAATATGTCTACCCAACTTACAGCATATTCACAACCTCCTCCTTTCGAAGTTTGATTAGAAATCATATAAATAATGATAATTAGTGATCAATTAATTACCAAGCATTCAAAGCAATTATTGGATAAATCTCAACAAGAAGAAGAATAACCATAACATGCAACAATTCATAACATAAGTTTCTAGTGATTTAACATGGAAAACCCTATAAAAGAATTAGTTCCTAGCCATTGACATGACAAGAACTAATTCAAAGTTCATCATACAAAACTGAAATAAAGGAAAGAAAAGAAAAGAAAATTACTAAGTTTAAGGTCTCCAATCTTCAATCCAAGAATCCTTGTGTTGTGCAAGAAAGGGAACTCTTAAAAACTGCCTAGGGTTCTCCTTTTATAGGCTCCAAACCGCCTCAACCTTTTCCCCTTCAGGCCTGGCCCAGTATTCGTCATTAAACCTGATTTTCCGCTCAGCCGACGCCACTGCTCGGCGCGGCGCCGGAAGTCCTGTGATGCGTCGGATGATTTGGCGCCGCGACCGATCTCGCAGATGAGGAAGCATGGCCGCAACTTCTCGTAGCCTCTCGATGATAAGGCGCCGCCTGCGCATGTTGGCATGAGGCCGCGCCACGACTGCGTTCGCCACTTTCTCTGCTTTTAAGCTCTGGAACCTCCACTTTTGCCCTCTTTTAGCTCATTTTCCGTCATTTGGCTATTTTAACCACTTTGACTCAAAAGAAAGAAAATATATCCTAATACGACACTTATTTGTACAAAAAAGGACAAAAGACTAACTAAAAACGACTCGAAAAGTGTATATAAAATACACCGATCAAATACCCCCAAATTTAACCTTTGCTCGCCCTCGAGCAAAGATAGAAAGAAAGAAATAAAAGACTCAAGAAAACGAAAATAAAAGACTCACTGACATTGATCACTTTTGTTGCATTGGTGTTATCTAGAAAAACATGAAGGTTAGCTGAATAATATGCAGGAACATAAAGCATGAAGTTTTAGCACACTAAACACATTAAGCTAGATATTTCACAAACTCATTTTTATCATGCTTAATGGAAGTCAAATACTGAATCATGCATGTTAATTTCAACATTCCTATGGCATGTTTACTTGCTATTCTCCACTAATCATGGCTATGCATCTAAGAGATCTTCAGGACTTTTTAAGGGTTGTAATGTAGGCTTAGGCATGGGTAGGTAAAAATAGGCATTTAGGCTCATTTTTGTGTACCATAAGCTCTTGTAGCTTTTCAATTTCTCCCTTTTTCTTTTGATTCTTTTCTTTCACTTCAAATCTATCTTTCCCCTCTTTTGTTTTGAGAGAGTGAAGTGTATCATAATATCAAGCACCCTCAAACTTAGGCTTTTGCCTATTTCTCATTACTTTTTAAGTGGGGTGCATCAATTTTTCTTGCTCTTTTTGTCTCTTTTTTAACACACTTTTATTCCAACTATTTCACATGTTTGCTTATGGCACAAGTATGGGAATATAGGGTGTCAAAGAAGAATTTCAATTTTTAAGGCTCAATGGGGCTGACTAGGGATACTTTTAATGTCAGGGATAGAAAAGAGTGGTAAGAATTGGCTATCAAAGAAACGCCTGAGTCATCTCCCTAAACATGCATATCCTAACTATTTCGCCTCAAATAGCAAGCAATCATAACACATAGGTTTAAATCATTTAGCATGCACAATTCAAGCAAGAACTCCAAATAGACAGATTTTGTGAGTTTTTGGCATATCAAACCTAAGTGTTTAGATAGTTGCTCTAATTCCGTTACATTATTCCACCTTACTTCACTAGGTGTTTCTAGTAACTATAGCATACATGATCTTTTGACAGACAATTATGACTCAAAAATACACAAAAAACAACAAATAAAACACCCCCCCCCCAAACTTAAATCACACATTGTCCCCAATGTGTGTTGACTCAAAGACAATAAAAGAAATAAGACACTTACAGATTTGGCTAAAATGGTGGTGGTGGCGGTGGCATGGGATAGTGCATGGACCATTGGTTGAACAAGGAACTCATCTCATTAATTTCTTTGCGCGTTTCTTTGCATCCTTGTATCATCGTGTCCAAACTCTGCATCATCCTCATCCGATTACAAGCAATTGCTCCCTCATGGGCACTGAGGGTTCTGAATATGTGGTAGGCTGGTGGCTAGGCCCTGCCGCATATTGAGCCTCTATTTCAGGCTCATCTTCGTTCATTGCGGCCTCTGTTCTGCTTCGGTGGTCTTTGGTGGTCTTCTTGCCATTCTTTGGGAATTGGAGTCCGAAAGGCGTGCACTATCCCATATGACACAGGCAGTTGGTTTCTCTCTCGAGTGTCATTGGGTAGGGTTGGGACCCCATTGAAGGCGCATAGAGTTGTAATGATTGAGCCATGTCCCAACCCACCCGTTGTTACCAACCGGCTGGTCTCTTCAATACTTTGCACTATCTCTCTCCCCACATCAATCGTCTTCCCCTTCATAATTCCATATATCAGTTTGATCCTATCTTCTGGAACTCTGGTGAAGTGCGTGGATGGAATCATGCGGGCGCTGACGAAATACAACCAACCATTGGTATCTTGTTGGCGACACTGCCGATCCTCTCGACCTATTTCTGGCAATATCAAATGCAGCCCCAGGGTAGCTCACTGTGTCTGCGACGGCATTCCAGTTGATATTGTTGGTGCTTCTAGACCATGTTCTAAAATGGTTCCAATCACCATCTCCTCCTTCAACATCATCTGTTTCAAATTGCGCATTTACCGCCTGCCGTCACAGGCACATATTTTCCCCTTATAAAGCATCCATTTTCCCCCTTCTCCAGAAGATTAGCATAAAATTCACGCACCATCACTGTGTTCATAGGTGCTATCTTGTCCGGGTTTACAAATCTTTTCCACCCCCTCATATCAATCATCGCCTGAATGGGCTCATAGACATCTCCATCTTCCAGCGAGTCTCTTTGATAGTCCATTCCCCTTTCAGGGATTAAGGGCCTTGTACTGAGTTTGTGGTATCTATCTTGAGCACTTCGGCTGACAAACCTAGTCTCATCATATTGCGGGGCTGATGTAGATGCGGAGGCTCTTCTTTTTCTGGCGGACATGGTTAAATTACTTTCTGCAGCTTACAACTTAGTAGCATAAATGTTCCCCAACACAATCAACAATTAGCAGCTAAAACACTAACACCCTTAAACTTCAACTCTACTACCCAATACACACACTCTCCTTGTCTGCTCCTTCTCTAAACTTCACAACAATTTTTTTTTTTTAGCACCCCAACTACTTCACAATGCACACTTCTCCAAACTACTACCTTCTTTAACTACTGAAAGCTTTCAAGAAAAGATGAAGATTACCTTTTTATGGTGTTCTTCAAGGTGTTCTTGCTTCTAATGGTGATTTGAGGCAATGGGATGGAGTTTCGTTGGTTGAGATAGCTAAGGGTTTTAGGAATTTAAGAGTTTTGGTTGTGGTTGGGTTTGATTTGTGGAGGATTTATGGGTAAATTGTGGATTTTCGTGGATTTTGTGGAGAAGGGGGTTAGGTTTTGGTTTTGAAATTGGGGAAAATCTGATTTCTGGGCGTCTTTTAATTTCTGGATTTCCGCTTGGCCGCGGCCGCTTTTAGCCGCGCTGAATGTTCGCCGGGAATTTCCGCGCCGCGGCCCTGTTATGGGGCGCCGCGGAGCCTAGACTTGGCAATTTTTTCGATTTTTAGCGCGCCCACTGCCTGGCGCTTACCCATTTTTCTGGAAATCCTGGTTGTTCTTCAGTTTTTCGCCCTTTAATTTATTGGCCTATACCTGTCAATCACAACATAAACACTACCTCCGTGAGACCGTTCTTAATAAAAACTATTATATTAAAGTAAAATAAATCAAAATACCTTGGGTTGCCTCCCAAGTAGCGCTGTCTTTAACGTCTTTTAGCCGGACGCAAGTTCCTTAACTCAATGAATGTGGGGTGGATTAACCCCACAACTAATCCATTTTCTCCACATTTTTCGTTTTCGTTTTCTTCTTCTCCTCTTAGCATTATCGTTAAGGGAAAGTTCAGGAACACATACCTGCGTTTGTGGAGGTTCGGCAAGCCATACCTGCTTTCGTGGGCTCATCTCCCTTGGTTTGACTTGTACGGGCTCACAGGGAGGTTTGATGGTGCTGATTGCAAAGCACCTGCTCATGGTTGGTGGCTCAATGATGTGTTTAAATACTTTAAACACCATTTCTTCCTTCTCCACCCTTAATGTCAGCTCTCCTCTTTCTACATCGATCAAGGCTCTCCCTGTCGCTAGGAATGGTCTCCCCAATATGATAGGGATTTCTGCATCCTCTTCCATGTCAAGAATGAGGAAGTCCGCAGGAAAAAAGAATTTTCCTACTTTAACAATCACGTCCTCAATCTTTCCTCTTGGATGAACCACTGTCCTATCGGCTAGTTGTAGGCTCACTGTGGTTGGTTTTGCCTCGCCCAACTCCAATCGTTTAAATACCGATAAAGGCATCAGATTTATACTTGCCCCTAAATCGCACAGAGCCCTGTTGCATGTTACCCTGCCAACTGTGCAAGGTAGTGTAAAGCTCCCTGGGTCTTTTAGTTTAGGGGGCAACTTCTTCTGTAAGATAGCACTGCACTCCTCCGTTAGTGCTACTATCTCATACTCCGCCAGTTTCTTCTTCTTCCCCAAGATCTCCTTCATGAATTTGAAATAGGAGGGCATCTGCTCCAATGCTTCTATAAATGGTATGTTGATATGCAGCTTTCTGAATGTCTCCAAAAATTTGGAGAATTGTTTATCAACTGCCTTCCGCTGTAATCTCTGGGGGAATGGGATCTTCTATGTATACTCCTTCTCTGGAGTTTTCTCTATTACTGGGTGAGATTCAACCACCTTCTCTTTTTCTATCTCTGTTCTTTGCTCGACTACGGTGAGGTGATCGCTCCAAGCTTACCACTTCTCAATGTCTTTGGAATTGCTCCTTCGGATTCACCTCTGTATTGCTTGGCAGTGTACCATGTGGCCTGTTGTTTGCTTGCTTCGCTAGATGACCCACTTGTGTTTCCAAGTTCCTGAACGAGGATCTAGCCACATCCTGGCCCGGTGCAGGCGTTGGTGAGTGCCAACAAAGCTGCTCTCAGCTCGTCTGGCTTTTCTGGCTGGACAGGTGTATTAAATTGTTGAGAAGGTGAGGCCTGAGTAAAGGGCTGCTGATTTTGGTTCTGCTGGTTTTGGTACTGGCCCCTATATTGATTCTGCTGCCCCTGGTCTCCTCTCCATGAGAAATTTGGGTGATTCCTCCACCCTGGATTATATGTGTTGGAGTATGGGTTGTTCTGTGGCCTCTGATAATTACCCACGGCCTGACACTCTGCCTGCTCAATTGGCATATTATTAGGATCAGCTGAAGGACACCTATCGAATGTATGTGGGCCACCACATATTTCACAGCTTTTAGGCATCTGCACTGCATTCACTGATACTGTATGTTGCTGCAACTGTTTCGTCAACAAGGCCACTTGGGCATTCAAGGCAGCAATGACATCTATTTCGTGGACTCCCACTGTTCTCCTCCCACTCGTTGATCTCTCTTCTGAGACATGGTTGTTGGTGGCCATATCTTCTAATAATTTGTGAGCGTCGTGGGCTGTTTTCCTCATGAATGTCCCACCCAACGTGATCTATAATGGTTCTCGTTGTTCCACAGCTCATATAAGATGTGGACCAAGTTCCACAACTCAATGCAATGGTGTGGGCATTTTCTCTGCAAATCTTTGAACCTTTCCCACGCTTCGTACAAGGACTCTCCATCTGCTTGGTAGAAGTTATTCAACTCCCCTCTCAATTTTGCTGCTTTGCATGGGGGAAAGAATTTGGCTAGAAATTTTTGTGCCAGCTCTTGCCATGTAAAAATCGAATCACCGGTGGCAGAATTTAACCATACTTTTGCTCTATCCCTGAGTGAGAAGGGAAAGAGCCTCAATCTGACGGCATCATCAGTAACGCCGTTATATCTGAAAGTTGCACATAGCTCCAAGAAATTAGCTATGTGCATATGTGGATCCTCTGATGGCAGTCCTCCAAATTGCACTGTGTTCTGCACCATGCTCAGAATCGCCGGTTTTATCTCAAAGTTGTTTGCTCCTATTGCAGGGAGCCTAATACATGTCTGTGCTCCATTCACCCTCGGTAGCACGTAGTCTCCCAAGCTTCTTTCTGCCTGGACTTGAACTCTTTCCTCGACATCCACAGGTACTCGCCGAGGCATTCCTGGGTTAGGTTGATTTTCACCTAACCCTTCTCTCATCATATTATTGTTCTGGACACCGTCCATCTCAACTAAGGCTGCAATCCGCTGGTTCTTTCTGTTCAGTTTACAGGTCTTCTCAATCTCTGGATTGAAGGGAACAAGAGTGTCTGCCCCTCTTCTCCTTCGCATAAACTGATTTCCTGAAACATATCAAAAACAGACAAACAGATCACGACACCCTGATTTTCACCGAAAATAACAAAAAAAAAACGTAAAAAAAAAATTAAAAACCAAATTAGAAATTAAAAATGGATAACTTGATATTGAACTATGCCTAATCCCCGGCAACGGCGCCAAAAATTTGATGCACGAAAAGATGCACACACTTTAACGCAAGTGCACGTTATCGTGACAAGTAATATAGTCTTAGTAAGACCGAATATCGTCCACAAGGATTAATGTTCAAGTACCAATTATCTATCTTTTGGTATCTATTTGGTAACCGATATTGATTTTTGTTGTTTATAACTAATAATTGTAAAGGCTAATTAACTATAAGTTTACTTCAGTCGTGATGAGAATAGGGCTTCCATGTCTCCTCAACTATCCGCTTATGTTACTTATTAATGCAATGAATTATGGTTCTTCTTCTTTTGGAGCTAGCAGGTTTACGAAATCGTTTTATACTCCCGTTAAGGCTATATAAACACTCAACCCCAGTATTGCTCCTTTCTACCTTTCGGTGATAAGGATGACTCTATAGGAGGATTAAGAACAAAAACCTAGTTAACCGTCACGCGTCATGTGTAAAATTAGGGTTTTTAAGCCTCTCATTAACTCTACATAAATAATTGAGGTATTTTCATCCCCAATCCAAAATATGTCTACCCAACTTACAGCATATTCACAACCTCCTCCTTTCGAAGTTTGATTAGAAATCATATAAATAATGATAATTAGTGATCAATTAATTACCAAGCATTCAAAGCAATTATTGGATAAATCTCAACAAGAAGAAGAATAACCATAACATGCATCAATTCATAACATAAGTTTCTAGTGATTTAACATGGAAAGCCCTATAAAAGAATTAGTTCCTAGCCATTGACATGACAAAAACTAATTCAAAGTTCATCATACAAAACTGAAATAAAGGAAAGAAAAGAAAAGAAAATTACTAAGTTTAAGGTCTCCAATCTTCAATCCAAGAATCCTTGTGTTGTGCAAGAAAGGGAACCCTTAAAAACTGCCTAGGGTTCTCCTTTTATAGGCTCCAAACCGCCTCAACCTTTTTCCCTTCAGGCCTGGCCCAGAATTCGTCATTAAACCTGATTTTCCCGCGTCGGCGCCGCGGCCCTGCTATCGGCGCCGCGGCGCCGGAAGTCCTGTGATGCGTCGGATGATTTGGCGCCGCGCCGACCGCTGTTCGAGGCCGCGGCCGCAACTCTGTAGCCTCTCGATGATAAAGCGCCGCGCCGCACTGTTGGCATGGCGCCGGCGCGACTGCGTTCTGCCTCGTTCGCCACTTTCTCTGCTTTTAAGCTCTGGAACCTCCACTTTTGCCCTCTTTTAGCTCCTTTTCCGCCATTTGGCCATTTTAACCACTTTGACTCAAAAGAAAGAAAATTTATCCTAATACGACACTTATTTGTACAAAAAGGGACAAAAGACTAACTAAAAACGACTCGAAAAGTGTATATAAAATACACCGATCAGGCGCCGACACACATTTTGGCGCCGCGACACTGAATCAATGGCGTCGCGGCCCTGTCCTATTTTCTGCCTTGTTTCAATTTCTAATGTCCCGGTTATCAACCGAACATATTTATAATCTCCTTTTAATTACATCCTTCAATCGATGGAATATTTGACTTAGTGTTACCCTTCAGGCCTTACATATCGACACTAATAACATTAGGGTCTTCACGGAACTCCTAGACTGCGCCGGAAGACGAACTCAATATGTAAAGTTTAGCTACACGAAACATGTGAACTGAACCTCTATGTGGAAAAATAAAATTCTTTCATTCACGACACACTCAATCAAGCTTAGGATTTGTCAAGTGTGTATCCAAATGACTTGATCATTATACCTCATCTATATTAGTCGACAACATGACCATATCACAAACATGTCCATTGCGTTGGCCAACGACTTAGTCAGCCTAATTATCTTATGAGTATATGAGTTTTCTCTCGAATATACATTCAAGGAATGAATCCTAATCTTGGTTGAACTACCACCTTTAATCTACTTCGTAATGTACTCAAAACAAGTCGTGTATCAACCTATAAGACATTTGAGCTTAGGACAAGATCAAAGTACGTTACTCTGTAAACAAGGTGACATCGACCTCAAGTCTAAGGACTTCTATCTCCCACATGTCGATGACATTATAAATATATAATAAAATAGTACATCAGCAGGGTATATCAATACTTCAACAAGTATCCATGTGTCCATCACGAGTTGCCATAACTCGTAGCAAGTGAGACATACTACAACCCCTAAGGATATGATGCAGACCACATGTCGACGTATCGCATATCATCGATATCCCAATCTCGATGATCATTAGTCGAGCCTATTTAAGAGTTACGTTATAATATTAATTCTCACAACATTAATAACCACGTAGACTCTAGGGATACATTTATAGAATATTATAAACAATCAACTAATAATTCAACAAATGCAAATGCCATAATATTAATCATCATTAATATAAATATGAATATGTATAAAGTACATTTTGTCCTAATACAAATTATCTCTAAGACATACATATACTTTCAATCTCCCACTTGGTCCAGAGCCAATCACCAACATATCTAATACCCGTATTCTCAAAATGACCATTATGTTTCACCAAGCTTAATAGTTTAGTAAACGGATCTGCTAGATTATTGTCTGTGGGAACATAATCTATCCTAATATCTTCATTTTCCACCATCTCTCGGAGAATGTGGTACTTCCTCGGTACATGCTTGTTTCTGTTAGTTGATCTTAGTTCCTTTGCTTGTGCAATTGCACCAGTATTGTCACAATAAATGGTTATTGGACAACTAGCACTCGGAACAACCCATAGTTCCTTCAGAAACTCAGAAATCGCGACAGCTTCTTTAGCAACTTCCGATCCATAAATGTACTCCACTTCAGTAGTCGAGTCAGCAGTAGTAGCTTGTTTGGAACTCTTCAAGCTCATCGCTCCTCCATTGAAAATTAACATGTAACTAGACTGAGATTTGAAATCGTCAACATCTGTCTGGAAACTAGCATCGATATACCCAGTGGAAACCAGCTTATCTCATCCACCATAGACTAAAAAGTAATATTTAGTACGTGTGAGATACTTAAGAATACTCTTGACTGCCTTCCAGTGTTCCTCATTAGGATTCTGCTGGAATTTGCAAGTCATACTAAGTGCAAAGGCCACATCTGGCCTAGTAGAGGTCATGGCATACATGATTGATCCTATAGCCGAAGCATATGAGATCCTCTTCATGCGCTCAAGTTCTACAACACTAGAAGGGCAACCATTCTTATATAACTTGATGTCTTGGCCTATTGGAAGACCGCCTTTCTTGGAATTCTCCATTGAAAAGCGTCTAATCACTTTGTCAATGTAGATTGACTGTGACAGCCCCAACAATCTATTAGGTTTATCTCTATAGATCCTAATTCCCAGAATGTAGCAGGCATCACCTAAATCCTTCATCATGAAGGTTTTGGACAACCAATCCTTAACTGACTGCATGGGAGTCTTATTGTCTCTCATTATCAATATGCCATCAACATATATAATAATGAAGACAATACCTTCATCACTGCGTTTAATGTAAACAAAGGATCCTTTTTGCTTCTGACGAAATCAAAAAATTTGATAGCCTTGTCAAAGCAAATATTCCAACTCCTAGAGGCTTGCTTAAGCTCATAAATAGACTTCTGTAGCTTGCACCCAACATTTGGTCTGGACTCGGATGAAAAACCCTCGAGCTATTTCATATATACTTCGTCAATTAGATTACCATTGAGGAATGCAATTTTGACGTCCATCTGCCAAATGTCATAGTCATAATGTGCAGCTATCGCCAGCAAAATCCGAATAGACTTTATCTTAGCCATTGGTGAAAAGGTTTCATCATAATCCACGTCAGGACGCTGAGTAAAACCTTTAGCCACTAGTCTAGCTTTATAAGTATGAATCTTACCAGATGCATCAATCTTCTTCTTGAAGACCCATTTGCATCCTATGGGTTTGACCCCATTTGGCAAATCAACCAAGTTCCACACTTGATTGATATACATAGATTCCATTTTGGATTTCATAACTTCTTGCCATCTCTTTGAATCAATGTCTAGCATTGCTTCATTGTAGGTTGTAGGCTCGTCATCATCGGGAATATCCAACTCATTTTGTGTTTCCACAAGTAGATTTAGTCTTTCTGGAGGATGATGAGTTCTAACAGACCTACGGAGTTGAGTATCTTGTATTCCAATTTTAGGTAAGTTATGATTGTGAGAAGGTTCTTGTACGCTGGTTGATCCACCGACATTAGATATTTCAGGAATATCATTTTCACGTCTTTCCTAAATATGAGGAGGTGCAACTGGTGCACTTGCTCCCAAGGTCTGTGCAGTAGAATCTTGCATTTATGTATCACTCCTCGTAGCACTCCCACTGGCCGAAAGGCGTACCCTGAGTACCCAATCTTCGCCAAAAGCTCCCACTGAATTCTTGTCTTCATCATCTGGCAAGGATTCTACCTCTATGTTACTTTGTTCTTGAATTTCTTCAAGTTCTATCTCTGTGCAACTCTCTTCCTTGTAGACATATTCATCTTTAAGAAAAGTTGCGTTCCTAGAAACAAATATCTTATGTTCTCCGGGAAGATAGAAATAGTATCTCTTATTTTCCTTTGGATACCCAACGAAGTAACATTTCTCACTCTTTGACTCCAACTTATAAGTGATCAACTTCTTGACATATGCAGGACACCTCAGGGCCTCAGGTGTCTAAGTGATGGCTTCTTGCCACCATACCTCATATGTCGTCTTTTCAACTGATTTAGAAGGAACTCGGTTCAGAACTTATATTGAGGTTAGAATAGCGTATCCCCAAAGGTATGTAGGAAGAGCTGAAAAGCTCATCATGGATCGAACCATGTCAAGCAAGGTTCGATTTCTCCTCTCGGAAACACCATTCATCTGTGGTGTCCCACGAGGTGTGATGCGTGTTAAGATGCACACACTTTAAACGCAAGTGCACGTTATCGTGACAAGTAGTATAGTCTTGATAAGACCGAATATCGTCCACAAGGATTAGGGTTCAATTACCAACTATCTATTTTCTAGTATCTATTTGGTGAATTGATAATTGATTTGTTGTTTATAACTAAGAATTATGCAAGCTATTTAAATATAAAGATTTACTTCAGTGGTGATGAGAATAGGGCTTCCATGTATCCTTACTATCCGCTTATGCTACTTACTAATGCATTAACTTATGGTGTTCTTCTTTTGGAGAAAGCAGGTTTACGAAATCGTTTTATACTCCCGTTAGGGTTATATAAATACTCAACCCCAGTATCGCACCTTACCTACCTTTCGGTGATAAGGATAACTCTATAGGAGGATTAAGAACAAAAACCTAGTTGACCGTCACGCACAATGCGCAAAATTAGGGTTGTTAAGCCTCTCATCAACGCTACATAAATAATTGAGATATTTTCATCCCCAATCCAAGAATGTCTACCCAACTTACAGCATATTCACAATCCCCCCCTTTCGGAATCTGATTAGAAATCATATAGTGATAATTAGTTGTCAATTAATTACCAAGAATTCAACTCAATTATTGGATAGATCTCACAATAAGAAAAATAACCATAAGCATGCATTAATTTATAACATAAGTTTCTAGCAATTCAACATGGAAAGCCCTATAAGAGAATTAGTTTCTAGTCATTGACATGACAAGAACTAATCCCATGTTCATCATACAAAAACTGAAATAAAGAAAAGAAAAGGAAAAGAAAATTACTTAAGAATGAGTCTCCAAGCCTAGCATCCAAGGGTTGTGCTGTGGAATATTTACAAGGTGGATGGGTGGATGGAAGGATGTAGAATGGTGAATGGTGGAGTGGAGAATGAATAATTCTTCTAATGATGTAGAGTATTTATAGCCAAAGAATCCTTTTGGTGAAGGGTTAAGGATTTATGTAGGAAAGGAAAAGTTATTAGAATCCTTTTAGGTAAGGGTTTTAAGGTAGGAAAAGTTATCCCTTTAGGTAGGAAAAGTTATCCCTTTAGGAAGGAAAAGTTATCCCTTTAGGATTCTGAAAACATGTCAAATTCGCCCAAAGACTTTATAATTCCAGCGCTTGCGCCGCTGTCAGAATCAGCCATGGCCCAAGATCAAGAACTTTGACTTTCAAGATATTGGGCGCCGCGCTCACGCTCGGCGCGGTGACGTTCCTCGCATTCGCTTTCGTCGCCCTTTTTCGTCCGGACTTCGCCCGATCTCCTCTCTAATTTCGAACTTAGACTTTATTTCTTGGCCCTTTAGTGTGCAATTCCATCTCTTTATGCTCATTTCATCTCTTTTCGTCATTTCTCCATTTTTGACCGTGTGACACAAAAGAAAGGAAAACGACTCTAATATCAGACTAAACATAAATGAAATGAGTAAAATACTAACTAAAAATGACTCAAAAAGTGTATATAAAATACACCGATCAAATACCCCCAAACTTAACCTTTGCTCGCCCTCGAGCAAAGATAGAAAGAAAGAAATAAAAGACTCAAAAAATAAAAGACTCACTGACATTGATCACTTTTGCTGCATTTAGTGTTATCTAGAAAAGCATGAAGGTTAGCAGAATAATATGCAGGAACATGTAGCATGAAATTTTTCAGCACACTAAACACCTTGAGCTAGATATTTCGCAAACTCATATTTATCATGCTTTAATGGAAGTCAATATACTAAATCATGCATATAAATTCAAAAAATCCTATGGCATGCTTACTTGCTATTCTCCACTAATCCTGGATATGCATAAAAGAGATCTTCAGGACTTTAAGGGTTGTAATGTAGGCTTAGGTAGGGGTTGGTAAAAATAGGCATTTAGGCCTGCTTTTTGTGTACCATAAACTCTTTAGCTTTTCAGATTTCCTTTTCTTTTGTTCTTTTCTTCACTTCAATTCTATCTTTTCCCTCTTTTGTTTTGGGAGAATGAAGAGTATTATAATAACAAGCACCCCAAACTTAGGCTTTTGCCTCTTTCTTATTACTTTTTTATCAGTGCAACAAGCTCATTCACTCTTTTTGTCTCTTTTTAACACAATTGATTCCACTACTTCACATTTTTACTTATGGCACAACTGTGGGAATATAGGTGTCAAAGAAGCTTCAATTTATAGGCTCAATGAGCCGACTAGGATATTTTTAAAGTCCGGATAGAAAAGAATGGTAAGAATCACTATCAAAGAAATGCCCAGTCATCTCCCTAACATGCATATCCTAACTATTTCGCCTCAAATAGCAAGCAATCATAACACATAGGTTTTCATTATTTAGCATGCACAATTTAAGCAAGAAACTCCAAATAGACAGATTTTGTGAGTTTTTGGCATATCTAACCTAGGTGTTTAGATAGTTGCTTCTAATTCCATTACATTATTCCACCTTCCTTCACTAGGTGTTTCTAGCAACTACAGCATACATGATCTTTGACAGGCAATTATGACTCAAAAAGAAAAAAAAAATTGTGACTCAAAAATAAACACAACACAAATAAAAAAGACTTAACTGAAACATAACAAGACACAAATAAAACACCCCCAAACTTAAATCACACATCATTCCCAATGTGCAATACTAAAAAAATGGACAACTTATCGACACAACACAATGGTCATAATGGAGGTCTAGGAGGAAAATTCGGAATTTGCACTAAATATGGCTCTGAGTTCGGCGCCATGCACGAGATTCTGAGCAAGCCGCTAGTACTGGGTGGCTCTTCTGGCTAGCGGCGCTGACGATCGCTTTTTCTTTTTTCCAAATGCTTTTGCTCCTTTTCCTGCTTTAGCTTTCACCACCGCATCCAACAACACAAAACAAGAACCCAAGACCGTGAGACTGTTCAAGACAAAATAAAATAAAATAAAGACAAAAATTAAAATAACATAATTAAAAATATTGGGTTGCCTCCCAACAAGCGTTGTCTTTAACGTCTTTTAGCCGGACGCAATTAACCTTTCCGAGTCCCCATTGGATCCTTCTGCGAACTTCTTGCAATCCGCAGAGTTATTGTTGTAGGTCTCAATTTCCCTACGACCATTTGTTCAAATAAGAGCCTTACATATCCAATTATCCCCCAAGTAGGCTTGTCTTTTATGCTTTCTATAATGTAGGAATCCGTGAACTTCTCTACATCTCTCAACTCTAGGGGGTACCCTTGATGGTATGGACTTCCTAATTGGGAATCAGCCGTGATAGCTAGTGGTGTTTCTTCTGTAATATGTGCAAGAAAAAGAATTTCCACAGAATCCAAGAAGGTAAATAATTGGATCTCTGCAATCTTTTCCTTTCTACACCAACTATCTCACCGATTCCTCAATAGTCAGCGTGGTTCAGCTCCTCAATTTGTTGTTCGCTCAAAATCACCTCGATTTGGTTCGGGCTCCGCTCTTTGGCGCCGCTCTCACTCCTGACTGTCTCGAATCTTCGCCGCGACCGCCATCATCGGTGCCGCTGCTGCTGCGAACTCTCTATCTCCCCTGATTCGGCATCCTTCAGGTCAATTGCCTGACATTGTGTTTCCTCATTGCCTACCCCAGGTGCAGATTGCTCTTCTTGTGTTTCGCTGTTGAATATGATCGCGAGCTTTGCTATTTGCGTTTCCAACTTCTTCATGTCCATTCTCGTTTCGTCTATGAACTGATTTTGGTACCTCGTGAGACTGAGTATAGTTTCTCGTAATTCCTCTCTCTCTTCCTCTATGGTTGGAGCTCGATCATATTGACAGTATAAATCCATGTCTTAAGGATCCCTAAGATGAATCAAAACCAACAACGAATCACGGCACACTTGTTGTTGTTTTTTTATTTTATTTTTAAAGAAAATAAAATAAATAATTTAAAGAAACAAAAATAAAAACCAAATTAGAAATTAAAAATAGATAAATTTGATATTGAACTATGCCTAATCCCGACGCCAAACACTTGATGCGCGATAAGATGCACACACTTTAAACGCAAGTGCACGTTATCGTGACAAGTAGTATAGTCTTGATAAGACTGAATATCGTCCACAAGGATTAGGGTTCAATTACCAACTATCTATTTTCTAGTATCTATTTGGTGAATTGATAATTGGTTTGTTGTTTATAACTAAGAATTATGCAAGCTATTTAAATATAAAGATTTACTTCAGTGGTGATGAGAATAGGGCTTCCATGTATCCTTACTATCCGCTTATGCTACTTACTAATGCATTAACTTATGGTGTTCTTCTTTTGGAGAAAGCAGGTTTACGAAATCGCTTTATACTCCGTTAGGGTTATATAAACACTCAACCTCAAAGATCGCACCTTACCTACCTTTCTGATAAGGATAACTCTATAGGAGGATTAAGAACAAAACCTAGTTGGTCACACGCACAATGCGCACAAAATTAGGTTGTTAAGCCTCATCAACGCTACATAAATAATTAAGGTATTTTCATCCCCAATCCAAGAATGTCTACCCAACTTACAAAGATATTCACAATCCCCTTTCTAACTGATTAGAAATCATATAGTGATAATTAGTTGTCAATTAATTACCAAGAATTCAACTCAATTATTGGATAGATCTCACAATAAGAAAAATAACCATAAGCATGCATTAATTTATAACATAAGTTTCTAGCAATTCAACATGGAAAGCCCTATAAGAGAATTAGTTCCTAGTCATTGACATGACAAGAACTAATCCCATGTTCATCATACAAAAACTGAAATAAAGAAAAGAAAAGGAAAAGAAAATTACTTAAGAATGAGTCTCCAAGCCTAGCATCCAAGGGTTGTGCTGTGGAATATTTACAAGGTGGATGGGTGGATGGAATGATGTAGAATGGTGAATGGTGGAGTGGAGAATGAATAATTCTTCTAATGATGTAGAGTATTTATAGCCAAAGAATCCTTTTGGTGAAGGGTTAAGGATTTATGTAGGAAAGGAAAAGTTATTAGAATCCTTTTAGGTAAGGGTTTTAAGGTAGGAAAAGTTATCCCTTTAGGTAGGAAAAGTTATCCCTTTAGAATTCTGAAAACATGTAAAATTCGGCCCAGCACTTTATAATTCCCGCGTCGCCGCTGCAGAATCAGCGGCGTACCAAGATCAACAACTTTCGACTTTCAAGATATTGGGCGCCGCGGCTCACGCTGCGCGCGGTGACGTTTTTCGCGGATTCCGCTTGCCGTCCTTTTTTCGTCCGGACGTCGTCTGATCTCCTCTCTAATTTCCAGAACTTCTTAGACTTTATTTCTTGGACCTTTTAGTGTGCAATTTCATCTCTTTTATGCTCATTTCATCTCCTTTTCGTCATTTCTCCATTTTTGACCGCTGTGACACAAAAGAAAGGAAAACGACCCTAATACTGTACTAAACATAAATGAAATGAGTAAAATACTAACTAAAAATGACTCAAAAAGTGTATATAAAATACACCGATCAAGGTGTCCATTCTGAATGAACTCCATGAAGCTTTAAGTATCAAGAAATTCTTTACTTAAGTATTCACCTCCTCGATCAGATCAAAGAGTTTTGATACTCTTTGAGAGCTGTTTCTCAACTTCACACTTAAACTCCTTAAACTTTTCGAAGGCCTCGGATTTGTGTCTCATAAGATACACATATCTATACCTTGATAAGTCGTCTGTAAAAGTAATGAAGTAAGAGAAACCTTCTCTAGCTTGAGTAGAAAATAGTCCACATACATCAGTATGTACCAACTCAAGCACCTCCTTGGCACGGATCCCCTTTCCAGAAAGAGGTTTAATGGTCATCTTACTTTTCAAACAAGATTCACAGTTACCATAAGATTGTAAGTCAAATGGTTCAAGGTAATTTAATTTCCTCAACCGTTCTATCCTCGTTTTATTGATATGACAAAGTCTACAATGCCACAAGTAGGTAGAATTTCTTTCACTTAACTTAACTCTTTTATTTTATACATTGAAAATTTTCCTGCGATAGTTTAATGTATACAATCCATTCACAAGAGGCGCAATTCCATACACAACATTATCAAAAGCCAAAATTATATTGCCATTATTAATGCTTGAGGAAAAACCCTCAGTGTCAAGAACAAGAATGAAAATAATGTTCCTCGTCAATGAGGGAACATAATAACAATTGTTTAATATAAAAATTTTGTCGGAAGGTAAATCTAATCTATAATCTCCCATACGCTCAGCATCAACTCGTGCTCAGTTTTCGACGCGCAGGTACACCTTTCGAGGTCCGACCTTCCTGCTATTAGTTAGCCCCTGCACATTTGTACAATTATGTGAGCCACAAGCGGTACCTACTACCCAGGAATGAGAATCATTTATAGACATATTAATTTCAATTACAAACATACCTTGTCCACTAGAGGGTGCACCAGGTGTCATCCCTCCTCCTGGAGCAGTACAATACTTCCTCCAATGCCCCTTCATGTTACAGTTCATGCACACATCCGTTGCCGGGAGTTTCTTATTCTTCTTTTTCGCCCCTCCTTGGGACTTCATTGTTGCTGGCGCAACAACAGCTTTTCCCTTCCTCTTCTATTGTCCCTTACCTTTCGGTTTGGGATGACTAGAGGAGTCAACTATGAGAATATGTTTGCTTTTGGAGACCGAAGATTCAAAGGTTTTCAGTATATTATGCAACTCCGACAACTTCGCCTTAGTTCCATTCATATTGTAGTTAATGATGAAACTCTCGAACGAACGTGAAAGTGAATGCATGATGAGGGTGGAGCCAACTCTGTCGTGAAACTGTATATCGATCGTTTTCAACACATGTGGAGACACCTGACCCCCTTCAGTTTACATTTAAAAAGTTCTATGAGCAGCTCATACTTCATTGTCTGAGACTGAGAGTCATAGAGACCCTTTAAATGTTCTAACATTTCTTTGGGCCCCATGTGCTCATGTTGTCTTTGTAATGGAGATGACATAGAAGAAAGCATCAAACATTGAGCTTAAATGGCATCATCATAATATTTTTGATATGCCACTTTATCAAAGGTTGCATATTCGGCAGAGTCTTCCGCAGACACTGTAGGGAATACCTGGTCTAATAGATATTCAATTTGCTCTTGTCTCAGGACGAATCTTACATTCCTGAGTCAATCTATAAAGTTGGGTCCAGTCAATCTATTGGATTTCATTAACATTTTCATTGAGAAGTTCGACATTCTGAAGATATGAAGATATAGGTAGACAGGAAAATGCAATCAAAATTCATTCTCCTAATTATACACATTCTTTATATGCTAATTTAACATGGTTTTTTGTTTAATTAGCTCCCACTATTTTGCATACTTCTACGACCTCAAGGTAGAATACGGATCTAAATCATTTTAAGGTCATAATGGGCCAAGATTCAAACATATGTTATATCAGCGTTCACTTTGGCTGATACTTTCAATAGCACATTTCGGTAGGTCATCAACCAATTGCAAAGCTTATTTACAACTCTTGGATTGATTAATATCTTTCATTTTAATCATGCGTCTTTAGATTAGTCCGACACTTTGGCGACAAGATTTATCTAAATAATCCAACCCCATTACGCGACTATGTTTAAATGCCTAAGTAAATTTGGCCTTTGCAAGCAAACACTTTGGTGTAAATACCCACAAAAGTTTATTATCTACTTTCACTTTAACACATCTATGAAAAGGCATGAGTCCTCATAGACTTAGAGCAAATGTTTTGGCATAAATACTCGTATCGCCGAAAAGGATTTTGCACCCTAACAATTATAATGGACGATGCGTTTTAATTAGACTTGTATTTTAATGTTTGGGGAACATTTTCAGTTTTCGGGGATTTCAATCAAGATCAACATGTCATACATCATATGACATCCTATCATGCAATTTCTAAACACATTTAGATGAAAAACCATCAAACCCAATAGGCATTATAAAAGATGGTTTTAATCAAATATTGGGCGCCGTCTACTCAGACAGTTATAGCGGTCATTGAAATTAAATAATTACTGGGTGCCGCCTACCCAGACAATAATTATGGACGCTATGCTTATAATTTAAATGCATCACATTCAAACACTTAGCACATTTGTATATTAGACAATAATATACCATTAATGATAATCATAGATCTATTTGTCTAAACTCTATAATCTATGTCTATGCCAAACAGTCCCTAAATATTTTCTGATTTTAAAAATTCTGATTTTCAGGAATTCTGTAAACTTTTAAAATTTATAGTTTAGTCCCTCAAGAATTTAAAAGTTCAATTTGAACCTCTATAAATTCGGAAAATACAATTTCAAATCTCAGAAAATATTTTCAGATTTCAGGGACCTGTTTGTAATTTCCAGAACTTAAAACCAATTTTCAGAAAACTTTCTTTAACTACAGATTTTCCCGAAAAGGACCAAATCTGTTCAATTTAAAAACTTATTTTCAGAAACTGAAACTTTTAAAACTTCAGATTCAGAATCTGAAACTTTTAAACTTACATTTCGACTTGAATTTTTTCTTTTTCGACAGTGACCACGGCGGCGTCGCGACCGAAAGTTCGAAAACTGCGGTCGTCTCGTCGTATGCGCGCCTCGGAAGGCAATAAGTCCGAAAATTTATTTTAAGCTTTCTGGATGAATAGTGTCGCGACGCTCTAGAACAGAGTCGCGGCGCCTCTAGCGTCATCCCGGCAGCGCCGCGACGCTCCATCGTGGAGTTGCGGCGCCGCCACCAAAACCCTAGCAGGCACCGCAGCGCTCTACAACAGAGCTGCGGCGCCTTACCTCCAGAATCACAAATCCCGAAAATCCAAACTCCTAAAACTGGTTTAGGGTCAGATTTTCAGATATATCACTTGCATCTCCATCACTATTTAAACAATATGTTCATCGACCATCATATCCAAAAAAAATCCGTTCTTCGTTTCAATGCACCATGCTCTAAATCGAACCGGATAACGCATATCAACTTAGAAGTTATATATTGGAATGACTTCCTCGAATACATTATTGTTTCAACAGATCCGAGTGCAAGGATTATGTGTTCTAAAGATTTAGAATTTTAAAGCCTTTAATAACATAGAAAAAAATAAATCATAACCCATATTATCATTAATATTCATCATATAATCACACAAAACACCCTGACTCTGATACCACTGTAGGTGTTTTGTCGGATTCGTACACGCAGCGGAATTTGAAAATTTATGTTTCAAACCCGACATGACGGTCAAACTATAGTATGATTATATAATGTAAATAACACAAAGCAATAATGTAATACTTCGAACGAAGACTTACATTGTAGATAGCAATCTGAAAACTGGAGCTTTGTGTAGTCCGAGGGTGCGCACGCAAATGTCTCTCGATTTGCAAGTCAAAACTTTGATGTAATTTGCTAAGTCTTGCAATGCTAGGGATTCAAGCAGAGCTTTAGAAGAGAATACTCTCTTGGTTTTGGTGTAGTGAAATGGGAGGGGAAACCTTCTTATTTATAGTTGAAGAGTTCAACTTAGGGTTCCCATGGGCCAGCCCATTAAACAAGTCAGCAGACTGGGCCAACAGTCGGACCTATTGGACGTGGCGCAGCCCTGCATAAGTGGCACTGCGGTGCCGACACGCGTTTTGGCGCCATGGCCCTGTCCCATTTTCTGCCTTGTTTCTATTTCTAATGTCCCGATTATCAACCGAACATATATATAATCTCCTTCTAATTACACCTTCAATCGACAGAACATTTGACTTAGTGTTACCCTTCAGGCCTTACATATCGACACTAATAACATTAGGGTCTTCACGAAACTCCTAGACTGCGCCGAAAGACGAACTCAATATGTAAAGTTTAGATACACGAAATTGTGAACTGAACCTCTATGTGGGAAGATAAAATTCTTTCATTCACGACACACTCAATCAAGCTTAGGATTTGTCAAGTGTCTATCCAAATGGCTTGATCTTTGTACCTCATCTATATTAGTCGACAACAGGACCATATCACAGACATGTTTATTGCGTTGGCCAACGACTTAGTCAACCTAATTATCTTATGAGTATCTGAGTGTTCTCTCGAATATACATTTGAGGAATGAATCATAATCTTGGATCAACTACCACCTTTAATCTACTTCGTAATGTACCCAAAACAAGCCGTGTCTCAACCTATAAGGCATTTGAGCTTAGGACAGGATCAAAGTACATTACTCCATAAACAAGGTGACATCGACCTCAAGTCTAAGGACTTCTATCTCCCACACGCCGATGACATTATAGACATATAACAAAACAATACATCAACAGGGTATATCAATACTTCAACAAGTATCCATATGTCCATCACGAGTTGCCATAACTCGTAGCAAGTGAGACATACTACATCTCCTAAGGATATGATGCAGACCACATGTCGACGTATCGCATATCATCTATATCTCAATCTCGATGATCATTAGTCGAGGCTATTTAATATTTACGTTATAATATTAATTCTCACATCATTAATAACCACGTAGACTCTAGGGATGCATTTATAGAATATTATAAACAATCAACTAATAATTCAACAAATGCAAATGCCATAATATTAATCATCATTAATATAAATACAAACGTGTATAAAGTACATTTTATCCTAATACAGATTGTCTCTAGAACATACATATACTTTCAATTGAATCTATATTTGCAAAACAATTTGGGATAATTTAAATAACGGCCCTTAAAAAGGAAACACGTTGAAACTTTTTTCTTTTATTTTCTATTTATATACTTTTTCTTAGCCTATTTTAAAGGCAATATTTAAATATGATATTAAAACTATTTCAAAGTTAGCCAGTCATTGTGCAAGACCTTGGCATGTGCCCCAAACTCGTAGGCTGATATGGCATCAACAAGCCATTGATAGCCAAACGAACCATCTTAGTCAACCCAAGAGAGAGAAGTCATGCAAGTAAGTTTCAAGTCTTATAACATAGATACATAGACATATCTCACCAACGAAAGTCTAGAAATTAAGTAATACAAACTATAAATACACTACAAGTGTTCTGATAACAGGAGATACACAAACGTGCATGGTTTGGTTTTTTGCAACCAAAATATCACTACTTTTTGTTTGTTTCGCGGGGTTGTCTTTTGGGTAAAGCCACTAAAGTTCAGACGTAAGGTCTTTCATTTTTTTAGGGCCTCACTTTTCATCAATAAAGTTACATTATTTTTTTGAAATATTATTAAGTGCTTTGAGTACTTTTTGTCATTATAAAAAAAATAGTTAACTAATTGACCATAAAGAAGGTCCTAAATGACTAAGTAAAGTATATTATAAATACTCAATCAATTTTTAGTATAATATTAACAAAAAAGAAAATTCCTGATTGATTTCTCTGTGATACATAATCTACTTGTGACCTTTCTCCTTAACTTTAGTATATGTTTACACCTTTACACTCAATCTACTTGTATGAATTTACTAAATTTTTTTGAGACAACAAATATTTTCAAATCAAGTTATCAACTTCTTGAATCAGGTTCTATTATTTCAACTTCTACTTTTGTTTTCATCTCAAACTTGCTTGTTTTGATATTTTACGATGTAATATATATTATTTTGTTAACTATTTTTTTAGAATATATAATATGTCTATTAGAAAATATGTATCAGATTGTTCAAAACTCAAAAAGATAAAGAGAAATTAAATTTTTGATATAATCTCAAAAGGGAGCTCTACAGGAAGTTAGTGAGATATCTAACATAGATCTTTTAATGAAAAAAAGATACTCCCTTTGTCCCAATTTATGTGATACATTTTTTTAGTCTGTCCCAAAAAGAACGATACATTTTTTTATTGACAACAATTTAACTTTAAAATTTATCTTTTACGTTTAACGAGATGATCTATAGCCACAAAAATATCTCTGACGTGTTTTAGACCACAAATTAAAAAGTCTTTATTTATTTCTTAAACTCTGTGCTCAGTCAAATAATATCACATAAACTGGGACGGGGTAGTATATTTTTTTTCATTTCTTGTTTTTGTGGAAAAAAGTTAAGACCCCTCATTGAAGTTTTTTTTTTGAAAGGTAAATATATATTAATAATCATCAAAGGAAAAAGGAAGGTGGGCAAGCCCACAAACCGACCGACATGACGATATAAATCTTATGTGCATCCACAGATCGGACCATCACAAGATTTAATCTCGTCAGTAGTAAAATGTGCTCTAGCTAATCCCACATGTTGGGTAGTCAAGAGGAAAAACAATACTCAAAGATAAGCATTCATAAAGCTATGAAAACAAGCTTACTAGCCAGAGACAATTCCCTTGTGAGTGGAACATAAGGTTGCAACCGCGAGCCTCATCAAACCCTTGTCATGGTAAACCCATAGTAAGGGAAGAGTACCTTAGCGTTAGTGTTGCCGAAGGTGAAATTGGCAATGGCATGTAACTCCTACGCTCTTACAAAAAGCAAAACTAAAAAGAAACCAAGATCAGTAAGACATACTCTGCTAGCCCACAAGCCGGGTAGTCTGGAGGGACACTAGCTAGTGGCCGAAGAGACAAAATTAGTAATGAAATGAGGAAAAAGCTTAAACAAGACATTATAAATGTTGGTCTTGATCTTGAAGATGGTAGCATCTTTATCGAATCTGCAACCTTCAAAAATCACTTTGTTTCTCTCCAACCAAATGTGATAAATAATGGTAGCTAAAGCCAGACGTTTAGCCTTAGCCTGCCAACAACTCCCACGAGCTTTCTTGCGAATGAATTTTAATGCACTATCCACGGTGTTCATAGCCCTAGTATTACCGAGCCAGTGTCTGATCCTGCCTCAAATGTAAGCACTTCTAGGGAAAGAAAAGAATAAGTGAGTGACCATTTCGTCGAACTGCTGGCATAGGATACAGTTCCGGTCGATGTCAACATAATGAAGCTTGTCCTTGGTGCGCAATATTTTCTTTATGCTCAACCAAAGGATGAAGGAATGTTTGGGAAGTATACAATTATTCCAAACATCTCGTGCCCAGTGCACTTTCGGACCGCGAATTCTGAAAAAATTGTAGGCAATATGACTGATGTTGGTGGCCAGTGCCCGATCGTGCCATTTGGCCATAGTATTTTCTGCCACTGTGATCGACCCAGCAGTAGTCAATATTTGGTCCCTAATAATAAGCAAACGAATGATCAAGGGGAGTCCTGACCAAATGGTGTCCCGGCTTAGATACTTACGTGTAATCTATTGTATCCAGAGAGTATCTTTCTTTTGATGAATGTTTCAAAGATATTTTGCTAAGAGAGCCCGCATATCTCTAAACCCAAGCCCCCCTCTATTTTTGGTAAACAACACTCCTTAACACAATAGGGTGATTCGAGTGCCACAAGAATTTACGGCATAAGGACACAATCATGTCACAAACAGACTCAGGTATGGGTAGAATGGACAACCAAAAACATTCAACGCCTTGGAAAACATAATTGATGAGCTGTCTTCTACCCGCATAAGAAAGGGTGATGCTAACACAAGCATTGATGTAAGAAGCAACCTTAGGAATAAAAGGCTCATAATGAGTCAACTGAAGCTTCTCGGTAGTCAGCGTAATACCGAGATAATGGAATGGCATTGAGCCGATGTCGAAATTCGTGATATCCTTAATGCCATCAAGTTCATGATTCGTGATCCCAGCCGTATAAAGGCTAGATTTAATAGCGTTCGCCAGAGCAGTTCTGAAAAATATTCAAACAGTCCATAAGGATGCTTACATAAGTAGTGTCTCCTCTCGACATGAGCATTTCACTTTAGGCCCCAACAGTATTGAGTCGCCCATGTGTTTCACTGTAAATATCTAATCAGCTTGTTGTAGTTGTTTTTCCCCTCTATTACCTTTCTCTCTCTCCATTCCAGAATTAGAGGATAATTTAGAGAATTAGAATAAATGCATTCAAAATTCCTGTAATTTTAGTAATTTTTTCAATTTATGTGAACCTATTTAATTAGATAAATTTTAAGGCAGAAAATATGACTTTTAAAATTTGTGGCTCTAAACATGTATTACTATCTCCATCTCAAAAAGACTATCTTAGTTACTATTTAAAAATGTGAAACATGTCCTAAATCACTCCGAACATTAATTAGTTGATGGAGTTATTCAGGGTAATAATAGGAAAAATAGGGACCCGGTAGAAAATCTGGACCAGACCGTTAAGGGCTTACCGGGTTGGGGGTTGGGTTGGCCCCCAACCCCAACCCGCACGGGTTATGTTAAAACCCGGTAAGGTCCTGAGTTAGATCCAGAACTAAACCGTTACGTTACTGCTAATCGGATCGTAACACAAAAAATTAAAAAAAAACGGTAATGTTATCGTTGGGGAGGGGGCCGGGTGCCAACGGTCATTTCGATCATTTTTTTTTTTGTTTTGTTTATTATTATTTTTAATTACATTTTTACCCTTTAAAAAATCTATAAATTCTTTACATTTTTTTTCATTTTTATCACACAATAATTCTCTCAATTCTCTTATTCTCAATTTCTCATACTCTCTTAATTATCTTTATTATCAATTTTCAAGTTATTATTATTATTAGTTTTGAAATTCAAAGTAGCAAGACGCAAGACTTCGAGCTTCGAGTTTCAATTGAATTCTGAATCCTGAAGTTTGGTACACTCGTTTCAATCTCTAATCATTTTATTAAATTGTCATACTTATTTGTTGATTATTTAAATATTTTATAATGTCTTTGCTAAGGGGAATTGCGTCGGGACTACGCCGTAAATCTAGTTCAAGGGGTAAAAAATCTATAGGTTCTTCATCATCTAATCAAAATATAGATTATGATCAAATGCTAGAAGATTTTGGAATAGAAGATAATGAATATGATAACGTTCAATTAGATAATATTGTTGAACTTGAAGAAAATGAATCTCCTACACCTACTAGTGTTCCTTCTGTCAATGTTGGTACTGCTAGTGGTAGTCGTAGTCGTAGACCTCCTTTACCAGAATCAGTAGCAAGAAAAAAAGAAGTAAAGTGTGGCTCTTTTATGATAAAGTTGTGGGTATTGATAGAGTTAGATGTAATATTTGTGGGAGAACTTATAAACATAAGACAGTGGGTGGTGACGGGGGGACGGGCATTATAGGTAGACATATAAAACACGATCATACTACACAATAGAATGATGTCTCTGATTTAGAACCCGGTCAACAACAACTTAATCCATTAACTGGGGGTGGCTAAGTACGATCCAAAAAGATCGCATTGAATTAGCAAAAATGATTGTCGGAGGTTGTTTACCTTTTTCTTTTGCTTCTTCTTCATATTTAATTACATATATTCAAAGAGTATATAATCCTTTTTAAAAGGTGTTCCTCGCAGTACTACTAGAGCCGATATTTTTAGACTTCATAATGATTATGTTATTTTTTTGCAATATTTGTTTGCTAACCTTCCATGCCTAGTTAGTTTTACTTCAGACATTGGACATGCTTTAAACGGTTATGATTATTTAACAATTACTTGTCATTGGATTGATGACAATTTTAGAATGGAAAAACGTATTATTGCTTTTGCGTATGACGAGGATCAAAGTCATACTGGAAAATATATAAGCGAAACTATTTGTTCTTATGCCCAAAAATATAATCTTTATAATAAAATACTTTGTGTATCATTCGATAATGCATCTAATAATACTGCTGCTGTAGATCTTTTAAAAGCGGAAGTACAACCACCACTTCCTCATATATTTCATATTCGTTGTGCTTGTCATATTTATAATTTAATTGTTAAAAGTGGTCTTGATTTATTTTCACCTGAAATAAAACTTGTTAAAAGAGCTGTTGGAGTTATTCAGGGTAATAATAGGAAAAATAGAATTATAGAATTTAAAGAAAAATGTAAACAATTTAATTTGAGACCTAAATTCATGCCAGAAGAGATTATTACACGGTGGAATTATACTTATTTATTGTTAAAAGAATGCTATAAGTATAAATACCCCATAACACATGTTGCAAATGCGCATTGTAACAACGTGATGTATATGTTAACCGACAAACATTGGAAATTAATTGGTGAACTTTTAAAAAATTTACGTAAATTTTACACTACTACTGTTAAATTTTCAGGATCTTATTACCCAACAGTTTGTAATGCTTTAGCTCATATAGCTGAAATTTCATATTTACTTTATGGTTTAAAATCAAATGTGAAATATAAAGATGCAGTTACACTTATGTTTGAAAAAATTTAAAAATATTTTTTCCCTATTCCTGATATTTATTGCATTGGTGCAGTCTTAAATCTTTCTATTAAAAAAGTAGATTGTCATAATTTAATATGTAGTTTATATACTTATATGGAAGTAGGTGAAACAGAAACTCCATCTTCATTTGATTGTATAAGTACACTTGATACTAATTTAACTACATTATATGAATATTATGCTACATTACATGATAACAACAACTCTGCTACTAATATTCCTTCTAGTTCTGCTTCTGTGTCTACACCTTCAGGATTCAATGAAGATGACGATGAAGAAGAATCTTTAGACATATGGAGCACTTTTACAACACAAACAAGCACAAGTCGATCTTGCGATGAGATGCAATTTTATTTGCAAAAGTCAGCGGAGCCGAAGAAAAGTTTTGACCCTTTACAATGGTGGCAGGATAACAAAAGGCAATTCCCGGTACTTGCGATGGCGAGATGTTCTTAATGTGTCGATCTCAATGGTTTCGAAAGTGCATTTAGCCAAGCACGAGATCAAATAGAGACACGCTACTCAACGTGGAAGCACATTATAAGTGTTAGTCCGCAGGGATTGGATCGATCGAGAGAAGAAATCAAGGATGTGAGACGTTAATTCTCCTAAGATGAAGAAATATGCAATATTTTGGAAGCGTGAGCGAGGCGGATCGAATTAATACTCGATTTAAAGGCTATGAAGCATAACCAATTCAATCAACCTATAGATTACAAGAACTTGCGAAGGATCGTAATATGTAAATAAAATTATTATTACTTCATTATGTACTCTTATTAACATTATGAAAGTTCAAAAGTTTACATTTTATCATTAGTTTTAATTTTACTATTTATTTAGTTGTTAATTTGTTATTACTTATTTGTTAACTTATATCTACTAATCTAATAAATTAATAAAAGTATAATTACAATATAAAATTATAAACTATAAAGTATAACTATAACGATTTATAAAGTAAACTATAAAATAAAGATAAAGTATAAAGTTATAAACTATAAAATAAAAAGTTAACTTTAAAGTTTCAATTTTAATATATAAAACTATATTATATATTATATTATTATATTACATATTTAAATTGAATTTAGTTTACATTATAGAAAATAAATATTAGAAATTAAAAAAAAACCGGACCGTAGGCCCGGTTCAGACCGGACCACTGGCACTGAATCCTAGAATGAATCGGATCGGTTGGTCTTAGTGATGAACTTGATCGAATGTGTTAAACCCTAGGGCTACCGTTCGACTGCTAGACAGTATAATTTGACCCTCATACGAACTAAGATTTTAAATTAAATTATTTTAAATTTTTTTATTAATGATTTTAAAAATAAACAAATTCACATAAATGAAACCTGAAAAATTCATATTATATATTTGAAATTGGTTAGTTGAACCTACAAAATCTCCGCTAGATTTGCCTGTGCTCCAAATTAACGATATCGCTGATTGGGGATAGAATAGTGATAGGGACAAAGCTAGGTAATGACAAAGACTGAAATAGGGCAAAAACAAATTTATTGTTTGTTACATTCTTTTAGTGCATAAGAATATATTTTACTATAATGATGAACAGAAAGTTTAAAATTTGATTTAGATCACAAATTTAAATACGTATAATATTCTTTTATTTTATTTTATTTTTTTAATTTTTTTTATGTGTTTTTCACTCCGCCGCTTACTAATATAATACTAATCTGTTTGAACATGATTTCAAATCAGTAATTCAAAATCAGATTGAAAGTTGAAATCTTGTTTGGGCATGCTTTGAATATTTTAATTTTTTTTTTTTCATAAACATGAACACCTCACAATTTATGAGAACTATCAAAACTGAAGTTGAAATTATATGAAATTTGATAAACAAACGCTAATTTTAAATCAAAATTTGAATCCCAAACGCCTAGCTAGTAGCTACTTATGTAAGTTTTGCGATTGAAGAAATGCTAGGGAGAGGAAGAGTGATGAATAGATGTTTGCTGGAAAGAGATATGTAAAAAGGGTCCCCATTTTCTTGATTCTGTTGCCCATATTATAGTAACATGGCATGTGCTATAGCTTCAAACCCTTTGAATTTTTTTTTTTATATTCACGTTTCCGGCTTGTGCCAGACTAGTCTGAAGGTAGTAGTATCGGTCCCTCAACACTACTTCCAATAAATCATGAGATGTGCTCCAATAACTAGGGTTTGAGAACGGACAACTGATAACACCTAGCTACAAGAATCAACCCCAGAAGAGAGCATGATGCTCCCACTGAAAATTAATTTCACGCTGCAAGTGTCCAGAGCGTCTTAAGCTCCCTCCTTTGTCATTGGACTGTGGTCTGAGGACCCTTTGAAGTGTATTTTGATGTGCTCATTTTACAACCCCCATGTGCCAAACTAAACTTGAAGTTTTAGATCTGACGCTTTCTTCAACCCTACTCACTTCACTACTCTTCCTTTCTGATCATTGTTTTAATTTTACTATATAGTTTGTTCTTCTCACTTATTTGAGACAAGTGTCTACTTTTGCATTAATGTCTTTAGAATCCCAAGTATGCTTTAATATGCAATGAGTGAAATCAATAAAGCCTCATTAATGGGCAACTTGTGACTATTGGGAGGTCTCTTTAAAAAAGACCACATGCACGATTTAGAGAACCTGGACTACAGTATGGTACTACTAATATATTCCTTCGGCGAGATGTTTCAATGCTTAAGTAGTATTCGTTCTACTTCTCTGTATGCCGTTTATCTGTACCTAAATTCAAAATAAATTAGTTATATTAATAATATAAACTTTTTACACTATTAATGTATATAACTTAAATATACTTTCTTTTTATATATGTAGAGGGGGGAAGGGTGAGTGTATGGATGATTTAGTTGGCAGAGCCTCCAAAGTTTTTTTTGTTAGTGGCAGGTCATCATTTTCTTTTTTATTTATTTTCGCCCAAAAAATCACTAATGAGTTGATTAACAAACACACAGGGACCTGTTTGTATTTTAAAAAACTTTGAAATTAAGTTTTAAACTAACAAAAATTTAAGAATTTAGGCTCTAACTGATCGATCATCTTCACTCCCCCTAAATCTCATCGTTT
Source organism: Przewalskia tangutica (assembly GCA_029844215.1). Classification (NCBI taxonomy): domain Eukaryota; kingdom Viridiplantae; phylum Streptophyta; class Magnoliopsida; order Solanales; family Solanaceae; genus Przewalskia; species Przewalskia tangutica. The sequence continues at coordinate 8,657,975 of CM056739.1, read as the reverse complement.
GATCTTTCCGCTTCGGATGATACAAAAACAATTGAGGAAAACATAGCCGTTATTTGAAGTTCTTCAATATCTTCTTCTTCAACTTCCTTAGAAAGATGCAATTTCAAGATTTACATTACCTTGAAGAGATATATAGGTATGGAATCCTAATTTTATTTTCCTTTTTTATTTTTCCGATATTAGTTTGTAATGTTTATTTTTTTTGTTCACAATTTTAATTATATTGATGGCTAGAATGAAATATCCCGAAAAAGATGATATGAAGAATACAAATTCTATTGAGAAAAGATAAATCAAAAAGTAAGAAATATATTCGAAAAGGTAAATCGATCTGCTGGAAATAACAGGCAACATAGAAAAAGATTGAGATTGGATGAGGAAGGAGAAGACTTGTTGCGTAATTTCATTACTAAATGAAAGAAGGGTTCTAATAAACGAGTAGCAAAAGAAAAGAATGATGATGTTCATGAAGAAGAAACTGTTGAAAAAGAAAAGAATGGTGATGTTCATGAAGACGAAGTAGTGGGAAATAGTGTCCAATATGAAGGAGAAGATAATGATGAAGAAAAAGAAGAAGAAAATGATGATGATGATGATGATGAAGAAGAAGAAGAGGAAAAAGATGTTGATGATGAAGAAAAGGATGATGAAGAAGAAGAGGTAGAAGAAGAAGAAGAAAACAATGTTAATGAGATGGTCACATACCTCGCAAGGTATGGATTGACCTCATGGACTCAGTAAGATCTAGCATGTCAATTTTTTTCGAATTGATACAAATTATTATTGATCAAGAACTTACTGAATTTTTTGAAAAATCTTGTTTTGGCCACTTCATGTCATTGTCAACTCTATGGAAGATTTAATGAAAAAATTGTCCATTCTCTTATTCTTCATCAAGTTACGGAGGACAAGAAAGAAGCATGAGATGTGGTTCATAGTGGAGAGAATGATCTGTTCTTTTGGATTGAGGGAGTTTGCACTGATCACAGGTTTGAATTGCGGAGCTTTTCCCAGTTAAAAATGAGAAAGATTATTTTTTCAAAAGGCGTGAGTTTTTGGAATAACTATGAAATCTTACAGGAAATATAGGGTTGACCACTGGTGTGCTACTTAAATTGGTTCAAGTAGAATGTACATTGACCGATTTAGAGAAGCATAAGGTTATAATGGTTGTGTTTCCCCATACCGTCTTGTTAGCTCGCGATGTTGCGAAAAAACGTTGATAAGAAGTGGATCGCCATGGTGCATAATATTAAATTCTTTGAGAAATTTTCATGGGGCAAGGAATGCTTCAACCTAACCTTTGAATATTTGATGAAGCCGGACATTTACAAAATGTACCGATTATCTTATCAACAAAAGCAACCACCACAATATTTTCTTTATGGATACCCCTGGGCCTTCGTCGTAAGTATTTCATAATGAATCAGTATGTTGATTATATTATTATAGTTTAGTGATGGATACCTTAATGCTTATTTTACTTATTTATTTACTATAGACATGTGCATACGAAGCTATGTCAGTTGCTGGAAAAACTGTTTTCCTATCTAAAAACGTCCTTTGTCGATTTCAAAGATTTTGAGATGGCGAATGGAGGAGAAGCTCAAACATGTTGATCCTTTCAGAAATGTAACTGAGTTTGCAATAATGATACGAACATATTAATGTATTAGAACTTGGGTTGGTGATTTTCTAATCTAATTTAATCTGTTGTGTTTTTGCTTACTTGAGGTGGTGAGACTTTTTTTATACCCCGATGATGCGGAGAAGAGTAAGAAGTACATTAATTTTTTTGTAGATTATGAATATGAAGCACCGAATCCAAATATTGATGTCTTAAAGAGGGATATTGATGATACACGTCAATTTTGCGTGAAAATAAAACATGTATCTGGTTCTGGGCACGAAGACCAAGTTGAAGATCAAGATCTTGGAGGAAGTCTAAAGAGGCGTGCGACCATTGTGGCCGTGGGCCAAGTGTCATTGCAAATAGATTGACATCAGTTGAGGATGAACTAGTTACCATTCGCAAGCTGATGGAGACAAAACCAAGAAGGTGTTCTAAGTCTTCTTTAGTTAGGTACATTAGCAAGAGGATCCGAAAGACGTTGCAATTTGTCAATACTAAGAAGATCAAAGGTAATGTCAACTTATGTGATATTCAAGTTAGTTAGTAGAAAATGTTATGATTTATTGTCAATTTCTATGTTATTCACTTCTGTTAATTTTGAACCAGTAAATTCTCTTGATGGTTCTCTTTTGAGTCATCTCGACCATGTTGATGATGTCGATGATGGTCCTTCTAGTCCTTTTCCTGATCAAGTTGTTGATGCTAGTTGCAAGACTCTTTCTTTGACTGATCTTGTTCATGTCCACAATGATGATTACCCTTCTAGTCCTTTGTCTGATCAAGTTGATGATGCTAGTTGTAATACTCTTCCTTCAAGTCCTTTTTCTGTTCAAGTTGATGATGCTAGTTGCAAGATCTTCCTGGTGAGGTTGCTGATTCTGCTATTGATAGTGAAGATCGATCACCCAATGAAAGAATTATTGATGTCTTAGCACATATACATGGCGAGGATGACATTGAATAGTTTGGAGATGCTGCGCAAAATGGCTATGAGACTGCCAATGAAAAAGTTGTTTGAACAATTACTTAAGTTTCTTTTGGAACAATTATTTAAGTCACTTTTGGAACAATTATTTAAGTTACTTTTTGGAACAACTATTTAAGTTAAGTTACTTTTTGGAATATTTATTTAAGGTTTTATATAGCTGCAAATTACTCACCATTAACAATTCATTAATGACAAATATTGATTTTTTATTTTATACTTACCACTTCGCAATTTTCACTGTCACAATTCACCAGTTATTATAACAAATATTTTGTGTAGTGCGTATAGTGGTGAAATAAATTTGCCTAATGAAATTGTTATTATAACAGATATTTTGTCCACTGAGCCTAGTGTTAAATTTGCCAAACAATTTGTCTAAGGAACCTGTTATTATGATAGATATTTTATCTACTAAGTCTAGTGGTGAAATAAATTTGCCTAAGAAACCTGTTATTATAACGGGTTTTTTGTATACTGAGTCTACTGTTAAATTTTCCTAACAATTAGCATAAGGAATTTGTTATTATAATAGATATTTTGTCTGCTAAGTCTAGTGGTGAAATAAATTTGCCTAATGAACCTATTATAAGGAATGTTTTGTCTACTGAGTCTAGTATTAAAATTTTCTAATAATTTGCCTAAGGAACCAGTTAATATAACAAATGTTTTTTCTACTGAGTCTAATGTTAAAATTTTCAAACAATTTGCCTAGGAAACTTGTTAATATAACAGATGTTTTGTCTACTGAGTCTAATGTTAAAATTTTCAAATAATTTGCCTAAAAACTTGTTAATATAACAAATGCTTTGTCTATTGAGTCTAGTGTTAAATTTTCCTAACAATTTGCCCAATGAACATGTTATTATAACAAATGTTTTGTCTACTCAGTCTAGTGGTGAAATAAATTTGCCTAATAATTTTTATAATGAAGCAGTAATTATGAAGACTGATTTAGATAGTGATTCTAGTGTTAAATTTGCCTAACAAATTTTCTAATATAGTAGTTATTATAATGAATGACGTGTCTAGTGACTATACCGGTGAAATACATTTACCTAATAATTTTTATAATGAAGCAATTATTATAACGAATGTTTTAGCTAGTGAGTCTAGTGTTAAATTTTCCTAATGTAGCATTTATTATAACGAATGTCGTGTCTAATGAGTCTAGTGGTGAAATACATTTGCCTATTTCAAACATATGCAGACATAAGAACTGTCAACAACAACAAAACAAAATATAAACTTAAATATTCAGATATTAGACAAACATAAACTTAAATATTCATATTTAACAAAAGAGGCCCATATTACCATTCAAATACATAAAAATTTAAACAAGATGAGAGGAATTAGGGGGGGGGGGGGAGGATCAAATCATTCATTTCAATATCCGCCAAAAGGCATAGAGCCCTTAGCATGCGAGCAATATGTCTGATGTTCATCTCCTGACACTGAGCATCCTCGTTGATACGTTGTACTAGGCGATTCAGATCAGCTCTTATGTTGAGACGGTCAGGACAAACGTTTCAGTTGTTTCTCATGACGGCATTTTGGATCAAGCGAAGAGGAAGATAAATATCGTAAGTGAGAAAAGTAAGAGGTGTGTGTGTGTGTTGAATTTATTGGAGTGAAAAGTGTTGTTTCGTGCTTTAGGTGTTGGTTCGTGCTTTAGTCCACAATTACGTCGATTGGTGCAATGATTAATTAAATCACAATATTTTACGAAGTGATTTGACAAGGGGAAGACGAACAATTGGATTCTATTAATAATTTTTTCTTTAGTTTCATACGATAATAATATAATATAATTATTAATGTAATGTTTAAGTTAAATGTCACTTAAATTAAATAAAAAGGTGACTAAAAATATGTTAAAAGGCATGAAATTGGGGACTTGATATATTAATTATTAGAAATAATGTGTAATTACACATTAACTACGACATAAGTTACACTTCAAACATTGGATAACTCTTTATGAACTTGTAATGTTTATATTAATATCTGATTTTTTTTTTGTAATATTTCAACAATATTGATTTGTTTTTATAATATTTCAACAATAATGATGTTTTAGCTCATGTAAAAATAAAATACCATGAGATTGTTATTTTGATAATCATGTTTTGAATTTAAAAAGATAATATGTGTATTAATTTGGAATTTTGTGTTTGTGATCTTGACTATTCCAATAGACTTTCGTTTTGATACAATAAATTCACCTGCACGCCTACTCTAAATATTCATTGCATATATTAATATGAGTACGCGCCTTTTCAGGTCACAAAGCACCTAATTAAGTAATTTATTTCAACTATTATCAATATCCACATCTTGATAAGCTTAAAAAGTAAATACCAAAATGTATTTCTGTAGACTAAACTTAACTTTAAACACCAACATAACTAAAGGTGCCTTGTTCGGGTTAAATCATTAAAGCAATAGTCTTAATGGTGTAGTAGAATTCAAATATAGTCTATTAGAATACATAATTCTGAAACCTCTCATAATAAGGTGTTGCTTCACGTAAATGTGTCTTGTTCAGGTCAAATCATTAAAGCAATAGTCCTTATGGTGTAGTAGAATCCAAATACAGTCTATTAAGATACATAATTCTGAAATATCTCATAATAATGTGATGCTTCACGTAAAGGCGACGTGTTCAGGTTAAATCAATAAAGCAATAGTCCTTATGGTGTAGTTGTAAAGATCCGTCTGGTCGTTTAGCACGTTAAACTACGAAAAAGAATTATGACATTAAGAATACGAGACTTTATGAAATTATAGGAAATTAAAGGAAACGGGAGTTAAGATTAAAAAAAGTGGGATTAAGATTTAATTACTTGGGGGATTGATTCAGTTTAAGTAGACAATGAGGGACTAAAATGTAGTATTTTAGGGACCTAAGTGTAACAAGGAAAATTCAGATTTTATTTTAATTAACCTGAACTCTTTCTTTCTTTTTAATGGAAATAAGAAAAACAAACTACTAGGTAGAAAAGAGGGAGACGTGCGCAGCCAGCAGGAGGAGAAGGAAGGAGAGGAAAAGGAAAGGGGTAGAGGGACGAGCAGCGAGAGAGAGAGAGAGAAAGGGGAGTACGAGCGCAACACGCATGAGAGGGAAGGAGATGAGAAAGAAAGAAGAGAAAGAAACCCTAGTAACTAGAAGACAAAGAGGAAGCGCTCAATTAAGTTCAGGTTAAATTATATGTTATATGGTTGAATTAATCTATTCATGATCCTTATACTAATGCGTTATTGAATGAAATCAAATTTTCAAAGAGGTCATTACACGAAAATTCCACAATCCACTTGAATAGAGAAACTTGAGGGATGTAACATGGCATAATGATTACAACAGTATATTAAACGTGGAAACTGTATAAATACGTAAAGAATATAAAAGTATGGGCTGAATGAAAGTTGTATATTACTCTGTTCCCATCAGTTTAAGATCTTACGGAGATAAATCCGACTTATGGTTTAAAAGTTATGACTACTTAAAGTTTCTGCCTCGTTTTACCGAAACCCAGGCGACACAGCATATAAAACGTGAAAACTGTACAAATCCGTAAATAATATGAAAATATCGGCTCTATGAAAGTTGTATATTACTCTGTTTCCGTCAGTTTGAGACCATACGGAGAAAAATCCGACTTATGGTTTGGGAGTTATGACTGTTTAAAGTTTTTGCCTTGTTTTACAAAAATTCTGGCGACACAGATTTCATAGGGTTGTTTCTTTAGTAAATTTTCACCATCTACACTAAGTATTGTCAGGTGGGATTAGGCATAATAAGATATCCTAGTGTTGCCTTCGATGTGGTACAATAAACACCTTATTTGGTGTTACGAATTTAATGTTATATCCTTCACAAGCGGAAGATACGAGAAAGTTAAAAGAAAGAAATATTATTTATTTGTCCTGAAGTTATGCTAATATTTTATAGGGGTATGAGTTTAGTCATACAATGAAAATGGTAAAGATCTTGTTAATATAAATATAGCAATATGAGTGTCCTTAGATTCGTATAATAATGTAGTTCACATATTTTCTAGATTTTTATCGTTCAGAGGCTCTACGCAAGGGGAAGACATTGATTTGATTGTTCGTGACATCCGCTCGGCATTGAGGTAGGTTATGATTTACTTTAGTTAGAATCTGATTAGAGAAACGTATGTAGTTGTAGGAAGTAACGGGGATAGCATGATAGGCCTTCAGTCATGAAGTGGAGATAAATTACCTTTACGTTGGTTCCGTCAGCTGTTATGTGGGCTTGTCGCCATATGTGTTATTTTATGTGATTATCACCTGATTTGACTTGTACTTGTTGATTGTATATTGGTGACAGGTGTTGAGACTTGATATCATGCCTGACATATTTCCCATATTATTTTGTGATGATGGTGAGGTGAGAGAATGAGAGTGATTGATCGTCTCCGAGGTTTCTGTCGGAGAATGAGCGTGATTTATAGCCTCCGAGGTTTCTGTCGGAGAGCGAGAGTGATAGCCTCCAAGATTTCTGTCGGAGAGCGGGAGTGATAGCCTCCGATGTTTCTGCCAGAGAGTGTGATTGATAGCATCCGAGGTTTCTGTCGGAGATTGAGCGGGAGTGATAGTTCTGCCGGAGAGCGGGAGTGATAGCCTCCGAAATTTCTGCCGGAGAGCGGGAGTGATATCCTTCGAGGTTCCTGCCGGAGAGCGGGAGTGATAGCCTCCGAGGTTTCTGCCGAAGAGCGGGAGTGATAGCCTCCGAGGTTTCTGTCGGAGAGCGGGAGTGATAGCCTCCGAGGTTTCTGTCGGAGAGCGGGAGTGATAGCCTCCGAGGTTTCTGCCGGAGAGCGGGAGTGAGAGATGTGACATTGCATTGCATTGCATTCATCCACTCATATTTTGACTGATCATTTGGTGAGTTATATCTGTCTTAGTTGATTTCATGATTTCTTTACACTTTGCGTGTATATGATACGTGACCATGCCTGATTGCTCTATGTGGTACTTTTTGGTTTCAACTTCTTCATGCGTTATCTAATCACTGTCGGCCTATGATGCTTATCGGTACTAGTGTTGTACGGATACTAATCTTGCTGCACTTTTGCTGAGTGCAGAGTACGATCCAGGTTCCAGTTCTACGCCCTGTGGCTGATTCGCGAGGTGGACATCTTCTAGTCATTCAGGGTTAGCTACTTGATCGTCCGTAGCCCCTGAAAGTCTTCTTAGTTAATTCCATTTTTCTTTGGTTATTGACAGAAAGTATGTAGCCTTCGGACATTCTTTCAGACTTCTATTTTTCAGACTTGTTAGTGCTCTTGTACTATTTTGACCAGATTTTGGGAAATTAAGTGTTTAAGACTCATAATTTCTTTTTCTTATTTATTTTTCCGCTGATTTACCTTGTTAATGAGAACGTGGTTCGCCTACTCGGGGGAATAGGGTATGTGCCATCACGACTCGTGATTTGGGTCGTGACAAAGTTGGTATCAGAGCTCCTAGGTTAATCGGTTTAATTAGTACAAGAGCAATGTCTAGTAGAGTCTTGCGGATTGGTACGTAGACGTCCGTACCCATCCTCGAGAGGCTATAGGACATTTAGGAAACACTCCCCTTCTTTTCTCCTTTCGTGCTAGTTCAATCCGATTGGTATCTGGTTCATTCTCTTCGTGTGAGATCGTTCAGATTGGTATCTAAAACTCATTTTTATGTTCTCTCACAGATGGTAGAACTTTGGTGTTGTCAATTGCTATGTGAATTTGATTTGCAGCGATGCTAGATTGATTAGGCTATTTGATAGACCCTCCTCCACTAGGTTTGGAACAATATTGTTGTGTTACAAGTGTGCTACTACTTGTTCCTACTCGTTCCAAGTTGGTAGGATATGGACAATGGGAAAATATTTCTAGTAGGTGTGGGCTCATGGTGTTGTAGTTTTTGTCGAAAGGTGTGAAAAGGTTTGTTAGGTGCTTGAATACAAGATTAGGGAGACATAGGGAGGGAATTCTAGTATTTGAGGGAATTGAAAGGGGTTGTAAGAGTAGCTTGTCATTGAGAGCCCCACTGATGTCGAAATGAAATTGAACTGGTGCTAATGGTTGTTTGGTAGGGGAAATTGGGGAAACTAGACATTGTTGTTGTGTGGGTAAGGTTCGTGGTTGCGACGATGGCTTGATCCTGATGTTTGGCCTTGGTGATGACAGTGGCGTGGAGGTTGGTTGTTAAAGCGGCACATGGTGGCTATTGTTTTCAAAGGAGGATAGCTTAGGAGTTTGTATATGTGGGTGAGAATGATTTATATGTGTACCATCTGTAAGAGCACACGGAGTGAAATCTTTACATCGTAGTGAAAGATGTTGATGTGTTTTTCTTTTTGCTATTTATGTTACGTGGGCCTTCCCTTGCTATGGAGGGTGATTAGAATAAAAAGTTATTGTCAGAGATATTTGAACCCAAATCACTAACTAGATCGTGGGAAGAGCTTATCCCAGTTTGGATTGTTAGAATTGTCAAGTGAGCTTTTTAACGAAGTAGTGGTCATGTGTACTGTACGTTAATAGTTTTCTTCAAATAATTGGCTTTTCGTTCCAGGCTATTTTCGTAGGGCATGGTCTTAATTTTAGGTGGAGTCGTTGATTGAGAAGGAAAATTGTCTGATATTTTGTGTATGAATAGGATGGATTGTGTGGGGGGGAGGGGGGTAGGATTTAGTTTATTTTATCCACATTTGAAGTTGTTGAAGATGACGTCGAAAACTTGGAGACCAAATTTTAAACAGAATTTTGTTGACTTTCATATTTGGATGTGACATTCAAAAATAGAGTTTCACATTTGGATTCGACATTCAAAAATAGATTTTCACCTTTGGACATGCCATTCAAAATAATCCCTATTCCATTTGCATCAAGATTGGTTGTATTCTGGGGTTTCAAAGGGCTTCTTATCTTGGAAAAATCGGATTCATAATTGTTTCGGTTTCTAATTGTTGTTGGGAATGTGTAGTAGCAGTATATCGGTATGGAGGAATTTTGCTAATTGTGCAAGGTTTACATAATCTAGCATATCGCTCTTTAGTGGTATTCATGATATGTGTAGCTATTTTTATGACAGACCCTATTTGGCTACCTATTTGGTGTAGGATAGCAAGGTTGTAGTATTCTATCGACAGTTCAGGTACCTCTTTTCCTCCACCCCTACCTTGTCGCTCGAGGACAAGCGATTGCTTGATTGATATCTAATGTAACAACCCGCCTGGTCGTTTAGCACTTTAAACTACGAAAAAGAATTATGACATTGAGAATACGAGGCTTTATGAAATTCTCGAAAATTAAAGGAAACGGGAGTTAAGATTAAAAGAAGTGGGATTAAGATTTAATTACTTGGGGGATTGATTTAATTTAAGTAGACAATGAGGGACTAAAATGTAGTATTTTAGAGACCTAACTGTAACAATGGAAATTCAGATTTTATTTTAATTAACCTAAACTCTTTCTTTCTTTTTAATGGAATAAGAAAAAAAACCTACTAGGTAGAAGAGAGGGAGACGTGCGCAGCCAGCAGGGAGGAGAAGGAAGGAGAGGAAAAATAAATGGGGAGAGGGACGAGCAGCGAGAGAGGGAGAAAGTGGAGTACGAGCGCAGCACGCAGGAGAGGGAAGGAGAGGAGAAAGAAAGAAGAGAAAGAGGACCTAGTAACTAGAAGACAAGGGGGAAGCGCTCAATTAAGTTCAGGTTAGATTCTATGTTATATGGTTGAATTAATCTATTCATGATCCTTATACTAATGCGTTATTGAATAAATCAAATTTTCAAAGAGGTCATTACACGGAAATTCCACAATCCACTTGAATAGAGAAACTTGAGGGATGTAACATGACATAATGATTACAGCAGTATATTAAACGTGGAAACCGTATAAATCCGTAAAGAATATAAAAGTATGGGCTGAATGAAAGTTGTATATTATTCTGTTCCCGTCAGTTTAACATCTTACGGAGATAAATCCGACTTATGGTTTGAAAGTTATAACTTCTTAATGTTTCTGCCTCGTTTTACCGAAACCCAGGCGACACAGAATATAAAATGTGAAAACTGTACAAATCCGTAGAGAATATTAAAAAGTGGTCTGAATGAAAGTTGTATATTACTCTGTTCCCGTTAGTTGGAGACCTTATGAAGAAATATCTGACATATGGTTTGGGAGTTATGACTGTTTAAAGTTTCTGCCTTGTTTTACAAAAATTATGGCGACACAGATTTCATAGGGTTGTTTCTTTCGTAAATTTTCACCATCTACACTAAGTATTGTTAGGTGGGATTAGGTATAATAATAGATCCTAGTGTTGCCTTCGATGTGGTATAATAAACACCTTATTTGGAGTTACGAATTTAATGTTATATCATTCACAAGCGGGAGATACGAGAAAGTTAAAAGAAAGGAATATTATTTGTTTGTCCTGAAGTTATGCTAATATTTTTATAGGGGTATGAGTTTAGTCATACAATGGAAATGGTAAAGATCTTGTTAATATAAATATAGAAATATGGGTGTCCTTAGATTCGTATTATAATGTAGTTCACATATTTTCTAGATTTTAATCGTTCAGAGGCTCTACGTAAGAGGAAGACATTGATTTGATTGTTCGTGACACCCGCTTGGCATTGAGGTAGGTTATGATTTACTTTAGTTAGAATCTGATTAGAGAATCTTATGTAGTTGTAGGAAGTGACGGGGATAGCATGATAGGCCTTCGGACATGAAGTGGAGATAAATTACATTTACGTTGGTTCCGTCAGCTGTTATGTGGGCTTGTCGCCATATGTGTTATTTTATGTGATTATCACCTGATTTGACTTGTACTTGTTGATTGTATATTGGTGACACGTGTTGAGACTTGATTTCCCGGGAAAATGAAATTATTTTCGTAAGGCAAGAAAGTCGCCTAAGGACCTCTCTTTCCTTATAGTCTGTCGAGTTGCTTCGCTCATTTCCCTGCGGTCAAGTTGCTTCGCTCCTTTCCTTCCTTAAAATCATGCCTGACATACTTTCCATATTATTTTGTGATGATGGTGAGGTGAGAGACTGAGAGTGATTGATCGTCTCCGAGGTTTTTGCCGGAGATTGAGCGTGATTGATAGCCTCCGAGGTTTCTGCCGGAGAGCGGGAGTAATAGCCACCGAGGTTTCTGCCGGAGAGCGGGAGTGATAGCCTTCGAGGTTTCTTCCGGAGAGCGTGATTGATAGCTTCCGAGGTTTCTGTCGGAGAGAGGGAGTGATAGCTCTGCCGGAGAGAGGGAGTGATAGCCTTCGAGGTTTCTGCCACAGAGCGGGAGTGATAGCCTCTGAGGTTTCTGTCGGAGAGCGGGAGTTATAGCCTCCGAGGTTTCTGCCGGAGAGCGGGAGTGATAGCCTCCGAGGTTTCTGTCGGAGAGCGGGAATGATAGCCTCCGAGGTTTCTGCCGGAGAGCGGGAGTGAGAGAGGTGACATTGCATTGCATTCATCCACTCATATTTTGACTGATCATTTGGTGAATTATATCTGTCTTGGTTGATTTCATGATTTCTTTACACTTTGCTTGTATATGATACATGACCATGCCTGATTGCTCTATGTGCTACTTATTGGTTTCAATTTCTTCATGCGTTATCTAATCACTGTCGGCCTATGATGCTTACCGGTACTAGTGTTGTACTGATACTACTCTTGTTGCACTTTGGCTGAGTTCAGAGTACGATCCAGGTTCCAGTTTTACGCCCCGTGGATGATTCGCGAGGTGGACATCTTCTAGTCATTCAGGGTGAGCTACTTGGTCGTCCGTGACCCCTGAAGGGCTTCTTAGTTAATTCCATTTTTCTTTGGTTATTGACAGACAATATGTAACCTTTGGGCATTCTTTCAGACTTCTATTTTTCAGACTTGTTAGTGCTCTTGTACCCTTTTGATCAGATTTTGGGAAATTAAGTGTGTAAGACTCATAATTTCTTTTCCTTATTTATTTTTCTGCTGATTTACCTTGTTAATGAGTACGTGGTTCACCTACTCGGGGGAATAGGGTAGGTGTTATCACGACTCGTGATTTGGGTCGTGACAGTAGTAGAATCCAAATAAAGTATATTAGAATACATACTTCTGAAACCTCTCATAATAAGGTGTTGCTTCATGTAAAGGTGCATTTTCACCTTTCAAGATGCCCTTTCGGTTTTATAACTATCCTATTTCACAAATTGTAGTGACGTTCACAATTACCCTTCTTCACGTATTTTATTAACCAAAAGATCAGACGATAAATTCGATATAGATCAAGGGAACGACTTATCAAATGATGTATCAAATAGACTGCCAAATGAACTACTAAATGACATAGCTCCAGCACCCCCCGGACTATTTAAACGAATGATAAGCCGCTTGTTATGAGATTTTTTATGTCTAGAAACTGACATAGAGGACATAAATGATGAGATCAACCATTGCAACACTAGAGATTAAGGTTATGAATGACAGTTGGAAGAACTCAACAAGATCGTCGGAAGAATAGAGAGGATACTCACTATACTTCTTGAAAAAAGAGGACATGCTCTTGAAAAATTAACAGCCCTCCGAATTCTCTCCCACCTAATGCAGATTTCAACAGCTCTACCAATTTTTTCCCTCATGTCTAATTAGTTTTCTAGTAGATAGCATAATTACTATTCTCCCCTGGATGTAATCATTCACAATTTATTAATGCTAATGATAATATTGTCTATTACTATTTCGTATTACTTCTAATTTTTTAGTGTAAAATTATTTTGCATGGACTAGTGATCAATTTGCATATCGTCTAGTTTAAAATCTTAATATTGAATATTTGCAGTTATAATAAACGTAAAGTGGTGCAGTGATAAGTTTGTCAATCGGTCCAGTTTGAAATCCAAATATTAAATAAAAGCAGTTCTAATATACGTAAAGACTGTCTAGGGATCAGCTTTTCTATCATCGATTCTAAATATGTAACATGTAACATAACATGAACACTAAATAATTCGGTTAATTCAATATCTTGCAATATAATAGAAGTTCCAAGTTCATAACACAACACAGTAAATTCAAGAAGTTCAAATTAAAAAATTTAGAACACAACATAAAAGATTATTACAATAACTTGATGAAAAATAAATCAGTCTCTATTGTGTGACAAAGCTTTTGGGTAGGTGGTCTTCTTGTGGCCATATTGTTTGAACATTGAGCATTTATATCTTCTCTTCCTGGCTATAGATGTTGTTGACACCCAATTTTGACTCTCTCTCCCATTAATAATCAATAAATTAAACTAATTTTAAAACACTGCAAAATAATTTTAATAGTAACAATACACGCATATATAAACATAAACATACATAAATAAGAAATTTAATAATAGCATCACACTTATATAAAACATTAAACAATCTTTAAATATAAGGTCCGCATTTATTAATACTCAAAGCAATTTCATAAATATTAAATAATTTAAACCCCCACTTATTTCTCATTAATTAAAACTAATACAAAATTTAAAACTCTACCCAACCCAAAATTTAAATCCCAGCCCAACAACTCCCTTAGCCCAGAACCCGTTAGCCCAAACACCCCCACATGCCTTAATTCGTCCAAAACATCCCCTAACTTAAACCTAAAGAAGACACAACACTACTACAGAAAAGCACTTGCATAACGCTTTTTTTAGCGCTTGCATAACACTTTTAAGTGCTATTTAAGCTACCGATATGGTAGCTTAGATAGCGCTTAAAAAAGCGTTATGCAAGCAGGCTACTACAATAGCGTTTTGCTTGCATAGCGCTTAAAAATCGCTATGGTAGTATAATTCCGATAAACATTATATTTTAAAAATATTGCTTGCATAGCGCTTAAAAAGCGCTATCCAATCTGTTTTTTTTTTTTTGGTAATATCCCTGTTTTTTCACGTAATAAATAAAATATCAAAAAGATAACAAAAATAATACCCATTCAAAATATAATATAATCATTCGCATAAAACATAATAATATATTTAAAAATAGTATCTCAATCATTAGTAGCTTACAATCATTAACTAATAACAATACGACATAGGCAACAATTACATCAAAATACTAACTAATAGTTTCTCCTTCCATTTTTTCTTTGAGGAAACGATTGTACAAGCAGTCTGCCCAATTAATTCGAAAATTCTTCATTTTGCTTGGAGGATAAACTTTGAGTGGTGAACTATGAACAAACTGCAAAACATAGATGTTGCAAAAACATAGTTAGAATAGAAACGTCCAATAAATAAACATATATACTTACACAAATAACCTCATACAAATATGGTTTGGTATGAACAATGACCTAAATCATAACCTCATATAAGACTTTGTATGTTAGACGAGTACCCCTCTGGAACCTTCACTGAGTGGAGTGTCTCGAGTAACAATTTCTTCTCTTGCTTAGACAAAGTGTGAGCGGCAGGAGGTAAGTAAGGTGCTTTCCCATCCTTTAATACAGGTGCAAATTCTTTTCTGATGCCCATATCAACCATGTCCATTCGTGCATTTAATCCATCTTTAGATTTTAATGTGTCACCTAACAAAGTATTTATGACACTAGCACCAACATTTTTTTCATTGTGCATGAGATCAATAAAATGCCTAACAAACAAATCTTTTCAATAAACTAATTGAAAAAAGATTGATTTTTTTTTAAACCTCTAGTGGGAATAGACTTTGCAAAGTATTTACCAAATTGTGTCTTAATATTTTCCACATGTTTTAGTACATCAACACCTGACAATGTAGGAGGTGGAGACCGATCTTCAACTTCACCATTGAATGAATCAGACATCAATCTGTAACGATGATTTGGATCTAAAAACCGTCCATGCCCCATGTAAACAGACTTCTTACAGTGATTCAATCGAAGATGATCGGTGTCATTGGTACACCATGGACACGCACACTTCCCCTTCACACTATATCCAGAAAGGTTGCCATAAGCTGGGAAATCATTGATTGTTCCAAACAACATAGCCTTCAATCTGAAACTAGCATTTCTGCTTCCATCATAGACATCAACACCCTTTTCCCACAACAATTTTAAGTCCTCGATTAAAGGACCCAAATATACATCAATATCGTTACCAGATTGGCGAGGTCCTGATATCAAAATAGACAACATCATATACTTGCGCTTCATGCATAACCAAGGGGCGAGGTTATAGATCATCAAAACTACGGGCCATGTATTATGGAAAGTACTCTGGAGACCATGAGGGTTCATTCCATCTGTTGAATGTACTTAGCGTAAGTTCCTTGATTCCTTGCCAAATTTTGGATATTTGTTATCAAATGTCTTCCATTGAGGCGAATCAGCTGGGTGTCTTAACATTTCATCATTAATTCTTTCATCATGATGCCATGTCAAGCATTTAGCATCTTCTGCGCTACTATACAACCTCCTAAATCTAGGAATTATAGGAAAGTACCACATAACTTTGGCTGGGAATTTGTTTTTTCTTATACAGCTTCATACCACATTTGGGACATTCATTCAATTTTGTGTACTCTCCCCTAAATAAAATGTAATCATCCGGACAAACATGGATCTTCTAATGTGTTAACCCGATAGAGTTGAGCAATTGTTTAGCATCATAGGTTTTACGAGGGAGCACATTCTCATCTGGCAATAGATTACTTACAACTTTTAATAGCTCTGTGAAGAACACATCAGAAACTTGGTGACTAGCTTTTAAGTTGTACAAAATCAACACAGCTGACAATTTTGAAGCCTTAGTACAACCCGACCACAATGGTAACCCAGCATCTCCCCTTAAGTCATCACACATATCAGGATGATCCCGCAACTTTTCATTGACAACACTTCGAGAATTCTTCACATGACTGGATTTATCATTACCATCTCCCATATTACTTGTGTTCATTATAATTGTAAACTCAAATTGGGAGCCGGATTGACTAAATGAACTACCTTTGTATTTGCTCTCACCGTGATATGTCCAAACCTTATATGTTATGTCAAAACCGTGACACATTAAATGCTCATGCAACTTCATTTGACCACTAACCTCCTTTACATTCAGACATTTTCGACGCGGACATTTAATGTACAATGGATTTTTAGCATTCTTGGTTGCATGAGCACAAAACTCCTCTACCCATTTCTTATACTCTTCAGATAATCGATCCGCATTTACCCAGTCTCGATTCATCAAGAACAATACTACAAAAATCAGATAAAAAGACAATAAATTTAAAGCATATTTGAAGTCTTCAAGGCTCGACTTCCCCTCACATAGTACATATATAAGAATCTTAAACACATATGAAGTCTTGAAGGCACGACTTCCCCTCACGTAAAGCATAATAAAGATAAATTAACTTCGAATGTACAATAATACATTCCGAATGCAATCCAAGCAATTTGTCTTTCAAATTTTTGAAAATCTACAAAAAAATTGAGAAGATCCCATTCATTAATAATTAATAAAATAAGATACAAAATTCATAAATCATCAAATATTCAATCATAATCTGAAAATTGAGGCTAAATGGATTTCGTTCTTCACAATTATTAATATACACTTCAATCATAAACTCAAAATTGAGGCTAAATATAATAATTGAAAAGTATTGTTTCTCAAACATTATACACTTCAAACCCTTGAAAAACATACTTTGACGCTCAAACTTCCTTCAATTCACTAACTCAACTCTTGCAAACTAAATTGGTATTACACTTGGGGTTAATAATGCACAAAGTAGGAGAATACCAAAACGGCAAGAAGAATTATGCTTAGATGGAATTGGTATTGGCGGCAATTTCGTTTTTGGTGGAGAAGTTTAATTTAGGGCTTCGACGATATGAAATGAATTGGGATCGATTACTGCGTTTTTGTATTTCTTTAAATCTTGCATAGCGCTTCACTTAAATAGCGCTTCCAAAAGCGCTATCTAAGTGAGAATATTAATATTTTTATATGGATAAAATAATTACGTAACACAAATTAAAAAAGCGCTATGCAAGGAGTAACTTGCATAGCGCTTCGATTAAAATTTACGCAAAGCGTTATGACTGTATTTTTTTTTAGATTGTTTTTTTTTAATTTGAAATTTTGAAAAAGCGCTATGCAAGTTGTTACTTAGATAGCGCTTTTTAAAAGCGTTATCTAAGCAGCATTACGCAAGCTGAAATCTGTAGTAGTGCAACATAAAAGAAAAACCTAAAAGCCTTCATCTTCCAAACAATACACCGCCGCACCCCTTAAGCCTCCACGAGATTCTCGCCGGATTTTCCGATTGGAAAATCCGGTGCAATCATAATTCCCCCATCAAAGCCAGTACCGAGAATCACTCCAAAATACAGCTTTCCATAACCAAATCGACCTCAAATCATCCCAAAATTATAACTTGCATTAACCGAATCTTATACCAAAAGCTTACTTAAAATGAACACCTAAAATCACACCAAATCAGTACTAAAAATCGTGTTAATATCATTCCAAACTTACCATAAATCAAAACCTAAATCGTAGCTATATAAATAAATTGATCCTTACACGCAAAGGCATCGGCGAAGCAGTCCAGAGCCCCTTTTTTTTACCGTCAAATGCACATTCGAACAACAGTCAAGCAAGTCTAGGAATAAATCCTCTAAAAGAAAAAAAGACAAAGCATCAGTTCCCTTCGATTGCATAGCAACCCAAACTCCGAGTGGATCGACGACTTGATACGCTGCCTCGGTTCGATGCCCGGAGAAGGTAAAATCAATCCTCTTTAAAACCTAGTTTGTTTTCCGTATCTGTTGCATTCTCATAAATTTTCTGTGTGTCGAAATGATTTATTAATGCTCCCTTGATAATACATGACCTTTCTCCTTGAGCATTATGTATCGTGCCTGCTTTATTATTTGGCCTAGATGGAATCTGTCATTTATGTGAATTAACTTGAGCCCCCCTGCTGAACTTACTTTCTAATTCTTGTATGAGTCTTGGGATCATGAAGCACGTTATCTAATGTGTTGCTACTTGCGAAAGTTAAACTTGCATATATGTTTGATTTTAAGTTTACTGTAAAAATGAAGCTTAAGTCTGTTAATGTTGTGCCCTGGTGCTATCGGACGAGTCATGTTATGATCATCTCTCCTGTTAGTATCTGATCTTTTCTATATGACTTGTGGTGTAAGTGGTGGGATATACCTCTGTCTGCCTTCAGATATAGCAAACTTATTAAAATATCGTGAGTAGGCCATCTTTCATGCGAGTATAGTATATATAGGGATTGTATATTTAGTATATGCATTAGAGATACTTGTATACTGGGGGATGCGAATATACGTTTTGACTGTTATTTGGGCCTGCCGGATTTTCTTGTCTGTTTATTGCTCGTACGCCCACTGCCAGGGGTTGATAATGTTCTCATTTCTACCTAGAATGATCCTTTACTTAGAATCCATGGGCCCGCTGAATCTTTAGTTTGCCTACTGCTTACACTCACAGTCCATTGCATGGGCCGATGTCTTTCTGCCTGAGACTACCAATCACTTAGAATAATATAACTGAACTGCAATTAAACCGTGGTCATGCGTGTGCATTTAGCTTTTCAATTATTTACATTGTATATTATTTGGGGTTGATACTAATCCTTATCTTTTCTTATTTTTTACATGAAACGCATCGCAGCAAAAATGAAGAGTCTCATGGCGAGACTCATCATGAGCTACTTTAAATGAAGACCCACATCTATGTTCATCGCCGCATCTTGCATTAGAAATCCCAAATCACAGGCGGAATGACACCGACATGCCTTCGAGTCCTCTTTTTGATTTCCTACCCCGCCCCATTCATTTGTTGTAATTATTTGTCTAACGCTACTCTAATTAGTAGGACACTAAAAATAGTTAAACCTTGAATCAATAACTTAGAAAGTAATTGGGTATTAGAAATTTGGCATTTCCCTAGTTATTTATCTTAGGTTTGTCTTGCATGTTTAATAGTTTGCCTAACAATTCGATTTGCATATCTAATCATGAAGTTAAGGCATAACAAATTGATTTTTCCTCAATTGCAGAACTAAGTATTTTTATGCATCATGTCATGCTTATGTTAATCAAGATCAAGTTAGTAAGTAAATACATGCATTTAGTTAATAAATCAACTTTGCATCATTTTTTCATAAATAATACAAATGCATACATTTAAACTTTACATGTATTTTTATAGCATTAGTCTCATAAATCTTTTATCAAAATGCATATTTTTATAAAACACTTGTAACATCTTTTAGACATGCATTGCGGTCTTAGCATAATAATAACCTAGGTTTGAACGGATAATCGCAAGTTAGCGGATCTTAGAGGGTGCCTAACTTCTTCCCTCTAGAATAATAAAGAACTTTTGCCCAGAATCTCACATAGTTTAACAGATCATTAAATGAAGTTAGTGTTAACTTGACCTAGTTGATATTTAGGTGTCCTAATTCACCAAACTAATTAGGTGGCGACTCCGCAAACCCTCTAGCATTTTAGCACCCTTTCCTTTAGCATTTAGCACTCCTTTAGCATATTTTTTGCATTTTCATTTTTATTTCTAACCTTTAAAGCAGGAATGTCTCGGTCGAAAAAGGGCGTGACATATGTTTCTCTAGTATTCATAGTATGACTTCGACACCTTTTTCGCGATCAATAATTTATTTTCATGAAAGCTAGCATCAATGCATTTACAAACGCCTTTATGATTATTGATTTTGCCCACAAAAATCCCGTGTCATCGATAAGACTTTGGCTGAGTTGTGTTGTAGCATATTCTGATAATCCATATTTGTTAAAACCAACGGAAAAATCGTCGTCATTTTCTTGATAGTTATTATCTTGGAATCTTTAATAATTAAAGATGGGGGTAGTGGGAGTGATGTTGTCGCCGTGGCATTGAACCAACAACAGAACTCCCAGTCACATTTATCCTTAGAATGAGCCTAAACCCATCACAAGCAATATCAAGAAGATACAGACAGACATGATAATCCGTCTTTATGAATGTAGGATTATTTTTTCTCCTAGTAGACGCAACACTAATCGTATAGTTAATCATCACGTCGTTGGGCGAGCATTTTAGATGACCACTTTTAGTGACACTTTCAACCAACTTCTTATATGTACACGACCTTTGAATTTCAATTTGTATTATCACCTTTGTTCTCGAATGTCAAATTCAACAATCTGAAGTCTCCACCCATTCACCATAATATTATCCGCATACTACAATACCATCCTCCGTAACATGTAAATTAGACTAATAAAATAACAACTCATCTAAAATAACTTCAATTAAATAAATCTTCTACAATTGAGCTGATTAAACAGAAAATAACTAAAAAAATTAATTATTGATTAATTGTTTTTTCTATAGATCTGCAGAATCACAAAATCAAATCCTCACAAATGCACAAGCAATTGAACTAATAGATTAGTGACCAATTTCGATTATTTGAATGAAATTTACTAGAATAAAAATGGAGGTATCCGAGCAAGACTAATAAAGGGAGTTGATGGTGATGAATCCGAGAAATACGAAGGTGCATCGCCGAATATGAGCAATTCTAAAGTAAGAAACGAGTGGGGAAGGGAATTAATGGTGACAGACATGAAGAAGAAGTAGTGGTTGGATGAGTTTTGCCATTTTGGAGAAATTATTAATAATTTAATTCATACAAAAGTCTATCATTTAAAACTTGGGGGTTGATTTGAAAGTAAAATAGTTATAATTTTAGTTTATTATTTTTTTAAATTGTTGGACGAAAAAATATTTTTTAAAATTTGAGATTTTTTTGATGTCCCAATAACTTATCTCCAATTAATTAGCACTAATTTAAATTAAGGTCATGTCACCTTACAATTAAAACTTATTGCCCAATCTCCTTAAAAAAACTACTTTTAGGCCCTGCCATCAAACTTGCCCAAGTAGCCTACTGTCACACCCGTAGTTTTGCTCATTGTGGGACAAAGGCAAAACGAATGGCAAAGTGTGCGAGTTAGAAAACTTTGACCGTAACACACAATGTCAAGGATTAGTATGTTTTTCCTTGGCATTCAAACCAATGCAAGTTAGGTATTGGAGTGGAAATAATATTGGAGTGAAAGGTAAGGCTTCCGAGTGAGGGAAGGTTTTTGAGTGCCGACCGTGTGGTGAGGAGATCATGCCGGTTAGCCAAAGGGATGTGGAACATACACAACAAGACATGCGTGATGTAATGACATGAGAAATGCAAGTGAAATTGGCTAAGTTTTGAAGGACGGTCAAAGAGTTGACAAGGTCCAATTGGTTAGCCAAAGTCCGAGATTGTTGATTGCGGGTGTGGCTAAGGTTTATGTGAGTGTTCGAGACATGAGGGAGGTGTTCCAACACATGTATTAAGACTTGAGGCAGAGTTTTAGCATGAGGAGGTGTGGTAAAACACTTGACCAAGTCATACAACACACGAATGGCACAAAGAGATAAGTTGACAAAGTCCAAGGCACAAAGTTAGGTCCTATGATCAAGGGGATTGATGAGGGTGTGTGCGGGTGGTTCCTTAGGACATGATAGATGGTCCAATACACGTACAAGGTAGTCTGGCCCATCGAAGAGTGTAGTGAGGAGATCATGCAGGTTAGAAAAGGGATGTGTAACATACACAACAAGATATGTGTGATGCAATGAAATGAGAAATTCAAGTGAAGTTGGCTAAGTGTTGAAGGACTGTCAAAGAGTTGACAAGGTCCAATTGGTTAGCCAAAGTCCGAGAAATAAGGAACGTGTATTGTTGCTTGCGGGTATGGCCAAGATTCGTGTGAGTGTGAGGTACATGAGGTAGATGTTACAACACATGTATGAAGACTTTAGGAAGAGTTATAGCACAAGGAGGTGTGGCAAAACACTTGACCGGGTCATACAACACACGGATGGCACAAAAAGACAAATTGACAAAGTCCAAGGCACAAAGTTAGGTCCTATGATCAAGGGGCTTGATGCGGGTGTTTGCGGGTGGTTTCTTAGGAAATGGGAGATGGTACAAGACACGTACAAGGTGGTATGGTCCATCGAAGAAGGGTTGAGCTTGAACAAGTCTTCAAAGACCAAGTCAATCCTATTCGTATTCAGGGTTAAATTAGGGTCAAACCATTGCATGTAATGAGGTGCGGTTTTTTTGGAGTGTCCCGCAAGGTGTGAGGGTCACTACCAAACCGATACCAAGTCAATATGACCGTTTTAGTTGCTTGTGGACAAGGTTTACCGAAACCGGATTGAGGTAAACCGGAAATGTGCAAAACGTGGTAAATGATTGGTTGTGTGCAAGTGCGGATGAGTTAAGGGCTTGGAGCTTGTGGATATGACCAATTCAATACCATGAGGTGTAAAAATGAGAGGAAATGAAAAGAATCATGTGTAGGTGTCTTCCCTTTCTTTCGGCCAAAGCAACAACATGTGGAAGACATGTGCTAGCATGTTTGTGTGTAGTGTGTTAGTGGTGTAGTGTTGATTTCATGTTCCCTTTGTAAGAATTATGCTTCCCCTCCCCTTTATTATAAATATACTAGGGGTTAGTCTAGTTTTAAGTATCCAGAACGGGATCCAAGTATCCATAAAGGGATCACCCGAAATGTAACCCAAAACGGGATTGTGTCACTAGAGAGATACAATCCGCACTTGAGAGAAAATTGGTATGATTCATTAGAGAGTGAGTGTAGTTGAGTCTTTCAATGGGAATCCGAGTTAGGGATTCCAAATATGTATAGTTTTAGTAGAGTTTTATCCCTTCGACTAAGCCAAGTGTAGAAAACATAAAAGTGTCCTTTGTATTTGTTTGAGTGAAAAATAAAACAAAGGATGAACATTTTTTGCCCGTAAACGTTTTGTGTGTTGTTCTTTCATTTCCAAAGTATATTGTAAGTGCCATGATGTTTAAAAGCTTTCGCAAAGCATTAAATTTTACTTGATGTTGAGTGAACTTTAAAGACGACTTAGTTTGGCAAGCGTAGTTGCTAACTGTCGGTCCTTATCATTCATTGAAAATTTTAGGCGTTTAACGATGGTGTGACAGCTACCATGTTCATTGATTCTTTTCTAATTCCTCTTCTTCTATCTTTTATGTGCGTGTGAATTAAAACACCATTATATTGCACTTCACACTTACGTACTATTTGAACTGCTAAGCATTAATATTTAATAAACATTTTAATGTGTGCCTATATAATATATAGGGTATGAGCAAACGCTACTGAATCCGCCATTATATTTAGGGAGATTTAATCTCGATATAGAAATCAGCAGTAACTCATTATAATATTTGGTTGCTCTTTTTTATTTTCTTCATAAATAATATATACAAATGAAAAGTTATTGCATATATCTATGCATTATTTTATGTGGGAAAAAAAGTAAAATTAGAATTAAGTAATGCATGAATTAATTAAAATATTAAAATAATCAAACTAACCCTCATGATCGTAATGTTTTTTATTTTGTTTAAAAAGTAAATGTATTATATCACTACTAAAAATCTCTATTTTCTCACTGATTTTCCACTGAAAAATGTTCAGTGGCTATTTCTCATTAAATGTCGGTGGAAATAATCTAAAGATTAGAGTTTTTACACGAAAAAATTACGAAGTTTCCTAGAATTTTACTAGGAACTTATTTTTCACCATGCGTTTTTCCAGTGATCTAGTGATAGAATGAGATGGAAAAATCATGAATTATAACACATATTTCCCCCCTGAATAAAGATGGAATAAATCATTGTTTCTAGTAGTGTATACTAATATAGTAATGTGTAACACATCGAACTACATATTCAAAGCATGGAATAATTTTGAATTACTCCTCTCTGTATAACTAATTTATGCATTGCTAATTTTTATAAAATTAATTATTGTATAATTATTTTGTTTTTAAACCAAACAACCCCTAAGGTGTTTACTTTATAAAAAGTTTTAAACAGACAAAATGATGTGAGTTTAGTTGGTTAGTCCAATTTCCAGGTTTAGTAGGATTTGGCTGCAGCAGTTGTTAAAAGCCCTTAAGTCCATGGGTCGGTACTTTCGTGAAAATGAGCAAAATTGGAATATTTGGATTTCCTTTCTAAAATCAATTCTTCTCTTTAAAATTGATTCTGAAAGAAGCTATAATTTCTAGTTTCTAAGGTGAGTAAAATAAATTCTACATTTATTTCAATTTGAGTTTTTACCTTTTCCTTCATTACCCTCTTTAATTTCATCAACAATTCTACCCACTTTAATTTCCCTCTTTAAAGTTGCTACATTAGTATTGTAATAATATTTAAGTATTATATTACACTTTAAATTAGTATTGTAATAATATTCTACTAATATTTAAGTACTATATTGCACTTTAAATTCTATTATCTATTTGTAATTTTTATTTACATACTTCATATTTCATTATTATTTTAGTAATTTTTATTTATATGTATTTGACTATGTCTATTTTGGTAATTCTACATTCAAAAGCAATTTTGATCAAAACTATCCAATCATCATGAATTGATAACAATCACTTTTACATTGTTGCATCCAAATATAAATCAATTATTGTCAAACTCAATTCTGTCAAAATCAATTATGTTAAAATCAATTCTTTCAAAATCAATTATGTCCACCGTATAACCAAACAAAAACTAAGTCAATCTCTCTTCTTTCACTTAGACCAATTGGCATGCATGAAAAAGTAGGCAAAATTGTAGTTTCACTTCGAAGCTTTTACTACACAATCTTTAACGTACCTGCCAGTTTGCTACCAACCTTTCATGATTATGAAATAATAAAATCAATAAAAGAGAAAAAAAATTAATACTATAAAAATTCAAGTCAGACAAATATTCTTTCCTTTTCTATTAATTAATGAATTTTTATTGCTCAAAATCATGAAGACAACACTATCCTTAGGGTCACTTGGTTGATTGTGTGGTATAACTAATTTCAACATTATATTTATATACAACAACATATTCAGTAAAATATAATAATAACATATTCAGTAAAATCTCACAACGTGAGTTTGAAAATGATATAGTGTACGCAGACCTTACCTCTATATTAGTAGGTAGAACGGTTGTTTCCGAGAGATCCTCGACTCAAGACAAAACATAATTACAATCCAAGCAAGTAAAGCAGAGCAAAGCAAGAGAAATAGTTAGACTCGGACATGAAATTAAAGCAGTATAAACATGCTGATACCAAAATCGAATACGTCATGGTAGCGCATTCTAACAAAAGAAAGCAGTAGCTAACACATCTAAGTAAGATAAACAAAGTACACTAAAGAACACATATCATCATAAATCAAACTATATGGGACTATAAAGTAATACTGCGTTATAAGTGTGATAACACTTATTATTTTGTAAACGTAAGTAGGATTTGCGTCATATCCCGTCTAATCATCTCTCCCCAATGCGTCTTCAACCTACTTCTACCCCTCTTAAACCTGTCCATAGTCAATAATTATTTAATGCAACATTTAGTTGGTCCTATTGAATAATACTAGCTCGTATTTAGTTATATTGGTATTTATGTATTATTTTATGAGGTATAGAATCAGAGGCGAAGATAGTAAAAACTAAAAAGTACGACTTCGGCGGAATCAGTAGCTTCGGTTCAAATTAATTTATCTAAAATATTTTATTCAATCCGTATAAATTATTAATTTAAAACTCAATAACTTATGACTAAAATTCATAAACCATACAAAATCTGAAATAAAATATTGAATAATAATATATGCATTAGAAATACAAGATTAGATTATTTAAAGACAACAATACTGTTTAAAGTAAGAAAATTTTATATATACTAATAACTCATTATTCTTAATTATCGCATAATAATTTCTTCATCATTCATCAATATATAACAATTTATTAATTATTAATTACCGTATAAATAATTCCTCAGTTTTTGAACTGTTTTTGTGTTTTACGAATAGGACCACACTGCTTAATAATTACCAACGCCAAAATCTGGGATTTCCAGTTCTCCACCGATTAGTAAATGTTAATCAACCACCCGCACGGGCGTAGCTCAATTGGTAAATAGGCAGTTTTGAGCCCTGGCAGCCGCAATGTGGGAGTTTAATTCCTTCTTTGTGGGGATGTCTCCTTGTCGGCACCAAACACTGTGCCTCCCACCTAGCGGGCCACTGAGTCACCATGATTTACCTCTTCTACCAATCTCTGTCGGGCCGGAGGAGGGATGTGGGCGAGAGATTTCGCCTTTTAGCACCAAGTAAATGTTAATCAACCCCCCCCCCCCCCCCAGAACATCGTTTCCAAATATTTTCAAGCATCTCTTAGTTGTGTTGTTTGTTTGTTGGTTAGAGTTATGCAAATATTATGACATAAAATTTATTTGATTGTTGGTTAGAGTTATTCAAGTATTAGTAATGCGGATATTAATTTGCATGATTTAATTCATGTATTATGTAAAATAATCAATACATAGATTTCTTCATAACTTATACATATATTTATCATGCGGTATTATAAAGTGATAATTAAACATCGTATTTAGTGTGCTAAATTTTATACGTAGCAACCAATATGCTACCAAACAAAGTACTAGTAATTATGCTGATATTCATACAAATAGGTCACGTTCTAACCAACAACCAACAATGTTTAGTCACCTAAGATTTAAAGATTTAATTATTCGTGTATTAATCATTTAATTTTTTACTCTGAACAAGATAATACTTATAACTTATACATATGGGATTATAAAACAATAATCAAGTACCAAACTTGTACGCTAAACATGATACTCTTTTAATTATGCTAATTTTAATACATAATAATTTTTTTAACCAAACAACTCCTTTAAATTCCTCACAACCACATAGTAACAAACTTGGGGCTTTTAATTATAGGTGACAAATAAGTTTTAAAATTGAGTTGGGGTAACTCTAGTTTTTTTTTAATTGAGTAGGGGTGATAAACTTTGGATTAGTGATTAGAGAGTTTTGACTCACCCCAAAGTTATATTTTTAACACTTTGACCCCAAGCTTTATTTTTTACACTTTGTCCCCAAGTTTTATTTTTAACATTTTGACCCAACCCATATAAACCCTACATAACCAAAATAAAGCGCCAAATTTTCTGTTTGTCTGCGCTTTTCCACCATTTCTTGCTCTTCTTTTTTGCTTCGTTTCTTCTTCTTCTTGCTGCTTCTTCTTATGCTGCTGCTCGTTTCTTCTTCTTCTTCTTCGTCTTGACTGGATTTTGCTCAAGAAAGAAAAAACAAGACCACCTGATTTTGCAACTTTTTGACTGGATTTCATTCGTGTAGCACTGGGAATTATGTCAGAACTCTTTCCTTTGTTCTGCTTTCTTCTTCGTCCGCCATTGTTGCTCAAGAAAGAAAGAAATGTGACCACCTGATTTTGCAATTTTTTGACTGGATTTTGTTGGTGTAGCACTGGAAATGACGTCATAAGTGTTTTCCGCTCATTTGCTAAGTACAACAATGCTGTTTTATTTTAATTTTTCACCTGGGTATAAATCTACTCATGTGTTGCACTTGTTGCAACAACTCAACGATCTGTTGGAGTCAACTTCAGTTATCTGTTGCAACAGATGTGTCAGTTATTGCAATAAGTTTGTGATCTGTTGCAACATATGGTTCAGTTGTTGCAACTTCTTCAACAGCTTCAACAGATTGTCAACTTGTTACAATATTTTTATCATCTGTTGGACATTTTCCAACAGATGGGTAACTTGTTGCAGCAGGTATATCATCTGTTGGAAAATTTTCAACAGATGGGTAACTTGTTGCAGCAGGTATCTCATCTATTGGAAATTGTCCAACAGATTGTCAACTTGTTGCAGCAGATTTATCATCTATTGGACATTTTTCAACAGATGGGTAACTTGTTGCAGCAGGTATCTCATCTATTGAAAAATTTCCAACAGATGGGTAACTTGTTACAGCAGGTTTATCTGTTGTACATCTTCAACAGTCTGAAACATTACCCCAAAAAAACTAAAGCAGATTAGTGACTTGTTGCAATAATTTTATTATATGTTGCAACAAGTAGTCCACTTGTTATAGATTGGTATGTACTCTCATGACCATTTTTTTGTTAAACAAAATATCTTCAGGTACCTCGAACACCATTAATGGGGGGCTCAATAACAATTGGGGTTGATTGTCATGGTGAATGGATCGAGAAGAACAATCGATATATTTGGCGATGGAAGTGTAGTGACACGTTAGAGATGATAGCGATGGTTGTCCAAAGAGATGTTATGTTCGATGATTTTCTGAACCTAATCATCACCTATTGCGAATTAACTTGTGAACCAAAAGATCTTTCCATCACTTACATGCACAACTTTTTTGAAAATCAGAGGGTCTTGTCATTTAAGATAACTGATCGGGTTCGTTTGCGTGCTTATTTGAATGATGTATCTAGGCCTATTTTAAGAGTATACGTTGTTGGAAGCCCGATAGAGAACCACAATTTATCTCAAGACCAACAAGATGTGTTAAATGATTAATTAGATTGGGTGGATGTGGATATCCCAGATAATGGAAGTGGGGCTGACCCGATTCCTATACCCGAAGTTGCGAACAATACATTGGGCACTACACAATAAATACAGTCTAGCCATGTTCAAGATGATGAAACAGGTTTTTATAAAGGAATGTCATTCAAGAACAAGAAAGAATTATCCACTTGGTTGAAACTTGCTTGCTTGAAGAAAGATTTTAGAATCAAGAAGGTGATTAATTCGTGTATTGTGTATTACTTCAGATGTGTACATCCGGAGTGCAAGTGGTGACTGAGGGCTGTGAAGCTTTTAAGTTCTGACAAATTTTGTATTAGAACCTACATAAAGCATCACACATGTGGTTCTGAGAACATTACGAGTCATAATTCACACGCTACTGCGAAAGTCATTGGTGAATACTTCAAAGATAAGTTTCATTACGGTAAAGGCCCATCTACAAAAGATATGAGTCAATCAATCCATACAGATTTGGGTTGTAAGGTAAGTTATTGGAAGGTCTGAAAGGGCATGGAGATTGTAAAGGCTTTGACAAGGGGGACACATGAGCACGGGTATGTGGTGTTTGATGTGTACCGTTATATGCTTCGTTATGCAAATCCAGGAAGTAAGACGGCATTGAAGGTTGATGAAAATGGAAAGTTCAAGTACTTTTTTGTAACCTATAAGGCTTGGATGCTTGGATTTGCGCAAATGAAAAAAGTCATAGCTGTCGATGGGACATACTTGAGGATCAAGTACGAATGAGTGTTGTTGTCAGCAGTTGCACAAGATGCGTAGAATCATATTTTTCCAGTGGCATTTTGTGTAGTGGACAAGGAGTGTGATGCTTCGTACAAATATTTTTTTGAACAAATGAGAAGCTATATAAAGGATACCCCTGAGTTATGCATAATTTCTGATAGACATCCAAGTATCAAAAAGGCGGTTTCAATTGTCTTCCCTACATGTCATTATGGTTTTTGCATGAGACACCTAGGGAAAAATCTGAGAACCACCTTTCACAATGTGGCGGTCGTATCTCAATTTTATAAAGCAGCAAAAGCGTACAATATTGATGTCTTCAATGACCATTTCAATCAAATCAGAGATTTAGTTCCTGGGGCCGCCGAACATCTTGAACATGCTGGATTCCACAGATGGAGCAGGGTATTCTGCCCCGAAAATAGGTATTTTCACATTTATCTTTCCAACAAGTAATGTATCTACTGCAACTAATAGGTAACTTGTTGCGGCATATATTGTATTTGTTGTGATTTTTGACACAACTGATCCTCATCCACATGTTCCAACACTAATATGTTTATTTTGTCATGTATGATTTTATGACGACAAACGCTACTGAGTCGGTGAACTCAATGTTCAATGTTGAAAGATAATTTCTCATTACTGCTCTATTTGATTCCATAAACAGGAGGTTTACTGAGAAAATTCATGAGAGACGTATGGAGTTCATCGACTCACCAACCATCTTTGTTCCCTTAATCGAAAAGAAATATCAAAATTTGTCAACTTGGGTAATAAGTTATTGGTCCATCAAATTGTCAACTACAAGTTCAGCGTTATCGGCCACGGTTCAGTTGCAACAGTCGATCTGCAAAGAAGATCTTGTACTTGTAGAGTTTTTGACCTGGACAAAATACCTTGCCCACATGCTATGGCAGCGCTTCGAGATCAATATGGTTAAGACTTTGGAAGGCGGATTTATGACTACGCATCTCCATATTACAGGGTCGAGAATTACATAATTGCATACTGTGAGGAAATGAATCTCGTGCCTTCTGAAGAATCTTGAGAAGTTCTTATGGAGATTTTAGAGAGAGAAATACCTCCTCCACATGTTGTCAACTTGTTACAGTAAGTTTATCATCTGTTGGACATTTTCCAATAGGTGAGTAACTTGTTGCAGTAGGTATCTCATCTGTTGGAAATTGTCCAACAGATTATCAACTTGTTGCAGCAGGTTTATCATCTGTTGGAAAATTGGGTAACTTATTGCAGCATGTATCTCATCGTTGGAAATTTTCCAACAGATGGGTAACTTGTTGCAGCAAGTATCTCATCTGTTGGAAAATTTCCAACAGATGGATAATTTGTTGCAACATGTGTGGTAATTATTGGAAATTGTCCAACAGATTGTCAACTTGTTACATCGGGTTTTATCATCTGTTGGACATTTTCCAACAGATGGGTAACTTGTTGCATATGGTATCTCATCTGTTGGAAAATTTCCAACAGATGGGTAACTTGTTGCATCAGGTAATTCCAACAGATGGGTAATTTGTTGCAGCAGGTATGGTACTTGTTGGAAATTATCCAACAGATTGTCAACTTGTTACAGCAGATTTATCATCTGTTGGACATTTTCCAACAGATGTGTAACTTGTTGCAGCAGGTATCTCATCTGTTGGAAAATTTCCAACAGATGGATAACTTGTTGCAGCAGGTATCTCATATGTTGGATATTGTCCAACAGATTGTCAACTTGTTGCAACAGGTTTATCATCTGTTGGACATTTTTCAACAGATGGGTAACTTGTTGCAGCAGGTATCTCATCTGTTGGAAAATGGGTAACTTGTTGCAACAGGTATCTCATCTGTTGGAAAATTGATAACTTGTTGCAGCAGCAGGTATCTCATCTGTTATAAAATTTCCAACATATGGGTAACTTGTTGCAGCATGTATCTCATCTGTTGGAAAATTTCCAACAGATGGGTAACTTGTTGCAGCAGGTATCTCATCTGTTGGAAAATTTCCAACAGATGGGTAATTTGTTGCAGCAGGTGTGATACTTGTTGGAAATTATCCAATAGATTGTCAACTTGTTACAGCAGGTTTATCATCTGTTGGACATTTTCCAATAGATGGGTAACTTGTTGCAGCAGGTATCTCATCTGTTGGAAATTGTCCAACAGATTGTCAACTTGTTACAACAGGTTTATCATCTGTTGGAAAATTGGGTAACTTGTTGCAGCAGGTATCTCATCGTTGAAAAATTTCCAACATATGGATAACTTGTTGTAGCAGGTATCTCATCTGTTGGAAAATTTCCAGCAGATGGGTAATTTGTTGCAGCAGGTGTGGTACTGTTGGAAATTGTCCAATATATTGTCAACTTGTTATAGCAGTTTTATCATCTGTTGGGCATTTTCCAACAGATGGGTAACTTGTTGCAGCAGGTATCTCATCTATTGGAAAATGGGCAACTTATTGCAGCAGGTATCTTATTTGTTAGAAATTTTCCAACAGATTGTCAACTTGTTGCAGCAGGTATCTCATCTGTTGGAAATTGTCCAACAGATTGTCAACTTGTTGCAGCAGGTTTATCATCTTTTGGAAAATTGGGTAACTTGTTGCAACAGGTATCTCATCGTTGGAAAATTTCCAACAGATGGGTAACTTGTTGCAACAGGTATCTCATCTGTTGGAAAATGGGTAACTTGTTGCAGCAGGTATCTCATCTCCAACAGATGGGTAACTTTTTGCAGCAGGTATCTCATCTGTTGTTTACACCTAAATATGGGTGAATCAAGTATGCTGAGGTTGTATGGTTTGGTGTATTTTATTTAAGTTGTGAGTGAGATTTGTGATGGTTCTGAGTCAAGATAAATGATCAACTAAGCGTATACTTCTCAAATCGAGATATCGTTGGTGTAATTTGACGAGAACTACTTGATTCACTCATATTTAGGTGTAAACAACGAAAACCAATGATACTTATTGTTTACTAAATGTTCCTAACTAATTTGATGGTATTCTGAGTCAGGATATATGATCAACTAAGCGTATACTTCTCAAATCGAGCAATCGTTGGTGTAATTTGATGAGAACTACTTTATTCACCCATATTTAAGTGTAAACAACGAAAACCAATGATATTTATTGTTTACTTAATGTTCCTAACCAATTTGATGGTATTATGAGTCAAGACAAATGATCAACTAAGCGTATACTTCCAAAATCGAGCGATCGTTGGTGTAATTTGATGAGAACTACTTGATTCACCCATATTTATGTGTAAACAACGAAAACCAATGATACTTATTGTTTACTAAATGTTCCTAACCAATTTGATGGTATTCTGAGTCAAGACAAATGATCAACTAAGCGTATACTTTCCAAATCGAGCTATCGTTGATGTAATTTGATGAGAACTACTTGATTCACCCATATTTAGGTGTAAACAACGAAAACTCAATGATATTTATTGTTTACTAAATATTCCTAACCAATTTGATGGTATTATGAGTCAGGACATATGATCAACTAAGCGTATACTTCCCAAATCGAACTATCATTGGTGTAATTTGATGAGAACTACTTGATTCACCCATATTTAGGTGTAAACAACGAAAATCAATGATATTTATTGTTTACTAAATGTTCCTAACCAATTTGATGGTATTTTGAGTCAAGACAAATGATCAACTAAACATATACTTTCTCAATCGAACGATCGTTGGTGTAATTTGATGAGAACTACTTGATTCACCCATATTTAGGTGTAAACAACGAAAATCAATGATACTTATTGTTTACTAAATGTGAAGCTATTAAACAGGTTACTCATCCGTTACAACAGATAATGCACTTGTTGCAACATATTATTAATTTGTTGCAACAACTAACCCATTTGTTGCAACAGATTACAAACTTGTTGCAATTTCATCAACAATTAAAAGATTTGTTGCAACAAATCACAATTTTTTTGCAACAGATTATGTTATTTCCATCTGTTAAATCTAATTAATTATTGGAATAGTCAAATAGTATGAGATGTGATTGTTCTGAAACACTCCATATATAGTTCATACAAAAACAATTATATAGTGACATATAGTGATTGATGTGAGACACTTCATACATAAAGCTAATTATTAGTCATATAGTAGTATTTAATTTCTTGATTTAGATGACACTCAGGGTGTGTTTGGCAGTTGGAATCTGTTGCAACAGATGAGTCAGTTGTTGCAACAAGTTTGTGATCTGTTGCAACAGATGGTTCAGTTGTTGCAACTTCTTCAACAGTTGTTAGATTTATCGCAACAACTAACTCATATGTTGCAATAACTAAACCATCTGTTGCAATAAATTTACATCTTGTTGCAATAATTGAACACCTAATATATACTTAAATTACATAATGTCATAAAAAAAACTCCTAATATATATTTAAATTGTTCAACAGGTCGAAAAATGTAAAATTAATGAATTGTTTATCAACCCATCTTAGGGCTCCAACACCTTTTCAATGACACCTAATGCTCATCTCCACTGCATCCTCCCTACAGAGTTGTCGCTGATTAGACTTTCGGGTTTTGTCACAGTTGTGCCGGTAAGCAAGGCCTCCATAAAAGCAATTGACCACGAACCACATGTACTACCAGTGACATTGCGGGGGAGATTCTGTAGCCTATTGAATCCCCACGATTCATTCAGTAACTTTGCAGGCAAGTGTGCGAACATTCCACTCTGTTGCAATAACTTGGGCCACAATTCCATTACCGGCTCCATGAAACAAAAGAAATCACATTCTTCGTAGACATGAGTGTTGCAGTCATACACATTTACCACTCCCTCTTCAATCATGAACTCGATAGTGACAAAATGTGTGACATTAATATTCATCACTGTTAAAACCCTCTTTGCACTAGCCCACGACAGCCTCCCGGGTAGGGTCTGACACCCCTACAATAATCGAGCATATCATCATCCCACATGAATTCAGCAAGTCTAACCATCAGAGACACGATATTTGGAACTGTACTCTCTTTTGTCAATGTTGCGTACCTCTTGGACATGTTGTTGTAAAAGTTGAGGTCCACGATTATGTCAGTGGAATCATAGTACTCAGGGAAATTGAATTGCCTCATACGCATTAGAAGCAATACTTCATCTACATAATAAAGTAAAGTAGTAAAACAGTTAGTAACTTGGTGCAACAGATACAACATATTATCTACTTGTTGCAACAGCTAATTAACTTGTTGTAAAAGATTATCTACTTGTTGCAACAACATACTAAATTAGATAGATATATACAAGTGTTGAAACTTACCCAATCCTCCCACCAAACTTTCATGCTTGTCAGAGCCTTGAAGTCTGCTGCTCCAAATTCATGCATTGAGTACAAGGTTCTCCCACTCTTTTTGGATTTGATTGCAGTCTCAACCTTTTTCTTTCTTTGGGCATGTACAGGCTTGAAAATATCCACCTTCTTTAGTACTTTTGGCCCAACATCAAGAAGAGGAGTCTCAATTGACTTACTGGGAGTAGCAACAGATCTTCTTGATCTAACTGATGCAAGTGCCTTGGCAATTGCTTTGACCCTTCTCCGAGCATGAACATGATTATAAGGTGAGGAAAGATTCTTTGATGGTTTGATACCTCTCTTGGATATCAACCTCTGTATAAAAGTGTTTGTGGCTTCTTGGGCCTGCGTCAATTCCTCCACCTTTCTAATCAAATTATCCATTCTGTCCTTGCAAGTGGTGCACTCACAAGAACATGAGGGAACCTTAGAAGTATCGGCACCAACATCAACAAATCTTCTACCACTCAATCCACCACCACTAAAATTACCACCAAACCCATAAAAATCACCCAATCCAGGAACTGGAGTAAATCCACCAATATTCGCATCATCGTCTATTAATTTACTCCCAGCAATACTTGTTGGGACATCATCACCAACACCACCACCAACACCACCACCACCACCAACAACATCAACATACTGAACAACACCACCAACAGCATCAGCACCACCATCATAAACAACAACATCACAACCAACACCAATAGCAACATGACCACCACCACCAGCTACAACATCATCAACTCTAGTGATAGTTGTCACTCTATCCAATTCCTCTTTGAACTCATCAATCAATCTATCAGACACAGATTCTATGGGCACAAAGGTGACAAGGCATGACATCTCCAACTCTCTTATTGTTGTGACAAGCCATATGTTCACAACCTACAACAAAAAAGTAGATATATCATAATAGTGTTAAATCATAAAAAGCAAAACCTATTTAAAATAATTTACCAGGAAAATTTCCAACAGATGGGTAACTTGTTGCAGCAGGTATCTCATCTGTTAGAAATTTTTTAACATATGGGTAACTTGTTGCAACAGGTATCCCATCTGTTGGAAATTTTTCTAACAGATGGGTAACTTGTTGCAGCAGGTATCTCATTTGTTGGAAATTGTTCAATAGATTGTCAACTTGTTGCAACAGGTTTATCATCTATTGGACATTTTCCAACAGATGGGTAATTTGTTGCAGCAGATATCTTATCTGTTGGAAATTGTCCAACAGATTGTCAACTTATTGCAGCTGATTTATATTCTGTGGGAAAATTGGGTAACTTGTTACAGCAGGTATCTCATCGTTGGAAAATTTTCAACAGATGGGTAACTTGTTGCAGCAGGTATCTCATCTGTAAAAAACATTCCAACAGATGGGTCTATTGGAAATTGTCCAACAGATTGTCAACTCTCTTATTGTTGGGACAAGCCATGGGTTCACAACCTACAGCAAAAAAGTAGATATATCATAATGATGCTAAATCATAAAAAGCAAAACCTATTTAAAATAATTTATCAGGTTGTTGCAAAAGGTTACACATCTGTTGGGAAATGTCCAACAGATAGGTAATTTGTTGCAGCAGGTATCTCATTTCCAACAGATGAGTAACTTGTTGTAGCAGGTATCTCATCTATTGGAAATTGTCCAACAGATTGTCAACATGTTGCAACAGGTTTATCACCTGTTAGACATTTTCCAACAGATGGAAAACTTGTTGCAGCAGGTATCTCATTTGTTGGAAATTGTTCAACAGATTGTCAATTTATTGCAGCAGGTTTATCAACTGTTAGAAAATTGGGTAACTTGTTGCAGCAGGTATCTCATCGTTGGAAAATTTCCAACAGATGGATAAATTGTTGCAGCAGGTATCTCATCTGTTGGAAAATTTCAAACTGATGGGTAACTTGTTGCAGAGGTATCTCGTCTATTGGAAATTGTCCAATAGATTGTCAATTTGTTGCAGCAAATTTATCATCTGTTGGATATTTTTCAACAGATGGGTAACTTGTTGCAGTATGTATCTCATCTGTTGGAAATTGTCCAACAGATTCTCAACTTGTTGCAGCAGGTTTATCATCTGTTGGATATTTTCCAACAGATGGGTAACTTGTTGCAGCAGGTATCTCATCTGTTGGATATCGTCCAACAGATTGTCAACTTATTGCCGCAGGTTTATCATCTGTTTGAAAATTGGGTAGCTTGTTGCAGCAGATATCTCATCGTTGGAAAATTTCCAACAGATGGTTAACTTATTGCAGCAGGTATCTTATCTGTTGGAAAGTTTCCAACAGATGGGTAACTTGTTGCAGGAGGTATCTCGTCTATTGGAAATTGTCCAACAGATTGTCAACTTATTGCAACAGGTTTATCATCTGTTGGACATTTTTCAACAGATGGGTAACTTGTTGCAGCAGGTATCTCATCTGTTGGAAATTGTCTAACGGATTATCAACTTGTTGCAGCAGGTTTATTATCTGTTGGAAAATTTGGTAACTTGTTGCAGCAAGTATCTTAACGTTGGAAAATTTTCAACAGATGGGTAACTTTTTGCAGCAGGTATCTCATCGTTGGAAAATGGGTAACTTGTTGCAGCAGGTATCTCATCTGTTGGAAATTTTCCAACAGATGGGTAACTTGTTGCAGCAAGTATCTCATCTGTTGAAAATGGGTAACTTGTTGCTGCAGGTACCTCATCTGTTGGAAATTGTCCAACAAATTTTCAACTTGTTGCAGCAGGTTTATCATCTGTTGGAAAATTTCCAACAGATGGGTAACTTGTTGCAGCAGGTATCTCATCTGTTGGAAACTGTCCAACAGATTGTCAAGTTATTGCAGCAGGTTTATCATCTGTTGGACATTTTCCAATAGATGGGTAACTTGTTGCAACATGTATCTCATCTGTTGAAAATTGTCCAACAGATTGTCAACTTGTTGCAGCAGGTTTATCATCTGTTGGAAAATTGGGTAACTTGTTGCAGCAGGTATCTCATCTGTTGAAAAATTTCTAACAAATGGGTAACTTGTTGCAGCATATATCTCATCTGTTGGAAAATTTCCAACACATGAGTAACTTGTTGCAAAAGGTATCTCATTAATTTTCCAACAGATGGGTAACTTGTTGCAGCAGGTATCTCATATGTTGGAAATTGTCCAATATATTGTCAACTTGTTGCAGCAGGTTTATCATCTGTTGGACATTTTACAACAGATGGGTAACTTGTTGCAGCAGGTATCTCGTCTGTTGGAAATTGTCCAATAGATTGTCAACTTGTTGCAGTAGGTTTATCATCTGTTGGACATTTTCCAACAGATGGATAACTTGTTGCAGTAGGTATCTCATCTGTTGGAAATTGTCAAACAGATTGTCAACTTATTAGAGCAGGTTTATCATCTGTTGGAAAATTGGGTAACTTGTTGCAACATGTATCTCATCGTTGGAAAATTTCCAACAGATGGGTAGCTTGTTGCAGCAGGTATCTCATCTGTCGGAAAATTTCCAACTGATGTGTATCTCATCGGCAGGTATCTCATCTGTTGAAAAAATTTCAACAGATGTTTAACTTGTTGCAACAGGTATCTCATCTGTTGGAAATTTTTCCAATATATGGGTAACTTGTTGCAACAGGTATCTCATCTGTTGTAAATTTTCCAACAGATTGTCAACTTGTTGCATCAGATTTATCATCTGTTGGACATTTTTCAATAGATGGGTCTTGTTGCAGCAGGTATCTCATCTGATGGAAATTGTCCAACAGATTGTCAACTTATTGCAGCAGGTTTATCATCTGTTGGAAAATTGGGTAACTTGTTGCAGCAGGTATCTCATCGTTGGAAAATCTTCAACAGATGGGTAACTTGTTGCAGCAGGTATCTCATCTGTTGGAATATTTCCAACAAATGAGTCTGTTGGAAATTGTCCAACAGATTGTCAACTCTCTTATTGTTGGGACAAGTCATAGGTTTACAACCTACAACAAAAAAGTAGATATATCATAATGGTGCTAAATCATAAAAAGCAAAACCTATTTAAAATAATTTATCATGTTGTTGCAAAAGGTTACACATTTGTTGGGAAATGTCCAACAGATGGGTAACTTGTTGCAGCATGTATCTTATCTGTTGGAAAATTTCCAATAGATTGTCAACTTGTTGCAGCAAGTTTATCATCTGTTGGAAAATTGGGTAACTTGTTGTAGCAAGTATCTTATCGTTGGAAAATTTTCAACAGATGAGTAACTTGTTGCAGCAGGTATCATTTTCCAACATATGGGTAACTTGTTGCAGGAGGTATCTCGTCTGTTGGAAATTGTCCAACAGATTGTCAACTTGTTGCAGCAGGTTTATCATCTGTTGGACATTTTCCAACAGATGGGTAACTTGTTGCAGTAGATTTATCATCTGTTGGACATTTTCCAACAGATGGGTAACTTGTTGCAGCAGGTATCTCATCTGTTGGAAAATTTCCAACAGATGGGTAACTTGTTGCAACAGATATATCATCTGTTGGAACATTTTCAACAGATGGGTAACTTGTTGGAGCAAGTACCTCATCTGTTGGTAATTGTCCAACAAATTGTCAACTTGTTGCAGCAGGTTTATCATCTGTTGGAAAATTTCCAACAGATAGGTAACTTGTTGCAGCGGTACCTCATCTGTTGGAAATTGTCCAATAGATTATCAACTTGTTGCAGCAGGTTTATCATCTGTTGGACATTTTTCCAACAGATGGGTAAC
Source organism: Przewalskia tangutica (assembly GCA_029844215.1). Lineage (NCBI taxonomy): Eukaryota > Viridiplantae > Streptophyta > Magnoliopsida > Solanales > Solanaceae > Przewalskia > Przewalskia tangutica. Next base: position 8,617,953 of record CM056739.1, on the reverse strand, counting down.
TTGTTGCAGCAGGTATCTCATCTGTTGGACAATGTCCAACAGATGATAAACCTGCTGCAACAAGTTGATAATTTGTTGTACAATATCCAACAGATGAGCGACTGCCGCAAGTTACCCGTCGTTGAAATTTTCAACAGATGAGATACTGCCGCAACAAGTTACCCATATGTTGGACATTTTCTAACAGATGGGTAACTTGTTGCAGCAGGTATCTCATCTGTTGGAAAATTTCCAACAGATAGGTAACTTGTTGCAGCAGGTTTATCATCTGTTGGACATTTTTCAACAGATGGGTAACTTGTTGCAGCAGGTATCTCATCTGTTGGAATATGAAAATTTCCAACAGATGGATAATTTGGTTTGCCTTACAAAATTTGGAAAGTAGAATAAATAGATATACGTGTCTAATGGCAATTCCTTCTGGAAATGGGTAGCTATTGCTGCAGCAGGTTGCTCATCTGTTGGATATTGTACAATAGATTAGTAATTTATTGCAACAGATTATTGTACTTGTTGTAAAAACTTACTGTAACAGATGGGTAAATTGTTGGAAATTGTACAACAGATTTATCATCTGTTGGAAATTGTCCAACAGATTGTCAACTTGTTGCAGCAGGTTTATCATCTGTTGGACATTTTCCAACATATGGGTAACTTGTTGCAACAGGTATCTCATCTGTTGGAAATTTTCCAACAGATGGGTAATTTGTTGCAGCATGTTGCTAATATGTTGTACATTGTACAACAGATTAGTAATTTATAGTGAAACATCTATATTTCACTACAAACACACAATCATCACAAATCTCACTCACAACTTAAACAAAATACACCAAACCATACAACCTCAGCAGATGTTTGGAACTGTCAAACAAGTGCTGAATTTGCTGCAACAGGTAACCTCAGTTGTTGAAAAACATCAACAAAATTATAAGCCTTTTTTCGAAACAACAAGGATAAGAACAAAAACAATACCAAAAACCATAATTTCACAACCACAACTACTATTTACAAACTCACAAACTCCAACAAGTGCAACAAATACACGAAACTACAACAAAACAAACAACATTCAAGAAAAACTCATGCTCTTCTTCATCTCTCTAACCAAAATCATCATTTTCACACTCTGATTTCAAAACCCTAACTTTTGAACACCATAACTTTGATTTCAAAACCCTAACTGTTGCAACAAGTGGAACACCTTAACTTTTGAACCCAATGAAGGAGAAAACTTTACCTTAAATGGCAGAGAAGCAGCAACAACAAAGACGAGAGAGAGAAATGATATTGTTTGAACGTTTGAAGAAGAGGGAGAGTTTGAGCGTTTTGTTTGATAAGAGAACTGGAGAGACTAATTGATTTTGAAATGTGGGTGATTTTGCAACGATATTGATATAATGTGGGTGTTTTGGAATTTTATAAAAAATTAACAATTTTTAAAAATTACATTTTAGACTCTAATTAATTTAATCAGATTTTTAAGTGGACTTTGACTTTGGCTGGTCAAAATTATAACATTTTCTAATTAGTAGATTTTTTTGTTTATGGTTAAATCTTCCAACAAACTTCCACATTGCTTGCTTTAAAGATTTTTATTTTGTCAAACATTAAACCTGCCACCACCACCATAGAAACTTCAGATTCCTTCCTTATTCCTCTCACATATCCTGTCTCCAAAACTCACAACACATCTTAGTCTTTCTTACACATAGCACACTTTACTTCCTCTCTTCTCTCACTTTCAGTCCTTTTTCAATTCACCATGAAAGTCCTCTTCTTTCTCAACTTTGTGTTCTTGCTATACCAACCCCTGAAATGTTTTTCCACTAGCAATTTCAGTACTCAAAATCCTTCACTGCTAATTTTGGCACTGAAAACTCAAGAAATCCCATCTGAGTCCTTCCCTAGAGCTCCAAATAAACTCCCATTTACTCACAATGTTACTCTTACCGTTTCCCTTTCAGTAGGTACACCACCACAGAATGTTACCATGATACTCGACACAGGCAGTGAACTCTCATGGCTACATTCCAACTCGACCCGAATCAAGAAACAACCCGTTTTCGACCCGACCCGATCAGTTTCTTACCGACCAGTTTCTTGCTCATCACCCACTTGCACGACCCGAACACAAGATTTCTCTATACCCGCTTCTTGCGACTCCAAGAACTTATGTCATGCTGTGCTGTCTTATGCAGATGCCACATCATCTGAAGGGAATTTAGCAATGGATACGTTTACTTTTGGTGGTTCCCGGTCCGGGTCGAATTTTTCGGATGTTATATTCGGGTATATGGATTCGGGTTATAGTAGTAATTCGGATGAGGATGCAAAGACAACCGGGTTAATGGGTATGAACCGTGGATCACTTTCATTTGTTACACAAATGGGGTTTAAGAAATTTTCATATTGCATTTCGAGTCTTGATTTTTCGGGTATTTTACTTCTTGGTGAGTCTAATTTTACTTGGGTTTTACCGTTAAATTACACGCCGTTAGTTGAAATATCACTCCCGTTACCTTATTTTGATAGAGTAGCATATACTGTTCAACTTGAAGGTATTAAAGTTTCGGATAAATTACTTCCAATACCAACATCCGTATTTGTACCCGACCATACCGGGGCGGGTCAAACCATGGTTGATTCAGGTACCCAATTTACTTTCCTACTTGGTCCAGCTTACACTGCACTAAGGAATGAGTTTTTGAATCAAACAATGGCATCTCTTAAGGTTCTTGAAGATCAAGATTTTGTATTTCAAGGTGCAATGGACTTATGTTATCGTGTACCTATTAATCAAACGAGGTTACCAGCGTTACCATCGGTTAGTTTATTGTTTCGAGGCGCGGAAATAACGGTTTCGGGAGAACGATTGTTGTATCGGGTACTCGGTGAAATTCGGGGCAATGATTCGGTACATTGCTTCACTTTTGGAAATTCCGAGCTACTACCTATCGAAGCGTACATTATTGGACACCATCATCAACAAAATGTATGGGTGGAGTATGATCTTGAAAATTCGCGCATTGGTTTTGCTCAAGTTCGGTGTGATATAGCGAGTCAAAGATTTGGTCTCTATCGTTAAATAGAGATATTAAACCGATTGATGTAAAGTATCGTTATGCCTGCTATTTTTTTTATTATATATAGTTCGAGTCAAAAATAGTGTTTTTACCGCGGCCAATAATACTAATGTACATGGTTGAAAAGATGTGTAATCATATGTGCTACTATGTTGTGATTAATGGATTTTTTGCAACTAGGTTTGAAATGTAGCAAGTGGTCCCAAGAAATAAGACCGATCAAATTTATGAATTTTGCCATACTTGAAGGTGGGTTGTTGGTTCATGGTTGGTGATTTTAAGAAGATTTTATCTTCACGACTTCACCATTTTGTACATAACTTTGATACAAATTATTCACAAATTATGTCGGATAAGTAAAATATGTTATATGTTCAATTATTCATAATTTTGACGGCTTGACCAGATTTTGAACTATCTTAATTCTACTGTCTTATTGAAATTGCTCACAAGTTCTTATGAAATAACTACTTGCTTGTGTCATTCAATTGTTCACAAGTTTTTAGGAAGTGACAAGACTTTGAACTATCTTCACTCTACCTATCTAGTTAAAATTGTTCACTAAGTTCTGACGAAATTACAGAACTTGTATGTTTTGTTAAATTGTTTATAAGTTTTGACGGACTAGCAATACTTCGAACTTTCTCCATTCTACTTATCTTATTAAATTATTCTCAAATTCTGATAAAATAACAAAATTCTGTTGTTGGTCAATTGTTCACAAAATTTTGATGGACTAGCAATTTCAGAAACCTCCCTTCAGATTAGATTTCGTAACACTAACATCCCTCGTGGTTTACAATATTACGGTTACCTCTCTTATTTTGATATTTATTTTTAATATAAAATTTTGTGGCCTGACTAATTTACCCTTGCTAATATACTTTTTGATTAATTTATTTTGTAAAAATTGTTTTCTTAAAATAAAAATTAATTTCCATCCCCCATTTTGAGCATGTGTTTTGGTTAATGAGAAGATACACATCATCAACAGTCTTGTCGATGCATTTTTCCAAAAGGTGGATCTCCCACTCCAGGAGTCCCCACACCCCGGTCCGACAGGATTGTGAAGGAGTTAATTATGGTAACTCAACTGATTTCAAAGATTAGACCACTATCACGCTGCGCACAAGGGGCTCTCCTTTATTTCAAGAAGTAACCCCACTCTGCCGCTGACGGGATTCGATCTTGGCCATTTTTTCAATTATCCCCCTTGAGAACCAGTTGAGCTGCACATGCGGAGAAGTCAATTAATTTTGAACTTCATCAAGAGTGAGGCCGTACAGGATTCTTACTTAGTCAAAGCATTTGGCTCTACGAGTTTGTTACCCACTCTCAATTGTATCAATGAATTAAATGCGAAATTGTGGAGCCTTAATGTCCGTTTGGTTGAGCTTTTAGATTTGTCAAAAGTGCTTTTGAAAGGCGAAAAACGTTTTTGGCCAAAAATTTGAGTGTTTGGTTCAAAATCGAAAAAGTGTTTTGACAGCAAAAAGACTATTTCCAAAAGCTCAAATTTTGGGCTTTTGAAAGTAGAGGTTGATTTTGCTTATTTTTAAACCCAAAACATTTTTTTATTGACAATCAAACATCTAACAACTTTTTAATAAAAAACTCTACTCTTAAAAGTTCTACTATTAAAAGCTCTTTTTAATAAGTTGTACCAAACGGGCCCAATCTTTTAATGTCCAAAGACAACCGATTCACAACGAAAGAAATTTGATTCTTTAATAAGATTAAACTAATTCATTCTAATGGTAATTGTGAAGGGGCGGGAAATGAAATAAATTTCGTTTAAAAAAAATTTTTTAAAAAATAAATAAAAAAAAAAAATTATATTAGCAAAAAATATTCAAATCATATTTTTTATTTAAAAAAAATTTATTAAAAAAAAAAAAAAAAAAAAGGAAATAAGTAATATTGTAAACAACGAGAGAAGAGATGTTACGAGGTCTAGTATCTCTGAATTTTTATTATTTTTTTTTTTTTTTTAATTAAAATATAATATTTTTTTTTGAACTTCAACAAAAACTTCATTAGTAAATCATGTTCTTTCTGATTATACCTTTGTTTTCATTGCTGCAAATTTTGTTATTTGAATATGATTTAAACATTAACGATCCAATATTCTCTCTATGGTTTATAAAAAGCATCAAAATAATGGCACGGAAGATTTAATAGTGTAATATTGTCAAACAGATTTTATTTTTAAATTTCGTACATAATCAAACACCATCACATAAATTAGAACGAAAAGAATATTTAATTTTGATCTTTAAGCTGAAAGACTTGAATGAAGTAAATACTAAATTAGATATCATGGTTGAAACAAACAATAAGAGAGTACCTTTATCACATACTCATTACATTGATAAAACACTTCACAAGTTCAAAACATTTGGATATAAAACATTCTAAAACTCCATATGACTCTGTATTGAACATACTGAAAACTTGGGGGGAAATAGTGTCTTAAGTAAGGGGAAGAGGTAAAAAATATTCCTCTACTTAGAGAAATAGGGCTAAAAATACTCCTTGAATTTGGATAAAAAATATCCCTCAAATATAACTCTCTTAACAGAAATCCTCAAATTCTCCAAAATAATTTAATTTCAATTTTTAAGCCAACTCTATTATTTAAATTAACCCAACTAAATAATAACACATACATCCCCTTATCCCCCACTCCTACCCCAAATTCTCTCAAACTTTTTAAAAGTTTCACTTGAATTTGATGTAAAGCAAAAAAGGGAAAATTTTACCTGGAAATATTTGTTAATAATCATCCCAACAGTGATGTTTCCCTCCGAAGTGTCCACCGTCTTTCGGCTCACGAAATCGGATGTTAAATTAATTTCCTTAACTAAGCGATTTCGACTGAAAGCGGAACTCTGACTTTCATCAATGGGTTCCCCAACAACTCCAGAAAGCGTTGAGATGGTGACTAAATGAACTAAGTGAGTTTTGCCTTATAGAGAAAACACTGTGACACCAATACAGGCTAGCAAGTCAACACCGTTATGCGACTGCAATTATGTATCTAAGTGAGTTTTGCCTTATAGAGCAAACACTGTGGTGTAAATACTCATGAAGATTTATCATTCACTTGTACATTTAACATGCATCTATGAAAGAGTCCGAGTCCTCGTAGACTTAGAGAAAATGTTGTGGCATAAATACTCATCTCGCCGAAAAGGATTTTACACTACAATCAATTATAACGGACGACGCGTTTATTTTAAATGAGACTTGTATTAAATTTGGGGAACATTTTTAACTTAGGATTTTAGTCAAGATCAACTCTAGCATGCTTTATCAAATAAAACATCTTAACTATCATGCAAAATCATTTAAGCATATATTGGGTACCGTCTTCCCAAGCATGATATTAAGCGGTTTAAATACATACTGGGCGCCGTCTACCCAAACAATTATTTTCTGGACAGGTGGCGCCGCGACGCCAATCATTAGGGTTGCATCGCCAGTGAGGCAGAAGTCTTTCGGCTTCTACAATAAATTAATGCCACGACGCTCCACCAGCAGGCGCCGCAGTGCACTACCATAGGGTCGCGACGCCGATATCCTGACAAAACGTATCCGTGTTGATTTTCTAAAATCGTCCAAAACCCTAAATTCAATTCAGGGATCAGATCACAAATTATTTATCATCACCCACCAATATCAATAACACACATATCGACCATCGCCTATTTCTACCAGTTCTTCACTGTGCACCATGTTCGCAATGAACCAGTTATCTGCACTTGTCTTAGTTCGAGTTAGAATAGAATGACTTCCTCGATTTAGCGTAGTTGATAATTTAGGGTGACTTCAAAAGGTTAAAAGTTCAGTCAAGGTATTTGGGATTTCAAGAAGTCTTGTTTTAATTTAGTTTGAAAACTAATTGTATGTTTAACCTATATTATTATGTTATTAAATTGTTATATAACCATTGAACCAGCTTGGGCTCTGACACCACTGTAGGGTTTTGTTGGGTTCAAAACATATAAGTAAGACACAACAGAAGTTTAAAATTTATTTTGCTTACTTACCACAATAATTTATTCTGGTATGGTTATATGACAATCAAACTTGTAAAGACTTTAAACAATAAAACTTACAGGTTGTTAACAATCTCTACTTAGGGAATACATGCGGTTGTCCCTTCGATTGCAAGCACTATGCTAAACTGTATTTCTCTGTCAAGAAAGTCAGAAAATCTTGGTAGAGGTTTGATAGAGTTTCTTTTCTAAACTCTAAATCTAGAAAATAGTTTTTCAATTAGTGTCTATAACTTATGGGGCAGTGCTGTTTATATAGAAGAGATTAGGTCAATAATCAGATTAGGGTTGGCTCCAAGCCTGACCCAAAAAATGAGGTGCAGTGAGCCAGTCTGACTAGGCCTACTGCCAGGTCGGCGCCACGACTCGACCTTGTAGGTGCAGGTCTCAGCCTAGTAGGCACCGCGACTCTTACGTCCCGTTTCATTAAATATATATTCAGCACATTTAATTAAATTCAAAATTCAATTTTGACTTAATTAAATAATTTTTATCAAATAAAAATTATCCCATAGTTATATCAATTTAAATATCTCGATTCTAAATCGAATATTTAATACTTTCTCAATATACCCTTAGATCGAAGACACAATCGACATAGTATGACCCTATAGGCCTTCACATATCGACACTAATCCAATTAAGATCCATACGGAACTCCTAGACCGCGCCATACGAAGAACTCAATATGTGAAGTACGTTTACATGAATCCAACAAACATTACATTTATGTGAGATGATAAATTTCTTTCATTCGCAACACACTCGATCAAGCTTAGGATTTGCTATGTGTCTATCCAAATGGTTTGATTACTTTATTGCATCTATATTAATCGACAATTAGACCATATTCTAAATATGTCTCATGCATTGGCCAATGACTTGGTCGACCTAATATCACTGAGAAGTTGAGTGTTCTCATGAATATCCAATCGAGGAATGCACCTAACACAAGTTGTACATTATCCTATAAGGAGTTTAAGCTTAGGACAGAGTCAAAGTACATTACTCTGTAAACAAGGTGCGTATTGACCTCAAGTCAAAAGACCTTTATCTCTCACACGATGATAACACTCTAGACATGTATAACAAATAATTTATCAACAAGGTATACCAGTACTTTCCAAAAGTATCCATGTGTCCATCACCTAGTAACCATTACTAGTAGCAGGTGAGACATACAATATTCTCCAAGAATGTGATGCAGACCACATGTCGACTTATAATATATCATCGGTATCACATTCTCGATGATTATTAATCGAGACAATTTTGAGAGTTACGCTCTATCATCAATAGCTCATTCTATTAATGACAACATAAACTCAAGGGATGCACATTAATGAATAATTACAAACAATCAAATAATAATTCAATAATCGCAAAATGTCATAAATATATTAATTTTATTAATAATACGAATGTTATGCCGATTTCCAATTGTTCACATCGTCCTCAGAGACTGGTTATCAAGTAACGATTATCTAAGCTTTAGTTTCTATTTGGTGAACATTAATTTGTTTGTATTTTTATCTAATAAATAAGACTAAGTAATTGTAGAAAATAAACTAATTATGATAATATTTTGGTTTAAATCAGTTATGAAGGAATTAGGGCTTCCAATATCCTCAACTATCCACTTTTTTCAATCCTTAATGCAACTAGCATGACTTCTTCTTCTACGTCAAGATAGCGGTTAACTAGACTGGCTTATATTCCGGTTAGGATATATAATCGCTCAATCCCAGTGCAGAAATCTTCTATATTTCTATGATAGGTTTACCACATAGGAGGATTAAGAACAATAACCTATAATTCTACACAAGTATTGAGGTACTTTCGTCTGCGCTTTTAACCTATGTCTATTCAATTACAGCATATTCAAATCTCTCATCTCGGTTCTTGATTCGAAATCATATAGATTATTATAATTAGTGATCAGTTAACTATCAAACATTCATACCAATATTGAATAAATCTTAATCAAGTGAAGAAGAAATCAAACTAATGCATTAATTTATGAAATAGAGTTTCAAGTGATTCAATAGGAAAGCCCTAATAAAGTAATTAGCTCCTAAATATTGTCATGTCAAGAATTAATACAAACCAACATAAACTGAAATAAAAACAAAGAAAAGAAAAAAAACTTAAACCAAAATTGTCTCAAATCTTGTGTTGTAGCCTCCTTTTCCTCTCCAAAATATGATGTGAGATGTAAGATCCCAGATCATTAATGAGGCTAGAGTTTAGGGATTTTATAGTTGCGAAATTATGGATTTCGGACACTAAAACCGTGTCAAAATCGTCTCAGAACGTGATTTTTTCGCCTCGGCACCGCGGTACTGCAGAATGGCACCGCGGTGCCAAAAATATTGCGGCTTCTCAGTAATTATGGAACCGCGGTCCTGCAGTCCGGCACCGCGGTCCAACTGTCTTTCGTCCTGATCTGCCAACTTTCGTCCTTTTTGCTTCAGGAGCTCATTTCCTGCTTTTTCTGCCCACTTTTGGCTACTTTTTGCCATTTTGTCATTTAGAACCGCTGCTGACTTAAAAGAAAGAAAAACAATCCTAACACGACACTTATTTAAATGAAAATGGGGAAAATACTAATTAAAAATAACTCAAAAAGTGTATACAAAATACGCCTAACAAATACCCCCAAACTTAACCTTTGCTCGCTCTCGAGCAAAGATCAAAACAAAGTCAAAGGAAACAAAAACAAAAGACTCAAAGACTCAAATCAAGCAGCTGCACAATATTACTTAGAAAAGCATGAACGTCAGCTGAGATAATATGTAGGAACAGATATAGCATGAATTTAGCAATCTAGAATTTCAAGCCAGATATTTCGCAAATTCATTTCAATCACACTCAATAGAAACATGAACACTAACCTATGCATGTCAATTTCATTTAGTTCTATAGGCATGTTTACTTGGTATTCTCCACTAATCATAGACATACATTCTAGAGATATACAGGACTTTTCAGGGTTGTAATGTAGGCTTAGACAAGGGTATGTAAAGGTGGGCATTTAGGCTCAATTTACGTACCATAAACTTTTTTTTTTCATTCAACTCTTTTGTCCTTCTTTTTGGTATTCTTTTCAGTTCATAATCATCATTCCCCTCTTATCTTTTTGTGAGCATGAAATACATTCACATAGGCACCCACAAACTTAAGCTTTTGCCTATTTTTTCATTGGGGTGCTTCAAATTTTCACTCTTTTTTTGTATTTCTTTTTATTCACACTTTTTCCTCATTCTTTTCAATTACTGCTTATGGAACACAAGAGAATCATAGAGTGTCAAAGAAACAACTGAGTTTAGGCTCAAAGGGGCTGACTAGGGATACAATTTATTGCAGGGTAGGTAATGAATGGTAAGAAAGGCTAACAAAGAAATGCCCGAGTCATCTCCCGAAACATGTACATCTTAGACATTTATTTCGCCTCAAATAACAAGCAAGCAGACTTCTTAGACATTTTTCAATCATTTTTTCCATAGTTGACACACATAAGCTAAGAACAAATATCTCAAATAATTAAATTTTTATAAATTTTTGGCATATCTAACTTAAGCACACAGATTTTAGCTTCTAATTCCATTACATTATCCCACTTAATTTACTAGGCGTTTCAATCAACTACAACATGCATGATCATAAAAAATAATAATTTGACTCATATAAAACACAAAAATAATAATTAAAAAAGACTCAAAAACAGACACACAAAAATAAAATAAGAACCCCCCCAAACTTAAACAATACATTGTCCCAAATATGTAAATACTCAAAAATTAAAAGGGGGCGACTTACAGACATACATCGGTTCAAAATGGTGGTGGTGACAGCGGATGTTGCATTAAGACGGTATCTGGAGATATCGCGTTTTATCAAAGGGCGCCGCGGCGCTGTGCCAAATTTTTCCCATTTTTGCAGCATTTTTCTCACTCCCTGCTTTTATCTGTCATCCACAACACTCAACATACCAGATCGTGAGACTGTTCAGGTCAAAATAAAATAAACTAAAACAAACTAAAACATAAATTTAAATAACATAATTAAAACCTTGGGTTGTCTCCCAAGTAGCGCTGTCTTTAACGTCTTTTAGCTGGACACAATTAATCCTTACTAGTGTCCAGTGGATCATTCTGCGAACTGCTTGCAATCCACACAGTTATTGTTGCAGGTCTAACTCCTCCTACAACACTTTTTTTCAAATAAGGGCCTCATATCTAAGATTATCCCCCAATTACGCAAGATAAACTTGTCTTCTGGGCTCTATAATGTAGGGATCAGTGAAACTCCCTACATCTCTGAACTTTAGAGGGTGACCTTGATGGTATGAACTTTCTGGTTGGGGTTCAATAATGATAGTTGGTGGGGTTTCTTCATCCATGGGTACATGAAAGATGAATTTCAAGAAATCCAAAAAAGTGAAAAATTGGATTTCAGTAACCTCTTCTTTCTCTACACCAACTACCTCTTTTAATTCCTCATTATTCTAAACAGTTTGTTGTGGTTCAGGTTCCTCACTCCCTTTATCACTCCCCACAACTGTGTCGCTAGGCAAACTTTCTTGCGGTACATTGATCACCATATCCATCAGCTGTCCTATTTGTGTCTCCAAAATTTTTAGGGACACCCTTTGTCTCAGTCATAAACTGAGTCTGGCACTTGGTGACCCTGAGTATGGCTGCCTAAAATTCATCTAGATCTTCCTCTGGAACCTGTGGGTTAGGCTGCTGTTGTTGAAACCACTGCCCCTGATAGTAGTAGTCCATGTGTTTTTTTACACTAACTTTACCTACAAAATAAGAAAAACAACAAAACTGATTGAATGATGCTCGCATAATAAGTTAGAAACTTGTTCATGGAGCAACCAAGTTAGAAATAAAATAACATAACCAAATATATACAAACCAAATTAGAAATAAGAATAAATAAGTCGATATTGAAAGTACGCCAGTCCCCGGCAACAACGCCAGAAACTTGTTAGGCGATTTCTACGTGCTCACGCAAGTGTACGTATCATTCACAAGTAATATAGTCTGGTAAGACCGAATATCATCCTCAGAGACTGGTTATCAAGTACCGATTATCTAAGCTTTAGTTTCTATTTGGTGAACGTTAATTTGTTTGTATTTTTATCTAATAACTAAGACTAAGTAATTGCAGAAAATAAACTAATTATGATAATACTTTGGTTTAAATCAGTTATGAAGGAATTAGGGCTTCCAATATCCTCAATTATCCACTCTTTTCAATCCTTAATGCAACTAGAATGACTTATTCTTCTATGTTAAGATAGCGGTTAACTAGACTGTCTTATATTATGGTTAGGATATATAATCGCTCAACCCAGTGCAGAAACCTTCTATATTTCTATGATAGGTTTTACCACATAGGAGGATTAAGAACAATAACCTATAATACTACACAAGTATCGAGGTACTTTCGTCCGCGATTTTAACCTATGTCTATTCAATTACAGCATATCCAAATCTCTCCTCTCAGTTCTTGATTCGAAATCAAATATATTATGATAATTAGTGATCAGTTAACTATCAAAAATTCATACCAATATTGAATAAATCTTAATCAAGTGAAGAAGACTCAAACTAATGCATTAATTTATGAAATAGAGTTCCAAGCGATTCAATAGGAAAATCCTAATAAAGTAATTAGCTCCTAAACATTGTCATGTTAAGAACTAATACAAACCAACATAAACTGAAATAAAAAAAAAGAAAAGAAAAGAAACTTGAACCAAAGTTGTCTCCCATCTTGTGTTGTAGCCTCCTTTTCCTCTCCAAAGTATGATGTGAGATGTAAGAACCCAGATGAATAATGAGGCTAGGGTTTAGGGATTTTATAGTTTTGAAAATATGGATTTCGGATCCTAAAACCATGTCAAAATCGACCCAGAACGTGATTTTTCTGCCTCGGCACCGCGGTACTGCAGAATGGCACTGCGGTACCGAAAGTACTGCGGCTTCTCAGTAATTATGGCACCGCGGTCCGGCACCGCGGTCCCGCTGTCTTTCATCCTGATCTGCCAACTTTCGTCCTTTTTGCTTCGGGAGCTCCTTTCCTGCCCACTTTTAGCTTCTTTTGCCATTTTGCCATTTAGAACCGTTGCGACTCGAAAGAAAGAAAAAAAACACTAATACGCCACTTATTTAAACAAAAATGGGGGAAATACTAACTAAAAATGACTCAAAAAGTGTATACAAAATACGCCTAACAACGAACGTGTTCAAGTATATTTGTCCCTAATAATGATTGTCTCTAGGACATACATACTTTCAGTGGGGCAAATCTGTGAATACCAATAAATTTTTCAAACTTTAAAGTACTTATTATATTAATGAATATTTTAAATTTATGTACGATACTTTCAGATGTGGGTGTTAATATGAGATATATTACAAACTAATCCTGACTCGTAACTGTTAAAATATGGGAAATATGTGTAGAGACAAAAAAATGAGAATGCAACAACAACAACATAGTCGACCAAATTCTTGATCTATTCTTAAGATAATATTGTCCAGTATATCCTTTCAACGGTTGTAATGACAATTGTTAGGATATTCACAAGTGTTTCCACAAGTGTACGTATTGCTTCAAGTAATATAGTCTGTAAGACCGAATATCATCCACAGAGACTGATTATCAAGTACCGATTATCTATTATATGGTATCTATTTGGTTAACGTTATTTTGTTTGATAATTATAACCACGAATTAAAATAAAGTGCAGAAATTAAACTAATGTTGAAAATACTTTGGGATTTAAAACAATTATGATGGAAATAGGGCTTCCAATCTCCTCAACTATCCACTCTTTCACACGTTAATGCAATGCTAATGATTCTTCTTCGTATTAAGATAGCAGGTTAACTAATCTGTCATTATATTCCGGTTAGAACATACAAGAGCTCAATCCTGTGTAGAAACCTTATATATTTCTATGATATATTTTACCACACAAGAGGATTAAGAACAATAACCCTAAACACTACAAAAGTATCGGGGTACTTTCGTCCACGATTTTAACCTATGTCAATTCAACTACAACATATTCAAATCTCACCTTTCAGAATTTTGATTCGAAATTATATATGTGATGACAATTAGTGATCAATTAATTATCAAACAATCAAAACAATTATTGAATTGATCTTAATATGTCTGAAGAAGAAATCACCAATAATGCATTAACTATATGAAAGAGTTTCAAGCGATTCGACGAAAAACCCTAATAAAGTAATTAGCTCATAAACATTGTCATTCTAAGAACTAAATTACAATCAAACATAAACTAAATTAATGTAAAGAAAAGAGAATGAACTTGAACAAAAGTCTCCAATTGTGTAGCTTGTAGTCGCCGTTCTCCTCTCCAAAGTATGATTTTTTGATTAAGGTATATGGTATCTAATATGATCAGGGTTTAGGGATTTTATACTTGAGAAAAGTTGCCTTTCGGACTATAAAAACTCTCTCCAATTTGGCCCAGAAAATCTGGAAAATACGCGTCGGAGCCGCGACCCTTAATCAGCACAATTACTGGAGCATTCTGCTTCTGAGGCGCCGCGGCTCTTGGCACGGTGAATATTTTTCTTGCTCTCAAGAATTTTCACGCCACGACCCTAATTACTTCAGCGGCTCATCAGCGCCGCGACCTTTTCTTGCCTTGCGCCGCGGCCCTTGACCTGTTTTCGTCCGGATTTCACCCGATTTCTTCTATTCTTCTTGGGACATTTTAGGCTTCATTCCTTGGGTTGTGCTTGTACAAATTTCATCTTCATTTACCTCATTTCATCCTCAATTCTGTATTTCCTCCTTTGGAATCGCTGTGACTCAAAAGAAAGAAAAACAACCCTAATACTATACTAAACACAAACGAAAAGAGTAAAATACTAACTAAAAATGACTCAAAAGAGTGTACCAAAATACACTCAACAACACCCCTAAACTTACACTTTACTCACCCTCGAGTAAAACACTAAACAAAAACAAAAACAATGACTCTATGAACTGGATCAAGTAGTTGTAGCAATGCTTCTTCAACATCATTGATGAAAGATGAGATAATATGTTAGAACATATAGCATGAATATATAGCAATCTAGAATTTCAAGTTAGATATTTTACAGATTCACTTAGATCATAATTAATGGAAACATAAACACCTAACCTATGCATGTCAATTTCATTCCATCTTTTTCAAAATGCTATAGATTTGTTTACTTGTTATTCTCCACTAATCATAGATATACACATTAAGGATCTTCATGACTTGAAGGGTTGTAATGTAGGCTTAGACAGGGGTAGGTAAAAGTGGGCATTTAGGCTCAAATTACGTACCATAAACATTTTTCATTCAACTCTTTGTCCTTCTTTTTTACTTTATTTTCAATCACATACTCATTTTTTCCCCACTTTTTCTTTTGAGTGAATGAGATGTATTATAATTAACAAGCACCCCCAAACTTACTTTTTTGCTTATTTTTTATTGGGGTGCATCAAATTTTTCAATTCTTTTTTTGTTTCTTCTTCAACATTTTTCTCCGGCAACGGCGCCAAAAACTTGTTAGGATATTTCAGAGTGCTTACGCAAGTGTACGTATTGCTTCAAGTAATATAGTCTGTAAGACCGAATATCGTCCACAGAGACTGATTATCAAGTACCAATTATCTATTCTATGGTATCTATTTGGTTAACGTTATTTTGTTTGACAATTATAAATACAAATTAAAATAAAGTGTAGAAATTAAACTAATGTTGAAAATACTTTGGGATTTAAAACAGTTATGATTGAAATAAGGCTTTCAATCTCTTCAACTATCCACTCTTTCACGCGTTAATGCAATGTTAATGATTCTTCTTCGTATTAAGATAGCAGATTAACTAATCTGTCATTATATTTCGGTTAGGACATACAAGAGCTCAATCCTGTGCAGAAACCTTCTATATTTCTATGATAGATTTTACCACACAGGAGGATTAAGAACAATAACCCTAAACACTACACAAGTATCGGGGTACTTTCGTCTACGATTTAACCTATGTCAATTCAACTACAGCATATTCAAATCTCATCTTTCAGAATTTTGATTCGAAATCATATATGTGATGACAATTAGTGATCAGTTAATTATCTAGCAATCAAAACAATTATTGAATAGATCTTAATATGCCTGAAGAAGAAATCACCAATAATGTATTAAATATATGAAAGAGATTCAAGAAATTCGACGGAAAACCCTAATAAAGTAATTAGCTCCTAAACATTGTCATGCTAAGAGCTAAATTACAATCCAACATAACTAAATTAAAGTAAAGAAAAGAGAAAGAACTTGAACAAAAGTCTCCAATTGTGTAGCTTTTAGCTGTCGTTCTCCTCTCCAAAGTATGATTTTTTTATTATGGTATATGGTATCTAATATGAGCAGGGTTTAGGAATTTTATACTTGAGAAAAGTTGCCTTTCGGACCATTAAAACCCTCTCCAAATTGGCCCAGAAAATATGAAAAATACGCATCAGAGTCGCGGCCCTTCGTCCAGGCGTCGCAACCCTTAATCAGCAAAAATCACTGGAGCATTCTGCTTCTGAGGCGCCGCGGCTATTGGCATGGTGGATATTTTTCTTGCTATCTGGAATTTTCACGCCGCGGCCCTAATTCCTTCAGCCGCGGCTCATCAGCGCCACGACCCTTCATTGCCTTGCGCCGCGGCCCTTGACCTGTTTTCGTCCGAATTTCACCTGATTTCTTCTATTCTTCTTGGGACATTTTAGACTTCATTCCTTGGGTTGTGCTTGTGAAAAATTCATCTTCATTGAGCTCATTTCATCCTCAATTATGTATTTCCTCCTTTGGAACCACTGTGACTCAAAATAAAGAAAAACAACCCTAATACTATACTAAACACAAACGAAAAGAGTAAAATACTAACTAAAAATGACTCAAAAGAGTGTACCAAAATACATTCAACAACAACTTATCTCCCAAGATAAAACAACAATTAAATAAATGAGCAAAGGGAACTCAAGTTTTCGCTTGGGAAGAAAGATCTTTGAGTGTTTTGTGATTGCAGGAGAGGAAGACAATTTCAGAGAATTGTTTAGTGAATGTCAAGTGTTTTTATGCAAATGAGACAAAGACCTCATTTTATAGTGTGAGAAGAAGACCCTCCAATTAGCCAATTTATGTCTTTGAATGATCAAGTAATGGCCATTAGTATGGAATTACAATTCAGCCAAGTAATGGATGAATTCAATAGCAAAATAATGAAGAGTTAATCCTCCAAAGTCAGCTCAAACGTCAGTTTTTATTCTTCTCCAACGGACTGTAAACGGTCACTGCGCCGCGACCCTGCAGGGAGGCGTCGTGGCGCTAGAACTTCAGAGGCGCAGCGCCGCGGCCCTGCAGAGTGGCGCCGTGGCGCCGAAACTTCAGGGACTTGGGGCCGCGGCCCTGCATGAAGGCGCCGCAGCGCTCTAGCACCACGGTCCTTGCCACCGCGGCGCTCTAGAACCAACGTGAAACCATTGTTATTTGGCCAATAACCATCCATTATCTTACGTCTCAAACAATTTGTATACGTACCAATATCTCTTCCACTTAAGAAAATTACGATTTTTGGCACTTGATGTGCACGTGTGTGGAAACCATGTTTTCGACATGCGGGACCCCAATTATTCGAGTCATAATATAATAGGAATTTATTTCACATTTAGTAAATTTCCAACAAAAAATGCCCAAGCCCACCGAATATGGACTTGGATTTGAGGGCGGATTGAACCTTAAGTAAAGATATGATTTTGATTTGCATATTCATTTTTTATGAACAATTTCTGTTTAGTTAAAATTAAAATTTGATTTGTGAATTTGAATTTTTAAATTAAAGTTTATATTTGTTTGTGTAGGAAATGAAATGTCTTCTCCAAGTTCTCTGTGTACGAGGACACCTCAGAAATAATGTATTAATTTTGCACGTATAATTTTTGGCTATACTATTTCTAAGAGAAAGTTGCTTGAAATTCCTAAAAATATATAATATTATCTTTTGAAAGATAGTGATTTTTCACATAGCAAATCCTTATTTTCTTCATTAATCTTCTCTTATTTTTCTAACAGGTGGGGGAATATCCCGCAAAAACCTTGAAAAAATCGAACAGTCCAAAATTCAGTTATTTCAACTACATTAAATGATCTTTCAAATTAGTCAAGACTCTTTAGTTTATGGCCGCTTCTCTATGGTACCAGTTGTTGCTTCATTGAATTTGATTCACTAATAGGATCACGCTTCGATCCCGTTGAGGAGCCACAACTCGGAGGCTTGATGCAAGTTGAAGTGTCTCCGCCTATGTTAGTCAATATGGGCTATCACATTAAAATTCACCGGTTTAACGCCAGTTAGACGTCGAAGGTCTAAATTGATTATTTCCAATTACGTAAATCAATAGTTCAAATCACACTCAAAGGTAGGGCATTTCCCATTTTTATAGGAACTTATGTACCAGAAACAATGGTATCTCCAATTATAGCCCCTCTGGGATCCAATATGCTTTTCTCTCATGCCTTTCTTCGTTCATTTGAGTACCCGGTTCTCCAATCGATTGACCTGCAATAATACCTACGGCTTCCCCCAATTCAACCAAAGCGATCGTTACTTTTCTTTCATACTTGAAAGTA
The DNA here is from genome assembly GCA_029844215.1 of Przewalskia tangutica. Taxonomy (NCBI): domain Eukaryota; kingdom Viridiplantae; phylum Streptophyta; class Magnoliopsida; order Solanales; family Solanaceae; genus Przewalskia; species Przewalskia tangutica. Next base: position 8,599,097 of record CM056739.1, on the reverse strand, counting down.
GTCGCCATTGACCACTGAATTTTCAATATTTCTTTTTATTTCTCATCAAACGAATGTCATCTTCTTCTGCTTTCAATTTCCAAAAAAAAAAATCCAATTGTGTCGAACTTTTCATTTTTGGAATACAAAAAAAGTTAGATAACTAGTAAATATGCCCCCCTCATGTCAACATATTTGATTTTCTAGGAGCTTTGTTGGAATGATATGATCGGCTAGCCGTAGCCGCATATCAGCTACGCTCAATGCGGGATTTTTGTTGGATCAGATCTTTTGGAAAGCTTTTGGACCTAGCGAAAAGGGCCCAGGAGGTTTGCCTAGAAGCAACCACCCTTGAAAGCCTCATTTATGGCTCAATTTGTGTAAAAAGCAGTAGGGGCCTAAACTCTTGAGTAGATTGCCCATGGAAAGAAGCTTACTCCAAGATCTGACTCCCCCCGTGTAGGAGTTCGGGAAGGCCAGAAGTAAACAAAGAGCGGTAGAAGAGAATAAAGTGTTGCGCCCATTCTTTTCTTTCATATCTGGATCAAATGGAAGGAGACGTCGTGCAAGCCGAAGACTTTGACAGGTGTCGGTAGGCACGCCTCTGATATGGGCTCGATCCTGAGAATCAATCCCAATTGAATCTATGGAAGGGAGACCCTCTAACCTCTTAATCTTTAGAGTATAAATTATATATAGGTAAGGATAATCAGTCCAATGCGGTGCCCAAGACAGGGCAATATGAATAGAAATGTTGAAGGTTATGAATCATTTCAGCTCTGATCATGGTGGGTGACTGCGAAAGCCGTAGGCGCTTTAGACGCTCGACTTATAGGAGAGGAGTGAAAGCCATTAGAGTTTTCACTCGCTTTTATTATAAGTAAGGAAAGACGTGGAAAGCTATTTTCAATTGCACCTGCTTGATTATTTGGAGAGGGGCTTTTTTGAAAGACTAACTTCGGGGAGAACCAAAGGAAAGTTCAGCTTCCATTCTCCGATCTGTTAAAAAATAGATTGTTGAAACTTCAAATTTTTTATATAGGGGAAACTCAAACTATACACTGTAATTATTGGTTTTTGGCCTGAAATCTGCATTTTGAGTTCCAAACAGCACATTAACCTTTATTATGTTCACGAAATATAATTTAAACTCCGTAAGGTGTCCCAGTACATAAGGAGTTCATACATTACAATTCTATTTAATTTTATGGGATAAGCCCTGACACATCTAAATTATGATAAAATTGCCAATTACACACCTAAATTACCTAGGGTCCTATAACCCTTTTCAAATTCAAATTATCTTACCCTCATTCTTCCTCAAGCTCTTCGTCCTCCTTTATTCAGTTTTTCAACGAAATTACAACTGCAAATAAATAATTAATTTTGAGTATACAAAAGGGTAATGAAGAGCGACAATATGATTAAGTGATTCAGAAAAGAAAAGAAAAGAAAAATTAAAATAAGAGATGGAGATATGTAACTGTAGGTGTTTTGTTACACGCAGTGAAATTTGAAAATTTATGTTTCAAACACGACATAGCGGTCAAACTATAGTATGATTATATAATGTAAAATAACACAAAGAAAAAATGTAATACTTCGAACGAAGACTTACATTTGTAGTCAACAATCTGAACTTGAAGCTTTGTGTAGTCTGAGGGTGCGCATGCAAATGTCCCTCGATTTGCAAGTCAAAACTTTGATGTATTTTTCTAATTCTTGAAATGCTAGAGATTCCAGCAGAGCTTTAGAAGAGATTAATCTCTTGCTTTTGGTGTAGAAAATATGCGAGGGGAACCCTCTTATTTATAGCTGAAAAGGACAGCTAGGGTTCCCCAAATAGGTCAGCCCATAAAACCTCAGCAGACTAGGCCAACTCGGACCCGCAGGACATTTAGCGCCGCTGCCCTGAGTAAGTGGCGCCGCGGCCCTGAGCCTTAGGCGCCGCGGCCCTGTTCCATCTGCCTTGTTTTATATTTTCTTTCTAATGTCTCAATCATCAACCGAACATATATATAATCTCTTCTCTAATTACATCTTTCAATCGACGGAACATTGATCGGTGTATTTTATATACACCTTTTGAGTCATTTTTAGTTAGTCTTTTGTCTATTTTTGTACAAATACGTGTCGTCTTAGGATAGATTTTCTTTCTTTTGAGTCATATTGGTTTAAAGTGGCTCATTGACGGAAAATGAGCAAAAAGAGGGCAGAAACAGAGGTCCCAGAGCTCAAAAAGCGAGAAAGTTGGCGAACCAGACACAAAACAAAGCAGCCAAGGCGCTCCAGCCCAAAGGCTGGGCCAGCCACGGCGCCCAATCTTCAGAGAGCTTCAGGAGTTCCGGCTGATTCGCGCCAGCTGGCCGCAGGCGGAAAAATCAGAAAATTCGAATGATAATGGGCCAAGGCCTGAAGGAAAACCTGCATCACATTTTGGAGATTATAAAAAGAGGACTCTAGGTCAGATTTAAGGGTTCCTCTTCTTGCCAAAACACATAACTTTTGGAGATCAAGATTGGAGACCTTTTCTTAGTAATTTCTTGTTTCTTGTTTTATTTCTTTACAGTTTATGTTGGATATTAATTTAGTTCTTGTCATGTCTATGGCTAGGAACTAAATCAACCTAGGGCTTTCCATGTCAATTCACTTGAAACTTATCTTTATGAATTAATGCATGTTTTTTGTTCTTCTTCTTGTTGTTGAGATTTATTCAATATTTGTTTTGATTGCTTGGTAATTACTTGATCACTAATTATCATAATCCTTATGATTTCTAACCGAAAGCCCAAAGGGGAGGTTGTGAATATGTTGTAGTTGGATAAACATAGGTTAAATCGTGGATGAAAGTACCCCGATACTTGTGTAGTATTAATAGGTTATTGGTCTTAATCCTCCTTTATAGTCAATCTTATTACCGAAAGGTAGAAAGGTTCTATATTGGGGTTGAGTGTTTATATAACCTTAACATGAGTATAAAACGACTTAGTTAACCTGCTATCTCAAAATAGAAGAAGAATCATAATTAATCGCATTAATAAGTAAGTTAAGCGGATAGTTGAGGAGATTTGGAAGCCCTATTTCCACCATTACTGAAGTAAAACAACGTAGTTTAATTAGCTTTCATAATTATAGTCATAAACAACATATCAATCATCGGTTACCAAATAGATAACATAGAATAGAATTTGAGCATTGAACACTAATCTCTGAGGACGATAACTCGGTCTTCTAAGACTATATTACTTGACACGACACTAATCTCTGTTGTGGACATTTTGAGACCTTACAGGGGTCTATCCGACTTACGGATTGAGAGTTATCACTGTTTAAAGTTTCTGCCTCGGATCTATCGAGATCCAGGAAGGACAGCGAATAAAAGTGTAAAACTGTACCAAATAGTACAGAATATGAAAGTATGGTTCACATGGAGACGTGTAGCTCTCTGTTCTCGTCGTTTTGAGATTTTATGGGGCTTGAACGGGTTTACAGATTAGGAGTTATGACTATTCTAAGATTGAGTTATGTTTAATAAAAATTCTGCCGAAACCAATTTTGGCTGTTTTGAGGATAAATTTGTGTTAGTTACCCAAAGTAGTTTTAAATGAAATTTGGTACAGTGAAAGATCCCCGTCTTACCTTAGTTTCCGCTTGAGAAACACCTTAGTTGGAGTTATGGTTAAAAAGTTATAATCGTTACAAGTATGAATGACAGAATGTTGGGAAAGAGAATATTATTTATTCGATCTTCTGAAAAATATGAAAAGTGAATACGTGTTCACATAAATATATAAATATATAATGGATCGGGTTGCACGCATCAACAAAACGTAAAGTGAATACGCGTTCACAAATACGTAAACATAATGGATCGGGTTGCACGCCGCAATAAAACGTAAAGTGAATATGTGTTCACAAATACGTAAATATAATGGATCGGGTTGCACGCCGCAACAAAACGTAAAGTAAATACGCGTTCACAAATACGTAAACATAATGGATCGGGTTGCACGTCGCAACAAAACGTAAAGTGAATACGTGTTCACAAATACGTAAATATAATGGATCGGGTTGCACGCCGCAACAAATATGAAAGATGAATACATGTTCACCTATATATAAATATGAAAAGTGAATACGCGTTCACAAATATATAAATGTAATAAATATGTGGAAATACAGGGGAATGTCTTAACGTATAATACGAGATAAAATGAAGTGTTAGTTAAACCGAGAATTTCCTATGAGGAGTTGTTGCATATTTAAAAATATTGTAACCTGATATGTTTTTGCAATATGCTTATTACGTTATAATGTGATTGCACTTGGAATATTGTGGTGTTACCTTGAATTGCAGGGTAAAGTTCTCACTCAGCCCCAGATGGTAGGGCTGACTCTTTATTTAACATGTTTCAGGAAAGCGTGATAGAGGAAAGGCTACACGCCAAGGCTAGCGATCGTTCCGCAGCCTCTTGTCATACCAAGTCCATCGCTTCGCTTGGTATTCGTCGTTCGTGGATGTCGGCCCAGTGTCTCGGAAAATGCCCGTGTGGAATGGTCTCCCTTCCAACTTAGAATAATCTTTGTCAGTATGTCTATGTAGAAACGATATTTGCACGAGCATGGGCTCGCGTTATGTTTTTTTTTATAAAGTCATAAACAGATTTCTTTATTGTTATTTTTATTAATCGCTCCGTATTTGAATATAAGTTCAAATTTCTAAATAAAGAGAATTAAATGGTGCTCTTGGTGGGAAATAATTGTCCAGGTGCCATCACGCCCTAAGTAAAGACTTAGGAAAAGTCGGGGCGTGACAGATGGACACAGTGATGGTGAGAGAATTTTATGCTAACTTTCCGGAGAGGGTGGATGATAGATGCTTTGTGAGGGGACGGTATGTGCCTGTGATGGCAGAAGTGGCGAATTTGCTATTAAAAACAGCTGATGTTGAAGAAAGAGGTGACGACCGGAGCTATTTCAGAACATGGTCTAGATGCACCAACAACATCAACTGGGATGTCGTCGCAAGCACAATAAGCTACCCTGGGGCTGAGTATGATATTGTCAGAAATGGATCAAAAGGACTGAACAGATATCAGTTCAACAAAACAGCCAAGGGTTGGTTGTATTTCGTCAGTGCCCGCTTAATTCCATCGATGCACTTTACCAGAGTGCCAGAAGACATAATAAAATTGATATATGGAATCATGTCAGGGAAGACGATTGACGTTGGGAAGGAAATAGTGCAAAACATTAGAGAAACCAGCAGGTTGGTAACGACAGGTGGGTTGGGACATGCCTCACTTATTAGCTGCTTATGCTCCAGACATAGGGTCCCAACCCTACCCACTGATACATATGAGAAAGTCCAACTTCCTGTGGCATATGAGATAGTGCATTCCTTCCCAGACCCAATCCCTCCAGCAGCAGCGCGAAGGAGACCAACACCAGCAGAAGCAACAGAAGCTGCCATGGATGAAGATGAGCCTGAGATAGAGGCTCAGTATGAGGCAGGAAGCAGCCAGCAGCCACTCCCAGAATCTGAACCTCCAATGCCCATAATGGAGCAGTTGCTCATGAATCAGAGAAGGATGATGCAAAATTTTGACATGATGATACAAGGTCAACATGACCTGAGGCAAGAACAACAAGAATTGAGGCAGGAGCAACAACAGTTGCACCGGAGATTTGATGAGATGAGTTTCTTGTTCAACCAGTGGTCCATACATTATCCGCCTCCACCGCCACCACTTTAAACCAAGTCTGTAAGTTGTCCTGGTTTCTTTTATTTTCTTTGAGTCTTGCACACATTGGGAACAATGTGTGATTTAAGTTTGGGGGGGGGGGGGTGTTTATTTGTGTCTGATTGTCTTAGTATTTTTGAGTCAGTCTTTTGATTTGTTTTAAGTATTTTTGAGTCATAATTTTCTTTTAAAGATCATGCATGTTGTAGTTACTAGAAACGCCTAGTGAAGTGAGGTTGAATAATGTAATGGAATTAGAAGCAACTATCTAAACACTTAGGTTAGATATGCCAAAAACTCATGAAATCTGTCTATTTGGGGTTTCTTGCTTGATTTGTGCATTGTTAAATGATTAACACCTATGTGTATGATTGCTTGCTATTTGAGGCGAAATAGTTAGGATATGCATGTTAGGGAGATGACCCAGACATTTCTTTGTTAGCCTTTCTTACCACTTTTACCTATCCCTGACATTCAAAATATCCCTAGTCACCCCTTTGAGCCTAAAAAATTAAACTTTTTCTTTGACACCCTATAATTCCACACTTGTGCCATAAGTGAAAATGTGAAATGATTGGAATAGAAAGTGTTAAAAAAGAGACAAAAAGAGTGAACAATCTTGATGCACCCTAGTGAAAAAGTGATAATAAATAGGCAAAAGCCTAAGTTTGGGGGTGCCTGTTATTCATAATATAGTTCACTCTCTCAAAACAAAAGAGGGAAAAGATAGATATGAAGTGAAGAAAGAAAATCAAAAGAAAAGGGAAGAATTGAAAAGCAAAAGAGATTATGGTACATAAAATAAGCCTAAATGACTATTTTTACCTACCCATGCCTAAAGCCTACATTACAACCCTGAAAAGTCCAGAAGATCTCCTACATGTGTATCCATGATTAGTGGAGAATAACAAGTAAACATGCCATATGATTTTGAAATTGACATGCATAATTCAGTATTCTTACTTCCATTAAGCATGATTAAAGTGAGTTTGCGAAACATCTAGCTTGATGTGTTTAGAATGCTAAAAATCCATGCTATATGTTCCTGCATATTATTCTGCTAACCTTCATGCTTTTCTAAGTAACAATGATGCAGCAAAGTGATCAATGTCGTTGAGTCTTTCTATTTTCTTTTTCCTTGTGTCTTTATTTCTTTCTTTTGATCTTTGCTCGAGAGCGAGCAAATGTTAAGTTTGGGGGTGTTTGATCGGTGTATTTTATATACACCTTTTGAGTCATTTTTAGTTAGTCTTTTGTCCATTTTTGTACAAATACGTGTCGTCTTAGGATAGATTTTCTTTCTTTTGAGTCATATTGGTTTAAAGTGGCTCATTGGCGGAAAATGAGCAAAAAGAGGGCAGAAATAGAGGTCCCAGAGCTCAAAAAACGAGAAAGTTGGCGAACCGGACACAAAACAGGCGCACGCACTACCTCCAGCCAGAGGCTGGCCGCGCCATGGCGCCCAATCTTCAGAGAGCTTCAGGAGTTCCGGCGGCCAGCTGATTCAGGCCGCATGAAAAATCAGAAAATTCGAATGATAATGGGCCAAGGCTTGAAGGAAAACCTGCATCACGTTTTGGAGACTATAAAAAAAGGACTCTAGGTCAGATTTAAGGGTTCCTCTTCTTGCCAAAACACATAACTTTTGGAGATCAAGATTGGAGACCTTTTCTTAGTAATTTCTTGTTTCTTGTTTTATTTCTTTACAGTTTATGCTGGATATTAATTTAGTTCTTGTCATGTCTATGGCTAGGAACTAAATCAACCTAGGGCTTTCCATGTCAATTCACTTGAAACCTATCTTTATGAATTAATGCATGTCTTTGGTTCTTCTTCTTGTTGTTGAGATTTATTCAATATTTGTTTTGATTGCTTGGTAATTACTTGATCACTAATTATCATAATCCTTATGATTTCTAACCGAAAACCGAAAGGGGAGGTTGTGAATATGATGTAGTTGGATAAGCATAGGTTAAATCGTGGACGAAAGTACCCCGATACTTGTGTAGTATTAATAAGTTATTGGTCTTAATCCTCCTTTATAGTCAATCTTATCACCGAAAGGTAGAAAGGTTCTATATTGGGGTTGAGTGTTTATATAACCTTAACAGGAGTATAAAACGACTTAGTTAACCTGCTATCTCAAAGTAGAAGAAGAACCATAATTAATCGCATTAATAAGTAAGTTAAGCGGATAGTTGAGGAGATTTGGAAGCCCTATTTCCACCATTACTGAAGTAAAACAACATAGTTTAATTAGCTTTCATAATTATAGTCATAAACAACATATCAATCATCTATTACCAAATAGATAACATAGAATAGAATTTGAGCATTGAACACTAATCCCTGAGGACGATAACTCGGTCTTCTAAGATTATATTACTTGACACGACACGTGCACTTGCGTAAGTGTGTGCATAAATCGCGCATCAAACATTGACTTAGTGTTACCCTTCAGACCTTTACATATCGACACTAGTAAATATTAGGGTCTTCACGGAACTCCTAGACTGCGCCGAAGACGAACTCAATATGTAAAGTCTAGCTACACGAAACATGTGAACTGAACTTCTATGTGGAAAGATAAAATCATTTCATTCACGACACACTCAATCAAGCTTAGGATTTGTCAAGTGTATATCCAAATAGCTTCATCATTATAATTCATCTATATTAGTTGACAACAGGACCATATCAAAGACATGTCCATTGCTTTGGCCAACGACTTAGTCAACCTAATACCATATGAGTATCTGAGTGTTCTCTCGAATATATATTTGAGGAATGAATACTAATCTTGGTTCAACTACCACTTTTAATCTACTTCGCAATGTACCCAAAACAAGTTGTGTCTCAACCTATAAGGCATTTGAGCTTAGAACAGGATAAAAATACATTTGTTATACCCCGTAGTTCTGACCCTACGTATGAGAGCATACGAAAGCATGTAAGACTTAAAATTTTCAAAGGATAGGTTGACGGATTATTCCGGACGGGTTTTAGTCAACTTTGAGGTGGGTTATGACCCGGTACATTGAGAGTTCCTAAGTCTTTCAAAGGCCTAGGGCGTAGTTCGTGGAGTCTTTCTTCCAACGCAACCAACCGTTCGTCGATAGGACGTCGGAGTAGAAAGTTATGAGAATTACAAGTTCAGTGCGCAGTCGGACATAAATGTGTTTCGGACAAAGCGACGGCGCCGGATGCGCATGCGCCGAAAGTACCGAGGGTCGCTGAAGTTGCAGCGCTGGGAGCGGTGGTCGCGCTGAAAGTTCCGGAGGTCATGGAGGTTTCAGCGCCGCGGCGCCGAGGCGGGATTTTTGGGCGGAAAGACTTTGGAAAAGTCAGATTTTTCTTTTAAAAGACCTTGGGAGGGTGACAAGTGTCCCCCCCCCCCCATCTGATTTCTTGCATGCAATATATTGACCAAGTCTTGAAGACTTGGTCATCTTCCAATTTCTCTCTCTCTCTAAAGCTTAAGCTCCCACTTCTCTCTAAAATTCCAAGAGATATTTTAGCCTTAGAAGAAATCTGAAAAGTAAAAGGCAAGAAGGAAACTTGTGGCTAGCTTGTGAAGGTGGTTGTGGTGATATTCTTGGAAAGGAGGCTAGCAAAATTGTTGGAATAAATTTGGCTAAAGCTCTAAGGTAATGGTTCCTCCTTTTTAATTAGTTTTTAGTGTTGCATGTTAAGAGGGAAGAACTTGTGGTAGTAAATTATGCTCTTAGACTCATTGCATGTAAGAACTATGGTTTGAATGTGAAGGAATTGGTTAAGAAGATATTATGAGCATGTTGTAGCCCAAAAACTACCTTAGAATTAATTAGTGAATTGTTGTACCTAATGGGGCAGAATTTTACACACTCAAGTTTAGGTGTGTAATCCCCTTTGAAATGTTGGATTGTTGAGCCTTAAATGTGGCGTTTGGATGATAAATTCGGCCTTGAGAAAGGTGGCAAAGTATGTAGAAACAAAGGAAATGCTGCCCAATTTTTCATAGAATTTAGTGGCTTTGAGTTTAGATTATTCTACATTGAAAGTAGAGGTTAATAAATGTATCATGGTTATTTTAGGTTGACATATTACTTGCGGTAGTTTGGACTTAGCAAGTGGATTGATCAAAAAGGTATGTGAAGCTTTCCTATCTCTTGAGCATGAATAGATGAAACTATGTAGTACGGTAGACGTACAAGATTTGGTATTCTTACTTGTTTTAAGTATATAATGACTTGTTTCGTTTTAAGAATGTATAAGTCCCTTAGTTAGGGGAAAAGTATGATTTTACTAAAGTGTAGAGTTAATATAACAACTTTATGGGAAGTTGGTTTATTAGCTTCATAAAAGTTAAAGAGAAGAGATTTACTCTAAGTAAGATAAGTATATGAAGAGGCAAATTGGTTTTAAGGCATCAATTGCCCAAGAGTTTTATGTATAAAGAAGAGTCATTTTTAAAAGAGTTGAAGCATGTAGTACTTGGGTTAAACTCTCAGTGTTCTTTATTAAAGATATGATTAAGTGCCTTAAGTAAACTAAAATGAGAGTATATGAACAAGACTAATAAGAGGTTATAAGTTTTCTTAACTTATTTATGATTATGATATGATGATTTGAGCTAGGGTAAGAGTATATCCGGCGGCAAGCCCCAAGATCGTTATACCACCTACCTGTGGTAAGAGTATGTCCGGCGGGCAAGCCCCAAGATCGTCATACCACCTTCTTCAGTGTAAGAGTATATCTGAGGGGCAAGCCCCAAGATCATTATACCAGCTGCTTCAGTGTAAGAGTATATCTGAGGGGCAAGCCCCAAGATCGTTATACCATCTGCTTCAGGGTAAGAGTATATCTGAGGGGAAAGTTCCCAAGATCGTTATACCACCTGTTCCGTGGACTTGCTACCCACGATGCGAGGAATACCTCATGCGAGTCCTTATGAGCTTATGCGGGTGAAATAGTCCCATGCGGGCGGGTACAGCCTATGCGAGGAATACCTCATGCGGGTCCACAGGACCTATGCGGGTGAAATAGTCCCAGGAGTAGAGGTGCTTATTGATACTACGGGCGAGGTACCCTGTTTTGATCCTAAGGCCCCTATTTTATGCAGTATTATATTTATATACTTGTAACTCTCATTGTTAGTAAGGCACAGTAAACGGTATTTTATTGTCTTCCATGACTCCAACTTACTTTTAGACTTATGATATCATTATTATAGTATTTTCCAGCTTTACATACTTGGTACATATTGTGTACTGACCCCCTTCCTCGGGGGCTGCGTTCATGCCGCAGGTAAGGGTAAGCAGATTGAGGATCCTCGTTCTTAGGATCACTATTCCGGTGTCAGAAGCTCCATTCCTCCGGAAGCTTGTCTATTGGTACGGATATTCCCTGATGCTATAGGTATTTTATACATTCAGGGGTATGGCGGGGCCCTGTCCCGCCACAGTTGTTATCTTTAGAGGTATGTGGTCACCTATGTGTTTTGGGCTATAAGAACCCGTTGTACTACTATACTTTTGTTTAAAGAATGTTTTATGGAAGGCAGCCTTATCGGCTGGCCAGTGATGTTTACCTTTTTATAAGTTATGTGTTATGTATGTTCCGCTGCTATTCTCTGACATATACCGACAGTGGTACCCTGCAGGTACGCCGCGTCCCGGCCTGGTCGTGACAAAAGTGGTATCAAAGCGTTAGTCCTGAAAGTGTCCACGCATCGTTCTAGTAGAGTCTTGATTATCGGTGTGTCGTGCACCACATCTATAATCAGGAGGCTGCAGGATATTTAGGATTGATTTCCATTCTTTCACTCTGAGATCGTGCAATATAGCTGAGTTATAGGTTGAATCTCCCTGATGTTTTCCTTTATGTATCAGTTATGCCTCCACGCAAGGCAACCGCGCCCGTATGGCAAGGCAACGAGGTGCCGCTAGTGGGACGCGAGAGTCACGAGGCACGAGCCCATCCTACCAGAGATGATGTTTAGTGGCGGCGAGTTCCACGTCGCCGCCAAACAGCAGAGTTCGAGGCCGGACGCGCCATCGAGACCGCGGTACCAGAGCCTCCAGTCCCACAGTGAGGGTCTGAGTACAGAGATTACGGGGAACAGATTCTTCGACCAACATAGTGGCGGCAGCCGATGAGAGCAGCGCCAACCCTAGAGCCTACAGTTTACGGATTCGGGATTTCTTGGGTTTTCACCCACCCGAGTTCTATGGTTCGAGATTTGAGGAGGATCCGCAAGAGTTTGTCCGGCAGTTACAGCGGACCATGCAGGTCCTTAGGGCATCGGGGACTGAGTCTGTTATACTAGCTTTTTATCGGTTACGCGATATTGCGTTGAACTGGTTTGAGTCATGGGTATTGTCGAGGGGTGAGGATGCTCTTCCAGCTGATTGAGAGGAGTTCTCGGAGGCGTTCCTAGACCACTTCTTGCCTCCTGAGGTGAGGAGAGCCCGTGTAGATAGGTTCTTGACCTTGAGACAGGACGGGAGGACTATCAGGGAGTACAGCCTGGAGTTCGACTCCTTGGCCAGATATGCGCATACCATAGTAGCCGATACGCGCATGTGGTTCATCGATATGTGACGGTTAGACCGTCATATGATTATCAGATGCTTGGGGCTCTTCACCGTGGATGGATATTGCCAGATGCAGCGCATACGCGGGATTGAGGACGAAGAGCAGATCAACTAGATTTGGGCCACCAAGAGGCCGTGACAGCGAGCTCGTGGCGATTTCGAGGCGGCATTTCGCAGCAGACTAGGTCCATATTCCACCCAAAGATAGAGTGCTCCTTCTCGCTTCCGGCAGAGGTCCGATCGCAGGTTATTCGGAAGCAGTCGTGGCTCCGTGACTTCGTGTTTTGCGAGGCGAGACCAACACCAATCGAGACCACCTACCTCTCGGTGTGTTCGATGCGGTAGGTCTCATCCGGGCGAGTGCCGTATGGGTTCGAGAGCATGTTACTCTTGCGGCCAACAGGGCCATCTGAAGAAGGATTGTCCGCCCCAGGCGGCGAGAGCGTTACGTTCACCGACGGTCCATTGTCGATCTTCATCTTCGATGGTTAGACGCCCCGGAGGGCAGGGTACTTATGGGCCAGCAGGCCGCGGCAGAGGTCGTGGTAGGGGTTCCAGTTCTAGCGGTCCTCAGAACCGCATATATGCTATGTCCAGTCGACAGGACCAGGAGGCGTCACCAGATGTCGTCACAGGTACATTATTGGTTTCTTGCTGTGATGTATATGCTTTGATAGATCCAGGTTCTACCTTGTCCTATATATCTCCTCATATTGCCAGTAGAATAGGGATAGAGCCCGAGTTCATAAGACCTTTTGAAGTGGCTACGCCAGTAGGTGATTCGGTGGTAGCTGAGCGGGTGTATAAGACTTGCCCTGTGACTATAGATAGTCGTCAGACTCTAGCCGACTTGATAGAGTTGGATATGACAGACTTTGATGTGATTATGGGTATGGATTGGCTAGCATCTTGCTATGCCAACGTGGACTGTAGAGAGAGATTAGTTCGGTTCCAGTTTCCCGGCGAGCCGGTTATCGAGTGGAAGGGGAATACTGCATCGCCGAGGGGTAAGTTTATTTCTTACCTCAAGGCTAGGAAGATGGCGGAAGGGTATATCTACCATCCGTTCGTATTCGACAACGAGGTGAGGTACCGACCTTCATCGATCCGGTTGTTAGAGAGTTTCGCACGTATTCCCGCACGAGCTCGCATCCTCCCGAGAGGAGATTGAGTTTGTATTGATTTGGCGCCATACACTCGACCGATATCTATTCCGCCATACAGGATGGCACCTGCCGAGTTGAAGGAATTGAAGGACCAGCTGAAAGATTTGTTGGAGAAAGGCTTTATTAGGCCAAGTGTTCTCCCTGGGGAGCACCAGTGTTATTTGTAAATAAGAAGGATGGGACGCTGCGTATGTGTATTGATTACAGGAAGCTAAACAAGGTAACTATCAAGAACAGATATCCCCTCCCCAGGATTGACGATTTGTTTGACCAGTTGCAGGGTGCAAAATGTTTTTCCAAGATAGACCTGCGGTCTGGTTATCATCAGGTGCGAGTTAGAGAGATAGATATCCCAAAGACTGCATTCAGGACCCGGTATGGGCACTATGAGTTCAGGGTGATGTCTTTCGGGTTGACCAACGCCCCAACAGTATTCATGGATTTGATGAATAGGGTGTTCAGACCATTCTTGGATATGTTCGTTATAGTGTTTATTGATGATATCTTGGTATATTCGCGCACAGAGCATGAGCATACAGATCATTTGAGGACGGTATTGGGAGTCCTCCGAGACCGGCAATTGTATGTCAAGTTCTCGAAGTACGAGTTCTGGTTGGCGTCAGTGGCTTTCTTAGGGCATGTTATCGGGGCCGATGGTATTCGGGTTGATACAGCGAAGATTGAAGCCAAGACTGGCCTGCACTCCACTACACCGACGGAGTGCGCAGCTGGGCCTTGCAGTTATTATCTGAGGTTTGTAGAAGTTTGCTTCTATCTCAAAGATTTTGACTAAGTCGACTCGTAATGCACTATGTTCGATGGGCGGATACTTGTGAGGAAAGTTTCCGGTTGCTAAAGGAGAAGTTGACGATCGCCCAGCTTCTTACTCTTCCGCAGGGCTTAGATGGATATGTGGTTTATTGTGACGCATCGTGTCGTTGAGTGCGTCCGATGCAAAGACGACAAGGTTATAGCTTATGCATCTCGGCAGCTTAGGAAACACGAGAAGAACTATCCCACACATGACTTGGAGTTGGCAGCAGTGATTCATGCCTTGAAGATCTGGAGACATTATTTTTATGGAGTTCATGTGGACATTTACACAGACCACAAGAGTCTCCAGTATATCTTCAGCCAGAGGGAGCTGAACTTGCGACAGAGACGGTGGTTGGAGCTACTTAAGGATTACGATGTTGATATTCTATACCACCCAGGGAAGGCCAATGTAGTTGCAGATGCCCTTAGTCGCAGATCGATGGATAGTCTGTCTGATGTTCAGCCAGAGAAGAGGGATATGGTCCGAGAGTTACATCAGCTAGCGAGCCTTGGGGTTCGTTTGGTTGATTCTGATAGTGACGGAATTCGGGTTCGAGAGGTTGCCGAGTCTTCCATCGCCGAGGAGGTGAATAGGCGGCGATGATGATCCGATTTTGGTATGGTACCGAGACGCAGCCTTCCGTAAGGAGAAGAGTCTATTCGAGGTAGCGCTGACGGGTGCTAAGATTCGAGGCGGTTGTGTGTTCCCGATGGACAGACTTCGGCCAGATTTCGGGAGGCACACGGTGCTCGTTATTCTATTCATCCGGGTCGACTAAGATGTATCATGACCTCGAATGCGTGTATTGGTGGGATGACCTAAAGAGGACGCGTGGAGTTCGTGGCACGCGTGCGAATTGTCGCAGTTAAGATTGAGCACCGAAGCCGGTGGTCATTGCAGCTATTGATATTCGACTGGAAGTGGGAGGTGATAAATATGGATTTTATTACGTGGCTACCTACCACTCGTAGGAAGCATGATTCCATTTGGGTGATTGTCGACAGTCGACGAAATCACCATTTTCTTCCGGCCGAACGACGTTCTCACGGAGGACTATGCCGATTATATATTAGAGAGATTGTGAGACCGCACGAGTCCCTGTTGATTATATCGATAGAGGAGCCCGCTTCGCTAACTCGGAGGTCTTTTCGTGGCGGATTAGGGACACAGTGAGTCTCAAGACGACGCTTCATCCTCGCATCGACGGACAGCCGAACGCACTATCCGCACTCGAGGATATGCGCGGGCTTGTGTTATTGATTTCGTGGTAGCCGAGGATCATTTGCCTCTTGTGGAGTTTTCTTACAACAACGGCTACCATTCCAAGATTCGATGACGCCATGAGGCCTTATACGGGAGGAAGTGCAGTCACCGATAGGCTGGTTCGAGTGGGAGAAGTTCGCTTAGTCGGGCCGCACTTAGTTCACAGTGCGATGGATAAGGTGAAGCTTATCCAGAGCGGTTGTTGGCGCTCGTAGTCGCAGGTCGTATGCAGATCATCGGCGCCGACACTTGGAATTTGAGGTAGATGATTGGGTATTTCTAGGTATCGCCACGGCGGCGTGATGAGATTTGGAAAGAAGGAAGCTTAGCCCAAGGTACATCGGGTCGTGACGATTTTCCGTAGGTAGGCGGGTTGCCATGAGTTAGATCCGTCGTCCGATTTGGAGGCGGTACATCCAGCTTTCCATGTGTCCATGTTGCGGAAATGTATTGGAGATCCATCTAGAGTGCACCCGGTTCATGATGTCCAAGTGACAGAGGAGTTATTGTATGAAGAGAGTCCCATAGCGATACTCGATCGTCAGGTTAGACGACTTCGGACGAAAGACGTGGCTTCCGCCAAGGTCCTATGGCGGAACGAGAACAGGGAGGAAATGACGTGGGAAGCAGAGGATGACATGATGAAGAAGTACACTCAACTATTTCCTCACCTCCGTGTAACCCACTTTTTCTCGCTTGTTAGTTTTGATTTAGCATCTACGCTCAAGATGTCAGGCTCGTGGAGCTTCTTTATTTGCAAAAGAATAGTTAAGAGGGTCTATGCCGATGTTGTGATTTGAGTAAGTTTAGAAGGAACATTCGGGACGAATGTTTCTAAGGGAGAATGTTATACCTCGTAGTTCGACCCTACGTATGAGAGCGCATTTAAAGCATGTAAGACTTAAAATTTTCAAAGGATAGGTTGACGGATTATTACGGGCGGGTTTTAGTCAACTTTGAGGCGGGTTATGACCCGGTACATTGAGAGTTCCTAAGTGTTTCAAAGGCCTAGGGCATAGTTCGTGGAGTCTTGATTCCAACGCAATCAACCGTTCGTCGATAGGACGTCGGAGTAGAAAGTTATGAGAATTACAAGTTCGGTCGCAATGGACAGAAATGTGTTTCGATAGCGCGCAGGCCGAGGCGCCGAAAGTATCGAGGGGTCGCTGAAGTGCAGCGCGCCGGAAGCGAGGCGCGCCAAAGTTCGAGAGGTCATGCGAGGTTTCAGTGCACGCCGAGGCGGATTTTTGGGCGTAAAGACTTCGTAAAAGTACGATTTTTCTTTTAAAAGACCTGGGAGGTGACAAGTGTCCCCATCCGATTCCTTGCATGATATATTGACCAAGTCTTGAAGACTTGGTCATCTTCCAATTTCTCTCTCTCTCTCTAAAGCTTAAGCTCCCACTTCTCTCTAAAATTCCAAGAGATATTTTAGCCTTAGGAGAAATCTGAAAAGTAAAAGGCAAGAAGGAAACTTGTGGCTAGCTTTGTGAAGGTGGTTGTGGTGATATTCTTGGAAAGGAGGCTAGCAAAATTGTTGGAATAAATTTGGCTAAAGCTCTAAGGTAATGGTTCCTCCTTTTTAATTAGTTTTTAGTGCTGCATGTTAAGAGGGAAGAACTTGTGGTAGTAAATTATGCTCTTAGACTCATTGCATGTAAGAACTATGGTTTGAATGTGAAGGAATTGGTTAAGAAGATATTATGAGCATGTTGTAGCCTAAAAACTACCTTAGAATTAATTAGTGAATTGTTGTACCTAATGGGGCAGAATTTTACACACCCAAGTTTAGGTGTGTAATCCCCTTTGAAATGTTGGATTGTTGAGCCTTAAATGTGGCGTTTGGATGATAAATTCGGCTTTGAGAAAGGTGGCAAAGTATGTAGAAACAAAGGAAATGCTGCCCAATTTTTCATAGAATTTAGTGGCTTTGAATTTAGATTATTCTACATTGAAAGTAGAGGTTAATAAACGTATCATGGTTATTTTAGGTTGACATATTACTTGCGGTAGTTTGGACTTAGCAAGTGGATTGATCAAAAAAGTATGTGAAGCTTTCCTATCTCTTGAGCATGAATAGATGAAATTATGTAGTACGGTAGACGTACAAGATTTGGTATTCTTACTTGTTTTAAGTATATAATGACTTGTTTCGTTTTAAGAATGTATAAGTCCCTTAGTTAGGGGAAAAGTATGATTTTACTAAAGTGTAGAGTTAATATAACAACTTTATGGGAAGTTGGTTTATTAGCTTCATAAAAGTTAAAGAGACGAGATTTACTCTAAGTAAGATAAGTATATGAAGAGGCAAATTGGTTTTAAGGCATCAATTGCCCAAGAGTTTTATGTATAAAGAAGAGTCATTTTTAAAAGAGTTGAAGCATGTAGTACTTGGGTTAAACTCCCGGTGTTCTTTTATTAAAGTTATGATTAAGTGTCTTAAGTAAACTAAAATGAGAGGGTATATGAACAAGACTAATAAGAAGTTATAAGTTTTCTTAACTTATTTATGATTATGATATGATGACAGTTTGAGCTAGGGTAAGAGTATATCTGAGGGGCAAGCCCCAAGATCGTTATACCACCTACTCCAGGGAAAGAGTATGTCTGAGGGGCAAGCCCCAAGATCGTCATACCACCTTCTTCAGTGTAAGAGTATATCTGAGGGGCAAGCCCCAAGATCGTTATACCAGCTGCTTCAATGTAAGAGTATATCTGAGGGGCAAGCCCCAAGATCGTTATACCATCCGCCTGTGGTAAGAGTATATCCGAGGAAAGTCCCCAAGATCGTTATACCACTGTTCCGTGGACTTGCTACCCACGATGCGAGGAATACCACGCGAGTCCTTATGGGCTTACGCGGTGAAATAGTCCCACGCGTGGTACAACCTATGCGAGGAATACCACGCGGTCCACAGACCTATGCGGTGAAATAGTCCCGTGAGTAGGGTGCTTATTGATACTACTGCGAGGTAGCCTTTTTGATCCTAAGGCCCCTATTTTATGCAAAGATTATATACATATACTTGTCACTCTCATTGTTAGTAAGGCACAGTAAAAGGTATTTTATTGTCTTCCATGACTCCAACTTACTTTTAGACTTATGATATCATTATTATAGTATTTTCCAGCTTGACATACTTGGTACATAGTGGGTAAGACCCCTTCCTGGCCATGCTGCGCAGTGGTAAAGGTATTGAGGATCCTCGCTCTAGGATCACTATTCCTGTCGAAGCTCCATTCTCCTAAGCTTATCTATCGTACGAATATTCCCGATGTTATAGGTATTTTGTACATTCAGGTACGTATGGGCCCTGTCCCGCCACAGTTGTTATCTTTAGAGGTCTGTGGTCACCTATGTGTTTTGGGCTATAAGAACCCGTTGTACTACTATACTTTTGTTTAAAGAATGTTTTATGGAAGGCACTTTATCTACCGCCGATGATGTTTACCTTTTATAAGTTATGTGTTATGTATGTTCCACGCTATTCTCTCGACATATACCCGATGGTACCCTAGGTACTACCATGCCCGGGGTCGGGTCGTGACAACATTACTCCGTAAACAAGGTGGTATCGACATCAAGTCTAAGGATTTCAATCTCCCACACGCCGATGACATTATAGACATATAGCAAAATAATACATCAGCAGGGTATATCAATACTTCAATAAGTATACATGTATCCATCACGAGTTGCCATAACTCGTAGAAAGTGAGACATACTACATCCCCTAAGGATATGATGCAGACCACATGTCGACGTATCGCATATCATCGATATCCCAATCTCGATGATCATTAGTCGAGGCTATTTAAGAGTTACATTATAATATTAATCCTCACACCATTAATAATCACGTAAACTCTAGGGATGCATTTATAGAATATTATAAACTATCAACTAATAATTCAACAAATGCAAATGCCATAATATTAATCATTATTAATATAAATACGAATGTGTATAAAGTACATTTTGTCCTAATACAGATTGTCTCTAGGACATACATATACTTTCAATCTCACACTTGACCTAGAGCCAATCACCATCAAATCTAATACCCATGTTCTCAAAATGACCATTATGCTTTACCAAGCTTAATGGTTTAGTAAACGAGTCTGCTAGATTATTTTCTGTGGGAACATAATTTATCCTAATATCTTCAGCTTCCACCATATCTCGGAGAATGTGGTACTTCCTCGGTACATGCTTGTTTCTGTTTGTTGATCTTGGTTTCTTTGCCTGTGCAATTGCACCAGTGTTGTCACAATAAATGGTTATTGGATAACTTGCACTCAGAACAACCCTAGCTCCTTCAGGAACTCAGAAATCACAACAACTTCTTTAACAACTTCCGATCCAGCAATGTACTCCGCTTTAGTAGTCGAATCAGCAGTAGTAGCTTGTTTGGAACTCTTCCAGCTCACTGCTCCTCCATTGAAAATGAACGTGTAATCAGACTGAGATTTGAAATCATAAACATCTGTCTGGAAACTAGCATCAGTATACCCAGTGGAAACTAGTTTATCATCTCCACCATAGACTAAGAAGTAATCTTTAGTACGTTTGATATACTTAAGAATACTCTTGGCTGCCTTCCAGTGTTCCTCACTAGGATTCTGCTGGAACTTGCAAGTCATACTAAGTGCAAATGTCACATCTGTCCTAGTACATGTCATAGAATACATGATTGATCCTATAGCCGAAACATATGAGATCTTCTTCATGCGCTCAATTTCTACAGCACTAGAAGGGCAACTCCTTTTAGATAACTTGATGTCTTGAACCATTGGAAGACCTCCTTTCTTGAAATTATCCATTGAAAAATGTCTAAGCACTTTGTCTATGTAGACTGACTGTGACAGCCCCAATAATCTATTAGCTCTATCTCTATAGATCCTAATTCCCAGAATGTAGCAGGCTTCACCTAAATCTTTCATCACGAAGGTCTTGGACAACCAATCCTTAACTTACTGCATGAGAGTCTTATTATCTTCCATTATCAATATGTTATCAACATATATAATAATGAAGATAATACCCTCATCCTTGCATTTGATATAAACACAAAGATCCTCTTTGCTTCTGATGAAATCAAAAGATTTGATAGCCTTGTCAAAACATATATTCTAACTCCTAGAGGCTTGCTTAAGTCCATAAATGGAATTCTGTAGCTTGCACATAACATTTGGTCAGGACTCAGATGAAAAACCCTGGGTTGTTGTTAGGCATATTTTATATACGCCTTTTGAGTCATTTTTAGTTAGTATTTTACCCGTTTTTGTCCAAATATGTGTCGTGTTAGGATAGTTTTTTTTCTTTTGAGTCACAGTGGTTTAAAAATGCAACGTGGAGAAAAGAAGCAAAAAGAGGGCAGAAAAGGAGGTTCCGAGCCAAAAGAGATGAAAGTTGGCATCCCGGATGAGAACAGGGCGGCGTCGTGGCGCCAATACATCAGAGACTGTAGGGCTACGGCGCCCAATGTACTGAGAAGCTGGAGGATTTTCGGCGCCAGTCTGCAGGGTCGTGGTGCCAACGCGGGAAATTTGCCAAATCCGAGAAGGAATGGGCCAAGGCATAGAAGGAAAAGTGGGACACGTTTTGAGAGGCTATAAAAGGCCCTTTGGGAAGATTTTTCAAGGGTGACACAATCCCTAATTCATCACATAACATAATTTCTTGGATGCTTCAAGATTAGAGACTTGTTCTTAAGTATTTTTCTTTCTTTACTTTATTTAATTTCAGTTTATGTTGGATAATCTTTTGGTTCTTAGCATGTCTATGGCTAGGAGCTAAACTTTATTTAGGGCTTTCCTTTCGAATCGCTTGAACCTCGTCTTTATGACTTAATGCATTAATTTGATTTCTTCTTCATATAGTTAAGATTTATTCAATAGTTGTTTTGACTGCTTGGTAATTAACTGATCACTAGTTATCATCACTTATATGATTTCGAATCGAACTCCGAAAGAGGAGATTTGAATATGCTATAGTTGAATAAACATAGGTTAAAATCGTGGACGAAAGTACACCGATACTTGTGTAGTTTTATAGGTTATTGATCTTAATCCTCCTATGTGGTAAAATCTGTCATAGAAATATAGAAGATTTTTGCACCGGGGTTGAGTGTTTATATATCCTAACCAGATTATAAAACGGTCTAGTTAACCTGCTATCTTAACATAGAAGAAGAACCTTTATTGTTGCATTAAAGATTAAGGCGAGTGGATAGTTGAGGAGATTGGAAGCCCTATTTCCACCATATCTGATTTAAGTAAAGTAATTTAGTTAACTTTTACAATTGTTCAGTAGTTCATAGATAAAAACCACAACAAAATATCGACAACCAAATAGATACCATAGGATAGATGTTTGGTAATTGAACACTAATCCCTGAGGACGATATTCGGTCTTACCTAGACTATATTACTTGTAACGATACGTACACTTGCGTTAAGCGTGTGGAAAATCGCTAACAGTTGTTTCATATACACTTCCTCAATTAAATTACCATTGAGGAATGCAGTTATGACGTCCATCTGCCAAATGTCTTAATCATAATGTGCAGCTATAACAAGTAAAATCCGAATAGACTTTATCTTAGCAACTGGTGAAAAGGTTTCATCATAATCCACACCAGGACGCTGATTAAAACCTTTAGCCACTAGTCTAGCTTTATAAGTCTGAATCTTGCTAAATGCATCATTCTTCTTCTTGAAGACCCATTTGCATCCTATGGGTTTAACCCCATTTGGCAAATCAACCAAGTTCCAAACTTGATTGTATACATAGATTCCATCTCGGATTTCATGACTTCTTGCCATCTCTTCGAATCAATGTCTAGCATTGCTTCGTTGTAGGTTGTAGGCTCATCATCATCGGGAATATATAACTCATTCTGTGTTTCCACAAGTAGATTTAGTCTTTCTAGAGGACGATGAGTTCTAGTAGACTTACGGAGTTGGGTGTCTTGCAGTTCAGTTACATGTATGTTCTGATTGTGAGAAGGTTCTTGTGTGTTGGTTGATCCACCAACATTAGAGCTTTCAGGAATATCAATTTCATGTCTTTCCTGAATGGGAGGAGATGCAACTGGTGCACTTGCTCCCAAGGTCTGTGCAGGAGGATCTTGCATTTTTGCATCACTCCTCGTAACACTCCCATTGGTCGAAGGGCGTACCCTGAGTACCCAATCTTCGCCAAAATCTCTCACTGAATTCTTGCCTTTATCATCTGGCAAGGATTCAACCTCTATGTTACTTTGTTCTTGAATTTCTTCAAGTTCTATCTCTGTGCAACTTTCTTCCTTGTAGACATATTCATCTCAAGAAAAGTTGCGTTCCTATAAACAAATATCTTATGTTCTCCAGGAAGATAGAAATAGTATCTCTTAGTTTCATTTGGATACCCAACGAAGTAACATTTCTCACTCTTTGACTCCAACGTATCAGTGATCAACTTCTTGACATATGCAGGACACCCCCAGAGCCTCATGTGTCTAAGTGATAGCTTCTTGCCAAACCATACCTCATATGACGTCTTTTCAACTGATTTAGAAGGAACTCGGTTTAGAATATATATTGAGGTTAGTATCGCGTATCCCCAAAGGTATGTAGGAAGAGCTGAAAATCTCATCTGGAATGAACCATGTCAAGCAAGGTTCAGTTTCTCCTCTCGACAACACTATTCATCTGTGGTGTTCCAGGAGGTGTCCATTTAGAATGAACTCTATGTAGCTTTAAGTAATCAAGAAATTATTTACTCAAGTATTCACCTCCTCGATCAGATCAAAGAGTCTTGATACTCTTCGAGAGCTGTTTCTCAACTTCACACTTAAACTCCTAAAACTTTTCGAAGGCCTCGAATTTGTGTCTCATAAGATACACATATCCATACCTTGATAATTCGTCTGTAAAAGTAATGAAGTAAGAGAAACCTTCTCTAGCTTGAGTCGAAAATAGTCCATATACATCAGTATGTACCAACTCAAGCATCTCCTTGGCACGGATCCCCTTTCCAGAAAGAGGTTTAATGGTCAACTTACATTTCAAACAGGATTCACAGTTACCATAAGATTGTAAGTTAAATGGTTCAAGGTAATTTAATTTCCTCAACCGTTCTATCCTCGGTTGATTTATATGACCAAGTCTACAATGCTACAAGTAGGTAGAATTTCTTTCATTTAACTTAGCTATTTTGTTTTGTACATTGAAAATTTCTCTGCTACAGTTTAATGTGTATAATCCATTCACAAAAGGCACAATTCCATACACAACATCATCATAAGCCAAAATCATATTGCCATTATCAATGCTTGAGGAAAAGCCCTGAGTGTCAAGAACAAGAATGGAAATAATGTTCCTCGTCAATGAGGGAACATAAAAACAACTGTTTAACATTAAAACTTTGCCG
Organism: Przewalskia tangutica; assembly: GCA_029844215.1. NCBI lineage: Eukaryota > Viridiplantae > Streptophyta > Magnoliopsida > Solanales > Solanaceae > Przewalskia > Przewalskia tangutica. The sequence goes on along the minus strand of CM056739.1, from coordinate 8,575,137 downwards.
GAAGGTAAATCTAATATATAATCTCCCACGTGCTCAACATCAACTCGTGCTCCATTTCTGACGCGCAAGTCCACCTCTCGAGGTCTGACCTTCCTGCTATTAGTTAGCCCCTGCACATTTATACAAATGTGTGAGCCACAAGAGGTATCTAGTACATAGGAATGAGAATCATTTATAGATAGATTAATTTCAATTACAAACATACCTTGTCCACTAGAGGATGGAGCACCAGGTGCCTTTCCTCCTCCTGGAGCAGTACAATCCTTCTTCCAATGCCCTTTCATGTTGCAGTTCATACACACATCCGTTGTCGGGAGTTTCTTCTTCTTCGCCCCTTCTTTGGGCTTTATTGCCGCGGGAATAGCCGCAACTTTGCCATTCCTCTTCTGTTGTCCCTTACCTTTCAGTTTGGGATGACTGGAGGAGTCAACCATTAGGATAGGTTTGCTCTTAGAGACCGAAGATTAGAAGGTTTTCAGCATATTGTGCAACTCCGAAAACTTCGCCTTAGTTTCGTTCATATTGTAATTAATGATGAAACTCTCGAACGATCATGGAAGTGAATGCACGATGAGGGTGGATGCAACTCTGTCGTGAAACTTTATTTCAATGGAGGCCAGCCTTTCTATCAACTCAATCATTTTCAGCACATGTGGAGACATCTGGCCCCCTTCAATGAGTTTACACTTAAAGAGTTCTATGAGCAGCTCATACTCCATGGTCTGAGACTGAGAGTCATAGAAACTCTTCAAATGTTCTAACATTTCATTGGGCCCCATGTTCTCATGTTGTCTTTGTAATGCAGGTGACATAGAAGACATCATCAAACATTGAGCTGAAATGACATCATCATAATATTTCTGATAAGCCACTTTATCAAAGGTGGCATACTCGGCAGAGTCTTCCGCATGCACTATAGGGAATACCTGGTCCAATGTATACTCAATTTTCTCTTGTCTCAGGACGATTTTCACATTCCTGAGCCAATCTATAAAATTGGGTCGAGTCAATCAGTTTGATTCCATTAGCATTTTCATTGAGAAGTTCAACATGAAGATCTGAAGATATAGATAGACCTGGAAAAATGCAATCAAAAATTCATTCTCCTAATTATACACATTCATTATATGCTAATTTAACATGTCCTTTTATTTAATTAGCTCCCACTATTTTGCATACTTCTACAACCCCAAGGTAAAATACGGACCTAAATCATTTTAAGGTCATAATGGGTCAAGATCCAAATATATGCTATATCAGCGTTTGCTTTGATTGATAACTTCAATAGCACATTTCGGTAGGTCCTCAACCAATTGCAAAGCTTATTCACAACTCTTGATTTGATTAAACATATTTCATTTTAATCTTGCGTCTTTAGATCAGTCCGACACTTTGGCGCCAAGACTCATCTAAACAAGTCAACCCCATTATGCGATTGCGTTTAAGTACCTAAGTAAATTTAGCCTTTGCAAGCAAACACTTTGGTGTAAATACCTACAAAAGTTTATCTTCCACTTTTACTTTAACACATCTATGAAAGGGTCTGAGTCCTCGTAGACTTAGAGCAAATGTTTTAGCATAAATACTCGTTCTCGCCGAAAAGGATTTGCACCCTAACAATTATAATGCACGACACGTTTTAATTTAGACTTGTATTTAATGTTTGGGGAACATTTTCAGTTTTTGGGGATTTCAATCAGGATCAATAAACATGTCATACATCATATGACATCCTATCATGCAATTTCTAAACACATTTAGATGAGAAACCACCAAACTCATTAGACATGATTTAAGATGATTTTAATGAAATACTGAGTGCCGTCTACCCAGACAGTTATCGCGGTCATTGAAAGTAAACAATTACTGGGCGCCGTCTACCCAGACAATAATTGCGGACCCTATGCTAATAATTTAAATGCATCACATTCAAACACTTAACACATTTGTATATTATATAATAATATACCATAATGATAATCATTTGTCTAAACTCTAAAATCTATGTTTATGCCAAACAGTCCCTAAACATTTTCTGATTTTAAAATTTGGATTTTAAGGAATTCTGCGAACTTTAAAATTTACAATTTTCTCTCAAGAATTTAAATGTTCAATTCGAAATCCAATAAATTCAGAAAATACAATTTCAACTTTCAGAAAATATTTTCAGGTTTAAGGGACCTGTTTGCAATTTTCAGAACTTAAAATCCAATTTTCAGAAACTTTATTTAATTTCAGATTTGCCCCAAATGACCAAATTTGTCAAATTAAAACTTTTATTTTCAGATTCTGTTATTTTGAAAACTTCAGAATCTGAATTTGAATATTAAAACTTCAGTTTCTGATTCTGAACTTTTTTTTTTAAATTACCGTCGACAGCGTCGCTGCCATTGGGGCAGGCGCCACGATGCCGAAAGTTCAGAGACACAGAACCTGCAGACTGTCTCGCCAGCGCCGCGGCCATAACAGGTGGCGCCGCGGCGCCTTAGAGGCAGTAAGTCCGAAAATTTATTTTAAGCTTTCTAGATGAACAACACCGCGGCGCCTCTGGCGTCATCTAGGCAGCGTCGCGGCGCTCCATCGTGGAGCCGCGGCGCCGCCATATAACCCTAGCAGGCACCGCGACGCTCCATCGTGGAGTCGCGGTGCCTTACCTCCAGAAATGCAAATCCCGAAAATCTGAACTCCTAAAATTGGTTTAGGGTCAAATTTCCAGATCTATCACTTGCAAAGCCATCACCATTAAACAATACGTTCATCGACCATCATTCCAATTTTCTTCACGTTCTTTGTTTCAATGCACCATGCTCTAAACGAACCGGATAACACATATCAACTTAGAAGAGTTATATATTGGAATGACTTCCCCGATTACATTATTGTTTTAACAGATCCGGGTGCAAGGACTATGCGTTCTAAAGATTTAGGATTTTAAAGCCTTTAACGACATAAAATTAGATCTAAACAAATCCTAACTCATATTATCGTTAATATTCATCATATAATCACACAAAACAACCCAGATTCTGATACCGCTGTATGTGTTTTGTCGGGTTCGTACACGCAACAAAATTTGAAAATTTATGTTTCAAACTCGACATGGCGGTCATACTGTAGTATGATTATATAATGTAAAATAACACAAAGCAAGAATGTAATACTTCGAACGAAGACTTACATTTGTAATCAGCAATCTGAACTTGAAGCTTTGTGTAGTCCGAGGATGCGCACGCAAATGTCCCTCGATTTGCAAGTAAAAACTTTGATGTAATTTTCTAACTCTTGGAATGCTAGAGATTCCATCAGAGCTTTAGAAGAGATTAGTCTCTTGCTTTTGGTGTAGAAAATATGTGAGGGGAACCCTCTTATTTATAGTTGAAAAGGACAGCTAGGGTTTTCCAAATGGGCTAGCCCATAAAACCTCAGCAAACTGGGCTAACTCGGACCCGCAGGACATTTAGCGTCGCGGCCCTGAGTAAGTGGCACCGCGGCGCTGATGCGCTCTGGCGCTGCGGCCCTGAACCTTAGGCGCCGCGGCCTTGTTCCATTTTCTGCCTTGTTTTATATTTTCTTTCTAATGTCTCGATCATCAACCGAACATATATATAATCTCTTCTCTAATTACATCATTCAATCGACGGAAAATTTGACTTAGTGTTACCCTTCAGGCCTTTACATATCGACACTAACAACATTAGGGTCTTCACGGAACTCCTAGACTGCGCCGGAAGACGAACTCAATATGTAAAGTTTAGCTACGCGAAACATGTGAACTGAACCTCTATGTGGGAAGATAAAATCCTTTTATATGACACATTCAATCAAGCTTAGGATTTGTCAAGTGTTTATCCAAATAGCTTGATCATTATAACTCATCTATATTAGTTGACAACAGGACCATATCAAAGACATGTCTATTGCGTTGGCCAACGAATTAGTCAACCTAATACCATATGAGTATCTGAGTGTTCTCTCGAATATACATTCGAAGAATGAATCCTAATCTTGGCTCAACTACCACCTTTAATCTACTCGCAATGTACCCAAAACAAGTCGTGTCTTAACCTATAAGACATTTGAGCTTAGGACAGGATCAAAGTGCATTACTCCGTAAACAAGGTGGTATCGACCTCAAGTCTAAGGACTTCAATCTCCCACACGTCGATGACATTATAGACATATAACAAAACAGTACATCAGCAGGGTATACCAATACTTCAACAAGTATCCATGTGTCTATCACGAGTTGCCATAACTCGTAGCAAATGAGACATACTACATCTCCTAAGTATATGATGCATACCACATGTCGACGTATCGCATATCATCGATATCCCAATCTCGATGATCATTAGTCGAGGCTATTTAAGAGTTACATTATAATATCAATCCTCACACCATTAATAACCACGTAAACTCTAGGATGCATTTATAGAATATTATAAACAATTAATTAATAATTCAACAAATGCAAATGCCATAATATTATCATCATTAATATAAATACGAATATATATAAATTATATTTCATGTGTGGAAACTTGTATGAATTGGTACACCACGTTAGTCTTGGTCTAAATTATGCGACTAAATGGACACTAAAAGTGGTCGTATCTATACCCTATCGTAGTCAAGTGAATTCCGGAAGATTTAAACTTCGTTTGGATCGAGCTTCTTCCATTTCCCCCAATAGCATGCAGCTCATCACACTTCCTATTTTTTCAACTTTTTTTCCTCTCGTTAATAGATAAAATTGAAGCTCTAAGTTGAATAAATAAAATAAAAATAAGATAAAATTATATCAAAATTCTTTTGACATCACCGAAAGGATCAAAATTACATTCCAAACAGGGTCGTCTTTGGACCCGTGTGAGGTGTGCTACCGCACAGGGTCCTCGCAGCTCTGCCCGTTCCCTATTCCATTAAAGAATGAATGGGAATTGATCTGACAACAGCTGGGCGAAAAATGAAAAATTTTAGAGTCCTTTTTTCATTTTTTATTAAGTAGTATTAGCCAAAATTTACTGTAAATACTCATAATTCACATGTCTTAGCCCAATTAAGGACTCACTTTTACGAATTAGAACAGGACCACCAAAATATTTGAGACGATCCTGATTCCAAAGATAATAATATCAAATTATTGGAAGAAACTTGAAAAAGAATTATGAATGAAATCAAAGAAACTAGGGGACATTCTCCTTTTTTTTAATTCAAAATTTTATGTCCAAAAATATTACTTATGTTATTGTCGTCTTGGACCAATGCAATTTATTTCATGTTTTGCTTCTTATACAAATTTATGTGAGATGATGTAACACTTCAAAATTTATGCTGGTGGTGAAAAACCATATATCTTTTACTAGGATTATGTTGAAAGATTAGTTAAAATATAGCCACGTGGCTAATATAGTAGTCGAAAAGCTTGTTTAATCTACAAGCTTACTTTTCCTAATTCCTTAATACTAAAGCATATTTAACATAATCGACCAGTCCTGCCAATTGATTAGTCTTTGTAATATGATGCTATGCTTGATTTGTCAATTTTTCAATAAACTTCCCTCGTACAGTTTATTGTTTTTTAAAAATGTTTTCTTTATCACCACCAAAATTCGAAATGAAGTTCGTCCAAAATTGTACTCTATCTGTTTTAATTTATGTGTCTTATTTTTTTTTTTTGTTAAAGATTGTCATTTTCTATATTTAATATACGGAAAAAGCCTAAAATATCTTTGAACTATTAGAATTGGTACAAAAATGTCCTTCATCCACCTTTGAGGGATGTAAGTGGGGCGGGTAAATGCGTGTATCGCCCCGCACCCGCTCCAATTGGAGCGGGTATGAGGGATGGTTTGGTGGGTGGTGGGGCGGGTATGGATATCAAAAGTGCTATCCGCCATGGGTAGTGGGGCAGGGGTGGATTCATATAAGACCCGCACCGTACCCGCCCCTCCCCGTACTTGTTTGTGTTGGATTATTTAATTATGCTGATCTTCTGGTATTCTTAACTAGACAAGGATTTGAAATCTCTTATTATTGTCAAGACTCCCTGATTCTTGTCAAGTCATCAACCTATTATTATTATTATTATTATTATTATTATTATTATTATCATCATTTAAAATGAAGTGCACGGTATCCTTCAATTTTTAATGTTTTTGTGTGAAAATGTATGGAATAACAACTCTACCTGTGCGTATGTGGCAACTTTGGTAATGACATTGGAGTTTCTCTTTTCCTTTTTTACAATTGTGATCATTTGAAAGGACTAGAAAATTTCTTGTCTTCTTCTATATAAATTCCACGCTTTATTTTAACCTTTTAATATTCCTAATATTTTGGTAAAGTTTCGGACTTTGATATTGGATACACCATAGTGAAAAAAGTTCTTTTTTATCATTTTCTTGGACCTTTTTTTTTTTATATATAACTTTTTTTTATTATCCGTGATGGGTACCCGCTGGGGTAAATGGAGCGGGGCAGGTGGAGGAACTACTACCCGTGATGGGTGGTGGGGCGGGGGTGAGGGTGGATTTTAGGTGGCGGGTACGGGTATGGAGTAACCTTCCCCGCCCCGCCCCGCCCTATTGACATCTCTTACTTTGAGCCCCCAAATACCCCTGTCGTTAACATATTGAGTCTACTTTACCCTGATTTTTAACGAACCCATTTCATTTGTTACGTGACAACCTCTCATTGGATAGCCATATAATTAACTAAAACTAATTAATTCTTAACTCATTTAACCTGACCCAAAAACTAAAACCTCACCCGCCCAAATAAATTCCTAACAAATTAAATTGAAAAATTGTCTAACCCATTTAATTACAATTCAAAATAAGAAAAAAGTAACTCGCATTAAGTGTTTAAACGGAAAATTCTAATTCTAAATTTTTATTGAAATTTTGGTTGAATACTGTAAAAAAAATACTTGTTTAATCTCATAAAACCTCCATAAAACTTGAAAAGTCATTGATGAGCATTGACCTCAATTTGAAATTTTAGTTTTGAGATTTATTGGCGATTTGAACTTGGTATGTTGGAATTTGATTCTTAAGCTCAAGCATGATTGAGTATAATTGAAAAAACATCCATTAAGGAAGTAAACTAAAGTCGTCATTGAAGGAGCTTCTCGAAGCTTGCTTTAAATTTCTAAATTTGTAAGTTTGGATGTTTAAATCAATTGGGTGATAAGTGCTATATTTAAAGTTGGTAGCATGAATAACCATCAAATTAGGGTTTAGAACCTGGAGAAAGAAGCAGAAAAACTCCATGAAAGTCATTAATGAAGCTTGAATCTTCAAGTTAGAAGATGACATAGTGATGGTAGAGATTTTCTCACATGGACGAGTCAAAATGCGGGTCATAGATGAATTTTCTTTTAAATTTGGGTCAATCAGATTGGTCACGTAATAAATAATTATTAAATTATTTTATTTTAACGTGATCATTAAAATAAGATCAAAGTAGACCTAATAGGTTAAAGGCTGGGGTATTTGAGGGCTCAAAAGTGGATGAAGAGCATTTGTGTACCAATATTAATAGTTCAAGAGAATTTTAAGTCCTTTTCCGTTTAATGTAATAATTCTTTAATTCCAACATCCCACATAACATGTATAAGATTACAATATTCAAATGTCATTTTTTTTTTACGTCATACAGCTCTTTAATTTAAGACCACAAGATTAAAATTCTTTTAATTTTCTTAAATTTCGTGTTCTATCAAAATAAGACACTTAAAATAAAATGAATGAAGTAGTATATTTCTCTAACAAGTTTCCTCATAGAAATAATTTTCCATACATTAAATTAAAATTTGTTTTCTGTACTATCCAATTCTGAGAAATCCCCATTGGCCTCAAGGCTTGTTCATATATTAAATTAAAATTTGTTTTCTGTACTATCCATACACTAAACGTAGATATACATTACAAGTTAATTTCTTCCGATTTCAGTTAATAAGAAATATTTTGATAATGACAACACTTTGTAATGCATGATAAAAACTTCTTCCTCAAGAGTCAAGACTATCATCTTTCTGTATGGAAGAGTGTCAAAATCATGTCTATAGCTAGCTGTCTTTGAAGCCTTAATTAATCTATCCTCATGAGTAATTAAGAAGAAAATTTTGCATGTCAAATACTATACAAATATGTGTATACTTTGACACCACTCTAAAGTTTGTTCTACAACAACAGTTGGACTAACCAAAGATAGCTTACAATCAACCTATTTAACTTTTTTTCTTCACTTCATTATACTTTTAATTTTTTATTTCACCAAATCAACCAAACATCCTGCGAACATGTTTATATATATACATGACTTCTATGCACTCAATAGAACAACACCAGCAAGAAGTTTTTAAAGAAAGAAAAGAAGCAGAGAGATTTAAATTTCTTTGCAAAAATGGGTGCTATTGGAATAATATTTCTTGTTTGTCTGATTGCATTATCTCTCCTCCATAGCGTTTCAGCTGCGACTAGGCACTATAAATTCGAAGTATGTACATTATTACATAGTTTCTTATTTCATATTGCTCGATTTAACTTTTATATAGTGACATTATAAGATTTTATATTATTGGTGAATTTTAATATGTTGTAGTGCAGGTTACCTGTCTTAAAATTTTCTAGGTTACTGATCTCATATTTGATGAGCATAATCACTTCTATATAGATATCTTTTACAAACTCTTTATCGTTTCGTGTTTACAATTAGCATGACTTACAATACCATATTGTCCTTCTCATTTTGCAGATCAAATTGCAAAATGTGACAAGACTATGCCATACCAAGACTATAGTTACAGTAAATGGACAATTCCCTGGACCTCGCATTGTTGCAAGGGAAGACGATCGTCTTGAAATTGAAGTGGTCAATCATGTTGAGAACAACATTTCCATCCATTGGTAAACATAAAATTCTTACTATTACGGAATTCACACAATTTCATAAATAATCGCATATTTAACAATTAATTAATGATATTTTTGTTTTTACAATAGGCATGGAATTCGACAACTTCGTAGTGGATGGGCAGATGGACCAGCATACGTAACACAATGCCCCATTCAAACTGGCCAACGTTATGTGTATAACTTCACTATTGTTGGCCAAAGAGGAACTTTTTGGTGGCATGCACATATTTCATGGCTGAGATCAACTGTATATGGTCCTATTATCATTCTTCCTAAGGAAAATACTCCTTATCCATTTGCCAAACCCTACAAAGAAGTTCCAATGACATTCGGTAATAAGTCATTATATATTAAGCTAGTTGAATGAATTGAAATTTCTATAATTCTTAACTAATTCATCTATAAGAAATTATTAAAATAATAATGGTGAACTGATGAATGCAAATATTTGTCACAGGAGAATGGTTCAATGCAGACACTGAAGCTATAATTTCCCAAGCTTTGCAAACAGGTGGAGGTCCTAATGTTTCTGATGCCTATACAATCAATGGACTTCCTGGCCCTTTGTATAATTGCTCGAGCAAAGGTAATAAACATTACTTTTGTATAGTTAGAATGCTATTGTTTAATATTAGGAGACAATATGGATTACACAAGAGAATATTAACACTTCTAAGTGTTTTTCACAGATACTTTTAAGCTGAAGGTGAAGCCCGGAAAAACTTATCTTCTTCGACTGATCAATGCTGCCCTTAATGACGATCTTTTCTTTAGCATTGCAAATCATACTCTCCAAATTATTGATACTGACGGAGTTTATGTTAAACCCTTTAAGACGGATACACTTATTATTACACCAGGACAAACCTATAATGTTCTTCTCAAAACTAAACCTCATTTTCCTAATGCCACGTTTTACATGACTGCTCGGCCATATGTGACAGGTCCTGGCACATTTGACAACTCTACAGTTGCTGGAATTTTGGAGTATGAATCAGAATCGAAATCCCATTTGAAAAAATTACCACTCTTTAAGCCATCACTACCAGCTCTCAATGACACAGCATTTGTCACCAATTTTACAAGTAGATTAAGAAGTATTGCGACTCCTCAATTCCCTGCTAATGTACCTCTAAGTGTCGATAAACATTTGCTTTTCACAGTAGGTCTCGGAACAAGTCCTTGTGATCAAAACAAAACTTGCCAAGGACCTAATGGCACAAAATTCTCAGCTTCAATCAATAATGTATCACTTATACTACCTACAACTGCACTTCTCCAATCTCATTTCTTTGGTCAATCCAAAGGTGTATACAAGCCTGATTTTCCTTATAATCCTTTGAATTGGTTTAACTACACTGGGAACTCTCCAAATAACACCTTAGTTAACAATGATACAAAACTCATGGTTTTACCATTTAACACTAGTGTGGAGCTAATAATGCAAGATACAAGCATTCTTGGTGCTGAAAGTCATCCTCTTCATCTTCATGGGTTCAACTTCTTTATTGTTGGCCAAGGATTTGGGAATTTTGACCCTAATAAGGATCCATCAACCTTCAACCTTGTTGACCCTATTGAGAGGAACACTGTGGGTGTTCCTTCTGGTGGTTGGGTTGCTATTCGATTTCTTGCAGATAATCCAGGTAACTTAAGTCTTGGATTCGAAAAGCTTACTAATATCAATGATCATTTCATACATCTATATATAAAGCCTAACTAAAGCTTATTTTGTGTGACACACTTTTCTTTTGAATTTATATAAAAAATGATATCTTTCCTATTTGAAAAAACTATAATCGAAACTTTCAATTTTACCCTTTAATTATGATATGATTTTTAGTCACACAAATCTCTGTCACCTATTTTTTACCACAAGTTTTAAACTTTTTCTTGCTTAAATTATATACCAAGTGACATAATCACATAAAATAGGACGAGATATAGACTATAGACATCTATTTACCAAAGAAAAGGATGAAATAATTATTACATGTAATATACATGAGTGGAGTTGCATGATTTGTGGGGATTCAGTTGAATCATCTTCATCGAATAATTATATTAAACAAATAGTTTAAAAATGATTTCTTTTTTATATTTATAAAAAGTAGAATTCCCTTTACATAAGTGAAGGTTATAGTGGTTTAGTAACTGTGACTCAAAATTTGTATCAAATTGTAAGTTCCAACCTAAATGTGAATATATATATATATATATATATATATATATATATATATATATATATATATATATATTGTAATTCCCATGTAGAACTCATGACTTTACCACTAATAATGTATGTCTAATATCTTTTTTAATCACCAGGAGTGTGGTTTATGCACTGTCATCTGGAAGTTCATACAAGCTGGGGACTTAGGATGGCATGGTTGGTTCTTGATGGGAAGCTTCCCAATCAGAAGCTTCCTCCTCCACCAGTGGATCTCCCCAAGTGTTGATTTCGTGCAATTTTTGTACCTTTTTTTTCTCTATATTGTTGATGTTACGTCGTTGTGGTTTTCTTTAGTATTTCTTCTTGTTTGATCAGTTCCTGTATTTTTTTTTATTTGATTACGTGAGAGAGAGAGAGTCAAGACTATTTGTAAATTCGAAACTCTACGAAAGCTGGAATCAATAATGAGAATGATCATCACCTTCCTTTTGAGTTATTGCATTCAGAGTTAAATGACATTTATTTCCTCTTAAAGCACATGAGAATGGTGTGTAAATTTAGAAGTACATTTATAAAAGAAAAGTTTTCCCTAGGATAGCTTTTAGGAGACAGAATTGGAAGATATTGGGAGCTACTAAAGGCTGATAGGGAAGCTCCTGTCTGTCACTACTAAGAAAACAAGAATTTCCGAGAAATTTTGTAGCTAAATCGCAAAATTCATTGCTAATTCTATTTACCGGCAAATTAGCGACATATTATTAAAGAATTTGGTTAGCTACGAGAAATTTCGCGGCATAGTTAGTAGTTAATTTTAATTTTTTTTGTAATGTGTATTTAACCATTACAAGGCCTGATATTAGTTGTTTTGCACAGGTGCTAAGTCAATTCATGCAGAAGCACAAACACTTGCATGTAGAACCAACTCAAAGAATTGTGAGATATATATAAAGATATCACCAGGAATGTATTTGGATAAAAGGAAATGTGGAACCATGGGTGCCTTTTTATAATTCATATTGGGCGCCTAACACAAGAAGACCAGGTACATGTTATGTGACTAAACTAGGCAGCTTTCGCATCTCTTGGAAATCGAAGAAGCAACAGACAATGAATATAAGCTCAAGTGCTCAACAGAGATTGAGTATAGAAACTTGCCAGCAACAAGGACAGAAATCACTGGTTGGTTGGTTGGCTTGTTACGAGAATTAGATGTGCAGATTGAGACATCAGTGGTGTTGCATTGACAGAAAGGCAACAAACAAATAGCAGCTAAATCAATATGTCATGAAAAACAAAGCACATACGCACAAATACTTACGATCTCTCTCATCAATTCAACTCATTGAGCAATATTATTCAAAGCCCATTCATTAGCCAATTGACTCTATCATGTATCCTTTTATTTTAGGCCCACTCCCATTACTATCCTTTCTCTCTAGTTTAAAAAAAGGAAGATTTCATAAATACAAGCTCTATAAGAGTAGTTAATTACATAAACTACGTACAACTTACATAAATATTATGATATTATAAATTACCGTGAACAAAAGGCTAAATATAAGATCTCTTATATTGGTGATAACAGAATTAAATGCATATCAAAGCATAATAGTTGTTTATCTAAGAAAGCTCCAATACAATCGGCTAGCATTCAAATCCATGAACAAATATATTATTACATAAAGAATAAATCTTGAGTCTAACTCAACCTCAAAAGATAGCTTGTGTGGTGAGGATTGTCCAAGTTCATTTAAGGAGTCCATATTCCTATTTCATTTTCGATGTGGACTCTTAACACTCTCTCACACGCCCAGACCTCGTTGACTGGAGCGTGAACAATATAATTTGGGGGCCCAACATCGGTGAACAATTGTTGATGTTGGATGAGTGTTGTGACAAAACCGGGTTTTACGTCTGGACAACATCCTGCAGTGTCTTGCAGATGTTGCTTGCAGTGTTGTGACAACATCACAGACAATATCTCTGTAAACGATTTCGCCTATTCTTTCGGTCAAAACAGTGATTGTTACTGTGAGTTGATGCGCGATTTATGCACACACTAAACGCAAGTGCACGTATCGTTACAAGTAATATAGTCTAGGTAAGACCGAATATCGTCATCAGAGACTGGTTTTCAAGTACCGATTATCTATCCTTTAGTTTCTATTTGGTTAACGTTAATTGAATTGGAATTCTAAACTAATAATGCAGGAAATAAACTAATTATGAAAATACTTTGATTTAAATCAGTTATGATGGAGAATTAGGGCTTCCAAGATCATCAACTATCCACTCTATTCAATCCTTAATACAATTAGATTGAATTCTTCTTCTACGTTAAGATAGCAGATTAACTAGACCGTTTTATACTCCTGTTAAGGTAATATAAACACTCAACCTCAATGGAGAACCCTTCTATCTTTCGATGACAAGATTGACTACAAAGGAGGATTAAGAGCAATAACCTATTAAGCTACACAAGTATCGGGGTACTTTCGTCCACGATTTAAACTTATGTTTATTCAACTATAGCATATTCACAATCTCCCCTTTCGGATTTCGATTAGAACTCATATAAGTGATGATAACTAGTGATCAATTAATTATCAAGCAATCAAAGCAATTATTGAATAAATCTTAAACAAGTGAAGAAGAAATTAACTAATGTATTAATTCATGAATAAGAGTTTCAAGAGAATCACAAGGAAATCCCTAGCAAAGTAATTAGCTCCTAGCCATAGTCACGCTAAGAACTAATATAATCTCCATACATGAACTGAAATAAACAAAGCAAAAGAAAGAAAAGAAAATACTCAAGAACAAGTCTCCAAGCCTTCTAGCATCCAAAGATTGTGTTGTGGAATATTTACAAGATGAAATAGAATGGTGGATGGAGAATGGGATGGGTGATGGATGGGAATGTGGAATGAAGGATGAATTCTTCTAATGATGTAGAGACTATTTATAGTCCAAGAATCATTTAGGTAAAGGGTTAGAAATTATGTAGGTAGGAAAGATTATGGAATCCTTTTAGGTAAAGGGTTTAAGGAATATTTAGGTAGGAAAAGTTATCCCTTTTGGACTCTGAAAACGTGTCAAATTCGCTTCGAAATCCCGCGTCGTCGCGACCTGCGATCGGCGCCACGGCGCTGAAAATCGTAGAGCTTTGGACGACTTGATGGTCGGCTGCGGTAGCCGGTGACGACATTCTTCCAGATTTTTCGTTTCTTCATCCTTTGTTCGTCCGGTCTTCGTCTGATTTCTTCTATATTTCCCGGACCTTCTTAGGCTTCATTTCTTGGCCCTTTTAGTGTGCAATTCCATCTCATTTATGCTCATTTCATCTCCTTTTCACCATTTCTCCATTTCTGACCGCTGTGACACAAAAGAAAGGAAAACGACCCTAATACTATACTAAACATAAATGAAATGAGTAAAATACTAACTAAAAATTACTCAAAAGGTGAGCTTCCTTGGTCGTCTCAACTACATCAGCAGGTTCATAGCTCAGTCTACCGTGATATGCGAGCCGATATTCAAATTGTTGAAAAAGGATGCAGCTACCAAATGGACGACAGATTGCCAGCAGACTTTTGATAGAATCAAAGAGTACCTTTCTAATCCGCCAGTTTTAGTACCACCAGAACCGGGAAGACATTTGCTACTCTATTTGTCTGTATTAGAAAATGCTTTCGGATGCGTGTTGGGGAAACACGATGAAACGGGGAAAAAGGAGCAGGCCATATATTATTTGAGTAAGAAGTTCACAGCGTATGAAGCTCGTTACACTCTGCTAGAACGTACTTACTGCGCATTAACTTGGGTCGCCCAGAAATTCAGGCATTATCTATCAGCATACACCACTTATCTTATTTCAAGGATGGACCCGCTTAAGTATATCCTTCAGAAGCCCATGCCCACCGGAAAACTAGCAAAATGGCAAATTATGTTGAGCGAATTTGATATCGTGTACGTCACCCAGAAAGCCGTAAAGGGGCAGGCATTAGCTGATCATCTTGCTGAGAACCCGGTCGATGAAGAATACGAGCCCCTTCGAACCTATTTCTCTGATGATGAGGTATTATTTGTCAGAGAAGATATCTCAGAGGATTACCCAGGTTGGAGGATGTTTTTCGACGGAGCGGCAAACTTCAAGGGAGTTGGCATTGGAGCAGTTTTGGTTTCAGAAATAGGTCAGCATTATCCGATCTCCGCGAAGCTCAGATTTCCATGCACCAACAATATGACAGAATATGAATCCTGCATATTGGGACTCAGAATGGCCATAGATATGAATATACAAGAGTTAATGGTCATAGGTGATTCAGACTTGCTGGTCCATCAAGTACAGGGTGAATGGGCAACCAAGAATATGAAGATACTCCCCTACCTGCATTGTGTGAAGGAATTGCAGAAGAAGTTCAACAATATGGAATTTAAGCATGTCCCAAGGATCCAGAATGAATTCGCTGACGCATTGGCAACCTTATCCTCCATGATTCAACATCCGGACAAGCATTACATCGACCCAATCACAGTAAGTGTGCTGGAACAGCCGGCTTATTGCTCTCATGTAGATGAAGAAATAGACGGGAATCCATGGTACCATGACATCAAAAGATACCTCAAAGCAGGAGAGTATCCGGAAGGCATAACCAACATTCAGAAGAAAACGCTTCGAAGATTAGCAAACCATTTCTTTTTTAATGGGGAGATTGTATACTGAAGGACTCCAGATCTGGGCTTACTGAGGTGTGTCGACGCTCAAGAGACGAGCAAGCTAGTAGAAGAGATACACGGAGGGAAATGTGGACCTCACATGAACGGCTTCACTTTAGCGAAAAAGATTCTGCGAGCAGGTTATTTTTGGATGACGATGGAAACAGATTGTATCTGCTTTGTGCAGAAATGTCGGCGATGCGGTCGTGGGGATTTGATTCGAGTACCTCCGAACGAACTTAATGTGACAAGTTCTCCTTGGCCATTCGCAGCTTGGGGCATGGATGTCATCGGCCCTATCGGACCCGCTGCCTCAAATGGGCACAGATTCATCCTCGTAGCAATTGACTATTTCACTAAATGGGTTGAAGCATCGTCACACAGATCAGTGACGAAGAAGGTGGTAGTCGACTTCGTTCGCAACAACCTCATTTGCCGATTTGGAATTCCTGAGTCGATTGTAACCGATAACGGAACCAATCTCAACAGTAACTTGATGCGTGAGATATGTGGGGATTTCAAGATCACTCACCGTAATTCCACTCCGTATCGGCCTCAGATGAATGGAGCAGTAGAAGCGGCCAATAAGAACATCAAAAGGATATTGCGCAAAATGATCAGCAACTACAAACATTGGCATGAGCATTTGCCTTTTGCACTTTTGGGTTATCCCACCACAATCCGGACTTCTACCGGGGCAACGCCATATCTTTTGGTCTATGGAACCGAAGTTGTGCTACCAGCAGATGTGGAAATACCATCGTTGAGAATCATCCAAGATCTTAGGAGTTGGCGGCCGAATGGAATCTGAATCGTTGTGACCGGTGATCTTGATTCGAAAAAGAGGTTGAATGCGATGCACATGGGCAGCTTTATCAGAACAGAATGGCTAGAGCTTTTAACAAGAGAGTAAGGCTAAGGCTACTCAAGCCGGGACAATTGGTTTTGAAACGCATATTTCCGAATCAAAGCGAAGCTAAAGGAAAGTTCGCACCTAATTGGCAGGGGCCCTATATGGTTCATCGAGTATTAAGTGGAGGAGCTCTAATCTTAGCTGATATGGATGGCGAAGTATGGCCTAAAGCTATCAACGCAGATGCGGTAAAGAGATATTACGTTTAGGATCATTTGTTTTCCATGTAATTCCCTTTACATTGTAAAAGTTGTATTCCCTCGGGGGGATATGCATAAGAGCCCATATAGGGTCTCGCCGCTTCAAATTAGAAAGCCCCTTCACTTGTAATTTGAACTACGTTCGACCTGATTCCCTTGGCGGATACGTAGGCGGCCACATCGGCCTCGGTCCCACATTTAGAAAATTTTAGCTTTATCAAATTTCGCTTGTAATGAACTACGTCATGACCTGATTCCCTCATGGGGATACTTAGGCGGCCTAAATCGTATTCGGTCACACCATTAGGAATCTTCCCATTAGCCCGCGTGTAACAGAATGTGTTTGGTTATTCCAAAAGTAATATGAGCAAGTCCCGCCGGAGTTAAGTCCCGCCCACGCGCCCGCATAACGAAACTGGGACAATCTTACGCACCATGAAGAAGATCATAATAAGGACTCCAAAAGTTGTTCATTTGGTCAGAATACGTGTCATATTCGGCAAATTCGACAAGGCTTTTGTTACACTTTATACGCATATCTTATAAATGTTTATTTCTAAAAAAGATGTTTTGTGCATACCTCATGAAAATATTTCGTTTTGGAAAATGCTTTTGGAACGCTACTAAACATCTCAAAAAGATCAGACAGGGGTTACAGGTCCAAACAAATCATGCGCATGGACAGAAAGGACCAAGGCCGCAAAGTCAATACGAACCGACCCCCCCCCCCCAAACTCACAAATTTTCTTTGAGCGCAGGTCTCTTCATATTAGCAGAGGCAGAAAGAATGCAGCAGAAGCAGAAAGGGACATCGACGATCAATAATCAAAATTCAAATCCCGCAACAAAGTCTAGCGCATCAGCTCGGACCTAGAGTCAAATTGCAATCCATGCAGTGCACAAACGCACAACAAAGACATCATGACAAACCATACGACACTCGCAACACCCCACATATCATACAGGGACGACATCCCTACTCACAGAATTGCATTTCTCATATATTTATCATTTTGTTTTAACAGTTATACACTAATATTTCTCAAGCTTAGCTTGCAGGAGCATTTATTCTACAGGAGCAGCAGCAACACGTCCAGACAACGACGTCATCATCAACATGTCCAGGCAATGACGTGATCAACATCATGTCCTCGCAATGACGCCATCAGCATTACGTCTACGCAACGACGCCAAAGGCGTGCGTCTGCACGCGGCGCCAAAGGCAACACGTCCGAGCAACGGCGTTATCGGCCGCAACACGTCGAGCGGCGGCGTTATTAGCATCAACACGTCGAACGGCGGCGTCGTCGGCGTGCGTCCACACAACGACGCCAGCAGCAATACGTCTAGGCAACGACATTATCAGCATTACATCTACGCAACGACGCCAGTAGCATTATGTCTACGCAACGACGTCAGCATCAACACTTCCACACAACGACGCTAGCGAATACGCGTCGTGCGGCGGCGTTATCGGCGTGTGTCTGCAACGGCGCCCGGCGGAATACGTCTGCAAGCGGCGGCGTCATCGACGTTTCGTCTGCACATACGACATCAACAATCATAACGCGTCCGTGCAAGAACGAAAGTCACAACATGTTACAGCATCACATCAACGCAACGAGCATCACATTTTACAGGATAACATTTCTACTCACACAGTTACATTGCTTTTAAAATTATGCATCATCATTTTGCCTTAACAGTTATGCACTAACCGTTTGTTTAAGTCTTAGCATGCAGGAGTAGGAGCACAACGTGGATTTTCGCTTACAACGAACCGGGACAATTTGTTGGGGGGCCAACCTTCCCAACGAATGGCAGAAGCGGCCTCAAGAGTCGGTCCACTCATTCCGCATCACCATAAACCCAGCAACATAAGTAAACACCGATACACCCCAGGTTCAAGCCAGTTATTTTTATTTTTTATTTTAGCACCACAGCCCAATGTCGTCATAACTCGACACCGGGACAAATTTTGAGTCCGTATTAGCCCGCCTTGGTGTTTTGACCATGGTAGCCCAGTGTCGTCATAACTCGACACTGGGATAAATTTTGAATTTTTGCGTCAGCCTTGCCTAATTGCCCAACATTTTTAAATTCTGAGGATCGAGACAAAATTGATTATAAGTCAACGTTTTTGTCCGAAGATTCTTCCATCATCTCCATACAAATAGGGACAAGTTGTTGACACCCAATTTTGACCCTCTCGTCCAGTCATTAACTACAAAATTACATTAAATTTTCACAATAATTTTTAATATTTTTTAAATAATAAAATGCAGCAATAAAACATTAATACATGCACAAATAAGCGATTTAATAATGGCACCGCGTCTCACGTAGAAAATTAAGCACTTAGAGTCTCGCGCCCGCATTTATTAATTTTAAGCCCTGTCACAATTCTCAAACGACAAAATAAGTAAATACATAAAATAAATAATTTAGCAATGACGTCGTGTCAAGTAGCATAGTCGCATTTATTAATACGCAAAACAATTTCATAATTATTGTAGCGCCTAAAGTCAGATTAAGATAATTTAATTTTAGCTTAAATAATAATAAATAATGTACAATAAATAAGATTTTAAATAATAGCGCCGCATCTTACGTAAAAAATCATTAAACAATCCTTAAATATCATATCTGCATTTGGCATTTAAACAATTTAATAATAATCTAAACCCCATTCAATTTTTAATTTAACATCGCCAAAATGTGCGTAATAAATAAGATTTTAACGGCGTCACATTACAAGATATTAAGCATTAATTAAATAGCACACCCGTTTTGTTTTTATAATAATTTAAACTCAAGCTTAGACTAATAAAACACCTAGGGTTACATTTGTTAATTTAATTTACCACTAATTAATTAATAATACACTACCCAAATTAATACACCTAAAACTAACTCCTAAAAACTAATACCCAACATAATACCACAAGCCCACCCTTTTAAATCACCCAGCCCATTACCAGCCCAACGACCCGCAGCCCACTCTTCACTTCAGCCCTTTAACCTCTCATCTCCCAGCGTTTACCCTAAAAACAAAACAAAAACAAACACTGAACGAAAACCTAAAGACTTCCCATCGCCGCCTTCGTCAAAAACCCAATATTCTCGCCGGATTTTCGGCTGAAAATCCGGCTCTCTTACCTTCTCCCACCCCTTCTCCGTTACGCTTAACAAAATCAGTACCAAGATCGCAGTAATCGTACAACTTACCATAACCGAACACCTCAAACCAGTTCGTACCATAAAATCCTCTAAGTTTTGGTAAGAATCACTAGAAAATCGTATCTAAAACGATAACTTACCATAACCGAAATTTCGGAATCAAATCCTACCATTTACCATCCAAAATCGCAGGCTACCAAATAAGAACCCAGAAGGAAAATCTTCCATAAATGAAAAACATAAATCAGGGCTATAAAGGGAGGTCGACACGCATGCAAGAGACAAGAGAAGAATCGGTGAAAAGAGGGGAGACAGAAAAGATCCGATAGTCTCCAACCTTGAAGCAAACACTAGAACAGACAGATCGAAAACCAATTGAAAAACCGAATAGGCATCTGTTGACACCCAATTTTGACCCTCTCGTCCAGTCCTTAACTATAAAATTACACTAATTTTGCAAAATAATTTTTTATGATTTTTATAATAAAATGCAGCAATAATACATTTATGCAGGCACAAATAAGCAATTTAATAATGGCGTCGCGTCTTACGCACTTAGAGTCTCGCGCCCGTAGTTATTAATTTTAAGTCCTGTCATAATTCTTAGATGATAATAAAATAAATAAATACATAAAATAAATAATTTGACAATGACGCCGTGTTAGATAAAATATTCGCATTTATTAATAGCAAGGCAATTTCATAATTCGTAAATTAAATTAATTTCACTCAAATACATACGTTTTAATAATAGCGTCGCATTCATAAAGCAGTCATTAAATGTCATAGCTGCACGTAGCATTTAAATAATTCAATTTTTAATTTAACATCGCAAAATACGCATAATAAATAAGATTTTAATAATGGCGTCACATTATAAAATTTTAAGCACTAACTAAATAGCATGCCCGTCTTTATTGTTATAATAATTTAAACTCAAACTTAGATTAATAAAGCACCTAAATAATTTAATCACAATTTAAATAATAATTTACCACTAATTAAAACATAACATTAAAACTCTACCCCTTAATTAAACTAATACATTAACTAAATAATAACAAGCATTGACTTCCTGTGATAAAATGCACAACCTAATGCCCAACACCCCCATGGCCCAAATCATTTTATTTATCATCCCCCTCCTTTAAACTAACCCTAAAACAAAAAAAAACAAAAAAACTAAGAGAACACTAAATCCAAAACGCAGTTGCTTTCATTTTCATCACAAAATCTCCCCAAATCGTGTGGAACTTAACAAACCTCACCAAATAATCAAACCTTACCAATATACCATTTTCATCACCAAATCTCCCCAAATCGTTGCTAATTGACACCAAAAACGATACCCAAATCTTCCTAATATAAACTTACCATAAATCAAGATTGTACACCAAATGCAACACCAAATCGATCCAAAATTATGATCGAATATTACCATATATGTTTGGGTGATAAATATCGTCCAAATCGGGGGAAAAAACTGCACCAATTCGTGTAAAGAAATCAGCCATAAAGGGTCTTAAACTTGGCGTAATTTAGAACCTCAATTGGAGGCTATATAAATCAAGCAAATGTCTACATACAGGGGGGGCAGGAAATTTGGCTAGAAGGCATCAGGGGAATATCATAAAACATAGAGAAAAGGCATCGAAAATTAGCAGGCTAGGAGCAATAAAAATCCTAAAAAACGGTAGTGAAGCAGCGAGAACAGAAGTTCAAACAAAAACCTTTCTTCTTCGCGATTAACAGTCCAGAACCAGGTAAAGTTTCATTTCCTTTTAATGGCATCGCAATAAACCTTCTGAGTGGATGGACGACTTGATACGCTGCCTCAGCTCGCTGTCCGGAGAAGGTAAATCTAAATTCTTCTAAGTTCATTTTTTGCGTTGCAGCGTGCTTTATGTGTTAAACATGTGTATGTTTAGTCGTTTATATTATTGCGTTCATTGGTGTATAAATATAATGTCTGTCTTGATTAAGCTAAGTACCTTTCGCTTTGGATTATTGATTAGGTTTATATATGCTACTGTTTAGCTATCTGTCAACCCGTTAATTTAATTGTTAATACTTAAAACAAATATTGTATTTGGTATTGGATGATATATGTGCTGCTTAGTACTTGCCTAGCAAAGTTGCAGTAGAGAGGACTCGTGCGATGTCTGTTGGTTTACCTTTTAAAGCCATGATCCGAATTAGTTAAGGTCTAGATGGATAATTTTTTCATATTTGATATTATACAGTGAGAAAGATGCAGTTCCAGTCTGTTAGCATTGCTCTTAGCATGTTCTTGCTCTTCATATGGTTTGAAAATGAGGGAGAAATATACTAATCTGAATATACATAATATCCTCTTGGTTATTTTCCTTATGTTAGCATTCTGTGGAGCTGATTATGTTAACCACCGGATCTCATCTACTTGTTGTGTTTGGTCTGTTAAACTGAGTTTCTCTTGTAAGTATACATATATGCATGTTTGAAATGTCACGCCTGCTTAAGGATTGCTAGTTTGAACTGAACTGAACTAAACTAATTGTTAAGTTGAGAATTATTATTTTTGGGCTCGCTCGCACATATGGGTTGGTTTGCTCCCATTAAAATTCTGATAATTGTCACGCTTGGGCCTACTGCATACATGGGTTAATTAAGTTCCTTTGGCAAGTGTAACATTTTTATTTTTTGAGCCTACTTTGGACTTCTTTTTTTCTGCCTAATTTGGTTGTACCAAGGCTAAGCTGTATTAGGCTTACTGTTTGGGTTTATTATTTCGGGACTAATATAATAACAATTAAAATAGATGCATATCTGAATACGTGATTATTTGTTTATTTGTTTACTGACAAGGTCGGGATATATACTAATCATTATCTTTCTTTGTTTTACATGAAAAATGCATTGGAGCAATCTCATCACGAGACTCTTCACAAGCCACACTGCATGAGTGCCCGCATCTGTGTCCACCGCATTCCGCCTCATAATTCCTAAACAAAAAGGGGGACGAGACGACATTGTCGTCCCCCTAAAAGCATCCTTTTGACCTCTTAATCTTATACGTCTTATATATATTTGTTTGTTTATTTGTCGAAATTTAATTAGCTAACTTTGTAATTAATAGGAAATCTAGAGCAATTAGTCTTTGAACATATAAGGTGGGAAGGTAATTTAAATTTTAGAAATATACTTCTAACTTGCTTGCCTCTAGGTTCGTCATGCATATCTAAACTTCGCCAAACAATTTTGTTTGCATACCCAACCACGAAACTAACAAAATCGATTCTTTCGCAGATCACTAAATGACATTATAATTCATTTCATAAAAATTTTATCTTTTTATTAACAATTGTAAAAAATATAGAATTTTTATATCATCCTTGCACATATAATAATACATATTTTAGCTAGAACTAGCTTTATATATTTTAAAACAAATCTCACATTTTTATGCTAGCAAAAATACTTCCTATATTTTACTTAAATACTTTTCAAGACATGTATTGCATCTTAGCATAATAATTACCCTAGGTTTGGCAGGACAACCGCAAGTTAGCGGATCTTAGAGGGTGTCTAACTCCTTCCCTCTAGATTAATAAAGAACCCTTACCCAGAATCTCATTAAGTTTAGCAGACCATTAAAATGGAGTTAATGTTTACTTTAAACTAATTAACATTTAGGTGTCCTAATTCACCCAAATTAATTAGGTGGCGACTCCGCGAACCCTTTAGCATCTTTTAAGCACTTTTAATATTTAAGCACCCTTTTAGCATATTTAGCATTTTTTTAGCATCTTTAGCATTCTTATTATTTATTTCATAACATTTCTAATTCGTAGCAGGAGTTTTAAAAATGTCGCGGTCGAAAAGGGGCGCGACAGAATGGCGACTCCGCTGGGGATTTAAGGTTCTTAACCACAACAGACCTAGGGTTATTATTTGGCAACTATTTTTGCATTTAATTTTTGTGTGTTGTATTTTGTTTTATTTATTTTTAATTGCTACTTGCTTTACTGCTTTCCTTAAACTGGCATTCCGCTCATATTTCTTTCACTCTGAAAAATTCACACTATCACACACTCACGCGCTGGTGTGCTTCGCGCACCTGCAAATTTCTTTCAAACACCCAAATTTAAGAGAGTTGGCGTTTTGCGCGGAGAATCCGGTCCAACCGGTGGCCGCAGAGCCTTCTCACTCGAGTTGTCCGCTCGGGAACCTTGCGTCTAGTAAAGCCAAATCTTAGAAACTCAGGATAGAGCTATACCACCCTTTATTTTAAGGCATGCATGCATTTACCTTAGGTGGGTCGGTCCTTGGTATCGACACCACAATTAGGAAGACACCAAACTTGTCGACGGGTTTCTCAACCCAACGACCAACCAACATATTATGTGTAGCGTGACAATGATAGACAAATCCAAACCTAATCATGACATGCTGAAATTGGAAAAGTGCACCATCATTTGGTCACCATTTCCAACGAAAGCATTACAGTTGGACGGCTTGGACAAATCTATCATCACCTCGCATATGTGACGTTTAGGCCTCCCTCTGGCATAAAAGAGGACCCAAACATGTTAGAGCACACACTTGATTTGCAATTTGCTTATTATTACATATTGCCTACAACTCTTTGCATATTATACTAACTTGGTTTGCTTCATTTGTTAGAAGGTTATTTTGCTTGGCTTATCCCCAAAAAGTTTGATTCGCGTTGACTGGTAGAAGCACAATCATCCAATAAATGACTAATCCAGGAGCACCAGAACGAAACAACTTAGGACTCGTCCCCGTTCCTGTAGAGGACGCAGAGGCGTTAGAAAGGAGAAACACCAATGATCAACACCTTGTCAAACTATTGCAGCAAATGGAAATCATGCAAGCCGAAATAGAAAGGCTCCGAAATATCACAAACCTGTCTATTAGCTTGAATGCACCAATCCCAGAGCAAAGGACAAACGCAATCGTGTCACAAGCCCTTGAGCCTCCACTTCCCCAAAGCTCCCCGCAGAGGCCGCAACATACCAGCTCACACCAAAATGTCACTCGCCCGGTCAATTTGCAAACCGACCTCCAAAATGATCTTTTTACTACATACACATCTCAACCTCCACCTACTTATATCTCCCCACTCAAACCAAATTGCCAAGCCACCCAATACGAGCAGATGACACACATCACTAATCCTAACAAACAATATGGGGCATTAGCACATCCGACCGAAAGCCAACCATTTATTATGCATGCATCCTCTCAAGATACTGGTCGGTACTGAGGAAGTGGAGGCGGACTCGAGCAGGCCCGATGAAAATATGGCAAAAAATTGTAGTTTGAAAGAGGCATTTAGAAGCATTCGGATGAACAAGGGGCGGGTTTAGAATATGAAAACTTATGCATGCACCCCGACGTTGAATTACCTGTAGGGTACAAGGTGCCCTAAATTTGACATGTTCGATGGAAAGGGAATCCTCGAGCTTATCTAAGGTCATATTGCGATAAATTGATTGGAGTTGGGAAAAATCAAACAATCATCATGAAACTGTTCATCAGGAGTCTAACCGCGGGCGCTGGTCGTACACATGCCAAGACCTCGAAAATGGGACGGTTGGAATGCCGTGGCACAAGATTTCATGGATAGATTCGTGTTTAACATCGACAATCGCCCCGATAGATTTTATCTCATGAAACTTGAAAAGAAATCCACGAAACTTTCGTGAATACGCCGAGGTGGCGGTCGAAGCGAAGCGTCCAACCTCCAATGGCGAGAGCGAAATGACCACCTTGTTCGTGCGATCGTTAAAGACGCGACGTATTATGAAAGGATGATCGGTGTAATTGGCGAAGTTTTGCGAAGTCGTAGAATGGCGACCGTGGAAGAAGGCATTAAGACAGCGGGATTACAAACGGCGACCTACAAGCAACTAGCAGAGCAATGCAGTCAGATTCCATAGGAGGTACCTCACAGAGGAGGAAAGATGCATCACCCTCTGTCATGGTCATTCAGGAACATAGGCCAGAACAACTTCCAGTGTATCAAAGCTCACCACCTTCTTACTATAACCAAAACACTCAAAATCCACATTCATACTATCAGCACTGCGCTACCCCATATCATGTTTACCATACCCAACCAGCATACCCAAAATACTCACCACAATCACGAACCCGCACACCAAACGGACCCAAACCCCGTAGATCTTTGAGAAAGCCAACCGAACCTATACACCTTTGGCGAACCCATAGCCCAAGTGTATGAGAAGTCAAAGCCGCAGGAATACTCGGCCAATTCCGAAATACCCCGTGCCTACTTCGAGGGCACGATAAAACCAAACATTGCGTATACCACTCCGGTGCCGAGGGACACGACATCGACAATTGATATACACTCAAAGACAAAATAGAGGAGTTAATCGAAGAGGGAGCCATTCGTCTGAAAGATGCTCCTCTCAATGCAAACAATAACCTTCTTCCGGATTATGAAGATGCCCATGTGAACATGATAGCTAAAGCGAAGAAGGCGATGCGGAAGGACTATTACGCCAGCCCGTAAAGGGAAGAAAGTTGAATCATCGACCAACCGCCAGAGAAAAGGAGGTGCTCTTTGCCGGAGATTGTTTAACCATTGAATAAGTCATTCGTCTAGTTGTGTGCTGCAAGAGATGATCCTGCTGAAGACCCAGCCGTTGAAGACACAAAGCAAGAAGAAGTGGACTCATGCCCCTGCCTCGGCCCGCCGAGTCCTGAAATAGTTAGTTTAATATATTTTGCCCTTTATATGTAATAAAATGGAACTACGTTTGACCTGATTCCCTTGATGGATACGTAGGCGGCCGCTTCGGCTTCGATCCCACCTTTAGAAATTTTTAATTTCACCCAAAAATTCGCTTGTAATGAACTACGTTATGACCTGATTCCCTCATGGGGATACGTAGGCGGCCTAAATCGGCTTCGGTCACACTATTAGGAAACGTTTCCTTCGTTTTGAAATACACATAATATACAAGCAACCCTATTGAGACCCACTTTAGGCCGAAACGCCCCTTGCATATTCAAAACTGGGACAAGGTAGGAAACCAGGCAGGGGTTATGAGTCCAAACAAGGCAGACGTCCGAGCATCAAGAGTCAAAACTACAAAGTCAATGCGAATCAACCGCCCCCCTCAAACTCACAAATTTTCTTTGAGCGCAGGTTCTTCATGTTAGCAGAAGCAGACATACATCAACAATCAAATCCCACAACAAAGTCTAGCGCATCAACTCGGGCCTAGAGTCAAATTGCAATCCATGCAGTGCACAAACACACAACAAAGACATCATGACAATCCATACGGTTCACAAAATGCATTACAACAACATCTCGGCATTTGCAACACCTCACATATCATACAGGGACAACATCCCTACTCACAGAATTGCATTTCTCGAATATTTATCATTTTGTTTTAACAGGTATACACTAATTTTTCTCAAACTTAGCTTGCAGGAGCATTTATTCTACAGGAGCATCAACAACACGTCCAGGCAACGACGTCATCAGCATTGAGAGTCCGAAAACGACGCCAGCAGCAACACGTCCAGGCAATGATGTTATCAGCACAATAAGTCCAAAAACTACGCCAAGTCCGAAAACGACGCCGGCAGCAACACGTCCAGGCAACGACGTTATCAGCACAAAGTCCGAAAACGACGCCAAAGTAAGAAAACGATGCCAAAACGACGCGAAGTCCGAAAACGATGCCGAGGTCCGAAAACGACGCCGAGGTCCGAAAATGACGCCGAGGTCCGAAAACGACGCCGAGGTCCGAAAACGACGCCAAGTCCGAAAACGACGCCAAGTCCGAAAACGACGCCCAAGTCCGAAAACGACGCCAAGTCCGAAAACTACGCCAAAGTCCGAAAACGACGCCAAAGTCCGAAAACGACACCAAAGTCCGAAAACGACGCCGAGTCTGAAAATGACGCCGAGTCCGAAAACGACGCCGAGTCCGAAAATGACGCCGAGTCCAAAAACGACGTCGAGTCCAAAAACGACGCCAGTAGCAATACGTTCAGGCAACGACATCAGCAGCACAACGAGTCCAAAAATGACGCCAAGTCCGAAAACGACGCCATATGTCTGAAAACGACGCCGTCGTCAGCATATCACATCTACGCAAGGACGATTTCTATACTCTCAAAATTGCATTTCTTATTCATGCTGTCTTAGCAGTTATGCACTAACTTTTTGAGCTTTAGTCTACGAGGGCGATTTGCGGCAAGGACAACATATCGCATTCAATCGCAACGCGCGTCGCGCAGGGCGAAAATCACAACATTTGCAGCATCGCATCAACACAACATGCATCACATTTGTGCAGGATAACATTTTCTACTCACAGTTACATTGCTTTTAAAATTATGCATCATCATTTTGCCTTAACAGTTATGCACTAACCGTTTGTTTAAGTCTTAGCATACAGGAGCAGGAGCACAACGCTGATTTTCTCTTACAGCGAACCGGGGCAATTTGTTGGGGGGCCAACCTTCCCAACAAATGGCAGAAGCGGCCTCAAGCGTCGGTCCACTCGTTCCACATCACCATAAAACCCATCATCACAAGTCGATAGCGGTACACCCCAGGTTCAAGCCAGTTATTTTTATTTTTACTTAGCACCACAACCCAGTGTCGTCATAACTTGACACTGGGACAAATTTTGAGTCAGCATTAGCCCGCTTTGGTGTTTTGACCATGGTAACCCGGTGTCGTCATAACTCGACACTGAGACAGTTTTGAGTCCGCATTATCCCGCCTTGGTGTTTGACCATGGTAGCCCAGTGTCGTCATAACTCGACACTGGGACAGATTTTGAATTTTGCGTCAGCCTTGTCTACTTGCCCAACATTTCTAATTCTGAGGATCGAGACAAAATTGGCTATAAGTCAACGTCTTTGTCCGAAGATTCTTCCATCATCTCCATACAAAGAGGGACAAGTTGTTGACACCCAATTTTGACCCTCTCGTCCAGTCCTTAACTATAAAATTACACTAATTTTGCAAAATAATTTTTTATGATTTTTATAATAAAATGCAACAATAATACATTTATGCAGGCACAAATAAGCAATTTAATAATGGCGTCGCGTCTTACGCACTTAGAGTCTCGCGCCCGTAGTTATTAATTTTAAGTCCTGTCATAATTCTTAGATGATAATAAAATAAATAAATACATAAAATAAATAATTTGACAATGACGCTGTGTTAGATAAAATATTCGCATTTATTAATAGCAAGGCAATTTCATAATTCGTAAATTAAATTAATTTCACTCAAATACATACGTTTTAATAATAGCGTCGCATTCATAAAGCAGTCCTTAAATGTCATAGCTGCACGTAGCATTTAAATAATTCAATTTTTAATTTAACATCGCAAAATACGCATAATAAATAAGATTTTAATAATGGCGTCACATTATAAAATTTTAAGCACTAACTAAATAGCATGCCCGTCTTTATTGTTATAATAATTTAAACTCAAACTTAGATTAATAAAGCACCTAAATAATTTAATCACAATTTAAATAATAATTTACCACTAATTAAAACATAACATTAAAACTCTACCCCTTAATTAAACTAATACATTAACTAAATAATAACAAGCAGCCCAACTTCCCAGCCCAATAAAATGCACAACCGGCAGGCCCAACACCCCCATGGCCCAAATCATTTTATTTATCATCCCCCTCCTTTAAACTAACCCTAAAACAAAAAAAAACAAAAAAACTAAGAGAACACTAAATCCAAAACGCAGTTGCTTTCATTTTCATCACAAAATCTCCCCAAATCGTGTGAAACTTAACAAACCTCACCAAATAATCAAACCTTACCAATATACCATTTTCATCACCAAATCTCCCCAAATCGTTGCTAATTGACACAAAAAACGATACCCAAATCTTCCTAATATAAACTTACCATAAATCAAGATTGTACACCAAATGCAACACCAAATCGATCCAAAATTATGATCGAATCTTACCATATATGTTTGGGTGATAAATATCGTCCAAATCGGGAAAAAAAATGCACCAATTCGTGTAAAGAAATCAGCCATAAAGGGTCTTAAACTTGGCCTAATTTAGAACCTCAATTGGAGGCTATATAAATCAAGCAAATGTCTACATACAGGAGGGGCAGGAAATTTGGCTAGAAGGCATCAGGGGAATATCATAAAACATAGAGAAAAGGCATCGAAAATTAGCAGGCTAGGAGCAATAAAAATCCTAAAATACGGTAGTGAAGCAGCGAGAACAGAAGTTCAAACAAAAACCTTTCTTCTTCGCGATTAACAGTCCAGAACCAGGTAAAGTTTCATTTCCTTTTAATGGCATCGCAATAAACCCTCTGAGTGGATGAGCGACTTGATACGCTGCCTCGGCTCGCTGTCCGGAGAAGGTAAATCTAAATTCCTCTAAGTTCATTTTTTGCGTTGCAGCGTGCTTTATGTGTTAAACATGTGTATGTTTAGTCGTTTATATTATTGCGTTCATTGGTGTATAAATATAATGTCTGTCTTGATTAAGCTAAGTACCTTTCGCTTTGGATTATTGATTAGGTTTATATATGCTACTGTTTAGCTATCTGTCAACCCGTTAATTTAATTGTTAATACTTAAAACAAATATTGTATTTGGTATTGGATGATATATGTGCTGCTTAGTACTTGCCTAGCAAAGTTGCAGTAGAGAGGACTCGTGCGATGTCTGTTGGTTTACCTTTTAAAGCCATGATCCGAATTAGTTAAGGTCTAGATGGATAATTTTTTCATATTTGATATTATACAGTGAGAAAGATGCAGTTCCAGTCTGTTAGCATTGCTCTTAGCATGTTCTTGCTCTTCATATGGTTTGAAAATGAGGGAGAAATATACTAATCTGAATATACATAATATCCTCTTGGTTATTTTCCTTATGTTAGCATTCTGTGGAGCTGATTATGTTAACCACCGGATCTCATCTACTTGTTGTGTTTGGTCTGTTAAACTGAGTTTCTCTTGTAAGTATACATATATGCATGTTTGAAATGTCACGCCTGCTTAAGGATTGCTAGTTTGAACTGAACTGAACTAAACTAATTGTTAAGTTGAGAATTATTATTTTTGGGCTCCCTCGCACATATGGGTTGGTTTGCTCCCATTAAAATTCTGATAATTGTCACGCTTGGGCCTACTGCATACATGGGTTAATTAAGTTCCTTTGGCAAGTGTAACATTTTTATTTTTTGAGCCTACTTTGGACTTTTGTTTTTCTGCCTAATTTGGTTGTACCAAGGCTAAGCTGTATTAGGCTTACTGTTTGGGTTTATTATTTCGGGACTAATATAATAACAATTAAAATAGATGCATATCTGAATACGTGATTATTTGTTTATTTGTTTACTGACAAGGTCGGGATATATACTAATCATTATCTTTCTTTGTTTTACATGAAAAATGCATTGGAGCAATCTCATCACGAGACTCTTCACAAGCCACACCGCATGAGTGCCCGCATCTGTGTCCACCGCATTCCGCCTCAGAATTCCTAAACAAAAAGGGGGACGAGACGACATTGTCGTCCCCCTAAAAGCATCCTTTTGTCCTCTTAATCTTATACGCCTTATATATATTTGTTTGTTTATTTGTCAAAATTTAATTAGCTAACTTTGTAATTAATAGGAAATCTAGAGCAATTAGTCTTTGAACATATAAGGTGGGAAGGTAATTTAAATTTTAGAAATATACTTCTAACTTGCTTGCCTCTAGGTTCGTCATGCATATCTAAACTTCGCCAAACAATTTTGTTTGCATACCCAACCACGAAACTAACAAAATCGATTCTTTCGCAAATCACTAAATGACATTATAATTCATTTCATAAAAAAATTATCTTCTTATTATCAATTGTAAAAAATATAGAATTTTTATATCATCCTTGCACATATAATAATACATATTTTAGCTAGAACTAGTTTTATATATTTTAAAACAAATCTCACATTTTTATGCTAGCAAAAATACTTCCTATATTTTACTTAAATACTTTTCAAGACATGTATTGCATCTTAGCATAATAATTACCCTAGGTTTGGCAGGACAACCGCAAGTTAGCGGATCTTAGAGGGTGTCTAACCCCTTCCCTCTAGATTAATAAAGAACCCTTACCCAGAATCTCATTAAGTTTAGCAGACCATTACAATGGAGTTAATGTTTACTTTAAACTAGTTAACATTTAGGTGTCCTAATTCACCCAAATTAATTAGGTGGCGACTCCGCGAACCCTTTAGCATCTTTTAAGCACTTTTAATATTTAAGCACCCTTTTAGCATATTTAGCATTTGTTTAGCATCTTTAGCATTTTTTTAGCATCTTTAGCATTCTTATTATTTATTTCATAACATTTCTAATTCGCATCAGGAGTTTTAAAAATGTCGCGGTCGAAAAGGGGCGCGACAGCATCCATAAATCAGAACCATCGGAAACTCTCAAGAACCAGCAACTGCTCTTGAAGCCTCATTTTTCTTTCCACCGCATTAGCAAGCCTTCCGAGTGGGTCGACGACTCGATACGCTGCCCCGATTCGCTGCCCGGAGAAGGTAAAATCAGCTTCCTATCGATTCGTCATTCCTGTATTACCGTATTTTGTTTCGTGTGCTAAAACATGTGTTAGTTCATTCGTGTTGTTGTGTTTGTTAGATGCTTAAGATGATGTTTAGGGACTATGACTGTTAATGTGTTCAGACCATACTAACATTTGTTGTGTGTTTGTATACATGGCTAAATAGATTGGTTATTGTCTAAATTGTAGGAATAACATGTGAGTATCCCTAAACCATGAATAGATGTTGTATGTGTTCTGCCATCTGAGATCTTGTTTAGGTAATTGTTTCATTGTGTTCCTGACCATGTCAAACTAGCATCATGAATGTTTGGAATACACTGTGGCATCTTCCCTAGTGTTTCATATTGTCATTGTCTCCCTATTGAACCCATTCACTTAGTACTGATACATGGTTAGGTAAGAATGTCAGAGTATTTTAATTTTTTATGCCAAATTCTGGGTGTTAATATCAGTTGTAGTAATCCAGCAGGCTAACTAGAGTAGTAAAGGCAAAGGTTGTTACATGTTTGCATATCAATTGGATAAAAATGCTCGACTGTATTTTCTCCCCCATCTATTCAAAGTATGCACTAGTATACCCCTCTTTTATATATGTGCATTGTCTATTTGCTTGCATATGTGTGTTAAGTACGTAATGCAATCTATCTAGTCTACCAGTCACACATTGGATATGTCAGTTGGGCTCAGCCCACACTTCTGACTCCCATACTGCCTGGACAGGGCTGTGAAGGACTGTCTCAAGCCCACAAGTCTGCAGATTTGCCTCTGCATTACACCCTGTAAAAGACTATCCCCAGCCCCTTTTCCCCTAGCTTTAGATTTCTCTATCTTTGTCTTACATATGACAGGCTAGGCCCATTGTGGTTTTTATCATTTTTATCTGGTATTCACTAATCCCACAGTTTTAGTCATGACATGCATATCTGAGTATGAATCATGTGATTATTCTCTATGTCAAGCTCACTGTATCTTACTGTTTGCTGGTTGTTGCAGCAGTTGCCTCATTTTATTTACTGATTTACACATCTTTATGTGATGATTACGTATAAACATAGATTACGTGTGTGCAGATTTTTATGATTTAAATAATTGGGATATACACTAATATTTATCTTCTTTTCTTTCTTTTACATGGCACGCATCGGAGCTAAACGAAGAGTCTCATTGCGAGACTCATCATGAGTTATAATAAACGAGGACCTACATCTATGTGCATCTCACCGGCGAATGACATCGCCATTTCCTTGAGTCACCTTTATTATTTTTATTCATCCCTGCCCGCCCCATTCATTTATTGTAATATAATTGTCCAACATTATGCTACTATTAAAACACTTGGAGTAGTTAATAAATTAGAAGGTAGTCCGCCACCTCTTAAGTTATAGGAAACCATTTAATAATCTCACTCGCATAATTATTTAGAATATATTATTTCAACATGAGAAACCTATTTTGCTATAAATCCTTATTAGCATTCACGTAAGAGAAATCATTTAAATCGTAGGTTGTTAGCATGAAGCCATTTTACATCTTATCTCATAAGTGAATACTTTGTCATAACAGATTTTGCACTATTACTTTTATTATATATAATACATATCTAATATAGTATTTAGGTACCTTAATCGCATATTTTTCAAAAACTAACTTTGTCTTTTATACACAAATCTTGCAATTTTAAGAATATATCTTATACCTACAATTTCATTTACTTAAACGCTTTTAAATATCTCTTCCTCTTAGCATAACAATTAACCTAGGTCTGAACGGACAA
Organism: Przewalskia tangutica; assembly: GCA_029844215.1. Classification (NCBI taxonomy): domain Eukaryota; kingdom Viridiplantae; phylum Streptophyta; class Magnoliopsida; order Solanales; family Solanaceae; genus Przewalskia; species Przewalskia tangutica. The sequence continues at coordinate 8,540,626 of CM056739.1, read as the reverse complement.
CCGCAAGTTAGCGGATCCTTTAGGGTGCCTAACCCCTTCCCTTTAGGATAATAAAGAACCCTTACCCAGAATCTCATTAAGTTTAGCAGACCATAAAAATGGAGGTAGTGTTGACTTTAACATAGTTGACATTTAGGTGTCCCAATTCACCCAAAATAATTAGGTGGCGACTCCGCGAACCCTTAGCACTTTTAGCATTTTTTAAACACTTTAGCATTTTATTATTTATTTTCTAACCTTTCTAAATAGGAGTTATTTTAAAGTCGCGGCCGAAAAAGGGCGTGACAGCAGGGCATCGAGATGTCCATTTTATGAGCACACCTCCTGTGAGGTATTCAATAATCTCGTCCCTGTTCTCACTCACTTTTTTCACATTGATGCTTTTTGTTTCACACACAGTACCCAAATAATTATTGATAATCAGAGGATTAATGTTGTACATTTTGTTATATAGATAGACTTTTCCAAAGTTTTTGGATGAAGTCTTGTCTATTCCAGCATTCAAATTCGCATAGAACAATCTTATCACCTTATCAATACATAGTTCCTTGTCTCTTACTAATTTAAAAAGTATACGATCTTTCAGAAATTCTATCAAGCCACACTCTGAGTAAGAAAATACATCTACCACCTTTTCAACTTTAATCATCCTATTCTTATACCAACTTCATTTATCACGCTTTGATTGAGAGTAAAATTTATCTGTCCCCAGAAGTTGGGTATTCCTTCTTAAGAGGACACTAACCCTCCCTCTGAGAAAGCATTTACCTCATTTTCTGGCTCGGATTCTGTAGATTCTGAAAAGGATGGAGAGGATATTGCTTGTTGTTTTCTGAGATGTTGTAGCTTGGTTGGCAACATTTGGGGATATCTCAGCTTTTGTTCTTCGAGGAAATCCTCTTGGCCAGTACCCCTTTAATGGAGTATCGTCGGGTATTTCTTCATCTTATGACTTTTCAGCAGCCGAAACAAATGGCTCAGAAGAAGATGGAGAGGTTGTGGTTGGTTCAGCTTGCTTTTCAGAAGGAGTGTTATTTTCATCATCTTCGGTTGAGAAATCAAAGTCTGAATCATCCCAGTCACTGCTAGAACACGCAGGGACTTGCTCATCGAGCTTGGACTTCTTCGTTGCTGGTTGGGCTTCAACATTCCTCTCAAAAACTCTTGTCGACCTCCGTGTTGGAAATTTAGAGGTGCTTTCCCTTTAGCCTAGAACAGACACATCTGGAGTTACTTCTAGGTCGATTGGATTGTCATTGTATTCAGGGTAGCTTATATCGAGGGGTCTTGGAAAATTCTTAGTACAACGGATGTGCTTTGATGAGGGCTTGTACTCATTGGGGTTGTTTCTGAAATATTGGACGACATTTGGTTTGACATAGGGGATCTATCCATGAGTGAGAAATGAGAAGAAGATGGGGAAGATTTAGGGTTTTTGAAACGTGAAGGGATTGAGTGTTCCATCGGTAGAAGTAAACTTACGTGATGTGATCTTTCCAATTTTTTTAATTAATTTTTTTTTGAATTTTCAGAAAGAACAAAAGATAACAAGAATGAAGAACAAGTGAAAAAATATTTATAACCTTGGCAGAATAACTAATTTTCTGATTTTGGGAGTTTGTATTGTATTCCAATACTTGTTCCTAAAATTTAGAAGAGTAAAAAAATAGACATCGAAAAAAAACAATGACACAAAAATAGAAAATATAACTAAATTTTCAAAAAAAACAGTTACACACAGTATCCCAACAAATATCATTATCTGAGAATGTCAACCGTAATGTTGGCAACATTTTGGATGACACATGTGTTATGATCCTACAAAAACTCTTTTGATTTTGGCAACAAATCAAGACACGTTTTTATATGTGATTTTATGATTTTAACCTCCAGATCAATGTAATATTTTTCCATTGTCTTTGATCTAATCATAAACCACAAACAAAATTTAATCTTTGTGTCAAAATTAAGAATACTTATTTAGCATCCTCATAATTTCTTGTTTAAGCACTTGATACTCCTATAGAATAGGAACGATATCATTTTTCCAAGAGTTTTGCTCATTCGCACAGTTGTCAATCAATTCACAAAAGGTTTTGCCTTATTTTGATATTTCCCTTTTTATGATAGTTAATATCATCGCAGAGAACAATATCACTTTTTGAAAATATGTTCTTATTTTAGAATCATACATGAGTGAATACAAAATTAAAATAATCAAAAACAGTAAACACAATCAGATATTGATATTACAGAGGCAACTGTCACCCAAAATATTAGAGACATTTCAGCCGACATTCACCCATCAGTGTCGATTCAGAGATTACAGAGACCAAGAGAGTTCTTCAAACTTGAAAATATCTCATGATCCAAAGCTTTTGTAAAAATATCAGCTAGTTGATGAATAGTGTCAACATGTTCAATTTAAACTAGCTGTTTTTCAACCAAATCTCTTAAAAATGATGTCTAATATCTATATGTTTTGTACGAGAGTGCTGAACAAGATTTTTGGAAATATTTATTGCACTCAAGTTATCACAATACAAAACTAAGATATTATTTGAAAGACCATAGTCGTCTAACATGTGTCTTAACCATATCAATTGAGAACAACAACTTTCGGCTTCTACATATTCAAATTCAGCAGTTGAAAGTGAGACACAGTTTTATTTGCGACTATACCAATATACTAGATTATTGTCAAGGTAAAAACACCATCCACTCGTACTCTTTCTGTCATCTATATCACCAGCCCAATCCGAGTCACTATACCCTATTAGATTAGGATTAGTGTTTTTGGAATACCAAATTCTCAACTCACATGTGTCGGCAACATATCGAATGACACGTTTTAAGGCATTTAAGTGGGAGATTTTGGGATAGGCTTGGAATCGAGCACAAACACAAACACTAAACACTAGATCAAGACGACTGGCAATTAGATACAAGAGACTACCTATCATAGATCGATACAATGTTCGGTCGACATTTTCGCCAACATCGTCTTTGCATATCTTCTGTGTTGGTCCCATTGGAGTCCTCATCTGTTTAACATTCTCCAATCCAAACTTCTTAATTAAATTATTGGCGTGCTTACTCTGAGAGATGAAGATTTCATCTTCATTTTGCTTTATCTGCAAGCCTAAGAAAAAGGTTAATTCCCCTATCATGCTCATCTCAAATGTAGAGGACATAACTTCGACAAATGTCTCAAGGTGGGACTGTGAAGTCGAGCCAAAGAAAATGTCATCTACTTAGATTTGAGCAATGGCCATATCTACTCCGTGATGTTTTATAACAAAGTCAATCAGCTTCACCACGTTTAAAACCAAATTCAATAAGAAACTGAGTTAAACGTCCATACCATGCTCGAGGTGTTTGTTTCAATCCATACAAAGCCTTTTGAGCTTGTATACAAACTGAGGATGGTGAGGATTGTTAGAAATTTTCCACATGCTTAACGCAAGTGTACGTATCGAGACAAGTAATATAGTCTAGGTAAGACTGAATATTGTCCTCAGGGACTAGGGTTCAGTTACCAAACATCTATTCTATGTTATCTATTTGGTTGTCGATAGTGTGTTGTTGTTTTTATCTATAACTACTGAATAGTTGCAGAAATTAACTAAAATACTTTACTTAAATCAGATATGGTGGAAATAGGGCTTTCAATCTCCTCAACTATCCGCTCGCTCTAATCCTTAATGCAACAAATATGGTTCTTCTTCTATGTTAATATAGCAGGTTAACTGAATTATTTTATATTTCGGTTAAGATATATAAATACTCAACCCCAGTGTAGAAATTTTCTATATTTCTATGACAGATTTTACCACATATGAGGATTAAGCACAATAACCTAGTAAACTACACAAGTATCGGGGTACTTTCGTCCACGATTTTAACCTATGTTTATTCAACTATAGCATATTCAAATCTCCCCTTTCGGATTTCGATTCGAAATCATATAAGTGATGATAACTAGTGATCAGTTAATTACCAAGCAATCAAAACAACGATTGAATAAATCTTAACTATATGAAGAAGAAACCAAATTAATGTATTAAGTCATAAAGACGAGGTTCAAGCGATTCGAAAGAAAAGCCCTAAATAAAGTTTAGCTCTTAGCCATAGACATGCTAAGAACCAAAATATTATCCAACATAAACTGAAAGTAAATAAAGTAAAGAAAGAAAAATATTTAAGAACAAGTCTTCAATCTTGAAATCTCCAAGAATTAAGTTATGTTGTGAATTGAGGAATGAGGAACCCTTGAAAAATCTGCCCAAATGGCCTTTTATAGCTCTAAAAAACGTGTGCAATTTTTCCTTCATGGCCTTGGCCCATTCCTGCTCGGATCTGGCAATTTCCGCCGCGCGCGCCATGAACTCAGCGCGGCGCCCAAACTCTGCGAGATCTCGATTTTTGGTGCCGTGGCCATGCAATCCTGCAGTTTGGCTCCACGGCGCCCAACTCCTATGTTGCCAATTTTTGTCCATTTTTGGCTCGGGAACCTCCTTTTCTGCCCACTTTTTGCTCCTTTTTGTCATTTCACCTTTTAAAACCACTTTGACTCAAAAAGAAGAAAAACTACCCTGACACGACACATATTTACACAACAAATGGGCAAAATACTAACTAAAAATGACTCTAAAAGTGTATATAAAATATGCCTAACAAGGATCTTCAAATCCTTTGGGGTGTTCAACATAAACTTTTTTATCAAAGATAGTCATTCAAGAAGGTACCTTTAACATCCATCTGATGGAGAGTGATCTTCAGACAACAAGCTACAGCAAGTAATAGCCTAATCGACTCAACTCTGGCAATAGGAGAAAATGTTTCATCATAGTCGATTCCTTCGACCTGCGTGTATCCTTGAGCAACTAGTCTTTCCTTATTTCTTACAACAGTTCCAGATTCATTTGTCTTGTTTTTAAAGATCCATTTAATTCCAATAACATTAGTATCATTTGGACGAGGAACTAAATCCCAGACTTTATTTCTTGTGAACTGTTCAAGTTCTTCTTTCATAGCTTGTATCCAACAATTGTCCTTGAGTGCTTCTCCAGCATTTTTTGGTTCTAGAGTAGATACATAACAAGAAAGACTTACCTTTTGATACATGATAGACATACACACATATCTGATCATATCTCAGTAATTCCGAGGCTCTTTCCTTCTTGTTCTTAAACCTTCAAACATTTCTCCTATCACATGACCTGTAGGATGGTTCTTTCTAATCTTAAATGAGGGATCCCTGCGTACTAGGTCTTGCAATTCAGCTTTTTATTTGATTTCTCATCTGCACCTTCTGTGTTCTCGGGTTCAGACTCAAGTGTTGCTTCAGATGACGTGACATTTGGGGCAACATCTGAATCTTCTGCATTATGCTCATTCTCCATTGTAATCACAACGTTATTTTCATGCATTTTTCCTGCAAGATCAGAACAATTATCGAAAACAACGTTAACAGACTCTTGTACATTTTTGGTTCTAAGATTATACACACGGTAAGCATGACTATTTTATGAATAGCCGACAAAAACTCTTTTGTCACTTTTATAGTCAAACTTGGCTAGTTGTTCCCTATCTATGTAACACACACACCCAAAAACATAAAAGTAACTGTTAGCGATATTTCGACTGCTCACGCAAGTGTACGCATCGTTCACAAGTAATATAGTCTGTAAGACCGAATATCATCCACAGAGACTGATTTCTAAGTATCGTTCGTCTATTTTATATTATCTATTTGACAATCGATATTTGATTGGGGTGTTTATTTAACTACTAGAATAATTGCAAGATTTAAATCAATAAAGTTGTAATCAGTTATGAATGAATTAGGACTTCTAAAATCCTCGACCATCCACTTTAGTCAATCCTTAATGCAACTAAAACGATTCTTCTTCTTCGTTAAGATAGCGGTTAACTAGACTGTTTTATATTCCGGTTAGGACATATAATCCCTCAACACCAGTGCAGAACTCTTCTATATTTCTATGATAGGATTTACCATATATGAGGATTAAGAACATTAACCTATAATTCTACACAAGTATCGGAGTACTTTCGTCCGCAATTTTAACCTATGTCTAGTCAATTACAGCATATCCAAATCTTTCATCTCGGTTTTTTATTCGAAATCATATAGGTTATGATAACTAGTGATCAATTAATTATCAAACATTCATACCAAATATTGACTAAATCTTAATCAAGCGAAGAAGAAATCAAACTACTGCATTAATTCATGAATAACAGTTTCAAACGATTCATAACGAAAGCTCTAATAGAGTGTTTAGCTCCTTGTCATAGTCACTCTAAGAACTAACACAATATCCATACATAAACTGAATTAAAAATGAAAGAAAGAAAACTACGTAGAATAAAGTCTCCAATTGTAGCTCCAAATCCGTCTGTGTTGTGTTGTCTAGTAGAATGACCAACCTCCCCCATAGCATTAATCCCTAGGGCTTAATATCCTCTAATTTTCTTGCCCTATGGACCAATCCGCCCTTAGCCAATTTGCCTTCGAAACTGAAATTTCCCGCGTCGGCGCGTGCCAAACTCCCGCAGCCTTCTCGACAAATGGCACCGCGCCGTCTTGCTGATGGAACCGCGGTGCTGAATGTTCTGTGGCTCCTCGGTAAATATGGCACCGCGGTTCTGCATAGTGGCACCGCGGTGCTGCCTTCTTTCCCTCTGAGTTGTCAACTTTCGTCCTTTTCGCCTCGGGAGCACCTTTTCTGCCAATTTCTCGTTCCTTTTTACCATTTTGCCATTTTGCACCGCTGTGACTCAAAAGAAAGAAAAACAAACATACTACTATACTAAACACAACAAAAAAGATTAAAATATCAACTAAAAATGACTCAAAAGGCGTATACAAAATACGCTTAACAAACACCCTCAAACGTAACCTTTGCTCGCCCTCGAGCAAAGATCAAAACAAAAACAAAGACACAAAAATAAAAGACTCAAAGACTCAAATCACGCAGCTGCGCAAGGTTACTTAGAAATACATAAACGTCAGTTGGGATAATATGCAGGAACAGCTATAGCATGAATTTAGCAATCTAGAATTTCAAGTCAGATATTTCGCAAATTCATCTCAATCATAAGTAATGGAAGCATGAATACCTAACCTATCATTCCCCTTTTCTCTTTTTGAGAGCATGAATCAATTCATATAGGCACCCCCAAACTTAAGCTTTTATATTTTTTTATTGGGGTGCATCACTTTTTCACTCTCTTTTTGTATTCATTTTTTCACTCTTTTTCATCCTAATTTTTCAATTACTGCTTATGGCACACGAGAGAATCATGGGGTGTCAAAGAAAACAACTTATTTTAGGCTCAACGGGGCTGACTAGGGATACACTTTATTGTCAGGATAGGTAATGAAGGGTAAGAAGGGCTATCAAAGAAATAACTGAATCATCTCCGTAACATGTACATCTTAACTATTTTGCCTCAAATAATAAGCAAGCAGACTTCACAGATATTTTTCACCTGACAACACATAGTCTAAGCATCAAATATTTCAAATAATCAAATTTTCAGGAATTTTTGGCATATCTAACTTAAGCACACAGATTTTAGCTTCTCATTCCACTACATTATCCCACTTAGTTCACTAGGCGTTCCAAATAAGCACAACATGCATGATAAAAAAATTGACTCACATAAAACACAAAAACAAACAAAATACTCAAAAATAAAATAAAATAAAAACTCCCCCCCCCCCCCCCACCCACCAAACTTAAACTACACATTGTCCCAAATGTGTAAAAGACTCAAAAATTAAAATGGGACGACTTACAGACATACAGCGGCTCAAAATAGTGGTGGTGGCGCCGGATACTGCATTGTCCATTCGGTGAATATGTAACTCAAATTATCAACACGCTGGGTCAGGTGTTGATGGTCTTGCATCATTTGCTCTTGATTCCGCAGCATCCTTTGTTTTCTCGAGGTTTCCCAACAACTCTCCCACCACACAACAACAATAACCAAGCAAAATTGGACCACAACAACAATACACAATAATTACACCACAATAAGCCTCAATCCACACAATTACACATCACAATAATACCCAACACACACCCACAACCACCCAACACCCTACCAACAAAGTTTGTACACCCCCAAACTTGCAAGTTACTTTCCCTACTAGCCTTGAAATTGCAAGAACAATGATGAAGATTACCTTTTTGAAGAGTTGTTCTTCACCAATTTCTTGACCCAATTGGAAGGAATGATGGTGGTGCAAGATGTGAGGGTTTGTGTAGGGATTCTTGGAAGAATTTAGGGAAGTTTGTGGAAGATTTTTATGAGGAGAGAAAGGGATTTTCGGACTTTTTAGAGAGAGAAAGGATTTGTGTTTGTGTGGGAAAAGATTTGGGGGATTAGGGCTTTTAATTTGGAAATCCCGTCTCGGCACCGCGGTACTGCCTGATGGCACCGCGGTATTGCGTAATGGCATCGCGGTGCTTCCCCGATTCCGTGCTTTCCATCTTTTTCTTCGTGCTTAGTGTCTCATTCCTTCACCTGGCTTCACAACACAACAAAAATATACCAAAAGTGAGACTGTTATAATTAAACTAAATTGCATAATTTAAAAATTAGGTTGCCTCCCAAGTAGCGTTGTCTTTAACGTCTTGTAGCCAGACGCAGGTTACTCATTAAATCATTGGGGTATTTTAACTCCACTACCTATCCATTTCAAAATCATCCTCCTCTTTCTCACTATGTTTTTCTTTTTCACGTGAGGGGGTTCAGTAAGACTTACCTGTTCGACGGCTTTCATGACATTCTTTTTTGTTTCAGCATTCGTGCTGACCTGTGGGTTCACCGTTGTATGAATAATCTCCCTAACTTTGGCCTGTGTTGGCTGAACTGTTGTGTCAGCTGTGCTGACTGCGAAACACTTGTTGATGGCTTGGGATTCAATAGTGGAATTTAACACTTTGAACACCACCTCTTCCTCCTGAACCCTTAGTCTCAGTTCTCCCTTTTCTACATCAATCAGGGCTCTCCCAGTTGCAAGGAATGGTCTCCCCAAAATGATGGGTATTTTATCATCTTCCTCCATATCAAGAATGAGGAAGTCTGCTGGGAAGAAGAACTTTTCCACCTTGACCAGCACATCTTCTATTATGCCTCTGGGGTGCACTACGGTTCGGTCGGCCAACTGCAAATTCACTGTGGTTGTTTTAATTCACCCAAACCAAATCTCGTGAAGACAGACAGAGGCATGAAATTGATACTGGCCCCTAGATCACACAACGCCTTGTTGCATGTCACCTTACCAATAGTGCTGGGCAAGGTGAAGCTCCGTGGATCCTTCATCTTAGGATGCAGTTTCTTTTGCAGGATGGCACTGCACTCCTCTGTCAAAGATATTGTCTCATAATCCACTAGCCTTCTCTTTTTTCCAAGTATCTCCTTCATGAATTTAAAGTATGATGGCATCTGTTCTAGTGCTTCAATGAAGGGGATATTTATGTGAAGCTTCTTAAACACCTCCAAAAACTTGGAGAACTGCTTGTCAATTACCTTCTTTTATAACCTCTGAGGGTAAAGGATTTTATCAACGTACTCCCTCAAAGGTGTTCGTGGAGCTGTCTCAACTGTATAGCGGTCCTCAGTGACCCCCACATTCTCTACCTCAGCAGCTTTATCACACTCCTTCAAACTTACCACTGCGGGCTGGGGAGCAACCTGCTCCAACTGTTTTCCACTCCTCAACAATACTGCTTGACACTGCTCTCTAGGATTTACCTCTGTATTACTTGGGAGAGTGCCCTGCGGCCTGTTGGTTACCATCTTTGCAAGTTGCCCAACCTGTGTTTCCAAGCTCCTGAGAGAGGACCTTGTTTCAGACATGAACTGATTCTGTGAATTGGTGAATGTAAGCAATCAGACTCTCGCTCATCAAAGCCTCTGTTGTATAGGTGGTCTAAACTTCTGGGATGAAGTGACCTGATTTTGCACCTGCTGGTTCTGGTAACCACCTTGATATGTTGCTGAGGCTGATCGTTCCTCCACGAAAAGTTAGGGTGATTTCTGCACCTTGGGTTGTATGTGTTGAAATTATAAGGCCTCTGAAAGTTCCCAACCGTCTGTACCTGCTCCATTGGCACATTATTAGGGTCCACCGCTGTTCATCTGTCAAAGGAATGTGGTCCACCACGAATCTCAGAATTCACAGGCATCTGGACTGCATTCACGGACATGGTGTTCTGCTGTAGTTGTTTCTTCAAAAGGTCCACCTGTGCGTTCAGGGCAGTGATGGAATCTAGTTCATATATGCCCATAGCCTTCCTGTTGGTCACTGACCTGTCATCTGCCCCTTGATGATTATTGGCAGCCATATTTTCCAGTAACTCATGTGCCTCATTGGCACCCTTTCTCATGAAAGCACCCCCTGCTGCAATATCAATTATGGTACGAGTAGTACCACTCAGCCCATTATAAAAAATGTGGACTAACATCCACTTCTCAATGCCATGATGTGGGCATTTCCTTTGCAGATCCTTGAATTTCTCCCATGAATCGTAGAGTGATTCACCATCCACCTGATAAAAGTTGTTCAGCTCTCCCCTTAACTTTGCTGCTTTGGAAGGAGGGAAAAACTTTGCTAGAAACTTTTAGGCCAGTTCCTGCCAAGTAATGACGGAGTTGGAAGGCAGTGAGTTCAACCAGCTTTTGGCTCTATCCCTCAGTGAGAACGGGAAGAACCTCAATCTAATGGCATCGTCAGTAACGCCATTGTATTTGAAAGTGGCACACAGCTCCAGAAAGTTTGCAATGTGCATGTGGGGATCTTCATATGGCAGTCCCCCAAATTGTATTGTGTTCTGAACCATGCTCAGGATGGCTGGCTTGATCTCAAAGTTGTTGGCCCCTATAGCTGGGTGTCTGATGTATGTCTGTGCACCAGTAACCGTGGGCAGAACATAATCTCCCAAATTCATTTCTGCAGGTGGTGGGACTTGTCCCATGGCAGTCGGTACCACATCATTCAACACCTCCACAGATGCCCCGTTGTTGTTATTCTGCTGATTTTCCATAGCTAGTAAATTAGCAATTCTTTTCTCATGTCTGTTTTGCTTGCACAGTTTTTCGATTTCAGGGTTGAAGGGAACAAATGTATATGCTCCTCTCCTTCTTCGCATACACTAGATTCCTGAAACATATCAAAATCAACAAACAAATCAAGGCACATTGTTCTAACAGTAAAAATAAAAATAAAAATAAAGCCAATGTAGAAATAAAAACAGATGATTCGATATTAGATGTACGTCAGTCCGCGACAATGGCGCCAAAAATTTGTTAGCGATATTTCGACTGCTCACGCAAGCGTATGCATCGTTCACACGTAAGACCGAATATCGTCCACAAAGATTGGTTTCTAAGTACAGTTCATCTATCTTATGTTATCTATTTGGCAATCGATATTTGATTGGGGTATTTATTTAACTACTAGAATAATTACAAGATTTAAACCAATAAAGTTGTAATCAGTTATGAATGAATTAGGGCTTCCAAAATCCTCGACTATCCACTTTAATCAATCCTTAATGCAACTAAAATGATTCTTCTTCTTCGTTAAGATAGCGGTTAACTAGACTGTCTTATATTCCGGTTAGGACATATAATCCCTCAACCCCAGTGCAAACTCTTTTATATTTCTATGATAGGATTTACCACATAGGAGGATTAAGAACAATAACCTATAATGCTACACAAGTATCGGGGTACTTTCGTCCGCGATTTTAACCTATGTCTAGTCAATTACAGCATATCTAAATCTCTCCTCTCGGTTGTTGATTCGAAATCATATAGGTTATGATAACTAGTGATAAATTAATTATCAAACATTCATACCAAATATTGACTAAATCTTAATCAAGCGAAGAAGAAATCAAACTATTGCATTAATCCATGAATAACAGTTTCAAGCGATTCATAAGGAAAGCCATAATAGAGTGTTTAGCTCCTAGTCATAGTCACGCTAAGAACTAACACAATATTCATACATAAACTGAATTAAAACGAAAGAAAGAAAATTACGTAGAACAAAGTCTCCAATTGTAGCTCCAAATCCGCCTGTGTTGTGTTGTCTTGTAGAATGACCAACCTCCCTCATAGCATTAATCCTAGGGCTTAAATATCCTCTAATTTTCGTGCCCTATGGACCAATCCGCGCTTAGCCAAATTGCGTTCGGAACTAAAATTTTCCGCGTCGGCACCGCAGTTTTGCATACCGGCACCGCGATGCCGAAACTCCTGTAGCTTCTCAGTACAAATGGCACCGCGATACTGTTTGATGTCACCGCGGTGCTGAAAGTCCTGTGGCTCCTCGGTATATATGGCACCGCAGTTCTGCATAGTGGCACTGCGATGCTGCCTTCTTTCGCTCCGAGTTGCCAACTTTCGTCCTTTTCGCCTCGGGAGCACCTTTTCTGCCCATTACGCATTCCTTTTTGCACCTCTGTGACTCAAAATAAAGAACAAAAAACATACTACAATACTAAACACAACAAAAATGAGTAAAATATCAACTCAAAATGACTCAAAATGCGTATACAAAATACGTCTAGTAGTAACGCAAATTTGGTTTCTTTCCATTTAAAAGCTCGTATGGTGTCATTTTAGTTCCAGGCCTAAGATATACTCTATTTGTTATGTGACTTGCAGTATTTAAGGCTTTGGCCCAAAAGCGTTTTGACAATTTCTTAGAACTCAGCATGACTCTAGCCATCTCTTGTAAAGTCATATTCTTCCTTTCTGCTACACCATTCTGTTGAGGAGTCTTGGGAGCAGAAAATTCATGGAAAATATCTTTTTTCTCACAAAATGTTGAGAACATATTATTCTCAAATTCTATTCCCTGATCTGACCTAATTCAAAAACTGGAAGAATGACACGGATTCTTTATTCTAGAGTGCAACACTTTGAACATGCCAAAAGTTTGAGACTTTTCTTTCAAAAAGTATCCATGAGTATCTGGAAAAGTCATCTACAATCACATAAGAATACCTCATGCCTCCTAGGATGTCTACCTCGATTGGACCCATAAGATCCATGTGTAAAAGATGAAAGCAGTGAGACGTACCTGAGTGTTGTCCATCATTCTGGGCAACATTATGAGAGACACGGGTTTGCTTACCTTTTAGACAAATTTCACAAACCACTGTTTTATCTTTAGGACTTAGTTTAGGGATGCTTGTTACTGCCTCATAATAAATTAATCTTTCAAGGTTACGGTGGTTGACATGTCCTAATTTTTTATGCCACAAAGTTGTGTCATATGTCCTAACACTACTGCATATCTCTTATTCTCCAACAAGATAGCAATTATGGTATGTACTTGTACCTGTCATTACACATTGGTTAGCTTCACTTGTAACTATACAAGCATACTTATTAAATTTTACCTCTAGATCGTCATCACAAAATTGACTTATACTGACTAGGTTAGCCATTAATCCATCAACATGTAAGACATTTTCCAAGGCTGGAACACCAGGAATATTTAAGGTTCTTTTTCCTATGATTTTACTTTTGCTTCCACTTCCATAAGTAACATTTCCTCCACTGAGTGACTCGTAGTTCCTTAGGCATTCCTTTGTCCCTGTCATGTGACGAGAGAACCCACTGTCAAAGTACCATGATGTCACGACCCGACCCGACGGGCCGCGACTAAACGCCCTAATGACGCCAATATACTAACCTGTCGCACATAATCCAACTAACACGTAAGAAAAATATGAAATCCGACAGCATAACGCTGCAACAATAACATATACCTGTATAGGCAAGCCGACAAGGCTGTCTTTACACAAGAATGTACCTGTCTCCAGAGGAGTCACATCAAAATCATTTATAACGAGGGACGCAAGCCGATAAGGCTGCCACTATATACGGGAACATCCCAAAATGAAATACTGCAACACATATACCAAAACAGGTTTACAACTCCACATACATACGACCCACAACTGTCTACAGACCTCTATGAGAAGGATGACAACATGTGACGGGACAGGGCCCCGTCATGCCCCTAAATATACATAAGTTAAGAATAAAGGTTCAGTACCAAAATGACAAGCTCTGAATCAATGGAGCTCTCCAAACAGCTGAACGGAATCCTAGACTGGAGGATTACCAAACTGAGCACTTGTACCTGCGGGCATGAACGTAGCCCCCCGAGGAAATGGGGGTCAGTACGGAATAATGTATTGAGTATGTAAAACATGAAGTATTGTAAGAAAGATCATAACTGGCCAAAGAATATTATGAGACAAGTATAATAATCAAATTACCATTTCAACTGTGTCTTATACGAATAAGAGTCAATTGTGCCTTATAAAGTGAGAGTCATGTATGTCCATATAAAATCATCATATATACATAAACTGCATGGCCCTCTGGGAAAGGACGCGGTGAACATATAAGGTATATTGTCCGGCCCATTCTGGGACGCGGTAAAGTCATGTAAGGTATACTGCCCCGCCCATTCTGGAACGCGGTAACGTCATGTAAGGTATACTGCCCCGCCCATTCTGGGACGCAGTAAAGTCATGTAAGGTATACTGCCCGCCCCATTCTGGGATGCGGTAAAGTCATGTAATCACATTAGCACTAATAGAATATCCTGAGTAGCTTTATACAACTTAAATCATCATTTGGAAAATCAAGGCACTAATCATATAATGTCTCATTTTAAATCATCATTTGACTCTCGATAAAATCATTAAAATGAACTTTTTACTAGAAAATCAAAGGCAGTTCTCATAACTCATATTATTAGGAATTAGACTGTATAGAAATCATGTACGTCTGTCGTACGTTCATTTCATATAAATCATGCCAAAAGAAAGAAGGAAGAGTTTCACATACCTTTTAGTCGAACTAATCAATTCAATATTTGAATACGTCTCGTCTAGTACTTCAACCTATAACAATAGTAACATGTCTTATTAACTTCTGTGATTTCTAGCGTAAGTCATATCGAATGACGACTTTCTTTTCTATGGAAATTGGGACAGCATTTCCCCTATTTATACGCGCTTCCACAACTTCCAACAAATGTCAACAATACCAATTAACAAGTCACAAATCAAGGGGTATACAAAAATAGTTCCACATACTCGACGTATATCACCATTATACATTCTTTCTCATTTCATTCATGGATTATAACCAAAACAGCGACCAAGGTGATTAATACACCTATTTATCATGTTAATCCAACTTCTCTAACAAGGTTTAAACAATCCATTAAAACAACCCACACTTTAATAATAACGAGAGTGGAATGTGTAGCTTTTCTACACATTTTATACCTTAATTCATTTAGGACATGTATCCACAATTACACCAAGATATATGCTTATACATAGCTTACAATTCCAACATTATAACATCAACAAAACAATCCCTAAAATACAACACAACGATGTTCAACTATTTCCTACAAGTCCCGGCCAACAATGCCCAAAACTCTTCTTCTAATTCCTTAGAGTCTAATTCATGTTTCAACACTTCCATATAACCAATTATAATCTAAATATCAAGATTTCTTCCAATTTCAACATGCAAAGCAGCGACGAACTTAACAACACAATAATCGAATACGACAATTCCAAGATTAGTTAGATTCACTCGTTCTTCAGTCCTCACGTAGACATGAAGGGGAGGCCCCACAGATAGGATTCATATGAAAAAATTAGTCCCATTATCGGCTACAACATCCAAAATATTCACACGCAACGTCTAAATTCCAATTTTCCTTAACACAAATTCATTTCCTTAATTCTAACAACATGCACTCCAATTAAATCAGAAAGAAGAATTTTATACCTCAAATTTGTCCAAAAGAGTCCCCACGATTTGCCCACTGCCCAGTCCGAATTACCCACTGTTTTTCGTATTTCTTTTACCTTTTTTGTTCACTTCTTCAACTCCAATTAACATGCATGTGTTCTAAAATATTAACCCATCATCCTTATACATTTTTCTTCCCAAACACTTGTCCAAAATTCAAAGAGTTCTTGGCCAATTTTTCGGCCAACAGTGGCACGGATTGCCCACTGTTTGGTGTTGTGTTGGCTTCTAATTTTTGGTGAATAATGTAGTCTAAGAAGAGGAGATAAAAACCTTAAATTTTGCTATGTATAGGGGTGGGTTTCGGCTGGAGTTTGGAGGAGGAGAGGAGAGGGTGATGGAGAAATTTGTTATAAGTTAGAATGAAGGAGATAAAGAGTGTAGGTTTATAAAAAATTGAATTTTCATTATTACACATTGGTCCCAATTCCTTCAATTAATAAATCTCCCCACTTCTTTAAATCTTAACTCCCGCTTCCTTTAATTCCCGAGAATTTCATAAAGTCTCGTATCCTCAATGTCATAATTTTATAATGCAATACTATTCCATAACTCCATTGGAACAAATTCAACTACTAGGATTAATTCTCGTCGTCACATGTATAGTACTAAAAAAAACTATTCCGGGATAACATCCGTTTATACACTAACTTTCCATATTAACATATGTAAGTATTCTTTATATTCAATATCTGAATCATACTTCCTTAATGACATTCTTAATTATTGTCTTAAACTTACGATGAGTAACACATGAACCTGAAATGTTAGTCCTTAAAGCAGTTATAGCAACATTACATCTCACATTCAACTTGGGCATCCAAACTTTCTTAAAATATTTTCCTTTTCTGCCGTCAGGAATGTTGCTTCGAGGGTTGTCTGGAATGTTGGACAGTCATCTTGACAACATTCTACTTCTGGACTTCTGAAGTTTGCGACAATATGGTCTTATGTGCCCTGAGGAGTTACAATAATGACACACAAACTTCATGTCGTTTGACGCGACTGAGAAGTTGTCTTCAGATCCTTTCTCTTTTACAAATCCTATTCTCCCAGATTTGTCAAATAAATTAGAGCATAATATTACATTAAGAGAGTTCTTGTACCCAATACCTGCGTGTGGTGGTTGACTAACACTCAAAATCTCATAAATTTGGAGGTACCTGTACTGAGCTTATGGAAGGTTGCTTCAGCTAAATCCAATTTTGCACTGATCTTACCAAATTCAAGATCCTTTTTTGTAAGTGTAATCTCTAAGTGGGTTATTGTGCCTTTTAAGCCTCCATTCTCAAGAGTTAAAGATTTTAACTTTGAGTCAAGTTTCTGGATTCTAGGATTAAGTCTTTACAAAAAATTTGCAAGTCCTTAATCATGTCATCCTTGGGATCAACTTGATCGTCAAAGCTAGTCTCACTACAAGAAATAACATTAGTAAAGCAATTAACATCAGGATAATTAAAATATTCATACCTTTCGGATGTTTCTGAACCTGCAGATGTCGCAGCAGATGTTGACGCAAATGTGGTGACATTTGGGACAACACTGTCGATGAAATTTTCATTGTCTGAGAGAGATTGTTCGTAAACAGTGGCCAACATTGCTTGTGACTTTATTTCTTGATCGCATTCCTCTTCTTCTTCATCATCACTAAGAGAAACCCACAGATCTTTACCAATTTTTTTAAGGTATTTGCACATTCATTTGCATAATGACCCCATCCAGAACAAGCATGATATTGCACAAATTCTCATTGTTTGGGATCAAATTTGGTTCGGTCTGAGTTGATTTCCTCTTTGTACTAGAGGAAGGGGGTTAGTGGACTTTTGATTGAAGTCTTGGTTTTGGTACTCTTTGGATTTAAATTTATTTTTATCATTGTTGAACTTTCTTACCATCGAATTGTAAT
Source organism: Przewalskia tangutica (assembly GCA_029844215.1). Taxonomy (NCBI): domain Eukaryota; kingdom Viridiplantae; phylum Streptophyta; class Magnoliopsida; order Solanales; family Solanaceae; genus Przewalskia; species Przewalskia tangutica. The sequence goes on along the minus strand of CM056739.1, from coordinate 8,522,814 downwards.
TTCGAGTAAGGAGGGCAACATTTTCACCATCACTAATTTCTTCAAGACTTTCATCCTCATCATCGACGTGACTCTCTAAGTATTTTGCTTGAAGTATTATATCTTTGTTTTATACAATGTCCTTTGATTCTCCATATTCATCTCATAAGTTTTGAGAATACTCATTAAAGTATGAAGGTCCATTGTAGCAAGATTGTGAGCTTCTTCAATCGCACATATTTTTATATTGATTTTTTTAGGAAGAGAACGAAGTGTTTTTTTCACAAGTTGATTGTTGGTTAACGGTGAACCAAGAACTTGACATTCATTAGAGATGTCAATCAACTTTTCAAAATATGTTTTAATATCCTCCGTCTCTTCCATCCTTAAACGTTCATATTTACTCATGAGCATACGAAGCTTCGTTCGATGAAAACTAGAGCTACATTCACAATGGGTTTGCAAAGTATCCCAAGTATCCTTGCCTGTAGAGCAATTTTGTATGAGCTTGAACATGTAGAGATCAACTCATGCAAAAATAACATTTAAGACTTTTTCATTGAAGCTTGCATTGTTGGTTTCTTCCACACTCCATTTAGATTCAGGCTTAACAAGAATGTCGCCTTCCTCATCCGGTGGTAACATTTGAACAGTATATCCATTGGTTATAGATCTCCAGACTCTAATATCAATGAGTTTGATATGAAAGCGTAGGCGAATTTTCCAATAGGCATAATTTGATCCATCTAAAATAGGAAGTCTACCAATTGTTGGATTAGTCGGATCCATAGTTTATATAACATTACCAAACACTTATTATGTCAATTGTAGGCTCTGATACCACTTGTTGGGTCCCGGAAGTTATACTATGGAATATTCAAAATCAAACAGTAAGTAAAATTGCTTGTACGCTGAAACAGTTTGCAAATGTCGTTAACAATGTCGTCTGGCAGAACTGACGACACTTAGATAAAAACAGAAAAACCTTTGAAGAGTTAAATTGCAGCGGAGATAAAAAAGACACAAAAGTTTAAATTTACATAGTTTATATATTAATATAACCTATGATGGTCAATGACCAAAAGTATTGTGTGTGTATATATATATATACACAATTGAATATATTCCTTCTCTTACAAGATTTACAAAGGAATAAAAATGGTGAAGTCGCAGATGACTTACATGCCTGAAAAATCTAACTAAGTAGATATAGACAACATCTCATTATAATTGTTTCAATAAAAAAACTAATCTAGAATCTAGGCAGCAACTATAATGTTGGACAGAATGTCGTCAAAACGCTCAGGCAACACAATGATCCAGTTTCAGATCGTGATCTTTTAGAGAGCTCTCTCTTGATCTTTTTCTCTTGTAATTTCTGAATATCGATTCCTTGACGTAGCCTCTCTATTTATAGTAGAGAGTCTTCCTTGAAATGCTCAATGAATCGTTGTGGAAGTTGAGCAAAAGGTGGGCAGTTTGACCAGATTTGTTGGAGACGAATGTGGAGCAAAATCCTCCAACCTCTTGAACTTGTTCCCCAAGTTTAGCAATGCATTTGGACTTGGTCTTCCCACGTGTATAATCATCTCAACAAGTTCCTTACCAGGTCAATATACCATCGTGGTAAAAATCCCACAAGATAAGCTTCAGTCCTTGAAGAATGACAAAACTGTTGTCAGATTATTGGTACGAATGTCAAAGACATTTATTCCAACATTTGATTTTTAACTTAGTATTGAAATGTTATATTAGAAAAAATGTCATAACATAAAACCCAACATTAATCATAAATATCCACAACACCAACAATAAAGTCCAAATAGAATAGGTTAACTAATGCAATGTCAGAAAGTTACGGTCATCATCGAAATCGATACATGAATCTCATCAACTTAGCAGTAGTAGGAGCAGCAGGAACTATAGGTATCACAATTCACAACTGATGAATATTGGGGGATAAGAGTATTTGACTGATGAGCAAATTTTTTTCTTATAATCCTTTTCTGTATACTTTCTTCTTCATTTTTCATGGTAAACTAGTTGCAATTTTGTGGCAAAAGAAAAGAAACAAAAAATAAGGAAACTAGAATTTTAGGATTTTGGTCTCACTTGATGAATTTTTCAAAAAATGACTTCTACTTAAGGAAATTTTGTTCGTGAAATAAAGTTAATCCTATTATTTATGACTCGAACAATTGGAGCCCCGCACGTCGAAAACGTCGTTTTCACACACGTGCACACGTTGTACCAAGGATCATAAATTTCCTTATTGAAAGAGATATTGATACGTAAACAAAACGTTTGAGCCATGAAATGATAGACGGTTATTGACCAAATAACAAGTGGTTTCACGTTGGTAAATGAAGGAATGAATATACAATGTGTGGAAGATAAAACGAGTCAGAAATCGTCGTGGAACTGTGAAGGGCCGCGACGCCCCGCCTGTGACGATAAATCACTGGGAAGCTATTGGATTTGAAGCGTCGCGGTGCCCTACCAGAGGGCCGCGGCGTCTTGGCTCCAGTGAGTTACTGGACGAGAAGCACCGTGGCGCCCTCCCGAAGGGCCGCGGAGCCTCGGCACAAGTGTGACCGTTGGGAACGAAAATTGACTGTTTCTTGGGCTATATTTGGAGCATTAATTCTCCATTATGTGCCTCATGAATTCATCCATTATTTGGATGAATTGTAACCTCAAATTAAATGTCATTACTTGGTTATTTGGGAAGACATCTTGATCACACTATAAATTGGGGCCATTGACACAATTGAAGAACACACAATCTTAGAATTTATAAGTTCTTCTTCCTTTCTAAGCAATTTTCGATACACTCAAAGACCCTTCTTTTAGTAAACACGTGAGTCATCCTTTACTCAATTGTTTGTTGTTGTTTTATCTTGAGAGACGAATTGACAATAGTTTTTAAAGGATTAATACGGGGCCATATTATCTTAAGGATAGATTAAATATCAATCGACTCAGCAAATCACTTTTCTTGTTCATTTCCAGATTTGTTACTTTTTGTTGTTGTTGTAACTTACCCATTTCCTAGTACTTTTTCCAACAACTTAAGACAATATTCGCAGTTAGCAACAACAACATGACTGGATTCAAAATGAAAAAGATTGCTTTATAGGAACTTATTATCAAACTCCAGATTCAGGAGGATAATAAGAAGGTCATGCCAAAGGGGAAACTACTCGTTGAGGCTAAGGCAAACCTGACAGAAGTCAAAGGGAGTTCAAGCAAGAAGCGAAAGTTTCAGAAGGACAGTAAGGGCCCAACAACTGAAAAGTTTAAAGGAACTTGCCATCACTGTGGTAAAATTGGTCACATGGTCAAAAATTGTCGCAAACTCAAGAATGAGAATAAGGCCAAAGGAAAGGCTAAGTCTAACATCGTCGAAGACAAACTCGTAGACGATATGATTGAGGAGTTCTCAGTGGTGGTTCTTGAAGCTAACCTCGTTGAGAATCCAATGCAGTGGTGGATGGACACGGGTGCTACACTTCACGTCTGTTCCAACAAAGACGTCTTCTCCACATATACACCAGTCACGGATAAGAAGTTGTTCATGGGCAACAATGCTTCTTCATAGGTGCTGGGGGTAGGAAAGGTAATCCAGAAGATGACTTCCGGAAAGGAGCTTACTCTGAAGGAGGTGATGCATGTCCCAGAAATTCGAAGAAATTTAATTTCTGGACCTTTGTTGGTGAATGCTGGTTTTAAGCTAGTTTTTGGGACCAACAAATTTATAATCACTAAAAATAGAACATTTGTAGGAAATGAGTTTTGTCTGTGAAGGCCTCTTTAAAGTTAATGTTTCATCTGTAAGCACTGCTTCTATTATTAATAAATTTGAGTCTTTTACTTATTTGTTTGAGTCTTTTAATTTATGGCATCATAGATTAGGACATGTAAACTATCAATCTATCCAAAGATTGGTAAAGTTAGAGTTGTTTCCAGCTATCGACGTAAACCCTCAACGTAAGTGTGAGGTGTGCGTAGAGCCAAAACTTTCAAAGAATTCCTCTAGATCCGTCGAAAGGGAAACCGCTCATCTAGAACTCATTCATACCAATATATGTGATTTGAAGTTCGCTCAAACTAGAGGGGGGAACAAGTACTTTATGACTTTCATAGATGATAGCACAAGGTATTGTTACCTTTACTTACTAAAAAGTAAAGATGAAGCCTTTGAAGCATTCAAACGCTACAAAGAAGAAGTTGAGAACCAACTAAGCGGACGGATTAAATCAATCTGTAATGATAGAAAGGGAGAATATGTAGCGTCTTTTGAAGAATACTATGTCCAATCGGGCATTGTTCATCAAACGACGGCTCCTTACTCACCTCAATCAAACGGTGTTGGTGAACGCAAGAACCGTACGTTAAAATAAATGATGAATGCATTACTCATCAATTCAGGTCTTCCCTAAACTATGTGGGGAGAAACTGTCCTTACCACTTGTAAGATTCTTAACAGAGTACCACATAAGGGTAAGGACAAGACTTCATACGAGCTATGGAAAGGGAAGAAACCCGACTACAAATACTTCAAGGTATGGGGTTGTCTGACAAAGGTTAAAGTACATATGCCAAAACAGGTCAAGATTGGACCTAAGACTGTAGATTACATATTTATCGGATATGCAAATAACATTAGTGTTTATCGCTTCTTAGTGCATAAGTCAGATGTACTCGACATTTATGTGGATACAATCATGGAGTCAAGGAACGCTAGGTTCTTTGAAGACTCGTTTCCTAGAAAGGAAATAAACATAACCTCTCACAAACGAAGTTATGAAAAAACCTTACAGGATTCAGGAGTCATTGACTGCCCGGATTTGAGCGGTTCAGATCTAGTGAACTCCGAAGTGGCTAACTATCCGAAATAAAAAATTCTAGATTCTCAGGATTTTGAGGGTCCAGAGATGGAACCAAGAAGTGGCAAACTGGCCAGGATCGATAAATCCTACGGTCCGGACTTTGTAGCTTATATGGTTAATGACGAACCAGGGATAATTGCTGAAGCATTGTCAACTTCAGAAGCTCTGCTCTGGAAAGAAGCTATTGAAAGTGAGATAGAATTCATCCTGCACAACCATACTTGGGAGTTGGTTGATCTTCCTCCGGGAAATAACCCGTTGGGTTATAAATGGATACTCAAATGGAAGTTGAGAGCAGATGGTTCTATAGATAAGTACAAGGCCAGATTGGTAGTCAAGGGCTATCGACAAAAAGAGGGCCTTGACTATTTTGACACTTACTCTTTGGTGTCTAGGATGACATCCATACGTATATTCATAGCTATCACCGCATTGTGGGATCTTGAAATACACCAAATGAATGTCAAGACAGTCTTCCTAAATGGTGATTTGGAAGAAGAAATCTATATAGACCAACCCGAATGGTATGTGGTTCCTGGTCAAGAGAAGAAAGTCTGTTGGTTTGTCAAATCTCTGTACGGTCTAAAACAGGCCCCAAAATAATGGCACGAGAAGTTTGATAATACTCTTTTATCAAAAGGATTCACCATTATTGAGTGTGACAAATGTGTTTACACGAAAGGAGATGTCGACTCGTTCGTCATGATCTGTCTTTACGTAGTCGACATGTTGATCAAATGGAGCAGTCCTAGGATAATCCTATAGGCTAATAACATGTTGAAACAGTGCTTCGACATGAAAGATATGGGTATTGCAGATGTTATCTTAGATATCAAGATCTCTAAGACGTCTGATGGACTTGTCTTATCTCAATCTCACTACATTGAGGATGTGCTGAAGAAATATGAGGTTTTTGATAGTTCACCAATAATGACACCACTGGATGTGAATCAGAAGATTGATAAACATCATAGAGTGCCCATACGTCAGGAGCGGTATGCACAGGTGATTGACAGTTTGATGTATATCACAAACTGCACTCGACCTGATATCGCTTATGCGATCAACAAGTTGGTTAGGTTCACCCGTAATTCAAGTGATGATCACTGGAAAGCGTTGAGTCGGGTACTGAGATACCTAAAATACACGCAAAACTATAGGTTACACTATTCGAGATATCCAACAGTACTAGAAGGGTAGTGTGATGCAAACTGGATATCTGATATAGAAAACACCAAGTCCACCAGTGGGTATATATTTACAATTGGTGGTGGGGTTGTGTCTTGAAAATCTTCTAAGCAAACTTGCATCACCTGATCCACGATGGAATCAGAGTTTATCACTTTAGACAAAGCAGGAGAAAAAGTTGAGTGGCTTCATGACTTCTTAGAGGATGTCCCGTGTTGGGATAAACTCGTACCTTCTGTAATGATCCACTGCGACAACCAGTCGGCTCTAGGAAGGGCACAGTTCTATGTACAACGACAAATCTCATCATATCAGACGGAGACATAAGACCATTAGGCAGATGATCACCACGGGTATTATTTCCATTGATTATGTAAAATCAAAGGAAAACATAGCAGATCCCTCGACGAAGTGCATACCCAGAGATCAGATGTTCTGCATGTCTAAGGAAATGAGACTAAAACCCAATCAGTAAGAACTGATACCGCGAACATCCAACCTAACAGACTGGAGATCCTAGGAATTAGGTTCAATGGGAAAATTAAGTCGTAAAAGTTCAGTGGAGCGCTTCGGTGGAAGCAAGAGCACTTCGGATAATGATTTCTACATAGAAACATGAATCCAAGGTTATTACCGTGATAGACATTAAGTGTTATCTGCAGAATGGGTAAAGGTTAAGTTTCCAAATTTGATGATCCTCAATAGTTGAGGTTAGGTTTGGGGAAACTTTTAATGGTTCCTAACACTTATAAAGTTGGGTATAGTAGAATATCTTGTAGGAGACCGCCTATTTAAGTGCGAGGACTGACAGCCTCAATTGAACGCACTTAAGAATCCAAGAAGTGTCCATGGCCACAATGGACAAAACCTTAAAGAATGACAGAGTAAGGAAAGGTGTTGTGTTGGTACCATTATCTTGACTTACATTAAACACCGACGGTTCAAGACATCGCATTCACCACGCAGTAAGTAAGTCCGATGGTATTCTACTATGGAAGGTTTAAAGTTACGGCTACCTATCCGGATGCGACATCGATCTGCCGGAAGATTGCTAGAAAGTCACCATGTGTGTGCGCCAAAATCTCTTTCAAGAGGGGATTGTTGGAAATTTATTAACGTGAAATAAATTTAATCATATTATTTATGACTCGAACAATTAGGGTCTCGCACGTCAGAAACGTCATTTTCACATACTTGCACACTTGTACCAAGGATCATAAATTTTCTTAGTGAAAGAGATATTGGTACGTAAACAAAATGTTTGAGAAATGAAATGATAGACGGTTATTGGTCAAATAACAAGTGTTTCACGTTGGTAAATGAAGAAAATAATATACAATGTGTGAAATATGAAACGAGTCAGAAATCACCGCAGAGCAGTGAAGGGCCGCGACGCGACCCAGTCTGGGCTACGACGCCTCCTCCCAAGGGCGGCGGCGCCTGTGACGATAAATCATTGGGAAGCTACTGGAGTTGAAGCACCGCGACGCCCTCCCGGAGGGCCGCGGTGCCTCGGCTCCAGTGAGTTACTAGACGAGAAGCGCTGCTGCGCCATCCCGAAGGGCCACGGCGCCTCGGCACCAGTGTGACCGTTGGGTACGAAAATTGACTATTTCTTGAGCTGTTTTTGGAGCATTAATTCTCTATTATGTGCCTCATGAATTTAGTTATTATTTGAATGAATTATAACCTCAAATTAAAGGTCATTACATGGCATTGAAGTCAATTACTTGGCTATTTGGGAAGACATCTTGATCACACTATAAATTTGTGTCATTGACACAATTGAAGAACACACTTTCTCAGAATTTCTAAATTCTTCTTCCTCTCTAAGCAATTTTCCATACACTCAAAGGCCCTTCTTTTAGTAAACACTTGAATCATCCTTTACTCAATTGTTTGTTGTTGTTTTATCTTGGGAGACGAATTGTCAATAGCCGTTAAAGAATTAATAAGGAGCAATATTATCTTAGGATAGATTGAATATCAATCGACTCAGCAAACCACTTTTCTTGTTTCATTTTCAGATTTGTTACTTTTTGTTGTTGTTGTTGTTACTTAACCATTTCCTAGTACTTTTTCCAACAAATTCAATGTAGAAAACTTTGTTGCCCGTTGTATATAAGTTGTGGGCATGAATTAATATTGAGTATGAGGTAGGATCTCGGAATCTATATTTTAATAAGATAGAGATAATAAACTTGCTCAATTAATAACAAGTTTTGACAAAAAAAATGCATGTGTTGCTCAATTTTTCACAAGTTATGATGGACGAGACAAGATGCGATACTATTCACTTTACCTCACGCTAAATTGGTTATAACTTGTGATGTATTGGCAAACGTTGCATTGGTCAATTATTCACAAGTTATAACGGACGAACAAGATTGGTACTATTCATTCTATTAAATTTACAAGTTGTGATGTAGTTACAAAAGTTGCATATATCATTCAATTGTTCACAACCTTTTTCTTCATTTTATAAAGAGTCGTTTATATAATGCACAAAATAATACTTTACACCTTTTCAAAACCATCCAATATTTTTTTAGGGTGAAGGACACTACCTGCTCATCAGAAATTTGTTTGGTCCATGTTTGCGCTTAATGCAACGAATTAGTTTTTCGGTCTAAACTATTGTCAAGCGCTAGCCCAGCCCAATCACTACAAGTTTTTTTTTTTTGTGGCGACTTTTGCCCTTCTTACAAATCATCCAATATTGTTTTGGGAAAAGAACACTACCTAGTCATCAGAAATTTATTTGGCCCATGTTTGCGCTTAATGTAACGTATTAGCCTTTCGGTCTAAACTATTGTCAAGCGCTAGCCCATCCCAATCACTACAAGAGATTAGATTTTTTTTGTGGCAACTAAAGTCGCCACTAAAGATTGTTGGATATACTGTTGTTGCTAAAGATTTTTGGTGACAAGAACTACACATTGTAAAGACTAAGCTTGACACAAAAAGAACGACGGAAAAAAATCATAATGAGCCTTCAAAAAAAATTCAAAACATATATAATGTGTGTATAATTAGTAAGTATACGATTGATTGAGCCTTCAAGAAATATTCAAAACATGTATAATGTGTATAAACTGATTGTACAAAAATTCTTTTAGATAAACTGATTGTACAAATATTCTTTTACACCATGCCAGTTTACATAAAGCTTAATTAAAAAAGAAAGGCACCATTTTATAACTAACCTTATTACATTGTAAAAGAAACATGGATAAATATACAAGTAGGACATGTTTGGTACGTTGTATTACGCTGAACTGCACTGAACAAAAAAATAATATAGCGTTTGATGGGCGTTTTCAGCCGGACTGGACTGTACTATTTCTAAAAATAGTACATTTCAACTGCTATTTTTGAGACTCATCCCCGAACTGTACTAAAAAAAATACAGTCAATTATATATTAATACTTTAATACCGTCCATTATATTTTAATACAGTACAGTCCATTAAAATACATTACATTCCATGCAAAATTATACAGTGCAGTACGAAGTACTAAACGAGCCCGTAGCGAGACTTGCAATTCATTTTTATATACTTTTTTCTTTTGTCGTCTCTACGCGAAGAAAAAAATGGAACTAAATACACTACAAGACAGATTTGGAAGCGGACCAAGCGGTTGTTCTTCATATTCAAATGAAGCACTTAGATATTACAAGTAAAAGCACAAGCTAATTTAGCTCTTGATATAATCATAAGTACATACTCCCTCCAACCTCAGTCTTAAATTTGTGGTCTAAAATAAGTTTAAAATATTTATGTAATTATAGTAAATTGTTGTCAAATAAAAAATATATTATTAACGAATATTCTTTAAATATTCACAGTATATATTGTATTTATTAGTATCATGTATTTAAGGTAACTTATGATTCTTACTGTATTATAAATCACCTTTATACAACTATATATATTGTGATTAATGAAGAATATTCGCTAATATATATAATAAAAATTGATTGATTAAAAAGAAAAGTATATCATATAAATTTAGCGGAGATAACTTATTTTTTAGTAATCTAAAGGCCATATAACACCAACTTAGAATTTTCCAATTATTTCAAGTCCTCAACACGCTTCCAAATAGAAGCAACCATTCACAATATAGAATTTCATGAATTATCATGTCCAAACTTTTCACTCTGTAACTTAGTATATCCACTCAAAGGTAAAAGAACAACAAACTTACAGCTTTGCTATTTTACAACCTAGCTAAGACAATTCTTGACATCCTACACGATTCCAGATATGAAAGAATTACAAAAAAGAGGCAAAATAACTGTTAACTAATTAAGCAAAATAGGATTAAGTGGCCTTCCAACTAATAATAGGCGGGTTTAAAATTTTGAGTTTACGAGTTCTGAAATTCTAAGAAAAAGCAGAATACTACTGAATTCTAGAAAAAACAGTTCATTGGGTTCTGAATTTTAGAAAAGACAATTCACCGGTGACTCCTGTATTCTTAAAAATATATCTTATTGAGTTCTGAATTATAAAAAAGACAGCTCACTGAGTTATGAAGTCCAAAAAAAAAGACAGTTTTCGGCGAAACTTATCGAATTGCCGAACTCATGACTACAACTCTAGCTCCAACCGCAAAAAATGAGTCAAGATCAGGAGGGTGAAAGTAGCCATTCTTGGGCTGTTGCTGTTTGTACCTCTTTGCTGTTATGTTCTCATTCTTCTTCTTCCTTGGAGCCGGTGGACACTCTACCGGTGTTTGTATTCGACATTCTTGATTTTTTGGTGTTGTACATAATTCTTCCTCCATGCTCATAATTCTACTAAGAAATTTTGCCCAACACCTTAATTCTATTGAGAATATGATGTTTGTTATATGGAGGAGAAAAAATAGAGAATATAGGCGCGTGTTGACTGAAAATGGTGGAAGTTAACACGTATTCTAACATCTAACTAAACATATTTAACCTTCAATAATTTAAAATATGCATTTTTTATCTCTTTGCTCGTGAATACTCACAAATTTTTCAAGTATTAATCGTTTCAGGGACACTGTCTCGAAAAGAGACTCGGTAAATAAACATATCTGTGAAGATGCGAACTACCTGCACCTGAACAGGAAGACCCTACGAAGCTTTTTATATTATATTAATCACTTATGTTTATGCTATATTTGTATTGTTATTTCATATTTTAGGAGTAATATACCTTTAGAAATTATCTATATATAACATATTTTGTACATAAAGATCAAGAACACACATTTTAATTAATTAAAAATTAAATATATCACATCACATATTATAAGAATCAAAACTAGAATTTATCCATAATGTAGGAATCATTAATTATATTAACTCTCACACCGGTTAAGAAAAGAAAAAACCGGATAAAATAGCGCGATTCTTAATCGATTCGCACAAAGCCCAGTAACGGCCTGCGCCGCCTTGAAGTGCATGCGCACACTGCCATGTGGTTTAAGCGGTGGCGTGGTTTGCGGTATTGCGTCGGTCAGGGGTTTCTGCTTGTATTTCGAAATAGCGGCGTTGCGGATTCTTCACAACAAAAAAAGAATCAAAACTAGAATTTATCCATAATGTAGGAATCATTAATTATATTAATGACAGTAAGGAAAAACATTTGTAAGAAATTGGTAATTTAGTGAATAAATATTTTTGATAATGTATTTTCCCAACTTTTTAATAAAAAAATGAAGAAGAAAGAATTGACAGTTAAGTATGGGGTGGCACCGACTAAACGTTTGAGCTGTGTGTGCTTGAAACGTGGCCCACGAAAGACCGCGTACTTTTAACCATTTCAAAATCGGCGGCTCCTTACACCTGTGTTTGGGTCGGCAAAATTTGGCGGGAAAATTTGGAGGCTGTGGGAATGAATTTCCACCGTTCGATCAATCATTGTTCACTTTTACTAGGAATACTTCATCCGTTCATTTTTACTTTATCACACTTTCACTTTTCGAGAATCAAATTATATGAATTTTGATCAATATATTAAGATGTAATTTTTATCATATTAATATGAGAAAATTTGCAACTTATTATTTTTTTTTTATTGTCTTCAAACATCTAAATTTTAATTTTAAAATATTAAATTAATATAATTCAATTCAGCTTCGTAGGCTCTCGAGAAGTGAAACATGACAAGTACAGGTGAACAGAGAAAGTACTTTGTTTTGGGTTTTTCACCTGATATTTATATTCGCATTGAGACTCGATTATATTCGAATTTGAATTTGAAAATATCATACTGAGAGATAAAATCACTTCTTAACAAAGCCGATTTCATATTTAGAGGAACTCGAACTCAAGACCTCTAATTAAAAATAAAAGAGGTTAATATGGTAAAAAAAAGAGTACTTAAGTATCCGCTTGGCCATAAGAATTTTTTTTTTTTTTTGGATTTTTCTTTCACTTTTTTCAAAAATTAGTGTTTGGTAATAAAAGTTGTATTTGAAATTTGAAAAACAACGAAATCTTGTTTTTCATTTTTTCACTTTTTTACCATTGAAAAATTACATTTCAATAAATCATGTTAAATTAAATAAATGAAGAATACCAGATGTGAAAATTCAAATGACTACGTCAATCGACCTTTTAATCATGCGCTACAGTATCACAATTATGATACCAATCACACCCAGGATGGTTCAACCAAAACACGGACAATAGGATTGTTGAAAACTTTATTGAAAACACAAACAAAAGAACAAATTTATAGCATAACCTTAATTGTCTATGTTTGAAAACTATAAAGGGAAAAGAAGAAAAAAGTGTTAGATGATATTAATCTTCTTTGGGAGTCTTCTCATAAATATTAAAGTATATATAGAGTATAATATTCATCTTTTATATAATAGGAATTCTAAACTTATACAAAAGAGGAATTCTAGTCTTATCATAATTATATTTACACAATATATGAAAATATTCTAATTATGGGTAGAGATACAATTGTTTCTATAATATACACGTTTACACACCCCCTCAGTCGGAGCGGGAGGAGGTCGGACGCTGAGACTGGATCTGAAGTCAAGAAATAAATGTTTGGGAAGTCCTTTGGTAAATATGTCTGCATACTGATAGGATGATGGTACATGTAACACTCTGACATGACCTAGCGCAACTTTCTCACGAACGAAGTGTAGGTCTATCTCAATATGCTTGGTTCGCTGATGTTGAACCGGATTATGAGAAAGATAGAAGGCAGAGATGTTATCACAATACCACGATAGATGTCGACGCAAGGACACCGAAGTTATAACGATAAATTTACGAGCCAACAAATCTCGGCTACCACATTTGGCGCCTCTGTACTTAGCCTCGGCTTTGGAATGAGATAGGGTAGTGCAGCCGCGGACAAGAAACCCGATTATCCCCTAAAAATACACAAAAGCTGAAGGTGGAGCGTCGCGTGTCCGGACACCCTGCTCAATCTGCATCCGTATAAGAGAGCAATTTGTTTGGTGCAGAGGGGTATAGGTGCAAACCATAATCAAGTGTGCCCTTAATGTATCGAATGATACGTTTAAGAGCAGTGAAATGAGAATCTCTGGGGCATGCATGAATAGGCATACTGCGAGCAGATAAGCAATGCGTCCTTGTGAATGTGAGATCTTGAAGTGCACTGCCAAGGCTCATATCTGAGTAGGATCGGAGACGCGGCCATCTATAGCATTGAGCTTAGATTTCGAATCAACTAGAGTAGGTGAAACTTTGCAATTCGTCATCTTAGCCCTGTACACAATCTCCTCTGAATACTTACGCTAACACAAGAACATGTGGTTGGCAGACCTGGTCACTGATATCCCCAAAAAGTAACTCAGCTTCTCCAAATCAGTCATTGCAAATTCGGACTTAAGCAATGCAATAATCTCATTTTTCAATCCGTCAGAGGAGGCAGAAATAACGATATCATCCACGTAAAGTAATAAGTAAGTAGTGCTACTACCTAGATGAAAAATGAATAGTGATGTATCACTCTTGTTGCATACAAACCCAATCTATAAGATATACCTAGCAAAGCGATCATACCACGGGGGGGAGGGGGTTGTTTCAGGCCATATAGTGACTTACGGAGATGACACACGTAGTGAAGAACTGCTGGATGAGTGAATCATGGCGGCTGATGCATGTAGACTGTTTCTCTCAGATCCCCATGTAAGAATTCATTCTTCACATCAAGCTGATGGATCGGCCAGTGTTTGCCCATGACAATACTCAAAATTATGCGGATGGTAGCCGGTTTGACAACCTGGTTGAAGGTCTCACCACAATCAATGCCCTCCTGCTGATTTGTGCCATTAGCCACAAGTCTTGCCTTATACCTCTCAAGATCTCCACTGTCTCTGAATTTGTGACGAATAGCCACAGACAACGAATCACATTCACCCCCTCAGGTCTAGGTACTAGATCTCATGTGTGTTGTTTAGTTTAAGCATTGAATTCCTCAGTCATAGCCGCATTTCAATTAGGGTCTTGTTTGGCCAATATAGGGTTCTTGGGAATTGGTGAAATGGTTTGGGCAGACAAGTTTGGACTTTGGGTTTGAAGATTTCATGCTTTGCACGAGTTTTCATTTGGTGAGTGGGGATAGTGGGAGGCTCAGAGCGGAGGCGTGTTGGAGGCACCGCGGTTCCGTGGTCGAGGCAGATCTTTGGAATGCGTCGGGCGCCGTGGCGCCGTGATCAAGTCGCGGTGGAGGGTGCGGACCTCTGCGAAGTTTTAGCTGCGACGCCTCTGCACTAGGCCGCGACGCTATCGACGGTGAAGCAGGAACCTGTTCGTAGGAGTTTTGGCACCGCGGCGATGACCCGTGGGGCCGCCGCGCTGACGCTGTTTCTGCGGCAGTGTTATGTTCTAGATGACTAAGGATGATGGGAGAGATGGCAGACTCGTCAATAAAAGAGTAATTCTGTTTTTGAAACTGTTTAAGATTTGAAAACGGGAATGTGATCTCGTCGAATGTGACGTGACGAGAGATGTGGATCTGACGATTGGACAAGTCATAGCATAGATAGCCCCTATGATTTGGCGGAAAGCCTAGGTAGACACATGGAGTTGACCGGGGGCTAGTTTGTGAGGGGCAGTAGAGGCAAGGTTAGGATAACATAGACAACCGAATATCCGGAGATGATCATAAGAGGGGACTCTATGATAGAGAATTTCGGTAGGGGTCATATTGTGAAGGGTGCTAGTTGGGAGAATATTAAAAACGTATTATCACATTTTAGCAGCATAGATCCAGAAGGACGGAGATAGGGAGGCATGAATCAATAGAGTGTGAATCATATTGTTAATGGGTGCGGATGATTCTTTCAGCTTTACCAAGAAGAAGAAAAACCTAGAAATTTGGAGGGAGGAGGGAGGCGTCGCGGCAACCGAGAGGGGGGGGGGCGACGGTAACTCAAAAAAAAAAACTAGGGTTTTTGTTTTAGGCTCTGATACCATGTTAGATGATATTAATCTCTCTTGGGGAGTCTTCTCATTAATATTAAAGTATGTATAGAGTACAATATTCATCCCTTATACAATAGGAATCCTAAGCCTATACAAAAGAGGAATCTAGTCTTACGATAATCATATTTACACAATATATGAAAATATTTTAATTATGAGTAGTGATACAATTGTTTCTATAATATATACGTTTACAGAAAGGAAAGGAAATGACAAATTTACTGTGTAGCAGGATCGTCTCAAATATTTTGGGGCCCTGTTTTAATTCGTAAAAATGGGTCCTTAATTGGGCTAAGACCTGCGAATTATGGGTCTTTACAGTAAATTTTGGCTAATACTACTTAATAAAGAAATGAAAAAAGGGATCCTGAATTTTTTTGTTTCACGAGGGGCCTGTGTAGTAGCACACCTCGCACGGGTCCAAAAACAGTCCTGGTGGGTAGCTTACTATGCTTTCATGGCTCTCAACCTTTGTCCTGTGGTCTTTCGTCATATAAATATAAAGGGATATGGTCAGATATTTCGTGTATATTATCGGAGTTGTTTCACTTATCTATATATATTACCCTTAATAACGAAGTACAACCCATTATTTAACTTTCATGGATTCAATTAATTAACTACTTTGGCCATGCATTATATTGGTCACGTCGCGGACATGATCAATTGACATTTTTAACTACGAAGACGAGAAATTAAAATACTAACAGTAATAAAAGAATAAAAATACGGGGATTACACGGTTTGACCTATATGCCTACGTCCAGGGGTGGATGTACCATTGTATATATACGGGTTCAATTGAATCATAATTTTTAACTCGAATCATAAATTAATGTGTAATTTTTTTTAAATGGAAATAAATCGTAGAAATGAACACATAACTTTAAGAATATAAAGGTTTAACTCATAAATTTAAATTCTGAATTCGCATCTGCCTACCTCCACAGGTCATCAGGAGCAATTCCACTATACCCATATAAGTGATAGTATGGTAAGCACATTATCAAATGTTTTAGATCTAAATAAAATTCTCATCTCATTGGACATCTTTGATTCCGACGAATGCAAGTTTTCTACTGACATGAAGTCCTGAAATAAAGAATGGAGAACTTGTTGTGATTAGAGATGGTAGTAGATTCTGGATTCAGTCCGGATCCGGTGGATCCAAATTCATTTTATAGGATATGGATCTTTAAAATTTGGATTCGACGACCCGGATCCATTTTTGACGGATCGGATCTAGATGTGGATCTTGTATTTGAGATCCGTATCCGGTCCAGATCCGACCCGTGGATCCATTCTTTATTAAATATATTCATAACCTAGAATGTAATTTTATAAGTATTTTTTTTAATTTTTTTCAGAATTTCTGTATTTTTAAATCAAAGAGTATTCATGAGTGATCTAACACCTACACTTTAGATGACCAGGATTTCAAATAAATATCGACCGCTTAACTATTAGAGCTAAAAGAATGATTTTCCATATTGTAGATTAGTTATTTCATGAGTCATCTATCAATGAATTCAGGAAATCATTGGGGTCTACGTATAAATGGAATGTACGTAAACTAAGTATTGCATGTTTCCATTTAACTCTTCTGAGAAGAGACACCAAGTTCTACACATGCAAGAAAATAAATACTTATTCTATAACATTGGCTTTCAACCAAGAATAATTATGAATCACAAAATCTAACCACTGAAGAACAGCAACACAGTAGCAATGAGCAAGACTAACCTGCTTCTGAAACAGAGCAGGCTTGGAGTTCTACCTCCTCATTGCCTGAGACAATTTCAGTATTTTTCAAGGCAAAAAAATTTATATGTGGATCCATATCCGAGAACTCGGTGGATCCGATTGATCTGGATTTGAATCTGACTTTTATGGATCCAATAAATCTTGATCCAGATATAAAAAACGAATTTGGATCTGAATCTAGTAGGATTCGATCAAGATCCTATCTGTTGTCATCCCTAGTTGTGATAAGGCTAGAGAAGTTAAAATTGTGTCCGTACTACAAGGTTCTGCTATCATAGGTACCACTTGTTTACCGCTAAATTTGTCACTAATTAGAATAACAATTAAATTTGTATGTTCGAGGTTAAAGGCAAGTAAATCATAATTAATCAAACCTTTTTTGTGTGTGTGGCTAAACCAATAAAACATAAGTAAGAATAAGAGTAAAAAAATGCATAAAATAAAGAGACAAGAACTCGAAGTAAAATGAAGTGGTTGTAATGGGGGGTGTACACCGGTCCAAAATCGGAATAGATCGGAATCGGAATCTCCATTTTTTCTGAGCCGAGGATCGGACGTGAAAAATCCGGTCCGGGTTTTGGACCGATTGGACCTGTTTTTTTTAAATTATTTTTATTTGTAAATTTTTAACAATGTGTTCGTTTATCAATCTCATTAAATATGTTTGTTTTTTTCATTATCCTTCAATATATTTTATTTGAATAGGTATACGACACCAATCTTTCAGATCCAACATCATACAGCAGGTGGGTGTGAGTTGCACCGAAACTCTATATTATTTTGTAATCAAGTTGACCTGACATTCTCAAATAAAACTTGACAATCTTCATGCTCCACTTGTTATTAAATCACACCAACGAGTCCACAAAAATGACTTCATCATCCATATTATCATATTACACATCTAGTCATAAAGAAAAAAGATAGATAAATAATGTCACACATTAAAAATTATAAGTTTTAAAAAATAATTAGAAGAGTTATAAAAATAACATTACCTTTCTCAATTTCCTCCAAATCTTTCAAATTTTCTTCTACATCTAATTAGAAGAGTTATAAAAATTAACATTACCTAGATCGGAAAACCGAAATCTTCAATAATGAAGGACCGGGGACCAGACCGGAATCCACCGATCCGGTCCATTCCAATCCGGTCGGAAAATATACACCCCTACTTGTAATATTTCGTATGAATTCAATAATGGTGTTTTTTTGTTACCACAGAATGAGGATGATTTTCCTTACGGGAGAAGGTATATTTATTGGCCAAAGGCTAAGGCTTTTCAATAATGTTCCAAGTACAATGCTACAGTGCAAAAAGACTACTTAATACTTAATAGTGCAAAAATTCCATCAAACGATGTCTTATGACGGTTGGAAATTTAACTACGTGAGATTGAATTTTTTTCGTTTTTAGTGATTTTTACGCGTGAGGCCCGCATGTCGGAAATATCATTTTTTTCGCATATGCCTAATCTACTAAATGAGTAGATGATATTAGTGTCAAGTATAGTCAAATTTCATTAAGAAATTAAAGAAATATTGATACACAAAGTAAGGTGTTTGAGACATGAATATATGGATTGTTTTGGCCAAATAAACAAATCTCCTACATAGGTAGAAGATGGAAGGATTGAACACTATATAAACTCTAGTTTTGAATAAGAGTCTGGGACCCTAAGGGTAACTCATGTGTTAAGTAGAGGAGGACCTAGGTGAGCTTGAGTTCGGGGCTAAGGCCCACATGCGCGCCGCCCGTCTAGCTCATGTCGTGGGTCGAAATTTTTTTTGATCCCTGAAATGTTTCTTATTTACATTTTGGACCTGAAAGTTTTGGATATAACCAAACGTTGCAACTAATCTGACTTCAACAGTTAGAAACGCCCTCCTCTTTCCTATAAATTAAACTCTTCGGTTCAACTCTGATATACCAGTTTTAAAGATACAGAAACACACACAGATCCTCTCCTTCAACAGTCTATTCTATATTTATTTTTTCGCTAGAATCAACTTTACTTGCTTTGTATTGTTGATTATTGTTGTTTATCTTGGGAGACTATTTTCCATTACTATAAAAATATATATACATGACAATTTTGTGACAGATAGTCACCTCTCGACTAAACTTTTATTCTGTTTAACCTTTCTGACATTATTAATATCTGGCATTGCGTTAGAGGTTGATTGATATCTGAAAATTATTGTGAGCACGCTCCAGCCGAAAAGTGAGTCGTGAATCGTGATCGAGGAGAGAAAATCTCATAAAAGTCAGTGTTACTAGTTGTCCAACTAGGGAACAGTTCTGCAACCCCGAGACAACACCGATCCTTGACATACCCCAAGCGTTATCGGGGATGCCTCGGGAAATACATACCTAACCGAAATAGATCTTCCATGTGTTTCATTTTCCACTGGTCCAGCTGCTAAGGCAGGATTAACCTCATACACCATTATAATTTATTTTCTAATTTTGATTTTGATATTACAAAATTATAACATATGGCGAAAGAGGCCTCGCTTTGTTGAGCAAGTGGGGTCTACTTTGCGGTTAAAATGAATTATGTAAACGTGTATAGGTATAAAATAAAGATCTCCACTCATAATTAAAATATTTGTGTAAATATAATTATGTTAAGACTATGATTCCTATTGTAATTGGGATGCCAAAAATCCTAGAATTTTTAGCGTGCCGCCGCCGCCTTACCCCCAGCGCGCTTCCCCCTCTCCTCCCAAAATTCTTAGTTTTTCTTCTTCATTCATCTTTTCTCTAAATGGATACTCTGGATTCTTCCAATACTTCTGACGCTTCCACCTCCACAAATCCCACCACCACATTGTCATCCCCTTTTCATCCCGCTCTAATTGTTACCAACATCAAAAATTATATTCCCATTCTTCTTGATCAAGAAAACAGTCAGTATTCTCCTTGGATTGAACTGTTTCGTAATCATGCATGTCTCTATAACGTGATTGACCATATCGATGACACTATTCAGCGCCCTCCGGAGGTTCATGATTCTACTTGGCGTCATCTAGACTCCGGCATCAAACAGTGGATTTATGGTAGTATTTCTTAGGATTTTTTTCTTACTATTATGAAATCTGGCGCTACAACACTTGATTTATGGAACCTCTTGGAGGAAATCTTTCAAGATAACAAACACACTCGTGCGGTGTATTTGGAGGAACAATTTAACAATACACGCCTTGAAAAATTCTCCAACATGACTGAATAATGCAGACAGTTGAAACTACTGGTGGATCAACTATCCAACGTCGACACGCCTGTCTCGGACACTAAAATGGTGTTGCAATTGATTGCAGGCCTTCTCAAAGGCGACTATGATACGTTAGCCACCATGATTCAACAGGTAGATCCATTACTCAGTTTCAACAAAGCTCGCTCGTAGTTATTGCTTGAAGAGACCCGTCGTGCTAAGCAGGATGAGCACAGTCAGCAGGCGTTAGTCGTCGGCACGCAACACCAAGACCAGACGCCACCAGAAAACTCTCAACCACGGTAGGGCCGTGGCGGCAAGGGCCGCGACGGCAGAGGAGACCGTGGTCGTGTCAAGGGTCGCGGTCAGCAGAACCAACAACAGCAGCAACAATAGCTGGGTCCGCAGAACAACTGGGCCACGGCACCTCCGCAGTATCACTAAAGCGCCGCCGTGCCTCGATCAGTCGTGGCGCCGCTCGATGCCGCGGCCGCCCGGCGTATTCTCGGCCACGGGTTGTTAGGCCCAACTACAACTACTCGACAAGCCCGATTACATGCGTACCTAATTCATGCAAGGATAGTTCCGATGCGCCGGCTTGGCCCATCTGAGTTGGGTCAGGCTTTCAGCAGCCTCAATCTGTAACAGCCTGACAATAATTGGTACATGGACTCCGAAGCCACATCTCACCTCACTCAGTCTACAGGTAATATTCTCAAACTGTTAAGTTTAAAGCATCCTCAATTTGTTACAGTTGGTAGTGGTCACCACATTCTAGTGAAGGTCTATGGTACATCCTACACACCACCTCCTCATCCATTCCCCCCAAAGAATATCGTATATGCCCCACATATAGTTAAGAACCTAATATCTATCCGCAAATTTACTCGTAATAATTCTGTCTTTGTTGATTTTGAACCTTTTGGTTTCACTGTGAATGATCTTCATACGGGGACACCTCTTACAAGATGTAATAGCACGGGGGATCTCTATCCATTCACTTCCACCTCCGCTGTCGGATCTTGCTCTCCTGTCTCTCTAGCGGTTATTTCTTCTTCCACATGACACAATAGTCTTGGTCATCCAGGAGCCCCGGTTTTTAATTTTCTTAGAGGCAATAATTTTATTACTTGTAATGAGAAGCTTGTCCAAAATTGTGTTTCTTGTTCTTTAGGCAAACATACTCGTCTTCCGTTTCAATCATCTACTAGTGTTACCTTTGCACCATTTGATATTATACATGCCGATTTATGGACATCACCTGTTGCTAGTTCTCTCGGTCATAAATACTATCTTATCTTACTAGATAATTTTTCTCACTTTGTTTGGTTGTATCCACTCAAATTTAAATCGGAAGTGTTTGCCAAATTTCTTGAGTTTCGAACATTCATTCAAACACAATTTGAAAAAGGTATAAAATCTTTTCAGTGCGATAATTGTCGTGAATTCAATAACTCTATGTCTCACCATTTTTGTACTAATAATGGCATGGTCTTTCGCTTCTCCTGCCCCCACACCTCCCCTCAAAACGGTAAAGCTGAAAGAATCATCCGCACCATTAACAATATGATTCACACTTTATTGATTAATGCCTCTCTACCTCCGTCCTTCTGAGTCTATAGTGCTAAAATGTCAGAATATGTTCTCAATATTCTCCCTACTAGAACCCTTCACAATATGATCCCTACCGAAATCCTATATCATAGAGTCCCCTCTTATGACCATCTACGGATATTCGGTTGTCTATGCTATCATAACCTTGCCTCTATTGTCCCTCACAAACTAGCTCCATGATCCACTCTTTGTGTCTACCTTGGCTTCCCGCCTAACCATAGGGGTTATCTATGCTATGACTTGTCAACTCGTCAAGTCCACATCTCATGTCACGTCATATTCGATGAGACTACATTCCCATTTTCGAATCTTCAGAAATTCCAAAAACTGGACTACTCCTTTCTTGAGGAGCCTGCCATCTCTCCCATTATCCTTAATTAGCTCACTCAATCATTCCAGACGTCAGCGTCGCGACTCATCGAGGAAGCGCCGCGGCGCCTCCCTTCCAGTGAGCAACCTATTTCTTGTAGGGAATTAGCGTTGCGGTCCCTCGGGATGCGTCGCGGCGCATCTCTTCCCGTGAGCACCCAGTTCTCGAAACATATTTAGAGCCACGACCCCTCAGTAGTGGAACCGTGACCCTTGATCGCGGCGCCTTCGACAGACTTTCCGCCTCCATCCCCTTACCCGACAATGCCTTCTGCTCCCGTAAATCATACTCCACAACCACTAAATGTCCCCACTCACCAAATGGAAACTCGTGCCAAGCATGGAATCTTCATACCCAAAGTCCAATTTAACTTTTCTGCCAAACCATTTCTCCAATTCCCAAGAACCCTAAATTGGCCAAACAAGATCCTAATTGAAATGCGGCTATGTATGAGGCATTCAATAATTTAACTAAACAACACACATGAGATCTAGTACCTAGACCTGAGGGGGGTGAATGTGATCCGTTGCATGTGGCTATTTTGTCACATTTTCAGAGACAGTAGAGATCTTGAGAGGTATAAGACACGACTTGTGGCTAATGACACAAATCAGCATGAGTGAATTAATTGTGGTGAGATCTTCAGCCCGGTTGTCAAATCGGTTACTATTTGCACAGTTTTGAGCATTGTCATGGGCAAACACAGACTGATCCATCAGCTTGATGTGAAGAATGCATTTTTACATGGGGATCTGAGAGAGGCGATCTACGTCATCGTCGATATCACGCCCGAACCGGGCGTGGCGGTGCCCTACACGACACCCTTCTATTCATAAAACACAAGTAAACTGCGGAAGATAAATAACACTCATTTTTTTTCTTTAAACAAAGGAGAAACCGATAAAGCTGCCATAATATATAATGCCCGAATGAGACTACAATTGTACAATCGCACCAGTCCAGCCCACATATGAATACAGACCTCTAAGATTTTGAACAATAACTATGACGGAACAAGGCCCCGCCGTACCCCTGAATATACCTAACCATAATGACAAGCTCCGGAACATTGGAGTTATTCCAAAATGCTGAACAAGGATCCTAAGCTCGCGGATCCACAACTGAGTACCTAAACCTGCGGGCATAACGCGATCCGAAGAAGTCGATAACAGGTACTAAGTATGGAACGAAAATAAAGTACATTAAATAAATCACAACTGTACAAAAGAATGACAGGGGCAAGTATGAAAATCAAATCCCAGATCCTGCCGTGTCATATAAAATAAGAGTCAACTGTACCTTGTACCACTGTACTACTTTCAAATATGAAAGCCATGTCAAAATTAGGGACACCTGCCCTTATAATATAATATCACAGAAGCATGCTCGTGGAATACACCATCACTGTAAGCATATAACAAGTATAATATACAATCATCATCAGAGAAGCATGCCCGTGGAATTCCAACATCACTGTCGGCATGTACAAAGTATAATATATAACAAGTATCCAGGAAGCATGCCCGTGGAATTCCAATATCACTGTCGGCGTGTCAACCTCACAGAAGTATGCCCGTGGAATTCCAACATCACTGTCAGCGTGTCTGTAGAACAATATATAGCCAGTATCAAGGAAGCGTGCCCGTGGAATTTCAACATCATTGTCAGCATGTCAACCTCACAGAAGCATGCCCGTGGAATTCCAACATCACTGTCAGCGTGTCTGTAGAATAATATATAGCCAATATCAAAGAAGCGTGCCTGTGGAATTCCAACATCACTGTCAGCATTGTCAACCTCACAGAAGCATGTCCGTGGAATTCCAACATCACTGTCAGCGTGTCTGTGGTATACTATCAAATCAGCATCACCGAATATGCGGTGGAATTCCAACGCCATCGTGATCCGTGATATAATATAAAACCAGATCACCGAGCATGCGTGAAATTCCAACAAAGATCGGTGATCCATGATATAATATAAAATCAACCCTACAGAAGCATGCCCGTGAAATTCCAACATCACTGTCAGCACGTCCATAGTATAACATATAATCAATATCACATGTATACATATAACAAAGGTCGACCCCCCAAGCGAGGGACTCGGTGAGGTGAAATACAACACTCACACGAATAACCATCATGAGAAACCATGTACAAGTAGAAATCATCTTTTCACTTTACTAAAAGGTATGACACGTCTTCTACTTTAGAAAGCCTAATGCGTTATCATGACATGAAAGAGTATGGGTAGAAGGAAATACACATTTTCTACTCTATAAAGCTCAACTATACAACGTACGTCCGTCGTACGTTCCCTCTCTTATAACACCCGAGACACTAACACCTGTAGTCTCCAACACTTCCACTTTCTATCACCAAGTAACTTTCAATCTAAACCCAAGTTACTCACACTTTTCAAATCAATTCACTTCACCCATTTTGAAACCCAAAGTACTATAGGTCGAACAACTTTCCCTTTAAGAACCCAAGGTACTACCAATGAAATAGTTATAACAATCTTTCGTTTTAAAACCTCAAAGTACTATCGAAGGTATAGTTATAACAATCTCCATTTTATAAACTCAATGCATTTTCATTTCATGAAATACCGAGGACTTGAACCCCAAAAGCACTACACACATTTATTCTTTATAAAAGAATCATTTCATGTAATAAACCCCAAGATACTAACACTTGTAGTATCAGGGTACTTCTTCTTTCAAGATCAAGTAACTTCTTCTCTTTAAATCAATTAACTCGACTCCAATGCTTCCTAAAACTCTTACCAACATCTCCCATAAGACTTGGTAAGAACTTTAGGAAGAATTTATACATGCATTTAGTATAAAATCAACAACACGAATACCCCTAACTTCTAGGAGTAGAGTCACTTCTCTTTATAAAAAATAAAGTCAAGTATACTTCAAGAAACAAGTCATGTATACTTCAATAACAAGACAAGTATACTTCAAGAAACAAGTCAAGTATACTCAAAATAATCATGCCGATAGAAGGAAGAAGTTCACATACCTCGTTGATGACTAATCAACACGACAAGTAGCAATACGCTCCAATGTACTTCAACTTTATCGGCTATTCCTCAAGTCAAGTAGAATATGCTATACGAAGTACTTCAACCTAAATTGACAATAACACTTATATCAACTTCAAGCTTACAAGTGTAAGACTTATACCAAATAATGGCCCTCTAATTCTACGAAAAATTGGGCAGCACTTCCTTTGTTTCTACGTACTTTTCCACTTTTTTCAAGGCCAATTTATCAATCAACAAGCCACATTTAAGGCACAACCAACAGTTAACCAAAGGGGATTACACGTCTAACTTGACGTGTAAAATTCTTCCCCACAATCTATATAAGCCACCGTCGGATCACTAAGGCCGACTTTCGTCCCTGCTTGACGGGTGGGTCTTGCAGTCAAGTTCCCTTCTGCCTTTGCACTCGAGGGACAATCTCCATCCGGCCCGAGGAAACCTTTGCACGCCTCCGTTACCTTTTGGGAGGGCCCTTTCTTGCTCGTTAGCGCTGTTTTTTGATTGCAGCTAGGGCGCCCCTTTTCTTTCTCAAAGTCAACTTTCTCCCTTCTTAGTCAAGCTTTGAAGTCCCGGCTTAGCACTTCTTCAGCAAAAATCAACAGGCTAGGTTTGGAACCCTATACCTATACAAGGGGCTGGTCTCGATCTCGGGTACCCCTCTCGCATTCGCTCGAGCAGCTTCGCCCCTCTCGATGATTGTTGACTCAACATTGATTTCGTGCTTGAGTTGGAGGGCTCTCCCTCCATCCATCGAGTCAAGTAATTCGCTATCGGAAATTTCTCCGCCAGTCCGCAAAACAGTCCATAATAAACCAACATTAAGGGTACAATGTGAAGCCTTTAACACCCTTATTCCTTAGAACTTTCATTAGCCATTTACCACATTAAACATACATGTTGGTGGCTGATTTTCCAGCAGTTTTATACCACAAAACAGTCCATCAAAACTGCATAACGATACCCCACAGTTTTAGGCAAATCTCGACCAACAACTACAATTCAATTACCCTTTCCTTAATCCTTTTTAATCCAATTTGAATTCCAATACTTCCATATAAGTTATATCAACTTATTAACAACAATATTACTCCATTATAACATTCAATAGGTGACGTTAATAACGACCATAACCAACGAACCCGATAATCACCAAATCTGTCCATTCACGGTTTTAGCCCCAAAATGGTTCAAACGCTTTTTATTCTTCATTCTTTTTGGCACAAGCTCATATATACATTATAACAACATGTAATATCCAATTACTTCAAAAGAAAGAAGAGATTTTACCTTCCAAATGCCTCAAAAACGCCCAAAACAGTCTGTAGGTGTTTGGCCCGCAGTTTTCGTTTCTCTCCACTTCTTCAAGATCCAATCACATATATGTATCCCCTACAACCTTAGGAGCAACCTCTCTTCACGTTTCGCTCCCAAAATATCGACGGAAAACCCCTAGGGTTTCACCCAACTTTTGGCCAACTAGAGATTTAGGGACTAATGGTGCTTAATTTTGCTAATCACTTGGTTAAGGACCTTAATATTGCATCAAGGTACAAAGCTTGGAAGTTTAAGAATTTTTTGGCCAATAAAATGGCTCAAGGCCGAGAGCTATGTGGAGAGGAATATATTGACTTTTGTGAAAATAACGCTAAGTGTAGAATGAAATCTTGCAAGCCTCTTATGTATGTATATAATGTATTCAAAGGGCGAGATGATGACAAGTGTAGGGTTAAGATGGTGGACAAGTGTGGGTGGGACCCACTTGTCCACTTGTCTCCAAAATATCCTAAAGTCCAAGTCAAGCCAAAACAAGGCGGGATGACACGTGTCACTCTCATATTGGTCCAAAATTATTTCATCTCCCAAAATATTCATATTTGGCCAAAATATCTCAAAATATCGTGGGCCTCACAAAACCGTAAAAGTTTCTCGTGGACCCCACATGACCAAATCCGGAACTTAAAATCCAAAATTCCAATATAATCTATAAGTTTCAAATACCAAATTTGAGAACCAAATTCCAATTAATAAATCTTTTTCCTTCACGAGGTTCCGAGATTTTTCCTTAAGAAAAAATAATTCTTCTTTCTTTCCAAAATTCAAATCTCAATTTCTTACGCACGTTCTCATCTCATTGCCTTGGAAATACGGGGTGTAACAATCATCAGTCTGGGTTCACCCATCCAACAGTTCCTCACTGTGTGTGCCGTCTCCATAACTCACTATATGGCCTGAAACAGGCCCCCCGTGCGTGGTATGATCGTTTTGCCAGGTATATCTTGCAAATTGAGTTTGTATGCAGCAAGAGTGATACATCACTATTCATTTTTCATCGAGGTAGTAGCACTACTTACTTATAATTTTATATGGATGATATTGTTCTTACCGCGTTCTCCGACGGGTTGAAAAATGAGATTATTGCCTTGCTAAGTCCGAATTTGCAATGACTGATTTGGGGAAGCTGAGTTAATTTTTGGGGATATCAGTGACCAGGTCTGCCAACCACATGTTCTTGTGTCAGCGTAAGTATGCAGAGGAGATCGTGTACAAGGCTAAGATGACGAATTGCAAAGTTTCACCTACTCCAATTGATTTAAAATCTAAGCTCAGTGCTATGGATGGTGCTCCAGTCTCCGATCCTACTCTGTATAGGAGCATTGCAGATGCACTTTAGTATCTCACATTTACAAAGTCAGACATTGCTTATGATGTTCAGCAGGTATGTCTATTCATGCATGCCCCCAGGGAGTCTCATTTCAATGCTCTTAAGCGTATCATCCGATACATTGAGGGCACACTTGATTATGGTTTGCACCTATACCCCTCTGCACCAAACAGATTGCTCTCTTATACGGATGCAGATTGGGAAGGGTGTCCGGACACGCGACGCTCCACCTTCGACTTTTATGTATTTTTAGGGGATAATCTAATTTCTTGGTCTGCCAAGCGACAGGATACCCTATCTCATTTCAGTCTGAAATTTGAGTCTGAGGCGTTGCAAATGTGGTAGCTGAGATTTGTTGGCTCAGAAATTTACTGTTAGAACTTCAGTGTCCTTTGCGTCAGACATCTATTGTGTACTTTGATAACATCTCTACCATCTATCTTTCTCATAATCCGGTTCAACATCAGCGAACCAAACACATTGAGATATACCTACACTTTCAATATTTATCATAAATTTACACAAGATAACTTTCTTCGAGTTTAGTGGGTAATGTTTCGTTGAGCTTATTGCTGTCTATCGTGAAAATTTGAATTGGTTTGGTTGGACACTATTATTGAGTTTTGTTTTAGCTTAAAAACACTTTTAAAGAAAACAAAGTTGATCTATTCATTTTTAAGGTTTAGATTGAATCTAATTATTGGTATTACTATTAGAAAGTCGTATATTAAATTTAAAGTTATTTGAAGTTAATTTGGATTAATTTTAAAGCAAAAATGTTCTATTGAATTTCTACACAACATGTTATGGTGGTTAACAAATCACAAGATTTTCAGCCATAAATGTTGAAACCATTATTGTGATCCGTCAGGATAACGAGAAATCGTAACGAATCACCATAACTTGTTATTAAGATAAACTCCTAGCCAATATCAAATAAAAAATCACTTAGAAATTTGACGAATCACCAAAAGTCATCCTAGTAACCGTCCAGAGCATTGTTTCAATTTCTAGTGTGGAGATCATTCTCGTTAGACTTTTTATTAATGACAAATTTAAGCGGTGGAACCAAAAACTCCTATTTGTGCAAATCATCCAATATATTTACCCATCATTTGATTGCACAATTCTCCCTTCAAATGGGTTGGTCTTTAATATTTGTCCCTCAAATAGAATTTATGCGTATTAGCATAAGTTCTTTAAATAATTCGGCACAAGTTATGTCGACTTATGTCCAATAGACATAAATTTCATTTAAGGGACAAAAATTAAATACCAGCACAAATAAGAAAAAAGTGCAAATGACCCTTTACGTATTAAAGTGGAGTTTCCAACCTAGCCCAACTATAAATCTGTAGTGGCCCATTGGACCATACGAAAGAGCCCAAGATGAGCTTATAGCTTTAGCTTTACAACACTCTAGACACTACCTAAATTGACATTTGATTGAATCAAAGAGCCATTTTAACAAGAAAATCGTTATTCTATAAAAAGTACTTTGGTTTCTGCATATATCAATTGTACACTACGCTCTAATCGTCATACCTTTAAGTACAACTCCCTTTCGGTCAATTCAAAGATTTACTACTTTGGTTTCTCCGTCTTTCTTGGAGAGGAACACTTGTTGGACTGACACTTACGATCTAGTTAGATCCAAAACACACACACACACACACATGGTACAAACCAACTTTTAAAGCTTTATGTCAATAGTCTATAGAGAATATATAGATGCCTACTAAATAGTGGAATCAAGAAAGCCCATTTTGTTATCAATTCATTATATTTATAATGGCTCGACCTCTCATTCAATCATCATCCATTTATAATTCATATTCCTATGTGGATCTCCATAAGAGTTCAGCTACAACAAAGGTAAAAAAAAGTTCTCATTTTTATTGGGATTTTTTTTTAATTTGGTTTTGTTTCTTGATTTTGATGTTTGAATTTGGGTTATTGGTGCAGATCTTGAGGGCCCAGTTGAGATTCTTGGAAGTTGAACAACCCCATTTGAGATTGTTGAATTTGTCCAGGTAAGGTTCTGAAAATTTAGTAATCTTTAGAACCCTGTTTGAGATTTGAATTTCATTTGAGATTGCTAATTTTGGCTTAGTATAGCTGAGTATCATATGCGGAGCTAGAATTTTTAGTTTATGGGTTCTGAATTATTATCTATAGTATTTTGTCAGGATTTTTTTACTTTACTTTCAAACCTTATTAGACCCTTTTTGTCATGTTTTCTCTTGAGCCGAAGGTCTTTCGGAAACAGTCTCTCTACCTTCCAAGGTAGAGATAAGGTCTGCACACTATATCCTCTCCAATTCCTACTGTGTGTAACTACACTGGATATGTTGCTGTTGGGTTCTGAATTATTACTCCCTCCGTCTCAAATTATTTGTCGTGTTTTTCTTTTACATGCCCCTTTAAGAAAATACTAAGGGTCTGTTTGGAAAGCCATTTGGTAATTGGAATTGGTGTAATTACAAGGGTAGTAATTACACAATATTGTAATTGCAATGACCTGTTTGTTTGTCATAATGTAATTACAAGCGTGATGGTTGGTTGCACAAGTGTAATAAAACAATTAGTTTAATTTAAAAATAAAATTTAAAATTTAAAATAAATAAATTAAAATCGAAAATATAACCTAACTTCAAAATCCAAAAGAAAAAGTTTAACATAATAACATTACATAAGTAAGTTCCAATGTAACTTAAATAAATAATTCAAAAGAAAGATAAAATATAAGTCTATAAACTCATTCACAACGAAATTCTACTTTAATAACGTCACTCATTATATGCAAGTTTGTTAATGACTCATTATTTCTATTATTAAGAGGTGTAGCTTCAAAAATTAGAATAATAACACGGTTATGCTAAATGAATAAAATAAAAAAATAAAAAGATACGAGCAATTACATGGAACCACAAGAAGTAAAGGTTGGGAATGAGTAGAAAAGAAATGAAAGATAAATAATATAAAATGAAAAATATATTTTTAAAAATAAAAACAATTAAAAAGTAAATATTAAAAAGAAATTAAAATAATAAAAAATAAAAATAAATTATAAAGTAAATAAATAAAATAAAAAATGAAACTAAAAAGTAACCTTGTAATTAGAGGGTGCAATTACACCCAATTCTCAGTCCCCCTCGAGAATTGGAGTGTAATTACACTCTTTCAATTACACCTAATTACCACCTAACTATGTAATTCCTTGGTAAACATGTCAAACTGTGTGAATACACTCAGTTCCAATTACCTGGGTGGCTTTCCAAACAAGCCCTAATTAGAAGTAATATTTGACTATTTTTCTGTTATTTATGTTTTAAGGTATACTTTCCTTCGATTGAAACCTTCTCTATTTATGTGCTATCTTGAGTCTTCAAGAACCATTACTACTATACTAAGGTAAACGGGAAAAAAATGTATTGAACTTCTAAATAATAAATAATTTGAGACAACTATTTTTAGAAATTGCGACAAATAATTTGAGTCGGAGGGAGTATCATTCCTTGCTTACTGAGCTCTGAATAGATTATTTATACATATTAAACAAAAAATTAGTACAAATACAGGGTGTGAGCCAAAGCGGGTACGCCAGAACTCGTAGCTTTAAGGCTGGCTCTATCCCTGTCGAGTAATAGGGGGATAATTAGGACTACGAAAGGTTTAGGTATGCACTGGATAAATTGTGGCAAGTTTAGGCGGAGTTAGGTACTTGTAAACAATGAATTCATCATATAAAGATGTGTTCTTTTCCTTGTTCCAATACTTCATCCTTTGTGGGTAATTAGTGGCCCTGCCTTTTCCTATTTGACCAGTCATTGCCAGTCTATTGCAGAGTTCTTTGTGATATTGCATTAAGATCTTCTAGCTTTCAGTGTTGTCAAAGGGGCGCTAGCCCTGAAGCACGCGCACAGTTTGTTGAGTGCTTTGCTTAGCGGGCACTTCAGTGTCATCATCTTAGGCATAAATTTTCCTTGCCAATGAGCGTAATCCTGAAGAAATGACACTAAACAATTGATATTTCACTTTATCATAGTATTTGTCCACATTTTTGTTATTCGTGTTTATAATTATTAGTCTTGGACTACATGTACATATTTGATTTTTCCTCCATTTGCGCCTTTCTTCATTAAAGCTCACGTTTTATTTGCGTTTTAGCTTACGGTCCCAATGGACACTTAGAGCTTTTTTGCACTTTTAGCCTCTGATAACACTGCTACTTATACTATTATATGGGTCATCAATCTAAGTTCACGAATTGATCTAACTTAACTTTTTAACTGCAGTTGTAATTCAACTCTAAAATTAAAAGCCTTGAAGGAGTCAATGACCTTGACCAAAGAAGTGGTGGACGAAAAAGAGATAAGTGCTGCAACTGAACGTGAATCGAATGAATTCACTACGTTGAAGCATAGATTTTTGAATTTCAAGAAGGACAAATACTTGTAAGCATCACCAGAATAAGGCTACTGTTTTTTCTTTGGCAGTAAAGGTTTCTTCTCATTTGATTTTCTTGCTTTATTTCACAAGGAAAAATTTGGAGCATTATCAGAGTCTTGCAGACGAACAATCACCAAAGGTAACTTTATTTCACCTTTTAGTCACTGATTTTTCACTTCCTTTTCCCTTCTATTTTCCCTGTTTGTAGTTTGTTCTTCCTTTCCGTTCCTTTTCCATATTACAAACCAAAAAATTAATTTTGTGGCCAAGTGTTGAAGATCTCAACTGACAATATGAAGGGCAGTTTTTGGTAATTTCTTGTGCAGACTCTCGGGTGTGTCCCTCAAACATACTAGGACTTCAACCTGGAGAAGCCTTTGTAGTCCGCAACATCGCAAATTTGGTGCCTCCTTATGAGGTGTTGTATACTGCACCTGCACTTATAAAATTCGCTTTCCTTATTGATGAGTATGCGTTGTAATTCTAAGGATGTGTATTAATAATGTTCAGAATTAAAGTTCACATTTTTATTCCTCTGGTGCAGACTGGTCCTTCAGAAACAAAGGCAGCTCTTGAGTTTTCAGTTAATACTCTCAAGGTGAGTAAAATTTCTATTATTTTTTTTACTATATTTGGGAGTTGGAATATGTGGAATGTGGAATCGAGTTATTTGAGAACTGAAATTTTAAACAGGAGGTTGCAATTTGAGACCTTCGTAACTGGACTTAACAAAACAAGATTCTCATGATGAATTTAGTTAATTTACCTTGATGTAAATTGTTTGGAAGTCTTAGATGTCCCAAAACACGAGGAGAACTTGTGATGATGGATTTACTTTTGTTCATCACCAATGAAACTAGATTCCTACAAGTTCATCTCATTTTCAACCTCCATTTGTTTCATTTCCTCTTTTCTTATATATTTACTCCCTTACTTTCCTTTTTAGCCTGTTTCGAAAAGAATGTCACTTTCTATATTTAGTAACTCTTTACCCGAACCTTCTACATTGCATATTTCCGCCACAATTCAAAGGGCTTTTTGGTACATTGCACACAATTTTAGTTTAAGACCACAAGATCCAAAAGACTTCTTTATCTTCTTACACTCTGTGCCGAGTCAAACTAAGACAACAAATTGAAACAAAGAGAGTATCTTTATCTTTTGGGCAAGGAGGTGCGGAAGAGGGGGAGGGGGGGAATTGTGGTGATTGGTCTCTCTTGTTTTCTTTTCCTCAAGTTTTCAGGTTTGGCTTCTGTTATCTGCAGGTTGAAAACATATTAGTCATTGGTCACAGTCGCTGTGGAGGCATTCGTGCTTTAATGAGTATGGACGATGAAACGAATTCAAGGTTTGGCTAGTCTCTTTTCTTATCAAGTGTTATAGGCAGCTCTGACAAATTAATTTCTTCATGAAATTCAGTAAAATAGTAACTTATGTGTATAAATGATTGTAGCTTCATTCGAAATTGGGTAATTGTTGGAAAGTCGGCCAGGACAAGCACAAAAGCTGTTGCTTCCAACCTCAGCTTTGACCAGCAATGCAAGCACTGTGAGAAGGTACAATTTTCTTTTCATACTTTCGTTATGTTTTAGTTAGGGAAAATACATAAGTTAGCCCTTAAACTTGTCCCGAGAAGCCAGTTACACACTCTAACTTTACAGGTGACTCCTTACCCCCCTGATTTTGTAAAACATGAAATTAATACCCCCTCTAATGCTGACGTGGCAGAGCAGCTGCCATTGAATCACTTAAGGCACGTTTACAGATATTGTGTGGGACTCGTCTTCTTCATTTTTACTTCACTATGTTTCACCATTTTTAACCTACCACCACAAAAGCTCATCAAAGCACATTTTCCTCAATCAATC
This sequence comes from Przewalskia tangutica, assembly GCA_029844215.1. NCBI lineage: Eukaryota > Viridiplantae > Streptophyta > Magnoliopsida > Solanales > Solanaceae > Przewalskia > Przewalskia tangutica. The sequence goes on along the minus strand of CM056739.1, from coordinate 8,488,287 downwards.
CAAAGTTATTTGCAGATCACAAGGAAAAAAAATCAAGGCAGTGTTTTGAGTGGAACACTTTTGTAGCAACTAATATCCAGTAACATATTGGCGAACACTAGGCCCGACTCCAATGTGGTATTAATTTCATTTCAAATAAGATTGGTGGGGGGTGGGGGGTGGAGGTGTAAGAGGTCTCTCATAAAGTTAGTGTGTAAATGACTTTTTGGGGCAAGTTTAGGGGTTCATTTATGTATTTTCCCTTGCAGTTATAGTGTAAATGTTGTCTTTCTCCTTTGTGATCATTGGAGCGCACATGCATTTCCTTTTTCTTTTGGCAAGAACTTCCATACATTCTTCTACGTTTCTTTTAGACATTTATAAGTGGCACTTATTATTTCTTCTTAATTTAGTTTCCCTTCAGAAAGAAAATTATGTCTAGTTGGAGAGTTACATGCTCCACCTGTTCTGCTAGTTTTGTTTATATGCAAAATATTTTACTAAACGCTTCTTAGTTCTTAGCGCGAATTCATGTCTCGGTGTCATCAAACTTAGGTGCTGTGTGTGCAGCCTTATGCAAGTATGCTGGATTTTGTGTATTTGGTAGTTCGAATGGGGAATAAATTGTAGTTATACATTGTAACTTTTAGAATTATCTCTGTTTGTATGCATATGCGATATCTTGAGTATTGAAGCAATGCGCATAATTTCTACATCCAGGAATCAGTCAACCGCTCATTGATGAGTTTGCTTACATACCCATGGATTAAGGAGAAGGTGAATAAAGGGGAGCTCTTACTTCACGGTGGCTACTATGACTTTATCGACTGCAGTTTCGAGAAGTGGACTCTCGAGAACAACGCTCGAGTGGGTGATGAAGTCTCCATCAGAAATCGGGAATTCTGGTCCTGAGTAATCTTCGCGTTATTTGTTTGTGTTGTATCATTTTACATGTAATACAAATCTCATTGTTATTCCTGTTGACAAACTAAATGTTGTTTATAAAGAGTGGACAATATTTGCCACTTGTATTGAAGAAAATGATAATTTTCTATATTCACTTTGTTCTGCTCCTATCATTTACCCAGAAAAACAGTTCTATATGCATGTTGACCATATATATTACTCCCTCGGTTCAAAACGAGTGGTTCAAAAGGAGTGTTCACTTAGCCTTTTTTTTTTCAAAAGAGGGTTCACTTAGCAAATCAAGAAAGAATTAATACTCTCTTCATCCCAAAAAGATTTGACATTTTTCATTTTTCGAGAGTCGAATGAATTGCTCTTTGACAGTAATTTTTTGAAATGTCTTGTTAATATTTTAAATTATTAATTATGGTGACTTATAGTGTTTTTTACGTAGTTTTTATATATGTAAATTTTATTTCAAAAAATTCAAAGATTTTATGTTATAACACACGGTCAAAATTAGGAAGTTTTGACTCTCGAAAAGCGAATAGTGTTAATCTTTTTGGGACAAGGAGTAATATTTTTTCAGATTTGCTCTTAATAGGTGCTTAGTGACCAACTCTCAATACTTATTTAGGGTAGTTTAGTCAAATTACCTATTTTTATCTGCAAGTTAGCTATCCTAAGATATATGCAAATGGTTAATCGGACACTCTTTTTTTCACCGGAGGGAAGAGGGTGTGAGATAACTCAGTTACCATATATATGATAATATGAACAATACACATCTCTTATTGGTAGGGATGGCAATTGGGGCAGGGCAGAGCGGGGCAGGGCAAGCTCTTAACGGGCAGGGCAGGGAGGGCAGGGCACAATTAATTTTGTTAAAAATTGAAATGGGGTAGGTCAGGTCGTGGGTTTTGAAATCACCAAAATATTTTCAACTTTTTGATTTACGAAGCTTAACAATGTGCAGAAATTAAAAAAATGTGTGTAAAACTGAAATGTAAGTGCAGAATTAAGAAAAATATAGTGCAGAAAATGAAAAATGTGTGCAAAAAATGAAATGTAAGTGCGGAATCAAGAAAATATAGTGCAGAAATTAAAAATGTGTGCAGAAACTGAAATTTAAGTGCAGAATCAAAAAAAAATATAGTGCAGAAATTGAAAAATAACATAAATAGGGCAGAGCGGGGCAGGGCTTAACGGGGCAAGGCAGAATAATTTTTTAAAAAATGCTAAACGAGGCAGGGCAGGACGGGTTAACATCTTAGCAGATCAAGACTTGCCCCGTCCTAACCTACCCTAAACTGTCCCATTGCCACCCCTACTCATTGGTGAAAACAAAGCACCAGTGTAAAAGAAGGGACTGAAATACATTTGTGTCTTTGTACATTAACCAATGAAATATAAGACAAAAATCTTCGGAACACTAACCTTATTAAAAATTGGCAATACTTTTGGAAAAAGTTGGTTAGGATTTAGGAAATCTTCAGCTACCCATCAAAACTAATAGAATATTTCCCGAATATTCCTTTATTAATTGTATATCTCTTATTTTAGATAAAAATGTATTCATATTGTAATTAGGTCTCATATTTTAGGTAAAATTATATTTTTATTGTAATTAAATTGTTAGTTACCTAGTTTAGATATTCTTGTACTATTATATATATTGGGAAAAGGTTAATTAAATATTCAACTTTTTAAAAGTGTCAAAAAATGTTCGAACTCTATCATTAAATTTTTAATTATCAAACTATTTAAAATGGTGCCAAATTAAAACTCCTTTAAGCTGAAAAAGGTTAATTAATTACCCAACTTTTTAAAAGTGCCAAAAAATGCTCGAACTCTATAATTAAATTTTTAATTATCAAACTATTTAAAATGGTGCCAAATTAAAACTTTTTTAAGCTGACAATTAACACCGTTAATTAACATAACTAACAAACATTTTAAGAGAAAATATTCTTTAAATTAATTCATAAATTGAAAATTAAATTGTTTCATCGCCAACACCAAGCTCCATTTTTCTTTCTACAAAACCCAAAATGGAGACAAACTAAAATCAACCCCAAACTCACGACAAACCATAAATAAAAAACAAACCCAACTAAGTAATCAGAAGCTTATTTTTGTTTTTTTGAACCAGAAGCTTATTTTTGCCTAAAATTATGACAGAATCAAACCCAAAACTGTACCTTTCTCTCTTCTCCTCTCGGTGTCCTTCGATTAAGACAAGTAACCCTGAGTTTAGTTTTTTCTATTTTTATATCAGCTTGAACCTCTGATTAGATTATTGAAATCACATTTTCATGTAAATACTCCAACTAAGTTTCTTTGGTGGCTCTGTAGTAACTAGTATTAATTGTGTTAATTGTCGGCTTAAAGAAGTTTTAATTTGACACCATTTTAAATAGTTTGATAATTAAAAATTTAATGATAGAGTTCGAGCATTTTTTGACACTTTTAAAAAGTTGGGTATTTAATTAATCTTTTTCAGCTTAAAGGAGTTTTAATTTGGCACCATTTTAAATAGTTTGATAATTAAAAATTTAATGATAGAGTTCGAGCATTTTTTGGCACTTTTAAAAAGTTTGGTATTTAATTAACCTTTTTCAGCTTAAAGGAGTTTTAATTTGGCACCATTTTAAATAGTTTGATAATTAAAAATTTAATGATAGAGTTCGAGCATTTTTTGGCACTTTTAAAAAGTTGGGTATTTAATTAACCTTTTTCCATATATATATATATATATATATATATATATATTGTATATTATTGATGAATAAAATCAAAGAACATATACATTTATGGTATCATAAGCCTAACCCTAAATATCCCACCCTAGCCACCGACCTCTTTTCTCGACCGCCACCCTTCCCACGTTGGAACCCTAGCCGCCGATTTCATCTTCCAGCCGCCCCTTTTCCCAAAAAAATCCTAGTTTTGCCGACCATTCTCCCTCCCTCTTCCTCCTAATTTCTTCTTCCATGACTGATAAAATCAAATTTCATCATGCACTTGCAGTCAACAACATTAAAAATGTTATCCTTGCGACTCTTGAGATGAAAAAGGGTCAATACTCCTCGTGGGTGGAGCTTTTTAAGATTCATTGTCGTGTTTACGAAGTTATCGACCACATCATTCCTCCAACACCGAAATCCACAGACCTATCCTCGGTTTTGACTTCTGATAATGCACTCTGGTCTTTTTTGGACGCAGTCGTCCTCCAGTAGATATACAACACGATCTCTAATGATCTGTTGCACACCATCATTGAGACTGATGTCACTTCCCGCTAAACGTGGGAACATTTGAAAAATATTTTTCATGACAACAAAACTCAACGAGCGTTATACTTTGAAAATCAGTTCAAGGATGTTCATCGGGACGATTTCCCAAACGTCTCTGCATACTGTCAAGAATTCAAGATGCTTGCCGACCAACTTTCCAACGTCGGCGCACCAGTCACTAATCAACGATTGATCATGCAACTTATTGCAGGCTTGAATGAATCCTATAACGGCGTTGCCACCATCCTTCAGCAATGCACGTCATTACCTCCATTTTATGAGGCCCGTTCGAAGCTTATTCTTGAGGAAACCCGGAAAATCAAACGCCAACGACATTTTTGTTTGGAACTTATAATTTCTCCCAGATAGTTGTATTGGGTTGTGCGGGTGAAATGTTTGTTGCCGATCATGTCATCCATGAATTTTAAGCAGGACAAACTTGATATTAGAGCACTAGATTCTAAACGAGCTCTAGAAAATCTAGGGAGTCGTGTAAAGTAGAGTTCCTCTTATTGGTATGTCACTGGCCACACTTATATTGGGTGGCTACAAGGACGCTTAGAAAGTTTACTTTTTCTCACTCTAGATTGTACATTTCTGCTTAAATTAAAAGGTATGATTCTTGACTGTCATTGATTGGTCACAGTACACAGATACTCAGTTTTGGGATCACCATTTAATTTATACATGTATTGCTTGAAAATTTTGCTAAGTCTATCCACTTCGGAATAACTTCATATATGTCGCGTCTGAAGTTAGGCTTGACAATGGCTGAAGTTCATGCACATGAATGAAGTTCAATCATTTTTGCATGAACTTCAGGCACATATGGCATGATTGAAATTCAACTATTTTGGCCTGAATTTCAGTCATATGTGGATGAAGTTCTGGCAAATGAACTCCAGTTGTGTTTGAGATAATATCTCAAATAGTCACTCAACTATAGGTGTTTAACTCAAAAAGTCACTCAACTTTGTTTTCTAACTAGAAAGTCACTCAACTATGAGTGTTTCACTCATAAAGTCACCCAACTTTATTTTCTAACCACAAAGTAGTTCAACTATTGATGTTTCACCTACAAAGTCACTCAACCTATTTAAGTGATTTTTATTTAAAGCAAAAAATATAAGAAATAAACAAGTACCCATTTGAACTATTTTAGTGACCCGACCCAAAGCATATACCTCAACATTTTGTCATATTGTGCACCCCGCACCCCATATTGTACTTTTTAAGATGAGTTTCGGTTTTAATTATGTTGTTGATTTAAAAATCCTATATTAAATTTAAACTCTTTATAGAATTGGTTATACTTTGGGTCACAAAATTGTCTAGCATCTGTTATCTTATAAATGTAGCATATGAAAATTTAATTATACAACAGTAAGTAAGATCATAGATTAAAAACTAATTGAAAGTTAAGTGTTACAAACTTCAAGTAACAACCTCAAATTAGCAAAATAATATATGTTCCATTTCTATGTCAATCTGATTAATTGATTTCAATATCTTTCTTTTGTGGGTCGGGTGACGGGTCTAGTGGGCGGATCAATAAAATGGTTAAAATGAGTACTTGTTTATTTCTTATAATTTGGCTTTAAATAGAAATCAACAAAGTGTAATTAAAGAAATTACTTAGATAGATTGAGTGACTTTATAGGTGAAACATCGAGTGTCTTCGTGGTTAGAAAACAAAGTTGAGTGATTTCTGAGTAAAATACTCATAGTTGAGTGACTTTCTGAGTAAAACATTCATAGTTGAGTTACTTTCTGGTTAGAAAATAAAGTTGATTAGCTTTCTGATTAGAAAACAAAGTTGAGTGATTTTTTGAGTGAAACACTCATGATCATTTGAGCTATTATCTCGTCATATTTGCGAAAAGTTCAATCATTTTTTGCTAAGTTTAGCCATTTGTGCGTGAGCTCCAGACATAAATGTTTGAACATCAAATACAGTATGTCAGAAGTTATTTCAAAAGTGGTAGACGTGCAAAACAAATTTAAAATGAGTACAAGTTAAATAGTGATGTTCAAATAAAATACTTCTAAAACTTTTACCGATTGATATCCGGACTTGGTAGCACAAAATGATGAGCGCAAGAATTATTGTTCAAGAGATGCACTAGCTACTAACAGGTGGCCCATGAGTTGTTGGTCACCCAAAAAGGACAAAATAGGTTGAGGTCGGGAATAAAATGGAAATCGGTTCAATCAAGAGTGAGGTTGTGGTGATTTGAGACCATCAGTTGGATACTCATGAGACTCGTGGGAAAAAAATGAGGTAATGATATCATTAGGGGGATAAATGGGCAAGTTGGACTGAATTTGGACGTGTTAAAATGGACTGAATTAATAAATCGGTCTGTTATTAACCCGCTCAAATGTTATTTGGACTGAAATTGAGTGGGTTGTAATGGGATAAAAGCGGATCAAAATCAAATCCACTCAATTCTTACTAAGTTTTAATTGTCTTATTTGTTCTTTTATAATTTTTAGTACCTAATAAATTAGTATTTTTCTTTATTATGATTATATATAACATATCTGAAAGACCATGTATATTGGAAGTGTATATGACCTATATTTACTTACCATATTATTAGAATTGTTGTACGTGTATAATTATGATAGTAGTCTTGTATTAGGAAAAAATAGATTTAATTTTCATAATTTCATATTGTATATCATGTATATAAACTCTTTCATTAATGAAAATACTCAGGAAATTATTCTCTTTCATGGTATCAACAGTCTAGGGCAAAAAATTCCTTCTCCAAAAACCTTTGCTTTCGCCGCCCTACTTCTTGGCCGTCGGTCGTACCTACACCTCTTAATTCTACGACCCTTCAATAGATCTATTCCACCATCTCTACGGACCTCTTATTGACAATTATCGAACCCGACGCTAAAAAAATTGAAGCTTAAAATATGTTGCGTGATATATTCCAAGACAACAAAAATTCTCGTGTCGTGACCCTTGAGCAAGAATTCTCCCACATAAATATAGAGAATTTTCCAAATGCCTCTGCCTATTGTGAAAGGCTCAAGGAGTTATTGGATCAACTCAAAAACGTTGGTGCGCTTATCACTAATAATCGTATTGTTCTTCAAATGGTTGTAGGCCTCTTCGAGGTGTATAATGGCGTTGGGAATCTCCTTCGTCAAAGCAATCCTCTCCAGTCGTTCTACCAAACACGTTCCATGCTCACCTTAGAAGAAACAGGTTGGCTAAAAGACGGCTACCGAAATCAATTTTTGCCATGGTGTCCACGTCCTGTGAAACTGATGACTCTCAATCATTTGTCGAATATGATCAAAACCGCAACAACGAGGGTGTCAAAAAAGGTAAAAACCGTGGAAATATCACGGTTGACATGGCGGTGGCAAGGGTGGTGATCGCGACGGCAGTGGCGGTTGTCAACCGACGGCAGTGGCGGTCAACAAGGGATTGGGACATTGAACCATTAGCAGGCTTAGGCCTCTAGACAGAATAGGCCCATTGGCTAACATAGGTAGTAGGCTGGCCTGCTTGGGCCTCAGTAGGCCTTCACTGTTGTGGGTCTAGCAGCAGTAGTCTCGACCCACACGAATATAGAGGCAGAAATGCATACACTTGAATTAAATCTCTCGAATGCAAATTGGTACATGGACACTGGTGCTACTTCTCACATGACGTCTGCAGCAGGTAATCTCTTGTCTTATTTTAATTTGAGAAAAAATCGTGACATCATTGTTGGCAAATGGTAATTTAATTTCAATTCGTGATTTTTGTCACACAAATTTATCTCCCCCGAATCCACCTTTAGCCTTCAAAATATCTTTCATGCTCCTCACATAATTAAAAATTTGGTGTCTGTTTGAAAATTTAAAATTGATAATTGGATTTTTATTGACTTTGACCCTTATAGATTTTCTATGAAGGATTTCACAACGGGGATACCTCTAATGAGATGTAATAGTCGGGGCGAGCTCTATCCAATCACCTCCACCAACAGCACTACCACTAATCATGCCACACCGTCAATATTTGCCTTTTTAACACCTTCCTTGTGGCATGCGCGTTTAGGTCATACATGAGCGTCTGTTATTTCAGCTCTTAAAAATAATAATTTTATTGAGTGTAATGGTATGTGTAGTACTAATATTTGTCCTTCTTGTCCACTTAGATCATGTTAGATTACCGTTTGTAGCCTCTAATTCTAGTATTTTAATGTCATTTGATATTATTCATAGTGAATTGTGGACATCTCCCATTTTGAGCTTTTTGGGCTATCCTTATTATGTGTTATTTTTGGATGATTATTCTAATTTTTTGTGGACCTTTACATTGTCTAAAAATTTTAAGTTTATTCCACATTCCTGTCGTTTAGAGCATTCGTCCGTACCCAATTTGAATGAAAAATTAAAAACATCCAATGTGATAATGGAAGAAAATTTGATAATGAAATGTTTAGGGAATTTTGTAATGCTAATGTCATATCTTTTAAGTTTTCTTTTCCTCATACGTCCTCACAAAATGGGAAAGCCGAAAGAAAAATTTGTATCATTAATAATATTATTAGGACATTACTAGCCCATGATTCATTACCACCTTCATTTTGACATTATGCATTACAAATGACTACTTACCTTCTTAACATACTCTCTAGCAAATGATTAGCATACCAATCTCCACTAAAAATTATTTATCATAAAGATCCTATGTATTCTCATCTTATGGTGTTTGAGTGTTTGGGATATCCTCTCTTTCTATCCACTATAACTAACAAACTTTAAGCCCGTTCTACTGTTTGTGTATTTTTTGGTTATCCGTCTAATCATCGTGGTTACAAATCTTTTGATTTATCCTCTAATAAAATGATAATTAGTCGCCATGTCATTTTTTTATGAAACTCAATTTATGTTTGCTAAATTGTATAATTTCATGTCTAATTCTTATAATATTTTGGATGACGGACTCTCACCATATATGGTCCACCATTAGGCTCGGTCCACGCACCATCCTCCGATCCAGCTGACACCGGCATGCCCACTGTTGACAGTCAATTTTGACCCGTTTTTGTATATTTTCGTGCAATTTTAAGTATTTTAGCACACCTCATTTTAATCGTTATTTTTGCATATTTTACATAATATTCTATGTTTATTTCTTCACAAAAATGGCATTGCATCTTTTATTTTTAAATTAAGCATTATGTCGTTGTTAATATTATGTTTTTATTATTATTGTTATACCGTCGTTTTTTTAATAATATTCGCATCTTTTTAAATAATTAATCGGCACCGCATTTTTACTTTTAATCAGGCATTAAACATGTCTTTAAAATTGCATTTTAGTATTATTGCGCCAGCATTTGCATTTTAATAATTTGACATCTTTTAAATAATTTTTTCTTTAAATAATTAACCAGTCTTGCATTTTTGTCAAACCAGTCCAGTCCAAGACGCAATTTGAATCAGTCCAAGCCAACACTATTTTTAATATCACCCAAAAACACTCTTTTATTTTCCCCCCTAAATTTTAAACTCCACTTTTCATTTTCCCCCCCAAAAACAATACCCCACTTTTCATTTTCCCCCCAATACCTAACCCTAATCCTACCCTATAAAACAAAACATTTTCCCCCCCATTTCATTAACCCCAGCCGTCCCTCACCCCAGCCCTCTCTCGTCACTCTCCCTCAACTCACACGCTGCCCGTCGCCGCCGCCACTCTTCGCCGGAGTTGAACTCCGGCGACCTTCCCACATCACCGTGAACCCCGACAAAAATCAGCCCAGCTAGCCGCAATAACCATTTCTCCTTACACCCGTCGACCACCATCCCGTCGACACCCCTGCCCTCTCCCATCGCCGCCGCCGCCTTTCGCCGGAGCTCCAAGCTCCGGCGAACACCCTCTCTCACACACACACATCACCCCATCACCGCGAACCTTCACCGTCGCCCCTCTCCACCATCAAGTCGCACCCACCGCCATCGCCACTAGCTCCGTGAGCCTCCTAAACAACAAGCGCCGATCACCTCCTCCATTCTTACAACCCACCGGCGAATCTCGCCATGACCATCATCGACATCAAAGCTCCATTTCGACGTTATTCTGACTTATTTTTGCACTATTTATTACTTTTGAATCATCTTTTCTTTGCGGCGTTGCTCGACATTTTGTCGTGGAAATGCCGCTCATCTCTTATGGTTGACAACGGCACGAGCTGAAATGACGACCTCTGTTCGGTTATATTCTTGGGTATATGTTGATGGTTTCATTAGGTGATTTTCGCATTTTGTTATCTTCTGGAGTTTTAAAACTCGGCGACCACGGTTTGGTTTTGTGTTATTGTCGGCTTTGGTTAGTAATCTTGATTTTTAGTTTTTGTTATATGTCGAGTTTTGAAAACTCAGCCATCGCCGTTGGATTCATAATTTGGGGTTGATTTCTTTGTTTGTTGTTGATCGATTCTTGGAGTTTTACTTTACGATTGTTGTTTGGCCGAGTTCTAAAAACTTGGCAACGTTCGTTTTCAGATATTATTCTTCTTTGCTTGTAGGGTCTCGCGAATCCTTTTGGGCTATGTTGCTTCTTGTTTCACTGTGTTGCTCTTTGTTTTGGTGTTCCATGCTCGATTTGGACGACATTGCCACTTTTGTCCATTTTATTAAAGCGATTTTGAATAGATTGCTTCACTTGGTAAGACCAGATTTGAACAAGATACTACGCTTGTATTGGCGATGAAAAAGTTATCCGTCGATTTTGAGGCCTCGCGATTCTGAAGACGGAAAATAAAATAAATGAAGCTTTAAGGCAATGATGATTTCTTCCACTTACAGGATAACCAACACGTGCTTGGCAAGGCGAATTTTCGCGCCACTTGTTTAGGCGCCCTACTTTATATTTTTACATATCCGAGCCCTCCGTGTTTAAAACTATTACTTGTTTTGGCGGATCAGAAGGTTTTATTTATTTTATTATTTTTTTAGCAATATTGGTAGATGAAGGAATCCCGTCGATTTCCAAGGCCTCCTGCAAAAGACGGATTTATTTATTTTTGCTTTACTTATTAAATTCCTGTCATTACTTTAAAATTATTTATTCTGATACTAACACTTTTACTAAGTGTTTATGCAGGTAGCCGGAGATCATCTTGTGCAGAAAGTCTAAAAAAGACTAAAAGATGTCCCGGAATGTTATTTTATATCGCATTTAATTTAGTTTTATTATTGTGTAGTGCACTTTATTTTAATTATAAATGCTTAGAATAGGTAGAATAAAAAGAGCAATAAATAATTAACCTAGGTTTGAACGAACAACCGCAAGTTAGCGGATCTTAAAGGATGCCTAACCCCTTCCCTTTAGGAAAATAAAGAACCCTGATCCAGAATCTCACTAATTTTCGCAGACCATTAAATGGAAGTCAATTGCAGTATTTTTATTGCAATAAACTAAGTGTCCTAATTCACTATAATAATTAGGTGGCGACTCCTTAAAAATACATTTAGGAATCAACCATATGTAGCAGTAATCCCGTTTTCGACTCCGGTTAAAATGGGGTGTTACAGCATGGCGACTCTGCTGGGGATATCAGGTTCTTGATCATAACATACTCAGGTTAATTAAATATTGCACTTTATTTTGCTTTTATATTTGTTGTAAATATTTTATATTGTTTGTTTTTATTTTGTAATTAACTACTTTAATTGCTACATTCTTTTATTGCTTTCCTTAAATTGTCATTCCGTTCATATTTCCTCCATTCTGGAAAATTAACACTATCACACACTACACGCGAGGTGCGCTTGGTGCATCAGCAAAATTCTTTCTTCAAAACCCAAATTTAGGAGAGTTGGTAATAGACGCGGAGAATCAGGTCAAAACGGTGGCAGCGTAGCCTTCTCACTCGAGTAGTCCGCTCGGAACCATTGTGTCTAGTAAGCCAAATCTTAGAAAACTTAAGATAGAGCTATACCACTTTTTATTAAGTCATGCATAAACCTTAGGTGGGTTAATCCTTGGTATTAACGCCACAATTAGAAATCCACCAAACTTGTCGACGGGTTTCACAACCCAACGACTCATTGGCATACTATGTGTAGCGTGATGATGATAGACGGATCCAAGCCTGGTCACGACACGTCAAAATTGAAAAAAGTGCACCGTCATTTGGTCGCCATTTCCAACAAAATATTGCAGTTTAACGGCTTGGACCTATTTATCATAATCCCGCATATTTGGCGTTTAGGCTCACCTCTGGCATAAGAGAGGTCCCAAGCATATTAGGGCACGCGCTTGATTTGCATGTTTTTTGTTTATTATTGTTTGTCACTAGCAACTCTGTACATATTGTTTAATTCAATAATCGCTCTTTTGTGATTCCGGACTCGAGCATTTGTATTTTTGCATTTTTTGCTTTCACATTGCAATCAGGACTCCTACTGCGTAAATCACTCTTGAATAGCGCGACTTGGACTTTGTGAAGCATCAACCACCAGTCCGGTCGAACCAATCAGGGGAGTCTCTGACTATATGTTCACACCTATTCATTTTGTTATTTTATCATTTTCCACTCTCACCTATTTCTCATATTTTTGCAGTAAAACAGTCCTCGCAAATAGTCGAGGGAGTTCGAAAAAGAAAACAAAAAAAAAGAAGTCATCACAAGGAGCGAGAATTATGTTGACTAATAGAAGTCAGTTTATACCAGATTCAACGAGACATCGCTCTCAATTCTTTTATACTTTGTATTTTTATTCATATTTGCAAATTAAATTAATATGTTTAACGTTAATTACATAGTTTTCGCATATCATGCATTTTACAGCATAATTATTCCGAACTACGCGTGTCTGATTCTCACCACACGGTGTGATACGTAGGCAACTCATTTTGGGTTCGACACCACAAAAATAAAAACCACAAAAATAATAATAATAAAGAGTGCATGTCTCACTCGTGCATCCAATCATCATGTTTTCGGGCATTTATTTTACTTTGCATTCGTCCACAATGGACAATCATTTCTTTTGCGCAACTTTATATTGCTATTCTTTCATTGATAATTTTTTTTTTTCAAGCATACATTTTATAACATATTTGAACGAACTACGCGCACCTGATTCCCTCGGCGGGATACGTAGGCAGCCCTATTCGGGTTCGGTACACTTTATTCAAAAAAAAAAAAAAATGTATATTTTCTTCAACAAATACAAAAAAAAAATGTTATTCAAAAAATACAAAAATATTTTGTAAGTATTATTGTTTGACTTTGTTAATACCAACACAGTTACAAATGTTTATAAACAAAAAAAAAACAAGTGATAATCAGTATGGGTTGACTTTGTGGTAAACCATAGATTCTTTTGGTACCTTTTATTCATACCTGCAGATGACATTGTCTTGCATGTTTCCAAGATAAGAATGAAACCGACCTCATCGTTTCATATGCACTGTGTGGTGAGTTATTTGAATAAGTTCAATTGCATTGCATTGTGATCTAGAACTTGGCCTGAATGTTTATTGAGGCGAAATCCTGAGTAACACTCGGTGTAGGAAATGATCGTAGGCTTTCTTTGACCCGTTTGAGCATTTTCAGCCTACCAAATAACATTATCCCTAGTACACCCCTTTGAGCCTAAAACCTATTTTTTGACAACCGCATATTACACCTATAACCTTTCTGAGTGCGTATGCACTATCCCTCTTTTGGCCCGACCTCCTCGAGTGCTTTAGAAATGTGCAAATGGCTGACAAAATCCTGCGTTGAAGTTTGCAAAGACAAAATTGTCAAAAAAAAAAAAAAAAAATGAAAGCAGAGACGACTTCACATAAAGAGGAAATCAAAAGCCCCGATAAAAAAAAAAAAAAAAGGATATATGACCCCGAAAAAAGGGGGCTCGAAATGAAGGATTCAAAAGAAGTCGATGCTGAAAAGCGAGACAAAAGAAAGAAAGTCGACGTTAAAGCGCACAAATATCAAGCATGGACGTAGTCGACTCTCGAGGAATGATTCGTCACTTTTATCCAAATGATATCCATCCCTTGCCCCAAACCTACATTCTGAGCCGTGACAAGCTCTACATGATCTTATCACGAGGGTTCTCACATTAGTGGATACTTACATGACGGCAGCCTATGGTATCACAATTGCGTCATTGAACATCTTTTTGAGTGGGAGCGCAATTCTTTCAACGTCCCAAAATTCAAAATACTGAAATATAGGTGTGAAATGGGACTTTCTTTCAGTGAGGGCATTTGAAACGTGAGATTACGTGTAGTTCGAACCCTTGGATGCAAGCGGTGTGTCGACACTCGGTATGTCCGAGTACTATCTGGTGTGTGAATTAAACGAGTCAATCTCGATTAGTGAAATCAATAAAAGAACATCCTTATGCACAATACTAATTGTTGGTATCAATCGAGTCGAGCGTAATGTAAATCTTCCATGTTTTGGAAAAACAACAGAATGCATATTACATAAAAATTATTTGGCATCACGAACTACGTCTTGACCTGATTCCCTCAGCGGGATACGTAGGCGGCCACATCGGCTTCGGTCCCACATCATTTTAAAATCATAAAAATTCTTATTTTTGCAGCATGAACTACGTCTTGACCTGACTCCCTCGGTGGGATACGTAGACAGCCACATCGGCTTCGGTCAAACCGTTAGAAATATTTCTTCCTTGTTTTTGCAGAGGACTCGATTTTGTCCATATTCTCGCATTCGCTTTACATAAAAAAAAAAAAAAAAACAAAACAAAAAAAAAAATTGCTTACCTGATCGCTTTGATAGCGTCAAGATGCAACCTTACCCAGTTCAACATCTTCATTACGGCGAGACATTTTAAGGAATTCACCGCAGGAAATGACAATGAGACGAAAAGCGAGCCAACTAGGTCTCCAGTGCAAACCAAGAATGCAAGCGTCAAGAGCCAAAGCTACATAGTCGACGCTAATCAACCACTCATTTCCTAAAACTCACTAAGTTTTCTTTGAGTGCAGGATCTTCATATCAGCAAAGGCAGAAACACAACAATAAACTCATGCGGGTCACAAATGCACAACGTCTATGCAATAACGCTATCTCAACCCAGACGGGTCCGCAAGCGGTACGCCCAAACCAATGCATTTCATTTTAAGCTATCTGCAACGGCTTATTCATGTTTCGTCCATGCAACGACGAGCATCTGCATTGCGTTTATGCAGCGTCATTTTATTTTAAGCCTATCTGGCGGCTCCATTCATGTTTCGTCTATGCAACGACGATCATCTGCGTGCGTCCAGCAGCGCCTTTTCATTTAAAAGCCGTCTGGCGGCCGTTCATGTTTCGTCTATGCAACGACGAGCATCTGCGTCGCGTCCATGCAACGACGCCTTTTCATTTAAAAGCCCATGCAATGGGCCGTTCATGTTTCGTCTATGCAACGACGAGCATCTGCGTCGCGTCCATGCAACGACGCCTTTTCATTTTAAAAGCCCGTCTGGCGGCCGTTCGTGTTTAAATGCAACGACGAGCATCTGCGTCGCGTCCATGCAGCGACACCGCTTTCATTTTAAAAGCCCGTGCAACGGCTTCGTTCATGTTTCGTCTATGCAACGAGCATCTGCGTCATCGGCGTCCATGCAACGCGCTTTTCATTTTAAAAGCCCGTGCGGCCGTTCATGTTTCGTCATGCACGACGGCGGCATCTGCGTCGCGTCATCTGCAGACGCCATTTCATTTAAGCTATCTGGCAACGGCATTCATGTTTCGTCCATGCAACGACGAGCATCTGCATCGCGTCCATGCAACGACGCCTTTTCATTTTAAGCCTATGCAACGGCTTCATTCATGTTTCGTCCATGCAACGACGAGCATCTGCATCGCGTCCATGCAACGACGTCATCAACATCCACAATAACCTTGTCTTTTTCAGCACCACATCACCTGCAACCCAGTGTCAATCATACTTCAACACTGGGACATTTTTTAAATCAGCGTCAGCTTTGCTTTTATTTTTGCGTCACAACGACCCAGTGTCATCATGATTTGACACTGAGACATTTTTGGATCTGCATCATCCCTATTTTTGAGTTTTTAGGTTATAAAACAGGACAAAATTGGCTACAAGTCAACATCTTTGTCCGAAGACTCTTCCATCATCTCCGTACAAAGAGGGACATGTTGTTGACAGTCAATTTTGACCCGTTTTTGTATATTTTCGTGCAATTTTAAGTATTTTAGCACACCTCATTTTAATCGTTATTTTTGCATATTTTACATAATATTCTATGTTTATTTCTTCACAAAAATGGCATTGCATCTTTTATTTTTAAATTAAGCATTATGTCGTTGTTAATATTATGTTTTTATTATTATTGTTATACCGTCGTTTTTTTAATAATATTCGCATCTTTTTAAATAATTAATCGGCACCGCATTTTTACTTTTAATCAGACATTAAACATGTCTTTAAAATTGCATTTTAGTATTATTGCGCCGGCATTTGCATTTTAATAATTTGACATCTTTTAAATAATTTATTCTTTAAATAATTAACCAGTCTTGCATTTTTGTCAAACCAGTCCAGTCCAAGACGCAATTTGAATCAGTCCAAGCCAACACTATTTTTAATATCACCCAAAAACACTCTTTTATTTTCCCCCCTAAATTTTAAACTCCACTTTTCATTTTCCCCCCCAAAAACAATACCCCACTTTTCATTTTCCCCCCAATACCTAACCCTAATCCTACCCTATAAAACAAAACATTTTCCCCCCCATTTCATTAACCCCAGCCGTCCCTCACCCCAGCCCTCTCTCGTCACTCTCCCTCAACTCACACGCTGCCCGTCGCCGCCGCCACTCTTCGCCGGAGTTGAACTCCGGCGACCTTCCCACATCACCGGCGAACCCCCCAACAAAAATCAGCCCAGCTAGCCGCAATAACCATTTCTCCTTACACCCGTCGACCACCATCCCGTCGACACCCCTGCCCTCTCCCATCGCCGCCGCCGCCTTTCGCCGGAGCTCCAAGCTCCGGCGAACACCCTCTCTCACACACACACATCACCCCATCACCGCGAACCTTCACCGTCACCCTCTCCACACCACTGTTTCCGTCACCACCCACTGCCGACCGCCACTAGCTCCGGCGAGCCTCCTAAACAACAACCGCCATCACCTCCTCCATTCTTACAACCCACCCGAATCTCGCCTATGACCATCATCGACATCAAAGCTCCATTTTCGACGTTGTTCTGACTTATTTTTGCACTATTTATTACTTTTGAATCATCTTTTCTTTGCGGCGTTGCTCGACATTTTGTCGTGGAAATAACGCCGCCGCTCATCTCTTATGGTTGACATGGCACGAGCTAAAATGACGACCTCTGTTCGGTTATATTCTTGGTTATATGTTGATGGTTTCATTGGTGATTTTCGCATTTTGTTATCTTCTGGAGTTTTAAAACTCCGCGACCACAGTTTGGTTTTGTGTTCATTGTCGGCTTTGGTTAGTAATCTTGATTTTTAGTTTTTGTTATATGTCGGAGTTTTGAAAACTCACGCCATCGCCGTTGGATTCATAATTTGGGGTTGATTTCTTGTTTGTTGTTGATCGATTCTTGGAGTTTTACTTTACGATTGTTGTTTGGCCGGAGTTCTAAAAACTTCGCAACGTTCGTTTTCAGCGATATTATTCTTCTTTGCTTGTAGGGTCTCGCGAATCCTTTTGGGCTATGTTGCTTACTGTTTCATTGTGTTGCTACTGTTTTGGTGTTCCATATCGATTTGGACGACATTGCCCTTTTGTCCATTTTATTAAACTGATTTTGAATAGATTGCTTCACTTGGTAAGACCCACTGATTTGAACAAGATACTACGCTTGTATTGGCCGATGAAAAAGTTATCCGTCGATTTTTGAGGCCTCCATTCTGAAAGCGGAAAATAAAATAAATGAAGCTTTACGCAATGATGATTTCTTCCACTTACAGGATAACCAACATGTGCTTGCAAGGCGAATTTTCGCCGCTTGTTTAAGTACCCTACTTTATATTTTTACATATCTGAGCCCTCCGTGTTTAAAACTATTACTGTTTTGGCGCGGATCCGAAGGTTTTATTTATTTTATTATTTTTTTTAGCAATATTGGCCGATGAAGGAATCCCCGTCTGATTTCCAAGGCCTCCTCTGTGCAAAAGACGGATTTATTTATTTTTTTGCTTTACTTATTAAATTCCTGTCATTACTTTAAAATTATTTATTCTGATACTAACACTTTTACTAAGTGTTTATGCAGGTAGCCGGAGATCATCTTGTGCAGAAAGTCTAAAAAAGACTAAAAGATGTCCCGGAATGTTATTTTATATCGCATTTAATTTAGTTTTATTATTGTGTAGTGCACTTTATTTTAATTATAAATGCTTAGAATAGGTAGAATAAAAAGAGCAATAAATAATTAACCTAGGTTTGAACGAACAACCGCAAGTTAGCGGATCTTAAAGGTTGTCTAACCCCTTCCCTTTAGGAAAATAAAGAACCACGATCCGAATCTCACTAATTTTTCGCACCATTAAATGGAAGTCAATTGCAGTATTTTTATTGCAATAAACTAAGTGTCCTAATTCACTATAATAATTAGGTGGCGACTCCTTAAAAATACATTTAGGAATCAACCATATGTAGCAGTAATCCCGTTTTCGACTCCGGTTAAAATGGGGTGTTACACCCATTACCGCCGGCCGGACCACGCTCTTCCATATTCCGCCCAGACACCGTCGCTGTGACCCACTTCTGGCCGTGTTCTCGATGCGCGTGACTCACTCACCTCGCCTAATTTCGTCTCCTACAATATCTTGGCCAGCATGCCCACGCCCAGTTTCTACATCACCTTCTTCTCGGCCAACAGGCTCACTACATGCTGGTCCGCTGCCTCGGTCCACCTTCGTCAGTCTAGTCCAATCCTATGATGTCCCCACACCTTTCATTCTGAGTTAAGGGCCCATTACTCATAGCCAATGAGGTATCTTTAAGCCGAAACAACATTTTAATTTAAGTTCTACTGTCATTAAATCACCCCTTCCACATAACCTCGTATCTGCCCTTCATGACCCAAATTGGAAAATGGCCATGGACGATGGATATAATGCTCTTATTGAAAATAAGATGTGGGAGTTGGTGCCCCGTCTGCCTGGTGTTAATGTGATTCATTATATGTGGATTTTTACTTATAAGGAAAATTTTGATGGTTGTTTTGAGAGGCACAAGGTTCGTCATGTAGGTGATGGCAAATCTCAACAGGTTGGCATGGATTGTGGAGAGACATTTAGTCTGGTGGTCAAACCGGCTACCATTCACACTATTCTTAGTCTGGTTCTCTCGAAAGCATGACTCAATCATCAGTTGGATGTGAAAAATGATTTCTTACACGGTGATCTAAAGAAAATAATATACATGCATCAACCCTTGGGTTTTAGGGACCCCGATCACCCTAACCATGTATGTTTGCTGAAGAAGTCCTTTTATGGGATAAAACAGGCCCATCAGCCCTAATACAAAAGGTTTACAGATTATGTGTCTACTTTTGAGTTTTCTCACAGCATGTTTGATCAATTCTCTGTTCATCTATCATCGTGGTAATTCTCTGACATACATTCTGTTATATGTGGATGATATTATATTGATTGCCGCATCTGATAAACTGCGTCAGTCTATCATGTCTCTTTTCAACTCCAAATTTGCTATGAAAAACTTGGAGCCTTTGAGTTATTTTTTGGGTATAGCTGTAACTTGTCATGTATGTGGTATATTTCTATCCAGAGAAAGTATGTAACTGAGATTATTGACCGGGCTGACATGTCATCTTGTAAGTCATCTCTTACTCCGGTTGACACTAAACCGAAGTTGAGTGCTAATTCTATCATACTTTACGAGGATCTCTCCCACTATCACAGTCTTGTAGGGGCTCTTCTGTATCTTACATTCATGAGGTCTGATATTATTTATGCAGTGCAGCATATGTGTTTATTTATGCATGATCCGAGGGACGAACATACGCACGCTCTCAAACGCATTGTATGTTACATTCAGGGCACTCTTGATTATGGCTTGCACTTATATTCATCCTCCGTATCTACTCTCATGTCTTATACAAATGTTTATTTGGGTGGATGTCCAGATACCAGACGTTCGACGTCTGGTTATTGTATGTTTCTTGGTGATAACTTGTTCTCTTGGTCGGCTAAACGCCAGGCTACTTTATCGCGATCCAGCGTGGAAGCCGAGTATCAAGGGGTAGACAATGTGGTATTTGAGTCCTTTTGGCTGCGTAATCTCCTATTAGAGCTTCACTTTCCTATTCAGAAAGTTATCTTGGTCTACTGTGATAATGTTAGTGCGGTCTATCTCTCTGGGAATCCGGTCCAATATCAGCGCACTAAACATATCGAGATGGATATTCACTTTATTCGCGAAAAGGTAGCTCGTGGACAAGTATGTGTCTTGCATGTCCCTTCACGGTACCAAATTGCTGACATCTTTACTAAGGGTCTTCCCTTGGTTTTGTTTGAATATTTTAGGGACAGTCTCAGCATACGACAACCGCCCGCTATAACTGCGGGGATGTGAGATACCGTGTATATTGGTCGTGCATATGACCTATATGTACTTACCATATTATTAGAATTCTTGTACATGTATAATTATGGTAGTAGTCTTGTATTCGGAAAATGTAGTAGTCTTGTATTAGGAAAAGGTAGATTTAATTTCCATAATTACATATTGTATATCATGTAAAAAGAATCTTTTTGAACATATTTTGACAAGATTTCTCATGGATTAATTTGGGCTAGATATCAGCCCAAGTTTTGATGGGCTGAAATGGATTGGACTGAAATGAGTTGGGCTAAAATGGGTTGAACTAACAAATGGGCGGGTTATGATTTCATGGGCTAAGTTTGTCACCTCTAAATATCACACAGTACTGTCGGGAGAATGGCATCGGGTCTCGCAAGAAATTGTACTAAAAGATTTGAATGAAATCATTTAAAATCATTTAAAATTGGTAGAATATTGGATATCAAATATAAAATCATTTAAAATTGATTTACACCAGTTTGGATTAATCTTAATGCTTTAAATTGCTAAAAAAAGATGTTAACAGGGATAAAAATTGAATAGGTTTCCTTTCGGAACACCTAACGTATATTTTACTTACCAACAAGGCTAATAGACTTTTAGATTGAGAACAAGTCAGATCAATGGTGATAAAATTAGCTTATGAAAATATTACCCGCTCAATTTAATTAAATTTAAATAGGTTATTGGCCTGCAAATTGCACGATTTATCCTTCAAATGGGTTAGTCTTTATTTTGTGCCCTTTAAATGGGTAGATTTTTTATTGTTTTCCTTTTAACAATCGAACTTATGCCTAGCGGGGCATAAGTTCTTTAGGAAAAAGCCACATGGGGCATAACTTGTGGATATTATAATGTGAAAATATAAACTTATGCCTCATGAAAAAGTTACTTCCTCTGTTTCGATTTGTTTGACTTACTTTCCTTTTTAGTCCGTTTGAAATAGAATGCATCTTCTCTTTTTTGCAACTCTTTAATTATAACTTTCCACATGACATGCTTAAAATCACAAGATTAGAGGATATTTTGGTACATTTTATATATCTTTAATTTAAGTAAAAGATTCAAAAGCCTTTTTTACTTTCTTAAATTATGTGTCAAATCAAAATCAGACAAACAAATTGAAATGGAGGAGGGGAGATGGGGAGGGGATATTTTTTACGAGGGACTAAAATTAAAGACAGACAAAATAGAGGCATAAGTGTTAGTGACCTCTCATTTATTAGCTAAGCCCATTTCAATTCTTCTAAAATTGAGCTGATATATAGCCTAAGTTGACATATAAAAAATATTGTCAAAACATTTTTTTTAAAATAATTTATTTTATTTGATACGTTATATATAGTCATAACAAAGAAAAAAAAATATTAGGTACGTTATAAATTAAGAGAACAAATAAAAAAATAAAACTTAATGAATTGGGTTATGACCTATTTTTTAATCCAATTAATAATGCCCGAATAATTTTTGAACGGAACTCAATCAGTTTTGATTCGTCCAAATTCAATTCAACTCATTCATTTGACACCCCTAAGTCAGACAATTTATTAGGTACGTCATTTTTGTCGCGGAAGCAACATCATGGGTTCACGTCGATCTCTTTCAGATATGTTGATCATTATACCTTTTTTTGTAAAATAGTGTATAATGATTATATAATATGTGTATCATTAGTGTGTATATATTATATAGTGATTATACATTTATTATACATAAATTATATAATGTTTATATATATTGTATAAAAAGTGTATGTGAAATGTATAATAAATATATATATATATGTGTAATGTACAATATATATTTTAGCTATAAAATGTCTTTAGATATATTTATGGTCATTTGTTATTAATATTTTTGACCAGATGGTTAGGTATGTCCTTTGACCTAGTTGTATAACTTGGGCCTCTGACTATTAAATCATGAATACAGCATACAGGTTACCAAATTTCATTCCATCCCAATTTGTTGGATAATAAATAAATAGATTTGGAAAGTTATATATTTGGTTGCTCGAAAAATATTTATATTCGTTAGCTAATATATATCTATATATATTATATATTTTGTCGGCTATTTTTTGGATCAGCAGCTATATATTTAATTAGATCAGGATACTATTTACATTTCATATATTTGAATAATTATCTTTAATTAGTACAACTTTTTTGTATATATGTCAGACTTGAGCTATTATGTTCATTTGACCTTAAGTTATAATTTACAAATAACTTCTCTCTTGATCAGGTAAGGCCAGGAGTAGGAATAGGGTTATGAAATCATGGGACATAATATAGGTAAATACTTATATTATGAAACTGATAAAAAATGAAATTATTTGTAAGTTGTAATTGAAGATCAATGAATATATATAGTAGATGTAAATAGTTGTTGGCACTCAGAGGCGGACACACCTTTTCCATTATTGGTGCAAGTGCATTCACTTTCATTTTTTTTTATCATCTTGTATCGTTTTACAATGTGACCCACTTATCCCTCATCGGAACAAGATTTTTTTATTGAATATTTTCATTCACCGAAGCAACTTGAACAACATCAAAATAAAAAAAAAGAAATTCATTAACTTCGAAAAGAAGGTAAATTAAATGAGTACTAACTCTCTTCTGAGTGCACAAAACAACACAAGGCAAAAACATGGACCCTTCGAATTTGAGGGTTCCACCATATATAGTGATAAAAAATTAAATCAATGGCCAAAAAAGGTTGACTTTTTTTAAAAACTCCACCAAGGTTTGGTCACGGGCTACTTGGAATTTTGCTAATAGAAAAATGACCAAAAATTTGGCCATTATATTTAACAGCTCCACCTTTCATGTTCAGTCAACCCATATTTTGTCTCTCCTTAAAAAACATACAAACAAGTCACTATCCAATACAGGGCCTCTAAGAATTATCATCACGGGGACTCTCAAAATAAAAGTCAACTACATATAGGAACAAAATATTACCTAAGAAGCAAACCACCACTTTGGATCCATATGGGGTTGACTCATACACATCAAATTTTGAATAAAAAATATTGATTTGATTGGTTTTAACAAAAGCTCATACTTACTAGAATTTAAACTCATTGGTTCGACTTTTAAGGTTCTTTGAACTAATATACAACTAAGAGAGTTACAAGACTAAGTGTCTGTTTGGTTCGGCTTTTCCAAATGTCAAAAGTGCTTTTGAAAAACCAAAAACACTTTTGGCCTTTAAATGAAGTGTTTGATTGACAAATGGATAAGTGTTTTTGGGTTTCAAAAGTACTTTTGGAAGAAATTCAAAATTTGGGTTTATTGAGTAGAACTTATTTTAGCTTTCTACTTTTTTGTTTTTTTATACAAAAACACTTTTTTTATTTACAACCAAACACCTAACAATTTTTTCATAAAAATTTTACTCCTATAAACTCTTTTAATAAGTTGTACCTAACGGGCCTAACTCAACTTTCAAAGCTACAAGTCGTGGACCTGGACTAAAAAATAGTTTGACTGGTATTAACTATTAAAACTCTACCAAAGAAGGAATCTAATTCACTAACTCCTAGACTTATAATACATGATATCATCTTTTATACACAATCCAAGGCAAAAATCAATAATGATCTCTCTTAAGCAACCTCAAGAAACTATATATTCATATATTGTTGAATAGAAACAAGGATTATTAGTCGTTCATAATTTTGTCAGTAACCAATTATTTTTTAATGTGTCCATTTAAGGATGTAAAACAGCACAGTATTATAAAGGAATCCATTAAACGGATCTCCTATGTTAGAATTTTATTGGGTTTATACATATATACAGAAATACTGAATTTGAATTATTTCATTTTGTTATTATCGTATTATTATTTGTTTAAAATCGACCTAACCAGGATAAACCTATAAAAGAAATACCTTAATAGATTTAGATTTCTTTAGTTTTTTATGCTAAGACCATGCATAACAATTACAAAGTTAAGCTTGATTAATGATTCATTAAGAGTGTTAGAATTCATATTATTTATGAATTCTTGTAAGATAATAACAAGAGTAACGAAAAGAGAATAAGACTATTATTGATAGTGAATTGATAAGTAAAAGAAAAGCAACTACATCCCTTTATATAAGGGGAAATAACAAACCAAAAGGAAGGCTTGTCCGATGTGGGACAAGTATTGTTAACATCCCCTCTCAAGCTCGCGATGGTGTAGAGAGAAACATCGAGAGTTTGCCAAGAAATAACCGGTGACGCTGTAAGGTATGTGCCTTTGTAAAGAAATCTGCAAGTTGCATCGAAGATGAGACAAATTGCAAGGATAGAGTGCCTTGTTGAAGATGATATCGAATAATATGACAATCAATCTCAATATGCTTGATACATTCATGAAAGACTGTGTTGTGTGCAATCTGAATAGAACTCTTATTATCGCAGTACATCGGTATCGGTGAAGAAATAAAGACACCCATATCAGCCAATAACCAACGTAACCATACAATATCACACGTAGTAGAAGTCATAGCACGATACTCTGCCTCAGTTGAAGATCGAGAAACAACATTTTGTTTCTTACTTTTCCATGAAATGAGTGAATCTCCTAAGAATACACAATAATCAGTAGTGAATTTCCGATCAATCGGGTTACTAGCCCAATCTGCATCAGAAAATGCACGAAGCTCCAAGGATGAGGTCAATGGAAACAAGAGACTCTGATAAATCGTTCCTCGAAGATAGCGAAGAATACGCAGCATGCTGCGATGATGTACGGATGTAGGAGCAAACGAATCGGTAACAATGTGATAACATATGCAATATCCGGGCGAGTAATGGTGAGGTACACCAGACTCCCCACAACTGAACAATATAAAGTAGTATCAGAAAGAGGATCCCCGTCAGTAGGTGTATATCGAGCATTAACCTCAAGAGAGTCAACTATACGAGTATCTCGTGAGGCGGGCGCTCGAGAATATCTGCGAGTACTTAGGCGAAAGAAGATATCCCTTCTCGAATAAGCTACCTCAATGCCTAAAAATAACGTAGATGACCTAAATCTATCATCTCAGCGGCGAGACAAAGTAGATTTTAGGTTTGCAATACCATCAATATTATCACTGTAATGATCATGTCATCAACGTCTGACAAAAGCAAAATACAACTGCGAGGATGACTTAACAAATAAAAATTTGAATCATGAAAGCTGCAAATAAACCCAAGAGATGATACTATAGTGGAGAACTTGTCGAACCAAGCTCTTGGAGCTTGTTTGAGACCATACAAAGCTTTCTTAAGCCTACACACCTGTCCTGGACTATGTGAAACACTGGATGGAGGGACCATGTAGACTTCTTCTTGAAGATCCTCATTCAAAAAGGCATTTTTAACATCCATTTGTGAAATATGCCAATGACGAACAGAGGCTACTACAATAAGAACCCGAACAGATGTCATCTTTGCAACAGGTGCAAAAGTCTCTTCATAATCTATACCATATTCTTGAGCAAAACCCTTTGCAACCAACTGAGCTTTATATCGTTCAATAGAACCATAAGATTTGGTCTTAATCTTGTACACCCATCGAGAACCAATAATTTTCTTATCTATCGGTAGAGAAATCAAATCCCAAGTATCAGTTTTGTTCAAAGCAGCCAGTTTCTCATTCATAGCCTCTTGCCAAAGAGGATCATGAGCTGCCTCATAGTAGGAGGTAGGCTCACAGAGATAATTAATAGAAACTAGAAAGGAAGCGAATGATGGAGCATAGCAAGAATAATCAAAATCGGATACCTGAGTAGATCGCAGAGTGCGTTTAGGATAGCGAGGTGGATCTGGATCTGCAACCACAAGAGGTTATGAAATAGGCGTAGAAGGGGGTGGGTATCAATGTCATGAGACCTGCCAGAAGACTGAGAAGGAACAAATGATATAGATGTAGAATCAGATGGACAATCAACATCAAATGGATCAATATCAATAAGGTCAGATTTTGTCATGTCATGTGAGGTAGGTGAGATGGAAAAGAAAGGAACATGCTCAATAAAGGAAACATTACGAGACACATATAATTTTCCAGAGACTGGATCATGACAATGATAACCTTTTTGCCCAACCCCATATCCAAGAAAAACGCATATGGCGGCACGAGAAGATAACTTAGTATGCTCTGCATGTGGACGTAGAACAAAACATGTAGAACCAAAAACTTTCAAATGGGAATATAATGGGGTGTGACCAAATAGTCTAGCATACGGAGAAATTACAGAATTATGAGAGGTAGGGATCCTATTAATAAGATAAACAGATGTAAGGACAGCTTCTCCCCAAAATTCAGTTGGTACTCTAGCGAAAAAAAGTATAGATTTAGCGGTCTCAACAATATGTCTATGTTTTCTCTCGGCTACCCCATTTTGTTGTGGTGTATCAGTACAAGAAGACTGATGTATTGTACCATCAGCTTTGAAAATACCAGAAAGATCCCCACTAGTGTATTCACCTCCTAAATCAGCCCGAAAATATTTAATAATGGCATAATGTTGAGTTTTTACATAGGTTTGAAACTCAACATAAGTATGAACAAAATCAGAACATTTTTTCAATAAATAAACCCAACAATAACGAGTATAATCATCAATAAATGAAACATACTATCTGGAGCCTCCCTTAGTAGGGATAGGTGTTGACCCCCAAACATCTGAATGAACTAGATCAAATGATGCAGAAGAAGTAGAAGTACTAAGATTAAAAGACAAAGCAGAAATTTTTCCAAGTTTACATCCACTACAGTCAGAAATATCATTGGATTGTAAATCACCAAGAACACCAGTACTACACATAAAACGCAGACGAGAGCTTGATACATGACCAAGTCTAGAGTGCCACAAATAAAATTTTGAAGAGGAAGATGTTAAATGAAAAGAAGATAAATTAACAGGCATAGCTGTTGCATAAGTAGGAAGATGCAGCTCATCCAAAACATAGAGACCTCTCCCCTTTCTACGCCCGGTCCCAATCACTCTCTTGGATTTTAGATCCTGCACATAACAAGAATTAGGTAAAAGTCCAATAAAGCATCCAGAGTCACATATTTGACCAGCAGAAGCAAGATTCATATGTAATTTTGGAATGCAATAAACATCAGGTAATGATATAGTAGATGTATGAATGATGCCAATGCCTGTCAATGGCATAGGTGTGCCATCAGCAGTCACAACAGAAGTGGAAGGGGGGTCAGAAGACATAGATACAAAGACAGATGAATCAGGAGACATATGATTTCTAGCTCTAGAGTCTAAGATCCAAGAAGACGAAGTGATACCTGAACCAATAGATAGTGATGAGGCGGAAGGAGTAGAAAGAGCATAAGACTGAGAATTCTTTTGAAACTGTTGGAAGGCGAGAAACTGCTGAAATTGGTCAGCTACAGAATCAGTATTGTGTCTCATAGAGGCTCCTGAAGCTGGGTGATCAAGAGATGGCACAAAGGCAGCCTGAGTCGGTGGATACGAGTTCTGGAATTGACCCCCAGAATATGACTTACGCTGAGAAAGGCTTCGCTTGTCGAATATGAAGGTTTAGAACCTAACGTCTTTCGCAACTCAGGATATTGATTCTTCCAGTGTCCTGGTTTCTTGCAATAATTACAATTACCCATGACAAATGTTCTATTCTGGTGTGTAGGGGCTGCAAGGACCGGTGCAGATGAAGGAGTTGACAATACGGAAGTAGAAGCCTTATGTACCCCTTTTAGAGTCTTTAAACATGTTTCTTCAGCCATAAGTTCATTTACCACATCTTCAACAGATGGTAAGAGTTTGCAGTGCAACAAGCCTGAACGACAATTCTCATATTCTGACCGAAGACCCATCAATAGTTGAACAAAACGGTCTTCATCTCTACATTTAATATAAGCATCGCATGATTGCAATTCAGTAGATTTCGTCATAGCTAACTGATCTCACAAAGTGGTCATTGCACAGAAATAATCTTGAATGCCCAAATCATTTTGTACTAGTGCACGAATTTCAGATATTAACTAATATTTAACAGCAAAATTATTCTGCACAAACAATCTTGACAAATAGTCCCAAATCTCTTTAGCCGTTTTGAATTTAGCCAATTGAACACCAATTTTTTGTTCAACAGAGTTATTAATCAAAGTAATAATCTTTGAATTATTGGTCTCCCAAGTCTTAAATACTTCATCAAAATTTTCATCTCAAACTTTAGGACATTTGACTTTTCCAAACATATAATCCCAAAACCCCTTTCCCTTCAAAAAATTTACTATGACATAGCTCCAATAGGAATAATTTTTTCCATTTAACCGAACACCAATAGATTGCAAAGAATCATCACCTCCAACCATTATGAATTTAAAACAAAAAAAAATCCCAAATCCGACCTCTGTAAGAAGATTTTCAGGAAAGATTGGAGGGTCATAACTGAACCACTTAAATACCAACCTCCTTAGACAGAACCTACTTACTTCGTGATGGAAATGACAAGCAACAATCCCAAAATAAGCAACAATCCCAAATAACAAGCAACAAAATAATAAGGGACATATCTCACTAATCAGATGCGGAAGCGAAGAAGACGAAACCCAGATCAGAATGAGCACGAGCCGTCAAAACAAGCCAAAACGAGCACGAGCTTCCAAAACAAGCCAAAACGAGAAAAAAATTAACTGATACCAGGGGCGTGCTGCATCCGAACCCCCAATTAACTCTCCGTGAAGTTGGATCCGCGATCGAGCTAAAAATATTAACTTGCGCTCTTGATACCATGTTAGAATTTTTATTATTTATGAATTCTTGTAAGGCAGTAACAAGAGTAAAGAAAAGAGAATAAGACTATTACTGATAGTGAATTGGTAAGTAAAAGAAAAGCAACTACATCCCTTTATATAAGGAAAAATAATAAACCAAAAGGAAGGCTTGTCCGATGTGGAACAAGTATCGTTAACAAAGAGTACGTTATTGACTATCACTCGAGAGTCCAGATTGCGCTATATATATATATATATGCATCTTTGTGATTGAGAACTAATCAAGCCACAACTCTTGACCTCGTATATTTTATTTTATTTTTTGTTGTAAATTTGGTTAGGGGGGGGGGGGGATCACGAATCTCAAGAATTTTATCTACACTTGTTTTCCACTACCCTATGTACAAAGGATTAGGTTTTAAGTGCTAAAAAATCTAAATTTACTTATTTAGTATTATTCTTTCAGAATTGTATCAAGGAACAAATATTAAGGATCCTGATGGATGGTATTAGATCTCTTTCACTCTTAATCAGAGACGAGTTTAAGCCTTGATATGAAAAAAAATGTTGATTGAGTATAATTTTTTATATAGAGATCTTACACGACACAAATTAAATCGATTAATTGAGAACTCAAGACAAGTATCGAACATCGGATGAAAAAGAAAGGAAAAGAACAAATATATAGCCAAGTGTTCATCTATAGTTGGTTGATTCTCAACAAATTTGGTAGCAAATATATGTGTAAACATATATAGTAGTATAATAAAATATCTATCCATAATTAGAATATTGTGTAAATATAATTATGATAAGATTAGAATTCCTCTTGTATATGAGACTAGAATTCCTCTTATATATGAGATAAATATTATACATTATATATATTGATATTAATGAAAAATCATATTACGGAATGAAATTGTGCATGTACGCGTATGCAAAAAATGTCCATTATTATGTGATAACATTTTGTTCATTAAAATACGATTAAGCATGTTTTATGCTGTTTCTAAAAGATACCAATGCATAAATAGGAAAATACAGGACTAGCTATATATCTACATTTTTTTCTTCTATATATATTGGCTGTTTTTATATGGATCTTGAGGAATTGTTCTATGCATGTCAAGCTGTTCTCCATCTCATGTGCACATTTGTAAAAATCTTAAATGAAAGTATTAGCGAATATTCTTCAAATATTCACAGTATATATTGTAGTTATTAGTATCACGTATTTAAGGTAACTTATAATTCTTATTGTATTAGGAAACACCTTTGTACAACTATATATATTGTGATTAATGAAAAAAATTCCCAAGGGAATTATTCCAACATCTTACATGGTATCAGTAGCCTACAATCCCTAAAACCCTAAAGTATTTTCTTCTTCCTATTCGAAAAACAGACCGCCGCACCCCCCTTCATTCTCGACCGCGGTTCTCTATTGATTTTTCAATCCTGTGGCTACCATGCCTCCTCCTACCTCTCCTAAATCTCATGGTTATACCTCTGGCTTAGTTGACACTCCACTTCCTTCCTCAAAGCCTTCTTTTCATCCGACTTTTGCTGTCACAAATATCAAGAATTCTGTCCCTATTATTCTTTATCAAGAATACTGTCAATATTCTATGTGGGTGGAACTGTTTTATATTCATGCATGTGCGTACAACGTGCTCGACCATATTGATGAGTCAATCCCTCGCCCATCTGACATTGACGATTCAACATGGCGTCGTCTTGACGTTATTGTCAAACAATGGATCTATGGTACCATCTCAAAGGATTTGTTGTGTACTAACCTGAAAACAGGTGCTTCGGCACGCAAACTTTGGGTACGCCTGGAGGAAATATTTCAGGATAATAAAAATACTAGGGTTGTGTATTTAGAAGAGCAGTTCAACAACACACGCCTTGAGAATTTCAACTACATGACAGAATACTGCAAACAACTGAAACTTATCGCTGACCAACTTTCTCATGTTGGGACTTCTATGTCTGAAACTAAGATGGTACTACAACTTGTTGCAGGATTACCGAAGGGGGAATATGACACTCTTGCAGCAATGATCCAAGAGGCTGATCCACTTCCAACTTTCAACAAGGCACGTTCACAATTATTGTTGGAAGAAACACGACGTGCTAAACAGGACGAGCACAATCAAAAAAGCATTAGCCGTTGAAAACTTGCAGTCGACGACCACTGCTCCACCACCGCTGGACCACTAGCAGCCGAACCGCGGTGGAGGCAGAGGCATCAAAGGTCGCGGACAAGGAAACAAGGGAAAGGGCCGCGGAAAAGGCAAATAGCGGCGGCGATCCGTACCCTTTGCCTCGGCGATGGCGAATATCAGCGGCAGCGGTTGCCTTTGCCTCGGCGATGGTCGAATAATCAGCAGCAGCAGTGGCGACCCAGTGTCCTCGGTCCAGCACCAGCAAACCTATTTCCTCAACAGGCCCATATGATGTCGGCCCAACAGTTTCCTCCAGCCCAGCAGATGCAACCCAATGATTTGGGCCAAGCTTTCAATACTCTTACTCTGCAACAACCCGAAAATAATTGGTATATGGATTCCGGAGCCACATCACACCTGACCAACTCTTCAGGTAATTTTTCTCAACTGCTTAGGTTAAAGTATCCTCAATATATTACTGTTGGCAATGATCATCGCATTCCAATTGCAGGTTATGGTAACACATACATCAAAAATCCTCATCCACCCTTCTCACTTAACCATGTCCTCTACGCACCCCAAATCATTAAAAAGTTGATATCTATTAGAAAATTCATTCGTAATAATTGGGTGTCTATAGATTTTGACCCTTTTGATTTCTCTGTGAAGAATCTCAATACGGGGAGAATTCTTACGTGTTGCAATAGTATGGGAGACCTCTACCATTTCACCAACTCTTTCGCTGTCAGAACTCAACAACCAGTCTCCCTTGCTGCATTGTCTCCATCCACCTGGCACAACATGCTCGGACATCCAGGAGATCATATTTTTTCCTTTCTTAGACATAATCAGCGTATTCAATGTAATAATAGGAAACTTGCCCAAAACTGTTTTTCTTGCCCGCTTGGCAAACATACTCGTCTTCCTTTTATGTCTTCAATGAGAATTACAGTTTTACCATTTGATAATGTTTATGCTGAATTGTGGACCTCTCTTGTTGTTAACTCTCTAGGTCACAAATTCTATCTTGTTTTATTAGATGACTTTTCACATTTTTTATGGATTTATCCACTCAAATTCAAATCTGAAGTTTTTGCTAAATTTCTTGAGTTTCATAGATTATTAAAACTCATTTTGAAAAATCCATAAAATCCTTTCAATGTGATAACAGACGTGAATTTAATAATTCGGCTTTCCATAATTTTTGCTCCCAACAAGGCATGGTATTCCGCTTCTCTTGCCCTCATACCTCTGTTAGGCGTATTATGTATACGTCTTTTGAGTCATTTTTAGTTATTATTTTCCTATTTTCCTATTTTCCTATTTTCGTTCAAATAAGTGTCGTGTTAGGTTGTTTTCTTTCTTTTGAGTCACAGCGGTGCAAAAAAGGCAAAATGGCGAAAAAGAGTGAGAATTGGGCAGAAAAAGTGCTCTCGAGACAAAAAAGACGAAGGATTGTCAGCACCGCGGTGCCAATATGCAGAACCGTAGTGTCATATTTACTGAGAAGCCACAGGATTTTCAGCACCGCGGTGCCAACATGCAGAATCGCGGTGCCATTATTACTGAGAGACTGCAGGAGTTTCGGCACCGCGGTGCCGTTATGCAGAACCGCGGTGCCGGTGCGAAAAATCTCAGTTTTGAAGAAGAATTGGCTAAGGGCAGATTGGTCCAAAGAGAACGAAATTTAGAACATATTTAAGCCCTAGGGATTAATACTATGGAGGTTGGTCATTCTACAACATAGCAAAACACAAGACAACAAGAGAGGCTACAATTGGAGACTTAGTTCGCAATAATTTCTTTTCTTTCGTTTTTAATTCAGTTTATGTATGGATTTTGTATTAGTTCTTAGCGTGACTATGACTAGGAGCTAAACACTTTATTAGGATTTTCCTTATGAATCGCTTGAAACTTCTATTCATGAATTAATGCAGTAGTTTGATTTCTTCTTCACTTGATTAAGATTTAGTCAATAATTGGTATGAATGTTTGATGATTAATTGATCACTAATTATCATAATATATATGATTTCGAATTAAGAACCAAGAAGATAGATTTGGATATACTGTAATTGACTAGACATATGTTAAAATCGCGGACGATAGTACCCCGATACTTGTGTAGCATTATAGGTTACTGTTCTTAATCCTCATATGTGATAAATCCTATCATAGAAATATAGAAGGGTTCTGCACTGGGGTTGAGTGATTATATGTCCTAACCGAAATATAAGACAGTTTAGTTAACCGATATCTTAACGTAGAAGAAGAAGTCATTCTAATGGCATTAAGAATTGAATAGAGTGAATAGTCGAGGATTTTGAAAGCCCTAATTCATTCATAACTGATTACAACTTAAATAGTTCAGTAATTCTTGCAATTATTCTAGTAGTTAAACAAAAACCCAACTCAAATATCGATTGCCAAATAGATAACATAAAATAGATGAACGGTAATTAGAAACCAGTCTCTGAGGACGATATTCGGTCTTATCAGACTATATTACTTGTCAACGATGCGTACGCTTGCGTGAGCATTCGAAATATCACTATCAGGGGCTGCAGGACAATGACCTTTGTCCACCGCAACAACTTAGACTGTAAGCTCAGCAAGACGAGCGAAATGAGCTGCATGAAGACTTATTCAGGCTCACCGAGTGCCAGAATCCTCAAGGACTAACTCATCCACCACAGAATCAGGCTCCATCAGGAAGGCTAGATGATATGAGAACAGCTCTTTGGGCACTCTCAAACGCCCAGAATCAATTCATGGAGGAAACAAGAGTATCAATCAGGAATCTAGAGATGCAACTGGGACAGCTAGCTAGCAAGCTGAGAAAAGGTATGCAAGGGAGCCACCCTAGCAATACTGGTACATACCCAAAATAGCAGTGCCAAACAATTGATGTGACGAGTGGCAAACAAATGGAGACAGGTTCATCCCCAATATGTCCAGAAAAGAGGGTGAACCCAGTGAGGTGAGGAAGCCAGCAGTCATTGACACACCGCAGGTGAAGATACCATATCCTCAGAAACGTAGAAAGAATTCTCTTGACAAGCAATTTTCTAAGTTTCTGGAGGTCTTTAAAAAACTGCACATCAACATTCCATTTGCTGAAGCCTTAGAACAAATGCCGAGTTATGTAAAGTTCATGAAGGAGATCCTCTGTAAAAAGAGGAGGTTGGAGGAGTATGAAACTGTGGTGTTGACTGAGGAATGCAGTGACATCCTACAGAGAAAGTTACTCAGAAGTTGAAAGATCCGGGAAGCTTCACCATCCCTTGCACTATAGGAAAGTTTGAATGTCAGCAGGCTCTATGTGATTTGGGGGAAAGTATAAATTTGATGCCCTATTCTGTGTTCTGCAAACTTGGAGTGGGGGAAGAAAGACCTACAACCATCGGCTTACAGCTAGTCGATCGCTCTATCGTCCACCCTATATGAATCATCGAAGATGTGTTGGTTAAAGTGGACAAGTTCATCTTCCCCACTGATTTCATCATCCTAGACATGGAAGAAGATGAAGAAATACCCATTATCCTTGGCAGACCATTATTAGCCACAGGACATGCACTTATTGATGTTCAGAAAGGTGAGCTGAGACTTCGTGTTTAGGGAGAAGAAGTGATTTTTAATGTATTCAGGGCAGCAACTTACCCAAGGGCAAGTGATAACTGTTATGCTATTGATGTGGTTGATGAAGCAGTTTCTGAAAATGGGTTCAGGAGTGTGGATACTCTTGGAACGATGATGACATTATGGGATGAGGATAATGGTAATGACACAGAATGAAGGGAGTATGCGAATTGGTTGGATTCCCATGAGCCCTGCTATAAGAAAAAATACGAGGAGCTAGGAACCATGCCAGAGAGACCAGTGTCGTTCACAGAACAAGCTCTAGAACTAGAGTTGAAGGCTCTGCCAGATTACTTACACTATCAATATCTAGGTGAGAATCAATCCTTACCAGTGATCGTATCATGCCATCTATCCAAGGTGGAGGTTGAAAAACTGTTGAGAGTATTGAGGGCTCACAAGCTCGCGATTGAGTGGACACTAGCAGACATTAGAAGGATAAGTCCTTCTACAGTAATGCACAAATTTCTTCTAGAAGCTGAGAGCAGACCATCCATTGAGGCACAGAGGAGACTAAATCCAACCATGAAAGATGTGGTGAGAAAAGAGATCCTGAAATGGCTCGATGCTGGGGTGATTTATCCTATCTCTGACAGTGCATGGGTAAGCCCTGTGCAAATGGTACCCAATAAAGGTGGCATGACTATGGTGACTAACGAAAAGAAAGAGCTTATTCCATCCAGAACAACTACAGGGTGGAGAATGTGTATTGACTACCGCAAGTTGAACAAAGCAACCAGGAAAGATCATTTTGCTTTTCCTTTTCTTGACCAAATGCTTGACAGGCTTGCAGGATACAACTACTATTGCTTCCTGGATGTCTATTCATGGTATCATCAAATTTCCATCTCTCCAGAAGATCAGGAAAAACCAACTTTCACATGCCCCTTTGGTACGTTTGCTTTCAGGAGAATGTCATTTGGGCTTTGCAATGCACCCGCCACCTTTCAGCGTTGTATGATGGCTATATTTTCTGACATGGT
This sequence comes from Przewalskia tangutica, assembly GCA_029844215.1. NCBI lineage: Eukaryota > Viridiplantae > Streptophyta > Magnoliopsida > Solanales > Solanaceae > Przewalskia > Przewalskia tangutica. The sequence continues at coordinate 8,451,952 of CM056739.1, read as the reverse complement.
GGAGAGGACCATAGAAATATTCATGGATGATTTTTCTGTTTTTGGGTCATCCTTTGATGAATGCTTAAAGCATTTGAAAGCAGTGTTACAACGGTGCAAGAATTCGAATCTGGTGCTGAACTGGGAGAAGTGTCACTTTATGGTACAGAAAGGTATCGTGCTTGGCCACAAGATTTCCAGCAAAGGCATTGAGGTAGACAAGGCGAAGGTTTTTGTGATCGAAAATCTGCCACTTCCTGTATCGGTGAAAGGGATCAGAAGTTTCCTTGAGCACGCTGGTTTCTACAGAAGATTCATCAAGGATTTCTCAAATATCTCTAAACCTCTGTCCACCTTGTTGATGAATGGGGTTGCTTTTTAATTCAATGAAGAATGTCTGACTGCCTTTCAGACACTTAAGGAGAAGCTAACCTCATCACATATAGTCACTGCACCTGACTGGACACTCCCATTTGAATTGATGTGATATGAAAGCGACTATGTAGTGGGAGCGGTTCTTAGACAGAAAATTGACAAGGTATTCAGGTCAATTTACTATGCCAGCAAAACCCTCAATGATGCTCAGCTGAATTATGCGACGACAGAGAAAGAGCTGCTAGCCATAGTATACGCCTTTGAAAAATTCAGGTCATACCTCATTGGAAATAAGGTGATAGTGTACACTGAACACTCAGCCATTAAGTATTTGATGACTAAGAAGGATGCAAAACCCCAGCTTATACAATGGGTGCTGCTACTACAAGAATTTGACACGGAGATCCGCGATAAAAAGGGGAGTGAGAACATGGTAGCAGACCACTTGTCAAGTATTGAAGTGGAAGAGAGCCAGAACACCAAGGATGTGCAAATAAATGACTACCTCCCAGACGAGCAACTGTTCAAGGTAAGTACCAGTGCAAATTTACCTTGGTTCGCTGACTTTGTTAATTTTCTTGAGGCAAAAGTATTACCTTCAGGAATGACAAGGCAGTAGGTGAAAAAGTTCTATTCAGAGGTAAAACATTACTACTGGGATGAGCCAATTCTCTACAAGCACTGTGCTGATTAAGTCATAAGAATGTGCGTACCCGAGGATGAAATGCCCCAAATTCGCACTCATTGCCACACCTTGCAATGTGGTGGGCATTTTGGAGCATCACGGACAGCAACCAAAGTATTACAGAGTGGATTTTATTGGCCAACCCTATACAAGGATGTCAACACCTTTGTGAGGGGCTGTGATCGTTGCCAAAGAACTGGGAACATGACAAGGCGAAACGAAATGCCCCTAACTGGGATCTTAGAAGTGGAACTGTTTAACGTGTGGGGGATTGATTTCATGGGCCCGTTCCCAACGTCCTTTGGGAACCAATACATTCTTCTTGCAATAGATTATGTGTCCAAATGGATCGAGGCAGTGGCTACTAAAGAGAATGATAGTAAAACTGTCTTGAAATTCCTCCAGAAAAACATATTCACAAGGTTTGGCACTCCAAGAGCCCTCATCAGCGATGAAGAGAGTCATTTTTGCAACAAGCAGCTTGATACCTTGTTGGCATGTTATGGAGTTTACCACAAGACTGCCTTGCCATACCATCCGCAAGCCAACGGACAAGCTGAAATTTCAAACAGGGCAGTGAAAAGCATATTGGAAAAGACAGTGGATGGCTCAAGGAATAATTGGTCTACGAAGTTGGATGATGCACTATGGGCCTATAGGACAGCTTTCAAGACTCCCATTGGGGTGTCACCATACAGGATGGTCTATGGGAAAGCATGTCATCTACCGGTGGAGTTGGAACACATGGCATACTGGGCAACGAGAAAGCTGAACATGGATGCCAAAGCAGCAGGGTAGAAGAGGCTACTGCAACTGAATGAGTTAGATGAATTTCGGAACAACGCTTATGAGAATGCAAAAATCTACAAGGAGAGAGTCAAAACATGGCATGACAAGAACTTGATACGTAAAGAGCTACAACCTGGGCAACAAGTACTCATATTCAATTCACGACTGAGATTGTTCCCAGGTAAGTTGAAGTCCAGATGGTCAGGACCATTTGTTGTGGAAAAAGTGTTCCCCTATGGTGCAGTTGAGTTGAGAGGAAAAGAGGGCGTACCATTCAAAGTGAACGGACAGAGAGTGAAGCCATACTTGTTGAATGATATAGAACAAATCAACTATGTGGTCTGTCTCAAGTCACAATGAAGAGGAACCGACGTCCGGCTACAAGACGTTAAAGACAGCGCTACTTGGGAGGCAACCCAATATTTAAATTATGCAATTTAGTTTAATTAGAACAGTCTCACGTTTGGTATTTTGTTGTCTTGTGATGCCAGGTGAAGGAATGGGACATGAAGCAGGGAAAAATGCTGGAAAATACTGAATCAGGAGTTTTAGCACCGTGGTGCCAATATGCAGAATCGCGGTGTCAGAAGATCAGAGAGGCCCCAGTACTTTAGGCACCGCGGTGCCACTATGCAGAACCGCAGTGCCGATTAGCGATTTTTGAATAATAAAAAGGCACTGAATCGCCAAATCTTCTCCCACAGAGACCATTTCAGTGCAATATCCGCTGCCGCCACCACCAATTTTGAGTCGTTGTATGTCTGTAAGTCGTCCCTTTAATTTTTTAGTCTTTTACACATTTGAGACAATGTGTAGTTTAAGTTTGGGGGGGGGGGGAGTTCTTATTTTATTTTATTTTTGTGTCTATTTTTGAGTCTTTTGTTTTGAGTCTTGTGTTTGTTTTTGTATTTTATGTGAGTCAATTTTTTTTATTTGGAACGCCTAGTGAACTAAGTGGGATAATGTAGTGGAATGAGAAGCAAAAATTTGTGTGCTTAAGTTAGATATGCCAAAAAGTCATGAAAAAATGATTATTTAGAATATTTGGTGCTTAGCCTATGTGTTGTCAATTGAAAAATGTATGTGAAGTCTGCTTGCTTGTTATTTGAGGAGAAATAGTTAAGATGTACATGTTAGGGAGATGATTCAGACATTTCTTTGTTAGCCCTTTTTATCATTTATTACCTACCTTGCAATAAATGGTATCCCTAGTCAGTCCTTTGAGCCTAAAATGAGTTATTTTCTTTGACACCCCATGATTCCCTCGTGTGCCATAAACGGTAATTGAAAAATTGGGATGAAAAAGAGTGAAAAAGGAATACAAAAAGAGAGTGAAAAAATTATGCACCCCAATGAAAAAAATGTAAAAACTTAAGTTTGAGAGTGCCTATGTGAATTGTTTCATGCTCTCAAAAAGAGAAAGGGGATATTGGTATGAACTGAAAAGAATACCAAAAAGAATGACAAAATGGTTGAGTAAGAAAAATGCTTATGGTACGTTGATCGGTGTATTTTATATACACTTTTTGAGTCAGTTTTAGTTAGTTTTTTGTCCCGTTTTGCACATATAAGTGTCGTATTAGGATAGTTTTCCTTTCTTTTGAGTCAAAGTGGTTAAAATGGCCAAATAGCGGAAAAGGAGCTAAAAGAGGGCAAAAGAGGAGATTCCAGAGCTAAAAACAGAGAAAGTGGCGAACGAGGCTGAAACCGGACCGCGCGGCCTCCTGCGATCGAAGCGGCGCGGCGCCCACTATCGAAGAGGTGCAAAGACTGGCGCGCGGCTCATATCGCCAGTGCGGGCGCGGCGCTAAACATCCGAGAAGCTACGAAGTTGCGGCCGCGGCTACCGAATGCAGAATCGAGTGCGGCGCCAAATCATCCGGATTGCGAGATTCGGCGCGCGGCCACATGCGAGGCAGCGCCGACGCTGAAAAATAAGGTTTCGACGGATTTTGGGCGAGCTGCGAGGAAAAGTTGAGGCGGTTTCGGCTATAAAGGAGAACCCTATGCAGTTTTTAAGGGTTCCCCTTCTTGCACAACACAAGACTTCTTGCTTGGAGATTGGAGACCATAATTTAGTAATTTCTTTTCTTTTTTTTTACTTTATTTCAGTTTTTGTATGATGAACATGAGATTAGTTCTTGTCATGTCAATGGCTAGGAACTAATTCCTCTATAGGGCTTTCCATGTTGAATCTCTAGAAACTTATGTTATGATTTAATGCATGCTTATGGTTATTCTTCTTCTTGTTGAGATCTATCCAATAATTGAATTGAATGCTTGGTAGTTAATTGACAACTAATTATCACTATATGATTTCTAATCAGACTCCGAAAGGGGGGGATTGTGAATATGTTGTAAGTTGGGTAGACATTCTTGGATTGGGGATGAAAATACCTCAATTATTTATGTAGCGTTAATGAGATGCTTAAAAACCCTAATTTTGTGCATTGTGCGTGACGGTTAACTAGGTTCTTGTTCTTAATCCTCCTATAGAGTTGTCCTTATCACCGAAAGGTAGGTAAGGTGCAATACTGGGGTTGAGTGTTTATATAACCCTAACGGGAGTATAAAACAATTTAGTGAACCTGCTTTCTCCAAAAGAAGAAGACCATATTATTGCATTAATAAGTAGCATAAGCGGATAGTGAGGAGACGTGGAAGCCCTATTCTCATCACAGCTGAAGTAAAACCTTATAGTTAAAATAACTTTTATAATTCTTAGTTATAAACAACAAATCCAAATCTCAATTTACCAAATAGATACCAAAAAAAATAGATAGTTGGTAATTGAACCCTAATCCTTGAGGACGATATTCGGTCTTATCAAGACTATACTACTTGTCACGATAACGTGCACTTGCGTTTAAAGTGTGTGCATCTTACCGCGCATCAAGTTTTTGGCGCCGTTGCCGGGGATTAGGCATAGTTCAATATCAAAGTATCTATTTTTAATTTCTAATTTGGTTTTTAATTTTTATTTTTATTTTAAATTTTTTACGTTTTTGTTATTATTTTCAGAAAATTCGAGGTACCGTGATTGGTTGTTTGTTTTTGATCTATTTCAGGAAATCAGTTTATGCGAAGGAGAAGAGGAGCAACCACTCTTGTTCCCTTCAATCCAGAGATTGAGAAAACCTGCAAACAGAACAGAAAGAATCAGCGGATTGCAACTTTGATAGAAATGGACGGAGGTCAAAACAATAACATGATGAGAGAAGGGTTAGGTGAAAATCAACATAACCCAGGAATGCCTCGGCAAGTGCCAATAGACGTGGAGGAGAGTCCAAATCCAGCCGTAAAGAAGTTTGGGAGACTATGTCTGCAAGAGTGAATGAAGCACATACATGCATTAGGCTCCCTGCAATAGGAGCCAACAACTTCGAGATAAACCGGCGATTCTGAGCATGGTACAGCACACAGTGCAATTCGGAGGACTGCCATCGGAGGATCCACATATGCACATAGCGAATTTCTTGGAGCTATGTGCAACTTTCGAATATAACGGCGTTCACGATGATCTTGTCAGTTGAGGCTTTTTCCTTCTCACTCGAGGATAGAGCAAAAGTATGGTTGAATTCTCTGCCGGTAGGATTCGATTTTTACATGGCACGGTGACACGTAAATTCCTAGCCAAGTTCTTTCCCCGTAAAGCGCAAAGAACCGAGAGGAGTTGAACAACTTCTACCGCGGATGGAGAGTCCTTATATGAAGCTTGGGAAAGGTTCAAAGATCTACAGAGAAAGTGTCCACACCATTGCATTGAGTTGTGGAACTTGGTCCACATCTTCTACAATGGTGCGAGCAAAGACAACCGGAACCATTATAGATCTGGCAAGAAGTGGAGTATTCATGAGGAAAAGCGACCCGCGGCGCTCGAGTTATTAGAAGATATGGCCACTAACAACCATGTCACGTAAGAGAGGTCGACAAGTGGGAGAAGAACGTTAGAGTCCACGAAATAGATGTTATTCTTGCCTTGAATGCCCAGTGGCCCTTTTTAGCGAAAGCAATTGCGAACATACGATGTCGATAAATGCGGTGCAGATGCCTAAAAGTCATGAGATATGTGGTGGCCACATACATTTGATAGGTGTCCTTGGTGATCCCAACAATATACCAATGGAAGCGGCGAGTGTCGGGCCATAGGTAATTATCGGAGGCAACGAACAACCCTACTCCAATACTTATAATCCGGTGGAGGAACCACCCAAATTTCTCATGGAGAGAGACCGAGCGTGAACCGGCAGAACCAGCAGAACCAATACGAGGCAATGAATCAATACGAGCAGCGAGAACCAATACGAGGCGATGCAGAGCAGCGGAAGCAGAATCAGCGACCGCTTCATTCAAGCCCTACGGCCTCAGCGATTCAATGCCGGTTCAGTGAAAAGCGGGCAGTGGCGATTGTAGCGGCAATTGCCAATGCGAACCGATTCGTAGCGAAGCTAGATCTTCATTCAGAACTTGAAACACAAGTGGGTCACTAGCAAAGCGAACAAGCAGCCACGAGGAAAATTGCCAAGCAACACGAGGTAAATCGAGGAAGCAATGCGAGCGGTGAAATTGAGAAGCGGCAAGCGGTTGGAGCGTGATCACCTCGGTAGTAGTTGAGAAGAAGGCAGAGTTAGAAAAAGAGAAGGTGATTGAGCCCAACACTGTAGTAGAGAAAACTCCAGAGAAGGAGTATACAGAGAAGATCCCTTTTCCCCAGAGACTACAGCGAAAGGCGGTTGATAAACAATTCTCCAAATTTTTAGAGACATTTAGGAAGCTGCATATCAACATACCTTTCATAGAAGCATTAGAGCAGATGCCCTCCTATTTCAAGTTTATGAAGGAGATCTTGGGGAAAAAGAAGAAGCTGGCGGAATATGAGATAGTAGCACTAACAGAAGAGTGTAGTGCTATCTTGCAGAAGAAGTTTCCACCAAAACTAAAGGATCCTGGAAGCTTTACACTACCTTGCACAGTGGGCAGAGTGACTTGCAACAGAGCTTTATGTGATTTAGGGGCGAGTATAAATCTGATGCCCTTGTCAGTATTTAAAAGATTGGAGTTGGGTGAGGCCAAACCAACCACGATAAGCTGCGGTAGCGGGATGATGGTTCATCCAAGAGGCAAGATTGAGGACGTAATTGTGAAAGTAGGAAAATTCTTCTTTCCTGCAGACTTCCCCATTCTTGATATGGAAGAAGATGCGGAAATCCCTATCATATTGGGGAGGACATTCCTAGCAACGGGGAGAGTTTTGATTGATGTTGAAAGAGGAGAGTTAACATTAAGGGTGGAGAATGAAGAAATGGTGTTTAAAGTTTTTAAACACGTCATTGAGCCACCAACCATGAGTGGGTGCTTTCCAATCAGCACCATCAAACCCCTCTGCGAGCCAATACAAGTCAACCAAAGAAAGATGAGCCCAAGAAAGCAGGCATGGTTTGCCGAAATTCCACTAAAGGAGGTATGTGTTCCTGAACTCCCCCTTACTGATAATGCTAAGAAGAAAAGGAGAAAAAGAAAACGCAGAATGTGGAGGAAATGGATTTGTTGTGGGGTTAATCACCCTCACATTTATTAAGCTAAGGAGCTTGCGTCCGGCTAAAAGACGTTAAAGACAGCGCTACTTGGGAGGCAACCCAACGTTTTTCAATTATGTTATGTCAATTCCTGTCTTGAGTATTTTTTTCCTAGAACAGTCTCACGGTCTTGGGTCTTGTGTTTTGTTATTGTGATGCAGACAAATAAACTGAAGGACGAAAAGCTGAACGAAAGTCAGGATTCCCAGAAAAGCGGGTAAGCGTCGCGGCGCCAGGAAGCGGCGCGCGCGAAAGAATCGAACATGCGCGAAGTTTAAGCGCCGCGGCTGGGAAGCGAGCGCGGCGGCATAATTCGTAAAATTTGCCAAGTTTAGCGCGTATTTCCAGAATGGCGCGCAGAAAGTCCCTAAGTGCGAAGATTGGCGCCGCGTTGCCAGCGGGCTGGCGGCGGAAATCCAGAAACTTAAAACGCCCAGAAACCAGATCTTTCCCCAATTCCAATTTCAAAAACCTAACTCTCCCTCTTCAAAAAAAAAAAACCCACGAAATTCCAAAAATTTGCCCACAAATCCTCCACAAATCCAACCCAACCACAACCAAAACTCTTAAATTCCTAAAAACCCTTAGCTACCTCAAACAACAAAGCTCCATTCCATAGCCTCAAACCACCAATTGAAAGAAGAACAACTTGAATCTTCTCATAAAAAGGTAATTTTTTTCTGTTCTTGAGTCCTTTACTGAAGTCACATGAGGTAGTAGTTTGAAGGAATATTGTAGTTGAAGTAGTTTGGGTACTGAAAAGTTGATTGTAAAGTTTGTAGAAAAGAGTAGAAAATGAGTGTGGGTATTGGGTAGAAGAATTGAAGTTTGGGGGTGTTGTGTTCGCTGCTAGTTGTAGATTGTGTAGGAAACATTTGTGCCACTAAATTGAAAGCTCCAGAAACTATTTTAACCATGGCCACCAGGAAGAGAAGAGGCTCCACATCCACCCCAACCCCACATTACGATAATACTATGTTTGTGAGCTACGAAGACTTCCAAAGATACAAAAAGCTTGATACTGACCACTTAATACCGAGAAGGGAATGGACTACCAGAGGGAGTCATATGGGGAAGAAGATGTTTATGAGCCCATTCGGGCGATGATTGAGTTAAGGGGGTGGAGGAGATTCGTAAATCCGGAGAAGATAGCACCAGTGAACACAACAATAGTGCGTGAATTTTATGCCAACTTTCCGGAGAAGGTGGAAAGAGGATGCTTTGTTAGGGGAGCTTATGTGTCTGTGACAGCAGAGAATGTAAATGCACAATTGAAGACGATTGATGTTGAAGAAAGAAGTGATTGGAATTACTTTAGAACATGGTCTAGAAGCACCGATCGCGTCATTTGGAATGCCGTTGCGCACAAGTGAGCTACGTGGGGCTGTTTTTGATATTGGAAGAAATGGATCAAGAAACCGAGCAGTGCCAATTCAACAAAGTAGCCAAAGGTTGGCTATATTTAAATCGGCGCGCGTGATTCCATCCACGACTTCACCGTGAGTGCGGAGGATAGGATTAAACTGATATATGGAATTATGAGGGGAATGACGATTGATGTGGAGAAAGAGATAGTGCAGAGCATTGAAGAAATCAGCAGGTTGGTGACAACAGGTGGATTGGGACATGGTTCACTTATTACCAGTCTCTGCCACATGAATGCGGTCCCAAAACTACCCACTGACACTCATGAGAGAAACCAACTGCCGGTGTCCTGTGGGATAATGCACTCTTTCCCAGACCCAAGCCCCCCAGCAGCCAGACGGAGAGTACAACCAGCAGCAGCAGCAGCAGAGGCCGCAATGAACGAGGATGGGCCTGAAATAGGGGCTCAATATGCGGCAGGACCTAGCCACCAGCCAACCACAGAAGCAGACCCTCCAGTGCCGATGATGGAGCAAGTGCTCCAGAACCAGAGAATGATGATGCAACATTTCGGCACATTGATAAAAGGACAAAATGAGTTGAGACAGGGACAACATGAGTTGCGACAAGGGCAACAAGAATTGAGCGGGAAGCGGCAGCAGTGCGCGATCTGCGAGATGAGTTCCTTGTTCATCGATGGTCCATGACTATCCTACCACCGCCACCACCACCGTTTTAGCCAAAGTTTGTAAGTGTCTTATTTTTTTTAGTGTCTTTGAGTCTACACACATTGGGGACAATGTGTGATTTAAGTTTGGGGGTATTTTATTTGTGTCTTGTTTTATGTGTGTCTTGTTTTATTTGTGTCATGTTATGTTTTATTTAAGTTTTTTTTTGTTTTTATGTATTTTTTAGTCACATTTTTTTTTTCTTTTTGAGTCATAATTGTCTGTCAAAGATCATGTATGCTGTAGTTGCTAGAAACACCTAGTGAAGGAAGGTAGAATAATGTAACGGAATTGAAGCAACTATCTAAACACCTAAGTTAGATATGCCAAAACTCATGAGAATCATCTATTTGGAGTTTCTTGCTTGAGTTATGCATGCTAAATGATAAATACTTATGTGTTATGATTGCTTGCTATTTGAGGCGAAATAGTTAGGATATGCATGTTAGGGAGATGACTCAGACATTTCTTTGATAGTCAATTCTTACCATTCTTTTCTATCCCGTACTTTAAAAATATCCCTAGTCAGCCCCATTGCGCCTAAATTTGAAACTTCTTCTTTGACACCCTATATTCCCACAAATTGTACCATAAGTGAAAATATGAAATAGTGGAATACATTGTGTTAAAAAAAGAGACAAAAGAGTGAATAAGTCTGTTGCACTCCAATACAAAAGTAATAAGAAATAGGCAAAAGCCTAAGTTTGGGGGTGCTTGTCATTATTATATACTTCACTCTCCCAAAACAAAAGAGGGAAAAGATAGAATCGAAGTGAAGGAAAGAACAAAAAGAAAAAGGGAAATACTGAAAAGCTGAAGAGCTTATGGTACACGAAATGAGCCTAAATTGCATATTTTTACCTACCTATACCTAAGCCTACATTGCAACCCTTAAAGTCCTGAAGATCTCTTTTATGCATATCCAGAATTAGTGGAGAATAACAAGTAAGCATGTCATAGGATTTTTGAATTTATATGCATGATTTAGTATATTGACTTCCATTAAAGCATGATGAATATGAGTTTGCGAAATATCTAGCTTCATGTGTTTAGTGTGCTGAAATTTCATGCTATATGTTCCTGCATATTATTTTGCTAACCTTCATGTTTCTCTAGTTAACTCTAATGCAGCAAAAGTGATCAATGACAGTGAGTATTTTATTTTCGTTCTTTGAGTCTTTTATTTCTTTCTTTCTATCTTTGCTCGAGGGCGAGCAAAGGTTAAGTTTGGGGGTATTTGATCGGTGTATTTTATATACACCTTTTGAGTCAGTTTTAGTTAGTCTTTTGTCTCGTTTTGCACATATAAGTGTCGTATTAGGATAGTTTTCCTTTCTTTTGAGTCAAAGTGGTTAAAATGGCCAAATGGCGGAAAAGGAGCTAAAAGAGGGCAAAAGAGGAGATTCCAGAGCTAAAAACAGAGAAAGTGGCGACGAGGTGAAACCAGGACCGGTAGCGCGGCGCCTCCTGCAGTCAGAAGCAGGGCCGCGGCGCCCACTATCCAGAGAGGCTGCAGAAGACTCAGCGCCGCGGCGCCTCATGTCAGCAGGTGCAGGGCCGCGGCGCCTCATGTCAGCAGGTGCAGGGCCGCGGCGCCTAAACATCCGAGAAGCTACAGAAGTTGCAGCGCCGCGGCTCCGAGCCAGAATCGGGCGCGGCGCCGTCATCCGATGGATTGCGAGTTCGTGGCGCTTATCTGCGCAGCGGCGCCGACGCAAAAATAAGGTTTCAGACGGATTTTGGGCGAACTGCAGGGAAAAGTTGAGGCGGTTTTCACTATAAAAGGAGAACCTAGGCGCTTTTAAGGGTTCCCCTTCTGCAACACTGAGCTTCTTGCTTGGAGATTGGAGACCATAGTTTAGTAATTTCTTTTCCTTTTCTTTACTTTATTTCAGTTTTGTATGATGAACATGGGATTAGTTCTTGTCATGTCAATGGCTAGGAACTAATTCCTCTATAAACTTTCCATATTGAATCTCTGAAACTTATGTTATGATTTAATGCGTGCTTATGGTTATTCTTCTTGTTGAGATCTATCCAATAATTGAATTGAATGCTTGGTAGGTTCTTGACAACTAATTATCACGATATGATTTCTAATCAGACTCCGAAAGGGGGATTGTGAATATCTTTGTAAGTTGGGTAGACATTCTTGAATTGGGGATGAAAATACCTCAATTATTTATGTAAGCGTTAATGAGAGGCTTAAAAACCTAATTTTGCGCATTGTGCGTGACGGTTAACTAGGTTCTTGTTCTTAATCCTCTATAGAGTTATCCTTATCAGAAAGGTAGGTAAGGTGCAATCTGGGTTGAGTGTTTATATAACCCTAACGGGAGTATAAAGCGATTTAGTGAACTGCTTTCTCCAAAGAAGAAGACCATAAGTTATTGCATTAATAAGTAGCATAAGCGGATAGTGAGGAGACGTGGAAGCCCTATTCTCATCACAACTGAAGTAAAACCTTATAGTTAAAATAGCTTTTATAATTCTTAGTTATAAACAACAAATCCAAATCTCAATTTACCAAATAGATACCAAAAAAATAGATAGTTGATAATTGAACCCTAATCCTTGAGGACGATATTCGGTCTTATCAAGACTATACTACTTGTCACGATAACGTGCACTTGCGTTTAAAGTGTGTGCATCTTACCGCGCATCATACGTAAATTAAGCCTAAATGCCTAATTTTACCTACCCCTGCCTAAGCCTACATTACAACCCTAAAAAGTCCTGATAATCTCTAGAATGTATGTCTATGATTAGTGGAGAATAACAAGTAAACAGGCCCACAGAACTAAATGAAATTGACATTCATAGGTTAGGTATTCATGCTTCCATTGATTATGACTGAAATGAATATGCGAAATATCTAACTTGAAATTCTAGATTGCTAAATTCATGCTATATATGTTCCTACATATTATCTCAACCGACGTTCATGTGTTTCTAAGTAATCTTGTGCAGCTGCTTGATTTGAGTCTTTGAGTCTCTTTGATTTTGTTTCTTTGTTTTTTGTGTTTTGATCTTTGCTCGAGGGCGAGCAAAGGTTAAGTTTGGGGGTATTTGTTAGGCGTATTTTGTATATACTTTTTGAGTCATTTTTAGTTAGTATTTTCCCATTTTTGTTCAAATAAATGTCGTGTTAGGTTGTTTTTCTTTCTTTTGAGTCACAGCGGTGCAAAAAAGACAAAATGGCGAAAAGCAGCGAGAATTGGGCAGAAAAGGTGCTCTCGAGGCAAAAAGGACGAAGGATTGTCAGTAACGCGGTGCCAATATGCAGAACCGCGGTGCCATATTTACCGAAAAGCCACAGGATTTTCAGCACTGCTGTGCCAACATGCAGACCCGTGGTTCCATTATTACTGAGAGACTGCAGGAGTTTCGGCACCGCAGTGCTGTTATGCAGAACTGCGGTGCCGGTGCGGAAAATCTCAGTTCCAAAGAAGAATTGGCTAAGGGCAGATTGGTCCATAGGGCACGAAATTTGGAACATATTTAAGCCCTAGGGATTAATGCTATGGAGGTTGGTCATTCTACAACATAGCAAAACACAAGACAACATGGGAGACTACAATTGGAGACTTAGTTCGAAGTAATTTCTTTTCTTTCATTTTTAATTCAGTTTATGTATGGATTTTGTGTTAGTTCTTAGCGTGACTATGACTAGGAGATAAACACTTTATTAGGGCTTACCTTATGAATCGCTTGAAACTTCTATTCATGAATTAATGCAGTATTTTGATTTCTTCTTCACTTGATTAAGATATAGTCAATAATTAGTATGAATGCTTGATAATTACTTGATCACTAATTATCATAATATATATGATTTCGAATCAAGAACCGAGATGAGAGATTTGAATATGCTGTAATTGACTAGACATATGTTAAAATCGCGGATGACAGTACCCCGATACTTGTGTAGCATTATAGGTTACTGTTCTTAATCCTCCTATGTGGTAAATCATATCATAGAAATATATAAGAGTTCTGCACTGGGGTTAAGTGATTATATGTCCTAACCGAAATATAAGACAGTTTAGTTAACCGCTATCTTAACGTAAAAGAAGAAGTCATTCTAGTTGCATTAAGGATTGAATAGAGTGGATAGTCGAGGATTTTGGAAGCTCTAATTCATTCATAACTGATTACAACTTAAATAGTTCTGTAATTCTTGCAATTATTCTAGTAGTTTAACAAAAACTCAACTCAAATATCGATTGCCAAATAGATAACATAAAATAGATGAACGGTAATTAGAAACCAGTCTCTGAGAACGATATTCGGTCTTATCAGACTATATTACTTGTCAACGATACGTGCGCTTGCGTGAGCATTCGAAATATCACTAACAACCTCACCTCAAAATGGTAAAGCTGAACGTATTATTCACATTATTAATAACATGGTCTGTACTCTCCTCTTTCATGCATGTCTGCCATCATCTTTCTGGGTCTTTGCTGTCAAAATGGTAGAATACCTCCTAAATATTTTATCTACTAGCACCCTACAAAACAAGAACCCCACAAACATTCTTTATCGTAGGACTCCATCTTATGACCACCTACGGATCTTTGGCTGTTTGTGCTATCCCAATCTTATCTTCACCGCCCCTCATAAGTTGGATCCTAGAACTACACCCTGTGTTCCTCGATTTCCTACCTAACCACAGGGGTTATCTGTGTTATGACTTGTCCACTCATCAAATTCACATCTCTCGTCACGTCACCTTCGATGAGACGATATTTACGTTTTCGAATCCTCAAAAATACCGAAAACCAAACTATTCATTTCATGATGAACCTGTCATATCTCCCAGCATTCTAAGTCAGCTCACTCATATTTCGCCTTCGGCACCGCGGTCCCTAGTGGATGCACCGCGGTGTCATCCTTCGAGTGAGTCTCCTGCTTCTGCCTCACAATTAGCACCGCGGTCCCCAGGGGATGCACCGCGGTGCCTGCCTTCCAGTGAGTCTCCTGCTTCTGTCTCGCAATTAGCACCGCGGTCCACCGAGGATGCACCGCGGTGCCACCCCTCCAGTGAGTTCACTGTTCCTCCCTCACCTTTAGCACCGCGGTCCCTCGATGATGCACCGCGCTGCCACCCTTCTAGTGAGCAAATCTCGGACCCTGTCACTTCCCCAGTGCCACAACCAAATATCCCAATCACCAAATGGAAACTCATGACAAACACGGGATTTTCAAACCTAAAGTTCAGTTTAACCTGTTTGTCCAAACCATTTCTCCACTTCCAAAGAACCCCAAATTGACTAAACTTGACCCTAATTGGAATGCGGCCATGTCTGAGTAATATAATGCTTTAATTAAGCAGCATACTTGGGATCTTGTACCTAGACCAGAGGGGGTGAATGTGATCCTATGTCTGTGGCTTTTTCATCACAAATTCAGAGATAGTGGTGTTTTGGAACGCTACAATGCTAGACTTGTGGAAAATGACACTAATCATCAGAAGGGTATTGACTGTGGTGATACTTTTAGCCCGGTTGTTAAACCGGCTACGATTCGTACTGTTCTTAACATTGCTATGGGTAAAAAGTGGTCGATTCATCAACTGGATGTTAAGAACACATTTCTTCATGGGGACTTGAAAGAAACTGTGTACATGCATCAACCACCTGGATTTGTTCATCCTGCTGCTCCACCTTATGTCTGTCGTCTCAGGAAGTCACTCTATGGTCTAAAACAGGCACCTCGTGCTTGGTATGTCCGTTTTTACAGGTACATTATGCAGATTGGGTTTAGTTGCAGCAGGTGTGACACCTCCCTGTTCATTTTTCATCATGGTAGTGACATTGCTTACTTGTTATTATATGTTGATGACATTGTTCTCACTGCCTCTTCTGACAAGTTGAAAAATGATATTATTGCTCTTCTCAAAACTGAATTTGTTATGACTGATTTGGGCAAGCTGAGTTACTTCTTGGGTATATCAGTTACTAGATCTGACATGATGATATAAAAGTTTTTTGCAATGATAATATAACACTCTCATAATACATACAAGCGCTGAACACAAACAACATACTAATTTTTAATATACTCATGTCAAGAGTAATTTCACGGATATTAATCCAACATTCAGTTTATTTCACTAAAGTAAAAAAAAATTGATATACCTAAAAAAAAATGAATAACTTACTAGAATCCCATTATGGATTCTAACCTCAATTATTGGATTCTAACCTCAATTATTGTCACATAAGTTAATTTAACCTTAATGTACAACTGCCCATGAGATGAGAACATTTCCTAAAATGGATATAAAGGAATATTAAGACCAAATATTTGTTCCAATTAAGTATTAGCATATAATAAGTAGCATCTTTTCAAATCCTTCTTTAGTGGTGTGGTTGACTCTTGTTCACATATCTACCAAACACAAGTCATGGTTCAGGTGGCATAGGTCCACAAACACCCTAGCAGGACAAATATACAAGATAGGAGTATTCAACAAATTTTTAAACAATTCAATAAACAATTGTTACAGTAGCGTGACTAGAACCATTGCAAGAAACGAGAAGTACCTAAATATTATAAAGATTACAAAATAGGAAACAACAACAAATACAAGCTTCTTGAGAATTTGCCGAGTCGAGTGATGACACTCTGTCTTTAAGATAAGATTGTTCTGTATATATCATTTTACGTTAATGAACAATATTCTCCCAAGATAAAACATCAACTAACAAATGAGAAAAGGAAACTCAAGTGTTTTTAGAGAAGAACTTTGAGTATTTGAAGGATGCTAGAGAGGAAGAAGTTCAAAAATTTATGAGTGTTTTTTCAATTGAGCCAAATCCTCAATTTATAGTGCTAAGGAAGATGACCTCTCAACTAGACAACTAATGGATTTCAATAGAAATGTAATGACATTTATTGAGAGGTTACATTCAGCCAAATAAATGGTTGAATTCATGTGTCAAGTAATGGAGATTCAATGCTCCAAAACCAGCCCAAGAGTCAGAAATTTTCAGCTTCACGTCGCACATTCTGCCTCGGAAGCGCTGCGGCTCTGCAAAATTAGCACCGTGGATCCAGTAGCTACTGCCCATTTAGCGCCGCGACTCTGACAGGTTGGCGCCGCGACCCTTTCCGACTCGTTTCATCTTACACTTCACACACTTCTTCCTTCATTTACCAATGTGGAATACTTGTCATTTGGAAAATAACCGTCTATCATTTTATGTTTCAAATACTTTAATTACGCACCAATATCTCTTTCACTAATAAAATTTACGATACTTGGCACTACGAGTGCACGTGTGTGGAAACGACGTTTCCGACGTGCGGGGCCCTAATTATCCGAGTCATAAATAATGGGATAAACTTAATTCCATATTAGTAAATTTCCAGCAATCCCCTCTTGAAAGATTTCTGGCGCACTCACAAGGAGTTTTTCCAGCAATCTTTCAGCAGACCGATGTTGCATCGGAGAGGTAGCTTCAACTTTGAACCTTCCATAGTTGAATACCATCGGACTTACTTACTGTAGCAACACAACAACGTCCCTTACTCTATTCTTCATAATGTTTTATCCGTTGTGGCAGTGGACACTTCTTGGATTCTTAAGTGCGTTCATTTGAGGCGTCATGTCCTCACACTTAAATAGGTAGTCTCCTACAAGGTATCCTGCTGTACCACACTTCACAAGTGTTAGGAACCATTAAAAGTTTTCCCAAACCTAACCTTAACCGTTGAAGATCATTAAATGTTTGGGAAACTTAACCTTTACCCACACTGCAGATAACACTTAATGTCTATCGCGGGTACGACCTTGGGTTTATGTTTCATACAGAAATCATAACCTGAAGTTCTCTTGCTTTCACCGAAGCGCTCAACTGAACCTTTACAACTTAGTTTTCCCATTGAACCTAATTTCTGGGATCTCCAGTCAGTAAGGTTAGGTTTACCACTGTATCAGTCCTTATTTTTTGGGTTTTAAGCCCATTCCCCTAGACATGCGGCACATCTGATCTCTGGGTATGTCCTTAGTCAAAAGGTCTGCTATATTCTTCTTTGATTTTACATAATCAATTGATATAATACCCGTGGTGATCAGCTGCCTAACGTTCTTATGTCTCCATCGAATATGACAAGATTTGCCATTATACATAGAACTTCGTGCCATTCCTAGAGCCGATTGGTTGTCACAGTGGATCATTACAGAAGGTACGGGTTTATCCCAACAAGGGACATCCTCTAAGAAGTCATGAAGCCACTGTTAGGCGATTTCACAAATGCTCACGCAAGTGTACGTATCGTTATAAGTAATACAGTCTGGTAAGACCGAATATCGTCCTCAGAGACTGGTTATCAAGTACCTATTATCTAAGCTTTAGTTTCTATTTGGTGAATGTTAATTTGTTTGTATTTTTATCTAATAACTAAGACTAAGTAATTGCAGAAAATAAACTAACTATGATAATACTTTAGTTTAAATCAGTTATGAAGGAAATAGGGCATTCCAATATCCTCAACTATCCACTCTTTTCAATCCCTAATGCAATAGAATGATTTCTTCTTCTACATTAAGATAGCGGTTAACTAGACTGTCTTATATTCCGGATAGAATATATAATCGCTCAACCCCAGTGCAGAACCCTTCTATATTTCTATGATAGGATTTACCACATAGGAGGATTAAGAACAATAACATATAATGCTACACAAGTATCGGGGTACTTTCGTCCGCGATTTTAACCTATGTCTATTCAATTACAGCATATTCAAATCTCTCCTCTCGGTTCTTGATTTGAAATCATATAGATTATGATAATTAATGGTCAGTTAACTATCAAACATTCATACCAAATATTGAATAAATCTTAATCAAGTGATGCATTAATTCATGAAATAGAGTTTCAAGTGATTCAACAGAAAAACCATAATTAAGTAATTAGCTCCTAAACATTGTCATGTCAAGAACTAATACAAACCAACATAAACTGAAATAAAAAAAAAAACTTGAACCAAAGTTGTCTCAAATCCTGTGTTGTAGCCTCATTTCTTGCCTTCCCAAAGTATGATTTAGAATTATGTACAAGATAATCCCCTTAGGTCAGGGTTTTAGGAATTATATACTGCAAAAATTGTGTGCCCTGGACCCTTCTGCCCCTGGCCAATTTTGCCTCGGATCTGGAAAAACGTGCCTCGGCACCACGGTGCCGAAAGTACTGCAGCCTCTCTGAATGTTAGGCACCGCAGTCCTGCATTACGGTACCGCGGTTCCGGTGGCTTCCCATTCTGGATTTTCTGATTTTTCGTTATTTTCTCGTCCAGACTTTGTCTGATTTCTTCTATACTTTCCGGGACTTATTAGGCTTCATTCCTTGGTCTTTTATTGTGCAATTCCATTTCATCTTCTTTATGGCATTTCTTCATTTATGACCGCTGTGACTCAAAAGAAAGAAAAACGACCATAATACTATACTAAACACAAATAAAATGAGTAAAATACTAACTAAAAATGACTCAAAAAGTGTATATAAAATATGCCTAACAGCCACTCAAATTATTCTCCTGCTTTGTCTGAAGCGATAAACTCCGACTCCATCGTGGAATTGTAAATATATATCCATTGGTGAACTTGGTGTTCTCTATATCAGATATCCAGTTCGCATCACTGTACCCATCTAGTACAGTTGGATATCTCGAATAATGTAACTCGTAAGTTAGCGTGTATTTTAGGTACCGTAGTACCCGATTCAACGCTTTCCAATGATCATCACTTGGATTACGGGTAAACCTAGCCAACTTGTTGACTGCATAAGCGATATCAGGTCGGGTGCAGTTTGTTATGTAAATCAAACTCCCAATCACCTATGCATATCGCTCCTGGCTTACGGGCGGATCACGATTTTTATCAATCTTCTGATTCATATCCAGTGGTGGCTTAATCGACGAATTGTCGAACATCTCAAACTTTCTCAACACATCCTCGATGTAGTGAGACTGATATAAGACCAGTATGTCAGACGTCTTAGAAACCTTGACCCCTAAGATGATATCTGCGATACCTATATAATTCATGTCTAAAAATTGTTTCAACATATTCTTTGTATCTAGGATCAAACTAGGAATGCTCCCTGTGATCAACATATCGTCTACGTAAAGACATATCATGACAAACTAGTCAGAATTACCTTTCATATAGACATATTTGTCACACTCATTGATGGAGAAACCCTTCGCTAGTAGAGTACTATCAAATTTTTTTTGCCATTAGCTCGGAGCCTGTTTTAGCCCGTATAAAGATTTGACAAGTCGATAGACTTTTTTCTCTTGCCTTGGAACTACATACCTCTCGGGTTGTTCCATATAAATTTCTTCTTCCAAATCACAATTTAGGAAGGCTGTCTTGACATACATTTGATGTATCTCAAGGTCACGCAACACTGCGATCATAATATATACTTGTATGGACGTCATCCTAGACACCGGGGAGTACGTGTCAAAGTAGTCAAGGTTTTTTTCTGTCGATAGCCCTTGACTACCAACCTGGCCTTGTACTTGTCTATAGACTCATCTTCCTGATACTTTCGTTTGAGTATCCACTTATAACCCAACGGTTTGTTTCCCGGAGAAAGATCAACCAAATTTCAAGTATGGTTGTGCAGGATGGAGTCTATTTCACTCTCAATAGCTTCTTTCCAGAGCAGTGCTTTTGGAGTTGACAATGCTTTAGCAATTTTCCGTGATTCGTCGTGAACTATATAAGACACAAAGTCAGGACCGAAGAATTTATCCTTCCTAGCCCTTTTACTTTGTCTTGGTTCCATCTCTGGAGTCTCCAAGCTTTGAGAATCTGGAACGTTAGATTTCAGATATTCAGCCACTTCGGAGTCCACTAGATATGAACTACCTAGATCCGGACAGTCAACGACTCCTGGATCCGAAGAGCTTTTTTCATAACTTCATTTGCGAGAGGTTATGTCTTTTTCCTTTCTAAGAAATGTACCCTCAAAGAATTGGGCATTTCTTGATTCCATGATCATACCTTCGTGGATATCTGGTACATCTAACTTATCCACTATGAACCGATAAGCACTACTGTTATTTGCATATCCAATGAAAATGCAATCTACAGTCTTAGGCCCAATCTTGACCTGTTTTGGCTTAGGTACTTCAACCTTTACTAAACAACCCCACACCTTCAAGTATTTATAGGTGGGTTTCTTTCTCTTCCATAGCTCGTATGAAGTTTTGTCCTTACCCTTATATGCGACTCTATTAAGAATCATATAGCGGTAAGGACAACTTCTCCCCGCATGTTGTGGGGAATACCAGAATTGATGAGCAAGACATTCATTATTTTCTTTAACGTACGGTTCTTGCGTTCAAGGACATCGTTTGATTGAGGTGAGTATGGAGCCATCGTTTGATGAACAATGCCGATTGGGCACAATATTCCTCAAATGGCGCTACATATTCTCCCCCTCTATCCTACGAATTGATTTAATCCGTACGCTTAGTTGGTTTTCAAATTTTGCTTTGTAGCGTTTAAACGCTTCAAAGGCTTTATCCTTACTTTTCATGAAGTAAAGGTAACAATACCTTGTGCTATCATCTATGAATGTCAGAAAGTACTTGTTTCCCCTTTAGTTTGTGCAAACTTCAATCACTTATATCTGCGTGAATAAGTTCTAGAGGAGTGGCGTCCCTTTCGACGGATCTAAAGGGAGTCTTAGTTAGTTTTGCCCCTACGCACACCTCACACTTACGTTGAGGGTTTACGTCGATAGACGAAAACAACTCCAACTTTACCAACCTTTGGATAGATTGATAGTTTACATGTCCTAATCTATGATGTCATAAATTAGAAGACTCAAGCAAGTAAGAAGAAGAATCTTCAATTTTATTTCTTGTACGTATGATAGACATATCATTAACCTTGAAGAGGCCTTCACATATGAAGCCCATTCCTACAAATGTTCCATTCTTGGTGATTAAAAATTTATTAAACTCAAACACTAGCCTAAAACCAGTATTAACCAATAAAGGACATAAAATTAAATTCTTTCTAATCTCAGGGACATGCATCACCTCCTTCAGAGTTAATTCCTTGACATAAGTCATCTTCAGGACCACCTTTTCTACTCTCAGCACGTTACAAAAAGCGTTGTTACCTATGAATAACTTCTTATTTGTAACTAGTGTATACGTGGAGAAGGCATCTCTATTGAAACAGATGTGTCTGGTAGCACCCGTGTCCATTCACCATTGCATGAGATTCTCAACAAGGTTTGCTTCAAGCACCACCGCTGAGAACTCCTCAATCATGTCGTCAAGAAGCGTGTCTTCGACGACGTTAGCATGTGTCTTGCCTTTGGCCTTCTCTTTTTGCTCAGTCTTGAGCTTGCGATAGTCCTTGATCATGTGACCAGGTACCCTTGAACTTCTCAGTCGTCTAGGTCTTGCCATCTTTTTAGAACTTGCGCTTCTTGCTTGTGTTCCCTTTGACCTCAGCCATATTTGTCTTTGCCTCAGTGGGTTGTATTCCCTTAGGTAAGACCTTCTTATTATCTTCCTGAATCTGGAGTTTGATAATAAGTTCCTCAAATGTCATTTTCTTTGTCCTGAATTTTAAGTAACTCATGAAATCATTCCACGGGGGAGGTAACTTCTTAATTAGTGATGCAACCAAAAACTACTCATTTGGCTTCATACCTTCCAAATCTAGGTGATGTAGAATTATTTGGAATTTCCTAGACTTGGGACAACACAGTTTTACTATCCACCATTTGAAATTTCAAGAATTTCTCAACGATGAATTTCTTCGTACCAGCATCTTGTGCGTTGTACTTTTTCTGCCGTCTTTCGCACAACTCTTTGGCGGTGCCTACGGTGCAATACACCATGTAGAGTGGGTCTGACAGATAGTTTAGAATATAATTCTTACACAAGAAATCTCTGTGACTCCATGGATCAAGAACCATCTTCATGCCATTAACGATATGGATATCTTGGCCCCCTCCAGCCATTTCATTTGGCTGAGGGTCCATTTCATCTCCAGCTTGTGGAGGATCTTCTGTTAGGAAACGAGTCATTCCCATATCAATTAGATAAAATAACATATTCTGCTCCATCTCTTGAAGTTGGAGCCCATGAACTTTTCTGGCATTCATGGTGGAATCCAGAGGGTGGAGGAATTGTAATGTTCTCTTGAGCAGCAGAAGAAACGTTGGACGAGCCTTGAGCAGCAGTGGGGAAGGCATTGGACGTGTCTTGAGCAGCACCAAATTCAGAAATGAATTTTTCTTTTCCAGTCATCTTTCTTAGCACTTACAACAAATCTTGTCTTAAAATTGTGAGTATAACAATTGCAAGGAACGGGAAGTAAGTAAATATTACAAAGATTACAAAAGATGAAACAAGAACAAATACAAGCTTCTTGAGAATTCGCTGAGTCGAGTGAAGACACTCTGTCTTTAAGATAAGATTGCCCCGTATATATACTTTTACGTTAATGGGCAATAGTCTCCCAAGATAAAACAACAACTAACAAATGAGCAAAGGAAAATTAAGTGTTTCTAGAGAAGAACTTTGAGTGTTTGAAGGATGATAGAGAGGAAGAAGTTCAGAAATTTCTGAGTGTGATTTTCAATTGAGCCAAATGCTCAAATATAGTGCTAAGGAAGGTGACCTCTCAACTAGCCAACTAATGGCTTTAAATAGACATGTAATGACACTTATTGAGAGGTTACAATCAACCAAATAAATAGTTGAATTCATGTGCCAAGTAATGGAGATTCAATGCTCTAAAACTAGCCCAAGAGTTAGAAATTTGCAGTTTCCCGTTGCACATTCTGCCTCGGAAGCGTCACGGCTCCAGTAGCTACTGCCCATTTAGCGTCGCGGCGCTGGCTAGGAGGCGCCGCGACTCCAACGGGTCGGTGCCGCGACCCTTTCCGACTCGTTTCATCTTACATTTCGCACACTTCTTCCTTCATTTACCAACGTGGATTACTTGTCATTTGACCAATAACCGTCCATCATTTTATGTCTCAAGCACTTTAATTACGCACCAATATCTCTTTCACTAATAAAATTGACGATACTTGGCACTACGAGTGCACGTGTGTGGAAATGACATTTCCGACATACGGGGCCCCAATTGTCCGAGTCATAAATAATGAGATAAACTTAATTCCACATTAGTAAATTTTCAACAAGTAGTTCAACTGCAGTGCCAAATTTTCTATTTATTTAAAATAATTTTTAAATACTATTTTTGTCTTGAGAAGAGTGTCTTTCGGAAACACAGTCTCTTGATGAGATAGGGATAAGGTTTGCGTATACCTCTCGACACTCTATCTGTGGGAATAAACTGGTTATGTTTTTGTATTTTTAAATACTATTTTTCTACAAAGGAAATTATAATTTAAAAGTATAAAGAACTGTTAAAAAGTGTCCGAAATATTTGCCCTAGCATCGCGGCGCTTAGGATACAACGTCGCGGCTCAGCCTTACAGCGTCGCGGCGCCTCAGTATCAGTCAGTGCAAGCGTCGCGACCCAGCTTCTACCGTGCCGGACTCGGGTTTCGCATCAGACAGATGCGCCCCATCATCCAAAGATACTTGAGCCTCTCCCCCATCAGGCCCACCACGCAATGGGCCCCACTAAGACGGACATTGAAGCAGCGATGCACACGTTTGGCTTGACTCAACCGGATCCTAATTGGTACATGAACACCGGTGCCACTACCCACATGACATCCGACCAAGGTACTCTATCGTCTTATTCCAATTTGAGCACTAATCGTGGTATAACTGTTGGTAATGGCAATTCTATTCCAATTAAGGGTTATGGTCATAAAACTGTGTCCCCTCCTCATCCACCACTTGTCCTGAAACATACCCTTCATGCCCCAAAAATGATTAAAAATTTGGTGTTTGTCCGTAAATTCACCACTGATAATTGAGTTTCCATTAATTTTGATCCGTTTGGATTTTCTGTGAAGGATTTCAAGATGGGGAGTCATCTCATAAGGTGTGACATTAGGGGGATCTATATCCAATCACACCGAGTCTCAGCATCTCGCGTCAAGCTATGCCATCCACTTTTACAGCAATTGCTCCTTCCATGTGGCATGCTCGTCTAGGTCATCCAGGGTCGAATATTTTATCTTGTAAGTGTACGCGGAGTACTCCACTTTGTCAATCTTGTGCTTTGGAAAAAATTATTAAGTTACCGTTTGTAGCTTCGAATTCTCACACTTCAATGCCTTTTAATAATATTCATAGTGATTTATGGACATCTCCAGTTCACAGTTCTATAGGTCATCGTTATTATGTCTTATTCTTAGATGACTATTCTAAATATTTATGGACGTTTTCAATTGCGAAAAAATCTCAAGTTTTTTCCATTTTCATAAAATTTAGAGCTTTCATAAGAACGCAATTCGAACGTGAAATTAAAAACATTCAACGTGATAGTGGCAAAGAGTATGACAATAGGGAATTTAGGGAGTTTTGTGCTCAAAATGAGATAAATTTTCATTTTTCTTTTCCTCATACGTCTTCACAAATTGAGAAAGCTGAGCGAAAAAATCGTACCATTAATAACATTGTCCGCACTTTGTTGGTTCATTGTTCCGTTCCTCCATTGTTTTGGCATCATGCGCTACAAATGACTATCGATCTACTAAATATTCTTCCCTCTAAAGGTTTGACATATTCATCCCCTCTTAAAGTGTTATACAATAAGACTCCGTCATATTCTCATCTTAGAGTCTTCGGATGCTTATGTTATCCACTGTTTTCATATACTATAATCAACAAACTTCAGACACGTTCTACTCCTTCTGTATTTTTGGGTTTTCCATCAAATCACCGTAGTTATAAATGCTTTGATTTGTCCGCTAAATGAATCATCATTACTCGTCATGTCCTCTTTGATGAATCCGAATTTCCATTCTCTAAAGTAGAACAACACGTGTCTAGTTCTTATGATTTTTTGGATGATGCTATCTCCCCATATGTTTTGTGTCATTTTTCAGATTCTTCAGAAAAAATGTCTTCAGCGTCGCGGCCCTTAGGGGAGGCGCCGCAGCGCTTGCCAGCAAGTGACCAAACAGTTTATGTCTCGTCATTAGCGTCGCGACACTTTGGGGAAGCGTCGCGGCGCCAAAACTTCAGAGAGCTCTGCAGCTCTTCCAGCGCCGCGACCCCTGCCCCCAGCACCGCGGCGCTTTCGACGGTAATTTCCAACACTTCAAAAAAATCCCAAAATTCACCCAATCCAGCCCAGAGTCAAGGTCTAATCACTCGCAATCAATGAGGTATTTTTAAACCAAAGAGACATTTTAATTTTAATTATAATGTTCTTAAATTTCCTTTACCCCGTAATCTTGTGTCTGCCTTAAATGACCCTAATTGGAAAATTTCCATAACCGAGGAATATAATGCTCTTATTGATAATAAAAGGTAGGAGTTGGTACCCGTTCATCTGGTGTTAATATGACTCGGTCTATGTGGATTTTGGTTCATAAGAAAAATTCTGATGGTTCATTTGCAAGATATAAGGCTAGACTTGTAGGTGATGGTAAGACTCAACATGTTGGTGTGGATTGTGGTGAGACATTTATCCCGGTGGTCAAGCCGGCTAGGATTCGCACTGTGCTCAGCTTGGCTCTTTCAAAAGCATGGCCCATTCATCAGCTAGATGTGAAGAATGCTTTTCTACATGGTAATCTTCAGGAGTGTATATGCATCAGCCCTTGGGGTTCAGGGATACTAGATATCCAATCATGTCTGTCTATTGAAGAAATCCTTGTATGAGCTTAAGAAGTCTCCACGGGCTTGGTATAAGAGGTTTGCTGACTATGTTTCGACTATGGTTTTTTGCACAGTAGATCTGATAATTCATTATTCATATATCGTCGGGGTTCTTCCCTGACTTATATATTGTTACATGTTGATAATATTATCTTGACTGCCTCTTCTGATGCTTTGCGAAAGTCTATTATGACAATGCTCAGTTCTGAGTTTGCCATGAAAGACTTGGGTCCATTGAGTTATTTTTTGGGGATTGCAGTCACTCGTCATGCAGGCGGATTATTCTTATCACAAAGGAAGTATGCAACAGAGATCATTGAGAGGACATTGTCATCCTATAAGTCCACTTCTACTCCAGTTGATACTAAATCCAAGTTGGGTATTTCAGCTGACACTCCCTATGAGGATCCGACCCGCTATTGCAGTCTGACAGACGCCCTTCAATATCTGACGTTCACGCGACCTGATATTACATATGTCGTACTGCAGGTGTGTTTGTTCATACATGATCCCAGAGTTGAACATATGAATTCGCTCAAACACATTTTTGGGTACATTTAGGGGACACTTGATTATGTCTTGCATTTGTATCCCTCATCGACGTCTACACTTGTCTCCTACACAGATGATGATTGGGGTGGTTGTCCTGACACCAGACGGTCTA
Organism: Przewalskia tangutica; assembly: GCA_029844215.1. Taxonomy (NCBI): domain Eukaryota; kingdom Viridiplantae; phylum Streptophyta; class Magnoliopsida; order Solanales; family Solanaceae; genus Przewalskia; species Przewalskia tangutica. Next base: position 8,424,988 of record CM056739.1, on the reverse strand, counting down.
CGTCTGGCTATTGCATGTTTTTAGGTAATAACTTGGTCTCATGGTCTGCCAAGCGTCAATCAACGCTTTCACGTTCAAGTGTAGAAGCCGAGTATAGAGGGGTAGCCAATGTGGTTTCTGAGTCATGTTGGTAACGAAATCTACTTTTAGAGCTTCATTGTCCTATTGAGAAGGCTACCTTGGTGTATTGTGATAATATAAGTGTCATCTACCTTTCTGGTAATCCAGTTCAGTACCAGCGTACTAAACACATAGAGATGGATATTCACTTTGTTCGAGAGAAGATAGCCAAAGGACAAGTACGCGTCTGCCATGTCCTTTCAAGATATCAAATTGTAGACATCTTTACAAAGGATCTTCCCTCGGTCCTTTTTGATGATTTTAGAGACAACACAGATGAATACCGCACCGCTATGATGCAAGTGTGTTAAATGATGTCCGAAATATTTGCCCTAGCGCGCTTCTTAGACACAATGTACATGGCGCCTTGATTTTGAATCCGGATTTTACCTATTTTGTATATTGTATATTTGGTAGACTTAGTCTTGTACCATAATTAAAATTATACTATTATCTTAATTGTATATAATAGGGTTTTATATATAAAGTAGGAATAGAATTCTCCTATTGTAATTTGTATATATGTCTTCAATCAATAAGAATAATTAAGAGATTAACCCTTTCAAGAACTTCTAATAGTTTTTTTGAGGATTTATACACTAATAGAAAAATAGAGAACTTGCAGTAGTGCTTAAGTTTTCTACAGTAAGAATGTAAAAAAAATTACAAAGAGGGATTAGATCAGAATTTCTGCACGAAATACCATTTGGCTGAAAGATGGGACGATAGCAACGTTAATGTTGTTAAGAAAAATGTATAAATACAAAATTTTCATTACAATTCAATGTATCCCACAACTAAAGATCGTGTGATGTACTAAATATTCTTTTATTCTTAATTGGCGATCTCGAGTTCGAGTCTTAAGAATATAATCACCTTAAATAGAGAGAGCTTTATTTTTCCAAGGAGGAACTTTTTGACTATGAATCTAAATTAGTCAGGTGGTCTGATATTGTCTACTAGGTGGGATACTAAAAGAACTGTACTTAGCTTTCTTTTGGTATTCTGCCTAAGTAGTGTCCTAAAAAGCTACCAGAAAATGAGATAAATTACATATTATTAATTTGAAAGCAAGCTCAGTTAATCTCAAAATAATACATTCGTGTGCTTAGAATTAGTACATTTTATCATAATATACATAGGAATTGAAAATTTCCAACTTATTGTAAGATTGATACTTATATAACAAGTTTATAAAGAAAAGAAAAAAACAGAACACACGGATTCTGCATACCTTATCCCTTTAAATTGTATATATACAGGGCTCCGTCTTACAGAAGTGCACATGCACAAGACAGACTTTCTCGAAAAATAAAAAAATTTAAAGCTCATTTTTTTATTTTTTATTAAGTAGTATTAAATTTAATTTCTCAAAAGTCATAATTGCATGTCTTATTTCAATTAAAGCCCACTTTTATGAATTGTAATGCAGACTCAAAATGTTTGAGACGAACCCGTATATATATATATATATATATATACATAAATCATCAACTACCAATAATAGCTTTATAACTTATAGTAGTAGAGCTATAACAGAATAAGGCAAACACACACAACAAAAAAAATCAAGAACTTTGATTCCCCTTCATCTACTCCACTCTCATTCACCTTTGCTTCGATTACTATAAACCCCTTATAATTATAAGTTACCAACTGCATAATTAGTACCAGCAAAGCTAATTAAAGCTAGCTATAGTGTGTACTAGTAGTGAAAATGCTAATAATGGATGAATTAGAGGGGCTTGATGAGCTAATAAAGGAGCTTCTTGATGATGAATCAGCATTCTTTTTGGCACCTCAAGAATATTCTTCAAATTCTTCAAGTGGTAATTCACTTGTAACAAAGAGCATCATTTCTTCAGGGCCTAACATTGATGATACAGAGAGTGGTTTGTCAGTCACAAGCTATGCAGTTCAATCTCATGATGTTTCACACACCAGGTTTGAGTTTTCTGAAGACCTTTAATTTTTACAATGAGTTTAAGTTTAATGTCATGGGTGGTTTGGTTCATGAGATAAGATGGAATATCTGATAATTAATTAAATTTGAGTATATATTCTGAATATCTCATCTTATCACATCAAATTAAAATAGGTACTATTTTATCCCACCATTCAAGTGAGATAAAATTAATTCAAGAATTATAATTCAGGAATAACGTAGTCTACCAACCAATGATATTATCAAAAAGTATATTTTCATAATAAGGTCATTTATAAAATTATTATGAGTAAAGCTCTATAAGAAACATAGACTTGAGCAAAGATGAATCTAGAATACACATTTATGCGTTTATACGACGGTCTCAAGTTAACACTATAGGATTATAAATGGGTTTACATTCAAATATTTATAGATATTTAGTGACTTTCTTTATATATAGAAAGAGATTGATAAAAAATATTGAGTTCACGTGAATCGTAATCAATTCTGTAGATTCACACTTATATTTAAGTTATATATATTGATAGTGCAAAATGAAATATGCACCATCACTATAGGCTAATTATATGATAACAAGTTACTCCTTCGGTCTCAAATTATTTGTCATTTTTATATGCACCTTAAGAAATATTAATTAGGAGGGGTATTTGACCTACTTTATCCTTATTTATGTCTAAGTTATAATATTTTTCCATTAAATATTTACTCTACTTATATGTCATCTTAATTAATGACAAAAGATAAAATGGAGATAAAATAATTAATTATGCCTTGAACTTCTAAAACAACAAATAATTTAAGACAATTATTTTTAGTAACTACGACAAATAGTTTGAGTCAGAGAGAGTATTACTTAACTAGTTTTACCAGATTAAAAAGTAAAGGCCCAACAGCTTACCATCAGGGACGTCTTTGGACACGTGTGAGATGTGCTACCGCACATGACTCCCGAAAAATGAAAAATTTTAGGGGCCCCTTTTTATTATTTTTTATTAAGTAGTATTAGTCAGAATTTACTGTAAATGTCCATAATTCGCAGGTCTTAGCCCAATCAAAGTAGGGATTGATTAACTTGAAGTTGTATTGAGTTGTTATTTACAATTTAAAATAATTTCTAATTATTGAAATCGTATATTTACTTATATTAAGGACCCACTTTTACGAATTAGAACAGGACCCCCCAAAATGTTTGATACGGCCCTGCTTACCATAGAGACTTATCAGTAATTACGGCCGTAACCTAGCAAAATATATGGTAACCAGTCTATGCTATAACAAGTTAAGTTATACCGATAGTAAAACATCTTTATATATCAATGTATGTTACTTTGTTTTTGTTTTGTTTGTAATGAACTTGAATTTTTGTTCATAAAATGCAGGAATTTAGGGTTGGGAAGAGGGTTGAACATGATGATGAGTAAGCAAGAGGCTCATGAGAATAAATATACATTGAGAATAAAGACTTGTGATAATGCAATGGCTGATGATGGTTATAAGTGGAGAAAATATGGCCAGAAATCCATTAAGAATAGCCCATATCCCAGGTATCCTTCATTTTTGCCGTTAATGGGAAAAAAGAGTTGCAAATATATTGTCTCTCCAACTAGCTAATCATTATATTTGCCATTAACAAATAGGTAGAATTATAAAAAGGGATATTAACATTTTTAGTCAGGGCCGTCTTTGAATTAAATGCGTGATGCCATCGACAGTACTTCAAAAACGAAAAATTTTAGGTCCCTTTTTTCATTTTATTAAGTAGATACCTGTAATTTCTTCAGAAAGACCATAATTCGGTGCCTTAGCCCAATTAAGGACCAATTTTTACGAATTCGAACATGACCCCCAAAATGTTTGAGACATCCCTGTTTTTAGTTAGTCGGTTAAAAAAAATCACTCATTTAAACGTAATAGTTTCCGCTTTGCATCCGTGATTGGTGTATATTCAGCGTGTAATAAATGTACAATAAGTATATATAAAATATACAAATTTTATAATAAGTCAATAATCAAAGTTTCTATATTTGAAAATTTAGTTGATAGTATTACCTATTGAATCTAAGTAGTGTAAATAATTATTCACTATTATGTTATTTTTACTTATTATAGCCGGTAACATATTTTATTTACTTTCAACAGGAGCTACTATAAATGCACTAACCCGATATGTGGGGCAAAAAAACAAGTTGAGAGGTCCAGCGATGAGCCCGACACTTTCATTATCACTTATGAAGGCCTTCATCTGCATTTTGCTTACCCATTTATCACTCCCAATCCACCTCAATTTCTTGATCAGCCCAATAAAAGGCCCAAATTAACAAACTCAAAAGCCCAGAACTATGAATTTGAAACTACAAGCGAAGTTGACGAAAGCCCAAATATTGTTAACCATGAACACAGATTGGGCTTTGGTGGAATGAGCTCACAAGGGTTACTTGAAGATATGGTACCATTAATGGTTCGAAACCCACCCACAAACTCCTATTCTTCATCTTGCTCTTATTCATCCCCACCAACTTCTCCATCGTTTTCTTGGTCAAATAATGAGTTTTTAGGGGAAAATGGCTAAGTCAAGTCATTTTTACCTCGCCAACTCTCCTTCATTTTCTTTGTTAAATAATTAGTTTCTACTAAATTATTGTATATAATAAGTACTATTTTAAATCTTTTCTTATGTTCCACTCGCGACGTGATTTGCGCTATCACACAGAGTTCTGCACTCTTGACTGAAAGAAAGAGCTACCGCGCTCTTTCAAAAAAAAAAAATTCTAGCAATTTTTGTTTCATGTTACAAGAGTGATTAAATGTTAGTAATGGCTTTTAATGAAGCGATTAATTTTTCATAGCAAGTGTTGAAAGTGGCTATTTATCATAATTTCCCCACTCAAAGATCCATCAACTTTTAGCCCAAATGAGTCTCATTGGATCACACTACAAAGTTGTGGCCTATCCTACAACCACAAAAAAGAAACACCAATGACCAAACTACCCATAAACACTTACCAAACAAATTTGACCTTCCAGGGTTCAATAAGTAAATTCACCTAGTAATCAAGTCGGTCCGTTTCCCGGTCTGCAACATAAACTATATCTCCAAATGAATAAAATCTGTGAAAATTCCAAGTTTTCGCATTGCACGCGCTGATGGCGGGCAAAGATATGATCGTGCCCTATTTATAAAAAAGTATTGCACTAAGATTTCACTATGCTCGGAGTCGTCCAGGAAAAGGTTGAGTCTATTATTATATGTGTATGGATTATTCATTATACCATTCTCCACTTTCCCTTTTTAGAGCTCACTACTTTTGCTGATATTTTATTCTTGCTTAAACATACACTTTTGACGAAGAATTTCTCCTCCGTATAATTCAGGGCGGACCTCCCTTGTGCACACTTGTTCACGTGAATAAACGATGTTTTTTTTTTTGCAGTGCTATTTTTCATTTTTGAATAAGAACAACATTCTTATTCCCTTATACAAGGCTGGGGAGAAAGAACCTAGTTTTGCCTCTCTTCTTCACTCTATTCCTTCTCCATCATCTACCCAAGCCAAACACACCCCACCAGTGATCAAAAGAGTAGAAAGAGTCCATGGAGAACCCACAATCCAGTGGACATCAAAAGAGTTTGACGAGGTCTTTCCTCTCCCGAGCGGAGAAAACATCAAGGTGCGAAGCGACAAACAATTCCCGAGATGCTTCTTGTCTTATCTTACTTAGTAAAGCAACCTTTCACGCTAGGCGCTCACCTTTACGATCACTTCAAAGGACGTAGATCTGCCACTGCGTATAACGATATATCTGTGAATTAATGGAACGATGCAACTGCTCAAAATATTTTAATTGTTTAACTGATGACTGGTGAGTAAAGTAGGTTCTAATATAATTGAAGGGAGTGACTTGCTTCTCTTTCTTCTCACAGCAGCTTTCCTAACTTTACATTTTCAGATTAGCTTCCAAGAGTTTAAAAACAGGCTATTTGAAGCTGGTCTTGTTGATAAAATTATTGTTACTAACAAATATGTGGCCAAAGTTTATGTGAGAAGCTCTGCACCTGGTACTAATCAAATTGGCGATGACACTGTTCAAGGTCCTGTAACTGGTAGAAATGATAGAAGAAACATGGGGCAGTACAAATATTATTTTAACATTGGGAGTGTCGAGTCATTTGAGGAGAAGCTTGAAAAAGCACAGGAGGCATTAAGAATAGATCCTCATAATTACGTTCCCGTTACATATGTTGATGAGTTGAATTGGTTCCAAGAATTGATGAGGTTTGGTCCAACGGTGTTGCTTCTTGCTGTCCTTTATTTTATGGACGGAGAGTGAATGGAGGGATGGGTGTTGGAGGCCCTGGTGGAAAAGGTGGTCGTGGAATATTTTAACATTGGTAAAGCACATTTCACGAAGATGGATAAAAATGCCAAGAATAAGGTGAGTCTTAGTTTCTAACCATGCACTAGTTTCAAACTTGGGTTCAGAACTTCAGATTCAGAAGTATCGATAGTGTAGATGCTTCATGCCATGTTTCATGATTAATTCTTGGAAAGTCTGTGGACATGTCCTCGGTACATGTATATTATAGAAATAATTGTATCCTTATCTATAATTAAAATATTTTTATATATTGTGTAAATATAATTATGGTAAAACTAAGATTCCTCTTTTGTATAGGTTTAGGATTCCTATTTTATAAGGGATGAACATTGTACTCTATATATACTTTGATATTAATGAAAGACTCCTCAAGAGAGATTAATATCATCTTACATGGTATCAAGAGATTAACACAAAACTCTAGAATTTTTCTTTGTGTGAGCCATGCCGACCAGCCCCACTCCCGCGATTCAGCAATGTTCCTCCCCCATCTCCTCCCAAAATTCTTGGTTTTTCTTCTTCTTTTCTCTCTTCTCTAAATGGATACTCAGGATTACGCTTCTGATTCTGACGCATCTACCTCCACAAATCTCACCACCACGTCGTCATCCTCTTTTCATCCCGCCCTCACTGTTACCAATATCAAGAATTATATTCTCATTCTTCTTGATCAAGAAAACAGTCAGTATTCTCCTTGAGTTGAATTGTTCCGTAATCATGCATGTCTCTATAACGTGCTTGACCACATCGACGACACTATTCCGCGCCCTCCGGAGGTTGATGAGTCTACTTGGCGTCGTCTAGACGCCGGCGTCAAACAATGGATTTATGGTAGTATTTCTCAGGATCTTCTTCTTATTATCATGAAATCTGGTGGCACAGCCCGTGATTTATGGAACCGCTTGGAGAAAATCTTTCAAGATAACAAGCACACTCGTGCGGTCTATTTGGAGGAACAATTTAGCAATACACGCCTTGAAAATTTCTCCAACATGACTGAATATTGCAGACAGTTGAAACTACTGACGGATCAACTCTCCAACGTCGACACGCCTATCTCGGACACTAAGATGGTGTTGCAATTGATTGCAGGTCTTCCCAAAGGCGACTATGATACATTAGCCGCCATAATTCAACAGGCAGATCCGCTTCCCAGTTTTAACAAAGCTCGTTCGCAGTTGTTGCTCGAAGAGACTCACCGTTCTAAGCAGGATGAGCACACTCAGAAGGCGTTAGCTGTCAAAACACGCCCTCAAGATCCAACACCACCAGAAAACTCTCAACCGCAGCAGGGATGCGGTGGCAAGGGTCGCGGCAGAGGAGGCCGTGGTCGTGGTAGGGGTCGCGACGCCAGACCAAGCAGCAAAGAACAATGGCCCACATATTCGGGCCTCGCACGCGCGCCCAACAAGATACCGTCTGCCGAGGCACCGCCGCAGCCTAACACCAACACCGCCCAAAGATGACACCCATCGAAGTTAGGTCAGACTTGATTCTCAACATGAAACAGCCTGACAACAACTGGTACATGGACTTCGGAGCCACTTCTCACCTCACCCAGTCTGCAGGTAATATTCTCAAACTGTTTGGTTTAAAGCATCCTTAATTTGTGACAGTTGGTAGTAGTCACCACATTCCAGTAAGGGTTATGGTACATCCTACACACCACCTCCTTATCCATTCCCCCTTCAAAATACCATATATGCCCCACATATGATTAAGAATCTAATCTCTATCCGCAAATTCACTCGTAATAACTCTGTCTCCGTTGATTTTGACCCTTATGGTTTCACTGTGAAGGATTTTCATACGGGGACACCTTTTACGAGATGCAATAGCACGGGGGATCTCTATCCATTCACTCTCACCTCCGCTGCCAGATCTAGCTCTCCCGTCTATCTAGCGGTCATTTCTTCTTCCACATGGCATAATAGGCTTGGTCATCCAGGAGCTCCAGTTTTTAATTTTCTTAGAGGCAATAATTTCATTACTTGTAATGGGAAGCTTGTCCAAAACTGTGTTTCTTGTTCTTTAGGAAAACATACTCGTTTTCCGTTTAAATCATCCACTAGTGTTGCTTTTGCACCCTTTGATATTATACATGCCGATTTGTGGACATCACATGTTGCTAGTTCTCCCGGTCATAAATACTATCTTATCCTACTAGATGTCTTTTCTCACTTTGTTTGGTTGTATCCTCTCAAATTTAAATCGGAAGTATTTGTCAAATTTCTTGAGTTTCGAACCTTCATTCAAACACAATTTGAAAAAGGTATACAATCTTTTTAGTGCGATAATGGTCGTGAATTCAAAAACTCTATGTTTCACCATTTTTGTACTAATAATGGCATGGTTTTTCGCTTCTCCTTCCCCCACACCTCCTCACAAAACGGTAAAGCTGAAAGAATTATCCGCACCATTAACAATATGATTCGCACTCTTTTGATTCATGTCTCCCTACCTCCATATTTCTGGATCTATGCTGTTAAAATATCAGAATATGTTCTAAATATTCTCCCAACTAGCACCCTTCACAATATGACCCCTACCGAAATTCTCTATCAGAGAGTCTCCTCTTATGATCATCTCTGAATATTTGGTTGTCTATGCTATCCTAACATTGCCTCTATTGTCCCTCACAAACTAACCCCCCGGTTCACTCCTTGTGTCTACCTAGGATTCCCGCCGAACCATAGGGGCTATCTATGCTATGACTTGTCCACTCGTCAGATCCACATCTCTCGTCACGTCACATTCGACGAGACCATATTCCCATTTTCGAATCTTAAAAAGTTTCAAAAACCGGATTACTCTTTTCTTGACGAGTCTGTCATCTCTCCCATCATCCTAAGTCAACTAGAGCATAGCAGTTCTTCATGCCACGCTCAGCCAGAGTCGCCAACGCGGCTAAAACTCCCGCGAATGTGTCCTCGATTCACGTCGACAAGACCGCGCCCATCTTTGGCGCCACTGTCAAAACATCGAGAGGTCTGCCGTCCTCCAACACGCGACACGATCACGCCACACGACGCACCGACGGTTCCAGTCGCGGTGCTACTCCGGCGTCGTCCCTCCTTCTCGATTCCAACAAATCCCTCCGCCTTGGAACCTCCTACTATCCCCACTCATCAAATGGAAACTCGTGCAAAACATGAAATCTTCAAACCCAAAGTCCAATTTAACTTGTCTGCCCAAACCATTTCACCAATTCCCAAGAACCCTATATTGGCCAAACAAGACCCTAATTAGAATGCGGCTATGACTGAGGAATGCAATGCTTTAACTAAACAAAGACACGTGAGATCTAGTACTGGACTGAGGGTGAATGTGATTCGTTGTCTGTGGCTATTTCGTCACAAATTCAGAGACAGTGGAGATCTTGAGAGGTATAAGGCAAGACTTGTGGCTAATGTCACAAATCAGCAGGAGGACATTGATTGTGGTGAGACCTTCAGCCCGGTTGTTAAACCGGCTACCATCTGCACAATTTTGAGTATTGTCATGGGCAAACACTGGCCGATCCATCAGCTTGATGTGAAGAATGCATTCTTACATGGGGATATGAGAGAGACATTCTACATGCATCAGCCGCCAGGATTCACTCATCCAGCAGTTCCTCACTACGTGTGCCATCTCCGTAAGTCACTATATGGCCTGAAACAGGCCCCCCCGTGCGTGGTACGATCGCTTTGTCAGGTATATCTTGCAGATTGGGTTTGTATGCATCAAGAGTGATACATCACTTTTCATTTTTCATCGAGGTAGTAGCACTGTTTCAGCAAGAGTGATACATCACTAAAATTTACTTTACTAGCTAGACTTCCAGTTGTAGTGCGTAATTTGTAACTGTTTCAAATGCAGTAAAGGTACGTTATCTATAAATCTTTGCTTGCTGTCAGGGGTATTTCCATGGGTTTGCCTTGGTATCGTGCTCATACCAATGTATTAAATGATCCCGTCAGTTGCTTTCTATTCATAAAATGCATACAACTGTGGTTGCTGGTTGTGCCAGTTGGATGGCTTTTGATCCATATAATCTTGTTAATTAGTGATTAACTGATTATGTTACACAACAACAAAACTGTGATTGAGATGAACTAATACGAAGGGTATAGTCTCTTAATTTCCAGATTAATCAGATAGCATTGCCTTTGGCAGGACATTATGAGTCATAGTTTATGACTATTCATGCACCTAAAAACAAAGAGGACCTGTAAAGATTTTTGAAGCACCGAGTTGTAGCTATGGATAGAGCTAGTAGCAGTCATGTGCAATCTCTAAACTATGCTTGTGATTTTTTCTTTTTTCCGGATAAAGTGAACCAGATAGAAGAGGAGATGCACATAGCATTCACATCATGCAGGGTTTAGGAAAATGTCACGTTCCAAGGCATAAAGCATCCCGTGCTTCAAATTTCAAATTGCCACCACAAAGTAGGGGTCTTTGTCTTGTCTTTTCTTCTGTGGGACAAGGCGACCGATAACTGAGAAGAAACATAACATCCTTCTGTTTTGTTTTTATTAAGATTGATAATGGCTGCTAAATTCTATAGAGAACTTTGTCTTGGACCTCAAATTAAACACACAAGCTAGCTGATACTCTTCGTGTGGCTGGCAGTTATTTGGCGGTTAAATTAGTATGAAAATCACGCCGTAGTTGTCTACTGATATGATTTGTTATATGTGTGCAGATGTTACATCTTACGGTTGAGTTTAAATATACATACCATCTGTGTATATCCCTTCCCATTTATGATATATTTTGTATTACATTTGTCTATTAATTAACCGTGTAGTCTTATCATAATTGTATGATTAGTCTCCATATAGAATAGGAATTTAGAAGTAGAATAGGAAAATGATCTTCCTATTGTAACTTGTATATATATGTCTTTAATCAATAAAAATAATCAAGAGATTATTTCTTTCATGGTATCAAAAGTCTAGGTTATTTTTCCTTCCTTGCTTCCGCTTCCACTACAACATATCGGTTCAAAGAGGGCGACTTTAAAGTCGCCCTTTTTAATTTCACCAAAGAAAGTCGCCTTTTTTGGTATAATCAAAGGAGACGACTTGAAAAGTCGCCATTTTTTGTCCTCACCAAAGGGGGCGACTTAAAAAGTCGCTTTTTTTTTGTCCTAATCAAATGGGCGACTTGAAAGTCGCCCTTTTTGGTCCAAGCTAAAGGAGGCGACTTAAAAAGTCGCCCTTTTAGGTCCAAGCCAAAGGAGGTGACTTAAAAAATCGCCCTTTTAGGTCCTAACAAAAGGGGGCGACTTGAAAAGTCGCCCTTTTTGGTCCTAACTTAACAAATTGTTAATTGACTATATATAAACCTATTTAGATAACATATTTTAATGGTAACAAAATTAACTAGATTTTAAAATGCATTTAGCGGTTGTAATCACTGCTACAACCCCTTTATATTTTTTTAATTTGTTATTTAATTATTTATTTGTTAATTTTTAATTTATATTTAGATGTTAATTAATTATTTAGTTGTTAATTAGTTATTTAGTTGTTAATTAGTTTCGTTGTTTAGTTTCTTAGGAGATTAGTTGTTTCTCCCAAGCATGAATAAGTGTTAAATGTTAATTAATTGTTTACTTGTTAATTAGTTAATAATCTCATAATTGTTAATTAATTTTAATCTTTTTATTATATCGTGATCAAAGAGGGCGACCTGAATTAGTTTTAACCTTTTTATTATTTCGTGATCAAAGAGGGCGACTTTTTAAGTCGCCTTTTTTGGTCCTCACCAAAGGAAGCGACTTAAAAAGTCGCCTTTTTTGGTCCTACCCAAAGGGGCGACTTGAAAGTCGTCCATTTGGTCCAAGCCAAAGGAGGCGACTTAAAAAGTCGCCCTTTTAGGTCCTAACCGAAAAGTCGCCCTCTTTGGTCCTAACTTAACTAATTGTTAATTGACTATATATAAACTTATTTAGATAAAGTATTTTAATGGTAACAAAATTAATTAGATTTTAAAATGCATTTAGGGGTTGTAATCACTACTGCAGCCCCTTTATATTTTTTTAATTTATTGTTTAATTGTTTATTTGTTAATTTTTAATTTATGTTTAGATGCTAATTAATTATTTAGTTGTTAATTTGTTTAGTTGTTTAGTTTCTTAGGAGATTAGTTATTTCTCCCAAGCATGAATAAGTGTTAATTGTTAATTAATGGCTTATTTGTTAATTAGTTTTAACCTTTTTATTATTTCGTGACCAAAGAGGGCGACTTTTTGGTGCAAACCAAAGGAGGCGACTTAAAAAGTCGCCCTTTTGGGTCCTCACCAAAGGGGCGACTTAAAAAGTCGCTTTTTTTGGTCATAACCAAAGGGGGTGACTTAAAAACTCGCCTTTTTTGGTCTTCAAGTCGCCCTCTTTGGTCCAAGCCAAAGGAGACAACTTAATAAGTCGGCCTTTTAGGTCCTAACCGAAAAGTCGTCATCTTTGGTCCTAACTTAACTAATTGTTAATTGACTATATATAAACCTATTTAGATAAAATATTTTAATGGTAACAAAATTAACTAGATTTTAAAATGCATTTAGGGGTTGTAATCACTGCTGCAACCCCTTTATATTTTTTTAATTTGTTGTTTAATTGTTTATTTGTTAATTTTTAATTTATGTTTAGATGTTAATTAATTATTTAGTTGTTAATTAGTTTAGTTGTTTAGTTTCTTAGGAGATTAGTTGTTTCTCCCAAGCATGAATAAGTGTTAATTGTTAATTAATTGTTTAATTATTAATTAGTTAATAATCTCATAATTGTTAATTAGTTTTAACCTTTTTATTATTTTGTGACCAAAGAGGGCGACTTGAAAAATCGCCCCCTTTGGTGAGGACAAAAAATGGCGACAGTACTATTCACCCCCTTTGGTGAAGACCAAAAAGGGTGACCTTTCAAGTCGCCCCCTTTGGTTTATTAATATTTCTTCCTTACAAATTTATGTTTTTTATTTTAGTTTTTATTTATTCTTTTGTTTCAAAATTATCTTAAATATTCTTAGTTAGATGAAGTTTAATTTGTGTGAGATTTCCATTAATAAAAAAAATTAACATTTTTTAGAAAAGGGATAACATTTTTTTATTTTTATTGTCTATAATTTATTTTGAATTAATTCACAAAGTTGAGTTAATGAAATAATTAAAGTGCTAAAAATAATTTTTGAAAAGTAAAACACCTCCTAAAGCTCATTTTTCAAATAAAATATGCTTCTTTTTAATTAGCCATGAATAAACTTTTTTCAAGATTTATATAAAAATTTAATTCTTAGATCAAAGGGGCGACTTTTCTAAGTCGCCTCCTTTGGTTAGGATTTTCTAGTCGCCCCCTTTGGTCCTCACCAAAAAGGGCGACTTTTCTAGTCTCCTCCTTTGGTGATGACCAAAAATGGAGACTTTTCTAGTCGCCCCCTTTGTTGAGGACCAAAAAGGTGACTTTTCTAGTCGCCCCCTTTGATCTAAGAATTTAATTTTTGTATAAATCTTGAAAAAAGTTTATTCATGGCTAATTAAAAAAAATTAAAGTTAAGTTTTGCAATACACATGAATTGAAGTTATAAACTTGTACGGTTGGAGTTATGTTTTTAAACAAAAATAAAGAAAACTTCATTTATCACAAATAATTCTATTAAATAGCATAATTAATCATTTAAATAAATAATATATAATCTGCTATAACATATTAAATTATATTAATTATATAAAAATTGGTATATATACAGTGTATGTATTTAAACTTTTCTTATTTTTACTAGTACTAGATTATGTCACGGGACACTTCTTAGTAGTATTATTAGAAGAGCACGTGAGTTACCTTAATTATTGCAAATAATTAATCCAAATTATGATATTAATTGAATATTACATATATGATAAAAATGGACAAACAACAAACTCTAGGCGTACGGGACCTTTCACACACAAAAAAAAATGATTAAAGAGCGGCTAATTAATTAGTAGTCACATTATTATTAGTGGTGCATAGTAAATGTGAAAGACGAATAATTCAGATCCTTAGTTTTTACCTTTTAAAATTTTGGATATCCGAAATATTCGTATCCGAATCCGATCCGAAATAATCCGAAAATTATGGATATCCGATTTTTTGGATATCCAAAATATTCGGATCCGAATTCGATCCGAAATTATTCGAAAATTTTAGATATCCGATTTTTTGGATATCCGAAATATTCGGATCCGAATCCGATCCGAAATTATTCAAAAATTTTGGATATTCGATTTTTTGGATATCCGAAATATTCGGATCCGAATCCGATCCGAAATTATCCAAAAATTTTGGATATCCGATTTTTTGGATATCCAAAATATTCGGATCCGAATCCGATCCGAAATAATCTGAAAATTTTGGATATCCGATTTTTTGGATATCCGAAATATTCTGATCCGAATCCGATTCGAAATTATCAGAAAATTACGAATATTCAATTTTTTGGATATTCGGATCCGAATCTGATCCGAAATTATCCGAAAATTACGGATAACCGAAATATCGAATCCGAAATTATCCGAAAATTACGGATATCCGATTTTTTTGATATCCGAAATATCGAATCCGAAATTATCCGAAAATTACGAATATCCGATTTGTTGGATATCCGAAATATTCGGATCCGAATCCAAGGAATTTATGATTATGAAGAGCATAAATATAACAAGTATTGATGGTTGGTTTAGTGGTAGAATAACACAGTTCCACAGATAGAAGGCTCAATTTTATTGATAGATGAAACAGAAGGCATTACATGTGCAACATTAAACTTAAAGAGGCCTTCACGGATGAAGCCCCTTCCTACAAAGGTTCCATTTTTAGTGATTACAAACTTATTAGCCTCTAACACTAGCCTAAAACCAACATTTACTAACAAATGTCCAGAAATTAAATTTCTTCAAATTTTTGGGACATGCATCACTTCTTTCAGAATCAGCTCCTTTCCGGATGATCTAATTTATGGCATCATAGATTAGGACATGTTAACTATCAATATATCCAAAGATTGGTAAAGATGTAATTATTGTCGTCTATCGACATAAACCCTCAACATAAGTGTGAGGTGTGCGTAGAGGCAAAACTCTCCAAGAGTCCATTTAGACCCGTCGAAAGGGAAAACACTCCTCTAGAATTTATACACACTGATATATGTGATTTGAAGTTCGCTTAAACTAGAGGGGGAATAAGTATTTTGTAACTTTCATAGATGATGACACAAGGTTTTGTTACCTTTACTTACTAAGAAGTAAAGATGAAGTCTTTGAAGCATTCAAACTCTACAAAGCAGAAGTTGAGAACCAACTAAGCGGACGGAT
Source organism: Przewalskia tangutica (assembly GCA_029844215.1). Taxonomy (NCBI): domain Eukaryota; kingdom Viridiplantae; phylum Streptophyta; class Magnoliopsida; order Solanales; family Solanaceae; genus Przewalskia; species Przewalskia tangutica. Next base: position 8,409,210 of record CM056739.1, on the reverse strand, counting down.
TAAAACAATCTGTAGCGATAGAGGGAGAAAATATGTAGCTCTTTTTGAAGAACTTTATACCCAGTCGGGTATAGTTCATCAAACGACGTCTCCTTACTCACCTCAATCAAACGCTGTGGCTGAACGCAGGAACCGAACACTGAAGGAAATGATGAATGCTTTACTCATCAACTCAGGCCTTTCCCAACACATGTGGGAAGATGTTGTCCTTACTGTGAATAATATTATTAATAGAGTCTCACACAAAGGTAAGGACAAGACTCCATACGAGTTGTCGCGCCCGTTTTAACCTCAGGGGTCTGAACGGTATCCACAACGTTGCTCTTTGGCGCGGTCCCCTGGATGGAGCAATTAATGCTGTTTTTCAGGAGTCGCCACCTAATTATTTAAGTGAATTAGGACACTTGATTTATTGCAGTAAAACACTACAATTAATCTCCATTTAATGGTCTGCGAAATTAATGAGATTCTAGGTAAGGGTTCTTTATTATCCTAAAGGGAAGGGGTTAGACATCCTTTAAGATCCGCTAACTTGCGGTTATTCGTTCAAGCTCAGGTTAATTATTTATTGCCCTTTTTATTCTACGTATTCTAAGCATTTTTCATAATTTATAATTAAAATAAAGTGCAATACAGGATAATAAAACTAAAACTTAAATGCGACATAAAATACAACTCCGGGACATCTTTTAGCCCTTTTTAGGCCTTCGGCGCAAGATGATCTCCGGGTACCTGCATAAACACTTAGTAAAAGTGTTAGTAATAGGATAAATAATTTAATGCAATGACAAGAATTAATAAGTAAAAACAAAAATAAATAAATAAATCCGTCTTTTGCAGAGAGGAGGCCTTGGAAATCAGACGGAGATTCCTTCATCGGCCAATATTGCTAAAAATAATAAAAATAAATAAAACTTTCAGATCCGCGTCAAAACAGTAATAGTTTTAAACACGGAGGGCTCAGATATAAAAAATATATAAAGTGAGACAGCCTAAACAAGTGCGGCTGCGAGAATTCGCCCTGCCAGCGCATGTTGGTTAACCGGTGTAAGTGGAAGAAATCATCCTTGCCCAGAAAGCTTCATTTATTTTATTTTCCGTCTTTGCAACTGTGGAGGCCTCAAAAATCGACGGATAACTTTTTCATCGGCCAAACCAGTGTAGCATCTTGTTCAAATCAGTAAAAATACCAACAATGTAGTATTTGTTCTAAATCAGTAAGCCAGCAAAAATGTCCAAAATTAATAGCAATATGGCCAAAACCAGTCCAATAATATGGCCAAAAACAGTAGCAAAATAGCCAAAAATCAGTCCAAAAATCAGTCCAGAACATAGTTAAAATCAGCCCAACCAATAACCAAAATTAGTAGCAACAAAGCAGTGGTGAAACCACAACAACCATGGTTCGCTGGAATTTTTAATTCTTGCAAGATACGAACAAAAGTTAGAAAAAGCGATGCAGTTCACCTCGTGAGACAACGGATACCAAAAATACAGCGAGAACAAAGTCGCGGAGTTCTAAACTCGTGAGTTACCCAAAATAGAACCAAATCGTCCACGACCAACAAAATACCAAAATGAAATCGGATCGGTTCATAGCCAAATAATATACCAACCAACAACAAATAGTCGCGGAACGAGTTTCACGGAGTTTAAGAACTCCGCGTATTACCAAAACAGAAAAGAAAATCAAATCGATCCGAACAAATGAGAAACAAAACGTAATCACAAGAGAAAGTAAATCAGTATCATCGCCGGAATCAAATGAGTGGCGGCGTCGACACGGCTAACTTGCCGAGCGACGCCGTGGTGCTCTGGTGAGTCGATGGCGGGCATAGGCGAGATTCGCGGTGGGGTTGTAAGAATGGAGGAGGTAGGCGATTCTTTGTTTAGGGGGCTCGCCGGAGCTAGTGGCGATCGGCGGTGGGTGGTGCGAAATGCAAAGGATGGCGGCGGCGGCGGCGGGTTAGTGAGCTAGGGTTAGGGAATGAGAGGTGGCGTTGAGGTGACTTTGTGCGGTGAGGTGTTCGCCGGTGAGGCCCAGCGGGCGGCGACGGCGAGTGAGGAGAGGCGAGGGCTTGTGCGGCTAGGGTGTGAGAGAGTGGGAGAGGTGGTTAAAGGGGCTTGCCAGGAGCTTGATAGAACTCCGTGAAGCGGCGCGACAGCGGCGACGTGAAAGGAGAAGATGGAGAGAGGAATGGGCTGAGAGAGAGTGGGAAATTGGTTAAAAGTGTCGAGTTATGTGAAGAGGCGGGGTGAGGTAGTGTAATAGAGTGAGAGATAAAGTAGTGCAGGGTAATAATAGAGAAGTGAGGGTTGAAGTGATGGGTGGAGTATAGAAATGGTGAAAGTATGGGGTGGAGTGTGGTAAAGGTAAAAGAGGTATGGGGTGAAATAAATAAATAAAAAATGTTGGATTGGACTGATTTAAATTGTGTCTCGGACTGGACTGATTTGACAAAATGCAAGGCGGGTTAATTATTTAAAACAAAATTATTTAAAAAGATGCAAGATTATAAAAATGCAAATACCTTGATTTAATAATACTAAAATGAAATATTTAATAAATTTTTATTGTATAATTAAAATTAAAACGGGATGTCAATTAATTATTTAAAGAGATGCAAATATTATTAAAATAAAACGACGGTATAACAATAATAAAAACATAATATTTACAACGACATAATACTTAATTTAAAAATAAAAGACGCAATGCCATTTTTGTGAAGAAATAAACATAGAATATTATGTAAAAATATGTAAAATAACAATTAAAATGCGGTGTGCTAAAATACTTAAAATTGCACGAAATATACAAAAAACGGGTCAAAATTGGTATCAGCGGTATGTCCTCTTTGTACGGAGATGATGGAAGAGTCTTCGGACAAAGATGTTGACTTGTAGCCAATTTTGTCCTGTTTTATAAACTGAAAAAACTCAAAAATAGGGATGATGCAGATCCAAAAATGTCCCAGTGTCGAATCATGATGACACTGGGTCGTTGTGATGCAAAAATTAAAAAGCAAACCTGACGCCGATTAAAAATGTCCCAGTGTCGAAGTATGATTGACACTGGGTTGCAGGTGATGTGGTGATGTAACATACATGGTGTTTGTAGATGTTGATGGCGTCATTGCATAGACGCGATGCAGATGTTCGTCGTTGCATAAACGAAGCATAAATAAAGTCGTTGCATAGACTTTACATGATATGGCGTCGTTGCATAGACACGATGCAGATGCTCGTCGTTGCATAGACGAAACATTGATGAAGCCGTTGCATAGGCTTACGTGAAATGACGTCTTTGCATAGGCGATCGCGATGGCGTCGTTGCACTGGGCGTATTCTTGATGGCGTCGTTGCATAGATGCAATCGATGGCGTCGTTGCTGGGCGTATTCTTCTTTGGCGTCGTTGCGTGACGCAATCGCGATGACGTCGTTACTGGGCGTATTCTTTGCTGGCGTCGTTGCGTGAAGCAATCGCGATGGCGTCGTTACTGGGCGTATTCTTGATGGCGTCGTTGCGTAAACGCAATCGCGATGGCGTCGTTGCACGGGCGTATTCTTCTTTGGCGTCGTTGCGTGACGCAATCGATGGCGTCGTTACTGGGCGTATTCTTCTTTGGCGTCGTTGCGTAAACGCAATCTTGATGGCGTCGTTACTGGGCGTATTCTTTGTTGGCGTCGTTGCGTACGCAATCGCGATGGCGTCGTTACTGGGCGTATTCTTCTTTGGCGTCGTTGCGTAAACGCAATCGCGATAGCGTCGTTACTGGGCGTATTCTTCTTTGGCGTCGTTGCGTAAGCCTAATCTTGATGGCGTCGTTACTGGGCGTATTCTTTGCTGGCGTCGTTGCGTAAATCGCGATGCGTCGTTACTGGGCGTATTCTTTGGCGTCGTTGCGTACGCAATCTTGATGGCGTCGTTACTGGGCGTATTCTTCTTTGGCGTCGTTGCGTGAAGCCTTAATCGCGATAGCGTCGTTACTGGGCGTATTGTTGATGGTCATGTAGAATAAATGCTCATGCAATCTTTGTTGTGTGCGATGCGTGGGTTGCAAATTTGACTTTATACCTGAGCTGATGCGCTAGACTTAGTTGTGGATTTTGAACTTTGATTGTCGATCGTCGATATCCCTTTCTGCTTCTGTTGCGTTCTTTCTGCCTCTGCTAATATGAAGAAACTTGCGCTCAAAGAAAATTTGTGAGTTTTGGGAAATGAGTGGTTGATTCGCGTCAACTTTGTAGTTTTGGCTCTTGCTGCTTGCATGCTCAGACTTCAGCAAAAGGTTAGTGCATAATTGTTAAGCCAAAAATGACAACGCATGAATTTATAAGCAATGTAATAGCATGAGTAGAAATGATATCCTGTAAAATGTGATGGCGGTTGTATTGATGTGATGCTGCAAATGTTGAGTCTCGTCGCAGGCGTGTTGAATGTTGTGAAAGCTTGTTGAATCTGCGAGTCTTGATCGTCTGTCTGTGCGGACTTCTTTGGATCTGCGAATGCTTCTTGAATGCTCTGCGTGGGCTTCTTTGGATCTGCGAATGCTTGTTGCATCTTTGCGATCTTGATGTAGTCTGCCGGACTTCTTTGGATCTGCGAATGCTTGTTGTATGCTAGTCTCTGCACGGGCTTAACCCTGGCGAAAATTGCTCATATCTCTTTTCGGAATAACCAAATGCATTTTTATCGCGCGAGGCAATGAGAAGATTTACGATGGTGTGGCCAAGCCGACTTAGGCGCCACGTATCCCGCCGAGGAATCAGTCAAGCGTAGTTCGTGATCGAGAAAATGATTGTACAATTTTAAAAAATGGGACCGAAGCCAATGTGGCCGCCTACGTATCCCGCTGAGGGAATCAGGTCAAGACGTAGTTCGTGATGCAGAAAATGATTTTTATGGGTATTTCAAACAATGTGGACCGAAGACAATGTGGCGCCACGTATCCGTCGAGAATCAGTCGAGCGTAGTTAAATGCCGCAAAAATAAGAATTTTTATGATTTTAAAATGATGTGGGACCGGCGATATGGCGCCACGTATCCGTGAGAATCGGTCGGGCGTAGTACATCCGCAATTTTTTTTTTTTTAATTATGATTTTAAAATGATGTGGGGCCGCCGATGTGGCGCCACGTATCGCCGAGGAATCAGTCAAGACGTAGTTCGTGATGCAAAAATGATTATTTTATATGCATTTTTTTGAAAAGTGGAAAAACGACATCACGTTCGACTTGATTGACACCAACAATTAGTATTGTGCTTAGGAATTCGTTATTCACTTCGATCTAACCAAGACGACTTGGTAATTCATAGTTTCAAATGGTACCTCGGACACCTAAGTATCGACACACTTGTTTGCGACGAGTTTTGAACTACACGTAACCTCACGTTTCAAATGCCCTCACTGAAAGAAAGTCCATTTCTGCACATATTCCAGTAGTTTGAATTTTTGGGACGTTTAGAGAAGTACGCTCGCACTCAAAAAGATGTTCAATGCATGCAATTGTGATACCATAGGCTTGACCGTCATGTAAGTATCCACTAATGTGATAACCCTCAGTATAAGATCATGTAGGGCTTGGCATTGGCTTGTAATGTAGGCTTGGAGAAAGGGATGAATATCATTTGGGTAAAAGTGACTAATCCCTCCTCGAGCGTTGGACTACGTCCGTGCTTGATATTTGTGTGCTTTAATGCTGACATGCTTTCTTTTTCCTTTCCTCTTTTTTTTTTGTCCCAGTTTTTCTGTACTGACTTCTATTGAATCTTTCGTTTGGAGCCCGCTTTTTTCAAATTTATTTTCTCATTTCATTCATTTTTGTTTATCATGCAGGGGCTTTTGATTTCTTCTTTTGTAAAGTCGTCATTTGTGTTTTATTTTCCCTTTTGGGACTTTGACAATTTTGCCTTTGCAAACTTCGACGCAGAATTTGTCAGCCACTTGCACATTTCCAAAGCGTTCAAGGAGGTCGGCGAGAGGGATAGTGCGTCTCGAAAGGTATAGGTGTAATATGCGGTTGTCAAAAGAATAGGCTTTAGGCTCAAAAGGGGTGTACTACGGATAATGTTATTTGGTAGGCTGAAAAGGCTCAAACGGGTCAAAGAAAGCCTACGATCATTTCTTACACCAAGTGTTACTCAGGATTTCGCCTCAACAAACATTCAAGCCAAGTTCTAGATCACAATGCAATGCAATTGAACTTATTCTAAAACTCACCACACAATGCACATGAAACAATGAGGTTGGTTTCGTTCTTATCTCGAAAGCATGCAAGACAATGTCATTACATATGTGCGTGAGAGGTACCAAAAGAATCTATGGTTTACCACGAAGTCCACTCATACTGATTGTTATTCGTTCTTTCTTATGCACACTCCTAACTGTGTTGGTATCAACCAAGTCAAACAATGATACTTAAAAAAAAAAAATTGTATTTTTGGATAACATTTTTTCGTATTTATGAATAATTTTTTTTTTTTGTATTTTTTGAATAAATGTATTTTTGTATTTTTTTGAATAAATGGTTTTTTTTTGTATTTTTTGAATAAATGTATTTTTGTATTTTTTTGAATAAATGGTACCGAACCCGAATAGGGCTTTCTACGTATCCCGCCGAGGGAATCAGGTGTGCGTAGTTCATTCAAATATGTTATAAAATGTATGCTTGGAAAAATTTATCAAAAGGATAGCAATATAAAGTTGTGCAAAATAAATGATTGTCCACTGTGGACGAATGCAAAGTAAAATGAATGCCCGAAAACATGATAAATGGGATGCATGAGTGAGAAAAATATGTTTTTTTTTTGTTTTTATTTTTTATGGTGTCGAACCCAAAATGAGTTGCCTACGTATCACACCGTGTGGTGAGAATCAGACACGCGTAGTTCGGAATGATTATGGTAAAATGCATGATATGAAAGAACTATGTAATTAACGCTAAACAAGTCAATTGAATTTGCAAATAAAGATACAAAATATAGAAAAACTGAGAGCGATGTCTCGTTGGTATAAAACTTTTTTCTGATCATTGGGTGATTGCGAGGACGACATTCCTGCAAAATATGAGACATGGGTGAGTAGGAAAATGACAAAATAATAAAAATGATGAGGTGTGACAATACAGTCAAAGACTCCCCTGATTGGTTCGACTGAACTGGTGGTTGATGCTTCACAAAGTCCAAGTCGCGCTATTCAAGAGTGATTTACGAAGTAGAAGTCCTGATTGCAATGTGACAGCAAAAAGTGCAAAAAATGCAAATGCTCGAGTCCAGAATCACAAAAGGGTAATTAATGCATTAAATAATATATGCAATTTGCTAGCGATAAACAATAATAAACAAAAAGCATGCAAATCAAGCGCGTGCCCTAATATGCTTGGGACCTCCCTTATGCCAGAGGTGAGCCTAAACGCCAAATATGTGGGATTATGATAAATAAGTCCAAACCGTTAAACTGCAATGTTTTGTTGGAAATGGCGACCAAATGACGGTGCACTTTTTCCAATTTCGCGATGTCATGACGAGCTTGGATCATCTATCATTATCACGCTACACATAGTATGTTAATGGGTCGTTGGGTTGTGAAACCCGTCGACAAATTTTGGTGGATTTCTAATTGTGGTGTTAATACCAAGGATTAACCCACCTAAGGTTTATGCATGCATGACTTAATATAAAGAGGGCAGTATAGTTCTATCCTAAGTTTTCTAAGATTTGGCTTACTAGGCCTTGAGTTCGGCGGACAACTCGAGTGAGAAGGCTACGCGGCCACGGTTGGACGATTCTCCGCGTCATTACCAACTCTCTAAATTTGGGTTTTGAAGAAAGAATTTTCTTTGATGCACAGCGCACCTCGCGTGTAGTGTGTGATAGTGTTAATTTTCCAGAATGGAGGAAATATGAGCGAAATGACAATTTAAGGAAAGCAATAAAAGAATGTAGCAATTAAAGTAGTTAATTACAAAATAAAAGCAAACAATATAAAATATTTACAACAAATATAAAAGCAAAATAAAGTGCAATATTTAATTAACCTGAGTATGTTATGATCAAGAACCTGATATCCCCAGTGGAGTCGCCATGCTGTCGCGCCCGTTTTAACCTCAGGGGTCTGAACGGTATCTGCAACGTTGCTCTTTGGCGCGGTCCCCTGGATGGAGCAATTAATGCTGTTTTTAAGGAGTCACCACCTAATTATTTAAGTGAATTAGAACACTTGATTTATTGCAGTAAAACACTGCAATTAATCTCCATTTAATGGTCTGCGAAATTAATGAGATTCTAGGTAAGGGTTCTTTATTATCCTAAAGGGAAGGGGTTAGGCATCCTTTAAGATCCGCTAACTTGCGGTTATTCGTTCAAGCCCAGGTTAATTATTTATTGCCCTTTTTATTCTACGTATTCTAAGCATTTTTCATAATTTATAATTAAAATAAAGTGCAATACAGGATAATAAAACTAAAACTTAAATGCGACATAAAATACAACTCCGGGACATCTTTTAGCCCTTTTTAGGCCTTCTGCGCAAGATGATCTCCGGGTACCTGCATAAACACTTAGTAAAAGTGTTAGTAATAGGATAAATAATTTAATGCAATGACAAGAATTAATAAGTAAAAACAAAAATAAATAAATAAATCCGTCTTTTGCACAGAGGAGGCCTTGGAAATCAGACGGAGATTCCTTCATCGGCCAATATTGCTAAAAATAATAAAAATAAATAAAACTTTCAGATCCGCGTCAAAACAGTAATAGTTTTAAACACGGAGGGCTCAGATATAAAAAATATATAAAGTGAGACAGCCTAAACAAGTGCGACTGCGAGAATTCGCCCTGCCAGCGCATGTTGGTTATCCGGTGTAAGTGAAAGAAATCATCCTTGCCCAGAAAGCTTCATTTATTTTATTTTCCGTCTTTGCAACTGTGGAGGCCTCAAAAATCGACGGATAACTTTTTCATCGGCCAAACCAGTGTAGCATCTTGTTCAAATCAGTAAAAATACCAACAGTGTAGTATTTGTTCTAAATCAGTAAGCCAGCAAAAATGTCCAAAATTAATAGCAATATGGCCAAAACCAATCCAATAATATGGCAAAAAACAGTAGCAAAAATAGCCGAAAATCAGTCCAAAAATCAGTCCAGAACATAGTTAAAATCAGCCCAACCAATAACCAAAATTAGTAGCAACAAAGCAGTGGTGAAACCACAACAACCATGGTTCGCTGGAATTTTTAATTCTTGCAAGATACGAACAAAAGTTAGAAAACGATGCGGTTCACCTCAATGAAGACAATGATACCAAAAATACAACCGAGAACAAAGTCGCCGGAGTTTAGAACTCCGGCGAGTTACCCAAAATAGAACCAAATCAGTCCACGACCAACAAAATACCAAAATGAAATCAGATCGGTTCATAGCCAAATAATATACCAACCAACAACAAATAGTCGCGGAACGAGTTTCACGGAGTTTAAGAACTCCGACGTATTACCAAAACAGCAAAAGAAAATCAAATCAGTCCCACGAACAAATGAGAAACAAAAACGTAATCACAAGAGAAAGTAAATACGGTATCATCGCCAGAATCAAATGAGTGGCGGCGTCACTTCCACGGCTTACCCCGGAGCGACGCCGCCGTGGTGCTACAGGTGAGGTCGATGACGGGCATAGGCGAGATTCGCCGGTGGGGTTGTAAGAATGGAGGAGGTGGCGGGCGATTCTTTGTTTAGGGGCTCACGGAGCTAGTGGCGGTCGGCAGTGGGTGGTGACGGAAATGCAAAGGATGAGGCGGCGGCGGCGGCGACGGGTTAGTGAGCTAGGGTTAGGGAATGAGAGGGTGAGGCGTTGAGGGTGGCTTTGTGCGGCTGTGAGGGTGTTCGCCGGTGAGACTGACGGCGACGGGGACTGGCGGCGACGGGCAGTGGGTGAGGGAGAGGGCTGAGGGCTTGTGCGGCTAGGGTGTGAGAGAGTGGGGGAGGGGCTGGTTAAAAGGGGGCTTCGCCGGAGCTTGATAGAACTCCGGCGAAGGGCGGCGACGGGGGCGGCGACGTGAAAGGAGAAGAGGGAGAGAGGAATGGGCTGAGAGAGAGAGTGGGGGGGGCTGGTTAAAAGTGTCTGAGTTATGTGAAGAGGGCAGGGGTGAGGGTAGTGTAATAGAGAGTGAGAGATAAAGTAGTCTGGGGGTAATAATAGAGAAGTGAGGGTTGAAGTGATGGGTGGAGTATAGAAATGGTGAAAGTATGGGGTGGAGTGTGGTAAAGGTAAAAGAGGTATGAGGTGAAATAAATAAATAAAAAAATGTTGGATTGGATTGATTCAAATTGTGTCTCGGACTGGACTGATTTGACAAAATTTAAGGCGGGTTAATTATTTAAAACAAAATTATTTAAAAAGATGCAAGATTATAAAAATGCAAATGCCGACGCAATAATACTAAAATGCAATATTTAAGAAATGTTTAATGTCTAATTAAAATTAAAACGGGATGTCAATTAATTATTTAAAGAGATGCAAATATTATTAAAATAAAACGACGGTATAACAATAATAAAAACATAATATTTACAACGACATAATACTTAATTTAAAAATAAAAGATGCAATGCCATTTTTGTGAAGAAATAAACATAGAATATTATGTAAAAATATGTAAAATAACAATTAAAATGCGGTGTGCTAAAATACTTAAAATTGCACGAAATATATAAAAAACGGGTCAAAATTGACTGTCAACACGAGTTATGGAAAGGAAAGTCCTACCTACAAGTATTTGAAGGTATGGTGTTGTCTGGCGAAGGTAAAAGTTCCTCTGCCAAAGCAAGTCAAGATTGGACCTAAGACTGTGGATTGCATATTCATCGGATATGTCAATAATAGTAGTACTTATTGCTTTATAGTGCATAAGTCGGATGTACCGTACATTTATGAAGGTACGATCATGGAATCAAGGAACGTGTGGTTCTTTGAAGACACTTTTCCATATAAGGAAAACAACATAACCTCTCGCAAACGAAGTTATGATCAAATCCCTGATGATCAAGAAGTCGATGACTACCTAGGTCCAAACGGTTTAGATCTAGTGATTTCTGAAGTGGCTGATTATCCGGAACCCAGTATTTCAGATTATCAGGACTTGGAAGATAAAGAGATAAAACCAAGGAGAAGCAAAAGGGCCCGGAAGGATAAGTCTTTCGGTCCAGACTTTGAAGCTTATTTGGCTCAGGATGAACCTCGGATAATCGCTGAAGCATTGTCAACTCCAGAAGCACCGCTCTGGAAGGAAGCTTTAGAAAGTGAGATAAAATCCATCTTGCATAACCACACCTGGGAGTTGGCTGAACTCCCCCGAGACACAAACCTTTGGGTTGTAAGTGGATCTTTAAACGGAAGTTAAAGGCAGATGGATCTATCGACAAGTACAAGGCAAGGTTGGTAGTCAAGGGCTATCGCCAAAAGGAGGGCCTTGATTACTTCGACACCTATGCTCCGGTGTCTAGAATGACATCCATATGTATTTTCATAGCTATCGTCACCTTGCGGAATCTTGAAATTCATCAAATGGATGTTAAGACAGCCTTCATAAATGGTGTTTTGGAAGAAGAAATATATATGGACCAACCCGAGGAGTATGTGGTTCCAGGACAAGAGATAAAAGTGTGTCGGCTTGTTAAAGCATTGTATGGGCTGAAACAGGCCCTTAAACAATGACACGAGAAATTTGATAGTTCCCTGCTATCAAAAGGGTTCGCCATTAATAAATGTGACAAATGTCTTTACATGAAAGGAAATGTCGATTCGTTCGTCATGATATGCCTTTATGTAGATGACTTGTTGATCACTGGTAGCAGTCCTAGGATAATCCTAGAGACTAAGAACATGTTAAAATAATGTTTCGACATGAAAGATATGGGGGTCGCAGATGTCATCTTAGGGATCAAGATCTCTAAGACTCTAATGGATTGGTCTTGTCTCAATCTCACTACATCGAAGATGTGCTGAAGAAATTTGAGTTGTTTGACAGTTCACCGGTAAGGACACCATTGGATAGAAGTCAAAAGATTGACAAACATCTTGGTGTATCCATACGCCAGGAGCGATACGCAAAGGTGATTGAGAGTTTGATGTATGTCACAAACTGCACTCGACCATATATCGTTTATGCATTCAATAAATTGGCTAGGTTTACCCGAAATCCGAGTGAGGATCACTGGAAAGCGTTGAATAGGGTACTACGGTTCCTGAAGTTCATGCTAAATTTTGGGTTACATTATTCGAGATATCCAGCTGTAGTAGAGGGGTAAAATGATACAAACTGGATATCTGATAGCGACTATATCAAGTCCACCAGCGGATATATTTTTACAATCGGTGGTGGAACTGTATCTTGGAAATTCTCTCGACAAACACTTATTGCCCGATCCACGATGGAGTCGGAATTTATCGATTTAGACAAAGTGGGAGAAGAAGCTGAGTGGCTTCATGGTTTTCTAGAGGATGTCCCATGTTGGGATAAACCCGTGTCTTCTGTAATGATCCACTGCGATAGTCAGTCGGCTCTAGGAAGGGCACGAAGTTCTATGTACAACGACAAGTCTCGTCATATTCGACGGAGACATGAGTCTGTTAGGCAGCTGATCACCTCGGGTGTTATTTCCATTGATTACGTAAAATCAAATAAAAATATCGCAGATCTCTTGACGAAGGGAATGACCAGAAATCAGATGTACTGCCTGTCTAGGAGAATGGGCTTAAAACACAATCAATAAGAACCAATATAGTGGACACCTAACCTTACAGACTGGAGATCCCAGGAATAAGGTTCAATGAGAAAACTAAACTGTAAAGGTTCCGTGAGCGCTTCGGTGGAAGCAAGAGCACTTCGGATAATGTTTTCTTCTTAAGAAACATAATCTAAGGTCGTTCCCGTGATAGACATAAAGTGCTACCTATAAGAGGAGTAAAGGATAAGTTTCCAAACCTTTAATGATCCTCAATACTTGAGGTTAGGTTGGGGAAATTTTTAATCGTTCCTAACGCTTGTGTAGTGGGGTATTGCAGGATACCTTGTAGGAGACCACCTATTTAAGTGTGAGGACAGGCCGCCTCAAATTAACGCACTTAAGAATCCAAGTGTGTCCACGGTCCATGATGGACAAAAACATAAGAAGGATTGAGTAGGAAATGTGTTGTGTTGATACCATTGTCTTGGCATATACTAAACACTGACGGTTCAAGACATCACGTTCACCGCGCAGTAAATATATCCGATGGTATTCTACTATGAAAGGTTCAAAGCTATGGCTACCTCACCAGATGCAACATCGATCCGCCGAGTGATTGCTCGAAAGACACCATGTATGTGAGCCAAAATCTCTTCCAAGAGGGGATTGTTGGAAATTTACTAAATGTGAAATAAAATTAATCCTATTAAATTATGACTCGAATAATTGGGGCCCCGCACGTCGGAAATATGGTTTCCACACACGTGCATATAAAGTTCCAATGATCGTAATTTCCTTAAATGGAAGAGATATTGATACGTATACGAATTGTTTGAGACGTAAGATAATAGATGGTTATTGGTCAAATAACAATGGTTTCCCGTTGGTAAACGAAGGGAAGTCGTGTATAAAGTGTAAAAGATGAAACAAGTCTGAAAAATGCCACGATGCCAGAGCGCCACGGCGCCTGCCTACAGGGTCGTGGCACTGGCGACGCCCAAAACTCTCTGATGTTTTGGCACCGCGGCGCCAGCCTGCAGGGCCACGGAGCTGCGAACGTTTCAGACCGTTGGAAGATGAACGAATACTGTTTTTTGGGCTGACTTTGGAGCATTATGTCACACCCCGAACCCCGGGCCCGTGACTGGTGCCCTACCTGGGCACCCTTCTACCTTAACAACTAAGTACATTGCGGAAATTAGTAACAGCTCATTTTTTTTTCTTTAAAATAAACGTACGTGCAAGGGCAAAGCCGACAAGGCTGCCATATATACATAAACAACAGACACAACATGCATGAGTCCAATCCACATATGAATACGGACTTCTAAGAGTTATATCAACTATGGCGGACAAGGCCCCATTGTACCCAAAATCGCATAAAGCCTGCATCAAGGATATATACCAAAAGATAAACTCACGAGCAGGGAGCTATCCAAAACCACGAAAGGTGATCCTACGCCTGCCGATCACCGAACAGCGTACCTAAACCTGCGGCATGAACGCAGCCCCCCGAAGGAGGTCAGTACGAAGAATGTACCAAGTATGTGAACATAAAGTACTGTAATAAAATCATAACAGTCTAAACAAAGCAGTAGACATCAATTATAGCAAACCTACATTACATAATACATAGCGATACATCAAGTCGTGGCGCAGCCCTGAGTCATTACTCAAATATAACCATGGGTCTCACGCCCATAACATCAATCATGCCCATGGAATCTTTCCTCACCGCTTCAAATTCCATGATATAGTACAACACCAATAGGCATACATGAACACCAAGTCCCACCGGTGGTATAGCATCTTGGGGTTTACCCTCACTTATACTCTTACCTGGAGAAGGTGGTAAGCGGTGGTATAACATCTTGGGGTTTACCCTCACATATACTCTACTGGAGAAGGTGGTAAACAGTGGTATAACATCTTGGGGTTTACCCTCACATATACTCTACTGGAGAAGGTGGTAAAGCAGTGGTATAAGCGTCTTGGGGTTTACCCTCACATATACTCTACTGGAGAAGGTGGTAAAACAGTGGTATAGCGTCTTGGGGTTTACCCTCACATATACTCTTACCCTATCTCGACCGTCACAAACAAGACATAAGCACTACCATGTCTTTTATAAAAGAATCAGAATTTAGACCAAGTACTACCAATAAGCTAAGCATACCCGTGGAATCCCACCTCACCGCTTCAGACGTCCCAAGAACTTACAACTGCAGACGACCCTCCAACCGAGAGTCGCGACAACGTAATAAAACATAGTACTTGCACTCAAAGGCTATCACCGGCACACATAGGCAATTCCCAATTAATCAAGCCAAAGTACTAATCAAGGCACACATGGAATAATTCTCAATTATCAAGCCAAAGTACTTATCAAGGCACACTTAGAATAATTCTCAATTAACAACCAAAGTACTAATCAAGGCACCAATAGGATTATTCTCATTTAACAAGCCAAAGTACTAATCAAGGCACACTTAGACTAATTCTCAATTAATCAAGCCAAAGTACTAATCAAGGCACACTTAGACAAATTCTCAATTTATCAAGCCAAAGTACTAATCTTTTCAAGAGACTCCTTTTTGTGAAAAATCCCAAGATACTAACACCCGTAGTATCAAGGCGTGTCTATTTTTCAAAGTAAGTTACTACATTTTTTTTGAAAGCTTATTTCAACACTTGAAATCAAGTAACTCAAATTTTCTTTTACAATCTAGGCAACTTATGTCGATTAATCAAAATAGACAACTTTCTAAACTTTCCATAAAGCCGTTATAACCGACTTCCCATAAAGCCGTTATAACCCTTTATGGTTTTAGACATATCCATTCCTTTTATAACCAAGAGACTTATACTTATTAAAATCCAAGTATTAAATACTTTCAAATCGATTTTCTTAACTTTTAAAAATACACTTAGTCTCTTAACCTTTAGAAACCAAGTAACTTATTTTATTACTAAACTTTAGGCAATTGATGCCTTAAAATCAAGTTGCCTTTTCATTAAAATCGAGTCATTTATCTTTCCATAAAGCAAATATAACCAACTTCCCATAAAGTCGTTATATTCACTTTATACCTTCGCCAAATACAATTTCCTATCCGAGGGACTTATACGTTTAAAACGGGACAAGTATCACATATTTTAAAACTCTTTAAGTCCCTTAACTTTTCAAAACACTTCAAGTCTCTTAATATATAGAAAACAAGTTTCTTCTCTTAAATCATGTCATTTCTCCTCTTTTAAACAATTAAGTAAATCACTCCTCGACTTCTAAAGTCATTTTAATGACCTTTAGGTTTTGGAACTAAGGCACTAGCCAAAAGGTTTAGAAACCACTTCCTTTTCAAGACTCTATGTACTTTAAGTAAAATACTTTCACTTTTAAGAATCCAAACTTCACTAAGGAAATGGATTATACGACTTACAATTTAAACATCAAAGTACAATCAAGGAAGCACATAGAACAAATTCTACTTTAGGCAATCCAAATACAACCAAGGAATGAATCATTTAGGGAGTAGAACATACTTTCTTTATCTTAAGGAATCATGCTAGAAGAGGAGATAGTTCACATACCTTTTCGGCTAATTCCACAAGCTAAGCCGAATACGCCGTATGTGGAAGTGTCAACCTATAATGGTCACAACAAGACTATCAACTTCTAGTCTCTACGGAAAATCGGGCAGCACTTCCTTTGTTTCTACTCACTTTGCCACCTTTTTCAAGGTCGAATACAATAACCAACACACCACATTTAAGGCCCCAAACAACAATCAAACAAAGGGGATTACACGCCTTACACTACGTGTAAAATTCCGCCCCACAATTATATACAAAGTAGTTCAAACTTCACTAGCCATTCTCGGCCAACATACTAACAATTCAAAGTCTTTTCCAATCCTTTTCCAATTCCAAGTTCTAAGGTCTAACATGTTATATAGTTATAAACAACTTCAATAACTACAATTTCCTTCTTTATACAACATGCGACGCTTAAACGAATAATCAACTTGAATTGTAGTCTTAAGGCTAACATGCTAGTTTTCGGATTAGGGTTCCAATAGCCAATATACTTGTCCAACTACATAATATATACTTCATGCTTGCTACTATCTATAGCTACAACAAGTAGTAACTCTTAACTACTAAAACGACAAGATTATACCTTTATAAGCCCTTATAATTTCCAAGATTCAAAGTCGCGCCTTAGCAAATTCTTAGCTCCTTTCCTTAGGTTCCAATCCGCTCCAAGCACTCCTTAGAGGCCTATGAAGAACCCATCTTCAAGTTCCAACTTCAAAGTTGAAGAACTCCCATAGTTTCCGCCTTGCGACTAACGTGAAAATGCGTTTTTCCCGAAATCTTTCTATTGAGATAACCTTAAAATACCCTTATGAACCTTGGGTTTAAGTCTTGAGGCTAATGGACAACATTTGCAAAATTTTTGTGTGGGCAAGGCACCTAAGCCGAGAGCAAGCTTTTGTGGACAAGAAAATGTGTGAAATTTTTCTAAGTGTTAGAAGAGCAAGTCTTGCACTAGTAGTGAGCTTATATAAAACATTGGAGGGCTTAGGTTACAACAAATGTGTGGCTTGGATGTGTTTCACTTGGATCAAGCTTATGTGGACTAGTTGACTTGTCAACAATGTCATGCTTGAAGACTTATCTTTCAAGATGGTCAATGACCATTTTACCCCTCCTCCAATTCGTTCAAGACCACATGTGGGAGTGCCACGTGTCGCCCTCTCATTCGTCCATAAAAATTCCGCAACCCTCGTGGGTCCCACAATGTTATACCCCGTAGTTCTGACCCTACGTATGGAAACGTACGAAAGTATGTAAGACTTAAAATTTCCGAAGGACAGGTTGACGGGTCGTTCCGGACGGTTTTTAGTCAACTTTGAGGCGGGTTATGACCCGATTCGTTGAGAGTTCCTAAGTATTTTAAAGGCCTAGGACGTAGTTCGTTGAGTCTTGATTCCAACGCAACCAACCGTTAAACGATAGGCGTCGGAGTAGAAAGTTATGAGAGTTACAAGTTCGTAGGGCGTAAATGCGTTCGAGCAAAGCGGCGGCAGATGCGAGGCCGCGCATGGCGCCTAAAGTATCGAGAGGTCGCAGAGTTGCAGCGCCCAGCGCCAGATGAGGCAGCGCGCCAAAGTTCGAGAGCTGCGGAGGTTTATTGCCATGGCCGGCGAACGCTGCGCCGAGGCGGGAATTTGGGCGAAAAACTTAGAAAAACTGATTTTTGTGTTTAAAGAGGCCAAGGGAGGGTGACAAGTGTCCCCATCTGATTTTCTCAGATGCAATATATTGACCAAGACTTGGTCATTGTCTATCTTTCATCTTCTCTCTCTCTCAAATTGCTCCCCCTTCTCTCTAAAAACCCTTAGAAAAATCTGAAAGTTAAGAACAAGAAAAGGAAGCTTGTAGCTAGCTTGTTGGCATTGTTGTGGTAGTGTTCTTGACAAGGAAGCTAGCAATATTTGGAATAAGTTTTGGCTAAAACTTTAAGGTAACATTTCTTCCTTTAAACTTAGTTCTAGTGTTGCATGCTTAGAAAGCAAGATCTTGTGGTAGTAAAATAATGCACTTAGAGTCTTTGCATGCAAGTAAATGTGGTTTGGATATGAAGAATGGGTTAAGAAGAACAAATGAGCTTGTTGTAGCCTAAAAACTACCTTAGAATTGTTAAGTGATTTATTGTAAACTTATGAGGCGTAAATTTTGGGTGTGAAATCCCTTTGTATTGTTGGATTGATTGAGCCTAAAATGTGGTGTTTTGATGATAATTTCGGCCTTGAGAAAGGTGGCAAAGTGAGTAGAAACAAAGGAAATCTTGCCCGATTTTTCTTAGAATTTAGTGACTTTGAACTTGGATTGTTCTACATTAAGATTAGAGGTTAATAAACGTATCATGACTATTATAGGTTGAAATATTACTTGCGGTAGTTTGGACTTGGCAAGTGGATTGACCAAAGAGGTATGTGAAGCTTTCCTATCTCTTGAGCATGAATAGATGAAACTATGTAGTACGGTAGACGTACAAGATTTGGTGTTCTTACTTGTTTTGAGTATAAAATGACTTTTCGTTTAAGAGCGTATAAGTCCTGGTTAAGGGAAAAGTATGATTTTTACTAAAGTATAGAGTTAATATAACAACTTTATGGGAAGTTGGTCTATTAGCTTCATAAAAGGTTAATGAGAGGATTTACTCTAAGTAAGATAATTATATGAAGAGGCAAATTGATTTAAAGGCATCAATTGCCCAAAGGCTTTTATGTATAAAGAAGAGTCACTTTTGAAAGAGTTGAAGTATGTAGTACTTGGGTTAAATTCCCGGTGTTCTTTTATTAAAGATATGGTTAAGTGCCTTAAGTAAACTAAAATGAGAGAGTATGTGAACAAGACTAAAAAAAGAAGTTATAAGTTTTCTTAACTTATTATTATTATGATATGATGACAATTTGAGATAGGGTAAGAGTATGTCTGAGGGGCAAGCCCCAAGATCGTCATACCACCTCCTTGATGTAAGAGTATGTCCGGCGGCCACCAAGATCGTCATACCATCCGCTTCGGTGTAGAGTATATCCGAGGCGGATCCAAGATCGTTATACCATCCGCACTGATAAGAGTATATCCGGGGCAAGCCCCAAGATCGTTATACCATCTGCTTCAGTGTAAGAGTATATCTGAGGGGCAAGCCCCAAGATCGTTATACCATCTGCTTCAGGGTAAGAGTATATCTGAGGGGAAAGTCCCCAAGATCGTTATACCACCTGTTCCGTGGATTTGCTACCCATGATGCGAGGAATACCTCATGCGAGTCCTTATGGGCTTATGCGGGTGAAATAGTCCCACGGCAGTGCACCGACGCGAGTACCTCACGCGGTCCACAGACCCACGCGGTGAAATAGTCCCGGAGTAGGATGGTTTCTTTTTGATACTACTGCGAGGTACCTGTTTTGATCATGAGCCTCCTATTTTATGCATTATTATATATGTATATATACTTGTCACTCTCATTGTTAGTAAGGCCTGATAAAAGGTATTTTATTGTCTTCCATGACTCGACTTGCTTTTAGACTTATGATATCATATTACGATTTTCCCGACTTTACATACTTGGTACATATTGTGTCGACTTCTTCCGGGCCCGCTCACGCCGCAGGCGGTAAGCAGATTGAGATCCTCGTTCTTGGATCACTATTCCTGTCGAAGCTCCATTCCTCGGAAGCTTATTTATTGGTATGGATATTCCCCGATGCTATAGGTATTTTGTACATCCGAGGTATGGCGGGGCCCCGTCCCGCCACGATTATTATCTTTAAGTGCACACCGTATATTTTGGGCTATAAGAACCGGTTGTATTATAAATACTTTGTTTAAGTATGTTTATGGAAAGCCTTTATCGGTGGCGATTATGTTTTACCACTTTTATGAAGTTATGTGTTGTGTTATGTTCGGCTGCTATTCTCGACATATACCGGCGGTACCCAAGAGGTACTAGTCGCGGCCCGGGTCGGGTCGTGACAAAAGTGGTATCGAGCGATTAGTCCTCGGAAAGTGTCCACGCATCGTGTTCAGTAGAGTCTTGATTATCGGTGTGTCGTGCACCACATCTATAATCGTGAGGTGCAGGATATTTAGGATTGGTTTCCATTCTTTCACTCTAAGATCGTGCAATAGAGCCGAGTTATAGGTTGAATCTCCCGATGTTTTCCTTTATGTATCGATTATGCCTCCACGCAAGGCAACCGCGCCCGAAGGCGGCAAGCGGTGAGTCTTCTTAGTGGGACGCGGAGAATCACGAGGCACAGCCCAATCCTTACGAGAGATGATGTTTAGGCGGCGAAGTTCCACGTCGTCGCCACTCACCGAAGTTCGAGGCGTGACGCGGCCGCCGAGATCATGCAGACGAGCCTCGGCTCACGATCGAGTACAGAGATTATGGGGAATGATTCGCCATCGACCAAAGATAGTGGCGGCGTGGCAGAGCGAGCGGCAACCCTAGAGCCGATTTCTGATTCGATTTCTGGTTGTCACCCACCCGAGTTCTATGGTTCGAGATTCGATGAGGATCCGCGAGTTTGTCAAGCGATTCTGACGGACCATGCAGTTCTTAGGGCATCGAATCGAGTGCATTACACTAGCTTCTACCGTTACGCGATATTGCGTTGAAGTTTGAGTCATAGGTATTGTCGGCGGGTGATGATGCTCTTCCGGTGATTGGGAGGAGTTCACGAGGCGTTCTAGACCACTTCTTGCCTCACGAGGTGAGAGAGCCGCGTAGATAGGTTCTTGACCTTGAGGCGGGGCGGGAGGACTATCGAGAAGTCTGACACAGGTTTGACTCCTTGGCGGATATGCACACCATTGTAGGCGATATGGCGACGGGGTTCATAGATACGTGATGGGGCTAGACCGTCACATGCTGCTTGCCCAGGAGTGGCACTTCAGCCGAGGATGGATATTGCGGAGATGCGAGCATCTGCGAGATCGAGGCAGAGCGAGATCGGCTAGATTTGGGCGGCCAGAGGCGGAGACATCGGGTTCTGAGCGATTTGGCGGGCGGCCTCGGCGAACTAGGTCCACCTTCCGGCCCGGCTCGAGTGCTCCTTCACGCTTTACGCGGGAGTCGTCAGCGAGGTTATTCGAGGCGGTCGGGCTCGGGGCGTCGAGTTTTCGAGGAGGCGAGCCGGCGCTGTCGAGACCACCTACCTGCCGGTGCGTTCGATGCGGTAGGTCTCATCCGGCGAAGTGCCGTATGGGTTCGAATCATGTTACTCTTGTGGCAGCAGGCCATCGAAGAAAAATTGTCCGTCTTTGGCGGCGGGAGCGTACAGTTCGGTGGCGAAGTGCATTCTTTGGATCTTCATCTTCGATGGTTAGACGCCCGGAGCGAAGTACTTATGGGCCAGCGAGCGCGGCGAAGGTCGTGGTAGGGGTTCGATTCTAGCGGTCCTCGAAGCGCATATGCTATGTCGGTCAGCGGGACCGGGGCGTCGCGGATGTAAATCGCGAGTACACTATTGGTTTCTTCTTTGTGATGTTTATGCTTTGATAGATCCGAGTTCTACCTTGTCCTACATATCTCCTCATATTGCGGTGGAATAGGGATAGAGCCCGAGTCCATAAGACCTTTTGAGGTGGCTACGCGATGGGTGATTCGATGTGTGGCGAGTGTATAAGGCTTGTCTGTGACTATAGATAGCCGTCGGACTCTGGCCGACTTGATAGAGTTGGATATGACGGACTTTGATGTGATTATGGGTATGGATTGGCTAGCATCTTGCTATGCCAACGTGGGTATGGGAGAGATTAGTTCGGTTCGGTTTCGTGGCCGTTATCGAGTGGAAGGGAATCTTTGCGTCGCGGGTAAGTTTATTTCTTACCTCAAGGCTAGGAAGATGGTGCGGAAAGGGTATATCTACCATATGGTTGGGTATTCGACACGAGGTGAGGTACGGACCTTGATCGATTCAGTCGTTAGAGAGTTTCGGGCGTATTCGGATGAGCTTAGGGTATCCTCGAAAGGAGATTGAGTTTGCATTGATTTGGCGCGGATACTCGGCGATATCTATTCCGCCATACGAGGATGGCACCCGCCGAGTGAAGGAGTTGAAGGACCGGTGAAAGATTTCTTTGGAGAAAGGCTTTATTAGGCCAAGTGTTTCTCCTTGAGGGAGCACCGATGTTATTTGTAAAGAAGAAGGATGGGGCAGCTGCGTATGTGTATTGATTCTGAGCGGTGAACAAGGTAACTATCAAGAATAGATATCCTCCCGGGATTGTGATTTGTTTGACGATTGCGAGGTGCAAAGTGTTTTTCCAAGATAGACCTACAGTGCAGTTATCATCAGTGCGAGTTAGAGAGGTAGATATCCCAAAGCGCATTCGGGACCGGTATGGGCACTATGAGTTCGGTGATGTCTTTCGGGTTGACAACGCCTTGCGGTATTCATGGATTTGATGAATAGGGTGTTCGAGCCATTCTTGGATATGTTCGTTATAGTGTTTATTGATGATATCTTGGTGTATTCGCGCCTGAGCGGGAGCATCTGAGCATTTGAGGGCGGTATTGGGAGTCCTCTTAGGCCGCGATTGTATGCAAGTTCTCGAAGTGCGAGTTAATGGCGTCGATGGCTTTCTTAGGGCATGTTATCGGGGCGATGGTATTCGGGTTGTCTGACAAAGATTGAAGCGATCAAGACTTGGTGAGACCAGCTACACCGACGCAGTGCGACTTTGGGCACTGCGAGTTATTATCGGAGGTTTGTGGAGAAGTTTGCTTCTATTTCAAACCTTTGACTAAGTGACTCGGAAGGCGGCTATGTTCGATGGACGGATACTTGTGAGAAAGTTTTGTTGCTAAAGGAGAAGTTGACAACCGCCCCATTCTTACTCTTCCGGAGGGCTTAGATGGATATGTGGTTTATTGTGGCCAGCGTCAGTGTCGGGCTTGGAGTGCGTCTTGATGCGGCCGCGGCAAGGTTATAACTTATGCATCGGCGGCTTAGGAAACATGAGAAGAACTATCCCACACATGACTTGGAAGTGGCGGCGATGATTCATGCCTTAAAGATGCAGAGACATTATTTATATGGAGTTCATGGACATTTACACGGACCAAGAGTCTCGGTATATCTTCGGACGGAGGGAGAACTTGCGGCGAGGCGGTGGTTGGAACTACTTAAGGATTACGATGTTGATATTCTATACCACCGGGGAAGGCGATGTGGTGGCGGATGCCGCAGTCGCGATTGATGGGTAGTGCATGCGATGTTGACGGAGAAGAGGATATGGTCAGAGTTACATCGATTAGCGAGCCTTGGGGTTCCTTTGGTTGGTTACGATAGTGAAATTCGGGTTCGAGAGGTTGCGAGTCTTCTATCATCGAGGAGGTAAGGAGGCGGCGGTATGAGGATCCGATTTTTGCGATGCAGAGACGCAGCTCTCGAGAAGGAGAAGAGTCTATTTGAGGTAGCGCTGATGGGGTGCTAAGATTCGAGGCGGTTGTGTGTTCCGATGTGAGACTTCGTCGGTTTCGGGAGGCACACGGTGCTCGTTATTCTATTCATCGGTCGACTAAGATGTACCATGACCTCGAATCGTGTATTGGTGGGATAGCCTAAAGAGGGCGTTGCGGAGTTCGTAGCACGATGCGAGTGTCGCGAGTTAAGATTGAGCACGAAGCCGGGAGGCTGTTTGCGAGCCATTGATATTCCGACTTGGAAGTGGGAGGTGATAAATATGGATTTTATTACGGGGCTACCTACCACTCGGAGAAGCATGATTCCATTTGGCGATTGTCGGCGGTGTGAAATCAGCCCATTTTCTTCCGATCGAGCAGCGTTTTGGTGAGACTATGCGATTATATATTAGAGAGATTGTGAGGCGCACGAGTCGGTGTCGATTATATCGGATAGAGAGCCCGTTCTCGGCTAACTGGAGGTCCTTCGAAGGATTAGGGACACAGGTGAGTCTCGATGCGGCGTTTCACCCTCGAGCGGGCGACGGGCCGCGGCGCACTATCCGAACACTCGAGGATATCTTTGCGGGCTTGTGTTATTGATTCGAGGTAGGGGAGGATCATTTACCTCTCGTGGAGTTTGCTTATAACAATAGCTACCATTCCGGTATTCGGATGGCGCCTTATGAGGCCTTATACGGGAGAAGTGCAGTCACCGATAGGCTGGTTCGAGTGGGAGAAGTTCGATTAGTCGGGCGGACTTAGTCAGAGCGATGGATAAGGTGAAGCTTATCCAGGAGCGGTTGTTGGCAGCTCAGAGTCGGCAAAAGTCGTATGCAGATCATCGGCGTCGACACTTGGAATTTGAGATAGATGATTGGGTTTTCCTAAAGGTATCGCCCATGAAGGGCGTGATGAGATTTGGAAAGAAAGGGAAGCTTAGCCCAAGGTACATTGGGCCGTATCAGATTATCCGTAGGGTAGGCAAGGTTGCCTATGAGTTAGATCTTCCGTCCGATTTGGAGGCGGTGCATCCAGTTTTTCATGTGTCCATGTTGCGGAAATGTATTGGAGATCCATCTAGAGTGCACCCGGTTCAGGATGTCCAAATGTGAGGAGTTATCGTATGAGGAGAGTCCCATGGCGATACTCGATCGTCGAGTTAGACGACTTGGACGAAAGCGTGGCTTCCGTCGAGTCTATGGCGAGCAACGAGGAGGAAATGGCGTGGGAAGCGAGGATGACATGATGAAGAAGTATCCTCACTTATTCCCTATACCTCGGGTAACCTACTTTCTGCTTGTTAGTTTTGATTTAGCATTTACGCTTCCGTATGTTGTGGCTCGTGGAGCTTCTTATTTACGAATGAATAGTTAAGAGGGTCTATGTCGATGTTGTGATTTGAGTAAGCCTAGAAGGAACATTCGGGACGAATGTTTCTAAGAGGGAGAATGTTATACCCGTAGTTCTGACCCTACGTATGGAAAGCGTCAAAGTATGTAAGACTTAAAATTTCCGAAGGGCGGGTTGTGGTCGTTCGGACGGTTTTAGTCAACTTTGAGGCGGGTTATGACCCGATTCGTTGAGAGTTCCTAAGTATTTTAAAGGCCTAGGGCGTAGTTCGTTGAGTCTTGATTCAACGCAACCAACCGTTAAATCGATAGGGCGTCGGAGTAGAAAGTTATGAGAGTTACAAGTTCAGCGCGATCGGGCGTAAATGCGTTCGAGCAAAGCGGCGAGGGCGCGGCGCGTATGCGAGAGCATGGCGCCTAAAAATCGAGAGGTCGCGAAGTTGCAGCGCCGGGACAGACAGGCAGCCGCGCGCGAAAGTTCGAGAACTGCGGAGTTTAGCGCTTGGCTGTGTAGCGAGCGTAGCGCGAGGCGGGAATTTGGGCGGAAAAACTTAGAAAATCTGATTTTTGTTTTAAAGAGACCATGGGAGGGTGACAAGTGTCCCCATCTGATTTTCTGTTGCATCTGATATATTGACCAAGACTTGGTCATTGTCTATCTTTCATCTTCTCTCTCTCTCTCAAATTGCTCCTTCTCTCTCTAAAAACCCTTAGAAAAATCTGAAAGTTAAGAACAAGAAAAGGAAGCTTGTAGCTAGCTTGTTGGCATTGTTGTGGTAGTGTTCTTGACAAGGAAGCTAGCAATATTTGGAATAAGTTTTGGCTAAAACTTTAAGGTAATATTTCTTCCTTTAAACTTAGTTCTAGTGTTGCATGCTTAGAAAGCAAGATCTTGTGGTAGTAAAATAATGCACTTAGAGTCTTTGCATGCAAGTAAATGTGGTTTGGATATGAAGAATGGGTTAAGAAGAACAAATGAGCTTGTTGTAGCCTAAAAACTACCTTAGAATTGTTAAGTGATTTATTGTAAACTTATGAGCGAGAAATTTTGGGTGTGAAATCCCTTTGAATTGTTGGATTGATTGAGCCTAAAATGTGGTGTTTTGATGATAATTTCGGCCTTGAGAAAGGTGGCAAAGTGAGTAGAAACAAAGGAAATCTTGCCCGATTTTTCTTAGAATTTAGTGACTTTGAACTTGGATTGTTCTACATTAAGATTAGAGGTTAATAAGCGATCATGACTATTATAGGTTGAAATATTACTTGCGGTAGTTTGGACTTGGCAAGTGGATTGACCAAAGAGGTATGTGAAGCTTTCCTATCTCTTGAGCATGAATAGATGAAACTATGTAGTACGGTGAGCGTCTGAGATTTGGTGTTCTTACTTGTTTTGAGTATAAAATGACTTTTCGTTTTAAGAACGTATAAGTCCCTTGGTTAAGGGAAAAGTATGATTTTTACTAAAGTATAGAGTTAATATAACAACTTTATGGGAAGTTGGTCTATTAGCTTCATAAAAGGTTAATGAGAAGGGATTTACTCTAAGTAAGATAATTATATGAAGAGGCAAATTGATTTAAAGGCATCAATTGCCCAAAGGCTTTTATGTATAAAGAAGAGTCACTTTTGAAAGAGTTGAAGTATGTAGTACTTGGGTTAAATTCCCGGTGTTCTTTTATTAAAGATATGGTTAAGTGCCTTAAGTAAACTAAAATGAGAGAGTATGTGAACAAGACTAAAAAAAGAAGTTATAAGTTTTCTTAACTTATTATTATTATGATATGATGACAGTTTGAGATAGGGTAAGAGTATGTCTGAGGGGCAAGCCCCAAGATCGTCATACCACCTCCTTCAGTGTAAGAGTATGCGAGGCGGCCCAAAGATCGTCATACCATCCGCTTGATGTAAGAGTATATCGAGGCGGATCCAAGATCGTTATACCATCCGCACGATATAAGAGTATATCGAGGCAAGCCCCGAGATCGTTATACCATCTGCTCGGTGTAAGAGTATATCGAGTCTGACCCCAAGATCGTTATACCATCTGTTTGGGGTAAGAGTATATCCGGCGGGAAAGTCCCGAGATCGTTATACCACATTCGTGGATTTGCTACCCATGATGCGAGGAATACCTCACGCGAGTCCTTATGGGCTTATGCGGGTGAAATAGTCCCGTGGCCAGGTGAGTGGCGATCACGAGTACCTGCGGGTCGCGGGACCCGTGCGGGTGAAATAGTCCCGGAGTAGGATGGTTTCTTTTGATACTCGGGCGAGTACCTGTTTTGATCATGAGCCTCTATTTTATGCGAGATTATATATGTATATATACTTGTCACTCTCATTGTTAGTAAGGCACGATAAAAGGTATTTTATTGTCTTCCATGACTCGGCTTGCTTTAGACTTATGATATCATATTCTGAGATTTTCCCAGCTTTACATACTTGGTACATGTGTGTCTTGACCCTTCCGAAGGCTGCGTTAAATCCGCGAGTAAGGGTAGCGATTGAGGATCCTCGTTCTTAGGATCACTATTCCGTGTCGAAGCTCCATTCCTCGGAAGCTTATTTATTGGTATGGATATTCCACGATCTTATAGGTATTTTATACATCGAGGTATGGCGAGGCCTGTCATACGATTGATATCTTTAAGGTCTGCATGGCCACTGTATATTTTGGGCTATAAGAACCGGTTGTATTATAAATACTTTGTTTAAGTATGTTTATGGAAAGCGGCACTTATCGG
Source organism: Przewalskia tangutica (assembly GCA_029844215.1). NCBI lineage: Eukaryota > Viridiplantae > Streptophyta > Magnoliopsida > Solanales > Solanaceae > Przewalskia > Przewalskia tangutica. The sequence continues at coordinate 8,381,402 of CM056739.1, read as the reverse complement.
TGGCGATTATATTTTACCCTTTTTATGAAGTTATGTGTTGTGTTATGTTATTGCTATTCTCGACATATACACAGCGAGGTACGATGAGTACTAGTCGCCCGAGAGTGGATCGTGACAAAAAGAAGTAGTATCAGGCTGATTAGTCCTCGGAAAGTGTCCTGGTCGTATCTAGTGAAATCTTGATTATAAATTGTGTATCGTCACTTCATCCATACATGTCAGGAGAGTGCGAGATATTTGATTAGTTTCCGATGCTGCTTCCTCTAAGATGGTGCAATGCATGGCCGAGTTATAGAGATTTGAATCTCCTGATGTTTTCCTTCATGTATCGATTATGCCTCACTTTGCCAAGGAGAACAACGCGGCCCGGAAGAAGGCGAGCAGGTTGAGTCGAGGCTCTTTGCTAGTGGGGCAGCGGAGAATCACGAAAGGCACGAGGCCCCGATCCTTACAGAGATGATGCAGAGCGGCGAGGATTCCACGTAAACCGTGCCCGGCCTCCAAGCGAAGTTCCCGGCGTAAGGCCGTATAGCGCTCTTTGAGGCAGCAATGCAAGAGCCTCGGTAACTCGCGATCGGGGCACAATCACGAGAGATTATAGAGAGCGATTGATTCTTGGCCAGCGCATGAGTAGGCGAGCGGAAGCGAGAGCGGCCTGTAACCACAGAAGCGTAAACGGCGTGACCACAAGCCAAACGATTTCTGGAGTTCGGGATTTCTGAGTTATCACCGCCGGGATTCTATGGTTGAGTGATGAGGATCCAGCGAAGTTTGTCAAGCGATTCTGCGGACCGGATACGTAAAGTTCTTACGGCGTCGAATCTGAACGATGCATTACACTAGGCAAACCCCAACACAGGTTCTGCGATATTGCGTTGAAGTAGGTTTGAGTCGTAGGTATTGTCGAGGAAGTGATGCTGCTCTTCCCGGTGATTGGGAGGGAGTTCACCAGGCGTTCACTGGAAGCCCCTTCTTGCCTCACGGGGTGAGGAGAGCCAGCGTAGATAGGTTCTTGACCTTGAGGAGCGGGACGGGAGGACTATCGGTCTGACTGGAGTTTGACTCGCGCGGTCTCTGTGGCGGATAGCCAGGCGCTCATTGGCGTAGCGAGCAGGAGCCGGGGGTTACGTAGATACGTGATGGGGCTAGGCAAGTCACGCGATGGTCTGCCCCACTTGCTTATGGAGTGGCTTCAGCGGGAGATGGATGTGCGGAGATGCTGAGCATACTGCGCCGCGGGTCGAGGAGCGGATCGAGGCGGGATCGAGGCCAGCTGGGTGGGCGGCCAGAAGGGGGCCCGGCGGAGACGCCAGGTTCAGAGAGCGGTTTTAAAGCCAGGCGGCCTGGCCGGCGAACTAAGTCCGCGCCTGAAGCCGGCTCGAGTGCTCCTTGCGATTTCTGCGAAATTACGAGCAATGTGTCGTCAGCCGAGGTGTCGGGCGAGTCGGTCGAGGGCTCGGGCGTCGGAGATTTCGAGGAGCGAGACCAGGCGCCAATCGAGACCGCTACTCTGCATCCGGTGCGTTCGATGCGGTAGGTCATGCGGCGGAAGTGATCTGTATGGGTTGAATCATATTACTCTTGTGGCGGGGCCCGTGCGAAGAAGTTGTCGTCCTTGGCGGCGGGAGCGTGCTGGATTCGGTAGCGACGGAGTGCATTGCTTGGATCTTCGTCTTCGATGGTTAGGCGCCGGAGAATATCAGGGACTTATGGGCGGCCAGTGTTGCGCGGCGAATCGTGGTATTGGAGTTCGGTTCTGGCGGTCCTCGAAGCCGCATGAATCTATGCTATGTCGGTCGACGGGACCGGGCGATGCGTCGGATATGCCGTCCGCGAGTACGTTATTGGTTTCTTCTTTGTGATGTATATGCTTTGATAGATCCGGGTTCTACCTTGTCTACATATCTCTGCATGTGCCCGATTAGAATAGGGATAGAGCAGGAGTCCATGCCTGAGACGCTTTGAGGTGCATTTCGCATACCGATGGTGATTCGATGGTAGTTTGGCGAGTGTATAAGAACGTCCTGTGACTATAGATAGCCAAGTCAGATCTGGCAGAGCTTGATAGAGTTGGATATGTGGCCAGAGCTTTGATGTGATTATGGGTATGGATTGTGCGTCTTGCTATGCCAGCGTGGTTTATGCGGAGAGGTGGTCGGTTCAGGTTCCGTGGCCGGTTGCCAGTGGAAGGGGAATCTTTGCGCATGTCGCGAGAGGTAATGTTTATTTCTTACCTCAAGTATTTGCAGGAAGATAGTCGCGGAAAGATTATATCTACCGTATGGATTTGGGTATTGAAACCATTGAGTGAGTACGGACCTTGATCCCGATTCGATCGTTAGAAGTTTCGGACGTATTCGGATGAGCTTCCGGGTATCACTCGAAGGAGATTGAGTTTACGTTGATTTGGCGCGAGATACTGCGGCCAGATATCTATATCCTTGTCATACGAGGATGGCACTCTTCTTGCAGTGAAGAGTTGAAGGACGGTGAAAGATTTCTAGCTGGAGAAAGGCTTTATTAGGCGAAAGTGTTTCTCCTTGGGCGCGGTGTTATTTGTAAGAAGAGAAGAAGGATGGGGCCCTGCATGTATGTGTATTGATTCTGACCCGGTGAACAAGTAACTACTCGAGAATAGATATCCACTCCCGGGATTAGCGATTTTTGACCCGGATTTGCGAGTGCAAGAAGTGTTTTTCAAGATAGACCTGCGATTACGGTGCAAGTTATCGAAACTCCAGTGCGAGTTAGAAGGTAGATATCCCGAAAGCGCATTGGGTGTGAGAGACGTGTATGGGCCTTTATGTGAGTTGAGGTGATATCTTTTCCGGGTTGACAGCGCCCAGCCGGTGATTCATGGATTTGATGAATAGGGTGTTGAGCCCGTGTTCTTGGATATATTCGTTATAGTATTTATTGATGATATCTTGGTGTATTGGCGCAGGCGGGAAGTATCTGAATCATTTGAGAGCGGCTATTGGGAGTCCTCGAAATGGACTGATTGTATGCAGTTCTCGAAGTGCGAAGTTAAGGTGGCGTCGATGGCTTTCTTAGGGCATATTATCGGATGGTAGCCGATGGTAATCTGGAGTGATTGTACTGTAGGTGAAAGCGATCAGACAACTTGGCGCAGACCAGCTTCTGGCCATGAAACAGTGCGCGACTTTGGAGCACTTGCGAGTTATTATCGGAGGTTTGTGAGAAGTTTGCTTACATTTGCAGCGCTGCCCACATAAAGTGACTCGGAAAGCGGCTATGTTAGGTCAGGCGGATACTTGTGAGAAAGTTTTGAATTTGCTAAAGGAGAAGATTGTGACAACCGCGGTTCTTACACTCTTCGAAGGGCTTAGATGGATGTAGTTTTATTGGCGCGTCAGTGCCGGCAGCTTGGAGTGCGTCTTTGATCACTGACCCTGGCAAGGTTATAAACATGCTTATCGTCGAGCGAACAGGAAGCATGGGAAGAACTATCAGCCGCGCTGACTTAGTTTGGCGTTGCGGCGATGATTACGTACCTTAAAGATGCGGAGACATTATTTATATGGAGTTCGTATGGGCATTTACGGTTGCGCGAAGTCTCGGTATATCTTCGGCCGGAGAAGTGAACTTGCGAAGCGAGGCGGTGGTTGGAACTGCCAAGGATTACGATGGACCGTTACATACCACCGGGGAAGGCGATGTGGTGGCGGATGCGCGCAGTCTCGGCGGTCGATGGGTGATGCAATCGATGTTGGCCGGAAGAGAAGAGGATATGGTCGAGAAGTTGCACGCTCGATTGCGAGCCTAACAGGAGGTTCGTTTGGTTGATTACGATAGTGAAATTCGGGTTCGAGAAGGTTGCGAAGTCTTCTATCATCGAGGAGAGCGAGAAGCGGCCAGATATGAGGATCGGAATTTTAGTATGCATTCACCGAGATGCGACTCTCGCAGGAAGGAGAAAAGGTCTATTTGAATTGTGATGGCGCTAAGATGGGGTGCTTCAAGATTAAAGAGGCCGGTTGTGTATTCCCGATGTGACGAGGACTTGCCCGTGTGGTCACGAGGAAGAGCCCACAGGTGCTTCGTTATTCTATTCATCAGAGTGAATTAAACTAAAGATGTACAGCGACCTTCTCGAGATCGTGTATTGGTGGGATGGCCTAAAGAGGGGCGTTCTGCGGAGTTCGTGTAGCACGGTCTGCGAATTGTCGTGAGTTAAAGATTGAGCACGAAGCCGGAGAGGCTATTGCGAGCCATTGATATTAGACTTGGAAGTGGGAGGTGATAAATATAGATTTTTATTACGGGGCTGCCACCTGCACCCGCCGAGGAAGCGCATGTGATTCCATTTGAAGCGGCGGTTAACCGTGGCGGTAGTAGCCAAATCGACCCGTTTTCCACGGTCGAGCAGCGTTTTGAAGTGAGAACTATGCCCGATTATATATTAGAAGATTGTAGAAATGCGGTCGGTGTCGATATATATCAGATAGAAGGCCCTTGATTCTCGGCTAAGCTTACTGGAGAGTCACTTTGAGAAGGATTAGGAGACGGTGAAGTCTCGATGCAGCGTTTCACGCTCGGGCGAATGACGGAGCGAGCCTGGTAGGCGCGCTTATCGGTTTCGAACCAGCTCGAGATATATCTTTGCGGGCTTGTGTTGTGATTTCGAGGGATAGGCTGGGAGGAGATCATTTACCTCTGCGTGGGATTTGCTTATAACAATAGCTACCATTCCGGTATGACCGGATGGCGCGCTTATGAGGCCTTATACGGGAGAAGTGCGGTCGCGATATAGGCTGGATTCGAGAGTGGGAGAAGTTCGATTAGTCGGGCGGAACTTAGTTAAAGCTGAGGCATGGAATGAATGGGTGAAGCTTATCCGGGAAGCGGTTGTTGGCGGCTCGGAGTCGGCAAAAGTGTGAAGTATCACGAGATCATCGGCGTCGACAACAGAATTTGAGATAGATGATTGGGTTTTCCTAAAGGTATACGCGCAGAGAAGCGTGATAGAGATTTGAAAAGAAAGGAAGCTTAGCCCAGCCCGAGTACGTTGGTAGTGTCAGATGTCAGTGTCGTAGGGGTAGGTAGCAAGGTTGCTATGGAGTTAGATCTTCCGTCCGATTTTGGAGCGGTCGTCGATTTTCATGTGTCGTATGTATGCGGAAATGTATTGGAATCCGTCTAGAGTGCACGGTTGAGATGTCCAGTAACGGAGTGAGGTTAATTGCTCGTATGAGGAGAGTCCGTGGCGATACTGCGATCGTCGGAGATTAGAGCGACGGACGAAAAGCGTGGCTTAGCCGTCGAGGTCTGCGTGCGCGTTGCATATGAGCAGCAGGGAGGAAATGGCGTGGGGCAGCGGAGGATGACATGATGAGAAAGTATCCTCAGCCTCACTTATTCCTGCTCATTATATCTGCTCAGAGTAACCTACTTTCTGCTTGTTAGTTTTGATTTAGCGTTCTTGCGACTTACCTGTATGTTGTGGCTGCGTGGAGAACTAACTTAATACGAATGAATAGTTAGAGAGGTCTATGTCGATGTTGTGATTTGAGTAAGCCTAGAAGGAACATTCGGGACGAATGTTTCTAAGAGAGAATGTTATGCCAAAATCAGTTACGACCCACTACGTATAGCAGAGCGTGCGAAAGTATGTAAGACTTAAAATTTCAAGAAGCAGGTTGTGAAGTCGTTCGAATGGTTTTAGTCAACTTTGAGGCGGGTTATGGCCGATTCGTTGAGAGTTCTAAGTATTTTAAAGGCACATGGCGTAGTTCGTTGAGTCTTGATTCAGCCTGACAATAACCCACCGTTAAATCGATAGAGGCGTCGGGTAGAAAGTTATAGAGTTACAAGTTGTGCGTGATCGGGCGGTAATGCGTTCGAGCAAAGCGTGAGCGGGCGCGGCGCTGCGTATGCGAACGCTGGCGCCACTAAAATCTTGAAGTCGCCGAAGTTGCAGCGCGGCGCCTGAGGACAGCGCGGCGCGAAAGTTGAACTGCGGAGGTTTTGTGCCGTGGCTGTGCGCATGGCGGCGAAGCGAGGTTGGGCGGAAAAACTTAGAAAATCTGATTTTGTTTTAAAGAGACCATGGGAGGGTGACAAGTGTCCCCATCTGATTTTCTGCATGCAATATATTGACCAAGACTTGGTCATTGTCTATCTTTCATCTTCTCTCTCTCTCTCTCAAATTGCTCCCCTTCTCTCTAAAAACCCTTAGAAAAATCGAAAGTTAAGAACAAGAAAAGGAAGCTTGTAGCTAGCTTGTTGGCGTTGTTGTGGTAGTGTTCTTGACAAGGAAGCTAGCAATATTTGGAATAAGTTTTGGCTAAAACTTTAAGGTAACATTTCTTCCTTTAAACTTAGTTCTAGTGTTAAATGCTTAGAAAGCAAGATCTTGTGGTAGTAAAATAATGCACTTAGAGTCTTTGCATGCAAGTAAATGTGGTTTGGATATGAAGAATGGGTTAAGAAGAACAAATGAGCTTGTTGTAGCCTAAAACTACCTTAGAATTGTTAAGTGATTTATTGTAAACTTATGAGGCAGAAATTTTGGGTGTGAAATCCCCTTTGAATTGTTGGATTGATTGAGCCTAAAATGTGGTGTTTTGATGATAATTTCGGCCTTGAGAAAGGTGGCAAAGTGAGTAGAAACAAAGGAAATGCTGCCCGATTTTTCTTAGAATTTAGTGACTTTGAACTTGGATTGTTCTACATTAAGATTAGAGGTTAATAAACGTATCATGACTATTATAGGTTGAAATATTACTTGCGGTAGTTTGGACTTGGCAAGTGGATTGACCAAAGAGGTATGTGAAGCTTTCCTATCTCTTGAGCATGAATAGATGAAACTATGTAGTACGGTAGACGTCTGAGATTTGGTGTTCTTACTTGTTTTGAGTATAAAATGACTTTTCGTTTTAGAACGTATAAGTCCCATCGTTAAGGGAAAAGTATGATTTTTACTAAAGTATAGAGTTAATATAACAACTTTATGGGAAGTTGGTCTATTAGCTTCATAAAAGGTTAATGAGAAGGGATTTACTCTAAGTAAGATAATTATATGAAGAGGCAAATTGATTTAAAGGCATCAATTGCCCAAAGGCTTTTATGTATAAAGAAGAGTCACTTTTGAAAGAGTTGAAGTATGTAGGACTTGGGTTAAATTCTGTTCTTTTATTAAAGATATGGTTAAGTGCCTTAAGTAAACTAAAATGAGAGAGTATGTGAACAAGACTAAAAAGAAGTTATAAGTTTTCTTAACTTATTATTATTATGATATGATGCGATTTGAGATAGGGTAAGAGTATGTCCGAGGCAAGCCCCAGATCGCCATACCACCTCCTTGGTGTAAGAGTATGTCCGAGGCGGCCCAAGATCGTCATACCATCTGGCTTGATGTAAGAGTATATCGAGGCGGATCAAGATCGTGATACCATCTGCACCAGTATAAGAGTATATCTGAGGGGCACGCCCCAAGATCGTTATCCCATCCGCTCGGTGTAAGAGTATATCCGAGGTACAAACCCAAGATCGTTATACCATCCGCTTCGTGGGTAGAGTATATCCGAGGAAAGTCCCAAGATCGTTATACCACCTGTCCCGTGGATTTGCTACCCATGATGCGAGGAATACCTCATGCGAGTCCTTATGGGCTTATGCGGGTGAAATAGTCCCATGCGGCGAGTACAGTACCGATCACGAGTACCTCATGCTGGTCCACGTGACCCATGCGGGTGAAATAGTCCCGTGAGTAGGATGGTTTCTTTTTGATACTACGGGCGAGGTACCTGTTTGATCATGAGCCTCCTATTTTATGCAGATTATATATGTATATATACTTGTCACTCATTGTTAGTAAGGCACGATAAAGGTATTTTATTGTCTTCCATGACTCCAATTGCTTTTAGACTTATGATATCATATTACGATTTTCCACTTTACATACTTGGTACATATTGTGTCGACCCTTCCAGGGGCCGTTCATCTGCGCGGTAAGGGTAAGCGATCGAGGATCCTCGTTCTTAGGATCACTATTCCTGTCGGCTCCATTCCTCGGAAGCTTATTTATTAGTATGGATATTCCCCGATGCTATAGGTATTTTGTACATCCGTGGTATGGCGGGGCCCGCCATACGATTGTTATCTTTAGAGTGCATGGCCACCGTATATTTTGGGCTATAAGAACCGGTTGTATTATAAATACTTTGTTGAAGTATGTTTATGGAAAGCAAACCTTATCTACCGCCATTATGTTTACCCTTTTATGAAGTTATGTGTTGTGTTATGTTCACCGCTATTCTCGACATATACAGCGTGGTACCCCGAGGTACTAGTCGCGGCCTGGCAGTCGTGACAAAAGTGGTATCAGAGCAGTTAGTCCTCTGAAAGTGTCCACAGACCGTGTCTAGTAGAGTCTTGATTATCGGTGTGTCGTGCACCACATCTATAATCAGGAGGCTGCAGGATATTTAGGATTGGTTTCCATTCTTTCACTCTAAGATCGTGCAATAGAGCTGAGTTATAGGTTGAATCTCCACGATGTTTTCCTTTATGTATCGCTTATGCCTCACGCAAGGCAACCGCGGCGGAAGGGCAAGGCGGTGAGAGTCTTTGCTAGTGGACGCGGAGAATCACGAGGGCACAGCCCAATCCTTACGAAGATGATGTTTAGGCGGCGAGTTCCACGTCGTCGCCAAACCTCGGCGAGTTCGGCGGCGACGCGGCACGAGATCAGCGTACCTCGGCTCCACGATCGAGCCTGCCACGTAGATTATGGGAACAGTTGATTCTTGACCAAAGATAGTGGCGGCGGCGGCGAAGCGGCGGCGCCAACCCAGAGCCGATACTTACGGATTCGATTTCTGGGTTGTCACCCACCCGAGTTCTATGGTTCGAGATTCGATGAGGATCGCAGGAGTTTGTCCGATTCTGCCATGGACCATGCAGTTCTTAGGGCATCGAATCGAGTGCATTACACTAGTTTCTACGGTTCTGCGATATTGCGTTGAACTGTTTTGAGTCACTGGTATTGTCAGGGTGATGATGCTCTTCCAGCTGATTGGGAGGAGTTCACAGAGGAGTTCCTAGAGCACTTCTTGCCTCCTGAGGTGAGGAGAGCCCGCTTAGATAGGTTCTTGACCTTGAGACAGACGGGAGGACTATCGTGAGTACACTGAGTTTGACTCCTTGGCCAGATATGCACACACCATTGTAGCTGATATGGCAGACAGGGTTCATAGATACGTGATGGGGCTAGACCGTCACATGATTATCGCTGCTTAGGAGCCGCACTTCAGCGAGATGGATATTGCGTGACGCAGCATACGCGCGGATCGAGGCAGAGAGGCGGATCAGCCAGATTTGGGCGGCCAGAGGCTGTGACATCGGGTTCTCGAGCGATTTTGGCGGGCGGCCTCGGCAGCGAACAAGTCCACCTTCCGGCCGGCTGAGTGCTCCTTCCGATTTTACGGCGCGAGGTCCGATCAGCGAGGTTATTGAGGCAGTCGGGGCTCGGGACGCCGAGTTTCGGGAGGCGAGACCAGGCTAATCGAGACCACCTACCTCTCGGTGCGTTCGATGCGGTAGGTCTCATCCGGGCGAGTGCCGTATGGGTTCGAGATCATGTTACTCTTGTGGCGGCGAGGCCATCCGAAGGATTGTCCGTCCCAGGCGGCGGGAGCATGCAGTTCACCGACGGTCTTTGGATCTTCATCTTCGATGGTTAGACGCCCGGGCGTGGTACTTATGGGCCAGGCCGCGCGGCAGGTCGTGGTAGGGGTTCCATTCTAGCGGTCCTCGAACGCATATATGCTATGTCCAGCGACAGACCGGGGCGTCGCGGATGTCGTCACAGTACACTATTGGTTTCTTCTTTGTGATGTTTATGCTTTGATAGATCCGTGTTCTACCTTGTCCTACATATCTCCTCATATTGCGGTGGAATAGGGATAGAGCCCGAGTCCATAAGACCTTTTGAGGTGGCTACGCCAGTGGGTGATTCAGTGGTAGCTGAGCGAGTGTATAAGGCTTGTCATGTGACTATAGATAGCCGTCAGACTCTAGCCGACTTGATAGAGTTGGATATGATGCACTTTGATGTGATTATGGGTATGGATTGGCTAGCATCTTGCTATGCCAACGTGGGTATGGGAGAGATTAGTTCGGTTCAGCTTTCCGTGGCCGTTATCGAGTGGAAGGGTAATACTGCATCGCAGAGGGTTAATTTTATTTCTTACCTCAAGGATATGAAGATTGTGCGGAAAGGGTACATCTACCATATGGTTCGGGCATTCGGACACCGAGGTGAGGTACGCACCTTCATCGATTCGGTCGTTAGAGAGTTTCGCACGTATTCCCGGATGAGCTCGCATCCCTCGAAAGGAGATTGAGTTTTGCATTGATTTGGCGCGGATACTCGGCCGACATCTATTCCGCCATACAGGATGGCACCGCCGAGTGAAGGAGTTGAAGGACCGGTGAAAGATTTCTTTGGAGAAAGGCTTTATTAGGCCAAGTGTTTCTCGAGGAGCACGATGTTATTTGTAAAGAAGAAGGACGGGGCCAGCTGCGTATGTGTATTGATTACGTGCGGTGAACAAGGTAACTATCAAGAATAGATATCCTCCCGTGATTGACGATTTGTTTGACCAACTGCGAGGTGCAAAGTGTTTTCAAGATAGACCTACGGTGCAGTTATCATCAGTACGAGTTAGAGAGGTAGATATCCCAAAGACGCATTCGGGACCGGTATGGGCACTATGAGTTCAGGTGATGTCTTTCCGGGTTGACCAACGCCCAGTATTCATGGATTTGATGAATAGGGTGTTCGTGCCATTCTTGGATATGTTCGTTATAGTGTTTATTGATGATATCTTGGTGTATTCGCGCACGTGAGCGGGAGCATACTGAGCATTTGAGGCGGTATTGGAGTCCTCTTAGACCGCAATTGTATGCCAAGTTCGAAGTCACGAGTTCGTGGCGTCGCTGGCTTTCTTAGGGCATGTTATCGGGCCGATGGTATTCGGGTTGTCTGACAAAGATTGAAGCGATCAAGACTTGGTCGACCCACTACACCGACAAGCAGTGCGCAGCTTTGGGCCTTGCAGGTTATTATCTGAAGTTTGTGGAGAAGTTTGCTTCTATTTCAAAGACCTTTGACTAAGCCGACTCGTAAGCGGCTATGTTCGTGGACGGATACTTGTGAGGAAAGTTTTGATTGCTAAAGGAGAAGTTGACAACCGCCCGGTTCTTACTCTTCCGAGGGCTTAGATGGATACGTGGTTTATTGTGACGTCAGTGTCGGGCTTGGGTGCGTCGATGCGGACGGCAAGGTTATAGCTTGCATCCCGACACTAGGAAACATGAGAAGAACTATCCCACACATGACTTGGAGCGGCGTGATGATTCATGCCTTAAAGATCTGGAGACATTATTTATATGGAGTTCATGTGGACATTTACACAGACCACAAGAGTCTCCAGTATATCTTCAGCCAGAGGGAGCTGAACTTGCGACAGAGACGGTGGTTGGAACTACTTAAGGATTACGATGTTGATATTCTATACCACCGGGGAAGGCAATGTGGTGGCGTATGCCCTTAGTCGCAGATCGATGGGTAGTCTGTCTGATGTTCAGCCAGAGAAGAGGGATATGGTCCGAGAGTTACATCAGTTAGCAAGCCTTGGGGTTCGTTTGGTTGGTTCTGATAGTGGGGGAATTCGGGTTCGAGAGGTTGCCGAGTCTTCTATCATCGAGGAGGTAAGGAGGCGACAGTATGAGGATCCGATTTTGGTACGGTACCGAGATGCAGCTCTCCAGAAGGAGAAGAGTCTATTTGAGGTAGCGCCTGATGGGGTGCTAAGATTCGAGGGCCGGTTGTGTGTTCCCGATGTGACAGACTTCGCCGCCAGATTCTGTGAGGCACGGGCTCGTTATTCTATTCATCCGGGGTCGACTAAGATGTATCATGACCTCAGATGCGTGTATTGGTGGGATGGCCTGAAGAGGGACGTTGCGGAGTTCGTACAATGCGGTGTCGGCCAGTTAAGATTGAGCACCAGAAGCCCGGAGGGCTATTGCAGGCCATTGATATTCCGACTTGGAAGTGGGAGGTGATAAATATGGATTTTATTACAGGGCTACCTACCACTCGTAGAAGCATGATTCCATTTGGGCGATTGTCGGCGGTGTGAAATCAGCCCATTTTCTTCGATCGAAACGACGTTTTGGTGAGACTATGCCCGATTATATATTAGAGATTGTGAGACGCATTTTGAGTCGGTGTCGATTATATCGAATAGAGCCGGTTCTCGGCTAACTTCGAGGTCCTTTCGTAAGGATTAGGGACACAGTGAGTCTCGATGCGGCGTTTCACCTCGTGACGGACAGGCCGAGCACACTATCCAGACACTTGAGGATATGCTGCGGGCGTGTGTTGTTGATTTCAGGGGTAGCGGGGAGGATCATTTACCTCTTGTGGAGTTTGATTATAACAATAGCTACCATTCAAGTATTCAGATGGCGCCTTATGAGGCCTTATACGGGAGGAAGTGCGCAGTCACCGATAAGCTGGTTCGAGTAGGAGAAGTTCGATTAGTCGGGCGCACTTAGTCCAGAGACGATGGATAAGGCGAAGCTTATCCAGCGGTTGTTGGCGGCTCGAGTCGGCGAAAGTCGATGCAGATCATCGGCGTCGACACTTGGAATTTGAGATAGATGATTGGGTTTTCCTAAAGGTATCGCCCGTAGCGGCGTGATGAGATTTGGAAAGAAAGGAAGCTTAGCCCAAGGTACATTGGGTCGTGTCAGTTATCCGTAGGGTAGGCAAGGTTGCCTATGAGTTAGATCTTCCGTCCGATTTGGAGGCGGTGCATCCAGTTTTTCATGTGTCCATGTTGCGGAAATGTATTGGAGATCCATCTAGAGTGCACCCGGTTCAGGATGTCCAAGTAACAGAGGAGTTATCGTATGAGGAGAGTCCCATAGCGATACTCGATCGTCAGGTTAGACGACTTCGGACGAAAAGCGTGGCTTCCGTCGAGGTCCATGGCGAATCAACAGGGAGGAAATGACGTGGGAAGCAGAGGATGACATGATGAAGAAGTATCCTCACTTATTCCCTATACCTCCAGGTAACCTACTTTCCTGCTTGTTAGTTTTGATTTAGCATTTACGCTTCTGTATGTTGTGGCTCGTGGAGCTTTTTTTTTTACGAATGAATAGTTAAGAGGGTCTATGTCGATGTTGTGATTTGAGTAAGCCTAGAAGGAACATTCGGGACGAATGTTTCTAAGGGGGGGAGAATGTTATACCCCGTAGTTCTGACCCTACGTATGGAAACGTTTAAAGTATGTAAGACTTAAAATTTCCGGCGACAGTTGACTGGTCGTTCGGACGGTTTTAGTCAACTTTGAGGCGGTTATGACCCGATTCGTTGAGAGTTCCTAAGTATTTTAAAGGCCTAGGACGTAGTTCGTTGAGTCTTGATTCCAACGCAACCAACCGCTCGCCGATAGGCGTCGGAGTAGAAAGTTATGAGAGTTACAAGTTCAGCGCGCAATCGGCGAAATGCGTTCTGCAAAGCGCGGGCCGCGGCCAGATGCGAACGCGGCGCCTAAAGTATCGAGAGGTCGCGAGTTGCAGCGCCCAGGCGCCAGATAAGCAGGCCGCGGCGCGAAAGTTCGAGCTGCGGAGGTTTCACGCCAGCGGCCTGGCCGCGTGGCCGAAGGCGAATTTGGGCGGAAAAACCTAGAAAATCTGATTTTGTTTTAAAAGAGACTATGGGAGGGTGACAAGTGTCCCCATCTGATTTTCTGTTGCATGCAATATATTGACCAAGACTTGGTCATTGTCTATCTTTCATCTTCTCTCTCTCTCTCAAATTGCTCCCCTTCTCTCTAAAAACCCTTAGAAAAATCAAAGTTAAGAACAAGAAAAGGAAGCTTGTAGCTAGCTTGTTGGCATTGTTGTGGTAGTGTTCTTGACAAGGAAGCTAGCAATATTTGGAATAAGTTTTGGCTAAAACTTTAAGGTAATATTTCTTCCTTTAAACTTAGTTCTAGTGTTGCACGCTTAGAAAGCAAGATCTTGTGGTAGTAAAATAATGCACTTAGAGTCTTTGCATGCAAGTAAATGTGGTTTGGATATGAAGAATGGGTTAAGAAGAACAAATGAGCTTGTTGTAGCCTAAAACTACCTTAGAATTGTTAAGTGATTTATTGTAAACTTATGAGGCGTAAATTTTGGGTGTGAAATCCCCTTTGAATTGTTGGATTGATTGAGCCTAAAATGTGGTGTTTTGATGATAATTTCGCCTTGAGAAAGGTGGCAAAGTGAGTAGAAACAAAGGAAATCTTGCCCGATTTTTCTTAGAATTTAGTGACTTTGAACTTGGATTGTTCTACATTAAGATTAGAGGTTAATAAACGTATCATGACTATTATAGGTTGAAATATTACTTGCGGTAGTTTGGACTTGGCAAGTGGATTGACCAAAGAGGTATGTGAAGCTTTCCTATCTCTTGAGCATGAATAGATGAAACTATGTAGTACGGTAGACGTACAAGATTTGGTGTTCTTACTTGTTTTGAGTATAAAATGACTTTCGCTTTAAGAACGATAAGTCCTCGTTAAGGAAAAGTATGATTTTTACTAAAGTATAGAGTTAATATAACAACTTTATGGGAAGTTGGTCTATTAGCTTCATAAAAGGTTAATGAGAATGGATTTACTCTAAGTAAGATAATTATACGAAGAGGCAAATTGATTTAAAGACATCAATTGCCCAAAGGCTTTTATGTATAAAGTTAAGAGTCACTTTGAAAGAGTCAAGTATGTAGTACTGGGTTAAATTCCTGTTCTTTTTATTAAAGATATGGTTAAGTGCCTTAAGTAAACTAAAATGAGAGAGTATGTGAACAAGACTAAAAAAGAAGTTATAAGTTTTCTTAACTTATTATTATTATGATATGATGACCGTTTGAGATAGGGTAAGAGTATGTCCGGCGGGCAAGCCCCAAGATCGCCATACCACCTCCTTCATGTAAGAGTATGTCGCGGGCCAGCCCCAAGATCGCCATACCATCCGCTCAAAGAGTATATCCGAGGGGCGATCCAAGATCGTTATACCATCCGCACCAAAGATAAGAGATATCCGGCGGGCAAGCCCCAAGATCGCTATACCATCCGCTCCAGCAAAGAGTATATCCGAGGTACAAATTTCAAGATCGTTATACCATCTGCTTCGTGGTAAGAGTATATCCGGCGGAAAGTCCCCAAGATCGTTATACCATTGCCCGTGGATTTGCTACCCATGACGCGGCGAATACCTCACGCGAGTCCCATGGGCTTACGCGGTGAAATAGTCCCATGCCGCAGTACAAACCGATGCGAAAGAGTACTCACGCGGTCCACAGGACCCACGCGTGAAATAGTCCCGTGAGTAGGATGGTTTCTTTTTGATACTACGCGAGGTACCTGCTTTGATCATGAGCCTCCTATTTTATGCAGATTATATATGTATATATACTTGTCACTCTCATTGTTAGTAAGGCACAAGAAAAGGTATTTTATTGTCTTCCATGACTCCAAATTGCTTTTAGACTTACGATATCATATTACGATTTTCCCGCCTTTACATACTTGGTACATATTGCAATCGACCCCCTTCCTGGGCCGCTCATGCCGCAGGTGGGTAAGCGCATCGAGGATCCTCGCTCTAGGATCACTATTCCTGTCGAAGCCCATTCCTCCTAAGCTTATTTATCGTATGGATATTCCCGACGCTATAGGTATTTTGTACATCCAGGTATGGGCGGCCCGTCCCGCCACGCTATTATCTTTAGAGGTCTGTGGCCACCGTATATTTTGGGCTATAAGAACCAATGTATTATAAATACTTTGTTTAAGTATTACGAAATTTTATCTACCGCCGCCATGTTTTACCCTTTTTATGAAGTTATGTGTTGTGTTATGTTCCGCTGCTATTCTCTGACATATACCTGACAGGGTACCCCAGTAGGGTACTAGTCGCGGCCCCGGGGTCGGGTCGTGACACACAAAATGTAAAATTCCTCTGGTGGGCCCCACGTGACCAAATCCGTAACAATAAATTTCCATAATATTACTAAGTCTCAAACTCTTCAAATAATGTATTTTGAGAATCCAATTCTCAACAACGAACATTTTTCCTTTCCGACGTTCGGAACATTTTCCGTCGGAAAAACAATTCTTCCTGCCGTACCAATTTCCAAGTCTTGTTTCCTTTCGTACATTCTCTTCTACATGTCCCGACTTACGGTGTAACATTCTTCCCTTAGAAACATTCATCCCGAATGTTCTTAGTCGGTTGTCACTTATACAAACTCCGCATAATCTCTATACTATGCCTAACAATCAAAATTGCACAAGACCAACGATGCCACACACGGCCATCACCTAACATACGTAAACATAATAATGGACCTTCCGTCCGCGACCCTTCTCACAAAACTCAAGGTTACGCTTTTCCCAAAACACGGATCCTTAGAGGTTCCTTTCTTTCCTTACTTATCATACTTTCTCGCATTTCCAAACTCATATAGTACACGACAAAATCTCAAATTTTGTTTCTATTCTCCAACTCGAGTTACTATCCAAACTTGGCCATATTGTTACTTACACTCGTTAAGGCTCTTCTCGGTCCTTACGAGTTCCGTGGAACGATCCACGAACTCGTATAACGATTAACTCAACTTGGGCCTGCATCCCTGACCCTATCACATAATCTGACCATTTCTATCCGACATTCACCCGATTCCATACTATCGGTTGACCTAAATGAGTCTATAACCCGACTCATCCTCACACTTAACTTCTTGTTCTTAGCCCGAAATAAATCTCTCTTATCTCAAGGTACTTCTTACCCTATCCCCTAATTACTAGAGGTTCACACATATGTCAAGTATTTCTACTGCATAATCTTCCCTATCGTCTTACATCGCTGTGGGCAATTACTACGTGTGAACTCTACACAACTATAGTCTCAGCCACTTACCATTCTTGTCAACATTCTTAACTCCACACCTTAGTAATCAAAGTATTCCTACCTGGGAACTATCACTTATAATCGCTAGCAACACAAGGAAAACATATACGCTAGGCAAAATCAATCTATCAAAGCACGATGATTCAAAAGAGTCGAAATATACTGCATTCTACGCGATGTCGCCCCGATCCTCGCCCAAGAGTCACGCCATCTATGCGGTTCAAGGACCGCCAGAACTATAAACTCCCTCGACTCTACCACGATCGGCCGACATCCGAACACCGCTCGGGACGACAACCGCGGAGGAAGGAACTAACTACCGGCCAAAGGCCGAGCCACCCTACGGCGCTTCCTTCTAACCGGCATTCTCACTTCAGGCCCGACGGCCACAATAGTAACAACCATCCGTGTCATAACGGCATTTCCCGAACGATGCTTACCACATCCGATACATCGAGGAATAGGTGGCTCGACCGGTAGCGTCCTTCGCTTCCTCGGTAACCTCGACCCGAGCTCGACCGCTCCTAAATACTCAGGTCAAATCTCCCACCGTGAGCTGCGGTATGTACCGGGTAGGCCGACGACACTCACTTCCGAGGCAGCTCGCCCAAAACTCACCGGATAACCAACCGGTCTAGCCTCTTACGCCGATCTCCGCCGCCCTCTTCCTCTCAGACACTGTCTGCATCGCCGAACAACTCCTCGCTGTGGAAATTGTAGCATCGCTAACTTGGTCAATAACATAATCGCTTCTCATGACTCCTAAAGTCTTCTCCTAATCGAGAAACAGAGGCTCGTGCCGGGTCTCAAAACTCGCGCAGGTTAACTTGCCGATCGTGGAACAACATCCAGATACCTCGCACGAGCCCTATCAACTCTCTCGAGTCCGACTAGTAGCTCCTCGCTACTCCTTTGCCCTTCTCGGGCGGCCGCTTCTCCTCGAGGCATAACAGAACACAAAAATACGCCGAGAGGAATCATCTTACTAACACAGCCTCTATGGCACGATCTCGTAATGAAGAATAGAAACTAACTCCTAAATGTCCCCGTAGCCTCCTGCATGGGCGTGGCGCGCAACACACCGATAAGCAAGACTCTACTAGACACGGCTCAGAGACATTCCGAGGACTGATCGCTCGATACCACTGCCACACCCCGAACCTCAAGCTCAGGATCGTGCCCTACCCGGGCACCCTTCTACCTTAACAACTAAGTACATCATGAAATTAGTAATACCATTTTTTTTTCTTTAAAATAAACGACGCAAGTGGCAAAGCCGACAAGGCCGCCATATATACATAAACAATGCATACAACATCGTATACGTAGTCCAATCCCACATATGAATACATGCACTTAAGAGTTATATCAACTATGACGACAAGGCCCCGCACCCAAAACTGCATAAAGCCTGCATCAAGGATATATACCAAAAGATAAACTCAACAGAGGAGCTATCCAAAACCCCCGAGCAGATCCTACGCCGCGATCACCGAACAGCGTACCTAAACTCATGCGGATGAACGCACTTCGGCGAGGTCAAGACGAAGAATGTACAAGTATGTGAACGTAAAATATCGTAATAAAATCATAACAAATTAAACAAAGCAGAGACATGTATGATAGCCAACCTACAAGATATAATACATAAGCCACATCAAGTCGTGACGCAGCCCTGAGTCATTACTCAAATATAACCATGGGTCTCACGCCCATAACATCAATCATGCCCGTGGAATCTTTCTCACCGCCGCATCCATGATATAGTACAACACCAATAGCATACATGAACACCAAGTCCCACCGTGGTATAAGATCTCGGGTTTACCCTCACTTATACTCTTACCCCGAGAAGTGGTAGCGGTGGTATAAAGATCTCGGGGTTTACCTCACATATACTCTACCCTCGAAAAGGGTAAAACAGTGGTATAAAGATCTCGGGTTTACCCTCACATATACTCTACCTCGAGTATGGAAACAGTGGTATAAGATCTCGGGTTTACCTCACATATACTCTACCTCGAGTATGGTAAAACAGTGGTATAGCATCTGGGGTTTACCCTCACATATACTCTTACCCTATCTCGACCGACCACAAACAAGACATAAGCACTACCATGTCTTTTATAAAAGAATCCGAATTTAACCTAAGTACTACCAATAACTAAGCATACCCGTGGAATCTCACCTCACCGCTTGCAGACGTCCCAAGAACTTACAACTGCATACCAATTCTCCAACCGAGAGTCGCGACAACGTAATAAAACATAGTACTTGCACTCAAAGGCTATCACCGGCACACATAGGCAATTCCCAATTAATCAATCCAAAGTACTAATCAAGGCACACATGGAATAATTCTCAATTATCAAGCCAAAGTACTTATCAAGGCACACTTAGAATAATTCTCAATTAACAACCAAAGTACTAATCAAGGCACCAATAGGATTATTCTCATTTAACAAGCCAAAGTACTAATCAAGGCACACTTAGACTAATTCTCAATTAATCAAGCCAAAGTACTAATCAAGGCACACTTAGACAAATTCTCAATTTATCAAGCCAAAGTACTAATCTTTTCAAGAGACTCCTTTTTGTGAAAAATCTCAAGATACTAACACCCGTAGTATCAAGGCGTGTCTATTTTTCAAAGTAAGTTACTACATTTTTTTTGAAAGCTTATTTCAACACTTGAAATCAAGTAACTCAAATTTTCTTTTACAATCTAGGCAACTTATGTCGATTAATCAAAATAGACAACTTTCTAAACTTTCCATAAAGCCGTTATAACCGACTTCCCATAAAGCCGTTATAACCCTTTATGGTTTTAGACATATCCATTCCTTTTATAACCAAGAGACTTATACTTATTAAAATCCAAGTATTAAATACTTTCAAATCGATTTTCTTAACTTTTAAAAATACACTTAGTCTCTTAACCTTTAGAAACCAAGTAACTTATTTTATTACTAAACTTTAGGCAATTGATGCCTTAAAATCAAGTTGTCTTTTCATTAAAATCGAGTCATTTATCTTTTCCATAAAGCAAATATAACCAACTTCCCATAAAGTCGTTATATTCACTTTATACCTTCGCCAAATACAATTTCCTATCCGAGGGACTTATACGTTTAAAACGGGACAAGTATCACATATTTTAAAACTCTTTAAGTCCCTTAACTTTTCAAAACACTTCAAGTCTCTTAATATATAGAAAACAAGTTTCTTGTCTTAAATCATGTCATTTCTCCTCTTTAAAACAATTAAGTAAATCACTCCTCGACTTCTAAAGTCATTTTAATGACCTTTAGGTTTTGGAACTAAGGCACTAGCCAAAAGGTTTAGAAACCACTTCCTTTTCAAGACTCTATGTACTTTAAGTAAAATACTTTCACTTTTAAGAATCCAAACTTCACTAAGGAAACGGATTATACGACTTACAATTTAAACATCAAAGTACAATCGCTTAAGCACATGTAGAACAAATTCTACTTTAGGCAATCCAAATACAACCAAGGAATGAATCATTTATGAGTAACATACTTTCTTTATCTTAAGGAATCATGCTAGAAGAGGAGATAGTTCACATACCTTTTCGCTAATTCCATGCAAGCTAATACGCTCAGATGTGGAAGTGTCAACCTATAATGGTCACAACAAGACTATCAACTTCTAGTCTCTACGGAAAATCGGGCAGCACTTCCTTTGTTTCTACTCACTTTGCCACCTTTTTCAAGGTCGAATACAATAACCAACACGCCACATTTAAGGCCCCAAACAACAATCAAACAAAGGGGATTACACGCCTTACACTACGTGTAAAATTCCGCCCCACAATTATATACAAAGTAGTTCAAACTTCACTAGCCATTCTCGGCCAACATACTAACAATTCAAAGTCTTTTCCAATCCTTTTCCAATTCCAAGTTCTAAGGTCTAACATGTTATATAGTTATAAACAACTTCAATAACTACAATTTCCTTCTTTATACAACATGCGACGCTTAAACGAATAATCAACTTGAATTGTAGTCTTAAGGCTAACATGCTAGTTTTCGGATTAGGGTTCCAATAGCCAATATACTTGTCCAACTACATAATATATACTTCATGCTTGCTACTATCTATAGCTACAACAAGTAGTAACTCTTAACTACTAAAACGACAAGATTATACCTTTATAAGCCCTTATAATTTCCAAGATTCAAAGTCGCGCTTTAGCAAATTCTTAGCTCCTTTCCTTAGGTTCCAATCCGCTCAAGCACTCTTAGAGGCCTATGAAGAACCCATCTTCAAGTTCCAACTTCAAAGTCAAGAACTCCCATAGTTTCCGCCATGACTAACGTGAAAATGCGTTTTCCAAATCTTTCTATCGAGATAACCTTAAAATACCCTTATGAACCTTGGGTTTAAGTCTTGAGGCTAATGGACAACATTTGCAAAATTTTTGTGTGGGCAAGGCACCTGCCGAGAGCAAGCTTTTGTGGACAAGAAAATGTGTGAAATTTTTCTAAGTGTTAGAAGCAAGTCTTGCACTAGTAGTGAGCTTATATAAAACATTGGAGGGCTTAGGTTACAACAAATGTGTGGCTTGGATGTGTTTCACTTGGATCAAGCTTATGTGGACTAGTTGACTTGTCAACAATGTCACGCCAAGACTTATCTTTCAAGATGGTCACCCACCATTTTACCCTCCTCCAATTCGCTCAAGACCACGTGTGGGAGTGCCACGTGTCGCCTCTCATTCGCCCATAAAAATTCCATGACCCTCGTGGGTCCACAAATGTAAAATTCCTCGGGTGGGCCCCACGTGACCAAATCCGTAACAATAAATTTCCATAATATTACTAAGTCTCAAACTCTTCAAATAATGTATTTTGAGAATCCAATTCTCAACAACGAACATTTTTCCTTTCCGACGTTCGGAACATTTTCCGTCGGAAAAACAATTCTTCCTGCCGTACCAATTTCCAAGTCTTGTTTCCTTTCGTACATTCTCTTCTACATGTCCTGGACTTACGGGGTGTAACACATTAATTCTCCATTATTTGGCTCATGAATTCAGTCATTATTTGGTTGAATTATTACTCCACATTCATGGCCATTACTTGGCTATGTGGAAGATCATCTTATCTACACTATAAAATGGAGTCTTGGGCTCATTTGGAGAATACACCTTACACTTAACAATTCTCTGAAATTGTCTTCCTCTCTTGCAATCACAAAACACTAAGTCTCCCTTCCTAAGCGAACACTTAGAGTTCTCTTTGCTCATTTGTTTGATAGATGTTTTATCTTGGGAGATAAGTTGTCATTACACCGTTGAAAGGATATACGGGGCAATATTATCTTAAGGATAGATTGTTCATCCAATTGATTCAGCAAGACAATTTACTTTTGTTGATTTCCAAATTTCTAACGTAGTTATTATTGTTACATTCCTGTTTTTTATTATTACACACTCTCAACTTTGTTCGGCGTTTCAATATTCTTGAATATAGACTGTCCATCAAATGACATGACTAAAAATTTATGGTACTAATTAATTAAAAAAACGAATGGCCCTGTCAATTTCAGGAGAAAACTTGATAAGTATTGATGATATGGAAATAATGTATGATCCACACAAATTAGACATAAATGGCTGTCCTAAAACGTGTTAATGTAATCTATAACAAAACAAAATTTGTTTTGTCTTTACACAGGACCTTCTAGCATTATATCTTTTTTAATATAAAAGTAGCCATGAAAAAGCCCCTAATTAAGTCTTTCCTACTCGGAAAGCAGCAAATTAAAAAAAAAATTAAATATATACTTGCCAAAACCTCAAATAATAATTCTTTAATCCCAATGATTTAGTTGTGTTTGTAATTCTACCTGCTTGGCTATCAATTTTATGTCATTCACTAATGTATTATGCTGGTAAGAAATAACATTGAGGCACCCACAAACTAGCTTTATATATTAAGTAATATAAAATACTTGTCAGTTTTTTTTTTTTTGTTGACGGCGAAGGCAAATACGCTTCTTTCGAAATACAAGCACAGTAAACCCTGACCGACGCAATACCGCAAACCACGCCACCGCTTAAACCACACTTGGCAGCGGTGCATGACTCCCAAGAGGCGGCATCACCGTTCTGGCTTTCAACTCACGACTGCTCTCACACCACCCATCGGTGATACTTCGCCTTCAAGCACTAACCTGGCCTAGGCTTCGGATTAAAATACTTGTCAGTTGACTAATTTAAATGCCCTTTTATCGTCTCTATTCGTGCTTTTTGTTAAAGTTTCCGATCTTAGTAATAAAAGTTAAAATATGCCAAGCATGTATGCAACAGCATAAGCTACAAATTGCTGTATCTATACAAAACAATATATACCACATACACTATTTACCATTAGTCAAAACCAATAGGAAAAAGACTCATATATGATATACTATTTGGCTTTTTGCCAGGCAAAATGTCTTAAAATAAAAATGATGTAACCACTTTTCTAACTCTTGTTATAGGGCTTTGCTAGTCATATTAGCTAGTACTTTAATGGGTAGTTGGATTGCTATAGATTTGATGCTTGAAGTAGACATATGTTCTAGTTCAAAGCATCTAATAAGCTGGGCTGTAAGTAAAATGTAAAGTTCTATTTTCAATTTTGCATATCCTTTAAAATATCATCCAACGTTCGTTAAATTCCGAATGAGATCTCCTAGACTTTGTTATTCAAACACTCATCCAATTTCAAATCTTTTCAAAAGGGAGTTAAATCAGAAGAGAAACTAGTTTATTTTGGTGTTCAAGTATGTAGGAATTCTGCTTTTTGCTCTTCCGATTCAGAAAGATTTGTTAGAAATCGTCGATTGAAATGATCCAACTAAGAAAGATATGAGGCTTTAAGACGTTTCTTGAATCGAGCTAAACCGCCTGATAATTACAATCACCACTCTATATATCTAACCTAAGGAATTTGCTAGCTGCACTTCTTTTCGGACTTGTACCTTAATACATTGAGTACTAACATAATCTTGAAAATTGAATTTCTTTTTCAGTCAACTAGCATATTTTTGGACATACCTTAAATAAGTATAATATGTTGTAGCTTTCAAACCTGAAACAAATTATAAGCGTTCCTTTATAATAACTTAAATGTTTAGGTGAAATCACTTGATCCGGTGGTCTTTCACTAATAATCTATCTATCTCTTCACGATAAGAGTAAGGTATGCGTACACTCTATCTTCTCCAGATTTCACTTATTGAATTTTACTGGGTACATTTTTGTTGTTGTAAATATGTTGGTTAAATCTCCTCTTTTTTTTTAAAGCAATGCCTTTTTTAATAAAGGAAATAAGTAGGGGTAGCAATGGGGCAAGTTAGGGCAGGTTAGGGCAGGACAAGCTTTGACATGCTAAGATGTTAACTCGTCATGCCTCCCGTTTAGCATTTTTTTAAAATTTGCCCTGCCCTGCCCCGCCCTGCCCTGTTTATGTTATTTTTCATTTTTCACTTTCAACTTGGTCATTATTTTGTTAACTTCTATTATTTTATTTTTTCAAAATGGATGAACAATCAGTCTATTATCATGATTTCTTAATATCAAGTAATTTATGAACTGAATTTATTTTTTAAATATTATTCCTTTCTTTCTACCTTTCGCACTTTCCACTTGTAAATGTTACAACTCTCAAACTGTAACCTCAAATAAGGTATTTCTTACGCCGAGCTGAAGGTAACACGGAGATCTAACACTATCCCAACTTTACTCTTGAAATACTTAGTGTAACTAGTATAAATTCACGAAAGAATAGCCCTATAAAAATTATCTCGCTATAATTTTTATGAACAAGACACAATCTTAAAACATCCTGCAATTGGAACAAAGACTCAATACTAGTTCAAGAATTCAACATCCTGGTGTTTCCACAATTCTTATTCACAAGAAGCTTGAGGTAATTATTACTTTAACTGTTTATTTATCCTTTCGAACTCTTGTAATAGTTATTTACTATTCCTGTACTGCATTATTTTCCAACAATTAATACCACACAATGAGCAATTACCAGCTGGTTGAATATGTTGCAAGCATAGAGGATTGTTTCCTAAAATTGCTCCATGAAAGTGAAGTATTTGTATGTATTGTGAATCTACCTTGTTGTTGTTCTGTTGGTTGCATATTTCATAGTCCTGGTAATAAAACTGAAAGAAATAATCCCTTGATTATTCTCATTAATGAAAATGGTATATATACAAGTTACATATAGAAAAATTATTTTTCTATTATACATCTAAACCCTATTCTATTTGAAGACTAACTATACAATTATGCTAATAGTACAAGACTAATTATACTACAATATACATTCCTAATATACTAAATATACAATGCAGTTGTGATGTCAAATCTGCCCGTGATGGGCTCGGCTCTCGTGATGGGCTGGGTATACTCAAAACACCCTCGATAGCCATATATGATCTTCAGACGAGATCGCTCTCTAAAATCTTCAAAAAGGACCGAGGGAAGACCCTTTATAAAGATGCCTACAATTTAATATTTGGAAGGGACATGACAGACGCATACCTGTCCACGAGCTACCTTTTATCGAATGACATGAATGTTCATCTCAATATGTTTAGTGCGCTGGTGCTGAACCGGATTCCCAGAAAGGTAGATGGCACTAACATTATCACAATAAACCAATGTTGCTTTCTCAATAGGACAATGAAGTTCTAATAAAAGATTACGTAACCAACATGACTCGGAGACCACATCGCTACTCCGATACTCCTACCGCACTAGAACGACAACGCTGATCGCGCTTACGTACCATGAGACCAAGTTATTACCAATAAACATACAATAGCCAGACATAGACCGTCTGGTGTCAGGACAGTCACCCCAATTAACATCTGTATATGAGACAAGTGTAGACGTCGATGAAAGATATAAATGCAAGTCATAATCAAGTGTCCCCTAGCTGTACCTAATAATAAGTTTGAGCGCATTCATGTGCTCAATCCTGGAATCATGCATAAACAAACACACCTGTTGTACGACATATGTAATATATGGTCGCATGAATGTAAGATACTGAAGGGGCCCTGCAACACTGTGATAGCGTGTCGGATCCTCATATGTGGAGCCAGCCACAACACCCAACTTGAGTTTTGTATCAACTGGAGTGGTAGTGGACTTACAGGATGACATCCCAGCCTTTTCAATGATCTCAGCTACATATTCCTCTGTGATAAGAACAATCCACCTGCATGACGAGTGACATCAATCCCCAAAAAATAACTCAAGGGTCCCAAGTCCTTCATAGCAAACTCAGAACTGAGCATTGTCATGATAGACTGACGTAATACATCAGATGAAGTTGTCAAGATAATATCATCCACATATAAGAGTATATAAGCCAATGACGAACCACGACGATATATGAATAATGAATTATAAGACCTGCTGTGAGAGAACCTAATAGTCGACACATAGTCTGCAAACCTCTTATCCCACGCATGTGGAGACTGCTTAAGCCCATACAAAGACTTCTTCAATAAACATACATGATGAGGATATTTGAGATCCCGAAACCCCAATGGCTGATGCATATAGACTGTCTCATTGAGATCACCATGTAAGAAAACATTATTTACATCTAACAGATGGATGGGCCATGCTTTCGAAAGAGCCAAGCTGAGCACAGTGTGAATGGTAGCTAGCTTGACCATCGGGCTAAATGTCTCACCACAATATACACCCACCTGCTGAGTCTTACCATCACCTACAAGACGAGTCTTACGCCTCGCAAAAGAACCATCATAATTGTCCTTATGAGCAAAAATTCACATAGACCGAATAATATTAACACCAGATGGATGGGGCACTAACTCCCATGTCTTATTATCAATAAAAGCATTATATTCATCGGTCATAGCAATTTCTAATTTGGGTCATTTAATGCAGACATAGGGTTACGGGGTAGAGAAGATTTAAGTACTTTAGAATTTAAATTAAAATGTATTTTTGGTTTAAAAATATCCCGTTGACTACGAGTGAATTTTGGGAAGTAGCGGGAACAGGTACAGACTGTCCAGCTAGCAGTGGGCCTGCTTTGAACCGAGACTAGCTATTGGATTGGGCTGGGCAACTAGCCCAATTCCAGAACCTAGGGCGGTAACTGGCCCAGTCACTGGACTGGACCCAGCAGGGGACATCGTGGCAGTGGTGCCAACGGGAAGTGGTCCCGCTGGTGGATTCGGGGTGCGGGACTTGTCCGATATATGGTGGATAATAAATAGGGATATACCTTCATCCAAAAAATTATACGAACGAGGCACGGGACTATTTATCTTTGCAGAAGGAAATTGGGACTCATCAAATATTACATGGAGACTAAGAATGATTTTATTAGACGATAAATCAAAACATTTATAACCACGATGATTTGACGAATAACCCAAAAACACACAAAGGGTAGAACGGGTCTGAAGTTTGTTAATTGTGGTTGATGGAAACAACTAATAACATAAGCACCCAAAGACCCTAAGATGTGAAAATGAATGAGTCTTATTATATAAAATTTGAAGAGGGGATGAATATGTCTAACTTTTGATAGGAAGAGTGTTAAGAAGATATGTAGCCATCTGTAGAGCATGATGCCAAAAAATAGGGGGTACAGACGCATGAATCAATAATGTTCAGATAATGTTGTTAATGATACAAATTTTTCGTTCGCTTTTCCATTTTGTGAAGAGGTATGAGGACAAGAAAACTGAAAATTGATCTCATTATTAGCACAAAAATCCCAAAACACCCCATTGTCATATTCTTTGTCATTATCATATTGAATATTTTTAATTTCTCGTTCGAATTGGGTTCTAATGAATGCTCTAAATTTTAAGAAGGTGGAAAAAACATGAGATTTTTTCGCGATTGGAAAAGTCCATAAATCATCTAAAATAGAACATAATAACGATAACTAAAAGAACTGAGAACATGAGATGTCCATAGATCACTATGAATAATATCAAATGACATTAGAGTATGATAATTAGAGTTTACAAACAGAAATCTAACAATCTTTCCTAAAGAACAAGATTGACAATTCAGAGTACTATGCGTACCTTTACAAGAAATAAATTTATTTTTATCTAAGGAAGACAAAATAGACGACCCCGGATGACCTAGACGAGCATGCCACAAGGAAGGAGCAAGGGCGGCAAACGTAGATGACTTTACTTGACTCGAAAGACCGAAACTTGACGTGATATGATAAAGATCTCTCGTACTATCACACCTCATGAGAGGAATCCCTGCTTTGAAATCCTTTACAGAAAACCCAAACAGATCAAAATTAATAGAAACAGAATTATTAATGGTGAATTTTAAGGACATACACCAATTTTTTTATCAATTTAAGGGCATGAAGGGTATTTTTAAAGCTAAGAGGTGGATGAGGGGGAGACAAAGTTTTATGACCATAATCACGAATTGAAATTGAATTATCATTACCAACAATTATACCACGATTGCTGCTCAAATTAGAATAAGACAAGAGAGTACCTGGGTCGGACATCATGTGTGTAGTTGCGCCGGTGTACATGTACTAATTTGGGTCCGAGGAATTTATTCCAAGTGTGTGCATAGCCGCCTATTGGTCAAAGGGCTCAGTATAACGGGCTCGGCGAGGTCGGGCCCCAAGCACGCCGACTTGTTTCCCAACCCGTAATCGAGAAAGTCGCTGGCCATCGCTTCACTGCTTCGTCATCGATACCGACCGTGACGGCTAGACCAAGGCATGTTGGGCCTGGAAGATCGCTGCCGCCTAACTCGCGGATCGAATATTATCGACTGGTCGCCGGACCGCCCACCGTCCAGTGCCTACACCGACCTGCGCTGAGACCAATTGGGTGGTGGCCAACTGTTGTTGGGGTGGGACCCACTATCGCCACTCACTAGATGGGCCCGAACCTGCTTGGAACCATCACATATGTCGCCATGATTTTTCCCGTTATTTTTACGATGCATACCTTTACAGTAAATAAATTTATTTTTATCTAAGGAAGACAAAATAGACGACCCCGGATGACCTAGATGAGCATGCCACAAGTATGGAGCAAGGGCGTAAAACGTAGATGTCTTTACTTGGCTCGAAAGACCGAAAAACTTGGCGTGATAGGATAAAGATCCCCCATACTATCACACCTCATGAGAGGAATCTCTGTTTTGAAATCCTTTACAGAAAACCCAACGGATCAAAATTAATAGAACCATAATTATCAGTGGTGAATTTACGGACATACACCAAATTTTTGATCAATTTAGGGGTATGGAAGGTATTTTTAAAGATAAGAAGTGGATGGGGGGAGATAAAGTTTTATGACCGTAACCACGAATTGGAATTGAATTACCATTACCAACAATTATATCACGATTGTTGCTCAAATTGAAATAAGACGAGAGTACCGGCCTGACGTCATGTAGTTAAGGCGCTTGTCCATGTACCAATTTTGGTCCGAGGATTTATTCCAATCGCGCATAGCCTTAATATCGGGTTTCCGGGGCTGTTGTATAATAGTCTCGGCGAGGTCGGGTCCAAGCACGCCGACTTGCTTTCCGCACCTATAGCGAAGTTGTTGGGCCATCGCCACCGCTTCGCCATCGCATAGTTGGGCCGCGATCACAGCCAAGCGTACGCTTGGTCTGGATGATCGCCGGCCGCCTAACTCGCGGATTGGAGCATTTCTCGACCATGGGCCGCTGACCGATGGTTGTTGGGCCACGCTTCATCGGTCCAGTGCCTACGCCGATTGGCGTCGAGACCGGGCCAGCGGCTAATCGCTGGGTGGGACCCACTGTCGCCGCTCACTAGATGGGCCCGAACCTGCTCGGAACCATCGCATATGTCGCCACGATTTTTCCCATTGTTTTTAAGATGCATACCTTTACAATAAATAAATTTATTTTTATCTAAGGAAGACAAAATAGATGACCCCAGATGACCTAGATGAGCATGCCACAAGTATGGAGCAAGGGCGAAAAATGTAGATGGCTTTACTTGGCTCGAAAGACCGAAACTTGGCGTGATAGGATAAAGATCCCCCGTACTATCACACCTCATGAGAGGAATTCCTGTTTTGAAATCCTTTACAGAAAACCCAAATGGATAAAAATTAAAAGAAACATAATTATCAGTGGTAAATTTACGGACAAACACCAATTTTTTTTTATCAATTTAGGGGCATGAAGGGTATTTTTAAAGATAAGAAGTAGATGGGGGAAGATAAAGTTTTATGACCATAACTACGAGTTAGAATTGAATTACCATTACCAATAATTATATCACGATTGTTGCTCAAATTGAAATAAGACGAGAGACTACCTGGGTCGGACGTCATGTGTGTAGTTACGTCGGTGTCCATGTACCAATTTTGTTCCGAGGGATTTATTCCAAGTGTGTGCATAGCCGCCTCAATATTGATCGGGGGCTCATTGTATAACGGGCTCGGCGAGGGGGCCCAAACACGCCGCCTTGTTATCTCGCCCGTAATCAGAATGAAAGCCGCTGACATCGCCATCGCTTGCCACCGCATTGTTCGATCGCGATCATAGGCTAAGGCGTATGTAGGCTGGAAGATCGCTGCTAGCGTAGAATTGGCGGATCGAACATTGTTGGACCAGCCGCCGCTGACCAGCTGGATGTTGGGCCATCGCCCATCGTCTGTGCCCACGCCGCTTGTCCTGCTAAGACCGGTGAGCTGGCGCCCACTGCTGTTGGGTTGGGATCCACTGCGGCCGCTCTTACTTCCGGAACCATCATGAGCACGGTTTTGGTCTGATTTATCAAAGAAACCTGGAGAATTTGTGGAGGACGTCATCATGACTATAGGACTAGTGCCGGTAGCCGCCTTTTAGCCAAGCCGGCTTCTTCCAAAGTAAGCGGGTTTGATAAAACTTTAGTAGAGGATTACTTTGACGAAGTAGAGTCCCCACATCACTATAGGCTTCAGAGAGGCCGGCAACCATCTGTAAAACAAGACGATCGGCACTAACGCGTGCACCAACATTGCAGAGTTGGTCCGCCAATTCTTTTAACCTTTTGCAATAAGCTGAAACGTTCGGAAAATTTTCCATGTTGACGTAGGAAAATTCCTGCTCAAGTGTAACAGCTCTAGAGTTCTAATTATCCTGAAATATGTCACGCAGTCTATTCCAAACGGCCTTTGTTGTAACGTCTGGCTCAATAATAGTTTGCAACAGATCGGTAGATATAGTGGAGTAAATCCATTGAAGTACGATGACATCAAGCGTTGTCCACACCTTTGGATCATCCTCGCGTTTTGGCACCTCAGTATCCTCAGGATCCGCGGGGATTATGTGATGTATGACTTGATGCAAGCGTGCGTGAATCTTGAACAGTTCGGTCCACGTCGCATATAAGACGTTTTCTATTTCAAGAACAAGAGGGATGTGATTCTTGATGTTAGAAACTGTAAGGGTAAGATGGAACATGTTCTTTGATGTAGACATATTGATAGAACAATGTGTGATTGAGGGATTGGGAAGAAAATTTGGGAAGAGAGGAGGAAGAACTCGGCACGAAAACTGAGGAAGGGCTCAGAAATCGAGAAAACTGAGACAAACGGTAGCTTTTGGAGAAGGAGGTATGTGAAACCTAAACTTCTGATACCATGAAAGAAATAATCTCTTGATTATTCTCATTAATGAAAGGGGTATATATACAAGTTACATATAGAAAAATCATTTTGCTATTATACATTTAAACCCTATTCCATTTGGAGACTAATTATATAATTATGGTAATAGTACAAGACTAAATGACTAATTATACTATAATATACATTCCTAATCTACTAAATATACAATGCAGCCGTGATGTTCAAATCTGCCCGTGATGGGCTTGGCTCTCGTGGTGGGCTCTTGTGACGGGCTGGGTATATTTAACAAAAACTCTGTACCTTCCCCATATTCATTTCATATGTTTTTTGCTCAATATGATGAGAACCTAATGGTGCTAATACCACACCTTGAGCAATTACCAGTTGATTAAAAATGTTACAATTTACAGAGTCGTTTCCCTGAATTGTTTCCAGAACATATTTCATGAAAGTGACTGGAAAATCCCACCATACATATCATTGTTTAAAAATGATATGGCAATGTAACTTATCAAATATGGCAATGTAACTTATCATTGTTTAAAAATGCACCTTACATGAGGGTTCACTGGAAAATCCCACCATACATTATGCTCCACTATTGTATTTGGAAGTAATTCCCTTATCATTTGTTTATTCCATCTCCCTGCTTCGACTGCCTCATGAACTTGAACTACAGTTCTATCATAGTCAAAGTCTGCACTTGAAGCATGATATAATGTCCCTAAACCAGTCCAGTTATCCAACCAAAAGTGAGACATATCCTATTTTTGTTGCCACCAAATCTCATGCTCCACTTGTTCTCTCAATTGTATCTTCTTTCAACATAAGTACCATTCTTCCAAGATAATAGAACAACATTCTCCTTTTTAGGTACTTATTGCTTAATTAATTACATTCTTCAATCGCTGTTTTATTCTAAAGTTCCACCAGAGTTTAGTAAGTAGGGCTTTTGATATATCTTGAAGGCTTCTAAACCCTAGTTCTCCTTCTTCATAAGCATGTTATAAAATAGTCCAAGATGTCCAATGTCTGCTAGAATTTCCTACTAATTTACTCCGGAAAATTTTAGTAAACATTCTGTGAAGATTAGCTATTACTCAAGTAGGAGGGTCACATGCTGACAATAGGTGAATGGATCTGTTTTGCTTTATCAGTATGGTTCTACCTCCAATAGATATTTAGGTCAAGAACAAAAATTAGGCGTGTGCATATCGAAAATAAATAAATAAAGTTTTTCATCTTTAATATTTTAAAACAATTTAGAGGATACAATTTAATACAATGAACTAGATGAGCAAGAAATGTATTATGGTGCCAATTATGTGCAAGGATTTACTGTGACAACAGACAACTATACATATTATGTACATGGATCATAGGAACTAACTAAAATATTCTTTACTATATCTTGGAAGTGCATTATTGGTCATGTCCTGCCAAAATCATGCGTCTAACGCATAACAACCGACAATTATGAGAACATTTGAACACCTTAGAAATTTGACCTCATGTTTATCAACGTCTAGCATTATTGGCCTTCTTAGTTGCCACTAGTAGTTTAATTATTTGCACATAATTATTTAGTACTTGAGATAATGACGAGTCAAAGAATCTCTTATAAAATAGGACCAGATTAAATCTTTCCGTGCAGGGCGGGGCGGAGCAGATTAAATCTTTCCGTGCTAAGATTTTGTCCTGCCCTGCCCGTTTAAGTGTCTGCTCTATTTAGATTTAGTCCTGTCCTGCTCCATTTAGTCCTATTTAGTCCCTATTTATATTTTCTTTATTTTTTTACCAAAATTTTTAAAAAAACTATTTAATCCTTTTAAAATCATATTCAAATTCTTTTCTTTTCCTTTTTTAGAAAATTTCTAATTTATTAGTTAATTATTATTTTGTAAAGGTACTTTTATAATGTTAATACAATTGATTTTGTAATCATTTTCACATGAATTATTTTACTTAACCCATTTTATTTAAATTTTACTCATGATTTAAAGTGTGATATAAAAAATTATATTACTCAATTTCATTATCAAATAACCAAGTACATCATTTTAAACCAAATAGAGACTTAGCTTTTAAGAATATGAAAACTCATATACAAACATTTTTTACTTTAATAAATATTACTGCTCTTCTTACTTCTACTGTATTTACCGTTATTGTTAAAATAAGTTTCAAACTTAGACCTTAATTGGCAAGAATATGTTAGCAACAGTTTTCTCCATTGAGACTAAGATTAGAGTAATGTTTGAAAACCCGCAAGGGTAGCCAAGTGATAAGAAGAGAGTCATGATCGCAAGCCACGAGTTCGATCCTCGCATAAACCTTCTTGGTTGAGTCAC
Source organism: Przewalskia tangutica (assembly GCA_029844215.1). NCBI lineage: Eukaryota > Viridiplantae > Streptophyta > Magnoliopsida > Solanales > Solanaceae > Przewalskia > Przewalskia tangutica. The sequence continues at coordinate 8,347,374 of CM056739.1, read as the reverse complement.
ACACACACGGCCAAGTGTGGTTAATCGATTGACGTGGTTTGCGCTATTACGCCACCGGGTTTACTCTCAGGCGCACTGAAAGAAAGAATACCATGCGCCTTCAGAAAAAAAGAGTAATGTTTGAATTATAATATGGGTATGATCTCGTGATTAAGTAACTAAAATACTTATTTGCTTTGAATTCTACCAAGGTTAAAGAAATAAAGCATAACAGTATAACAAAATTAGATAACAATTTTTTCCAGTAAAGTGGACAATTTCTTAGCCAATTTTGCAGCTGGAACTTCAAGAAAATGTAATAAAACAGCTAAACAAGTCCAAGCACAGGTCCGCCCTATAACCTGCCCTGCCTCATTTAATTTATTGGAAAAAAATAGTTTGACCCGCCCCGCCTTTCCCTGTTTAAACATTGTCTTATCCTACTTCGTTTAACCTTTAACCTTCCCTGTCACGTCCCATTTGTCATCCCTAAGTCCATGTACACACTAAAGAATTTACATGTGAGTTTCAAGCGTTCCCATTGGATAATGATCATGTGATTAAAGAAATATTCCTTAAGATGTTTAGAGAAAAAAATCACCACTAAATAACACAAATTAGTGACGGACAAATTTTATTAAATTCGTCACTAATCTTATATAATGACGAATCAGCGAAAAATATCAAAATAATCTGTTAGATATGAGCCTTTTAGCAACAGATTAGCGACATATTTTATATCTAATTTCAGTTTTTTGTTGTGAATAAAAATTGATTTATTGGCTATGTTTGGTCAAACTTCTAAAAAAATGTTTCTGTTTCTTAGAAGTAGTTCTGCAGAAACTATTTCTAGAGAATTTGTTAGGGTGTTTGGTCTATAATTATAGAAGTACTTCTGAGAAACAGAAACAATTTCCTGTTTGGCCACATTTATGCAAATTTAATATAATTTTTTTTAATAGATTTAAAATTATTTAAAATATTTTTTTCTATCCTATGTTTCTAAAAATGAGTATATCTTTATAATTTAATAATTTAAAAAAATTTATTTAATTGCAACATTTAATCAAAAAATAATAGTATATTATACATCAGAAATGTAACGACAACATGATAGTCAATGACTCAAATATGTCCAAACCTACCCACACCTAGCCCCCCCCAGCCTCAAGGTTCTATGTCATATTTTTTTTTACTTTAAAAAAAAAATATTATTTATATCCCCCCCCCCCCGCCCTAACCCACATACCTCCACCCCATCCTCAAATTTCTATTTCATATTTTTTGTTACTTTTATAAAAAATGATTCAAAATACGAAAAACTTTCTTACCTCCCATTACCCCGCCCACCTATCACATTCTCAAATTTCTATTTTTTTAAAAATTTTATAAATAATTTATAAAAATATAAATTTTTTCTTCCCCCTCACCCTACCCCCACCACACCCCCTCCTAAAATTTCTATTTCATATTTTTTGTTACTTTTATACAAAAATTATTTAAACTATTAAATTTTTTCTTACCTCCCTACCCCGCCCACCTACCCCCATTCTCAAATTTATATTTTATATTTTTTTACTATTATAAAACAATTTACAAAAAATATGAATTTTTTTCTTACCCTCGCCCTACCCACACCTATCCCCACCCCCATTGCCCTATCCCATCCTCAAATTTCTATTTCATATTTTTTGAAAAGAAAAGGGTAAATGGGTCCCAAAAAAATTCATTTAATGAGCAAAAAAGACTTCTCGAGAAGCACCAAATTGGTGTTTCTGCTTCTCTTCCTATCTAAAAATAATTTTTGGCTTTTTTAAAAAGTATTTCTACTTCTTCATAATTACCTGTTTGGCCTAAAAAGTTGAAAAACACTTTCAGAAGCTTGGTCAAACAACTACTTAATTTGCTCTTCACCTTTGATCTAGATATGTAACAATTCATATGAAAATTGGTGGAAATGTCACTGTAAAGGGGACAAATATAAAATGATTAAAGCTATTATTTAAAACTAATGAAAATGTAAATAAATTGATTCTTAATTAACCAAATTGTCAATAATTGATTTTTGGGAATAAGGATTCCCGTTGCCGTAGCTTTCATAGATTCCAGACTTAACCTACTTGAAAGGTCACGATATTAATTTAATTAATTAAACCAAACAATTAGGAGTATCAGTTAAAAATATAATATGATTTAAATATGTGTCATAATCGTAGCCAGCCAGATGGTGTAAGAGTCAGAAGGCTATAGGTTCCAATTATTGTGCTTGTTTATTAAACAAATCATGAATTTTTTATTGTCATTTTATGCTTAGTCATTTTCAATTAGGTAATGGAGGCACGGACTTTATTTAGATTTGTTCTTGTTTTATATACTTATATTTATATACCACCCAAATGGCAGAAACATATATAGTTATGTCATGCATCACACTTTGTACTTTCATTTAAGAAATTTCTTGGGGTAAAAAGGCGAAATCCCTAGCCCACATGGTCTCATCCTCCCGGTCCGACAGAGATTGGTGGAAGAGATAAATCATGATGACTCAACGATCCAATAGGTGGAGACATGTCAAGGCCCACAGGAAATCATCCCCATAAAGCGAGAATGAAACTCACACACCGCGATCGAGTACCAAACATACCTACTTAGAGATTCTATCACCTCAAACCAATCGAGCTGCTCGAACCTCAGGCCTTTATTACTCTTATGTTTACGCTTTCTAGAAAGATTCAAATTACATATCCTGTTTAATTTTAATTCGAATATATATTATATAGACGTGTGAAATGGACAAGTGTGAACTATTTGACGTGTATAATTTATTATAATCTCTAAAAATTTAACTTCAATAGGTTTTAGCGCAAAATTGCAGCAAACAATTAATTGAAAGCTACTACCAAATGTTGCTCATATTTGCTTTGGATGCAACGCAAAAATGTTGCGTGCATGGTTCCGCCCTAGTCGAACTTTTTTTTTTTTTTTACGAAGAAACCCGCTATTCTTTTCGGAGTCGCATGCGATAAACCCCGCCGACGAATACCGCAAACCACGTCAATCGATTAACCACACTTGACCCTAGTCGAACTTTAAACCTTATATTTTTTGATATTTTTGGGACTTTTCAAATTATTTTCAAGCTCTATTTAAATTTAAATTGTGTTTTAGTAAGGGATAAAAGTTTTACATACTGAGAGATTAGAATTTTTTTATAAGATAAAAATTGAACCCTTAGTTTGAGTTTGACTGATAATTGCATGTTTCTAAGAATTAAAATTCTTGAAGGTTTTTTTTTTTTGACGAAGGAATCGCAGTCACTACTCTTTCGAGTGCGCTCTGGATAAACTCCGGACTGACGCAATAGTCTGCAAACCACGTCAGCCGTTTAACCACACTTGACAAGTCACGCATGCGCTCAAAGAAGATTTATGCGCAGTGATCGAACTCACGATATCATGGCCCCGCGCCATCGCTACACCAACTTTGACTCGCTTGCGGGCAGTAATCTTATTCTTGTTCTTTATACCTTGGGGTTCTATTTTGCTGTTCTTTCACTACAAGGAATCAGTCTTTTAGTGGCTACTAAAATTGCCACTCATTAGTTTGAGAGGTTGCCGCATACAATTATATATTGTTATTAATTTTTTACTTGCTTACAATTATATATTGTTATTCTAATTGAAATTAATTTTTTACTTGCTTACAATTATATATTGTTATTTAATATTTTGGTATTGTATGTGTATCTCGGAATATATCAAATTCTGCCTTATAACCATCTGGGGGTTGTGGTAAGATGGATGCGATCTTTCTAAGATTATAGCTCAAGTTTGAGCCCGGACAACAATAACATTCCTAGTAGAGAGTTTCCTTTTATCGATCGTAGGATGACGCAAATCTAAACTTGTCTATCCAGCAATTTCCCAACATCACATGGTTAATAAAATTAAAAAGGGTTAAAAAGGTTTTGAGAGGGGTAAAACAGAACAAATTAAACTCAAATGCTTAAAGAAGTGCGATATTACTAATTCTAATTAACTTGTAATTAGCTGTATTCAACCAAGAGTTTTTAATTAGAGATGCTTTTGTCCATTTCTATATATATTTGGTGAGCTTTACATTGTACCTTCCATTGGGGAATGGAAGGACCATCTCCATCCCCAAGGCCAATATAGAAAGCAACAAGGTCTCATGCGATGCGAGTAGATTGCCAAAGCAAACATTACTCAATAAGAACACTTTCTTTTAACATCTTAGCTGGAAAGTTTGGTAAATTTTACATTAATATGAAATATCAATATGAGTGTGGCGGGATAGTTGAGATTTCTAAGAGATGAAGCTAGAGTTTTAGCTTTGAATTCGGTAGAATTTTAATAGCTTCGACTAAAATCTTATATTTATGCTAAGAAATCTACTAACTATGTGTAGATAATTTTGAAAGAATTAATCCCTTGATTATTCTTATTGATGAAAGACATATATATACAAGTTATAATAGGAGAATCATATTCATACTTTATATCTAAAATCATATTCTATAAGGAGACTATGTTGAGGGAAGTTAGAAATTAGAATAGTAACTTTCCATTTTGCTGTTATTTCATTTTTAAGTACTTTACCGTTTTGCCCTTCCCCTTGGTAGTTTACTGTTTTACCCCTTAGGATATATTAGAAGGCTACACATTGTAAGGATGAGCACTACTTCTTCTTTACAGAAAATAAACGAAAGCTCTGCAAATCCCTGTTCTCTTCCATTTTCATTCTCCATTATTGTACATAGGAGAGCTTTAATTTTCTTCCATGCTGCGTTCTAACATGGTATCAGAGCTTGCGCAGTGAAGATTATACACATGCAGCGGTCAATCATGATTCGCTGAATCCTTACGAAATTCAGATCTGGTTTTAAGTTTTTTTTTTGAGTTTTTGAGGTTACATTTGCATCGTCCCTTACAATTTCAGTTGATTGAGCATTTATATGGACAACGTCAACACATTTACAGCAGATTCAAATGATGGCAAGAGAAAACATACCGACCACAATCATCATCTCTTCCTGTGAGCATCTGACACAATGGAGCAATACAAATGGAGATTCAATCGCGGTATGGAAAACTATACCCTCCGTGTCGATCTACGGTCGGGTCCTATTGACGAAGAACAAAATTGGATTCATAGATGGTTCAATTAAGCGAGACACATTCGGTCCTAATCAGGTGCGACAGTGGGATCGATGCAATGCTGTAGTTATCTCCTGGATTATGAAGAATGTTAATAAGAACCTACTGAGTGGTATACTGTATAGGTCGACTGCCTATGCAGTGTGGAAGGATCTAAAGGAAAGGTTCGACAAGATAAACCTATCTAGAGTTTATCAATTGAAGAGAGAGCTCACAATGTTAACTCAAGGAGTTTCACCTGTGTCGACCTATTACTCTAGATCAAGGACCTCTCGACGAGATCGACTCGATAATTCCTCCACCAATACGCGATCGCATGCTCCAAGAGAATACATAGAGCACTTGTCTAATCAAAGGTTATCGAATTTCTAATGGATTGAATGACGGTTATAATCGTGCCAGAGCCATATACTTTGATGTCTCCTACTCCTAGTGTAAATCAAGCTTATGCAATGATTGCACAGACGAGAGCCGTAAACATATAGCGTAAGGACATTTCTATGGAGGAGAAAATATCGAGAATGTTGCGACCGCCACCGATTCTCTCGTAACAAACAAAGCAGCAGCAGGCGTCATATGTTTTTGTGACTATTGTCAAACGGGCGGACATACTGCAAGGATGTTTCAAGTCGATGTATTGTGATTATCAGAAAAACAAGGACATGCCAAAGAAAAATGTTATGAAATGATAGATATCCATTGGATTATAAGAGAAGAGTTAAGGTAGCAAATGTAGCCATACTGTATGCCACAACAAGGATATGGAGGATGCACATATGTCTCAGATCAGCGAGCACCTCAACTACTTGCTAAGGATACGCACTCCGCAGAAGCTTCGGAGAGATAAAAGCCATGATACATCCAAATAAACAGACCACAATATGGTCCACCAATTGCTCATAAAGCTCATATGGCGGGTAAACTTGCACTTGACAAAGAAAGTTCATGGATAGTTGATTCAGAGCAACTAACCATATGGTAAATGATAGAAAATGATTGAACAACCTGATACATTAGAGAATGCAGGGAGAGTGCAGCTGCCCACTGGGGACACAGCTTCAATTACACAAACTGGGAATTGCAGGTTAAATGGAGGTGACATTATAAAACATGTGTTATGTGTACCAAGTTTCAAGTTCAACTTACTTTCTGTTTCGAAGTTAACAAAAGAACTGAATTGTAGTGCAAGGTTTTTTCCTGACTTCTTTGTGTTACAGGATCTCTTCACCGGAAGGTGAAGGAGATTGGTAGAGAAGTAGATGGTTTATACATGTTGGAGTCAAGAGCGAGTCTAGGATGTATGGCGCAAAGGCATACACCGCAATGAATGATGAGATGAATCGCAGCTTTGACACGTATGCTAGACACGTGCCTACGAAAGTGTCATTAGAAAGATAGATAGTTTCAAAAATAAGTCCAACTTCACTATACAATATCAGGAGTCCGTCTATGGCAAGACAAACTAGGATGAAATTTCCTGTGAGTAGTAGTAGAATCGATAGTGCATTCAAATTGTTACACTGATGTATGGGGACCATATAGGTTCCCCCACTTATACTGGTATGAGATATTTCCTAACTGTTGTTGATGACTACACTAGATGGACTTGGATTTTCTTGCTTCATGTCAAGTCTGATGTTGTTACCATTCTTAAGAATTTCAGCATAATGGTAAAAAATCAATTTGGAGTATTAAAGGTGTTAGGTCAGATAATGGTTCGTAGTTCTTTAACAGATTCAGAGTGAATTATTTACACAACCAGAGTTCTCAGATCAAAGCTCCCGCCCACATACTCTCAACAAAATGGAGTAGTGGAAAGAAGACATAGACACATACTTGAAATTGCTGTGGCTATCAAATTTCAAAGTCAGATGTCATCTCACCTGGGAGAATGTGTGGAATCAGCTGTATATGTGATTAATAGGATCCCATCTGTGGTATTAGGCAATGTTTCACCATATGAAAGATTGTATGGAAGGGTCCCTAATCTTTCACATCTAAGAGTTTTGGGATGTCTTTGTTATGCAACCAATTTGCAAAAGAGGGACAAGTTTGACACTAGGGCCATCAAATCAATGTTACTGGGATACTCATCTAGGCAGAAAGGCTACAAATTATTAAATCTCACTACTAACACTGTTTTTGTGAGCAGAGATGTGGCATTTTATGAAAATATCTTTCCCTTCAAAACTCAGCAGACAGACATCAATCCAGAGGTTGGCAACTTTATTCCTACAGTTATTGAAGAGCATGTAGACAAGGAGTTCAATGAAGGCATTAGAAATCAGCCAAATGATGGGTCAGATGGAGCAGACAGGCCAACAACTCAGACTGAAGATACAAATGTGGAAGAAACTAATTGTGGAACCTCAGCAGACAACTCAGACTCTCTTCCTACTGCAACAGATAACTCAGATAATTCAGACCTCCTTCATTCTGAAAGTGATTCCCTTACTTCACCAAATGCTCGCATCAAAGAATCGTGAGATCCGATGTAACTGAAGACCACCATCACGGATGCAGACTTCATTCACCGCAGAAGTTCAAAGCGGTACGCAGTAATGCCTATATCCAATGTCCGCTTCTCTCGCATGCAGCTTATCCTCCACCTACCACGCTTATTTGGTCAAGGAATCGTAAGAGTATGAACCACCCCTACAAAGGAAGCAAGAAAAGATGCAGATGGATAGAGGCCATGAAGTCTGAAATTCAGGCTTTAGAGGACAACCATACCTGGGAAGTGATAGACCTCCCTGCTACAAAGAAGGCTATAGGTTGCAAATGGGTGTTCAAAATCAAGTATAAGGCTACTGGTGAGATTGAAAAATTCAAGGCAAGGCTTGTGGCAGCGGCTACAATCAAAAGGAAGGCATAGATTATCAAGATACTTTTTCCCTGTGGCAAAATGGTAATCGTAAGATCTGTCTATTTCGATTCCGCTCACGCGGTGGTATATATATCAAATGGATGTCTTCAATGCCTTCTTGCAAGGGGATATCACAGAGGAGGTTTATATGACACTACCACAGGGGTTTACTAACCAGCAAGGAAAAGTTTGTAGCCGTCAAGTCCTCTATGGATCAAACAAAGCTTCGCCAATGGAACATAAAGCTCACCACATCATTGCTTTTTGGCTTTGCCTGCAGTCATCCGGATTACTCTCATTCACCAAGAGGATTCTCGCAGTATCGTGCGTGCAGATGTGGATGATTTACTTATCACAGGAATGATGCACTCCTCATTCAGGAGACTAAATCTTTGCTTCAGCAGAACTTTAAAATTAAGGATTTAGGTGACTTACGATATTTTTTGGGGCTGGAGTTTGCCAGAAATGCGACTGGGATAGTGATGCATCAGCGTAAATATGCTCTAGAATTGATTGGTGATTTGGGCTTCACGGGAGGAAAGCTCGCCGTTCTCCTACGAGATGAATGTCGTCGACTTCTTCTTTTTATGATAAACATGTCGCTGCAAATTCCTCTGCTGATTTACACAATGATCCACTTTTAGACGATCCAGTCAGCTATCAACGATTGATTGGTCGCCTCTTATATTTAACCCATACTCGACCAGACATTGCCTTTGCTGTCCGTAACTGAGCCAATTTCGCAGTTCCCAAGGCATCTCATTTTCTGGCAGCACAGGGGGTGGTAAAGTACATCAAAAAGGCTCCTGGTTTGGGAATCTTCTTGTCCTCCGAAAGTTCCACCCAGTTAACTGCCTATTGTGACGCTGATTGGGCTTCATGCCTCAACACTAGAAGATCTGTTACGGGATATCTGGTCTTCTTTGGAGCATCCTTAATCTCCTGGAAATCAAAAAAGCAGCAGACCATCTCCAGGAGCTCGGCAGAAGCTGAATACAGGAGTATGGCTTCTGCTGTGGCAGAAATAGTTTGGCTATCTGGGTTGTTTGCGGATCTTGGTATTTCCTTGCATTTGCCTATTCCCCTGCACTGTGACAGCAAGTCGGCTATTCAAATTGCTACAAATCCTGTTTTCCATGAGCGTACGAAACACATCGACATTGACTGTCATTTCATCCGGGAGAAAATACATCAGGGACTGATTTCCACTGTCTATGTTCCAACTGAGGATCACCGATGTGCTCACGGGCGGACTCACCCAGGGTCATCATTCTTATTTGCTATCCAAGCTTGGCCTGAAGAACTTATTTTCAGTACCAAGCTTGCAGGGGCGTGTTGAGGGAAGTTAGAAATTAGAATAGTAACTTTCCATTTTGCTGTTATTTCATTTTTAAGTACTTTACCGTTTTGCCCTTCCCCTTGGTAGTTTACTGTTTTACCCCTTAGGATATATTAGAAGGCTACACATTGTAAGGATGAGCACTACTTCTTCTTTACAGAAAATAAACGAAAGCTCTGCAAATCCCTGTTCTCTTCCATTTTCATTCTCCATTATTGTACATAGGAGAGCCTTAATTCATGCTGCGTTCTAACAGACTAACTATACAGTTATGGTAATATTACAATAGTAATTAAGGTATAAAACCAATTATAATATATATCAAATATACAAGATCCTAACATCGCTCACTAAGTAGGGAAGTAGCGCCACGTGTTCTGGCCTTGCGCTACATCGCTTAACACACCCCACGCCATAGCAAGGCGGTTCGTGACGAGATCGCTCTAAAATCTTCAAAAAGGACCGAGGGAAGACCCTTTGTAAAGATGTCTGCAATCTGATGTCTGAAAGGGACATGACAGACGCGTACTTGTCCTTTAGCTACCTTCTCTTGAACAAAGTGAATATCCATCTCTATGTGTTTTGTGCGCTGGTGCTGAATGATTACCAGAAAGGTAGATGACACTTATATTATCACAATATACCAAGATAGCCTTCTCAATAGGACAATGAAGCTCTAAAAGTATATTTCGTAACCAACATGACTCAGAAACCACATTTGCTACCCCTCGATACTCGACCTCTGCACTTGAACGTGAAAGCGTGAATTGACGCTTGGCAGATCATGAGACCAAGTTATTACCTAAAAACATGCAATAGCCAGACGTAGACCGTCTGGTGTCAGGGCAACCACCCCAATCAGCATCTTTATAGGAGACTAGTGTAGACGTCGACGAAGGATACAAATGCAAGGCATACTCAAGTGTTCCCTGAATGTATCTAAGAATGCGTTTGAGCGCATTCATATGTTCAACTCTGGGATCATGCATAAACAAACACACCTGTTGTACGACATAAGTAATATCATGTCGCGTGAACGTCAATAAGGACACTAACTATATAGTTATGGTAATATTACAATAGTAATTAAGGTACAAAACTAGTTCTAATATATACCAAATATACAAGATCCAGAACACTGTTCACGGAAGTAGGGTCGCGGCGCTAGACACTGTTTAACAAATTTATCCAGAATCTAGTAATTAAGCTACCTTTTAAGAATCCAGAAGACCAAAACCCACAAACTAGTTAAAATTTAGATCCGCTTCTAAGAGCTTTTCGTCCTTAATTAAAGATTATCGGGTTCAGTTTTGAGAATGAAGAATTTCTCGATAGAGAATGCTTTATTAGACCTACTCAGCACGAATTCGAACTGATTAGCCGATGAAATACAGATACCAAATGGTTAAAACTTCAAAATAATAATATGTTTACCTAGCTTCTCGATAATCAAATATTTATAGAATAAAAAAAGGACAACAAATCAAAGATTTAATTTTGGTGGACAGCTAGATCTCACAAGTTGGAACTTGGAAGACAGTTCAAATTTCACGCCCAAAGTAGATACCAACCCCACTTTATTTCTATATATACCTAAGTCCTCTCTTTGAAACAATGAGCTCATCAATTTCACCTTCCTCATTAAACACCTCAATCCATTTATTCAAACAAAAGATAGTAAAAAGAAAAAAGGTTGAGCTTTACACTTTTGTACTTCTTGGAAATATGTTGTGAGATTTGATGGATCATGTTGCAAGGTTCAAAGAACTAAAGTTTGGTCTTTTTTCATACGAAGCATGTGATTTAATGAGAGTATGTAGATCTGACAAACTTTTTGGATCTTTTTTTGGTACATAAAAGAGATATATGGACAAGACAATCCTCCACATCATTGTCAATAAAGATCGTTCTATATTGCATTTAGACCGGTACAAAGCTCGGGTTGGGTCAGGTGGCTTTTTTTATTGCATGTCCGACTCTGTTTTATTTTTAAATTTTCAGACTCTAGCCCTGACCCTTCGGGGACCCTACGGGTCACAGATCGGCCCTGACCCTTCGGGGACCTTACGGGTCACGGGTCGGCCCTGACCCGCTCTACAAAACAAAATAAAACAGTAAGCAAACACTGCAATTCTACTCAATCTGTTATCCGATATAATTTGTCACCAATTAAAATTACAACAAACAGAAGCCTGAAATCATTAAAAAATACACCAAAAAGAACTGAAGTAGATTATTTTAAAAGCATGAATATAAATATTGATTGACCAAAATATTCTTCAAATATTGAACGACTTTTATACATTTTTAAGTTAAAATTTTCTCTAGAAAATAATAACATATTGGGTAAAATTGTAATGTTAACTTTTTCCCTAATATCTAAGACTTTGTACTGAACTAAAACTAAAATCTTAAAATCAAGGTAATTATATTAGGATTTTGTTAAATATCTTAGACTTTGATTCCCACTAAAGAATTGTTGTTTGACTATAATTTTAAAACTACAATCATAAATTGATACACTATCAGAAATGAAAATAACATTTTTACTATCCTAGAAATCTAAACAACAAATACACAAATTAAATAATAAGACTTAAGTAGTGAAATGGTTTTATATATTAACAGAAATGACTAAAGATATAAACATATTATTAATAATCAGCTACAATTTTTATCTTATTTTATGTCGAGCTCAATGTAGATTAGAGTAATACATATATTATAAAAACATGCATTATATCACTTAATGACAAAATATATAAGTGAAAAATAAATATTAATAAGTACAAAATAAATACTAATAAAGAAAAAATAATATAAATTATATTAAAAAGACACGCAGGTCGGGGTCGGGTCGATGATCGGGCCGGGTCAGACGGGTAAAAAATATGACCCTGGCTCGACCCTACATATGAATGGGTCCCCGCTTTTTCGGGTCAGATAGCTCACGGGTCAAATATAAGCTGATCTTGGCCCTGGTTATTTCGGGTCGGATCGGGTCGGACAGGGCAGGTCCCCGACCCGATGGACAGGTCTAATTGCATTTAAGGGCGTGGCTTAACTGATAATTAAGTGAATGGAATTTTTGAAATATCAGCGTTTTATTTTCTAATTAATAAATATAAAGAGTATTCGATGATTTTTTTATATTTATCTAAACATTGATGATCAGAATTACTCGTATCTATGTTATATGGAAGGTAGCAAGTTAACGGAATCATTAATTTCTTTCACATATGCATATGCATGTATAAAAATAACTTTTAACCTCTATATACAATATATGGTAAAGGTGTAAATATACCCCTTAATTTTGCGATTTAGAACAGATATGCCTTCGTTAAAAAGGTGGTGGATATATATCCATGTCGTTATAAAACGGTGCAAATATACCCTTTTTGCTGACGAATTTTTAAAAAAAAAACCATTTAACTTATTTTTTAACTAAAAAAATGTCACAGGGCCTTAAAAAAGTATATCCATTTTTTAGTAGACATATTTTTCTAAAGTCATATGGTAGTTTTTAAAAAAAATGGGTAGACTTATTTTTTATAGCCACTGAGATATTTTTTTAAACAAATCAGACCCGATCCACCCGAATTATTTTTACCATGTTCCTTTAGAAAAATATGTCTACTAAATAAAATGTGTACACTTTTTTTTAAAGTGACGAGAAACTTTTTTTGATTAAAAAATAAGCTGAAAGATATTTTAGAAAAAATCCGTCAGCGAAAATGGTATATTTGCACCATTTGTGTAATAAAAAGTGTATATTTGCACCATTTTGTAACGGGGTATAAATTCACTATTTTTTAACAAGGAGTATATCTGCTCTAATAACAAAGTTGGAGATATATTTGCACATTTACCCTACAATATATAATTTTCAACCCTTTGTTGGTTGTAGCTCTGTTGATAATAATAAATATTTGATGAAATAATTGAAGTACTAAAGATAACCCCTACGGCCTACACTACCTTATAGTAAAAGAAAGAAATATCGCCCTATATACACCACCTAATATAATTAGCTCCAAGAGACGTTGAAATATATTAAAAACACGTTGAATATTTTTAGGACTAAGATCGTTGCCTAATTTAGTGAAAGTACATGTTTTGTCCACTTCATGTGGTAACTACTTGCATGAATTTTAAAGAGGAGCAAACTTCGAACTCATAAATCTTTTTTCTTTGTATCAAGTACAAATTCTACGTACGATTTTGTTTCTAATTGTTTATAGTAACATAGTCGTTCCAATTAATTGTAACATGTTGCTTTGTCCCTCCATATAAATATATCATACTCACAAGTCATAATTGTGACCATATTCTTTAGGACTATGAACACAACATGTGCCCAGAATTATCTTAGATTGTTTTCAGTTCAAAAGCATGCAATAAACATGGCTAGACTGCTAATCTTCTGGAATAACTTGACAATTAAGAAAAAGACTGTATTTATCGAAAATAAAGATGTTATGTCGAGTGACAGGAACACCTCGATGTTAGATGAAAAGGCCAACACAATTGATAGAAAATGCTAAGCAAACTATTGGCCCGTTTGACTTTTGATAATCTGTTTGGCCAAGTTTCTGAGGGATGATTTATAAGAACGGTTGTGGAGGTGGGTGATCTTAAAATTTTGATCTCACTTGCCTCTTGTTTCGTGGAAAAACTTCAAGTTTAACAAGTTTTAATTTTTGAACTTAAAAGTTTGTCATGAGTAACGGAGGGTCAAAAATTCAAGATCACCATTTTTAAGGTAGTAACAAAAGTTGAAAAATAACTAGGATTTTTTGGAAAGAAAAAGTGTATTGAGGTAGTAACAAAAGTTGAAAAAATAACTGCCTCGGCCATAAGCATTTTTAAAACCTTAACCAAGCATAATTATGTTCACATTCTTGCTCTTATATAGTTCTCTTTGATTCTCAAAGGTTTTGAGAATGATCATCATGGTATGAAGGTCCATAGTAGCAAGATTGTCAGCTTCTTCAATGGCACAAATATAGAACTTTTTATAAAGAGAACGAAAAACCTTTTCAACAACTTGAGTGTTGGTTAATGGTTCACCAAACACTTGACATTTATTAGAGATGTCAATAAAATTTTCAAAATAAGATTTTATATCATCTCATTCTTCCATCCTTAAATGTTCATATTTGCTCATGAGCATGCGTAGCTTTGTTCGATGGACACTTGAGCTACATTCACAATGAATTTATAAAGTATCTCATGCATCCTTAGCCGTTGGACAGTTTTGAATAAGCTTGAACATATAAATATCAACCCATCCAAAAATTACATTTAAGGCATTTTCGTTAAAACTAGCATTAGTGGTTTCTTCCGACATCCATTCGGATTCAGGTTTAACAAGAATGTCATCTTCCTCATCCGGCGGCAACATTGGAACAATATACTCATTGGTTATAGATCTGCATGCCCTAACATCAATTGATTTGATGTGAGAATGTAGGTGAATCTTCTAATATGCATAGTTTGTACCATCTAAAATGAGAAGTCTACCAATATTTCGATTAGCCAGATCCATAGCTTTGAATAACAGGATCAATCACTTATTGTGTTAAGTGTTGGCTCGAATACCACTTGTTGGGTCCCGGGGTATGCTATGAAAAAAAATAAACTGGAAGTAAAACTAAATTGAATGCCAATACAATTTGCAAATGTCAACGATAATGTCGTCCGTCACAACTGATAACACTTCGATAAAACTGAAAAACCTTTGAAGAGTAAAATGCAGCGAAAATAATAAAGAACACAAAAGTTTAATATTTACATAGGTTACATATTCTATATAACCTATGACGGTCAGTGACCGAAAGTATTGTATATATTTATATACAATTGAATAAATTTCTTCTTGTACAATTTTACAAAATAAAACAAAAGGAATTAAAAAGTTGAAGTCGCATATGACTTCTGCCTGAAAAACCTATCTAAATAGACATAGACAATATATCATTACAATTGCTTCAATGAAGAACAAATCTAGAATCTAAGCAACAATTATAATGTCGGACAGAATGTTATCGACACGCTCAGGCAACACTTGTGATCCAGTTTTCTGAGATGAATTCTCGAGAGCTCTCTTGATATTTTTACAATTTGATTCTGGATATCGATTCACTCTTCTGTCATCTCTATTTATAATAGAGAGTCTTCCTTGAAAAGCTCATCGACTTGTTGTAGAGGTTGAGGGAAAGGTGGGCAACCGATAAGGTTTGTTGTAGAAGATTATTGAGCAAAATTCTCTAACTTCTTGAATTTGTTCCCCAAGTTTAGCAACAACATTGATATTACAATATCTAGGATATTATCATATTTTGTACATCTTTTATATTAGGTAAATTTATATTTCAATTGCAATTAGAAAGATTTAGTTACCTAGTTTGTAATTATGTAACACTAGATATATTGTACACAATAATCAATGAAATGCAAGAAAACATATATTCCTACATCCTACATGGTATCAGAAGCCAAACTTTAACTTCTTTTTCTCCCTAAGTTGCCGCCCATCACCCATTCCTCGGTACGGTCATTCGGGAAGTCCCTCCGAGGGCGACTCCCATACAATCCCCCCCCCCCCCGATAGCCCTCTTCCTCGGCAACCCTCTCCCGTCTTTCTTCGACTTTTCTATCTTCTTCTTCAATCTTCAATGGCTGAACAACCTAAATTTCATCTTGTTCTTGCAGTTAACAACATCGAGAATTTTATTTCCATAACTCTTGAGATGGAAAATGTTCAATATTCATTTTGTGGTGGAATTACTTAAGATTCATTATCGTATATATAAAGTCATCAACCATATCCTCTCTCCAAAATCAAAGCCCCTAGAAAGACCTGATGATTTTGACGATAAACTTTAGTTTCGCTTAGATGCGGTTGTCCTACAATGGATATACGACACATTCTCGAATGATCTATTGCATACAATCATTGAAATTGATGTCACTGCACGACAAACGTGGGAGCGCTTGAAAAGTATTTTTCATGACAACAAGATACAACGTGCCTTGTATGTAGAAAATCAATTTCAGGTCATTCAGCAGGACGATTTTCCTAATGTGTCAGCCTATTGTCAAGAACGTAAGATGATTGTCGATCAACTCTCCAACGTCGGTGCACCCGTCACTAATCAATGATTAGTGATGCAACTTATTGCGGGTTTGAATGAAAATTATGACGGTGTTGCTACCATTGTCCAACAAAGCATGTCACTGCCTCCGTTCTATGAGGTTCGTTCGAGACGCATTCTTGAAGAAACTCAAAAAATAAAGCGGGCATCGACTAATGCTAGCACAACTGACGCCGCCCTCGTAGTCACAACATGCTGACCCGAGAGGCTCGAATTCCACCCCATCCCACAGACAAGACAACGATCGGACACGTAGCTCACGTTCCCAGAATAACAATAGAGGAAGAAATTATGAGAACAGCCGCGACTACAGCGGCGGAAACAGTGGCAGCGGGGGCAGAAGGTATTACCCGTCGGCTGGCAGCCATCAACAACGGTAGAAACAATGCAAGAAGCCTCTGGCATGGGCTGCCTACCCACCATGGGCTGTGTGGGCCCCATTGGCATAGGCTACTCCACCTTGCCCCTACCCTACGTCCTCCTGGGCTGAACCTTCGGCCCTACAGGCCTAGTCCGGCATCCTCAGCGCACATCCACAACAGGCATACAATGCACATGTTTCTCCTTCTTCAACATATGCACCAACGAATATTGAGTCATCTATAAACACGATGTCTCTCAACATTCCTGACAACAGTTGATACATGGACACCGGCGCCACATCTCATATGACGACATCTCAATGTACTCTTTAGTCTTATTTCATTATGAGTAATTTAAATCATAATATTATTATTGGCAGTGTTCAAGGCATTCTCATTCGAGGTTATGGACAATCAATTTTTTTCCCACGCCCCCCCCCCCCCCCCCGTTAGCCTTAAAAATGTCATCTATGCTCCGAAACTTATCAAAAATCTAATCTTGTGCGTCGTTTCACAACAAATAATAATATTTCCTTTTGGTTTTTTGTGAAGGACCTTATTATAGGGATGCGAATACTGAGATGCGATAGCACCGTAGACCTTTATCCTATCACCACCTCCTTCAGTCATCTAGCCTACTCTCCATCAACCTTTGCAGCAATTTCGTCTCCTTTATGGTACAATAGATTAGGAAATCCGGGAAACTCTGTTTTACGCTCCCTTAGCAAAAATATATTTGTTGCTTACAAACATGTCCATTCTTCTGTTTGTGAATCTTGTGTTTTTGGAAAACATGTCAAGTTATCATTTTATTCTGCATCCACTTAAACTTTAATGTCTTTTGATATAATACATAGTGATTTATGAACTTCTCTTATCTTAAATATGGTCGGACATCAATACTATATGTTATTTTTAGATGATTATTCAAACTTCCTATAGACGTTTCTCATTAGTAATAATTCCCAAGTCTATTCTATTTTTTCGTCATTCAGCATTTTCATCAAGACACAATTTGAAAAAAATATTAAATGTATCCAATGAGAGGGAATTCGATAATAATCAATTCAAACTTTTCTGCGCCAAACACGACCTTGTTTTTCATTTTTTCTGTCTCCATACCTCTCCACAAAATGTCAAAGCCGAATGAAAATAGAACCATAAACAACTTAGTTTATGCTCTCTTTGCTCACGCCTCTACCCCCATTTTTAGCATAATGCTCTATCAATGACAACATATCTCTGGAACATTCTCCCAAACAAGTCTCTCACTCAAGTTCTCTATCTTCAGGATCTTTCCTATAAGTATTTATGAACTTTCGGATGTCTGTGTTACCCCCTCCATCCCTCCATACAAATCAAGAAACTACAACATCAGTCATCCTCGTGCATCTTTCTTGGCTACCCCCAATCATCGAGGTTATAATTGTTACGACTTATTAAGCCGAAAAATAATCATTTCTCAGCATGTCATATTCGATGAGTCCCAATTCCCTTTTACCAAACTCAATTCTCCATCCCCAAATTCCTATGAATTCATAAATGATGGCCTAAATCCCCTTCTAATTCATCACTTGCAAAATAAGTCATCACTGATATTGGCATCCATCCCCACCACTCCCGTCCCGATATGGGAAGTCCACCTAGCTCCGCAAAAGGAGCCTCAGAATAGCTCATCAAGACGTTCCATCTTGGCTGTCTCTCATACAACCCCACCTCTCTTTGACGCCACTACCCCTTCTTGGCCCCACCCCCTACTCCCGTCAATCCACCCAATCCCGCCTCCACCTCTCGGCCACCCCATCCCAATCATATACAACCTCTCGTGGAATACCCACGTATAATGAAAATTCGTGCTATGCACGACATTTTCAAACCCAAACAATTATTTAACTTGTTCACTTCGGTTGCTCCTTCCCCTATTCCTCGTAATTCGAAAGTTGCCTTCTCCGATACTAATTTGAAAAATGCAATAATTGACGAATATAATGCTCTTATTGAAAATAAGACGTGAGATTTAGTACCTCGTCCTCCTGATGCTAACATTATTCATTATATGTGGATTTTTTGACATAAAAAGAAATAGAGAGGCACAAGGCTCATCCTATATGTGATGACAGGTCTCAATAGGTGGGGATGGATTGTGATGAAACCAGTGACTATTCAGATTGTTCTCAATATTGCTTTGTCCATGTTTTGGTCTATTCATCAACTTATCGTCAAAAAATCTTTCTTGCATAGAGATCTTTATGAAATCATATATATGCATCAGCCTATAGGATTCAGGGATCAGATTCATCCATATTATGTGTCTTGAAGAAATCACTCTATGGACTAAAACAGACTCCTCGTGCATGGTACCAACGGATTACTGATTTTTTATCCTCTATCGAATTTTTACATAGAAAATTTGACCATTCACTGATCATCTATAGTAAGGGTAATGGCATGACATATATCCTACTATATGTTGATAATATCATCCTCACCACATCTTCTGATGCACTTTGTCAATTCATTATGTCACTCCTTACCTATGATTTTGCTATGAAGGATTTGGGTCGTCTAAGCTATTTTTTGGGCATTGTTGTTACGAGACATGCATGTATCTTATTTCTTTTTCAAAGGAAGTACACAAAAGATATCATTGACTGAGAAGGTATGACGTTTTGCAAACCGGCTCACACACCGGTGGACACTTCAGGTTCTCTGTATGTCGACCTGACTTACTATCGCAGTTTAGCAAGAGTGTTGCAGTATCTCACTTTCACGAGACCAAATATATTCTATGTCGTGCAACAAATATGCGTACATAAGCACGACCCGATGTATGAACATATGAATTCCATCAAACGTATTTTGCAATATGTACAAGGTACTCTTCATTTCGGCTTACACTGTACAAGTCCTTACTCTCTGGTCTTACATCTTATTCTGATATTGATTGGGGTGGATGTCCTGACACTCGTCGATCCATGTCGGGTTACTGTGTGTTCCTCAGAGATAACTTTCTTCTGTGGTCTTCTAAAAGACAACCTACTCTATCTCGATCCAGTGCCGAAGCTAAGTAAAAATGTGCAGTAAATGTTGTTTGAGTCTTGTTGGATACACAACCTTATACTTGAGCTTCACTGCCCACTACATAAGGTTGCAATGATTTATTGTGATAGTGTAAGTGCGATATATCTTCCCGAAAATCTTGTTCAACATCAGCACACTAAACACATTGAAATGGTTATTCACTTTGTACGTGACAAAGTTGCTCATGGACAAATTCGTGTTCCTCATGTTCTTTGCCAATATCAGATTGCTGATATATTCACTAAAGGACTTCCGCGCATACTCTTTGATGACTTCCAAGCCAGTCTCAGCGTACGAGAACCTCCCGCTTCAACTGCGGGGGTGATAGAATATTAACATATCTTGTATATTACCATTGATAGAATATTACCATACTTTGTATATCTTTTATATTAGGTAAATTTATATTCCGATTATAATTAGGAAGATTTAGTTGCCTAGTTTATAATTATGTAACTCTATATGTATTGTACATAATAATCAATGAAAGGCAAGGGAACATATTCCTACAGAAAATGTGATCCTAAAATATCAATCAAGGACCAGCTATCATGTGTATACCATGTAACATGTTTTGGGGCTAACTATAACTAGCTACATCATTCTGTAGGGTTTTGTTGGGTCTAAAACACACAAGTAAGACACATCGGAAGTTTAAAATTTTGTTTACTTACTTGCCCCAACAATTCTGTTTGGTATGATTATGTTACAATTGAAATTTGCAAAGACACAAAGATACTTACAGTTTACAAGCTTTAGAGCCTTCTACTAAAAGGTGCGCACGCGACTGTCTGCTAGGGTGCAAGTCTTGCTTCGGTATATCCCTCTGTCAGGAAAGCTAGAAAATCTTGGTAGAGGTTTGAGAGGATTTTAATCTCTGAACTCTGAGTTCAGAAAGTAAGAATTGAGTGTAAATTCTGTAACTTTTTGTGTAACCTAAATTATGAGGTTATGTGTTGAATATATAAGGAGATTATGATACAAATCAGATTGGGATTAGTATTAAAACATGTCCCAAAATCTGAATTTGGGCCAATGGACCTTTATCGTTATACCAAATACATGCTCACCTCTGAGGGCAATCACACGCCTCTTTATTTTAAAGTTTCAGCATGTTTTGATTTTAATTAAATCCAAAATCTAATTTTGACTTAATTAAATAATTTCCATCAAATGGAAATTATCCCATAATTTATTTTGGTTAAAATATCTCGATTCTAAATTGAATATTTTATCCTCTCTCAATATATTCTTAGACCGAAAAGACAATCGACTTAGTGTGACCCTTTGGGCCTTCACACATCGACACTTAATCAAATTAAGGTTCACACGGAACTCCTAGAATGCGTCATATGACGAACTCAATATGTGAAGTACGTTTACATGACTCCAGTAAACTTAACCTTTATGTGAGATGATAAATTCCTTTCATTCGCGACACACTCGATCAAGCTTAGGATTTTCCATGTGTCTATCCAAATAGATTGATCACTTTTTCTCATATTTATTAGTCGACAACTAGGTCATACCCTAGATATGTCTCTTGCATTGGTCAATGACTTGGTCGGCCTAATATTACTGAGAAGCTGAGTGTTCTATAGAATATCTAATCGAGGAATGAATCATATTCTTGGCTCAACTACCACCTTAGTCTGTATCGCAATGTACCCAATTCAAGTCATGTCTTATCCTATAAGGAATTTAAGCTTAGGACAGGATCAAAGTACATTACTCGACAAAGCAGGTGCGTATTGACCTCAAGTCAAAGGACATTTATCTCCCACGTGATGATAATACTCTAGACATGTATAACAAATAATTTATCAGCAGGGTATGCCAATACCCTCTAAGAGTATTCATGTGTCCATCACTAGCAATCATTACTAGTAGTAAGTGAGACATACTACATTCTCTAAGAATGTGATGCAGACCACATGTCGACTTATAATATATCATTGATATCTCATTCTCAATGATCATCAGTCGAGACTACTTTAAGAACTACACTCTATCATTAATATCTCACTCTATCAATGACAACGTAAGATCAAGGGATGCACATTAATGAATAATACAAACAATTAAATAATAATTCAGTAATTGCAAATGCCAATCTATTATCTTATTAATAATACGAATGTGTTCAGGTACATCTGTCCCTAAATTTATTGTCTCTAGGACATATATACTTTCAATCTTCCACTTGGCCTATAGCTAATCTCCAACGTATCTAATGCCCATGGTTTTGAAATGACCATTATACTTGACTAAACTTAATGGTTTAGTAAATGGGTCTGCTAGATTTTCATCTGTGGGAACGTAGTCTAACTTTATTTCTTCAGTCTCCATCATCTCCTTGAGTATGTGGTATTTCCTTGGTACATGCTTACTTCTGTTTGTTGATCTTGGTTCCTTAGCTTACACAATCGCGCCAGTGTTGTCACAATAAATCGTTATTGGACAAGTGGCACATGGAACAACCCTTAGTTCTTTTAAGAACTCAGATATCGCGACAACTTCCTTACCAGCTTCCGATCCAGTAATATACTCGGCTTCAGTAGTTGAATCAGCAGTTGTAGCCTGTTTGGAACTTTTCCAACTCATTATTCCACCAATTAAAATGAAGGCATATCCAGATTGAGATTTGAAGTTATCAAGATCTGTCTGGAAGCTAGCATAAGTGTACCCAGTAGCTACTAGTTTTTCTTGTCCACCATATACTAAGAAATATTCTTTAGTTCGTCAAAGATACTTAAAAATACTCTTGACTGCTTTCCAGTGTTCCTCCCCAGGATTCTGCTAGAATTTGCAAGTCATGCTAAGTGCATAGGCCACATCTGGCCTCGTACAGGTCATGACATACATGATTGATCCTATAGCTGAAGCATATGAGGTCTTCTTCATGCGTTCAAGTTCTGCAACAGTAGAATGACTATCCTTCTTTGATAACTTGATGCCTTGACCTATAGGAAGATTTCATTTCTTGGAGTTCTTCTGTCACGACCCGACCCGGTCAAGAATCGTACCCTACCGGTACCCCGCCGTATACATCGAGAATAGCAATGAACATACATAACACATAACCCGTATAAAGTAAACATCACCGCAAGCCGATAAGGCCGCTTTCCATAAAATATACTTAATCACAAGTACAACTTTGTTTTTACTTTCAAACCACAAACGTGACTACGCACTTCAGAATAACAATCGCGCGGACAGGCCCGCCATACCCTCGAATGTACACAATACCTATAGCATCGTGGAAAACCGTACTAACAAAACAAGTCTCCGAGGAATGGCTTTGACACTGCATCAGCCGATCCTAAGAATGAGGATCCACCACCGCTACCCCCTACCGCGATGAACGCATCCCCGAGAAGGGGTCGCATACACAATATGTACTAAGTATGCGAAATCAAAATACCGAAAATACCTCAAAAGTCTAAAATAACCGAGACATGTATGATAATCAATTTTACGTAACACCGTGCCTTACTAATAATGAGAATATCAAGCATATACTATATCGCATGAAAATAGGAAGCTCATGATCAAAGCAAGGTCATCCGCCTCGCAGATCATTACAAGACTCCTACTCCTGAACTATTTCACCCGCACGGGTCATGCGACCCGCATTGAGGTATTCCTCGTGATAGTACTCACCCGCACGGGACTATTTCACCGCATAAGCCCTACGGACTGCATTTAGGTATTCCTCGACGTGGGTAGCAAATCCACTAATACGAATGCCACAACCCGGGGAATGACCCCGTAATAAATAATAATATATCACTAGCACAAACCGGCTATCATACATAATACAAGCAAGTTAAGAAACCCCTTAACTTCTTATTAGTCTTGTTCATACACATTCTCATTTTAGTTTACTTAGGCACTAACATGTCTTTATGAAATCCGGGAATTTAACCCAAAGTACTATACTATGTACTTCTACTCTTTTAAAACCTTAGGCAATTAATGCCTTAAAAATCAATTTGCCTTTCACAACTTCAAATCATTTATCCGTACTCATTTTAATTAGAGTAAATCTTCCTTTGTTAACTTTCCATAAAGCTAATATAACCAACTTCCCATAAAGTCATTATATTAACGTTATACCTTAGTCAAATACATTTTCCTAAACCCAAGGGACTTACACTTTTAAAAGAGAAACAAGAATCATATACTTAAACACATCAAGTCCCTTAACTTTGAAAACTCAAGACATCCTTAATACATTTAAAGAAATGAGTTAATCCCCCTTACTCACCAAACTTGGTCATCCTTAAAACAAGTAAGGGATATCAAAACCTCAGACGCCTATCGTACTATATAGGTAAAGCTATTCATGCTCAAGAGATAGGAAAGTTCCACATACCTCTTCGGTCAATCCACTTGCTAAGTCCAAAATACCGCACGTAGTATGTCAACCTATAATGACCATAATACGTTTATTAACCTCTAGTTTCAACGTAGAATATTCCAAGTGCAAAGTCACTAAATTCTATGGAAAATCGGGCAGTATTTCCTTTGTTTCTACATACTTTGTCACCTTTTTCAAGGCCGAATTCAACATCCAAACGCCACTTTTAAGGCCCAACAATCCAAATATTTCAAAGGGGATTACACACCTAATCTTGGATGTGTAAAATTCTGCCCCACAATGCATAACAATTAACTTAACAAGTTTAAGGTAGTATTTTGGCTACAACATGCTTACATAACCTTCTTATCCAATCCTTTCATATCCAAACCATATTTCTTGCATGCAATGTATCTAAGAGCAATATTTACAACTACAAGTTCTTTCTTCTTCACATGCAACACCAAAAACTAGCAAAAAGAGAAAGAATTGTTACCTTAGAGCTTTAGCCAAATTAATCCAACAAATTCACTAGCCTCCTTTCCACAAACACCACCACAATAACTCATATAAGCTTGCCAACAAGTTTCCTTCTTGCCACACTTTTCAGATTTTTCTCAAGCCTTGATTTCCTCTTGATTTTCTAGAGAGAAGGGAAAGCTTTTAATTTTTAGAGAGAGAGAAGAGCTTGAAGAATGATCAAGTCTTCAAGACTTGGTCAATAAGTAGAACATGCAAAATCAGATGGGGGGGGGGGGGGGGACACTTTTCACCCTCCCATGGCCTTTTTTAAAACAAAACGCTTCAGATTTTTCCACTCAACTCGCAGAACCCGCTGCCGCCGCCTCGCAGCCGGCGCCGTCAAAACCTCCGCAACCTCACAGACTTCCGCGCCGCAGCCTCGCTTCCGCCATCCCGTGGCTACGATCGAATTATTTTTCTCGTCCGATCACAAGACCGAACTTGTAACTCCCATAACTTTCTACTCCGGTGTCCTATCGACGAACGGTTGGTTGCGTTGGGAGCTAGACTCAACGAACTACATACTAGGCCTTTGAAACACCTAGGAAATCTCAATGTAACGGGTCATAACCCACCTCAAAGTTGACCAAAAACCCGTTCGAAAAAATCCTTCAACCTATCCTTCTAAAATTTAAGTCTTAATCCCTTTCGTACGCTCTCATACGCATGGCCAGAACTACGGGGTATAACATCTCCATAGAGAAACGTTATAGCACTTTGTCTATGTATACGGAATGTGACAGATTCGACATTGTAACTGAAGAAAAGATAGACTTGAAATTAACATTCTAACATAATTTCTATTGAACACATTTGTTAACTAACTAACATGGTATTTTGTTTAATTAGCTACCACTATTTTAACATACTATTTTACCCCATGAAAGAATACAGAATTATATCAAATACGGTCATAATGGGTCAAGATCCAGACTCATGTTGTTTCCGCATTTGCTGAGGCTGATAACTTCAACAACATGATCTGGTAGGTCTCTAAACCAATTACAAATAATTTGCAACTCTTGGTTGATCGCATATTCTAAACAAAATGATCTGCGTCCCTCGGCTGTCGGACACTGGGGTGCCAATACATCCTAGCAAGTCAACTCCATTATGCGACTGCAATTATATATCTAAGTGGGATTTGCCTTTATCGAGCAAACACTGGGTGTAAATACTCACGAAGCTTTATCACCTACTACAACATTTATATGCATCTATGAAAAGGTCTGAGTCCGAGTAGACTTAGAGCAAATGTTGGGGCATAAATACTCATCTCGCCGAAAAGGATTTTACACCACAATCAATTATAACGGACGACACTTTTATTTTAATGAGACTTGTATTAAATTTTAGGGAACATTTTAATTCAGGGTTATATTCAAGATCAACTATCACATGTTTCAAACATTACTCAAACCATTTAAACATATATTTGGGCGCCGTCTACCCAAGCATGATTGCGGACTCTAAAACTTAGTAAAGTAAATGAAAATCATTTAGCACGTAAACAGTATACCAACATACAGTGTAATAACAACCATGGATTAAATTTTGAAAACTGAGATTTTAACTTTCTGGATATCAGGCGCTGCGGCGCTTAACAGGCAGAAACTTTTGGTTTATGTTTCTGTGAATTAGGGTCGCGGCACTTTAGTTCCACTAAGCTCTGAATTTTAAACGAAGGTTTTAATCACGACCCCTGATAATTACCGTGACTGGCGCAGCGGCGCTTCGACATAAAGTCGTGGTGCCGCCGTGAAACATTAACTGATGTCACGGTGCCCTACAATAGGGTCGCGACACCGACGTCTTTTTCAGAGCGGTTTCCGTGCTGATTTTCTAAAAATCGACCAACCCCTAAATTTAATTTAGGGTTCAGATTATGGGTCCTTTACTACCACCCATCATTATCAATAATGCACATGTCGACCATAATTCATTCCTACATGTTTTTTGTCGCACACCATGTTCGCAATGAACCGATTTCTGCACAAGGCTCAGTTCGTGCTACAACGTAATGACTTTCTCAATTTAGCGTAGTTGATAATTTAGGGTGATTACAAAGGTTAATCGCTCAGTCAAAGTATTTCACATTTCAAGTAGCCTTGTTTTAATTCAGATTAAATCAATTTTACGTTTAACCCATATTATTATGTCTTTCAATTGTTACGTAACCATTGAACCTGTCTGGGCTCTGATACCACTGTAGGGTTTTGTTGGATCTAAAACACATAAGTAAGGCACAATGGAAGTTTAAAATTTTATTTACTTACTTGCCCCAACAATTCCTTCCGGTATGATTATGTTACAATTGAAATCTGCAAAGACACAAAGAAACTTACAGTTTACAAGCTTTAGAGTCTTCTACTAAAAGGTGCGCACACGACTCTCTGTTCGGGTGCAAGTCTTGCTTCGGTATATCCCTCTGTCAGGGAAGCTAGGAAATCTTGGCAGAAGTTTGAGAGGATTTTAATCTATGAACTCTGAGTTCAGAAAGTAAGAATTGAGTGTAAATTCTGTAACTTTTTTATGTAACCTAAATTATGAGGTTAAGTGCTGAATATTAGGGAGATTATGATACAAATCAGACTGGAATTAGGATTAAAACCTGTCCCAATATCCGAATTGCAGTGGGCCAGTCGGACGGGCCCACTGTCGTACCAGCGCAACAGCTCAGCCTCTGAGGTGCCGCGGCGCTTCCCCTTTATTTTAAAGTTTCAGCACGTTTTGATTTTAATTAAATCCAAAATCTAATTTTGACTTAATTAAATAATTTCCATCAAATGGAAATTATCCCATAATTTATTTTGGTTAAAATGTCTCAATTCTAAATTGAATATTTTATCCTCTCTCAATATATATTCTTAGACCGAAAATACAATCGACTTAGTGTGACCCTTTGGGCCTTCACACATTGACACTTAAACAAATTAAGGTTCACACGGAACTCCTAGACTGCGTCATATGACGAACTCAATCTATGAAGTACGTTTACATGACTCCAGTAAACTTAACATTTATGTGAGATGATAAATTCCTTTCATTCGCGACACACTCGATCAAGCTTAGGATTTGCCATGTGTCTATCCAAATGGCTTTATCTCATTTTTATTAGTCGACAACTAGATCATACCCTAGATATGTCTCTTGCATTGGCCAATGACTTGGTCGACCTAATATCACCGGTAGTCGGTGTTCTCTCTCGAATGTCTAATCGAGGAATGAATCCTATTCTTGGCTCAACTACCACCTTAGTATGTATCGCAATGTACTGATGCGCGTAATATGCACACACTTTTAAACGCAAGTGCACGTTATCGTATCAAGTAGTATAGTCTTAGATAAGACCGAATATCGTCCTCTAGGATTAGGGTTCAAGTACCAACTATCTATTTTCTAGTATCTATTTGGTGAATTAATGATTGATTGTTTTGTTTATAACTAAGAATTATTAAAGACAAGTAAATATAAAGAATTACTTCAGATGTGATGAGAATAGGGCTTCTATGTATCCTCACTATCCGCTTATGCTATTTACTAATGCATTACTTATGGTGTTCTTCTTTTGGAGAAAGCGGTTTATTTAAATCGCTTTATACTCCCGTAGGGTTATATAAACACTCAACCCCAGATTGTTCCTTACCTAACTTTCACGATAAGGTAACTCTATAGGAGGATTAAGAACAAAACCTAGTTGACCGCCACGCACAATGCGCAAAATTAGGTTGTTAAGCCTCTCATCAACGCTTACAAAACTAATTGAGGTATTTTCATCCCCAATTCAAGCCTGCCTACCCAACTTACAAAGATATTCACAATCCCCATTTTCGTAACTGATTAGAAATCATATAGTGATAACTAGTTGTCAATTAGCTACCAAGAATTCAACTCAATTATTGGATAGATCTCTCAATAAGAAAAATAACCATAAGCATGCATTAATTTATAACATAAGTTTCAAGAAGTTCAACATAGAAAGCCCTATAAGAGAATTAGTTCCTAGCCATGAATATGACAAGAACTAATTCAAAGTTCATCATGCAAAAACTGAATTAAAGAAAAGAAAAAAGAAAGAAATTACTAAGTTTAGGTCTCCAATCTCCTAGCAAGAAAATCTTGTGTTGTCAAGAAAGGGAACCCCAAAACCGCCAGGTTCTCCTTATATAGGTTTAAAACGCTCCCTTCTTTTCCCTCGCAGTTCGCCCAAAAATCGGTCAAAAGACCTAATTTTTTCGGCGCCATGCGCCTCGCAGATAGCGCCACGAAGTTCGCTTCGTCGGATGTTTTGGCGCCGCGCCGATATCTGCTGTTCGAGTAGCCGCGGCTGAATCTTCGTAGCTCTCGGATGTTTAGCGCCGCGCTCGCTTCGTCTCGGTAGCGCGCGAAGTTCTGTCTCTTCGATGATGGGCGCCATGCTGTTTTAGCGCATGCGCTGGATCTTCGCGCTTCTCGAATGATGGGCGCCGCGCTCGACTGATCGCAGGAAGCGCGCTGGTCTGGATTTTTGCCTTGTTTGCCACTTTCTCTGTTTTCATCTCTGGCATCTCCTCTTTTGCCCTCTTTTTGCTCCTTTTTCGCCATTTGGCCATTTCAACCACTTTGACTCAATAGAAAGAAAAACTATCCTAATACGACACTTATATGTGTAAAATGGGACAAAAGACTCACTAAAACAGACTCAAAAGGTGTATACAAAATACACCGATCAAATACCCCCAAACTTAACCTTTGCTCGCCCTCGAGCAAAGATTGAAAGAAAATAAAATAAAAGACTCAAAGAACGAAAAATAAAAGACTCCCTGTCATTAATCACTTTTGCTGCATAAATGTTAACTAGAAAAACATGAAGGTTAGCAGAATAATATGCAGGAACATATAGCATGATATTTTCAAAGACACTAAACACACGGCTAAATATTTCGCAAACTCATATTCATCATGCTTAATGGAAATCAATATACTAAATCATGCATATAAATTCAAGAATTCCTATGGCATGCTTACTTGCTATTCTCCACTAATTCTGGATATGCATAAAAGAGATCTTCAGGACTTTGAGGGTTGTAATGTAGGCTTAGGTAGGGGTTGGTAAAGATAGGCATTTAGGCTCATTTTTCTGTACCATAAGCTCTTTGGCTTTTCAATTTTTCCCTTTTTCTTTTGATTCTTTCCTTCACTTCAATTCTATCCTTCCTCTTTGTTTTGGGAGAGTGAAGTGTATTATACTAATAGCACCCCCAAACTTAGGCTTTTGCCTCTTTCTTATTACTTTTCCATCAAGTGCATCAAACTTGTTCACTCTTTTTGTTTCTTCTTTTTAACACAATGTACTCCACTATTTCATATTTTCACTTATGACACAATTTTGTGGGAATATAGGGTGTCAAAGAAGAAGTTTCAAATTTAGGCTCAATGGGGCTGACTAGGGATATTTTTACAGTACGGGATAGAAAAGAATGGTAAGAATTGGCTATCAAAGAAATGTCTGAGTCATCTCCCTAACATACATATCCTAACTATTTCGCCTCAAATAGCAAGCAATCATAACACATAAGCATTTATCATTTAGCATGCATAACTCAAGCAAGAAACTCCAAATAGACAGATTCTGTGAGTTTTTGGCATATCTAACCTAAGAGTTTAGATAGTTGCTTCAATTCCTTTACATTATTCCACCTTACTTCACTAGGTGTTTCTAGCAACTACAGCATACATGATCTTTGACAGGCAATTATGACTCAAAAAAGAAAAATTTTTGGTGACTCAAAATAATCATAAAACAATTAAAAAGACTTAAATAAAACATAACATGACACACAAATAAAATACCCCCAAACTTAAATCACACATTGTCCCCAATGTGTGCAAGACTCAACGACAGTAAAAGAAAACGACACTTACAAACTTTGGTTAAAATGGTGGTGGTGGCGGTGGGTAATGCTTCGACCATTGGTTGAACAAGGCACTCAGCTCGTCGATTTGTTGCCTTGTTTCTTGCTGTCCTTGTACTACTGTTTGCAAGGTCTGCATCATCTCCCTCTGGTGTTGGTACAATTGTCCCATTGTGGGCTCAAGGTTCTCGCTTGTGGTTGGCCTGGCCGGGTCTCGCCATATTGAGCCCCTATTTCGTGCTCATCTTCATCCATGGCGCTTCGCCGCCTTCCGCTGGTGGTGCTCTTCGTCCGTTGACAAATCTCTTCCACCCCTTAGCTCTATCATAGCCCTGGATGGGCTCATAAACGCCTTCTTCCCCATATGATCCCTTTGGTAATCCATTCCCTTCGAATTACGTCCGTATCGCCTTTGTATCTTTGGAAGGCCAGTAACTCACAAATCTATTTTCATCGTATTGGGTCAGTGGATGTGGATCCTCTTCTTCTCGGTGGCCATTTTTAAACAAAATCTGCAGCCTTCTAATTTTGTGGCACAACGTCTCCTACACACTCAACAACTAGCATGATAACACCCCCAAACTTCAACAATGCCCACAACCTCCTCGTTTCACTCTTTTCTCCAACTTCACAATCACTTTTCAAAGACCCAAACTATTCCAACTACAATACTCTTCCCAACTACTACCTCCTATAACTTCAGTAAAGGATTCAAGAACAAAGAACGGGATTACCTTTTTATGAGAAGATCCAAGCTTTTCTTGTTCCAATTTATGGGTTGAGGCTGTGGAATGGAGCTTCGTTGTTTGAGATAGTTGGGAGGTTTTAGGAATTTAGGAGTTTAGGTTGTGGTTGGGTTGAATTTGTGGAGGATTTGGGAAACAAATTTCGACGCTTCGGGTTTTGGAGGAAGGTTAGGTTTTTGATTTTGGAAGGGAAAATCTGATTTTTGGCGTTTTTTTCGATTCCCGGCCGCCGCTTTTAGCCGCGCGCCAATCATCCAAGCGCTCTTCTGACTTTCGCATCATTTGGAAATACATGCCTAAACTTAGCAACTTTTCTGGAATTTTGTCTCCGCTACCGCTCTGGCGCCATGATGCTTAAACTTCAGCACCTCTTCAGATATTTTGGCGCCATTCTTCTTCGAGCCGCGCTCTTAAACTTCAGTGCTGTCGATTCTTTTCGCGCCATGCTCATCGGCGCCGCGCTACCCGCTTTTCTCGAAATCCTTGCTTTTCTTTGCTTTATTCTCGCACTGTCAATCACACCAAACACAAGACCCCATGACCGTGAGATTGTTCTTAGACAAAATGAAATAAACTAAAAATGTAAATTAAAATGACATAATTGAAAACGTTGGGTTGCTTCCCAACAAGCCGCTTTTACGTCTTTTAGCCGGACGCAATTAACCTTTCTCGAGTGCCCATGGATACTTCGCGAACCGCTTGCAATCCACGATTTATTGCTATAGGTCTCAATTTCCTATAACTATTTGTTCAAACAGGGGCCTTAAACCTACAAGTATCCCCAAGCACACAAGATGAGTTTGTCTTTTAGGCTTCTTATTTTGTAGGAACCCGTGAAATTCTCTACATCTCTTGACTCTGGGGGTTGCCCTTGATGGTATTCAATTCCTAATTGGGAGTCATTCGTGATAGCTAGTGGTGTTTCTTCTGTGATAGGTGCATGAAAAAGAATTTCCACGTAATCCAAGGTGAATAATTAGATTTCTGCAATCTATTCCTTCTACACCAACTATCTCACCGATTCTCAATAGTTGGGTGTGATTCGTGCTCCTCAACTTGTCGTCACGTTGAATATGATCGCGAGTTCGCTATTTGCGTTTTCAACTTCTTTATACCCAACCTCATTTCGCCCATGAACCGAGCTTGGGACCTCGTGAGATCGAGTAGTTTCTCGTAATTCCTCCTCTCTTCCTCATGGTGGAGCTCGATCATATCGATGAGTAATCCATATCTTCGTGATCCCTGAGATGCATCAAAACCAACAAAGAATCACGGCACCCTTGTTTTCACACAATAAATACATAAAACAAACAAAATTAAAAAAAAAAAAACTATACATAAAACCAAATTAGAAATTAAAAATAGATAATTTTGATATTGAACTATGCCTAATCCCCGGCAACGGCGCCAAAAACTTGATGCGCGTAATATGCACACACTTTTAAACGCAAGTGCACGTTATCGTATCAAGTAGTATAGTCTTAGATAAGACCGAATATCGCCCCTTCAGATTAGGGTTCAAGTACCAACTATCTATTTTCTAGTATCTATTTGGTGAATTAATGATTGATTGTTTTGTTTATAACTAAGAATTATTAAAGACAAGTAAATATAAAGAATTACTTCAGATGTGATGAGAATATGGCTTCTATGTATCCTCACTATCCGCTTATGCTATTTACTAATGCATTACTTATGGTGTTCTTCTTTTGGAAAAAACAGGTTTACGAAATCGTTTTATACTCCCGTTAGGGTTATATAAACACTCAACCCCAGTATCGCACCTTACCTACCTTTCGGTGATAAGGATAACTTTATAGGAGGATTAAGAACAAAAACCTAGTTGACCGTCACGCACAATGCGCAAAATTAGGATTGTTAAGCCTCTCATCAACGCTACATAAATAATTGAGGTATTTTCATCCCCAATCCAAGAATGTCTACCCAACTTACAACATATTCACAATCCCCCCTTTTCAGAATCTGATTAGAAATCATATAGTGATAACTAGTTGTCAATTAGCTACCAAGAATTCAACTCAATTATTAGATAGATCTCTCAATAAGAAAAATAACCATAAGCATGCATTAATTTATAACATAAGTTTCAAGAAGTTCAACATAGAAAGCCCTATAAGAGAATTAGTTCCTAGCCATGAATATGACAAGAACTAATTCAAAGTTCATCATGCAAAAACTGAATTAAAGAAAAGAAAAAAGAAAGAAATTACTAAGTTTAGGTCTCCAATCTCCTAGCAAGAAAATCTTGTGTTGTCAAGAAAGGGAACCCCTGAAAAACTGCCTAGGGTTCTCCTTATATAGGTTTAAAACGCCTCCCTTCTTTTCCTCGCAGTTCGCCCAAAAATCGGTCAAAAGACCTACTTTGTCCGCGTCGGCACCGCGGCCCGGCAGATAGGCGCCGCGGCGCCGGAAGTTCTGCTTTCCATCGGATGTTTTGCGCCGCGCCCGATATTCGCTGTGCGAGTAGCGCGCGCCAATCTTCGTAGCTCCTCGGATGTTTAGCGCCGCGACCGCTTCGTCTTCGGTAGGCGCGCGCTACGAAGTTTCTTCTATTCGATGATGGCGCCGCGGCCGTTTTTAGCGCCGCGCCGATCTTCGCGCTTTCGAATGATGGCGCCGCGCTCGACTCGATCGCAGGAAGCGCGCCGGGTCTGGATTTTTGCCTTGTTCGCCACTTTCTCTGTTTTCATCTCTGGCATCTCCTCTTTTGCCCTCTTTTTGCTCCTTTTTCGCCATTTGGCCATTTCAACCACTTTGACTCAATAGAAAGAAAAACTATCCTAATACGACACTTATATGTGCAAAATGGGACAAAAGACTCACTAAAACAGACTCAAAAGGTGTATACAAAATACACCGATCATGTACCCAATTCAAGCCATGTCTTATCCTATAAGGAATTTAAGCTTAGGACAGGATCAAAGTACATTACTCTACAAACCAGGCGCGTATTGACCTCAAGTCAAATGACTTCTATCTCCCACATGCTGATAATACTCTAGACATGTATAACAAATAGTTTATCAACAGGGCATGCCAATATCCTCTAAGAGTATCCATGTGTCCATCACTAGCAATCATTATTAGTAGTAAGTGAGACATACTACATTCTCTAAGAATGTGATGCAGACCACATGTCGACTTATAATATATCATTGATATCATATTCTCAATGATCATCAGTCGAGACTACTTTAAGAACTACGCTCTATCATTAATGTCTCACTCTATCAATGACAACATAAGCTCAATGGATGCACATTAATGAATAATACAAACAATAAAATAATAATTTAGTAATTGCAAATGTCAATATATTAATCTTATTAATAAAATGAATGTGTTCAAGTACATCTGTCCCTAAATTTATTGTCTTTAGGACATATATACTTTCAATCTCCCACTTGGCCTAGAGCTAATCTCCAACGTATCTAATGCCTATGTTTTCGAAATGACCATTATACTTGACTAAGTTTAATGGTTTAGTAAATGGGTCTGTTAGATTTTCATCTGTGAGAACGTAGTCTAACTTTATATCTTCAGTCTCCATCATCTCCCTGAGTATGTGGTATTTCCTTGGTACATGCTTATTTTTGTTTGTTGATCTTGGTTACTTAGCTTGCGCAATCGCGTCAGTGTTGTCACAATAAATCGTTATTGGACAAGTGGAACTTGGAACAAACCTTAGTTCTTTTAAGAACTCAGATATCGCGACAGCTTCCGATCCAGCAATGTACTCGACTTCAGTAGTTGAATCAACAGTTGTAGCTTGTATAGAACTTTTCCAACTCACTATTCCACCATTTAAAATGAAGGCATATTCAGATTGAGATTTGAAGTCATCAAGATCTGTCTGGAAGCTAGCATCAGTGTACCCAGTAGCTATTAGTTTTTCTTGTCCACCATAGACTAAGAAATATTCTTTAGTTCGTCTAAGATACTTAAAAATACTATTGACTGCTTTCCAGTGTTCCTCCCCAGGATTATGCTGGCATTTGCAAGGCATGCTAAGTGCATAGGCCACATCTGGCCTCGTACAGGTCATGACATACATGATTGATCCTATAGCTGAAGCATATGGGATCCTCTTCATGCGTTCAAGTTCTGCAACAGTAGAAGGACTATCCTTCTTTGATAACTTGATGCCTTGACCTATAGGAAGATTTCTTTTCTTGGAGTTCTCCATAGAGAAACGTTATAGAACTTTGTCTATGTATACGGATCGTGACAAATTCGACATTGTAACTGAAGAAAAGATAGACTTGAAATTAACATTCTAACATAATTTCTATTGAACACATTCTTTAACTAACTAACATGGTCTTTTATTTAATTAGCTCCCACGATTTTAACATACTTTTTTACCCCATGAAAGAATACAGACTCATATCAAATACAGTCATAATTGGTCAAGATCCAGACTCATGTTGTTTTCGCGTTTGCTGAGGCTGATAACTTCAACAACATGATCCGGTAGGTCTCTAAACTAATTACAAACAATTTTCAACTCTTGGTTGATCGCATGTTCTAAATAAAATGATTTGCGTCCCTTGGTTGTCCGACACTGGGGCGCCAAGACAGCCTAGCAAGTCAACCCCGTTATGCGACTGTAATTATGAATCTAAGTGGGATTTTTCTTCATCGAGCAACACTGTGGTGTAAATACTCACGAAGTTTTATCACCTACTACAACATTTATATGCCTCTATGAAAGGGTTGAGTCCTCGTAGACTTAGAACAAATGCTGGGGCATAAATATTCATCTCGCCGAAAAGGATTTTGCACCACAATCAATTATAACGGATGACGCTTTCATTTTAATGCAGACCACATGTCGACTTATAATATATCATTGATATCTCATTCTCAATGATCATCAGAGTAGGCTACTTTAAGAACTACACTCTTTCATTAATATCTCACCCTATCAATGACAACGTAAGCTCAAGAGATGCACATTAATGAATAATACAAACAATCAAATAATAATTCAGTAATTGCAAATGTCAATATATTAATCTTATTAATAATATGAATGTGTTCAAGTACATTTATCCCTAAAATGATTGTCTCTAGGACATTCCCGATTTGAGACTACTAAAAACAGGTTAAAATCGACGATCAAGTTATAATATAAAATCGAGAAAAAATTGATTTTCTTGACAATATCGGAAAATAGTAGCTTCGAAGAAAGAAATCGACGGACTTCGTCCGTTAGAATAGAGGGAGTCTATCGGCTAGGTAAAATATATAAATCTCGATTTTTATTTAAAAATCGTTTAAGAAATGGGTATAAAAAAATTTGATTGAATCTCTCGCTTTTATTATTTTATACTATACCACCCATTCTCTTTAATTAAAAAAACTCTGTTATTTTTATTTATACTCTTCTGCTGCAATACTTTAAGATACTATCCCTTTTTCATTTGTAAGATTTGGAGAAATTATCATTTGATATTGAGTTAACATTATCTTGAATTTATGGCTGTAGTCTATCTACCAAATTTTGAAGAGAAGGAAGAGGATCTATTTTCATCTCATTATTAATTACAGATAAGAAATTCGGACGAATATTCGTTTGAATAAAAACACCACACCTTTAAATAAATTTAATTGCAATCTTGATACGAGTCCCCTAACAACTACACAAAGAGAAATATGACAGTTCGATTGTCTTCTTTCGTATAATTCGGAAGTAGAATCACGAAGGGTCTATTATGCGTAGTCTTATCTTGCATTCTGCGAGGTTGTTTCATGATTTAAACTCGTGACCTCAATACACGTGATAACAATTTTAAGCGATTCTCTGGGCCCTTCAAAGAGACGTTCTATTAAATTTCGTAAGTCTTCAATAAATTTATTATATCTTTGACAATTTCCCCAAAACACTTGGCTAATTTCTGAAATAATTTTACGTACATTAGATAGTTGAGTGGTCAATTAATCTTGTAGTATTTAGTTTAGTTTAAAGATTAATCATTGTCCTTAATTATAACTATGTGACATTATGTATTCAATTATTTCAGTCAAGTTTAAGCAATATTCATATTTTCAATTAGAATGCTGATTCCATAATTTTTTTGCATTTTTATATAATTTGTACAACACAGTTTTGATTCTTTTGAACAACAATAATGTATTAATGTTAGCTAAAACAAGATAGATACGATAGAGTTCTTGACTTTCAATCTTTGAGGTGGGATTTTGAAATAAAAAGACAAATATAAGAGGTAGTTCTCAATAGAGAAAAAAAGGTTATGTGAATATTTATACAGGTAATTCATAATTTAAATTTTATGGGTTTAATTACAAAATTTTTAGTATTATATTCATTGCACTTTTAAAATTCTAAATTCAGAACTACTATTTATTGCAATTTTTAACGAAAATCTATGATCCACGTTAACAATATCGGGTTCATATAAACCCGGTGCCTACCTGCTGCATCCACACTATTTTAAGTTAAACTATGGGCACGTTTTGTACGCTATATTACGTTGGACTGCACTGAATAAAAAGATAATACAGCGTTTGGTGGGCGTTTTCATCCGGACTGGACTGTACACTCCAACTGTCATTTTTTAGACCCACCTGCACTGTACTAAAAATAAAAAATATAGTCCTATCGTTTATTATATATTAATACGATCACCCATTATAATACAAGATAGTCTGCAAAATTATACTGATCCAGTCAGTCTGACTCGAATAACACTGCTATAAAAAAGCAAAAGAAAAAAAATGGGGAGTATTTTGAGGGGGGAAATGAACAAAATGAGAGGACAAATTTGCCAATTTCAACAAATATATAGTCCAGAAAGTACAACGGAGAAGCAAAAACGAATATGCAAAAAACGAAAAGAAAAACGACCTTTTCAAATAAAATAAGTAATGGAAAAGTCGAAGAAAATCCATAGGAGGTTTTATAATCAGTTAGTTATTACTTGTATTTTTTTAAAAATGGGAAAAGACGCAACATTTTGCCTATATAAACCCAAAGAATGGCTACTCATTTTCCTCCCCTTCTTCCTTCTCTTCTTGCAAATACATTTCACTACAACAAAAAAAGACTTTGTGTTCTTCTCTCTGATCATCCTCATTTTGATTCTTGGTACGTTTTTCTATCTTGGTTTTGTAAAAATCTGGGATTAGTAATTGGTTTATTTTGATGTGTATGTTGGAGGGTCAAAGTTAATATTTTTGACTTATTGAACTAGTTTTGGTTAAAATGATTTATACTCCTTCCATCCCGAAATACTTGTCATATTTCGCTTTTGAAGAGTCAATTTAACTAATTTTTGGAGTTCAATTTGAATAGAAACTAAACAAGAAGTTGCAACTATTTTCATAATGAAATACTTTTTAAAATGTTTGGTCAATGAAAAATATAAGTAATTTGAGACGGAGGGAGTATGTGATTGAAGAATGAAAAATGATATTTACTTGGAATTTGTTTACAATATTTATAATGCTAAAATTTATGTTTTCTTTGTGAAATCAGTGCTGATTCTTGAATGTAACAGTTTTAAGGGGAAAATTTCCTTTTTTCCCCCATATATTTACTGATTCTTGGATGATTAAAATGATGGTGTTAGTTATGAAGTGCATTAGCTTTGAAGAAGCTTTTTTCCCCCATATATTTACTGATTCTTGGATGATTAAAATGATGGTGTTAGTTATGAAGTGCATTAGCTTTGAAGAAGCTTTTTTCCCCCATATATTTACTGATTCTTGGATGATTAAAATGATGGTGTTAGTTATGAAGTGCATTAGCTTTGAAGAAGCTTTTTTCCCCCATATATTTACTGATTCTTGGATGATTAAAATGATGGTGTTAGTTATGAAGTGCATTAGCTTTGAAGAAGCTTTTTTCCCCCATATATTTACTGATTCTTGGATGATTAAAATGATGGTGTTAGTTATGAAGTGCATTAGCTTTGAAGAAGCTTTTTTCCCCCATATATTTACTGATTCTTGGATGATTAAAATGATGGTGTTAGTTATGAAGTGCATTAGCTTTTGTTGATTTTACATCATTGTTCTGATGGTTTGTACTTTGAAGAAGCTTTTGCATTTTTTCTATTTGGAGAAGTTTTCACTCTTCTTACGTATTTGACTTCTTTACTCAAGTTTTTAGGCCAAAATGGAATATGGACATGTTCAGAGGCTAAAATACGACTGTCTTATTTTCGGTATGTTATCTTTTCTGAAAAAATTAGTTATCAAATTCCAATTTCTTTAATTGTTTGGCTAGTTTGATGATGAACATTTTGGTATTTACAGATCTAGATGATACTCTTTATCCCCTTAGTACTGGTTTAGCGGCTAGTGTTCGCAAGAATATCGAAGGTATATCTTGATATTGTTCTCTTCGAATTGAGTTTTTAGCCAAAATTATCGTTTATCTATGGGCGTAGGTCTATTTTTGTCCTTTAAGTATAACCCCGAATATCTTTAGTCCCTTAAGTTTTGCTGAAGTGGAGCACCTTTTGTCCCGCTAACAGAATGAACTTCAGACTACCATAAAACACTACTAATAACACGGCAAAAATTGACCGAAAAAAATCAACTGAACTTTTTTTTTAGCCAAAAACTAGGAATGGTGCCTTATTTTGTAGTATATGTGCTTGTGCAGATTATATGGTTGAAAAGCTTGGTATAGAACAAAGCAAAATTGCTGAGTTGGGTAATTTACTCTACAAGAATTATGGAACCACAATGGCAGGCCTCAGGGTAAAGCTTTTTTTTTCTTTTACCCTTTTTTATCAGTTTTGATCATCCAAGCAAAGTTTTATTGAGAACTCTTAATTTATGAGACAACTCGTTTATTTTTGGCAGGCAATCGGCTACGATTTTGACTATGATGAGTACCATAGGTGAGTATTTGTAGCACTCAATTGATTTTAAAAATTCATTGTATTAGGTTATTGAAACTTATAAATTTGTCAATTTGTTTTCTGCAGTTTTGTCCATGGTAGATTACCTTATGAAAATCTGGGGCCTGACCCTGTTCTGAGAAGTCTTTTGCTGAGCGTTCCCATACGCAAAGTTGTAAGTCCATAATCACAATCCAAAGCATTTTCGTTAACATTGGGATTTTTTCATTTTTTGTCCCTCTGTCCAAAATTAATTATACGCGCTAGCCAAAATATACAAAACTTATACACTGATTATGTTTATTATGTATATTTTATGTATGTTATATGGCCATCGGAAAAGTGGCTGGTTGAAGCATTTTTCTAAATGTTCTTTTTTCTGTGTAACAGATCTTTACTAATGCTGATAAGATCCATGCTCTCAAAGTTCTGAATAAACTTGGATTGGAAGATTGTTTTGAAGGGATATTATGCTTTGAGACTCTGAATCCAGTTCACAAGAGCACTCCATCGGATGACGAAGACGACATTGAGTTTGTTGGTTCAGCTACATCCTCCAACGCCACTGCTACTAATCGCACCGAGATTTTTGACATTATTGGACATTTTTCTCAACCTAAACCTGGATCAGTGTTGCCAAAGACGCCCATTGTTTGCAAACCTTCAGAAGTTGCAATCGAACGCGCTTTAAAGATAGCCAACATTAACCCACACAGAACAGTAAGAATTTTAACTATTCCACTCTTGAATCCATACTAATTCAAGAATCATTGCTATTTTAATATACTCATTTGGATTTTTTTGTACTTGTCAGCTTTTCTTTGAAGATAGTGTCCGTAATGTTCAAGCTGGCAAGCGCGTAGGTCTTGATACTGTATTGGTAAGTAGTTGTAATCCTCATAGTCTGTTCCACTTTAGTAGTTTTTTATACACCATATTCATTATTATTTCGGATAAGAAATACGCCAACATAACTTGTCTTCGAACCAAACAAGCCTTTATTATGTTGTCTTGCTAATGCTGAGTTGCTGTTATTCCAGGTTAGCAATTCTCAAAGAGTTGTAGGTGCAGATTATGCATTAGAAAGCATTCACAACATAAGGGAAGCATTACCACAACTTTGGGAAATTGATAGGCTGGCTGAAGTTAACTACTCTGGTGTTGCTGTGGAGACATCTGTCACTGCTTAGTATATCATATTGCTTCTGTTGGGAGAAAAAAATCAAGAATGATTATGGAAAGATCCAAATTTCTTGTCAAATTGATTTAAATGATGTAGATGATTTGTTGTCATTATCAATTAATTAGTAGTCTATTATTACCTCCTTTCAACTAGTTATGATCCATCCATCCACAAATCTTGTAAATAAACTCTCCTTTCTGTTTCTCCATTCTATTTTTATGAGTCCACCTTTCTATGATTATATAATAAAGTTGAATTATTATTGTTCCAAAGGATAAATTTGCATCTTTTCTAGCTTATTATGATTGGTGGGGCTATAAACCATAGGTCTGCATATTTTATAAGACCAGCTTCAGCAGACAGGAGATAATTTTCTACCACATCAGATGAATAATCTGCCACATCATCAATTATTTCTATTTATCACATACAGATATTTCAAAAAATAATTCATTTTCTCTTTCCTCCACATCAATACATATACTCCACCATATATATTCATTCTATCTCATTTTCTATTTTGTATATGATATTATTCTTGTAATTCATATTATTATACATATAATAATAAAAATTATAAATTACTTATATTCATTTATGACACTTATCAAATATTATTATAATATTAAAACACAACAATACATGATTTTATTAATGAAGATAAATTAATCGTACAATTTATCAAAAACACACTAAAACATTGATAATATTAAAAATCACAAATTGAAAATTAATTTTCGGTTGCTCCATCTCTAGGAAATATGCACGTTCTTGCAACATTAAATCTTGATGGTAACAATATTTCTGGTACTACACCACTAGTTTGATGAATTCTCGCATCAACATTTTGAATTTGAGCAAGAACGCTATTGAAGGGTACGTTATATATGACATTTGAAAATTGGATGACATATTTTGAGAATTTTGTGGACGTGAATATTGGAATTTTGTAGTTGGTTAGGAAATATAAAATTTGGAGGAAGATTAAAATTTTGATTAGGATCCATATTTAAAAAATAGCAAATACTTTGGAAGAAGATAGAAATTTGGAGAAAATAGCCAAAATATTTTGGTGTCCAAATGAATTAAACCTAGTCTCTTTTTATAGATCTTGAAAATTAAAAAAATTGGTGTTTTTTTTTAATTTTTAATTCGGTTAAATTATTCGTCAAAAATAGCAATTAAAATATTGGTGGAAAATGAATTTCTGGCAGTCAATCGCAGACTGCCACATGGCACTGCATGAAATATTGTCTCCTGCACCTTCCACAGCAGGAGACATTGTCTTCACGTGACAAGATTATCTCCTATATATTCAATAATTCTCAATTATTTTCACTTTCACGTCAATATGTCATTCGAATTGTCTCCTGCTGTATGTAATTATCGGGGACAATGTCCCCTACTGGAGATGGTAAGGAGTTGATATAAGTTGTATTATTATCCAAATGACTCAAGAAGATTGGTTTAATTAATGATAATAATATAACCAGATCTCTCTATATTAATCATCCTTTATAAAAATATATCATTATAACAATCAAAAAAAAATTGAAATCAATTTTTTACGTTACGTTTCGAAGTAGTAGTCAAAAACATATTCGGGTAAATGAGGCTCTTATAAAAACGCTTGATTGTATATCCCAATAAGATAGTGTAACACATTGAGCATGATATTCACTTGTTATAAAGTTCATAATTTATATGGGGTTGACAGGAGTTGTTATTATTCAAATGATCCAAAAGATTAATTTAAAGATCATAATATAATCAGGTTTTTTCTAACGATATTTTACTATAACGGTTAAATTTCTTTTGAAACCGGCTTTTTCATATTAGATTTCATTATAATAATTAAAAAAAAATCCAATAGACTAGACTCTTATAAAGAAGTTTGATTGTATATTCGATAGCGTAACGCATCAAACATGATATTCACTTGGGATGGATATTGATGTTAATACGTTGTTTACAAATATATAACGGATTATGATTAAGATGTATCATCAATCTGGCATCAGCACAATAATGGTTTGGAAATTTTATTTTTCAAGATTTTAACTATATGACGTATTGTGCAATTATAGGTTTGATGGATGTCATCAGTGCCTGCCATTTCCATGTGAAGCCAAATGATATGATTAACAACTATGTTGGATTTAACATAGCTGGTTCGAGGCCTGTATATGAAATTAGGACTTGACAAATTCGTGGAAGAAATGATTTAGTAGGTCACGTACATAGAATTTTTTTATAAGGCAATTAAAGAAATATGTTACCTGTATTTATCAATAATGTACAATATTTATAGTAGTATAACAATATTTATAGTAATACAACAATATTTAAACTAGGTAACTAATCAACTAAATTACAATATGAAATATAATTCTACCTAAAATAGGAGACCTAATTACAATAGGAATACAATTCTACCTAAAATAAGAGATATACAATTAATGAAAGAATATTCAGAAAACATTCTATTATACCCCGCAGTCGAAGCGGGAGGTTCACGAACACTGAGACTGACTCGAAAATCATCAAATAGTATGTGCGGAAGTCCTTTGGTGAAGATGTTGACAATCTGATATCTGGAAGGAACATGAAGGACACGAACTTGACCACGAGCCATTTTTTCAAGAACGACAATGAATGTTCATCTCAATGTGTTTAGTGCGATGATGTTGGACGGATTGTCGGAAAGATATATCGCAATAATATTATCGTAGTAGACCAGTGTTGCCTTTTGAATTAGGCAGTGAAGCTTAAGTAGAAGGTTACAGATCCAACGAGACTGAGACGATGTTGGCGACACATCTGTACTCTGCTTTGGCACTGGATCGGGATAGTGTAGGTTGCCTTTTGGAAGACCAAGACAATAGGTTATCTTCGAGAAAAACGCAATAACCAAACGTGGAGCGTCGGGTGTCAGGACATTCACCCCAGTCAAATCAGAATAAGCAGTGAAACCAGTGAGTGAAGACTTGTATAGATGTATCTGAAGTGAAGTGTACCTTGGATGTATCGTAAAATACGTTTGAGGGCATGCATGTGTAGGCAGATTTGTTGCACGACATAGGATATGTCAGGT
Source organism: Przewalskia tangutica (assembly GCA_029844215.1). Taxonomy (NCBI): domain Eukaryota; kingdom Viridiplantae; phylum Streptophyta; class Magnoliopsida; order Solanales; family Solanaceae; genus Przewalskia; species Przewalskia tangutica. The sequence goes on along the minus strand of CM056739.1, from coordinate 8,302,711 downwards.
CTCGTGAATGTGAGGTATTGTAGGGTCCCATCTAGGCTACGATAGTGAGTCGGGTCTGAATATGAGGGCCAAAATCAGCACTGAGCTTGGAATTGGTGTCTAATGACGTATGGAATGGTTTGCAAGATGTCATGTCTGCACGGTCAAGGATCTTTTTGGCGTACTTCTTCTGACACAAAAATAGGCCGCCAGAATGTCGAGTGAAAGAGATGCCCAAGAAATAACTCAGGGGGCCCAAATCCTCCATAGAAAACTTAGAGGAAAAGAGAGACATAATGGACCGACGGAGAGCATCAGATGATGTGGTGAGAATGATATCATCAACATATAATAATAGATAAACCATGTATGTACCTTTGTAACTTTGTTGTAGATGAACAAGGAATGATCAGATCTGCTGTGTGAAAAATCGATAGATGAGACATAATCGGCGAACCGCTGCTACCATGCTCGAGGAGCATGTTTCAGTCCATAGAGCGATTATCGCAACAGACACACATAATCCGGATGAATAGGATCCCTAAAATATATAGATTGATGCATATACACCATTTCATGAAGATCCTCATGTAAGAATGCATTCTTGACATCAAGTTGATGAATGAGCCAAGACTTGGATAGAGCAATGTTGAGGACGGTCCGAATGGTTGCGGGCTTTACGACCAGGCTGAACATTTCATCGCATCCCACTCCCACCTGTTGAGACCTGACATCACCTACAAGACGATCCTTGTACCTCTCAAAATAACCATCAGATTTATTTTTGTCTAAAAATCCATATAGAATGAATAATGTTAGCATCAAATGGACGGGGTAATAGGTCCCACATTTTATTATCAATAAGAGAATTATATTCGTCAATCATTGTGGCTTTCCAATTAGGCTTGGATAAGGCATCCTTCGGATTTCGAGAGACAAAGAAATGGACAACTGAAACAGACAGGTTAAACAATTATTTAGGTTTATGATTTTCGTGCATGGCATGAGTTTTCATGGTCCAAGAGCGTGTCTTGGGAGGGGGTGTGCCGCGAGATTGTCGGGAAGAGGAGGAAGGGCAGGAGTGGCGGGATCGGTTGGCCGATGCTCGATTTGACTAAAGGTGTCGGGGTGTGAGACGGTGGACTATGTAAATTATGAATTAGAAAAAGGTTCAAGTCATCATCTAGGAAGTCGTAGGAATGTCGTGGTGGCGAGTTTAGGGAGGCAAATGGGAGTTGAGACTCATCAAATATGACATAGCGTGAAATAATACTTTTACGGCTTGACAATACATAACACGAGTAACCACAATGATTGGCGGGGTAACCTAAAAAAACACACAAGGAAGACCGGGGTTAGAGTTTGTGAGTGGTCAGATAGAGATGATAACAGAGACATCCAAAGATACGCAAGTATTGGTAGGAGGGGTTCCTGTGAAACATAACTTGAGTGGGCAACCGTTGATCTAGAGATTTATTTGAGATTATGTTTAGGAGATAAGTGGTCATGGAGAGTGTGTAATGCCAGAATTGAATGAGAATTGATGCGTGAGTAAGTAGGGCACAAATTAGGTTGTTTATGATTCGGATTATCCGTTCGGCCATACCATTTTGGGAGGAGGTGTAAGGGCAGAAAAAACGAAAGGTAAGACCATTATTGAAGCACAATTGTTTGAATTGATTATTATTGAATTCTCTGTCATTGTCACATTGAAAATATTTAATGTTCTTGTATTTGTACGAGAGCACTAAATGAAGAAACAATATGGTAGACCTGGGATTTATTGACAATTGGAAAATTTCATAGAAAGTTGGAATAATCATCCAAAAACAACACATAATATCGATGGTCAGTCGTACTTAAAATAGAGGACGTTCACAAATCACTATGTATGATATCGAAAGGTAGTAAAGTACAATTTGTGGATGCAGAATATGGTAATTTAACATGTTTTCTAAAAACACAGGATTCAGATATAGGAGTCCTAGATATACGGTTGTAATTAATAATTTTTTTCTAAGGTAGCGTAAAATAGAATCTCTCGAATGTTCTAATCTAGAGTGTCATAAGGAAGACGAAAAGAAGCGTGAGTTGATGGGCGAAATTTGGATTGTTGTGGCGTTTGAAATAGGGTAGAGATCTCTGATGCTGTCACATCTCATTATTCGTATCCCTGTCGTAAAATTCTTCACAGAAAAACTAAAAGGATCAAAGTCAAGGTCAACATTATTATCAGTTGTAAAACGTCGCACATAAATTAGATTCTTAATGAGTTTAGGGGCATAGATGATATTTTTTAAGATTAATGGTGGATGTGGTGGGGATAATGATGAATGACCAAAACCGCGAATGGGAATGTCTTGTCCACTACCAACAATAATATTCTGATTTAAATTACTCAAATTAGAAAAAGACAAGAGAGTACCTTGTGATACCGTCATGTGATATGTTGTGCATGTGTCAATATACCAATTTTCGTCTGGAGTGGTCAACGAGGATATTAGATACTGGCTAGGAGTAGAGGCCCATGACGGTGGTGCCCACGTATCCCATGGCGGGTAAGCAGCATACATCGGAGGTTGCTGCCATTTCCACAGTCGCTATTGGTTGTTTCCTGCCGGGGGGACTGCCCCTTCCGACCATCATTGTTGCCGAAATTCCGTCTGTCGTGGCCCTTGCCGAACTGCCTGCTCCTACGATTGTTGTGGGTGGATGCGGGCTGTTACGGGTCCTCGGGCCGACGGTTCTAGTTGTCGAAATTGGAGGCCCGCTGTCGGTGGAGGTCCCAATAGTGGTGGTGAGGGCAGTGTCGACAATGCAGACCTGAGTGGTGATGCGCTTGATTTTCCGAGTTTTCTCAAGATTAAGATTCGAAGGGCCTCATAAAACTGAGTAACGACGTGCATTGTTAAAGTATGGTGTCAATGCCATCATAAGATTCGTTCAAGTCTGGAATAAGTTGAATAACCAATCGTTGATTATTGACTGGTGCGCCGACGTTGGAGAGTTGGTCGACAAGCATCTTGAGTTCTTCACAATATGCATACACGTTTGGGAAATCGTCCTAATGAACGTCCTTGAACTGATTTTCAAGGTATAACACTCGTTGAGTTTTGTTGTCACGGAAAATACTTTCCAAACGTTCCCATGTTTGGTGGGCAGTGACATCGGTCTCAATGATGGTGTGCAACATATCATTAGAGATTGTGTTGTATATCCACTGGAGGACGGCTGCGTCCAAACGAGACTAGAGTCCATCATCAGAAGTCAAAGTTGAGGGTAGGTCTGTGGACTTCGGTGTAGGAGAGATGATGTGGTCGATAACTTCGTAAACACGACAATGAATCTTAAAAAGCTTCGCCCACGAGTAGTATTGATCATTTTCCATCTCAATGGTGATAAGGATGAAGTTTTTGATGTTGTTTACTGCAAGGGCACGATGGAATTCGGTTTTGTCATCCATGGAAGATGAAATTTAGGAGGAGAAGGGAGAGATAATAGCTGGAAAAAAATATTAGGGTTTCGTGGGGGTAGCGGCCGAGAGCTATGGTCGGCGGCGGTGAAAGTATTTCTAGGCTACTGATACCATAAAAGAATATGTTTCTTCATTGTATTCATCAATAATGTACAATATATATAGTAGTACAAGAATATTTAGACTAGATACATGATCAACCTAATTACAATAGGAAATATAATTCTACCTAAAATATGAGGCATAATTACAATAGGAATACAATTCTATCTAAAATAAGAAATATACAATTAATGAAATAATATTCAGAAAATATTCTGTTAATAATATCAACATTTAAAGAACCAAATAAATAAATAAATTAAAAATAAGTTCTGACATTATCCATAAAATACAATTTATATATATACTGCTACAACACTTTTAATTAATTTGAACAAGTTTTCACATAAATGCTGATCCATAATAGAACAGAGACTATGAACGATATTCAGAAAGATTTGTGTTCATTCTCTCCTGTCGAAGCGGCATAAAAAAAGTGATTGTCCATGGATGTCCGTTGGACCTATTCGTAATCGGATTGGAGAGCAGGAAGAGCTTCCATTCCATCAATACAATTTAAAGATATTGTTATTCTAGCGAAAACCTTTACTGTAACAGACTTAGTGTTAAACATCACAATACACGTCCAAATTGTAAAGTTAGTATTCTTATAGAATTGGAATTCCTAGGTAGAATAGGAAAATGATCTTCTTTGTAACTTGTATATATATGTCTTTCATTAATAAGAATAATCAAGAGATTATTTCTTACATTCTTTCATGGTATCAAGAGTATAGGTTCTCTTTACCTCGCTTCCGCTCCTCAAACTTCTTCTCTAGTTTTCAGATTTCTGGCACTAAAGTTCTCGATTTTTTTGTGCTTCCCTTTTAATAAAAACCGAGTATCTTCTCCTCCAAATTCCTCTCTCAAATTTCCTTCTCTGAATCTTGTTGTTCTATTCCCTATGGCTGATAAGAACAATTTTCATCCAGCCCTCTCAGTTTCTAACATCAAGAGCGTCATCCCTATTGTTCTTGATCTTGAAAACGTCCAATATGGAACGTGCGCGGAGTTATTCAAGATTCATGTTAAAGCATTTAAAGTTTTTCATCATATCTTTCTTCCAACCCCTTCAAAGGAGAGTGATAAGGCGTCTACATTTACTGTGCTCACTAAAGAAGCAGACCCATAATTATGGGACATGCTTGATTCCAAGGTTCTTCAGTGGATTTATACCACTATTTCCTTGGACCTTTTGCAGACGATTATGGAACCCAACTCCACAGCTATGTCGGTGTGGGATCGATTGCGAGATATATTCCAAGATAACAGTTATTCTCGGATTGTTATCCTTGAGCAGGAATTTTCACAGATGGCTATGGTGAATTTTCAAAACGTTTCTTCTTATTGCAAACGTCTCAAGGACTTGGCAGACCAACTCAGCAACGTGGGTTCTCCTATTTCTAATAGTCGTCTAGTTCTTCAGATGGTTGCAGGCCTGTCAGAGGCCTATAGCGGTGTTGCTTCAGTTATTCGTCAGAGTAACCCTCTGCCAGGATTTTATCAAGCCCGTTCTATGCTCATTTTGGAAGAAGCCGGTTTGGCTAAGAAAGTAGCAATTGGGGCCAGTCCTGTCGGCATGCTGACTGCTTCTAATTTTTCTCCTTTCAATCCTGTCAATGTGACCCAAAATGACAACGGGGGTGGTAAGAAAGGCCAGAATCGGAAGAATAATGACAAGAATCATGGCGTCAACAATGGGTAATCGGCCGGCGGCAATCCGAACCACGTGGTCCCCTCAGTCGATGGCGGATGGGTCCCAAGACTTCACGCCGCGGCTGACTGTCGCGGCTCCACCTGCGCGCGGCTCTCGATATCGGCATGTATACGCGACGCGACCCGAACTTCTCCCGATCATAATCCGAGTTCGCAAAGATATGGGCATCCCAGCAGTCCAGTATACTTGGGCCTCGCCCCCATCATGCCCACCACACAGTGGGGCATACTCAGACCGACATTGAAGTAGCGATGCACACGTTTGGCTTGACGCAACCGGACCCTAATTGGTACATGGACACCGGCGCCACTACCCACATGACATCCGATCAAGGTACTCTCTCGTCTTATTTTAATTTGGGCACTAATCGCGGTATAACTGTTGATAATGACAATTCTATTCTAATTAAGGGTTATGGTCATAAAACTTTGTCCCCTCCTCATACACCACTTGTCCTGAAAAATACCCTTCATGTCCCAAAATTAATTAAAAATTTGGTATCTGTCCGAAAATTTACAACTGATAACTGGGTTTCTATTCGTTTTGATACATTTGGATTTTCTGTGAAGGATTTCAAGACGGGGAGTCATCTCATGAGGTGTAACAGTGGGGGGGGGGGGGGATCTCTATCCAATCACACCAAGTCCCAGCATCTCGTGTCAAGCTATGCCATCTACCTTTGCAGCTCTTGCTCCTTCCTTGTGGCATGCTCGTCTAGGTCATCCGGGGTCGTCTATTTTATCTTCTTTAGATAGACATAAGTTTATTTCTTGTAAGGGTATGCGTAGTACTCCACTTTGTCAATCCTGTGCTTTGAGAAAGATTATTAAATTACCATTTGTAGCTTCAAATTCTAATACTTCATAGTGATTTATGGACATCTCCGGTTCTCAGTTCTATGAGTCATCGTTATTATGTTCTATTCTTAGATGACTATACTAAATATTTATGGACGTTTCCAATTGCGAAAAAATCTCAAGTTTTTTCCATCTTCATAAAATTTAGTCTTCATAAGAACACAATTCGAACGGAAAATAAAAAACATTCAATGTGATAATGGCAAAGAGTATGATAATGGGGAATTTAGGGAGTTTTGTGCTCAAAATGGGATAAATTTTCATTTTTCTTATCCTTATACGTCTTCACAAAATGGGAAAGCTGAGCGGAAAATTCGTACCATTAATAACATTGTCCGCACTTTATTAGTTCATTCTTCCGTTCCTCCATTATTTTGGCATCATGCACTACAAATGGCTATCGATCTCCTAAATATTCTTCTCTCTAAAGGTTTGACATATTCCTCCCCTCTCAAAGTGTTATACAATAAGACTCCGTCATATTCTCATCTTAGGGTTTTCGGATGTTTATGTTATCCATTGTTTCCATCCACTACGATCAATAAACTTCAGGCACGTTCTACTCCTTGTGTGTTTTCTGTCAAATCACCGTAGTTATAAATTCTTTGATTTGTCCTCTAAATGAATCATCATTAGTCGTCATGTTCTCTTTGATGAATCTCAATTTCCCCTTTTTAAAGTAGAAACACCCGTGCCTAGTTCTTATGATTTTTTGGATGAGGATGTCTCCCACTATGTTCTCCGTCATTTTTCAGATTTGTCCGAAAAAACGCCGACAGCGTCGCGGCGCCAAAACCCTGCGAGTCAGTGTTGCGGCCGTGCACAGAGGCGCCACGGCGCCAAAACTCATCTTAGGGTCTTCAGATGCTTTTGTTATCCACTGTTTCCATCATACACTCAACTTAGGGTCTTCTGATGCTTATGTTATCCACTGTTTCCATCCACTACAATCAACAAACTTCAGACACGTTCTACTCCTTGTGTATTCTTGGGTTTTTCGTCAAATCACATTGGTTATAAATGTTTTGATTTGTCATCTAAACGAATCATCATGAGTCATCATGAGTCATCATGTTCTCTTTGATGAAATCCAATTTCCCTTTTCTAAAGTAGAAAAATCTGTACCTACTTCTGATGATTTTTTGGATGATGCTATCCCCCCTTATGTTCTCCGTCATTTTTCAGGTTTGCCAAAAAATACGCTAAACCCGTCCGAGGCGCCACGACCCTGCAATGAGGGATCACGGCGCCAAAATTCCTGACGGCGACGCCACACAGAGGCGCCACGGCGCCAAATGTCGAAGCCTGCGGTGGTTACGGGCCGCGGCGCTTCCAGTAGCCGCGCCGTCGATGGAAATTTCCTATATTTCACAAACTTCCCAAAATTCACTCAATCCATCCCAGAGTCTTGGTCCAGTCACTCGTAGTCAACGGGGTATTTTTAAGCCAAAAACACATTTCAATTTGAATTCTAATGTTCTTAAATCCCCCTTACCCTGTAATACTATGTCTGCCTTAAATGACCCTAATTGAAAAATTGTCATGACCGGAGAATATAATGCTCTTATTGATAATAAGACGTGGGAGTTGGTACCCCGTCCATCTGGTGTTAATATTATTCGGTCTATGTGGATTTTAGTTCATAAGGAAAATTTTGATGGTTCATTTGCAAGGCATAAGGCTAGACTTGTAGTACTTGTAGGTGATGGTAAGTGTAACACCCCATTTCAACCGGAGTCAAAACGGTGTACTACTTATGGTTGATTCCTAAATTTATTCAAGTAGTCGCCACCTAATTAGTCTAGTGAATTAGGACACTTATTAAATAGCATAAAAATGCTACAAATGATCTTCATTTAAAGGTCTGCGAAAGCTATGTGAGGTTCTAGGTAATGGTTCTTTATTATCCTAGAGGGAAGGGGTTAAGCACCCTCTACGATCCGCTAACTTGCGGTTGTCCGGTCAAACTTAGGTTGGTATTATTGTGCTAAACGTATTATGCAATTCTAAGGGTGTTCTAACTAGACATGCAAACATTTAAAATAGATATATATTTAACAAGATAGTAATGAAAGCAAATAATCATATAAAGATGGAGTGAAGAGAACTTAACGGTATTTCGCTTTTATTTTATTTTATTTTTCTGCACAGGTTTTAACTTTGGGGTGCGCCTCCAAGTACCTGCAAAGACACTTAGTAGAAGAGTTAGTAACTAATAAAATAAATTATCAAATAAACACAACGTAGTGTATATATATATATATAGATATGTGTATGTAAATATATATTTTTTATATAGTGTGGGCTCAGCTAGAATTATGCCAAAGATACTAAGACATGAGAAGCCAATATCGCTTCGGCTGCAGTCGACTCACCTCCCGGTGAACGATACCATGCATTCTTGTCTAATCTTTTCACTTTCCTCTCCGCCCACATATTCCGTCTCGCTTACCATGGAGGCCTCCAGATCGACGGATAAATCCTTCTTCGGCCATTGCGAGTGCAGTATCATGATGGAATCAGAGTGCAATCTGATAAGCGTGCTAATGTTCAACACAATTTAACTAAAAAATGATAAGGAGTAGCATTGCCGAGATTGTAGAGGTATACGCGAACACCATAATTGCATTTCCGGGTGAAATCACCGAAGCAGAGCAGTATTGCTCTCAAATGCTCTCAAACTGAATGTGAAATGAATCAACACAAGTGAATAATACAAAGAGAAGATGACACTCGTCATGGCTACAAATATCAAACTAGATTGCTCTGCTGCGATCAACGGGTCAGACTTCTCAATGCAATGGGTGGAGTAGAGTATTATTCCAAGTTCATGCCAAAACAGTTCCGAATTTGACGCCAAAACAGTTCCGAATTTAGGCCAAAACAGCCCCAAATTCAATGCCAAAAAAGTCCCGAATTTAGGCCAAAACAGCCCCATATTTAATGCCAAAACAGACCCAAATTTGGGCCAAAACAGTCCCGATTTTAGACCAAAATAGTATCCAAAAGATGATCGAAATCAGTCCGACATAAAGCCAAAACCAGCAGCTACATTGGCCTAAAAATCCGTCCGAAAATGGTCAAAACAAACAGTAATTTAGCCAGAATGCAGCAGAGTTTTCAGCCCAAGATACACATATAATGTGTACCAGTAAGATCATCAAAGTGAACCGAAATGCAGTGACCAGATGTGTTTACGACGCAGCAACAATGACCAGTATAATAGCAAGCTTGGAAAGCTTTAAAGAGAACAAATTGTTGGCCAAAATGTAGCAATTAATTAGCCATCAAAGAGAAACAACAGATAGCATCCCAACAGTAGCATATGATAGCATTTTAAATGCCATAATAAACGAACACATCAACCATAGCAAGCACCAATACAAAACAATAATTTACTCTTCAAAGGTAGTAACTGGGTAGCAACACCCTCATATTACGGTGCCGCAACAAGATCAAAAGGTTTCAGGAACCTTAGGCATTGCAGGCTACCGGAGAGGCTGACCAAACCCAAAGATTGTCTTGGCTTTCAGCTGTTTCTTTGAAACCAAATGTAGCAAGAACTTTCCAGGGGCATAGGAGTAGTGGACATCAATATGCACCAGTAAATTAAGTGCAACATATGTTATTTATGTAAAGAGGGTAGTAGCAAGTGGCTGAAGGGCAGCAGTAAGCAAAATGACAAATCTGCCAGCCTTAGCAAGTGGCTGAAGGGCAGCAGTAAGCAAAATGGCAAATCTGCCAGCCTTAAGAAACACAACAATAACCCTCATTAAATGCAGAAAACTTGGAGGATTATTTACTCTTCAGGCATAGCGGAACATCCAAACATGACAACAATGGCCTAATTGTATCAACCTATTTGCCTCAAATTTAAAATTGTTCATATTACTGTAACAGTAATTAACTTTCAAAGATGGTGTTTTCTTATTCCAAAAGCAGTGTTTTTAAAGACAGAATTATAAAGTGCAGCAGCAAAGCTGTAGAAAAAAAGCTCAAGTGCAACCTCTGCTTTTTAGAACAAAAAACCTAAGATATAACAGCAATAGGGAGGCCTTGGGAACAGCTGTTGTGTCCAAAGAAACAGGCCCCGAGAATGTAGCGAAGAGCACCAGTTACTTACCTCCAAGGGCAGAAATGGTTAAGGTCGAAATGTAGCAATAACTTAGCTCAATACGCGTAACGATGAGCCATAAATGCAGCAGTGGTGTAACTCAAAACATTGCAGCGACTTGTTCAAATTTGGCCAAGAAAACACAGCAGCAATTTGGCCTTAAATCTGCCTAAAGTGCAGCGATGCGACCAAGAATCAGCGACTCACGGGCCAAAACATGGCAGCAAAATCGTCAATAATGCAGCGATTAACGGTGAAAATCTGGCGACAAAGCGGAAAACGCAACAGCGAATTACTCTCGAAATGAGATGCCAAAGTGTAGCAATTAAAGTGACTCAAGTAAATAAATACGGAATCAACCAATAAGTGAATATAATATCTCTCTCTCTCTCTCTCTCGAGAGAGAGATCAGAGAAAGGCGAGGCAAAACGGACCCAATGCGATTTTACTTTACATCATTTCACCTTGTATATGATCGAATCTCTTAACATTCTTAAGACGGGATGAAAAAGAAGTTTTAAAATGGTTTGTTTCCCATTTTTTAAAGTAGTGTAAAGTTAACAAAAAAATGATTTGTACTTTATTTTTGGAAGTAATGTTAGAGCTAAAATGGTTTGTTTCCCATTTTTGAAGAAAAATGCAAAGTGTATCAAAGGTGTTTCGTTTTTAAGAAAACTAATACAAGTAGTAAAGTCCTTGGAACGTTTTAAAAGAATGACCTATCAAGTTTGAAAAAATGAGGAAGTAGTATTGTTTTACTTTTGGTAAAGTTATGTGATTCATTCAAGAAGTCACTAGCCTGCCGTTGGCATCATATCCCACATACGTGGCGCCCCGCGTGGGGTGACGACTTCTTCTTGAGCTCTACCTTTCACATTGACTCCATTGAAGTCATGTTTGACCTTCAAACGTCGGCACTCAATTGCAGTGTACATGTAAAAATATTTAAACGCGGTGAGAGTATGTACATTCTAAATACCTGATTGAAGAAAATAAAATCAAAATGTGTAAATTTTAATATGTTTCCTTTAAATATAAAAAGTTAGCTAAAGAGCAAAGTCTATTCAGTCGTCTAGAACTCCACAAGACTCCCGAACATACATCAGCAAAAGAAGGAAAGTTTGTCATGCCAAGAGTTTGATGCCTTTTTTAAACGGATTCATTATCAAATGGTATTAACATACTCAAAGTAAGGATAATGAATTATGAAATATGACCAAAACTTTGTTTCTAGGCTACATCTTTTAATAATAAATTCATATAATAATTCCAACAAAACGGCAAGAACAATATACTACAAGCTCTGAGAATAATTTTTCAATAATATAAAGAAGTAGTGTAACCTCAATCCTTAGGTTAGAATACTAGCACTACATTGATCCAAATAATAACAACTTTTCTGCACTTCATATATATGCTTCCCAAGCATTACTAATTGCATAATTTAAAGCACTCCAAAGCAGTGAGTGACATTTTAGCAGCAAGTCACTTTGTACAATAACCATTACATATGAAAACTATAAATCTATTGAGTTGTATTCATTTCAGATTTCTACAAAATTTTCAACTCAAGAGATAACTAACAAGGACCAAGGAGTATATTCATATCAAAGTTAGATCAATAAACTATCATCGGAATTGTAAATCCAATAATGTGAGCCATAGTAATGATTATTTCTTCTAACAAAATAAAAAGGGACAGGCAAGACCAAGTGCACTGTAGTTCTTTTCAAATAAGGGCAAGGCAGCAAAATTTATATAAAAATAGCCATAATTTCAGAGCAAACCCGCTAAGACAACCACATGCACAAGGCAGGTAAGGTCACCAAAGTACAAATACAAACTAGCAATAGTAGCCAAGAGTAAAAAAGGCCATAAAATTACACCATGACACACACCAACATATGCAAAGAAATTAATTTGACCGGAATTGAAATGGAGAGAAACAACATGTGAGATTGAATCGCTTCCCCCACTCTGGGGTTTTTATATGTCTTCATCATCACCTCTTGTAAAGAAGCGAGCGAGACTTCTCTGGGGCAGCAGACTTTTGTCGAGCAGTGACAGGGCAAATCTTTGCCATTTCGTGAGCTGGACAAAGATGGTGACGCGGCGGCGGTTCGCTCAGACATGAAGGCAGTGTAAAGGGTTGATGGTGTTATGGCCGTACCATTTCTTGGTGGTTATAGGATGAAATAGTTGGGAGAAATCTCAATCTTGTTTCTCTGCCCAGACCCCCCTTTATTGTCTAATCTAGGTTACCTATAATAAAGGAAAAAGAGCCGTTGGTGGAGAAAGAGTCGTTGGTGGAGGAAGGAGAAAAGAGCCGTTGGGGAGGTACTGGTTCGATTGGAAGATGATGTTGTGAGGTTCGCTGGTCTGGTTATGACTGCTAGGTTTTTGAGTAATGTGGATATATTAGGTTAGCCCTTTTGTTAATGGGAGAATATGATGATAAATGGCTAATGGGTTGGGTTCAAAACGGATTGGGCCTCGGTTTTGGGCTATGGGGAAGAGGAGATTATTTAGTTTGGGTCAATTTTATTGGACTTGGGTTTAGAATTAAATATGGGCTTCAGATTTTATGGAGTCTAATTTTGTTTGGGCTGATATATTATTTGCTGAAATGGGTGGGATTCTATTTGGGTAGAAATTAAGGTGTTGAGTTTTAATTAATGGAAAGTAAATGGGGTTTAAATTATTTATAAAGTTATTTTGAGTATTATTAAATGAACAAATGTTGATACGATATTTAAGGACTGCTTAATGTTTTATACATGCGACACTATTATTTAAATTTCTTATTTATTATGTGTTATTGTTGTTACAATTATCTTGCGGTATTAAAAAAGTTTAATTTTATGATAAATAATTGAAAGGGAAGGACAAAATTGGGTGTCAACAGTAAGACTCAGCAGGTTGGTGTGGATTGTGGTGAGACATTTAGCCCGGTGGTCAAGCCGGCTACCATTCACACTGTGCTCAGCTTGGCTCTTTCGAAATCTTGGCCCATTCATCAGCTAGATGTGAAAAATGTTTTCCTACATGGTGATCTTCAGGAAACAGTATATATGCATCAACCTTTGGGGTTTAGAGATACTAGATATCCTAATAATGTATGTCTATTGAAGAAGTCCTTGTATGGGCTCAAGCAGTCTCTACGGGTTTGGTATAAGAGGTTTGCTGACTTTGTTTCGACTATGGGTTTTTCGCACAGCAGATCTGATAATTCATTATTCATATATCTTCTGGGCTCTTCCATGGCTTATATATTGTTATATGTTGATGATATTATCTTGACTGTCTCTTCTGATGCTTTGCGAAGATCTATTATGACAATGCTCAGTTCTGAGTTTGCCATGAAAGACTTGGGCCCATTGAGTTATTTTTTAGGGATTACATTAACTCGTCATGCATGCGGATTATTCTTATCACAGAGGAAGTATGCAGCAGAGATCATTGAGAGGACTGGGATGTCATCATATAAATCCACTTCTACTCCAGTTGATACTAAACCAAAGTTGGGTGCTGCAGCTGGCTCTCCCTATGAGGATCCGACCAGCTATCGTAGTCTTGCAAGCGTCCTTCAGTATCAGACGTTTACGTGACCTGACATTACATATGTCGTATAGCAGGTGTGTTTGTTTATGCATGATCCCAGAGTTGAACATATGAATGCACTCAAATGCATTCTTAGGTACATTCAGGGAACACTTGAGTATGGTCTGCATTTGTATCCTTCGTCGACGTCTACATTGGTCTTCTATACAGATGCTGATTGGGGTGGTTGTCCTGACACCAGACGATCTACGTCTAGATATTATATGTTTTTTTGTAACAACTTGGTCTCATGGTCTGCCAAACGTCAATCTACGCTTTCACGTTCAAGTGCAGAGACTGAGTATAGAGGGGTAGCTAATGCGGTCTTCGAATCATGTTGGTTACGAAATCTTCTTTTAGAGATTCATTGTCCTATTTAGAAAGCTACATTGGTAAATTATGATAATATAAGTGTCATCTACCTTTCTGGTAATCATGTTCAGCACCAGCGGACTAAACACATAGAGATAGATATTCACTTCGTTCGAGAGAAGGTAGCAAAAGGACAAGTACGCGTCTGCCAAGTCTCTTCCAGATATCAGATTGCAGACATCTTTACTAAGGGTCTTCCCTCAGTCCTTTTTGAAGATTTTAGAGACAGTCTCATTGTACGAAGACCACCACCCGCTATGACTGCGGGGGAGTGTTAAACATCACAATACATGTCTAAAGTGTATTGTTGGGCCCTTGCCCTTTCCTTGTATATTTGGTAAATATTAGACTTAGAGTTGTACCTTAATTAGTAGTGTACTATTACCATAATTGTAAAGTTAGTATTCTTATAGAATAAAGATTCGTAGGTAGAATAGGAAGAGGATCTTCCTTGTAACTTGTATATATATGTCTTTCATTAATAAGAATAATCAAGAGATTATTTCTTACATTCTTTCAATTAGGATCGTCAACTCTAACTGTCCTTATAAATAGACGAAAGCGACATCGTTGATGGATATTTATTCTTGAATTTTATTTATATATGATAAAATTATCCGACCAAGCGGTGTCACCGAACATGGCCTAAGGTGGATCTGCCATGGTACTAAGACATCTTCACCTTCAACTAGTGGGTTAAGAATAGTGTGACATTATTGAAAGAAAATAATCTCTTGATTATTCTCATTAATGAAAGGGGGATATATACAAGTTATATAAGAAAAATTTGTTTCCTATTCTACATCTAAAACTCTATTCTATTTGGAGACTAATTAAAAAATTATGGTAAAATTACAAGACTAATTAATGTACAAGACTAATATACACATTGTATACAAAATTAGTCCAACAGTGGGCCCTGCTACAGTAAATCTGAGACACTATTCATCCGATATAAACATAAATATTGTGTTACATATGTATATTTAACACACACCCGCAGTCATAGTGGGCGGTCTTCGAACGCTGAGACTGTCCCTAAAATCTTCAAAAATGATCGAGGAAAGACCCTTTTTAAAGATGTCAACAATTTGATACCTGGAAGGGACATGGCAGACACGTGCTTGTCCATGAGCTACATTTTCTCGAACAAAGTGAATGTCCATCTCGATATGTTTAGTGTGTTGGTGCTGAACCGGATTACCAGAAAGATATATGACACTAACATTATCACAATAAACTAAGGTAATTTTCTGAATAGTACAATGAAGCTCTAAAAGAATATTTTGTAACCAACAGGATTCAGAGACCACATTAGCTACCCCTCGAACTCGGCCTCTGCAGTAGAGCGGAACAATGTCGACTGGCGCTTTGTAGACCATGAGACCAAGTTATTAGCAAGGATCATACAATAGCCAGATGTAGAACGTCTGGTGTCCAGACAGCCACCGCAATCAGCATCCGTATACGAGACAAGTGTAGACGTCGATGATGGACATAACTGTAAGCTAAAGTCAAGTGTCCCCTAGATATACCTTATAATACGTTTGAGCGCATTCATGTTCTCAACCCTGGGATCATGCATAAACAAACACACTTGTTGTACGACATACGTAATGTCGATCTCGTGAATGTAAGATACTGAAGAGCCCCTGCAAGACTGCAATAGCGTGTTGGATCCTCATACGGTGCACCAGCCGCAATACCCAACTTGGGTTTGTGCGTAAATCGTGAACAGTTCGGCCCTCATCGCATATTGGACATTTTCTATTTCAAGAACAAGAGAGATGTGATTCTTGATGTTAGAAACTGTAAGGGCGGGATGAAACGTGTTCTTTGATGTAGACATACTGACAGAACAATATGTGATTTGAGGGATTTTGAAAGAAAGAATTTAGGTTGGAAAATAAAAACCTCTCGAAAACCGAGTAAAGAATTTCGGCGGAAGCAAGGAAGAAAATTAACCTAGACTTTTGATACCATAAAAGAAATAATCCCTTGATTATTCTCATTAATGAAAGGGGTATATAAGTAAAATCTTTTTCCTATTCTACATCTAAAACCCTATTCTATTTGAAGACTAATTATACAATTATGGTAAGATTACAAGACTAATTAATGTACAAGACTAGTATACACATTGTATACAAAATCAGCCCAACCGTGGGCCCTGCTACATTAAATCCGAGATTATTCATCCGATATACACATATATATTGTGTATATCGGATGTATATTTAACAATTATTATGCTAAAATAAACTTCAGTCTGTAAGAACCTTATCCTCCAAAAACATTTCTATTAACATTCCTGAAGACAAATTGTAACATTTTTCTTCTCCCTTCACCCATTCTTCATAAGAGACTTGAACATGTATCAATCAATTACTCATTAATCTCAAATTAAATGGAGTCAATCAAGATATTAAAATCCCTTGACGGTCTTAAATCAAGATAAAATGATTGGGAAATCTGACATGGATAATGCTTGAGCTTTTAACTTATAGTTTTGACCGATTAATACAATTCATCCTGAAAGTTGTTTGCACTATGTCTACTACCTTGGCCTGAATAACTCTTTGTTTTTGTTTAGGTCCAATGAAGTGTGTTTCAGCCCAGCAAAATGGGCAAAGCGCTTTTCGGAAATTTTCAAATTAACAGCTTGCATAGCGCATTTTTAAATTTTCAAATTAAAAAAAAAATCTAACAAAAAAAATACTTGCATAGCGCTTTTCGGAAATTTTAACTGAAGCGCTATGCAAGTTACTCCTTGTGCTATTATAATTTGTGCTACCTAAGTAATTTATTAATATAATTGTTACACCTCGTAAGTTTAAGACAATAATTAAGAACGTAATTAGGATAATAAGATCCGAATATTGGAAATTAGTATACAAGGATGTGATTTCGGGAAATTTTTTGATACTACGAGTATGACAATGGAAATTCAAGATGTTAGTTTTATATTACTAATGGGGTTATGGATTAGCGTTGTAGTATATAAATTTCGACGTCATGAATATGAGACTTGTGGAATTTCCCGAATTTAAGTTAAGTGGGGTATGAGATTATTAATAGTGGAATTTGGGACTAAAATGCAAAAAGAAAATCAGATTTCTTATTAACAAAAAAACCCTTCATTTTTCATTGATTTCAAAACCAATTCTCACTCAAATCCTCTCCTCTCCTAGCCGATTACTTCCCCCACTTTCTTAGCAAGAATTAAGCACTTATCAACTCCTATTCTAGGTAAAGTTTTCTACAATTCTAGCCAAGTTTTATACCAAAAAACAGTGGGCATTTCGCCACTGCTGCTGCGATTTTGAGCCTCAATTTTCGGATTTTTGGAGCAAATATTAGGAAGAAAAACGTGTAGGAATGTTGGTCTAACATTGAATAATGGTTGCATGTTGAAATGGAGTTGATGAAGTGAAAAATCGGACAACAAATTGATGAAATTCTGGGTTAAAAATCTGGGCAGTGTTCATGCGATTTTTGGACAGTTTTTGGACAATCTTTAAGGTATAAAATCCTTCTTCTCATGGTATAAATTAAGTTACATGTTGTTGTAAATGTTAGGTTGGAACTTGTGTTGAGAATTAAACTAAGATTAAAAGGAATGGAAGTGAAATTGCATGTGTTGTGGTGACATTGATTGTAGCCGATTGTGGGACTGATTTGGTATAAAATTGAAGTCAGGTATTGTTGTTATTGTTGCTAATTGCATGTTACAAATTGGAGGAAACATGGAGATTTAAGTTGTAGTTGTTTATATAAAAATGTTGAAATATGAAGTTGAATTTTAAGGAGTAAAGAAATGAGTTATGGAAGAATGTTGTTGGATATACTTGAAGACTATTTTATGTACATTGGAATGGAGTGTTGAGAATTGAAAAGAAATCTTGAAGTTAAGTTATAATTAGTAATGTAGAAGTATTGGAATATGAAATTAGATTCTAAAGAATTAGAAAGAGGTGTTGGAATTGAATAATAGGTTGGCCGAAAGGTTGATGGAATTATTGAACGTGATTGTGTTGTATTAGGGACTACTTGTTAATATTATAATGTTGGAAATCAGGTATATGTATTGTGGATATGCATATAAACATGGGAAGTGCTGCCCAAATTTCTGTAAAATAGGAAGCCGTTATTCATATAACTTACATTAGAAATCATAGAATTGACGAGCGTATTATTCCTTATTATAGGTTGAAGTACTAGACGAGACATATCTTAATATTGAGTTGATTAGTCGCCTAAGAGGTATGTGAGCCTATCTTCCTTTCTTTTGGCATGATTTTGTGAATTATTGATTCTTTCATTCGACATGAATATTATACAAGGAAATGTACGGCGGACGTACATGACTCCTTCATAGTCTTATTCATAGTAATCTGAGATATAAAAAGTACATGTGATCTTCTTGTAAGAAGTTATTTAATGATTTTAATGAGAGTCAAGGAAATGATTTAAATTGCATACAGTTGCTCATGATATCTACTTGTGCTAAGAGTCATTTTTCCACTTCACCGCGTCCCGGGCAGGGCATATTTGTGCACATGTATCAGGATGATTCACCGCGTCCCTCACTAGAGGGCCGGACAGTTTATATATATATTTTCGTCGGTGAACAGTGATTCCAGCGGCGAATCATCGATTCCGGCCACCACAGGACTCCGTTGGAGACGGGACTTATACCATTAGTTTCATCTCTTCAAGCCCGTCATATCCATCCCAACCACTCACGTCGATTCAACCTACATCTTCGGGAATTTCAGATCGAAAATACAATTCTCGATGCGTTCTTCGCGGTCCGTGGTCAGTAACCTCAAGGTCCGGGGGTGGTACCAATAGCTTCGCCATCACCTCCCCGTCATTTCTACACCAACCTCACTGCTCGATTCAACCTCTATAGTCAAATCTCCCAAATTGAAACCTACATAAACCCTAGCGCCGCCGACTAATTTTTCGGCCACCTGGGCTTCAGTCGACGGTCGAGGGTGGTACCACTAGACTCACCAACATCTTGCTGACATTTTGCACCAACTCTCCACCTTCAATTCATCCCATTCGACGAGTCGGCCAAATACACCACTTTATGCAAATTGAAAGCACGATGAACAAATTGACAACGGTAAGAAAATAAATATGTCAAGACCCGACCCGACGGGCCGCAACTAAACGTCCTAATTGGACGTCCTTACTGACCTGTCACTCTTAATTTATCTAACACAGAGATCTATAGAAATTTCGGCAGCACAACGCTGCTTTTACCATATATCCCTAAAATGGGCGAGCCGACAAGGCTGCCAAAACAACAATCATAATAGGCTAGCCGACTAGGCTGCCACCAACCAACATCACGTGCATAAAGACATAATCAAATTAAGTAAGCTGGCAAGGCTGCCACTAGATAACAACATCAAAAACCCAAAACAAGGTACAAACGTCCAACCCACAAATGTCTACAGACCTCTAAGAGTGCAATACTGATATATGACGGGACAGGGCCCCGTCGTGCCCAAAATATGCATAAGTCTGAAAGATAAAGGTCTGTACCAAAATAGCTGGCTCCGGAACAAAGGAGTTCTCCAACTGTTGTACAGAAATCCTAGACTGGAGGGTCACCTATCTGAACACCTGAACCTGCGTACATAAACGCAACCCCCCGAGGAAAGGGGGTCAGTACGAAATAATGTACTTAAATACTGTAAATGAAATTACAACTGTGTCAAGTAAAGATAGAGAGTCATCAAGCTTAACAAAAATGAGAGTCATATCAGAAATCATGAATGCTGGCTCATACTGTCATTATGTCTATGTCTGTATATCAATCTGTATAACATGTCTCGGACCTCTAGTGAGGGACTCGATGGAAGTTTGTATATGTGCGCATATCATGTCTCGGCCCTCTATGGAGGGACTCGATATAATCTGTATATATGTATATAACGTGTCTCGGCCCTCTAGTGAGGGACTCGATGAATTCTGTAAAGCAGCGCACGAACATGATCCGGCTCGGGACTCGGTGGAGTGAAACAATAATACTTAGCACGAGTAGATATCATGAGCAACCATATGCAATTAAAAATTATCTTTTACTCTCGATAATATCATCATAATAAACTCTTTTACTGAAAATCATAGGCACTAATCAACAATTATCTTTTAAAACTGAACTCATAGGAATCTCTCGTACGTCCGCCGTACTTTCATTAAAAATCATGTCAAAAGAAAGAAGGAAGAGTTTCAAATACCTCTTAGGCTACTACTCAACTCAATATTAAGGTATGCCTCATCTAGTACTTCAACCTATAATAAGGAATGATACGCTCGTCAATTCTATGATTTCTAATGTAAGTTATATGAATAATGGCTCTCTTATTCCTATAAAAATTTGGGCAGCATTTCCTTTGTTTATGTGCGTATCCACAATTTACCAATATCCAAATCAACTAACAATTCAAATCCAACCAACAATCCAAATCAAACCAACAATCCAAATCAACCCAATAATTCAGATTAAACCAACAATCGCTATCATTTCCATATGTAGTCGAAATTTATCTAAACATTCCATTAATCAACCCTAATAACCAAGGGAATTTATATACTTATTTCATGTCATTCCAGCCCTTAATCTGTATTAAGGAATAGTCCATGAGAACAACTCACACTTTAGTTAACAATGAGAGGGAAATATGAAGCTTTTCTACACTTTCTTATACTTTAATTCCTTTAGGACTTACGTAAGCAATTACCACATTGTTCATGCATATTCTTAATGAAATTTCCAGCATTATTACACCACCAAATCAACCCCTAAACATTCCCTAAGTCGCGACGACGAGGTCCGACAATTCCTTAAATGTTATGGTCCAAAAACACATTACCTTAGCTCTTCTTTTAACTCTTTAACACCCAATTCATACTTCACTAATTCCATATAACATTTACAACTTTAAACTATCAAGATTTTCTTTCGAGTTCATCATGCAATTAGTAACCATATTACAATACAACAATCAAACTTAATGTATACAAAACAGTCCCAATCGGCGTATGCATCTCAATATAGTCGCATACATTTTCATATTTCCAATTTCGTCTTAACACAAATTCATATCTTCACTTACAACACATGCAATTTCATTTAAACTATAAAAAGAAGAATTTTATACCTTGAATTCGTCCAAAACAGTCCCTAAAATTTGATCACTGCCCAGCCCGCGATACCCGCTGTTTCGTCGGCTTTTCTTCGCCAAATGAACGTCGTTTCAACTCCAATCCAACATTCATGAACCCCACAATGTTAACCCATCATTTATGCATGTTTTCCTTCAAAATTTATCCCCAATTTTTCGAAAAATTGGGGCTGGAAATCGGCAACAGTGGCGTTAATTGCCCATTGTTTTGCCAGATTCCCCCCCCCCCCCCCTATTTGTGTGCTTTTGGTTTGAAAATTTTTTGTGGGATGATTTAGTCTACTAAGATGGAGTAAGAACTTAAATTTTCTTGCTAGGGAATGGGGAGAAATCGAGCAAGGTAAGGGAGAGAAGGGAGGGGAAAATCTAATTTGTTCAAGTGAAAATGAGCTTAATAGGGCAATTTAAATTCCCATTTTTCAGATTTTTAAACACTACACTTTAGTCCCCTTACAAATTACGCTTTGCCCCTCTAAGTGTCTACTAAATAGATTAATTCCCCCAAGTAGTAAATAAAGCTTAAATTCCACTCATTTAATCTTAAATCCCGTTTCCTTTAATTCCCGGAAATTTCCATAAAGTCTCGGCTTCCCCATGTCATAATTCTTATAATAAATAATAATCCTCAATAAACCTATATATAACTTATTATTTTAGACACTCACCGATGGGCCCGTAGCTTGTATAATTATATCTTGTTTTCATTATCCGAACATTAACCTTAATGACGTTCTTAATCCTTGTCTTAACTTACGAGGTGTAACATCATTCCCCCCTTAGAAACATTCGTCCTTGAATGTTCATAACAAGTCTCATGTTCTAGAAATTTCGACAGAATCTCCTTTATAATAGTGTCTATCCATCTATATCCAGCAACCCAACAGATTCCACACAGGGCCATAAATAAACACATATATACAGTTTACCAACACCATAATTAAATAAGGGAGTTAGATTGAATTACCTGGAGGCATGGGGAATAAGTGAGGATACTTCTTCTTCATCTCGTCCTCTGCCTCCCAAGTCATTTACTCTCTTTTGTTGTTCCGCCACAACACCTTGACGAACGCAACATCCTTAGTCCGTAGCCTCATGACTTGGCGATCCAATATGGCCACGGGATTCTCCTCATAGGACAACTCCTCAGTCACCTGGACATCGTCCACTGGGAAAACTCTGGAAGGGTCACCAATACATTTCCGCAATATGGATACATGAAAAACTGGATGTACTGCTTCTAAGTCTGCATGTAGGTCCAACTCATAGGTAACTTGGCCTACTCTGTGAATGATCTGATAAGGCCCAATATACCTCGGGCTAAGTTTCCCTCTCTTCCCAAATATCATCACACCCTTCATAGGTGACACCTTCAAGAATACCCAGTCGTCGATCTGAAACTCTAAGTGCCGACGCCGATTATCAGCATATGACTTTTGTCGACTCTGAGCGGCTAGTAATCTCTCTTGTATGAGTTTCACCTTGTCGACAACCTGCTGAACTAGGTCTGGACCAATCAACTGAGTCTCATCTACGTCAAACCAACCAATGGGAGACCTGCACTTTCTCCCATATAAAGCCTCATACAGGGCCATCTGAATGCTAGAGTGGTAGCTGTTATTGTAAGCAAACTCAATAAGTGGAAAGTGGTCATCCCAACTACCTCTAAGTGTCTACTAACTAGATTAATTCCCCCAAGTAGTAAATAAAGCTTAAATTCCACACCTTTAATCTTAAATCCCGTTTCCTTTAATTCCCGGAAATTTCCATAAAGTCTCGGCTTCCCCATGTCATAATTCTTATAATAAATAATAATCCTCAATAAACCTATATATATAACTTATTATTTTAGACTCTCACCGACGGGCCCGTAGCTTGTATAATTATATCTTGTTTCCATTATCCAAACATTAACCTTAATGACGTTCTTAATCCTTGTCTTAACTTACGAGGTGTAACAAAATAGAGTCGAGACGACGCTTCGGTTCATCACCCGGAGAAGCCATAGCCTGATTTGTTGCTGGTTACGAGCTGTTGTTGGGCTCATGGATTGGGCTACTATCCTGCTCGACATGATGTCCTATGTTGTGGTTACCTCTGTGAATTTCTTATTATACATGACCGAGGTGAACGGTACAGTTCTATATGGAAATATCTTTCCATTTGATTATGGAAACCTCTTATTCATTGGAAAGATTATATTTTATGTGTTATGCTCCAAAACTTGTGATTTAGCATGATCATGATTCTTCCTTTAATGGTCTTCCTTTTACTCTTGTATTTGTTTTTGCCAAATGAAAGATTAAGGAGTACATTAGGGATTGGTTTAGCCTCTTTCGATAGTCTGCCATGCCTAAGGTTCTAGAAACCTTTTGATTTTGATGCGACGTCGGAATATAAATGGCGGTAGCCCCTTTTACTATTTCGTCTGGGCCATTGGCATACTCTGTTGTTACTATTTTTGGAAGCACACAATTGCGTGTTAGTAGGACAAATTGATGCCCCTGTTGTTACACTTTAATACCCCATTTCTGGGATGAATTACTGGTGCATCTTGGCCCTTTGCTGCTATTCTGAGTGGTTGCCGCCTTGTTATGAGAATGCCTAATGCTTGGCTCTGTTATTGTCATTTTGGAGGTCCTTACCCTTTGTTTTAAAAAAGGTTTCTAAGTATTTACCATGTTATGATATTATCCCTACTTGAATTGTTTTTTTCTGTTGTGTTTCGCCTGTTCTGTTGCTATATTTTGATGCCCACTGCTACTCTATTTTAATATCCACTGCTGCTACATTCTAATACCCACTGCTGCTGCATTTTAATGCTCACTGCTGCTGTTTTGATTAACATACTGCCTTGTTATGAGAATAATTGCTACATCTTGAGACTTCGAACTCTTATTTCACTTGATATGAACTGCCATAAGAACAGTCGATGCACCTTAAATTGGTGTACTCTTTTGAAGCAAAACACTGATCATTATGCATGTTGATTGAGCCATCATTATGCTCAAAATGCTCTCTGTTTTGTGCTACTTATTTAAGAGAACATATGCTACACTTGATAAATACATTCTAATAAGAAACAATTTCTTATTTAGGTTATTTACTGATTTGAGCAGGATACTACACTTAGGCCAATGAAATTGAAATTGAGGCTACGTCCCTTTGGTTTTGGTTATTTACTGATTTGAACAAGATACTACACTTAGGCCAATGAAATTGAAATTGATGTCGCGTCCCTTCGGTTTCGGTATAATACTGATTTAAACATGATACTGCATGACCCTCCCAGAAAGGTTGTCCCTCGGTTTGCTTTCCTTCGGAAAAGGGAGATGATGACACTTATGGATTTTTCATATATATACCGGATACCAACATGTTTGGGGGGCGACTAGATTGACTGACAAGTCACTAGGACACACCCATGACTTGTTTGAGATGTCCCTTTACAAAATATAGATTTGAGCCTTCCGTAATTAAAACTCCTATTGTTTTGTTACGGATCCGAAGGTTTTACTTGCATTTATTTATTTACTAATTCTTTTACTAAGTGTTTTTTGCAGGTACCCGGACTAAAAGGCCGTACTGGTGAGGGAGACTGCAGAACTGCTCTTTCAACTCTTTACTATGTAAGCTGCCATCTCTTACTGTTATAATAGTTCTTGAAGTCACATGTTAGCATACTATGATTGTGTGGTTTTGGGTTATGTGTCGATCTTTGTTCAAAGATTCAACTCTTGCTATTCCTTATTTAGTTTCTCATTGTGGCCGACAGGTGTGAAGAAATATGTGATGAATTAGATTCATATGTTATGGTTCTTTTTTCTTTTCATATGAATAAACTTGAAGCCTAAGCTTCCCACCCCCTAAGTTTGGTATCTTATTAATTTTAGTGGTTGGTTGCTCTTGTGATTGCAGTATGTGCTCGAGGAGCTAAACATTAAGTCTTTGGTCCCATGAAATGATACATGGAAGTATGCTTCTTTGCGTGCAGAGCCAAAT
Source organism: Przewalskia tangutica (assembly GCA_029844215.1). Classification (NCBI taxonomy): domain Eukaryota; kingdom Viridiplantae; phylum Streptophyta; class Magnoliopsida; order Solanales; family Solanaceae; genus Przewalskia; species Przewalskia tangutica. The sequence continues at coordinate 8,277,291 of CM056739.1, read as the reverse complement.
TTCAGGTGATTTAAATGTCATGTGCCAAGTTCGTCTTCATTTATTGTTCTCTGAATTAACCTCGTTAACTAGTAGTGTTGTTTTCTTTGTCTAAAGGGGGCTAGAGATATTGAAGTAATTGTGTCCATGTGTTATTGATGATGTTATAAAGAATAGAGGGGAGTTAGGCGAAGCTAGATGTTGTAGAATCTTGTATAAAGTAAGTTGCCATTATCTGGGTCATTGTTCATACCCAACCATATTTGTATGAGGTTATTTGTGTAAGTATGTTTATTTGTTGGACGTTTCTATTCTAACTATATTTTTTTAATATCTATGTTTTGCAGTTTGTTCATAGTTCACCACTCAAAGTTTATCCTACAAGCAAAATGAAGAATTTTCGAATTAATTGGGCAGACTACTTGTACAATCGATTCCTCAAAGAAAAAATGAAAGATTGAAGCTATTAGTTAGTATTTTGATGTAATTGTTGACTATGTCGTATTGTTATTAGTTAATGATTGTAAGCTACTAATGATTGAGATACTATTTTAAATATATTATTATATTTTATGCGAATGATTATATTATATTATATTATATTATATTATATTTTGAATGGGTATTCTTTTTGTTATCTTTTTGATATTTTATTTATTAGGTGAAAACAAGGAGAATAAAAAAAGGTACCAAAACAATAAATAAAAAGTAAAAAAACAAATAAAAACAATTGGATAGCGCTTTTTTAAGCGCTATGCAAGCTAGTATCTTCAAAATTTAAGCGCTATGCAAGAAAAGCGCTATGGTAGTAGCCTGCTTGCATAACACTTTTTTAAGCGCTATCTAAGCTACCATAGCGGTAGCTTAGATAGCGCTTAAAAGCGCTATGCAAGCGGCGAAAAAAGCGCTATGCAAGCCTTATTCTGTAGTAGTGTGTCCTTTTTAAAGAGTTATTAGCATAAATGACATAATTGTTGGAATATCTCAAAAATAGAAATTTAAATAACATTTTATAGCAAACTAATCTAGAATTAAAATTCCAACTTTTGAATTAATTCTTCCTTTCTCAAAGAGCCATCCCAAAAAATTAGATATAACATAAATGATTTATATACATACATTAATGTACCATTTGAGATTTTATTTGGGGTTTGGAGTTAAATGGGAGGGCAGGTGGGTTCGCGAGTGGATGATCTTGTTTCATATCGCTGAAGTGTAGGGGTTTGTCGAATTCGTGTATGCAGTGAAATTTGAAATTTGTGTTTCAAACTCAACAAACGACGAACTATAGGACGATTATGTAGTAATGTAAACATGCAAACATAACATGTATATGTAACCGTAATGCATCGATAGAACACTTACGGTTTGATAAATCTAGAGTCTTTTAATAATTCGAGGGTACACACGCAATTGATCATCGATTGCAAGTTCCTAGAACTCCGATGTATACCTCCCTCGAACAACTAGGAAATTTGGCAAAGGTTCGAGAGAATATTTTGATTCTAGGTCTCTAAGACTTGGAATAATATGAAATGAATTTTGTATATAATAATGAATTGAACCCCCAATTTATAGCTACATTTTAGGTCTAAAACGTAGCTAGGATTTCACGTGGGCCAGGCCTAGAAAATGAGGCGCAGTGGGTCAGTCAAACTGGCCCACTGCCTTGGCGGTGCCGCAACTCAAATAGGAGGCGTCGTGGCGCTATAACGTTGCGCCCCTGTGTCCCAAGCGCCGCGGACCTCGTCCAGTTTGGGATGTCATCTCATTTTTCATTTTAATTAAATCTGAAATCCAATCTCAATGTAATTAAATAATCATTATTCATTCAAATGTCTCGATCATAAATCGAACATATATATTCTCTCATTACATCCTTAGATCGAAGGAATAATTGACATAGTGTTATCCTACAAGCCTTCACATATTGACACTAATCATATTAGGGTCTACACAGAACTCCTAGACGGCGTCGAAAGACAAACTCAATATGTGAAGTACATTTACACTAATCTGGTAAACTGAACCTCTATGTGGGAAGATAAAATCCTTTCATTCACGGCGCACTCGATCAAGTTTAGGATTTGTCAAGTATCTAACCAAATGGCTTTGATCATTATATCTCATCTATATTAGTTGACAACAAGACCATATCCTATATGTCTATTGCGTTGGCCAACGACTTAGTCAACCTAATATCACTGATAAACTGAGTGATCTCTCGACTATACATTCGAGTAATGAATCATAATCTTGGATCAACTACCACCTTTAATCCACATCGTAATGTACCCAATACAATATGTATCTCAACATATAAGGCATTTGAGCTTAGGACAGGATCAAAGTACATTACTCTGTAGACAAGGTGTGTATCGACCTCAAGTTTGATGACTTCTATCCCCCACACGCTGATCATACTTTAGACATGTATAACAAATAGTATATCAGCAGGGTATATCAATACTTCCAAAGTATCAATGTGTCTATTACGAGTATCTGTAACTCATAGCATGTGAGACATACTACATCCTCTAAGGATATGATGCAGACCACATGTCAAATTATCACATATTATCGATATGTCATTCTCGATGATCATAAGTCGAGACTATTTTAAGAGTTATGTTATAATATTAATATCTCACACTATTAATAACAGCGTAACCTCTAGGAATGCATATTATAGAATATTATAAACAATCAACTAATAATTCAATAATTGCAAATGCCAAAATATTAATCTCTATTAATAATAATACGAATGTGTATAACGTACATTTGTCCTAATATAAATTGTTACTAGGACATAAATATACTTTCACGAAGTTCATGCATACATGATTGAAGTTCCTTCATTTTTATCTGAATATGGCTGAAGTTTAGTAATTTTTACCTCGCTTCAGCCATTTTTGCTTGAACTCAGTTATATATGGCTAAAGTCGAGTCACTTTTGCCTTGCTAAAGGCACATATAGCTGAAGTTTCGTCATTTTTCATGATGTCAATCATTTGTTGCTCAAACTTCAGCCATATATGCTTGAAGTTCATTCATTTTTGTCCAACGTCAGTCATTTATGTCTGAAGTTCATCCAAAATGATTAAAGTCCAACTATTTTTGCCTGAACTTCAATCACTAATACATGAAATTCACTCATATGGTCATATATAACTTTAGACATTGTAACTGAAGTATGATTTTTTCTAGTCAAACTTCAGACATGAGCAAAAAAAAATAAAAAACGGCTGCATATTAAATGACGATGTCAAAATAGGTTGCCCCGTCAAAATTTTAAAGGTTGTACGCGATGTGTTTTGGGCTTTAGGCCCAATGATGGGGTGTGACTCCAGCCCATCAGGTTTGCTTTATAGGCCCTATAAGTTGACGATATGATCTAAAACCCAACTCTAATAAGGGTTATTCGCACGATTGTCCCTATTTTTGGGTGGTCTTTAATTTTTTTCCTTCAAATTAGTGGTCTTAACTTTTATCCTTCGCCTAAAAATGATCGAAAATACTGATGAGGTTGCGGGTTCGAATCCCAGCATAGTCAAAAAGGAAAAAATTCGCAAGACAAGATTTCATAGAAATTATGCATATTCGACCAAAATTGTATAAAGATTGTGCCTTAAGAGCTATGCCCGAAGGCAAAGTTTCGTTGAAAATTAAGATTATGTCTTGTCGGCCTAGTTACATAAAAATTATAGTCTCTATATGTAACACCCCGTACTTTCGAGCGATGGTTTGAGCTGCTAGACGTATGAAAGTAGACCTGAGTCCCAGAGAATTTTGGTCATATTCAAGCATGTAAATAAAGGGCTCGTCGTATAAGAAGACGAAGTCCCGAAATGATTCAGACTTAAAAGTGCGATGATGGTGATTATAAATAATAGTGTATGTGTACCGAAAGAGGCTACGGACTAGAATCATATTGCATGATAATTAATATATGAAATATGTTAAAAGTGAGTATTATTTAAGTTAATTGAGATCGAGTATATAGATCATTATCATTTTGTTACATCCAGGTGGAATGATGAACATAAGAGGCTAATGGCTATGCACTTGTTTAAGGTATAGGTCGCAAATTTATGTTATGTTGTATTGGAGAGTATGCACATTAGATGGAGGTGGAGGGGCCTACGTGTCACTTAAGCAATTCATGCAAATCAAAATTTTGGCCAGCAAAACTCTTTACTTGGGAGAACAAGTAATCAAAAAGGGAAAAACATTCCAACAATATTTTAACCTTTGAAAATTAAGAAAACAAATGCGTCAGCAACTCCTCCTTATGTTGAATAATGAATTAGAAGAGTTTGGGAACTTTAAAGTGTAAGCGCTGGGTTTTTCCACTATTGAGATCAACTGTGAAGAGAAGGTCGGGGTTAGCGTCATAAGTAGAATTGACAATGAGGTATGTTAAGACTATTTTTTTCTTCTTTTGGCATGTTCTAAGTACAAAATGTCAATGTAATAATGTTCCATAAATGTTTAAACTCTTAGTAGTTAATGATGTTCATGTTATTTATTCTTATTTTCAAAGCATGTCTAAATATGCTCTTAGATCCCTATTGAGTTATATGGAAAAATGTTAATGTTCATAATGTTAATCAGATGTGCAATGACCTTACGTCACTCCGAAAAACTCAGAGTGTCTTAGTATTATTTATGCATTATATATGTGTATAACACTTTACCTTACAAGTGTTATATACGCTACTATATGGTATGTATTATATATATGTAGGGAATGGGAAAAGGGATATGACGTTATATATGCACCACCACATGATCATCTAGTATAGGATGATGATTATGCACCACCACAGAGGCTTGATGGCTTTATATACGTGTATATATATATATATATATATATATGACCGACATTGTGCATGCACAAACATGATACTTATGCATATTATGGCCCTTAGAGGCATTCTATACTGGTTGGTTATTTCTTGTCTCATGTTACTTTCATGTCTCTATTATGATATTTTTTATGCCTGACATACTCGGTACATTATTCGTATTGACGTCCCTTTTTTTGGGGGATGCTGCATTTCATGACTGCAGGCTCAGGTAGACAGGGTGACAGTTCGCACTAGTAGGTTTCTGGTTCGGATAATATTGGAGCACTCCACTTGTTTCGGAGTTGCGATGTAGTCCTGGTACGGTATTTTAGGATATACACATAGGTATGGTGGGGCCCTGTCCTGACCTTATGATGTCACGTACTCTTTAGAGACTTATAGATAGTTGTCATATGTATAGTAGTCGTGACAAACTTGGTACCAAAGAAGGTCCGTCGTAGGGAGTCTACAAGTCGTGTCTAGTAGAGTCTTATTTATGAGTGTGTTGTGCACCACACTTATAGATAGGAGGCTACAGGAAATTTAGGATGATGGTTACCTTCCTTCTTGATCTAGAATCGTGTTATAGAGCTGAGTTGTAAGACTTCTCTCTGTAAACCTTATCATATTTATGATTACAGTAATGCCTTCTTCTAATAGGGCTATGATTAGCAGGGATATTGAGGTTGGATTGAGTGTAAACACGAGTAGTATGATCTCTATTGAGACAAATCCGTCAGAGGATATGAGTAAATTGCTTTCTCATGTATCGACGAATCTAGTAGTACCAGAGGAGTTGAGGGAAGCTCTTGTACCATCAGTCCTACCACCGACTTCATCTGATAAGGATGTAAGGAGCGCGGTGCAGGTATTGAATCAATTGGTTTCCTCCCAGACACGACTTCATCCTAGAGCATCTGATAGAAGATAGGCCCCTTGAGGGGGTTATGAAGCTTATAACCTATGTAGTTTATTATTCAGGGATCACCAATATTTAAATAGTTCAATGATGCCAATATCTCAGGGTCAAAGTTGTAAAGGTCGAGTGAGACCGCCCCAACCATCTTGTAGTCAGTGTGGTCGAGCACATGCTGGATTATGCTGCAAAGGTACATGAGGTTGGTTTAGTATGGTAGCCATGGCCACAACGTTCTAAAGTGTCCCAAGTTGATGTGCAAAGGTAAGTATAAGATGATAATGAGTTGTACATGTGAAAAGCAGAAGACGTCATTGGAAGGTTAGTAGTTTATAAAAATCTACACGTTTTACAGTGACTCTTGATGATTAGAATGAGGGAATATGTTATGTACGTGCGACCTAAATTGTAATGTCTTACCTAGAATAGATTTGGAATTATCCCAGGATATTATTATAATATCGAGAATGGATTGCAACAATCGAAGAAACATGTGAAGAGTGACCATCAGTATATTTAAAAAGATCGCGTAAGGTGATGTACCCAAAGTAGTGATCTCAAGTCATAAATAAGGATTGAGTTATCTACGGTAGTGGAAGGGGACAAAAGCCTCTCGTCTGTGTGTAAAGGGTCATACCGCATATTATTGAGAATTACATATATCAATGTTAATAAGCTAAGACATGCTATATGTGTTGGACTGGAAAGATCTCCGGCTTCATTGTGCAGCATGTTACGATTCTAAATAACCTATGGATAACAATAGCGTGTTAGGGGCAATTGAGGACGGGAACTAGAGAACAATCGAAGAATGGTTGTAAGAAATATGAAAATAGTTAAGAGGTGTAAATGGAATGGTATGATCAAGTATCAAGGCAGAAATGTTTTTCATTAATGACAAGTAAAAGGGAGGATTACGACAAAAATGATAAAGGTAAATAAGATTATAGTTATGCAGGTTTCACAAAGGTATGATTACTCTAGAACAAAATAAGGACCAATGGTAGAGGGGGACAGTAAGAACTCTTTGGCCAAAGGTGACAAACCTCCGATGTTCAGGAAGATAGGATGATAAATACTTTGAGATAAGAGGCCCCCTAGGCAACTTGAAATAGAAATGTAAAGGTAAGACAAATAAGCACTCGGTCGATGTGAGATCTAATAATGATAAGACAAGAAAGTTTGACAAGTCATTGGATCATGTAACACCGTGAATTTGATCTAAATATATGAAGCATCAGTTCCACAATATATGCAGTCATATCTCTCAGAAAGTATGTAAACGGAAACAATAGTGAGTAAAGCTCGATATTAGCACCTAAATAGGTGAAAAGTGGTCAATGAGGCCTATGGATATAAGGTAGACATTAAAGATATATGTCAATAGATAATGACATTAAAATGTAGATAAAATGTTCGGAAAATACAGATGTCTATGAGCATTTTTTTTAAACTGACCAAAGGTTATACGAGATAGATAAAGTAATGGGTTTACAGCTTAATGAGATCAAGGAAATATTTTCCCAAAGCGCCATTGACAGAAAGTCTTAGCCATGAGGCAAGTGAAGGAATTCAAATCTAAGTATAATGACCAGGTTTGAATATAGTAGGTCAATGTCATGTAAATGCAAATTCTTAAGAATCTTCCACGTACTGAATGACGGAATAAGTTAACAACTCATCTTTCAAGGGATAGTAACACCAATGATTGAAATTAGGAGTAATGTTTGAGATTACGTATACCAGAATATTTGGAATAAAAAAGAGTACGACAAGTAAAGAAATGAGTGAACAAGCGTCAAAAGAAGTAAAGAAATGACGTTGTTTATAATTACGAGTAGTGAGAAAGTACGAAAAAATATATTCCTTTCAGATCATGAATGAGAGTTAACTGTGATGATATGCGCACTTTAGATTCGATGATATTGTTCATAAAGTGTTCATGATTGAGATACTACAAATATAAGAGTTTTTAGCACACCAGTTAGTAAACAAAGCTAAGTTTACAATAGAATCATTCACCACAAACAACTTGACTAATGTGAGGACTAAGGAGAAAAGTTGACCTTAGTGAACGCATCAGTTAGCTAAGTGGGAGTTCGATTGGAGGATTCATATAGTGTGCCCTAGGACTCATAATACAACAGAGTCATACCTCATACTAGAAGAAAAGGAATGTCATGATGAAGATCCCATTTTTAGGAAAAATCAGGAATGCTATCTAATAAAAGTGAACCACAACCTTCGAGCATAATGGGAGAGAGACCCAGGTGGAAGGTTCATTTGTGTATTCCTAATGTAGCAGGATTACGAGATAAGATTATGACACCCTAGATCTACTAAGAGGTATCATGATTTCAAAGGTATGTATTGGTAGAACGACATGAAGAGAGGACCATTGCGGAGTTTGTAGTTTAATGTCTTAATTGTCAGCAAGTAAAAATAGAGCTCTAAAAGCCCGGTGGGTTAACTCAGAACATTGAGATCCCGATGTGGAAATAGAAAATGATTAATATGAATTTCATTACGGGTTTACCTTGTTCTTATCATAAGTTTGATCCTATTTGGGTGATAGTTGATAGACTGACCAAATCAGCTCAATTTCTGATGGTCAAAACTACCTACACAACCTAGGACTATGCAAAGTTGTACGTTAAGGAGATTGTTCGCCTTCATGGTATGCCTATTTCTATTATATCTGACCGAGGTGCACAATTCACAACTAATTCTGGAGATCATTTTAAAAAGTTTTGGACACTCAAGTTAATCTTAGCATAGATTTCCACCTTCAGACGGATAGGCCGAGCGTACGATTCAAATGCTCGAAGAAATGCTACGAGCTCGCGTAGTGGACTTCAAGGGAAGTATGGATAACCATATACCCCTTATTGAATTTGCGTACAATAACAGTTATCATGATAGCATTAAAATGACTCCATATGAGGCTTTGTATGGACAGAAATATAGATCTCCTATCAGATGGTTTGAAGTAGGTGAATCAGAATCATTTGGGTCTGACCTGGTGCACCAAGCCATAGAAAATGTGAAGCTTATCCAAGAACAATTGTTAACCGCTCAGAGTCGTCAGAAGTCGTATTCAGATGTACGACGACGGGACTTAGAGTTCCAAGTGGATGATTCAGTCTTCTTGAAGATTTCTCCTATGAAGAGTGTAATGAGATTTGGGAAAAAGAAAAATCTCAATCCAAGATACATTGGGCCATATCACATAATTCTTATCCAAGTGGCTTATGAATTAGACTTGCTTTCGGAGTTATAGTTTGTTCATCCGATTTTCCATGTATCTATGTTAAGAGCGTGTGTTGGGGATCCTTCCCAAATTGTGCCAATTAACGATATAAAGGTTATAGAGGACTTATCATATGAAGAGGTTCCTATTGATATCTTAGATCGTCAAGTCCGCAAGTTGATGACTAAAGAAGTAGCCCCGTGAAAGCTCTATGGCAAAATAAGAATGTAGGAGAAATGATATGGGAGGCGGAAGAGGAGATGAAGCACAAATACCCTTACCTACCTCAGGCTCAACACCATGTTAAGGTATTTTTGTTTCATTTACTGACACCAACTCTTCTGAGGTCACATATAGTCAATAGTCTTGGGAGTCCGTCAATCAGAGCTCGCCAGTGTATGCCATGAAATACGCAGAGGAAGAGAATAGTAGGCAGGCCAAGAGGATACGAGTAGTTGTGTTATACCCCGTAGTTCTGACACTACGTATGAGAGCGTACAAAGGCATGTAAGACTTAAAATTTTCAAAGGATAGGTTGACGGATTATTCCGGGCGGGTTTTAGTCAACTTTAAGGCGGGTTATGACCCGTTTCATTGAGAGTTCCTAAGTGTTTCAAAGGCCTAGTGCGTAGTTCGTTGAGTCTAGATTCCAACGCAGCCAACCGTTCGTCGATAGGACGTCTGAGTAGAAAGTTATGAGAATTACAAGTTCGGTCTGTGATCGGGACAGAAATGTGTTTCGGACAAAGCGGCGAGGCAGCGCGGATCACGAGGCAGCGCGAAATGCGAGGTCGCTGAAGTTGCAGCACCAGCGCCAGACAGCGGGGCATGGCGCCGAAAGTTCGAGAGAGGCTGCGGAGGTCTCGCGCGCTGAACGCGGATTTTGGGCGAAAAAACTTAGAAAAAGTCAGATTTTTCTTTTAAAAGACCTTGGGAGGGTGACAAGTGTCCCCCCCCATCTGATTTCTTGCATGCAATATATTGACCAAGTCTTGAAGACTTGGTCATCTTCCAATTTATCTCTCTCTCTAAAGCTTAAGCTCCCACTTCTCTCTAAAATTCCAAGAGAAATTCAAGCCTTAGGAAAAATCTGAAAAGTAAAAGGCAAGAAGGAAGCTTGTGGCTAGCTTGTGAAGGTTGTTATGGTGGTGTTCTTGGAATAAAAGCTAGCAAATTGTTGGATAAATTTGGCTAAAGCTCTAAGGTAATGATTCTTCCTCTATTATTAGTTTTTAATGTTGCATGTTAAGAAGAAAGTACTTGTGGTAGTAAATAATGCTATTAAAGTCATTGCATGCAAGAAATGTGGGTTGGGTATGAAGGATTTGGCTAAAGAGATATTATGAGCATGTTGTAGCCTACAAACTACTTTAGAATTGTTAAGTGTATCATTATAACTTATGGGGCAGAATTTTACACACCCAAGATTAGGTGTGTAATCCCCTTTGTGTTGGTTTGGATGTTGGGCCTTAATGAGGCGTTTGAGTGTTGAAAATCGGCCTTTGAAAAAGGTGGCAAAGTGAGTAGAAACAAAGGAAATGCTGCCCAATTTTCCTTAGGAATTGGTAACTTGAATTTGGAATTTCTACATTGAAATTAGAGGTTAATAAACGCACTATGATTATTATAGGTTAACATATTACTTGCGGTAGTTGTACTTAGCAAGTGGATTGACCGAAGAGGTATGTAGAGCTTTCCTGTCTCTTGAGCATGAATAGTTGTATCTATGTAGTACGGTATACGTACAAGATTTGATAATCTACACTTGTTTTAAAGTATATGATACTTGTTTCATTTCAAAAGTATAAGTCTCTTGGGTTGAGGAAAAATGTATTTGACAAAGGGATAACGCTAATATAAGGACTTTATGGGAAGTTGGTTATATTAGTTTTCTTGAAAGGTTCACAAAGAAAGGTTTACCCTAATTAAAACAAGTACGGGTAAAGGATTTGAAACTAAGAAAGGTGAATTGATTTTTAGGCATTGGTTGCCTAAGGTTTTAAAGGAAGTGAAGTCACTTGATTTAGAAGCCTATTATATTTCTAAAAGGAAATGTGACTCGTCTTGAAAAGAAATTGTAACTTGATACTATGGTGAATAGTATCTTGGAATCTTTGTATAAAAGAGTTTTTCTTAAAAAGTTAGAAGTACATGGTACTTGGGTTGAATTCCCGGATTTTCTATTAAAAGACATGTTAGTGCCTTAGGATACTAAAATGAGAGGATATATTAATAATGTTAATAAGAAGTTAGGAGATTTCTTAACTTGCTTATGTTATGATAAGCCGGTAGTGCTTATGTATGATATGATAGGCCGGTAGTGCTTATGTTGTGATATGATAGGCCGGTAGTGCTTATGTATGATATGATAGGCCAATAGTGCTTATGTTATGTATGATAGCCGGATGAGCTATGTTATATATTTGTATTATTACTGGTAAACCGGGTTATTATCTATGACATGGCTTTGCTACCCATGATGCGAGTGCGACGCTGCACTCATGCGGATCCGGACCACAGGATCCATGCGGGTGAAATAGTCCCATGCGAGTACGGCGATGGTACTCATGCGGGTCCACGCGGGATCCGTGCGGGTGAAATAGTCCCGTGCGGGTGAAATAGTCCCACGACGAGGTGGATGACCTCATGCGGGTCCACGGGACACGTGCGGGTGAAATAGTCCCGAGTAGGATTGCTTAATGATACTACAGGCGAGGTACCTGTTTGATCGTGAGCCTCCTATTTTTATGCTATAAGTTTTATACTTGTTACTCTGCATTGTTAGTAAGACACGGTCTGAGAAATTGATTTTTATCTATGACTCGCTTATTTTTGACTTATGATATTACTACGATATTTTCGGATTTACATACTTGAGTACGTTGTGTCGCGACCCGCTTCTCTAAGTGCGTTAAATCTGCCGCGAGTAAGGGAAGCGGTGGTAGATCCTCATTCCTAGGATCTTTTACTCAGGTGTCAGAAGCTCCATTCCTCCGGAAGCTTGTTTTTTTGGTACGGATATTCCCTGATGTTATAGGTATTTTGTACATTCAGGGGTATGGCGGGGCCACTGTCATACGCTTGTTATCTTTGGAAGTGCAGTGGTCATATATGTTTTGGGCTATAAGAACCAGTTGTACTACTATACCTTGTTTAAGTATGTTTTATGGAAGGCAGCCTTATCGGCTGGCCAGTGATGTTTACCCTTTTTATAAGTTATGTGTTATGTATGTTCATTGCTATTCTCGACATATACGGCGGTACCTCGGTAGGTACGATCGCGGCCGAGGTTGGGTCGTGACAAAAGTGGTATCGAGCGATTAGTCCTCGGAAAGTGTCCGACCGTGTCTAGTAAGTCTTGATTATCGGTGTGTCGTGCACACATCTATAATCGGGAGTGCGGGATATTTAGGATTGGTTTCCATTCTTTCACTCTAAGATCGTGCAATAGAAGAGTTATAGGTTGAACCTCCTATGATGTTTTCCTTTATGTATCGGTATGCCTCCGCAAGCAACCGCGGCCCGTGAAGGCAAGCGATGAGAACTACTAGTAGGGAACAGAGGGTTACCAGGGCATAGGCCCAGTCCTTACCGGATGAGGTGTTTCGGACGGCGAGTTCTACAACGTCGCCAACCCCAGCAGAGTGATGCAGCGGCGGCGCTACGAGATCGCGTGGCGAGCCTCGATCCAGCGGCGAGCGAGAGGATATGGGCTATAAGGAGATGGCCCGATTACTAGCGAGATCGTGGCGAACGTGAGAGATAAGTGAGAGGCAGCGATTCGGTACCGTAGATCGGCAGAGTGCTAGCTTGAGGCGAGGACTTTTGAGTTGCGGCCCACGAGTTTTATGGATCGAGGCACGAGGATGATCTCGGGAGTTTATCAAGCGATTCTGTGGATCGTAGGGTGATCGGGGCTTGAGCCAGTCGGTGGTACTAGGTTCGCATCGGCTGCGGGACACTGCAGTTGACTGGTATGATTCATGGGAACTATCCCGGGGGGAGCATGCGCTTCCAGCTGTTTGGGACGAGTTCTCAGAGGCGTTACTTGGCCATTTCTTGCCTCCGCAGATGAGGAGGGCTCGGGCCGATAGATTTTTGACACTGAGACAGAGTGGGCGGACGGTTCGGGAGTACAATGTGGAGTTTGACTCATTGGCTCGGTATGTGCCCGCTTTGGTAGCGTACATGGAGGGCGAGTGCCGATATGTCACGGGACTCGATGATCACTTGGCGAGAGTTGCGGGGTGGCTCTTCACCGGGCATGGACATTGCCGCGTGCGAGCATATGCACTTGGGTGTGAGAACGCGAGGGCAGCGGATCGGCAGTGCTCAGCGAGAAGGGCGGGACAGCGGTCCTCTGGTAGTTTTAAAGGGTAAACAACCCGGCCAGACAGATTTGCACAGCCGGTCGAGCGCTCTCCACCATCTTCGGGACGTCTGAGTATTCAGGCGGGGCGGGGTTCGAGGCTTGGGTTTCGGAGGACGAGTTCCATCATATGAGGCCACCTATGCCTCGGTGTAGTCGATGTGGTGATTGCCATTATAGAAGTGTCGTGTTCCTCCGAGCTTGTTACTCTTGTGGCAGAGGCCATTTGAAGAAGATTGTCAGGCGAGGCGGCGGAAATGCTATGGCTTAAAGCCGATTTAGTTCTTTGGTCTTCATCTTGATTGTTTATGCGCCCGAGGCGAGGGTGTTCACGGGCCGCGAGCGCGGCGAGTCGTGGCAGCCAGCGCGGGTTCTAGTTCAGCGGTCCTCGAGCGCATCTATGCTATGTCGATCGTCGGGACCGGGGCGTCACCGATGTCGTCACGAGTACATTATTGGTTTCTTCTTTGTGATGTATATGCTTTGTGAATCCGAGTTCTACCTTGTCCTATATATCTCCTCATATTCTTTGGTAGAATAGGGATGAGCAGAGTCCATAGAATCTTTTGAGGTGGCTACGCAGTAGGTGCTTGATGGTAGGCGGCGGGTATATAAGGCTTGCCCAGTGACTATAGATGGTCGTCAGACTCTAGCCGACTTGATAGAGTTGGATATGACAGACTTCGATATGATTATGGGTATGGATTGGCTAGCGTCTTGCTATGCCAATGTGGACCGAGAGAGAGGTTAGTGCGGTTCCGATTTCTGGTGAGCCGGTTATCGAGTGGAAGGAATCTTGCATCGCGAAGGTAGGTTTATTTCTTACCTCAAGGCTAGGAAGATGGTACGGAAGGGTATATTTACCATTTGGTTCGTATTCGATATTGGTGAGATCTGGACCTTGATCGGTCCGGTTGTTAGAGAGTTTCGACGTATTCCCGGGCGAGCTTGGTATCCTCCGAGAGGAGATTGAGTTTTGCATCGATTTGGCGCGGACACTCGATATCTACTCGCCATACGAGGATGGCACTGAGTTGAAGGAATTGAAGGACCACCGAAAGATTTCTTTGGAGAAAGGCTTTATTAGGCAAGTGTTTCTCCTCGGGGCGCGGTGTTATTTGTAAAGAAGAAGGATGGGGCGATGCGTATGTGTATTGATTACGGCGGTGGACAAGGTAACTATCGAAGCAGTATCCCTCCCGGGATTGACGATTTGTTTGACCAGTTGTGTCACGACCCAAACCCGGGCCCGTGACTAGTGCCTTACCCCGGGCACCCTAGTGATACAACATCAGAGTAATCAGCGGAATATAAAACAATAACATGAAATATGAAATAATAATCTGAGAAAATTTGCCTTTCGGCATAATATATAAAACTTAAATCCGAGCGATTACATCCATTACAACGCACAACAAGACTATAGACCTCTAAGAGTGACATGACAACAATGGCGGGGCGGGCCGCCATACCCCGAATGGCACCTACAACGGCGAGGACTATACCACCGATAAGCCTCGAGAAAGCGGAGCTTCCCAACGCTGACTGTGACCACGAGCTAGGATCAACGATTGGTGTACCTCAACTGCGGCGTAAACGCGGCCGAAGGAGGTCAGATAACAGTACAAGTATGTGGCCCGAAAATACGTAAATGAAATCATAGTAGTCTATATAAAGCGAGAGACATGTATGATAACCAAACTACGATTCACAATAAATAGCGGTCATGTCAAGTCGTGGACTGCCTCAAAGTCATCACTCAAATATAACAATGGGTCTCACGCCCACAACATCAATCATGCGTGGAATACCTTCCGCATCTTGGCGATCTATGATATAAAAGCACCAAGGAATACACATGAACACGGGTCCCACGTGGCATCATAAAACCGTACGGGGTAAGTACTAATGCATAGCCGACTACTAAAACCCACAGTACAAAAAAGGTCATAAACTCTATTATGAGATCTGTCTACAACATCACATGATCAAAGAATGCCACTCGCCGCGATATCTAATGTCGCGTCTAGCCCTCGAACTTCGCAGCTCCGCGTAGGCCACTCCAATGGCCCGCATGAGGTATTCCGCATCGAGGGTAGCTACTCCCGGCGTCCGCTGGACTCGCGATCCGCGTAGCCACATAGACCGCATGACCATAAAGGCCGCACACTAACCGGAACTCTCGTAGCTCCGCAGGTCCTCGACCCGCGTAGAGGTATTCTCGAATCATGGTCCCGCATCACGAGATATACCCCACATCGGAGGCGCCAACCTCCGGGAACATGTCAAGGTGAGTGGTACAATACCAACATAACGGCTGATCGTTAAACAACTTAAGCGCAATCGAGGGAAACCCCTTTTCACAATCATTACAAGATACTAACACACGTAGCATCCTAGCATGTTTCCTTATCAAATCAACAAGAAAGTATTACAAGGCTATCACAAACCAACACAATCAAATTATTCACACAAGGTACTTTCTACTATATGATTAACAAGATCGGGTTTTATCCCCAAGTACTTCATACATTAACTCTTTTAAAAGATATGTTACTTTACAAAAGTCACACAATACCGTAGTATATAAAAATAGAGTGATTATCTTTTGAAGTAAATCAAAACACTTCTCTTTGTAAAATCAAGTAACAACATTCTTTTCAAACGTTCAAGTTTGCCTAATTTCAATTACTCGAGTTTCTCATTTTGAAAGGTTTCGTAGTTCGTAGTTTTAATCCTTTAAAACAATTTGAGAAACATATACCTTATGTGTGAGTAGGTTATTCTTGTTCATAACAATCTTATTACAACGGCATGATCTAGGAAATGTAATATCATTTTGTCTCATCTTAGCTTATGCGGATGGAAGTTTCTACCGGTTTTAATAATACTTTATTAGTCAAAACATTTCCCTTTATTAGCGCATTTCGTGGTTTCTTCGATACTTATTACGATTTTGAAATCAAGAAACATTATTCCTTTTAAAACCAAGTACTCATTACTCACGAATGAGGTTTCACACTTTTAACAAAATTCAATTAAGTCAAGTCTCTTATCTTTTAAGATCAAGTCTCTTAACTTCTTAAATCAATAAATCATTCTTTTATCACTCTTAGCCGTTATACCTAACTTCCCATAAAGCTAGTATAACTCTTAAGCTTTAAAACCAAGTGTTACTCTTCTTTCAAAAAGGTTTCTTAATTCTTTTGAAATACTTGATTATTCGGCTTAAGTCAAAAGACATTGCGTAATTATTATTCGGGCTTAAGTCCAAGACATTGCGTAATTATTATTCGGGCTTAAGTCAGAAGACATTGCGTAATTATTATTCGATTAACACGTCGTCTGCATACTATATATATATTCTTTAAAATATCATGCTCGAGGATAGGAAGAATCACATACCTCGCGACGATTATCGACTATTAGCAAAACGCTCATGGCTATAACGCTAGCCTTGTTCACCTTTCTAGTAGAACATGCTACTTGCGAACATTCAACCTATAAAGGTTATACAAGTCTATCAAAGTCTAGACTACTCGGTAGAATAAATCTAGATACAAGATTCTACGGAAAATTGGGCGATCATCACCGTCAAACTTCACAATCTCTGTAATACACATGTAAATCTGATTTACTTCTCTTATATACTTTCCTTGTATATACTTATACTTATTCTTATACTTCAATAGTATGCACACTTAATTACAAAAGGAGACAAGATATTTACCTCGATAAGCCCATAATTATCCAAGTATAAATGTCGGTCTGGCGAGCAACGCTTAGCTCACTACTCCGGTGCTCCAACCCGCCTAAACAACCCTTGAAGTTCTACGCAACTTCTTAAATACTTCAACCAAGCGTGAAGATTTTCCTAGAGTTTCGGTTTGAGACAAAAAGGACATCTGGTAGTATTTAAGACTCTACGTATAGAGGTATCTTTGGAATACTACAAGGTATCTGGCTAAGGTATTTTGGGTATAATGTAATACTTGGAGAGTATTTCTACCAAGAGGGGTATTTATACGAGACAACACCACAAGGGGGTGTGTACCCTCGGCGACACTAGGAGGGTACTCCGGCGAGGGAGGGCTCTCGGCAAAGGGCCTTCCGAAGGGGAGGGGGTGTTTGGACAAAACACTTGAGGAGAGGGGAGGATTTTAGACTTAGGAAAGTTTTTGGATGAAGAAGTCTTCAAAGGGGAGGGGTATTTATAGGAAATCAAGGGCATGATCTAGCCAAGTGGGGCAGTGGAGGCAAGATGTTCCCAAGTGCCCCTAGTCCCTACTCGCAAAACCTGCAAATATCTACAAAAATATCTACCCACTTGACTTGCAAATCGTGCAAGTTGCGCCTAAAGCGTCAACATGAGGGTGACACGTGTCACCCTCCCGTTGGTCCAAAATGTTTCTCTCGGAAAAATCCATAAAAATTAAAAATGACATAGCGAATTTTCCCTTCGCAGTTATGTAAAGCGTTTCGTCAAAAGCGACTCTAACCGGTGTTGTGCACAAAATAAAATCGCCAAGCCTACTTTAAGCTTCAAACTTTTCTACGCACGTCGCCGTCATACTGCGAAATACGGGGTATAACATTCTCCTCCCAGAAACATTCGTCCGAATGTTCCTTCTAAGTCTCAAAACAAGCGCGCAAGAGTCTTCACTACTATACTTACGAGAACAATCACGCCACACCGCCACAAAACACTGCGCA
Source organism: Przewalskia tangutica (assembly GCA_029844215.1). Classification (NCBI taxonomy): domain Eukaryota; kingdom Viridiplantae; phylum Streptophyta; class Magnoliopsida; order Solanales; family Solanaceae; genus Przewalskia; species Przewalskia tangutica. Next base: position 8,259,211 of record CM056739.1, on the reverse strand, counting down.
AATACTTACATCCAAGTCCGAGAAACACCTCTAACATCACAAAAGCCCTTACCCGAGGTCTAAAATATACTTCGCACCTTCTCCTTACAAAGAAATGATCACATCTATGCGCCATACATGCCCGCTTCTTCCTTACGTGTCGTACCTTTCTTGTACCTCGAACTCTTTCTCATAACTTACCACATTTCATTCGCTTGATTTCAAAACTCGTCCACGCTATCCGGTGGTACCTTCAGAAGACCGACCGTCGGCTTGAACTCTGGCGTCGTCGCGCTTATCCGCACGATTTCTGAGCTGCCAACAACCTCTTCTAGACAAGCTTCACTATCCACACTGGAACAAGCTGAACCAACTATCGAACCTTGCCAACATCGAACCAATCGGCCGTGACTTACACTCCCGCCCTACTGAGAAGCCGTAAGGCGACATCCGAACACGAAATGGTAGCTTAAACACTCTCCACGAGACAACAATCCTCACGGCTACCCACGAAATCAAAACATCGCCCGAGGGCCGAATACGATCTGAGACTCACGAGTTCTAACCCGCTGGTAAAACTTCCGAAAACGAAAATACCGTAACACGAGCTCCATTGCCGACATAAGGTGAAAGCGGGCACCTCGTGCAACCTTCCCGAAATAATCATCCGTAACTTACTCGAGTACACGGTCTTTTACTAGAAGACAAGACGGTGACCTCGCCGGGCGACATCGGTCGAATCATCCACGACTTCGTCGTTGGTTAACAAACATGGGCCTAACACCCTCACGACCTATCACAAGCGGGACCACCACAACCCGACCCCACCATACAGCCGCGGGTTGACCGCAACGTGGCCTCAACCCGACGGCCAAGAAACACTAGCTCCCGATCCTAAAACTCTCACTAATCACGTTATGAAAACTGGCGGTGTAGCTCAACTACCTCTTTCATTTCACACTACTCGGGACTTATTATACAAACATAGCTCACGTGCACTATGCACTCCGATGAGATCAAACATAACAATACATCTTTACCAGAGATGGCCTTACCTCTAAGGTCTGCGTATAAAGCTCTAAGGCTCACACTTTTCTTATCCCCAATCTTACCCTTTTACTAACCATGGTTTCTAATCACAACTAACACACTGCTATCGTAACATATCACTTATGATATACTGCCTTATCACACATCACGATCTAGAGGTTAAGGATATACCTTTTCATCGCTTTCACTCTTAGTCGTTCTAATAAAACTCGCCCGCGTGGCAGGCTATGGAAGATGACGAACTACCGCGATCCCGAAGGTGAGTCCTCCTACTAGGATATCCTTCGCCACGACCACAGCGGTAGTAGTACAACAAGCGTCAACAAACAATGATATTCGGGATGGCGCTTTGTCATCTTGTGAACACCGAGGAAAATCAATCCGGTGGAACCTACGTGTAGCGTGAGCCAGCTCGAGCTCGACCAACTCCGGCGTACCCCGAACGTCCTTAACCCTGTGGAGGACCACTCTGCGTGGTGGATGTGCATATCTAATCTGCGGTGGCGATTCGCCTCGAAAGTTACCAAATGACCTTGGCATTACGCCTCTTGCTGTCTCGTTAACCCGTCGATCTCAGCGTTTCTTCTGCTGCGCAAGCGTACAGGCCATGCTCAAGCCAATGAAGAATTTCTCTTGCACAACCTCTCTTAGATAGTCGTCAAGACTCGCGTACATCGGTATACTCTCCGTAGCCAAATCCATAGTTAATGTGGTCGCCTCTTTGCAATCTATATTCTCTGTTCCCGGTGGGCGAAGGTTCAATGTCATGGCGCAGAGGCTGCCGCCCGTGCTAAACTCTGGGGCTAGTGGCGTCGCGAACTCCCGAATGAAGCACTACCCAGGTAATGATTGGGCTGTGCCTCGTAACCCTTTGTACACTACTACGCGGCTCCTCGGGCGCTTGCCTCACAGGCGGGTTTGCCCTACGCGGGCATAGCAGTGGGAAAGAAATACGTTAGAGGTCGACTTTACAACACAACTCTAAGGCACGATCTCGGAGTGAGAAGAATGGAAACCAATCTAAATATCCTATAGCCTCGATTATTGGTGTGGTGCGTACAACACACCGATAATCAAGACTCTACTAGATACGGTCTGTGACACTTTCCGAGGATAACGGCTCGATACCACTTTTGTCACGGCCGAACGGGCGTGGTAGTGCTACCGGGCACCCTAGTGATACAACATCGTAGTAATCGCGGATATAAAACAATAACATGAAATATGAAATAATAATCGAGAAAATTTGCCTTCGGCATAATATATAAAACTTAAATCCAACGATTTACATCCCATTACAACCTTGCCCACAATAAGATCTACAAACCTCTAAGAGTGACATGACAACAATGGCGGGGCGGCCCCACCATACCAGAATGTAAGCACCTACAACGAGGACTATACCATCGATAAGCCTCGAGAAACGGAGCTTCCCAACGTATGAGCGTGACCACGAGAGCTAGGATCAACGATTGGTATACCTCAACTGCGGCGTGAGCGGCCGGCGAGGTCGATGGCAAGTACCAAGTATGTGGCGAAAATCAGTAAATAAAATCATAGTAGTCTATATAAAGCGGAGACATGTATGATAACCAAACTACTTCACAATAAATAGCGGTCATGTCAAGTCGTGACTCGCCACCAAAGTCATCACTCAAATATAACAATGGGTCTCACGCCACAACATCAATCATGCGTGGAATACCTTCTCACCGCCAGGCGATCTGATATAAAAGCACGAGAATACATGAACACGGGTCCCACTGTGGCATCATAAACCGTCACGCGGTAAGCGAAGGCATATCAGGCTACTAAAACCCACAGTACAAACAAGGTCATAAAGCGTATTATGAGATCTGTCTGAATCGCATGATCAAAGCCGCCACTCGCGCGATATCTAATGTGCGCGTCTAGCCACGAACTTCCGCAGCTCCGCATAGGCACTCGATGGCGCGCAGGTATTCCGCATCGAGGTAGCTACTCCCCGTCCGCTGGACTCGCGATCGCGTGCCACATGTACCGCGTGACCATAAAGGCCGCACACTAACTCGAACTCGTAGCTCGCGTCCGTCGACCCGCGTAGGTATTCTCGAATCATGGTCCTGCATCGCTGAGATATACCCGCGTCGGAGGCACTTAACCTCGGAACATGTCGGTGAGTGGTACAATACCAACATAACGGTGATCGTTAAACAACTTAAGCGCAATCGAAACCCTTTTCACAATCATTACAAGATACTAACACACGTAGCATCCTAGCATGTTTCCTTATCAAATCAACAAGAAAGTATTACAAGGCTATCACAAACCAACACAATCAAATTATTCACACAAGGTACTTTCTACTATATGATTAACAAGATCGGGTTTTATCCCCAAGTACTTACATTAACTCTTTTAAGATATGTTACTTTTCAAAAGTCACACAATACGTAGTATATAAAAATGAGTGATTATCTTTTGAAGTAAATCAAAACACTTCTCTTTGTAAAATCAAGTAACAACATTCTTTTCAAGCGTTCAAGTTTGCCTAATTTCAATTACTCAAGTTTCATTTTGAAAGGTTTAGTAGTTCATAGTTTTAATCCTTTAAAACAATTTGAGAAACATATACCTTATGTGTGAGTAGGTTATTCTTGTTAACAATCTTATTACAAAGACCATGATCTAGGAAATGTAATATCATTTTGTCTCATCTTAGCTTATGCGGATGGAAGTTTCTTGGTTTTAATAATACTTTATTAGTCAAAACATTTCCCTTTATTAAGCTGTGGTTTCTTCGATACTTATTGATTTTGAAATCAAGAAACATTATTCCTTTTAAAACCAAGTACTCATTACTCACGAATGAGGTTTCACACTTTTAACAAAATTCAATTAAGTCAAGTCTTTTATCTTTTAAGATCAAGTCTCTTAACTTAAATCAATAAATCATTCTTTTTATCACTCTTAGCCGTTATACCTAACTTCCCATAAAGCTAGTATAACTCTTAAGCTTTTAAAACCAAGTGTTACTCTTAACAAAAAGGTTTCTTAGTCTTTTGAAATACTTGATTATTCGGGCTTAAGTCAAAAGACATTGTAATTATTATTCGGACTTAAGTCCAAGACATTGCGTAATTATTATTCGGGCTTAAGTCAAGACATTGCCGTAATTATTATTCGGTTAACACACGACGTCTGGTACTATATATATATTCTTTAAAATATCATGCTCGAGGATAGGAAGAATCACATACCTCGCGACGATTATCGACTATTAGCAAAACGCTCATGCTATAACGCTAGCCTTGTTCACCTTTCTAAGAGCACATGCTACTTGCGAACATTCAACCTATAAAGGTTATACAAGTCTATCAAATTCTAGACTACTCGGTAGAATAAATCTAGATACAGATTCTACGGAAAATTGGCAAGATCTTCCCTACCACAAACTTCACAATACTCTTTATACATCCTATGTAAGTACAGTTTACTTCCCTTCTTATATACTTTCCTTGTATATACTTATACTTATTCTTATACTTGATAGTATGCACACTTAATTACAAAAGGAGACAAGATATTTACCTCGATAAGCCCATAATTATCCAAGTATAAATGTCGGTCTGAGCAACGCTAGCTCCTACTCCGGTGCTCAACCGCTCCAAACAACCCTTAGAAGTTACGACTTCTTCTTAAATACTTCAACCAACCGTGAAGATTTTCCTGGGGTTTCGTTTGAGACAAAAAGGACATACTGAGTATTTTAGACTCTACGTATAGAGGTATCTTTGGAATACTACAAGGTATACGCTAAGGTATTTTGGGTATAATGTAATACTTGGAGATTATTTCTACCAAGAGGGTATTTATACGAGACAACACCACAAGGGGTGTGTACCCGCGGCCCACTAGGAGGGTACTCTCGCCAGGGGCTCTCGCCAAAGGGCCTTCTCAAGGGGAGGGGGTGTTTGGATGAAACACTACAAGGAGAGGGAGGATTTTAGACTTAGGAAAGTTTTGGGTGAAGAAGTCTTCAAGGGGAGGGGTATTTATAGGAAATCAAGGCCATAATCTGGCAGTGGGGGCAAGTGGAGGCGAGATGTGCCCAAGTGCCCTAGTCCCTACTCGAAAACCTCACAAATATCTACAAAAATATCTACCCACTGACTTGCAAATCGTGCAGTTGCTAAGCGTCAACATGAGGGTGACACATGCCCTCCCGTTGGTCCAAAATGTTCGTCTCTCGAAAAATCCATAAATTAAAAATGACATAGCCGAATTTTCCTTCAAGTTATGTAAAGCGTTTGTCGAAAAGGACTCTAAGGGTGTTGTGCACAAAATAAAATCGGCAAGCCTCTTTAAGCTTCAAACTTTCTACGTCGCCTTACGTATACTGGAAATACTGAGGTATAACAAGTTGCGGGTGCAAAGTGTTTTCAAGATAGACTGCGGTGCAGTTATCATCAGTGCGAGTTAGAGATAGATATCCCAAAGATCGCATTCAGACCCGGTATGGGCACTTTATGAGTTCAGGTAATGTCTTTGGTTGACCAACGCCTCAGTGATATTCATGGATTTGATGAATAGGGTGTTGAGCCATTCTTGGATATGTTCGTTATAGTTTTCATTGATGATATCTTGGTGTATTCGCGCACAGAGCAGGAGCATATAGATCATTTGAGGACGGTATTGGGAGTCCTCAGGGACCGGCAGTTGTATGCCAAGTTCTCGAAATGCGAGTTTTGGCTGGCTTCAGTGGCTTTCTTAGGGCATGTTATCGGAGCCGATGGTATTCGTGTTGATACTGCTAAGATTGAGGCAGTTAAGACTTGGCGCACTCCACTACACCGGAGTCGCGACTTTTGGGCCTTGCGAGTTATTATCGGAGGTTTGTAGAAAAGTTTGCTTCTATTTCAAGCTTTGACTAAGCGACTCGAAAGCGGTATGTTCGATGGGCGGATACTTGTGAGAAAGTTTCCATTGCTAAAGGAGAAGTTGACGACCGATTCTTACTCTTCCGGAGGGCTTAGATGGATATGTGGTTTCTTGTGACGCGTCGGTGTCGGTCTTGGAGTGCGTCTTTGATGCGGCGCGGCAAGGTTATAGCTTATGCGTCTCGACACTCGAAGCATGAGAAAAACTATCCCACATGACTTGGAGTTGGCGTGATGATTCATGCCTTGAAGATCTGGAGACACTATTTATATGGAGTTCATGTGGACGTTTACACAGACCACAAGAGTCTCCAGTACATCTTCAGCCAGAGGGAGCTGAACTTGCGGCAGAGACGGTGGTTGGAACTACTTAAGGATTACGATGTTGATATTTTATACCACCCGGGAAAGGCGATGTAGTTGCGGATGCCCAGTCGCAGATCGATGGGTAGTCCGTCCGATGTTGACCAGAGAAAGGGATATGGTCCGGAGTTACATCATTCGCGAGCCTTGGAGTTCGTTTGGTTGATTCTATTAGTGACTAATTGGGTTCGAGAGGTTGCCGAGTCTTCCATCGCCGAGGAGGTGAAGAGGCGACGTGATGAGGATCGATTTTGGTGCGATGCAGAGATGCAGCCTCTCGAGGAGAAGAGTCTATTCGAGGTAGCGCGATGGGGTGCTAAGATTCGAGGCGGTTGTGTGTTCCGATGTGACAGACTTCGTCGGCCAGATTCCGTGAGGCACGGTGCTCGTTATTCTATTCATCGGTCGACTAAGATGTATCATGACCTCGATCGTGTATTGGTGGGATGGCCTTAAGCGGGGCGTTGCGGAGTTCGTGTAGCGATGCGGTGTCGTGAGTTAAGATTGAGCACGAAGCGGTGGTCATTGCGAGCTATTGATATTCCGACTTGGAAGTGGGAGGTGATAAATATGGATTTTATTACGTGGCTACCTACCACTCGGAGGAAGCATGATTCCATTTGGGTAATTGTCGACGGTGACAAAATCAGCCCATTTTCTTCCGGTCGAATAGCGTTCTCGGTGAGACTATGCGATTATATATTAGAGAGATTGTGAGGTATGCGAGTCCGGTGTCGATTATATCGAGATAGAAGCCCAGTTCTCGGCTAACTCGAGGTCTTTTCGAAGGGATTAGGGACACAGTGAGTCTCGATCGCATTTCACCTCGGGCCATCGACGGTAGCGGCGCACTATCGCACTTGAGGATATCTGCGGGCTTGTGTTATTGATTTCGGTGGTAGCGGAGGATCATTTGCCTCTTGTGAGTTTGCTTACAACAATAGCTACCATTCCAAAGATTCGGATGGCGCGCCTGAGGCCTTATACGGGAGGAAGTGCAGTCACCGATAAATTTGGTTCGAGGTGGGAGAAGTTCATTAGTCGGGCGGACTTAGTTCGTGACGATGGATAAGGTGAAGCTTATCCGAGGCGGTTGTTGGCGGCTCGAGTCGCGAAGTCGTATCACGATCATCGGCGTCGACACTTGGAATTTGAGATAGATGATTGGGTTTTCTAAAGGTATCGCCCATGAAGGCGTGATGAGATTTGGAAAGAAGGAAGCTTAGCCCAAGGTACATTGGGCGTGTCGGATTGTCCGTAGGGTAGCGGGGTTGCTTATGAGTTAGATCTGCCGTCCGATTTGGAGCGGTACATCCGATCTTCCATGTGTCCATGTTGCGGAAATGTATTGGAGATCCATCTAGGTGCACCGGTTCATGATGTCAAGTGCGAGAGGAGTTATCGTATGAGAGAGTCCCATAGCGATACTCGATCGTCGGTTAGACGACTTGGACGAAAGAGCGTGGCTTCCGTCGCGTCTATGGCGAACGAGCGAGGAGGAAATGACGTGGGAAGCAGAGGATGACATGATGAAGAAGTACCCTCACCTATTTCCTACACCTCCAGGTAACCCACTTTCCTGCTTGTTAGTTTTGATTTAGCATTTACGCTTCAGTATGTTGTGGCTCGTGGAGCTTATTTACTTGCAAAAGAATAGTTAAGAGGGTCTATGTCGATGTCGTGATTTGAGTAAGCCTAGAAGGAACATTCGGGACGAATGTTTCTAAGGGGGGGATAATGTTATACCCCGTAGTTCTGACCCTACGTATGAGAGCGTACGAAGGCATGTAAGACTTAAAATTTTCAAAGGATAGGTTGACGGATTATTCCGGGCGGGTTTTAGTCAACTTTAAGGCGGGTTATGACCCGGTTCATTGAGAGTTCCTAAGTGTTTCAAAGGCCTAGGGCGTAGTTCGTTGAGTCTAGATTCCAACGCAACCAACCGTTCGTCGATAGGATGTCGGAGTAGAAAGTTATGAGAATTACAAGTTCAATGCGCAGTCGGACAAAAATGTGTTTCGGATAAAGCGGCAGGCGCGCGCAAATCTTGCATGGGTTCGCTGAAGTTGCAGCCATGGCCAACGGGCTGAGGGCAAAGTTCAGAGAGGCTGCAGAGGTTTGTGGCCACTTGCATGGCCACGCGCGGCGGGATTTTTGGGTGGAAAAACTTAGAAAAAGTCAGATTTTTCTTTTAAAAGACCTTGGGAGGGTGACAAGTGTCCCCCCCCCCATCTGATTTCTTGCATGCAATATATTGACCAAGTCTTGAAGACTTGGTCATCTTCCAATTTCTCTCTCTCTCTAAAGCTTAAGCTCCCACTTCTCTCTAAAATTCCAAGAGAAATTCAAGCCTTAGGAAAAATCTGAAAAGTAAAAGACAAGAAGGAAGCTTGTGGCTAGCTTGTGAAGGTTGTTGTGGTGGTGTTCTTGGAATAGAAGCTAGCAAATTGTTGGATAAATTTGGCTAAAGCTCTAAGGTAATGATTCTTCCTCTATTATTAGTTTTTAATGTTGCATGTTAAGAAGAAAGTACTTGTGGTAGTAAATAATGCTATTAGAGTCATTGCATGCAAGAAATGTGGGTTGGGTATGAAGGATTTGGCTAAAGAGATATTATGAGCATGTTGTAGCCTATAAACTACTTTAGAATTGTTAAGTGTATCATTATAACTTATGGGGCAGAATTTTACACACCCAAGATTAGGTGTGTAATCCCCTTTGTGTTGGTTTGGATGTTGGGCCTTAATGAGGCGTTTGAGTGTTGAAAATCGGCCTTTGAAAAAGGTGGCAAAGTGAGTAGAAACAAAGGAAATGCTGCCCAATTTTCCTTAGGAATTGGTAACTTGAATTTGGAATTTCTACATTGAAATTAGAGGTTAATAAACGCACTATAGTTATTATATGTTGACATATTACTTGCGGTAGTTGGACTTAGCAAGTGGATTGACCGAAGAGGTATGTAGAGCTTTCCTATCTCTTGAGCATGAATAGTTGTATCTATGTAGTACGGTATACGTACAAGATTTGATAATCTACACTTGTTTTAAAGTATATGATACTTGTTTCATTTCAAAAGTATAAGTCCTCGGGTTGAGGAAAATGTATTTGACAAAGGGATAACGCTAATATAAGGACTTTATGGGAAGTTGGTTATATTAGTTTTCTTGAAAGGTTCACAAAGAAAGGTTTACCTAATTAAAACAAATGCGGGTAAAGGATTTGAAACTAAGAAAGGTGAATTGATTTTTAGGCATTGGTTGCCTAAGGTTTTAAAGGAAGTGAAGTCACTTGATTTAGAAGCCTATTATATTTCTAAAAGGAAATGTGACTCGTCTTGAAAAGAAATTGTAACTTGATACTATGGTGAATAGTATCTTGGAATCTTTGTATAAAGAGTTTTCTTAAAAGTTAGAAGTACATGGTACTTGGGTTGAATTCTGATTTTCTATTAAAAGACATGTTAGTGCCTTAGGATACTAAAATGAGAGGATATATTAATAATGTTAATAAGAAGTTAGGGGATTTCTTAACTTGCTTATGTTATGATAAAGCGGTAGTGCTTATGTATGATATGATAGTAGGTAGTGCTTATGTTGTGATATGATAGTGGTAGTGCTTATGTATGATATGATAAGCGGAAGTGCTTATGTTATGTATGATAGCTGATGAGCTATGTTATATATTTGTATTATTACTGCTAAACCCCGGTTATTATCTATGCTATGGATTTGCTACCCATGATGCGAGTGCGGCCAGGCACTCACGCGGATCGGACCACGGGATCCATGCGGGTGAAATAGTCCCACGCGAGTACGGCGATGGTACTCGTGCGGTCCACGGGATCCATGCGGGTGAAATAGTCCCGTGCGGGTGAAATAGTCCCATGACGAGGCGGATGACCTCACGCGGGTCCACAGACCCGTGCGGGTGAAATAATCCCGGGAGTAGGATTGCTTAATGATACTACGCGCGAGGTACCTGCTTTGATCGCGAGCCTCCTATTTTTATGCTATAAGTTTTATACTTGTTACTCTCATTGTTAGTAAGGCACAGACTGAGAAATTGATTTTTATCTATGACTCCAGCTTATTTTGACTTATGATATTACTACAGTATTTTCCAGTTTTACATACTTGGTACGTTGTGTCGACCCACCGCCGGGGCTGCGTTCATGCCGCATGTAAGGGAAAGCAGGTGGTAGTTCCTCATTCCTAGGATCTTTTACTCAGGTGTCAGAAGCTCCATTCCTCCGGAAGCTTGTTTTTTTTGGTACGGATATTCCCTGATGCTATAGGTATTTTGTACATTCAGGGGTATGGCGGGGCCCTGTCCCGCCACAGTTGTTATCTTTGGAGGTCTGTGGTCACATATATGTTTTGGGCTATAAGAACCAGTTGTACTACTATACCTTGTTTAAGTATGTTTTATGGAAGGCAGCCTTATCGGCTGGCCAGGGATGTTTACCCTTTTTATAAGTTATGTGTTATGTATGTTCCGCTGCTATTCTCTGACATATACCTGACAGGGTACCCCGGTAGGGTACCAGTCGCTGCCCCGGGGTTGGGTCGTGACAAGTTGATAAGGATATGGGTTCTACCCTGAAATGTGCCTAATCAAGGCTCACATATAGGACCGAGGCAAGACAATACATGTACATTAATATATTTATTGGAATTGCTTATATATATATATATCATGCACCCAGAAAACAACTTATTATTTGTTATATGGGAACGAATGATATTCTAGTGCCAATGAGCCAAATCGGTAAAGAAAATACCAGAGTAGAAGTAATCGGATCACAATACTGCTCTAGCAGGCTAGTAAGATATGAGATTTCACCAATGGATGATTAATACGTGATTTGAACCCTTTGTGACCTTGCATTTAGAAACCCCAAACTCACCTTATGTGGAGTTAACTAGTTGAGGTAGGTTAGATGTGTTGTTTAACTCTTTACGGAAGAACTATAAAAATAGTTTTTGTAATCGCAATGGAGACAAACAAATCCGGCAATCCAGATGAGGAACCTAGAGGTAACTAAAGTGGCTGGTTCAAGGTAAGTTAATGATTAAGGACATATGAAATAACAAGAGATAAATTTCTCATTGAGAACTAAGAAGGAACCCGATTTGTAGATATTAAGTGAGACTAGAATGAATTACCTAGTCTTAAACCAAAAGAATCAAATATCGGCACGAAAATAGTAGCCATTAGTTGGTTCGCAGGTAAAAGGCATTTGTATGAGGATAAGTGTGATCATGAGAAAGATAGACGTGGAAGCCCCAACATTCGATAATGAATATTTCTAAGGGGGAAAGAATGTAACACCCCGTACTTTTGGGTGATAGTTTGAGCATCTAGACGTATGAAAATAGACCCGAGCCCTAAAGAATTTTGGTCATATTCAAGCATGTAAATAAAGGGCTCGTCGTATAAGAAGATGAAGTTCCGAAATGATTCAGACTTAATAGTATGTTGATGGTGATTAGAAATAATATTGTATGTGTACCGAAAGAGGCTACGGACTAGTGTCATATTGAATGACCATGATAATGAATATCTGAAATGTGTTAAAAGTGAGTATTATTTAAGTCAATTGAGATTAAGATTTAATTATGGATAAGTATTAATTAAGAGTATATATATCATTGTCATTTTGTTAGATCTGATAGAATATTTTCCTCAAAAGACTTCATTGCATTAGGTAAGAATATATACATCTTTACACTAACTAGGAAGAATATAGAATAATCCTAAAAATATTCCTATACATTAAACTACTTACCATATAAGATGGGATACTACATTAATACAAGATACTACACAATATTTCTATAATAATGGTATTACTTCTAGAATATTCTATTCTAGAATATTCTAATACTCCCCTCGATTGAAGTGGAGGGCCCGAATCTTTGAGGCGTCGAAATTCTTCAAATAAAATCGTGGAAGCCCTTTCGTGAAGATATCGGCGATTTGATGACGCGTTGGGACATGAAGTACTCGTGACTTGTCGCGTGCCACTTTTTCACGGACAAAATGGATATCCAACTCTATATGTTTAGTGCGCTGATGATGTATTGGATTTCCAGAAAGATATATTGCACTAATGTTGTCACAGTAGACCATAGTAGCTTTCAGAACTTGGCAATGAAGCTCCAGTAAAAGATTCTGAATCCAGCATGAATCAGATACAACATTGGCAACGACACGGTATTCAGCTTCAGCACTGGAGCGCGATACTGTGGGTTGCCGTTTGGAAGACCATGAAATTAAATTATCACCGAGGAATACACAATACCCAGATGTGGAGCGTCTGGTGTCGGACACTGCCCGGTCTGTATAAGTGACAAGTTTGGAGACGCAAGATGGGTAAAGATGTAATCCATATTCTGAGTGCCGCTAATGTAGCGTCTAATCCGTTTGAGTGCTGCGTATGTTCTTCCATTGGATTATGCATGAATAGGCACACTTGTTGTCTGACATAGGTTATGTGCAGTGCGGTAAAAGTGAGATATTGCAACGCTTTGCTAGGCTAACGGTACAATGTTGGATCGTGAGGTTTGCTAGAGATAGCACTTAATTTGGACTTTGTATCCACCAGGTGTTCTTGAGGGTTTGCAAGAGGCCATTCCACCGTTCCACGATCTCGGATGCATACTTCTTCCGGGAGAGAAAGAGCCCACCGCATGTCTTGTCACAAGAATTCCTAGAAAGAAGTGCAATGGACAAGATCCTTCATAGCAAATTCGAACGAGTTGAGACACGATATTCTTGCGAAGAGATTACGAGGAAGGCGTCGAATAATATCATCCACATCTGATAGAAGATAAGCGTATGATTACCACGATGATAGATAAAAGGAATTATCTGACCGGTGTGAAAACCCCATCTGTGATACAAAATCGCAAACCGTGATACTGTGCCACAGGTGCTTGTTTGAGGCCATACAAAGACTTGTTTAGCGGCATACATGATTGGGATATTTTAGATCTCTGTACCGATGGTTGGTGCATGTAAACAGTCTCATTTAGGTGACCATGGAGAAATGCATTTTTAACATCCAACTGGTGGAGTGACCATCCTCTGGAGAGAGAGTGAGCATTACGATAGTATTTGGTTTGACTCATCGGATCAATGTCTCTCCACAATCGATGCCAACTGCTGCGTCTTCCCATCACTACAAGGCGGGTCTTATGCGCTCGAAAGAACCATCGATTTTTCTTTATGGGTAAAATCCACATAGACCGAATGATGTTAGCATTAGATGGACGGCACTAAATCCGTATCTATTTTTAATAAGAGCTTGATATTCATCATCCATGACAATTTTCCAATTTGGGTCTTTCAGAGCAGACACAGGGTTACGTGGTAATGGTGATTTGGAAATTTGGGTGTGAAGGCTGTATTTAGTGTTGGGTTTGACAATACCATGTTGACTACGGGTGACTGGACGTGTTGTCGGGCGATGGGTGGGCCATCGCCAAATGTGGTATTTGTATAGCTGGGCCTGGATTAGGGGCTTGGGTTGCATTAAGGGTAGGTGTCAAAGCACATGGGCCCGAATGTGTATCAGTATCCAGGACAGTTGGTTGGCCACCATTTGGTAAGGACACGGGTAATGGGTTAAAAGAATTTTGTCCATTTGCAGTAGCAGTGATCGAACTATGAGACAACGGTTGGGTAAAAATTGGGTGTATTCCAGCATCCAAAAACTCATAAGTGGGAGATTGTGACTCATTGATTTTTCTAAATGGGAATTGAGTTTCATCAAATATAACATGACGACTAATAAAAATCCTATTGGAGGATAGGTCATAACATTTGTATCCCCGATGATGGGATGAGTATCCCAAAAAAATGCATGGAGTAGATCTCGGTTGTAATTTATGGATGGTGGTGGATGGAAATAATGGAAAACACAAGCACCCAAAAACCCGGAGATGAGAGTATGTCGGTTTTCGAAGGTATAGTAATTGAAGGGGTGTTTGGTGTGATGTATGTTTGTTTGGTAGTATATTCAACAAATAAGTAGTCATCCGTGCGTGATGCCAAAAGTTAGGGAAGTGAGGCATGAGCAAGGGATGTTCGACAATATTATTTATGGTTCGTATTTTGCGTTCGCTGTCCATTACGAGAAGATGTGTGGGGCGTGAAAAGCGAAAATTCAAACCATTTACTTTGCAAAAATCCTGAAATTGTCTATTATCAAACTCACCTGCTATCACATCGATGTTTTGATATCCCTTTCAAACTGCTTTTGGATGAAAGCTCTAAAACTAAGGAATGTAGAAAACACTTGTGATTTTTTGATATGGGATATGTCAAGAATTTAGAGTAATCATCTAAAACAAGCAAATAATATCTATGCCCTGAAGAGCTCAAAACTGGGGATGTCCAAATATCACAATGTATAGTCTCAAATGGCAAAAAAGTGCAATTAGACGAAGACTCAAAAGGTAGTTGAATATGCTTACCCAAAGGACACGACTAACACTTATTAAGAGTTCATGTACATAAAATTGAATTATTGCGTTTGAGAGAGTTTAAAACAGACTCTCCCGGATGTCCCAAACGTTCATGCCATAAATTGGAATTAAAAACAGCAAAATTAAAATGTTTCTTGTCCAGGTTGTAGTAGTGAATGCGGATAAAGTTCTCCGGCTATCACATCTCATTAGCCGTGTCCCTGCGAAAATCACACACATAAAACCAAAAGGATCAAAAGCTACGGTAACTTGCTTATCTCAAGTAAACTTTCGAGCGAGATTAGGTTTTGATTAATTGTGGTGCATGAATAACATTTTTCAAGGCTAATGGTGGATTCGGTTTGGACAATTTAGTGGAACCATAACCTTTTATTGGAATGGAATGGCCATTTCCGACAGTTATACCATTTGATTTGCTCAAATTAAAATAGGACGTAAGATTACCTTGGGATGACGTCATATGTGACATTGCACCTGAGTCCATATACCAATTCGTGTCTGGTGGATTAAGCCCGAGCGTGTACATGGCATGTTCAATGTCCGCCGGTTGGCCCACTGTTGAGTGGGCCTCGTTCCACACCTGAGGCCCAACACCGGCCGCTCATCTTCCGCCTCCGCCATCTTTGAAATTTGGTCGCTCTGCTTCTTCTTTGCTCCATTGTTGGCCCATCTTTGGCCGCCCAACCGTGCTTCTTGTTGCTCCACCGCTGGCCATTCTTGGCTGATCCAACACTTATTCTTCCATCGCTTCTCGATGGCCGGGCAAAGAATCTTCTTTATTGTGGGTGATTATTTGAAAGTGAAATTAGTCTGGCCCGATTTGTAGTAAATGAGACAAGGGGTCAGCCAAGTCCATTGTGGCGACCAGCTGCCGCTCTTCGCCTGCACTTGCTGCTACGCCGCGCCGCCGCCGAGCCGTGCCATGCCGCCGAATTCCCACCGCCGGGTGCGATTATTCCGTTTGTTGCGGTTTTCACCTTTTATTTCCATGCGTCCTTTTGACCCGGTTATTTCCATCATTAGTGATCATATACGCAGGTCGGTTGTGTTAGCAACCTTTTTGGAAAGACCTTGTTCTTCTAGGATTAACATAGATCTTGCTTTGTAGAATAACGGAAGTGGGTTACTTTGACGGATAACGGTGGCAACTCCGCTATATGCCTCTGTCAATCTGGCAACAAGTTGTAGAACCAAACGGTTGTCGGAGGCAGGGAACAACGCTTTTAATTGATCCGCCAACACTTTGAGCGTTGAATGATAAGCGAGCATTAGGAAAATCCTCCATATCAACACTGTAGAATTCTTGTTCCAAAGCAACTGCACGGGAATTTTAATTATCATAAAAAAATGTCTCGTAATCGATTCCAAGCATCAATTGCCTTAGAATCTGTTTCCATGATCGTGTGCAACAAATCCGTGGATATTGTTGAATATATCCAACCAAGAACAGTGACATCTAGGACATCCCACAATTCTTTGTCTTCATCCGTTGTCAAGACTTTTTCTTTGTCTTTTTCCGGGGAAATGATGTGGTGAAGAACCCGGTGAGAACGACAACATATTTTAAAAAGTTCCGCCCAGGAAGTATAATGCACATTCTCCATTTGTAAAGTTATGGGAACATGAGTTTTGATATTGGAAACAGTGAGGGCTGGGTGATAGAACGATTTGGATTCAGACATGTTGATAATAGTTGGATGAAAATAAAAAAAAAACGATGAACAGGAAAATCAAAAATTTCGATGTGGAGGAGAACGAAATTTCGAAAAAAAGAAAAACAATTTTGGTGTTAGGAAGATGAATCTTTTCCTAAGCTCTTGATACCATGATAGAATATTTTCCTCAAAAGACTTCATTCCATTAGGTAAGAATATATACATCTTTACACTAACTAGGAAGAATATAGAATAATCCTAAAAATATTCCTATACATTAAACTACTTACCATATAAGATGGGATACTACATTAATACAAGATACTACACAATATTTCTATAATAATGGTATTACTTCTAGAATATTCTAATAAGATCCACGTGGAATAATGAACATAAGAGGCTAATGGCTGTGTACTTTTTTAAGGTGTAGGTGGAAATTTATGTTTTTGTTGTATTGGAGAGTATGCACATTAGATGTGGGCCCCATAATAGATTGGTCACATTAATTGCCATTAGTGAATACGATATGTTGGTGAATTACGTGTATCAATTTTGGTCACATATAAATCTTTTATGTAATTCAAGTGGTGTGCTAAGTGGAGGTGGAGGTGGAGGTGGAGGTGGAGGTGGAGGTGGAGGTGCCTACGTATCACTTAAGCAATTCATGCAAATCAAATATCAATACAATTATGCCTTATGAAATGAGAGTCAACCGTGCCTTATAAAATGAGAGTCATATACATATATATACAATACCCAGCCCCGTAGCGAGGGTCTCGGTGTGAATGAAATCATATACATATATATATACCATACCCGCCCCCCTAAGTGAGGGTCTCGATGTGAATCATATACATACCATACCCGTGCCACTAGTGAAGGTCTCAGTATGATTATATAATGTGCACATACCGTACCCGGCCCATTATGGGACTCGGTGTGAAATCATCATATATGTACATACCCGGCCCG
This sequence comes from Przewalskia tangutica, assembly GCA_029844215.1. NCBI lineage: Eukaryota > Viridiplantae > Streptophyta > Magnoliopsida > Solanales > Solanaceae > Przewalskia > Przewalskia tangutica. The sequence goes on along the minus strand of CM056739.1, from coordinate 8,241,778 downwards.
GGACTCGGTGAAATCATATAGTCATATCCGCACGAATAGAGTATCATGAGTATCTTTATACAAATTAAATCATCATTTGACTCTCAATGGAATAAATAGAATAACTATTACTTTAGAAAATCAAGGCACTATCATATCATGTATCATTAAGAATTAGGATTCAATAGAATTATGTACGTCCGTCGTACACTCATTTATATAAATCATGCCAAAAAAATAAAGGATAGTTTCACATACCTTTTTGTCGAACTAACCTCAATATTAGAATACATCTCGTCTAGTACTTCAACCTATAATTATGGTAATACGTCCGTTAATTCTAAGATTACTAACATACTTTATATCGAATGACGACTCTCTTTTCTATAAAATTCGGGCAGCACTTCCCCTATTTATATGCAGATCCGCAACTTACAAACAAAGCCAACAATACCAATAACAAGATGCAACTTAAAGATATAACCAAAACAATCCAAAATACTCCCATCATAATCCATTCCTTTTCTTTACGTTCATGGTAGACAACAACTACAACAACCAAGGTGATTTATACACCTATTTCTCATGTTAATCCATCCTCTTAATCCATAGCAAAACAGCCCCTAAAACAGTCCATATACCAACAATAACAAGAATATAAAGTAACACCTTTCTACACTTTAATTTCCTTAAGACATGTACTAGTAATTACCACAACGTATATACATGTTCATAACTTATATTTCCAGCATTATAACTTAACCAAAACAGCCCCTAAAATACAACACAACATGTCCAATAATTTCATACAAGTCTCGGCCAACATCCACAATACCAAACTCTTTTCTTAACTCCTTAAAATTCAATTTCATATTTCAATACTTTCATGTAATCAAATACAACTTAAAATATCAATGTTTCTTTTCAATTTCAACATGCAATTAGTGACACTAATAACAACACCAATCAAGTCCAAGGTATACTAAAGCAGTCCCTAAAAATCGGTAATAGCCATTCCATTTGACTCAACAACATCAACAACAATCACATGCAATCTCTTATTTTCAATTCTTCTTTAACATGAGTTTATCTCTTAACTACAACGTCATTTAATCTTCCAAATACTTTATAAAAATAAGAATTCTTACCTTAATTTTTGCCCAAAACAGTCCCTATATTTCGGTCACTGCTTCACTTCCTTTTGCACCATTTTCATCATTTCTTCAACTTATATTGACATGTATGTATTCTACAAGTTTGAGACCATCTTACTTACTTGTTTCTCTTAAAAATGTTCATCTCCAAAGCTTAAAGTTTATAGCTAAGTCTCGGCCAGATTACCGATTTTGCAACTGTTTTTGGGGAGTTTCTATGGCTTAGAACTTGTAGAGGAACTTAACCTTGGAATGTGAGTTGTTTGAACCTTCAACTAAGATATGGAGGATGAGGTAAAATCTGTTTTGGGAGGGGGAGAGAATGGAAGATGAGAGAGGGGTGTGGTTCGAATGAGGGGGAGGGAAATGGGAATATGTGGGCTGAAAATGGGGTTTAAACCAATGCATGTTAGTGGTCTTGCCATTTGGAGGGCACACGGTGCCATTTGTATTCCACTAGTCTCCCACTTATCATCATTTCTACTAAATTTAATCCCACACTTAGCTTAAATCCTGAATTTTCGAATGGACCCCCTATTCTCAATGTCAACACATTTTTTTTATAATACAACATTAATCCAAAACCCCATTGAGAAAGTTCAACTACTAGTATTAATTCTCGTCGCCACATATGTTATATCCAAAATTATTCCGTATTAGCATATGTAAATATATTTTATATCAAATATTCGAATCTTAATTCCTTAATTACGTTCTTAATTATCGCTTTAAAACTACGTGGTGTAACATCCTTCCCCCCATAGAAACATTCGTCCTCGAATGTTCATTATAGGTCTCTGCTATAAAAAAAATCGGCAGAGTCTCCTTTGTAAATACACTTACCAACCTATATCAGCCAATCCAAGGATTTCTCACAGGGCCACAACATAATACATAGTCTTATTTACCAACCAAAATAGTCAAGTAAGGAATCAAATTACATGTAGGCATAGGGAACAAGTGAGGATACTTCTTCCTCATTTCGTCTTCTGCTTCCCAAGTCATCTCTTCCCTATTATTGTTTCGCCATAACACTTTGATGGAAGACACATCCTTAGTACGTAACATTCTCACCCGGCGATCAAATATAGCTATGGGACTCTCCTCATAAGTTAACTTCTCTGTCACCTGGACATCCTCAGTAGGGAATACTCTAGAAGGATCACCAACACACTTACGTAACATCGATACATGAAATACTGGGTGTACCGCTTCCAACTCAGATGGAAGATCCAACTCATAGGCAACCTTGTCTATCCTACGAATAATCTGATAAGGTCCAATGTATCTTGGGCTAAGCTTCCCCTTCTTACCGAACCTCATCACACCCTTCATGGGTGACACCTTCAAGAACACCCAATCACCAATCTGAAACTCCAAGTGTCGACGTCGATTATCTGCATATGACTTTTGTCGACTCTGTACTGCTAATAATCTCTCCCGAATAAGCTTCACTTTTTCAACAGCCTGCTGAATCATATCTGGGCCGATTAACTTAGTCTCGTCTACATCAAACCAACCGATAGGTGACATGCACTTCCTCTCATATAAGGCCTCATACGATGTCATATGGATACTGGAATGGTAGCTATTATTATAAGAAAACTCAATAAGTGGCAAATGATCATCCCATCTACCTCTGAAGTCAATAATACAGGCTCTCAATATATCCTCTAATGTCTAAATAGAACACTCAGCCTGCCCATCAGTCTGAGGATGAAATAATGTGCTAAGACTCACTTGTGTCTCCAATCCCTTCTGGAACGATCTCCAAAAGTTAGTTGTAAACTGAGTTCCTCTGTCCGATATAATAGATATGGGTACCCCCATGAAGTTCACTATCTCCCTGATATACAATCTCGCATAGTCTTCAGCCGAATACGTAGTCCTGACTGGTAAAAAATGGGCTGATTTCGTCAGCCTATCCACAATCACCCATATAGAGTCACACTTCCGCTGAGTGTGAGATAAGCCTGTAATGAAGTCCATATTAATCACTTCCCATTTTCAAGTTGGGATCTCCATCTCATGCAATAAACCACCAGGCTTCTGATGCTCGACCTTAACATGTTGACAATTCGGGCACGGAGCAACAAACTCTGCTATGTCCCTTTTCATGTCATCCCACCAACATAAACATCTAAGGTCATGATACATCTTCATTGACCCTGGATTAATAGAATAACAACCATTGTGTGCCTCTCCCATAACCTGCCGTCGTAGCCCTGCAACATCCAGTACACATAACCTACCCTCATATCGTAGCACCCCATCAGGTGCAACCTCAAATAGAGTCTTCTCCTTTCGAAGAGTTGTATCTCTATACTGTGCCAGAACAGGATCCATCCTGGTGTATTTTTACCTCTTCTATGATAAAGGACTCAGCAAATCCTTGAACAACAACTCCACTATCTCCAGAATCAGCCAAACGGACTCCAAGGCTAGCTAGCTGGTGTATCTCACGAATCATATCCTTCTTATCTGGTTGCACATCCATCAAGCTACCCATATATCTACAGCCAAGAGCATCTACTACAATATTTTCTTTTCCTGGATGGTATAAAATATCAACATCATAATCATTTAGCAACTCTAGCCACCGTCACTGCCGTAAGTTCAGCTATTTCTGCCTAAAGATATATTGGAGACTCTTGTGATCCGTATAAATATCAACATGAACTCCATACAAATAATGTCTCCATATCTTCAAGGCATGAATCACCGCTAATAACTCTAAATCATGAGTAGGGTAATTCTTCTCGTGCTTCCTGAGCTGTCGGGAGGCATAAGCTATAACCCTGTCATGCTGCATCAAGACACAACCTAGTCTGATACCTGAAGCATCACAATAAATAGCATAACCATCTAGTCCCTCAAGAAGAGTCAGAACTGGAGCCGTAGTCAACTTGTCCTTCAACAACTGGAAGTTGTGCTCACAAGCATCCGTCCACTGAAACTTAGCTGCCTTCTGAGTTAGCCTGGTTAAAGGCGCTGAAATCGAGGCAAACTTCTCTACAAACCTCCGGTAATATCCTGCTAGCCCCAGAAAACTGCGTACCTCAGTAGGTGTCGTAGTGCGCCAAGTCTTCTTCGCTTCAATCTTACGTGTATCCACCCGAATACCATCAGCTCCGATAATATGCCCCAAGAATGCCACTAAAGTCAACCAGAATTCACACTTAGAAAATTTGGCATACAACCTCAGTCTTTGGAGCACCTGAAATCTGGCCGCCAAACGGTTCGCGTGCTCGCCTTTCTGAATGCGAATAAACCAGGATATCGTTAATGAATACAATAACAAACATATCCAGGAATGACTTGAACACTCGGCTCATCAAATCCATAAGTACGTCTGGAGCATTGGTTAGCCCAAAAGACATCACTCTAAACTCATAATGTCAGTATCAGGTCCTGAATGCTGTCTTAGGAATATCTGCCTCCTTTACCCGCACCTGATGATAACCTGACCGCATGTCTATCTTCGAAAAACACTTAGCACCCTACAACTGGTCAAATAAATCATCAATCCTGGGAAGGGGATACCTGTTCTTTATGGTTACCTTGTTCAGTTGTCTGTAATCAATACACATCTGCATCGTTCCATCATTCTTTCTCACAAATAGCACCGGTGCTCCCCAAGGTGATGTACTAGGCCTGATGAAGCCTTTTTCTAACAAGTCTCTTAGTTGCTCCTTCAATTCCTTCAACTCTGCAGGTGACATTTTATAGGGAGGAATAAATATAGGTTGGGTGCCTGGCAGTACATCTATATTAAACTTTATCTCCCGTTCTGGAGGAAGACCTGAAAGGTCTTCTGGGAATACATCTGGGAATTCACTAACTACCGGAACTGACTGAAGAGCTGGTACCTCTGTTTTCGTATCATGCACCCGAACCAAATGATAAATACAACATTTTCTGACCATCTTCCTTGCCTTGAGGTATGAAATAAACTTACCACTCGGCGATGTATTTCCTCTCCATTCTATAACTGGTTCACCAGGAAACTGAAATCGAACCATCTTCTCTCTACAATCAACGTTAGCATAACAAGAAGCCAACCAATCCATACCCATAATAACATCAAACTCAGTCATGTCTAACTCTATCAAATCTGCTATGGTATGACGACTATAAACAACCACCGAGCAATTTTTATACACCCGCTTAGCTATGATCGAATCTCCTACCGGTGTAGCTACCTCAAATAGTTCTATCGACTCAGGTTCTATTCTGATACTACTAGAAACAAAGGGGATATATATGATAAAGTAGAACCTGGATCTATCAATGCATATACGTCCCAGAAAAAGATCGATAATATACATGTAACCACATCTGGTGACACCTCCTGATCATGCTTACTAGCCAAGGCATATATGCGGTGCAAGGGACCGCCAAAACTAGAAACTCCACCACGACCCCTACCACGGCCTGCTGGCATCTGAACACCCTGCCCTGTGGGGCGCATAGCTATAGAAGATGATGAACAAGCAACCGATTCATTAGGCTGAGCCATACCTCCTGTACCACCTCTGGAAGGACAGTCTCTCATCATATGGCCTTGGCGGCCGCAAGAATAACAAGCACCTGTATCAAAACGGCATTCCCCAAAATGGGACCTACCACACCGAGAACATCGAGGCAAAGGCGGCCTCGACTGACTAGAACCCTTGTTCACTTGTGAACCTGGAGCCCTGGAGCTTTGGCCAGCTCCTAAATACCCCGTGAGATCAAACCGTCTACCTACGAACTGTGGAGTTGCACTATGTGCTGGCTGGGAAGAATATCTGACATGTTGTTGAGGCTGCCCGCCTCGAGACTCACCAAAATACCACGCCGACCTAGCCCTCTTATGTTGGCCCCTGTTGTGATCTTTATCTGGCTGACACCCTCTATGCCGGTCCTCTACCCCCTGTGCATATGCCTATACTCGGGCAATATCCATACCTGGCTAAAGATCCACCGCCATACAACCGTCAATCAAATAGCGGTCTAGTCCCATCACATATCGATGCACTCTATCCGCCATATCAGCCACAATGGTAGGCGCATATCTAGCCAATGAATCAAACTCGAGACTATACTCTCGAACGCTCTTGCCACCCTGCCTCAACTGTAAGAATCTATCGACTCTGGCTCGTCTCATCTCTGGAGGCAGAATTGTGGCTAAGGAATGCCTCTGTAAACTCATCTCATACAGCTGGAGGAGCACCCTCGCCTCTAGATAACTCCCAAGACTCGTACCAATTAATCACTACATCCTGCATCCGATATGAAGCCAACTCAACAAACTCAGTCTCTGAAGCCTTGATCACCCTCAATGTACGCTGCATCTGTCGGATAAACTTCTGCATGTCATCTTCGGGCTTTGAACCGAAAAACTCTGGAGGATTACAACTCAAAAAGTCACGAACCCTCAAACTATCAAATCTACTGTCAACTCCAAGCCCATATCTACGATGCGCTCGCCACTAACTGATCGATGGTATCGCATTTCTCGGCTCGTCCTCGCCACAGGTGAGAGCCGGGCCTTCAGTCTTGGGGCCTCAGGAGCTAGTGATGATGTTGCCCCCTGAACTGGAGCCTCTGGAGGTAGCGATGTAGCAGAGCTCATTGACTGGGGTACAGTATCTGGCATAGATTAGGTACGGGACATGGTAACTCTCCGGACCTGGCTAGTAGCTCTTGCTACTGATTTGCCCTTTTGGGCCGTTGTCGCCTTCTTCGGAGGCATAACTGAAAATACAATAAGCCGTTTAGAAAGAGATTATCCTAATAACATAGCTCTATTGCACGATTTATGAGATGAAAGAATAGAAACCAATACTAAATGTCCGGCAGCCTCCTGCGTATAAGTATGGTGCACAACATACCCATACACAAGACTCTACTAAACACAGTATGTAGACATTCCGAGGACGAACTGCTCTGATACCACTAAATGTCACGACCCGACAGGCCGCGACCCGATGCCCTATTTGGACACCCTTATACCCACATGTCACTTATCATCACACAGATATCAAGGATAATGTAAACATCGGTAATAAACCTGTCTCTTGAGAAGTCATAGCTAATTCATATAACAAAATAGGCAAGCCGACGAGGTCGCCACTGTACATAGAGATATCAATAACGGCTCACAACTGTACACATATACAAAAACACATCTACTACCCACAACTGTCTACAAACCTCTAAGAGTACGATAATGAAATATGACGGGACAGGGCCCCGTCGTGCCCCTAAATATGCATAAGTCCAAAAATAAGGTTCTGTACCAAAATGACTAAGCTCCGAATCAATGGAGCTCCCCAAACAGCTGAACAGGAATCCTAGACTGGAGGATCACCAAACTGAGTACTTGTACCTGCGGGCATGAAACGCAGCCCCTCAGAAAAAAGGGTCAGTACGAAATAATGTACTGAGTACATAAAACATGAAGTATTGTAAATAAGATCATAACTGGCCAAGAGATTTCAGGAGACAAATATAATAATCCAAATATCAATACAATTGTGCTTTATGAAATGAGAGTCAACTGTGCCTTATAAAATGAGAGTCAATTGTGCCTTATAAAATGAGAGTCATCTACATATATATACCGTACCCGGCCCCCTAGTGAGGGTCTCGGTGTGAATGAAATCATATACATATATATATACCGTACTCGGCCCCCTAGTGAGGGTCTCAGTGTGAATCATATACATATCATACCCGGTCCCCTAGTGAGGGTCTCGGTGCGATCATCTAATGTGCACATATTGTACCCGGCCCATTATGGGACTTGGTGTGAAATCATCATATATGTACATACCCGGCCCGGGACTCGATGAAATCATATAGTCATATCCGCACGAATAGAGTATCATGATTATCTTTATACAAATTAAATCATCGTTTAACTCTCAATGGAATAAATAGAATAATTATTCTTGTTATGCCCGTATTTTAGTAGTATGAGTACGCCGGCGGTGCATAAAAGTTTAAGTAAGTAAGCGTGGGGCGATTGTGATCACCCTCGCTAAAAGAATTGTTTCAGGCGAAAGAAAAAAGTTTTCCAAACTCATAGGGAAAATTACGATTCTGGTTTTTTTTATAATTTTTTTTATTGAAATATTTTTGAAATATTTTGGATAGGCAGAGGGCCGGGCACCGCGTGTCACGATCACAATGGCGTCATGTTGACGAAGTTTGTTTTTTTTTGTCATTTTTATTTGGTCGATGTTTTATTCTGTTTTGGGTAGAGATATAAGGGGTGATACCCCACACACAACTTGTCCCAGTTACTTTAGAAAATCAAGGCATTATCATATCATGTATCATTAAGAATTAGGATTCAATAGAATTATGTACGTCCGCAGTACATTCATTTATACAAATCATCCCAAAAGAAAGAAAGGATAGTTTCACATGCCTTTTAGTCGAACTAACCAACTCAATATTAGAATACGTCTCATCTAGCGCTTCAACATATAATTATGGTAATACGTCCGTTAATTCTAAGATTACTAGCATACTTTATATCGAATGACGACTCACTTTTCTATAAAAATTCGGACAACACTTCCCCTATTTATATGCACATCCACAACTTACAAACAAAGCCAACAATACCAATAACAAGATGCAACTTAAAGATATAACCAAAACAATCCAAAATACTCCATATATGACATCATAATCCATTCCTTTTCTTTACGTGCATGATAGACAACAACTACAACAACCAAGGTGATTTATACACCTATTTCTCATGTTAATCCATCCTCTTAATTCATAGCAAAATAACCTCTAAAACAGTCCATATACCAACAATAACAAGAATATAAAGTAACACCTTTCTACACTTTAATTTCCTTAAGACATGTATTAGTAATTACCACAACATATATACATGTTCATAACTTATATTTCCAGCATTATAGCTTAACCAAAACATCCCCTAAAATACAACACAACATGTCCAATAATTCCATACAAGTCTCGGCCAACATCCACAATACCAAACTCTTTTCTTAACTCCTTAAAATCCAATTTCATATTTCAATACTTTCATGTAAGCAAATACAACTTAAAATATCAATATTTCTTTTCAATTTCAACATGCAATTAGTGACACTAATAACAACAACAATCAAGTCCAAGGTATACCAAAGCAGTCCCTAAAAATCGGTATTAGCCATTCCATTTGACTCAACAACATCAACAACAATCACATGCAATCTCTTATTTCCAATTCTTCTTTAAAATGAGTTTATCTCTTAACTACAACATCATTTAATCTTCCAAATACTCTATAAAAATAAGAATTCTTACCTTAATTTTTGCCCAAAATAGTCCCTATATTTCGGTCACTGCTCCACTTCCTTTTGCACCATTTTCACCATTTCTTCAACTTATATTGACATGCATGTATTCTACAAGTTTGAGACCATCTTACTTACTTGTTTCTCTTATAAAATGTTCATCTCCAAAGCTTAAAGTTTATAGCTAAGACTCGGCCAGATTATCGATTTTGCCACTGTTTTTGGGGAGTTTCTATGGCTTAGAACTTGTAGAGGAACTTAACCTTAGAATGAGAGTTGTTTGAACCTTCAACTAACTATGGAGGATGACGTAAAATCTGTTTGGGGAGAGAGAATGGAAGATGAGAGAGGGTGTGGTTCGAATGAGGGGAGGAAATGGGAATATGTGAAATTTGAAAATGGGGTTTAAACCAATGCATGTTAGTGGTCTTGCCATTTGGAGGGCACAAGGTACCATTTGTATTCCACTAGTCTCCCACTTATCATCATTTCTACTAAATTTAATCCCACACTTAGCTTAAATCCTGAATTTTCGAATGGACCCCCAATTCTCAATGTCAACACATTTTTTTTATAATACAACATTAATCCAAAACCCCATTGAGAAAATTCAACTACTAGTATTAATTCTCGTCGCCACATATGTTATATCCAAAATTATTCCGTATTAGCATATGTAAATATATTTTATATCAAATATTCGAATCTTACTTCCTTAATTACGTTCTTAATTATCGCCTTAAAACTACGAGGTGTAACAGTATCATTCATGCATTATATACATGTATAACCCTTGACCCTACAGACATTATATATGCTATTATATTATATGCATTATATATAAGTAGGTGTGGAAATCCAGCCAGCGGCAGAGTGGGGGTTACTTCTTGAAATAAAGGAGGACCCCTTGTGTACATCATGGTAGTGGTCTAACCTTTGAAATCAGTTGAGTTACTACGATTAACTCCTTCACAATCCTGTCGGATCGGGGTATGGAGACTCCTGGGATGGGAGATCCACTTTTTTTAGAAAAATGAATAAATAATACTTTGACCCATAATTTTTTATTAAATCAGAAGTAAAGACTAGTGATTTAAGGGAGGGGGAGGGGGGCAAAAATTAAAGACCACTCCATAGCAAAGTAATCCGCTCAAAAAAAAAAACTCCAAAAACCCCCATGGAAATTTAGATAAGGTGATTGGTCACAAGGAAATCTGACAAATGGATAAGAAAATGTACAAAAATCCGAACTACCTACTTTCATTAAGTAGGTTCACACACACTACTAAAAACTTGTTGCTATAAAAATGGCTGCCTCGATACGTGTATCTCCTTATCAATGCCATAAAAATCATACACTTGCAGAACTTTCCTCACTTCTTCTAACAACAACAACCTCATCACTTGTTTCATTTCCAAAGAAAAACAAGAAATTTAGTAGATTTTCAGTAGTGGCCATGGCTGATTTGAACACAAGCACTGTTCTTGTTACTGGTGCTGGTGGTAGAACTGGTAAAGTTTCCTTTTTGGGGTTTCTTTATTTTGATACCGTCATTCATAATAGCCACTGTTATTTGTGTTCTTTTCTGTTTATCTGTTCGGTGTCCGCATGGGAGCCCGATTTAATTCGAATCACGCGTTGAGGGGCAACGCTCCCAACAAGATTTTTTTATTCTCAGGGCTCGAACACTGTTATTTTGTGGTTATGTGAGATTAGACATATGATGATTACACAATCGTATTTTCTTGGTAGAAAATTGTTGAGGGGAGATCAGCCGAGACATACCCCTCCGTACCATTTTAATTGTCATGTTTCCCTTTGACACGCTACTTAAGAAGTCGTAAATAAAAAGTATTTAATGTGCACTTTACTCAAAACTTGACGTTTAAAAGAACAAGGCTAATGTTAGTCGTATTTGAATAATCATGACATTAGACGATAATTTTTTTTTTGTGTTACTAACTAAATTGTATTAATAACCAAATGAGCATTACATAGCACAGTAACTACATTACAGCTTGCTGTTTCAAAGAAGAAGAACAAAGCACAAAACCACATTTTCTGAATAGATGTTCACTGGTATGTGGCATACTCTTGCATAACACAAAATCCGGCCAACCTATCTAGAGTATTCAATTGGCCATTTACATATATCCAGAGAGTAAACATAGCTTTTGGTCTGGCTGCATTCTTACTCATGAGATGCTTCTAGTCCATCTTGGGATAGGCCCCTAAAGATTGCTTGTAGAACTGCCTAATCAATTGTGCTTAGAGTGGACATCTGCCTGCCTTTCTCCCTTGCCTCATACACCTTCCCAACCATTCAGCTAGCCTGCATTGGTACAGGCATATCCAGAAACACCTTAGTTTTCATATAGTAACCATGGATCCACCTAATCCACAATTTATCTTTCTTTTGAGATAGCTCCCAGCAGGTTTTGCAATAGATGATTTATTCCACAGCTTCAGATTGATCACATGGAGGACTCCTGCTGCTGTAGGTAGACACATCTTGTCCCATGACACTAGTGCTCTCTTACTAATAGTATTAGAACCTGACCACATGTAGCTTCTGCAATGTGCCTCAATTAGTTGGATAACCTTTGCAAGTAACAAGAATAAATGAGCCCAATAAGCTTGGACTCCAAATAGCACTGTCTTGATTAGTTTAAGCCTTCCTGCATAAGATAGTGTTTTAGCAGTCCAATATGTAATCTGTGCCACTATCTTTTCAATGAGTGGCTGCCACTGAATGAGGGTAAGCTTCTTTGATGCCAAAGGGACGCCTTAATACTTAAAAGGCAACTCCCCTTGTGAATAGCCTAACTGCTGGACAATTGCTTCCCTGTCAGAACTAGAAACTGCACATAAATATACACGGCTTTTAGTCAGGTTAGCTTGCAGACCATAGGCTCTAGAAAAGTCAGTAAACTTTGCATGAGTAAGCTTAACAGATTCAATATCTCCTCTGGCAAAGAGGAGGAGATCATCAACAAAACTTAGGTGAGTTATCTTCAATCTGGAACACTTAGGGTGATAATTGCAGCTAGTATCAGATAAGGTAGCCAATTGTCTACTAAGATACTCCACCACCATGGCAAATAGAAATGGGGAGAGGGCGCCTCCCTGTCTGAGTCCCTTTACAGCACTAAAGGCTATGTTGACCTTAGACAATAATTACTTGTTTTAACTTGTCATATTTATAATTTCTACGTTATGTAATCAATACATAGTTTACTTTTAAGAACAATTAATGTTAAAGGGAAAAACGGGAAAAAAATAGTAATTAATTGTATCTTGATTTTGTAAAATGACAAGTATTTTGGGATAAGTATTTTTAGTAACCTTGACAATTAAAGTGAGATGGAGGAGGGAGTATTGTTCTAGAAGATATTGCTTTTATCTTTCTTTTCCCCCCTTCAGAAGAATAGTCTAAAAGAAGATATTGGAGCCCAAGCAGTGAGATTCACTTTCGCATTAAAGCCCTATTACAATAATATGTAAAATGTTTTCATGTACCATTGCTTCTCAAATCTATCAAGGAGGCTATTGATAACTTTCAAGAATGTATCTGTTGTTTCTACTACTATGTTACCAATTCTTAGTAGGTAGGATAACCCATGATTTATGTTGTTTCCGATGGTGAAGGAGGTCATATACTCATAGCTTGTATGCTTTAAACCCAAATTTAGTTGGTCTATTGGTTATTTATCGTTATATTTCAATTGGCTATTTAATAAGTAAACACATGACTACTTCAAAATGTGTTTGAACTTCTACACAATGAATTAGATGGTTCTAGTTGAAGAATATTCAACCTGAGTATCAGAGCTACAACTTTTGTTCTTGGGCTTTTAAATGACTAATGCTAGAATCAATCAAATCAAGTGGCTATGAGCTTTAGAGTATGATGTCAATTAATGTATTCCTGTTCGTATTTCATTGACGAGTTGTTTAAATTGTAGGGTCAATTGTCTATCAGAAGTTGAAGGAGAGGTCAGAGAAATATATCGCTAGAGGATTAGTCAGAACAGAGGAAAGCAAACAAAAAATCGGTGGTGCAGATGTTGTTTATATTGGTGATATCAGGAATACTGAGAGTCTTGTTCCTGCTATTCAAGGTATCGATGCTCTCGTTATTCTTACAAGTGCTGTACCAAAAATGAAACCCGGGTTTGATCCAACAAAAGGTGGAAGACCCGAGTTCTATTTTGAGGATGGGGCAAATCCTGAACAGGTACATCATGCTTTTGGTACTCATATGTTTCCTCAGGTTTTTAGTTGGGCTTTACTCATTTTTGGCCCATCGGCCAAAATTAATTATTGGCGCTAGCCAATATATACTGGAAAAAATAATCTCTTGATTATTCTTATTGATGAATGACATATATATACAAGTTACATAGGAAAATTCTTTTCCTATTCTACCTCTAAATCCCTATTCTATTTAGAGACTAATTTTACAATTATGGTAATATTACACTCCTAATTAATGTACAACACTAAGTTTAATATTTACCAAATATACATTATGAAATCAGCCCATTGATGGGCCCCACTGACTGTTGGACGTCATATGTTTAACACACACCTCGGTCATGTGAGCGGTTTTAAATGCGTTGAGGATGCTAAAATCTTCAAAAATCGAGGAAGACCCTTTGTAAAAATGTCTGCAATTTGATATCTGGAAGGGACATGGCAGACGCGTACTTGTCCTTTAGCTACCTTCTCTCGAACAAAGTGAATATTCATCTCTATGTGTTTAGTCCGCTGGTGCTGAACAGGATTACCAGAAAGGTAGATGACACTTATATTATCACAATATACCAAGGTAGCTTTATCAATAGGACAATGAAGCTCTAAAAGTATATTTCATAACCAACATGACCCGGAAAGAGCCAAGTTGATGCATATACACTATCTTCCTAAATAGACAGACATGATTAGGATATCTAGTATCCCTAAATCCCAAAGGCTGATGCATATACAGTGTCTCCTGAAGATCATCATGTAGGAAAACATTCTTCACATCTAGCTGATGAATGGGCCATGATTTTGAAAGAGTCAAGCTGAGCACAGTGCGAATGGTAGCCGGCTTGACCACCGGGCTATGTCTCACCACAATCCACACCAACCTGCTGAGTCTTACCATCACCTACAAGTCTAGCCTTATGTCTTGCAAATGAACCATCAGAATTTTGATTATGAACAAAAATTCACATAGACCGAATAATATTAACACCAGATGGATGGGGTACCAACTCCCACGTCTTATTATCAATAAAATCATTATATTCATCGGTCATGACAATTTTTCAATTAGAGTCATTTAAGGCAGACACGGGATTCCGGGGTAAGGGGAATTTAAGAACATTAGAATTCAAATTAAAATTTCTTTTTGGTTTAAAAATACCTCGTTGACTGCGAGTGACTGGACCATGACTCTGGGCTGGATTGGGGGAATTTTGAGAAATTTCGAGAATTACCGTCGAAGGCGCTGCGGCGCAGGGATCAAGGACTGCGGCGCCAGATGAGCTGCAGAGATTTCTGAAGTTTTGGCGCCGCGGCTTTGAAATGAGGGTTCGCGGCGCTGTCGAAGGGATTTCATTTCTCGGCTCACTCGATGGCAGGCGCCGCGGTGCTAATGACGTTTTTTTGTGAAAAATCCGAAAAATGATGTTGAACATATGGAGAGATATCATCATCCAAAAAATCATATGAACTAGGCACGAATATTTCTACTTTAGAAAACGGAAATTGGGATTCATCAAAGAGGACATGACGACTAATAATGATTCGTTTAGAGGACAAATCAAACATTTATAACCACAGTGATTTGACGGAAAACAAAAAACACATAAGGAGTAGAACGTGCCTGAAGTTTGTTGATTGTAGTGGATGGAAACAATGGATAACATAAGCATTCGAAGACCCTAAGATGAGAATACGAAGAAGTCTTATTGTATAACACTTGGAGAGGGGATGAATATGTCAAACCTTTGGAGGGAAGAATATTAAGTAGATCGGTAGCCATTTGTAGCGCATGATGCCAAAATAATGGAGGATGTAAGAATGAACCAATAAAGTGCGAATAATGTTATTAATGGTACGAATTTTGCGTCTGCTTTCCCATTTTGTGAGGACGTATGAGGACAAAAAAAACGAAAATTTATTCCATTTTGTGCACAAAACTCCCTAAATTCCTCATTGTCATACTCTTTACCATTATCACATTGAATGTTCTTTATTTCTCGTTCGAATTGGGTTCTGATGAAAGCTCTAAATTTTGTGAATATGGAAAAAACTTGAGATTTTTTCGCAATTGGAAACGTCCATAAAAATTTAGAATAATCATCCAAGAATAAGACATAATATCGATGACCCGTAGAACTGAGAACGGGAGATATCCATAAATCGCTATGAATAATGTCAAATGGCATAGAATGAGAATTTGAAGTTACAAACGGTAATTTAATTTTTTTCCCATAGCACAGGATTCACAAAGTGGAGTACTACGCGTACCCTTACAAGAAATAAACTTATGTCTATCTAAAGAAGATAAAATAGACGGCCCCGGATGACCTAGACGAGCATGCCACAAGGAAGGAGAAATAGCTGCAAAAGAGGATGACATGGCTTGACGCGAGATGCTGAGACTTGGTGTGATCGGATAAAGATCCCCCCTACTATCACACCTCATGAGAGGATTCCCCGTCTTGAAATTCTTCACAGAAAACCCAAACGGATCAAAATCAATAGAAACTCAATTATTAGTGGTGAATTTACGGACAGACACCAACCTTTTTATTAGTTTTGGGGCATGAAGGGTATTTTTCAAGACTAGTGGTGGATGAGACGGGGATAAAGTTTTATTACCATAACCATTTATTGGAATAGAACTGCCATTACCAATAATTATATCACGATTACTGCTCAAATTGGAATAAGATGAGAGAGTACCTTGGTCGGATGTCATGTGGGTAGTGACACCTGTGTCCATGTACCAATTGGGGTCCGGTTGAGTCAAGTCAAGCGTGTGCATTGCTGCCTCAATGTCGGTCTGTGTGGGTCCCATTGCGTGATGAGCCTGAGGGGGGCGAGGCCCAAGTATCTGGGCATCTGGTCCGTATGCTTGTCCGAACCCGACTCGACTAGGAAAAAGGTCGCGACGCGCGTGTGCGGATCCAGTGCCAGCGGCGAGGGCCCCATGTGGCCCCGTAACTCTTGACGGTTGCCTCCGTTGTTGCTGCCTCGGTTTTTTCCATTTTTCCGATTTTGGCCCTTTTTACCACCCCCGTTATTATGAGGTTGGTTAGAGTTGGTGTAACCGGAAGGATAAAATTCGGACTCAGTCACCATGACGACGGGACTGACCCCAATCGCCACTTTCTTAGCCAATCTGGCTTCTTCCAAAGTAAGCTTAGAACAGGCCTTGATAAAATCCTGGCAGGGGGTTACTCTGACGAATAACCAAAGCAACACCGGTATAGGCCTCTGACAACTAAATGGGCCTAGGGTAAGGCATTAAAAAACCGTCGATATGTGGGGTGATCGAACCGACTCTGCCTGCAACCATCTGAAGAACTAGACGACTATCAGAAACAGGAGAACCCACATTGCGGAGTTGGTCTGCCAAGTCCTTGAAACGTTTGGAAAACTTGCCATAGCAACCTGTGAAAATTTCTGCTCAAGGATAACAATTCAAGAAATGACTGTTATCTTGGAAGATGTCCCGCAATCGATTCCACGCTGCCATAGCTGTGGAGTTGGGTTCCATAATCGTCTGTAAAAGATCCAAGGAGATAGTGGCATAAATCCACTGAAGAACCTTGGCATCAAGCATGACCCATAACTCTGGATCTGCTTCTTTAGTGGGCACAACCGTCGTAGAAGTAGACGCCTTATCACCCTCCGTTGGAGGAGCTGGAGGGATGATGTGGTGTAGAACTTTATGTGCCATAGCATGAATCTTGAATAACTCCGCCCACGTCCCATATTGGACGTTTTCAAGATCAAGAACAATAGGAATGATGCTCTTTATGTTAGAAATTGTGGGGGCAGGATGAAAAGTGTTCTTATTAGCCATAGGGAATAGAACAACAAGATTGAAGGAAATTTGTGAGGGATGAAGAGAGTAGAAGCTCGGATAATTGATGAATATCCGAGGAGGGAACACGGTTTACAAGAGAAAAATAGTGAGAAGCGGAAGCAAGAAAAATAACCTAGACTCTTGATACCATGAAAGAAAAAAATCCATTGATTATTCTTATTGATGAATGACATATATATACAAGTTACATAGGAATTTTTTTTTCCTATTCTACCTCGAAATCACTATTCTATTTAGTGACTAGTTTTACAATTATGGTAATATTACACTCCTAATTAATGTACAACACTAAGTCTAATATTTACCAAATATACATTATGAAATCAGCCCATTGCCGGGCCCCACTGACTGTTGGACGTCCTATGTTTAACATATACAAAACCTACACACTAATATGTATATTATATGTATATTTATGTATATTGTATGTATATTAGATGTATGCTATATGCACATTTATGTATGTTGTATGTATATTTATACTTTATATAAAAAAAACTATACATTTTCTGGCTATTTTGTTAACTAGATCACTGCAAGGCATTGGACTGTACTTGTCTCTTTTTAGTTGTCGTTGTCTGACACTAAATTTACTGACTTTGTATTTTTAGGTAGATTGGATTGGCCAAAAGAACCAAATAGATGCTGGTATGGAATAATCTTGGAGAATCTTTGGTATGTAAAGCGTACTTCTATCGGCTTATCTAAGATAAGTAACAAAATGCATTTTTACAGCTAAAGCTGCTGGTGTGAAGCAGATCGTGCTAGTTGGGTCAATGGGAGGGACTAATCTTAACCACCCCTTGAACAGTTTGGGGAATGGGAATATATTGGTTTGTAACTTGATTCTTTTCCTATATTTCTTCAGCCATTTTGTGAAATATTGCCATCCATATATTCTTGCTGACTAACTTTTATGAAGGTTACAGGTTTGGAAGAGAAAGGCTGAACAATATTTGGCTGACTCTGGAATTCCATATACAATTATAAGGTTTGTTCAGTCCTCATAACTATATCAATATTCATTTGTGACTAAATAAAGATGGCAAAAACATTGCATTGTCATTTATACAACTGAAAGCTGCTCTTATGTAAGCCATATTAGGTGTGAAGTAAACATAAAATGTGTGTCTCTTTAGTTTAGAGCACTATCCTATTAATATAGAAAGTCTTTTGGAACAGTCCAACCAAGATTTTTTCATTTTAAACAATTTGTAAAGTATTTTCTAAGCCTTGGAAATGCAATATTTAGGTCGGTAAAAGAATTTGCATGTTTAAAAGAAATATGAAGCAAATTTGGGTAATTAGCTGTCAAGAAAAACTCCGTTAAGCCAAAATAATGCTGGATCAGGGATATATGTTACTGTGATAAGGAGAGGATGGCCTTCTGACGCCCATGACGGAGGGTGAATTGATGAGGGCGGTTTAAAGAGACTACAGGCTTCTAAGCTGCCAAACTTTTGAAAAAGTGTACATATGATACCTTAGGAAAATCCCACATCGGAAAGGAAGAGAAGAGTAAAGTGTTATATAAGAAAGAGCACAAGTTCACATGGTCTATTTGGCCAAAGCGGATAATACGTACCATGGGCTTGGGTTGTGACAAATATGGTATTAGAGTTTAATCCTCGAAGTATGATGGTGCGGCAAACCTTAGCGAGGATGCTGAGTTCCTAAGGAGGGGTGTATGACTCCTTTGACGGAAGTTGGTTTGATGAGTTCTGATAAAAAAGAACGACCGGTAAGCTTCTAGGATGGCAGTTATTCAGAAAAAAAGGTGCATACGACACTTTAGGCAATTCCATATGGGAAATGGGGAGAAGAGTGAAGTGCTAAATAGAGCACAAGTTCATATGGTACGCGTGCTTTTGAGCTCGACGGTGGTGTAACCGAAAGAACAAATCCGTGAGATCTATTAAGCCAAAGTGGACAATATGTGCCATGGTCTTGGGTTGTGACCGGCTTCAGGGTAAGTTACAGTTTCTCCTTTCTATGGGCTAATTTTGTCCCCACCAAATAAATTTATGTGCAAACAGAGTTCAGTGAATATACCTCGGAGATAAAGTGAAACAAAAATTCTGACTATACTGAACCAAATTCCTGAGCATTTACTGGGAACAGCAGAGTATCTAACCTACTGAAGGAACCGAATAGTATTTCTCGCTATGCTGATCAAAATATATAAGAAAGGAGAAAAGATGGATTATTGTATAGTAATTTGTTTGTATTTCTCAGTGATCCTTCATCTCTATTGAGCACGTAATTCAATTCTTTCAGTAATAAACAACAACATACCCAGTGTATTTCTCAGTAAGCTGCAACTGTAAACATATCCACTATAAAGGTTTCAAAATTTTCCATAGATAGGGAAACCAATTATCAATCATCAACTTTGCTTCACCAAAGTCTTACCTAATGTAATATATGATCATGTGTAGAGTACTGGAATGTGGAAATTATTCAGATAAAACAACTACAGAACCTATCAAGAATCTGAGAAAGCCATCAAAAAACAAACACTAGAATCACTAGTGAGAAACATATCTAAATCATGCTTCCAAGTACTTTCAATTTACAACTGCTAATTTGAATAAAGGCAATCTAATCTTTGGGATGCGAAAGAAACTGCTAATTTGAATTAACAGTGGTTCTTACGTAGTTGGTGATGTTGAAGTGTATTATCACAACCTTTAGACGTTCGAGAACACACTTTTATATACTTCATTATGTCTTGAATAGCTGAATTTAGAAAATGTACTTATATAACAACACTAATTTTATCTGTAGCTCATGCCCTCATTTTTATTCTTATTCTACGCACTACTTAATTATACTGGTGAAATGACCTCCGTGTTACAATCATGCCCAATTTCGTTGCTTAAAATTACTGTTCTTTCATCATTTTTAAGTCTTGTCTTTGTTCAGGGCTGGAGGGTTACAGGATAAAGAAGGTGGTATAAGGGAACTGCTTGTTGGAAAGGACGATGAACTTCTCGAGACAGAAACTAAAACTGTTGCTAGGGCTGATGTTGCAGAAGTCTGCATTCAGGTATATTAACGGCCTCAACTCTTTTTGAATCCTATCTAGGTGCTTTGGTCAGCTTCAGCACTCAGTGCTTTCATCACCTCGTTCTCTAGAATATGCTCTCTGTTTGCTCATCTTCTAAGACTAAAGTCTTCGAGGCATTTCGGTTTTGATAGGCACTGCAGTATGAGGAAGCAAAATTTAAGGCATTTGATCTGGCCTCGAAACCTGAGGGAACTGGCACTCCGACTAAGGATTTCAAGGCTTTATTTGCACAAATCGCTACTCGTTTCTGATGCATTGCTCACTAGGACTATGTCCAAAATTTTCATCAATCTATCCTACCAACATATTTGTTCAAAAGGGAGGCTAAAAAATTAATGTAGAGAGACATTCGAGTTTGGTTGTACCATGGCACACTCGGAGATGACTTGCCGATAGCTTCTTGTGGAACATCATATTTTATCATTTCAATGATACAGGATTGAAACAGGACTTGAAATTAATGGGTTCTGTGAATTTTTGAATTAGTGCAAGAAGCAACAACTATGTTATTATTACGTGCTTGCATTGCATGCTTCACCAAATAATGTTTCAACTTACTCATTCTCTCCAATAAATTGAAACATAAATAAAATGAGTACTTTTAATATCTTACTCTTATTTCTCTCCAATAAATTGCATTATAATCAATATTGATTATTTTCAAGAACACTTAATATTAAGGGTAAGATGAAAAAAATTTAATTAATTCTATCTTGATTTTGTAAATTGACCAAGTAATTTGAGACAAATATTTTTTTTTTAGTAATGCGGACAAATTATGGGATGGAGGGTGTATATGATTTTCATTTTATGCCTCCTTGATGATAATCAAACTTAGCTCATCGATCAGGGCCATGGTTTTAAAGTTCATGTGTAAATATTTCCGTGAGAATCAAACTTCACCATTTCCCTTAAAAAAATTGACTATTGGATATGCTTTTTCCTCATCCAACTTTTTCGACTAACTTGGGGACAAAAGGCGAATTCTACCATTGGTCCCCACCCCCACTCGGCTGCAGACGGTGGGAGAGTAAATTATGACTCACGCACCACTAGGTGGGAGACACGGTGTCTGGGCTTACTGCGAGTCATCCCCACAGGAGAATGAAACTCCACATTGCGCACGCCGAACTCGCTTACTGCAAGCAATCTACCACCCTGAAACCAACTTCAAATATACAAAGATCACTTCGAATTAGACGAAACCATGTACAATGAGTTGTTTATTTTTAGTTTTGTGCAATTTGAATCCTTGAGTTATTGAATTTATTTTCTAAGATTTGTCTCATCCCCGCAAGTTACTGAATATTCAATATTAACAAATAACTTGAAGAGCACAATTATCGTTGATACAAACCTTATACTCCTGTATTACTACTTCACAACTATTTCAAGAATCAGCTGACTAACCATCCATATAAAGTGACAAAACCAAAACTTGAAGCTCAAGACAGAGAATTCAACAAATATAGTTCACTTCTAATTAACCATTAGAAGTAGTCTTGATATGCTTGTAATTAGGCTATTCATTGTATTCTCAGAGTTGTATATCGACACTTTAATTTTGATATGTTACGATTAACTTTTTGTCCAGCTTCACTAATGATATTTTCAAGAACGTTAAGGATATTGTTACAATTTTTTTTGTTAGCTCTAGCAAATAGCATTAGGTTGTCGACAAACACTACTACATTTCTAGGCTAATGCGACGACTCATGCGTATCTAATGCAACACCATATGTACAGCCGTCGCATTAGATGTGGCTAATGCGACGGATTCAAGGTATACCAAATCAAAAAATAGGCTAATGCAACGGTAGAACAGGACCGTTGCATTAGCCTGTGTAATGCGACGGCCGAAATAGTCTAATGCAACGGCCTGGAATGACTGTTGCATTAGCCTATGTAATGCAACGACTATCACATGCTAATGCAACTGGAAGCATTTTAAAATCTTAAAGCCTTTGGTTTTATTTTCATTAGCCGTGCACTACACCCTCTACACTTCTTAACCCTAAGTCCCTTTTCTTTTACGCTTTGTTCCCAAAGAGAACCCTAACCGTGCCTCTTCTCTCCTCTGTCAAATTTCCAAAAATGGCGAAGATGAGAAAGTACCAAGGCCGCATACCATGTGAGGTTGTTAGGTGTGTTTTATATATACTTTTTGAGTCATTTTTAGTTAGTATTTTTCTTATTTTCGTTTAAATAAGTGTCGTATTAGGGTCGTTTTTCTTTCTTTTGAGTCACAGCGGTTCAAAAAGGCAAAATGACAAAAAGGAACAAAAAGTGGACAAAAAAGGAGGCTCCCGAAGCAAAAAGGACGAAAATTGACAGATCGTACAAAAAGCATTCAGGGTCGCGGCTCTGAGCAACAGGATCGGCGCGTAAATCTGGCCGCGAATATTAGCCACGGCGCCATAATGCAGGCCCGCGGCGCCGACGCGGGAAAAATCCGATCTGAGGCAAAACTGGTCAGGGGCAGAAGGGTCCAGGGCACACGATTTTTGTAGCATATTTAAACCCTTAGCAACAGATTTTAGGGAGGACACCGAATACACAACACATCACAATGCTTGGCGGCTACAATTGGAGACATTAGTTCTAAGTATTTCTTTTTTCTTTTCTCTATTTTAATTCAGTTTATGTTTGGATTTGTATTAGTTCTTAGCATGTCTATGACTGGGAGCTAAACACTTTATTAGGGTTTTCCTATTGAATCGCTTGAAACTCTTATTCATGAATTAATGCATTAGTTTGGTTTCTTCTTCACTGGATTAAGATTTATTCAATATTGGTATGAATGTTTGATAGTTCACTGATCACTAATTATCATAATCGATATGATTTCGAATCAAGAACCGAGATGAGAGATTTGGATATGCTGTAATTGAATAGACATAGGTTAAAATCGCGGACGAAAGTACCCCGATACTTGTGTAGCATTATAGGTTATTGTTCTTCATCCTCCTATGTGGTAAAACCTATCATAGAAATATAGAAGGTTTCTGCACTGGGGTTGAGCGATTATATATCCTAACCGAAATATAAGACAGTCTAGTTAACCGCTATTTTGACGTAGAAGAAGAAGTCATTCTAGTTGCATTAAGGATTGATAAGAGTGGATAGTTGATGATATTGGAAGCCCTAATTCCTTCATAATTGATTAAACCTCAATAGTTTAATTTAATTCTTGAAATTACTCTACTAGTGTTAGATAAAAACCAAATCAACTTATCGTTTGCCAAATAGATAACCTAGAATAGAATATTCGATAATTAGAAACCAGTCTCTGAGATATTCGGTCTTACCAGACTATATTACTTGTAACGATACGTACACTTGCGTGAGCAATTGGAAATCGGCTAACAAGTTTTTGATGCCGTTGTCGGGGACTGACGTACTTTTAATATCGAACCATTTATTCTTATTTCTACTTTGGCTTTTATTTTTGTTTATTTTTATTTTTATTTTTAGAACTCTGTTGCCTTGATTTGTTTGTTGATTTTGATCGATTTCAGGGACTTAGTTTATGCAATGAAGAAAATGAGCAGATACACTTGCTCCTTTTAATCCTGAAATTGAGAAAACTTGCAAGCAAAACAGGTGAAATAAGAGGATCTCTGATTCAGTGACCATGGACAACCAACCGAATCAGAATGGGGCGAACAATGAGGTTCATGAAAATGTAGGGGAGCCAATACAAGTTCCAGCAGAGAGAAGTTTGGGGGACTACATTCTGCTCACGGTTACAGATGCACATACATGCATCAGGCTCCCAACAATAGAGACAAACAAATTTGAGATCAAGCCAGACATCCTGAGCATGGTACAGAACATTGTACAGTTTGGGGGATTGCCGTCTGAAGACTCCCACATGCACATTGCCAATTTTCTGGAGTTGTGTGCCACCTTCAAGTACATTGACGTTACTGACGACGCCATTAGATTGAGGCTCTTCTCGTTCTTACTTAGGGATAGAGCCAAGAGTTGGTTGAACTCACTACCTGCAAACTCCGTCACCACATGGCAAGACTTAGCTCAGAAGTTTCTTGCCAAATTCTTCCCTCCTTCAAAGGCGGAAAAGCTAAGGGGAGAGTTGAAAAATTACTATCAGCTAGATAGAGAGTCGATGTATGATGCATGAGAGAGATTCAAGGATTTGCAGAGAAAATGCCTACATCATGGCATAGAGAAGTGAAAGTTGGTCCATATTTTTTATAAAGGGTTGAGTGGTACTACTCGTACCATAATTGATGTTGCAGTAGGGGGAGCGTTCATGAGGAAGAGTGCCAATGAGGCACATGAGTTGCTAGAAGACATGGCTGCAAATAATCACCAAGGGGCAGATGACAGATCAGTGAGTAGCAGGAAGACTATGGGCATACATGAGATAGATGCTATCACTGCACTGAATGCACAGGTGGCCCTTTTGACAAAACAGCTGCAGCAGAACACTATGTCTGTGAATGCAGTCTAGATGCCGGTGAATTGTGAGATTTGTAGGGGCCCACACTCTTTTGACATATGCACAGCGGTGGATCCTAATAATGTGCTCATGGAGCAGGTTCAAGAAGTTGGGAACTTTCAGCGCCCTTATAACTCCAACACATACAATCCGGGGTGGAGAAATCACCCCAACTTTTCATGGAGGAATGACCAAGCCCAACAGCCACCATATCAAGGTAATTACCAGAACCATCAGGCACATAATCAGGCTACATCTTCCCAGCAGTTTAGACCACCTACCCAACAGGAGAAGCCTGATGAACTGAGAGCAGCATTGCTTACACTCACCAATTCGCAGAATCAGTTCATGTTTGAAACAAGGTCCTCTCTCAGGAACTTGGAAACGTAGGTGGGGCAACTGGCGAAGATGGTAAATAACAGACCGCAGGGTACTCTCCCAAGTAACACAGAGGTTAATCCGAGAGAGCAGTGACAAGCAGTTGTGTTGAGAAGTGGAAAGCAATTGGAGCAGGTTGCTCCCCAACCAGCAGTGGTAAAGGAGAATGAGTGTGAAAAAACAGTTGATGTAGAAAATAAGGGGGTCACTGAGGACCGCCCTACAGTAGAAAAAGCTCCACCAGCACCTTTGAGAGAATACACTGACAAAATCCCTTATCCTCAAAGGCTCCAAAAGAAGGCCCTAGAAAAACAGTTCTCCAAGTTCTTGGAGGTATTTAAGAAGCTCTACATCAATATCCCCTTCATTGAGGTGTTAGAACAATTGCCCATATATTTCAAATTCATGAAGGAGATACTTAGTAAGAAGAGAACATTGGCGGATTATGAGACAGCAGTGCTGACAGAGGAGTGCAGCGTCATCTTACAAAAGAAACTGCCTCCTAAATTGAAAGATCCAGAAAGTTTCACCCTGCCTTGCACTATTGGAAAGGTAACCTGCAACAGGGAACTTTGCGATTTAGGGGCTAGCATAAATCTTATGCCTCTATCAGTGTTCAAGAGATTGGATTTGGGGGAAGCCAAGCCAACCACAGTTAATCTGCAGCTTGCTGACCGATCTGTGGTACACCCCCGAGGTATAGTGAAAGATGTGTTAGTCAAGGTGGGCAAGTTTTTATTTCCAGCAGATTTCTTCATTCTCGACATGGAGGAAGATGAGGACATGTCTATCATTTTGCGAAGACCATTCCTAGCCACGAGCAGAGCTCTCATTGATGTGGAGAAGGGAGAGTTGAGAATGAGGGTCCAAGAAGAGGAGATAGTGTTCAAGGTTTTCAAATCTACCATTGAATCCCAGGCCAGCAACAAATGTTTTACGGTGAGCACAACTGATGCATCAGCTCATCGAGAACAATCCAAAGGCAGGGGGATCATTGTGACAGCGGTGAACCCACAGGTTATTGTGAGTGCTGAATTAAATATTGATGAGATGAAAGCTGACAAAGAGGTAAATCTTGCTAAACCTGATCCTGTGAAAAAGAAGAATAGAGTAAGGAAGAGAAATATTATCTTCAAATGGATGGGTTGTGGGGGAAATTTACCCCAGTGATTAAATAGAGGACATACATCCGGCTAAAAGACGTTAAAGACACCGCTGTTTAGGAGGCAACCCAATGTTTAAATTATGTAATTAGTTTAAACTGAACAGTATCACTCTTGGGTATTGTTGGTTGTGTTGTGATGACAGGTGAGGGAATTGGAATTTAAACATGGGAAAGCTGAAAGCATGAAAGCTTTGCAGCGCCACGGTTCCACTATGCAGGACCGCGACGCCGAATGTCCTGAGAGGCTGCAGAAGTTTCAGCGCCGTGGCGCCACAGTGCAGGGCCGCAGCGCCTCTGGGAAATTTTCCGACGAACAGTATCTGCCACCACCATCACTTTTTTGAACCGATGTTCTATTTTCTGTAAGTCATCCCTTTTTATTTTTGAGTCTTACACATTTGGGACAATGTGTCGTTTAAGTTGGGGGGGGGTCTTATTTTATGTTCGTGTGTCTGTTTTTGAGTCTTTTTATTTGTGTTTTTGTGTCTGTTATTGTGTCTATATGAGTAAAAAAGAATTATGATCATGCATGATGTAGTTGCTGGAAACGCCTAGTGAAATAAGTGGAATAATGTAATGGAATTATAAGCTAAAATATGTCTACTTAAGTTATATATGCCAAAGATTTATGAAAATCTAATTATTTGGATATTTGTACTTAGCCTATGTGTTTTCAATTGTGAAAAAGGTCTATGAAGTCTACTTGTTTGTTATTTGAGGCGAAATAGTTAAGAATACATGTTTAGGGAGATGATTCAGACATTTCTTTGTTAGCCTTTCTTACCATTCATTACCTACCTTGCAATAATTGTATCCCTAGTCAGCCTCTTTGAGCCTAAAATAAGTTATTTCTTTGACACCCTATGATTCTATTATGTGTCATAAACAGTAATTGAAAATTGGGATGAAGAAGAGAGAAAAACAAATACCAAAAGAGAGTAAAAAATTGATGCACCCCAATGAAAAAAAATGTAAAAGATTAAGTTTGGAGGTGCCTATGTGAATGTGTTTCATGCTCTCAAAAAGAGAAGAGGGGAATGATAGGTATCAACGGAAATGAATACCAAAAAGAAGGACAAAATGGTTGAATGGGAAAAACGCTTATGATACGTAATTTGAGCCTAAAATGCCAACTTTTATCTATCTATGCCTAAGCCTACATTACAACCCTGAAAAGTCCTGAAGATCTCGAGAATGTATGTCTATGATTAGTGGAGAATAACAAGTAAACATGCTCATAGAACTAAATGAAATTGACATGCATAGGTTAGTGGTCATGTTTCCATTGAGTGCGATTGAAATGAATTTACGAAATATCTGGCTTAAAATTCTAGATTGCTATATTCATGTTATATATGTTCCAGCATATTATCCCAACTGACATTCATGTTTTTCTAAGTAACTTGTGCAGCTGCTTGATTTGAGTCTGTTTGTTTTTGTTTCTTTGATTTTGTCTTGATCTTTGCTCGAGGATGAGCAAAGGTTAAGTTTGGGAGTATTTGTTAGGTGTATTTTATATACACTTTTTGTGTCATTTTTAATTAGTATTTTTCTTATTTTCGTTTAAATAAGTGCCCTGTTAGGGTCGTTTTTGAGTCACAACGGTTCAAAAAAGCAAAATGGCGAAAAGGAGTGAAAAGTGGGCAGAAAATGAGGCTTCCGAAGCAAAGGATGAAAATTGGCAGATCCGTACGAAAGCATTCAGGGCCGCGGCGCCAGAAATCATGAGAAGCCGCAGAACATTCGGCGCCACGGTACCATAATGCAGGCCCGCGGCGCCGATGCGGGAAAATCCGATCCGGCACAAAATTGGCTAGGGGCAGAAGGGTCCAGGGCACACGATTTTTGCAGCATATTTAAACCCTTAGCAATAAATTTTAGGGAGGACACCGAATACACAACACATCACAACGTTTGGCGGCTACAATTGGAGACATTAGTTCTACGTATTTCTTTTTTCTTTTCTCTATTTTTAATTCAGTTCATGTTTGAATTTGTATTAATTCGTAGCATGTCTATGACTAGGAGCTAAACACTTTATTAGGGCTTTCCTATTGAATCGCTTGAAACTCTTATTCATGAATTAATGCATTAGTTTGATTTCTTCTTCACTGAATTAAGATTTATTCAATATTTGTATGAATGTTTGATAGTTAACTGATCACTAATTATCATAATCTATATGATTTCAAATCAAGAACCGAGATGAGAGATTTGGATATGCTGTAATTGAATAGATATAGGTTAAAATCGTGAACGAAAGTACCCCGATACTTGTGTAGCATTATAGGTTATTGTTCTTCATCCTCCTATGTGGTAAAACCTATCATAGAAATATAAAAGGTTTATGCATTGAAGTTGAGCGATTATATATCCTAACTGGAATATAAGACAGTCTAGTTAACCGTTATTTTAACGTAGAAGAAGAAGTCATTCTAGTTGCATTAAGGATTGATAAGAGTGGATAGTTGAGGATATTGGAAGCCCTAATTCCTTCATACTGATTAAACCTCAATAATTTAGTTTAATTCTTGAAATTACTCTACTAGTGTTAGATAAAAACCAAATCAACTTATCGTTTGCCACATAGATAACCTAGAATAGATGTTCGGTAATTAGAAACCAGTCTCTGAGGACGATATTCGGTCTTACCAGACTATATTACTTGTAACGATACGTACACTTGTGTGAGCAATTGGAAATCGACTAACAAGTGTTTGACGCCGTTGCCGGGGACTGGCGTACTTCTAATATCGAACTATTTATTCTTATTTCTACTTTGGTTTTTGTTTTTGTTTTTGTTTTTGTTTTTTTTATTTTTATTTTTAGAACCCTGTTGCCTTGATTTGTTTGTTGATTTTGATCGATTTCAGGGACTTAGTTTATGCGATGAAGAAGAGGAGCAGATACACTTGCTCCTTTTAATCCTGAAATTGAGAAAACTTGCAAGCAAAACAGGCGAAATAAGAGGATCTCTGATTCAGTGACCATGGACAACCAACCGAATCAGAATGGGGCGAACAATGAGGTTCCTGAAAATGTAGGGGAGCCAATACAGGTTCCAGCAGAAAGAAGTTTGGTGGACTACGTTCTGCCCACGGTTATAGGTGCACAAACATACATCATACTCCCAACAATAGGGCCAAACAACTTTGAGATCAAGCCAGCCATCCTGAGCATGGTACAGAACACAATACAGTTTGGGGGATTGCCGTCTGAAGACCCCCACATGCACATTGCCAATTTTATGGAGATGTGTGCCACCTTCAAGTACAATGGTGTTACTGACGACACCATTAGATTGAGGCTCTTCCCATTCTCACTTAGGGATAGAGCCAAGATCTGGTTGAACTCACTACCTGCAAACTCCGTCACCACATGGCAAGACTTAGCCCATAAGTTTCTTGTCAAGTTCTTCCCTCCTTCAAAGGCGGCAAAGCTAAGGGGAGAGTTGAATAATTACTATCACCTAGATGGAGAGTCGATGTATGATGCATGATAGCGATTCAAGGATTTGCAAAGAAAATGTCTGTATCATGGCATAGAGAAGTGGATGTTGGTCCACATTTTTTATAATGGGTTGAGTGGAACTACTCATACCATAATTGATGTTGTATCAGGGGGAGCGTTCATGAGGAAGAGTGCCAATGAGGCACATGAGTTGCTAGAAGACATGGCTGCAAATAATCACCAAGGGGCAGATGACAGATCAGTGAGTAGCAGGAAGACTATGGGCATATATGAGATAGATGTTATCACTGCACTGAATGCACAGGTGGCCCTTTTGACAAAACAGTTGCAATAGAACACTATGTCTGTGAATGCAGTCCAGATGCCGGTGAATTGTGAGATTTGCGGGTGCCCACACTCTTTTGACAGATGCACAGCGGTGAATCCTAATAATGTGCCCATGAAGCATGTTCAAGCAGTGGTGAACTTTCAGCGCCCTTATAACTCCAACACATATAATTCGGGGTGGAGAAATCACTTCAACTTTTCATGGAGGAATGACCAAGCCCAACAGCCACCATATCAAGGTAATTACCAGAACCAACAGGCACATAATTAGGCTACATCTTCCCAGCAGTTTAGACCACCTACCCAACAGGAGAAGCCTGATGAACTGAGAGCAGCGTTACTTACACTCATCAATTGGCAGAATCAGTTCATGTCTGAAAAAAGGTCCTCTCTAAGGAACACAGAGGTTAATCCGAGAGAGCAGTGTCAAGCAGTTGTGTTGAGAAGTGGAAAGCAATTGGAGCAGGTTGCTCCCCAACCAGCAGTGGTAAAGGAGAAGGAGTGTGAAAAAACAGTTGATGTAGAAAATGATGGGGTCACTAAGAACCGCCCTACAATAGAGAAAGCTCCACCAGTACCTTTGAGGGAATACACTGACAAAATCCATTATCCTCAAAGGCTCCAAAAGAAGCCGTAGACAAACAGTTCTCCAAGTTCTTGGAGGTATTTAAGAAGCTCCACATCAATATCCCCTTCATTGAGGCGTTAGAACAAATGCCCACATATTTCAAATTCATGAAGGAGATACTTGGGAAGAAGAGAAGATTGGCGGATTATGAGACAGTAGTACTGACAGAGGAGTGCAGCGCCTTCTTACAAAAGAAACTGCCTCCTAAATTGAAAGATCCATGAAGTTTCACCCTGCCCTGCACTATTGGAAAGGTAACCTGCAACAGGGAACTTTGCAACTTAGGGGCTAGCATAAATCTTATACCTCTATCAGTTTTCAAGAGATTGGGTTTGGGGGAAGCCAAGCCAACCACAGTTCTGCAGCTTGCTGACCGATCTGTGGTACACCCCCGAGGTATAGTGGAAGATGTGCTAGTCAAGGTGGGCAAGTTCTTATTTCCAGCAGATTTCCTCATTCTCGACATGGAGGAAGATGAGGACATGCCTATCATTTTGGGAAGACCATTCCTAGCCACGGGCAGAGCTCTCATTGATGTGGAGAAGGTAGAGTTGAGACTGAGGGTCCAAGA
Source organism: Przewalskia tangutica (assembly GCA_029844215.1). Taxonomy (NCBI): domain Eukaryota; kingdom Viridiplantae; phylum Streptophyta; class Magnoliopsida; order Solanales; family Solanaceae; genus Przewalskia; species Przewalskia tangutica. The sequence goes on along the minus strand of CM056739.1, from coordinate 8,210,147 downwards.
AGAGGAGATGGTGTTCAAGGTTTTCAAATCTACCGTTGAATCCCAGGCCAGCAACAAATGTTTTGCGGTGAGCACAACTGACGCATCAGCTCATCGAGAACAATCCAAAGGCAGGGGGATCTTTGTGACAGCGGTGAATCCACGGGTTAGTGTGAGTGCTAAATTAAATATTGATGAGATGAAAGCTGATAAAGAGGTAAATCTTGCTAAACCTGATCTTGTGAAAAAGAATAATAGAGTAAGGAAGAGATAAATGATCTTCAAATGGATGGGTTGTGGTGGAAATTTACCCCAGTGATTGAATAGAGAACATGCGTCTGGCTAAAAAACGTTAAAGACAGCGCTGTTTGGGAGGCTACCCAATGTTTAAATTATACAATTAGTTTAAACTGAACAGTCTCACTCTTGGGTATTGTTGGTTGTGTTGTGATGACAGGTGAGGGAATTGGACATTAAACATGGGAAACGCTGAAAGCACGAAATCTTTGCAGCGCCACGGTTCCACTGTGCAAGACCGCGACGCCGAATGTCCTGAGAGGCTGCAGAAGTTTCAGCGTCGTGGCGCCACAGTGCAGGGCCGCAACGCCTCTGGGAAATTTTCCGATGAACAGTATTTGCCGCCATCACCACTTTTTTGAACCGCTGTTCTATAGTCTGTAAGTCTTCTTTTTTTATTTTTGAGTCTTACACATTTGGGACAATGTGTCGTTTAAGTTGGGGGGTCTTATTTTATGTTCGTGTGTCTGTTTTTGAGTCTTTTTGTTTGTGTTTTTGTGTCTGTTATTGTGTCTATATGAGTCAAAAAAATTATGATCATGCATGATGTTGTTGCTGGAAACGCCTAGTGAAATAAGTGGAATAATGTAATGGAATTATAAGCTAAAATATGTCTACTTAAGTTATATATGCCAAAGATTTATGAAAATCTAATTATTTGGATATTTGTACTTGGCCTTTGTGTTGTCAATTGTGAAAAAGGTCTATGAAGTCTGCTTGTTTGTTATTTGAAGCGAAATAGTTATGATATACATGTTTAGGGAGATGATTCAGGCATTTCTTTGTTAGTCTTTCTTACCATTCATTACTTACCTTGCAATAAATTGTATCTCTAGTCAGCCCATTTGAGCTAAAATAAATTATTTCTTTGACACCCTATGATTCTCTTATGTGTCATAAACAGTAATTGAAAATTGGGATGAAGAAGAGAGAGAAAGAAATACCAAAAGAGAGTAAAAAATTGATGCACCCCAATGAAAAAAAATGTAAAAGCTTAAGTTTGGGGGTGCCTTTGTGAATGTGTTTCATGCTCTCAAAAAGAGAAGAGGGGAATGATAGGTATGAACGGAAAAGAATACCAAAAAGAAGGACAAAATGGTTGAATGGGAAAAACGCTTATGATACGTAATTTGAGCCTAAAATGCCAACTTTTATCTACCCCTGTCTAAGTCTACATTACAACCCTGAAAAGTCCTGAAGATCTCTAGAATGTATGTCTATGATTAGTGGAGAATAGCAAGTAAACAGACTCATAGAACTAAATGCAATTGACATGCATAGGTTAGTGGTCATGTTTCCATTGAGTGCGATTGAAATGAATTTACGAAATATCTGACTTGAATTCTAGATTGCTATATTCATTCTATATATGTTCCAGAATATTATCCCAACTGACATTCATGTTTTTCTAAGTAACCTTGTGCATCTTCTTGATTTGAGTCTTTGAGTGTTTGTTTTTGTTTCTTTGATTTTGTCTTGATCTTTGCTCGAGGGTGAGCAAAGGTTAAGTTTGAGAGTATTTGTTAGGTGTATTTTATATACACTTTTTGTGTCATTTTTAATTAGTATTTTTCTTATTTACGTTTAAATAAGTGTCGTGTTAGAGTCGTTTTTCTTTCTTTTGTGTCACATCGGTTCAAAAAGGCAAAATGGCGAAAAAGAGCAAAAAGTGGGCTGAAAAGGAGGCTCCCGAAGCAAAGGACAAAAATTGGCAGATCCGTACGAAAGCATTCAGGGTCGCGGCGCCAGAAATCCTGAGAAGCCGCAGAACATTCGGCGTCACGGCGCCATAATGTAGGCCCGCGACGCCGACGCTGGAAAATCCGATCCGAGGCAAAATTGGCCAGGGGCAGAAGTTCAGGGCACACGATTTTTGCAGCATATTTAAACCCTTAGCAACAAATTTTAGGGAGGACACCGGATACACAACACATCACAACGCTTGGCGACTACAATTGGAGACATTAGTTCTAAGTATTTCTTTTTTCTTTTCTCTATTTTAATTCAGTTCATGTTTGGATTTGTATTAGTTCTTAGCATGTCTATGGCTAGGAGCTAAACACTTTATTAGGGCTTTCCTATTTAATCACTTGAAACTCTTATTCATGAATTAATACATTAGTTTGGTTTCTTCTTCACTGGATTAAGATTTATTCAATATTGGTATGAATGCTTGATAGTTAACTTATCACTAATTATCATAATCTATATGATTTTGAATCAAGAACCGAGATGAGAGATTTAGATATGTTGTAATTGAATAGACATAGGTTAAAATCGCGGACGAAAGTACTCCGATACTTATGTAACATTATAGGTTATTGTTCTTCATCCTCCTATTTGGTAAAACCTAACATAGAAATATAGAAGGTTTCTGCACTGGGGTTGAGCGATTATATATCCTAACCGGAATATAAGACAGTTTAGTTAACCGATATCTTAACGTAGAAGAAGTCATTTTAGTTGCATTAAGGATTGATAAGATTGGATAGTTGAGGATATTGGAAGCCCTAATTCCGTCATAACTGATTAAACCTCAATGATTTAGTTTAATTCTTGAAATTACTCTACTAGTGTTAGATAAAAACCAAATCAACTTATCGTTTGCAAAATAGATAACCTAGAATAGATGTTCGGTAATTAGAAACCAGTCTCTGAGGACGATATTCGGTCTTACCAGACTATATTACTTGTAACGATACGTACACTTGCGTGAGCAATTGGAAATCGACTAACAGAGGTCGCCCCTCTTACTGCATTTGCTTGGTTGAGAACTCTTTTGGTGGGAGATTTCCCCCCAAATCTTGTTCTCCCACATCGATAAATTTGAGGTCTGCTAGGGTTTTAATTCACCTATAAATAAAACCCTCATCCTAAATTTTCATGGTCTGAAACTCAATTCTTGGATTTTACATTGATTAACAGGTGAATCAAGTTTAAATTTCAGTTAGTTGAGCTTAAGTTTAGACCTAGAACTTTGGCGAAACCTAGAACTAGTTTGATTAGTCGATTCACAACATAAACATTTTTCTTTTTGTGTGTTTGCGAGTCCACGAGGTCCTCAGAGTGAAGATTTAAGCTCCTATTCGACCTTTCGACTGCCTTCACACAAGGTAACCCCTTTTCATTTTAATTTTCTGTTTAAATTACATTATGTATTTTATATTATGTGTTTATGTGCTTCTTAAACCTGTTTTAGTTTAAATTAGTTGTTGTCTGTGTTCATTAGGACAACTATTAAGCATGTTAGTTCATGATATTACTATTTAATTTCAATAGGTTAACTGTGAGCATGTTTTATTGGATGTTGATGATTGTTTAGGGTCATTGAGTTGATTGTTGTGCATGTTTAGATCATATTGATCACTACTAGTGTTCATAATTTTGGTTGTTATCATGTTTAGCACATTATTGATACTTAATGTGATATTGTTAATCATAATTAGCTAGGTTATTGTTGTTTAAGGTTCTTATATAAATATCCAACAGGAGGTCATGGTGATGATTGTCTATGTGTGTGGTTAGCTAAGTCTTTATCATGCTAGATTAAGGTAGTTTAAATATGTATACACCCTTGAATTTACAAAACTTGTGATTAGATTGCTCATAGGTTAGTTTAATATGTCAAACTTAGCTATAATTACTATTTTATTGACTGATAGTATTCTCAAACTTGTTTTAACTGATAATCATAATATGTGACTATGTACCTCATTTCAATTATTATGTATGTGGTTCATGTCAAAAACTGTTAACTTGTTTAGGTCACCCTGTCATATGCTTAGTATCCTAGTTTGAGCTTTCTAGAATATATGTCTTTGTTTAAATTAGCTCCATGACTAAAAATGATAGCTTAGAAGTTTGCTTGGTGATATATGGCATATTCTAGTTAATTTGTATGCCATAACATGGCAAATTGAGTTTGTTTAAGTAAAAATAAACTGTTAAGGCTAGTGTGTGCTGGCATAATGGCTATGTTGGTTTCTGAGGGTCATGTTTAATCTGAATATGTTGAAAATGTTTATATTATGTCACCTAGTCCCTGTTTAGGTATTGTGCCAAATATGTTGAAGCAAATTGGGAAAAGAATTATGGATCCTTGGAGATGAAGAAGCTGTTTTGGTGGGCTTCATAGTCCACATATCCAGAAGATTTTAAAGATCAATTGAAGTCCATGGGACAGTTGAGTGACGCTGCTGTTAAGTCATTATATGAAGATACTTTTGTGAACAATTATTTTGTAATATGTCCTATGGGGTCTAATATTGTACATTTGTGAACAATTAGTAATACAATTTTTTATTATTATTATTTGTCTCTTTTTATTATTTATTTTGTCATTTTGCAATATTGTGAGCTAATCCTTTTGTAATATTGTACATTTTGTAATTTGTGAACAATCTAGCAATCAAACAGGTGCACATCTACTGGGACGGTTGTACCTGGCCGTCGCATTAGGGGTTCTGGCCGTTGTATTATGTGGATCAATTAGCCTAGAAACAGTCGCATATCTAATGCGACGGTTGTAACTAGCCGTCGCATTAGGGGGTAGGAGCCGTCGCATTAGATATGCAGCTAATGCGACGGCTAAATACAGTCGTCGCATTAGGGCCTTCTGGCCGTTGCATTAGACCTAATGCAACGGCAGCGGATGCAACAGCTCCTCGCCGTTGTATTAGGTCTAATGCAACGGCCAGAAGGCCCTAATGCGACGTTTCAAAAACGTCGCATTAGCCTAGAAATGTAATAATGAAAGAAGAGTTAGTTTGGGAACATTCAAAGAGATTTTGAGTTTCAAAGATTTAATTTGTTTTTTAATTAATTTTCCACAAACACATTTCCATGTAAATACTGAAAATATAAGGTTTCCTTGTTTGGTACCCCTTGTGGGGCAGAAAAATGTCGGGTACCCATTGATTAATATTGAAGTTGATGAAGTGGAGATGCACGATAGTATTTGTTAAAATCGAGACAGAGACGAGAATTTAGAAAGATAAGAATAATGAGATAATTCTTTATGTTTTTCATTCATCATAGTGACCTCCTTATATAGATGTAAATTTCTCCTTTAACTAGTCTAATAGGGTAAAGAGTAACCCTATTCTAATCGAACTATAAAGCATATATTACCATAATTTTCAAATCCTATATTATCATAAATAGACATAACCTATTTTAATACCCCTCAAATTGGAGCATGAGGGTCTCGAATGCCCAACGCGCCAAGTAAATATTTATGTTGTGATTTGTCCAAAGTCTTGTAAACACATCGGTCAATGCTCACTGGTGACACATGACTGGGAAGTATTATTCTGGATTGGAGCACATCCCGGATATACTGACAGTCGACTTCAATATGTTTAGTCCGTTCATGAAACATCAGATTTCGCGCAATATACAATGTTGCTTGACTATCATAATACATTTTCACCGGAAATTTATGTTCAACACCCAAACTATGTAAAATTTCCTTTAACTATTTCAACTCACAGTCTATCATTGCCATTGACTGATATTCCACCTCTGCTGACGAGCAAGAGATAATGTGTTGCTTCTTGATTTTGCATGATACATGTGAATTTCCGAGGGATATAACTAATCAGTAAGTGATTTTCGAGTCAATGGACCACCGTCCCAGTCCGAATCACACCATCCGTACAACTGAAAATGGAAATCCCTTGTCTTGAGTTCTTCTTCAACTACTGCACCACACGGAGAGCCGCGTACCAATGTGCTTCCTTTGATTGTTGCATAAATTGGGACAGAACATGCACGCAATACGACAACTCATGTCTCATTAAACTAAGGTATATTAGTCTACCGACCAGACGCCGTTATAGTTTTGGATCTCCTAAAGTAGCTCCTTTGAACAAAGTCAAATCATGATTCTGTTTCATAGGAGTATTGATTGGTTTAACTCACAGTAAATCGGACTCAGAGATTATATCCAAGGCATATTTTTATTGACAGAGAAACAACCCAGTTGGTCGACGTGCAACTTCAACTCCCAAAAAGTACTTTAGAGGGCCTAAATCCTTCATATGTCAGCAGCAACAGCCTATGCACAATTTATCAAGAGAGTTCTTAAATCAATGACTTCCTTTTTTCTGCTCTGTCTTTTCCCGCGGCCCTTTCCACCTTTTGATCCTTTTGGAATTTGCTCTGTGTTTTCTTTGCTTTTAGAATTCCTTAGGTTTTTTTGATAGGCTTCCGGTGCTTCCTCTCCCTTCCCCGTGCTTTTCAGCAAGATGAAATCAAACTCCTCAGATCTTAGAGTTGATTCTGTGAAAATTGCTGCCTGTTTGCTACTCCTTTCTTCTTCAATATAACTACCATCCTTCTGAGGATTTGTCTTCCCTCTCGCCTCAGTTGGTGAAGTCTCTCCCTCATAACCAGCTTCCCCTTTGGGCTCCCGAGGTGGCAAGTCATTTATATCTATACTGTTCAACAACTTATTACTAGTTGGGATGAATTTACTTGCTTCTTCAACTCTTTTCTGAAAGTTCCAAATAGATTGTCTCTCATCATATGTATCAGGAATATGAAAAGAACTAACAAGAGAGTCTAAGAATCCATCTACAATATTATTACTCCCACTATTTGATGAGCATACTGAAGAATACGAGGTATACGAAATGAAAGGCCTTCACAGGTATTACTTGTGGAATTGTATATACTTCCCCAGAAGTAGTCATCAGGACTCTCACTATTCTGTTTAGTAAACGTGTTTTGCTCTGGTGAAGGTGGATACTTCTTGCCAATGGCCTCGTAAAATGACTTCTCTTTGGCTTGAAGTTCCAAGGATTCTTGAAGCATGTATGTCGTGTCCTCCATGTCTTCTTCCATAAGCATCTGACTTATATAGCTTAAAACTGCATCCGAGAAATCAATATCTTCATTGAAGTCGTCCTCAGCGCCAAGGTCAGTTCTTGATTGTACATTAGTCAGTAAATCATCACCATTTATAAATCCAACAGCACCAAAATTGTGTTGGACAAAGCTATTTTCGAGTCTAGGACCATTGAGTAGCTTCTCATCTGAATAAATAAATTCAAATCTAGGTATTAATTGGTTCCCTAGTCGAAAATTATTCTAATGGATTTCCATTAAACCTTGGATCCATTTCAACCAAATTGATAAAACCCTCAATGTCAATGATGCCAAATGAATGTTGTAGTCAATCTGTGACAACCACATACAATTTTTCGCTCGAATGTGGACAAACAAAATTAATATCTCTCAGAAAATAGCAAAAAAGACAGAAACTTTGCAACCCCATAAAATCAAGAAAACAAATCTAACTTTAAAAATTGAATCTTGTTAAACAATGTATACCCGTGATATACACTTACTATGCAAAGTGTATATCACGGGCCTTATGGGTCTTCAAATCAGTTTTGGACCGTGATATACACTTACCATATATAAGTGTTGTAGGGATTTTATTGGGTTCGTACACGCAGCGAAATTTGAAAATTTATGTTCCAAACCCGACTTCGGTAGAACTGTAGGATGATTGTAACAATGTAAAACACATAATAATTGTAATGCTTCGATAAGAACACTTACAGTTAGAGCAGCTTCCAAATCTTATAATTGAATTTGTGTGTCCTGAGGGTGCGCACGCAAGAGTCCCTCGATTTTCAAGTCAGAGACTTTGATGTAATTCTCTTTTGGAAAGCTAGGAAATCCGGTAGAGTTTCAGCAGAGTTTTAATCTTATAAAAGAGCGTGTATGATTTTAGAGGCTAAACCCTGTATTTATAGCTGAATAAATCAGCTAGGGTTTCCCTCGTGGGCCAGGCCCAGAAACCGATGCAGAACATGTCAACTTCGGACCGGCTGGACGCGAGGCTCCGCGGCCCTTGAGTAAGTGACGCCGCGGCCCTCGCTCCATTTTTCTTCGTTTCTATTTTATTTTAATGTCTCGATCATCAACCGAACATTTATTAACTCTCTGATTACATCCTTGAATCAACGAAACAATTAACATAGTGTTACCCTACAGGTATTCACATACTGACACTAAGATCATTAGGGTCTACTCGAAACTCCTAGACGACGCCGGAAGACGAACTCAATATGTGAAGTCTAGTTACACATAACCTGTCAACTGAACCTTTATGTGGGAAGATAAATCCTTTCATTCACGACACACTCAACCAAGATTAGGATTTGTCAAGTGTCTATCCAAATAGCGTGATTATAACTCATCTATATTAGTTGACATCAAGACCATATCAATGACATGTCTACTGCGTTGGTCAACTACTTAGTCAACCTAATACCATATGAGAATCTGAGTGTTCTCTCTCGAAGATACATTCGAGGAATGAATCCTTATCTTGGTTCAACTACCACCTTTAATCTACTTCGCAATGTACCCAAAACAAGCCGTATCTCAACCTACAAGGCATTTGAGCTTAGGACATGATCAAAGTACATTACTTCGTAAATAAGGTGATATTGACCTCAAGTCTGAGGATTTCTATCTCCCACACGCCAATATAAATATAGACATGTGAAACAAACATTATATTAGCAGGGTGTACCAATACTTCAACAAGTATCTATATGTCCATCTTGAGTCACCACAACTCGTAGCATGTGAGACATACTACATCCCTAAGGATATGATACAAATCACATATTGACGTATCGCATATCATCGAAATCTCATTCTCGATGATCATTAGTTGAGGTAATTTAAGACTTACGTTATTACATTAATATCTCACAGTATTAATAAACATGTATGCTCTAGAGATGCATTTATAGAATATTGTAAACAATCAACTAATAATTCAACAAATGCAAAAATGCCATAATATTAATTATCATTAATATAAAACCGAATGTGTATAAAGTACATTTTGTCCTACTACAGATTGTCTCTAGGACATACATATATTTTCAATCTCCCACTTGGTCTAGAGCCAATCACCAACATATCTAATACCCATGTTCTCAAAATGATCATTATGCTTAACCAAGCTCAATGGTTTAGTAAACATGTCTGCTAGATTATTGTCTGTGGGAATATAATCTATCTTGATATCTTTCAGCTTCCACTATCTCTCTCAGGATGTGGTACTTTCTTGGTACATGTTTGTTTCTGTTTGTTGATCTTGGTTCCTTTGCCTGTGCAATAGCACCAGTGTTGTCACAATAAATGGTTATTGGACAACTGGCACTCGGAACAACCCCTAGTTCCTTTAGGAACTCAAAAATCGCGACAGCTTCTTTAGCAGCTTCTGATCCAACATTGTACTCCGTTTCAGTAGTCGAGTCTGCAGTAGTAGCCTGTTTGGAACTCTTCCAGCTCACTGCTCCTCCGTTGAAAATGAAAGTGTAACCAGACTGAGATTTGAAATCATCAACATCTGTCTGGAAACTAGCATCGGTATACCCAGTGACAACCAGTTCATCAACTCCACCATAGACTAAGAAGTAATCCTTAGTACGCCTGAGGTACTTGAGAATACTCTTAACTGCTTTCCAGTGTTCCTCGCCAGGATTCTGCTGGAACTTGCAAGTCATACTAAGTGCAAAGGCCACATCTGGCCTAGTACAGGTCATGACATACATGATTGATCCTATAGCCAAAGCATATGGAATCCTTTTCATGCGCTCAAGTTCAATAGCATTAGAAGGGCAGTCCTTCTTTGATAACTTAATCCCTTGACCCATCAGAAGACCGCCTTTCTTGGAATTCTCCATTGAAAAACGTCTAAGAACTTTGTCTATGTAGACTGACTTTGACAGCCCCAACAATCTATTAGGTCTATATCTATAGATTCTAATTCCCAGAATGTAGCAGGTTTCACCTAAATCTTTCATCATGAAGGTCTTGGACAACCAATCCTTGACTGACTGCATGAGGGTCTTATTATCTCATATTATCAATATGTCATCAACATATATAATACTGAAGACAATACACTCATCCTTGCGTTTGGAATAAACACAAGGATCATCTTTGCTTCTGACGAAATCAAAAGATTTGATAGCATTGTCAAAGTAAATGTTTCAACTCCTAGAGGCTTGCTTAAGCCCATAAATGGACTTCTGTAGCCTGCACACAACATTTGGTCTAGACTCGCATAAAAAACCCTCGGGTTATTTCATATACACTTCCTCAATTAGATTACCATTGAGAAATACAGTTTTGACGTCCATCTGCCAAATGTCATAATCATAATGTGCAGCTATCGCAAGCAAAATCTGAATAGACTTTATCTTAGCCACCGGTGAAAAGGTTTCATCATAATCCACACCAGGACGCTGAGGAAAACCTTTAGCCACTAGTCTAGCTTTATAAGTCTGAACCTTGCCAGATGCATCAATCTTCTTCTTGAAGACTCATTTGCATCATATGGGTTTAACCTCATTTGGCAAATCAACCAAGTTCCACACCTGATTGATATACATAGATTCCATTTTGGATTTCATGGCTTCTTGCCATCTCTTCGAATCAATGTCTATCATTGCTTCGTTATAGGTTCTAGGCTCGTCATCATCTGGAATATCTAGCTCACTTTGTGTTTCCACAAGTAGATTTAGTCTTTCCGGAGGACGATGAGATCTAGAAGACCTATGGAGTTGATTGTCTTGCAGTTCAGTTACAGGTATGTTCTGACTGTGAGTAGGTTCTTGTGCGCTGGTCGATCTACCAACATTAGAGCTGTCAGGAATATCATTTTCATGTCTTTCCTGAACGGGAGGAAATGCAACTGGTGCACTTGCTCCCAAGGTTTGTTCCGGAAGATCTTGCATTTCTGTATTACTCCTCGTAGCACTCCCACTGGCCAAAGGAGGCACCCTAAATACCCAATCTTCGCCAGAAGCTCCCACTGAATCTTGCCTTTATCATCGGGCAAGGATTCAACCTCTTTGTTACCTTGTTCTTGAATTTCTTCAAGTTCTATCTCCGTGCAACTCTCATCCTTGTAGACATATTCATCTTCAAGGAAAGTTGTGTTCCTAGAAACAAATATCTTATATTCTCCAGGAAGATAGAAATAGTATCCCTTAGTTTTCTTTGGATACCCAACAAAGTAACATTTCTCACTTTTAGATTTCAACTTATCAGTGATCAACTTCTTGACATATGCAGGACACCCTCAGGTGTCTAAGTGATGGCTTCTTGCCACATCATACCTCATATGGTGTTTTTTTTACTGATTTAGATGGAACTCTGTTTAGAACATATATTGAGGTCAAAATAGTGTATCCCCAAATGTATGTAGGAAGAGCTGAAAAGCTCATCATGGAACGAACCATGTCAAGCAAGGTTCAGTTTCTCCTCTCGGCAACACCATTCATCTGTGGTGTTCCAGGAGGTGTCCATTCGGAGAAATTCTTTGCTTAAGTATTCACCCCCACGATCAGATCGGAGAGTCTTGATACTCTTTGAGAGTTGTTTCTCAACTTCACACTTAAACTCCTTAAACTTCTCAAAAGCCTCAGATTTGTGTTTCATAAGATACACATATCTAAACCTTGATAAGTCGTCTGTGAAAGTGATAAAGTAAGAGAAACCCTCTCTAGCTTGAGTCGAAAATAGTCCACATACGTCCGTATGTACCAACTCAAGATCCTCCTTGGCACGGATCCCCTTTTCAGAAATAGGTTTAATGGTCATGTTGCCTTTCAAACAGGATTCACAGTTACCATAAGATTGTAAGTCAAATGGTTCGAGGTAATTTAATTTCCTCAATCGTTCTATCCTTGTTTGATTGATATGACCAAGTCTGCAATGTCATAGGTAGGTAGAATTTCTTTTATTTAACTTAGCTCTTTTATTTTGTACTTTAATTTCAATGATGTACATACCTTATCCACTAGAGGTAGAATCATTTTGTGCTCTTCCTCCTAGTGTAGTGCAGTCCTTTCTTCCAATGCCCTTCCAATTACAGTTAGGCATACATCCTTGGCCGGAATCACTTTTTCTTCTTCACACCTCTTTTAGGCTTCATAGCTGAGGGCGCGGTGACTGCCTTGCCCTTCTTCTTCTGCCATTCCTTACCTTTCGGCTTGGTCCGGCTAGAGGAGCTCATCATGAGCATAGCTTTGCTCTTGGAAATTGAAGATTCAATAGTTTTTAACATGTCATGCAGTTCCGACAGAGGGTGGAAGTGACGTTACTCCGCAGCCTTATGCCAATCGACGTCAGCCTTTCTATCAGCCTTATCATCTTCAACACATGTTGAGACACTTGGCTCCCTTCACTTAGCTTACACTTGAAGAGTTCTATTAACACCTCAATTTCAAAGTTTGGAACTGAGAGTCATAGAGATTCTTCAAATGTTCGAGCATCTCGTTAGGGACCATGTTCTCATGTTGTCTCTATAGTTCCACTGACATGGAAGACAACATGACTCATCGTGCTGAAGTGGCGTCATCTAGGTTCTTATGGTAGGCTACCTTATCAAATATGACATATTTTGTAGAATCATCAACGGGCACTGTGGGGAATACTTTGTTCAATACGTATTTTATCTTTTCTTGCTTTTAGGACAATTCTTAAATTTCCTTAGTCAGTCTAGATAGTTCGATCTGGTGAGTTTGTTCATTTCAACGATATGTTCGACATTTCGAAGTTTTGAAGATATAGATAGACTCAGGAAAATGCAATCAACATTCATTCTCCTAATTTATACACATTCATTATAGACTAATTTAACATGGTCTTTTGTTTAATTAGCTCCCACTATTTTTCATACTTCTACGACCCCATGGTAGAATACGGACCTAAATTATTATAAAGGTCATAATAGGCCAAGATCCAAACATATGTTATATCCGAGTTTGCTTTGGCTGATAACTTCAATAGCACACTTTGGTAGGTCCTCAACCAATTGTAAAGCAACTCTACAACTCTTGGTGTGATTAAATATCTTTCATTTTAATCTTACGTCTTTAGACTAGTCCGACACTTTGGCGCCAAGATTCATCTAAACAAGTCAACCCCATTACACGACTGTGTTTAAATTCCTAAGTAAATTTAGTCTTTGCAAGCAAACACTTTGGTGTAAATACCTACAAAATTTTATTATCTACTTTCATTTTAACACACCTATGAAAGGGTCGTGGTCCTCTTAGACTTAGAGCAAATGCTTTGGCATAAATACCTTTATCGCTGAAAAGGACTTAACACCCTAACAATTATAATGGACGACGCGTTATAATTTAGACTTGTATTTAATGTTTGGGGAACATTTTCAATTTTCGGGGATTCATTCAAGATCAACAATCAAGTCATACATCATATGACATTCTATCAAGCAATTTTCTAAACACAATTAGATAGGTAATCATCAAACCCAATAGGCATGATATCAAGATGATTTTAATCAAGTACTGGATGCCGCCTATCCAGACAGTTATCGCGGTCATTTGAAAGTAAACAATTACTGGGCGCCGCCTACCTAGACAATAATTGCGGACGCTATGCTAATAATTTAAATGCATCACATTCAATCACTTAGCACATTTGTATATTATAAATAATATATCATTAATGATAATCATGGGTCTATTCGTCTAAACACTAAACTCTATGTCTATGCCAAACGGTCCCTAAATAATTTCTGATTTTCTGAAATTCTGTAAACTTTTCAAAATTTACAGTCTAGTCCCTCAAGAATTAAAATTTCAATTTGAGCCCTATAAAATTCAGAAAATGCAATCTTAACTTTCAGAAAATATTTTTCAGGTTTCAGGGATCCGTTTGCAATTTCCAGATTTCAAAATTTCAATTTTCAGAAACTTTACTTAATTACAGAATTGTCCGAAAGGATCAAATCTGTCTAATTAAAAACTTTAATCTTTCAAATTCTGAATAATTAAAATTTTAGGATCAGAATCTGAATACTTAAAACTTTATTTTCTGATTCCGAAATTATTATTATTTTTTTGAAAAAATTACCGTCGGCGTCGCGACCCTTGGGGCTAGCGCCGCGACGCCTGACGGGCAGTGAGCAATCTGGAACTAAAATTAATTAGAGTCGCGGCCCTTCGGGACAAGAGCCGCGGAGCTGAAGCGCCTCAACTCTAGAAACGCGAAATACGTATTTCTGAAACTCTAAAACTAGTTCAGGGTCAGATTTTCAGATTCACCCTTGTTCCCTTTCATTATCAAACAACACGTTCATCGACCATTATCCAATCCCTTCTCGTTATTCGTTTCAGTGCACCATGTTCGAAATCAAACCGGTTACGCACGTTGACTTAGAAGAGTTAGATTGGAATAACTTCCTCGACTACATCACTGTATAATAAATCCAGAGATAAAGATTATGCGTTCTTGAGATTTTAAGGTTTTAAAGCTTTTAAAAGATAAAATTTAGATCTAGACAAATCATAACCCATATTATCATTAATATTCATTGTTATAATCACACAAAACAGCCCAGACTCTAATACCACTGTAGGGATTTTGTCGAGTTTGTACATGCAGCGGAATTTGAAAATTTATGTTTCAAACCCGACTTCGGTATTACTGTAGGATGATTGTAACAATGTAAAATACATAGTAACTGTAATTCTTCGATAAGAACACTTACAGTTAGAGAAGCTTCCAAATCTTCTAATTGAATTTGTGTGTCCTGAGGGTGCGCACGCAAGAGTCCCTCGATTTGTAAGTCAGAGACTTTGATGTAATTCTATTTCGGAAAGCTAGGAAATCCGACAGAGTTTCAGCAGAGTTTTTATCTAATAAAAGATCGTGTATGATTTATGAGACTAACCCCTGTAATTAAAGCTGAATAAATCAGCTAGGGTTTCCCTCGTGGGCCAGGCCCAGAATACAGAACAGGTCAACTACGGACCCGCTGGACGCGAGGCGCCGCGGCCCTTGAGTATGTGGCGCTTCGGCGCTTGAGGCACCGCGGCCCTAACTCACTGAACCGCGGCCCTCGCTCCATTTTGCTTCGTTTCTATTTTATTTTAATGTCTCGATCATCAACCAAACATTTATTAACTCTCTGATTACATCCTTGAATCGACGAAACAATTGACATAGTGTTACCCTACAGGTCTTCACATACTGACACTAAGATCATTAGGGTCTACTCAAAACTCCTAGAAGGCGCTGAAAGACGAATTCAATATGTGAAGTCTAGTTACACGTAACCTGTGAACTGAACCTTTATGTGGGAAGATAAAATCCTTTCATTCACGACACACTCAACCAAGATTAGGATCTGTCAAGTGTCTATCCAAATAGCTTGATTATAACTCATCTATATTAGTTGACATCAAGACCATATCAATGACATGTCTACTACGTTGGCCAACGACTTAGTCAACCTAATACTATATGAGAATCTGAGTGTTCTCTCTCGAAGATACATTCGAGGAATGAATCCTTATCTTGGCTCAACTACCACCTTTAATCTACTTCGCAATGTACCCAAAATAAGTCGTATCTCAACCTACAAGTCATTTGAGCTTAAGACAGGATCAAAGTACATTACTCTATAAACAAGGTGATATTGACCTCATGTCTGAGGACTTCTATCTCCCACACGCCAATATAAATATAGACATGTGAAACAAACATTATATTAGCAGGGTGTACCAATACTTCAACATGTATCCATGTGTCCATCTTGAGTTACCACAACTCGTAGCATGTGAGACATACTACATCCCCAAGGATATGATGCAGACCACATGTCAATGTATCGCATATCATCGAAATCTCATTCTCAATGATCATTAGTCGAGGTAATTTAAGACTTACGTTATTACATTAATATCTCACAGTATTAATAAACACGTAAGTTCTAGAGATGCATTTATAGAATATTGTAAACAATCAACTAATAATTCAACAAATGCAAAATGTCATAATATTAATTATCATTAATATAAAACTGAATATGTATAAATTACATTTTGTCCTAATACAGATTGTCTCTAGGACATACATATACTTTCAAGTGTATATCACGATTTTGGTCATATATTTGAGTGTAATATTATTGTAATTAATTAGTCTTGTACATTTACCATAATTGTATAGTTAGTCTCCAAATAGAATATGGATTTAGAGGTAGAATATAAAAAAGATTTTCCTATTATGGAAATATTTAAATTGTATATATTGTCTTCCAATTAACGAAAATAATCAAGTGATTATTTTTTTCATGGTTTCAGAAGTCTAGGTTAATTTTTTCCTCATTGCTTCTGCCACTTGCTTCTGGGTTTCCGACAATTTTTGCCTCGGGTTCCGTGATTTTTTTGTCTCTAAAATTCTTTTTCCCAAATCCCTCAATCACATATTATTCTATCAGTATGTCTACATCAAAGAACATGTTCCATCTTGCCCTTACAGTTTCTAACATCAAGAATCACATCATTTTTGTTCTTGAAATAGATAACGCCCAATATGCGACGTGGGCCGAACTGTTCAAGATTCACGCACGCTCGCATCAAGTCATCCATCACATAATCCCCGCGGATCCTGAGGATACTGAGGTACTAAAAAGCAAGGATGATCCAAAGGTGTGGACGACGCTTGATGCCACCGTACTGCAGTGGATTTACTCTACTATCTCTACCGACCTGTTGCAAACGATTATTGAGTCAGACGGTAAGGCAAAGGCTGTTTGGGATAGACTGTGTCACATATTCTAGTATAATCAGAACTCTAGAGATGTTACACTTGAGCAAGAATTTTCCCAACTCAACATGGAAAATTTCCCGAACGTTTCAGCTAATTGCAAAAAGGTTGAAAGAATTGGCGGACCAACTCCGCAACGTTGGTGCGCCTATTAGTGTTATACCCCGTAGTTCTGGCCACACGTGTGAGAGCGTGTGAAAGGGAGTAAGAATTAAAATTTTCAAAAGATAAGTTGACGGATTGTTTCAGACGGGTTTTAGTCAACTTTGAGGAGGGTTATGACCCGGTACATTGAGAGTTCCTAAGTGTTTCAAAGGCCTAGGGCATAGTTCGTTGAGTCTAGTTTCCAACGCAACCAACCGTTCGTCTATAGGACGTCGGAGTAGAAAGTTATGGGAGTTACAATTTCAGTGCGCAGTCGGACAGAAATGTGCTTCGGACAAAGGCGACAGGGCCGCGGCGCCGGATGCAGGGCCGCGGCGCCGGATATTCAGAGGGATCGCTGAAGTTGCAGAGCCGCGGTGCCGGGAAGCAGGGCCGCGGCGCCGAAAGTTCCGTAAGTCCGCAGAGCGTAGCGCCGCCGCTGGGCCGCGCGAGGCGGATTTCGCGGAAAAACTTAGAAAAATCTGATTTCTCTTTTAAAAAGGCCATGGGAGGGTGACAAGTGTCCCCCCCCATCTGATTTTTCTTGCATGTCTTATATTGACCAAGTCTTGAAGACTTGGTCATCTTTCAAACCTCTCTCTCTCTCTAAGCTTAAGCTCCCACTTCTCTCTAAAATTCCAAGAGGAATTCAAAGCCTAGGAAAAATCTGAAAAGTTAAGGATAAGAAGGAAGCTTGTGGCTAGCTTGTAGTAGTTGTTGTGGTGGTATTCTTGGAAAGGAGGCTAGCAAAGTTGTTGGAATAGTTTTGGCTAAAGCTCCAAAGATAACATTTCTTCTCTTGTAGCTAGTATTAATGTTGCATGTGAAGAAGAAGGGATTTGTAGTAGTAAATAATGCACTTAGAGTCATTGCATGTAAGAAATATGGTTTGAATGTGAAGGAATTGGTTAAGAAGATATTATGAGCATGTTGTAGCCTAAAAACTACCTTAGAATTGTTAAGTGAATTGTTGTACCTTTTGGGGCAGAATTTTACACACCCAAGTTTAGGTGTGTAATCCCCTTTGATATGTTTGGATTGTTGAGCCTTAAATGTGGCATTTGGATGTTGAATTCGGCCTTGAGAAAGGTGGCAAAGTATGTGGAAACAAAAGAAATGCTGCCCAATTTTCCATAGAATTTAGGGGCTTTGAACTTAGATTATTTCTACATTGAAATTAGAGGTTAATAAACGTATCATGGTTGTTATAGGTTGACTTATTACTTGCGGTAGTTTGGACTTAGCAAGTGGATTGACCGAAGAGGTATGTGGAGCTTTCCTATCTCTTGAGCATGAGTAGTTGTATCTATGTAGTACGGTAGACGTACAAGATTTAGTATTCTTACTTGTTTTAAGTATATAAAGACTTGTTTTGTTTTAAGAAGTATAAGTCCCTTGGTTAAGGGAAAAGTATGATTTTTCTAAAGTATAGGGTTAATATAACAACTTTATGGGAAGTTGGTTTATTAGCCTTATAAAGGGTTGATAAGAAGAGATTTATTCTAAGTAAGATAAGAAAGGACAAATGACTTGATTTATGAAAGGTAAATTGATTTTAAGGCATCAATTGCCCAAAGGTTTTACATGAAAAAGAGTCATTTTTAAAGAAGTATAAGTATGTGGTACTTTGGGTTAAATTCCCGGATTTGCTTTTATTAAGAATGTTAGTGCCTTAAGTAAACTAAAATGAGAGGGTATATGAACAAGACTAATAATAAGTTATAAAGTTTTCTAAACTTATTTATGACTATGATACGATGACAGTTTGAGCTAGGGTAAGAGTATATCTGAGGGGCAAGCCTCAAGATCGTTATACCACCTTCTCCAGGGTAAGAGTATGAATGAGGGGCAAGCCCCAAGATCGTCATACCACCTCCTCCAGTGTAAGAGTATATCTGAGGGGTAAATCCCCAAGATCGTTATACCATCTGCTTCAGTGTAAGAGTATATCTGAGGGGTAAGTCCCCAAGATCGTTATACCATCTGCTTCAGGGTAAGAGTATATCTGAGGGGCAAGCCCCAAGATCGTTATACCACCTGTTCCGTGGATTTGCTACCCACGATGCGAGGAATACCTTATGCGAGTCCTTATGGGCTTATGCGGGCGAAATAGTCCCATGCGGGCGGGTATAGCCTATGCGAGGAATACCTCATGCGGGTCCACAGGACCTATGCGGGTGAAATAGTCCCAGGAGTAGGGGTGCTTATTGATACTATGGGCGAGGTACCCTGTTTTGATCATGAGGCCCCTATTTTACGCAGTATTATATATATACTTGTCACTCTCATTGTTAGTAAGGCACAGTAAAAGGTATTTTGATTATCTTCCATGACTCCAGCTTACTTTTAGACTTATAATATCATTATTACAGTATTTTCCAGCTTTACATACTTGGTACATATCAGGTAATCGACCCCTTCCTCGGGGGCTGCGTTCATGCCGCAGGTAAGGGTAAGCAGATTATGGATCATCGTTCTTAGGATCACTGTTCCGGTGTCAGAAGCTCCATTCCTCCGGAAGCTTATATTTTGTTGGTACGGATTTTTCCCTGATGCTATAAGTATTGTGTACATTCAGGGGTATGGCGGGGCCCTGTCCCGCCACAGTTGTTATCCTTAGAGGTCTGTGGTCACGTATGTGTTGGGTTGTAAGAACAAGTTGTACTGCTATAATTTTGATTAGTATGTTTAATGGAAGGCAGCCTTATCGGCTGGCCAGTGATGTTACCTTTTTATAAATTATGTGTTATGTATGTTCCGATGCTATTCTCTGATGTATACCTGACAGGGTACCCGGCAGGTACTAGTCGCGCCACGGTCGGTCGTGACAAAAGTGGTATCGAGCGATTAGTCCTCGGAAAGTGTCTGACCGTGTCTAGTAGAGTCTTGATTATCGTGTCGCGGCACCACATCTATAATCGGAGGTCACAGGA
This sequence comes from Przewalskia tangutica, assembly GCA_029844215.1. Classification (NCBI taxonomy): domain Eukaryota; kingdom Viridiplantae; phylum Streptophyta; class Magnoliopsida; order Solanales; family Solanaceae; genus Przewalskia; species Przewalskia tangutica. Next base: position 8,190,165 of record CM056739.1, on the reverse strand, counting down.
CATTTAGGATTGGTTTCCATTCTTTCACTCTAAGATCGTGCAATAGAGAGCCGAGTTATAGGTTGAACCTCCTCTCGATGTTTTCCTTTATGTATCGATTATGCCTCCACGCAAGGCAACCACGCCCGTAAGGGCAAGGCAACCGAGGGTGCCGCTAGTGGACGCGGAGAGTCACGAGGCACGTGCCCGATCCTTACCGAAGATGATGTTTAGGGCGGCGAAGTTCCACATCGCCGCCACCTCAGAGATTTCGAGGCGTGAGCGGCTCACGAGACCGCGCACCGAGCCTCCATTCCCATCGTGGTCCGAGTATAGGGATTACGGGGAACAGATTCTTATCGACCAAAGATAGTGGCGGTGGCAGCGCCGAAGCGAGCAGCCCAACCCTAGAGCCGACAGCTTCTGATTCGGATTTCTGGTTGTCACACCCACCCGAGTTCTATGGTTCGAGATTTGAGGAGGACCCACAGGAGTTTGTCCGGCAGTTACAGCGGACCATGCAGGTGCTTAGGGCATCGGAGACTGAGTCGGTTATACTAGCTTACCGATTCGCCGATATTGCGTTGAACTGGTTTGAGTCATGGGTGTTGTCGAGAGGTGAGGATGCTCTTCCAGCTGTTTGGGAGGAGTTCACAGAGGCTTTCATGGATCACTTCTTACCTCCTGAGATGAGGAGAGCCCGCGTAGATAGGTTCTTGACCTTGAGGCAGGACGGGAGGACTATCAGAGAGTACAGCCTGGAGTTTGACTCCTTGGCGGTATCGCACACCATTGTAGCGAGCATGGCGCAGTGGTTCATCGATATGTGATGGGTTAGACCGTCATATAATTATCGTGACGCTTAGGGTGGCTCTTCACCGAGGATGGATATTGCCAGGATGCAGGCGTACGCGCAGGGGATTGAGGACAGAGAGAGGCAGGATCAGCTAGATTTAGGCCAGCCCAAGAGGCCGGGACAGCAGGTCTCGAGGCGCTGAGGTGGCGGCCTCGGCGAGCTAGGTCCACATTTCACCGCCAGAGTGCTCCTACTCGCTTTTCCGGCGAGGTCCGATCACCGGGTTATTCGGAGCAGTCGTGGCTCCAGGACTTCAGGATTTCAGGGAGGCAGAGACCGTCACCAATCGAGACCACCTACCTCTCGGTGTGTTCGATGCGGTAGGTCTCATCCGGGCGAGTGCCGTATGGGTTCGGGAGCGTGTTACTCTTGTGGCCAGCAGGGCCATCTGAAGAAGGATTGTCCGCCCCAGGCGGCGGAAGCGTTACGCTCACCGACGGTCGATTCTTTGGATCTTCGTCTTCGATGGTCGACGCCCGAGGCGTGGTACTTATGGGCCAGCAGCCGCGCAGGTCGTGGTAGGGTCCCGCCTAGCGTCCTCGAACCGCATCTATTCTATGTCCATCCGTCAGGACCAGGAGGCTTCACCAGATGTCGTCACAGGTACATTGTTGGTTTCTTGCTGTGATGTATATGCTTTGATAGATCCAGGTTCTACCTTGTCCTATATATATCCCCATATTGCTGATAGAATAGGGATAGAGCCCGAGTCCATAAGACCTTTTGAGGTGGCTACGCCGATGAGTGATTCGGTAGCCGAGCGGATATATAGAGCTTGCCCAGTGACTGTAGACAGTCGTCAGACTCTAGCCGACTTGATAGAGTTGGATATGACGGACTTTGATGTGATTATGGGTATGGATTGGCTAGCATCTTGCTATGCCAATGTGGACTGTAGAGAGAGATTAGTTCGGTTCCAGTTTTCTGGTGAGCCGGTTATCGAGTGGAAGGGAATCTTGCACGCCGGCGGTAAGTTTATTTCTTACCTCAAGGCTAGGAAGATGGTACGGAAAGGGTATATCTACCATATAGTTCGGGTATTCGATACTGAGGCTGAGATACCGGACCTTCAGCCCGATTCGTCGTTAGAGAGTTTCGGGCGTATTCCCGCACGAAGCTCGTATCCCTCCGGAGAGGGAGGTTGAGTTTTGCATTGATTTGGCGCCAGATACTCGACCGATATCTATTCCGCCATACAGGATGGCACCTGCCGAGTTGAAAGAATTGAAAGACCAGCTGAAGGACTTGCTGGAGAAGGGCTTTATCAGGCCAAGTGTTTCTCCCTGGGGAGCGCCAGTGTTGTTTGTAAAGAAGAAGGATGGGACGCTGCGCATGTGTATTGATTACAGGCAGCTAAACAAGGTAACTATCAAGAACAGATATCCCCTCCCCAGGATTGACGATTTGTTTGACCAGTTGCAGGGTGCAAGGTGTTTTTCCAAGATAGACCTGCGGTCTGGTTATCATCAGGTGCGAGTTAGAGAGACAGATATCCCAAAGACTGCATTCAGGACCCGGTATGGGCACTATGAGTTCAGGGTGATGTCTTTCGGGTTGACCAACGCCCCAACAGTATTCATGGATTTGATGAACAGGGTGTTCAAGCCATTCTTGGATATGTTCGTTATAGTTTTCATTGATGATATCTTGGTATATTCGCGCACAGAGCAGGAGCATACAGATCATTTGAGGACGGTATTGGGAGTCCTCCGAGACCGGCAGTTGTATGCCAAGTTCTCGAAATGCGAGTTCTGGTTAGCTTCAGTGGCTTTCTTAGGGCATGTTATCGGGGCCGATGGTATTCGGGTTGATACAGCTAAGATTGAGGCAGTCAAGACTTGGCCCAGACCCACTACACCGACGGAGGTGCGCAACTTTTTGGGCCTCGAGTTACTATCGGAGGTTTGTGGAGAGGTTTGCTTCTATTTCAGCACCTTTGACTAAGCTGACTCAGAAGGCAGCTATGTTCCGGTGGACGGACACTTGTGAGGAAAGTTTCCAGTTGCTAAAGGAGAAATTGACGACCGCCCCAGTTCTTACTCTTCCAGAGGGTTTAGATGGATATGTGGTTTTTTGCGACGCGTCAGGTGTTGGGCTTGGGTGTGTGCTGATGCAGCACGGCAGAGTTATAGCTTATGCATCTCGACAGCTTAGGAAGCATGAGAAGAACTATCCCACACATGACTTGGAGTTGGCAGGAGTGATTCATGCCTTGAAGATCTGGAGACATTATTTATATGGAGTTCATGTGGACATTTACACAGACCACAAGAGTCTCCAGTATATCTTCAGCCAGAGGGAGCTGAACTTGCGACAGAGACGGTGGTTGGAGCTACTTAAGGATTACGATGTTGATATTCTATACCATCCAGGGAAGGCCAATATAGTTGCAGATGCCCTTAGTCGCAGATCAATGGGTAGTCTGTCTGATGTACAGCCAGAGAAGAGGGATATGGTCCGAGAGTTACATCAGCTAGCAAGCCTTGGGGTTCTTTTGATTGATTCTAATAGTGATGGAGTTCGGGTTCGAGAGGTTGTCGAGTCTTCCATCGTCGAGGAGGTGAAGAGGCGACAGTATGAGGATCCGGTTATGGTACGGTATCGAGATGCTGCTTTACAGAAAGAGAAGAGTCTATTTGAGGTAGCGCCGGATGGGGTGCTAAGATTTGAGGGCCGGTTGTGTGTTCCCGATGTGACAGGACTTCGTCAGCAGATTCTCGGGAGGCACAGGTGCTCGTTATTCTATTCATCCGAGTCGACTAAGATGTATCATGACCTCGAATCGTGTATTGGTGCAATGGCCTAAAGAGGGGCGTTGCGAGTTCGCGCAGCGTGCGAATTGTCGCCAGTTAAGGTTGAGCACGAAGCCGGTGGCATTGCAGCTATTGATATTCCGACTTGGAAGTGGGAGGTGGTAAATATGGATTTTATTACGGGATTACCTACCACTCAGAGGAAGCATGATTCCATTTGGGTTATTGTCGACAGTGTGGCGGCCCATTTTCTTCCAAAGGATGACTTTTTCACGAGGATTATGCTAGATCAGTATATCGGGAGATTGTGAGATCGCACGGTGCTGTGTCGATTATTTCGACCGGCGAGCCCGGCCACGCTAACTTCGGAGGCCTTTCCGTGGGATTAGGGACCCAGGTGAGTCTCAGTACGGCGTTTCATCCTCAGACCGACGGACAGGCCGAGCGCACTATCCAGACACTTGAGGATATGTTGCGGGCTTGTGTTATTGATTTCAGGGGTAGCTGGGAGGATCATTTACCTCTTGTGGAGTTTGCTTACAACAACAGCTACCATTCCAGTATTCAGATGGCGCCTTATGAGGCCTTATACGGGAGGAAATGCAGGTCACCGATAGGCTGGTTCGAGGTGGGAGAAGTTCAGTTAGTCAGGCCAGACTTGGTTCAGCAGACAGTGGATAAGGTGAAGCTTATCCAGGAGCGGTTGTTGGCAGCTCAGAGTCGGCAGAAGTCGTATGCAGATCATCGGCGTCGACACTTGGAATTTGAGATAGATGATTGGGTTTTCTTAAAGATATCGCCCATGAAGGGCGTGATGAGATTTGGAAAGAAAGGGAAACTTAGCCCAAGGTACATTGGGCCGTATCAGATTTTCCGTAGGGTAGGCAAGGTTGCCTATGAGTTAGAACTGTCGTCCGATTTGGAGGCGGTACATCCAGTTTTCCATGTGTTCATGTTACGGAAATGTATTGGAGATCCATCTAGAGTGCACCCGATTCATGATGTCCAGGTGACAGAGGAGTTATCGTATGAGGAGAGTCCCATAGCGATACTCGATCGTCAGGTTAGGCGACTTCGGACAAAGGACGTGGCTTCCGTCAAAGTCTTGTGGCAGAACGAGAATAGGGAAGAGATGACGTGGGAAGCAGAGGATGACATGATGAAGAAGTATCCTCACCTGTTCCCTACACCTCCAGGTAACCCACTTTCCTGCTTGTTAGTTTAGATTTAGCAATTATGCTTGAGTAATGTTGTGGCTATGTGGAACGTTTTATTTGTAAAAAGAATAGTTAAGAGGGTCTATGTCGATACTGTGATTTGAGTGAGCCTAGAAGGAACATTCAGGACGAATGTTTCTAAGGGGGGGAGAATGTTATACCCCGTAGTTCTGGCCACACGTGTGAGAGCGTGTGAAAGGGAGTAAGACTTAAAATTTTCAAAAGATAAGTTGACGGATTGTTTCAGACGGGTTTTAGTCAACTTTAAGGCGGGTTATGACCTGGTACATTAAGAGTTCCTAAGTATTTCAAAGGCCTAGGGCGTAGTTCGTTGAGTCTAGTTTCCAATGCAACCAACCGTTTATCGATAGGACGTCGGAGTAGAAAGTTATGAGAGTTACAAGTTCAGTGCGCAGTCGGACAGAAATGTGTTTCGGACAAAGGCGACAGGGCCGCGGCGCCGGATGCAGGGCCGCGGCGCCGGATGCAGGGCCGCGGCGCCGGATATTCTGAGGGGTCGCTGAAGTTGCAGCGCCGCGGCGCCGGGAAGCAGGGTCGCGGCGCTGAAAGTTCCGTAAGTCCGCAGAAGTTTCAGCGCCGCGGCGCCGAGGCGGGATTTCTGGCGGAAAAACTTAGAAAAATCTGATTTCTCTTTTAAAAAGGCCATGGGCGGGTGACCAGTGTCCACCCCCCCCCCCCCCCCATCTGATTTTTCTTGCATGTCTTATATTGACCAAGTCTTGAAGACTTGGTCATCTTTCAAACCTCTCTCTCTCTCTCTAAGCTTAATCTCCCACTTCTCTCTAAAATTCCAAGAGGAATTCAAAGCCTAGGAAAAATCTGAAAAGTTAAGGATAAGAAGGAAGCTTGTGGCTAGCTTGTAGTAGTTTTTGTGGTGGTATTCTTGGAAAGGAGGCTAGCAAAGTTGTTGGAATAGTTTTGGCTAAAGCTCCAAAGGTAACATTTCTTCTCTTGTAGCTAGTATTAATGTTGCATGTGAAGAAGAAGGGATTTGTAGTAGTAAATAATGCACTTAGAGTCATTGCATGTAAGAAATATGGTTTGAATGTGAAGGAATTGGTTAAGAAGATATTATGAGCATGTTGTAGCCTAAAAACTACCTTAGAATTGTTAAGTGAATTGTTGTACCTTTTGGGGCAGAATTTTACACACCCAAGTTTAGGTGTGTAATCCCCTTTGATATGTTTGGATTGTTGAGCCTTAAATGTGGCATTTGGATGTTGAATTCGGCCTTGAGAAAGGTGGCAAAGTATGTGGAAACAAAAGAAATGCTGCCCAATTTTCCATAGAATTTAGGGGCTTTGAACTTAGATTATTTCTACATTGAAATTAGAGGTTAATAAACGTATCATGGTTGTTATAGGTTGACTTATTACTTGCGGTAGTTTGGACTTAGCAAGTGGATTGACCGAAGAGGTATGTGGAGCTTTCCTATCTCTTGAGCATGAGTAGTTGTATCTATGTAGTACGGTAGACGTACAAGATTTAGTATTCTTACTTGTTTTAAGTATATAAAGACTTGTTTTGTTTTAAGAAGTATAAGTCCCTTGGTTAAGGGGAAAGTATGATTTTTCTAAAGTATAGGGTTAATATAACAACTTTATGGGAAGTTGGTTTATTAGCCTTATAAAGGGTTGATAAGAAGAGATTTATTCTAAGTAAGATAAGAAAGGACAAATGACTTGATTTATGAAAGGTAAATTGATTTTAAGGCATCAATTGCCCAAAGGTTTTACATGAAAAAGAGTCATTTTTAAAGAAGTATAAGTATGTGGTACTTTGGGTTAAATTCCCGGATTTGCTTTTATTAAGAATGTTAGTGCCTTAAGTAAACTAAAATGAGAGGGTATATGAACAAGACTAATAATACGTTATAAAGTTTTCTAAACTTATTTATGACTATGATACGATGACAGTTTGAGCTAGGCTAAGAGTATATCTGAGGGGCAAGCCCCAAGATCGTTATACCACCTTCTCCAGGGTAAGAGTATGAATGAGGGGCAAGCCCCAAGATCGTCATACCACCTCCTCCAGTGTAAGAGTATATCTGAGGGGTAAATCCCCAAGATCGTTATACCATCTGCTTCAGTGTAAGAGTATATCTGAGGGGTAAGTCCCCAAGATCGTTATACCATCTGCTTCAGGGTAAGAGTATATCTGAGGGGCAAGCCCCAAGATCGTTATACCACCTGTTCCGTGGATTCGCTACCCACGATGCGAGGAATACCTCATGCGAGTCCTTATGGGCTTATGCGGGCGAAATAGTCCCATGCGGTACACCTATGCGAGAATACCTACGCGGTCCACAGACTATGCGGGTGAAATAGTCCCAGGAGTAGGGGTGCTTATTGATACTATGGGCGAGGTACCCTGTTTTGATCATGAGGCCCCTATTTTACGCAATATTATATATATACTTGTCACTCTCATTGTTAGTAAGGCACAGTAAAAGGTATTTTGATTATCTTCCATGACTCCAGCTTACTTTTAGACTTATAATATCATTATTACAGTATTTTCCAGCTTTACATACTTGGTACATATTGTGTACTGACCCCCTTCCTCGGGGGCTGCGTTCATGCCGCAGGTAAGGGTAAGCAGATTATGGATCCTCGTTCTTAGGATCACTGTTCCGGTGTCAGAAGCTCCATTCCTCCGGAAGCTTATATTTTGTTGGTACGGATTTTTCCCTGATGCTATAAGTATTGTGTACATTCAGGGGTATGGCGGGGCCCTGTCCCGCCACAGTTGTTATCCTTAGAGGTCTGTGGTCACGTATGTGTTGGGCTGTAAGAACAAGTTGTACTGCTATAATTTTGATTAGTATGTTTTATGGAAGGCAGCCTTATCGGCTGGCCAGTGATGTTACCTTTTTATAAATTATGTGTTATGTATGTTCCGCTGCTATTCTCTGATGTATACCTGACAGGGTACCCCGGTAGGGTACTAGTCGCGGCCCCGGGGTCGGGTCGTGACAATTAGTGACGGTCATCTTATTTTATAGATGGTTGTCGGCCTCTCTGAGGCCTATAGTGGTGTGGGGACTCTACTTTGTCAAAGTAACCCTCTCTCAAAGTTTTATCAAGTCCGTTCTATGCTTACTTTGGAAGAAGATGACTTGGTTAAAAATGAGGCAACCGGTTATCCCCGTAGTCATGATAATGTCCCCCGTAAATTCTCCAGGTTTCTTTGATAATTCGGGTCAAAACCGTGCTCATGGTGGCGGCAAAAATAATCGTAAAAACAATAGGAAAAATCATGGTTGTAAACGCGGTGGTTTCGGTGGAAGTAACGGGCGAGTCCAACTCAACGATCTTGGTCGCGCCAATCGGCTGACCTTGGGACAACTGGCCATGGGCCTACCACTGGTCCCTAGTTCCGCTACAAAGTCCAGCGACTGGACAGTGGGCTGGCCAGCTAATTTATCAGCCTAATATGCAGTGGCCCAACAGTGGCCAGTGGCCTAGAAGTTTTCACTACTGTTATGGGTCGGGGCAACAAGTCGGCGTGATTGGGCCCCGGCCTCTTCAGGGCCATTATACAGCAAGCCCCACTCCGACCAATATTGAGGCGGTTATGTACACACTTGGAATAAATCCCTCGGACCCAATTGGTATATGGACACCGGCGTAACTGCATACATGACGGCCGACCCAGGTACTCTCTCGTCTTATTCTAATTTGAGCAGTAATCGTGGTATAATTCTTGGTAATGGTAATTCAATTCCAATTCGTGGTTACATAAATAAAAATTTGTCTCCCCCCTATTGTGTGTATTTTATACACTCTTTTGAGTCATTTTTAGTTAAGTATTTTCCTCTTTTTGTTTGTATTTAGTATAGTATTAGGGTTGTTTTCTGTCTTTTGAGTCACAACGGTCCTAAAGGAGGAAATACATAATTGAAGATGAAATGAGCTTAATTGAGGATGAAATTGTATAAGCACAACCCAAGAAATGAAGCCTAAGAGGTCCCGAGAAGAATAGAAGTGAATCTGGTGAAATCTGGGCGAAAAGCAGAAGAGCACAGCGACGCAAGGCCAAGAAAGACCGCGGTGCTGATGTGTCATACCCCGTATTTCCAGAGTATGTACGTAAGGACGTACGTAGAAAAGTTTGAGCCTTAAAGTAGGCAAAGTGGCGAATTTGTACATAAGTGCCGAAAAGAATCGTTTTTCGACGAAACGTTTTACTAGACTTGCGAAGGGAAAATTCCGGCTATGTCATTTCTAATTTTTGCGGATTTTTCCAAGAGACGAAACATTTTGGACCAACGGGAGGGTGACATGTGTCACCCTCACATTGGAGGCAAGTGGGGCGGCAAAGGTGGACGAAAGGGTGGGTTGGTTAGGTAGGATATTTGTGCAAGTTGGTGTGGTAGATGGATAAGGTGCACATGGCTTAATCCTAGCCCTACACTTGCCTAACCCTTGGATGGATCTTGGCCATTGGTTGGCCATTGCTTGACCTATAAATACCCCCCCTAAGTGATGAACTTCTTCATCCTAAAATCATTTCCAAGTCTCAAATACTCCCTCCCCCTTGTGGTAGTTCGTCCGCCACCACCCTCCCCCTTTGAGAGGCCCTCGGCCGAGCCTACCCCCCCTAGCCTAGTTGTTTTCGTATAATACCCCCTTTTGTGGTATAGAAATACTCTCCTAGTATTGTTATAATGCCCAAATACCTTGGCCCAAATACCTTGTAGTATTCCCAAGGTTACCTCTATACGAAAAGCCCGGAAAATACTATTATACTTCCTTTAGCCACAAAACGAAACCCTAAGGAAAACCTTCATAGTCGGTTGAAGTGTTAAATAGAAGTTGCGTAGAACTTCTAAGGGTTGTTTGGAGCGGATTGGAGCACTCGGAGTAGGAGCTTAACGTTGCTCAGGAGCGACATTAAACTTGGATAATTTTTGGGCTCACCGAGGTAAATAATCCTATCCTTCTAGTGTAATTGGGAATTACATACTGTAGTTGTATAGAAATGATTATAAGATTCATAGAAGAGAATTGAACTGTAATAGAAGGATATTACAGTAAAGGCTTGAACTGAAATCACATCAGAAGAATATTAGAGTAGAAGATTAAACTGTACTTACATAGGACTGTATTTACAGTAGTCTGATAACCTTTATTGGTTGAATGTTCTGCGAGTAGCATGAACTACTTGGAAGGTGGACAAGGCTAGCCGGGTTATAGCCGTGGAGCGTTTTGCTTATAGTCGATAATCGTCGCGAGGTATGTGATTCTTCCTATACTCTTGAGCATGAAATATTTTAAAAGGAATATATATATAGTACGGTAGACGTACGTGTGGCAATGTCTTTTGACTTAAGCCTGAATAATATGAATATATAATATGGTAGACGTACGTGTGCTAACTGAATATAGTTGTACGGCAATGTCTTTTGACTTAAGCCTGAATAATATGAATATATAATATGGTAGACGTACATGTGCTAACTGAATATAGTTGTACGGCAATGTCTTTTGACTTAAGCCTGAATAATAAGAACCTTGAAATATTTTAAAAGGAATATATATATAGTACGGTAGACGTACGTGTGGCAATGTCTTTTGACTTAAGCCTGAATAATATGTATATATAATATGGTAGACGTACGTGTGCTAACTGAATATAGTTGTACGGCAATGTCTCTTGACTTAAGCCTGAATAATAAAGAATCTTGAAGCTTTTCAAAAGATTAATAAACCGTTTTGAAAGAAGAGTACTACTTGGTTTTGAAAACATAAGAGTTATACTAAGCTTTATGGGAAGTTAGGTATATCGTCTTAAGAGTGGTAAAGAGAATGGTTTACTGATTTTTAGAAGTTAAGAGACTTGATCTCAAAAGATAAGAGACTTGACTTGAATGAATTAATATGAATTTTGTGTGAAACCTCATTCGTGAGTAATGAGTACTTGGTTTTTAAAAGGAAAAATGTTTCTTGATTTGAAATCGAATGAGTATCGACAAACCACTGCAGCGTTAATAAAGGAAAATGTATTGAATAATGAAGTATTATTAAAACCAGTAGAAACCTCCATCTGCATAGAAACTAAGATGAGACAAAATGATATTACATTTCCTAGATCATGGCTGCTTAATAAGATTGTTTATAAACAAGAATAAACTGCTCACACCTATGGCATATGTTACTCAATTGTTTTAAAAGAGATTAAGACATTGAACTATGAAACTTTTCTAAATAAAGAGACTTGAGTAATTGAAATTGGGCAAACTGGAACTTTAGGGAAAAGAAAGGCATTGTTTTAAATTGGTTTAAAACATAAAGTGTTATAACAGCTTTATGGAAAGTTAGTTATAACGACTTTATGAAAACAAAAGAAGGGTTTTATCATTGGTTTTAATGTGGTAACTTGACTTTAAAAAGAGAAGTGTTTTGGTCTAAAAAGAAGGCATGGTATTGCCTTAATTTGGTTTTAAAAAGGAAAGTATGGAAGTTGTTTTGGTTTACTTAAAAAGATGTAAGTCCCTCTATTTTTTATACTAAGGATATCGGGTGACTTTTATAAAAGGAATGGATCTCTTAAAAGGAATTTAACGTACGTAGTACTTTAGGGTTAAAACCCGGACTTTGACATAAAATGAAAGTACCTTGAGTTATGTATAACTTGCCTATGCTTGTTGCTGTGAAACTTGCCTATGCTTGTTGTGATAGCCTTTGTTGTGCAAGAATTGTGTTTCTATACTACCGCGTCTCTCGATGGAGGGCCGGTTGACTTGTTGAGAACTTACTTGACGCGTGCGGTGACGAGAATTCCACGCACGCCTCGCTGATAGTGTTATTTTTGCTAATCGCTTTGGACATATCGACACGATCGCGTGCGCACGGGTATGGTTCCATTTTGATTGTTGTCTAGTTGTCTCCTTTTGGACATACTGACACGATGCGTGGCGCACGGGTATGGTTCCATTGGGATTGTTGTCTTGTTGTTTCCTTCTGGACATACTGACACGATGCGTGGCGCACGGGTATGGTTCCATTGGGATTGTTATTCCATGGACTAGCTCTCCGTGAGGTTTTACCGTTCGGCCTTGGTATCCGGTAGTCGGCCGTACTTGCCCGTATCGCCTTCGTGGTTTGGTTGTATTGTATTGTTAGTACGGCCGCATCGGTAGGACTTGGTGTTCATGTGTACTTCTTGGTGTTATCATATCATGATCGCCGCGGTGAGGAAGGTATTCCACGGGCATGATTGATATTGTGGGCGTTAGACCCATAATTACATTTGAGTAAGGACTTGGAGGGCGTGAGACCCTGACTTGTTATAACTGTTATATGTGTGTATTGTAGTTTGGTTATCATACATGTCTCCTGCTTTATATAGACTATTATGATTTCATTTACGATTTTTCGGGCCACATACTTGGTACTGTTATCGACCTCCCGGGGCTGCGTTCATGCCGCAGGTGGAAGTACATCGGCTGTCGATCCCCGCGTTTAGGATCACATTTCAGCGTATTGGGAAGCTCCGTTCTTTCGGAGGCTTATCTTTCGGTATGTTACCCTGAGTCTGTGGGTTCTTGTACATTCAGGGGTATGGCGGGGCCCTGTCCCGTCATAGTTGTTGTAAAAATCTTAGAGGTCCAGAGTAATTGCTGAGCGTGGTTGTAAAGATTAGAATCGCTCAAATGTCTATATTTATATATGTTGAAAGGCAACCGCTTTGGTTGGCCTATTTTCTTTATCTTGATCCATGTCTATTTGAATGTTTAAGTTTTTATTTCCTGGTTTTTCTCGATGTTGTATCACCAGGTGCCCGGGTAAGGCACGATCCACGGGCCGGGCAGTCGTGACAAAAGTGGTATCGAGCGATTAGTCCTCGGAAAGTGTCTACGCACCGTGTCTAGTAAGTCTTGATTATCGATGTGTTGTGCACCACATCTATAATCGTGAGGCTCTGAGACATTTAGGATTAGTTTCCTTCTTCTCATTCCGAGATCGTGCCTTAGAGTCGTGTGTGATAAGTTGGACCCTCCGACGCACCTCGTTTTTACGATTATGCCTCGCGCAACCGGCCGGGCGAAGGGCAGCGCAGAGGAGCTGCGCGAGTAAGCGTGGCGATCTCAGAGACCACAAGACTGAGCCTCCATCCGCGATGCGAGCGAGAGATGGGTTACAAGTGGGCGATTGATGGCGAGGTTGTGGCCAGACTTGAGGATAGGCTGGACGCAGCACTTCCAGTAGCACCAGTGGTTAACCATAGATCAGATAGTTTGAGGCTACGGGATTTTACGAGATGTAGCGCCAGAGTTTTATGGGTCGAGGCACGAGGATGATCCGCAGGAGTTCATCAAGCGATTCTGACGGATCGAGAGTGATCAAGCATCGGAGACCGAGTCAGTGGTCTTAGGTTCGCATCGGCTGCGTGATACCGCAGTCGACTGGTTTGATTCGTGGGAGCTGTCCCGGGGAGAGAACGCACTTCCAGCTATATGGGACGAGTTCTCAAAGGCATTTCTTGCACACTTCTTGCCTCCACAGATGAGGAGGGCTCGGGCCGACAGATTTTTGGTGTTGCGGCGAGCGGGCGTGCGGTTCGGAGTACAATGTGAGTTCGACTCATTGGCGTGACGTCCCTCGCGTTAGTGGCTAGTATGGAGGATCGAGTGCACCGATATGTTACGAGGGCTCGATGATTGCCTAGCGAAAGTTGTTGGTGTAGCTCTTCAGGGCATGGACATTGCTGCGTGCGAGCTTATGCACTGGATGTGAGGCGGAGAAATCGACGGAAAGACCAAGATCGGCGAAGAGGGCGAGCAATGCTAGGTCCTTTGGTAACTTTCGAGGCGGACCGCCTCAGCAACAGACTAGTTGTGCGCCTCCGCCAGTACTGAGTGGTCCTCCACAGTCTTTAGGGCATCCAGAGTATTCAGGAGCAGTCGTGGCTCGAGGTTCAGATTTTGGGAGAAGCGGGGTGTTAGCGGTGAAGCCACCCCTACCTCGTTGTGGCGTGGTAGACTCCATAGTGGGAGTGTCGTGCTAGTTCGAGTTTGTTTTACATGCGGCCAGCAGGCCATTTTGCGAAATCGACCAGAAGGTAGCAGTGGGCGCATGACTACGGATCTATGGTGGTTCATCACCTTCTACTATGCCTGCAGGGCAGGACTGTGATTAGAGTAAAGCGGTAGATACAGGTATATCCTTACCCCTCTAAAGACTTGTATGTATTGATGTTATGATAATGTGTTAAGTGTTATGTTCGGACAGCTTTGTGCTAAAATGTGATTTAGAAACCTGGTTAGTGAAAAAGGGTAAGCCTGGGGGTGAGAAAATGATGAACCTTAGAATATTACAGTTGAGACCTTAGATGTAAGGCCGTCCTGAGTACAGGATTTTGCAAGTGATCCTTGTCGGAGTGCATTTTATGCCTAGAATGTATTGTGGGAAAATTCCTTGGGTAGTGTAAAATGGAAGTGGTAGCTTTCATGACCTGTATAGGTAAGATTGTTCCGGATCGGGGAACAAGAGCTTGATGCGTTAAGTGGGTCGGGTTGGGGCCATGTTGCGGGCCAACCCGCGGCCTGTTTCGAGGTGGGGTCAGCTCTGGGTGGTCCCGCCAGGTGGTAGGGTCACGAGGGTGCTAGGCCCAAGATTAGATGACCATCGTATGAGTTCGTGGATATGTTCGACCAGAAGCGGATCGTGAAGGCCGGGAATGGCCTTAAGGGAGATTGAGGCTAGTAAGATGACCAAGTTTGGAGGTGGTGACTCCAAAGTTTTGGGAACTGGCGATGGATCAAGTGTGGTACGTATACTAGAAGAGTTCAAGTGTTCGAGAAGGGCACGACGAGTAAGGAGGGAAGAGAACGTGTGTTATTTCGTGGCCAGGCGTGGTGTTGGCAACTTGTTAGAAGAACTTCATCGTTATCCGTCTTGAGAAGGAACATTCGGGATGAATGTTTCTAAGGAGGGGAGAATGTTTTACCCCGTATTTCCAGAGTATGTACGTAAGGACGTACGTAGAAAAGTTTGAGCCTTAAAGTAGGCAAAGTGGCGAATTTGTACATAAGTGCCGAAAAGAATCGTTTTTCGACGAAACGTTTTACTAGACTTGCGAAGGGAAAATTTTGGCTATGTCATTTCTAATTTTTGCGGATTTTTCCGAGAGACGAAACATTTTGGACCAACGGGAGGGTGACATGTGTCACCCTCACATTGGAGGCAAGTGGGGCGGCAAAGGTGGACGAAGGGGTGGGTTGGTTAGGTAGGATATTTGTGCAAGTTGGTGTGGTAGATGGATAAGGTGCACATGGCTTAATCCTAGCCCTACACTTGCCTATAACTTGGATGGATCTTGGCCATTGGTTGGCCATTGCTTGACCTATAAATACCCCCCCTAAGTGATGAACTTCTTCATCCTAAAATCATTTCAAGTCTCAAATACTCCTCCCTCAGGTAGTTCGTCCGCCACCACCCTCCCCTGAGAGGCCCTCACGAGCCTACCCCTAGCCTAGTTGTTTTCGTATAATACCCCTTTTGTGGTATAGAAATACTCTCCTAGTATTGTTATAATGCCCAAATACCTTGGCCCAAATACCTTGTAGTATTCCCAAGGTTACCTCTATACGAAAAGCCCGGAAAATACTATTATACTTCCTTTAGCCACAAAACGAAACCCTAAGGAAAACCTTCATAGTCGGTTGAAGTGTTAAATAGAAGTTGCGTAGAACTTCTAAGGGTTGTTTGAAGCGGATTGGAGCACTCAGAGTAGGAGCTTAACGTTGTTCAGGAGCGACATTAAACTTGGATAATTTTTGGGCTCACCGAGGTAAATAATCCTATCCTTCTAGTGTAATTGGGAATTACATACTGTAGTTGTATAGAAATGATTATAAGATTCATAGAAGAGAATTGAACTGTAATAGAAGTGTTGACAGTCAATTTTGACCCGTTTTTGTATATTTCGTGCAATTTTAAGTATTTTAGCACACCGCATTTTAATCGTTATTTTTGCATATTTTATATAATATTCTATGTTTATTTATTCACAAAATGACATTGCATCTTTTTATTTTTATTTAAGCATTATGTTTTTGTTAATATTATGTTTCTATTATAATAATATTTTGCATCTCTTTAAATAATTAATTGACATCCCGTTTTGATTTTAATTAGACATTAAACATTTGTCTAAATATTGCATTTTTGCGTCGGCATTTGCATTTTAACAATTTTGCATTTTTTTTAAATAATTTTTCTTTAAATAATTAACCCGCTTTGCATTTTGTCAAACCAGTCCAGTACGGAACCCAATCCGAATCATTCCAATTCAACACCATTTCTATTTCATCCAAACACCCCTTTTATTCCCCATTTTTAAATTTCAAACCCACTTTTTATTTCCCCTAAAATACCAAACCCTAATCTACCCCTATTTATTAATCTCACCTTTATTAAAAGGAGGCCAACGCTCAAAAGGAAAGGCCCACCAACGCTCGAATTTTTAAAGACAAGTCCACGAGGTTCAGAATTAAAAAAAAAGGGATCAGCCCCTTTTCATTTTTCAAGGGAGAACCCTTTCTCCTCGCCTTCCTCGCCGCTCGCCGCCATCCGCCGCGAGTTCTAAAACTCCGCGAACCTTCAAAACACCCCGCAGTACACCGCCTCTCCCTCCACTCGTCGAACCACCCATCACCGTCGCTGCCCTCGCCGGCGACGAATACCACCATCACCCCCTCGCCTTTCCCACTCCTCAAAACCCGTCGACACCCCCACTTTCCCACATCACGGCGAACCTCACCATCGCTCCCGCCGATTGTACCATCAGCATGGCGGCGCTCCGCGACTTCGCCGGAAGTGACGCCGGTAACGCCAATCTTTTAAACTCCGCGACGCTACAGTTGTTTCTTCATTTTCTATTGCTATTATTGTTGTTTGCTATGTTGGACTGATTTTCGGATTTCTAGTACCTCTGAGTTTAAAAACTCTCTATTTTGGACTGATTTTCTGATATTCTGGTCTTGTTGGAGACGTTTGTTTGGTTTTTATTTCTTGGAATCTGTTGGTTGACGGACTGTTTTGATTTCTTGTTTTGGTAATACGCCGGAGTAAAACTCCGGCGAAGCTTCGAATTTTCCGTCGACCATCGCTCACTGTTTTTGCCTGGAAAATACTCCGGCGTGTGCATTCGTGCAGCTTTTACTACTGTTAATGACTCTGTTATTGGACTGTCTTCTGGACTGGTTTTGTTTTACCACTGTCACGTTGTTCTTACTTCGGGGACTGATTTTGGCAATTTTACCCTGTTGTTAAGTTGATTTGGAATAGATACTGCACTTGGCATTAAACTGATTTAGAACAAAATACTACACTTGGTATTTTACTGATTTTTGAACAAGTTACTACACTTGGTATTTTTACTGATTTTGAACTTGATACTACACTGGCCAAAGAAGGATTTATCTGTCGATCTGGAGGCCTCCATGGTAAGCGAGACGGAATATGTGGGCGAGGAGGAAAGTGAAAAAGATTAGACGAGAATGCATAGTATCGTTCACCAGGAGGCGAGTCGACCGCCGCCGTGGCGATATTGACTTCTCATGTCTTAGTATCATTGGCATAACACTAGCTGAGCCCACACTATATAAAAATATATCTTTCACAATATCTTCTATATATATATATCTATATATATATGCATACATTGTGTTTGTTTTATAATTTATTTATTATTTACTAACTCTTCTACTAAGTGTCTTTTGCAGGTACCCGGAGGCGCACCCCAAAGTTAAATCATTCGCATAAAATGAAATAAAAGCAAAATGTTGCTAATTTATCTTCATTACATCTTTTATGTTTATTTGCTTTCATTACTATCTTGTTAAATACATATCTATATTAAATATTTGCATGCCTAGTTTAAATATCTCTTGGTTAGTTTAATAATTAGAACACTTTTAGAATTGTAAATTGCATGTTAGCACAATAATTGTAAAACCTAAGTTTGAACGGACAACCGCAAGTTAGCGGATCCTTTAGGGTGCCTAACCCCTTCCCTTTAGGATAATAAAGAACTCTTACCTAGAATCTCACATAGCTTTCGCAGACCTTTTAAAATGGAGATCATTCGTAGTATTTTATGCTACATTTTCAGTGTCCTAATTCACTATAATAATTAGGTGGCGACTCCTTTTAAATAGCATTTCAGGAATCAAACCATGCGTAGCGGTAATTCCATTTCCAATGGGCGTTAGGATATTTAGGTTCTTAACCATAACAAACATAGGTTAATTGCTTTATTTTTCTTATCCGCTTAAAAATGCTTCTTGTTTTACATTCATTTGCTTTTATGTTTTGTCTAAATTATTCTACTTTACATATAAATATTTGCATATTGTATTAACTGCTATTTGTTACCGCTTTCCTTAAACTGACATTCCGCTCATATTTCTTCCACTCTGGAAAATTCACACAATCACACACTCACGCGTTGGTGTGCTTCGCCCGCAAATTTCTTTCAAGATATCCAAATTTTAGGAGAGTTGGCGCTGTGAGTTAGATCGGTTCGATCACCAGTAGCCTTCTCACTCGAGTTGTCCGCTCGGGAACCTTGCGTCTAGAAAAACCAAAATCTTAGAAACTTAAGATAGAGCTATACCACCCTTTTTTAAGGCATGCATGCATTTACCCTAGGTGGATCAATCCTTGGCATTGACACCACAATTAGGAAGACACCAAACTTGTCGACGGGTTTCTCAACCCAACGACCAACCAAAGATATTACGTAGTACGGCAATGATAGACAAATTCAAACCTAATCATGAAATTGGGAAAAGTGCACCGTCATTTGGTCGTCATTTCCAATAAAAGCATTACAGTTGGACGGTTTGGACAAATCCATCATGACCTCGCATATGTGACGTTTAGGCCTACCTCTGGCATAAAGAGGTCCCCACGCATGTTAGGACTCGCTTGCAAAGTGGCCGTTTATGTGCAATATGTACTTGCTAAATGTTTTTACACTTCTGCAAAATCACGTGTTTTACACTAACACAGTTTGCTACATGTTGTCTAAAGGATTTACCATCTCCCCAAAGGTCGATTTGTATTTGACTAAGCAATGGCAGAGCATCGATATCCCACAAGATCAAAGGCACGGTCAGACATAACCGATCCAAGCATTTGAACTGTCTTGGTTCCTATAGCAAAAGCGGTCTCGGAAAAGAAAAGCAGCATAGATCCGATCGAGCACCTCGCCCAGTTACCGCAGCAAATGGCAACCCTACAGGTCGAAATCAGAAGGCCCAGAAACATCACTACATACAAGCAACTACATTGAGACCCACTTTAGGCCAGACACCCTTTTCAAAACTCGGACAATGTAGGAAACCGGACAGGGATTGCAAGTCCAAACAGGCCAGGCACGCAGATGCCAAGGAACAAGTTTGCGAAGTCAAATACGAATCGACCCCCAAAAACTCACAAATTTTCTTTGGTTCTTCATATTAATGAAGTGCAATAGCCGAAAGAGAAAATACAAAGTTTCTTCAGATAGCGTAAAACAACAAAGGCAGAGGATGACAACAATCCAAAGTCCGCAGCAAAGAAGCGCGGCATCAATAATCGCAAAGTTCGAGGTCCGCAACAAAACCTAGCGATCAACATAAAGTCAAATTGGCAACTCGCGCATCACGCCAAACAAAGGCATCATGACAATTTTTAGCATGTCGCGCAAGACAACATCTCGAGATTCATCCGCGACATCTCTACCCATAAAATTGCACTTCTCATATACATTTATCATTTCGTTAAATGGTATACACTAACGCTTTTTCTCCGAGCATTTATTCTGCCTGCGAGCAGAAGAACATCGCCGGCAGACGACGTTATCGTGTCGGCGGCCCGTGCAACGACACACAAAGCATCGCGGCGCCGCCACGAAAATCGCGGAGCAGCCCATAACGACGCACGCAACGACGCCAAAGAAGAATACGCCCCGCACGACGACGCTATCGACTATGTCAAGGCAACGACATCATCGCGATTGCCTACGCAACGACGCCAAAGAATACGCCCGTGCAACACGCAACGACGCCATCGCCAATACGCCCGTGCAACGACGCCGCAACGACGCCAAAGCAGAATACGCCCAGCAACGACGCCAACGCAACGACGCCAAAGAACATTATGTCCAGCAACGACATCATCGCGATCGCTGGCACGCAACGACGCCAACGACGCGACGCGACTATGTCAAGGCAACGACATCATCGCGATCGCGCCTACGCAACGACGCCATATGTCCAGTAACGACGCCATCGCAACGACGCCAAGAAGAACATCGCCCAGTAACGCGCAACGACGCCATCGCGAATACGCTTCACGCAACGACGCCCAAGATCGCAGCAACGAACGTACGACGAAGAAGCAGCTGCACCACGTTACGCGACATTATCAAGAATGTATCTCGAACGACACAGCATCATCGCGCACGCAACGACGCCGAATACGCCGCAACGACATCATCGCGATCGCGCCACGCAACGACGCCTATGTCCAGTAACGACATCATTACGCAACGACGCCAAAGAACAATACGATTATGTCCCAAGATCAACACGCTCGTGCAACGACGCGATTATAAGTCCAAAAACAACGCCAACAGCAATATGGCTACGCAACGACGCCAGTAGCAACACGCCAAGTCCCAATACGAACGCAACGACGCCTATGTCTACGCGAACGACGCCAAAGAAGAACATCGCAAGTCCGAAAACGACGCCATAACGCCAAAGTCCGAAAATGACGCCATCATCAACATATCACATCTACGCAAGGATGATTTCTATACTCTCAAAAATTGCATTTCTTATTCATGCTTTATTACTCTGTCTTAGCAGTTATGCACTAACTCTTTCTTAAGCTTTAGTCTACGGACAACATATCCGCATTCACAATCGCAACACGGAAATCACATTGCATCACATTTTCGCAGATAGCATTTTTATACTCAAACTATAAATTCACGCGTTATCATTTGCCTTATGCACTAACCGCTTGTTTAAGTCTTAGCATACAGAGAGCGACAACGCTGAACTACCTCTTTCAATAACCAAGAAATTTGTACCTCGAATGTCGATCCGCTCTCCTCCAAGATCCTCGCAACGCTGAATGACCTGTCATCATAATTCGGACAATTTTTAAATCGCTCCCGCTTTGGTTTTAATTTTTCATCATAATTCGACATTGTGACACAATTTTGAATCTACGTAATTTTCAAGAACCTGTCATCATAATTGACATTTTTTAATCTTACTTTTACTTTAGCATCGCAACAATCCAAAGGTCATCATAATTCGACATCGATATTTTTAATCTGTTTACTTTTACTTTAGCATCGCCATCATAATTCGACATCGACTTTTTTAAATCGTTGCTTTTTATTTTTCGCATCACAACGACCGTGGTTATTATAATTCGACATCGACAATTTCAGTGACTTTTGAGTTCTAGTTTATAAAACAAGACAAAATCGCTACGAGTCAACGTCTTTGTCAAGACTCTTCCATCATCTCCGCATATTTTGACCCATTTGTATATTTCCAATTTTAAGTATTTTAGCACACCGCATTTTAATCGTTATTTTTGCATATTTTATGTAATATTCTATGTTTATTTATTCACAAAATGACATTGCATCTTTTATTTTTATTTAAGCATTATGTTTTTGTTAATATTATGTTTCTATTATAATAATATTTCGCATCTCTTTAAATAATTAATTGACATCCCGTTTTGATTTTAATTATACATTAAACATGTGTCTAAATATTGCATTTTGCGTCAGCAGATTTGCATTTTAATAATTTTGCATTTTTAAAAATAATTTTTCTTAAAATAATTAACTGCATTTTGTCAAACAATCATTCCAATTCAACACCATTTCTATTTCATCCAAACATTATTCCCCATTTTTAAATTTCAAACCCACTTTTATTTCCCCAAAATACCAAACCCTAATCTACCCCTATTTATTAATCCTTACCCCTTTATTAAAAGGAGGCCAACGCTCAAAAGGAAAGGCCCACACCAATTTTTAAAGGCAGTCCACGAGGTTAAAAAAAGGGATCACCTTTTCATTTTTCAAGGAGAACCATTTCTCCTTCACGAGTTCTAAAACTCCGCCTTTCAAAACACCGCAGTACACCGCCTCCTCTCCACTACCACCCATCACCGCCGCGGCCGGCTAACACCACCATCACCACCTCTTTTCCCACGACACCCCCAATCCCACATCACCGAACCTCACCTTCTTCATTTTCTATTGCTATTATTGTTGTTTGCTATGTTGACTGATTTTTGGATTTCTCTAGTTTAAAAACTCCTCTATTTTGTTTGGTTTTTTATTTCTTGGAATCTGATTGATTTCTTGTTTTGGAGTAAAACTCGTCAATTTTCCGTCGACCATCGCCTCACTTTTTTTTGCAAAAAAAAATGCGTGCATTCGTGCAGCGTTTACTTTACCGCACTACGATCATCGATGTTGTCGGATCGTTTTGTTTTACTGCCACGCTGTTCTTACTTCGGGGTGATTTTGGCAATTTTACCGTTGTTAAGTTGATTTGGAATATTAAATCGATGAACAAAATACTACACTTGGTATTTTATTTTTGAACAAGTTACTACACTTGGTATTTTTAGATTTTGAACTTGATACTACATCCCAAAGAAGGATTTATCTGGTTTATCGAGGCCTCCATGGTAAAAGATTAGAATCTATCGTTCACCGCCGTGGCGATATTGACTTCTCATGTCTTAGTATCATCGCATAACACTAGTGAGCCCACACTATATAAAAATATATCTTTCACAATATCTTCTATATATATATATCTATATATATATGCATACATTGTGTTTGTTTTATAATTTATTTATTATTTACTAACTCTTCTACTAAGTGTCTTTTCCGATGCACCCCAAAGTTAAATCATTCGCATAAAATGAAATAAAAGCAAAATGTTGCTAATTTATCTTCATTACATCTTTTATGTTTATTTGCTTTCATTACTATCTTGTTAAATACATATCTATATTAAATATTTGCATGCCTAGTTTAAATATCTCTTGGTTAGTTTAATAATTAGAACACTTTTAGAATTGTAAATTGCATGTTAGCACAGTAATTGTAAAACCTAAGTTTGAATGCAGACAACGAGTTAGCGGATCCTTTGTGTGCCTAACCCCTTCCCTTTAGGATAATAAAGAACCTTACCTAGAATCTCACATATTTAAAATGGAGATCATTCGTAGTATTTTATGCTACATTTTCTCCTAATTCACTATAATAATTTTAAATAGCATTTGAGAATCAAACCATGCGTAGCGGTAATCCGAAGGATATTACGAAGCAGGCGAAATCACATCGTAAGAATATTAGAGTAGAAGATTAAAGCAGTACTTACATAGGATCATTTACTGATGAGTCGATAACCTTTATTGGTTGAATGTTCTGCGAGTAGCATGAACTACTTGGAAGGTGGACAAGGCTAGCCGGGTTATAGCCGTGGAGCGTTTTGCTTATAGTCGTTAATCGTCGCGAGGTATGTGATTCTTCCTATACTCTTGAGCATGAAATATTTTAAAAGGAATATATATATAGTATGGTAGACGTACGTGTGGCAATGTCTTTTGACTTAAGCCTGAATAATATGTATATATAATATGGTAGACGTACGTGTGCTAACTGAATATAGTTGTACGACAATGTCTTTTGACTTAAGCCTGAATAATAAGAACCTTGAAATATTTTAAAAGGAATATATATATAGTACGATAGACGTACGTGTGGCAATGTCTTTTGACTTAAGCCTGAATAATATGTATATATAATATGGTAGACGTACGTGCGCTAACTGAATATAGTTGTACGGCAATGTCTCTTGACTTAAGCCTGAATAATAAAGAATCTTGAAGTTTTTCAAAAGATTAATAAACCGTTTTGAAAGAAGAGTACTACTTGGTTTTGAAAACATAAGAGTTATACTAAGCTTTATGGGAAGTTAGGTATAGCGTCTTAAGAGTGGTAAAGAGAATGGTTTACTGATTTTTAGAAGTTAAGAGACTTGATTTTAAAAGATAAGATACTTGACTTGAATGAATTAATATGAATTTTGTGTGAAACCTCATTCGTGAGTAATGAGTACTTGGTTTTTAAAAGGAGAAATGTTTCTTGATTTCGAAATCGAATGAGTATCGACAAACCACCGCGTTAATAAAGGAAAAGGTATTGAATAATGAAGTATTATTAAAACCAAGAGAAACCTCCATCCGCATAGAAACTAAGATGAGACAAAATGATATTACATTTCCTAGATCATGGTCTGCTTAATAATATTTTTTATAAACAAGAATAAACTGCTCAAACCTATGGCATATGTTACTCAATTGTTTTAAAAGATATTAAGACATTGAACTATGAAACTTTTCTAAATAAAGAGACTTGAGTAATTGAAATTGGGCAACCGAACTTTAGGAAAAGAAAGGCATTGTTTTAAATTGGTTTAAAACATAAAGTGTTAAAACAAACTTTATGGGAAGTTAGTTATAACGACTTTATGAAAACAAAAGAAGGGTTTTATCATTGGTTTTAATGTGGTAACTTGACTTTAAAAGAGAAGTGTTTTGGTCTAAAAAGAAGGCATGGTATTGCTTTAATTTGGTTTTAAAAGGAAAGTATGGAAGTTGTTTTGGTTTACTTAAAAGATGTAAGTCCTCTATTTTTATACTAAGGATATCGTGACTTTTATAAAAGGAATGGATCTCTTAAAAGGAATTTAACGACGTAGTACTTTAGGGTTAAAACTGACTTTGACATAAATTGAAAGTACCTTGAGTTATGTATAACTTGCCTATGATTGTTGCTGTGAAACTTGCCTATGCTTGTTGTGATAGCCTTTGTTGTGCAAGAATTGTGTTTCTATACTACCGCCTCTCGATGGAGGCGGTTGACTTGTTGAGAACTTACTTGACGCGTCTAGCGCCGACGAGAATTCCACGCACGCCTCGCTGATAGTGTTATTTTGCTAATCGCTTTGGACATCGACACGATGCGTGGCGCATCGTATGGTTCCATTTTGATTGTTGTCTAGTTGTCTCATTTGGACATACCGACACGACGCGTGTGGCGCACGTATGGTTCCATTGGGATTGTTGTCTTGTTGTTTCATACGGACATACCGACACGATGTGCGCGCACGTATGGTTCCATTGGGATAGTTATTACATGGACTAGCTCTCCATGAGGTTTTACCGTTCGCCTTGGTATCCGTAGCTCGGCTTTCGTACTTGCCCCTTCGTGGTTTGGTTGTATTGTATTGTTAGTACGGCCGCATCGTGTAGGACTTGGTGTTCATGTACTTCGTGTTATCATATCATGCATCGCCGCGGTGAGGAAGGTATTCCACGGGCATGATTGATATTGTGGGCGTTAGACCCATAATTACATTTGAGTAAGGACTTGGAGGGCGTGAGACCCTGACTTGTTATAACTGTTATATGTGTGTACTGTAGTTTGGTTATCATACATGTCTCCTGCTTTATATAGACTATTATGATTTCATTTACGATTTTTCGCCACATACTGCTTGGCCAGATCGCCTCCTTCGGGCTGCGTTCATGCCGCAGGTAGAACTACATCGGTTGTCGATCCGCGCTTAGGATCACATTTCAGCAGATTGGAAGCTCCGCTCTTTCTGAGGCTTATCTTTCAGTATGTTACCCCCGAGTCCGTGGGTTCTTGTACATTCGTGGTATGGCGGGGCCCCGTCCGTCATAGTTGTTGTAAAATCTTAGAGGTCCAGAGCAATTGTTGTGGCGGGGTTGTCAGGATTATCAGAATCGCTCAAATGTCTATATTTATATATATTGAAAGGCAACCGTTTTGGTTGGCCTATTTTCTTTTATCTTGATCCATGTCTATTTGAATGTTTAAGTTTTTATTTCCGCTGGTTTTTCTCTGATGTTGTATCACTAGGGTGCCCGGGGTAAGGCACCAGTCACGAGCCCCGGAACGGGTCGTGACATGATGAACCGCGATCGAAAAGTGTTGAGCCGAGGTGTGAAAATTCCAGTAGCTGAGGACGAAAAATCATCGGCGAAGGCATCGTGGCGCAATATTTCCAGTAGCCTCCAAGTGATGTCGGCTGAATTAGAGCCGCGGTGCCGACGCGTATTTTTCATAAAGTTGGGTCGAATCTGCTGAAGAGTAAAAGGGTCCAAAACAAGGTTTTACTCAGATATAAAACCCTTAAACCCTGTCTTATTTCATATCATACTTTGGAGGAGGAAAATGAGGCACAAGCTACAAGATTGGAGACTACTCTTGTTCAAGTTGTTGCTTTTCTCTTTTACTTATTTCAATTTATGTTGGATTTTGTATTAGAGAAATATCTCAATAAGTTTTGACGCTGTTGTCGGGGACTGACGTACTATCAATATCGAATTATCTAATTTTATTTCTAATTTGGTTTTTATTTTCTGTCTTTTTATTAATTTTTATTTTAGAACTCTTTACCGTGATATGTTTGTTGTTTTTGATCTATTTTAGGAAATTCGTTTATGCGATGTAGGAGCGGAGCAGACACTCATATTTCTTTGAACCCTGAAATTGAAAGATTATACAGACAAAACATGAAAGAGAAGAGAATTGCTGATTCTTTAGCAATGGAAAATCACCAGAATCAGAACGGGCTGAACGAAGGAACAGAGATGAGAGAACGAGTACAGCTTCCTGCTGAGAGGAGCTTGGGAGACTACGTTCTACCTACAATCACTGGTGTGCAGACTTGCATCAGTGATTGTAGGTAGAACGTAGTCTCCCAAGCTCCTCTAAACAGGAAGCTGGACTCGTTCTCTCATCTCTGTTCCTTCGTTCAGCCCGTTCTGATTCTGGTGATTTTCCATTGCATCAGGCTTCCAGCTGTGGAAGCCAATAATTTTGAGATAAAACCAGCCATTCTGCACAAGGTACATAGCACAGTCCAGTTTGGGGGGTTGTCGTATGAAGACCCACACATGTATATTGCTAATTTTCTGGAGTTGTGTGCTACATTCAAGTACAATGGCGTTACTGATGATGTCATTTGATTGAGGCTATTCCCATTCTCACTCAGGGATAGAGCCAAGTGTTGGTTGAATTCTTTTCCAACAAACTCCATCACTACATGACAAGAGTTAGCCCAGAAGTTCCTTGCCAAATTCTTCCCTCTATCCAAAGCAGCAAAACTCAGAGGAGAGCTTAATAATTACTATCAGATGGATGGAGAGTCACTCTATGATGTGTGGGAGCGGTTCAAAAATCTGCAGAGAAAGTGTCTGCATCATGGGATTGAGAAGTGGATATTGGTCCATATCTTCTACAATGGGTTATGTGGTACAACTTGTACTATAATTGATGCTGCTGCAGGGGGGACGTTCATGAAGAAGAGCGCCAATTAGGCACATGATTTGCTAGAATACATGACCACAAATAACCATCAGGGGCCCGATGAGAGAGCTACAAACAAAAGGAAAGTGGTTGGGGTTCATGAGTTGGATGTCATCACTGCATTGACTGTCCAGGTTGCCACTTTGACAAAGCAGATGCAATAGAGTACCATAACCGTTAAAGTTGTTCAGACACCAGTGAGCTGTGAGATTTGTGGGGGTCCTCATACTTTTGATAGGTGCACAACAGTAGATCCAAACAATGTGCCTATGGAGCAGGTTCAGGCAGTTGGAAATTTTCAGAGGCCCTACAACAATGCATTATCCAACACATATAATCAGGGGTGGAGACATCATCCAAATTTTTCATAGAGGAATGACCAAGGGCAGCAATCTCAGTTTCAGGGCCAAAATCAGAACCAACAGCCACAGAATCAGGCCTTTTCCTCTCAACAGCTCAGCACACCAGATCCACAAAAGAAGCCAGATGAAGTGAGAGCAGCACTGTTGACCTTGGCTAACTCACAGACTCAATTCATGGCAGAAACCAGGTCCACGCTTTCAACCTTGGCCAACTCTCAGACACAATTTATGGCAGAGACCAAACAATTCATGACCGAGATTAGGTCATCTATTAGGAACTTGGAAACGCAAATGGGGCAGTTGGCAGGGAAATTGAATGACAGACCTCAGGGGAATCTCCCTAGTAACACAGTAATAAACCTAGGAAAGAAGTGTCAAGCAATCAGTTTGAGGAGTCGGAAGCAGTTAGAACAGATTACACCCCAACCAGTGGTTGAAAATGAGAAGGAGTTGGAGAAGACAGTTGATGCAGAAAAAGAGGGGGTTACTGATGACCGCCCTATATTAGAGAAGACTCCACCAGCAGCTATGAAGGAATATACAAACAGAATTTCATACCCTCAAAGACTGCAAATGAAGTCTCTAGATAAGCAGTTTTCGAAATTTTTGGAGGTCTTCAAAAAGTTGCACATCAATCTCCCGTTCATTGAAGCCTTGGATGCCAGCATATGTGAAGTTTATGAAAGACATCTGTTACACCGCGTAGTTTGGGTCATGCTTAGGGGGACGTACGAAAGGAATTAAGTTTTAAATTTTAGAATGATTGGTTGACAAAATGTTTCGGACGGGTTGTTGGTCAACTTTGAGGCGGTTTATGTCCCATTACATTGAGATTTCCTAGGTATTTCAAGGCCTAGTCCGTAGTTCGTTGAGTCTAGTTCCCAACGCAACCAATCGTTCGTCGATAGGGCATCGGAGTAGAAAGTTATGGGGGTTACAAGTTCAGTGCGCAGTCGAGCCAAAAAGTGTTTTCGGTCAGGGGCCACAGCGCCGCGGCGCCGAAAAGCAGGGCCGCGGCGACGGAAGTTCTGAAGGGTTGCAGGGGTTTCAGCGCCGCGGCGCCGAGGCGGAGTTTTTGGCGGAAAAACTGAGAAAATCAGATATTTTCTTTTAAAAAGACCATGGGAGGGTGACAAGTGTCCCCCCCCCCCCATGTGATTTTGCATGTCCTATTTATTGACCAAGTCTTGAAGACTTGGTCATTCTTCAAGCTCTCTCCTCACTCTAAAATTAAAAGCTCTCCCTTCTCTCTAGAAAATCAAGAGGAAATCAAGGCTTGAGAAAAATCTGAAAAATGTGGCAAGAAGGAAACTTGTTGGCAAGCTTGTATGAGTTATTGTGGTGGTGATTGTGGAAAGAAGGCTAGTGAATTTGTTGGATTATTTTGGCTAAAGCTCTAAGGTAACCATTCTTTCTCTTTTTGCTAGTTTATGGTGTTGC
This sequence comes from Przewalskia tangutica, assembly GCA_029844215.1. NCBI lineage: Eukaryota > Viridiplantae > Streptophyta > Magnoliopsida > Solanales > Solanaceae > Przewalskia > Przewalskia tangutica. Next base: position 8,161,082 of record CM056739.1, on the reverse strand, counting down.
ATGTGAAGAAGAAAGAACTTGTAGTGGTAAATATTGCTCTTAGATAAATTGCATGTAAGTAATATGGGTTGGATATGAAAGGATTGGATAAGAAGGTTATGTAAGCATGTTGTAGCCAAAATACTACCTTTAACTTATTGGTTAGTTAATATTCATTGTGGGGCAGAATTTTACACATCCAAGGTTAGGTGTGTAATCCCCTTTATATTGATTGTATTGTTGAGCCTTAAAAGTGGTGTTTGGATGTTGAATTCGGACCTTGAAAAGGTGGCAAAGTGAGTAGAAACAAAGGAAATGCTGCCCGATTTTCCATAGAATATTAGTGACTTTGCACTTAGAATATTTTACGTTGAAACTAGAGGTTAATAAACGTATTATGGTCATTATAGGTTGACATACTACGCTTGGTATAGTGGACTTACAAGTGGATTGATGCGAAGAGGTATGTGGAGCTTTCCTATCTCTTGAGCATGAATAGTTATACCTATGTAGTACGGTAGACGTACAAGATTTGATATCCTTCACTTGTTTTAAGTATATGATACTTGTGTCGTTTTAAAAGTATAAGTCCCTTGGATTTAGGGAAATGTATTTGACTAATGTATAAAGTTAATGTAATGACTTTATGGGAAGTTGGTTATGTTAGATTTATGGAAGGTTAACAAAAGAAAGATTTACTCTAAGCAAAATAGGTACGGATAAATGATTTGAAATTTATGAAAGGCAAATTGGTTTTAAGGCATTAAGTGCCTAAGGTTTTAAAAGAAAAGAAGTCACATGATTTAGAAGTCTAGTATATTTCTAAAAAGAAATGTGACTTGTCTTGAAAGTAGTCTTGACTTGATACTACGATTATTAGTATCTTGGAAGTTTGATATAAAAAGGAGTCATTTCTTAAATGGTTGGAAACACGTGGTACTTGGGTTGAATTCCCGGATTTTCTCTTAAATGATATGTTAGTGCCTTAAGTAAACTAAAATGAGAGGATATATTAATAATGTTAATAAGAAGTTAGGGGATTTCTTAACTTGTTTAGGTTATGATAAGCAGGTAGCGCTTATGTTAAGTATGATAGACGGTTGTGCTGGGTTATGTATTCTTACGGGGTAGACCCCGGGTTATTATTCGCTTGGACATACTGACACGTTGGGTGGCCCACGGGTATGCTTCCACTATGGGTGTTACTCTTGTTATTTCCTTTGGACATACTGACACGATGGATGGTCCACGGGTATGCGTCCATTAGGATGGTTTACTACTTATTCCATGGATTTGCTACCCATGATGCGAGTGCGGCGTTTGTACTCATGCGGGCCCACCGGGTCCATGCGGGTGAAATAGTCCCATGCGGGTGAAATAGTCTCATGCGAGGCGAATGACCTCATGCGGGTGAAATAGTCCCATGCGAGTGCGGCGCTTGTACTCATGCGGGTCCACAGGATCCATGCGGGTGAAATAGTCCCATGCGAAGCGGATGACCTCATGCGGGTCCACCGGACCTATGCGGGTGAAATAGTCCCAGGAGTAGGATTGCTTAATGATACTACGGGCGAGAGACCCTGTTTTGATCATAAGCCTCCTATTTTTATGCAGTAAAATTTATACTTGTTACTCTCATTGTTAGTAAGGCACAGTGCAATGTAATTTGATTTTCATCCATGACTCCAGCTTATTTTAGACTTATGATATTATTACAGTATTTTCCAGTTTTACATACTTGGTACATATTGTGTACTGACCCCATTCCTCAGGGGCTGCGTTCATGCCGCAGGTAGGGGTAAGCATGTGGTGGATCCTCATTCTTAGGATCTTTGCTCAGGTGTCAGAAGCTTCATTTCTCCGGAGGCTTGACTTTTGGTACGGTTCTCCCTGGTGTTGTAGATGTTTTGTACATTCAGGGGTATGACGGGGCCCTGTCCCGTCATAGTGGTTACACATTCTTAGAGGTCTGTAGTCCTGTTATAAATTGGGTTGTTAAGGATGTAACAGTTCAGTTTGTGGTTATATTTAAAGGTAGCCATCTTGGGTTAGCTTGTTTTATATTCTATATGGTTTCTTGTTATGAGTTTATTTTTCGCTGGTTTTCTCTGAGGTTGTATCACAAGGGTGCCCGGGGTAAGGCACCAGTCACGGGTCCGAGGTCGGGTCGTGACAAAAGTGGTATCAGAGCAGTTAATCCTCGGAAAGGGTCTACAGGTCGTATCTAGTAGAGTCTTGATTATCGGTGTGTTGTGCACCACATCTATAATCAGGAGGCTACAGGATATTTAGGATTGGTTTCCATTCTTTCACTCTAAGATCGTGCAATAGAGCTATGTTATAGGTTGAATTCCCGCTGACATATATCTATGTATCAGTTATGCCTCCACGCAAGGCACCCGCGGCGGAAGAAGCGGTGAGGAGGCTGCTAGTGGGACGCAGAGAGTTACGAGGGCACAGGCCCAGTCTTTACCTGAGGTGATGTTTCGGACGGCGAGTTCCACGACGTCGCCCGGCCAGTGAGTTCGGGCAGCGGCGGCCATCGAGACCACGGTACACGAGCCTCGATTACACGGCTGGAGCGGAGGAGATGGGTTACTGAGAGATGGCCCGATTATCGGCGTGATCGTGGCGAGAAATGAGGATAGACGAGAGACAGAGGTTCCGGTTGTACCCGTAGTTCACCATAGATCAGATAGCGTGAGACTTAGGGACTTTTTGAGTTGCAGCCCACCAGAGTTTTATGGGTCGAGGACTGAGGATGATCCTCAGGAGTTTATCCGACAGTTACAGCGGATCATGAGAGTGATCAAGGCCTCGGAGACAGAGTCGGTGGTTTTGAGTTCACATCGGCTGCGGGATACTGCAGTTGACTGGTTTGATTCATGAGAACTATCCCGAGGGGAGCATGCACTTCCAGCTGGTTGGGACGAGTTCTTAGCGGCATTTCTTGCACACTTCTTGCCTTCGCATATGAGGAGAGCGCGGGCGAATAGATTTTTGATGTTGAGGCAGAACGGGCGGACGGTTCGGGAATACAATGTAGAGTTTGATTCGTTGGCTCCGTATGTACCCGCTTTAGTGACAGACATAGAGGACAGAGTACACCGCTATGTCACTGGGCTCGATGATTACTTAGCAGAGAGTTGCACGGGAGTAGCTCTTCAGCCGGGTATGGACATTGCCCGCATACAGGCTTATGAACTTGGGTGTGAGGAACGTAGAGGTCGACGGAATAACCAAGATCAGCAAAAGAGGGCCAAGACAACAGGGTCCTTCGGTAACTTTCGAGGCGGACCGCCTCGGCGTGAGCTAGTTATGCGCCTCGGCCGATGCGAGTACTCCACGCGATCTTGAGGCGGTCAGGGCTCCAGGGTTTCAGGTTTTTGGAGGAGCATGGATGTTAGTCAGATGGGGCCACCCCTGCCTCGTTGTGGTCGTTGTGGTAGGCTCCATGATGGGGAGTGTCGTGCTAGTAAGGGAGTTTGTTTTACATGCGGCCAGCTGGGCCATTTTGCGAGAAATTGTCCGACCAGAGATAGCACGGATGTAGAGATTCAGCCTTCGGGATCAGTGGCTGGTTCATCGCCTTCTTTTGCTATGCGTCGTACAGGGCAGGATCAGGATTAGAACGACAAGAGGAAAGCGGAGCAATAGCTACAGGTATATCCTTAACCCTCTAAAAAGATTAGTAGGTGTGATAAGATGGTTACATGTTAAGTGTTATGTGCGGGTGATTTTATGTAAATTGTGATTTTTTTTAAAGCCTGGCTTGTAGAAGGGGTAAGTTTGGGGACATGGAAGTTGTGAACCTTAGGATTTTGATAATCGTGGGAACCTTAGCTACAGGGCCATCTTGAGTGGAAGATTTTACGGGTGGTCTTTGTCGAGGAACATAGTATACGTGGGGTATACGTGGGTAATAAGTCCATGAGTGGTGTGAAATGATAGTGGGTAGCTAAGCTAAGGAAACCACTAGGTTTTCGCAACTTGAATAGTAAGATTGTCTCGGGAACAAGAGTGTGGTACGTATACTAGAAAGAGTCGAGTGTGCAAGGAGGATACGACAAGTGGAAGAAGAAGCGAACATGTGTTAAGAGGATGAGAGTGATCATTTTTGTGAGGAGAATACCCTTAGACCATGGATGAGAACTAATAAGTTGTTATACGTTTTAGAGGTAAATCCTCGTTGGCAGGGAGGTAAGCTTTTGCGTGGTTAGTATATTATGGCCATATGTGGCATAATTGATTTTAGAGGTGTAGTAGTGAAGGCTACACCGGCACAGGCGTTTTGGGAGACGTAGAAGGAACATTCGGGACGAATGTTTCTAAGGGGGGAGAATGTTACACCCCGTAGTTCAGGTCATGCTTAGGGGGACGTACGAAAGGAATTAAGTTTTTAATTTTAGAGAGATTGGTTGACGAAATGTTTCGGACGGGTTGTTGGTCAATTTTGAGGCGGTTTATGTCCCGTTACATTGAGAGTTCCTAGGTGTTTCAAGGCCTAGTCCTTAGTTCGTTGAGTCTAGTTCCCAACGCAACCAACCGTTCGTCGATAGGGCATCGGAGTAGAAAGTTATGGGGGTTACAAGTTCAGTGCGCAGTCGAGCCAAAAAGTATTTTCGGTCAGGGGCCACAGCGCCGCGGCGCCGGATAAATGGAGCGTCGCTGAAGTTGCAGCGCCGCGGCGCCAGAAAGCAGGGCCGCGGCGCCGGAAGTTCTGAAGGGTTGCAGGGTTTCAGTAGCGCCGAGCGTGAAGTTTTGGCGGAAATCGAGATATTTTCTTTTTAAAAAGACCATGGGAGGGTGACAAGTGTCCCCCCCCCCCCATATGATTTTTGCATGTCCTATTTATTGACCAAGTCTTGAAGACTTGGTCATTCTTCAAGCTCTCTCCTCTCTATAAAATTAAAAGCTCTCCCTTCTCTCTAGAAAATCAAGAGGAAATCAAGGCTTGAGAAAAATCTGAAAAATGTGGCAAGAAGGAAACTTGTTGGCAATCTTGTAGGAGTTATTGTGGTGGTGATTGTGGAAAGAAGGCTAGTGAATTTGTTGGATTATTTTGGCTAAAGCTCTAAGGTAACCATTCTTTCTCTTTTTGCTAGTTTATGGTGTTGCATGTGAAGAAGAAAGAACTTGTAGTGGTAAATATTGCTCTTAGATAAATTGCATGTAAGTAATATGGGTTGGATATGAAAGGATTGGATAAGAAGGTTATGTATGCATGTTGTAGCCAAAATACTACCTTTAACTTATTGGTTAGTTAATATGCATTGTGGGGCAGAATTTTACACATCCAAGGTTAGGTGTGTAATCCCCTTTATATTGATTGGATTGTTGAGCCTTAAAAGTGGCGTTTGGATGTTGAATTCGGACCTTGAAAAGGTGGCAAAGTGAGTAGAAACAAAGGAAATGCTGCCCGATTTTCCATAGAATATTAGTGACTTTGCACTTAGAATATTTTACGTTGAAACTAGAGGTTAATAAACGTATTATGGTCATTATAGGTTGACATACTACGCTTGGTATAGTGGACTTACAAGTGGATTGATGCGAAGAGGTATGTGGAGCTTTCCTATCTCTTGAGCATGAATAGTTATACCTATGTAGTACGGTAGACGTACAAGATTTGATATCCTTCACTTGTTTTAAGTATATGATACTTGTGTCGTTTTAAAAGTATAAGTCCCTTGGATTTAGGGAAATGTATTTGACTAATGTATAAAGTTAATGTAATGACTTTATGGGAAGTTGGTTATGTTAGATTTATGGAAGGTTAACAAAAGAAAGATTTACTCTAAGCAAAATAGGTACGGATAAATGATTTGAAATTTATGAAAGGCAAATTGGTTTTAAGGCATTAAGTGCCTAAGGTTTTAAAAGAAAAGAAGTCACATGATTTAGAAGCCTAGTATATTTCTAAAAAGAAAGGTGACTTGTCTTGAAAGTAGTCGTGACTTGATACTACGATTATTAGTATCTTGGAAGTTTGATATAAAAATGAGTCATTTCTTAAATGGTTGGAAACACGTGGTACTTGGGTTGAATTCCCGGATTTGCTCTTAAATGATATGTTAGTGCCTTAAGTAAACTAAAATGAGAGGATATATTAATAATGTTAATAAGAAGTTAGGAGATTTCTTAACTTGCTTAGGTTATGATAAGCAGGTAGCGCTTATGTTAAGTATGATAGCCGGTTGTGCTGGGTTATGTATTCTTACGGGGTAGACCCCGGGTTATTATTCGCTTGGACATACTGACACGTTGGGTGGCCCACGGGTATGCTTCCACTATGGGTGTTACTCTTGTTATTTCCTTTGGACATACTGACACGATGGATGGTCCACGGGTATGCGTCCATTAAGATGGTTTACTACTTATTCCATGGATTTGCTACCCATGATGCGAGTGTGGCGTTTGTACTCATGCGGGCCCACCGGGTCCATGCGGGTGAAATAGTCTCATGCGAGGCGAATGACCTCATGCGGGTGAAATAGTCTCATGCGAGTGCGGCGCTTGTACTCATGCGGGTCCACAGGATCCATGCGGGTGAAATAGTCTCATGCGGGTGAAATAGTCCCATGCGAGGCGGATGACCTCATGCGGGTCCACCGGACCTATGCGGGTGAAATAGTCGCATGAGTAGGATTGCTTAATGATACTACGGGCGAGAGACCCTGTTTTGATCATAAGCCTCCTATTTTTATGCAGTAAAGTTTATACTTGTTACTCTCATTGTTAGTAAGGCCACGGTCTGATGTAATTTGATTTTCATCCATGACTCCAGCTTATTTTAGACTTATGATATTATTACAGTATTTTCCAGTTTTACATACTTGGTACATATTGTGTACTGACCCTATTCCTCAGGGGCTGCGTTCATGCCGCAGGTAGGGGTAAGCATGTGGTGGATCCTCATTCTTAGGATCTTTGCTCAGGTGTCAGAAGCTTCATTTCTCCGGAGGCTTGACTTTTGGTACGGTTCTCCCTGGTGTTGTAGATGTTTTGTACATTCAGGGGTATGACGGGGCCCTGTCCCGTCATAGTGGTTACACATTCTTAGAGGTCTGTAGTCCTGTTATAAATTGGGTTGTTAAAGATGTAACTGTTCAGTTTGTGGTTATATTTAAAGGTAGCCATCTTGGGTTAGCCTGTTTTATATTCTATATGGTTTCTTGTTATGAGTTTATTTTCCGCTGGTTTTCTCTGAGGTTGTATCACAAGGGTGCCCGGGGTAAGGCACCAGTCACGGGTCCGAGGTCGGGTCATGACAACATTATTTTTAAAAAGAGAAAGATGACATACTATGAGACAGTGGTGCTGACAAAAGAGTGCAATGCTATATTGCAGATGAAACTTCCCCCGAAGTTGAAAGATCCAGGGAGTTTCATCTTACCTTGCACTATAGGGAAGGTGATATGCAAGCAGGCTCTGTGTGATTTGGGGGCAAGTGTCAACATGATGCCCCTCTCTGTGTTTAAAAGACTTGGTTTGGGGGAAGCAAAGCCAACCACAGTCACCTTTCAGCTAGCCGATCTCTCAGTTGTACATCCCCGAGGTATAATTGAAAATGTATTAGTAAAAGTGGGCAAATTCATCTTGCTTACTGACTTCCTCATTCCTGATATAGAGGAAGATGAGAATATGCCAATGATCCTTGAGAGACCATTCCTAGCTACAGGGAGGGCACTGATTGATGTTGAGAAGGGAGAGCTCAAGCTCCGAGTTCAATATGAGAAGATGACCTTTACTGTTTTCAAGACTCCAACTGATCCACAAGTCAATGATAGATGTTTTGCGGTTGGTGTCATTGAAGGGATTGCCTCTAAGAAAAGCCTCGCCAGTAATGATGCTCATGGGGTAACATTGAATCAAGGTGCAGAACTTGATGGTAAGACTTCTGAACCAGCAAATGATAAAAAAAAGGAATGAACTTTTTTTACCTTAGACCTGTGAAGAAGAAAAGGAGAAGGAGGAAGAGAATGGTGCTGAAATGGATTGCGTAGGGGATACTCTACCCCCTTGATTGAGTAAGAAAACTGCGTCCGGCTAAAAGACGTTAAAGACAACGCTACTTGGGAGACAACCAAATATTTTTATTTACGTTATTTCAATTTTTGTTTTAGTTGCTTTATTTTGTCTTGAACAGTCTCACGGTCTTGGTTTCTTGTCTTATATTTTTGGATGACGGATAAAGGTAGGGACTCACTCCGAAGGGCGAAGGGTTAACAATGTAGATTAACTAGAAGACACTGGAATTTTTCAGAGGAATTAGCGCCGCGGCGCATAGAGCAAAGACTGTGGCTCATCACGGGCAGTGTGCACAATAATTTTTCCTTTCTCCCAGACCTCCGTTATGACCGCTATTTTTGTGTCCGTAAGTTGTCCCTTTATTTTTAGTTTTTACACATTGGGGACAATGTGTCGATTAAGTTTGGAGGGGTTTACTTTGTTTTATTGTTTTGTTTTTGAGTCGTTTTGTTGTCTTTTTTTTGTTTGTTTTGTGTGTTTGTGAGTCATAATTCCTTTTTATGGATCATGTATGTTGTAGTTGCTAAATATATTGAGTGGATTAAGTGGATAATGTAATGGAATTAAAAGCAAAAATATGTGTGCTGAAGTTAGATATGCCAAAAATTCCTGACATCTAATTATTTGGGATATTTGGGCTTAGCCTATGTGTTGTCAATTATGGAAAGAAAGGTTGAAAATATCCAGAACACATGTTTGCTTGTTATTTGAGGCGAAATAGTTAAGATATACATGTTTAGGAAAAGGATTCAGGCATTCTTTGATAGTCATTCTGACCGTTCATTACCTACCCTGACATAAATTGTATCTTTAGTCATCCCCTTTGAGCCTAAATAATATCTTTATTTGACACCCTATGATTCTCTGATTGTGTCATAAGTGATAATTGAAAATATTGAGATGAAAAGTGTTGAAAAAACAATAAAAAGAGAGTGAGAATTTGATGCACCCAATGAAAAATATGCAAAAGCCTAAGTTTGAGGGTGCTTGTTATTTATAATGTGTCTCATTCTCTCAAAAGAAAAGAGGGGAGAAAATATGCATGAGACTAAAAACAAAGTCAAAAAGAAGGAAAAATGAGTTGAATGAAAAATGTGTATGGTACGTAATTTGAGCCTAAATGCCAACTTTTATCTAGCCCTGCCTAAGCCTACATTACAACCCTTAAAAGTCCTGATGATCTCTAATGTGTATGTCTATGATTAGTGGAGAATAGCAAGTAAACATGTCTATAGAATTTTGGAAAAGATGAAATGAAATTGACATGCATAGGTTAGATATTTGTATTTTCAGTGATTATGATATAACTGAATTTGCGAAATATCTAACTTGAAATTCTAGATTGCTAAATATTTATGCTATGTATGTTCTAACATATTATCCCAGTTTTCATCCATGATTTTGAGGCAGCACTGTTATAGCTACATGATCCATGTCATAGAGTCTTTTATTTGATTTTGTTTTTATTTTTGTTTAGTGTTTTACTCGAGGGCGAGTAAAATATAAGTTTGGGGCGTTTGTTGAGTGTATTTTATATACTCTTTTGAGTCTTTTTTAGTTAAGTATTTTCCTCTTTTCGTTTGTATTTAGTATAGTATTAGGTTTGTTTTTCTTTCTTTTGAGTTACAGCGGTCCTAAAGGAGGAAATACAGAATTGAGGATGAAATGAGCTTAATTGAGGATTAAATTGCACAAGCACAACCCAAGAAATGAAGCCTAAGATGTTCCGAGAAGAATTTAAGAGAATCTGGTGAAATCTGGGCGAAAAGCAAAAGAGCATCGCGGTCGAAAAGTGTTGAGCCGAGGCGTGAAAATTCCAGTAGCTGAGGACGAAAAATCACCGTCGAAGGCACCGTGGCGCAATATTTCCAGTAGCCTCCGAGTGCTGTCGGCTGAATTAGAGCCGCGGCGCTGCGTCGCAGCACCGCGGTGCCGACGCGTATTTTTCAGAAAGTTGGGCCGAATCTGCTGAAGGGTAAAAGGGTCTGAAATAAGGTTTTACTCAGATATAAAACCCTTAAACCCTGTCTTATTTCATATCATACTTTGGAGGAGGAAAGGAGGCACAAGCTACAAGATTGGAGACTACTCTTGTTCAAGTTCTTGCTTTTATCTTTTACTTATTTCAGTTTATGTTGGATTTTGTATTAGTTCTTAACATGACAATGTCTAGGAGCTAATCTCTTTATTAGGGTTTTCCGTCAAATCGCTTGAAACTCTTTCATACAGTTAATGCATAGTTATTGATTCTTTCTTCAGCATATTAAGATCTATTCAATATTGTGTTGATTGCTTGATGATTAATTGACCATTAATTGTCATAACTTATAAGATTTCGAATCGAGATCCGAGAGGGGAGATTTGACTATGTTGTAGTTCTTTATACATAGGTTAAAATCGTGGACGAAAGTACCTCGATACTTATGTAGTGTTTAAGGTTATTGTTCTTAATCCTCTTGTGTGGTAAAATCTATCATAGAAATATATAAGGTTTCTGCACAAGGTTAAATTTTTATATATCCTAACCGGAATATAGAACATATTAGATAACCTGCTATCTTAATAAGAAGAAGAATCATTAGCATTGCATTAACAAGTGAAAAAAATGGATAGTTGAGGAGATTGAAAGCCTTATTTCCTTCATAACTGTTTTAATCCAAAGTATTATCATCTTTAGTTATTTTCGGCACTTTGTTTAGTTTTAATTCTTAGTTATAATCACCAACCAAAAGAACGTCAATCAAATAGATACCATAGATTAGATATTCGGTACTTGAAAAACCAGTCTTTGTGGACGATAACTCGATCTTACAGATATTTATTGCTTGAACGATACTTACACTTGCGTAAGCATAGAGAAATATCTCAACAGCCTCATCCACCACTTATCTTGAAAAATACCATTCATGCCCCTAAATTGATCAAAACTTTGGTGTGTGTCCGTAAATTCACCACTGATAATTCTGTTTCTATTGATTTTGATCCGTTTGGGTTTTTTGTGAAGGAATTCAAAACGGGATTCCTCTCATGAGGTGTGATAGTACGGGGGATCTTTATCCTATCACGCCAAGTTTCGGTCTTTCGAGTCAAGTCTTGTCATCTATGACATGCTCGTCTAGGTCATCTGGGGTCGTTTATTTTGTCTTCCTTAGATAAAAATAAATTTATTTCTTGTAAAGGTACGCATAGTACTCCGAATTGTCAATCTTGTTCTTTAGGAAAGATTGTTAGATTGTCGTTTGTAGACTCTAATTCTTTTACTCTAATGTCATTTGATATTATTCATAGTGATCTATGGACGTCTCATGTTCTCTGTTCTTTGAGTCATCCTTATTACATTCTATCTTTGGATGATTATTCTAATTTTTTATGGACTTTTCCAATCGCGAAAAAATGTCAAGTTTTTCCACCTTCTTAAAATTTAGAGCATTCATTAGAACTCAATTCGAACGAAAAATTAAAAATATTCAGTGATAATGACAAAGAATATGATAATGAGATGTTTAGGGAATTTTATTCTAAAAATGGGATCAATTTTCATTTTTCTTGTCCTCATACGTCTTCGCAAAATGGGAAAGCCGAACGAAAAAATTGTACCATTAACAACATTTTCCGAACTTTATTGCTTCATGCTTTCGTACCCCCTACTTTTTGGCATCATGCTTTACAAATGACTACATATCTTCTTAATATTCTTCCTATCAAAAGGTTGATGTATTCGTCCCCTCTTAAAATTTTATTTAATTAGACTCTTTCGTATTCATATCTTAGGGTTTTTGGGTGCTTATGTTATATGTTGTCTCCGTCCACCAGAATTAATAAACTTCAGGCCCGGTCTACCCTTTGTGTATTTTTGGGTCATCCGTCTAATCATTGTGGTTATAAATGTTTTGATTTATCGTCTAATAAAATCATCATTAGTCGTCATATTATATTTGATGAGTCCCAATTTTCGTTTGCTAAGGTTAGTCATCCCGTGTCTAGTTTGTATAATTTTTTGGAAGATGGTATATCCCCGTATATTATTCACCATTTTCTGGACATGTTTCGCGCCCCGTATCCACCGTGGCGAGTGTGCCACCGCCCCACTTCTGGCCACTCACTAGGTCCATCCGAGAACTAGACGATTACGCGATTTACGGGGTGGGCGATTGCGAACGATTCGATTCGATAACTATTTACCGTGTTGGGCCATCAGGCCCAATGCCTGTTGGCCAGTCCGTCCCTAGTCACGATAATTCCCAAAATTCACTCAATTCTCCTCTGAGACATAGACCAATCACTCGTAGTCAACGGAGTATTTTTAAACCAAAAATACATTTTAATTTTAATTCTAATGTATTTAAATCTCCTCTACCTCGTAACCTTGTGTCTGCGTTAAATGACCCAAATTGGAAAATTGTTATGACCGATGAATATAATGCTCTTATTGATAATAAGACGTGGAGTTGGTACCCCGTCCATCTAGTGTTAATATTATTCGGTTTATGTGGATTTTTCCTCATAAGGATAATTTTGATGGTTCTTTTGCGAGGCATAAGACTCGTCTTGTATGTGATGGTAAGACTCAGCAGGTAGGTGTGGATTGTGGTGATACGTTTAGCCCGGTGGTCAAGCCGGCTACCATTCGCACTGTGCTCAGCTTGACTCTTTCGAAAGCATGGCACATTCATCAGTTGGATGTGAAAATTGTTTTCTTACATGGTGATCTCAAGGAAACAGTATATATGCATCAGCCCTTGGGGTTTATGGGTCCCAAATATCCTTATCATGTCTGTTTATTGAATAAGTCCTTGTATGGCCTTAAGTAGTCCCCATGGGCTTGGTATAAGAGACTTGCAGACTATGTTTCGACTATTGAGTTCTCTCACAGCAGATCTGATAATTCATTGTTCATTTATCGTCGTGGTTATTCATTGGCTTATATACTCTTATATGCGGATGATATTATCTTGACTGCATCTTCTGATGCATTACGTCAGTCTATCATGACAATGCTTAGTTCTGAGTTTGCTATGAAAGAATTGGGGCCTTTGAGTTACTTTTTAGGGATTGATGTCACTCGTCATGCAGATGTGTTGTTTTTATCCCGGAGGAAGTATGCCGCTGAGATCATTGAGAGGGCTGGGATATCATCTTGTATGTCCACTTCCACTCCGGTTGATACTAAACTCAAGTTGGGTGCTGCGGCTGGCTCACCTTATGAGGATCCGACCTGCTATTGCAGTTTTGCAGGGGCCCTTCAGTATCTTACATTCACGAGACCAGATATTACGTATGTCGTACATCAGGTGTGTTTGTTTATGCATGATCCCAGGTTTGAGCACATGAATGTGCTCAAACGCATTATTCGATACATCCAGGGGACGCTTGACTATGGCTTGCATTTATATCTGGCATCGACGTCTACACTTATATCGTATACGGATGCTGATTGGGGTGGCTGTCCGAACACCAGACGGTCTACGTCTGGCTATTGTATGTTTCTTGGTAATAACTTGATCTCATAGTCTGCAAAGCGTCAGTTGACATTGTCTCGCTCGAGTGCAGAGGTCGAGTATCGAGGGGTAGCCAATGTGGTTTCTGAATCCTGTTGGTTACAAATCTTCTTTTAGAGCTTCATTGTCCTATTCATAAAGCTTCTTTAGTTTATTGTGATAATGTTAGTGTCATCTACCTTTTCGGTAATCCAGTTCAGCACCAGCGCATTAAAATATTGAGATGGACATTTACTTTGTTCGAGAAAATGTAGCTCGTGGACAAGTACGCGTTTGTCACGTCCCCTCTAGGTATCAAATTGTAGACATCTTCACCAAAGGGCTTCCCTCTGTCACGATCCGATTCTGGGCCCATGACTGGTGCCTTACCTGGGCACCCTAGTAGATATACATCAGAGTAACCAGCGGAAATAAACTTACAACATAGAACAATATAAAATAAGAAACAGGCTAACCAAAATGGTTGCCTTTCTGTGTATAAATATAATATAACCTGAACAGTTACATCATTTACAACCCCCAATTTACAACAGTACTACAGACCTCTAAGAGTTTATAACAACTATGACGGGACAGGGCCCCGCCATACCCCTGAATGTACATAAACCTACAATGACAGGGAATCATACCCAAAGATAAGCCTCCGGAGAAACGGAGCTTCCCAGCGAAGCGGTGATCTATGGCGAGGATCCACAACCGATGTACCTACTGCGGCATGACGCGGCCGAAGAAGGTCGATAACAGTACCAAGTATGTGGCGAAATCTTGAAATGAAATCATAACATTTTAAAAACCAATACAGACATGTATGAAACAAATCAATTAACGATACATAGTGCCCACGGTATATATAAGAGCAAATAGGTGTAACCAACCGGTCTTTTCTAGACCTTGATGATCGAGTAGGTCATTCTCCCCAGTATCATTGTGTGAGTCCTAATCTGGACTACCGTAGTCGCATAGGTCACGTGGACCCGCGTGGTACTCGCCGCGTCGGGTAGCTAACGCGGCATTTCTGGACTCCGCAATCGCGTAGGCCACGTGGACGCGTGAGGTATTCCTCGCATCGGCGTAACACACGGTGTGATTCTGGACTACCGTAGCGCGTAGGTCACGTGGACCCGCGTAGGTACTCACCGCGTCGGGAGTAGCTAACGTGCAACATAACAAGTCGGGGTATGTGATATAACCCAACCGCAACTTATAAAACATAAGCCACAACAAAAATCCCACAACAAATCTCAAGACACTAACACCCGTAGTATCATAACATGTTTACTTATCAAACCAACTTACCACACCTTCAGAAATCGTTACAAGGCTTCTATAAACATGTAAGTAAACCGTTCTTTTTATCTTCCTTAAGTCGTTATAACTAACTTCCCATAAAGCTAGTATAACACTTATATTTTTTTATAAATCAAAACAATCACATTTGTTTGGAAAACCAAGAGAACTTATTCTTTTTAAAACCAAGTGTTAATTTCCTTCCGAATAATGATTCATAACTCTTTTTGAAACATTTCAAGATTCTTAACATTTAGAACTCAAATCAAGGACATCAAAGTGAAACCAAATTCATTTAACACACGTACGTCTACCGTACTATATATTTCACAACAATCATGCTCAAGAGGATAGGAAGAATCACATACCTCCTCGGCTAAATCCACATGCCAAGTCGGATATGCCGCGCGTAGAGTATCAACCTATAATAATCAAATACGTCTATCAGCGTCTAGACTTATTCGTAGCGAATTCTAAGCATAATGTTCCTTATTCTACGGAAAATTGGGCAGCACCTCCTCCGATTCTACATAATTGTCCACCTTTTTCAAGGCCCGAATCTAACTGCTAAACGCCACATTTAAGGCCCATAAATTCAGCAATACAAAGGGAATTACACGCCTAACTTGGACGTGTAAAATTCTGTCCCACAATTCATATTAAAATAATCCAATAAGTTTAAGGCAATATCTCGGCTATAACATGCTCACATATCATCCTTATCCCATCCTTTCAAATCCAAATCGTTATTCCTACATGTTATATACCTAAAAGCAATATCTACAACTACAAGTCCTTTCATCCTCAACATGCGACACAATTTACTCAAAAAGGAGAATGGATTGTTACCTTGGAATTCGTCCAAAACAGTCCAACAAATCGCTCACTTGCCCTCTTTCCACAATTTCCTCTTCGTTAAAATCACCTCTATGAACCTCCTACAAGCTTGCCAACATATTTCCTTCTTGCCGCCTTTCCGAAATTTTTCTAGGCCTTGGTTTTTCCTTGAATTTTTAGAGAGAAGGGAGAGGAATTTTTTAGAGAGAAGGGAGTTCTTTTAAGAATGACCAAGTATTCAAGACTTGGTCAATAAATAAGATTTCCTCTTGGTCAAAAAGATGGGAGGGACACTTGTCACCCTCCCATAGGCCTTTACAAAAAAATATCTTCTGATTTTTCCCCAACTTTCGCGAAAATCCCGCCTCGCAGCTCGCGGTAGCGCTGGCACAACTGAAACTTCCGAACATTTCAAGTATTCAGCCAGCGCTGAAACTTCGAACATTTCAAGATTGGCCACTGCATCAGAATACTTGGACATCCGCCATGCCCTGGCATAATGCAATCTGGCCATGCGTATCAGTCAAAACATTTTCCTTCTTGTATGTGACCATAACTTGTAACTTCCTCGATGTCCTATCGACAAGCGGTTTGTTGCGTTGGGAACTAGACTCAACGAACTACATACTAGGCTTAGAAACACCTAAGAACTCCTAATATAACTGGACATAAACCGCCCCAAAGTTGACTAACACCTGTCCAAAACATTCTATCAACCTATCCTTTCAAAAATTTAAATCTTAATTCCTTTCGTACGTTCTCATAAGCATGACCTGAATTACGGGGTGTAACACCCTCGGTCCTATTCGAAAATTTTAGGGACAGTCTCAACGTATGAAGATAGTCCGCTATGACTGCGTGGGGGTGTTAAACAGTGTATACCTATTATATACCCTTACTATGCAAAGTGTATATCACAGGCCTTATGGGTCTTCAAATCAGTTTTGGACCGTGATATACACTTACCATATATGAGTGTATATCACGGTTTTGGTCATATATTTGAGTGTAATATTATTGTAATTAATTAGTTTGTACATTTACCATAATTGTATAGTTAGTCTCCAAATATAATAGGGTTTTAGAGGTAGAATAGGAAAAGGATTTTCCTATTATGGAAATATGTAAATTGTATATATTGTATTTTCATTAATGAAAATAACGAAGAATTTTTTTTTTCATAAACCTTGGATCCATTTCAACCAAATTGATAAAACCCTCAATGTCAATGATGCCAAATGAATGTTGCAGCCAATCTGTGACAACCACATACAATTTTCAGCTGGAAGGTGGACAAACAAAATTAATATCTCTCAGAAAATAGCAAAAAAGACAGAAACTTTGCAACCCCATAAAATCAAGAAAACAAATTTAACTTCAAATTTTGAATCTTTATCACTATTTAACAGAATACCCACAAATGATAGCTATCAGAAAAAAGCAAAAAAGATAGACACTTTAACAACCCCATAAAATCAAGAAATCAAACAGCAAATTCTGCATTTAAAAAAATTGAATCTTTATCACTATTAAACAGACTACCCACAACTAATAGCAACAAAGCAGAAAGTTTAACAACCCAATAAAATCAATGAAAAAGAATAATCCCTTGATTAGTTTCATTAATGTGATAGGTTTATATACATGATATACAATAGTAAATCTAGCCTAGAATTACGAAAAACAAATATACATTTTCCTACCACTAAAGATTACTACCATAATTACAAATGTACAATATCACTAGTAATATCAAGAAATATACTACGTATATTCTATCACACCCCCGCAGGAATATACTACGTATATTCTATCACACTAACATTATAGCACTATACCAAGGTAGCTTTCTGTAAAGGAAAATGAAGCTCTAAGAGGAGGTTACGCAGCCAACAAGACTCAGACAGCACATTGGCTACCCCTCGATACTCGGCATCCACGGTGGAACGCGATAAAGTATCATATTGTTTAGTCGACCAAGAGACCAAGTTATCACCAAGAAACATACAATAACCAGATGTCGAGCGTCTGGTATCTGACATCCATCCCAATCAACATTTGTATAAGACATGAGCGTAGATATGAATAATGGATATAAGTGTAAACCATAATCAAGAGTGCCCTGAATGTAACGCATAATGCGTTTGAAAAAAGGAAGTGATTTAGACAAAAAGAAAAGCAACTTGGACAAAAAAAGAAGTGACTTGGACAAAAAGAAACGAAGTGGCTTAGACAAAAAGTAGCTCTTACCGGAGGAAGAGGGTTCAGGTCACCCGTCCCCTTGACCCAGACACGAACTAATCCTTCTCTCTCTCGAATGTATGCCCGGTTTTCGTCGAATTGATGACTACTATGGATAAAGATGACGACTACTCCCAGTCTCTGGTCAATCCATGTTGATGCTAGAAGAGCTATTCCCTCCGCCTACCCGAAAGAGACGAGGCGATTTCTCTAACGAAAATGGAACATTCAATGGCGAAATTAGCTCGCGATAACGCTCAGCCACCCGCCATTTCCTGTTCGGTTAAACAATAAGTAGTTAGCTGGGGGCTGCTTCGGCTAGTTAGAGAGGTGGTCAGTCAATCTTTTCGATTAACGCTCTGGAGTACGTGTCGGGTGAACCAAATCCTCATTGAATTTTATTTTTCCATTAGATGGGGCTCGCACATGTTCTGTAGTACCCCCCGTGAATACTCCCAACCAAATTCTAGCTCATGTTCTGCCTGAAAGTCTCTCTTTGAAAAATAAATACCTTTTTTTATGCAGGATATTTAAGAGGTGGGTTGGTCAATCCATTTTTGCCATTGCTCATTGTTGTTCGGATCTTGACCGGATCCGAGCCCCGCCATTCTGCTTCCCAAAGTATTTTTATTAAAAAAAATACCCCCGTCAATTCCTTTAAGTTTCGGTCTTGCGACGCGGCTAAAGTTGCAAAAATAAGAGCTTGAATATCACATGTAAATAATCCAAGGAGCATGACAGGTATAGGATCACAGCGAGGTAGAGCGTGGAGCATTCTCTACTGGGAGTCATCAAAGGAGGAATGGGCATACGCTAGTTCGATAAGACCAAAGTAAAGTGATTCAACTCAAGCACGAACCGCTATCGACTCTTCTCCGACTTCAGCAGCTCAAACAACTCATTATCACATTCTCATTTTCCCGTTCCTGACCCTGAGTGTGGAGTTCTATATTACATCAAATAGAAGCGATGGTACAAATATTGACCTAACCAAGCTAGTATGAATCATCTCAGCTCCGATCATGGTGGGTGATTGCGGGAGTTAAAACAGTGATACACTTGAGGCGGAAATCAGGTTATCTGTATACTGCGCTTTATTTGAAGCAGTGTGCAGTAGCTCTGCAGCGTTACTACGCTGGGAGTTACCGTAAAGGTGACTCCATTTCTGTCCCAGTATCCCTGACCCGCTGTGGTATCCCCCGGATCATCCCCGCAGTCTTACGGAAACAAAGGCCAACATAGCAGTTCCAATGTTACGCCTTCAATCACTCGGTCATCTCTCCTACATAATGATTATGACCCCAAAACCGAGTGTAAATTTTGGTTTTTCCAACGAAACTAACAACTTTTCTTCTTTCTCATTCGGAAGGCTCAGTCCCATTGTTAGCTAGTAGGGCAATCTCTCGTGCAATCGGAATAATCTTTTTTCCTTCTGAGAGGGAGGTCACTCGCTTGATTGTAAGGAAGGAGAGGAGTGGAAGTCGTTTGAACTCGGGGAGAGGATTTCCCTAAAACAAAGATAGGCGTGTTAGGAAACAATGTGAAGTCACCCCTATTTCGTTGTCCAAGGAGTTGTTGACTAATGACCTAAAAAATGTGTGACGTTTGGGAAGCATGAGCAACCCTTCGCGCACGAAGGAAGGATAAGAGTAAGAGCAATCGGCCGAATGATTGTTATTCCACTTACGGTTATATTGCCTCTATCGAAGCCCAGGAGGCTCGCAGCTACCACGGCCGTAAGCACTCCGCTCGTTCGTAAGCCCATTTAGAGATAGGGGCGAGCCAGAAGCTTACTTCTAGTATTTATGACTCTGGTGGCAACACGTTCAGCAACTCGACTTACAGTCTTTTTGCTTTTAGCTCCTTTCCCTGCTACATAAAGTCTTTTTTAATCATAACCCTAAAAAAACCAACGAGTCACTTTTTTCTTTAGTAAATGCGAATGTTGCCAAAAAATCTTTTTTTTTCGAACAGTCTCAACGTCCTCGTTGAGAGTCGCTCTGCGAGACGTCTAGTAGTCTCTGACTTGGTCTTCGAATAGTAAGTCTCAGCCCCTTACAAGAAAATATAAGAAGAGATGTGTCGGCCCCCTATATATTTGATACCTTCTCCTACAATGAAACTAACAATCCCAACCCCGTTAGTCATCCCATCAATTACTCGTCGATAAAAAAAATGAGTAAATTCAGCTAATCCTCTTATCCGACCAACAAAGACCAATAGTGGGACATTAACGGGTAACTATCAATGTTGGGTCAGATCCGAATACGTGCCTTCACCTCATCGAAGGTTTAGAAGCCTTGGACACCAAGAAGGTTCAATCTGAAAGAGAATAGAAAGGGAAGAGCGGTACCACCCACCCTACCCTACCACCACATGGCGGTAGATCTACGGTAGAAAAGGAGCTAATGATCTTGAATAGGGATCCTACAACGATAAATAGAATCACCATAAAAATACCACTAGATCGAGCACCATGGCATATATGTTTGGAATAGATTCCATTTTGAGAGAGTTGAAAAAGCACTATCTCGTTGAAAGGTTCTATACATCTGCCCTTTCTCAACGCATTTCTTTAGACAAAGACTCCGTTTTTCCTTTTTTCGGATGATAAATCTTTCTCGTAATATTCTGAACCATTCATGAACATCACAACAAAAATGATTAAAACATTTATAGCTCCTACGTAAATAAGTAGTTGCGCAGCAGCTACAAAATAAGAGTTAGATAATCCGGAGATCTACGAAGGAAGGGGTCTTCGACTGGGGTGAAGTCGTAACAAGGTAGTCGTAGGGAAACCTGTGGCTGGATTGAATCTTTCGTAAATATTATTATGAATAACCTCGCATACTGGATCGATTTATTGTCTAACAACAATAAACTCCTTCATTTCACGGTGACTTTACTGTGTGCCCATAGAGAAAACAATGCTACTACTCCTCCAGGGGAAGATGCGGTCAAGACCAATTAGTGGAAGACATACTGACCTGACGAGGTAAGAGAGGACTAGTTGTCCCTTATGTTCTTCTTGTTAACAGCGAGGATCTTTCCCTTGAATTCTTGATTTCTCTCAATTCAAAAATCTAGGATTTTAATTGAATTTTGGATTGCACGAGAATGTCAAAGCCTGGACGCGAAGATGCTTGAACTCGACTTGACTGTTAAGGAGAACAGCGGTTTTCTTGCTCGCTTCAATTCATTAAGGTATTATTATAGCCTTCTAAATAGTCAGAGTGGGAACTCAAAAGCAAGAACTCTTAACCATCATTCCAACCCGTATATTTCATAAGATGTGTTTCATTCGGGAGGATGAACTAGACTTTTTAGTTAGAATAGATTCAGAAAGAATCGCTTCTTTGTTATTAACCCAGAATTCATGTCGGTCGTATTGGTACATCTCTTCACAAATCTCTCTTTTCACCTCCAGTCTAACCTGGATATCCTCGATTGGGTCACGACATCTTGTTGATATTGATTGAGTTTGAGGGACTTTCGCTGACTGAATCCATCCATAAACCTAAAAAGTTCTGGAAGCGTCTGAAGCTTTACATGGCGAAAGCAACAATATCACTTTTCTTGAACACCTTTTGAAAGATTTGCAGCAAAACGAAGTAGGGGGTGGAAGAGACCTTTTTGTATATGATAATTAAAGGGAGTGGGAAAGCTACAGTAATTCTTTGGAAATTTCAGCTCCTTTATTAAACCTTCCTCTTTTAATAATATAATAAGAAGATAAGCATCAAAGCCCAGAAAACCCAACCTATACAAAGAGCTCTTTTCAGCCCCTACTCCTAACAAGTGAAAGTTGTTGGCACCCACCATATCTTGCTTCGGGACCGATCTCTTGTATCGGAGCAAACATATTTGGTGAAACAAAGAGTGGTTCGGTCAGAAGCAGCTACCACACACTCAATCTGATGAATGGCTCCTAAACGAACTTCTCTCCTACATCTGATCGCAACCAGGTACGTCTGGTCATTTTTTTAATAGGAGCAGAGTCGTGAAAAGAGCTAAAAGCATTCTCTACATACGAAAGCACCAAGTACATTTGGTTCTCGCATCCCTGTGCCCAAAATGATGGGCGAGTTCGATTTGAGTGTTCATCGATCGGGTGAACAAGGGAAGGGGTCAGATTTATCCCGACGGCAGCAAGAGTACGAATACAGTTTCTAATGCTACAGCAGCAGGTATAGTAAGCAAAATCATACGAAACAAATGAATGTGTTGCGACTTACTTAATGAACGAATCTTTTCGATCGAAGCAGGCATTTGGTGAGGAGCATTGTTTTGAGGGAGAGAAAGCGTGGTTGACAAACCAATCTTTTTGCTTTTAGCTCCTCTCGCATTCACTCGAGCAAAGACATTCCCGCTGCTACAATTGGAGTTGACGGTACTAGTTCTGTTACAGTAAGAGCTCTTGCTGGAATAACCAGTGCTAGTTACTTGACTGCTGCAATGGAACGCACACTCCTTGTTGCTTTCGTGCCTGATGGCTTCTGATGAACCAATGATGATCCACTGGATTCATTGCAACACCACGAACAATGGGGCGTCCTCCTAACCATCGGTTTTGCATGCGGTACTCCGTCAAAATACCAAATCCGACTTCTATATACTCCCCACAAACTAGAAGAAGCTCGTGGGAAGGTCAAAGAAAGAACTTGTTCTTCCGACGTTAAGAATTCTTCCAATAATTCCGAGTCCGATCTTTTCAAAAAAAAGTGGGAGGGATCCTCGTATGGTGTGCTAGAATTAGCACTCAGCTTTGGTTTGGTGTCAACCGGAGTAGGAGATGACTTACAGGATGACATGTCATCCCGTTCAATAATCTCAGCTGCATACTTCCTCTGGGATAGAAATAGACCACCTGCATGACGCGTTACAGCTATACCCAAAAAATAACTCAAAGGCCCCAAGTCTTTCATAGCAAAATCGGAGCTGAGAAGAGATATGATAGACTTGTGTAGTTTATCAGAGGAGATAGTCAATATAATATCATCTATATATAATAAAATGTATGTCAGAAAAGCACTGCGACGGTAGATGAACAGAGAATGACCAGACCTGTTGTGAGAAAACTCAATAGTAGACACATAATCTGGTAAATTGGACCTCTATGTGGGAAGATAAAATCCTTCCATTCACGACACACTCGATCAAGCTTAGGATCTGCCAAATGTCTATCAAAATGGCTTGATCATTATGTCTCATCTATATTGGTTGACAACAAGATCATATCCTAGATATGTCTACTGCGTTGACCAACGACTTAGTCAACCTAATATCATATGAGAATCTGAGTGTTCTCTCGAATATTCATTCGAGGAATGTATCCTGATCTGGGCTCAACTACCACCTTTAATCCACTTCGTAACATACCCAATACAAGCTGTATCTCAACCTATAAGACATTTGAGCTTAGGATAGGATCAAAGTATATTACTCTGTAGACAAGGTGTGTATCGACCTCAAGTCTAAGAACTTCTATCATCCACACGCTGATCATACTTTAGACATTGTATAACAAATAGTATATCAGCAGGGTATACCAATACTTCTAATGTATTCATATGTCCATCACGAGTAATCATTACTCGTAGCAGGTGAGACATACTACATCCTCTAAGGATGTGATGCAGACCACATGCCAACTTATCTCATTCTCGATGATCATTAGTCGAGGCTATTTTAAGAGCTACATTATAATATTAATATCTCACACAATATTAATAACGACGTAATCTCTAGGGACGCATATTATAGAATATTATAAATAATCAACTAATAATTCAATAATTGAAAATGTTATAATATTAATCTCCATTAATAATAATAATAATGTGTATAAAGCACATTTATCCTAATACAGATTGTCTCTAGGACATAAATATACTTTCAACATATTCTCTCCCAAGCCAGCAATGCCTTTTTTGACATTTCAGTACCACCGGTCTAAAAAAAATCTCAAGTAGCCTCAATCATTTTAATAACAGTTTTTGGAAGAATAAAGACTTGTGCCCGAAACACTTAAGTCAGAAAATAAGACAAGACTTTATAAGCCGATCCCTTCCTGCATAAGAGAGAAATCTAGTTGTCCAAGACTTGATCCTCGCTAGTATTTTTTCTAACAAATGTTGACATTTGTGGACACTTTCTTTGAGGAGAGAGGCATACCCTAGATACCTAAATAGTAATTCCTCTTTGCTGAAGCCTAGAACAGCTTGGATTTCTTGTTGAATTTGGAGAGACACGCCAACACAAAATATGGAGCCCTTAGACAGATTTGCAGTAAGTCCAGAAGCATTTGAAAATACAGTAAATTTCCCAAACAGTACCTATACAGAAGGGACATCTCCCCTACATAATAAGAGAAGATCATCTGCAAAGTCTAATTGAACCAAATTCAGTCTGCTACATTTAGGATGGTAATTGAACTGAGTAGTAGTTTTGAGCAGCCTGAGAGATCTACTTAAGTATTCTATGACTATAACAAATAGGAAATGGGACAAAGAGTCGAACTTGTCTAAGCCCTTTCTTTGCAGCAAATGGGACAATGGGCTGACCATTGATGACTATAGAGTAGGAGACAGTTTAGACACATAGCATGATCCATTCTACAAATTCTTTAGGAAAATGCAGAGATGTAAGAATTTGCTTAAGGAATACTCATTCAACAGAGTCATATGTCTTTTGCATATTAATTTTCAACATACACATAACGGACAAACCTTTTCTACCATTACCTTTGACAAGTTCATGACTAAGGAGGATGTCATCAGTAATGACCCTACTAGGTATAAATGCACCATGACCAGGATCAATTATAGCATCCATAACTAGTTGAAGCCTCTTAGTTAGAACCTTAAAAATTAACTTGTATAACATTGTGCAATATGATATAGGCCTATATTCTTTTATAAAGAAAGAGTTTTGTACCTTAGGGATCAATGTTACATTTGTGCAATTGATGACTTTTGAACATTCTTTTTTTGTTCGAAGATCTCTTGGACAGAAGCTACTACTTCTGGCCCAATGATATCCCATGTACATTGAAGAAGACTTCATTATAACCATCACAGCCTGGAGCTTTAAGATCTGCACAGTCCTTCAGGGCTTTTCTTATTTTCTCAGCAGTGACAGGAGCAATACAGGACAGTTGTTATTCTCTTGATAATACAGGTCCCTTTTGCATAATTCTAGGATCAATGGCATGTAACTCACTAGCATTGGAGCCCAATAGTTGCTTATACAATTTAATTATTTCTGCTTCAATGTCCTTCATATTCCGTATGAACCTTCCAGTGCTTAGTCAGTTGTTTGATGCAGTTTTGACTGATTCTGCTTTTTATGCTTGCATGAAAGTAAGAAGAATTGGAATCTCCCAAATTCATGCATCAAGAACCATCTTCATGCCATTAACGACATGGATACGTTGGCCCCGTTCAGCCGTTTCATTTGGCTGAGGGTCCATTTCATCAAAAAATTAATCTCTTGATTATTGTTATTGATGAAAGACATATATATACCAGTTACAATACGAGAATCATATTCCTACTTTACATCTAAATCTCTATTCTATAAGAAGACTAAATCTACACTTATAGTAATATTACAATATTAATTTAGGTACAAGACTAACTCTACAATATACCAAATATACAATAGAGAAAATATTAACAAATCTGGAAATGGGCTGGACGTCCGTGATGGCCGAGGCCCATTCTCTAACACTCCAGCTTGTGGAGAACTATTAGGAAACGAGTTATTCCCATAAAACAGCATTTTCTGTTGTCATCTCTTGAAGTTGGAGCCCATGAACTTTTTTGGGTGTTCATGGTGGAATTCAGAGGGTGGAGGAACTGTGACGTTCCATTGAGCAGAAAAGGCGTTGGGTGTGCCTTGAGCAGTTGGAGCGGCAGAAGGGTTGCCTTGAGTGGCAGCATTAGATTCATAAACGAGTTATTCTTTTCCAGTCATCTTTCTTAGCACTTACAACGATTTTGTCTTAAGATTGTGAGTACAACAATTGCAAAGGAACGGAAAGTAAGTAAATATTACAAAGAGTTACAACCAGGAAACAAGAACAAATATAAGCTTCTGAGATTTGCTGAGTCGAGTGATAACACTCTGTCCTTAAGACAAGATTGCATCGTATATATCATTTTACGTTAATGGGAAATAGTCTTCCAAAGATAAAACAACAACTAACAAATGAGCAAAGGAAATTCAAGTGTTCCTAGAGAAGAACTTTGAGTGTTTGAAGTATGCTAGAGAGGAAGAAGTTCATAAATTTCCGAGTGTGTTTTTCAATTGAGTCAAATCCTCAATTTATAGTGTTAAGTAAGATGACATCTCAACTAGCCAACTAATGACTTTCAATAGCCATGTAATGACACTTATTGAGAGGTTACAATCAGCCAAATAAATTGTTGAATTCATGTGCCAAGTAATCAGTGGCGGAGCTTGTCCAAAATATTAAGGGGGCAGTAGTAGCTGTAGAAACTTGCCCAAAATCTTATTACGCAACCTTGTCTTGATTATCTTCATTGTTGAAAATGATCTTTTTGTAGTAGCCGTAGAAACTGAAAGAGTTAAGATAAGACGGATTATCCGGTCAATCAAGTAATATGTATTCGCCTTCCCTATGTTTTTCAAAGTTCCCCAATCTCACGAACTCAGCCACACAAAAAACAAATAGACTAGGAGAAACCTTAGAAAAATAAAAGAATAGTTAGGATTTTAATAAAAGACAAATTCCAGATCGTAATTTCAAAATCTAGGATTTCTATGCTCGAAAATGAGACTTGTAACTTGTAAGAGTTCTTTCATTGTACTCATTTTTTTGTGATTAATACAAAGTTTAGTTACCCAAAAGTTATGTTAATATATAGTCCAAATTAATTTATGAAAAATTTAGTTAAACTTTTTTTAATTTATATATAAGATATGTTGTAAACAAAGAGTTCTTTAACAAATCGTATACAATCTGCGATAAATCTCATAAATGTAGAATTTGAAAGATCTTCTTTATCTTTCTTCATATATTCTCTTTCCACAATTAGTAGCCGTCATTGTTCTATCACCAGACCGATATCAGAAACAACCATAATCACCACCAGAAGTCCAGAACCACCACTTCTTCACCATAACATTGCAAACATCATTCCCATACAAAAAGGAAGAATAAGACTATTTTTTTTTTAAAAATGAGTTTTTTAGGGGGGGTCATGGCCCTCCCCGCCCCTGCAAGTAATGGAGATTCAATGCTCCAAAACCAGCCCAAGAGTCAGAATTTTTTAGCTTCCCGTCACACATTCTGCCTCGGAAGCGTCGCGGCTCCAGTAGCTTATTGCCCATGCGGCTCCGACGGGTTGGCACCGCGGCCTTTTCTGACTCGTTTCATCTTACACTTCGCACACTTCTTCCTTCATTTACCAACGTGGAATACTTGTCATTTAGCCAATAACCGTCCATCATTTTATGTCTCAAACACTTTAATTATGCACCAATATCTCTTTCACTAATGAAATTTACGATATTTGACACTACGAATGCACGTGTGTGGAAACAACGTTTCCGACGTGCGGGGCTCCAATTATCCAAGTCATAAATAATGAGATAAACTTAATTCCACATTAGTAAATTTCCAACAATATTCTTATTTCTACTCAATCACCATATTGTTGTATTAACACTCAAATCTCTCTCGTAACTTTAATACTATTATTCGACAAACATAATGAACTAATTAACTGACGCAACAAGGCCTGTTGTTGATTATAGTAATATTTAGTAGTTAAGTATATGAAGCAAAATATTCCAGTCTCCCATATATGGCCTGTTTGACTATTGATTCAATATTGTTTTGTTTTCAAGTTAAGCTTGACAATCTTTTTTTTTTTTTAAAGCTTGACAATCTAGAGATGCCCAAAAGCAGGTGAGCAACATTTCCTGCAGAAAAAAATAGGTATATAAAATTACAAGTTAAGCAACTAATAACTAAAGAATTACTTTAAATGGAAAAAACTAAGGAAGTAACTAAGTCAATATATTAGTTGCAGAATAAGTTGGGTTAGGTATAACGACCCGAATGGAGAATGTCCAACAAATCCATTGAAAGGTCTTAAAGTTAGATGATTGTGTCAAATAGAACATTATAACTTTTAACAAGAATATATATAGGTAGTTCTTTTTCTAACTCTATTGTTGAGGCGGATCTAGTGCATTAGTTACGGAAACGAATCCAAACATAGACGTATTTAGAGTTTGAAATATATGAGTTCCTACGATAGTTTTAAGTTATGTGAGATTATATGTATTGTTTTATGCAAGTATTAATTATGGAGGGATTAGTTATTTATATAGTATTAGCTATTTCATTTGTTGCTCCGTATAAAATGATACACATACCATGCAATAATTATGTTGATTTCTTGCAAACCAAACTCTGTACTAATTTTATACATTAATAATCCACCTTATAACTAGCTATCAACACAGTATTACTTTTGAAGGATTTGATAAAAATCTATGTACCAAATTTCGGGACTAAGGAAGTGTGTGTTTTAACTCAAAAAAATGATCCACACACAGCAAAAATATATAATTCAAAATAATAGGAATAATAGCACGTATCCGACATATTTTTTGTTATGGAATCCAATTTTGTTTATACTTCATGAAGTGCCGACACGTTCCAATATTTTAGTCCCTTCATAGTATATTCATAAATAAATATAACTACAAACCTACAAATTAAAATATTAATATTTTGGTTAAACACAAACTATCTTTTTCTAAAAATACTTTTGGAAAAAGTTATTTTGATAAAAGTGTTATTCAAAATAAGTATATTTTCCGAAGCATGACCAAACTAATATTAATTATTTATAGAAAAAATAAGCATAATTGAAAGAATTAATCCTTGATTATTCTTATTAATGAAAGACATATATATACAAGTTACAAGGAAGATCCTCTTCCTATTCTACCTAGGAACCTCTATTCTATTTGAAGACTAACTTTACAATTATGGTAATATTACACTACTAATTAAGGTACAAACCTAAATCGAATATTCACCAAATACACAAGGGAAAAGGGAAGGGGCCCACACGACTGGAAGTGGGTTGCCCATATACTTTAACACACCCATGATCATGTGAGGCGGTCTTTCTGTTGAGGCTGCTAAAATCTTCAAAAAGGACGGAGGGAAGACCATTTGTAAAGATGTCTGCAATTTGATATCTTGAAAGAACATGGCAGACGCGTACTTGTCCTTTGGCTACCTTCTCTCGAACAAAGTGAATATCCATCTCTATGTGTTTTGTACGCTGGTGCTGAACTGGATTACCAGAAAGGTAGATAGCACTTATATTATCACAATACACTAAGGTAGCTTTCTCAATAGGACAATGAAGCTCTAACAGTAGATTTCGTAACCAACATGACTCAGAAACCACATTGGCTACCCCTCTATACTCGGTCTCTGCACTTGAAAGTGAAAACGTTGATTGACGCTTGGCAGACCATGAGACCAAGTTATTACCTAAAAACATGCAATAGCCAGACGTAGACCGTCTGGTGTCAGGACAACCACCCCAATCATCATTTGTGTAGGAGACAAGTGTAGACATCGACGAGGGATACAAATGCAAACCATACTCAAGTGTTACCTGAATGTACCTAAGAATGCGTTTGAGCGCATTCATATGTTCAACTCTAGGATCATGCATAAACAAACACACCTGTTGTACGACATATGTAATATCAGGTCGCATGAATGTCAGATATGAAGGGCGCCTACAAGACTGCGATAGAGGGCCGGATCCTCATATGGAGAGCCAGCTGCAGCAACTTGGGTTTAGTATCAACTGGAGTAGAAGTGGACTTACAGGATGACATCCCAGCCCTCTTAATGATCTCTGCTGCATACTTCCTCTGTGACAAGAACAATTCACCTGCATGACGAGTTACAACAATCCCCAAAAAGTAATTAATTGGGCCTAAGTCCTTCATGGCAAACTCAGAACCGAGCAGTGTCATAATAGACTTGCGCAAAGCATCAGAAGAGGCAGTCAAGATAATATCATCAACATATAGTAGTATATAAGCCTATTCTCGACGATATATGAATAATGAATTATCAGGCCTGCTGTGAGAAAAACCCATAGTTGAAACAAAATCAGCAAACCACTTATACCAAGCCCGTGGAGACTGTTTAAGCCCATACAAGGACATCTTCAATAGACACGCATGATTTGGATATCTAGTATCCCTAAACCCCAAAGGCTGATGCATATAAACTCTCCTGAAGATCACTATGTAAGAAAACATTCTTCACATCTAGTTGATGAATGAGCCATGCTTTTGAAAGAGTCAAGCTGAACACAGTACGAATGGTACCCGACTTGATCACCGGGTTAAATGTCTCACCACAATCCACACCAACCTGTTGTGTCTTACCATCACCTACAAGTCTAGCCTTATGTCTTGCAAATGAACCATTAGAATTTTCCTTATGAACAAAAATTCACATAGACCGAATAATATTAACACCAGATGGATGGGTACCAACTCCCACGTCTTATTATCAATAAGAGCATTGTATTCTCCGGTCATGAAAATTTTCCAATTAGGGTCATTTAAGACAGACACAAGATTACGGGGTAAGGAAGATTTAAGAATATTAAAATTCAAATTAAAATGTCTTTTAGGCTTAAAAATACCCCGTTAACTGCGAGTGACTGGACTATGACTCTGGGCTGGATTGGGGGAATTTTGGGAATTACCAGCGAAGGCGCCGCGGAGCCAGAAGAGCTGCAGAGCTCTCTGAAGTTTTGGCGCCGTGACGCATCTGTGCAGGGCCGCGATGCTGACTCGCAGGGGTTTTGGCGTCGCGACACTGTCGGCGTTTTTCGGACAAATCTGAAAAATGACGGAGAACATAGGGGAAGCCACGCCCGAACCCGGGCTGTGGCGGTGCCTACACACCACCTCTACCTAACTGACACAAGTAAACCGCGGAACTAAATAACACCTCGTTTTTTTAAAACAAACGAACATGCGAGCAAAGCGAAGCGTCGCCACATAATATACATAATAAAAGGTACTACACTGCATACGAGTCCAATCCAGCGTATGAATACGCACTCTAAGAGTTTCTTGAACTATGACGGACAAGGCCCCATGTACCCATGCTGTCTGAAGCACATCAAGGATCTATACCAAAATGATAAACTCCTGAACAGATGGAGCTATCCAAAAACTCTAAGCAGGGTCCTACACCTGCAGATCACCAAACTGCGTACCTAAACTGCGGCGTGACGCGGCCAAGGAGGTCGATCTGAAGAATGTACCAAGTATGTGAAACAAGAAATCATGCGAAATCATAACGATCTATACAAAACATGAGACATGTATGATAGCCAAACTACGATACAATACATAGCGGTCATATCAAGTCGAGGGCGCGTACTCAAAGTCATTACTCAAATATAACCATGAGTCTCACACCCATAATATCAATCATGCCCGTGGAATCCTTCCTCACTGTCGGCAGTCCATGATATAATATAACATCAATAAGCACAATGAACCTTGAAATCATGAGAGTAATGCAATCATTTTTATCTTTTAAGTTACTGTTCCACTTTAAGTCATAAACACACTGCACCCTTTCATTAATGAAATCACTAACGTTTCAAAACATGAAAGTCGTGCCAGTGCCAGGGTCAACCACCCTTTGTGTTATAATGCAACCTATCATGGGACTATTTCACCCGCAAGGGACTATTTCACCCGCTTAGGTCATGTGGACCCGCAATGAGTCATCGGTACACGATACTCGCATCACGGATAGCTAATCCATGGCTTATATATATCCCGAGAATTTAACCCGCCCGAATCAAATACCGACCCGCCGTGAGTGTGTACCACTCACCACCATGGGGAGCTACTCCATGATATCCTTGAAACAAGTTGTCGACCCTTTATGGAGGGACACAGAGATGTGGAAATATGACACTTGCACGAATGTCTATATGAGCAACCCATATGCAAGTAAACCAAGACAACAACATGCCTTTTCCTTTTCACATAAACCAAGACAATACCATGCCTTTATACAAACCAAGACAATTACCATGCCTTTCCTTTTTACATAAACCAAGACAATTACCATGCCTTTATACAAACCAAGACAATTACCATGTCTTTCCTTTTACATAAACCAAGAGAAATCCTTATTTAAGCAAGCCAAAGTACTATCAAGGTACAAATAGAATAATTTTCATTTACACAAGCCAAAGTACTATCAAGGCACAAATAGAATAATTCTCATTTACACAAGTCAAAGTACTATCAAGGCACAAATAGAATAATTCTCATTTAAACAAGCCAAAGTACTACGTACGTCCATTCTTTTCAAAAGACTCTTTTTTATATAAAACCCCAAGATACTAACACCCGTAGTATCAAGGCATGTCTATTTTTCAAAATAAGTTACTACACCTTTAGAAATTCATTTCAAGGCTTTGAAACTAAGTAACTTTTAAATTTCACAACCTAGGCAACTCATGCCTATCAATCAAAATAGACAATGTTCTTAACCTTCCATAAAGCCGCTATAACTAACTTCCCATAAAGCCGTTATAACCCTTTATGGTTTTAGACAAATTTATTCTTTTTATATCCAAGAGACTTATACTTTTAAAACCAAGTATCACATACTTTCAAATCAAGTTTCTTAACTTTCACACTACTTCAAGTCTCTTAATCTTTAGAAATCAAGTTTCTTAACTTTCAAAATATTTCAAGTCTCTTAATCTTTAGAAATCAAGTTTCTTCTACTTTTAAATCTCAAGTAACTCACACCTTTAA
This sequence comes from Przewalskia tangutica, assembly GCA_029844215.1. NCBI lineage: Eukaryota > Viridiplantae > Streptophyta > Magnoliopsida > Solanales > Solanaceae > Przewalskia > Przewalskia tangutica. The sequence goes on along the minus strand of CM056739.1, from coordinate 8,128,329 downwards.
AATAAGTTACTTCTCTTTAAGTCATGTCATTTCTCCTCTTTTAAATCAATTAAGTAAATCACTCATTTGACTCTCCTAAAGTCATTATAACAACCTTTAGGTTTTGGAACTAAGGCACTAGCCAAAAGATTTGAAAACCATTTCTTTTTCAAGACTCTATGTACTTTAAGTAAAATATTTTCACTTTTGAAAATCCAAACTTCATTAAGGGGATGGATTATAACAACTTCCAATTTAAACATCCAAAGTACAATCAAGGAAGTATATAGAACAACTTCTATATTAGGCAATCCAAGTACAATCAAGGAAGTATATAGAACAACTTCTATATTAGGCAATCCAAGTACAATCAAGGAATGGATCATTTAAGGAGTAGGACTTACTTTCTTTATCATAAGGAATCATGCTAGAAAAAGAGGAGATGGTTCACATACCTTTTCGGCTTAATCCACAAGCTAAGTCGAATACGCCGCACGTAGAATTTTCAACCTATAATGGCCACAACACGACTATCAACTTCTAGTTTCTAACGTAGAATAATACTAAGTATACAGTCTCTTATTCTACGGAAATTGGGCAGCACCTCCTTTGTTTCTACATACTTTTCCACCTTTTTCAAGGCCCGATAATCAATAACCAACATGCCACATTTAAGGCTAAATACACCAACCAAGCAAAGGGGATTACACGCCTTACAATACGTGTAAAATTCTGTCCCACAATTAATACCAAGTAGTTTAATATCCAAAGCCATTCTCGGCTAATATGTACAACAACACAAAGTCCTTTCCAATTCTTTTTCAATCCAAGTTCTTAGGTCTAACATGTTATATAGTCATAAACAAGTTTAACAACTATAATTCCTTCTTTATATAACATGTGACGACTTAAACTAATAATCAAATTGAATTGTAATCTCAAAGGCTAAACATGCTAGTTTCGGATTAGGGTTCCAATAGCCAATACACTTATCAAACTTCATACTATATACCTCATTCTTGCTAATATCCATAGCTATAACAATAAGTAATCTTAATTACTAAAACGACAAGAATTGTTACCTTTATAAACCCTTATAAATTCCAAGATTCAAAGTCGCTCCTTAGCAATTCTTAGCTCCTTTCCTTTATGCTGAAATCCGCTATTTGAAGCCTTTAGAAGTTCACAACCAACTTCTCTTCCATTTCCAATCCAAAACTATGAAAACGACTTAGGTTTTCGCCTTGCGACTAACGTGAAAACGTCGTTTTTCCGAGATCTTTCTATTGAGATATCCTTACAATACCCTTAGGGACCTTGGGTTAAAGTCTTGTGAATAAATAACCACAATTGCAAAAATTTTGTGTGGAGAACAAGGCAAACCCGAGAGCTATCTTGGCTAAGCTCAAAGTTCCTCAATTTTTTCTAAGTGTTGAAGACTTGGTCTTGCATCTAGTGTGTATATACAATACAATGGAGGGTCAAGATAATAACATATGTGTGGCTAGGATGAAGAGTAATTAATATTTATCCAAGTGGCAAGTTGACTTGGTCAATTTTCTCAAGCTTTGCAAGACTTGTTTATCTACATAGGTCAATGAGCATTAAATCCTTGCCCAATTTCGTCCAAGACTATATGTGTGTGTGGGGGGGGGGGTGCCACGTGTCGCCCTCTCATTCGTTCATAAATTTTCGTAACCCTCGTGGGCCCCACAAAACGTAAACTTTCTCGGGTGGGCCCCACATGACCAAATCTGTAAAAATAAATTTCCATAATGATAATACATTCCATAATCCTCAATTAATGCATTTTGAGAATCAAATTCTCATCAACAAACCTTTTTCCTTTCCGACGTTCGGAAGATTTTCCTTCGGAAAAACAATTCTTTCTTTCGTACCAATTTTTCAAGTCTTGTGTTCTAGCGTCTATTCTCTTATACATGTCCTGGAATTACGGGGTGTAACAGAAACATCCTCATCCAAAAAATCATAAGAACTAGGCACAGGTGTTTCTACTTTAAAAAAGAGAAATTGAGATTCATCAAAGAGAACATGACGACTAATGATGATTCATTTAGATGACAAATCAAAGCATTTATAACTACAGTGATTTGACGGAAAACCTAAAAACACACAAGGAGTAGAACGTGTCTGAAGTTTATTGATCGTAGTGGATGAAAACAGTGCATAACATAAGCATCCGAAAACCCTAAGATGAGAATATGACAGAGACTTATTGTATAACACTTTGAGAGGAGATGAATATGTCAAACCTTTAGAGGGAAGAATGTTTAGTAGATCGGTAGCCATTTGTAGTGCATGATGTCAAAATAATAGAGGAACGGAAGAATGAACCAGTAAAGTGCGAACAATATTATTAATGGTACGAATTTTTCGCTTAGCTTTCCCATTTTGTGAAGATGTATGAGGACAAGAAAAATGAAAATTTATACCATTTTGAGCACAGAACTTCCTAAATTCCCCATTGTCATACTCTTTGTCATTATCACATTGGATGTTTTTGATTTTCTGTTCAAATTGTGTTCTTATGAAAGCTTTAAATTTTATGAAAATGAAAAAAAATTGAGATTTTTTCGCAATTGAAAACGTTCATAAATATTTAGAATAATCATCTAAGAATAAAACATAATAACGATGACCCATAGAACTGAGAACCGGAGATGTCCATAAATCACTATGAATAATTTCAAATGACATTGAAGTATTAGAATTCGAAGCTACAAATGGTAATTTAATATTTTTTCCCAAAGCATATGATTGACAAAGTGGAGTACTACGCGTACCCTTACAAGAAATAAACTTATGTCTATCTAAAGAAGATAAAATAGACGATCCCGGATGACCTAGACGAGCATGTCACAAGGAAGGAGCAAGAGCTGCAAAAGTGGATGACATAGCTTGACGCGAGATACTGAGATTCGGTGTGATTGGATAAAGTTCTCCCTACTGTCACACCGTGAGATGACTCCCCGTCTTGAAATCCTTCACAGAAAACTCAAATGGATCAAAATTAATGGAAACTCAATTATCAGTAGTGAATTTACGGACAGACACCAAATTCTTAATTAATTTTGGGGCATGAAGGGTATGTTTTAGGACAAGTGGGGATGAGGAGGGGACACAGTTTTATGACCATACCCCTTAATTGGAACAAAATTTCCATTACCAATTAGGGTGAGTCATGCCGAGTGTGTGCATCACTGCTTCAATGTCGGTCTGAGTGGGGCCCACTGCGTGGTGGGCACGATGAAGCGCGACCAGTATCTTTGGGCTCATTCTTTGTCCATAGGCAATCTGAACCGGTCGACACAGGATGGCGGGCGCGTTGCGTTCTTGGCCCGATCTTGAGGCGTGCGTCGTAAAGGTGGCCGCTGGGACCCATGCCATCATGCGGGGCCACGTGGGCTCGAAGCTGTTGTTCTTCCGACGGTTGCCTCCGTTGTTGCCGCAACGATTCTTGTCATTATTCTTCCGATCTTTGTCCTTCTTACCACCACTGTTGGTGTGATTTTGGGTTACGTTAGCTGGATTGGAAGGGGGAAAATTTGGAGCAGTCATCATGACGATATGGCTTGCCCCAATCACCACTTTCTTAGCAAATCCGGCTTCTTCCAAAGTAAGCATGGAACGGGCTTGATAAAATCCTGGCAGGGGTTTACTCTGACGAATAACCCAAGCAACACCGCTATAGGCCTCTGACAGGCCTGCAACCATCTGAAAAACTAGACGACTTTGAGAAGCAGGAGAACCCACGTTGCTGAGTTGGTCTGCCAAGTCCTTGAGGCGTTTGCAATAAGAAGAAACGTTGGAAAAACTCGCCATAGCCACCTGGGAGAATTCATGCTCAAGCATAAAAATTCGAGAATGACTGTTATCTTGGAATATGTCTCGCAATCGATCCCACGCCGCCATAGCCGTGGAATTGGGTTCCATAATCGTCTGTAAAAGATCTAAAGAGATAGTGACATAAATCCACTGAAGGACCTTGACATCAAGCATGACCCATAATTCTGGATGTACTTCTTTAGTGGACACCACCGTCGTAGAAGTAGATGCCGCATCACCCCCCTTTGGAGGAGTTGGAGGAATGACGCGGTGGAGGATTTTGTGTGCCAAAACATGAATCTTAAATAATTCCGCCCATGTCCCATATTGGACGTTTTCTAGGTCAAGAACGATAGGGATGACGCTCTTGATGTTAGAAACTGTGTGGGCAGGATGAAAATTATTCTTATCAGCCATAGGGAATAGAACAACAAGATTCGGAGAGGTGAATTTGTGAGGGAGGATTTTGGAAGAAAAGATACTCGGTTTTTATTAAAAGGGAAGAACAAAAAATCGAGAATTTGAAGTCAAAAATCCGAAAATAGAAAAGAAATTTTGAGGAGCGGAAGCAAGGTAAAGAGAACTAGACTCTTGATAAAAGAGCTAATCCCTTGATTATTCTTATTAATAAAGACATATATATATATAAGTTACAAGGAAGATACTCTTCCTATTTTACCTAGAAATTTCTTTTCTATTTGAAGACTAACTTTACAATTATGATAATATTACACTATTAATTAAAGTACAAATCTAAATCTAATATTCACCAAATATACAAGGGAAAAGGGAAGGCCCCACACGGCCGTAAGTGGGCTGCCCATATACTTGAACAATAATATAATTATATTTGGTATAATTAATATAAAATATGAATATAAGTATTTGTTTTTTGATTTCCTGTCCCGTATTCATATTCATATTGAAGTCCTATTAAATTTGAATCGCACACTACATAAGGCAACTCTTCTAGTGATTTATTTTTTCGATTCGAACTCGAAATCTCTGATGGCGGAGAGGTTATAAGTATTTAGTTGCAATTGAATCATATTGGATTTCCATAATCTTGTTTTTAAACAAGAAAATAAAATAAAGGCTACAAAAGGTGAAGAGTAGGAAACTACAGGCGTCGGCAAAGAAAGCAAAAACATCTTCGTATGTATCAATCAACTTGACTTTATCTTCTCTCCCAATCCACCTTAACTCTTTTTCTTCAATATCCATCTCCCCCAAAACTCCAAAAACTCAAATTTCCACCATTCTTGATTTTCCGGCACCAATTCTTGATTTTCCGGCGAGATGGACGGAGGCATTCCCCCACAACCGGATATCCAAATCCAGGTCCATTCAAGAAAAGGGGGTAACTCAATAAACCCAGTAGAGCCAGCAACAACAGGCGGAGGACCTGGTGTTTATAGAGAAATTAAGCATTTCAAGAAATGGTTTCCATGGTTGATACCAACTTTCGTTATAGTTAATGTGGTGACATTTTTGGTGACCATGTATCGGAATAACTGTCCCCACAACTCTGTTTCTTGTTTTGCTGGTTTCTTGGGTAGGTTTTCCTTTCAGCCCTTCAGTGAAAACCCTCTTCTTGGACCTTCTTCTAACACGTATGTATCTCTTTCGTATCCCCCTTTTTTTGCTTCTATAATTCGACATTTTCAGTATTTGTTTGTGAAATTTGTTAGTTTTATGGTGTACTCATTCTCTATGGATTTTTAGTTTATTGGTTATGGACCATAAGTATTTTGTTTTACATTCAATGATAGATTTTTTGTACATATTCAATGATATTTGTAGACACAAATACAGGGTTTGAGCTAAAGCTACTGTGTTCTGCCGAACCTGTAGCAACCATTGTGTCTTCACCCACATGATGGGGAGTCCCAAAGGGATGGTCGAGTGGTTGAGGCATAGGAGAAAAACCTTCAGATTTTCATCAAAAGAGAAAAAACCTTTAGCTTCCAGGTTTAAGTTGGTGGGCAGGTTTATCAGCATCTATACTTGTGGGAACTGTAGCAGGTTGCTTGGTTAATTAGTGGAGGGGCAGCCTATCGGCCTAAGGGATGGATGGGTGGCGAGCTTGTGGAAGCGTCAATTTTATCACTAGGTGAATATTTTTGTGTTCACTTATAGGTGTGATCGAGTTTAAATAAGTGGTTTGTGGGCTATTACACAGCCCTGTGCGCACCCAAAGAGGTTTCCTTGTCATAAAAGAAGAAGATGAGACAATACTCAATTTGATTGTAGGTGTGCCCTTTTTGATCAAGTTGATAGGCTTTATTTAAATGAGTTTATGTAGAGGGGTGGGTGGGTTATCATCACTCTCGTGTGAGGTTTGGCTACCAAATCTTTTGTCTTGGGTAATTGGAGAAGAGGATTTAAGTGGTACATATTGCGTTAGGCATACCGGAGGTGGAGAAAGTAAGCCAGATCAAAAGGCATCCGGGCCAGCTTACACGCACCTCGAGTAATTTCATAGGGTGTCTGTTATCTCCCACCAGCACATGTACTAGGTAACTCTATACACCAAGGCTTGATAGATGGCAAGAAATCACTAACCGTTTTTGCCTCTACTGGAAATTGAAACCTGAGACCTCGTGGTTGTCAACCAACTTCATGGACCACTAGGCCACACCCTTGAGTGCATGTTGCACTTAATGTTTTAGCTTTTTATTGTATCAAGAGAGTGAAAATTAAACAAAAAATGACGACCCTGATGCAGAAAATGAAAAACCATATTAACTGGTTCTTCCTGTTAGACATGCAGCATCTTTTGGCAAATTTCATTACCTTACAGGGAGGTTTTTTTCTTGTGCGAAGATAACATTGTGAGCTAAAAAAGATGTCCCCTTTGTGAGCAATTTTCTCAGAGAAAATTGTTCTCCCAGGTAGCTTTTCTAGGGAGAGAACATCAGTAAGGCTACACCTTTGGTGACAGGAGTTGATTGGACCTGGCATATTTTAAGGGTATCTTTGACTTCAATTCTACAGTTTGTTGCAGAAGATGAAAAAAATTGCATTCACTAATTTTGTTTTGTGAAAAGGGAGGAAAAAAAGAGAAAAGATTTCTTATTGAATTGGTTGGTGGTGAAAAGCAAATAGGAGGACTCCTTATATCGGAAAATGAGGAATTTTTAGAATACAGATGATTAGAGACAGATTTGGTTTCCGAAGGGGATGGTTAAGTTGTTGAGGCATAGGAGTTGGTAATAAATAGTGAAGCTGTGTGACCTATGTCACATCATATTGGAGATCCTTTATGCAACTGAGCGATGTTTTCTGCTTCAGATGTGACCTATGTCACATCATATTGGAGATCTTTTATGCAATTGAGCGATGTTTTCTTGTTGAGAAATAAGTCCAATTTTCCTCAGCCTTCTTATTTTTTGTTCTCTTAAATCTACTGGCTTCCTACAATAATATTCATGTTTTGTATAGTGACCTAAGCAATTTAGTTGGTACTTTTTTTAATAAGGATAATTTAGTTGTACCTTTAATATGGGTTGCTTAAGTTAGTTCGTTGTGTCTGTTTATAGTTCCATATTTACTTAATTCTTTGTTCGACTAGCAGTACAACTATGACAATAAAAACAATTACTCCTAAATCACGAATTAGTTATGTAGGATATATGAGTTCTCTATATCCATTTGCCCTATTTGGGCCCATTTCATTCGACAACTCATTAAATTTATCTCTTCAGACAAATTAAGGGTTCTCTAACACGAGTTTCTTTAAATTTCATACCCATCCCTACACTGCATGTAATCTCTAACCAAACTAAAAAGACTCATGTCTAATGCCGGAGTTATTCTTTTTGAGAATGTGTCAAACACCGGAGTCAGTGTGTGTTAATATCAATTAAACCTTAACCCAACTGAAATGTATTCACTATGAGATATTTTTCTTCCCCTGTGTTTATGATTTGCTAAAACGGCATGGATTCAAGAGATTATATAATCTTTTGAAAAAACTTACATTCATGTGATTTATAGGTCTAACTCATCCTATTGTAGTACATTCAACATCCTTATAAAAAAAATTCTTAGTACATTCCACAATCGTCATGCTACCAATGAGCCGGTACATTTGACTAGTCATACACTTCAATATTTGATGATCAAATTACTGAAACTTTTTGAGCTTTTACTTCATTGAGGGTGATGAATGAATTTGCGGCATTGTTTTTGTTTATTTTCTAGGCTAGTGAATTAATTCTTCTTGCTTAAACGTAAGCTACATTGGAATAGTTAAACATCAAAATCACATGTAAAAAGTTGTTTATCTTTTCCTTTTTGTTTAGGCTAGAGAAGATGGGTGCTTTAGACGTGAATAAGGTGGTCCACAAACATCAAGGATGGCGCCTTATTACTTGCATGTGGTTGCATGGTGGAGTTTTTCATTTACTGGCCAACATGCTGAGTCTTCTAGTGATTGGCATTCGGCTGGAGCGAGAGTTTGGATTTGGTATGTTATTCTTAAACTCTTATAATACTCGGAGCTCTTACCTGCATTTGCATTTGGGTTTTGTTCTATGTTGCTCTTACCAAAGATCTGTTTTTGAGATTTAAAAATAAAAACTTATTTCTTGTTGCAGAATCACAATAGATGTTATGTTGCATTTCCAAACGTACTAAGATTCCAGAAGCTAAGGCTAGTTGCTACAACTTTCATTCATTTGTTAGTCACAAGATTTTTTTTTTCATAAGGAGTCACGATATTTATAATCTCGTGAGTTTGAGAAAGCAGAATTTATGAGCTACTTATCATTAAAAAAGATTGATATGGGTGCTTGGATTTAGTGTATGTTGTTGACTTGATAATGTTACATCTCACTTTTTTTTGAATGAAGGTAATAAAATTTCATTAAAAGAAGGGCAAAAACAGCCTGTATATAAGAAGTATACCAAAATATAGAAAACCTTGTAAAATATAGTTTTCTACGAACGACAATCAATCTTCTATACATATAGGAACCATGTGGGTGCACCAAACAAAAATAAGGGATAAGAGACTATTCTCAAGTGTACAAAGTCCTCTACTCAATCGAAACCTCTCCTAGTGTTCTCTCTCCATTCCATCTACATAAGTGCTAAAAGAGCAACATCCCACGCCTCACATCTTTTCTTTCATCTACCAGGAGTCCAGCTAAACATGCTTCTTTAACCATGCCTAGCGTCACCAACTAAAGTCCCAAACCATCTCAGTATTACCTACCACAATGAGATACTATCCAACAATGTAAAAGGAGATTATTCTCGTTTTTTCATGAGTAACTTTTTATACATGAAGCACCAACTGACGCAAGTACTCTTTCTCTTCCTCAAAATGTCAGCCGTCAATATCACCCCTTGTATCTAACCAAAAGAAAAATACCTTCTGTTTCAAAAAAAACCTTTCTCAGTACCCTAGGGATCCATACCGAGATGAGGAAAATTTGGCTCCTGCCAACTCAGAAGCTTCTCGTAATAGGAAGATGCCATTATTCCCCATCCCCATCTCCATTCATCATGGCTAACCTGTGAAGTATTTTGTCTTTGAAGCAATTCATTCAAGCTATGAAATTCTGCAACCTTAAAGACTTGTAAGTTCCTCCTATAAACCCCAATGCACTTCTCCCCTTTGTAGACTTCGTATCTGTTGGATTAACATCTTCTTATAGAATGAATTTTGGCATGAATTTATGTACATGTTTGGAAATGTGGCTCTCAAGTTGCTATTCCTGTCTACTTGTCCTGGAAAACTTACTGTGCTCCCAGTAACCACCTGAAATGATACATTCCCATTAAACTCTTTGCGTTCCTTCAAGATACATATTCCTCCATAGTCACATCATAGGGGAAGTGTGATATTTTTTGTCCTGTATTCCTCGTCCAAGATCCCATATTTCTTCGTGCCCTCCAAAAAGCATTCTTCTCTTCTACCTTGAATCTCCCTAGTCACTTATCCAATAACACCTTGTTGAAACCCCTCAATTAATTCCGAAGTCCTCAATACTTTGGTGTTGTTACCACTTCCCAATTTACTAAGTCTTCCTGTTCCCACTTGAGGCATCCCGTAGGAAATCCCTCTGAAGTTTTTTCAGCTTTCTTGTAATGCAATATTACTTAAGCATGGGATAATAATATGAAATACGTGGGAATACTCGACAGAGTACTTTTAATATGCAAACTTCTTTTATACCTTTTCTATAAAAAAAATAAAAATTCACCAGGTTCCAAGTTGTTTGGTCCTTACTGGATGCTCTTACTGATAAACCAAGTAGATAGTAGGAAGAACCCCAACTTTTCTATTTAACACCTGTGCTAAGGCCTCAATCTTCTCCACCTTTCCAACTGGGATGATCTCACATTTTCTAACCACCCGGAACCATGTCAATACTTGTATCGAGTAAGTCAACGGAGCTCTGTTAGCATCACAAAACACTAATATGTCATCTGCAAACAAAAGTGTGACAATACTTTATCCACCGACCATCGTCAGAAACTCCCTCATGTAACCTCCTGTTGCAGCTTTATCCATCATCCTGCTGACTGCTGAGCTTTTCCATCACTAGTATGAACGACATAGGGGTAGAGTGTTGCCCTATTTCACTCCTCCTGAACTAACAAAGAAGCGATAAAGCCCACAAGGTTTGTCGTTCACTAGTATCGAGTACTTGGCTGTTTGAAATGAAAATTTGATGAACTTCGTCCATCTTGCATCAAAGCACATCTTCAACATAATGAATTAAAAAACTACCAATTCACGTGATCATAGGACTTCTTAAGATCCAATTTTATCCTCGATTCCCCTTGCTTTCTTCTTGAATCAACCACTTCATTTGCCAACAGTGATGCATCTAGAATTTGAATGTCCTCTGCAAAAGTATTCTACAAAGTAGATTCCCTCTCATCCAAGACCTTCTTTGGTCCATTGGGAAACACCTTAGACATAATATGCTTCCAACTAGACTAATAGTCTTATAATACTCGATACTGTTGGCTCCCTCTCTTTTGGGCCAAGGACAGTTAAAGAGGCGTTGAGACTTTTCTCGAATTCTCCTGCATCCTGAAAAACCTCAATGGTTTCCATCACCTCATCTTTGTCTATAGTCCAACACCGAGGGACAAATGCTAAAGTGAATCCGTCTGGTCCAGAAACTTTATCTCCTGCACAGCACTTGATGGCCTCCCGCCTCCTACTCCTCCTTTTCCCCAATAGATTCGAAATAGGTAAACGAAACCAAGTGATATTATTTCTCCTCCAATTTTGTTTGGTGCAAGAGATTTATTTGACCCGTGCTTTCTAGTTTTCTTTGAAAAACAAGTTTCTGCAAAAGTTTTATGCATTCAAGGTTGAACAAATGCATCACTTTCTTTTTTCTATAATAAATATCCCTCACTTAAACAGGCACATTTCCGAAAATCCTTTCCTCTAGGTGCCTCATTTTTCAAACGGATTATCTTCTCCTGTAAAAAATTTGGCGGTAAAATGTGTGTTTGAACTATTTAATGGATCCAATTGAGCGGAGAGGTGCTCTGCTCAGAACGTGTTGATATAAATCTTGTCAACACTGTTCTATTTTCTCATTTGCATCACATAACTTTTTGTCCCTTAATGTCCATTTATACAAGAGGATTCAGTTCAATTATCACATTTGAGATTTATGGATTTAAGTATTCCCAAAGTCAGTTGTCTGGCCTTGTCCTGTTAGATGCTCAAGTCTCCCATAGTCATATCTTGTTCTTTTATCCATTTTACTTAAAAGGTTTATGTCATGGTTGCATCTTCTTTGCAGTTCTCAGTAGAGGTGGAGTGCAGTCTCTTGTATATATCCATTTTAATTTTTTTGCTTATATATATCTATAGTTTCAGCCGAATCAATTCTTACCTGACCTTTCGCCCTACTTTTTCTTGAGCTGAGGGTCTTTCGGAAACAGTCTCCCTGCCCTCCAAGTGTACACTCTACCCTCCCCAGACCCCACTTCTGGGATCACACTGGGTATGTTGTTGTTGTTATTGTTTTAGGCTTTTAGCCGAATGCAGTGGGTTTGATTGAACCCGCTGTGAAGAGCTAGATCCACCTCTAGTTCTCAACTTAATCTTAGCTTTGTTGGTGTATCTCTGTCCTGTTATTCAGTAGTAGCGGACAACTGTTTGCTTATTTTTCTTTGTTGTGTTTCATAGTACGTATTGGCCTGCTCTATATCATAGCGGGACTTGGTGGCAGCTTGTTCTCAGCTCTATTTATTAAGTCAAATATATCTGTTGGTGCTTCTGGTGCACTTTTTGGGTTGCTGGGAAGCATGCTTTCTGAGCTTATAATCAATTGGACTATATATGCCAATAAGGTATGTATCTAACAGCTCTCATCACAGTTCACACCTGCCATTAATGGTCGGCTTGCTTATCACTTGATCGAGAAACCATCTTATTAACCCTTTGACTTCTTGTTTTTTCCTTTTCTGAAGCTTGCAGTTTTAGTGACCCTTATGGTCATCATTGTTATAAATCTGGCGGTTGGAATTCTCCCGCATGTTGACAACTTCGCTCATATTGGAGGATTTATGTCTGGTTTTCTTCTTGGTTTCGTATTTCTGATCCGGCCCCAATTTGGCTGGGTGAGACAGAGATACGCATCCAGTGCATATTCTTCAAGATCAGCTAAACCTAAATTCAAGGTGTATCAGATGGTCCTATGGGTTATTTCTCTTATTCTTCTGATAATTGGGTAAGTTTCTTTGCTGACGTACCTTGTTTTCCCGTGCTGTCACGTTTTAATTAGGCTGCAGACGAAGTGTCATCTCTTTTATTTGGCTTCTGGTCCAGTTAGAGAAACTTTGGGTGTGCTCGGTATGGTGGAAAACATTTTTCAATTTTATCATGTTCGGTTGGTCAAAAGTTTTGAAAAATATTTTAGGAAAACACGTTGCTTAAAAAATGAGGAAAATGACTTCCCCATTGGTGGTAGAAAAACAAGTTCCACAAGTGGCCGTCCATATTGATTGTGTTCTCCCCACCCTCTAACACACCTCATCTTCACCCCACCACCGTAGCCCCCACCCCTACGTCCACACGCCTACCTCACATAATATTTGTCTAGATTATCGAACACAAGAAAATAAGTAAAAAAGAACCCAGTTCTTTTTCTAAAAAATATTTTCCAAGAAAACATTTTCGTTCATACCAAACACATCCTAAAAGGAAAAAAGAAACAACCAAGATGAATTTCATTCCTAAACAAGTTTACTGCTGGTGGTGCTTGTCATATGTGTTATTTGTTATGACCTAATTGGTCCAAGGCAAGTGACAAAGTTGTTTGCAGGGATTAATAGGACTAGTCTACTGTTATCGATCACTTCATGGTTCCATCTCCATGATTTTGACAATTATAGCCTTCAAACAATAAACATGGGATATTATCTTGACCACCTTAGGTCCACGAACACCAAAATTAAATAAAACATGTGATGCTTCTCATCGTTAGTGGCAAAAACATTTATCTTAGTTATCTTATTATTTGAATGCCATATGTTGTAGCCATTCAACTGGTAAATAACTATATTATCCTTGGTGTAGGTTTACTACTGGCTTGGTCATGCTTTTCCGTGGAGTAGATTTAAACGATCATTGTCCTTGGTGCCATTATATGAGTTGTCTACCCACTTCAAGGTGGAGTTGCAACACAGAGCCTGTTTCCTGTATGGTAAGTAGTTATTGAATTGAATTTCCCGTTCCACGAATCTGAATAAAGCTCCTTCACTCTCATGGCTCGAAGAATTCATTTTTCCAATTCCACAGTTACAGAACTCGGGTTAGGAGAGTGGTTATTTTCCATAGGAAAGTAAAGTTACACTTACTATAGCTTCTATATAAATGTCTTCTTGACAACAGTTTAAGGATTTTCACGTTTTAGTCACTTAGGCTTCAAAGTAATTACTCCTCCGTCCCAATTTATGTAGCGCTTTTTGCTTCTCGAGATTTAAGTTATGTGAACTTTTATCAATATTTTAAAATGTATTTTTTTATCATGAGAAGAATTGCCAAGTTTTAATTTTAAATATTCATTGTATAGTTTTTGAATATCCAAGTTTTAATTTTAAATATTGAGTTGATCTAATTCAATTTAGTTTCAAACATTAGTCAAATTGACTCTAGAAAAACAAAAAATGTCACATAAATTGGGACGGGGAGTAAAAGAAAAGGTTGCGGGTACTTCTGATAGCAAATCTTTTTAAAGCAAATCATGTTGGACAAGTTTTGTGTATCACTATGAACCTGATTTCGTTCTTGCAGTCCGAGCAAACAAGTAACCAGCTTACATTGACGTGCTCCAACAGTAACAAGACGAGATCATATACTTTGTCAAATCCAAACACGTCTCAGATCCAAGGGCTGTGTAGTCAGCTCTGCCGTTGATTAGCCATCACTTAACAATTTGTTTTGTAAATTGATGTCATTGCAGAATCTACATAACATTTTATTAACTATTTTTTTTCTGTATTGAAGAACATTCTTATATAGTAAGAAATATACAGTTTTTTATATGAATCATTTCACATATTCAAAATATCATTAGAATATACATTGGACTGAATTTTTAGCTAATTTTTGAAGTTATAAAACTGGTCAAAAAATTATAATCATTTATCACTATTAAAATTTTAATTTTTTTTTTCAAGTTAAATACATATCCAGACACAAATTCAACTTTCAAATATCATTTTTCAACATCAACTTCAAAAAATTCTATTTTCCCAAGTCCCAATTCCAATAACACTAAATATGTTGTGCAGCCTTAGCCAGAAGTCTGTGATTTGAGTCTAGTTATGAAAAACTCTACAGAAGAGAACATGTTCCTCGAATGAGTCCTATGCGACACAAATTCTAATATGATCGGACTCCTGCCAATTACCGGGTGAGAAACTAAAAAAGGTCGCAATTTGAGTAACATTTCCATATTGACAAGGGGCACTATAGTAAAACTAGAAGCTCGATATCTCTTAGGAGACGTTTGGTAGGATGCATTAGAGAAAATTACGTATGTATTAGTTTTGTGTATTACTAATACCTTGTTTGGTATCCCATTTCAATCTATGTATTAACTAATACAAACATTTATTATACATCCTATTTATTATTATCCTATGCATAATTAATATCTAGCAAACCATTGTATTAACAATGCAATAGATTTAAGACATGCATAAGCATGATTAAAGACACTATCCGCGAAGTCCTCACATAATAAAGTATGAACCATTTTTTTTTATAAACAACCAATTATTTTTAAAAACTATACACTAATACAAGGCATGTTATTTTTAATATACCATTCACATAATTAATATCATCATTATTAATATCGATATTATTAATTCGCCATATTTAACATCATTCTTAGCCAAACGAGCCCTTGCAACAAGTAAGAAGCAAAAACTAACGAAAAGCCTCAAATAAAACCAAATCCCCAATTGCTTTTTTCCTTCTCTTCTGACATCTCCAACTATCACAACCACCAATTTCTAGCTTCCCCACCCCCATGGCGGTTCGCGCCGTGAACACCTGCATAATTTTCCGCTCTGCCTCAACGCCGCCGCCGCTCATCATCTCCCCACAGTGCTTCTGTCTCCGTCAATTAACCGCCTCTTCTCGACACCGTAACCATTCGAATTCACATTCATTTCTCCGTTGTGCGCCTTATCCACTCAGCCACGTCACTGTTCGGAGCTACTCGGTTCACAACCTCGTCGAAATGGTCATGGAAGAGCTTGCTTCCATCCGCAAACGTGGCGGCAGAGTTCGTGCTACTAGCAAGTACCTTCTGCTCATTTTGTAGTACTATTCATTCATTGAATTTATCCTTCATACTAGTAGTCGTAGTAGTATTACTCTTGTGGGTACTTGTTCTTCGATTTATGGTACTATATGTTGTTCCTTGAACTTCGATTGTAGTATTATTGTGCTACTAGCAAGTACCTTCTGCTCATTTTGTAGTACTATTCATTTCATTCAATTTATCCTCTATACTATTAGTAGTCGTAGTATTACTCTTGTAGGTTTTTATTCTTCGATTTCTAGTACTATATGTCGTTTCTTGTACTTCTGCTGTAGTATTATTGTGCTGCTAGAAAGTACCTTCTGCTCATTTTGTAGTACTATTCATTTCATTCAATTTATCCTTCATATTAGTAAGTCGGAGTAGTATTGCTCTTGTAGTTACTTGTTCTTCGATTTCTGGTACTATATGTTGTTTCTTGTACTTCGGTTGTAGTATTATTGTGCTACTGGCAAGTACCTTCTGCTCATTTTATAGTATTATTCATTTCATTGAATTTACAGGCCAATGATTTAACATCTCTATTATGGAAGTAAATATTCTGGCATTTATTGCTACTTACACTATTTATTCTAGTTCCAACCGCTTTTCTACTTATCATTTACCTAAAATCAGTCAGTCAAATCGATTAATTATTAACTAATTTGAATGAAACTTGACTTCGGAGTACTATTCATTCATTGAATTTATCCTCCATACTAGTTGTAGTAATATTACTCAGTAGTTTCTTGTTCTTCGACTTTTGTTACGATCTGTTGTTTCTTGTACTTCAATTGTAGTAATATTATTTTGTTGTAGTTACTGTTTCTTTTTGTTTCCTCAGAATGCTTTATCATGCTATCTTTAGTATTTTTTCGTGACTTCTTCACTTCTGTTAGTTCTTTTTCCGAACTGCTTTGATATGCTCAAGTATGTTGTTATTGTTGTATTCATTCATTGAATTTAAAGGCCAAAGATTTATCATCTCTATATGATTAAATTACCGAGTTATTGCAAAGTAAAAAATAGATGTGATTATGGAAGTAAATTTTCTTGCATTTATTGCTACTGCACTATTTATTCTAGTCCCTACCTCTTTTATACTTATCATTTACTCGCTCTGTTCACTTTTACTTGTCTCGATAGTCAATTTGACTAGTAGCTAAACTAAATTAGATTAATTCAATATTTAAAAATTAAAATATTTAGATGTTTGAAAATTATACAGAAAATACTATAAAATATATTTCAAAATATTGGTCAATGTTCACGTAGTTTGACTCTCGAGAAGTGAAACGTGACAAGTAAAAGTGAACGGAGCGATTACGTAAAAACAGTCAGTCAAAATGATTAATTTCTTAATGAATGTGAATGAAACTTGACGAAATAAAATAAAGAAGATTTCAATAGGACAATTATTGTATGAGGTCTACCCGATGCTAGATGTAGAGGTGCATAATAGATAGATATGAACATCATGAGTTCCCGTAATAAAACCAGTTGATTGTTATTCGACTTTATATTTTCATGAATTGTTGTTTTTTGAAGTCTAAGATCAGGAGTGATTATTGTGGAATCTTCTGTAGGTTGGAATTAGCAAGCACGGGAGAGCTGCTTGAGGACAAGTTGAAAAAAGGGACACTACAAAAAGGACTATTGCTGGAGTTCAAGAAGGATTCTGAAAGGCTGTTGCTAGCAGTTGCTCTTAAACCTGATGGCAAAAAGAATTGGATGGTCTCTGATCAGGTGTTAATAGAAATAATTAATGAGGTCATTTTGATAGACTACTAGGCTTATTTGCTGCTTAGGCACTGATGCAATTTTTAGTTTAATTTTATTGGTTTTTAACAATGCAGAATGGGATTACAACTTCCATTAAGCCACAGCAAGTAACTTTTATTGTTCCTGGTACTGAAAAATTTGAGCCCACAGAAATATCAGAATTTGTGCAGAAAGCTCATGATAACTTGGTTGGATCTCTCTTGCTGATTATTGCTAACTTGATAAAGAGACAATATAAAGTTTATACCCTTTCTAGGATAAAGGTTGACTTTTTGAGTGCCCACTGATAGGATCCAGCACTGCTTGAATTTGCGTGGAATGAGCTTCTCGAGAAAAATAAATCAGTAACAGTTCAAGAGCTGGCTGAGGTAATCTGTCTGGAATTTATGATATTGAAATTCATTGTTATGTTAATGACCTTTTCTCATTCTACCAGATGATTTTTGGTAGTGCGGAGCCTCTGGAGACGTATTGCGCCCACCTGCTGTTATCAAGAGATGGCGTGTACTTCACAGCTCTGGAGTCAAAAGGTCCTTCTGTGTATGGACCTCGGACAGCTAACCAAGTACAATACAATCTTCCATCAGTTAATTTGGTTACTATGCATCATCTATTTTCGTTTGATCTTGTATGACATGACATTTTCTTGTGCTCTATATGTTGCTTCTTTTCCATATTTGTTACTTATAGCACTTTGGAGGTCAAGATGGAGAAAAAAAGGAGGGTTGTGATGACATGTTAAGAATCAAATGGGGAGTTTGACCATGGCTAGTGTAAAGGAGATGGGGGAGAGGTTGATGGCCAAGGGGGTTTGGGGTAGTAATGGGGATGCAAGTGGTATGTGGGACATGACGGTCAGTTGTATTCGAGAGGTAGCTAGAGAAGTGCTTGAGTCTCGAGGGGTAGCCGTGGTGGGCATCAAGGGGACTGGTGGTGGAATGGTAAAGTTCAAGAGAAGATGGAAGCGAAGAAAACGACGTATGCGAAATTGGTAGAAAGCAAGGATGAGGTGGAGAAGTTGATGAATAGGGAACTGTATAAGATGGCGAGGAAGGAGGCAAAAAATTAGAGGAGAAAGGTGGGGATATGAAGTTTTACAGACTAGCCAAGGCGAGGGAGAGGAGGACCCATGACTTGGATCATGTGAGGTACATCAAGGACGAGGACGGCAAAGTACTGGTGGAGGATGCGCATATTAGGCGGAGGTGACATTTTTACTTCGATAAACTCTTGAACGAAAAAATAGATGGAGACATTGATATGGAGCAATCTGGTAGGTACCAAAATTTTGTTTATTGTAGAAGCATTAATGTTGAGGAGGTTAAGGGTGCCGTTCGCAGGATGCGCAGGGGACGAGCAACCGGGCTTGATGAGATCCCAATTGAATTTTGGAAGTGCGTAGACATGGCAGGTTTGAAGTGGTTGACTGAGTTGTTTAACATCATTTTTTAGACGGTGAGAATGTCCGAAGAATGGAGGTGGAGTACAATGATCCCTTTGTATAAGAACAAAGGTGATATCCAGAGTTGCAACAACTATAAGAGTATCAAGCGGTTAAGCCACACTACCACACTATGAAAGTTAAGGGTCGTGGAGATGAAGGTGAGAAGAGGCGTGTTTATTTTCGAGAACTAGTTTGGATTCATGCTGAGGCGTTCGACCGCAAAAGTCATTCATCTTATTATGAGGTTGGTCGAGCAATATAGGGAGAGGAAGAGAGATTTACATATGATTTTTATCGACCTTGAGAAGGCATACGACAAAGTCCTAGGGAGATGTTTGGAGGTTAGAGATGTACATGTGGCGTACACTAGGACGATCAAGGATATGTATGATGGAGCCAAGATCAGGATACAGACAGTGAGAGGAGACTCGGAGCACTTTTCAGTGATGATGGGGCTGCACCAGATATCAACTCTTAGCTCATTCTTATTTGTCTTGGTGATGGATGGACTTGACACAATAAATTCAAGGGGAGGTGTCATGGTGCATGTTATTCGCAGATGACATAGTCCTGATTGATAAGACTCACAACGGAGTGAACGCTAAGCTGGAGGTTTGGAGACAAACTCTGTAATCTAAAGGGTTCAAGTTGAGTAGGGCCAAGACATAATACTTGGAGTGCAAGTTCAGTAACGGGAGCGACCTTGAGATAGACATGGAGGTGAGACTTGGTACTTAGGTCATTCCAAAGAAAGGAAGCTTCAAGTACCTCATGTCTATTATCTAAGGTTAAGTCGCTGCTGGGAGAGTTACCTGAGGTGTATGACAGGCCATAAACCCAAGGATTGAGATAAGTAGTCGCCGATAGCTGAATTTTGGTATAATTTGACTCCCCGTCATCAGTTGGCATGACCAGTTCAAGGCTCTTTATTGTTACGACCCCCCTCAACCTACTTTTGAGTTAATTTCCCAGACAAAGCTTGAAGATGAATTGTAATTGAGAGGGAACATGGTCAAAGACTCGAAGCTCAGAATCGCATGAAACGATATACGAACAACAAAAAGAGCGAACGAACCTTTGAAATCGGGGACTTGATATTCATCAAATTACAGCCATATCGCCAAATTTTTATGGTGGTGACGAAGAATTTGAAATTGTCTTCCATGTTTTTTTGGGTCTTAATGAAGATCGATGATAACACACATCGTATTGGTGCAAGGTAGATGAAATGGAGGCTCGCATTCGGAGTCTTATGCGATAAAAAAGTGTCAACAAAACTTAAAGACAAGTTCTACAGAGTGGTGGTTAGACCAACTATATTGTATGAGTCGGGAGTGTTGGTCATTCAAGAACTCTCACGTTCAAAAGATAGAAGTTGCGAAAATGAGGATGTTGCAATGGATGTGTGGGCATACAAGGTGAAATAGGATTGGAAACGATGATATCTGGGATAAGGTGGGAGTGACCTCGGTGGAGGATAAAATGCGGGAAGCGAGACTGAGATGGTTCGGGCACGTGCAGAGGAGAGACACAGATGCCCCAATGCGGAGGTGTGAGAGGTTGGCTATGGACGGTTTCAAGAGAGGTAGAGGTAATCCGAAAAAGTACGGGGAGAGGTGATTAGACGGGATATGACGCAGGTGCAGATTACCGAAGGCATGATCTTAGATAGGAGGTTATGGATGACACGAATTAGGGTACAATGTTAGTAGGTAGTTGAGTGTTGTCCTACTTACGCTTTCATACTAGTAGTCGTAATTTTATTACTGTAATTTCTTGTCCATCGATTGCTGCTATATGTTGTTTTTATTTCAATTATTGTATTACTTCCTGGTAGTTACACCTTTTTTGTAGATAGTTTTATCATGCTTTTTTTAGTATTTTGCCATAGCTTGTTTGCACTGATTTGAGTTGTCTGTCCTTATGCTGAGGGTCTACTGGAAACGTCCTTATGCTGAGGGTCTACTGGAAACAACCTCTCTACCTCCCTCTCTACCTCCCAAGATAGGGGTAAGGTCTACATACGCTCTACCCACTTTGTGAAATTTCACTGGGTATGTTGTTGTACCCAATAGAGAAGAAGATCTGAGAAGTGGCGTATCAACTCCAATTGCCAGCAGGAACACGAATTCACCTTGTTTTCCATGTGTCTGAACTGAAGAAAAAACTGGAAGCGAAAGATTTTCTGGTGAAAGAACCACCCTTGACCACTAATGATGGATAACTCATTGCAGAACCTGTGGCTGTGCTTAATCGACTTATGGTGAAAAGGAGGAGCAAGGCGGTGGCCCAAGTTCTGGTCCAATGGGCTAATTTACCCCCTGAAGAGGCTACATGGAAGATCACTCCTTTCTCACTTCCCAAGTTCCAGAATTCGAACCTTGAATATCAAGGTTCTTTGAAGGGGAAAGGAATGTGGCGAAATGAGAATAGGGATTTTGACCAAGTATTTTAGGCTAGATCATCAATGGTTTTATTTCAGTCTGTGTGAGTCTTTTAAGTTTCAGTATTTACTTCCCAGAGGTCTTTTTGTTGTTAGCTAAGGTCCTCGTTATTTGGATCTTTATTAATTGGACAAGTGTCCTTTGTTGCCATTAGGGCTAGTATAAGTGTTGTTTCTTTTTAATTAGTTGCCAGCTGGCCTAGCTACAGTATTTAGCAATTGATTCTTTACATAAAGTTATCATTAATGAGAACCAATTTCCCCTTTTTATCTTTTGTCTCACTATTTCTTTTCCTCAATTTCAGTAGCTTGTTTCGCTTCAAATTTGTGTGTGTATTAAATGTTTGGGTAAATATCAATGAGTTATTCTTCTTGCTACTACCATGCTCAACACAAATGCATGGGAACTTGTATGTTTACTTGTTCCATCAATTGTCATAATCTTGTAGAGATTTGAAGACTTGCCTTTGAAACTTACCATCTTTCATGGTTGCTTCATGGCATTTTCTCTCACTCTCATTTGCTTTCCTTTCTTCAATGCAAGTAACTGCCTGTCCTGAAAAATTAGGTGGAGGAACTTTTGCGAAGGAAGCTTGCTAAAGAGGCCGCAGAGAAGGAGTTTACGGAACTTATACAGTTATTGCGATCTGCTAAACAAATGCCTCCTCAAGACAAACCTCCAAGATCGTCCTGGAAGACTGAAGAGAAAACTTGGCACAAAATAGAATCTCTTGAAGCTTTTGCCATTGATTCTTGCAAAAACGATGATCAAACGAAAACAGCTGGGATGGTAATCAATTACCTTCTTAACCTTCGGTTATTGGATGCAAAGTCTTCTGAATTTATTTGAGAATAACAAATGTTATCTTTGTTCTGTTAGACTCTGTTTTTACTGCCATCTGAAGGTCTTGGGCTGCTTTCCTGTTGAGTTGCTAGTTTATGCACATTTGTTCTTTATCCAAAAGGATGGAAAACTAAAAGAGAAACTGTATCATGCTGTTTGTCTTCCTCTCTTTTAGATTTTGAAGGCCATGGGACTAGCGAAGACTTCATCGGCAGCAGTGAATCTCCTCATAGATATTGGTTATTTTCCTGTACATGTGAATCTTGATTTGTTAAAGTTAAACCTCCCTACTGATCATCGAGACGAGATTCTGTTGGCAGCAGAGAGTCTTTTGTCTGTATCGACAGACCTTGATGAGGTATGGTTGCCTTTAAGCTTTATACTTGTGCTATATATATAATATGTGTGTGTCTGTGTGTCTGTCTGTCTGCATCTATATATATATGTGTGTGTGTGTGTGTGTATTTTGCCTGTCTGGCCATACTATTTTGCCCTTGGACTGGGGTATTACAGATGGAGTGCGGGATCCTCTTAATCTAGCTTTTCTGGCATGCGTTTTGTAAAATTCTAAATTCTTCTTATTTCATATTCTTTTTGGTTGACGAGAAAATTCCCATTTGTATAGAAGATCGTGACAATATGTTAAAATAAGGTAAATTGAGCCACTGAACACCATAATTTCCGATTCCGTCTTAGTGTGATGTCAATGGAATAATTTTGATTTATATAAAATCCAAGAGCAATCTTGTTAAGTTCTTGATGAGTGTGAAGACTAGCCTTAAAAGGAGCAGTTGTATGTGGAGCAGATGAATATATTTTGTTAGAAACAATGTTTTTTTTATTTGTTTCTTTGCCTATCTGTCAACAGCAAAGGTGTTGCATGCTGATAAAAAAGTTTGTGTGGCGTACACAGAGAGAGAGAGACAGACAGACAGAGAGGAAGAGAGAGAGAATGTGTGTCCATTAGCTTTATTAATGCGCAGGAGAAATTGCTTCAGTGGCTTTAGAGGAGGAATTGGTCAAATTAGGATTCTTGATGAAAAGGGTTCTATATTAGGATTAAAGGAGAAATATTTTAAGTGGAATCCAACGTCTCTGTCTTTCTAGTTGTGCAAAACTTTTGGTTTCACTGAGAACCTTTTGGTTTGTCTAGAACCATAATAGAGATGTTCATTGTCTAAATAATTCTGAAGCATTATTATTTCTAAACTCGTTGTTGTCTATTTTTTATTTATCTTATCAACCGTTGATTTACTGTTGTTTTGGTGATTAGGCTGATAGAATAGACCTGACTCACCTGAAGGTTTACGCGATTGATGTCGATGAAGCTGATGAGGTGCGTTATACATTGTGCTTTCATGGGAATTGTGTCCTTTGTGCTTTGACCCGACTTTGCTATTAACATTGCCTTACTGCTTTAAATCTGTAACTTCTTGACCGGACCGGATCTGACCTTTTTCTGTTTTTGTTTTTGCTGGTCTCTCGGAAACAGCCGCTCTACCTACCAAGGTAGAGGTAAGGTCTGTGTACACTCTACCCTCCCCAGACCCCACGTCGTGGGATTGTACTAGATATGTTGTTGTTGTTGTTGTGCTTTGACCCGACTTGTGGGATTCCACTGGGTTTGTTGTTGTTGTTGTTGTTGTTGTTGTGCTTTGACTGTGTATTGGAGTTATAAAATGCAATTTTCTAAAATTTAATTCTCAAAGTTACTAAAGTACGAGCTATTGCAGCTTGATGATGCATTGAGTGCAACAAGGCTGCAGGACGGCCGGATTAAAATTTGGATACATGTTGCAGATCCTACTAGTTTAGTTCAGCCAGGAAGCATAATAGACAAGTACATAATCGTATGCCTAAACTTTTGGTCAGTGATAACTTTCTGAGGTATTATTTTAATACATTGCTTTCTTTACAGAGACGCAAGAAGAAGAGGAACTTCAGTATTTTTGCCTACTGCAACATATCCAATGTTTCCTGAAAGGTTGGCCATGGAAGGCATGAGTCTGAAGCAAGGAAAGCTGTGTAATGCTGTTACTGTGTCTGTTGTGCTGCGTTCTGATGGCAGGTTAGCTATTAATGAAATTGTACTGAGAATTTTGTTCCGAGATCCCGTCAACTCTGAAGTCTGGGAATTTGCAGCTTTCAATGTTGGTTCTTGATTTACTGTATCTCTATTGGGTGTATTATTGAGAAGTTCCTTAAATATTCATTATGAGTTGCTGCTTGGCTTAATCTTCTGCACAAAAATGAATTTGTCATGAACTGTCGATTGTTTATCTCATTTTCTGGATCTTGAAGACTTTTATGATATCAGGAACTTATTATTTCGAACAGAACTGGTTTCTAAATGAGGTCATGCTTTGGATTTTAAAAAGCTTAAGAAATGAACATTTTGGAGAAAATCATTAACCTAAGGATTTGGCAGCATTGCAGAATACGCGGTGGAAAACTCAATCATCAAACCCACATATATGTTGACATATGAGAGTGCAACAGAGCTCCTTCATTTGAATCTGGAAGAAGAGATTGAGCTGAAAATTCTTTCTGAAGCAGCTGCACTCCGGTTAAGATGGCGTCGAGAACAGGTAGTTGCATCCTATCTGCCAAACTTCAAATCCTCTTTCCTATGGATAACTAATTGGCCATTGATGGTAATTAAGAGCATATTTCACCTTTTCCATCGCACTCTGCTTGAGAGGAGCTATTGTCCCCAGCTACACGTATATTGTTGGCTGTGCTCCACACAAGTGCTTGTATATTATCTTACCAATGTTTGGTTTTGCATTTGCGGCAGTCAGATGCTTCCTCATGTACTTCAATAATTCATGATAGGTATCTTGCCCATGATTGTATTCAAATTTTTGCATTATTGATGTTTGAGATTTTTTGAATTTAGGCATTGCTTCTTTTGTTTGAAGCTGCTCTTCTGCAGCTTCAAATTAAACATGTAGTATGAGGTCTTGTAGTAACATTTAAAAAACTATATTAACTGGCATTCTTGTAATACAATTTACTACTTCTGCATGACAGTATCCATGTTGGTTCTAGTGTTTTAAGCAGTTTGCCTACTATCGTGCTGCTGCATATTCTGGTTCTCAAGAACCAAAAATTGACAAAGAATGTTTTTGCAGGGTGCTATAGACACGGCTACCTTAGAAATGCGAATTAAAGTGACTAATCCAGATCATCCAGAGCCATCAATCAAGCTGTATGTTGAAAACCAGGCTGATGCCGCTATGAGGCTTGTTTCTGAGATGATGATACTCTGTGGGGAAGTTATAGCCACTTTTGGTTCTCATAACAACATTCCTTTACCATACCGTGGACAACCTCAATCTAATATCGACACGTCTGCATTTGCACACCTTCCAGAAGGACCCGTCAGGAGTTCTGCTATTGTTCGAATTATGCGTGCAGCTGAAATGGATTTCAGGAATCCTATACGCCATGGGGTGATGGGACTTCCAGGCTATGTTCAGTTTACCTCCCCTATTCGGAGATATATGGATCTCGCAGCCCATTACCAGGCAAGCTCTTGAAACTTCAAACGACTATTGCTGCTAAAATTTCTGCAGTTGCGATAAATGAAATTGTTCAGCATTATATATTAGACATAGGACATTCTTGAATTTGCAACTTGTCACTGCCTAAGAGATATCCATGGATTATTAACTACACTCTAATCGAGCCTGGATAGAAACCCTACATAGAGTTGTTTGTGTTCATGCAAGTGAAGAAGTACTTGCTTTCTCATTGATTGATGCTTTTAATTTTCAATATCAAGTAAATTATTATGCATGCAGTTATTCTCTCATTTGCCTACCATGTTAATGAATTGATTCTGCAAGATGTAGCTTTGAGCCTTAGTAATATGTGCATGATTAAAACGGCAACACCGTTTTGTGA
The DNA here is from genome assembly GCA_029844215.1 of Przewalskia tangutica. Taxonomy (NCBI): domain Eukaryota; kingdom Viridiplantae; phylum Streptophyta; class Magnoliopsida; order Solanales; family Solanaceae; genus Przewalskia; species Przewalskia tangutica. The sequence continues at coordinate 8,102,278 of CM056739.1, read as the reverse complement.
GGTTCTGATGTTCATTTGGTTGTGTATATAGGTGAAAGCCTTTCTTAGTGGTGATTCTCTTCCCTTCTCAGCTGGGGAGCTGGAAGGCATTGCGTCTACAGTAAACATGACAACTAGAGTTGTAAGGAGGCTCTCCAGCAGCAGTCTTCGTTATTGGATATTGGAATACTTGAGAAGGCAATCAAAAGGGAGACGATATCGTGCCCTGGTCCTTAGATTCATCAAAGACAGAGAAGCCTCAATACTGTTGACGGAGGTAAGAGATTATAATTGCTTTGAACTATGCTGAATATTTTTGTCACTCTTTCAGAATGTGAGATATGTTCAAAATATGGCCTATAAGTGTTTGTTAGAGAACTAATGTTTAACAGGAATGTTGCTGTTGGCCCTTTCTTGCTTTTTACCGCTGTTTCTACATTGCTGCTACGGAACCCCTTTTCTTTCTCAAAGTCAATTTCTCGCGTTCCAGTCAATCTTTGAGGTACCTATTGTATCTAGATTTATGTGATATTGGAAGAAGCACATAATCGGACCCCTATAGAAAATGAAGTAGGACCAAGACTCTTCCTGGCATCCACCCTGTGAGAATTGAGACATTATAAGTCTTCCCTTATGCATGTGTTTGAATTCAATGAATTGCTGCTAAGCCTTTCAAAGAATCATATAATGTCATTTAGGATTTATATGAGATTGCCCAACTTGAGATTTTTATAAAGGATTGAGCAGAGATATGTTCTGAGAGATATTATATGAGTTAAAAGTCTCTTGTCGTTTGTAGGCCCCAAGGCTTTGGTCTAATCGTGATGTTTGGGTTAGGCGTACATCACCAGTTTGAACCCTACTGGAGACAACCCTGGTATTTAAGTGGAGAATGGTCTTGTATTTTATAGCCGTTGGGGCTTTGTTTTAGTAATAAGGACATAGGGTGTGATGTGTGGGTTAGACACAGGTACTGATTCGGACCCTACTAGTATTTAAGCTCGAATCAGTTTTCACTGGTATTGCTTTTCTTCTATCTTTTTCACTGGGTATGTTGTATTTAAGTGGAGAAAGCTAGAGGAGTGAGGCCCATCATTCCTGGGTTTCAACCTTATGCTACTGGGTCTCAAGGATTTCTCTGTTATCGAAAGAAAGTCTTGTATTTTGTATGGGATCATTAGAGAACAGATTTAAGGCAATATTAGTGCTGTTTTAGGAAGGCAAGTCAATCACAGGTTACGATTAACGACCTTGACTTAAATTGTGCCAGATTTGGTGCTTGAAATGGTAGAACACTTCAAAATGTTAGCACAAGCCTTGGAACTTTCCCTGCATGTCTCAACATGAACCTGAAAAAGGAATATCATTTTTTCCCCTCCCTCTTTCTCTGAGACACATACCAGGCAGCAGTATAGTAGGGGCAAAAGATATTCCTGTGGTGTTCATTGGGTTTAATGGTTTCTGGTGGTTGCTCTATTGCAGTCTTGCTGGTTTTTTCTATAATCTAATGCAAACCTTTTGCAGATTGGAGTTCACGCTTCTTCATGGGTGTCTACTGGTGTACAAATTGGTGATGAAGTAGATGTGCAAGTTGAAGAAGCTCATCCACGTGATGATGTTCTCTCTCTTAAGGAGGTTGAGGCGGTATAGGATATTTGTTTGCGGAGACCAGAGAGCTTATGATGGAGACAACCATACTCAACATTTTGTTGCAACGGTAACAGAATAATTCCTTGTGCATGTGTTTTGATAACTTCTCTCTAATGTGGTGCTTTCAAAGAGTTCATACCTTGGAATTGGTATATCATTATAACCACTGTCAGTTGAGGGACGCAAGAAACTCTTATAGAGATTCTTACGTCAATGACAAGTTATTGTTTATATGCATGTTGGAGATGCAACCACACAAGGCAACAACGTTTCTCGCTGTTTTCTTCATTTGAGCTTTGATGAGGTGCTGATCATATCTGGGCAGCGGAATTGAGTATCGGTCATCTATGTATGGAGGTTTGACTGAGCTGTACAGATTTTGGTCAATATGTACAAGTTTTCAGTCAGTCTCTTTTATCTCACATCATCAAGTTCAGTGATGGTCGGGATTTCATAGAGGATAGGTTTTTGTTGTTACTTGTTACATGAATATATGCAAAGTGATGCCAGAAGGAAGAGAGGGAAAGGATACAACTTACATGTAAATGTATTAAGGTTCAATTTTCTCCTACATATCGTACCCATTTTCTCTTCATTCGTTGCACTTATTCGTTGATTGTTGAAACTCATTTCCCTCGTGGAGCCTGCAAATGTAGAAGGTATTTCTCATTCTTTGCATTATATTTCCTCAATTCAAGTAAAAACTGCATTGATTTTGTAAGTTTATTACTATAAACTGTAAATTTTGTCCTCTTCGCTATTTTAGATTTGTCAAAACGTCTTTTCTGCACTCATTAATTTGACTTTAAGAGTTGAGATCATGTTTATTCTCATCTGCCTAAGTTTGTGTTAGCAGACTTACATGGTATCTATGTTGGTGGGAGGTGACAGGTACCTAGTGGAATAGTAGAGGCACGTGAAGCTTGGCCATAGCATTAAACTAAGTAAAATAGAGTTGAGGTACAATTTCTGCCTCTCTTCTCCCTTGCAGCCTGCGGAAACTTGCAGCTACTACTATGTACTTGAAAGAAAAAATTGCAGCTAATTACTTGGTAGTTGGTACAGGTCTAGACAATTCCCTGCCTCAATAGATATGAGTTGGTTAAGCAGTTTGTCTCATTGTCTGGTCTGGGCTAGAATAAGAGGACTTGGCTTCATTCTTTGTTAGTAAAATTTATGGGTGCTCTGCTAGCTATAAATGAAATAGAGGCTAGCGGGGGTCAAGTTGTGTGAATTCTCCGTTTAGTTTTATAGTTCTTCGGCCCCATAATTTCTGTTAGAACATTACTTATTAAACTTTTTTTTTGTGCGGAATGTCCTTCAAAGGCACCGGTCCTCAAGTTTGGAATCTTTAATTTTTTCCCTTCGCCTCAAAACTCGTGAGTTTCGGGTTCAAACCCTTCTCATGCAAAAATTAAAAAAATAAAAATCGCAAAGCAGAGGTTTGTAGCAAAATTAGCCTTCTAACATTTGACTCTCAAATTCTCCTCACGTTTTTTTCATCTGAAGGATTTTCTCTTCGAGAACACTCGCCTCGTTTATGGATTGAGTAGAAAAGGGATATATGAAGAAGCTTTGAATATGATACTCGAAATGTAAAAGGTTAAGGGTAATGATATGAATACCTCTTTGTTTCTATTGCATTCTATCTCATCGTATCACATTCTGCGAAATTATAAAATCACCATCAATACGAGGATTGCCTTAAGGCCTACGTTTGGGTAAAAGTTTGTCTTATAGTAAATATCTGTCGAATAAACCTAATTTTACCCGAATTGACATATTTTGCTACAAACTTTTACGATTTTTTTTTTAATTTTTGCCTGGGGGGGGGGGGGGGTTCGAAACCCAGATCTTCGGGGGATTAGACTAAGGGACAAAACTAAATATATTAAATTTAAGGGGAAAAAAATTAAAGACTACCCCGAAATAAGGATATTTGTGTGAATTGACCCTTACCTTTGATTGCGTTTATTTTAGTGGGAATACGACTATTTTTATACTTCATAGGGGCCTATACAAGTTTCCATTAAGAAAGAATCTCCGATGCCACTTTGATAGATCCATTAACAAACATCAAATAGAAAGATGCACAAGCTTCTTATCCTATCATGGACTGAATTCCGGGTGGGTTTCTTTAACTCATCGCGATTTCCTATTAAACAATATGTGGGAAACTCAAAAGGTATAACTGTTTGCATTATATCTTGAACTTGACACCATTTATTTTACAGTACAAATCTCTAAGGATCGTCCCGCTTAAAAGGAGATATAGGTTTGGTTACCTTAAGACTCATGGCCAATTTTTTCCAATTTGTTTACTTCAAATAGCTTATAAATCATATGCAAAATTTGATAGATATGATTGTGACCATTCAACCTAAATCATGTAGATGGGAACAAGATCTAATATAATATATATGTATTTCTAGTCCCACCTTCATGTTCTGTGTTGGTTATTTGAGGACCCCTTCAAGGGGAAAAACATATGGACTCATTTCTCAAAAATTAAATGTGTAAGTGATAGTAATTGTGTGAAAATGAGAAGTTTAATATGGTTCATTTAATTTTCATATCTGTGAAATTTGCTGTCTCCTTTCTGGGAGGTATATACACCAAGTTGGTGTAGCAGTAGAGCGCGGGACCGCAAGGTCACGAGTTCGATCCCCTGCATAAACCTTCTTGGTTGAGCATGTCACACATGACTTGCCAAGTGTGGTTAATCGGCTGACGTGGTTTGCAGGCTATTGCGTCAGCTCGGGGTTTACCCTGTGCGCATTCGAAAGAGTAGCGGCTGCGGGTTCCTTCGTCAAAAAAAAAAAAAATATATTGTCTTATGCGTACTAAGTTGATTTAGGTGACAAAAAACTAAAATATTTATCCGAGTTTGCCCCTCTAGAATTTAATTACTAAGATACCCAAACGGAGTAAAACAATTAAACCGCATACCCATAATATTTGAGGCGGGGACTGTGTTTGGTTAATTATATCTTGTTCTTTTTTGTTCCTTTCTAATTTGTTTTTTATTTTCTTTTAATATAAAAATTAGAAAAAATAATAAAACAAAAATTTAAATAATCAAACCTTAACAAGAAGTAATTAAGATAGATGCTAAAGTTATTAATTTATTTATTAAAATTTAAATTAATAGAAAATATATTCTTATGATTTTTAAAAATAAAATAAAATGAAACTTGTATTTAATTTTGACTTTATCTTTTGTATAAATTAACTTGATATATACCATGTATGTATCGTAGATGATAGAATTGCATTTTTCTTGAAAGACTGCAGCAGTCTTGCATGATATCATCTCAATATATTTTTATACCATGATGGTATCATGGAGGACTGTTGAAGAGACGGTATCATGAAGGATTGGTTATTGTTTCATTCAAGGACTTCAGCAATCCTTCATGATACCATTATGGTATATATCATGCGTGTTTTTCATTCATGATACCCTATTAGTATGAATATATACTATGTGAATAGGATAAATAATTTGAGTTTTGTTTCTATTGAAGGAATGAACCAACCCTCTATGATACGCTGTATGATATATCATGTAGGTATCATAAAGGACTGATTACATTTTTTTGAAGGAATGAATCAATTTCATATGATACAATGCTAGTATATGATATATATATATCATGTGGGTATCATAGATGATCGAGTTGTGTTTTTATTGAATGAATAAATCAATCCTCTATGATAATTTGTTTGTATATGATGTATATTGTTGGTATCATAGAGGACTGATAGGGATGTCAGTGGGGTGGGTAAATGCTAGTACCGTCCCGCACCCGCTTCAGTTGGGGCGGATATGAGTATCAAAAGTGCTACCCGCCATGGGTAGTGGGGAGGGGTGAATTTCATATAAGACCCGCACCGTACCCATCCCACCCCGCTACCCGCACCATATCCGCACCGTCCGTACCCCCACCGCCAATATCCGCACCGCCTGTTAATTTAATTAGGCTATTTACTAATTTATTTGGCCATTTCTTGATTTAAAATGTGACTTCACTGACTTGGGTCATTCCTTTAGCCATTGAAATATGATATTTATTTACATGATATTTCATCGAAGGAGATTCAGTTGAAATATATTGAAATATGATACATTGCTTTAGTAATCTTTAAAATAAGGGAAGTAAAGTACTAATAATGTGGAGGATTTTTATTCACCTTATATGATGATGCCTTCTTCAACGCAGTTTTCAAGAGACCTTTTTGCGATCAATTTTTAAAGTTTTGCCTTGATAGATTTGAAGTCGGGCTATGATCGTCTGCCATGGAGTTAGTATTCGCAAATTGAATTGGTTTAAATCTAGTGATTTAGTTATTTAATCTATTGAAATAACATTTTTATTCTAATTTTAATTTGCTTTCGCCCATTTTTTATAGGAGAAACATGGACGCTATTTTAGATAACATCATGGTTGGGCTTCAAAGAAAATTGTTATTTGTGAGAGCTGTTTAGGTGGGTACCCGCCGGGTAAGTGGGTATCCGTCAGGGGTAAATGGGGCGGGGGCAGGTGGAGGATTTTCTACCCGTGATGGGTGATGGGGCGGGGAATGTGGGTAGGTTTTAGGTGACGGGTACGAGTATGGGGTACCCTTCCCCCGCACCCGTCACGCTCCATTGACATCCCTAAGGACTGTGTTTTTTTTAAGGAATGAACCACAAGTAATATATGATACTCTCATTATATGATAGATATCATGTGAGTATCATAATATACCTTAACATTATATTTCAACTGCTACTGATTTGATATACTATATGCTAGAATAAATTATTTTTGAGATATAAAAATAAAATAAATATAAAAGATAATATATCATCTATCATTTTTATTGAAAAAGATAAAGAAGCCAAAAGGTTTGTAGAATTAGATTATGCAAAATAAAAAATTTGGAAAAAGATGAAATTAGAAAAGGAGAAAAATATGAAAATCACCTGAAATTTAAAAAGAAAAATTAATAAAAATAGCAAAAAAGGTGAATGAAGTTAGATTATGCTAAAATAAGTTGTTTTGAGATTTAGAAAAAAAATAAAAAGTATGTTACTATATCAACTATCTTTTTTTTTTTGATCATCGAGGTTTCCAGGCTTGCGTCTGACTACTTCACTGGTAATACTCAGACGTCCTCGAGGTGATGACACCGGTCCTTTAACAACATCACCAGTAAATCGCGGGATGTGCTCCAGTGGCTAGTTTACGAGCGTCATAACCGATCAACGACAAGGTCAAATTCCCCAACATGCAAAATTTCTTCGCGCCTGCGGGGAATCGAACCCACGATGTCCATGCTAGAGCGCCTTATAGCGCCCAGACTTTACCATTGGATTATGCCCCGGAGTACTATCAACTATCTTTTTATTTATATATATAAAAAAAAGGAGTCAAAAGGGTGTGTAGAATTAGACTTTGAAAAAATAGGAAATAAAAAAAATTAGAAAAGGAGAAAAATAAAATTTTAATTTTCTATTAATTTAGATTTTTATAAATAAGCTAGTGAGTTTGTATTTTTCAGATCGTACTAAAGACAATGAATAAATTTAGAAAATGATAGATTTCCAAAAAAGAAGTCCTCTATATTAGTTGCAGATGAGTAGTTTTCGTTCCCTTGAATGAGGATTGAGAAGTTGGAGCAGTTCCCCTTGAGAAAATTTGAGTCCTATCTAATTGCTTTTTGTTGTAGTGTAATTATTTAATTTTTTTTACATTTTTATTAATCTAAAAATATTAGTTAGTATATTGTTTTATATTTTATTTTTATTTTTATTTATTTAAAAAGTAAAACAAAAAAAAAGGACAAAATAATCAAAACAGTTAAAGTAACAAAAAAGAAGAAGACAAAAAGCAACAAAGCACTGCAAGTGTGAAAGGGCAATTATGGCATCAAAAAAGAGAATGTAAAATAGGAGCAGTACACACATAAATATTTCAAAAGTAAATAATTTGATTTCAAAGAGTAGTTATGTTTCCCCATATTTTAGGGCCCGTTTGGTACAACTTATTAAAAAAAAAATTAGAAGTATTATTTTTTATTAAAAAATTGTTAGGTGTTTGATTGTCAATAAAAAAAAAAAATTTAACTTAAAAATAGGCAAAAACAACTTCTACTTTCAAAAACTCAAAATTTGAGCTTTTGAAAATAAGGGTCATAAGTCTTTTGAAAGCCAAAAACACTTTTCGATTTTGAACCAAACACTTCAATTTTGGACCAAAACAGACACTTAATCATTGAGTAAGGACATTTTCTTTTTGTATGTCTCCTCATATATAATATAGTGAAATTTAAATTCTAGTTGAGGATAAGCTAAACATAACCATTCTCAACTTTAGCATAATGTATAATATTACCTATATTTTGAAGAAAATAGTTCCTTAACCTTGCAATGGAAGTTGTACTTTGCTTTGTGAACACATTAGTCCTAATTAATGGTATATATACACTAATTTAGTCAGGTGGGTGCATTAATCACTAAGATGTCTAGCACAAGATATCTAAATGTTGTCTTTTTATTCTCGTGTAGCTGTTAATCGACAAGTTGAATACTCCGCCCATGTTATGATCTGATTTCTCTTAATTAGTTTTTATCTTATTTGGACAAGGCTCTTTATTATTTTATCACTTTGGACATGTAAAGATTAATGCATGAACAAGATTATTAATTTTTATTCAGCATTTCATAATTGGATATTATTTGAATATGTGTACTTGATTTATCTAATTTATTTGCGTTAGTTACTGCTTCTCTTTCAGGATGCGATATCATGGCGTATTCGCGTTTGCTATCAGTATTTTCTTACTGCTTACTGCTTTAATTTTTTGATTGGATCTGACTGTTTTTCGCTTTGCTTATCCTGAGTCGAGAGTCTCTCGAAAACAATCGCTCTACCTATCAAGGTAGATGTAAGGTTTGCGTACATTCTACCCTCTCCAGACCCCACGTTATAAGATTTCACTGAATATATTGTTGTTGTTCGGGTTATTCGAAATAGAAACATGAACGAAGAAACTCAATTAAACACGATCGTAAATATATGTAAAAGGAAAAGAAAAGTGATGCAATTTTTGGTAAATGTTTATCTTTTCTATTTAACCGAAAATAAACTTTATTCATGTCAATAAAATATATTATTATATTGGAACACCAACTCGTGACAAGAAAACTTTAATTTAACTCTACTATATGATTGAATGGCAATAAGCACCTTAATTAATTCTACGTAATGATGAATGAAGATTACGTACTTAGTAATGCATTGCTCAAAAAGTACGTAAATCCAAAAAGGCCATTCAATTATAATTATGAATTTAATCCTTTAAAGCAAGTAATCCACTTGTTTTGGTTCAATTGAATCCCTTTTGTCAAAACATTATATCACACAAATATAAACAATTTTTTTACTGTATGTAAACTATTGAATCCGCATAACATAAAACAAGATCCCAACTATGGTATTCTAGTATTTTTTTGAATCACCTCATATACAGACGTATCTAAAATTTAAAGTTTAATTTAAGTTATTGAATTCTAAATTACTCTCTTTATCTCAATTTATGTAGCACAGTTTGGATTTCGAGAATTAAACCGTTTAATTTTGATCGTGAATTCGGGCATGAAATCTTTAAGTTTTTTGAAATAAAATTTATTGTTGAGTGTATTTTATACACTCTTTTGAGTCATTTTAGTTAGTATTTCACTCTTTTATTTTGTGTTTAGTATAGTGTTAGGTGTGTTTTTCTTTCATTTTTGTGTCTCACCGATCATAAAGGAGAAATACTTAATCGAGGATGAAATGAGCTTAATTGAGGTAAAATCTGCACAAGCACAGGCCAAGGAATGAAACCTAAGAAGTGCCAAAAAGAACAGAAGAAATCTGGCACAATCCGGACAGAAATCAGAGAGGCACCGCGGTGCCTGGCCGAGTAGCACTGCAGTGCCATGGAACCGCGATCAGGAAAATTAGCACCGAGGCGTAAAAATTGCCGAAAGTCCGAAACTGAAACACCGTCGAAGACACCGCGGTGCCTGGCCATGAACCGCGACGTCATATTTTTAGGAAGCTACAGTGATTTCGACTGAATAAGTACCGCGGTGCCGGACAGCGGAATTGGAGAGGGTTTTTATGGTCCGAAAGACAACTTTTCTCAAGTATAAAATCCCTAAACCCTGCTCATATTATATACCTGATACCATATCACAAATCATACTGGGGAGAGGAGAACGACAGCTACAAGCTACAATTGGAGACATCTTATTGTTCAAGTTACTTTCTTTCCCTTATTTTATTTCAGTTTATGTTGAATTGTAATTTAGTTCTTGACATGACAATGTTTAGGAGCTAATTACTTTAGTAGGGTTTCTATCGAATCTTCTTGAAGCTCTTTCATTTAGTTAATACATTAGTTTTTGAGTTCTTCTTCAGCGTATTAAGATTTATTCAATATTGTTATGATTGCTTGATAATTAACTAGCTATTAATTGTCATCACTTATATGATTTCAAATCAAAAGTCTGAAAAGTGAGATTTGAATATGCTGTAATTGTTTAGACATAGGTTAAAATCGTGGACGAAAGTACCCCGATACTTGTGTAGTAATTAAAGGTTATTGTTCTTAATCCTCATGTGTGGTAAAACTTATCATAGAAATATAAAAGGTTTCTGCACTAGGGTGAGCTCTTGTATGTCCTAACCGGAATAAAATGACAGATTAGTTAACCTGCTATCTTAATAAGAAGAAGAATCATTAGCATTGCATTAACACGTGAACGAGTGGATAGTTGAGGAGATTGGAACCCTATTTCCTTCATAACTCAAGGTATAATCATCTTTAGTTTATTTTCTGCACTTAGTCATAATTCTTAGTCATCAATCTAAACTAAAGAACGTCAACCAAATAGATACCATAGAATAGATAACCGGTACTTAATAAACCAGTCTCTGTGGACGATAAACTCGGTCTTACAGATCTTTATTACTTGAACGATATGTACACTTGCGTAAGCATCTAGAAATATCGCAACAGGTTTTTGGCGCCGTTGCCGGGGACTGACGTATTGTTAATATCGATTTATCTATTCTTATTTCTAATTTGGTTTTTTATTTTTCAGTTTTCATTTTTATTTTTGCTTGAGTTCTGTTTGCCGTGGTCTGTTTGTTGTTTTTGATTACCAGGAACTTGATTTACGCGAAGTAGGAGAGGATCTGACATTCATATCCCTCTGAACCCTGAGATTGAGAGATTGTACAGACAGAACAGAAAAGATAAAAGAGCAGTTGATTCCTTAGCAATGGGAGATCAGCGAAACAATAATTTGGTGAATGATGAGTTACCGCCTGTCTTAAGACAAGTCCCTGCATAAATGAGCTTGGGGGACTATGTGATGCCGACTATTATAGGGGTACAGACTTGCATCAGACTTCCAGCTGTTGAAGCCAACAATTTTGAAATCAAACCTAGCCATATTGCACATGGTTCAAAGCTCAGTTCAGTTTGGGAGATTACCGTCTGAATATCCTCATTTGCATCTAGCAAATTTCTTGGAGCTGTGTGCAACCTTCAAGTACAATGGTGTTACTGATGACGCCATTCGGTTGAGACTCTTCCCATTCTCACTCAGGGATAGAGCAAAGTGTTGGCTGAACTCATTACAAGCGAACTCCATCACTACATGACAAAACTTAGCCCAGAAGTTCCTTGCCAAGTTCTTCCCTCCATCCAAAGCAGCAAAGCTCAGAGGAGAGCTTAATAATTACTATCAGATGGATAGAGAGTCACTCTATGATGCATGAGAGCGGTTCAAAGATTTGCATAGGAAGTGCCCACATTATGGGATTGAGAAGTGGATGCTAGTCCACATATTTTACAATGGGCTGAGTGGTACACCTCGTACCAACATTGATGCTGCAGCAGGAGGTACGTTCATGAGAAAGAGTGCCAATGAGGCACATGATTTGCTAGAGGATATGGCCACAAACAACTATCAGGGGGCCGATGAGAGAGCAATGAACAGTAGGAAGATGGCTGGGATTCATGAGCTAGATGCTATCACTACATTGATTGCGCAGGTAGCTACTTTGACAAAACAGATGCAGCAGAGTACCATGACAGTTAAAGAGACACCAGTGAGATGCGAAATTTGTGGGGGTCCCCATAGTTTTGATCGGTGTACAGCAGTTGACCAAAATAATGTGCCCATTGAGCAGGTTCAGGCAGTGGGAAATTTTCAGAGGCCCTACAATAATGTATTCTCCAACACATATAATCTGGGGTGCAGAAATCACCCAAATTTTTCATGGAAGAATGAACAAGGGCAACAACCACAATTTCAGGAATCGTCCTCACAGCAGTTCAGCCCACCAGACCCACAAGAGAAGTCAGATGAAATAAGAGAATAAGAGCAGCACTGATGACCTTGGCTAAATCCCAGACGGAATCCAACAACTCCCAGACTCAATTCATTAAGGAGACTACCCAGTTCATGACCGAGACTAGGTCATCCTTCAGAAGTTTGGAAACACATGTGGGACAGCTGGCAAACACGTTGAATAATAAAGAGCAAGGTAACATTCCTAGTAATACAGTGAAGAATCCAAGAGAGTAATGCCAAGAAATTAGTTTGAGAAGTGGGAAGCAGTTCTGATGCCACTTCTCTGAAGGTTGATCTCGAGGTATGTCCCAAGTATCGAATCCATCCCTTTGTTTCAGGGATTGGAGTTCGTACCCACGTGGAAATCGTGTCCTAGTTTGTCGTGGTACAAAGGTCTGCTGAGGCGCAGTGGCTCTTCAACCGGGGCTTCTCTTAAGCCCTTGGCTGAAAAGTCATTTGTGTTTCACATTCTACCCTATGAGTTAGCTGCTCCCCAACCAGTGGTTGAAAAGGAGAATGATGTAGGGAATATAGTTGAGGTATATAATAAGGGGGTTACTGATGACCGCCCTATTTTAGAGAAGGCTTCACCCGCAGTGATGAGGGAGTATACAGACAAAATTTCTTACCCTCAAAGACTGCAGAAGAAGACTTTGGATAAACAGTTTTCAAATTTTTTGAAGGTATTTAAAAAACTGCATATCAATCTTCCATTCATCGAAGCTTTGGAGCAGATGCCAGCTTATGTGAAATTCATGAAAGACATCCTATTTAAGAAGAGGAAGCTGAAAAATTATGAGACAATGGTGCTGACAGAGGAGTGCAGTGCTATATTGCAGAAGAAACTTCCCCCTAAGTAGAGAGACCCAGAGAGTTTCACCTTACCTTACACCATAGGGAGTGTTACATGCAAAACGGCTTTATGTGATTTGGGAGCAAGCGTCAACCTAATGTCTCACTCTGTGTTCAAAAGGATTGGTTTGGGGGAAGCAAGTCCAACCACAGTCACTCTGCAGCTAGTTGATCGCTCGATTGTGCACCCCCAAGGAATTATTGAAGATATGTTGGTACAAGTGGGTAAATTCATCCTTCCTGCTGATTTCATCATTTTAGACATGGATGAAGATGAAAATATGTCCATGATCCTTGGAAGACCATTACTAGCCACAGGGAGAGCCTTCATTGATGTTGAAAAGGGGAGTTAAAACTCAGAGTGCAAGGTGAGGAGATGGTATTCAAAGTTTTTAAGCAGCCCACTGAACCTCAAGTCGATGCTAGATGTTTTGCTATTGGGGTAGTGTTGAGTGTATTTTGGTACACTCTTTTGAGTCATTTTTAGTTAGTATTTTACTCTTTTCGTTTGTGTTTAATATAGTATTAGGGTTGTTTTTCTTTCTTTTGAGTCACAGTGGTTCCAAAGGAGGAAATACATAATTGAGGATGAAATGAGCTCAATGACGATGAAATTTGCACAAGCACAGCCCAAGGAATGAAGCCTAAAATGTCCCAAGAAGAATAGAAGAAATCAGGTGAAATTCGGATAAAATAGGTCAAGGGCCCCGGCGCAAGGCAAGGAAGGGTCGCGACGCAGATGAGCCGCGGCTGAAAGAATTAAGCCCGCGGCGTGAAAATGAAAAATATTCACCGTGCCAAGAGCCGCGGCGCCTAGACGAAGGGCCGCGGCACCGCAGAAGCAGAATGCTCCAATGATTTTGAGCCATTTAGGGTTGCGGCTTCGACGCGGGATTTCCAGATTTTTGGGCCAAAATTTGACAGGGGTAAAAGGGTCCGAAGCAAGGTTTTTCTCAGATATAAATACCCTAAACCCTGTCATACTAAAAAAAAAGATACTTTGGAGAGGAGAACGGGGGCGACAAGCTACACAATTGGAGACTTTTGTTCAAGTTCTTTCTCTTTTCTTTACTTTAATTCAGTTTATATTGGATTGTAATTTAGTTCTTAGCATGACAATGTTTAGAAGCTAATTACTTTCGTAGGGTTTTCCGTCGAATCACTTGAAACTCTTTCATATAGTTAATGCATTATTAGTGATTTCTTCTTCAGTCATATTAAGATCTATTCAATAATTGTTGTGATTGCTTGATAATTAACTGATCACTAATTGTCATCACATATATGATTTCGAATCAAAATTCTAAAAGGTGAGATTTGAATATGCTGTAGTTGAATAGACATAGGTTAAAATCGTTGATGAAAGTACCTCGATACTTGTGTAGTATTTAGGGTTATTTTTCTTAATCCTCCTGTGTGGTAAAATATATCATAGAAATATAGAAGGTTTTTGCACATGATTGAGCTCTTGTATGTCCTAACCGGAATAAAATGACACATTAGTTAACCTGCTATCATGATAAGAAGAAGAATCATTAGCATTGCATTAACACGTGAAATAGTGGATAGTTGAGGAGATTGAAACCCTATTTCCTTCATAACTGTTATAAACCCAAGGTATAATCATCTTTAGTTTATTTTCTGCACTTAGTCATAATTCTTAGTCATCAATCTAAAACTAAAGAACGTTAACCAAATAGATACCATAGAATAGATAATCGGTACTTGATAACCAGTCTTTGTTGACGATATTCGGTCTTACAGACTATATTACTTGAAGCGATACGTACACTTGCGTGAGCACGTAGAAATAACGCAACAAGTTTTTGGCGCTGTTGTCGGGGACTGGCGTACTGTTAATATCGATTTATCTATTCTTATTTCTAATTTGGTTTTTATTTTCAGGTTTTTTTCTTTTATTTTGCTTTAGTGATGTTTGTCGTGATCTGTTTGCTGTTTGTGATTAGTCTCAGGAACTTAGTTTATGCGAATTAGGAGAGGAGCTGACATTCCTATCCCTCTGAACCCTGAGATTGAGCAGATATAACAGGAAAGAGAAATGAGCAGCTGATTCCTTAGCAATGCGAGATCAGCAAAACAATAATTTGGGGGATGATGAGTTACCGCCTGTTTAAAGACAAGTCCCTGCAGAAAGGAGCTTTGAGGACTATGTGATGCCTACTATTACAGAGGTGCAGACTTGCATCAGGCTTCCAGCTATTGAAGCCAACAATTTCGAAATCAAACCAGCGATCTTGCACATGGTCCAAGGTTCAGTCCAATTTGAGGGATTACCGACATAAGATCCCCACTTGCATCTAGCAAACTTCCTGGAGCTGTGTGCAACATTTAAATATAATGGTGTTACTGATGATGCCATTCGGTTGAGGCTCTTCCCATTCTCACTCAGGGAGAGAGCAAAGTGCTGGTTGAATTCATTACAGGTGAACTCTATCACTACATGGCAAGACTTAGCCCAGAAGTTTCTTACCAAGTTCTTTCCCCCAGCTAAGGCAGCGAAGCTCAGAGGTGAACTTAATAACTTCTATCAGCTGGAGGGTGAACCATTATATGATGCATGGGAGAGGTTCAGAGACTTGCAGAGAAAGTGCCCACATCATGGGATTGAGAAATGGATGCTAGTCCACGTATTTTACAATGGGCTGTGTGGTACAACTCGTACCATCATTGATGCTGCAGCAGGAGGTACGTTCATGAAAAAGAGTGCCAATGAGACACATGATTTGCTAGAGGATATGACCACAAACAACTATCAGGGGGCCGATGAGAGAGCAGTGAACAGTAGGAAAATAACTGGGATTCATGAGCTAGATGCTATCACTGCATTGACTGCGCAGGTAGCCACTTTGACAAAGCAGATGCAGCAGAGTACCATGACGATTCAGCGATTCGGACACCGGTAGATGCGAAATTTGTGGGGGTCCCCATACTTTTGATAGATGCACAACAGTGGACCCAAATAATGTGCCCATTGAGCAGGTTCATGCAGTGGGGAATTTTTAGAGACCCTACAACAATACATTCTCCAACACATATAATCCATGGTTGAGAAATCACCCAAAATTTTCATGGAAGAATGAACAAGGGCAGCAACCACCATTTCAGGCATCATCATCACAACAATTCAACCCACAAGAGAAGCCATATGACATAAAAGCAGCATTGTTGACCTTGTCCAATTCTCAGACTCAATTCATGGCAGAAACTAGGTCCTCAATTTCATCATTGACCAATACCCAGGCACAGTTTATGACAGAGACCAAGCAGTTCATGACAGAAACAAGATCCTCCATTTGGAACTTGGAAACTCAGATGGGGCAGTTGGCAGGGAAGTTGAATGACATACCTCAGGGAATTCTCCCTAGTGATACAGTGATGAAAACTAGGGAGCAATGCCAAGCAATTAGTTTGAGAAGTGAGAAGCGGTTAGAGCAGAGGGCACCCCAAACAGTGGTTGAAAAGGAGAAGGATGTGGGACAGACAGTTGAAGTAGTAAAGGAGGGGGTTACTGATGACCGCCCTATTTTAGAGAAGGCTCCACCCGCAGTGATGAAGAAGTATATTGACAAAATTCCTTACCCTCAAATACTGCAAAAGAAGTCCTTAGACAAGCAATTCTCCAATTTTTTAGAGGTCTTCAAAAAGCTTCATATCAATCTCTCATTCATTGAAGCATTGGAACAGATGCCAACTTATGTGAAATTCATGAAAGACATCATGTTTAAGAAGAGAAAGCTGGCAGACTATGATACAATAGCGCTGACAGAGGAGTGCAGTGTTATCTTGCAGAAGAGACTTTCTCCTAAATTGAAGGATCCAGGGAGTTTCACCCTACCTTGCACCATAGAAAGTGTTACGTGTACGCAAGCCTTAAGTGATTTGGGGGCAAGTGTCAACCTAATGCCCCTCTCTGTGTTCAGAAGAGTTGGTTTGGGGGAAGCAAGGCCAACTACAGTCACCCTGCAGCTAGCTGATCGCTCGGTTGTGCATCCCCAAGGAATTATTGAGGATGTGTTGGTACAAGTAGGCAAATTCATCCTTCCTGCTGATTTTCTCATTTTAGACATAGAGGAAGATGAAAATATGCCCATGATCCTTGGAAGACCATTCCTAGCCACAGGACGAGCCCTCATTGATTTTGAAAATGGGGAGTTAAAGCTCAGGGTTCAAGGTGAGGAAATGGTGTTCAAAGTTTTCAAGCAGCCCACCGAACCTCAAGTCGATGCTAGATGTTTTTCTGTTGGTATTGTTGATAAAAAAGACTCCTTATGAAATTTCCAAGGGTACTGATGCCCTTGATGGTAAGAAGTTTGAACTTGTGAATGATACTGTGAATGACAATAAAGGAACAAAGTCCACTGAACTCAATCCTGTGAAAAAGAAGAGGAGGAGAAGCGAATGATGCTGAAATGGATATGTGGAAGGAATAATCTACCCCCTTTAGTGAACATGTATTTGCGTCCGGCTAAAAGACGTTAAGGACAACGCTACGTGGGAGGCAACCCAATGTTTTAATTATGTTATTTCAATTTTCATTTTAGTTTATTTTAATTTTGTCTTGAACAGTCTCACGATCTGATATGTTTAGTGTTTTTAGATGACAGATAAAGAGAAGGGATTAACTCTGAGGAGAAAAGGACAAAAAATACTGAAAACTGGAAAAATCAAATCTTCAGGGAATGAAGGGCGCGGCCTGACGC
The DNA here is from genome assembly GCA_029844215.1 of Przewalskia tangutica. NCBI lineage: Eukaryota > Viridiplantae > Streptophyta > Magnoliopsida > Solanales > Solanaceae > Przewalskia > Przewalskia tangutica. The sequence goes on along the minus strand of CM056739.1, from coordinate 8,084,677 downwards.
GAGCGTGTACGATGAAGGATGCGAGCAATCGCCGTGGCGCACGTTCCAAGGGCCGCGGGCATATTTTCATCTTCCTCTATGTCTAAAATGAGAAAAATGGCTTTGTGCACAGTGATTTTTCCATCAACCCAGACCTCCGTTGTGACCGATGTGTTGTGTCTGTAAGTGTCCATTTATTTTTTGTCTTTACACATTGGGGATAATGTGTCAATCAAGTTTGGGGGGATCCTACTTTGTTTTGTTTTGAGTCTATTTGTTTTCTTTTTGTTTGTTTTATGTGTTCGTGAGTCATAATTTTTTTTATGGATCAAGCATGATGTAGTTGCTAAAGATATTAAGTGGATAAAGTGGGATAATGTAATGGAATTGAAAGCAACAATCTGTGTGCTTAAGTTAGATATGCCAAAAATTCATGACATCTAATTCTTTGAGATATTTGTGCTTAGCTTATGTGTGTCAGTTATGGAAAGAAATGTTGAAAATGTCTAGAAAATCTGTTTGCTTGTTATTTGAGCCGAAATAGTTATGATGTACAGTTTAGGGAGATGGTTCAGACATTTTTTTGATAGGCCTTCTGACCATTCATTACATATCGTGACATAATTTGTATCACTAGTCAGCCCCTTTGAGCCTAAAATAATATCTTTCGTTGACACCCTATGATTCTCATTTTTTATGCCATAAGTAATTATTGAAAAGTAGTGGGATGACAAGTGTTGAAAAAGAAATAAGAAGAGAGTGCAAATTTGATGCACCCCACTGAAAAATATGTAAAAAAGTAAGTTTGGGGGTGCTTGTTAATTATAATACATCTCATTTTCTCAAAAGAAAAAGAGGGGAGAAAAATGGATATGTGATTGAAAAGAAAGTCAAAAAGAAGGACAAGGAGTTGAATGAAAAATGCTTATGGTACGTAATTTGAGCCTAAATGCCCTCTTTTACCTACCCTTGCCTAATCCTACATTACAACCCTTGAAAGTCCTGATGATATTTAGTGTGTATATCTATGATTAGTGGAGAATAGCAAGTAAACAGATCTATAGCATTTTGGGAAATATGGAATGAAATTGACATGCATAGGTTAGGTGTTTATGTTTCCATTAATTATGATCTAAGTGAATCTGCGAAATATCTAACTTGAAATTCTAGATTGCTATATATTCATGCTAACATATTATCTCATCTTTCATTCATGATGTTGAAGAAGCATTGCTACAAATACTTGATCTAGTTCATAGAGTCATTGTTTTTTTTTTTTTTTTTTTGTTTAGTGCTTTACTCGAGGGCGAGTAAAGTGTAAGTTTGGTACACTCTTTTGAGTCATTTTTAGTTAGTATTTTACTCTTTTCGTTTGTATTTAGTATAGTATTAGGGTTGTTTTTCTTTCTTTTGAGTCACAGCGGTTCCAAAGGAGGAAATACAGAATTGAGGATGAAATGAGCTCAATGACGATGAAATTTGCACAAGCACAACCCAAGGAATGAAGCCTAAAATGTCCCAAGAAGAATAGAAGAAATCAGGTGAAATCCGGAGGAAAACTGGTCAAGGGCCGCGGCGTAGATGAGCCGCGACTGAAGGAATTAGGGTCGCGGCGTGAAAATTACAGAGAGTAAGAAAAATATTCACCGTGTCAAGAGCCGCGGCCCGCGGCGCCTGGACGAAGGGTCGCGACACTGCAGAAGCAGAATGCTCCAATGATTTTGAGCCATTTAGGGTCGCGTCTCTCGGCAGCAGAGCCGCGGCTCCGACGCGGGATTTCCAGATTTTTGGGCCAAAATTTGATAGGGGTAAAAGGGTTCAGAGCAAGGTTTTTCTCAGATATAAATATCCTAAACCCTGTCATACTAAAAAAAAGATACTTTGGAGAGGAGAACGGGGGCGACAAGCTACACAATTGGAGACTTTTGTTCAAGTTCTTTCTCTTTTCTTTACTTTAATTCAGTTTATGTTGGATTGTAATTTAGTTCTTAGCATGACAATGTTTAGGAGCTAATTACTTTCATAGGGTTTTCCGTCGAATCACTTGAAACTCTTTCATATAGTTAATGCATTATTAGTGATTTCTTCTTCAGTCATATTAAGATATATTCAATAATTATTTTGATTGCTTGATAATTAACTGATCACTAATTGTCATCACATATATGATTTCGAATCAAAATTCTGAAAGGTGAGATTTGAATATGTTGTAGTTGAATAGACATAGATTAAAATCGTGGACGAAAGTACCCCGATACTTGTGTAGTGTTTAGGATTATTGTTCTTAATCCTCTTGTGTGGTAAAATCTATCATAAAAATATAGAAGGTTTCTGCACATGATTGAGCTCTTGTATGTCCTAACTGGAATATAATGACAGATTAGTTAACTTGCTAACTTAATACGAAGAAGAATCATTAGCATTGCATTAACGCGTGAAAGAGTGCATAGTTGAGGAGATTGAAAGTCTTATCTCCATCATAACTGTTTTAAATCCCAAAGTATTTTCAACATTAGTTTAATTTCTGCACTTTATTTTAATTCGTAGTTATAATTGTCAAACAAAATATTGTTAACCAAATAGATACCATAGAATAGATAATCGGTACTTGATAACCAGTCTCTGTGGACGATATTCGATCTTACAGACTATATTACTTGAAGCAATACGTACACTTGTGTGAGCACGTAGAAATAGCGCAACATGTAGTGGATAAGGTTGTGCCTAAGAAAAGCCTCACAAGTACTGATGCTCGCGGGGTACCACCAAAGCAGCATGGAGAACCTGATGGTAAGATTTCTGAACTAGCTAATGATGAAAAAGAATTAAACTCTTCTGAAATCAGAACTGTGAAAAAAAAGAGAAGGGAGAGAAAGAGAATGGTGCTAAAATGGATATGCGGAGGGGACACTCTACCCCTTGATTTAGTAAGTAACCTGCGTCGGGCTAAAAGACGTTAAAACAACGCTACTTGGGAGGCAACCCAATATTTTTAATTATGTTATTTCAATTTTTGTTTTAGTTTGTTTATTTTGTCTTGAACAGTCTCACGATCTGGTATGTTAGTGTTGTTGGATGCCAGATGAAGGGCAGGACTCACTCCGAAGGGCGAATGATTAACAATGCATAAAACTGAAGACACTGGAATTTTTCGGTAATTAGCATCGCGGTGCTTGGAGCAGAACCGCGGTGCCTCCTTCGGCTTTGTGCACAGTAATTTTGCCTTCCTCCCAGACCTCCGTTATGACCGTTGTGTTGTGTCAGTGAGTTGTCCCTTTATTTTTAGTCTTCACACATTGGGGACAATGTGTCGATTAAGTGTGGGGGGTGTCTTATTTTGTTTTTGAGTCTTTTTGTTGTTTTATGTGTTCATGAGTCATAATTTTTTTTATGGATCATGCATGTTGTAGTTGCTAACGATACTGAATGGATAAAGTGAGATAATGTAATGGAATTGAAAGCAAAAATCTATGTGCTTACGTTAGATATGCAAAAATTCATGACATCTAATTATTTGGGATATTTGTGCTTAGCCTATGTGTGTCAGTTATGGAAAGAAATGTTGAAAATGTCTAGAAAATCTATTTGCTTGTTATTTGAGGCGAAATAGTTAAGTTATACATGTTTTGGGAAATGATTCAAGCATTTCTTTAAAAGCCCTTCTTACCATTCATTACTTATTTTGACATAAATTATATCACTAGTCAGCCTCTTTGAACGTAAAATAAGATCTTTTTTTGACACTCAATGATTCCTTTGTTGTGCCATAAGTGATATTTGAAAACTCTTGGAATGAAAAGTGTTGAAAAAGAATTAAAAAAAAAAGAGTATAAATTTGATGCACCCAAATAAAAAATATGCAAAAATCTAAGTTTGGGGGTGCTTGTTATTTATAATGTGTCTCATTCTCTCAAAAGAAAAAGAGGGGGAAAATAAGTATGAGACTAAAAAGAAAGTCAAAAAGAAGAAAAAAAGTGTTGAATGAAAAATGCTTATGGTACGTAATTTGAGCCTAAATGCCTACTTTACCTACCCCTATCTAAGCCTACATTACAACCCTTGAAAGTCCTGATGATCTCTAAAGTGTATGTCTATGATTAGTGGAGAATAGCAAGTAAACATATCTATAGCATTTGGGAAAGATGGAATGAGATTGACATGCATAAGTTAGATATTTGTATTTTCAATTGATTATGATCTAAGTGAATTTGTGAAATATCTAACTTGAAATTCTAGATTGCTAATTACTCATGATATGTATGTTATAAAATATTATCCCAACTTTCATCCATAATTTTGAAGAAGCATTGCTATAACTATTTGATCCATTTCATAGAGTCTTTTATTTAACTTTATTTTTATTTTTGTTTTTGTTTTGTGCTTTACTCGAGGACGAGTAAAATGTAAGTTTGGGGGTGTTTGTTGAGTGTATTTTATACACTTTTTTGAGTCCTTTTTAGTTAGAATTTCACTCTTTTATTTTGTGTTTAGTATAGTGTTAGGTGTGTTTTTCTTTCATTTTTGTGTCTCAGCGATCATAAAGGAGAAGTACTTAATCGAGGATGAAATGAACTTAATTGAGGTGAAATCTGCACAAGCACAACCCAAGGAATGAAGCCTAAGAAGTGCCAAAAAAAACATAAGAAATCTGGCACAATCCGGACAGAATTCAGAGTGGCACCGCGGTGCCTGGCCGAGTATCACCGCGGTGCCATGGAACTGCGGTCAGGAAAATTAGCACCGAGGCGTAAAAATTGCCGAAAGTCCGAAACTGAAACACCATTGAAGGCACCGCGGTGCCTGGCCATGGAACCGTGGTGCCATATTTTTAGGAGCAACAATGATTTCGGCTGAATATGCACCGCGGTGCCGGACAGCGAAACCGCGGTGCCTACGCGTATTTTCAGAATTCTTGGGCCTAATTGGAGAGGGTTTTTATGGTTCGAAAGGCAACTTTTCTCAAGTATAAAATTCCTAAACCCTGCTCATATTATATACCTGATACCATATCACAAATCATACTGGGGAGAGGAGAACGACGGCTACAAGCGACAATTGGAGACATCTTATTGTTCAAGTTACTTTCTTTCCCTTATTTTATTTCAGTTTATGTTGAATTGTAATTTAGTTATTGACATGACAGTGTTTAGGAGCTAATTACTTTAGTAGGGTTTCCATCGAATCTTCTTGAAGCTCTTTCATTTAGTTAATGCATTAATTTTTGAGTTCTTCTTCAGCGTATTAACCGGTACTTAATAAACCAGTCTCTGTGGACGATAAACTCGGTCTTACAGATCTTTATTACTTGAACGATACGTACACTTGCGTAAGCATATAGAAATATCGCAACTTATATATTTGAAAACTACGTAAAAAGTACTACTTCCACCATCCCAATTGCACAGTTGGAATTTCTCGAGTCAATTTTTTTTTACCATAATTACTTTATATGCCTTTTAAATATTTTAAGATGTTAACTATTGATATTTATAGTAATTTTTACGTAGCTCTAAATATATAAAATTATCTTTCAAAAATCTTACAACTTCTATGTCCAAATTCACTGTCAAAATTTAGAAATGTTGATCTCAAAATTTCAATTGTATCACATAAATTGAGACAGAGAGTATAGTTGATAAATTCAAAATATTTAGAAGATATATGAAAAAATTACGGTCAAAGAAAGACCTATTTGAATTTCGAAATCCGAAAAGTGTCAGAGAATTGAGAAGGAGATGGAGTAATAATTTATACATATTAAATGAATTTCTTAAAATAAATATAAAACTTAAACTAAAATTATTGAGTTCCGGTGAAATCATAACCTTGTATATTCAATCCTGCTCGTATGAATTCCGGACTCCGTTGTAGAGAGACAAAAGAAGACTTCGTGTTGTGGAGAATCAAGTTGTGGTCGAAAAAGTATACGTATATATCGTAATGTAAAGTTTGCTTACCACATGCATTAGCATTGAAAATCAAATATAATCATGTTCATGTTATTCCCTATTTCAATTATATATAGCATATCAGTAGCATGCAGGGACACATTTATGCCTAAAAAAAGGTCACGCGAATTCATAATCACTCGACTAAACTCGATATATTATATGTATAATTCTTATAAATATATTTAATATTAACTAAAGAAATTACATGATCAAACTAGATTGAATGGAGGCGCCAGACACAAGTCTTTAGGTCGAGGGATCGAATCCCTGCTAACCTTTTGTTGCACGTTTTGTTCCTTTTATTTTTTCATTTTCCTTCTTCTAATGCAAATAAAATGGCAGTCTTGATATTTGAACTTGAAACCTCAAGTAAATTTTGAATCCCTAAATCACTAAGTCAACTTCTAGTCTTGGGCTAATGGGATTCAAAAATTATATATGTGCATAAAAAATAAAAATATTATCATATATATAGTGTGTAATTTTTTGTCAAGGAGATTCGGGTGAACATCTTTCCGCTCCTGATGATGAACCCATCCTTTTAAAATTCTAGATTCGCCTCCGCTAGCATGCAAAGAAAACTTTTTATGAAGAAATTTGAGTATACGTATCATATAAGTTGTTTGCATGCTTGTTTCTCAATTTTCTATCTAGTATATAGACATTAGACACATAAGAGGTGGATGTAAAGTCTTAGTTATCGATACATACGAACTCAATAAATGTAGTTCAGATTTTATATAGATATTAAAAAAATATGAAACAATTAGTATATATAATTAATTTTAACTACCCTATAGCGAAATACATACATCTCATAATGTCTTTATAGTTTTAATCGTACCTTTTATGCTTTTCAGTCGACTTTCATATTCAAGAAAATTAAGATAAAGTTTCTTCTTATTTATATCTTAACCATGCATGAGACTTTGAGATGTACAACTTGAATTCTTTTTTTTTTTATATAATTTATGACTGCACTTGGACTAAATAATGATCTTGGGCAACAATATACATTTTATATTTTTTTTTTGCTTCGCAATATTTATGCTTATTTTTAAAAATTATTTTGAAGTAGGGTTAAGTCCGCGATTAATGACAAAGTGAAAAATATAGAAGAAAATAGGCTGTTGGGATTCAATTAGCCTTTATTTTCTATTAAAAAAGAGTGTCTACTTATCAAATCAAGAAAAAATAATCTTATTTTTTCATGTTTGCCCTTATTCAGTGTTAGGTGATTAAGTCACAATATCTATTTAATTGGGATATTTTAGTCAAATTACATATTTTTTCCTAGCATTTAGTATTTTCCTAAGGGATATGCAAATGGTTAAGTGAACACTCTTTTTTATTCGGAGGGAGTGTCGCGCCCATTTTTTACCGCAACATTATTATTCAGCGAATCCTGTCTGTTAATAAATACAAGTAAAAGTGCAAAAGGTGCTAAAAGTGCTAAAAGTTTGCAAAAGGGTTCGCGGAGTCGCCACCTAATTAATTGGGTGAATTAGGACACCTAAATATTAACTAAGTAAAGTCAACACTAACTCCAGTTAAATGATCTGCTAAACTATGTGAGATTCTGGGCAAATGTTCTCTATTAATCTAGAGGGAAGGGGTTAGACACCCTCTAAGATCCGCTAACTTGCGGTTGTCCGTTCAAACCTAGGTTAATTATTATGTTAAAGAAAAGTGCATGTTTAAAATAGGCCTAGTATGTAAAGTGTCTAAAATGTTTTTCCTATATGAATGTTAATAAGAGAGTTTATGAGAAAATTAATTTCTTGTGTTAGGAATTTGGTAAGAAATAATGCCTTAGTTACATGATTTAAGTGTAAATGCAGAATGATTGAACTTATTCTTTAAAGTCTAGACATGCATAATAAGCATAAAATAAGTAACCTAGAAGTGCATTTCCAGTTTTAGAACTACTCACCCAATTCATTTATTCAAAGATTAATTGTTCTAGATATCGTATTAATTACAAAGTTAGATAATAAAATTACAATAACAAAAAAAAACACAAAAAATGAGGCAGGGAGGTTAAGAGAGTAAAGAAATTGAAGTGGATGACAATGTCATTCCGTTCTATTTTGCTTTAGGAATTTTCGAAGAGAGGATGTGATGTACATGGACGCGGGTCTTCATTTGTTGTAATGATAAGTCTCGTGATGAGACTCTTCATTTTGCTCCCAATGCATTTCATGTAAATAAAATAAATAAAAAAGATAAAGATTAGCAACGGAACCTGAAATATATACAAAACAAAAAAAAGATAAAGGAATGCTGGGCAGTGACATAGTAACGAAAGTAAAGCGGAGCATGAATTGGGCTTCAAACCCAGAAAAGAAATCAGATACAAACAGGCTCAAATGTCATCTATTAGGCCAAAGATTCTCGGCCCAAACAGTGGGCAGAACGACAAGGAGTAGGCCCAAAATGAATTCTCACATTGCAAAGAAGCAATATAATACTAATTGTGTGACTCGGCGTATTAATCTGGAAGATTCAAATGACGGATAATAGCCAACAAACAGATTTTAAATAGTTCAACATGTATGACTAACAATTTTATTAAGCCAAACATATTTGACAAACAACAATTATCATACAGACCATATAATGTAAATCGAACAGGAAAATTGAAAAGGAAACAAGTTTACCTTCTCCGGGCAGCGAACCGAGGCAACGTATCAAGTCGTCAATCCACTCGGAGTTTTGTTGCTATGCCATTTGAAAGGGAATAAAGTTTTGATTTGATTTTACTTTTAATCGAATTCAGTTTTAGGCTCTGGAATTCTTTCTGTTCTGGCTGTTCTTCCCAGGATTCTTGACTATTGTTCGAAAGAGTCCTTTGTTTTGGGATTTGCTTTGAGAAAATAGTAAAGAAAATCGCAGATGTGGAGGGGTCTCCGATCGAAAAAAGGGGTGTGACTGCTGCCTATTGCATGTGTAAATCGACTGGCTTATATAGTCTCGATTTATGTTTCGATTTAAGGTAAGTTAGGGACAACTTTTAGGGCCGATTTAGACTATTTTGATACTGATTTTGAAGTCTATTTTGGTATGTGATTTCGGATGATTTAGGGAATATTCGGACTGATTTGTTACGATTTCCGACTATGATAAGTGTGGGTTTTAGATAAGCTTTGATTGTAAAGGTCGATTTTGGTTGTTTATTTGCGTATGACGATTCAAAGATAGAAGGGGAGATGATGGAGTACAGACGGGAAAGGAAATGGACAGAAGAACCAGATTTTCCGACCGAAAAATCCGGCGGGCATCGTGGATGCGTCGGGGGATGGGGCGAACGATTTAGATTAGGTTTTCTAATTTTGTTCTTTTTAAGTTTTAGAGGTAAGGTTTGGGGAGAAGTGGAATAAAAGGATTTTTGGTCCAGTGACTTTGGGCTCCCGGGTTTAGGGCTAAGAGAACTTGAGGGAGAGAGAATTGGGCTGGTGTGTGTGGAATGACGACTGGGCTGAGGGAAAAGGGAAAGGGTGTTGGGCTCTTTGGTTTTGGATGAAAATAGAAAGGGAATAGAAAGGTAATGAGCTGGTAGTTTTAATTTGGGTAGAGTTTTAAGGAGTATTTTATATATGTATTATTATTAAAATTATTTTGCGGTGTTTTTTATAAAATAGTTTAATTTGGCAGCAAATAATTGGAAGAGAGGGTCAAAATTGAGTGTCAACAACTTGTCCTTTTTTTACTGAAGACGATGAAAGAGTTTTCGGACAAAGACGTTGGTTTATAGTCAATTTTGTCCTGATCGTCAGAATTAGACAAAGATTAGGGAATGAATGGGCAAACAGAATTTTCAAGAAGGAAATAGGAATTCCATATGCTAGAGGATTGAAAGCAAAGCTGGCGCTGATTCAAAATTTTGTCTCATTTTTGAATTATGATGACACTGGAATACCGTGATGCTAAAACACTAATGTGGGCTGATGCGGATTCAAAATCTTGTCCTAGTGTTGAATTATGATGACACTGGGTTACTGTGATGCTAGAAAATTAAAGGCGGGGTTGATGCGGATTTGAAATTGTGTCCCAGTGCCGAATTATGATGACATTGGGTTGCTGTGATGATAGAAAATGACACTGGGTTGTTGGTGATGAAAAATTAAGGAACCGTTGACGCGGATTCGTACAAAATCAAAGCGGGACGGACTCAGATTCAAAATGTGGCCCAGTGTCGAATTATGATGACACTGGTTGTTGTGATGTTGCGGGATGCTGAAAGAGAGTGGATCGATGTGGATTAAAAAAAAATGTCCCAGTATCGAATTATGATTACACTGGGCTACTGTGACACTATTAAAGGCAAAGTTGATGCGGATTTAAAATTTATCCCAGTGTAGAATTATGATGACACTGGGTTATTGTGATGTTGCGGGATGCTGAGGAGAGTGGATCGACACTCGAGACCACTTTTTCCCTTTGTTGCGAAGTCTGCCCCCCAACAAATTGTCTCAGCTCGCTGTAAGAGAAAATTCAACGTTGCGCTCCAGCTCTTGTAAATTAAGGTACCTGCAGACTAAGACTTAAGAAAAAGTTAGTGCATAACTATTAAGGCAAAAAATGATAAATCATGGATATATAAGCAATGCAATCATGTGAATGAGAATGTCGTCCTGTGTAACATGCTGACGATGTTGTTGATGGTGTCCTTGTGTTGATATGATGCTGAGATGTCGTCCTTCCACAGACATGCTACCACTGAGAATACTGATATGTCGTCCTTGAACAGACGTGCTGCAACTACTCCTGTAAATTGAGGATCCTGTAGGCTAAAACTTAAGAAAAAATAGTGCATAAATGTTAAGACAAAAATGATAAAGCATTAATATATGAGAAATGCAATTCTGCGAGTAGAGATGTCATCCATGTGTAACGTGTTGACGATGTTGTTGATGGCGTCTTTGTGTTGATGTGATGTTGCAAATGCTGAGAGGTCGTCCTTGACCGGACATGCTGCCATTGCGAATATTGATGTGTCTTTCTTGTACAGACGTGATGCAACTGCTCTTGTAAATTGAGGATCATGTAGGCTAAAGCTTAAGAAAAATTAGTGCATAAATGTTAAGAAAAAAATGATAAAGCATTAATATATGAGAAATGCAATTCTGAGAGTAGAGGTGTCGTCCCTATGCAGATGTGATGTGTTGGCGTGTCGTAATTGCGATGCTGAAATGACGTCTTTGTACAAGTATGTTGAGGCTGCGAATGCTGAGATGACGTCTTGGCATGGACGCTGTTACACCCCGTATTTCCATAGCTACTAAGTGAGAACATGATTATAGAATTAAGATTGGAATGTCGAAAGGAAAGGATTTTTACATTTCCTTATACGGAAAATTTTCGAGATTAATGTGATGACAAGAATTAATTCTAGTAATTGAATTCTTTCCAATAGAAGTATGGACTAAGTGTTAAATTATTAAGCCTTGGTGTTGTATGGTATAGCGCCATCGAAATTGTTGAGAAAACTTGGCTAAGGGTGGGATATTATTTTTGTGAAGAGAATTCTTGACCAATAGGAGGAGAGCAAGTGCCATCTCCACTTGTCTTGCAAAGACTCCACCTTAGTATATATAGATAAGTCTTGAAGACTTGGAACATAAGACCTTCATCCATACAAACCCTTATCTCTCCTTAACCTAGATATTTCGAAATCACCATAGCCAACACTAACAAGATCAAAGTATTTTCTTTCCAAGATTAAGCACCCTTAACCCCTAAATCTAGGTTGGGCCGAAAATAGAATGAAACCCTAGGGGATTTCCGTCGACTTTTTGGAAGCGAAACGTGAACAGAAGTTGATCCTAAGGTTGTAGGGGTTACATATATGTGATTGGAACTTGAAGAAGTGGAGCGAAACGAAAATTGCGGACCAATAAAGACCTGACTGTTTTGGGGCATTTTTGGGCAAACAAATGAGGTAAAAGTCCTTCTTATTTTAAAGTAATTGGATATTACTTATTGTTATAATGTATGGATGAACTTGTGTTAAAAATAATGAAGAATAAAAAGCGCTTGAGCCATTTTTGGGGCCAAAACTGATTTGGGACAGATTTGGTGTAAATGGATTTCGTTGGTTATTGTCGTTGTTATCTTCACCTATTGCATGTTATAATGGATTAACATTGTTGTTAATAAGTTGTTATAACTTATGTAGAAGTTTTGGAACTCGAATTGGTATAAAAAGGATTAAGGAAAGAGTTATCGAATTTTAGTTGTTGGCCGTAGAATCTATAAAACTGTTGGATATTGTCGTGCAGTTTTTATGGACTGTTTTAGGCATGTTGTAATGCTGGAAAATAAGCCCCTAACATGCATGATTAATGTGGTAAAATGGCTAATGAAAGTCCTAAAGAATAGGGGTATAAAAAGGGTGTAAAATGTTTCATATTGTACCCTTAATATTGTAGAATTGTGGACTGTTTTGTGTCGAGGATTGTGAACTGTTTTGTATAGATTTTGGGGCAGAATTTTACACGTCAAGTTAGGCGCGTGTTGACACCCAATTTTGACCCTCTCGTCCAGTCATATAAAATTACATTAAATTTTTCAAAAAATATTTAACAATGTCATAATAATAAAATGCAACAATAAAACATTAATACAAGCATAAATAAGCAATTTAATAATGGCACCGCATTTTACGTAGAGTATTAAGCACACCTTGAGTCTCACGTCCGCATTCGTCATTTTAGTAACAAACAATTTCATTAATATTATTCATAATTTAAGCCATATTTCCCATTAATTAAAACTCAAACAATCTTAATGATAAATAAATAAATAAATAAATAAATAAATACATAAAATAAATAATTTAACAATGACGTCGTGTTAAATAGCATTCACATTTATTAATACGCAAGGCAATTTCATAATTATTATTTGTAATTTAAATTAATTTTAATCTAATACATGCGTTTTAATAATAGCGTCGCATTTATAAAAGCATTAAGCAATCCCTAAATATCATATCTGCATTTAGCATTTAAATAATTTAATAATAATCTAAACCACATTCAATTTTAATTTCACAGCATCGCATTATAAAATATTAAGCAGCACACCCGTCTTTATTTTTTGTAATAATTTAAACTCAAGCTTAGACTAATAAAACATCTAAATAATTTAATCACAATTTAAATAATTTAATTCACCACAAATTAAATAATACACCTAAAACTAATAACACACCTAAAACTAATACCTAATTAAATAATTACCAGCCCACTCCCAACCTAATAAACTCGCCCAAGCCCAACATTAAAACCCAACCCGGCGGCCCACTCCCCTCAGCCCACTCCCCTCAGCCTTTATCTTTTCCCCCACGCACCCTCAGCCCAGAACATCATCGTCTCCCTCACCTAACAAACCCTAAAAAGAAACCATTCCCCTCACCCGCCGCATGCACCCCCCCCCCCCCTTTCCCGCGAATCTCGCCGGATTTTCAGGTTGGAAAATCCGGCATAACCAAAATCGAATCCCTCATCAAGACTTACCATAAATCCCTTAAGTAAGAATCAACCAAATTAAAGCTTACCAATTACGTCGAATATTAACTTACCATAAACTGAGTTTTGTGCCACTAAATTGCACCCAGCCGCCAAGAATCGGTAATGGAAGATCTCAATTACCATAATCAATTGCCTTGACCTTTTATGGTAAGAATCAAGACCAAATCACGTTCTTAGTAGGTAGAATTCATTCCCGTAATCAGCCCGATACCTTACATAGTTTAGAACCCAATTCGATGCTATATAAACCAATTAATATTCACATACAAAGGGGGGGGGGGGGGGGGGAAGTAATAAAAGTCCTAAACGGTAGCATCAAGAACATAAGTTCAAACAAATACCTTTCTTCTTCGCAATATCGGTCAAGAATGAGGTAAAATTTCATTCCCCTTTTCAATCGCATCGCAATACAATCCGAGTGGATCGACGACTTGATACGCTGCCTCGGTTCGTTGTCCGGAGAAGGTAAACCCAAACGCATTTTCAATTAAGTTCTCATTTTTACGTCCGTTATAGATTCAGTGAATTAATCGCATTTGTTACGAATGTTTGAATCAGTTTGAGTGGTTTTGAGTAAGTTCAGATGTGTTTGAGTAAGCTTAGATCTGTTTTAAATCCTGTTTTGGACTGTTTAATGTCCTCCTAAGTCTTTGTTTATCTGGGTTTCACTGCTCTGGTATGTATTATCTGATTATCAGCGTGATTAGTTAAATAGAGGGATTAATATGTCAGTTTAAGATTAATATTAATTACGTATAAACTATGTAAAACCAAAACCATGTCTGAATGTGTTAGAATCTATATTAACTAATATGCAGATTACTAGTACTTGAGATGGAGTCAATATTACAATTTGAGACCTGTTTTGATTGAGAAGAACTGATTCATATTGTTCAGTATGTAAATATGTAACTGGTCTAGGCTTGATCTCCCCTGCAACACATAGTTGGATCCTATTATATGCTTGTAATTGAGTCTGCTTAAATATTATTTGGAATGGTTTATTTGGTATTAAAGTCATGTTAACGGATGAGAATTGATCCTAACTAGTTGCTTCTGGTTTCACCTTATCTGTTTTAGTGGGAAGGTCCACTGTTTAGGTGTTTGAAAGATTAGGATAGATTACTTTAAAAACCAATGATTTGTATGTCCCATTCCTAGTGGTCTGAATGTTGAATCCTGAAATACCATGAGAAAGCTATTGTTTTTATGCTATATGCCCAGATCTGTGGTCCATGTTGTATGACCAAACCAAGCCTTTAAATGCATGAATTGGTCTCCCCGTTTGAATTAGTTCAGTTCCAATCCATGATAGTGTGTGAAAAAGGAAGTTTGGAGGCCATCTGTGATGTATATGTGTATATCATATCTATTTATCTACATCCATTTGCTATTGGGCTATCTTGAACTGTATGGGTGATACATTGGGATATACAAATTGTGTACTAAATGTATTTCGATATACGAGGTATATAATCAAAGTATATCACTAATGTATATCACTTTAGACCCTCCACTGTAAATGTATCTGACCCAATCTTCCCAGTGTGTCACCTTGATTGCTTCATGTCATGGGCCTACATGCTCACTGACATCGAAGGATTGGATTAATGTTGTGTTGGGCTTGCGTTCTTTTCTATAATCTGGAAATTGCATGCATGGGCTAACATATTCTCATGACTGGAAATTCTATTTGGGACCGTCTCTCTTTTGGATTGCCGAAACGGAAGTGGTCTAAATATGTTAAATTTTACGTTAATGTTTATCTATTATTTGATAGGGTTTGGGATATATACTAATCCTTTCCCTTTCTTATTTTTTTTGTATGAAATGCATTGGAGAAAAAAACGAAGAGTCTCATGGCGAGACTCATCACAAGCTACAACAAATGAAAACCCGCATCTATGTGCATTTCTCTATCCGCACCCGCGATTCCAAAGCCACAGGCGGAATGACATTGCCACTCCTTCGAGTCATCTTTATTTATTCTTTATTCTGTTCTATTAATTTGTTGTAAATTAATTGTCTAACGCTACACTAATTAGTAGAATAGTTAGAATAATTAAATTTTGAACCAATAGATTAGCAAGTAGTTGGACACTAGAAATTTCATTCTCCTTAAGTCAATTACTTTAGTTGTCACATATTACTCAAATCATGTTAACCCCTTAATAATTTCATTCTCATAATCATGTAGGAAGCTAAGATCTAAAAGGAAAAGCAGTTTGTTATGAAAGCATTATTAGCATTGACCTAGCAAAAGTTATTTAGATCCCAAGATCGTTAGTCTTTGCATGAAAAGATCTCCGCACATTCTAGTTTACAAGCATATATTTTGTCATAGTAGATTTGCATTTCTACTCCTATACTAAGCTAAACACTACATTTCATATAGTCCTTATTACTTTAGGAATATATTTCTTTTCTTTTGAAACCAAAGCTCACTTTGTATACTTTAAATAAATCTTGCATTCTTCAAAAATGTATTTTATACTTGCATATATCTTTTACTCAAATACTTTTCAAAACACGCATTCTTTAGCAACAATAATTAACCCTAGGTTTGAACAGACAACCGCAAGTTAGCGGATCCTTTAGGGTGCCTAACCCCTTCCCTTTAGGATAATAAAGAACCATTATCCATAATCTCGTACAGTTTTGCAGACCATTAAATGAAGTTAATGTCGACTTTAACCTAGTTGACATTTAGGTGTCTTAATTCACCCAAAATAATTAGGTGGCGACTCCGCGAACCCTTTAGCATCTCTTTAGCACATTTAGCACCCCTTTTAACCATTCAACATTTTATTTTATTTTCTAACATTTTTATCCAGCAGAGATTCGCTAGAATAATGTCGCGGTCGAAAAAGGGCGTGACAGAAGTGACGACTCCACTGGGGACTTAAGGTTCTTAACCACAACAGACCTAGGGTTATTATTTGGCATTATTTTTACATTTAATTTTTGTGTGCTGTATTTTGTTTTATTTATTTTAATTGTTATTTGCTTTACTGCTTTCCTTAAACTGGCATTCCACTCATATTTCTTCCACTCTGGAAAATTCACACTATCACACACTACATGCGAGGTGCGCTTGGTGCATCAGCAAAATTCTTTCTTCAAAACCCAAATTTAGGAGAATTGGCAATATACGTGGGGTGCCCGGTCTAACCGGTGGCCGCGTAGCCTTCTCACTCGAGTTGTCCGCTCGGAAACCTTGCGTCTAGTAAATCCAAATCTTAGAAACTCAGGATAGAGCTATACCACCCTTTATTTTAAGGCATGAATGCATTTACCTTAGGTGGATCGGTCCTTGGTATCGACACCACAATGACGAAAAAACACCAAACTTGTCGACGGGTTTCTCAACCCAACGACCAACCAGCATATTATGTGTAGCGTGAAAACGATAGACAAATCCAAATCTAATCATGACATGCCAAAATTGGGAAAAAGTGCACCGTCATTTGGTCGTCATTTCCAACAAAAGCATTACAGTTGGACGGCTTGGACAAATATATCATAGTCTCGCATATGTGACGTTTAGGCCTACCTCTGACATAAAGGGGTCCCCATGCATGTTAGGGGATAAGACTAATTATTCTAGATATCGTATTAATTACAAAGTTAGATAATAAAATTACAATAACAAATAAAAGACACAAAAAAATGAGGCAGGGAGGTTAAGAGAGTAAAGGAATTGAAGTGGATGGCAATGTCATTCCGTCCTATTTTGCTTTAGGAATTTCCGAAGAGAGGATGTGATGTACATGAATGCGGGTCTTCATTTGTTGTAATTTATGATAGTCTCGTGACGAGACTCTTCATTTTGCTCCTAATGCATTTCATGTAAATAAAAAAAAAGATAATGATTAGCAACGGAATCTGAAAATATATACATAACAAAAAAAAGATAAAGGAATGCGGGATAAGATGTTGGGCAGTGACATAGTAACGAAAGTAAAGCGAAGCATGTATTGGGCTTCAAACCCAAACAAGAAATCAGATACAAATAGGCTCAAATGTCATGTATTAGGCCAAAGGTTCTCGGCCCAAACAGTGGGCAGAACGACAAGGAGTAGACCCAGAATGAATTCTCATATGCAAACCAGTGTAAATTTTTTCAAATAATCAAGATCCAATAAAGAGTTTGTATGCAGACCTACACTTAACTTCTTTTACTAACAGCCTCCAGGAAAGCATAATATTTAAAATATATGTTTGTACATGCTTACAAGAATCAAACCAACAGAACAGGCCAAATGCAAGTAAACCAGATTTTGATGGGTGATATGACACAGTTGACTTCATACCAATACAGAGTACTAGCATAAGTATCCTTAATAGATCAGCATTATAACAAGGAAAATAAAGGAACATGCGATCAGTTTGGCGGACAAGCAAGGATGACATGCGATGTTATCAATATATATGACTAATCTCACATCACTATGTTAAGTATCTGTTTATGCAATCACACACGAGCAACAAGATTGTCTTAATATCAATCTATAGGTCGTATGTTTTTGAGTTTTGCAATTTCAAAGATGCATATGTGATCAAAATGTTTTAATTCAACAGAGTAAACATTCAACACCCAAACAACTGTCCTGCTGCGCTTCAACAATGGTCATAACTAAACAGGCGTGCAAGATATCAATACAATAAGCGTAAACTGCCATAACATCCAATCTAGCTTGGACACAATGAGTATTGGTAATCCTAAGAAAACCTCAAATCCCAACTAAATGCATTTAACAATGAACCCGAATGAGCACGAATAACTACGGTCATCCATCTGACACATTTAATACTTAGCTTAGGGAGTATTAGCACTACCTAGCTTAACTAGATATGTTCACAGTTAAACCAAGCAGACTCAACAATAATTAATCATGTTTGACAATCAAAGAAGCAATATAATACTAATTGCGTGACTCGGCTTATTAATCTGGAAGATTCAAATGACGGATAATAGCCAACAAACAGATTTTACATAGTTCAACTGACTAACAATTGTATTAAGCCAAACATATTTGACAAACAACAATCATCATACAGACCATATAATGTAAATCGAACAGAAAAATTGAAAAAGAAACAAGTTTACCTTCTCCGGACAGCGAACCGAGGCAGCGTATCAAGTCGTCAATCCACTCGGAGTTTTGTTGCTACGCGATTAGAAGGGGAATGAAGTTTTTATTTGATTTTACTTTTAATCGAATTTGGTTTTAGGCTCTGGAATTCTTTCTCTGTTCTGGCTGTTCTTCCCCGGATTCTTGATTGTTGTTCGAATGAGTCCTTTGTTTCGTGCTTTGCTTTGGAAAATAGTGAAGAAAATCGCAGATGTGGAGGGGAGTCTCCGATCGAAAAAAGGGGTGTGACTATTGCGTATTGCATGTGTAAATCGATTGGCTTATATAGTCTCGATTTGGGTATCGATTTAAGATAAGTTAGAGACAACTTTTAGGGCTGATTTGGACGATTTTGGTACTGATTTTGAAGTCTATTTTGGTATGTGATTTCAGTTGATTTGGGGAATATTCTGACTGATTTGTTATGATTTCCGGCTATGATAAGTTTGGGTTTTAGATAAGCTTTGATTGTAAAGGTCGATTTTGGTTGTTTATTTGTGTATGACGATTCAAAGATGGAAGGGGAGATGGAGTACAGACGGGAAAAAGAATGGACAGAAGAGTCGAATTTTCCGACTGGAAAATCCGGCGGGCATCGTGAACGCGTCGGGGGATGGGGCAGCGATTTAGATTAGGTTTTCTAATTTTGTTCTTTTTAAGTTTTAGGGTAAGATTTGGGGAGAAGCGGAATAAAAGAATTTTTGGGCCAATGACTTTGGCTCCCGGTTTTTGGGCTAAGGGAATTTGAGGGAGAAGGAATTGGGCTAGTGTGTGTGGAATGACGACTGGACTGAGGAAAAGGGGAAATGGTGCTGGACTCTTTGGTTTTGGATGAAAATAGAAAGGGAATAGAAAGGTAATAGGCTGATAGTTTTAATTTGGGTAGAGTTTTAAGGAGTATTTTATATATGTATGTATGTATTATTATTAAAATTATTTTTGCGGTATTTTAAAAAAAATAGTTTAATTTGGCAGCAAATAATTAAAAGAGATGGTCAAAATTGGGTGTCAACAGGGAGTATGTAGTTATGGTCAAATAAATGAAAAGTTAAAACTTTGTTTTTTTTTTAGTTTAATAAATTTGTTTTTTAGATGTGAGGGAGCATTGTTTTGTTGCTATGCGTGTAATTGAAAGAGAATAATCTCTTGATTTTTTTTTTAATGTCAAAGGTATATATACATGATATATAATATTTAATTATAGAAATTAAATCTATATTTTTCTAATACAAAATTACTATATTTTTCTAATACAAAACTACTAATATAATTACACATATACAAGAATCTACCAATATGGTAAGAGAGTACCGTGTATATATGGTAAGAATATACACAGTATACACGACTAATATATATACATATACATATACATATACATATTCTATCAGTAATGACCAACAATAGTTTTTTCAATGTTCGAATTTGAATATTTCTGGTCTATATTTTACGTTTTAATGTTCATACATAAAATACATTAGTTTCGAGTTTCGACGTCTATCACAATTCCCAACAATGAAGTCTTCTTTATAGATAACAGTGTAGTATTACTAATTGCCAAACAAGTATGCAAGCACCTTGCGTTGTGTTCGTTATGATTTAGATGTAAGTTTTCAATAATTTTTTTCTATTGTATGAAATAAATTAAAAAAATGGAAAATATGTAAGTAGTATTTGGCTGAAGAGTGGAAGATATGTTCAAAAAATAAAAGTTTTATTAAAGATTAAATAGAACAATAGAGAGATTTTGTCAAAGCTCATTTGTAATAATTAATTTGAACGACTTCTGATGTACAAAAACCTCGTGCAGCGTGGTAGTGGTTTAACCTTTGAAATCAATTGAGTTACCATGATTAATTTCTTCACAATTCTATCGGACCGAGGTGTGGGACTCCTGGGGTGGGAGATCACCTTTTGAAAAAATATAATACAATGAACATAGTAATATAATCAAATAAGGATACTATTACAATCCTAGGTTAAACAACTTCAGTGGAGTGAGGTTCCAACTTCGTGCAGGATTCTAATAAAAAAAAAGGGAAAACTTAGATATTTTGGAAGCATAAACACATCCCTCTAACTAGATTAGGGCTGCACAAAAGGGTAAAATCGGACCGAATCGAGAATCGAATTTTTAAAAAATTAGGATCGAATCTATCAGTCCGGTCTGAACAAGGTCGGTCCGGTTCTTTTTTCGGTCCGGACCGAATTTATCAGTCCGGTTCAATCCGGTCTGAACAGGGTCGATCCGATCCTTTTTCGGTCCGGACAGAATTTTGTATAACCTAAGCTAGACTACTTGTTCAATCTTTGGTCCAAATTAAATATTTAATTCTTTTAACCGTCGAATAGAATCACTGGTTGATAAGTATTTTTTTATTTTTTTTAGAGAATTTTGAGTTTGAACTTTGAGAAAGGTAAAGTGATAAAAATTTCAGACATGAATTGATATTTTTAAATTCCAATTAAAGCGGTATCGAATGCTAGGTGAGAAATAAAAATATGACTAATAGCTAGGAGTTTTATGAATTTTAAAGACTCAAGTTGACTGACTAAATTTTTAGAGGACTTGTATTTCTCTATTCTAGAAGTGTGGGCAGCATCTGTATTGGTATTTGTGGACAAGTCTAAGGTAATTGACGAGGTTTTTACACTTTCTTTTTTAGTGTTCCATTTTCCCGGGAATCTGGTTTAGTAAAATAGCAAGGTGGGTGTTTTCTTCTAGCCACCATAAATTCAGCTGACACACACTACTGAAAGAGCATTGCGGCTAATATAGTTTAGTCAGCAGAAAGGGTTGGTCTATAGTTCACATGTCGATACGTGTAAATGCACATTAGGTTTGGCTGGTTTTATGGGGGGGGGGGGGTTAAGAGATATACGGTGACGAAATCAGGAATTTTATTAAGAATTTAAAATATGATAAAAATACATATACGAGGAAATCAAGAGGAGTCAACATCTAATATATATATAATAATAATATATTTAGTAAAATCTCACAAAGTGGATCTGAAGATAGCGTGTACGCAGACATTACTCCTACATTGGGAGATAAAGAGGTTATTTCCTATAGACTATATATATATATATATATATATAGTTGTGAATATATAAAAAATATTTATATGATCATGTACTTTATAAAATAATTGTAGGTAATTTTTATGATACTATACATCTGTTCTTTCTCGACAAATTTCTTTAGACAAAGATTTCATTTTAATGACCACTTAAGCACTTATGGAAGTGAACAGAAAGAGATGTTGCAGTCCGTATCTGTTGAAAATATTTATTAAACGTAAAATAAAGTAAATCCTATTAATTATGAATTGAATAATTGGGGGTCCCGCACATCGGAAACATGGTTTTCACACACGTGCACATAAAGTGTCAAGGATCGTAATTTCCTTAAGTGGAAGAGATTTGGTACTTATACGAATTGTTTGAGACGTAAAATAATAGATGGTTATTGGCCAAATAACAATGATTTCACGTTGGTAAATGAAAGGAAGACGTATACAATGTATGAAAGATGAAACGAGTCTGAAAATGTCGCGGCGTCACAGCTCATGGCGCGACAAATAGGCCACGGCGTTGGCGGCCGAAACTTTCGAAGTTTGGCCGCGTGGCAAACTCAGAGAGTTTCAGCCAGCTGCGCAGCGTTTTAGCCGTTGGAAGATGGGCCAGCGATTTTGGTGACTTTGGAGCATTAATTCTCCATTATAGGGCTCATGAATTCAGTCATTATTTGGCTGAATTATTACTCCACATTCAAGACATTATATGGCCTTTATTGGTCATTACTTGGCTAGGTGGAAGACAATCTTCTTCATACTATAAAATGGGGCCTTGGACACATTTACAAAATACACATTCACAAAACAATTTTCTGAAATTGTCTTCCTCTTTAACAATCACAAACACTCAAAAATCTTTCTTCCAAAGTAAACACTTGAGTTTCTTTTGCTCATTTTTTTGATTGCTGTTTTATCTTAGGAGATAAGTTGTCATTACAACCGTTGAAAAGATATACGGGGCAATATTATCTTAAGGATAGATTGTCCATCCAATCAACTCAGCAAGACTTTTTTCTTTGTTTAAATTACAGATTTCTTGTTACTTGTTGTTGTTGTTGTTACAATTCTCATTTCCTTATAATTTTATACACTTGATCCAACAAACTTAAGATAATATTCGCTGCTTTCAACAACAACATGACTGAAAAAGATCAATTGAACGCTGAAAATTCCACCAATGCTCAAGGCAATCCTATTGCCTTCACCACCACTCCTCAAGGCAATCCCAATGTCTTCAACTCCACTGCTTTTGGCACAACTAGTGTCAACCCACTGCTGCTCAAGGCGTTCCAAATGCCTTTCAAATTGCTCAAGGAAGCACCACAGCTTCAACACCCGCCGGATTACACCATGAACGTCCTGAAAAGTTCATGGGTGTGCATTTTAAAAGATGACAACAAAAGATATTGTTCTTCTTGACGGTTATGAGAATGTCACATTTCCTAACCGAAGATCCTCCACAAGTTGGGGAAGACACGGACTCTCAGCTAAATGAAATGGCGGGAGGGGGCCAAGGTATCCATGTCGTTAACGGTATGAAGATGGTTCGAGATGCATGGAATCATAGTGATTTCATGTGCATGAACTATATTCTAAATAGTTTTTCCAATCCTTTGTACACGGTATATTGCACCATTGGGACAACCAAGGAATTGTGGGACAAATTGCAAAAGAAATACAACACCCAAGATGCGGGTGCTAAAAAGTTCGTCATTGGAAAATTTCTGAAATTTCAAATGGTGGACAATAAAAGTGTGTCATCCCAAGTCCAGGAATTTCAAATGATTATACATCACCTATACTTGAAAGGAGTGAAACCCAACGAACAATTCTTGGTTGAGGCATTGATCGAGAAACTGCCTCCCTCGTGGACTGAGTTTATGAATTACTTGAAACTCAAGACGAAGGAGATGACATTAGACGAGCTTATTATCAAACTCCAAATTCGGGAGGATAATAAGAAGGCCATGCCAAAGGGTAACAACCCGTTGAGGCTAAAACGAATCTGGCGGAAGTCAAAGGGAACCCGAGAAAGAAGCGAAAGTTCCAAAATGATGGTAAGTCCCAAACAACTGAAAAGTTTAAGGGTACTTGTCATCACTGTGGTAAAGTTGGTCACATGGTCAAATACTGACGCAAGCTCAAATATGAGAACAAAGAGAAGGCCAAAGGCAAGGCAAAGACTAACATCGTCGAATACACGCTTCTAGACGATATGATTGAAGAATTCTCAGCGGTGGTGCTAGAAGTTAACCTCGCTAAGAATCCGGTGCAATGGTGGTTGGATACGGGTGCTACCCGTCACATCTGTTCCAATAAAGACGCCTTCTCCACTTATACACCAGTCACAGACAAAAAGTTGTTCATGGAAAACAATTTTTCTTCAGAGGTGTTGGGGGTAGGAAAGGTGATCCTAAAGATGACTTTCGAAAAGGAGCTGACTCTAAAGGAAGTGATGCACGTCCCAGAAATTCATAGAAATCTGATTTCTGGACGTCCCAGAAATTCATAGAAATCTGATTTCTGGACCTTTGTTGGTTAATGCTGGTTTTAGGCTAGTGTTAGAAGCTAACAAATTTGTAATCACTAAAAATTGAACTTTTGTAGGAAAAGGCTTCGTTTGTGAAGGTCTCTTTAAGTTTAATGTTGCACCTGCAATGCCTTCTATTTCAATTATCAATAAAATTGAGCATTCTACTTACTTGATTGAGTCATCTAATTTATGACATCATAGATTAGGACATGTTAACTATCAATCTATTCAAAGATTGGTAAAGTTGGAATTATTGCCATCTATTTAAATAAACCCTCAACGTAGGTGTGAGGTGTGCATAGAGGCAAAGCTTTCCAAAAGTCCCTTTAGATCAATCGAAAGGGAAACCGCTCCTCTAGAACTTATACATACTGATATATATGATTTGAAGTTCGCTCAAACTAGAGGGAGAACAAGTACTTTGTGACTTTCATAGATGATAACACAAGGTTTTGTTACCTTTACTTACTAAAAAGTAAAGATGAAGCCTTTGAAGCATTCAAACGCTACAAAGCAGAAATTGAAAACCAACTTAGCGGACGGATTAAAACTTTCCGTAGCGATAGAGGGGAAGAATATGTAGCACATTTTAAAGAACTTTGTACCCAGTCGGGTAACTCCTTACTCACCTCAATCAAACGGTGTTGTTGAACGCAAGAATCGAACACTAAAGGAAATGATGAATGCTCTACTCATCAATTTGGGCCTCCCTCAAACCTTGTGGGGAGAAACTGACCTTACCGCAAATAAGATACTTAATAGAGTTCCACACAATGGTAAAGACAAGACTCTATATGAACTATGGAAAGGAAAGAAACCTACCTATCAATATTTGAAGGTATGGGGCTGTCTGGCCAAGGTAAAAGTACTTATGCCAAAGCAGGTCAAGATTGGACCTAAGACTGTGCATATTCATCGGATATGTCAATAACAGTATGCTTATCGCTTCATAGTGCATAAGTCGGATGTACCAGATATTCATGAATGTACGATCATAGAATCAAGAAACACAAGTTTCTTTGAAGATACATTTCCATACAAGGAAAACAACATAACCTCTCTTAAACAAAGTTATGATCAAATCTCTGAGGATCAAGGGGTTAATGACTACCCAGATCCAAACGGTTCAGATCTAGTGAATTCTAAAGTGGCTGTTGATTCGGAATTCAATATTCCAGATTCTCAGAACTTGGAAAATTCAGAGATGGAACCAAGGCAGAGCAAAAGGATTCGGAAGGATAAGTCCTTCGGTCTAGACTTTGAAGCTTATCTAGTTCAAGACGAACCATAGACAATCGTCGAGGCATTGTCAACTCCAGAAGCACCTCTCTGGAAGAAAGCCTTAGAAAGCGAGATAGAATCCATCCTGCATAACCACACCTGGGAGCTGGCTGATCTTCCTCCAGGACACAAACCTTTGGGTTGTAAGTGGTCCTCAAACAGAAGTTAAAGGCAGATGGTTCTATCGACAAATACAAGGCTAGGTTGGTAGTCATGAGCTATCGCCAAAAAGAGGGCCTTGATTACTTTGACACCTACTCACCGGTATCTAGAATGACATCCATACGTATGTTCATAGCCATCACCGCTTTGCGAAATCTTGAAATACATCAAATGGATGTTAAGACAGCCTTCCTAAATGGTGATTTGGAAGAAGAAATATATATGGACCAACCCGAGGGGTATGTGGTTTCAGGACAAGAGACAAAAGTGTGTCGGCTTGTTAAATCGTTGTACGGCCTGAAACAGACCCCTAAACAATGGCATGAGAAATTTGATAATACTCTACTATCAAAAGGGTTCGCCATTAATAAATGTGACAAATGTGTTTACATGAAAAGATATGCCGATTCGTTCGTTATGATATGTCTTTATGTAGATGACTTGTTAATCACTGCTAGCAGTCCTAGTATAATTCTAGAGACTAAGAACATGTTAAAACAATGTTTCGACATGAAAGATATGGGGGTCGCAGATGTCATCTTAGGGATCAATATCTCTAAGACATCTAATGGACTGGTATTGTCTCAATCTCATTACATCGAAGATGTGCTAAAGAAATTTGAGATGTTTGTGATTCACCAAGAGGACACCATTGGATAGAAGTCAAAAGATTGACAAGCATTTTGGTGTACCTATACTCCAGGAGCGATACACAAAGGTGATTGGGAGTTTGATGTATCTCACAAACTGCACTCGACCAGATATCGCATATGCAGTCAATAAATTGGCTAGGTTTACCCGAATTCCAAGTGAAGATCATTGGAAAAATTTAATAGGGTACTACGTGTTATACCCCGTATTTCCAGAGTATGTATGTGAGGACGTATGTACATTTGTACAAACCCTAA
Source organism: Przewalskia tangutica (assembly GCA_029844215.1). Classification (NCBI taxonomy): domain Eukaryota; kingdom Viridiplantae; phylum Streptophyta; class Magnoliopsida; order Solanales; family Solanaceae; genus Przewalskia; species Przewalskia tangutica. Next base: position 8,058,113 of record CM056739.1, on the reverse strand, counting down.
TTAGGTTAAGGATGGAATTGTGAACTTTCAACGGAAAAGATTCCGAACCTTGTGAAGGAAATTCTACGTTTTTAATATTTTAACCGATTACGGATTTTTCCGAGAGATGAAATATTTTAGACCAATTGGAGGGCGACATGTGTCACCCTTAGTTGGCATGGGTTGGACGAAATGGTGGCCAAGTGGACAAGGTCAAATGGTCAAAGTCTTGGAAGATATTTTCTTTGGGTGAGTGGGAGTAGGTAGGTGCGTTTTTTGGGGCATGTGGGGGAGGCATTGTGGACGTTTTTCTTGAGCAAGTGGGAGGCCACTTGGCTCATTGTTGTGGGGGACATATGTCCCAATGTTGTGGTGGACATATGTCCCAACTTTGTGGTGGACACTTGGTGGAAGACCTCACTTGAACAAGTTACCACATCTACACCTTCCATTTGTTTTGATCTTGGCCTTTGAAGGGCCTATAAATACCCCCCCTTAGTTGAAGACTTCTTCATCCACAAAATAATTTCTAAGTCTTAAAATCCTTCCCCCTCCCTCTTGAAGCTCTCGTCCAAACCACCCCTCCCCCTTTGTGAGCCCTCGGCTGAAACCCCCCCCCTTCCTTGTGTTCTAGCCGAAACATACCCCCCTCCCTTGGTAGAAAAATTGTCTTCAAGTATTGTTGCTATGCCAAAATACTTTAGCCCAAATACCTTGTAGTATTCCCAAGTTACCTCTATAGTAAAAGCCCAGAAATACTACTTTATATCCATTAGTCACAAAACGAAACCCTAGGAAAATCTTCATAGTTGGTTGAAGTATTAAGTAGAAGTTGTTTAGAAACTTCTAAGGGTTTCTTGGAGCGGATTGGAGCGTACAGAATAGGAGCTAAACCTTGCTCAGGATCGACATATATCTTGGATAATTTTGGGCTTGTCGAGGTAAATATCTTGTCCTTCTATTGTAATTGGAGATTACATCGTAGTAGTATAGAATTGAGTATAAGGCGATAGAAGGATGGCATAAAAGAAGAGTATTGAACTGTACTTACATAGGTGTATTCTGATGAACTTGTGTAGTTTGTGGGTAGGGAAGTGCTGCCCAATTTTTCCGTAGAATTAAGAACCTTCTGCTTAGAATATTCTACAGAGTAGTCTAGACGTTGATAGACATATATGGCCATTATAGGTTGAATTTCTGCGAGTAGCGTGTTCTACTTGAAGGGAGGACAAGGCTAGCAGGGTATAGTACGGTGGAGCGTATTGCTAATTGTCGATAATCGTCGCGAGGTATGTGAACCTCTTCCTATCCTTTCTAGCATGATGTTTTGTAACTATGTAGTACGGTAGACGTACATGTGCTAAATGAATTTGGTTGGTTTAAAACATAAGGTGTTATAATAGCTTTATGGGAAGTTAGTTATAACGACTTTAGGTAGGTAAAAGAATGGTTTATCGATTTTAGAAGTTAAGAGACTTGATCTTAAAAGATAAGAGACTTGACTTAATTGAATTGATATGAATTTTGTTAAAAAGTGTGAAACCTCATTCGTGAGTAATGAGTACTTGGTTTTTAAAGAATAATATTTTACTGATTTCGGAAATGAGAATAAGTATCGAACGAACCACTGCAGCGTTAATAAAGGAAAATGTATTGACAAATAATTAATATTATTAAAACCAGTAGAAACTTCCATCTGCATAGAAGCAAGATAAGACAAAATTGTATTACATTTCCTAGATCATGGCTGCTTTAATAAGATTGTTATAACAAGAATAACCTACTCACACATAAGGCATATGTTACTCAAATTGTTTTAAAAGAGAATTATGTTATTAAGTGATTAAGACTATGAACTACGAAACCTTGCGAAAATGAGAGACTTGAGTATTTATTAGGCAAACTTGAACTTTTTGAAAAAAATGTTGCTACTTGATTTTAAAAAAAAGAGGAAAGTATGGTATTATCTTAATCTGTCTTAAAAGAGCGTTTAAATGTTATGGCCGATTCTATACCGAGTCCATGCGATGGACCGGGAATGTATTCCACACGACACCGAGTCCATGGGATGGACCGGGAATGTATTCCACCACGTTTTGATACCGAGTCCATGGGATGGACCGGGAATGTATTCCATACGATTCTGCTCCGAGTCCCACGAGATGGTCGAGACACGTATTCCATACGATTCTATCGAGTCCCACGAGATGGTAGGACATGTATTCCATACGATTCTATCGAGTCCCGTGAGATGGGCGAGACATGTATTCCATACGATTCCTATCGAGTCCCGTGAGATGGCCGAGACATGTATTCCATACGATTCTATCGAGTCCCATGAGATGGGCGAGACACGTATTCCACACGATTCCACCTCGAGTCCCACGGGATGGGCGAGACATGTTATACGTATCATACGATTTATACCTAGATCGCGGTGAGGAACAAGTTCCACGGCGCATGAGGATGACTTTGAGGAGTGAGTCCCGCCCTTGACATGACTACTTTTATGTTGTAAATCGTAGTTTGATTATCATACATGTCTCTGCTTTATATAAACCGTTATGATTTCATTTCTGATATTTTCCATTTCACATACTTGGTACTGTTGTCGACCTCCTTGAGGCTGCGTTCATCCGCAGTAGAGGTACATCGGTTGATCCTCACTCTTAGGATCACAGATTCGTATTAGGAAGCTCCGCTTTCTCCGAGGCTTATCTTTTGGTATGTTTTCCCCGAGTTTGTAAGTTCTTGTACATTCAGGAGTATGGCGGGGCCCTGTCCCGTCATAGTTGTTGTAAAAATCTTAGAGTGCAGAATCTTGTTGTGGCGAGTTTGTAAAAGGGATGTAACTGTTCGGGTTCAAAATTTTATGTATATATACATGCCGAAAGGCAATCTTCTCTTGATAAATTGTTCTCATTTTATAATTGTTTCATGTCTTATTTTTGTATTCCGCCGGTTACTCTGATATATGTCTACTTGGGTGCCCGGGTAAGGCACCAGTCACGGGCCCGGGTTCGGGTCGTGACAAAAGTGGTATCAGAGCAGTTAATCCTCGGAAAGTGTCTGAGGCAAGTATCTAGTAGAGTCTTGATTATCGGTGTGTTGTGCACCACACCAATAATCATGAGGCTATAGGATATTTAGGATTGGTTTCCATTCTTCTCATTCTGAGATCGTGCCTTAGAGCTGTATTATAAGTTGGACCCCTCTGACGTATTTCGTTTTACGATTATGCCTCGCAGTGCAACCCGCCCAGATGGGCAAGCGGCCGAGGAGCGCTAGTTGAATCAGAGGAGTATGAGGCACAGCCCGGCCATTACGAGATAGTGCTTGAGACGGCGAGTTTTGCGACGCCCGCCAGCGAGTTTAGAAGCGCGGCGGTGCTGCTGAGACCACAATACACGAGCCTCGGTCCACGGCTGGAGCGGAGGAGATGGGTTACAAGGAGATGGCCCGATTATTGGCCGTGATAGTGGCAAGGCACGAGGATAAGCTGGATCTGGCGATTCCGTGCCGGTACCGTAGTTCACCCGAAGCGGATAGTTTGAGGCTGCGGACTTTACGAGTTGCAGACGCCGATGTTTTATGGATCGAGGCACGAGGATGATCCGCGAAGTTCATCCGAAGCGATTCTGACGGATCGAGAGTGATCAAGGCTTCAGAGACCGAGTCGGTGGTCTTAGGTTCACATCGGCTGCGTGATACTGCAGTCGACTGGTTTGATTCGTGGGAGCTGTCCCGGGGGGAGCATACACTTGCAGTTGTATGGGACGAGTTCTCGGAGGCATTTCGGCCACTTGCCTCCGCGAATGAGCGAGGCACGAGCCGATTTACGATCTTTGAGAGCGAGAGGCGTGCGGTTCGGGAGTACAACGTGGAGTTCGACTCATTAGCTCGGTATGTCCCGCGTTAGTAGCCGATATGGAGGCCAGTACACCGCTACGTCACGGGCTCGATGACTACCGCGAGGCTTGTTGGTGTAGCCCTTCACCGGGCATGGATATTGCCCGCATGCAGCTTATGCACTTGGATGTGAGGCGGAGGGTCGGACGGAATGGCCGAGATCGGCAGGAAGGCGAACAACAGGTCCTTTGGTAACTTTCGAGGTGAACCGCCTCGAAAGTTAGTTATGCCCCTCCGCCAAGATCTGAGTGGTCCTCCGATCTTGAGGCGTTCGGTATTCGAGCTGGTCGAGCTCGGGGCTTCGTTCACGGTATACATGGGTCTCAGCGATCGGGTTCATGTTATCCTCAGTGTGCACGATGCCGCAAACGTCATCCCGGAGTGTCGTCTTCTCGGTGCTTGTTTCACTGCGGCCGTCGAGGCCATGACGAGGACCCTGAAGGAGGATACAGTAGAATGACGCGACTCACGGTCGATGGCGTGTTCATCGCCTTCTATAGCTATGCGCCCGACAGGGCAGGATTATGATTAGAGCGACGAAGTGAAAGTGAGGCAGTTAATACAGGTATATTCTTACCCCTCTAGAGATTAGTATGCTTGATATGATGATCTTGATTAAGTGTTATGTTCAGATAGCATTGTGTTAATTGCGTTTAGAAGACAAGGTTAGTTAAAAGGGTGAGATTGGGGACAGGGAAATTGTGAGCTTTAGGATTTTATACGTAGAGACCTTAGATGCGAGGCCATCTTAAGTAAAAGATTTATTTTATGTTTGACCTTTATCGGAGTACATAGTATACGTGGGATATATTTGCGTGATAAGTCCCTGAGTGGTATGAAATGAAAGAGGGTAGTTGAGCTAAGGAGACCACTAGGTTTTCGTGACTTGATTAGTGAGATTGTTTCGGATCGGGGGAACAAGAGTTTGGCGCGATAGCGGGTCGGGTTGAGGACCTATCGCGGGTCAACCCGCGGCCTGTTATGTGGTGGGGTCAGTTCGAGGTGGTCCCTCCAGGTGGTAGGGTCACGAGGGCGCTAGCCCGTGTTTAGATGGCCGTTATGCGAGTTCGTGGATGCGTTCGACCAATAGCCGGCCGATGAGATCAGCCATCTTGTCTTTCGATCGGGATTTTACTCGGCGGAGGGTTATGCGAGATGTTATATATCAGGAAGGTTGTAAGACTGCACGGGGTTCCTACTTTTACTTTATGACAGGCAGTGGAGCCCAGTATGCGGCTATTTCTTTTTATGGAGGTCTTACCAGGCAAGGTTAGGAACTCAGGTGAGTCTCAGTATTGCATTCACCCTCGGGCCGGTGTTTTTGATTTCAAGGGTAGCAGCGAGGATTGTGTGCCTCTTGTTGAGTGAGTATTATAATAGCTACCATTTCAGTATTCGGATGTCGCCTTATGAAGCCTTGTATGGGCAGAAGTGTAGGTTGCCGGTCGATTGGTTCGATGTTGGCAAGGTTCAGATAGTTGGTCCAAACTTGATCCAGAAGGGTGTGGATAAGGTGGAGCTTATCCAGAAGAAGTTATTGGCAGCTCAGAGTCAACAGAAGTCGTGCGGATAGTCGGCGTCGACACTTGGAGTTCAGGTCGACGGTGGGAGCTTTCGTGATGTTAGAGGTGATTCCTCGTTGGCTTGGATTAGAGTTTTGCGCATGTGTTGTATTGTGGCCATGTGTGGCATTTGCAAACTGTTTAAGTTCTGAGGAACTTTATCGTTATCTGTCTTGAGAAGGAACATTCGGGACGAATGTTTCTAAGAGGAGAATGTTATACCGTATTTCCGCAGTATGTATGTGAGGACGTACGTACATTTGTACAAACCCTAATTAGGTTAAGGATGGAATTGTGAACTTTCAACGGAAAAGATTCCGAACCTTGTGAAGGAAATTCTACGTTTTTAATATTTTAACCGATTACGGATTTTTCCGAGAGATGAAATATTTTAGACCAATTGGAGGGCGACATGTGTCACCCTTAGTTGGCATGGGTTGGACGAAATGGTGGCCAAGTGGACAAGGTCAAATGGTCAAAGTCTTGGAAGATATTTTCTTTGGGTGAGTGGGAGTAGGTAGGTGCGTTTTGGGGCATGTGGGGAGGCATTGTGGGCGTTTTCTTGAGCAAGTGGGAGGCCACTTGGCTCATTGTTGTGGGGGACATATGTCCCAATGTTGTGGTGGACATATGTCCCAACTTTGTGGTGGACACTTGGTGGAAGACCTCACTTGAACAAGCTACCACATCTACACCTTCCATTTGTTTTGATCTTGGCCTTTGAAGGGCCTATAAATACCCCCCCTTAGTTGAAGACTTCTTCATCCACAAAATAATTTCTAAGTCTTAAAATCCTTCCCCCTCCCTCTTGAAGCTCTCGTCCTAACCCCCCCTCCCCCTGTGTGAGCCCGCGGCTGAAACCCCCCCCCCGTCCTTGTGTTCTAGCCGAAACATACCCCCCTCCCTTGGTAGAAAAATTGTCTTCAAGTATTGTTGCTATGCCAAAATACTTTAGCCCAAATACTTTGTAGTATTCCCAAGTTACCTCTATACTAAAAGCCCAGAAATACTACTTTATATCCATTAGTCACAAAACGAAACCCTAGGAAAATCTCCATAGTTGGTTGAAGTATTAAGTAGAAGTTGTTTAGAAACTTCTAAGGGTTTCTTGGAGCGGATTGGAGCGTACAGAATAGGAGTAAACCTTGCTCAGGATCGATATATATCTTGGATAATTTTGGGCTTGTCGAGGTAAATATCTTGTCCTTCTATTGTAATTGGAGATTACATACTGTAGTAGTATAGAATTGAGTATAAGACGATGTAAGGATGGCATAAAAGAAGAGTATTGAATCGCACTTACATGTATGTATTTACTGAGACTTGTGTAGTTTGTGGTACTGGAAGTGCTGCCCAATTTTTCCGTGAATTAAGAACCTTCGCTTAGAATATTCTACGTAGTAGTCTAGACGTTGATAGACATATATGGCCATTATAGGTTGAAGTTACTGCGAGTAGCGTGTTCTACTGAAGGGAGGACAAGGCTAGCGGTATAGTGCGTGGAGCGTATTGCTAATTGTCGATAATCGTCGCGGTATGTGAACCTCTTCCTATCCTTTCTAGCATGATGTTTTGTAACTATGGTAGGCAGACGCATACGTGCTAAATGAATTTGGTTGGTTTAAAACATAAGGTGTTATAATAGCTTTATGGGAAGTTAGTTATAACGACTTTATGTAGGTAAAAGAATGGTTTATCGATTTTAGAAGTTAAGAGACTTGATCTTAAAAGATAAGAGACTTGACTTAATTGAATTGATATGAATTTTGTTAAAAAGTGTGAAACCTCATTCGTGAGTAATGAGTACTTGGTTTTTAAAGAATAATGTTTTACTGATTTCGGAAATGAGAATAAGTATCGAACGAACCACTGCAGCGTTAATAAAGGAAAATGTATTGACAAATAATTAATATTATTAAAACCAGTAGAAACCTCCATCTGCATAAAAGCTAAGATAAGACAAAATTGTATTACATTTCCTAGATCATGGCTGCTTTAATAAGATTGTTATAACAAGAATAACCTACTCACACATAAGGCATATGTTACTCAAATTGTTTTAAAAGAGAATTATGTTATTAAGTGATTAAGACTATGAACTACGAAACCTTGCGAAAATGAGAGACTTGAGTATTTATTAGGCAAACTTGAACTTTTTGAAAAAAATGTTGCTACTTGATTTAAAAAAAAGGAAAGTATGGTATTATCTTAATCTGTCTTAAAAGTGCGTTTAAATGTTATGACCGATTCTATACCGAGTCCATGGGATGGACCGGGAATGTATTCCACACGACACCGAGTCCATGGGATGGACCGAGAATGTATTCCACCACGTTTTGATACCGAGTCCATGGATGGACCGGGAATGTATTCCATACGATTCCTATCGAGTCCCATGAGATGGGCCGAGACATGTATTCCATACGATTCCTATCGAGTCCCATGAGATGGGCCGAGACATGTATTCCATACGATTCCTATCGAGTCCCATGAGATGGGCCGAGACATGTATTCCATACGATTCCTATCGAGTCCCACGAGACGGGTCGAGACATGTATTCCATACGATTCCTATCGAGTCCCATGAGATGGGCCGAGACATGTATTCCATACGATTCCTATCGAGTCCCATGAGATGGGCCGAGACATGTATTCCACACGATTCCATCTCGAGTCCCATGGGATGGGCCGAGACATGTTATACGTATCATACGATTTATACCTAGATCGCCGCGGTGAGGAACAAGTTCCACTGCGTGAGGATGACTTTGAGGAGAGTCCTGCGCCATACGACTACTTTTATGTTGTAAATCGTAGTTTGATTATCATACATGTCTCCTGCTTTATATAAACTGTTATGATTTCATTTACGATTTTCCGATTCACATACTTGGTACTGTTATCGACCTCCTTCGGGCTGCGTTCATGCCGCAGTAGAGGTACATCGGTTGATCCTCACTCTGGATCACAGCCAACAGATTGGAAGCTCCGCTTTCTCCGAGGCTTATCTTTTGTATGTTTTCCCGAGTTTGTAAGTTCTTGTACATTCGTGGTATGGCGGGGCCCCGTCCGTCATAGTTGTTGTAAAAATCTTAAGTGCAGGTCTTGTTGTACTGGCGAGTTTGTAAAAGGGATGTAACTGTTCGGGTTCAAAATTTTATGTATATATACATGCCGAAAGGCAATCTTCTCTTGATAAATTGTTCTCATTTTATAATTGTTTCATGTCTTGTTTTTGTATTCCGCTGGTTACTCTGATATATGTCTACTTGGGTGCCCGGGCAAGGCACCAGTCACGGGCCCGGGTTCGGGTCGTGACACTACGATTCCTGAAGTTCACGCTAAACTTTGGATTACATATTCGAGATATCCAGCTGTACTAGAGGGGTACAATGATGCTAACTGAATATCTGATAGCGACGACATTAAGTCCACCAACAGATATATTTTTATAATCGGTGGTGGAGCTGTGTTTGGAAATCCTCTCGACAAACACTTATTGCCCGATCCACAATGGAGTCTGAATTCATCGTTTTAGATAAAGCAGGAGAAGAAGCTGAGTGGCTTCATGATTTTCTAGAGGATGTCCCATGTTGGGATAAACCCGTGACTTCTGTAATGATCCACTGCGATAGTCAGTCTGAAAATGCCGCGGCGCCTGACTGCAGGCCACGGCGCTGCAGGCGTTTTAGACCGTTGTAAGATGGACGAAAATAGTTTTTGGGCTGACTTTGGAGCATTAATTCTCCATTATAGGGCTCATGAATTCAACCATTATTTGGCTGAATTATTACTCCACATTCAAGGCATTATATGACCTTTATTGGTCATTACTTGGCTAGGTGGAAGACCATCTTCTTCATACTATAAAATGGGGCCTTGGGCACATTTACAAAATACACATTCACAAAACAATTCTCTGAAATTATCTTCCTCTTTAGCAATCACAAACACTCAAAGATCTTTCTTCCAAAACAAACACTTGAGTTTCCTTTGCTCATTTGTTTGATTGTTATTTTATCTTGGAAGATAAGTTGTCATTACAACCGTTGAAAGGATATACGGGACAATATTATCTTAAGGATAGATTGTTCATCCAATCAACTCAGCAAAACCTTTTTCTTTGTTTAAATTTCAGATTTCTTGTTACTTGTTATTGTTGTTACAAATCTCATTTCCTTGTAATTTTATACACTTGATCCAACAATCTCTTCCTTATACGACTTTACAGAAGATAAAAAAGTACTTGAACTAAACATTAGACAGGAGGCTTATAAAGTAAAAGATGTCACTATTAAATTTCTGAACTCGTTACTATTTTTAAGAACTTAAAATGCATAGGAATTTATCAATTTTAAATGTTGAATCCATCTTGAATGCTGTCACTGACAAAGTAATTACAAGTAAATGTTTATGATAAATATTAGTAGTAATTGATAACCTAATAACAATAATAATTAACTTATATAATAGGTTAACATAGGGACGGAGCTATAGTTGTCTAAGGGGTGTCATTTGACACTTTCTTATCTGTTTAACGTTAAAAATTGTGGGCAACATTTGTTTTTCAATTTCAGCAGGTTTTGACCCTTTTGGTAGCCAGCGTCGTCTCAAACATTTTGGGGTCCTGTTTTAATTTGTAAAAGTGGACTCTTAATTGGGTTAAGACCTACGAATTCTGAGTCTTTACAGTAAATTCTGACCAATACTACTTAATAAAAAATAAAAAAAAGAACACTAAAATTTTTCATTTTTCGGGAGCTCTGTGCGTTAGCACATTTCGCACGGATCCAAAAACACCACTGTTGATAGGTATTTAACGAAAGACAAACTATATATCAGTCAAAAATCTTAACTCTATCGCTAACTAAATATATACACATAAAACTTAAAATGGGATGGAGTTGAATAGAGTTTTACAGTTGATAATCATAATGGTAGGTAGGTACTAAGGTGGGGTTAGATATGGAAGCTTGGTGACAAATTCACATGCAATGCCATACATGGGCTTCTTATTACTATAAGATTTTGGGGGTTGGTGACAATATTTAGTTTTAAACATTTAATGATGATTTGGCAGATCTCCTATATTTGGTTGGTCATGGGCTCTACGTGTACCTTTTCACTTCTTCAAACAATTGTATTTTCAGAATTTTTAGATTTTATTTGCATGTTGAGATAGGATAAAGACTTTTAATGGGCACAAGTTGTGTTCGATTGGATAATTAAAACTTCATAATTACAAAGAAGGATATTGTAGCTTCTTTTTTAAGTAAATATATAGTGCTAGCACAAGAAAGACAGTGTAGCTTCTTTTTTAAGTATATACTATATAGTGTTAATAATTAGCACAATCATGATTAGAGAAGTATACTACTACTATGCTAATAGACGTGAAAATACCGCATTACTACAGGTATATTTTAATTAATTAGTAACATTTGTCGAATATTCTAAGTTGCATTAAACGAGTGACCCAAATTGAACCCAAAAAATAAATTGAATACAAACCTTGTGCGCAGTGTCGGCTCAAATGCAAGGTAAATAAATCCATTTTTCCTATTTTGCCTTTTGCTTTCCAATTTCAACCAAGTTTTCTAAATTAGTCCGGTGGAGTTAGAATATTCATTATGAAATTTAAAATATGAAGAAGTAAACACGTGAATAAATCAAGGAGATTCAACAATTATATATATATATATATATAGATATATATATAGATATAGATATATAGATATATATGTTGAAATTTTACTAAATGTGAAATAAATTCATATTAAATTATGATTCGAACAATTGGGGCCCCGCACGTCGGAAACATGGTTTTCACACATGTGCACATAAAGTGTCAAGGATCGTAATTTTCTTAAATGGAAGAGATATTGGTACGTATACGAATTATTTTGAGACGTAAGGTAATAGACAGTTATTGGCCAAATGACGTAGGCGCCTTCATGCAGGGCCGCGACGCCAAGTCCCTGAAGTTTCGGCGCCACGTCGCCACTCTGCAGGGCCGTGGCTCGCCTGAGTTCTCGCGCCACGGCGCCTTCGCAGGCCGACGCGGCATCGCCGTTTCAGTCCGTTGGAGAAGAATAAAAACTGACGTTTGAGCTGACTTTGGAGGATTAACTCTTCATTATTCTTCTCTTGAATTTAGCCATTACTTGGCTGAATTGTAACTCCATACTAATGGTCATTACTCTGTCATTCAGAGCCATAAATTGGCTAGTTGGAGGGTCTTCTTCTCAACACTATAAAATGAGGTCTTTGGCTCATTTGCAAAACACTTGACATCTTACACTTGACAGTTCACTAAACAATTCTCTGAAATTGTCTTCCTCTCTTGCAATCGCAAACACTCAAAGATCTTTCTTCCAAAGTAAACACTTGAGTTCCCTTTGCTCATTTGTTTGATTGTTGTTTTATCTTGGGAGATAAGTTGTCATTACAACCGTTGAAAGGATATACAGAGCAATATTATCTTAAGGATATATCAAGAATTTGGTCGACTCAGCAAGCCCTCATATTTGATCATTTCCATATTTCTAACAAATAGGTATTGTTGTTATTTTTCCGTTTTACACATTACCACTCACAATATATATATACCATGTCTATTTTTATTGAGTCATCCCTTCTTACGCCTAAAAATGAAAGATGATATAATCCAAAGATAGTGGCCCAGTGTCCATTAGTCAAATTTGTGGCCTTAGGGTCACAAGTTCGATTCTCAGCGGATACGTTCTCCGGGGCATATGCCTCGTATTAAAGCCTGGTAGCTTAACCGCGCGGGCATGTTGCAGTGTGAGTTTGATACTCCCTCAGACAATCCCTGTTGGAGGGTCGGACCTTGTAGCATTGATCCGTTGGTGGCGATCAGACACTGAATGCGGGGCGCAGATCCCGCGATTTACCTGGCGGTGACGCCTAAGAACGAGTTCCATTCTCCTCTAGGAGCATAGTAAGATTAGCAGTGCATCTAGCGATATGGAGGTACTACGCCACCCGCACTCTGGATTATCAAAAAAAAAGAAACAAAAAAGATGATATAGATAATATAATAATAAAACAAAAAAATACAAAAGGAGGAAAAGACGGGCAATAAGTGAAGGCACATGGGAGGTTGGGTTTTGCAGATGTGTAGCAGCTTAGTTTGAACTTTGAAGTAGAAACTAACTAAATGAATTATTATTCGATTCACACGTTATATACTTTGGCTTTTCTTCTATTATCACGGTCCTTCTATATCCACACACGTACAAACTCTCGTAGTCTCGTGCTTCTTCGATGTGACAAATTACATATGAATGGTGAGTAAAATGTATAATAACAAGAAAATAAGAATGTAATAATAACAAGGATGATAGAAATCTGGAAATGAACAAAGTAATTGGCTTGCTGAGTAGAGTGTTCAATCTATCCTTAAGATAATATTGCCCCGTATATTCCTTTAACGGTGTGATGACAACTTATCCCAAGATAAAACAACAATCAAATAAGTGAACAAAGGAGACTCAAGTGTTCGCTTAGGAAAGAAAGATCTTGAGTGTATTGGTGATTGCAAGAGAGAAATGATTGACAAAATCTGAATTGTTGTGTATTATGGATTGAGCCAAAGGCCTCAATTTATAGTAAGATGAATGTGTCTTCCAAATAGCCTAATAAAGGCCTTCAATGCCATGTAATGACCATTGATTTAGGGATTACAATTCAGCCAAGTAATGGCTGAATTCATGAGGCAAATAATGGAGAATTAATGCTCCAAAATCAGCCAAAACGTCAGGTGAATTTCGTGTCCAACGGTCACACTGGAGTTGAGGCGTCGCGGCCCTTCGGGAGCCGCGGCGCCTCAAGCCCTGGAGCCGAGGAGTCGCGGCCCTTCGAGAAGGCGCCGGGGCGCCTAAATTCCAGTAGCTCCCGGTGGTTATTTACCGTCATTAGAGCCGCGACCCTTCCGAGAGGCTTCGCGACTCAGCTATCGAGGCGTCGCGGCCCTTCACCTATATTCTGACTCGTTTCATCTTTTACATATCGTACACCTCATCCTTCATTTACCAACGTGAAACCATTGTCATTTGGTCAATAACCGTCTATCATCTTACGTCTCAAATAATTCGTATACATACCAATAAGTACATTATCATCATTGGCACAATATGTGCACGTGTGTGGAAACATTGTTTCCGACGTGTGGGGCCCCAATTGTTCGAGTCATAATTAATAGGTTTAACTTTATTTCACGTTTGATAAATAATTCCAACAATCCCCTCTTGGAATAGATTTTGGTGCACGCATATGATGTCTTTCAAGCAATCATCTGGTGGAACGATGTTGCATTTGGAGAGTGTTGAGTGTATTTATACACTCTTTTTAGTCCTTTTTAGTGAAGTATTTTACTCTTTCCGTTTGTGTTTAGTATAGTATTTGATTTGTTTTTCTTTCTTTTGATCACAACGGTCATAAAGGAGAAATGTCACTTTTGAGGATGAAATGAGCTTAATTGAGATGCAAATTGCACAAGCACAACCCAAAGAATGAAGCCTAAGAAATGCCAGGAAGAATAGAAGAAATCTGGCAAGTCCGGACCTAAATCAAAGAGGCACCGCGGTCCAGGCATGAGGCACCGCGGTGCCATATATCTAGTACCTGCCAGTTATTTCGTGAGGAATTAGCACCGCGGTGCTAGGCAGAGGCACCGCGGTGCCGACACATAAAAATCAGATTTCGAGTTGATTTTTGACAAGGGTAAAACGGTCTGAAGCAAGGTTTTTCTCAGATATAAATAGAGCAAACACAAGATTGGAGACGACTTGTTCAAGTTCTTTTTCTTCTCTTTTATTTTTATTCAGTTTATGTTGGATTGTAAATTAGTTCTTGACATGACAATGTTTAGGAGCTAATCTCTTTAGTAGGGTTTTCCGTCGAATCTTCTTGAAACTCGTTCATATAGTTAATGCATAATTATTGATTTCTTCTTAAATTGTTAAAATCTATTCAACTTATTATAATTGTATGATAATTACTTGATCACTAATTGTCATAACTTATATGATTTCAAATCAAGATCCGAAAAGGGAGATTTGAATATGCTATAGTTGTTTAGACATGAGTTAAAATCGTGGACGAAAGTACCCCGATACTTTTGTAATAGTTAAGGTTATTTCTCTTAATCTTCATGTGTGGAAAAATCATATAAGTATAGAAGGTTTCTGCATAAGGTTAAGTTTGTATATGTTCTAACCGGAATATAGCACGTGTTCGTTAACCTGCTATCTTAATAAGAAGAAGAATCATTAGTATTGCATTAATAAGTGAAAGAGTGGATAGTTGAGGAGATTGAAAGCCCTATTTCCTTCATAACTGTTTAAAAACCCAAAGCATCATCATCTTTAGTTATTTTCCGCACTTTGTTAGTTCTAATTCTTAGTTATAATCACCAACCCAAAAACGTTAACCAAATATATATCGTAGATTAGATATTCGGTAATTGATAAACCAGTCTCTATGGACGATAACTCGGTCTTACAGATCTTTATTACTTGAACGATACGTACACTTGCGTAAACATCTAGAAATATCGCAACAAGTTTTTGGCGCCGTTGCCGGGGACTGGCGTACTGTTAATATCAAATTATCTATTCTTTTTTCTAATTTGGTTTTTTTATTTTATGTCCTTTTATTATTTTTATTTCATAACGCTTTGCCGTGATATGTTTGTTGTTTTTGATCAATTTCAGGAAGCTTAGTTTATGCGAAGCAGAAGAGGAGCAGACACTCATATTCCTTTGAACCCTGAAATTGAAAGATTGTGCAGACAGAACAGGAAAGAAAAAAGAATTGTTGATTCATTAGCAATGGGAGATCAGTGAAACAACAATTTGGTGAATGATGAGTTACCGCCTGTCTTAAGATAAGTCCCTACAGAAAGGAGCTTGGGGGACTATGTGTTGCCTACAATCACAGGGGTGCAGACTTGTATCAGGCTTCCAGCTGTTGAAGCCAATAATTTTGAAATCAAACCAGCCATATTGCATATGGTTCAAAGCTCAGTTCAGTTTGTGGGATTACCGTCTGAAGATCTCCATATGCATCTAGCAAATTTTCTGGAGCTGTGTGCAACTTTCAAGTACAATGGTGTTATTGATGATGTCATTCGATTGAAACTCTTTCCATTCTCACTCAGGGATAGAGCAAAATGATGTCTGAACTCATTACAGGCGAACTCTATCACTACATGGCAAGACTTTGCCCAGAAGTTTCTTGTCAAGTTCTTCCACCAGCTAAGGCAGCGAAGCTCAGAGGTGAGTTGAATAACTTTTATCAGTTGGAGGGAGAATCATTATATGATGCATGTGAGCAGTTTAAAGATTTGCAGAGGAAGTGCCCACATCATGGGATTGAGAGGTGGATGCTAGTCCACATATTTTATAATGGGATGTGTTGTACAACTCGTACCATTATTGATGCTGCAGCAGGGGGAACATTCATGAGAAAGAGTGCCAATGAGGCACATGATCTGCTAGAATACATTGTCACAAACAACCATCAGGGGCCCGATGAGAGAGCAATGAGCAGCAGGAAAGTGGCTGAGATTCATGAGTTAGATTCTATCACTGCATTGACTGCACATGTGCCACTTTGATAAAGCAGATACAGCAGAGTACCATGACAGTTAAAGCGGTTCAGACACCAGTGAGTTGCGAAATTTGTAGGGGTCCCCATACTTTTGATAGGTGTACAACAGTGGACCCAAATAAAGTGTCAATGGAGCAGGTTTAGACAATGGGGAATTTTCAGAAGCCCTATAACAATGCATTCTCCAACACATATAATTCGGGGTGGAGAAATCACCCAGATGTTTCATGGAGGAATGACCAAGGGCAGCAATCTCAATTTCAGGGCCAAAATCAGAACCATCAGCCACAATGTCAGGCCTCATCCTCACAGCAGCTCAGCCCACCAACCCCACAAGAGAAGCCAGATGAAGTGAGAGTAGCACTGTTAACCTTGGCCAACTCCCAAACTCAATTCATGGCAGAAACCAGGTCCTCATTTGCAACCTTGACCAACTCTTAGGCCCAGTTTATGACTGAAATAAGATCATCTATCAGGAACTTGGAGACTCAAATGGGGCAGTTAGCGGAAAACCTGAGTGACATACCGCAAGGAAACCTCCCTAGCAACACAGTGATGAACCCAATGGAGCAGTGTCAGGAAATCAGCCTGAGAAGTGGTAAACAGTTAGAGTAGGTTGCACCCCAGCCAGTGGTTGAGAAGAAGAATGACGTGGAGAAGACAGCGGATGCAGAAAAAGAGGGGGTTACTGATGACCACCCTATTTAGAGAAGGCTCCACCCGCAGTGATGAGGGAGTACACAGACAAAATTCCTTACCCTCAAAGACTGCAGAAGAAGGCTGTGGATAAGCAGTTTTCAAAATTTTTGGAGGTATTTAAAAAACTGCACATTAACCTTCCATTCATTGAGGCCTTGGAGCAAATGTCAGTATACGTGAAGTTTATGAAAGATATTCTTTTAAAAAAAAAAAGGAAGCTGGTAGTATGAGATAGTGGTGCTGACAGAGGAGTGCAGTGCTATATTGCAGAAAAAACTTCCCCCAAAGTTGAACGATCCAGGGAGTTTCACCCTACCTTGCACCATAGGGAAGGTTACATGTAAAAGAGCTTTATGTGATTTGGGGGAAAGTATCAATCTTATGCCCCTCTCGGTGTTCAAAAGCCTTGGTTTGGGGGAAGCAAGGCCAACAACGGTGACTCTGCAGCTAGCAGATCGCTCAGTCGTACATCCCCGAGGAATAATTAAAGACGTCTTGGTGCAAGTGGGTAAATTCATCCTTCCTGCTGATTTCCTCATTCTTGATATGGAAGAAGATGACAACATGTCCATGATCCTTGGGAGACCATTTCTAGCCACAGAGAGGGCACTTATTAATGTTGAGAAGGGAGAGTTGAAGCTCAGAGTTCAAGATGAAGAGATGACCTTCAAAGTTCTCAAGCCACCCACTGAACCTCAAGTCAATGATATATGTTTCTCTATTGGAATAGTTGACGAGGTTGTGTCTGAGAAAAGCCTCACATGCACTGATGCTGGTTGGGTACCACCAAAGCAGCATGAAGAACCTGAGGGTAAGATTTCTGAACTAGCAATTGATGAAAAAGAATTAAACTCCTATGAAATCAGCACTGTGAAAAAAAAGAGGAGGAGGAGAAAGATAATGGTGCTAAAATGGATATGCGGAGAGGATACTCTACCCCTTGATTTAGTAAATAACATGCGTCCAACTAAAAGACGTTAAAGACAACGCTACTTGGAAGGCAACCTAATGTTTTAATTATGTTTAGTTAAATTCTGTTTGTTTTATTTTGTCTTGAACAATCTCACAGTCTTGTATGTAGTGTGTTTTTGGATGGCAGGTGGACTAGGGACTAATTCCGAGAAGCAAGGGATTGAAAACTGTTATACCCCATAGTTCTGGCCTTACGTGTGAGAGCGTACGAAAGGGAGTAGGACTTAAAATTCCCGAGAGATAGGTTGACGGATTGTTTCGGATGGGTTTTAGTTAACTTTGAGGCGGGTTATGACCCGCTACACTGAGGGTTCCTAAGTGTTTCAAAGGCCTAGTGCGTAGTTCGTTGAGTCTAGTTTTCAACGCAACCGACCGTTCGTCGATAGGACATCGGAGTAGAAAGTTATGGGAGTTGCAAGTTCAGTCGCAATGGACAGAATGTGTTTGGGCGCAGAGCCACGGTCGCGGCGGATATTCTGAGGGGTCTCTGAAGTTGCAGCGCCGGCTGCAGGGCCGCGGCGCCGAGGCGGGATTTCTGGCGAAAAAACTGAGGAAAATCAGATTTCTTTCTTTAAAAAGGCCATGGGAGGGTGACAAGTGTCCCCCCCCATCTGATTTTTGCATGCCCTTTATATTGACCAAGTCTTGAAGACTTGGTCATCTTTCAAAGTCCTTCTCTCTCTCTAAACTAAAGCTCTCACTTCTCTCTAGAATTCTAAGAGAAATTCAAAGCTTAAGGAAAATCTGAAAAAGTGTGGCAAGAAGGAAGCTTGTGGCTAGCTCAGAAAAGCTATTGTGGTGGTGTTCTTGGAAAGGAGGCTAGCAAAATTGTTGGAATAATTTTGGCTAAAGCTCTAAGGTAACAATTCTTCTATTGTAGCTAGTTATTGATGTTGCATGTGAAGAAGAAGGGATTTGTAGTAGTAAATAATGCTCTTAGATTCATTGCATGTAAGAAATGTGGTTTGGATATGAAAGAATTGGTTAAGAAGATTAGGTAAGCATGTTGTAGCCTAAATACTATCTTAAACTTGTTAAGTTAGTTGTTGTACATTGTGGGGCAGAATTTTACACACCCAAGTTAGTTGTGTAATCCCCTTTGAAATGGTTGGATTGTTGGGCCTTAATGTGGCGTTTGGATGTTGATTTCGGCCTTGAAAAAGGTGGCAAAACATGTAGAAACAAAGGAAATGCTGCCCAATTTTCCATAGAATATAGTGACTTTGCACTTAGAATGACTACATTGAATCTAGAGGTTAATAAACGTATTATGGTCATTATAGGTTGACATATTACGTGCGGTATTTTGGACTTAGCAAGTGGATTGACCGAAGAGGTATGTGGAGCTTTCCTATCTCTTGAGCATGAGTAGTTGTATCTATGTAGTACGGTAGACGCACAAGAATTGGTATTCTTACTTGTTTTAAGTATATAAAGACTCGTTTCGTTTTACAAAGTATAAGTCCCTTGGTTATGGAAAAAGTATAATTTTACTAAAGTATAGGGTTAATAGAACAACTTTATGGGAAGTTGGATTATTAGCTTTATGAAAGGTTAATAAGAAGGGATTTACTCTAAGTAAGATCAGCAATGACAAATGACTTGATTTATGAAAGACAAATTGATTTTAAGGCATCAATTGCCCAAAGGTTTTAAATGAAAAAGAGTCATTTTTAAAAGAATGTAAGTATGTGGTACTTTGGGTTAAATTCCCGGATTTTCTTTTATTAAAATATGTTAGTGCCTTAAGTAAACTAAAATGAGAGGGTATATGAACAAGACTAATAAGAAGTTATAAGCTTTCTTAACTTATTTATGATTATGATATGATGACCGATTGAGCTAGGGTAAGAGTATAAATGAGGGGTAAGCCCCAAGATCGTTATACCACCTTCTCCAGGGTAAGAGTATGAATGAGGGGCAAGCCCCAAGACGTCATACCACCTTCTTCAGGGTAAGAGTATAAATGAGGGGTAAATCCCCAAGATCGTTATACCACCTTCTTCAGGGTAAGAGTATAAATGAGGGGTGAATCCCCAAGATCGTTATACCACCTGTTCCATGGATTTGCTACCCACGATGCGAGGAATACCTCATGCGAGTCGTATGGGCTTATGCGGGTGAAATAGTCTCATGCGAGGAATACCTCATGCGGGTCCACAGGACCCATGCGGGTGAAATAGTCCCAGGAGTAGGATTGCTTATTGATACTATGGGCGAGGGACCCTGTTTTGATCATGAGCCTCCTATTTTTTATGCAGTATTATATTTATACTTGTTACTCTCATTGTTAGTAAGGCACATGACGATGTAATTTGATTTTCATCCCTGACTCCAGCTTATTTTTAGACTTATGATATTATTACAGTATTTTCTAGTTTTACATACTTGGTACATATCAGGTAATCGACTTCTTCCTGGGCCGTTCATGCCGCAGGTAAGGGTAAGCAGGTGGTGGATCCTCATTCTTAGGATCACAGGTCTGGTGTCAGAGGCTCCATTTCTCCGGAGGCTTGTTTAGTTGGTACGGATTTTCCCTGATGCTATAGGTATTTTGTACATTCAGGGGTATGGCGGGGCCCTGTCCCGCCACAGTTGTTATTTCTAGAGGTCTATAGTAACGTTTGTGTGTTGGGCTGTAAGAACTAGTTGTACTTTTGATTAAGTATATTTTTATGGAAGGCAGCCTTGTCGGCTTGCCAGTGATGTTTACTTTATACAGGATATGTGTTATGTTTGTTCATTGTTATTCTCTCGACGTAGACGGCAGGTGCCCCGATAGTGGCACGGCCGCGCCCGGTCGGTCGTGACAAAAACGCTAAAAATTGGAGAAATTGAATTTTTTGGCTCAGCACCGCGGTGCACGTATGAAGGGACCGCGGCCCAATTTTTCCAGTGAGCTGGAAGGAGCTTCAGTGAATTAGCACCGCAGTTCAAGCACCTGGGACCGCGGCCAAATTTTTTTAGTGAGTTCGATGTTTGACAAATTGAATTAGCACCGCGGTGCAGGTTTTGGAGAACTGCGGTGCCTCTCTGGCAGAACGTCCCAACGATTTAATAACGAATTAGCACCGCGGTTCTAAGTCCCACGGACCGCGATCCCTTCGCGAAATCAGATTAAATCTCTAGCCTCTTTTTTTATTTCCCTCATTCCAAACTCATCCAAACCTCTAAACATCTCCCACTTTCTCCAAAAAGCTTCAAAAGTCCTTCATAACCAAACCTCCCACACCCCATTACACTACAAACCTCCCACTCTCACATATACCACCATCAATTCATCACTTGGGTCAAGACATTTGTGAAGAGAAACTTGTCCAAAAAAAATTCATCACTTTTCTTGCAAATTTCGTGGTTTGTGGTTGTTGGGTGTTGTAGTTGGAATTGCTACTGACCATTGTTGTCGAGTGCTTTGTGAGTTGGGTGTTGATTTTTGTGGGTGTGTTGTTGGCTGTTGTTGGTTGTGTTGATTGTTGCCTGTTGTGGATTTGGTTACTAAGTGTTGGTAAAGAATCATCCGAAAAACAAAGAATGTTCTGCCAATTTTTTTTTCAACCATACCTAAAATTATGGCTCCAAAGCGAACAAGTAATAGGGCCTCTTCTTCTAGATCAGCAACTCTGGATTATGACACTGCAAGATTTTGTAACAAGGCAGCCTAAGACCGTTATGAAGAATTAAGTGGTCGCCCCTTAATTCCAGAAAGGGGTATGAAATTCATACGACAACCCTACAATGATTCCTATGAGCCTGTCAAAGAAATGATTGTCAACAGGAACTGAGAAGAATTTGTTGATACCAATCTTCCTCTTCCCAACATCCATGTGGTGTATGAATTTTACGCCAACTTTTCGGAGCGGGTGGAAAATAGGTGCTTTTTGTTCGAGGAAGGTGGGTGTCTGTTGCAATAGAGAACATAAATGCAGTATGTAGTGTTCCTAATGAGATGACTGTAGATGATGAGGAAGAAGACCAGTACACCACTTGGAGCAATTCCAACAGAATTGATTGGGTTGAGGTGGTAGAAACTTTGAGTGCTCGAGGGGCAAGAGTGACATATAGTGTTTATAATGAGCCACGATGGATGCTTCGTGCTCAATTAAACAGTGTAGCTCGAACATGGATATACTTTATGAGTGCCAGAATGATACCCTCCACGCATTTGTCCAAAGTAATAACGGACCGACTCAAGTTGGTATATGCCTTACTGAGAGGGTTCACTATAGATGTGGGTAGGGCAATTCTGGAAAGCATTGGGTTCACTTGTCGATTCACGACTACAGCTGGACTGCGACATGTGTCATTGATCACAAAGTTATATGCTGAATATGTAGTGCCATTCAATGTTAATGATGCGATGGGACGAACACAGAATTCCATCACTCGAGTGATGGTAATGGGCTACCCAGACCCAATACTAGTGGCCCATGCTCAAGTTCCAGATGCCGCTGAGGGCATCCAACGCCACCTAGACGCCGCCAGCGAGTCCAAGAGGAAGAACTTGAGGCAGCTGCCTACTATGAGCCATGAGAGAGCAGTTATCCACCTCCTTTGATGATTGAGCCACCAATGTCACAATTGGATCAGTTGTTTCATAATCAACAACAAATGATGCAGAATCAACACCACATGATGCAGGAATATCAGCATCTGAGACAACAGGGCGAGTACATCATCCAGACTCATCGGAAGTGTGACAGCCACCAGTATCAATGGGAGCAACAGAGGTATAATTATGAGTACCAGCGCAATAATGAATTCAATTCCACGTTCAACCAGCTGTCACTACAAGTCCCACTATCTGAGCCTTATTTTGGAGCACCACCATAATATACACCTTTCGAGCCACAAAATCCACCTCCCAGACCTCCATTTTGACCGGTGTGTTGTGTAAGTAAGTTGTACCTTTATTTTTAATCTTCACACATTGGGGACAATGTGTCAATTAAGTTTGGGGGGTCTTACTTTGTTTTATTGTTTATTTTGAGTCTTTTTATTATCTTTTTTTTTTGTTTTATGCGTTTTTGTGAGTCTAATTTTTAATAGATCATGCATGTTGTAGTTGCTAAAGATACTGAGCGGATTAATTAGGATAATATAATGAAATTGAAAGCTAAAATATGTGTGCTTAAGCTAGATATGCCAAAAATTCATGACATATGATTATTTGAGATATTTGTGCTTAGCCTATGTGTTGTCAATTATGTAAAGAAATGTTGAAAATGTCTAGAAATTATGTTTGCTTGTTATTTGAGGTGAAAAAGTTGAGATGTACACATGTTTAGGGAGATGATTCAGACATTTCTTTGTTAGCCCTTTTGACCATTCATTACCTACTCTGACATACATTGTATCACTAGTCAGCCCCTTTGAGCTTAAAAGAATATCTTTTGTTAACACCCTATGATTTCTTTGTTGTGCCACAAGTAAAAATGTGGAAAAATTATTGGAATGAAAAATGTTGAAAAAAAAGAAATATAAAGAGAATGAAAACTTGATGCACCCAATGAAAAAATATGCGCAAGCCTAAGTTTGGGGGTGCTTGTTATTTATAATATATCTCATTCTCTCCAAAAGAAAAGAGGGGAAAAATAGGTATGAGATTAAAAAGAAAGTCAAAAAGAAGGAAAAAAGAGTTGAATGAAAAATGCTTATGGTACGAATTGAGCCTAAATGCCTACTTTTACCTACCTCTGCCTAAACCTACATTACAACCCTTGAAATTCCGGATGATCTTTAATGTGTATGTCTATGATTAGTGGAGAATATCAAGTAAACAGGTCTATAGCGTTTTGGAAAAGATGGAATGAAATTGACATGTCTAGGATATGTGTTTGTATTTCCAGTGATTATGATCTAAGTGAATTTGCGAAATATCTAACTTGAAATTTTAGATTGCCAAATATTCATGCTATGTAGGTTCCAACATATTATCCCAGTTTTCATCCATAATTTTGATGAAGCATTGCTATAGCTACTTGATCCATTTCATAGAGTCTTTTATTTAATTTTGTTTTTATTTTGTTTAGTGTTTTACTCGAGGGCGAGTAAATTGTAAGTTTGAGGGTGTTTGTTGAATGTATTTTATACACTTTTTTGAGTCCTTTTTTAGTGAAGTATTTTACTTTTTCCGTTTGTGTTAGTATAGTATTAGGTTTATTTTTCTTTCTTTTGAGTCACAACGGTCATAAAGGAGAAATACCACTTTTGAGGATGAAATGAGCTTAATTGAGATGCAAATTGCACAAGCACAGCCCAAAGAATGAAGCCTAAAAAGTGTCAGGAAGAATAGAAGAAATCTTACAAGTTCGGACCTAAATCAGAGAGGCACCGCGGTCCAGGCATGAGGCACCGCGGTGCCATATTTCCAGAACCTGCCAGTTATTTTGTGAGGAATTAGCACCGTGGTGCTAGGCAGAGGCACCGCGGTTTTGACAAGGGTAAAAGGGTCCGAAGCAAAGTTTTTCTCAGATATAAATACCCTAAATCCTGTCATTAATAGATATCTTACTTTGGGAGAGGCAAGAATTGGAGCAAACACAAGATTGGAGACGACTTGTTTAATTGCTTTTTCTTCTCTTTTATTTTTATTCAGTTTATGTTGGATTGTAAATTAGTTATTGGCATGACAATGTTTAGGAGCTAATCTCTTTAGTAGAGTTTTCCGTCGAATCTTCTTTAAACTCTTTCATATAGTTAATGCATAATTATTGATTTCTTCTTAAATTGTTAAAATCTATTCAACTTATTATGATTGTATGATAATTACTTGATCACTAATTGTCATAACTTATATGATTTCAAATCAAGATCCGAAAAGAGAGATTTGAATATGCTATAGTTGTTTATACATGGGTTAAAATAGTGGACGAAAGTACCCCAATACTTGTGTAGTAGTTAAGGTTATTGCTCTTAATCTTCCTGTGTGGTAAAATCTATCATAGAAGTATAGAAGGTTTCTGCATAAGGTTGATTTTGTATATGTCCTAATCGGAATATAGAACATGTTCGGTAACTTGTTATCTTAATAAGAAGAAGAATCATTAGTATTGCATTAATAAGTGAAAGAGTGGATAGTTGAGGAGATTGGAAGCCCTGTTTCCTTCATAACTGTTTAAAAACCCAAAGCATCATCATCTTTAGTTATTTTCCACACTTTGTTAGTTCTAATTCTTAGTTATAATCACCAACCCAAAAACGTTAACCAAATAGATACCATAGATTAGATATTCGGTAATTGATAAACCAGTCTCTGTGGACGTTAACTCGGTCTTATAGATCTTTATTACTTGAACGATACGTACACTTGCGTAAGCATCTAAAAATATCGCAATAGAGAGGTAGCCGTAGCTTTGAACCTTCCATAGTAGAATACCATTGGACTTATTTACTGCGTGGTGAAAGTGATGTCTTGAACCGTCAGTGTTTAGTATAAGCCAAGAATGATATCAACACAACATTTTTCCTTACTCTATCTTCCTTAAATGTTTTGTCTGTCGTGGGCCGTGGACACTCTTGGATTCTTAAGTGCGTTCATTTGAAGCGACCTGTCCTCGCACTTAAATAAGTGGTATCCTTTAAGGTATCCTGCAATACCCCACTACACAAGTGTTAGGAACCATTAAAAGTTTCCCCAACCTAACCTCTACTTTGAGGATCATTAAAGGTTTGAAAACTTATTCTTTACCCCCTACAGGTAGCACTTTATGTCTATCACGGGAATGACCTTGAATTATGTTTCTTAAGAAGAAAGCATTATCCAAAGTGTTCTTGCTTCCTCCGAAGCGCTCAACTGAACCTTTACGATTTAGTTTGCCCATTGGACCTACTTTCTGGGATCTCCAGTTGGTAAGGTTGGGTATCTACCGTATCAGTTCTTATTGATTGGGTTTTAAGCCCATTCCCCTAGACAGACAGTACATCTGATCTCTAGTCATTCCCTTCGTCAAGGGATCTGCGATATTTTTCTTAGATTTCACGTAATCAATAGAAATAACACCCGAGGTGATCACCTGCCTAACAGACTCATGTCTCCATCGAATATGACGAGACTTGTCATTGTACATAGAACTTCATGCCCTTCCTTGATCCGACTGACTGTCGCAGTGGATCATTACAAAAGACACGGGTTTATCCCAACACGGGACATCCTCTAAGAAACCATGAAGCCACTCAGCTTCTTCTCCCGTTTTGTCTAAAGCGATAAATTCCGACTCCATCGTGGATCGGGCAATGAGGGTTTGCCTAAAGGATTTCCAAGACACAGGCCCACCACCGATTCTAAAAATATATCCGCTGGTGGACTTGACGTCTTTGCTATCAGATATCCAGTTTGCATTACTGTACCTCTGTAGTACCGCTGGATATCTTGAATAGTGTAACCCAAACATTAGCGTGAACTTCAGGAACCGTAGTACCCTATTCAACGTTTTCCAGTGATCACTATTAGGATTACGGGTGAACCTAGCCAATTTATTGACTGCATAAGCGATATCAGGTCGAGTACAGTTTGTGATATACATCAGACTACCAATCACCTGCGCATATCGCTCTTGGCATACAGGCATACCAAGATGTTTGTCAAGATTGAGACAAGACCAGTCCGTTAGATGTCTTAGGGATTTTGATCCCTAAGATGACATTAGCGACACCCATATCTTTCATGTCAAAACATTATTTTAGCATGTTCTTAGTCTCTAGGATTATCCCAGGACTTCTTCCAGTGATCAACAAATCATCTACATAGAGGCATATCATGACGAACGAATTGGTATTTTCTTTCATGTAAACGCATTTGTCACACTTGTTAATGGCGAACCATTTCGTTAGTAGGGTACTATCAAATCTCGTGCCATTGTTTAGGTGCATGTTTTAGCCCGTACAATGATTTGACAAGCCGACACACTTTTGTCTCTTGTCCTGGAACCACATACCCCTCGGGTTGGTCCATATATATTTCTTCTTCCAAATCACCATTTAGGAAGGCTGTCTTGACATCCATTTGATGTATTTTAAGATTTCGTAAGGCGGCGATAGCTATGAACATATGTATGAATGTTATTCTAGACATCGGTGAGTAGGTGTCAAAGTAGCCAAGACCCTCCTTTTGGCGATAGCCCTTGACTACCAACCTAGCCTTGTACTTGTCGATAGATCCATTTGCCTTTAAATTCCGTTTAAGGATCCACTTACAACCCAAAAGTTTGTGTCCCGGAGGAAGTTCAGCCAACTCCCATGTGTGGTTGTGCAAGATGGATTCTATCTCACTTTCTATAGCTTCTTTCCAGAGCGGAAATGTCAGGTGAATTTCGTGTCCAATGGTCACACTGGAGTTGAAGCGTCGTGGCCCTTCGGGAGGGCGTCGTGACGCCTCATGCCCTGGAGCCGAGGTACCGTAGCCCTTCGGGATGGCGTCGGGGCGCCTAAATTCCAGTAGCTCCCAGTGGTTATTTACCGTCATTAGAGTAGCGGCCCTTCCGAGAGGCGCCGCGGCTCAGCCATCTAGGCATCGCGGCCCTTCACCCATATCCTGACTCATTTCATCTTTTACACATCGTACGCTTCTTCTTTGATTTATCATCGTGAAACCATTGTCATTTGGCCAATAACTGCTATCATCTTACATCTCAAACAATTCGTATATGTACCAATATCTCTTCCACTAAGAAAATTATGATATTTGGCATAATATGTGCACGTGTGTAGAAATATTGTGGAAATGTGTGCCCCCCCAATTGTTCGATTCATAATTAGTAGGATTAACTTTATTTCACGTTTGATAAATATTTCCAACATGAATTACATCACGTACCCTCTTTTATTTTTCATCAACCTGTTAACACTAAAAAATAATTTAAGTATGTAGCCAAAATTCAATGACAACCGAACTATTCTGAATTTGAATTTACTCCTAGCCCTCGACTACAAGAACTTCATCGACTACTAAGGCATCTTAGCCGAAGGCGTTAGTTAGAAGTACGACTGGGACCCACTCAGATGCAGACGCCTCAACGACCAAGTCTAAAGGGTTTCTAGACCCCTAAAATCGATAATGGCCAACAACAGTTGAAAACAAGAGCCATTACCCGAGCAAGAAGAGTAGAGGGCGAGAAAATTGGCACCAACTCCCCCATGGTCAGTCATCGAACTTAGTAGATTACTTGATAGCTGACATGGGTGGGGGGCACGTTTGTACAATATTTTCCCCTTATTGTATTATAAATAGGAACATTCTTTTATATATACACACAATCAATCAAACAACTCAAATTGTATCTATCTTTATCTTCTATCATTATTTTATCTTTTTATTTTCACTGTACTCAGTTGTATTCATGCTTCTTACCTCTTAGTTTACTAGTACCACCGTCCTAACACTTTCTGGAGTAGTTGAGGAACCCATTGCTGAAAATTAGAGTTTCATTTCCAGCCCGAATCGCTTGAGTTAAGGAATTAAATTGTCTCCCGATTCAATCAGCCGATACAATGGCAGAAGACAGAATTTGGGGTAAGAACAAATTTGGCATGCCCAGTGGGACCATAGGTGAATCATTAGCGAAGTTTGATTCTCCATGCCAGGATCATCCTTAGTGTGTGCGCCTAAGGTCCGGTAATGGAATCCTCATTGGGTATGACTACATCGGTTGATACCCCTTTACTTCTTCCATCAACCCAAGTTGTGGAAGACTCCGGCCAGTCTGAAGGTCCAACCATAATGACCACGCCTTTTATTAGACAACAGATCGACTTAGGCATCCACGATATTATGTACCAATTTTTCAAACAATTGGCTGACATTGTGAAGCCTATGGTACATAATAAGGTTCAGCAAGTGAGGGAGATGGAAACCAACCGAATGCACCCAGGAGAATGATCGGCTAGTTCTGTCATCCCTCTGACTAGCGGTGATGTTCAGCATGAGATCGTGAATCCCGGTGTTGTTCCTCAGTTGCATGTGCATCAGCTAGTGCCTACTTAAGTGCAGCCAATAGCACACCTAGGAACACAAGCCCAATCACCCGGGAACTAACACACTGCATGGTCACCGCCGAACCTTGGCTAGTAAAATATGCCGTCTGACCAAGTGAGTCTGCAGTATGGGCAAATCAACATGGCTCGGAGGCAAGTTCAGGCTTCAAGACACTTTGAATTGCTTCTCGTTAGGTCGTATGTTTCTACGAATGCCCTATGATGTAAACGAATAATGTTGGCCAACTGAATTGGCACCCGATGGCCCTTGGCTATGACTTAGCTAGGCTATTTGGTGACGCTATTTATAGTGGGTTACCATTCCAGCAGTCATTGTTGGTACCCAATCCATACCTTCCAGGAAGCGTAAACTTTCTAATAACGGCCGATGTCCGAAGAGAGCAGCTATGGAATACTGTTTCACCTTATCCTCAGACTTCTTTAGTTGTTCCAGGAGCTTAGGTTGCAGGCTTTGGTGGCCAAACCAATGGCATCAATTGGGAATTACCCCACATATTGGTAATGGCCAGCAGACCACCTACAACCTTCAAAACCCTGTCCAACAAATTGCAGAATGGAGGCCGCCAGTGCAGAATGCCTACCAGTCGAATCCAACCGAGAATTGGCAGGTGACGTCATAATTGATAAACCTAGAAATCATTGCTAACACCATGCAGATACTTCTACATCCAACTGAAACCTTTGGACAAACCTATTTATAAGAAGCTTACCTTGATTGAGTAGATTGGATAACACATATGCCAAGAGGCTGCAAAACACCAGAGTTCTCCATCTTCTCTGGCCACGGCGGTAAATCCACTATCAATCACATCGGTAGATTCACCACCCAATGCGGTGAGGCTGGCCATAATGAGTATTATAAGTTATAGTTATTCCCTCTCTCTAACGGGAATAACCTTTGCATGATACTCCTCTTTGACTCCTGATTCCATGCAGAGTTGGGATGACATGGAGGGTTGCTTCCATGATAGGTTCTATTGGCCCTAATCGCATGTTACCATAATTGATCTAACAAAACTCAAGAAGCATGCCGATGAATCGACTGTCGATTTTATCGAGAGATTCAGGAAGAAGGTTGAGAAATGCACTATACACTTCCCCATATTTGAGTGTGCCCACATGATAATCAACAACATGCACCCTCAGTTAATGAGAAGTTAGTGGAAAATTCTGCTCTAACCTGAGCCAGTTAGCCTAAAAGGGCTAGCCAAATAGAGCGATACGTCTAGGAGAAGTAGTGTAGAAGAGCCAGGCGAAATCGAGGCTCTCACTTGGTATACATCATTGAAATGGATGAGTGTTAGCGATTTATCCACACGCTTAATGCAAGTGCACGTATCGTGACAAGTAATATAGTCTGGGTAAGATCGAATATCGTCTTCAGGGATTAATGTTCAATTACCAATTTCTATGAGATGTTTTGAATAATAAAAAAGGAGGATCCTATGGTATATATTTGGTGATCGATATTTTGATGGTTGTTTGTATCTATGACTACTAAATAATTATAAAAGTTAACTAAATTACTTTACTTAAATCAGATATGGTGAAAATAGGGCTTCCAATCTACTCAACTATCCGCTCGCTTTAATCTTTAATGCAATGATAAAGGTTCTTCTTCTATATTGAGATAGCAGGTTAACTAAGCCGTTTTATATTCCAGTTAGGATATATAACACTCAACCCCAATGCAGAACCCTTCTATCTTTCGATGATAAGATTTACCACAAATGATGATTAAGAACAATAACCTATTAAACTACACAATTATCGGGGTACTTTCGTCCACGATTTTAACCTATATTTATTCAACTATATCATATTCACAATATCCCCTTTCGGATCTCGATTAGAAATCATATATGTGATGATAGTTAGTGATCAATTAATTATCAAGCAATCAAAGCAATTATTGAATAAATCTCAACTATATAAAAAAGAAACCAAAACCATGCATTAAATCATAAAACGAGGTTCAAGTGATTCGAATGGAAAGCCCTAATTAAAGTTTAGCTCTTAGCCATAGACATGCTAAGAACTAAAATATTATCCAACATAAACTGAAAAATAAATAAAGTAAGAAAAAGAATTACTCAAGAACAAGCATTCAATCTTGAAGCTTTCAGGAACTATGTGTTGTGTAGAGTTAGGGATTGTGGAACCCTTCAAAAATATGCACTAAGGCCTTTTTATATCCTCCAAAAATGTTCCCAACGTTTCCCTCTTGGTCTTGGCCCATTCCCATTCGGATTTGGCTGAAAACCAGCGTCGGCGCCACGGCCCTGAGACCGGCGCCGAAACTCCTGCAGTTGTCCAGCGATCTGGGCGCCGTGGCCCTGCTGCTCCTGATGGACTGGCGCCACGGCGCTGCCCTGTACTTTGCCTGGGGTGTCAGCTTTTCGTCTCTTTGTGCTCTGGAACCTCTGTTTTTGCCCTCTTTTTGCTTCTTTTCGCCAATGTGCCATTTTAAACCATTGTGACTCAAAAGAAAGAAAATTTATCCTAACATGACACATATTTGTACAAAAATGGGCCAAAGACTAACTAAAAATGACTCAAAAGGTGTATATAAAATACGCCTAACAAACACCCCCAAACATAACCTTTGCTCGCCCTCAAGTAAAGATCAGAAATAGAGACAAAGACACGAAAGAAAAGTAAATAAAAGGACTCAAAGACACTGATCAATCTGCTGCACAATTGCCA
Source organism: Przewalskia tangutica (assembly GCA_029844215.1). Taxonomy (NCBI): domain Eukaryota; kingdom Viridiplantae; phylum Streptophyta; class Magnoliopsida; order Solanales; family Solanaceae; genus Przewalskia; species Przewalskia tangutica. The sequence continues at coordinate 8,026,662 of CM056739.1, read as the reverse complement.
CTAGAAAAACATGAAGGTTAGTAGGATAATATGCAAGAACATATAGCATGGATTTTTAGCATTCTAAAACTCTTAAGTCAGATATTTCGCAAATTCAATTCAATCATTCTCAATGGACGTAAGAACACTTAACCTATTCATGTCAATATCAAAATTATATGGTCTGTTTACTTTCTATTCTCCACTAATCATGGGTACACATACTAGAGATCTTCAGGACTTTTCAGGGTTGTAATGTAGGCTTAGGCAGGGGTAGGTAAAAAAATAGGCATTTAGGCTCAACTTACGTACCATAAGCTCTTTTTCTTTCAACTCTTACCTTTTCTTTTGATTTCCTCTTTAATCTCATACCTATCTTTCCCCTCTTTTTGTTTAGAGAGAATGAGGTGCATTGTGAATAACAGGCACCCCCAAACTTAAGCTTTTGCATTTTTTTCATTGGGGTGCATCAATTTTTTTTCACTTCTCTTTTTGTCCTTTTTCAACACTTTTCATTCCAAACATCTTAATTTTCCACTTATGACACAATTATGGAATTATAGGGTGTCAAAGAAATATCTTATTTTTGGCTCAAAGGGGCTGACTAGAGATACAATTTTAAAGTCAGGGATAGACAATGAATGGTAAGAAAGGGCTAACAAAGAAATGCCTGAGTCATATCCCTAACATGTATATCCTAACTATTTCGCCTCAAATAACAAGTAAGCAGACCCATAGGCTTAATCATTAACAAATGCATAAATCAAGCAAGATACCCAAAATAATTTGATTTCAAGAATTCTTGGCATATCTAACTTAAGCGTTCAGATTTTCTGCTTCTAATTCCATTACATTATCCCACTTTACTTCATTAGGCATTTCAAGTAACTACAGCATGGATGATCATAAAAAAAATTAGACTCTATAAGACATAAAAATAAACAATAACAAGACTCAAACACACAAAAATAGACTCAAAAACAAACTATAAAAAATAAACTAAGAACAAAAATAAACTAAGAACCCCCTCCCCCCCAAACTTAAATCACATATTGTCCCTAATGTGTACAAGACTCAAAAATAAAAGAAATACGGGACAACTTATAGACTTGTGGTTTAAAATGGTGACGGTGGCGGCGGTAATGCATGGCAGATAATTTCAGGGTGGCGCCGCGGCTCTGCCTGTCGGCGCCGTGGCGCCCAAAGTACTGCGAGGTCTGAGAACTCGGCGCCACGACCCTAATATTAGGCGTCGTGGAGCCCAAACTTCCGCGGCTCTCTAATTTTCCGGCGCCATGAGTCTGGGCGTCGTGGCGCTGCACTCTTTTTCTCCCTTTTCATTTTTTTTTGCTCCACGTTATTGGCCTTGTACCTAGCATCACAACATCAAAAACAATACCAGACGTGAGACTGTTCTAACTAAGCTAAAATGCATAAATTTAAAACCTTGGGTTGCCTCCCAAGTAGCGCTGTCTTTAACGTTTTGTAGCCGGACGCAAGTTCCTCTTCAAACTGGCTTGAGATGGGTCACAGAGCTCACATGTTCCATGTCATTTATCAAGTACGATTTCAATCTCTGTCCGTTCACTTTGAACGGTGCTCCCTTTTTTCCTCTTATTTCAACCGCATCATAGGAAAATACTCTTTCAATAGTGAATGGGCCTGACCATCGAGATTTAAGCTTACCTGGGAAGAGTCGCAACCTTGAGTTGAATAAGAGCACTTGTTGTCCTACTTGGAATTCTTTAGGGATCAAGTTCTTATCATGTCATGCCTTGGATCTTGTCACGACCCGTCCCGGGCCCGCGACTGGTGCCCTACCTGGGAACCCTTACATGTATACATCAGAGATAATCAGCGGAACATACATAAACTCAACAAGAAATAAATAATAGGTTAGCCGATAAGGCCACCTCCCTGGATATATATAAATATACATAAATCCAAAAGCAGTTACCTTTTTTTTTTACAAGGCGACCCACAAGATATGACTATAGACCTCTAAGAGTTTCGACGAACAACTGTGATGGGACAGGGCCCCGTCATACCCCTGAATGTACAAAAATATCTACAACCTCAGGGAACTGTACCAAAATACAAAGCCTCCGAAATAATGGAGCTTCCCAACCAGCTGAACAGTGATCCTAAGAATGAGGATCATCAAGCTATGTACCTCAACCTCGCGTGAACGCAGCTTCCGGCGAGGTCAAGACGAAATATGTACCAAGTATGTGAAACTGAAAATACTGTAATGAAATCATAACAGTCTATATAAAATAGGAGACATGTATGATAACCAAACTACAGTACACAATATATAAGCAGTCATGTCAAGTCAGGGACGCATGCCCTCAAGTCATTACTCACATATAACCATGGGTCTCACGCCCATAATATCAATCATGCCCGTGGAATTCCTTCCTCACTGTCGGCAGTCCATGATATAATATAACACCAATAAGTATACATGAACACCAGGTCCCACCAATGTCATAAAAGCATGCGGACGAGTAGGAAAGCCGACCACGGATCCGGCTGCATCATAAAATCGGCGGGGCAAGTACGAAAACCAACTACCAGATCCAGCCTGCGTCAACAACTGACTGGGGAAAGTACGAAAGCCAACTACCAGATCCATCCTGCTGTCACGATATATGACCGGGGCAAATGCGAAAGCCATCTACCGTAGTTCACCGTACCAAATCAGGCATAGAATCGATCGGGCAAGTACGAAAGCCAACTACGATCCACCATGCAAGAATCGATCGGTAAGTACGAAAGCTAGCTACCAGATCCATCCTGCGTCACTAAACCTCATGGAGAGCTAGTCCATGGAATAACAATATCACCCGGGGATTTAACCCGCATCATGGTCGCATGCCCCGGAATCTTCCATCGTATAAGCATGTCCATGGATCCATCACAATGGAAGCATACCCGTGGAATCCTCCATCACTGTCGGTATGTCCAAGTAAATTCACAACAAGACAGTCGGCCCTCCAACTGAGAGTCACGGCAGTGTAAAAATATAATATTTTGCCCTCAAAGGCTATCACAAGAAGCATAGGCAAGTTCATAAAATCTTTAGACTTTCATTATCATACAAAAATGAATTTCATTTTATAAACTCAAGGCACTTTCGTTTCACATAAAAATCGAGGAATTTAACCCAAAATACTACGTACTTCCATTCTTTTCAAAAGACTCATTTTTATATAAAACCCCAAGATACTAACACCCGTAGTATCAAGGCATGTCTAGTTTTCAAATTAAGTTACTACACCTTTAGGAATTCATTTCAAGACTTTGAAACCAAGTAACTTCTAATTTCACAACCTAGGCAACTCATGCCTATCAATCAAAATAGACAACTCTCTTAACCTTCCATAAAGTCGTTATAACTAACTTCCCATAAAGCCGTTATAACTCTTTATGGTTTTAGACAAATTCATTTTTTTTATAACCAAGAGACTTATACTTTTAAAACCAAGTATCATATACTTTCAAATCAAGTTACATAACTTTCAAAATACCCTAAGTCTCTTAACTTTAGAAATCAAGTTTCTTAACTTTAGAAATCAAGTTGCTTCTACTTTTAAATTCCAAGTAACTCACACCTTTAAAACAAGTTATTTCTCTTTAAATCATGTCATTTCTCCTCTTTTAACTCAATTAAGTAAATCACTCCTTTGACTCCCCTAAAGCCGTTATAACGACCTTTAAGTTTTCGAACTAAGGCACTATCCAAGAGATTAGGAACCACTTCCTTTTTAAGACTCTAAGTACTTCAAGTAAAACACTTTCACTTTTGAAAATCCAAATTTCATCAAGGGAATGGACTACAACAACTTCCAATTTAAACATCCAAAGTACAATCAAGGAAGTATATAGAACAACTTCTATATTAGGCAATCCAAGTAAAATCAAGGAGTGGATCATTTAAGGAGTATGATTTACTTTGTTTACCATAAGGAATCATGCTAGAAGAAGAGGAGATGGTTCACATACCTTTTCGGCTTAATCCACAAGCTAAGTCGAATACGCCGCACGTAGAATTGTCAACCTACAATGACCACAACACGACTATCAACTTCTAGTTTCTAACGTAGAATGATACTAAGTATACGGTCTCTTATTCTACAGAAAATTGGGCAGCACCTCCTTTGTTTCTACGTGCTTTTCCACCTTTTTCAAGGCCCGAAATCAATAACCAACATGCCGCATTTAAGGCTCAACACATCAACCAATCAAAGGGGATTACACGTCTTACAATACGTGTAAAATTCTGCCCCACAATTAATACCAAGTAGTTCAATATCCAAATCCATTATCGGCTAACATGTACAACAACACAAAGTCCTTTCCAATTCTTTTCAATCCAAGTTGTTAAGTCTAACATGTTATATAGTCGTAAACAACTTTAACAACTACAATTCCTTCTTTATATAACATGCGACGACTAAACTAATAACCAAATTGAATTTCAATCTCAAAGGCTAAACATGCTAGTTTCGGATTAGTGGTTCCAATATCCATAACACTTATCAAACTTCAATATATACATCTCATGCTTGTTTATATCCATAACTATAACAATAAGAAATCTTTAATCACTAAAACGACAAGATTGTTACCTTGATAAGCCCTTATAAAATTCCAAGATTCAAAGTCGCTCCTAGCAATCTTAGCTCATTTCCTTCACGCTCCAATCCGCTATTTGAAGCCCTTAGAAGTTCACAAACAAATTCCCTTCAATTTCCAACTTCAAAGTTGAAGAACACCTTAGGTTTTCGCCTTGCGACTCACGTGAAAACGTCATTTTTTCGGGATATTTCTATTGAGATATCCTTACAATACCCCTAGGAACCTTGGGTTAAAGTATTGTGAATTATGAACCACAAATGAATTTTTTTTGTGTGGGAATGGGCATGAACCCGATAGCACCTCATCTTGCTTCAAAGTTTTCTAATTTTTTCTAAGTGTTGTGAGCTAAGTCTTGCTACTAGGTTGAATATATAACACAATGGAGAGCTTAGATCAAAACACTTGTGTGGCTTGGATGAAGGAGATTAAATATCAAGTGCCAACTTGGCTTAATTGACTTGGTCAATTTTATCAAGCTTTGGCCTTGCAAGACTTGATCATCTTTCCCTTCGTCATTTGACCATTATACCCTTGGTCCATATTTTCGAACAAGCCTATGTAGGGGTGACACGTGTCGCCCTCCCATTCATCCATAAAATCTCGTAAACCTCGTGGGCCCCACAAAACGTAAAATTTCTCGGGTGGGCCCTACGTGACCAAATCCGTAAATAAATTTCCACAATGTTAATAAATTTCATACTCCTCAAATAATGTATTTTGAGAATCTAATTCTCATCAACGAACATTTTTCCTTTTCGAAGTTCGGAAGATTTTCCTTCGGAAAAACAATTCTTTATTTCGTACCAATTTTCAAGTCTTGTGTTCTCGCGTCTATTCTCTTATACATGTCCTGGAATTACGGGGTGTAACAGTTCTTGCCTTGTAGATCTTTACATTCTCATAGGCGTTGTATCTGAATTCATCCAACTCACTCAGCTGTAGCAACCTCTTCTGTCCTGCTGCCTTGGCATCCATGTTCAGCTTCTTCATCGCCCAATAAGCCTAGTGTTCTAACTCCACCGTCAGATGACAAACTTTCCCAAAAACCAATCGGTATGGTGACATTCCAATAGGAGTTTTGAACGCTGTTCTAGAGACCCAGAGTGCGTCATCCAACTTGATAGACCAATTCTTCCTTGAGCTATCCAATGTCTTTTCCAGTATGCTTTTCACCGCCCTGTTTGAAATTTCGGTTTGCCCATTCGCTTGAGGATGATAGGGCAGTGTGGTGCGGTGGTAGACTCCGTAGCGGCCAAGTAGTGTATCAAGCTGCTTGTTACAAAATTGGCTTCCTTCATCGCTGATGGCTCAGAGTACCAAACCTCGTGAATATGTTCTTTGGAGAAACTTTTGACTGCTCTTCACATTCTCTTTATTGGCTACTTCTTCTACCCATTTGGACACATAATACACTGCAAGAAGAATGTATTGATTCCCAAAGGACGACGGGAAAGGACCCATGAAGTCGATCCCCCACACATCAAATAGCTCCACCTCCAAGATCCCATTCAGGGGCATTTCATTTCGCCTTGATATGTTCCCCGTTCGCTGACAACGATCGCAACCCTTCACAAAGGCGTTGGCATCCTTGAATAGGGATGGCCAATAAAACCCACTCTGCAATACTTTGGCGGCTGTCCTTGATGCTCCAAAATATCCACCACATTGTAAGGTGTGACAATGAGTGAGAATCTGGTGCATCTCATCTTCTGGTACGCAGCGCCTAATGACTTGGTCGACGCAGTTCTTGTAAAGCATTGGCTCCTCCTAATAGTAATGTTTTACCTCTGAATGGAACCTCTTCACCTGTTTTCTTGTCAATCCTGGGGGTACTACCTTAGCTGCAAGAAAATTAACAAAATCAGCGTACCAAGGTAAATTAAAGACAGCGCTTACTTGAAACAATTGCTCATCTGGGAAGTGATCATTTATCTGTAAATTCTTGGTGTTCTGGCTCTCTTTGTTTTCAAGCCTTGACAGGTGGTCAACAACTGAGTTCTCTGTCCCCTTCTTGTCACAGATTTCCATGTCAAATTCTTGTAATAGAAGTACCCATCGGATAAGGAGGAGTTTTGAATCCTTCTTTGTCATCAAATACTTTATGGCAGAGTGGTCCGTGTATACTATCACCTTATTGCCAATTAAGTATGGCCTGAACTTCTCAAATGCATATACTATTGCTAGCAAAAAAAAATCTGTAGTGGAATAATTCAATTGTGCATCATTAAGGGTTTTGTTAGCATAGTAAATGGATCTGAATACCTTATCAACTCTCTGCCCAAGAACTGCTCTCACTGCATAGTCACTTGCATCACACATTAGTTCAAATGGGAGCTCTCAGTTTGGTGTAATGACTATGGGTGCTGAGATTAACCTCTCATTGAGTGTCTGAAAGGCGGTCATGCATTCCTTATTGAATTCAAAAGCAACTCCAGTCATTAGCAAGATGAAAAGAGGTTTCGAAACTTTTGAGAAGTCTTTGATGAATCTTCTATAGAAACCAGCATGCCCAAGGAAACTTCTGACCCCTTTTGCTGACACTGGAGGTGGTAGATTTTCAATTACTGAAATCTTTGCTCTGTCCACCTCAAATCCTTGGTTGAATATTTTGTGTCCAAGGACAATCCCCTCTCTCACCATGAAGTGACACTTCTCCCAATTCAGCACAAGGTTGGACTTTTCACACCGTGTCAATATTATTTCCAAGTGCCTTAAACACTCGTCGAAAGAAGACCCAAAGACCGAGAAATCATCCATGAAAATCTCTATGGTCCTATCCACCATGTCAGAGAAAATTGCCATCATGTACCTCTGAAAGGTGGCAGGTGCATTGCAAAGCCCAAATGGCATCCTTCTGAAAGCAAACGTACCAAAGGGGCAGGTGAATGTTGTTTTTTCCTGATCTTCTGGTGTTATGGCAATCTGATTATACCCTGAGTAACCATCCAAGAAGTAATAATAGTTGTGCCCTGTAAGCCTATCCAACATCTGATCTAAAAAGGGCAATGGAACGTGGTCTTTTCTGGTTGCCTTGTTCAACTTGCGGTGGTCAATGCAAATCCTCCACCTAGTGACTGTTCTAGATGGAATGAGCTCATTCCTTTCGTTGGTCGCCACTGTCATGCCACCCTTTTTTGGCACCACTTGCACAGGACTCACTCATGCACTGTCAGAGATAGGATAAATTACCCCAGCGTCAAGCCATTTCATGATTTCTTTTCTTACTACCTCCTTCATGTTTGGATTCAGTCTCCGCTGTGCCTCAATGGAGGGTCTGCTCACATCTTCTAGACGGATCTTATGTATCACTATTGAAGGACTTATCCCCCTTATGTCTGCCAATGTCCATCCAATGGCACGCTTGTGAGCTCTCAGCACTCTCAGCACCTTCTCAACCTCCACTGTAGATAGCTGACATGATATGATCACTGGTAAGGATTGGTTCTCACCTAGATATCGGTATTGCAAATGATCTGGTAGAGTCTTCAACTCTAACTCTGGAGTTTTTCTGTTGATGTTACTGATCTCTCTGGCATATGTCCTAGCTCTTGATATTTCTTCTTATAGCATTGCTCATATGAATCCATCCAATTTGCATACTCCATCAATTTCGGGTCATTGCCGCTATTCTCACCCCATTGGGTCAGCACTTCTTCAAGAGCATCAGCACTCCTGACCCCATTTTTTGAAACTGCTTCTTCAATCAAATCAATGGCATAACAATTGTCATTTGCCTCTAGGAAGGTTGCTGCTTGGAATACATTGAAAATCATCTCTTCTTCTTCCACACGAAGTCTCAGCTCACCTTTTCGAACATCAATGAGTGCCTGTCCCATGGCTAAGAATGGTCTGCCAAGGATAATGGGGATCATGTCATTGTCTCTCATGTCTACGATGATGAAATCAGCGGAAAAGATGAACTTGTCCACTTTAACCAACACATCCTCGATGACTCCTCTGGGATGGACGATGAAGCGATCAGCTAGTTGTAAAGTGATATTTGTAGGTCTTGCTTCTCCCATTCCAAGTTTGCAAAACACCAGATAGGGCATCAAATTTATACCTGCCCCCAGATCACACAACGCCTTCTGACATTCAAACTTTCCTATAGTGCAAGGGATGGTGAAGCTTCCCAGATCTTTCAACTTCTGAGGTAACTTCCTCTAGGATGGCGCTGCATTCTTCAGTCAACAATATTGTTTCATGGCCATCTATTCTCCTCTTTTTACTAAGAATCTCCTTCATGAACTTTACGTAACTCGGCATCTGCTCTAGAGCCTCAGCAAACGGGATGTTGAGTTGCAGTTGTTTGAGAGCTTCCAAGAATTTAGAGAATTGTTTGTCAAGGGAACTTGTCTTTAGCCTCTGAGGATACGGTATCTTCACATGGGGTGCGTCCACATCTGTTGTCAGTCCTCCTTGTTCCGGATGAAGGTCTCCAGCAACCACTGCGCCTTCTGATCTTGCGTCGCCACGGCTCTGAGATTCGACGTCGTGGCGCCCAAACTCCTGTAAAGTCTCTGGACTTTCGGCGCCATGGCGCTGCTCAGTGGCGCCACGACGCTGCAAATCCTGCGAGCATTCTGGACCATCCTTCTCTGGATACGGCGGTGGGGAGCTTGCTTCTACTGGTTCGCCATTTCTTAGGTCAACCGCCTGACATTGCTCTTTTGGATTCGCCCCAATATCTTCAGGGTGATTCCCTTGTATTCTGTTGCTTAGCATGCCCACGAGTTGTCCTATTTGTGTTTCCAAATTCTTTAGGGACACACTTGTCTCATCCATGAACTGAGTTTGGTGCTTAGTTAGCCTGAGTGTGGCCGCTCGCAACCCATTCTGCTCTTCCTGTGGGACAAGAGGGTTACATTGTTGTTGATAGTTCTGTAAACCGTGATAGTGGTAGTTCATGTTTGCTGGATCCCTGAGATGAATCAAAACCAACAAACAAATCACGGCGCACGGTTCCACAAATAAAATAAAATAAAAACCAAATTAGAAATTAAGAATAGATAGATTGATATTGAACTACGTCAATCCCCGACAACGGCGTCAAAACATTGTTAGCGATTTATCCACACGCTTAATGCAAGTGCATGTATCGTGACAAGTAATATAGTCTGGGTAAGACCGAATATCGTCCTCAGGGATTAATATTCAATTACCAATTTCTATCCTATGGTATCTATTTGGTGATCGATATTTTGATGGTTGTTTGTATCTATGACTACTAAATAATTATAAAAGTTAACTAAATTACTTTACTTAAATCAAATATGGTGGAAATAGGGCTTTCACTCTCCTCAACTATCCACTCGCTTTAATCTTTAATGCAATGATAAATGTTCTTCTTTTATATTGAGATAGCAGGTTAACTAAGTCGTTTTATATTCCGGTTAGGATATATAAATACTCAACCCCGATGCAGAACCCTTCTATCTTTCGATGATAAGATTTACAACAAAGGAGGATTAAGAACAATAACCTATTAAACTACACAAGTATCGGGGTACTTTCGTCCACGATTTTAACCTATGTTTATTCAACTATAGCATATTCACAATCTCCCCTTTCGGATCTCGATTAGAAATCATATATGTGATGATAATTAGTGATCAATTAATTACCAAGCAACCAAAACAATTATTGAATAAATCTCAACTATATAAAGAAGAAACCAAAACCATGCATTAAATCATAAAACGAGGTTCAAGTGATTCGAATGGAAAGCCCTAATTAAAGTTTAACTCTTAGTCATAGACATTCTAAGAACTAAAAGATTATCCAACATAAACTGAAAAATAAATAAAGTAAGAAAAAGAATTACTCAAGAACAAGCCTCCAATCTTGAAACTTTCAAGAACTATGTGTTGTGTAGAGTTAGGTATTGTGGAACCCTTCAAAAATCTGCCCTAAGGCCTTTTTATATCCTCCAAAAACGTTCCCAACTTTTCCCTCTTGGTCTTGGCCCATTCCCATTCGGATTGGTGGGAAAAACTGGCCACGCCACGCCAGAGACGGCGCCGTGGCGCTAAACTCCCGCACTGCCCAATGATCCGGGCGCCGTGGCCTCGCTTCTCTCGATGGATGGCGCCACCGCTCGCACTTTGCCTGGGGTGTCAGCTTTTCGTCTCTTTGTGCTCTGGAACCTCTGTTTTTGCCCTCTTTTTGCTTCTTTTCGCCAATGTGTCATTTTAAACCACTATGACTCAAAAGAAAGAAAATCTATCCTAACATGACACATATTTCTACAAAAATGAGCTAAAGACTAACTAAAAATGACTCAAAAAATGTATATAAAATACGTCTAACAATGAGTCCGATTCAGAGTCAGCTGATTGCACGGCAGATGCAATGGTGGCCGAGATTATTAGGGGTAAGGTTTACTCTTGCCCAGCCTTGAAAGCCGTCAAAGGCAAGGAAATAAGTTCATCCGATGATAGGGTCGGTTACTTGTTTGATATCACGAAGGCATATCAAATCTTTGATCATCTGCTCAAAGATAAGCAGATTCTCGGTTGCTTGATGGTCATAGGATCCCACCTGTTGAGGAACTCAAATATAAGAAGTACTGCAAGTGGCATAATTCATACAGTCACTCTACTTCTATCTGTGTGGTCCTAAGGAAGGTGATCCAAAATGGCATCAGGGAGGGGAGGTTCAAACTAGCCGACAAAAGCATAGTTGAAATATGTATTGATACTGACCCCTTTCCCGTGGTACCAATATCTATGGTATCTTTTTCTAAACCCGATGAGTCAAGGGACACTAAAGGGAAATAACCAATGAGAAGGGTATGAGTTCCAAAAAAACTTGCCAAATGGGAGAAGGCCACAAAAACCTCTATGTTCAACCGATTAGGCAGCCTACATGACATTCATGATAACATGCAACCAACTAAGAGAAATTTTCATGGCCGCCCAAAATACCCGAGGGACTTCGAACGAGAACTTCAAGAACAAATCATGAGGTTCATGAGGGTCCCTATTGACGCCAGGTGTAGGCTTGGAGGGGAAAAATATGGATGTCAACCAACTGGAAGCCGAGCATGCCTCGAGTAGATGAAGAACCACTCCCTAAAACTAAACAAATGGTAGTCGAGTTTAATGTAAATGGGGGTGTTTCGTCCTAACACATCACATCAAGAAATAAGAACAAGGCGAGACCCCAGAGAATGATTAAATCAACCGCCAACACAGAAGAAGGGAAGTGGTTTATCAATCAGACTCCCGAAAAGAAAGAGGTACCACTGAGAGTCGCATCCAGAACTCAGAAAATAAGGATGCAATGTGCCAATGACGTGCGTAAGATGCAGCAGACATTGCATCTAATATCCAATACTAAGGCAGCTAAAAATCAGGAGATTCCTGAGTCTGCCATAGCCGAGGCTATCGAGCGGGCATTCGGCTCAGTTGCTTCAGGGAAAATTACACCTGAAGGAGAAACATCGGGTCAACTAAAATTGGACGAACGACCTACCGACAACCCGACGGAGGAACCCCGGCAAGAGAACGTGGCCCCGAATGATCTTCTAACCGAGGCAATTCCATAGATCATGTAAGGGGTTCAGTCAGAGGATCCTCAGTCGATCCTCATTTGTCTCCAATAAATGAAAGATATGAGCTTCTGGCCAACCGAATTGAACGAAGAAAGAGATTCCATCCTCGATTTATTCAGCCATGACCTGGTTGAAGAGATGTGGTCAGATGTTGTGTTACACCCCATAATTTCCTAGAGAATGAGATGAGAACGTACGTGAGAAAATAAGATTGAAATTTTGGAACGAATGAAGAATCACTTTTTCCTAAAGAGAAATTTCGGAACCTCGTGAAGAAAAAAAGTTTATTATTTGGAATTTGATTCTCAAATTTGGTATTTGAGATTTATAGAATATATTGGAGTTTTGGATTTTCAAGTCTCGGATTTGGTCATGTGGGGCCCACCGGAAAAATTTACGACTTTGTGGGACCCACACGGTTTCAAGATATTGTGACCAAATATGAATATTTTGGGGGATGAAATTTTTTAGACGAATTGGAGGGTGACACGTGTCACCCCCACTTGTCTTGGTTTTGCAAGACTTGGACTTTGAGATATTTTGTGGACACACTTGTCTCTACTCTTGTCCCTACACTTGTCTTGATCTCACTACTTGGGCTACATTATATATACACATAGAGGGTGTAAGACTCATCTTACACTTAGAATTATTTTCACTACACAAAATATATCTCTCTTTCTAAGGTGCTCTCGGCCTAGGCCCATTTGATAAGAACAAATTCTTAAATCTTCCAAGTTTAATTCCCTAACCAAGTTTTAGCCAAGATTAAACACCCCTAACCCTTAGAAACTCCTTTGGCCGAAAATAAGGGTATTGAAACCCTAAGGTGTTCTTCAACTTTTGGTGTTGGAACTTGAAGAGGAGTTGGTTATAAGCTTCTAAGGATTACATATTGTAGTAATTAATGGATGAACTTGTGAATAAAAAGTATGAAGATTAAAAAGTGTTAAGGGCTAATTGGAAGTTGAGGCCGAGACATGGCACTTTTTGGCCATTGGAATTGTTGAACATTCTTATTGATATTATCACTTGTTACATGTTATATAATAAAGGAAATATGGTTGTTGATGGTTAATATAACATGTTGGAATGAAGAATAAGACGTACATGTCACAATCTTGGCATGTTAGCCGATTGTGGACAGTTTTTGTATTGTCGGATTCGTTGGTTATTGTTGTTGTTAAAACATTGCCTATTATATGTTGACATGACGAAAATCTTGTTGTTAACAAGTTAATATAACTTATATAAAGTATTGGAATATAAGTTGGGTTATAAGAAGTTATGGAAACAGTTTTGGTTATAGTAGTTGGCCGAAGATACTATAAAATTGTGGACTAATGGACTGTATTAGTGGACTGTACAGATGGACTGTATTAGTGGACAAATGGACTATATTAGTGGACTAATGGACTATATTAGTGGACGATACTAATGGAATGTTTTGTATGGATTATGGGGCAGAATTGTACACGTCATGTTAGGCGTGTAATCCCCTTTGGTTGCTGCTTTGTTGTGCCTTAAATGGGGCTTGTTTAGTTGTTGAATTCGGGCCTTGGAAAAGGTGGAAAAGTACATAGAAACGGGGGAAGTGTTGCCCAAATTTCCGTAGAATAAGAGACCATTTTACTTAGTATTACTCTACCTTAGAAAGCTTAGAATTGATAGAAGTATTATTGTCATTATAGGTTGACATCCTACGAGTGGCGTATTCTACTTAGCGTGTGGAATAGCGTAAAAGGTATGTGAAACTCTTCCTATCCTTCTTGAACATGAACCTTATAAAATGTTTGTACGGTGGACGTACATATTTTAAATGAAAGTGAATTCATTGCAGTATATAAAGGAAGTGACTTGATTTGAAAAGTAGAAGTACTTTGACACTACGGGTGTTAGTATCTTGATAATTATAAAAAGGAAGACATGATATTGCCTTGGTGTTTATAAAAAGGAAGGCATGACATTGCCTTGTTTTTCTAAAATAATAGTTCATTCTATTATGTTCTAATGAGAGTCAAAGATCATTTTAACTTGCATATGTTATCTCATATAGCCATTCGTGCGAGTGTTATATTTCCACATCCCCGTGTCCCTCACTAGAGGACCGACAACATTTTATATATATTTCATGGAGTAGCTCCCATGACCTGAGATGGTACACACTCACTGCGCGTCTGAAGGACTCATGGGGGTTCAAATCCCAGGACACATTCCATGGATTAGCTCTCCGTGATGTGTGTATCGTGTACAGATTTCCTATGCGGGTTAAATAGTCTCATGCATGTTCGAGTCCCATGCGGGTGAAATAGTCCCATGAGTAGAATTGCATAATGATGCTGAGGGCGAATGACCCTTATTGTGACATGGCTTTCATATTTTGAAATGGTAATAATTTCATATTTGAAAGGGGCACGGTTGATTTCATACTTTGAAATGATAACTTGAAATGATATAGTTGGTCTTACTTTTAAAAAGGATATATTTTAAAAGGTACAATTGACTCTCATCACTCTTATAAGGCACATTTATACTGTTATTTTGGTTATCATACATGTCTCCTGCTTTATTTTAGACTGTTATAATTTAATTACTGTACTTTCAGTTTCACATACTTGGTACATCTTTTGTACTGACCCCCTTTCCTCGGAAATGTGTTTCTACCGCAGTATAGATACCTGATTTGGTGATCCTCGCTCTTAGGATCTCTGTTCAGCTTTTTGGGAAGCTCCATTACTTCAGAGGCATATCTTTTGGTACATATCCATGTTGTTGTAGATTTATGTACTTTCAGGGGTATGGCGGGGCCCTGTCCCGTCATAGTTGTTATGTCAAAACTCTTAGAGGTATGTAGTCATATGTGTGGGTTGGGCTTGTAAACGATGTAGCTCTTTTGATTATGAATCTATACAGAAAGGTGGCCTTATCGGCTGACCTGTTTCTTACTTCACGTTGATGCATGTCTATGAGTTTTATTTAGCTTCCGTTGGTTATCTCTGATGTATACCTATAAGGGTGCCTAGGTAGGGTACCAATCGCGGGCCCGGGGTCGGATCATGACATGTTGAAATAGTCAGCCTAATCCCATGTGACTTTTGGGCCAGCCGCTCCTTGCTGGATAGTCTGGAAGACGATGTTTGCATGGAAGAAACAGAATGGGCAAAAATATCTGATACCCCAACTAGGGACACTTTAAGCGTCGTATTTGGCGCGCCTGCAGAAAATATAGTTAAACATCTCAAACCCCTTTACGTCAAGGCTTACATTAGCGGCAAGATGATCAGCCGGGTCTGTCGATAATGGGATTGTGTTAAATGTGATGTCGATGCTCATCTTGAAGGATCTTAACAAAAAAAAAGAGGACCTCATCCCAACTAACATGAAAATGGCTAGCTTTATAGGAGAAGTCTCTAAAGCATTGGGGATCCTAGTGGCAGAAATCACTGTGGGCCCCTAAGACAGTCAGTTCTGCCTTCTTTGTGATAGATGGAAAGTCGTCCTATACCATTCTACTGGATAGGGACTGGATTCACACCAACCAATGTCTTCCTTCTACCATGCATCAAAAGCTCATCTTTTGGGAAGGAGACAAGATAAAAATCATCCCAGCGGATAATAACCCGTTCAAACCAGGGGTACAGAGCATAGAGGTTGTCCTCTACTCACCCTATGTGGCTCCCATAGTCATCACTGAGCAGTATGAAAAAGGTTCTTAGGAATCCTGTGATCTTAACTCTCGAGGGTTTAAAATAAAACAATTAGTTAAACCACGACTTACATTGGAGGACTTAAATGGTTGAGGAAACTCAAATCATATGTGACATGTGGTATCAGTTGACCGCCTTAAGTTCTGAGGAAAGGATAGATGAGGCATCACAGATGGGAAACCACGACGACGAACCAACTCTGGTAGCCGATGAAGTCGAGCCATCGATGGAATTTGAATTCCCCATAAGAATAGTTATGCCTAGTTTTGAGTCTCAGGATCATTTGGAAGATATCAACATGGGAACCAAAAAAGTCCCTCAGCTAACACATATTAGTGGCTTACTGAATGAATAAGACAAATAAGACATGATGACCCTTCTATTGCATTATAAAGACTGATTCACATGGGACTATCATGAGATGTCCGGGCTAGCACGTACCTTGGTAGAGCATAGATTTACAATTAATGAGGGTTTTAAACCCCATAAACAGCCGCTCAAAAGGTATCACCCTCAACTGATGCCTCAAATTAAAGCTGAGATCGAACGACTGCTGAAGGTCAGATTTATCAGAATGGATAAGTATGTGGAATGGTTGGCAAACATTGTACCGGTCAAGAAGAAGAATGGCAAGGTGCAGGTATGTATTGATTACAGGAACCTAAATTTAGCCACTCCTAAAAATGAGTACAGTATGCTGATAGCTGACATGATAGTCGACTCAGCAGTCGCCAATGGTGTTTTGACCTACATGGTGGATACTCTGGTAATAATCAGATATTGGTAGTCGAGGACAATATTCACATAACTGCCTTTAGATATCCAGGAGCGTTGGGCATTTACGAGTGGGTAGTTATGTCATTCGGTCTAAAGAACGCTGGTGTCACTTATCAAGGGGCGATGAACACCATCTTCCATGACTTGATTGGCAAGACTATGAAGGTTTACATCGATGATGTAGTAGTAAAGTCTAAGGACTTCAAGGATCATTTAGCCGACCTTGAGCAAAGATTAAAAATAATGAGGATTCATAATCTCAAAATGAATTTAACCAAATGCACGTTCAGAGTATCGGCTGACAACTTCCTTGGCTTTTGGTACACAAGAAAGACATCCAAATAGATCATAACAAAGCCAAGACAGTAATGGAATCCGCACCACCCAAGATAATAAGGAGTTACAAAGCTTATTCAGAAAGATAAATTTCTTAAGGAGATTCATATGTAACTCGACTCGCAAGATGAATGCATTCTCACATTTGCTCAGACTTAAAGAGTCGGAAGAGCTAGTATGGGGTCTGGAATAGCAAGAGGACTTTGATAAAATTAAAAAGGCCTTAGCTACTTCCCCCGTACTAGTGCCTTCTATGTTGGGGAAGCCGTTGAAATTGTATGTTTCGGCTGCAGAATTATCTATCGGTTGCTTGCTATACAAGAGTTCGATGATAGAACTGAAATAGTGATTTATTATCTTAGCTGAATACTCAACGATGCGGAAACTATATATACTCCTTTGGAAAAACTTTGTCTGTCTTTATTCTTTGTTTGCACAAAACTCGAATATTATTTAATGCCTCATGTCGTATACATTCTGTGCAAAGTTGATATTGTCCATTACTTGCTAAATAGACCAGTTTTGCAAGGACGATTAATGAAATATGTCACCAAGCATACCGCGTTCTCTCTCAAGTATAAGCCACTCAGGGCGTCAAAGGTAAAGTAGTAGTTGATTTCTTGGCAGAACACCCTTGTGTTGACGTAGAAGATCCATGCATGGATGTCGTCCTTTGGACGATGGCTTTTGATGGGTTAAGAGCCCATAAAGGAGTTGGATCCAGGATAACTATAACTGATCCTAGAGGCAAAACATGAAGGTTCTCTTATCAGTTAGATCCTGACTTGACAAATAACCAGGCCAAATATAATGTTGTCATCATAGGACTCAAACCCCTAGTCTCTATGAAAGCAAAATACGTTGAGATTCATGGAAATTCTCAACAGTTTATCAAGTAGTTGGCCAGAGAATATGATTGCAAAGGCCCAAATTTGTTGGACTGTTATGAAACGACTAGCAGGTTACTTAGTGGGTTCGCATCGATTACATTAAATCATGTTCCGAGAGACATGAATGTTGAGGCTAACGACTTAGCACAAAAAGCTTCTAGCTTTAGGAAGTCTCTACTCACTTTAGAGTATGACGAACTGCCAGCCGAAGTGTTAGCCGTTGGTCAAATCGACTCACGGAGGCAGTTACTAATTGATTACTTAAAAGATCCCTCCAGTTGCAAGGATCCCAAGATTAAAAGAAGAGCCTTGAAATAAGTGCTTATTGACGATGACCTCTATAAAAAGAAGCGTGAATGGAGTACTACTCAAGTGCATTGCCAAAGTAGAGGCCTTGAGGGTCATGGGAGAGTTCCGTGAAGGAGTATGCGGATCGCACAGAGCAGGGCCGACGATGAAGTGACTGATCTACCGCCACAACTATTACTGGCCTACGATCACCGCTGACTGTTTCCAGTATGAAAATGGATGTGGAGAATGTCAGAAACATGGACCAATCTAATGGGTACCAACCGAGTTGCTGCACCCAGTCATAAAACTTTGGCCCTTCAGAGAATGGGCTATGTACCTCATCGGCAAGATTCACCCATAATCGGCTAAAGGCCATAATTTCATTATCGTGACTATCGATTATTTCACTAAATGAGTGAAGGCTCAGCCGATGAAGAGGGTTCATCAGACAGATGTCATTCAGTTTATCCAACACCAGATCATATATAGATATAGTATCCCTGAGATGATTACAACTGATCAAGGGACGGTGTTCACTGGTTCTAAAGTGGCAGCCTTTGCTGAGAAATTTGGGATCAAAATGATCACATCATCGCCTTATTACGCATATGCGATGGGCAAGCCGAGGCAACTAACAAACTTATTGTGGACATAATCAGTAAAAACGTGAAGGATAAACCAAGAATATGACATCTCACTCTGGATGAAGTAGTTTGGTCGATCAGGAATTCTAAATCTACAACTACTCGGGTGACACCTTATCGGCTAACCTACAGCCAAAATGCAGTGTTTCCATTAGAAATTAATGTGAAATCCTTACGGGTGACCAAACAGAACTCTCTAAATTTAAACGAGTATCAACAGGCCATGCTAATGGAATTGGACCAGTTAGTTGAAGATCGACTGAAAGCCCTAGAGAAAATTGAAGCAGGTAAACGAAAAATGGCTAAGGCATACAACAAACATGTTAAGCCTAAAAGATTTTCCGAGTGAGACTTAGTTTGAAAAACCATTTTGCCGATTGAGACGAAAGATCGTAAATTCGGCAAATGGTCACCAAACTTGGAAGGACCTTTCATAGTAAGCCAACGGATCACCGACAACACATATCGATTGATAAATATGCATGATGAGGAAATGGACAGGAATGTTAATGGCAAATATTTAAAAATGTATTATACCTCGATTTGGGATATGCATGAATAAACAACAGCCACAGACCGATTGCCTGATCGCATAAAATAAGCTAATTCCCTTCGATGGGAGATGTATGGGTAAATGATAGCCACAAACCGGTTGCCTGGTCACAAAATATAGGGGAACCCATTTCTCTCACACACTTGTGTCGTAAGGTTGTTCTCACGACTCAGGCAAAGAAACGCTATCCCAAGTGGTCAAAGATAATGACCCATCAAACCTATGGATTTTATTTCAAATTTGCTCAATAATGCCGAGAGCAATGTGAAGTTAAAGGGTGGGATAAAAACATTTAAGCTTTCACTGGAGCAATCCAAATGGTCCTGAAAACTCCCAAAGCTTTCAAAAGCAACAGGTAATCAGATACAAGTTGTCAGTTGACTTTGTTGAATTTTTAGATTTTTGAGATCCGAATTTTGACTCTCAAATTTTTTATCAGTATATTTAATGTACTTGTACAGTATGCTGTCATGATTTGGATGGGCTTGTTGATATCTTTGCTGATAGGGAGCTTCTTGTTGATATGATCTGCAATTTGATGGCCCACGATTCTGTATCCATGGACCTCAGACATCGGTGCCGAACCTACCAGAACTGCAGGTCCGGTAGTTCCGGGTAATGATTGTTACGGGTAGGTTTCAGGTAGTAAATTTAGAAATCGGTCTTTTACAGGGTAGGGTTCGGATAGTTAAAAAATAGTAGGGTATCTGGACCCGCTCACCCCTACTACAAATTGGTCTTTGATTTACCAAATTGAGGTAATTAACTTTTTTCTCCTATCATTTGGTGTCTGAAATTTATTAGCTCAACTAATTCAAAGTCGGACACTAAAAAGCCCATTATGAGGGTTTCAACACTTCCTATCAAATAGAATTCCGTTCTTGAAGCTCAAATTTGAGACCTCTGATTATAGATGGAGGAATCTTTATCATTTCAGGGACTTAGGTAATTCATTAAGTTGAGACCTCTGATTATAGATGGAGGAATGTTTATCATTTCGGGGACTTAGGTAATTATTAAGTTGATTTACAATATCAACAAGATTAAAAGATTAATGTTGTCCTCCGGGGCATAGTTCAGTGGTAAAGCCTGGACGCTATAAGACGCTCTGACATGGACAGCGTGAGTTCGATTTTCCGCAGGTGCGAAGAAATTCTGCATGTTGGGGAATTTGATCTTGTCTTATTGATCAGTTGTACGCTCCCATAAACTAGCCATTGGAGCATATTCCGCGATTTACTGGTGATGTTGTTGAAGGACCGGTGTCATCACCTCGAGGACGGCTGGGTAATATCAGTAAAGTAGTCAGGCTTGCGCCTGAAAATCTCGATTATCAAAAAAATTATGTTTTCTTATAACTAAACGCATGCAAGTACTTCAAAGTGTCAATTCTAAGAAATTTCTGAAGTTTTGTCTTCTCTTCTTCGTTTTTGCTTTTTGGATATTTCAAAAAATTTAAATAAAAAGAATGTTATCCCCGGAAATAAGTGGGTGATAGTACTATATATTTCAACTGTTATATCATAAATAATTCGAAAGGAAAACTTGTCTGTTCCTATCCATTTGTGGTGTTTTTATGATAGCAAACAAAGCATCAACAATGTCCTGCACATGGTTTCAGTTATATGCATGATTCAATATACCTCCTCGGTTACCTAAAATTGCTATTCCAATTATACTACTTTGTCGTATCTTATATGTGGCACAGTATAAATCAAAACAATTAATAACTTAATTTTTTTTTTTTGACGGCGAATTGGCACCGCTTACTCTTCGAAGTCAAGACAGCAGAAATTCGGATCGACGTAATAGCCTGCAAACCACGTCAGCCGATTAACCACACTTGGCAAGTCATGTGTGACAGGCTCAACCAAAAAGGTTTATGCAGGGGATCGAACTCGTGACCTTGCGGTCCCGCGCTCTACTGCTACATCAACTTGACTACTCTTGAGATGGGGAGAAAGTATGTATTACCACGAGCTTAAAAAATGATGTATCCAAGGCAAAATATATTTGTAAATTGAAATTGTGTTTGAACGTGTATAAACATATTGTCGTTATAGTAAAGATCTAATAAAGCTTGAAAATGTTCTAAAATTTATTTTTCAAACTTCAATTTTTATACTTCAGTTTTAAAGTTGAAATAAGTTAATAAAGGAACACTAATTTAAAATTATTTTAAAATATTAATTTAATCAGCTCAAACGATCCATCTATCACCTCTAACTATAACTAAATTACCATAAACTTGAAAGCAATTTGTCACCCTGGAACTAACTGAGCTACACCCATGCGGGTTAAATTACCATAAACTTGGGCGAGATATTTATACTTTTGCCCCAAATTACCATAAACTTAAAATAAATAAAAATGCATTAATTACAGGTCCTGCCCTTGTGACTTTCCACTCAATAAGTAGCCCCTTCACCTTCTTCCCACTTTTCTTCATTCACCTCCAAAAACCCCTTAGTTCCATTTCCATCCTTTCTCTCTCTTCACACTGTTCTTCTAGTGTGAAAAAAATGGCTGTAACAATAATGCTCTTCATTACTACTCTTCTCTGTTTTCTCACCGCCGTCAATGCTAGAATTCCCGGCGTTTACACCGGCGGCCCATGGCAAAGCGCCCACGCTACCTTCTACGGTGGCTCCGACGCCTCCGGCACTATGGGTACGGTATCTCTTTCATCTTTTTAGTGTGCGTTTCGACATAAAAATGTGATTTTTTATTAAAAAAAAAAGTAGCAGTATTCTGAAAAAGTTAGAAATTGAAAATTAGAGTTGTGTTTGGACGTATGCAACAAGAAAAAATGTTGAATGTGTGCAAGGTGGAGTATGTAGTAGCTTTTGCATAGCCTGTGTATATATAATAAGAAATTTATTAAATATTTTAAAATACTATGTATCTATTTATTATTGTATATTAATTATATATATCGGCGTAAGAACTCATAAACTTGAAATTTTGGATCTGTCTATGCTTGTGTGAGTAATTTGGAGTGAAAAATATGAAAACTAGTAGTTGTTTGGCGATAGAAATCAAATTCTATGTCCAAACATGATATCAAAATTGTAAAAAAGTAAAATTAGTCGTGGCCAAACGGACCCTAATTTGGGGCGAATTTTACAGGTGGAGCTTGTGGATATGGAAATCTTTACAGCCAAGGATACGGAGTTAACAATGCAGCGTTAAGCACAGCTCTATTTAATAATGGGCTAAGTTGTGGAGCTTGTTTTGAGTTAAAGTGTGTTGACGATGGAAATTGGTGCCTTCCTGGAAATCCTTCAATATTTATAACGGCGACAAACTTTTGCCCTCCGAATTTTGCGTTATCGAATGATAACGGCGGGTGGTGTAACCCGCCACGTCCTCATTTCGATCTCGCTATGCCTATGTTTCTCAAAATTGGTCAGTATCGTGCTGGAATTGTCCCCGTTAGCTACCGCCGGTAAGTTTCCCCAATACATTAATGCTCTTTATGCTATTCATCTGTTTTGTTAGCCGGGTATATTGGGGGATTTTCGCCTTACTAGCTCGGCCCCTACAAGTGAGTATGTGGAATTAGTTTATTCCGTTATTTGAACTAAAATAGTGGGATTAACTATGACATAAGATTAAGGTCGTTTATATACTTTTAAGGGCTTGATGCGAAAAATAAAAAGAGATATTTTTTATTCACATGAAAAATTTAAATTAACTAATTAATCAGTATTAAAAAAATTATTAATCAAAACATCAAATAAATATATAGTAAACACTATATTCGATTCAATGTTTTCAATTTCAGTACAATAAATTATAATGCTACGAAAGAAATACCTTAATGTCATTACATGAAATATTTATAAGAAAAATTATCATTACATTAAGCATAAACAATTGATCTCCTTGCATTTTTATTTGCAAAGTCATCAAGTAATCTTTCATAATCAAGAATGTTTTGACAAATCTATCTAATGTGCCCATATTTGAGACTTGATGAACTCTTTCTTATTTTTTTTAACGTTTTTCATGTCCAGACAGATATTTTCGGGTAGGAGATATTTGTAATTCTCCAATTGAAACAAAAAGATAATTTTTTTTAATGTAATCATGTAAAATACAAGTCATCCATTACATACATTACCAATAAAAGTAATGTAATATTGAGTATCCTAAATTAAATATAATATTTAGATTTGAGAAATTTGAAACCCTAAGCAAAATGGAATAAACATTGATGCAATCAATCTATATTAATTGGTGAATTAGAGTAAAATAATTTTCAAAACAATAACTTATCAAAAAGATCTTTACTTGGAAGTTAGATTTCTACAATAATTAATGAGGGAATTTTTTTTTGAATTGTATTTGTGGTGTTTTAAAGAGGGAGGAAGTTGGAGGGGGGCAGTCGGATCGAAAACTTGTAACTTGGGCCTAACTTTGTTTAAGTAGAGGGGAGCTTGTTTTTTGTGTTTTATAAATATAAAAAAAGCCTTTGGTGCGCAGCTCACTGAATTCAAACACGCGACATCTCACTAGGGAATAACTTTTGGAAGGAGCCTCAACCGCTAAGCTACAGATCTCACTGATAAGGTTAAATATATTTTTTAATACATATCTTAATATCTCAAACATATAAAAGAAAAATAAAAATTCTGGGACGGAGGCCCAGCTAGCCGGGGGCCCTGTGCTGCGGCGCACCTTGATCACCCCAAGGACGACCCTCCATAGGATTTCTTTATCTATCTCATTCCGCATAACAAACCACCCATTAACTAACAAAAATAATTGTTCTGTTTTTAAGCTATATTTCGAAAATTAGTAACATAAGTTTGTGTTAGCTTCTTAATTACGGTCACTCATTCAAATAATTATTGTTTTGGAAATTAGTACTCCCTCCCCTTTGAGTATGTTGCACCATCATCCTTGGGTATTTAACTCAACACGGAAGGTAAGAGGTTTGTTTTGGAACATATATTAAATATGTTACTATATTTGAATAACTATAAATTTTATGGTCTTAATCGTGTCTAATAGTCGGGTGATTATTTGAATATATTTAATCGGATATGGAGTTAAATTTACAAAAGAAGATTTAAAATTTGTGATTTTAAATATGTCATATATGCTCTAATTTTTTATTAGAAGTAAGAAATTTAAACTATACTATTAGTTTTAAAATTACAACGGATCAAGTGTTTTTTTCTTTTGAAATAAATTCATATTAATTGGAATGAAGCTCATATGTGGTTCCATTTGGGACACCGACAAAAATGGTACGTTTGCAATAACTTGTCACCATAGCTATAACATGTTGAATGTTGAGGGTAATTTTATTATCACTATAATTATTGAATTAAGTATTTTTTTAATGACGGGGAACCCGCAGCCGCTACTTTTTTTATAAATACGCACTGGGTAAATCCTCGAAATGACACAATAGCCTGCAAATTACGTCAGTCAGGTAAATCACCAACTTGACTACTCTTGCGGGTAAAAACTAAGGTAGGGTAAACTTTTTAAAGTGACTTGTTCTACCGCAGTATGGCCCCATACGGATTAGTATACACTGCTTTGACCTTCCACTAATTGAGGGATTTTTTTGGGGAATAATATTCCACTCTCGCTGATCAGGAAAATCGAACACTACCCCAGTTATCAATATACTAAAGAGGCCGCTGGGCCACTCTTGCTGGATGTTATTGAATTAAGCTTTGGTCCCTACAAAGAGGTAAATATGAATCAATTAAAAGGGCGCGTTTTCGTACACCGCGTAAAGGGATGTTAAAGTTGTAACTAATAGGTGATTTTGAGGGTAACAAGGGAAATGTCTCATTCGAAACTGTTATCCTGGAAATTGGGAATTGTTAATCCTGCTTCGATTTCAAGGATTCGAAACATGGCTCACATTATCCCACGCGCTTGTTATGTTGGCCCTACCCTACCATCCATCCACCTACTTAGTGGACCCACCTCACCTGAAATATCGGTCAGTCCAGTGCTTATTGCTCGGGGCCAAAAATGTGAAATCCTTCGCCCACAGAGCTCCCACCCCCGCCCCGACAGTAATTGATGGATGACATAAATATGACCAATACCACTTCATGAGACAGCATTCTGGCTTCACAAATAGTCATCCCACAAAAAAGGAATATAAATTCGCACACTGCTGCTGCCTTGAGGTTGCTTGTATAATTTTTAAACTTCAAATTTTGATATTTGTGTATAATATTTGTACACTAACATAAAAGGTTGATTTTGAATTAAAGTAAGAAGTGATGACTTTGTTACATTTATTGCTCTTGTGCTAACAAGTTTGAATTTAACATATATGTACATTACAATTACTTGTCGAAATAAATCACTTAATTGTTTATTATTTTTTCACAGAGTACCATGCATTAAAAAAGGAGGGATCCGATTCACAATAAACGGTTTCCGTTACTTTAACTTGCTTTTGGTAACAAACGTTGCGGGTGCAGGGGACATACAGAAGGTCCTCATTAAAGGAACAAAAACACAGTGGATAGCAATGAGCCGTAACTGGGGCCAAAATTGGCAAACCAATTCTCTTCTTGTGGGCCAGGCCCTTTCCATTCGGGTTAAAGCTAGTGACCATCGCAGTGCCACCACTATCAACGTGGCACCATCTAATTGGCAGTTCGGACAAACCTTTGAGGGCAAGAATTTCCGGGTTTAGATCCATATGATATACCCACTACCACTGACCCGACCCGAGAACAGAATTACTTACAAGTTATACCACAAAAAATATTCCTATGGAGGCTGAAGCGGCTGCAAAAGCACCCAAAAAAGATTGGGTTGGGTAAAGCATGTAGCCCGCAGCTCTATTTGCATGTTAGTAATTAGTAGTGATATGTAATGGGATATCATGTATTTCATTGTGTTTGCTTTTACAAAATGGAAATCGAATTTTTATTAGAACAACAACATATCTAGTGAAACCCACAATATGGCGTCTGACGAATATTTATTAGAAGTGGATTTATATAGAATTTGAACACTAAAAGGTTCAAGTTTGGAAATCTTACATAATTTGTTTGATATATTGAATTTGACATTATCTTTGTATGTACTTATATAGTGAAGTGAATAGACTTTAGGCCTAAATCAAAAGCTAACACATGAGAAGGTGATCAGGATTGTTGAAAATTATATCATGTGATCAGGATTGTAGAAAATTATATAAGGAGATCAAAAAAATCATTACTTATCAATGTGAGAATTCAACACTCTAATATGTCCAGGGTTGGATATCTTGTGTGAGCTAATATCGGATAAATCATGAATTTGGATGAGTCTAATTCTGATAATACCGATAAAAAAGTAGATCTTAAACCTAATTCGTTAACTCATCCACGGATTTGAGAACTGAACAGTTATTAACATATTTACCAGTGTTTGAACCAAAAGTATGAACCCCCATAATGTATGCACTACATCCACCTATCTTTCAATTTACTCAACTAAGAAATAATGTCTCTAATACTAAAATTCATTTTGTCCAAACGTATGGCAAAATATTTGATCTCCTTCGTTAAAAGCGTGACCTAAGAGGTACATTTATGGCAGCAATGAAAAAGGTTCAAATAAATGAAGAACATTAGTGACCGACTACAAGAAAAACATTTTGGGAGTCTCCGGGCATAACTGGATGACAAATGAGGTGAACTTAAAATTCAGCTGGAAGTCTGCACCGTGGGTTCGAATCCTGGTGGGAGCACTTTGCTTTCTTCTGGGATAGGATCTTTTAGATGATGCTCTGTTCTCAAATCTTGGACATTCAGACACATCCCGCGATTTACTGATAGTAGTGTTGAGAGACCGGTACTACTATCTCCATAAATAATCTGACGTAAGTCAGGAAGCTGAATATAAAATAAATGGGTAAGGTAAGTTGCTTTTTTGACTGAAAATTCAATATTTGGTCAAAGACTTAAAAGTGACAAGTAACCATCTCTATGAAAACTGGCAATGATAATCAAATAATGAATTTCCATTAATGAGAGTTGGGGGGATGTACTGAATTATCTTGGACTTTTGTACAGCAGTTCAGCTCTGTCGCTTGCTGTGCTTAATTAATTTGATTATGACTTCCTCTGTTTCACGCATCCATTTTAAGCAAGACTTAAATACCTAATATAAATGTTTTTCTATCACCATTTGTGGTATTTATTGACTCATATGACACTGTTGCAAGTCTTGTTTTGGTGAATTCAGCATTTCCATTTTACTCCTCTAAGAGATTGAATTAGAATTTAAAATTTATGAAGCTTTAGTTTTGTTATTAAATACATAGCTTATTTTAATTACTTAATTTACGGTTAAATATTTATAGATGTTTAATAGAATATTTTATATGAATATAGTGTTTAAGCTAATGATACTTTTTCCGTTTCAATTTAAGTGTTTTAGTTTATCTAGGCACGGAGTTTAAGAAATAAAAGAAACTTTTGAATTTTATACTCCTAAATTAAAGATGTGCTTAATGTACTAAAATGTCCTTTGAATTTCGTGGTTATAAAATTATCATATAGGATGTTTGAATTGTCAACTAACTAATATATAAAGAGACACTCTTTTTGGGACAGACCAAAAAGAAAAAGTAAGACACTTAAATTAAAACATGAGCACTAAATTAGTCTGAACCCATATTTTTTATTGTGGTTCTACCAGAGGCGAATCTAGAATTTCATGAGGATGAGTGCACTATTTTATTTAAAGGTTGCTTTAGAATATATTTTTTCATAAAAAAACAAAGGTGGAAACCTTAAGGAATTAAACTCAGTCCTTAACCAGTGCTCCTCAGTCTCGTTTGACCATGTGTTCATGTAGTTAATATTAGATATATTTTAAAAAATTATACACATAATATAACAAGTTTAATCATATGACCATGAATTCACAAGATCCATTTTTTATACTTGAATTCACCCCTGGGTTCTACCCCTACCACTTCTACCATTTACCTTCACAACACAATCATCACCAACTTCTACCGTACAATCACCACTGAACATCCGTCACCTCTGTCTACCCCCGACTATCATTGCGCAATCACCATAGCCAATTTCCTCTATACTACTACAACAACCACAAATCACCTTCTTACAACATTCACTACCAGCCATCGCCTCTAACTAAGGATGTGGATGAAAGTATGTATGTCTTAGAAACAATCATTTTAGGAAAAAATGTATTTGAGCACATTCATATTATTAATGAGATTTAATATGATTTGGAATTTGCAATTATTGAATTATGATTTTGATTGCCGGTGATTATTCATTAATGTGCATCCCTTGAGCTTACGTTGTCATTGATAAAGTGAGATATTAATGATAGAACGTAACTCTCAAAATAGTCTTGACTGATGATCATTGAGAATTGGATATCAGTGATATATTATAACTCAATATGTGGTCTGCATCACATTCTTAGAGAATAGTATGTCTCACTTACTATTAGTGTGATTACTAGTGATGGACACATGTATATTCTTAGAGGGTATTGGTATACCCTGCTGATAAACTATTTGTTATACATGTCTAGAGTATTATCAGCATGTTGGATATAGAGATCATTTGACTTGAGGTCAATACGCACCAAATTTACAAAGTAATGTACTTTGACCATGTCCTAAGTTTAAATTCAATATAGGATAAGACAAGGCTTGAGTTGGGTACATTGTGATGTAAACAAAGGTGGTAGTTGAGCCAAGAATATGATTCATTCCTCGATTGGATATTCGAGAGAGAACACTCAGTTTCTCAGTAATTGGGGTCGACCAAGTCATTGACCAATGTAAAAGACATATTTAGGATATGGTCTAGTTGTCGACTAATATAGATGAGATAAAGTGATCAAGCCATTTGGATAAACACATGGTAAATTCTAAGCTTGATCGAGTGTGTCGCGAATGAAAAGAATTTATTATGTCACATAAATGTTGTGTTTACAGGAGTCATGTAAACGTACTTCACATATTGAGTTCGTCATATGACGTATTCTGGGAGTTCCGTGTGAACCTTAATTTGATTACTGTCGATGTGTGAAGGCCTAAAGGGTCACACTAAGTCGATTGTCCTTTCGGTCTAAGGGTATATTGAGAGAATGTAAAATACTTGATTTAGAATTAAGATATTTAAATCAATAATAAATTATGGGATTTCCATTAGATGAAAATTATTTTATTAAGTCAAAATTGGAATTTTAATTTAATTAAATCAAAACGTACTGAAATATTAAAACAGGGCGGGAGCACCGCGGCGCCTGTACGGCAGTGGGCCTAGTCCGACTGATATATTATTAAATGTGATAAGTTTGGGGTAACACAACTTAACTCATTCATCTTCTTGAACAACTCAAATCAACCCATTATATTAGCCTAAAGTAGGGGTGACAAATTGGACCCAAGCCCAATTGACCCGCTCATATTTTAATGGATTTGGACATTGACATATTATTAAATGGATTAAGTTTGGGCTTAGCCCAACTTAACTCATTAATCTTGAACAGCTCAAGTCAACTCATTACATTAGTCCAAAGTAAATCATCTACTATTCTATTGTTTACCCAAATCTTCTATTTCATATTTTTTTACTTGTATAAAAAATATATTTAAAATATAAAAAAATTTCTTACCTCCTCTCCCTACCCCTTCCACCCCATGCCCTACCCCATCCACCCCATGCCCTACCCCATCCTCAAATTTCTTACATATCCCCACCTCCCGCCCTACCCACTCCCTACCACATTCTCAAATTTCTATTTTTTTTTATAAACAATTTATAAAATATATGAATATTTTTTCGCCCCTATCCACACCTACCCCCACCCATCCTTAAATTTCTATTTCATTTTTTTTTTGCTTTTATAAAAAATGAAAAAAATCTTAAAAATATTAGTCCTATTTTAAAAATAAAGATATTGAAAAATCAAATATCATACAAATAAAATAATATCATAGAAGATAAGTTTGAAATTTATAAAAGTAATGGGTCAAGTTTGGCAAGTTGGGTTATGACCTATTATTTAGCCCATCTTGATCTGCTCATGTAAGTTTTGGGCGGGTTGGGCACTGACTCATCTACAACTTCAACTCATCCCTGCCCCGCCCAACTTCAACCCAAACGACTTATCTGACACCCCTAGCCCAAAGTAATTCATCTACTATTCTATTGTTTACTCAATCTTCTATTTCATATTTTTTTTACTTTTATAAATAAATTATTAAAAATATGAATTTTTTTCTTACCTACTCCCCCTACCCCATCCTCAAATTTCTCACCTATAACCCACCTCCCCCTACCCCCCTACCCCCCTACTACATCTCAAATTCTCTTTTATATTTTTTTATTTGTATAAATAATTTATAAAAATTATGAAATTTCTTTCTTACCTCCTCCCCACGCCCGCCCTACCCACACCTACTCTCTCCACCCCCACCCATCCTCAAATTTCTATTTCATATATTTTTACTTTTATAAAAAAATGGATTTTTTTCTTACCTCCCCCTACCGCCCTAACCCCACCTACCCCCATCCTCAAATTTCTATTTCATATTTTTTGTTACTTTTATAAAAAATATATTTAAAATATGAATTTTATCTTACCCCCCAGCCCAGGCTTGTGCAGTTAAGGTTGTTGTACACGGACGATCTCCTAAAAAGGCATAGTATATAAATATGGAATACGAAGTCGGCTTTCTTTCCCCTCCCCCCCCTCCCCCCGCCCTACCCTCTCCCCCCTACCACAATCTCAAATTTATATTTTATATTTTTTTACTTTTATAAAAAATTATAAGAATATGAATTATTTTCTTACCCCATACCCACACCTAACCCCTCCACCCCACCCCATCCTCAAATTTTTATTTCATTTATTTTTTACTTTTATAAAAAATATGAATTTTTTTCTTACCTCCCCCTACCGCCCTAACCTCAATAAGCATAGCTGTTCAAATTGAACTACGATATTTGTTGCGTAGCAGTTCGAATCAGGTATGAAGAGGGAAATGAGCTAAAAGCAGCTCGAGCGAATGCGAGAGAGCGGAAGCCACTCGACTTTGGACTAGACTGCTTTCCCTCACATTATACTCTTCATTCTAAAACTAGATTGACGAAGGTTCTTTATTCCCAATACTGGTCTTCATTACCTATCTGTCACGCCCCGACTTTTCCTAAGTCTTTACTTAGGGCGTGATGGCACCTGGATAATTATTTTTCACCAGGAGCACCATTTAACTCTCTTTATTTAGAAATTTAAACTTATATTCAAATACGGAGCTATTAATAAAAATAACAATAAAAAAATTTGTTTATGACTTTATTGAAAATATAACGCGAGCCCATGCTCGTGCAAATATTGTTTCTACATAGACATACTGACAAATATTATTCTAAGTTGGAAGGGAGACCATTCCACACGGGCATTTCCCGAGACACCGAACCGACATCTCGAACTCGACGAATACCAAGCCCAAGCAATGGACTTGGTATGACAAGAGGTCATGGACGATCGCTAGCCTTGGCGTGGAGCCTTTCCTCTATCACGCTTTCCTGAAACATGTTAAATAAAGAGTCAGCCCTACCATCTGGGGCTGAGTAAGAACTTTACCCTGCAATTCAAAGTAACACCACAATATTCCAAGTGCAATCACATTATAACGTAATAAGCATATTGCAAAAACATATCAAGTTACAACATTTTTAAATATGCAACGACTCCTCATAGGAAATTCTCGGTTTAACTAACACTTCATTTTATCTCGTATTATACGTTAAGACATTCCCCTGCATTTCCACATGTTTATTACATTTATATATTTGTGAACGCGTATTCACTTTTCATATTTATATATAGATGAACATGTATTCATCTTTCATATTTGTTGCGGCGTGCAACCCGATCCATTATATTTACGTATTTGTGAACACGTATTCACTTACGTTTTGTTGCGGCGTGCAACCCGATCCATTATGTTTACGTATTTGTGAACGCGTATTCACTTTACGTTTTGTTGCGGCGTGCAACCCGATCCATTATATTTACTTATTTGTGAACACAAAAACATTTTACGTTTTGTTTAGTCGAGCAACCCGATCCATTATGTTTACGTATTTGTGAACGCGTATTCACTTTACGTTTTGTTGCGGCGTGCAACCCGATCCATTATATATTTATATATTTATGTGAACACATATTCACTTTTCATATTTTTCAGAAGATCGAATAAATACTATTCTCTTTTCTAACATTCTGTCATTCATACTTGTAACGATTATAACTTTTTAACCATAACTCCAACTAAGGTGTTTCTCAAGCGGAACCTAAGGTAAGACGGGGATCTTTCACTGTACCAAATTTCATTTAAAACTACTTTGGGTAACTAACACAAGTTTATCCTCAAAACAGCCACATGAAATTTGTTTCGGCAGAATTTTTATTAAACAGCACCCAATCTTATAATAGTCATAA
This sequence comes from Przewalskia tangutica, assembly GCA_029844215.1. Classification (NCBI taxonomy): domain Eukaryota; kingdom Viridiplantae; phylum Streptophyta; class Magnoliopsida; order Solanales; family Solanaceae; genus Przewalskia; species Przewalskia tangutica. Next base: position 7,993,804 of record CM056739.1, on the reverse strand, counting down.
CTCCTAATCTGTAAACCCGTTCAAGCCCCATAAATTCTCAAAACGACGATAACAGAGAGATACACGTCTCCATGTGAACCATCCTTTCATATTCTGTACCGTTTGGTACAGTTTTACACTTTTATTCACTGCCCTTCCTGGATCTCGATAGATCCGAGGCAGAAACTTTAAACAGAGATAACTCTCAATCCGTAAGTCAGATAGACCCCCGTAAGGTCTCAAAATGTCAAAATCAGAGAGATCTAGAACTTTCATTTAACAACAATTTTCATATTCCCCACGGATTAGTACAGTTTTACGTTTCAACGTCCTGCCCTTCTGGATTCCGATGAATCCGAGACAGCAACTTCAAACTATAATAACTCTCAACTCGTAAGTCCGTTTTAATAACTCTTTATCTATATCTGTCCGTAACAGAGATATTTACAACCATGTAAATTTTCACATAATTCTAATAAGTAAAACTCAATAAAAACAGTCCGTAATTATGCCTTTCTGAATTTCGACCAAATCTAAGGCAGGAACTTTGAACTATGATAACTTTCAAACCGCATGTCCATTTTACCTCATTTTTGGTTCTATATGATCATATTAGAGAGGTGTACCACTCTTCCGAATTTCATCAAATTCTAACAATTATAACTCAGTGAGAACAGTTCGTAAAGTTCATGACGCAACTAGTTATCTAAACAATCAAAAGTTCAATATTTCTTTTCAACACTCAATTCTTATTCTAACATGTATTGAACTAAAAATAAAGGATGTTACCAAGAATTTCTGAGTGAGAAAACTCACCTTGTAAGTGTGAAGATTATTGTTGTGTGGTTGCTAAAATTATCCTTACTCTCTAGTATTTTGATTCTTGTTCTTCTTGCCCTCTTGGTATTTTTTCCTCTTCTTTTCACTTGTTTTTTTCTGATTTTCTAACCTTTATGTTATGTACTTTGTTTGTGTGTAAATACAATGTATAAGTGGAGAGTTTTCTATAACCTATGGGAGGTGGAATGACAAGAGTTGGAGGGGAAATGAAAAGGGAGGGAAGGGGTAAAGGGGAGGGAAGGACGTGCAGCAACATGCATCCTTTTCTTCTTTTTTTTTTTTGTTTTTTTTTTGTTTTTTTTGTTTTCTTATTTTCATTTTATCTATCTTTTTATCCAACTTTAACACTAACTTTATCCCATGCAATTTATTCTTTGTTTTCTTATACATATATATTTTTTTATTAACCCAACCACAACTATATATTTTTTTTTTTTCCGGATTTCACATTCTCTCCTCCTTAAGCAACATTCGTCCTCGAATGTGAATAAGGTCGTAACATAATCACATAGACACAATAATAACATAATCACATAGACACAATAATAACATAATCACATAGACACAATAATGTTTATTGTTATTGTAACAAATTTGGGGCTTCACATTCTCCCTTCCTTAAGAAGCATTCGTCCTCGAATGGAATAAGGTTGTAACACATGCATATAGACACGCAAATGACACACATATGAAGTACTATGTAACACATTTTTTTTTACCTTAGTCAAATAGGAATGGATATTTGACTTTCATCGCCTCTTCGGCTCCGGTGGCTTCCGGTGGAGTGGTTCCTCCATAGGACCTTCACGGAAGCAATATCTTTATTCCTAAGGCGCTTAACCTTCCTATCAAGTATTTCCACCAGAACTTCTTCATATTGAAGCTCCTTATTAAGAATTATCTCCTGGGGAAGGATGACGTGACTTGGATCGTGCAAGTATTTTCGTAACATTGACACATGAAATACCGGATGCACCGCCTATTTCTTGTGGAAGTGCTAATTCGTAAGCCACATTCTCCACTCTTCGCAAGATCTCATATGGCCCAATAAACCTTGGGCTCAATTTCCCTTTCTTACCAAAACGCATCACTCCCTTCATTGGGGACACTTTTAAAAATACTTTCTCCCCCTCTTGGAATTCAAGATCTCTTTTCCGATGATCCGCATATGACTTATGACGGCTATGAGCTGTTTTGATCCGCTCCCGAATCATCTGTACCTTATCATTTGTTTCTTGAATGACTTCAGGTCCGAATAATGCGTCACCCACCTCGAACCATCCAGTGAGACCTACATTTTCGTCCATATAATGCTTCAAACGGTCATTTGTATGCTAGAGTGAAAACTATTGTTGTAGGCGAACTCAATTAGACATAGATGGTCCAACCAGCTTCCCTAAAAATCTAACACACAAGATCGCAACATGTCCTCAAGTGTTTGGATTGTTCGCTCAGCTTGCCCATCTGTTCATGGAAAGCCGTGCTTAACTTAACTTTTGTCCCGAGACCCTGCTGGAAACTTTGCCAAAAGTGTGAGGTGAACTGGGAACCCCTATCTGAAATAATTTGTAAGGGAATCCCGTGTAACCGCAAAATCTCCATCAAATAAATCTGTGTGTACTGTGGTGCGCGATACGTAGTCTTGACCGGTAAGAAATGGGCTGACTTTGTAAGTCGATCAACAATCACCCAAATAGAATCACACCCTTCTCAAGTTTTCGGTAGACCAGTTACAAAATCCATATGAATCGCCTCCCATTTCCACATGGGGACCCCAATGTCCTGAAGTAATCCGCCAGGTTTTTGATGTTCAGCTTTCACCTGCTGACATATAAGACACCTCCCGACAAATTCCGCAACGTTCTTCTTCATCCCGTCCCACCAGTAATTTACCTTAAGGTCCTGATACATTTTTGTTGACCCTGGATGAATGGAATATCTTGTGTTGTGACCCTCATCTAAGATCTTCCTCCTTAGATCCTTTACCTTAGGAACACATAACCTACCCTTATACCGGGCGGTTCCGCCATTATCTCCCAATGTAAATCGTGAATGTTTTCCCTGTTGGATCCTCTCGAAATCCAACAAACTCGTATCCTCAAACCGACTTTCTTTTATTTCAAGCTAAAGCGCATCGCGAGGTATCATGTACCACCACCCTACCTTCACCGATCTCGCTTAAGCTAACCCCGAGGTTTCCCAATCTTTGTACCTCCCGAACAATACCTCTTTGTATTGCCAAATGGGCTGCTGCCCATTGATCTCCCATCGAGTCGTCGGCCACCACGTTAGCTTTCCTGCGATGGTAAAGAATACTAAGGTCATAATCCTTAAGCAACTCTAACCATCTTCTTTGTGAGATTCAAATCCTTCTGCGTGGTTATGTCGCAAACTCTTATGATCTGTAAATATGTCCACATGCACACCATACAAATAATGTCTCCATATTCGTAAGGCAAACACCACCGCAGACTAATTCCAAGTCATGAGTTGGGTAATTCTTCTCATGTATCTTCAATTGTCTAGATCATACGCAATAACCTTTCCAAACTGCATCAAGACACATCTTAACCCAACTCTGTGAGGCGTCGCAATGATACGTGAACCCTTCTTGTCCCGATGGTAAGGTTAGGATCGCGATGAGTCAACAATTTCTTTAGTTTTTGAAAACGTGTTTCACATGCTTCACCACGGTACTTAACCGCTTTTGAGTCAACCGGTCAAAGGAGCGTGAAGACTAGAAAAACCTTTTACGAATCTTCTATAATACCCAGCCAACCCCAAGAAACTTCTAACCTCTGTCGGAGTGGTCGGTTTTGGCCAGTTCTTCACTGCTTCTATCTTCTGGGGGTCTACCATAATTTCATCCCTTGACACAACATGACCCAAAAAGGCTACCTTTTCCAACCAAAATTCACACTTTGAAAATTTAGCATATAGTTTCTCCTGTTTCAAGACTTGAAGCACTACCCTCAGATGCTCTTCATGTTATTCAACACTCTTACTGTAGATTATGATATCATCTATGAACACAATCACGAACAAATCTAGGAAGGGTTTGAAGATTCTGTTCATTAAATCCATAAAAGCCGCTGGGGCATTGGTTAACCCAAAAGACATGACCAAGAACTCATAATGGTCGTATCGGGTTCTAAAGGCTGTTTTGGATATATCATCCGATTTATTTTCACCGATGATATCCCGAACGGAGATCAATCTTGGAAAAATAGCTAGCTCCCTGAAGTTGGTCAAAAAGATCATCGATTCTTGGTAATGGGTATCGGTTCTTGATCGTGACCTTATTGAGCTGCCGATAATCGATGCACATTCGGAGCGATCCATCTTTCTTTTTCACAAACAGGACTGGTGCACCCCAAGGGGAAACACTAGGCCTTATAAAGCCTTTATCCAGAAGATCCTTCAATTGTTCTTTTAACTCCCTCAATTCACCTGGGCCATTCGATATGGAGGAATAGAAATGGGTCTTGTACCGGAATTAACTCTATGGCAAACTCCACTTCTCTATCCTAGGAAGGCACGGAAGATCTTCAGGAAAAACCTCCTAAAATTTCGAACAATAGGAACATCTTTCACCGCTGGGGATTCTTTTTGGGTATCCACTATATTAGCCAGATATGCATACTCCACTTTGTGACTTCTCAATAACTTTTGAGCCCCAAGGTAGGAAATAAACTGACCTGAGGATATTCCAACCCTACCCCTTATAACAACTCGGTTCTCCAGAAAAGTTAATCTCACTATCTTTCGTCGACAATCTAACATGGCATAACATGCCGACAACCAATCCATACCCAAAATGACGTCGAAGTCTACCATATCAAGTAGTACTAGGTTCACCATTGTTCCCCTGCCATTCACTTCTAATGGGAAATTATTTACCACCCGAGAAGCCCAAATTGAGGCCCCTACTGGTGTCATAACCTCAACAGGTTCACTTAAATAAGAAGGTTCTACATGTAAATTCTTAGCAAAGCCCATTGACACATATGAAAATGTAGAGCCGGGATCGTATAATACAAATGCAGGAATACTCGAGACTAGCAAATACCTGTGACCACCGCATTAGATGCTTCGCCTCATTCCTCCGGGCAAAGCGTAGAGCCGACAGATTGTTGGGTTGTTGACCTCCCGACTGGCGGGTTGGTTTCCTGATTTCCACAGGCACCGTGGTTGCTTTTGACCTCCCCTGAATAGATTGAGTTTGGGTCATCTTCTTGCAATCTCTGGCATAGTGGCCTGACTCTCCACAGTTATAACATGTCTTCGTTAAGAGCCGACATTCTCCAGTGTGTTTTCTTTGACAAATCTTACAAATCGGTTTGTCACCTCCTGTGTTAGGGTTGGTGGCCTTGTCCTTGCTACCTTGGTAATTAGACCAACTGTGCCCCTTAGGCTTGAAATAAGATCGCCTACGATTGGTTCGGTCTGAAGATCCTTACTAAACTCCCGCTTCGATTTTGACTCGGTTAAATGATCCTGACGTCCGAAATCTCTTCTGCGAATATTCTCTTTTTGCTTTAGCGAAACCTTCGACCCTCAAAGCCATATCGACAATCTGAAGATAAGTTCGATCGTTGGCAACGCCACCACCTTCTCTGCTATGTTCGGGTTTAAACCCTCTACAAATCGCTGACTCTATCCATTTCTGTAGGACGACATGTGTGTTGTATCCGATAACCTCACGAATCGTGTGTCATATTCTTGTACATCGCGGTCACCTTGCTTCAATTGTTCAAACTCCGTCTCGAGCGCATCTTGCGCGTATTAGGCATAAATTTCTCAATGAATGCCGCTCAACCCTCCCAAGTCATTGGTGGTGACATCGGGGACGATTTTTCCTAAAATTCCTCCACCACACCTGCATCATCCACTAGTCGCGCCTACCAAGTTGACTCCTGCGTCCACGCATCCCAACGTGAACATTAAGTCTTCAACTTCATCGAGAATACCATCGAGTCGGCCTTGGGGTCCTTCCCCGAGTACATGGTTCTCTTCTCCTCATAAAATTTGCCCATAGCCTATCAGTCTCGCTGAGATTCTACACTCGGTCAGGCGCGCGATGCAATCGCTCCTCGGGCTGCAGTTCGGGCTATGACAGAGACACTAGGTGCGGGCGGAACCATGTGTGGAACTGCATCTGTCATTAACTCTATGAGTCTATCTAGTTTTTGTCCCACCGTTTCTTGGGCCATTTGACTCTCGTTCTCTCCAACATTTTCTCCGACGTTTTCTCCGCTCCCTTCAGACACCACTACGTCAACTGGAGGTACATGAGCTTCGTGATGAACCTCCTCTTGAGCCCCCGGGATTTGTGAATTCACCATTTTCTGTGAAGACAAACACACTCATATTTTAGAAGACGGAATGTCTACTCTAGCTCCTAAAATTTTCTTATAGTTCATAAACATGCAACACCACAATATGCCAACAAGAAAAATAATTTAATAAAACATATCCTTTCTTTCTTGTATTCATAGCACTTCATTCATCATATTTTAAAATAACAATGTCATGACTACAATACATCACATCAGGTCAACTCTGCCACTGTGCAACCCGCTATAGCCCTTGTTCCAAATACACCTACTATCACGCGTTCTAAAGGGCTTAACCGCATGATTCGTCTATTCTGCAGGTTGGCATTCAACTCCCTGTGAACCTTCCTTTTTGCTTTTCTTTCCATATAGTTCATTCTATACCTTACCTCGTTACTGATGCGTAAATTGGTGCAATGAATTTTACGTAATATCTTCAGTAGCATCCTTGCCTTTACGAATGCGAATGAAACCTTTCGGGACTAATTGACTATTATCTGTAGTATGACTCCAATTGGAAAGTTGAAGAAGGTCGGGTCGTATGAACGTCTTTTCCTTCTAGTCCTAAGCAAATATGTACATAGTACGATTGTGTCATCAATGTAATCATCAAAATCACCTTCTGAGTCCATCTTACGACGCATGAACTTCATCTGAGCTCTCATTCCCTTTGCCTGTTCCATGAGTACTTCCCTTTTTGTTGGAACTCGCCTTATAATCGCCATCTACACAAATCATATTAGTCAGTATAACGTTGTACAATCCCCTTTTCTAACCTGTGTGAAGGAGGTAGTACGAGAAATCAAGTCTTTGAAAAGACTCAAGGTAGGCACGAGAAGAGTACGAAAGAAGGGAAAATTTAGGATGTTATTCCGCTCACTTATTACTAAGCGCGCGCACACCGTCGCAATAAGTAACCGCTCAAACACCCGACTAAAAAACTTCCTAGAATCTCTTAACTGGTTTAGCTTTGATACCAACTTGTCACGCCCGACTTTTCCTAAGTCTTTACTTAGCGTGATGGCACTGACAATTATTTTCCACCAGAGCACCATTTAACTCTATTTATTTAGAAATTTAAACTTATATTCAAATACGAGCTATTAATAAAAATAATAATAAAATTTGTTTATGACTTTATTGAAAATATAACGCGAGCCCATGCTCGCAAATATTGTTTCTACATAGACATACCGACAAATATTATTCTAAGTTGGAAGGAGACCATTCCACACGGGCATTTCGAGACACTGAACCGACATCCGAACTCGATTTAATACCAAGCCCGAAGCAATGGACTTGATATGACAAGAGGCTGCGGGACGATCGCTAGCCTTGGCGTGGAGCCTTTCCTCTATCACGCTTTCCTGAAACATGTTAAATAAAGAGTCAGCCCTACCATCTGGGGCTGAGTGAGAACTTTACACTGCAATTCAAAGTAACACCACAATATTCCAAGTGCAATCACATTATAACGTAATAAGCATATTGCAAAAACATATCAAGTTACAACATTTTTAAATATGCAACGACTCCTCATAGGAAATTCTCGGTTTAACTAACACTTCATTTTATCTCGTATTATACGTTAAGACATTCCCCTGCATTTCCACATCTTTATTACATTTATATATTTGTGAACGCGTATTCACTTTTCATATTTATATATAGATGAACATGTATTCATCTTTCATATTTGTTGCGGCGTGCAACCCGATCCATTATATTTACGTATTTGTGAACACGTATTCACTTTACGTTTTGTTGCGGCGTGCAACCCGATCCATTATATTTACGTATTTGTGAACACATATTCACTTTACGTTTTGTTGCGGCGTGCAACCCGATCCATTATATTTACGTATTTGTGAACACATATTCACTTTACGTTTTGTTGCGGCGTGCAACCCGATCCATTATATATTTATATATTTATGTGAACACGTATTCACTTTTCATATTTTTCAGAAGATCGAATAAATATTATTCTCTTTTCTAACATTCTGTCATTCATACTTGTAACGATTATAACTTTTTAACCATAACTCCAACTAAGGTGTTTCTCAAGCGGAAACTAAGGTAAGACGGGGATCTTTCACTGTACCAAATTTCATTTAAAACTACTTTGGGTAACTAACACAAGTTTATCCTCAAAACAGCCACATGAAATTTATTTCGGCAGAATTGTTATTAAACAACACCCAATCTTATAATAGTCATAACTCCTAATCTGTAAACCCGTTCAAGCCCCATAAATTCTCAAAACGATGAGAACAGAGAGCTACATGTCTCCATGTGAACCATCCTTTTATATTCTGTACCGTTTGGTACAGTTTTACACTTTTATTCGCTGCCCTTCCTGGATCTCGATAGATCCGAGGCAGAAACTTTAAACAGCGATAACTCTCAATCCGTAAGTCGGATAGACCCCCGTAAGGTCTCAAAATGTCCACAACAGAGAGATATAGAATTTTCATTTAACAACAATTTTCATATTCCCCACAGATTTGTACAGTTTTACGTTTCAACGTCCTGCCCTTCTGGATTTCGATGAATCCGAGACAGCAACTTCAAACTACAATAACTCTCAACTCGTAAGTCCGTTTTAATAACTCTTTATCTATATCTGTCCGTAACAGAGAGATTTACAACCATGTAAATTTTCATATAATTCTAATAAGTAAAAATCAATAAAAACAGTCTGTAATTATGCTTTTCCGAATTTCGACCAAATCTAAGGCAGGAACTTTGAACTATGATAACTTTCAAACCGTATGTCCATTTTACCTCATTTTTGGTTCTATATGATCATATTAGAGAGATGTACCACTCTTTCGAATTTCATCAAATTCTAACAATTATAACTCAGTGAGAACAGTTCGTAAAGTTCATGACGCAACTAGTTATCTAAACAATCAAAAGTTCAATATTTCTTTTCAACACTCAATTCTTATTCTAACATATATTGAACTAAAAATAAAGGATGTTACCAAGAATTTCTGAGTGAGAAAACTCACCTTGTAAGTGTGAAGATTATTGTTGTGTGGTTGCTAAAATTATCCTTACTCTCTAGTATTTTGATTCTTGTTCTTTTTGCCCTCTTGGTATTTTTTCCTCTTCTTTTCACTTGTTTTTTTTCTGATTTTCTAACCTTTATGTTATGTACTTTGTTTGTGTGTAAATACAATGTATAAGTGGAGAGTTTTCTATAACCTATGGGAGGTGGAATGACAAGAGTTGGAGGAGAAATGAAAAGGGGAGGAAGGGGTAAAGGGGAGGGAAGGACGTGCAGCAACATGCATCCTTTTCTTCTTTTTTTTTCATTTTTTTTTGTTTTTTTTTGTTTTCTTATTTTCATTTTATCTATCTATTTATCCAACTTTAACACTAACTCTATCTCATGCAATTTATTCTTTGTTTTCTTATACATATATTTTTTTTTATTAACCCAATCACAACTATATATTATTATTTATTTTTTTCCGGATTTCACACTATCCCTCACCCCATCCTCAAATTTCTATTTCATATTTTTTGTTACTTTTATAAAAAAAGTATTAAAATTTGAAATTGTATCTTACCTCCTTCTACCCCCTCCCCCCACCCTCTACCCCTATCTCAAATTTCTATTTTATATTTTTTTTACTTTTAAAAAAATAATTATAAAAATATGAATTTTTTTACCCTCATATCCACACCTACCCCCTCCACCCAACACACACCTACCTCCTCCAACCCCACCTCATCTTCAAATTTCTATTTCATTTTTTTTTACTTTTATAAAAAATATTAATTTTTTTCTTATCTCCCCCGTACCGCCCTAACTCCACCCTCACCCCATCCTCAAATTTCTATTTGATATTTTTTGCTACTTTTATAAAAAATATTATTAAAAATATGAAAAAAAATTCGTACATCCCCTTCCCCATGCACCTACCTCCCCTCCCCAATCTCAAAGTTCTATATTATATATTATTTTTATTTTTATAAATAATTTATAAAAATATGAAAAAATTTCTTACCTCCTCTGTCCTAACCCCACTTACCCCCACCACATTCTCAAATTTCTATTTTATATTTTTTTACTTTTATAAACAGTTTATAAAAAATATGATTTTTTTCTTACCCCCGCCCCTATCTACACCTACCCCCTTCCACTCCAACCCCATCTTCAAATTTCTATTTCATATTTTTTTTTGCTTTTATAAAAAATGAAAAAACTCTTAAAAATATTATTCTTATTTTAAAAATAAAGATATGAAAAACTCTAATATCATACAAAATAAAATAATATCATAGAAGATAAATTTGAAATTTATAAAAGTAATGGGTCAAGTTGGGCAAGTTGGGTTATGATCCATCATTTAGTCTGTCTTGACCCGCTCAACTTCAGCCCAAACGACCCATCAGTCACCCCTATATATGTCGTTAGTCCTATTCTTTAACTACTAAAAATAGATGTTTTTTCCACCGAAATTCAGTAGAAAATTTGTGTTATAAAATATATTTTTCTCACCTCAATCCCACCAAAACACAGCTCACTGAGAAAACCATGGTGAAAACAGGTTTTCATTGAAATGTTAGAGAAATTTTCTAATTTTTTCTATGTGAAAATACTACTATTTTATACTTATCTTTCAAAGATAAAAATTCGGGAAAAAACTTTATTTCTATGAAAGAGGAATATTTTAAAAGGATTTCAAATAAATTGTTTTCATTTTCAAGTTTGTGTAAAAGCTATTTTTTGGCGGAAGATTTTGAACGACTATATATTTGTAATATTTTAAACCTTAAGCAATTTTCATATTATATAAGATTCGATGTCAACCGTATTTTACGGATCTTTAATATCGGAATGTCTAACACATTCCTCACGGGATCATTTTAACCCTTACCCGAACTCTGGTTTAAAATTGAATTTTCTTTCATTTTTGAAAAACTCTTTAACTAATGTTTTTTCTATTTTTCCTTATAAAGTAGGTGGCACTCTAAAATAAATAAAATTTCAAGAGTCCACAAGTTATTCATTAATTTTTATGATTCGCGTAAAAGTAAACCGTGACAATGTCATTTAATTTTGTTAGAATAATTATGAAATTGTCTCAAATATATGATTTGAGATTATTCTAACAACTTTACTACGAAATTTCGCGGAATCGAAAATTCTTCTTTCTTGGGGTATTTGCTGGGTCAAGTATTCTGCTCATTTGAATTCAGTGGCATTCATTAAAAGCAAGCCTACTCTTCTTCATGTGGAATGATGTTCGTTATTATGTCTTGCAATTCCAGGATTGTCAATATGGCTACAAAAACAGACTAATTTATATTTTGAGCATTAGATGATTTCATAGAAGATTCAACAATGAACTTTGCCTGAAGTGTCGGGTTGTGGCTTGACTCACTCGGACTGTACAGTTCAGCTCCAGTTGGTCATAAGTTGCGCGATCTGACATACTTATTCAAGAAATTTCTGGTTTGCACCATCTCAACTAGCTGCTCGCAGATCCAAATTAATTGGCCCCAAATTAAAGAAGACACCACGTAACAAATGGGAAGAAAAAAAACATAAAATGTTCAAACATGTAAGAATATGAAATAATTTTTCTCATGGATTTCTTTCACAATATATATAATTCTACAAAGGTGATTCTTAATAGAGTAAAAATTCTAAGTTACCTTAAATACACGAGAATAATAAATACAATATATACTATGAATATTTGAAGAATATTCGCTAATACTCCCCCTCAGTCGGAGCGGGAGGAGGCCGAACGCTAAGGCTGGATCTGAAATCTATGAATAATTGTCTTGGTAGTCTCTTTGTGAAGATATCTACAAACTGATATGAGGAAGGAACATGTATAACTTGACCAAGGGCAACCTTCTCTCGTACAAATTGAATATCCATCTTGGTCCGCTGATGTTGGACCGGATTATGAGACATATAAATAGCAGATATGTTATCACATTAGACTATAGACGTTTTACGCAGTGAATACTGGAGCTCCAAAAGAAGATTTCGGAGCCAACAGGCCTCAACAACTACATTAGCAACGCCTCTACACTCTGCTTCAACACTTGATCGGGACAGAGTGGCTTGCCGCTTGACAGACCAGGATATGAGATTATCCTCTAGAAATACACAATAACCGGAAGTAGAACGTCGCGTGTTCGGAAAACCTGCCCAATCAACATCTGTGTAGGAGAGCAACCTGGTCGGAGCTAAGGGGTAAAGATGCAACCCATAGTCAGGAGTGCCCTTAATGTATCTGATGATACGCTTAAGAGCAGCAAAATGGGGTTCCCTCGGGGCATGCATGAACAGACACACCTGCTGAACGACATATGTAATGTCGGGCCTTGTAAATGTGAGATACTGAAGAGCATCTGCAAGACTCTGATAAAGAGTATGATCAGACACAGGGTCACCATCAACATCACTGAGCTTGGATTTCGAATCAACCGGAGTGGGCATAGCTTTGCAATTCGACATCTTAGATCTATACACAATTTCTTTTGCATACTTACGCTAACTCTGATACCATGTAAGAATACAGAATAATTTCTCTTAGGAATTTCTTTCATTAATCACAATATATAGTTGTACAAAGGCGAGTCTTAATAGAGTAAGAATCCTAAACTACCTTAAATACACAAGAATAATAAATACAATATATACTGTGAATATTTGAAGAATATTCGTTAATAAAACAAAACAAAACCTATCAACGGTAAGAACCCAATTTAGTATGAAGATGTAGGAAACTCAAAGTCTCTTATCGAGATTAAAGTGACGAGGACACAATGAGGCTGAGAACTCATTGCAAGTATTCATTGAATTTTTTGTCAAAATACGATTTTTCAACATCCAAAATCAGAACAAGATTTGTTTTCATTTCTAATAGTTTTTTTCTAGGACTACCTCTATTAAAATCTTAATATATTATCATCTTACAGATAAAGTATAAAACAAAGTGGTAAGAGATGAAAGCATTATTATCCGGTGGAGGGCGACTAATATTCCATTTAACTATGATTGGAAGGGTAAAAGCACAAAATGTGTAGACAGAAACAAAAATATCAAGGGTAATATTACATTTTGATCTTGTTAAAGATACATGATATACACGTGATATACCCTCAATGTATATCACGTGTTGGCTCTCGGTTTTGTACATAGATATATTGTGATATACAATTATGGTATATCACGGTTTTGCCCATATTTAGTTATCCAATTTTGGTAGATTTTTTGTATTAATTAGTCTTGTACTATTACCATAATTATATAGTTAGTCTCCAAATAGAATAAGGTTTTAGATGTAGAATAGAAAAAATATTTTCCTATATGTAACTTGTATATATACCCCTTTCATTAATGAGAATAATCAAGAGATTATTTCTTTCATGGTATCAGAAGTCTAGGTTATTTTTCCTTGCTTCCGCTAATCTCTCTTTCTCGAATTCCATGAAACCCCCCTCTCGGCTTTCTCCCAAACCCGAGACCCTCACCCACAAAAAATCACTTCTCTAAATTTTATTGTTCTATTCACTATGACTGATAATAACATGTTTCATCCTCCCGTGCGATAGAAAGCGGAAAAACGAATTTATTGACTATTGAGCCTCTCGCATTCGCTCGAGCTGCTTTTAGCTCCTTTCTCGCCCATGATGGGACCCTTTGTCTACGTCGTCGAAGAGATGGGCTGCATCCGTTTTCTTTCTTAGCGCAATAGTTTTTAACATCAAGCGTGTTCTTCCTATTGTTCTTGATTTAGAAAACGTTCAATATGAGACGTGGACAGAGTTGTTCAAAATTTATGCACTAGCACATCAAGTACTCCATCACATAATCCCTCCGGCTCCTGATAAAGAGGGTGTGCCCACCAAGGAGGAAGATCCTAAATTATGGATCACTCTTGATGCAAAGGTTCTCCAGTGGATTTATCTCACTATCTTCCTCGACCTCTTACAGACGATAATGGAACCTAACTCTACAGCTATGGCTGCTTGGAATAGATTGTGTGATATATTCCAGAATAAGTCATTCTCGCATTGTCACCCTTGAACAAGAATTTTCTCAAGTCGCTATGGAGAATTTTCCGAACGTTTCATCTTATTGCAAACGACTCAAGGAATTGGCGGATAAACTTCGCAACGTGGGTGCTCCGGTTAACAATAGTCGTCTCGTTCTACAGATGGTTGTCGGCCTGTCAGAGGCCTATAACGGCATTGCTCTGATCCTTCTTCAAAGTAACCCCATACCACAATTCTATTAAGCCCGTTCCATGCTTATGTTGGAAGAAGTCGGTTTTGCTAAGAATGTAGATACCGGTACTAGTTCTGTAGTCATGATAACATTATTCACACATTCTCCAAGTTTTGTTGATAATTCGGGCCAAAATCGTGCTCACAATGTCGGCAAAACTAATCGTAAAAACAACGGGAAAAATCGCGGTGACAAACGCGGTGGTTCCGGCGGTAATAGGGCGGCGGAGGTCCCAACCCAATAGCAGTGAGCCACCACCCAACTGGTCTCACTGGGCTCGAACGCCGGGCAGCGGCCCAACACCATCGGGTCCAACAAGATTCTAGCATCGCAGTTCTGCGGCCAACAATGCCTTTCCAGCCCAATATACTCGCCCAACAAATACGGCCCAACAAAGAAGATACCACCATCCTTCGGTCGGGCAGCAAGTCGGCCCGGCCTCCTCAGGCCCATTACACAATGGGCCCCACCCAAACCGACGTTGAGGCTGCGATGCACACTCTTGGTTTAAATCCGCCTGATGGAAATTGGTACATGGACACAGGTGCAATCACCCACATGACATCTGACGAAGGTACTCTCTCGTCTATTTCAATTTGAGCAGTAATCGTGATATAATTATTGGAAATGGTAATTCAGTTCCAATTAAGGGTATGGTCATAAAACTGTCTCCCACCATCCACCCCTTATCTTAAAAAAATACCATTCATGCCCCTAAATTGATTAAAAATTTGGTGTATGTTCGTAAGTTCACCACTGATAATTGGATTTCTGTTGATTTTGATCCTTTTGGATTTTCTATAAAGGATTTCAAGACAGGGATTCCTCTCGTGTGATGTGATAGTAGGGGAAATCTTTATCCTATCACACCAACGTCCAGTTTTTCGCGTCAAGTCTTGTCATCTACTTTTGCGGATATTGCTCCTTCCGTATGGCATGCACATCTCGGTCATCCAGTGTCATCTATTTTGTCTTCCTTAACTCAAAATAGTTTTATTTCTTGTAAGGGTACGCGTAGTACTTCGAATATTCAAGCTTTCTCTTAAGGAAAAATTGTTAAGTTACCATTTGTAGACTCTAATTCTCATACTTTAATGTCATTTGATATTATTCATAGCGATCTATGGACGTCTCATGTTCTTAGTTCTTTGGGACATCGATATTACGTTCTTTTTTTGGATGATTATTCTAAAATTTTATGGATGTTTCCGATAGCGAAAAATCTCAAGTTTTTTCCATCTTCTTAAAATTTAGAGCATTTATTAGAACCCAATTCGAACGGAAAATAAAAAATATTCAATATGATAATAGCAAAGAATATGATAATGGGTGTTTCGGAAATTTTGTGTTAATAATGAGATCAATTTTTGGTTTTTTTGCCCTCATACCTCTTCACAAAATGGGAAAGCCGAACGAAAAATTCGTACTATTAATAACATGGTTCGAACTTTATTAATTCATGCTTACGTACCCCTATTTTTTTGGCATCATGCTTTACAAATGGCTACATATCTTCTTAACATTCTTTCTTCCAAAAGTTTGACATATTCGTCCCCTCTTCAGATTTTATATAATAAGACTCTTTTGTATTCACATCTTAGGGTCTTTGGGTGCTTATGATATCCGTTATTTCCGTCAACCATAATTAACAAACTTCAGGCTCATTCTACTATTTGTGTATTTTTTGGGTTATCCGTCTAATCACCATGGTTACAAATATTTTGATTTATCATCTAATAAAATCATCATTAATCGCCATGTTATTTTTTATGAGTCCCAATTTCCATTTACTAAAGTAGGTAGTCTTGTGGCTAGTTCGTATAATTTTTTGGATGATGGTCTCTCCCCTTACATTATTAACCATTTATCGGATATGTCCCGCACCCCAAATCTACCAATAGCCCATCATCATACCGTCCTCCCGTAACGTCACATCGGGTCCAAAGAACTCGCCATCTTCCCACCCCGCCCGCCTGGGCCAGGTCTCGCCTCAGTTCTTATTCGCCAATTCAACCTGCCTCGTGTCTAGTTCTCGGGCCGAGACCCACTCACGGCGATCTGTCCCAAGTTCCGAATTTTCCCAAAATCCACCCAATTCTCCCCCGAGTCAAAGATCAGTACTCATAGTCAACGGGGTATTTTTAAACCAAAATGACATTTTAATTTAAATTCTAATATTCTTAAATCACTCTTACCCCGTAATCCGTGTCTGCTTTAAATTACCCAAATTGGAAAATTGCTATGACCGACGAATATAATGCTCTTATTGATAATAAGACGTGAGAGTTGGTGCCCCGTCCATCTGGTGTTAATATTATCCGGTCTATGTGAATTTTTGCTCATAAAGACAATTCTGACGGTTCTTTTGCGAGGCATAAGGCTCGTCTTGTAGGTGATGGTAGACTCAGCAGGTTGGTGTGGATTGTGGTGAGACATTTAGCCCAGTGGTCAAGCCAGCTACCATTCACACTGTGCTCAACTTGGCTTTTTCGAAAGCATGACCCATTCATCAACTAGATATGAAGAATATTTTCCTACATGGTTATCTCAAGGAAACAGTATATATGCATCATCCCTTAGGATTTAGGGATCCCAAATATCCTCATCATGTATGTTTGTTAAAAAAGTCCTTGTATGGGCTTAAGCAGTCCCCACGGGCATGGTATAAGAGGTTTGCAGACTATGTGTCGACCATTGGGTTCACTCACAGCAGGTCTGATAATTTGTTGTTCATATATCATCGTATTTCTTCCTTGGCTTATATACTATTATATGTGGATGATATTATCTTGACTGCCACTTCTGATGCATTATGCAAGTGTATCATGACAATGCTCAGTTCTGAGTTTGCTATGAAAGACTTGGGACCCTTGAGTTATTTTTTGGGGATTATCGTTACTCGTCATGCAGGTGGGTTATTCTTATCACAGAGGAAGTATGCAACTGAGAACATTGATAGGACTGAGATGTCATCCTGTAAGTCCACTTCCACTCCGGTTAATACTAACCCCAAGCTAGGGGCTGCAGTTGGCTCACCTTACGAAGATCCGACCCGTTATCGCAGTCTGGCAGGGGTCATTCAGTATCTTACATTCACGCGACCGGATATTATATATGTTGTACATCAAGTGTGTTTGTTTATGCATGATCTCATGATTGAGCACATGAATGCGCTAAAATGCATTATCAGGTACATCCAGGGGACACTTGAGTATGACTTGCATTTATATCCTTCGTCGACGTCTACACTTGTCTCGTATATAGATGCTGATTGGGGTGGTTGTCCGGATACCAGACGGCCTATGTCTGGCTATTGTATGTTTCTTGGTAATAACTTGGTCTCATGGTCTACCAAGAGTCAGTCAACGTTATCACGTTCTAGTGCAGAGGCCGAGTATTGAGGGGTAGCCAATGTGGTCTCTGAGTCATGTTGGTTACGTAATCTTCTTTTAGAGCTCCATTGTCCTATTCAGAAAGCTACCTTGGTGTATTGTGATAATGTTAATGTCATCTACCTTTCTGGTAATCCAGTTCAGCACTAGCGCACTAAACATATAGAGATGGACATTCACTTTGTTCGAGAAAAGATAGCTCGGAGACAAGTACGCGTCTGTCACGTCTCTTCCAGGTATCAAATTGCATACATCTTTACAAAGGGTTTTCCCTCGGTCCTTTTTGAAGATTTTAGGGACAGTCTCAGCGTTCGAAGACCGCCCGCTATGACTGCGTGTGTTAACGATACATGATATCCATGTGATATACCCTCAATGTATATCACGTTTTGGTTCTCGGTTTTGTATATAGATATACCGTGATATACAATTATGGTAAATCACGGTTTTTCCCATATTTAGTTATCCTATTTTGGTAGATATTTTGTATTAATTAGTCTTGTACTATTACCATAATTGTATAGTTAGTCTTCAAATAGAATAGAGTTTTAGATGTAGAATAGGAAAAAGATTTTCTATAGGTAACTTGTATATATACCCCATTCATTAATGAGAATAATCAAGAGATTATTTCTTTGAGATCTATGTTTGAAAAGTTTAAAACGTACAGATAAAAAAAATATGAGGCTAGTAAAAGTGGGTTTCTAATGACACTTAGAATTAGGGCTGCACAAAACCCTTGGACTGGACCAGACCGGACCGAGGACCGAAAATCCAGAAAGGTCGGACCGAAATATTCGGTCCGGTCCGGTCCAATATACACTAAAAACTGTAAAAAAAACCTCGGGCCGAAGACCGAATTTTCAGAAACGTAGGACAGAAGATCGGACCGAAAAATTCGATCCGGACCGGTCCAGTTCGGTCCAAGAGTTATTTTCAGTCCGGTCCATTTTTTGTGCAGCCCTACTTAGAATAGAAAGCATTGATGCCAATTCCTTTTGCCTTAGCAGAAAAAGAAGATCAAAGCTTAGGTTCTATAAAGATATTTGTCACATTCAAAGAGTTGAAAAAAAACAGGGATAAGTCAAATGGAATATATACCTTAGCTTATGACTTCGCATCTTTTAAAACCTTTCGGTACGAGAAACGAACAAATTATTCAGGAAAAACATTTTTTGGGTTCTATATATTAATAGCCAAATATATGCAATTCGAGATAGAATTTATACCCTTTTTTTGTAATACTCTTCTCTGTCTTTGAGAATATATCCTCCTATCGCATATTTGTTTTTGGAACAAGCTCAATCCCAAGTTAGTTGAGATTGATAGTATGTTTCTCTGTCATCATTAACGTGCTTCGTGTGCGTTGTCTTTGAAACAAATACAATATATATTCAGTAATTTCAGAAGTCGAATCTGGGTGTCTTTGAAATAAATGTTGATCCAAAATTTAAAGCCACAGCAATTAATCAAGAGAACCATGGCCAGTAGTGTAGCCAGATGTATTCAAGGAGTGGCAATGGACACCTTTTCGTTGAAAAATTACACTGTGCAAGTAGATTATATATATACACACGCATATTCTTTATGTATCAACTCTCTTTAACTTTTTTTATGAATTTATTTTTTTATATTTTAATACATATTAGTAAAAATTCTGACTCCGTCACTAATCATAACCGGAGAGGACAGTGTTGGTAGCTTTGATTTTCTCTTTTGCCATATGATTCTTCGAACAAAAGCAATCTCACAATGAACAATCCTACCACCGCCACCAAATTTTTGAAAACTTTTGAATAAGGAGCATCTTTCCTCATTACTTGCAAACTAGAGATTAAGGACCATAAGCGGCCGTTTAGTTTTATTAAAATAAAGATGTCAGGAACTGAAAATATATTTAAACCTAAATATTAAATGATTAATAATGATTGTTTTCTTGACACTTTAACATTTAGAATTTTGCTATAAAATTCAAATAAATAATTTAAATATTATATGCACAACTTATTAGGTTGTAAGGTGGTGACCGGTGGTGGATGACTCGTGATATTTGGCGTTAGTGAGTAATGGCAGTGATATTTAAATAAATAATTTAAATATCATGCATACATTCATTAACCATGATATGAAATGATGTCCACATAGGATGTTATGATAAGGAAAAATTCTGTGTGTCCAATATTTATATGTATACTGCATTTGCATTGCATAACATTTAGGCATATGTATAGGGTCTCAAAGTATTTACTGTTGGTCAGATGTTTCCGTTTCAGTTATTGTTATATCCTTGTTATACTATTATTCATGTCTGACATACTCAGTACATCAGTTGTACTGACATCCCTTTTGTCAGGAGACACTGCGTTTTATGCCCGCAGGTTCACGTAGCTAAGGTGACGATCTACGTTAGTAGGTTGCGGATTCAGCGAATTTTGGAGCACTCCCCTTGTTTCGGAGTGTCAGTCTATTTTAGTACAGTTATTTTGCATGTGTATATGGGTATGGCAGGGCCCTGTCCCGACTTTTTGATGTCGTATACTCTTAGAGGCTTGTAGATGGTGTCATGTGGGTGTAGTATATTTTATGTTCTTGTCGGCCTTGGTATGTGAATGTATATATAAGGTAGTTTTCTAGTTAAGACTTGGTTTTCTGGATACAAATTTCACATAATTTTCTTTCGGCTTAGTTTGTATTCAATTACGATTAGGTGTTAAATGTACGAATGACGGTACCCGACGGGTGGGATCCGGGTGCTCATTGTGGCCCTACGGTTTGGGTTGTGACAGTGAAGAGACATGTAAGATACAGACTTGTCCATGAGCAACCTTTTCGCGAACAAAGTGAATATCAATCTCAATGTGTTTAGTGCGTTGATGTTGCACAGGATTTCCTGAGGGATATATCACACTAGCATTATCACAGTAAACCAATGTAGCTTTTCGAATAGGACAACGAAGCACTAAAATGATGTTTCGCAACCAACAGGATTCAGAAACCACATTGGTGACCCCTCGGTATTTGGCCTCTGCACTAGATCTCAACAAAATAGCTTATCATTTAGAGGATCAAGAGACCAAGTTATCACTGAGAAACATACAATAACCAGATGTCAAACTCCTGGTATCTGGACATCCACCCCAATCAGCATCTGTATAGAAAAAAAGTGGATATCGATGATAGATATAGATGCAAGCCATGATTAAGAGTGCCCTGAATGTAGCATATAATGTGCTTTAGAGCGTGCATGTGGTCTTCTTTCGGATCATGCATGAATAAACACATTTGTTCTCAGCTGTCATCGCATCTGTTCTCAGCTGTCATCGCATCTGCCGTGTAGTCGACTTACTCTGAGTCAAACTCATCTACCTCAACAATGGATACCAAGTGAGAGCCTCAGTTTCTGCTAGCCCTTATTTTTCCTTCTCTTGGATATACTGCTCTATCTGGCTAGCCTTTTCGGCTAACTAGCCTAAGTCAGAGAAGGATTGCCCCACTAATTTTTCTTTTAGTTGGGGGTGTATGTTTTTGATTATCATGTGGGCGCACTCCGATTCATAGAAGTGTACAATGCATTTCCCAACCTTCCTCTTGAATCTCTCGATAAAATCGGTAGTTGATTCGTCAACCTGCTGCTTGAGGTTTGTCAAACCGGTCATAGTGACTTGCGGTTGGGGCCAGTAAAATCTATCATGGAAACATCGCTTCATGTCAACCCAGCTCTGTACATAATCGGGGGCCAAGGATGAGTACCAGACAAATGTTGTCCCGATTAGAGAAACAGGGAACAATTATAGTTTGTGATACTCATTTTGCCTAACCTCGCCACATTGGACGATAAATCTGCCAATGTGCTCAATGGTAGATTTACCGTCATCGCCTGAGAAGGTGTCGAAATCAGGCATTTTGAAACCCCTCGGTAGTGGTGCTATTCGGTCTACCAAATAGGGGCAGGGCTTTTTGTAAACGGGTTTGTCCAATGGTTTCAGTTGGATGCCAAGGTGTCACGACCCGACCTGACGGGCCGCGACTAAACGCCCTAATGACGTCATTATACTGACCTGTCACACATAATCCAACTAACACTTAAGGAAAATATGAAATCCGGCAGCATAACGCTGCAACAATAACATATGTCAGAATAGGCAAGCCGACAAGGCTGTCTTTACACAAGAATGTACCTGCCTCCTGAGAGTCACAACTAGCCAACATAATATAACAGGCAAGCTGACAAGGCTGCCACCAAATAGTATCACATATACACGGGAACACCCAACACAGAGTACAATAACATGGCTGACCAAAACAGACTTTTAACTCTACATAAGTACAACCCACAATTGTCTACAGACCTCTATGAGAAGGATAACAACATATGACGGGACAGGGCCCCGTCGTGCCCCTAAATATACATAAGTCAAAATAATAGGGTTATGTACCAAAATGACAAAGCTCTGAATAAAAGGAGGTTTCCAAATAGCTGAGCAGAAACCTAGATCGGAGGATCACCAAACTAAGCACATGTACTGCCGCATTTAACGCATTTCGAGAAAAGAGGGTCGACGAAAGAATGTACCGAGTATATGAAACATAAAGTACAAGTAGATAATCATAATCAAGCTAAACGCATGTGAGACAAGTATGAAATTTAAATACCAAATCCAACTGTGCCATATATAAAAATATGAGAGTCGACTGTGCCTTATAAAAATGAGAGTCATATCAAAATCAGGGATGCCTGTCCCTAGAATCCCCTTGTCTATATACATTGTCGGCCCTCTAGTGAGGGACTCGATGGAATTATCATATTTATATACATTGCCGACCCTTTACTGAGGGACTCGGTGGAATCATCACATCTATATACATTAACGGTCATTTACTGAGGGACTCGGTGGAATAATTATATATATATACATTGCCGACCCTTTACTGAGGGACTCGGTGAATACATCATATCTATATACATTGCTGGCACTTTACTGAGGGACTCAGTGAAATCATCATATCTATATACATTGTCGGCTCTTTACTGAGAGACTCGGTGGAATCATCATATCTATATACATTGTTTACTTCTTTATCGAGGACTCAAGAATTCATATAATCATATCCAGCACGAATAGAATATCATGAGTAATTTTATACATATTAAATCATCACTTGACTCTCAGTAGAATAAATGAAAGACACTATCATAACATATATCATTTAGATCATCTTTTGGAAAATCAGGGCGCTTATCGTATCATATGTCATTTTAAAACATCTTTTGGAAAATCAAGGCGCTTATCGTATCATATATCATTTTAATAAACTCTTTAATCATAGGCATTTTTCATGACTAACATCTTTAGGAAATAGACTGTGTAGAAATCATGTACGTCCGCCGTACTTTCAATAAATCATGCCAAAAAGAAAGAAGGAAGAGTTTCACATACCTCTTAGTCGAACTAATCAACTCAATATTAAGATACGTCTCGTCTAGTACGTCAACCTATAATAATCGTAATATGCTAGTCAATTCTATGATCACTTAGCATACTTTATATCGAATGACGACTTCCTATTCTATAAAAATTCGGGCAGCACTTCCCCTGTTTATATGTAAATCCAAAATTTACAACAAATGCCAACCAAACCAGTAACCAAGCACAATTCTAAGATATAACCAAATTAGTTTCATGTACTTCATATATGCTACCGTAATACATTCTTTCTCTTTTATATTCATGCAATACGACAACTACAACGACCAAGGTGATTACTCCACCTATTTCTCATGTTAATTCAGTCCTTAATCCGTATTAGAACAATCTTAAAACAATCCATCAACTCTAGCGACAACAACAATAACCAAGTGGTGCAAGTCCTACAATCTTCAACCTAATACCCCTTTTTACTCTTTAATTCTTTAGGTATTAGTAATTGCCACAACATATATATACATGTTTATAATCAAATTTCCAACATTTAAACTTCACAAAATCAGCCCCTAACTCGACGCGATAATATCCAACAATTTCAAGCAAGTCTTCGTCCAACATTCACAAAACCAATTCTTTTCTTAATTCCTTAGAGTCCAATTATTGTTCCAATAATTCCTTTTGAACAACTATAACTTAAATGTCAAGATTTTCTTCCAATTTCAACATGCAAAGCAGCGACGAACTTCACAACACAATAATCGAATAAGACAATTCAAAGATTAGTAAAATTAGTCTTAATATCGGCTACAACATTCAAAATATTCACATGCAATGTCTAAATTCCATTTTTTCCTTAACACAGATTCATTTCCTTAATTCTAACAACATGCATACCAGTTATATCATAGAAAGAAGAATTTTATACCTCAATTCGTCCAAAACAGTCCCCACGATTTTGCCCACTGCCCAATCCGATTTACCCACTGTTTTTCGATAATCTTCTCCCGTTTTGTTCACTTCTTTAACTCCAAATGACATGCATTCATTGTATAGGTGTAATCCATCTTCTAAGCATGTTTTTCTTTCAAAATTTCACCTTAAAATCTTGAATTTTGGAGCAATAACTTTCGGCCAGCAGTGTTGAAATACCCACTGTTTTGTGTGATTTCTTGGCTTCTAGTTTAGTTGAATAATATAGTCTTGGAAGAGGAATAAAACCTTAAATTTTTAATGTGTATATGGGGTGGGTCTCGACTGGGCTAGGGAGAAAAGAGGAGATAGAGAACTTGGTTTAAATTAGAATGATACAGATGAAGTGTAGGTCTAATAAAATCTGAATTTTTATTATTACACATTGGTCCCCAAGTCCTTCAATTAATAAATCTTAATCCACTTCTTTTAAATCTTAACTCCCGCTTCCTTTAATTTCCGAGAATTTCATAAAGTCTCGTAGTCCACCATTTGGTCCAGTACGCACCGCGAGATTTAGACCAGCAGACTCGTGACCAAATTCAGCCAGCAGGGACACTGCCTAAAGGCCCAATCCCTTCTCGTGACTAATTTAAGCTAGCAAGGCCACTGTATGCTGGCTCAACTTCCACCCGTCACCCAATTCTGCCAGCAGGCCCGCTACCTGCTGGCCTAGTTTCCATCCCGCAGTCCTCTCGACCAGCAAGCCCACTGCCTGTTGGCCCAACCCGTGACCCATGTTGACACCCAATTTTGACTCATCTTTTAGTCATTTCTTACAATTTTAAGCATTTTAGGACACCGCATTTTATCACAATTTTTGACATTTTTGTATATTTTTTACCTAACATTCTATGTTGTTTTATTTTTTTGTAAATTGACATCATGTTTTTACTTTAATTAGGTATTAAACATTTTTAAATATTATGTTATTATTGTTGCGCAATCATTTTATTTTTACTAATTTCGTATCTCTTTAAATAATTAATTGACATCCCGTCTTTACTTTTAATTAGACATTAAATATTTGCTAAATATTATATTTTATTATTATTGCATCAGCATTTGCATTTTTATAATTTTGCATCTTTAAATAATTTTTCTTTAATTAACCCGTTTTGCATTTCATCAAACCAGTCCATGTCCAAGGCACAATCTGAACCAGTCCAATCCGCCAAAAACCGAAGCCCAAACTGAGGCCCAATACACCTTTCATCTTTTCTCTCCAATACTCAATACCCAATACCCAAAGCCCAATACCCAAAACCCTAAACCTAATCTCACCATATAAAATAAACACTCTACTTCTACCTTACTTCTACCCGGGAGCCCCCACAGAATATAACCCTACATAACCCTATGATTAACCCCAGCCGCCCACAACATCAGCCCACAAGGTCAGCTTCCCTACTACCTCAGTCGTCGACCATTTTTTCAAAGAATAACCCCTCACCCTCTCCTTAACCCATCAGCCCAGACTACCCCACTGTCTCCCTCACCTCATCCCTCACACTCAACCCCAGCCGGCGAACCTCACTGCCACACACCTCAAACCAGCAGCCACCGACTTCGCCCCTTCACAAAACCATCTTCCAAATCGAATCAGTCCAGCGCCTTTACACATCGCTGACACTGTTCGCCACAACCCGTCGACCACCACCACAGTTCGAACCTACACTGTCGAACACCCATCTCCAGCAAACCTCACCACCGCTCCGCCGATCGTATCATCATGATGGCGCGCCGCCCGAGACTTCGCCGTGGAAGTGACGTCGCTGCTGCCCTCTCTTTGTTGGTAATGTTGAACCTTGTCAGATTTAACTCCGGCGACGCTACAGTTTGTTTCTTCATTTTCCGTTGCTATTATGTTGTTGTGTTGTTGGAATGATTTTGTTTAACTGTTTTTTTTTCTGATTTTCTGATTTTTATTGCATCTGGCCGGAATAAAAAAATCCGGTGACCTTGGGTTTGCATCATTTTGGGTTCGGCCATCGTTGTTTGTTGGATTGATTTCGCATCGTTATCCGTTGTCGCGATCGTTTGATTTCTTTTTTGGGTAATACGCCGGAGTAAAACTCCGGCGAAGCTTTGTTGTTTTTCCGGGCTGATGCTGGACCATTTTGTTGCTATGTTGTTGTATCCAATGTCTCACGACTATTTTGCTACTGATTTGGCTATGGTGCTGGACTGATTTTTAGGCTATTTTGCTACTGATTTGGCTATGGTGCTCCACTGTCTCACGGCTATTTTGCTATTGATTTGGCTATGATGCTGGACTGATTTTTAGGGCTATTTTGCTATTGATTTTAGGCTGGTTTTACTGATTTTGAACAGATACTACACTTTGGCCAATGAAAAAGTTATCCGTCGATTTTTTAGGCCTCCACAATTGTAAAGACGGAAAATAAAATAAATGAAGCTTTCTGGGCAATGATGATTTCTTCCACTTACACCGGATAACCAACATGCGCTGGCAGGGCGAATTCTCGCAGCCGCACTTGTTTAGGCTGTCCCACTTTATATTTTTTTTTATATCTGAGCCCTCTGTGTTTAAAACTATTACTGTTTTGGCGCGGATCTGAAAGTTTTATTTATCTTATTATTTTTAGCAACATTGGCCGATGAAAGAATCTCCGTCTGATTTTCAAGGTCTTCCCTGTACAAAAGACGAATTTATTTTTTTGCTTTATTTATTAATTCCTGCTATTACTTTAAAATTATTTATTCTATTACTAATACTTTTACTAAGTGTTTATGCAGGTATCCGGAGATGCATTTCAAAAAGAATGTCCCGGAGTTTATTCTATGCCGTATTTAATTTCATTTTTATTATTTTGCATTGCATTTTATTTTAATTGTAAATTATGTAAAAATGCTTAGAATATGTAGAATGAAAGTCAATATATAATTAACTTAGGTTTGAACGGATAACCGCAAGTTAGCCGATCTTAGAGGATGCCTAACCCCTTCCCTTTAGGATAATAAAGAACCCTGATCCAGAATCTCATTAATTTCGTAGACCATTAAATGGAGATCATTTATAGCATTTTTATGCTATTTAATAAGTGTCCTAATTCACTATAATAATTAGGTGGCGACTCCTTAAATACATTTAGGAATCAACCTTATGTAGTACTCCCGTTTCCACTCCGGTTAAAATGGGGTGTTACAGATGGCGACTCTGCTGGGGATTCAGGTTCTTGACCATAGCAAACCTATGTTTATTATTGCTTGGCTTTATTTTTATTTTTAAATGCCTTAAAATTGTTTGCTTTAATCTTGTATGCTTAACTGTTTTAATTGCTATTTGCTTTTACTGCTTTTTTAAACTGGCATTCCGCTCATATTTCTTCCACTCTGGAAAATTCACATTGTCACACACTACACGCAAGGTGCGCTTGGTGCATCAGCAAAATTCTTTCTTCAAAATCCAAATTTAAGAGAGTTGGCATTTTGCGCAGAGTGTCCGGTCCAACCGGTGACCACGTAGCCTTCTCACTCGAGTTGTCCGCTCGGGAACCTTGCGTCTAGTAAGCCAAATCTTAGAAACTTAGGATAGAGCTATACCACCCTTTTAATATTAAGTCATGCATGCATAAACCTTAGGTGGGTTAATCCTTGATATTAACGCCACAATTAAAAATCCACCAAACTTGTCGATGGGTTTCATAACCCAACGACCCTTTAGCATACTATGTGTAGCGTGACAATGATAGACGGATCCAAGCCTGGTCATGATACACCGAAATTGGGAAAAGTGCACCGTCATTTGGTCGCCATTTCCAGCAAAACATTGCGCTTAACCATTGACCTATTTATCATAATCTCGCATATCGGCGCTTAGCCGACTCCGCATAAGAGAGGTCTCATGCATATTAGGCGCGCACTTGATTTGCATGTTTTGTTTACTATTGTTGTCGCTAGCAATTCTGTACATATTATTTAATGCAATAATTACTCTTTTAACCCCGTATATATCATGCTTATAATTCGTCATTAACATTTGCATTTTTTGCACTTTTGTCATGTCACATTGCAATTAGACTTCTATCACAGAAATCGCTTTGAACAAGACGATTTGGACTTTGTGAAACATCAACCACCACCGGTCGAACTAATCGTGGAGTCTTTGACTATATCGTCACGCCTCTTACATTTTACTATTTTTGTGGCTTTACTACTCACCATTTGTCATATTTTTTGCAGAAGGCCGCCCTCGCAAATAGTCGAGGTGCATAACAACAACAACAACATCAAAAAAAATCATCCCAAGAACGAGTTGAGTTATGTTGATGTAAAGATGTCACTATACTGCATTCAACAAAGCATCGCTCTGGGTCTTATATTTTGCATTTTTATACATATTTGCAAGTCTAATTGATATGTCTAGTACTGATTACATAATTCTTTTTACAACATAATTAATCCGAACTACGCGTGTCTGATTCTCACCATACGGTGTGATACGTAGACAACTCATCTAGGGTTCGACACCACCACATAAAAAATAAAAAAATAATAAAAAGGGGGCATATTTGGTTCACCCATTCATTGCATTTATTCAATCACGGACATTCATTGTTGCATTTCAATCATTCTAGCACATTCATTCATGCATTTCATCACATCCATTCATTTTTCTATTACATTCTTTTACTTTGCATTAGTCTTATAGTGAACAATCGTTTGTTTTGCACAACTTTTACTTTTGCATTTCTTTCATGAATAAATTCTTTTTAAATCATAGTTTTATAACATATCTGAACGAATCCACGCACACCGATTCTCACAAAGATGAGATACGTGGCAAATTTACTCTGTTCTGCATCATTTATTCAAAAAATATAAAAAAATATCTTGTTCATAAATACAAAAAAATGTTATCCAAAAATACAAAAAAAACATTTTTTTAGTATCATTGTTTGACTTGGTTGATACCAACACAGTTGGGAGTGTGCATAGGAAAAAACGAGTAATAATCAATATGGGCTGACTTCGTGGTAAACTATAGATTCTTTTGGTACCTCTTATTCACCCGTAAATGACATTGTCTTACATGTTTCTAAGATTAGAACGAAATCAGCCTCATCGTTTCATGTGCATTGTGTGGTGAGTTTTAGAATCAGTTCAATTGCATTGCATTGTGATCTAGAACTTGGCCCGAATGTTTGTTGAGGCGAAATCCTGAGTAACACTCGGTGTGGGAAATGATCGTAGTCTTTCTTTGACCCATTTGAGCCTTTTTCAGCCTACCAAATAACATTATCCGTAGTACACCTCTTTTGAGCCTAAAGTCTATTCTTTTGACAACCGCATATTACACCTATACCCTTTCTGAGTGCGTACGCACTATCCCTCTTTTGACCCGACCTCCTTGAGCGCTTTGAAAATGTGCAAGTGGCTGACGAAATTCTGCGTCGAAGTTTGCAAAGACAAAAGTTGTCAAAGTCCCAAAAGGGAAAAGAAAACACAAATGACGACTTCACAAAAAAGAAATCAAAAGCCCCGACATTATAAACAAAAATGAATGAAATGAGAGAATAACTTTGGGAAAACGGGCTCCAAACGAAAGATTCAAAAAAGAAGTCAGTACAAAAAAACTGGGACAAAAGAAAGCAGGTCAGCATTAAAGCACACAAATGTCAAGCACGGATGTAGTCCAACGCTCGAGGAATGATTAGTCACTTTTACCCAAATGATATCCATCCCTTCCCCCAAGCATACTTTAAAAGCCCGTGACAAGCCCTACATGATCTTATACTGAGGGTTCTCACATTAGTGGATACTTACATGACGGCCAAGCCTATGGTATCACAATTGCATTTATCAACATCCTTTTCGAGTGAGCGCATTTCTAAACGTCCCAAAATTCAAAATACTGGAATATATGTGAGAAATGAGACTTTCTTTCAGTGAGGGCACTTGAAACGTGAAATTACGTGTAGTTCGAAACCTTGGTTGCAAGTAAGTGTGTCGATACTTCGGTGTCTGAGGTACCATTTGAAACTATAGGAATTACCGTAAGTCGCCTTGAAGACTGGAAGTGAATAACGGAATTCCTAAGCACAATACTAATTGTTGGTATCAACTGAAGTCAGAACGTGATGCTGTCTTTCCACTTTTCAAAACAAAAAAAAATAATAAAAAAAAAAAAGAAAAATCCATAAAAATCCTTATTTTTGCATCATGAACTACGTCTTGACCTGATTCCCTCATAAGGATACGTAGGCGGCCTAAGTCGGCTTCGGTCACACCATTAGAAATCTTCCCATTGGCTCGCAGGCGACTGAACGCGCTGATTATTCGAAAGAGATACGAGCAATTTCCGCCAGAGTTAAGTCTTGCCTACGTGTCCCGCATAACTAAATCGACAATTTTGGGAAATGCACCACGTAAGAGATCATAATAAGGATTCCAAAAGCAATCGTGAAGCACACAACATTCAACACTTCCGCAAGGACGAAATCTCGTGATTTGCAGATCACATCAATACAACCGCCATCACATTTACAGATCTTCATATCAACAAAGCGCGGAGCACAATAATAAGCCCACGCGGTTACAAACGCACAACGCCTACGCAATGACGTTATCTCAACTGCAAAGTAGTCACAACGCAGTACATCCATAAAATGACACCATTTCATCAGAAGTCTACGCAACGGCCATTCATGCTTCGCCTATACAACGAAGAACATTTGCATCTCGCCCATAAAGACGCATAACGCCCATACAAGGCGCTATTTGCATCTCGCCCATACAAGACGACAACGCCATACAAGGCGCCATTTGCATCTCGCCCATACAAGACGCACAACGCCATACAAGGCGCCATCTCGTGATTTCGCCCATACAAGACGACAACGCCATACAAGGCGCCATTTCATCTCGCCCATATAAGACATAACGCCATATACAAGGCGCCATCTCGCATTTCGCCCATACAAGATTTATTAACGCCATACAAGGCGCCATCTCGCATTTCAGACATACAAGCATTTACAACGCCATACAAGGCGCTATTTGCATCTCGCCCATACAAGCATTTACAACGCCATACAAGGCGCCATCTCGCATCTCGCCCATACAATACGATAACGCCATACAAGGCGCTATCTCGCATTTCGGCCCATACAAGACATAACGCCATACAAGACGCTTTTTGCATCTCGCCCATATAAGATTTACAACGCCCATACAAGGCGCCATTTGCATTTCTTCCACATTAAGCATTTACAACGCCATACAAGGCGCCATTTACATCTCGCCCATACAAGACGACAACGCCATACAAGGCGCCATCTCGATCTCGCCCATATAAGACGCATTTACAACGCCATAAGGCGCCATTCAGATCTCGCCCATACAGCATTTACAACGCCATACAAGGCGATCGTATCTCGCCCATACAGACATTTACAACGCCATACAAGGCGCCATCTCGCATCTCGCCCATACAGCATTTACAACGCCATACAAGGCGCTATCTACATCTCGCCCATACAGCATTTACAACGCCCATACAAGGCGCTATTTGCATCTCGCCCATAAGACGACAACGCCATACAAGGCGCTATTTGCATTTCGCCCATACAAGCATTTACAACGCCATACAAGGCGCTATTTGCATTTCGGCCCATACAGCAGACAACGCCCATACAAGGCCATTTGCATTTCTGGCCCATACAGCATTTACAACGCCCATACAAGGCGCATTTGCATTTCGCCCATACAAGACGACAACGCCATACAAGGCGCTATTTGCATTTCGCCCATACAAGCATTTACAACGCCCATAAGGCGCTATTTGCATCTCGCCCATACAAGACGACAACGCCATACAAGGCGCCATTTGTATTTCGCCCATACAAGCATAACAACGCCCATACAAGGCGCCATTTGCATCTCGCCCATACAAGATTTACAACGCCATACAAGGCGCCATTTGCATTTCGCCCATACAGCATTTATAACGCCACACAAGGCGCCATTTGCATTTCGCCCATACAAGACGATAACGCCCATACAAAGCGCCATTTGCATTTCGCTCATACAAGACGATAACGCCATACAAGGCGCCATTTGTATTTCGCCCATACAAGCATTTATAACGCCAACACAAGACGCCATTTGCATTTCGCCCATACAAGCATTTATAACGCCACACAAGGCGCCATTTGTATTTCGCCCATACAAGACGATAACGCCATACAAGGCGCCATTTGTATTTCGCCCATACAAGACGATAACGCCCATACAAAGCGCTATTTGCATTTCGCCCATACAAGACGATAACGCCATACAAGGCGCCATTTGCATTTCGCCCATACAAGCATTTACAACGCCATACAAGGCTATTTGCATTTCGCCCATACAAGACGACAACGCCCATACAAGGCGCTATTTGCATTTCGCCCATACAGCATTTACAACGCCATACAAGGCGCCATTTGCATTTCGCCCATACAAGACGACAACGCCATACAAGGCGCTATTTGCATCTTCGCCCATACAAGCATTTACAACGCCATACAAGGCGCCATTTGCATCTCGCCCATACAAGACGACAACGCCATACAAGGTATCATTTGCATCTCGCCCATACAAGACGACAACGCCATACAAGGCGCCATTTGCATTTCGCCCATACAAGACGCATAACGCCATACAAGGCGCCATTTACATCTCGCCCATACAAGACGACAACGCCCATACAAGGCGCTATTTGCATCTCGCCCATACAAGACGACAACGCCATACAAGGCGCTATTTGCATTTCGCCCATACAAGCATTTACAACGCCCATACAAGGCGCTATTTGCATTTCGCCCATACAAGACGACAACGCCATACAAGGCGCCATTTGCATTTCGCCCATACAAGCATTTACAACGCCCATACAAGGCGCCATTTGCATTTCGCCCATACAAGACGACAACGCCCATAAGGCGCCATTTGCATTTCGCCCATACAAGCATTTACAACGCCATACAAGACGCTATTTGCATTTCGCCCATACAAGATTTATAACGCCATACAAGGCGCCATTTGCATTTCGCCCATACAAGACGATAACGCCATACAAAGCGCTATTTGCATTTCGCCCATACAAGCATTTACAACGCCATACAAGGCGCCATTTGCATTTCTCCATACAAGACGATAACGCCAACACAAGGCGCCATTTGCATTTCGCCCATACAAGCATTTACAACGCCACACAAGGCGCCATTTGCATTTCGCCCATACAACGATTTATAACGCCCATACAAGGCGCTATTTGTATTTCGCCCATACAAGCATTTAAACGCCATAAGGCGCCATTCGCATTTCGCCCATACAAGATTTACAACGCCCATACAAGGCGCCATCTGTGATTTCGCCCATACAAGACGACAACGCCATACAAGGCGCCATCTCGCCCATACAAGACGATAACGCCATAAGGCGCCATTCGCATCTCGCCCATACAAGACGACAACGCCATACAAGGCGCTATTTGCATTTCGCCCATACAAGACGACAACGCCATACAAGGCGCCATTTACATCTCGCCCATACAAGACGACAACGCCATACAAGGCGCCATTCGCATCTCGCCCATACAAGACGACAACGCCCATACAAGGCATCATTTGCATCTCGCCCATACAAGACGATAACGCCATACAAAGCGCCATTTGCATCTCGCCCATACAGCATTTACAACGCCATACAAGGCGCCATTTGCATTTCGTCCATACAAGACATTTACAACGCCCATACAAGGCGCCATCGCATTTCGCCCATATAAGCATTTACAACGCCCATACAAGGCGCTATTTGCATTTCGCCCATACAAGACGACAACGCCATACAAGGCGCCATTTGCATTTCGCCCATACAATACGACAACGCCCATAAGGCGCTTTTTGAATTTCGCCCATACAAGCATTTAACGCCATACAAGACGCTATTTGCATTTCGCCCATACAAGACGACAACGCCATATAAGGCGTAATTTGCATTTCGCCCATACAAGACGACAACGCCATACAAAGCGCTATTTGCATTTTCGCCCATACAAGCATTTATAACGCCATACAAGGCGTCATTTGCATTTCCTCCATACAAGACGATAACGCCAACACAAGGCGTCATTTGCATTTCGTCCATACAAGACGACAACGCCCACACAAGGCGTCATCTGCATCTCACCTATACAAGACGATAACGCCCACACAAGGCGTCATTTGTATTTCGTCCATACAAGACGACAACGTCTATACAAGGCGTCATCTGCATTTCGTCCATACAAGACGACAACGCCCATACAATGTGTCATCTGCATTTCGTCCATACAAGACGACAACGCCCATACAAGGCATCATCTGCATCTCGTCCATACAAGACGACAACGCCTATACAAGGCGTCATTTGCATTTCGTCCATACAAGCATTTATAACGCCATACAAGGCCATTTGCATCTCGCCCATACAAGACGATAACGCCAACACAAGGCGCTATTTGCATTTCGCCCATACAAGACGACAACACCTACACAAGGCGCTATTTGTATTTCTGGCCCATACAAGACGATAACCCCTATACAAGACGCTTTTGCATCTCGCCCATACAAATGACAACGCCTATACAAGGCGCTATTTGCATTTCGCCCATTAGCATTTACAACGCCATACAAGGCGCGCTATTTACATCTCGCCCATACAAGCATTTACAACGCCATACAAGGCGCTATCTCGCATTTCGCCCATACAAGCATTTACAACGCCCATACAAGACGCTTTTGCATCTCGCCCATACAAGACGCATAACGCCATACAAGGCGCTATTTGCATTTCGCCCACACAGATGACAACGCCATACAAGGCGCCATTTACATCTCGCCCATACAAGCATTTACAACGCCCATACAAGGCGCCATCTCGCATCTCGCCCATACAAGACGATAACGCCATTCAAGGCGCTATTTGCATCTCGCCCATACAAGACGCAACGCCATACAAAGCGCCATTTCAGATCTCGCCCATACAAGACGCATTTACAACGCCATACAAGGGGTCATCTCGCATTTCGCCCATACAAGACGACAACGCCATACAAGGCGCCATCTCGCATTTCGCCCATACAAGACGACAACGCCCATACAAGGCGCTATTTGCATTTCGCCCATACAAGCATTTACAACGCCATACAAGGCGCTATTTGCATTTCGCCCATACACACGACAACGCCATACAAGGCGCTATTTGCATTTCGCCCATAGCATTTACAACGCCCATACAAGGCGCCATTTGCATTTCGCCCATACAAGCATTTACAACGCCATACAAGGCGCTATTTGCATTTCGCCCATACAAGCATTTACAACGCCTGCATAAGGCGCTATTTGCATCTCGCTCATACAAGACGCATTTACAACGCCATACAAGGCGCTATTTGCATTTCGCCCATACAAGCATAACAACGCCCATACAAGGCGCCATCTCAGATTTCGCCCATACAGCATGACAACGCCCATACAAGGCGCTATTTGCATCTCGCCCATACAAGCATTTACAACGCCTGCATAAGGCGCTATTTGCATCTCGCCCATACAAGACGATAACGCCACACAAGGCGCTATTTGCATTTCGCCCATACAAGATTTACAACGCCCATACAAGGCGTCATTTGCATCTCGTCCATACAAGACGACAACGCCCATACAAGGCGTCATTTGCATTTCGTCCATACAAGACGATAACGCCCACACAAGGCGTCATTTGCATTTCGTCCATACAAGACGACAACGCCCATACAAATCGTCATTTGCATTTCGTCCATACAAGACGATAACACCCATACAAGGCGTCATTTGCATTTCGTCCATACAATACGATAACGCCAACACAAGGCGTCATTTGCATTTCGTCCATACAAGATGACAACGCCCACACAAGGCGTCATCTGCATCTCGCCTATACAAGACGGCGTATCATCACATCACTTCATTACATCTACAAACACCATGTCTTACCCAGCACCACATCACCTGCAACCCAATGTCAATCATACTTCGACACTGGGACAAATTTTAAATTTGCGTCTGCCCGTTTTTATTTTCTAGCATTGCAGCAACCCAATATTCTCATAATTCGACACTGGGATAAATTTTAAATCTGCATCAGCTTTGTCTTTTATCTTGGCATCACAACGACTCCAAAGGTCGCTTTTGCCCATTCTTTTCGATCCTTGTTTTATTCTCGACGATGGGAACAAAATTGGCTACAAGTCAACGCCTTTTTCCAAAACTCTTTCATCGTTTTCACAAAAGAGGGACAACTGTTGACACCCAATTTTGACCCATCTTTTAGTCATTTCTTACAATTTTAAGCATTTTAGGACACCTCATTTTATCACAATTTTGACATTTTTGTATATTTTTTACCTAACATTCTATGTTGTTTTATTTTTTTGTAAATTGACATCATGTTTTACTTTAATTAGGTATTAAACATTTTTAAATATTATGTTATTATTGTTGCGCAATCATTTTATTTTTACTAATTTCGTATCTCTTTAAATAATTAATTGACATCCCGTCTTTACTTTTAATTAGGCATTAAATATTTGCTAAATATTATATTTTATTATTATTGCATCAGCATTTGCATTTTTATAATTTTGCATCTTTAAATAATTTTTCTTTAATTAACCCGTTTTGCATTTCATCAAACCAGTCCAAGACACAATCTGAACCAGTCCAATCCGCCAAAAATCGAAGCCCAAACTGAGGCCCAATACACCTTTCATCTTTTCTCTCCAATACTCAATACCCAATACCCAATACCCAAAGCCCAATACCCAAAACCCTAAACCTAATCTCACCCTATAAAATAAACACTCTACTTCTACCTTACTTCTACCCGGGAGCCCCCACAGAATATAACCCTACATAACCCTATGATTAACCCCAGCCGCCCACAACATCAGCCCACAAGGTCGACCATTTTTTCACAGAATAACCCTTCACCCTCTCCTTAACCCATCAGCCCAGACTACCCCACTGTCTCCCTCACCTCATCCCTCACACTCAACCCCAGCCGACGAACCTCACTGCCACACACCTCAAACCAGCAGCCACCGACTTCGCCCCTTCACAAAACCATCTTCCAAATCGAATCAGTCCAGCGCCTTTACCCATCGCTGACACTATTCGCCACAACCCGTCGACCACCACCACAGTTCGAACCTACACTGTCGAACACCCATCTCCAAAGAAACTCACCATCGCTCCGCCGATCGTATCACCGTCATGGCGGCGCTACTCCGAGACTTCGCCAAGTGACGCCGCCGCCTCTCTCGTTGGTAATGTTGAACCTTGATTTAACTCGCGACGCTACGCTTTGTTTCTTCATTTTCCGCTATTATGTTGTTGTGTTGTTGGAATGATTTTGTTTAATCGTTTTTTTTCGATTTTCGATTTTTATTGATCCGCCTAATAAAAATCCGCGACCTGGGTTTGCATCATTTTGGGTTCGCTGGCTTACTGTTGTTTGTTGGATTGATTTCGCATCGTTATCCATTGTCATGGATCGTTTGATTTCTTGTTTGTAATACGAGTAAAACTCCGCTGCTTTGTTGTTTTTCCGGCCGATCTTTGGACCATTTTGTTGCTATGTTGTTGTATCCACCGCCTCACCGCTATTTTGCTACCGATTTGCCGGGTGCCGACCGATTTTTCGGCTATTTTGCTACTGATTTGGCTATGGTGCTGGACTGATTTTTAGGCTATTTTGCTACTGATTTGGCTATGGTGCTCCACTGTCTCACGGCTATTTTGCTATTGATTTGGCTATGATGCTGGACTGATTTTTAGGGCTATTTTGCTATTGATTTTAGGCTGGTTTTACTGATTTTGAACAGATACTACACTTTGGCCAATGAAAAAGTTATCCGTCGATTTTTTAGGCCTCCACAATTGCAAAGACGGAAAATAAAATAAATGAAGCTTTCTGGGCAATGATGATTTCTTCCACTTACACCGGATAACCAACATGCGCTGGCAGGGCGAATTCTCGCAGCCGCACTTGTTTAGGTTGTCCCACTTTATATTTTGTTTTTATATCTGAGCCCTCTGTGTTTAAAACTATTACTGTTTTGGCGCGGATCTGAAAGTTTTATTTATCTTATTATTTTTAGCAACATTGGCCGATGAAGGAATCTCCGTCTGATTTTCAAGGCTTTCCCTGTACAAAAGACGAATTTATTTTTTTGCTTTATTTATTAATTCCTGCTATTACTTTAAAATTATTTATTCTATTACTAATACTTTTACTAAGTGTTTATGCAGGTATCCGGAGATGCATTTCAAAAAGAATGTCCCGGAGTTTATTCTATGCCGTATTTAATTTCATTTTTATTATTTTGCATTGCATTTTATTTTAATTGTAAATTATGTAAAAATGCTTAGAATATGTAGAATGAAAGTCAATATATAATTAACCTAGGTTTGAACGGATAACCGCAAGTTAGCGGATCTTAGAGGATGCCTAACCCCTTTCCTTTAGGATAATAAAGAACCCTGATCCAGAATCTCATTAATTTCGTAGACCATTAAATGGAGATCATTTATAGCATTTTTATGCTATTTAATAAGTGTCCTAATTCACTATAATAATTAGGTGGCGACTCCTTAAATACATTTAGGAATCAACCTTATGTAGTACTCCCGTTTCCACTCCGGTTAAAATGGGGTGTTACAACCCACCTCTCGGTCTAATCAGTTTTGACGTCCATACACCGACCTAGGTCTGACCCACCTCCATTTCGAGTCAAGGGCCCGTTTCTCATAGCAACATGGTATTTTAAAACTAAAACGACATTTTAATCTCAATTCTAATATCAATAAATCACCCCTACCATGTAACCCAGTGTCTGCCTTTCATGACCCGAATTGAAAAATGGTCATGGATGATGAATATAATGCTCTTATTGAAAATACGACGTGGGAGTTGGTGCCCCGTCCGTCTGGTGTTAATGTAATTCATTCTATGTAAATTTTTATTCATAAGGAAAAATCTGATGATTATTTTGAGACGCATAAGGTCAGACTTGTAGGTGATGGAAAAACTCATCAAGTTGGCGTGGATTGTGGAGAGACACGGTTGTCAAACTGGTAACTATTCACACTATTCTTAGTCTGGCTCTCTCCAAAACTTGGCCTATTCATCAACTAGGGACGTGAAAAATGTGTTCTTCTATGGTGATCTCAAGGAAACAGTATACATGTATCAGCCCTTGGGTTTCAGGGACCCCGATCATTCTAACCATGTCTGTTTGGTGAAGAGGTCCTTGTATGGGCTAAAACAGGCCCCTCGGTCCCGGTGCAAAAGGTTTGCAGATTATGTGTCTACTATTGGGGTTTCTCACAGTAGGTCTGATTATTCTCTGTTCATCTATCGTCGTGGTACTTCTCTGGCATACATTTTGTTATATGTGGATGATATTATATTGACTACCTCTTCTGATAAATTGCGCAAGTCTATCATGTCTCTTCTCAGCTCCGAATTTGCTATGAAAGACTTGGGCCTTTGAGTTATTTTTTGGGTATAATTGTAACTCGTCATGCATGTGGTCTATTTTATCCCAAAGGAAGTATGTGATTATTGAATGGGCTGACATGTCATTATGTAAGTCCTCTCCTACTCTAGTTGACACCAAACTGAAGTTGAGTGTTAATTCTAGCACACCTTACAAGGATCCTTCATACTATCACAGTCTTGCAAGGGCTCTTCAGTATCTTACCTTCACGAGGCATGATATTACTTATGCAGTGCAGCATATGTGTTTATTTATGCATGATCCGAGGGACGAACACATGCTCGCTCTTAAACGCATTGTGCGTTACACTCAAGGCACTCTTGATTATGGTTTGCACTTATATCCATCCTCCGTATCTACTATCGTGTTTTATACAAATATTTATTGGGGTGGATATCCAGACACTAGACGTTCGACTTGTTATTGTATGTTTCTTGGTGATAACTTGATCTCTTGATTGGCTAAATATCAGTCTACTTTATCGCGATCCCGTACGGAGGCCGAGTATCGAGGGGTAGCCAATGTGGTGTCTGAGTCCTGTTGGCTGTGTAATCTCCTATTAGAGCTTCACTTTCCAATTAAAAAAGCTACATTTGTCTACTGCGATAATGTTAGTGCGGTATATCTCTTTGGGAATTCTGTCCAACATCAGCGCACTAAACATATCGAGATTGATATTCACTTTGTTTGCGTAAAGGTGGCTCGTGGACAAGTATGTGTATTGCATGTCCCTTCACGATACCAAATTGATGACATCTTTACTAAGGGTCTTCTCTTGGTTCAAGATTTTAGGGACAGTCTCATCGTATGACAACCGTCCGCTATGACTGAGGGGGTGTGATAGAATATATGTATATATGTGTCGTGTATATTGGTACCGTATACACATATATTCTCATATCATATTATTAGAATTCTTTTACATGTATAATTATGATAGTAATGTTGTATTAGAAAAATATAATAGTCTTGTATTAGAAAAAAATTATAATTAAATAATGTATGTCATATATATAAACTTTGGACATTAACAAAAATAATAAAAAAAATATTTTTTTTCCAGTAGTATTAATAGGGTTGGGAAGGAGAAAAAACAGATGTAACGTATCACTGACAAATGTCATAGAAAAGAAAGAGGGCAGTCAAATCCTGTCTCTTTCACACTTCGTCTCCCTTGTGCCGTGAAACCCAGACTACAGTCCCTCTCACCCCCACCTCCTTTTTAAAACAATCCCCCCCCCAAACTCTTACATATTTTTTAAAATAATTTTTGAGTTTCCATAAATCATTTTCATTGAAGATGAAATAAAGTTAATAAACTATCTAAGAACATAAAATAATCCTCAACTAGAAGCAAAATAGAAGATGATAACTCTAAAGTGTTTGGCCCAGTGGCCATATCATCAAGGGCATGCTGGGAGGGATTTCGTGTTCGAGTCCCTTCTCAGCGAATTGTTCCTCGGACATATTTCAGCCAGAAAGGATGAACGCAAGACGCTACCGACACGCGCAGTGATCGATCCCTGGCAGGCCAGCCACATCGATCAGTTGTTCGCTCTCAGATCCTGACTAATGAAGCACATCCCGCGTTTTACCTTGGTGATAGCGATGAGGGACTGGGTCTATCACCTTCAGGACGTCTGAATATACAAGTCATACTAGGCGATAGTCAGACGCAAATCTGAATATCTGGATTATAAAAAAAAGAAAAAAATAGAAGGTGATAGCGTAAGCTCCCAAACAGTGGGAGAAGTCAAGGTTCTGATTGCGCCTATTGAAGAACGAGCATGTGATTTATAGCCAATGACTTGGTTAAGAAAATCAAATCAGTCGTAGGGAAAATAAGTCTTCATAGGATAATTAACACTCCTTATAGGCTCAAACCTATGCGATCTATCAAGTTGATTTATGAGATGATCATTCAATTAATAATTATTTTCTTAAAAAGTCACATTCTTTTTTGAAGAAAATTGGAATTAAGAAGAAATATGACTTTCTGAGATAATAACTATTACTTGAGTGAACATCAGATAAATTAACTTGTGAATCTATTCATGACCAAGATGAAGCTCGAGTAAAATTAGTGCTTTATTGTTTCAATTTATGTGATTTTATTTGATTCAGTATAATTTTATATATATATATATATATGTCATTTGGATCCTCAGAAGTCCCGTAGCTAATGATGATGACGAGAGATGGATAATACAAACATCCTATTGTTTCATTCCCCTCTATTTTATCCTCTCTTAAAGTAATATTTGAAAATTATTTATATAAATATATTACTCCCACATTTATTAAATAAGCTTGTTATTACAACTTTAAACTTAAATATAAAATATGAAGTTTTATAAAAAAATAGGAAATTTTCAACATATTAAAAAAAAATTACTCATAAAATCTCAATTTTATTTTATTAATGTCGAAAACAACTTTAGCTTCTGACTAATTCAAAAAATCATAAAACCTACTTTTTCGAACTTTGAATTTTATATATCAAGTTTGAAATTGATACTAATTTAATAAATAAACAGTTATTTAATAATCTATAAATATTATTTCAAAACTTCTGGAACCAAAATATATGGCCAAACGGTCCTTAAGTAGGCGTTTGGCCATGAAAACTAAATATTTTTCACTTTATTTTGAATATTAAAGTTGAAGTAGAAAATGAAATTGTGTTTGATTATAGTTTTTTGCAAAAATATTTAATTATTTGAATGTACTGAATTAGATAAAAAGTGAAAACAACATTTTAGTTATTTTTCAAATTCCACATATAACTTCAATTTGCATTAGAATTTTTATGACCAAACGCGCGTGAATTTTCAAATAAAGTGATTTTTTTTCCGAAAAAAGATGAAAAATTCTCATTGCCAAATGGAATTATTAAGCACTCGAATTTAAGTTTAATTTGAAGAGCAAACATCCAAATCCAAGCTTTAAATCGAAGTATAATCAAGAAATAAGTAGAGTTAAAATTATATTTTCGTGCTAGTTGAATTCAAGATCATTGTTGTTCCGGACAATTTTACCCACCAAAGCTTAGTCAACTAAAAAGAATCACTTATCTATTTTATTTCTGCTAAATTTGCATTCTAATATCTCATGATATTTGCCTATTTGATTAACGTTAGGCTACACACTTGATTTAAAAAAGAAGGTATGAGTAAGAAAATATGAATAGTGCTTTATTGGAATAAGATTTTGTTGTTACTCATTGCAGAAGATATAGTAATGCGTTCAGAATTGAACTAGCCAGTTATAGTTTTTACTTTTTAGACAGTATTTCTAGTTTGTGACATTCAAGAATCTTTCTTTTATTAGAACTAGACAAACTCATAATATGATTGTATTTAAGGCAAAAAAACTAAATTAAACATAAGGGGGGTATGCTGTAAAGAACTGGACGAAGGGCATCGTACTTGGACATCACATAAAAAGGAAGTAGCTTGGAGGTTAAGGAGGGTGGAATTACAACTAGAATCAGAGAAAGCAAGCAAAGTTAGGGAGAAAATGGAGGAAATTGAAGCAAAAATGAAAGCTCTGAGAGAAGAGCAAAAGGCAACTCTAGACAGAATTGAAGCAGAATACAAGGAGCAACTAGCAGGCTTGAGGAGAGACGCGGAAGCTAAAGAGCAGAAATTAGCAGAGCAATGGGCTTCCAAACACCTGCGCCTTGCTAAGTTTCTTGAGCAAATGGGATGCCAATCAAGACTTGCAGAACCTAATGGTGGCCGCTAAAGAAAGCTGCAAGCTAAACCAAGATTTTTTTTTGCGCTGCCTTGCCGCCTAAGACGGTTCTTTCAAACTGCCAGGACTTTTATTATTGTAAACTTTTTGTTTGATCACCTCCTATTTGGTTTACTATGTTTTCATTTATGTATGATAATTGTTGGAAATTTATTAATGTGGAATTAAGTTTAATCCATTATTTATGATTCGAATGATTGGGGCCCCGCACGTCGGAAACATCATTTTAAAAAACGTGCACTCGTAGTGTCAAGTATCGTAATTTCATTAGTGAAAGAGATTGGTACGTAAGTAAAATGTTTGATACATAGAATGATGGACGATCATTGACTAAATGACGATGTTTTCACGTTGGTAAATGAAGGAACAAGTGTGCGAAATGTAAGATTGAAACGGCCTGGAAAGGGTCGCGGCCACAATGAGCTGTGGCGCTTAATTTCGCGACCGCGCGCTTCCGAGGCGATGTCTCAGGCGACGAAAGTCCAAAAGTTTGACTGATTATGAGGATGTTTTGGAGCATTCAAATGTCAGTTTTCCTCCATATATCAGTCATTATTTGGCTACATTACTTGGTGGATTGAATGACCATTACATGACACTTAAATGACCATTACATGGGCACTTGAAGAGACCCTCTTACACTACTATAAATTGAGACATTTGACTCAATTATTGAACACACTTGATACTACACCCAGATTTTCTGAACTTCTTCCTCTCTAAGCATACTTTCAAACACTCAAGGTTCTTCTTTAGAAACACTTGAGTTTCTTTTGCTCATTTGTTTGATGTTGTTTTAT
Organism: Przewalskia tangutica; assembly: GCA_029844215.1. NCBI lineage: Eukaryota > Viridiplantae > Streptophyta > Magnoliopsida > Solanales > Solanaceae > Przewalskia > Przewalskia tangutica. The sequence goes on along the minus strand of CM056739.1, from coordinate 7,949,451 downwards.
CTTGGGAGACTATTGTCCATTAACGTCAAAGGATATATATTGCGCAATCTTGTCTTAAGGATAGAGTGTTACTCAACACAGTTGTAACAAGTAGAGATTTAGTGTCTCTTGATTTCAGGTTATCAAGATTCAAGGAGCGTTCAAAAGTTGGAACAAAGATCCAAGACTCCAAGGCTGATTCAAGAACGAAGATCAAGATCTCAAAGCTTGTTGTTGACACAATCATTATCTACTACAAGCTTGTCGTTGTTGTTGTAATCCTTATAGTTTACACTTTCGAAGCACTTGTAATAGTTGTTTACTATTCCCGTACATTCATTGTTTTCCAACAATAATTCTATAATAGCCTGCAACTTGTGTTTCCGGAATTAGCAAAAGGATTTGTTGCAACTTGTGACAATACAATGAGCTTATATCTTTCAGTAGTAACATCTATTAACATTTCTTACTCAATTTCTTGTGTGGTATTGCGTACATTACAAGGGAAGTAGGGGAAATAAAAGAAAGAGAGAGTAAGAACTTATTCCCTATTCAATGTTACTTAGTACTATATAATTTGAATAACATAGAATTTGATTGCATGAGTTCTGAGTGAAAGTGCATAGTTTTGATATTAGCTAGATTCCTCTGGTTCTTATTGATTTTCTACTTTCATATGGATTTCATCAGAAACATTGGCTCAACATTGAAACAGGAGGTTCTCTAACCAAATGTTGACTTTATGTTAAAATAATTGTCTTTCCATAGGTTGAATACGTTGAAAATTTACTAATGTGAAATTAAGTTTAACCCATTGTTATGACTCGAACAATTGAGACCTCGCACGTCGGAAACGTTGTTTTCACACACGTGCACTCGTAATGCCAAGTATCTTAAATTTCATTAGTGAAAGAGATATTGGTGTGTGAGTAAACGTTTCAGACATGAAATGATGGACGGTCGTTGGTTAAATGACACGTGTTCCACATTGGTAAATGAAGAAAGAAGTGTACGAAGTGTAAGATTGAAATGACTCAGAAAAGGGTCGCGGCGTCATCGCGGAGCTGAGGCACCACGACGCCACTACCACAAGGGCCGCGACGCTAATTGGTCCTTTGGCCACTGGAGCCGCGACGCTTCTCAGGCAGTGTATGTGCGATGGAAGTCCAAAGGTTTGGTTGATAATGGGACGTTTTGGGGTATTAAGATGTCAGTTTCTCCTTCATAAATCAGCCATTATTGGGGTTGCATTACTTGGTCAATTAAGTGGTCATTACATGACACTTAAATGGACATTACATGGGCACTTGAGAGAGACATTCTTACACTACTATAAATTAAGGTCTTTGACTCAATTGTTCAACACACATAATCAGATTTTCTGAAAATCTTCTTCCTCTCTAAGAATTCTTTCAGACACTCAAAAGTTCTTCTTTAAGAAACACTTGAGTTTCCTTTGCTCATTTGTTTGATGATGTTTTATCTTGGGAGACAGTTTCCCATAAACATAAAAGGATATATACGGGACAATAATGTCTTAAGGACAGAGTGCTAACACTCGATTCAGCACAATTATAACAAGTAGGAATTTAGTGTCTCTTATTTTCAGGTTATCAAGAACAAGGAGTTTGGTGCAATTGGACAGAAGATCCAAGACGGAAGATTTAAGAACAAAGATCAAGAACTCACAAGTTTACTGTAGACACAACCCTTGTTGGCTACAAGATTATTAACTATTGTAATTCCTTTTGTTTACCCTTTCAAATCACTTGTAATAGTTGTATACTATTCCCGTACATCTATTGTGTAACTCACAATCTTAAGACATTAGTTGTACTAGTGATAGAAAGAAGTTTGCCAATAGATATGATCCAAGATCTGGCTGTGGTTTTCTTGTTGAAACCAGTAGTGTTGACAGTTCTGTAAACATTTCAACCACTATTTCTGTCAACAAATCTGGTCCTAGTTATAGGTCTCTCTTTCTGACAGATCTATTTTCGTCAAAGGTGAAACCTCTGTCTCTGAGGATGAGCTTCAAGATACTGTTGATAGTCATGCTAGAAAGGCTAAGGATCAAGCAAGAGTTGTGGTCACCGCTCCCAAGAGTGGTGGAAACAAGCGCCCACAAAAGGTTGAGGATGTCAACTGGGACATGAGGATAAGGCTGAAGATGATGTTCCATCTTGCAGTAGCAAGTCTACATCTTATGGTAAGGAGAATTTGGACATGCAGTCCAACAACGTGACTGGTGTGGGCCAGAATTCAAAAGGTCTAAGTTGCTTATTCTTCCTTGACAAAGATAAGATTAAAAGATGTCAATAATGAGATTAAAATGAGTATAGTAAGGCTACAAATATGAAAAGATTTTCCAGAAAAATCATATTCTTTACGCTTTAAAATCAAAAGTTTAATCTCACTTTCCTTCCCGCTTAAAGATTGGTCTGTTATAAACAACGACCTAAAGATATGGACTTAGATTGTAATAAATTTAATTTATGGACAATGCTAAGTAAGGGAAGAGGACTAGAGACAAACATGTCACCATTTCCGACAGAAGATCCGTCTTTTGATAAGATAGTATTGGACACTTAGTCATACAAAGCCTACGGGCAACTGGAGTGGGCCAGAGTTTTCCATATCTTAAACGATCTAAAGGCCAAAAGAAAGGCAGAAAAGAAATTAGACACTCAGTCTGCCAAGACAACCGGAGTGGGCCAGAACATCTAGATCACATATGATCCGGCGACTCCCTAACCACGGACAAGAGGTTGTTCATGTGAAGCAACACTACCTTCAAAGAAGAATGAGTTGAAGAGGTTGTCCTCAAAAGGACTTAAGAGAATGGGATTACTCTAAAAGAGACGATACATGTCCCAAACTTGATTTCAGGGACGCTGTTGGTCAAACTGACTTGAGTCTAGTCCAAAAGATCTATAATAACTAAGAATAGTACAGTACGTCTGTAGCCAAGAAAATGATATATTGGTAATCCGTTCATCTATGCCTTCATAGATTAAGACACGCTGAATAGAAAATCATTCAAAAGCTAACTAAGTTGAGATTGTTGTCGTCTGTCTACATAAACCCTCAAAATGAATGTGAGGTAGCCGAAGAGGCAAAATCACCTTTTCATTCCGTCAAAGATATAGCAAAATAAGCATCGCTCCTCTATAACATAGTCACACCTATGTAGGTGATTTGAAGCTTATACAAAATAGATGTTACACCCCGTAATTCAGGTCAAGCTTATAAGACCGTACGAAAGGAATTAAGATAAAAAATTTAGAAAGATAGGTTGACGGAATGTTTCGGTCGGGTTTTTAGTCAACTTTGAGGCGGTTTATGTCCCGTTACATTAGGAGTTCTTAGGTGGTTCAAAAGCCTAGTATGTAGTTCGTTAAGTCTAGTTCCCAACGCAACAAACCGTTCATCGACAGGACATCGGAGTAGAAAGTTATGGAAGTTACAAGTTCGGCGCAATGAGCGTAAAAGTATTTTCGAGGCCGAAACCAGTGGCGCCGGATGCAGGGCCGCGGCGCCGATTGTACTGGGGGTTCTCTGAAATTGCAGCGCCGCGGCGCCGGAATGCAGGGCCGCGGCGTCGGAAGTGCTGAAATTCTCGGAGGTTTCAGCGCCGCGGTGCCGAAGCGGGAAATTTCGCGGGAACAGGGGAAAAATCAGAAGATATTTTGTTAAAAGTATGTGGGAGGGTGACAAGTGTCCCTCCCATCTGTTTGACTAAGAGGTAGTCTATTTTATTGACCAAGACTTGGTCATTTTTACAAGAACCCTTCTCTCTAAAATATTTTCCTCTCCATTCTCTCTAGAAATTTTAAGGGAAACCCAAGGCCTAGAGAAATTTCAGAAAAGTAGCAAGAGGGAATCATGTTAACAAGCTTGTAGGAGGTTGTGGTGGTGATTGTGGAAAGAAGACAAGTGAAATTGTTGGACTAATTTTGGGTAAACTCTAAGGTAACAATCTTTTCTCTTTTTGCTAAAAAATTGTGTTGCATGTGTGGAAGAAAGGACTTGTAGTTGTCAATATTGCCCTTAGATATATTGCATGTAGGAAATATGATTTGGATTTGAAAGGATTGGGTAAAGATGAGATGTGAATATGTTATAGCCAAGACACTACCTTAAACTTATTCGAATTAGTTAATATGTATTGTGGGGCAGAATTTTACATGTCCAAGATTGGGCGTGTAATCCCCTTAGTATTGTTGGATTGTTGAGCCTTAAAAGTGGCGTTTGGATAGTGAATTCGAGCCTTGAAAAGGTGGAAAAGTATGTAGAAACAAAGGAAGTGCTGTCCAATTTTTCGTAGAATAAGGAACTTTATGCTTAGAATATTCAACGAAGAAGTCTAGACGTTAATAGACGTATTTGATTATTATTATAGGTTGATATTTCACGCGGCATATTCAACTTGGCAAGTGGATTTAGCCGAGGAGGTATGTGATTCTTCCTATTCTCTTGAGCATGATTATTTGTGAAATATATAGTGCGGTAGACGCACGTGTGTTGAAGGAATTTGATTTCCTTTTTTGTGCCATTGACTTGATATGAAGTGTAAAGGACTTGATTGTGTTGAAAAGTGGTAAAACCTTATTCGTTAGTAACGGGTACTTGGTTGTTAAAGAATAAGCCATCTTGGTCTCATAAATGCTTATAGTTGTATTTGGTTGGTTGTAAACATAAAGTGTTATAATAGCTTTATGGGAAGTTAGTTATAAAGACTTTATGAAAACGAAAGAATGATTTTATTATTGGCTTTAAAGTGGTAACTTGACATTTGTTTGAAAAAAGGAGACAAGGGACTTGATTTTCCCCGCTATGGGATTTGGTTTAAAAGTAAGAGACTTGAGAATCTGAAGTTTTGAAACTTATACTAGTTCAAGAAGTGATTTGATATAAAAAAAAAAGGCATGGCATTGTCTTGATTTGGTTTAAAAGGAAGACATGGTATTGTCTTGGTTTATTTGAAAAGGAAGTATGAAAATTGTTTTTGGTTTACTTAAAATAATGGTTACTCTATTTTGATACCACGGGTGTTAGTATCATGTGACTTTTGTGAAAAAGAAAGTGACATCTTTTTAGAAATAAAGTAAGTAGTACCTTGGGGTTAAAACCCGGATTTTTGGCATAGAATGAAAGTACCATGAGTGTGAATAACTTGCCTATGTTTGCTTGTGATAGTCTTGGTGTACAAGTATTGTATCCTTATGCTACCGTGTCTCTCGATGGAGGGCCGGTCATGTTATTCTCGATCATGTTGGACATCTCGACACATCAGTGCCCACGGGTATGCTTCCACTATGAGAGTTATCTTGTTATTTCCTTTGGACATACTGACACGCTGGGGGGCCCACGGGTATGCTTCCATTAGAAGTGTTATCTTGTTATTTCGTTTGGACATACTGACACGCTGGGTGGCCCACGGGTATGCTTCCACTATGGGAGTTATCTTGTTATTTCCTTTGGACATACTGACACGCTGGGGGGCCCACGGGTATGTTTCCACTAGGAGTGTTATCTTGTTATTTCGTTTGGACATACTGACACGCTGGGGGCCCACGGGTATGTTTCCACTATGAGTGCTATCTTGTTATTTCCTTTGGACATACTGACACGATGGATGGTCCACGGGTATGCGTCTATTAGGATGGTTCCATGACCATGCTTATACCGAGGTAAGATGCCGGCACGCGCCATCAGGCGTTAAATTCCCGGGTTATATTTGAGTGATGACTTTACGGGCGTGAGTCCCTGACTTGACTTGACTTCTAATATATATTGTGTACTGTAGCTTGGTTATCACACAAGTCTCCTGTTCTATATAGATTGTTATGATTTCACTTACAGTATTTTCATGTTTCACATACTTGGTACCGTCGTACTGACCTCCTTCGGGGGGCTACGTTCATGCCGCAGGTTGAGGTACATAGCTTGCTGATCCGCACTCTTAGGATCACTGTTCAGTTCTCGGAAAGCTTCATTTCTCCGGAGGCTTTGTCTTTTGGTACGGTTCCCTGAAGTTGTAGACTTTGTACATTCAGGGGTATGGCGGGGCCCTGTCCCGTCACAGTTGTTATGTAAACTATTAGAGGTCTGTAGTCATGTCTTGTGGGTCGCTTTATAATTTTTTTTTTTGAGGTAACTGCTTTTGGATTTGTTTACATCCAGGGAGGTAGTCATATCGGCTAACCTATTATTTATTAATTGTTAAGTTGATGTATGTTCCGCTGATTATCTCTGATGTATACGTATGGTGCCTGTGTAGGCACCACCGCGCCGGCTCGGTCGTGACAATAGAGGGGGGATACAAGTACTTTGTCACCGTAATTGACGATGGCGCAGCGTCTTGCATTCTTTTGTTTGTTGTAAAGCAAAGAAGAGGTTGTTGAAGTGAATGAGCTCTACAAAGCAGAAGTTGAAGAGCCTACATATTGAGGAATTTGTAGTGATAGAGGGGGAGAATGCAAAACATTGTTCATCAAACGATCGCTTCTTACTCATCTTAGTCTGATAGTGTTAGCCAAACGCAAATACCGTATGCCCTAGATAAGTAGGGTAAGGAGATCCTTACCGCTAATGTGATTCCCAATAGAACTCTGCATAAGGATAAAAATGACCCTCCATGTGAAACATGGAACGTATCGCATCTATAAATGTTGTGATATGAGGTAGTGTGGCAAGGGTTGAAGTACCTAAGCCAAAGCAGGTCAAGATTGGACCTAAGACTGTAGATTGTATATCCATTGGATCTGTAAAGAATAGTAGTGCTTATCGCATCTTGGTGCCAAAGAATGTTGAATTCTTTGAAGATAACTTTCATTGAGAAGGAAAAAGAAGTAATTACTCGAGGTTAACAAGAACCCGCGAGTGCCTGATTATAGGAAACTAGACGTTCCAGATCTATAGGACTTAGAAGTTGCTGACTATCCGGAACTCAATGTTCCAGATCTACAGAACTCAGAAATTCTAGATGTTGAACTAAACCGGAGCAAAATAGGGTATAAAGACTTGTTCCAGGCCTTCTAGCTTGTATGGTTGGATATAAACCATGGACAATTAACAAAGAATTGTCACCTCCAGAAGCACTGCTTTAAAAATAAGCTAAAAAGAGCGAAATAGATTCTGTCGGATAGAACCATACTTATGTGATGGTTGATCTTCCTTCAGGAAAAGAACATTTGGGTTGTAAAAATGGATACTCAAATCGAGTAAATATTAGATGGATCTACTAACGAGTATAAATGTCTCATCTACTTGGACATGTGCTCCACTGTGAATAGCTTAACATTCAGGATCATTACAGTCTTGCGTAACATGGATGATTGAGACAGCCTTCATAACCGGAGAGTTGGTTTAGTGGACTGTTGGACTTCTTCCTGAACTTCCTTGTTGGTCTCTGAAATGTGTACATTTTGGTCCTGGAAGTTTAAGATAAAACAAAAATAATGAATCTGACTACAGAAATGTTGACTCTGAGATTAGAAAGCCAACAGTTGGAAAACCAACAGTCTGAGTGTGGAAGAAGAGATTTATATAGAACAACCCGAAGGGTATGTGATTCCAGGGAAGAGAAGAAAGTATGTCGACTTGTCAAATCTCTGTGCGGGCTGTAACAGGCTCTGAATCAATGGTGCGAAAATTTTGATAGTACTCAACTATCAAATGGTTTCTCCATTAATGAGTATGATAAATATGTCTACATGAAAGGTAATTTTGACTCATTCGTAATGATGTGCCTTTGCGTAGACGACGTGTTGATCACAGGGTTGACCCTAGAGACTAAGAATATGTTGAAACGATGTTTCAATATGAAATGATATGGGAAGAGCAAATGACTTCTTAGGAATTGGGATTTCTAAGACATCTAACGGATTGGTCTAAATCCAAACTCAGTTGTGAGGTATTTTTAAAGTCTCGTTGAAAGGCACCAATAGATATGAATCATAGAACTGATTGGAATCATGGTGCACCCATATACCAGGAACGATATGCGCAGGTCACGTGTAGTTCAATGTATTTTACACACTACACCTGACCCGATATCGACTTACGTGACCCGATATCGACTTACAAAGTAGAACTAAGGTTCACTCGTGATTCTAAAAATAATTAACATAAGACATTAAATCGGATATGACGATATCTGAAATGTTCGCTTATCTATGGATTATAGTATTCTGGATATCCAGCGGTTCTAGGAGAACTCAGTGATGCAAACTGGACATGGAAGAACACCAAATCCATAAGTGGATGTGCATGGTGTGTCATTGGAAAATCCTCTAAGTAAATTTACATCGACCGATTCGTGATGGAATCAGAGTTTATCGCTTTGTACAAAGCATGATGAGAAGTTGAGTAACTTTACGACCTCTTAGAGGATATCCCTCATTGGGAGTAACTCATGCCTTTGTCAGTTATACACTGTAAAGGCACGGATGACGACGTCTGAACATATCTGTCAGAGACATAAGACCGTATGACAGTTTATCATCATGGGTGACACTTCCTTGATTACTAATCAAAGGATATAGCGGACCCATAAAGGGCTACCCGAAGATCAAGAGTTCTGCCGGTTTAGGGGAATTAGCGTAAAACACAAACTATAAGGACTAATACAGTGGATACCCAACCTTACTAACTGGATATCCCAGAAATTAGGTTCAATGGAAAAACTAAGTCGTAAAGGTTCAGTTGAGCGCTTCGGTGGAAGAAAGAGCACTTCGGATGATGATTTCTGTAAAGAAACATGAGTCCAAAGTCGTTCATGCGATAGACCTTATAGTGTTGCCTGTATGGTGGGTAGAGGTTAAGTTTTCAAAACCTTTCATGATCATCACCGGTTGGGTTAGGTTTGGGAAACTTTTAATGGTTCCTAACACGTGTGAAATGGGGTATAGCAGGATACCTTGTAGGAGACCACCTATTTAAGTGTGAGGACTGACCTCCTCAAATGAACGCACTTAAGAATTCAAGTGTGTCCACGACCACAACGGATAAAACATTAAGAAGAACAGAGTAAGGAAAGTTGTTGTGTTGGTACCGTTATCTTGACATACACTAAACATTGATGGTTCAAGACATTACGTTCACCGCGCAGTAAGTAAGTTCGATGGTCTTCAACTATGGAAGGTTCAAATCTACGACTACCTATCCAGATACAACATCGGTACGCTGAAAGATTGCTAGAAAGACACCTTGTGAGTGCGCCAAAATCTCTTTCAAGAGGGGATTGTTGAAAATTTACTAATGTGGAATTAAGTTTAACCCATTGTTTATGACTCGAACAATTGAGGTCTCGCACGTCGAAAACGTTGTTTCCACACACTTGCACTCGTAATGCCAAGTATCGTAAATTTTATTAGTGAAAGAGATATTGGTGTGTGAGTAAACGTTTGATACATGAAATGATGGACGGTCGTTGGTTAAATGGCAAGTGTTCCAGGTTGGTAAATGAAGGAAGAAGTGTACGCAATGTAAGATTGAAACGGGTTGGAAAAGGACCGCGACATCACCTCGGAGTCGGGGTGCCACGCCACCACCACCACAAGGGCCGCATCGCTAATTGATCCTTTGACCACTGGAGCCGCGACGCCTCCGAGAGAGACATTCTTACACTACTATAAATTGAGGCCTTTGGCTCAATTGTTCAACACACATAATCAGATTTTCTGAAAATCTTCTTTCTCTCTAAGCATTCTTTCAGACACTCGAAGGTTCTTCTTTTAGAAACACTTGAGTTTCCTTTGCTCATTTGTTTGATGATGTTTTATCTTGGGATATAGTTGCCCATAAACGTAAAAGGATACATACGGGACAATAATATTTTAAGGACAGAGTGCTAACACTCGATTCATCACAATTGTAACAACTAGAGATTTAATGTCTCTTGGTTTCAGGTTATCAAGAACAAGGAGCTTGTTGCAATTGGACAGAAGATCCAAGACGGAAGATTTAAGAACAAAGATCAAGAACTCACAAGTTTACTGTAGCCACAACTCTTGTTGGCTACAAGATTGTTAACTATTGTAATTCCTTTTGTTTACCCTTTTAAAACACTTGTAATAGTTGTATATTATTCTCGTACATCGTGTAACTCAGAGAATATATATCGTTGTTGAATATTCTAATCCTAATTGCATTCAAGTTTTGTCTATTACACCTTATTTGATAAGCGTCAATGGAAAGGTCATTTTTCGGAAGAGTCGAGTCAGGTAAAATAGAATCCGACCTCCCCTTCCAACCCAATATATTAACATCTCTATGAGTATGAAAAGAGAAATTTTGTGCGAGGTAAAAGATCAATGTCCTTTAGAATTCTAAAAAGATTAAGATTTGCATGTCTTCAAATAGAAAGAAAATTTGATACTTTTAAAGAGAAAGGTATGAGCTCTAGATGACATAGATGTGAATAGTGTTGCATACATTAAGCTCATCTTCTAAATTAGTCTGAAGCTCATTACAATTATTCAATACATAGAATCTAAATATGACTTAAAAAAGGAAGAAATATTGCTATTTAACAGTACAAATAGAAACTATAAAAAAAATATGCATGCACTAACGATATAATATTTGTGACTAATGCAATAGTTAAGGGTGTGATAGAGATCTTCATTATGTAAAAATTCAGTAGCCAACTCTTCCTTTTTTCCAAGCTTACACTCACTACTTCTTCTTCGTCTTATTTACCATTTTGTTCCTCTGTAGATAAAAAAGAGTCGCCCGTTCACTAAGCTCCCGTTATGTACGGAGTTCGAAAAAGGGCCGGACCATAAAATTAAATTAAATAGAGATGTATACACTGATTGTAAAATATCAGCGGTTTAATTATCCAATACTGCATTGTTAAGAATGTTAAACAGAGAAATTACCTTCAAACTCCTTTCTCCAACTTCATTAGGTGTCCTTGCTAAAGGTGGCTAACGGATCAACCCGGATTGGATCAGTAGCCCGTTATCGGGTTGAACCGGTTCCGGTCCGGTTCACTATCTTATCGGGCCAACCTGACCGGTTCACTACCGGATTTCCGGTAGGCCCGTGCGGTTCCGGGTTGAACCGGGCCTACCGGACCGATTTCTTTTTTAATTTCAAAAATTTAACTTAATTCAAATTAAATATATAATATAATATAGTTTTCTGTTTTATATTTTATATTTTAAAATGTAAATTTAACTTTCTATTTTATAGTTTACAGATTTATATTTTATAGTTTATATTGTAGTTATACTTTTAATCTTTTATTAATTTTTTAAATTAGTAGACATAAGTTAACAAGTAACAACTAACAACTAAAAAGATAATAGAATAAAAACTAATGATAAGATGTGAACTTTCGAACTTTCATTATTCATAATGTTAATAAGAGTACATAATGAAGTAATAATAATTTTATTTACATGTTATCCATCCTTTTACATAGTTCTTCGTAATTTATAGGTTGGTTGAATTGGTGATGCTCCATAGTCCATAGCCTCTAAATTTGAAGTATTAATTTCAGTCCCGCTTCCGCTGTTTCCGCCGCAACTTGTGTTGTTGTAAAAGTGCTCCATAGATCTAGAATCTAGATTCATTATCATCATCTTCATTGAATCCCGAAGATGTAGACACAGAACAGAAGCAGAACTAGAACGAAGATTAGTAGCAGAGTTGTTCAATTATCAAAAAACTAAATAATGTAACTGCATCTTTATATTTTATACTTAATTTGTTGTTGACCAGTGTGTCGGATGAACTCTCTGTACATGCCTAACTAAAGTGCCCGTCCCCCCGTCATTACTAGGGCTGTTAGTGGTTCGGATATACTCGAGAACCGGACCGAAACCGGATCGGTAAACCCGGACCGAAACCTTAACGGTCCGGATACGAGTACCAAAAAAATACCCGAACCGAGCATGAGGCGGACTCAGAACCCAGAACACCCCCACCCCCGCCTCCACCAAATTTCACCAAGAAGCCCCAGCCCCTCTCTTCGCACTCTAATTAGTTGTAAATTGATCAAACTTTATATGGTCATAACTTTGCGCTCAGACGTCCGTTTTACCTAATGTTTTTTTTTGATTTCGCGTATTTTTTTCGATACGGGGGTGGCCAAACTGCTAAAGCGGTTTGATTCCGCCGATTTCTCCAAAAACGTCCATCTTGCCCCTCAATTTCACTTTTCCCCCAAATCGTTACGTTTTTCCCCTTTTCAAATCTAAATATCTCGCGATGTACAATTGATTTTAACGTAAAAATTGCGTGGCACCGCGTCCGACCCGGAAAATTCTTACCGGTCCGGACCGAGAACCGGACCGATAAGGTTTCGGTCCGGGACCGGATCTCGTTCCAGGACCGAAACCTTATCGGTCCGACCGTCCGAATCGCAGTTTTATCGGACCGGTTCCTAGTGGAATACCGGACTCCGGACCGATAACAGCACTAGTCATTACTATGTTTATAAGTTTGCTCACAAATATTACATCTAAATCTATCAGTGTCCCCAATTCTATCATAAAAGTTACACACTTTACTCCTTATTCTCTGAGGTCTACGACTACGACTAGTAGTACTAACATTAACAGAAGGCACGCTAGTAGGTGTATGATTTTCAGTTTCAACAATATTATCCATATGAGCATTATCATAATAATTATCTTCTATTTCAAAATCTTCTTGTATTTGATCATAATCTATATTTTGATTAGATGATGAAGAACCTTTATATTTTGTACCACTTGAAATAGTTTTACCTTTATCCATTATAAAAATTTTAATTTTAATTTTAATTTAAATAATTAACAAATAAATATGACAATTTAATAAAATAATTAAAGTATAAAAAGAGTGTACCAAACTTCGGGACTCGGGACCAATTGAAACTCAAGCTCAAGTCTCAAGGTCTTGCTACTTTGAAAATTAATAATGATAATAACAACTTGAGAATTGATAATAGAGAGAATAAAAAGAGTATGAAAATTTAGAATCGTAGAAATAATTGGGTGATAAAAATGAGAATAATATAGAGTATTTATAGATTTTTTAAAGGGTAAAAATGTAATTAATAAATAATAATAAACAAAACAAAAGAGGCCAAACGGCCAAAAGACCGTTGGCAACAACCCCCCCCCCCCCCCCAACGGTAATATTACCGTTGGGCAACAACCCATTTTTTTTAAAAAAATTTTAACCTTACCGGTCCGGACCGAATCGGTTAACCGGTAAGATCACCAGTTTCCGTTATCGGTTCAACCAGTCCGGGTCCTTACCGAATTTATCTACAACCCGTGCGGTTTGGGGTTGGGGCCAAACCAACCCCCCAACCCGGTAAGGCTTATCGATCCGGACCGGATCGGATTTTTGTACCGGGTCGATCGGTCTGATTCGTGGTCAACCCGGACCGTTAGCCAGGTATAGTCCGTGCATCAACAAGAAATTTTCTAGCTCGTAATTTTTCATTGTTGTTTTGCTTTTAACAGGATTTTCACTGCTTTTTTGGTCCTTTATTGCAGATCCTCCCTCCAAGTTCAAAGACTATGTTTCTTTTCTTCTGACGTTCCAACGCCCTTTTATTTAAAAAGATAATGTTGTAAGAACAAATATAAATATAAGATTTTAACTAGAAAAAAGAGAATATAGCTACGAAGTTCATCACTAATCTGTCATTAAATATATCATAGCTAGAGATGCCAACGGATTCTGAACTCAGTCCGGATCCGGTGGATCCGATCCATTTTATAGGATGTGGATCTTCAAAATTTGGATCCGACAGATCCGGATCGGACCCGGATTCTTTTATGACAGATTGGATCTGGATATAGATCTTGTCTTTGAGATCCGTATCCGGTCCAAATCCGACCTGTGGATCCGTTTTTTATTAAATACATTATATATTTATACATCCATAAGACCAGTCCGATGATTATATTAGTTTAGATTAGATTCCAGTATGTTTGTATAGCAACATAGGTATTAGGCTGCAGATTTACCAATAAAGAAACTTGATTTGGATTGTAATGCAGTGTATTGCTAGATTTTTTAGACATTCAAAGTTCAAGTACTGGAATCTAATCAGCTTCCATGTGATGAACTCTATAAGAAGTTAGGCCCTTGTAATTTTGTTATTCTATGATGTGGATCCAGATCCGATCCGATAGATCTGGATTTGGATCTGATTTTTATGGACTCGATGGATCTGGATCCGAATTTGGATACAAGTATGAAAATGGATCTGAATCTAGTAGGATTCGGTCCAGATCATATCTGTTGTCATCTCTAATCATAGCTAACATAATTTTGTTATTTAGAACCAAAAGTTATCGGTCGCCAATTTCTATGTTTTTTTCTTTTGTGTAGTTTTCATAGAATTGCTTTTATCTACTGGCTAGCTTAACTTAAATTTACCTTGTCGTTGTGTTTGTTATTCACATTAGAATTTAAATTAAAATGTCTTTTTTGTTTAAAAATATCCCGTTAACTGCGAGTGATTGGACCATGACTCGGGACTGGATTGGGTGATTTGGGAATTTTCGGAAGACGACCATTTTCGGAAATTCCCGTCGGAGACGACGGGATCCAGGGCCGCGGCGCCTACGGTCCAGTGGCTACTAGACGTTAGGTGCCGCGGCGCCTCCCCTAAGGGTCGCGACGCTGATGACGAATTTTGAGTCTGATCCGAAAAATAACGGAGAATATAGGGGGAGATATCATCATCCAAAAAATCATACGAACTAGGCACGGGTATTTTTACTTTGAAAAATGGAAATTGGGACTTATCAAAGAGAACATGACGACTAATGATGATTCGTTTAGATGACAAATGAAATCATTTATAACCACAGTGATTTGACGGATAACCCAAAACACACAAGTGGTAGAATGTGTCTGAAGTTTGTTAGTTGTGGTGGATGGAAACAGTAGATACCATAAGCATCCAAAGACCATAAGATGAGAATACGAATGAGTCTTATTGTATAAAACTTGAAGAGGGGATGGATATGTCAAACATTTAGACGGAAGAATATTAATTAGATCTATAGTCATTTGTAGAGCATGATGCCAAAACAACGGAGGGACGAAAGAATGAACCAATAAGGTGCGGATAATGTTATTAATAGTACAAATTTTACGTTCAACTTTTCCATTTTTTGAAGACGTATGAGGACAAGAAAAATGAAAATTTATCTCATTTTGAGCACAAAACTCCCGAAACTCCCCATTGTCATACTTTTTGCCATTATCACATTGAATATTCTTTATTTCCCGTTCGAATTGAGTTCTAATGAAAGCTCTAAATTTTACGAAGATGGAAAAAACTTGGGATTTTTTCGCAATTGGAAACGTCCATAAAAAATTAGAATAATCATCCAAGAATAAAATATAATATCGATGACCCATAGAACTGAGAACGGGAGATGTCCATAAATCGCTATGAATAATATCAAATGACATTGAAGTATTAGAATTTGAAGCTACAAATGACAACTTAATAATTTTTCCTAGAGAACAAGATTGACAATTCAGAGTACTACGCGTATCCTTACAGGAAATTAACTTATTTCTATCTAAAGTAGATAAAATAGACGACCCGGATGACCTAGATGAGCATGCCACAAGGAAGGATCAAGCGCTGCAAAAATTGATGGCATGGTCTGACGCGAGAAACCGAGACTTGGTGTGATTGGATAAAGATCACCCTACTGTCACACCTCATGAGAGGACTCCCCGTATTGAAATCCTTTACAGAAAACCCAAACGGATCAAAATCAATGGAAACCCAACTATCAATGGTGAATTTACGAACATACATTAAATTTTTAATTAGTTTTGGGGCATGAAGGGTATTTTTCAAGACAAGTGATGGATTAGGAGGGGATAAAGTTTTATGACCATAACCCTTAATTGGAATTGAATTGCCATTACCACAATTATACCATGATTACTGCTCAAATTGGAATAAGACGAGAGAATACCTTGGTCAGATGTCATGTGGGTGGTGGCGCCGGTGTTCATGTACCAATTTGGGTCTGGTTGAGTCATTCCAAGTGTGTGCATTGTAACTTCAATGTCGGTTTGCGTGTGTCCCATTGCGTGATGGGCCTGAGGGGGCGAGGCCCAAGTATGTTGGACTGCTCGGTCGGCCCATAAAATGGTCTGAACCCCAGAGCCTGAACCGAGTAATCGCGCCGATCGGGCCGGATCGAATCGGGCCCAGTGGCGGCCGCAGCTACCGATCACCGAGCCGCGCGCTGAGTGGCGACAGGACCGGGACCCATCACATCGCATTGGGGCCCACTGCTGGCCCCACGTCTGCGGATACTACTGACTGCCGCCACTGCCACTGTTCCGGTGGGTGTTGCCGCCGCGTTTCTTGCCATTATTTTTCCTATTTTGCCCCTTTTTACCACCACCGTTGTTGCGATTTTGGCTCGAGTTTATGGAACCGGAAGGAGAAAAATTAAACTATGTCATCATGACGACAGGACTAACCACAATAGTCGCCTTCTTAGCCAATCAGGCTTCTTCCAATGTAAGCATGGAGAGTGCTTGGTAGAATTCCGGCAGGGGGTTAATTTGATGAATAATTGAAGCAACGCCATTATAGGCCTCAGACAGGTCTGCAACCATTTGTAGGACGAGACGACTATTGCTCACAGGAGCACCCACATTGCGAAGTTGATCCATCAAGTCCTTGAGACGTTTGCAATAAGACGAAACGTTTGGAAAATTCTCCATCTTGACTTGAGAAATTCCTGTTCAAGGGTAACAATCCGGGAATGACTGTTATCTTGGAATATGTCACGCAATCGATTCCAAGCTTCCATAGCTGTGGAGATGGGTTTCATAATCGTCTGTAAGAGGTCAATGGAGATAGTGACATAAATCCACTGAAGAACTTTTGCATCAAGCGTGACCCATGACTTTGGATCGTCTGCTTTGGTGGGCACCGCCTGTGTAGTACCCTCCGTTGCAGTCTCCGTAGCCCCCTCCGTAGTAGTAGCAGGAGGGATGATGTGGCTCCGCCCACGTCCCATATTGGGCATTTTTTAGGTCAAGAATAATATGAAGAACGCTCTTGATGTTAGAAACTGTGAAGGCAGGATGAAAAGTGTTCTTATCAGTCATGGTGAATAGAACAACAAGATTCGGAGAAGGGATTGAGGAAGACAAGAATAAACCGAGAAGTGTCTCGGTTTGGTGGGGATTTTCACGGAAATTTGAGAGAAAAAGAGAGGAGCGGAAGCAAGGTAAAAATAACCTAGACTCTTGATATCATGAAAAAATTAATCCCATGATTATTCTTATTAATGAAAGACATATATATACAAGTTACAATAGGAGAATCATATTCCTACTTTACATCTAAATCCCTATTCTATAAGGAGACTAACTATACAATTATGGTAATATTACAATTCTGATTAATGTATAAGACTAATAAACAAACTACCATATATATATAAACAATTACGGACTGAACATGGACTGGACCTCACGTAGGCCCGCTGTTTAGCAGTTATTTCCTGCACCTGGCGACCCAACTCTTGTCAGAGTTGTGGTGTTCATTTCTTTGTGTTTCTTTGTTGCTGACTCCCTCTCTGAGATTGAAGATTCTCTTTCTCTTTAATTTCTTGGAGAACAACCCCAACTTTGAATTTAATAAGGATAATTTCGTAAGAATAATGTAATTGTCATGGTGCCTTAGCATGACAGTACAAATTATCACCAAGTAACTAGGAGTTACGGGTTCAAGCTGTGAAAATAATTTTATTTAGATACAATGCAAGACAAGACTACGTATATAATATCCTTTGTGGTTTGACCCTTTTCCAACCTCGCATACTTAGTGCACCACACTTTCTTTTCCTTTAACCTAACTGATTTGTTTGGCCAACTTATTAATTTGATGAATGATATAATTGATTTTTTCGGCGATCTACCACCATTGTTGGTTCCAAAATAACCTAGTTAGAAAAGGAGATACAGAAACACGTGCAAAAAAAAGAAATATGATTGAGGCTAAGCTCCAAGAAGCATCAAGAGAACCTGGTAAGAAATAAATTATTGCAGAATCAACCAAGTAATTTTAAGGAGACTGCTTCAGGTGTTCTTTCACTACGAGCTGATGTTCAATCACTTTCCAGTATTCTTGACCGGAAGTCAAAAGAGTTAGCAACGTTGTCTGCCAAGTTAGCTTCCCAAGTGACTGAAATGCTGAAGTTGCAAGCTATGGTTAATGATTTGAAAGAGGGTGATATGCAGTTAAAGCTCATTTTGGAAATGGATGTTTTTAAGGCTCGGTGTTTTGAGTATAGAGTGTGGGCTTGTGTTCAGAGTCTAAAGACTTCTCTTGATAAACACAATTTGAAATTGAGAGTGAAATCTGTTATACGAAGTCGAGGCTAACTCCTAGCAGGAGCTAACTGATGCAAAATTTGAGATTGCAGAGCTGAGACCGGGGTTGGATGCTTTTAAAAGGGAACGGTCTAGACTCTCG
The DNA here is from genome assembly GCA_029844215.1 of Przewalskia tangutica. NCBI lineage: Eukaryota > Viridiplantae > Streptophyta > Magnoliopsida > Solanales > Solanaceae > Przewalskia > Przewalskia tangutica. Next base: position 7,930,982 of record CM056739.1, on the reverse strand, counting down.
GAAGTCTTGAAGTCCAAGCATAAAGAAACCTAGGCCTACCTCTCTGATATTGAGACAATTGGGCAGGCCTACGATGATGTGCAAGATCATAATCAGGAAGTTTATTGGTCGGGAATCACCAATATTTAAAAAGGTTTAAGGATGTAAATATCTCGTGGTCAAAGAAGTTGTAAAGGTCGAGTGAGACCACCTACCCCGACTGTCTTATAGTCAAGTAGCAACTTTGACAAAAGCACCTAAAGGAAAGAAACTCAGAACAATAGTATATCGATCATAGCCACAAATGCTAGAAGGTTCAACAACTGAGCCGTAGCAACAGAGAATAAAATGCAGCAGCATGTGCATCATTAAACTACCAAAGTATGGCAAGAAGATGCGGCAATAGTGGGTTCAAAGTAGCAGCAACTCGAGGACATTTGGAATTTGAAAATCACAAAGACATTCAAAGAAAGGAGGGGTGAATAATGAATATCACAACTTGCTCAAGTAATAAAATAGATTATTATATTATACTAGATAAAGGTCGGAAGATTTGTGCTGGAATTCCATTGGCTCAGCGAATGTTACATCACTCGGATTACGTAATAGGGATTAGATATGTCACCCCAACATTCGAGGACGAATGTTTCTAAGGGGGAGCGAATGTAACACCTCGTATTTACGGGTAATAGTTTGAGCACCTAAACGAAGGAAATTGACTCGAACATTGAGATTTTTTTTTGTTATATTTACATATGCTAATATGGAAATTAGTATACAAAAAGGATGTGATCACGAAATAATTTCTGGAGTATGCATAAAGAAGTTATGGACTAGTATCATATTACAATAATTATAACATTAAGTATACGAAGATCTTGTGAGTAATTAAGATTTAAAAAAAGTGAAATTTAAAATTAATTATATGTATAATTAATAAATTATACGGAGACATGTTACTTAATGCATGATAATGATATGTGACAAGGGATAAAGGCCACCACCGCCTCTTTGGCCAAAGGAGAGAAACGTAGTACTTAGATATTTGTTTTTGGCAGCCAAAGATAGAAAGTAATTCATTTTACTTTCTCCATTTTACTTTCTCTGTGTATCCACACTTCAATTCCTTAGTCCAGTGAACAACAGCCCTTAAGACAAAATAAAAAAGGAAAAGGAATAGCAAACTGAGACCTTAGGCGTTGGGCCATAAAGATTCCAAATATTTTCCTACTCTGTGCTACTGCTGTATCGATTTTCTGCAATTATCCATTTTAAAAGTTTGGAACCTTACTTTAAGTGAAGGTATGTTAAAACAAATTATTTCTTTCTTTTGACATGTTCTACATATAAAATATAATTGTGATATTGTTTCATAATTTATTTCACTCTTAGAAGTTAAGAAATATTCATGTTATTGATTTCTATGCTAAAAGCATGTCTAAATTGTTTCTAGCCCTTAATGAGGCATATGGAAAGATGATAAGGACATTCACCATGTTGTCAAAGGTACAAAGGTAATATGTCACCCATTGAGATTGAAATATAGTGTTATCATTCATGCATTTTTATTTGCATTGCATTCATGTATTACCGTGACCACTTGTGCTACGCACCCTACTATGTGGTAAATATTGTATATATGTAGGAGATATGGGGAAAGAAAAAAGCGTTATATACGCACACCACCTGCAGCTGGTACAGATTATCACAAAAGGGCCCGAAGAGGCCAACATGAATCGATGCCCATGTGTGGCCGATATAACCAGATGCCCACAGAGGCGGTTATGGACAGGAAGAGCCCTTGTGTGGCCAATATATATATGTATACCGCATTTGCATCATGCGTGACACTTAGAAAGATTATTCCCACAGAGGCCGATAATGAAATGATCCCCCAGAGGTTGTTATGGTAAGAAAAAATTTCCGATGAGGCCGAGGTATGTGCATACTGCATCATGCATAACATTTAGACATTCATTAGGGCCCTCAGAGGCAATTACTGTTGGTCAGTTGTTCCTGTTTCAGATTATGATACATTTCTGTCATGTTATTCATTGTGCCTAACATACTCAGTACATCAGTCGTACTGACGCCCCTTTTGCTGGGGGACGCTGCGTTTCATGCCCGCAGATTCAGTTAAAAAGAGTGATGGTTCATGCTGGTAGGTTGCTGGTTCAGCTGATGTAGGAACACTCTATTTGTTTCAGAGTTGCAGTCTAGTCTTGGTATGATATCTTGATGTCGTATACTCTTTAGAGGCTTATAGACATGTGTCATGTGGATAGTGGTTTTGTATGGCCTCGTCAGCCTTGACATGGTCATGTATATACTTATAAGTCATGTTTCTGGTCAAGAGCTTTCATAACCTTTTCGGCTTAGTCTGTGCTTATTGTGATTATACGGTGGTGATGTGATTTGGGGTACCCGGTGAGTGGGATCCGGGTGTCCGTCGTGGCCCTCCGATTTGGATCGTGACAAAATCGTTTGCTTTGTCAGAAGCAAAGAGGATCCATGCGTTTATTGTAAACGCAATGAATAAAGTATTGTTTTCATTATCAATGATATATTAATAATGAGAAATGATAAGTCTCTTATGCAATCAGTAAAGGAATGGTTGTCCAACACCTTCATGATGAAGGACTTAGGTGAAGTCTGCTACATTTTTGGAATTAGGATCTACAGAGATAGACCTAATAGATTGTTAGGGCTGTCACAATCTACATACATAGACAAAGTGTTAAGACGTTTCTCAATGAAAAAACTCCAAGAAATGAGGTCTTCTTATGGGTCAAGGCATCAAGTTATCTAAGAAGGATAGTCCTTCTACTGTTACAGAACTTGAACGCATGAACAAGATCCCATATGCTTCAGTTATAGTATCAATCATGTATGACATGGCCTGCACTAGGCCATATGTGGCTTTTGCACTTAGCATGACTTGCAAATTCTAGCAGAATCCTAGGGAAAAACACTGGAAAGCAGTCAAGAATATTCTTAAGTATCTTAGACGAACTAAAGAATATTTTTTAGTCTATGGTGGGCAAGAGAAGCTAGTCGCTACTGGGTACACTGATGCTAGCTTTCAAACATATCTTGATGACTTCAAGTCAAAGTCTGGATATGGCTTCATTTTCAATAGTGGAGCAGTAAGTTGGAAAAGTTCCAAGCAAGAAACCATTGCTAATTCGATGACTGAAGCGGAGTACATTGCTGGATCAGAAGTTATCTCGATATCTGAGTTTTTAAAATAACTAGGGGTTGTTCCAAGTTCCAATCATCCAATAACGATATATTGTGACAACACTTGTGTGATTGGTCAAGCTAAGGAACCAAGATCAACAAACAAAAACAAACATGTACAGAGGAAATACCACAAACTCAGAGAGATGGTGGAATCTAAAGAAATAGATCTAGACTATATTCTCACATATGATAATTTAGCTGGCCCATTTACTAAACCATTAAGCTTAGCTAAGTATAATGGCCATTTTGAAAACATGGGTATTAGATACATTGGAGATTGACTCTACGCCAAGTGGGAGATTGAAAGTATGTATGTCCTACATACAATCTTTATTAGGGATAAGAATGTAGTTGAACACATTCATATTATTAATGAGATTAATATTTATGACATTTGCAATTATTGAATTATTGTTTGATTGTTTGCAATTATTCATATATGTGCATCACTTGAGCTTACATTGTCATTAATAGAGTGAGATATTAATAATAGAACGTAACTCTCAAAATGGTCTCGACTGATGATCATTGAGAATGGGATATCGATGATATGTTATAAGTCGACATGTGGTCTGCATCACATTCTTGGAGAATGTAGTGTGTCTCACAACTACGAGTAATGATTACTCGTGATGGACACATGGATACTTTGGAGAAATATTGGTATACCCTGCCGATAAACTATTGTTATACATGTCTATAGTGTTATCGGCGTGTGGAATATAAAGGTCATTTGACTTGACGTCAATACACACTTTTTTACAAAATGATGTACTTTGACCAAGTTCTAAGCTTAAACTGCTTCTAGATAAGATACGGCTTGTGTTGGGTGCATCAGGATGTAAATCAAGGTGGTAGTTGAGCCAAAATATGATTCATTCCTCGATTGGAAATACGAAAGAGCACTCAACTTCTCAATGTTATTAGGTTGACTAAAGTCACTGGCCAGTGCAAGAGACATATTTAGAATATGGTCTAGTTGTCAACTAATAAATGTGAGATAAAGTGATTAAGCCATTTGGATAGACACTTGGCAAATCCTAAGCTTAATCGAGTGTGTCGCGAATGAAAGAAATTTATAGTTCCGCATAAAGGTTAAGTTTGTCGGATTCATGTAAACGTACTTCACATATTGAGTTCGTCATACGACGCAGTCTAGGAGTTTTGTTTGAACCTTAATTAGATTAATATCGATTGTGAAGGCCTATAGGGTCACACTATATGCGATTGTTTCTTCGATCTAAGAGTGTATTGAGAAAGTATTGAATATTCGATTGAGAAGATATTTAATTTATAATAATTATGGAATATTTCTATTTGATAGAAATTATTTAATTAAGTCGAATTGAATTTTGGATTTAATTAAATGTGTTGGATATATTATATGGGTACTCGGAAAAATATAGGAAATCAATTGGGCCAGAAATACTGACCCAAAATGGGAGCTTGGTCGTCCACTTTGGGCGTGTGAAGTGGACCAGCTGGGGTGGTCCACTGAACATTAACATGGGCCTAGTTTTCATGTTTTATATCTATTTAGGTTTTGTCCTGAACTTCTATATATACAACACATAGCTCATAATTATGAAGTTGCAGAAAATAACTTCTCAATTCTTAAAGCAAGATTTCTTAGATTTCTTGAGTAGAAAATACACTGGAGTTAGATCTTGCAATCGAGGAAACAAATCGCGTGGATACCATAGTGTTGAATCTCGCATATTTAAACCTGTAAGTTTCTTTATCATGTTTTGAACATACAACATGATTATCGTATAAGTCATGCCAGGATTGTTATTTGGTAAGAAATTTTAAACTTCCGTTGTGCTTACTATTTGATTTACGAACCCAACAAATCTCTTCACTCCTTGTCTAATAGCTAGCTTAACATAAACTTATCTTGTCTTTGTATTTGTTATTCATGTTCATGAAGTTTCTCCTTACATCTGTGAAGAACTTTGCAACACAGCTTTTGTGGTGCTCATTGCGCTTGTATTTCTTTGTTATTGATTCCCTCTCTAAGATTGAAAATTCTCCTTTTATTTTTTTGGAGCGCTTTTCTATAACCCTAATCTTTAAATTGAATAAGGATAGTCTTGTAAGAATAATGTAATTATCATTGCGCCTTATCATGACAGTAAAAATACCGTTGTGTAACTAGGAGGTTATAGGTTCAAGATGTGAAAACAATCTCGTGCATATATAATTCAAGACAAGACTACATACATAATATCCTTTGTGGTTTGAACTTTTCCCCGACCCGCATACATAGTGCTCGGTAAAATTTATCCACACACGATGTTTACACCAAATCAATGGATGTATGACATGTGTTTGAATATATACAATTATCACTTAACGGTAATTATTTAATATATAGATTCACTTCATTAAATCACTTAATCATGATAAATTCCATCGATTTGGTATAAACACCGGGTGTGGGTAAATATTTACCCTTAGTGCTCCGCACTTTTTTTCTTTAATCTAATGATTTGTTTGGCCAATTTTTCAAAATGTACTTATTTTTAAAATCATTTTTTGTTAGAAGTGATTTTAGAAAAATACTTTTGAAAAGTAGCATTTGTTGGGTTGTGGAGTTTTATTTAGTGGAGGGTATTTTGGGAATTTTAGGCTTGTATTATGTTCGTTCTAGTTTTCGCTATATATAGACTAGGACGTTGTTTTCTTTCTGTGTGGTTGTGCAAGAGAAAAAGAGAGAATTGTAAACTCAAACTCCATGTTTGATTATGGTAAAATCTGCAGCGGCAAAGCCATTATAAATCTGTGTGTGTTATTTGTTCTTCGTTTATTTACTATTTTCTGGTTAGGTAGGATTTGGTACCCAGTTTATATGATGTAGTTTAACTAGGCACGAAGTTGAAGAAATAAAGGAAGACTTTTGAATCTTGTGGTCTAAAATAAGTCAAAGATATTTGTGTGGTTATAGATCATCTCGTTAAGCGTAAAAGGTAAAGTTTAAAGTTAAATTATTGTCAAATAAGGAAATGTATCATTATTTTTTGGAATGACTAAAAAGAAAAATGTGTCATATATATAAATTGAGACATAGGGAGTAGTTCTGTTTGGTTAATCAATTTAAAAAATATTTTTAGATTTTAGCAATATTAGAGCAACATTTTGTGTTTGGTCAAGTTTTCAAAATACTTCTAGGGAGAAGCTTCTTTTTTAGCTTATGAAAACCCGTTTCTATTATACTACTTAAAAGTATTATTTTAGTTTGACCAAGAACTTCAATTTTCTAAAATAGGTATTACTTTTAAACAAAATAAGAACTTTTGACTTCCTAGAAAATTGTCACAACCAGCTATAACTGTCACACAAAATACATGTAAAGCAAAAGCTTATCATAGACAGTTAGACACTACATTAGTTTCTTGATCACCTACCTTTAATTTCTCGAAACCTTGGAAAATAAATCTTCTTACATCCCCAATAAGTCGACAAGCTCTACGTTTACTCTCATGAAAGTAAAACTGCAATCCAAGAAGAATTTTCTGAAATTTACGTATAGGAATTATCATTAGACTACAAAGTAACTAAAATCACAAGCTCTCATTTTCTTGATTTATCAAATTCAATGGTCCTTAGGATACGAACTGCTTAGATAATTTTAAAAGTTTAATTAAAAGTATTTTCCAAGGTTTCGAGAAATTAAAAGAATGTAGTGTGATATGATTTATGTTCCTATTCGTGTGTCTACACCAGTCGGTGATTTTGAGATTGTAGATATAGTGTATCACATGTGTGTAGTTACTTTCATGGATTACGACAGTTAGGTAGATCTGGTCATCATGATTTGATTAGTAAGAGATTTATTCGACCGAATATATCTCCATGGGTGCTCCTGTCTTGTCGTGAAGAAGAAGGATGTCACCATGCGTATGTGTATTGATTATAGGCAGTTGAACAAGGTCACCATCAGAAACAAGTATCTGATTTCGCGTATTGATGACCTGTTCGATCACTTCAGGGTGATTTTGTATTATCGAAGATTGACTTGAGGTCTGGGTATCAACAACTAAAGATCCGGGCCGAGGATGTTCCCGAGCGTCTTTCCAGACTCCTTATGGGCATTATAAGTTTTTGGTGATGTCATTTGGACTTTTACCAATGCCCCCGTAGCGTTCATAGACTTGATGAATGGGATATTTAAGTCATACTTTAATTCTCTTGTGATTGGCTATTTCTGAGCGTCCTTTGGTATTGGAGGTCCAATCTCTAGCTAATCATTTTGTGAGACTTGATATTTTGAATCTGGGTAGAATTTTGTCTTGTGTGAAAGTGAGGTCATCTCTTTCAGATCAGATTCAAACTCACCAGTATGATGATGTGAAGTTGTAAAAAATTAGAGACAAAGTGATGAGTGGAGAGGCTAAAGAGGCCATGATTGATAGTGAGGGTGTTTTGAGGATCAAGGGTAAAGTATGTGTGCCTCATGTGAAAGACTTGACTAGATTGATTATGGAAGAGGCCCACATCTCTAGGTATTCGATTCATCCAGGTGTTACTAAGATGTATTATGATTTGAGGCAACACTATTGGTGGGGTAGGATGAAGAGAGACATTATTGATTTTATGTCTCGGTGTCAGAATTTGTCAGCAGGTCAAGTATGAGCACCAGCGATCCGGTGGTGTGTCTCAAAGGATGCCCATTCCCGAGTAGAAGTGGGAGAGGATTGCCATGGATTTTATTGTTGGGTTGCCCAAGAATTTGGGCAAGTTTGATGCTATTTGGATAATTGTTGACAGGTTGACCAAGTCCGCGAATTTCATTCCGGTCCAGACAATTTATAATGCAGAAAAGTTGGCTAAGATCTACATCTGTAAGATTATTCATCTTCATGGGATTCCTATTTTTATCATCTCAGATCGGGGTACTCAGTTCACTTCACAGTTTTGGTGGACTTTTCAAAAGGAGATGGGTAATCACTTGGATCTCAGTACAACATTTCACCCTCAGATCGATGGTCGGTCCGAGTAGACTATTCAAGTATTGGAGGACATGTTCTGAGTCTGTGTGAATGATTTTGGTGGTCATTGGGACCAATTCTTACCTTTGACAGAGTTTGCGTACAACAATAGCTATCACTCCAGTATTGATATGGCACCATTCGAGGCTTTATATGGTAGGAGATATTGATCTCCAATTGGTTGGTTTGATGTGTTCAAGGTTCGACCTTGGGGTACCGATCTATTGAGAGATTCCTTAGAGAAGGTGAAGATGATTCAGGATGAGCTCTTGGCAGCTCAGAGCATGCAGAAGTAGTATGCGGACCGGAAGGTCCGAGATTTAGAGTTCATGGTTAGTGATACAGTTTTTTTGAAGATCTCACCCATGAAATGTGTGATGAGGTTTGGCAAGAGAGAGAAGTTAAGTCCGGGGTATACTAGGCCTTTCGAGATTCTTCAAAGAGTTGGGGAGGTGTCATATGAGTTGGCTCTACCACCAGGTCTTTTAGGCGTTCATCCATTTTTCCATGTATATACGCTGAAGAAGTATTATGACGATGATTCTTAATTTATTCAGTGGGACTCTGTGTTGCTTGATCAGAATTTAGAGTTCTACGAGGATCCTGTGGCTATTTTAGACAAGTATGTGAGGAAGTTGAGGTCGAAGGAGATAGCTTCTATAAAGGTTCAGTGGAGGCATCTTCATGTTGAGAATGTGACTTAGGAGATCGAGTCTGATATGTGGAGCAGATATCCTCGCTTGTTCACTACTTCTCGTACGTTTCCTCTGTTTGTTTCTCTTTGTTCAAGGATGCATGTTATTTTAATTAGTATCTGATGTAATGACCCGTCTGATCGCTTTTATGCTAAAGACCATTATTTGCTTGTTTGACCCTTCTTGTAGACTTTGTGTGGAGTTTGTGATGCGCGGAGATGGGTGACACAAATTTTGAGGTCCATTTATATGTATTTCATATGAAAATCTCAAAATTAGAAACTTAAAGTTGGATAGTTTGACTCAGAGTTGACTTTTGGCTAAATAAGTTTGTTTTCAGGTTCTCACGCTTCTGGTAGCTCTGGGGGGTCATTTATGACTTAGTCGAGTAATTGGTTCACTCCCGAGGCAATCAAATGTATTTTGTGGCCTTATTCGTAAAGTTTGAATTTTGATTTCTCTCATACGATTCTTTAGAAAAGTATGTCTTAGCTCGGTTAAATGGGAAATCTGAGGATACGATCGAGTTTTTAGCACTGTTTACATTAGACGAGCATGCCTGATTTGTGTCTGAAAGGTCCCGGGAGTATTTTAGGTGATAGGAGTGGACTAATTTTCCCATGACTTGTATCTGGTGTCTGCCGCGGCAGCACCAGTGTCCGCCTCAGCATGAGGTTCTCGCCAAAGCGTAAGTTTGCGAGATGGTGGGTTTCCGCCGTAGTGGAGGATTTATCCATAGGGGCGAGTCTGCCGCTGTGGAGTTGTGTTCGTCGTGGCACTGGGATGGGGTGTCAAGTAACACCTCCCCAGTGTGGGTTTGGTCCGCCGTAGAGAGTCCGCTCCAGCGGAGTCGATTCCGCCGGGGCAAAAATATTGTATCAGTTGTCTAGTAAATTCTTTAGGTCAAAATTCCTTTTCCAAAATAGAAAACCTCGAGATCAGAGCCATCGTAAGAGCATTTCCAGAGGTTTAGGAGCAATTTCATCCTTGGGATAAGTGATTCATCCTTTGTGGATTAAGTTTATGCTTTAAGTTCTTCATTAATGGTGATATCGTATGAATGCAAGTTGGGGAAGATGAGTTATACATGTTTGTGAGATTAGGAGAGCTATGTTATTGATTAATGGAGGTCTATGGATTAGCTTACTTGTATTATTGTGAATTAGTGATGGATATTGTTAGAAGATCATGTTTTAAGGCTCAATTTGGTTGTAGAAGCTTATTTTAATTGGGGAGGGGGGGGGGGGATTTGTAGGGTTTCAAATTGGGGCTTTTTGTATATTATCCAATTGAGAGTTCAAATGTGTATAGATTTCCAATTAACTTAAGAATATGACTACTTTGTATGTGTTCTTAGTATTTGAGTATTAAAGTTCGAGTCTTGGTAGTGTGAGACCGGAATGGAGGAGTTAGGAGCCCTATTATAGGAAGATTATTTTGAGAATTAGATAATATATAATGGATAAATTAATAAAATACTTGATCAAGTGCTTATAAGTCGTGAAATCCTAAGTTAGGGTGATCAAGTTATGACTTTTGATTGATTTTCGCTTGTAAGCAATTTAAATGTTTACCAAATGCGTGAATAAGTTAATGTTTATAAGCTAGTTTGATGAACTCATAAGCTTACCAAACACCATCTTACTTCCTAAATGGTAAAACTATTCCAAGGATCTATTTCAAGCAGTTCTGTACTAATCAATTACAACTTCAACAATTTTTCAACGTATAACAAAAATCACCTGTAACATCGCGAAAATAAGTTAAAAAATGTTTATAAGCTAGTTTGACTAACATATAAGCTTACAAAACACCCTTACTTTCTAAATGGTATGAACTATGATACACCAGGTAACTAGATATAACTGCTGTTATTAAGCAACTATTTTCAATGTAAAACTATTCCAAAGACCTATTACAAGCAGTTCTGTACAAATGAATTGCAGCTTTAACAATCTTTCAACGTATAACATAAATCGCCTGTAACATCTACGAATAACCAACAGCCAATAACCAGCACATAACAGATGCAAGCTAAGAGATCTTTGTACACCTAACAATTAACAAAACTGTATCTGGATGAAAGTCCTTCAGCGTTCCAAGAGGTGTCTAAAATTCTTCGGACATTACTGATTGCTTCTGAACTTATGTTGCTCGAACTCTTCAAAAATATCGACGGGTGCGTGTGGGACTCATTTTCGGAGAATACGACACGGTGCGGCAACAAAAGTGAAGAGTCCACGCACCTTGGTTCTAGACCTCCATCCCATGGGAATTAGCCAGCCACTGTTAGAAATAGGGAGAGTTCGACATCTATTCCACCTTATCCTGATCAACACCAAAAGATCTAATTGTCAAAAAGCTTATCCATGCGTAGATAATATTTTGCAATTTGCATTACAATAGCAGCCTATTAGTCTAAAGATGTAGGTCCAAATAACAAGTAACTTAGAATTATTTTCAGAGATACGCAAGTCCACAAGAATGTAAGAAAACATGGCAGAAAAATGTGCAGTCACAAATCAGAAACTCGGTTAGTGCTGCCAGTAGCTGAAGCAGCAATAGAGGATTTGAACGTGATGTCCCTTGAATAAAACTACGGGATATGTAACGAATAGTCTACGCTTAATTGTTTTCACAAAATGGAATTAGATCCTTCTACTTGTTTAGTATAGCGTCTCAAATAATGCTAAAAAATGGCAGCCCAATGCATTAAGCTTCCGCTATGCGTGGGGTCGGACCACATGGATCTCAAATAATGCTACTTATGATAATTTATCAAACTTGTTGTCAAGTGAACTATCATATTTGAAATGAAATGTTTTTAGATATAAAAAAAGGTTTTATGTTAAAGATATGCACCAAAAACAACAACATATTCAGTGAAATCCCACAACGTGGGTTTGGGGAGGGTAGAGTGTACACAGACCTACCTCTGTCTTGGTAGGTAGAGAGATTTCCGAAAGATCCTCGGCTCAAGAGAAAGCATAAGCAAAAGCAAAAAAAATAGACAAACACGGGTAACAAATTTAAAGCAGTACGAAAATGAAATTAACGGAAGCGAATAAGATATGATAAAGCATTCTGAAAAAGAAAACAATACCTACCACAGGTAATTAAGATAATTGAAGTACACGAAACAACAAATAGCAGTAGAAATCAAAGGACAGGAAACAATAAAACGATATTGCTCCCTACTAATATGATAGGCTAAGCGGGACTACATACTAACTTTCTACCCTAATCTGGGTTCTCCATATTCTATCTAAGGGCATGTCCTCGGTAAGCTGGACCTAGGGCTGGCCAGTGGGCCGGTCCGGCCCGGTCCCGTCACGACCCGGTCCCGGCCCCGAATTATTAAAAAAAATAAAAAAATTAGCCGGAACAGGGCTCGAACCGGGACGGGACATGGTATGGTCCCGCCTGGCCCGGTCCCTCTATGATCCGACCCGTCCCGCGTTCCGTCCCGGTCCCGCCCGAAATCCAGCCAATTGCAAAAATAACCGTTGCAATAACGATCATTTTACATTTTGGCCGTTTGGCAAAGGCCATTTTTGGCCTCCCCTACCCCCTTTATATTTATTTTTAACCTCTAAGTTATTATATTTACATTTTAACCTAATTTTCCAACTATAAATACCTCATTTTTCTCTTCTTATTATTTTCACAAATCTTCCTACAATCTCTAATCTCTCAATCAATCAATCTATATTCTCTATACAACATTATTTACTACATATTCAATCTATTTATTAATTTGGGAATTGGGAGTTAAGTTGGCAACTAGCTTGAGGATTATCTATCGAGCAAAGTTTCAATTTTCAACCTCTCGATTACACGTCGACTCTACGTCGGCGTTTGGTACATTCGTTCTCTCATTAAATTATTATTTTGTCTTTATTTCATTTAGCACATTTAATTTCATTATCTTTATTACCATAATTAAAATGAAAAGAGCAAAAAGTGTTTTGGGCATAGGTAAGGGTAAGACTCATGCTTCTTCTAGTAGGGCGGGTAACAAGGGCAAGGGTACTTCTTCTAGTATTCCTAGTTCTAAGACTCATGCTTCTTCTAGTAGGGCGGGTAACAAGGGCAAGGGTACTTCTTCTAGTATTCCTAGTCCTACTCCTAGACAAGATGATTTTATTGATCCTGAACAGTTTCCTGAAATACCATATGATCTAGATCATGTATTTTTTCAAAATGAAAGAAGTCTTTGATTTAGATGTCACTCTAGATTATGATACACCCACTAATGTAGATGATGATACACCCACTAGTGAAATGTCTCCTATTCCCCCTAGTATGAGACGAGGTCCGGCAAAACGACCATTAAAATCAGCTGTATGAAAATATTTTCACAGGGACGTACCAAATCAAGTAGCTATATGTAAAACTTGTAAAGCTATTTATACTTTTAAAACCGGACAAGGTCATGGTGGGACGGGGGTTTAGGAAGACACCTACTACAAAAACACAAAATTTTGCATGCACAATACATTATTGAAAAAGATTGTGAGAAAACGCCCTCTCAATCGGGACAAGGTTCGCATACTGTCCCGGATAAAGTACAGGGTCAAATTAACCCTATGACGGGGGGAGTTGTAGGCCCTAAATATGATAAACATAAAGATAGGAAAGCACTAGCAAAATTAGTTGTTGTGGAGGGTTTGCCTTTTTCATTTTCTAAATCTCCTGATTTTATTCATTATATTAGAGATATATATAATCCTGCTTATAAAGGTTTTCCTAGATCAACTGTTAAAAGAGATGTATTTAAATTTGCACATAAATATCAACAATATTTACGTTATGCATTATATCATTTTAATGGCAAAGTCGTTCTAAATTCTGATATATGTCGTAGTACTAACGGCCATGATTATTTAACGGTAATCTGTCATTGGATAGATTATAAATGGTTTATGCAAAAACGTATTTTAACATATAGATATATAGATAGTAGACACACTGGTCAGTTTATTTCAGAAAATATTTATTTAGTCTGTGATTATTACGGAATAACTGATAAAGTTATGAGTATTACATTAGATAATGCAGCCTCTAACAATTCTGATATTTATGTTTTAAAAGAAGTTTTAACTCCGTCTTTTCCAAAACATTTTCATATCAAATGTGTGTGTCATATTTATAACTTAGTTGTAAAGGATGGTCTTTCACTTTTTCAAGATATTCTTGAAAAAATACAATTTGCAATAAATTTTATTTTTAAAAATAATAGAATCCAACAGAGAAAAGAATATAAAAAAACTTGTCACGATTGTGGACGATTACAGAAAAATTCCTGAAGAAGTACCCACTAGGTGGAATTCTTTATATGACCACTAGTTGCTGCTTATGATTATAGAAAACCTATCAGTTTATTTTTTAACGCCCATAATCAAAATTCAACTGATATGATTGTGGATAATGATTGGGAAAACTTATTGTATTTCTAGAGAATTTTCAACGAGCAACAAACGAATTTTCTACTTTATATTATCCTATTATTTCAACTACGTTGTTTTATATAGCTATAATATTTTTACTGCTTAAAGAATATATGGAAAACACGCTTATAAGGCAATTTATTAAAAATGTTTATGAAATTAAAGAAATATTTTATTCTTATTCCCCCTATTTATATTGTTGGTGTTGTATTAAACCCGACTATTAAAGTAGACGGTTGTAAAAGTCTTATTGAAAATATTTATAATTGTATGGACGTACTACCACCTCCAACTCCCAAAAATTTAAATGTTGAGCCACCTATTGAACAAACGCTAGAAGAAGTGTTGGTTAGCGTAGAAGATGAATGCAAAAAAGTATATCGACATTACCAGCAAAAAAGTGCTAGTAACCAACCGGCTTTCGTACCATCTTCTTCTGCTTCAACACAGCCTCTAAAAAAACATGTTGTTTCTGCGGACAGTATTGAAAGCCTCAGAAATAGAATGTGCGGTGGTAGCACTGCTAACCAAATTAGCGAGTTCGATGTTTTTATTTTGTAAGACACTTTACCTTACCAAACAGTTGTCAATAAAGACGGAAAGAAAGACTTGCTGAAATATTGGATGCAGAATGAGAAGACATTTCCGACACTTTCAATGATGGCCCGAGATGTTTTGAACATTCAAGCGTCATCAATCGCTTCTGAAAGCGCTTTTTCTGCCGGTAGATTTCAAATAGGAGAGCACACACACTCATTAGTCGGAGACAGCTTGGAGATGGCGGTACTATTCAAAGATTGGATACAAGCGGAGCGAAGAAGAAGATGCGGTCACCCAGAGATTAACGAAGAAGAAGACGAAAACTACAACAACATCTTATCTGAAGGCATGAGTAGCGACGTGGAACAATTTGACTAAGATATATCAATTCCAACCGAAGAACCACACGAAATTATAAAGAAACTAGAAAAAGTATTTTCAAATTGGTAATTTATTTCATTGCAATTTTAGTATTTTTTTCTGTCTTTTGCAATTTTTTTCAACAACAGTACATTACCATGTTGTAATTCTGAATCTTGTATATTTAATATTTCAATAAAATAATTAATAATAGAAGAGGCACAAAAACAGCCATGAAATGTTTTTTTTTACACTCTTCTTGTCTTTGTTCAATTATTTAGTTTATAAATATATATGAGTATAATATGAATATATGACTATCAGTCTATCACTATATGTTACTTTGTTAGTACTTTTAATTTAGTGGAAATTTTTTTTAAAAAAAATGTCCCGCCCGTCCCGACCCGACCCACTGCCCACCGGGATCGATACCGGGATGGAACACGGTATCGTCCCGCTCAGACGGCCACGATCGCCCGCCCACCGACTCGCCCCGACGCCCATCCAGATCCCATCGCCCGCCCGCCATCGCCACCTACCGAACTACGCGATGTCCTGTCTAATCACCTCTCTTCAATACTTCTTCGGCCTACCTCTACCTTTTCTAAAACCGTCTATATTTAACCTCTCACACCTCCGCAGTGGGACATATGTGTCTCCCATCCTCTTCACATGCCCAAATCATCTCAACCTCGCTTCCCGCATCTTTTCCTCCACCGAGGATACTCCCACCTTGTCCCAGATATCTTCATTCCTAATCCTATCTCTCCTAGTGTGTCCACACATTCATTGCAACATTCTCATTTCCGCAACTTTCATCTTCTGAATATAGGAGTTTTTTGACAGGCTAACACTCCGCTCCATACAACATAGTCGGTTTAACCACTAATTTGTAAAACTTACCTTTAAGTTTTGGCAGCACCTTCTTATCACAACACTCCGAAAATGAGCCTCCATTTCATCCACCCCGCACCAATACGATGTGTGACATCATCATCATTCTCCCTATTTCCTTGTATAATATACTCAAGATACTTGAAACTATCTTTCAGAATTCTTTCTCCTAGATGACATGGGTACCAAGTCTCACTTCCACGCCAGCCTCATGTGGTACGTCACTGAACTTGCACTCCAAGTACTCCGTCTTGGTCCTACTCAACTTAAATCATTTAGACTCCAGAGTTTGTCTTCAATCCTCCAACTTATCATTAACACCACTGCGAGTCTAATCAATTAGGACTATGTCATCCGCGAATAACATACACCATGTCACCTAACCTTGAAGTTATCGCGTCAAACTATCCATCACGAGGGCAAATAAAACGAACTAAGAGTCGATCCCTGATGCAACCCCATCACAAAGGAGAAATGCTTTAAGTCTGCTCCCACTGTCCTAACCCTGATTTTAACTCCATCATACATGTCCTTTATCACCCTAACGTACGCCATATGTACACCTCTAGCCTCCAGGCATCTCCATAGAACCTCCTTTAACACTTTATCGTAAGCCTTTTCTAGGTCGATGAATACCATGTGTAAGTCCCACTTCCCCTCTCTATACTGCTCTACCAGTCTCCTCACAAGATGAATGACTTATGTAGTTGAGCGCTCCAGCATTAATCCGAACTCCCCTTAGTCCATTACTTCAGAAGGATATTCAGTAGTAGGCGCAGGATCTTTATTAATCCAGCTAGATAAAGACACTCTGAAATATGCACGCCTTTCGTCACACTCATCTCCACCACTTTTTCCCACACTTCCATAGTGTATCTTGACAGCTTGATACATCTATAGTTGTTGCAACTTTGGATGTCGCCCTTATTCTTGTACAACGAAATCATTGTACTCCACCTTCATTCTTCGAGCATCTTCGCCGACTTAAAAATGACATTAAACAACCTGGTCAGTCGTTCCAAACCTGCACTGCCTGCGCTCGTTCAAAATTTCCCTGGAATATCGTCAAGCCCAGTCGCTCTTACCCTCTGACCCTGCGCATCCTACGAACGACACTTTTAACCTCTTCAACCCTTATGCTCGTACAATACCCAAAATCGTGATGCCTTTCAGTGAACTCAAAATCTCTCAACACAATTTCTCTATCCCTTTCGTTCAGGAATTTATGAAAGTATGACTGTCATCTCCGTTTAATGAGAGTTTCCTCCACCAATACTTTGTCATCCTCGTCCTTGATGCACTTCACTTGATCCAGATCGCATGTCTTCTCTCTCTTGCCTTGGATAGCCTGAACATCTTCTTATCCTCTAGTTCTTATCCAGATCGCCTATGTCCTCTAGTTCTACATATAGGCGTTCAATGTTCGCCGTTTTTGTCGCTGAAACCGCCAACTTCGCCTCATTTCTTGCCATCTGATACCCTATTCATCCATTTCTCTTCATCATTCTTGAAGTCTACCAACTTCGCATACGCCACCTTCTTTGCTTCCACCTTCCTTTGGACTTCTTCATTCCACCAGTCCCCTCGGTGACCACCACAACAACCTCTCACCCCCAAAACCTCTCTAGTTGCTTCCTTAATGCAATTGGTCGTCTATCCCACATATTCTAGCATCCCCCATAGCCATCAACTTCTCCCCATCTACTGGGCAGTAGACAAAGTTAAACACCCCCAACTAATCCTCGGTCGGTTATCCACGACCCTCTTCTTCCTCTTTCTCTTGATCTCCAAATCCATCACCAAGAGCTTACGCTGTGTTGTAAGGTTGTCACTCAGAATGACCTTGCAATCTCTACAAAGACCTCTATCATTCTTTCTAAGGAGCAAATAGTCAATACACGCCGCAGCCACCGAACTACGGAAGGTTACCAAGTGCTCCTCTTTCGGAAAACTTGAGTTGGCCACTACCAATCCAAAAGCTTTTGCAAAATCCAGAAGTGAGACCCCTCCTCCGTTTTTGACCCCGAAGCCAAAACCTCCATGCACATCGTCATAACCCCCAGAAATTAACCCAATGTGTCCATTGAAATCTCCCCTACTAAAAGCTTTTCAATGGGCGGTATACCTCTCACCACGTCGTCTAAATCCTCCCAAAAGTGTCTCTTCTCGCCTTAAGCCCACTTGTGGCGCGTAAGCACTAATAATGTTCACAGTGCACCCTTAACGATCAACTTAACCGTCATCATCCTATCATTGACCCTCCTAACCTCTACCACCCTACCACCCACCTGATCATTTAGCTCACTATTAATTCCTACCCATTCCTATCCCTCGACCTACCTGAGAACCATAACTTATACTCGTTCAACTTCTTAGCTTTAGGTACCCATTTGGTCTCCTGGACACAAGTTATACTAATCCTCCTCTTCTTAAGAATCTTAACTAGCTCTATGGACTTCCTCGTTAAAGTCCCGATGTTCTAAAGACCCTACTCTCAGCCTAACACACCCTTAACCAACTTACCCCCTAACCCTAGCCCCCATCCCCGATTGATCCTAGTCTACCATCGTTAACCAAAGTCACTAAAGCAAAAAACTATCAAAGGTTTACCCTAAGCAAGCAAGAATAATACTAAAGCACAAGTTAGCAAGAATCTATAGATAAGTCGAACTACTAAGACAAGAAGGGTAAAACTAAAGACAAGAAGAATAAATGCAAGAATGTAAAGTCAAGATTCAATAAAACACAACACGCAAAAATTTAACTACAAGGATAAGAACAAATATTGAATACAGGCAACTGGAGGTACCAACTACTGATAGAACCTGTTCGTCGTCGAAAATCACTGTTCACTGCCAAAAATCATTGTTTCCTTCCGGAAACCACTGTTCGCGGCCGGAAAACTTTTGTACCTGTGCAGAACTCTGGAGCAGGGTTTCTGGTAGCAAGCGGAAAAGAAGCGGCAAAAGAAGAAAATGAAAAAAAGAAGAAAAGAGAAGAGGAGAAAAATCTGGCTGGAAAATGAGGCCGAAAAGAGAAGCCGGCGTCAGAGCAGCGGCGTTACCTGGCTACCGGTCGGAGCGGCAAAAGCAGAAAAAGAAAAAATAAGAAAAGGGAAGAGACAAGAAAATTATGGCCGTAAAAGTCATCAGCGTACCTAATCAGAGCAGCGTCGTATAGTAGTCCGGCGGTGTTACATGGTCGCCGGTCGGAGTGGCGTCCAGGGATGGGTTACCGTCGGGGAAGGGGTGGGGATTTAAGATCTTACCGTTGGGGAAAGAGGAGAGAGGCATTTCAGTAATTTCTATTGTTGTCCCCTTTTCCTTTATCCCATGTTCCGCTCACATATTCGGCCACTAAAATGTTAAGAGGAAAAAATTCTTCATTTGGTAAAACATGATATTCAACAAACTTCAGTGTAAGGAGAAAGAGTGACATCTATACCATGGCAATTAGTTTGTTCTCCCCCAGCCACCCAACCCCCAACTCATCCAAAACAAGGGGACAAAACGAAAAGAGAAAAAAGGGAAAAGATGGAACTTACTGTATCCTTCTTGGCTGCATGTGATACCACATCAACAGTTGAACAACCGAATCCATTACTTGTATCATGCTTCTTGTTGTTGAGTGCAAACTGAAGCTGCTTCTCCACAGATTTGAAGATCGATTTTCGTTTAGACCTTAATCGATAGGGAGGAGATGCATTAAATGCTCGACTGTTGTACAGACTAATACCATCGGAAGAATTTCTTGAAAAAACTCCATTATTCATGCTAGGTTTATCTGAGCTGTCAAATTGGATCTCGTCACACGCATTAGTAGGTTTGTCCTTGCAGAAATCTCCATCTGACTTCCCCATTTTATTAGTTGGCGTCAAAAATTTCCTCTTCCTTAATATGGAAGGCGTATTTGGGAAGCTTCTAGCAGCAATTCTCAGTACAGATTCAGGAGTTTGTGCATATAAACTACGATGCTTTGTGCTAGGTGGAGTGAAGAAACCATTTGGTGACGGGCTTGGACTTGCATCAGATTCACATTGTGCCCAGCGGATTTTTAGAAGATGATCTGAATCCAGTGGAATACAACTTTCCGACCTCGGTGGTTCATAGTATAGCCTACCACATGTAGGGATTTCACAAGGAAATGGCGCTTCAAAAACTTTTAGTCGATCTACTTCACTATCTGTGCTCCATCTTTCATACCTGTTTTCTGATTCTGTACTCGGTTTGAAGTGTTGAATAGCATTTACTTCTGGTGATTGAGTTTCCAACCTGACGACTTCAGAATTAGTGGACTCAGTTTGAGGACCACCATTTGAAGCACTGATTTCTGCTACATCGGCGGCTTCTGATGTTTTATTTGAGCAACTTGGTAACTCTTCAGCTTTAGCTGTTCCATTTTGAAGGCCGTCCCTAGTAGCAGGTAGAAGGTTTCCAGTAGCTAAATAAAAGTCTAACTTCTTCCTCAAAGAGCTATTCCAATGATTCTTGATTCCATTATCAGTCCTGTATAAAATTTAAGTCCAGAAATGAGCAAGAATTGAAGTTAACAAGAGACATAAGTGAATTAGAAAAAATAATGCATGCATTAGCTTTGTGTATTAACAATACCTTGTTCGGAACACTTTTTCATCCTATTTATAACTAATGCAAGCACCCTATTTGGTATTATGCTATGCATAACTAATACCTATCAAACTATGGTATTAGCAATGCGATGGGTTTGAATGCATGTATTAGCATGGTTAAAGACACAATTGCCCATGAAGTCCCTCACATAATATAGTATGGGGGATATTTTTGTAAACAATAGAAATTATGCAATGCATGTTATTTCTAATACATCAACAAAACCAAACAGTGGATAAAAAATAATAGCACCCTATTTGGTATTATGCTATGCATAACTAATACCTATCAAACGATGGTATTAGCAATGCGATGGGTTTGAATGCATGTATTAGCATGGTTAAAGACACAATTGCCCATGAAGTCCCTCACATAATATAGTATGGGGAATATTTTTGTAAACAATAGAAATTATGCAATGCATGTTATTTCTAATACATCAACAAAACCAAACAGTGGATAAAAAATAATACTCGCATAACTAATGTCAGCATACAACATTACTAATACCAGCATTACTAATACACCCTATTCAGCATTATACTTACTTATACACTACCAAACGACCCCATAGGGTACTATGAAGTATGAATTGATTCGACACTCTTGTGAATTCCTTTATAGGCTATAATTGCAGTCACACAAATGATATAAAAGCTTAATGGCGGAAAAGTCTTGTGTTAACTTCAGTAGCCAGCCATCTTAAGAACCAAACTCAAGGCCAATGACATTTTCTCTACTCGGTTGAGATAAGTAATTCACCATATAGCAGGGGAAAAAGCAAAATGTTATGTTCTTAGCTCCTGGTCCTCAAACTTAACCACTAACTTACCCACTAGGCTCTAGAATCATTTAGCACAAGACTGATCATATTACATAGTTACATGAAGCCATGTGCTTTATAAACTTATAGATGAGGGCTTTGCAGTAAACCCTAGTCAAAGAAACTATTAACATATTACAGGACAGAGTAATTTTTAATAAAAAGGCTTCAATATGGGAGCCATTCAGATATCTTTTCTCTTTATTCAACAGAATGAAAAAACTATACTCCCTTCATTTCAATTTATGTGTCTTAGTTTGATTAGGCATGAAGTTTAAGAAAGTAAAGAAGACTTTTGAGTTTAGTGGTCTTAACCTAAAGATATGGGTAATGTACCAAATGCCCTTTTAATCTTGTGGTCTTAGGCATGCCAAGTGGGATGTTGAAATTAAGGAGTTGCCAAATTAGGAAAGAGGCATTCATTTTGAAACAGACTAAAGGAATGTAAGACAAACAAACCGAAACGAATGGAGTAATTCGTCTCTTTAGGTTACAACTATTGTTGAACCTACGTAAAGAGATTTGATCTTTATGCTGAATTTATTTACCGTCCAGGCAGAACTTTAGCAATTTCAGCCCACTTGTTACCATGGATCCGATGAGCATCTATTAGTGCTCGTTCCTCCTCCAGTGTCCAAGCATCTTTTTTGATATTGGGATTCAAATGATTGTGCCATCTGATCAAATTTAAAGCAATAATCATTAGCCCATAACAATCAATCAAATAGTAGTAGGCTTTATTATCCGACAGACTTTCAGACAAAGACGAATGCGTAAAATTGAACATGAAAACAAAGAATTCAAAAGTACTTGTATAGGGAGCAAGATCGATAGACTCGCACTACTGAAGCTATAGCAATTACAGCTAACAACAGAAGGAAAGTTGGTAACAATCAGCAGATTAACTCTTGCTAAGTCGGATAATAAATCAACAACGGAAGGTAAAGTTCGTGGTAAAACTATAGATCACCCTTCATAAATACAAGAGCCTATTCTATCGAATTCTAGCAAAGACAACACATAACAGATATATAATACACACACACACACACACACACACACACACACACACACACATATATATATATATATATATATATATATATATATATATATACAAACTCTTTGTGGTCCTACCTTTCACGACATTGCTTCCCTATTCGACCAGGCAATGCTTTAGCTATGACAGACCATTTGATAGGCCCATACTTAGCGACCAGTTCAATAATCTTATCATCCTCCTGTTAACAAATTCACCAGTATAAGTTGTAAAGCATCAGCAAATCATCCAGATAGTCCAGGCACAATTTGGATAATCAGATTAATGCAGAAGGCAACTAAAGTAGGAAGCAAACAAACCTCCCGAGTCCAGGGTCCTTTAACAAGTTCTGGATTGAGAACCTTCTGCCAGCGATGCAGACATTGCACTTCTGATCTATCCGGGAAGAACTCAGCTGCATAATAAAACGTTTGGCTAAAATCAAAATTTTATTTGGGCGGATACAGTGTATGTTACCCCATGAATCTGACAAGAATCCATCATACATAAGATGATAGCCACTTGGACTGACTTACAAATTGGTCAAAAATTAAGAGTTCAGAGTTAAACAAAGTTAAAGAACTACCATTTGATACAAGACTATACTTTCCTGCTACCAGGCACCCAAAGGTGTGGCCTAATGGTCCATGAAGTGGGTGAAAACCTTGGAGACCAGGATCCAAATCCAGCAAAAAGAAAAAACATTAGGTAATTTCTCCCCATTAGACTATGCCTTGGTGGACAGAGTTACCCAATATACGTGATGGACGGAGGTAGCAATAGCAGTAGTATAGTCTAGGTACAAACAAGTGGACCCCAAAACCACCATTATCAAAAAATAAAATAAAATAACCTGCTGCCAACTATTCAGAATTGCTCAATTTTGCCCTATGTTACACTTTTGGTCCATCCATACCTTTGCAATTAGCAAATCGTCTCATACTTGTCCTTGACAATTAACAGAGCCCCATCGTGAAATGGGTGGAGTCTACATGTCCAAATTTTCCAAAAGAAAAGGTCCAAATTTACACCTAATTTCTTTACTAAGGTTTAAAATTGCCCTCACCCCTCAGATTGAAGCATCATTATGGATCAAGGGAAAATTTGAGACATTTTCCTAATGGCAGGTTAATATTAAACCAAAAGTCTAACTGAGGGGAAAGTTGCTGAATTTTCAAATAGTACATGAGCAAATTTGACCCTTTTCCCCATCTAAATTGCATAAACAAATGCCAAAATCAAGCTTAGATCTAAACAACCAAAACATATAAGTAATGACAAGCATGGATATATTGACTTGGCATGTCATCAAAGATGCACTAAGAACATTATGGCACCCAGACATACATGCAGCAAAGTTCAAATGGCAATATATTCAAGACTAAGACCACGCAATGATCAAGTACATTGAATGTCATCATCAAATAAGTCATATAGCAATATTTCCACATCCGACACGGCAACACCTATTCAATTCAATGCATCTGGCCATGTCAAGATGAAACAAGTTGTCTCCTTTGAATCTAACACTTGCAGCACATTATTGTCTTATTTGTAATTGCTACCAACAAAACAAGCTAAGAAATAATACCTATTTTCTTCCAACATTTCCCTCTGTAAACTGAAACAGCCCTTTTCAAAGTATCATCCTGTGGCAAGGGAGATTTTATCTAATCAACACGTAATTCCAAGAAGCAAAACCAAAAGCTGAACATGCTATTTAAAAGATTTGAAGCAATTATACAGAAATTCTAACTGTTGTACAACAACAATGATACTGGTTGTGCACGCATCAACAATACTACATTCACTGTCGAAAACTTGAATTTTTTAAATCATGATAACCTAACTTAGGCTTTTAAGCTATTAAGATATTATTAGAAATATAAAGAATTATATTCACCTCCTCAGGAGTCCAACCACCCTTTGCTCGCCTAATTGGACCAGTGGTTCTCCTGCAAAAGTCACGCAAAACAAGCAGAAAGTATAAATTTTCAATTTCCATTCAGGACTTGAAAGTTAGCACTAAATACATAATATCAAATAATCCCTAACGTTGATAATTTGCTTCAAGTGATTGTCAGTCTGCTTCTTGCTGGAATGCAAGAGATAGTAGAAGGCGCAAACCACTTAGCTACTGTCGGATATTGTTGACCAGGACATTTTCAGTAATAGTTCTTCTAATAAGCTTGACAGTTAGGCACAGTTCATTCACTTTCTTATGTCTCGAAAATGGATTCCACTCGGTTTGACTCTTGTTCACAACAATCTACTATGCCTCCATTACAAATTCATTGGGGTTGGGCTAATGAACTCGCTGCATGCACTAGCTCTATTCAAGTTCATTATTCAGAGGATTCATCATAGTTTAACTAGTTTTTACGTTGACTGTCAGCCTACTACAATCCTCTTCCTTTATCCACAATTCGGACCAGCTATGCTTTGTGCTATCACGTGGACATAGTTCAAAATTCTAATCTTATCCGTAAATGATCTAAATTAAAGCATGAAAATGATAACTAACTATTATACAACAACATGCACAGAGATACTCCCTCCATCCCATTTTAACTGTTGTTTTAGCTCTTTTCACGTCCATTACGAAAAATAATAAATACAAGGTATAGTTTACTAAGTTACCCCTATTTAATAAACTCATTTTTCCTCTTAAATATTGTGCATACTTCTTTAATGTTAAGGGTATAGTTGGAAACAATTGTCAACTTTAATCTTGAATCTAAAGAGGCAATTATCTTTGGACAATTCTTTTGAGCAAAAACAACACTTAAAAAGGGACAGATACCATTTTGGAAGATCCCAAACTTTCAGTCGAAATGCTAAAAGAAATAATCAAGACTTTTGTTACCAAATCTGAACTTGCGATGAACTTAAAAATAAGAATTAAGAACCACTACAGTCAGGAGGGGCGGAGCTTAGTAGGGGCGGGGAGGGGCCATGGCCCCCCTCAAAAAACTCAATTTTTTTAAAAAAAAATAGTCTTCTTCTTCTTTCTTTTTGTATGAGAATGATGTCTGCAATGTTATGGTGAAGAGTGGTGGTTCTAGGAAGAAAGATAAAGAAGATCTTTCAAATTCTACGTTTATGAGATTTATCACAGATTGTATATGATTTGTTAAAGAACTCTTTGTTTACAACATATCTTATATATAAATTAAAAAAAGTTTAACTAAATTTTTCATAAATTAATTTGGGCTATATATCAGCGTAATTTTTGGGTAACTAAACTTTGTATTAATCATCAAAAATGAGTACAATGAAAGAACCCTTACAAGTTACAAGTCACATTTTCGAGCATATTCGAGCATAGAAATCCTAGATTTTGAAATTACGATCTGGAATTTGTCTTTTGCCAAAATCTCAACTATTCTGTTATTTTTCCAAGGTTTCTCCTAGTCTAAAATTTTCATTTTTTTGTGTGGCTGAGTTCGTGAGATTGGGGAACTTTAGAAAAAACAGGGAAGACGAATACATATTACTTGATTGACCGGATAATCTGCTTTATCTTAACTCTTCCAGTTTCTACGGCTACTACAGAAACATCATTTTCAACAATGAAGATAATCAAGACAAAGTTGCGTGATAAGATTTGGGCAAGTTTCTACGGCCACTACTGCCCCCCTTAATATTTTGGGCAAGCTCCGCCACTGACTACACTGTCCACCTACCACAATGCTCTTCCTTTATCCACGGTTGGGACCAACTATGTTTTGTGCCTCACTTGGACATAGTTCTAATTAAAGAGTGAAAACAATAATTAACTATTACCCCCTCTGTCCCAAAATACTTGTCACTTTTTGCTTATCGAAATTCAAACTATATAAACTTTGATCAATATTTTAAAATATATAAACTTGTCACCATTTTGGAAGCTCTCAAACTTTCAGCCGACATACCAAAAGAAATAATCATGAATTTTGTTAAACTGACTATGAACTTCAAAATAAGAATTAAGAACCAACTTTACGAGGTGAAATTCATTCGTTACCCATCTAAACATCTTTAGCAAAGCAAAGCAAAAAAAGAAAACAATACCTATGAGTTGGTGATGTAGGAGTTGGGCTAGATGACCTTAAAGTAACACTAGCACTATTTTCAGAAACCGAAGAGCTCGAAGCTACAGCTGATTGCTTATTCTCAGTACAACAATCCTCTACTTTCAATTCATCCATTTTCCTCTTATCATAACCTTCAAAATAATCAATTAAAAACCTTCAACAATATTCAAAGAAAACAATAACCCAACTAAGTATAACTCCTAAAGTCCCAATTTTGAACCACACAATTACTTGGAACCCATTTTCATATCAAATTAGAAACAACCCACTCTCAAACTTCTCATCCATCAAAAAATAACAAAAACCCTGCTCATTCAGGCACATCTCGCGAGTAGTAGTGTTGAGGACTATCTCCGAAAATAATCTAGCGTAAGCCAGGAAGCTAGATATCAAAAAAAAACAATTGAAATTAACCAAAATTAAGTTGAAGAAAAAAAATTAATCACAAACAAATAAATGAATAAAACACAAAAATTTCAAGAATCCAACTTTAAACAAATCCATCAAAAAATAACCAAAACCCAATTGAAATAAACCAAAATTAAGTTGAATAAGATGATATCAAAGCTAAAATTGATCACACAATATACAACAACATACCCAGTAAAATTCCACAATTGATCACACAATATATGAAAAAATCGAAAAATTCAATAATTTAACAGTAAACAAACCTTTAATAGCAGAGAAGTGACAAAAACTCAGCTAAAATCTTTTTTTTTAAAACCCATAAAAAAAATATTGAAGAGTTGCTAGTGAGAGAAATTGAGAAAACTTTGGCCGTTGAATAATATTATAAAAACATTTTTGTACATAACGAATATATGGGAGAAGGGTCATTGACGGTGCCGTTAGTTGGCCGTTTAGTTTTTTGTGATTGGATAATGGAAGGGATTACTTGAAAAGGTTGACTTAACGGCGTTAACGGTTTTATTTGGGTACGTTAAGAGACAAAAAGTTTGAACATCAAACGGCAAACTTTGAAAGATTAATAAATGTCGAACTTGTATACTTTACCCTTCCCGGGTAACTGTAGACCGTTAGATTAGAAATGAGTGGTGCAGATTTAATTCACGAATGGAGGCAATTTTATAACCGTGGGCTCGATAGAATTCAATAGTTATGATTCAAATTTTGTATTAGAGAGTTTCACTGAGTTTATAAGCAGGTTAAATTGAATTATAAACACTTTTTACCTTATTTACGTGTTTTGATAAAAAAAATTGTTTTGGTAAATATCAAAGTGTTTATAAGCAAAAATTTATAAGCTTGTCATCCTCCCAACTAGGAGTGTTCATGGTTCAGTTTAGATCGTTTTTTTAGTTAAAGCTAAAATCAAATCAAGTTAGTTAATTTTTATATTATTAGAACCAAATCAAACCAATATTATACCCAATCATCTATTTGATTTAGTTTGGATTGATTTTTCGATTTTGTTAAGACACTTAATGGCATTTTTCACTTTTATTTATATGGAAAATATATATTTGATTTTCGTAATTATAGGCTATGTTACTATTGTATATCATGTATATAAATTTTTTACATTAATGAAAAGAATCAAGAGATTATTTTCTTTCATGGTATCAGCAATCTATGGCAAACTTTTCCTTCTCCAAAAATATACTCCTTCCGCTGCCCTACTCGAATCCTAATTTTTGGCCGACCCCCCCCCCCCCCCTCCCATCCCTTCAAATTTTTCCTAATCCCTAATTCTCATCTTTTTCTTTCATCATGTCTACCACAAAGAATACTTTTCATCCTGCTCTTGCAATCTCCAATATCAAGAACAATATCCCTATTGTTCTTGAGATGGAAAAAATCCAATACGCGACGAGGGCATAACTATTTAAAGTTCACGCAAGGTCTAATAGAGTCCTCCATCACATCGTTAAACCGGAAAAAGACAAGGAGAATGTGCCTTCAACAGATGATGAAATTGAGTTGTGGGAAACTCTTGATGCTACGGTACTCAAATTAATCTATTCCACCATCTCTGCGGATATCTTACAGACAATTATCGAACCCGACGCCACGACAATGGAAGCTTGGAATAGGTTGTGTGATATATTCTAAGATAACAAAAAATTCTCATGTTGTAACTCTTGAGAAAGAATTCTCTAACATCAATATGTAGGATTTTCCTAATGTCTCCATCTATTGTCAAAGACTCAAGGAGTTATCATATAAACTCAATAACGTCGGCGCGCCAGTCACAAACGATCATCTCATTCTTCAAATGGTTGCAGGCCTCTCTGGGGCGTATAATGGAGTTATAACTCTTCTTCATCAAAGAAATTATCTCCCGCCGTTCTACCAAACACGTTCCATGCTCACCTTAGAAGAAGCAGAGTTGGCTAAAAAGGCGGCAATCAGAGCCAATTCCGCCATGATGATGGACAACACCGATGACCTTCACTCTTTTCAGAAAATTCTAGCCAAAACTGTAACAATGGTGGCTGCAAAAAGGGCTAAAATTGGAAAATAGTGGTAAAACCCACTGCGGCGGCCGCGGCGGTGGCGGTAGCAACGGTGGCAGTGGCGGAGGATGGGGTGGCGGCAGTGCCCAATAAAGGCCTGAGCCGCAGCACCATTGGCCACAACCTTGGGCCAGTGAACCATGGTCGTGGGACTGGGCCAGTGGGCAGTAGCCCACTCCACCTTATCCGACGCCTCATTTGGGCTAGGCCCAATAGCAACTAACAGCAAGCTCGGCAGAACCAAGCCTGGCAGCAGCCTGGGCCTCGGCCTCCGGAAGCTTTTGCTGATGCAAGCCCAACAACTGCTCCATCTCCTACGGATATCGAGGTAGCGATGCATACACTTAGATTAAATTCTCCGGATGCAAATTGGTACATGGACACTGGTGCCACTTCTCATATGACGTCCGCCCCAGATAATCTCTCATCTTATTTTAATTTGAGCAAAAATTATGGCATAATTATTGGTAATGGTAATTCAATTCCGATTTGTGGTTATGGTCACACAAATATATCTCCCCCGAACCCATCTTTAACCTTGAAAAATGTCCTTTATGTTCCTCACCTAATTAAAAATTTGGTGTTTGTTCGAAAATTTATAACTGATAATTGAATTTATGTTGACTTTGACCCTTTTGGATTTTCTGTGAATAATGTCACGACGGAGATACCCCCAATGAGATGTAATAGTCCGGGCTAGCTTTATTCAATCACCACCGACACTTCCATTAATCAAGGCACACCGTCAACGTTTGCCGCTTTAGTGTCTTCCTTGTGGCATGCGTGTTTGGGTCATCCCGGGGCGTATGTTATTTCCTCTCTTAAAAACAATAATTTTATTGAATGTAATAGTACGCGTAGTACTAATGTTTGTTCTTTTTGTTCACTTGGGAAACATGTTAAATTACCATTTGTAGCCTCAAATTCTAGTACTTTGTTGTCATTTGATATTATTCATAGTGATTTGTGTACATCTCCCATTTTGAGCTCTTTGGGCCACCGTTATTATGTGTTATTTTTGGATAATTATTCTATTTTTTTGTGGACCTTTCTGTTATCTAAAAAGTCTCAAGTTTATTTCACGTTCCTATCATTTAGAACATTCATCTGTACCAAATTTGAACGGAAAATTAAAACATTCAATATGATAATGGACGAGAATTTGATAATGGGCTGCTTAGAGAATTTGTAAGGTTAATAGTATATCTTTTAAGTTTTCTTGTCCACATACATCCTCACAAAATGGAAAAGCCGAGTGAAAAATATGCACCATTAATAATATTGTTCGGACATTACTAGCCCATGCTTTATTACCACCTTCATTTTGGCATCATGCATTATAAATGGCTACTTATCTTCTTAACATACTCCCTAGCAAAGTATTAGCATATCAATCTCCACTCAAAATTCTTTATCACAAAGATTTGTCGTATTCTCATCTTAGGGTGTTTGAGTGTTTATGTTATCATCTCTTTCCCTCCACTACAATAAACAAACTACAAGCTCGCTCTACCGCTTGTGTATTTTTGGGTTATCCGTCTAATCATCGTGGTTACAAAATATTATGATTTATCCTCTAATAAAATCATCATTACTCGTCATGTCATTTTTTATGAAACCCAATTTCCGTTTGCTTAGTTGCATGGTTCCGTGTCTAATCTTTATAATTTTCTGAATGATGGGCTCTCACCGTATGTGGTCCACCATTTGGCCCTTCCCGTGAACTATTTCAGCTAGCAGGTCCACTGCCTACTGGCCCAAACTCCTCCGTCATCTAATTCTTTTGGCCAGCAGGCCCACTACCTACTGGCCCAACCCATGACCCTCTTCTTGGGCCAGTCAGTTCTGACATCCATACACTGACCCAGGTCTAGCCCATTTCTATTCCAAGTCAAGGACACGTTACTCGTAGCCAACGGAGTATCTTTAGACCAAAACGATATTTTAATCTCAACTTTAATGTCACTAAATCACCCCTACCACGTAACCCAGTGTTTATCCTTCATGGTCCGAATTGGAAAATGGTCATGGATGATGAATATAATGCTCTTATTAAAAATAAGACGTGGGAGTTAGTGCCCCGTCTGCCTAGTGTTAATGTGATTCGTTCTATATAGATTTTTACTTATAAGAAAAAATCTGATGGTTGTTTTGATAGGCATAAGGCCCGTCTTGTCGGTGATGGCAAAACTCAACAGGTTGGCATGAATTGTGGAGAGACATTTAGTCCGGTGGTCAAACTGGCAACTATTTGCATTGTTCTCAGTCTGGCTCTCTAAAAACCATGGCTCATTCATCAACTAGATGTGAAAATATATTCTTACACGGTGATCTCAATGAGATTATATACATGCATCAACCCTTGGATTTTAGGGACCCTGATCATCCTAATCATGTGTGCTTGCGGAATAAGTCATTGTATGGGCTAAAACAAGCCCATCGGGCCTGGTACAAAAGGTTTGCATATTATGTGTCTACTATTGAGTTTTTTCACAACAGGTCTGATCATTCTCTGTTCATCTACCATCGTGGTACTTCTCCGACATACATTTTGTTATATGTGGATGATATTATATTGATCGCCTCCTCTGATAAACTGCGGAAGTCTATTATATCTCTTCTCAGCTTCGAATTTGCTATGAAAGACTTGGGGCCTTTGAGTTATTTTTTTGGTATAGTTGTAACTTGTCATGGTCTATTTCTATCCTAGAGGAAGTATGCAGTTGAGATTATTGAACGGGCTGACATGTCATCATGTAAGTCATCTCCTACTCCAATTGATATCAAACCGAATCTGAGTGTTAATTCTAGTACACCATACGAGAATCCATCCCACTATCGCTTTCTTGTAGGAGCTCTTCAGTATCTTACGTCCAGAAGACCTGATATTACCTATGCAGTGCAGCAGGTGTGTTTATTTATGTATTATCCGGGGAAGAACACATGCACATCTCAAACGCATTGTGTGTTACATTCAAGGCAGTTTTGACTATGGTTTACACCTATATCCATCCTCCGTATCTACTCTCATGTCTCATACATATGTTGATTGGGGTGGATGTTCAGATAACATACACTCGATATTTGGTTATTGTATATTTTTTGGTGATAACTTGGTCTCTTGGTCGGCTAAATTTCAGGCTACTTTATCGCGTTCCAGTGTGAAAGTCGTGTATCGAGGGGTAGCCAATGTTGTGTTTGAGTCCTGTTGGTTGTGTAACCTCCTCTTAGAATTTCACTTTATTATTCAGAAATCTACCTTGGTCTAATGCGATAATGTTAGTGTGATATATCTCTCTGGGAATCTTGTCCAACATCAACGCACTAAACATATCGAGATGGATATTCACTTTGTTCGCGTAAAGGAGCTCGTGGACAAGTACGTGTCTTGTCCCTTCACGGTACCAAATTGCTGACATCTTTATAGGTATTCCCTTAGTTCTGTTTGAATATTTTAGGGAAGGTCTCAGCGTTCAACAACAACTCGCTATGATTGCAGGCAGCTCAACTGGTTCTCAAGGGGGAAAATTGGAAAAGGGGTGTGATAGAATATACGTAGTATATTCTCTGATATTATTAGAGATCTTGTACATGTATAATTATGGTAGTAGTCTTGTATTAGGAAAATATATATTTGATTTTCATAATTATAGGTTAAGTTTACTATTGTATATCATGTATATAAACCCTTTACATTAATGAAAAGAATACATGGTTCAATTACATTATACTCGACCAATTAAGGAAGAAAGAGTACTGAAGGAGTAGGAGATGGAGGAAGGGAAGAAGGAGAAATTACAGCGGAGGAAAAACACCACTTTTTTCTGTTTATATGGAGTTTTATTGGAAAAGGACATATCAGAATCACAGTTACAATGGTTCTATTGAATCGGCTTTACAAATACGAAAGTTGTGTATAAGAGGTTGAGTGGATTCATAATTTATAAGAGGTCAGTTTTTCCTGAGTCTCTATCATGAATCAATGCTCTCTAGTACAATAAATCAGTAGTCGGTTGAATTCACATGTGTATCCCATATATCGCACGTATATCTTATATATGTAATGCATATTAAACGTGTATTTCATGTTTAGCACGTGCATCTTGTATATGTAATGTCAATTGTCATACATATTTATGTATAACGTTCAAAGTAAAATGTTAAAATACTAAAAAACCCTCCAAAAGACGATTGATAATTTTTTCCTTTAAAATATACTAATTGGTTATTTCAAAGGTCAATGCATTAATTTTCGTAGTTAAATCTTAAGAGAGAATTGTTAAATTAATTGGTTCACTAATATAGACCACATTCATATGGAGAGAGGTAAAGAATTTGAAAAGCTACATTGAATGGTTCACCAATTATATAGACCACATTCATATGCACAGATAAAAAATATATTTGAATAGTCATTTTCCAAGGCTATTTAAGAAACTTTATACCAATAATGCAATGAAATTTCGTCAAGAATAAGCCGGATCGTTAGATTGTATGTTATTATGGCAAAAGTATGGTTCACTTTTCCTCTTTAT
The DNA here is from genome assembly GCA_029844215.1 of Przewalskia tangutica. Taxonomy (NCBI): domain Eukaryota; kingdom Viridiplantae; phylum Streptophyta; class Magnoliopsida; order Solanales; family Solanaceae; genus Przewalskia; species Przewalskia tangutica. The sequence goes on along the minus strand of CM056739.1, from coordinate 7,897,249 downwards.
CCCTCATTCTTGGGAGCAAAAGGCGAAATTCCTCGCCCACAGACCCTCACCCTTCCGACCCGACAAAGATTGGTGGAGGAAAATAAATCATGGTACTCAGCGGCCACTAGGTGGGAGGCACAGTGTCTGATGCCTACAAGGAGTCATCCCTCACAAAGGAGAAATGAACTCACATCGCATGCCGTGGCTCGAACATGCCTTCGAGCAATCACACCCAGAACCAATCGAGCTACACTCATGCGGGTTCAAAACTGTGGTAGGGTAAACTTTTTAAAGTGACGGATTCCACCGTATTACGGCCCCATACCCCAGAAAATTTCACCTTCATTTTGGCCCTACGGATTAGTATACACCGCTTGGCTTGCATGCGAACAGTGGAGGGATTTTTTTGAGGGAACACGATTCCACTCTCGCTGATCAGGAAAATCAAACACGAGACCCCAGGCATCAATACCCTAATGAAATGACCACTGGACCAAACACTTTGGATCTCTTTATCCCTCATCCTGATCTTCGTTTTATACTTTTATTTATTGTTACCATACTAATATTCATTAATAGTCTCGATAGCCTCATTTTACGTGTGATTTATGTTCTCCACCTTCCAAATAAGTTATTGAAGTGAACTTAGAATACAAAAGAATCCTAAAAATCATAATAAGTCGTGTGTATTTAATCAAGACTATTAAGATTTTTTAAAAAGAGTGTCCAAATTTAATGGTATTCAATAAGAATTTTAAACAAGTACAAAAAGTTTTTATGTTTTTAAAAACTTGCTAAAATCAGAATTTTATGTGACTTTTTAGAAGGAGATATAAATATCAAACCCTAAAAAAAATCTCACCCAAACCCGTCAGACTTTTTTCTGAACTAAAGAATCTAAGTCACATACACCAACTTCTGGCAAGGGTTTCATATCTATGTTGTTGTTCCTGTTGAAGTTATTAGTGGTGATTGGTGTATTATTTGTTAAAGGGCTTATATGTGAGTTAGTTATTAGTTGAGGGCCTTAGTGTATTTTCTCATTCTCTTTTCCTTGCATTATATAAATAAAGACTTCCACATCATTGTGTGGTTAAGCCTTCATAATAATAAAACGCAGCACAGAAGCTCTATATTCAGAGCCCCAAATATTGCTCTCGGATTGATGCTTCAGATCTCCATTTCTCCTCCATTGCATCCTACAACAATTAACATGGTATCAAAGCCCTAGGAGGAAGATCGAAGACAGTCATTACAGGCGGAAATCTGCGATTCAATTAGAAATCCTGAAATTGAGAGACACTAGCACAGATCGATTCTGTTACACCCCGTAGTTCAGGTCATGCGTATGAGAGCATACGAAATGGAGTAAGATTTAAATTTTTTTTCGAAAGAATAGGTTGATGGATTATTTCGGACGGGTTTTAGTCAACTTTGAGGCGGGTTATGACCCGGTGCATTGAGAGTTCCTAAGTGTTTCAAAGGCCTAGGGCGTAGTTCGTTGAGTCTGGTTTCCAACGCAACCAACCGTTCATCGATAGGACATCAGAGTAGGAAGTTATGGGAGTTACAAGTTCAGTGCGCAGACGGACAAAAATGCGTTTCGTGCAGCGCAAAGCGCGCGCCGGATCAAGCGCGCTACGGAAATCGAGGGTCGCTGAAGTTGCATGGCCGCGCCAGATGCAGGTCAGCGCGAAGTTCAGAGAGGTCATGAGGTTTCATGGCCGGCGAGGCGGGATTTTTGGGCGAAAAACTTGGGAAAGTCCGATTTCTCTTTAAAGGCCATGGGAGGGTGACAAGTGTCCCCATCCGATTTTCTTGATGCCTTATATTGACCAAGTCTTGAATACTTGGTCATCTTTCAAACCTCTCTCTCTCTCTAAATTAGCTCCTCCTTCTCTACATTTCCAAGAGAAATTCTAGCCTTAGGAAAATCAAAAGTTAAGAACAAGAAGGAAGCTTGTGGCTAGCTTGTTGGTGTTGTTGTGGTGGTGTTCTTGGCAAGGAAGCTAGCAAAATATTTGGAATAAATTTGGCTAAAGCTCTAAGGTAATGATTCTTCCTTTATAATTAGTTTTTAGTGTTGCATGTTAAGAAGAAAGAACTTGTGGTAGTGAATAACGCACTTAGAATCCTTGCATGTAAGAAATGTGGTTTGGATATGAAGGATTGGTTAAGAAAAGATATTATGAGCATGTTGTAGCCTAAAAACTACTTTAGAATTGTTAAGTGTATTGTTGTACCAAATGGGGCAGAATTTTACACACCCAAGTTTGGAGGTGTAATCCCCTTTAAAATGTTGGATTGTTGAGCCTTAAATGTGGTGTTTGGATGATAAATTCGGCCTTGAAAAAGGTGGCAAAGTGAGTAGAAACAAAGGAAATGCTGCCCAATTTTCCATAGAATTTAGTGACTTTGAACTTGGATTGTTCTACTTTGAGATTAGAGGTTAATAAACGTATTATGGTCATTATAGGTTGACGACACGTGCGATAGTTGGAATTAACAAGTGGATTGACCAAGAGGTATGTGGAGCTTTCCTATCTCTCGAGCATGAGTAGTTGTATCTATGTAGTACCAGAGACGTCAAGATTTGATATCTTTCACTTGTTTTAAGTATGTGATACTTGTTTCATCTTAAAAGTATAAAACCCTTGGATTTAGGGAAAATGTATTTGACTAATGTATAAAGCGAATATAATGACTTTATGGGAAGTTGATTATATTAGCTTTATGGAAGGTTAACGAAAGGAGATTTACTCTAAGTAAAGTAAGCACGGAAAAATATTTTGAGTTGGGAAAAGGGTAAACTGATTTTGAGGCATTGATTGCCTAAGGTTTTAAAGGAAATGAAGTCACTTGATTTAGAAGCCTACTATATTTCTAAAAGGAAATGTGACTTGTTTTGAAAGGAAATCTTAACTTGATGCTATGGTGATTAGTATCTTGGAATTTTTGTATAAAAGAGTTATTTCTTAAAGGGTTAGAAGTACATGGTACTTGGGTTGAATTCCCGGATTTTCTATTAAAAGACATGTTAGTGCCTTGGTATACTAAAATGAGAGGATATATTAATAATGTTAATAAGAAGTTAGGGGATTTTTTAACTTGCTTATGTTATGATATGATAAAGGCTTAGCATGAATGTGATAGTGCTTATGTTATGTATGATAGGCCGGTAGTGCTTATGTTATGTATGATAGCCGGATGAGCTATGTTATATAAATATTATTACGGGTAAACCCCGGGTTATTCTTGTTATTTCCTTTTGACATACTGACACGATGGATGGTCCACGGGTATGCGTTCATTAGGATGGTTCACTACTTATTCTTGTTATTTCCTGTTGGCATACTGACACGATGGATGGTCCACGGGTATGCGTATTCTTGTTATTTTCCTTTGGACATACTGACACGATGGATGGTCCACGGGTATGCGTCCATTAGGATGGTTTACTACCTATTCCATGGATTTGCTACCCATGATGCGAGTGCGGCGATTGTACTCATGCGGGTCCACAGGATCCATGCGGGTGAAATAGTCTCATGCGAGTGCGCCATTGCGCGCGGCGCTTGTACTCATCGGTCCACGGGATCCACGCGGGTGAAATAATCCCACGCGGTGAAATAGTCCCACGCGGCGGATGGCCTTACGCGATCCACAGGATCCATGCGGGTGAAATAGTCTCAGGAGTAGGATTGCTTAATGATACTACGGGCGAGAGATCCTGTCTTGATCATGAGCCTCCTATTTTCATGCAGTATTATACTTATACTTGTTACTCTCATTGTTAGTAAGGCACAATGCAACATAATTTGATTTTTATCTATAACTTCAGTGTATTTTGGACTTATGATATTACTACGATTTTCCGCTTTTACATACTGCGTTATGTCATCGACCCCCTTCCTGGGCCGCGTCACGCCGCAGGTGGAAAGCGGTGGTAGATCCTCATTCCTAGGATCTTTTACTCAGTGTCGTGAGCTCCATTTCTTGGAGGCTCGACTTTTGGTATGGTTCTCCCCGTGTTGTTGATGTTTTGTACATTCAGGCATGACGGCCTGTCCCGTCATAGTGTTACTCCTTCAGAGGCTGTAGTCTGTCATAACTTGTTTTGTTTAAGGATGTAATCGTTTCGGTTTTATGTACTTTTGGGGTAGCCATTTTGGGCTAGACTACTTTATATCATTATAGTTGTTTATTGTGAGTTTATATTCCGCTGGTTTTCTCTGATGTTGTGTCACAAGGGTGCCCGGGTTAAGGCACCGGTCACGGATCCGGGGTCGGGTCGTGACAAAAGTGGTATCAGAGCAGTTAATCTTCGGAAAGGGTCTACAGGCCGTATCTAGTAGAGTCTTGATTATCGGTGTATTGTGCACCACATCTATAATCAGGAGGCTGCAGGATATTTAGGATTGGTTTCCATTCTTTCACTCTAAGATCGTGCAATAGAGCTGTGTTATAGGTTGAATTTCCTCTGACATATTTTCCTCAGACGCTTATGCCTCCACGCAAGGCAACCGCGGCCCAGAAGGGCAAGGCAGTAGAGGGAACTACTAGTAGGGCACCGAGGGTTACCAGGGCACAGGCCCAGTCCTTACCAGATGAGGTGTTTCGGACGGCGAGTTCTACAACGTCGCCAACCCCATGAAGTCCGAGCGGCGGCAGCTGCCATCGAGACCGCGGTACTGAGCCTCGATCCAGCAGCGGGGCGAAGGATATGGCTACGCGAGATGGCGCCATCGCCGAGATCGTGGCGAACGTGAGGATAGCCGGAGATGCAATTCGGCCGCACCGTAGTTCAGAGCTGCTAGCTTGAGACTGAGGGACTTTTTGAGTTGCAGCCCACCAGAGTTTTATGGGTCGAGGCCTGAGGATGATCCTCAGGAGTTTATCCGACAGTTACAGCGGATCATGAGGGTGATCGGGGCTTCGGAGACCGAGTCGGTGGTACTAGGTTCGCATCGGCTGCGGGACACTGCAGTTGATTGGTATGATTCATGGGAACTGTCCCGGGGGGAGCATGCGCTTCCAGCTGTTTGGGACGAGTTCTCAGAGTCCTTTCTTGCACACTTCTTGCCTTCGCAGATGAGGAGGGCGCGGGCGGATAGATTTTTGATGTTGAGGCAGAACGGGCGGGCGGTTCGGGATTACAATGTAGAGTTTGACTCGTTGGCCCGATATGTACCCGCCTTAGTGGCAGACATGGAGGATAGGGTACACCGCTATGTCACAGGACTGGATGATTACTTGGTCGAGAGTTGCACGGGAGTAGCTCTTCAGCCGGGCATGGACATTGCCCGTATGCAGGCTTATGCACTCGGGTGTGAGGAGCGTAGAGGTCGACGGAATAACCAAGATCAGCGAAGAGGCCAAGCGGCAGGTCCTTTGGTAACTTTCGAGGCGGACAGTCGCAGCAGCCTAGTTATGCCCTCCGCCGATTCGAGTGGTTCTCCGCGCCTTCGGGCGTTCGGGATATTCAGGCGTGTCGTGGCTCCAAGGTTTCGTGTTCTCGGAAGTGGGGTGCTAGCCGGATGGGGCCACCCCTACCTTGTTGCGGCCGTTGTGGTAGGCTCCATGGTGGAGAGTGTCGTGATGGGTTGGGAGTTTGTTTTACATGCGGCCAGCAGGGCCATTTTGTGAGGAATTGTCCGACCAGAGATAACATGGATGAAGAGATTCAGCCTTCGGGATCAGTGGCTGGTTCATCGCCTTCTTTTGCTATGCGCCGTGCAGGGAAGGATCGTGATTAGAACGTCAAGGGGAAAATGAAGCCATAGTTACAGGTATATCCTTAACTCTCTAAAGATTAGTAGGTGTGATAAGATGGTTACATGTGAAGTATTATGTGCGGGTAATCTTATGTAAATTGTGACTTAGAGAGCCTGGCTTGTAGAAGGGGTAAGTTTGGGGACATGGAAGTTGTGAGCCTTAGGATTTTTGATAACCGTAGGAACCTTAGCTACATGGCTATCGTGAGTGGAAGATTTTACGAGTGATCTTTTTCGAGGAATATAGCATAGTGGGTATTGTGACATGCAGCTATACATAATTATGTATGAGGTCGACGCGTGTTACCTAGAATGATATTGGAATACCAAGGATTGATAAGGACTAATTAGATACCGGGAAGGTATGGAGTGGTTTGATGAACTCTCATCAAGGTTGTACGTACTAATTTGAGATAATTAGGAGATGATGAGTTGTCTGAGAAATAAATGGACCCTTAAGAAGTTTAATTAAGAGATCTAATGGGAGACTATGTTTGTAAATTAAGCTACGTGGTATGCTTGGGGATAGTACATGAGATCCGTGGAGTAAGTGATGGGATTGTTGTAAGATTTAGTATCGTGAGCGGCGGATATTGAGACTATGAACATGTGATAGAATCGGTTGGTAATTACGAGCCGCACTTCATAGGCCATGAACGGGAGTAAGTGGTAATGGTTCATATCTTGGGTTCGTTTTCTGTTTGACTTATGAGGAATGATTAAGCGTGTGCGATATCTTAGGGTCACAAGTGGCATAGTAAAGTTCCATTAGTGTAAAGTACGAGGAAGTACCGAGGAATATTAGATTGGCTCCAAAAGAACATTCGGGGACGAATGTTTCTAAGGGGGGGAGAATGTTACACCCCGTAGTTCAGGTCATGCGTATGAGAGCATACGAAAGGGAGTAAGATTTAAATTTTTTCGAAAGAATAGGTTGACGGATTGTTTCGGACGGGTTTTAGTCAACTTTGAGGCGGGTTATGACCCGGTGCATTGAGAGTTCCTAAGTGTTTCAAAGGCCTAGGGCGTAGTTCGTTGAGTCTAGTTTCCAACGCAACCAACCGCTCATCGATAGGATATCGAGTAGGAAGTTATGGAGTTACAAGTTCGGTCGCGCAGACGACGTAAATGCGTTTGAGCAAAGGCAAAGGCCGCCACGACGCAGGCCGGAATCGAGGGTCGCTGAAGTTGAGCGCCGCGCCAGACAGCAGGGCCGCGACCTAAGTTCGCAGAGGTCATGGAGGTTTCAGCGCGCCGAGGCGGATTTTTGGGAGGAAAACTTAGGAAAGTCCGATTTCTCTTAAAAGGCCATGGGAGGGTGACAAGTGTCCCCCATCTGATTTTCTTGCATGTTTATATTGACCAAGTCTTCAAGACTTGGTCATCTTTCAAACCACTCTCTCTCTCTAAATTAGCTCCTCTTTCTCTCTACATTTCCAAGAGAAATTCTAGCCTTAGGAAAAATCTGAAAAGTTAAGAACAAGAAGGAAGCTTGTGGCTAGCTTGTTGGTGTTGTTGTGGTGGTGTTCTTGGCAAGGAAGCTAGCAAAATATTTGGAATAAATTTGGCTAAAGCTCTAAGGTAATGATTCTTCCTTTATAATTAGTTTTTAGTGTTGCATGTTAAGAAGAAAGAACTTGTGGTAGTGAATAATGCACTTAGAGTCCTTGCATGTAAGAAATGTGGTTTGGATATGAAGGATTGGTTAAGAAAAGATATTATGAGCATGTTGTAGCCTAAAAACTACTTTAGAATTGTTAAGTGTATTGTTGTACCAAATGAGTAGAATTTTACACACCCAAGTTTGGAGGTGTAATCCCCTTTAAAATGTTGGATTGTTGAGCCTTAAATGTGGTGTTTGGATGATAAATTCGGCCTTGAAAAAGGTGAAAAAGTGAGTAGAAACAAAGGAAATGCTGCCTAATTTTCCATAGAATTTAGTGACTTTGAACTTGGATTGTTCTACTTTGAGATTAGAGGTTAATAAACGTATTATGGTCATTATAGGTTGACGTATTACGTGCGATAGTTGGAATTAACAAGTGGATTGACCGAAGAGGTATGTGGAGCTTTCCTATCTCTTGAGCATGAGTAGTTGTATCTATGTAGTACGGTAGACGTACAAGATTTGATATCTTTCACTTGTTTTAAGTATGTGATACTTGTTTCATCTTAAAAGTATAAAACCCTTGGATTTAGGGAAAAATGTATTTGACTAATGTATAAAGCGAATATAATGACTTTATGGGAAGTTGATTATATTAGCTTTATGGAAGGTTAACGAAAGGAGATTTACTCTAAGTAAAGTAAGCACGGAAAAATATTTTGAGTTGGGAAAAGGGTAAACTGATTTTGAGGCATTGATTGCCTAAGGTTTTAAAGGAAATGAAGTCACTTGATTTAGAAGCCTACTATATTTCTAAAAGGAAATGTGACTTGTTTTGAAAGGAAATCTTAACTTGATGCTATGGTGATTAGTATCTTGGAATTTTTGTATAAAAGAGTTATTTCTTAAAGGGTTAGAAGTACATGGTACTTGGGTTGAATTCCCGGATTTTCTATTAAAAGACATGTTAGTGCCTTGGGTATACTAAAATGAGAGGATATATTAATAATGTTAATAAGAAGTTAGGGGATTTTTTAACTTGCTTATGTTATGATATGATAGGCCGGTAGTGCTTATGTTATGTATGATAGGCCGGTAGTGCTTATGTTATGTATGATAGGATGAGCTATGTTATATAAATATTATTACGTAAACCGGGTTATTCTTGTTATTTCCTTTTGACATACTGACACGATGGATGGTCCACGGGTATGCGTTCATTAGGATGGTTCACTACTTATTCTTGTTATTTCCTGTTGGCATACTGACACGATGGATGGTCCACGGGTATGCGTATTCTTGTTATTTTCCTTTGGACATACTGACACGATGGATGGTCCACGGGTATGCGTCCATTAGGATGGTTTACTACCTATTCCATGGATTTGCTACCCGTGACGCGAGTGCGGCGATTGTACTCACGCGGGTCCACGGGATCCACGCGGGTGAAATAGTCCCACGCGAGTCGCGCTTGTACTCATGCGTCCACGGGATCCATGCGGTGAAATAGTCCCACGCGGTGAAATAGTCCCACGCGAGCGGATGGCCTTATGCGGATCCACAGGATCCATGCGGGTGAAATAGTCCCAGGAGTAGGATTGCTTAATGATACTACGGGCGAGAGATCCTGTCTTGATCATGAGCCTCCTATTTTCATGCAGTATTATACTTATACTTGTTACTCTCATTGTTAGTAAGTCACAGTGCAACATAATTTGATTTTTATCTATAACTTCAGTGTATTTTGGACTTATGATATTACTACAGTATTTTCCAATTTTACATACTTGGTACGTTGCATCGACCCTTCCTCGGGAGCTGCGTTCATGCCGCAGGTAAGGGAAAGCAGGTGGTAGATCCTCATTCCTAGGATCTTTTACTCAGGTGTCAGGAGCTCCATTTCTTCGGAGGCTCGACTTTTGGTATGGTTCTCCCTGGTGTTGTTGATATTTTGTACATTCAGGGGCATGACGGGGCCCTGTCCCGTCATAGTGTTACTCCTTCTTAGAGGCCTGTAGTCCTGTCATAACTTGTTTTGTTTAAGGATGTAACTGTTCGGTTTTATGTACCTTTGGGGTAGCCATTTTGGGCTAGACTACTTTATATCATTATAGTTGTTTATTGTGAGTTTATATTCCGCTGGTTTTCTCTGATGTTGTGTCACAAGGGTGCCCGGGTTAAGGCACCGGTCAAGGATCCGGGGTCGGGTCGTGACAGATTCGAAAATTCAGAAATTCAAGGTTTCGATCTAATTGAGTTCAAGTTGAGGTGAATCTAGTTCATGCAATACAAATCCGTTACAGCTTTCTGAAATCAATGAGATCGAGGTGACATGTGTTGTCGTTGTTGTTCGATTAAAACAAATCTATCGCAAATCGATCTATTAATGGAGAATACTTCGCAGAATGTACCAGTGACCACAAATGAAACCTCAAATGTGAGTTTAAATGTAATGGATCATAAGCATCCATTATATTTGAGTTCATCAGATACGCCTGGAGCTGTACATGTCGAAATACAACTTACAGGAATGGAGAATTATACCCTGTGGAGTCGTGCGATGCAATTGAGTTTGTTAACTAAGAACAAAATTGGTTTCATTGACGGTACAATGAGGAAGGACATGTATGAAGGAAATATGATGAAGCAATGAGATCGTTGCAATGCAATGATGATTTCATGGATTATGAAGAATGTGAGTAGAGATCTGTTGAGTGGAATATTGTACAGATCCACTGCTTTTGCAGTTTGGCGAGATTTAAAGGAGCGATTCGATAAGATTAACTTGTCGAGGGTGTATCAATTGAAGAAGGAGCTTGATATGCTTCAACAAGGAGTATCGCATGTAGCCAACTATTATTCCAAGATGAAAGATCTGTGGGATGAGATTGATTCAATAATACTTCCACCGGCTTGTGAATGCGACAGTCCTAGAGCTTATATTGAACATCTGGCCAGCCAGAGGTTACTGAGTTTTTGATGGGGCTAAATGATGGCTACAATCAAGCACGAAGTCATATTCTATTGCTAACACGCACACCTAGCGTCAATCAAACATATGCTATGATTGCGCAAGATGAGAGTCAAAAATCCATTACCGGAAGATTTGGAGGCAAAGACTCGACAGAATCCATGGTAATGTATGGCAAGTCAACTCATTACAAACAAAGGAAGCCAAATCAGACTAGTTTCTGTGACTAATGTCAAATGAAGGGGCACACTAGGGAAAATTGTCGCAGGTTATTGTTGTTCTGTGAATATTGCAAGAAACAAGGGCATATTGCAGAAAAGTGCTATAGATTGATTGGATATTCCGCAGACAATAAAGAGAAGAAGAAGAAAGTGAATGTTGCAGTAACAGAAATTCATGCTGATGCAGGTATAAGTGACAATTCCTATTGGCCTGATAGTACAACTGGTACAGAACACAGCAGGAGGCAATTGTCCAAAGAACAACAGGATCACCTTCAGAGTCGACTATCTTCATGTACGTTGGACATGTATGAGAAGGAATTACAGGTACCTGAGTCACAGGAAGAAGATGACAGCAGGACAGCAGTTGCTGTCAAGGTTCATATGGCAGCTAACTTTGCACTTCCTAAGCCTGTACACTGGATAGTTGACTCAGGGGCTACTGATCACATGTTCAGTAGTAAGAACATGATCGAAAAGGAAGATAAAAGAAGTTTAGGCCAGGTACAACTGCCACCACAGGTGGTGTTGCTGAGATCACACAAACAGGAAACTGTAGGCTTAAGAATGGTGATGTTATTGAACATGTGTTGTGTGTTACCACTTTTAAGTTTAATCTACTGTCAGTTTCAAAGCTAACCAGAGAATTAAATTGTTGTGCAAAAAATTTCCCTGATTTCTTCGTGCTGCAGGATCTATTTACTGGGAAGGTCAATGAGACTGGTAGAGAAGTTGATGGCCTATACATATTGGAGTCTGGAAGGAATTATGGAGAGTCAGTTAGAGCACATGCTGCTACATCAGTTGTGGTGACCAAAGATGAGTTAGAAGCAGAGTTATGACATAGAAGAATGGGTCATGTTCCATTGAGTATGCTTAGAAAGTTAGTTGTTTTTAAGAATAAATCAGATTTTTCAATAAGCCATTGTGAAGTGTGTCATTTGGCTAGACAAACAAGAAAGGTATTCCCTGATAGTAATAGTAGTACTGATTTTGTTTTCCAGCTTTTACACTTCGATGTATGGGGACAATACAAAGTGTCATCCTATAACAATATGAGGTATTTTCTCACTGTGGTGGATGACTACACTAGATGGACATGAGTTTTCTTGATGCATGTTAAGTCTGATGTAATTACTGTTCTTAAGAAATTGTTTGTAATGATAAGGAATCAATTTGGCCTCACTGTTAAGGGAATTAGAACAGACAATGGAACATAATTTCTGAATTCTGCTTGTTCTGATATGTTTGATCAATTGGGAATCATACATCAGAAGTCTTGTCCATATTATCCACAGCAAAATGGAGTAGTTGAAAGAAAACATATGCATATATTGAAAATAGCCAGGGCTATTAAAATACAAAGTCAATTGCCAGCTAAATTCTGGGGTGATTGTATTGAGTCTGTTGTATATGTGATAAACAGGGTACCTACTGTTGTACTAAAATGTATTTCACCATATGAGAAGTTGTTTGGGAAGATGCCATCACTGTCTCATTTAAAAGTGATAGGGTGTCTTTGCTATGCTTCAAACTTGGTGAGGAAAGACAAATTTGAACCAAGAGCTATCAAAGTCGTTTCTACTGGGTACGCATTCATGTAGTGGCTACAAGTTCTTTGGACTTGACCAGTGGAGTTGTGTTCATCAGCATGGATGTGACATTTCATGAAAACATATTTCCATATAAGTAGCTTCAGGAGAGTGGGGGTTCAGTAACTTCTCAACATTGTAATTCTGACTTGTGTGTTGATGATGAGCAGGTACCTCCGTGTATTGTACCAGCATGAAGAGGGCTTGCTGCAATTCCTACTGCTAATGTTATTCTACAGCATCACTTCAAGATTAAAGATCTTGGTGAATTACGTTATTTTATGGGTTTTGAGTTTGCTAGGAACAAAGAAGGGATAGTAATGCATCAAATGAAGTATTCTTTGTAGCTCAGTGAAGATATGGGTTTTGCAGGTTCAAAACCCGTTTCTTCACATATGAAGGTTAATTTGAAGTTCACTTCTATTGATTATGACACACATCTTCAGAAAATGATGCCTGCAAAGGCAGAGAAGGCTGGCCCTGAGGATAAGCTGTTGCAGAATCCAGGGGAATACCAGAGGTTGATTGGCAGATTGCTCTATTTGACCAATACCAGGCCAGACATTGCATTTCTAATGCATTGCCTGGCTCGTGAAAAGGTTCAAATGAAGAGGATAGAGAACCCGGTGCATCGGAGTCAGTTCCTGCAGGCTCCAAAGCAGTCTCACTTGCTTGCAGCAGAAAGAGTAGTGCGATACATCAAACAAGCTTCAGGTATGAGAGTCTTCATTGCAGCAGAGGAGAGCAGTATACTATCTGCATATTGTGATGCAGATTGGGCTTCGTGTCCAAATACTAGGAGATCAGTATCGGGGTATTTAGTTTACTTTGGCTCTTCCCTTATCTCTTGGAAGTCCAAGAAGCAACAAACTATTTCGCGCAGCTCAGCAGAATCTGAGTATAGAAGTCTCGCAACAGTGGTGGATGAAATTGTTTGGATTACAGGGCTATTTTCAGAATTAGATGTGGCTGTGCAGCTGCCTGTTTCAGTTTCTTGTGACAGCAAGTCAGCGATTCAGATTGCCATCAATCTAGTTTTTCACGAGAGGACTAAACATATCGAGATTGATTGTCATTTCATTCGGGAGAAGATTCAACTAGGATTGATCTCTACTCGACATATTACATCAGACAGCCAGCCTGCCGATGTGCTTACTAAAGCTCTCCTGCCTGGACACCATTCCCATCTCGTTTGCAAGCTAGGCTTGAAGAACTTATTCTTACCACCTAGCTTGAGGGGGGGGGGGGTGTTGAAGTTATTAGTGGTGATTAGTGTATTATTTGTTAAAGGGCTTATATGTGAGTTAGTTATTAGTTGAGGGCCTTAGTGTATTTTCTCATTCTCTTTTCCTTGCATTGTATAAATAAAGACTTCCACATCATTGTGTGGTAGCCTTCATAATAATAAAACGCAGCACAGAAGCTCTATATTCAGAGCCCCAAATATTGCTCTCGGATTGATGCTTCAGATCTCCATTTCTCCTCCATTGCGATCCTACAACAATTAACAGTTACGTTTGTTACTATGAACATCAATATTAGGTTACTAACCATCATTATATTTTAGCATTAAATAAGTGGTATTGTCATCTGTTAACTTATTTAGTACTTACAAAAGATAGATAAATAAATGTAGGATAATGAGAAACATAGTACTGGAGTGATAATAGTCACAAGGATAAGTGTGGAATTTGTTTAGTAGAATTAACATTCACTATAAAGTAATAAGTAAAAGGGTCTAGATTTTGTCAATTAAACGGTTGATATTCTCTATTTTTGAAAACAAATGGAAACAGTTTCAACAGTAAAATATGAATTATCCGCAAGGGTAGCCAAGTTGGTGTAGCAGTAAAGCGCGGGACCTCAAGGTCACGAGTTCGATCCCCTGCATAAACCTTCTTGGTTGAGTCTGTCACACATGGCTTGCCAAGTGTGGTTAATCGATTGACGTGATTTGCAGGCTATTGCATCAACTCGGGGTTTACCCCTGTGCGCACTCGAAAGAGTAGCGACTGCGGGTTCCTTCGTCAACAAAAAACAGTAAAATATGAACAACTCTTTTGTCTGCAGATTCCCTATCTGATTTTGGAATGTTAGAAGATGTCTTCGAATTCTATGCATGCAATTTATTCGCTGAAATACATATAAGAGGAATTGACATGAAAAATCAATGTTATCAAATCCGCGGACGTTCCTATGAGGAAACGCTTATGATACTAGAACTCATGCCCTATCGAGCATGTTATCCCATTTTGAAATTGGTTTATTCTGCAGCAGCAAATGCTAGTTATAATATGGGTTCCAGCGAAGCCAATTTAGTCATTAGTAAAGCCGAAGTCAATGGGGGTACGACTATAAAGAAATTGAAACCTCGACTGAGTACAGACGTTTCTTTCCTCCCCACATAGCTAGAAGTAGATAAACAGGAATTAATTCTAACTCCCACATGATGAAAAAAAGTAAAAAGTCCCGGGATGAAAATGATCCAATTTGACCACTGTACATTGCTAATATGAGAAAATGGAATAATCGAGAATCTCGAGTAATTGGCAAGCCGCTTTCAAATCTTTATAAATCTTATGATAAATCTTTTAAAATTCAAACATAAAATTTTTTGATTGTCTTTTAAAATCTGTTAAGTTATTATATTCCTAAATAGTCTTTTAAAATAGACTAAATTTATTTATCCAAATTAGTATTTTTAAATCCTAATTAAATACACCCCTAAATCTTCCACCAAGCTGGTTGGAGATTCATTCCACAAAATAAGTTTAAAGTTTTCACAAGGTCAAAAAGTAAAGGCATTACTTCACCTGATTTTACTGGATACCCAAAAATATTAGTGCTATTATATTTTATGAGGTCATTTTATATTCCGATGTTCCGTTGACATTTACTACTGTACTCAAAAGATTCATGTTTTCTCTTAATTAGTATTATTTTATTGTGTATATTGCTGAGATAAAATATATAATTATCTTACAGAAAAAGTCTTTTGGCCTAGCACTAAAGGAAATCGACAATTAACATTAGCGTCTAAATATTTAAATAATAAACGAGACTTTATTATACGTATTTTATGTAGACAGATGAATATCCGCTTAGTACGTACTTTGCATATAGTTTCCGCCTGCAAATATTAGAAGATTTTTTCTAAGGCTGGCCAGTGGGCCGGGCCGATCCGGTCCCGGTCCAATACCGACCCTGTTTAATTTTAAAAAAAAAATTAGCGGGTCTGGGGCTCGAACCGGGACGGGACATTGTATGGTCCCGCCCGACCGGGTCCCGCCCCAGTCCCGCCACTTGCCAAAAATAGTCGTTGCAATAACGGTCATTTTACATTTTCTATGTCTTTTGCAATTTTTTTCAACAACAGTACACTACAATGTTGTAATTCTGAATCTTGTATATTTCAATGAAATAATTAATAATATAAGAGACACAAAAACAGTCTTGAGATGTTTTTTTTTACACTCTTCTCGTCTTTGTTTAATTATTTAGTTTATAAATATATATGAGTATAATACTATAATAGTATAATATGAGTATATGACTATCACTATATGAATATATGTTATTTTGTTAGTAATTTAGTATTTTTAATTTAGTGGAAAAATTTTAAAAAAAAAAAACCGCCCGTCCCGTCCCGTCCCGATCCGTCCCGTCCCATTCCGACCCGACCCCACTTAGATCGGGACGGACACTGATCGTCCCATTAGTACCGGCCGTCGACTCCCGCCACTCTTCTCCGTCCCGACCCTGTCCCGAGCCCGTCTATCCCGATCCCATTGGGCCCGGCCCGACCCACTGGCCAGCCCTAATTTTTTCTGTACACTTTGTAGCTACTTGCACATTTAACTATCCAAAATTACAATAAGGCGTTTGGGCACCTCTTTGGGCCGTGTGCTTTTTCTATATCAAAATAGCTAGGTTATCATTTTTCAGTTCCAACAACTTACATTTCTTTATTTAACTTTCATTTATGTTATTTATATATGTAAGATGATATTAATCTTTCTTAGAGAGTTTTTCCATTAATATCAAAATATATATAGAGTACAATATTCATCCATTATACAATAGGAATCCTAAGCCTATATAAAAGAGGAATCATAGTCTTACCATAATTATATTTACACAATATATGAAAATATTTTAATTATGGGTAGGGATACAATTGTTTCTATAATATACATGTTTACACACCCTCACGGAGTGAGCGGAGGCTTGACGAGACTGGATCTGAAGTCAAGAAATAACTGTCTGGAAAGTCCTTTGCTAAATATGTCTGCATACTGATAGGATGATGGAACATGTAACCTTCTGACATGGCCTAGCGCAACTTTCTCACGAACGAAGTGTATGTCTATCTCAATATGCTTGGTTCGCTGATATTGAACCGGATTATGAGAAAGATAGATGACAGAGATGTTATCACAATACACAATAGATGCATGACGCAAAGGACACTGAAGTTCTAACAGTAAATTTCTGAGCCAACAAATATCAGCTACCACATTTGTAATGCCTGCAGACTCGGCCTCGACCTTTGGATCGAGATAGTAGTCCGTCGCCGCGTATCAAGAAATCAGATTATCCCGTAAAAAAATACAAAAGCCGGAGGTGGAGCGTCGCGTATCCGGACACCCTGCCCAATCTGCATCCGTATATGAAAACAACTTGTTTGGTGCAGAGGGGTATAGGTGCAAACCATAATCAAGAGTGTCCTTAATGTATCGAATGATACGCTTAAGAGCAGTGAAATGAGACTCGAGGCGCATGAATAAACACACCGCCGAACAAGATAAGCTATGTCCGCCCGCGAATGTGAGATACTGAAGTGCACCTACAAGGCTCCTATATAGAGTAGGATCAGAGACTGGAGCACCATCCATGACACTGAGCTTAGATTTAGAATCAACTGGAGTAGGAATCTCTTTGCAGTTCGCCATCTTAGCCCTATACACAATCTCCTCTGCATATTTACGCTGACACAAGAACATATGATTGACAAACCTGGTCACTGATATTAGGGGTGTTATCGGTCCGGAGCGAGAACCGGACCGATAAGATTTCGGTCCAGAGTCCAGATCCGGGACCGGACCGAAACCTTATCGGTCCGATTCCGGGTCCGGATTGAAACCTTATCGGTCCGATTCCGGGTCCGGACAGAAACCTTATCGGTCCGATTCCGGGTCCGGACCGAAACCTTATCGGTCCGGTTTCGGGTCCGGGAAAAAAATGAATTTTCAATACTGAAGTCTGAAATTGACATTCTCGAACACATTACCACAAAATTTGTACGTTGAAATCTATTGTATATCGCGAGATATTTAGCTTTGAAAAGGGGGAAAACGTAACGATTTGGGGGAAAAGTGAAATTGATTGGCAAGATGGACATTTTTGGAGAAATCGGCTGAATCAAACTTCTTTAGCCGTTTGTCCGGCCCTGTCTCGAAAAAATACGCGAAATCATTTTTTTAGGTGAAACGGACATCCGAGCGCAAAGTTATGACCATTTAAAGTTTCACTAATTTACAACTAATTTATATGTCAATGATTCAAATTAAAACATAAAGTCTACCTCACATATATTTAAACCATGTAAAATAGTCGAACATTAGAGAATATTGCAATTAAATATAATTAGGGCCCACTTGAGGGGTCCGCAGTATGTCTGGGGGGTGTTACCGAAGTTTATCGGGCAGCTCGGTCCGGGTAATTTTTTGGTACTCGTATCCGGACCGTTAAGGTTTCGGTTCGAGTATCGATCCGGGTTTACCAATTCGTTTCTCGGGTAATTACCGGGAGTATCCAGACTGCTAATTGCCCTAACTGATATCTCCAAAAATTAACTCAGTTTCCCTAAATCAGTCATTACAAATTCAGACTTAAACAAGACAATAATCTCATTTTTCAATCCGTCGGAGGAGGCGGTAAGAACAATATCATCCACGTAAAGTAATAAGTAAGCAGTGCTACTACCTCGATGAAAAATGAATAGTGATGTATCACTCTTGATGCATACAAACCCAATCTGCAAGATATACCTGACAAAGTGATCATACCACGCACGGGGGGACTGTTTCAGGTCATATAGTGACTTACGGAGACGGCACACATAGTGAAGAACTGCTGGATGGGTGAACCCTAGTGGCTGATGCATGTAGACTGTCTCTCTCAGATCCCCATGTAAGAATACATTCTTCACATCAAGCTGATGGATCGACCAGTATTTGCCTATGGCAATGCTCAAAACTGTGCGGATGGTAGCCGGTTTGACAACCGGGCTGAAGGTCTCACCACAATCAATGCCCTCCTGCTGATTTGTGTCATTAGCCACAAGTCTTGCCTTATACCTCTCAAGATCTCCACCGCTCTCGAATTTGTGATGAAATAGCCACGCATAACGAATTATATTCACCCTCGTGTCTAGGTACTAGATTTCATGTGTGTTGTTTAGTTAAAGCATTGAATTCTCGACCATACCGCATTCCAATTAGGGTCTTTTTGCCAATATAGGGTTCTTGGGAATCGTGAAATGGTTTGGCGCATGTTAAATTGGACTTTGAGTTTGAAGATTTCATGTTTTGCATGAGTTTCTATTTGGTGAGTGGGAATAGTGGGAGGTTCCAAGGCGGATGGATTTGTTGGATACAGAGAAGGATGGACAGACGCCAGAATAGGCACCGCGGCGCTGGAGGGAACCGTCGGGGGCACCGTGGCGCAGTGATCAAGTGTCGCGGCGCTGGAGGACTGACAGACCTCTCTGATGTTTTGGCGCCGTGGCGCCTCAGCACTAAGCCGCGGCGCTGTCGACGGTGAATCTGGGACATGTTCGCAGGAGTTTTGGCGTCGTGGCACTGACCCTTGGGGCCACGGTGCTGACGCTGAAGAAGAACCGCTATGCTCTAATTGACTTAGGATGATGTGAGAGATGGCAGACTCATCAAGAAAAGAGTAATCCAATTTTTTGAACTTTTAAGATTTAAAAACGGGAATGTGGTCTCGTCGAATGTGACGTGACGAGAGATGTGGATCTGACGAGTGGACAAGTCATAGCATAGATAGCCCCTATGGTTCGGCGGGAAACCTAGGTAGACACAAGGAGTAGACCGGGGGGCTAGTTTGTGAGGGGTGGTAGAGGCAAGGTTAGGATAACATAGACAACCGAATATTCAGAGATGATCATAAGAGGGGACTCTATGATAGAGAATTTCGGTAGGGGTCATATTGTGAAGGGTGATAGTTGAGAGAATATTTAGAACGTATTTTGACATTTTAGCAGCATGATCCAGAAAGATGGAGGTATAGAGGCATGAATCAAAAGAGTGTGAATCATATTGTTAATGTTGCGGATGATTCTTTCAGCTTTACCGTTTTGTGAGGAGGTGTGGGGGAAGGAGAAGCTAAAGACCATGCCATTATTGGTACAAAACCGGTGAAACATAGAGTTATTGAATTCACGACCATTATCGCGCTGAAAAGATTTTATGCCTTTTTCAAACTGTGTTTGAATGAATTTACGAAACTCAAGAAATTTTGCAAACACTTCCGATTTAAATTTGAGAGGATACAACCAAACAAAGTGAGAAAAATCATCTAGTAAGATAAGATAGTATTTATGACCGAGAGAACTAGCAACATGTGATGTCCATAAATCGGCATGTATAATATCAAAAGGTGCAAAAGTAACACTAGTAGATGATTTAAATGGAAGACGAGTATGTTTGCCTAAAGAACAAGAAACGCAGTTTTGGGCAAGCTTCCCATTATAAGTAATGAAATTATTGCCTCTAATAAAACTAAAATCCGGAGCTCCTGGATGACCAAACCTATTATGCCATGTTGAAGAAGAAATGACCGCTAGAGAGACGGGAGAGCTAGATCTGGCAGCGGAGGTGAGAGTGAATGGATAGAGATCCCCCGTGCTATTGCATCTCGTAAGAGGTGTCTCCGTATGAAGATCCTTCACAGTAAAACCATAAGGGTCAAAGTCAACAGAGACAGAGTTATTACGAGTAAATTTACGGATAAATATTAGATTCTTAATCATATGTGGGGCATATAAGGTATTTTGAAGAGGGAATGGATTAGGAGGTGGTGTATAGGATGTACCATAACCTTTTACTGGAATGCGGTGGTCACTACCAACTGTCACAAATTGAGGATGCTTTAACCCAAATAGTTTGGAAATATTACCTGCAGATCGGTTGACCATATACTAGTTGTTGTCGCCGTGACGCCGAGATCGCCAAGGCCTGACCCATCTCGATGGGTGCTACGCCGACAAAGGTCGAACCGCCGTACGGCGTAGGCTTCTGCGCGGTACCGAACTT
Source organism: Przewalskia tangutica (assembly GCA_029844215.1). NCBI lineage: Eukaryota > Viridiplantae > Streptophyta > Magnoliopsida > Solanales > Solanaceae > Przewalskia > Przewalskia tangutica. Next base: position 7,876,764 of record CM056739.1, on the reverse strand, counting down.
GCCGGTGGCCGGAGCAGGCCCAACAAACCACGTGGGAGAACTGTAGGTTGCTGCATCGAACGGCGCGCCGCGCGCTATACGGATATCTTGCTGGCGCCGCGCCGATCGATTCTGCTGGCCCTGTTGTTGCTGTTGATTCTGCTATCAGCGACCCCTACCACGACCCCGACCTCCTCTGTCGCAACCTTTGTCACCCTTGGCACCGCGTCCCTGCTGCGGTTGAGAGTTGTCTGGCGTCGTTGGATCTTGAGGGCGTGTTTCGACAACTAACCCCTTTTGATTATGCTCATCCTACTTCGAGTCTCTTCGAGCAACACTGCGAGCGAGCTTTGTTAAAACTGGGAAGCGGATCTGCCTGTTGAATTATGGCGGCTAATGTGTCCTAGTCGCCTTTGGGAAGACCTGCAATCAATTGCAAAGACCGCTTTAGTGCGAGACGTGCGTATCAACGTTGGAGAGTTGATCCGCCAGGAGTTTCAACTGTCTGCAGTACTCAGTCATGTTGGTGAAATTTTTCAAGGCGTGTATTGTTAAACTGTTCCTCCAAATACACCGCACGAGTGTGCTTGTTATCTTGAAAGATTTCCTCCAAGCGGTTCCATAACTCAAGGGCTGTGGCGCCAGATTTCATGATAGTAAGAAGACGATCCTGAGAAATACTACCATAAATCCACTGTTTGACGCCGACTTCTAGACGACGCCAAGTAGACCCATCAACCTCCGGAGGGCGCGGAATAGTGTCATCGATATGATCAAGCATGTTATTGAGACATGCATGATTACGAAACTGTTCAACCCAAGAAGAATACTGACTGTTTTCTTGATCAAGAAGAATGAGAATAGAGTTCTTGATATTGGTAACAGTTAGAGCGGGATGAAAAAGGGATGATGACGTGGTGGTGGGATTGGCGGAGGTTGAAGTATCAGAAGTATTGGAAGAATCCTCAGTAGCCATTTAGAGAAGAGAAGAAAGAAGAGAAAAACCAAGAATTTTAGGGAGGAGAGATGAGGAGTGCGCTTGAGAAGCTATGGGGTTCGACAGCTCTTAGAAAAAAAATTCTAGGGTTGTTGTGTGAGGCTCTTGATACCATGTAAGATGATATTAATCTCCCTTAGGGAGTCTTCTCATTAATATCAAAGTATATATAGAGTACAATATTCATCCCTTATACAATAGGAATCCTAAGCCTATACAAAAGAGGAATCTTAGTCTTACCATAATTATATTTACACAATATATGAAAATATTCTAATTAAGGGTAGGGATACAATTGTTTCTATAATATACATGTTTACAATATATTTATTTATTTATTAACATGAGGTACACGTGCAGCGCGCGTGCCAAAATACACATATATATATATATATATGTGTGTGTGTATGTGTGTGTGTGTGTATTAGGAGTGACAAATGAGCGGGTTGAGTTGAATTTGGGCGGGTCAAAATGAGCTGAGTAAATAAATGAGCGGGCTAAATGTTGCTTGGGCTGCTATGGGTTGGGTTAAAATGGGTTAAAAGTGGGTCAAAACCCAATCCGTCCAATTCTTACTAAGTTTTAATTGTCTTGTTTTTTTTTATAAATTTTTTGTACCTAATAAATTATTATGTTTCTTTATTATGACGATATATAACATATCAAATAAAAAAATTGAACATATTTTGATGGATTTCTCATGGGTTAATTTGGGCTAAATGTCAACCCAAATTTTGATGGGTTGAAATGAGTTGGACTGAAATGGGTTGCACTAACAAATGACTTGAATGTGTTGGGCGGGTTATGATTTCATGAGTTAAGTTTGCCACCTCTAATGTGTGTGTATATATATATATATGTACTGACTTCTTGTGAGTAACATTTGTATCTTTTTCGTCGTACGTGCATTTTATACGTCGCACGTGCATTTTGTATCGATAAAATCCTGCAAGTGTTCGTAATTAATTCAGGATAAAGACGTGAATACTATGAGAGTAACAAGATCATGGATATATTTGGGTATGGATAAAATTCAAGCTAGAAGTGCCTAAGCTAAGTGCAACGAGCAAGACTTATGAAATTTTAAAAATCCATATTGAGGTCAATATGAATCTTAGCTACACATGTATTAATGATTTAGGTAATAATTTCGGAGGTGTTTATAGCCAAACTTACAAACATATACTACAATACTAAGGCACAATGTGGTTGTAATCCCGGCGACAATCGGGATAACTGATATCTCTACCCATCCGTTCTAGTAGACATTGATAATTGATTATAAACATGATTACAAGTAACACTATCACACCCTCATTTTCTTCAAAACTAGACAAGCAAATATTGCATTCAGTGTGGCCAAAATTTGTGTCACATGATGCAGTGTATTGTAAGCGCGAAAATGACTCAACCACTAACAAAATTGGTCTGACCTCTAATAGAGGCAAAACACCTATTACATAGTAGTGATACAATAGAAATCACACCTGAAACACAAATTAATTCTTAATATGATCAGCCAACTGATTGATAAAGGTCTTATAAGCACATCATCGAACGTCTTGGATGCTTAGATTCTTAGCCCTGTAGATGACTCGATCTAAAATATAATAGGGACAACCGTTTTCAGCTGCTCGTCGTATCTTGAAGAAAGAGTAAGCTTAAGTAATGTAATAGCTATTGCCCTACTGGTTCTTGGCCTCCGCCCGATCCCAAATGCACATTTTTTCGTGTTCATCTGCAATTGATGTTTTCTTAACCTTTCGAAAACCTTGCGTAAATTTTCGATGTGGTCGGTTCTTTCATTTCAAATTCCAGCAAGTAAACAATAGAGAAGATTAAATAAATAGAAGAAAATAAATTGTACGGGAAAAATATAAACCCAAATCAAGAGAGATCAACCTTCCAGCAACAATTTTGACACTTCAGATTTTCAGCAAGACTAAAATTCTGCACTAATTAGTTGGTAGCAAGAGACAAAATTCATTAAATAAATCATGTGCAAATCAATTACAATTGCTGACATGCACATAAACTTTGTTGCAAGAAATTATTCAAAAACTAACATCTATACTCCAAATTGTCATCACCACAACTAAAGTTCAATCAACAACGAAAGATTTCAAAAATAACTCACCCACACGGAGTGTAAGTTTGTAATAATTTCTCTTGCGGAGTATTCTCATTATTACAAAATATATATAGTGTGTACAAGAAAAGAATTCTAATTCGGTAAGGATCATAATATACCGTATTCATAATTACACAATATATGGATAATATTTGCTAATAGAGAGACCCAAATTCTGATTATTAATAAATTAAAAATAGAATAAAGAAATGAGAGGCAATTAGAAGAACGCTTTAGGAGAAGAAAAAAGAAACACACAACACTCCACTACGACGACAGAAATACAATTGTTATAAGGCTAAAGAATTCGAGAAAGCTGAAGGAAAAAACTAGACGAGTAAAGTTATTCCCTCTAATCCCAAAATATGTTGCACGATTCGAATTTCAAGAGTGAAACATTTGAATTTTGATAGTGAATTCGGGCATATAATCTTTAAATTTTACATACTTAAAAATTACGTAAAAATACTATAAGTCATAATAATTGATAATTCAAAAATATCTAAAAGATATATAAAAAATTTACTGTAAAAAAAGACTTGTTTGAATCTCGAAATTCGAAAAATCACATAAATTGAGACGAAGGGAGTAAATAAAAGTACACGCGTCTGTTAATTGTAAAAAAGAATGATGCATAAAATTATCAATTTATCGTTAAAATAAATTCATAATTACAGCTACAACTTCTGTTGCTTTTTATACAATTTTTAGGTGCAGTGTTCGTCCCCTCTCTATTCACTTAGTATATATAGTAGAGGGACTATGGCCCGTGCAACATACTGGGTTTCGATGTAATTTTTTTGATAGTTATGTTTAGGTTTATTCCAATAATAAAGCTAAAACAGTTAAGTACTATATGTGACTGCACTGGGAATGTTGTTATACTTAACATGGGCAGAACATGATACACCAAACTCATTGATAATGTTTGCGCATTTTCCAACTCATCACAATTCACAAGCACACATGAAATCATATTTTCCTATGACCAGGACCTGTAACCTGAAGCTATCAGGTTGGTAATCAAACTTTTTGTCTCTCCAAAAACCACAGCATAAGAAGTTGTTTTAAAGTACCTTCAAGAAGCAAGTAAACACTAATCAACTAAAAGAAAATGAAATTGAGAGGAAAGCGAAACATAAGAATCAGTCGGTCATAAATTAGAAGCTAAGTATATAGCATTTAAGTTGGTTTAGTTTGTAATTCAGGAAGGGGAGCCAGGAGGTCATGAGTTCAAGTCGTGAAAGTAGAAATGTAAGGTAAGGTAAGACTGCGTACAACAAACCCTTGTCGTCCGGTCTTTTCTAGGACCCTGCGCATAGCGGAAATTTAGTGCACCGGGCTGCCCTTTAGTTTGTAATTCAGCTAATCTAATGTAACCATTATTTGATGTTTTGTTCCAATTAGTGCACTGTGGAAAATATAGTTGTATATATTGAGAAAATTAAATAGAACAACACTAAATCCCTCTCTTAAGGTGCTTGAGACATTGACCCGATCAAGAAGCAGGCAGACTGAATGGTGCTTCAAGATCTCTATGGAAATGTTGTTGTTTCAAGCAGCTATACCCTAAGAAAGTAACAGATTTGAAGATACAAACTAACAACGTAGGATGGGAAAAAGAAAGAGAGTCAGTATGACATCCCGTTTAGCAATTCTGTTTTTCAAACTCAAATCACTCTCCACTCATACTTGCAAAATTTTGTTGCATATATCAACAGGTACAATATAATATCTCCACGATTGGCATGCTCTTCAGCTTCTTGTGACGCAAATAAATTACCTGCTTCCAATCAGTCCTATAGCAACAAATTAGATTCTGACAGCTCAATATGCAGCTGTTAAGAGTAACTTCCTCTTCCACCTCCAACCCCAAAAGAGAAAATATAACAGTTGAAGTTGTTAATCATAAAGCCAAATGCGATACAAGCTTCAACGGCATGGAGTACAAAAGCAAGCTTTTATATACCACACTTGGGACGAATTTAAAGAACATGCCCTAGAAATTCTAGCATGAAGCTAGTAACAACCAGTTAACCATAAAGCATCAGTGAATAAAGAGATAAGCAAGTATACATTTTTGCTGGAGAAAATAGATGTATGTTTCTATAGAGAATTAAAGAGTCTGTATTAACATTATACATGTCAACATCATGTGTCAAATCTAAGAACATCTCAATAAAAGAAGCTTAAATCATTGCCAACCTATTGCATTCGAGGGAGACGAAGATGCAAAATCTGGGTTCATTGTCCAAAGTTGCCTCCAGATTGAGCTGAACTTTTTTCAGATTGACTCAAACATCTTCACGAAGCTAAATCATCTTTGCGAACTGTAATTTTCTCCTCCGCTTTGTCTTAGACTTGGCACTTAAAATAGTATCAGATATAGAATGAGAACATGAACTCCTTATATGGATTTGAACAATCCTCACCCTATAAATTAGCTTTTGGGTTGAGTTAGGGCCAAAAATCAATTCTTTACATGGTATCACATTCCAATTAGGGTCTAATTTGACTAATTTTGGATTTTTGGAAATTGGAAAAATGGTTTGTGTTGATAAGTTAAACTAGACTTTGGGCTTGAAAATCCCGTGTTGGACACGGGTTTCCATTGGGTGCGTGGGGCAATGGGTGGATGGGTATTTTGTTGGGTTGTTGGTTTCGGGTCACTGGATTGGTGGATGGTGTCGGATTGTTGACGGGTGGTGTCGACGGAACAAGCAGCGGGTGAATTGTGTCAGGGAATGACATCGGGTTGGGTGGATGCGACGATGGGTCGGGTAGGATCGACGATTTGGGTAGATCGATGTGGTGTGGGGTAGGCGATGTCGGATATGGTTAGAGTCGCATCGGTCCTGGTCCGATTCGTATCGACATACCGAACCCAGGACGATAAGGTTACCGTGCATTTCGTCCCGATCTTTATGTTCAGTACTGATCCGACTGTTAATTTTTCGATTCGGATCCTTATGTCTGGTACTCGTATCCAGACCATTAACTTTTTGGTCCGAATTCTTATGTCTGGTACTCGTATCCGGACCGTTAACTTTTCAGTCCGGGTATTTAGATCCGATTCTCGGGTGTATCCGGACCGATATTCATCTGGTGCTCCGTGTTGTATGACATGGTTTGACTAGCAAAAGTGAGAGCTCATATTATCTAAAACAGTTGCATAGTTAACTGTTGGACTGTGATAGGATCTGTAGATGAGCTTAATTTAGAAACAAAAATTTTAAATCAAATTTGTAGTGCCTGGATAATGCAGTTGTACCATTTCCAGTTGCAAAGGGAGTTAGCAACTATGAGAGCATGTGCTCTGCTTCTCTGTGCAATGTTTAAGACACTTATTTTTTTTATTATCATGATGTATTTTCTCATCTTTATTGTTGTAGTTGATATCATCTCCGCGATTGAGTTCGATAAAACTGGTGACCATATTGCTACTGGAGATCGTGGGGGTCGGGTAGTTGGATTGTTATCGGTCCGGTCCGGGTATCGACATACCAGAATCGGACCGATAAAGTTGTCGGATCGGATTCTTATCGGTCTGAATCCTTATGTCTGATACTCGTATCCGGACCGTTTAACTTTTCGGTCCGAGAATCGATCCGGATATTTCACCGTTCTTGGTGGTTCCCGGATGTATTGTGACCGATATGACCTATGTATGATCGTTAGAGTGGTGGTCCGGAAACTAGAGTTGTACGGGTTGGAGTTCCGGTGACTGGTGTGGGTTGAGGGTTCCGGTGGGTGGTAGGGGGGTTTAGGGTTGCACAAATTTCCGGAAAAATCGGACCGACCGATTCGGACCGGACCAACCGACCGGAAATTCGGTCCGGTCTTGATCCGTGTTTTTAATAATTCGGTTTTCGGTCCGGTCCGGTCCGGACCGAAAATATTTTTATTTTTTTTTATTTTTTTTATAATATATATATATATATAATATATATTGAATTATATAATTCCTAATATATATAATATATATAATTTATAATTTTCTAAATTACTAATATATATAATTCCTAATTTTATAAATTTCTAATATATAACATTATATAATTCCTGCCTGTTCCGGGCTGCTTTATTTTTTAAAATTGAATTACCAATACGAAATTGACATTCTCGGATCGCGGTACACGAAATTTTTACGTTGAAATCTATTGTACATCGCAAGATATTTAGATTTGAAAATGAGAAAAACGTAACGATTTGAGGAAAAGAGAAATTGAGGGGCAAGATGGACGTTTTGGAGAAATCGGACGAATCAAACCGCTTACGTATTTTAGCCACCCCGTATCGAAAAATACGGAAATCAAAAAAATTAGGTAAAACGGACGTCCGAGCGCAGTTATGATCAGTATAAAGTTTGATCAATTTACAACCTATATTTCATATGTCAATACGTCCGGTCAAGTGGCGGGGCTGCCTGGGGGGCTGGGGGCTGGGGGAAATCAAATTCGTCCAATCGGTCCAAAACCCGACCGACCGAATTGACCGGACCGACCGGACCGGATCGAGAAATTCGGTCCGGCTTGGTCCGATAATCCCGGCTCGTCCTCGGTCCATCCGTTCGTTCGTCCGTCCGGCCTCGACTTTGTGCACCCCTGCGGGGTTGACCAGGTAATCTGAGACGCCGAGCCGATCACGCGATGATGGTGGCAATCGATGATGTCTATGACGAAGAGAGATGTGATTCAGGGGTGGTTGTCGGGACCGTGGTGGCTAGACCGAGAGGAGACTGGCAGAGGCAGTAGGTACAGTGGTTGTTGTCGGAATAGTGACAACGCGGGTGAGAGCTAGCGGAAGCGGTGATGTGTCGGACTCATCTAAAAATGTGTAATCTAAATTTTGGATTTTTTTGGATATTTGCGAATGGGAAGATTGCTTTGTCAAATGTGACGTGACGTGAGATGATGATTTTACAGAAAGACAAGTCGTAGCACAGATATCCCCTATGATTGGGCGGAAAACCTAAAAACACACAAGGGTGGTGTAGGGTGCAAATTTATGTGGGGCCGTGGAGGAAAGATTTTGGTAGCACATGCAACCGAAAATTCATAAAGCTGATAAGTTGGGATCCTACAAAACATAATTTCGATGGGTGTTCTATTTTGGAGAGTCTGAGTGGACAAAAAATTTAAAATATATTCGGCCATTTTCACAACATAAACCCAAAAGGGAGGGGGAGAGAGGCATGGAATTGGATCGTACGAACCATGTTATTGATAGTGCGACTGACTCGTTCGACCTTCCTATTTTTGGAGGAGGTGTGGGGACAGGAGAACCGGAAAACCATGCCATTAGTAGAGCAAATATTTTGAAACGCAGAATTATTGAACTCACAACCATTATCACATTGAAGCGATTTTATTTCTTTTTCAAATTGTGTTTTGAAATAGACACAGAATGCACGAAACTTGGCAAACACTTCAGACTTGAATTTAAGCGGATAGACCCACATAAAGTGAGAAAATTCATCTAATAAGACGAGATAAAATTTATGACCAAGTGAACTAGTAATGACAGATGTCCGTAAATCTGCATGAACAATGTCAAATGGGAGAATATGTAAAACTTGAAGAAGACTGAAATGGAAGGCGAATATGTTTGCCTAAAGGACAAGAAAGACATTGTTGGGCAAATTTTCCATATGACAACGAATTAAATTATTGTTTCTAAGAAAATTTAAAACAGGGGCTTCTGAGTGTCCAAGTCTATTGTGTCAGGTTGATAGAGAAATTGTTGCTAAAGCGGTGGAAGGAGTGACATGAGCAGTTAGAGATGTGGGAGGGTTGACACTAACAGTGGACGTGAATAGGAAAGTATAGAGATCACCCTCACTATTGTCACAACCCGAAGGGCCGTGAACATGACACCCTAATTGGACGTCATTATACTGACCTGCCACATGTAATCGGACTAATACCCAAAACAACATATAAACCTCATGAAAATAAGTTGATGACTCATAATGTATATATATATATATATATATATATATAAGGAACCTGCCTCCTGAGGAGTCACAACAATTCATCATAACAACATCGGCAAGCCGACAAGGCTGCCTCTATATATGAGACTATCCAAGATAAACAACAACCGACACATGTCTTGCGTCACACATATACAACCCAAAACTGTCTACAGACCTCTAAGAGTATGATAACGAAATATGACGGGACAGGGCCCCGTCGTGCCCCTAAATATGCATAAATAAAAAATAGGGTTCTGTACCAAAATGACAAAGCTCCGAATCAATGGAGCTCTCCAAACAGCTGAACAGGAATCCTAGACTGGAGGATCACCAAACTGAGCACTTGTACCTGCGGGCATGAACGCAGCCCCCCGATGAAAGTGGGTCAGTACGAAATAATGTACAGAGTATGTAAAACATGTAGATCAGAATCGATCATAATCGCCGATAGATAATGCGAGACATGCATTTATTATCAAATACCAAATTCAACTGTGCCATATAAAATAGAGAGTCAACTATGCCTTATAAAATGAGAGTCATATCAGTAATCATGAATAATTATCCATATAATCATCATGTATATAAATAAACTGTCCGGCCCTCTGGTGAGGGACGCGGTAAAATATACTATCCTGTATATCTATACCCGTATCATATGTACATAAACTGTTCGGTCCTCTGATGAAGGACGCGGTGGAATCATATACTGCCCGGCCTATTCTGGGACGCGGTAAGGTCATATAAGGTCCTATGCACAAAACTGCCCGGCCCAGGACGCGGTGAAATAATAACATCAGCACGAATAGACCATCATGAGTAACTTTATACATATTAAATCATCACTGGATGGAATAAATGAAAGGCACTATCATATCATATATCATTTTAAATCATCATTTGGAAACTCAAGACACTTATTATATCATGTATCATTAGGAGTTAGGATTCAATAGAATTATGTACGTCCGCCATACGCTCATTTGTATAAATCATGCCAAAAGAAAGAAAGAATAGTTTCACATACCTTTTAGTCGAACTAACCAACTCAATATTTGAATACGTCTCGTCTAGTACTTCAACCTATAACAATAGTAACATGTCTATTAACTTCTATGATTTCTAGCGTAAGTTATATCGAATGTCAACTTTCTTTTCTATAGAAATTTGGGCAGCATTTTCCCTATTTCTACGTGCTTCCACAACTTCCAACAAATGCCAACAATACCAATTATCAAGTCACAAATCAAGGGTATACTAAAATAGTTCCATATACTCGACATATATCACTATTATACATTCTTTCTCCTTTCACTCATGGATTATAACCAAAACAACAACCAAAGTGATTAATACACATATGTATCATGTTAATCCAACTCCTCTAATCATGTTTAAACATCCCATTAAAACAACTCACACTTTAACAATAACGAGAGTGGAATGTGAAGTTTTTCTACACCTTTTTATGCTTTAATTCCTTTAGGACATATATCCACAATTATAACAACGTAAATGTAGGTTCATAACTGAAATTTCCAGCATACATACTCGACAAAACAATCCCTTATTGCATTACAACGATGTCCAATAATTTCATGAAAGTTTCGTAACAACATAATTTCATAACTCTTTTCTTAACTTCTTAGAATCTAATTCACTCTCCAACACTTTCATGTAACCAATCTACAACTTAAAGTATCAAGATTCCTCCATTTTTAACATGCAATTAGTGACAATAACAACAATCAAATCCAAGGTGTGCAAAACAGTCCAAAATCGGTCCATTCACCCCAAATATTCACATGCATTGTCTCATTTCTAATTTCTCTTTATCATGAGTTGATTCATTAATCACAACATCATTTAATCTTTCAAATACTCCATAAAAAGAAGAATTCTTACCTTAATTTGTAGCCCAAAACAGTCCCAAATTTCGGTTCACTACCCAAGTCCTCTTCACCATTTTTTCATCATTTCTTCAACTCAAAGTGACATGCATGTGTTCTATAAGTTTAATCCATCATTCTTATATGTTTTTCTTCCAAATTTCTCATCTCAAAATCTGAAATTACAGGGGCACAAATCTATCCAGTGGTCGTGACCCACTGCTTTGGAGTTGGGACTTAGTTGATGAGCTTAATCTTGTAAAAAGAGTTAAGAAAAATCTCTTATTAACTATGGATAATGGTAAGAAATCTGTTGGGAGAGAGAAGATAATGGATAATGAAGAAGAAAGTTTGAATTAAAGGTCTTACCATAAGTGGATGGGTATAAGCAAATCTGAAAATTATTCACATGCTTACACAGTTTTTGATGCTCAAATCTCTAAAATTTGTCCACTAATTATTATTCCCTCCACTAAAATTTAATCCCATAATTAATTAATCTTCCACCTAATCAATCTTATATAAAATCCGAAAATTCCAATCCAATTATAATATATACACGACACTAAGCCCATACCACACGTGTTGCATCCAAAATTATTCCGGAATCAAATCATTTGTATACAATTTCCGGATTAGCATATATAAATATACTTTATATCCAATATTCGAATTTTATTTCTTAATTACACTTCTCTAATTATCGCCTTAAACTTACGAGGTGTAACTCCTTCCCCTCTTAGAAACATTCGTCCTCGAATGTTCATAATAGGTCTTAGGCTTATTAATTTTTTTTGCAGAGTCTCCTTTATAACTATACCCACCAACCTATATTCAGCAAACCAAGGATGCTTCACAGGGCCACAATTTATCTCAAAGGTAACAACTCTACCTAACTTACAACAGTTCAGGAAATGCAAATAGCAGCAAAACAACAACCATAATTCAAAGTACAGTATGTTAAGAGTCACACAAGTCAAAGAAACAACTACAGATAGTTAAGAGGGCACACCACGTTTGAAACCAAGACATTTGAGAATGAAAGAAAGGCAACAACATGTGTTTTAGGTGTAGCAGGAACAGTAGTAGCAACAATAAAAATAGTAGCTAAACAGTACATCAAGTGACATCAAATAACAATCATAATGATAACAAATATGGTAGCTAACTACCACATACAATAACAGGTATGTGCAGCAACAACTCAATCCACCTCTGCTGTCAGATCTTGCTCTCCCGTCTCTCTATACAATTCAGGGTGACTAAATATAGTTTTGGTCTGTGTGCTCACACTGGTGCAACTTATTATCTCATTAGGAGTGTAAAGAGGTCAATAGTCATGTTCTCATCTTCATCACACAATGTATTTATTCCAAGTAATCACATTTTAGTCTAATCTTACCAGTGTGTGAGCCTCTTCTTTTTTCACATACTTAGCTATTCTCAGGTAATTTCTACATTTAGTCTTCCAACTGAATAGCTAGAAAAGATTAGTAACATGTTGTTGCTAAGTAAACAAGACTAGGACTTAAAACCTATAGGCAGTAATAACACATGTACACCACCCTGCTCATGATTATAACCAGATACACACATGCTACACCTAAACTTAGCCATTTTTTTAGGTCTTGTCTTAAACCTTTAGGCTCCACAGCTCAAACCAGTTGGCAGAACTCATAGAGAAAAGAATACAATTTCAAATCTGGCATGTTAACATAGATGAACATCACACAACCTTATTACCAGATGGACATTAGACTCTCTGCAGATCAGGCAAGCTATTTACCATATGAGTTTCAAGTTCCTTTCATGGTTGGAACATATGCCATTAAGGTAACAATCAAATACTGATTTTGACATAGCTTTTGGATCTCAGTCAGTTTAACTACACTGGTTCATGCATAACAGAAAAGTGGTGTTCATTAAAGCATAAAGTAGCGCAATTATAACACACCCCTTATTTTTTTTTCTTTTAAGCAGGAAAGGAGACACACACTTTCACCTAACCTAGAATCCTTATCATTTTCTCACAAGGTAGATAGGGGTAATCAATTTTCAAGTTATTAAATAGGGCAATAGAACACAACTTTAAACATGGCAACCCAACTCTACCAGTGGACTAGACACCTAAGATAGGAAACAAAATTTTATAGATCCTACACATATTGCCAAATTCGTACAGAAGAGATCAACAAACACGTTACTTAGTATTACTTATTACACACATAATTTAAAGGCACAAGGAGGTATACAAGTAAATTAATTCTGGCCAGAAACACTACATTCTATTCAGAAGACATACTGATCGGTGTATTTTATATACACTTTTCGAGTCGTTTTTAGTTAGTCTTTTGTCCCTTTTTGTACAAATAAGTGTCGTATTAGGATAGATTCTCTTTCTTTTGAGTCAAAGTGGTTAAAATGGCCAAATGGCGGAAAAGGAGCTAAAAGAGGGCAAACGAGGAGGTTCCAGAGCTTAAAAGCAGAGGAAGTGGCGAACGAGGCAGAAACGCAGGTCAGCGCCGCGGCGCCTCATGCCAATAGTAGCAGGGCCGCGACGCCTAATCATCAGAGAGGCTACGAGCAGTACGCAGCGCCTCGCATAACAGAGATCGGGCCGCGCCGATAGCAAGGTCGCGGCGCCGACGCGGGAAAAATCAGGTTTAATGACGAATTTCTGGGCCAGGCCTGAAGGGAAAAGTTAGAGGCGGTTTTGAGCCTATAAAAGGAGAACCCTAGGCATATTTTAAGGGTTCCCTTTCTTGCACAACACAAGGATTCTTGCTTTGAAGATTGGAGACCATAGTTTAGTAACTTTCTTTCCTTTTCTTTTATTTTATTTCAGTTTGTATGATGAACCTTGAATTAGTTCTTGTCATGTTAATGGCTAGGAACTAATTCTTTTATAGGGCTTTCCATATTAATTCACTAGAAACTTATGTTATAAATTGATGCATGTTATGGTTATTCTTCTTCTTGTTGAGATTTATCCAATAATTGCTTTGAATGCTTGGTAATTAATTGATCACTAATTATCATTATTTATATGATTTCTAATCAAACTTCGAAAGGAGGAGGTTGTGAATATGCTGTAAGTTGGGTAGACATATTTTGGATTGGGGATGAAAATACCTCAATTATTTACGTAATGTAGCGTTAATGAGGCTTAAAAACCCTAATTTTACGCATGGTGCGTGACGGTTAACTAGGTTTTTGTTCTTAATCCTCCTATAGAGTCATCCTTATCACCGAAAGGTAGAAAGGAGCAATACTGGGGTTGAGTGTTTATATATCCTTAACGGGAATATAAAACGATTTCGTAAACCTGCTAGCTCCGAGAGAAGAACCATATTTCATTGCATTAATAAGTAACATAAGCGGATAGTTGAAGAGACATGGAAGCCCTATTCCCATCACAACTGAAGTAATCCTATAGTTAATTAGCTTTTATAATTGTAGTTATAAACAACAAAAATCAATATCAATTACCAAATAGATACCAAATAGATACCAAAAGATAGATAGTTGGTACTTGAACACTAATCCTTGTGGACGATATTCGGTCTTACCAAGACTATATTACTTGAGTCGACAACGTGCACTTGCGTTAAAGTGTGTGCAACTTTGCGCGCATCAAGTTTTGGCGCCGTTGCCGGGGATTAGGCATAGTTCAATATCAAATTTTATCTATTTTTAAATTCTAATTTGGTTTTTATTTTTATTTCTTTACATTGTTTATTTTATTTTATTGTCTTTCGTACAAACAAGTGTGCCGTGATTCGTTGTTGGTTTTGATTCATCTCAGGAATCCTTTAGATATGGTTTTCTACTGTCAATTTGATAGAGATCCAACCATAGAGGAAGAGAGGGAGGAATTACGAGAAGCTATACTCAGTTTCACGAGATACCAAAATCAGTTCATGGATGAAACAAGAATGGTCATGAAGAAGTTGGAAACGCAAATAGGAGAACTCGCGATCATGTTGAACAGCGAAACGCAAGAATAGCAATATGCACCTGGGGTAGGCAATATGGAAACACAATGTCAGGAAATTAACCTGAAGGATGCCGAATCAGATGAGATAGAAAGTGCCCAAGAAGAAGCAGTGGCCATGCGATGATGGCGCGCGCCAAGATTCGAGACAGGCAGAGAGTGAGGCGCGCAAGAAAGAAATGCGTCGCGCGCCGTAACCCGAATCGAAAATTCGCAGGTTCAGAAGAACCGCTCCCCAGGTGATAGTACCATATCCCCAGAAGTTAAAAACATGTACTCTTGACAAGAAATTCTCTAGATTCGTGGAGATTCTCAAACAATTGCAACTCAATATCCCGTTTTCTGAAGCATTAGAGCAAATGCCGAGCTACGTCAAGTTCATGAAGGATGTGCTTAGCAAAAAGAGGAGGATAGAGGACTACGAAACAGTGATGTTGACTGAGGAATGTAGTGTCATCCTACAGAGACAACTACCTCAGAAGTTACAAGATCCAGGGAGCTTCACCATCCCATGCACCATTGGAAAGTTTGAATGTCAGAAAGCATTGTGCGACTTGGGAGCAGGCATAAATCTGATGCCTTATCTAGTTTTCTGCAAACTAGGAATGGGAGAAGTCAAACCTACAAACATCACTTTGCAGTTAGCTGACCGCTCCATAGTTCATCCTAGAGGAGTCATCGAAGATGTATTAGTGAAGGTGGACAAGTTCATCTTTCCCGCTGACTTCGTTATCTTAGACATAAAAGATAACGATGGAATCCCCATCATACTTGGCAGACCATTCTTAGCCACAGGACAGGCTCTCATTGATGTTCACAAAGGGGAGTTGAAGCTTCGGGTAGATGAAGAAGAGGTGATTTTCAATGTTTTTCGAGCAGCAACTTTTCCAGATGCCAAGGATAACTGCTCAGCCATTGATCATATCGAAGAAGCAGTGTCAGCCAAGGAGTTCGGACATGATGATACGCTTGAAGAAGTACTGACCAAATGGGATGATGATAGCAGAAACAATCCAGATCTGATGGAGTATGCAAATTGAATGAATGTTTATGAAAAATGGGATAAGAGGAAGTATGAAGAGCTTGGACAGATGCCAGAAAGATCATTACCAGCCACAGAGAAGGCTCCAGAGTTAGAGTTAAAAACCCTACCCAATCATCTACAATACCAATACCTAGGTGAAGAGAAAGCCCTACCAGTGATCATTTCACGCCACCTATCCACCGAAGAGATTGATAAACTGCTAAGAGTACTGAAGAATCACAAGCGGGCCATTGGATGGACATTAGCAGACATAAAAGGGATAAGTCCGTCAACGGTAATGCATAAAATCCGTCTAGATGAGGAGAGCAGACCATCCATCGAAGCTCAAAGACGACTAAACCCAAACATGAAAGAGGTAGTCAGAAAGGAAATCCTGAAATGGCTCGATGCAGGAGTAATTTACCCTATATCTGACAGCACATGGGTGAGTCCAGTACAAGTGGTGCCTAAAAAGGGTGGAATAACAGTGGTGACCAACGAAAGGAACGAACTCATTCCTTCTAGAACAGTCACTGGATGGAGAATCTGCATTGACTATCGCAAGCTGAACAAGGCAACCAGAAAAGACCACTTCCCGTTGCCATTTCTAGATCAAATGTTGGACAGACTTGCAGGGCACAACTACTACTGCTTTTTGGATGGGTACTCAGGGTATCACCAGATTGCAATAGCGCCAGAAGATCAGGAAAAGACAACATTCACTTGTCCTTTTGGTACATTTGCTTTCAGAAGGATGTCATTTGGACTATGCAATGCACCAGCAACCTTTCAGAGGTGTATGATGGCAATTTTCTCAGACATGGTAGAGAGGACCATAGAAATCTTTATGGATGATTTTTCGGTCTTTGGAGCATCATTCGATGAATGTTTGAGGCACTTAGAAGGAGTTTTAAGCCGGTGTGAAGAGTCTAACTTTGTGCTAAACTGGGAGAAGTGTCACTTCATGGTAACAGAAGGAATTGTCTTGGGACACAAAATATCAAACCAAGGTATTGAGGTAGACAAAGCAAAGATTTTAGTGATCGAAAATCTACCACCCCCAGTATCAACAAAAGGAGTCAAGTTTCCTCGTACGCAGTTTCTATGTAAGATTCATCAAGGATTTTTCAAAAGTTTCAAAGCCTCTTTCCACATTACTAATGGCGGGGTTGCCTTCGACTTCAACAAAGAATGCTTATCGCTTTGACGCCGCGAGAAGCTTATTTCAAAGACCCATAGTCATTGCACCAAACCGAGCTCCCATTTGAACTAATGTGCGATGCAAGCGATTATACAAGAGAGCAAAGGCTTGGACAGAGAATCGACAAGGTATTTAGATCCATTTATTATGCTAGTAAAACTCTAAATGACGCAGCTAAATTATGCAACTACCGGAAGGAACTACTAGCAATAGTATACGATTTGAGAAATTCAGCCATACTTGATTGGGAATAAGGTGATAGTATACACGACCACTCGCCATAAAGTACTTGATGACAAAGAAGGATGCAAAACCTCGTCTCATTCGATGGGTCCTGCTACTACAAGAATTCGACGTGGAGATTCGTGATAAGAAAGGAACAGAGAATTCAGTTGCAGACCACTTGTCGAGACTGGAGAACACAGAGAGCCAGAACACCAAGGATGTGCAAATAAATGATCACTTTCCGCATTTAACAACTGCTTTCAAGTAAGTATGAACTCTAATTTACTCGTACGCTGATTTTATTAACTTTCTTGCGGCTAAGGTACTACCCTGCACTGACAAGGCAAAGAAGTGAAGAGGTTTTACTCAGAAGTAAAGCATTACTATTGGGAGGAACCTATGTTATACAAACACTGTGCCGACCAAGTTATCATACGATGTATACCAGATGAGGAGATGCATCAAGTTCTCACCCATTGCCACACCCTATCATGTGGTGGACACTTTGGGGCATCAAGAACAGCGGCAAAGGTATTGCAATGCAGATTCTATTGGCCAACACTTTTTAAGGATGCACATGCCTTTGTGAAGAGATGTGATAGTTGTCAGAGAACAGGAAACATCTCAAGACGAAACGAAATGTCTTCGCAAGGGATATTGGAAGTGGAACTATTTGATGTGTGGGGAATCGATTTTATGGGACCATTCCCGCCATCCTTTGGAAATCAATATATCCTTCTGGCAGTGGACTATGTGTCCAAGTGGGTAGAAGCAGTGGCCACAAAAGAAAACGACAGTAAGACTGTTCAAAAATTCCTTCAAAAGAATATTTTCACAAGGTTCGGCACTCCAAGAGCCATCATCAGTGACGAAGGAAGTCACTTTTGCAATAAGCAGCTGAATTCATTGCTGTCCCGATATGGAGTCTACCACCGCACCACAACTGCCTACCACCCTCAAGCTAATGGGCAGACAGAAGTGTCAAATAGATAAGTGAAAAGCATATTGGAAAAGACGGTGAACGGCTCAAGAAAGGACTGGTCTATCAAACTGGATGACGCATTGTGGGCATACCGGACAGCTTTCAAAACACCAATTGGTATGTCACCTTATAAATTAGTTTTTGGTAAAGCATGTCATTTGCCAGTAGAGTTAGAACACAGAGCGTATTGGGCAATGAAGAAGTTAAAAATGGACGCCAACCCAAAGAGACGTAGGAGGCTATTACAAATGTCGAGTTGGATGAATTCAGGCACAATGCCTATGAGAATGCAAAGATCTACAAGGAACGAACGAAAATATGGCACGACAAGAGGTTGATACCAAAAGACTTTCAAGAAGGACAACAAGTGCTATTATTCAACTCGAGGTTGAAATTATTTCCAGGCAAGTTAAAATCACGTTGGACAGGACCATACACGGTGGTAAGAGTATTCCCATATGGTGCAATTGAAATAAAAGGGAGAGAGGGAGCTCCCTTCAAGGTAAACGGACAGAGGTTAAAACCCTATCTGATCAATGAAATGGAATACATGAACTTAGTAACCTCCCACACCTTAGAATAATAAGGAACTTGCGTCCGGCTAAAAGACGTTAAAGACAGCGCTACTTGGGAGGCAACCCAAGGTATTTAAGTTATTTAGTTTCAATGCAATTAATCTTTATTCTAGAACAGTCTCACGGAGGTAGTGTCTGTGTTGTGTTGACAGGTGAAAGCCATGAACTTGAAAGGCGAAATCAAGCAGGCCGAGATTTCCGAAAATCGCGAGCCGCGCGCCAGAAATGTGCGCGCGAAGATTCGTAAGAACGCAGAATTTAGCGCCGCGCGCTGGGCCATAGCCGCGCGCCATCAAAAAAATCAATTTTTTTAGACGCCCGATCCAAGGCCCCGCCGCCAAATCAAAATCCAGAGCCCCCCTCCTCACTAATTCAAAGTACTATCCACCGCCACCACCACCATTTTAGCCAAGTCTGTAAGTGTCTTGTTTTCTTTTATTGTCTTTGAGTCTACACACATTGGGGACAATGTGTGATTTAAGTTTGGGGGGGTGTTTTATTTGTGTTTTATTTGTGTCTTGTTATAGTATGTTTGAGTATTTTTGATTGTTTTGTGTATAATTTGAGTCACAATTTTTTTTCTTTTGAGTCATAGTTGCCTGTCAAAGATCATGTATGCTGTAGTTACTAGAAACACCTAGTGAAGTAAGGTGGAATAATGTAATGGAATTAGAAGCAACTATCTAAACACCTAGGTTAGATATGCCAAAAACTCACAAAATCTGTCTATTTGGAGTTGTTTGCTTAAATTATGCATGCTAAATTGATGAAAACTTATGTGTTATGATTGCTTGCTATTTGAGGCGAAATAGTTAGGATATGCATGTTAGGGAGATGACTCAGGCGTTTCTTTGATAGTCAATTCTTACCACTCTTTTCTATCCCGGACTTTAAAAGTATCCCTAGTCATCCCCATTGAGCCTAAAAATTGAAACTTCTTCTTTGACACCCTATATTCCCTCAAATTGTGCCATAAGTAAAAATGTGAAATAGTGGAATAAATTGTGTTAAAAAAGAGACAAAAAGAGTGAACAACTTTGATGCACCCCAATAAAAAAAGTAATAAGAAATAGGCAAAAGCCTAAGTTTGGGGGTGCTTGTCATTATTATACACTTCACTCTCCCAAAACAAAAGAAGGGAAAGATTGATTTGAAGTGAAGAAAAGAATCAAAAGAAAAGGGAAACACTGAAAAGCTAAAGAGCTTATGGTACACAAAAATGAGCCTAAATGCCTATTTTTACCTACCTATACCTAAGCCTACATTACAACCCTTAAAGTCCTGAAGATCTTTTTTATGCATATCCAGGATTAGTGGAGAATAGCAAGTAAACATGCCATAGGATTTTTTGAATTTTACAAGCATGATTCAGTATGTTGACTTTCATTAAGCATGATAAAAATGAGTTTGCGAAATATCTAGCTTAATGTGTTTAGTGTGCTAAAAATTTCATGCTATATGTTTCTGCATATTATTCTGCTAACCTTCATGTTTTTCTAGATAACATCAATGCAGCAAAAGTGATCAATGTCAGTGAGTCTTTTATTTCTCGTTTTCTTGAGTCCTTTATTTCTTTCTTTCTATCTTTGCTCGAGGGCGAGCAAAGGTTAAGTTTGGGGGTATTTGATCGGTGTATTTTATATACACTTTTCGAGTCGTTTTTAGTTAGTCTTTTGTCCCTTTTTGTACAAATAAGTGTCGTATTAGGATAGATTCTCTTTCTTTTGAGTCAAAGTGGTTAAAATGGCCAAATGGCGGAAAAGGAGCTAAAAGAGGGCAAAAGAGGAGGTTCCAGAGCTTAAAAGCAGAGGAAGTGGCGAACGAGGCGTAACGCAGTCGCGCACGCGCCATGCCAACAAGAGCGTGGCCGCGCGCCTAATCATCGAGAGGCTACAGTTGCAGCGCGCGCTCGCAGCCAGAGATCGGCGCGCGCCAAATCACCCGGCATCGAGAACTTTTGGCCGCGCGCCGATAGCGTGGCGGCGCCGACGCGGGAAAATCAGGTTAATTGACGAATTTCTGGGCCAGGCCTGAAGGGAAAAGTTAGAGAAGGGTTTCAGCCTATAAAAGGAGAACCCTAGGCAGATTTTAAGGGTTCCCTTTCTTGCACAACACAAGGATTCTTGCTTTGAAGATTGGAGACCATAGTTTAGTAACTTTCTTTCCTTTTCTTTTCTTTTATTTCAGTTTTGTATGATGAACCTTGAATTAGTTCTTGTCATGTTAATGACTAGGAACTAATTCTTTTATAGGGCTTTCCATGTTAATTCACTAGAAACTTATGTTATAAATTGATGCATGTTATGGTTATTCTTCTTCTTGTTGAGATTTATCCAATAATTGCTTTGAATGCTTGGTACTTAATTGATCACTAATTATCATTATTCATATGATTTCTAATCAAACTTCGAAAGGAGGAGGTTGTGAATATGCTATAAGTTGGGTAGACATATTTTGGATTGGGGATGAAAATACCTCAATTATTTATGTAGCGTTAATGAGAGGCTTAAAAACCCTAATTTTACGCATGGTGCGTGACGGTTAACTAGGTTTTTGTTCTTAATCCTCCTATAGAGTCATCCTTATCACCGAAAGGTAGAAAGGAGCAATACTGGGGTTGAGTGTTTATATATCCTTAACGGGAATATAAAATGATTTCGTAAACCTGCTAGCTCCAAGAGAAGAAGAACCATATTTCATTGCATTAATAAGTAACATAAGCGGATAGTTGAGGAGACATGGAAGCCCTATTCCCATCACAACTGAAGTAATCCTATAGTTAATTAGCTTTTATAATTGTAGTTATAAACAACAAAAATCAATATCAATTACCAAATAGATACCAAAAGATAGATAGTTGGTACTTGAACACTAATCCTTGTGGACGATATTCGGTCTTACCAAGACTATATTACTTGAGTCGACAACGTGCACTTGCGTTAAAGTGTGTGCATCTTTTCGCGCATCACATACTAGTGCACAAGTAAAGGTAGATAATCACAACTCTTTGGTTAAACTAATATGAAGATATGTCATAACTTGTGAATAATTATAAGAAGAGACATATGCCACTCATGGGCCAACCAGTTATCAAGATCAAGTTGTAACCAATTAAGTCAATCATGATTCTTATTTTAGATTGTAAGCTTAATGTCATGCCTCTTTAGGATAAAATCAGATACCAACTTCACAATAAATCACATAGTACAGGGGGAAGAGCAGATAGATTAACTCAATCACACCTAGAAATTTCTCAACAGACTAGCTCTAAGCTGATTAATCGCAGATCTTTGTATTCACAATGCAAGGTATCATAACAACATTTAATCTATTATACTGTGTTTACCTAGTTGATGAGTTATGACTCACACTACACCACCTTAAGCAACAGACCAACTCCAACTACTTCAAATAACCATCTCTAGCATATCAATGAGATTAGTCGTGCTGAAGCAAAAACAAGGTCCTAGACAGGGCATAGGACTAGAAGCATATTATCATAACTAGATTAAAAGACCTTTCTAAGTTACCTTGACATACATGGTAACATTTTAACGCATCCTAATCATCACAGGATTAAAGGCAGATGCAGAATCCTGACTTCACTTAAGACTTCGAATTAGACAGCTGCACACCAAGCACTTTAACACAGTACCTTAGCATATTTATAGCATGTAAGCAGGTCAGTTTAACAAACATGTATTTATAAAAGAAAACTACCCTAATCATGTGTTATCGAAAACATGATCATCAACCCACTGCATGACGCACAACCTTCCAAGTTTAAACTACATTCAAATAGATGTTAAACTGGATGATAAGATTTCAAGCTAACATTTTTAGATATCCTTTTTACTAACAGTTGAAAATTTTGAATAAAACAGGCCACCACTAATCATGCTCTCGACTCACGCTACTAAAATAGTTCATACATAATTAAATGACCCTTAACTAGATATTAGACCAATTGAAAGAGTTATGTATGCAGAAACCAGTTTTAAGCTATCATGTTAGATATATAAGCATGGCAAATATGAAATCAGTTAAAATGGTACTACAATCAGTCTACACCTTCAGAATGTATCCAACAGTAATATCAACCTTAAGACCTACCAACATATTCTAGACTACAGATTTCAATTAGGGCCAGTCAAGTAATGATTCCACTCACAACTTAGCTCAAGAAATATTCATAGGCATCTAATATTCCCCTAATGACCTTATCAAACCAATCCAATAAATCTCAGATCCCCACAGCAGAGATAAACCAAAACATTTAACAGATTTACCAGAGAATAAGGTTCAGGCAACATAGAGATTTGACCAAAAACAAGCAAGCATATTAATGGTACGAAGTAACTGATCAAATATATGTACCTAAGATGACTTCTTAAACCTATGTGAAGGTTACTTCTATAGCATATTTGATCTCAGCTCCTCATTTAATCTCAACAGGTAGCACTTGAACAATTAGCCAGCTTTACCCTCTTATTCCGTCATGAAAAGAGAAGCATCTGGTCCATATATTAAACTAAACAGAGACATACAAATTTAGCAGGTAAACATTTTTCTTTTCTTTAAGTTTGGAAAGATATTCTTAAACCTGTAAGGTTATTTTGAATGGTTACTACCAGTTATGGACACATATCCAAGCAAAGTGACACTACAACATGTAAAAGACTATTCTTAACATGATGCTTATACAATTGTATCCAAATCAAACACTTTAATCCACATGTTACCATATCTAATTTGACAAATGTCAGGTCATCCTAACAAAATCCCTATTCAGAAACCAAAATCCTTTAGGACCATCTATACTTGGGACACATACAAGGGATATGAGATTGACAAGACAACCACAAACCTTCTTGTTGGCTAGGACTCACATAGTTAAATTTATAGGCATGGCAAATGCTCTCAAAGTTAAATTAGCACAGAAGGAGACACCAATTCATAAAGATTAAGTGAAGTTCTAATTTGTATACTTATGCTAGCCAAACACATATGGTCACAAATGAACAACTAAACATGTTGCACAACTTAGATGGCAAATCATAACTAATTTACTTCACATCACTTTCAAGTTATAAGAAAACATATTCAATTCTTCATAACTCTAAATAGTATATCAATT
Source organism: Przewalskia tangutica (assembly GCA_029844215.1). Classification (NCBI taxonomy): domain Eukaryota; kingdom Viridiplantae; phylum Streptophyta; class Magnoliopsida; order Solanales; family Solanaceae; genus Przewalskia; species Przewalskia tangutica. The sequence goes on along the minus strand of CM056739.1, from coordinate 7,852,653 downwards.
TTATCCTTCCATAAACACAATTCATCTATTCCAATATATAACCATGTAGCAGATACTAAATCTCATGAATCAACAGAGCAAACTTAAAATGATTTTTAAGAAGAAACATTTAGATAGTATTCACAACTCACAACCATCACACATATCATATATTTCAACCAAGCTCAAGCATCATATTTAAGAAGGCCTGGGACATCTTAAGGTCTCAACGGTTACTTATTATTCTAAGATTCTCAAATATTCCGCTTCCCAAGCTTACATTATCTTTTCCCCTTATACGAGTGATATAGCTTCTCATAATCTCAAAATCATTTCGCCCTTCTTGCATATCAATAGTCGGGGTATAAATCGCTCCTCTATTGTCTACGAGTCTCAACTGACTGAAGTCATTTTTTTTTATTTCATTTTTTTTGTGTAACCGGGGTTATCGAAACTGTAACATACCTTCCAACAATTATTAACGCTTAAACAACTCATGATAACTCATAATCACTTCAGGCAATACACACATGACCCTAATAAATATGTTCGTATAGATGCACATCATTATCACACCAACTATACAACCATCTTACCAACCTATATACAGAGTCCATATATTCCCCTCTGGGTCGCTGTCGCTTTCTTTGGAGGCATAGCTGTAACACAATAATTCGTTAGAGGTGAATTATCCTAATAACATAGCTCTATCGCACGATCTTAGAGTAAGAAGAATAGAAATCAATCCTAAATGTCCGGCAGCCTCCTGCGTATAAGTATGGTGCACAACATACTTATACACAAGACTCTACTAGACACGATCTGTAGACATTTCGAGGACGAACTACTCTGACACCACTTTTATCACAACCCAGCCCAACGGGACGTGAACATGACACCCTAATTGGACGCCATTATACTAACCTGCCACATGTAATCGGACTAATACCCAAAACAACATATAAACCTACGAGGTGTAACAACTATTCGAATCTTATACTAACCTGCCACAAGCATATATAAATATACTTTATATCCAATATTTGAATCTTATTTTCTTAATTACACTTCTCTAATTATCGCCTTAAACTTACGAGGTGTAACAACTATTGCATCTCGTAAGGAGTTTCCCAGTACGGAGGTTGGTTACGGAAAATCCAAACGGATCAAAATTAATTGATACAGAATTATCGTTGGCAAATTTCCTAACGGAGATTATGTTTTTGATAATGTTAAGAGCATATAAGACGATATTTAGGGAGAAATGGAAATGCGGTGGCGGGGTTAGTGTATGGTCAAACCCTTGAGTTGGAATGCAATGACCACTTCCAACCATAATAGATTGTGGAGTATTTAAACTTCACAATTGAGGAAGATTACCAGAATTATTGGTGAGGTGAGACGTGGCACCCGTATCTGTATAACACGCATTATCGGGTTGCCAAGGAGTCAATATGACAAAAGTCAGGCACAAATTGGATTGGGCGAGGCCTGGAGTGGAATTCTGGGCTCCAGGAAATAGGGTCGAATTACTGTGGCCCATTGACGGTCCTGGAGCGGACAGGTAGACCGCCTGAAATTGGACCCAAGATCCATTATTTACCTTACTAAAAGGAAGGGTTATAAGTGTTTGTCCATGGAAGCAAAAGGGACACGTGCTTTAATATTGCTATCTACAACTATCAGGAATTTAGTTAAAATGCCAAAATTGCCCTAGTCCATCCCGGCACTAATAGCTAGCTCAGAATAGCTGCAAATTCATACCAGAGCACAAGGGTTGTATTGAGGAATACCTCAAATGCTTACATTAGCTCCTTATCACTAAAAAATAACGGATATAGAGGAAGTTATTTACAGAAAGTCCTGTGTTATTATGCTGAAATTTCTAATAATATTCTCATAATGCATCAGCAAAGAAGGGCAACAATATGAAATTGAAAATAAGCATAGCTTAACAGTATTCTTAATGACACAGGGGTAGAGAAACCAAAAAAAGAAAAGATCAACTTCTGACAACAGGCAAACACATGCTAACCTTAACTTTCATCTTAGCAACTTTTTTATCGAACAAAGTGCAGTAATCAGAGCTTGATGAAAAACCTTAAAAAGAAGAATAAGATTTCTTAGAGGCGCAACAATGCAAGAGAAAGCTTAATACCTCAACAACACATCAAAACCTTGTTCCAATTTGAAGCTCCAAATCAACTACATCACCAAGGACTAAGGAAATATTTTGCAAAACTTAAACCTTCTTGAATAATCAAGTTGATAGTTTTGAGCAATATGCAGGCTATAAATTCACGATTTTACTTCTGCACAAAAGATCCAACGTTGTCACAAAATTAGTGCCTGGCTTTAGAGGTAACATTAGTAGTACTGCATATCTACAACCGTTTGTAACTTTATCTTATTTGTGGTTTCACCCAGCAAAGCCTAAAATGTGGCATTATGGGCATCAGGAACAGATTTTTCTTTCACGGCAAGCAGTTTATTAGAGATCCCATAAGCTTAAACTCAACCGTATGTTGGATGGAATGTTGTGACAAAATATGGAAATGCTCAGAACAACATCTTATGAAAATAAGGATGTTGTCTGGGATGTTGTGACAACATTTCTAACAACATATCTGTAACGATTTTGCCTATTCTTCCGGCCAAAACATGTTGTGTTACTGTGAGTAAAAAATGACATAGGAAAGCTTACAATAATGTTGTGTTTAAAACGTGGTAAAAAAACAGTCAAAGCTTGGAGAAGAAGCTGCGTGAAGACCAAATCCAGAACGTTGAACTTTTTAAGGAGCAAGAACCGGTCCAAGTCGAAGCCTTCTTTTACTCAACCTCCGCAACCAATCAGTGATGATTTCGAGGGAAGTTCCACACTATAAATAAATGTGAGCTTCAGAGTGTCACGACCCAAATCGAAGGGCCGCGACGGGCACCCAAATTTCACCTGCCGGATACCGCTAATCACGCAACCATAAATAAGCACAGACTAAATCGAAAAGGTTACGAAAGCTTTTAACCAGAAACTGAACTTATACATATATATACATACTCACACCATGCCCGACAGGGCCATACCAAACCACTATACACAAGACACATGTCTACAAGCGTCTACAGAGTGTATAACGACAACAGGTCGGGACAGGGCCCCACCATACCCATATAGACACGCAAAAGTGTATCATACCAAAATCAGACTGACACTCCGGAAAGAGAGGAGTGCTTCCACAAGTCCGCTGAAACCTGCAACCTACTCACGTGGACCGTCGTCCTGCCTGTGCGAACCTGCAGGCATGAAACACAGCGTCCCCAGCAAAAGGAACGTCAGTACGACTGATGTATTGAGTATGTCAGACATAAGAAATAATATCATAACAGGAGTATAATACTTACCTCTGAGACTCCAATACATATGCCTAAATGGTATGCAATGCAAATACAGTATAAGCGTCTTTCTTTTCATAAGAGTCTCTGTGGGCATAATATACATAACTGTCATGCAAGATGCACATGCGGTATACTAATGTCCACACAGGAATCCTACTCATAACCACCACACAAGCATTCAGTTATATCATATAAGCCACACATGCTTTAACATTATTACATCGTCTTGGCCACACATGCATTCATTTTGACCACACAGACTCGATATGTGGCCTCTTAGGGCTCTTTTGTGATAATATGTACCAGCTGCAGGTGATATGTGTATATAGCGTATTTTCCTTTTTTTTCATATCCCTTACTTATATATATAATATACAGTAGTGTGCATAGCACAAGTGGTCCAGATAACATATGAATACAATGCAAATGAAATGCATGAATGGTATACCATGTTCCAATTTCAACGGGTGACATATTACCTTTGACGACACTGTGAATTTCATTATCATCTTTTTCATATGCCTTTTTTAAGGACTTAGAAACAATTTAGACATACTTTTAGCATAGGAATCAATAACATGATTATTCTTAATTTCTAGGAGTAGAGTAAATTATGGAACAATACCACAATTATATTTCATAATATAAAGCATGCCAAAAGAAAGAAATAATTTGCCATCACATACCTCGATTTCACTTAATTATCTGAATCAAGAAAGGTACTGTTGTTGTTAAGACCGTCCAAATATACCAGGGAGTATTACTGGTTCTATCTTAGTAAATGGGGGACTGTTAACTTTATAAGGGAATCAGAGGGTTATTATATTTTTGACATGAGGGTTAGAGATTAATGTCTTACAGAGACTTGAAATGCTTCACCTTGAAGTAAGGCTTAAAGATTAGTGTCTTACAAAGACTTTGAGAGTCCAATCTCATTTATGCCTTGACAAGGAATTGTCCGGCCAGCTATCCATCCTTATGATAAAACACCTAGGTGACTTAGTCCTTAGGTAATGTCATAGGAAATTACATGTGTGCAATTCCTCTCCCGTAATTAATTAATTACACACATAATTAATTCTCGATCCCAATTTATTTAAATTCTAAAAACTCATAAAATTTTCGTATACTTTGGGGATATACGATTACTATTATTAATCCATATTGTCACTGGTTACATCCAAAATAATTTCGGGACCGCATTCCGTGTATACTAATTTCCTTATTAGCATACGTAAATATAATAAAATTTTCCCAACACTCAGATCTATTTTCTTCGTTTACATGCTCAAATTGTTGTTCAAAATTACGAGTTGTTACATCTTTCCTTCCTTAGAAACATTTCGTCCTCGAATGTTGAAGTGACATATAACATGCAACTACATCAGACCTCTCATGGTCTTCAAGCATTGATTACAATATTAGGAATTGGAATTTACCTCATTCTTCTCTTGGAACCTCAGCGTTGGTCTGGAATAAGTGCAGATATTTATGCATCATTTCTTCTTCCGCCTCCCACATCATCTCTTCCACATTCCTTTTTCGCCACAAGACCTTCACAGAAGCTATCTCCTTAGTCCTCAGCTTGCGGACTTGTCGATCTAGGATAGCCACAAGAATCTCTTCATAGGACATGTTCTCAGTAACATGTACATCCTCTATCGGTACAATCCGAGAATGATCTCCAACACATGCTCTCAATATGGAAATATGGAAAACTGGATGAACAAACTCCAATTCTGAAGGTAAGTCCAATTCGTAAGCTACTTGACCAATACGTCAAATTATGCGATATGACCCAATATATCTTGGACTAAGCTTTCCATTCTTTCCAAATCTCATTACTCCCGAAATTTTCAAGAATACCCAATCATCTACCTGGAATTCTAAGTCTCGTCGTCGTACATCTGAATATGACTTCTGACGACTGAGTTGTTAATCGTTCCTGAATAAGCTTCACCTTCTCTATGGCTTGATGCACTAAGTCTGGTCCAAATAACTCTGATTCGCCTACCTAGAACCATCCAATAGGAGATCTACATCTACGTCCATACAAAGCCTCATATGGAGCCATTTTAATGCTGGCATGGTAGCTGTTATTGTACGTGAACTCAATAAGGGGTAAATGATCATCCCAACTTCCCTTGAAGTCTAACATACAAGCTTGTAACATGTCCTCGAGCGTCTGAATCGTCTGCTCGGCTTGACCGTCTGTCTGCGGATGGAAAGTCGTACTTAAATTAACTCGGGTACCCAACTCTTTCTGAAATGACTTCCAGAAGTTAGCTGTAAACTGAGCAACTCGGTCAGATATAATAGAAATTGGCACCCCATGAAGTCGAACAATCTCCTTAATATATAACTTCGCGTAATCCTCGACTGTGTAGGTAACTTTCACCGGTAAGAAATGAGCTGATTTGGTCAGCCTGTAAACAATTACCCAAATAGAATTAAACTTACGGAAATAACGAGGTAGCCCCGTAATAAAATCCATATTAATCATTTCCCATTTCCATATCGGAATCTCAATGTTCTGAGCTAAGCCACCAGGCTTCTGATGTTCTATTTTTACCTGCTGACAGTTGAGACACTGAGCTACGAACTCCGCCACGCTTCTCTTCATGTCATTCCACCAATACATACTCTTGAGATCATGATACATTTTAGTCGATCCTGGATGAATAGAATATCGTGAACAATGAATCTCTGTCATAATTCTATTCCATAATCCTTCTACATTTGGAACACATAGACGACCCTGATGCATGAGAGTTCCATGTTCGTCAATCTCAAAGGTCGTGGTTATCTCCTGCTGAATGCCCTCTCTTATCTACGTCAAACTAAGGTTTTCCCATTGACGTTCCTTAATCACTGATACTAGGGATGATTCTGACATATTATGGACCATAAAACCACCATCATCCGAATCCATTAATCGAACTCCCAAACTAGCTAACTGATGAAGCTCTTTTACCAACTCCTTCCTTTTGACTTGCACTGGAGTCGAGCTGACCGTTTATTTATGGCTAAGTGTGTCTGCTACCACATTAGCTTTACCAGGGTGATATAATATGTCCACATCATAATCAATAATTCAAGCCATCTTCTTTGTCTCAAATTCAGCTCCTTCTGTTTGAATATGTATTGCAGACTCTTGTGATCCGTAAAGATATCGATATGAACACCATATTGATAGTGTCGCCAAATCTTCAGTGCATAGACTACCGCGGCCAACTCTAAATCATGTGTCGGATAGTTCTTCTCGTATTTCTTCAATTGCCTTGAAGCATAGGCAGTCACTTTACCATGCTGCACCTGCTCCCGAAGCATCACAATACACAACATAGCCTTCCGGACCTTCTGGGAGAGTAAAGACTGGTGCTGATGTTAACCTATCCTTCAACTCCTGAAAACTCTGCTCACAAGCATCGGACCACTGGAATTTTACAGCCTTTTGAGTCAACTTCGTCAATGGTGCTGATATAGAAAATCCTTCCACGAACCTTCTATAATAGCCGCTAGGCCTAGAAATCTGCGAACCTCTGTTGGAGTCGTAGGCCTCGGCCAATTCTTCACTGCTTCAATCTTCTGAGTGTAAACTATTATACCTTTATCTGATACTATATGACAAAAAAAACTACTGACTTCAGCCAAAACTCACACTTGGAGAGCTTTGCATACAACCTGTGATCTTGGAGCATCTGTGATACTGTCCGCAAATGCTCTACATGTTCTGCTTCCGAGTGAGAATAAACCAGAATATCATATATAAATACTATCACAAATACGTCCAAGAATGGACGGAACACGCTGCTCATTAGATCCATAAATGTTGATGGTGCATTTGTGAGTCCAAATGACATTACTAGAAACTCAAAGTGCACATACCTCGTCCTGAAAGCCGTCTTTGGAATATCTTTTTCCCTAACCCTCAACTGATGTACCCTGATCTCAGGTCGATCTTCGAAAAACATCTTCCACCTTGTAACTGGTCAAACAAGTCGTCAATTCTGGAAAGAGGATATTTGTTCTTGATAGTAACTTTATTTAGTTGTCTATAGTCGATACACATCCGCAATGAACCATCTTTCTTTCGTACGAACAATACCGGCGCGCCCCAAAGAGATATACTAGGCCTAATAAAACCTTTCTCAAGCAGATCCTTTAGTTGCTCCTTCAATTCTTTCAATTCAGCTAGAGCCATTCTGTAAGGAGGAATAGATATCGGTTGAGTGTCTGGCAACACATCTATACCAAACTCAATTTCTCTTTCAAGAGGAAGACCTGAAAATTCGTCTGGAAATACGTCGAGAAATTCATTGACCACCGGAATTGATTGAGAACTAGGTGGTTTGGCATTGACATCTTTTGCCCGAACAAGATGGTATATACAACCTTTGGAGATCATCTTTCTTGCCTTAATGTATGAAATAAACCTACATTTTGGTGTTGCCTTATTACCCTTCTATTCCAGGACTGGCTCGCCTGGGAACTGGAATCTAACAATCTTCGTTCGGCAATCAATATTAGCGTAGCATGACGCTAGCCAATCCATTCCCATAATAACATCGAAGTCAACCATTTCTAATTCCACTAGGTCTTCTAGGGTCTGATGACTACAAACTGATACTGCACACTTTCGATAGACCCATCTAGCGATTACTGATTCACCAACCGGTGTAGAAACCACATATGAATCCCTTATCAACTCAGGATCCATACCAGATTTGCATGCAATGAAAGGGGTAATATATGATAAATTTGAACCTGGGTCTAACAGTGCATACATGTTGCGGGAAAAGACTGATAATGTACATGTAATGACATCAGGTGATGACTCCTGATCTTGTCGCCCATCAACGATACGCACGGTTTGGCCCTTCCTCCGCCGACGGATAACGTCTGCTGACTTTGCCCTAATGGGTGTACTGATTGTGATGAAGCTACTATGGATCCCATTGGCTGAGCCCTAACACTCTCGCTTCCCGCTTGATCGCTCGCGCAAAATGACCAGGGTCTCCACAAGAATAGCACGCTCACTCCTCGCCGAATGACACTATACGGATCCTACCACATCGCTGCGTGAGACATCGTTGTCTCATCTGAGTAGAATTTCCTCTATAATAAGGTCTTTGGGCTCGTGAATCTGCCCTGGTCCCGACTGAGCATACTGGTTAGCCCTCGATCCTGAAAATAGCAATGATGCACTGGCTGCTGGGTAAGTTGGTCGCATATAAGGTTGTGGCCTGGGCCCTCCTCCGAAATATCTCCCATTACCGACGGATCGATCCCTCTTAGGCTGGCCCCTGTCGCGTTCTCGATCGACCCGATGTTGCTTCTTGCGATCTTCCAAGTTTTGCGCGTAAGCTTGGAGGCGGGCAATATCCATATCTGCATTCAAAGAAGTCGTGGTACACTCGTTGATCAGATGTGGCCCCAAGCCAGTAACGAACATGTGTACCCTGTCACTCATCTCTGCTACAATCGTGGAAGCGTATCGAGCTAATGAATTGAACTGCAGGCTATACTCTCAGACGTTCATACCGCTCGCCCGCACGTGAAACCTATCTTTCCGCCCGCCAAGCTCGACCGCAAAAATGTCATGTTAAGGCCTCCAAAACTCCCCATCCCGCCGTGTAGATGAGGTCCTCTGCATCGCTCCACGTTTCATACCAGGTTACTGTGACATCTCGCAGTCTATAAGAGGCAAACTTTACCGACTCAGTATCGGTAGCATCCATCACCCGCAGAGTACACTGTACCTGATCCAGGAAATTTTGTGGGTCCGCATGCAAATCTGACCCCGTAAATACTAGAGGGTCTAGGTTGATAAAATCTCGAGCTCTGGCACTAGAAGCTCTGTCTGAAGGACCTGAAACTTGTCGTTGGGCTTGAGCGGCTACCAATTGTGTCAATAACTTGATCGCACTTCGCATCTCAAGATCTACAACTGGAGTATCAATTGGAGGTACTGCAGCTCCACTACCCTCTTCTGATGGCGGCAAACTATGAGTTCGTACCGATGGTCTCGCTTTGTCCCTCGGTAGCAGGTGGCAACCGACTGGTACCTGCACCCGCAGTCGTATCCAATGTTCTCATACTCTTGAATTTCTTCTTTGTTATAGGCATCGCTGGAATATAAATGTGAAATGGATTAGAGGCAAAATACTTATAACTCAGTTCTACTGCACAATTTATGAAATGAAAGAATGGAAACCATCTTTAAATGTCAGACAACCTCCTGCGTATAAGCATGGTGCACAACATACCCATACACAAGACTCAACTAGACACGACTTGTAGACTCCCTAGGACAGATATGCTCTGATACCAAGTTTGTCACGACCCAAATCGAAGGGCCACGACGGGCACCCAGATTTCACCCGCCGGGTACCGCTAATCACGCAACCATAAATAAGCACGGACTAAACCGAAAAGGTTACGAAAGCTTTTAATCAGAAACTGAACTTATACATATATATACATACACCATAGCCGACAGGGCCATACCAAACCACTATACACATGACACATATCTACAAGCCTCTACATAGTGTATAACGACAACAGGTCGGGACAGAGCCCCACCATACCCATATAGACACGCAAAAGTGTATCATACCAAAATCAGACCGACACTCCGGAAAGAGAGGAGTGCTTCCACAAGTCCGCTAAAACCTACAACCTACTCACGTGGACCGTCGTCCTGCCTGTGCGAATCTGCAGGCATGAAACGCAGTGTCCCCAACAAAAAGAACGTCAATACGACTGATGTACTGAGTATGTCAGGCATACGAAATAATATTATAACAAGAGTATAGCAACAACTGAAACAGAAACAACTGACCAACAATACTTACCTCTGAGACTCCAATACATATGTCTAAATGGCATGCAATGCAAATACAATATACTGATGGTCACACATGCGTCTTTCTTTTCATAACAACCTCTGTGGGAATAATATACATAATTGGCATGCATGATGCACATGCGGTATACTAATGTCCACACAGAAATCCTACACATAACCGCCACACAAGCATTCGGTTATATCATATAAGCCACAAAGACTTTAACATTATCATATCATCTTGGCCACACAGGCATCCATTTTGACCACACAGGCTCGATATATGGCTTCTTAGGACTCTTTTGTGATAATCTGTACCAGCTGCAGGTGGTATGCGTATATAACGTCTTTCCCTCTTTTTCCATATCCCTTATATATATATATATATATATATATATATATATATATATATATATATATATAATATACAGTAGTGTGCATAACACAAGTGGTTCAGGGTAACATATGAATACAATGCAAATGAAATGCATGAATGGTAATACCATGTTCCAATTTCAACGGGTGACATATTACCTTTGATGACACTGTGAATCTCATTATCATCTTTTTCATATGCCTCTTTTAAAGACTTAGAAACAATTTAGACATGCTTTCAGCATAGGAATCAATAACATAATTATTTTTAATTTCTAGAAGTACAGTAAATTATAAAACAATATCACGATTATATTTTATAATATGGAGCATGCCAAAAGAAAAAAAGAATTTGCCTTCACATACCTCGATTAAACTTAATTATCTGAATCAAGAAAGGTACTGTTGTTGTTAAGACCGTCCAAATATACCAGGGAGTATTACTGGTTCTATACTTCTATCTTAGTAAATGGGGGACTGTTAACTTTATAAAGGAATCAGAGGGTTATTATATTTTTTGCATGAGGGTTAGAGATTAATGTCTCACAGAGACTTGAAATGCTTCACCTTGAAGTAAGGCTTAAAGATTAATGTCTTACAGAGACTTTGAGAGTCCAATCTCATTTATTCCTTCACAAGGAATTGTCCGGCCAGCTATGCATCCTTAGGATAAGACACCTAGGTGACTTAGTCCTTAGGTAATGTCTTAGGAAATTACACGTGTATAATTCCTATAATTAATCAATTACACACATAATTAATTTTCGATCTTAATTTACTTAAATTCTAAAAACTCATAAAACTTTCGTATACTCGATGTCATAATTTGTAATATGACATTAGTTCATTACCTCTTTTGGGGATATACGATTACTATTATTAATCCACATTGTCACACTGATTATTCCAAAATTATTTCGGAACCGCATTCCTTGTATATTAATTTCCTTATTTGCATACGTAAATATAATAAAATTTTCCCAACAGTCGGATCTATTTTTCTCGTTTGCAGCTCAAATTATTGTTCAAAGTTACGAGCCGTTACACAGAGTATCGATATCTAGACTTGAACGAGAAGAATTACCAAGAGAGCTCTCGGATAATTACCTTAGAAACTGGATCAGCACACCTAGCCTAAAGTAGTATAACAACATCTAGTCCCACATTACAATTGCTATCTTTATTCTAGATTAAGTTTAATCTTCAAGCGATTATAATGAAGATGTTGTATTTGTCTTTTTAGATCTAACTTTAGACTGAAGTCATCTGCGACTTCACTTTTGTTTATAATTTCTTTTTCGCCATTTTGCTCAATCTTGTAAAAAAAAATCATTTGTAATTGTATATAATTTATACAGTTTTTTTTTGTCATTGACCATCTATGAATATATTAATATATACCCTTAAAAATATAAACCTTGTGTCTCTTTACTTTTCCGCTGCATTTACTTTACAAATATTTATAACTGTTTTATCACAATGTTGCCTCAGATGTTGACACAACATTGAAGACAATATTCAAAAACTGTTTTTTGTTGTTCTAGTTGTTACAAATTTTTTATTACACACTCTTGCTTATCCGTAGCCCCGGGACCCAACAAGTGGTATTAGAGCAACACTTGATACAATAAGTGATTGATTCTGAATATTACGGCTATGGACTCAGCTACACAAAACATTGGTAGACTTTCAATTTTTGACGGAACTAACTATGCCTATTGGAAAATTCGACTACGTTCGCACATCAAATCTATTGATGTTCGAGCATGGAGATTAATTTCTGAATGCTATGTGATCCCAAAGTACTCAGTAGACGAGGATAGTGATGTACTCACTAATCCCGAATATGAATGGACCGCGGAAGAGATCAACAATGCGAGCTTTAATGAAAAGACCCTAAATGCTATATTTGAATGGGTAGATCTTTATATGTTTAAACTCATCCAAAATTGTACAACGGCCAAGGACGCTTGGGAGACCTTACAAACACATTGTGAAGGTACTGATAGCACTTTATCGTTACACACCCAAGTATAGGTTTGTCTCAAGTAATAAATTTCTCGGAAGTCCGAGTGTCGAACCACAGGGATATTTTGAAGAATTAGAATGTCAATCTAGTTGTGAATTTTAAGGCTTTATATAGTGGACTACGTACTAGAGCTCTGAGATTTCACTTAAGTAAAATAATAGAGTTGTTCTTGGATATATTTTATAACTCAATTGAAATCTAACAATCAAGTGATTTCAATTGGAAGATAAAAACATTAAGCACTTGAAAGTTTATAACTTTTGAAAACTATCTTTCTAGTTCCCTTAAAATAGTTTATGACACCAGTTGTTGTTATGTAAAACTAAGCATTCATTGTGCCAAATATGTCTACACAAATCAAAGTTTTCACAAAACAAAACCATTGACATATCTCATTAGATAACTAAAAAGATATAACATTGAAGACCTTTTGAAAAGCCAAGAACAATACTACTATCTTACTTAAGCTTCACCTCTAGCTCTAGCTAAAGGTTTAGCTACTCATACTATAATAATTAACTCATATTTTTCAGAGAAATACTACTAATATATGAGATATATTACAAAGAGAGTGATGCCCCAAATGGCTTGCCAAAGGCCCCTTTATATAGGCTCCAAAGTTGAGAAAACTTGCATTATTGTGGACAGTTTCGGGTCCGCTCATTAATTGCTAAATTGGACAAGCTTCCTATTAAAATCTTGAATTTCGTCCTTCATATCAATTGTGGGACGTTGAGGTAGCTTTCTAGATCAGTTTGAATCTCTTAATTTGGATTTTGAATGTGAACGTTATGGTCAAATTACTTCTCCATGGTTAAATGAACATTGACAACTTTGGCAGATTATTATGATGAGTTTACACGATTCAAAGCTCCACTTGCACATATTCAATGATCTTCAAACTTTTCAAAGTTGTAGCAGTAGATCTTATCTACACTTTCCAGCTGGTGGCAGATCAATTAGATTTTTGTGTTAATTATAGTGAATTAAATTCCAAATTGTGTCCTGTGGAGTTTGAAATCCGAAGCATTGTCATGATGAACACTTTGATCGTAAATGTGACTCTAGAATCCAATGTTTTCAGCAGTTTGGGCCTTGATAAGAGTTGTAGATAAATGAGTTCTCTAACCAATACAACTGGAATTGGATCAATAGTATGTGTATATCTTGAGATATGGGCCAAATACAAAAATGTGTCATGGATCAAAACTCAACCGAAATTTGGACATAATTGTTGTGTAATTTTAATTGGACTTTTAAATTGCAAAGTTGGTTTTATATATCCACTTATATCTTTAGTACATTGTATTGAATGTCCAAAAACATTAGTGTCACAAAAATTGGATGAGTGTAATTTATATTATGGCCTAGACATTTAGAAATACACATACTAACTGTTCAATCATGCTTAAGTATTACATTACTATAGAAAAATAGATATTTGTGGCTAACCTATGAAATACAAAATTACGTATAAATATGCAACAAATACTATACAATAACAACTAAAATATACATGGAATTATTATAACATATGCATATTTACACACTGATCAGGTACCTCTAGTGTTCGACGTACAAAGCTTCGCATGATTTTGAGTCAATACGAACGCTTAAGGATGGAAGAATCTGAAGACATAAAATCCTATTTTGAAAAAAGTTGATTGACATTGCTAATCAATGTCAAGTGTTTGGTTCTCTTTTAACCAACACACAACTTGTGGATAAAGCTCTCAGATCCCTTCCTGAAAGATTCAATACTAAGATTTGTGCTATTGAAGAAGCCCATAATCTTGCTAATATGGATCTTTATGCCTTGATGAGCATCTTTCAAACCTATGAGATGAACATAAAGAGCCAAAGAGATCTATATAAAGACAAGACTTTGACACTCCAAAGACAAGACTCAAAAATTGAATTGGAAAACGAGGAAGAAAACCTGGAGGAACTGGGAAGTGGTGCAACTGTTGTCTTACTCACTCGTCGATTCAATTCGATAGTGAGAAAGATCAACAATGATCGCAATAAAGCCAAATATAAACAGCATCAGAACCCACTCTTCAATAAACAGCCGAATAGTTCACCTTCTGAGCAAATAAATCACAATCCACTGAGGAAATCCAACTCCGACAGTATCAATTTCAATCCCAAACAACTCGAGGGAGTGCAGTATCATGCATGCTCGGGTTGGAAACACTACGATAATAAGTGTGCAAACACCCTTAGAAAAATTGGTAAGGTTATGTGGGTAACCCTCAGTGATGATGAGAATGAAGAGGAGGAATGAGATCAAGAAGAAGAACCACAGGCAATGCTGGCAGCCGTGTTCGAACATTCATTGTCCGACGATGAAGATGTTATTGACAATGTTGCGACAACATCAGGAACAACATCAGACTCAACATCTGGAATGTCTGCAACATCAGAGAGGTATGTATACTTTGATTATTCTGATGTAAATTGTTTCTGTGGATTTATTTCTTCATCTGAGACTGTAAACTTGGATATAGCTGACTCCAAAGACGACGTGATAAAGGCATTACAAAATCTTTTTAAAGCCTTAATCACTGAATCTGAGCAACTAGACTCAAAAGAAAAATCATTAGCTCTTGAGAATAACAATCTGAAAGACACAATCAACCGTTTAGAGGTGGCACTTACCAAGAAGGAGCTAGAGCTTGGTAAGATTCGTGCTCGATTGAACTTAGCTGAGACCACCTTTCAAAGGCTCAACATGGGAACCTTCAAACTAGATGAAATACTGAACTTTAGTAATCCTACAAGAACTGGGCTTGGGTACCAATCTCCTAGAAAAATCAATACTTCCAGAATCCATAGTCAAACTGAGAGGATAAAAATTTTCAAAGAAAATGTGAGTAACTCTCAGATCACTATGATTGGATCGAAGTTTGTATGTAGCTTCTGTAAAAAGTCAGGACATCTTATGCCCTACTGCTACAAACTTTAAAACTCTGCACTCAGATTATCGCTTAAAATGTCGTCAGCAATGTTGCCCAACATCACCTCCAACATTCAAAGCAATGAGCCTGAGTGCAGAAGGAAGAAAAGGTTTGAAAATGAATGGGTACCTAAACTGAATCTGAAATGTAATGTGTGCATAACTGTCTTGCGTACTAACATTACAGGTTCTTAGTACTTCGATAGTGGTTGCTCACGTCATATGACATGTACCAAAAGTCTATTAAAGGACTATGGAGCATTCAATGGATAGTACGTGACCTTTGGAGGAGGAAGTAAGAGTAAGATAATTGGTAAAGAAACTCTTAATGTTCCGGATGTACCAGCCTTGAAAAATGTTCTTTATGTAGAAAGTTTGGTTGCTAATCTTCTTAGCATAAGCCAACTATGTGATGAGGATCTAGAGATGAAATTCAACAAGCTTGGATGCAAGGTTACAGATTCTGCAGATAAATGTGTCATGTCAGGAACCCGAACCGGAGATAATTGTTATCTAGTAGGTAGACAAGAGTTTTGCAACTCCGCAAAGGTAGGTGACTTGACACTTTGGCACCAGAAGTTGGGACATGTCAACTACGACACCTTGGAGAAGCTGATCTCATTTGAAGTTGTCAGAGGCATTTCCAGACTGGATGTAAAAGATAAAACACTGTGTGAAGATTGTTTGAAGGGAAAGCACACCCGAGTCTATCATAATGGTATCCAACATGACGGACATTATTTAGGTACGTCTCATTGTTTCCAATTATTGCATATGGATCTTATGGGTCCAATTAAGGTAGATAGCCTAAGAGGGATGAGATATTCTTATGTGATAGTTGACGATTTTTCTAGATTCACATGGATCTATTTTTTAAAGGAAAAATCACAAACCTTTGAGATGTTTAAAACACTTTACTCTAGAATTAGGAATTTGTTTTATTCTTCGATTTTCAGAATTAGATCTGATCATGGAAAGAAATTTGAAAATCAAACATTTGTAAAATTTTGTGAAAAGAAAGGCATATTTCATGAATTTTCGGCGCCAAAAACACCACAACCAAATGGGGTTGCCGAGAGAAAGAACAGAACTTTACAAGAAATGGCTAGAGTTATGTTAAGTTCTAAGCAATTGTCAAAGAGGTTTTGGGCAGAAGCCTTGAACACCACATGTCACATAACGAATTGAGTCTATCTATCCAGCATCAAAAATAACATTAATAGACTCTTGTATGGTCTTTGTCCGAAGATTGTAAATTCGGTAAACATGGATATTCTGAGAGTAGCCAACGAATATTCCCTTGTCACTCTTAGAGACAAATTTAGCCAGTTTATCCTTGTCTTTAAGAATATAGCACACACACCCAAAGACATGAAAGTACCTCAATGTAGGTTTCTTTCCATTTAACAGTTCATAGGGTGTCATCTTGGTCTCTGACCTTATATCTGGTAGATCTTCAGAAAACAACACTGTGGTTGCAGTTGAAGAGGAGCAACCCACTGAAGAAACAGATGTTCTCCCAAAAGTTGTCCCAACATCATAAGAAATATCTGAACCTCAAAGAGAGAACACAGAGTACGGAGTCGAGGAGGAGTCTGCCACTGAACTGAATGATTAAGTGAGAAGAGACCCTCCATCGAGGATTAGGTGAAAGTATATGTATGTCCTAGAGACAATCTGTATTAGGACAAAATGTACTTTATACACATTCATATTTATATAATAATGATTAATATTATGACATTTGCATTTTTTGAATTATTAGTTGATTGCTTATAATATTCTATAAATGCATTCCTAGGGTTTACGTGTTTATTAATGATGTGGGAATTAATATTCTAACGTAACTCTTAAACTACCTCGCTAATGATCATCGAGATTGAAATATCGATGATATGCGATACGTCGACATGTGGTCTGCATCATATTCTTAGGGGATGTAGTATGTCTCACTTGGTACGAGTTATAGCAACTCGTGATGGACACATGGATACTTGTTGAAGTATTGGTATACCCTACTGATGCGTTGTTTGTTATATGTCTAAAGTGTCATCGGTATGTGGGAGATAATAGTCCTTAGACTTGAGGTTGATACGTACCTTATTCACGGAGTAATGTACTTTGATCCTGTCCTAAGCTCAAATGTCTTATAGGTTGAGACGCGACTTCTTTTGGGTACGTTACGAAGTGGATTAAAGGTGGTAGTCGAACCAAGATTAGAATTCATTCCTTGAATGTATATTCGAGAGAACACTCAGATACTCATAAGATATTAGGTTGACTAAGTTGTTGGTCAATGCAATGGACATGTCTGTGACATGGTCATGTTGTCAACTAATATAGATGAGATATAATGATCAAGCCATTTGGATAGACACTTGACAAATCCTAAGCTTGATTGAGTATGTCGTGAATGAAAGGATTTTATATTTCCACATATAGGTTCCGTTCACATGTTTCGTGTAGCTAAACTTTACATATTGAGTTCGTCTTTTGGCGCAGTCTAGGAGTTCCGTGAAGATCCTAATGTAATTAGTGACGTTATGTAAAGGCCTGAAGGGTAACACTAAGTCAAATATTCCGTCTATTGAAGGATATAATTAGAAAGAGATTATATATATATATATGTTCGTTTGATAATCGGGACATTGGAAATGAGAACAAGGTAGAAATTGGGACAGGACCGCGGTGCATTTGATTTAGGGTCGCGGTGCCAAAATGCGTGTAGGTACCGCGGTGCCACTTATTCAGGGTCGCAGTGCCGAGGTGCGTTCTGGCAGTCCGAACTGGCCTAGTCTGCTGACTTGTCTGCTGCGCCTGGCCCATGGGAACTCTAAAGTTGAGCTCTTCAACTATAAATAGAGGGCTTCCCCCTCCCATTTCAATACACCAATTGCAAGAGACAAATCTCTTCTAAAACTCTGTCGGAATCCCTAGCATTCTAGACTTAGCAATTACATCAAAGTTTTCCAGAACTTGCATATCGAGGGACGTTTTCTTGTGCACCCTCAGACTACACAAAGCCTCATATTTTGCGGATTGCTATCTACAAAATGTAAGTCTTATATCAAAGTATTACATTATGCTTTGTGTTTATTTTACATCATATAATCATACTACAATTTGAACGAAAGTCGGGTTTGAAACATAAATTTTCAAATTCTGCTGCGTGTACGAACCCGACTAAAACGCCTACATTAGGAGGAACCATCCACCCGACCAGGTGATAGGGGGAGTTTTTTAGAAGAGGCGTACAAGAGAGAAAGAGCCAGTGAATTACCGAGAAATGGTAAGGTATGCGTGCATGTCCACCATATACTAACATATTAGTCTTTCTTGTCTTACATCTACTTTGGAACCTAAAAATATTAGGGAGACATTAAAAGATAATTTTTGGATACAAGTCATGCAAGAGGAGCTTGAACAATTTACCCGAAATGAGGTTTGGGATTTGGTACCACGACCCAACAACACAAATGTTATTGGGAACAAATGGATATTCAAAAACAAATAAGATTAGTTAGGGAAGATTGTTAGGAACAAAGCTCGACTTGTTGCTCAAGGATATACACAAGTAGAAGGTATCGACTATGACGAGACCTTCGCTCATGTGGCTAGACTTGAGTCAATAAGATTGCTTCTTGCTATTGCTTGCTACTTGAAAATTACATTGCACCAAATGGACATTAAAGGTGTCTTCCTCAATGGATACTTGTACAAAGAAGTATATGTTGAACAACCAAAGGAATTTGAGGATCCTCACCATCCACATCATGTGTACAAGCTCAAGAAAGCTTTGTATGGACTAAAACAAGCACCACGTGCATGATATGGTCGTTTAACTAACTTTCTTATTGAGTTTGGTTTTACCCGTGGAGAAGCTGACAGAACTTTATTCATTAAAAGACACGGTGTAGATGTAATAATAGCTCAAATCTATGTTGATGATATTGTTTTTGGTTCGACTACAGAATCATTCTTGAAATCGTTTGTCGAAGCAATGTCAACAACATTTTAGATGAGCATGATTGGAGAACTAACATTTTTCTTAGGCTTGCTGATTAAACAGAATGAAGAAGGGATATTTGTATCTCAAAGCAAGTACGCCAAGAATCTTGTTAGAAAGTTTGGTCTGGAAAATGATAAACACATGAAGACTCCAAAGGGCTCTACACAACAGGTATGTAAAGACGATGTTGGACAAGATGTTTACCCAACATTGTACCGATCTATGATAGGTAGCCTTTTATACCTCACTGTCAGTCGCCCCGATATCATGTTTAGCGTGTGTGTTTGTGCCAAGTTCCAAGCCAATCCCAAGATATCTCATTTTAATGTCGTAAAATGTATCATTCGATATGTTGCCGGTACAAGTGACTTGGGAATTTGGTACTCCAAAGACACTAATCCTAATCTAATAGGATATAGTGACTCGGATTGGGCCGGTGATGTAGACGATAGGAAAAGTACTAGTGGCGGGTGTTTTTATCTTGGCAATAATCTAATCTCATGGTACAATCGTAAACAAAATTGTGTGTCACTCTCGACTACCGAATCCGAATATGTGGCAGCCGGAAGTTGTTGTGCTCAACTGATTTGGTTACGACATATGCTAGATGACTATGGAATTTCTAACAACTCCATGATTTTGTACTGTGATAATCTGAGTGCTATTAATATTTCCAAAAATCCTGTTCAACATTCATGTACAAAGCACATAGACA
Organism: Przewalskia tangutica; assembly: GCA_029844215.1. Lineage (NCBI taxonomy): Eukaryota > Viridiplantae > Streptophyta > Magnoliopsida > Solanales > Solanaceae > Przewalskia > Przewalskia tangutica. Next base: position 7,832,341 of record CM056739.1, on the reverse strand, counting down.
TAAGACATCATTTTTAAGAGACTTAGTGAAAAAACAACTAGTTCAAATCGAACATGTTGATACTCTTCTTCAACTAGCTGACATTTTTACCAACCCTTAGATCATGAGGGACTTTCTAGTCTGAAAAAATCTCTTGGTCTCTATTTTCTTTGAAAATAAGACAGGCTAGGTAAATGTTGACCTAACATTCTGGGTAACATTTACTGTTGAGTCAATATTCATGATAAATGTTGTAGTGATGTTGCACTGTTTTTCAAAAGATTCAAGCATGACTCTAAAAGGACAATATATGAATGTGATACCGTTCTCTGCGATGATATATATATAAAACAATTATGTATATCATAAAAAGAGAGTATCATAAGAAGATGAAGCCTCTACCAAAAGATTTGGCTGTATACAAAAAGAGCAAAGCTCTAAGGTTGGTATCGTTCCTATTCTATAGGAATACCACGTGCTTCAAAGAAGGTTGTAAATGCCTCAATATTTTTTAAATATGTATGTGTTCAACTAAGTTGATTAAGGACAATGGTAAAATGTCACATTAGTCCAGAGATCAATCTCATAGGGAACATACACGGAAAAATCAACTGTCAAATCAGAAAATCCTTGGAGTCACATTATGCTTGTTTAACTTTAAAATGTTGTCAACATCATTAACAACATCGTGTTCCAGTGTATTGATCAAGTTGGTTTTTTTTTTCTTGGTTTTGGTATTTTAACACGTCCCTGTCTATAACGAAAATCCAAAAATTCTGGAGGACCGTTTTTATTTAAATTTTAAATGATGTTTTGTGTTATGTAAAACCCTTTGTTTTAGGTGTGTAAAGAGGTCTTACTCTTCTATACAATCTAAATTTAAGGAAAAGAGATTGAGTATAATTATATTTTGCCATAATGAAAACCCCCATTCTTGTCTTGGAATTGTCACATCAGCCGACTATCAATCCATCATATCGTGGCAGCCCAAACACCACCGTCACTTTTCCAAAGCCAAAGCTTCTCTAACACGCCCAACTCTTCAAAACCCTCTCTCATGTCCATATCCCAAAATCCACAAACACCAAAGATAGCCCAACAAACAACAACAAGGTTTACAAGCATTATACTTCCATCAATGACTTGAAACCGATAGAGGAGGACTGCACATAGGCTATGATCCTCCTTGGGTCAGAAGAACCACTATAGGTGAGCTATACAGGTGACTCATGAAACCCCATTGATGTTGATACAACATCAGATATTTCGAACCTAGCTTCTAGGCAGCCAACATCGACAATGCCGATGAGAAGGTCAAAAAGGGTTTTCGATAACCAATCCGGTGACAACCAATCTGCCAAAAGATCCAGGGAAGAGTCGATTTTCCTGTTGACACTACCATTAGCAGTGGCACTGACTCCAATTTCAGTGGCCCAATTCCTCCAGAACTCCCTCAAATTCCACTCCACCAGCTGAAACTGAGAAGGAATAAGAAGAAGAAGAAGAAGAGATGTCGGATGACATACCTCTAAGGAACTTCATTCCTAAAGGGGTCCGTATAACTTAATGGAATTTTGCTGAAAATGTTGTCTCAACATCAAAGGCAACAGACGAGAAATGACCCTGACTATGTTGCCCCAACATCCGAGGCAACACCTGCATCCACCTCATCCGAATAAGAAAACACAAAATCTGAAACAGATTCTGAGGTAATGCCCTACTCTCCTATGTTTCAAACGAAATCATGCTCTAATAATTGAAGTTGGTTTAAAAATAGAGGAGTTAGAGGGGAAAAGGTGATTGACCAAACTTCATTTTCCACCAATAATTAGTTGATTTTTTGAGTAGTCAAAAGATGTTAAGCTTTGTATCTGGTAAGAATCCTTACTGTGAGAAGGTAATTAGGGTATTTTACGCAAATCTGACGCTTGCTATTATGGACACAAACTCAAATAAATTTGGGAAAGTGTACCTACATAACAAGGTATACAACTTTACACCTGATATTATCAACTCCACTATTGGGATAATTGTTAGTGAAAGAGAGCCTCAACCAAACCCCATTGTGGAGGAACTCAGCACGATGATAAAATACCTTACAGGAAATCTGATCACTGTTTGGGCTCCTCGCAGTCCTGTGTCAAAATTCACTGCCTTGTTTTCCACTTTGCACAAACTTGCTAATACAACTGTCTACCCTCCCTCAACGAGACAGTAGTGACTCTTGATTAAGCATCTTTGCTTTACAATATTGGAAGCAATCAGAGAGTTGACTTAGGAACCCTCATATTCAACTATGTTGCCAACTTGGCAGAAAGACAACGCAACTCTGCCCTTCCATACCTCTCATTGATTTTCAAATTTGCTCAACCAAGGTTTTAAGACTCCAAAAGGAGAAAAGTTGAGTCCAGTCTTATAGGTATACTTAGTACAGTGAGCATTTGTTAACAGCAGGGACATGGTTATTGACCTGCCCTGGAAGAAAGATGAATGGGACACTGACACATCAAAGGATGTTTCCAACATTCCTGGCAACATTGATCAAGGAAAGATCCCAAAGTCCAAAGTCTGGCTTCAAAAGTACATTGCTGAAATTGACAGACAAATCCAAGACCTAGTGCGAGCCAGAAACTATTATATGGGCTTACTTTATTCACAAAAAAGGGGAGATGATGCAGTTGCTGCTGGAAGCAGACAGACAAGAGGAGCTAGTGATAATGCAGGGCCAAGTAAGTTATGATGCATGGGGAGAAGAGTTGAGATAATGATTGATGACTATGTCTGATGCTATGGAGATGAAGATGGTGATGGTGCTGCACAGAGTATTCGATCACAGAAAGCGGCTGGAAGCTACTGTGGCTCGATTACTCTAGTCAAGGATGAATGCTGGTGAAATGGAGGTGCAATGATAAATGGAGTGCTGATATTTTCTGTTTTATTTGAATGGCTGATATACTGACATTTGGAAAAAAAAATTGGTTTGTAATTTTTTACTTTGGGATATATGGTCTGTCCTTGCAGACATTGTGATTGCTTTCTGAACTGTTTATATATGTTTGTCTGACGTGGATTGTTATAAATGGTCACTGTAGACTGATTACGCATTTACTATAAGTAAGACAAGATTGACAGAACATAACTCCTATCTAATTAAATCATCGATACAACACTGTTTGGAATTTTCTACTGTAGGTTAAGGGGGAGCATAACACTGATACTACTGATTCTTAGAATGTAAGGACTACATCGGAAATCAGTATCCTAGTCATTTTTGCATCGTATGGAGTTTTGTGAAGAAAGCAAAAAGGGGGAGATTGTTGATGTTGGATGGGATGTTGTGACATCTGAAAATGCTCAGAACAACATCTTATGAAAATAAGGATGTTGCCTGCGATGTTGTGACAACATTCCTGACATCTCTGTAACGATTTTGCCTATTCTTCCGGCCAAAACAGGTTGTGTTACTGTGAGTAAAATATAACCTAGACAAGCTTACAATAATGTTGTGTTTAAAACATGGTAAAATAAACATTCAAAGCTTGGAGAAGAAGTTGTGTGAAGACCAAGTCCAGAACATTGAGCTTTTTAAGGAGAAAGAACCGGTCCAAGTCGAAGCCTTCTTTTACTCAACCTCTGCAACTAATCAGTGATGATTTCAAGAGAAGTTTCACACTATAAATAGAGGGGAGCTTCAGAGTATCGATATCCAGACTTGAACGAGAAGAATTACCAAGAGAGCTCTCGAATAATTACCTTAGAAACTGGATCAAAACACCTAGCCTAAAGTAGTATAACAACATCTAGTCCCACATTACAATTGCTATCTTTATTCTAGATTAAGTTTAATGTTCAAGCGATTGTAATGAAGATGTTATATTTATCTTTTTAGATCTTTTAACTTTAGGCTGAAGTCATTTGCGACTTCACTTTTATTTGTAATTTCTTTTTCGCATTTTTGCTCAATCTTGTAAAAAAAAAAATCATTTGTAATTGTATATAATTTATACAATTCTTTTGGTCATTGGCCATCAAGGGATATATTAATATATACCATTGAAAATATAAATCTTGTGTCTCTTTACTTTTTCGCTGCATTTACTCTACAAATGTTTATAACTGTTTTATCACAATGTTACCTTAGATATTGACACAACATTGAAGGCAACAACCAGAAACTATTTTTTGTTGTTCTAGCTATTACAAATTTTTTATTACATACTCTTGCTTATCCGTAGCCCCGGGACCCAACACCTTCCATAAAGCAAAAGTAAGTAAACACGTACGTATCGACAACTCACAAGTGCTAATAAAGAAGAACAAAATCAAACTCTCTGAACTCCCAAGATTTTGCATGTATATTAGAAAACCTATCAAACCTATAAGACTAAATTCTTTACACCTAACATGAGACTACTTCAAGGAAACCATGTCAAATTGTCTTGATATTTAAGACTGATAAAATGTTTATAGCCTAATATATGAAGTAATGAGACATAAGAAAACAATTTAAGCTTTTGCAACTGTCCACTCAATTTTGGGACGGTATGAAGGCGTGTAGAGGTTCTTGATCTTATTGCTACTAATTGCTAGAAAAATCCAACAAAATCTACAAATAAGGCGAGCTTAAGCTCAATATAAATGCTTATACAACCTCCATAACGTCATCTTGTCTCATATCAATTTCACATCTGAGCACAACTGAACATTATTGTTTCTAGATTATTAGTTAGTGAGCTCAAAAATGATGCAGTAACTGAAATTAGAGACAAAAATTGGGAGTATTAATAGAACCTCGCACTGCAGAGTTAGAACTTTCTTTTTCTTTTCAAAACTTACAACTTGAGAAACATTGAGTGCCCCATGAGAATTTCCTATATTATGAGTTTTATAGGTATATTTGCATGATAGAGGCCACCTCACAAAATATATGCTAAACAAACCATGGAAAGCAGACAAAGGAATCGTATAGGCCGAAGATTTACAATGGTAAAACCTCAGAAAGAGGAAGCAAATTTCAATAATGTCAGCGGATCGAAAATCCTGTAGTACTAACAGTTTTGTTAATGTTATGTTTTGTATCATAACATTTTTCCTAACATATCATTTTCAGAGCAAAGTTAAAATCAAAAAATGTTGGACCAAATGTCTTGACATTTGTGACGACATTCTGGTAACTGTTTTGTCTATCTTCACGGATTGTTTTTCAGGAAACTGTGACTGTTTTATCACATGAAAAATTGACTTGGCAAGGAGTAGTTGGAGCTAATTGCAGAAGAGGAAGACCAAGTCTAAGAGGAGCATAACTTAAGGAGCAAGACGAGGAAGAAATAGTCCAAGCAGTTGGAGAGTTTCGTGGCTTACGCTACTGCCTCACGTGCTCCTGTTTTAGCTCAACTTCTACAACCTGTTGAGGAGTATTTCAAGGGAACTCTCCACTATAAATAGAGAGGTCACTTTAAGGATTCCATATCCAGAATTTCAGAGTGAAAACGATAGAGAGAGCTCTACAGAAATATCGATCAAAGAGACTGGATCACTGTGTTGCCTGAGTTTGTGACGACATTCTGTCCGACATTATAATTGCTCTTTAGATTCTATATTTGTTCTTTTATTGAAGCAATTGTAATGAGGTGTTGATCACTTCTATTTAGATAGATTTTTCAGGCATAAGTCATCTGCGACTTAACTATTTTTTTATTCTTTTTGTATCATCTTGTAACATTGTAAAGAAAGAATATATCAATTGTATATACATATATACAATACCTTTGCTCATTGACCATCATGGATTATATTAATATATAACCTATGAAAATTAAACCTTTGTGTACTTTATCTATTTCCGCTGAACTTTAAATTATTTCAATGGTTTTCTGTTTTTATCCAAATGTCATCACTTATGTCAGACGACATTTTAGCTGACATTTGACACTGTTTCTGCATACGTTAAGTTCTACTTTGTTGTTTGATTTTATTTATTCCATAGTATTAACTCACGGGACCCAACAAGTGGTATCAGAGCAGACACTTAACGTAATAAGTGCTAAGGTCCTTTTACTTTAACTATGGATCCGGTTAATCCAAATATTGGTAAACTTTCTATCTTAGATGGTAAAATTATCTTTATTGGAAGATTCGCCTACGTTCTCATATCAAATCCATTGATGTGAGAGCATGGAGATCAATTACAAATGGATATAATGTTTCTATGCTCCCACCGGACGAGGAAGGCGACATATTACCTAATCCTGAGGTCGAATGGAGTGTGGAAGAAACTAATAGTGCAGACTTCAATGAAAAGGCTCTTAATGCCATTTTTGGATAGGTAGATCTTTATATGTTCAAACTTATCCAAAATTGCTCAATTGCCAATGACGTTTGGGATACCCTACAAACCTATTGTGAAGGTAGCTCAATTGTTCGTAGAACGAAGCTCCGCATGCTCATGAGTAAATACGAACGTTTAAGAATGAAAGAGGCGGAGGATTATCAAAACTTATTTTGAAAAGTTGATCGACATTTCTAACGAATGTCAAGTTCTTGGGTCTCCATTGACCAACAATCAACTTGTTGAAAAAGCACTTCGATCTCTTCCTGAAAAAGTTCAATATTAAGATATGTGTGATTGAAGAAGCCCACAACCTCGCTACAATGGATCTCCATACTTTAATGAGCATTCTCAAAACTTATGAGATGAATATGGAAAACCAAAAAACATTGTATAGAGGCAAATATGTTGCACTTCAAGCAAAATCCTTAGAGATGCAAGTCAATGAAGAGGACGAAAATCTTGAAGAAATCGGGGATGGTGCTAATGTTGCCCTTCTCACTCAAAAATTCAATACGATGTTAAGAAGGTTCAACGATGATAAAAATACAACTAAACCCAAAGAGCGCCAAAGTCAAGGCTTCAATCCACGATTCACTAAAACTCTTCCTACAACGCAAAAAGGAAATCAACTTAGGAGAACCAACTCAGACCGAACCAAGTTTGATCCCAAGCAGCTCGAAGGTATACAATGCCATGCCTGCTCAGGATGGGGCCATTATTCCAACGAGTGTGCAAACACTTTAAGAAAAACTGGGAAAAGTATATGGATTTCTCTAAGTGACGATGAAGGTGGAGAGGAAGAGGAACTAGAAATGGAGTCACAAGCTATGATAGCCACTGTTTTTGAACAGTCACTATCAGATGATGAAAATGTCGCTGACTTTGTTGTCCCGAATGTCACAACATTTTCAGTAACATCAGCGATGACATCTGCAGGTCCAGTAAAATCCGACAGGTATGAATTTTTTAACTATTTAGATGTTAACTGCTTTAGTGATTTTATTTCAAATTGTGAATCTGACCCTGAGACTCAAGTCGACTCGAAGGATGACATGATTAAAGAATTGCAAAAACTTTGCAAGGACTTAATTGTTGAATCCAAACAACTTGACTTAAAGGTGAAAACTTTAACTCTTGAGAATGCAGGTTTGAAAGGCACAATAACCCGACTAGAGGTTACTCTTACCAAAAAGGATCTTGAATTTGGTCAGATCTGTGTTAAGTTGGATCTGGCCGAAGCTACCTTCTGAAAGCTTAACACCGGTACTTATAAACTAGATGAAATCCTAAGTGTTAGTCAACCACAACATGCAGGTTTGGGCTACAAGAACTCCATTAATGTAATATGCTCCAACTTGTTTGATAAAAATGAGAAAATGGGCTTCATAAAAAATGGAATTTTGTGTGCCATCACTGTAACAAGTCTGGCCATTTAAAACCTTACTGCTTTAACTGCAGAATTCCAGGAGCCGAATGTCGTCGAAAATGTTGTCCAACATTCCAGACAACACTCGAGGCAGTTTCTCATAATCCAGAAACAGGAAAAAGGTAAAGAAGGTATGGGTTCCCAGTATGAATGTGAGATATAATATAGCTATTAATGCGTTGAGAACTAACATTTCAGGATCGTGGTACTTTGACATTGGATGTTCTCGACACATGACGAGGACAAAATAGTGTTTGAGGAACTGCGAAGCTCTAAGTGGAGGTAATGTCACATACGGAGGTGGAGGAAAAAGTAAAATCATAGGAAGAGGAACCTTGAGTGTTCCTGGAGTTCCATCCCAATTTGCGTTACTTTCATGTGTTTGGGTGTGTGTGTTATGTTCTTAATGATAGAGATCCCCTAGCTAAATTTGACTCTAAAAGTGATAAGGAAATTTTTGTAGGCTAATGTTTAGTGTGTGTGTGTTCGATTTCAAGCCTGTCCCAAAAGCTCCCACTTAAATGTCGTTAAACGTGTCATCAGATATGTTGCCGGCACATGTGAGTTGGGAATTTGGTATTCCAAAGACACTAATCCTAATCTAATAGGATATAGTGACTCGGATTGAGCTGGTGATGTGGATGACAGAAAGAGTACTAGTGGAGGATGTTTTTACCTTGGCAATAATTTAGTTTCGTACAATGCAAATAAAGCGTGTTTCTCTCAACCGAATCTGAATATGTAGCATCTGAGAGTTGTTGTTCTCAATTAATATGGTTAAGACACATGTTAGACGACTATGGTTTTTCAAATAATATCTTAATTTTGTATTGTGATAATATGAGTGCCATTAACATTTCAAAAAATCTAGTTCAACACTCTCGTACAAAACATGTAGATATTAGACATCATTTTCTAAGAGATTTAGTTGAAAAACAGCTAGTGCGAATTGATTATGTTGACACACTTCATCAACTAGCTGATATCTTTACAAAAGCTTTAGATCATGAGAGATTTTCTAAAACTGAAGAGCTCTTTCGGTCTCTGTTCTGTCTAAATTCGGCACTGTTGGGCGAATGTCGTCTGAAATGTCTCTAACATTTCGGGTGACATTTACCCTTGTAATATAAGAATCTGATTTTCAGTAAATTGTTATGTCTGATTTTTTGTCATATAGGTATGATTTTCAAATAAGAACATGATTTTAATGTGATACTGTTCTCTGCGATGATATTAGATATCATAAAAAGGGAGTATCAAAATAAGGCAAAGCCTTTGTAATTCTCGACAATTGTGAAGATTGGGCAAAGCCCTTGAAAATTGATACCGTTCCTATACTATAAAAGTATCAAAGTGCTTAATCAAAAGAAATTATGAGGATGTCAAATAAGTATTCTTGTTTTTGACAAAAATAAAGTTTTTTATGTGTTTTATGATTAGATCTAGGACTCAATGGAAAAATGTTACATTGGTCTGGAGATTGAACTCATAAAATCATATATGAAATGTGTCTTGGTTTATTGCCGAAAGAAAAAAAATGTTTTTAGAGATTATGATACATGTGTTGTTCAAAATGTTGCTAACATTACTGTTGACATTCTCAGATACTGATATTTGTTGGGATGCAGTGTGTAACTGATTTTTGAAAATTCAGTTATATTTTTCCCTACTGTGTGCCGTTGGTTTTTTAACATATTTTTATGTTTTTTATTGATAATGATCTAATCTTGATGTCTATCTTTTAAAAACTCTAAATTTTAGGAACAAGTATTGGAAGACAATACAAACTCTTAAAATCTGGAAAACAAAAATATTGTTGTCAAGTGTATAAATGTATCTTCAATTGCTAAACTTTCTAGTCTAGTTCTTCCCGAAAAATTTAAAAAAAAGGGAAAAAATTTATCACATCATCTCGTTTTATAATCAAAGAACCGATGGATCCCTTCCAAAACACACCACTTTACCAAACCCTCAAAAACCATAACACCCCTTCATCTTCTTCACCATTCTCACCAATGGATACTTCACCAATGTCACCCAAAATATCACTTAAGATTCCAGAACATACACCAATGAGCACAAGTCCTCCACAATGCACAACCATTGTATTAAATGAGTTCCAAGAACCACTAGAAACAACTTACCCTGGAGACACCAACAACCCGATTGACTTGGAGAAAACTCCTGATGTCACTGTTTTACCGAAGAGGGAAAGTACATCCAAGTTTCCCACTCGAAGGTCCACTCGCAACTTTGAGAGAAATTTCAGCAGTGTTGAATCTGCTGCAAGAAGACAGAAGGTCGATACCGCTGCTTCTGCGGTATCTATCAATGATGGAATGATTCAGACTTCAGCTGGACCACGGAAGATGATGAGGAGAAGACGCCATCGACTGAACTACCAACAGAAACTCAAGCGTCACCATCGTATTCTAATCTCTTTGTTCCTAATACTGTGGATTCGAGTGATTGAAGAGTCATTAGAAGATACTCCAGATGTTGCTGAAAATGTCACAACATCTCCGTCAACATCCCAACATGTGACAAAAGAATCAAGTTCTCCAACCTCATCGAGAAAATCTGTAACTGAATCGAAAAATAGGGAACATCCTTACTCAGATAAATTTCTAACTAAAGAAAAGTCTGAACATTGGTCAAGGTTTAAAAATAGAACTATCAGAACAGAAAAAGTAGTGGACATTGCATCATACACTGAATATGGCCTGATGGACTTCTTTACCGAAAAAAATTTACTAGGCTCTGTCAATAAAAAGTGTCCATACGTTGAAGATATTGTGAGGTTGTTTTATGCTAATCTGAAAACTAAAATGGAAAAGGTCGAATCGGAGAAATTTGACAAGATTTATCTCTAAGACAAGTTTTACGACTTCACACCTACCACAATCAACCAATGTTTGATTCTGAATGATGGATTGGAAAAAGAAGAAATAGATGTTGTAAATGACAAAGATGAAGTGATTACCTATATCACTGGAGGTGTTTTGAAGAAATGAGTGTCAAGGTGTCCAGCGTCGAAGCTTACCGCATTATTTGCTATCTTACATAAAATTAATATATATAATTGGCTCACCTCAATGAACGAGTCAATTGTAACTATAGAGCAAACAATACTCCTTTACAAAATAGGAAAAAGTTTACGAGTCGATATGGGAAAGAGAATATTTCAACAGATTGTAAATTTGGCTGAAAAGGACTCCAACATAATCCTACCCTTTCCCTCCTTGATCTTTAAAGTTCTGACATCTCAAGGGTTCAAACCACCAAAGAAAGATATGATAAACAAAGAACCTGAGGTGTATTTTGTTAATCAAACAGTACTGAGGAGCACGAACAGAATTATTGATCTGCCTTGGAGAAAAGAAGCTGGAAGTGAGGATGTTGCCAGAAATGTTCCTGACATTCCAGGCAACATGCCGCAGTCAGTACTGTCTACTGCCTGGTTGGTAAGAGAAATTGCAAAGATCAACTCGCAGATAGATGGAGTTGATCATGTCAGGGCAACATTAGTTCAAGCCAAAGACCACTTTCTGTTTTTGCTTTCTTCCCAAAAAGGAGGAGATGATGATGGTACTATACAAAGGGAGAAAGAAGGAGATGAAACAGGGAGAGACAAAGCTAAAGAAGGAGAGGAAGCAGGGGGAGACAAAGCTGAAGCTGGACAGACAAAAGAACAAGCTGAAAGCAGCAGGGCTGCATATACGCAAAGAAGATCTCGTCGATCACCTGGTACTGGTGCAGGGGGACATAGGCAGTGAAGTTAGAAGAAGTAAATTAGAAAACCTATCAAACCTATAAGACTAAATTCTTTACACCTAATATGAGACTACTTCAAGGAAACTATGTCAAATTGTCTTGATATTTAAGACTGATAAACTGTTTATAGCCTAATATATGAAGTAATGAGACATAAGAAAATTTAAGCTTTTGCAACTGTCCACTCAATTTTGGGACGGTATGAAGGCGTGTAGAGGTTCTTGAGATTATTGCTACTAATTGCTAGAAAAATCCAACAAAATCTACAAATAAGGTGAGCTTAAGCTAAATATAAATGCTTATACAACCTCCATAACGTCATCTTGTATCATATCAATTTCACATCTGAGCACAACTGAACATTATTGTTTCAAGAATATTAGTTAGTGAGCTAAAAAATGATGCAGTTACTGAAATTAGAGACAAAAATTGGGAGTATTAATAAAACCTCGCACTGCAAAGTTAAAACTTTCTTTTTCTTTTCAAAACTTACAACTTGAGAAACACTTAAAACATTGAGTGCCCCATGAGAATTTCCTATATTATGAGTTTTATAGGTATATTTGCAAGATAGAGGCCACCTCACAAAAGATATGCTAAACAAACCATGGAAAGCAGACAAAAGAATCGTACAGGCCGAAGATTTACAATTATAAAACCTCAGAAAGAGGAAGCAAATTTCAATAATATCATCGGATCGAAAATCCTGTAGTACTAACAGTTTTGTTAATGTTAGATTTTGTAACATAACATTTTTTCTAACATATCATTTTCAGAGCAAAGTTAAAATCAGAAAATGTTGGACCAAATGTCTTGACATTTGTGACGACATTCTGGTAACTATTTTGTCTATCTTCACGGATTGTTTTTCAGGAAACTGTGACTGTTTTATCACATGAAAAATTGACTTGGCAAGTAGTAGTTGGAGCTAATTGCAAACGGGGAAGACCAAGTCTAAGATGAGCATAACTTAAAGAGCAAGACGAGGAAGAAATAGTCCAAGCAGTTGGAGAGTTTCGTGGCTTACGCTACTGCCTCACGTGCTCCTGTTTTAGCTCAACTTCTACAACCTGTTGATGAGTATTTCAAGGGAACTCTCCACTATAAATAGAGAGGTCACTTCAAGGATTCCATATCCAGAATTTCAGAGTGAAAACGACAGAGAGAGCTCTCCAAAAATATCGATCAAAGAGACTGGATCACTGTGTTGCCTGAGTTTGTGACGACATTCTGTCCGCCATTATAATTGCTCTTTTGATTCTAGATTTGCTCTTTTATTGGAGCAATTGTAATGAGGTGTTGATCACTTCTATTTGGATAGATTTTTCAGGCATAAGTCATCTGCGACTTAATCATTTTTTTTATTCTTTTTGTATCATCTTGTAACATTGTAAAGAAGGAATATATCAATTGTATATACATATATATAATATCTTTGGTCATTGACCATCATGAATTATATTAATATATAACCTATAAAAATTAAACATTTGTGTTCTTTATCTATTTTCGCTGCACTTTAAATTATTTCAAAGGTTTTCTGTTTTTATCCAAATGTCATCACTTATGTCAGACGACATTTTAGCTGACATTTGACACTGTTTCTGCATGCGTTCAGTTCTACTTTGCTGTTTGATTTTCTTTATTCCATAGTTTTAACTCACGGACCCAACAAGTTTGGTTGTGCATTTCTCTGTTTTCAGAAATCAGAAGAGAAAAATTGACACAGCAGATGCATTACTCTATTTTCATAAATACTCTTGCATGAAACAATAGCATCTCATTGGGTTAACAAATCTCAGAGCATCATAGAAGTGTAATTAGCTTTTTGCAAAATCTGTACCTAAGCTGTCAAGGGACATGCTTTGTTCCTTCATCTGAACGGCAACATAGAACCTTCTAGCATTTGATGATACCTTCTTCATTCTCTGGAGGTATGTCGATGTCTTATGAATTTTCTGAAAGTATATATGTCCTAAAAACAATCATTTTAGGAGCACATGTACTTGAACACATTTATATTATTAATAAGATTAATATATACTTGGCATTTGCAATTATTGAATTATTATTTGATTGTTTATATTATTCATTAATGTGCATCCCTTGAACTTACATTGTCATTAATAGTGTGTGAGATATTAATGATAGAGTGTAGTTCTTAAAATAGCCTAGACTAATGATCATTGAGAATGTGATATCAATGATATGTTATAAGTCGACATGCTGTCCGCATCACATTCTGAGAATGTAGTATATCTCACTTCATCGCAAGCAATAGCTAGTGATGGACACGTGGATACTCTTAGAGTATTGGCATACCTGCGATAAACTATTTGTTATACATGTCTAGAGTATTATCGGCGTGTGGGAGATAGGTCCTTAGACTTGAGGTCAATATCACCTTGTTACGAGTAATGCACTTTGATCATGTCCTGGCTCAAATGCCTTACGGGTTGAGACGCGGCTTGTATTGGGTGCATTACAAGATTGAAGTGGTGGTTGAGCCAAGAATAGGATTCATTCCTCGATTGAATTTCGAGAGAACACTCACTTCTCGGAGATGTTAGGTCGACCAAGTCATTGGCAACGCAAAGAGACATATCTAGGATATGGTCTAGTTGTCGACTAATATAGATGAGATAAAGTGATCAAGCCATTTGGATAGACACTTGGCAAATCTTAAGCTTGATCGAGTGTGTCGCGAATGAAAGGAATTTATCATCTCACATGAGGTTTGTTTACTGAGTCTTGTAAGCGTCTTCACATATTGGGTCCGTCACCGCGCCGTCTAGAGTTCCGTGTGAACCTTGATTTGGTCAAGTCCATGTGTGAAGGCCTAAAGAGTCACACTAAGTCGATTGTCTTTTCTGGTCTAGGGTATATTGAGAGAATGTAAAATATCGGATTTTGAATCAAGATATTTTATTTTATAATAAATTATGGGATAATTTTCATTTGATGAAAATTAATTAATTAAGTTAAAATTAAGTCTTGGATTTAATTAGAACTAAAACGCGTCTGAAAATAAATAAAGGAATCAAGATAACGATGGGCCCGCCGATCGCCCATCAGAATTTGGATTTGGGTCAAGCCAGCTTTGATCCAAATCTGATTAGGTTTAGGGTTTCACTATATATTTGGCACTTAACCCATAATTTCAGAGAACTCATTTTCCACTACGAACTTAGAGTTCAGAAATAAATTCTCTCAAACCTCTGCCAAGATTTCCTAGCTTTCTGGGCAAAGGAATATATCAAGCAAGGCTTGCACCGGATTGACAATCGCGTCGCACCTTTTAGTAGAGATCGCATTAAAAGCATAAAGCGTAAGTTTTCATGTTTTGCATTTGAATTATCGCATAATCGGACGGGCGATCTTTGTTGGAGCAAGTAAGTAAACAAAATTTTAAACTTCACGTGCCTTACTTGTGTTTTACATCCAACAAATCCTACTGTGGTATCGAGTCAGTTGGTTTAATGATTATCGATAATCTTTAATAACAATATGTGGGAAATTAATTGTTTTGATTTTGATTTTCTAATTTTAAAAAAAAAAATCGTATGCCATCGCTCAGACGTGAGCGATGTCGCACATCGCTCCGTGAAAAAAATTTAAAAAAAAAAAAAATTTGGGGGCAGAACGAACCCAAGACCGCTCATGGCGAACGGATGACCATCGTTCACGGCGTGAAACGAAAAAAAAAAATTTTAGGTCGCTTGAAACCACGACCACGAGGCTTCCGCCACCAGGCGATGAAATCGAAGTAATAATACCACCGTTCGCTCGGCGAGAGGAATCTAATGGTGGTAGTGTTACGGCAACGATAATGGAAAAGGAACACCACCGACGGTTTTAGAATCACGCCCGGCGTCGGATTCCGCCACCGTGGCCACCAAATCGGTGGTGAAAACCACCGTGAGTTCGCCCTGACGTGTGTCATCGCTTGGTGTGTTTTAATTAATCGATTTAGCCAATCTGAATCCCAAATTTGATTTGGAGTTGGATTTGATTTTGAAAATTTGAAATAGTGTAAGGACCTTTTTGCAATTAAAATTAGGGTTTTAAATTATAGATTGGTCCTTTAACAAATCGAAAATATTTTAAGTTACGAAAATTACAAATTAGTCCTAGATATTTTGAAATTTTAAAAGTTTTAAAATCAGATTAGGTCCACAGGTCAATCAGTAAATTTAAAAGCTTATTTGGTCCCAGGTAAATCAGAATATTTTAAGGTTTTGAAAATTGCGAAATATCAAAAATTAAATTTTAATTTCAATTGTTAAGGACTGTTTGGATGGCGAAAAATTCAAAATTGAAAATTGAGTTTAAATTTTGAATTTAAATATTTCCTAAATTGAAACAAAATTAATTAACCCACAATTATTGTTATTTAACATATTATTTGATAATGTGTGCACAAATTAATTGTTTCTCCTAATTGTTTAATTGATTGTCATTTAAATAATTAGAATAAGTCCGCAATTATTATGCAGGTAGCGCCGTGAATTGTTTACTTTGATGACCGCTATAATTATGCAGGTAGCGGCCCAAGATATGATTAAAACCATCTTATATCATGCCTATTGGGTTTGATGGTTTCCCATCTAAATGTGTTTAGAAATTGCATGATAGGATTTCATATGATGTATGATATAATAGTTGATCTTGGTCATAACCCTGAATTAAAATGTTCCCCCAAATTTAATACAAGTCTCATTTAAAATGAACGCGTCGTCCGTTATAATTGATTGTGGTGCAAAATCCTTTTCGGCGAGATGAGTATTTATGCCCCAGCATTTGCTCTAAGTCTACGAGGACTCAGACCCTTTCATAGATGCATATAAATATTGTAGTAGGTGATAAACCTTCGTGAGTATTTACACCCCAGTGTTTGCTTAATGAAGGCTAAGCCCACTTAGATACATAATTGCAGTCGCATAACGGGGTTGACTTGCTAGGCTGTCTTGGCACCCCAGTGTCGGACAGCTGAGGGACGCAGATCGAATTGTTTAGAACATTCGGTCAACCAAGAGTTGCAAATTATTTGCAATTGGTTTAGAGACCTACCAGATCGTGTTGTTGAAGTTATCAGCCTCAGCAAACGCGGAGACAACATGAGTTTGGATCTTGGCCCATTATGACCGTATTTGATATGAGTCCGTATTCTTTATGGGGTCAAAGAGTATGTTAAAATAGTGGGAGCTAATTAAACTAAAGACCATGTTAGTTAGTTAGTTAATGAATGTGTTCAATAGAAATTATATTAAAGTATTAATTTCAAGTCTATCTTTTCTTCGATTCTGATGTCGAATCTATCACTTAAAATGTTGGTTGAAACGAACAAGTTGAATGGAGCCAATTTTCACGATGGTTAAGAAATCGCGTTTGATTGCGATTAGAAAAGATTGAGTATGTATTGGATACATCACTCCTACATTCCCTGCTGAAGATTCTGAAGAGTATGCTCTGTTTGACAAAGCGATTTATCGAAATATCTTGATGATCTTTGTTGCGGACAATGTGTTATGCTATCTTCTATGACTTGAGTTACAAAGACGGATGAAAATATGGGCCAACGACGCTAGAACACTTGAAGAGTTCTATGACTCACCTCGAACAATGGAGTATGAATCGTTGAGAGATCTTTTAAGTGTAAGCTAAACGAAAGGGGGTCAAGTGTCACAACATGTTTTGAAGATGATTGGATTAATTGAGAGGTTGTCTTCGATTGGAACGAAGCTGCCTGTGAATGTTTCTGTTAATCTAATCTTGAACTCGCTTCCTGGTTTCTTTGAGAACTTCATTGTGAATTATAACATGAATGGAACGAAAGCAAGTCTCCCTGAACTTCATAATATGTTGAAGACCTTGAGTCGCCCACCTCCAAAGGTAAAGTGTGCTCATGGTGGGCTCATCTAGCAAGTTCAAACCTAAGGGTAAGAATATGCGAGAAGAAGAGGTAAGGCGGTTGCCGCCAAACCCAGCTATGAAACCTAAAGGAGTTGTTCGAAAGAAGGCCAAGATAGATGCTGATGTCTGCCTCAATTGTAAGAGAAAGGGACATTGGAAGGATCGCATGCCCCGAGGAGACAAGGCACAAGGTCTGGCCTCGCCGACAAGGTATGTTTGTTATTGAAATAAATATGTCTATAACTAATTCTCACCGTTGGGTATTGGATACCGCAGTGGCTCACACATTTGTAATAATGTGCGGCTAATTGAGCGAAAGGTTGGACCTTGGGAAGTAGATCTACGCGTTGGCAATGGAGCTAGAGTTGATGCGAGCAGCGTGGGGACTTATAGACTAGATTTACCTTCGTGCTTTGTTTAGAACTTAATAATTGTTATTTTGTCCCGTCTTTGACAAGAAATATTATTTCTATCCCTATGTTAGACATTGAGGGGTTTTCCTCACATATTACCAATGGAAACTATGTTTTGTCTTATAAAGGTTTATTTGTGGAAATGCTCCCATGGATGGATTGTATGTTCTAAACTATAGCCATGAAATTTTCAATATACAAAATAAAAGAGCTAAAATAAGTAATCAAAGAAATCCCACCTACTTATGGCATTGCAGACTTGGTCACATCAATGAATCAAGGATAGCAAGATTGAGGAAATTAGATTACTTAGAACCATTTGACTTAGAGTCATATGGTGATTGCGAATCTTGCTTAAGAGGAAAGATGACAACCAAATCACTTTCTGGGAAGGGAGTGCGTGCCAAAGAGGTGCTTGAGTTAGTCCATACCGATGTATGTGGCCTTTTCCAACTCAAGCTAAGGAGGCTTTCTTTATTTCATCACTTTTACGCACGATTTCTCAAGGTTTGGGCATGTATCTTATGAAGCATAAGTCCAAGCTTTTGAGAAATTCTTGGATTACAAGTCAGAAGTAGTGAAGCAACTTGAAACAAGTATCAAAACTCTTCGATCAGATCGAGGTGGTGAGTACTTAAGTAAAGAATTTCTAGATTATTTGAAGCTTCATGAGTCCATTCGGAATGGACACCTCCGAACGCCACAAATGAATGGTGTTCTTTGAGAGGAGAAATCGTACCTTATTAGATATGGTTAGATCCATGATGAGTTTCTCAGCTCTACCAACATACCTATGGGATATGCATTGCAAAGCTCAATCTACATTTTGAATAGAGTTCCATCAAAGTCAGTTGAGAAAACTCCATATGAGATATGGAATGGCAAGAAGCCAGCACTTAAACACATGCGACCTTGGGGGTGCCCTGCATATGTAAAGAAGTTGCTCACTGACAAATTGGAATCTAAAAGTGAGAAGTATTATTTTGTAGGGTATCCTAAGGAAACAAGAGGGTACTACTTCTATCTTCCTGAGGAACATAAAGTAATTGTTTCCAGAAATGCAACTTTCCTTGAAGAAGACTATGTCTACAAGGAGCGAGTTGCAACAAGATAGAACTGAAGAAATTCAAGAAGTACAAAATAATGTAGAATGACCTCTTGTCAAATAACCTAGACAAGGATTCAGGAGTATTTGATGATGATTGGGTACTTAGAGTACGCCTTCAAATGGGGTGTTGTGAGGATCTGCTGAAATGCAAGACCTCATGCACAACCAATGACATGACACAATAGTTGTGCATCATCCTATTCAAAATGATATTCCTGAAAGTTCTCAAGGTGATGGATTGTCCAATACACAAACATCTTCTCAAAATCAAAATCGGCAGACATGAAACGAATGTTCAACTCAGAGATTCACTGGTCTCATCGCACCGAAAGACTTAATCTCCTTGTTGAAACACATAATGAGATAGATATTCACGATGATGATGAGCCTACTACCTACAACGAAGCAATGTTAGACATTGATTCACAGAGATGGCAAGAAGCCATGAAATCCGAAATGGAGTCTATGTACATAAACCAAGTATGGAACTTGGTTGACTTGCCAACAGGGGTTAGACCCATAGGATGCAAATGGGTCTTCAAGAAGAAGATTGATGCATATGGAAAAATACAGACTTATAAAGCAAGATTGGTGGCTAAAGGTTATAATCAACGGCCTGGGGTCGATTATGATGAAACTTTTTCGCCTGTTGCAAAGATTAAGTCCATTCGGATTTTGCTTGCTATAGCTGCATACTATGATTATCATATTTGGCAAATAGATGTTAAAACTGCCTTTTGCAATGGTAATCTAATTGAGGAGGTGTATATGATACAGCCAGAGGGTTTTACATCTAAGACTCAACCCAAAGCAGTATGCAAACTACAAAAGTCCATTTATGGACTTAAGCAAGCCTCAAGGAGTTGGAACATTTGTTTTGATAAAGCAATCAAATCGTTTGACTTTGTTAGAAGCAAGGAAGATCCGTGCGTTTATAGTAAACGCACAAATGAGAGCATTGTCTTCATTGTTATATATGTAGATGACATATTGATAATGGGAGACAATAAAACTCTCATGCAATCA
Organism: Przewalskia tangutica; assembly: GCA_029844215.1. NCBI lineage: Eukaryota > Viridiplantae > Streptophyta > Magnoliopsida > Solanales > Solanaceae > Przewalskia > Przewalskia tangutica. Next base: position 7,812,371 of record CM056739.1, on the reverse strand, counting down.
GTCAAAGAATGATTATCCAGAACCTTCATGATGAAGGACTTGGGTGAAGCCTGCTACATTCTTGGAATTAGAATCTACAGAGATAGACCTAATAGATTGTTGGGGCTGTCACAGTCCGTATACATAGACAAAGTGTTAAACGTTTCATGGAAAATTCCAAGAAAGGGAATCTTCCTATGGGTCGAGGCATCAGTTGTCGGAAGGATTGTCCTTCCACGTTGAGAACTTGAACGCATGAAGAGAATCCCATATGCTTGACTATAGGATCAATCATGTATGCCATGACTGCATAAGGCCGATGTGGCCTATGCATAGCATGACTTGCAAATTCAGCAGAATCGGGAGGAACATCGAAAGCGAAGAGTATTCTTAAGTATCTTAGACGAACTAAAGAATACTTCTTAGTCTATGGTGGACAAGAAGAGCTAGTAGCTACTGGGTACACTGATGCTAGCTTTCAGACAGATCTTGATGACTTCAAATCTCAGTCTGGTTATGCCTTCATTTTAAATGGTGGAGTAGTTAGTTGGAAGAGTTCCAAGCAAGCTACAACTGCCGATTCGACAACGGAAATCGAGTACATTGCTTAATCGAAAGCTTATAAAGAAGCTGTTACGATAACTGAGTTCTTAAAAGGAACTAAGGGTTGTTCCAAGTGCCAGATATGTGCAATAGCGATTTATTGTGACAACATCATGCGATTAGCAAGCTAAGGAACCAAGATCAACAAGCGAAACAAGCGTGTACAAGGAAATACCACGTACTTAGAGGGTGGTAGGATCAAGAAATAAAGATAGACTACATTCCCGGATGAAAATCTAGCACCATTTACTAGATCATTGCTTAGTCAAGCATAATGGTCATTTTGAAAGCTATGGGCATTGGATACGTTAGTGATTGGCTCTAGGCAGTGGGAGATTGAAGTATATATGTCCTAAAACAATCATTTTGTGAACACATGTACTTGAACACATTCATATTATTAATAAGATTAATATATACTTGGCATTTGCAATTATTGAATTATTATTTGATTGTTTATATTATCCATTAATGTGCATCCCTTGAACTTACATTGTCATTAATAGTGTGTGAGATATTAATGATAGAGTGTAGTTCTTAAAATAGCCTAGACTAATGATCATTGAGAATGTGATATCAATGATAAGTTATAAGTCGACATTAGTGCATCACATTCTTAGAGAATGTAGTATATCTCACTTCATCGCAAGCAATAGTTGCTAGTGATGGACACATGGATACTCTTGGCGAGTATTGGCATACCTTGATAAACTATTTGTTATACATGTCTAGAGTATTATCGGCGTGAGATAGAGGTCGCTTAGACTTGAGGTCAATATCACTTGTTTGCGAGTAATGCACTTTGATCTGTCCTAAGCTCAAATGCCTTACGGGTTGAGACGCGCTTGTATTGAGTGCATTACGAAGTAGATCGAAGGTGGTGGTTGAGCCAAGAATAGGATTCAATCCTCGATTGGAATTTCGAGAGAACACCACCTTCCGGAGATGTTAGGTCGACGAGTCATTGGCCAACGCAAGAGACATATCTAGGATATGGTCTAGTTGTCGACTAATATAGATGAGATAAAGTGATCAAGCCATTTGGATAGACACGGCAAATCTTAAGCTTGATCGAGTGTGTCGCGAATGAAAGGAATTTATCATCTCGCATGAGGTTTGTTTACTTGAGTCTTGTAAGCGTATTTCACATATTGGGTCCGTCACCGTGCCGTCTAGGTGAGTTCCGTGTGAACCTTGATTTGGTCAAGTCCGATGTGTGAAGGCCTAAAGGGTCACACTAAGTCGATTGTCTTTTCGGTCTAAGGGTATATTGAGAGAATGTAAAATATCGGATTTTGAATCAAGATATTTTATTTTATAATAAATTATGGGATAATTTTCATTTGATGAAAATTAATTAATTAAGTTAAAATTAAGTCTTGGATTTAATTAGAACTAAAGCGTCTGAAAATAAATAAAGGAATCAGCATAACAGTGGGCCCAGTTGATTGCCCATCGCAATTTGGATTTGGGTCAGGTTTTGAAGCCTGATCCAAATCTGATTAGGTTTAGGGTTTCCTCACTATATATTTGGCACTTAACTCATAATTTCAGTAGAACTCATTTTTTCACTTTCTGAACTTAGAGTTCAGGAAATAAATTCTCTCAAACCTCTGCCAAGATTTCCTAGCTTTCTTGGGCAAAGGAATATACTGAAGCAAGGCTTGCACCCGGATTGACAATCGCGTGCGCACCTTTTAGTAGAGACTGCATTAAAAGCATAAACTGTAAGTTTTCATGTTTTTGCAGATTTGAATTATCGCATAATCAGACCAGACGATCTTTGTTGGAGCAAGTAAGTAAATAAAATTTTAAACTTCCGCTGTGCCTTACTTGTGTGTTTTACATCCAACAAATCCCTACATTTTCCACTTCCGCATATGAAGTAGAACTCCAGGATCAACTGAAATGGAGAACAGTAAAGTTTCAGAACATGGTGCTCGAAAACTAAAGCGATGTTTCAACATTATAATTTATAAATATGTATAAGAACACACTAAAATAGAGGAATTCTACCACCCTCTAGAATACAAACCATGAGTATCTTGTAAATGTAGCACTGCAAATCAAACTTCAGATGTCGTGTCGTGACTTTAATACATGACTGAAATATTATTTACTTCTTGTATCAATTAACCAGTTTTGATAAAATATATATAGGAGTAGCATTCTTCATTTAAGATGTAGCACTACATTAGAAATATGGTACACTCGTCACAAGGACAAACAGCTTTATTTACACAAGTATGTCTAAGCATTGAAATAGAAATGTACTCTCACTGCTTCAAAGTACAAATAACTTTGCCAATCTCACATTGTGAATTCTTAATCTTTCAACATATTTGCCGAAAAAAGATTATTGATTAATATTTTTGACTTATATTGAAGTAGTACACTTGAGTGTAAAATGTTAAACATGCCTAAATAACATTTTGTAAGGGAAGAAATTGAAACTTATTGATGAAAGACATATATATACAAGTTATAATAGAAAAATCTTTTTCCTATTATATATCTAAATCCCTATTCTACATTTAAATCTCTATTCTATATGGAGACTAACTATATAATTATGGTAATATTATACTACTAATTATGGTACAAGACTAAGTCTAATATATACCAAATATACAATAGAAATATAGCCAATTCGGACATTGTTTGGCTGTGACTGGGCTGACCCAATCCTTCTCGGTTTCGGCTATGTCCTTATATTCAATATACATACAATATATATGTATATCATGTGTATATTGTATGTATATTTAACACACACCACAAATCATGTGGGTGGTCTTATCTGTTGAGATCTCTAAAATCTTTAAAAAGGACCGAGGGAAGACACATTGTAAAGATGTCTGCAATATGATATCTGGAAGGGACATGGCAGACGCGTACTTGTCCTCGAGCTACCTTTTCTCTAACAAAGTGAATGTCCATCTCTATGTGTTTAGTGCGCTGATGCTGAATTGGATTACCAGAAAGGTAGATTGCATTAATATTATCACAATACACCAAGGTAGCTTTCTGAATAGGACAATGAAACTCTAGAAGAAGATTACGTAACCAACATGACTCAGAGACCACATTGGCTACCCCTCGATACTCGGTCTCTGCACTCGAATGTGAAAGTGTGGATTGACGTTTGACAGACCATGAGACCAAGTTATTTCCAAGAAACATAAAATAGCCAGACGTATACCGCCTGGTGTCTGGACAACCACCCCAATCCGCATCTGTGTATGAGACTAGCGTAGACGTCGACGAATGATACAAATGCAAGCCATAATCAAGTGTCCCCTGAATGTACCTAAGAATGCGTTTGAGCGCATTCATATGTTCAATCCTAGGGTCATGCATAAACAAACACACATGTTGTACGACATATGTAATATCAGGTCGTGTGAACGTAAGATACTAAAGGGCCTCTGCAAGACTACGATAGCGGGTCGGATCCTTATAGGGAGAGCCATCTGCAGCACCCAACTTGGGTTTAGTATCAACTGGAGTAGAAGTGGACTTACAGGATGACATATCATCCCTCTCAATAATCTCTGTTGCATACTTCCTCTGTGATAAGAATAGTCCATCTGTATGACGAGTGACAGCAATCTCCAAAAAATAACTCAATGGCCCCAAGTCTTTCATGGCAAACTCAGAACTGAGCATTGTCATGATAGACTGACGTAAAGTATCAGAAGAGGCAGTCAAGATAATATTATTCACATATAATAGTATATAAGCCATGGAATACCCCCGACGATATATGAATAATGAATTATCAGACCTGCTGTGAGAGAATCCAATAGTCGAAACATAGTCATCAAATCTTTTATACTAAGCTCGTGGAGACTGCTTAAGCCCATACAAGGACTTCTTCAACAAACAGATATGATGAGGATATCTAGTATCCCTAAACCCCAAGGGCTGATGCATATAGACTGTCTCCTTGAGATCACCATGTAGGAATGTATTCTTCACGTCTAGCTGATGAATGAGTCATGCTTTTGACAAAGCCAAGCTGAGCACTATGTGTATGGTAGCTGGCTTGACCACTGGACTAAATGTTTCACCACAATCCACACCAAACTGCTGAGTCTTACCATCACCTACAAGTCGAGCCTTATGTCTTGCAAAAGAACCGTCAGAATTATTCTTATGAGCAAAAATTCACATAGACCGAATAATATTAACGCCAGATGGACAGGGTACCAACTCTCATGTCTTATTATCAATAAGAGCATTAGTCATGACAATTTTTCAATTTGGGTCATTTAAAGCAAACACATAATTATGGGGTAAGGGTGATTTAAGAACATTAGAATTTAAATTAAAATGTCTTTTTGGTTTAAAAATACCGTTGAGCTCAGTGTGATGGACCGTGACTCGAGTGAATTGGTGAATTTTGGGAATTTTCGAGACGGACGGGTCGCCAGCGGTGGGCACATTGACCCAACACGATGAATGGGCCTCAGATTGGCCGGGCAATCGCCCATTCGAGATTGGCCCAAGACTATTTCGGGAGTAGGATGGCCGAGCGAGGCGGTTGGACCAATGGGCGATGGGCCCGATAGTGGAGTCGAGTTGCGGGACATATCCAAAAAATGATGGATAATATATGGTGAGATAGCATCATCCAAAAAATTATACGAACTAGGCACGAGATTATCTACCTTAGAAAATAGAAATTGGGACTCATCAAAAATAACATGACAATTAATAATGATTCGTTTAGATGACAAATCAAAGCATTTATAACAACGGTGATTTGACGGATAACCCAAAAACACACAATGGGTAGAACGTGTCTGAAGTTTGTTAATTGTGGTGAATGGAAAGAGCGGATAACATAAGCATCCAAAGACCCTAAGATGTGAATACGAAGGAGTCTTATTAAATAAAATTTGAAGAGGGGACGAATATGTCAAACATTTAGAATGAATAATATTAAGCACATATGTAGCCATTTGTAGAGCATGATGCCAAAACAACGAAGAGACAGAAGAATGAACCAATAAGGTGCGGATAATGTTATTAATGGTACGAATTTTACGTTCAGCTTTCCATTTTGTGAAGACGTAGAGGACAAGAAAACGAAAATTTATCCTATTGTTAGCACAAAACTCCCGAAACTCTCCATTATCATATTCTTTGCCATTATCACATTGAATATTTTTATTTCCCATTCGAATTGAGTTCTAATGAAAGCTCTAAATTTTAAAAAGATGGAAAAAATTTGGGATTTTTTTGCTATTGGAAACGTCCATAAAAATTTAGAATAATCATCCAAGAATAAAACATAATAACGATGACCCGTAGAACTGAGAACGAGAGTTGTCCATAAATCGCTATGAATAATATCAATGGCATTGAAGTATAAGAATTTGAGGCTACAAATGACAATTTAATAATTTTTCCTAGAGAACAAGATTGACAATTTGGAGTACTACGCGTACCCTTATAGGAAATAAAATTATTTCTATCTAAAGTAGATAAAATAGACGACCCCGGATGACCTAGACGAGCATGTCATATGGAAGGAGCAAGAGCTGCAAAAGTGGATGGCATGGCTTGACGCGATAAACTGAGACTTGGTGTGATTGGATAAAGATCTCTCCTATTGTCACACCTCATGAGAGGACTCTCCGTCTTGAAATCCTTCGCAGAAAACCCAAAAGGATCAAAATCAATAGATACCCAACTATCAGTGGTGAATTTACAGACATACATCAAATTTTTAATTAATTTTGGGGCATAAAGGGTATTTTTTAAGACTGGTGGTGGATGAGGATGAGACATAGTTTTATGACCATAACCCTTAATTGGAATTGATTACCATTACCAATAATTATACCACGATTACTGCTCAAATTGGAATAAGACGAGAGAGTACCTTGGTCTGATGTCATGTGGGTAGTGGTGCATGTGTCCATGTACCAATTCAGGTCCGGTTGAGTCATTCCAAGCGTGTGCATTGCGGCTTCAATGTCGGTTTGTATGGGTCCCGCTACGTGATGGGTTTGAGGGAGCCGAGGCTCGAGTATTTCGGACTGCTTCCCCGACCCATAACCGTCAAAACCCGAGCTGACGAGAATCGACCAGAAAGCCCCAGTGGGCCGAAACTGGGGCCCAATTTCCCGGGTACTGGGCCGAAACTGCTGCATTGGGCTGCTGGATTGGGCCGAGACTGGGGCCCACTGCCACTGCATTGGGGCTCACTGTTGGCCTCACGTCTGCGGATGCTACTGATTGCCGCCACTGCCACTATTTCGGTTGTTCCCGCCGGTGTTGCCGCCGCGATTCTTGCCATTATTTTTTCGATTTTGACCCTTTTTACCACCACCATTGTTGCAATTTTGGCTCACGTTGGTGGAATCGGAAGGGTGGAAATTGGACGCAGTCATCATGACGACGGGACTAGCCCCTATAGCCGTCTTTTTAGCTAAACTCACTTATTCCAATGTGAGCATGGAGCGGGCTTGATAGAATTCCGGAAGGGGGTTACTTTGATGAAGGATTGAAGCAACCCCGTTATAGGCCTCGGACAGGCCTGCAACCATTTGTAGGACGAGACGGCTATTGCTCACAGGAGCCCCCACGTTGCGAAGTTTATCCGCCAAGTCCTTGAGTCGTTTACAATAGGATGAAACGTTATGAAAATTCATCATTGCAACCTGAGAAAATTCTTGTTCAAGGGTGACAATGCGTGAATGACTGTTATCCTGGAAGATATCACGCAATCGATTCCAAGCAGCCATAGCTGTGGAGTTTGGTTCCATAATTATCTGTAAAAGGTCCATGAATATTGTGGCATAAATCCATTGGAGAACCTTTGCGTCAAGCATGACGCACAATTTTGGATTGTCCATTTTGGTGGGTACATCATCATCTTCGGTGGTCTCATACCCCGTTGTAGGAGTCGGAGAGATGATGTGGTGAAGAACTTGATGAGTCATTACATGAATCTTGAATAACTCCGCCCACGTCACATATTGGACATTTTTTAGGTCAAGAACAATAGAAAGAACGCTCTTGATATTCGAAACTGTGAGGCAGGATGAAACATATTTTTATCAGTCATGGTGAATAAAACACGAAGATTCGGAGAAGGAAATTTGTGAGGGAGCATTTTGGAAGACCATTGGGTCTCGGGTTCTGGAAATCCGAAAGGGGGGGATGACCACGGTATTTTGAGAGAAAAGAGAGGAGCGGAAGCAAGGTAAAAATAACCTAGACTCTTGATACCATGAAAGAATTAATCCCTTGATTATTCTTATTGACGAAAGACATATATATACAAGTTACAATAGGAAAATCTTTTTCTTATTCTACATCTAAATCCCTATTTTATATGGAGACTAACTATATAATTATGATAGTATTACATTACTAATTATGGTACAAGACTAAGTCTAATATATACCAAATATAAAATAGAAATATAGCCAATTCGAGCACTGTTTGGCTGTGATTGGCCTGGCCCAATCCTTCTCGGTTTCGGCTATGTCCTTATATTCAATATACATACAATATACATGTATCTCATGTGTATATTGTATGTATATTTAACAGAATGCCTGAAGCCTAAAAGTCATGTCCTGTAACACCGGAGATAATTTTTCTCTATAAACAGCTGCAAAGAAAACATAAGATTTAGCACCATTACTAATCAATACAGTGTGCATTGAGTTGAATGGAAAATAACAACAACAACAACATACCCAGTGAAATCCAACAAAGCGGAGGCTGGGAAGGGTAGAGTGTACACAGACCTTACTCCTACCTTGAGAGGTAGACAAGTTATTTCCGGTAGACCATCGACATTGAGTTGAATGGAAAATAATTTGCATAAACGTATCTAAAAATAATAATAATAATATGTTCAGTAAATTATATCACACCCGATCTTAACATCAATATAACATAGGTGAACAAAAAAAGGAGTTGTCGTGATGTTCTGAACTCATAATATTCAGAAAATAACCCAAGTTCTCTTTCATCTCCAACTTCGTTCTAACAAAAAAATTAACAATCGGAATGAGTAAACTACAATGTGTTGCCAAAATAATCTGTATAAGTTTAAATAAAGTGTCAACACAATCTGTAAAACACTTAGTAAAAACAAATTACACAGTAATAAACTAAAATACTTAAAACCAGTAAATCACAGAAACTGGAAAATGAACAGAATCAGTGTTGGAAGAATAAAAATATGTTTTCTCAGCATATAATCGAGTCCACTTAGTTCAAAGTGTGTCGCCATGAAATTATTCCCTCGATGGTCGGTTGATGGAATATCCTCCCGGATAGAACGATTATCTTACGAATAGTAGTATTCCAATTCGGTAGTAGCGAACAACCACAGCGGCAATGTATCACACGGAATAAACAAGAGAGTTTTTGAAGAGAAGGAAAGAAAAAATTCGTAATGAATTCTGGAACAAATCAAGAATTTATAGCAGTTGAAGGTGCTGATTCTGAATGTTTGCACCCATTCATATCAGTCACCAGATGAAGGGAAATTCGAAAATATCCAGGAAGAGAAAAATGGACCGGGTCGGTTACAAGTCACGGATCAGGGTCGATCCGATTAAATAATTAATTAATTAAATAAAAATAAATAATTAAATAATTAAAGAAAAGTTTGTCCAAAAAGATAATCAATCGATCTTTTGACAAAACCAAATCTGAATCCGAAGCCGAGCGAGCAACGACGACGGCGCGAGGGGTCCTTGCCTCCTCAACCATTTTAGTGACTAGAAAAGGTGTAATGTAATATATACACATCGCTTTTCCTCTCTTTTTCCGATGTGGGACAAAAAGTTTTAACCAAAGCAAAAGGGACCTTTTACATTCCCTTTACTTTTATCCCATCATTTCCCATTCACCAATATCAAAACCCAATAATCCCCCACATGAATGGGGAATGGCCATAATATAAAAGAATGTGCGGACAAGTGTGATATCTGGCGATTTGCGTACGGATAAGTAGGTTTCCCTTTGAACTTTCCGTAGTGAACTTATATCGGATATACTCGATCAAACGGTAGATTTGATATATTTGAACCGTCGAACTCTGTTGTATACCTAGACAACATAAGTCACACAATCAATCCTCAATCGTTTATGGTTCTCACGGTTGTATTCGTTTCAGCCATGAACACCGTCTGGTTTCATAAGTGCATAGAGAATGAGCCTTCACTGTCATTCTCTTTTAAAGATGCTTACATTTAACACTCACACAAGTGATTTATAAACATGTGGTCCTATAGCCACACTATCTGGTCATACACTGTCAAATTTAGATAATCATTAAAAATCTTAATATTTTATTAACTCATTAACAAGCCATAAAGTTTTATCCTTATTTCTGAACATTGTCTTCATCCGAGAATGGGTTGAGTTATTTGACAATGTTGAACCATCAGTCACAACTTTGTTTGATCTCCTTGAACCTAACTCTTGGAATCTCCAGTCTGCTAGGTAGAGTTACCGCCATGATGACTTGTCCTTGGCCTTAACCCCATTCTCATTGATGATCTACTAACTCTCTCTCTAGATAAACCTTTTGTAAGCGGATTCGCCACGTTATATCTTGACTTTACATAGTCAATCGTAATAACGCCACTAAAGAGGAGTTGTCTCACGGTATTGTGTCTCCGTCATATGTGACGAGATTTTCCGTTATACATTACGCTCCATGCCCTACCTATTGTTGCTTGACTGTCACAATGTATAAATATAGGAGCCAAAGGTTTTGGGCCAGAATGAAATATCTTCTAAAAAAAATCGGAGCCATTCAGCTTCTTCACCGGCCTTGTCTAAAGCTATAAATTCAGATTCCATTGTAGAGCGGGTGATGCATGTCTGTTTTGATGATTTCCAATACACTGCTCCTCCACCAATGGTGAAAACATATCCACTCGTGGTTTTAACTTCAAATGATTTGGTGATCCATTTTGCATCACTATATCCCTCAAGTACTGCGGGATATTTATTATAATGCAAAGCATAGTTTTGGGTGTATTTTAAATACCCCAAGACTCGTTTCATTGTCATTCAATGAGTTTGATTGGGATTACTCGTGAATCGACTCAGCTTGCTTATAGCACATGCTATCTGGTCGTGTACAATTCATAATATACATCAAACTTCCCAAGACTGCGTCGTAGTCGATTGTGAGTCACTTTCACCTTCATTCTTTTGAAGTGAAAAACTTACATCAATTGGAGTCTTTGCAACATTGAAATTTAAATCCTTGAACTTGTCAAGTACCTTTTCAATATAATGTGTTTGTGATAATACTAGACCTTGTGGAGTTTTATGGATCCTAATTCCTAAGATCAAATCAGCAACCCCTAAATCTTTCATGTCAAATTGGCTAGCGATACGCTTCGTAGCATTTACATCGGTAATATCTCTACTCATTATCAACATGTCATCAACATATAAACAAACAATGACTTCAATATTTAGAGTGTTTTTAATGTAAATACATTTGTCACAGTCATTAATATTAAATCTATTTGCCAACATTATTTGGTCAAATTTCGCATGTCATTGTTTGGGTGCTTGTTTAAGTCCATAAAGTGACTTAACAAGTTTGCACACTTTCCTTTCTTTACCAGGAACCACAAAACCCTCAGGTTGTTCCATGTAAATTTCTTCCTCCAATTCTTCATTTAAGAAAGTTGTCTTGACATCCATTTGATGGATTTCAAGACCATATACGGCCGTCAGTGCCACTAACACCCGAATAGATGTTATTCTTGTTACCGGCGAGTATATGTCAAAGTAATCAAAACCTTCTTTTTGTCTATAACCCTTGACCACAAGTTTTGCTTTATATTTGTCAATAATACCATCAACTTTCATTTTCCTTTTAAAAATTCATTTTGATCCTAAAAGTTTATTTCCAGGAGGAAGATCAACCAATTCTCATGTATGGTTGTTCAAAATTGATTCAATCTTACTATTGACTGCCTCTTTCTAAAATGCTCAATCAGAATATGACATCGTTGCTTTAAATTTTTTAGGCTCATTTTCAAGCAAGAATGTCACAAAATCTGGTCCAAAGAAAGTAGATGTCCTTTGACGTTTGATACGCCTTGGATCCTCTTTACTTGGTGTACTTTTCTTTGGTTCTTCCCGCGGTCGTTTATATCTTTCATTTGACGACTCACGTTCAGTTTTATATGGATAAATGTTTTCAAATAATTCAGCATTATCTGATTCAATTACCGTATTAACATGAATTTCGGGATTGTCCGATTTGTGAACCAAAAATCGACAAGCTTTGTTGTTTGTAGCATAGCCAATAAAAACACAATCCACAATTTTTTATCCGATTTTTACCCTTTTGGGCAAAGGAACTTGGACCTTTGCTAAACACCCCCTCACTTTGAAATATTTCAAGTTGAGTTTTCTTCCTTTCCATAGTTCATATGGAATAGATTGTGTTTTGTCGTGGGGCACCCTGTTGAATATTCGGTTAGCTGTAAGGATAGTTTCCCCCCACAAGTTTTGCTGTAAACCGGAACATATTAGTAAAGCAATCATCATTTTCTTTAATGTTCGGTTTTTTCTTTCCGTAATTCCATTTAATTGTCGTGTGAAAGGGGCAGTAGTTTGATGAATAATTCAATATTCTAAGCATATCTCTGCAAAAGGAGATTCGTATTCTCCACCCCTATCACTTCTAATCATTTTTATATTTTTATTCAACTGATTTTCCACTTCGTTCTTGTATTACTTAAATGCATCAATTGCTTCATCCTTACTATTAAGCAAATACACATAACAATATCGAGTGCAATCGTCAATAAAGGTTATAAAATACTTTTTCCCACCGCGAGATGGTATTGACTTCATATCACATATATATGTGTGGATTAAGTCCAAAGGATTTAAACTCCTATCAATAGACTTATATGGATGTTTAACAAACTTAGATTCAACACAGATTTCACATTTTGATTTATTACACTCGAATTTAGGCAATACTTCTAAGTTAATCAATTTCCGCAAGGCTTTGTAGTTGACATGCCCTAAACGAACATGCCATAAATCATTTGACTCCAATAAGTAAGACGAAGCTGAATTCTTATTAATAATGTCAACAACCATTACATTGAGTTTGAAAAGGCCCTCGGTGAGGTAGCCCTTTCCTATGAACATATCATTCTTACTTATTAATTTTTTTCACTAATCAGCACGCACTTAAACCCGTTTTTGACTAGTAGTACGGCTGAAACTAAGTTTTTCCTAATTGTCGGAACATGCAGAACATTGTTGAGAGTCAGCACCTTGCCGGTCATTTTCAGAAGTATCTTCCCATATCCTTTAATGTTGGTTGTTGCAGTATTTCCCATAAACAGTTCCTCTCCGGTTCCAGCGGGAATGTAGGTTGCAAATGCTTCTTTTACAGCGCAAACATGTCGAGTGGCACCAGAATCAAGCCACCACTCCTTTGGGTTTCCAACTAAATTGCACTCTGATAGCATTACACACAGATCATTCATATCATCATTTTTCTCCGCCATATTGGCTTGACATTTTCCCTTGTCCTTTTTCGGGAGACGACAATCTGGGGCTTTGTGGCCAGCTTTCCCACAATTATAGCAGCTGCCTTTGAACTTTTTCTTGTTATGATCCTTCTTCTTTCCAGAAGGCCTCTTCCTTTTCTTGTTCTTTTTCGGAGCATCATCTTCAACGACGTTTGCTCCTTCAATCGATAAACTCTTACGGTACCTCTTATCAACGGTTTTGTTGTCTTCCTCGATCTTGAGAAGAATCACAAGATCCTCCAACTTCATTTCCTTTCTCTTGTGCTTCAGATAATTCTTGAAATCTTTCCATGAGGTCTCTACTGCACTGTATACGTTGTACAAGTCATCTTCTAAGGCACTCAAAATGTAGCCTTTGCACAAAAAATCAGCCTGTTTCCAAGCCTCAGTAACCATGAACTTTTCATTGTCAGGCATGTCGGCGGCAGGTACAGGAGGGTCCTCACTGGTGAACTTTTGCATACCAAGGGTAGTAAGCCAAAAGAACATTCTTTGATGACATCCTTTAAAGTTGTACAGAGTGAACCGCAGTTTCTCGGTGGTGACACGGTGGTAGGATGTCGTGGGGCGGTAAATCTGGTACCGCCCCGCTCTAGTTAGGCGGGTATGGGGATGGTTGGTGGGTGGTGGGCGGGTATGGGTATCAAAAGTGCTACTGGGTAGTGGGGCGAGTGGATTTCATATAAGACCCGCCCGCCCGCCTCGCTACCATATGTATAGTATATTAGTTTAATTAGGCTATTTATGAATTTATTTGGCCCTTTGATTTAAAATATGACTTGAGTCAACCCGCATCGTGTCCTGAAAATCATGAAAGTACCTCTTTCTATTTTTTTACATAAGCAGAGTGTCTTGATCCACGAATGTACCTCGTCCCTTTGTTTATAAAATGGTTTTGTACTAATCATGAAAGTACATCTTCCATTTACTTGCTGTTTAGTTTCCCCTTTGTCCACAACTGAGTTTCATGCTCCTAATTATGGAAATCCTGCAAATAATATTAGTAGGTTAATCTACTTTTATTGTTCATTTGCATCTCTGGTATATGAAAATAGTAAGTTTAATAGGATGTATGCTTAGGTTAGGCTTGCGTGTGTGGATAACCTTGGAATGTCCATCATTTGGGTTTTAATGTTTGTTTTCAGTGAGCATTTATGCTAAGTTAAAACCTTGATCTTGCGGTGGAAAGATGGTTAAGCGAGAGATTCAAAGTCAACCAGAGAGCTCTGTATAGTTGGGTTCGCTTTTTGACAAGGCAAATCCGAAACTAGTTAATCATTTTTTCGACCGTCGGAAAAAAGAATGAGATTAATGGAGTACACGCCGGGTAGTGGGTACCGCGCGAGTGAGTGGGGCGACGGGTGGAGGAATTACTACGTGATGGGTGGTGGGGCGGGGATGGGGTGTGTTTAGGTGGTGGATGCACCCGCCCCGCCCGCCCGTTGACATCCCTGCGATGATGCGGTTGTGCAGTAGATGTCTCAATTGCCATTATTTTTTTGTCACTGTCAAATTGACAAACTGTTTTAGTTAATAAAACCAGAATAACAATTAAATCACAAACTTACACGATGAAGATTTTATTTCTTCAAATCGCAGTATAATTATGAAACTTAAACGATGAAGATTTTATTTCTTCAAATCGCAGTATAATTATGAACTTTGGTATTCCAACGAAGTTTTTATATCTTCGAGTCAGAATACTAATATTCATATGGAGTAGAAAACTACACAAGTTTTAATCTCCTTAAACAGAATACAGATTATAATATTATAAGTAATTTTCTTAAGATTGTTGCCAAAATATTATGTATAATTTTAAATAAAGTGTCAACACAATCTGTAAAACACTTATTAAAAACATATTACACTCAACGGCAGTGTATCACACAGAATAAACAAGAGAGTTTTTGAAGAGAAGGTAAGAAAAAATTCGTAATGAATTCTGGAACAAATCAAGATTTTATAGCAGTTGGAGGTACTGATTCTGAATGTTTGCAACCATTCAGATCAGTCACCAGATGAAGGGAAATTCGAAAAATATTCGGGAAGAGAAAAACGGACCGGGTCGGTCACAAGTCGCGGATCAGGGTCGATCCGATTAAATAATTAATTAATTAAATAAATAAATAATTAAAGAAAAGTTTGTCCAAAAAGATAATGAATCAATCTGTTGACAAATCTGAATCTGAATTCGAAGCCGAGCGAGCGACGACGGCGCGAGAGGTCCTTGCCCCCTCAATCCTTTTAGTGACTAGAAAAGATGTAATTTAATATATACACCTCTTTTTTCTTCTCTTTTTCCGATGTGGGATAAAAAGTTTTAACCAAAGCAAAAGAGGCTTTTTACATTTCCTTCACTTTTTATCCCATCATTTTTCATTCATCAATATCAAAACCCAACACAATGAACCAAGAAAACTCACTAAACCTATACCTGACTTGGAAAAAAGCTCACATGCATGCCAAAGTAGGAAGAACGGTAAGCTCTAAAAATTAGTATTTAGTAACAGTTAAAGTATCATTTATTTTACTAAGAATTAGAAGCTCATGAGCCGCGGAGCATATTGAAGTCATGCATCACTTTCTCAGAGAAGTTGTATCAAAAGGAGTTGTTGATGTAAAAAAAAAAGTGCCTAAACATAATAATAACCCAACTGATATGATGACCAAGCCGCTTCCCAACCAGGGTTGTATCAAACATTTTGAGACGTTGTTTTAATTTATAAAAGTGGATTTTTAATTGGGCTAAGACCAGGGGCGGACTCAGGGGCTTCAAGGTATTTATGTGAAGTCTCCACAACATAATAAATGTGTAGTTGAGATGGTAGAAATCTGAATTTTTACCCCAATAAAGTCCGATTCGATTCTCAGTAAAGACATTATTTTTTTCATTTATCATCTTTTTGCTTTTAAAAAAATTACTATTGGGGCATGAAAGATGGATGTACAAACCCATATCGAAAAACTCAATCCAAAATAAATAGATCTATAAATTAAAAAGAAAAAGCCAAAAAAAACCAAAAAGGAGAAAATACCTTTGGTTTGAAGCACATACCGCAAAAGGGTCAGTTAGACCACTACGATGAGCCCTTCAGGTAAAAATATCTCCAAAAGTACACTTCCTTGCCATTGTTATATAACTAGTACTTTTCTCACACAAGTACATCAACTTCACTTTCTTTCTTCTTTTTTTTAAATAATAATTAATTAGGATTTTTCTGTTATGTATATACTTTTATTTATTTATGTATGAATCGAAAGAGGGATTTTGATGCTTTAATTATTGTTGTTTTTGAATATTTTAAAGTGATTATGCTTTTTCTATGTTGTTAGTTTAGTTTTTGTATGAGAAGTACCCGTTTGTATCCAAAGGATTTTTTGGATGTTGAAGATGAAGAGTTGTCTGCCCAACTAGAATCCTATATTAATTGTGTACGGATAGATGATAATTTTTCCAATTTGAAAGGACTCTCGGATCTTTGCAAGACTCTTTTGCAAACAAAGAAGCACAAGACTTTCAGATTTGTGTTAAAACTTGTGAAGTTGGCTTTGACTTTACCAATAGCAACTGCAACTGTTGAGAGAACTTTTTCAGTGGTGAAATATGTGAAGGATGAACTAAGAAACAAAATGACGAATCAGTGGCTTAATGATTGCTTGATTACTTTTGTTGAGAAAGATGTATTTAGTACAATTGTTGATCGAGATATTAACAGTCGATTTCAAGGAATGAGAGCCAGAAGAATGCAAATAGATTTGAAGTTATTTGAGTGACTTATATTTTGATTATGTAATACACATCTTTTAATAGACGTTTATCATTATTGTTAGTATTGAACATTTTTTTAATATAATAGTATTAATATTGAATGGTTGAATGAATCCCCTGTTTTGAATGCAAATAAGTTTGTATGATTTTCTTACAGCTTTAGGGAAACCTATTGTTCTTATAAATTTGGGAAACTATTCCCTTGTAATTGGGATGTATATAAATTATTGTAATTGAGGATCTTTGTACTAAACTTTTTCTCAAGTTTGAAGTGAAAAATTAACGCAATGTATAACCTAACAGTTTTTGAAAATCTATTTTCAAACATGCTCTGTCTAATTTTGAAACGTAAAGAATAGAACAAAGGTGTATTTTTTTTCTTCTTCATACAACCATCTATTTCTAATCTTGAAGCTTTATGTGGATTATTTAGTATGGTAAAACCCAACTTGATAAAACGTACCTTATTAGAGTATCAACAGGAAGAAAACCTTATTCCTTTACCAGGACCGTCTTTTAGACCCGTGCGAGGTGTGCTACTGCACAGAGCTCCCGAAAAGCGAAAAATTTTATGACATTTTTTTTTATTTTTTATCAAGTAGTATTAGCCATAATTTACTGTAAATACTCATAATTTGCAAATATTAGCCCAATTAAGGATCAACTTTTACGAATTAGAACAGGGTCCCAAAATATTGGAGACTGCCCTGAAAACAACTTTAGTAATTTGGTGCTCAAACTTGACATAGTTTAAGCATTCGATCTTATGTCTGTTTTCTTACAAAGAAATTGAAAAAGGTTGGATCTCATGAAGTGTTTATTAAAATATTACATGGAGAATTGTATCAAATAAACTATACAATATCTTGATCGATGGGCAATAGCATGACCTTTTTCTGTTTTTCATCTAGAGGTATAAAGGAAGGTAAAAAAAAATCAATATTAAGTGCCACCATGCAGTGGCATCTCTGTGTAAACAGTTCAAGCAAATTGATCATAGAGCTATGTTTGTTTTACCACATCATTTTCTCAAACATAGACAAAAAAGAATGCAATTTTCTGGCAAAGGCCATTCAAAATAAGGACAAGACCAAATTCAAGTTTACTAAAAACTCAATTCAGACTCCAAATATTCCTGGATTTTGAGAAGCAAAAAGAACATTTTAGTAATAACTCTTGCTAGGAAATGTGTTAAATAAAAGAATATAAAGGCTATGTTAGGAACTCCTGCTCCTTTTCCTTTACTCTCAAAAGATAATAAATACTTGTAAAAAGTTTGGACTACATGCATATAACAGAATCATCTTAATCTTGTGTGGCTGCACCTTGGTTAAGCTCCGCAAACCTCAAACCAACACGCATTGAATGCTTCAAGAACTTCTCAGCACATCGCCTAACACATGTTTCCTCTTGTTTGTCTAAAGTTTTACGTTTGAAACTGTCTACGCAGTCCGTGAAACATCTCTCCACCAGGGAATTATACATTCTCAAGCTGCATTGGTTTAAGACAATAAGTAACGATGTTTTAGAGTTGCAATCATGAAGCGAATTAAGCCAAAACAAGTTAAGACTTTGTTCTATATTTTTACTACTTCAATTATATTGCTACTTGTTATGATCCGTCATTTTATCATGCCATCTAGGCGCTATTTGGTGCATATCTTTGTCATGCGGGAGGCTTACATGTGTAGGAGTCTAGCACTTGGTGGAATATCCTATAGTTATGGAGAGTTTTTTTGGGGAAGGCTTTAAATCCTTATGGATTTGATAGGAAGACTCGATTTGAAGAATCTAGACTTGTAGGATTCTAAAGAGACCCTTATTGTAAATGTTGAGGAACTTGTACACAATTACTTTTTACACGCTAGCCCCAAGTGAACTACTTTATCCTTTTTTTTTGCTGAAAATAGAAGGTATGTAGACAGCTCTCCTAAAAGAGAGTGAAGTTCAGCCCACGTTTGAAGGCTAGCTCCTGCAGTGACTAGTGTATATAGGGGTTCTTTGACAATCTCGTGTTCTATCTAGCGTTTCCTTGGACACAAACTTTACTCTGATATCACCTTGGCACATCCTTAGTCTTGAACTAAGCGCACAGTGTGCCACTTAATAACTTGCTCATGATATTTCTTTGTCAAAGAAATAAAACACAAAAAGTTATTAAAGGAAGCTTTGGTGTATTATAGAGAGCTTAATTTCCTGCTTAGTGGTCCCCTATATGTACTAGTCACCTTGGGGTTAGTGTTAGCGGGAGCTTAGTGCACCGGGCTGCCCTTTTTTTACCTTGGGGCTAGTGTGTAAATAATAATTGTGCTAGTCACCTCCTGCATGACAAAGATATGAGCCAAATGGCGACTAGGTGATGATGAAGTGGCAGGTCATCACATACTTCTGAGATATCTCAGCACAAGCTTTACACTATCTTGCCATATGTGCTCAACTAAATCCAAAATCTACAGTCTTACAATCATCATGATGTATCATTTAATTTATCAAGTTTATTAGATACTAAAATGCAACAGGCATGCATCACGGGAACAGAATTGGTAGTTAAAATAAGGGGATGAATATTGCAAGTTGGAAATCTCAAAACAGAATTAAGAGAGAAATATCAAAGCAAGATCAAGGAGCAAAAGAAACTCCTCAGGTTAAAGTTTCTTCGGAGGTTTAGAAATTCTTTATCATTTCTTCGTCAAAGTACCAATACAAATTGGATCTTGTGCAGGTTAGGAAAGTATAGTCACAGTTAGCTGCCTATTGGTTAGTGCTAGAAGATCAAATCATGGCAGGTCAGTAAATCATGCATAGGATTCCTCATAGATCCCAAAATCAAAAGGTGGAATTGGAGCTTGATGTGAAGGAATCTTGAATTATAATCTATAGAAACGAAGGAATATGAAGAATGAAAGGCTATTTTTTTAAAAGTAGATAGCTCTGAAGAATAGAAGGTTACTATGACTTGTAATTCTTCTCAGGTGAGCTAATCGCAAGATATTCAATTTCGCTTTACAACATTCCAACCTCCAAATTTCTATTCGGTTGGCAAAGCAAAAATGCAAGTAGCAGCACTTGAAAAACAAAGCTTGTGCGACTGTAATCAAAGATAGCACAACAAGTTGATACACCATGAACAACGCCTAATTAGAGATGAGGTTAATGTTGTTGTATACCTAAAATAAACAATAAATATGTCCTCTCTTTGACAGCTTCACCTTTTAAAGAATGGTGGTTCACATAGTTTGATATGGCATCAAAGCAGGTAGAACCAGGGGCGGATGCAAGCCCTTATGCACAGGGTTCATTCGGAACCAGTATTTTGACGCTGAGGATATATATACCCACTAAATTTTAAAAAATACTAATGTGAACCCATAATTTTAAACGTACAATGAGTTCAGTGTTAAAACCCTTAAAGGCCTAATCCATGTTAATGCTCTGGGAAGAACATGTGTTTCAAGAAGAAAATTCCAGCTCAAATTCACATTTTTCTCAAAAAGCCTAAAACTTAACACTCCCGTGAAAAAAAATTGATTCTTTTATGTTTTTGACAAGTGTATAAGAAAAGGGGGGTTTTTCAGCAATCAAACTAGTAAAGACAACTTCTTTAACCACTTTGGAGGGAAATTAAGCTATATTCTGCTTTTCTAGCCATGTTGAAGATAATATAAGTTTCCTATACCATGTTAACGAAAGATCGATTTTTTTTTATAGGTGTATGAAGAAAAATGGGT
Source organism: Przewalskia tangutica (assembly GCA_029844215.1). Classification (NCBI taxonomy): domain Eukaryota; kingdom Viridiplantae; phylum Streptophyta; class Magnoliopsida; order Solanales; family Solanaceae; genus Przewalskia; species Przewalskia tangutica. The sequence goes on along the minus strand of CM056739.1, from coordinate 7,791,723 downwards.
TCTTTCAGCAATCAAACTAGTAAAGACAATATCTTTGGCCACTTTTTGTAGCAACTAAGCTATATTCTTCTTTTCTAACCATGTTAAACATACTATAATTTTCTATGCCTTGTTAACAAAAATCGATTCTTCATTTAATTATAATTTTCTACCTCCCAAGGTAGGGGTAACGTCTGCGTCCACTCTACCCTCCCCACTTCTTGTTGTTGTTGTTGTTAACAAAAATAGATTCTTCTATTTATTTATTTTGGTACATGTATGGAAAAAAATGGGTGTTTTCAGCAATCAAACTAGTAAAGACAACTTGTTTAACCACTTTTTGGGGAAATTAAGCTATACTTTACTTTTCCACACCATGTTAAAGATACTATCATTTTCCTCTCACAACTTCAACTCAGCAAATAAAATCAAGAATACAACATCGCCGTCAAGCAAACAAGTAAAACCCATTATATATGTGTGTGTGTGTGAGAATACCCACTACAATTTCAACTAATACTAGGTGTAAACCAGCTAAGAATTGACATTTTTCTCGAAAGGCCTAAACATTAAACTCCATGAAGGCAAAAAAAATATCAGTATTTTTAAAGTGTATGAAAATAAAATAAAAAGGAGTTCTTTCAGCAATCAAACTAAAAAAGACATCTTTAACCACTTTTTGGGCAATTAATCTATACTCTGCTTTTCTACGTCATTTTAAAGATACTATACTTTCCCTCTTACAACTTCAACTCAGCAAAGAATCAAGAATACAACATCAGCAGCAGCACACAAGTAAACCCATTTTAGCATTTCTTTTTCCACTGGTACTTCCTCAACAGATTCAAATCTAAAGATCTACTAAACGTGTAATTATAGAAATGGAGAGAGGAAAAGAAAAACTTATCACAAACTTGGAGCAATTAAGCTATCTTTTGCTGTTAACGAAAACTTGATTCTTTTACTTTTCTAATAGGTTTGTCATATTTTTCTTGATATGACATACTTCACATCCTTATTTTTTCTTTCGAGCCGAGAGGGTCTATCAGAAACATCATTTTTACCCCACAAAGGTAGGGGCAAGACTTTCATACATCCTAACCTCCCCAAACTCCACTTATGGGACTACACTGGGTATTGTTGTTGTCGTTGTACTTTTGGTGAATGAAAAACATCTTTATCCACTTTATGGGGCAGTTAAATAGGAAGATTTGGAGGTCGATGATTAGGATAGAAAATTAGTAGGCGTTGAATTTTGCCGCACTGTGTGTGAGAGAGGTAGGAGGTTAGCCTCGTCACCTCCTCTTCTCAATTTCTTTCTAGTATTATTTAGGTTTCCCGTATATCCATACTCGTATGTATGTATTGCTATGTGTTACTTCTTCGTTTTGTATCATAATATCTTTTTGTTTTATTTTCCTTGAATTCCTGCATTGACTAAGTTTCTTTTTAGTTGAAGGTCTATCGGAAACATCTCTATCCCACAAAGGTATAGGTAAGGTCTGCGTACATCCTACTCTCCCAGTCTCAGACCCCACTAGTAGGATTACACTGGCTATGTTACTGTTGTTGTTGTATGGGGCAGTTAAGCTATATTCTGGTTTTCTAGACCATGTTAAAGATATAGTTTTTCAGCAAATAAAATCAAGAATCCAACATCATCAGCAAGCATACAAGTAAACCCATTTTTAGCATTTCTTTTCATTTTCACTATACTTCCTCAAAAGATGCAAATTTAATAATGTAAACATGTAATAAAAGTAAGGAACCTGTCACGAACTTGGAGCTGATCAATCATAGCAGCCATTCTAAGCTTATCTGCTTCAGGAAGAGAATCTAAATCACCTATCATACTCTTCTCCATTTTTAAATTCTTGATTATTATTTCTCTTCTTTTTTTCCTTTTACATGAACCATAAACCCTAATACTTGTGTGTGTGACTTGCGAAATTAGTTAACACTTAAGTTTCTTTTTAGACCCTCTTAGTTTATGAAATTACACCTCCTCCCCAATTCTTTATTGCTATGGACAATACCTGTCTAAGGGGTCAGGTTGACCCGAAATCGGACCAGTCGACCCGGTACAAAATTCGGTCCGGTCCAGATCGGTAAGGCTTACCGGGTTGGGGGTTGATTTGGCCCCGACCCCAACCCGCACGGGTTATAAAAATCCGTGAGATCGAGCCAAGTTGAGCCGTGAAATCGGTAACCTTACGATTAACAGTCCGGTCGAGCCGTAAGTAACAAATTAAAAAAAAAAAAGTTGTTGGTGCCCAAGGGTAATATTCTGATTGAAATTTTGGGGTAAGAGTGGGGGAGGCCAGCGGTCGGTGGTATTTGGCTTAACTTTTTTTTGTTTATTTTTGTTTTTTAATTTTTTGTTAATTACATTTCTATCCTTTAAAAAATTTATAAATACTCTACATTCTTTTCATTTTTATCACACAATTATTTCGACAATTCTCTCAATTCTCAATTCTCATACTCTCTTAATTCTCTATATTATTAATTCTAAAGTTATTATTATTATTATTATTAATTTACAAAGTAGCAAGACTTCGAACTTCGGCCTACAAGTTTCAATTGAATTCTGAATCTCGAAGTTTGGTACACTCGTTTCATTCTCTATTTATTTTATTAAATTGTCATATTTATTTGTTGATTATTTAAATTAAAATTAAAATTAAAAATTTTATAATGGATAAAGGTAAAACTATTTCAAGTGGTACAAAATCTAAAGGTTCTTCATTATCTAATCAAAATATAGATTATGATCAAATGGAAGAAGATTTTGAAATAGAAGATAATTATTATGATAATGCTCATATAGATAATATTATTGAAACCGAAACACATACACCTACTAGTGTGCCTTCTATCAATGTTAGTACTACTAGTCTTATCCCTCCTTTACCAGTAGTAAGGAGTAGGAGAATCAGAATAAGGAGTAAAGTCTGAAACTTTTATGATAGAATTGGGGATACTGATAGAGTTAGATGTAATATTTGTGCGGAAACTTATAAACGTGATATTGATGGGGGACGGGCACTTTAGTTAGGCATGTACAGAGAGTTCATCTGACACACTGGTCAACAATAAATTAAGTATAAATATAAAAATGCAGTTACATTATTTGATAATTGAACAACTCTGCTACTAATCCTCGTTCTAGTTAAAACACATTGCTCGTATATCTGCGAGGATTGATGAAGACGATGATAATGAATCTAGATTCTAGATATATGAAGCACTTTTACAACTGCACAAGTTGCGACGGAACCGTGAAAACTGGACTGGAATTTCAACTCCAAATTTAGAGGTTATGGACTATGGAGCATCACCAATTCAATCAACCTATAAATTTCGAAGAACTTTGTAAAAGGATGCATAATGTAAATAAAATTATTATTACTTCATTATGTACTCTTATTAACATTATGAATAATGAAAGTTCGAAAGTTTACATCTTATCATTAGTTTTATTTTATTATCTCTTTAGTTGTTATTTGTTAACTTATGTCTACTAATTTCTACTAATTTAATAAATTAATAAATTTTTGGAATAAAAAAAATTATATAGTTTATATAACTACAATATAAACTATAAAGTATAAAATTATAAACTATATTATATTATTATATTACATATTTAATTTGAATTTAGTTAAATTTTTGAAATTTACAAAAAAAAAACAGAGCAGTAGGTCCTGTTAACCTGGTTCAACAGGCAATCGGTAATGAGCAGGGCCGTGCCGTTCAATCGTGCAGACTCTGATTCGATCCGTTAGACAGGTATACTATGGACTATGGTACTTTTTGGGTTTGATTTTGTGTCAACTTGGTTCTTTTTATATTTGATTATAATTTTAAAAAATAGACAATTCTTTTACAAAATAAAAATGGTTTGATTATTTGATTCGATTTCTCAATTTGAGCTTCTTTTGAACGTTTAATTGATTGCTTCATGTCACGTTCTACCCCAAGTACATTAGAATTGTATAAATCTCAAAAGTAAAAATGTAAAACTATATTAATTTAATTGCTTAGGCATAATAATATATGCATAAAACAATTTTAGTTCACCAAAATTTCAATTGTATAATTATATATTATAATTTTTTTCCAATTCTTAAAAGAATAATTTTAAATAATAATTTTTTAGGTGTGCATGATTGATAACTCAGAGTGTGAAGCGTACATAAGATACTCTTGCGGGAGACCGTCAAAAGAATTATAAAATATAATAAATCTCTTATATTAATTCTCTATAAGTTTTTACTAAATGATCGTTACTAAATAATTGACTCTAAATATTTCGAGTAATATCCACATTTTTATCGTCTAGTATAAGTCATAACTTAATAATTTGAAACATATTTACGTATTGTTAACTATTATCGGTGTCAAATTGTATGATTTTTAATTCATTTTACTAACGGATAGCCATTAGACTTAAGTCGTATTAAGTATTATTCATTAATGGTATTGTTTTCAATCCTACTGGTAATCAATATAGCTTATTTTTTAACAATTTATCTATTTTTCATTTCCTCTGTTGTACTATATCAAGGACATGACACTAGATAGAATCAAGGTAGAAAACTACAAATTAAATATTTTCAAAAAATTGAATATAACTTAAATAACACATATAAAATCGGCTACCGATGTAATTCGTACAAACAAGTAGCTTTACGAGGTGGGCCACGCAAAACCAAGTACCAAGACAGAGGCCCATGACTTTAATTAAAAAACTTTCAAACCCGAGACCGCCCATTTGACAATTTGAATTGAACTACCAATTTCAAAACACACCTCTTTCTCCACAGTGTTACAAAGTAAATAAAAACAGTGTTGAGTTTTGGACTGTGATCCACAAGCTAACTTATTCTACGTTCCTGTTTCTTCAACGTAAGTACATAATTCTTTGATGTTTCTTTGTCCATTTTCAGTTTTGATTTTGTGGGTAAATATTACTGTCATTGTCTCAATTTATGTGACACAGTTCAAATTTCGAGAGTCAAAAGCTTTTCATTTTGATCCTGAATTTGAACATAATAAGTGACAATAACAACAATGTACCCAGTATAATCTCACAAAATGAGGTCTGAGGAGGGTAAGATGTAACTTATATATGAAAAAATTGGGGTTTAAGAAAAACTTGGGTAAATAAGGGTGTCACATAAATTGGGATGGAGGAGTATATTTTAAACTTATTTGAATGATCTTAGTCATACTTACTCTAAATTTGATTATTTTTACCGGAAAACAATTGGGTTAATGTTTGATTAGAGAGTGATTTATTTTATGTAAATGATTTCTGTTGTAATAAGTTATTTACCTTATTTTCGGGTCACTGATCCATACTATAAACATTTTTGGTTTTTAATTAGTTTTGAAGTACAATGTTAGTGAATAGAACTTAAAAAACCCTAATGTAATGGAAGGCTGTACAATATTTGTTTAAAGGGAACATTTGGATATTAATGGAGCTCAATTCTTTGTAGAATTAGGGAGTTTTTGGTATTAAATAGTTAAGAATCCTCACTTTTTAAGGTTTGTTAAACTGATAATTACCTAACTAAATAAGGGGCTGTTTTTCTATTAATTCACATTATTGGGTAGGTGTATCTCACCAAGAGTGTATAGTCTATACTGCAGTTAAACCAGTTTCAGATAGACAAAATAGATAAACAAAGACTAAAAAAAGGATATATACCATGATACAACAACAATATACTCAGTGTAATCCCACTTGTGGGGTATGAGGAGCTAGAGTGTACGCAGACCTTACCTCTACCTTGGGAGGTAGAGAGACAACTATGTAGCACGGACACGGACACGCGGAAACGACAATTTTGAAAAATAGGGGACACGACACGGTAGGGACACGGCTGTAAAAATAAATTAAAAAATATTTATATATAATATATAAAATACTAAAATTAATATTATTAAAGCTTAACATTCATAAATAAATTATAAATTTAATTCAAATTTGTTATATACCAAATAACCAAAATACCAAATTAAATATGTACCAAATTAAAAAGAAACATTCATAACAAATTGACAATCAATCAAATATTCAATACATAATTCATAAGACCATAGTCCATAAACTAATACATAAGTATGTCCCAAGACCCAAATTCAAATAAATATAAATTTACTTAAAATAAATCAAATAAAATTTAAACTAAACTTTTTCTAAAAAAAAAAAATGTCCCTGCCGTGTCCCCCGCGTGTCCCTGCAGTGTCCGATTTTTTTTTTTTTTGCTGGGCCCACTCGGAAACGTCCCGGACATGTGTCCGAGGCGTTTCGTGTCCGATGAGGTGTCCGTGCTTCATAGAGAGGCAGTTTCCGATAGACCCCTCAGCTCAGAACAAAGCTATAACAAAGCAGGTCAAATAGGAGAAATGAAATTATATACTTACCATGATAGTGAATTATATACTCCCTCTGTCTCATTTTTTATGAAGGTCGTTGACTTAACACGGAGTTTAAGAAATAAGGAAAGACTTTTGAATCTTGTGGTCTAAAATAATCCAAATACATTTGTGTGGTTAAGATCATCTCGTTAATTTTATTTTATTTAGTATGATGGCGATGATATGAAACGAGCTTAAATAAAGAAGTGAGATGCATATAGTCGACCCCATCTTGTTTTGGACTGAGACGTGATGTTGTGGTTGTCTATTGGAAAAATCAGTACTTTGTTCAACAAGACTATAATTTTAAATGCTAATGTTATTTATTATTGTTATTAAATAAATTGTTTTGGACTGAGGCATAGTTGTTGTGGTTGATTATTGAAAAAAACAGTGTTTTCTCAACAAGACTATAGTTCTAAATGCTAATGTTATTTATTACTGTTGTTAAATAACTTGTTTTGGACTGAGGCATAGTTGTTGTGGTTGTCTATTGAAAAAATCAGTATTTTTTTCAACAAGACTATATTTTTAAATGCTAATGTTATTTATTATTGTTGTCAAATAAACAGGTTCTGTTGTCCCTGGATTAATATGCAAATGAATGGTCTTAAAACATGTCAAACCGAAAACTTGTCAACTCCTGGAAAAGCACAGCAGTTAGAATCCGCTGTGGTCACGAAAGTTAGAGTTATTGTTAGAGTTCGCCCCTTTCTTACTCGAGAAATTAAATCGATAGATGGAAAACCAATCTCTTGTGTTTCTGTTGTCAACACTGAGTGTGAGCCTTCTGAGGATGTCACAGTTCATCTCAAAGATTATGAAACTAGGTAAGCATTTTCTCAATTGTTTTGCACATGCTCTATTAGATGTTTTTTTACTATAGCATATCATGTTACTTGGACTAGTATCTATAGCACAACCTTATCCTGAGGACCTTTTTGTTTTTGACTGTAGTCGTAATGAATGCTACAAGTTGGATGCCTTTTTTGGTCAAGAAGACAACAATATAAGCCAAATATTCGGCACAGAAGTCAGTCCTTTGATCCCTGGGATATTAGAAGGTCGCAATGTCACAGTATTTGCTTATGGTGCTACTGGGAGTGGCAAAACTTACACCATGCAGGTATGTTTTTATTTGCCTGCAGAACGCACAAGTTGCTTCATCACTCCTGCAATTGGACTAGATGCTAAAATATGCACGTGGATATATAGAGTTATAACTTATAAAAGACCTACTCAATGTTTCTTTTCAAGTTTTTTGCTGCTCTACAACTTCTATATCATAGATCCACGAGTGAGCAAAGGAGATATTAAACTCTTGTCAAATTGGAAACATGCATAATCTAAACCTTTTCCATTTGACCTCTTCAGAGATATGTATGAGAAGTATATGATTCCCTTCAGGTCTTCCTAATTCATGGATGAACACATGAATTATTTTGCAAATACTTTGTTGCTTATGCAGGGAACTGAAAATTTCCCTGGTCTAATGCCACTTGCAATGTCCTCTATTCTCTCGAAGAGTCGGGGGAAAAGTACCATAGCAATATCATACTATGAAATATACATGGATAAGTGCTATGATCTACTTGAACTTAAGGAGAAGGAAATTTTCATATTGGACGACAAAGATGGGCAGATTCATCTCAAAGGACTTGCACAAATAACAGTCAACTCGATGTCAGAGTTTCAAGAGGCGTTTTCTTGTGCGATTCAGAGGAGAAAAGTCGCACATACGGATGTTAATGATGTCTCTAGCAGGAGCCATGCTGTGCTCACAGTTTATGTTTCTACTCCTAGCTGTGATGATACTGGGATTATTGTAACTGGGACGTTGAACCTTATTGACTTGGCAGGTTTAAACACTACCAAAATTAACCATGAATTATTGTGTACGAATATTGAACTGAAAAGTAACTCACATGTTGTAACTCAAATGTCACTGAATTAGGAAACGAAGACAACAGAAGAACTTGCAACACAGGAATTCGTCTACAAGAGAGTGCTAAGATCAACCAGTCGTTATTTGCATTGTCAAATGTAATTTATGCATTGAATAACAATCAACCGCGAATACCCTATAGAGCAAGCAAATTGACAAGGGTATTGCAAAACTCTCTTGGAGGAACAAGCCGTGCTTTGATGATCGCTTGCTTGGTAGGATGTTGTATATATCATATTTCTTGCCTTTGAGTACCCTAAATGCAACACCATTCTGAACAATGTCAACTATTTTCTTTTCTTTGTTCATAGAACCCTGGTGAGTACCAAGAATCTCTTCATACAGTTAGTTTGGCAGCCAGGTCAAGACGCATATCCAATTTTGTTGCCTCAGCACAAAAAGGAGAAACTCCAAAGGTCAAAGTTGACATGGAGGCAAAGCTTCGCGCATGGCTAGAATCTAAAGGCAAGACAAAAAGTACTCAAACAATTGGGGCATTTGATTCTCCATTTACTAGCAAAACTCCAAATACTATATGCTCTACCAAAAAGCTTGGTTTGTTTGAGAGCTCTTCAAAGCAAAATTCTATCAGTAAACTAGGCGCTTCAAGCATAAAGAAGAGGTAAGAGATTGTTTTATGAACTTGCTGTATGTACCTGCCTTTGATTTTGATGATTGCTTAACTTTGTTATACAGGGATCCAGATGGAGCTTGTAGAACCCTATTTAATAATGGACATCAATCGAACTTTGTAGCGGAGGTAACAAACTAACTGAGAACTAATTTCTGCCTAGCTCATTTTGAGTTTATGATGCGGCACATCGTGTTAATTTAATAAAATCCATTGAGATACTTGATTCATGGGAGGTCCTTTATTAAACTTCTTAACTGCCGTATGTGTGATTCTATTTCTTTGAATGAAGATGAAATGGTAACCATCAAACTTAACTATCTCAATCCTCAAATTCTAGGATTACTCCATTTTGATGTGATGTAATGTCTGATAGTTTGATAAGCTCTCGAAGGAAACAATTCCTAAATTTTATCTTTATGACAAAGAGAATCATTCAGTTGGTGTGTTGAACAGCTAAAATTTTAATGTAGTAATTCTTTTGAAAAGAAACAGAACAATTTGATCACACTTTTCATTGTGTCTGAATTTGAGTTAATTGATAATTTTGATAAAAAAAATTAAGTTGGGTTTCTGCATTAATGTGCAAATGCAGGCTCGGGACCTTGCTGATACTGGTGCACAAAGAGAAGAGAAGAAGTTTGAGGTTTTCGCTGAAAGGGTTATCCCTGATTCTAATACAGCGGTGCATGGTACTTGACCATTATAATAACCATATCTCAGTTTTTACAGTCTGCTTCATGTATTCTTCATCCAATTTTATATAGCTGAGTCATATTAAACTACAAGGATGTGAGTTTGTCCAATTATATATGTGTCAAAGCTAGTTCTAGTGTTCTCCTCCATCTATTCTTCCCACAGAGAGTAGTATTATAGCTATTCCGCATCAGTTCATATTAAGCTGCAACCATGAGACAATTTTTCAATGATTTATGTGCCAAAACTAGTTCCATACTTTTCTATCAATGTTCTCATAGAGAGTAGTTGAATAGCCACTTTGCATAGCTTTATTAGCAAACTTTCGCTGATTATGCCTAAAACATTTGTTCTCACTGGGTATGTTGTTGTTGTTGTTAGCTGCTCTCTGAGTTTGTTACTTTTTTATATAAGATTGCACATCCCTTTGTATGATTTGTTATAATCAAATTCTCATTTTTCTTCAACTTTCTCCTCCCTTTTTAATTAGCTTCTGTTCACTTGGGCGGCCCGTTTCTCAACGATTTTAGTAAGTCGAACTCCCAGTGTGCTTTCCCCCTCTTTCAAATAGTTTGAGGTTGTTACAGAATCAGTTTGCCCCCTCCACTATAACAAACTAATCCTGAAAAATGCACTCATCTTCTCGTTCCTTCCCATACACTAGAGAGGCATTTGTGCTACTATTACATCGTCGACTTGAAGCACCCCTACCCCCATAGCCCATTTAGACTAATGTCTAAATATTTTCATTTACATATTTAACTCAGTTGGAGTTTATTTGTCTTACAGATAGCTATGAGATTCTTATTTGGTGAAATATTTCAATTTGTAAATACAATAAATATTGTTCACAGGTAGTAATATAAAATTTGAATTCTTATGTCTGTTGGGTCTTGTGTAGATGAAAAAACCAATGCAGAGGAGAAAGTGAGCATTGTTGATTGTTTCAGCTCCCTTAAAGCATGTGAGGTTACCCCTAGGAAGGTCCTTTCTCCCATCAACTCCAACATAAACAATGAGAATATGTCCTCGAGGACTCCTATGTCATCTTTCGCCTTACACAGTTTGGATGAGAATATACCAGCATTAGGAACACCACTTGACAAGTTTGGTGCACGAAGTTCTAACTTGAAGGTAAGCAGGGAGTTGTCGTTATCTTTGGATTGTTTAGCATTTCTGATTATAATTATTATCTCTGTTGAGTGTACAGAACTCTCTTGTCCAAGAGTACATTGAGTTATTAAACACAGCCAGCAAGTGAGTGTTGTTCTTTGTATTCATTTCCTTTTCATTTTTCTGTTTATTCTTTCTGCATGGAGACTTAACTTTGTTTTGTGCTACATTGTGTTAGGGAGGAACTCATGGCGATAAAGGTATATTATTTTGGTCTCTTCACACGATTCTAACGTTGTCATCATTATACCAGCAATGAGTTTTGATTGCATTTTTCGCATGATTCTAACATGGTCATCACTTCTCTACTAGCTGTGATTTTTGACTGCATCTTTCATATCTTCCAGGGAATTGGACAAAAGATGGCTGAATACATTATTGAACTAAGGGAAACAAGCCCAATGAAATCAGTAAGAAACATTTTTCTTAAAGTTTATATAATGTCACAGATTCTTGGCTTGTGAAAGCATAACACTAAGCCTACTTACGTCGTTCGTGCAGCTAGACGACTTGGAGAAGATTGGACTGTCATCAAAGCAGGTAATGCTATGCAATGTATCATGTGCATTTCCTTTTTGTGTGTGTAGTATATGTAAGTATTCTTATAGATTAATTTTGAATTATGGAGTGATAATGAAGTGTTTTGCTTTTCTAGGTAAATAACTTATTCCGGTGGGCTGCAAGAGGAGTACTGGGATGAAACTTGTTAGCAACACCTTCTTGTTTTAGAAGCTGTTTGTGTGAGCATGCGTTCTATTTATTACCTCCTAATGTTATTCTCAGACTGGAACTAAGCAAGGACTTGCTTAACAAACTCGAAGTCATTCCCCCTCAAATGACTTTTCCAGTCAATGATGTACCAACTAATGAATCATTATTTGTATGTCAACAGAAAATTGGTGTACTAATTTGTTTTTTTTATAATATTAGGCTGTAATGAAGCCGTTTTCAACTCACTTCAGATTGAGGTAGATTGATATTTGTATAAATTAGCAGGAATTCCTGAATTCCATTGTCAACTACTTTCTTGGTAGTTACACTTTTGAAACTTGTGGTGACTAAAAAGAAAAGGGTATTGTATAAATTGAGACCAGGGAGTACTATAGTAGTCCAACATGATAATAATTGAAATGGCAAAAGCAAAATGGAGAAAGTAATCAAACTGAACTTTGGATCGAACATAAAGTAAACAAAAGACAAAAGTTTAGAGGATCGAAATAATAGAGAATCTTTGTAAAAATCGACAAAATAAAGAGTCCAAATTTGATAAAACTGATCTTGAAACTAAAGGTTCCAAATGAATAAAATTGTCATAATCTGCTTTAGTCAAATAGGTGATGAAAATTCATTTGTTCAATCGCCCAACAAGATAGTTCAATTCATTTAATCTTAATGTTATTTGTTGATTTATCAAAACTAAAAAGATTTTCACTGCAAGTACATCTAAAATCCAATAAGAAATGTGTATTTGTCAGCCCAGAGGGTATCACTGTTAAGTTTATGGCCTGATCGACAACGAGGTTGCAATCACTGTTAAGTCAAGGTTGTAATCACTTTTAAGTTTGTGGGTCCGATCGACAGCAGGCCCCTGCTATGGAATAAGCAAGGGACCGAAGGCCAGGACGCATCCATCTTCCACACGAATGTCCGATAGCTTGGAAAATAGCTCGGAGGAAATCCGGTTTGTAGTGAATAAAGAGTCTTTACCAGCCTGTATATATACCTGATTATGTAATAAGAATCGGTGACGATAGTAATGTTATTTATCATTACTGATAGTGATTTTCTTCCCGAGTTCTACATTAAAATTGTGTGCTTTTATTTTGTTATCATGATAATCACGACCAGATAGACGCAAGTGAATAAGAAAGGAAATAGTAACAAGGAAGTTGTTGAATTAGTTGAAACCACAACACCACGTTTCCAAACACACATATGTTAAAATTACCAGAAGCAGAGACACTCATTACCACTACTTACAAACATCGTTCACACTCCATCACTAATTCTTATTACAGAGAAACCATTTTCCCTGTTTCAACAGACACAAAACAATATAAACTATAGTTATTTCTTGTTCAGCCATAACCTCTGCTCTGTAATTACTAGTAGATTGTTCATTTAGAACAAGTGCAAGGGTTACACTTGCAGTCAGATCCACATTTGCAGCCATTTTCAGTAATGGGGGATTCTCCGAACTCCATGGCGCCGAAGCTTGTCTTCTCAGGTCCCACCCCAAGCACCAAAGTCTCAGTTGTGGTGCTCTCTGTGTAGCTCATGTCTGGGTACATCTTGCATCTGCAACGCCAGTGAATACAAAACATTAACAAACTAGTAAATACCCTCCAATGGAAAAACTTGCTAACAACCCCATAATTTTCCATTCCCAACACAACCACCCCAACAAATTGAGGTCATTATATAACATGTTGCTCCATTTAAGCCCATCTTGACCAATAACCAAGTTCATTATGACTCCATGTCTTATTACAAAATTGCAAAAGAATGAATTTGGGCCTAAATAAACCTTACAAGCTAGGCTAGTTTGTAGGAAGTATTGTCCATATTTCCATTTCTCAACACTCGCCGCACATGCAGATCTTATTACCCGAAACATGATAATATAATTTGAAGACCCAACATCGGTGAACAAAGAATTAGAATAAGTCTAGCTCTGATAACAATTAAAGAACAAATCTTGAGAAATTGAAGTGAGTCTGACTCTAATAAGAGTTGAAGAATGAATCCAAAAACTAGCTTGCAGTGTGAGAATTATTTATATTCTCATTCCATATCCGACGTGGACTCTTAATAAAAATCAAAATGAATAAACAGAAAGATTTGCATAACTTTGCCTAGATCTCATTCAATATCCGAGTCATTATTCTTGAATTTCAATTTTTTTTCAAAATAAATTATAAATTGACACGCTCTAATTAATATTTTATTAAAATAATTTTACGCTTTTTGAGTACAAAAATAAACAAACATAGACACTACAATCTTATAATTACATTATCCACTTGGAGAAATTTCCCATATTCAACCTAGAAAAGGCTAAAGACTATATTGAGTCTTTCCTTAGCTGAATTCGGAAACCTCTCCAAGTAAAATTACAATTACAAATTTATAGCATCTCCATGATTTTGCACTCAAAACGACAAATAATTTGAGTTTAAAACGACAAATAATTTGAGTTTGAGACAAAGGGAATAGTAGAAAGGCAGGCTTACCCTCCACAGCCATTGCCGCATTTGCAGCCAGATCCACAGCCACAGTTTCCTCCACAGCAAGACATTTTCTGTATGAGATTTGAAGGTATGAAATTCAACAAGACAAATGTGTTTGATTGATGTTGTAGAGGAACCGTGAGTGTCTATTTATAGCACAACGGAGGTGCCATCGACCGTACACGTGTCATGATCGTAAAGGAATAATGTTGTCCTTGTAAGTCGGTCCATTCATGATCTTAATTTCGTCCACGTATGTATGTGTCGTTTTCTCTTCTCCAAATATTATTATCACTCCTAACCCATTCATACGGATAATTAATCAAATACTCCATCTGTCTCATATTATTTGTACACTGATTCTATGATCGATGAAACTTTGGGGGTTGAAATTATTGTCGAACCAATACACCCATTGCATCTTGCACCAGGGGATGTAAGTGGTATATCTCTAATCTCTTTTCAATTGATTGATACTGAAAATTACTCTCTGTGATTTCGTTCTATGTGAATTGCATTATTAGGTATAGTGGATGGATCTTGGAAGAAAGAAAAGTTCCATAAAAGATATGGAGACTCGCCATCTTATACAGTTCCCTATTCGTCAACTTATCCACCTCATCTTTGCTTTATACCAATTTCACACACGTCACTTTCTTCGCTTCCACCTTTCTTGAACTTTACCATTCCACCACAAGTCCCCTCGATGCACACCACGATAACACCGCGAGACTCCTAGCACTTTTTTGGCTACCTCACAAATACAACTGGTCGTCCTGTCCCACATATCGGTCGCATCCCCACTACTCCCCCCAAGCCCCATTGGCCATCAACCTCTCTCCCATCTCTTTTGCACTAGTCATTGTCAAACTCCCCCATTTGATTCTTAACCTATCATCCACAACCTCCTTCTTCTTCTCCAACTTAATCTTCACATTCATCACCAAAAACTTATGTCGGGCTGTAAGATCCTCCTTCGGAATAACCTTATAGCATTTACAAAGACCTTTGTCAACCTTCCCAAGGAGCAAAAAGTCTATCTGAGTCTTAGCCACCGAACTATGGAAATTTATCAAGTGTTCCTCCTTCTTCAGGAATCTAGAATTTGCTATCACCATCCCACAAGTTGTAGCGAACTCCAATAGTGAGATGCCTCCCCCATTCCTAACTCCGAGTCTAAATCCTACATGCACGTCGTCATAACCCGCTGAAAGTGACCCGATATGTCCATTGAAATTCTCTCCTACAAATAACTTCTCAGTGGGTGGTATGCCTCACACCACTTCGTCTAAATCCTTCTAAAAGCGTCTCTTCTCCTTCTCATCCAGGACCGTTTGTGGCGCATAAGCACTAATAATGTTCATAGTGAACCTTCAACTACCAACTTAATCGTCATCATCCTGTCATTGACCCTCCTCACCTCTACCACCTGATATCTTAGTTCGTTGTCTACCAAAATGCCTACCCTATTCCTATAGTTCAACCTACCGGAGAACCATAACTTATACACGTCTACATCTTTAGTCTTAGGTCTTGCCCATTTGGTCTCCTGGACATATGCTATATTAATCTTCTTCTTCTTAAGAATCTTAATTAACTTTATGGTCTTCCCCGTTAAAGTCTCAATATTCCAAGACCCTATTCTCAGCCTAGAATCTCTCTTACCCCATACCCCTTGTCCCCGTCCCCGATCGAGAATATGACCCTAATCTATCATAATTCACCAAAGCCACTAGAGCAAAAACACAAAGAATATTAATCCAAGGTTAACGCTAACACACACGGAAAGCAATACTAAAACACAAATTAGCAAGAATATAGAGGTAAGTCAGACTACTACAGATCCAAAAGATAAAACAAAGGGCAACAACAATACATGCAAGAATGTAAAGTTCATATTCAATAAAACGCAACACGCAAAATTGAACAACACGAATAAGAACAAATATTGAGTACAAACAACTAGAGGTATGATAAAACATGTTCACACGCCGGAAATTGATGTTCACGCGCCAGAAAATACTATTTATTGCCTAAAATCACTGTTCCTATCAGAAACCATTGTTTGCTACCAGACGACGTCGCAGATCTAGTGATACCTACAAAAAAAAAGGAAGAACGAGTACCGCCGGAGTCTGCCTGATGCAGTGGCTGGTGATTAGTAAAGATTCAAATGCCAAACATAAATAGTTGGAGAGTGACATGCAATTTTAAGTTATTACTTCATCTGTCTCAATTTATGTGACATCATTTCATTTTTAATCTGTCTAAAAAAGTGTCACATTTCTATATTTAGAAACACTTTTACTTTATGAAATGATTTACGACCACATATTTATATAAGATTTGTTTTGGACCACACATTTCAAAAGTCTTCATTTCTTTCTTAAATTATATATCAAGTTAAATGATGTCACATAAATTAAGACAGATGAAGTATATACTTATAGTTGTCGTTCCCGAGTATCTTGGGGGGAAAAAATATTTACTATAGAAAATAATTCTATAACTCTATCATTCTACATAATTTTTGTTCTTTCCCATCAAGAGATAAAAGATGCAATAGTATGATAAATACGTTTCTAAACATAAATTATGCATATAAAGATACACCTAAGATCATTTCTTTAATACGAGTTTGGTATAGTAGTAATGTGTTTTTACAACAGTGATATGGTAATCACTAGCAGTTCCAAGTTAACAACTTCCAAGTTCCATGGTAATCACTAGCAGTGTCTTGTCAAATCAAAAACAAATGCCAGGGGCTACAATCTATTAATTGGTCAATTTGTTTTATGAATTAAACAAGATAAGAATAAGATTTTGGAAAGTATGACCCACCAATCTTGCTCATAAAGTGTGAAAATTCAATTTCAGTATTTGTAGGGGAAAAATTGAGAAGGCCTTTGGTGGGGGTGGGGTAATATGCGGGGTCCAAATTACTGCTACCGGGAAAAGCCATTTGAAAGGGTTCATTTGAATCAAGGTGTCTCTAACAATTGTTTTTAACTCCCACCAATCTCCGTCATATTAGTCAGTCTCAGGCCACGAACCACTGTGTATCCAAACATTGGCACAACCAACATGTTCAATCAGCTGTTACCATAAGACTCCAAGTTAAATGGACTATAGAAAATAATTCTATAACTCTATCATTCTACATAATTTTTGTTCTTTCCCATCAAGAGATAAAAGATGCAATAGTATGATAAATACGTTTCTAAACATAAATTATGCATATAAAGATACACCTAAGATCATTTCTTTAATACGAGTTTGGTATAGTAGTAATGTGTTTTTACAACAGTGATATAGCCCGAAATAGGAGACTGGTTAAGTTAACAACTTCCAAGTTCCATGGTAATCACTAGCAGTGTCTTGTCAAATCAAAAACAAATGCCAGGGGCTACAATCTATTAATTGGTCAATTTGTTTTATGAATTAAACAAGATAAGAATAAGATTTTGGAAAGTATGACCCACCAATCTTGCTCATAAAGTGTGAAAATTCAATTTCAGTATTTGTAGGGGGAAAAATTGAGAAGGCCTTTGGTGGGGGTGGGGTAATATGCGGGGTCCAAATTACTGCTACCGGGAAAAGCCATTTGAAAGGGTTCATTTGAATCAAGGTGTCTCTAACAATTGTTTTTAACTCCCACCAATCTCCGTCATATTAGTCAGTCTCAGGCCACGAACCACTGTGTATCCAAACATTGGCACAACCAACATGTTCAATCAGCTGTTACCATAAGACTCCAAGTTAAATGGTTCGAGGTAGTCAAGTTTTCTTAACCTTGTTATCCTTGTTTCGTTGATATGACCAAGTATACAATGTCATATGTAGGTAGAGTTTCTATTACTTTTCTTAGCTTATTTATTTTGTACATTAAATATTTCTCGACTACAGTTTAGTGTATATAATCCATCCACAAGAGGAGCAGTTCCATATATAACATTATCAAAAGACAGTACTTGATTGCCATTATAAATACATGAGGAAAAACCTTCCATGTCAAAAACATGGATAAAAATGATATTCCTCGTTAACGAGGGTACATAGTAACAATCATTTAACACTAAACAATAGCTAGAAGACAAATTTAATCTATAAGTTCCTACGCGCTCATCATCTACTCGTGCTCCATTTCTAACGCGTAGGT
This sequence comes from Przewalskia tangutica, assembly GCA_029844215.1. Lineage (NCBI taxonomy): Eukaryota > Viridiplantae > Streptophyta > Magnoliopsida > Solanales > Solanaceae > Przewalskia > Przewalskia tangutica. The sequence continues at coordinate 7,773,478 of CM056739.1, read as the reverse complement.
CCACCTATCTTGGTCTAACCTTCTTACTATCAGTTAGCCCCTGCATATTTGTACAAATGTGTGAGCCACAGGCGGTATCCAATACCCAGGAATGAGAGTTGTTTATAGACATATTTATTTCAATGACGTACATACCTTGTCCACTAGAGGTAGAAACACCTGGTATTCTTTCTCCTCCTGGTGCAGTGCAGTCTTTCATCCAATGCCCCTTCTTGTTACAGTTGAAGCATACATCATTAGCCACATTCACGTTCTTCGTATTCACACCTCCTTTAGACTTCATAGCTGAGGGCGCAGCGATTGTTTTGCCCTTCTTCTTCTGTCATTCCTTACCTTTCGGCTTGGGCCGGCTAGCAGAGCTTACCATGAGCATAGCTTTGCCTTTGGTAGTTGAAGATTCCAAGGTCTTGAGCATGTTGTGCAGCTCCAAAAGACTCGCATTCGTTTCGTTCATAATGTAGTTTATAATAAAATTCTCGAACGAACGAGGAAGAAAATTCAGGATGAGCGTGGAGGCAACGTTATTTTGTAGCTTTATACCAATCGAGGCCAGCCTTGCTATCAGCCATATCATCTTTAACACATGTTGAAACACTTGTCTCCCTTCAATTATCTTACACTTGAAGAGTTCTATCAACAACTCATATTCCATAGTTTGAGATTTAGAGTCATAGAGACTCTTCAAATGTTCGAGCATCTCGTTAGGGCCCATGTTCTCGTGTTGTCTCTGAAGCTCCACTGATATGGAAGACAGCATCTCGCATTGTGCTGAAGTGGCATCATCTAGGTTCTTTTAGTAGACTACCTTATCAAATGTGACATACTCTGCAGAATCATCGGCAGAGACTGTGGGGAATACATTGTCCAACATGTATTTTATCTTTTCTTGCCTTAGGACAATTCTCAGATTTCTTAGCCAGTCTAGATTGTTGGGTCCAGTAAGTTTGTTCATTTGCATCAATATTTTCAATGATAGGCTCGACATTTTGATAATCTGAAGAGTTAGATAGACAGAAAATTAAAACACGTCTATGAAAGAGTTTGAGTCCTCGTAGACTTAGAGCAAATGGTTTAGCATAAATACTCGTATTGCCGAAAAGAATTTTGCACTCTAACAATTATAATGGACGACACATTTTAATTTAGACTTGTATTTAAAATTTGAGGAACATTTTAGTTTCAGAGATTTTAACCAAGATCAATAATGTCATATCCAATACGACATCTAATCATGCAATTTCTAAAACACATTTAGTTGGAACCATCAACCCAATAGACATGATATAAGATGGTTAGATCAATTACTGGGCGCCGCCTACCCAGACAATTATAGCGGACACTATGCTAGTAATTAAATGGTACGCATTTAAACACTTAGCATATAGTTCGTATATTATCCAATAATATACAATTAATAATAATCATGGATTAACTTGTTTAAACTCTAAAATTTAAATCTAATCCAAACATTCCCTAAATATTTTTTGATTTTAAAAACTGATTTCAGGATATTTTTGTAAATTCTAGATTTTCGTAATTTACAGTTTAATCCCTCAAGAATTTAAAATTCAATTTTGAATCCATTTAAATTCAGAAAATCCTATTTTAATTTTCAGAAAATATTTTCAGATTTCAGGGACTGTCTGCAATTTTTTGAATTCAAATTAATTTTAGATTTGGCCCCAAGGACCAAAATTGTTTTCAGAAACATATTTTAATTACATATTTTTCCCAAAGGACCAAATCTGCCTATTTGAAAAAGTTTTAATTTCAGATTCTGAAACTTTTAAACTTCAAAATCAGAATCTGAAATTCAGAATTAGAATCTGAAACTTTTAAAACTTCAGTTTCTGATTCCGATTTTTTTTATCTGGAGCCTCGGCGCCGCGACCCTAATTGGGTGGAGTTGCGGCTATTTAGAGGCAGTGCATAGGGTCGCGACGCTTCTATCATGGAGTCGCAACTCTAATTGTCCAGAGAGCACAAAATTTTAATTTTAAGCTTTCAGTATGAACGACGTCGCGACACTCCACTATGGAGCTGCGGCACCTCGTCAAACCCTAGGTGACATCTCGGCCCCGCCACCAAAACTCTAGAGGGCGTCGCGGTTCTCCACCATGGAGTTGCGATGCCTCCGTCTCAGAAACACAAAATCTGCATTTCCGAAACCCTTAAACTGGTTCAGGGTCAGATTTGCAGATTCATCTTCGTTTCCTTTCACTATCAAACAACACGTTCATCGACCATCATCAAATTTCTTCTCATTCTTTGCTTCAGCGCACCATGTTCGCAATGAATCGGTTACGCACTTCAACTTAGAAGAGTTAGATCAGAATGACTTCCTCGATTACAACATTGTTTAATAGTTTGAGGGATAAGGATGAAGTATTCTTAAGATATTAGGTTTTCAAGCTTTAAATGACATAAATTTCAGATTTAAACAAGTTCTAACCCATATTGTTATCAACGATTACTACATAATCACACAAAATAGCCCAAGCTCTGATATCACTGTAGGAGTTTTATTGGGTTCATGTAGGCAACATAATTTAAAAAATTGTGTTTCAAACCCAACGAGTGACGAACTGTAGGATGATTATGCAATAATATAAAACATACGAATACATATAACATGTATATATAACCGTAATGTATCGAAAGAACACTTACGATTTAAATAAGTCTGGAGCCTTTTAGTAACCCGAGGGTGCGCACGAAATTGATCATCGATAACAAGTTCCTAAAACTCCTATGCATACCTCATTCGAACAACTAGGAAATTCGACAGAGGTTCGAGAGAATTTTGATTCTAGGACTTAGAATAATATTCGAAAATGATGTGTCTTGAATAATGAATAGAACCCCCTATTTATAGCTATATTTTAGGTTCAAAACGCATCTAGGATTTCACGTGGGCCAGGCCTAGAAAATGAGGCGCAATGGGTCAGTCAGACTGACCCACTACAGGTGCGGCGTCGCGACTCATGTAGTAAGCGCCTGCATGTCTCGGCCGCATGGCGCCATGGCCCATGTTTCAGTGTTGCGACGCCCAACGTCGGTATGGTACGTTGTTTCATTTTTATTTTAATTAAATCCGAAATCCAATTTTGACTTAATTAAATAATCATTATTCATTCATATGTCTCAATTATAAATCGTATTTATATTCTCTCATTACATCCTTAAATTGAAGGAATAATTGACATATTGTTACCCTACAGGCCTTCACACATCGACACTAATCATACTAGGGTCTATACGAAACTCCTAGATTGCGCCGGAAGACGAACTTAGTATGTGAAGTATATTTACACGAATCTGGTAAATTGAACCTCTATGTGGGAAGACAAGATTATTTCATTCACGACACACTCAATCAAGCTTAGAATTTGTCAAGTGTCTATCCAAATGACATGATCATTATATCTTATCTATATTGGATGACAACAAAACCATATCCTATATATGTCTATTGCGTTGGCCAATGACTTAATCAACCTAATATCACTGAGAAACTGAGTGATCTCTCGAATATACATTCGATGAATGAATCATAATCTTGACTCAACTACCACATTTAATCCACATCGTAATATACCCAATACAAGCTGTATCTCAACCTATAAGTCATTTGAGCTTAGGACATGATCAAAGTATATTACTATGTAGACAAGGTGCACATCGACCTCAAGTCTAAGGATTTCTATCTTCCACATGCTGATCATACTTTAGACATGTATAACAAACAATATATCAGCAGGGTATATCAATACTTCCAAAGTATTCATGTGTTCATCACGAATATCTATAACTCGTAGCAGGTGAGACATACTACATCCTCCAAAGATGTGATACAGACCATATGTCGACTTATCACATATCATCGATATCTCATTCTCGATGATCATTAGTCGAGACTATTTTAAGAGTTACGTTATAATATTAATATCTCACACTATTAATAACAACGTACCCTCTAGGGATGCATATTATAGAATATCATGAACAATCAACTAATAATTCAATAATTGCAAATGTCAAAATATTAATCTCCATTAATAATAATACGAATGTGTATAAAGTACATTTGTCCTAATACAGATTGTCTCTAGGACGTACATATACTTTCACTTTCTACATTATAATGTGGTGAATAATTGAAAATAGAATAACTTTACATTGTAATTGGGTAGCTATTTTATTATCTCATATATATCATAAAAACTTATATGAGCTTAGTTATTATTCATGTATTTACCTTTTTCATTCTCCCTTTTGTTATTCTCATTCTCAATATTGAAAAGTCTCTCAAACGATAATTTACTGAGGCTTACAAGTTACAAATAAAAAGACTTGATTATTTTCATATACATATATTGTTTACAGAATAATGTTAATAGTTTCTATAATTGTTGCCTCGGTCGGAAGAAGTTTTTTAAAATTAAAATTGATAAAATATTACTTAGATCAACAATGTCTCAAGAGAGATTGAATGAATTAGCTATATTTTTAATTGAAAATAATTTGTTAAAATAAATCTATTATAAAATAATAATTAATGATTGTGCATCTTTAAAAGCTAGGAAAACGGGCTTTAAACAAAAATGTATATGACGATTTTTTCTTTTAAAAAATAGGAATCTTCTATATGAAGTTTGGCTTTAGGCCTCAATCTTGTTGAGATGACCCTGACTCCATCTGTCAATAAATTATTTGTCGTTGTTATTAAAAATATTTATCTCAAATTATTTATCGTTTTAAAAGTTCAAGGCATAATTAATTATTTTTTCTCCATTTTACCCTTTATCATTAATGAAGATGTCACATGAACATTTAGTTGAGAGATATTATAATTGAGACATAAATAAGAGTAGAGTATGTCAAATATCATCTTAATTAATATTTCTTAAGAAGTGTGTAATTAAAAAAACGATAAATAATTTGAGACGGAAAGAATATAGTACTAGTACAATAATAGCTAATGTTTCCGTTTCAAGATTTTTCATATACTTTTTTCTCCAGAAATTCCTAGACGCCAATAATATGTTCTTTAAAACTACATAGGCATGTTCTTTAATTTCCTTTACCACACAAGAAGTTTTGGATCACTAACAGCTTAAGCTCTAGTCCTTGACCTATAAAAAAGTGTCAAAAATGGGACAAAGGATAATTTTAAATAATAGTCAAAAGTTAAAAGGTAAAAATATATTTTTCTCAAAATATTTTGATATATGGAGCTTCTTTAATAATATAGACAAATACAAGACAATTCGGTAACGATAAAGGTATAAATTGGACCCAAAATATTATTTTACGATAAAATTGAAAATTTCGAATAGTATAAGAACAAAATTAAGCAATTATGGAAACAGTTTTTTCCAGCACAGATTTGAAGTGAGACTAATGTGTGGTCAACAATTTCCTCCGGGCCTAGCATATTGGGAAGTAAGACTAATGTGCTTCTCGGAAACAAAAACAATTTTATGTTTCGTTAATATTTATGTAAATTTACTAGAATATTCTTTTTAATAAATTTAAAATTATTTAAAATATTCTTTTCTATCATATGTTTCTAAAAATTAGTATATCTTTACAATATAATATATTTTTTAAAATTATTTAATTGCAACATTTAATAAAAAAATATATTCTATTGTACATAAGAAATGTAACGACAATATGATAGTCAATGACTTAAGTATGTTCAAACCTACCCCCGCTCTACCCATACCTACCCCACCTCATCCTCAAATTTCTGTCATATTTTTTTTTACTTTTATAAAAAATATGAATCCCCCACCCCCAGTATCCCCCCCCTCACCCCACCCCATTGCCCTATCCCATTCTCAAATTTATATTTCATATTTTTTGTTACTTTTATAAAAAAATGATTGAAAATATGAAATTTTTTCTTGCCCCTCTCATTATCCCCTACCCCCACCCCCACCCCATTGCCCTACCCCATGCTCAAATTTCTATTTCATATTTTTTGTTACTTTTATAAGAAAAATTATTAAAAAATATTTTTTTTTTCTTACCCCCCACCCCATTGCCCTATCCGTCCTCAAATTTCTATTTCATATTTTTTGTTACTTTTATTAAAAAAATATTATTAAAAAATATGATTTTTTTCTTACCCCCGCCCTACCCCTATCCCCACCCACACCCACCCTGTCCTACAAATCCTCAAATTTCTATTTCATATTTTTTGTTACTTTTATAAAAAAAAATGATTTTTTTTTACCCTCACCCCCCCGCCCTACCCCTACCCCTACCCTCACCCTATCCCTACTCTCAAATTATTAAAAGGAATTTTGTGAAAAGAAAATGGTAAATGAGTGCAAAAAAAATTCAATGAATGAGCAAAAAGGACTTCTCCAGAAGCACCAAATTGACGTTTCTGCTTCTCTTTCCATCTAGAAACACTTTTTGACTTCTGGAAAAAGTGTTTCTACTTCTGAAAAGAGGGTGTTTGTCCAAAGACACTTCCAGAAGGTTAGCCAAACACCACCTTAGTGCATTGGGTCGTCCTTATCTATTCTAATTTTATGTTATATATGAGCTATCAACGGAATTTCAGCGAGTATACTTATAAAAATATTTTAAATATAAGAATTTACTAATTACGATTAAGAATAATGATCATATTCATCAGGGTTAGCTATCTTCTTTATAGACCTTTTAGTTGTTGGTAACATCAATTAGACTAACAAATTAATTGGAGCTGCTTTTTATTTTTATTTTTATTTTTCCACGGTGTTCATAAATTCACTTTCAGGATTGATTAATCCGGATAAATATATAAAACAAATCCCAAAATTGGAGCTGCTCTACGTACACAAAAACGGTTGGAAATTTATTAACGTGAAATAAAGTTAATCCTATTATTTATGACTCGAACAATTGAGACCCCGCACGTCAGAAACGTAGTTTCCACACACGTGCACACGTTGTACCAAGGATCGTAAATTTCCTTAGTGAAAGAGATATTGTTACGTAAACAAAACGTTTGAGGCATGAAATGATAGACGGTTATTGACCAAGTAACAAGTGATTTCACGTTGGTAAATGAAGGAAGAAGTGTACAATGTGTAAAAGATGAAACAAATCAGAAATCACCGCGGTAGTGAAGGGCGCAGCGCGACCGATGCGGCGCGGCGCTAGGCGTTGCGGCGCCTCCTCCAAGCGCGACTCGTGCGCCTCCCGATTAATGCTCGAAGCGCGCGGCGCCGGCTCTGGTAAGCATCGGATGTGAAACATCGCGGCGCCTCGGGACCAGTGTGACCGTTGGGAGACGTTTTGTAACTGATTCTTGAGCTGACTTTGGAGCATTAATCCTCCATTATTTGGCTCCTGAATTCACCCATTATTTGGTTGAATTGTAACCTCAAATTTAAGGTCATTACATGGCATTGAAGGCCATTTACTTGGCTATTTGGGAAGACATCTTGATCACACTATAAATTGATGTCATTGGCATAATGTAGAACACTCCATACTTGTATATTTTCAGATTTTCTGAAAACTCTTCCTCTCTAGCATATCTTTCATACACTCAAATGTTCTTCTTGAGAAACACTTGAGTTATCATTTGCTCATTTGTTTAGTTGTTGTTTTATCTTGGGAGACAAATCGACAATAGTCGTTAAAGGATTCATACGGGGCAATATTGTCTTAAGGACCAAGTGAATATCCCTGAACTCAGCAACGCAACCGTAACCCTACCAGATTTAGTGTCCTTTGGTTTCAGGTTATAAAGATCAAGGGGCTTGCTGCAGTTCCAACGAAGATCTCAAGATCCAAGACTCAACGACGCATTCAATAATGAAGGACAAGATCACTAAACATGTTGTGATTGTCACAACACTTGTTAGGCTTCAATCCTATTGTATTGTAATCATGTTGTTTACCCTTTCTAAGCACTAGTAGTAGTTGTACACTATTCTCGTACATCCATTGAATTTCTAACAACTTAAGACAATATTGGTACTAGCGCTAGAAAGATGAATGCTAGCAGATCTGGTCCTAGTTTGGGTCTCTCTTTGACGATAGTTACATATCTATTCCGTCAAAGGGGAGATCTTTGTTGAATGATTCTGAACTTGAAGATACTGTTGATATTCATATTGGCAAGGCTAAGGATCAATGAAGAGTTGATGTCACCTCTCACGAGAGTGGTGAAAACAAGCGTCCATGAGTGGTGAGAAGGATATATACACTAAGTTCTACAAAGAGACTAATATGGGCCAAATTCCAAAGGTATGGAGTTAACCTTTTATTCCTTGTCATTAGTGAGATTAAAATATAATTTCTGAATAAAAGTGAATAAAGCAAGACTAGGAATATAAAGGGTTTTTTGTTAAAACTTATATTCTCTACACTTTAAAATCAGAAGTTTAATCTCACTTACCTTCCCGTTTATGATTGGACTGTTATAAACAACGGCCTAAATAAGAATGGACTTAGATTATAATAATCTGGATTTATGGACAATCCTAAGCAAGGGAAGAGGACTAAGGACAAGGACTAGAGACAAACGTGTCACCGTTTCCGACAGAAGATACGTCTTTTGACAGGATAGTAGTGGACACTCAGTCATACAAAGCCTACGGGCGACTGTAGTGGGCCAGATCCGTCATATGACATGACGATGTTGGACACTCAGTCATACGAAGCCTACGGGATATTGGAGTGGGTCAGAGTTTCCATTTCTTAAATGATTTGAAGGCCAAAAGTAAGGCTGAAATTGAACACTCAGTCTGCCAACGCAATTGGAGTGGGCTAGAGAATCTAGATCTTATACGATCTGGTTACTCCCTAACCACGGGGAAGAGGTTGTTCATGTGAAGCAACGCCACCTCCAAAGTAAAAGGAGTTGAAGAGGTTGTCCTCAAAAGGATTTAATGGAATGAGATCACTCTAACAAGAGGTGATACATGTCCCAAACTTGGTTCAAGGACGCTGTTGGTCAAACTGATTTGAGTCTAGTCCAACAGGTCTATACTAACTAAGTGTTGTGTAGTAAGACTGTAGCTAAGTTAATGATATATTTGTAATATGTGCATCTATGCCTTCATAGATTAAGACATGTTAAATAGAAAGTCATTCAACACTAATTAAGTTGAGATTGATGTCGTCTGTCCACATAAAACCTCAAATGATTGTGAGGTAGACGAAGAGGCAAAATCACATTTCTATTCCATCAAAGGAATAACGAAAGAAGCATTGCTCCTCTATAACATAGTCACGCCTATGTGGGCGATTTGACGCTTGTACAAAAAGAAAGGGGAGACAAGAACGTCGTGATCTTCATCGATGATGGTACAACGTATTGCATCATTTTGTTGAAAAACAAAGATGAAACCCCGTCGGAGCGCAGGAGCGCTACGGCTCCTCTACCAAGAGCCGCGACACTTGAAGGCTGCTTGGATACTGTAGTTCAGGAGCTGCGGCGCCTCTCAGTAAGCGCCGCTGCGCTTCAGAAGCAGAAGCTGAATGCCTACGGATTGAGGAATTCGCATGGATAGAGGGGGAAATGCGAAACATCGTTTATCAAACGATTGATCCTTACTCACCTCAGTCTAACAGTGTTAGCCAAGAGCAAAGAAATACGCCCAAGATATGTGGGGCAAGGTGATCCTTACCGTTAATGCAATTATCAACGAAATTCTGCATAAGGATAAGGATAATCCTCCATGTGAAACATGGAAAGAATCTCATATAAAAATATTGTGATATGGGGTAGTGTGGCAAATGTTGAAATACCAAAGCCAAAATGGGTCAAGTTGGACCTAATACTGTAGATTGCATAACCGCTGGATCTGCAAATAACAGTAGTGCGTATCGCATCTCGGTGCCAAAGAAAGCTGAATTCTTTGAAGGTGACTTTCCTTAAGAAGGAAAAGTAGTAATTGCTCAAGGTTAACAAAAATCCGCGATTGCCTGATTGTACGGAACTAGACGTTCCAGATCTATAGGACTCGAAAGTTGCTCACTATCCGGAGCTTAATGCTCCATATCTACAGAACTCAGGGATTCTAGATTTTGAAATGAGACAGAGCAAAAAGAGGGGATAAAGACTGGTTCCAGGCCTTCCAGATTATATGGTTGAGAAATAAAACCATGGACAATTGCAAAGAATTGTCATCTCCAGAAGCGCTGCTTTGGAAAGAAGCTAAAAAGAGAGAAATAGACTCCATCAGATAGAAACGCACTTGTGAGATGATTGATCTTCCTCCGAGAAAAGAACTGTTGGGTTGTAAACGTAAATGGATCTATTGACGAGCATAAGGCCTCAGCTACTTGGACATATGCTCCTCTGAGAATAATTTAACATCTAGGGCCATTGCAGTCTTGCGTGATATGGATGTTAAGACAACCTTCCTATTCGGAGAGTTGGTTTGATGGACTGTTGGGCTTCTTCCTGAACTTCCTTTGTAGTCCCTGTTGCGATAATTACGCAAGTGTACATATCGCTCAAGTAATATAGTCTGTAAGACCGAGTTATCATCCACAGAGACTGGTTTATCAATTACCAAATATTTAATCTATGGTATCTATTTGGTTGACGTTCTGTTGATTGGATTTATAACTAAGACTAAAATTATAGTAAATTTCAGGAATTAAACTAAGAATGATAATACTATGGGTTTTAAGCAGTTATGAAGGAAATAGGGCTTCCAATCTCCTCAACTATCCACTCTTTCACTTGCTAAGCAACGCTAATGACTCTTTTTCTTATTATTAAGATAGCAGGTTAACGACCATGTTCTATATTCCGGTTAGGACATATAAAAACTCAACCTTATGCAGAAACATTCTATATTTCTATGATAGATTTTACCACACAGGAGGATTAAGACACAATAACCTTAAATACTACACAAGTATCGGGGTACTTTCGTCCACGATTTTAACATATGTCTAAACAACTATAACATATTCAATCTCTCTTTTCAGACTCTGAAATGAAATCATATAAGTTATGACAATTAGTGATCAATTAATTATCATACAATCATAATAAGTTGAATAGATCTTAACAATTGATGAAGAAGAAATCAATAATCAATGCATTAACTATATGAAATAGCTTCAAGAAGATTCGATGGAAACTCTACTAAAGTAATTAGCTCCTAAACATTGTCATGTCAAGAACTATATTACAATCCAACATAAACTGAAATAAAGTAAAGAAAATAAAAAGAACTTGAACAAGAGTCTCCAATTGTCTTGCCTCCCAAAGAATGATTTTATGTTATGGTATATGGTATATCCTATATATTAATGAGCAGAGTTTAGGGATTTTATAGCTGGAAAAAGTTGTCTTTCGGACCATAAAAATCCTGTCCAATTCGGCCCAGGAAACCTAATAAATACGCGTCGGCATCGCGATTCCTCTGACAGGCACCGCGGTGCTAAATGGTTTCGAAATCACTGGAGGTTACTTGAATGGAGGAACCGCGGTTTCTTCGACGGTGATTCAGTTTTGGACTTTCTGGAAATTTTACGCCGTGACGCTAATTCTTGTTGACCGCGGTTCCATGGCACCGCGGTGCTATGGCCGAACGCGCGATGCCTCTAATTCTGTCGGAATGTGCGATTTCTTACATTCTTGGCACTTTTTAGGCTTCATTCCTTGGGCTGTGCTTGTACAATTTTCATTGGGATGTGCTTGTGCAATTTTCATCCTCAGTTAAGCTCATTTCATCCTCAAAAGTGGTATCTTCTCCTTTATGACCGGTGTGACACAAACGAAAGAAAAACACACCTAACACTATACTAAACATAAAATAAAATAGTAAAATACTAATTAAAAATGACTCAATAGAGTGTATAAAATACACTCAACAAACACCCCCAAACTTACACTTTACTCGCCCTCGAGTAAAGCACTAAACAAAAATAAAATAAAATAAAAGACTTAATGAAATGAATCAAGTATTTATAGCAATGCTTCTTCAAAATCATGGATGAAAGTTAGGATAATATGTTAGAACATATATAACATGAATTATTAGCAACCTATAATTTCAAGTTAGATATTTCGCAAATTCACTTAGATCACAATCAATGGAAATACAAACACCTAACCTATGCATGTCAATTTCATTCCATCTTTCCCAAAACGCTATAGATCTGTCTACTTGCTATTCTCCACTAATCATAGACATACATATTGGAAATCATCAGGACTTTCAAGGATTGTAATGTAGGCTTAGGCTGGGGTAGGTAAAAGTAGATATTTAGGCTCAATTACGTATCATAAGCATTTTTTTCATTCAACTCTTTTTCCTTCTTTTTGACTTTCTTTTTAATTTCATACCTATTTTTTCCCTCTTTTCTTTTGAGAGAATGATGTACATTATAAATAACAAGTACCCCCAAACTTAGACTTTTGCATATTTTACATTGGAGTGCATCAAATTTTTACTCGCTTCTTGTTTCTTTTTCAACACTTTTCATTCCACTAACTTTCAATTATTACTTATGGCACAAACCGAAAATCATAGAGTATCAAGAAAGATTTTATTTTAGGCTCGAAAGGGGCTGACTAGTGATACAATTTATGTCATGATAGGTAATGAATGGTCAGAAGGGCTATAAAAGAAATGCCTGAATCATCTCCCTAAACATGTATATCTTAACTATTTCGCCTCAAATAACAAGCAAAGAACTTTTCTAGACATTTTTTTCAACATTTCTTTCCATAACTGACACACATAAGCTAAGCATAACTATCCTAAATAATTAGATGTCATGAATTTTTGGCATATCTAACTTAAGCACACATATTATCGCTTTTAATTCCATTACATTATCCCACTTAATCCACTCCATATCGTTAGCAACTACAACATACACGATTCATAAAATAAAATTATGACTCAAAAACACACAAAACAGCAAGAACACAACAAAAAGACTCAATAACAAAATAATAAAACAAAGTGAAACCCCCCAAACTTAATTGACACATTGTCTTCAATGTGTGAAAGCTAAAGAATAAAGAGACAACTTACAAACACAATACAACGGTCAAAACAGAGGTCTGGAAGGTGGATTGCTTGGCTCAAAATGTGGATACTGTGGCGGTACTCCAAAATGAGGCTCAGACAGTGGGAATTGTAGTGACATCTGGTCGAACATGAAATTGAATTCATTGGTGCGCTGATACTCAAAATCTTACTTCTGTTGCTCCCATTGATACTGATGGCTGTCACGCTGCCGCTGCGTTTGAATGTTGTACTCGCGCTGTCATCGCCGCTTCGCGTCACGTAGTCTTGATTCTGCATCATTTGTTGTTGTTCCTGCATCATGTGCTGCTGATTTCGGAGCAGCTGGTCCCATTGGGATAATGGAGGCTCAGTCATCAAAGGCGGTGGACCACTACTCTCTTCCGGCTCATAGTAAGCAGGTGCTGCAGATTCTTCCTCTTGGACTCGCTGACGGCGTTTAGGCGGGCGTTGGACGCCCTCTTCAACATCTGGCACTTGAGCATGGGCCACTAGCACTGGGTCTGGGTAGCCAATTACCATCACTCGGGTGATGGCATTCTTTGTCCGGCCCGTCGCATCACTAGCATGGAATGTCACTCCATGTTTAGCGCATAACTTGGTGATTAATGAACCATGTCCCAGTACAGCTGTAGTCGTAAGTCGACAAGTGAACTCAATGCTTTCCAGAATCGCCCAACTCACATCTATATAGAACCCTCTCATTAAGGCATAAACCAACTTGAGTCGGTCCGTTATTACTTTGGACAAATGCATGAAGGGTATCATTCTTGCACTCACAAAGTATATCCATGCTCGAGAGACCCTGTTGAATTGAGCACGAATTATCCATCGTGGCTCATTATAAACACTACATGTCACTCTTGCCCCTCGAGCACTCAAAATTTCTGCCACCTCCACCCAATCAATTCTGTTGGAATTGCTCCAAGTGGTATACTGGTCCTCTTTCTCATCATCTTCAATCATTTCATTAGGAACACCATACACTGCATTTATGTTCTCTATTGTGACAAGCACCCACTTTCCTCGAACAAAGCACCTATTCTTCACCCGCTCCGGAAAGCTGGCATAGAATTCGCATACCACATGGATATTGAGAAGTGGAATATTGGTCGAAACAAACTCTTCCCAATTTCGATTGACAATCATCTCTCTAACCGGCTTATATGCATCATTGTAAGGTTCTTGTCTGAATTCCATACCTCTTTCTGGGATTAAGGAGCGGCCGCTTAATTTTTCATATCGATCTTGGGCTGACTTGTTACAAAATCTTGTAGTGTCATACTCAGGTGCTGCTAATCTAGAGGAAGAAGCCCTATTACTTGTTCTTTTTGGAGCCATGAGTAGTTAGGAAAAATTTGGACAGAGCTTCATTTGTTTTTCTTCGTTCCAACAATACCAACTTGGCACACAACAACACACAATAAACAATATATTTGCACAACAACAACAACGACACTCCCAAACTTATAGCCGCAAATACCACCACACAATTCAGTACTACACAACACACTACAACAACCCGCAAGAACACCAAAAAAATTGAAGTTTTCTTAACTACAAGCCACGAAATTGCAATACAAGTGAATAAGATTACCTATTTGGAGAGTATTTCAGCATGAATAACTTGACCCAAGTGAAGGAGTAATGGTGGTGTATGAGGGAGTGGGAGATTTGTAGTGGGATGGTTTGTTTTTTAAGGAACTTCGAGGATTTCTGGAGCAAATGAGAGGTTTTTAGAGAGTTGGATGATTTTGGAATGAGGGAAAAGGAAAAGGAGGCTAGGGTATTAATTCTGAAAATCGCGTAGGAAGCGCGGTCCCTGGAACTCGCACCGCGGTTCTAATTCGTAAATAAATAGCTGGGACTTTCTTCCAGATAGGAACCGCGGTCCTCCAAACTTGCACCGCAGTGCTAATTCCTCTTTTCAAAAGTCGAACTCTCTGAAAAATATTCACCGCGGTGCCTGTGCACAGAACCGCGGTGCTAATTCCTTCGATAAATCTGCTGTGCTCTCTGGAAAAATTACGTCGCGGTCCCTCAAACCTGAACCGCGGTGCTAATTCGTCGATAAATAGCTGGGACTTTCTGCCAGAGAGGGACCGCGATTCTCCAAACCTGCACTGCGGTGCTAATTCTTAAAATTCACTTTCTCTAATTTTTCAGCGTTTTTAATCCCTTGCCTCTCGAAATTAGTCCCTAGTCCACCTGTCATCCAGAAACACACCAAACATACAAGGCCGTGAGACTATTCAAGACAACTAAAACAAACAGAATCTAAATAACATAATTAAAACATTGGGTTGCCTTCCAAGCAGCGCTGTCTTTAACGTCTTTTAGTCGGACACAGATTTCTCTTCATTGTGGTTTGAAGAGGATTACCAACTTTATTTGCTCCATGGCGTCACATAAGTATGGCTTCAATCGCTGCCCGTTTACTTTGAATGGTGCGCCCTCTTTTCCTCGTACCTCGATTGAGCCATGGGGAAACACCTTCTCAACAATGAATGGCCCTGACCACCTGGACTTCAACTTGCCTGGAAATAGTCTCAGCCTTGAGTTGAATAGGAGCACTTGTTGCCCAGGTTGGAACTCTTTCGGGATCAAATTTTTGTCATGACATGCCTTCGTGCGTTCCTTGTAAATTTTTGCATTCTCATAGGCATCATTTTGAAACTAATCAAGCTCATTCAAATGCAATAACCGTTTTTGCCCGGCAGCTTTTGCATCCATGTTCAACTTCTTCATTGTCCAATATGCCATGTGCTCCAACTCCACTGGTAGGTGACATGCCTTTCCAAATACCAGCCTATAGGGTGACATCCCAATTGGAATTTTGAATGCAGTCCTGTAGGCCCAAAGTGCATCATCAATCTTGACAGACCAATTCTTCCTCGAGCTGTCCACTGTCTTTTCCAATATCCCCTTCACTGCCCTGTTTGATATTTCAGCCTGCCTGTTTGTTTGAGGATGGTATGTAAGAGCAATGCAGTGGTAAACTCCATAGCAATCTAGTAGGGTGTTAAGCTGCTTGTTGCAAAAATGACTCCCTTCATCGCTGATGAGAGCTCTGGGAGTACCAAACCTTGTGAAAATGTTCTTATGGAGGAATTTTAAGACAATCTTACCATCATTTTCTTTAGTAGCTACTGTCTCGACCCATTTGGACATATAGTCCACTGCGAGCAAGATGTATTTGTATCTGAATGATGGCGGGAATGGGCCTATGAAGTCAATTCCCTATACATAAAAAAACTCTACTTCAAGTATCCCATTCAAGGGGCATTTCATTCCGACTTGAGATGTTTCCAGTCCGTTGACACCGGTTATATGCCTTCACAAAAACATTAGAATCTTTGAACAATATTGACCAATAGAACCCACTTTGTAGTACCTTGGCTGCTGTCCTTGATGCCCCAAAATGCCCACCACATTGCAAAGTGTGACAATGAGTGAGAATTTGGTTCATTTCATCCTCTGGCACACAACGTCTAATGATCTGATCAACACAGTTCTTGTACAGAATTGGTTCCTCCCAATAATAGTGCTTCACCTCTGGGTAGAACTTCTTCACTTGCTGCCTTGACATCTCCGGGGGCACAAGATTAGCTACAAGGAAATTAACAAAATCAGCATACCAAGGTAAAGTATAACCAACACTTACTGGAAAGAGTTACTCGTCTGGGAAATGGTCATTGATCGGCACATCTTTTGCAATTCGGCACCCTTCTCCCTCAATCCTTGACAAGTGATCAGCCACCAAATTTTATGTGCCCTTATTATCAAGGATCTCCATGTCAAACTATTGTAGCAGTAACACCCATCGGATAAGGCGTGGTTTGGCATCTTTATTGGTCATCATATATTTGATGGCCGCATGATCAGTGTATATTATCACCTTGTTCCCAATGAGGTATGACCTGAATTTCTCGAATGCATATACTATAGCTAACAACTCTTTCTCTGTCGTGGCATAATTCAATTGTGTATCATTAAGAGTTTTACTAGCATAGTAAATGGACCAAAATACATTGTCGACTCGCTGCCCAAGAACTTCTCCCACTGCATAGTCACTTGCATCACACATTAATTCAAATGGAAGCTCCCAATCTGGTGCAATGACTATGAGTGTTGAAATTAACTTCTCCTTAAGTACTAGAAACGCACTCAGACACTCGTCATTGAATTCAAATGCAGCACCATTCATCAACAGGGAGGAAAAATGCTTTGAGATTTTGGAGAAGTCCTTGATGAACCTCCTATAGAAACTAGCATTCCCAAGGAAACTTCTAACCTCTTTCACTGACACCAGAGGTGGTAGATTTTTAATAACTGAGATTTTAGCTCTGTCTACTTCGATGTCTTGGCTGGAAATTTTGTGGCCAAGGACAAAAACCTCTTTTACCATAAAGTGACACTTCTCCCAATTCAGCATAAGATTAGATTATTCACACCGTTGCAACACCGCTTCTAAATGCTTCAAACACTCATCAAAAGATGACCCAAATACAGAGAAATCATCCATGAAAATCTCTATGGTCTTCTCCACTATGTCAGAAAAAATAGCCATCATACATCGCTGAAAAGTGACAGGTGCATTGCAAAACCCAAATGACATTCTTCTGAAAGTAAACGTACCATAGGGACATGTGAATGTGGTCTTCTCTTGGTCTTTTTGTGATATTGCAATTTGATGATAGCAAGAGTAACCGTCCAAAAAACAATAGTAGTTGTGCCCAACAAGTCTATCAAGCATCTGATCTAGGAAGGGCAAAGGGAAATGGTCTTTCCTGGTTACCTTGTTCATCTTGCGGTAGTCAATGCAAATCCTCCACCCTGTAACTGTTCTAGATGGAATCAGCTCATTCTTCTTGTTAGTGACCACAGTCATACCACCTTTCTTGGGTACCACTTACACTGGACTTACCCATGCACTATCAGAAATAGGGTAAATTACCTCAGCATCAAGCCACTTCAAAATCTCCTTCCTCACTACCTCCTTCATGGTTGGATTTAATCTCCTTTGTGCCTTAATGGAGGGCCTGTTTTCATCTTCTAGGCGAATCTTGTGCATCACTGTAGAATGATTTATCCCACTAATATCTGCCAGTGTCCACCCAATAGCAAGCTTGTGAGCCCGCATTATTCCCAATAATTTCTCATCCTCCACTTTTGACAAATGACCGATATAATTACTGGCAAGGTTTTTTCCTCACCTAGATACATGCAGTGTATATGATTTGGTAAGGTCTTCAACTCTAATGGGGATTTCTCTATGGAAGGTAATGGTCGGCATCTTTCCTAGCTCCTAAATTTTTCTCTTATAGAATGGTTCACCGGAATCCAACCAATTTGCATATTCCACCAACTCTGTATCTTCACTGTCCTCCTCATCATATTGTGTCAGCACCAACTCAAGAGCATCAGTACTCCTGAAACTGTTCGCAGAAACCGCTTCTTCAATCACATTAATAGCATAACAACTATCACTTGCTCTTGGGTAGGTTGTGGCCCTGGATACATTAAAGATCAACTCTTCTCCCTGGACTTGAAGTTTCAATTCACCTTTCTGAACATCAATGAGTGCCTGTCCTGTGGCTAAAAAGGGTCTCTCAAGGATGATGGGCACAAGTTCATCTACCTCCATGTATATGATAATGAAGTCAGCAGGGAAAATGAACTTATCTACCTTTACCAACACGTCTTTAAAGATGCCTCGAGGGTGGACTATTGAACGATCAGCTAGCTGCAAAGTGATGGTTGTAGGCCTTGCTTCCCCCACTCCAAGTTTGCAAAACGCATAATAGGGCATCAAATTGATACTAGACCCCAAATCACATAGAGCATGCAGACATTCATAATTCCCTATAGTGCAAGAGATGGTGAAGCTTCCTGGATCCTTCAGTTTCTGGGGCAACTTTCTCTGCAAGATATCATTGTATTCTTCGGTTAGTGCCACTGTCTCATATTCCTCTAGCTTCCTCTTTTTAAAAAGGATCTCCTTCATGAACGTAACATAACTTGACATTTGTTCCAAAGCTTCAGCAAACAGAATGTTGATATGCAACTTTTTGAAGACCTCCAAAAACTTAGAAAATTGTTTGTCAAGAGAATTTTTTCTAAGTCTCTGGAGTCTAATTCGACACCGAGATCGTCAATTATCAGGTGGCACTTCCTTGGAAGCAGGATGATTAGCAGTAGCCTCTGCCCTTTCGGAATCCATTACCTCGCTTGACTCTCCCTTCTTCTCTACAGATGGTGGTGGAGAACTTGATTCAACTTGTTTACCACTCCTCAAATTAATGGCCTGACACTGCTCTCTTGGGTTCGCAACAATATTGCTGGAAAGACTCCCTGGCTCTCTATTGTTCAACATGTTCGCCAGCTGTCCCACATGTGTCTCTAAATTCCTGATGGATGACCTAGTCTCTGTCATGAACTCGGTATGAGAATTAGTGAGAGTCTACAAAGCTGCTTGCAATTTATTCTGCCCTGATTACTGAACTGGTGGTCTGGGCTGTTGTGTAGACGAGCCTTGACTACTCTGTTGTTGTTGCTGAAACTGTCCCGGTGCAGGCGGGTTGGCCTGCTGATATTGCCCCTGGAATTGAGGTTGCTGTGTCTGGTTGTTTCTCCAAGAAAAATTGGGGTGATTCCTCCACCCTGGGTTGTATGTATTGGAGAATGGGTTGTTGTACGGACGCTGAAAATTCCCTACAGCTTGAACTTGAACTTGCTCCATAGGGATATTATTAGGATCAGCTGCTGCGCATTGATCAAAGGCATGCGGTCCACCACAAATCTCACATCCCACGGGTGTCTGAACCATATTTTCGGTCATAGTGTTCTGCTGCAGTTGCTTTGCTAATGATGCCACATGTGCAGTAAGTGCGACAATAACGTCTAGCTCATGTACTCCTTCCACCTTCCTGCTTGCTGATCTTTCATCGGCTCCCTGATGGTTGTTTGTGGCCATATCGTCTAGCAAATCATATGCCTCATTGGCACTCTTTCTCATGAATATTCCACCTGCTGCAGCATCAATAGTGGTACGAGTAGTACCACATAACCCCTTGTAGAATATGTGGACCAACATCCACTTCTCAATCCCATGATGCGGGTACTTCCTCTGTAAGTCTTTGAACCGCTCCCACGCATCATAGAGTGACTCGCCACCATCTGATAGAAATTATTTAATTATCCCCTGAGTTTTGCTGCCTTCGAATGAGGGAAGAATTTTGCAAGGAACTTCTGAGCTAAGTCTTGTCATGTAGTGATGAAGTTTGTTGGCAAAGAATTCAACTAACACTTGGCTCTATCCCTGAGTGAGAATGAGAATAGCCTCAATCGAATGACATCATCAGTAACGCCATTATACTTGAACGTTGCACACAACTCCAGAAAATTGGCAATATGCATATGTGGATCTTCAGACGACAACCCCCCGAACTGGACTGTGTTCTGAACCATGCTCAGAATGACTGGTTTTATCTCAAAATTATTGGCTTCAACAGTTGGAAGCCTGATGCATGTTTGCAGACTTGTGACAGTAGGTAGACGTAGTCTCCCAAGCTCCTTCTGCGGGGCCGACTCATTTCTATCAAGTCTGCTCCTTCGTTCAAACCATTGTTGTTTTGTTGATTCTCCATTGCTAGCAAGTCAGCAATTCTTTTGTTCTTCCTGTTCTGTTTGCAAGCTTTCTCAATCTCCAAATTCATAGGTACAGGTGTGTCTGCTCCTCTTCTGCTTCGCATAAAACAAAGTTCCCTGAGGTTGATCAACAATAAGACAAACAAATCAAGGCACAAATGTGTTTTAATAAAAATAAAAATAAAAACCAAATTAGAAATAATATTAGATAATTTTGATATTGATAATACGTCAGTCCCCGAAAACGGCGCCAAAAACTTGTTGCGATAATTATATATGCTTACGCAAGTGTACGTATCACTCAAGTAATATAGTCTGTAAGACCGAGTTATCGTCCACAGAGACTAATTTATCAATTACCAAATATTTAATATATGGTATCTATTTGGTTGACGTTCTGTTGATTGGATTTATAACTAAGACTAAAATTTTAGTAAATTGCAGGAATTAAACTAAGAATGATAATACTATGGGTCTTAAGCAGTTATGAAGGAAATATGGCTTTCAATCTCCTCAACTATCCACTCTTTCACTTGTTAATGCAACGCTAATGACTCTTCTTCTTCTTATTAAGATAGCAGGTTAACGACCATGTTCTATATTCCGGTAGGACATATAAAAACTCAACCTTATCCAGAAACCTTCTATATTTCTATGATAGATTTTACCACACAGGATGATTAAGAAACAATAACCTTAAATACTACACAAGTATCGGGGTACTTTCGTCCACGATTTTAACCTATGTCTAAACAACTATAGCATATTCAATCTCCCTTTTCAGATTCTGAATTGAAATCATATAAGTTATGACAATTAGTGATCAATTAATTATCATACAATCATAATAAGTTGAATAGATCTTAACAATTGATGAAGAAGAAATCAATAATCAATGCATTAACTATATGAAAGAGCTTCAAGAAGATTCAATGGAAACCCTACTAAAGTAATTAGCTCCTAAATATTGTCATGTCAAGAACTATATTACAATCCAATATAAACTGAAATCAAGTAATGGAAAGAAAAAGAACTTGAACAAGAGTCTCCAATTGTCTTGCCTCTCAAAGAATGATTTTAGGTTATTGTATATGGTATATCCTATATAATAATGAGCAGGGTTTAGGGATTTTATAACTGGGAAAAGTTGCCTTTCGGACCATAAAACCCCTGTCCAATTTGGCCCAGGAAACCTAAAAAATACGCGTCGGCACCGTGGTTCCTCTAACAGGCATCGCGGTGCTAAATGGCTTCGAAATCACTGAAGGTTACTGGAATGGAGGCATCGCGGTTCCTCTATCAGGAACCGCGGTTCCTTCGACGGTGATTGAGTTTCGGACTTTCTGGAAATTTTACGCCGCGACGGTAATTCTTGTTGACCGCGGCTCCATGGCACCGCAGTGCTACTTGGCCAGGCACCGCGGTGCCTCTCTAATTTCTGTCCGGAATATGCCAGATTTCTTCTATTCTTCTTGGCATTTCTTAAGCTTCATTCCTTGGGCTGTGCTTGTGCAATTTTTATTGGGATGTGCTTGTGCAATTTTCATCCTCAGTTAAGCTCATTTCATCCTCAAAAGTGGTATCTTCTCCTTTATAATCGTTGTGACACAAACGAAAGAAAAACACACCTAACAATATACTAAATGCAAAATAAAAGAATAAAATACTAACTAAAAATGACTCAAAAGAGTGTATAACATACACTATACAGTCCCTGAAATGTTCACATTTTGGTCCTGGAAGGTTCAGATAAAATAGAAATAATGAATCTGACTACAGAAACATTGACTCTGAAGCTAGAAAGCCAACAGTTGGAAAAACCAAAAGTCTGAAAGTGTAAGAAGAAAGTAATACGGAACAACCTGAGGGATATGTGGTTCCAGGGAAAAGAAGAAAGTCTGGTGACTTGTCAAATCTCTGTGCGGGCTGAAACAGGCCCCGAAGCATTGACACGAAACATTTGATAGTACTCTACTATCGAAGGATTTCTCCACAAAAATATGTGACAAATCTGTCTACATGAAAGACAGTTCTGATCCGTTCATGATAGGCCTTTACGTAGACGACATGTTGATCACAAAGAGTAATCCTAGTTTGATCCTAGAAGTATGTTGAAATAATATTTTGACATGGATGATATGGGTATTACATATGACATCTTAGGAATTGGAAATTTCAAGACATCTAATAGACTGGTCTAAGCCAAACTCACTTGTGAGGTGTTTTGACAGTCTCATTCAAGTCACAAATGGATATGAATTGTAGCATTGATTGGAATCATGGTTCACCCATATATCAGGAACGATAGACGCATGTCACATGTAGTTCAATGTATTTTACACACTACAACTGACCTGGTGTCGGCTCATAAAGAAGATCAGTTGAACTAAAGTTCACTCGTGATTCTGGAAATTATCAATAGAAGGCTTTAAATGAGATGTAACGACATCTGAGTTATTCTCTTATCTATGGATTATGATATTCTGGATGTCCAATGGTTCTGGGAGAACTCAGTGAAACTGGACATCAGACTTGAAGAACACAAGAGCTACAAGTGGATGTGCATGATGTGTCTTTGGAAAATCATATAAGCAAATTGGCATCAGCCGATTTGTGATGGAATCAGAGTTTATCGCTTTGTACAAAGCATGATGAGAAGTTGAGTAATTTTATGACCTTTTAGAGGGTGTCCCTTATTGGGAGTAACCCGTGCCTTCATTAGTTGTATACTATAGAAGCACGAATGACAGTGTCTGAACATATCTGTCGCAGACATAAGACCGTATGGCAGTTGATCGGGTGACACGTCCTTGATTACTAAATCAGAGGATATAACAAACCCTTTAATTAAGGGACTACCCGAATATCAAGAGTTCTGCATGTCTATGAGAATGGGCCTAAAACCCAAATCACTAAGAACTGATACCGCAGACACTCAACCTAACATATTGGAGATCCCGTGAATTAGGTTCAATGGTAAAATTAAGTTGTAAAAGTTCAGTGGAGCGCTTCGGTGGAAGCAAAAACACTTCGGATAATGGCAGCCTTGTCGGCTTGCCTATGATGTTATATGACAGTTTAGGGGACATGATCCCTAGTTATAAGACTATGAGTTTTTCTTAAGCTTTCGCTGGTTATATGTGATGTATGGGTATAAGGGTTCCCAGGTAGGGCACCAGTCGCGGTCCGTCGGTTCGGGTCGTGACAAAGTGGTATCAGAGCAGTTCGTCCTCGGAATGACTACAGAATTTGCTACACAAATATCTTCATCCTTCAAACCCTCATATTTCTCCCTTGTTCTTGAAGTTTTTGAAAACCATAGAAGTGAAGAACAAAATCAACTTATTTTCCAAGATTAAGCACCTTAACCAAGTTCTAAGCCAAGTTAATAATCCAAAACAGTAGGTTAGAGTGTGGGCCGATTCTGCCTAGAGAAAAACCTAAGCTTTGAGATGAACTTTTTGAAAGAAACATGAAAGCAAGATGGTTATAAGCTTGTAGAGGATACGAGTGTGTTATTGTAACGTGAATAAGTGGTGTAAATGAGGCAGTTATGGTCGAGACTTGGGACTGTTTTGGATAAAGTGAAGGTAAGATTTCTTCTTCCTCTTAAATATTATTGGAAGTTAAATGATGTTATAGTTAAGGGATGAACTTGTGTTAAGAAAAATGGAGAATAAGAAGTGCATGTGACATTTGGCACGTTAGCCGATTTAATGGACTGTTTTGTTCATATTTGATTCATTGGTTGTTATTGTTATCATCGTCACTAAGTGCATGTTAGATTGAAGGAAATCTTGTTATTGAAAGATGAAATGGTTTATACAAAAGTGTTGAAACATGTATTGGATTATAAGACATTATGAAAAGGGCTTTGGATTGTTGTTGTTGGCCGAAACTATCTTAAAACTGTTGGATATGGTCGTGCTATTTTAGGGGGGTGTTTTGTGGTGTTAAAATGCTAAAAATTCAGTTATCATTATGCATGTTTAAATGTGGTAATTGCTAATGTAAGTCATAAAGGATTAATGGTGTAGAAATACTTCACATTCTACTCTCATTGTTGTTGGAATATGGACTGTTTTTATACGGATTAAGAGGCCGGATTAACATGTGAAGTAGGTGTGTAATTCACCTTGGTTGCTGTTTTTCTTATGCCCTTAATTGGTGCTTGGTTATTGATGTTATTGGCTTTATTTGTAAGGTGGAAAAGTATGTATAAATAGGGGAAGTGCTGTCCGAATTTTTATATGAAAGGAGAGTCATTATGTGGTATAGTGTATACTAGTATCATGAAGTTGATAGACGTGTTGTCGTTGTTATAGGTTGAAGTACCTATTTGAGGCGTATTCTACTTGTCGTATTGATATAGCCGATGAGGTATGTGAACTATCCCTCCTTCTTTTGGCATGTTCTACGTACGAAATATACATGTGGTATTGTTTCATAATTCATTCTACTCTTAGAAGTTAAGAGGTATTCATGTTATTGATTCTATGCTAAAAGTATGTCTAAGTTGTTCCTAAGTCCTTATTAAGGCATATGAGGAGAGATTCTAATATTCATAAGAATTCTTAGTAAGCGCTGGAGTCGGTTCGACCTTGCTAATTTAAAGTAACTGATAAGTATCAAGCGCTGAGACTGTTTTACTAATAATTGGGTATGTTCTAATAGACGTGTTGAAGTAAGCCATTGCAGCGTTAAATGAAAAAGGTATCGACAAGCAATTATATTAAAATGATTAGAACGCCATCTGCATAGAAGCTAAGATATAACCAATTTGTTTTACATTTTTTAGTTCACAGCTGATTAGATAAGGTTTCATCATATAATTACTCACGACCCATATAAGAACTAATTAGGCAAATTCGGATCTGTTATCACCAATCAAATACATGATTATTGGAAATATTCGAGGTATGTGAACTATCATTTCTTCTTTTGGCATGTTTATATGAAGTAAGTGTACGACGAACGTACATAGTTCTACTGGATACTAATCCTTAATGATATGATATTACTTTGGTTTTTCTAAAATGAAAGTTGAGTTTTATAAAGTGAGTGTACGGCGGACGTACATAGTTTTATTGAATCTTAATCCTTAATGGTACATGCTATGTTGGTACCTTAGTTTTTCTAAAATGAGAGTTCATTTTAATGATTGGTACATGATATGTGGTACCTTGGTTTTTCTAAAATGAGAGTTTATTTTAACGATTGGTACATGATATGTTGGTACCTTGGTTTTATTCCTTTGAGAGTCGAAAGATGAGCTAAATTGCACAAGGTTGCTCATGATAGCTACTCATGCAAGTGTTATTATTCTATTTCACCGAGTCCCATAATGGGCCGGCAATGTTTATATGTATATGACTCCACGGACAAGATCCGTGATGCGAGTATAGATACTCATGCAGGTATAAAGAACCATGCGGGTTCAATTCCCACGAATAGTATATGTATATGATTCCACAGACAAGATTCGTGATGCGAGTATAGATACTCATGTGGGTATAAAGACCCATGCGGGTTCGATTCCCATGAATAGTATATGTATATGATTCCACGGACAAGATTCGTGATGTGAGTATAGATACTCTTGCGGGTATAAAGACCCATGCGGGTTCGATTCCTACGAATAGTATATGTATATGATTCCACGGACAAGATCCGTGATTCGAGTATAGATACTCATGCGGGTATAAAGACCCATGCGGGTTCGATTCCCATGAATAGGATATGCATAAATGATTCTATGGGGAGGTGTCCCTGATTTTGACATGACTTTCATATTTTGAAAAGATATAGTTGATTTTATATTTTTAAAAGGCACAGTTGACTCTCATTTCTATAAAGTACAGTGATACAGTGGTACAGTGGTACAATGATACAGTGGTACAATGATACAATGGTACACTAGTACAGTGGTACAATGATACAAGGTACAGTTGACTCTTATTTTATATGGCACGGTTGGATTTGATATTTGATTTTCATATTTGACCCTGTCATCTTTTGGCCAGTTATGATCTTATTTACTGTACTTTATATTTACATACTTGGTACATCGGGGGCTGCGTTCATGACCGCAGGTATAGGTACTTAGTTTGGTGATCCGCGAGCTTAGGATCTTTGCTCAGCTTTTTGGGATAACTTCATTGTTCCGGGGCTTGTCATTTTGGTACAGGTCTTCCATTATGGCTTATGTATATTCAGGGTACGCCGGGACCTTGTCCCGTCATAGTTATTGTCTTACTCTTAGAGGTCTGTAGTCATGTGTGGGTTGGACATGTACAGTTGTAGTTCATTTTGGCTATTGTGTATTTAATGGAAGCCTTGCCAGCTTGCCTATGATGTTATATGACAGTTTAGGGGACAGGATCCCTAGTTATAAGACTATGAGTTTTTCTATAAAGTACAGTGATACAGTGATACAGTGAGTACGATGTCTGATGATACAGTGATACGATGATACACTAGTGCAGTGGTACACTAATGCTGATGTCTGATGATACAAAGTCTGATTGGCTCTTATTTTATATGGAACGGTTGGATCTGATATTTGATTTTCATATTTGTCCCTGTCATCTTTTGTCCAGTTATGATCTTATTTACTGTACTTTATGTTTACATACTTGGTACATTGTTGTACTGACTCCCTTCTCCGGGGGGCTGCGTTCATGACCGCAGGTATAGGTACTTAGTTTGATGATCCGTGAGCTTAGGATCCTTGCTCAGCTTTTTGGGATAACTTCATTGTTTCGGGGCTTGTCATTTTGGTACAGGTCTTCCATTATGGCTTATGTATATTCAGGGTACGCCGGGACCTTGTCCCGTCATAGTTACTGTCTTACTCTTAGAGGTCTGTAGTCATGTGTGGGTTGGACATGTACAATTGTAGTTCATTTTGGCTATTGTGTATTTAATGGAAGCCTTGCCAGCTTGCCTATGATGTTATATGACAGTTTAGGGGACAAGATCCCTAGTTATAAGACTATGAGTTTTTCTTAAGCTTCCGCTGGTTATATGTGATGTGTGGGTATAAGGGTGCCCAGGTAGGGCACCAGTCGCGGCCCGTCGGTTCGGGTCGTGACAAAGTGGTATCAGAGCAGCTCGTCCTCGGAATGTCTACAGACCGTGTGTAGTAGAGTCTTGGTTATCGGTATGTTGTGCACCACATCTATAAACATGAGACTACAGTACATTTAGGATTGGTTTCTATTTTCCTTACTCTAAGATCGTGCGATAGAACTGTGTTGTTAGGGTAGTCCCTCCCTAACAAATTATTGTGGTTGCAGCTATGCCTCCAAAGAAAGCGACAGCTGCCCAGAAGAGAATATATGGACTTGTATACAGGTTGGTAAAATTATTGTATAGTTGGTGTGATGATGATGTACATCTATACGAACATATTTATTAGGGTCATGTGTGTGTTGCCTGAAGTGATTGTGGGTTATCATGAGTTGGTTAAACTCTAATAATTGTTGGGAAGATATGAAACAGTTTAATGAATCCACATCAAGGCATACTGGGTGTGCTAATTTGGAATATTTAGGAAGTGATAAGCTGTCTGAGATGGTGATGAACTCTTAGAAGATCATGTTTAATTGACTTAATGGCATACCATGTTGTTAGATTAAGTTGTGTTGTATGCTTAAGTGATATGTACGAATAATATTTGTATGGAGGAAATAAGTTTGTTATGGTTAAGACGACATGATGTTGAGATTATGAGAAGCTATCTTACCCGTATGCGGGGAGAGACGATGTAAGCTTGGGACATGGAATGTTTGAGAGTCTTAGAATATTGGATAACCGTTGAGACCTATTATGAACATTCGAGGACGAATGTTTCTAAGGGGGGAATAATGTTACATCCTGTAATTCCAAGGCATTTAATTGAGAACATGTTTATGGAAATAAGATTTGAATATTGGAAGGAAAGTATATTTACATTTTTCAAACGGAATAATTTTGGATACAACAAATGTGACGACGAGAATTAATATTAGTGGTTGAATTCTTTCCAAATGGAGTTATGGACTTAGGATTGTATTATTAAATCTTGGCATTAAGAATATGATCCAATCGAAAATTTCACAATTTTTGGGGGGGGGGGGGGGGGGGGTCCATCGAGAATTGTAAAATTTTGGCTAAGTGTTGGATTAATATTTTGTGAAGAGAATATAGTGTGGAAGATATTTTTATAAAGTGAAGACAAGTGGTCCACATGGGTCCCCATCCACTTGTGCAATGTACACCTATTAAACACAAGTGTTGCAAGACTTTGCTACACAAATATCTTCATCCTTCAAACCCTCATATCTCTCCCGTGTTCTTAAAGTTTTCGAAAACCATAGAAGTGAAGAACAAGATCAACTTATTTTCCAAGATTAAGCACCTTAACCAAGTTCTAAGCCAAGTTAATAATCCAAAACAGTGGGTTAGAGTGTGGGTCGATTCTGCCTAGAGAAAAACCTAAGCTTGGAGATGAACTTTTTGAAAGAAACATGAAATGGTTACAAGCTTGTAGAGGATACGTGTGTGTTATTGTAACGTGAAGAAGTGGTGTAAAATGAGGCAGTTGTGGTCGAGACTTGGGACTGTTTTGGCTAAAGTGAAGGTAAGATTTCTTCTTCCTCTTAAAGATTATTGGAAGTTAAATGATGTTATAGTTAAGGGATGAACTTGTGTTAAGAAAAATGGAGAATAAGAAGTGCATGTGACATTTGGCATGTTAGCCGATTTAATGGACTGTTTTGTTCATATTGGATTCGTTAGTTGTTATTGTTATCATCGTCACTAAGTGCATGTTAGATTGAAGGAAATCTTGTTATTGAAAGATGAAATGGTTTATATAAAAGTGTTGAAACATGTATTGGATTATAAGACATTATGAAAAGGGCTTTGGATTGTTGTTGTTGGCCGAAACTATCTTAAAACTGTTGGATATAGTCGTGCTGTTTTAGAGGCTGTTTTGTGGTGTTAAAATGCTGAAAATTCAGTTATCATTATGCATGTTTAAATGTGGTAATTGCTAAGGTAAGTCCTAAAGGATTAAGGGTGTATAATGGTGTAGAAAGACTTCACATTCTACTCTCATTGTTGTTGGAATATGGACTGTTTTTATATGAATTAAGAGGCCGAATAAACATGTGATGTAGATGTGTAATTCACCTTGGTTGCTGTTTTGGTTATGCCCTTAATTGGTGATTGGTTATTGATTTTATTGGCCTTATTTGTAAGGTGGAAAAATATGTATAAATAGGGGAAGTGCTGCTCGAATTTTTATATGAAAGGAGAGTCATTATGTGGTATAGGGTATACTAGTATCATGAAGTTGATAGACGTGTTGTCGTTGTTATAGGTTGAAGTACCTATTTGAGGCGTATTCTACTTGTCGTGTTGGTATAGCCGATTAGGTATGTGAACTATCCCTCTTTCTTTTGGCATGTTCTACTTACGAAATATACATGTGGTATTGTTTCATAATTCATTCTACTCTTAGAAGTTAAGGGGTATTCATGTTATTGATTCTATGCTAAAAGTATGTCTAAGTTGTTCCTAAGTCCTTATAAAGGCATATGAGGAGTTAATATTCATAAGAGTTCTTAGTAAGCGCTGGAGTCGGTTCGACCTTGCTAATTTAAAGTAATTGATAAGTATCAAGCGCTGAGACTGTTTTAATAATAATTGAGTATGTTCTAATAGACGTGTTGAAATAATTCATTGCAGCGTTAAATGAAAAAGGTATCGACAAGCAATTATATTAAAATGATTAGAACGTCATCTGCATAGAAGCTAAGATATAACCAATTTGTTTTACATTTTTTAGTTCACAGCTGATTAGATAAGGTTTCATCATATAATTACTCACGACCCATATAAGAATTAATTAGGCAAATTCGGATCCGTTATCACAATCAAATACAGGATTATTGGAAATATTCGAGGTATATGTGTCACGACCCTACCCCGGGCCCGCGCCTGGTGCCCTACCTGGGCACCCCTTACAGGTATACATCAGAGAATAGCAGCGGAACATACATAAACTCATAAAATACTAGACAGTAGATATCAACAGGCTAGCCGATAAGGCCACCTTCCGTGAAATATACATAACCCAAAAAAACAGTTACATCTTTGTTCTTACAACCCAATCCATAAGATATGACTACAGACCTCTAAGAATAACAACTATGATGGGACGGGGCCCCGCCATACCCCTGAATGTACATAAATCTACAACATCAGGGAAACCGTACCAAAAGACAAGCCTCCGGAGAAATGGAGCTTCTGACAACTGATCAGTGATCCTAAGAGTGAAGATCCACCACCTGCTTACCCCTACCTACCGCATGAACGCAGCCCCCGAGGAAGGGTCGATCAAATGAGATGTACCAAGTATGTAAAACTGAAAGTACTGAAATGAAATCATATAGTCTAAAATAAAGCTGGAGACATGTATGATAACTCAAATAACAGTACAATGTGCCTTACTAATAATGAGAGTAAACAAGAGTATACTTTACTGCGTAAAAATAGGACACTCATGATCAAAGTAGGGTCACCCGCCCGTAGTATCATCAAGCAATCCTACTCGTGGGACTATTTCACCCGCATAGGTCCTGTGGACCCGCAATGGAGCGATTTGCTCCGCATGAGACTATTTCACCCGCACAGGACTATTTCACCCGCTTAGGCGGTGGCCCATGATGAGCTGACGCCGCACTCGCATCATGAGTAGAAAATCCATGGAATAAGTAGTAACCCGGGGGTTTACCCCGCAAGAATAACATAACACTAGCACAACCGGCTATCATACATAACATAAGCACCACCGGCTTATCATACATAACATAAGCACCACCGGCTTATCATAATTATCATAAGCAAGTTAAGAAATCTCCTAACTTCTTATTAGCCTTAATTATCATGCACTCTCATTTTATTTAACTTAAGGCACTAACATGTCATTAAAAATCCGGGAATTTAACCCAAAGTATTATGTACCTTTATCCTTTCAAAAATGACTCTTTCTTGTATAAAATTCCCAAGATACTAACGTCCGTAGTATCAAGGCTTGTCTACATTTCAAACAAGTCACTACATTTTTAGAAATACATTTTTGGCTTCTAAATCAAGTGACCTTTACTTTAAAACTTTAAGCAAATGATACCTTTAAATCAAGTTGCCATTCTTCATTTCAAGTCCTTTATCTTTGTTTACCTTACTAGAATAAACTATTCTTTTAACTTCCCATAAAGTTGTTATAACCAACTTCCCATAAAGCCGTTATACTAACTTTATGCTTTAGAACTAAGGCATCTTTAACCTTTAAAACAAGTGAGTTAATTCTCTAACTCAATCAACTTGGACATTCTTAGATTAAGTCAAGGATACCAAAATGAAACCGAATTCCTTTAAAACTCATACGTCCACCGTACTATACATTTGTAAAACTCATGCTCAAAAGATAGAGAAAGTTCTACATACCTCGTCGGTTCAATCCACTTGCTAAGTCCAATATGCCGTACGTAGTATGTCAACCTATAATGACCATAATACGTCTATCAACTTCTAGTTTCAAACGTAGAATATTCTAAGTGTAAAGTCACTTATTCTACGAAAAATCGGACATCACTTCTTTTGTTTCTACGTACTTTTCCACCTTTTTCAAGGCCCGAATTCAATAACCAAACATGCCACATTTAAGGCTCAACAATGTAGCTAACAAAAGGGGATTACACGCCTAACAGAACGTGTAAAATTCTGCCCCACAATTGATATCAAAATAGTCCAATATTTCAATGTCATTCTCGGCTAATCAATGTACAACAACACAAAGTCTTTTTCAATTCTTTTTCAATCCAAGTTGTTTAGTCTAACATGTTATATATCCGCAATCGATAACAACAACTACAATCCCTTATTTATATAACATGCGACGACTAAAACTAATAACTAAATCGGATTACAATCTTAAGGTTAAACATGCAACTTTCGGATTCCATCCACATATTCCATAACACTTATCAATCTTCATAATGTAATTCACATGATCAATTACCAATCTACTACAACATGTAGTCTTTAATTACAAAGAGGACAAGATTGATACCTTGATTAGCCCTAATGTAACTTCAAGATCCAAAGTCTCTCCTTAACAACTTAGCTCCTTTCCTTCCCACTCCAATCTGCCATTCGAAGCCCTTATAAGTTCATAAACAACTTTCCTTCAATTTCCAAACAAAACCTATGAAAATGACTTAGGTTTTCACTTTGCGACTAATGTAAAATGTGGTTTTTCCGGGATCTTTCTATTGAGATATCCTTATAATACCCTTAGGAACCTTGGTTTAAAGTATTGGGATTATTGAACCACAAACGAATTTTTTTTCTTTCTCAAGAGCAAAGCCGAGAGCTCCCTTCAAGTCTTCAAAGTTTTCTAATTTTTTCTAAGTGTTAGAGACTTGTCTTGCTACATGGATGAATATATAATTAAATGGAGGGTTAAGATTAGAACACTTGTGGGGTTAGGATGAAGGAGATTTAAATATCTCAAGTCAAGTGGCTCATTGACTTAGTCAATTATATCAAGCTTGGGCTTTCAAGACTTGATCATCTAAGCTTTGGTCATTTGACCTTTTTGCCCTTGGTCTAATTCGACCAAGACCATCCAAGGGGGTGACACGTGTCACCCTCCCATTCGTCATAATATTTCGTTTCCCGACATTTCCATAATTTTGATAAATTCTACAAGTCTCAAATCTTAACGTCCTGATTTCTTACGTACGTTCTTATATACATGTCCTGAGATTACGAGGTGTAATAATATGAACTATCCTTTCTTCTTTTGGCATGTTTATATGAAGTAAGTGTACGGCAGACGTACATAGTTCTATTGGATCCTAATCCTTAATGATATGACAGTACTTTGGTTTTCCTACAATGAAAGTTGAGTTTTATAAAGTGAGTGTACGGCGGACGTACATAATTTTATTGGATCTTAATCCTTAATGGTACATGATATGTTGGTACCTTAGTTTTTTCTAAAATGAGAGTTCATTTTAATGATTGGTACATGATATGTTGGTACCTTGGTTTTCTAAAATGAGAGTTCATTTTAATGATTGGTACATGTTATGTCGGTACCTTGGTTTTATTTCTTTGAGAGTCAAAAGGTGAGTTAAATTGCACAAGGTTGCTTATGATAACTACTCATGCAAGTGTTAATATTCCATTTCACCGATACCCATAATGGGCCGACAATTTTTATATGTATATGATTCCACGGACAAGATCCGTGATGCGAGTATAGATACTTATGCGGGTATAAAGACCCATGCGGGTTCGATTCCCACGAATAGTATATGTATATGATTCCACGGACAAGATCCGTGATGCGAGTATAGATACTCATGCTGTTACACCCCATAATTCCAAAACATTAATATGAGAACGTACTGAAGGAACTAAGGTTTGAATATTGGAAGGATAGTATGATTACATTTTCCTCCGGAAAAATTTCGGAAAAATGTGAAGACAAACAAATTATTAACTAGGAGTTAGATTCCCTAATGTGGATTTATGGGCTTAGTATTGGATTAAGAAGTAATGGAATTGATAATATAAGGCTCGTCAAAATTTCACAATTTGGGGGTTGAAAATTTTAAGTATTTTGGCTAAGTGTTAAATTAGTATTTTGTGAAGAGAATTATGGGCGAATAAGAGGGTGACATGTGTCCCTCCCCCACTTGTGTAGCAAAGCTCTATATGTATGTATATGTATAGCAAGAGTGACCAAGTATGGGGGGGGGGGGATTTCGAAATTTGGTGGACAATGACTAAGTGTGGGAGATATTTTCATCCAAGTGGACAAGTGTGGAAGATATTTGTGAGATATTTTCATCAAGACAAGTGGACTACTTAGGTCCCCCTCTACTTGTAAGATTTCATCTGTATAAGAGAGGTGATAGCAAGACTTAGAGACTTGGCATAATAATCTTCATCATCCAAAACCTCGCTTCTCCCAATTATTTTCGAGAACACCAATAGCCAAGGGAAGAACAAGAGTTGATTATTCTCCTAGATTAAGAACACTAATCAAGTGTTGAGCCAAGATAAACTCTCTAAACCTTCCAAAACTATTTGGGTCGTGTGTAGTGATCTTGAGACCCTAATGTGTTCTTCAACTTTTTGGAAGTAAAACAAGAAGGAAATATGGTTACAAGCTTGTAGTAGATTCATGTGTATGATTGAAACTTGAAGAATAAGGAACTAAGACTAAACTATGGACCGACTTTAAGTGGATAATTTTGGGCATATTTAAGGTAAGGATTATTCCTCCTCTAGAAGTAATTGGATATTACATGTTGTAGTAATTAATGGATGAACTTGTGATTAAAAAGAATGAAGAGTAAGAAGTACATGTCACAATCTTGGCATGTTAGCCGATTGTGGACAATTTTGGCGTTGTCGGATTCATTGGTTATGGTGGTTGTTATCATCACCTATTACATGTTAAAACATGAAGGAATCTTGTTGTTAATAAGTTGATATAACTTATATAAAAGTATTGGAATATAAGTGGATGATAAGAAGTTATGGAAAACAGTTTTGGTTATAGTAGTTGGCCGAGAATACTAGAAGACTGTATTAGTGGACTATACTAATGGACTGTATTTGTCACGACCCGACCCCGGGGCCCGTACCTGTATACATCGGAGAATAGCGGAACATACATAACACATAACTTATAAAAGATAAACATCACCGGCGGCGATAAAGTAAACATACTTAATCAAAAGTATAGCGGTACAAATTGTTATTACCATGCGTGACGATAACGCCATACCCTGAATATACACAATGTCTATAACATCGGGAAAAAGCGTACCAACAAAACAAGCGAGGAATGGAGCTTCGACATGATCTGGGGCGAGATCCACCACTGCTTATGTACCAAGTATGTAAGCGGAAAATCGTAATAATGATATCATAAGTCTAAAAGTAGTCATGAAAGACAATCAAAATACGAGTGTCTTACTAACAATGAGAGTAACAAGTATATATATAATACTGCATAAAAATAGGAGGCTCATGATCAAAACAGGGTACCTCGCCCATAGTATCAATAAGCACCCCTACTCCTGGGACTATTTCAGTCTGTGGACCGTGGGACTATTTCACCGCATAAGCCCATAGGACTCGCGTGAGGTATTCGCATCATGGGTAGCAAATCCACGTGGTATAACGATCTTGGGGATGTACCCCTCAGATATACTTTTACCCTGAAGCAGGTGGTATAACGATCTTGGGGATGTACCCCTCAGATATACTCTTACCCTGAAGAAGGTGGTATAACAATCTTAGGGATGTACCCCTCAGATATACTCTTACCCTGAAGAAGGTGGTATGACGATCTTGGGGCTGGCCCCTCATTCATACTCTTACCCTGAAGAAGGTGGTATAGCGATCTTGGGGCTCGCCGTTTATACTCTTACCACTAGCTCAATATCATAATCATAAATAAGTTTAGAAAGCATAACTTATTATTAGTCTTGTTCATATACTCTCTCATTTTAGTTTACTCAAGGCACTAATCATATTTAATAAAGAAAATCAGAATTTAAGTACCACATACTTATACAAAATGACTCTTTTTCATATAAAACCTTTGGGCAATGGATGCCTTAAAATCAGTTTACCTTTCATAAATCAAGTCATTTGTCCTTACTTATCTTACTTAGAATAAATCTCTTCTTATCAACCTTTTATAAAGCTAATAAACCAACTTCCCATAAAGTTGTTATATTAACTCTATACTTTAGTAAAATCATACTTTTCCTTAACATACTTCTTAAAATGAAACAAGTCTTTATATACTTAAAACAAGTAAGAATACTAAATCTTGTCGTCTAGTACTACATAGATACAACTACTCATGCTCAAGAGATAGGAAAACTTCACATACCTCTTGATCGATCCACTTGCTAAGCCCAAACTATAATATGTCAACCTATAATAATCATGATACGTTTATTAACCTCTAATTTCAATGTAGAAATAATCTAAGTTCAAAGCCACTAAATTCTAGGGAAAATTGGGCAGCATTTCCTTTGTTTCTACATACTTTGCCACCTTTCTCAAGGCCAAATTTACATCCAAACGCCACATTTAAGGCTCAACAATCCAAACATTTCAAAGGGATTACATGTGTAAAATTCTGCCCCATAAGGTACAACAATTCACTTAACAAGTTCAAGGTAGTTTTTAGGCTACAACATGCTCACAATATCTTCTTAACCAATCCTTTCATATTCAAACCACATTTCTTACATGCAATGACTCTAAGAGCATTATTTACTACTACAAATCCACATCAATACTAGCTACTGAGAAGAAATGTTACCTTTAGAGCTTTAGTCAAACTATTCCAACAACTTTGCTAGCCTCCTTTCCAAGAACATCACCACAATAACTCCTACATGCTAGCCACAAGCTTCCTTTTTGTCCTTAACTTTTCAGATTTTTCTTAGGCTTTGAATTCCTCTTGGAATTTTAGAGAGAAGTGGGAGCTCTAACTTAGAGAGAGGGAAAGTCTTGAAAGATGACCAAGTCTTCAAAACTTGGTCAATATAAGGGACATGCAAAAATCAGATGGGGGGACACTTGTCACCTCCCATGGCCTTTTAAAAGAAGAAATCGATTTTCCTAAGTTTTGACTTTGGAACTTCCGCCGCCACCTGCTTCCCAGCGACCCCTCATAATATCGCGCCAACGCATTTCAACTTGTAACTCCCATAACTTTCTACTCCGGCGTCTATCGGTTGGTTGCGTTGGAAACTAGACTCAACGAACTACGCGCTAGGCCTTTGAAACACTTAGGAACCCTCAATGCACCGGGTCATAACCCGCCTCAAAGTTGACTAAAACCCGTCCGAATAATCCGTCAACTTATCTTTCAAAAATTTTAAGTCTTACATGCTTTCGTACGCTATCACACGTAAGGCCAGAACTACGGGGTATAACATTCTCCCCCCCTTAGAAACATTAGTCCCGAATGTTCCTTCTAGGCTTACTCAAACCACAACAATACTTAAGCAAAATTGCCAAATCAACTAATAAGCAAGAAAGTAGGTTACCTGGAGGTATAGGAAATAAGTGAGGATAATTCTTCATCATGTCATCCTCTGCTTCCCACGTCATCTCCTCCCTGTTCTCGTTTCGCCATAATACCTTGACGGAAGCCACGTCCTTCGTCCGATCGAGTATCGCTATGGGACTCTCTCATACGATAACTCCTGTCACTGGACATCATGAATCGGTCGCTACTAGATGAGTCTCGATACATTTCCAACATAGATCGTGAAAGATGGATGCTCGCCTCCGGATCGGACGATCTAACTCATAGCAATCTTCATGGACAATTGTACGGCTAAGTTTCCCTTATTTCCAAATCTCATCACGCAAACCCAATCATCTATCTCAAATTCCAAGTGTCGTGATCTGCATCGACTACAACCGCTCTGGATAAGCTTCACCTTATCCATGAACCAAGTCGGCCCGACTAATTCTCCCACCTCGAACCAGCTATCGGTGACCTGCACTTCCTCGTATAAGGCCTCGTAAGGCGCCATCCGAATACTAGAATGGTATATATAAGCAAACTCAGGTAGATGATCCTCCGGCTACCCGAAATCAATAACACAAGCTGCGGCATATCCTCGGATAGTGCGCTCGGCTTGTCGATGAAACGCCGTCGAGACTCACTGTGTCCTAATCATTTGAAAGACCTAATTAGGCTCCTCTATCGAAATAATCGATATAGGAACTCCGTGCGATCTCACAATCTCCACGATATCTGATCTAGCATAATCCTCAAAGTCGTTGAAGAAAATGGGCTGATTTCGTCGACGATAACCCAAATGGAATCATGTGAAAGGTAACCTAATAAAATCCATATTTACCACCTCCCACTTCCAAATCGGAATATCAATAGCCTTCGGTGCTCAACTTGACCTACGAACTCGAGGTCATGATACATCTTAGTCGACCCGGATGAATAGAATAACGCTCCCAAAATCTGGTCTGTCCATCGGGAACACCCTCAAATCTTAGCACCTCAAATATACTCTCTTTCGAATAGCGGCGATCCTCATCTGTTGCCTCTTCACCTCCTCGACGATGGAAGACTCGCAACCTCTCGAATCCGAACTCCATCACTATCGAGAATCAACCAAGCGAACCCCCGAGGCTCGCGATGTAACTCTCGGACCATATCCTTTTCTCTGGTTGTACATCGGACTACCCATCGATCTGCGACTAAGGGCATCGCAACCACGTTGGCCTTGTGGTATAGGATATCAACATCGTAATCCTTGCGGCTCAACCACCGAGTTCACTCCTAAGATATCGAGACTCTTGTGATCTGTGTAAATATCACATGAACTCCATATAAATAATGTCTCCGGATCTTGAGGCATGAATCACTCAAGTCATGTGTGAGATAGTTCTTCTCATGCTTCCTAATTTGTCGAGATCGTATATAACTTTTCCGTCTTTGCGTCACAATAAACCACGTATCCATCTAAACCTCCGGAAGAGTGTCAATTTCTCTTTTAGCGAAACTTTCCTCACAAGTATTCAACATAAGTCAAAGGTCGATATGGAAGCAAACTTCTCCACAAACCTCAGATAATAACCGATCTTATTTGTATCAACCCGAATACCATCCCCATAACATGTCCTAGAAAGCGCTAACGAACTCGCGTCATGGATAGCAAATCCACGTGGTATAACGATCTTGGGGATGTACCGCCGGATATACTCTTACCCGGTGGTATAACGATCTTGGGGATGTACCCCTCAGATATACTCTTACCCTAAAGAAGGTGGTATAACGATCTTGGGGATGTACCCCTCAGATATACTCTTACCCTGGAGAAGGTGGTATAACGATCTTGGGGCTGGCCCCTCATTTATACTCTTACCCTAGCTCAAACGGTCATCATATCATAATCATAAATAAGTTTAGAAAGCTTATAACTTATTATTAGTCTTGTTCATATTCTCTCTCATTTTAGTTTACTCAAGGCACTAATCATATTTAATAAAAGAAAATCCGGGAATTTAACCCAAGTACCACATACTTATACTTCTTTAAAAATGACTTTTTTTCATATAAAACCTTTGGGCAATTGATGCCTTAAAATCAGTTTACCTTTCATAAATCAAGTCATTTGTCCTTACTTATCTTACTTAGAATAAATCTCTTCTTATCAACCTTTTATAAAGCTAATAAACCAACTTTCCATAAAGTTGTTATATTAACCCTATACTTTAGTAAAATCATACTTTTCCCTTAACCAATGAGCTTATACTTCTTAAAATGAAACAAGTCTTTATATACTTAAAACAAGTAAGAATACTAAATCTTGTACGTCTACCGTACTACATAGATACAACTACTCATGCTCAAGAGATAGGAAAGCTTCACATACCTCTTCGGTCAATCCACTTGCTAAGCCCAAACTACCGCAAGTAATATGTCAACCTATAATAACCATGATACGTTTATTAACCTCTAATTTCAATATAGAAATAATCTAAGTTCAAAGCCACTAAATTCTAGGGAAAATTGGGCAGCATTTCCTTTGTTTCTACATACTTTGCCACCTTTCTCAAGGCCGAATTTACATCCAAACGCCACATTTAAGGCTCAACAATCCAAACATTTCAAAGGGGATTACACACCTAAACTTGGGTGTGTAAAATTCTGCCCTATAAGGTACAACAATTCACTTAACAAGTTCAAGGTAGTTTTTAGGCTACAACATGCTCACAATATCTTCTTAATCAATCCTTTCATATTCAAACCACATTTATTACATGCAATGACTCTAAGAGCATTATTTACTACTATAAATCCCTTCTTCTTCACATGCAACATCAATACTAGCTACAAGAGAAGAAATGTTACCTTTAGAGCTTTAGCCAAAACTATTCCAACAACTTTGCTAGCCTCCTTTCCAAGAACACCACCACAATAACTCCTACAAGCTAGCCACAAGCTTCCTTTTTGTCCTTAACTTTTCAGATTTTTCTTAGGCTTTGAATTCCTCTTGGAATTTTAGAGAGAAGTGGGAGCTCTAACTTAGAGAGAGGGAAATTCTT
The DNA here is from genome assembly GCA_029844215.1 of Przewalskia tangutica. Lineage (NCBI taxonomy): Eukaryota > Viridiplantae > Streptophyta > Magnoliopsida > Solanales > Solanaceae > Przewalskia > Przewalskia tangutica. The sequence continues at coordinate 7,732,634 of CM056739.1, read as the reverse complement.
GAAAGATGACCAAGTCTTCAAGACTTGGTCAATATAAGGGACATGCAAAAATTAGATGGGGGGGGGGGGGGACGCTTGTAACCCTCCCATGGCCTTTTTAAAAGAAGAAATATGATTTTCCTAAGTTTTTAAATCCGCCTCGGCGCGCTGAAACCTCTGCGGACTTTCGAAACTTCCGGCGCCGCGGCGCTGCAACTTCAGCGACCCCTCAGAATATTCGGCGTCGCGGCCCTGCATCCGCCAACGCATTTTTGTCCGTCTGCGCACTGAACTTGTAACTCCCATAACTTTCTACTCCGACGTCCTATCGACGAACGGTTGGTTGCGTTGAAAAATAGACTCAACGAACTACGCGCTAGGCCTTTGAAACACTTAGGAACCCTCAATGCACCGGGTCATAACCCGCCTCAAAGTTGACTAAAACCCGTCCGAACAATCCGTCAACTTATCTTTCCAAAATTTTAAGTCTTACATGCTTTCGTACGCTCTCACACGTAAGGTCAGAACTATGGGGTATAACAGTATTAGTGGACTGTACTAATGGACTATATTAGTGGACTATTTTAGCGGACTATTTACGTAATTAAGGGACTGTTTTTACGTAAGAAATAGGTGTGTGAATTGTCTTGGTTGTGATTTGGTTGTGCCCTTAATTGGTGCCTTGGTTATTGATGAAATTGGTCTTCTTGAAAGGTGGAAAAGTACGTATAAACTGGGGAAGTGCTGCCCATTTTTTTGTAAAAGAAAGGAGATTCATTGAGTAGTATAAATGTATACTAGTATCATGAAGTTGATAGAAGTATTATTATCGTTATAGGTTGAAGTACTACTTACGGCGTATTCTACTTGGCGTGTGGAGTAACCGAAGAGGTATGTGAACTCTTCATATCTTCTTTGAGCATGAACTTTATAAAATGATACTTGATATGATAAGTGTCTTGAATTTCCAAATGATGATTTTAAATGAATTCGGATTTCACTGTGGTGTTTGTTTGATTTGGAAAGAATAAGTTACTTGCGTTTAAAAGTATACTTGTCTTGACTTTAAAAGTATAAGTCACTTGGTTTAAAAAGTGTAAGTTACTTGATTTAAAAGTGAAAGTGCCTTGATGCTACAAGTGCTAGTGAATTGGGGTTTATAAATGAAAAAGGTGTGCGGCGGACGTACATAGTTCTATTTGGTTATTTTAAAATGGAAGACATGGTAATTGTCTTGGTTATTTTAAAAGGAAGGCATGGTATTGTCTTAGTTATTTTAAAAGGAATGCATGGTATTGTCTTGGTTATTTTAAAAGGAAGGCATGATATTGTCTTGAAAGGAATGTATGGTATTGTTTTGGTTGTCTAAAATGATGATTGTTCATTTTATTATAATGAGAGTCAAATTTAACTTGTAGATGTATGTGGGTTAGAGTCCCATGACATTATATCATTCTCCCGGCGACATTATATATGTATGTGTGTTAGAGTCCCATGACATTATATCATTCTCCCGGGGACATTATATATGTATGTGGGTTAGAGTCCCATGACATTATATCATTCTCCCGACGACATTATATATGTATGTGGGTTAGAGTCCCATGACATTATATCATTCTCCCGGCGACATTATAGATGTATGTGGGTTAGAGTCCCATGACATTATATCATTCTCCCGACGACATTATTTATGTATGTGGGTTAGAGTCCCACGACATTATATCATTCTCCCGGCGACATTATATATGTATGTGGTTTAGAGTCCCATGACATTATATCATTCTCCCTGCGACATTATATATGTATGTGGGTTAAAGTCCCATGACATTATATTATTTTCCCGGCGACATTATATATAAATATATGTGGGTTAGAGTCCCATGACACTATACTATTTCATGGACTAACTCTCCATGATTTGGGTTCAAATCTCATGTCACCATATATACATATGTGGGTTTGAGTCCCATGATGCTATATACATACATATGCGGGTTCGAGTCCCGTGATAGTATATTCTGAGGGTAGGAGTCCCTGATTTTGGCATGACTTTCATATCTTGAAATGGTAATGATTTCATATTTGAAAGGGGTACGGTTGATTTCATATTTTGAAATGGTATTTATTTCATAAATTGAAATGACACGGTGGATCTTACTTTTAAAAAGGATTTTTAAGGCTCAGTTGACTCTCATTTGTTTTTATAAAGTACAGTAGTACAGTGGTACAATGATACAAGGTACAATTGACTTTTATTTTATATGGCATGGTTGGAGCTGGTAAAGTTTTTACTTGTCTCTGTCATCTTTTGGCCAGTTATGATTTATTTACTGTACTTTATGTTTACATACTTAATACTTGTTGTACTGACCCCCTTCTGGGGGATGCGTTTCATGCCGTAGGTTTAGGTACACAGTTTGGTGATTCTCACTCTTAGGATCTCTACTAAGTTTTGGGAAAAACTTCATTATTTCGGAGGCTTGTCATGTTGGTACGGACCCTGGTATTGTAGGCTTATATACATTCGGGGTTCGTCGTGGTTTACTGTCCAAACTCTTAGATGTCTGTATTCATAGGTGGGCTGGACTTGCGGGAGTTGTGTATATATGTTCTTGGCCAGTTGTACTACTGTGTTGTAGGGATGTTTCCGTTTATATATATGGCGACATCCTCATCGGCTTGCCTTGTTGCTACATATACGGTTTTCATTTATTATTTGGCCTATGTCTTGAAAGGGATGTGAGGGTATAAGAGAGGGTGCCCAGGTACGACACCAGTCGCGGGCTCGGGGTTCGGGTCGTGACAAAAGTGCTCTGGGCCCTGTCCCGTCGTAGTTTACTATCCAAACTCTTAGAGGTCTGTATTCATAGGTGGGCTGGACTTGCGGGAGTTGTGTATATATGTTGTTGGCCAGTTGTACTACTGTGTTGTAGGGATGTTCCCGTTTATATATATGGAGGCAGCCTCATCGGCTTGCCTTGTTGCTACATATACGGTTTTCATTTATTATTTGGCCTATGTCTTGAAATGGATGTGAGGGTATAAGAGGGGGTGCCTAGGTAAGGCACCAGTCGCGGGCCCCGGGTTCGAGTCGTGACAAAAGTGGTATCAGAGCAGTTAGTCCTCAGAATGTCTACAGATCGTGTCTAGTAGAGTCTTGGGTATGGGTATGGGTATGGGTATGTGTGCACCATACTCATGCAAGTGTTATTAATCCATTTCACCGAGTCCCATAATGGGCCGACAATGTTTATATGTATATGATTCCACGGACAAGATCCGTGATGCGAGTATAGATACTCATGCGGATATAAAGACTCATGCGGTTCGATTTCAATGAATAGTATATGTATATGATTCCACGGACAAGATCCGTGATGCGAGTATAGATACTCATGCGGGTATTAAGACCCATGCAGGTTCGATTCCCACGAATAGTATATGTATATGATTCCACGGACAAGATCTGTGATGCGAGTATAGATACTCATGTGGGTATAAAGACCCATGCGAGTTCAATTCCCACGAATAGTATATGTATATGATTCCACGAACAAGATCCGTGATGCGAGTATAGATACTCATACGGATATAAAGACTCATGCGGGTTCGATTCCCATGAATAGGATATGCATAATGATTCTATGGGCAGGTGTCCCTGATTTTGACATGACTTTCATATTTTGAAAAGATACAATTGATTTTATATTTTTAAAAGACACAGTTGACTCTCATTTCTATAAAAATGCGGTGATACTGATGATACGGTGATACTGATGTCTGATGATACGATGATGCGATGGTACAGTGATACAAGGTACAATTGACTCTTATTTTATATGGCACAGTTGGATTTGGTATTTGATTTTCATACTTGTCCCTGTCATCTTTTGGCCAGTTATGATCTTATTTATTGTACTTTATGTTTACATACTTGGTACATTGTTGTACTGACCCCCCTCCTTCTCCGGGGGGCTGCGTTCATGCCCGCATGTATAGGTACTCACTTTGGTGATCCGCGAGCTAAGGATTCTTGCTCAGCTTTTTGGGATAGCTCCATTGTTCCGGAGCTTGTCATTTTGGTACAGGTCTTCCATTATGTCTTATGTATATTCAGAGGTACGGTGTGGCCTTGTCCCGTCATAGTTACTGTCTTACTCTTAGAGGTCTGTAGTCATGTGTGGGTTGGACATGTACAGTTGTAGTTCATTTTGGCTATTGTGTATATAATGGTAGCCTTGCCGGCTTGTCTATGATGTTATATGACAGTTTAGGGGACATGATCCCTAGTTATAAGACTGAGTTTTTCTTAAGCTTCCGCTGGTTATATGTGATGCGTGGGTATAAGGGTGCCCAGGTAGGGCACCAGTCGCGGCCCGTCGGTTCGGGTCATGACACTCTTAGAGGATGTCCCTTATTGGGAGTAACCCGTGCCTTCATCTGTTGTATACTGTAGAATCACGAATGACGGTGTCTGAACATATCTATCGCAGACATAAGACCGTATGGCAGTTGATCGGATGACACATCCTTGATTACTAAATCAGATGATATAACGAACCCTTTAATTAAGGGACTAACCGAATATCAAGAGTTCTGCCTCTCTACGGGAATGGGCCTAAAACCCAAATCACTAAGAACTGATACCGCAGACACCCAACCTAACAGACTGGAGATCCCATGAATTAGGTTCAATGGTAAAATTAAGTTGTAAAAGTTCAGTGGAACGCTTCGGTGGAAGCAAGAACACTTCAGATAATGAATTTTACATAGAAACATGAATCCAAGGTCATTCCCGTGATAGACTGTAAGTGCTATATGCAGCGTGGGTAAAGGTTAAGTTTTCAAAACCTTTAATGATCCTCATCGGTTGAGGTTAGGTTTGGGGAAATGTTTAATGATTCCTAACACTCGTGGAGTGGGGTATAGCAGGATACCTTATAGGATACCACCTATTTAAGTTTGAGGAGTGGTCGCCTTAGATGAACACACTTAAGAATCCAAGTGTGTCCACGACGACAACGGACAAATATTAAGAAGAACAGAGTAAGGAAATATGTTGTGTTGGTACCATTATCTTGACATATACTAAACACTGACGGTTCAAGACATCACGTTCACTGCGCATTAAGTATGTCCGATGATATTCTACTATGGAAGGTTCAAAGCCCCAGCTACCTATCCAGGTGCAACATCGATCCGCCGAAAGATTGCTAGAAAAATACCATGTGGGTGCTCCAAAATCTCTTTCAATAGGGGATTGTTGGAAATTTGTTAACGTGAATTAAAGTTAATTATATTATTTATGACTCGAACAATTGGGGCCCCGCACGTCGAAAACGTCGTTTTCACACACGTGCACACGTTGTACCAATGATCGTAAATTACCTTAGTGAAAGAGATATTGATACGTAAATAAAACGTTTGAGGCATGAAATGATAGACGGTTATTGGTCAAGTAACAAGTGGTTTCACGTTGGTAAATGAAGGAAGAAGTGTACAATGTGTAAAAGATGAAACGAATCAAAAATCGTCGCGGAGCCATGAAAGGCCGCGGCGCGACCCAGTCTGAGCCGCGGTGCCTCCTCCCAAGGGCCGCGACGCCCTTAACGATAAAATTCCTGGGAAGTTACTGGAGATGAAGCACCGCGACGCCTCGGCTCCAGTGAGCTACTAGATGTGAAGCACCGCGACGCCTCAGGACCAGTGTGACCGTTGGGAGACTTTTTGTAACTGATTCTTCAGCTACTTTGGAGCATTAATCCTCCATTATTTAGCTCATGATTTCAGCCATTATTTGGCTGAATTGTAACCTCAAATTTAAGGTCATTACATGGCATTAAAGGTCATTTACTTGGCTATTTGGGAAGACATTTTGATCACACAATAAATTGATGCCATTGGCATAATGTAGAACACTCCATACTTGTATATTTTCAGATTTTCTGAAAACTCTTCCTCTCTAGCATATCTTCATACACTCAAAGGTTCTTCTTGAGAAACACTTGAGTTATCCGTTGCTCATTTATTTAGGTGTTGTTTTATCTTGAGAGACAAATCGCCAATAGCCGTTAAATGATTCATACGAGGCAAATATTATCTTAAGGACCAAGTGAATATCACTGAACTCAGCAACACAACCATAACCCTACCAGATTTAGTGACTTTTGGTTTTAGGTTATAAAGATGAAGGGGCTTGCTGCAGGTCCAACGAAGATCTCAAGATCCAAGACTCAAAGACGCATTCAAGAACGAAGGACAAGATCACTAAACATGTTGTGATTGTCACAATACTTGCTAGACTTCAAGCCTATTGTATTGTAATCATGTTGTTTACCCCTTCTAAGCACTAATAGTAGTTGTACTTATTCCCGTACATCCATTGAATTTCTAACAAAAACAACAGCCGTGACTACATCGATTATGTTCTAACTTTTATTTTCACTAATATTTCATTCATATTTCGTGCATATTTGAATTGGCTTCTGGGTACCCACTTTTGTGAAAATGAGAAAATTGACATGTTTGATTTGACTTTTCAGAAGTGTTTCTGGCCAGAAGCACTTCTACCATTTATTTCAATTTGAATTTTATCATTTCATTTATTACCCTCTTTAATTTTCATCAACAACTCTATCCACCTTCATTACCCTTTTTAAATATCTAGAAATAATTACTAAAAAAATATAATTATACAACTTTCATTACCCTCTTTAAATATCTAGAAATAATTACTAAAAAAAATAATCAAATATGTTCGGTTTTAATTAAAAAATTAAATATACTACTAAAGTTGACATTTGTTCATGTGTAATTGCAGATTGGAACTTTAAACTCATCAAACATCCTAACGTTGTCCGATTATACGAGGATTATCATTCTCCTTTTTCTATTGTCTTTTTTCAAATACTCTGAATATTATTACTATAATATATTATATTTTGAACAAACAAGAAATAAATATACCCAAGTTGAAGTATCAATTTTTTTTATTGTAATAATATTTAAATTAGTATTGTAATAATATTTAAATACTATTTGCACTTTAAATTAGTATTGTAATAATATTCTATTAATATTTAAGTACTATATTGCACTTTAAATTTTATTATCTATTTGTAATTTTTATTTACATATTTCCATCTATTTATATGTATAGTATTTTTTATTTATATGTATGTCCATTTTGATAATTCTACATTTAAAAGCAATTTTGATCAAAACTATCCAAACATAAATCAATTATAAGAATCACTTTTACATTATTGCATCCAAACATAAATCACTTCTGTGAATCACTTCTGACAAAATCACTTCTGCTAAAAGCACTTCTGTCTAGAAGCACTTTTGTCCACCGTCAATTTAAATATAGCCTTAATTTATTAAGAAGCATTTAATTAGTAGTACTACTTTTCTAGCCTAGCTTAGGGACACAATATAATACATCAATATAATACATCATGTAACAAATTCCATATATAGGTCTTAACAAATTGTGGTGGCCGATATTTCCTTTTTTATTTCGGCTACAAAAGTCTTAACCATGTTTCCCCCCCTTTTTTTTGTTAGTATCACGGTGTTATTAAGTTGTATGCACTTCAATTAACTGCATAACGTACTTGTCATCTCCCACTGGCATAAATATTTTTTCCGTCTTAAATTATTTGTCATACTTATTAAAAATAATTGATTTTGACAGAATTGAGTTTGATATTAATTAATTTATGTTTGGATGCAACAATGTAAAAGTGATTGTTATCAATTCATGATGTTTGAATATCTTTGATCAAAATTATTTTTGAATGTAGAATTACCAAAATGGACATAGTCAAATACATATAAATAAAAATTACTAAAATAATAGTGAAATATGAAGTATGTAAATAAAAATTACAAATAGATAATAAAATTTAAAGTGCAATATAGTACTTAAATATTAGTAGAATATTATTACAATATTAATTTAAAGTGCAATATAGTACTTAAATATTAGAATATAAAGTATGTAAATTTTGATCGTTCATTTTATCCCTTCAACAATTGCACAAGCTGTAAAAATAACAAAACTTAATCAAATCATTATTTATGTTCTAAGTTGTGTCATAAACATTTTCTCGACATTAAGATCTCATTAATTAAAACAGAACATGAGTAATATATTTGATTATTTTAGTAATTATTTCTAGATATTTAAAGAGGGTAATGAAAGTTGTATATTTGAATTTTTTTTAGTAATTATTTCTAGATATTTAAAGAGGGTAATGAAGGTGGATAGAGTTGTTGATGAAAATTAAAGAGAGTAATAAAGTAAAAGGTAAAATTTAAATAAATGACAGAATTAATTCCGACAGAAACTAAAAATTGTAGTTTCTGCCAGAATCAATTATGAAGAGGAGAATTGATTCTGGAGAGGAGAAACCAAACAACATTTTTTTCTTATTTTCACGAAAGTAGTCATCCAAAAGCGATTCTGGGTTGACAGAAGTCAAATCAAACATGCACTAAGACACGATTAATTACTTCTTTTCCATTTTATTTTTAATAGAATTTTGTCATTAATTGAGACAACACATAAATAAAATAAATATTTAATGAAGAGAGATTATAACATAAACATAAATAAGAGTAAAAGTAGTCAAATATTATTTATAATTAATATTTCTTAATGGGTGTGTAAAAACAAAACAAAAAATGAAAAATAATTTGAGACCGACAGAGTATTTTTTTTCTTTAATGCTAATACCACCCAAGTATTCATCTCGAGTAGACTTTTATTAATGAAAACCTCAAAAGAAAAAAATACAAGTAAAGAAGACCAAACCGTATCTTTACTACTAAGAAATAGTGCCTCATATTTCACTTATATACATCAATAATGTAATTTTTTTACACTATTCGATCATTCAAAAGATATTTATATATAATCTTTTCACTATTAAAAAATCTCTATTTTCCACTGAATGTCAGTAAAAAAACTAAATAATAGTGTTTTCACACGGAGAAATTAAGAAATTTTCTAGCGTTTCAATAAAAATTTGTTTTCCACCATGCATTTTTCCAATGAGCTGGTTCGGTGGGAATAAAATGAGAAAATTATGTTTTATTACACAAATTCCCACTGAATATTGATAAAAAATCTCTATTTCTAATAGTGTTCATAAAAACGGAATTTGTAATTTTAAACATAAAATAAATTATCTGCTACAATAAATAAAAATAATCTGATAATATAAAAAAATTATGTCTACATATACAAGTTAAACCCTTAACAAAACAAGAATTGATTCGAAGCTCAATTTCACAATCAAGTGAAAAGAACAAAAGATAAAGGTCCCAAGTTGAGCACTGACCAATATAAATATGCTACTATTATACATTTCATATTCTTATTCTTGCTTTAACAATTTTTTTAATCTGTATGCTGGAGTGGACCTTCCCTTATTCAAGAAGTGATTTTACAAAATCATTAATTTAATTCATAGCCTTAAAACTAGTGTTAATATTTCGGGTTTCTCTTACATATTCGATCATATTCTCATAGTAACTACTCCGTATGTCTCAATTTATATGACATACTTTCCTTTATAATCAGTCTAAAAAATAATGATACGTTTTCTTATTTAACAACAATTTAATTTTAAAGTTTACCTTGAAATAATTTATAACCAAACAAATATATTTGACTTATTTTAGATCACATGATTCAAAATCTTCTTTCATCTCTTAAACTTCGTACCGACTCAAACTATATCACATAAATTGAGATGTAACGAGTAGATGATTATCTATAAAATTATATAAATAGAGATATAAAGTCTTTTTTCTTTGTGGAGTTAATAACGCTCTTCGGTCTAACGCACCAATATATGCATATGGTGTGGTTAGCAGCGAACAGGGTTGACAGAAATCGAAGTAAACCGTTCCGTCATTATTGTCCTAAAATTAAAATAATTTTTATTAGCACGTACCACTATTGTATTTATCATATTTAGGATTACGTAATTATAACAGAACAAAAATCTCTATTGTATATAAATTATATATATATATTTTATATTAATAAAAAAAGTTTCTCAAAAATAAATTAATACAATAATACATCATATCACACTTCAAAACCTAAACCCTCTATTTTCCTCACTTACCTCTTTTCAATGACCGGTCCTTTCAGTGTACCCTTTGCTTCGACCAATAGTGTCCAACAGAAACAACTTTCTATCTTTTCTACCTCGAGGCGCACAAAAGTCGTTGGCCCCTGTTTCCTTGTTAGAGGAACCACTATTTGTCTCTATTAATTTTGACATGTTTGAATTTTTTTTGTAACGGACCTTCATACTGGAAAATTTCTTACGAGATACAACAGTGATGATGACCTATATCCTTTCATCATCACATCCGCTGCTAGTGTTACTTCACCCATCATTTTAGCAACCATATCTCCCTCAATGTGGCATAGTACTGGCAGGAGCGGATCTATGTGTACAAGGGAGGTTCGAAAAAAAAATTCACAGCGTTGTATAAGAAAATGTGGATGATGTGATTGTTCAAAAGTGAAAAATAGCACTGCAAAAAAAAAATCAAACTTGTTCAACTGAACAAGCTTGAACAAAGGAGCTTCGCGCCTGAGTACTGGTCATCCGGGTTCTCACATTTTTTATTCTCTTAAAAATCGAAATTTAATGCAATGTAACAAATGGAATCTCTCTCATAATCGCTCCTCCTGTCAGTTAGGGAAACACGTTCGACTACCATTTACGACCTCTATGAATATTAATTTCTCTCAATTTGATATTATTCGCGCTGACGTATGAACATCTTCCATAATCAGTAACTTAGGCCACACATATTATCTGGTATTTTTGAATGATTTTCTCACTTTTTTTGGGTTAATTCACGCAAACTCAAATCTCAAGTGTTCTCCAAATTTATTGAGTTTCGTACACTAGTTAAAACACAATATGAAAAAGACATAAAATCATTTCAATGTGATAATAGTTGTGAGTTTAATATTTTCCTACTTCATAAATTCTGTATGGCTAATGACATGATCTTTCGTTTCTCATGCCCCATACCCCCCCTCAAAATGGAAAAGGCGAAAGAATTCTCCGAATCATTAATAATATGATTCGTGCCCTCCTTTTTCATGTGTCTCTCCCTCCTAACTTTTGGGTATATGCACTAAAAATGATCGAACACATTCTTAATATTTTACCTAGCCGTGCGATTCAAAATAGGACACCTAATGAAATTCTCTGCCATCGGATCCCTACCTATGACCATCTTCAAATTTTCGATTGTCTGAGTTACTCTAATCTAACATCCACGCCCCCCGCCCCGCCCCCCACAAATTGGCACCCAGATCTACTTCGTGCACTTTTCTAGATTTCCCGTCGAACTATAGGGGGTACATGTGCTATGAACTTTTCACCGACAAAATCATAATCTCACGCCACATCACTTTTGTCGAGTAAATTTTCTCGTTTGTCAACATTCAAAAATTCGGAGTCGCTGATTATAAATTTCTTGATGATTCAGACACATCACCGCTTGTCCATCAAGCTCTCCGACATCTTTACACTGTTCGGCTGATGATCTGCGCTCTGCCTCGCGCTCCCGTCATCGCCATTCTTGGCGATCGATCTAAGTCGGTACCACCACTACTACTCAGTCACTGCCTCATGTCACTACCACCGACAATGTCCCTGCTCTAGTCCAGTCATCACCGGCTGCTTCTATTGTCCTACCGTCGATTCTGATCACCATCTCCGACACCCAATCGACGTCCAATGTGTCTCAGTCACCAGTCGCCACCAAACCCAATATTGTACCAGTCATCGTAACCCACAACACCACGAGTATCTGAAACAACACAATAACTCCACCACCATTACCATACCCAACAACACCGGTCACTACAACCCACAACACCACCAGTATTTGAAATAACGCAACCACCTCACCATCGTTACCATACTCGACAACACCCATCCTAACCTATGTCGATATACCTAGATCGATACCCACACCTCTCCCGTTGTTGATCCATGAACATACCCACCCGATTATCTCTTTCGTCGACCGATCCACCAGCCTACGCAACCCAATTCCTGCCACCGGTGACCCAACACCACCCCCACCAAAATACCCAATCTACCCCTAAACCCACACATCATATGAAAATTTGTGCACAACACATAATTTTTAAACCCAAAGTCTAATTTAACCTATCCACCAAACTATTTCCCCAATTCCCAAAACCTCAAAATTAGCCAAACAAGACCCTAATTGGAATGTGATCATGTGCGAGGAATTTAAGACTTTAACCAAACAACACATTTTAGATTTAGTTCCTAAGCCATATGGGGTGAATGTGATCTGATGCATGTGGTTTTTTCGTCATAAATATAGAAAAAGTGTTGATCTAGAGAGATATAAGCAGAGAGTGGTGGATAACGACACAAATCAGCAAGAGGGGAATTGATTGTGGTGAAACATTCAGTTCGGTTGTTAAACCAGCTACTATTCGCACAATCCTGAGTATTGCTATGGGTAAGAACTGACATATTCATCAACTTGATGTGAAAAATGTGTTTTTACATGGGGATTTGAAAGAAACAGCTTATATGCATCAACCACCTAGTTTTGTCCATCCAGTAGCCCCTCAGTATGTATCGTCTCTATAAGTCACTCTATGACTTGAAATATACCCCTAGAGTGTGGTATGATCGTTTTGCATAGTATATCATGCAGATTGATTTTGTGTGCAGCAAGTATGATAATTATCTATTTATTTTTCATAGTGATAGTAACATTGCGTATTTATTATTGTATGTTGATGATATTATGTTCACTGCCTCCTCTGATTTATTGAAAAATGAAATCATTACACTGCTCAAAGCAGAATTTGCTATGACTGACTTGGAAAAATTGAACTATTTTTTGGGAATTTTTGTGACTAGATCTGTAGTTATTATATTTCTTTGTCAGCGAAAGTATGCAGAAGAAATTGTATACAAGGCTAAAATGATGAAATGCGAGATCATGGCTACTCCAGTTGACTCTAGATCAAAGCTTAGTACTTTGGATGGTGATCCAGTGTTAGAGCCCACTCTTTACAGGAGTCTTGCAGGTGCACTACAATATCTCACTTTCACCAGGCATGATATTGCTTATGTTGTTCAAGAGGTATGCTTATTTATGCATGCCTCCAGGGAGCCTCACTTTCACCAGGCCTGATATTGCTTATGTTGTTCAAGGGGTATGCTTATTTATGCATGCCTCCAGTGAGCCTCACTTTACTGCCCTCAAATGTATCATTCGATATGTTAAGGACACACTTGATTATGGTTTGCATATATACTCTCCGCACCGAAAAAGTTGATGTCATATACATATGCTGATTGAGAAAGTTGTCCGGACACACAACGTTCCACCTCAGGCTAATATGTGTTCTTATGAGATAATATTATTTCTTGGTCCGCCAAGAGGCAACCCACATTATCCCGTTCGAGTGCAGAAGTAGAATACAGAGGTGTTGCTAATGTTGTTGCGGATCTGTTATCTTCGAAACCTTCTTTTAGAGCTTCAGTGTCTATTACGTAGGTTTCTTTGGTTTATTGTGATAATATATCCGCCATATATCTGTCTCATAATCCAGTTCAGCATTAGCGAACCAAACACATTGAGATGGACATCCACTTTATTCGTGAGAAGGTTGCTCTCGGTCATGTCAGAGTATTGCATGTGTCTTCTTCATATCAGTATGCGAATATAATCACCAAGGGTCTTCCTAGACAGTTATTCCTTGACTTCAGATCCAGTCTTAGCATCTGAACTCCTCCCGCTCCAACTGAAGGGGTGTATTAGCACGTGTGTACCACTATTGTATTTATCATATTTAGGGTTATGTAATTATGGTAGAACTAAGATCCCTGTTGTATATGAATTTTACATTGTACACCTATATGTATATATTTTGTATTAATGAGAAATGTTCTTCAATGGAGATTAATACAATCTTACAATTTTAATGGCCAAAAAGGTGCTCAAATATTCAATTTTTGTTATAACCCCGTGTTGTTAATTTTTTTGGAAGGATGTCATGGGACAAACTTATTATTACAATGTAAATTTTTGTGACTTTTAAACAATAGACAATGCTTCGAATCATGTAATAGATATAAGCATGAACAATGAATAACTGATATATTTTGTTATATATATATAAGTATTAGTATCTGGTTTACTAAAAAAAAGTAATTAACTCATATGAAGCAAATATCTATAATTCAAAAGTATATAATATTAGGAGACCTTTCTTTTCACTAAGATCCACAAAAGACACCTCCCTTTACAAGAAAACAATTTGCCTTAATAATCTGAAAAGATTGGTAAAGCATCTAAAAAAGAATGGGTCTCCTTGTTGATCCTTTTCTTAACCGTCCCGTATTTGAAGCTCACTTATCTGATTAATCCAGATACGTGCAGGATAGACCTATTAAAAGGGTAAAGCACCCTCCACATTAAATTCTTCATTTGCAAGATTTAAATTTCCAAGATTTTTTATTAAAGATAGAGAAATTCCAGTCATCCACCACACCTTGTGGTGGAGGAACTTCTTATCCATCATTTTATATTTTTATCTTTTATTTGATGTTCGATATTTATTTTGAGATTGTAATCGTACTAATTAGATTCTCGTTGAAAAGTCCAATTTTGAAAGTAAAACACTTTTGATAAGAAGCGATTTCATTCTCATTATTCAGACTTAGATATACTTTGATTAAAATGAAACATTTTTTAGCATTCCACCACAATTTTTGAGGAGCCTCCTATAATAGTAGCAACCTAACAATCTCAAATCATTAGTTTGTATCATATACGACTAGGGGTGTTATCGGTCCGGATCGAGAACCAGACCGATAAGGTTTCGGTCCCGAGTTCAGATCCGGGATCGGACCGAAACCTTATGGATCCGGTTCCGGGGTCATTTTTTTTTAAATTGAATTTTCAATACTGAAATTGACATTCTCGGACACATTACCACAAAACTTGTACGTTGAAATCTATTGTATATCGCGAGATATTTAGCTTTGAAAAGGAAAAAACGTAACGATTTGGGGGAAAAGTAAAATTGATTGACAATACAGACGTTTTTTGAGAAATCGGCTGCAACTGTCCGGCCCTGTCTGGCAAAAATACGCAAATAAAAAAAAATTAGGTCAAACGGACGTCCGAGCGCAAAGTTATGACCAGTTTCACTAATTTACAATACGTCGGAAATTTGGTGGAGAAATTTGGTGAGGTGTTCTGAGTTCTGGGTCCGACTTCTTATCGATCCGAGTAATTTTTTGGTATTCGTATTCGGACCGTTAACTTTTCGGTTCGAATATCGGACCGGATTTATCGGTCCAATTCTCAAGTAATTATCGAGAGTATCCGGATCGATAACCGCCCTATATACGACAGATGGTCCAAAACTCTTCATCCGTCACTTTATCAATTTTTAAAGTGAAATAAAAGGGGAAAAAGAGAGAGAAGAGATTTGTTTATTTGTTAGCATATGGGCTGATAATTGTGCAAGGGTCCTACCTTTTCAACTTTGGAGACTTGGCAAGTGACCTTTCCTTCGTGCAACATCAAATCAAACCAAACAGGCTTCGTGGATCAATTTTATACACTGACGAATAAAGAAATAATTTAAAACTACGCCATATATTTTAAGAATAGTATTGTAGAGGTTACATGAAAATATTAGAGATAAGATTAAAAAAAGTATGACAATTGACTTATATGCTTGGTCGAACACCCTTTTAATAGTTTGAAAATAAAATATGTTACTTGTTATAACATGTTAAATGGCATGTACCGTGTGAAAATGTACCGCTATCGATATTTATAAGAAAAATCACTATAGATTATTTTCATTTGTGATAGAATATTACTAGAATATTACCGTATCATTGTATATCTTTTATATTTTGTTAGTTAATATTTTCATTATAATTAGTAAGATAAGTTACCTAGTTTGTAGCTTTATCAATAACCATGTGTTATTATATATTGTACACAATATGAATGAAAATGCAGGGAACATATTCTTTTATGGTATCAGCAAAACCCTAATCCTAAACTCTACCTAGCCATCGCCCCCTCTCGTCGTCGACCTCCCCCCTCTTATTCCTCTCTGTTTCCCCTCTCTCTCTACCTTTCTCCCTAATTTTCAATGACTGAACAACCTAAATTACATTATGCTCTTGATGTTAACAACGTCAACAACTTCATTCTCATAACCCTTGAGATGGAAAAAATTTAGTATTCCTCCTAGGCGGAATTGTTCAAGATCCATTATCGCATGTATAAAGTCATCGATCACATCATCTCTCCTAAAAAACAAGCCCACTGTCGAGCACATGGAGAAACATGATGATTCTTGTGATGAACTTTGATCACGATTAGATGCGGTTGTTCTATAATGGATCTATCGCACAATCTCGAACGATCTTTTAATTGAAACTGATGTTACTACACGACAAATATGGGAGCGATTGGAAATCATTTTTCATGATAACAAGACACAACATGCCTTGTATTTAGAAAATTAATTTAAGGACATTTAACATGATGCTTTCCTTATGCGTCAGCCTATTGTCAAGAACTTAAACTGATTGCCGATCAAATCTCCAACGATGGTGCACCGGTCACAAATCAACGGTTGGTCATGCAACTAAGTGTGGGTTTAAATGAAAATTATGACGGCATCGCTACAATCCTCTAACAAAGCACTCTGTTGCCTCCATTCTACGAGGCTCATTCGAGACTTATCCTTGAAGAAATGCAAAAAACCAAGCGGGCAGCGGCTAACGCTAGCACCGCCGACGCTACCATTCATACCACCGGCGGCCCACATATCGACAAAAGGGGCTAAGTTTCCGGCCCATATCAGCGGCAAGGTAATGATCCAAAATGAGGTCCACATCCCCGGAATAACAACAAAAGAAAACATTCCGACAAAAGTCGCGGTGGCCGAGGCGGAAGAAGCAGCAGTGGCGGTAAAGGGTAGCCCCCGCCGGCCGACGGCCACCCACAACAGCAGCAACAGTGGCAACATCCTCCGCCGTGGGTAGCGTGGGGCCAACATGCATGGGCTGCTTCACCTTGCCCCTACCTGACGGCCTCCTGGGCCCAACCTCCGGCCCGACAACCTCAGTCTGAAATTCTTGGCGCACGTCCACAATAGGCATACAGTGCACAATTCTCTCCTTCTTCAACCTATGCACCGACGGATATTGAGGCGACAATGAACACAATGTCTCTGTACATTCCAGACGACAGTTGGTACATGGATACTGGTTCCACATCTCATATGACATCATCCCAAGGTACTGTCTCATCTTATTTCAATATGAGCAATTTAAACAGTAATATTATTATTGGTAGTGGACAATGCATTCTCATTCGAGGTTATGAAAAATCATCTCTCTCCCCCCCCCCACCACACCTCCATTATCTTTAAAGAATGTCCTCCGTGCCCCAAAATTTATCAAAAATCTAATCTCTATGCGTCGTTTCACAACTGAAAATAATTTTTTCTTTTTAGTTTTTTTTGTGAAGGACCTTCTGACAAGGATGTGATCATGAGATGAGATAGCACCGGGGACCTTTATCCTATCACCACCACCGTCGGTCATCTAGTCTCTTCTCCATCAACCTTTGCAGCTATTTCGTCTGTTTTATGACATAATATATTAGGATATCCGGGAGACTCTGTTTTACGCTCCCTTAGCAAAAATAAATTTATTGATTGCAAACATGTCTCATGCCCTCCTGTTTGTGAATCTTATATTTTTGGGAAACATATCAAGTTGTCGTTTTATTCTTCATCCTCCTGTACTTTAATGCCATTTGATATCATACACAGTGATTTATTGACTTTTCCTATTTTAAGTATTGTTGGGTATCAATATTATATGTTGTTTTTGGATGATTATTCAAACTTCCTATGGACTTTTCCTATTGGCAATAAATCCCAAGTCTAATATATTTTTTCATCCTTTAGTGCTTTAATTAGGATACAATTTGAAAAGAATATCAAATATTTTCAATGGGAGGAAATTCGACAATAAACAATTCAAACCTTTTGCGCTTTTCAAGTGTACTTAGTTCATACTTATAAGCGCGTAAAACTCATGTCGTAAAAATATTTAGATCATAACATGTTACCAGAACAACCACTTTCTTATAGTGTTGTCACACAACTGTTCCCACGCCTAGATAAACTGGCAACTCTCGATGTAGTAAGAGGCCTATTCAGAATTTAAAGAAGACGAGTGCATTGTTACAGAAGTGGATTCAAAATTTATCTATAATAGGTTCAATGTTTAGGTTCATAGCATGAACTAATTAAAGTTCTAATTGTCATCCGTTATAATCATATTCCACTATAACAGTCTGAATTTTTTCGGAACCAATTTTTCATGCTATATTTTACTTCTCTATAACAACATTCTATCTATAACAATATTGTCATTCATTATAGCGATACGCTTTGTAAAATTACCTCTCTATAACAACCATACTCAAATATTGTGTAATAACATTTTGTAATAAATATATTACGTATAAAAGTAAAATATCAAAATATTTATGATAATCGTCAAAGGAAAGATATTGAATTTCTTTATGCTGAAAGTTTTGATAAAACATTTCGTCAATTCAAGCATTATATTATTACTAAGAGATTGGATTTACGAAATAACCTACAATTGAAGAATTCATATGTCAAACTTAAAATATTTAACATTTTAATTAATTTTAAATATTTCTTAGATTTTAATTCTTTATCGGTACTGAAAGAAATAATCCCTTGATTATTCTTATTGAATGAATATGTATATATACAAAATACAATCTTCAAATATGGAAAATCATATTCCTACTAGACTTATAAATCCTAATTCCACTTATACAAGAATTCTACAAGTATGGTAATTATACAACATAATTTAATACTTCTATTTTTGGTACAAGACTTGCCAAAACCGTGTGCTATCACACGATATTCTATCACACCCGTGCAGTCTTAGCGGGTGGTTGTAGAACGTTGAGACTTCCCTAAAATCTTCAAATAGAACTGAGGGGAGACCCCTCGTAAAGATGTCAACAATTTGGTATCTGGAGGACACATGTAAAAACGTACTTGTCCACGAGCTACCTTTCGCGAATAAAATGTATATTCATCTCAATATGTTTAGTGTGTTGATGTTGAACCGAATTGCAGAAAGGTATACACCACTAACATTATCACAATAAACCAAGGCAGCTTTGTGGATCGGAAAGTGAAGCTCTAATAGAAGATTACGTAACCAACATGATTTAGAAACCATATTGTCCACCCTTCGATACTCGGCCTCTACACTAGAGCGAGATAATGTAGCTTGTCGTTAGGCAGACCATGAGACCAAGTTATCACCAAGAAACATATTATAACCAGACGTAGAGCGTCTGGTGTCCGGACAGCTACCCCAATCAGCATTTGTGTAGGAGACAAGTGTAGAGACCGACGACGGATATAAATGCAATCCATAATCAAGAGTGTCATGTAGGTAGCGTATAATGCGTTTGAGCGCATTCATATGCTCAATCCGAGGATCATGCATAAAAAACACATCTGATGCACATCATATGTAATATCCAATCGCATAAACGTGAGATACTAAAGTTTCCTTACAAGACTATGATAGTGGGTGGGGTCTCGTATGGAGATCCTGCGGCAGTACCCAGCTTGGGTTTAGTATCAACTGGTGTAGAAGTAGACTTACATGAGGACATACTAGCTCGCCCAATTATCTCAACATCATACTTCCTTTGTGATAAAAATAACCCTCATGCATGACGAGTGACATCAATACCCAAGAAATAACTCAAGAGTCCCAATTCTTTCATAACAAACTCAGAATTGAGTATTGTCATGATTGACCGGCTTAAAACATCAGACGAGACAATCAATATAATATCATCCACATAGAAAAAAAAATATGTCATGGAAGTCCCACGACGATAAATGAACAGTGAATTATCAAACCTGATGTGAGATAACCCAATAGTAGATACATAGTCAGCGAAACACTTATACCAAGTCCGTGGGGCCTACTTAAGCCAATATAAGGATTTTTTCAACAAAGAGACATGATGTGGATAATTGGGATCTCAAAAATCCAACAGCTCATGCATGTATACAATCTCCTTAAGATCACCATGCAAGAAATAATTTTTCACATCTAACTGATGAATAGACCAACATTTCAAAAGTGTAAGGCTGAGAACAGTGAGAATGGTGGCCGGTTTAACAACCGGACAAAATGTCTCCCCACAGTCCATGTCAACCTGCTGAGTTTTACTATCACCTACAAGACGAGACTTGTGCCTCGCAAAAGAACTGTCCGAATTTTCTTTATGAGTAAAAATCCACATAGACCGAATAATATTAACACCAGAAGGACGGAACACCAACTCCCACGTCTTATTTTCAATAAAAACAGTATATTCATCGGTCATAACCATTTTCCAATTCGGGTCATTTAATGTAGACACGGGGTTATGTGATAGGGGGATTTAAGAATATTAGAATTAATATTAAAATGTATTTTAGGTCTAAAAATACACCGTTGACTACGAGTAACTGGTCGATGACTCGAGGAAGAATTGGGTGGATTTTGAGAAATTTCAGGACGGGTGACAGATTGGCCGTGACGATGGGCACAGGACACGGCATGGGGCGAGGGCAATCGGCGATGGTGGAAAACATGCCAGCGAGCAAGCGGACCACGAAGGCGTAATAGACGGAGATGACAGTGGGCCTGCTGACGGGGATGTGGGTTCGGGTTGGTCCAAGAACTGACGTAGAATATAAGGTGGGACTCCGTCATCCAAAAAATTATACGAGTCAGGCACGGTACTACATACTTTGTTAAACATTGAGTTTCGTCAAATATAACCTGACGATTGATTATGATTTTATTAGAGGATAAATCAAAACATTTTTAAACATGATGATTTGACGGATAACTCAAAAACACACAAACGGTAGAACATGCTTGAAGTTTGTTTAATGTAGTGGACGAAAATAGTGGATAACATAAACACCTAAAGACTCTAAGATGAGAATATGAAGGGACTTTATTACAAAGAGTTTGGAGTGGAGATTTAAAAGCCAATCCTTTGTTAGGAAGTATGTTAAGTAGATAAGTAGCCATCTGTAGTGCATGATTCCAAAAAGACGGAGGGACGGAAGCATGTGCTAATAAGGTACGGACAATATTATTAATTGTATGATTTGTTCGTTCAACTTTTTCATTTTGTGAAGATGTATGTGGACAAGAAAAACGAAAAACTATGTCATTAGTAGCACAAAATTCCCGAAACACCTCATTATCATATTCTTTGCCATTATTACATTGAATATTTTTGATATCACGTTCGAAATTGGTACGGATGAATGCCCTAAAATTGATGAAAGTGGAAAATACTTGAGATTTTTTCGCTAACGGAAATGTCCACAAAAAATTAGAATAATCATCCAAAAATAGAACATAATATCGATGATCTACAAAACTTAAAACTGGAGATGTCCATAAATTACTATAAATAATATCAAAAGTCATTAAAGTGCGAGATGTATAGGCTACAAAAAGTAATTTAACATATTTTCCTGACGGACAAGACGAACAAATTGGAGTACTACTCGTACCCTTATAAAGAATAAATTTGTTTTTATTTAAAGAAGACATAGTTGACGACCCTGGATGACCGAAACGCGCATGCCACAAGGAAGTAGCAGGAGCAGCAAAAGTGGAGGACACGGCTGGACTGACGGAATTTACGGTGGTGATAGGATAAAGGTCGCCTTACTATTACATCTCATAAGTGGTATCCCCATTTTGAAATCCTTCACAGAAAACCTAACATGATCAAAATTAACAGAAACCCAATTATGTGTGGTAAATTTGCTAATAGACACCAAATTTTTAATTAAGTTAGGGGCATGAAGGGTATTTTTCAAGACAAGATGCGGATGAGGGGGTGGCAAAATTGCACTATCGTGACCATGAATTAGAATTGAATGACCATTGCCAACAATAATACCACAATTGTTGCTCAAATTGTAATAAGATGAGAGTACCTTAGTCGGATGTCATATGGGAAGTGGCGTCGGTATCCATGTACCAATTATTATCTGAATGATTCAAATCAAGTGTGTGCAACACGACTTCAATATCTGTCGGAGTGGGGCCCGCTGCATGATAGGCCTGGGCAGGTCGAGGCTCAAGCACACATGCTTAGTGCCCCGACCCAGAACCTGATCGCGAATAAAATTGTTGGGCCATAAAACTGGGCCTGTTGGGAAATTGAGCCCAGTTTCTCGGGTAGGTCGACTGCGTGTAAAATGGGACATTGGGCCAAGAACTGCTGGCCCAGTTCCAGGGCCACGGACCCCAGGGTTGTGGCCAGTTGGTTTGCGACCCATTTCCCCAAGGCCCACACCCGTTATTCCCACCTCAGTTTCCGTTATTATTATTTTATTATTCTTCCGTGTTTTACCATTTTTGCCTCTACCGTTGTTGCGATTTTGGCCTGAATTTTTGAAGAACGACGGAGTAACATTGGATGTTATCATCATGATGACTGGATTTGTACTAGTAGTTGCCTTTTTGGCTAAGCCGACTTCTTCCAACGTAAGCATGTATCAGGCTTGATAGAACTGTGAGAGAGGATCACTTTGATGAAGGAGAGTTCCAACTCCACTATAAGCCTCGGATAGGCCATCAACCATCTGAAGAACAAGACGATAATTTCTAACGGGCGCACCAATGTTGCGGAGTTGGTCTGCCAACTCTTTCAGCCTTTTGCAATAGGTCGAGACGTTCGGAAAATCCTCCATGTTAATATGAGAAAATTCTTGTACAAGAGTAACAACAGAGGAGTTTTGTTATCTTGGAATATGTCACGCAGCCTATTCCAAGTTTTCATCATCGTAGCATCGGGTTCAAAAATTATTTACAAGAGGTATGTAAAGATAGTGGAATAAACCCACTACAGAACGGTAGTATCAAGAGTAGTCCATACTATAGGGTCAACTTCTGGGGCAGGCTTATTGCTTGCGGTTGAGGGAATGATATGATGAAGAACTTGATGCGAACGTGCATGAATCTTGAAAATCTCCGCACACGTTGCATATTGAACGTTTTCATCTCAAGAATAATAGGGATGTAGTTCTTGATATTGAAAATTGCAAGGGGAGGAGAGGAGGTAAGTAGGGCTCTGATTCAGAGAGAGAGTGTCGCGCCCTTTTTTGGCCGCGGCATTATTTTTCTAAACTCCTGCTCAAATAAAAGGTTAGAAAATAAATAATAAAAATGCTAAATAGTTTAAAAGGCTTAAAAGTTTTTTAAAAAATGCTAAAAGGATGCTAAAATTGCCAAAGATGCTAAAGTTTAAAGGGTGCTAAAATGCTAAAGGGTTCGCGGAGTCGCCACCTAATTAATTTGGGTGAATTAGGACACCTAAATGTTTAACTAGTTTAAAGTAAAACATTAACTCCATTTTAATGGTCTGCTAAACTTAATGAGATTAGGTAAGGGTTCTTTATTAATCTAGAGGAAGGGGTTAGGACCTCTAAGATCCGCTAACTGCGGTTGTCCTGCCAAACCTAGGGTTAATTATTATGCTAAGGAAAAGGTATATTAAAAACGTTTAGGAGGAAGAGTATAAGATATACTTTCTAAAATATTTTTTTTTTGCAAAGTTTATGTATGAAAGCCAAGGCCAGTTTTGAAAAAATATGCAATTAAGATGCCTAGATATTATATTAACTATAGGTATAACAGGAGTAAAATGTGTGCAAATATTCCTTTACCTAAGGGTAGTGCTTAGCATGAGAATATAATATTATTGTGATAAGAGGAGGACGTATCTATTATGCAATCGCGGTATATCTTATTCTGTATTAATAGGAAATTGTACCACGATTTTAAGAAATGTCTAGGCAAATAATATTCCAGCTTATTATGTAAGTGTAGATTATGAGATGGTTTATTATAACTTTTAAACAAGGCGAGGCAAGCCTAAAATAATTAACTTAAGGTAAATAAGTCCAACTAATTTCTAGCTATTGACTCAAATTTAACTATTCTAAGTGCTAACTAATTAGTGTAGCGTTAGACAATTAATTTACAACAAATAAATAAATGAATAAAAATAAGTAAAGATGACTCGAAGGAAGCGATGTCTTTTAAGCGTGACTTGGAATTTACAGCGCAAACATAGATGCACATAGATGTGGGTTTTCACGTTTACTACCACGAGTCTCGCCATGAGACTCTTTGTTGCTCCGATGCGTTTCATGCAAAATAGAAGAAGATAAAGAGTTAATATCAACCCAAATCATATTAATTATGTAAATAGCTATGTAAATTTAAACAAAACACATAGTTGAAATTTTCACTCAACAGCAACGAACCAGTCCCAAATAGGCAGATCCATCAACTATTTTCAGATTTAAAATTCGGCCTAACATGCAATTCTCGAATTTTCGAAACGGAAGGGTTGATCAATTAAGCATCTATAGTGTACCATGTGACAATGAGACGAAAATAAGCATAAGACAAGATGCTAAACGATGTAGAGCATGTTTCATATTGAGGAAAAGAAATGGGGTTTGACATGCTGGAAGGATCAAAACTAGTCATGCTTGTCAATAGGCAGATTTGAAACCATACTTGGATCACTCAACTCTGAACATGGCATATTAATATAAGGTATTTCAGTTGATATCCCAAGAACCCCTTAGCTACATACAGTTTTCCAACATATACATCAACTCGCAAGATTAATATCACATTTAACAATTGAGAGAAAACACATTTCACGCAATAACTAATGGATTTATTCTTCTATAAGAACAACCATTTATCACACAGTGAATTTGATTTATTTATCTAAATCTTCACTAAATCCAATCAGTAAGTAAATCACCAAAACAACACATTGGATAATGACATCTATCACATAGTGTTCAATTTCTTAGCCAATCTCGACCGTCAATAGACAGACTTGAAACTATACTTGGATCACTCACTCTAAACATGGCATATTAATATAAGGTATTTCAATGAATATCCCAAGAACCTTTTAGCTACATCTTCCCAAAGATATCGTCAACTCGTAAAATTAATATCACATTTAACCCATTGAAAGAAAACTTGTCCAAACCAATAACTAATGGATTTATTTCTGCGGAAGAACAACCATTTATCACACAATGAATTTTATTTATTTATCTAAATCTTCACTAAATCCAATCGAGTAAGTAAATCACCAAAACAACACATCAAGCGATAACATCTATCACATAATGTTCGGTTCTTAGCCAATCTCGACAAATGGTTAAACGATGTGTATGTCGCTATCTCACATTATAGCAATATGTAGACAACCCTACCAAATATGAACCTAATATATAGTTTCTTTGCATAATCCTAGAATAGATAACATTAGCAACTATAACTAACACATAATTAACACAAAACATACAATAATACAGAATAGAACTGAGAGGAATTTGGGTTTACCTTCTCCGGACAGCGAACCGAGGCAGCGTATCAAGTCGCCGATTCACTCGGAGGATTTATTGCGGTTATGCGAAAGGATGAAACTTCTCAAAAACTTGAGGATTCTGATTACCCACTCTAGAAGTCTAAATTCGAACGATTCCTGCCTGTTTCTCTCAATTTCCGAATGCCTTTCAAGTGTATAGAGATTGGTTTATATAGCTTCAAACTGGGTTCTAAAATAGGTGCGATTTGGACTGCATGTAAAAGCTTTGGTAAGGATTGATTCGCGAGGTGTTTCTTACCATTAATGGGATATTTCGCTGCTTATTTGGACGAGATTTGTGCTGATTTAGGCTTGATTTGGTGTTGATTTCTTACCTTATTCGTCTTGACTTTAGAACGACTTATGGGGAACTCTTGAATGTAAATATTGCATGTCGATTTCGAAGGGTTATGGTATGATTGGAGGATTTCCTTGTTACTTATGGCAAGTTTTATTCGATTTTGGATGGTACTGGCATGGTAAAGGAAAGTCGCCGGATTTCCCCCCTAAAAATCCGGCGAGATTCGTGTGTAAAGGGGAGGGAAAAACGCGGCGGTTCTTTAGGGTTTTTCTAGGGTTCTTAACGCGTCTTCTTTCTTTATGAAGTGGGGACGAGGGGCGCAGGGTATGTGGGGGCTTCGGTTATATTTTGAGGTCTGGTCGCGGTTTGGGCGGGCGTTGGGCAATGAGTTAGAGGTTTTGGGTTGGGTAGAATTTAGGAGGTAGTTAATTAGGTATTAGTTATTTAATTAGTTAATTAATGGTAAAGTAAGTTAATAAATTGTGATTAAATTATTTAGGTGCTTTATTAATTTAATTTTGAATTTTAGAACTATTACAATAATAAATGCGGGTGTGCTTTTTTAATTAGTGCTTAATATTTTATAATGCGATCTTATTAAAACTTATTTATTATTGCGATGTTATATTATTAAATTGAAACTCATTAAATTATTTAAATGCCAAATGTAGGTAGGAAATTCAAGGATTGCTAAATGCTTTTTACGAGGAAATGCGGTGCTATTATTTAAAATCTCATTTATTTTGCATTATTTATTATTCTTTAAGCTAAAACTAGATTATCCTAATATGACTTCAGGTGCTACAATGATTATGAAATTGCTTTGCATATTAATAAATGTAATTATGCTACTTGACACGACGTCATTGCTAAATTACTTATTTTATGTATTTATTAATGGCCTATTTAGGCTTAAAATTAATTAATGCGCGCGAGACTCTAAGCGCTTAGTACTCTACGTAAAATGCGGTGCCATTACTAAATTGTTTATTTATGCCTGTATTTATGTTTTATTGTTGTATTTTATTATAAAAATCCCTAAAAATTATTTTACAAAATTAGTGTAATTTTATAGTTAATGGCTGGACGGGAGGGTCAAAATTGGGTGTCAACAGCTGTCCCTCTTTGTATGGAGATGATGGAAGAATCTTCGGACAAAGACGCGTTGACATAGCCAATTTTGTCTCGATCTTCGATTGCAAAAATGTTGGCGGGTGAAGCGGTGACGTAAGAAATCAAAATCATCCCGATGTCGAGTTATGACGACCGGGTTACCACGGCCGAAACACGGGCGGGCTAAGGCGGACTAGTACGGTGTCGAGTTATGATGACACCTGGTTATGGTGCAAAAGTAAAAGAAAATAAGCGGCTTGAACACAGGGTGTCTTTGCTATGGCTTGTGGTCTTTGGGTTCTACGGTGATGGAGCGAGTGGACGGCTGAGGCGCTCACGCGATCGTTGGGAAGGTTGGCCCAACAGTTGCCCGGTTATTTGTAGAGAAAATCCACGTTGTGCTCCTGCTCCCGCATGCTAAGACTTGAACAAGCGGTTAGTGCATAAGCGTAAGGCAAAAAATGATGATGTATAATTTTAAAGTAATGCAAGCGTGAGTAGAAAAAATGTTATCTGCAAAAGTGTGATGCCGCGTGTTGATGTGATGTTGCGAATCTTGTGATTTTCGTCCTTGCGCGGATGTATTTGCGATTGTGAACGCGGATACGTTGTCTGCTGCGGTGCCGTGGACTAAAGCTCGAAAGAGGTAGTGCGTATCGCTAAGACAGATAATAAATGAATGAGAGGAAATGCAATTTTGAACGGAGAAAATGCGTCGCGTGCGGATGTGATATCATGATGGCGTCGTTTTGGACTTCTTTGTCTTGTCGTTACTGGGCGTGTTCTTCTTTGGCGTCGTTGCGTGGCGCAATCTTGATGGCGTCGTTGCGTGAGACGCAATCGATGGTGTCGTTGCTGGACAATCGATGATATCGTTGCACGGGCGTGTTCTTCGGCGTCGTTGCGTGACGCATGCGATGGCGTCGTTACTGGGCGTGGCGTCGTTGCGTAGACGCAATGCTGATGATGTCGTTGCCTTGACATAATGCTGATGATGTCGTTGCCTGGACATAATGTTGATAACGTCGTTTCCTGGACGTGTTGCTGCTGGCGTCGTTGCGTAGACGCGATGCTGATGATGTCGTTGCCTTGACATAATGCTGATGACGTCGTTGCCTGGATACAATCGATGGTGCGTTGCACGGACGCAATCGCGTGTCGTTACTGGGCGTGTTCTTTGGCGTCGTTGCGTAGCTATGTGATGATGTCGTTGCCTTGACATAATCGCGATGGCGTCGTTGCTGGGCGATATTCTTCTTGGCGTCGTTGCGTAGACGCAATGCTGATGATGTCGTTGCCTTAACATAATCGCGATGGCGTCGTTGCTGGGCGATGTTCTTCTTGGCGTCGTTGCGTAGACGCAATGCTGATGATGTCGTTGCCTTGACATAATGCTGATGATGTCGTTGCCTGGACATAATGTTGATAACGTCGTTGCCTGGACGTGTTGCTGCTGGCGTCGTTGCGTAGACGCGATGCTGATGATGTCGTTGCCTTGACATAATGCTGATGACGTCGTTGCCTGGACGTGTTGCTGCTGGCGTCGTTGCGTGAGCGCCGCGATGGTGTCGTTGCTGGACCACAATCTTGATGGTGTCGTTGCACGGACACAATCTTTGCGCGTCGTTACTGGGCGTGTTCTTCTTGGCGTCGTTGCGTAGACGCAATCTTGATGGTGTCGTTGCACAGACCGCAATCGCGCGTCGTTACGGGCGTGTTCTTTTGGCGTCGTTGCGTAGACGCAATGCTGATGATGTCGTTGCCTTGACATAATGCTGATGACGTCGTTGCCTGGACGTGTTGCTGCTGGCGTCGTTGCGTAGACGCAATGCTGATGATGTCGTTGCCTGGACATAATGCTGATAACGTCGTTATGCGGGCGTGTTCTTCTTGCTCACCTAGAATAAATGCTCTGCGAGCTCACGAACTTTAGCGATTATTGATGCCCCTTTCTGCTGCTGCTGCTTCTTGCTGCTTCCGCTAATATGAAGAAACCTTTCGCCGTATTTTCTGTCTCTGCTCTTGCACTTTTCGTACATTAATATGAAAGACTGCGCTCAAAGAAAAATCGTGAGTTTTGGGGGTCGATTCAGATCGACTTTGCCGCCTTGTCCTTGATGTCGCGTGCACGCTGTTTGGATTTGCAACCCCTGTCTGACCTCTTTGAGATGTTTAGTAGTGTTCCAAAAGCATTTTCCAAAATGAAATGTTTTCATGAAGTATGCACAACACATTTTTAGAAATAAACATTTATATGACATGTGTAAAAATGTAAAAGCCTCGTCTAATTTGCCGAATATGACATGTATTTCGACCAAACGAACATCTTTTGGAGTCCTCGTTATTGCCTTCCTCATGGTGCGCAGTATCTCGATTATGTGTCGCGTGGCGAACTTAACCGTGATGAATTGCTCATATCGCTTTTGGAATAATCCAAACCCATTTGTTGCTGTGACAAATGGGAGATTCTAACGGTGTGACCGAAGCGATTTAGGCGCTCACGTATCCCCAAGGAATCAGTCATGGCGTAGTTCATTACAAGCGAAATTGGGTAAAATTTTAAAAAGTGGGACCGAAGCCGATATGGCCGCCTACGTATCCGCCAAGGGAATCAGGTCATGACGTAGTTCAGATTACAAGTAAAGGGCTTTCTAATTTGCAGCGGCGAGACCATATGGGCTCTACGTATCCTCAGGAATGCGGCTTTTACAATGTAAAGGGATTACATGGAAAACAAATACTCCTAGACGTAATATCTCTTCATCTGCGTTGATAGCCTTGGGCCATACCGCCATCCATCTCGGCTAAGATTAGAGCCCTCCATTTAAAGCTCGATGAACCGTAGGGCCGCCAATTAAGGCGAACTTTCCTTTAGCTTCACTTTGATTCGGAAATATGCGTTTCAAAATCAATTGTCCCGGTTTGAATAACCTTGGCCTTACTCTCTTGTTAAAAGCTCTAGCCATTCTGCTTTGATATAGCTGCCCATGATTGCATTCAACCTTTTCGTCAATCAACATCAATTGCTCATGCGATCTTGTATCCACCGGCCAACTCGGCTTCTTGGATGATTCTCAACGATGGTATTTCCACTTCTTTGGTATACCATTCCATACACCAAAAGATACGGCGTTGCTCCGGTAGAAGTCCGGATTGTGGTGCGATAACCCAAAAACGCAAAAGGTAAATTCTCGTGCCAATGTTTGTAGTTGCTGATCATCTTGCGCAATATCCTCTTGATGTTTTTGTTGGCTGCTTCTACTGCTCCATTCATCTGAGGTCGGTACGGAGTGGAATTACGGTGAGTGATCTTGAAATTTCCACATATCTCACGCGTCAAATTCTTGTTGAGATTGGTTCCGTTATCGGTCACAATTGATTCGGGAACCCCAAATCGGCAAATGATGTTGTTGCGAACGAAGTCGACCACCACCTTTTTCGTCACTGATCTGTGTGATGATGCTTCTACCCATTTAGTGAAATAGTCGATCGCTACGAGGATGAATCTGTGCCCATTTGAAGCCGCGGGTTCGATAGGGCCGATGACATCCATGCCCCAAGCTGCGAACGGCCAGGGAGAACTCGTTACATTAAGTTCATTTGGAGGTACTCGAATCAAATCTCCATGAATCTGGCATTGTCGACATTTCTGCACAAAGCGGATACAATCTGTTTCCATCGTCATCCAAAAATAACCTGCTCGCAGAATCTTTTTCGCCAAAGTGAAGCCGTTCATATGAGGTCCACATGTCCCTCCGTGTATCTCTTCTACTAGCTTGCCTCTTGAGCATCGACACATCTCGATGAGCCCGGATCTGAGTCCTTGGTACACAATTTCCCGTTCAAAAGAAATGATTTGCTAGTCTTGAAGTGTCTTCGGATGTTGGTTATGCCTTCTGGATATTCTCCTGCCTTGAGGTACCTTTTGATGTCATGGTACCATGGATTTCCGTCTGTTTCTTCACCTATATGGGAGCAATAAGCCGGCTGCTCCAGCACACTCACTGTGATTGGATCGATGTAATTCTTGTCCGGATGCTGAATCATGGAGGATAAGGTTGCCAATGCATCAATTCGTTACGGATCCTCGGAACATGCCTAAATTCTATGTGGTGAACCTCTTACGTAATTCCTTCACGCAAAATAGGTAGGAAGTATCTTCATATTCTTGGTTGCCCATTCACCTGTACGATGGATCGGTAAGTCAGATCGCCTCGACCGGAACTCTTGTATGTCCATATCTACGCCGTTCACGAGCCCCAATATGCAAGCCGTATTCCGCCATATTGTTGGTGCATGGAAATCGAGCTTCGGAAATCGGATAATCTTGACTGTTTGAAACCAAGCGCTCCAATCCGACTCGCTTTGAAATTTGCGCTCCATGAAAAACATCCTCCAACGGGTAATCCTGCGAGATATCTTCTCCGACAAACAATACCTCTTCATCGGAAAATAGGTTCGAAGGGCTCGTACTCTCATCAGTGGGTTTCGAGAAGATGATCGACTAATGCACGTCGCTTTACGGCTCTGCGTGGCGTGAGGCGATGTCAAACTCGCTCAACATAATTTTCCATTTCGCTAGTTTTCGGTGGGCATGGGCTTCAAGGATATACTTTAGCGGATCCGTCCTCGAAATAAGATAAGTAGTGTATCTTTGATAGATAATGCACGAACTTAGGCGACCCAGTTAATGCGCAACAAATGCGTTCGGTGAGTATAACGAGCCATATGCTGTGAACTTCTTACTCAAATAGTATATGGCCTGCTCCTTTTTCCCTGTTTCATCGTGTTGCCCCAACACGCATCTGAAAGCATTTTCTAACACAGACAAATAGAGTAGCAAAGGTCTCGATTACGAGGTACTAGAATCGGCGGATTAGAAAGGTATTCTTTGATTACATCAAAAGCTTTGGCAATCTGTTGTCCAGTAGCTGCATCCTTTTCAATAATTTGAATATCGGCTCGCATATCACGGTGGTGGGCTATGAACTGCTTGATGTAGTTGAGGCGCTGGCGAAGCTCATCACGTCCTTTTTGCTTTTCGGATGAGGTAACTCTTGGATGGCTTTTATTTTGAGGTCTAGCTCAATCCTCTCATGCTCACTATAAAACCAACTTCCTGCGGAACGCCAATCGCACTTTGCGAGTTGACTTCAAGTTATACTGTCTTAGTCGTTGGAAAAATTTCTTTAAGTTTGCCAAATGGTCCTCCGTTTTTCGCGATTTGATGATGACGTCGTCCACATAGACCTCAATTTCTTTATGAATCATGTCATGGAAGATGGTGGTCATGGCTCTCATGTAGGTGGCGCTGCGTTCTTGAGACGACGGCATAACTCGATAATAGTACACCCAGCGGGGTAGTGAATCTTTTTCTGCGTCTCTTACGCCATAAGGATCGATGATAGCGGTAAGCGATCGACGATCAGTAGTTCATGCTTCGCAATTATCGATGAGTATATGGATGTTTGGAAGAGGAAAGTCATCCTTGGTGGCTCTGTTGAGGTCTCTGTAATCCGCGGACTCGGACCTTTCCATCTTTCTTCTTTACGATATTTGCTAACCAAGTAGGATACTTTTGCCTCGAATTACCTTTGCCTCAAACTGTTTAGACACCTCTTCTTTGACCTTCAAACTCATGTCTGGTTTGATCTTTCTCGGCCTTTGTTTTACAGGGAAATAAGATGGCTCAGTAGGTAGCCTGTGTGCGACGATGTCTGTACTCAAACCTGGCATGTCCTCATATGACCAAGCAAACACATCGAGGTACTGTTTCAGGAGCTCAATTAATTCTTCCTTCTGTGTGACGTTTAGGTGGGCGCTGACTCTAGTCTCTTTCACGGTTCCCTCATCGCCTAAGTTTATTAACTCTGTTTCTTCCAAATTTGGTTTAGGCCTATTCTCAAAGTTTTCCAGCTCTTGGCTAAGTTCTGATTGCGGACATTCCTCTTGTTCCTCGGGGTTATGCTCGTCATTTGAACTTTGTTCGTTGGTCTCATTACATGTCATATTCGCGTTATCAACAGGTTTATTAATATGATCGCTGAAAGAAAAATGCTTAAAGAATTTAATTTTAACACAAACAAAATCTTTTAAAAAGCTGCAAAAATGTCCTGGAATTTATGATGAAAGTAAAATTGCGAGATTAAAAACATATTAAGAATCATAAATGCATGTCTGTTTTCTTTCTAGATAAAAGGTCACACTGCTAGAACTAATCATAAATTCTACCAAGCTTCTCGGACGGTCAGGACAGGGGTGCAAGTCCAATTATTCAGGCTGTATCCATGCTCTGCATCCCAAATGGTGAGCTCCTCCGTGATCTCTGCGATCATGCAACAATCTGCCTCATCATCACTATGAGCAGTTACGGAACCCTACTGCAAGATCATCAGGTCATCTTCTCTCAGATCTGGATGGTGTAGGATTTGACGAATGGTGACTCGAGCGGAATGGGCGCAGTGAGGAATGTATCCCTTCTTCCGAGGTTCGTGGTCACCAAATCCTTGAAGTGGTGGTACCCCAAACCAAAAGTGTCTCTCTTCCCAAACAATGGATAGGCTCGTGATCCCGCCATCGACTCAAGACCTCTGGGCTCGTATCCATTTCTTAACATTTCCTTGGCCACCATTTTGAGAGAACGTGGCGGTGCGATGGCCGGACCCTGCTTGCTCTCTTGATCTCATTAATATGAAAAACCGAACCATCCAACTGTTTCACGTCTTCTATGACAGGGACTGCATAATCAGTGTTGATGCTTCCCTTTTTATCTCCAAATACTACCACTTCACTGTGATTCCATACAAACTTTGGCGATGCAAGGTGGGCGGATCGCACGACCTCATGGATCCACGGCCTTCCTATCAACGAGTTGTAACATGTAGCAATATCCAATATTTGAAATTCCACAACGAATTCGCAGTCCGATCCGCGATGTGAGGTCCATTCGCGCCGACCTCTATGGACTCCGTCGAAACCTTTGACTCTGATATGACTTTCACGAATTTTCTTACAGTCTGCCCCCAATTTCAACAGTGTCGTCATGGGACAAATGTTGACGGCTGAGCCTCCATCAATCAGCACTGTTGAAACAATCTTGTCGCGACTTGGATGGTGATATTGATGCAAGGTTGTGTCAGCGCCTCGGCGGGTAACTCGTCATCGTGAAAGGTGATTCTGCGGGCCTCTAGTACTGTCCGACCAAAGTCGCCAAGTTCGTCTGTTGTACCCTCGGACGTATGCATCCTTCAACACCTCCATCAATGCGATCTGTGTGGCGAGAATGCATTAACAATGAAAGTAGAAATATGCGGAGGTTTTCTTTAATCGCTTCTGACGGAATATTCTTTAGTGGCATCTTCTCCAAAACTCCTCGACTTCACCTCATCACGGGCTTCTTTTGCGGTGCCTCGCCGCTGCCTCTAGGTGTGTAATACCTCGCGACACAGTTATACTGCAGCGGTGACTTCATGACCCGCTTCCCACTTTCTCTGCGATCCATCTTGATGGTGGCCCCTTCGGCGCTGAACAACCGTGATTGAACCTTTATGTCTTGGCGGTGCCGCTTTCCAACTCAAATCACGCTTTCTTTCGAGATTGGTGGCGGGCGGCGAAGCGAAGGTTCGACTCTTCCTCACTTGAACCGATCGGATGGTTCCTCAAGTTGTATTCTTATCTAGGGTTATCAAGTGCACATTGGCGTTGCCGTGGTTTGGCAAGGGATTATCATGCACGTTTGGGCGTGATCCTTTGAATTACTCATTCTTTGATCAACTCTTCGATTTTGTCCACGAGGTGTAGCAGGTGTCATGCCACTGGGCTATCAGTGATACGCAACGCTTATTCTCATCATACCATCTTCGATAGGGCTAGGATCCTCCTGAATTGGTTGGATCAAGCTGCGGCTCGCACCTTTCGTATATCTGGGGTATGGGTTCGGCCAGTGGGGTGCGGGTTCTGGATGGTCTTCCTTCAAAATTCGTGTTTGGTCTGGGCGCATTGGGTGCTTTATGTTGTTGGCGGGCTTGATGGGCGGGTTGATGCGGGGCCGGATAAATGGGTGCTTGGGAAGCGTTATATATGGGTTGTGTGTGGTAGCTGGGGTGTGGGGCAGGTGTATAGTGAGGTGTAAAGTTTTGGCTGCTTGTGTGGTAGTATGGGGCCTGGTAGGATGGGTTTTGGTATGTTATGAATGCTTCGAGTTTGCGTTCTTGTATGAGCATGGAAGGGGAAACTGTCTCTTTCTTCCTTGAAGTACCCCGTCGTCCCCGATCAATTGCCTTATTGGTTGCTGCAATCTTTGCTAGATTCGTGATCCTGCCGCTTTAATACCACTTCTCTGAAATCGCCCATTCGACAACCTCGCAAAATTCCGCCCGATGACGCTTATCATCCGCTCATAGTAGGTTGCGTCCTTCAAAGATTGCACGAACAGTGTGGTCATTTCACTCTCCACCATGGGTGGTTGTACCTTTGCTGCCTCTGAACGCCACCTCATGGCGTACTCCCTGAAAGTCTCTGTAGACTTCTTTTCCAACTTCATTAGATAGAACCTGCCTTTCACCCGGTTTACGTGTTAAATCCGAACTGCTCCAAAGTCTTGGGCGATGCATTCCAACTATGCCATTTACGGATCTGGCTAGTGTACCAATCTATTGCCTCGCCGGTTAAGCTTGAATGAACAACTTCATGATGGCCGTGGGTTCTTCCCTACCGATCAACTTGTCGCATATGATCTCAAGTGTGCGCGAGGATTTCCTTCCCATCAAATAAATCGAACCGGCCTTATATCCAATCGGTTCCACATCCGATGCGTGCAAAGATCTTCATAATCTAGTCGCCGTGACCTTTATCCGATCACATACCACGACCGCTTCTTTCGGTGTGAATCTCGTGCTACATCATCGTCTATTTTGGCTCGGACTTCCCTTTCCATTTCTTCGTAATGATCCACTTCTTGGTGCGGGGGCGGTGAAAGGTTGGGTTTCGTTGTGTAAGTTAGGTATGCAGGTGGTTTCTTTGGGGTTGGCGGTGGGTGTGGTGCGTGGGCATTGGTTGGCTTGGCGATTAGGGTGATCATGGTGAAGTGAGTAGGCGGAGGTACACGGGCATTAGGGGATCATTTTGAAGGTGGGGCTGTTGGTGGGCGGCGATTGGGTTGATCGCGGTCTTTGTGGAAGTTTTGGGAGATATGTGGTGGGAGGTCTCTGCAGGATGGTTTGCGAGTAGTGGCCCTTTGCTCGCATGGGGTATTCAAACCGATGGATAGGTTTGTCGATTCGCGACCTCTCCATCTCAACTGCATATCGCCAATTTGTTGTAGCAATCGCGCAATACATTCTTCCCCGGTGACATTCCTCCTTCCAAGGTTCTTTTGTGAGAATAATTCCCAAACCATTCGGCTCAGACGCCCCTGAGCCAGTCATATCGTCATTTCTTGCCTTGGATCTGGTGAAGTGTGGATGCTCCGACATTGTTGAGTCAAATACGAACCGACCTTTGGGGAAGATGATAAATCTTTCTAAAAAATGCAACAAGCAGTGTTAGCATAAAGCACATAATTTGCAGGTACGTATCAGACATATTGCACATAGCACTTTCAAACGTTTCCTAACATGTATAGGGGGGGGCCTCTTTGTGCCAGAGGTAGGCCTAAACGTTATATATGCGATAATGATGGATTGGTCCGAGCCATCGGAAAAATGCTTTTATTGGGACTAAAAATAATTAAATTGCAACAATGAAATGTTAAAACTAAAGATCTATTCCTAATGCTACATTATGCTGTTGGCGAATGTGGCGGTGGTGTTGCTAGGCCCTGCTCCTGCATCTTTCAAATATTGCATGATGTTTTGAAGTTGGTCCCACCTCTCAGGGGGAACGGTGTTGTTCCCTAATCTGCATACTTTTACCCAATTGGTCATGTCGATATCCTCGAAACCTGGCTTGCCTTTGGGGCTTGGACTGCTGCAATCTTCCTTGAACCATGCACGCGATTGAGCGCACCTCCCGCTCGTATTTGACATCTATTTTCTCAACGTTGTTCCATTCTTCAAGGATTTGCTTCTTTCTGGGGAAAGTGCAATTTGCCCCAAACGCGACCTCTGAATCCTTCATGTCTGATTGGGCGGATTACTGTTCTTGACCAAGCGGCGGAGTACACGCGCGGAGCATATGGTCAAGTCCCCTTAATCCGATGAGCTCGATGTAATACGGTCCTTGCTCCTTACATAGGCTTTGTTGATACGGGATAGCGGTGGGTACCTCCATTGCACTTGGTTGCTAGTGCGGGATGCCGTAAATTCATACCAATCCACTAGTGCAGCGGGTGAAACAAACCGCTTCATCCCGTCGTAAAACTTACAATCCTATAATCATTGCTAAAACAAATGTCTGTCATATTCGATCGATAAAAGTGCTCCATGGCCCACATCGTAAGATGAGATTGCATCCTCGAAGAAATTGGTTTCCGCTCGCTTGCATTTTCCTAGAGCTCGAAATATCTCTAGAATCATGGGAACCAAAGTAAGTTGCGTGCCATTAATGCCTTCAAAACCATCCGGTCACGTAACATATGCAAATCGATCCGTCCATGTTCAGGAAACACTAGAGTGCCTAATAGAGCAACGGTTAACGCGGTATGTCGTCTAGTTTTCCATTGTCCTGCATCGCAAGAAAACTCCTTTCTAAATGATGATAGCTACCTTGGCGACCGTATCTCTCGTCTGAGATAATCTAGGAAACCCGATTATTTTCGAAGCAACGAAGTTCCTTTGTGTTTTTTAGGCCCATGTAATGCAAGAATCTCTTTCTAGATTGACCATAAGGGATGATTTGCCCTCTGTCTTGGTAAGCTAGGCTCGTGAAGTAGTTGATCTCCTCCAACGTGGGGGTGAGTTCGAAGTCTCGAAATCTGAACATTTGCGCTATCGGATCCCGTGAATTAAGGCCCTAACTATATGTTGATCGGGCGATGTCAAAGCAGCCGTGAGACAACCTAATTTGCTTCGATAATCATTTCTGCTGCCGTCGAAATTCTCCCACCAAACCTTTAGCTTTGTGAACACCGCTTACCATCGACCTCGGGATTATTGGAATACTGCTCATCCTATACATAAACAGAAGTAAAATGCAAAATTTCCCAATGTTAGCATGTCACGTTGGGCTCGGATTCGTCCATTAATATCACGTAGCACATAATATGTTGTTGGTCGTTGGGTCGTGAGAAACCGCCCGACAATTGGCGAACCTCTAATTGTGGTGTCGATACCAGGCCGACCCACCTAAGGTAAATGCATGCATGACTTAGTATGAAGGGTGGTATAGCTCTATCTTAAGTTGCTAAGATTTGGCTTTTCTAGGCCAAGTTCCGAGCGGACAACTCGAGTGAGAAGG
Organism: Przewalskia tangutica; assembly: GCA_029844215.1. NCBI lineage: Eukaryota > Viridiplantae > Streptophyta > Magnoliopsida > Solanales > Solanaceae > Przewalskia > Przewalskia tangutica. The sequence goes on along the minus strand of CM056739.1, from coordinate 7,694,191 downwards.
CTACGCGACCGGTTAGGCCGCACTCCACGTATATTACCAACTCTCCTAAATTTGGATTTTGAAGAAAGAATTTTCTTTGATGCACCAGCGCACTCGCATGTAGTGTGTGTTTGTGTGAATTTTCAGTGGAAGAAATATGAGCGGAATGCGGTTTAAGGAAGCGATAAAGCATGTAGCAATTAAAATAAAATAAACAAAATACAGCACGCAAAATTTAATGCAAAAAGCAATGTCAAATAATAACCCTAGGTCTGTGTGGTTAAGAACATAAATTCCCCAGTGGAGTCGCCATTTCTGTCGCGCCCTTTTTTGGCCGCGGCATTATTTTTCTAAACTCCTGCTCAAATAAAAGGTTAGAAAATAAATAATAAAAATGCTAAATAGTTTAAAAGGCTTAAAAGTTTTTTTAAAAAATGCTAAAAGGATGCTAAAATTGCCAAAGATGCTAAAGTTTAAAGGGTGCTAAAATGCTAAAGGGTTCGCGGAGTCGCCACCTAATTAATTTGAGTGAATTAGGACACCTAAATGTTTAACTAGTTTAAAGTAAAACATTAACTCCATTTTAATGGTCTGCTAAACTTAATGAGATTCTGGGTAAGGGTTCTTTATTAATCTAGAGGGAAGGGGTTAGGCACCCTCTAAGATCCGCTAACTTGCGGTTGTCCTGCCAAACCTAGGGTTAATTATTATGCTAAGGAAAAGGTATATTAAAAACGTTTAGGAGGAAGAGTATAAGATATACTTTCTAAAATATATTTTTTTTGCAAAGTTTATGTATGAAAGCCAAGGCCAGTTTTGAAAAAATATGCAATTAAGATGCCTAGATATTATATTAACTATAGGTATAACAGGAGTAAAATGTGTGCAAATATTCCTTTACCTAAGGGGTAGTGCTTAGCATGAGAATATAATATTATTGTGATAAGAGGGAGGACGTATCTATTATGCAATCGCGGTATATCTTATTCTGTATTAATAGGAAATTGTACCACGATTTTAAGAAATGTCTAGGCAAATAATATTCCAGCTTATTATGTAAGTGTAGATTATGAGATGGTTTATTATAACTTTTAAACAAGGCGAGGCAAGCCTAAAATAATTAACTTAAGGTAAATAAGTCCAACTAATTTCTAGCTATTGACTCAAATTTAACTATTCTAAGTGCTAACTAATTAGTGTAGCGTTAGACAATTAATTTACAACAAATAAATAAGGCAGAATAAAAATAAGTAAAGATGACTCGAAGGAAAAGCGATGTCTTTTCGCCGGCGGCTTGGAATTTCTGGCGCAAACATAGATGCACATAGATGTGGGTTTTCACGTTTACTACCACGAGTCTCGCCATGAGACTCTTTGTTGCTCCGATGCGTTTCATGCAAAATAGAAGAAGATAAAGAGTTAATATCAACCCAAATCATATTAATTATGTAAATAGCTATGTAAATTTAAACAAAACACATAGTTGAAATTTTCACTCAACAGCAACGAACCAGTCCCAAATAGGCAGATCCATCAACTATTTTCAGATTTAAAATTCGGCCTAACATGCAATTCTCGAATTTTCGAAACGGAAGGGTTGATCAATTAAGCATCTATAGTGTACCATGTGACAACAGAGACGAAAATAAGCATAGGACAAGATGCTAAACGATGTAGAGCATGTTTCATATTGAGGAAAAGAAATGGGGTTTGACATGCTGGAAGGATCAAAACTAGTCATGCTTGTCAATAGGCAGATTTGAAACCATACTTGGATCACTCAACTCTGAACATGGCATATTAATATAAGGTATTTCAGTTGATATCCCAAGAACCCCTTAGCTACATACAGTTTTCCAACATATACATCAACTCGCAAGATTAATATCACATTTAACCAATTGAGAGAAAACCTGTTCACACCAATAACTAATGGATTTATTCTTCTATAAGAACAACCATTTATCACACAGTGAATTTGATTTATTTATCTAAATCTTCACTAAATCCAATCAGTAAGTAAATCACCAAAACAACACATTGGATAATGACATCTATCACATAGTGTTCAATTTCTTAGCCAATCTCGACCGTCAATAGACAGACTTGAAACTATACTTGGATCACTCACTCTAAACATGGCATATTAATATAAGGTATTTCAGTTGAATATCCCAAGAACCTTTTAGCTACATCTGATCTCCCGTATCGTCAACTCGTAAAATTAATATCACATTTAACCCATTGAAAGAAAACTTGTCCAAACCAATAACTAATGGATTTATTTCTCTGGAAGAACAACCATTTATCACACAATGAATTTGATTTATTTATCTAAATCTTCACTAAATCCAATCGATGAAGTAAATCACCAAAACAACACATCGGGCGATAACATCTATCACATAATGTTCGCTTAGCCAATCTCGACAAATGGTTAAACGATGTGTATGTCGCTATCTCACATTATAGCAATATGTAGACAACCCACCAAATATGAACCTAATATATAGTTTCTTTGCATAATCCTAGAATAGATAACTTTGCTAGCGATTAGCAACTATAACTAACACATAATTAACACAAAACATACAATAATCTGAGAATAGCGAGAGGAATTTGGGTTTACCTTCTCCGGACAGCGAACCGAGGCAGCGTATCAAGTCGCCGATTCACTCGGAGGATTTATTGCGGTTATGCGAAAGGATGAAACTTCTCAAAAACTTGAGGATTCTGATTACCCACTCTAGAAGTCTAAATTCGAACGATTCCTGCCTGTTTCTCTCAATTTCCGAATGCCTTTCAAGTGTATAGAGATTGGTTTATATAGCTTCAAACTGGGTTCTAAAATAGGTGCGATTTGGACTGCATGTAAAAGCTTTAGTGAGATTGATTCGCGAGGTGTTTCTTACCATTAATGGGATATTTCGCTGCTTATTTGGACGAGATTTGTGCTGATTTAGGCTTGATTTGGTGTTGATTTCTTACCTTATTCGTCTTGACTTTAGAACGACTTATGGGGAACTCTTGAATGTAAATATTGCATGTCGATTTCGAAGGGTTATGGTATGATTCTGGAGGGATTTCCTTGTTCTGTTTATGGCAAGTTTTATTCGATTTTGGATGGTACTGGCATGGTAAAGGAAAGTCGCCGGATTTCCCACAAAAATCCGCGAGATGTGTAAAGGGAGGAAAAGCGGCGGTTCTTTAGGGTTTTCTAGGGTTCTTAGCGTCTTCTTTCTTTATGAAGTGGGGACGATGGGCGCGAGGTATGTGGGGGCTTAGGTTATATTTTGAAATTTGGTCGCGGTTTGGGCCGGGCGTTGGGCCAGCGGGTTAGAGGTTTTGGGTTGGGTAGAATTTAGGAGTTAGTTAATTAGGTATTAGTTATTTAATTAGTTAATTAATGGTAAAGTAAGTTAATAAATTGTGATTAAATTATTTAGGTGTTTTATTAATTTAATTTTGAATTTTAGAACTATTACAATAATAAATGCGGGTGTGCTTTTTTAATTAGTGCTTAATATTTTATAATGCGATGCCGTTATTAAAACTTATTTATTATTGCGATGTTATATTATTAAATTGAAACTCATTAAATTATTTAAATGCCAAATGTAGGTAGGAAATTCAAGGATTGCTAAATGCTTTTTACGAGGAAATGCGGTGCTATTATTTAAAATCTCATTTATTTTGCATTATTTATTATTCTTTAAGCTAAAACTAGATTATCCTAATATGACTTCAGGTGCTACAATGATTATGAAATTGCTTTGCATATTAATAAATGTAATTATGCTACTTGACACGACGTCATTGCTAAATTACTTATTTTATGTATTTATTAATGACGACAGGGCTTAAAATTAATTAATGCGGGCGCGAGACTCTAAGCGCTTAGTACTCTACGTAAAATGCGGTGCCATTACTAAATTGTTTATTTATGCCTGTATTTATGTTTTATTGTTGTATTTTATTATAAAAATCCTAAAATTATTTTACAAAATTAGTGTAATTTTATGGTTAATGGCTGGACGGGAGGGTCAAAATTGGGTGTCAACAGAGAGGGGCACGGAAAATGAGGCAGCGGAACAAAGTCTATTGGATTTTGTGAACCTAGAATTCTGATATCATGAAATAAATAATCTCTTGATTATTCTTATTGAATGAATATGTATATATACAAAATACAATCTCTAAATACGGAAAATCATATTCCTACTAGATTTCTAAATCCTAATTCTACTTATACAAAAATTCTATGGTAATTATACAACATAATTTAATACTTATATTTTTGGTACAAGACTTGCCAAAACCATGTTCTATCACACGGTATTCTATCAGGTACGGTACACCTAGTTATGATTTTATTAGTCACTTCAATTTTTAATTAATGAAATATAAAAATCAATTAGTTTAAAACTATCAGGTATTTTATTTTGGTTTATAACATGAAAAGTACAAAACATAATTGGTTGCGTACTTTTGTTTATAACATCTAAATGAGATCCAAACATCAAATGACAGTATACATACATTACAACACTTCACTATACCAACCATGAAATTTTCAGACAAACAATGTTATTATAGAGGGGTTTGACTGTATGTCTATTTCTTTTTATTGCAATTCTAATAATTTCTCACATATGTATCTATACTCCGTATCCAAAATAGATTCAGTTGAACCCATTTATTATATGCTATATCTTCCACAATTGTTAATTTTAATATAGATATTTAATTGAAGTATACAAACTAAAAAAGAAAGAAAGAAAGGAAAGTACTTCATAAAAATGCAACAGGGGACACAAGACATGCCTAATGCCTATCACTTCGTTTGTTAATTTTTTCTGAATTGAGCAGTATAAGCATTTGTCAATATTGTAAACGTATATAGTGATAATATAAAATCGCTACCCATAATTAGAATATATTCTATATATTGTGTAAATATAATTATGGTAAGACTAGGATTCCTCTTGTAATTAGGACTAGGATTCCTATTGTATAAGGGATGAATATTGTACACTATATATATTGATATTAATGAGAAAGACTCCTCAAAAGAGATTAATATAATCTTACATGGTATCAAGAGACGAAACACTAGAACCCTAGAATTTTGTTTCTCGAAGCCGACAACCCCATGGATCGGTCGCGACTACATATAAAAATTATTGGTTTCTCTTCTTCTCCATTCATCTCTTATCTAAATGGGTACTCTTGAATCTTCCACACTTTCTGACGTTTCCGCTTCCACACCTCCCACCACCAATTCATCACCATCTTTCCATACGGCTCTCGCCGTTACAAACATCAAGAATTTTATTCCTCTCATTCTTGATCAGGAAGATGGTCAATATTGGTCGTGGATCGAACTCTTCAAAATTCATGCATGTGTTTACCACGTGCTTGATCGCATCAACGATTATGTTCCTCTTCCCCAAAGATCGATGACACAACATGGCGTCATCTCGATGCCGTGGTTAAACAGTGGATATATGACACTATATCCAAGAATCTCCTTCTCACTATCATGATAACCGGCGCCTCATCCCGCTACTTGTGGATTCATTTGGAGGAAATATTTCAAGACAACAACACACGCGTTGTGTATTTGGTAGAACAATTTAACAACACACGTCTTGTAAATTTCTCTAACATGACTGAGTACTGCAAACAGTTAAAACTTGTGGCGGATCAACTCTCCAACGTCGGAACGCCTGTCTCAGAAACTAAAATGGTGTTAAAATTGACTGCAGGCCTTCCGAAAGACGAATATGATACTTTGGCCACCATGATTCAACAGGCGGATCCGTTACCCAGTTTTAACAAAGCTCGCTCGCAGTTGTTGCTCGAAGAAACTCGTCGTTCTAAACATGATGAACATAATCAAAAGACATTAGCCGTCGAAACGCCTCCCCAAAATCAGCTTCCTGCCGGTCAAACGCCGCCAGAAAATTCCAAACAGTGGCGGCAGAGGTGGCAAGGGCCGCGGAGGCAAAGATGGCAAGGACGGCGGCTGTCACACCCCTTTTTGACAACGACATAATCCAGCGAATCATGCCTGCTTGTTAAAAAATAAAGATTCTAAAAGTGTAAAAGGGTTCGTGGAATTGCCACCTAATTAGTTTGGGTGAGTTAGGACACCTAAATTTTAACTAAGTCAAGTCAACATTAACTCCATTTAAATGGTCTGCTAAACTATGTGAGATTATGGTTAAAGGTTCTTTATTAATCTAGAGGGAAGGAGTTAGACACCCTCTAAGATCTGCTAACTTACGGTTGTCCGTTCAAACCTAGGTTATTATTATGCTAAGAAAAATGCATGTTTTGAAAAGTATTTGAAGTAAAAGAATGTGCAAGTGTTTTATATAAAGTAAGAAAAAATATGCATTTTTTGATGACATAAAAGGTTTATAGCTTTATTAAGTAGAATTATACGTTCATAAGACACTTAAAGAGCATATAAAGTTGCTATTTTTTTTTTATATATATATATATTGCATAGCATAGTGCAACAGTAATAATGCAAGAATTAGTTTCTTTGACAAAATGCATTTAGGCAAGTAGGCATGACATAATTTATGATACATAGTATAAAGTTCCAGAATATGCACTTAGGTTATTTGTAAAAGTACTCTTCTTGGCAATGGAAAGTAAAAGTAAAGTTAGTTATTTATGAATTATGCAAAAATATAGTTTAGTTTTAATTACTCTATTTGCAATGATAAAAATATTCCGACATTTAAACATGTATGACAATCCTAAATAAACAATTAGGGGAAAGGCCAAATTTCTAATACTCAATTACTTCCTAATTTATTGATTCATTGTCGAACTATTCTAAATATTCTGCTAACTAACGTAGCGTTTAGGCAATTAATTTACAACAAATAAATAGGGACGTGATAGGAATCAATAATAGTGACTCGAAGGAATGGAAATGCCATTTCGCCTATGATTTGGAATTTCTTATGCGAGATGCGGCGATGAACATAGATGCGGGTCCTCATTTGAAGTAGCTCATGATGAGTCTCGTCATGAGACTCTTCATTTTTGCTTCGATGCATTTCATGTAAAAAAATAAAAATAAGGATTAGTATATGCCCAACCACATGAATGAACATGTGCATACTTTGGCCAACAATTGATTAAATATAACTCAAATACGATATAGGATCACGGTAATTGGCAATAATCGCGATAATAACAAGCCCGGTCGAGACATGTAAAAGCGATTATGAAGCTTAACCCAACATGTGAAAGGACATGCTCAGACTCAAATGCAGATATCCTTGTTTATACCTACTAGATATACAATTCTGATATTGCCTTGGACACACACAAAAGGCTAATATATTCCTGATATTCAGAATATGTAATATACCCGAACGTATACCTCATACAACTATACTTGACGTATTCTAAGAATTGTATACTAGGTATACTTTGGAATATATCGTATTACACACATCGATAAGAATGGGATGAACAGATCCAGGGATCAACAACAGACGAGAAAGTATACAGACACTTCGCGTGGTCCTAAAATAACATTTAAACCAGACAGATCCAATATTAACATGCCCAAATATCAAATAATGCTCACCAAATATGCTTCTAATTAGTTTGATGCACATAAATGACAAGCTAAATTACACCAAACATATTCAACAAGCATCAATCATCATACAAACCATATAATGTAAAATCGAGCAAAAAATTAGAAAGTAATGAGTTTACCTTTTTTGGGTAGCAAAATGAGGCGGCGTTTCGACTCGTCGAACCACTCGGATTATATGGCTATGCGAATGAAAAAATGCAGAGCTTTGCTTCGAAAATGGTTACTGGCTCGTGACTGATATTCGATAAATGAAAGGATTTTAACTGATATTGCAAAAAAAAAAGGTTTCGAATTTCTGTTCTTCCTCTCAGACTACTAATTTCTGGATGTTTTTCTGAGTTTCTAGACCGATTCTCGATGATTCTTGCCCCCTTTCTTTGTATGTGTAAATTGTTATATTTATAACCTCGATTTGGTTTCTGTTTTATGGTAAGTTTTTGGTAATTTATTAGGCTGATTTTGAGACGATTTGTTTATGGTAATTTATGATTTTTGGGTGCTGGTTTAGGAGAATTTTTGGTACTGATTTGATGCGATTTGTGGTGGTATATTTAGCACGATTTTGATAAGTTTTGGTACGATTTTTGGTCATGGTAAGTTTGATTTTGGAGGATTTGTTTTTGGACGGGAATATGGATGATTTTGGTATATTTTGGCTATGGTACAATCTGTGCGACGAAGGCGTGGTAGTAACGCCGGATTTCCGACGAGAATCTCGGGGTGGGGTGTACGTGTGGCGGTGGATTTAGGTCTAGGGTTTAATGTGTATTAGGTTAGGTCTTTTTTGTATTTAAGGTATTTTAAGTTTTAGGGGTAAGGTTTGGGAAGAATGGGAATAAAAAGATTTGGGCCATTGGTTTTTGGGCTTGGAGGACGGGTTTGGGAGAGGGAAATAAATTGGGCTGATTGTTTATTTGGGCTGTGTACATTTTGTAGAGTTTAGGTGTTGAGTAGAAATTAAGGGGTTTATTAGGACATAAAAATGGGGTTTAAATTGTGAATAAAATTTATAAGATTGCTTCGAGTATTATTAAAAATAATGAATGCGGACATGATATTTAATTAGTGCTTAATGCTTTATATAAATGCAACACCATTATTAAATTGCTTATTTATTTATGTATATGCTTATATATGTGGTATTGTTATTATTAAAATTATTTTGCGATGTTTAAAATTAGTTTAATTTATTGATTATTAATCGAAAGAGAGGGATACAATTGGGTGTCAACAGTTGTCCCTCTTTGTAAGGAGATGATGAAAGAGTCTTCAGACAAAGACGCTGACTTATAGCTAATTTTGTCTCGATCGTCGAAATTAGCACAAAGATTAAGAAAAGTAAGGGCAAATGTCGATTCAATTTTTTTTCCAGTGTCGAATTATGATAATACTGAGTCGTGGTGATAGAAATTGACACTGAGTTGTTGGTGTCTGAAAACTAAAGGTGGGGCTGACGCAGATTTAAAATTTGTCCCAGTGTCGAATTATGATGACACTGAATTACTGTGGTGACACTCTTAAAGGCAACGCTGACGTGGATTCAAAATTGTCCTAGTGTCAAATGATGACACTGGATTATTGGGTTGTGGGATGCTGAAGAGAGTGGATCGACGTTCGAGGCCGCCTTTGCCTTTTGTTGGATAGCTTGACTCCCCAACAAAATTTGCCTCAGTTCGCTGTGAAAGGGGTAGGTCCACATTGTGCTCTGCTTCTACAAATTATGGTATCTGCAGGCTAAAGCTCAAGAAGAATTGGTGTATAACTGTTAAAACAAAATGATATAAAAATGATTACGTAAGAATGTGAATTTTGTGTTACGGTTGTAGTCAATCGTGTATGCGATGTGATGGTACGCCGTCTTGTATGGACGAAATGCAAATGACGTCTTGTATGGACGTTGTCATCTTGTATGTACGTGGTCGTCTTGTATGGACGTTGTCGTCTTGTATGAACGAAATGCTAATGACGTCTTGTGGGGACGTTGTTGTTGATGATGTTATTGTATCGACGTGCTGTATTTGCGAGTCGCACGACTGCTAATGTTCTTTCAGTTGTTGTTAATATGAAAACCTGTCTTACCAAGGTGAACAAATTAGTGTATTTCATTACATGTCAAAACAAAAAGCATAGTTTCCCAATGGTATTTGGTGACAAATGTGTTTAAATGCCTCTAAGGGTGTTTGTTCCCTTGAAATGTCTCTAAGGGTGTTTGTTCCCTGAGATTGAAATGCCTCTAAGGGTGTTTGTTCCCTGAGATTGAAATGCCTCTAAGGGTGTTTGTTCCCTGAGGTGAAATGTCTCTAAGGGTGTTTGTTCCCTGAGACTGAAATGCCTCTAAGGGTGTTTGTTCCCTGAGACTGAAATGCCCCTAAGGGTGTTTGTTCCCTGAGACTGAAATGCCTCTAAGGGTGTTTTGTTCCCTGAGACTAAAATTCCTCTAAGGGTGTTTGTTCCCTGAGACTGAAAAGTCTCTAAGGGTGTTTGTTCCCTGAGACTGAAAGATGTCTCTGTTAACCTGAAATATAAATGTCGTCGTTGAGTAAACGGACTATAGATAATGCCGTTGCACGGGCGTATGAAAATAATGTCGCTGGGTAGACGTGTTGTAGATGTCGTCGTTGAGTAGATAAAATATAGATAATGTTGTTGCACAAGTGTAATAAAATGACGTCGTTGGGCAAACGTGTTGTAGATGTCGTCGTTGAGTAGACAAAATATAGATAATGTCGTTGCTCAAGTGTAATAAAATGACATTGTTGGGTAGACGTGTTGTAGATGTCGTCGTTGAGTAGACGAGATATAGATAATGCCATTGGGTAGGCGATTTGTAGATATCGTCATTGCATAGATGTAATAAAATGACGTCGTTGGGTAGACGTGTTGTAGATATCGCCGTTGAGTGGACGAAATATAGATAATACCATTGCACATGCATAATAAATGACATCGTTGTGTAGACGTGATGTAGAAATCATCGCTGTAAGGCAAAATATAGATAAAGTCGTCCCATAGGCATAATAAAATGATGTCATGTGTCAGTGTATCTGCATCGTTGCCCCATCTCGAGTATAGACGTGGTGCAAGAATCTGATCCTTGTGGGGCCGGTCTGTGACATGGAAGTTCTTTGTGAATTGAATAAATGTCGCGGCTTCCCTGTTTCTGTCAAATCTGAAGACCTGCACTCAAAGAAATTTGTGAGTTTGGGGAGGGGCGATCGATTCGTACTGACTTTGTAGCTTTGATCCTCGATGTTTGGGGCGCCTGACTTGTTTGGACTTGTAACCCCTGTCTGGTTTCCTGCCTTGGCTAGATGTTAATGAAACTTTTTGTTGAAAATAAATTATTTGTGACAAAGTATGTATTTCCAAAATCAACGTTTCTGTGCTTGCGGCAAACCTTAAACAAATTGTCCCAGTTTTCAAGTATGTGTAGGTGTTGAACTTTTGTTTAGGCGGGATTGAGTCCTGTGGGGGTTGCTTGTTTGTTCTATCAAGAGCATTATTTTGTTATATCCAAAATGAGGGAGAAATGTTTTAATGGTGTGACCGAAGCCGATATAGACCGCCTACGTATCCTAACAAGGGAATCAGGTCATAACGTAGTTCGTTACAAATAAAGGGAATTGAGATTTTTTTTTAAAGTGGGACCGAAGCCGATATGGCCGCCTACGTATCCTGCCAAGGGAATCAGGTCAAACGTAGTTCAAATTAAAAATAAAGGGAATTGGGAATTTTTCTAAAAGTGGGATCGAAGTCGATATGGCCGCCTACGTATCCCGCCAAGGGAATCAGGTCAAACGTAGTTCAAATTACAAACAAAAATGGGAATTTGTGATTTTACTAAAAGTGGGACCGAAGCCGATATGACCGCCTACGTATCCCACCAAGGGAATCAGGTCAAACGTAGTTCAAATTATTTTGTTTTCAACTAGTACACAATCCTATCGAGCTTCACGGAGGACCAGGACAGGGATACAAGTCCAATTTTATTCTATCTTCCTCCAACGGGATCGTTCCAGATCACATTGATTTCTGCTTTTTTCAGCAATGAAAAGACTTTTGAGTCTTTCCACGCGACCTTCTGTATCTTCTTCTTTTAATTCCTGCGCAGTTCATGTTTTGACAAATGACTGATTCAGGCGGAACATGCTCTGGCAAATGAGTATCTCTCTTCCTCTGGAGATTAGTCGATGATTCAATCTTATTTCTTCTTTGGACTGACATAATAGTCCCCTTCAAACTGCTTTCTTCTTCTACTGCAACCATGCTCACATGGGCATTGTCAGGGTTTGGCAATGGGTTATCGTCTATATTAGGGGGAGCTCCTTTCTGTTGGATGACTTCATCTTTGATCAATTCCTCGATTTTGTCTTTGAGGGTATAACAATTTTCAGTGTCGTGTCCAATGACTCCAGAGTGGTATGCACAACGTTTAGTCTCATCGTGCCATTTGGAAGTGGGTTTAGGGATATTTTCTGGGATTGGTTAGAGTATTCCTACCATTCTTAACCTTTCATAGATTTGGGCTAGAGGTTCGGCCAAAGGTGTATAAGTTTTGGTTGACTTTCTTTCGGGATTTATGCGAGGTTTGGGTGCATCTCGTGGATGGACTCGTGGTTGGCGTGGGTATGCATGCTGGGTGTGATACACAGGGTAAGGTCGATGGCCTTGGGCGTTTTATCTATAGTAAAACTAGAAATCTTTGAGGATTTCGTGTTTTGGTCCTGATGGGAGTGGTGGTGGGTTCTGGTAGGCTGACATTTGGTCTGGCCTGTGTTCCTGGATTGTCATGATATGGGACACTCCGTCCGATTGGATTGCTTTACTCGTTGTTTGCATTGCCGTTAAGTTTGTGATTCTCCCTGTTTTGATACCCTCTTATATGAAGTCTCCCATTCTTACAACCTCAGAGAATTTTCGCCACTTAGCATTTTCTCGTAGTACGTTGCATCCTTCATAGACTGCACAAAGAGAGTAGTCATTTCACTTTCTGCCATCGGGAGCTGAACTTTGGTTGTTTCTGCCCTCCACCTCATGGCGTACTCCCTGAATGTCTCTGTGAGTTTTTGTTCTAACTTCGTCAAGTAAAACCTATCCAAGACTGTGTCAATGTTAAATCTAAACATGTCCACAAAGTCTTGTGCCATTGCGCTCCAACTATACCATTTCCGTGGATTCTGGCTAGTGTATCAATCAAGTGCTTCACCTGTCAGACTTCTTATGAACAACTTTAAGATTATGGCTTGATATTTGCCTACTCCAACTAATTTGTCGCAGTATGACCTTAAATGAGCACGAGGGTTTCCTTTTCCGTCAAATAAGTCAAACTTTGGCACTTTATAACCGGCAGGTAATTCGACATCCGGGTGCATAGCAAATATCTTCATATTCGAGCCCTTCATGCTCTTTACTCGTCTGCATGTTTTTGAGTGCTTCATTTAGGTGGTGTATTTCCTTTGCTATATTTTCACTTGTCTGAATTCTCGCCTGTCTTTCCACTTCTTTATTTTGATCAACATCATGAGGAGGCATGTTTGATAGGATGGTAGGCAAGGGTTGGGCTTCTAATGCATGTATTGGTGTCACATATTGCTTGTTCTGATTAGTTGTGTGTGTAGTCGATATTTGCTGAGTTGCCTGATAATTTTGGACGAGTTGGGTAGTTTGGGTAAACGGAGCTTGAGGCGTATATGGAGTTGGATCATTATGTGATTGACTTTATGGGTTAATAGGATGTGTATTATTGAGCTTTTGAAGTCGGTCAATCTCATTCTGCATGGTTGCCATTTGTTGCAACAATTGGGCGAGGAACTCCTCTTGGACGACAGTATTTCCTTTTTTTGAATTTTCTGATTCATCTCTTGAAAGAGCGACAAGCCCTAAACCAGTTTGTTTGGATGACCCTGAACCAGTCATTTTGCTGGATGATTGTGCCTTTGTGGAGTGGAGGTGTTTAGCCATCTCTTAGTCAGCTATGAATCGACCTTTGGTTTAGGGGGAAAAATAATAAAACCTTTACAATGCAGCAAATCATGTTAGCGTAAGGCATGCAATTATTGCAAGCGCATAGATAGCAAATACATCACATTAAAAGCGAGTCCTAACATGTATGAGACCTCTATTATGCCAGAGGTAGGCCTAAGCGCCAAATATGTAAAATTATGATAAATAGGTCCAAACCATTGGAATGAGATGTTTTGGTTGGAAAATAAAGCTAAAGTTTATTGAAATAATAAGCTTAAAACTAAATTGTGCTTATAGTCTTATTGCAGGAGTCATAATACAAATGCGAAAAAAATGAATTTGTGTTTCCCAACTTGGCATGTCATTTTTTGCTTGGATTCATTTATCATGATTGTACAACACATAATATGCTGATTTTGGTCATTTGGGTCATGAAACCCGTTGACCACTTTTGGTGTTTTCCTAATTGTGATGTCGATATCAGGGATCGATCCACCTAAGGTGTATGCTTGCATGACTTAATATAAACAGTGGTATAACTCTATCTTAAGTTTGCTAAGATTTGGCTTACTAGACGCAAAGTTTCCGAGCGGAATACTCGAGCGAGAAAGCTACGCAGCCACCGGATGGTCTGGATTCTCCACACAAGATGCCAACTCTCTTAAATTTGGGTATTTGAAAGAAATTTACTGGTGCACAAAGCACACCTCGCGTGTAGTGTGTGATAGTGTGAATTTTTCGTAAGGGAGGAAATATGAGCGGAATGTCAGTTTAAGGAAAGTAGTAAAAGAAAGTAGCAATTAAAGCAGTTAAGCATACAAAATTAAAGCAATCAATTTTAAGGCTTTTAAAACAAATAAAATCAAATAAAGTCAAGCAACAATAAACATAGGTTTGTTATGGTCAAGAACCTGATTATCTCAAGCGGAGTCGTCATGCTGTCACGCCCCTTTTGACCGCGACATAATCCAGCGAATCCTGCTTGCTTGTTAAAATATAAAGATGCTAAAAGTGCAAAAGGGTTCGCGGAGTCGCCATCTAATTAGTTTGAGTGAGTTAGGACACCTAAATGTTAACTAAGTCAAGTCAGCATTAACTCCATTTAAATGATCTGCTAAACTATGTGAGATTCTGGTTAAAGGTTTTTTATTAATCTAGAGGGAAGGGGTTAGGCACCCTCTAAGATCCGCTAACTTGTGGTTTTCCATTCAAACCTAGGTTATTATTATGCTAAGAAAAATGCATGTTTTGAAAAGTATTTGAAGTAAAAGAATGTGCAAGTGTTTTATATAAAGTAAGAAAAAAATGCATTCTTTGATGTCATAAAAGGTTTATAGCTTTATAAAGTAGAATTATACGTTCATAAGACACTTAAAGAACTTATAAAGTTGTTATTTTAGATAAAATATATATATATTGCATAGCATAGTGCAACAGTAATAATGCAAGAATTAATTTCTTTGACAAAATGCATCTAGGCAAGTAGGCATGACATAATTTATGATACATAGTATAAAGTTCCAGAATATGCCCTTATGTTATTTGTAAAAGTAATCTTCTTGGCAATGGAAAGTAAAGGAAAGTTAGTTATTTATGAATTATGCAAAAATGTAGTTTAGTTTTAATTATTCTATTTGCAATGATAAAAATATTCCGACATTTAAACATGTATGACAATCCTAAATAAACAATTAGGGGAGGCCAAATTTCTAATACTAAATTACTTCCTAATTTATTGATTCAAGGTCGAACTATTCTAAATATTCTGATAACTAACATAACGTTTAGGCAATTAATTTAAAACAAATAAATAGGGGCGGGATAGTGTCACATCTACCTTAACAACAAAAGTAAATCATGGAATTTTAAATAACACCTTTTTTTTTCAACGCGGGTAAGGGTAAAGCCGAGGTGCCATATAATATATACAAAAGACCAATCCCACATATGAATGAGTTAAATCAATTATGAAGCGAACTTATACCAAAAGATAAACTCCAGGAGCTATCCAAAACTACGGCGGGATCCTACACCGCCGATATCACCAATACCTAAACTGAGGTCAAGACGAAGAATGTACCAAGTATGTGAAATGAACCGTAATGAAATCATAAACAAAGCGAGACATGTATGATAGTCAACCTACAAGATACACACACATATACAATATAAAGTCGTGGACGTCGATCCTCAAGTCATTTCTAAAATATAACCACGGGTCTCACGCCCATAATATCAATCATGCCTGGAACCGTGATATAATATAACACCAAAAGGCATACATGAACACCAAGTCCCACCGGTGGTATAGCGTCTTGGGGTTTACCCTCACCGATACTCTTACCGAGAAGGAGGTAAAGCGGTGGTATAGCGTCTTGGGGGTTTACCCCTCACTGATACTCTTACCCTGGAGAAGGTGGTAAAGCATCGTGGGGGTTTATCCCTCACTTATACTCTTACCCTATCTCAACCGACCATCAAACAAAACAAGCAGGGGGTATAATGTCTTGAGGGTTTACCCTTCACTTATACTCTTACCCTGGAGAAGGAGGTAAATCAGGTGGTATAGCGTCTTGGGGGTTTACCCCTCACTTATACTCTTACCCTATCTCGATCGTCGAACAAAATGAAGCACTATCGTATCTTCTATAAAAATCCGAATTTAACCCAAGTACTACAAATAACGGAAGCATACCCGGAATCCCACATCAAGTAACTTACAACAAGGCACAGGTAGAGTCGCGCAACGTAATAAAACATAATACTTGCACTCAAAGGCTATCACCCATAGGCAATTCTCAACTAATCAAAGCAAAGTACTTATCAAGGCACATGGAATAATTCTCAATTAACCAAGCCAAAGTACTTATCAAGGCACACATAGAATAATTCTCATTTAACAAGCCAAAGTACTTATCAGGGCACAAATAGAATAATTCTCATTTAACAAGCCAAAGTACTTATCAAGGCGAACTTAGACTAATTCTCAATTAATCAAGCCAAAGTACTTATCAAGGCACTCTTAGACAAATTCTCAATTTATCAAGCCAAAGTACTAATCAAGGCACACTTAGACAAATTCTCAATTTATCAAGCCAAAGTACTAATCAAGGCACACTTAGACAAATTCTCAATTTATCAAGCCAAAGTACTAATCAAGGCATCACATAGAATTATTCTCAATTAAACAGGCCAAAGTACTACGTACGTACATTCTTTTCAAAAGACTCCTTTTTATGTAAAACCCCAAGATACTAACACCCGTAGTATCAAGGCATGTCTATTTTTTCAAAGCAAGTTACTACACGTTTAGAAAACTCATTTCAAGGCTTGAAATCAAGTAACTTCAAATTTTCACAATCTAGGTAACTTATGCCCTTTAATCAAAATAGACAACTTTCTAAACCTTCCATAAAGCCGTTATAACCAACTTCCCATAAAGCCGTTATAACCCTTTATGGTTTTTTTTTTAGACAATTTCATTCTTTTTATAACTAAGAGACTTATACTTAAAACCAAGTATCACAAACTTTCAAATCGAGTCTCTTAACTTTCAAAATACTTCGAGTCTCTTAATATATATAAAACAAGTTTCTTCTACTTTTAAACCTCAAGTGACTCACACCTTTAAAACAAGTTACTTCTCTTAAATCATGTCATTTCTCCTCTTTTAAAACAAGTAAATAAATCACTCCTTTGACTCCCCAAAAGTCATTATAATGACCTTTAGGTTTTGGAACTAAGGCACTAGCCAAAAGATTTGGAAACCACTTCCTTTTCAAGACTCCATGTACTTTAAGTAAAATACTTTCACTTTTAAGAATCCAAACTTCACTAAGGAAATGGATTATTCAACTTACAATTTAAACATCAAAGTACAATCAGTACATGTAACGAATTCTATTTTAGGCAATCCAAAATACAGAATGGATCATTTAAGAGTAGAACTTACTTTCTTTATCTTAAGGAATCATGCTAGAAGAGGAGATAGTTCACATACCTTTTGGCTAATCCACAAGCTAAGCCGAATCGCGTGCGAAGTGTCAACCTATAATGGTCACAACAAGACTATCAACTTCTAGTCTCTAACGTAGAATAAAACTAAGTGTACGGTCTAATTCTACGGAAAATCACTTCCTTTGTTTCTACTCACTTTGCCACCTTTTCAAGGTCGAATACAATAACCAACACGCCACATTTAAGGCTCCAAACAACAACCAAACAAAAGGGGATTACACGCCTTACAATACGTGTAAAATTCCATTAACACCAACAAGTCCATAATCAAGCCATTCTCGGTTAACAACATAACCACAATTCAAAGTCTTTTCCAACCCTTTTCAAATTCCAAGTTCTAAGGTCAAACATGTTATATAGTCATAAACAACTTCAATAACTACAATTTCCTTCTTTTTACAACATGTGACGACTTAAACTAATTATCGACTTGAATTCCAATCTTAAGGCTAAACATGCTAGTTTTCGGATTAGGGTTCCAATAGCCCATACACTAATCCAACTATATAATATATAACTCATGCTTGCTAAAATCCATAGCTACAATCAATAAGTAAACTTAATTGCTAAAACGACAAAATTTATACCTTTCCAAGCCCTTAAAATTTCCAAGATTCAAAGTCGCGCCTTAGCCATTCTTAGCTCCTTTCCTTAGGTTCCAATCCGCTCCAAGCACTCCTTAGAGGCCTATGAAGAACCCATCTTCAAGTTCCAACTTCAAAGTTGAAGAACTTCATTAGTTTCCGCCTTGCGACTAACGTAAAAATGCATTTTTTCCGAAATCTTTCTATTGAGATATCCTTACAATACTCTTAGGGACATTGGGTTTAAGTCTTGTGGCTAATGGATCAAAATCACAAAATTTTCTCCTTTCTTTTTAGCAAAAGCAACACACAAGCTCTCAATTTTTCTAAGTGTTAAATGAGCTAGTCTTGCACTAGTTAGTGAATATAAAACACATTGGAAGGCTTAGATATCAACAAATGTGAGGCTAGGATGAATATCAGGATTGAGCCCGTGTGGACAAGTTGACTTGGTCAAATATGTCGAGACTTATCATCTACATAGGTCAAATGACCATTCTACCCTTGCATTTTCGTCAAGACCACGTGAGGGTGCCACGTGTCGCCTCTCATTCGTTCACAAAATTCCGTAATCCTCGTGCCCCAAAAGCGTAAAATTCCACGTGATCAAATCCGTAAAAATAAATTTCCATAAATATAATAAGTTCCATACTCTTCAAATAATGCATTTTGAGAATCCAATTCTCAACAACGAACATTTTTCCTTTCCGAAGCGTTACGTTTCCGTCGGAAAAACAATTCTTCCGTTCGTACCCATTTCTAAGTCTTGATTCCTCACGTGCATTCTCTTTTACATGTCTTGAACTTACGGGGTGTAACAGATAGGAATCAATAAGAGTGAGTTGAAGGAATGGAAATGTCATTTCGCCTATGGTTTGAAATTTCTGATGCGAGATGTGACGATTAACATAGATGCGGGTCCTCATTTGAAGTAGCTCATGATGAGTCTCGCCATGAGACTCTTCATTTTTGCTCCGGTGCGTTTCATGTAAAAAAAATAAGAATTAGTATATGCCCAACCACATGAATGAACCTGTGCATACTCTGGCCAACAATTGATTAAATATAACTCAAACACGATATAGGATCACGGTAATTGGCAATAACTGACAGCAATAGCAAGCCCCAGACTGGAGACATGTAAAACAGTATGAAGCTTAACCCAACATGTGAAAGGACATGCTCAGACTAAAATGCAGATGTCCTTGTTTATACCTACTATACAATTCTGATATTGCCTTAGACACACACAAAAGGTTAATATATTCCTGATATTCAGATATATGTAATATACCCGAACGTATACCTCATACAACTAACTTGACGTATTCTAAGAATCATATACTAGGTATACTTTGGAATATATCGTATTACACACATCGATAAGAATGGGATGAACAGATCCAGAGATCAACAACAGACGAGAAAGCATACAGACACTTCGCGTGGTCCTAAAGTAGCATTTAAACCAGACAAATCCAATATTAACATGCCCAAACATCAAATAATGCTCACCAAACATGCTTCAAATTAGTTTGATACACATAAATGACAAGCTAAATTATACCAAACTTATTCAACAAGCAACAATCATCATACAGATCATATAATGTAAAATCGAGCAGACAATTAGAAAGTAATGAGTTTACCTTATTTGGGTAGCGAACTGAGGCGGCGTTTCGACTCGTCGAACCCACTCGGATTATTTGGCTATGCGAATGAAAAAATGCAGAGCTTTGCTTCGAAAATGGTTACTGGCTCGTGATTGATATTCGATGAATGAAAGGATTTTAACTGATATTGTAAAGAAGAAGAAATGCGTTTCGAATTTTTGTTCTTCCTCTCAGACTGCTAATTTTCGGATGTTTTTCAGAGTTCCTAGACTGATTCTCGATTATTCTTTCCCCCTTTCTTTGTATGTGTAAATTGCTATATTTATAACCTCGATTTGGTTTCTGTTTTATGGTAAGTTTTTGGTAATTTATGAGGCTGATTTTGAGACGATTTGTTTATGGTAATTTATGATTTTTGGGTGCTGGTTTAGGCGAATTTTGGTACTGATTTGGTGCGATTTGTGGTGATATATTTAGCACGGTTTTGGTAAGTTTTGGTACGATTTTTGGTCATGGATGGTAAGTTTGATTTTGGAGGATTTGTTTTTGGACGGGAATATGGATGATTTTGGTAGATTTTGGCTATGGTACAATCTGTGCGACGAATGCGTGGTAGTAACGCCGGATTTCCAGCGAGAATCTAGGGGTGGGGGGTGTACGTGCGGCGGTGGATTTAGGTCTAGGGTTTAATGTGTATTAGGTTAGGTCTTTGTTGTATTTAAGGTATTTTAAGTTTTAGGGGTAAGGTTTGGAAAGAAGGGGAATAAAAGGATTTGGGCCATTGGTTTTTGGGCTTGGATGACGGGTTTGGGAGAGGAAAATAAATTGGGCTGAATGTTTATTTGGGATGTGTACATTTTGTAGAGTTTAGGTGTTGAGTAGAACTCAAGGGGTTTATTAGGACATAAAAATGTGGTTTAAATTGTGAATAAAATTTATAAGATTGCTTCGAGTATTATTAAAAATAATGAATGCGGACATGATATTTAATTAGTGCTTAATGCTTTATATAAATGCAACACCATTATTAAGTTGCTTATTTATGTATGTATATGCTTATATATGTGGTATTGTTATTATTAAAATTATTTTATGGTGTTTAAAAATTAGTTTAATTTATTGATTATTAATCGAAAGGGAGGGACAAAACTGGGTGTCAACAACGGCGACAGAGGAGACCGTGGTCGTGGCAAGAGTCGTGGCCAACAGAACCAGCATCAGCAACCATTGCCCAGTACCCAGTATGGTTGGGCCGCGGTGCCTCAACAGTACCAGCAGCAGTGGCTCAACCCGTATGCCCAATCAGGGTTCTTTGGGCCTCACCAGCCCAATACCAAAGAAGAAGCCCACTTTATGCAAAGGCGATTTCAGCACGCGGTATGACTCTCACTTATTTGGGTCAGGCCTTCAGCAGCATAAACTTGCAGCCACCGAACAACACTTGGTACATGGACTAAGGAGTCACATCTCACCTCACCCGGTCTGCAGGTAATATTTCCAAAATGTTTAGTTTAAAGCATCCTCAATATATTACAGTTGACAATGGCCACCACATTCCAATACATGGCTATGGTACATCCTACACACAACCGCCTCATCCACCCTTCTCCCTAAAAAATGTCCTATATTCCCCACACATCATTAAGAACCTAATTTATGTCCGCAAATTTACTCGTAATAACTCTGTCTCTGTTGACTTTGACCGTTTTGGTTTTACTGTGAATGATCTCCATACGGTGACACCTCTTACAAAATGCAATTGCACGGGGGATCTTTATCCATTCCCATCCACCTTCGCTGCCAGATCTTGCTCTCTCGTCTCTCTAGCGGCTATCTCTCCATCCACATGGCATAATAAGATTGGTCATCCAGGAGCCCCAATTTTTAATTTTCTTAGAGCCAATAATTTCATTCCATGTAATAATGGGAAACTATCCCAACATTGTGTTTCTTGTTCTCGAGGCAAACATACTCGTCTTTCGTTTAAATCATCTACTAGTGTTACTTTTGCACCTTTTGATATTATACATGCCGATTTATGGACATCTCCTATCTCTAGTTCCCTCGGTCATAAATATTATCTTGTATTGCTAGATGATTTTTCTCACTACATTTGGGTTTATCCTCTTAAATTCAAATTGGAAGTGTTTGCCAAATTTCTTCAATTTCGCACTTTTATCCAAACACAGTTTGAAAAAACTATAAAATCTTTTCAGTGCGATAATGGTTGTGAATTCAATAACTCTATGTTTCACCGCTTTTGTACAAACAATGACATGATTTTTCATTTCTCATGCCCTCACACTTCCCCACAAAACGGTAAAGATGAATGAATCATTCACACCATTAACAATATGATTCACATTCTATTGATTCATGCCTCCATTCCTCCATTCTTCTGGGTATATGCTGCTAAGATGTCAGAATACATTCTAAATATTCTCCCAACTAGCACCCTTCACAATATGACCCCTACTGAAATCCTCTATCGCAGAGTCCCTTCTTACAATCATTTACGGATATTCGGTTGTCTATGTTATCCTAACATTGCCTCTACTTCCCCTCACAAACTAAATAACCGGATCACTCCATGTGTCTACCTAGGCTTTCCGTCAAATCATAGGGTATGTGCTATGACTTGTCCACATTCGACGAGATCATATTCCCGTTTTCGAATCCTCAGAAATTCCAAAAACAGTATTACTCCATTATTGACGAGTCTGCCATCTCTCACATCATTCTCAGTCAACTACAGTCATCACGGTCGTTAGCATCGCGGCGCATCATGGAGGCGCCGCAACGCCACCCTTGACAAAAGTTCTGTCATATCGTCGTCAGCGCCGCGTCCCAACGATGAGAAGTCGCGACGCCTAAGCTCTAGTGAACAAATTTCCTCCACACCGTCGTCAGAGCCGCGACCCATCGACGATGCGCCGCGGCGCCCTCGACAGAAAATCCTCCACCCTCCTCATATCCGACCTTACCATCAGTCTAAGATCCCACCACTCAGCCGCCGCAACCACCCACTGTCCCCACTCACCAAATAGAAACCCGTGCCAAACATGAAATTTTCAAACCCAAATCTAATTTAACTTGTGTGCCCAAACCATTTCTCCAATTCTCAAGAACCCCAAATTGGCCCTACAAGATCCTAATTGGAATGCGGTTATGTCTGAAGAATTCAATGCTTTAACTAACAACACACGTGAGATCTAGTACCGAGATCAGAGGGGGTGAATGTGATCCATTGTATGTAGCTATTTCATCACAAATTCAGAGACAGTGGAGATCTAGAGAGGTATAAGGCACGACTTGTGGCTAATGACACAAATCAGCAGGAGGCATTGATTTTGTGGTTAGACTTTCAGCCAGGTTGTCAATCCGGCTACCATTCGCACAATTCTGAGCATAGCCATGTGCAAATACTGGCCGATCGATCTAGTACCGAGACCGAAGGGGGTGAATGTGATCCATTGTATGTAGCTATTTCATCACAAATTCAGAGACAGTGGAGATCTAGAGAGGTATAAGGCACGACTTGTGTCTAATGGCACAAATCAGCAGGAGGACATTGATTGTGGTGAGACTTTCAGTCCGGTTGTCAAACCGACTACCATTCGCACAATTCTGAGCATAGCCATGTGAAAATAATGGCTGATCCATTAACTTGATGTGAAAAATGCATTTTTACATGAGGACCTGAAAGAAACAGTCTACATGCATCAGTCGTCTGGGTTTGTCCATCCAACTGTCCCTCACTATGTGTGTCATCTCCGTAAGTCAATGTATGTCCTGAAACAGGCCTCCGCGCATGGTATGATCGTTTTGTCAGGTATATTATACAGATTGAGTTTGTATGCAACAGAAGTGATAATTTCCTTTTCATTTTTCATCGAGGTAGTAACATTGCTTACTTACTATTGTATGTGGATGATATTGTTCTTACTGCCTCATCCGAAGGGTTGAAAAATGAGATATTGCTTTACTTAAGACCGAATTTGCAATGACTGATTTGGGCAAACTAAGTTACTTCTTGGGGATATCAGTGACCAGGTCTGCCAAACACATGTTTTTGAGTCAGCGTAAGTATACAGAGCAGATTGTGTACAGGGCTAAGATGGCGAATTGCAAAATCATGCCTACTTCAGTTGATTCAAAATCCAAGCTCAGTGCTATGGATGGTGCTCCAGTCTCCGATCCTACTCTTTATAGGAGTCTTGCAGGTGTACTTCAGTATCTCACATTTATAAGGCCAGACATTGCTTATGTTGTTCAGCAGGTATGCCTATTTATGCATGCCCATAGAGTCTCATTTTACTGCCCTTAAACGTATCATCCGATACATTAAGGGCACACTTGATTATGGTTTGCACCTATACTCCTCTGCACCAAATATGTTGCTATTTTATACGAATGCAGATTGGGCAGGGTGTCCGGACACGCGACGCTCCACCTCCGGCTTTTGTATTTTTTAGGGGATAATCTGGTTTCATGGTACGCTTGGCGGCGGACCACCCTATCTCGTTCGATCTTGGTGATCGAGAGACATTGTAAATGTGGTAGCTGAGATTTGTTGGCTCAGAAATTTACTGTTAGAGCTTCAGTGTCCTTTGCGTCATGCATATATTATGTACTGTGATAACATATCTGTGATCTATCTTTCTCACAACTCGGTTCAACATCAGCGAACCAAACACATTAAGATGGACATACATTTCGTTCGTGATAAGGTTGCGCTAGGACATGTCAGAGTGTTACATGTTCCCTCATCGTATCAGTACACAAATATATTCACCAAAGGACTTCCCCAACAGTTATTTCTTGATTTCAGATTCAGTCTCAGCGTCCGGCCTCCTCCCGCTCCGACTGAGGGTGTGTGTAAACGTGTATAGTGATAATACAAAATCTCTACCCATAATTAGAATATATTCTATATATTGTGTAAATATAATTGTGGTAAGATTATGATTCCTATTGTATAAGGGATGAATATTGTACACTATATATATTGATATTAATGAGAAAGACTCCTCAAAGAAGATTAATATTATCTCACGTCCTCCTACCTTCACGAATGGATGTAGGACATATATTTGACTGTTCACTAGGGTTAGCAGGGAGTCTGCTAGACATACATTATCGAATAACACCTTTTGATGAGAGATATGAATAAGAAACTTTGAGAAAACTAGTATTTTTTGAATTGCATGAAGCCAGTAAGTAAACAACGAATCCATGGATATAGTGTAATAAGAGCATCCGTCGACAAAAGAATCATATTTAAGCAAATTTTTTTTGCATTTTCAAAAAGGTAGGCCATTCAAAATCTTGACGCACAAATAAGTCAAAGTCAAGAATTTAAAGTTTAATGTTTGAAGGAAATCTTTTATAGTTGCGCCTATAGGAGAAGTACTCACATTACAACTACAAAAATACGCATTTGAAACGCAGGGGACAAATCATACATAATTGAAGGTTTCTGATTGGGAGAAATGTAGTTGAATTAAAACGGTGTTTTTGGTGTGCGGTTAGTAATTTTTTCATCTTTTTGTGCGGATTGCCTTTCATATGGATTGGTCTTTAATTTTTTTTTTGATAATCCAGGTCTCGGGGTGGCCTTAGTACCCCCATATCGCTAGTACCTGCACAAGTACTGGTACTATGCTCCTGGAGGCGAATGGAATCCGTTCTTAGCCGCCACCGCCAGATAAATCGCGGGATGTGCGCTCCGCATTCAGTGTCTGATCGCCACTAACGGATCAATGCTACAAGGTCCGACCAGGTGATTATGCGAGGAGTATCAAACCCACACTGCAACATGCCCGCGCGGTTAAGCTACCAGACTTTTAATACGAGGCATATGTCCCGGAGAACGTATCCGCTGAGAATCGATCTTGTGACCCTAAGACCACAAATTTGACTAATGGCCACTGGGCCACTATCTTTGGATAAAAAAAAAAATTGAGGGTAAATTTTTTATACTAGTCATCCCCACCGCATCACTGCGGTTCCACACACAAGAAACTCCACCTTCATCCTGGCCCTACGGAGTGGGTACCACAAGACTTGCAGGCGAACAGTGGAGGAATTTTTTATGAGGTTTGGTTCTAATCTCGCTGGTCATGGGAATCGAACTCGAGACTCAAGGCAGCAATACCCTTAGTGTAATGACCACTTGGAAAAAAAAAACTTTGAGGGTAAACTTTTTATACTAGCCATCTCCACCGCATGGATTGGTCTTTAATTTTTGCCCTTCAAATAGTTGGTCTATGATTTTAGCCCTCGCCTGTCATTTAATAAAAAAATATTGATCAAAACATTCTTATTCGCTAGTCTACAACATTAATTTTTCTGGGTTAGATCTTCAGCAGAGTAGAAAAAAATTGCAAGACAGGATTTATATTTTTGCAAGACAAGATTTTATAGAAACTATGTCTATTCGAGAAAAGGTACATAGAAATTGTCTTGTCCAGCATAGTTGTGTAGTACTAATTCGCAAGACAAGATTTCTTAGAAACTATACCTTGTCCGACATTATTTATTTTCTACAGAATTATGTCGGACAAGACATAGTGCATAGTTTCTATGAAACTGCCTTGCGAAATTAAATCGTAGATTTATTTTTTACTTTTTCAATGTCACGGATATTTTCGGTAAGTTTTTTGTTATTTAAAATGCCGAATGACAAAAATTAAAGCCCTGCATTTGAGGGACAATAATTAAAGAACACCCCAAAATAGGGGTATTTGTGAAGAATTGCCCATTTTTTCTTGTAGTGTTAAGTTATTACAGTACAAGATAAGTTTTTGTTGAGCCTAATTTATTCTATTCAAATTTAGGTATGCTAATGAAAAAGGAATGAGATGGAACCCCAATTTTTAGGGAGTCGCACTCTGTTCTGATATATATGAAAGTATCATATAAGTAAAAATTTAGTATAAAATTTAAAATTTCATTATTTTCAAAACTCATAACGTCTTGATTCTGGATTCGATGATAAAATATATCACGGGGATCTATAAGAGAACCTACATGTTCACGTATGTGAACCCTTTTTTTATTATTATGTATTAGTTTAAGATCGTTAAAGCTATAAACTTAAAATTCTAAATACGCGTCGGAAAAGATTGTTATATATATTTGAAGACTTTAAGCTTTTAGGGTACTTCATTGGTCAGGGCTCAGCTAAAAAACGTACTTAGTTGGAGAAGGAAAAGAATAAAGGAGATATATATTGCTGGTTGCTACCAGCTTTTAAGGTCAGTTTGGCCTTTGGGAGGAGAATATAGACGTGGGGTTGTGTATTTCTTTGAAAAGTGAAGCAAGTAGATAAGATAGGATTGGTTCGTTCTTTATTAAAGATTTTAGATTTGAGCTTTAAAAATAAAAAAAAAATCTTGGTTGGAAGCACTTTCTCCTCTAATGAACCTTACGCGGCGTAAATTTTAAATTAATTAGGACTACAAAGTGGATACCGAACATCGGATGAGAAAAAAAATTAACTCTACACAAATAGCCAGGCGGCTACAATTATTTGTGCCCTTACTGCTCTCATTATAGCGATTCAGTATGAAGTGTAAAATCCATGCATAATCAGATAACTTAGTATGATACACTATTACATCGATAATGTACAAATTTATACCATGATTATACAGTCAAAATTGAATATTGGAGTTATTTTATTAAATGAGCACTTTGAACTACTATGTAATGTAAAAATTCCATAATTAAGATTTTTGAAAAGCTAATGCTTAACAATACATATCATTATTGTTTATAAATCACTTTTTCTACAACTACAGATCTTTGCTTGTTATTTATTGTATATAAACTATAAAGCATGAGGACTGTAATTGAGAATAGGCTAGAATGCATAAAAACAAGTGTTAGAGACTCGGTTAAAACATAACAGAAAGTGTTTGTGTAAAAGGTAAAAAAAAAAGTAAACGTGCACCGTGGGGCTCGAACCCACGACCACAAGGTTAAGAGCCTTGCGCTCTACCAACTGAGCTAGACGGGCGTTGTTGAGAATGGGCTAGAATGCATAAAAACAAGTGTTAGAGAATCGGATAAAACATAACAGAAAGCGTGAAAGATAAAAAAAAAGTATACGCCCACCGTGGGGCTCGAACCCACGACCACAAGGTTAAGAGCCTTGCGCTCTACCAACTGAGCTAGACGGGCGTTGTTGAGAGTTTGATGTTCATTAAGTTAACGTAAAATATAATATTTAACTGTAGGCTATAATTCTATAATAGATTTATTGAATCATCCAAAATTATAAGTCCAATTTGAAATAGTATGTCGAGAAATAGAAATTATGAAAAGTGTAAAAAATATTTACGAATTTAATTATAATAAATATTTTAAGTATAAATTATTTTTAAAATATTGTATTTATATAATGTGAGTTCAGTTTGACATTTTTTATTAGAACCTAACGAAAGCAGTTATTATTCATTTTTCAAATAACAAACAAAATCGTAAGTTAGTTTTTTTGTCAATTTGACTCAATTTTTTAGTTTAGTACGGTTTGTCGGTTTTTCTTAAAACACTCCTAAATTAGTACCTGACTGTTTACTAAAAAATAATGGTGCTGTAAGCTATACCACATCGATCTGTAATTAATAAATTGGCCTATGTTTTAGTAGACACAACGCTGCACCAACTCTCACCACAATGTGGTATCATGAAATAACACCCAACATGGGTGTGTTTGCCCTGAATTCCACCTTGTGCGCAGCGTGATAGTGGTCTAACATTTGAAATCAATTAAGTCATCATAATTTTATCTCTTTCACAGACCTGTCGGACCGGAGTGTGAGACCTGAGGTGGGAGATTCCACCTTTTGGAGCAATGAATTCCACACCTACAATTGGAAAGTTCTGAATTTGAATTCAAGAAGTCCAAAACATTTTTCATATATACGAGATACTAGTTAGTATTCACCTAGTTTCTGAGTAGGGGCAAAGGAAGAATAAAGGGTCTCTGAATCCAATAATTGGAAAGAGAGATTAGTTACACACCAATAACAGCAATTAGGATGACATAAATCAAGAAATTCTAGCCATTTCTTAAGATATACTACTAACACAGGTTTTCTGGTGAATTTTACTTTTAAATAACTTGAATCAAGTTTTCCTTTTTGTGTTTATATATACACTTGTAGGGAAAACAAATTTTGATTTAGATGGGATTTGGATTGGAAAGACATTTATTACCTTGAGTTTTTTTAGGAGTGTATACTCCTTCCCTCCCAAAATATTTATCGCTCTAATACTTGTCTCGGAATATTTATCGTTTTATTTAATTAAAATAAAATAAAGTAGCATTTTTTTTAATAAATATTTATTGAGAAGATTACATGATGAACTATGTTAAGAATGTAAAATTGTCTAAATGCTATCCTTATAAATATTCTTTAAGGGACATATAAATAAAAAATGTGACAAATATTTTAGCACGGAGGAAGTATTAGAGCCCGTTTGGATGCGCTTATGGCTTTTAAGTTAGGACAATTCGCAAGAATGCCCCTATTTTGGGGTGGTCTTTGATTTTTGCCCTTCAAATCACTGATCTTTAATTTTTGTCTTTCGGTACTTTAACTAATAAAAAAATGGTCGAAATACCCCTGACAGCGGAAAAAAAAATTGTATTTCTGGGTTCGAGTCCCAGCAAAGTAAAAGAAAGACAAGATTTCATACAAACTATGTCTATTCGACCAAAATTGCATAGAAACTATGTCACATAGTTTCATATGTGACATGGTGCATAGTTTATATGTAGTTACATAGAAACTATGCCTTAAACACTTACATAGAAAAGTAAGATAATACCTTATCTAGTTTCTATGCAACTTTGATCGAATAGGCATATTTTCTATCAAAATATTGCCTTGCAATTTTTTTAGCTTTGCTGGGGTTCGAACCCAAAATCTTTAATTTCGTACACCGGTGAATAAAGAGTACTTTGGCCCATAAATTTTCATTAAAGCGAATTATGGGCAAAAATTAAAGACCAGTGATTTGAGAGACAAAAATTAAAGACCAACTCAAACGAAGGAAATCCGCGCAAAAATAGTTTGACTTATAAGCCAAAAGTCATAAGTTAGAAATTTTAGATTATGAGTTTTAGCTTATTTTTATTATTTTGACTTAAAAATGAATACTTTAAATGAACTATAAAAGTGATTAAAAGCTATTTTGACTTAAAAGTACTTACAATAAGTCAATCCAAATGGGATTTTAGTGTAATCTGTCTCATTAGAAAAGAAGCAAATTGTAAATAATTGGAATTGAATGTTTGACCAAGTTGTATACACAATAACTTAACAACGTTTGTGGGGTAAGTTCGATGGCAGGGCCCAAAGGTAGTTTTTTAGGAGTTTGTGCAAAAAGTTTTAATTGTAAGGTGGCAGATCCAAATTTAGATTAGTGCTAATTAATTGGAGAAAAGTTTTTGGGGCATCAAAACGAACTCTAAAGTTAAAAAAAAAAACATTTTCGTCCAACGATTTTAAAAAATAAAAATAAAATAAAATTAAACTATTTCAAGCTTTCAAACCAGCCCCAAGTTTTAAATAATACACTTTTGTCTAAATCAAATTATTAATAATTTTTCCAAAATGACAAAAAACAGCTGCCCAACTATTTCTTCTTCTTCTTCTTCACCTCTACCGCCATTAATTCCCTTCCCCAAATTTGTTTCTTACTGAAAAATTACTCATATTCGGCGTTGCATCTTCGTCTTTTTCGGATTCATCGCCCTCAACTCCCTTTATTTGTCCTATTCGGATACCTCCATTTTTGTTCTGATAATTTTCATTCAAATCATCGAAATTGGTCATTAATTTATTAGTTCAATTGCTTGTGCATTTGTGAGGATTTGATTTTGTGGTTCTGCAGATATGTAGATTTTTTTAATCAATAATCAATTCTTTTTCAGTTATTTCCTGTTTAATCAGCTCAATTATAGAAGATTTATTTAATTGAATTTATTTTAGACGAGCTGTTATTTTATTAGTCTAATTGAAGTTATTTTAGACGAGTTGTTCTATTATTAGTCTAGTTTACTTATTATGAAGGATGGTTTTGTAATAGGCTGAGAATATTATGGTGAATGGGTGGAGACTTCAGATTGCTGGATTTGGCATTCAAGAACAAAGGTGAAATTACCAATTGAAATTCAAAAGTCATGTACATATAAGCAGTTAGTTGAAAGTGACATTAAAAGTGGTCAGCTAAAATGTTCGCTCAGTGACGTCATAATTAGTTATACGATTAGTGTTGCGTCTACGAGGAAAAAAATTGCTCCTGCATTCATAAAGACAAATTATCATTTATGTATTTATCTTCTTGATATTGTTTGTGATGGTTCTAGGCCCATTCTAAAGATAAATGTGACTGAGAGTTCTGTTGTAGGTTCAAATGCCACGGCGACAACATTACCCCCCACAACCACTATCTTTATTTGTTGAAGAATCCAAGTATAATCACTGTCAAGAAAATGACGATGATTTTGCCATTGATTTCAATAAATATGGCTCACCGGAGTATGCTACAACACAACTCAGCCAGCCTTATCGATCATACAGTTTTTTTTGTGGGCAAATATCAATAATCACAAAGGCGTTTGTAAATGCATTGATGCTAGTTTTCATGAAATTAAATCACAGATCGCAAAAAAGATGTCGAAGCCATACTATGAATACCGAGAAAGCATTTACATCTAGGAAGAGGAGATATAAATGCTCAATGTGCAAATAATACGGCCACAAGAAGATCACCTGCCCAAAAGATTTGTCACACAATAGAGACTGGTGTATTTTCCTTCAAGTTGTTGTAATAATCTTCTATGTTGTGTTATGATTTTTAAATTTGAACTTCTTGAATTTGTTGTGTTGTGAACTTGAAACTTCTATTGTATTGCAATATATTGAATTAACTGGCCACTAAACCACTTTTACAGTTATTAGAACTGAAGATATTCAATATTTAGAAATAAAATTGGATAAATTGACGAATAGTATAGTCTAATTTAGGACTTGAACATGGGCGGAATAAATTTATGCTGAAAACTGGAAGTAATACGAATTTAATAGACAATATTATCACTAGACATTCTTTACGAATATTAGAACTGCAGATATTTAATATTTAGATTTTAAACTGGACCAATTGACAAACTTATCACTACACCGCTTTTACGTTTATTATAACTACATATATTTCAATATTTAAATTTTAAACTGACCAATTGGCAAACTTATCACTACACCACTTTTATATTTATTATAACTGCATATATTTCAATATTTAAATTTCAAACTGGATGACATGCAAACTGACCACTAGAATGAATAAAATAAATTTGTATTGAAACTTGAAGTAATACGAAATAGTAATAGACATTATTATCATTAGCAATAATATACTGTGAATGATTACATCCGGGGGAAAATAGTAATTATGCTATATACTAAAAAACTAATTAAATATGACGGAGAAAATTGATAGGGCTGTTGAAATCTACATTAGAAGGGGGAGAATCCAGAGGGCTATTGAATTATGCAAGAGCATGTCCTCTTTTCTCAAGAAGTATACTGAGTATCCTTTCTATTCTTCTGACGACCTTGTTGAGTTCCTCCAACCGTCCCTCATAACCCCAATCTCTAGCGGTGCAGCAGTTGATCTCATAATTTATATCTTTATGTCAGTTTCTAGACAAGCAAAATTCCACAACAATCGGCTTATCATTCGTACATAGTCGGGGGTGCTGAAGCTATGTCATTTGGTAGTCTATTTGGTATACCATTTGATAATCCATTTGGTACACCTTTTGTAAGTCATTCCCTTGATCCATATCGAATTTTTCGTCTGGTCTTTTGATTAATGAAATACGTAAAGAAGGGTAATTGTGAATGTCACTACAATTCGTGAAGTAGGATATTTATAGAACCGAAAGGGCACCTTGAAAGGTGAAAAGACACCTTTACGTGAGGTTACACCTTATTAGAGAGGTTTCAGAAGTATGTATTTTAATATACTGTATTTGAATTCTACTACACCAGAAGAACTATTGCTTTAATGATTTAACCCGAATAAGGAACCTTTACGTGAAGCAACACCTTTTTATGAGAGGTTTCAGAATTATGTATTCTAATAAACTATATTTGGATTCTACTACACCATAAGGACTATTTCTTTAATGATTTAACCCGAAAAAGACATATTTACGTGAAGCATCACCTTATTATGAGAGGTTTCATAAGTGTGTATTCTAATAGACTATATTTGAATTTTACTACACGCTATTATAATTTATCCAGATTTTTTTAAAATATGTTGGTATTTAAAATTAAGTTTAGTCTACAAAAATAAATTTTGATATTTACCTTTAAGCTTATCAAGATGTGGGTATTGATAATAGTGGAAACAAACTACTTAATCAGGTGCTTTGTGATCTGAAAGACATGTACTCATATTAATGTATGCAACGATATTTAGAGTAGGCGTGCCGGTGAATTTATTGTATCCAGACGAATAGTCTATTAGAAGAGTCAAGATCACAAACACAAAACTCTAAATTAATACATAAATTATCTTTTTTAATTCAAAAACATGATTATCAAAATAGTAATCTCATGATATTTTGTATTTACATGACCAAAATATCATTATCGTTGAAATGTTACAACAACTAATTATTATTGCTGAAATATTACAAAAACATAGATATTAATATCAACATTACAAGTTCATATAGAGTTATCTAATGTTTGAAGTGTAACTTGTGTCGCAGTTAATGTATAATTACATATTATTTTTAATAATTAATATATCAAGTCACCAATTTCACGCCTTTTAACATATTTTTAGTCACCATTTTAAGTTTTTATAAATTTAAGTACTATTTAACTTAAACCTTACATTAATAATTATATTATATTACTATCATATGAAACTTAATATCCAAGAAAAAAGATTATTAATAGACTCTAGCTGTTCGTCTTCTCCTTATCAAATCCCTTCATAAAACATTATGATTTAATTGATCACTGCACCAATCGACGTAATTGGTGACTAAAGAATGAAATAACACCTTTTCACTCCTATAAATTCAACACCCACACCTATTACTCTTCTCACTTCCAATCTTTATCTTTCTCTTCTCACTTGCAATTTTTATTGTCCTCTTTTCACTTGATTCAAAATGCCGTCAATGAGAAACCACCAAAACATTTGTCCTTACTGTATCAACATAAATGTTGATCTGAATCGTCTAGTACAATGTATCAACGAGGATGCTCAGCGCTAGGAGATGAACATCATGCGCATTGCTCACATGCTAAGGGCCCTATGCCTTTTGACGGGAATTGAAATGAATGATTTGATCACCCCCCCCCCCAACTCCCCTCCTCATATTTAAATTTTAATGTATTTGAATGGCAATATGAGCCTCTTTTGTTAAATATATGAATATTTAAGTTTATGTTTGCCTAAATATCTCAATATTTAAGTTTATGTTTTGTTTTGTTATTGTTGACAGTTCTTATGTTTGCATATATTTGAAATAGGCAAATTTATTTCACCACTAGACTCAATAGACACGACATGCGTTATAATAACTGCTACATTAGGAAAATT
This sequence comes from Przewalskia tangutica, assembly GCA_029844215.1. Classification (NCBI taxonomy): domain Eukaryota; kingdom Viridiplantae; phylum Streptophyta; class Magnoliopsida; order Solanales; family Solanaceae; genus Przewalskia; species Przewalskia tangutica. Next base: position 7,659,752 of record CM056739.1, on the reverse strand, counting down.
GTTAGGCAAATTTAACACTAGACTCACTTGTTAAAACAGTCGTTATAATAACTGCTTCATTATGAAAGTTATTAGGTAAATTTATTTCATCACTGGATTCACTAGACACGACATTCGTTATAATAACTACTACATTAGAAAAATTGTTAGACAAATTTAACACTAAACTCACTAGCTAAAACAATCGTTATAATAACTGCTTCATTATGAAAATTATTAGGCAAATTTATTTCATCACTAGACTGAGTAGACAAAACATCTGTTATAATAACAGGCTCCTTAGGTAAATTATTAGGAAAATTTAACACTAGGTTCAGTAGAAAAAATGTATGTTATAATAACAGGTTCCTTAGGCAAATTGTTAGAAAACTTTAACACTAGACTCAATAGACAAAACATTCGGTATAATAACAGGTTCATTAGAAAAATTGTTAGGCAAATTTATTTCACCACTATACGCACAACACAAAACATTCGTTATAATAACTGATGAATTGTGACAGTAAAACTTGCGAAATGATAAGTATAAAAAAAGCAAATCCATATTTGTCATTAATGAATTGTTAATAGTGAGTAATTTGCAGCTATATAAAAAAGAAACTTAAATACTTATTCCAAAAAGTAACTTAACTTAAATAGTTGTTCCAAAAAGTAACTTAAATAAGTTCCAAAAGAAACTTAAATAATTGTTCAAACAACTTCTTCATTGGCAGTCTCATAGCCATTTTGAGCAGCATCTCCAAACTTTTCAATGTCATCCTCGCCATATATATGTGCTAAAGACATCAGTAATTCTTCCATCAACTGATCGATCTTCACTATCAACAGCAGAATCAACAACCTCACCAGGAAGACTCGTGCAAGTAGCATCATCAACTTGATCAGACAAAGAACTAGAAGGGACATCATTATTGTGGACATGAGCAGGATCAGTCAAAGGAAGAGTCTTGCAACTAGCATCAGCAACTTGATTAGGCAAAAAACTAGAAGAGCCATCATGGGCATCATCAACATGGTCATGGTCAGGATGACTTAAAGGAGAACCATCAAGAGCATTCACCAGTTCAAAATTAACAGAAGTAAATAACACAAAAATTGACAATAGACCATAACAATTTCTACTAACTAACTTGAATGTCACATAAGTTGACATTACCTTTGGTCTTCTTAGCATTGACAAATTGCAACGCCTTCCGGATCATCTTCCTACTGGACCTAACCGAAGAATAAACACATTTAGAACACATTCTTGATTTTGTCTCCAGCAATTTGCGAATGGAAACTAGTTCATCCTCAATTGATGTCAACCTATTTGTAATGACACTTGACCCACGACCGCAATGGCCGCACGTCTCTTTAGCCCTTTCCTGCAAGATCTTGATCTTCAGCTTGGTCTTCGTGCCCAAAATCAGATGCACATTTCATTTTCACGCGAAATTGACGTGCATCATCAATCTCCCTCTTTAGGGCATCAATATTCATGTCTGATACTTCATCGTCATAATCTACAAGATTTTAATGTACTTCTTACTCTTCTCCGCATTATTCGGGTATAGAAAATGTCTCACTACCTCAAGTAAATAAAAACAACAATAGATTAAATTAGAATAGACAATCACCAACCCAAATTCTAATACATTAATAGGTTCGTATTATTATCACGCGCTCAATTACATTTCTGAAAGGATCAATACATTCAGGCTTCTCAAAATTCCTGAAATCGGCAAAGGATGTTGTTTAGATAGGGCAACAATTTTTCCAACAAATGACATAGCTTCGTATATCCATGCATATAGTAAATAAATAAGTAGAATAAATATTAAGATAGCAATCACTAATCTATAATAATATAATCTTCACTCATTATAAAATACTTACAACGAAGGCACATAGATAGTCATAAAGAACATACTGTGTGTAAAATCCAGAAAAAAATAATAATAATATATAGTTGTGGTTGAGTTAATAAATAAATAAATATATATATATATATATATATAAGAAAATAATGAATAAATTGCATGGGATAGAGTTAGTGTTAAAGTTGGATAAATAGATAGATAAAATGAAAATAAGAAAACAAAAAGAAAACAAAAGAAAACAAAAAAAAAAAACAAAAAAAAAAAAAAGCAAAAAAAAAACCATGCAGAATGTTATGCACATTTTTTTCCCCTTCCCTTTACCCCTCCCCTTCCCCCCTTTTCACCTCCCTCCACTCTTGGCTTTCCCCCTCCCATAAGTTATACAAATACTCTTACTTATACATTATACTTGGCACAAACAAAGGACTAGCACAAAGAATAGAAAATCAGAAAAAATAAGTGAACAAGAAGAAAACAAATCTGAAAGTTTTGAGAGGCAAGAAGAATAAAAAAAAAATACTAGGGAGCAAGGGTGGTTGTAGCAACCGAACCACAATTTTTTTCACACTTACAAGGTGAGTTTTCTCACTCAGAAATTCTTGGTAACATCCTTTATTTTTAGTTCAATACATGTTAGAATAAGAATTGAGTGTTGAAAAGAAATATTGAACTTTTGATTGTTTAGACAACTAGTTGCGTCATGAACTTTACGAACTGTTCTCACTGAGTTATAATCGTTAGAATTTGATGAAATTCGGAGGAATTGTACACCTCTCTAATATGATCATATAGAACCAAAAATGAGGTAAAATGGACGTACGGTTTGAAAGTTATCATAGTTCAAAGTTCCTGCCCTAGATTTGGTCGAAATTCGGAAAGGCATAATTACGGACTGTTTCTATTGAGTTTTACTTATTAGAATTATATGAAAATTTACATGGTTGTAAATCTCTCTGTTATGGACAGATATATATAAAGATTTATTAAAATGGACTTACGATTTGAGAGTTATTGTAGTTTGAAGTTGCTGCCTCGGATTCGTCGGAATCCAGAAGGGCAGGACGTTGAAACGTAAAACTGTACTAATCTGTGGGGAATATGAAAATTGTTGCTAAATGAAAGTTCTAGATATCTTTGTTGTGGACATTTTGAGACCTTACGGGGGTCTATCCGACTTACGGATTGAGAGTTATCGCTGTTTAAAGTTTCTGCCTCGGATCTATCGAGATCCAGGAAGGACAGCGAATAAAAGTGTAAACTGTACCAAATGGTACATAATATGAAAGGATGGTTCACATGGAGACGTGTAGCTCTCTGTTCTCGTCGTTTTGAGATTTTATGGGGCTTGAACGGGTTTACAGATTAGGAGTTATGACTATTCTAAGATTGAGTGTTGTTTAATAAATATTCTGCCGGAATAAATTTCATGTGGCTGTTTTGAGGATAAATTTGTGTTAGTTACCCAAAGTAGTTTTAAATGAAATTTGGTACAGTGAAAGATCCCGTCTTACCTTAGTTTCCGCTTGAAACACCTTAGTTGGAGTTATGGTTAAAAGTTATAATCGTTACAAGTATGAATGACATAATGTTAGAAAAGAGAATAGTATTTATTTGATCTTGAAAAATATGAAAAGTGAATACGTGTTCACATAAATATATAAATATATAAATATATAATGGATCGGGTTGCGCGCAACAAAGCGTAAAGTGAATACGCGTTCACAAATACGTAAACATAATGGATCGGGTTGCGCCGCAACAAAGCGTAAAGTGAATATATGTTCACAAATCGTAAATATAATGGATCGGGTTGCGCGCAACAAAGCGTAAAGTGAATACGCGTTCACAAATACGTAAACATAATGGATCGGGTTGCGCGCAACAAAGCGTAAAGTGAATATATGTTCACAAATACGTAAATATAATGGATCGGGTTGCACGCGCAACAAAGCGTAAAGTGAATACACATTCACAAATACGTAAACATAATGGATCGGGTTGCGCGCAACAAAAACGTAAAGTGAATACGTGTTCACAAATACGTAAATATAATGGATCGAGTTGCACGCCGCAACAAATATGAAAGATGAATACATGTTCACCTATATATAAATATGAAAAGTGAATACGCGTTCACAAATATATAAACGTAATAAACATGTGGAAATGCGGGGAATGTCTTAACGTATAATACGAGATAAAATGAAGTGTTAGTTAACCGAATTTCCTATGAGGAGTTGTTGTATATTTAAAGATGTTGTAACTTTGATATGTTTTGCAATATGCTTATTACGTTATAATGTGATTGCACTTGGAATATTGTGGTGTTACTTTGAATTGCGGGTAAGGTTCTCACCTTTGGATGGTAGGTGACTCTTTATTTAACATGTTTGAAAGCGTGATAGAGAAAGGCTCCACGCCAAGGCTAGCGATCATCCGCGACCTCTTGTCATACCAAGTCCATTCTTGGGCTTGGTACTCGTCGAGTTCGAATGTCGGTTCGATGTCTCGAAATGCGGGTGTGGAATGGGCTCCTTCCAACTTAGAATAATATTTGTCAGTACGTCTATGTAGAAACAATGTTTGCACGAGCATGGGCTCGCGTTATATTTTCAATAAAGTCATGAACAAATTTCTTTATTGTTATTTTTATTAATAGCTCCGTATCTGATTATAAGTTTAAATTTCTAAATAAAGAGAATTAAATGGTGCACCTGGTGGAAAATAATTGTCCAGGTGCCATCACGCCCTAAGTAAAGACTTAGGAAAAGTCGGGGCGTGACAAGTTGGTACATCTTGCAAATGTCCGGCTTCATCAAATATTCAAAAGTTAGGTTAAAGCATTCCTTGCCCCATGAAAATTTCTCAAAACATTTAATACTATGCACCATGGTGATCCACTTCTTATCAACTTTTTTTGCAACATCGCGAGCCAATAAGACGGTATGGACAAACACAACCATTACAATCTTATGCTTCTCTAAATCGATCAATGTACCTTTTTCTTGAACCAATTTAAGCAGTGCACCAGTGGTCAGCCCCGTATTTCCGATAAGCTTTCTTAGTTTATTTCAAAAACTCACACCTCCTGAGAAAATGGGCTTTTTCGTTTCCTCACTGGAAAAAGCTCCACAATTCAAACATGTGATCAGTGCAAACTCCCTCAACCCAAATAACAGGGCACTTTCTCCACTATGAACCATATCTCATGCTTTTTCTTATTCTACTTAAATTGACGAAGAAGAAGAGAATGAATAAATTTTCCATTAAATCCATTCCATATAGTTGACAATGGCATGAATTGGCCAAAACAAGATTTTTCAAAATATTCGGTAAGTCCTTGATCAGTAATAAATTGTATCAATTCGAAAAAAAAATTACATCCTAGTCTTGCCAGGGAAATTACCACCAAGCTTAGTCCTCTATGTGGTCAATCCATACCTTGTGAGGTCTATGACCATGTCATTAACATTGTTTTCTTCTTTTTTTCCTTCTTAATCATCAACATCGTCTTCCTCCTCCTCGTCTTCTTCTTCCCCCTCTTCATCATCATCATCATCTTCATTTTTCTTCTTTTTCACCATAATTATCTTCCTACACTATTCTCCACTACTTCTTCTTCTTCATGAACATAACCATTCTTTTTCTTTTCAACATTTTCTTATTCACGAACATCACCATTCTTTTATTTTGCTACTCGTTTATTAGAATCATTCTTTCATTTAGTAATGAAATTATGTAGCAAGTCTTTTCCTTCCTCCTCCAATCTCAATCTTTTCCTATGTTGCATGTTATTTTCAGTGGACTCCACCGCCGATTAATAAATTTCTTACTTTTTGAGTTATCTTTCTCAATAGAATTTGTACTCTTCGTATAATCTTTTTCGGGATATTTCGTCCTAGCCATGAATATAATCAAAATTGTGAACAAAAAGAAAATTTTACAAACCAATATCAAAAAAATAAAAAAGAAGGATAAAATTGGGGTTCCATACCTATATATCTCTTCAAGGTAATGTAAATCTTGAAATCGCAACTTTCTAAGGAAGTTAAAGAATGGGATATTAAAGAACTTCAAATAACGACTATGTTTTCCTCAAGCTTTTTTGTATCATCCGAAGCGGGAAGATCAAACGATGGGATTCGGGGATAGTGAAAATGACGATGAAGATGATGATCAATTGGAGCCTAAATTCTTAGATTTTTGTTAGTTTAAAACTTAACCCCAAATTTTTTAAAAATACACAAAGACCCCCACGTGTTTGCTAATCAACTCATTAGTAATTTCTTGGGCGAAAATAAATGAAAAATAAAATGAGGATCTGCCACTTACAAAAAAACTTTTGGGGTCCTGCCAACTAAATCATCCACGTTTGTTAAATTAATGTAGCTGGTTCTAGAGATAATCACTGGTGGTGGAGATATGATTGATTTGAAATAATTTAAAAGAAGTAAATTATATTATTATGTTGCTCTTATTATGGCAAGTATGTCCCTTAAATTGGTCTCCAACCAATTTCAATTATGAAATGCTTAGGCCTTGGTCACATGTTTTAGAGGGAGTCAGGGAGGACATTTTCATGTTTAATTATTGTCTTCAACTTATTTGCTGTGAGCGTATAATTTCACTTGGTAAATAGAAACAAAACGTTGAACTCAGAACAAAGTAGAATAAGTACAAAAATATCATGCGGGATGGACTATCAAAACTTCCGGTGGAGTGATAAGTACTCTTCTATTCTTAACTAGAGTTTTTGAATATTTCTGGAAATGAAGCCGCCTTTAATAGGGAAAGGGACGAATGGAGCTTTGAGGTATCAAGTTCATATGAACTCAGTACTTTCGACACGAAGTATAAATTTATGTGTATATATCTACTAAAATTGCAATAAATCATATATAAATAAATAACTTTAAAAATATAACGATTTCAATGTTAATGAAAGAATGTAAGAAATAATTCCTTGATTTTTTATTAGTGAAAGACATATATATACAAGTTACAAGGAAGATCCTCTTCCTATTCTACCTAGAAATTCCTATTCTATTTGAAGACTAACTTTACAATTATGGTAATATTACACTCCTAATTAAGGTACAAACGTAAAGTCTAATATTTACCAAATACACAAGGAAAGGGGAAGGGCCCCACACGGTTGGACCCACTGTTTAACACACCCCCGAAGTCATAGCGGACGGTCTTCGTACGCTGAGACTGTCTCTAAAATTTTCAAAAAGGACTGAGGGAATACCCTTTGTAAAGTGTCTGCAATTTGATATCTCGAAGGAATATGACAGACGCGTACTTGTCCTTTTGCTACCTTTTCTCGAACAAAGTGAATATTCATCTCTATGTGTTTAGTACGCTGGTGTTGAACTGGATTACCGGAAAGGTAGATGACACTTATATTATCACAATACACCAAGGTAGCTTTCTCAATGGGACAATGAAGCTCTAAAAGAAGATTTTGTAACCAACATGGTTCGGAGACCACATTAGCTACCCCTCGATACTCGACCTCTGCACTTAAACGTGAAAGCGTAGATTGACGCTTGGCAGACCATGAGACCAAGTTGTTACCCAAAAACATACAAAATCCAGACGTATACTATCTGGTTTCAGGACAACCACCCCAATCAACATCTGTATAGGAGACCAATGTAGACGTCGACGAAGGATACAAATGCAAACCATACTCGAGCGTTCCCTCAATGTACCTAAGAATGCGTTTGAGTGCATTCATATGCTCAACTCTGGGATCATGCATAAACAAAACACACCTGTTGTATGGTATATGTAATGTCTGGTCGCGTGAACGTCAGATACTGAAGGACGCATGCAAGACTACGATAGTTGGTCGGATCCTCAAGCGGAGAGTCAGCTGCAGCACCCAACTTGGGTTTAGTATCAACTGGAGTAGAAGTGGACTTACATGATGACATCCCAGCCCTCTCAATGATCTCTGCTGCATACTTTCTCTGTGATAAGAACAATCTACCTGCATGACAAGTTACATCAATCCCCAAAGAGTAACTCAAATGGCCCAAGTCCTTCATGACAAACTCAGAACTGAGCATTGTCATAATAGACTTGCGCAAAGTATCAGAAGAGACAATCAAGATAATATCATCAACATATAACAGAATACAAGCCATGGAAGATCCTCGACAATATACGAATAATGAATTATCAGACCTGCTGTGAGAAAAACCCATAGTCGAAACAAAATCGGCAAACCTCTTATACCAAGCTCGTGGAGACTTCTTAAGCCCATACAAGGACTTCTTCAATAGACAGACATGATTAGGATATCTAGTATCCCTAAATCCCAAAGGCTGATACATATACACTGTCTCCTGAAGATCACCATGTAGGAAAACATTCTTCACATCTAGCTGATGAATGAACCATGATTTCGAAAGAGCCAAGCTGAGCACAGTACAAATGGTAGCCAACTTGACCACTGGGCTAAATGTCTGACCACAATCTACACCAACCTGCTGAATCTTACCATCACCTACAAGTCTAGCCTTATGCCTTGCAAATGAACCATCAAAATTTTCCTTATGAACAAAAATCCACATAGACTGAATAATATTAACATCAGATGGACGAGGTACCAACTCTCACGTCTTATTATCAATAAGAGCATTATATTTCTCGATCATGACAATTTTCCAATTAGGGTCATTTAAAGCAGACACAGAATTACGGGGTAATGGAGATTTAAGAACATTTGAATTTAAATTGTAATGTCTTTTTGATTTAAAAACACTCATTTGACTACGAGTAACTGGACCATGACTCTGGGCTAGATTGAGTGAATTTTGGAAATTTTCGAAAATATCCGGAAATCAGTCAGCGCCGCGACGCCGTAAATCTTGCAGGCTTGCAGAGTTTTGTAGCCAAGGCCGAGGCGGGTTTTGGGGAACCTGCGTATTTTCTGAAAAACCTGAAAAATGTCGGACAACATAGGAGGAGAAAACATCATCCAAAAAATCATAGGAACTAGACACGGGTTTTTTTACTTTAGAGAAGGGATTGAGATTCATCAAAGAGAACATGACGACTAATGATGATTCGTTTAGAGGACAAATCAAAACATTTATAACCACGATGATTTGACGGAAAACCCAAAAATACACAAGGAGTAGAACGTGTCTGAAGTTTGTTGATTGTAGTGGATGGAAACAGTGGATAACATAAGCATCCGAAGATCCTAAGACGAGTGTATGACGGAGTCTTATTGTATAACACTTTTAGAGGGGATGAATATGTCAAGCCTTTAGAGGGAAGAATATTTAGGAGATCGGTAGCCATTTGTGTGCATGATGCCAAAAGAATGGAGGAACGGAATAATGAACCAATACAGTGCGGACAATATTATTAATGGTACGCATTTTTCGCTCAGCTTTTTCATTTTGTGAAGATGTATGAGGACAAGAAAAATGAAAATTTATCCCATTTTGAGCACAAAACTCTCTAAATTCTCCATTATCATATTCTTTGTCATTATCACATTGAATGTTTTTTATTTTTCGTTCGAATTGCGTTCTTATGAAGGCTCTAAATTTTATGAATATGGAAAAAACGTGAGATTTTTTCGCAATTGGAAACGTCCATAAATATTTAGTATAGTCATATAAGAATAGAACATAATAACGATGACCATAGAACTGAGAACTGGATATGTCCATAAATCACTATGAATAATTTCAAATGGCATAGAAGTATTCGAATTTGAAGCTACAAATGATAATTTAATAATCTTTTCCAAAGCACATAATTGACAAATTGGAGTACTAGGCGTACCCTTACAAGAAATAAATTTATGTCTATCTAAAGAAGATAAAATAGACGACCCCGGATGACCTAGACGAGTATGCCACAAGGAAGGAGCAAGAGCTGCAAAAGTGGATGACATAGCTTGACGCGAGACACTTGGACTTGGTGTGATTGAATATAGGTCCCCCCACTGTTACACCTCATGAGATGACTCCCCGTCTTGAAATTCTTTACAGAAAATGCAAATGGATCAAAATTAATAGAAACTCAGTTATCAGTTGTGAATTTACGGACATATACTAAATTTTTAATTAATTTTGGGGCATGAAGGGTATTTTTCAGGATAAGTGATGGATGAGGAGGGGACAAAGTTTTATGACCATAACCCTTAATTGGAATAGAATTGTCATTACCAACAGTTATACCACGATTAGTGCTCAAATTGGAATAAGACAAGAGAGTACATTGATCGGATGTCATGTGGGTAGTGGCGTCGGTGTCCATGTACCAATTAGGATCCGGTTGAGTCAAGCTAAGTGTGTGCATCGCTGCTTCAATGTCGGTTTGTATATGTCCCACTGCGTGGTGAGCCTGATGGGGACGAGGCCTAAGTATACTAGACTCATCGAGGCGCCCATACGCTCGTCGAACCGAGTGCGGGTGGGGAGAAGCTGGGCCGAGGCGGGTATCCTGGCGGATATTGAGCGCGCAGTCTGTAAGGTTAGTCGCGGACACTGTAAGGTCTTTGGGACCAGCTGCCATCCCGTGGGTCCCCTGTGGGCTCCACGACTGTTGTTGCTATTGTCAGTTGTTGCCGCCATGATTCTTGCCATTATTCTTCTTATTCTGGCCTTTCTTATCACCTCCGTTGTTGTGACTTTGGGTCACGGTGGCTAGATTGGAAGGAGAAAAATTGGAAGCAGTTACAATACCGACATGACTACTCCCAATCGCTACTTTCTTAGTCAAGCCGAACCTTCCAATGATGGCGTGGAGCGGGCCCGATAGAACTCGGCAGGTCTTTACTCTATCGAATAACTGAAGCAACACCATTATAGGCCTCTGGCAGACCTGCAATCATCTGAAGAACCAGATGACTGTTAGAAACACGAGAACCCACGTTGCGAAGTTGATCCGCCAAGTCCTTGAGGCGTTGGCAATAAGAAGAGACGTTAGGAAAATTTGCCATAGCCACTTGCGAAAATTCTCCCTCAAGAATAACTATTCTAGAATGACTGTTATCTTGAAATATGTCACGCAAACGGTTCCACGCCGTCATAGCTGTAGAGTTGGGTTCCATAATCGTCTGTAAGAGATCCAAGGAGATAGTGGCATAAATCTACTGAAGAACCTTGGAATCAAGCATGTCCCATAATGCAGGTCTGGCTGAGTGGGCACATTAGATGTAGACGCCTTATCACACTCCTTTGAAGGAGGAAGAGGGATGATGTGGTGAAGAACTTTATGTGCTTTAACATGAATCTTGAATAATTTCGCCCATGTCCCATATTGAACGTTTTCTAGGTCAAGAACGATAGAAAAAACGCTCTTGATATTAGAAATTGTGAGGGCAGGGTGAAAAGTGTTCTTATCAGTCATAGGGAATAGAACAACAAGATTTAGAAAAGGGAATTTGTGAGAAAGGTTTTTGGAAGAGAAGAAACTCGGTTTTTGTGAAAGAAGAAACACACAAAAAAATCGAGAATTTTAGGGCAAAATTTCGAGAAAGAAGAAATTTTGAGGAGCGGAAGCAGGGTAAAGAGAACCTAGACTCTTGATACCATGAAAGAATGTAAGAAATAATCCTTTGATTATTCTTATTAATGAAAGACATATATATACAAGTTATAAGGAAGATCCTTTTCCTATTCTACCTAGAAATCTCTATTCTATTTGAAGACTAACTTTACAATTATGGTAATATTACACTCTTAATTAAGGTACAAACATAAGTCTAATATTTACCAAATACACAAGGAAAGGGGAAGGGCCCCACACAGTACATGGTCCACACGACTGGACATTCTTATTAATGAAAGACATATATATACACGTTACAAGGAAGATCCTCTTCCTATTCTACCTAAAAATTCCTATTCTATTTGAAGACTAACTTTACAATTATGGTAATATTACACTCCTAATTAAGGTACAAACCTAAGTCTAATATTTACCAAACACAAGGAAAGGGGAAGGGCCCCACACGGTACATGGGCCACACGGCTGGACCCACTGTCTAACAGTTAAGAACATTAAAGATTAAACTCATAAAATTAAAATTCTACATTCATCTCTGAGTAAAGAACATTTTATCAAAGTGAAATCTTTCGGTGCGAATCCGAACTAATTGTGCCCACGGATACGAAATGAAAAGCCGACAGAAATACAATGCGATGGAGGAATTGGTGTAAATGAGAGTTCAGAATTTATGAAACTGATACTCACAAACGTGTAGAAACATTGGTACAAATTAAAGTACAACAATATAAAATATTTCCTTGAATAAGTAATCAATAACTGGGAAATTAGACCACAGTATATGTATCAATTCTATATGTAAAAAAATGCTTTTTACAACTCCCGCTTACAATATAAAAAACCTCAACAACATTCTACCAAAATCTGTAGTCTCAAAATTTTGTGAATAAATAGGTGCTCAAGATACTCAAGCACTTGACCAAACAATTTACATATCGAATAAAATGGTTTGTATACACAGGCTAATCCGGGATCTAGAGCGAGTGGTTCGGAATGATTGTGATCTTATTATATGTATATATTTCAAATTCTTTTTTCATATGTATACATAGCTCGAGTCAAAAGCAATGAACTCAATTGAACTACTGAAACCGCCCTATATCCACCTCTGTGTGTATATGTGTCGGACCAAATGTGTCAAACAAAAGCTATGTATATCATATGTGTATACATAGTTCGAGTCAAAAGCAAAGAGTTCAATTGAACCACTGAACCCGCCTTAGATCCGCCTCCGTTAATGCATATATGTTGGACCAAATGTGTCAAGCAATGCAAGAAGCTGAATAACCTGAACATCAAGTGAAAATCAGCTCTTCTAAAAGATCATCCAATATGAGATCCTCCAGCTCGAGTCCAACACAAACAGCATCAAATTGAAGGTTCATCCAAGTTTCGTCTTTTGCTAGATCGCGGCTCACAGCATCGTCAATCGGTTGATCAATCTTCATTTCAGATTTGAAACACGAGTTTATATCTGTCCACACCTCACCAAGGACATGGTAGCCAATAGGCATCGTATGGATATAAGAACGATATGTTAACGACTTTGGCCAGTAGGAACATGATCTCTCATAAATTTGTAACAAGACCTCATTGATTAAATCAAACAAAAGTAGTTGATCACAAGTACCACCCTCTTGATCAAGTAAACAATATCCTTCCACTTCCTCAAATAATGAAGGGTTCACTGGTTGGTCAGCAGAATGCCATTTCCCTAGAAACGTATTTCCACTGAAGCCAGATAGTTCTAGTATATCTTTTACATAATTGAATTCAGCTTTATATCTTTTATTCACCTGAATTTGAAAATGAATTTTGTTCAGATCACTGGCACAAAATTCCTTTTTATCGGTGTTAACTATATCCTCTTCTGCACCTGTAGAATATCAGTAAAAATCGTCGTGGTAGTTTGCTAAAGAAACTGAAGACAAGTACATATTTTATAGAGATAAATGTCATAGAAAGGATAATACATGTAGACACGTACATAATTTACATGATTTACGTACAAAGCACGACACTTTGGTATGTTTGGCATTTCATGTTTGACATAAGGTCTGAAACAAGTTTGGAATATGTCCAAATCAATATGGATGTTACCAAAAAGTAAATGTGTAAGTCTATTCTGAGAGTAATATACTTCAAAATGAAAAACAGATACAGAAATTGACAAAAAGAATGTTTTTTCATGAAAAATTTATTGCTTTCATAATGCAACTTAGATGCCAAAAGATGATGAATTGAAGGATAGTAGTAGAAAAACACTTGAACATTCATCATTCTTCTTAGAAAAAATGGAAAACGTAGAGAAGAATATATAGATTGCCTCGAATAACGTACCTTTAGCTGCAGAGAGCCCAGCTGTGCCAGAAGTAGAATTCTGAAAAAACATATCAGGCAGAGGAATAGGAATTGATTTATCTAATTTTGGAACAACAGATGATGTTCCCTCAATAATGTTCTCAATGGAGGAAGAGTTATCGCCAGTCTTTAAGCAACCAAAATCGTCAAGAGTCTCGTTGACATCAAGAAAAATTGTACCCTTTGAGTCTGAATTATAACCTTCTTCAGTCTGGATATCCAGGGACTTCTGTTCATTGGAATTGGAAATACCGACATATAAGTTGTTGCTCGATGGATCTCTGTCTAGTGTATACGAGCAGCCAGGTTCGGGAGAGTCCTCAAGTTTGAAAGAAGAGTAATACCTGAGATCAGGCATAGAGAGAATCCTCTCCAGGCCTATCGGGCTATTTCTAGCCGGTGAAGGTGATCTAGATGCTCTAAAGCTCGACCGATCAGAAACGTGATTTTTTTCTTCCCTATAGAAGCAGGAGTCAAGTAATCGATTGTATCTGTCCAATGACTCATTAACAGATGATGTTCTCCTAAAGGATTTCATTTCACTCTTGGTAAATGGAGAATTGCAATGAGCAAAAGTACTTCCCTGAAAGTATTTCACACGGCCGTTAGCACTTTGCTCCATATCCTTTGATGATCTATGACCATGTGGAACCTTATGAAGGACAGCATCCATGATAATTCGACGCCTCTCTTTTCTACTCTCCTCGAGTGCATGCCTTATTTTTCGCTTTAGATTCTTAAAACGATCAAGGATGAGTTTACTCTCACAGTGTCTCTTTTCTGCATTGTCAAATGATTCAGCTCTTCTCAACATATGTTTTCCAACATCATCATCGCTACTCAAATCCATTGATGTTACTGAATGGCTATTCAAGTGTTCAGCAGAATCAACTTGTGACTCATCATCCCCTTTTGCATAATATCCACATTCCGGATTCTTCTTATAATTCCTTGACCTGACAGATTTTCTTTCCCGTGAGCCACACGAAGGAAATGAAACCGTCTTGATAAATCCGAGCATTAACTTGGATGCGTGAGTACTAAAATTTAGCTGATTCAGTGAATACGAGTCCTTTTTCATGTTATCTAATTCCACGGGCTCTTGGATTGATCCATTTTCAGTACGCTCGCATATCTGTTTTGGGGGAGGGTCTAATAGACTAGAAACCTTGTAATTAGGATGCTCCAAAGACTTGTCATTTAAGGGAATTTGATGAGAAGATTGTATATCAGCTAGGTCTAGATGATGAATAGAATTAGTTCGTTCGAGCTGTATGGGACAGGATGAACTTCTCCGGTGCCTACCCTTTCTTTTAGATGTCTCTTCATGAGTAATCAAAGATCTTATCCGAGATAACATTGAACTTTTGGACACTTGATTAGGTTCTATCGTTTTTGCCACAATCTGAAATGTTACAATTGATGACATAGCCAGTTAGTGCACAAATTCTCTATAACAATCATTCTCTACAACTTTTCACTATAACACCCAAATTTTTCTTGAACCGATTTTTCATGTAATGTTATATTATTTATATGTTTTTTATAACAACATTTAGCTTTAGCAGCCAAGAAATATCCAGGTAAACAATGCCATCATAGAGAGGTTTAACTGTATATACATAATGTAGCAAGAAGTGTCAACGGAGAACACAAAAGCAGAAAATTGAAAAGCTCTTGGCAAGTTCTCGTTTACTATCGTGCAAACTTACCGAGGAATTCTCAGCCTTGCCTTCTACTCTTTTTTGGATATCCTCAGAATCAGTAGCAGTTGCATTATCCCCTAGATCTTCAACCACTGGAAAAGAGAAAATGGTTAATTCCACCCTATACACAGGCGGAGCAAGATCATTTAGCTATGGGTTTGGAGGAAACTAGTAGCTTCTGCTTAGGCCTTGTATTTGTATTATGAAATTCATTAAATATGTATAAACATTTAGTTGCGAACAGAGTAACTAAGACGAGTTATGGGTCCAATAGCAAGTTCAGAACCCATAAACTTCAAGTACTGACTCCGTCCCCTGCCTATACGTATTAGGAACTAAAAATGTATGCAGCATGCAACATACAACTTCACAATTTATAGGCTTAAAATTTGAAATAATGAAAGAAAATAGTAATACAATCCTACATTAAGCCTCTAATAGCCATACGCAGACCACCTGTCCTTTTCTCAGAAATGCTTTAGAAATAAAGACGACAAACTGAGCATCTAACATGACATGCTTAAGAGATTAATGAACATAATGTAGCATAGTAGAGAACTCTCTTTGGAAAAATTATTTTGTTTTTATCTTTTTCTCTATTCTTTCCTCACCGGCAACTCGCTTTCCACCACCGTGCCTTTTGTTTGGGAGGCGTTTCCTATGTCGGTTGTGATTCAAATTGTGAAGTATCCCCCACATGCATCCCGGAGTATTTTCCGGACTGATATTAGGATCTTGGTGTTGCAAGCCCTTTCCCATGTGTTATGTAGTAGAACAAAATCACATTTGTTTTGAAGACCTAGCGAGTTCTTTTTTCTTTTTATCAAAGGCGGTCCTTTTCTTTCCTCAGTCTTCCTACACCTGAACCATATGTAGGAAGCCAATCAGCCAAAACCAATAGATCAACCAAAAAGAAATGAAACAAGATAGTAACAATTTGTTTTTGTGTTTAACTACAGAATGTACAAGTAAAATTCTGGACTAAAAAATGAAAAGTAAGAGCTCATAGTATGAATTCCCAATGAAATTATAGTACTATGTAAAAGGGAAAAGGAAAAGAATAAATCAAAAAGATCAGCAAATAGTGAATTTACCTTCATTAAACTCTCAAAATCCTTTCAAGGGTAAAATGTCATTCAAATACATGAAACCCCTCCTACAATTACATATAATAAGATCTATAAAATGATATTTCAATTTTAGGATTCTATCAATACGCATTCATACCATAATAAAATGAATCATCTTATAGAAATAGAATAAAAAATCAAGAGCTTCGAGCCAATAAAGACAGAGAAGATTGACTCAAAGAGGATAGGTCTTTATAATGGCAAGAAACTCCCCATTTCAAATTTAGGGTAATATGGTGTCAAATTTTATTCAAGCTTTTCCATTTCAATTACATCTAATAAGATCTATCAAATGTGTTTCAACTTCAAATCTCATAGTATGGGCATCTCAAAGTGAATAGCTAAACAACCAATCAATTGTTTCAAGAGTAATTTACCTGGTACCTTTTCTGGTGGGAGGTAGGTATCCGGTAGTATTAGTTGAGGTGCGCTTAAGCTAGCGCAAACACCACCACAGTTATAAAAATAAAAAATTAATACTATAGTAATTTTGTCTAGACAGAAAAATGAATCAAATGGTATCTTCCTAGAAACTTTCCATTTCCCTAGCCTTATGCGACATGAATTCGAATTAATCGGACAGTGGATATCAGATACCACATGGTTTAACAAAAAACAAAAAACAAAAATCCCATTCCAAATTTTGTTTCTGGATAAGCAATGTTGATATCAAATGCAACAAATAAAACAGAAAAAGGGGTTTAAATCTCCTAAGATCAATAGAACATCATGAAGAATCCAATATATGCAATGTTGCACTTACTGATTTTAGATTCTGGATTCGCGTGTGACATATATAAAAGGGTATTAATCTAACTAAAACATCATTATTATCATCATGATCATAATACCTTAGTATATAAATTGAAGCTTCACAGACATATTAGAAAGGTTGAGAATAAAAAAAGAGAAAGTGAAAAAAGAAAAAAAGAAATTAGTAATTCTTTATTTTTGGCGCCATTTATCCGCCAACCGTTTTTCCGTTTATCTCTCGGTCTCTCTCTATCTTTTCATGTGAGCATTTCCTACTTTTGTTCTTGTTTTCCTACTTATTTTGCTTCCTTAAGAATTATGGTGATTCCTTAAGAATCGTGAACTTGTTCAGTTACGATAAAGTTTATACTGAATTTTTGGTGATTCGCTAGGATTTGTAGCAAGTCGATTTATCCTAAACTCGTGGTAGATGGCAGGAATTTTTGAACAAAACTCTCGGTGATCTGTTATGAGTTGTGGCAAGCTCATTCATCAGAAACCCACCAAGAGTCTAATACATTTTCTACTAAACTCTTTGTGATCTGACAAAAATTGTGGCAAGGTAAATTTTCTGTCGATATTGTAGGAGTTTACGTCGGGTTCGTACACGCAGCGGAATTTAAAAATTTATATTTCAAACCCGACATGAGCAGTCGAACTGTAGTATGATATATAATGTAAACAAAGCACAAATCATATGTAACACTTCGATAGAAGACTTACATTTTGTAGATAGCAATCCGCGAAATTTGAGGCTTTGTGTAGTCCGAGGGTGCACACGCAAACGTCTCTCGATTTGTAAGTTATGGAAACTATAATGTAATTGCTAAGTCTAGAATGCTAGGGATTCCGACAGAGCTTTAGAAGAAATTTGTCTCTTGCAATTAGTGTGTATGAAAAGGGAGGGGAAGCCCTCTATTTATAGTTGTAAAAAGAACAACCTAGGGTTCCAGTGGGCGGCCAGTGAGAAAAGTCGACAAAAGCGGGCGGTCTAATTCACTAGACGCAGCGTCGACCGCGATCACGAGTAAGTGGCATCGCGGTGCCTCCACGTGTATGGCACCGCGGTCCTGTCCTAATTTCCTGTCTTGCTCCCATTTCCAATATCCCGGTTATCAACCGAACATATATTTAGTCTCCTTCTAATTACATCCTTCAATCTACGGAACATTTGACTTAGTGTTACCCTTCAAGCCTTTACATATCGTCACTAATAACATTAGGGTCTTCACGGAACTCCTAGACTGTGCCGGAAAACGAACCCAATATGTAAAGATAGCTTACACAAAACATGTGAACTGAACCTCTATGTGGGAAGATAAAATCCTTTCATTCATGACACACTCAATCAAACTTAGGATATGTCAAGTGTCTATCAAAATGACTTGATTATTATAACTCATCTATATTAGTTGACAACAGGGTCATATCACAAACATGTCCATTGCATTGGCCAATGACTTAGTCAACCTAATACCATATGAGTATCTGAGTATTCACTTGAATATACATTCAAGGAATGAATCCTAATCTTGGCTCACACACCACCTTTAATCTACTTCGTAAATGCACCCAAAACAAGTCGAGTCTCAACCTATAAGACATTTGAGCTTAGGACAGGATCAAAGTACACTACTCCGTAAACAAGGTGATGTTGACCTCAAGTCTAAGGACTTTTATCTCCCACATGCCGATGACATTACAGACATATAACAAATAGTGCATCAGCAGGGTATATCAATACTTCAACAAGTATCCATGTGTCCATCATGAGTTGTCATAACTCGTAGCAGGTGAGACATACTACATCCCCTAAGGATATGATGCAGACCACATGTCGACGTATCGCATATCATCGATATCCCAATCTTGATGATCATTAGTCGAGCTAATTTAAGAGTTACGTTATAACATCAATTCTCACATTATTAATAAACACGTAAACTCTAAGGATGCATTTATGGAATATTATAAACAATCAATTAATAATTCAACTAATGCAAATGCCATAATATTAATCATCATTAATATAAATACGAATGTGTATAAAGTATATTGTGTCCTAATACAAATTGTCTCTAGGACATACATATATTTTCAATCTCCCACTTGGCCTAGAGCCAATCACCAACATATCTAATACTCGTGTTCTCAAAATGACCATTATACTTCACCAAACTTAATGGTTTAGTAAACGGGTCTGCTAGATTATTATATGTGGGAATATAATCTATCCTAATATCTTCAGCTTTCACCATCTCTCTCAGGATGTGGTACTTCCTTGGTACATGCTTGTTTCTGTTCGTTGATCTTGGTTTCTTTGCCTGTGCAATTGCACCAGTGTTGTCACTATAAATGGTTATTGGACAACTAGCACTCGGAACAACCCCTAGTTCCTTCAGGAACTCAGAAATCGAGACAACTTTTTTAGCAGCTTCCGATCCAGCAATGTACTCTGCTTCAGTAGTCTAGTATGCAGTAGTAGCTTGTTTGGAACTCTTCCATCTCACTGCTCCTCCGTTGAAAATGAACGTGTAACCAAATTGGGATTTGAAATCATCAACCTCTGTCTGGAAACTAGCATCGGTATACCCAGTGGCAACCAACTCATTACTTCCACCATAGACTAGAAAGTAATCTTGAGTACGTCTTAGGTACTTGAGAATACTCTTGACTTCTTTCCAGTGTTCCTCACCAGGATTCTGCTGGAACTTGCAAGTCATACTAAGTGCAAAGACCACATCTGGCCTAGTACAGGTCATGGCATACATGATCGATCCTATAGCCGAAGCATATGGTATCCTCTTCATGCGCTCAAGTTCAATAGCATTAAAAGGGCAGCCCTTCTTTGATAACTTGATTCCTTGATCCATCGGAAGACCGCCTTTCTTGGAATTCTCCATTAAAAAACGTCTAAGCACTTTGTCTATGTAGATTGACTGTGACAGCCCCAATAATCTATTAGGTCTATCACCTAAATCCTTCATCATGAAGGTCTTGGAAAATCAATCCTTAACTGACTGCATGAGAGCCTTATTGTCTCCCATTATCAATATGACATCAACATATATAATAATGAAGACAATGCCCTCATCCTTGCATTTAGAATAAACACAAGGATCCTCTTTGCTTCTGACGAAATCAAAAGATTTGATAGCATTGTCAAAGCAAATGTTTCAACTCCTAGAGGCTTGCTTAAGCCCATAAATGGACTTATGTAGCCTGCACACAACATTTGGTCTAGACTCACATGAAAAACCCTCGGGTTGTTTCATATACACTTCCTCAATTAGATTACCATTGAGGAATGCAGTTTTGACGTCCATCTGCCAAATATCATAATCATAATGTGCAGCTATCGCAAGCAAAATCCGAATAGACTTTATCTTAGCCACCAGTGAAAATATTTCATCATAATCCACACCAGGACGCTGAGTAAAACCTTTAGCCACTAGTCTAGCTTTATAAGTCTGAATCTTGTCAGATGCATCAATCTTCTTCTTGAAGACCCATTTGCATCCTATGGGTTTAACCTCATTTGGCAAATCAACCAAGTTCCACACTTGATTGACATACATAGATTCCATTTCGGATTTCATGGCTTCTTGCCATATCTTCGAATCAATGTCTAGAATTGCTTCGTTATAGGTTCTAGGCTCGTCATCATCTGAAATATCTAGCTCATTTTGTGTTTCCACAAGTAGATTTAGTCTTTCCGGAGGACGATGAGATCAAGTAAACCTACAGAGTTGATTGTCTTACAGTTCAGTTACATGTATGTTCTGACTGTGAGTAGGTTCTTGTGCGCTGGTCGATCCACCAACATTAGAGCTTTCAAGAATATCATTTTCATGTCTTTCCTGAATAGAGGAAATGTAACTGGTGCACTTTCTCCCAAGGTCTGTGCCGGAAGATCTTGCATTTCTGCATTACTCCTCGTAGCACTCCCACTGACCGGAAGGGGTACCCTAAATACCCAATCTTCGCTAAAATCTCCCACTGAATTCTTTCCATCATCATCGGGCAAGGATTCAACCTCTATATTACCTTGTTCTTGAATTCTTCAATTTCTATCTCCGTGCAACTCTTATCCTTGTAGCCATATTCATCTTCAAGGAAAGTCGTTCCTAGAAACAAATATATTATGTTTTCTAGGAAGATAGAAATAGTATCCCTTAGTTTCCTTTGGATACCCAACAAAGTAACATTTCTCACTTTTAGATTTCAACTTATCAGTGATCAACTTCTTGACATATGCATGACACCCCCAGGGCCTCATGTGTCTAAGTGGTGGCTTCTTGCCACACCATACCTCATATGGTGTCTTTTCGACTGATTTAGATGGAACTCTGTTCAGAACATATATTGAGGTCAAAATAGCGTATCCCCAAAGGTATGTAGGAAGAGCTGAAAAGCTCATTATGGAACGAACCATATCAAGTAAGGTTCGATTTCTCCTCTCGGCAACACCATTCATCTGTGATGTTCCAAGAGGTGTCCATTCGGAATGAACTCCATGAAGCTTTAAGTAGTCAAAAAATTCTTTACTTAAGTATTCACCCTCACGATCAGATCGGAGAGTCTTGATACTCTTTGAGAGCTGTTTCTCAACCTCACACTTAAACTCCTTAAACTTCTCAAAAGCCTCGGATTTGTGTCTCATAAGATACACATATACATACCTTGATAAGTCGTCTGTAAAAGTGATGAAGTATGAGAAACCTTCTCTGGCTTGAGTCGGAATAGGTCCACATACGTCCGTATGTACCAACTCAAGCACCTCTTTGGCACGGATCCCCTTTCCAGAAAGAGATTTAATGGTCATCTTACCCTTCAAACAAGATTCACAGTTACCATAAGATTATAAGTCAAATGGTTCGAGGTAATTTAATTTCCTCAACCGTTCTATCCTCGTTTGATTGATATGACCAAGTCTGCAATGCCACAAGTTGGTAGAATTTTTTTCATTTAACTTAGCCCTTTTATTTTGTATATTGAAAATTTCCCTACGGCAGTTTAATGTATACAATCTATTCACAAGAGGTGCAATTCCATACACAACATCATCAAAAGTCAAAACCATATTGCCATTAGACGTGTTTGAGGAAAAACCCTCTTAATCAAGTACAGGAATGGAAATAATATTCCTTGTTAAAGAAGGAACATAATAACAATCGTTTAACATTAAAACTTTGCCGGAAGGTAAATCTATCCTATAAGTTCTCACGCGCTCAACATCAACTCGTGCTCCATTTTCAACGTGCAGGTCCACCTTGCGAGGCCCGACCTTCCTGCTATCAGTTAGCTTCTACACATTTGTACAAATGTGTGAGCCACAAGCGGTATCAAGTACCCAGGAATGAGAATCATTTATAGATAGATTAATTTCAATTACATACATACCTTGCCCAGTAGAGGCTGAAGCACCTGGTGCCATTTCTCCGCCTGGAGCAGTACAATCCTTTCTCCAATTCCCCTTTCTGTTGCAATTCATGCAAACATCCGATCGCCGGTTTCTTAACTTCTTCGCCTCCTCGACTTCATTGATCTTTGAGCAACAACTTTGCCCTTCCCCTTCTGTTGTCCCTTACCTTTCGGTTTGGGGCGACTAGAGGAGCCAACCATCATAATAGGTTTGGTCTTGGAGGTCGAAGATTCAAAAGTTTTTAACATATTATGTAACTCCGACAATGTCGCTTTAGTTCCGTTCATATTATAATTAACAATGAAACTCTCAAACGACCTAAGAAGTGAGTGCAGGATGATGGTGGTGAAAATTCTGTCATGAAACTTTATGTCAATGGCGGCCAACCTCTCAATCAACTCAATCATCCTCAACACATGAGGTGAAACTTGACCCCCTTCATTTAACTTACACTTGAAGAGTTTTATTAGCAGGTCATACTCCATTGTCTGAGACTGCGAATCATAGAGACTCCTCAAATGGTAACATTTCGTTGGGCCCCATAGTTTCATGATGTCTTTGCAATGGTTGTGACATAGAAGACAACATTAGGCATTGAGCTGAGGTGATATCCTTATAATGTTTCGTAGCGGCGCCTTGTCGGTTGCGTACTCGTGAGAATCTTCACGGAGCGCGGTGGGAATACTTTGTCCAATGTATACTCAATCTCTTCTTGTCTCAGGACAATTCTGACATTCCTTAGTCAGTCTATGAAGTTGGGTCCAGTAAGTTTGTTGGACTCCATAAGCATTTTCAACGAAAAGTTTGACATTTCTAAATATCTGAAGATATAGATAGAATAGGAAAAATGCAATCAACAATTCATTCTTCCAATATTACACGTTCATTATAAACTAATTTAACATGACATTTTGTTTAATTAGCTCCCATTATTTTGCATACTTCTACGATCTCAAGGTAGAATACGGACCTAAATCAATAGAAAGATCATAATGGGCCAAGATCCAAACATATGTTATATTCGTGTTTGCTTTGGCTGGTAACTTCAATAGCACACTTTGGTAGGTCCTCAACCAATTGTAAAGCAACTCTACAACTCTTGGTTTGATTAAATATCTTTTAGTTTAATCTTACGTCTTTAGACTAGTCCGACACTTTGGCGCCAAGATTCATCTAAACAAGTCAACCCCATTAGACGACTGCGTTTAAATGCCTAGGTAAATTTAGCCTTTGCAAGCAAACACTTTAGTGTAAATACCTACAAAAGTTTATTATCTACTTTTATTTTAACACATCTATGAAATGGTCTCGGTCCTCTTAGACTTAAAACAAATGTTTTGGCATAAATACTCGTATCGCCGAAAAGGATTTAGCACCCTAACAATTATAATGGAGGACGCGTTATAATTAGACTTGTATTTAATGTTTGGGGAACATTTTCAGTTTTCGGGGATTCATTCAATATCAACAATCAAGTCATACATCATATGACATCCTATCATGCAATTTCTAAACACAATTAGATGGGAAACCATCAAACCCAATAGACATGATAAAAGATAGTTTTAATCACATACCGGCGCCTGCGGACATTTATAACAGTCATTTGAAATTAAACAATTACTGGGCGCCGCCTACCCAGACAATAATTGTGGACGCTATGCTAATAATTTAAATGCATCACATTCAATCACTTAGCACATTTGTATATTATACAATAATATACTATTAATGATAATCATGAGTCTATTTGTCTAAACTCTATAATCTATGTAAATGTCAAACAATCCCTAAATATTTTCTGATTTCAAAATTCTGATTTACAGGAATTCTGCAAACTTTTAATATTTATAGTTTAGTTCTTTAAGAATTTAAAAGTAAAATTCTAAACCCCTATAAATTCAGAAAATGCAATTCTAAATCTCAGAAAATATTTTCAAGTTTCTGAGACCTATTTACAATTTTCAGAACCTAAAATCAATTTTCAGAAAACTTTCTTTAATTACAGATTTGCCCGAAATGGACCAAATCTGTTCGATTTAAAACTTATTTTTAGAAACTAAAACTTTTGAAACTTCAGATTCAGAATCTGAAACTTTCAAGTCTCTATTTACATTTTGATTTTTTAAAATACCGTCGCCGCTTGATCTAATCGTGGTGCCTCATAATTACCGTCACAGGCACCGCAGTCCTAACAGGTGGAACCGCAGTGCCTCGAAGGAAGAATGTCCGAAAAATTAATTTTAAGTTTTCTGGATGAACAGCTCCGCGACTCCCATGAACAGGACCGCGGTGCCTCTGGCTTCATCTGGGCAGCACCGCGGTGTTCCATTGTGGAATCCCGGCGCCGCCTAAAAAACCCTAGCAGTACTGCGGTGCTCCATCATGGAACCGCGGTGCCCTTCCTCCAGAAACACAAATCTGAAATTTCCGAACCCCTAAAACTGGTTTAGGGCCAGATCTTTCAGATATATCACTTGTATTACCATCACCATTAAAACAACATGTTCATCGACCATCAAATCCAATTTTCTTCTTGTTCTTCGTTTCAATACACCATGCTTTAAGCCGGATAACACATATCAACTTAGAAGAGTTATTTATTAGATTGATTTTATCGAATACATTATTGCATCAACAGATCTGGGTACAAGAACCATATGTTCTAAAGATTTAAGATTTTAAAGCTTTTAAACACATAAAATATAGATCTAAACAAATCCTAACTCATATTATCATTAATATTGATTACATATCACACGAAACAGCCCAGGCTCTGATACCACTGTAGGATTTTACGTCGGGTTCGTACACTCAACGGAATTTAAAAATTTATATTTCAAACCCGACATGAGCAGTCGAACTGTAGTATGATATATAATGTAAACAAAGCACAAAGCATATGTAACACTTCGATAGAAGACTTACATTTTGTAGATAGCAATCCGGCTTTGTGTAGTCCGAGGGTGCACACGCAAACGTCCCTCGATTTGTAAGTTATGGAAACTATAATGTAATTGCTAAGTCTAGAATGCTAGGGATTCCGACAGAGCTTTAGAAGAGATTTGTCTCTTGCAATTAGTGTGTATGAAAAGGGAGGGGAATCCCTCTATTTATAGTTGTAAAAAGAACAACCTAGGGTTCGGTGGGCGGCCAGTGAACAAGTCGACAAAATTGGGCGATCGAATTCACGGACGCAGCGTCGCCGCGATCTGAGTAAGTGGCGCGGTGCCTCGCGTGTTATGTGCGCATCGCATCCTAATTTCCTGTCTTGCTCCCATTTTCAATGTCCCGGTTATCAACCGAACATATATTTAATCTCTTTATAATTACATCCTTCAATCGACGGAAAATTTGACTTAGTGTTACCCTTCAGACCATTACATATCGTCACTAATAACATTAGGATCTTCACGGAACTCCTAGACTGCGCCGGAAGACGAACCCAATATGTAAAGTTTAGCTTACACAAAACATGTGAACTGAACCTCTATGTGGGAAGATAAAATTCTTTCATTCATGACACACTCAATCAAGCTTAAGATTTGTCAAGTGTCTATCCAAATGGCTTGATTATTATAACTCATCTATATTAGTTGACAACAGGACCATATCACAGATATGTGCATTGCATTGGCCAATGACTTAGTCAACCTAATACCATATGATTATCTGAGTGTTCACTTGAATATACATTCAAGGAATGAATCCTAATCTTGCCTCACACACCACCTTTAATCTACTTCGTAATGCACCCAAAAATAAGGTGATGTTGACCTCAAGTCTAAGGACTTATATCTCCCACATGCCGATGACATTACAGACATATAACAAATAGTGCATCAGCAGGGTATATCAATACTTCAACAAGTATCCATGTGTCCATCATGAGTTGTCATAACTCGTAGCAGGTGAGACATACTACATCCCCTAAGGATATGATGCAGACCACATGTCGACGTATCACATATCATCGATATCCCAATCTTGATGATCATTAGTCGAGGTAATTTAAGAGTTACGTTATAACATCAATTCTCACATCATTAATAAACACGTAAACTCTAAGGATGCATTTATGGAATATTATAAACAATCAATTAATAATTCAACAAATGCAAATGTCATAATATTAATCATCATTAATATAAATACGAATGTGTATAAAGTACATTGTATTCTAATACAGATTGTTTCTAGGACATACATATACTTTCAGATATACCAGGAACTAACTCCAACTTTTGTCCATGGGTTATTTTAGCACAACTTATTTAAGGGGGTTAAAAGTTAAATAGGCAACTTCTTGGCCACTATTCTTGAATGGACTTGTCGATCACATGCTCGTTTGGTCCAAGAATCTGATTAGCCCGTTGGGCTGAAATTACCTCTGTAGTATACATGTAAATTAGCCCAAAATGCAATCATTGTTGTTGCATCATCTTTCCATGTTCGATAGACGATAGTTGTTCAAACATATAATGCTAAGAGGAGGGATCTTGTTCCTTGCATGCAAATGAAATCTTTTAAAATTTAATTTTCTGATTATTTTTTTCTCTTTTAATTATACATAATTTTTCCCGTTGGTTATTTTTATAGAAGATAAGTTTATGAGCTATTTAATGCGTTATGAAAGTTTTAGGGAGAAAATATATTTCCTCACGGACTTCCCCGTTTTTTTTTTCTCATGTAACTTATTCTCCGTGAAGGAAGTTTGGTGCTTTCTTTTCTCATTTCGTTCCTCCGTCTTGTTTTGTTCTTTGAGCCGTCTCTAGAAGGTAGGAAGGAAGAGAGTCAAGGGCAGCTCTTACTCTGCCAAGCCAATCTAGATGTCTTACGCATAACATTCCATCTGCTTTGATTCCTAATATTTTGATCTAGGACTACTTCTATTTAAATCCAAAAAAAATGGCTCATCTTCTGGATAGAGAAAAAAATAAAGTGTCTAAACTAAACCTGTCAACCGGTACCGGTCGACTCGGTACAAAATCCGGTGAGATCCGATAAGGCTTACCAGGTTGGGGGTTGGTTTGGCCCCCGACCCCAACCCGCACGGGTTGTATAAAAATCCGGTAAGGACCGGACCGGTTAGAACCGGTAACGAAACTCGGTAACCTTACCGGTCCAAACCGGTAAGAACAAAATAAAAAAATAATTAAAAGGGTTGTTGCCCAACGGTAATGTTATTGTTGGGCTTGGGGGGGGAGCAACGGTCAGTGGACCGTTTGACTTGAATTTTTTTTGTTTATTATTTATTATTTATTAATTACATTTTTACCCTTTAAAAATCTATAAATACTCTATATTCTTCTCATTTTTATCACACAATTATTTCTACAATTCTCTCAATTCCCATACTCTCTTAATTCTCTCTATTATCAATTCTCAAGTTATTATTATTATTATTAATTTTCAAAGTAGCAAGACGCAAGACTTCGAGCTTCGAGTTTCAATTGAGTTCTGAATCCCGAAGTTTGGTACACTCGTTTATTCTCTAATTATTTTATTAAATTGCCACATTTATTTATTGATTATTTAAGTTAAATTTTAAATTAAATATTTTATAATGGATTTACTAAGGGGATTAGGACGGCGTAAATCTAGTTCAAGGGGTAAAAAATCTATAGGTTCTTCATCATCTAATCAAAATATAGATTATGATCAAATGCAAGAAGATTTTGGAATAAAAGATAATGAATATGATAACGTTCATATAGATAATATTGTTGAACTTGAAAGTGAACCTCCTACACCTACTAGTGTTCTTTTTTTGTGGGCAAACTTACAAACACAAGAGAGGGGGTGGTGACGGGGAAACGGGAACTATAGGTAGGTATTTATTGAAAGATCATCCGACACAATGGGGTGTTGCCTCTGATTTAGAACCCGGTCAACAACAACTTAATCCATTAACGGGGGGGATCGGGGGGGGGGGGGGTTGGCTAAGTACGATCCAAAGAAGGATCGCATTGAATTAGCAAAAATGATTGTCGGAGGTTGTTTACCTTTTTCTTTTGCTTCTTCTTCATATTTAATTACATATATTCAAAGAGTATATAATCTTTTATTTAAAGGTGTTCCTCGTAGTACTTGTAGAGCTGATATTTTAGACTTCATAATGATTATGTTATTTTTTTACAATATTTGTTCACTAACCTTCCAGACCTAGTTAGTTTTACTTCAGACATTGACCATGCTTTAAACGGTTATGATTATTTAACAATTACTTGTCATTGGATTGATGAAAAATTTAAAATGGAAAAACGTATTATTGCTTTTGCGTATGACGAGGATCAAAGTCATACTGAAAAATATATAAGCGAAACTATTTGGGGACACTGATAGAGTTAGATGTAATATTTGTGGGCAAACTTATAAACATAAGAGAACTTTAAATGACGGGGGGACGGGCACTATAGTTAGACATGTAGAGAAAGTTCATCCGACACACTGGTCAACAACAAATTAATTATAAAATATAAAGTTGCAGTTACATTATTTGATAACAACAACTCTGCTACTAATCTTCATTCTAGTTCTACTTCTGTTCTGTGTCTACATCTGCAGGATTCAATAAAGACGATGATAATGAATCTAGATTCTAGATATATGGAGCACTTTTACAACAACACAAGTTGCGGCGGAAGCGGGACTGAAATTAATACTTCAGATTTAGAGGCTATGGAGCATCACCAATTCAATCAACCTATAAATTACGAAGAACTTTATAAAAGGATGCATAATATGTAAATAAAATTATTATTACTTCATTATGTACTCTTATTAACATTATGAATAATGAAAGTTCTAAAGTTTACCTCTTATCATTAGTTTTTATTTTATTATCTCTTTAGTTGTTATTTGTTAACTTATGTCTACTAATTTAATAAACTAATAAAAGTATAACTACATAAACTATAAAGTATAAAGTTATAAACTATAAAATAGAAAGTTAACTTTAAAATATAAAATAGAAAACTATATTATATTATTATATTATATATTTAATTTGAATTAAGTTAAATTTTTGAAATCAAAAAAATCGGTCAGTGAGGTTCAACCCGAATCAGACGGGCGACCGGAAATCCGGTAGTGAACCGGTCCGGTAAGCCGGTGAACCGGACCGATAACCGGTTCAACCCGATAACGGACTACCGGTCCGGTCCCGGTCGATCCGTTTGCCCCATTTAATCTAAACTATAGTTTTTCTTGACTGAGATTGACATCTGAGAGCGGATCAGAGGGAGGTAAAAGAGATCAATCAAGAGAAGTCCGCTACTCGCCTCCCGAAACCAGCCTATCTGGCCTCTTGCCACCTCCCGTTCCGTTGGGATACATGTTATACCAGCTATTCACCAACGAGTCAAGTGGCTGAACGCTCCTTTAGAGATAGGGAAAACATTTGCTTTAGGTTGCTAAACATCAGATGCAAAGCGCAATCGTTAAGTTAAACTGCTTTCTAGTTTTTGAGATGTGAAACTTTAATAGAGTGGCAGAAGACTAAGTAAGGTACGGTATAATGCGCTTCGAATAAGAAGAATTTGATCGATCGATTTAGGAAAGATGAAAAAATTCTCCGTTTTTTTAATAGAACGCTTAAACTTTGTGAGATCCTATGATTCCCCTATTTTTGTTAGAAGTAAAATAAGTACCACATTTGAGCTGATGTGGCACCTATAGCATTGTGCACGAAATGATAGCGCATGATGAGAACAAAAAATTAGTCCAAACTAACTATATTTTCATTTTTACTTTTTCATTTTTTTTCCAACCGTTAATCTGTAACTTAATAGTTAATACCAATAACTCACTAAATTTATTTTGCACTTGAGTTATCAGTTACAGTTCGATTTTAAATAAATCTGATGCTCACACAATCTATTTACTGCTCTGTGCAGATCCTTTTGCTAGTAATACTGTGGAACTTATCTTGAGGACAAAAGGCGAAATCCCTCGCCCACAGGGCCCTCACCCCCGGTCCGAAACTGTGGAACATATCTAATCTTAGTTCGAGACGATGTACCTAATTCTGTTGAATTGAGCCAATTACAGTCTGTTTGAGGTGACAGTTATGACACTTTTTCATTTAAGTTTGGATTGTGTCCCTTGATCTTGTAATGATTCTATAGTAGCTCTTTGATTATACGTATTAGGGCTTCGGGCTATATTTCACACTTGTACTATTTTCTTTTTAATTTTATTGCTTATTGGCTATAAGACTTTATTTATGCAAATGCTTTACTTTATTTATATTCTCTTATCATTTTTAAAATAAAGGAATAGTTCGCCTAAGAGTGGGTAGTCACTCGTTAGGTATCGGTTGTGACTAATGAAACTAGATTGTGATAGTTTCTTAACTTGTACTTTCTAAACTCATCACTAATTTTTTACCAACCTCCCGTTCTATTTTTCATTAACGAATACTAAGTAATGGGTTATGCACATGTATTCACTCTAAATTTTACTTATTCAAGTTTTCTATTTAATTTATACTAAATCATGACAAATGAAACTTCTTCAACAAATTTTGTGCAACAACTCATGAACTTTCGATAGTTGGCCTTAAATGAGGTTTGCCATGAAGTTGTTTTTAGGAATATTGCACGTCAAATTGTGAAGAAAATATTAAGGCCCATGAAAGTGAGTTGAGGAGTCAGAGCAACTAATACATTGATAGTTAAGCCCGGATCGTGATAACTGGTATCAGAGTCGATACCTCCATTAGTATAATGATGGAGAAAACCTCAACAAAAATGTTGACTCTAGGGGGTGAGTGTAACAAACTAAAAGTGTTGACGATTAAATTCAAAAGGGAATCTTTGTGAGACTTGATTTAGGTATATCCCACAATGAAATATGAAGAAAAAGTTAGAGATCATATATGTTCAGTTCAGGAATTCTTTTAGGTTAAAGATCAAAGGGATAAAATGTGAGGTTCGAAAAATTGGGTCAAAGCAGACAATAACGTAATAATTGAATTTGGATTGTGATACATTAGAATTATGAATGTGATTGAACCAAATAATAATATTAGTTTGATTTTTTTTTCTGATGATTTTCTTTACTTATTTTTATCATACATTCTTAGATTATTCATGAAACAGTAATTTTCTATAGAAATTTACCAGTATTCTAGACTGAACTATGATGTTTTCTGTTATATCTTAATGGATGACAATGCCAGTAAAATAATAAAATTTCATCTCATCTTGAATATTGATTTATATTTTTTTCTCTTTAGATGGTGAAAATATGTATACTTATACTGACCTTAATCAATAAATTACACCAAAGATTACTTGTCACCATAGAAATGACACCATTGTGACAATTGACAAGCTTAAATAGACTTCTTTTAAAAAAGTGTTAGCCCTAGGGGAGGATCCATGTTGATATATATATATATATATATATATACTATGCATAAATTGATATATTAACAATATGACATTAATTGACAATGAATTATCTACCGACAAGGGTTGCGGTGGAGTGATATGTACTCCTTCATCCTTAATCAGAGGTCTCGGATTTGAGTCCCCCTAGGTACGGAGTCACATTTGTTAGGAAGCGCTTTACCCCATTGGAACTTTCCGATGCGAATCCGAATTTAATCGGCTCCAATGCAGGTACCCGACATCGGGTGATAAACAAAAAAGAAAGACAATGAATGTCTCTGGGCGCATCGGTTCAACACCCATTTTTGTTCTTTAGGTTAGAAGTTCGAACCTCAACCTAAGTATATTTTTCAAAAAATATACTTAAGGGAGATAAATCTTTATTACCAAGCAAAAAGACAAACAAAATAGACTTAAAAAATAATAATCTTATTTTAATGCTCATTTTTGTTGGTGGTGGATGTTCCTTTAATTTGTTGAAAACTTGAGTTATTATATGTTTCCTTTTTTCCCACTTTTCTTCCTAGATATTTTATTCATTTAAGTTTCCTCTAATCAATTTGAAGTCTCCTTGCCTTTTTCATAAAAGAGGTTGGAATTGGATTATAAGTATCCAAATAATATCACATTTTTCCAATTTTATGTGTTATAGATAATAATGTATTTAATGTTAAAGTCAAAAGATGTTGAGTGTTGAAGATGGAAAAGAATTACAAAAATAACTAAAACAATAAAGAGGTTAAAAATAGTTAATTCTGTCGCCACCAACTTAGAAGTCAATTTTTTTTTAAAATTTAATATCCATTAAAATATTTTTAGATAGTAAAAATAGATTAAAATGAAGAATCTATCTATCTCTTTCGATCTATCAAAATAGATTAGGCTATCTATCAATCGATTTTAAAATAGCACGCTCATTTTCGCCACGAAAACCGTAAAGACAAGAAGCACCAAAATTATTTCTCTTTTTTCTATTGGTATATTTTTGTCTCAATTTATATATTATACTCTCTTTTTAGTTTGATTTAGAAAAATATTAATTTCTTATATTTAAAATAATTTAATTTCAATGTTTTATTTAATTAATAATTTGTGATCACACACATATTTAAAATTTGCTTAAAAAAATTGTGCCTAGTTAATTATGCAACATTATTTATGACCGAGGAAAAATAATTCTTATTTTACATTCAATATTCTTAAATTCCTCAAGTTGCTCTATTTGACTTTTTGAGATCAAAGTACTAGATTAATAATTATTCAAAAACGAACACGCTTTGCCTTTTACCTTAGCCTAGCCCTTAACTCCTAAAAGGCTAAAACTCCCTAACCCTCCTTCAGTGGCGGACGCAGAGAATTTTCTAACTAGATGCATTGTCGATGCAGCGCCACAATGCCGCCATTCCAGCCATTCGCCTAGCGCTTTTCGGTCGCTTCTGTCAGTTCGGTTTCGCATCAATTTATGGTCGGCAAAGAATACTCGGACCTCGGCCCCTTCAAGCACATCATACAGCGGGACCCACACAAACCGACATTGAAGCCGCGATGCATGTTGACACCCAATTTTGTCTCTCTTTTCCCATTATTCATTCAAAATTAACTATTTTCAACACCACAAAATAATTTTAAAATTTTAATAAAGGCATACATATGCACACATAAATAAAGAATTTAATATTCTCAAACTAACCAATTTTATTATTATTAGTATCTTTACTCCCTCGCTATAATTTTATCCAAATTATATTAATCCAAATTTATCGCCTAAATTACCTACTCGAAATCCCTAATAGGCAAAACCACTTTTCTGCGTTGGATGTTGAGCACACGATTTTAGAGGAAACCACTAATGCTATTAATTTTATTAATCTTGTATCGTCTTCTTCTAATACAAAGCAGCTGTATGAACTGCTGTCAACTCCTATCAGACACGTTAACCAAGCTCACAAGGTTATAAATCTTACGCTACACCACTCGACGGACATGCAACAAAACCAGTCCATCATTACTACACATTTTCCTAGTGAAACTTCAGATTTTTCCAATTTTTCTAACTCTATACTCTAACAAAGTAACAATGCCAAGGATTTCAATCTCTGTTCGACGTCGCTACCGTCTAATTCAAGTTCTGAGGCCACCAAGACCACCTTTCACGGGCCATGCAATCTCTCTCACGATGATGATAGACGGAAGAGAGTCAGTGATAGTTCTTCAAAACCCTCACTACATTGCACAACTAATAGCGGAGGGTATGAACATGGGGATGGGAAATTACATTTGGCTAAACAATATCCTACACCCAATTGCCCCAATTATGAATCAAAACTATGTCGAAACAATGAAGGGTCACTGGAGCCTCCCCCTCATATGTTCCTCTAACAAATAACTTCAACTTGCCATTCTTCCCCCATGCCATCAACTCTGTCAGCCTTGAATCCCATATTAATTCATTGGGACCCCATCACCAACCAAGCACCACCTCCCTCTCTCTCTTTCATTCTTGGCATAACAACAAATCATTTTCACCACACAGAAGATGTATGCCCATTTTGACAATGATAGGTGGATCACTTTGTAAAACGATACAAGGTGATTAAAAAAAATAAATTGAAAGTGGGTGCACTTGCATCCATAATGAAAAGGGTGTGTCCGCCTCTGCCCCCCACAAAATAGTTTTAATCTTTACTCAAGTAAAATTTATATTTAAGAAATATGATACTATTTTAAAACTATATTATTCTCAAATATGGAGTAGTACAACGGTAAGGTAAGATTTTCGTATATCCTATGATTTTCAGATTTTACGTGTGAGATTACACTGAATATTTTATTATTATTTACTATAAAGCAGTACAAATTTAACATTAGCACCTCGACAATCGAATGATTTATCACTTAAAACTTTGATTAAATTTGTGGAGATTCAGAGGGATAAATAATTATTAATTGAAGAATCAAACAAAACGTTTTAGAATTCAATGTCAACGCCTCACCCAAAAAAATAATTAAAAAAAAATTAGTGAACTGCCCACCCAAAACAAAGTTATATCAAAATTAAAAAAAAAAAACAAATTCAATTAAAATAATATTCTGTTGCCAAAAGTCAACTCTTTCTCTTTCCTCTACACACATCCATTTAAATCCTCATACCATAACACCTCCACCAAAACTTTCAAAATATATATATATATTCATCATTCTCCCATGTTGAAAATAATATTTCTCAAAATGGGTAATGGTGTGAGAAAACTAAATCTTTGTTTTGCTGGTGATGTTGGAGAAATATCAAAGAGGTATAATGATATTGCTATAACTGATCCACTTGATGAAGGTTTGGGTCATTCTTTCTGTTATATACGACCCGACCCGAAAACCAACCCGTTTTCCGATGACTCGTCTTCTTCTTCAACCACAACTACTATTTCTAGTGTGGCTAGTACGACAGCGTTTCGTACAATCTCAGGTGCTTCAATATCAGCAAACACCTTTACCATCCCTTTGTCAACGGCAATCGTTGACTTTTATAATCATAATAATAACGCTCATCTTGATAAAGCATCAGTTTTTGAGAGTTCTCAGTTTTTCTCATCTATCCCTCTTCAGCCAATACCGAGGGGTGGGTCCATCCACTCAGGCCCCATACCGGCCCGTGTTTCCAATACGGGCCCGATAGAGAGGGGATTCATGTCGGGCCCGATTGAAAGGAGCTTCACTTCGGGCCCCTTGGAGAATCAGTATAATGATAATATACAAAGGTATAAGCACAAGTCTAAGAAATGGGGTTTGATTAAAAGTTTAAAGAAAGTGTTGTCTAGTTCATTTTTGGGGTTTAAAGAAGTGAAGTTGGCTGAGAATAATAATAATAATGAAGTTATTAATGTTAATAGTCGTCATAGTAATGTTGGAAATAGTTTGAGTAGTCAAAATAGTTTGGCTGATGATGAGGGAAGTGAGTCATTTAGAGGCCAAAATGTGCAATGGGCACAAGGAAAAGCAGGGGAAGACAGAGTACATGTAGTGATTTCTGAGGAACATGGATGGGTTTTTGTTGGTATTTATGATGGATTTAATGGTCCTGATGCTACTGATTTTCTATTGAATAATCTTTATTCAAATGTCTATAAAGAACTCAAGGGATTGTTATGGAATGATATATCAGAAACCCCCAAGAATGCGACGTGTAACAAGGAGACTGTTCCATTGAGAAACTCGGGTTTTAAGGTGGAACATTTTGTTAAAAATAATCAAGAATTTGATCATGGGGTTTTTGGTGTTGACCATTCTGATATTTTGAACGCTTTATCTGAAGGGTTAAGGAAAACCGAGGCGTCGTATTTGGAGATTGCTGATATGATGGTGAAAGAGAATCCTGAATTGGCCTTAATGGGATCTTGTGTTTTAGTGATGCTGCTTAAGGGTCAGGATGTATATTTGTTGAATGTTGGCGATAGTAGAGCTGTTTTAGCTCAAAATCCTGAGTCTGATCATTCTATGATTAGCAAGTTTACAAGGATAAATGAGCAGAGTGTAAATAGTATTGATGCACTCTATAGAACTGAATCGGATCGAAAACATAATCTAGTTCCTTCTCAACTTACTATGGATCATAGCACATCTATCAAAGAGGTAACAAATCAATTGCTCGAAATGTTTTGTATTTTGCCTCTTTTCCGTATGTTTATGTTGTGGTTGTCTTGTGAATTGTGTTTGCAGGAAATTCTTAGGATTAGAAGTGAGCATCCGGATGATCCTTTGGCGATTAAAAATGATCGAGTAAAAGGTTCCTTGAAGGTTACTCGAGCTTTCGGGGCAGGATATCTCAAACAGGTATTTAGAATGATCGCAAACTCATTTGTATCATTGATCATATCGATGCCTGACATGCGCAACATTTTTCAAAATTATTAACTCTATTTGTAAACTAACGACATATCGAGCCATATGCTTATAACAATCATGTCAGATGAAGAATGTATCCTTATACACTAAAGCCTTTCTATAACTATATTGTTTGTCCAGATATTTTTGGGCTGCTATAGCGAAATGCTGTTATAAAGAATAAATCATATAACATAAAAGATTGGTTCCATGGAAAACATGGCTGTTATAGTGAAATATTGTTACAGACGAGAGATCTGATTGTATATGACACACCAATATTGTTTGAACATTGAAAAGCATTCTTACTAGTTAGTTTGTATTTCACCCGAACATGCTGCTGATTTGTTAGAAGATTGTTTTATTAGCCTTGTGTTTTGATATCCTTTACACTTGTGTGATTTTACAGCCCAAATGGAACAATGCACTTCTAGAGATGTTCAGAATTGACTACGTCGGAAATTCACCTTACATCAACTGTTTACCATCACTTTACCACCACACACTTGGTTCAAGAGACAAATTTTTGATCTTATCATCCGACGGGCTTTACCAATACTTCACGAATGAAGAAGCAGTCTCGGAAGTTGAGACCTTTATGTCTATATTCCCCGAGGGAGATCCTGCACAGCATCTCGTCGAAGAAGTGTTATTCAGAGCTGCTAAGAAAGCTGGTAAATACAAACACTCAGAATCTTTGCACTGTGAGATCTGCTAAGTACTAACTTCTTATAAGCAATCATTCTAAACAACTTCCGGTTTTGGATTTTGCAGGCATTAACTTCCATGAGTTGCTCGATATACCTCAAGGTGATCGTAGGAAGTACCATGATGATGTCTCAATTATTATTTTATCCTTCGAAGGAAGGATATGGAAATCATCGATGTAAATCTCAGCTAGACCGAGGAATTTTGAAAGTTTACCCTTAGACAAAAAAGAAAAGTACATAGAAAAAATCGAGCTAATTTTGCTGTTAACCGTTGTTTACCCGATTTTAGCAGTAGTGTCTATAGTATACAAGTTTAGGCTGCTCGATAAAAAATAGCGCGAGGCTGAGGTTTCTTGCTCCAGAGACTGTAAAGTTGGCAATAAAATTACAAACCTCTGCCTCTTTATACATT
Organism: Przewalskia tangutica; assembly: GCA_029844215.1. Taxonomy (NCBI): domain Eukaryota; kingdom Viridiplantae; phylum Streptophyta; class Magnoliopsida; order Solanales; family Solanaceae; genus Przewalskia; species Przewalskia tangutica. The sequence continues at coordinate 7,621,574 of CM056739.1, read as the reverse complement.
CTAATGTTATTAGGATACATGGTGAGTTTTGTAACAGATGATGCTCCTTGTGTACATTTTGGAGTTCCATCTCACAAACTTTACCTCAATAGATACGACCTGTTGGTTGAAATTCCATTATTTTATGTCATGTTTATTATTTAGTTTTGTCACGGTCTACTAAGATTCAGTCCTTTATTGCTCTGATTCGAAAAACTATGCAAGTTTGGTACTTTGTCATGAACAGTTTTAAGTGAGAAACAAGTTAGAATAATGCATGTGAAATTAGAAAATTGCATAATGCTAAAAGAAATTGAAGTGACCAAAGAGGGCAAAGCTAAAAGCAATTGAAGTGACCAAAGAGGGCAAAATTGAAGGTTGAAAATCTTGTGGAATTCATTTTATTCCTCATATCCGTACTTTTGGTTTCTCATACAAGCAATATAGGTTGTTGGAAATTGAAAGTTGACTACTGATTTTATTCACCATTTCAAAGTCCATCCTTATTTTCTTTTGCTCTTTTGTTTCATCATGAATGATTCTAGTTGACCAAGTTGTCTAACTTTAAAACTGTTCAAGTTTCCTTATCATCATCTAGTTATTTTGGTACCAACTTTCAATTTGACTAATAACAACAACAATGACTACAACTATGAGTTATTTACAACCAAGGTGAGGTCGATTATACGAATCAATAGAGACAGATCCACGATTTTCATTCTACGACTTCATGACTCGATTTCCAACAATTACATCACCTTGTTTAAGTTATTGGTTCATAATTCAACATTTTCAACAATTTCAGTGGATATTACACAAATAAATCCATGTGTGGACTAAAAGTTATGCGAGTTCACGTAAATTTAAGGCTAGATTCGCCCATGTGGATCATCATTATCTTTCAATTCGATTAATTGTAGAACAAAAATTGAATATAACAATATTTGTCATTTTTCGTCGCAACTTATGTAATTCAAAGTCCTCAAAAATTCCCTTTTTTTCAGTAATCCATTAGAAATCTCAAGTTGAAGAAAATTTCAATTACTCCCTAAACAGAAACCAATTGGTTAGAGAATGGAGACAGTCAATTATACTCATCATTTGCTATAAATTCTCTACGCGTTTTCTTTGTTAATCTAATCCATTGATGAGTTGAAAAAATAAAACATTGGCAAATTAGACATAAAAGTCATATTTGTGACCTAGAAAAAAATCCAGAAAAGTGCAGCATATTTGGTATACTTACGTTAGTAAACGGCTGTATGGTGCATGACTTCTAAAACAAACTAAATAGTTGACCAAAAGCTAGCAGACAAAATGGATTGCATTAAGGTTGTCTTGTTCTTAGCTTTGATTGGAGGTTTTGTTAGCTGATGACGTAATTAACAACAAATAAATACACCAGTGTTGGGATAGTTCAAATCTCTTCACATTAATAAGATGTTTCGGATTTGAGTTTTGAATTTGAAAAATTGATTAGTTGAACACCCTTCACAATTATTATGCTAAGTATTAGTAAAATATTAATTATATCGGTATGTAGGTAAAAAATTACTTTGCTAAAAATTACTTGTTATACATATGTTAAATCTTGATACATAGAGTTGGTTTGGTGGGTGGCTTCCACAGGAGACCTTGGATTGAATCCCCCCACAATGACTTCTCAATTTAGCTCGTAGCACGGGGTTTGTCTAGTTCGTTTTACATTTTGTGTGGTTTACGAGCGATTGCACATGAGCGAGTTTACTCAGTGCTCACCCAAAAAGGACATAGATTATGGCAGAGACTATGGTAGATGCTGCGGGTTTCCCCCGGAGTTTATGATATATATAGTATAATTATTTGACGAATATTGATCAATTGGTTACCCTTTATTGATTATAGCTCCGTCCCTTGTCAATTGACTTCAGATACCGGATAGTTAAAAAAGAACAAATAAACTAAAAAGAAAAGAAAAAACAAATAGGGAGGTTGGGTAGGTTTGGATCAATAAATATATGCAAACGTTGCACTTATAAAATAGAAAGTCAACTTCTTGAAATTAAAGCTAAAAATATATATTTGACAGTTGTTGTGGTTTAGGTATCTCTAAAATCTCGTGACTTTATTAATGAGCAATATTGTCTCAAACATTTTGAGTCATGTTCTAATTCGTAAAAATGGACCTTTAATTGGACTCTTAACCTGTGAATTATGAGCATTTATAGTAAATTCTGATCAATACTACTTAATAAAAAATGAAAAAAATATCCCTAAATTTTTTCATTTTTTGGGAAGTCTGTGCGGTAACACAACTCACACGGATTCAAAAACGGCTTATAAAAGATGTAAATAAATGTTCAAAGTACAGAGAGGAGTTGGTTTTGATTTTGTGGACTATCACCATCAGTCATTACCCACTGGAAAAAATACAGTATTGATAAAGTGATGCTGATGCTTCTTTCACCTAAAACAGCAACTATATAATAAAAACTATTTAAGTTTTGGCGATAATTAGCTGCAAATATCTGGTGAGAAAAGAAAAGGAGAAATCGTAAGAAATATAAATCTCAGGATTTTTATCAGAAATTAAAATATTTTATCCTATATTGTGTAGTACAACATTTTATGTCTAGAACTTTGGATTAAAAATCATGAGATTGTTTATACCACAAATAAATCAATTTAGTGTAATAAACCAAACATATACTAATAAGAGTATATTTATCAAATAACCTGTAATGATTTAATCTTGATATTATAATCTTGTCATTATAATCCACGAATAATTTTTGGAATCTTGATAGCTACACATCACACTTTCATGAATATCGAGATTTTTTTTGGGATTGATGCGTACTTACGGTTTGTTTGTTATATATATATATATATATTTCGATATCCAGGTTCCCGACTTGCGCCAGACTAATCCTGGAGGTAGTAGTATCGGTCTCTCAACACTACTACCAGTAAATCGCGGAATGTGCTTCAATAACCAGAGTTTGAGAACGGAGAACTGATAACACCTACAAGGATCAACCCCAAAAAAGAGCAGAATGCTCCCACTGGAAATTGATCCACGCCGCAAGTGTCCAGAGCGCCTTGTTATATATATTCTTCATCTCAATTTATGATGTATACTATCTTTTTCAATTTAGTATTTCTCGTGTATTTCCTTATTTAGGAATAGTCAAATTTTATTTTTTTTATTGTATTTTTAATGAAATTATTTATAGTTATACAAATATTATAATTTGTCTTAAATAACAAGTTTTAAAAGTGTAATTTCTATCTTAAATTTAGTTCAGTTAAACAATACTACTTAAATTGGAACGAAGGAAGTATGTGTTTGAATTCTTCATGTGTCTAACCAGTTCGAGTGGAAAACCATATTGTTATTTAGATGCTACTTTCAGATTGCAGCTCTGCATCTGGAAGGGAAGACAGTTGAAGTATGACAAACAAGCTGAAAGCGGAAGCAATGTTGATGAAGTCATAACATGGTACTTTTAAGATGAAGCATCCAATCATGGATATCATGCTTGGCAATTATTACATCGTTTGAATCCACGGCTGCATTATTTACTGTTAAAAGTTTCATATCGGATATGAAATAGGAATATAGACTCCTTATATGGACTTGGACAATCCTCACCCTACCAACTAGCTTTTGGGGTTGAGTTAGGCCCAAGATCCATTATTTACATTTTACATTATATATGAGAAAACTATTTACAAGCTTACTATTTAGCGGTGCATTTCTGTCCACAATTTGCCTTCTTTGTAACCTTCTCAGCAGCATTTGGCAAAAAACCTGCACAGTTGTGAAGTTATGATCAATTGTTACTGCTTATGTCTCAAAGAAAAGACAGATGAAAGACGAGAGACAACCTAGGCATGATATACAAAATTGATTGTGTCTTCCTACGAACTGTATTTCAATGCATGTAATTAAGATAAGTGTAATCAGAGAAAACAAAATCACAACTAAAACAGATGGGAAGAGCTTCAATATGCCTTCATATTTTTAAGAGAAATAAGCATATCTATTACTAAAGCAAATCATATGTTTCATTGTATAATACATTTAACACAGAGGTAGTAGATCAAATGAAATATTTTCGGGATTGAAACAATCAAACCAGCAAGCATTTACCCTAGGTTTGCTTTGTTTCTTATATGAGTTATTGCCTCTATATGGTAGGTGTGAAGGAGTAGAAGACATTCATGTCGACAAACTTGAAGACACACTACTACAAGTTAGATGAATGCAAAAACCATTTTCTTTTTAACTAAATTAGGGCCATCATAAATTAGTCATATTTGTAGCTGAAGAACCTAACAAAAGCTGCAGAGATGATGGCTGAACAGATGAATTATCCTGATATCGCACCACTAGACTCTCCTTGGCTTTATGAAGAGATACTGTAAGATGTTATTAATCTCCCTCAGGGAATATTCTCATTAATATTAAAATATATATAGTGTACAATATTCACCCCTTTTACAATAAGAATCCTAAACATAATCACAAGAGAAATCCTAGTCTTACCATAATTATATTTACATAATATATGAAATTATTCTAATTATGGATAGAGATACAATTCGTACTACTATATACACGTTTACACACCCTCAATGAGCGAGGAGGCCGACGAGATCGGATCTGAAGTCAAGAAATAACTGTCTGGGAAGTCCTTTGGTAAATATATCTGCATACTGATGGGATGAGAGAACATGTAACACTCTGACATGGCCTAGCGCAACTTTCTCACGAACAAAGTGTAGGTCTATCTCAATGTGCTTGATTCGCTGATGTTGAACCGAATTATGAGATAGATAGATGACAGAGATGTTATCACAGTACACAATAGATGCCTGACGCAAATGACACTGAAATTCCAACAGTAAATTTCTGAGCCAACAAATCTCAGCTACCACATTTGCAACGCCTCAGACTCAAATTTCAGATCGAACGAGATAGTAGTCTGCCGCCGCGTACCAAGAAATCAGATTATCCCCTAAAAATACACAAAAGCCGGAGGTGGAGCGTCGCGTGTCCGGACACCTTACCCAATCTGCATCCGTATAAGAGAGCAACCTGTTTGGTGCAGAGGGGTATAGGTGCAAATCATAATCAAGTGTGCCCTTAATGTATAAGATGATACGCTTAAGAGCAGTGAAATGAGACTCTATGGGGGCATGCATGAATAGGCATACCTGCTGAACAACATAAGCAATGTCTGACCTTGTAAATGTGAGATACTGAAATGCACATGCAAGACTCCTATACAGAGTGGGATCGGAGACTGGAGCACCATCCATAACACTGAGCTTATATTTGAATCAACTGGAGTAGGTAAAACTTTGCAATTCCCCATCTTAGCCCTGTACACAATCTCTTCTGCATACTTACGTTGACACAAGAACATGTGGTCGACAGACCTGGTCAATGATATCCCCAAAAAATAACTCAGCTTTCCCAAATCAGTCATTCCAAAGTCGGACTTAAGCAAGGTAATAATCTCATTTTTCAACCCGCCGGAGGAAGCAGTAAGAACAATATCATCCATGTAAAGTAATAAGTAAGCAGTGCTACTACCTCGATGAAAAATAAAGAGTGATGTATCACTCTTGATGTATACAAACCCAATCTGCAAGATATACATAACAAAACGATTATACACGCACGGGGGTCCTGCTTCAGGCCATATAGTGACTTAGGGAGACGACACACATAATGAGTAACTGCTGGATGGGTGAACCCAGATGGCTAATGCATGTATATTGTTTCTCTCAGATCCCCATATAAAAATGCATTATTCACATCAAGCTGATGGATCGGCCAGTGTTTGTCCATGACAATGCTCAAGACTGTGCGAATAGTAGCCGGTTTGACAACCAGGCTGAAGGTCTCACCACAATCAATGTCCTCCTGCTGATTTGTTCCATTAGCCACCAGTCGTGCCTTATATCTCTCAAGATCTCCACTATCTCTGAATTTGTGACGAAATAGCCACAGACAACGAATCACATTCATCCCCTCAGGTCTACGTACTAGATTCTATGTGTGCTGTTTAGTTAAAGCATTGAATTTCTCAGACATAGCCGCATTCCAATTAGGGTCTTGTTTAGCCAATATAGGGTTCTTGGGAATTGGATAAATGGTATGGGCAGACAAGTTAAATTGGACTTTGGGTTTGAAGATTTCATGTTTGGCACGAGTTTTCATTTGGTGAGTGGAGATAGTGGGAGACTGTGTCGCCTGAGTGGGAAGAGCCGAGACTGAGGGATTGGTTGGATAGGGAGAAGGAGGAGGTGACGCCGCGGTATCGTGAACAAGGGTCGCGACGCTGGAGGAAATCTGCTCGAAGGAGTGTTGGCGTCGTGGCACCAAATCACAGGGTCGCGGCTTTATCGACGGTAATTCAGAACTCTGCTCGCAGTAGTTTTGGCGCCGCGGCGCTGACGCTGAAGAAGAACTACCGGGAAAAGACGGTGATTCTGTGGCAGTGCTATGATCTAGTTGACTGAGAATGATGGGAGAGATGGCAGACTCGTCAAGAAAAGAGTAATCTGGTTTTTGGAACTTATTAGAACTGTTACGCTTCTATTATTACTTGTGTTATCATTTGATAACAATTGCATATCTCCCCCAGAGGGTGAGTTATACTTCCCTACCCTTAAGGATAAAATAAGATCTCTTGCTTTGCCCACAAGCCCTACTAGCGTAGCAAGTCTGGTCGCTGGTGTGTTGTAATTACAGAAGTAATCACAGAGACTAGTAGCAGGTTGGATAGAACACTCTCCAAAGTTGAGGGGCACCTTCCCCTTGTAGAGGTAGAGACGCGGCGAATCGTACGTTTTGTTTCCATTCCCTTTCTAATGCATCAGTTCAACACAACTATCAATTTGGTCTTGAATTGATAGATCAAGAAGACTACAACAAGGATTTTCACTTTCTAAATAGAAAGGAAGAGGTCAGTCACCAACAGGAAGAATTAAGATTCGAAAACGGGAATGTGATTTCGTCGAATGTGACGTGACGAGAGATGTGAATAAGTCATAGCATAGATAGCCCCTATGGTTCGGTGGGAAGCCTAGGTAGACACATGGAGTTGACCAAGGAGCTAGTTTGTGAGGGGAAGTAGAGGCAAGGTTAGGATAACATAGATAACCGAATATCCGAAGATGCTCATAAGATGGGATTCTATGATAGAGGATTTCGGTAGGGGTCATATGGTGAAGGGTGCTAGTTGGGAGAAAATTGAGAACGTATTCTGACATTTTAGCAGTATAAACCCATAAGGACGAAGGTAGGGAGACATGAATCAATAGAGTGTGAATCATATTGTTAATGGTGCGAATGATTCTTTTAGCTTTACCGTTTTGAGGGGAGGTGTGGGGGCAGGAGAAGCGAAAGACCATGCCATTATTAGTACAAAAATGGTGAAACATAGAGTTATTGAATTCATGACCATTATCACACTGAAAAGATTTTATACCTTTTTCAAATTGTGTTTGAATGAATGTTCGAAACTCAAGAAATTTGGCAAACACTTCCGATTTAAACTTGAGAGGATACAGCAAAAAAAAGTGAGAAAAATCATCTAAAGATAAGATAGTATTTATGACCGAGAGAACTAGCAACATGTGATGTCCATAAATCGGCACGTATAATATCAAAAGGTGCAAAAGTAACACTAGTAGATGATTTAAATGGAAGATGAGTATGTTTGCCTAAAGAACAAGAAACACAGTTTTGGGCAAGCTTCACATTACAAGTAATGAAATTATTTTCTCTAAGAAAATTAAAAACTGGGGCTCCTGGATGACCAAGCCTATTATGCCATGTTGAAGAAGAAATGACCGCTAGAGAGACGGGAGAGCAAGATCTGGCAGCGGAGGTGGGAGTGAATGGATAGAGATCCCCCGTGCTATTGCATCTCATAAGAGGTGTCCCCGTATGAAGATCCTTCACAGTGAAACCAAAAGGGTCAAAATCAACAGAGACAAAATTAGTACAAGTAAATTTGCGGATATAAATTAGATTCTTAATCACATGTGGGGCATATACGATATTTTTAAGGGGGAATAGATTAGGAGGTGGTGTGTGGGATGTACCATAACCCTTTAATGGAATGTGGTGGCCACTACCAACTGTCACAAATTGAGGATGCTTTAAACTAAACAGTTTAGGAATATTACCTGCAGACCAGGTGAGGTGAGAAGTGACTCTAGAGTCCATGTACCAGTTATTGTCAGGATGTTGCATATTGAGACTGCTGAAGGCCTGGCCTAACTCAGTGGGTGTCATGCTGATCGCGATTTATCCACACGCTTAACGCAAGTGTACGTATCATTACAAGTAATATAGTCTAGGTAAGACCGAATATCGTCCTCAGAGACTGATTTTCAATTACCGATTATCTAAGCTTTAGTTTCTATTTGGTGAACGTAAATTGGTTTGAGATTTTAGACTAATAATTAAAAATACTGCAGGAAATAAACTCATTATGAAAATACTTTGGTTTAAATCAGTTATGATGGAGAATTAGAGCTTCCAAGATCCTCAACTATCCACTCGCCTTAATCCTTAATGCAATAATAAAAGTTCTTCTTCTATGTTGAGATAACAGGTTAACTAGGCCGTTTTATATTCTGGTTAGGATATATAAACACTCAACCCCGATGCAGAACCCTTCTATCTTTCGATGATAGGATTTACCACAAAGGAGGATTAAGAACAATAACCTATTAAACTACACAAGTATCGGGGTACTTTCGTCTACGATTTAACCTATGTTTATTCAACTATAGCATATTCAGAACCTCCCATTTCGGATTTCGATTCGAAATCATATATGTGATGATAACTAGTGATCAGTTAATTACCAAGCAATCAAAACAATTATTGAATAAATCTCAACTATATAATGAAGAAACCAAAACCATGCATTAAATCATAAAAATGAGGTTCAAGTGATTCGAATGGAAAGTCCTAACAAAGTAATTAGCTCCTAGCCATAGTCACGCTAAGAACTAATACAATCTCCAACATGAACTGAAATAAAATAAAAAAAAAGAAAAAGAAAAAGAAAATACTTGAACTAGGTCTCAGAGCCTTCTAGCCTCCAAGAGTTGTGTTGTGGAGTATTTACAAGATGAAAGATGGTATAATGGTGGTATGGAGAATTCATAGAACCAGCAGGGTTTAGGGATTATATAGGTAGGAAAAGTTGCCTTTTGGGCCCTGAAAAACGTGTCAAATTCGGCCCAGAAACTCCAAAATCCCGCGTCGGCGCCGCGGCGCCTGAGGCGTTAAATATGCCAGTTTTTCGGTTCGGTGTCCTGTTTTCGTCCGGACTTCGTCTGATTTTCTTCTATACTTCCCGAAACTTCTTAGGCTTCATATCTTGGCCCTTTTAGTGTGCAATTCCACCTCAATTAAGCTCATTTTCTCTTCTTTTCGCTATTTCTCCATTTTTGACCGCTTTGACTCAAAAGGAAGAAAAACTACACTGACACGACACATATTTACACAAAAATGGGCAAAATACTAACTAAAAATGACTCTAAAAGTGTATATAAAATATACCGATCACATACTGGACGAGGGTCTTTGAACCGACCGTACGGCAGTGCGTTGCTGGTACCGGACTTGTCGGCGGGTCGAGAAGCGGCCTAACAACCCGCGTGGGAGAACCGGGCGGTTCGAATCCGCGCGCGCCGTGGCGCTGCATCGATCGTGGTGCCGCGCTACAATCGATTCTCGCGGGCCTGTTGCTGCCGCCGATTCTATCGCCCGCGACTTCGCACCACGCCCTCCTCTCGCCGCTTTTCACCGCTCGCCGCGGTTAAGAGTTTTCTCGCGGCGCTGATCTCGAGGGCGTTGCTTTGACGCCTAACGCCGATTGGTTTCATCTCGCTAGCACATCGAATTTCTTCGAGCAACATCTGCGAGCGAGCTTTGTTAAAACTGGGTAGCGGATCTGCCTGTTGAATCATGGTGGCTAACATATTATAGTCACATTTGGGAAGGCCTGCAATCAATTGCAACACCATTTTAGTGTCCGAGACAGACGTGTCGACGTTGGAGAGTTGATCTATCAGTAGTTTCAACTGTCTGCAGTACTCAGTCATGTTGGAGAAATTTTCAAGGCGTGTATTGTTAAACTGTTCCTCCAAATACACCGCACGAGTGTGCTTGTTATCTTGAAAGATTTCCTCCAAGCGGTTCCATAACTCAAGGGTTGTGGCTCCAGATTTCATGATAGTAAGAAGAAGATCCTGAGAGATTCTACCATAAATCCATTGTTTGACGTCGACGTCTAGACGACGCCAAGTAGAATCATCAACCTCCGGAGGGCGCGGAATAGTGTCATCGATATGATCAAACACGTTATAGAGACATGCATGATTACGAAACAGTTCAACCCAGGGAGAATACTGACTATTTTCTTGATAAAAAAGAATGAGAATAAAGTTCTGATGTTTATAACAGTTAGAGCTGGATGAAAAGAGGATGACAATGTGGTGGTGGAATTTATGGAGGTGGAAGCGTCAGAAGTATTGGAAGAATCCTGAGTAACCATTTAGGGATGAGAGGGGCGGCACCGCGGCGAGATGCCCGAGGGGACGACGGCATTAGGTAAAACAATATTGCAAGTCACAAACAGATTGCTAGTGATTAGTGAAGTCCTAAAGTTAAACGCCTAAAAGCACAAACAACATTAAATTTCCCAAAATGGACAAGTACAATAGTTGAACCCAACTACTAAATAGACTCTCCTTGGCCTGCTTGTCCTGATTGTTTCATTATGATTTGATTTTTCTGTTCTGACCAATCTATTATTCTGAAGTAAGATATGAAACCTATGGGTTTCCTTCAATTGAGAGTCTTCCTTAGCAAGACTAACAGGTTTGAGTGAAATATAAATTTCTTCCTCGGTTTTCTTACTATCTTTATTTTGTATCATGGGAAGTCTCATAATTGTAAATCTAAATGTGCTAATGAGATTCATTACAAATCAAATGTTTATCATAGCTCAAATAATACTTAGATAATTAGAGACCCATATAGAGACCACGTCGAATTAACAAGTGTATTACATTACATGTAACTCTGCATAAGAGATTGAGTTCCAGACAAAATCATCGCTAGATTTGTTGTCCACAACATTCAAAATATATATATTTTAATTTCAGAAATTCAAACCTTACAATAGAACATAGAGGGTTCTGACCCTTCAAGTACAAGAGGTTAAGGATAGGATTTTATACCTGTGCGAGGTATGCTATCGCACAGGACCCCGAAAAATGAAAAAATTTAGAGCTTTTGTTTTATTTTTTATTAAGTAATATTAGTCATAATTTACTGTAAAAACTCGTAATTCGCAAATCTTAATCTAATTAAGGATTCATTTTTATGAATTAGAATACGACCCTCAAAATATTTGAGACGGCCCGAAAGTTATCTCCGGTTAGGCTTATCTTGGATCATTAAAGCAGAAATCAAACGCTGACAGAAGCATGCAGGGAAAGGGAAAGCTAAAACCCAAAAAGAAAAAGAATAAAGCTAACGAAGTACTATCACTTTTTTCGTATATTCTTTACCTTTTTTTTTCCAAAAAATTAGGGATTATAATTAGATTCTTATTATTTTGTTTCTCTTTCTCTATCATTCATAAATCATATCAGTCCAACCCGCAACGGTAGCTAAATTGGTGTAGCGATGAAGAGCCATAGTCGCGAGTTCGATCCTCGTAAACTTTTTAGTTGAAACATCGCGTGTCAAGTGCAGTTAATCGGTGGCGTGGTTTGCAGGCTATTGCGTCAGCCCGGGGTTTACCCTGTGCGCACTCGAAAAAGTAGCGGCTGCGAGTTCCTTCGTCAAAAAAAAAAAAAAATCATATCAGTCCATTTTCCGTTCAATAACATTGACAATATTCAAAGTTAATACTCTCTCTGTTCCAAAATACGTGATTGTCTAGAATTTTTTTATTTTTTCATAATAGTTGATTGTTTGCAATTTCAATGTAGTTTTAATCTTATTTTCTCCATTTTACCCCAATTTTATGAGATAAATATGTAATGATTGATTTGTTTTTAATGATTATAAGATATATTAGTAAACTATCACAATCCCTTAATAAAACACTTTATTTCTAGATAGTCGTGTATTGTGGAACAGATAGAGTATATGATTAAAGGAGCACTAATTAGGAAGAAAAAAATTTAAAATAAAGTAGAACACGACAAGTGAAAGAAAAAAACTCAAGAAATTTTAAGAAAAGTTCGATGGAGCAGGATAAAAATAGAAAAAAAACAGAGGCATGACAAGGCGAGTTAAAATTTAGTGGGTTAAGGTTAGTACCGCCCCACCCATCTCGTCCCGACACGACCCACCCCGTTTATCATCTTGTAACCTTCTCTTCATATTTCGAACCCCTTGGTGAAAATTCTGCCTCCGCCACTGCCTGCATGGTATACCAATTCCCCAGGGTCGTCTTTGGACCCGTGCGAGGTGTGCTATCGCACAGGGCCCCCGAAAAATGAAAAATTTTAGGGCCCATTTTTCATTTTTTATTAAGTAGTATTAGCCATAATTTACTGTAAATGCCCATAATTGGCAGGTCTTAGCTCAATTAAGGGCCCACTTTTACGAATTAAAACAGGACCTCCAAAATGTTTGAGACGACCCTGTAATCCCCCTAAATTCAAAAAGTGAAGGGAGTATTACTTAACCATTTGTGAAATGATTAAATATCTCTTACATTACTTGATTTTCTTGAGCCGAGGATCTCCCGAAAACAGTCGTTCTACCTACTGTACACTCTATCCTTTTCAGACCCCACGTTATGAGATTTCACTAAATATGTTGTTGTTTTTATTGTACATTACTTGATTTGGTCTAATCTCTAAGTACAATACTTTTTAACCCTACTTTATATTCTGCATAACGAAACCATACCGGAAATATTATTGAACTTGTTTTAAGCAATAATTCTAAATGGCCATTAATGTTTACAACATCAACATGGATTTGTATTTCGAGTCCTTTAAAAAAGATACTGAAAATAATTATTCATAAAGGTACTTCACTTATTACCAAATACAATGCATTATTGAGTGTTAGAGTTAAGCATATAGAGTATAATCATCTCCATTGACTTAAAAGAAAAACGTGTAACCCCATGTCTCAAGACACTACATATATACTATTGATGATCGATCAACTTTTCAAAGAGAACATACGATCGAATACAAGTACTTTTGTTTTATATATCGTAAATGGTACTAGTAAAACTCTTTGACAAAATGGAACATATATAGACTTCAGTTTCCAGTAATCATTTGGTATTCTACACAGCTTTTAAGTTTTTTTAAGTTTAATCATTTGATATTCAGTATCAACTGCGTGTGACTAATTCGAATCTCACTGCATAGGGTCATTTCAATGAAAACATGCATTCTCTACTTGATCTTTTTAATTTGTTCTTAGGGCTTATGATGTGCAAAATACCTATGATGTGCAAAATACCTAGGCCTATGATGTGCAAAATACCTAACATTCAAATTTCCACAAAACATGCAAGTTTTCCTTTTACTTTTCTAACAAGTTTGTCAGTCATCATAGAAATCCTTATTGCAATATTTTCCACGTTTTCCCATCGAATAAAACATTTTATATATGATTGGATTCGTGAGAGTTTAATGTTGAAACTAGGGCTGGCCAGTGGGCCGGGCCGGGCCCACCGGGGTCGGGTTTGGCGGGAGCGGAACGGGGTCGGGGCGGGGAAAATGGGCGGGTCGAGTGGGCGGCCTGGAGGGTCGGGTCGGGCGGGACCATACCGTGTCGTCCGGTCGGCCCCGATCCGTTGGGTAGTCGGACGGGCGCGGGTTTGTGTGTTTTTTTTTAAATTTTTTCACTAAATTAAAAATACTAAATTACTAAGTACTAACAAAGTAACATTAACATATACTTGTCATATAGTCATAATGTCATATACATATACTATAATATTATAGACTTATAGTATTATAATTTATAATTATAGTATTATAGTATTATACTCATATATATAATATATTTATAAAGTATAAAGTATAAACTATAAAGTATAAAGTTATAAACTAAATAATTAAAAAAAGACAAGAATAGTGTAAAAAAAACACCCAATTTGTTTTTGTGCCTCTTATATTATTAATTTCATTGAAATATCAAATATACAAGATTCAAAATTACATTGTAGTGTCTTGTTGTTGAAAAAATTGCAAAAGAGTGAAAGACATAGAAGAATTTAAAAATTGCAATGAAATAAATTACCAATTTGAAAATATTTTTTCTAATTTCTTTATAATTTCTTGTGGTTCTTCGGTTGGAATTGGTATATCTTGATCAAATTGTTCCACGTCGCTACTCATGCCTTCAGATAAAATGTCGTTGTAGTTGTCGTCATCTTCTTCGTTAATCTGGTTGTGCGCCCTTCGCCCGCTCTCGTATCCAATCTCGAATAGTCTGTCATCTCCAAGTGTCTCGCTAACGAGTGTCTGCGTGCTCTCTATTTGAAATCTGCTGAAAAAACGCTTCGAAGCGATTGATGGCGCAGATGTTCAAAATATCTCGGGTCATCATTGAAAGTGTCGGAAATGTCTTCTCATTCTGGCTCTAATATTTCAGCAAGTCTTCCTTTCCTTCTTCATTGATAACTGCTTGGTAAGGTAAATTACCCTGCAAAACAAAAACATCGAACTCACTAATTTGGTTAGCACTGCTACCACCGCACATTCTATTTCTGAGGCTTTCAATAGAATTAATACTAGGCCTAGCCACAGAAACTGCTTGTCTTTTTTTAGGTTGTGTTGAAGAAGAAGATGGTACAAAAGTCGGTTGGTTACTAGCACTTTCTTGCTGGTAATGCCGATATACTTTTTTGCATTCATCTTCTACGCTATTCAACACTTCTTCTAGCGTTAGTTCAATAGGTGGCTCAACATTTAAATTTTTGGGAGTTGGAGGTGGTAGTACGTCCATACAGGTATAAATATTTTGAATAAGACTTTTACAACCCTCTACTTTAATAGTCGGGTTTAATACAACACCAATAATATAAATAGGGGGAATAGGAATAAAATATTTCTTTAATTTCATAAAACATTTTTTTAATAGCTGCAGTATAAGCAGATTTTTCCATATATTCTTTAAGAAGTAAAAATATTATAGCTATATAAAACAACATAGTTGAAATAGTAGGATAATATAAAGTAGAAAATTCTTTTGTTGCTCGTTGAAAATTTTCTAAAAATACAATAAGTTCTCTAATTTTCTCCCAATCAGTATCCACAATCATATCATTTGGATTTTGATTATGGGCGTTAAAAAATAAAGTAATAGGTTTTCTATAGTCATAAGCAACAACTAGTTGGTCATATAAAGAATTCCACCTAGTTGGTACTTCTTCTGAATTTTTTACGTAAGATAGTCCACAATCGTGACAAGTTTTTTTATATTCTTTTCTCTGTTGAATTCTATTATTTTTAAAAATAAAGTGTATAGCAAATTGTATTTTTTCAAGAATATCTTGAAAAAGTGAAAGACCATCCTTTACAACTAAGTTATAAATATGGCACGCACATTTTTTTTTTTTTTTTTTTTTTGACGAAGGAACCCGCAGCCGCTACTCTTTCGAGTGCGCACAGGGTAAAACCCCGGACTGACGCAGTAGCCTGCAAACCACGTCAGCCATGTAAACCACACTTGGCAAGCCATGTAATGGCACGCACATTTGATATGAAAATGTTTTGAAAAAGACGGAGTTAAAACATCTCTTAAAATACTAATAGCAGAATTGTTAGAAGATGCATTATCTAATGTAATACTCATAACTTTATCGGTTATTCCGTAATAATCACGCATCAATAAATATTTTCAAATAAACTCACCATTGCCTACTATCTATATATCTATATGCTTAAATACGTTTTGCATAGACCATTTATAATCTATCAAATGACAAATTCTGTTAAATAATCATGGCCGTTAGTACTACGACCTATATCGAGTTAAAGCGACTTTGCAACTTAAATGATATAATGCATAACGTAAATCATTGATATTCATGCAAATTTAAATACATCTCTTTTAACAGTTGATCTAGAAAAACCTTTATAAGCAGGATTATACATATCTCTAATATAATGAATAAAATCAGGAGATTCAGGAAATGAAAAAGGCAAACCCTCCACAGCAACTAATTTTGCTAGTGCTTCCCTATCTTTATGTTTATCGTATTTAGGCCTGACTCCTCGTCATAGGGTTAATTTGATCATGTACTTTCTCCGGGACAGTAGTATGTGAACCTTGTCCCGATTGAGAGGACGTCTTCTCACCTTCTTTTTCAATCATGTATTGAGCATGCAAGACTTTGTGTTTTTGCAATAGGTGTCTTCCTAAACCCCGTCCACCATGACCTTGTCCAGTTTAAAAGAATAAACATTTTACAAGTTTTACATACAAATTACTTGATTCGATGCGTCTCTGTCAAAATATTTCCATACAACCGATTTTAATGGTCGTTTTCTTTGACCTCGTCTCATAGTAGGGGGGATATGAGGCATTTCACTAGTGGGTGTATCATCATCTTCATTAGTAGGTGTATCATCAACTAGAGTGTCATCTAAATTAAAATCTTCATCAATTTCAGGATAATCATTTGTGTCAAGATCATATGGTATTTCAGGAAACATTTCAGGATCTATAAAATCATCTTGTCTAGGAATAGCTGGAACATGAATACTAGAAGAAGTACCCTTGCCCTTGTTACCACCCTACTGAAGAAGCGACCACTTACCCAACATGCCTCTTAGTCCTTTCATTTTAATTATGCTAATAAATAGTTAAAGATAATGAAATTAAATGTGCTAAATGAAATAAAGACAAAATAATAATTTAATGAGAGAACGAATGTACCAAACGCCGACGTAGAGTCGACGTGTAATCGAGAGGTTGAAAATTGAAACTTTGCTCGATAGATAATCTTCAAGCTAGTTGCCAACTTCACTCCCAATTCTCAAATTAATAAATAGATTGAATATGTAGACAATGTTGTATAGAGATTGATTGATAATTGATTATTTGATTAAGAGATTAGAGAGTAGAAAGATTTGTGAAAATAATAAGAAGAGGAATGAAGTATTTATAGTTGAAAAATTGGGTTAAAGTGTAAATATAATAACTTAGGGGTTAAAAATAAATATAAAGGGGTAGGGGTTGGGGAGGAGGCCTAAAATGGCGTTGTCCAACCCAAAATGTAAATGGCCGTTGGACAACGCTATTTTCTCGCAGCGGTCGGCTGGGGCGGGTCGGGCGGGTCAAGTCGGGCGGGACCATACAACTATCATCGCCTGTTGAGCCCCGCCCCGCTTTTTTTTTTTTTTTTTTTTTTTTATAGCGGGGTCGGGGTCGGGGTCGGGTCGGCCCGGCCCACTGGTCAGCCCTAGTTGAAACCAAAGTTAAAAGATAAACTATATATCACCTCGCCGAAATAATGTTAAATACTTACATTGTTATGAAGCGAACACAAATCATTCATTAGATCTTTAATGAAATGCAACATATAAAGTAAACACACTCGTATCCATAAGATTGTTGTGGTACCTTAAAATAAAATTAACCAAAGCATTGACTTGACAGCTAAATTTAAACTTTCATTACATACCAATTAAAGACTTGAATAAATGGATTACCTTAACAATTTTTACCATTCTTGAAAAAATCCACTTTAGTTTATAACCTTTCTGCGCGGTATACATCAACATGACGCTACAAAAATGACAACACATATTAAAACATGCTTGCCATCATTAATAATATTCAATTAAAGACTTGAATAAATGAATTACCTTAACAATTTTTACCATGAAAAAATCCACTTTAGTTTATAACCTTTCTGCGCGGTATACATCAACATGGCGCTACAAAAATGACAACACATATTAAAACATGCTTGCCATCATTAATAAAAAAATAATTGACTGGTAATAACAAGTAATAGATACAAGTGATCAATTTGACCAAGTCTTGATGTGGTGCAACAGTAAGTGAATCAAGATAGTATACTTCAAATTTTGACACATTAAATACAACCACTACCCAATAATTTCTACAAATCATGTATAATTAGTGTTTCTCGAAATAATTGATGCTAAAAAGACTTTAAATATATATATATATATATATATATATATATATATATATATATATATATATATATATATATATATATATATATGACGTACTGAGTATTTCACGTGCATCTTTAGCACAAAAATTACATATCTCTAAATTAACCATCAGACCAACTTAATAACAGCCAGAGCAATGGAGAAAAATTATAAAGAAAAAAAATGCACTTATTCTCCTAAAGCTAAACTAATGGTACCTGAATATTCACTACAAGAATGTGTGGAAGTGTCCCAGTGTTCGATGACAGGAAGTTCCACAAGTCGAGCAATATGATCAATTTTTCTTTGAGATAAAAATACATCAACACCAAAAGGATAATATGCAGCAAACTCTTTCTTCTTGTCCCTGCAGAAGTTAAAAATATGTGAATGATACAACCAGGCAGTTGCATAGATAGCCGGCATGTATACACAAACTAATGATAACCATAACGTGCACAAAACACATCTTTCACTACGCACATATGGATTTTCCCTTAGCTTTTCTACTTTTTGTTAATGACGGATTTTATCTAAGCCATTTTGTATGACTAGATTGTCAAACTCATAAAATAAGTGCTTACTTGTTAGTTTTGTGTATCTGTACGTATATGCAATGGAAGCCTGAAATAGTTTACTCCTCGAACCCTAAAGGTACTTGGTTCAATATGGGACCAACTCTCAGGCATTTTCTTCTCCAATGGGGAAACTGTACCCAAAAACAAATTAAAGTTAGTTCATTGTATTCTCTTCTCCTTGATCTGGGAACTGGATCACAGATAACTGAACCGTCACTTTTGTTTCCATCTGAAAATAAAAGTTATAGAGTTATTTGAAAATATGAACGTCACTTTTGTTCCACCTTTACTAGCAGCAACAACAACATACCAAGAAGGGAGAAACTAATTCTTCTCTGAAATACAGCTGTGATATCTCTCATGTCAAATGCACCAGATCAAAAACATGTCTCTATAAGAATTTAATTTCATACCTACCCCCGTAATTTTTTATTTACTTCAGAACTTCCAACTAGGATCTGGAAGCTTTGAATTATTAGGTGCTTTTGAACAATGTAATGAACGACAGTAGTGAGACATGGATAATCCAATAAGAACGCTAACTCCCCGAAATAAAATTTGATAAAAAACATTCATCTGAACAATAATAATTGCAGTTATAGACTTTGTGCAATTCTTGAAAGATATTCCTCTTAACAATAACTAAATCATGTTATAGACGTCACCTACTTCTTGAAATTTTTTCCTAATATATGTCTTTAATAGCAAAAATTGCTTATTACTAATTGCAACAAAGTACAGATACTTTAGAACCAATATTTGAAAGAGTAACCAACAATGATGATGCACATTTGAAGAACTCTGTGCCAAAGCAACTAGATCAAAAGCTAGATGTAGAAACTCACGTAGAGTAGAATAAGGATTTCCTTCTTTCCATTTGAAGGGACTTTTTGGTCCGCTTTCTTCCTTGCACTTGGAGGACTAGAGCTAAGAGATCTCTTCTCAACTGGCACAACAATGAAGGTAAGACGCGTTGAGAGGAAGTACATCTGCAGTAATTGTGCATATGTTTGTATTAATAATTGCAAAGGAAACAAAATTCTAACAGAAAGATTGAAAATCAGAATGCTGTACCATCAGGAACACTCTGAAAATCTTTAAGTTGAAAACAAAATTTACAACATTTATAACATATGTTACCGTTTCCAAAAAAAACATCTATAAATAAATCAATTGATATAGTTGAACAACACAGAAAACAGTTCCTCATTCATAATCTCGCTTCCCTCCTTCCTCTAATAACTAAGGCTGGCCAGTGGGCCGGGCCGACCCGACCCCGTCCCGGTCCCGACCCGACCCCGCCACCGACACCGACACGACACCGCTGTTATTTAAAAAAAAAAAAAAAACCGGGACCGGGGCTCGAACCGGGGCGGGACAGGGTATGGTCCCGCCTGGCCCGACCCCGCCAGGACCCGATCCCGCCCCGACCCCGTCCCGACCCCGCCCCGACCCCGCCCCAGTTCGACCCTTTGCAGAAAATAGCCGTTGTCCAACGGCCATTTTACATTTTGGCCGTTGGACAACGTCCATTTTCGGCCTCCCCCCTCCCCCAACCCCCCCTACCCCCCTTTAACCCAATTTTTCAACTATAAATACCTCATTACTCTTCTTATTATTTTCACAAATCTTTCTACACTCTAATCTCTCAATCAATCTCTAATTCTATACAACATTGTCTACATATTCAATCTATTTATTAATTTGAGAATTGGGAGTGAAGTTGGCAACTAGCTTGAGGATTATCTATCGAGCAAAGTTTCAATTTTCAACCTTCGATTACACGTCGACTTACGTCGGCGTTTGGTACATTCGTTCTCTCATTAAATTATTATTTTGTCTTTATTTCATTTAGCACATTTAATTTCATTATCTTTAACTATTTATTAGCATAATTAAAATGAAAGGACTAAGAGGTACGTAAGGGTAAGTGGTCGCTTCTTCTAGTAGGGGTGGTAACAAGGACAAGGGTACTTCTTCTAGTATTCTGCTCCAACTATTCCTAGACAAGATGATTTTATAGATCCCAAATGTTTCTGAAATACCATATGATCTAGACACAAATGATTATCCCGAAAATGAAGAAGATTTTAATTTAGATGACACTCTAGTTGATGATACACCTACTAATGAAGATGACGATACACCCACTAGTGAAATGCCTCCTATCCCCTACTATGAGACGAGGTCCAGAAACGACCATTAAAATCACCAGTATGGAAATATTTTGACAGGACGTAGCTAATCAAGTAATTGTATGTAAAACTTGTAAAAATGTTTATTCTTTTTAAATGGACAAGGTCATGGTGGGACGGGGTTTAGGAAGACACCTATTGCAAAAACACAAAGCCTTGCACGCTCAATACATTTTTGAAAAAGAACGTGAGAAGTCGTCCTCTCAATCGGGACAAGGTTCACATATCGATACTCATCGTCTCCGGAGAAAGTACAGGTCAAATTAACCCTATGACGGGGAGTCAGAGTTCTAAATACGATAAACATAAAGATAGGAAGCACTAGCAAAATTAGTCACTTTGTGGAGGGTTTGCCTTTTCATTTCCCGAATCTCCGGTTTTATTCATTATATTAGAGATATGTATAATCCGCTTATAAAGGTTTTCCTAGATCAACTGTTAAAAGAGATGTATTTAAATTTGCATGAATATCAATGATTTACGTTATGCATTATATCATTCAAATTGCAAAGTCGCTCTAACTTCGATATAGAAGTAGTACTAACGGCCATGATTATTTAAGCGTAACATGTCATTGGATAGACTATAAATGGTCTATGCAAAAACGTATTTTAGCATATAGATATATAGATAGTAGTAATAATTGGTGAGTTTATTTTGAAAATATTTATTCATCTCCGACATTATTTTAATAACCGATAAAGTTATGAGTATTACATTAGATAATGCATCTTCTAACAATTCAGCTATTAGTATTTTAAGAGATGTTTTAACTCCTTCTTTTCCAAAACATTTTCATATAAAATGTGCGTGCCATATTTATAACTTAGTTGTAAAGGATGGTCTTTCACTTTTTCAAGATATTCTTGAAAAAATACAATTTGCTATACACTTTATTTTTAAAAGTAATAGAATCCAACGGAAAAAAGATTATAAAAAATTTGTCACGATTATGGACTATCTTATAGAAAAATTCCCGAAGAAGTACCAACTAGGTGGAATTCTTTATATGACCAACTAGTTGTTGCTTATGAGTATAGAAAACCTATTACTTTATTTTTTAACGCCCATAATCAAAATCCAAATGATATGATTGTGGATAATGATTGGGACAAAATTAGAGAACTTATTGTATTTTTAGAAAATTTTCAACGAGCAACAAAAGAATTTTCTACTTTATATTATCCTACTATTTCAACTATGTTGTTTTATATAGCTATAATATTTTTACTTCTTAAAGAATATATGGAAAAACCTGCTTATCTGCAAATATTAAAAAATGTTTATGAAATTAAAGAAATATTTTATTCCTATTCCCTATTTATATTATTGGTCTTTATTTTAAACCCGACTATTAAAGTAGACGGTTGTAAAAGTCTTATTCAAAATATTTATACCGTATGGACGCACTACCACCTCCAACTCCCAAAAATTTAAATGTTGAGCCACCTATTGAACTAACGCTAGAAGAAGTGTTGAATAGCGTAGAAGATGAATGCAAAAAGTATATCGGCATTACCAAAGAAGAAAGTGCTAGTAACCAACCGACTTTTGTACCATCTTCTTCTTCAACACAACCTAAAAAGACAAGCACTTTCTTCTTACGTGGCTAGGCCTAGTATTAATTCTATGAAAGCCTCGTAAATAGAATGCGTGGTAGCACTTCTAACCAAATTAGCGAGTTCGATGTTTTTATTTTGCGGTACTTTACCTTACCAAGCGAGAATCAATGAAGAAGGAAAGGAAGACTTTGAAATATTGGAGCGAATGAGAAGACATTTCCGACACTTTCAATGATGGCCCGAGATATTTTGAACATCTGCCGTCATCGACGCTTCGAAGCGCTTTTTCGCAGCAGATTTCAAATAGAGAGCACGGACACTCATTAGCCGAGACACTTGGAGATGGCGGATTATTCGTGAGATTGGATACGAGCGAGCGAAGGAGGCGCGCCAACGAGATTAACGAAGAAGATGGCGACAACTACAACGACATTTTATCTCAAGGCATGACTAGCGACGTGGAACAATTTGATCAAGATATACCAATTCCAACCAAGAGCCACAAGAAATTATAAAGAAATTAGAAAAAGTATTTTCAAATTGGTAATTTATTTCATTGCAATTTTTAAATTTTTCTATGTCTTTCACTCTTTTGCAATTTTTTCAACAACAATACAAGATAATCTACAATGTAATTTTGAATCTTGTATATTTGATATTTGATATTTCAATGAAATTAATAATATAAAAGGCACAAAAACAAATTTGGGATGTTTTTTACACTATTCTTGTCTTTGTTTAATTTAATTATTTAGTTTATAACTTTATACTTTATAGTTTATAGTTTATAGTTTATACTTTATAGTTTATACTTTATAAATATATTATATATATGAGTATAATACTATAATTATAAATTATAATACTATAAGTCTATAAATTATACTTTGTTAGTAATTTAGTATTTTTAATTTAGTGAAAAATTAAAAAAAAAAAAAAACACACAAAACCGCCAACCCCGTCCCGACCCGACTCAGCCCCGACCCGCCCCCGACTTCTACCAGGATCGGATCGGACGGACATGGTATGGTCCCGCCCGACCCGACCTCCGCCCCGCCCACCGACTCGCCATTTTCCCGCCCGACCCGCCCCGACCCCGCCAAACCCGACCCCGGTGGGCCCGTCCCGGCCCACTGGCCAGCCCTACTAATAACCAGGACCAGGACCAGGACTCTTCAAGCCATTAGGAAGAGAAGGAAATAAAACCCTTTAAACTTATAAGTAAATTTCATTTAAAGACTCGAACTACAATTAGTTCCAATTAAACATCTAGACCCATGATAAAGTGTTCTGAGTAGTGTAATAGATAATCAAGTTAACCATCATAGAAGAAGAAAAGTAAGAAAAAAAAGGAAAGGTTGAAACATTTCCATCGAATGCATCTCATAAACCTCAAGAAAAATAACAATGAAATGCTCGATTAAAACAGCAACAAAAAAAAAAAACAGTAAAAAAACACAACTGAACAGTTACAAATGAAATTTACAAGTCCAAACATGCTCAACATCAAATATTTCTAGGCGAATCACTACCCTAAGTCCATTTTTTACTCCTAAATTACTCAAAACAGATTCATAGGCGTACAACACACATTTGTTTAAAATCATTCTTGAACTAAACTGTCTAAAATTAGTTAATGAACATCACTCGAAAAAAAGTACTTGGTAACTAGCAAAAAGTATTTGTTGACAAAAAAAAATACAGTTTTCCTTGTAATTTAGAACAGTTGTAAGCAAAAAATCACAACGAAATAACAACAAAACGTTGGGTATGTCGTCGATTAGAACAACAACAAATCACAACGAAATATAAAAAAAATAGTAAATGATTGATTAAAATAGCAAAAAAAAAAAAAACCGTCAACAATAACAATGTCACAACTTTTTTCTAAACCCGAAATTCTCTCTATTTGGGCGATTTCAGCGTGAACAGTAACAACGCCGTAGTTTTGCCATTTCCGGCCAACTCCGGTATCCAACTGGGACGAGACTTACACCATTAGCTTCGTATCGTCAAGTCCGTCACTTCCATACCAACCACTCACGTCAATTCAACCTACATCGTCGGGAATTTCAGATCGAAAAACTCACTGGTTTCCGATCTGTTTTTCGCGCATTCCAGCGGATTCCGGCATCGTCACGGACCGGCGGTGATACCAATAGCTTCGCCATCACCTAGCCGATTTCCATACCAACCTTGCAACTCGATTCAACCCCCTGCAGCTACATCAACCAAATCGAAAACACATCAAACCCTAGCCGCCGTCGGCAGTTTTCCGGCCACCAGAGCAACATTCGACGATCATGGTTGGTACCGCTAGACTCGCCGTCCTCACGCCGTCATTTTTCACCCATCCACCACCTTCAATTCCTCCCCAATCGTCAGAACGACCAACTCGATTTTCCGGTTGGTTTTTTTATTTTTCCGGCCAACTCCGGCATCGACGACGGTGGAGGGTGATACCACTGTGTTCGTATCAACATCCTCTTCAACTTACTCCCAGTCCCGAAGTTCGATTTTCAGTTTTTGGGTTCCTCCATTTTTCCCGACAAGCTGCCGGCGGCAATGGCAGCGGCGGCGACTGGGTAGCTTCCTCCCGAGGTGGTCCAGTCCTTTAACACCAATTTCCCTATCATATTACACCCACAACCTCCCCAGCACAACAAATCGACGAATTCAATCTCTTTGGATCAAAATGGAATTGTCCGGCAATCTGTGGCTTTAACGCCGGTCGTACAGCCACCTGAGAAGGACGACAGCCAACCTACATATGCTCAGGTACTCCGATCATCAGCTCCAGTCGTCGGAAATGTTGCAAAATTAGTGGGTCCCACTACAAATCAAAACAGCCAATTACCACCTCCGCTGCCTTCGAAACAGGTATCATACTTACCTGGTGAACCTACTTTCATGTTTCAACAATCTGGTAGACAAAATCTGAAATGGGCTGTTATTTGAAAAAAATTGAATTTTTACGGACTGAAATTCTAAACAGCTCAAACTCAAAGCTCATGTGAATATTGATTATCTGTTTAGTAGACATATCTTGATTAGATGCTCCATTAAGAATAATTATGATACTTTGATGTTTATTAATGGGTCATTTGACATTAAGTTGAAGAATGTGTCACAACCGATGCGATCTATGAAATATGAGGTCAATTTTGATCCGACTAAAAAACTAGCATTGCTTAGGCCTGGGTTTCATTTCCTAATCTGGCGCCCATTCATTTTGAGGAGTCTACTTTGTTGTCATTTGCTTCTTATGTGGGTATATCGATATGTGTTGATGCTGCAACAAAAAAACAAAACTCGGCCTAGTTGTGCTAAGGTGAAGGTTGAGTTAGACTTGTTGCGTGACCACCCCAAACAAATTCAAATTCAAATTGCTAAAGATGGAGAAATTCAAACGAATTCTTATAAGATTCAATTTGATTACCTCCCTAAGTATTGCACAAATTGTTGCATTCAAGGGCATGATGTGCATGAGTGTTGGAAACTCAATCATTCGCTGAAACCTTCGAAGGAAACAGAAAACACACATCCTACTCCTCTACCACCCAAAGATAATCCACAAAAACCCAACCCTCCGGATAATCCAAATCAAATAAACGTCCATCCCAAAAATCCAAAATAAGCTAATGAAGCTCCCAAAAATCCAAATGATTGGCAAGTAGTTGTCGGTAAAAAGCGTAAGAAAAATGCTCCTTAAATCCAAAAATCACATACTAAAAATACCGGGAAGCAAAACCCAAAGTTACCCAAAAACAACCTTCAATTATACTCCACTGCCCAAACCCAACCCCCCACCTGTCACCATCCCCACCCAACCACAACCCAACCCGCCATATACCCACTATCCCAAACCCAACCCCCCAACTGTCACCCAACCACCCCTCATCGTGACCATTGGATGGACGCCAGTGATCATCACTGCCTCCCACACCGAAACTGTACCTTCACCTGACCCTTCCCACCATCCAGACCCCACCCCCACTGTTATACCCCGTATTTTTTCCAGAGTATGTACGTGAGGGCGTACGTATAAAAGTTTAGCCTTAAAGTTAGGCACTATGGACGAAATTGTGCACACCTATCGAAAAGAGTCGTTTTCCGACGAAACGTTTTTCTAAACTTGCGAAGGGAAAATTCCGGCTATGTCATTAATAATTTTTGCGGATTTTTCCGAGAGACGGAATATTTTGGACCAACGAGAGGGTGACACTTGTCACCCTCAAGTGGCATGTTTGGACGACAAAATGGGCTTGCCTTGCACGTTTTTTGTGTTGAAATTTTGGTCAAGGGTTAGGTAGGATATTTTGTTTAGATGGATAAGGTAGCACATGGCTAAATCTTGGCCTTACACTTGCTATGCACTTGGCTTCATCTTGGCCATTGGTTGGCCTTTGGTTAGCCTATAAATACTCCCTTGCCAAGGTTTTCTTCATCCACAAATATTCCAAAGTCTTGAAAATCCCTCCTCTCCCTCTTGCTTGTTCTCGCCCAAACACCACCCCTCTCCCCTCTCGAGGCCCCTACCAACCCTCCTTGCCTAGTGGTTCTAGCCAAGAACCCCCTCCTCCTAGCCTAGTTGTGCTAGTCGAAATACTACCCCCTCGTAAAGAAATACTCCCAAGTATTGTTGTTATGCCTAAATACTTTAGCTCAAATACCTTGTAGTACTTTTCAAAGTATCCTTTATACGAAAGCCCTAAAAATACTATCATACTTCCTTTAGCCACTAAACGAAACCCTAAGGAAAATCTTCACCCGTAGTTAATTTTTAAGTAGAAGTTGCGTAGAACTTCTAAGGGTTTCTTGAGCGGATGGAGCGCACGAGAGAGGAGCTAAACCTTGCTCGAGATCGACTTTAAACTTGGATAATTTTGGGCTTATCGAGGTAACTAAACTTGTCCCCTTATTGTAATTGGAAATTACATGTTGTAGGAATATATAGTTGAAGTATACTATATATAGAATCGATCATAATGTTGCGCAATGTCTTTTGACTTAAGCTGAATAATAAAGAAGAGAATCGAATCAGTAATTACATAGATCATTACATGAGACTTGTGTAGCTTTATCGTGAAGTAGAATCGCATACGTTCGGTTAGACGTAAACCCCACCGGTTGGCTTGGTAGCCGCCTCGATAGAGGAGGAGATTTACGCTGTCATGGGGAGTCTTGCCGAATTTTCTCGTAGAATATTCTACGTTGAGATCTAGATGTTAATAGGCGCCAGTGACCTTTATAGGTCAAGTACTACGTGGCGCGATCTACTGGCTTAAGGAGTAGCCGGTTTGAAGTACTTGAGCGCTTTTGCTATTAGTCGATACTCGTCGCGAGGTATGTGAACCTCTTCCTATCTTTTCTAGCATGATATGTGTATAACTATGTAAAGACGGTGACGCGTACGTGTTGAATGTATTTGATTGGTTTAAAACATAAAGTGTTATAAATGACTTTATGGGAAGTTGGTTATAACAACTTTATGTAAGTAAGAAATGCTTTGTGGTTTTTAAAGATAACTGATTTGACTTATAACTGACTTGATGTGTGATGATAAGAATCTTGAAAGTATTTCGAAAGAATTAAGAAACCTTTTTGAAAGAAGAGTAATACTTGGTTTTGAAAACATAAGAGTTATACTAGCTTTATGGGAAGTTAGGTATAACGTCTTAAGAGAGATAAAGAGAATGATTTACTGTTTTTTAGAAGTTAAGAGACTTAATCTTAAAAGATAAGAGACTTGACTTATTATGGATGTTAGTATGAAACCTCATTCGTGAGTAATGAGTACTTGGTTTTTAAAAGAAATAATGTTTTACTGATTTTGGAAATCAGAATGAGTATCGACAAACCACTGCAGCGTTAATAAAAGGAAATGTTTTGACTAATAAGTATTATTAAAACCAGTAGAAACCTCCATCTGCATAGAAGCTAAGATGAGACAAAATGATATTACATTTCCTAGATCATGGCTGCTTTAATAAGATTGATTATGAACAAGAATAACCTACTCACATATAAGACATATGTTTCTTCAATTGTTTAAAAGAGGATTATATTCTTAAGTGATTAAGTCTATGGACTATGAAACCTTTATAAAATAAGAGACTTAAGTGTTTGAAATTAGGCAAACTTGAACTTTTGGAAAAGAATGTTGTTACTTGATGTTGAAAAGGAAAGTGTTTTGGTTTACCTAAAAATCGTAAGTCACTCTATTTTAATACTACGGGTATCGGGTGACCTTTATAAAAGGAATGGATCCTTTAAAAAGAATTTAACATACGTAATACCTTGGGGTCAGAACCTGGACTTTGGCCTAAAATAAACTTGAGTTGTGTGTAACTTGTCTATGTTTGTGTTTGATAGCCTTGTGTGCATATACTGTATTTCTATACCACCGCTGCGTCTCGATGGAGGCCGGCTGATTTGTTATGAACGATTATCCACCGAGTCCCACGAGATGGGTCGACACGATTTCATCCGATTCTTCACCGAGTCCCACGATGGGCCGACATCGATTCCATCTGATTATTCACCGAGTCCCACGAGATGGGCCGGGACACGTATTCCATCTGATTATTCACCGAGTCCCACGAGATGGGCCGGGACACGTATTCCATCTGATTATTCACCGAGTCCCACGAGATGGGCCGACACGTATTCCATCTCGATTTCTACCGAGTCCCACGGACGGGCCGACACGTATTCCACATGATTCTTACCGAGTCCCACTGATGGGCCGACACGATTCCACACGATTTACACCTAGATCGCCGCGGTGAGGAAGGAGTTCCACGTACGAGGATGACTTGAGGCGCGAGTCCCGACTGACATGATCGCTTTTATGTTGTGAATCGTAGTTTGGTTATCATACATGTCTCGCTTTATATAGACTATTATGATTTCATTTACGCCTTTTACAGCTACATACTTGGTACTGTGACCTCGCCTTCGGCCGCGTTACGCCGCAGTAAGTACATCGGCCAGGATCCTCGCCATGGATCAAAGTTCAACGTGTTAGGAAGCCCCGCTTCTTCTGAGGCTTATCTTTTGGTATGTTACCCTCGAGTCAGAGGTTCTTGTACATTCGGGGTATGGCGGGCCTCGCCCCGTCATAGTTGTTGTCACTTCTTAGAGGTTTGTAGTATCGCTTGTGGCGAGTTTGTAAAAGGATAACTCGTCGTATTTATGTATATATACCGAAGGCAATCGCTTGTTGGCCTGTTTATTTATCATGTCTCTTAATTCATGTTCGTGTTTTTATTTCCGCTGATTTTCTCCGATGTTGTATCACTAGGGTGCCCGGTAGGCACGATCCACGCCCAGTTCGGTCGTGACAAAAGTGGTATCGTGAGCGATTAATCTTCTGAAAGTGTCTGCACCGTGTCTAGTAAGTCTTGATTATCGGTGTGTTGTGCACCACATCTATAATCAGGAGGCTATAGGACATTTAGGATTGGTTTCCATTCTTCTCATTCTGAAATCGTGCCTTAGAGTCGTGTGATAAGTTGGACCCCTCTAACGTATTCCTTTCCTTTACCAGTTATGCCTCCGCGTAAGGCAACCCGCCCGGGCGGCAAGGCAAAGGAGCTGCGAGTAGAGCACGGAGGGTTACCGGGGCAGAGGCCCAGTCGTTACCTGAGATAGTGCTTCAGACGGCGAGTTTTGGCGCCGCCACACCGCAGAGTTTAGAGCGCAGCGAGCTGGCTGAGACTACAAGACTGAGCCTCCACCCCCACACCGAGATGAGATGGGTACTGAGATGACCCGCCATCGCCGTGGTCGTAGCGATATGAGGATAGGCCGACGCAGCAGCCCACCCCAAGAGCACCCGTAGTTCACCCCTCGAGCGCATGGGCTGAGGCTACGGACTTTCGAGTCAGAGCCCGCCAGATGTTCTATGGATCGAGAGCCGAGGATGACCTCGAGGAGTTTATCCGACAGCCTACAATGGATCATGAGTGATCGAGTCTCGCAGGCGTAGTCGGTGGTATTGGTTCGCATCACCGCGTGATATCGCAATGCCGATCGTTTGATTCGCGAGCTCCCCGGGAGAGCAGCACCTCACCATTTGGGGACGAAGTTCTCGCGGCTTTTCTTGCACATTTCTTGCCCCACTGCATGAGGGCTCGCCGGCAGATTTTGACGCGAGGCGTGACGGTTAGAGAGTACAATGTGGAGTTCGACTCATTAGCTCGGTATGTTCTCACGTAGTACCGATATGGAGGATGCAGTACACCGCCACGTCATCTGCTAGATGATTACCGCGCAGGCTTGTACGTGTAGCTCTTCACGCATGGACATTGCCCGCATGCAAGCTCATGCACTAGGATGTGAGGCACGGAGAGGTCGAATGACGGAGATCAAGAGAGGCCGAGCAGCAGGTCCTTTGGTAACTTTCGAGGCGGGCCGCCTCGTGAAGACTAGTTATGTACCTCCGCCAGCAGAATGGTCCTCCGCGCCTTCGTGACGCTCGGTATTCGGAGCCGGTCGTGGCTCCGTGGCTTCGGGTTCACGATATACATGGGTTCTAGCCACGTTCGAGTTTTCCTCAACAGCACATCGCGGCGTACGCCATCCCGGAATGTCGCTTTTTTATCGGTTCTTGTTTTTCCGCGCCGTCGAGCCATATGACGAAACTGCCTAATAGGAAGGATGCGCAGAATGACTCGACCTACCGGTCGTCGCGTGTTCATCGCCTTTCTACAACTATCGCCTGCAGGCGTGCCTATGATTAGAGTGGAGCGGTAGCTTCAGGTATATCCTTAACCCTCTAGAGATTTGTATGCGTGATATGATGACCTTATTATTGTGTGCTATGTCCGGATAGCGTTGTGTTGCTTAGGAGTTAGAAAACCTGGTTAGTTGAAAGAAAAAGTATGGGGGGCATGGGAAGTGTGAACCTTAGAATATTTCATGTTGAGACCTTAGAGGTAAGGTCGTCTTAAATAAAAAATTCTTGCGGTTAGTCTTTGTTGAAATACTTGGTATGCGAAAAATGTATTGTGGGAAATTCCTTGGGTTGTGTGAGATGAAAGTGGTAGCTTTCAGGGCTTGAATAGGTAAGATTATTCCGGATCGGGGAACAAGAGTTTGGCGCGATTGTTGGTCGGGTTGAGGACCGTTCGCGGGTCGACCCGCAGCCCGATTTGGGGTGGGGTCAGTTCGAGGTGGTCCTGCCAGGTGGTAGGGTCACGAGGGCGCCAGGCCCAAGTTTAGTTGACCATCATGTGAGTTCGTGGGTATGTTCGATCAGAATCGGATCGTGAAGGCGGAATGGCCTTAAAGGAATTTGAAGCTAGTGAGATGACCAAGTTCGAGGTAGTGACTCGAGGTTGGAAACGGCGTTGGATCAAGTGTGGAACATGTACTAGAAAGAGTTCGGGTGTTCGGAAGGTGCGACGGCGAGGAAGCGAACATGTGTTCTGACGGAAGTGATCATTTCTTTTGTGAAGTGAAGATGGAGGGATGTGTCCTTTGGACCAGGAGCGAGAGTTATATTGTTTTATATCTTCGAGGTGATTCCTCGTGGACTTGGGATTACGTATTTTTTGCGTGTGTTATTTTGTGGCCAGGTGCGGCATGTTTGGTTTCGTAAGTATAGTAGTGAAAGCTATACCGGCACGTGTATGTTTTGAGACTGAGAAGGAACATTCGGGACGAATTTTTCTAAGGGGGGAAGAATGTTATACCCCGTATTTTTCCAGAGTATGTACGTGAGGGCGTACGTATAAAAGTTTAGCCTTAAAGTTAGGCACTATGGACGAAATTGTGCACACCTATCGAAAAGAGCCGTTTTCCGACGAAACGTTTTTCTAAACTTGCGAAGGGAAAATTCCGGCTATGTCATTAATAATTTTTGCGGATTTTTCCGAGAGACGGAATATTTTGGACCAACGAGAGGGTGACAAGTGTCACCTCGTGGCATGTTTGGACGGCAAAATGGGCTTGCCTTGCACGTTTTTTGTGTTGAAATTTTGGTCAAGGGTTAGGTAGGATATTTTGTTTAGATGGATAAGGTAGCACATGGCTAAATCTTGGCCTTACACTTGCTATGCACTTGGCTTCATCTTGGCCATTGGTTGACCTTTGGTTAGCCTATAAATACTCCCCTTGCTTGAAGGTTTTCTTCATCCACAAATGTTCCTAAGTCTTGAAAATCCCTCCCTCTCCTCTTGCTTGTTCTCGTCCAAACACCACCCCTCTCCTCTTGGAGGCCCTACGAACCCCCGCCTAGTGGTTCTAGCCGAGAACCCTCCCCAGCCTAGTTGTGCTAGTCGAAATACTACCCCTTGGTAAAGAAATACTCCCAAGTATTGTTGTTATGCCCAAATACTTTAGCTCAAATACCTTGTAGTACTTTCCAAAGTACCCTTTATACTAAAAGCCCTAAAAATACTATCATACTTCCCTTTAGCCACTAAACTAAACCCTAAGGAAAATCTTCACCGTAGTTGAATTTTTAAGTAGAAGTTGCGTAACTTCTAGGGTTTCTTGGAGCGGATGGAGCGCATGAGTAGGAGCTAAACCTTGCTCGGGATCGACTTTAAACTTGGATAATTTTGGGCTTATCGAGGTAACTAAACTTGTCCCTTATTGTAATTGGAAATTACATGTTGTAGGAATATATAGTTGAAGTATACTATATATAGAATCGATCATAATGCGCAATGTCTTTTGAATTAAGCTGAATAATAAAGAAGAGAATCGAATCAGAATTACATAGATCAGACATGAGACTTGTGTAGATTTCTTCGAAGTAGAATCGCACGCTCGTTAGACGGTAAACCCCCCTGGTTGGCTTGGTAGCCTACCGATAGAGAGAGATTTACGCTGCCATGTGGGAGAGGTGTCGCCAATTTTCTCGTAGAATATTCTACGTTGAGATCTAGATGTTAATAGCGCCAGGGCCTTTATAGGTCAAGTACTACGTGTGACGCGATCTACTGGCTTAAGGAGTAGCCGACGGTTTGAAGTACTTGAGCGCTTTGCTATTAGTCGATACTGCCGCGAGGTATGTGAACCTCTTCCTATCTTTTCTAGCATGATATGTGTATAACTATGTAAGACGTACAGACGTACGTGTGAATGTATTTGATTGGTTTAAAACATAAAGTGTTATAACGGCTTTATGGGAAGTTGGTTATAACAACTTTATGTAAGTAAGAAATGCTTTGTGGTTTTTAAAGATAACTGATTTGACTTATAACTGACTTGATGTGTGATGATAAGAATCTTGAAAGTATTTCGAAAGAATTAAGAAACCTTTTTGAAAGAAGAGTAATACTTGGTTTTGAAAACATAAGAGTTATACTAGCTTTATGGGAAGTTAGGTATAACGTCTTAAGAGAGATAAAGAGAATGGTTTACTGATTTTTAGAAGTTAAGAGACTTAATCTTAAAAGATAAGAGACTTGACTTATTATGGATGTTAGTATGAAACCTCATTCGTGAGTAATGAGTACTTGGTTTTTAAAAGAAATAATGTTTTACTGATTTTGAAAATCAGAATGAGTATCGACAAACCACTGCAGCGTTAATAAAAGGAAATGTTTTGACTAATAAGTATTATTAAAACCAGTAGAAACCTCCATCCGCATGTAAGCTAAGATGAGACAAAATGATATTACATTTCCTAGATCATGTCGCTTTAATAAGATTGATTATGAACAAGAATAACCTACTCACATATAAGACATATGTTTCTTCAATTGTTTAAAAGAGGATTATATTCTTAAGTGATTAAGTCTATGGACTATGAAACCTTTATAAAATAAGAGACTTAAGTGTTTGAAATTAGGCAAACTTGAACTTTTGGAAAAGAATGTTGTTACTTGATGTTGAAAAGGAAAGTGTTTTGGTTTACCTAAAAATCGTAAGTCACTCTATTTTAATACTACGGGTATCGGGTGACCTTTATAAAAGGAATGAATCCTTTAAAAAGAATTTAACATACGTAATACCTTGGGGTCAGAACCTGGACTTTGGCCTAAAATAAACTTGAGTTGTGTGTAACTTGCCTATGTTTGTGTTTGATAGCCTTGTGTGCATATACTGTATTTCTATACCACCGCGTCTCTCGATGGAGGGCCGGCTGATTTGTTATGAACGATTATCCACCGAGTCCCACGAGATGGGCCGGGACACGTATTTCATCTGATTCTTCACCAAGTCCCACGAGATGGGCCGGGACACGTATTCCATCTGATTATTCACCGAGTCCCACGAGATGGGCCGGGACACGTATTTCATCTGATTATTCACCGAGTCCCACGAGATGGGCCGGGACACGTATTCCATCTGATTATTCACCGAGTCCCACGAGATGGGCCGGGACACGTATTCCATCTGATTCTCTACCGAGTCCCATGGGATGGGCCGGGACACGTATTCCACACGATTTACACCTAGACTGCCGGCAGAGAGGAAGGAGTTCCACGTACGGCGGATGACTGAGGCGTGAGTCCCCGACTTGACATGATCGCTTTTATGTTGTGAATCGTAGTTTGGTTATCATACATGTCTCCCGCTTTATAGACTATTATGATTTCATTTACGCTTTTTACGCCATACTTCACATTGGTACTGATCGACCTCGTGGGCCGCCTCACGCCGCAGTAAGACATCGGCCAGTGGATCCTCGCCATGGATCAAAGTTCAGCGTGGGAAGCCCCGCTTCTTGAGGCTTATCTTTTTGTATGTTACCCCGAGTCCGTAGGTTCTTGTACATTCGTGGTATGGCGGGCCTGTCCCGTCATAGTTGTTGTCACTTCTTAGGTCTCAGTAAATCTGCCAGGCGAGTTTGTAAAAGGATAACCGCTGGGGTATTTATGTATATATACCAAGGCAACTGTTTTGGCCTGTTTATTTATCATGTCTCTTAATTCATGTTCGTGTTTTTATTTCCGCTGATTTTCTCTGATGTTGTATCACTAGGGTGCCCGGGGTAAGGCACCAGTCACGGGCCCGGGTTCGGGTCGTGACACCCACCCCCTCTCCCGACCCTACCATAATACCCTATACCCAAATCCCCCACCATTATAATGCAAGCCTTAACCTCCAACTATACTAACCCCCTTTTTTATTCCTTACCACACACATCTAATCCACTTGACCCAAAAAGTAAAACCCAATCCTTAAACCTTACCAAAAATTTCAATTCCATCTCACAATCTCCTTTGGCCCAAAACTCTATGGCCCAAAGCATAACTCATTCCAACACTCCCACAACCACATTCAATACCACCTTTACCTCAACCCAGGATGTATCCCACCCCTAAACCGATACATCTACCCCACTTGGTTCTAATCCCAATCAAAGCCCGCAAAGTTCTACTTCCAATTACTCCACAAATCCAAATTCTTCCTTAAATCCAAAAAACTTCACAACAAATGATAAACCTATCACCACTCAAGATTGGATTAAAAATGCTTTCTCTTTTCCCAAATCTTGTGACCTCAACAAAGAACACTCAGACTTTCCTTCGGTACAGATAGTGAGAGGAGGAATTTTTGTGAGACCGATGGCGAGGAAGTTGAGGAGAGTAGGGAGTCAGAGGAGAAAGTCCTTGTTGCTGAGCATGGAATAGTTAATTCTGTTCCATGCCCTCTTAAACTTACTTTGGAGAAACATGGTTCTATAGGTACTGTGCCGACAGTTGGGGAGGTTCTTCAGGACATAAGGAACTACCATCCATATTTGACAGTTGAGGAGTACCTAACCTACGTGGTAGGGACATCAGAGGATGAGCGTGAGATGGCTTTATATCTTGCTGGGTCACCAGGTGATGACGTAGCAGATAGTTCATATGAGGAATCTGGGTTCGATGAGTCAGATGATGACATGGACCTGGATATGTAGTTAGCAGATCTTGCAGATGATGATATGGATGGTGAGGAGCCCATAGTAGAGGATGCAGTGCCTCTTGCTACTATGGAGCCCATTGTGGAGACGGTTGTGTCGTCTGCTACCGTGATACAGCCGGATCCAGATCCACTGATATATGTTCCACAGGTCACCAGACGTCCCACTTCACCCAGTGAGGACTTTTAGATGATCAGATTTCTTGAGTATCAGGAGGAGAACAGGGATAAGACACTGCAGATTGAAGATTTTGTAAGCCCAGAGGTAGTCTATAACTTTAGGCTTACATTATATCTTCATTTTGTTTGTATTTGCATTTATAGTATCATCATCGAGTATGTTATAAACTCGGTAGTGATCATAGCTTATTTGATTTTGGCTTCATCTTTCTTTTTGCATTCCAGCTAGTCGAGGCCTGCGTGCCTCAGTAGGACTAGTCAGGTAGGTGGTTCTTTATCCATGTACTTTACTTTTCCCCTATGGGGCCCTTTGTATCTTTCTTTTTCATATATAAAATTGTCTCGGGCCGCGAGTCCGTGACGGTTTCTAAAAAAATGCTCACAACGAAATTAGAAGTACGAAATGCAAAACTCACAATGAAATGCTCACAAATGGTCGATTCAAGGATGGGTAGAATGAAAAGGAGACTGACGAATTTAATGGTACCACTTTCAAGCTCGCCTTTGTCGGAACACGTCGGAAACTCAGATTCACGTGATTCAATAGCATAAAAATGGAGGTGGCAAAGACTTGTCCTTCATTGGCAAAGCCTTGTCCTTCATTGACAAAGCTTGTTCTTTAGGGAAAAATCGAGGTCTGTTTTTTTGGAGGGGAAATCGAGATCAGAAAACGTACATTCTTTTTGTGTTAAGGATTTTGGTTTTTGGGGAATGGATTTTGGTGTTACTCTGAAAGTGGAAGAGAGAAGGGGAGAGGTGTAGCGACATTGGGCAATTTTTGGGGCTTAGTGATTTAGGTTTTGATTTTAGGTGTTAGGGGAATTAGGGAATGGGCTGGTTGGTCGAACGAAATAGCTGAGGGGATTATTAATTAGAATCACGGGTTTAGAAATAAAATGGGTTGGGTCGGGTATATATATATATATATTTTTAAAATAATATTTTAAAAACCGTCACAAAAATATGTGACAGTTGAAATCAGCGTCACACCGCTGTAAAAAAGATGTGACGATTAATAAAACCGTCACATATCTATCACGAACAATCATTGACCAGAAAGGCAATGCAAAAATAGTCATGACGTGTGACGGGTTCTAAAACTATCACACTCAAACTGTCACTGTATGTCATTTTTTGTAGTGGTGGGTGGGTTCTAAGACTTGGAATGTAGATGGGTATAAACTTTGGTGTTCAGGAGGCCGGAGGGGTAAGAATGGAGTAGGAATTTTGGTCGATAATGAGCTTAGAGATCTGGTGGTAGAGATTAGGAGGGTGAATGATAGGATGATGACTATTAAGATGATTGTTGGTGGGCATTCGTTGAACGTAGTTAGTGCTTACGTACCTCAAACGGGCTTGGCAGAGGAGTTCAAGAGGTAGTTCTGGGATGACTTGGATGAGGTTGTTCGGAGTATTCCGCTGACAGAGAAGTTACTCCTGGGTGGTGATTTCAGTGGTCACATCGGGGAGGTGTCTACGAGATATGACGATGTGCATGAGGGTTTTGATTTTGAGAAAGAAATGAAAGAGGAACTCGTTGCTAGATTTCGCCAAAGCTTTTAAGCTGGTGATAGCTAACGCGAGTTTTCAAAAGAGGGAAGCACATTTGGTCACCTTTCAGAGTGTGTTGGCGAAGACTCAAATCGACTACTTACTCTTTCGGTAGTGTGTCACGACCCAAATTAGAGGTCCATGGCGAGCACCCGGACCTTACCGGCTGAGTACCACTAATCAAACGGTTGACATGTAACCATAATTAATCACGGCCACAGGGGCCGATGTAAAACGTTAACCAGAAAGCCCAACTTATTTATATATATATACTAAGACCGACAATGCTATATTTTACTGCTACACACAAAACATTGTCTACAAGCCTCTAAAAAGTATGCAACATAAAAAAGGTCAGGACAAGACCCCGCCATACCCATATACACATGTAAAAATATAATGTACCGAGATTAGACCGACACTCCAAAACAAGGGAGTGCTCCAAAATTTAATGAGTCAGCAACCTACTAACGTGGACCGCCACCTTGCCTACGTGAACCTGCGGGCATGAAACGCAGTGTCTCCTGACAAAAGGGACGTCAGTGCGACTGATGTACCGAGTATGTCAGGCATAAACAACAACATAACAGGGATATAACTAGGAACTGAAACAGAAATAGTCGACAGAAACAACCGATAGCAACAACCAATAATAATAGTCGATAGCAACAATCGATTGTAATAACTGACCTGTAATGAATGCCTCTGAGGGCCATAATATGCCTAAAATGTCATGCACAATGCAAATGTGGTATACATATATATATTGGCCTCACAGGGACATCTTCCTTCCCATAACAACTTCTGTGGGCATCATTTCATTTCGGCCTCTGTGGGCATAATCATTATCATATTGGCCTCATTGGGTATTTTCTTTTTTGTGATAGTCTGTATCAGTTGCAGGTGGTGTTGCGTATATACCACCATTCCTTTTTTCCATTCCCTACATATATATAATTCATACCATATAGTAGTGTATATGACATATGTGAGTCCAGGATAATACATGAATATACTGTAAATGCATGAATGACAATAAAATATTCTGAACTTATCGGATGACATAATATCCTTGTACTTCCGACTAATATTGAGAATCTTAACATCTTCCCTATATACCTCAATAAGGATTTAGGAACATATTTAGACATGCTTTTAACATAAGAATCAATAACATGAACATCCTTAACTACTAAGAGTAGAATAATTTATGGAACATTATCACAGTTACGTTTCATTACATGGAACATGCCAAAAGAAAGAAGAATTTGTCTTCACATACCTTTTGTCGGATCACTCGTCGACATAACGTATATGTTGTATAGCACTTCGATCTTATATTCCAAGAATTACTACCATAGTAAAATTGAATTTATGTTGCAACTAGAACATACCCAAAAGAAGGTTGAACTATAGAATGAAAGTATGTTGCTCATGTTCTTAAGAGCAAAAAGGGTAGGACGTTACTGCCTATACCTATCCTCTAATTAGCAAAGAGTGTTATACCTACATTAATCCTAAAGTGAAATGTGTTGTTCTAAACAAAAGTGTTAAGTGGGTCTATTTAATGGACCACGATTTCTCCTTTTCTATTAATTCAATTCTCACATTACTTGTTAAACCCACAAGCTGCCACCAATTAGTTATTACCTTAGTCACTTAGGTGACTTATTTAGAGGCTACACGTATAATCCCACCTACACTTAGCTCACTTAACCTTGTCCCCCATTAATTCATCACTTAACAAATTATTGTTGTCCCACTTAGTAAGTCCTAAATTAATTCGGGACCGCATCCTTTTATATATTTAGCTTTTTATGTGAATACCTCAATATAACCAATTTTCTCTTCCTCAAGTCTACTTGCATACGTCTAGCTATTTAACCCATCGCCTGAAATTACGGGATGCTACACAGTGTGATAGAGGTTTGTGCACATACTGCAAGGTAATCGCGAGTGAGAATCTCACAACCCAACATACTCTTTCTGGTGATGGACCTGGAGATCAAGATGAGGAGAAAGAAGAGGGTTGTGTATGGGCAACCTAAGATCAAGTGGAGTGCTCTGACTAAGGACAAAGCCAAGGAGCTAGGGGAGAAGTTGGTGGCTTTGGGGGCCTGGAGGAGTGGTAGGGACGCGAGTAGTAGATGGACTAGGACAACGAGTTGTATTTGGGAAGCAGCTAAAGAGGTGTAAGGTGTGACGAAGGGTTTCTCTAGTAGGCACAAAGAGGACTGGTTGGTGGAATGAAGAGGTGCAAAGGAAAGTGAAAGCAAAAAAGGCGGTGTAGTTGAAGCTAGTGGAAAGTAGAGACGATGAAGAGAAGAAGGCGAATAGGAAGCGCTACAAGGTGGCAAGGAAGGAGGCGAAGCTAACGGTTGCAGCGGCGAAGACGACAACGTTTGAACGCTTGTACGAAGAGTTATGGGAGAAAGACGGGGACAAGAAGCTTTACAGACTAGCCAAGGCGAGAGAGAGGAAGATCCGCGATCTGGATCAAGTAAAGTGCATCAAATATGAAAAGGGCAATGTTTTGGTGACGGAGGAACATATTAGACGAAGATGACAGACTTACTTCCACAAACTTTTGAACGAAGAGGGGGACAAAAGTATTATCCTGGGCGATCTAGAACACTCCGAGAGTCGTCGAGATTTCAGGTATTGTAGGCGTATTAAGGTTGAGGAGGTTGTGGGGCCTATGCGCAAGATGAGTAGGGATAAAGCTATCGGGCCAGACGAGATTCCGATAGAATTTTGGAACAATGTGGACAGAGCAGGCTTGGAGTGGTTAACTGGGTTGTTTAACGTCATCTATAGGACAACAAAAATGCCTGAGGAGTGAGGGTGGAGTACAATGGTTCTATTGTACAAGAACAAGGGTGATATTCAAAACTGCAACAACCATTAGGGTATCAAGTTGTTGAGCTACACCATGAAAGTTTGAGAGAGGGTGGTGAAATTGAGCGTGAGAAAAATGGTATCTATTTCTGAGAACCTGTCTGGATTCATGCAAGAATGATCGACTGCGGAGGCTATTCACTTTGTGGGGAGATTAATTGGTAGAGCAATACAGGGAAATGAAGAGGGATTTGCATATGGTGTTCATCGACCTAGAAAAAATATACGATAAAACTCAAGAAAGGTTTTATAGAGATGTTTGGAGACTAGAGGAGTGTCGGTAGCATACATTAAGTTAATAAAGGATATATATGATGGAGCAAAGACCCGGGTAAGGGCAGTGAGAGGTGAGTCGGAACACTTTTCATTCATGATGGGGTTGCACCAGGGATCAACTCTTACCCCATTTTTATTTGCCTTGGCATTGGATGTCTTGAGTAGTCACACTTAAGGGAGGTGTCATGGTGCATGTTATTTTCGGATGATATTGTATTGATCGATGAGACATGACGCGGGGTGAACACCAGGTTAGAGATTTGGAGACAATTCCCGGAGTCGAAAGGTTTCATGTTGATTATGGCCAAAACAGTAGTACATAGAGTGCACGTTTAGTGTGGTGACGAGTGAGACTGAGGTGGAAGTGAGGATCGACTCACAAGTTGTCCCGAAGAGAGATAATTTCAAGTATTTGGGGGCTATAAGGTAATGGGGAGATTAACGCGGATGTCACACATCGTATTTGAGCAGGTGGTTGAGGTGGAGGCTCGCATATGGTGTCTTGTGTGATAAGAAGGTGACACCAACACTTAAAGGTAAGTTTTACAGAGTAGTAGTAAGACCGACGATGTTGTATGGGGCAGAGTGTTGGCCAGTCAAGAACTCTCATGTTTAGAAAATGAAAGTTGCAGAAATGAGGATATTGAGATGGATGTGTGGGCTAACTATGAGAGATATGGTCATAAATGAGGAGATTCGGGACAATGTAGGGGCGACCTCCGTGGCGAACAAGATGCGGGAGGCGAGACTGAGATGGTTCGGACATGTCTAGAGGAGAGACACACATGAGTCGGTGATGAGGTGTGAGGCTGGCACTAAAGGGTTGGAAGAGAGCTAGAGGAAGACCGAAGAAGTATTAGGGAGAGTTGATCAGACAGTATATGACTAATCTTCAGGACATGACCCTATATAGGAAGATGGGGAGGTCGAGGATTAGTTTAGATGACTAGTAGTAGGATTAGTAATACCTTCCTTTCTGGCTGACCCGTTATTATTTTCGTTATTTTTTGTATTTTATTTTAGTATTCGCATATCTCTTATTCTTAATTGTCTATTGATACCATGTTGTCCTTTCTGCTTTAATTTTCTTGCTATTGCTATTCTGATGTTGCTTCTGTGTTACCTGAACCGAGGGTCTATCGGAAACAACCTCTCTACCTGCCAAGGTAAAGATAAGGTCTGCATACACTCTACCATCTCCAGACCCCACTTTGTGAATTACATTGGGTATGTTGTTATTGTTGTCGTCTATTGAGATCGAAAAATGAAAACACGTGAAATTTTTACTACCTTTCATTCAATTATTAATAGTAGTAAGTTTGGTACCTTCATATATATCTATTATTATGTTTCAAAAATCTTCCTTCATATCTTAAACTCTTGTTACAATCAAACACCGTCATATATAGATCGATAAAGAGAATTATAGAACGAATATTGAATTACTAAATACACAGAGATACATAAATCAATGTAAG
This sequence comes from Przewalskia tangutica, assembly GCA_029844215.1. NCBI lineage: Eukaryota > Viridiplantae > Streptophyta > Magnoliopsida > Solanales > Solanaceae > Przewalskia > Przewalskia tangutica. The sequence goes on along the minus strand of CM056739.1, from coordinate 7,578,798 downwards.
AATATACATTCCAAAAAGGAAATGTAATATTATGAATAACACAATCTCAATGGTTAGAAACTTGTTTTGATTAAAAATATTTCCTTTAACCACTCATTCTGATACTAAGAAAGGTCTTGTACAATATCAATAACAAAATCTATCCAAAATTGACAGCCCAGCTAGAGCATCATTCTAAATGACATGGTATACCAATTCCCCGCTAAACTTACAAAAAGATATGATCCTAAACTGCAAAATTCGAATAACTATAATGCTGCCTTAAGAACTCACGCTTGTCGGATGAACGAGCAAAATTGACCAATTGGGATCTGCAGGGTCAGTATATCAACACTTCTTGAATTCTCCTGAGTATGTTTCTACCATATAAATCTCTGGACACCAGTCTCGTGGACCCAAGAAAACGGCCTGTACAAGAACATATACATAGTAAAAATATTAATGGCAATATACAGGATTCCCATCAGTAGCCAACTTCTGTCATCATCAACATGAGCATGGAGGATCAAGAAAAAGAATGGAATTGTATAGTATCTGAACTCTATAAGTGGAGCAGGAATCAGCGTCGCAGCGGTAGCCAAGAAATATATCAGTACCCATGTCTTCCTCTGACTTTTAGCTGTAAAAATAGATGGAAAAAGAATATGCTTACAAGAAAGTTCATCTAAGCTAGGGATGTATTGTATAAACAACATACGCAATTTTAAATTGGACTGAATATGTTACTGACCCATGATATTGAAGATGGATATCCATGAATATACATAGAGCGGAACCAGGAGGTACTTCATTGACCAATGAAATTTGATTACTTTTCTCCACAGATAAAAGGGATAGTGTCGATTGTCAGCAACAAGGTAAGGGTGGACAATGCTGCCAATATCAAAATATTATGTCACAAATACGCACTACCATTTCCTGGTCACTTGAATCCCAAACTTATTGCCCTTCATTTTTGCAAGGAACCAATTAATAGATTTCATCTTAGAATGAGCAAAAAAAAAATTAATGCATACACCCCAAATCTCTAAGGAATTAACTCCAGTGAATCTTTGCTTGCAATAAAGAAGAAATATTGAAAAAAGAAGCTCTTCAAGAAATGATGTTATAATTTGGATTACAGAACAAGAAAGTGGTGAATGGATGAACAAAAAACAAAAGAAGAGAGGAAAAAAGGAATATAAGGACAGTGGAACTGCACTTAGAAAACTAGCAAAGAGTGTCAATCATCTAACCTGAAAAAGTGCACTGAGAGGAATCCAACAATTAACGCCGTGCACAACTGAAAGAAACTGACCAGCTTATTTTTCTTCCAGGAGGACTGGGCCAGTGCTGCAGCCTGACCAATTGTGAAGTGCACGGGAGTCATAAACAGGGCAGAAACCAAGCTAAAATACATCATCTGTGCAAAATGTGGAGAAACCGTGTGAGCCTCTTTTGCACCTGGAAAGTACATGGGTGGGAAAAGAATGTGTGTGCACGCACGGTTAACAAAGGGAAGAGATACCATAAATAAAACAAAGCAACTAAAGTCAAAAGGGGGAAGAGAGAGAGAGAGAAAGTTGGTACCAAGCACTATACTCCCGTTCCAGAAAACAAAGGTAATGAAAGCGGCCATGATCATGAAGTAAGGCCAAAAAGATGCACTAAGCTCCCACTTAAATTGCCAAAGTCTTGAGATAATCTCACGCACCTCATGAGAGAAATCTGCATAGCAATGTAATCTCTTATAAACTAACATAACATAAAGAATACTAGAATAGTGATTATAAACCTTCATATACACAAAAAACCTAAATTGCATTCCCAACTACTAATATGCAAGAAAGGATAACTATGCATGAGCTCAGAATATCTTACTCGTCTATACTATGCCATCTGACAAGAAAAGCTTACATGTCTGTACCAAGCATAAACAATGGAAGAATTTGTTGCCAATGTGTTTGTGAACAACTCTGGTTACATTATAAGATGTGCTGTCAAGAACGTAGAGGAGGTAGGATGGGTAGTTGGTCAGATCTAGTATGGATCGTACATGGACGGTAGTTGGAGTCGGCGGCTCTCCCAGGGTTCTCTCATCTGAGATCTCTGGGGAAGAGGATCAAGTTGGCTCTTGCGAACAACTTGATGCACTATCTACCTTCAATCCTTTGAGCGAAATGCGGAAAAAGAAAAGGAAGGAAAATACTTATGAAGCAAGTTTTCCGCATGACCCGCATGACCCACTTATCGTAAGAATGTTAGCAGCAAGGAAGAATGTTCAATTAATCCATGGTTACCAGTTTTTTTATTAAAATAAATGAATTGAATCTTCATGATGCAGGTTCACAAGTTAATCATTTGGATATTTCACCTCATAATGAAACACTTGACTGCTTGTAAAATTGAACTTGATGTATTCCATTACGGTATTTGGTTGTAATTGTTTCATTCAATGTTCTATAGATCACTGAACAGAAATTACTTATCAAAAAGAAGAGCACTGGATAGAAACAAAAATCAATAGATGCAGATGAAAAAACTTAAAACAAGAGACAGAACCTGAGGAATGTGCTGTGGAAGCAATCGTTCGGTGGATCGGAGAGCTGAATGTAGTTGCCTGATTACTGATTCTGCGCTTTCTCAAGTTAGAGCCTTTTTCGACACCTTGACTCGAGACTGAGAAATCATCTTTACCTTGTGATGGACTAGATTCAGTCAATACAGCACTATCCTTCTGCTGAATCAGAATATAGTCTAAAACCCCTGTGCATGCTATGAAAAAGACCCATATGATATTTGTTTGCCGTATCACCACAGCCAAAGCCCCAGCCTACAAATATATGAACATATCGTTAACTTTTCAATTACAAAAGCATGGTACAATTCAAAACTTGAACATTAAAACATGTTTTTGGTGCGTGAATAAGTAAAGTGCAGAATATAATTTTGGAAAACACTCTTTAATGGTTTCGGTTGATATTAATCACAAAAGTCATACAGAAGAAAACAATTCTATGACGAGGAGTGAGCTACAAATAGTTTGAACGAAAGTCAAATAAAAAAGGAAATAAATGGGATTGAGTTGAACCTCTTACCAGGGAACTCAAGAAATACTTCTTCTCGAGACTCATAAGATATGATGCAAGTACAGCAGTTAGCGACGCTACATCTGTATAATAAAGAAAAGTGAAGAACCAGTGAAGGGGATACAATGCTAGGACAATCGTCCGAAGAGTTACTTTTCTGTCACTAAGAGAAGGCCTGAGGTGGGTAAGTATGCCGTGAACCAGAATGCTGCAAAATACAGCCAATACACCATTGCTGGCGCGTAGGATGGAAGAGGAACAAGCATCTGAAAACGAAGCACCTACTTTCATAGAGAATAGCCCTAGAAACAAAGAAGCAACATGGGCAAGTGAAACAATATACCTGCAAAAATTATAAATTACTTGCATCAAATTCCTTCATCAGCTCAATCTAAAGAGCTTTTTTCAGTTGAATCATCTTACAGAACATTTCTTTTCATATCTAACATGAATCATGGCCATGGCACATGTTATGTGATATCAGCTAGCTCCGTTCTTTTATCTGTATCCTTTTTAATTATCTATATCACTTTTTCTCTTTTAAAAACAACAGAGACAAATATGAGAGAATTATGTTTATCATTTGATGATGTTTTTGTAGCATTTAGCTGAGATATACTCACTGACAATGAACCTCATTGCACCAAAGATCTATTTATACTTTTTTTGGACCCTCCATCAGTCCATCTCATTTATTATCTTATTTAACCTAGCATTTCGGTTATTATTTACTGCAAGATTGTGGGTTCATTGTTGAACTTTCTGTTTATGGAGTTCAGAACAAGAAAGAGGTTCCTTACTACGAAAGATTTTTTGTTTTTGATAAAGGTTAACCTTGTCAAGAAAAAACTGTATTAAGTGGAAAAGAGGGTCCAATTGTATAAAGGTTTCTATTAGAGAAAATAAGCATCACTCAGGGACTGACCAAAAGGGAAAGTAGCACTATCGTTTTGGACAAGGGGAATATTGTACAAAGTAATTTCTGGAAATGGATAACATTCTTTGCTGGAATGTTAGGTGGTCTAAATGCCCCCAATAAGCAAAAGGAGGTGAACTCCTTTGCAATAAGCAAAATGCAGGTTTGATTGGTCTTCTGGAAACAAAGATCAAGATAAATAAAATAGAGAAGGTAGCAAGGAACATGTTCAAAGGTTGGGAGTATAGCACAAACTTGGAAAAACACTATAATGGAAGAATTTGGCTTTTTTGAAGGCCGGATTACTTTCGTGTTGATGTTATTAGTATGAGTGCCCAAGCAATCACATGTAAGGTCACACATATTACTGGACAAAGAGACTTTATGAGGCCGGATTACTTTCGTGTTGATGTTATTCCATTAGTATGAGGCCGGATTACGTTCGTGTTGATGTTATTAGTATGAGGCCGGATTACGTTCGTGTTGATGTTATTAGTATGAGGCCGGATTACTTTCGTGTTGATGTTATTAGTATGAGGCCGGATTACTTTCGTGTTGATGTTATTAGTATGAGGCCGGATTACTTTCGTGTTGATGTTATTAGTATGAGGCCGGATTACTTTCGTGTTGATGTTATTAGTATGAGGCCGGATTACTTTCGTGTTGATGTTACTTTCGTGTTGATGTTCTTAGTACGTGTGCCCAAGCAATCACATGTAAGGTCACACATATTACTGGACAGAGAGACTTTATACCGACTGTTATTTATGCTTTCAACAGTAGGGATGAAAGGAGGGAACTATGGGAATATTCAGAAATCATAAGTGCTGGTTGTAACTCACCCTGGTTATTACTAAGTGATTTCAATTCAGTTCTGAGAATGGATGACAGAATGAGAGGCAATCCTGTGACATTAGGAGAGGTACTGGATTTCCTACTTGTGTTGAAGACTGTGGGTTGATTGAGATGCCACAGAGGGGAAGTAGATATACTTGGAATGACAAACATGGAGGGGGCAGAATATACTCAAAGATTGATTGGGTATTCTGAACAAAGAATGGATTGACCAAATGCCAGCATATACAGCTACATACCTACCTGAGGGAGTGAGTGACTATTGCCCAGTTTTTATAACTCTAATCCAACCATCTATGAGCAAGAGGAGACCATTCAAATTTTGTAACACCTGGTCCAAACATCCACAACTCCTCACAAAAATACAAACAGTATGGCAACAACCTGTGGAAGGGTGCAAGATGTTACAAGTGGTGAAAAGATTAAAGCTGTTGAAGAGGGGTCTGAAGGAGCTGAATCGAAACCAAACAAGAAGTATAGTGGATGAAGCAAATCATGATAGAGAGGTACTGGACCAGGTCCAAAAACAACTACACCTGAGTCCTAAAAACCAACTATTGCAGCAACTGGAATAGGAGAAGTATGAGAAGTTTAAGAAATCGTCATATAGGCTGAGGTGTTCTTGCAACAAAGAAGCAAAGCGACATGGTTGAGACGGGACGATAACACAAATTATTTCTTCTCGGTAATTAAGCACCGGAGGCTACAACAAGCAATCACACAGCTGAGAGACAAATATGATGTACTCCACACTGACCATCAGACAATAGCACAAGTTCTAGTGGATTTCTATAGAGAAATGCTTGGCCGAAGGAAAGCCAAAGAACAAGAGCTTTCAAGAGTTTTCTGGAAAATGGGCACAAGTTAACAATCACTCAGCAGCTTGTACTTGTACAACCATACAGTAAGGAAGATGTCAAAAGAGCAATATTTGGTATTGATAGCAACAAGAGTCCAGGGCCGGATGGATATGAGTGAGTTTTTCAAAGCAGCATGGAGCCTAATTCGGAATGTTATTTCAGATGCAATTCTAGAATTCTTCCAAACTGGAAAATTGCTCAAACAGCTAAATGCCACTATTATATCACTGATTCCTAAGGTCGAAGTACCACAGAGTGCAGGGCAATTTCGACCTATAGCATGTTGTAATATTTTATATTTGTCTAAGATGATCTGTCAGAGGCTCAGGAAAGCTATAGTAACACTAGTAGCAGATAATCAGGCAGCGTTTGTAGAAGGAAGATCACTGGTGCACAATGTTTTGATATGCCATGACCTGTTGAGACACTACAACAGGAAAACAACACCAAGATGCCTAATGAAGATTGACTTAAGGAAAGCCTATGACATGGTTAATTGGGATTTTATAGCAGAAGCCTTGAAGGGGTATGTATTTCCTGAATCAGTCATCAACTTAATAATGACTTGTGTAACTTCAACAAAGTTCACAATCAAGGTGAATGGGGCAAGATTTGGCTATTTTGAAGGAAGAAGAGGCCTCAGGCAAGGGGATCATATGTCACTATTATTGTTTGTGCTAGTCATGGAGTACCTGACAAGGGCTTTGCAGAAAATAAGTGTCTTACCAGACTTCAAATTCCACCCTATGTGTAAAGGTACTAAACTGACTCATCTTATATTTGCAGACGACCTTATGATATTTTGTAAAGGAAATGTGAGATCAGTGGAAAGAGTAATGGAAGTCCTGAATCACTTTAGTGAGGTTACAGGCCTGGTAGCTAATCTTGAAAAGTCTAATATCTTTATTGCTGGTGTGGAGGATGAAACAAAGGAACAACTGCTACAGGTGACAGGGTTTTTCTTAGGATCACTACCTATAAGGTATCTGTATCTAGGCCTCCCACTGTCATCTAAAAATGGAGCACGATAGAATGTCATCAGCTTGTGGAAATGATTACCAGCACGATCAATAAAGTATACTACAGGTCCCTTTCATATGCAGGCCGACTTCAGGTCATAAATGCAATACTTTTCTCAATTTACAACTTCTGGCGGGGCAGTATTCGGACTCCCCCAAAGTATCCTTAAAGCAGTGGACAGGAAATGCAGGGACTACCAATGGGGAACTCAGAAGAGCAAAGGAAAGTGGCCCTAGTCTCATGGGAACAGATATGTGTACCTAAGAAATATGGAGGCATGAACATCAACAGTTTCAAAAATTGGAATGTGGCATCAGTAGGCAAACTAATATGGCAATTAGCTTTGAAAAAAGACATGCTATGGATTAAAGTGGGTTAATGGACTGTATATGAAAGGAGAACAAGACTTTTGAAGTCATAGACCACCAACGGACTGCAGTTGGTATTGGAAAAAATTGAACTCAATCAAGATTCAAATGATGGAATGGTATCACAATGGTTCATACTTTTTGACATCTAATGGGAAATATTCTGTTACAAGTAGTTACACTGCAATGTTGGGAAGGTTACCTCAGTTGAAAATTTGAAATTAGCTAATCTTGTTTGGAGCTCATTATTGTTGCCAAGACACAGGAATATTTTGTGGCTAGCAAACCAGAACAAACTTTTGACCAAGGAGAGGCTGAACGGATTAAACATCCAAACAAATAGTCTACTCTGTTGTTTGTGTGAAGATGATCAGGTTGAGACTCCAACTCACTTGTTCTTTGACTGTGGCTGCGCAACAACCTTGAAGGTGGAAATAGAACAGTGGTCAGGAATCAGGCTGCAAAGGAAGGGAGCTCATCAATGTCTAAGCTGGATACAGGGAAGGCACTGGGGACAATTCAAGAAAGAAGTTGAATATATATCACACATGGAGAGCAAGGAACTGGAAACAGTTCAAGGCAACAACTGTAGATACAGAGCAAGTAGTTACACAGATAAAGAAGAAAATTACAGGAAGAATAGATCAAATGAAGAACTCAAGAAAAGCACATAGATGCCAGTTTTTAATTCAACAGTTTGTAACTAGTGAGGATGTTTTTTCTTTGGTCTGGTTGGGTATAGAAGAATGTGTAACTAGCTTGATTTTTTTTCTTTCTGGAGGCTTGAGTATAATTGGCATTAGGTGGCTGATCTACTCAGGTGCTCATTAGGTGTAAATTTTGCTTGTTCTATGGTAGTATTTCACACTTGTTACCAAAAAAAAAACTTTCTGAAATCCCCATACAATGACTTAGTTGCAAAAACGCTCCTTATATTTCAAAATCAACACTCGATGGCCCTATATAATGGAAACCCAAAAATAACTCGAAACTATGAAGTGGAAAACGTAATACTAACTCATGAAGCTAGCATATATAGACAAATACTACTTTACATATGTGCTTATCCTAAATGAATCTTGAATGGGGTGGGAGTAGACGACTAACTGGCAGGAGTGAATGGAATAATGGCATGGATAATGCACCATCTATCTGCTCGGACCCTTCAAAATCCATGCCGCACCCGTGTTGGTCCGACACGATTTGGGTGTGGATGTGGGATTGCACCTTCTATTACAATAATAAGTATGATTTGGGTGTGGATGTGGGATTGCATCATCTATTTTAATAATAAGTAATGTTAGATGGGCGTTAGAGTAAATTATATTGCTATCACTCCCTCCATTTCATCTCATATAGCAGTATTAGACAGTTTGATTGGGCACAATATTGAAGAAAGAAAGAAAGACTAACTTTTGGCACACACCAAAAGTACCCTTAGAACTTGTGGTCCTCACATGCCATTCCATTTCTATGGCGATAAGGACATCTAAGGGTAGATTATGTAGTTTAAACTAACAAAAAAATCAAATATAATATAAAAGTTTCATTCTTTTGAAACAGTCTAGAAGGAAAGAATGTCATGTAAAATGAAATAGAGAGTATTAGTTTATGTCAATTCCATCTATCATCTACACCTTAATCTGGAGTTGGTTGCAATATGAATCCTCTAAATCCAATTCGCTCTAGTTGAGCCCATTTTCATTCCCATACTAATAATCTGTATTTTAAGGCAAATAAAGATTTCTTTAAAGCTAAAGATTCTCTAAATCTCATACTTATCCTTACAACGATATACAAGTCTCTAATAAAACTATAAAGAATCCTAACAAACACACATCAAATGTAAGTCTCTAGCCTTAGCCACTAAGGAGGACAAGGTTAAAGGAACACACTCAGTGGAATTTCAACATAGAGTCTACATGCACTACACTGATACTTTCCTCTTACACATCATACATAATATATGGGCTGGTTGTAATAACAAGTACATGCAGACAATGAACAGAAAACTTCTCCTAGCCAAGTGTTACCACTCTTTTACGACAACAACTAATCGGGATAGTAGGTTATATGAATCTCAATATCTATTTTACTCTATTTGGACTCTGTTTCATCACAATACTCGATATTTTGGTTCTCTAACACTACAGGTCCTCTACATTTTCTACTTCAAATCTTTAAACAGATAAAAAAATACTCGTTAACCGCTACACTTAATAAATGTACCAACATGACTAAGCCCTAATGTCAACTAATTAGTATCGCCTATATGTGTCTTTTGATTCCATTGTGCGTGTTTTTTGCCAAGTCTGCATGCACAGTGCAGACTGAGTGTGTTCCTTTTAAGGAAAATAAAGATTTCTAAGTGCAGACTTGACAAAAAACAGAAGACAAAACTAGTATATGCATAAATTTTATTTGCACTACCAAAGCAAATTCTAACAGAAAAGTGATTGCTTTTTCAGTATATCACCAGAATTAGTGCAATATGTTGCCTCCTTCATATTTACTGTTTTTACATAGCCTCTTCCTTTAAGCCACATTTCAAGATAACTGGTGGAGAAAGAATGTAAGACTTGTACCAGCAACTCAGTTATGAAGAAACCACTTGCTAAATTAAGATCGCCACCAAATAGAAGCAGTACTTAAAAAGAAAAACAATAGACATTTTGCAATCAAATAAAAGGGAAAAGATTCATAATTCGTAGATACACAAAATGATCAAGATCTTGTAAGCTTGAGAAGAAGAGCATAGCAAGTACAATTCTTATTTCCAAGCAGACATGATTGGTTTCCACCCTAACAAGACAAATATTGATATTTCTCGACGTAGACCTGAAACATAATTTAACGCCCAAAACAAACCAAATTGAGACAAACTCTATACTAGTAGCCATTTCACATACTCCTAACTCCTCATAGGCAAAATTGACTCGAGTGCTACATGTATGACGCACTTGTCACATATACTCAAGTCCTATTTTAATGCACCCTAAAGTAGGACTGGCAAAATGGTTAAAAAAACAAGTAACCATCCATATTATCAACCAAAAAATGAGTTGGATAACTTACGTTTTAAAAATGGATCAAATATTGATATTATCCATTAAAAATGGATATCTAGATGGATAATATGCATATCCATATTATCAAGCTTGTTATTTTTCATGAGTTCTTGATTTCTAGAAGTCAAAGCTTATTTTGCTTTTAGCTTGTGTTCTCACCTGACTATTCCTATTCCTGAAACCATGGATAACATCGGTTAACCAATTTTTTATCCGTGTTAAATATGGGCGGGTCAGATATTTTATCCGTTTTGATCCGCCCATATTCGATTCGACCGGCCTGTTTGCCACTCCTACCTTGAAGTATAGTTTGCATATTTACAAAGCAGAAACTACTTTCAACAAGACAATAAAACCAAAATGATTATATGAAATTAATACTCACAACCCAGGAGGAGTAGTGATCATGGGATCCCAACTTGTAAAATTGCCTTTGCAGTACTGTTGTGCTTGAGGTATATGAAATATCTCATCCTGCAAAACCACACATATCCGCTTTACAACTCCATTGAATTATCAAATCAATCAATTTTTTTTTAAAATTTGTTTTTTTTAATTATTTCATAGGGGTAGTGGAAGGGGAAATGGGTAGGGGATTACAACGTGGGATTCAATCGCTCACCAACAAGTTCAGGTAGTCAACCAATTGAGCTACTAAATCCGTACATCAAATCAATCAATTACATTCATATTAAACAAGAAAAAGGAATACCATGTAAGGTTGAGGGACAATGCTATTGACGATGATTGATATAGCTATTACCCATAAACTAACAATCACTGCTACTCCAATTTTACCCATTTTTTCACAAATTCGGATCTTTCTGCAAATGGGTTTTCGCTGATACTGAAAATTGGGATATCAGATCACCATATTACGACGTCGTACTGTTCCACTCAATCTTTCTCTCCATAGGTCTCCAACTTCCAAATAAAGTGTTAGACCACCCCCTTATATTTTGTATAATGGTGAAAACAGCCTTCTATAGTTTTGGAAGGAAATTGGTGAATACAATTTAAGTTTAAAAATGACCTTGCAAAGATTTCTAGGGATGGCAAAGGGTCAGCGCGGGTTACAACATTTGCGGTGCAGGGCGCGTGGAAGGAGTACATGTTTTGGCAGGGCAGGACGGATTGAAGTCTTTGCGGCTTTATGCGGGTTTGCCCCACAACTGCATCGCCTCGCACCGTTTGTCAGCCTATGCCTTATGGTCAAATCAATATCTAAAAATTGAATAGCACTTATAAAAAAGATATAAAATTAAAAATAAATTTGTAAAAAAAGTATAAAATCAATTAACTTTAGATTATGACAACTTAAGCAAGAAAAAATAATATTATGACAAATGCTATATACGGTATTCTGTATTAACCAAACATCTTGAAAAAAAAGAGTATTAACTAGGCATGGTCAGTGGGCTGGGACGACCCGATTCCATCCCGACCCGGTTATAAAAAATAAAAAAATATTGTACTGGTACTCGAACCCAGGAAGGGACATGGCCTCGTCCCGCCCCAATCCCGCCAGCCCCGACCCTATTCCAGTCCCGCCCCGATCCCGCCCGAAACCCCTCTTTGCAAAAAATAACCGTTGCACCAACGACCATTTTACATTTTGGCCGTTGTGCAACGACCATTTTTGCCCCCCCTCTCCCAACCACCATACCCCTTTAATATTTATTTCGAACCCCTAAGTTATTATATTTACACTTTAACCCAATTTTCCAACTATAAATATCTCATTTTTTTTTCATCTTTCTCGCAAATCTTCCTACAATCTCTCTAATCCCTCAATCAATATCTCTACAAGTCTACATTGTCTATTAAATATTCAATTTTATTTATTTATTTGAGAGTGAAGTTGACAACTAGCTTGGGGATCATCCATCGAGCAAAGTTTCAATTTTCAACCTTTCGATTACACGACATTACGTCTTTGGTACATTCGTTCCTTCATTAAATTATTATTGTTTCTTTATTTTATTTAGCGCACTTAATTTCATTATCTTTAACTAATTATTAGCATAATTAAAATGGAATCAATAAGAGGTATGCTTAAGGGTAAGGGTAAAACTTCTTCTACTAGGGGTAACAAGGGTCGGGGTACTTCTTCTAGTCATCTTATTCCTAGATAGTATCCTATTATTAGACATGATGATTTTGTTGATACTGAAGATTTTCCTGAAATACCATAAAGTTTAGACGAGGGGATATTTCTGAAACTCAACAAGACTTTAATTTAGAAGATGATCCAGATGACACACCCACTAGTACGCCTTCAACTGAAATGCCTCATATTCCCCCTAGTATGAGACGAGGTCCAGCAAAACGACCATTAAAATAAGATGCATGACAATTTTGTATTAGGGACGTAGAGAATCAAGTAACTATATGTAAAATTTGTAAACAGTGTTTTAAATTTAAAACTGGAAAAGGTAGCGGTGGGAAGGGGGGTTTAATGAGACACGTAGCACAAAAACACCCGGCTAGGTATGCCCAATACGAGGCTCAAAAATCGGGTGCGCAAGCGCCCTCTCCATCGGGACAATGTTCACATCTTGTCGGACCAATCTGGTCAAATTAACCACATGGCGGGGAATTATAGGCCCTAAATACGATGAACACAGAGATAGGGAAGCACTAGCAAAATTAGTTATTGTGGCGGATTTGCCTTTTTCATTTCCTGAATCTCCTGATTTTATTCATTACATTATAGAAATGTATAATCCTGCTTTTATAGGTTTTCCTAGATCAACTGTTAAAAGAGATGTATTTAAATTTGCACATGAATATCAACAGTATTTACGTTACTCATTATATCATTTTAATGGCAAAATGACTATCACTTCTGATATAGGTCGTAGTACTAACGGTCATGATTATTTAGCGGTAACCTATCACTGGATAAATTATAAATGGTCTATGCAAAAACGTATTTTAGCGTATAGATATATAGATGATAGGCACATTGATAATTTTATTGCGGAAAATATTTATTTTATTTGTCATTATTATGACATAATTGATAAAATTATGACTATTACATTAGATAACGCTTCTTCTAATAATTATGCTATTACAATTTTAAAAAATACTTTAACTTCTTTTTCAGATCATTTTCATATAAGATGTGTGTGTCATATATATAACTTAGTTGTAAATGATTGTCTATCACTTTTTACACACATTCTTGATAAAATACTGTTATACCCCGTATTTCCAGAGTATGTACGTAAGGACGTACGTAGAAAAGTTTGGGCTTTAAAGTGGCTTGGCCGAAAATTATTTGTTCACAACACCCGATTAGAGTCGTTTTTCGACGAAACATTTTACATAACTTGCGAAGGGAAAATTCCGGCTATGTCATTTCTAATTTTTGCGGATTTTTCCGAGAGAGGAAACGTGTTGGACCAACAAGAGGCGCCACGGCACCTCTCATCGTTGGTGGAGTGTGGGCGGTAAAGGTGGCCAAAGTGTGGCCATTTTTGTCGAGGTTAGGTAGGATATTTGTGTGTTAGTTGGTTGGGACACGTGGGTGAATCTTGGCCTACACTTGCTATGCACTTGGCATGATCTTGGCCATCGGGTTGGCCTTGTCCTATAAATACCCTCCCCTTTGGAAGACTTGTTCATCCATTACTAAACTTTCCTAAAGTCTTGAGAGCTTTCCCTGGAGTGGTTGTCTCGCCCTCCCTTGTGAGGCCCTCGCCGAGCCCCTCGCCGAGTACCCACAGTGGGGTAGGCCGAGGGTATACACCCCCCCCTTGTGGTGTTGTCTCGTATAAATACCCCCCTCTTGGTAGAAATACTCTCAAAAGTATTGTTATAATGCCCAAATTACCTTAGCCGTATACCTTGTAGTATTCTAAGGTTATACTTATACGAAAAGCCGAAATACTATTATACTTCCCTTCATCCAAAACCGAAACCCAAGGAAAATCTCCATAGTTGGTTGGAGTATTAAGTAGAAGTTGGTTAGAACTTCTAAGGGTTGTTTGGAGCGGGTCGGAGCGCACGGAGTAGGAGCTAAACCTTGCTCAGGATCGACATTTAAACTCGGATAATTTTGGGCTTATCGAGGTAAACACTCTTGACCTTCTATTGTAATTGGAAATTACATGTTGTAGGAATGTATAGTTGAAGTATACTATATATAGAATCGAACATAATTGTGCGTGATGTCTTTTGACTTAAGCACGAATTTAAAGAAGAGAATCTGACGTAATTACATGGGGTGTATTCTGAGACTTGTGTAACATTCTTGTGAAGTAGAATTGTACACGTCAGGTTAGATGTATAAACCCCACGGTTGGCTTGATAGCCGGCCTCGATAGAAGAGAGATTTCTGCGGATTTGCGGGGAGTCTTCTGAATTTTTACGTAGAATGTTCTACGATTAGACTAGATGTTAATAAGCGCCTTGTGGCCTTATAGGTTGAAGTACCACGCGTGGCGCGATCTACTTGGCTTAGGAGTGGCCGACGGTTTGAGGTACTTGAGCGTTTTGCTATTAGTCGATAATCGTCGCGAGGTATGTGAACCTCTTCCTATCTCTTCAGCGTGATATGCGTGTAACTATGTAATGCGGTAGACGTACATGTGTTAAATGTATTTGATTGGTCTAAAACATAAAGTGTTATAACGGCTTTATGGGAAGTTGGTTATAACAGCTTTATGTATGTAAGAAAATACTTGTGGTTTTTAAAAGGTAACTGATTTGAACTATAACTGGTTGGTTATGTGATAATAAAGAACTTGAAGTATTTCAAAAGATTTTTGAATCATTTTGAAAGAAGAGTATTACTTGGTTTTTGAAAACTTAAGAGTTATACTAGCTTTATGGGAAGTTAGGTATAACGGCTTAAGAATGTTTTCTTGATTTGAATCGAATGTGTATCGACAAACCACTGCGGCGTTAATAAAAGGAAATGTTTTGTGATTAAAACCGAGAAACTTCCATCTGTAGAAGCTAAGATGAGACAAAATGATATTTCTAGATCATGGTCATTGTAATAAGATTGTTATAAACAAGAATATCCTACTCACATATAAGGCTTATGTTTTCTCGGATGGTTTAAAGAGAATTATATTCTTAAATGAATAAGACTATGAACTACGAAACCTTTCTAAAATAAGAACCGTGAACATTTGAAATTAGGCAAACTTGGACGTTTGGAAAATAATGTTGTTACTTGATTTTACAAAGGTAAGTGTTTTGATTTACTTCAAAAGATAATCACTCTATTTTCATATACTACGGGTATTGTGTGACTTTTGTAAACGTAACGTATCTTTTAAAAATAATGTATGAAGTACTTTGGGAATAGATACCCGATCTTGTTAATCATATATTAGAATGTACCTTGTGTGTATAACATGATTGTGTTGGTTTGTGATAGCCTTGAAATACTTTCTTGTTGATTTGATAAGTAAACATGCTAGGATGCTACGTGTGTTAGTATCTTGTGATGTTTTGTGTAAAGGGGGTTTTCCCTCGACTGCGCTTAAAGTTGTTTGACTCTCACCAAGTTATGTTGGTATTGTACTCACCTTGACTTGTCTCGGAGGTTAAGTCGCCTCCGTCGCGGGGTAGACTCGGCGATGCAGGACCATGATTCGAGAATACCTCATGCGGGTCGAGGATCCACGCGGAACTACGGAGTTCCGTGTTAGTTTGCGGCCGCGTGGTCATGCGGTCTTTGTGGCGTGCGGTGCGAGTCGGGGCGATGCGAGGAGTAGCTACCCTCGATGCGAGGAATACCTCATGCGGGCCTATGAGGTTGGCCTATGCGAGCTACGGAGAGTTCGGGGCTGAACGCGCATTTGATCTGCGGGCGAGTGACCGGCTTTGATCATGGCCGGTGCAGACAGATATCATGATACGATTTATGACACTGTTAATCGTAGGTGTTAGTAGTCGGTTATGCCTTCGTACTTACCTGTCTTGTTTTATTAGGACACAGTGGGACCCGTGTTCATATGTATTTCTTGGTGCTTTTATATCATAAAAGCTGGCGGTGAGGAAGGTATTCCACGGCATGATTGATGTTATGGGCGTGAGACCCATAGTTACATTTGAGTGATGACTTTGAGGCGTGAGTCCACGACTTGACATATTTGCCTATTTATTGTGGCGTAGTTTGGTTATCATACATGTCTCCCGCTTTATAGACTATTATGATTTCATTTACGATATTTTGATTTCACATACTTGGTACTGTTATCGACCTCGCCGGGTGCGTTAAATGCGCCGAGTTGAGTACACCAGTCGTTGATCCTAGTTCTCGGGGTCACAGTTCAGCGTATGGGAAGCTCTGTTTCT
The DNA here is from genome assembly GCA_029844215.1 of Przewalskia tangutica. NCBI lineage: Eukaryota > Viridiplantae > Streptophyta > Magnoliopsida > Solanales > Solanaceae > Przewalskia > Przewalskia tangutica. The sequence continues at coordinate 7,562,322 of CM056739.1, read as the reverse complement.
CCGGAGGCTTATCAGTGGTATAGTCCCCTGTCGTTGTAGGTATTTACATTCAGGGGTAGAAGGTAATTACGAAGTCTTGATAGCCCCTCTAGCATTCGAATATTTCCTTGAAGCCTAAATATGCAATGCAATGCAAGGATATTTACAATTTTTTAGAAAAACCCCCAGACCAGGTATGGCGGGGCCCTGTCCCGCCATTGTTGTCGTATCATTCTTAAGTGCAGTAATCTTGTTGTGGCGAGTTGTAATGGGATATAGCGTTCGGTTTTAAAATTGATTTATATATATGTCGTAAGCAAGTTTTCTCCGACATTTCTTACTTCATAATATTTTCATGTCTTGTTTTATGTTCATTGATTACTCGATGTTGTATCACTAGGGTGCGGGGTAAGGCACGATCCACGGGCTCGGGTTAGTCGTGACAAAAGTGGTATCGAGCGATTAATCCTCGGAAAGTGTCTGAGCCGTATCGATGAAGTCTTGATTATCGGTGTGTTGTGCACCACAATAATCGTGAGGCTATAGGATATTTAGGATTGGTTTCTATTTCTTCTCGCTCCGAGATCGTGCCCTAGAGGCGTGTGATAAGTTGGACCTCTAACGTATTTCTTTCCACTACCGCTATGCCTCGCGTGGCAACCGCCCGAGGAGGGCAAAGCGGCCGAGAGGCTGAATAAATCTGAGAGGTTACGAGGCACAGCCCAACCATCACCCGAGTTAGGTGCTTCGTTCGGGAAGTTATGCTCGTCGCGGCCCAGTGAGTTTAGTACGGCGGCGGTTCCTCTGCGACCATGATATATGAACGCCCGATTCACGACCGAGGGCAGAGAATATAGATTGCAAAGAGGCGACCACATTACTAGTATGGATTTGGCTACCGAGAGTATACCGATGTCGCGAGTCTTGATGACTATCTAAGAGAGGTTGTACAAGAGTAATTCTTGATTAGGCTTGGCATGGCACGTATGCGGGCTTATGCGCGGCAGTCGGAAGCGTAGAGATCTACAGGTTAACGAGGCAACGAGAAGAGGCGAGCAGCCAGGTCCTTTGGTAACTTTCGGGCGAGTCACCTCACCGTGATTAGATTTGCACATCCACCGGTCGCAGTGGTCTTCCACGGATTTCGGGGCGTTCGGGTATGCGAGAGTTGGTCGAACTCCGGGGCTTCCGGTTCACGATGTGTGACGTCATCCCGGAATGTCGTCTTTTAGTTGGTACTTGTTGTACTACGACCGTCGGTCGATGTCGAGAGAGTGTCCGTAGGAGGACTTAGCCTTCAGGATCGGTGGGTAGTTCGTCATCTTCCCTAGCTATCGCCTGCAGGCGAGCTTGATTAGAACAACTTAAGGAGTGAAGCGGTAGATACGAGTTTATCCTTAACCTCAGAGATCGGTATGTATGATAAGATGGGTATATCATAAGTGCTATGTTCTGATAGCAGTGTGTAAGTTGTGATTAGAAATCATGGTTAGTAACCGGGAAAGATTTGGGGGATAGATAAAGTGTAAGCCTTAGAGCTTTTTACGTGGAGACCTTAGAGGCGAAAGACAATCTTGAGAGAAAGATTACATTTGTGTTTGATCCTTATCGGAGTGCATAGTGCACGTGAGCTATGTTTGGGATAAGTCCACGAGTAGTGTGGAATGAAGGAGGGTAGTTGAGCTAAGAAGAGGCAGCTAGGTTTTCGTAACGTGATTAGTGAGATTGTTCGGATCGGGAGCTAGTATTTTTGCGGCGTTCTGGGTCGGGTTGAGGCCACGTTGCGGGTCAACCCGCGGCTGTATGGTGGTGGGGTCGTTGTGGTGGTCCCGCTGGTAGGGTCACGAGGTGTTAGGCCCAAGTTTAGTTAACAGACGAGTTCGTGGATGCGTTCGACCGATGTCGGGCCGAGAGGTCGGTCCTCTTGCTTTTAGTCGGGACCGTTTACTCGTGAGAGGTTATGCGAGATGGTATATCCGAAAGGTGGTAAGGCTGCACGGTGCTGCTTTCACCTTATGAGCGAATGATGGAGCCAGTTACAGGCTTTCTTTGGAAGTTTTACGAGCAGGTTAGGAACTCGGTGAGTCTCCGTATCGCGTTCGCCTCGGGCGGTGTTTGGATTTGAGGGTAGTTGTGAGGATTGTTATCTCCTGTTGGGAAGTGTTTTATAGCTACCATTTCGGTGTTGGATATCGCCTTGGCGCGCAGGGGCGGAAGTGTAAGTTGCCGGCCGATTGGTTCGGCGTTGGCAAGGTTCGAATAGTTGGTTCATACGTGTTGGCAGGATGTGGATAGGGTGAAGCTTGTCTAGAAGAGGTTCGCGGCTCGGAGAAATCGTGCGGATAATCGGCGGCGCTTAGAGTTCAGTTGGTCGGTCTTCAAAGTACCACCCCGGGTTGGGTGTGACGAGTTTTGGAAAGCAGAGGAACTTAGCGAGTTACTTTGGGCCGCAAGTTCATGTGAAGAATATGCCAGGTTTAATATATGTTAGAATTTGCCGTCCGACTTAGGAAGCAGTACGTCCGGTTTTTCGTATTGTTATGATCGGGAAAGTATCGGAGATCCATCCAGAGTGTTCCCAGTTAATGATGACCACGTTAGAGATTGTAACCCCGAGTTTTGGAAGCGAAGCGATGCTCGAAATGTGGTAAGAGTTCGAGTGTACGACAGCCTCAGGGATCGCATGCAGCCCGGTACCATTTGTTGGGTCGTCGGAGTGACACTAGAACCTCGCGGCAAAGTGACAAAAGTGGTATCACGACGAGTAAAGGGAGAAGCGAGCATAGATGTGATCATTTCTTTTGGAAGGAGAAGGTGCGAAGGAAGTATATTTTAGACCCCTGAGAGAGGTGTTTGTGGTGATGTTAGAGGTGTTTCCTCGTGGACTTGGATGTAAGTATTTTGCGCAAGTTGTTTCTGTGGCCATGTGTGGCAAGTTTGTTTCGTAAGTATAGTAGTGAAGACTATCTTTGGCGACGCGTTGTTTTGAGACTTAGAAGGAACATTCGGGACGAATGTTTCTAAGGAGGGGAGAATGTTATACCCCGTATTTCCAGAGTATGTACGTAAGGACGTACGTAGAAAAGTTTGGGCTTTAAAGTGGCTTGGCCGAAAATTATTTGTTCACAACACCCGATTAGAGTCGTTTTTAGACGAAACATTTTACATAACTTGCGAAGGGAAAATTACGGCGATGTCATTTGTAATTTTTGCGGATTTTTACGAGAGACGAAACGGGTTGGACCAACAAGAGGGCGCCCGGCACCTCTCATTGGTGGAGTGTGGGCGGTAAAGGTGGCCGAAAGTGTGGCCATTTTTGTCAAGGGTTAGGTAGGATATTTGTGTGTTAGTTGGTTAAGGACACATGGGTGAATCTTGGCCCTACACTTGCTATGCACTTGGAATGATCTTGGCCATTGGTTGGCCTTGGCTTGTCCTATAAATACCCCCCCCCCCCTTTGGAAGACTTGTTCATCCATTCCTAAACTTTCCTAAAGTCTTGAGAGCTTCCCCTGGAGTGGTTGTCTCGTCCTCCCTTGTGAGGCCCTGGCAGAGCCCCCTCGGCAGAGCCCACATGGCCAGAGTACCCCACAGTGGGGTAGGCGAAAGTATACACACTTGTGGTGTTGTCTCGTATAAATACCCCCCTCTTGGTAGAAATACTCTCAAAAGTATTGTTATAATGCCCAAATTACCTTAGCCGTATACCTTGCAGTATTCTAAGGTTATACTTATACGAAAAGCCCAGAAATACTATTATACTTCCCTTCAGTCACAAAATTGAAACCCTAAGGAAAAACTCCATAGTTGGTTGGAGTATTAAGTAGAAGTTGGTTAGAACTTCTAAGGGTTGTTTGGAGCGGGTCGGAGCGCACGGAGTAGGAGCTAAACCTTGCTCAGGATCGACATTTAAACTCGGATAATTTTGGGCTTATCGAGGTAAACACTCTTGACCTTATTGTAATTGGAAATTACATGTTGTAGGAATGTATAGTTGAAGTATACTATATATAGAATCAACATAATTGTGCGGCAATGTCTTTTGACTTAAGCACGAATTTAAAGAAGAGCGAATCAGTAATTACATAGTGTATTACGAGAGACTTGTGTAGCATTCTTGTGAAGTAGAATTGTACACGTCGGTTAGATGTATAAACCCCCGTTGGCTTGATAGTCGGCCTCGATAGAGAGGAGATTTACGCTGTGATTTGCGGGGAGGTCTTTGCCGAATTTTACGTAGAATGTTCTACGATTAGACCTAGATGTTAATAAGCGCGTGGCCTTATAGGTTGAAGTACCATGCGTGGCGCGATCTACTTGGCAAGGAGTAGCCGGCGGTTTGAGGTACTTGGGCGTTTTGCTATTAGTCGATAATCGTCGCGAGGTATGTGAACCTCTTCCTATCTCTTCTAGCGTGATATGCGTGTAACTATGTAGTGCGGTGAGCGTACGTGTGTTAAATGTATTTGATTGGTCTAAAACATAAAGTGTTATAACGGCTTTATGGGAAGTTGGTTATAACAACTTTATGTATGTAAGAAAATACTTGTGGTTTTAAAAGGTAATCGATTTGAACTATAATGGTTGGTTATGTGATAATAAAGAACTTGAAGTATTTCAAAAGATTTTGAATCATTTTGAAAGAAGAGTAATACTTGGTTTTGAAAACTTAAGAGTTATACTAGCTTTATGGGAAGTTAGGTATAACGGCTTAAGAATGTTTTCTTGATTTGAAATCGAATGTGTATCGACAAACCACTGCAGCGTTAATAAAAGGAAATGTTTTGTGATTAAAACCGGTAGAAACTTCCATCTGCATGTAAGCTAAGATGAGACAAAATGATATTTCTAGATCATGTCTTTGTAATAAGATTGTTATAAACAAGAATATCCTACTCACATATAAGGCTTATGTTTTCTCGGATGGTTTAAAAGAGAATTATATTCTTAAATGAATAAGACTATGAACTACGAAACCTTTCTAAAATAAGAACAGTGAACATTTGAAATTAGGCAAACTTGGGCGTTTGGAAAATAATGTTGTTACTTGATTTTACAAAGGTAAGTGTTTTGATTTACTTCAAAAGATAATCACTCTATTTTCATATACTACGTATTGTGTGACTTTTGTAAACGTAACGTATCTTTTAAAAAATAATGTATGAAGTACTTTGGGAATAGATACGATCTTGTTAATCATATATTAGAATGTACCTTGTGTGTATAACATGATTGTGTTGGTTTGTGATAGCCTTGAAATACTTTCTTGTTGATTTGATAAGTAAACATGCTAGGATGCTACGTGTGTTAGTATCTTGTGATGTTTTGTGTAAAGGGGTTTTCCTCATTGCGCTTAAAGTTGTTTGACTCTCGGTAGTTATGTTGGTATTGTACCACTCACCTTGACTTGTCTCGGAGGTTAAGCGCCTCCGTCTGGGGTAGACTCGGTGATGCAGGACCGTGATTCGAGAATACCTCATGCGGGTCGAGGATCCATGCGGAACTACGGAGTTCGGTGTTAGTTTGCGGCCGCCCTTGTGGTCATGCGGTCTTTGTGGCCACGCGGATCGCGAGTCGGGGCGATGCGGGAGTAGCTACCCTCGACGCGAGGAATACCTCACGCGGGCTATGAGGTTGGCCTATCGCGAGCTACGGAGAGTTCGGGGCTGACGCGCGCATTTGATCTGCGGTAGTGACGGCTTTGATCATGTAATGATGCAAGCGGATATCATGATCTGATTTATGACCACAGTTAATCTGTAGGTGTTAGTAGTCGGTTATGCCTTCGCACTTACCTGTCTTGTTTTATTAGGACACAGTGGGACACAGGTGTTCATGTATTTCTTGGTGCTTTTATATCATAAAGCTATGGCGGTGAGGAAGGTATTCCACGGCATGATTGATGTTATGGGCGTGAGACCCATAGTTACATTTGAGTGATGACTTTGAGGCGTGAGTCACGACTTGACATATTTGCTATTTATTGGAATCGTAGTTTGGTTATCATACATGTCTCCCGCTTTATAGACTATTATGATTTCATTCTGATATTTTGATTTCACATACTTGGTACTGTTATCTTGACCTCGCCCGAAGTGCGTTAAATCTGCGAGTTGAGGTACACCGATCGTTGATCCTAGTTCTCGGTCACGATTCGGCGTATGGGAAGCTCTGTTTCTCGGAGGCTTATCGGTGGTATAGTCCTGCCGTTGTAGGTATTTACATTGCGGTATGGCGGGGCCTTGTCCCGCCATTGTTGTCGTATCATTCTTAGAGGTCCGTAAATGCTGTGGCGAGTTGTAATGGGATGAATCGTCGGTTTAAAATTGATTTATATATATCCGTAAGACAAGTTTTCTCCGACATCGCTTCTTACTTCATAATATTTTCATGTCTTGTTTTATGTTCGTGATTACTCGATGTTGTATCACCAGGGTGCGGGGTAAGGCACGATCCACGGGCGAGTTCGTGACAAATACAATTTGCTATAAACTATATTTTTTAAAATAATAGAATACAACGAAAAAAAAGAATATAAAAAAACTTGTCACGATTGTCAACTACCATGTAGAAATTTTTTCGAAGAAGTACCCACTAGGTGAAATTCTTTGTACCAACAACTATTTGTTGATTATGACTATAGAAGACCTATAACTTTATTTTTTAACGCCCATAATCAAAATCCAGCTTATATGATTGTAGATAGCGATTGAGACAAAATTGTCGAACTTATTGTATATTTAGAGAGATTTTTTCAAGCAACAAAAGAATTTTCCGGTATATATTATCCTACTATTTTAACTATATTGTTTTATATAGCTCTCATATTTTTATTACTTAATGAATATATGGCTAAACCAACTTATAAGACAACTATTAAAAAATGCTTATCAAAATAAAAAAATATTTTATTCATATTTCCACTATTTATATTATTGATGTTGTATTAAATCCGACTATTAAAATAGACGGATGTAAATCACTTATTGAAACATTTATGACTGTATAGCAATACTACCACCCCCAAGTCCAAAAATCTAAATGACCCACCACCTATTGAACAAACTAAAGAAATAGTATTGTCTAGCATAGAAAACGAATGCAAAAAGCTTATAGGTATTATCACCAAGAAAGTACTAGCAACCAACCGACTTCTATACCATCATCTTCTTCTTCAACACAACCTCAAAAAAGACATGATGTTTCTGCGACTAGTATTGAAAGCCTCAGAAATAGAATGTGTGGTGCTAACACTACTAATCAAATTAGCGAGTTTGATGTTTTTATTTTGCAGGGTGCTTTATCGTACCAAGTAGTTGTCAATGAAGAATGACATGAAGACTTGCTAAAATACTTGAGGGGGAATGAGAAGACATTTTTGACACTTTCAATGATGGCCCGAGATGTTTTGAACATTCAAGCGTCATTAACAACGTCTGAAAACGTTTTTCTACCGACAAATTTCAAATAGGAGAGCATAGACACTCATTATTAGTCGGAGACAACTTGGAGATTGCAGTATTATTCAGAGATTGAATACGAGTGGAGCGGAGAAGGTGCGGTCAACCGGAGATGAATGAAGAAGAAGACGAAAACTACAACGACATCTTATCTGAAGGTATAAGTAGCGACGTGGAGCAATTTGACCAACAAATACCAATTCCAACCGAAGAACCACATGAAATTATAAGGAAAATAGAACATGTTTTTTTGAAAATGTAATTTCTTTAATTGAAATTTTACTATGTCATTTGCAACTTTTGAACGACACTACAAAGTTGTAATTTTGACAATTGTATTTGTATACTGTATTAGAAAAAAAAATCATATTTCTATTAAATAATATAAGAGGAACAAAACACCATTGAGATGTTTTTATTAGACTCTCTTGTTCAATTATTGAGTTGTTTATATATATGTTTTTTTTAATTAAGTGCAAAAAACGCCCGTCTGCCCGACTCAATCCGCCCGACCCCGTCAAGCGGGCCGAATCCGGACGCGACTTGATAAATCCCGCCATCCGATCCGCCGGACCCCGATCAAACACGCCTCCTCCCCGCTCCGATCCCGTCAAATCCGTCCCGACCCGATCCACTGACCACCCCTAGTATTAACTGGAAATCTGGATTTGGGTTATGGAAGATGTTATACTACTATTGTATAAAGTAGTAATTGATTGTGGGATTTTATCTTATTCTCTCGTTAAGAAAATAGAAATAAGGTCAGGTCTATCCCATATTAACACATGATGATGGTTCTATAATTGTCGTTTTGTTCATTGCTTCAACATATGCATAAAAAGAACAGTTCCATTCGGATTGAAAAACTTACTACATGGACTCCAGGAATAGTAGTCTCGAATTACCTACAAAGTTTGAGGAGTTCACTAGATTTTTTATTCCTTCTCCATTTTTGAGAGCCGGAAAGGTAAATATTACTATATTATTTATTCCCTCTCTTCTTCTTTCTCGTACTATTAAAAAGACAGAAAGAAAGGAAATACGACATGACATTTGATACAATTGATTAGAAGTAAGAACTGGAAAAAAAAATACCCCAACAACCAACAATAACTCCCTAAAAGCTTTGCTATCCCGAGATTAAACGAAAAAAATGAGGATCGTTGCCATCACAAACTCAAAATCTTGTACTAGACTCAATTGTGTCTTTATCATTTGTTCTGATTAGAAGCACTTCCTATGCACAATGGATGGGCCAGACTCATCATACTCTGTCTTAGCAATCCACATCTACAAATCCAAAGGATGACAAGTATGTTAATCTATCATCAACATAAAGATAAATGACTCAACCAGCTGAAATCAAATACACATGTATAAAAATGAAGGAAAATGCCCCTCTTTGGTATGGAAGGTAAAGCCCCTAGGGTAAGCACTTTACTGCGTGAATCCAGATTAGTCGAGTCAGTAGGTTTCAGGAACTTGGTGGTGGTTCAAAAAAAAAAAAAAAAAATGCTCCTCTTTGGTAGGGTGGAGAAAACCCTCCATAGTGAGCTTTTTACTGTGCCAGATTAGTCAAGCCAGTAGGTTGGGGAACCGGGTGGGTAAACCAAAATAATAAAACAAAGGAAAGCGCCATTCTTTGGTAGGGCAGGTAAAAAAACCCCATAGTGTGCTTTTTATGGCGTGAATCAGGATTAGTCGAGCTAGCATGTTTTGGGAACAGGGTGGTTAAACCAATAAAAATGAAGGAAAACGCTCCTCTTTGGTAGGGCAGGTAAAACCCTTCATAGTGGACTTTCTACGGCGCAAATTTAAATTAGTCGAGCTAGTAGGTTTCAGGAAGATTAAACAGAAAAGCAAAATGAAGGAAAATGCTAACCTGCTGGAAGGTACTGAGGGATGCCAAGATAGAACCTCCAATCCAAACACTATACTTCCTTTCAGGGGGAGCAACCACTTTGATCTTCATGCTACTTGGTGCTAGGGCTGTAATCTCCTTGCTCATTCTATCAGCAATTCCAGGAAACATAGTCGACCCACCACTGAGTACAATGTTCCCGTAAAGATCCTTTCTAATATCCACGTCACACTTCATTATAGAATTGTACGTTGTCTCATGAATACCAGCAGCTTCCATTCCAATCAAGGAAGGCTGGTAAAGAACTTCAGGGCATCGGAAACGTTCAGCCCCAATAGTAATAACTTGTCCATCAGGCAGTTCATAGTTCTTTTCGACAGAGGAGCTTGTCTTGGACGTCTCCAATTCCTGCTCAAAATCAAGAGCAATATATGCCAGTTTCTCCTTCATATCCCTCACAATTTCCTTCTCGGCACTGGTAGTGAAGGAGTATCCACGTTCAGTGAGAATTTTCGCCATGTACTCTGTGAGATCACGACCAGCAAGGTCGAGACGTAGAATGGCATGAGGAAGTGCATAACCTTCATAGATGGGAACTGTGTGGCTGACACCATCTCCAGAATCGAGGACAATACCTGCAAAAAAACCATATAAATTTGCAAGAACAGGAATCTAATTTGACCACAATTTACATCTAAACCATTTGGACAATAACAATTATTGCAATTAATTCACCAACTTTTTCCCAGTACACTTGATAAAACCACTTGGTATGGTGCTGCCTTATTTATGGTCTATTATTAGAGTTGGTTTTCCAAAAAATTAATTTTGGAGGTACAGACAAAGTTCAACAAGAATCCAGCTAAAGATTTTCCGGATATTATTCAACATTTTACATTAACATTCACTAGAAATTGAATCACTCTACAACAGAAGTCATTAAAATACTTTCTTAAAAGGCATGTCACCTTAAGGGGGATCGGAGTAAAACGCGTCAAGTTCGGGGGAGGGGGCTTTAGGTATTCTGCCTTAGATTTATCGTGATATCTTGTATGAAATTTCTTTAGTTCCAATTTAGAAGGCTGAAATTGACCATTAGAAAACAAAACAAAAAGAATTCTCCCTTGAAGTTTATGTTAATGAGCATAGAACCAGGCGAAGACACAAATAACCAAATAGAAATTCAAACCAAAGATCGTAAATACCTTACCAGTTGTACGTCCACTAGCATACAAAGACAGAACAGCTTGAATAGCAACATACATTGCTGGGGCATTGAATGTTTCAAACATTATCTGAGTCATTTTCTCGCGATTGGCCTTGGGGTTGAGAGGTGCTTCAGTAAGTAAAACAGGATGTTCTTCTGGAGCAACTCGAAGTTCATTGTAGAATGTGTGATGCCAAATCTTCTCCATGTCATCCCAGTTATTCACTATACCATGTTCAATCGGGTACTTCAGTGTGAGAATACCACGTTTCGACTGGGCTTCGTCACCAACATATGCATCCTTTTGTCCCATGCCTACCATCACCCCAGTGTGACGGGGACGGCCAATAATGCTAGGAAAAACAGCCCTAGGTGCATCATCTCCAGCAAATCCAGCCTGCAAGAGAAAAGGATACCACTCAATAATGGAATATCAAATAGTCTAAGCTCCCGTTTGAACATAGACTACTTTTTTACTTTTTATCAAAAAAGATTTGAATCAGGTTCAAGCCGTGAAAACAGACTCTTGCAGAAATGTGAGTTAAGACTGCGTACAATACCCTTGTGGTCCGGCCCTTCCCCGAATTCCGCGCATAGTGGGAGCTTAGAGCACCGGTTTTTTTTTTTTTAAAGAAAAACTGGTTTGGGGCAGTTTTTTTGGGTGAAATTATTTCTTCCACTCATAAAACTTCAACATTGTTTCAAGTAAAATGCAATTCCAAACACAACTTCAACTTCCAAAAACTTTTTTTCAACACAACTTCAAAAACTCTTTTTTTCTAGTTTCAACAAAATCTATGTCCAAATGAGAAAAATGAAAAGAAACTGCTAACAACTGGAAGCCAATTCATTAATTACCTTCACCATACCAGTTCCATTGTCACAAACAAGAGGTTGAATGTCCTCAACTTCAGCCATTTTCTAAAACTTTGAAACAAGGAAAAAGTTATCAACTGCTGATAACAAGGCTAACAAAACACGAATTAAACCTTTTACAATCTGCTGAAGGTTTGTATGTTTTGTCCAATATATTAGGCAGCTTAGTAAACAAAAGATTCATACATTAAAGCGTATTCGGATTTCCAACAAACACATTTGAGCAAGCATACGAAATAAATATGTTAACCCCAATTAGCTCTACATCAGTTTCTGAGAATCTACTAATGCAACAATGAAATTGTACTACTTTCCTCAGGATCTCTTTGTCTCGTTTACATTCCAAACATGAAAGGAAAACAATAAAGCTACTTAATATCTGGCTTGTAGTATTTGTTTTGTCAAAGCCTAAATCAAGATTTCATAACTCAACAGAGAAATGGTATTTAGATAGGAAAATATGTTAGGTTGTTTTTTAATCTGGATTGTTTTCTGAAAAACAATGTGAGTGTTTAGATTCCACTGAAATGCTTGTTTTTAGAATTCAACAGGGTTATTTTACAAGCAGGTACAGATTTTACAATTTTCTGTTCATATTCACTCGACTATATAATACCAGGACATTTAGAATATGATAATCCCAAACTTAGAGCAACTTTAAACTGTTGATCATATTTAAAAAGGAGAACAATCTTGCTGACTTACATACAAGAACAGAATATTAGATACACACACAAATTACAACCAAACTTGTAACTCCAGACAGATATTGAAATCCATGAGACACGAATATATTCAGACAAGCAGACGCCATGTGTGCGAGCTGACTATAATTATAACAAATGATAATTTGATTCAACGTATCATAAAAAACCAAATCGATTTCCAATAATATATTATTTTACCTCATTTTCAAAGTTCCAAATGAACCTAAACTAATCACGTTTCCTCGAGCTCATATGAATATGAGGGTCGTCTCCAAACATTTTGGGATCCTGTTCTAATTCTTAAAAGTGGGTGCTTAATTGGACTAATACCTGCGAATTATGAGCATTTACAGTAAATTCTGACTAATAATACTTAATAAAAAAATGAAAAAAGGGGCCCTAAATTTTTTCGTTTTTGAGAACATCTTTGTGTGACTTTCCATGGTCCAAAGACGACTCTGCTTCTCTTTTTCTTTCTTTATTTTGGTAATGTTCATAGACATGCATACACTATTATGCAAACTGATTTGGATTCAAGAACAGTAAACAAAATTTCTTTTGGTATAAATAACCAAAAACTTTATATGATCACAAACAAAATTTCTTTTGAGATAAAGAAGCAAAAAATTTAAAACGATCACAACAAAAAATATAGGCAAACTCGAAACACTTGTAAAGAAATTAAATTGATTGTCATGGTACTTGATAGAAGGAGAGATTTGAGCAGCATAAGGGATTTACTTTGAGATAAACATAATAATATTCAGAAAAATCTGTAATAAGAATATTCATCTTTGTCACCTTTGTTTCAACAATGGCCGAAACTATTCAGTACGTTTCCCATAGTACATTCACAGGGCCGAAACTAGAATACAAATTATTGGTTCGGCCAAACTAATTTTGGTTCAAATTCTGTATTTGTCTTTTAAAAAATCATTGAATATGTATGATTGTTAATTTAGAATTCCGTAACTTATGTGCACTAAAATTCCGAATTCATAAGTTTTAAATCCTGATTTCATCGATGTTCATACACATACTTCTACTATAACTAAAAATAAAAGGGATAAGAAATCATTATCACCTTTGCTGAGCTTTTCTTTCGAAAAAATGTATACAGAGAGAATGTTTCCAACGTAGAAAGAATAGTAAGGAGATAGATATAAGAAGAACAGAAAGCGAGAGAGACGCGTTGTGCATTGATGACGAGATCCTTTCGCCTTCTTTTACGATTTTTTATACTATTCTATGTGTTTCCTTTCTTTTTCTTAGCCTTTGACTAATATTTTTACATTTCAAAGGCACGTTATCCATTTTCTAAAGTTAGTAAAGAGGAAGCATTTTTTTTTTTTTTTGATAATTCAGGTCTCGCGACTAGGCTCCTCGAGGCGATGAAACCCGCCTTAGTCGTCATCGCCGGGTAAATCGCGGAATGTGCACGCGTGATTCAATGGCTCATCGCTACGGATCAATCTTACAGTCCGACTCTGCAGACTTATGCGGAGAATCAAACCCACACTGCAACATCTTAGCCGCCACCGTCGGGTAAATCGCGGGATGTGCACCCCGCATTCAGTGTCTGATCGCTACCAACGGATCAATGCTACAAGATCTGACCCCCTAACAGGACTTGTCTGGAGGGAATCAAACTCACACTGCAACATGCCCGCGCGGTTAAACTACCAGACTTTAATACGAGACATATGCCCCGGAAAACGTATCCGCCGAGAATCGAACTTGTGACCCTAAGGCCACAAATTTGACTAATGGCCACTGGGCCACTATCAGCGGATAAGAGGAAGCATATTTGAAAGTATGTGTTGAAGAGTTTAAGTTATATACCTTAGTTTAAAGTTTTTATTTTTTATTTTTAAGATTATAAATTATTTAACGAGGCTTATCTGTAAATACTCTTTTAGTGAATTAATAATGTAAAAATGAGGAGCTAGAACTTAACGTAACGGCCTACAGGTTCAGTATTGACTCATATTAAAAATCCACTTTGTCTAAAAAGTTATCAAGAACCTATTAAGCTATGGTGGGCCTATAGTTTTTTTGTTAGAAAACAATTAGCAATCGTATTTTAGTTCATTAATTAACTCCCCTTATTTAAAAGGTCATGTGCTAGTCACATGGGTATTTTCCCTCAAAAATACCCCCGTCTCCTCTGATGATATATCCCTTTTCCCTTAACCCTTACACTTTAGATTGCAATAAATTGGGGCTTAAATCGATTGGGGCTTTGTTCCTCATATTTCAGAAGATTTCCGAACTCATTTTTTTCTGAAACTAATCACGTGTTGTTGCAATTAGAATCAATTCATTCATATTCAAGTAAGTTTTCAGTTGTTCATACATGTGATTAGTTTCAGAAAACAATGAGCTCGGAAATCTTCTGAAATATGAGGGACAAAGCTCCAATCGATTTAAGCCCTAATTTGTTGTAATCTGAAGTGTAAGGGTTAAAGGAAATGGGATATATCATCAGAGGAGACGGGGGTATTTTTAGGGGGAAATACCCATGTGACTAGCACATGACCTTTTAAATAAGGGGAGTTAATTAATGAACGAAAAATATGCATTTCTGTTAAAATGTTGTTTCTCGCAACAAAAAAAAAAACTATTAAAGTTTGACATTACCCAATTTTTTTTAGAAGATTGTCTCTCGCAAAAAGTCATATATAAAAAGTTGTCTTTGACAAAGTCATTTGACATTAAAGAATCCATACTTGTAGACTTTGGTTTAGTGTTTACTCATTAACTTATTATCGATCAAATCCGTAGAGAGAACATGAGGGTAATTTTGGGGAGCGCGACTCAAATTTTACTTTATTGTACAAAAGTTGTAAAATTAATTTTTATAATAAAAAAGTTATTCAATTTCATCTAAATATTACTATAAAAGTTACTAAATTTCATAGAAAATCATTAGAAGAAAATTAGAAGATACATATTTTATGATACTTAGACAAAATTGAGTAATTTTTTATTATAAAAATAGTTTCATAACTTTGCGGTATAGTAGACAAATTTGAATGGATTTTCATCACAAAAGACAGTATAGTAACTTTGATATGATTAAGTAAATGTTAAATGATCATTAGTGAAATTAACGAGAGAACAATGTGGGGCTCGAGCAGGGTGGAGCCTAGCTCTTTCATTATGAATTCAATAGAATCCACAAGTTTTAGCTCAAATATATATATATATATATATATATATATATATATATATTCTTTAAAGCCTTTGAACTAGTAATAATTATTAGAGTCAAAATCAGGTCTAAGTGGATATGCTTTGAAGAGACACTTGATTCGTTTATTAAGAGTCCGTTTGGATTGACTTATTTTAAGTGCTTTTAAATCAAAATAAATTTTAAGTATCTTTGTAATGTTTGGGTAGAACAAAAAAGTGTTTTAAGCATATATTTTTAAGCTAAAACAACAAAAATATGCCAAAAATCCTAAGTTAGAATTGAAAGAAATAATTCCTTGATTATTTTCATTAATAAATGAGTATATATACAATTTATAATATCCATAATATGAAAAATTCTATTCTTATTCTACTCCCAGAACCATATTCTATTTGTACAAGAATTCTATAATTATGGTTAGTGTACAATCAGGGTCGTCTCAAACATTTAGGGGGTCTATTTTTACTGGCCCTTAATATAAGTAAATATACGATTTCAATAATTAGAAATTATTTTAAATTGTAAAAACAACTCAATACAACTTCAAGTTAATCAACCTCTACTTTGATTGGGCTAAGACATGTGAATTATGAGTCTTTACAGTAAATTCTGACTAATACTACTTAATAAAAAATGAAAAAAGGACTCCTAAAATTTGTCATTTTTCGGGGGCCCTGTGCGGTAGCACATCTCGCACGGGTCCAAAGACGACCCTGTGTACAATGCTAATTAAATACAAATAATAATTTACCAAACATAGATATGGACATGTTACACGGTTGGGCCGTGTATATCATGTACGTGTGTGTAGTCTTTCACACCCCCCGTATTCATAGCGGGGGTTGTCATACGCTGAGACTGTCCCTAAAATCATCAAATAGAACCGAGGGAAGACCCTTAGTAAAAATATCTGCAATCTGATATCTCGAAGGGACATGGAGAACGTGTACTTGGCCACGAGCTACCCTTTTCTTGAATGAAGTGGATGTCCATCTCTATGTGTTTAGTGTGTTGATGTTGGATCGGATTGCCAGAGAGATAGACTGCACTCACATTATTATTGTATACCAAAGTAACCTTTTAAATAGGAAAGTGAAGCTCCAATAAAAAATTACGTAGTCAACATGACTCGGACACCACATTGACTACTCTTCGATACTCGACCTCTCCACTAGAACACGATAAAGTAGCCTGGTATTTTGTTGACCAATAGACCAAATTATCACCAAGAAACATACAATAACCAAACTTGAATGTCTGGTATCCGTATAGTCACCCCAATCTGCATCAGTATATGACACGAGAGTAGAGACAAATGAACGATATAAATGCAATCCAAAATCAAGGGTGTCCTTAATGTATCGTATAACGTGTTTGAGCGCATGCATGTGCTCAATCTGCGGATCATACATAAATAAACACAATTGTTGATTTGCATAAGTAATATCAAATCTCGTGAAAGTAAGTTACTAAAGATCCCCTGCAAGGCTACGATAATGGGTGAGATCATCATATGGTGTGCTAGATGTAACACTCATCTTTAGTTTTGTATCAACCGGAGTAGAAGTAGAGTTGCAAGAAAACATTTCAGCTCTCTCAATAATCTCTGCCGCATATTTTTTCTGTGATAAAAATAGACCAAATGCATGATGAGTTACTGTTATGCCCAAAGCGTAGCTCAAGAGTCCCAAGTCTTTCATAGCAAACTTGGAACTGAGAAGGGACATAATAGAAGTGCGTAGAATATCGAATGAAGCAGTCAATATATATCATCAACATACAATAGAATGTATGCCAGAGAAGTACCACGCCGATAGATGAACAAAGAGTGATCAGACCTGCTGTGAGAAAATCCAATAGTAGACACATAATTTGCAAATCTTTTATACCAAACACGTGGGGCCTGCTTAAGATCATACAATGACTTTTTCAGCAAACAGACATGATGAGGATAATTAGGGTCCCTAAAACCAAGGGATGATGGATGTATACCGTGTCCTTAATATCACCATGTAAGAAATCATTTTTCACATCAAGCTAATGAATGGGCCATGCTTTCGAGAGAGCCAGACTAAGCATAGTGCGTATGGTATACGGTTTGACCACCGGGCTAAATGTCTCTCCACAATCAATGCCAACCTGCTAAGTCTTACCATCACCTACAAGACGGGCCTGTCGCGCCCGTTTTTTACCTCGGAGTCTGAATGATGCTGCAACGTTGCTCTTTGGCGCGGTTCCCTAGATGGAGCAAAATGCTTGTTTGAGGAGTCACCACCTAATTATTTAAGCGAATTAGGACACTTTTAAATAGCATAAAATGCTACAACTGATCTCTATTTAATGGTCTGCGAACTAATGAGATTCTGGATCAGAGTTCTTTATTATCCTAAAGGGAAGAGGTTAGACATCCTTTAAGATCCGCTAACTTGTGGCTATCCGGTCAAACCTAGGTTAATTATTAATTCTAAATTTACCTATTCTAAACATTTTCAATAATTAAAATTACAATAAAATACAATACGGAATAAAATAAAACTGAAATTAAATACAACAAAAATAAAATTTCGAAGGCATCTTCTTGTCTTTTTAGCCCCTTTTTTAGGGCATTCTGCACAAGATGTATCTCCGGTTACCTGTATAAACACTTAGTAAAAGTGTTAGTAAGAGAGTAAATAATTTTCAAATAGCGATAAGAATTAATAAGTAAACTAAAAGTAAAAAACCCGCCTTTTGTATCCGGGAGGCCTTGAAAATCAGACGGAGATTCCTTCATCGACCATAGTGGAGTATTTGTTCAAATCAGTACATTCTTATCAAGTGTAGCAGTATGTTCTATTTCCATCTGAAGAAAAAGATTTAGGAAGCAACAACAAAAGTAGTAGCAATTCTCCTTTTTAAAGCCGCAATCATGTAGCCTTGAAGACAACCACAATGAACCAAAAATGCTTCAAAGTATGACAACCAATTGTTTTAAATATGCGACAAAGTGTTTCAAATTTAGCAACAATTTGGTTCGAAGATACAGCAGCCCATGGCCTCAAAATATTTAGCAAAACGTCCACAAATATCTATTCAAAATCAGTTAATACCCCATAAGCAAAACAGATCAATCAGGCGTCAAACAAGTCCGGACAACAAAAAAATTATCAAAAAATGGTCCGAAAATTCATAACAGCCATGACAATGGCGGGTCAATGGCGGACTCGCTAGAGTCCGTCAAGCACAATGCAAGACAACTCTAAACAGAAGAAACAACAACATAGTTCGCCGAAAAACTGGAATTTTAAAATCCGACCAGATACAAAATAAATCATGAAAATCAGTCCGACGAACACCAACAACCACCAAACCTCAAACAATAAAATCTGACGAAGGTCGCCGGAGTTTTCAAAACTCCGGCAGATACCAAAATTCAAAAGTCAGTCCAGCAAACGAAATAGGCAAAAATGGGTCTAAAAAATAAGCCGACAGAGTTCGCCGGAGTTGTAAAAACTCCGGCCAGATACCAAAAATCCCAAAATCAGTCCGATTAACAAACCAGACGACATATATATATAAAAAATAAAGCCAAAAATAAAGGTCGCCGGAGTTTAAACTTGGGCTAGTTACCAAAAAAGAAAACAGTCCGTCAACCACCAATAAACATACATCACCGCAAGGGAAAAGGAAACAAACAACGTCGCCGTAGTTGCACCATGTTTTCCGACCATAACAACATCATAAAAATGGGACGACGGGGTCGTTGGTTGTTTGAACTCCAGCGTCGTGAGTTCGCTGAATTGGGGTGGTCAGCGACGGGGGATGTGGTGAGAGTGATGGTGAGGGTGGTGAGGTTAGCCGGAGCTCGAAGCTCCGACAGTGAGCTGCGGATAGATAGGAGAGAGGTTCTCGAAAGTGAAAGGGATGTGCCTATGTTAAAGCGAGGTGCGACTGAGTTAATAGGGGAGAAGGAAAAAAAATTAAAAGGAGTAAATGTAAAGGGGATGTGGGTTTGAGCGGCTGAAGGGGTTCTCCAAAAGAGAGGGGGAGTGTATTTTATTTATAAGGGATTTTAGGTTAGGGTTTGGGTTATGGGGGGAAAAAGATGAAAAGTGTATTGGGCCTTATTTTTGGGCTTCGGTTTTTTGGCGGATTGGACTGATCCGAATTGGATTGGTTGAAATTGGTTTGATTAAAATACAAAACGAGTTTATTATTTAAAAGAAAATTATTTAAAGAGATGCAAAAAAATTTAAATAAAATGACGGTGTAATAATAATATTAAAAAAGACCTAATGCTTAATTTAAAAAATAAAAGATGCGATGTCATTTTATGAAAAATAAAACATAGAATATTAGGTAAAAAAATATGATTATTACAAGGAAAATGCAAAAAATGATGATAAAAATGCGGTGTTCAAAAATACTTAAAAATGCAACAAATGACCAAAAGATGAGTCAAAATTAGGTGTCAACAACTTGTTCCTCTTTGGCTAAAGACGATGAAAGAGTATTCAGACAAAGACGTTGACTTGTAGCTAATTTTGTCTTCATCGTCAGAATTAGAACAAAGATTAGAAAATGCATGGACAAAAGAAATTTTAAGAAGAAATGAAAGCAAAGCTGATGTAGATTCAAATTTTTTGTCCCAGTATCGAATTATGATGACATTGGATTGCTACGATTCTAGAAAATCAAAGACGGGCAGACGCCGATTCAAAATTTGTTCCAGTGTCGAATTATGATGAATCAGGGTTGCTACAATGCCTATCCAAATTCAAAATTTTATCCCAGTGTCGAATTATGATGACACTGGGTTACAGGTGCAATGAAGTGCTGGAAGAGACAGAGTGTTTGTTCCCTGAAATGTCTCTAAGGTGTTTGTTCCCGAGGTCAAAATGCAAAAGTTGTTGATGACATCGTTTTCGAACGCAATGATAGATGTTCGTCGTGTCTAAACGAAGATGTCGTCATTTCTGAACGCAATGCAGATGTTCGTCGTTGCATAGATGAAACATGATGAAGCTGTTGCATAGACTTAAATAAAATGACGTCGTTGCATAGACGTGATGTAGATGTTCATCGTTACCTAGACGAAACATAGATAAAGCAGTTGCATAGACTTAAATAAAATGACGTCGTTGCATAGACGTGATGCGGATGTTCGTCGTTGCATAGATGAAATATAGATGAAGCTGTTGCATAGGCTTAAATGAAATGACGTCGTTGCATAGACGTGATGCAGATGTTCATCGTTGCATAGACGAACCATAGACGAAGCCGTTGCATAGGCTTAAATGAAATGACGTCGTTGCATAGACGCGATGCAGATGTTCGTCGTTGCATAGACGAAACATAGATGAAATCGTTGCATAGACTTAAATAAAATGACGTCGTTGCATAGACGAAACATAGATGGAGCCGTTGCATAGACGAAACATAGATGAAGCCATTGCATAAGCTTAAATAAAATGACGTCATTGCATAGACGCGATACAGATATTCATCGTTGCATAGACGAAACATAGATGAAGCTGTTGCATAGGCTTAAATGAAATGACGTCGTTGCATAGACGCGATGCATATATTCGTCGTTGTATAGACGAAACATAGATGAAGTTGTTTCATAGGCTTAAATGAAATGACGTCGTTGCATAGACGCAATGCAGATGTTCGTCGTTGTATAGACGAAATATAGATGAAGTCGTTGCATAGGCTTAAATAAAATGACGTCGTTGCATAGACGCGATGCAGATGTTCGTCATTGCATAGACAAAACTTATATGAAGTCATTGCATAGGCTTAAATGAAATAACGTCATTGAATAGACGCGATGTAGATATTCGTCGTTGCATAGACGAAACATTGATGAAGCCGTTGCATAGGCTTAAATGAAATGGCGTCGTTGCATCGATGCGATGTAGATGTTCGTCGTTGCATAGAC
Source organism: Przewalskia tangutica (assembly GCA_029844215.1). Lineage (NCBI taxonomy): Eukaryota > Viridiplantae > Streptophyta > Magnoliopsida > Solanales > Solanaceae > Przewalskia > Przewalskia tangutica. The sequence goes on along the minus strand of CM056739.1, from coordinate 7,541,113 downwards.
GAAACATAGATAAAGCTGTTGCATAGGCTTAAAAGAAATGACGTCGTTATATTGATGCGATGCAGATATTCGTCGTTACATAGACGAATCATAAATGAAGTTGTTGCATAGACTTAAATGAAATGACGTTATTGCATAGACGCGATGCAGATGTTCGTCGTTGTATAGACGAAATATAAATGAAGTCGTTGCATAGGCTTAAATGAAATGACGTCGTTGCATAGACGCGATGCAGATGTTCATCGTTGCATAGATGAAACATAGATGAAACTGTTGCATAGGCTTAAATGAAATGACGTCGTTGTATAAACGTGATGCAGATGTTCGTCGTTTCATAGACGGAACATAGATGAAGCTGTTGCATAGGCTTAAATAAAATGGCGTCGTTGCATAGACGTGATGCATATGTTCGTCGTTGCATAGACGAAACATAGATAAAGTCGTTGCATAAGCTTAAATGAAATGACGTCATTGTATAGACGAAACATAGATGAAGTCGTTGTATAGACGAAACATAGATGAAGTCGTTGCATAGGATTAAATGAAATAGCGTCATTGCATAGACGAAACATAGATGAAGTCATTGCATAGGCTTAAATGAAATGGCGTCGTTGCATAGACGCGATGCAGATATTCGTCATTGTATAGACGAAACATAGATGAAGTCGTTGCATAAACGCGATGCAGATATTCGTCGTTGTATAGACGAAACATAGATGAAGCCGTTGCATAGACTTAAATTAAATGACATCGTTGCATAGACTTAAATTAAATGACATCATTGCATAGACGCAATGCAGATGTTCGTCGTTGCATAGACGAAACATAGATGAAGTCGTTGCATAGGCTTAAATGAAATGACGTTGTTGCACAGACGCGATGTAGATGTTCATCGTTGCATAGACGAAATATTGATGAAGCCGTTGCATAGGCTTAAATGAAATGACGTCGTTGCATAGATGCAATGCAGATATTCATCGTTGCATAGACGAAACATAGATGAAGTCGTTGCATATACTTAAATTAAATGACGTCGTTGCATAGACGCGATGCAGATGTTCATCGTTGCATAGACGAAACATATATGACGCATTTTTATGGATGTACCTGCTTTGTGACCCGCTTGGATTGAAATGACATCGTTGCATAGACGTTGTGCGTTTGTGACCCGCCTGAGTTGAAATGACGTCGTTACATAGACGTTGTGCGTTTGCGACCCGCATGGGTTGAAATGATGTTGAAGTTCTTGCAAACTCAATCTGGATGAAAAGTTAATGCATGGATATAAAAAATGAATAGAACATGAACATGTAAGTCGACACACCGTCTTTGTACGGACATAATTAGGGATGTCAATGGGGCGGGGCGGGGGCGGGGGAAGGGTACCCCGTACCCGTACCCACCACCTAAAACACACCCCCACCCCCGCCCCACCACCCATCACGGGTAGTAATTCCTCTAACCGTCCCCGCCCCACTTACTCCGCGCGGGTATCCACTTACCCGGCGGGTACCCATTAATCTCATTCTCTTTTTCTGACGGACCCGAAAAAATGATTAACTAGTTTCCAGGATTTGTCTTGTCAAAAAGACGAACCCAACTATACACAGAGCTCTTCAGGTTGACTTTTGAATCTCTCAGTTAACCATCTTTCTACTGCAAGATCAAGGTTTTAACTTAGCATAAATGCTCGCTGAAAAGTTGGCAAACATTAAAACACAAATGATGGGCATTCCAAGGTTAGAGTTGTTTCATCCACACATGCAAACCTAACCTAAGCATGCATCCTATTAAACTTACTATTTTCATATACCAGAGATGCAAATGGACAATAAAAGTATATTAGCCTACTAATATTATTTTCAGGATTTCCATAATTAGGAACATGAAACTCAGTTGTGGACAAAAGGGAAACTAAACAACAAGTAAATGGAAGAGGTACTTTCATGATTAGTACAAAGCCATTTTATAAACAAAGGGACGAGGTACATTCAGGATCAGCACACTACTGTTTATGTAAAAGAAAAAATGGAAAGAGATACTTTCATGATTTTCAGGACACGGTGCGGGTTGGCTCAAGTCATATTTTAAATCAAAGGGCCAAATAAATTCATAAATAGCCTAATTAAACTATTAGACGATACGGATATGGGCGATGCGGGTACGGTCGGTGTGGGTACGGTGCGGGTAGTGGGGCGGGGCGGGTCTTATATGAAATCCACCCCCGCCCCACTACCCATGGCGGATAGCACTTTTGATACCCATACCCGCCCGCACCAAACCATCCCATACATGGCCCAAGCGGGTGCGGGGCGGTACCCGTATTTACCCGCCTCACTGACATCCCTAGACATAATGCAGTTGGGACCCTGTAGGTCAAGATGGTGCTTTTGTACATATGTCAAACATGAATGTGATCCTCAAAATATGCCCCAGTTTCTGGTATGAGGATGCTGAACTCTCCACTAGATAAAATCGAGTCCTGTGTAGGTAGTTTGTCTGCTATATCAAGGTGATCAGATGAGTTTATTTTGTTATGTGCAAAAATAAGAGAGGAAGATTTCAAATGGTGTGACCGAAGCCAATGTGGCTGCCTACGTATCCCGTCGATGGAATCAGGTCGAGATGTAGTTCGTGATGTAAGTAAAATATGGATTTTTGAGGTTTTCAATAAGTGGGACCGAAGACGACGTGGTCGCCTACGTATCCTGCCAAGGGAATCAGGTCAAGACGTAGTTCGTGATGTATTTCAATATATGTATTTTTTGTTATTTTTCTGAAATAGTGGAAAGACAGCATCACGTTCTGACTTCAGTTGATACCAACAATTAGTATTGTGTTTAGAATTTCCGTTATTTGGTTTTAGTCTAACCGAGACTGACTCCAGGGTAATTCACACTTCAATTGGTACTCGACATACCGAGTGTCGACACTGCTGCGACGAGGTTCGAACTACACGCATCCTCACGTTTCAAATGCCCTCACTAAAAGAAAGTCTCATCCTCACATACACTTTAGTATTTTGAACTTTGGAACGTCAAGAGAAGTACACTCACACTGTTACACCTCGTAAGTTTAAGGCGATAATTAAGAACATAATTAAGGAAATAGGATACGAATATTGGTTATAAAGTATGTTTATATATGCTAATCCAGAAGTTAGTATACAAAAGGATGTGATTCCGGAATTTTTTTGGTTACAATGAGCGTGACAATGGAAATTGAAATGATAGTTATATATATTCCCGATATGGATTTGTAACGTATTATATAAGTTACGACGACGAGGATACGAGGTCTTATGAGATTTTCAAGATTTAAAAGAAGTGGGACATAAGGTTGATTAATTGTAAGATGTGGACCAACTTGCAATTAAATTACTCAAATTTCATTTAAACTCGTTAACCCTTCATTTTCTAATTCTACTACATTTTCATTTCAAAGAAAAAAAGTACTCCTCTCCTCTTCTCTTCCCTCTAGCCGATTTTCCTCCATTTCTTAGAAAAAATTGGAGATTTTCATCTCTTCTTCCTAGGTTAGTTCTTCTACAAGTTAGAAGCCAAAATTTTGCACCAAAATCAGTGGGAAATTTGCCACTGCTGGCTGAAAAATTCAGTCCAGATTTTGAGTTTTGGAGATGATTTTTGGAAGAAAAACATGTAAGGGGTGATGGATTAAAATTATGGAATACATGCATGACATATGGAATTGAAGAAATGGTGAAAATGGTGTAAAAATTGGAGCAATGGGACCGAGAGTTTGGGGACGGTTTTGGGCTTCAATTTAAGGTAAAAATTCTTATTTTATGGTACAATTGAAGTGTATGTTGTGGTAGTTTAAGAAATGAATTTGTGATTAAGAGAAGTTTGGAATTAAGACATTGCATGTGAATATTGTGGGTGTTGGACCGTATAGGGGCTGTTTTTGTGTACTTTGAATTCGATTGTTGTTATGTTATTATTGTCCACATTAATTATATGTTAAAGTGAAGGAATCTTGATATTTAAGTTATAGTTGTTCATAAGGAACTATTGGAACATGAATTGGATTTTAAGAAGTTAAGAAAATAATATGGAATTATGTTGTTGTTGGCCGAAACTTACATGGAAATATTGGACATTGTTGTGAGGTATTAAGGGCTGATTTTGTGGAGTTAAATGTTGGGAATTTGATTATAACCATGTATATATATTGTGTTAATTACTAATACATATCTTAAGGAAATTAAAGTGTAAAAAAAAGTGTTATGTTGCAAATTATAGGACTTGAACTCTTGTTGTGGTCGCTAGAGTTGATGGACTGCTTTAAGGTTGTTCTAATATGGATTAACATGAGTGATAGGTGTAGTAATCACCTTGGTTGTTGTAGTTATTGTATTACATAAATGTAAAAGAGAAGGAATGCGTTACGATGACGTAAATGGAATAACTGAGATTATTCTGGTTATATTCTTAAGTTATGACTTGTTATTGGTATTGCTGGCTTGATTTGTAAGTTGTGGATATGCACATAAATAGGGGAAGTGCTGTCCGAATTTTTATAGGGAAGAAAGTTGTCTTTCGTTATAACTTACGCTAGTAATCATAAGATTGACGGACGTATTGCATTTTATTATAGGTTGAAGTATTAGACGAGACGTATTCTAATATTGAGTTGGCTAGTTCGACTAAAAGGTATGTGAAACTCTTCCTTCTTTCTTTTTGACATGATTTAATGAACGTACGGCGGACGTACATGATTTCTACACAGTTTAATTCTAAAGATATGTGTCATGAGAAGTGTCTTTGACTTTCTAGTAAAAAGTTCATTTAATGATTTTATTGAGTTTCCAAATGATGTTTTAAAATGATTCATGATATGATAAGTGCCTTGAGTTTCCAAAGGATGTTTTAAAATGATACATGATATGATAGTGCCTTTTATCTATTCCATGGAGATATAAGTGATGATTTGATATGTATAAATCTACTCATGATATTCTATTCGTGCTAATGTGATTATATTATTTCACCGTGTCCCTGGTCGGGCAGATACGCGCGTAGATACTTTATATAACTTTACCACATCTCAGAATGGGCTGGGAGTATACTATATATGAATTTACCGCGTTCCAGAATGGGCCAGGCAGTATACCTTATATATTCACCGCGTCCTTCCCTGGAGGGCCGGGCAGTTTATGAACTTATGATGCGGGCACAGATACCCAGGATAGTGCATTTCACCGCGTCCCTCACCAGAGGGCCGGACAGTTTTTGTATATATTATGATTTTATATGGACACACATGACTCTCACTTTATAAGGCACAATGGACTCTCATTCATATATGACACAGTTGAAATGGTAATTTGATTATTATACTTGTCTCATGATATCCTTTGGCCAGTTATGATCTTTCTTACAGTACTTCATGTTTTACATACTAGTACATTATTTCGTACTGACCCCCCTTTCCTCGGGGGGATGCGTTCATGCCCGCAAGTACAGATATTCATTTCGGCGATCCTCCGGCTTAGGATTCCTGCTCAGCTGTTTTCTTGGGAGCTCTATTGTTCTGGAGTTAGTCATTTTGGTACATATTCGCTATTATAGACTTACGCATATTTAGAGGTACGACGGGGTCTTGTCCCGTCATATTTTATTATCGTATTCTTAGAGGTCTGTAGATAGTTGTGGGTGGTAGATGTGCTTTGTATACGTGTTTTAGTCGGCTGTACGGTTGTGACATGTTTTGTTATCCCTATGTATAGTGGCGGCCTTGTCGGCTTGCCTATTATATTATGTTGGCTAGTTGTGAGTCGGGAGGCGAGCAGTGATTCGTGTGTAAAGCGCAAAATTGTGCTTGCCTATTCTGATATGTGTTATGATTGCGGTGTTATGCTGCCGAAATTTATATTTCCCTCAGTATGAGTCGATTATATGTGACAGAGTAGTATAAGAGTGCCCAATTAGGGCACCGGGTCGCGGCCCATCGGGTCGGGTCGTGACAAAAGTGGTATCAGAGCAGTTAGTCCTCGGAATGTCTACAGATCGTGTCTAGTAGAGTCTTGTATATGGGTATGTTGTGCACCATACTTATACGCAAGAGGCTGCCGGATATTTAAGATTGGTTTCTATTCTTTCATCTCATAGATCGTGCAATAGAGATATGTCATTAGGATAATTCCCCCCCCCCCCCCAACGAATTATTGTGGTTGTAGCTATGCCTCAAAAGAAAGCGACAGTGGCCCGGAAGGGTAAATCGGAGATATTTGGACTTGACGTAGTGCATCAAGCCATAAGGGAAGTGGAAGAATTTGAATAGAAGCATGATGACCAAGTTTGGAGGTACTAGGTCAACGTTAGGTAAGGTACTCTTCAGAATCTTCTACGTACCGAATAAGGGAATAAGTTAACGATTCATCACTTAAGGGATGGTATCGTCAGAGATTGGAACCAGGAGCAATGTCCGAGATTACGTATGTATACTAGAATATGTTGAAATTATGAAAAGTACGTCAAGTAAAGAATAAGTGAACAAGTGTTAAAAGAAATAAAGATGTTTATAATTACAAGTAGGGAGAAGATACAACAAAAAAGAGATCCCTTTCAGACCATGAATGGAGTGTCAACTTGTGAAACATATTGCAGCATTCTCCATCTTACAAATTGGTACTTCATTATGCCACGTTATCTGCTCTATAGTTACAGAGATTGAACTTTTCCTTCCAAAGATAGAAAATGAAGCTTATCTAGTCTTTTATCCTCCATACCTCTAATTAAATTTTGAACTCTAATTGTTAGAACCTGTAACTGTTTTATGGTATACCATGTTGCTGGACTAGGTGAAGGTAGGAAACTGTAAGAGAATATTGTTCCTCTGTAAGATTAAGAAGGGGCTATTACTTCTTGGATAATAAGATTGATATAAACGAAAGGGAAGTGTCTTTTATTTTTGGACCGAGTTCTGGGAAGTATTGGACATAGGGATTATTTGAGTTTCTTTCGTAAATGACTTAGAACTTGGGAATGATAAGCATCCTATTAGCGTATAGTTGTGTCAAGCCTTTAAAAATATCGTAAAGAGTAATGTTTAGCGCAAAAAAAAATTGAATTGATAAAGTGAAGCAAGGACGTGCAGCGAACCTTTGGAGTTCATATTTTCATATAAAGAGTTATTTGAAGGATTGGTAATCAAGGTATGTATTTGTGCACAGTCTCAATGCATTGATTCACGCAAAATGCTAAGATTGGGTTATTTGGTCTCTTGGAACCAAAGGTTAACAGGGTTTATAGCAGTACTTACTAACCAAACAGGGGTTGATAATCTACATGCTTCTAAAGTGCATTTCATGAAACCAGGCCTATATGATCATTCTATTGGAATAATTATTTGGGAAGGAGGCATAGAGAATCAGTACAGGTTCAGACACTTTGATATGTGAAGATTGGATCCTGAATTTCTATAGGCAGTAATAGAAGGGTGGAAAATAGATAAGAGAGGTACAAGATATATGAAAAAGTTCAAAGAGGTAATTACACCGGTAGGAGATTATGTCATAGCTAAGTGGGTATATCGAAATTGCTCGGTGACTATACATAGTCGTCATACTATAACAGATTTGATAAGAGTTAAACATGACTGACTTTGATGATTATTATGGGTATGGATTGGTTGGCTTCTTATTTTGCTAACGTCGATTGTAGAGAGAAGTTAGTTCGATTTCAGTTCCAGGCGAGCCAATTATAGAGTGGAAGGGGAATACAGCAGCACCGAGGGGTAAGTTTATTTCATACCTTATGCAAGGAAGAGGAAAAATGATACAATAATCTGATAAAGAAGGTGAAGAATAAATTACAAGTCTGGAAATGAAGATTACTATTATTTGAAGAAAAATCTACTTTGATAACCAGTGTTCTTTTAAGTATGCTAATCCATCTTTTGAGTATGCTAATCCATCTATAGTTATAGAGTCTCCGAAATATTTCATAAACGAGTTACATAAAGTCTTTGCCAGATTTTATTAGAATTAGAGTTGCATAAATTAACAGAAGGATGTGAAATGTCATGGTAAATAATGACAACTTCAAGTAAATTTACAGTGGGAAGTGCATGCGAGTTGTTAAGAAGAAAATCACACATATCTGATATTTTTTTTTAATAGATGGATACCAGGATTACCTTTTAGGATTTTATCCTTCTTCTAGAGATTATGGGAGTTTAAAATACAAGTGGGGATGCCCTAAGAAAAGTTGGAAAAGAGACTGAGGCTAGATGTTATTGTTGTGTTAATAGACAATATGAGACCGTGGATTATTTGTTTGTTTTTGGAGATACGGTAACGCTGATGTAGGTATTCCAACTCAATTTTTGTAGGTGAGACAAGTATTGCAAGTATGGTGAATGGCTATTGCCCCTCCAAGTTCAGAGTAGTATTCGGAGTTGTACCACTTATCACTACAGGGTAGATATGGAAGTAGGGAACTATTGTGTTGCATGAAGACAGATGACTATCCACAGGGTAATATAGAAGATCAATACGACTATCTATAAGGTGTACAAACTCATATTTTCGAGGCAACAAAATATTTTAGAGTACCTTCCTCAGATAATGCAGATGTTTGAAGGTTACAAGCTAAGACTAGTAAGTAAGATAGTTAAATGAGAAGTGATTAATATGGACTTCATTACAGGCTTACCCCGTACTCAAAAGAAGTACCCTCAATTGTTCCCTAGGCCTACAGGTAATTCAATTCAACTCTTTATTTGATTATAGTAATTTGGTGAATTGTATGTGTAATATATTGTGGCCCTGTGTGGCATCTATGGGTTTGCCGAATACAGGAGGACATACATAGTTATAAAGGAGACTCTGCCAAATTTTTTATAGCATGAGATCTGTTATGAACATTCGAGGATGAATGTTTCTAAGGAAGAAAGGATGTTACACCTCGTAAGTTTAAGGCGATAATTAAGAACGTAATTAAAGAAATATGATACGAATATTGGTTATAAAGTATGTTTATATATGCTAATCCGGAAGTTAGTATACAAAAGGATGTGATTCCGAAAAACATTTGGTTACAACGAGCGTGACAATGGAAATTGAAATGATAGTTATATATATTTCCAATATGGATTAGTAACGTATTATATAAGTTACGACGACGAGGATATGAGGTCTTATGAGATTTTTAAAATTTAAAAGAAGTGGGACATAAGGTTGATTAATTGTAAGATGTGGACCAACTTGCAATTAAATTTTTCAGATTTCATTTAAACTCATTAACCCTTCATTTTCTAATTCTACTACATTTTCATTTCAAAGAAAAAAAGTACTCCTCTCCTCATCTCTTCTCTCTAGCCGATTTTCCTCCATTTCTTAGCAAAAATTGGAGATTTTCATCCATTTTTCCTAGGTTAGTTCTTCTACAAGTTAGAAGCCAAAATATTGCACCAAAAACAAACAGTGGGAAATTCTCCAGTACTGGCCAAAAAATTCAGCCCAGATTTCGAGTTTTGGAGATGATTTTTGGAAGAAAAATATGTAAGGGATGATGGATTAAAATTGTGGAATACATGCATGACATTTGGAATTGAAGAAATGGTGAAAATGGTGTAAAAATTGGAGCAATGGGACCGAGAGTTTGGGGACTGTTTTGGGCTTCAATTTAAGGTAAAAATTCTTATTTTATGGTACAATTGAAGTGTATGTTGTGGTAGTTTAAGAAATGAATTTGTGATTAAGAGAAGTTTGGAATTAAGACATTGCATGTGAATGTTGTGGGTGTTGGACCAAATAGGGGTTGTTTTTGTGAACTTTGATTTCGATTGTTGTTATGTTATTATTGTCCTCATTAATTATATGTTAAAGTGAAGGAAATATTGATATTTAAGTTATAGTTGTTCATAAGGAGCTATTGGAACATGAATTGGATTTTAAGAAGTTAAGAAAAGAATATGAAATTAAGTTGTTGTTGGCCGAAACTTACATGGAAATATTGGACATTGTTGTGAGGTATTAAGGGATGATTTTGTTGCAAATTAATGGACTTGAACTCTTGTTGTTGCCGCTAGAGTTGATGGACTGCTTTAAGATTTTTCTAATATGGATTAACATGAGAGATAGGTGTAGCAATCACCTTGGTTGTTGTAGTTATTGTATTACATAAATATAAAAGAGAAGGAATGTGTTACGATGACGTAAATGGAATATCTGAGATTATTCTGGTTATATTCTTAAGTTATGACTTGTTATTGGTATTGCTGGCTTGATTTGTAAGTTGTGGATATGCACATAAATAGGGGAAGTGCTGCCCGAAATTTTATAGGGAAGAGAGTTGTCTTTCGTTATAACTTACGCTAGAAATCATAAGATTGACGGACGTATTGCCCTTTATTATAGGTTGATGTATTAGATGAGACGTATTCTAATATTGAGTTGGCTAGTTCGACTAAAAGGTATGTGAAACTCTTCCTTCTTTCTTTTTGGCATGATTTAATGAACGTACGGCGGACGTACATGATTTCTACACAATTTAATTCCTAAAGATATATGTCATGAGAAGTGTCTTTGACTTTCTAGTAAAAAGTTCATTTAATGATTTTATTGAGTTTCCAAATGATGTTTTAAAATGATTCATGATATGATAAATGTCTTGAGTTTCCAAATGATGTTTTAAAATGATACATGATATGATAGTGCCTTTTATCAATTCCATGGAGAGATAAGTGATGATTTGATATGTATAAATCTACTCATGATATTCTATTCATGCTAATGTGATTATATCATTTCACCGCGTCCCGGGCCGGGCAGATACGCACGTAGATACTTTATATGACTTTACCGCATTCCAGAATGGGCCGGACAATATACTTTATATGACTTTACCGCGTCTAATGGGCCGGGCAACATACCTTATATATTCACCGCGTCCTTCCCTGGAGGGCCGGACAGTTTATGAACTTATGATACAGGCACAGATACCCAGGATAGTGCATTTCACCACGTCCCTCACCAGAGGGCCGTGAAGTTTATGTATATATGATGATTTTATATGGACATACATGACTCTCACTTTATAAGGCACAGTGGATTCTCATTCGTATATGACACAGTTGAAATGGTAATTTGATTATTATACTTGTCTCATGATATCCTTTGGCCAGTTATGATTTTTCTTACAGTACTTCATGTTTTACATACTCAGTACATTATTTCGTACTGACCCCCCTTTAATCGGAGGGATGCGTTCATACCCGCAGGTACATATATTCAGTTCGGCGATCCTCCGGCTTAGGATTCCTGCTCAGCTGTTTTCTTGGGAGCTCTATTGTTATGGAGTTAGTCATTTTGGTACAGATTCACTGTTATAGACTTATGCATATTTAGGGGTACGACGGGGCCCTGTCCCGTCATATTTCATTATCGTATTCTTAGAGGTCTGTAGACAGTTGTGGGTGGTAGATGTGCTTTGTATCCTTTTTTTAGCCGGCTGTACAGTTGTGACGTGTTTTGTTATCCCTATGTATAGTGACGGCCTTGTCGGCTTGCCTATTATATTATGTTGGCTAGTTGTGTGTTATACCCCGTATTTCCAGAGTATGTACGTAAGGACGTACGTAGAAAAATTTGAAACTTGTACTAAGGCTTGGCCGAATTAATTTTGTTCACAACACCCGTTTAGAGTCGTTTTTCGACGAAACGTTTTCACAGCTTTCGTAGGGGAATTTCCGGCTATGTCATTTTTAATTTTTACGGATTTTTCCGAGAGACGAAACATTTTGGACCAACGGGAGGGCGACACTTGGCACCCTCCAATTGGTGGACTTGAAACGTCCATTGGGACGATTTGGGCTAGCCTTTGCACGTTTTTGGTGCCTTGGCTAAAGTCAAGGGTTGGTAGGATATTTGTGTGTAGTAAATCCTAGCCCTACACTTGCCTAACACTTGGTTTAATCTTGGCCATTGGTTGGCCTTCACTTGACCTATAAATACCCCTCTCCCTTTGATGAATTCTTCATCCTTTCCACAAATCTCTAAGTGTTAAAATCCTCCCCTCTCTTGTTGTTGTTCTCGTCCCTCCCCTCGCCGAGAGCCCTCCCCTGTGGCCTTGTGGCGAGACTTCACCCTCCCAGTGGTGTTGGTCTCGTATAATATACCCCCCCCCCCTGGTGGTGGAGAAATACTCTCAACAGGCTTGTTATAATGCCCAAATTACCGTAGCCGTATACCTGGTGGTAGTCTAAGGTTATACCTATCTGAAAATGCCCAAATACTATTATACTCCGTCGATCACAAAACCGAAACCCTAGGAAAATCTCCATAGTCCGTTGAGTATTGTGTAGAAGTTGGTTAGAACTTCTAAGGGTGGTTTAGAGCGGGTTGGAGCGCTGGAGTTGAGCTAAACGTTTGCCCGGGATCGACTTTAACTAGGATAATTATGGGCTTATCGAGGTAATTATCTTGTCCTCTGTTGTAATTGGAAATTACATATTATTAGAATATATAGTTGAAGTATACTATATATAGAACTGAACGTAGTTATCGCAATGTCTTTTGACTTAAGCTGAATAATACTTACGCGATGTCTTGCGACTTAAGCCCGAATTTAAAGAAGAATCAGACTGTAATTACATAGGGCTGTATTACAGTAGACTTGTGTAGTAGTAGCCGTGGAGTAGAATTGTACCCGTTAGGGTTAGACGTATAACCCCCCCTGGTTGGCTTGGTAGCCGGCCTCGATAGAGGAGGAGATTTACGCTGTTGCGGGGGGGGGGGAGGTGCTGCCGAATTTTCGGTAGAATGTTCTACGATGAGATCTAAATGTTAATAAGCGCCTTGTGGCCTTATAGGTTGATGTCACGTGTGGCGCGATCTACTTGGCTTAGGAGTAGCCGACGGTTGGAAGTACTTGGAGCGTTTTGCTATTAGTCGATAATCGTCGCGAGGTATGTGAACCTCTTCCTATCTCTTCTAGCATGATATGTGTGAACTATGTAGTACGGTAGACGTACATGTGCTAAATGTATTTAATTGGTTTAAAACATAAAGTGTTATAACGGCTTTATGGGAAGTCGGTTATAAACAGCTTTATGTTGGTAAGAAAATACTTGTGGTTTTTAAAAGGTAACTGATTTGAACTATAACTGGCTTGTTATGTGTTAATAGAGAACTTGAAGTAATACTTGGTTTTTGAAAACTTAAGAGTTATACTAGCTTTATGGGAAGTTAGGTATAACGGCTTAAGAATGTTTTACTGATTTCGGAAATCAGAATGTGTATCGACAAACCACTGCAGCGTTAATAAAAGGAAAATGTTTTGAATAATTAAGTATTATTAAAACCAGTAGAAACTTCCATCTGCATAGAAGCTAAGATGAGACAAAATGATATTTCCTAGATCATGGTTGCTGTAATAAGATTGTTATAAACAAGAATATCCTACTCACATATAAGGCTTATGTTTCTCCGACTGTTTAAAAGAGAATTATATTCTTAAATGAATAAGACTATGAACTACGAAACCTTTCTAAAATAAGAAACGTGAACATTTGAAATTAGGCAAACTTGGACGTTTGGAAAATAATGTTGTTACTTGATTTTACAAAGGTAAGAGTTTTGGTTTTCTTAAAAGGACAGTCACTCTATTTTATACTACGGGTATTGTGTGACTTATGTGAAAGAAACAGATCTTTTAAAGATTTAATGTGTGAAGTACTTTGGGGTTAGATACCCGAACTTGTTAGTAGAAAGTACCTTGTGTGAATAACTTGATTGTATTGGTTTGTGATAGCCTTGTAATACTTTCTTGTTGATTTGATAAGTAAACATGTTAGGATGCTACGTGTGTTAGTATCTTGTGATGTTAGTGTAAAGGGGTTTTCCTTCGATCGCGCTTTAAAGTTGTTTGACTATCACCGTTATGTTGGTATTGTACCACTCACCTTGACTTGTGCCGGAGGTTAAGCCGCCTCCGACGCGGGGTAGACTCAGCGGTGCAGGACCACGATTCGAGAATACCTCACGCGGGTCCAGGGATCCATGCGAAACTACGGAGTTCCGTGTTAGTGCGGCCTTTATGGTCATGCGGTCTTTGGGCTGCGGATCGCGAGTCCAGATCGACGCCGGGAGTAGCTACCCTCGATGCGGGGTTATACCTCATGCGGGCCTATGAGGTTGGCCTATCGCGAGTCGCGGAGAGTTCTGTGGCTAGACGCGCGCATTTGATAATCGCGCGAGTGACCGCCTTTTATCATGTGACGGCCAGACAGATATCATGACACGCTTTATGACCTTGTTGGTACTATGGTGTTAGTAGTCGGCTATGCCTTCGCATTACCTGTCTTTTTTATTAGGACAGTGGGACCCGTGTTCATGTGTATTCCTTGGTGCTTGTATATCATAAACCGCCAGCGGCGTGGAAGGTATTCCACGCATGATTGATGTTGTGGCGTGAGACCCATTGTTATGTTTGAGTGATGACTTTGGCGTGAGTCCTCGACTTGATATGATCGCTTGTTTATTGTGAACTGTAGTTTTGTTATCATAAATCTCACCTGCTTTATATATACTAATATGATACCATTTACGATTTTCGCCACATACTGCACTTTGTTATCGACCTCCTCGGGCCGCGTTCACGCCGCAGTAAAGGTACACCGATCGTTGATCCTCGCTCTTAGTGGTCACAAGCGCTTGGGAGAGCTCCGTTTCTCGGAGGCTTGTCTTCGTATAGTCCTCATTGTTGTAGTGCTTACATTCGGTGGTACGGGGCCCCGTCCGTCGTTGTTGTCATATCATTCGTAGAGGTGCAGTAGTACTTGTGGCGTGGTTTGTAAAAAGGATTAAACTATTCATGTTGAAAAAGATGTTATTTACATATAAGCAGAAAGGCAAGTTTTTCTCGATTATTGTTTCATATTTCATAATATGTCTTGTATCGCTTTATGTTCGTGATTACTGATGTTGTATCACTAGGGTGCGGGGTAGGCACGACCACGTCCCGAATCGGTCGTGACAAAGTGGTATCGCAGCGCTTAATCCTCGGAAAGTGTCTGCATCAGATCCGAGAGTCTTGATTATCGGTGTGTTGTGCACCACATCAATAATCGTGAGGCTATAGGTATTTAGGATTGGTTTCTATTCTTCTCACGAGATCGTGCCTTAGAGTCGTGTTGTAAGTTGGACCTCCGACGTATTTCTTTCCCTTACCGCTATGCCTCGCGTAGGGCAAACCCGCCCGTGAGGCGCGCGCGGCGGAGGCTGCGAGTAGAGTTCGTGAGGTGGCGAGGGCACGCACTCCAATCATCACCGAGTTAGGTGCTTCATTCGGGATTTCTGCGACATCACTAGCCCCAAGAAAGTTTAGCACGGCGGCGGTTCCTCGCGCCATGATATTCAACCTTCGCCCACGGCCGAACGGTGAATATAGATTGCAAAGAGGCAACCTCACATTAGCTATGGATTTGGCTACCAGAGAGTATACCGATGTATCGCGAGTCTTGATGACTACCTAAGAAGGTTGTGCAAGAGTAATTCTTGATTAGGCTTCGAGCATGACTCGTATCGCTTATGCGCAGCAGCCAAGAAACGCAGATCGACGCGTTAACGGCGACGAAGAGGCCAGAGCAGAAGGTCCTTTGGTAACTTTCGAGGCGAGTCACCTCACCAAATAGATTAGATTATGCACATCCACCAGTGCAGAGTGGTTCTCCAGAGGGTTCAGGACGTTCGGGGTGTGCAGGAGTTGGTCAGTTCTCCAGGGCTTCCGGTTAACAGTGTGACAGACGTCATCCCGGTGTTTGTGGTATTTTAGTTGGTACTTGTTGTATCTATGACCGCCAAGGTCCGTGTCGGCGGTGTCCTTGTAAGAGAACTTAGCCTTCGTGGTGGGTAGTTTGTCATCTCTCACGCATGCGCTCACGGGCGAGTTTGATTAGAACGGCTAAAGGGTGTGAAACAGTAGTTATAGATATATCTTTAACCCTCTAGAGATCAGTATGTGTGATAAGGTGAGTATACCTTAAGTGCTATGTTCTGATAGCAGGGTGTTAGTTGTGATTAGAAATCTTGGTTGTTTAACCGAGTAAGATTTTGGGGGATAGAGAAGGTGTGAGCCTTAGAGCTTTTTACGTAGAGACCTTAGAGGTGAGGCCATCTCGAGAAAAGGTGTAGTGTTATGTTTGACCCTTATCGGAAGTGCATAGTGCACGTGAGTTATGTTTGGGATAGGTCCCTGGCAGTGTGGAATGAAAGGGGTAGTTGAGCTAAGAAGACCGCTAGGTTTTCGTAATGTGTTTAGTGAGAGTTTTCCTTCGCGAGCTAGCGTTTGCGCGTTGCGGTCGGGTTGAGGCCACGTTACGTCAACCCGCGCATGGTGGTGGTCGGTTTGTGGTGGTCCCGCCTTGTGATAGTGGTCACGAGGGTGTTAGGCCCAAATTTAGTTGACCAACAGACGAGTTCGTGGACGTTGCTCAACCAGAGTCGGGCCGACGGGGCAGCCCATCGTGTTCTTCGGTCAGGACCGCTTACTCGGCTGTGTTGAGTTATCAGAAAGGTGGTAGGGCTGCACGAGGTGCCTACCTACACCTTAAGACATGCATGGAGCCCGTGTTACACCGCTTTTTCTCGAGGTTTTGCCGTGCAAGGTTAGGAACTCGGTGAGTCTCGACCGCATTCGCCTCTGCCGGTGGTTGGATTTCGCGAGTAGTTGTGGAGATTGTTGTCTCTGTGGAGGAGTGTTTAAGCTACCATTTCGTTGTTCGGATGTCACCTTTGAAGCCTCAGAGGGCGGAAGTGTAAGTTGCCGGCCGATTGGTTCGATGTTGGCAAGGTTCGCATATTGGTTCAGCTTGTTCCAGCAGATCGTGGATAGTGAGAAGCTTGTCTAGAAGAGGTTCCGCAGCTCGTAGAAATCGTGCGGATAATCGACGACGCCAGAGTTCGTGCCGACGGCCGGTCTTCTTGAAAGTACCACCCCGGGGTGGTGTGACGAGTTTTGGAATACAGAGGAACTTAGCCCGAGTTACTTGGGCCTTTGTGTCCATGTGAAGAATAGGCCGTTGCCTATATGTTAGCTTTTGCCGTCCGACTTAGGAGGCAGTATGTCCGGTCCTTCGTATTGTTATGATCGGGAAAGTATCGGAGAATCCATCCAGAGTGTTCCCAGTTAATGATGACCACATTAGAGATAGTAACCCCGAGTCTTGGAAACTGAAGCCGTGATCGTAACGTGGTAAGAGTGCGAGTGTCACGATACCTCGTGGATCGCAAGCACCGGCACCATTTGTCGGGTCGTCGAGCAAGGCTCGCGACAAAGTGACAAAAGTGGTACCATTTGTTGGTCGCCTGAGAAGGTTAATGCCTCAGGCAAAGTGACAAAGTGGTATCTACGACGAGTAAAGAGAGAAGCGAGCATGTATGGCAAGCATAGATGTGACCATTTCTTTTGTAAAGAGAAGGTGCGAAGGAAGTATATTTTAGACCCCGGTGAGAAGTGTTTTGTGGTGATGGTTAGAGGTGTTTCCTCGTGGACTTTGATGTAAGTAGTTGCGCAGTTGTTTCGTGGCCAGCGTGTGGCAGATTGATTCTCGTAAGTATAGTAGTGAAGACTATCCGCGCACGCTTGTTTTGAGGCCAAGGAACATTCGACGAATGTTTCTACGAGGGAGAATGTTATACCCCGTATTTCCAGAGTATGTACGTAAGGACGTACGTAGAAAAATTTGAAACTTGTACTAAGGCTTGGCCGAATTAATTTTGTTCACAACACCCGCTTAGAGTCGTTTTTCGACGAAACGTTTTCACAGCTTTCGTAGGGGAATTTCCGGCGATGTCATTTTTAATTTTTGGATTTTTCCGAGAGACGAAACATTTTGGACCAACGGGAGGCGACACTTGGCACCTCCAATTGGTGGACTTGAAACGCCCATCGGGACGATTTGGGCTAGCCTTTGCACGCTTTTGGTGCCTTGGCTAAAGTCGAGGTTGGTAGGATATTTGTGTGTAGTAAATCCTAGCCCTACACTTGCCTAACACTTGGTTTAATCTTGGCCATTGGTTGGCCTTCACTGACCTATAAATACCCCTCTCCCTTTGATGAATTCTTCATCCTTTCCACAAATCTCTAAGTGTTAAAATCCTCCCCTCTCTTGTTGTTGTTCTCGTCCCTCCCCTCGCCGAGAGCCCTCCCTGCGTGTGGCCTTGTGGCCGAGACTTCACCCCCCTCCTAGTGGTGTTGTTCTCGTATAATATACCCCCCCTTTGTGGTGTAGAAATACTCTCAAAAGTATTGTTATAATGCCCAAATTACCTTAGCCGTATACCTTGTTGTATTCTAAGGTTATACCTATACGAAAATGCCCAGAAATACTATTATACTTCCGTCAGTCACAAAACCGAAACCCTAGGAAAATCTCCATAGTCCGTTGGAGTATTGTGTAGAAGTTGGTTAGAACTTCTAAGGGTGGTTTAGAGCGGGTTGGAGCGCTGAGTGGAGCTAAACGCTTGCCTGTGATCGACTTTAACTAGGATAATTATGGGCTTATCGAGGTAATTATCTTGTCCTCCGTTGTAATTGGAAATTACATATTATTAGAATATATAGTTGAAGTATACTATATATAGAACTGAACGTAGTTATCGCAATGTCTTTTGACTTAAGCTGAATAATACTTACAGCAATGTCTTGCGACTTAAGCCCAATTTAAAGAAGAATCGAACAGTAATTACATAGGTTGTATTACAGAGACTTGTGTAGTAGTAGCCGTGGAGTAGAATTGTACGTTAGGGTTAGACGATAACCCCCTCGTTGGCTTGGTAGCGGCCTCGATAGAGAGGAGATTTACGCTGTCGGGGAGAGTCGCCGAATTTTCTAGAATGTTCTACGATGAGATCTAAATGTTAATAAGCGCCTTGTGGCCTTATAGGTTGATGTACTACGTGTGGCGCGATCTACTTGGCTGGAGTAGCCGACGGTTGGAAGTACTTGAGCGTTTTGCTATTAGTCGATAATCGTCGCGAGGTATGCGAACCTCTTCCTATCTCTTCTAGCATGATATGTGTGAACTATGTAGTACGGTGACGCATACGTGCTAAATGTATTTAATTGGTTTAAAACATAAAGTGTTATAACGGCTTTATGGGAAGTCGGCTATAAACAACTTTATGTTGGTAAGAAAATACTTGTGGTTTTAAAAGGTAATCGATTTGAACTATAATCGCTTGTTATGTGTTAATAGAGAACTTGAAGTAATACTTGGTTTTGAAAACTTAAGAGTTATACTAGCTTTATGGAAAGTTAGGTATAACGGCTTAAGAATGTTTCTTGATTTCTAAATCGTAATGTGTATCGACAAACCACTGCAGCGTTAATAAAAGGAAAATGTTTTGAATAATTAAGTATTATTAAAACCAGTAGAAACTTCCATCCGCATGAAGCTAAGATGAGACAAAATGATATTTCCTAGATCATGGTCATTGTAATAAGATTGTTATAAACAAGAATATCCTACTCACATATAAGGCTTATGTTTCTCCGATCGTTTAAAGAGAATTATATTCTTAAATGAATAAGACTATGAACTACTTAAACCTTTCTAAAATAAGAAACGTGAACATTTGAAATTAGGCAAACTTGGACGCTTGGAAAATAATGTTGTTACTTGATTTTACAAAGGTAAGAGTTTTGGTTTTCTTAAAGGGCGACAACTCTATTTTATACTACGGTTGTGTGACTTATGTGAAAGAAACAGATCTTTTAAAGATTTAATGTGTGAAGTACTTTGGGGACGATATTCGAACTTGTTAGTAGAAAGTACCTTGTGTGAATAACTTGATTGTATTGGTTTGTGATAGCCTTGTAATACTTTCTTGTTGATTTGATAAGTAAACATGTTAGGATGCTACGTGTGTTAGTATCTTGTGATGTTAGTGTAAAGGGGTTTTCCCTTCGACTGCGCTTAAAGTTGTTTGACTATCAGCCGTTATGTTGGTATTGTACCACTCACCTTGACTTGTGCCCGGAGGTTAAGCTACCCTCCGATGCGGGGTAGACTCAGGCGGTCTGGGACCATGATTCGAGAATACCTCATGCGGGTCCAGGGGATCCATGCGAAACTACGGAGTTCGTGTTAGTGTGCGCCTTTATGGTCACGCGGTCTTTGTGGCTACGCGGATCGCGAGTCGGGACGATGCGGAGTAGCTACCCTCGACGCGGGGTTATACCTCACGCGGGTCTATGAGGTTGGCCTACGCGGAGCTGCGGAGAGTTCTGGCTAGACGCGCACATTTGATACTGCGCGCGAGTGACCGGCTTTTATCATGTGGATTGCAGACAGATATCATGACACGCTTTATGACCTTGTTGCACTGCTGGTGTTAGTAGTCGGCTATGCCTTCGCATTTACTGTCTCGCTTTATTAGGACACAGTGGGACCCGTGTTCATGTATTCCTTGGTGCTTGTATATCATAAAGCTGGCGGTGAGGAAGGTATTCCACGCATGATTGATGTTGTGGGCGTGAGACCCATTGTTATGTTTGAGTGATGACTTTGAGGCGCGAGTCCCCGACTTGATATGATCGCTTGTTTATCAGGAATCGTAGTTTTGTTATCATACATGTCTCCGCTTTATATAGACTACTATGATTCCATTTACGTATTTTCGCCACATACTCTGCACTGTTGATCGACCTCCGGGGCCGCGTTCATGCCGCAGTAAAGGTACACCGCCGTTGATCCTCGCTCTTAGGGTCACGCGGAACAGGAGAGCTCCGTTTCTCCGGAGGCTTGTCTTGGTATAGTCCCCTATTGTTGTAGGTGCTTACATTCAGGGGTATGACGGGGCCCTGTCCCGTCATTGTTGTCATATCATTCGTAGAGGTCTGTAGTATTGTTGTGGGCAGGGTTTGTAAAAAGGATTAAACTATTCATGTTGAAAAAGTTGTTATTTACATATATGCCGAAAGGCAAGTTTTTCTCAGATTATTGTTTCATATTTCATAATATGTCTTGTATCGTTTTATGTTCCGCTGATTACTCTGATGTTGTATCACTAGGGTGCCCGGGGTAAGGCACCAGTCACGGGCCCGGAATCGGGTCGTGACATTGTGACTCCTCAGGAGGCAGGTACATTCATGTGTAAATGCATCCTTGTCAGCTTGCCTATTCTGACATGTGTTATGATTGCGGTGTTATGCTGCCGAAATTCATATTTCCCTCAGTATGAGTCTGCTTATATGTGACAGGGTAGTATAAGGGTGTCCAATTAGGGGACCGGATCGCGGACCGTCAGATCGGGTCGTGACACACACTCAGAAAGATGTTCAATGCATGCAATTATGATACCATAGGCTTGACCGTCATGTAAGTATCCACTAATATGAGAAACCTCAGTATAAGATCATGCAGGGCTTGTCACGGGCTTGTAATATAGGTTTGGGGGAAGGGATGAATATCATTTGGGTAAAAGTGACTAATCCTTCGTCGAGCGTTGGACTACGTCTGTGCTTGATATTTGTGCGCTTTAATGCTGACCTGATTCCTTTTTTTTGTCCCAGTTCTTTTGTACTGACTTCTTTTTGAATCTTTCGTTTGGAGCCCCTTTTTCAGAGTTATTTTCTCATTTCATTCATCATTTTTTTTCTTGATAATGTCGGGACTTTTGATTTCTTCTTTTTGTGAAGTCGTCATTTTTGTGTTTTTTTTTTCTTTCCCTTTTGAGACTTTAAAAACTTCAACTAGGATTTTTGTAACCCACTTGCACATTTCTAAAGCGCTCAAGGAGGTCGGATCAAGAGGGGGATAGTGTGTATGCACTCAGAAAGGGTATAGACTTAATATGTGGTTGTGAAAAGAATAGACTTTAGGCTCAAAGGGGGAGTGCTATAGATAATGCTATTTGGTAGGCTGAAAAGACTCAAACGGATCAAAGAAACCCTACGATCATTTCCTATATCGAGTGTTATTCAGGATTTCGCCTCAACAAACATCCCGACCAAGTTCTAGATCATAATGCAATGTAATTGGACTTATTCTAAAACTCACCACACAATGCACATGAAACGATGAGGTTGGTTTCGTTCTTATCTTAGAAGCATGCAAGACAATATCATTACAGGTGTGAGTGAGAGGTACCAAAAGAATCTATGGTTTACCACGAAGTCAACACATACTGATTGTTACTCGTTCTTTCCTATGCACACTCCTAACTGTGTTGATATCAACCAAATCAAACAATGATACTTAAAATATATTTTGTATTTTTCGAATTAAGTGCTTTCTTTTTATATTTTTGTGTGTGAATATTTTATGTTTTTTGAATAAAATATTTTTGTATTTTTTGAATAAATGGTACCGAACCCGAGTAGGGCTGCCTACGTATCTCATCTTTGATGAGAATCAGGTGCGTGTAGTTCGTTCAGATATGTTATAAAATATATGTTTGAAAAAGAATTATTCATGAAAGGAATGCAATAGTAAAAATTGTGCAAAACAGATGATTGTTCAATATAAGACTAATGCAAAGTAAAATGAATGTAATGGAAAAATGAATATCCGTGATAGGATGAATGAAATGCATGAGTGAGCCAAATATGCTTCCTTTTTATTATTATAATTTTTTTGGGGTGCCGAACCCAATATGGGTTGCCTACGTATCACACCGTGTGGTGAGAATCAGACACGCGTGGTTCAAAATGATATGTTATCCAATGTATGATGTGAATGTATTACGTAATTAAAACTAAGCATATCAATTGAATTTGCAAATATGTATAAAAATACAAAGGTATAGAAAAACTCAAAGCGATGCCTCGTTGAATCTGATACTGGCAGACTTCTTTCAGTCAACATAACTCCCGATCATTTTGTGATGTTTTTTTTTTAAAATAATTTTTTTAAAGCGGCCGCCATCGACTGTTTACGAGGACGATTTTCCTGCAAAAATAAGAGCAACGAGTGAGAGTAGGAAAGTCACAAAAATAATAAAATGTAGGAGTGGCAGAATAGTCAAAAACTCCCCTGATTGGTTCAATCGGACTGGAGGTTGATGCTTCACAATGTCCGAATCATGATGTTTAAGAGCGATTTACCCTTTACCGGTAACACAGCTCCTGTCCCATGGACCAAAATATGGCGTTGCCCCAGTAGAAGTCCTGATTGCAGTATGACAGCAAAAAGTGCAAAGTGCAAATGCTTTTTCCCGGACTTACAAGCACATGACATGGCATATACAAAGTTAAAAGGATAATTATTGCTTTAAATAATATGTACAGAGTTGCTAGCGACAAAAACTAGTAAAACCAAATGGCATACAAATCAAGCGCGCCCCCTAATATGCATGAGACCTCTCTTATGCCAGAGGTGAGCCTAAACGCCAAATATGCGAGATTATGATAGATTAATCCAAGCCACTGAATTGAAAATGTGTTCTGCTGGAAATAAAAGTTATTTTGCAAATTCCAACATGTCATGACTGGGCTTGGATCCATCTATCATTATCATGCTACACATAATATGATGATTGGTCGTTGGGTTGTAAGACCCGTCGACAATTTGGTGGATTTCCTAATTGTGGAGTCAATACCAAGGATCGACTCACCTAAGGTTTATGCATGCATGACTTAATATAAAAGGTGGTATAGCTCTATCATAAATTTACAAAGATATGGCTTACTAGACGCAAGGTTCCCGAGCGGTCTACTCGAGCGAAAAGGCTACGCGGCCACCGGATGGTCCAGATTCTCCGCGCAAAACGCCAACTCTCTTAACTTTGGGTATTTGAAAGAAATTTGCGGGTGCGCGAAGCACACCTCGCGTGTAGTGTGTGATAGTGTCAATTTCCGTAAGGGAAGAAATATGAGCGAAATGCTAGTTTAAGGAAATCAGTAAAAGAAAGTAGCAATTAAAGCAGTTAATTAAAAAATTAAAAGCAAACAATTTAAACATTTACAATAAAAATAAAAGCAAATAAAGCACAATATTTATTTAACCTGGTTTTGCTATGGTCAAGAACCTGATATCCCCAGCAGAGTCGCCATGCTATCGCGCCATTTTTTACCTCGGGGTCTGAACGATGCCACAACATTGCTCTTTGGCGCGGTACCCTGGATGGATCAAAATGCTTGTTTTGAGGAGTCACCACCTAATTATTTAAGCGAATTAGGACACTTTTAAATAGCATAAAAATGCTACAACTGATCTTCATTTAATGGTCTGCGAACTAATGAGATTCTGGATCAGAGTTCTTTATTATCCTAAAGGGAAGAGGTTAGACATCCTTTAAGATCCGCTAACTTGCGGTTATCCGGTCAAACCTAGGTTAATTATTAATTCTAAATTTACCTATTCTAAATATTTTCAATAATTAAAATTACAATAAAATACAATACGGAATAAAATAAAACTGAAATTAAATACAACAAAAATAAAATTCTGAAGGCATATTCTTGTCTTTTTTAGCCTCCTTTTTAGGGCACTGCACAAAGATGTATCTCCAGGTACCTGTATAAACACTTAGTAAAAGTGTTAGTAAGAGAGTAAATAATTTTCAAATAGCGATAAGAATTAATAAGTAAGCTAAAAGTAAAAAACTTGCCTTTTATACAGGGGAGACGTTGGAAATCAGACGGAGATTCCTTCATCGGACATAGTGTAGTATTTGTTCAAATCAGTACATTCTTATCAAATGTAGTAGTATGTTCTATTTCCATCTGAAGAAAAAGATTTAAGAAGCAAGAACAAAAGCAGTAGCAATTCTCTTTTTTAAAGCAGCAATCATGTAGTCTTGAAGACAACCACAATGAACCAAAAATGCTTCAAAGTATGACAACCAATTGTTTTAAATATGCGACGAAGTGTTTCAAATTTAGCAACAATTTGGTTCGAAGATACAGCAGCCCATAGCCTCAAAATATTTAGCAAAATGGCCACAAATATCTATTCAAAATCAGTTAATACCCCATAAGCAAAACAGATCAATCAGGCGTCAAACAAGTCCGGACAACAAAAAAATTATCAAAAAATGGTCCGAAAATTCATAACAGCCATGACAATGGCGGGTCAATGGCGAATTCGCTGGAGTCCGTCAAGCACAATGCAAGACAACTCTAAACAGAAGCAACAACAACATAGTTCGCCGGAAAATCAGAGATCCGCTGGAGTTTTAAACTCCGACCAGATACAAAAAAAATCATGAAAATCAGTCCGAAGAACAACAACAGCCACCGAACCTCAAACAATAAAATCTTACGGAGGTTACCGAAGTTTTCAAAGGTATCTGTACCCGCATCGTATGTACATAAACTGCCCGGTCCTTGTTAGCCGATTTCCACGTGCTCACGCAAGTGTACGTATCGCTTCAAGTAATATAGTTTGTAAGATCGAATATCGTCCACAGAGACTGGTTATCAAGTATCGAATATCTAAACTATGATATCTATTTGGTGTTCGTTCTTTAGTTTGAGATTTCTAACTAATAATTAAAACTAATGCAAGAAATAAATTAAAGATGATTATACTTTGGGTTTAAAATAGTTATGAAGGGAATATGGCTTCCACTCTCCTCAACTATCCACTATTTCACGTGTTAATGCAATGCTAATGATTCTTCTTCTTATTAAGATAACAAGTTAACTAATCTGTTATCATATTCCAGTTAGGACATACAAGAGCTCAATCTTACGCAGAAACCTTCTATATTTCTATGATAGATTTTACCACACAAGAGGATTAAGAACAATAACCTTAATTACTACACAAGTATCGGGGTACTTTCGTCCACAATTTTAACCTATGTCTAGACAACTACAACATATTCAAATCTCTCCTCTTGGTTCTTGATTCGAAATCATATAAGTTATGAAAATTAATGGTCAGTTAATTATCAAGCATTCAAAGCAATATTGAATAGATCTTAATAAAGTTGAAGAAGAAATCAATTAACTAATGCATTAACTATATGAAAGAGTTTCAAAAGATTCGATGGAAAACCCTACTAAAATAATTAGCTCCTAAACATTGTCATGTCAAGAACTAAATTACAATCTAACATAAATTGAAATAGGTAAAGGGGAAAATAAAAGAACTTGAACAAGGTCTCCAATTGTGTTGTTGCCTCCTTTTCTAGCCTCCAAGGTTGAATCTGTGATATGGTATATGGTATAATGAGCAGGGTTTTAGGGTTTTATACTTGAGAAAACTTGCGCTTCGACCCTTTTAACCGCGGTGCCAAAATACTGCGGCTTCTCAGTAATTATGGAACCGCGGTCATGCAGTCCGGAACCGCGGTTCCGATGGCTTCCCATTCTGGATTTTCTGATTTTTCGTTATTTGCTCGTCTGGACTTCGTCTGATTTCTTCTATACTTCCCGGGACTTTCTAGGCTTCATTTCTTGGCCTTTTATTGTGCAATTCCATCTCAAATAAGCTCATTTCATCTTCTTTTTGACATTTCTCCATTTATGACCGTTGTGACTCAAAAGAAAGAAAAAAAAATCATAATACTACACTAAATACCAACGAAATGAGTAAACTACTAACTAAAAATGACTTAAAAAGTGTATATAAAATACACCTAACAAATACCCCCAAACTTAACCTTTACTCTCCCTCGAGTAAAGCACTAAACAAAAACAAAAACAAAGACTCTATGAAACGGATCAAATAGTTATAGCAATGCTTCTTCAAAATCATGGATGAAAGTTAGGATAATATGTTGGAACATATATAACATGAATATTTAGCAATCTAGAATTTCAAGTTAGATATTTCGCAAATTCACTTAGATCATAATCAATAGAAACACAAATACCTAACCTATGCATGCAATTTCATTCCATCTTTTTCAAATGCTATAGACCTGTTTACTTGCTATTCTCCACTAATCATAGACATACACATTAAAGATCATCAGGATTTTTAAGGGTTGTAATGTAGGCTTAGGCAGTGGTAGGTAAATGTAGACATTTAGGCTCAATTACGTACCATAAGCATTTTTCATTCAACTCTTTTCCCTTCTTTTTGTCTTTCTTTTTAGTCTCATACCTATTTGTCGCCTCTTTTCTTTTGAGAGAATGAGACACATTATAAATAACAAGCACCCCCAAACTTAGGCTTTTGCATATTCTTCATTGGGGTGCATCAATTTTCAATTCTCTTTTTGTTTCTTTTTCAATATTTTTCATTCCATTAACTTTCAATTATCACTCATGGCACAAACAGAGAATCATATGATGTCAAAGAAAGATATTATTTTAGGCTCAAAGGGGCTGACTAAGGATACATTTTATGTCAGTGTAAGTAATGAATAGTCAAGGGCTATCAAAGAAATACCTGAACCATCTCCTTTAAGCATGTACATCTTAACTATTTCGCCTCAAATAACAAGCAAACAGATTTTCTAGACATTTTCAACCATTCTTTCCATAACTGACACACATAGGCTAAACACAAATATCCCAAAATAATTAGATGTCATGAATCTTTGGCATATCTAACTTAAGCACACATATTTTTGCTTTCAATTCCATTACATTATCCCACTTTATCCACTCCATATCTTTAGCAACTACAACATACATGATCCAAAAAAATAAAAAAATTATGACTCAAAAACACATAAAACAACACAAACAAAAGACAACAAAAAGACTCAAAACCAAATACAAAAGAAAAAAATAAGACACCCCCCAAACTTAATCGACAGATTGTCCCCAATGTGTGAAGACTAAAATAGGGACAACTTACTGACATAACACAACAGTCATAATGGAGGTCTGGGATGAGATTCTTGAGTTTGCACAAGCTTCTGGGCTCTCTGAAGTTGCAGCGTCGTGGCCCTGCATTTTGGCGCCACGGCGCTGTGCTCGATTTGTGCTCTTTTCCAGCGTTTTTGATCCTTTTCCACTTAGGGTCAGTCCCTAGTCCACCTGCCATCAAAACATAAGAAAAAACCCAAGACCGTGAGACTGTTCAAGATAAAATAAAACAACTAAAACTAGAATTGAAATAACATAATTAAAAACATTGGGTTGTCTCTCAAGTAGCGATGTCTTTAACGTCTTTTAGTCGGACACAATTTTCTTACTAGATCAAGAGGGTAGAGTGTCCCCTCCATATAACCATCTCAGCACCAATCGCTTCTTTTTCCTCCTCTTCTTTCTCACAGTGTTACTTTCAGAAGCATTTACCATCTTGGCATCATTCACCAATTCTTTGGCCCTACTTTCAGGTTCCACACTTTTTTAATGGTACCCCACGAACATCAGTACTTGTGAGGCTTTTCTCAAACACAACCTTGTCAACTACCCCAATAACAAAACATCTCTTATTGACTTGTGGTTCAGTGAGTGGTCTGAAAACTTTGAAGGTCATCTCTGGCTCAGGTGGTGGCTGGAACACTTTGAACGTCATCTCTTCATCTTGAACTCTGAGCTTCCACTCCCCCTTCTCAACATAAATAAGTGCCCTCCCTGTGGCTAGAAACGGTCTCCCAAGAATGATGGGCATATTTTCATCTTCTTCCAGATCAAGAATGAGGAAATCAGCAGGAAAGATGAATTTGCCCACTTTCACTAACACATCTTCATTTATACCTCTGGGATGTACGACTGAGCCATCAGCTAGCTGCAAATTGACTGTGGTTGGCTTTGCTTCCCCCAAACTAAGTCTTTTAAACACAGAAAGGGGTATCAAGTTGATACTGGCCCCTAAGTCACACAAAGCCCTTTTACATGTAACCTTCCCTATAGTGCGAGGTAAGGTGAAACTCCCTGGATCTTTCAACTTAGGAGGCAGTTTCTTCTGCAAGATAGCACTGCACTCCTCTGTAAGCGCTATTGTCTGATAGTCTGCTAGCTTTCTCTTCTTAAATAGGATGTCTTTCATGAACTTTAAATAAGCTGTCATTTGATCCAAAGCTTCAATGAACGGGAGATTGATATGAAGCTTTTTGAAGATCTCTAAAAACTTGGAAAACTCATTGTCTAAGGACTTCTTCTGCAGTCTTTGAGGGTAAGGAATTTTGTCTATATATTCCCTCATGACTGCCGGTGGAGCTTTCTCCAAAGTAAGGCGGTCATCAGTAACCCCCTCTTTCTCTACATCAACTCTCTTCTCCAACTCCTTCTCTTTTTCAACCATTAGTTGAGGTGCAGCCTGCTTTAACTGCTTACCACTTCTCAAGCTGATTGCTTGACACTATTCTTTTGGGTTCATCTCCGTGTTGCTTGGCAAAGTCCCTTGAGATCTATGTGTTGCATAGTTCGCTAGCTATCCCATTTGAACTTCCAAATTTCTAATCGAGGATCTTGTTTCCGTTATGAATTGATTTTGGGAGTTGACCAGGGTCAACAGTGCTGCTTCCAAGTTATCTAGTTTCTCTTGTGGTGTTGGTGGGCTGAACTGCTGTGAAGATGAGGCCTGAAACTGTGGTTGATGCCCTTGATAATTCTTCCATGAAAAATTTGAGTGATTTCTCCACCCCTGATTATATGTGTTAAAGAATGCATTGTTAGAGGGCCTCTGAAAATTTCCCACAGCCTGACATTGAGCCTGCTCCATTGGGATGTTGTTGGGATCAGTTGTTGGACATCTATCGAAGGTGTGTGGACCCTCACAAATCTCACAAACTGCTTGTATCTGGACCGCCCTTACGGACATGGTATTCTGCTGGAGCTGCTTAATCAAGAGAGCAACTTGTGCATTCAATACAGTGATGGAATCTAGCTCATGAACCCCAACTGCTCTTCTGCTACATGTTCCTTTATTATCTGGCAAGTGATTGTTCGTGGCCATGTCTTCCAACAACTCATGGGCTTCATGTGCTGTTCTCTTCATGAAAGTGCCACCTGCAGCTGCATCAATAATTGTCTTAGTAGTCCCACTTAGACAATTGTAGAAAATGTGCACCAAGTTCCACTGCTCAAGCCCATGATGTGGACACTTCCTTTGCAAATCTTTAAACCTCTCCCAAGTATCATACAATGACTCTCCATCCTCTTGGTAGAAATTGTTTAATTCTCCCCTAAGTCTTACTGCCTTCGCTGGTGGAAAGATTTTTTCAAGAAATTGCTGGGCTAGGTCCTGCAATGTGAAGATGGAGTCTGTTGGCAGAGAGTTCAACCAAACATTTTCTCTGTCCCTGAGTGAAAATGGGAAGAGCCTCAAACGAATGACATCATCAGTAACGCCATTGTATTTGAATGTGGCACAAAGCTCCAGGAAATTCGCAATGTGCATAAGTGGCTCTTCAGATGGCAACCCTCCAAACTGGACTGTGTCCTGCACCATACTCAGAATAGCAGGTTTGATCTCAAAATTGTTGGCTCCTATCATTTGGGAGCTCGATGCAATCTGCACCTCAATCGTAGGCAATACATAGTCCCCTAGGCTCCTTTCTGCAGCCGGTAGCTCATCATTCCCTACGTTGTTGTTTTGATGATTTTCCATTGTCAAAGGATCAGCAATTACCTTATCCTTCCTTTAAGTGATAAAAAACAAGCAAACAGATCACGACAAAATGTTCTTAAAAATAAAAAGAAAATAAAAACCAAATTAGAAATAAGAATAGATAGTTCGATATTGAAAGTACGCCAGTCCCCGGTAACGGCGCCAAAAACTTGTTAGCCGATTTTCACGTGCTCACGTAAGTGTACGTATCGCTTCAAGTAATGTAGTTTGTAAGACCGAATATCGTCCACAGAGACTGGTTATCAAGTATCGAATATCTAAACTATGATATCTATTTGGTGTTCGTTCTTTAGTTTGAGATTTCTAACTAATAATTAAAACTAATCCAAGAAATAAACTAAAGATGATTATACTTTGGGTTTAAAACAGTTTTGAAGGGTATATGACTTCCACTCTCCTCAACTATCCACTATTTCACGTGTTAATGCAATGCTAATGATTCTTCTTCTTATTAAGATAGCATGTTAACTAATCTGTCATCATATTTCGGTTAGGACATACGAGAGCTCAATCTTACGCAGAAACCTTCTATATTTCTATTATAGATTTTACCACATAAGAGGATTAAGAACAATAACCTTAATTACTACACAAGTATCGGGGTACTTTCGTCCACGATTTTAACCTATGTCTAGACAACTACAACATATTCAAATCTCTCCTCTCGGTTCTTGATTCGAAATCATATAAGTTATGAAAATTAATGATCAGTTAATTATCAAGCATTCAAAGCAATATTGAATAGATCTTAATAAAGTTGAAGAAGAAATCAATTAACTAATGCATTAACTATATGAAAGAGTTTCAAAAGATTCGATGGAAAACCCTACTAAAGTAATTAGCTCCTAAACATTGTCATGTCAAGAACTAAATTATAATCCAACATAAATTGAAATAGGTAAAGGGGAAAAGAAAAGAACTTGAACAAGGTCTCCAATTGTGTTGTTGCCTCCTTTTCTAGCCTCCAAGGTTGAATCTGTGATATGCTATAATGAGCAGGGTTTTAGGGTTTTATACTTGAAAAAACTTGCGCTTCGGACCCTTTTAACCCTCTGAAATTCGGTCGAATCGAAATCGCGTTAGCACGACGGTCTTTGCGAGAATGGCACGCGGTGCCGAAAATCGCGCTTCTCGGTAATTATGGCACGCGATCTGCGATCCAACCGAGGTTCCGATGACTTCCCATTCTGGATTTTCTGATTTTTCGTTATTTTCTCGTCCGGACTTCGTCTGATTTCTTCTATATTTTCCGGGACTTCTTAGGCTTCATTTCTTGGCCTTTTATTGTGCAATTCCATCTCAAATAAGCTCATTTGATCTTCTTTTTGACATTTCTCCATTTATGACCGCTGTGACTCAAAAGAAAGAAAAACGACCATAATACTATACTAAACACCAACGAAATGAGTAAAATACTAACTAAAAATGACTTAAAAAGTGTATATAAAATACACCTAACAGTCCTCTAGTGAAGGAAGCGGTGAACATATAAGGTATACTGCCCGACCCATTCTGCGACGCGGTAAAATCATATAAGGTATCTACGCGTGTATCTGCCCGGCCCGGGACGCGACGAAGTGGAATAATAACACTTTGCACGAGTAGATATCATGAGTAAACATATGCAACTTAAATCATCATATGATTCTCATTAAAATCATTAAGATGAACTTTTTACTAGAAAGTCAAAGACACTTCTCATAACACATATCATTAGGAATTAAACTGTGT
This sequence comes from Przewalskia tangutica, assembly GCA_029844215.1. Taxonomy (NCBI): domain Eukaryota; kingdom Viridiplantae; phylum Streptophyta; class Magnoliopsida; order Solanales; family Solanaceae; genus Przewalskia; species Przewalskia tangutica. Next base: position 7,508,929 of record CM056739.1, on the reverse strand, counting down.
AGAAATCATGTACGTCCGCCGTACGTTCATTTCATATAAATCATGCCAAAAGAAAGAAGGAAGAGTTTTACATACCTTATCGTCTATACCAACTCGATAATTAGGATTCGTCTCAACTAGTACTTCAACCTATAATAATAACAACGTATCCATCAACTCTATGATTACTAATATAAGTTATATCGAATGACGACTCCCGTTTCTATAAAAATTTGGGCAGCACTTCCCCTATTTATATACATATCCACAACTTCCAAATATGGCCAACAATACCAAATACTCCATATACGTCATCATAATACATTCCTTCTCTTTTACATTTATGTAATACAACCACTACAACAACTAAGGTGCAAATTAATACCTTTCTACACCTTAATTCTTTCGGGGCATACGTTAGCAATTACCACATCGAACATGCTTCATTGTAACTAAATTTCCAGCATTATAACTCTACCAAAACATCCCTTAAAATGCAACACAACATGTCCAATAATTCCATACAAGTCTCGGCCAACACCCACAATGCCAAACTCTTTTCATAATTCCTTAAAATCCAATTCATATTCCAACAATTCCATAAGAACAACTACAACCTTAATTATCAAAATTTTCTTTCAACTTTCAATATGCAATTAGTGACGAAAATAACAACAACAACAATCAAGCCCAAAGGACTAAAACTGCCCCAAAAATCAGTAACAACATCCAAAATATTCACATGCAATGTCTTAATTTCAAATTTTTCTTAATCACAAGTTCAATTCTATACTACAACAACATGCAATTCTAATTATACCATAAGAAGAAGAATTTCTTACCTTAATGTTTCCCCCAAAACAGTCCCAATCTCACGGCATTCACTGCTCCATTTGCACCCTTTTTCTCACTTCTTCAACTCCAAAACGACATGCATGAATCCCACAATTTTAATCCATCATTCCTTACACATTTTTCTTCCAAAAATTCGTCTTAAAATGTGAAATTCCTGGGCAGTTTTCTCGTCCAGTGGCTGCGTTCTTGCCACTGTTTTTGGGTGTTTCTTTAGCTTGTAATTTGTAGAAGAATTTAGGCTAGGAAGAAGGAATAATTTTTTGGCTATGGGAGAAGGGTTGGTTTCGGCTGCAATGAGGGGAGGGAGAAAAGAGGAAAATCTAAGTGTGTAAGGATGAGAATGTGAAAGGGTGAAGGATTATAAGACTTAAATTTGAAACCTGAAAATTAATTGCACATTGGTCCCTAATTGTCTTCTTAATTTAATCCCTCAAGTAATAATTAAAGCTTAGGTCCCACTTCCTCTAATTCCCGAAGATTTCATAAGGTCTCGTATTCTCAATGTCATAACTCTTATAAAACGTTACTAATCCATAACAGGACCATACAATTTATTATTACTAGTTCCCAACGTCACACTCTTAGTATTCAAAAATTAATCCGGAATCACATCCTTGTATACTAATTTACATATTAACATATGTAAGTATACTTTATTTCCAAAAATCGGATCTTATTATCCTAATTACATTCTCTAATTATCGTCTTAAGATTACGAGGTGTAACATCCTTCCCCCCTTAGAAACATTCATCCTCGAATGTTCATCATAGGTCTCATGCTTAGAAAAATTTCGGCATAGTCTCCTTTATAACTATGTCTATCCACCTATATTCAGCAACCCAACAGATGCCTCACATGACCACAATATAACATATATACAATTCACCAATTACTGTAATCAAATAAGGGGTTGAGTTGAATTACCTGGAGGCATCGAGAACAAATGAGGATACTTCTTCTTCATATCATCTTCTGCTTCCCAAGTCTTCTCCTCCCTATTGTTGTTCCGCCACAATACTTTGACGGAAGCCACATCTTTCGTCCGTAATCTCCTAACCTGGCGGTCAAGTATGGATATAGGGTTCTCCTCATAAGACAACTCCTCGGTAACCTGGACATCATATATAGGGAACACTCTGGAAGGATCACCGATACACTCACGCAGCATCGACACATGAAAGACTGGATGTACCACTTCCAAGTCAGATGGTAGATCCAACTCATAGACAACTTTGCCTATTCTACGAATGATATGGTAAGGCCCAATATATCTTGGGCTAAGCTTCCCTTTATTACCGAACCTCATCACACCTTTCATGGGTGATACCTTCAAGAATACCCAATCACGAACCTGGAACTCTAAGTGTCGACGTCGATTATCAGCATATGACTTCTGTCGACTCTGAGCTGTTAATAATTTCTCCTGAATGAGCTTCACCTTGTCAACAGCTTGCTGAACTATGTCTGGGTCGATCAACTTAGTCTCACCTACATCAAACCAACCAATAGGTTACCTGCACTTCCTCTCATATAAGGCCTCATACGGGGCCATTTGGATACTAGAATGGTAGCTGTTGTTATAGGCAAACTCAATGAGTGGTAAATGATCATCCCAGCTACCTCTGAAGTCAATAATACAGGCTCTCAGCATATCCTCTAGTGTCTGAATAGTACGCTCTGCCTACACATCCGTCTGGGGATGAAATGCCGTGCTAAGACTCACATGTGTCCCCAATCCCTTCTGGAACGATCTCCAAAAGTTAGATGTGAACTGAGCTCTTCTGTCTGATATAATAGATGTTGGAACCCCGTGCAGTCTCACTATCTCCCTGATGTATAGCCTAGCATAGTACTCAGCTGAGTAAGTAGTCATGACTGAAAGAAAATTGGCTGATTTTGTCAGCCTATCCACAATAACCCATATGGAGTCACACTTCCGCTGAGTGTGAGGTAAGCCTGTAATGAAGTCCATATTGATCACTTCCCACTTCCAAGTCGAGATATCTATCTCCTGCAATAATCCACCAGACTTCTGATGCTCAATCTTAACCTGTTGACAATTCGGGCACTGGGCAACAAACTCTGCTATGTCTCTTTTCATGCCATCCCACCAATATAAACATCTGAGGTCATGATACATCTTTGTCGACCCTGGATGAATGGAATAACGGGCATTGTGTGCCTCACCCATAACCTGTTGTCGTAGCCCTGCAATATCTGGTACGCATAGCCTACCTTCATACCTTAGCACACCATCAGGTGCAACCTCAAATAGAGTCTTCTCATTTCGGAGAGCTGCATCTCTATACCGTGCTAGAACAGGATCCTCATACTGATATCTCTTCACCTCTTCTATGATAGAGGACTCGGCAACTCCTCGAACAACAACTCCACTATCTCCAGAATCAGCCAAACAGACTCCAAGACTAGCTAGCCTGTGTATCTCACGAACCATCTCCTTTCTGTCTGGTTGCACATCCATCAAGCTACCCATAGATCTATGGCTAAGAGCATCTGCCACAATATTTGCTTTTCCTGGATGGTACAAGATATCAACATCATAGTCCTTTAGCAACTCTAGCCACCATCTCTGCCGTAGGTTCAACTAGGGCTGGCCAGTGGGCCGGGCCGACCCGGGCCCCGATTAAATTAAAAAAAAAATTAGCGGGTCCGGGGCTCGAACCGGGACGGGACATGGTATGGTCCCGCCCGACCCGGTCCTGCTAGGACCCGACCCGTCCCGGTCCCGTCCCGGTCCCGCCCCAGTCCCGCCACTTGCCAAAAATAACCGTTGCAATAACGACCATTTTACATTTTGGCCGTTATTGCAACGACCATTTTTGGCTTCCCCCACTCCCCCAACCCCCTACCCCCTTTATATTTATTTTTAATCCCTAAGTTATTATATTTACACTTTAACCCAATTTTCCAACTATAAATACCTCATTTTCTCTTCTTATTTCTCACAAATCTTCCTACAATCTCTAATCTCTTAAATCTCAATCAATCTATTTCTATACAATATTGTCTACTACATATTCACTCTATTTATTAATTTGAGAATTGGGAGTGAAGTTGACAACTAGCTTGAGGATTAATCTATCGAGCAAAGTTTCAATTTTCAACCTCTCTCGATTACACATCGACTCTACGTCGGCGTTTGGTACATTCGTTCTCTCATTAAATTATTATTTTGTTGTTATTTCATTTAGCACATTTAATTTCATTATCTTTAACTTTTTAAGTCTTTAACTATTTATTACCATAATTAAAATGAAAAGAACAAAAAATGTTTTGGGCAAGGCCTTGGGTATCAAGAGCAAGGGCAAAGGTACTTCTTCTAGTATTCCTAGACAAGATGATTTTATGGATCCTGAACTGTTTTCTGAAATACCATATGATCTTGACACAAATGTTTATCCTCAAAATGAAGAAGATTTTAATTTAGATGACACTCTAGATGATGATACACCTACTAATGTAGATGATGATACACCCACTAGTGAAATACCTCATATCCCCCCTAGTATGAGACGAGGTCCGGCAAAACGACTATTAACATCAGCTGTATGGAAATATTTTCACAGGGACGTACCGAATCAAGTAGCTATATGTAAAACTTGTAAATCTGTTTATACTTTTAAAACTGGACAAGGTCATGGTGCGACGGGGGGGTTTATCAAGACACCTATTGCAAAAACACAAAGCCTTGCATGCCCAATACCTTATTGAAAAAGATGGTGAGCAAACGTCCTCTCAATCGATACAAAGTTCACATACTGTCTCAGACAAAGTACAGGGTCAAATTAACCCTATGACGGAGGGAGTTGTAGGCCCTAAATATGATAAACATAAAGATAGGGAAGCACTAGCAAAATTAGTTGCTGTGGAGGGTTTGCCTTTTTCATTTTCTGAATCGCCTGGTTTTATTCATTATATTAGAGATATGTGTAATCCTGCTTATAAAGGTTTTTCTAGATCAACGGTTAAGAGAGACGTGTTTAAATTTGCACACGAATATCAACAATATTTGCGTTATTCATTATATCATTTAAATTGCAAAGTCGCTCTAACTTCTGATATAGGTCGTAGTACTAACGGCCATGATTATTTAACGGTAACCTGTCATTGGATAGATTATAAATGGTCTATGCAAAAACGTATTTTAGCATATAGATATATAGATAGTAGGCACACTGGTGAGTTTATTTCACAAAATATTTATTTAGTCTGCGATTATTACGGAATAACTGATAAAGTTATGAGTATTACATTAGATAATGCAGCTTCTAACAATTCTGCTATTTATGTTTTAAAAGAAGTTTTAACTCCGTCTTTTTCAAAACATTTTCATATCAAATGTGCGTGTCATATTTATAACTTAGTTGTAAATGATGGTCTTTCACTTTTTCAAGATTTTCTTGAAAAAATACAATTTGCTATAAACTTTATTTTTAAAAATAATAGAATTCAACAGAGAAAAGAATATAAAAAAACTTGTCACGATTGTGAACTATCTTACAGAAAAATTTCCGAAGAAGTACCAACTAGGTCGAATTCTTTATATGACCAACTAGTTGTTGCTTATGACTATAGAAAACCTATCACTTTATTTTTTAACGCCCATAATCAAAATCCAATTGATATAATTGTGGATAATGATTGGGACAAAATTAAAGAACTTATTGTATTTCTAGAGAATTTTCAATGAGCAACAAAAAAAAATTCTACTTTATATTATCCTACTATTTCAACTATGTTGTTTTATATATCTATAATATTTTTACTTCTTAAAGAATATATGGAAAAACCTGCTTATAAGACAGCTATTAAAAAAATATTTATGAAATTAAAGAAATATTTTATTCCTATTCCCCCTATTTATATTATTGGTGCTGTATTAAACCCGACTATTAAAGTAGACGGTTGTAAAAGTCTTATTAAAAATATTTATAACTGTATGGACGTACTACCACCTCCAACTCCCAAAAATTTAAATGTTGAGTCACCTATTGAACAAACGCTAGAAGAAGTGTTGGATAGCGTAGAAGATGAATGCAAAAAAGTATATCGGCATTACCAGCAAGAAAGTGCTAGTAACCAACCGGCTTTCGTACCATCTTCTTCTGCTTCAACACAGCCTCAAAAAAGACATGCTGTTTCTGCGGACAGTATTGAAAGCCTCAGAAATAGAATGTGCGGTGGTAGCACTGCTAACCAAATTAGCGAGTTCGATGTTTTTGTTTTGCAGGGCACTTTACCTTACCAAGCAGTTGTCAATGAAGACGGAAAGGAAGACTTGCTGAAATATTGGATGCAGAATGAGAAGACATTTCCGACACTTTCAATGATGGCCCCGAGATATTTTGAACATTCAAGCGTCATCAATCGCTTCTGAAAGCGCTTTTTCTGCAGGCAGATTTCAAATAGGAGAGCACAGACACTCATTAGCCGGAGACAACTTGTAGATGATGGTACTATTCAGAGATTGGATATGAGCGGAGCGAAGAAGGTGCAGTCACCCAGAGATTAACGAAGAAGAAGACGAAAACTACAACGACATCTTATCTGAAGGCATGAGTAGCGACGTGGAACAATTTGACCAAGATATACCAATTCCAACCGAAGAACCACACGAAATTATAAAGAAACTAGAAAAAGTATTTTCAAATTGGTAATATATTTCATTGCAATTTTAGTATTTTTTTCCATGTCTTTTGCAAATTGTTTTCAACAAAAGTACACTACAATGTTGTAATTCTGAATCTTGTATATTTCAATGAAATAATTAATAATATAAGAGGCACAAAAACAACCTTGGGATGTTTTTTTTTACACTATTCTTGTCTTTGTTTAATTATTTAGTTTATAAATATATATGAGTATAATACTATAATAGTATAATATGAGTATATGACTATCACTATATGACTATATGTTACTTTGTTAGTAATTTAGTATTTTTAATTTAGTGGAAAAATTTAAAAAAAAAAAACCCGATCCGTCCGTCAGGCAGGCCGACCAATCGCCCGGGACCGGTACTAGGACGGGACACGGTATCGTCCCGCTAGTACCGGTCCCGCCTGGCCCGCCCCAACCCGACCCCGCCCCTCCTCTCCGTCCCGACCCCGCCTATCCCGATCCCAGTGGGCCCAGCCCGACCCACTGGCCAACCCTCGGTTCAACTCCTTCTACTTAAAGATATATTGGAGACTCTTGTGATCCGTATAAATATCAACATGAACACCATATAAATAATGTCTCCAGATCTTCAAGACATGAATCACCGCTGCTAGCTCCAAATCATGAGTGAGATAATTCTTTTCATGTTTTCCGAGCTGTCGTGAGGCATAAGCTATAACTCTGCCATGTTGCATCAACACACAACCCAACCCAATACCGGAAGCATCACAATAAATGACATAACCATCCAGTCCCTCAGGAAGAGTCATAACTGGAGTCGTAGTCAACTTGTCTTTCAACAACTGGAAGCTGTGCTCACAAGCATCGGTCCACTGGAACTTAGCTGCCTTCTGAGTTAGCTTAGTCAAAGGAGCTGAGATCGAGGCAAACTTCTCTATAAACCTCCTATAATACCCTGCTAGCCCCAGAAAACTATGTACCTCAGTAGGTGTAGTAGGTATGGGCCAAGTCTTTACTGTCTCAATCTTCTGTGTATCCACCCGAATACCATCAACTCCGACAATATGCCCCAAGAATGCCACTGAGGTCAACCAGAATTCACACTTAGAAAACTTGGCATACAACTGCTGGTGCTGGAGGACCCTAAGTACTGTCCTCAAATGTTCTGCATGCTCCTGCTCTGAATGAGAATAAACCAGGATATCATCAATGAATACAATGACGAACATGTCTAAGAACGGCCTGAATACCCGGTTCATCAAATCCATAAACACTGTTGGAGCATTGGTCAGTCCAAAGACATTAACCTAAACTCATAATGTTCATATCGGGTTCTGAATGCTGTCTTTGGAATATCTTCCTCCCTTACCCGTACTTGATGATAACCTGACCGCAAATCTATCTTCGAGAAACACTTAGCACCCTGCAACTGGTCAAATAAATCATAAATCCTGGGGAGGGGATACCTGTTCTTTATGGTTACCTTATTCAGCTGCCTATAATCAATACACATCCGCAGTGATCCATCTTTTTTCCTCACAAATAATACCGGTGCTCCCCAATGAGATGTACTAGGTGATGCGCGAAAAGATGCACACACTTTAACGCAAATGCACGTTATCGTGACAAGTAATATAGTCTTGGTAAGACCGAATATCGTCCACAAGGATTAGTGTTCAAGTACCAACTATCTATCTTTTGGTATCTATTTGGTAACCGATATTGATTTTGTTGTTTATAACTAACAATTATAAAAGCTAATTAACTATATGTTTACTTCAGTAGTGATGGGAATAGGGCTTCCACGTCTCCTCAACTATCCGCTTATGTTACTTATTAATGCAATGAGTTATGGTTTTCTTCTCTTGGAGCTAGCAGGTTTACTAAATCGTTTTATACTCCCGTTAAGTCTATATAAACACTCAACCCCAGTATTGCTCCTTTATACCTTTCGGTGATAAGGATGACTCTATAGGAGGATTAAGACCAAAAACCTAGTTAACCGTCACGCGCCATGCGTAAAATTAGGGTTGTTAAGCCTCTCATTAACGCTACATAAGTAATTGAGGTATTTTCATCCCCAATCCAAAATATGTCTACCCAACTTACAGCATATTCACAACCTCCTCCTTTCGAAGTTTGATTAGAAATCATATAAGTAATGATAATTAGTGATCAATTAATTACCAAGCATTCAAAGCAATTATTGGATAAATCTCAACAAGAAGAAGAATTACCATAAACATGCATCAATTCATAACATAAGTTTCTAGTGATTTAACATGGAAAGCTCTATAAAAGAATTAGTTCCTAGCCATTGACATGCCAAGAACTAATTCAATGTTCATCATAAAAACTGAAATAAAGAAAAGAAAAGAAAAGAAAATACTTAATAATGAGTCTCCAAGCCTTCTAGCATCCAAGGGTTGTGTTGTGGAATATTTACAAGATGGATTGGTGGATGGATGGATGTAGAATAGTGAATAGTGGAATGGAGAATGAATTCTTCTAATGATGTAGAGACTATTTATAGACCAAGAATCCTTTAGGTGAAGGGTTAAAGATTTGTAAGTAGGAAAAGTTATTAGAATCATTTTAGGTAAGGGTTTTAAGGTAGGAAAAGTTATCCCTTTAGGTAGGAAAAGTAATCCCTTTAGGATTCTGAAAACATGTCAAATTCGGCCCAGACTTCATAAATCCCGCGTCGGCGCCGCGGCCTATGACTGGCGCGGCGCCTGAAAATCAGCAACTCTCGGGACTTTCAGCACTTTGGGCGCCGCGGCGCTGCTGCCAGGCGCCGCGGCTCCGGTGACGTTTTTCAGGCGGATTCTGTTTCGTCGTCCTTTTCTCGTCCGGACTTCGTCTGATCTCCTCTATAATTTCCGGAACTTCTTAGACTTCAATTCTTGGCCCTTTTAGTGTGCAATTCCATCTCTTTTATGCTCATTTCATATTCTTTTCGCCATTTCTCCGTTTCTGACCGCTGTGACACAAAAGAAAGGAAAACGACCCTAATACTATACTAAACATAAATGAAATGAGTAAAATACTAACTAAAAATGACTCAAAAAGTGTATATAAAATACACCGATCACTAGGCCTAATGAAGCTTTTTTTCTAACAAGTCTCTCAGCTTCTCCTTCAACTCTGCAGGTGCCATTCTATAAGGAGGAATGGATATGGGTTGGGTACCTGGCAGTACATCTATACTGAACTTTATCTCCCATTCTGGAGGAATACCTAGAAGATCATCTGGGTATACATCTGAGAACTCACTAACTACCGGAACTAACTGAAGAGCCGATACCTCAGCTTCTGTATCATACACCCAAACCAAATGATAAATATAGCCCTTTCTAACCATCTTCCTTGCCTTGAGGTATGAAATAAACTTACCTCTTGGCGATGATGTATTCCCCTTCCATTCTATAATTGGCTCGCCTGAAAACTGAAATCGAACCAACTTCTCTCTACAATCAACATTGGCAAAACAAGAAGCCAACCAATCCATACCTATGATAACATCAAAGTCAGTCATATCTAACTCTATCAAATTTGCTACGGTATGACGACTATATACAACCACCGAACAATTTTTATATACACACTTAGCTATGATCGAATCTCCTACCGGTGTAGCTACCTCAAATGGTTTTATCGACTCAGGTTCTATCCCAATTCTACTAGCAACAAGGGGAGATATGTATGACAAGGTGGAACCTGGATCTATCAAAGCATATACGTCACAGAAAAGATCGCTAATATACATGTAACAACATCCGGTGACGCCTCCTGATCACGTCTACTGGCTAAAACATATATGCGGTTCGAAGGACCGCTAGAACTGGGAGCTCCGCCACGGTCTCTACCACGGCCTTCTGGCATCTGAATACCCTGCCCTGTGGGGCGCATAACTATAGATGATGATGAACCAGCAACCGACCCTGTAGGCCGAGCTATACCACCCGAACCACCTCTATAGAGACACTCTATTATCATATGGCCCTGACGACCGCAAAAATAACAGCCACCTATGGTAAAACAACATTTACCAGAATGATGCCTACCACACTGAGAACACTGAGGCAAAGGTGGCCTTGACTGAGTAGAACCCATGTTCCTCTAAGAACCTGAAGCCCTGGAGCTCTGACCTGCTCATGAATACCCTGGACGGTCGAATCTCCTACTTGTGAACTGTAGGGAGCACTCTGTGCTGGCTGGGATGGATATCTAACCTGATGCTGAGGCTACCTGCCTCGAGACTCACCAGAATAACCTGCCAACCTAGCCCTCTTATGCTAGTCCCTATCATGATTTCTGTCTGGCTGCCGCTCTCTGTATCGGTCCTCAACCCCTTCACATACGCCTGGATCCGAGCAATATCCATACCTGGTTGAAGAGCCACTACCATACACCCATCGATCAAGTAGTGATCCAGCCCCATCACATAGCGATGCACCCTGTCTGTCATATCTGCTACAATAGTGGGTGCATATCTGGCCAATGAATCAAACTCAAGGTTGTACTCTCTAATGCTCTTGCCGCTCTGCCGCAAGTGTAAGAACCTATCAACTCTGGCCCTCCTCATCTCTGGATGTAGGAAGTGGTCAAGGAAGGCCTCCGCAAACTCATCCCACACAGCTGGAGGAGCACCATCGCCCCTAGATAACTCCGACGACTCATACCAGTTAATAGCTACATCGCACAACTGATATGATACAAACACAACAGACTCAGTCTTTGAAGCCTTTATCACCCTCAACGTACGCTACATCTGTCGGATGAACTTCTGTGGATCATCATCGGGCCTTGACCTGAAAAACTCTAGAGGACTACAACTCAAGAAATCACGAACCCTCAAACTATCTGATCTAGGGTCAACTCCTGGTCCCCGTCTATAAGTCTGCCCTGCCACTAATCTAGTTAGCAGCTGAACCACATCTCTCATGGCTCGCCTTTGCCACGGCCCGAGGCTGGAGGCTCAGTCTTTGGGGTCTCGAATCGTGATCTTGCCTGAACTGGAGCCTCTGGAGGTGGCGACGTAGTAGAGCTCGTCGGCGAGTCTGATCTCGGCATAGACCGAGTGCGGGACACAGTAACTCTTCGAACCCGCTAGTAGCTCTCGCTATCGATTTTCCCTCTTTGGATCATTGCCGCTTCTTTGGAGGCATAACTGTAAACATGATAAGTCGTCAGAGAGGGATTATCCTAATAACATAGCTCTATTGCACGATCTAAGAGACGAAAGAATAGAAACAAATCCTAAATGTCCGGCAGCCTCCTGCGTATAAATATGATGCACAACATACTCATACACAAGACTCTACTAGACACATTCTGTAGACATTCCGAGGATTAACTACTCTGATATTACTTTTGTCACGACCCGGGGCCCTAACTGTGCACCCTTATACCCACCTGTCACATATAATCCAACTGACGCCAAGAATAATATAAAACCTCGTGAAAATAACTGTTGTCTCATGAAGTCATATATATACCCAAATAGGCAAGCCGACAAGGCTGCCTTTACACACGAATAACCCTGTCTCCTGAGGAGTCACATCTAATCAAATATAACGAGGGACGCAAGCCGACAAGGCTGCCACTATATACGGGAACATCCCAAAACGAAATACAATAGTACAACTGACCAAAACATATCTTCAACCCTCATATAACCAACCCACACATATACAACCCACAATTTTCTACAGACCTCTATGAGAAGGATAATGAAATATGACGGGACAGGGCCCCGTCATTTCCCTAAATATACATAAGTCAAAAATAAGGTTCTGTACTAAAATGACAAAGCTCCGAATCAATGGAGCTCTCCAACAGCTGAACAGGAATCCTAGATTGGAGGATCACCGAACTGAGTACATGTACCTGCGGACATGAACGCAGCCCCCCGAGGAAAGGGAGTCAGTACGAAATAATGTACTCAGCATGTAAAACACAAAGTACTGTAAATAAGATCATAACTGACCAACAGATAACATGAGACATATACGATATCAAAAACTAAATCCAACTGTGCCATATAAAATAGAGAGTCAACTGTGCCTTATAAAAATAGAGTCATATCAGTAATCATGAATGCTTATATAATCATCATATATAAATAAACTGCCCGACCCTCTGGTGAGGGCCGCGGTGAAATATATTATCGGGTATCTGTACCAGCATCGTATGTACATAAACTGCCCGGTCCTCTAGTGAATGACGCGGTGAACATATAAGGTATACTGCCCGGCCCATTCTGAGACGCGATAAAATCATATAAGGTATTTGCGTGGGTATCTGTCCTGCCCGGGAAGCGGTGAAGTGGAATAATAACACTTTGCACGAGTAGATATCATGAGCAAATATATGCAACTTAAATCATCATTTAACTCTCATTAAAATCAGTAAGATGAACTTTTTACTAGAAAATCAAAGGCACTTCTCATAACACATATCATTAGAAATTAAACTGTGTAGAAATCATGTACGTCCGCCGTACGTTCATTTCATATAAATCATGCCAAAAAAAGAAGAAAGAGTTTCACATACCTTATCGTCTATACCAACTAGATAGTTAGGATTCGTCTCAACTAGTATTTCAACCTATAATAATAACAACGTATCCATCAACTCTATGATTACTAGTATAAGTTATATCGAATGACGACTCTCGTTTCTATAAAAATTCGGGTAGCACTTCCCCTATTTATATACATATCCACAACTTCCAAATAAGGCCAACAATACCAAATATTCCATATACGCCATCATAATACATTCCTACAACAACTAAGGTGCAAAGTAATACCTTTCTACACCTTAATTCTTTCGGGGCATACGTTAGCAATTACCACATTGAACATGCTTCATAGTAACTAAATTTCCAGCATTATAACTATACCAAAACAACCCTTAAAATGCAACACAACATGTTCAATAATTCCATACAAGTCTCAGCCAACACCCACAATGCCAAACTATTTTCATAATTCCTTAAAATCCAATTCATATTCCAACAATTCCATAAGAACGACTACAACCTTAATTATCAAGATTTTCTTTCAACTTTCAATATGCAATTAGTGACGAAAATAACAACAACAATCAAACCCAAAGGACTAACAACCCCAAAAATCGGTAACAACATCCAAAATATTCACGTGCAATGTCTTAATTCCAATTTTTTCTTAATCACAAGTTTAATTCTAAACTACAACAACATGCAATTCCAATTATACCATAGGAAGACGAATTTCTTACCTTAATGTTTGCCCCAAAACAGTCCCAATCGCACGACATTCACTGCTCCATTTGCACCCTTTTTCTCACTTCTTCAACTCCAAAACGACATGCATGAATCCCACAATTTTAATCCATCATTCCTTACACGTTTTTCTTCCAAAATTTCATCTTAAAATATGAAATTACTGGGCAGTTTTCTTGTCCAGTGGCTGCGTTCTTGCCACTGTTTTTGGGTGTTTCTTTAGCTTGTAATTTGTAGAAGAATTTAGGCTAGGAAGAAGGAATAAAACTTGAATTTTTGGCTATGGGAGAAGGGTTGGTTTCGGCTGCAATGAGGGGAGGGAGAAGAGAGGAAAATCTAAGTGTGTACTGGTGAGAATGTGAAGGGGTGAAGGATTATAAAACTTAAATTTGAAACCTGAAAATTAATTGCACATTGGTCCCTAATTGTCTTCATAATTTAATTCCTCAAGCAATAATTAAAGCTTAGGTCCCACTTCCTCTAATTCCCGAAGATTTCATAAGGTCTCGTATTCTCAATGTCATAACTCTTATAAAATGTTACTAATCCATAACGGGACCATACAATTTATTATTACTAGTTCCCAACGTCACACTCATAGTATTCAAAAATTAATCCTGAATCACATCCTTGTATACTAATTTCCGTATTAACATATGTATATACTTTGTTTCCAATACTCGGATCTTATTATCCTAATTACGTTATCTAATTATTGTCTTAAGATTACGAGGTGTAATATGTATTTTATTTATAGGGGATTTTAGGTTAGGGTATGGGTTTTGGGGGAAAAGGGATGAAAAGTGTACTGGGCCTCGGTTTGGGCTTCCGTTTTTTGACGGATTGGACTGATCCGAATTGGATTGGTTGAAATTGGTTTGATTAAAATACAAAATGAGTTTATTATTTAAAAGAAAATTATTTATAGAGATGAAAAATTATTAAAATAAAATGATGGTGTAATAATAATATTAAGAAAGACCTAATGCTTAATTTAAAAAATAAAAGATGCGATGCCATTTTATGAAAAATAAAACATAAAATATTAGGTAAAAAATATGATTATTAGAAGAAAAAATGCAAAAAATGATGATAAAAATGCGGTGTCCAAAATACTTTAAAATGTAACAAATGACCAAAATGTGGGTCAAAATTGGGTGTTAACAGGGCCTTATGCCTATCAAACGAACCATCGGAATTTTCTTTATGAGTAAAAACCTACATAAACCGAATAATATTAACACCAGGCGGACGGGGCACCAACTCCCATGTCATATTTGCAATAAGAGCATTATTTTCATATGTCATGACCAATTTCCAATTCGGGTCATGAATGGTAGACAATGGGTTACACGGCAGGGGTGATTTAGTAAAATTAGAATGAAGATTAAAATATTATTTCAATTTAAAAATACCACGTTGACTACGAGTAAAGGCGCTTGACTCGGGTTAGGACCGGACATGACCGAGGAGTTTGGTGGACTGGTCTGAGATGGTGGGTTCTCGGGTGGACAGACCTGGCGTGGATTTGGGCCAACAGGCGGTGGGCCTGTTGGCCTAGAAATTTTTGTGGGCTGAGTGGGGGGCTGGACCGATGAGCATGTATTAGGCCAGCAGGCCTACAACAGGTAGGGAGGTAATTGGGCCAGCAGGCCCAACTGGGCATTTCGAGACAGTGGGTCCATGGTCACGGAAATTGTGGGCCTACTTTTGGATGATAGACGGTGATGGCCCATCATCCAAAAAATTATAGGAGCTAGACACGGGATTATACAATTTAGAAAATGAAAATTGAGATTCATCAAAAATAACATGGCGACTAATTATGATTTTATTTGAAGACAAATAAAAATATTTATAACCACGATGATTAGACGGATATCCCAAAAATACACAAGCGATATAACGGTCATGTAGTTTGTTAATTGTAGTGGATGAAAATAGTGGATAACACAAACACCCAAAAATCCGAAGATGAGAATACGAGAGATCTTCATTGTAGATAATTTTAAGCGGGGATTGGTATGTCAAACCTTCATGAGGGAGAATGTTAAGTAGGTATGTATCCAAATGTAAAACATGATGCCAAAAAGTAGGAGGTAATGATGCATGGGCTTGTAATGTTCGAACAATATTATTAATGGTACGATTTTTTTGTTCGGACTTCCCATTTTGTGAAGATGTATGAGGACACGAAATCGAAAAGATATACCATTATTATCACAATATTCACAAAATGGCCCATTGTCAAACTTCCCACCATTACCACATTGAATGTTCTTAATGTCCCGTTCAAATTGATTACAAATGAATGCTCTAAATTTAAAAAAAGTGGAAAATACTTGAGACTTTTTGGACAAATGAAAAATCCACAAAAAATTAGAATAGTCATCCAAGAATAAAATATAATAACGATGGATCATATAACTTAAAATAGGTGATGTCCATAAACCACTATGAATAATGTCAAATAGCATCGAAGTACGAGAAGTAGAGGCTATAAACGGTAATTTAACATGTTTCCCTAATGGACATGACAGACAAATAGGAGTACTACGTGTATTCTTAGAATCAATAAAATCATTATTACATAGAGATGACATAATAAACGACCCCGGATGACCTAAGCGTGCATGCCACAAGGATGAGGCAAGAGCAACAAATATTAAAGGTGTGGCTTGACTCGTGGACATGTTAGTGGTGGTGATGACTGGATATAGCTCGCCCCAACTATTACATCTCATTAGAGGTTTTCCCATCTTGAAATCCTTCACAGAAAATCCAAAAGAGTCAAAGTTAACAGACACCCAATTATCAGTTGTGAATTTTCGGACTGACACTAAATTTTTAATTAAGTGAGGGGCATGAAGAATATTTTTAGGACAAGAAAAGGATGTGGGGGAGGCAAATTTATGTGACCATGCCCTCAAATTGGAATTGAATTGCCATTACCAATAACTATACCTCGATTTTTGCTCATATTGAAATAAGACGAGAGATTACATTGGTCTGTCATATAAGAAGTGGCTCTGATGTCCATGTACCAATTAGTATCTAGGGATTTATGCCAAGTGTATGCATTGTGACCTCAATATATGTAGGTGTTGGAAATGTCGTTGGGCTCATAGCCGCGAAGGCATGTGGAGGTTGAGGCCCCAACAGGCCAGCCGACTAGCCAATCCCAATAGTGGGCTGAGACTGCTGGTGCAATGGATGTACATTGGGTCGAGCCTACTGCTGGGCTTGTGGATAAATGGGTCGCTGCTGGCCAGCCTACGTTGTGGGACAAGCAGGAACGCGCGTGGTCGGTTGTGCCATCGCCAGCCCATCGCCGCATCACGCTCGCCCAACAATGCGGTGCCCTTGCCGACTGCCACGGTCGCTGTTTTTCCCGCCAATTTTTTTATTTTGACCCTATTTTCCACCCCATTGTTCCAATTGGTAGTTGAATTTGAGGGTGTTTCCGCCATTATGGCTGAATTTGCTCCGGTGGCGATCGTTTTAGCCAAATCGGCCTCTTCAAGGGTGAGCATAGATCGGGCCTGGTAAAATAGAGGAAGCATGTTTCTTTGACGAATGAGGGTTCCAACACCATTATAGGTCTCGGATAGACCTATAATCATTTGAAAAATGAGACGATCATTGGTGACTAACACCCAAATATTCTTA
This sequence comes from Przewalskia tangutica, assembly GCA_029844215.1. NCBI lineage: Eukaryota > Viridiplantae > Streptophyta > Magnoliopsida > Solanales > Solanaceae > Przewalskia > Przewalskia tangutica. Next base: position 7,491,509 of record CM056739.1, on the reverse strand, counting down.
AGTTGATCTGCCAATTCCTTCAGCCTTTTACAATAGGCTGAGACATTCGAAAAATCTTCCATAGAGACAGAAAAATTCTTGTTTCGGAGTGACCGCACGAGAATTCTTGTTATCTTGGAAAATATCACACACCCTATTCCAAGTTTCCATTTTCGTAGCGTCGGACTCAATAATCGTCTCTAAGAGGTCGGTAGAGAATAGAGATAGTGGAATAAATCCACTAGAGAACAATAGCATCAAGGGTCGACCATAACACATGGTCCTCCTGTGGTGCAGGCACCTTCTCCTGGCATGTGACCGAGGGGACGATGTGATGTAGAACTTGATGCGAGCGTGCATGAACCTTAAATAATTCCTCCCACGTCGCGTATTGGATATTTTCCATTTCAAGAACATTAGGGATGTAGTTCTTGATATTGCAGACTGTAAGGGTTGTGTGAAACGTGTTCTTTGAAGTAGACATATGGAAAGAATACGAGAAGAATTTAGGATATTTTTGGAAGAAGAGAGGATAAATTTTGAAGGGTGGTGGTGTTGGTGGCGTGTTGGCCACTGACAGTGGGCAGCAGAAGAGAGGATTTTTTTTGGAGAAGGAGCAGTTTGCCCTAGACTGTTGATACCATGAAAGAAATAATCACTTGATTATTTTCATTAATGATGAGTATATATACAATTTACAATATTCATAATATGAAAAATCTTGTTCCTATTCTACTCCCAAAATCATATTTTATTTGTACAAGAATTCTACAATTATGGTAAGTGTACAATGCTAATTAAATACAAATAACAATTTACCAAACATATATATGGACATGTGATATACACGGTTGGGCCATGTATATCCGTGTGTGTAGTCTTTGAAGAATTCCTAACTTATCATTTTTGGCTAAATAACAACTCATTTACATTTATTTATTTATTTACTCAACATTTCAAAGTTTGCTCACGTACTCTAATTAATCAGCTGAGATCATAACCACCTTAGTTTTATCCAAAACATGAAATGGCCTAATTTCAATTTTTTCAACCGATTATGGGTGTGTTTGGTACAATAGGACACCTGTAGGTCAAGATGGTGCTTTTGTACATATACTTCATAGTCTCAATTTATATGACACCATTTCTTTTGTAGTCTATCAAAAGAATGTCACCTTTCTATATTTAAAAATAATTTAATTTTATTGGATGATTTATAGCCTCGTGAATATCTAAGACTTATTTTGGACCACAAATTTTAAAAGTTTTCATTTCTTTCTTAAACTATATGTTAAGTCAAACGGTGCCACATAAATTTGGACGGAGAGTAGTTTTTTTAACATAATGACCTCTTGAGTCATAGTTAGGGGTGAGCACGGATATAGGGTACCCAGATACCCGACCGGAATCGACACTAATGTGTATGTTCCGGATAGATATATTAGAATAACGGGTAGGTTCCGGGTAGTAAAATTAGGAACCGATAAATGTCGGGTCCGATTCCGGTTCCGTAAAATAGAGACCGGGTATCCGAAATCGAAGGGTTAGGGGTGATATCAATTTGGATAATCTTCTTTCCAGTGTTGATGGCCATTGATCGATGCATGAACCTGATTACATACATTCAGAAACAAGTCATCTTAACTAGCCTCATACCGTTCTTCTGTTATACGAAATAAATCTTTCTAGAATGCAAATCTAAGATTATTTTTCACTTCATTTTTCCTAGTCCGCACACTGAGATGGAGAAAGTGGAAGCTCTATCTTCCCCATCTAAATTTAAGTTCACACCTCCCAAATTAATTTATATGAGGGAAAAAGTTGAATACATGATGATGCATTGTCAAGTTTAAAATAAGAAATCACATCCATATGTATTAATCTTGTTTAGATTTAGGTATTACAAATCCTGCAACAGAGAAAAAAGTTTCTCACTTTCTAATATTAAGCGTTCTCAAATCTTGTTTAGATTTAGGTATTACAAATCCTGCAACTTCAGTACTTTCTAGGGGTGACCACGGGTACCCGGGAACCTACCCGGAATCGTAGGGTCCGGATAGGTTCCGGGTAATGATTGCTACGGGTAGGTTCCGGATAGTAAATTTAGGAATCGATCTTTTACATGGTAGGGTCCGGATAGTTAAAAAATGATAGGGTACCCGGACCCTCTCACCCCTAGTCATAGTTAGAGTTTCTTAATTACATGCATGCTCTATATTAATTTCAACCTACTCAGGCTTTAACTAAGTCAATTCTTCAAGTATATTTTAATCTTTCTTTTTTACGTTAGCTATCGACCTCGCTTAAGAATTATTTTACAATTCTATTTTATATAACAATATTTCTTTTATAAATTTATTTAAAAACATAATATTGTTTTTTAAAATTTGGAAAGAATTTAACTTATGTGCTTTATGTGATGCCTTAAATTGATAAAAAAAATCACTATACTTTAATTAATTAAGTTGCTTCATATAAATACAGCTTCATAAGTTAGCATAATTACAGTTAGAAACTACATTACACTAAAAATGCCCTATTGTACATGTGTAAGTCTAAATGCCCTCCAAAAGTGCTAGTTTTCATAGGTCCATACACATTTGAATAAAATATGTCACTTACATAGTACAGTGTGGTGATCCATAATTGCCCTACAAAATACAGATAACAAATATGGTAAACTACAAATTATTCTTCTAATTATGCTTTGTTAGGTTCCGTAAGAAGTAAAGGGTATTCAGCACAATAAAGTAATTTCCATTGAGTAAATTATGGTGTACATGAGCCCATGATTTTTTCGTATAATATTAATTCTTGGCACACATGCTCTAAAAAGATTAAATGGTGCGCTTAGTTGAATATTGAGTTGTTTACCTTGAGAAGGGATCAATTTCGATTGTATATTCTCTTATATTCTAGATCAAATGCCTCCAAAGATATAGTTAGACCAAACTATACGGAAGGACAAATATTGTAGCACTCACATACTTTAGTTGCAGTTATGACCTTTTAGTGAATCTAGAATTTACATGGGTGTACCACTTAAGGGGAAAGAAAAAGTACTAACTGAGTTCTTTTACTCGATGTTCTTCTTTTCTCGTGACCGGCTCCATTTTCAGCGCAGAATTCAATGCTTTATTTCCAAAAAGATACTTCAGAAAAAAGAAAGTACAATTATTCACCCGACGGATGAAAACAGACAGATCACTTCGTTTGGAAAACCACCTGAAATTTGGATTTAATTATAATAGATAAGTAATTAATATATAATTATATTAACCTCTCTTGAAGAGTCTTTGTCATTAATATAAATATATATAGGTGTACAATGTGAAATTCTAATTCTATCACAATTACATAACACCAAAATGGTATATTTTACATTATACATGTGATAACACACCCCCTCAATCGAAGCGGGAGGAGTCTGGACGCTAAGACTGAATCTGAAGTAGAGGAAGAGTTGTCTAGGAAGTCCCTTTGTGAATATATCCGCATACTGATATGAGGAGGGTACATAATACTCTGACGTGATCGAGAGCAACCTTCTTACGAACAAAGTGGATGTCCATCTCAATATGCCTGGTTCGTTGATGTTGAATCGGATTATGTGTTAGATAGATGGCGGATATATTATCACAATAGACCAAAGATGCCTTACGCAACGGACACTGAAGCTCCAAAAGAAGGTTTCGAAGCCAACAGATCTCAGCAACAACATTAGCAACGCCTCTATACTCCTCCTCTGCACTCGAACGGGATAAAGTGGCTTGCCTCTTAGCAAACCAATAAATTAGATTATCCCCTAAGAACACACAATAGTTGGAGGTGGAGCGTCGCGTGTCCGGACAACCTGCCCAATCAGCATCCGTATATGATAACAACCTGATCGGTGTTGAGGGGTATAGATGCAATCCATAATCAAGCGTACCCTTAACATATCGAATAATATGCTTAAGGGTAGTGGAATGAGGATCTCTGGGGGGCATGCATGAATAAACATACTGAACAACATAAGCAATGTCAGGCCTAGTGAAAGTAAGATACTGTAGTGCACCTGCAAGACTCATGTAGTGTGTGGGATCGGACACTGGATTACCATCCACAACACTAAGCTTTGATTTAGAATCAACCAGTGTGGACACGATCTTGCAGTTTGCCATTTTGGCCCTGTATACTATCTCCTCTGCATACTTTCGCTGGCACAAAAATATAGAATATGCAGAACGAGTCACTAATATCCCAAAAAATAGCTCAACTTCCCCAAGTTAGTCATAGCAAATTCAGTCTTCAGTAACGCAATAATCTCATTTTCAACAAATCATAGGAAGTAGTAAGCACAATGTCCTCCATATATAACAACAAATAAGCAACGTTACTACCTCAATGGAAAATGAATAGAGAAGTGTCACATTTACTGCATATAAACCCAATCTGCAAGATGTATCGTGCAAAATGGTCATACCACGCTCTTGGGGCCTGTTTCAAACCATACAATGACTTACGGAGATGACATACATACTGATGAGATACTGGATGGACAAAACCATGTGGTTGATGCATATAAACCAATTCTTTCAAATTCCCGTGTACACACACATTTTTCAAATCAAGCTGGTGAATAGGCCAATGCTTACCCACATCAATACTTAAAACTGTACGAATAGTAGCCGGTTTGACAACCAGATTGAATGTCTCACCACAATCAATACCCTCATGTTGATTAGTGCCATTAGCCACAAGTCTCGCCTTATACCTCTAGCTCACCATTGTCTCTGTATTTGTGATGAAAAACCACATGCAATGGATCACATTCACCCCCTCCGATCTAGGAACCAAATCCCAAGTGTGTTGATTAGTTAAAGCATTAAATTCTTCACATATGGCTGCATTCCAATTAGGGTCTTGTTTGGCTAATCTTGGGTTTTTGGGAATTGGAGATACGGTTTGGGTAGATAGGTTAAAGTGGACTTTGGGTTTGAAAATCCCGTGTTGTGAACGGGTTTCCATACGGTGTGTGGGGACAGGGGCAGTTTTGATAATTTGATTGATTGGAGGATTTTGGTCACTGGTTTGGTAGGTGGTGTCGCTCTAGTGATGGTGATGGTGACGGTCGACTGGAAAAGGCAGTGATACTGTCGGCGGTTTTGGTGGATGAGTGGGTTTGGTGGATATGAGTGGTATGGTTTGGGCGAAGTCGAGTAGGGCGATGGTGGTGGTTCATGAGTGTACATGGGGTTGTGTCGGTGTATAGATCGAAGGTGCAGTGACTGGTAGGTTTTTGGTGGAGGGGTGTTTGACTGGGTAGTCGACTATAGGGTTTGCTGGAGGCGGCGAAATAATCGGTGGTGGTTGGTGGTTGGATTGACTACCGGTGGTGAGACAGAGACTTAGTGCCAATTGCCAGTGGTGGTGGCAATTGGCATTGTCTGAGATGGAGACATCGGTGGTAACGACGAAGTAGAGACGCTTTCGGAGGTAGAAGCAGATAGTGGCAGTGATGGGTTACGATGGTGGACTGACGCAGTTAGTCGCCGGTGATGGCAGAGGGTACGGTGTCGGCCGCCGGAACAGTGGCATATTGACGGAATGCTTATTCGACAAGCAGAGATGGGTCTGAATCTTTAAGGAATTGGTAATCAGTGACTCGAAATTTTTAATGTTGTCAAATGGGAAAACATACTCAACAAAGGTGACATCGCCAGAAATTATGATTTTATCGGTGGAGAGCTCATAGCACAAGTACCCCTTATGGGTTGACGGAAAACCTAGGAATACACACGGAGTAGATCGGGGTGCCAATTTGTGGGGGGCTGTGGATGTCAGATTAGGGTAAAACAGATAATAAAAAATTCTAAGATGGTCATTGATGCGCGATTTAATGCACACACTTAAACGCAAGTGCACGTGTCGAGTCAAGTAATATAGTCTTGGAAGACCGAGTTATCGTCCTCAAGGATTAGTGCTCAAGTACCAAATTCTATTCCCTGTTATCTATTTGGTGACCGATAATTGATTTGTTGTTTATGACTCTAATTATGAAAACTAATTAAACTATGTTGTTTACTTCAGTAATGTGGAAATAAGGCTTCCAAATCTCCTCAACTATCCGCTTAACTTACTTATTAATGCAATTGACTATGGTTCTTCTTCTATTGGAGATAGCAGGTTTACTAATTCGTTTTATACTCCTGTTAAGGTTATATAAACACTCAACCCCAGTACAACACCTTTCTACCTTTCGGTGATAAGGTTGACTCTAGAGGAGGATTAAGAACAAAAACCTTATTAATGCTACACAAGTAATCGGGGTATTTTCATCCACGATTCAACCTATGTCTATCCAACTACAACATATTCACAACCTCCCCTTTCGGATTTCGGTCAGAAATCATAAGAATTATGATAATTAATGATCAGGTAATTACCAAGCAATCAAAACATATATTGAATAAATCTCAACAATAAAAAGAAGTACCAAGAACATGCATTAATTCATAAAGAAAAGGTTCAAGTGAATTGACATGGAAAACCCTATATTAGAATTAGTTCCTAGCCATAGACATGACAAGAACTAATTCAACATCCAACATAAACTGAAAATAAAGTAAAAGAAGAACAAGAAATTACTAAAGAAAGGTCTCCAATCTTGAACTCCAAGATGTGATGTGAATTGGCAAGAAAGGGAACCCTTAAAACTGCTCTAGGGTTCTCCTTTTATAGTTTCAAAAATGAGTGCAGGGTTTTCCTTCAGGCCTGGCCCATCATTCATTCGAAAATCTAATTTTTCCCGCGTCGGCGCCGCGACCAGAATCAGCCGCGCCTAACTCGCAAGCCTCTGGAAATTAGGCGCCGTGGCGCCCGCCCTACTGGCCGGAGTGCCGCGCCGACTGTCTCGTGCTGGTTCGCCACTTTCTCGCATTTCGAGCTCTGGAACCTCCGTTTTTGCCCTCTTTTTGCTCCTTTTCCGCCAATGAGCCACTTTAACCAATATGACTCAAAAGAAAGAAAATTTATCCTAAGACGACACGTATTTGTACAAAAATGGATAAAAGACTAACTAAAAATGACTCAAAAAGTGTATATAAAATACACCGATCAAATACCCCCAAACTTAACATTTGCTCGCCCTCGAGCAAAGATCAAAAGAAAGAAATAAAGACACAAGGAAAAAGAAAATAGAAAGACTCAACGACATTGATCACTTTGCTGCATTGGTGTCACTTAGAAAAACATGAAGGTTAGCAGAATAATATGCATGAACATATAACATGAATTTTTAGCATTCTAAACACATTGAGCTAGATATTTCGCAAACCCATTTTAATCATGCTTAATGGAAGTAAGAATACTGAATTATGCACGTCAATTTCAAAATCCTATGACATGTTTACTTGCTATTCTCCACTAATCATGGATATGCACATAAGAGATCTTCAGGGCTTTTCAGGGTTGTAATGTAGGCTTAGACATAGGTAGGTAAAAATAGGCATTTAGGCTCATTTTTTTGTGTACCATAAGCTCTTTTGCTTTTCAATTCTTCCCTTTTTCTTATGATTTCCATTCTTCACTTCATATCTATCTTTCCCCTCTTTTGTCTTGAGAGAGTGAAGTGTTTTATGATCACAGGCACCCCCAAACTTAGGCTTTTGCCTATTTCTTATTACTTTTTTTTTATTGGGGTACATCAAACTTGTTCACTCTTTTTGTCTCTTTTTTAACACATTCTATTCCAACCATTTCACATTTTTACTTATGGCACAAGTGTGGAATATAGGGTGTCAAAGAAAAAGTTTCATGTTTAGGCTCAACGGGGCTGACTAGGGATATTTTTAATGTCAGGGATAAGAAAAAGTGGTAAGAATTGGCTAACAAAGAAATGCCTGAGTCATCTCCCCTAACATGCATATCCTAACTATTTCGCCTCAAATAGCAAGCAATCATACACATAGGTTTTACATTTAACAATGAACAATTCAAGGAGAAACCCCAAATAGACAGATTTCATGAGTTTTTGGCATATCTAACCTAAGTGTTTAGATAGTTGCTTCTAATTCCATTACATTATTCCACCTTACTTCACTAGGTGTTTCTAGTAACTACAGCATGCATGATCTTTGACAGAAAATTATGACTCAAAAAGAAAAAAATATGACTCAAAAATACACAAAACAATTCAAAAAGACTCAAACATACTACAACACTAAGACACAAATAAGACACCCCCCAAACTTAAATCACACATTGTCCCCAATGTGTGCAAGACTCAAAGAAAATAAAAGAAAAAGGACACTTACAGACTTGGTTTAAAATGATGGCGGTGGATAGTGCATTGACCATTGGTTGAACAAGGAACTCATCTCGTCAATTCTCTGGTGCAACTGTTGTTGCCCCTGCCTTAATTCTTGTTGTCCTTGTATTACCGTGTCAAAATTCTGCATCATCCTTCTCTGGTTTTGGAGCAACTGCTCCATCATAGGCACTGGAGGTTCTGATTCTGTGGGTGGCTGCTGGCTGCTTCCTGCCTCATAGTGAGCCTCTGTTTCAGGCTCATCTTCATCTATGGCAGCCTCTGCTGCTGCTGCTGCTTATGGTGTTGCTGGTGTTGATCTTCTTCTCGCTGCTGCTGGAGGGATCGAGTCTGGGAAGGAGTGCACTATCCCGTATGACACAGGAAGTTGGTTTTTCTCATATGTATCAGTGGGTAGGGTTGGGACCCTATTTATGGAGCATAAACATGTAATAAGTGAGCCATGTCCCAACCCACCTGTTGTTACCAACCTGCTGGTCTCTCCAATATTTTGCACTATCTCCTTCCCAACATCAATCGTCTTCCCTGACATAATTCCATATATCAATTTGATTATGTCTTCTGGAACTCTGGTAAAGTGCATTGATGGAATCAGGCGGACACTGACGAAATACAACCAACCCTTGGCTGTTTTGTTGAACTGACACCTGCTCAGTCCTCTTGACCCATTTCTGGCAAATTCATATGCATCCCCAGGGTAGCTCACTGTGCTTGTGACGGCATTCCAGTAGATGTTGTTGGTGTTTCTGGACCATGTTCTAAAATAGCTCCAATCGTCATCTCCTCCTTCAACATCAACTGTTTTCAATAACACATTCACCACTTCTGCCGTCACAGGCACATATCGTCCCCTTACGAAGCATCTATCGTCCACCTTCTCCGGAAAGTTAGCATAGAATTCTCTCACCATCACTGTGTTCATTGGTGCTATATTTTCCGGGTTAACAAATCTTTTCCACCCCATCATCTCAATCATCGCCCGAATGGGCTCATAGACATCCCCCTCCCCAAGCGACTCCCTTTGATAATCCATCCCTCTTTCAGGGATTAAGGGCCTAGTACTAAGTTTTTTGTATCTATCATAAGCTCTTTGGCTGACAAACCTAGTATCATCATATTGAGGGGCTGAGGTGGATGTGGAAGCTCTTTTCTTTCTGGCAGACATTTTTAGATAACTTTTTTTCAGCGTTTCCTTTGTATCAAAGATGTTACCCAACACTATCACCCAACAATCAACAACTACAACACCTATCACCCCTAATCTTCACTTAAGAAGCTTCTGCACAACACCCTACACTCACCTCGTATACTCTTCCTCAAAGTCTCACAACCAACTTCAACACCCCCACACCTTCACAGATACAACACCTCCTCAAATCTACTACCTCCTCTGATTATAGTGAAGCTCTCAAGAAAAGATAAAGATTACCTTTGACAGTGTTCTTCAAGATTCTCTTGCTCCTAATGATGATTTGAGGTAATGGGGTGAGGGTAGTTGTTTAGAATGGTTAAGGGTTTAGGGAATTTAAGAACTTTGGTTGTGTTTGGGTTTGGTTTATGGAAGATTTTTAGGTAAGGTGTGGATTTTCGTGGGTTTTGTGGAGAGGAAGGTTTAGGTTTTGATTTGAAATTGGGGACAAATCGGATTTGGGGCGTCTTTAATTTCTGGATTTCCGCCTCGGCGCCGCGGCGCCCAATTTACTGCACTCTTCTGAACTTCCTGCGCCGCGGCTCCTAGACTTCAAAATTTTTCTGGATTTTTGGCGCCGCGGCGCTGAATCTCCTGCGCTTTTCTGCTCTTTTGGCGCCGCGGCCCTGCTCCTGGGCACCGCGACGCTCTGCCGATTTTCTGGAAATCCTTGGCTTATCTTCAGTTTTCGCCCTTCAAATTGTTGGCCCTGCACCTGTCATCACAACACATAAACAAGACCTCCGTGAGACTGTTCTAGACAAAATAAAATAAACTAAAGACAGAAATTAAAATAACATAATTAAAAAAACATTGGGTTACCTCCCAACAAGCGCTGTCTTTAACGTCTTTTAGCCGGACGCAATTAACCTTTACGAGTGCCCATTGGATCCTTCTGCGAACTGCTTGCAATCCGCAGAGTTATTGTTGCAGGTCTCACTTTTCCTACAACCATCTGTTCAAACAAGGGCCTCAAACATAAGATTATCCCCCAAGTACACAAGACATGCTTGTCTTTTAGGCTCTCTATAATGTAGGGATCAGTGAAATTCCCTACATCTCTCAACTCTAGGGGGTGCCCTTGATGGTATGGACTTCCTATTTGGGGATCAACAGTGATAGCTAGTGGTGTTTCTTCTGTAACAGGTGCAGGAAAAAGAATTTCCACAGAATCCAAAAGGGTGAATAATTGGATCTCAACAATTTTTTCCTTCTACTATACCAACTATCTCGCCAGATTTCTCAATAGCTGGGTGTGGTTCAGGCTCCTCAATTTGCTTACCACCTCCCATAATGATGTCGCTAGGCAGATTTACTTGAGGTGTATTGCTCATCTTATCCATCAGTTGCCCTATGTGGGTCTCCAAAATTTTGAGGGACTCCCTTGTCTCAGCCATAAACTGAGTCTGGCACTTGGTGAGCATAAGTATGTCTGCCTGCAACTCATCTCGATCTTCCTCTGGAACCTGTGGGTTAAGCTGCTGTTGATGACTCAATTGTCTCTGATAGTAGTAGTCCATGTGTCCTGATTTTGTTTTTCTCGAATTTAACCTGCAAAATAAGAAAAACAACAAAAGGTGATAAAAAGATGCTCGCAGAACAAGTTAGAAACTTGTTCTTGGAGCAACCAAATTAGAAATAAGAATAGATAAATCGATATTGAAAGTACGTCAATCCCCGACAACGGCGCCAAAAACTTGATGCGCGATTTAATGCACACACTTAAACGCAAGTGCACGTGTCGAGTCAAGTAATATAGTCTTGGAAGACCGAGTTATCGTCCTCAGAGATTAGTGCTCAAGTACCAAATTTTATTCTTTGTTATCTATTTGGTGACCGATAATTGATTTGTTGTTTATGACTCTAATTATGAAAACTAATTAAACTATGTTGTTTACTTCAGTAATGTGGAAATAGGGCTTCCAAATCTCCTCAACTATCCGCTTAACTTACTTATTAATGCAATTGACTATGGTTCTTCTTCTATTGGAGATAGCAGGTTTACTAATTCGTTTTATACTCCTGTTAAGGTTATATAAACACTCAACCCCATTACAGCACCTTTCTACCTTTCGGTGATAAGGTTGACTCTAGAGGAGGATTAAGAACAAAAACTTTATTAATGCTACACAAGTAATCGGGGCGGGTGGGCAGTGGTGGCGCGCGTGTGGGGCTTAGCCCTGAAACCAGGCTTACCTAGGTCCTCCCCCTTCTAAACACATGGGTCACCCCTTGGGGGCCCAAACCCTTACTCAAACTTAGAGCTTATATATTTCTCAATTCTTTCATCTTCTACTAACGAAGGAGATTTTCCATTTTTGGCCAAAAACACTCCATCTTTTCATGTCTCAAAAACCTTACTTTGTGTACCAATATCTCTTTCATTTCTTAGTGAAATTTGACGATACTTGACACTAACATTATCTACTCACTTAGTAGATTAGACATGTGCGAAGAAACGATGTTTCCGACATGCGGGGATCATGTGTTTAAGTCATCAAAGACGGAATAAACTCAATCCCACATTAGTGTATTTCCAACAATCCCCTCTTGAAAGAGAATTGGTGCACACAGGGTGCCAAAGTTCAGCAATCTTTCAGCGGAAAGATATTGTATCAGGAAAGGTAGCTTTGGAATTTGAACCTTCCTTAGTCGATTACCGTCAAATTTACTTACTGCGCGGTGAACGTGATGTCTTGAACCGTCAGTGTTTAGTGTAAACCAAGACAATGATATCAATACAATAACTCTCCTTATTCATTTCTTCTTATTGTTTTGTCCGTTGTGGCCATGTACAACTCTTGGATTCTTAAGTGCATACATTTGAAGCGGCCTATCTTCGCACTTAATAGTGATCTCCTATAAGGTATGTTGCTCTACCCCACTCGCAAGTTTTAGGAATTATTAAAAGTTTCAGAACTTATACTTTACCCATTATGCAGGTAACACTTAATGTCTATCGAGGAAATGACTTTGGAGTTACGTCTTTAAAGAATGATAATCTGAAGTGCTCTTACTTCAAGTGAAACGCTAAACTGAAACTCTATAGTTTAGTTTTTCCATTGAACCAAATTCTTGGGATCTTTAGTCAGTAAGATTGGGTTACCACCATAAAGATTCTTATTGTTTGGGTTTTAAGTCCATTCCCCTAGACATGCAGAATATTTGATCTTTGGGTAGGCCTTTAGTTAATTGATCCGCTAAGTTATCCTTTGATTTGATGTAATCAATGGAAATGACACCCGTAGTGATCAACTGTCTAACAATCTTATGCTTTCGACGAATATGTCTAGACTTGTTGTTGTATATATTACTATGTGCCCTTCCTAAAGATGATTGATTATCATAGTGAATTATCACCGAAGGTACGAGTTTATCCCAACAAGGGATGTCCTCTAAGAAGTCGTGAAGTCATTCTGCTTATTCTCCTGCTTTGTCCAAAGTGATAAACTCTGATTCCATCATGGATCGGGCGCTGCATGTTTGCTTAGGGGACTTCCAAGACACATCCCCACTATCAATTGTGAAAATATACCCATTGGTGGATTTGATGTTCTTTGTGCCCGATATCTAGTTTGCATCACTGTATCCATTCAATACGGCTGGATATCTAGAATAGTGTAATCCGTAAGTCAGTGAATATTTTAGATATTGTAGTATCCGATTTAATGCTTTCCAATGATCAATTCCAGGATTACGAGCAAACCTAGTCAACTTATTGACTGGATAAGCGATATAGGGCCGGGTGTAGTTTGTAATGTACATTAAACTACCAATGACCTACGCATATTACTCTTGGGATACGAGTGTACCACGATTCTTATCAATCTATGATTCATATGCATTGGTGACTTCATAGGGGGACTGTCAAATGCATCAAATTTCCTCGAAACATCTTCAATGTAATGAGATTGAGATAAGACCATCCCGTCAGATGTCTTAGAAATCTTAATTTCTAATATTACATCTGACATGCCCATATCTTTCATAATCGAAGCATTGTTTCAACATATTCTTGATTTCTAGGATCATGTTTAGACTACTTCCGGTGATGAGCATGTCATCTACGTAAAGACATATCATGACAAATGAGTCAGAGTTCCCTTTTATATAGATATATTTATCACATTCATTTATGGAGAAATCTTTTGATAATAATGTATTATCAAATTTTTCATGTCATTGTTTCAGGACTTGTTTGAGTCCGTACAGAGACTTAAGAAGTCGACACACTTTCTTTTCTTGTCCTAGAATTACATACCCCTCGGGTTGTTCCATGTATATTTCTTCTTCCAATTCTCCATTTAGGAAGGTTGTCTTAACATCCATTTGATGTATCTCAAGGTCACACAAAACTGCAATGGCTATGAATACCCTTATAGACGTTAATTTAGACACAGGGGAATATATGTCGAAGTTCCATCTGCTTTGTACTTTCTTTTGAGTATCCACTTACAACCCAAAGGCTTGCTTCCCGGAGGAAGATCAATCATTTTCCAAGTATGATTTTGCATGATGTAATCTATTTCACTGCGGTGCTTCTGGAGTTGACAATGCTTCCTTAATTATTCTTGGCCTTCAGGGAATTTGTGACATGGAATTCTTGACCCACTTCAGTCGTTGTGTTATACTGAGTGTTCATTGCATCCCCACCAGAAGGAGGATCTTCTGTTTGAGATCGTGACAGGCTCAACACATTAAGATAGAACAACATCCTTATATTGTAGTCTTTTCATAATTCATATGGAATAAATTAAATCGAGTAAATCATTTTGTTGTCAAGTTTATATCGTTAGTATACTAGATATAACAATTGTTATATCGTTCGTATACTAGTAGCACAATTTATCATTTCTCTGAATTTTAAATTGTTCTAACAACTTTCAAGTATAGATATTATCCATCAAAACAAAGGAATTCATATCATGCAACAACTTGAAAGTAGAATTCACATTATCTTTATGTAACATATTTATGATATGAATAACACTTTTATAATAAGCATATGAAATATGTTATTTCTAAACTTATTTAGAATGCATTTCATGATCATCACAAAGCAAGGTATCTACCCTAATTGTGAAAATAAGTTCACAAAATCATAAAGGATAGAAATTCATAAATAAATAATAAGTGGAGTTAAAGAAAGTGAAACCCGTTTTTCTTCACTTTCTTTGTAATCCCGGATTGCTTTAATGTACTTTGTATTTGGAAATTGATGCTAGACTACTAACATTTCATATTTGTCAATTGATGTCAGTCTACAAACGTTTCAGATTTGCCAATTGTTGCCAGACTGCAAACATTTATTTTTGTTTTCTTAATCACTAATCAGTGAAGGAAGAGGAAGTTGTGGATCAGCCAACAACAACCAAGATATTTCTTCAACGACAACCAAACAGAACCAGAAGTGCCAACTTTTGAGAATTGTTTTTTTCTTAATCCGTTCAACGACAACACTGTCTGAATTATCCAAAACAATCACTGTATTGAATTCATCTTTGGAACACTTAGAAGATCTTGTCTTAAAATTGTAGGTAATAATTGGTTTATCCGAAAGATTAAACAAAATGTTGTTGGTTGAGTCGAGAGATGACTCTCTGTCTTTAAGACAAGATTGTCCCGTATATATATTTTTATGGTAATGGGTGATAGTCTCCCAAGATAAAACAACGACTATCAACAAATAAAAATAAGATGTATTGATTCTTGCGAAGAAATAAATATATAACAAATTGATGTGTGTTTTTGTATCTGTGTTTCGAACAGCTCAGAAGAAAAAGGTTATGTGTTTGATCGAAATTAGCAGAGTAGAAGATTTTTGTATTTCTTTTCTATTTATATAAGAAAGAAGAGGAGTGAATCTGACCGTTAGTTGCAACGTTTAAGAACTGTTGTAACTTTGGCCCATGGTCTGTGGCCTGGACGGGCGGCGGCGCGCGTGTGGGGCTTAGCCCTGAAACCAGGCTCACCTAGGTCCTCCCCTTCTAAACACATGGGTCACCCCTTACTCAAACTTAGAGCTTATATATTGTTCAATTCTTCCATCTTCTACCAATGAGGGAGATTTGTCATTTTTGAACAAAAACACTCCATCTTTTCATGTCTCAAACATCTTACTTTGTGTATCAATATCTCTTTCATTTCTTACAGAAATTTGATGATACTTGACACTAACATTATCTACTCACTTAGTAGATTATGCATGTGCGAAACAACGACATTTTCGACATGCGGTGCTCATATGTTCAAGTCATTAAAAATGGGATAAACTCAATCCAACATTAGTAAATTTCCAACACAAATTAGGTATGCCATTTCCTCATATTTTCAACAGTAGGTGAATTTTTTTAATGACAGCTAAAGACTGGTCGGTAACATGTATGATTCAAGATGGGATCAATTATTTATATTATTTTCCTTTAACCTCTAAGGTAAAAGAAGAATCATATTCGATCGTTTAATTTTAAATAATTACTAGTTTACTCAATCAAGTACGAAATTGATAGCCTAACCAAAACCTATAGTACTCCCCCTTCCACAATAAATATTGTTTTAGGGTGTGTTTGGTTTAACGAAATGTTTTTCATAAAAAATATTTTTCTAAAAATATTTTCTTGTGAAACAAGTGAGTTTCTTATAAGGCTGGTCAGTGGGCCATGTCGGCCCGATCCCGACTCAGCCCGTTCTGATACCCGCCTCGCCCCGATCCCCCTTAAAAAAATAAACAGTGTCGGGGCTCGAACTCGGGATGGGACAAGGGCTCGTCCCGCCCCCTACCTGTCGCCCCCTTTGCAAAAATAGCTGTTGCACAACAATCATTTTCGATTTTAGCCGTTGTGCAAGTGGTATAACGACTAAAATGACCCCTAACCATAAACTCCCTTACCCTCTTAATATTTATTTTAACTCCTAAGTTAGTATATTTACACTTTAACCTTATTTTTCAACTATAATCCTCCTTTTAACGATTTTCCTAGATCAACTGTTAGAAGAGACGTTTTTTAATTTGCACATGAATATCAACAGTATTTACGTTATGTATTATATCATTTTAATGGCAAAGTAGATCTCACTTCTGATATAGGTCGTAGTACTAACGATAATGATTATTTAACTGTAATATGTCATTGGGATAGATCATAATTGATCTATGCAAAAACGTATTATAGCATATAGATATATTGATGATAGACACACTAGAAGTTTTATTGCACAAAATATTCATGAAATTTGTGATTATTATGGACTAATTGATAAAATTATGATTATTACATTAGATAATGTTACTTCTAATGATTATGCTATAAGACTTTTAAAAGTTCCATTAACTCCATCTTTTTCTGATCATTTTCATATAAATTCGATTATTGGTGTTGTATTAAATCTGATTATTAAAGTAGACGGGTGTAAAATACTTGTTGAAACGATTTATGATTGTATAGCAGTACTTCCACCTCCAAGTCCAAATGCAGAACCAACTCACGAACCAACTAAATAAGAAGTTACGTCTAACATACACACTGAATGCAAAAACAAATAAATGTATTACCAACAACAAAGTGCAAATAATCAACCGACTTTTGTACTATCTTCTTCTACTTCGCTGCAACCTTATAAAAACACATGTGGGTTCTGCTGCTAGTATTCAAGGTGTCACACCCCGAACCCCGGGCCCGTGACTGGTGCCCTACCTGGGCACCCTTCTACCTTAACAACTAAGTAAACTGCGGAAATTAAATAACACCTCATTTTTTTTAAAACCAACGTACGTGCAGGGCAAAGCCGACAAGGCTGCCATATAATATACATAATAAAAGACACTACACTATACATGAGTCCAATCCCACATATGAATACAGACCTCTAAGAGTTTTACTGAAATATGACGGGACAAGGCCCCGCCGTACCCATAACTGTACAAAAGCTTGTACTGAAGGAACTATACCAAAATGATAAACTCCTGAACAGAGGGAGCTATCCAAAAACTCTGAGCAGGGTCCTACACCTGCCGATCACCAAACAGCGTACCTAAACCTGCGGCATGAACGCAGCCCCCCGAAGGAGGTCAGTACGAAGAATGTACCAAGTATGTGAACAATAAGTACTGTAATGAAATCATAACAGTCTAAACAAAGCAGGAGACATGTATGATAGCCAACCTACAGTACACAATACAAGCAGTCATATCAAGTCAGGGACGCAGGCCCTTAAGGTCACTACTCAAATATAACTATGGGTCTCACGCCCATAATATCAATCATGCCCGTGGAATCCTTCCTCACTGCCGGCAGTCCATGATGTAATAACACCAATAAGGATACATGAACACCAAGTCCCACCTGTGTCCTAAATACCACGTGGTCTCATGCCCCGGAATCCCACATCGTAAAAGCATGACCATAGGGTAACACAAACAAATCCGGGGACATATATGATAATCAAATTACAACACATTGTGCCTTACTAACAATGAGAGTAAACAATAGTATCCTTACAATATAAAATAGGAAGCTCATGATCAAAACAGGACCATCCGCCCGCAGTATCATTTAGCCATCCTACTCCTGGGACTATTTCACCCGCATAGGCCGCGTGGACCCGCGTGAGGTATTCCTCGCATGGGACTATTTCACCCGCATAAGCCCTTACGGACTCGCATGAGGTATTCCTCGCATAGGCTGGACCCGCCCGCATGGGACTATTTCACCCGCATAAGTCCTTACGGACCGCACGAGGTATTCGCCGTCGTGGGTAGCAAATCCACGGAATATCCAAATGCCACAAACCCGGGGAATGACCCCGAAACGACTGATATACCAATAGCACACAACCGGCAATTCTCAACTAAACAAGCCAAAGTACTTATCAAGGCACACATAGAATAATTCTCATTTAGCAAGCCAAAGTACTTATCAAGGCACCCTTAGACTAATTCTCAATTAATCAAGCCAAAGTACTTATCAAGGCACAAATAGAATAATTCTCAATTAACAAGCCAAAGTACTTATCAAGGCATCACATGGAATAATTCTCAATTAATCAAGCCAAAGTACTACGTACGTACATTCTTTTATAAAAGACTCCCTTCTATGTAAAGCCCCACGATACTAACACCCGTAGTATCAAGGCGTGTCTATTTTTCAAAGTAAGTTACTACACTTTTAAAAGACTCATTCAAAGCTTGAAATCAAGTAACTCCAAATTTTCACAATCTAGGCAACTTATGCCTAATACTCAAAATAGACAACTTTTTAAACCTTTCCATAAAGCCGTTATAACCAACTTCCCATAAAGCCGTTATAACCCTTTATGGTTTTAGACATATCCATTCCTTTTATAACCAAGAGACTTATACTATTAAAAACCAAGTATCACATACTTACAAATCAAGTTCTTAACTTTCAAAACACTTCAAGTCTCTTAATGTATAGAAAACAAGTTTCTTCTACTTTTAAACCTCGAGTAACTCACACCTTTAAAACAAGTTACTTCTCTTAAATCATGTCATTTCTCCTCTTTTAAAACAATTAAGTAAATCACTCCTTTGACTCCCCTAAAGTCATTATAATGACCTTTAGGATTTTGAGACTAAGGTACTAGCCCAAATGATTTGGAAACCACTTCCTTTTCCAGACTCTATGTACTTTAAGTAAAATACTTTCACTTTTAAGAATCCAACTTCACTAAGGCAATGGATTATACAACTTACAATTTAAACATCAAAGTACACCGAAGGAAGTACATAGAACAATTTCTACTTTAGGCAATCCAAATACAACCAAGGAATGGATCATTTAAGGAGTAGGACGTACTTTCTTTATCTTAAGGAATCATGCTAGAAGAGGAGATAGTTCACATACCTCTTCGGCTAAAATCCACAAGCTAAGCCGAATACGCCGTACGTAGAAGTATCAACCTATAATGGTCACAACAAGACTATCAACTTCTAGTCTCAACGTAGAATAATACTAAGTATATGGTCTCTAATTCTACAGAAAATCGGGAAGCACTTCCTTTGTTTCTACTCACTTTGCCACCTTTTTCAAGGCCGAATACAATAACCAACAAGCCACATTTAAGGCTCCAAACAACAACCAAACAAAGGGGATTACACGCCTTACACTACGTGTAAAATTCCGCCCCACAATTCATACCAAATAGTATAATACTTCACTAGCCATTCTCGGCCAACATATAACCAATAACACTACGTCTTTTCCAATCCTTTTCCAATTTCAAGTTCTTAGGTCAACATGTTATTTAGTCATAAACAACTTCAACAACTACAATTTCCTTCTTTATTCAACATGCGACGACTTAAACTAATAATCAACTTGAATTCCAATCTTAAAGCTAAACATGCTAGTTTTCGGATTAGGGTTCCAATAGCCCATAAACATATCAAACTTCATACTATATAACACATGCTAAAATCCATAGCTACAACAATAAGTAAGTCTTAACTACTAAAACGACAAAATTTATACCTTTCCAATCCCTTAAAATTTCCAAGATCCAAAGTCGCGCCTTAGAAATTCTTAGCTCCTTTCCTTAAGTTCCAATCCGCTCCAAGCACTTCTTAGAGGCCCATGAAGAACCCATCTTCAAGTTCCAACTTCAAAGTTGAAGAACTCCATTAGTTTCCGCCTTGCGACTAACGTGAAAACTCCGTTTTTCCGAAATCTTTCTTTTGAGATAACCTTACAACACTCTTAGGAACCTTTTTTTAAAGTCTTGTGGACAAAGGAACAAAATTACAAAATTTTGTGTGAAGGGGAGGACCAAACCCGAGAGCTCTTCTAGGCTAAGCTCAATGTTCTCAAATTTTTCTAAGTGTAATGAGCTAGTCTTGCACTAGTAGTAACCTTATAAAACACAATGGAGGGTTTAGATGTCCACAAATGTGAGGTTAGGATGGGTTTCACTTGGATCAAGCCTAGGTGGACAAGTTGACTTGTCAACAATATCAAGCTTTGGAAGACTTATCTTCTACCATGGTAAATGACCATTTTGCCCTTACACAATTTCGACCAAGCCATGTGGAAGGAGTGCCACGTGTCGCCCTCTCATTCGTCCATAAAATTCCGTAACCCTCGTGGGTCCCACAAAACGTAAAATTCCTCGGGTGGGCCCCACGTGACCAAATCCGTAAAAAATAAATTTCCATTAGGTTAGAGTTCCATACTCTTCAAATAATGCATTTTGAGAATCCAATTCTCAACAACGAACATTTTTCCTTTCCGACATTCGGAACATTTTCCGTCGGAAAAACAATTCTTCCTTTCGTACTAATTTCCAAGTCTTGATTCCTTACGTACATTCTCTTATACATGTCCTGGACTTACGGGGTGTAACATTCTTTCCCCCTTAGAAACATTCGTCCCCGAATGTTCTTAGTCGGTTGTCACGCTATACAAACTCCGGCACAATCTCTATACTATGCCTATCAATCAAATGCACAAGACCAACGATGCCACATACGCCACCACATAACATACGTAAACATAATAATGGACCTTCCGTCCGTGGTCCCTTCTCACAAAACTCGAAGGTTACTGATCTTCCCAAACACGGGATCCTTAGAGGTTCCTTTCTTTCCTTACTTGTCATACTTTCTCGTCTTTCAAACTCATCTAGTACACGTCTAAAATCTCAAATTTTGTTTCTGCTCCCAACTGGAGTTACTAACCAACTTGGCCATATTGTTACTTACATTCCCGTTAAGGCTTTTCTCGATCCTTACGACCTAGTTCCGGTGGAACGCGTCCACAAACTCGTACAACGATTTACTAAACTTGGGCATGGCATCCTCGGGACCCTATCACATAACGGGACCATTTCTAACTGATATCACCCCATTCCATACTACCGGCTAACCCGAAATGAGTCCATAACCCGACTCATCGTCACACTTAATTCCTCATTCCTAGTCTGAAATAAATCTCTCTCTTATCTCCAGGTACTTCTCACCCTATCCTCCCATTCACTAGAGGTTCGTCACATAGGCCAAAGTATTTCTACTGCACAATCTTTCCTATTGGTCTTACACTGTTACGGGGTAAATACAATTTGTGAACTCTACACAACTACAGTCTTAGTTCACTTATCATTCTTGTCAACATTCTTAACTTCTCACTTTACTAATCAAGGTATCCCTACCTCTAGGGTACTATCACTTACAACTGCTAGCAACAAAGGGAAAACATATATGCTAGGGCGAAATCTGAATCTATCAATTCACGCATGATTCAAAAGAATCGAGATATACCTGTAACCCCGTGCGATGTCGCCTCCTGATCCTGCCCAGTAGTCACGTCATTTCTGCGGTTCGAAGGACCGCCAGAACTATAAACTCCACCCTGACCTCTACCACTACCGGCCGACATCCAACACCGCTCGGGACGCAATGGAGGAAAGGGAACCAACCATCGCCCCATAGGTGAGCCACCTCACCTGGTGCTTCTAAAAGGACATACTGCAATATGGCGGACGGCCACAATAAAAACAAAGACCCGTGCCATAACGACATTTCCGAATGACGCTTACCACATCTCAAACACCGAGGAATAGGTGGCCTTGATCGAGAAAATCCTCGCCTCGAGAACCTCGACCTGGAGCTTGGACCGCTCCTAAATACCTTGTGGGTCCAATCTTCCACCGTGAGCTGCGGGTATGTACCGGGTAGGCCGACGAATATCTCACTCATTCGAGGCGGCTCGTCCAAAACTCACCGGAATAACCAACCGGTCTAGCCTCTACGCAGATCTCCGCTACCGCCCTCTACCCTCTGTACACCGTCTGCATCGCCGAATAACCTCCCGCCGACGAAACCGCAGCACCGCTATCTTGGTCAATAACATAATGGCTTCTTCATGACCCTAAAGTCTCCCCTTAATCGAGAAACCGAGGCTCGTGCGGGGCCTCAAAACTGCGAAGAAGAACTCGCCGATCGCAGAACAACATCCGGTATAACACAGGCATAAGCCCTATCAACTCTCGAGTCCGACTAGTAGCTCTCGCTACTCCTTTGCCCTTCTCGGCGTTGCCTTCCTCGAGGCATAATCAGAACACAACAATACGTCGAGAGGAATTATCTTACTAACACACTCTATGACACGATCTTAGAGTGAGAAGAATAGAAACCAACTCCTAAATGTCCTGTAGCCTCCTCGTTTATGGGTGTGGGCGCGCAACACACCGATAATCAAGACTCTACTAGACACGGCCTCAGAATATTCCGAGGACCGATCGCTCGATACCACTCACACACCCGAACCGGGCCGTGGATGGTGCCCTACCAGGCACCCTTCTACCTTAACAACTAAGTAAATCATGGAAATTAAATAAAACCTCATTTTTTTTTAAAACCAACGTATGCAAGGCAAAGCCGACAAGGCTGCTATATAATATACATAATAAAAGACACTACATCGCATAATGAGTCCAATCCCACATATGAATACAGCACTTCAAGAGTTTTATCAAATATGAGAACAAGGCCCCAGTACCATAATCGTACAAAAGCTTGTAGAAGGAACTATACCAAAATGATAAACTCGAACAGAGGAGCTATCCAAAACTCGAAAGGCGGTCCTACACTGCCGATCACCAAACAAGCAGACCTAAACTCAAGCAGATGAACGCAACCCCGCGAAGGAGGTCGACGCGAGAATGTACCAAGTATGTGAGCATGAAGTATCGTAATGAAATCATAACAGTCTAAACAAAGCAGGAGACATGTATGATAGCCAACCTACAGTACACAATACAAGCAGTCATATCAAGTCAGGGACGCAGGCCCTTAAGGTCACTACTCAAATATAACTATGGGTCTCACGCCCATAATATCAATCATGCCCGTGGAATCCTTCCTCACTGCCGGCAGTCCATGATGTAATAACACCAATAAGGATACATGAACACCAAGTCCCACCCGTGTCCTAAATACCACGTGGTCTCATGCCCCGGAATCCCACATCGTAAAAGCATGACCATAGGGTAACACAAACAAATCCGGGGACATATATGATAATCAAATTACAACACATTGTGCCTTACTAACAATGAGAGTAAACAGTAGTATCCTTACAATATAAAATAGAAGCTCATGATCAAACAGGACCATCCGCCCGCAGATCATTTAGCAATCCTACTCGGGACTATTTCACCCAGATAGGCCGCGTGGACCCGCGTGAGGTATTCTCGCACGGGACTATTTCACCCGCATAAGCCCTTACGGACTCGCACGAGGTATTCCTCGTGATAGGTGGACCGCCCGCATGGGACTATTGCACCCGCATAAGTCCTTACGGACCCGCATGAGGTATTCCTCGCATCGTGGGTAGCAAATCCACGGAATATCCAATTGCCACAAACCCGGGGAATGACCCCGAAACGACTGATATACCAATAGCACACAACCGGCTACTTCCAGCACACATAGGCAATTCTCAACTAAACAAGCCAAAGTACTTATCAAGGCACACATAGAATAATTCTCATTTAGCAAGCCAAAGTACTTATCAAGGCACCCTTAGACTAATTCTCAATTAATCAAGCCAAAGTACTTATCAAGGCACAAATAGAATAATTCTCAATTAACAAGCCAAAGTACTTATCAAGGCATCACATGGAATAATTCTCAATTAATCAAGCCAAAGTACTACGTACGTACATTCTTTTATAAAAGACTCCCTTCTATGTAAAGCCCCACGATACTAACACCCGTAGTATCAAGGCGTGTCTATTTTTCAAAGTAAGTTACTACACTTTTAAAAGACTCATTTCAAAGCTTGAAATCAAGTAACTCCAAATTTTCACAATCTAGGCAACTTATGCCTAATACTCAAAATAGACAACTTTTTAAACCTTTCATAAAGCCGTTATAACCAACTTCCCATAAAGCCGTTATAACCCTTTATGGTTTTAGACATATTCATTCCTTTTATAACCAAGAGACTTATACTATTAAAAACCAAGTATCACATACTTACAAATCAAGTTCTTAACTTTCAAAACACTTCAAGTCTCTTAATGTATAGAAAACAAGTTTCTTCTACTTTTAAACCTCGAGTAACTCACACCTTTAAAACAAGTTACTTCTCTTAAATCATGTCATTTCTCCTCTTTTAAAACAATTAAGTAAATCACTCATTTGACTCCCCTAAAGTCATTATAATGACCTTTAGGATTTTGAGACTAAGGTACTAGCCCAAAAGATTTGGAAACCACTTCCTTTTTCAGACTCTATGTACTTTAAGTAAAATACTTTCACTTTTAAGAATCCAACTTCACTAAGGCAATGGATTATACAACTTACAATTTAAACATCAAAGTACAGTCAAAAGAAGTACATAGAACAATTTCTACTTTAGGCAATCCAAATACAACCAAGGAATGGATCATTTAAGGAGTAGGACGTACTTTCTTTATCTTAAGGAATCATGCTAGAAGAGGAGATAGTTCACATACCTCTTCGGCTAAAATCCACAAGCTAAGCCGAATACGCCGTACGTAGAAGTATCAACCTATAATGGTCACAACAAGACTATCAACTTCTAGTCTCAACGTAGAATAATACTAAGTATATGGTCTCTAATTCTACGGAAAATCGGGAAGCACTTCCTTTGTTTCTACTCACTTTGCCACCTTTTTCAAGGCCGAATACAATAACCAACAAGCCACATTTAAGGTTCCAAACAACAACCAAACAAAGGGGATTACACGCCTTACACTACGTGTAAAATTCCGCCCCACAATTCATACCAAATAGTATAATACTTCACTAGCCATTCTCGGCCAACATATAACCAATAACACTACGTCTTTTCCAATCCTTTTCCAATTTCAAGTTCTTAGGTCAACATGTTATTTAGTCATAAACAACTTCAACAACTACAATTTCCTTCTTTATTCAACATGCGACGACTTAAACTAATAATCAACTTGAATTCCAATCTTAAAGCTAAACATGCTAGTTTTCGGATTAGGGTTCCAATAGCCCATAAACATATCAAACTTCATACTATATAACACATGCTTGCTAAAATCCATAGCTACAACAATAAGTAAGTCTTAACTACTAAAACGACAAAATTTATACCTTTCCAATCCCTTAAAATTTCCAAGATCCAAAGTCGCGCCTTAGAAATTCTTAGCTCCTTTCCTTAAGTTCCAATCCGCTCCAAGAACTTCTTAGAGGCCCATGAAGAACCCATCTTCAAGTTCCAACTTCAAAGTTGAAGAACTCCATTAGTTTCCGCCTTGCGACTAACGTGAAAACTCCGTTTTTCCGAAATCTTTCTATTGAGATAACCTTACAACACTCTTAGGAACCTTTTTTTAAAGTCTTGTGGACAAAGGAACAAAATTACAAAATTTTGTGTGAAGGGGAGGACCAAACCCGAGAGCTCTTCTAGGCTAAGCTCAATGTTCTCAAATTTTTCTAAGTGTAATGAGCTAGTCTTGCACTAGTAGTAACCTTATAAAACACAATGGAGGGTTTAGATGTCCACAAATGTGAGGTTAGGATGGGTTTCACTTGGATCAAGCCTAGGTGGACAAGTTGACTTGTCAACAATATCAAGCTTTGGAAGACTTATCTTCTACCATGGTCAATGACCATTTTGCCCTTACACAATTTCGACCAAGCCATGTGGAAGGAGTGCCACGTGTCGCCCTCTCATTCGTCCATAAAATTCCGTAACCCTCGTGGGTCCCACAAAACGTAAAATTCCTCGGGTGGGCCCCACGTGACCAAATCCGTAAAAAATAAATTTCCATTAGGTTAAGAGTTCCATACTCTTCAAATAATGCATTTTGAGAATCCAATTCTCAACAACGAACATTTTTCCTTTCCGACGTTCGGAACATTTTCCGTCGGAAAAACAATTCTTCCTTTCGTACTAATTTCCAAGTCTTGATTCCTTACGTACATTCTCTTATACATGTCCTGGACTTACGGGGTGTAACACAAGGTCTTAGAAATAAAATGTTTAGTGGTTCAACTTCTTCACAAGTTAGCGGATTTAATGTTTATGTTTTGCAGGGTGTTGTACCGTACGAATCAATTGTCAATGAAGATGGACGTGAAGACTTGCTGAGATACTGGAGGGAGAACGCGAAGACATTTTTGACACAATAAAAATGGCCCGAGATGTGTTGAACATTCAAGCGTCATCAACAACGTCTGAAAATACTTTTTCTGCTGGAAGATTTCAAATAGGAGAGCACAAACACTCATTGGCGGGATACACCTTGGATATTGCAGTTTTATTCAGAGATTGAGTTCGAGCAGAGCGTAGAAGGTGCGGTCAATCATAGATCAACGAAGAAGACAACTACAACTACAATGAAATCTTATCCGAGTAAACATGAAGCGACGTCGAATAATTTGACCAACAACTTCCAACTCCAACTGAAGATCCTCAAGACATTGTGAAGAAATAAGAAAATGTATGGTTAACTATGTAATTTTTTTAATTGCAATTTTACTATGTGATTTGCAACTTTTGAACAAAGAAACAAAGTTGTAATTTTGAAATTGTATTACAGAAAAATTATATTTTCATTGAATAATATAAGAGGCACAAAAACAGTCTTGATATGTTTTTATTACACTATCTTGTTCAATTATTGAAGTGTTTAATTATTTTTAAATTAAGTGTTAAAAAAATACCCCTACCGACCCGCCCCGCCCTGCCCCCAAAAACCTGTCCTCCCTTCCGGCGAGATGTGGGACGGGACGAGACCTATTCCTGTCCCGCTAATCTCGCTGGAGCCCGTATCCAGCCGAAAATGATTCAGATCTGCCCCACCCCGCCCCACTGGCCACCCCTAGTTTCTTATAATACTTATTTTCTTGAGTTTTATAAGTAAAAAGATATTATCCCAAGAGCATTTATGTAATATAACAAAAAAATACGGGGTGAGATGGGGTGGGGAGTGACCGTGACAGAGCCAAAATTTTCACTAAAAGAGTTCAAAATATGAAGTAAAGCAGATCCTCTTGCTTTGACCCCTGGGTTCGGGGGTGAGATGATCAAGGTGTGGAGGTAGGGGGAGTTGAGTGAGTGGGACGAGACAATGAAATTGGAACGTCACTTATGAAACTTATTTTCCTAATTCCATCAAGGAAGTTTTTTTCCTCATTTTTAAGGAACTTGTTTTTCTTGAGAAAATATTTTTCCAAAACATTTTGACGAACCAAACATGAAAAAATTAGAAAATATTTCTTACCAAACACAACCCTTAGTCAAATTAATTTAGCCCAAAACCCAATAAGTATTGCTCTAAGAAATCAAGAAGACGTTATTTATTTATTTTTGAAAAAAAAAAACTACCGTTATAGACATAAAGGGTATACTTTGAGAAGATATATATAGTAATTTTTGCCAAAAAAACTTATAGTTAATCCAATTAAATAATTTTCTTAACGAGTTGCCAAGAGTCATTACATTTTATAAACAACGAGTTATATACAATGTTGATGTTGCATATATTACCGTAACAGATTTTCACTCTGATATATGTTACTATCATGAGTTAAATTGTTTTGTTTAGTATATGTTTAGGTAGAGATCTTATGAATCAAGGCAGGTGATTGACTTCCATTTCAATTATTTGAGTACTCCTACCTTAATTTCTCATGCCTCTCAAGGCATTCTTACTTTTTCATTCTAGCTATTAAATTACGTACTTATTTAATTTCATTCAATATGTTAATTATTCCTATCATCCGTTTCAATTTATGTGACAGATTTTTTAAAAAAAAATTATAAATAATTTAACTTAAACTCCTCCGTTTATCTTTAATGACAAGCTTTTCTAGCAACACAGATGTTATGCCTTTATGACTACAAGTTTCAATATTAAAAATAAAATTTTATTTTTATTTATCTGTTTTAACTTATCAAGGGAAAAATAATTTCTTTTTCCTATTTTGTTTTTAATATTAACTACTCATTTCTCATGTATAAAGACTATACACCAATTCTTATGTTTATTACAGTAAAAAAATGCACTTCAATTCATTTATTATCTTAAGGTGAGTGCAAAGTCTATTATGAACAATTAAAAGTGAACAGAAGATATAAATATTAAGCAGACAATCAAATACTACTTCCGTCTAAAACAGATTAATCTAGTTTGAATTGATATAAAATTTAAGAAATAAAAAAACTTTTAAAATGTGTGATTCAAAATAAATATTAGATATTGATGTAGTTGTAAATAATCTTATAGATTAAATGACATTTCCCTAATGAAAGTAAAAGCTTGTATTAGCTCATATATAGCCTTTTACGTTTGAACGGTCCCGAAAGAATAATTGAACGGTCCCGAAAGAATAATTTAAACTTTACTTTTTTTTGCATTTAAAAGTTATATTTATAACTCATGAGCAAATGCACTGAAAATATACAAATACGTTACTAAAACATTTAAGTCGTAGTAATGACTCATAAACACAATTGAAAGATACATTTATCCTATACTCCATATGAATATTTGTCGTTTCAAGAGTATTTTCGAGCAGCTTTCTATTTTTGGCTTACTTAATGCATCAATTATTAATTGTTTTCTAATTAGGTTATCAATAAGCTAAACTTTTTTCATTCTTTCAAATTGGAAAAGATTAAATGTGCTATATTAGCCAATCGTTGTATGAGATTATCAATCACATTGATCTTATTAATTAGTATTAGCTACTCCTTCAGTTTCATTTTATTTATCTTAATTTAATTTGACGAAATTTTAAAACATAAATGAAAGAAATAATCCCTTGATTATTCTTATTGATGAAAGACATATATATATAAGTTATAATAGGAGAATCTTATTCCTACTTTATATCTAAAACCATATTCTATAAGGAGACTAACTATACAGTTATGATAATATTACAATAGTAATTAAGGTACAAACATAATTCTAATATATACCAAATATACAAGATCCGGAACACTGTTCACGGATGTACATTACACTGTTTAACACACCCTCATGATGCATGGCGGGACGATCTTGCCTCTAAAATCTTCAAAAAGGACCGAGGGAAGACCCTTTGTAAATATGTCTGCAATATCAGGAAGGGACATGATAGACGCGTACTTGTCCTTTAGCTATATTCTCTCGAACAAAGTGAATATCCATCTCTATGTGTTTAGTACGCTGGTGTTGAACTGGATTACCAGAAATGTAGATGACACTTATATTATCACAATACACCAATGTAGCCTTTTCAATAGGACAATGGAGCTCTAACCGTAGATTATGTAACCAACATGACTCGGAAACCACATTGGCTACCCCTCTATATTCGGCCTCTACACTTGAACGTGAAAGCGTGGCTTGACGCTTGGCAGACCATGAGACCAAGTTGTTACCTAAAAACATGCAATAACCAGATGTAGATCATCTGGTGTTAGGACAACCACCCCAATCAACATCTGTATAGGAGACAAGTGTAGACGTCGACGAAGGATACAAATGCAAACCATACTCAAGTGTTCCCTGAATGTACCTAAGAATGCGTTTGAGCGCATTCATATGTTCAACTCTGGGATCATGCATACACAAACACACCTGTTGTACTGCATATGTAATATTAGGTCGCGTAAACGTAAGATACTGAAGGGCGCATGTAAGACTACAATAGCGGTCAGATCCTCATAGGAAGAGCCAGCTGCAGCACCCAACTTGGGTTTAGTATCAACTAGAGTAAAAGTGGACTTACAGGATGACATCTCAGCCCTCTCAATGATCTCTGATGCATACTTCCTATGTGACAAGAACAATCCACCTGCATGACGAGTAACAACAACTCCCAAGAAATAACTCAATGGACCCAAGTCCTTCATAGCAAACTCAGAAATGAGCATTGTCATGATAGACTTTCGCAAAGCATCAGAAGAGGTAGTCAAGATAATATCATCCAAATACAATAGTATATAGGCCATCGAAGAACCATGACGATATATGAATAATGAATTATCAGACCTGCTGTGAGAAAAACTCATAGTCGAAACATAATCAACAAACCTATTATACCAAGCTCGTGGAGACTGCTTAAGCCCATACAAGGACTTCTTCAACAAACAAACATGATGAGGATATCTAGTATCCCTAAAACCCAAGGGCTGATGCATATACACTGTTTTCTTGAGATCACCATGTAGGAAAATATTCTTCACATCTAGCTAATGAATGAGTCATGATTTTGAAAGAGTCAAGCTGAGCACAGTGCGAATGGTAGTCGGCTTGACCAATGAGCTAAATGTTTCACCACAATCCACACCAACCTGCTGAGTCTTACCATCACCTACAAGACGAGCCTTGCGTCGCAAATGAACCATCAGAATTTTCCTTGTGAGCAAAAATCCACATAGACCGAATAATATTAACACCAGATGGACGGAGCACCAACTCCCACATCTTATTATCAATAAGAACATTATATTCATCGGTCATGACAATTTTTCAATTAGGGTCATTTAGGCCACACACAGGATTACGGGGTAAGAGAGACTTAAGAATATTAGAATTTAAATTTAAATATCTTTTTGGTTTAACAATACCCCGTTGACTGCGAGTGATTATTCTTATTGATGAAAGACATATATATATATATACAAGTTACAATAGGATAATCATATTCCTACTTTACATCTAAACCCCTATTATATAAGGAGACTAACTATAAAATTATGATAATATTACAATAGTAATTAAGGTACAAGACTAATTCTAATATATACCAAATATACACAATCTGGAACACTGTTCACGGAGAAGGGTCGCGGCGCTATGGGCCTTGGGCCGCGGCACTGGACACTGTTTAACACAACCCCATAGTCATAGCGGGCAATCTTCGTACGCTGAGACTGTCTCTAAAATCTTCAAAAAGGATCGAGGAAAGACTCTTTGTAAAGATGTCTGTAATTTGAAATCTGGAAGGGACATGATAGACACGTACTTGTCCTTTAGCTACATTCTCTCGAACAAAGTGAATATCCATCTCTATGTGTTTAGTACGCTGGTGCTGAACTGGATTACCAGAAAGGTAGATGACACTTATATTATCACAATATACCAAGGTAGCCTTCTCAATAGGACAATGAAGCTCTAAAAGTAGATTTCGTAACCAACATGACTCAGAAACCACATTGGCTACCCCTCGATACTCGGCCTCTGCACTTGAACGTGAAAGCGTAGATTGACGCTTGGCAGACCATGAGACCAAGTTATTACCCAAAAACATACAATAGCCAGACGTAGACCGTCTGGTGTCAGGACAACCACCCCAATCAACATATGTATATGAGACTAGTGTAGACGTCGACGAATGATACAAATGCAGGCCATAATCAAGTGTTCCCTGAATATACCTAAGAATGCGTTTGAGCGCATTCATATGTTCAACTCTGGGATCGTGCCTAAACAAACACACCTGCTGAACAACATATGTAATGTCTGGTCGCATGAACGTAAGATACTGAAGGGCGCCTGCAATACTACGATACGGGGTCGGATCCTCATAAGAAAAGTCAGTTGCAACACCCAACTTGGGTTTAGTATCAACTAGAGTAGAAATGGAATTACAGGATGACATCCCAGCCCTCTCAATGATCTCTGCTGCATACTTCCTCTGTGATAAGAACAATCCACCTGCATGACGAGTGACAGCAATCCCCAAAAAATAACTCAATGAGCCTAAGTCCTTCATGGCAAACTCATAACTGAGCATTGTCATAATAGACTTCCGCAGAGCATCAGAAGAGGCAATCAAGATAATATCATCAATATATAATATATTGAAGAACCCCGACGATAAATGAATAATGAATTATCAGACATGCTGTGAGAAAAACTCATAGTCGAAAAATAGTCAGCAAACCTCTTATACTAAGCCCGCGGAGACTTCTTAAGCTCATACAAGGACTTCTTCAATAGAAAGACATGATTATGATATCTAATATCCCTAAACCCCAAGGGCTGATGCATATACATTGTCTCTTTGAGATCACCATGTAAGAAAGCATTCTTCACATCCAGTTGATGAATGTGTCATGATTTCGAAAGAGTCAAGCTGAGCACAGTACAAATGGTAGTCGTCTTGACCACCAGGCTAAAAGTCTCACCACAATCCTGTTGGGATATTTCTATATGCTTATGCAAGTGTACGTATCACTTAAGTAATATAGTCTGTAAGACCGAGTTATCGTCCACAGAGACTGGTTTATCAAGTACCAAATATATAATCTATGATATCTATTTGGTTAACGTTCTTTTGGTTGAGGATTATAACTAAAAATTAAAACTAATCAAAGTACAGAAAATAACTAAAAATGATAGTACTTTGGATTTGAAATAGTTATGAAGTAAATAGGGCTTCCAATCTCCTCAACTATCCACTCTTTCACTTATTAATGCAATACTAATGATTCTTCTTTTTATTAAGATAGCAGGCTAACGAACATGTTCTATATTCCGGTTAGGACATATAAAAACTCAACCTTATGCAGAAACCTTCTATATTTCTATGATAGGTTTTACCACACAGGAGGATTAAGAGCAATAACCTTAAATACTACAAAAGTATCGGGGTACTTTCATCCACGATTTTAACTTATGTCCAAATAACGACAACATATTCAAATCTCCCTTTTCAGATCTTGATATGAAATCATATAAGTTATGACAATTAGTGATCAGTTAATTATCATACAATTATAACAAGGTGAATAGATCTTAACAATTGAAGAAGAAATCAATAATTATGCATTAATTCATGAAAATAGTTTCAAGTTAATTCGACGAAAAACCCTAATACAGAAATTAGCTCCTAGACAGTGTCATGCTAAGAACTAATTTAATATCCAACATAGACTGAAATAAAACAAAGAAAAGAAAAATCACTTGAACAAAAGCCATCTCCAATCTTTTGTCTGCCTCCAATTTTTGCCTCTCCAAAGTATGATGTAAAATAAGACAGAGTTTCAGGGTTTTATATCTGAGAAAAACCTTGCTTCAGACCCTTTTACCCTCGTAAAAAATGTCAACTTAATTCTACAAATTCTCTCATCGGCGTCGCGACCTTGTATTTTGGCGCCACGGCGTCGAAACAACTAGGGCTCTCTGGACTTTCAGCGCCGTGGCCCTGCATTTTGGAGTCGCGGCGCTGTGCTCACTTTTCTGGATTTCGTCAGGGCTTTTTTCATTCTTCTCAGGGCCTTCCTTGGTTGATTACTTGGGCTCGTGTTGTGAATTTCCATCCTTAATATCATCCATTTCATCATTAATTCACCATTTCCCACCAAAGTCGCTTATCGTCTGAAAACACAGCAAACACAACATAATATTGTACAAAACAATGAAAATACACCTAAAAGACTCTAATCTAGACTCTAAAACAATCCTAAAATGGACGTAATAAATACCCTCAAACTTAAACTTTACTCGCCCTCGAGTAAAGAACTCTAGACACTCTAAAAATAAGAAGACACAGAGACTCTAAACATGAATCAAGTCAATCACAATATTTTTGCCTCGAAGATCATGAACACATGCAATATCATTCTCAAAAACTTTCTAGCCACAAGTTGCTATCTAGAATTTCAAATCAGATAACCATTAAACTTGCTTGAGGTTATTAAGGCATATGGTTACTTAAACATGACTACCAACTCAAACAAGCATTCAATATTAGTCTATGAACAAGTAAATTCTTTCCAACAGTCCATCAGGCCAAATTTCTATAGCTTACTCACTTACTAACTCTCCACTAATGTAGACAACACATGCTTAAAATCAATAGGACTTTCATGGGTTGCATCGTTGCTTAGGTATTGGACAGATAAAAAGACATTTAGGCTCAAAATTACCATAAGCATAGAACCAACCAAACACAACTTGATTTCATTATAATGCATCAAAATCCCTCATTTTCTCTTCTTTTCTAGATTGAGAAGTTTTCATTTCATTTTTTTAACTGCAACACCCCCAAACTTATTTTTTCATTGTATGTAGAAGGGGTGCATAGTTGATTTATATATCTATATATTTTTTTCTTTTCATTCACTTTTCAATCTTTTACACTTCTTTTTGACAAAATCCAATCTTCAATCATTTTTACTAGAATTCAATTCCCTCAACTTGTAAGTTTCTATACTTATGGTAATTTAAGGGAGTGAAAGACTAGTAAAGTGTTTCAATTAGGCTCATAGATGAGTATTTATCAATAAAGAAAGGTTTCATTAGACTCAAAAGGGGTGACTAGGGATTAATGTAATCAAGGGTGACTTGAAAGGCTCAAACAGTCCAAAAATGACCTAAATGATTTTCCTAAGCATGCATTATCTAGGATTTCGCCTCAAGTAGCAAGCAAGCAAGTTCTAGAATCTACCACCTTCTTTCCTTAAACCCAAATTCATTTATCCATAAACAAATAAATTGAACACAAGAGAGTCGGATATCATGACTAAGTTCTTCATTATTATCAATAATCAAAAGCAAACTCAAAGGCTATCTTATCTTAGGCACACCAATTTATGCATTTCATGACTATAGATTTCATCTAATGTTACTACAAGTATCCACTCAATCTCATTGGCTATCGTTTTTAACTTGATTCATTGACACAAGACACAGACACTAGATAAACAATTTAACAAACACTACTGACAAAAATACCCCCTCCCAAACTTATTTAATACATTGTCCCCAATGTGTAAAGTAAAGCAATGGAAGAAAGACTTACAGACATTAAACGACTCAGAATGGTGGCAGTGGTGGCGGTGGTTGCCGTGAGGGCTGGAAGGGCAGATACTGTGGTGTGTATCGTAAGTAAGGCTCAGCAGACGCTTCTTCCGTCGATATGTTTTGCATGAAAGTGTTCATTTGCTCCACTTGATGGGTCTCATAAATGTACCGTTGTTGCTGCCATTGCACTTGGTGTTGATCCCGTTCCTGCTGCGTCTGGATGACGTAATCAAAGTGTTTCAACATGTATTGATTTTGAAGGAATATTTGCTGCATCATCCCTATTGGATGCTCAATAACTAAGAGAGGTGGAAAACTACTCTTCCCGGACTCATTCATTTCTGCTTCAGCGTTGTCCGACTCTTCTCTCACCACTCTTTGACCTCTATCTTGACCTTTTCGTCTCTGCTCTGGGACGGCTGCTGGCTTAGGGTAGTTATGCATAAGGCTGCTAGTCAGGGGTGGCTGAATCTTATCAAGGATATATGTGGCGAAGGTGGGGACTCCATGTTTAGCGCATAAAGCAGTTATGAAGGAGTCATGGCCCTATACTCCATTATTCTCTCTAGAATCAATGTCCTAGCACATATTCTGTTATACCTGTCTCAGCTTTTTTATTTATGAAACGGGACACGTCATAATCTGGGGCATGTGTAGATAAAGAGGCTCTGTTATTACGTCTTCTTGAGGCCATAGTTGTTAGGGAATTTGTGTGGGTTTTGTTTCAATTTCACCCAAACAGCCAGCAACAACAACACAGCAGCACATAACCACCAAAAATCCAACACCCAGTTTGAAAATCAACAACACCCACCCACAAAAATTAACACAACAGAAATCAACAACAAGCAAAGATAATAACAACAACAATCGCCAGCAGTTACTCTTAGCAACGTTCCGCAACACAACAACAACAACAACACAATAGTCTAATCTCGAAAATACGTTCTCTATTTATCACGAAATTGGGAGAAGGATGGAGAGTGTATTACTTTTTTGAAGATCTCTTCTTGTGAATATGCGTTAGCCCCAGTGATTGAAGTGTTTGTGGTGCTTTCGTGGTGCTAGGGGGTAATATTTTTAAGATCTATGGAGGATTTTTAGTAGAAAATAATGATTTTTAGTGCTTGGACGTCGGAATTTGAGAAGGGAGAAGAAACGGTTTTGTGAAATTTTGATTGTGAGGAGAGAAGAGGGAAATTAGGGCTTTAAATTCTGAAATTTGACATAGCGTCGTGGCGCTGTGCCCTTGGCGCCGCGACGCCGACACGGGACTTTAGCACAAAACTTTCTGAACTTTTGGCACCGTGGCCCTACATTTTGGCGCCACGACACTGATCACGACAATATTCTCTGAAGTTTTGGCGCCGTGGCCCTGCATTTTGGCGCCACGACGCTGATCACAACAGTATTCTCTGAAGTTTTGGCGCCATGGCCCTGCATTTTGGCGTCGTGGCACTGTGCTCATTTTTTCGAATTTTAGCATTTTTGACACTTTTTTTTTCCAGAGTTAGTTCCCATTCCACTTGAAATTAAAACGTAGATCAAGAAGCCAAGAACGTGAGACTGTTCAAGAACAAGATAAAACAAACTAAAACAAAAATTGAAATAACATTGGGTTGCCTCCCAAGTAGCGATGTCGTTAACGTCATTTAGTCGGACGCAGATTTCTCTTCATTGTGGTTTGAAGAGGATCACAGACTTTATCTGCTCCATGGAATCACACAAGTAGGGCTTCAATCTTTGCCCGTTCACCTTAAATGGTGCGCCCTCTTTACCTCGTACTTCGACTGAACCATAGGGGAACACCTTCTCGATAATGAATGGCTCTGACCACCTGGATTTCAACTTGCCTGGAATAGTCTCAGCCTTGAGTTGAATAGGAGAACTTGTTGCCCAGGTTGCAACTCTTTCGGGATCAAATGTCATGCCATGCCTTGGTGCGTTCTTTATAGATTTTGGCATTTTTATAGGCATCATTCCGAAACTCATCAAGCTCATTCAGCTGCAATAGCCTCTTTTGTCCGACAGCTTTTGCATCCATGTTCAGCTTCTTCATAGCCCAATATGCCCTGTGCTCCAACTCCACTGGTAGGTGACACGCTTTTCCAAAGACTAGCCTATAGGGTGACATTCCAATGAGAGTTTTGAATGCCGTCATGTAAGTCCATAGTGCATCATCCAGCTTGACAGACTAATTCTTCCTCGAGTTATCCACTGTCTTTTCCAATATACTCTTCACTGCCCTGTTTGAAATTTCAGCCTGCCCATTTATCTGAGGATGATATGGAAGAGCAATGCGGTGGTAAACTCCATAGCGAGAAAGTAGGGTGTCAAGCTGCTTGTTACAAAAATGACTCCCTTCATCGCTAATGAGAACTCTAGGAGTACCAAAACGTGTGAATATGTTCTTTTGGATGAATTTCAAGATAGTCTTACCGTCATTCTCTTTGGTAGCTACTGCCTCGACCCACTTGGATACATAGTCTACTGCAAACAAGATGTATTTGTATCCGAAAGATGGTGGGAACGGGCCCATGAAGTCAATTCCTCATACATCAAAGATCTCTACTTCAAGTATTCCATTCAGGGGCATTTCATTCCGTCTGGAGATGTTCCTAGTTCGTTGACACCGGTCACAGGCCTTCACAAAAGCATTGGAATCTTTGAACAATGTTGGCCAATAGAACCCACTTTGTAGTACCTTAGCCGCTGTCCTCGAAGCACCAAAATGCCCACCACATTGCAAAGTGTGACAATGAGTGAGAATTTGGTTCATTTTATCCTCTGACACACAGCGTCTAATGATTTGATCAACACAGTGCTTGTAAAGAATAGGTTCCTCCCAATAATAGTGCTTCACCCCTGAGTAGAACTTTTTCACTTGTTGTCTTGACATCTCCGGGGGCACAACCTTAGCTACAAGGAAATTAACAAAATCACCATACCAAGGTAAAGTAGAGCCAGCACTTACCTGAAAGAGTTGCTCGTCTGGAAAATGGTCATTGATCTTCACATCCTTAGCATTTCGGCACTCTTCTACCTCAAGCCTTGACAAGTGGTCAGCCACCAAATTCTCTGTGCCTTTTTTATCGCGGATCTCCATGTCAAACTCATGTAGTAGTAACACCCATCGGATAAGGAGGGGTTTGGCATCCTTCTTGGTCATCAGATATTTGATGGCAGCATGATCAGTGTATACTATCACCTTGTTCCCAATGAGATATGGCCTGAATTTCTCAAATGCATATACTATAGCTATCAACTCTTTCTCTGTTATGGCATAATTCAGTTGTGCATCATTAAGAGTTTTACTAGCATAGTAAATAAACCGAAATACATTGTCGACTCGCTGCCCAAGAACTGCTCCCACTGCATAGTCACTTGCATCACACATTAATTCAAATGGAAGCTCTCAATCTGGTGCAATGACTATAGGTGCTGAAATTAACTTCTCCTTAAGTACTTTAAACGCATTCATACACTCTTTATTAAAT
This sequence comes from Przewalskia tangutica, assembly GCA_029844215.1. Lineage (NCBI taxonomy): Eukaryota > Viridiplantae > Streptophyta > Magnoliopsida > Solanales > Solanaceae > Przewalskia > Przewalskia tangutica. The sequence continues at coordinate 7,452,772 of CM056739.1, read as the reverse complement.
TCAAACGTAGCACCATTCATCAACAAGGTGGAAAGAGGCTTTGAGATTTTTGAGATGTCCTTGATGAACCTCCTGTAGAAACCAGCATGCCCAAAAAAACTTCTAATCCCTTTCACTGACACCGAAGGTGGTAGATTTTCAATAACTGAGATTTTAGCTATGTCTACCTCGATGCTTTGGCTGGAAATTTTATGGCCAAAGACAATACCCTCCCTCACCATAAAGTGGCACTTCTCCCAATTCAGCACAAGGTTGGATTCTTCACACCGCTGCAACACTGCTTCTATGTGCTTCAAACACTCATCAAAAGATGACCAAATACAAAAAAATCATCCATAAAAATCTCTATGGTCCTTTCCACCATGTTAGAAAAAATAGTCATCATACATCGCTGAAAGTAGCAGGTGCACTGCAAAGTCCAAATGACATTCTTCTGAAAGCAAACGTACCATAGAGACATGTGAATGTGGTTTTCTCTTGGTCTTTTGGTGATATTGCAATTTGATGATAACCAGGGTAACCATCTAAGAAGCAATAGTAGTTATGCCCAGCAAGTCTATCAAGCATCTGATCTAGAAAGGGTAAAAGGAAATGGTCTTTCCTGGTTGCCTTGTTCAGCTTGCGATAGTCAATGCAAATCCTCCATCCTGTGACTGTTCTAGATGGAATCAGCTCATTTGTTTCGTTGGTTACCACAGTCATACCACCTTTCTTGGGCACCACTTGCACTGGACTCACCCATGCACTATCATAAATAGGGTAAATTACCCCAGCATCAAGCCATTTCAAAATCTCCTTTCTCACTACCTCCTTCATGGTTTGGTTCAGTCTCCTTTGTACCTCAATAGAGGGCATGCTTTCATCTTCTAGGCGAATCTTATGTATCACTTTAGAATGATTTATCCCTATAATATATGTCAGTGTCCACCCAATCACAAGCTTGTGAGCCTGCAATACTCTCAATAATTTCTCAATCTTCACTTTAGATAAATGAGCAGATACAATCACTGGTAAGGTTTTATCCTCACCTAGATACATGTAGTGCAGATGATCTGATAAGGTCTTCAATTCTAACTCTGGAGCTTTCTCTATGGAAGGTAATGGTCTTTCTGGCATCTTGCCTAGCTCCTCAATCTTTCTCTTATAACATGGCTCACCGGAATCCATCCAATTTGCATATTCCACTAACTATGTATCGTCACTGGCCTCTTCATCATATTGTGTCAGAACCAATTCAATAGCATCAGTACCCTTGAAACTGTTCTCATAAACTGCTTCTTCAATCACATTAATAGCATAACAATTATCACTCGCTCTTGGGTAAGTTGTTGCCCTGAATACATTAAAGATCATCTCTTCTCCCTGGACTCGAAGTTTCAAATCACCTTTCTGAACATCAATGAGTGTCTGCCCTGTGGCTAAAAATGGTCTCCCAAGGATTATTGGAACAAGTTCATCTTCCTCCATGTCTAGAATAATGAAGTCATCTGGGAAAATAAACTTATCTACCTTCACCAACACATCTTCAATGATTCCTCGAGGATGCACGATTGAACGATTAGCTAGCTGCAACATGATGGTTGTAGGCCTTGCTTCCCCCAATCGAAGTTTGCAAAACACAGAATAAGACATCAAATTGATACTAGCCCCCAAATCACATAGAGCCTGCTGACATTCATAATTCCCTATAGTGCAAGGGATGGTGAAACTTCTGGATCTTTCAGTTTCTGGGGCAACTTTCTCTGTAAAAATAGCCCTCGATTAGTGTCACTGTCTCATATTCCTCTAGCTTTTTCTTTTTAAAAAGGATCTCCTTCATGAACTTAACATAGCTTGGCATTTGTTCCAAAGCTTCAGCAAACGGAATGTTGATATTCAACTTTTTAAAGACCTCCAAAAACTTAGAAAATTGCTTGTTAAGAGAAAATTTTTCTAAGTCTCCGGGGGTATGGAATTCTGACCTGAGGTGCATTAATAACCGTTGGTGGCACTTCTGTGGACGTAGTATGGCTTTCAGTAACCACTGCGCTCTCTGAATCCATCGCCTTGTCTGACCCTGTATCAATAACTGGTAGTGATGAACTCGATTCAACTTGTTTACCACTCCTCAAATTAATGGCCTGACACTGTTCTCTTGGGTTCACCACAGTATTTCTGGGAAGACTCTCTTGCTCTCTATTGTTTAGCATGTTCACCAGTTGTCCTACATGTGTCTCCAAATTCCTAATAGATGACCTAGTCTCTGTCATGAACTAGGTCTGAAAATTGGTGAGAGTCAACAAAGTTGCTTGTAAATCATTATGCCCTGCTTGTTGAACTGGTGGTTTGGGTTGCTGTGAAGATGTGCCTTGACTGCCCTGTTGTTGCTGAAATTGCCCCTGAGAATGTGGGTTGGCCTACTGATATTTCCCCTGAAATTAAGGCTGCTGAGTCTGATTGTTTCTCCAAGAAAAGTTGGGGTGATTCCTCCACCCTGGATTGTATGTATTGGAGAATGAGTTGTTGTATGGACGCTAAAAATTTCTCACAGCTTGAACTTGAGCTTGCTCCATAGGGACATTGTTAGGATCCACTGTTGCGCATTGATCAAATGTGTGTGGTCCACCACAAATATCACATCCCACATGTTATACCCCGTAGTTCTGACCCTACGTATGAGAGCGTACGAAAGCATGTAAGACTTAAAATTTTCAAAGGATAGGTTGACGGATTGTTCCGGACGGGTTTTAGTCAACTTTGAGGCGGGTTATGACCCGGTACATTGAGAGTTCCTAAGTGTTTCAAAGGCCTAGGGCGTAGTTCGTTGAGTCTAGTTTCCAACGCAACCAACCGTTCGTCGATAGGACGTCGGAGTAGGAAGTTATGGGAGTTATAAGTTCAGTGCGCAGACGGACAAAAATGCGTTTTAGGCAAAGCGCGAGGCGCGGCGCCGATGCGAGGCAGCGGTGCGGAAGTGCGAGGGTCGCTGAGTTGCAGCGCCGCGGCACCAGGACAGGCGCGCGCCGGAAGTTCCGAGTCCGCAGAGGTTTCACGGCTGCGGCGTCGTCAGGCGCCAGGCGGAAAAACTTAGGAAAATCTGATTTTCTCTTTTAAAAAGGCCATGGGAGGGTGACAAGTGTCCCCCCCCCATCTGATTTTCTTGCATGCCTTATATTGACCAAGTCTTGAAGACTTGGTCATCTTTCAATCTCTCCCTCTCTCTCTAAATTAGCTCTCACTTCTCTCTAAAATTTCAAGAGGAATTCAAGCCTAAGAAAAATCTGAAAAGTTAAGAACAAGAAGGAAGCTTGTGGCTAGCTTGTTGGTGTTATTGTGGTGGTGTTCTTGGAAAGGAGGCTAGCAAAATTGTTGGAATAAGTTTGGCTAAAGCTTTAAGGTAACACTTCTTCTCTTATGGTTAGTTATTAATGTGGCATGTGAAGAAGAAGGGATGTGTAGTAGTAAATAATGCACTTAGAATCCTTGCATGTAAGAAATGTGGTTTGGATATGAAAGAATTGGCTAAAAAGATATTATGAGCATGTTGTAGCCTAAAAACTACTTTAGAATTGTTAAGTGAATTGTTGTACCTTTTGGGGCAGAATTTTACACACCCAAGTTTAGGTGTGTAATCCCCTTTGATATGTTTGGATTGTTGAGCCTTAAATGTGGCATTTGGATGTTGAATTCGGCCTTGAGAAAGGTGGCAAAGTATGTAGAAACAAAGGAAATGCTGCCCAATTTTCCATAGAATTAGGGGCTTTGAACTTAGATTATTTCTACATTGAAATTAGAGGTTAATAAACGCATTATGGTTATTATAGGTTGACATATTGCTTGCGGTAGTTGGACTTAGCAAGTGGATTGACCGAAGAGGTATGTGGAGCTTTCCTATCTCTTGAGCATGAATAGATGTAACTATGTAGTACGGTAGACGTACAAGATTTGGTATTCTTACTTGTTTTAAGTATATAAAGACTTGTTTCGTTTTAAGAATGTATAAGTCCCTTGGTTAGGGGAAAAGTGTAATTTTACTAAAGTGAAGGGTTAATATAACAACTTTATGGGAAGTTGGTTTATTAGCTTTATAAAAGATTAATGAGAAGAGGTTTACTCTAAGTAAGACAAGTAAGGACAAATGATTTGATTTATGAAAGAAAAATTGATTTTAAGGCATCAATTGCCCAAGGATTTTATGTATGAAAAAGAGTCACTTTTAAAAGAGTTGAAGTATGTAGTACTTGGGTTAAATTCCCGGTTTTCTTTTATTAAAGATATGATTAAGTGCCTTAAGTAAACTAAAATGAGAGGGTATATGAACAAGACTAATAAGAAGTTATAAGTTTTCTTAACTTATTTATGATTATGATATGATGACAGTTTGAGCTAGGGTAAGAGTATATCTGAGGGGCAAGCCCCAAGATCGTTATACCACCTACTCCAGGGTAAGAGTATGTCTGAGGGGTAAGCCCCAAGATCGTTATACCATCTGCTTCAGTGTAAGAGTATATCTGAGGGGCAAGCCCCAAGATCGTTATACCATCTGCTTCAGTGTAAGAGTATATCTGAGGGGTAAGCCCCAAGATCGTTATACCATCTGCTTCATGGTAAGAGTATATCTGAGGGGTAAGTCCCCAAGATCGTTAAACCACCTGTTCCGTGGATTTGCTACCCACGATGCGAGGAATACCTCATGCGAGTCCTTATGGGCTTATGCGGGTGAAATAGTCCCATGCGGCGGTACACCTATGCGAGGAATACCTCACGCGGTCCACAGACCTACGCGGTGAAATAGTCTCGTGAGTAGGGTGCTTATTGATACTACTGGCGAGGTACCCTGCTTTGATCATGAGGCCCCTATTTTATGCAGATATACACACTTGTCACTCTATCACAAGAAGGCACAAGAAAAGGTATTTTGATTGTATTCCATGACTCCACTTACTTTTAGACTTATGATATCATTATTACGATTTTCCGACTTTACATACTTGGTACATATTGTAATCGACCCCTTCCTGGGCCGTGGTTCATGCCGCAGTAAGGTGGTAAGCGATTGTGGATCCTCGTTCTAGGATCACTGCTCCTGTCGAAGCTCCATTCCTCCGGAAGCTTGTTTATTGGTACGGATATTCCCCGATGCTATAGGTATTTTGTGCATTCAGGGGTATGGCGGGGCCCTGTCCCGCCACAGTTGTTATTCTTAAGAGGTCTGTGGTCACATATATGTTTTGGGCTATAAGAACAAGTTGTACTTCTATACTTTTGGTTAAGTATGTTTTATGGAAGGCAGTCTTATCGGCTGACCAGTGATGTTTACCCTTTTTATAAGTTATGTGTTATGTATGTTCCGCTGCTATTCTCTGATGTATACCTGACAGGGTACCCCGGTAGGGTACTAGTCGCGGCCCCGGGGTCGGGTCGTGACAAAAGTGGTATCGAAGCGATTAGTCCTGAAAGTGTCCACAGACCGTGTCTAGTAGAGTCTTGATTATCGGTGTGTCGTGCACCACATCTATAATCAGGAGGCTGCAGGATATTTAGGATTGGTTTCCATTCTTTCACTCTAAGATCGTGCAATAGAGCTGAGCTATAGGTTGAACCTCCTCTGATGTTTTCCTTTATGTATCAGTTATGCCTCCACGCAAGGCAACCGCACTGGCGGCAAGGCACCGAGGGTGCCGCTAGTGGACGCGGAGAGTTACGAGGGCACGTGCCCTCCTACCATAGATGATGTTTAGGCGGCGAGTTCCACGCCGCCGCCACTCGCAGATTTCGAGGCAATGGAAGCGCATCGAGACCGCAGACGAGCCTCCATCCCACCGTGGTCCGAGTATAGAGATTACGGGAACAGATTCTTATCGACCAAAGATAAGGTGGCAAGCCGACAGCGAGCAGCGCGCCAACCCAGAGCCGATAGCTTACTTGATTCGGATTTCCCTGGTTGTCACCCACCCGAGTTCTATGGTTCGAGATTTGAGGAGGATCCGCAGGAGTTTGTCCGAAGCGATTCTGACCACGCAGTGCTTAGGGCATCGGAGACCGAGTCTGTTATACTAGCTTACCGTTACGCGATATTGCGTTGAATTGGTTTGAGTCACGGGTGTTGTCGAGAGGTGAGGATGCTCTTCCGGCTATTTGGGAGGAGTTCATGAGGCGTTCTAGACCACTTCTTGCCTCCCGAGATGAGAGAGCCCGGTAGATAGATTCTTGACCTCGAGGCAAGACGGGAGGACTATCGTGAGTACACTGAGTTTGACTCTTGGCCGATATGCGCACACCATCAGAAATGATACGGCGCATGTGGTTCATCGATATGTGATAGGTTAGATCGTCATATGATTATCGTGATGCTTGGGGTGGCTCTTCACCAGTGGATGGATATTGCTGAGACGCAGCGCACGCCAGGGATCGAGGACGAGATAGCGGGATCGCTAGATTTAGGCCACCCAAGAGGCCGTGACGACAGGTCTCGAGGCGCTTTTCGAGGCGGCCTCGGCAGCAGACTAGTCCACATTCCACCAAAGACATAGTGCCCCTTCTCAGTTTTCCGGCAGGAGGTCTGATCAGCCGGGTTATTCAGGAGCAGGTCAGGGCTCCAGGACTTCAGGGTTTCAGGGAAACAGAGCCTGTCACCAATTGAGACCACCTACCTCTCAGTGCATTCGATGCGATAGGTCTCATCCGGGCGAGTGTCGTATGGGTTCGGGAGCGTGTTACTCTTGTGGCGGCAGGCCATCCAAGAAGGATTATCCGCCCCAGCGCGGCGAGCGTTACGCTCACCGGCGTGGTCGGGCTTGTCGGATCTTCATCTTCGATGGTCGACGCCCGAGGCGTGGTACTTATGGGCCAGTAGCCGCGCAGGTCGTGGTAGGGTTCCGCCTAGCGTCCTCGTAACCGCATATATTCTATGTCCACCGACAGACCGGGAGGCGCCGCTGCATGTCGCCACAGTACATTGTTGGTTTCTTCCGTGATGTATATGCTTTGATAGATCCGTGTTCTACCTTGTCCTATATATCTCCTCATATTGCCAGTAGAATAGGGATAGAGCCCGAGTCCATAAGACCTTTTGAGGTGGCTACGCCAGTAGGTGATTCAGTGATAGCTGAGCGGGTATATAAGGCTTGCCCAGTGACTATAGACAGTCGTCAGACTCTAGCCGACTTGATAGAGTTGGATATGACAGACTTTGATGTGATTATGGGTATGGATTGGCTAGCGTCTTGCTATGCCCATGTCGACTGTAGAGAGAGATTAGTTCGGTTCCGGTTCTACGAGCCTGCTATCGAGTGGAAGGGAATACCGTGACGCCGAGGGGTAAGTTTATTTCTTACCTCAAGGCTAGGAAGATGGTGCGGAAAGGGTACATCTATCATATGGTTCGAGTATTCGACACTGAGGCTGAGATACCGGACCTTCAGTCAGTTCCGGTCGTTAGAGAGTTTCCAGACGTATTCCCAGACGAGCTTCCGGGTATCCCTCCTGAGAGGGAGATTGAGTTTTGTATTGATTTGGCGCCAGACACTCGACCGATATCTATTCCGCCATACAGGATGGCACCTGCCGAGTTGAAGGAATTGAAGGATCAGCTGAAAGATTTGCTGGAGAAAGGCTTTATTAGGCCAAGTGTTTCTCCTTGGGGAGCGCCAGTGTTATTTGTAAAGAAGAAGGATGGGACGCTGCGTATGTGTATTGATTACAGGCAGCTGAACAAGGTAACTATCAAGAACAGATATCCCCTCCCCAGGATTGACGATTTGTTTGACCAGTTGCAGGGTGCAAGGTGTTTTTCCAAAATAGACTTGCGGTCTGGTTATCATCAGGTACGAGTTAGAGAGATAGATATCCCAAAGACTGCATTCAGGACCCGGTATGGGCACTATGAGTTCAGGGTAATGTCTTTCGGGTTGACCAACGCCCCAGCGGTATTCATGGATTTGATGAATAGGGTGTTCAGGCCATTCTTGGATATGTTCGTTATAGTGTTTATTGATGATATCTTGGTGTATTCGCGCACAGAGCAGGAGCATACAGATCATTTGAGGACGGTATTGGGAGTCCTCCGAGACCGGTAGTTGTATGCCAAGTTCTCGAAGTGCGAGTTTTGGCTAGCCTCAGTGGCTTTCTTAGGGCATGTTATCGGGGCCGATGGTATTCGGGTTGATACAACGAAGATTGAGGCAGTCAAGACTTGGCCCAGACCCACTACACCGACGGAGGTGCGCAACTTTTTGGGCCTTGCAGGTTATTATCGGAGGTTTGTGGAGAAGTTTGCTTCTATTTCAGCACCTTTGACTAAGCTGACTCAGAAATCAGCTATGTTCCGGTGGACGGATACTTGTGAGGAAAGCTTCCAGTTGCTAAAGGAGAAATTGACGACCGCCCCAGTTCTTACTCTTCCAGAGGGTTTAGATGGATATATGGTTTATTGTAACGCGTCAGGTGTCGGGCTTGGGTGCGTGCTGATGCAGCACGGCAAAGTTATAGCTTATGCATCTCGACAGCTTAGGAAGCATGAGAAGAACTATCCCACACATGACTTGGAGTTGGCAGCAGTGATTCATGCCTTGAAGATCTAGAGACATTATTTATATGGAGTTCATGTGGACATTTACACAGACCACAAGAGTCTCCAGTATATCTTCAAAGGAGGAGTTGAACTCATGCAGAGACGGTGGTTGGAGCTACTTAAGGATTACGATGTTGATATTCTATACCACCCAGGAAAGGCCAATGTAGTTGCGGATGCCCTTAGTCGCAGATCGATGGGTAGTCTGTCTGATGTCACCAGGAAGAGGATATGGTCCGAGAGTTACATCAATGAGCCTTGGGGTTTGTTTGGTTGATTCGATAGTGATGGAATTCGGGTTCGAGAGGTTGCCGAGTCTTCCATCGCCGAGAGGTGAATAGCGGCGATGAGGATCCGATTTTGGTACGGTATCGAGATGCCGATGTTCAGAAAGAGAGGAGTCTGTTGAGTAGCACCATGAAGTGCTAAGATTTGAGGGGCCAGTTGTGTTCCCGATGTGACAGACTTCGCCAGATTCTGGAGGCACACAAAGCGTTATTCTATTCATCCGGGTCGACTAAGATGTATCATCACCTCGGACGTGTATTGGTGGGATGGCCTAAAGAGAGAGACGCGAGTTCGTAGCGCGAATTGTCAGCAGGTTAAGGTTGAGCACCAGAAGCCCGGTGGGCTGTTGCAGGCTATTGATATTCTGACTTAGAAGTGGGAGGTGGTAAATATGGATTTTATTACAGGGTTACCTTCCACTCAGAGGAAGCATGATTCTATTTGGGTTATTGTCGACAGGTTGACGAAATCAACCCATTTTCTCCCAGTCAGGACGACTTTTTCGGCCGAGGATTATGCTAGACTGTATATCAGAGAGATCGTGAGACTGCACGGAGTTCCTATATCGATTATTTCAGACAGAGGAGCCCAGTTTACGGCTAACTTCTGGAGGTCTTTCCAGAAGGGATTAGGGACACAGGTGAGTCTCAGTACGGCGTTTCATCCTCAGACCGACGGACAGGCCGAGCGCACTATCCAGACACTTGAGGATATGCTGCGGGCTTGTGTTATTGATTTCAGGGGTAGCTGGGAGGATCATTTACCTCTTGTGGAGTTTGCTTACAACAACAGCTACCATTCCAGTATCCAGATGGCGCCTTATGAGGCCTTATATGGGAGGAAGTGCAGGTCACCGATAGGTTGGTTTGAAGTGGGAGAAGTGCAGTTAGTCGGGCCAGATTTGGTTCAGCAGGCAGTGGATAAGGTGAAGCTTATCCAGGAGCGGTTGGCGGCTCGTAGTCGGCAGAAGTCGTATGCAGATCATCGGCGTCGACACTTGGAATTTGAGATAGATGATTGGGTTTTCCTAAAGGTATCGCCCATGAAGGGCGTGATGAGGTTTGAGAAGAAAGGGAAACTTAGCCCAAGGTACATTGGGCCGTATCAGATTGTCCGTAGGATAGGCAAGGTTGCCTATGAGCTAGATCTTCCGTCCGATTTGGAGGCGGTACATCCAGTTTTCCATGTGTCCATGTTACGGAAATGTATTGGACGCCCATCTAGAGTGCACCCGGTTCATGATGTACAAGTGACAGAGGAGTTATCGTATGAGGAGAGTCCCATAGCGATACTCGATCGACAGGTTAGGCGACTTCGGACGAAGGACGTGGCTTCCGTCAAGGTCTTATGGCGGAACGAGAACAGGGAGGAAATGACGTGGGAAGCAGAGGATGACATGATGAAGAAGTACCCTCACCTATTTCCTATACCTCCAGGTAACCCACTCTCCTGCTTGTTAGTTTTGATTTAAGATTTTACGCTTAAGTATGTTGTGGCTCGTGGAGCTTCTTTGTTTGCAAAAGAATAGTTAATAGGGTCTATGTCGATATTGTGATTTGAGTAAGCATAGAAGGAACATTCGGGACGAATGTTTCTAAGGAGGGGAGAATGTTATACCCCGTAGTTCTGACCCTACGTATGAGAGCGTACGAAAGCATGTAAGACTTAAAATTTTCAAAGGATAGGTTGACGGATTGTTCCGGACAGGTTTTAGTCAACTTTGAGGCGGGTTATGACCCGGTACATTGAGAGTTACTAAGTGTTTCAAAGGCCTAGGGAGTAGTTCGTTGAGTCTAGTTTCCAACGCAACCAACCGTTCGTCGATAGGACGTCGGAGTAGGAAGTTATGGGAGTTACAAGTTCAGTGCGCAGACGGACAGAAATGCGTTTCAGGCAAAGCGGCATGGCGCGGATGCGGCGCAGCGCCGGAAGTACCGAGGGGTCGCTGAGTTGCAGCGCCGCGCACCAGACAGCGAGGCCGCGCGCGAAGTTCCGAGAGTCCGCAGAGGTTTCAGCGCCGGCGCCGCGCTGGCCGCGCGCCAAGGCGGGATTCGTGCGGAAAAACTTAGGAAAATCTGATTTTCTTTTAAAAGGCCATGGAGGGTGACAAGTGTCCCCATCTGATTTTCTTGATGCCTTATATTGACCAAGTCTTGAAGACTTGGTCATCTTTCAATCTCTCTCTCTCTAAATTAGCTCTCACTTCTCTCTAAAATTTCAAGAGGAATTCAAGCCTAAGAAAAATCTGAAAAGTTAAGAACAAGAAGGAAGCTTGTGGCTAGCTTGTTGGTATTATTGTGGTGGTGTTCTTGGAAAGGAGGCTAGCAAAATTGTTGGAATAAGTTTGGCTAAAGCTTTAAGGTAACACTTCTTCTCTTATGGTTAGTTATTAATGTGGCATGTGAAGAAGAAGGGATGTGTAGTAGTAAATAATGCACTTAGAATCCTTGCATGTAAGAAATGTGGTTTGGATATGAAAGAATTGGCTAAAAAGATATTATGAGCATGTTGTAGCCTAAAAACTACTTTAGAATTGTTAAGTGAATTGTTGTACCTTTTGGGGCAGAATTTTACACTCCCAAGTTTAGGTGTGTAATCCCCTTTGATATGTTTGGATTATTGAGCCTTAAATGTGACATTTGGATGTTGAATTCGGCCTTGAGAAAGGTGGCAAAGTATGTAGAAACAAAGGAAATGCTGCCCAATTTTCCATAGAATTAGGGGCTTTGAACTTAGATTATTTCTACATTGAAATTAGAGGTTAATAAACGCATTATGGTTATTATAGGTTGACATATTACTTGCGGTAGTTGGACTTAGCAAGTTGATTGACCGAAGAGGTATGTGGAGCTTTCCTATCTCTTGAGCATGAATAGATGTAACTATGTAGTACGGTAGACGTACAAGATTTGGTATTCTTACTTGTTTTAAGTATATAAAGACTTGTTTCGTTTTAATAATGTATAAGTCCCTTGGTTAGGGGAAAAGTGTAATTTTACTAAAGTGAAGGGTTAATATAACAATTTTATGGGAAGTTGGTTTATTAGCTTTATAAAAGATTAATGAGAAGAGGTTTACTCTAAGTAAGACAAGTAAGGACAAATGATTTGATTTATGAAAGGCAAATTGATTTTAAGGCATCAATTGCCCAAGGATTTTATGTATGAAAAATAGTCACTTTTAAAAGAGTTGAAGTATGTAGTACTTGGGTTAAATTCCCGGTTTTCTTTTATTAAAGATATGATTAAGTGCCTTAAGTAAACTAAAATGAGAGGGTATATGAACAAGACTAATAATAAGTTATAAGTTTTTTTTAACTTATTTATGATTATGATATGATGACAGTTTGAGCTAGGGTAAGAGTATATCTGAGGGGCAAGCCCCAAGATCGTTATACCACCTACTACAGGGTAAGAGTATGTCTGAGGGTCAAGCCCCAAGATCGTCATACCACCTTCTTCAGTGTAAGAGTATATCTGAGGGGCAAGCCCCAAGATCGTTATACCATCTGCTTCAGTGTAAGAGTATATCTGAGGGGTAAGCCCCAAGATCGTTATACCACCTGTTCCGTGGATTTGCTACCCACGATGCGAGGAATACCTCATGCGAGTCCTTATTGGCTTATGCGGGTGAAATAGTCCCATGCGGGCGGGTACATCCTATGCGAGGAATACCTCATGCGGGTCCACAAGACCTATGCGGGTGAAATAGTCCTAGGAGTAGGGGTGCTTATTGATACTACGGGCGAGGTACCCTGTTTTGATCATGAGGCCCCTATTTTATGCAATATTATACACACTTGTCACTCTCATTGTTAGTAAGGCACATTAAAAGGTATTTTGATTGTATTCCATGACTCCAGCTTACTTTTAGACTTATGATATCATTATTACAGTATTTTCCAGCTTTACATACTTGGTACATATCAGGTCTTGACCCCTTCCTGGGCCGTTACATGCCGCAGGTGGTAAAGCAGATTGTGGATCCTTGTTCTTAGGATCACTGTTCCGGTGTCAGAAGCTCCATTCCTCCGGAAGCTTGTTTATTGGTACGGATATTCCCCGATGCTATAGGTATTTTGTGCATTCAGGGGTATGGCGGGGCCCTGTCCCGCCACAGTTGTTATTCTTAAGAGGTCTGTGGTCACATATATGTTTTGGGCTATAAGAACAAGTTGTACTTCTATACTTTTGGTTAAGTATGTTTTATGGAAGGCAGCCTTATCGGCTGGCCAGTGATGTTTACCCTTTTTATAAGTTATGTGTTATGTATGTTCCGCTGTTATTCTCTGATGTATACCTGACAGGGTACCCCGGTAGGGTACTAGTCGCGGCCCCGGGGTCGGGTCGTGACACCACATGTATCTGAACCACATTTGCTGTCATAATGTTCTATTGCAGCTGCTTTGCAAATGATGCCACTTGTGCAGTAAGTGCGGTGATAGCGTCTAGCTCATGTACTCCAGCCACCTTTCTTCTATTCGCTGCCCTTTCATCTGATCACTGATGGTTGTTGGTAGTCATGTCTTCTAGTAGCTCATGTGCCTCATTGATACTCTTACTCATAAAAGTTCCTCCTGCTGCAGCATCAATAATGGTACGAGTGGTACCACACAACCCATTGTAAAAATTATGGACTAACATCCATTGCTCAAGACCATGATGAGGACACTTTCTCTGCAAGTCTTTGAGTCGCTCCCATGCATCATATAGTGACTCTCAATCTAGCTGATAAAAATTATTTAACTCTCCCCATAGCTTTGTTGCCTTTGATGGAGGGAAGAATTTGGCAAGAAACTTTTGAGCCAAGTCCTGTCATGTGGTAATGGAGTTCGCCTGCAAGGAGTTCAACCAGCTCTTGGCTCGATCCCTGAGTGAGAAGGGAAAAAGCCTCGAACGAATGACATCATCAGTAACGCCATTGTATTTACATGTTGCGCACAACTCCGGGAATTTTCTAGGTGCATATGTGGGTCTTCTGTCGGCAAACCCCCAAACTGGACTGTGCTCTGAACCATGTGCAGGATTACTGGCTTGATTTCAAAAGTTGTTGGCTTCCACAGCTGGTAGCCTGATGCACGTTTGTACCCCTGTGACTGTGGGTAGAATGTAGTCCCTCAAGCAAGACGTATACTTAAGTTTTAGGCAACAGCGCCAAAAACTTATTGGGATATTTCTATATGCTTACGTAAGTATACATCTTGCTTAAGTAATATAGTCTGTAAGACCGAGTTATCATCCACAAAGACTGGTTTATCAAGTACCGAATATATAATCTATGGTATATATTTGGTTAACGTTCTTCTGGTTGGGGATTATAACTAAGAATTAAAACTAAACAAAGTGCATAAAATAACTAAAAATGATAGTACTTTGGATTTAAAACAGTTATGAAGGAAATAGGGCTTTCAATCTCCTCAACTATCCACTATTTCACTTATTAATGCAATACTAATGATTCTTCTTCTTATTAAGATAGGAGACTAACGAACATGTTCTATATTCCGGTTAGGACATATAAAAACTCAACCTTATGCAGAAACCTTCTATATTTCTATGATATGTTTTACCATACAGGAGGATTAAGAGCAATAACCTTAAATACTACACAAGTATCTGGGTACTTTCGTCCACGATTTTAACCTATGTATAAACAACTATAACATATTCAAATATCCCTTTTCAGACTTGATTTGAAATCATATAAGTTATAACAATTAGTTATCAGTTAATTATCATACAATTATAACAAGCTGAATAGATCTTTACAATTGAAGAAGAAATCAATAACTATGCATTATTCATGAAAAGAGTTTCAAGTTAATTCGATGGAAAACCCTAATAAAGAAATTAGATCCTAGACATTATCATGCTAAGAACTAATTTAATATCCAACATAGACTGAAATAAAACAAAGGAAAAAAAAAGTACTTGAACAAAAGCCGTGTCCAATCTTTTGTCTGCCTCCAATTCTTGCCTCTCCAAAGTATGATGTGAAATAAGACAAGGTATCAGGGTTTTATATTTTTTTTTAGCAAAACCTTGCTTCGGACCCTTTTACCCTCGTAAAAAACGTCAACTTAATTCTACAAATTCCCGTTTCGGCGCCGCGGCCCTGCATTTTGGCGCCACGGTGCCAAAAAAATTGGGGCTCTCTAGACTTTCAGCGCCGTGGCCCTGCATTTTGGAGTCGCGACGCTGTGTTCGTTTTTCTGGATTTCGTCAGGTTTTCTTCCATTCTTCTCAGGGTCTTACTTGGTTAATTACTTGGGCCCGTGTTGTGAATTTCCATCCTTAATATCAGCCATTTCATCATTAATCCGCCATTTCCCACCAAAGTCACTTATCATCTGAAAACACAGCAAACACAGCATAATACTGTACAAAACAATGAAAATACACCTAAAAGACTCTCTAATCTAGACTCTAAAATAGTCCTAAAATGGACGTAACAAATCCACACCAACCCGTTGAGTCTTACAATCACCTACAAGACGAGTCTTATGCCTTGCAAATGAACCGTCAGAATTTTCCTTATAAGCATAAATCCCCATAGACCTAATAATATTAACACCAGAAGGACGGGGTACCAATTTCCACGTATTATTATCAATAAGAGCATTATATTTATCAATCATGACAATTTTCCAATTAGGGTTATTTAAGGCAGATACAGGATTATGGGTAAGGGTGATTTAAGAACATTAGAATTTAAATTAAAATGTCTTTTTGGTTTAAAAATATCACGTTGACTGCGGGTGACTGGACCAGGACTCGGGGCTTGATTGGGTGAATTTTGGGAATTTTCTGAAGGAATTTCTGGTTGGGCCGCGTCGCTGACGACGTATTTTGTGACAAATTCAAAAAAATGACGGAGAATATAGGGGGAGATATCTGCATCCAAAAAATCATACGAACTAGGTATGAGTTTTTCTACTTTAGACAAAGGAAATTGGGACTCATCAAAGATAACATGACGAGTAATGATAATTCGTTTAGAGGACAAATCAAAGCATTTATAACTGCGGTGATTTGTTTGATAACCCAGAAACACACAAGGGGTAGAACGTGCCTGAAGTTTGTTGATTGTGGTGGATGGAAACAGTGGATAACATAAGCATCCAAAGACCCTAAGATGAGAATACGAAGGAGTCTTGTTGTATAATACCTGAAGAGGTGATGAATATGTCAACCCTTTAGAAGGAAGAATATTAAGTAGATCTGTAGCTATTTGGAGTGCATGATGCCAAAACAACGAAGGGACGGAAGAATGAACCAATAAAGTGCGGATAATGTTAATGGTACGAATTTTTCGTTCAGCTTTCTCATTTTGTGAAGACGTATGAGGACAAGAAAAATGAAAATTTATCCCATTTTGAGCACAAAACTCCCTAAACTCCCCATTGTCATACTTTTTATCATTATCACATTGAATGTTATTTATTTTCCGTTCGAATTGGGTTCTTATAAAAGCTATAAATTTTACGAAGATGGAAAAAACTTGTGATTTTTTCGCAATTGAAACGTCCATAAAAATTTAGAGTAATCATCCAAGAATAAAACATAATATCGACGATCCATAGAAATGAGAACTGGAGATGTCCATAAATCGCTATGAATAATATCAAATGGCATTGAAGTATGAGAATTCGAAGCTACAATGGTAATTTAATATTTTTTCCTAAAGCACAGGATTGACAAAGTGGAGTACTACGCGTACCCTTATATGAAATAAGCTTATGTCTATCTAAAGAAGATAAAATAGACGACTCTGGATGACCTAGACGAGCATGCCACAAAGAAGGAGCAAGAGCTGCAAAAGTGGATGGCATGAGTTGACGCGAGATGCTGAGACTTGGTGTGATTGGATAAAGATCCCCCCTACTATCATACCTCATGAGAGTACTCCCCGTCTTGAAATCCTTCACAAAAAACCCAAACGGATCAAAAGCAATAGAAACCCAATTATAAGTGGTGAATTTACAGACAGACACTAAATTTTTAATTAGTTTTGGGGCATGAAGGGTATTTTTCAAGATAAGTAGTGGATGAGGAGGGGACAAAGTTTTATTACCATAACCCTTAATTAGAATAGAACTGCTATTACCAACAATTATACCACGATTACTGCTCAAATTAGAATAAGATGAGAGAATACCTTGGTCGGATGTCATGTGGGTAGTGGCACCTGTGTCCATGTACCAATTAGGGTCCGGATGAGTCAAGCCAAGCGTGTGCATCGCGACTTCAATGTCGGTTTGTGTGGGACGTGTTGCGTGATGAGTCTGAGGGGGATGAGGTCCTAGTATGCCGGACTGCTGCCCTGGCACATAAGCTGGTCTGAACCCCGGAGCCTGATCCGAGAACTGTCCTGGAAAGTAGTAGGGCCGCGCGGCCGCTCGGCAGACGGCGCGCCGCGGCGTTGGCTCGCTAGAACCCATCGCCATCATCCGAGGTCCACCGCGGCCCTGCACCTGCTTCTGCTGTTGACTGTCTGCGGTGGCTAACCCTCTTCCGCCACCATTTCGGTTGCCTCCGTTGTTGCCGCCGCGATTCTTGCCATTATTTTTCCAATTTTGGACTTTCTTTCCACCACCGTTGTTGTGATTTTGGGTCACGTTGGCTGGGTTGGAAGGGGAAAAATTTTAAGCAATCATCGTGACAACAGGGCTAGCTCCGATAGACGTCTTTTTAGCCAAACCTGCTTCTTCCAAAGTGAGTATGGAGCAGGCTTGATAGAACTCCGGCAGGGAGTTACTTTGACGAATAATCGAAGCAACCCCTGTATAGGCCTCGGAAAGACTGGCAACCATCAGAAGAGCGAGACGACTATTTGTAACAGGAGCACCCACGTTGCGAAGTTGATCTGCCAAGTCCTTGAGGCATTTGCAATACGAAGAAACGTTAGGAAAATTCGCCATAGCAACTTGAGAAAATTCCTGCTCAAGGATAACAATGCGAGAATGACTGTTATCTTGGAAGATGTCACGCAATCGATTCCACGCCGCCATAACTGTGGAGTTGGGTTCCATAATTGTATGTAAAAGGTCTAAGGAGATAGTGGCATAAATCCACTGGAGAACCTTGGCATCAAGCATGACCTATAAGTTTGGATATGCTGCTTTAGTGGGCACAACCGTTGTAGACGTAGACGCCAAATCACCCTCCGTAGGAGCAGCGGGAGGGATGATGTGGTGAAGAACTTAATGTGTCATAGCATGAATCTTAAATAATTCCGCCCACGTCCCATATTGGACGTTCTAAATCAAGAACAATAGGAAGAACGCTATTGATATTGAAAACTGTGAGGGCAGGATGAAACGTATTTTATCAGTCATGGTGAATAAAACACAGATTCGGAGAAGGGAATTTGTGAGGGAGGATTTTGGTAGAGAAGGGAGTCTCGGTTTTTGTTGAAAAAATCCGTGAGTTGTTGACAAAATCCGAAAGGTTTAGAGAGTAAAGTTTGAGGAGAGGAATCAAGGTAAAGAGAACCTAGACTCTTGATACCATGAAATTATTAATCTCTTGATTATTCTTATTGATGAAAGACATATATATACAAGTTATAATAGGAGAATCTTATTCTTACTTTACATATAAATCCCTATTCTATAAGGAGACTAACTATACAATTATGGTAATATTACAATAGTAATTAAGGTACAAGACTAATTCTAATATATACCAAATATACACAATCTGAAACACTATTCACGGAGAAGGGTCACGACGCTATGGGCCTTGGGCCGCGGCGCTGGACACTGTTTAACAATAAAGTTTTAGACTAAATTTTTTTAAACCTGTGATTTTAAATAGGCAAATACATATATTACTCGAACAATCTTTTACGCACTCAGCCTTGTCATAGTGTACCTAAGATACATAACCATTCTTTTTACCAGAATCCAGTAAGTGAGAAAACCAACACATGAGAAGCGTGTGAAAGCTTTCCTAATGTCACGACCGACTTCGGTCGCGATCGTGCCCTATCGGGCACCCGTCAGTACACATCGAGAGAATAACAATGAACGGACATAACACATAACTTATAAAAAGGTAAACATCATTGCCACCGATAAGGTCGCTTTCCATAAAAACATACTTAATCGTAAGTACAACTTATTCTTACATTTCAAACCACAAACGTGACTACGGACTCTAGAATAATAACAATCGAATGGACAGGCCCCGCCATACCCCGAATGTACAAAAGTCTATAACCTCGAGAATCATACCAAAAGACAAAGCCTCCGAGAGATGTAGCTTTCAAGAAATGAACAGTGATCCTAAGCGTGCGGATCGCCAGTTACGATCTCGACTGCGGCATTTAACGCACCGAAAAGAGGTCGATAACAGTACCAAGTATGTGAAATCGAAATATCAGAATGAAATCATAATAGCATATATAAACAGAGACATGTATGACAGCCAAACTACAGTACACAACATATACGCAGTCATGTCAAGTCAGGGACTCACGCCCTCTAAGTCATCACTCAAATATAACCATAGGTCTCATGCCCGTAATATCAATCATGCCCGTGGAATTCCTTCCTCACTGCCGGCAGTCTATGATATAACAACACTAAGGAGTACACATGAACACTAGATCCCACCTGTGTCATCAGAACCGTACGAGGCAAGTACGAAGGCATAGCTACCAGATCCACCCTGCATCCTCAACCGACCGGGGCAAGTACGAAAGCCACCTACCAGATCCACCCGTCACCACAATCCTATACGAATCACGGTCGGCCGGCAAGTGCGATAGCTCTACCAGATCCACCTGCCACATCGCCGATCGGCAAGTACGCAGCTAACCACCGATCCACCTCGATCACACCACTTCGCCCTAACCCTGACCGGGGCAAGTACGAAAGCCAACTACCAGATCCACCCTGCATCACGTCTCTGACCGGGGCAAGTACGAGGGCTAACTACTAGATCCACCCTGCATCAGTAGACCTCATGGAGAGCTAATCCATGGAATAATCATCAGTGGAAACAAACCTCATCATGGCCGTGATACCCGGAATCCTCCATCACTGACGGTACGCCCAAATAGACTCATAACTACATGCTTTTAATTCGAATTGCAATACCATGTACTTACATAAACCAAAATAATTACCATGCCTTCCTTTCACATAAACCAAGACAATCCTTATTTAAGCAAGCCAACGTACTTATCAAGGCACACATAGAATAATTCTCAATTAAATAAGCCAAAGTACTATCAAGGCACAAATAGAATAATTCTCAATTAAACAAGCCAAAGTACTATCAAGGCGTGTCTATTTTTCAAAGTAAGCTACTACACCTTTAGAAAACTCATTTCAAAGCTTGAAACCAAGTAACTTCAATTTTTCACAATCTAGGCAACTTATGCTCATAAATCGAATTGGACAACCTTCTTAACCTTCCATAAATTTATTATAACCAACTTCCCATAAAGCCGTTATACTAACTTTATGCTTTAGAAATTAAGACATTCTTATCCTTTTATAAGGCCGTTATAACTAACTTCCCATAAAGTCGTTATAACTCCTTATAAACCATTTCGTTCTTGTACTAACCAAGAGACTTATACTTCAAACAAATTTACACAATTTTCAAAAACACTTCAAGCCTCTTATCTTTTTAGAATAATTCAATACTCAATACTTTCACACCAAGTACTATATACTTCTTTATGTCAAGAATCCTTGTCTACCTTATTTAAGATAAACCACTCCTCAAGAACAAACGGGTTAACTTCTTAACCCAACCAACTTAGACATTTTCTTAAAACAAGTCAAGTATAACAAAAGGATTTACTTCATTCAAAACACGTACGTCTACCGTACTATATAGTTATAACTACTCATGCTCAAGAGATAAGAAAGTTTCCACATACCTCTTCGGTCAATCCACTTGCTAAGCCCAAACTACCGCAAGTAATAAGTCAACCTATAATAACCATAATACGTTTATTAACCTCTAATTTCAATGTAGAAATAATCTAAGGTCAAAGCCCCTAAATTCTATGGAAAATTGGGCGGCATTTCCTTTGTTTCTACATACTTTGCCACCTTTCTCAAGGCCGAATTCAACATCCAAATGCCACATTTAAGGCTCAACAATCCAAACATCACAAGGGGATTACACACCTAAACTTGGGTGTGTAAAATTCTGCCCCACAAGGTAAAACAACTAACTTAACAAGTCTAAGGTAGTTTTTAGGCTACAACATGCTCACATAATCTTCTTAACCAATTCTTTCATATCCAACCCATATTTCTTACATGCAATGAATCTAAGAGCATTATTTACTACTACAAATCCCTTCTTCTTCACATGCAACACAATAACTAGCTACAAGAGAAGAAATGTTACCTTTAGAGCTTTAGCCAAAATTATTCTAACAACTTTGCTAGCCTCCTTTGCAAGAACACCACCACAACAACTCCTACAAGCTAGCCACAAGCTTCCTTCTTGTCCTTAACTTTTCAGATTTTTCTTAGGCTTTGAATTCCCCTTGGAATTTTAGAGAGAAGTGAGAGCTAATTTAGAGAGAGAGAGAGATTTGAAAGACGACCAAGTCTTCAAGACTTTGTCAATATAAGGCATGCAAGAAAAATCATATGGGGGGGGGGGACACTTGTCACCCACCCATGGCCTTTTTAAAAGAGAAAATCAGATTTTCCTAAGTTTTTCCGCCCAAAATCCCGCCTCGGCCAGTGCACTAAACCTCCGCAGCCTTCTTCGAACCCGCCGCGCCTCGCTTCCCGGTGCCGCGGCGCTGCAACTTCAGCGACCCCTCAGTATATCCGGCGCCGCGACCGCCCGCGCCATGCGCCTGCCGCTGCTCGAGACACATTTACCATAACCCGCCTCAAAGTTGACTAAAACCCATCCGGAACAATCCGTCAACCTATCTTTTGAAAATTTTAAGTCTTACTCCTTTTCGTACGCTCTCATGCGCATGACTGAACTACGGTGTAACATTCTCCCTTAGAAACATTCGTCCCGAATGTTTTTTGGAGTCAATCTATTATTCCTCGCACATCCTCGTACTATATACTAATGGAACTTCATTATGCCACCTATGACCCTAAGATATCGCACACGCATACCCATTCACCGTAAGTCAAACAGAAAACGAACCCAAAATATGAACCATTACTACTTACCGCCACGCCTAACAGAATTGCGTTCAGATTTACCACTCATTCTATCACACGTATACGCCTCGATATCCTCTGTTCATAACACTAAATCATACAACAATCCTATCATGCATACTAATCTCTAAAGGGTCAAAGATATACCTGTAACTATTGCTTCACATTCCCCTTGTCGTTTTAATCATGATCCCGCTCGCACTACGCATAACAAAAGAAGGCGATGAACCAGCCACTGATCCCGAAGGCTGAATCTCTACATCCGTGCTATCTCTGGTCGGACAATTCCTCGCATAATGGCCCTGCTGGCCGCATGCATAGCAATTACCCAAACTAGCACGACACTCCCCATAATGGGTGTTACCACATCGCCACACCGGTGCAGGTGGCTTCCTCAGACTAACACCCCTACTCTCCAAAACTCGAACCTCGAGCCCTGCCCCGCCCCGAATCTCCCGAACGTCCTAAAGACTGTGGTGGAGTACTCCGTACTGGCTGAGGCGCATAACTAGCTCGCCGCCGGCGAGGTCCGCCAAAGCGCCCTGAGATCTCGCTGCCCAGCCTCGGCCGCTCGAGTCAAGCCGACCCTCCCTTTCTCTGTCCTCTATCCCGTGCGCATATACCTGCATCCTGGCGATATCCATACCTGGCTGAAGAGCCACTCCCAAGCACGCAGTAATCATATGACGGTCTAGCCCCATCACATAGCGATGAACTCTGTCTGCCATGTCGGCTACAATAGTGTGCGCATACCTGGCCAAAGAGTCAAACTCCAGGCTGTACTCTCTGATGGTCCTCCCATTCTGCCTCAAGGTCAAGAATCTATCCACGCGGGCTCTCCTCAACTCAGGAGGCAAGAAGTGATCCAGGAAGGCCTCTGTGAACTCCTCCCAAACCGCTGGAAGAGCACCCTCCCCTCTAGACAATTCCCATGACTCAAACCAGTTCAACGCAATATCGCGTAACCGGTAAGAAGCTAACACAACGGACTCCGTATCCGAGGCCCTAAGCACCTGCGTAGTCCGCCGCACCTGTCGAATAAACTCCTGAGGATCCTCCTCAGACCTCGAACCATAGAACTCGGGTGGATTACAACTCAGAAAGTCCTGAATCCTTAAACTGTCGGCCCTAGGGTTAGCCACCGGCCCCTGGCGGTGCTGCCCTGCCACGATGCTAGTCAACAACCTGATCTGCTCTCCGTAATCCCTATACCGCCTCGGCCGCGGAATCGAGGCTCGGTGCAAACCTCTGGAGCTACTGCCGCTCCCGGCTTCTCGCATACTGCCGGCGTAGCTGAAGGCGCCGATCCGCCTACTCCCGCAGGCATAGTCTGTGCCCGAGTCTCGTAACTCTGCGTACCACTAGCGCCTCTGCCGCTTTGCCCTTCTGGCTGGTCTCCTTCCGTGGAGGCATAACTGGTACATAAGAAGAGGTCAGTGAGGATTCAACCTAGTAGGACAGCTCTACTGCACGATCTCAGAGAGAGAAGAATGGAAACCAATCCTAAATGTTCCGCAGCCTCCTGATTATAGATGTGGTGCACAACACACCGATAATCAAGACTCTACTAGACACGGTCTGTAGACACTTTCCGAGGACTAACTGCTCTGATACCACTTTTGTCACGACCCGACCCCGGGGTCGGGTCGTGACACCTAACTAAGCAGATTTGACATAGATCTCAAATGTTCATTATTATTTAGTTAAAAAGGATCCTCAACCTATTAAACTAAAATTATACTTATAAGTCAAAAGTGGTGTTTCTTAGCTACACTCTGAAACAATTGAGTGCATAAAAGATTATCCATTATCGACATGCATGTCACACGAATTTGGTCTCAAATTGATAGTAGAGGTAAATACTCCTACTAAATATAGAAATAAAGGAAGTATTTAGTTTATTGAGAAACTACAACTGTCAAGTAGGCAATGGGCCTGCTGACCCAACAACCGGATGAGCAGTAGATATCAGATCGAAATGAGTAGTGGGTCATTGAGCGAATGCACTGCTCCCGATATCGGGCCGAGACTAGATCGGTAATTTATGGGGCCAGCAGACAACTGGCTTTGGTGGATTCGGGTCACAGGATATCTCAGACAAATGGTGAATAATATACGGTGAGATCCCATCATCCAAAAAAGTATATGAAGTAGACACAGAACTACACAATTTAGTAAACAGAAATTGAGTTTCATCAAAGATAACATGACGACTAATTATGATTTTGTTAGAGGATAAATCAAAACATTTGTAACCACGATGATTAGATGGATAGCCCAAAAACACACAAGCGATATAACGAGCTTGAAGTTTGTTAATTGTAGCAGACGAAAAAAGTGGATAGTATAAACACCCTAAAGATGAGAATACGAAGGATCTTTATTGTGAGGCCGTATGTGGACAAGAAAACTAAAAATATATGACATTAGTGTCACAAAACTCGCGGAATGGCCCATTATACAATTCCCTACCATTATCACATTGAATATTTTAAATTTTCTATTCGAATTATGTATGGATGAATGCTCTAAATTTTAATAAAGTGGAAAAACCCTGAGATTTTTTGGATAAAGGAAAGGTCCACAAAAAATTAGAATAATCATCAAAAAATAAGATATAATAACGATGGTCCAAAGAACTTAAAATGGGATATGTCCTGTTACACCTCGTGGTTTTAAGACGATAATTAAGAACGTCATTAAGAATAAAAATTCGAATTTTAGAAATTAAGTATATTCTTACATGTTAATACGGAATAATTTTGGCAACGACGAGTGTGACATCGGAAATTTCCTTAATAATAGTAGTATATGTATATACATATTCCGTTATGGATTAGTAATGTATATAAGTTACGACAACGAGAATACGAGGCGTATTGGAATTTTCGGGAATTAAAGGACGCGGGACTTAAGATTTAAATGAAATGGGTTCAAGATTTATCAATTGGGGAACTTGGGGACAAAAGTGTAAATACCACAAATCAGATTTTTTTTTCTTTAGTAACCTAAAAGACCCTCATTTGTTCATTCAAACTTCCAAGAACACAAAGAAAGAAAAATTTCTCCCTTCTCCTTCTCTAGCCCAGCCGAGAATCCCCACCCCATTGCCTAGCATAGTTCAAGGTTTTCTTCTTTTCTTTCTCCTCTTCGTAGGCTAAGTTTTCCCCACAAATTAGAGGTGAAAGTTGGAACCAAAACAGTGCCCAAATCGGGGCTGCCTTGACCGAAAGTTGAGCAGTTTTTCTTCAAGTTTTGGACAAAATTGTTGGAAGGAAAACATGTATAAATGATGGGTTGACATTATGGAATGATTGCATGTTGAATTGGAGTGGAAGGAGTGAAAATTGGGCAAAAAGAGGGGCAAATAATGGGCAGAAAATCGCTGGTTGCTGGCAGATTTTTAGCCAACTTTGAAGGGGTATATCTCCTAGTATATCAGGAGTTTTTATGTGTTTTAAAAACCTAAGATGAATTTCGCCGAGTCTAGTTTTCAAAGCAATAAACCACTCGTCGATAGGACACCGGAGTAAAGAGTTATGGACGTTACAAGTTCTACTGACGAAGCAGTGACTAAAAATCGAGACTGTTTTGGGGATTTAATTAAGGTATGAAAATTCTTCAATCTATGCTATAATTGAAGTTGCATATTATTGTAGTTGAAGTAATGGACTTGTGTTAGGAAGAAATCTTGAATTTAAACATTGCATGTGAATAATTTGAATGTTGTCTCCGATACTAGGACTAATGTTACTAATCTTGAAATTGTCGTATTCGATTGTTGTGTTGTGAAATTCGTCGCTACTTGGCATGTTGATATTGGAAGAGAATATCGACATATAAGTTATAATTGTTCATAAAGAATTATTGGAACAAGATTGGACTATAAGGAATTAAGAAAATGATTGGTTTTGTAAATATTGGCCAAAGACTTGCTTGGAATTTTTGGATATTATCGCGTCAAGTTAGGGGCTGATTTTGTGAAGTTTAAATGTTGGGAATTTGACTATGAACATGTATATAAGTTATGGTAATTACTAATACATGTCTTAAAGGAAGTAAAGTGTAAAAAGGGTGTTATGTTACAAATTATAGAACTTGGTTATTGTTGTTGTCATTAGAGTTGATGGATTATTTTAAGATTGTTCTAATATGGACTAAGGACTGAATTAACATGAGAAATAAGTGTAGTAATCACTTGGTTTGTTGTAGTTGTGATATCGCTTAAAAATAAAAGAGAAGGAATATGTTATGATGACATAAATGGAATATCTGAAATTTTTGTGGTTATATATTTGAGTTATGACTTGCTGTTGGTATTGCTGGCTTGGTTTGAAATTTGTGGATGTAATATAAACAGGGGAAGTGCTGCCCAAATTTCTGTAGAATAGGAAGTCGTCATTCAATTTAACTTGAGTTAGGAATCATAGAGTTGACAGGCCTAATGTTATTATTATAGGTTGGAGTATTAGACGAGGCATATTCTAGTAGTGAGTTGGTTAGCTCGACTATAAGGTATGTGAGACTATCCTTTCCTTCTTTGGCATGATTTTGTGAAAATCTTTCTTCTTTCTTTTGGCATGGTTTTAATGAAAGTACGACGGACGTACATGATTCCTTCAAAGTCTAGTTTTAATAAAATAATGATTCATGATATGATCGTGCCTTGATTTTCTAAAGGATAGTTTAGTTTACTTATTCCATTGAGTCTTATATGATGATTTAAAATGCATATGATTACTCCATTGGGTCTTATATGATGATTTAAAATGCATAAAATTATTCCATGGCGTCTCAGATGATGGTTTGTATTGCATATGGTTTCTCATGATATTCTATTTGTGTAAGTTGTGATTGTATGTTATATGGATGGTGTTATGAGGACCGAGTCCCAGAATGGGCCGGGTAGTTATATGTACAGAATATGAGGACCGAGTCCCAGAATGGGCCGGGTAGTTATATGTACAGAATATGAGGATCGAGTCCCAGAATGGGCCGGGTAGTTATATGTACATAATATGAGGACCGAAACCCAGAATGGGCCGAGTAGTTATATGTACGCAGTATGAGGATCGAGTCCCAGGATGGGCCGGGTAGTTATATGTACGGAGATGATCTTGATTATGATGATTGTTAGACATTCATGACTTTCTTTTCATATGGTACAATTGCATTGGCATCTCTGATTTTTCATATATGTCTCGTGTTATCTTCTGGCCAGTTACAATCCTCCTTACAGTAATTCATGTTTTACATACTCATTACATTATTTCGTATTGACCCCCCTTTCTTCGGGGGATCTGTGTTCATGCCCGCAGGTACTGGTGATCGGCTAGGTGACCCTCCAGTTTAGGACATCTACCAGCTGCTAAAGAGCTCCCTTGTTCCGGAGCCAGTCACTTTGGTACAGACTCTTATATTTCATATTTATGTATATCTTAGGCACGGCGGGGTCCTGTCCCGTCATATGTCATTTTAGTACTCCTAGAGGTCTGTAGACAGTCGTGGGTTGATTTATGAGGAGTGTAGACGTGTTTGTTTAGCCATGCTTTCGTATTTATGTTTGGGATGTTCCCTTATGTTGGTGGCAGCCTTGTCGGCTTGCTTATTATATTGTGTTGGTTAATTGTGACTCCTCTGGAGGCAGGTACCCCCTTATGTAAAGACAGCTTGACCGGCTCGTATATTCGTGTACATGTTGTAGATGCAGCGTTATGCTGTCGGAATTTTATTAATCTTGATATCAAATGGATTAAGTATGACAAGTCAGTAATGACGTCCAATTAGGGTGCCAAGTCGCGGCCCGTCGGGTCGGGTCGTGACATGTCCATAAATCACTATGAATAATATCAAAAGGCATCAAAGTACGAGAAGTAAAGGCTACAAACGGTAATCTAACATATTTCTCTAATGGAAAAAAAAGATAAAGTGAAGTACTACGCGTACCATTACAAGTAATAAAATTATTTTTATGTAGTGAAGAAATATTAGATGACCCCGGATGTCCCAAACGTGCATGCCACAAGGAAGGAGCAAGAGAGACAAAGGTAGAAGGTGTGGCTTGACTCGCGGAAATAGTGGTGAGTGGATAAATATTTCCCTACTATTGCATCTCATTAAAAGTATCCCCATCGTGAAGTCCTTAACAGAAAGTCTAAAAGGATCAAAATTAACAGAAACCCAATTATCAATGGTGAACTTTTGGACAAACAACAATTTTTAAATTAAGTTAGGGGCATGAAGAACATTTTTAAGACAAGAGGTGGATGTGGGGGAGACAATTTCGTATGATCATAGCCGCGAATTGGAATATGCCACAATTTTTGCTCAAATTGAAATAAGATGAGAGATTACATTGTGCAGATGTCATAAAAGAAGTGGCTCTGGTGTTCATGTACCAATTCAGGTCCGAGATATTTAATCTGAGTGTATGCATTGCAGACTCAATATCCATAGGTGTCGGATCGAGATGGACTCATGTGAGCAAGGTCATCGAGGCCCAGCGGTGGCTCGCTACCCCAGCCCAACATTGTATCGTGATGCACTATTCGGGAACTGGGCCTGGAGGCCGACTGTAATTCGATCCAGTTTCCAGGATAGGGCGTTGGGGGATAATAAGGGTTATTGGGCTAATGGCCCAGCCCCACGACCAGGATGCCCATGGCTACGACAAGTTGTCCTACGGTCCACTCTTCCCAGTCCTACTGTTGTCTCCTCCACTGTTCTGGCCACAACCACCACCGATGTTACCACCACGACTGTCACTGCGGTTCTTGCCATTACGATTTTGGCCCCATTTTCCGCCATAGTTGTTATGGTTTTGGCCCGAATTTTCAGAGAATGATTGAAGGTTGTCTGATGTGGCCATCATCATGATGGAATTTGCGTCGGTAACCACCTTATTAGCCAAATAGACTTCTTCCAACGTGAGCATGGAATGAGCCTTATAAAATGACGGGAGAGGTTTACTTTGACGAAGCAGTGTCCCAACTCCATTATAGACCTCGAATAGGTCTGCAACCATCTGAATAACAAGGCGATCATTGGTAACGGGCACACCAACATTTCAGAGTTGATCTGCCAATTCCTTCACCCTATTACAATAGGGAGAGACGTTCAAAAAATCTTCCATGTTGACATGGGAAAATTCCTGCTCAAGCGTGACAACACGGGAATTTTCGTTTATCTTGGAATATATCACGCACCCTATTTCAAGTTTCCATCGCCGTAGCGCCGGGTTCAATAATCGTCTGCAATAGGTCTGCAGAGATAATGAAATAAATCTACTGGAGAACGGGAGCATCAAGGGTCGTCCATAACGTAGGATCATCCTCGGGGGTAGGCACCTTCTCCTCGCTAGTTACCGAGGAGATGATGTGATGGAGGACTTGATGCGAGCGTGAACTTTGAATAATTCCGCCCACATCGCGTAATAGACGTTTTTCATCTCAAGAACAACATGATGTGGTTCTTGATGTTGGAGACTGTAAGGACATGATGAAGCATGTTCTTTGATATTGACATAACAAAAGAACAATAAGAGAATTAGTAATTTGGAAGAAAATTTGGGAAGGGAGGAAGAAATTGCACAGAAACTGAAGATGAATCACGGAATCCGAGACGGGAGAAAAGGGCAGCAGAAGTGTTTTTGTGAGAAGATATTTTAGCCCTAGACTTCTGATATCATGAAAGAATAATCCCTTGATTATTCTCATTAATGAATATGTATTTATATACAATATACAATCCCTAATTATGGATATTATAACAATAAATGGAAAGTCTTATTCCTATTATAACAATAAATTCTAATTACACTTGTACAAGAATTCTTTAACTCTAGTAAGTTTACATTAAAACTTGAACTTGGATACACGTGTATATCACGTGTATAGCATATAATTTTCCGGGTGTTAAGAAAGATATTGAATCGAAAGCGGAAATGCTTGCTCACTGGCTAGATCGGGATGTATGTACCTTTGCTAACTCATTTTTCTCCTCTGCAAAGCTATCAATGAGGTTTCGTTCTAGTGCTAGAAAATAATATTCCATTTCGTATGTTCTCCATTACTTGTGTGGATAAGCCCTATACTATAGAGTATATAACTTCGATCATAGGGATCAATTTCTAGTCGCATAGCTTCATAATAATTATGCAAAGCTTCCGCGTAATTTCCTTGTCCGAACCTTTCATCCGTAAGCCAATCAATCGAAAAGACAAGACAAGACAAGTCGGCCCATTTCGAAACCAAAACTACCGTCAAGGACATGTCCTGAAAAAGAGTGGCCATTTCTCCCCTATCGAATGGAAGATAGTAAGGTCTCGTCGCTTCGGTGAATCACTTGAGCCCGGATACATTTTCGGTGCCATGGAGCTAGACCAGTGAGCTATTACGCTTTCTTCAAAGGATGGCTGCTTCCAAGCCCACCTCCTGGTTGTCATCGCTCGATCACTTCCTTTTTCACTAAGTGATTGTGTAGGGACCTTAGCGTACGATCTGGGCGTCGAGCGGGTTACATGTTTTAAGAAAGCACTACTGGGCCCACGACTTCTCGAAGCCGAGAGGCTAAAGAAAAAGTCGAGTCCATCAACTGATGAAGAGAAACTACTCCCTTCGTTTCATTTTAAGTGTCTTAGTTTGACTTGACACGAAATTTAAGAAATAAATGAAGATTTTAAAAAATTATGATCTTAAATTAAAAATATAAATTAAAAATATAAATTAAAAATATAAATTAAAAATATAAATTAAAAATATAAATAAGACACTTAAATTAAGATAGATGGAGTAATATGTATATAAAATATCATAAAATCAAAAATAAAAGTAAGACCCAACGATGGTAATATGTATATAAAATATCATGAGAAGTTGAAATATTAAAAGGAGGTCTAATATTAGACCCATTTAGAAATATGGGGTTGGTCCCGGCGTAGCAAAATCACGTGCCTGTTTGCATCAAAGTGCGTAGCATATCAGAAAATGAAAGGAAAGCTACCCATCAGCCCTCTTTGTCCTAAATAAAAGAACAAAGAAAAAAATAACCATTATACCCTAGTGTTCATATTACATGATGTTTTTAATTTAATATTTAAATTTATTTAAATATTTTTATTTTAACAAGAAGGTATTAATTTTTCTTTAGCTTTAATTATATTTAGGTAAGTGAGCATTTAAGTAATCAAAAATTACAATTTAATGATAAAAAAATTAATGAGAACATCTCTTATTTTCTTAAAAATGTGAATTTTTAAAGAATATACCCAAAATAAAAACACTACTAGTACTATCTAATAAAACAGAGCTTACTACTATTAAAAAGTCATTCATGATCTAACACAATAAATAATGATAATGTTAGGATCCTTTGAGGAGGACACTGAAAGACCGTCGTCTTTGAGCTTGTGAGAGTCGTGTTATCGCACAAGGTATTTGAAAAACGAAAAAATATAGGGACTTTTTTTTCATTTTTATTAAGTAGTATTAGTCAGAATTTACTGTAAAGACCCATAATTCGAATGTATTAGTTCAATCAAAATAAAGTGATTCAGTTCTAGTGTCGCGCGCATGTGGATGCCCAAATTCATATTTCAAATCAAACCTATTAGACCTAGACACTTTCTAGTAGAATAATATATTTACTTATATTAAGGGCTTACTTTTATGAATGAGGACAAAGCCTTCAAAATATTTGAGACTACATTATTAAAAATAAAAAAGAAGAAGAATTTTATGAGAGTTTGTGTGCATTGGATCCTTCACCCAAACTTCAACCATATATATTTTTTGGGTCGTGATTCAACCATATGCTACCTTAATGCAATAATAAGCCTCTTTTTCCTTTTTCCCTTCCTCTTCAACTTGTGAAAGTGAAACACTACACAAATCACAATCCAAATATATTTGGAACCTCATATAACTAAAATAGCTAGCTAGCTATCTCCAAAAAAAAAAACATGGTAACTTCTGTTGGATCGAAGACTCTTCTTCTTCCTTCTCCTAATTCAAATGCAACTACTACACCTATTCATATTCTCCTTATTATACATCAACTGAAACCCCTATTCTAATTCCTTCCGTACTTCCCTCTCTCCCCACAATTAACCCCACGTTCTTGTTCAAGCTTTATTCCATCTTTGAGTACATGGATATGTCAAATTCTGATGAGAGCAAATCCAGTGAAAACCAACAACTGCCCACTTTAAAAGATCCAAAAGGGTGTCTAGTTATTACACCAAATCATCAAAAAGATGATGATACCAAGAAAATAATATTCTTGCACCAAGATCTAAAAGGGTGTCAAGATATTACAATGGGTCATCAAAAGGATGATGACACCAAGGAAACAGTCGTATTTCACCAAGATCCAAAAGGGTGTCAAGATATTACAATGGGTCATCAAAAAGAAGATGACACCAAGAAAATAGTGCTATCGCACCAAGATTCAAAAGGGTGTCAAGATGTCACAATGAATGACCAAAAAGATAATGATACCAAGAAAATAGTAGTATTGCACCAAGATCCAAAAGGGTGTCAAGATGTTACAATGGGTCATCAAAAAGATGACGATACCAACAAAATAGTAGTATTGCATCAAGGTCCAAATATTGCACAAGATCATCGTCGAGAAGATGGCGTTGTCAACGAGGAAGTAATAGTACAACCTGCTGAAAACGAAGTGGTACCAGAAGATGACGATGATGGATTTAGGACTCCAACTTCTTTGGAATCCAAAATCCCAATACTGAAAACATGTCCACCAGCACCAAGACCCAAGCGTATTTGCATTAAACGAAAAGCTCCACCAAGAAGAGGGCAAAGAACCATAAGAGTATGGCTCGATTATCGCAACCACGATTCCGGTAGATTTTGGCCGGGAATTCAAGAAACCAACAACACTACAACGTCAAGAAAAGTGAATACTAATAAGTAATTGCTGAGTTCTTGGTGGTCCTTGATCTTTCTCCCTTTAAGCTAACTTTTGAGGTTGAGTTAGCGCAATATAAATTTTACAGTAATCTTTAGCTCTTAGCCAGAGGAGGTGAGAATTATTACACATATAATATTTTGTACAAAATTAATCTCTAGCTACCTACGCTAATGATTTTTTACTATGTCGTTCATTAGATCATATACTCGTCAGTATGTTATCTTTTCTGTTCTTAGAGACAAATTAGGAGCCTTTTTTTCTACATTAATTTTTTCATGTCTTTTAAATATTTTTAATTGTTAAATATTGTGACTTTTCTATAGTTTAGACATATGAATTTTAGTTCAAAAGAATTGAAAATTGTATATCTGAATTCACAAGGAAAATGAGATAATTTAACCCTCAAATAGAGTTTAATTCTATTTTACTTTTACAATTAGGGTGTCTTGATGTTTACTTGTGATTTTTAACTTTTTGAGATTAAAGTTGGAAAAGAGAGGTATGAGGGGGGTAGGGGTGGGGGGGGGTGAAGTACAAACCAAGAAACCATAAAGAGCCAAAGAGGTAGGCATAGACATACAACTTTATTTCATTGTCACCCATCTTCTTTTGTAATCAAGGTGTTATGTTATTTCAAAGAAAAGAAAAGATACCAAAAATATAACGTACTCTTTCTCTTCCCACTTTTCAATTTTTACTCAAAAAGACTTTCAAAGAGAAGTTAGTTTATATATAAATAACGTAATTCAAAATATCTTCATTAATATAAGATGTCATTTATAGCCAATTGGCTAAATTTTCAAAATTGTTTATTGAAAAGTATTGTTGTCATAAGTGATTTATAAAAACGATTTTTACAGGGAAAAGGGTCAAATATATCCCTAAATTTCATAATTTGACTACTTATACCCCGTTATAAGTTGGGGTCAAATATACCCCTCTCGTTACATGTTGGGGTCAAAATACCTCTCCCGTTAATAAACTTTCTAAAAATACGCTTCATTTGACAGAAACTCTCAATTTCAATTGAAATTATTGATCCCTTCTTTTAACCCTACCAGCAGGCCCACTAAATGAAATTGACCCATACCAAATTAAACCCCAACAGTAATGACTTCTATTGTCATTGAAAAATTAGAACACAAGAACAGGGGGAAGGACTTCGTTGTTGCTGGTCGTCGGCGTCGAGCTTTGACAGTGGTGAAGAATAATGAAGAGGCTGGGGTTGTTGCTGTTGGGTTATGGGTCGGTGGAGACGGTGGTTAGCCGAAGAAAGAAGGTTGTTTAAGTGGAAGGGTGGTAGTGTTGAGGAGCTCAGAGAGAGAAGTGAGAGGGAGTGAAGTGGTGTGGTGGAGGTGGAAAGAGAGAGAAGGGAGCGAAAAAGGGTTGGTTGTATGGTGGTGGATGGGCGGTTTGGTTGGGTGTGATGGTGGCTACGATGTGATTTTGATGGTTTTTCTAGTCAGAGTAGTGGAGTGGCAGCGATCGATACGATAGAATGAGGGGGGTGATAGTTCGTTAGTGGTGGAGTGGAGAAGGGTGTCCGTTCATTGGAGGAGGGTTTAATTTGGTATGAGTCAATTTCGTCTTGTGGGTCGTGGGTAAGGTTAAAAGAGGGAATTGGTATTTTCAATTGAAATTGGGTTGATTTGAGAGTTTTCTGTCAAATTACGGATATTTTTAGAAACTTTACTAACAAGAGGGGTATTTTTGACCCCAACTTGTAACGGGAGGGGAAAATTTAGCCCCAACTCATAACAGAGGATAAAAATAGCAAATTTATGAAAGTAGAGGATATTTTTTACTGTTTCCACTTTTTATAGAGTAATAGTTTATATTTGAATTATCAATATTCAAGATCACTTTTGTCAATATTGAAACACTCATATTTGTTTGGTCGAAATTACAAAAGTGTTTCCGAAAAAAAATACTTTCTAAAAAATACTTTCTGAAAAATAACTTTTGTTACTTTTTAAATAAAATAAGCATTCATAAGCTTGACAAAATAGGCCATTAGTCATGAGTAATTTGTCAAAATAGTACTCTCTGGAAAAATTATTCCCAGAATCCTACTCTCACAAAATTAATTCTTTTTTTGTCATATGGATTATTATTTTGTCTTTCTTTTATTTATTTTTACATCATAAACACCAACAACTAAATAAACCCTTCTACATTCTCAACCCTGTTCATATCGCCAATCCAAGTCCTCGGATGACGGCATAACTACTCTACGGAGTATCAGATAACTTTTCTTATTGTGTTTTAACATGAGTTAATTCTTTCAATTAAACATTATTGTAACCCAAATGCACACACAAATACACTAATTTGATGCCTTAGATTGAAATAGATTATCAACTTTCAATATCTTTTATACTTTAATTAGGATGGTTAAAGACAACACAACGATATTGTGCTATTGGAACAGAAAGATTATATCGGGCTCTCACAGACTAGCTTATGAAGGTGCTTCACCAAAACCGATCAGAATTAATAACTGAATTAGCTATGATGATTTGGTGAATAAGATATACAATGTTACTAGGTTCAATCGACTACAATCTTGCATTAAGATTAGTTACAGGTATCCAAATAATATACAAGAATATGTAGCTATACTAGTTGAAGATAATGCCACTGTAAGTGTTGTTCTTGATGTAACAAAGCGATCTGGAATTAACTGCCTAGAGTTATATGTGGAAGAGGTTCCTCTAGTAATTGATGAACAAATAGAAGCGCCGAACGTGATAACTAGTGGCCCCTTTACTACGCTAGTAACCCAAGAAACTGGAGTATCGGATTTTGATTTGAATATTATGGGAGATTATGACTTTTTTAACAATGCTAGCATATGTGTCATAGAAGAAATTATTGTAAATGAAAGGCATCAATTTGTTGCTCATGGAACTCATATCAATAATGATTTATTAGATTTGCAAGAACGAAGGTCAGAACAAAAAAACATGTCCCAAC
Organism: Przewalskia tangutica; assembly: GCA_029844215.1. NCBI lineage: Eukaryota > Viridiplantae > Streptophyta > Magnoliopsida > Solanales > Solanaceae > Przewalskia > Przewalskia tangutica. The sequence continues at coordinate 7,416,860 of CM056739.1, read as the reverse complement.
AAGTGAGCTTCATAGGTAACATGTTTTATTTCACATTTTTTTCTTTTCATTAAATCTTACTTCTTTATGTTGATTACTTTATAGGTCTCCAAATTTAGGACCCCGATGCCATATACCAAGAAGGAGAAAGAAGGAGAACAGAGAAGTGAGAAAGTGGTTTTTTTGTGGTGTTTTTAAATACCGGAGGAATGAATGCATGGTTATTCAAATATGAGTCACAATATATTTTGTTGAAATCGCATTATCTTTGTTGAGATTTTTCATAATGAAACTATATTGATTTGATCATGTCAATTAATTTGTTCTGTTCTTTTGATATTGTCTCATTCTATTGACTAAAAGGCTTATGATTGCATATATGAGATGTGCCCATAATATATGTTGTGAGAATGTTTCCACTTTTTATAGTGATGATTCTTTGTATTCTTGTTTTATTTATTGACTGTACATTAAAGTTTTGAGTATTGCATGAGACGGTCACAGTGAGATTAGGTATAATTTGAGAATCACGTTAAATTTATTCTTGAACACCAAGTCCACCAGTGGGTATATATTTACAATTGGTGGCGGGGTTGTGTCTTGAAAATCCTCTAAGCAAATTTGCATCGCCCGATCCACGATGAAATAAGAGTTTCTCGCTTTAGATAAAGCAGGAGAAAAATATGTGTGGCTTCATGACTTCTTAGAGGATATCTCTTGTTGGTATAAACCCGTACCTTCTATAATGATCCACTGTGATAGCCAATCGACTCTAGGAAGGGCACATAGTTCTATGTACAACGACAAATCTCGTCATATTAGACGGAGACATAAGACCGTTCGACAGCTGATTACCATGGGTATTATTTCCATTGATTATGTGAAATCAAAGGAAAACATAGCAGATCCATTGACGAGGGGAATACCCAGAGATCAAACAGTCTGCATGTCTAAGGAATGGGCCTAAAACCCAAACAATAAGAACTGATACGGTGGACACCCGACCTTACTGACTGGAGATCCCAGGAATTAGGTTCAATGGAAAAACTAAGTCGTAAAGGTTCAATTGAGAACTTCGGTGGAAGCAAGAGCACTTCGGATAATAATTTCTTCATAGAAACATGAATCTAAGGGTGTTCCCGTGATAGACATTAAGTGCTATTTGCAACGTGGGTAAATGTTAAGTTTTCAAAACCTTAATGATCCTCAACGGTTGAGGTTAGGTTTGGGAAAACTTTTAATGGTTTCTAACACTCGTGGAGTGAGGTATAACAGGATACCTTGTAGGAGACCACCTATTTAAGTGCGAGGACTGGACGTCTCAAATGAACGCACTTTCCATGACGTGTCCATGGCCACAACGGACAAAACCTTAAAGAAGAACATAGTAAGGAAAGTTATTTTGTTGGTACAATTGTCTTGGCTTACACTAAACACTGACGGTTCAAGACATCACGTTCACCGCACAGTAAGTAAGTCCGATGGTATTCTACTACGGAAGGTTCAAAGCCACGACTACTTATCCAGATGCAACATCAATCCGCCGAAAGATTGCTAGAAAGGCACAATGTGAGTGCGCCAAAATCTCTTTCAAGAGGGGATTGTTGGAAATTTATTAATGTGAACTAAAGTTAATCCTATTAGTTATGACTCGAACAATTGGGGCCCCGCACGTCGTAAACGTCGTTTCCACACACCTGCACAAGTTGTACCAAGGATCGTAAATTTCCTTAGTGAAAGAGATATTTGTACGTAAACAAAATGTTTGAGACATGAACTGATAGACGGTTGTTGGCCAAACGATGAGTGTTTCACGTTGGTAAATGAAGGAATAAGTGTACGATTTGTAAAAGATGAAACGAGTCGAAAATGCCGCGGAGCCGTGAAGGGCCTCGGCGCAACACCGTCGGAGCCGCGGCGCCTCCAGCCAGCGTCGCGGTGCCTTAGTGACAATTTGTCACTGGAAGTTAAGCGTCGCGGCGCCTCCGAGGCAGGGCCGCAACGCTTCAATGGCAGAATGTTTGACGGGAGCTGAAAAGTTTCTGAGTTTTGGGCTGGTTTGGGTCATTGATTCTCCACGAATTGGCACTTGAATTCAGCCATTATTTGGCTGAATTACACCCTCTTAATAAGTGTCATTACATGGATATTGATGGCCATTACTTGGCTAGTCGAGAAGTCATCTTACACACATTATAAGTTGAGGCTTAGGCTCAATTGGAAGAACACACTTGAAATCATATTTCCTTCTTCATCTCTAGCTTTCTTTCATACACTCAAAAGACTCTTCTTGTTATTAAACACTTGGGTTTCTTTTTCTCAATTGTTTGTTGCTGTTTTATCTTGGGAAACAAGTTGCCAAACACTGTTAAATAATTTATACGGTGCAATATTATTTTAAGGACATGGTGCTAACACCCGACTCAGCAAATTTTTGTAGTAGTCCTTTTCTTATTTCTATTTCCAAATTATAATATTTGCCTTTGTTACTTTTTTTCAATTTGCTTGTAACAGTAATTGTATCTCATCGAATCTCACTCACGGGTAGCTAAAAATAGATTATTTCAAATAAATATTTCTGGGAAATACAACCCCCCTCTGTTTACAGTGCTACATCTGGGAGGAATCCCAGGTTTTCTATTGTTCTCAAGAATATTTTTGTAATATAATACTTACTCCTAGTGTGGCTGAAATTTGGCCGACCGACACCGGCAAACCACGACCCGTATAAAAATAAAAACGACATGGGGCTCAAACCGGGCGATGTGTATGGTCCCGCCCGACCTGACCCCGCCAGGCCCCGATCCCGCTCCAGTCCCGCCATTTGGCAAAAATAGTCGTTGTCTAACGGCCATTTTACATTTTGGCCGTTAGACAACGGCCATTTTTGGCTTCCCCCACTCCCCAACCCCCCTACCCCCTTTATATTTATTTTTAACCCCTAAGTTATTATATTTACACTTTAACCCAATTTTCCAACTATAAATACCTCATTTTCTCTTCTTATTTCTCACAAATCTTCCTACATTTTCTCTAATTTCTATATACAACATTGTCTACTACATATTCACTCTATTTATTAATTTGAGAATTGAGAGTGAAGTTGACAACTAGCTTGAGGATTAATCTATCGAGCAAAGTTTCAATTTTCAACCTCTCGATTACACATCGACTCTACGTCATGGTACATTCGTTCCCTCATTAAATTATTATTTTGTTTTTATTTCATTTAGCACATTTAATTTCATTATCTTTAAGTCTTTAATTATTTATTATCATAATTAAAATGAAAAGAACAAAAAGTCTTTTCGACAAGGGTACTTCTTCTAGTAGGGCGGGTAACAAGGGCAAGGGTACTTCTTCTAGTATTCTAGCTATTCCTAGACAATATGATTTTATAGATCCTGAACTGTTTCCTGAAATACCATATGATCTTGACACAAATATTTATCCTTAAAATGAAGAAGATTTTAATTTAGATGACACTCTAGATGATGATACACCTACTAATGAAGATGATGATACACCCACTAGTGAAATGCCTCCTATCCCCCCTAGTATGAGACGAGGTCCGGCAAAACGACCATTAAAATCAGTTGTATGGAAATATTTTGACAGGGACGTACCGAATCAAGTAGCTATATGTAAAACTTGTAAAAATGTTTATTCTTTTAAAACTGGACAAGGTCATGGTGGGACGGGGGGTTTAGGAAGACACCTATTGCAAAAACACAAAGCCTTGCATGCCTAATACATTATTGAAAAAGATGGTGAGCAGACGTCCTCTCAATCGGGACAAGGTTCACATACTGTCCCGGACAAAGTACAGGGTCAAATTAACCCTATGACGGGGGGAGTTGTAGGCCCTAAATACGATAAACATAAAGATAGGGAAGCACTAGCAAAATTAGTTGTTGTGGAGGATTTGGCTTTTTCATTTCCTGAATCGCCTGATTTTATTCATTATATTAGAGATATGTATAATCCTGCTTATAAAGGTTTTCCTAGATCAACGGTTAAGAGAGACGTGTTTAAATTTGCACACGAATATCAACAATATTTGCGTTATTCATTATAGCATTTAAATTGCAAAGTCTCTCTAACTTCTGATATAGGTCGTAGTACTAACGGCCATGATTATTTAACGGTAACCTGTCATTGGATAGATTATAAATGGTCTATGCAAAAACGTATTTTAGCATATAGATATATAGATAGTAGGCACACTGGTGAGTTTATTTCAGAAAATATTTATTCAGTATGCGATTATTACGGAATAACTGATAAAGTTATGAGTATTACATTAGATAATACATCTTCTAACAATGCTGCTATTTGTATTTTAAAAGATGTTTTAACTCCGTCTTTTCCAAAATATTTTCATATCAAATGTGCGTGTCATATTTAAAACTTAGTTGTAAAGGATGGTCTTTCACTTTTTCAAGATATTCTTGAAAAAATATAATTTGATATACACTTTATTTTTAAAAATAATAGAATTCAACAGAGAAAAGAATATAAAAAAAACTTGTCACGATTGTGGACTATCTTACAGAAAAATTCCCGAAGAAGTACCAACTAGGTGTAATTCTTTATATGACCAACTAGTTGTTGCTTCTGACTATAGAAAACCTATCACTTTATTTTTTAACGCCCATAATCAAAATCCAAATGATATGATTGTGGATAATGATTGGGACAAAATTAAAGAACTTATTGTATTTCTAGAGAATTTTCAACGAGCAACAAAAGAATTTTCTACTTTATATTATCCTACTATTTCAACTATGTTGTTTTATATAGCTATAATATTTTTACTTCTTAAAGAATATATGAAAAATCTGCTTATAAGGCAGTTATTAAAAAAATGTTTATGAAATTAAAGAAATATTTTATTCCTATTCTCCCTATTTATATTATTGGTGCTGTATTAAACCCGACTATTAAAGTAGAGGGTTGTAAAAGTCTTATTGAAAATATTTATAACTGTATGGACGTACTACCACCTCCAACTCCCAAAAATTTAAATGTTGAGTCATCTATTGAACAAACGCTAGAAGAAGTGTTGAATAGCGTAGAAGATGAATGCAAAAAAGTATATCGGCATTAAGAGCAAGAAAGTGCTAGTAACCAACCGGCTTTCGTACCATCTTCTTTTTCAACACAGCCTAAAAAAAAGACATGTTGTTTCTACGGCTAGTATTGATTCTATTGAAAGCCTCAGAAATAGAATGTGCGGTGGTAGCAGTGCTAACCAAATTAGCGAGTTCGATGTTTTTGTTTTGCAGGGTAATTTACCTTACCAAGCAGTTATCAATGAAGAAGGAAAGACTTGTGAAATATTGGATGCGAATGAGAAGACATTTCCGACACTTTCAATGATGGCGAGGTATTTTGAACATTCGGCGTCATCAATCGCTTCGAAGCGCTTTTTCGCATGCAGATTTCAAATAGAGAGCACGACACTCATTAGTCGGAGACACTGAGATGGCGGTACTATTCAGAGATTGGATACGAGCGGAGGCGAAGGAGCGCACAACCAGAGATTAACGAAGAAGAAGACGAAAACTACAACGACATTTTATCTGAAGGCATGAGTAGCGACGTGGAACAATTTGACCAAGATATACCAATTCCAACCGAAGAACCACACGAAATTATAAAGAAACTAGAAAAAATATTTTCAAATTGGTAATTTATTTCATTGCAATTTTTTAATTTTTTTATGTCTTTTGCAAATTTTTTCAATAACAGTACACTACAATGTTGTAATTCCGAATCTTGTATATTTCAATGAAATAATTAATAATATAAGAGGCACAAAAACAACATTGGGATGTTTTTTTTACACTCTTCTTGTCTTTGTTTAATTATTTAGTTTATACTTTATACTTTATAAATATATTATATATATATGAGTATAATTATAATATTATAATAGTATAATATGAGTCTATGACTATCACTATATGACTATATGTATATGTTAATGTTACTTTGTTAGTAATTTAGTATTTTTAATTTAGTGAAAAAATTATTAAAAAAAAAAAACTTTGCCCGTCCCTACCGACCCGACTGTCCCGACCGCCCAACGGATCGAGACTGGGCGGTACAGTATCGTCCCACTAGTCCCGGCCCCGCCTGCTCGCCCCACCACTCCGCCTCTCCTCCACCCCGACCCCGTCCCGATCCCGCTAGTCCCGACCTCGGTGGGCCCGGCCCGGCCCTTCTGGCCAGTCCTAATTCGAATGGGAAATAAAGAATATTCAATGTGATAATGACAAAGTGTTACACCCCGTAATTCCAGGACATGTTTTTAAGAACGTACGCAAGAACTCAAAAATGTTAAGATTTGAGACTAGTAAAATTTATCGGAATTATGAAAATGTCGGGAAATAAAATATTACGATGAGTGGGAGGGTGACACGTGTCACCCCCCCCACCCCCTTTGATGGTCTTGGTCGATTGGACCAAGGGTAAAATGGTCATGTGACCAAGGCAAAAATGAACTAGTCTTGAAAAGGCTAAGGCTTGACATTGTTGACCAAGTCAACAAGCCCACTTGACTTGATATTTAAAAGTCCTTCATCCTAGTCATTCAAGTGTATAGATCTTGGCCCTTAGATGTGTTATATAGTATATTAGTAGCACGGATGAACTCCACACTTAGAAAAAAAAATTACAAACCTTGTGTGCAAGGAAAGGGGCTCTCGGCAATGGGCACTAGTTCAAGAGGAAATTTTTCAATTGTTGTCTAATAATCTCCATACTTTAAACCAAGGTTCCTAAGAGTATTGTAAGGTTATCTCAATAGAAAGATTCTGGAAAAACTACGTTTTCACGTTAGTCGCAAGGCAAAAACCTAAGGAGTTCTTCAACTTTGAAGTTGGAACTTGAAGAGGAGTTCTTCATAAGCTTCTAAGGGTTGCTTGGAGTGGATTGGAACGTCGAAAAGATGAGCTAAAGTTGCTAAGGATCGACTTGTAATCTTGGATCATATTTGGGCTAAATGAGGTAATAATCTTCGTCTTACTATTGTAATTGAAGATTCCATGTTATGATAAGTTAGAAATGATCATGTGATATGTGTTGTGAAGATTGATAAGTGTTATGGAAATTTAGAGGCTCAAAACTGAAAATGGCATGTTAACCGTTAAGATTGTAATTCAAGTTAATTATTAATTACGATCGTCGTATGTTATTGAGAGAAGGGAATATAGTTGTTGTAATTGTTAGTATGCATATAACATGTTGGAATAACAACCTGGATTGAAAAAGAATGGAACATAAATTGACATTGTAGTAGGCTTGGATTGTAGCCGAGAATTTCACTTATTATTGGACAGTTTTACATTAATTGTGGGGCAGAATTTTACACGTCCTGTTAGGCGTGTAATCCCATTTGAATTCCTGAATTGTTGAGCCTTAAATGTGGCGTGTTTGGTTATTGAATTCGGGCCTTGAAAAAGGTGGAAAAGTATGTAGAAACAAAGGAAGTGCTGTCCGATTTTCCGTAGAATTTAGTGACTTTGCACTTAGAATATTCTACGTTGAAGCTAGAAGTTAGTAGACGTATTATGGTCATTATAGGTTGACATACTACGTACGGAATATTGGACTTAGCAAGTGGATTGAACCGAAGAGGTATGTGGAACTTTCTTATCTCTTGAGCATGAATAGTTGTAAACGTATAGTACGGTATACGTACGCGATTTGAATGGATTTAGTTCATTTGATAGCCTTGACTTGTTTTTCCAAGTTGGTTGAGTTAGAGAATTAACTCACTCGTTTTTAAAGGATAGAAATGCCTTGGTTTCAAAAGCATAAGGTGTGTTAATAACCTTATGGAAAGTAAAAAGAATGGTTTATTCTAATAAGGCAGACAAGGACTTCTTGACTTGAAAATGTATAGAATACTTGATTTGGAAAGTATAGATTCCTTGAGCTATTCTAAAGTTAAGAAACTTGATTACTAAAGTTAAGAGACGTAAAGTATTTTGAAAGTATATGATACTTGTTTTGTTTGGAAAGTTTAAGTCTCTAGGTTATAAAGAAGAATGTAAGTATCTAAGGTATAAAGCTAGTAAAATGGCTTTATGGGAAGTTGGTTATAATAGCTTTATAGAAAGTTAAAAAGAGTGGTTTACTCTAAGTAATGTAAGTAATGATAAATGACTTGAATTAATGAAAGACAAATTGATTTGAAGGCATCAATTGCTTAAGGTTTTAAAAGAAAGAAGTCACTTGATTTAGAAGCCTATAAATATATTTCTAAAAAGTAATGTGACTTGTCTTGAAAAGTAGATATGACTTGATACTACAGTTATTAGTATCTTGGAAGTTTTATATGAAAAAAAGTCATTTTAAAAGAGTAGAAGTACGTAGTACTTTGGGTTAAATTTCCGGATTTTATAATGACATGTTAGTGCCTTAAGTAAACTAAAATGAGAGTGTGTATGAATAAGGCTAATAAGAAGTTAGGGGGATTTCTTAACTTGCTTATGTTATGTATGATAAGCCGGTGGTGCTTATATTATGTATGGTAAGCCGGTAGTGCTTATGTTATGTATGATAGCCGGTTGTGCTAGGTTATGTTATTCTTACGGGGTCATTCCCCGGGTTTGTGGCATTTGCATATTCCGTGGATTTGCTACCCATGATGCAAGGAATACCTCATGCGAGTCTGTAGGGCTTATGCGGTTGAAATAGTCTTATGCGGGGCGGACCAGTCCTATGCGAGAAAATTACCTCATGCGGGTCCACACGACCTATGCGGGCGGATACAGTCTATGCGAGGAAGTTACCTCATGCGGGTCCATACGGCCTTTGCGGGTGAAATAGTCCCAGGAGTAGGATCGCTTAATGATACTGCGGGCAAGTGGCCCTACTTTGATCATGAGCCTCCTATTTTTATGCAGTAAAGTATATTCTTGTTTACTCTCATTGTTAGTAAGGCACAGTGTACTGTTAATTGAGTTATCATACGTGTCTCCAGCTTTATTTTGGACTTATGATTTCATTACAGTATTTTTAGTTTCACATATTTGGTACATGTTGTACTGACCTCCTTCGGGGGGCTGCGTTCATGCCGCAGGTAGAGTATACAGGTTGCTGATCCTCATTCTTAGGATCACTGTTCAGCTGTTGAGAAGTTTCTTTACTTCGGAGGCTTATCCCTGGTATTGTCGGTTGTTGTACATTCAGGGGTACGGCGGGGCCCTGTCCCGCCACTGTTGTTATTCTTAGAGGTCTGTAGTCACATTTGTGGATTGAGTTGTAAGAATAAAGACGTACTGTTTTATTTTTGTATTATGTATGTGTTACGGAAGGTGGTCTTATCGGCTGGCCTGTTGGTGTCTAAGTTTTTCTTATGAGTTATGTATGTTCCGCTGCTATTCTCTGATGTATACCTGAAAGGGGTGCCCAGGTAGGGCACCAGTCGCGGCCCGGGGTCGGGTTGTGAAAAAAGTGGTATCAAAGCAGTTAGTCCTCGGAAAGTGTCTACAGACCGTGTCTAGTAGAGTCTTGATTATCGGTGTGTTGTGCACCACATCTATAACAAGGAGGTTGCAGGACATTTAGGATTGGTTTTCATTCTTCTCACTATGAGATCGTGCGATAGAGCTGTGTGGTTAGGGTCGTCTCTCCCTAACAAGTTATGTTGATTGCAGCTACGAGAAGGGCAGCAGTGACCCAGGAAAGATTATGTGGATTGTGTATCCAGGTTGGTAACATTTGTTGTATTGTTGGTATTATGACATACAGCTATACTTATTTCAGTATGAGGGTCACATATGTGTTTCCTAGAATGATTTTAGATTACCAGGAATTGGTAAAGACTAAATAAATATCGGGAAGGTATGAAACAGTTTAATGAACTCTCATCAAGGTTTTACGTACTAATTTGAGATAATTAGGAGATGATGAGTTGTCTGAGAAGGTAATGGACCCTTAAGAAGTTATAATTAAGGGAATTAATGGAAGACTATGTTAATAGATTAAGCTACGTGGTATGATTAAGAGAATGGTACGGATGAGACCCGTATGGAGTAAGTATGGTTGTTGTGATCAAGACAACACGATTATGGTATTATGAGAAGTTATTGTACCCGTTTACGGAGGGACTGATAAGGTAGGCTTGGAGTATGGAAATTGCGAGCCTAGGAATATTGATAACTGCCGAGACCTTAAGTATATAAGGCCTTCTCGGGTAGTAAAAATTTAAGTCAGACCAAGGATAAGAGTTAAGTGCGACGCCGAGTCGGGTTGAGGACCTATTAAGGGTCGCCCCATAGCCTGAAATGGAATGGGATCAGTTGGTAGTAGTCCCGCTACGTGACAGGGTCACGAGGGTGCAAGGCCCAAGTCTAGTTAATCGTTTTACGGGTTCGTGGACGCATTCCACCGGAACCAGGTTGTGAGAGCCGGAAATGGCCTTATATTGTTTAATTTAGTAACTCCAAAGATTGGAGGCCAGATTTAGTATGGAAGTTATGTACGTATGCTAGTATAAGTTTGGAAGTACGGAAAGAGTACGACCAGTGAAAAAGAGAGCAACCAAGTGTAAAGAAATAGGGCCTGAATCCATGAGAACCTTTCGGGGTGACTACATCCGTGAGTGATGGGTGGTAGCTGAGCGGGTATATAATAAATGCCCGGTGACGATACAATCGTCGGACCCTAGCAGACCTAGTAGAGCTGATATGACCGACCTTGAGGTCATTATGAGTACGGGCTAGTGGCCTCTTGTTATGCCAACGTTGACTACAGAGAGAGATCGGTTCGGTCTCAGTTTTCCGGTGAGCCGGTTATCAAGTGAAAATGAAGGGAGGTGGTTGTAACCAATGAATTATCCTTCCTTCTTTGACATCATTATTTTTAATAAGTCTGTGTGACTTGTTCATTTGAGGTGAATTGACGCAGAAAGTAAGTAATACTTGAATTTGAAGGAACTTATGTTAAGTGCCCTTGGAGGTACTTGGAGTTGGTTTGGTGTGGCGGTCAGGGCCACGACCTTCCGGATAATTTCAGGAAAATGCGCAAGGCAAGAATAAAATAAGTACGAGTGCTGCCTGTGGAAAATTGAAGGCATCTTTGGTAGGTTTTGAAAATCTACACGATTTTAAGGCGGTACTTGATGATTAGATATTTACAGGACCGCAAGAGGACCCTGTGATTAGGGTTGTGACTCCAAGGAAAGTTTATTTAAGGGAGATAAGTTCTCTCTCCCACGTAAAAGGATAGTTTTACATATTATGGGGTTATGTGTGCCCATGTTACTAGACGAAGGATATGAGACTGGTAAGGTCTTCAGTATCGATATGCCATAGGTTACAGTTTTAGATAACCGTGGGAAAAGTATTGTGTTGGGGTAATTAAGAACGACGTTACGAAATGGTCGAGGAAGTGTTGTAAGGATATAAATGCAGGTAGTACGCATGTATGAAACTGTACGATTATGAATCAAGATAGAAATACTTTTGCTAATAATAAGCATAAGGAAGGGTTATGACTAGAATGATAAAAGGGAATACAACTATGGTTATGTAAGTTGCACGAGATATGATTACCCCAGAATAGTGTAAAGACCATTAGTAGATGATGGGCAGTAAGAACACCTCGAGGAAAGGTGGTAACATCTGTACTGACGAGAAAGATAGTAAGAAAATACGGAAGGGTAAGGGACCCCAGGACAACTTGAAATAACTTATAAAGTAAAGACGAGTAAACACTCGAACGATAAGAAATCTTAACAAGTCATTAGACTATGTAATACCGTGAATTGAGGTTGAACACCTGACTATAAGCTCTACGAGCTGAGAGAGAATAATCGGGTTATTACTTGACGAGATCAAGGAAATCTCCCCCCCCCTAAATTGTGTCTGACAGGAAGTCTTAGCCATGAGGCAAGCAAAGGAATAAAATCTAAGTATGGTGACCAAGTTTGGTTGCAACAAAGAAAGGGAAACAGGAACCATAATTGAGATTAAGGATGCCGAATATTTCGCAAGTATGAGAAAGGCTTCTAGTTATTGGAAGATAAGTTGACCACGACTACAGTTCTAACCCCTCCTGAGAGACTATATGGTTAGGTTATCATTGCAACACGTTGGGTGTTGGTCTAGGTTGTGTGCTGACGCAACACGATAAGGTTAGAGCTTATGTTTCCCGGCGGTTAGGGAAGCATGAAAGGAATTACGCTACTCACAGTTTAGAGTCGGTTTGGAGGCATTCCTTATATTGACTCCATGTGGATATTTGTGCAGACCACAAGAGCCTCTGGTATATCTTCAGACAGAGGCAGCTGAATTTGCGACAGGGACGGTGGTTAGAGTTACTCAAGGATTGTGATATTAATATCCTATACCACCCGGGGAAAGCCGAGACGGTTACAGATGCTCTTGGTCGTGGATCTATGGGTATTCTGTCAGATGGGCAGCCATATATATAGGACATGGTCTGTGAGATTCATCAGCTACCGAGCCGAGGGGTTCGATTATTTATTTCCAGGGTTAATGGAGTTTAGGTCCGAGAGGTTGCCGAGTCTTCCGTCGTTGAGGCGGTAAAGAGGCGACAGTATGAGGATCCAGTTGATACGATATCGAGATACGGCTCTTCGAGAGGAGGAGAGTTTATTTGAGGTAACACCTGATAGGGTGCTAAGATTCGAGGGCAGATTGTGTGCTCCCGATGTTGCAGGACTCGGTCAGCAGATTCTGGGGGAGGCACACGGTGCTCGTTACTCTATTCATCAGGGGTTGACTAAGATGTATCATGACCTCAGATGTATGTATGGGTAAGATGACCTGAAGAGGGACGTAGCGGAGTTTGTTGCTTAGTGTCCGAATTAGTAGCAGGTCAAGGTTGGACACCAGAAGCCCTGTGGGCTACTATAGGCGATTGAGATCCCAACTTAGATATGGGAGGTAATTAATATGGATTTTGTTACAGGGTAGCATCGCACTCAGAGGAAGTGCGACTCCCTGAGGGTCATAGAAAACAGGCTGACGAAAAAACCCATTTTTTTTCCAGTCTGGACTATGTATTCGGCTGAGGATTATGCTAGATTGTATATCAGCGAGATTGTGAGACTGCACGGGGTTCCTACATTTATGATGTCAGACAGATGAGCTCAGTTTACGGATAACTTCTGGAGGTCTTCCAGAAGGGGTTAGGGACACATGTGAGTCTCAGTGTTGCATTACACCTCGCATCGGACGAGCGAGGCATACTATCCAGGCACTTGAGGATATGTTGTGGGGCTGTGTTATTGATTTCAGGGATAGCTGGGAGGATCACTTTCCTCCTGTTGAGTTTGCTTATAACAACAGCTACCATTTTTGCATTCAGATGTCGCCATATGAGGTTTGGTATGGGCGGTAGTGCATGTCGTCGATTGGTTGGTTCGACGTGGGCGAGGTACAGTTAGTTGGCCCAGACTTGATTCAGCAGGATGTGGATAAAGTGAAGCTTATCCAGGAGAGTCTGTTAGCAGCTCAGAGTCAGCAGAAGCCTTATGCAGATAATCGACGTCGACGCTTGGAGTTCAGATTGACGTGGTAGTATAAGTATTGTTATGTGGACACGTGTGGAATTATTGGTATGTAGGGGTTGTAAAAGGAGACTATGTAACTATCTATAAGATTGACTCCAAAAAGAACATTCGGGGACGAATATTTCTAAGGGGGGAAGAATGTTACACCCCGTGATTTCAGGACATGTTTTTAAGAACGTACGTAAGAACTAAAAAATGTTAAGATTTGAGACTAGTAAAATTTATCGGAATTATGAAAATGTCGGGAAATGAAATATTACGATGAGTGGGAGGGTGACACGTGTCACCCCCCCCCTTGGATTGTCTTGGTCGATTGGACCAAGGGTAAAATGGTCATGTGACCAAGGCAAAGATGAACTAGTCTTGAAAAGGCTAAGGCTTGACATTGTTGACCAAGTCAACAAGCCCACTTGACTTGATATTTAAAAGTCATTCATCCTAGCCATTCAAGTGTATAGATCTTGGCCCTTAGATGTGTTATATAGTATATTAGTAGCACGGATGAACTCCACACTTAGAAAAAAAATTACAAACCTTGTGTGCAAGGAAAGGGGCTCTCGGCAATGGGCACTAGTTCAAGAGGAAAATTTTCAATTGTTGTCCAATAATATCCATACTTTAAACCAAGGTTCCTAAGAGTATTGTAAGGTTATCTCAATAGAAAGATTCCGGAAAAACTACGTTTTCACGTTAGTCGCAAGGCAAAAACCTAAGGAGTTCTTCAACTTTGAAGTTGGAACTTGAAGAGGAGTTCTTTATAAGCTTCTAAGGGTTGCTTGGAGTGGATTGGAACGCCGAAAAGAGGAGCTAAAGTTGCTAAGGATCGACTTGTAATCTTGGATCATATTTGGGCTAAATGATGTAATAATCTTCGTCTTACTATTGTAATTGAAGATTCCATGTTATGATAAGTTAGAAATGATCATGTGATATGTGTTGTGAAGATTGATAAGTGTTATGGAAATTTAGAGGCTCAAAACCGAAAATGGCATGTTAACCGTTAAGATTGTAATTCAAGTTAATTATTAATTACGATCGTCGTATGTTATTGAGAGAAGGGAATATAGTTGTTGTAATTGTTAGTATGCATATAACATGTTGGAATAACAACTTGGATTGAAAACGAATGGAACAGAAATTGACATTGTAGTAGGCTTAGATTGTAGCCGAGAATTTCACTTATTATTGGACAGTTTTACATTAATTGTGGGGCAGAATTTTACACGTCCTGTTAGGCGTGTAATCCCCTTTGAATTGCTGAATTGTTGAGCCTTAAATGTGACGTGTTTGGTTATTGAATTCGGGCCTTGAAAAAGGTGGAAAAGTATGTAGAAACAAAGGAAGTGCTGTCCGATTTTCCGTAGAATTTAGTGACTTTGCACTTAGAATATTCTACGTTGAAGCTAGAAGTTAATAGACGTATTATGGTCATTATAGGTTGACATACTACGTACGGCATATTGGACTTAACAAGTGGAAGGTATGTGGAACTTTCTTATCTCTTGAGCATGAATAGTTGTAAACGTATAGTACGATATACGTACGCGATTTGAATGGATTTAGTTCATTTGATGGCCTTGACTTGTTTTTCAAAGTTGGTTGAGTTAGAGAATTAACTCACTCGTTTTTAAAGGATAGAAATGCCTTGGTTTCAAAAGCATAAGGTGTTTTAATAACCTTATGGAAAGTAAAAAGAATGGTTTATTCTAATAAGGTAGACAAGGACTTCTTGACTTGAAAATGTATAGAATACTTGATTTGGAAAGTATTGATTCCTTGAGCTATTCTAAAGTTAAGAAACTTGATTAATAAAGTTAAGAGACTTAAAGTATTTTGAAAGTATATGATACTTGTTTGTTTGGAAAGTTTAAGTCTCTAGGTTATAAAGAATAATGTAAGTATCTAAGGTATAAAGCTAGTATAACGGCTTTATGGAAAGTTGGTTATAATAGCTTTATAGAAAGTTAAAAAGAGTGGTTTACTCTAAGTAATGTAAGTAATGATAAATGACTTGAATTAATGAAGGGCAAATTGATTTGAAGGCATCAATTGCTTAAGGTTTTAAAAGAAAGAAGTCACTTGATTTAGAAGCCTATAAATATATTTCTAAAAGGTAATGTGACTTGTCTTGAAAAGTAGATATGACTTGATACTACAGTTATTAGTATCTTGGAAGTTTTATATGAAAAAAAAGTCATTTTAAAAGAGTAGAAGCACGTAGTACTTTGGGTTAAATTCCCGGATTTTATAATGACATGTTAGTGCCTTAAGTAAACTAAAATGAGAGTGTGTATGAATAAGGCTAATAAGAAGTTAGGGGGATTTGTTAACTTGCTTATGTTATGTATGATAAGCCGGTGGTGCTTATGTTATGTATGGTAAGCCGGTAGTGCTTATGTTATGTATGATAGCCGGTTGTGCTAGGTTATGTTATTCTTACGGGGTCATTCCCCGGGTTTGTGGCATTTGCATATTCCGTGGATTTGCTACCCATGATGCGAGGAATACCTCATGCGAGTCCGTAGGGCTTATGCGGGTGAAATAGTCCTATGCGGGGGCGGACCAGTCTTATGCGAGGAAATTACCTCATGCGGGTCCACACGACCTATGCGGGCGGATACAGTCTATGCGAAGAAGTTACCTCATGCGGGTCCATACGGCCTTTGCGGGTGAAATAGTCCCAGGAGTAGGATCGCAATGATACCATGCGCGGTGGCCCTACTTTGATCATGAGCCTCCTATTTTTATGCAGTAAAGTATACTCTTGTTTACTCTCATTGTTAGTAAGGCACAGTGTACTGTTAATTGAGTTATCATACGTGTCTCCAGCTTTATTTCGGACTTATGATTTCATTACAGTATTTTCAGTTTCACATATTTGGTACATGTTGTACTGACCTCCTCCGGGGGGCTGCGTTCATGCCACAGGTAGAGTATACAGGTTGCTGATCCTCATTCTTAGGATCACTGTTCAGCTGTTGAGAAGCTCCTTTACTTCGGAGGCTTATCCCTGGTATTGTCGGTTGTTGTACATTCAGGGGTACGGCGGGGCCCTGTCCCGCCACAGTTGTTATTCTTAGAGGTCTGTAGTCACATTTGTGGATTGGGTTGTAAGAATAAAGACGTACTGTTTTATTTTTGTATTATGTATGTGTTACGGAAGGTGGCCTTATCGGCTGGCCTGTTGGTGTCTACATTTTTTTTTATGAGTTATGTATGTTCTGTTGCTATTCTCTGATGTATACCTGAAAGGGGTGCCCAGGTAGGGCACCAGTCGCGGCCCTGGGTCGGGTCGTGACACAAAGGATATGACAATGGGGTGTTTCGGGAATTTTGTGCTAATAATGGGATCAATTTTCGGTTTTCTTGTCGCCATACGTCTTCACAAAATGGGAAAGTCGAACGCCAAATTCATATCATTAATCACATTGTCCGAACGTTATTAATTCATGCTTTCGTACTCCCGTCTTTTTAGCATCATGCACTACAAATGACTACATATATTCTTAACATTCTTCCTTCCAAAGTTTTGACATATTCGTCCCCTCTTCAAATTTTATATAATAAGACTCTTTCGTATTACATCTTAGGGTCTTTGGGTGCTTATGTTATTCACTCTTTCCGTCCACCACGATTAACAAATTTCATGCTCGTTCTACCCCTTGTGTATTTTTGGGTTATCCGTCAAATCATCGTGGTTACAAATGTTTTAATTTATCATCTAATAAATCATCATTAGTTGCCATGTAATATATGATGAGTCCCAATTTTCGTTTGCTAAGGTAAATAATCATGTGTCTAGTTCGTATAATTTTTTGGATGATGATATATCCCCGTATATTATTCACCATTTTTTGGACATGTCCTTCACCCCAAATTCTCCAGGGGGCTCACTGTCCGCTGGTCCTACGTTGTCTATCCCAGACCAATGCCCCATGTCCCGTCACTGGGCTAGTTTCAACTATTGGGCCAGTCCAGCCCAATATTGGAACTGATCCAGTTCCTGAATCCTCGGCAGTTTCGGTGTCTCGTTCTGGGCCAGTAGGCCCACTACCTGCTGGCCAGCTCGTCCCGTGTCTCAAAATTCACCAAATTCTGCTCCAAGTCATAGACCAGTCACCCGAAGTCAATGGGGGTATTTTTAAACCAAAAAGACATTTTAATTTAAATTCTAATGTTCTTAAATCATCACTACCCTGTAATCATGTGTTTGCTTTAAATGACCCGATTTGAAAGATTGTTATGACTGACGAATATAATTCTCTTATTGATAATAAGACGTGAGAGTTGGTCCCCCGTCCTTCTGGTGTTAATATTATTCGGTCTATGTGGATATTTGCTCATAAGGCCAATTCTGACGGTTTGTTTGCGAGACATAAGGCTCGTCTTGTAGGTGATGATGGTAAGACTCAGCAGGTTGGTGTAGATTGTGGTGAGACGTTTAGCCAGGTGGTCAAGCCGGCTACCATTAGCACTGTGCTCAGCTTGGCTCTTTCGAAAGCATGACTCATTCATCAGCTAGATGTAAAGAATACTTTCTTACATGGTGATCTCAAGGAGACAATGTATATACATCAGCCTTTGGGGTTTAGGGATCCTGTCACGACCCGACCTCGGGCCCGCGACTGGTGCCTTACCCCGGGCACCCTAGTGATAAAACATCAGAGAAAAATCAGCGGAAAATAAAACTCATGAAAAATAAACAGGGATACAAAAACAGGTTGACCAAAAAGCCGCCTTACTGCATATATATATATAAATAAAATATTGAACAGTTATCCTTTACCAATCCGGCCCACAACAGTACTACAGACCTCTATGAATGTAACAACAACTATGACGGGACAGGGCCCCGCCATACCCCTGAATGTATAAGTACCTACAATGACAGGGGACTATACCAAAAGATAAGCCTCCGGAGAAACGGAGCTTCCCAAAACGCAGAACTGTGACCCTAGGAGCGAGGATCAACCAGGTGTACCTCTACTGCGGCATGAACGCAGCCCGAAGGAGGTCGATGCGACAAGTACAGTATGTGAAACGAAAAATCGTAATGAAATCATAACGATCTATATAAAGCAGAGGCGTGTATGATAACCAAAATACATTACACTGCCCGGTTAACAAGAGTAATGAAAATCAACCGTCTTTTAAAAGGCCATTTCACAATATATAACAATCCTGTCAAGTCAGGGACGCATGCACTCAAAGTCATTACTCATATATAACCACGGGTCATGCCCAACAATATCAAAGCGTGCGTGGAATTCCTTCCTCATTTGGCGATCATGATATAACAACACCAGAGTACACATGAACACGGTCCCGGTGTGTCATAAGAACCGTCTGAGGCGGTCGAAGGCCAACTACGGATACCTCTGCGTCATCAATGGCCGGCAAGTACGAAGCCGGCTACGAACCTCTGCCGTACTAACAATCGTATAAGCGTACCACGGTGGCCGAGGCAATACGAAAGTCACTACGGATACCACTGCGTCACGTCGTGGCCAAGCACTGAAGCTAACTACGGATCGCTGCATCACGAGACTTCGTCATAAAACTGCTATAACACAACTCACGAAGCTGATCGGGGCAAGTCTGAGTTGACTACGGATACCTCTGCGTCGGCTGGCCACGGGCAATCACGAGGGCTAACTACGGATACCTCTGCGTCGAGACTTCGCCATAACACCGGCGGGCGTACGAAGCCAACTACGGATACCGCTGCATCGGCACGGCCAGGGCAAGTACGAGGGCTAACTACCAGATACCTACTGCATAAGGAAACCTCACGGGGAGCTAGTCCATGGAATAACACTATCAACAGGGAACGAACCCTCATCATGGCCGCATACCCGTGGACCTTCCACCGAGTCAGTATGCCTAAAATGATCGAGAATAACATGATCGGCCCTCCATCGAGAGACGCGGTAGCATAAGGATACAATACTTGTACAACAAGGCTATCACAAGCAAACATAGGCAAGTTATTCACACTCAAGGTACTTTCATTTTATGCCAAAAAAAATCCGGGTTTTAACCCGAAGGTACTACGTACTTTATCTCTTTAAAAAGGTCCATTTCTTTCACAAAAGTCACATGATACTAACACCCGTAGTATCAAAATAGAGTAACTATTATTTTAAGTAACCCAAAACAATTTCCGTACTTTCTTTTTAAATAAATCAAGACAATACCATGCCTTTCTTTAAAAACCAAATCAAGACAATACCATGTCTTCCTTTTAAAATAAAAACACTTCTCCCTTTTTAAAGTCAAGTAACAATATACTTCTCAAAATAGTTTAGGATTCCTAACTTCAAATTCTCAAGTCTCTTCTCTTTTAGAAATCAAGTTTCTTACTTTGGAAATTCAAGAAACCAATACTTGTTTATAATGGTCTTATTAAAGCAGCCATGATCTAGAAAATGTAATACAATTTTGTCTTATCTTAGCTTCTATGCAGATGAAGGAATTCTACTCATTTTAATTTAATTGATAGTCAATACATTTTCATTTATTAACGCTGCAATGGCTTGTTCGATATTATTCTCATTCGTGCCGTAAATTAGCAAAATCAACTCGACTTCAAATATTTTCTAACGACTCTTACCAACATCCCCCATAAAACTTGGTAAGATCTAAGATAACTTTATTCTTTTTAAAGACCAAGTACCCATTACTCACGAATGAGGTTTCATAACCTTTTTACACAATTCAAGTCCTTAACATTTCATATCAAGTCACTTAACTTTAGAATCAAGTCAAGGACACAAAAATAAAGAAATCCAACTCCTTTAACACATGTGCGTCTACCGCACTATATATTTCACAAATAATCATGCTCAAGAGAATAGGAAGAATCACATACCTCGCGACGATTATCGACAAGTAGCAAAATGCTCCAAAGTACTCTAACCTTGCTAACCTTTTCCACCCTTCAAGTAGAATACGCTACTCGTAGTACTTCACCCTATAATGGCCATAATACGTCTATTAGCTTCTAGCTTCAACGTAGAATATTCTAATTGTAAAGTCCCTTATTCTACGGAAATTTGGACAGCACTTCCTTTGTTTTTACGTACTTTTCCACCCTTTTCAAGGCTCGAATTCAATATCCAAACGCCACTTTTAAGGCCCAACAATCCAACAATACAAAGGGGATTACACGCCTAACTTGGACGTGTAAAATTCTTCCCCACAATTCATAGTAAAACAATCCAACTAGTTTAAGTCAACTCCTTGGCTATAACATGCTCACATATCAACTTTTCAAATCCTTTCAATTCAACTCGTTAATTTAACATGTTATATAAGTCTTAACCAATTATAACAACGATATACCCTTCTATATATAACATGTAACGATTTTTGCTAACAACCGAATTGATTACAACATTAGTGACTAACATGCCCATTTTCGGTTTTCAACAAGTCGACAGGATCCAAATCTTTTCAAACTTTAATATTTAAACCACATGCTCATTTCTTAACTACTATAACTTGTAATCTTCAATTACAAGAGAAGGTGAAGGTTTTACCTCAATAAGCCATCTTTCTGAAATCTTCTTCACGCTAAAATCACCCACACGAACCTTCTACAAGCTTGCCAACATAATTCCTTCTTGTCGTCTTTCAAAAATTCTACTAGGCCTTGGTTTTTCCTTGAAATTTTTAGTGAGAAGGGAGAGGAATTTTTAGAGAGAAGGGTTCTTTGAAAAATGACCAAGTCTTCAAGACTTGGTCAATAAATAAGACTTCCCCTTGGTAAAAAAGATGGGAGGGACACTTGTCACCCTCCCATAGGCCTTTTATCAAAATATCTTCTGAATTTCCCCAAATTTCGCTAAAAACCCGCCTCGACGCCGCGGCCCTGCAGCCGGCGCCGCGGCGCTGAAAACTTCCGAACATTTCAGGACATACGGCACCGCGGCGCTGCAACTTCAGAATATACCAGCACATCCGGCGCCGCGGCCCTGCATCCGGCTCCGCGGCCCTGCATCCGGCGTCGCGGCGTTGTGGCACCTGACTGAAAACACTTTTCTGTTCGTCTGCTCACTGAACTTGTAACCTCCATAACTTCCTACTCCGATGTCCTATCGACGAGCGGTTTGTTGCGTTGGAAACTAGACTCAACGAACTTCATACTGGGCTACTGAAAAACCTAAAAACTCCTAATGAACTAGGAGATATACCGCTCCAAAGTTGACTCAAAAACTGACCAAAAACATTTATTCAACTTATCTTTCCAAATTTTAAATTCTTATTTCCCTTCATACGTTCCCAATACATGACCTGAAATTTCGGGGTGTAACATTCTTCCCCCCTTAGAAACATTCGTCCCGAATGTTCCTTCTAAGTCTCCAAAACACATGCGCCGACGGTCTTCACTACTACACCTACAAAATCAATTATGTCACATATGGCCATAATATATAACCACACAAAACTTAAATCCCAGCCCACGAGGAATCACCTCTAAAGCGTATAATATCCCAATTAGCTCGCACCCATGGTCTAAAGGACTCTTTCCTCGCATTTTTACTTCACAAAGTGATCACTTCCATTCTCATAACGCATATTCGCTCCTTTTCTTACTCGTCGTACCCTTCTCGTACACTCGAACTCTTTCTGGTATACTTACCATATTTTCGTCATTGCTTCAGTTTTCAAAATCTTGGGGTTACTACCTCCAACATGGTCATTACTAGCTTCAATTTCCTTTAAGGCCATTCCCGGCCTTCATGATCCGATTCTGGGCGAACGCATCCACGAACTCGTACGATGATTACCTAAACTTGGGCCTAGCACCCTCGTTACCTTATCACCTAGAGGGACCACCTCAAACTTACCTCACTTCATTCCGGGTTGCGGGTTGACCCGCGATTGGTCCTCAACCCTACCCATTACGTACCAAACTCTTGTTCCCGGTCCGGAACAATCTCACTATTCAAATCACGAAAACCTAGTGGTTTCCTTAGCTTAATTACCCACTATCATTTCACACCACTCATGGACTTATCACCCAAATATACCCCACGTATACTATGTTCCTCGACAAAGATCACCCGTAAAATCTTTCACTCAAGATGGCCCTGTATCTAAGGTTTCCACGGTTATCAAAATTCTAAGGCTCACAATTTCCATGTCCCCAAACTTACCTTTTCTACAAACCAGACTTTCTAAATCACACTTTACATAAAATTACCCGCACATAACACTTAACATGTAACCATCTTATCACACATACTAATCTTTAGAGGGTTAAGGATATACCTGTAACTATTGCTTCACTTTCCCTTTGTCGCTCTAATCATAACCCTGCCCTGCACGGCGCATAGCAAAAGAAGGCGATGAACCAGCCACTGATCCCAAAGGCTGAGTCTCTACATCCGTGCTACCTCTGGTCGGACAATCCTTCGCAAAATGGCCCGGTCGGCCGCAAGTATAACAATCTCCCAAACTAGCACGACACTCCCCCTTATGGATTTTACCACAACGGCCACACCGAGGTAAGGGTGGCCTCATCCGGCTAGCACCCCCACTCCCCCGAAAACCTGAAACATTGGAGCCCTGACCTGCTCCTGAATACCCCAGACGTCCTGAAGACTGTGGAGGACCACTCTGAACTGGCGGAGGTGCATAACTAGCCTGCTGCTGAGGCGGTCCGCCTCGAAAGTTACCAAAGGACCCTGCTGACGTCTTGGCCCTCTTCTGCTGATCTGGGTCATTCCGTCGACCTCTACGTTCCTCAGTCTGCTGCGCATAAGCCTGCATGCGGGCAATGTCCATGCCCGGCTGAAGAGCTACTCCCGAGCAACCCTCTGCTAAGTAATCATCGAGCCCTGTGACATAGCGGTGCACCCTGTCCTCCATGTCTGCCACTAAAGCGGGGACGTACCGGGCCAACGAGTCAAACTCTACGTTGTACTCCCGGACCGTCCGCCCGTTCTGTCTCAACATCAGGAATCTATCGGCCCGAGCTCTCCTCATCTGCGGAGGCAAGAAATGGCTAAGAAACGCCTCTGAGAACTCGTCCCAAACAGCTGGAAGCGCATGCTCCCCCCGGGACAGTTCCCATGAATCGAACCAGTCGACTGCAGTATCACGCAGCCGATGTGAACCCAATACTACCGACTCTGTCTCTGAGGCCTTGATCACTCTCATGATCCGCTGCAACTGTCGGATAAACTCCTGAGGATCATCCTCAGTCCTCGACCCATAGAACTCTGGTGGGCTGCAACTCAAAAAGTCCCGAAGTCTCAAGCTATCAGATCTGGGGTGAACTACGGGTACAACCGAAACCGCTGTCTCTCGTCTGTCCTCCTGCCTCTCCACGATCCTGGCTAATAACTGGGCCATCTCCTTGTAACCAATATCCTCTGCTCCAGGTTGTGGAACTGGAGGCTCAGATATCCTGGCCTCAGTAGAAACTGCTGCTACTGCGCTAAACTCTGCTTTGAAAGTGGCGTCGCGAACTCGCCAGATGAAGTACTCGAGGTAAAGGCGGGCTATGCGGGTAACCCCCTGTGCTCTACTCGCAGCTCCCTCTGTTGCCTTGCCCTTATGGGCCCTGGTTGCCTTGCGTAGAGGCATAACTGGTAAA
This sequence comes from Przewalskia tangutica, assembly GCA_029844215.1. Lineage (NCBI taxonomy): Eukaryota > Viridiplantae > Streptophyta > Magnoliopsida > Solanales > Solanaceae > Przewalskia > Przewalskia tangutica. The sequence goes on along the minus strand of CM056739.1, from coordinate 7,392,720 downwards.
TAAGAATACGTTAGAGGGAGTCCAACTTATCACACAGCTCTAAGGCACGATCTCAGAGTGAGAAGAATGGAAACCAATCCTAAATATCCTGTAGCCTCCTGATTATAGGTGTGGTGCACAACACGCCGATAATCAAGACTCTACTAGATACGGCCTGTAGACACTTTTTGAGGATTAACTGCTCTGATACCACTTCTGTCACGACCCGACCTCGGGCCCGCGACTGATGCCTTACCCCGGGCACCCTAGTGATAAAACATCAGAGAAAAATCAGCGGAAAATAAAACTTATGAAAAATAAACAGGGATACAAAAACAGGCTGACCAAAAAGTCGTCTTACTGCATATATATATAAATAAAATCTTGAACAGTTATCCTTTACCAACCCGGCCCACAACAGTACTACAGACCTCTAAGAACGTAACAACAACTATGACGGGACAGGGCCCCGCCATACCCCTGAATGTACAAGTACCTACAATGACAGGGGACTATACCAAAAGATAAGCCTCCGGAGAAATGGAGCTTCCCAAAACGCAGAACTGTGACCCTAGGAGCGAGGATCAACCACCGGTGTACCTCTACCTGCGGCATGAACGCAGCCCCCCGAAGAAGGTCAGTACGACAAGTACCAAGTATGTGGCCCGAAAAATCGTAATGAAATCATAACGATCTATATAAAGCAGGAGATATGTATGATAACCAAAATACGATTACCTGGCTTGTTAACAACAAGAGTAATGAAAATCAACCGTCGTTTAAAAGGCCATTTCACAATATATAAGCGATCGTGTCAAGTCGAGGGCGCGTGCCTCAAAGTCATTACTCAAATATAACCACGGGTCTCATGCCCGACAATATCAAACGTGCCCGTGGAATTCCTTCCTCACTGCCGGCAGTCTATGATATAACAACACCGAGTACACATGAACACGGGTCCGCTGTGTCATAAGAACCGTCTGGGGCAAGTCTGAAGGCCAACTACGGATACCTCCTGCGTCATCAATCGGCCGGCAAGTCTGAAGCCGGCTACGGAACTACCGTACTAACAATCAGATAATCGTACCCACGGTGGCCAGGCAAATCGAAAGTCACTACCGGATACCACTGCATCACGTCGGCCGGGCAAGTCGAAGCTAACTACCGATATCGCTGCGTCACGAGACTTCGTCATAAAGCGCTATAACACAACTCACGGCCGATCGGGGCAATCTGGTGACTACGGATACCTCTGCGTCATTCTGGCCAAGAACAATCTGAGGCTAATTACGGATACCTCTGCGTCGAGACTTCGCCATAACACCGGCCAAGGCACGAAAGCCAACTACGGATACCGCTGCATCGACTCTGGCCAAGGCAATCGTGGGCTAACTACCGATACCTCTGCGTCGGAAACCTCGTGGGAGCTAGTCCATGGAATAACACTATCAACAGGGAACGAACCCTCATCATGGCCGCATACCCGTGGACCTTCCACCGAGTCAGTATGACCAAAATGATCGAGAATAACATGATCGGCCCTCCATCGAGAGGCGCGGTAGCATAAGGATACAATACTTGTACAACAAGGCTATCACAAGCAAACATAGGCAAGTTATTCACACTCAAGGTACTTTCATTTTATGCCAAAAAAAACCGGGTTTTAACCCCAAGGTACTACGTACTTTATCTCTTTAAAAAGGTCTATTTCTTTCACAAAAGTCACATGATACTAACACCCGTAGTATCAAAATAGAGTAACTATTATTTTAAGTAACCCAAAACAATTTCCGTACTTTCTTTTTAAATAAATCAAGACAATACCATGCCTTCCTTTAAAAACCAAATCAAGACAATACCATGCCTTCCTTTTAAAATAAAAACACTTCTCCATTTTTAAAGTCAAGTAACAATATACTTCTCAAAATAGTTTAGGCTTCCTAACTTCAAATTCTCAAGTGTCTTCTCTTTTAGAAATCAAGTTTCTTACTTTGGAAATTCAAGAAACCAATACTTGTTTATAATGGTCTTATTAAAGCAGTCATGATCTAGAAAATGTAATACAATTTTGTCTTATCTTAGCTTCTATGCAGATGGAGGAATTCTACTCATTTTAATTTAATTGATTGTCAATACATTTTCATTTATTAACGCTGCAATGGCTTGTTCGATATTATTCTCATTCGTGCCGTAAATTAGCAAAATCAACTCGACTCCAAATATTTCCTAACGACTCTTACCAACATCCCCCATAAGACTTGGTAAGATCTAAGATAACTTTATTCTTTTTAAAGACCAAGTACCCATTACTCACGAATGCGGTTTCACAACCTTTTTACACAATTCAAGTCCTTAACATTTCATATCAAGTCACTTAACTTTAGAATCAAGTCAAGGACACAAAAAGAAAGAAATCCAACTACTTTAACACACGTGCGTCTACCGCACTATATATTTCACAAATAATCATGCTCAAAAGAATAGGAAGAATCACATACCTCGCGACGATTATCGACAAGTAGCAAAATGCTCCAAAGTACTCTAACTTTGCTAGCCTTTTCCACCCTTCAAGTAGAATACGCTACTCGTAGTACTTCACCCTATAATGGTCATAATACATCTATTAGCTTCTAGCTTCAACGTAGAATATTCTAATTGTAAAGTCCCTTATTCTATGGAAATTTGGACAGCACTTCCTTTGTTTCTACGTACTTTTCCACCTTTTTCAAGGCTCGAATTCAATATCCAAACGCCACTTTTAAGGCCCAACAATCCAACAATACAAAGGGAATTACACGCCTAACTTGGACGTGTAAAATTCTTCCCCACAATTCATAGTAAAACAATCCAACTAGTTTAAGGCAACTCCTTGGCTATAACATGCTCACATATCAACTTTTCAAATCCTTTCAATTCAACTCGTTAATTCAACATGTTATATAAGTCTTAACCAATTATAACAACGATATACCCTTCTATATATAACATGTAACGATTTTTGCTAACAACCGAATTGATTACAACATTAGTGACTAACATGCCCATTTTCGGTTTTCAACAAGTCGACAGGATCCAAATCTTTTCAAACTTTAATATTTAAACCACATACTCATTTCTTAACTACTATAACTTGTAATCTTCAATTACAAGAGAAAGTGAAGGTTTTACCTCAATAAGCCCTCTTTCCGAAATCTTCTTCATGCTAAAATCACCCACACGAACCCTCTACAAGCTTGCCAACATAATTCCTTCTTGTCGTTTTTCCAAAATTCTACTAGGCCTTGGTTTTTCCTTGAAATTTTTAGAGAGAAGGGAGAGGAATTTTTAGAGAGAAGGGTTCTTTGAAAAATGACCAAGTATTCAAGACTTGGTCAATAAATAAGACTTACCCTTGGTCATAAAGATGGGAGGGACACTTGTCACCCTCTCATAGGCCTTTTATCAAAATATCTTCTGAATTTCCCCAAATTTCGCTAAAAACCCCGCCTCGGCGCCGCGGCGCTGAAAACTTCGGAACATTTCAGGACATACGGCGCCGCGGCGCTGCAACTTCAGAATATACCAGCACATCCGGCGCCGCGGCCCTGCATCCGGCGTCGCGGCGCTGTGGCACCTGACTGAAAACACTTTCATGTTCGTCTGCCCACTGAACTTGTAACCTCCATAACTTCCTACTCCGATGTCCTATCGACGAGCGGTTTGTTGCGTTGTTAACTAGACTCAACGAACTTCATACTGGGCTACTGAAACACCTAAAAACTCCTAATTAACTAGGAGATATACCGCTCCAAAGTTGACTCAAAAACTAACCAAAAACATTCATTCAACTTATCTTTCCAAATTTTAAATTCTTATTTCTCTTCGTACGTTCCCAATACATGACCTGAAATTTCGGGGTGTAACAGATCTCAAATATCCTCATCATGTCTTCTTATTGAAGAAGTCCATATATGGGTTTAAGCAGTCCCCGAGGGCTTGATATAAGAGGTTTGCAGACTATGTTTTGACTATTGGGTTCTCTCACAGCAGGTATGATAATTCATTGTTCATATATCGTCGTTGTTTTTCATTGGCTTACATACTCTTATATGTGGATGATATTATCTTGATTGCCTATTCTGATGCATTACGGCAGTCTATCATGACAATGCTCAGTTCTGAGTTTGCCATGAAAGATTTGGGGTCATTGAGTTATTTTTTTGGGATTGTTGTCACTCGTCATGCAGGTGGGTTATTCTTATCACAAAGAAAGTATGTAGATGAGATCATTGAGAGGGCTAGGATGTCATCCTGTAAGTCCACTTCCACTTCAGTTGATACTAAACCCAAGTTGGGTGTTGTGGTTGGCTCCCCGCACGAGGATTCGACCCGCTATCGCAGTCTGGCAGGTGCTCTTCGGTATCTAACTTTCACGATACCATATATTATGTATGTCATACAACAGATGTGTTTGTTTATGCATGATCTCAGGGTTGAGCATATGGATGCACTCAAACGCATTATTAGATACATCCAGGGGACACTTGACTATGACTTACATTTATATCCTTCGTCGACATCTACACTTGTCTCGTATACACATGCTGATTGATGAGGATGTCCAGACACCAGATGGTCTACGTCTGGCTATTGTATGTTTCTTGGTAATAACTTGGTCTCTTGGTCTGCAAAGCGTCAGTCGACTTTATCACGTTCTAGTGTAGAGGTCGAGTATCGATGGGTAGCCAATGTGGTCTCTGAATCATGTTGGTTACACAATCTTCTTTTAGAGATTCATTGTCCTATTCAGAAGGCCACCTTGGTTTATTGTGATAATGTTAGTGTCATCTATCTCTCTGATAATCCGGTTCAGCACTAGCGCACTAAACATATCAAGATGGACATCCACTTTGTTAGCGAAAAAGTAGCTCGTGGACCAGTTCGAGTATGTCATGTCCCTTTCAGGTATCAAATTGCAGACATCTTTACAAAGGAACTTCCCTCGATTATTTTTGAAGATTTTAGGGACAATCTCAGCGTACGAAAACCGCCCGCTATGACTGCGGGGTGTGTTAAACAAGGTAATATCCTGTGATATACATAGTGTATATCACGGGAATTATGGGATAAGGCCCAAAACGGTATAAGGAGGCAGAAGCCCATCTCCGGCTGGCCCTATAAGGCATTATATTATTGGTGTATATTGATGTAATATTGTAGTGTAAATGTTACCTTAATTAGTCTTGTACACTTACCATAGTTATAGGAGTCTTGTACTACTAGAATATGGTTTTAGAATTAGAATAGAAATATGTTTTCTATTATGACAGTTTGTATATTGTATATATACCCCTTTAATTAATGAGAATAATCAATAGATTATTTCTTTCACTAACAATTTTCTTTGAGTTGTACGTAACATAGTTTTTTTTTTTACTTTCAAATTCATTTACCATATTATATTTTTGTTTGTATATGTGGAAACACTTCTACTGTATTACTTAGGGTCTGTTTGGTCAAGTTTCTGTAAAGGTGTTTCTGTTTCTCAAAAGTAGTTTTGCAGAAACTATTTCTGAAGAATCAGTTAGAGTGTTTGACATATAATTATAGAAGTGCTTTTGAGAAACAGAAATTGTTTCCTGTTTGGCAAGAATTTATGCAAATTTATTAGAATATTCTTTTTAATAGATTTAAAAATATTTAAAATATTCTTTTCTATCATATGTTTCGAAAAATTAATATATCTTTACAATTTAATAAAAAATTTAAAATTATTTAATTGCAACATTTAATCAAAAAATAATATTATATTGTACATAAGAAATATAACAACAATATGATAGTCAATGACTCAAATAGGTCCAAACCTACCCCCGCCCTACCCAAACCTACCTCCACCTCATCCTCAAATTTCTATGTCATATTTTTTTTTACTTTTATAAAAAAATATGAATTTGTTTCTTCCCCCTTACCCCTCCCCCCCCCCCCCCCCCGCCCTACCCCTAACATCACCCCATTGCCCAACCCCAACCTCAAATTTATATTTAATATTTTTTGTTACTTTTATAAAAAAAAATGATTGAAAATATGAAAAAATTTCTTACCCCACGCCCTACCCCCAAACCCCCCCCCCCCCCCATGGCCCACCCCCCCCCCCAAATTTTTATTTCATATCTTTTGTTACTTTTATAAAAAAAAAATATTAAAAAATATGAATTTTTTCTTATCCCCGCCCTACCCCCTACTCCCACCCCACCCCACCCCATTGCCCTACCTATCCTCAAATTTCTATTTCATATTTTTTGTTACTTTTATAAAATTAAAATATATATATATATATATGAATTTTTTTCTTACCCCCGCAAATTAAAATATATATATATATATATATATATATATATATGAATTATAAAATTAAAATATATATATATATATTGCCTACATAACTAGCAACAAGTTTGTTGCCAGAATTACCCGCAAGGGTAGCCAAGTTGGTGTAGCAGTAGAGCGCGAGACCGCAAGGTCACGAGTTCGATCCCCTGACGTGGTTTGCAGGTTATTGCGTCAGCCCGGGGTTTACCCTGTGCGCACTCGAAAGAGTAGGGGCTGCGAGTTACTTCGTCAACAAAAGTTTGTTGCCAGAATTATAGTACTAAAACTATTTCAATAGTTTTATAAAAACACTTTTTTTAATGCACGATCCTTCCAATTCTCCATATTCTATCCACATCATACCAAAAATAAACTTAAATGATTTATGATTTGGTAGGAATAAAAAGAATGACAGAAATTTAAACCCAAAAATCTACAAATGCAAAGACATGACAACCTAAATGCCAACGTGAGGAGATGTAATAAGAGTTATGCAAATGGACACTTCATTAACCGTTTTCTTTTCCCTCTTCACAAGAGTCTTTCTTACCTTATTTTTCTCTCTTCCACTTCTGTCTTTCTCTCTCCTTCCCTCTACCATTTCCCTAGAGAACAAACAATAACAAAACATTAGGAAGAAGAAAAAAAGCAACCCAAGTTTCTTTGTTATGCAGTCTTTCATTTGATGATATTTCATTGATTTTCTTCTTCTTGGCAATGTGCTACGATGGACCGGAAGACGTTAACTATGAACTGGGATGGTCTTGGAGAAGAAGATGATGATGACAACTTCTTTGAGTCCCGTGACCGGCTTTCCACAGCCATTCCCCTTGACTTGGGATCCTCAGGATCAGACAACGATGATGATTTCGAGGACAGCCGCCTCTCCTTTGTCTCGACCCTTTCCTCAGCCTCCATCAAGAAATACCAAGGAATTGAGATTGAGGCAGTTTCTGAAGATTCTTTTAGCAGCGCGGATTATGGCATGTGGATGGCTGAACCTGGGGATATCAAGGAACGTCGCAAGCGCCTCCTGCAAGGCATGGGGTTGTCCAGCAATAAGGACCTCCTCAAGCTTAAAAGTGCCAAGATTGTACGAGCCATTTCAAGAAAAGTTGACAAACGCCAAGATTCCAAACCACCAAAGGCTGATTCTTCTCCTGCTAAAGGATTAAATCAAGAACAACAGCCTTCGGCTTCACAACCAGTTGCGCTGGTCAGGTCAAGATCAGATGGAGATATACAATATTTTTCTGTAAATACCAAGAAACGGAAAGAAGAGCTAATTGGTGACATCTCTAAACAACGTCTCACCAGGACCTTTTCAGGTGTTTTGGCACCAAGTATAGGAACATGCCAATTAACCGGTTCTGTTAGGATGTCGCCAAGAAAGAACAGAAGTGGGTCGTTAATGCAAAATGGTGGTGATATTTCATCCACATTGTCCAATGGGAGTCCCGATGTGGGCTTTGCTTCGTTCTTCTTGATAAAGAATTTGGACACTGGAAAGGAGTTCATTGTCAAAGAGTCCAATGAACACGGAATGTGGAATAAGCTCAGTGATATTCAGACAGGAAAGCAGCTTACCATGGATGAATTTGAGAAACATGTGGGATATTCACCTGTTGTCAAGGAATTGATGCGCCGGGTAAATGGATCAAGAAATCATGATGATGAGAGGAAACTAAGCCCAAATTCATATCTCAGTAAGAGATTCAGAAATAGCAAGAGAAGGGGAGTTGCTCTTTTGAAGAACATAAAAGGAGTAGCACATAGCATGAGTGGAAAAATTATTGATAAAGAACGCGAGCAACTTGTGCCTGAGGAACAGCAGAAACCAAATAAGAACTCCTCAAAATGGATTAAAGTCCGCCAGCATGGAAAGACCTGCAAAGAATTCACAGCTTTGCACTTATGCCAGGAAATTCATGCTCACGAGGGTTCAATATGGACCATAAGATTCAGCTCGGACGCACACTATCTAGCAACTGCAGGAGAAGATACATTAATTCATATATGGGAAGTGCAAGAATGTGAAGTTACGAATGACCTTGCAGGCGCTGCAAGTGCCTCACCCATTCATCCAACGGCTAGCTCTTTCAGTGCCTCACCCATTCATCCAACGGCTAGCTCTCTCAGTGCCTCCCCTGTTCATCCAATTGCTAGGTCCAATTCAAACCGGCCTCCTCTGCCGGAGACTGGACATATGATATCAGAAAGAAGGAAGAAGGGGAAGGTCTCCCATAAGAAAAAGAGCAACTCAGTTCCGGAGTATGTCAATGTACCAGAAACTGTTTTTTCTCTTTCAGAGAAACCAATATGCACTCTTAAAGGTCACCAGGAGGATGTCTTGGACTTGTCTTGGTCAAAGTCTCAGGTTAGTTTCCTCCACTTTCATTTCAGTTAACTAGCAGAAACTCGTAGCAGGGATAATCAAACTTCATATTCAGTAACTCTCCCATAAGTTATGTTTACTGCAAACAAAGCGAATAATATCTACTACTCCCTCTGTCCCAATTATTTATGTGACAGTTCGGATTTCGAGAGCGAAACTTCTTTATTTTAGCCGTGAATTCGGACATACAATCTTTAAGTTGTTTTGAAAAATAATTTACATATTTTACATAAAAAGTACTATAAGTCACAATATAATTTAAAATATTTAAAGGGCATATGAATAAATCACAGTCAAAGATTTTCTTGTTCGACTCTCGAAAAGCGAAAGTGTCGCATAAATTGGGGCAGAGGGAATATCACTTTTAAACATACATAACATGCAATGTGAAACTTGGATGCAGCTACTTCTTTCATCCTCAATAGACAAGACTGTCAGGCTATGGAATGTTGAAACTCAGACTTGCTTAAAGATGTTCGCGCACAATGACTATGGTGAGATGTCAAATTTAATTATAGCTAGTCCATATATATTTAAAATGATGATTCCTTCATGCCATTTGCATCTGATGAGCTTATGGTCTGGCAGTAACTTGCATACAGATCAATCCAATGGATGACGACTACTTCATCAGCGGTTCTCTGGATGCAAAGGTTCGGATTTGGAATATACCTGACCGGAAAGTTGTAGATTGGACTGATCTTCATGAAATGGTCACTGCTACTTGCTTCACCCCTGATGGTCAGGTAGATATATGTCTATTTTACTGGTAATTGTATTGGAGCATTAACACTTCTCACTAGACTAAAACCTACTCCAAGCATGTGTCATGATACTTCAATTCACATGCACTTCTTCTTTGGTTTTTGTTCTTCTTTTCCTTGTTTTTTTTATAAATAATGGTGTCGATGTTCAATTTGAAATGAACCCCCCCCCCCTCCCCGATACACATACTATGGCTGTAGGGAATTAGAAGGGGGGGGGGGGGGGGGAAGAGATAACTCAACCCCCTCTCCCTAAAAGAAAAAGATTATAAGAGCAACAAAGTATAATCTTGAGTATTTCTATAATTCTCAAGGAAAAATGTGACAGTATCAGTGAATTCTTCTTCTTCTTTTTCCATTCTTGAAGGGTGCTTTAATAGGCTCACATAAAGGCAGCTGTCGTATGTACACAACCTCTGGTAAATAATGTATCACATACCATCTTTTATAAAATTGATAATTACCAGAGGAAAACAGCTGCTGATTTCCAATGTGTGTTTATTATTCAGAATGCAAACTGGAACAAAAAGACAATATTGAAATTCAACCTAAGAAGAATTCTCAACTCAAGAAGGTCACCGGTTTACAGGTATTTGAATTTCTCTCTTCTCTCAACTGTGTAGATGTACAGTCTCTTTTTTCTTCAAGATCTATTGAAAGCTGAACTCGTTTATCCAGTTTGCCCCATGGAATCCAGCAGAAGTGCTTATAACTTCAGCTGATTCTCGTATCAGAATTTTTGACGGGTCAGAGATGATCTATAAGTTTAGAGGTATTTTCTCTCCGATATATTCTTTTGGAGAGCTCAAACAACATCCATGCGTTCTCTAAACGAAGGTTCTATTCTGTGGTAGCATCAGGTTTCCGAAATACAAGCAGCCAAATTGCAGCTTCATTCAGTTCAGACGGAAAGTATGTCATAAGTGCAAGTGAAGATTCTCATGTCTACATCTGGAAGAGAGAAGAACCTAAGAGCCCCAGTGGTAAACCTAGAACTTCAATCTCAGTTCAAGCTCACGAGCGCTTTCAGTGTAAAGATGTTTCAGTTGCCATCCCATGGCCAGGTAGTGTAAAGAATGAGGCACCACTTGTAGAGATGCACTCGAAACGGCATTCGAAACGTTTCCTCCCACCCCAGTATCCCACTGTTGGTTCTCCTACAAAAGAGAACTCGGATTTGGCAAATAGTAAAAGGCATTTGCCACCTCTAAATGTAGCACGCAACAAAAGTAATGCATTAGAGAGAGTCCAAAGTAGTCGAGAAGAGGAAGACTTAGCTCAACTCTCTCGGACAGATTCTGGCACTGGTCCCAGTGAATCATTTACATCAGGTTCTTCATCAACTAGGTTTGGTGATTCACCTTCTATATCTGCGTCCAGCAGCTCTCGATCACAATCTTGGTCCTCCTCTTGGTCTCAGGATGGTAGTAACAGCCATGGAAGCAATGTTATCCAAGCAACGGCATGGGGCATGGTAATTGTGACAGCAACTCTGGGAGGTGAAATCAGGGTCTATCAAAATTTTGGGCTACCTTTGAAAGCTGGCCGTCAGACGAATCTCTTTAGAGACCTAACATAAATTGTTGTTAGGAAACAAATCAATAATATTCTGTTCTTGAGCTTCATATTTTTCTATAATACTTAGTTTTTTTAAGACCTAGTCAAGCTCAAGTTACACTGAACATGGCAGAAGCCATCGGGAAGGCTTCCCATTGTTGATAAGTAAATGCGGAAACAGGTAATATTTTCCTTTTAGTACCTTTTAAGTGGAGATGAGGTCTGTGTACATTCTACCCTCCCCAGACCCCACATTGTGGGATTTTCACTGGGTATGTTGTTGTTGTTATCTTTTACATTAGAAAGACCAAGTAGAGATTACAGTGTTCAATGTTTCAACAAATTGAGCTTTTAATTTGCATTTTGCATTAGCTAGCATTTTAACTAGCATTATGCAAAGCTTTGTTTTTTTTCAACAAGTTCTCACAGGTTAGCAGTTACCAATCACGGATATATGAGAATATTTGTTAGCACATTTACTTATTTTAGAACAGATCAATCAACTATACCTCAATCCTATATTAGTTGGATCAGCTATATAAAGCATCAGATTAATTTATAAATCATTAACCTAGCGCATCATCATCCTTTATCTGACTTGGGACCTGTTATGCTTTGTGAAACTCACATTGGCAGTTAAAAAGAATCTTATGGCATCGCCTGGAAAGGGTGATATATACTAAGCTATCCCCTGATTTTTATACCAAAACACAAGACAACACCCTCATGAAATTCATGATAATAACTAGAGATGTTCAGTGAACTGAAGCAATGAAGTGTTATCAAAGGAGAAAAGCGCAGAAAGGCTTTAAGGTCCGTTGAGGCTTTAAGCGCAGAAAGGCTTTAAGATCCGTTAAGGCTTTAAGCGCAAAGGGAAAAGCAGAAATAAAGCGAGGGCAGAAATGAAGAAAGGCAGAAATGAAGAAAAAATACAAATATGTATTTGTAGTTCAAGACTAATAATTATAAGCCTGATGAATAACAAATATATGGACAAAAAAAATATCAATTGTTTAATGCCGCTCTATTCAGGATCACGCTTATTGACAAAGAAAAGTATATCCTAGAGGCTTGATAACAACACTCGCCCACGAAGCAAGGCAACATGTTTTGCACTTGGCTTCAGGGCTTAAGAGCGCTTTAAGCTCGGCTTTGACAAGCACTGAGCAGTGATTCTTTGAAACCTAATTGAAGTAAATAATAAAACCAGCAGTTTTGAAGAAAGCACTGATTAGTTCTCTTAAGTGTCCGCCAATTTTGCTTCTGTTGTAGCTCCCAAAACGAAAATGAATGGAGCAAATAGTAATGGCTTCATTGTGCTCATTTACTACTTTTGCCCTCCATTGAAGAGAATTCCAATGGACAGTAAATTCAGACTCTTCAGTTTATAATAACAAAGAGTTAGAGAGAAGTTTCTCTCACTAGGCGAAAATGCTCTCAACATTTCTCCCTAGTCGCTCTTCGCAATCCGCCTCATTCTTATGATTTCATCTTCGATTTCATACTCCGTAAATCTGATTTCATCTTTGATTTCATGAGATTGTTCGTCTGTTCATCTTACTTGAATTTGATACGAAGTTGTTTGAGTAAATTACGGAAATTTTACATCTTGTTCGAAGATTTTTCGAAAATTGTGGAAAGATTGTTCGAGTTTATCAACTTGTCCAAAGATTGTTACGAAGATACTTCAACTTGATTAAAGATTACTCAAGAGTTGCATTATCTTCCTTCTAGCCATGAGAAAGAATACAAAGATTTCAGCCAAAAGAATGAAAGAGATTATTTTGATTGTTCAAGATTACAAGATTCAAGATTTGAATTTGAGGTTTGCATTTCCGGGAAGCCTCGCGCGCCGCTTTGCTTCTTTCGACAAGCGGTGATTCAGTGGTCATAGCAAGTCGAGGGTGTTCTCGCGTGCAAGAGGTCATGATGGTGGTCTGGTCGAGGATACAACTCTTTGATTTTCCCAACCTTCCGGCAGCACCTCGACGCCGGATTGGCTACGATTCCTGCAGAGACTTCGACTATGGAGATCGGATCTTGATAGGGATCCCGGTCGAGTGGGTATGGAGGTGGTTCCGGTCGCAGGAGGTGGTGTTGATGTTCGTGGTTTGTGGTTTGAACTCGGGTCTCCGATCCTCGCTTCGAGTTCAAAGAGACTTTTCCGCGCCACTTTGGACGCCAAGGTGATAGCGGGTCTCGAGGTTGGTCACGGGTTGATTGCGGGTCGCAGGGTGGTCGTGGGTCTGGGAAGTCCACGGGTCACCACTTTGGTTGTTGAGTTCGACATCGTTTCTTTTCCAATTGGCCTTCGAAATGCTAAGGTTTTGGAAGCCGGGGTTTCTATCCAAAGGAGGTCTAGGAATTTGACGATTCAACGGGTGCGGATGTCAATGGCACGCTCATTCAATTGCTTCGGTTTTCAATGGCACGCCTCATTCATTAGGTGCAACTTTCGAGTCGAGTTTGTTGGGAATTCGTGTTGCGGTTTAAACGCCACCCATTCTTGCGGGTCGACGGGTAGCATGGGTGGGCACGGGTCGATGGCGGTTCTTGAGGGTGGTTCGGTCGAAGGAGGTCGGAAGGGTGGTCATGGGCTGATTGGTCTTTATGGTGGTCACGTGTCAAGGCCGGAGCCCGCGGTCATCGGCTCAAGATTGTTGGGTCCGTTGGTTCAATTCCACGGCTCTTCGTTGTACAAACCGTGCGGAATTTGAACAACTACTCTTCAAACGAGACTCGTAACTTGGGAATTTAATAGGAGAGTACCAAGGAAACATCTCATTCAATAGGGCTTCAACTTGATAAGGGTGGAGTGCGAGGTCTACTCTTCTTTTGAAGTCAAAAGTTGCGGAAACCATAGGGGCAACTCGTCCAAAGAGGTTTGGTAACTTGATGGCTACGGGAACCGAAGGGGCTACATTTCAAATGAGTCTTGGAAGAACAACTAATGTGGAATTTGAAGGATCATTCTTTTCCAAGAAGACTAAGGAGTCTGACCTTGTTTCGGCCAATAAAGCACTTAATGCCGAGGGACATGAGCCATTTATGGCAATCATTCCCAATGATGCACTAGTCTTGATTTCCCCCATGAATCCAACTATTGCACCTACTGAGCGTGCAAATGATACTAGGGAGTCACAACAAATTAAGGAGCCTAATCCAACGAATAAAAGTCCAAGTACGAAGATTGGAAGAGTATTTCACTACCCCCCGATTACTTAAATGAAGATACTATCTTGGAATGTCCCGGATAGATTGCATTTAATTTTCATGTTGAAGTTTATTTTCTTGTTCTTGTTTACGTTGAGGATTGAGAACCCTCAACGACTGATTGTAGCTTCCTGAGCTTTTCTTTTTAGTAATAATATTTGCATTTACCCGGAAAAAAAAAAAGACTCTTCAGTTTATAAGGTGAAATTTGACCCACTCAACTATTTGTTTTTATTGACTAATGAAATTGATTAGCACTATAAATTGTTAAATATCCAAAGGAAAAGGGATTAAAAGTAGGGGAAATTTCAATAATATACAATTTAACATGATAAATTACATTTTTATAGCCAATTTTTTTATTTACATTTACATATCCACATATTCACGGTATACAATATTATATAACTTTATACACCTGAAGTAGACATGTATCAATCTTGTATAAAAGTGTATATACAATACTCCCTTTATCCCAATTTATGACACATTTTCCTTTTTAGTCAGTCTCAAAAAGAATGACACATTTCCTTATTTGTCAACAATTTAATTTTATATTTACGCTTAACGATATGAGATGTGACAGCACCGGGGACCTCTATCCTATCACCACCACCGTCGGCCATCTAGCCTCATCTCCATCAACCCTTAGATCTCTTTCGTCTTCTTTATGACATAATAGATTATGTCATCCGAGAGATTCTGTTTTACGATCCCTTAGCAAAAATAAATTTATCCAGTGCAAACATGTATCTACTACTCCTATCTGTGAATCTTGCATTTTTTGGGGACATGTCAAATTGTCATTTTATTCTTCATTCACCTGTACTTTAATGTCATTTGATATAATACATAATGATTTATGGACTTTTTTCATTTTAAGCACGATCGGGCATATATATTATGTGTTGTTTTTAGATGATTATTCCAACTTTCTGTGGACTTTTTTTATTGGTAATAAGTCTCAAGTCTATTCTATTTTGTTGTCCTTTAGTGCTTTCATAAAGACACAATTTGAAAAGAATATCAAATGTTTTCAATGTGACAATGAAAAAGAATTTGATAATCAAACAATTCAAACTATTTTGCGCCAAACACGACCTTGTTTTTCATTTTTCCTGTCCACATACATCTCCATAAAATGGAAAAGTCGAACGGAAAATTAGAACCATAAACAACTTAATTCGTGTCCTCCTTGCCCACGTCTCTATCCCCCTATTGTTTGCATTACACACTCTCAATGACAACCTATCTCTTGAACATTTTCCTAGATAAGTCTCTCAAATACAGGTCACCCACTCAAGTTCTCTATCTTCGGGATCCTTCGTATAAGCATTTACAAACTTTCGGATGTCTATGTTACCCCCTTCATCCCTCTACTCAAATCAACAAGCTGCAACCTCGATCATCCCCATGTGTATTTCTTGGTTACCCCCTCCTCCCACCAATCATAGAGGTTACAATTGTTACGACTTGTCAAGCCGAAAAATAATTCATTTTAGGCATGTCATATTTGATGAGTTACAATTCCCCTTTGCCAAACTCAATTATCCACCTCCAAATTCCTATGACTTTCTAAATGATGGTCTAAATCCACTTCTAATCCATCACTTGCAAAATCAGTCGTCATCATCACCGACAACGGCACCACCGTTGTCGTCCCGAGGTGGGAAGTCCACCCAGCCCCATAACGGGAGCCTTGGACCAGCCTGTTACAGCCCTTCATCTCGGCTACCTCTCAGCCAGTCGAGCCTCTTAACATCCCATCAAGACCTTCCGTCTCGGTTGCCTCTCGACCAACCATATCTCTCATCGACTCATCTCGACAACACCCCCCACTCCTGGTCCTACTCCTAGTCCCGCTGCCACGTCTCGGCAACCACCTCCCAATCTCGTCCAACCTCCAGTGGCACCCCGATGGACAATGGAAACTCATGATATGCACGACATTTTCAAACTCAAACGACTATTTAATTTGTCCACTTTGGTTGCCCCTTCCCCTATTGCTCGTAATCTAACAGATGTATTGTCCGATCCTAATTAGAAAAATGCAATGATTGACGAATTTAATGCTCTTATTGAAAAAAGTCGTGGGATCTAGTACCTCGTCCTCCTGATGCTAATATTATTCGTTCTATATCGATTTTTCGACATAAAAAGAAATATGATGGTTCTTTTGAGAGGCACAAGGTCCGTCTTGTAAGTGATGGTAGGTCACAACAGGTGGGAGTGGATTGTGATAAAACTTTCAGCCTGATAGTTAAACCAACGATTATTCGGACTGTTCTCAGTATTGTTTTATCCAAATTTTAGCTCATTCATCAGTTTGACATCAAAATGCTTTCTTGCATGTAGACCTTCATGAAACCGTATATATTTATCAGCCTATAGGATTCAGGGACCCAGTTCATCCAGATTATGTGTGTCTTTTGAAGAAATCACTCTATGGACTGAAACAGGCTTTTCGTGCATGGTACCAACGGTTTGCTAATTTTGTATCCCCTATCAGTTTTTTACATAGAAGATATATCATTCATTGTTCATCTATAGAAAGGGTAATCACATGGCATGCATCATACTATATGTTGATGATATCATCCTCACTACATCTTCTGGTGCACTTCGCCAATCCATCATGTCACTTCTTGCATCTGAGTTTGCTATGAAAGTGTCACGACCGACTACGATCGGTGCCCTACGGGCACCCGCACAGTATACATCGTAGAATAGCAATAACATACACAACACAAATAAACACTTAGATAAAAAAAACAACAACAGGCTAGCCGATGCGGCCACCTTTCGTATAATTTACATAATCCAAAAAAAGAACAGTACATCTTTTTTTTTTGCTTTACAACTCAATCCACAAGACATGACTACAGACCTCTAAGAATAACAACTGTGACGGGATAGGGCCCCGCCGTATCCCTGAATGTACAACAACTGACAATACCAGGGAACTGTACTAAGGATAAGCCTCCGGAGTAATGAAGCTTCTCAACAGCTGAACAATGATCCTAAGAGTGAGGATCAGCACCCTGTATACTCTACCTGCGGCATGAACGCAGCCCCCCGAAGGAGGTCAGTACAACATGTACCAAATATGTGAAACTGAAAGTACTGTAATGAAATCATAAGTCTAAAATAAAGCTGGAGACATGTATGATAACTCAAATAACAGTACAATGTGCCTTACTAACAATGAGAGTAAATGAGAGTATATTTTACTGCATAAAAATAGGAGGCTCATGATCAAGTAGGGCCACCCGCCCGTGGTATCATTAAGCAATCCTACTCCTGTACTATTTCACCCGCAAGGGCCGTATGGACCCGCATGAGGTAACTTCCTCGCATAGGTTGTATCCGCCCGCATAGGTCGTATGGACCCGCATGAGGTATTCCTCGCATAGGACTATTTCACCCGCACAAGACTATTTCACCCGCTTAGGCCCGATGGGCCCGCAATGAGTACAAACGTCGCACTCGCATCATGGATAGCAAATCCATGGAATTAGTAGTAACTCGGGGCTTTACCCCGTAAGAATAACATAAACTAGCACAACCGGCTATCATACATAACATAAGCACTACCGGCTTATCATACATAACATAAGCACTACCGGCTTATCATACATAACATAAGCAAGTTAAGAAATCCCCCTAACTTCTTATTAGCCTTATTCATATACACTCTCATTTTAGTTTACTTAAGGCACTAACATGTCATTATAAAATCCGGGAATTTAACCCAAAGTACTATGTACTTCTATTCTTTTAAAATGACTCTTTTTCATATAAAACTTTCAAGATACTAATAACCGTAGTATCAAGTCATATCTACTTTTCAAGACAAGTCACAATACCTTTTAGAAATACATTTATAGGCTTCTAAATCAAGTGACTTCTTTATTTTAAAACCTTAAGCAATTAATGCCTCAAAATCAATTTGTCTTTCATTATTTCAAGTCATTTATCATACTTACATTACTTAGAGTAAACCACTCTTTTTAACTTTCCATAAAGCTATTATAACCAACTTCCCATAAAGTCGTTATACTATAGACAAATACATTCTTCTTTATATCCAAGAGACTTATACTTTCAAAACCAAGTATCATATACTTTTAAAATACTTTAAGTCTCTTAACTTTTAGAAACTAAGATATCCTTAATATTCTTAAACAAGTGAGTTAAGTCCCTAACTCAACCAACTTGGACATTCTTAAAATAAGCCAAGGTATCAAATGGATTAGATTGTCAAAAATCTCGTACGTCTACCGTACTATATATTTACAAATATTCATGCTCAAGAGATAAGAAAGTTCTACATACCTCTTCGGTTCCATCCACTTGCCAAGTCCAATATGTCGTACGTAGTATGTCAACCTATAATGACCATAATACGTCTATTAACTTCTAACTTCAAACGTAGAATATTCTAAGTGCAAAGTCACTAAATTCTACGGAAAATCGGACAGCACTTCCTTTGTTTCTACATACTTTTCCACCTTTTTCAAGGTCCGAAAATCAATAACCAAACGCCACATTTAAGGCCCAACAATTCAATAATACAAAGGGTATTACACGCCTTAACAGGACGTGTAAAATTCTGCCCCACAATTGATATCAAACTAGTCCAACATACAATGTTACATTCGGCAATTTGAGGGACAACAATACATAGTCTTTTCCAATTCTGTTTCAATCCAAGTTGTTTAGTATAACATGTTATAAAGCCGCAATCGATTATAACAACTATAATCTTCAAGTAGGTAACATGCCTAATTATCGACCAAAATTGTATTTCAATTTCAAATGGCTAACAATGACATTTCGTATTTTAGGCTTCCAATATCCATAACACTTATCAATCTTATATACATATACTTCATGCTAGTTAAAATGTAAGGCTACAACAATATGTAATCTTATACACTTAAGAGAACAAGATTGTTACCTTAGTGAGCCTTAATCCACTTCAAGATCCGAAGTCGCTCCCTAGCAACTTAAAGCCTCTCCTTGACACTCCAATCCGCCACTTGACGCCCTTAGAAGATCACAAACAACTTTCCTTCAATTCCAATTCCAAACCTAGGAAAGTGACTAGGTTTTCACCTTGCGACTAATACGAAAACGCCACTTTTCCGGGATCTTTCTATTGAAATACCCTTACAATACCCTTAGGAACCTTGATTTAAAGTGTGGAGCTTATTAGACAACAAACGAAAATTTTTGTCTTTCCAAAACCCTCAAACCCGAGAGCAATATTGAAGGCATCCAAGTTTCTTGAAAAAAATTTCTAAGTGTGGGAGTTAGTCTTGCTAGTAGTAAGCTTATATAACCATATGGAGGGTCAAGATTAGAACAAATGGGTGGTTTGGATGCATTCTACAAGGATCAAGCCAAGTGGCTCTTGACTAAGTCAACAATATCAAGCTTTAGCCCTTAGCAAGACTTGGTCATCTCTTTATTGGTCAAATGACCATTTTAGCCATGTCCATTTCGTCCAAGACCACTAAGGGGGTGACACGTGTCGCCCTCCTATTCGTCGCAATATTTCATTTTCCGACAAATTCCGATAAATTTTTACTATTCTCAAATCTTAACATTTTTGAGTTCTTACGTACGTTCTTATAAACATGTCCTGCAATTTACGGGGTGTAACAGAAAGATTTGGGGCCCCTAAGCTATTTTTTTAGCATTTCTATTACGAGACATGTAGGTGGTTTATTTATTTGTCAAAGAAAGTACGCTGAACAAATTCTTGACCGAGCAGGCATGACGTCTTGCAAACCGGCCCACACACTAGTGGACACTAATTCCAAACTCAGTGCCTCTTTGGTTCTCTGTATGCCGACCCGACTCACTATCACATTTTAGCATGAGCGTTGCAGTATCTCACTTTCACGAGACCAGATATATCCTATGTCATACAACAAATATGCTTACATATGCACAACTCGACGGATGAACATATGAATGTCCTCAAACGTATTTTGCACTATGTACAAGGTACTCTACATTTCGGCTTACACATGTACAAGTCCTCACTCTCTGGTCTTATATCTTATTCTAATGTTGACTGGGGTGGATGTCCTGACAATCGTAGGTCCACGTCAAGTTACTGTGTGTTCCTTGGAGATAACTTGTTTTCTTGGTCTTCTAAAAGACAACCTACTCTGTCTCGATCCAGTGTCGGAGCTGAGTACAGAGGTGTAGCGAATGTCATTTCTGAGTCTTGTTGGATACGCAACCTCCTACTTGAGATTCACTACCCAATATCTAAGGCTACAATGGTTTACTGTGATAATGTAAGTGCGATATATCTTTCCGGAAATCCCGTTCCACGTCAGCGCACTAAACATATTGAAATGGATATTCACTTTGTACGAGGGAAAGTTGTTCGTAGACAAGTTCATGTTCATCTTGTTCCTTCCCGATATCAGATTGCTGACATATTCACTAAAGGACTTCCGCACACACTCTTTGATGATTTCCGAGTCAGTCTCATCGTACGAGAACCTCTCGCTTCATTGTAGTCATATAACACTATATATATTGTACACAATAATTAATGAAAAGCACGGAACATATTCCTTTAGTATTACTAGATTGTAAGTCGTGATGGTCGATCTCTTTTGTCCTTACTTTTTTCCTATTACATTAGGAAAAAAGGGGAATGAGAAGTAAACCTATTAGCATTAACTCTTTCTCACATTATTTTTGTCCCATATTGGAAAAACACATTTGTAACTCATATAATAGACCCTATATAAAGGGCTTTACTTGCACGTTTAGCTCTCAAGAATAGTATTATTCTATTATCTTGTTATTGCTTTGTAAGAATTCATGTTATGAATAAAAGACTTTCATGAATTCTATCATGGTATCAGATCCAAAAGCGCAAGTTCATATTTTTAGTTCGTCGTGGATCCAATTTTGCGGTGAGTTCGTTGGGGGTTCGCATGCAGCACACCTCTGGTATCATTTTTTTTTTTGCTTGTTCATGGCTTGTTTTGGAAACTCGTGCTCGTTTTGGCTTGTTTTGACTGCTCGTGCTTGTTCTGATCTTCGATTCCGCATCTGGGTTTCGTCTTCTTGGCTTTCGCATCTCATTGGTGAGATATGCCCTTTATTATTTTGTTGCTTGTTATTCAGGATTGTTGCTTGTTATTTGAGATTTTTCTATTTAAATTTCATAATGGCTGGAGGTGATGATTCTTCACAATCTATTGGTGTTCGGTTAGATGGAAAAAATTATTCCTATTGGAGCTATGTCATGGTAATTTTTTTGAAGGGAAAGGGGCTTTGGGATTATATGTCTGAAAAAAGCCAAATGCCCTAAAGGTGGAGATGAAAATTTTGATGAATTATTTAGGACTTGTGAGATTAATAATTCAAAGATTATTACTTGAATTAATAACTCTGTTAAACAAATAATTGGTGTTCAATTGGCTAAGTTCAAAACTGCTAAAGAGATTTGGGACTATCTGTCAAGATTGTTTGTGCATAATAATTTGCTGTTAAATATCAGTTACAATCTGAAATTCGTGCACTAGTACAGAATGATTTGAGCATTCAAGATTATTTATGTGCAATGACCAATTTATGGGATCAGTTAGCTATGACGGAATATACTGAATTTCAAACATGCGATGTTTATATTAAATGCAGAGATGAAGACCATATTGTTCAACTATTGATGGGTCTTCGTCAGAATTTGAGAATTATTATTCAGGCTTGTTGCACCGCAAACCATTACCATATGTTCAAGATGTGGTAAATTAAATTATGGCTGAAGAAATATGTTTGAAGACTCTAAAAGGGGTACATAAGGCTTCTACTTCCGTATTGGTAGCTCCTTCGTCTGCACCGGTCCTTATAGCCCCTACACACCAGTATAGAACATCTATCATGGATAATTGTAATTATTGCAAGAAACCAGGACACTTGAAGAATCAATGTCCTTAGCTACGGAAGACGTCAGGTTCTAGCCTCCACATTCGGGACAAGGACAGAAGCATTCTCAACAGAAGCCATATTCTGAGGGGTCAATTCCAGAACTCGTATCCACCGACTCAAGATGCCTTTGGGCCCTTTCTTGAGCACCCATCTTCAAGAGCTTATGTGAGTCATAGTACTGATTCTGTAGGTGACCAATTTCATAAGTTCATCGCCTTCCAATAGTTTCAAAAGAATTCTCAATCTTATGCTCTTTCTGCTCCTTCCGGCTCATCACCATCTATTGGTTCAGGTATCATTTCGTCTTCTTGGATCTTAGACTTTGGAGCTGGAAATCATATGTCTTATATTTCTTCTTCCTTTGTATTTATGTCTTCCGACTCCCCTTCCACTTCACATGTATCACGATGGAACACATATGTCATTGACAGCATTGACACCATTCATACATCCACTATATCATTACATGATGTTTATTGCATTCCAAAATTACATATGAATCTTGCTTCTATTGGTCAAATATGTGACTCTGGATGTTTTATTGGACTTTTCCCTAATTTGTGTTATGTGTAGGATCTAAAATCCAAGAGAGACATTAGGACAAGGCGTACAAAGATGATAGGTCTCTATGTTTTGGATGAGCTGCATCTTCCTACTCATGCAGCAGATATGCCTGTTAATCTGTCTTCTTTTCATTTAACACCTTCCTCTTTGAAGTTCTATTTGTGGCACTCTAGACTTGGTCATGTATCAGACTCTCGCATGCGTTTTATGTGAAGTACTGGTATTCTTGGTGATTTACAATATGATGATATTTCTGATTGTAGTGGATGTAAACTTAAAAAAAAATTGCTTTGCCTTTTAATCTTAGTACTTATACTTATTCTGCACCATTTGATTTAGTTCATTCAGATGTTTGGGGGCCAACACCTATCCCTACTAAGGGAGGCTCCAGATATTATGTTTCCTTTATTGATGATTATACTCGTTATTGTTGGGTTTATTTGTTGAAAAGACGTTCTGATTTTGTTCATACTTATGTTGAGTTTCAAGCTTATGTGAAAACTCAATATTCTGTCATTATTAAATATTTTTGGGCTGATTTAGGAGGTGAATATACTAGTGGGGATCTTTCTGGTATTTTCAAAGCTTATAGTACAATACATCAGTCTTCTTGTACTAATACACCACAACAAAATGGGGTAGCCAAGAGAAAGCATAGTCATATTGTTGAGACCGCTAGATCTATGCTTTTGTCCTCTAGTGTACCTAGTGAATTTTGGGAAGAAGCTGTCATTACATCTATTTATCTTATTAATAGGATCTCTACCTCTCATAATTCTGGGATTTCTCTGTATGCTAGACTATTTGGGCACACCCCACTGTATTCTCATTTGAGAGTTCTTGGTTCTACATGTTTTGTTCTACGTCTACATGCAGAGCGTACTAAGGTATCTTCTCGTGTCGCCATTTGTGCTTTTCTTGGATATGGGATCGGGCATAAAGGTTATTGTTGTCATGATCCAGTTTTTGGAAAATTATATGTGTCTCGTAAGGTTTCATTTATTGAGCATGTTCCTTTCTTTTCCATCCCACATACCTCACATGGCATGACAAAATCTGACCTTATTGATATTGATCCCTTTGATGCTAATTTCCCATCTGATTCTACATCTATATCATATGTTCCTTCTCAGTCTTCTGGCATGTCCCATGATATTGATACTCAGCCCCCTTCTACGCCTATTTCAGAACCTCTTGTGGTTGCAGATCCAGATCCACCTCGCTATCCTAAACGCACTCTGCGATCTACTCAGGTATGCGATTTTTATTATTCTTGATATGCTCCATCATTCGCTTCCTTTCTAGTTTCTATTAATTCTCTCTCTGTGAGTCTACCTCCTACTCTGAGGCAGCTCGTGATCCTCTTTGGTAAGAGGCTATGAATGAGGAATTGGCTGCTTTGAACAAAACGGGTACTTGGGATTTGGTTTCTCTACCGACTGGTAAGAAACTATTGGTTCTCGATGGGTTACAAGATTAAGACCAAGTCTGATGTTTATATTGAGCGATATAAAGCTCGTTTGGTTGCAAAGGGTTTTGCTCAAGAATATAGTATGGATTATGAAGAGACTTTTGCACCTGTTGCAAAGATGACATATGTTCGGGTTCTTATTGCAGTGACCTCTGTTCTTCATTGGCATATTTCACAGATGGATGTTAAAATGCTTTTTTGAATGGGGATCTTCAAGAAGAAGTCTACATGGTCCCTCCACCTGGTGCTTCACATAGTCCAGGACATGTGTGCAGGCTTAAGAAAGCTTTGTATGGTCTCAAACAAGCTCCAAGAGCTTGGTTCGACAAGTTCTCCACTGTAGTATCATCTCTTGAGTTTATTTTCAGCTTTTATGATTCGGCATTATTTATTAAATCATCCCCTGGAGGTTGTATTTTTCTTTTGTTGTATGTTGATGACATGATCATTACATGTAATGATTTTGATAGTATTTCAAACCTAAAATCTACTTTGTCTCGCCTTTTTTAGATGAAAGATTTAGGTCATCTATGTTATCATATCTTGTATATTACCATTGATAGAATGTTACCATATTTTGTATATCTTTTATATTAGGTAAACTTATATTCCATTTGTAATTAGGAAAATTTAGTTATCTAGTTTGTAGTCATATAACACTATATATATTGTACACAATAATTAATGAAAAGCATGGAACATATTCCTTTAGTATCATTGGATTGTAAGTTGTGATGGTCGATCTCCTTTGTCCTTACTTTTTTACTATTACATTAGGAAAAAAGGGGAATGAGAAGTAAACCAACATTGTGAAAATTGAACTGACACCTATTATATAAATGACTCTCACCAACACTGTCACTACTAGACCGTAAGTCGTGGTGGTTTCCTTTTTCCATAACCCCACCTCTCCTCTATGAGCAACAAAATGGGATTCTTTAACATTTGTGTTCCATTTTCGCTGTTATATTTAATTTTATTTTGGAAGTTATTACTGAAGTGTGAGTGAAAGAATTAATCCCCTTGATTATTCTTATTAATGAAAGACATATATATACAAGTTACAAGGAAGATCCTCTTCCTATTCTACCTAGGAATCTCTATTCTATAAGAATACTAACTTTACAATTATGGTAATATTACACTACTAATTAAGATACAATTCTAAGTCTAATATTTACCAAATATACAAGGAAAGGGCAAGGGCCCACAATACACTTTGGACGTGTATTGTGATGTTTAACACTCACATGATCATAGCGGACGGTCTCCGCATAATCGACATCGTCTAAAATCTTCAAAAAGGACTGAGGGAAGACCCTTAGTAAAGATGTCTGCAATCTGATATCTGGAAGGGACGTGGCAGACGCGTACTTGTCCTTTTGCTACCTTCTCTCGAACGAAGTGAATATCCATCTCTATGTGTTTAGTCCGCTGGTGCTGAACAGGATTACCAGAAAGGTAGATGACACTTATATTATCACAATATACCAAGGTAGCTTTCTCAATAGGACAATGAAGCTCTAAAAGAAGATTTCGTAACCAACATGATTCGGAGACCACATTAGCTACCCCTCGATACTCAGCCTCTGCACTTGAACGTGAAAGCGTAGATTGACGCTTGGCAGACCATGAGACCAAGTTGTTACCCAAAAACATACAATATCCAGACGTAGACCGTCTGGTGTCAGGACAACCACCTCAATCAGCATCTGTATAGGAGACCAATGTAGACGTCGATGAAGGATACAAATGCAAATCATACTCAAGTGTTCCCTGATTGTACCTAAGAATGCGTTTGGGTGCATTCATATGTTCAACTCTGGGATCATGCATAAACAAACACATCTGTTGTACGGCATATGTAATGCCAGGTCGCGTAAATATAGTCAGATACTGAAGGGCGTCTGCAAGACTACGATAGCTGGTCTGATCCTCATAGGGAGAGTCAGCTGCAGCACCCAACTTGGGTTTAGTATCAACTGGAGTAGAAGTGGACTTACAGGATGACATCCCAGCCCTCTCAATGATCTCTGTTGCATACTTCCTCTGTGATAAGAACAATCCGCCTGCATGGCGAGTGATTAAAATCCCTAAAAAATAACTCAATGGGCCCAAGTCTTTCATGGCAAACTCAGAACTGAGCATTGTCATAATAGACCTTCGCAAAGAATCAGAAGAGGCAGTTAAGATAATATCATCAACATATAACAATATATAAGCCATGGAAGAACCCCGACGATATATGAATAATGAATTATCAGATCTGCTGTGCGAAAATCCCATAGTCGAAACAAAGTCAGCAAACCTCTTATACCAAGCCCGTGGAGACTGCTTAAGCCCATACAAGGACTTCTTCAATAGACATACATGATTAGGATATCTAGTATCCCTAAACCCCAAAGGTTGATGCATATATACTGTCTCCTGAAGATCACTATGTAGAAAAGCATTCTTCACATCTAGCTGATGAATGGACCAAGATTTCGAAAGAGTCAAGCTGAGCACAGTGCGAATGGTAGTCGTCTTGACCACCGGGCTAAATGTCTCACCACAATCCACACCAACCTATTGAATCTTACCATCACCTACAAGTCTAGCCTTATGTCTTATGCAAATGAATCATCAGAATTTTCCTTATGAATAAAAATTCACATAGACCGAATAATATTAACACCAGATGGACAGAGTACCAACTCTCATGTCTTATATCAGTAAGAGCATTATATTCCTCGGTCATGACAATTTTCCAATTAGGGTCATTTAAGACATACACAGGATTACGGGGTAAGGGGGATTTAAGAATATTAGAATTCAAATTGACATGTGTTTTTAGCTTAAAAATACCCCGTTGACTATGAGTGACTGGACCAAGACTCTGGGCTGGATTGAGTGAATTTTGGGAAGTTTGTGAAATGTCGGAAATTTCCGTCGATGGCGCCGCGGCGCCAGAACCACTGCAGTGCTCTCTGGACATTTGGCGCTGTGGCGCCTCTGTGCGAACATGCGCCTCCGCAGAATTTTAGCGCCGTGGCGCTCAACGCAGTCGCGGCGAGGACGGGTTTAACGTATTTTCTGACAAACCTGAAAAATGACGGAGAACATAGGGGGAGATAGCATCATCCAAAAAATCATAAGAAGTAGGTACGGGGTTTTCTACTTTAGAAAGGGGAAATTGGATTTCATCGAAGAGATCATGACGACTAATGATGATTCGTTTAGAGGACAAATCAAAACATTAATAACCACGGTGATTTGACAGAAAACCCAAGAATACACAAGGAGTAGAACGTGCCTGAAGTTTGTTGATTGTAGTGGATGGAAACAGTGGATAACATAAGCATCCGAAGACCCTAAGATGAGTGTAGGACGGAGTCTTATTGTATAACACTTTGAGATGGGAGGAATATGTCAAACCTTTATAGGGAAGAATATTTAGGAGATCGGTAGCCATTTGTAGTGCATGATGCCAAAATAATGGAGGAACGAAAGAATGAACTAATAAATTGCGGACAATATTATTAATGGTACGAATTTTTCGCTCAGCTTTCCCATTTTGTGAAGATGTATGAGGATAAGAAAAATGAAAATTTATCCCATTTTGAGCACAAAACTCCCTAAATTCCCCATTATCATACTCTTTGTCATTATCACATTGAATATTTTTTTATTTTCCGTTCGAATTGTGTTCTTATGAAGGCTCTAAATTTTATGAAGATGAAAAAAACTTGAGATTTTTTCGCAATTGGAAACGTCCATAAATATTTAGTATAATCATCTAAGAATAGAACATAATAACGATGACTCATAGAACTGAGAACCGGAGATGTCCATAAATCACTATGAATAATTTCAAATGGTATAGAAGTATTAGAATTTGAAGCTACAAATGGTAATTTAATAATCTTCCCAAAGCACAAGATTGACAAAGTGGAGTACTACGCGTACCTTTACAAGAAATAAACTTATGTCTATCTAAAGAAGATAAAATAGACGACCCCGAATGACCTAGACGGTCATGCCACAAGGAAGGAGCAAGAGCTGCAAAGGTGGATGACATAGCTTGACGCGAGATGCTGGGACTTGGTGTGATTGGATAGAGATCCCCCCACTATTACACCTCATGAGATGACTCCCCGTCTTGAAATCCTTCATAGAAAATCCAAATGGATCAAAATTAATAGAAACCCAGTTATTAGTTGTGAATTTTCGGACAGATACCAAATTTTTAATTAGTTTTGGGGCATGAAGTGTATTTTTCAGGACAAGTGGTGGATGAGGAGGGGACAAAGTTTTATGACCATAATCCTTAATTGGAATAGAATTGTCATTACCAACAGTTATACCACGATTAGTGCTCAAATTGGAATAAGACGAGAGAGTACCTTGATCGGATGTCATGTGAGTAGTGGCGCCGGTGCTCATGTACCAATTAGGGTCTGGTTGCGTCAATCCAAGCGTGTGCATCGCTGCTTCAATGTCGTTCTGAGTGTGCCCTACTGCGTGATGGGCCTGATGGGGGCGAGGCCCAAGTATCTTTGGATCGCCGATGCCCGGTATCTTTGATGCGAACCACGGATTTTGGGTCGAGAAGCTGGGCCGCGTCGCGTATACATGCACTTTAAGGCTGAGTCGCGGCGCTGCGAGTCTTTGGGACCCATCGCCATCGACTGAGGACCCTTTGGGCTCGTGATTGTTATTGCTTGCCGACGTTGCCCCCGTTGTTGCCGCCACGATTCTTGCCATTGTTCTTCCGATTTTGGTCTTTCTTACCACCCCTGTTGTTGTTATTTTGGGTCATATTGGCTGGATTGAAAGAAGAAAAATTGGAAGCAGTCATCATGCCGACAGGACTGACTCCAATTGCTACTTTCTTAGCCAAACTGGCTTCTTCCAAAGTGAGCATAGAACGGGCTTGATAAAATCCTGGCAGGGGGTTACTCTGACGAATAACTGAAGCAATATCGCTATAGGCCTCTCACAGGCCTGCAACCATCTGAAGAACTAGACGACTATTAGAAATAGGAGAACCCACGTTGCTGGTCTGCCAAGTCCTTGAGATGTTTGCAATAAGAAAAAACATTTTGAAAATTCACCATAGCCACTTGTAAAAATTCCTGCTCAAGGATAACAATAATGGCTGTTATCTTGGAATATATCTCGCAATCGATCCCACGCCGTCATAGCTGTGGAGTTGGGTTCCTTAATTGTCTGCAAAAGGTCCAAGGAAATAGTGGTATAAATCTACTGAAGAACCTTGAAATCAAGCATGTCCCATAATTCTGGGTCTGCTTCTTTAGTGAGCACAGTAGATGTAGTCGCCTTATCACCCTCCTTTGAAGGAGGTCGAGGGATGATGTGGTGAAGAATTTTATGTGCTTTAACATGAATCTTGAATAACTCCGCCCACGTCTCATATTGGACGTTTTCAAGATCAAGAACAATAGTGATGACGCTCTTGATGTTAGAAACTGAAAGGGCAGGATGAAAATTGTTTTTATCAGCCATAGGGAATAGAACAACAAGATTCAGAGAAGGAAATTTGGGAGAGAGGATTTTGGAAGAGAGGATACTTGGTTTTGTTAAAAAAGAAAACACAAAAATCGAGAATTTGGGAATCCAAAAATCCGGAAAAAAAAAGAAGAATTTTGAGAAGCGGGAGCGAGGTAAAGAGAACCTAAACTCTTGATACCATGAAAGAATTAATCCACTTGATTATTCTTACTAATAAAAGGCATATATATACAAGTTACAAGGAAGATCCTCTTCCTATTCTACCTGAAATCCCTATTCTATAAGAATACTAACTTTACAATTATGGTAATATTACACTATTAATTAATGTATAATTCTAAGTCTAATATTTATCAAATATATAAGGAAATGACAAGGGCCCACAATACACTTTGGACGTATATTGTGCTGTTTAACAGTGAGTTTTGATGATGGTGCAGGAAGAAGGGTGGCCACTTGGGCTGCAACTATTGAATGTGAGAAATCGTGGGTTTAATGGATCAATTTCTTTCAAATGAACTTGATAAAAGCTGTTAACGTGAATTTAACCAGTAATGGTTATGTTACAGCCTCTTGAACTACGGACCTTTTCCAACCTTACGTGAACACGATATATTTTGTGCACCAAACTATTTTTTTTTTTTTTGGTAACTAACAGCTTTATTAATTACCAGTGAAACGTTACAAATCAAGCGGCTTTATCACAGCATGCTTTGGTCTTAAATACAATCACCGAAAGGAAAAAAAAACTCGAGCTCTAACAGGCCTAAGCTCAGAATTGAAATTGTTGTAAGTAAATATTTACACCTGCTGGGGCTCTAACAAAGCATAAGTATGCAATCTCTTTTGCCAGGCTTTCAACTGGTCTACCATTCTTCTCAAACACCCTGGAATTTCTCTCTATCCAGATTGAGTATGTCAATTCAGTTAGTACCACTCTGAACACTTTGACAGCCTGTGACTTCCACTTTTCATTTTTGATACACCATCCAATAAATTCAGCTCCGGTCAGAGATATAGAATTCTGTTTGTGCAGTCAATTCATGATTCTGTCCCATACACTTCTAGTAAATGTACATTGGGCAACCAGATGCTCTATAGATTGATTAGCACTCTTGCATAGAGAGAAAATACTATTCACATTCATGGCCCACTTACGTAGTCTATCAGAAATCAACAGTTTCCCCTTAAGCATCAGCCACATTATAAAGATAGCTTTCGGTCTTGCAGCATTGCCAAGCATAAGTCCTCTCCATTCAACTTTACGTAAGTCACCCAAAAGTTGAAGATATGTCTGTCTTATCAAACTTACACCAGGTTTATAGCTAAGCTGAGTTTGTGCAACAATATTCTGGGCTTGCATGATCTTCCTTGTCATCCAGCTTTCTTGTTGGGGTATTCTCCATTCCATCAGATGTTGGTGCTTGATATAGTAGGCACGGATCCACTTGATCCGTAGCTTGTCTGCCTTCTGAGCTAGGTCCCAACAAATTTTTGAAACTACAGCCTTGTTTCAAATTTGCAAATTCACCAAGTTCAGGCCACCAGCAATTATAGGACAACATACTCTTTCCCATGCACCAATGTCTTCTTTGTGATGACTCCTGTACCAGACCAAACATAGCTTCTACAAAGATTATCTACCAATTTCAAGATTTTGGCTGGGATAATGAAGAGTTGTGCCCAATAAGATTGGACCCCAAATATCATTGATTGCACCAATTGAGCCTTGCCTGCATATGAAAGTTTCTTGGTTGTCCATGTGTTAATCTTTGCAGTGATCTTCTCAATTAAAGGGTACCATTGTCCAATTGTGAGTTTCTTTGTGGATAAAGGTATGCCTAAGTATTTAAATGGCAGCTCACCAACAAAGAATCCAAACTTTAATGCAATTTGTGTCGTCACATCAGCTGTCACCCCACCAAAATACAGAGAACTCTTACTTAGGTTTGCTTACAGTCCAAATGCCCTTGATAACTGCTGAAAACATTCATTTATAGCCTGAACTGGACCAATAATATCTCTAGTAAACAATGAGAGATCATCAGCAAAACAAAGGTGTGTGATCCCAAGCTTAGCACACTTAGGGTGAAAATTAAACTCCTTCACATCCCTTAATCCATTTAAAACTCCTGCTTAGATACTCTATTGCTATGGCAAAAAGAAAGGTGACTTGCGGTCCCCTTATCTTAGACCCTTAGCAGCCTCAAAAGATTGAGTCATTTCCCCATTAACAATAATTGAATAAGTGTGAAAGAATTAATCTCTTGATTATTCTTCATGAAAGACATATATATACAAGTTACAATAGGAGAATCTTATTCCTATTTTACATCTAAAACTCTATTCTATAAGGAGACTAACTATACAGTTATGGTAATATTATAATAGTAATTAAGTACAAACCTAATTCTAATATATACCAAATATACAAGATCCGGAACACTGTTCACTGAAGTAGGACCGCGGCGCTGTACAGTACACTGTTTAACACACCTCGCAGTCATAGCAGGCGCGTCTCTAAAATCTTCAAAAAGGACCGAGGGAAGATCCTTTGTAAAGATGTCTGCAAGCGGCGTGTTGAGGCAATTCTTCGACGGTCCCCGTACGCCCGGCCTGCCGGCCCGCTCTGAAGGTGGGCGCGAGCTAGAATCCTTATGTCAGCTTGGTTGTTCAAAAGACTGTCTCTTTACCCCTAGAGGCGTGTTGACCACTCGCTTTAGAGGCGTTCCAAGTTGTGTTCCTGGGAGGAATTCGATCTCGGAATACCATCTAAATAACTACGGCCAGAGAGTCCAATCGATATTTCATTTTAGAATAACCGAGACCATAATCTCTCATCATGATGGAAACCTGCACATGTTCAAAGCCCAGGTTTGTCTGGTATCTGGAAGGGACATGACAGACGTGTGCTTGTCCTTTAGCTACCTTCTCTCGAACAAAGTGAATATCCATCTCTATGTGTTTAGTACGATGGTGCTGAATTGGATTACCAGAAAGGTAGATGACACTTATATTATCACAAGACACCAATGTAGCCTTTTCAATAGGACAATGGAGCTCTAACAGTAGATTATCTAACCAACATGACTCGGAAACCGCATTGGCTACTCCTCTATACTCGACCTCTGCACTTGAACGTGAAAGCGTGACTTGACGCTTGGCAGACCATGAGACCAAGTTATTACTGTAACACCCCATTTAAACCGCAGTCGAAACGGGAGTACTACGTATGGTTGATTCCTAGATGTATTTAAAGGAGTCGCCACCTAATTATTTAAGTGAATTAGGACACTTGATTTATTGCAATAAAAATACTGCAATTAATCTCCATTTAATGGTCTGCGAAATTGATGAGATTCTGGATCATGGTTCTTTATTATCCTAAAGGGAAGGGGTTAGGCATCCTTTAAGATCTGCTAACTTGCGGTTATCCGTTCAAACCTAGGTTAATTATATTGGCTTTTATTCTACCTATTCTAAACATTTTTACATAATTTACAATTAAAATAAAATACAATGCAAAATAATAAAACTGAAATTAAATGCGGCATAAATAAACTTCGGGACATTCTTTTGAAATGCATCTCCGGCTACCTGCATAAACACTTAGTAAAAGCGTTAGTAATAGAATAAAATAATTTTAAAGTAATAGTAGGAATTAATAAATAAAGCAAAAATAAATCCGTCTTTTGTACAGGGAAAGCCTTGGAAATCAGACGAGATTCCTTCATCGGTCATTATTGCTAAAAATAATAAAATAAATAAAACCTTCGGATCCGCGCCAAAACAGTAATAGTTTTAAACACGGATGGCTCAGATATATGTAAAAAATAAAGTAGGACAGCCTAAACAAGTGCGGCTGCGAGAATTCGCCCTGCCAGCGCATGTTGGTTATCCGGTGTAAGTGGAAGAAATCATCATTGCCTAGAAAGCTTCATTTATTTTATTTTCCGTCTTTGTAACTGTGGAGGCCTAAAAAATCGACGGATAACTTTTTCATTGGTCAAACAAGTGTAGCATCTTGTTCAAATCAGTAAAATACCAACAGTGTAGTATTTGTTCTAAATCAGTAAACCAGCAAAATGTAGCAAAATAGCCTAAAAATCAGTCCAGCATCATAGCCAAAATCAGTAGCGAAATAGCCTAAAACCAGTCCAGCATCATAGCCAAAATCAGTAGCGAAATCGCCTAAAACCAGTCCGCAAAAAATGGCTAAAACAGTGACAACAAAGGGCCGCGAAACAATGGAATAAACAACAAAAATGGCCCACAATCAGAAAAACATTCAACATATCCCAAAATAACAACAAGCAGAGGACGCCGGAGTTTTGAGAACTCCTGCAGAATCAACAACTCGAAGAGGATAAAGCAGACCCAATAAGACATCAAATACGTAAATCAGTCCAACATAAAACCACAAACATATAATAGCAAGATAACGAGAAACAAACATAGCGTCACCGGAGTTTCGAGCTCCGATTAGTGTCAACAGCAAATGAGCGGCGGCATCACTTCCACGGCGAAACGCCGGAGCGACGCCACCAAGCATTGCTCGGCGATGCGTGGCGTGGCGAGGTCAACAGGCGACGGAAAAAGGGTTGGGAGATCGACGGGTCAGTGGTGACGAGGTGTGTGGCAGTGAGGCGTTGCTAGGGGGGTTCGCCGGCGGTGGGCGACGGGAAAGGTGAGGAGGTTTTAATGGTGGTGGTCGACGGGAGAGGGCGACGAGGGATGCTTGTGTGTGTGTGAGAGAGGTAGTGGTTGTGAGGTGTTTTGCCGGCGATGGGAGTTCAGTGGTGGCGGCGACGAGAGAGGGGGGGAAGGGAGTGAGGGTGTGCGGGTGAGGGAGTGAGGGTGAAGTAGGGCTGCTGATGAGAGAGGGACGGCTGAGGGCTGAGGGCTGAGGGTGAGTTATGGAGAGAAGTGCGGCTAGGTTTTTTTAATTAGGAGGGGCTGGTGAGTTAGAAATAGGGTAGGTTTTTAAATGGGGGGTAAGGTTTTATTTATAGTGTGGGATTTAGGTTTAGGGTTTTGGGTATTGGGTTTTGGGTATTGGGTATTGGGTATTGGAGGGAAAAGATGAAAGGTGTATTGGGCATCAGTTTGGGCTTCGGTTTCTGGCGGATTGGACTGATTCAGATTGTGCCTTGGACTGGACTGATTTGACAAAAAATGCAAAATGGATTAATTATTTAAAAGAAAAATTATTTAAAGATACAAAATTATTAAAATGTCAATGCCGATACAATAATAATAAAATACAATATTTAGCAAATATTTAATGTCTGGTTAAAAGTAAAGACGGGATGTCATTTAATTATTTAAAGATATGCAAAATTAGTAAAATAAAAATGATCGCGCAAAAATAATAACATAATATTTAAAAATGTTTAATACCTAATTAAAGTAAAAACATGATGTCAATTTACAAAAATAAAACAACATAGAATGTTAGGTAAAAAATATACAAAAATGTCAAAAATGGTGATAAAATGTGGTGTCCTAAAATGCTTAAAATTGCAAGAAATGACTAAAAGATGGGTCAAAATTGG
Organism: Przewalskia tangutica; assembly: GCA_029844215.1. Taxonomy (NCBI): domain Eukaryota; kingdom Viridiplantae; phylum Streptophyta; class Magnoliopsida; order Solanales; family Solanaceae; genus Przewalskia; species Przewalskia tangutica. Next base: position 7,357,392 of record CM056739.1, on the reverse strand, counting down.
GTGTCAACAGTTGTCCCTCTTTGACCGAAGACGATGAAAGAGTGTTCGGACAAAGACGTTGACTTGTAGCTAATTTTGTTCCCATCGTCAGAATTAAAACAAGGATCAAGAAAAGAATGGGCAAAATCCGACACTGGGTCGTTGTGATGCCAAGATAAAAGACAAAGCTGATGCAGATTTAAAATTTGTTCCAGTGTCGATTTATGAGAACACTGGGTTGCTGCAATGCTAGAAAATAAAAGCAGGCAGACGCAAATTCAAAATGTGTCCCAGTGTCGAAGTATGATTGACACTGGGTTGCAGGTGATGTGGTGCTGGAAAAGACATGGTGTTTGTAGATGTAATGAAGTGATGTGATGATACACCGTCTTGTATAGGCGAGATGCAGATGACGTCTTGTGTGGGCGTTGTCGTCTTGTATGGACGAAATGCAAAGGACGCCTTGTGTTGGCGTTATCGTCTTGTATGGACGAAATGCAAATGGCGCCTTGTATGGGCGTTATCGTCTTGTATGGACGAAATACAAATGACGCCTTGTATGGGCGTTGTCGTCTTGTATGGACGAAATGCAAATGACGTCTTGTGTGGGCGTTATCGTCTTGTATGGACGAAATGCAAATGACGTCTTGTATGAGCGTTGTCGTCTTGTATGGACGAGATGCAAATGACGCCTTGTATGGGCGTTGTCGTCTTGTATGGACGAAATGCAGATGACGCCTTGTATGGGCGTTGTCGTCTTGTATGGACGAAATTCAAATGACGCCTTGTATGGGCGTTGTCGTCTTGTATGGACGAGATGCAAATGACGCCTTGTCTGGGCGTTGTCGTCTTGTATGGAAGAAATGCAAATGACGCCTTGTATGGGCGTTGTCGTCTTGTATGGACGAAATGCAAATGACGCCTTGTATGGGCGTTGTCGTCTTGTATGGACGATATGCACATGAAGCCTTGTATGGGCGTTGTCGTCTTGTATGGATGAAATGCATATGACGCCAGTATGGGCGTTATGTCTTGTATGGACGAGATGCGATGACGCCTTGTATGGCGTTATCGTCGTCTTGTATGGACGAAATGCAAATGACGCCTTGTATGTGCGTTGTCGTCTTGTATGGACGAGATGCAAATGACGCCTTGTATGGGCGTTGTCGTCTTGTATGGACGAGATGCAAATGACGCCTTGTATGGGCGTTGTCGTCTTGTATGGACGAGATGCAAATGACGCCTTATATGGGCGTTGTCGTCTTGTATGGACGAAATGCAGATGACGCCTTGTATGGGCGTTGTCGTCTTGTATGGACGAAATGCAGATGACGCCTTATATGGGCGTTGTCGTCTTGTATGGGCATTGTCGTCTTGTATGGACGAGATGCAAATGACGCCTTGTATGGGCGTTGTCGTCTTGTATGGACGAAATGCAGATGACGCCTTGTATGGGCGTTGTCGTCTTGTATGGACGAAATGCAGATGACGCCTTGTATGGGCGTTGTCATCTTGTATGGACGAGATGCAAATGACGCCTTGTATGGGCGTTGTCGTCTTGTATGGACGAGATGCAAATGACGTCTTGTATGGGCGTTGTCGTCTTGTATGGACGAGATGCAAATGACGCCTTGTATGGGCGTTGTCGTCTTGTATGGACGAAATGCAGATGACGCCTTGTATGGACGAAATGCAGATGACGCCTTGTATGGGCGTTGTCGTCTTGTATGGATGAGATGCAAATGACGCCTTGTATGGGCGTTGTCGTCTTGTATGGACGAGATGCAAATGACGCCTTGTATGGGCGTTGTCGTCTTGTATGGACGAGATGCAAATGACGCCTTGTATGGGCGTTGTCGTCTTGTATGGACGAAATGCAGATGACGCCTTATGTGGGCGTTATAGTCTTGTATGGACGAAATGCAAATGATGCCTTGTATGGGCGTTGTCGTCTTGTATGGACGAAATGCAGATGACGCCTTGTATGGACGTTGTCGTCTTGTATGGACGAAATGCAGATGACGCCTTGTATGGGCGTTGTCGTCTTGTATGGACGAGATGCAGATGACGCCTTGTATGGGCGTTGTCATCTTGTATGGACAAAATGCAAATGACGCCTTGTATGGGCGTTGTCGTCTTGTATGGACGAGATGCAAATGCCGCCTTGTATGGGCGTTGTCGTCTTGTATGGACGAGATGCAAATGTTCGTCGTTGTATAGACGAAGCATGAATAAAGCCGTTGCATAGGCTTACAATGAAATGGTGTCATTTTATGGACGTACCTGCTTTGTGACTCGCCCGGATTGAGATAACGTCATTGCATAGACGTTGTGCGTTTGTAATCCGCATGGGCTTATTGTTGTGCTCCCGTCTTTGCTGATATGGAGATCCCGTGGATGCTGCGAGTTCTGATGCAGTCTCTGTGCGGACTTGTTGGATGCTGCGAATGCTTGCTGAATGCTGCGATTGCTGATTGCTTTTGGAATCCTTATTATGATCTCTTCATGGTGCATTTCTCAAAATTGTCCCAGTTTTCGTTATGCGGGGTGCATGGGCAAGACTTAACTCTGACGGAAATTGCTCATATCTCTTTTCAGAATAATCAAACGCATTCCGTCGCACACGAGCCAATGGAAGGATTTCTAATGGTGTGACCGAAGCCGACTTAGGCCGCCTACGTATCCTTATGAGGGAATTAGGTCAAGACGTAGTTCATGATGCAAAAATAAGGATTTTTATGGTTTTTTTTTTTAAAGTGAAAAGACAGCATCACGTTCTGACTTCAGTTGATACCAACAATTAGTATTGTGCTTAGGAATTCCGTTATTCACTTCCAGTCTTCAAGACTGACTTCTGGGTAATTCCTATAGTTTCAAATGGTACCTCAGACACCGAAGTATCGACACACTTGCTTGCAACCAAGGTTTCGAACTACACGTAATCTCACGTTTCAAGTGCCCTCACTGAAAGAAAATCCCATTTCTCACATATATTCCAGTATTTTGAATTTTGGGACGTTTAGAGAAGTACGCTCACACTCAAAAGGATGTTCAATGCATGCAATTGTGATACCATAGGCTTGGCCGTCATGTAAGTATCCACTAATGTGAGAACCCTCAGTGTAAGATCATGTAGGGCTTGTAATGTAGGCTTGTAATGTAGGCTTGGGGGAAGGGATGGATATCATTTGGGTAAAAGTGACTAGTCCTTCCTCGAGCGTTGGACTACGTCTATGCTTGACATTTGTGTGCTTTAATGCTGATCTGCTTTCTTTTTGTCCCAGTTTTTCTGTACTGACTTCTTTTTGAATTTTCGTTTGGAGCCCGCTTTTCCAAAGTTATTCTCTCATTTCATTCATTTTTGTCTATAATGCCGGGGCTTTTGATTTCTTCTCTTGTGAAGTCGTCATTTGTGTTTTCTTTTCCCTTTTGGGACTTTGACAACTTTTGTCTTTGCAAGCCTCGACGCAGAATTTTGTCAGCCACTTGCACATTTCTAAAGCGCTCAAGGACGTCGGGCCAAGAGAGGAATAGTGCGTACGCACTCAGAAAGGGTATAGGTGTAATATGCGGTTGTCAAAAGAATAGGCTTTAGGCTCAAAAGAGGTGTACTACGGATAATGTTATTTGGTAGGCTGAAAAAGGCTCAAACGGGTCAAAGAAAGCCTACGATCATTTCTCACACCGAGTGTTACTCGGGATTTCGCCTCAACAAACATTCGGGCCAAGTTCTAGATCACAATGCAATGCAATTGAACTGATTCTAAAAAAAACTCACCACACAATGCACATGAAACGATGAGGTTGGTTTTGTTCTTATCTTAGAAGCAGGTAAGGCAATGTCATTTACGGGTGAATAAGAGGTACCAAAAGAATCTATGGTTTACCACGAAGTCAGCCCATATTGATTATTACACGTTCTTTCCTATGCACACTCCCAACTGTGTTGGTATCAACCAAGTCAAACAATGATACTAAAAAAAATGTTTTTTTGTATTTTGGATAACATTTTTTGTATTTATGAACAAGATATTTTTTTTGTATTTTTTGAATAAATGGTACCGAACCCGAGTAGAGCTGCCTACGTATCTCATCTTTGACGAGAATCAGGTGTGCGTAGTTCGTTCAGATATGTTATAAAACGTATGATTTAAAAGAATTTATTCATGAAAGAAATGCAAAAGTAAAGCTGTACAAAACAAATGATTGTTCACTATAAGACTGATGCAAAGTAAAAGAATGTAATGAAAAAAATGAATGACTGTGATAGAATGAATGAAATGCATGAATTAATGTGATAGAATGATTGAAATGCAATAATGAATGTCCGTGATTAGATAAATGCAATGAATGAGTGAACCAAATATGTCCCCCTCTTTTATTTATTTTTTATCCTTTTATGTGGTGGTGTCGAACCCTAGATGGGTTGCCTACGTATCACACTGTATGGTGAGAATCAGACACGCGTAGTTCGGAATAATTATGTTGTAAAATGCATGATAAAGAATTATGTAATCAATACTAGACATATCAATTGGATTTGCAAATATGTATAAAAATGCAAAATATAAGACCCAGAGCGAGGCTTTGTTGAATCTGGTATAAGCTGACTTCTTTCCGTCAACATAACTCAGCTCATTCTTGGGATGATTTTTTTTCTTTTCTTCCTCTTTTTAGTTGTTGTCCGCCCTCGACTATTTGCGAGGACGGTCTTCCTGCAAAAATATGACAAATGAGTGAGAGTAGGCAAGCCACAAAAATAGTAAAATGTAAGGGCGTGACAATATAGTCAAAGACTCCCCTGCTTGGTTCGACCGGACTGGCGGTTGATGCTTCACAAAGTCCAAATCGTACTGTTCAAGAGCGATTTACGCAGTAGAAGTCCTGATTGCAATGTGACAACAAAAGTGCAAAAAAATGCAAATGCTAATGACAAGAATTATAAGCATGATATGTACAGGGGTTAAAAGGGTAATTATTGCATTAAATAATATGTACAGAATCGCTAGCGACAACAATAGTAAACAAAAACATGCAAATCAAGTGCGCGCCTAATATGCATGAGACCTCTCTTATGTCAGGGGTCGGCTTAAACGCCAGATATGCGAGATTATGATAAATAGGTCCAAGCCGTTAAACTGCAATGTTTTGCTGGAAATGGCGACCAAATGACGGTGCACTTTTCCCAATTTCGGTGTGGCATGACCAGGCTTGGATCCGTCTATCATCATCAAGCTACACATAGTATGCTAATGGGTCGTTGGGTTGTGAAACTCGTCGACAAGTTTGGTGGATTTCTAATTGGGGCGTTAATATCAAGGATTAACCCACCTAAGGTATATGCATGCATGACTTAATATTAAAAGGGTGGTATAGCTCTATCCTAAGTTTCTAAGATTTGGCTTACTAGACGCAAGGTTCCCGAGTGGACAACTCGAGTGAGAAAGCTACGCGACCACCGGTTGGACCGGATTCTCCGCGCAAAATGCCAACTCTCTTAAATTTGGGTGTTTGAAAGAAATTTGCAGGTACGCAAAGCACACCCGCGTGTTGTGTGTGACAATGTGAATTTTCCAGAAGGGAAAGAAATATGAGCGGAATGCCAATTTAAGGAAAGCAGTAAAAGCAAATAGCAATTTAAACAGTTAAACATACAAAATTAAAACAAGCAATTTTTAAGGCATTTAAAACAAATAAAGCAAATAAAGTCAAACAATAATAAACCTAGGTTTGCTATGGTCAAAAACCTGATTATCCCCAGTGGAGTCGCCATCTGTAACACCCCATTTAAACCGGAGTCGAAACGGGAGTACTACGTATGGTTGATTCCTAGATGTATTTAAAGGAGTCGCCACCTAATTATTTAAGTGAATTAGGACACTTGATTTATTGCAATAAAAATATTGCAATTAATCTCCATTTAATGGTCTGCGAAATTGATGAGATTCTGGATCATGGTTCTTTATTATCCTAAAGGGAAGGGGTTAGGCATCCTTTAAGATCCGCTAACTTGCGGTTATCCGTTCAAACCTAGGTTAATTATATTGGCTTTTATTCTACCTATTCTAAACATTTTTACATAATTTACAATTAAAATAAAATACAATGCAAAATAATAAAACTGAAATTAAATGCGGCATAAATAAACTTCGGGACATTCTTTTGAAATGCATCTCCGGCTACCTGCATAAACACTTAGTAAAAGTGTTAGTAATAGAATAAAATAATTTTAAAGTAATAGTAGGAATTAATAAATAAAGCAAAAATAAATCCGTCTTTTGTACAGGAAAAGCCTTGGAAATCAGACGGAGATTCCTTCATCGGCCATTATTGCTAAAAATAATAAAATAAATAAAATCTTGGGATCCGCGCCAAAACAGTAATAGTTTTAAACACGGAGGGCTCAGATATATGTAAAAAATAAAGTAGGACAGCCTAAACAAGTGCGGCTGCGAGAATTCTCCCTGCCAGCGCATGTTGGTTATCCGGTGTAAGTGGAAGAAATCATCATTGCCCAGAAAGCTTCATTTATTTTATTTTCCGTCTTTGTAACTGTGGAGGCCTCAAAAATCGACGGATAACTTTTTCATTGGCCAAACAAGTGTAGCATCTTGTTCAAATCAGTAAAATACCAACACTGTAGTATTTGTTCTAAATCAGTAAACCAGCAAAATGTAGCAAAATAGCCTAAAAATCAGTCCAGCATCATAGCCAAAATCAGTAGCGAAATAGCCTAAAACCAGTCCAGCATCATAGCCAAAATCAGTAGCGAAAGCACCTAAAACCAGTCCGCAAAAAATGGCTAAAACAGTGACAACAAAGGGTCGCGAAACAATGGAATAAACAACAAAAATGGCCCACAATCAGAAAAACATTCAACATATCCCAAAATAAAAACAAGCAGAGGACGCCGGAGTTTTGAGAACTCCTGCAGAATCAACAACTCGAAGAGGATAAAGCAGACCCAATAAGACATCAAATACGAAAATCAGTCCAACATAAAACCACAAACATATAATAGCAAGATAACGAGAAACAAACATAGCGTCACCGGAGTTTCGAGCTCCGATTAGTGTCAACAGCAAATGAGCGACGGCATCACTTCCACGGCGAAACGCCGGAGCGACGCCACCGGCTGTTCGGCGATGCTGGCAATGACGTGAAGGCGAGGTCAACAGGCGACGGAAAAAGGGTTGGGAGATCGACGGGTCAGTGGTGACGAGGTGTGTGGCAGTGAGGCGTTGCTAGGGGGGTTCGCCGGCGGTGGGCGACGGGAAAGGTGAGGAGGTTTTAATGGTGGTGGTCGACGGGAGAGGGCGACGAGGGCTGCTTGTGTGTGTGTGAGAGAGGTAGTGGTTGTGGGGTGTTTCGCCGGCGATGGGAGTTCAGTGGTGGCGGCGACGAGGGAGGGGGAGAAGGGAGTGAGGGTGTGCGGGTGAGGGAGTGAGGGTGAAGTAGGGCTGCTGATGAGAGAGGGACGGCTGAGGGCTGAGGGTGAGTTATGGAGAGAAGTGCAGCTAGGTTTTTTAATTCGGAGGGGCTGGTGAGTTAGAAATAGGGTAGGTTTTTAAATGGGGGGTAAGGTTTTATTTATAGTGTGGGATTTAGGTTTAGGGTTTTGGGTATTGGGTTTTGGGTATTGGGTATTGGGTATTGGGTATTGGAGGGAAAAGATGAAAGGTGTATTGGGCCTCAGTTTGGGCTTCGGTTTAGCGGATTGGGTGATTGATTGTGTTGATCGGGTGATTTGACAAAAAATGCAAAATGGATTAATTATTTAAAAGAAAAATTATTTAAAGATACAAAATTATTAAAATGTCAATGCCGATACAATAATAATAAAATACAATATTTAACAAATATTTAATGTCTGGTTAAAAGTAAAGACGGGATGTCATTTAATTATTTAAATATATGCAAAATTAGTAAAATAAAAATGATCGCGTAAAAATAATAACATAATATTTAAAAATGTTTAATACCTAATTAAAGTAAAAACATGATGTCAATTTACAAAAATAAAACAACATAGAATGTTAGGTAAAAAATATACAAAAATGTCAAAAATTGTGATAAAATGTGGTGTCCTAAAATGCTTAAAATTGCAAAAAATGACTAAAAGATGGGTCAAAATTGGGTGTCAACAATTACCTAAAAACATGTAATAACCAGACGTAGACCATCTGGTGTCAGGACAACCACCCCAATCAACATCTGTATAGGAGACAAGTGTAGACGTCGACGAAGAATACAAATGCAAACCATACTGAAGTGTTCCCTGAATGTACCTAAGAATGCGTTTGAGCGCATTCATATGTTCAACTCTGGGATCATGCATAAACAAACACACCTGTTGTACGACATATGTAATATTAGGTCGCGTAAACGTAAGATACTGAAGAGCGTCTGTAAGACTACGATAGCGGGTCGGATCCTCATAGGAAGAGTCAGCTGCAGCACCCAACTTGGGTTTAATATCAACTAGAGTAGAAGTGTACTTACAGGATGACATCCCAGCCCTCCCAATGATCTCTGATGCATACTTCCTCTGTGACAAGAACAATCCACCTGCATGACGAGTAACAACAACTGCCAAGAAATAACTCAATGGACCCAAGTCCTTCATAGCAAACTCAGAACTGAGCATTGTCATGATAGACTTTCGCAAACCATCAGAAGAGGCAGTCAAGATAATATCATCCACATATAATAGTATATAAGCCATCGAAGAATCATGACGATATATGAATAATGAATTATCAGACCTGCTGTGAGAAAACCCAATGTCGAAACATAATCAACAAACCCTTATACCAAGCTCGTGGAGACTGCTTGTTATACCCCGTGGTTCGGGTCTGGACCGCGGTCAGGGGTCTCAGCGCCGCGGCCGGGAGGCGGTGGCGCGCGCCAAGCGCGGTGATTGTAGGGCGCGCGGAAGTCGAGCGCTGGCCGGAAGATCCGGCGGTCGCTGAAGTTGCGGCAGGAAGCGAGCATGGCGCGGATTCAGGCGGAAAAACTTAGGAAAAGTCAGATTTTTCTTTTAAAAGGGCCTGGGTGGGGGACAAGTGTCCCCCCCATCTGATTTTTGCATGCATTATATTGACCAAGTCTTAAAGACTTGGTCATCTTTCATCTCTCTCTCAGAAAAGCTCCTCCTTCTCTCTTAAATTATTTCAAGCTCCTCTTTCTCTCTAAAACTCCAAGAGGTATTCTAGCCTTAGGAAAATCTGGAAAAAAGTAAAAGGCAAGAAGGAAGCTTGTGGCTAGCTTGTGAAGGTTGTTGTGGTGGTGTTCTTGGAATAGAAGCTAGCAAATTGTTGGATAAATTTGGCTAAAGCTCTAAGGTAATGATTCTTCCTCTATTATTAGTTTTTAGTGTTGCATGATAAGAAGAAAGTACTTGTGGTAGTAAATAATGCTATTAGAGTCATTGCATGCAAGAAATGTGGGTTGGGTATGAAGGATTTGGCTAAAGAGATATTATGAGCATGTTGTAGCCTACATACTACTTTAGAATTGTTAAGTGTATTATTAGAACTTGTGGGGCAGAATTTTACACACCCAAGATTAGATGTGTAATCCCCTTTGTGTTGGTTTGGATGTTGGGCCTTAAGGAGGCGTTTGAGTGTTGAAAATCGGCCTTTGAAAAAGGTGGCAAAGTGAGTAGAAACAAAGGAAATGCTGCCCAATTTTCCTTAGGAATTGGTAACTTAAATTTGGAATTTCTACATTGAAATTGGAGGTTAATAAACGCATGTATGGTTATTATAGGTTGACATATTACTTGCGGTAGTTGGACTTAGCAAGTGGATTTTGACCAAAAGGTATGTAGAGCTTTCCTATCTCTTGAGCATGAATAGTTGTATCTATGTAGTGCGGTATCGTCTGAGATTTGATAATCTACACTTGTTTTAAAGTATATGATACTTGTTTCATTTCAAAAGTATAAGTCCCTTGGGTTGAGGGAAAATGTATTTGACAAAGGGATAACGCTAATATAAGGACTTTATGGGAAGTTGGTTATATTAGTTTTCTTGAAAGGTTCACAAAGAAAGGTTTACTCTAATTAAAATAAGTACGGGTAAAGGATTTGAAAATAAGAAAGGTGAATTGATTTTTAGGCATTGGTTGCCTAAGGTTTTAAAGGAAATGAAGTCACTTGATTTAGAAGTTTATTATAATTCTAAAAGGGAATGTGACTTGTTTTGAAAAGAAATTGTAACTTGATACTATGGTGATTAGTATCTTGGAATTTTTGTATAAAAAAGAGTTATTTCTTAAAAGGTTAGAAGTACATGGTACTTGGGTTAAATTCCCGGATTTCTATTAAAAGACATGTTAGTGCCTTAGGTATACTAAAATGAGAGGATATATATTAATAATGTTAATAAGAAGTTAGGGGATTTCTTAACTTGCTTATGTTATGATATGATAGGCCGGTAGTGCTTATGTTATGATATGATAGGCCGGTAGTACTTATGTTATGTATGATAGCCGGATGAGCTATGTTATATATATTATTACGGGTAAACCCCGGGTTATTCTTGTTATTTCCTTTGGACATACTGACACGATGGGTGGCCCACGGGTATGCTCCAATAGGATGGTTTACTACTTATGCCATGGATTTGCTACCCATGATGCGAGTGCGGCGTTTGTACTCATGCGGATCCGGTCCACAGGATCCATGCGGGTGAAATAGTCCCATGCGAGTACGGCGATGGTACTCATGCGGGTCCACAGGATCCATGCGGGTGAAATAGTCCCATGCGGGTGAAATAGTCCCATGACGAGGCGGATGACCTCATGCGGGTCCACAGGACCTATGCGGGTGAAATAGTCCCAGGAGTAGGATTGCTTAATGATACTACGGGCGAGGTACCCTGTTTTGATCATGAGCTTCCTATTTTTATGCAGTATATATATATATACATTTGTTGCTCTCATTGTTAGTAAGGCACAGTGCAAAGTAAACTGATTTTCGTTTATGACTCCAGCTTATTTTTGACTTATGATATTACTACAGTATTTTCCAGTTTTACATACTTGGTACGTTGTGTACTGACCCCCTTCCTCGGGGGCTGCGTTCATGCCGCAGGTAAGGGTAAGCAGATTGTGGATCCTCGTTCTTAGGATCACTATTCCGGTGTCAGAAGCTCCATTTCTCCGGAAGCTTGTTTATTGGTACGGACATTCCCTGATGCTATAGGTATTTTGTACATTCAGGGGTATGGCGGGGCCACGCCATACGATTGTTATCTTTAGAGGTCTGTGGTCACATTTATGTTTTGGGCTCTAAGAACCAGTTGTACTACTATACTTTGTTTAAGTATGTTTTATGGAAGGCAGCCTTATCGGCTGGCCAGTGACGTTTACCCTTTTTATAAGTTATGTGTTATGTATGTTCCGCTGCTATTCTCTGACATATACCTGACAGGGTACCCCGGTAGGTACGATCGCGACCGGATTGGGTCGTGACAAAAGTGGTATCAGAGCAGTTAGTCCTCGGAAAGTGTCCACAGACCGTGTCTAGTAGAGTCTTGATTATCGGTGTGTCGTGCACCACATCTATAATCAGGAGGCTGCGGGATATTTAGGATTGGTTTCCATTCTTTCACTCTAAGATCGTGCAATAGAGCTGAGTTATAGGTTGAACCTCCTCTGATGTTTTCCTTTATGTATCAGTTATGCCTCCACGCAAGGCAACCGCGGCCCAGAAGGGCAAGGCAGTGGAGGGAACTACTAGTAGGGCACCGAGGGTTACGAGCACGTGCCCGATCCCTACCGGATGAGGTGTTTCGGACGGCGAGTTCTACAACGTCGCCAACCCGATGAAGTCGGCGGCAAGGCAGCTCACGAGACGCGGTACCGAGCCTCGATCAGCGGCGAGAGGATATGGGCTACTGAGAGATGGCGATTACTGCGAGATCGTGGCGGACATGAGATAAGTGAGACAGCGATTCATTTGTACCGTAGTTCAGCACAGAGCTGCTAGCTTGAGGCGAGGACTTTTGAGTTGCAGCCCACGTAGTTTTATGGGTGGCGGGAGGATGATCCTCGGGAGTTTATCCGGCGATTCTGGATCATGAGGTGATCGGGGCATCGGAGACCGAGTCGGTGGTACTAGGTTCGCGTCGGTGCGGGACACTGCGATTGGTAGTATGATTCATGGAAGCTGTCTGGGAGCATGCGCTTCACTATTTGGGGAAGTTCTCGGGCGTTACTTGGCCATTTCTTGCCTCCGCAGATGAGGAGGCTCGGGCCGATAGATTTTGACACTGAGACAGTGGGCGGACGGTTCGGGAGTACAATGTGGAGTTTGACTCGTTGGCTCGGTATGTGCCCGCTTTGGTAGCGAGACATGGAGGGCGGTGCACCGCTATGTCACGGAGACTCGATGATCACTTGGCGAGAGTTGCGCGGGTGTGGCTCTTGCGGGCATGGACATTGCCGCATGCGAGCATATGCACTGGTGTGAGAACGCAGGGCGACGGATCGGCAGTATCGAGAAGAGGCGAGACATCGATCCTCCGTAGTTTTAGGGTAGACAACCCCAAGACAGCAGATTTGCACCACAGCCGGTCCAGGCGCTCCTCCACCATCTTCGGGCGTCTGAGTATTCGGAGGCGGGGCGAGGTTCGAGGCTTCGGTTTCAGAGGACGAGTTCCGGTCGAATGAGCCCATCTATGCCTCGGTGTGGTCGATGTGGTGATTACCATTATGGGGGGTGTCGTGTTCCTCCAGGAGCTTGTTACTCTTGTGGCCAGCAGGGCCATTTGAAGAGAGATTGTCCGACCAGAGGCGGCGGAAATGCTATGGCTCAGCCGACCAGTTCAGTTGTTGGGTCTTCATCTTCAGTTGTTGTGCGCCCCGGAGGGCAGGGTGTTCACGGGCCAGCAGGCCGCAGCAGGGGTCGTGGCAGGGGTTCTAGTTCTAGCGGTCCTCAGAACCGTATCTATGCTATGTCGATCGTCGTGACCGGAGGCGTCACCGATGTCGCCAGTACATTATTGGTTTCTTGTTGTGATGTATATGCTTTGATAGATCCGGTTCTACCTTGTCCTATATATCTCCTCATATTCTTTGGTAGAATAGGGATAGAGCCCGAGTCCATAGAATCTTTTGAGGTGGCTACGCCGTAGGTGGTCGATGGTAGCCAGAGCGGGTATATAAGGCTTGCCCGGTGACTATAGATGGTGTCGTCGGACTCTGGCGACTTGATATAGTTGGATATGACAGACTTCGATGTGATTATGGGTATGGATTGGCTAGCGTCTTGCTATGCCAATGTGGATTGCAGAGAGAGGTTAGTTCGGTTCCGGTTTCCTGGTGAGCCGGTTATCGAGTGGAAGGAATCTTGCATCGAGGGGTAGGTTTATTTCTTACCTCAAGGCTAGGAAGATGGTACGGAAGAGGTATATTTACCATTTGGTTCGGGTATTCGATACTGAGGCTGAGATACCGGACCTTCAGTCAGTTCCGGTTGTTAGAGAGTTTCCAGACGTATTCCCAGACGAGCTTCCGGGTATCCCTCCTGAGAGAGAGATTGAGTTTTGCATCGATTTGGCGCCAGACACTCGACCGATATCTATTCCGCCATACAGGATGGCACCTGCCGAGTTGAAGGAATTGAAGGACCAGCTGAAAGATTTGCTGGAGAAAGGCTTTATTAGGCCAAGTGTTTCTCCTTGGGGGGCGCCAGTGTTATTTGTAAAGAAGAAGGATGGGACGCTGCGTATGTGTATTGATTACAGGCAGCTGAACAAGGTAACTATCAAGAACAGGTATCCCCTCCCGGGATTGACGATTTGTTTGACCCGGTTGCGAGGTGCAAAGTGTTTTCAAGATAGACCTGCGGTGCAGTTATCATCAGTAGTTAGAGAGATAGATATCCCAAAGATCGCATTCGGGACCTGTATGGGCACTATGAGTTCGAGGTGATGTCTTTCGGGTTGACAACGCCCAAGATATTCATGGATTTGATGAATAGGGTGTTGAGCCATTCTTGGATATGTTCGTTATAGTTTTTATTGATGATATCTTGGTGTATTCGCGCACGCAGCGAGAGCATACGAATCATTTGAGGACGGTATTGGGTCCTCGGGACCGCGATTGTATGTCAAGTTCTCGAAGTGCGAGTTACGGTTGGCGTCGATGTCTTTCTTAGGACATGTTATCGGGTGATGGTATTCGGGTTGATACTGGCGAAGATTGAAGCGATCAGACTTGGCTCGCACCACTACAGCGGAGTGCGCAACTTTTCGGGCCTTGCAGGTTATTATCGGAGGTTTGTAGAAAAGTTTGCTTCTATTTCAGCACCTTTGACTAAGCTGACTCAGAAGGCAGCCATGTTCCGGTGGACGGATACTTGTGAGGAAAGTTTCCAGTTGCTAAAGGAGAAGTTGACGACCGCCCCAGTTCTTACTCTTCCAGGGGGCTTAGATGGATATGTGGTTTATTGTAACGCGTCAGGTGTCGGGCTTGGGTGCGTGCTGATGCAGCACGACAAGGTTATAGCTTATGCATCTCGACAGCTTAGGAAGCATGAGAAGAACTATCCCACACATCACTTGGAGTTGGCAGCAGTGATTCATGCCTTGAAGATCTGGAGACATTATTTATATGGAGTTCATGTGGACATTTACACAGACCACAAGAGTCTTCAGTACATCTTCAGCCAGAGGGAGCTGAACTTGCGGCAGAGACGTGTTGACACCCAATTTTGACCCTCCCGTCCAGCCATTAACCATAAAATTACACTAATTTTGTAAAATAATTTTTAGGATTTTTATAATAAAATACAACAATAAAACATAAATACATGCATAAATAAATAATTTAATAATGGCATCGCGTCTTATGTAGAGTTTTAAACACTTAGAATCCCGCGCCCGCATTAACTAACTTTAAGCTTTGTCGTAATTTTTAAATAATTAATAAATGCATAAAATAAATAATTTAGCGATAACGTCGTGTCAGGTAGCATAGCCGCATTTATTAGTAATCATTTGTAATTTAAAATCAATTTTAATCTAATACGTGCATTTAATAGCGTCGCATTTAAAAAGCTTTAAACAATTCTTAAATATCATACTTGCATTTAGCATTTAAATAATTTAACATAAACTCAATGCAATTTTAATTTAACTTCGCAATAATGCAATAATAAGATTTTAATAGCGCCGCATTCTAAAATATTAAGCATTAATTAAATAACACACCCGCATTTAGTTTATAATAATTAGATAATTTAATCACAATTAATTAATTACTTTATCACTAATTAATTAATACACTTGCCTAGAATTAATTAGCTAATTAATTAACTAGCCTAAAAAACTAATTAAACTCCTAGAATTAAAATAACCTATTCCTACCCAGCCCAAACCGTGACCCGCGTGGCCCAAATCCCGTCGACCCGCGCCCCGACCCACGACCCAGCCTCATTCTCCCTTTCACCTTATACCCATCGTCCTCAACGTAAAAGCCCACAACAAGAAAACCTAAAAATAAAGCTTAACCGCCTCGCATACCCGGTTCTCACGAGAATCAGGTTTCCTACCACGCACTCACCAACGATTTCTTACCTTAAACTCATTATCCACCTTCCTTCCTATTGGGAAATCTTCCACAAATCCCGATCAAATCAGCTACCATCGACACCCTGTCCTTACCATAGAAATCGAACCAATTTCTTACCAGAACCTGCTCAAATCGCACCAAATCATCTGCGAATCAGTCCACAAAATCGCGTCAATAGCTTACCAAATTCAGAACACGAGTTAGGGCTATAAATACAGGTCTATACGCATGCAAGAAGGCGGTGGTTTTTAGGGGGGATAGCATCGAACCCTTAGCAGCAGTTAAGAACCACCAGGGCAGGACATAGCAATGGAGGGACAGCAAGAACACAGAGACAGGGGGGATAGCATCGACCCTTAGCAGCAGTCAAACAACTCAGAGGAGTCCAACAGCAACAGAGGAGGAGCATATTAACAGAATTCAGTCAGGGGGCTTAGCATCCAGACCCTTAGCATCGCAAGAATAGGAGGTTCAAATCCCTTCTCTTTTAATTCCAGCAAAGAAACCTACAAGCAAACCTTGCCCCTTTTTCGCACCTTAAATCCAAAACCCGTCGATTGGACCGACGACTTGATACGCTGTCCCGGTTCGCTGTCCGGAGAAGGTAAACTCATTCCCCTTGCAAATATCATTCCTTTTATGCTGATTTATGTGCTCTGTCATATGTATACTGGTCACGATTTTTATATGAGTTTGAATCAGTTTATTTGCCTCGATTTATATTCGGATCGATCACATGATAATCTGGGATCGATATACTGGTCTGGGAATGCTTAAGTTAAAAGCTTAATGTGTGTCTGTCTCGTTATTAAGTGTTAAGCGACATCATATTTGTAAACCTTAACTGGCCAGTAAATAAATATACCAGCCTGAGTGGGAAAAATCGTCTATGATGATTTGTAAGGCTCCCTTATTCTCTGTTTTATGGTCTACCATATTCCTTGGATCGTTAAATGGTTTGTATGTCAGCATGTTTAGAACTTACCATACCATGTCAAACTTAAGTCATTATTTGTCTACATTCTGACCTGCAAGCTTGATCATATTAATAGCAGCATATAATACTATAACATATGAGGGTTTGAGTAATTGTGTTAGGAAACAGAAATCCTAGCCTCTCATTAAAATGATATACGTAACTTACCCATTAGGACATAGGTTATGATTGTTCCAGTTTTTTTTTGTTTTCTCTGAACCTATTCGTGTGAACCTATTGTGTCTTGCAAATGGTTTAGTACAAGTAGAGAGTAATGCTTCCTCTTTTGGTATGTTGCATCTGATCCTGTCTTCAAAGTGTTCTTGTTTGCTTTGCTTGGTTTTTCTGGATCACTCTTCTGAATCTTGCTAATTAATTATGGTATGTATCTCGGCCCCTTTCTCACGATAACCCATCAGCTTGCTTGTCCCTGTTGAATGTAACTATACCAGCTTCGCGATTAGTTAAAGAGGAATATACCTCTTAGCTGCTGTCTGCATACTAAATGTGTCTCAATACTCCTTGACATGGACTCACTTGCATACATGTTGATCATTATGTGCTTGCTAGACCAATTTTCCAGGTGGTCTTAAGGTCTAAAATGTTCATATTTCTGTTATAAAAATCATTATTGAATACTGTCATATACAGTTAATAGATATTGGAGTTCATATATTCCCAACATATCGTGCATATCCTGTTTTAAGGTGCTGTGTATATGCTAAAATGTAGGTTTCTGAAATAGATTTGAAATGTGCAGCGTGTATATGCTAAAATATGGGCCTCTGAAATGGATTTGAAATGTGTATGTCAACAGGGATCATGGCCCCTCCCTTTTCCTTCATAAGGATCTGATGGGCCTGAAAGCCCACTACCATTGTTTGTCCCCACTTCTGAAATGTCCCGCTACTGTTTAGCATGGATTGGGCCCAATGCATGTCTCGTTTGTTGTCAATGTGCACACATGTTGGATATGAATACTTGTCACTAGGCCCATCACACTTGGGCTGATTTCTCCTAAAAAAAATAATCTGAAAATCATTATTGAAACCTGTCCATTTGGTTTGGGCAGCCGAGTAAGAATATGTGTACATGTCTCTTCCATTTTTTTTTTTTTTTTTTTTTTCAACAAATATGTCATGTTTACTTGCATTATTAATATGACTTGGACATATACTAATCCTTATCTTTTCTTATTTTACATGAAACACAATGCCTTGGAGCAAAGGGAAGAGTCTCAATACGAGATTCATCGCTATTTTCCCAAATGAAGATCCGCGCCTACATTCCTCGTTGCATCTCACATCTGATATCTTAAGGCCACAAGCGAAATGCTCCCGCTATCATTCCTTAGGGTCATTTTATTTTCTGCTTCCCCGCCCCATTCATTTATTGTAATATAATTGTCTAACATTACGCTATTAGTAAAACATTTGGAGTAGTTAAATATTAACGCAATAAATTAGAAGGTAGTTTGCCCCCTCTTAAGTTAATTGCTTAAATTATTAAACCACCTAATAATCTTAACTTACATAATTAATCGTATGTAGCTATGATATTATTTTCAAGATTTCTAACCCATTTGCTATAGCACCTATATAGAAATCTTATTTTTTATATATTAAGAAAACCCCCTTAAGCATGTGTTATACTAATCAAGGCAGGCAAATGTGTACGTTTAGTCAAATAATCTATTTTGCATTATATATTATTTAAGGCATGCTTTAAACTTTACACGCATTTTATAGCACTAATCTTATTAATCTTTTGCCAAAAAGTACTTTCTATTAAAATATCTTTCAAACATGCATAGCATAATAATTACCCTAGGTTTGGCAGGACAACCGCAAGTTAGCGGATCTTAGAGGGTGCCTAACCCCTTCCCTCTAGATTAATAAAGAACCCTTACCCAGAATCTCACTAAGTTTAGCAGACCATTAAAATGGAGTTAATGTTTTACTTTAAACTAGTTAAACATTTAGGTGTCCTAATTCACCCAAATTAATTAGGTGGCGACTCCGCGAACCCTTAGCATTCTAGCAACCCTTTAGCATGTTAGCACCTTTTTAGCACCCTTTTAAATTTTAGCCTCTTTTTAAACTTTAGCATCTTTTGCAATTTTAGCATCCTTTTAGCATTTTTAAAACCCTTTTAAACCTTATTAGCATTTGTTATTTATTTTCTAACCTTTTTATTTAAGCAGGAGTTAGAAAATAAAAGTCGCGGTCGAAAATGGGCGCGACAAGACGGTGGTTGGAGCTACTTAAGGATTACGATGTTGATATTCTGTACCACCCAGGGAAGGCCAATGTAGTTGCAGATGCCCTTAGTCGCAGATCGATGGGTAGTCTATCCGATGTACAGCCGGGGAAAAAGGATATGGTCCGAGAGATTCGTCAGCTAGCAAGCCTTGGGGTTCGTTTGGTTGATTCCGATAGTGATGGAGTTCGGGTTCGAGAGGTTGTCGAGTCTTCCATCGTCGAGGAGGTGAAGAGGCGACAGTATGAGGATCCGGTTATGGTACGGTATCGAGATGCCGCCCTTCAGAGAGAGAAGAGTCTATTTGAGGTAGCGCCTGATGGGGTGCTAAGGTTTGAGGGCCGATTGTGTGTTCCCGATGTGACAGGACTTCGTCAGCAGATTTTGGGGGAGGCACACAGTGCTCGTTATTCTATTCTCCCGGGGTCGACTAAGATGTACCGTGACCTCAGGTGTGTGTATTGGTGGGATGGCCTGAAGAGGGACGTGGCAGGTTTTGTTGCACAGTGTCCTAATTGTCAGCAGGTCAAGATTGAGCACCAAAAGCCCGGTGGGCTATTTCAGGATATTGATATTCCGACTTGGAAGTGGGAGGTGATAAATATGGATTTTATTACAGGGATACCTACCACTCAGAGGAGGCATGATTCCATTTGGGTGATTGTCGAAGGTCGATTTAAATCAGCCCATTTCTTCCGGTCGTAACGACGTTCTCACCGAGGACAATGCCGATTATATATTAGAGAGATTGTGAGACCGCACGAGTCGGTGTCGATTATATCGAATAGAGGAGCCCGGTTCTCGGCTAACTCGAGGTCTTTTCGTAAGGATTAGGGACACAGGTGAGTCTCAGCACTGCATTTCACCCTCAGACTGACGGACAGGCCGAGCGCACTATCCAGACACTTGAGGATATGCTGCGGGCTTGTGTTATTGATTTCAGGGGTAGCTGGGAGGATCATTTACCTCTTGTGGAGTTTGCTTACAACAACAGCTACCATTCCGATTCGATGGCGCCTGATGAGGCCTTATACGGGAGGAAGTGCAGGTCACCGATAGGCTGGTTCGAGGTGGGAGAAGTTCAGTTAGTCGGGCCAGACTTAGTTCAGCAGGCAGTGGATAAGGTGAAGCTTATCCAGGAGCGGTTGTTGGCAGCTCAGAGTCGGCAGAAGTCGTATGCAGATCATCGGCGTCGACACTTGGAATTTGAGATAGGTGATTGGGTTTTTCTAAAGGTATCGCCCATGAAGGGCGTGATGAGATTTGGAAAGAAGGGGAAGCTTAGCCCAAGGTACATTGGGCCGTATCAGATTGTCCGTAGGGTAGGCAGGGTTGCCTATGAGTTAGATCTGCCGTCCGATTTGGAGGCGGTACATCCAGTTTTCCATGTGTCCATGTTGCGGAAATGTATTGGAGATCCATCTAGAGTGCACCCGGTTCAGGATGTCCAAGTGACAGAGGAGTTATCGTATGAGGAGAGTCCCATAGCGATACTCGATCGTCAGGTTAGACGACTTCGGACGAAAGACGTGGCTTCCGTCAAGGTCCTATGGCGGAACGAGAACAGGGAGGAAATGACATGGGAAGCAGAGGATGACATGATGAAGAAGTACCCTCACCTATTCCCTATACCTCCAGGTAACCCACGTTCTAAATTGTTGGTCCTTAAATTTAGTATTTATGCTTGAGTTTTGTTGTGGCCGTGTGGAGCGTCTTTATTTGAGTCTATACCGATATTGTGATTTGAGTAAGCCTAGAAGGAACATTCGACGAATGTTTCTAAGGGTGGAGAATGTTATACCCGTGGTTCGGTCCGACCGCGTCGGGTCTCAGCCGCGCCAGGAGTGGCCGCGCTGGCGGTGATTGGAGGCCGCGCGCCGAAGTCGAGCCGGCGCCGAAAGCACCGAGGGTCGCTGAATTTTCAGCCTTGCGCCGGAAGGTGGCGCGGGCCGAAGATCTCGGCGGGTCGCTGAAGTTGCGCGCCACGGGAAGCAGGTCGCAGCCGTAGGCGGATTCAGGCGGAAAAACTTAGGAAAAGTCGATTTTTTCTTTTAAAGGGCACAGGTGGGGACAAATGTCCCCATCTGATTTTTGCATGCATTATATTGACCAAGTCTTAAAGACTTGGTCATCTTTCATCTCTCTCTTAGAAAAGCTCCTCCTTCTCTCTTAAATTATTTCAAGCTCCTCCTTCTCTCTAAAACTCCAAGAGGTATTCTAGCCTTAGGAAAAATCTGGAAAAAAGTAAAAGGCAAGAAGGAAGCTTGTGGCTAGCTTGTGAAGGTTGTTGTGGTGGTGTTCTTGGAATAGAAGCTAGCAAATTGTTGGATAAATTTGGCTAAAGCTCTAAGGTAATGATTCTTCTTCTATTATTAGTTTTTAGTGTTGCATGATAAGAAGAAAGTACTTGTGGTAGTAAATAATGATATTAGAGTCATTGCATGCAAGAAATGTGGGTTGGGTATGAAGGATTTGGCTAAAGAGATATTATGAGCATGTTGTAGCCTACAAACTACTTTAGAATTGTTAAGTGTATTATTAGAACTTGTGGGGCAGAATTTTACACACCCAAGATTAGATGTGTAATCCTCTTTGTGTTGGTTTGGATGTTGGGCCTTAAGGAGGCGTTTGAGTGTTGAAAATCGGCCTTTGAAAAAAGTGGCAAAGTGAGCAGAAACAAAGGAAATGCTGCCCAATTTTCCTTAGGAATTGGTAACTTAAATTTGGAATTTCTACATTGAAATTGGAGGTTAATAAACGCACTATGGTTATTATAGGTTGACATATTACTTGCGGTAGTTGGACTTAGCAAGTGGATTTTGACCAAAAAGGTATGTAGAGCTTTCCTATCTCTTGAGCATGAAGAGTTGTATCTATGTAGTACGGTATACGTACAAGATTTGATAATCTACACTTGTTTTAAAGTATATGATACTTGTTTCATTTCAAAAGTATAAGTCCCTTGGGTTGAGGGAAAATGTATTTGACAAAGGGATAACGCTAATATAAGGACTTTATGGGAAGTTGGTTATATTAGTTTTCTTGAAAGGTTCACAAAGAAAGGTTTACTCTAATTAAAACAAGTACGGGTAAAGGATTTGAAAATAAGAAAGGTGAATTGATTTTTAGGCATTGGTTGCCTAAGGTTTTAAAGGAAATGAAGTCACTTGATTTAGAAGCTTATTATAATTCTAAAAGGGAATGTGACTTGTTTTGAAAAGAAATTGTAACTTGATACTATGGTGATTAGTATCTTAGAATTTTTGTATAAAAAATAGCTATTTCTTAAAAGGTTAGAAGTACATGGTACTTGGGTTAAATTCCCGGATTTCTATTAAAAGACATGTTAGTGCCTTAGGTATACTAAAATGAGAGGATATATATTAATAATGTTAATAAGAAGTTAGGGGATTTCTTAACTTGCTTATGTTATGATATGATAGGCCGGTAGTGCTTATGTTATGATATGATAGGCCGGTAGTACTTATGTTATGTATGATAGCCGGATGAGCTATGTTATATATATTATTACGGGTAAACCCCGGGTTATTCTTGTTATTTCCTTTGGACATACTGACACGATGGGTGGCCCACGGGTATGCTCCAATAGGATGGTTTACTACTTATGCCATGGATTTGCTACCCATGATGCGAGTGCGGCGTTTGTACTCATGCGGATCCGGTCCACAGGATCCATGCGGGTGAAATAGTCCCATGCGAGTACGGCGATGGTACTCATGCGGGTCCACAGGATCCATGCGGGTGAAATAGTCCCATGACGAGGCGGATGACCTCATGCGGGTCCACAGGACCTATGCGGGTGAAATAGTCCAAGGAGTAGGATTGTTTAATGATACTACGGGCGAGGTACCCTGTTTTGATCATGAACTTCCTATTTTTATGCAATATATATATATACATTTGTTGCTCTCATTGTTAGTAAGGCACAGTGCAAAGTAAACTGATTTTCGTTTATGACTCCAGCTTATTTTTTTGACTTATGATATTACTACAGTATTTTCCAGTTTTACATACTTGGTACGTTGTGTACTGACCCCCTTCCTCGGGGGCTGCGTTCATGCCGCAGGTAAGGGTAAGCAGATTGTGGATCCTCATTCTTAGGATCACTATTCCGGTGTCAGAAGCTCCATTTCTCCGGAAGCTTGTTTATTGGTACGGACATTCCCTGATGCTATAGGTATTTTGTACATTCAGGGGTATGGCGGGGCCCTGTCCCGCCACAGTTGTTATCTTTACAGGTCTGTGGTCACATTTATGTTTTGGGCTCTAAGAACCAATTGTACTACTATACTTTGTTTAAGTATGTTTTATGGAAGGCAGCCTTATCGACTGGCCAGTGACGTTTACCCTTTTTATAAGTTATGTGTTATGTATGTTCCACTGCTATTCTCTGACATATACGACGCGTACCCGGTAGTACCGATGCGACCGAGGTTGGGCGTGACAACTTAAGCTCATACAAGGACTTCTTCAACAAACAAACATGATGAGGATATCTAGTATCCCTAAAACTCAAGGGTTGATGCATATACACTGTTTCCTTGAGATCACCATGTAGGAAAGTGTTTTTCACATCTAGCTAATGAATGTGCCATGATTTTGAAAGAGTCAAGCTGAGCACAGTGAGAATGGTAGCCGGCTTGACCAGTGAGCTAAACGTTTCACCATAATCCACACCAACCTGCTGAGTCTTACCATCACCTACAAGACGAGTCTTATCCCTCGCAAATGAACCATCAGAATTTTCCTTGTGAGCAAAAATCCACATAAACCGAATAATATTAACACCAGATGGACGGAGCACCAACTCCCACATCATATTATCAATAAGAGCATTATATTCATCGGTCATGACAATTTTCAAATTAGGGTCATTTAGGCCACACACAGGATTACGGGGTAAGGGAGACTTAAGCATATTAAAATTTAAATTAAAATGTCATTTTGGTTTAACAATACCCCGTTGACTGCGAGTGATTAGACCATGACTTGGGGATGGATGGTGTGAATTTTGGGAATTTGCGGGAGACGCGAGGATCGACCAGACGATGGGCTGTGGCTGAATTTCGAAAATTACCGTCGGCGCGCGCCGTCATGATTCAGGTCGCGGAGCCTGATGAACTGCAAATCTCTCTGAAGTTTTGACGCCGCGGCGCTGACGACGAGATTAAATCACCATGACTACTGGAAGGCAGGCGTCGCGGTGCCTCCCCTAAGGGCCGCGACACTGACGATGTATTTTCTGAAAAATCTGAAAAATGACGGAGAACATAGGGGGAGATATCATAATCTAAAAAATCATATGAACTAGGCACAGGTTTTTCTACTTTAGAAAATGGAAATTGGGATTCATCAAAGAGAACATGACGACTAATGATGATTCGTTTAGAGGATAAATCAAAGCATTTATAACCACGGTGATTTGACGGATAACCCAAAAACACACACGGGGTAGAACTATGGGTGGCTACCAATCTGGGTTAACCGGTAACCGGACCGATTGACCCGGTAAGGGACTCGGTCCGATCCGGACCGGTAAGCCTTAACGGGTTGGGGGTTGGTTTGGCCCTATTGAGTGTATTTTGGTACACTCTTTTGAGTCCTTTTTAGTTAGTATTCTACTCATTTCTTTTGTGTTTAGTATAGTATTAGGTTTGTTTGTCATTCTTTTGAGTCACAACGATTATAAAGGAGGAAGTACAAAATTGAGGATGAAATGAGCTTAATTGAGATGGAATTGCACACTAAAAGGGCAAAGAAATGAAGCCTAAGAAGTCCCGAGAAGCATAGAAGAAATCTGACGAAGTCAGAACGAGAAAATGACGAAAAATCGCAACAACAGAAAGTTGACGCCACCAGCGCCGAGGCAGGATTTTTCCGTTCTGGCCCGAATTTCGAGGGCAAAAGGGTCCGAAGCGTAATTTTTACATCTATAAGACCTAGGATTATTATTCATTCTAGATCATACTTTGTGGAGGCCTATGATTATTATTTTTACATCTATAAGACCTAGGATTATTTTTCCGTTCTTGCTCAAGTTCTTTTTTTTACCTTACTTTATTTCAGTTTATGTTGGATTGTAATTTAGTTCTTTACATGGCAATGTTTAGGAGTTAATTACTTTAGTAGGGTTTTCCGTTGAATCTTCTTGAGACTCTTTCATATAGTTAATGCATTAGTAATTGATTTCTTCTTCTGAATATTAAGATCTATTCAATATTGTTATGATTGCTTGATAATTAGCTGGCCATTAATTGTCATAACTTGTATGATTTTGAATCGAGATCCGAGAGGGAAGATTTGAATATGCTGTAGTTGTCTAGACATAGGTTAAAGTCGTGGACGAAAGTACCCCGATACTTGTGTAGTATTTAAGGTTATTGTTCTTAATCCTCCTATGTGGTAAAATCTATCATAGAAATATAGAAGTCTTGTATGTCCTAACCGGAATATAATGACAGAATAGTTAACCTGCTATCTTAATAAGAAGAAGAATCATTAGCATTGCATTAACACGTGAAAGAGTGGATAGTTGAGGAGATTGAAAGTCGTATTTCCTTCATAATTGTTTAAACCAAAGTATTATCATTCTTAGTTTATTTTCTGCACTTTACTATAATTTTAGTCTTAGTCATAAACCAAAACAAAGAACGTCAACCAAATAGATATCATAGAATAGATAACCGGTACTTAATAAACCGGTCTCTGTGGATGATAAACTCGGTCTTACAGATCTTTATTACTTGAACGATACGCACACTTGCGTAAGCATCTAAAAATATCACAACAAGTTTTTGGCGTCGTTGCCGGGGACTGGCGTACTATCAATATCGAATTATCTATTCTTATTTCTAATTTGGTTTTTATTTTCTGTCTTTTTATTATTTTTATTTTAGAACATTCTGTCGTGATCTGTTTATTGTTTTTAATTAGTTTCAGGAAAGTTGTTTATGCGAAGTAGGAGATGAGCAAACACTCCTATTCCTTTGAACCCTGAAATTGAGAGATTGTGCAGACAGAACATGAGGGAAAAGAGAATTGTTGATTAGCGATGAGAGATCAGCAAAACAACAATTTGGTGAATGATAAGTTACCGCCTGTCTTATGACAAGTCTCTGCATAAAAGAGCTTGGGGGACTATGTGTTGCCTACAATTACAGGGATACAAACTTGCATCAGGCTTCCATCTGTTGAAGCCAATAATTTTGAAATCAAACCAGCAATCTTGCACATGGTTCAAGGCTCAGTTCATTTTGGGGGATTACTGTCTGAAGATCCCCATATGCATCTAACAAACTTCTGGGAGTTGTGTGCAACCTTTAAATACAATGGTGTTACTGACGATGATATTCGGTTGAGACTCTTCTCATTCTCACTCAGGAATAGAGCAAAGAGCTGGTTGAACTCATTGCAGGCGAACTTCATTACCACATGGCAAGACTTAGCCCAGAAGTTTCTTGCCAAATTTTCCCCCCAGCGAAGGCAACAAAGCTCAGAGGTGAGTTGAATAACTTTTATCAGCTGGAGGGAGAATCACTATATGATACATGGGAGCGGTTTAAAGATTTGCAGAGGAAGTGTCCGCATCATGGGATTGAGAAGTGGATGCTAGTCCACATATTTTACAATGGACTGTGTGGTACAACTCGTACTATTATTAATGCTGCAGCAGGGGGAACATTCATGAGAAAGAGTGCCAATGAGGAACATTTTTTGCTAGAAGACATGACCACAAACAATCATCAGGGGGTCGATAAGAGCAGTGAACAACAGGAAAGTGGCTGGGATTCATGAGTTGGATGCTATCACTGCATTGACTGCGCAGGTTGCCACTTGACAAAACAGATGCAGCAGAGCACCATGTCAGTTCAAGTTGTCCAGACACCAGTGAGTTGTGAAATTTGTGGGGGTACCCATACTTTTGATAGGTGTACAGCAGTGGACCCAAATAATGTGCCTATGGAGCAGGTTCAGTCCGTGGGGAATTTTCAGAGGCCCTACAACAATGCGTTCTCCAACACATATAATCAGGGGTGGAGAAATCACCCAAATTTTTCATGGAAGAATGAACAAGGGCAGAACCACAATTTCAGGCCTCATCCTCACAGCAGTTCAACCCACCAGCCCCACAAGAGAAGTCAGATGACATAAAAGCAACACTATTGACCTTGTCCAACTCTCACACTCAATTCATGGCGTAAACCAGGTCATCACTTTCATCTTTGGCCAATACTCAAACAAAATTTATGGCAGAGACCACCCAGTTCATGACCGAAACAAGATCATCCATAAGGAATCTAGAAACACATATGGGACAACTGGCACACACACTAAACAGTAGAGAGCAAGGTAATCTTTCCAGAAATACTGTGATGAATCCAAGAGAACAGTGCCAGGAAATAAGCTTAAGGAGTGGTAGGCAATTCGAGCAGGTTGCAGCCCAACCAGTGGTGGAGAAGGAGAATGACGTGAAGAAGACAGCGGGTGCAGAAAATGAGGGGGTTACTGATAACCGCCCTATTTTAAAAAAGGCTCCACCAGCAGTTATGATGGATTATACAGACAAAATGTCTTACCCTCAAAGACTCCAGAAGAAGGCCTTGGATAAACAGTTTTCGAAATTTTGGAGTTATTCAAAAAATTGCATATCAATCTTCCATTCATTAAGGCTTTGGAGCAGATGTCAGCTTATGTGAAGTTCATGAAAGACATCATGTTTAAGAAGAGGAAGTTGGCAGACTATGAGACAATAGCGCTGACAGAGGAGTGCAGTGCTATATTGCAGAAGAAACTTCCCCCAAAGTTGAACGATCCAGAGAGTTTCATCTTACTTTGCACCATAAGGAAGGTTACATGTAAAAGGGTTTTATGTGATTTGGGGGTAAGTGTCAACCTGATGCTCCTCTCTGTATTTAA
Source organism: Przewalskia tangutica (assembly GCA_029844215.1). NCBI lineage: Eukaryota > Viridiplantae > Streptophyta > Magnoliopsida > Solanales > Solanaceae > Przewalskia > Przewalskia tangutica. The sequence continues at coordinate 7,329,659 of CM056739.1, read as the reverse complement.
AAGACTTGATTTGGGGAAGGCGAGATCAACCACAGTCACCTTGCAGCTAGCTGATCACTCGATTGTGCATCCCCAAGGAATAATTGAAGATGTGTTGGTACAAGTAGGTAAATTCATCTTTCCTTCTAATTTTCTCATTTTAGACATGGATGAAGATGAAAATATGCCCATCATCCTTGGGAGACCATTCCTAGCCACAGGGAGGGCACCTATTGATGTTGAGAAGGGAGAGTTGAAGCTCAGAGTTCAAGATGAGGAGATGACCTTCAAAGTTCTCAAGCCACCCACTGAACCTAGTCAATGATAGATGATTTGATATTGGGATAGTTGACAAGGGCGTCACTTAGAAAAGCCTCACAAGTGCTGATGTTCATGAGGCACCATTAAAACAGTGTGCAGAACAGGATAGTAAGACTTCTGAACCAACAAATAATGAAAAAGGAATGAACTCTTCTGACCTTAGACCTGTGAAGAAGAAAAGGAGAAGGATGAAGAGAATGGTGCTGAAATGGATATGCGGAGGGGATAAACTACCCCCTTGAGTAAGTAAGAAAACTGCGTCCGGCTAAATGACATTAAAGACAACGCTACTTGGGAGGCAACCTAATGTTTTAATTATGTTATTTTAATTTTTGTTTTAGTTATTTTATTTTGTCTTGAACAGTCTCACGATATTGGTTTCTTGTCTTATGTTTTTGGATGTCAGGTGGTGCTGAAATTCGAAAAATTGAGCACAGCGTCGTGGCGCCAAAATGCAGGGCCACGACGCCAGAAGTTCAGAGAGCCCAGATGATGTGCAATTTCAAGAATTTCCTCCCAGACCTCCGTTATGACCACTGTGTTGTGTCAGTAAGTTGTCCCTTTATTTTTAGTCTTTACACATTGGGACAATGTGTCGATTAAGTTTGGGGGTGTCTTATTTTGTTTTGTTATTTGGTTTTGAGTCTTTTTATTGTCTTTTTGTTTGTTTTATGTGTTTTGTGAGTCATAATTTTTTTATAGATCATGTATATTGTAGTTGCTAAAGCTATTGAGTGGATTAAGTTGGATAATGTAATGGAATTAAAAGCGACAATCTGTGTGCTTAAGTTAGATATGCCAAAAATTTATAACACTAATTATTTGGAATATTTGTGCTTAGCCTATGTGTGTCAGTTATGGAAACAAAGGTTGAAAAATGTCTAAAATTTTTATTTGTTTGTTATTTGAGGTGAAATAGTTAAGATATACATGTTTAGGGAGATGATTCGGGCATTTCTTTGATAGCCCTTCTTACCGTTCATTACCTACCCTGACATAAGTTGTATCACTAGTTAGCCTCTTTGAGCCTAAAAAGATATCTTTGTTTGACACCCTATGATTCCTTTGATTGTGTCATAAGTAATAATGGAAAAGTATTGGAATAAAAAATGTTGAAAAAGAAATGAAAAGAGAGTGAAAATTTGATGCACCCCAATGAAAAATATGCAAAAATCTAAGTTTGTGCGAAAAGCCACTTTTAGCATTGTAAGGAGAGAATTTATAATGTGTCTCAGTCTCTCAAAAGAAAAATGAGGAGAAAATATGTATGAGACTAAAAAGAAAGTCAAAAATAAAGAAAAAGGAGTTGAATGAAAAATGCTTATGGTACGTAATTAAGCATAAATGTCTATTTTTTACCTACCCCTGCCTAAGCCTACATTACAACCCTTGAAAGTCCTGATGATCTCTAATGTTTTTTCTATAATTAGTGGAGAATAGCAAGTAAACATGTCTATAGAATTTTTGGAAAGATGGAATGAAATTGACATGCATAGGTTAGGTGTTTGTATTTCCAGTGATTATGATCTAAGTAAATTTGCGAAATATCTAACTTAAAATTCTAGGTTGTTAAATATTCATGTTATGTATGTTCTAACATATTATCCCAACTTTCATCCATGATTTTGAAAAAGCATTGCTATAACTACTTGATCAATTTCATAAAATCTTTGTTATTGTTTTTGTTTATTGTTTAGTACTTTACTCGAGGGTGAGTAAAGTGTAAGTTTGGGGGTGTTTGTTGAGTGTATTTTGGTACACTCTTTTGAGTCTTTTTTTAGTTAGTATTCTACTCATTTATTTTGTGTTTAGTATAGTATTAGGTTTGTTTGTCTTTCTTTTGAGTCACATAGATCATAAAGGAGGAAGTACAAAATTGAGGATGAAATGAGCTTAATTGAGATGAAATTGCACACTAAAAGGGCCAAGAAATGAAGCCTAAGAAGTCCCGGAAAGCATAGAAGAAATCTGATGAAGTCCGGACGAGTAAATGACGAAAAATTACAAAAACCGAAAGTTGACGCCGCCGCGGCGCCAGCCAGCAGCGCCGTGGCGCCCAAAGTCCTACGCTGTCTGATTTTGCCTCAGGTGTTTCGGCGCCGAGGCGGGATCTTTCCGTTCTGGGCCGCATTTCGAGGGCAAAAGGGTCCGAAACATGATTTTTACATCTATAAGACCTTGGAATTATTATTCATTCTAGATTATACTTTGTGGAGTTAAAGAATGAGGAAAGATTAAGATTAGAGACATCTCCTTGTTAGAGTTCTTTTCTTTACCTTACTTTATTTCAGTTTATGTTGGATTGTAATTTAGTTCTTCACATAATAATGTTTAGGAGCTAATTACTTTAGTAGGGTTTTCCGTCGAATCTTCTTGAAACTCTTTCATATAGTTAATGCATTAGTTATTGATTTCTTCTTCATCACATTAAGACCTACTCAATGTTGTTATGATTGCTTGAAAATTAACTGGCCATTAATTGTCATAACTTGTATGATTTTGAATCGAGATCCGAGAGGGGAGATTTGAATATGTTGTAGTTGTCTAGACATAGGTTAAAACTGTGAACGAAAGTACCCCGATACTTGTGTAATATTTAAGGTTATTGTTCTTAATCCTCATGTGTGGTAAAATCTATCATAAAAATATAGAAGGTTTCTGCACAAGGTTGAGCTCTTGTATGTCCTAACCAGAATATAATGACAGAATAGTTAAAGTGCTATCTTAATAAGAAGAAGAATCATTAGCATTGCATTAACACGTGAAAGAGTGGATAGTTGAGGAGATTGGAAGCCTTATTTCCCTCATAACTGTTTAAACCAAAGTATTATCATTCTTAGTTTATTTTCTGCACTTTACTATAATTTTAGTCTTAGTCATAAACCAAACCAAAGAACGTCAACTAAATAGATACCATAGAATAGATAACCGGTACTTAATAAACTAGTCTATGTGGACGATAAATTCGGTCTTACAGATCTTTATTACTTGAATGATAAACTCGGTCTTACATATCTTTATTACTTGAACGATACATACACTTGCGCAAGCATCTAAAAATATCGCAACAGGCCCCCAACCCCAACAGGTTATGGAAAAAATTTAGTCCGGACCAGTAACGAAAATCGATAATGTTATCGGTTAACCGGTCCGGACTGGTAACGAAAACCGGTAATGTTACCGGTTAACCGGTCCGGACCGGTAACGTTAAAAATAAAAATACAAATACAAAGGGCTGTTGGCCCAACGATAATATTACCGTTGGGGGGCAGGGGTTGGGGTTGGGTGGGGCAACGGTCATTTGACCGTTTTTGCCCCTTTTTTATTTTATTTTTGTTTATTAATGACATTTTATACTTTAAAAAAATCTATAAATACTCTATATTCTTCTCATTTTTTATCAGAAAATTATTTCTACAATTCTCTCAATTCTCATACTCTCTTAATTCTCTCTAATCTCTATTATCAATTCTCAAATTATTATTATTATTATTATTATTATTATTATTATTATTATTATTATTATTATTATTATTATTATTATTATTATTAATTTTCAAAGTAGCAAGACGCAAGACTTCGAGCTTCGAGTTTCAATTGAATTCTGAATCCCGTAGTTTGGTACACTCGTTTCATTCTCTAATTATTTTATTAAATTGTCATATTTATTTGTTGATTATTTAAATTAAATTTTAAATTAAATATTTTATAATGGATTTGCTAAAGGGAATGCGTAAATCTAGTTCAAGGGGTAAAAATCTAGAGGTTCTTCATCATCGAATCAAAATATAGATTATGATTAAATGCAAGAAGATTTTGGAATAGAAGATAATGAATATGATAATGTTCATATAGATAATATTGTTGAAACTGAAATTCCTACACCTACTAGTGTGCCTTCTGTCAATGTTAGTGTTGTTATTGATAGTCGTAGTCGTAGACCTCCTTTACCAGAAGTAACGAGTAGGAAAAAAAGGAGTAAAATGTGGAACTTTTATGATAGAGTTGGGGACACTTATAGAGTCAGATGTAATATTTGTGGAAAAACTTATAAACATAAGAGATGGGGTGTGACAGGGGGACGGGCACTATTGGTAGGCATGTAGAGAATGTTCATCCCACACACTGATTTTCTGTCTCTGATTTAGAAGCCGATCAACAACAACTTAATCCATTAACGGGGCCTTGTTAAATACGATCCAAAGAAGGACGCATTGAATTAGCAAAAATGGTTGTCAGATGTTGTTTACCTTTTTCTTTTGCTTCTTCTTCATATTTAATTACATATATTCAAAGAGTATATAATACTTTATTTAAAGGTGTTCCTCGTAGTACTTGTAGTTCCGATATTTTTAGACTTTATAATGATTATGTTATTTATTTGCAATATTTGTTCACTAATCTTCCATGCCTAGTTAGTTTTACTTCAGACATTGAGCATGCTTTAAACGGTTATGATTATTTAACAATTACTTGTCATTGGATTGATGAAAATTTTAAAATGGAAAAAACGTATTATTGCTTTTTCGTATGAAGAGGATCAAAGTCATACTGAAAAATATATAAGCAAAACTATTTGTGCTTATGCCAAAAATTATAATATTTATAAAAAAAATACTTTGTATATCATTCGATAATGCATCTAATAATACTGCGGTTGTAGATCTTTTGTTGTAGATCTTTTAAAAGTGGAATTAGAACCGTCACTTCCTAATATATTTCATGTTCGTTGTGTTTGTCATATTTATAATTTAATTGTTAAAGGTGGTTTTGATTTATTTGCAACTGAATTATCTCTTGTTCGAAGAGCTGTTGGAGTTATTCAGGGTAATAAAAGAAAAAAGAAAATTATAGAATTTAAAGAAAAAACGTAAACAATTTAATTTAAGACCAAAATTCATGTCAGGTGAGATTATTACACGGTAGAATTATATTTATTTATTTTTAAAAGAATGTTATAAGTATAAAGACCCCATAACATATGTTTCAAATGCTCATTGTAAGAACGTGATTTATATGTTAACTGACGAATATTGGAAATCAATTGCTGAACTTTTAAAAAAATTATGTAAATTTTACACTGCTACTGTTGAATTTTCAGGATCTTATTACCCAGCAGTTTGTAATGGTTTAGCTCATATAGCTGAAATTTTATATTTACTTTATGGTTTAAAATCAAATATAAAATATAAAGCTACAGTTACAGTTATGTTTAAAAAATTTAAAAAATATTTTTTTCATATTCCTGATATTTATTGTATTAGTGCAGTCTTAAATCCTTTTATTAAAAAAGTAAATTGTCATAATTTAATATTTAGTTTATATAATTATATGGAAGTAGGTGCAACAAAAACTTTATCTTCAATTGATTACATAAGTAAACTTGATACGGAAAAAGCAGAATATTTGATGGAAGGACGGGGAATCCTTTTGAACAACCCGTTATAATAGGAAAGCCTTATATCTTGAAATTAATTCATCAAGTTGATGTTAATTTAACTAAATTATATGAATATTATGCTACATTACATGATAACAATAACTCTGCTACCAGGGGCGGACCATACCTTGGGCCAGCCTGGGCCCTGGCCCACCCTCGGTTGAATAAGAACACCGATTTAGACATCAAGACAAATAAGACAGAAATCTATCAATATGAATAAGAACTTAAGCAATTAAAAAGAATATCAAATTTTAGAACACAGGTTGTGTTTAAAATAAATTTGGGGATACTGATAGAGATATATGTAATATTTGTGGGCAAACTTATAAACATAAGAGAGGGGGTGGTGACGGGGGACGGGCACTATAGTTAGGCATGTAGAGAAAGTTCATCCGACACACTGGTCAACAACAAATTAAGTATAAAATATAAAGCTGCAGTTACATTATTTGATAACAACAACTCTGTTACTAATCTTCGTTCTAGTTCTGCTTCTGTGTCTACATCTGTAGGATTCACGATGATAATGAATCTTTAGATATATGGATTACTTTTACAACAGCACAAGTTGCGGCGAAACCGCGGAAGCGGGACTGGAATTAATACTCCAAATTTAGAGGTTGTGGAGCCACAACAATTCAATCAACCTATAAATTACGAAGAACTTGTTAGAAGGATGCATATTATATAAATAAAATTATTATTACTTCATTATGTACTCTTTTTAGCATTATGATTTATGAATAATGAAAGTTCTAAAGTTTTACATCTTATTATTAATTTTTATTTTATTGTTTTTTTAATTATTAACTTATGTTCTAATTTAATAAATTAATAAAAGTATAACTACAATATAAAGTATAAAGTTATAAAATATAAAATTATATTATATTACATATTTAATTTGAATTTAGTTTACATTTTCAAAATTAAAAAAAAAAAGGAAAATTCGGAAACGCACGGGCCGACCGAAAATCCGGCAAGGGACCGGTCTGGTAGGCCCGATAATCTGGGAATTCGGACCGGTTACCGGTTCGGGTCGACCAGGTAGACAGGTATAGGTAGAACGTGCGTGAAGTTTGTTGATTGTGATAGATGGAAACAGTGGATAACATAAGCATCCAAAGACCCTAAGATGAGAATACGAAGGAGTCTTATTGTATAAAACTTGAAGAGGGAAGGAATATGTCAAACCTTTAGAGGGAAGAATATTAAGTAGATCGGTAGCCATTGTAGCGCATGATGCCAAAACAATAGAGGGACGGAAGAATGAACCAATAAAGTGTGGATAATGTTATTAATGGTACGGATTTTTCGTTCAGCTTTCCCATTTTGTGAAGACGTATGAGGACAAGAAAAATGAAAATTTATCTCATTTTGAGTACAAAACTCCCTAAACTCCCCCATTTCCATACTCTTTACCATTATCACATTGGATGTTTTTTACTTTCCGTTCGAATTGGGTTCTTATGAAAGCTCTAAATTTTACGAAGATGGAAAAAATTTATGATTTTTTCACAATTGGAAACGTTCATAAAAATTTAGAGTAATCATCCAAGAATAAAACATAATATCGATGACCCATAGAATTAAGAATCGGAGATGTCCATAAATCGCTATTAATAATGTCAAATGGCATTGAAGTATTAGAATTCGAAGCTACAAGTGGTAACTTAATATTCTTTTCTAAAGCTACAAAGTGGAGTACTATGCGTACCCTTACATGAAATAAACTTATGTCTATCTAAAGAAGATAAAATAGACGACCACGGATGACCTAGACGAGCATGCCACAAGGAAGGAGCAAGAGCTGCAAAAGTAGAAGGCATGGCTTGACGCGAGATGCTGATATTTGGTGTGATTAGATAAAGATCTCCCCTACTGTCACACCTCATGAGAGGACTTTCCGTCTTGAAATGCTTCACAGAAAACCCAAACAGATCAAAATCAATAGAAACCCAATTATCAGTGGTGAATTTACGGACATACACTAAATTTTTAATCAATTTTGGGGCATGAAGGGTATTTTTCAAGACAAGTGGTGGATGAGGAGGGGATAAAGTTTTATTACCATAACCCTTAATTGGAATAGAACTGCCATTACCAATAATTATACCACGATTACTGCTCAAATTAGAATAAGACGAGAGAGTACATTGGTCGGATGTCATGTGGGTAGTGGCACCTGTGTCCATGTACCAATTAGGGTCCGGTTGAGTCAAGCCAAGTGTGTGCATCGCTGCTTCAATGTCGGTCTGAGTGGGGCCTATTGCGTGGTGGGCCTGATGGGGGCGAGGTCCAAGTATATCGGACTGTTGGGGCTGCCCATATGTTGGTCTGAAACCTAGAGTCTGACCTGGGAAGAAGCTGGGCCGCGGTGCTAGCACTGAGACTGAGGCGTCGCGACTACTGTAAGAGTTTCGGCACCACGGTGCCGATATGCAGAACCGCGGTGCTGACGCGGGAAATTTCAGTTCCGAAGGCAAATTGGCTAAGGGTAGATTGGTCCATAGGGAACGAAAATTAGAGGATATTTAATCCCTAGGGATTAATGCTATGGGAGGTTGGTCATTCTACAACACAACACAACACAAATCGGATTTGGAGCTACAATTGGAGACTTTGTTCTACGTAATTTTCTTTCTTTTGTTTTTAATTCGGTTTATGTATGAATATTGTGTTAGTTCTTAGCGTGACTATGGCTAGGAGCTAAACACTCTATTAGGGCTTTCTTTATGAATCGCTTGAAACTGTTATTCACGAATTAATGCAGTAGTTTGATTTCTTCTTCGCTTGATTAAGATTTACAATATTTGGTATGAATGTTTGATAATTAATTGATCACTAATTATCATAACTTAAATGATTTCGAATCAAAAATCGAGATGAGAGATTTGGATATGTTGTAATTGACTAGACATAAGTTAAAATCGCGGATGAAAGTACCCCGATACTTGTATAGCATTATAGGTTACTGTTCTTAATCCTCTTATGTGGTAAATCCTATCATAGAAATATAGAAGGGTTTTGCACTGGGGTTGAGTGATTATATGTCCTTACCGGAATATAAGACAGTTTAGTTAACCGTTATCTTAACGTAGAAGAAGAAGGCATTCTAGTTGCTTAAGGATTGAATAGAGTGGATAGTCGATGATTTTGGAAGCCCTAATTCATTCATAACTTATTACAACTTTATTGGTTTAAATCTTGCCATTATTCTAGTAGTTAAATAAAAACCCCAATCAAATATCGATTGCCAAATAGATAACATAAAATCGATGAACGGTACTTAGAAATCAGTCTTTGTGGACGATATTCGGTCTTACAGACTATATTATTTGTGAATGATGTGTACGCTTGCGTGAGCAGTCAAAATATCGCTAACGAGTTTTTGGCGCTGCTGCCGGAGACTGGCGTACATCTACTATCGAATCATCTGTTTTTATTTCTATTTTGGCTTTATTTTTATTTTTACTGTCAGAACCGTGTGCCTTGATTTGTTTGTTGATTTTGATCTTTTCAGGAATCTAGTGTATGCGAAGAAGGAGAGGAGCAGATACATTTGTTCCCTTCAACCCTGAAATCGAAAAACTCTGCAAGAAAAACAAGCATGAGAAATGAATTGCTGATTTACTAGCCATGGAAAATCAGCAGAATAACAACAATAGGGTAACTGCGGAGGTGTTGAATAATGAGGTACCGACTGCTATGGGACAAGTCTCACCACCTGCAGAAATGAGCTTGGGAGATTATGTTCTGCCCATAATTACTGGTGCACAGACATGCATCAGACTCCCAGCTATAGGGGCCACCAACTTTGAGATCAAGCCAGCCATCCTGAGCATGGTCCAGAACACAATACAATTTGTGGGACTGCCATCTGAAGATCCCCACATGCACATTGCAAACTTTCTGGAGTTGTGTGCCACTTTTAAATACAATGGTGTTATTGACGATGTCATTAGACTGAGGCTCTTCCCGTTTTCACTGAGGGATAGAGCCAAAAGTTGGTTGAACTCACTGCCTGCCAACTCCGTCACTACCTGGCAGGAGTTGACCCAAAAATTTCTAGCAAAGTTCTTCCCTCCTTCCAAAGCAGCAAAGTTAAGGGGAGAGTTGAACAACTTTTATCAGGTGGATGGTGAATCACTCTACGATACATGGGAGCAATTCAAGGATCTGCAAAGAAAATGCCCACATCATGGCACTGAGAAGTGGATGTTAGTCCACATTTTTTATAATGGGCTGAGTGATACTACTCGTACCATTATTGATGCTGCAGCAGGGGGTGCTTTCATGAGAAAGAGTGCCAATGAGGCACATGAGTTACTGGAAGATATGACTGTCAACAATCAATAAGGGGTAGATGACAAGTCAGTGACCAGCAGGAAGCTATGGGCATACATGAACTAGATGTCATCACTGCTCTGAACACACAGGTGGCCCTTTTGACGAAGCAACTGCAGCAGAACACCATGTCCGTGAATGCAGTCCAGATGTGTCACGACCCGACCTCGGACCCGCGACTGGTGCCTTACCCCGGGCACCCTTGTGATACAACATCAGAGAAAACCAGCGGAAGTAAACTCATAACAAGAAACCATATAAAATATGAAGCAGGTTAACCCAAAATGGTTACCTTTCTGTAAACATAAATATAACAAAAACTGAACAGTTACATCCCTTACGAAACTCAATTACAACAGGACTACAGACCTCTAAGAGTTGTAACAACTATGACGGGACAGGGCCCCATCATACCCCTGAATGTACCTGAATCTACAATGACAGGGAAACATACTAAAAGATAAGCCTCCGGAGAAACGGGGCTTCCCAAAAGCAGAACGGTGATCCTAAGAGCGAGGATCAACAACCGATGTACCTCGACTGCAGATTGAACGCACCGGGCGAGGTCGATAACAGTACCAAGTATGTGAAACTGAAAATACTGTAATGAAATCATAACATTTCCAAACCAAAATCCACAGATATGTATAAAAAGCCAATTAACCGCACATGGTGCCACAACATAAGCAAGAACAATTAGTTGTATCGTAACCGGTCTTTCCTAGGCCTCTAATGATCGAAGCAGGGCCATTCGCCCATGGTATCATTACGCGAGCCTAATCCTGGACTTCCGTAGTCCGCATAGGCCACCTGGGCCCGCATGAGGTACTCCTCGTGACGGTAGCTAACCCGTGGCATTTTTCTGGACTCGCACCGCACGCCACTGGACCACACGAGGTATTCTCGTGACGGCCAGAACACACCCGGAGTGATTCCTGGACTACCGTAGTCCACATAGGTCACATGGACCCGCATGAGGTACTCCTCGCATCGGGGGTAGCTAACCCGCGGTAACTTAACAAGTCAGGGGGGTAAGTGAGATAACACAAGCACAATCGACTCATCGTAAACAACATAAGCACAATAAGAGAAACCCCCTTACCACAACAAATCTCAAGACACTAACACCCGTAGTATCACAACATATTTACTTATCAAGCCAACTTACCACACATTCAGAAATCATTACAAGGCTACTATAAAGCGAGTAAGTAAACCATTCTTTTTATCTTTCTTAAGTCGTTATGACTAACTTCCCATAAAGCTAGTATAACACTTAAACTTTGTAATAACTCAAACATCCACATTTGTTTGGAAAACCAAAAGAACTTATTCTTTTAAACCCAAGTATTAATTTCCTTTTAAAATAATGATTCATAATTCTTTTTGAAGTATTTCAAGATTCTTAACATTTAGGACTCAAGTCAAAAGACCTCAAGGTGTGACCAAATTTAGTGAAATACGTACGTCTACCGTACTATATATTTTACAAATATTATGCTCAAGAGGATAGAAAGAATCACATACCTCCTCGGCTAAATCCACTTGCCAAGTCGAATATGTCGCGCGTAGAGTATCAACCTATAATAATCAAATACTTCTATTAACGTCTAAACTTCTTCGTCGAATATTCTAGCATAAAGTTCCTTATTCTATGGAAAATTGGACAGCACTTCCTTTGTTTCTACGTACTTTTCCACCTTTCCAAGGCTCGAATTCAATATCCAAACGCCACTTAAGGCCCAATAATCCAACAATACAAAGGGGATTACACGCCTAATCTTGGGCGTGTAAAATTCTGCCCCACAATACAATTTAACTAATTCAATAAATTTAAGGTAGTATCTTGGCTACAACATGCTCACATATCATCCTTATCTAATCCTTTCAAATCCAAATCGTTATTCTTACATGCAATATTCCTAAAAGCAATATTGTCCACTACAAGTCTTTTCTTCCTCACATGCAACACAATTTACTCAAGAATAAAGAAGAGATTGTTACCTTAGAGCTTACCCAAATTAATCCAACAACTTTCACTTGTCTTCTTTCCACAATCACCTTCACAAAACCCCTACAAGCTTGCCAACAAGTTTTCTTCTTGCCACTTTTCTGAAATTTTCCTCTAGGCCTTGGTTTCTTCTTGAATTTCTAGAGAGAAGGGAGGGCTTTTAATTTTAGAGAGAAGGAGGTGCTTTCAAGAATAACCAAGTCTTCAAGACTTGGTCAATAAATAGGACATGCAAAAATCAGATGGGGGGGGGGGGACACTTGTCACCCTCCCATGGTCTTTTTAAAAGAAAATATCTGATTTTTCCTCAGTTTTCCGCAAAAACTCCGCCGCGGCGCTGAAACCTCTGCGAGCTTTCGGAACTTCCGTTGCCACGGCCCTGCTTTCCGGCGCCGCGGCGCTGCAACTTTCATAACTTTCTACTCCGATGTCCTATCGACGAACGGTTTGTTGCGTTGGGAACTTGACTCAACGAACTACGTACTAGGCCTTTGAAACACCTAGGAACTCTTAATGCCACTGGACGAAAACTGTCCCAAAGTTGACTAACAACCCGTCTGAAACATTCCGTCGACCCATCATTCTAAAATTTAAGTCTCACTTCCTTTCGTAAGTTCTCAAAAGCATGACCTGAACTACGGGGTGTAACATTCTCCCCCCCTTAGAAACATTCGTCCCGAAAGTTCTTTCTAGGCTTACGCAACTCACAATATCGACATAGACCCTCTTAACTATTCTTCTTGCAAATAAAGATGCTCCACATGGCCACAACAATACTTAAACATATATGCCAAATTAAAACTAACAAGCAGGAATGTGGGTTACCTGGAGGTGTAGGGAACAAGTGAGGATACTTCTTCATCATGTCCTCTTCTGCTTCCCATGTTATTTCTTCCCTGTTCTCGTTCCGCCATAAGACCTTGACGGAAACCACATCCTTTGTCCGCAGTCGCCTAACCTGACGATCGAGTATCGCTATGGGGTTCTCCTCATATGATAACCCCTCTGTCACCTGGACATCACAAATCGGGTGCACTCTAGATGGAGCTCCGATACACTTCCGCAACATAGACACATGAAAAAATGGGTGTACTGCCTCCAGATCGGACGACAGATCCAACTCATAGGCAATCTTGCCTACCCTACGGACAATCTGATAAGGCCCAATGTACCTTGGGCTAAGTTTTCCTTTCTTCCCAAACCTCATTACTCTCTTCATGGGTGATACTTTCAGGAAGACCCAATCATCCACCTCAAACTCCAAGTGTCGACGCCGATGATCTGCATACGACTTATGTCGACTCTGAGCTGACAATAACCACTCCTGTATAAGCTTCACCTTATCCATCGTCACGAATCAAGTCCGCCCGACTAACTGAACTTCTCCCACCTCAAACCATCCTATCGGTGACCTGCACTTCCTCCCGTATAAAGCCTCATAAGGCGCCATCTGGATACTAGAATGGTAGCTGTTGTTATATGCAAACTCCACAAGAGGTAAATGATCCTCCCAGCTACCCCTGAAATCAATAACACAGGCCCGTAGCATATCCTTAAGCGTCTGGATAGTACGCTCGGCCTGTCCGTCGGTCTGAGGATGAAACGCAGTACTGAGACTCACCTGTGTCCCTAATCCCCCTTGGAAAGACCTCCAGAAGTTAGTCGTGAACTGGGCTCCTCTGTCTGAAATGATCGATATAGTAACTCCGTGCAGTCTCACAATCTCTCGGATATATAATCTAGCATAATCCTCGGCCGAAAAAGTCATCCTGACTGGAAGAAAATGGGTTGATTTCGTCAGTCTGTCGACAATAACCCAGATGGAATCATGTTTCCTCTGAGTGTGAGGTAACCCCGTAATAAAGTCCATATTGATCACCTCCCACTTCCATATCGGAATCTCTATCATCTGCAACAACCCACCAGGCTTCTGGTGTTCCACCTTGACTTGTTGACAATTCGGACACTGTGCCACAAACTTCGCAACGTCCCTCTTCAGGCCGTCCTACCAATATATACACCTGAGGTCATGGTACATCTTAGTCGACCCCGGATGAATAGAGTAACTAGCACCGCGCCTCCCGTAATCACGACGAAGTCCTGCTACATCGGGAACACATAACCTGCCCTCAAATCTTAGCACCCCATCAGGCGCTACCTCAAATAGACCCTTCTCTTCCCGAAGAGTCGTATCTCGATACCGTACCATAATCGGATCCTCATACTGCCGCATTTTCACCTCTTCGACGATGGCAGACTCGGCAACCTCTCGAACCCGAACCCCACTACTATCAGAACCAACCAATCGGACCCCAAGGCTCGCTAGCTGATGTAACTCGCGGACCATGCCCCTCTTCTCTGGGCGACACCGATGCACTACCCATCGACCTGCGACTAAGGGCATCTTCAACTACATTGGTCTTCCCTGGGTGGTATAGGATATCGACATCATAGTCCTTAAGTAGCTCTAACCACCGTCTCTGTCGTAAGTTTAGCTCCCTCTGGCTGAAGATATACTGAAGGCTCTTGTGGTCTGTGTAAATATCCACATGAACCCCATACAAATAATGTCTCCAGATCTTCAAGGCATGAATCACTGCTGCTAACTCTAAGTCATGTGTGGGATAGATCTTCTCATGCTTCCTGAGCTGTCGAGATGCATAAGCTATAACTTTGTCGTGCTGCATCAGCACGCACCCAATGCTGATACCCGACGCATCACAATAACCACATATCCGTCTAAACCCTCCGGAAGAGTAAGAACTGGAGCGGTCGTCAATTTCTCCTTCAAGAATCGAAACTCTCTCACAAGCATCCGCCCACCGAACATACCGCTTCGAGTCACCTAGTCAAAGGTCTTGAAATGGAAGCAAACTTCTCCACAAATCTCCGATAATAACCCGCAAGTGCCCAAAGCTACGCACTCTCCGCTGGTGTAGCTGGTCTAGGCCAAGTCTTAATCGCCTCAATATTTGTCAGATTAACCCGAATATCATCTACCCGATAACATGCCCTAAGAAAGCCATCAAGCCAACCAAAACTCGCATTTGAGAACTTGGCATACAATCGCTCGGCCCGAGGACTCAATACCGCCTCGTGGTTTGCATGTTCTCGCCTGCGCGCGAATAAACCAAGATATCATCAATGAATACTATAACGAACATATCCAGAATGGCTTGAACACCTTCATCAAATCCATGAATACTTTGGGCGTTGGTCAACCCGGAAAGACATCACCTGAACTCATAGTGCCCATACCGGTCCCGAATGCGCTTTGGGATATCTCGCTCTCTAACTCGCACTGATGATAACTGCATCGCAGTCTATCTTGAGAAACACCTCGCACTCGCAATCGGTCAAACAAATCATCAATCTCGGGAGGGGGTATCTGCTTCGATAGTTACCTTATTCACCGCTCAGAATCAACACACATACGCAGTGTCCCATCCTTCTTCTTTACAAATAAAACCGGCGCTCCCCAAGGAGAAACACTAGGTTTGATAAAGCCTTTTTCCAGCAAATCTTTCAGCTGGTCCTTCAACTCCTCAACTCAAGAAAGCCATCCTCGTATGGTGGAATAGATATCGGTCGAGTGTCCGCGACATATCAATGCAAAACTCAATCTCCTCTCGTGAGGATACCCGAGATCGTCGGGAATACGCCCGAAACTCTCTCGACAACCGAATCGATCAAGGTCCGTATCTTGGCCTAAGTATCGAATACCCGAACCATATGGTAGATATACCCCTTCTGCACCATCTTCCTAGCCTTGAGGTAAGAAATTAACCTATCCCTCGGCGACACAGTATTCCCCTTCCACTCAATAACTGGCTCAGAAACCGAACCGCACTCAATCTCTCTACAATCCACATTGGCATAGCAGGACGCTAGCTAATCCATGCCCATAATCACATCAAAGTCTGTCATATCCAACTCTATCAAGTCGGCTAGGGTCTGACGACTGTATATAGTCACAGGGCAAGTCTTATATACCCGCTCAGCTACCACCAAATCATCTACTGGCGTAGCTACCTCAAAAGGTTTTATGGACTCAGGCTTTATCCCTATTCTACCAGCAATATGAGGAGATATATAGGACAAGGTAGAACCTGGATCTATCAAAGCATATATATCACAACATGAAACCAATAATGTACCTGTGACGACATCTGGTGACGCCTCCTGGTCCTAACGGCTGGACATAGCATAAATGCGCTCGAGGACCGCTGAATCGACCCTTCCACGACCTCTGCAATGACTGGCCGCCCATGAGCACCTTGCCTCCGGGCGAGTAATCGTAGGAGATGAAGACCCGCGAATGACCTCAGAGGTGAACCCTACCATCTCGCGCCTCGCCTGACAGCCCTCAAATATGACCTGCCGCACAAGTGTAATGGCCCCACAAGATACTACAACTCTCGAATGGGATCTACCACATCGCCACACCGGTAGGGGTGGTCTCGACGGTAGCATCCTCGCTTCTCGAAGCCCGGCTCCAGGGCCCCGACTGCCCCGAATACTGAACGTCCGGAAGACGCGGAGGAGCGCTCAACCGCCGAGGTGCAACCGGTCTCTGTCGAGGTCGCCCGCTCGAAAACTACCAGAGGACCTCTGCCCCGCCTCTTCGCCGATATCTATCAATCCGCCGCCCCTACGCTCTCACACCTGCGCATAAGTCGCATGCGGCAATGTCCATGCCCGATCAAGAGCTACTCCGTGCAACTCTCTCGCTAAGTAATCATCGAGCCTCGTGACATAGCGGTGTACTGGCCCTCCATGTCCGCCACTAAAGCAGTACATACCGAGCCAACGAGTCAAACTCTACGTTGTACTCCTGCATCGCCCGCCCACTCTCTCTCAACGCCGAAATCTATCGGCCGAGCTCTCTCATCTGCGAGGCAAGAAATGGCTAAGAAATGCCTCCGAGAACTCGCCCCAAACACCGGAAGCGCATGCTCCCCGACGGTTCCCATGAATCAAACCAACCAATCGCAGATCACGCACCGATGTGAACCCAATACTACCGACTGCTCTCCGAGGCCTTGATCACTCACGATCCGTCAGAATCGCTTGATAAACTCCCGAGGATCATCCTCGTGCCTCACCCATATAACTCGTGGCCGCAACTCAAAAGTCCCAAGTCTCAAGTTATCGACTGGGTGAACTACGGTACCACCGAACCGCCGCCTCCGCTCGCCCTCCCGCTTGCCACGATCCTCGCTAATAATCGGGCCATCTCTCAGTAGCCCATATCCTCGCTCCGTGATGTAACCGAGGATCGTGTATCGCGATCTCGTGGCGCCGCCGCCGCTCCAAACTCTGGCTGGGCGACGCCGTGGAACTCGCCGTCCAAACATCACCTCGGTAAGGACGGCTCGTGCCTCGTAACCTCTCGTGTCCTACTAGCGACTCCTCACCGCTTTGCCTTCTGGGCCGCGGTTGCCTTGCGTGGAGGCATAACTGATACATAAAAATATGTCAGAGGAAGTTCAACCTATAACACAACTCTATTGCACGATCTTAGAGTGAAAGAATGGAAACCAATTCTAAATATCCTGTAGCCTCCTGATTATAGATGTGGTGCACAACACACCGATAATCAAGACTCTACTAGATACGGCCTGTAGACCCTTTCCGAGGATTAACTGCTCTGATATCACTTTTGTCACGACCCGACCTCGGACCCGCGACTGGTGCCTTACCCCGGGCACCCTTGTGATACAACATCAGAGAAAACCAGCGGAAGTAAACTCATAACAAGAAACCATATAAAATATGAAGCAGGCTAACCCAAAATGGTTACCTTTCTGTAAACATAAATATAACAAAAACTGAACAGTTACATCCCTTACGAAACCCAATTACAACAGGACTACAGACCTCTAAGAGTTGTAACAACTATGACGGGACAGGGCCCCGTCATACCCCTGAATGTACCTGAATCTACAATGACAGGGAAACATACCAAAAGATAAGCCTCCGGAGAAACGGGGCTTCCGGCGCCGCGGCGCTGCAACTTTCATAACTTTCTACTCTGATGTCCTATCGACGAACGGTTTGTTGTGTTGGGAACTAGACTCAACGAACTACGTACTAGGCCTTTGAAACACCTAGGAACTCTTAATGCCATTGTACGAAAACTGTCCCAAAGTTGACTAACAACCCGTCCGAAACATTCCGTCGACCCATCATTCTAAAATTTAAGTCTCACTTCCTTTCGTAAGTTCTCAAAAGCATGACCTGAACTACGGGGTGTAACAAGATGTCTGTGAATTGTGAGATTTGTGGTGGACCGCATTCCTTTGACAGATGCACAGCGGTGGACCCTAATAATGTGTCAATGGAGAAGGTACAGGCGGTTGGAAACTTTCAGAGGCCTTATAATTTCAACACATACAACCTAGGATGGAGAAATCACCCTAACTTTTCGTGGATAAACGATCAGCCTCAGCAGCAACCATATTAAGGTGGTTACCAGAACAAACAGGTGCAAAATCAGGCCACTTCATCCCAGCAGTTTAGACCACCTATACAACAGGAGAAGCCTGATGAACTGAGAGTTGCATTGCTTACACTCACCAATTCGCAGAATTAGTACATGTCTGAAACAATGCCCTCTCTCAAGAGCTTGGAAACACAGGTTGGGCAACTTGCAAAGATGGTAACCAACAGGCCGCAGGGCACTCTCCCAAGCAATACAGAGGTAAATCCTAAAGAGCAGTGTCAAGCAGTGTTGTTGAGGAGCGGAAAGCAGCTGAGCGTGTTTCTCCCACTCGCAGCGGGTAAGTGAGAAGGAGTGTGAGAAAGCAGCTGAGGTAGAGAATGAGGGGGTCACTGAGGACCGCCCTACAGTTGAGACAGCTCCACGAACACCTTTAAGGGAGTACGTTGATAGAATTCCTTACCCTCAGAGGTTACAAAAGAAGGCAATTGACAAGCAGTTCTCCAAGTTTTTGGAGGTGTTTAAGAAGTTTCACATAAATATCCCCTTCATTGAAGCACTAGAACAGATGCCAACATACTTTAAATTCATGAAGGAAATACTTAGAAAAAAGAGAAGGCTAGCGGATTATGAGACAGTATCTTTGATGAGGAGTGCGGTCATCCTCGCAAAGAAACCGCCTCCTGTCAAGGATCCAGGGAGCTTCACCTTGCCCTGCACTATTGGTAAGGTGACATGCAACAAGGCGTTGTGTGATCTAGGGGCCAGTATCAATCTCATGCCTCTGTCTGTCTTCAAGAGATTGGGTTTGGGTGAAGCCAAACCAACCACATTGAATTTGCAGTTGGTCGACCGAACTGTAGTGCACCCCAGAGGCATAATAGAAGATGTGCTGGTCAAGGTGGGAAATTTCTTCTTCCCAGCAGACTTCTTCATTCTTAATATGAAGGAAGATGATGAAATACCCATCATTTTGGAGAGACCATTCCTTGCAACTGGGAGAGTCCTGATTGATGTAGAAAAGGGAGAACTGAGACTAAGGGTTTAGGTGGAAGAGATGGTGTTCAAAGTGTTCAATTCCACCATTGAATCCCAAGCCATCAACAAGTGTTTCACAGTCAGCACAGCTGACACAGCAGTTCAGCTAGCACAGGCCAAAGCTAGGGAGATCATTCACACAGCGATGAACCCACAGGTCAGCAAGAATGCTGAAACAAAAATGAATGTCATGGAAGTCATCGAACAGGTAAGTCTTACTGAACCCCCTCCTGTGAAAAAGAAAAACAGCGTGAGAAAGAGGAGAAGGATTTTGAAATAGATAGGTAGTGGGGTTAAAATACCCCAATGATTTAATGAGTAACCTGCGTCCGGCTACAAGACATTAAAGACAGCGCTACTTGGGAGGAAATCCAAGTTTTAAATTATGCAATTTAGTTTAATCAGAACAATCTCACTTTTGGTATTTTTATTGAGTTGTGATGCCAGGTGAAGGAATAGGACATGAAACAGGGAAAAACGCTGGAAAACACTGAATCAGGAGTTTCAGCACCGCGTTTCCCTCATGCAGAACCGCGGTGCCAGAAGATCAGAGAGGTCGCAGGAATTTAGGCACCGCGGTGCCACTATGCAGAACCGCGGTGCCGATGGCGATTTTTGAAAATTAAAAAGGCTCTGAATCGTCGAATCTCCTCCCACAGATATCGTCTCAGTGCAATATCCGCCGTCACCACCACCGTTTTGAGCCGTTGTATGTCTGTAAGTCGACTCATTTTAATTTTTGAGTCTTTTACACATTTTGGATAATGTGTAGTTTAAGTTTAGGGGAGTTTTCATTTTATTTTATTTTTGTGAGTCTTTTGTTGTTTTTGTGTTTTATGTGAGTCAAAAAAAATTATGATCATGCATTCTGTGCTTATTTGAAACGCCTAGTGAACTAAGTGGGATAATGTAATGGAATGAGAAGCTAAAATGTGGGTGTTTAAGTTAGATATGCCAAAAATTTATGAAAATCTGATTATTTGGAATATTTAAGGCTTAGCCTATGTGTTGTCAATTGAAAAATATCTGGGAAGTCTGCTTGCTTGCTATTTGAGGTGAAATAGTTAGGATGTACATGTCTAGGAAGATGATTCAAGCATTTCTTTGCTAGCCCTTCTTACCATTCATTGTTTACCTTGCACTAAATCGTACCACTAGTCAGCCCCGTTGAGCCTAAAATAAGTTGTTTTCTTTGACACCCCATGATTCCCTCATGTGTCATAAGCAGTAATTGAATAAAGAAATGAAAAATAGTGAAAAAGAAACACAAAAAGAGAGTGAAAAATTGACCCAATGAAAAAGAACGTAAAAGCTTAAGTTTGGGGGTGCCTATATGAATTGATTCATGCTCTCAAAAAGAGAAAAGAGGAATGATAGGTATGAACTGAAAAGAATACCAAAAAGAAGGACAAAACGGTTAAATGAAAAAAACGCTTATGGTACGTAGATTTAGCCTAAATGCCTACTTTTGTCTACCTCTGCCTAAGCCTACATTACAACCCTGAAAAGTCTTGAAGATCTCTAGTATGTATGTCTATGATTAGTGGAGAATAGCAAGTACACAGGCCCGTAGAACTAAATGAAATTGACATGCATAGGTTAGGTATTCATGCTTCCATTACTTGTGATTGAAATGAATTTGCGAAATATCTGACTTGAAATTCTAGATTGCTGAATTCATGTTATATTTGTTCCTGCATATTATTCCAACTGACGTTCATGTGTTTCTAAGACTTTGTGCAGCTGCTTGATTTGAGTCTTTTATTTTTGTGACTTTGTTTTTGTTTTGATCTTTGCTCGAGGGCGAGCAAAGGTTAAGTATGGGGGTGTTTGTTAGGCGTATTTTGTATACGCCTTTTGAGTCATTTTTAGTTGGTATTTTACTCGTTTTTGTTGTGTTTAGTATAGTAGTAGGTTTGTTTTTCTTTCTTTTGAGTCACAGCGGTGCAAAAAAGGCAAAATGACAAAAAGGAACGTGAAATGGGCAGAAAAGGTGCTCCCAAGGCGAAAAGGATGAAAGTTGGCAACTCGTAACGAAGCGCAAAGATCCGCGGTGCAATCGACAAGATCTCGGTGCCATTTGTCCGAGAAGTCGTAGGAGTTTCGCATCGCGCGCCAGATGCAGAATCGCAGTAATGGCGAGAAATTTCACTTCTGAAGGCAAATTGGCTAAGGGTAGATTGGTCCATAGGGCACGAAAATTAGAGGATATTTAAGCCCTATGGATTAATGCTATGTGAGGTTGTTAATTCTACAACACAACACAAGGCGGATTTGGAGCTACAATTGGAGACTTTGTTCTACGTAATTTTCTTTATTTCATTTTTAATTCAGTTTATGTATGGATATTGTGTTAGTTCTTAGCGTGACTATGGCTAGGAGCTAGACACTCTATTAGGGCTTTCCTTATGAATCGCTTGAAATTGTTATTCATGAATTAATGCAGTAGTTTGATTTCTTCTTCGCTTGATTAAGATTTAGTCAATATTTGGTATGAATGTTTGATAATTAATTGATCACTAATTATCATAACCTATATGATTTCGAATCAAAAACCGAGATGAGAGATTTGGATATGCTGTAATTGACCAGACATAGGTTAAAATCGCGGACGAAAGTACCCCGATACTTGTGTAGCATTATAGGTTACTGTTCTTAATCCTCCTATGTGGTAAATCCTATCATAGAAATATAGAAGGGTTCTGTACTGGGTTGAGTGATTATATGTCCTAACCGGAATATAAGACAGTTTAGTTAACTGCTATCTTAACATAGAAGAAGAAGTCATTATAGTTGCATTAAGGATTGAATAGAGTGGATAGTCGAGGATTTTGGAAGCCCTAATTCATTCATAACTGATTACAACTTTATTTGTTTAAATCTTGCAATTATTCTAGTAGTTAAATAAAAAACCCAATCAAATATCGATTGTCAAATAGATAACATAAAATAGATGAACCAGATTAGAAACCGCCAGGATTTGTGGATATTCGGTCTTACAGACTATATTACTTGTGAACGATGTGTACGCTTGCGTGAGCAATCGAAATATCGCTAACACCGCCGCGATTCTTGCCATTATTCTTCCGATTTTGGCCCTTCTTACCACCCCCGTTGTTGTGATTTTGGGTCACGTTGGCTGGATTAGAAGGGGGGAATTAGAAGAAGTCATCTTGACGACGGAGCTTGCTCTGATCGATGCCCTTTTAGCCAAACCCGCTTCTTCCAAAGTGAGCATGGAGCGGGTTTGATAGAACTCCGATAGAGGGTTACTTTGACGAATAACCGAAGCAACCCCTGTATAGGCCTCAGATAGACCGGCAACCATATGAAGAAATAGACGACTATTAGAAACAGGAGAACCCACGTTGCGAAGTTTATCTGCCAAGTCCTTGAGGCGTTTGCAATAAGAAGAAACGTTTGGAAAATCGTCATAGCAACTTGAGAAAATTCCTGCTCAAGGATAACAATGCGAGAATGACTGTTATCTTGGAAGATGTCACACAATCGATTCCACGCCGCCATAGCTGTGGAGTTGGGTTCGATAATCGCCTGTAAAAGATCCAAGGAGATAGTGGCATAAATTCACTGGAGAACCTTGGCATCAAGCATGACTCATAAGTCTGGATCTGCTGCTTTTGTGGGCACACCCGTTGTAGACGTAGACGTCATATCACCCCCCGTATGAGTAGTGGGAAGGATGATGTGGTGAAGAACTTTATGTACCATATCATGAATCTTGAATAATTCTGCCCACGTCTCATATTGGACGTTCTCTAGATCAAGAACAATAGGAAGAACGATCTTGATATTAGAAACGGTGAGGGCATGATGAAAAGTGTTCTTATCAGCCATAGAGAATAAAACAACAAGATTCGGAGAAGAGAATTTGTGAGGAGGTTTTGGAAGAGAAAAAACGAGAATAATGGTCTCGGGTTCTTGGAAGAACCGAGGAGGTTTTTGAAAGTTGATCACGCGATGAGGAGTGAGAAATATGCATCCTGCCGCATTGGCACATTGTGTATCTAATAGACACATTTTGGTTTGAGTTCAAGTGATCAATAGAAACATAGTGAAGTTTAGATGTTTAAATGAAACATTTAGACAAATTTAAGAGGTCACATAAATTCAGCCAATTAATTTTAATTCAACATCTTGGTTCTTACATTACTTGTTTCCCATCAATACGGATCAAAAAATTGAAGTTTATGATCTCTAAAACAATCTCAAATTAGCATAAAACTAGTTAATCTGCTCGCGCAAAACACATCTTTAAATCTATAAAATATATTAATTTGGGTATATAGTGGAGATAGAAGAGATAAAGCTTTTGGAACAAAGATATAAAAGAAATTTTGATTTTGAGAATAAACTTACTTAGAATCAGAAAATATAGTTAACTGTGACAATTCAGTTTATACTTGACCAAACTGAGTGATTGATTTGAAGAGTGGTCAGTTAAACACTTTTACAGAAAATTATATTGTGTATATTAGTAATAATATTGGGTATATAGGCCAAAAATAACTTTTTTATACATGTAAACATGTATATCATAGAAACAATTGTATTTTTACCCATAATTAAAATATTTTCATATATTGTGTAAATATAATTATGGTAAGACTAGAATTCCTCTTTTGTATAAGTTTAGGATTCCTATTGTATAAGAGATGAACATTGTACTCTATATATACTTTGATATTAATGAAAGACTCTCCAAGAAAGATTAATATCATCTTACATGGTATCAAGAGCCTAAAAGAAAAACCCTAGTTTTTTAGTTGAGCTACCCCCCCCCCCTCTCGGTTGTCGTGACGCCTCTCCCTCCTCCCTCCAAAATTTCTAGGTTTTTCTTTTTATTTTCCCTCTTCTCTAAATGGATGATCAGGATTCTACCACTATTCTTGACGCTTCTACTTCCACAAATTTCACCACCAAGTCGTCACCCTCTTTTCATCCCGCCCTAATTGTTTCCAACATCAAGAATCATATCTCCATCCTTCTTGATCAAGAAAATAGTTAGTATTCTCTTTGGATTGAACTGTTTCGAAATCATGCATGTCTCTACAACGTGTTTGATCATATTGATAACAACATTCCGTGCCCTCAGGAGGTTGATGATTCTACTTGGCGGCGTCTAGACGCCGGCGTCAAACAATGAATATATGGTAGTATTTCTCAGGATCTACTTCTTACTATCATGAAATCTGACTCCACAGCCCGTGACTTTTGAAATCGTTTGGAGGAAAATTTTCAGGACAATAAGCACACCCGAACAGCCAGTGTCAGAGAGATGACTTCTGTTGAACTCTTCCTTTACATGAAGGGAATGAATGCCTTAATGGTTCAAAGAGAGGAGGACGGGTTATTCACATTTCATTTGATGGTCAGAGGCGAATTGAAAGCTAAGCAGTGGGAATTCTAAAGATTTCCCGGGGGGGAAATAAACTGAGACTAAAGCAAGTGTTGGATTCAAAGCTGGTGTTAAAGAGTACAAATTGACTTATTATACTCCTGAGTACCAAACCCGTGGTCGTGGCAAGGGTCGCGATCAACAGAACCAACAAGAAAGAATGTGGATCGAGAACAACTGGCCGCGCTCTCAACAGCTCGTTTACGTTGTCGCGGCGCCTGCATGCAAATGGGCGCCAAAGACTGAGTCGCGGCGCCTCAGAGCTCTACGCCAAGTCCATTCTGTAACCAGCACTCTACAATCTGTATTCTTACCCCGACGATTTGTTAGACCCGCCCACCGCAAAGATGCCCACTTCATGCAAGGTCAGGTCCCGCAGCCCTCCTCCGGCATGACACCCACTGAGTTGGGTCGGGCTCAAGACTCTCTATGTAACAGCCTGACAATACTTGGTACATGGACTCAGGCGCCACATCTCACGTCACTCAGTCCGCAGGTACTATTCTTAAATTGTTTAGTTTAAAGCATCCTCAATATGTTACAGTTGGTAGTGGACAACGCATTCCAGTTAAAGGTTATGGTACCTCATACACACAACTTTCTCATCCACCCTTCTCCCTAAAAAACACCATATATGCCTCACACATGATTAAAAACCTCATATATGTCCGTCAATTTACTCGTAATAATTCTGTCTCTGTGAATTTTGACCCTTTTGGTTTTACTGTGAAGGATCTTCATACGGGGACACCTCTTACGAGATGCAATAGCACGGGGGATCTTTATCTATTCACTTTCACCCCACTGCCAGATCTTGCTCTCCCGTCACTCTAGCGGCTATTTCTTCCTCAACATGGCATAATAGGCTTGGTCACCCATGAACCCCAGCTTTTAATTTTCTTAGAGGCAACAATTCCATTGCTTGTAATGGGAAATTTGCTCAAATTTATGTTTCTTGCTCCTTAGGCAAACATATTCGTCTTCCGTTTAAATCATCTACTAGTGTTACATTTACTCCCTTTGATAATATACATGTCGATTTATGGACATCTCATATCTCTAGTTCTCTCGATAATAAATACTATTTTGTGTTGCTTGATGATTTTTCACACTACGTTTGGTTATATCCTCTTAAATTTAAATCGGAAGTGTTCGCCAAATTTCTTCAGTTTCACCAGTTCATTCAAACACAATTTGGAAAAGGTATAAAATCATTTCAGTGCGATAATGGTCGTGAATTCAATAACTATATGTTTCACCGCTTTTGTACCAATAATGGCGTGGTCTTTCGCTTCTCCTGCCCTCATACATCACCACAAAACGGTAAAACTGAAAGAATCGTCCGCACTATTAACAATATGATTCGCACTCTATTGATTCATGCCTACCTCCCTCCACCCTTCTGGGTCTATGCTGCTAAAATGTCAGAATACATTCTAAATATTCTCCCTACTAGCATTCTTCACAATATGACCCCTACCGAAATCCTCTATCATAGAGCCCCCTCCTATGATCATCTACGGATTTTCGGTTGTCTGTGTTATCTCAACCTTACTCTACCCCCCCCCCCCCACAAGCTTGCTCCTAAGTCCACTCCATGTGTCTTCCTAGGATTCCCGCCGAACCATAGGGTTATCTATGCTATGACTTGTCGACTCGTCAAATCCACATATCTCGTCACGTCACATTCGACGAGACCACATTCCCGTTTTCGAATCTTCTAAAATTCCAAAAACCGGACTACTCATTTCTTGACGAGCCTGCCATCTCTCCCCTCATCCTCGAACAGCTGACATCCTCGGTTCCTTTGTCAGTGCCACGGCCCCAAGGGGAGGCGTCGCGGCGCCTGATTTCCAGTGAACAATCTTCAGGAACACTGTCGACAGCGTCGCGGCCCTGTGCTGAGGCGCCGCGGCGCTCGATCCAGGAGTCGCTGCGCCTCCGACGGCTTCTCCCCCACCTTCTCCTTATCCGACTTTACCCCCCGTCTCAGACACCACTCCGCCACCCACTGTCCCTACTCATCCAATGAAAACTCGTTCAAAGCATGGAATCTTCAAACCCAAAGTCCATTTCAACTTGTCTGCCCAAACCATCTCTCCACTTTCAAAGAACCCAAAATTGGCCAAACAAGACCCTAATTGGAATGCGGTTATGTATGAGGAATTCAATGTTTTGACTAAACAGCACACGTGGGATCTAATACCTAGACCTGAGGGGTGAATGTAATTCATTGTATGTGGCTTTTTCGTCATAAGTTCAGAGACAATGGGGATCTTGAGATGTATAAGGCCCGTCTTGTGGCTAATGGCACAAATCAACAGGAGGGCATTGATTGTGGAGAGACCTTCAGCCCGGTTGTCAAACCGGCTACTATTCGCACAGTTTTGAGCATTGCCATGGGCAAACACTGGCCGATCTATCAACTTGATGTGAAGAATGCATTCTTACATGGGGACCTGAGAAAGCGATGTACATCGACACCTGCAGGTTCACCTGACCAGATCCTCACTATGTGTGTCGTCTCCGTAAGTCATTATATTGCCTGAAACAGGCCCCCCGTGCGTGGTATGATCGTTTTGCCAGGTATATCTTGCAGATTGGGTTTGTATGAAGCAAGAGTGATACATCACCCTTCATTTTTCATCGAGGTAGTAGCACTGCTTACTTATTACTGTACGTGGATGATATTGTTCTGACTGCCTCCTCAGATAGATTGAAAAATGAGATTATTATCTTGTTTATGTATATATATATACATATATATAGGGAAAAGGATCATATTTGTCATCCAACTTTCGAAAAAGGGTCATATTTGCCCTCCGTTTAAGTATGGGGTCAAATATGCTCTTTCCGTTAGCAAAGTTATTATATTTGCCCTCTGGTGGACGAAAATTCCACGTTGGATCCACGTGGACGCCACATGGAATCCACGTGGAGGGTGGGACCCACCTTACCCAGTCACCAGACACCACCTCCACCACCGGAGCTTCGACCACCAGGCTTCGGCGAACCCTTCTCCACAGCCACTACCACGTCACTGCCTCACCCTCCCTCCGTTCTCCCCCTCTTCTTTCAAAGCATCTCTTGAACCCATGTATTACAACATTAATTTAGCAGATAACACAAATAAACAACAAGTGACCCAAGTTTCTTTCGTCTTCCCTTACACATAACCACCGTCGACACTTCATTTTTGACTTCCCTGACAGATCAAAGTAAGTATCGAACAACGAGAAATCTGGTGCTCTCTTAAGATTTTTAGCACCCATTCTAAAAGTGTCCATTAGTGCTATATACGCGGGTCGAGTCAATCAGGTCACTAAAGTTCCTGAATCTACTATGACCCCACCATCATCGGCGACGTCTAGCTTGAACAACGACGGCCTAATTGCAGGAACCCTAGTGCCACCGACGCTGATTCCGGTGAGCTCCACTTAGTAAAACGTGTCGAGTTTCGAGTTATTGACGAGTGGTGTAAAACGACGATTTTAGAAACCGTTGATTCGCCAAATACTAAGTAAGACGGTTTAGACTAAGAGGACCGGTCTACTAAGCAGTATGAGAATTTCGACCGAATCTGCGACCGGTTTGAGACGGAAACGATAGTCTTCACCGACGCTAAAGGAATCGCCGCCGTAAGAAACCTGGTAAAGACACTTCTTGGTGTTGTTTGTAACTGCTCCGGCTCACCGGAGCTGGAGCTCCTCGGGGAGGAAGAACAGAGGGAGGGTGAGGCAGTGGCGTGGTGGTGGTTGTGAAAAGGGGTTCGCCGGAGCCTGGTGGTCGAAACTCCGGCGGTGGAGGCGGTGTCTGGGAAGGTGGGTCCCACCCTCCACGTGGCATCCACGTGGATCCAACATGGCGTCCACGTGGGATTTCCGTCCACCAGAGGGCAAATATAACAACTTTGTTAACGGAAAGGGCATATTTGACCTCATATTTTAACGGAGGGCAAACATGACCCTTTTTCAAAAGTTGGATGGCAAATATGACCCTTTTCGTTGAACACCCTTGGCAAGATTCCAAGCTTCGCCACTGACCACAAAGGATGACATAAAGAAATGGAGGCTCATTAACAACAAATTTTAAAAAAAGTCCAGTAACATTTCTCTCAGATGGAATTACTACAAAATGTTCTTCATTCAACTGCCAATAGGCAGCAGCTTCATAATCTAACCCCTTTAATTTGCAAAAGGGTATTTGAGCAGCCATTTAAACAGCTCAAAAGTATCCCCCCCCCCCCCCACATTTATAGTTATATAGGTATACATACATATATATATATATGGTATACTGGAAACATGACTCCTCAGAAGCTAGATTTAGACTGTCATTAGTCTAAATCTCGATTGAATGATTCTTAAGGCTTAGCAAACATATCAATGGTTTCAGCACTAATTTTGCCAGAATGGCAACCACCCAACTTCCCGAATGAGGCTAAGGGTGACAAAACTCTCAAGCTGCTACTGCTGCCGCCGCCCTCTGTAAGACTAAAAGATGTTCTTGATTTTCTTGGCCTCGAGGGACTCAATACCTCTTCGTAATTGTCTATTTTATTCTGGACCACGGCTAAATGAGTGATATCACTCCGGCAAAAGGGGCATACTGGAACCTTCTCGCTGTTACTTTCAGGATTCGGTTTATTGTGGCAGCACAAGGCGAGAGTGCAATGAGCACACATCTGATGGCCACACTTTTGAATCTCGATAGTGCATGCCTGCTCAAAGCAGATGCAACATAGCTCAAAATCACTGCCCTGTTTGGAAATGAAAAACAAAGATATCAAAAGCAGATTCATAGTAAAGGTCAAACATAAATGCATTATTTAAGCTCCAACATGTACATATTACTGGGGAAATAAGAGCTGTAATTAATCCAGATGAGTGCTTGATGCACGATCAAAGACAACCGCCAATTCAAATATGTATGCAAAATTATGATTTTGCTTCTTTCTGTTTTTCAGGAAAAAAAAAAAGAGCAGCCCGGTACACTAAGTTCCCACTATGCGCAGGGTCCGGGGAAGGGTCGGACCAACAAATATTACCTATATCACTACATTGGAGATGGGAGTAATATTGTGAAACCAGAAATGAGAAAATGAACCCCTGCTGAAGGGGCTGACGAGTTGGGTGCTGATGTCCATGAAGGACAACAGGATTGCATATAAGCAACAAAATTACAACCCTATACTTGTAACAATCTATTTATTCTCCAATGCAAACTTTTTAGTGTACCTTTTGGGCAAAATGCTACTCATATCAAAATATTTTACAAGTCCAGACAAACAATTGCAGGCGCCGATGCAGAATAGTTTCAATTGTTTACTTTTTGTTCCTTTCTTTATTGGGTATGAGATTTATTACCTCAAAGTCATCGCTATCAAGGCCAGAATCAGAATGCGAAGATGATGTATGTGAGACAGCTGTCTTTTCCAATAACAACTTCTCTCTATCTTTGTTGGCCGCAATCAGAGCATTTTCCAGTAAAGCTTTTGCTTCAGCGTCAAGCGCAGTAATGAACTTCAAAGGCGACGGCCAGGTCAAAGGCTCCGGAGATGATGGATTTAAGAGAGCTGCACATGCTTCATGCTTGTACTTCAAAGCAACCATGTAAGGAATTCGCCTGTACATATCCCATTTACAACTGATCAGTTTCACATCAAAAGATAGATTACTTGCAAAGAGTTGAATAATACTACAAACAAAACAGAAAGGACTCGCAAAATGACAGTTTTTGGAGAGGCTTACTTATCTTATAGTTTAGGGGCTTTAGCCGTCTTTGGTTTCATAGCTTGTTGTTTTGTCTGGTTCAATAATACCGCTTCTCCTAGTGAATTTTACGGATATATATAATCTTGAACACCCTTAACATTTTCCTGACTTCGCCACTGTGCATATGTAAACACAAACCCAATTTTCCTTGACATTTTTCATCTTGCTTTTAGCTTGAACCTCATAAGTTTTCAGAGAAATCTTCAATGTGGAAATTGGTAATTTTTAGGGAACTACTTTGTGGTGACTTTGCATTCTGGTTTCTTGTCACCATCCTAACTTAGCCGTTCTTATTGTTAAAAAGAGAGCATGATAGAGATGCAGAAGGTAAAAATCAATAGGTAAGGGAATTTACTTTGTGATGACTTCATATTCTAATTATGTCAACCTTCATAAATAGAAAGTAAAACAATCAATAAGTAATTAAGATACTTGCACATTACTCGAAAAAGTGTGTAATGGTTAGTGTAGAAAACCAACAACTCAATGAAAGTGCATAGGGGCTCACCCAGAAGAATCTCTATAAAGTCGATCTGCACCCCAAGCAAGTAACTCACGTACACAGTCCAAAGAACCTTCTCGAGCTGCCAAATGCAGTGGTGTACTTCCTGGACGGCTGCAAATCTTCAATGTCAATTGACTTTCAACATACAGTACTTAAGTTAAAAACCACTCTGGCAGAGTTTTAATACCCGTAGCCACCACTAGAAGCACAGACAAGAGCCTCATTGCTTAGAAGAATCCGGACACATGCTGGCCTACCATGACGGGCTGCTAAGTGCAATGGGGTTGCACCACTTCCATCTCTTATGTTCACAAATCTCGCAAATCCCCTGCAAGCCAATACAAGCAAAAGAGTTGACATATTGCCGTTCATTAACAAAATAGGGTAATGCCCCTGATGAAAGTATATGTATGTCCTAGAGACAATCTGTATTAGGACACAATTTACTTTATACACATTCGTATTTATATTAATGATGATTAATATTATGGCATTTGCATTTGTTGAATTATTAGTTGATTGTTTATAATATTCTATAAATGCATCCCTAGAGTTCACGTGTTTATTAATGATGTGAGAATTAATGTTATAACGTAACTCTTAAATTACCTCGACTAATGATCATCGAAATTGGGATATCGATGATATGCGATACGTCGACATGTGGTCTGCATCATATCCTTAGGGATGTAGCATGTCTCACTTGCTACGAGTTATGGCAACTCGTGATGGACACATGGATACTTGTTGAAGTATTGGTATACCCTGCTGATGCACTATTTGTGATATGTCTATAATGTCATCAGCATGTGGAGATAGAAGTCCTTAGACTTGAGGTCAATATCATCTTGTTTACGGAGTAATGTACTTTGATCCTGTCCTAAGCTCGAATGTCTTATAGGTTGAGACGCGGCTTGTTTTGGGTGCATTACGAAGTACATTAAAGGTGGTATGTGAGCCAAGAAAGGATTCATTCCTTGAATTTATAATTCGAGTGAACACTCAGGTACTCATATGGTATTAGGTTGATTAAGTCATTGGCCAATGCAATGAACATGTTTGTGATATGGTCTTGTTGTCAACTAATATAGATGAGTTATAATAATCAAGTCATTTGGATAGACACTTGACAGATCCTAAGCTTGATTGAGTGTGTCATGAATGAAAGGATTTTATCTTCTCACATAGAGGTTCAGTTCACATATTTTATTTAGCTAAACTTTACATATTGGGTTCGTCTTCCGGCGCAGTCTAGGAGTACCGTGAAGATCCTAATGTAATTAGTGACGATATATAAAGGTCTGAAGGGTAACACTAAGTCAAATGTTCCGTCAATTGAAGGATGTAATTAGAAGGAGATTATACCTATATGTTCGGTTGATGACCGGGACATTAGAAATGGGAAAGGGCTGAAAAATTGGGACAGGACCGCGGTGCCTTTGATTTAGGACCGCGGTGCCTTTGATTTAGGACCGCGGTTCCGACACGCACAGGCACCGCGGTGCCACTTACTTTGGGTCGCGGTGCCTAGCCGATTTCGGGCGGTCCAGATTTTAGTCAGTCCGGAATTTTGCTGGGCTTGGCCCACAGAAACCCTAAAGCCTATGTTTACAATTATATAGAGGGCTTACCTCTCATTTTAAATATATAAAACTTAAGAGAGGTCAATCTCTTCTAAAGCTCTGTCAGAATCCCTAGCATTCCTGACCTATCAAATTACATCATAGTTTTCAGAACTTACAAATCGAGGACGTTTGTACGCTGCACTTCTGACTACGTAACACAAAGATTCAACTGCTTGGCTGATTGCTACAACAATGTAAGTCTTCGATCGAAATTTTACATCACTTTGTGTTTGTATTTTTCATTACATATCATACTGCAGTTCGACCATCGTCGGGTTTGAAACATAAATTTTCAAATTCCGATGCGTGTACGAACCCGACGTAAACACCTTCAGTGGCATCAGAGTCTGGGTTGTTTCGTGTGATTTGTAATGATATTAATGATAATATGAGTTAGGATTTGTTTAGATCTACATTTTGTGTTTAAAAGCTTTAAAATCCTAAATCTTTAGAACACATAGTCCTTGTGCCCTAATCTGTTAATGCAATTATGTATTCGAACAAGTCAATCCAATATATAACTTTTCTAAGTTGATATGTGTTATCCGGATTAAAGCATGGTGCATTGAAACGAACGAGAAGAAAATTGAATTTGATGGTCGATGAACATGTTGTTTTGGTGATGGTAATACAAGTGATATATCTAAAAGATCTGGCCCTAAATCAGTTTTAGGAGTTCAGAAATTTCAGATTTGTGTTTCTGGAGGTAAGGCACCGCGATGCCTGCTAGGGTTTTGTGGCGGCGCCGGGATTCCACGATGGAACACCGCTGTGCTGCCCAGATGAAGCCAGAGGCACCGATGTCCTGTTCATGGAAGTCGCGGTACTGTTCATCCAGAAGCTTTAAAATTAATTTTTCGGATATTCTGCCTTCGAGGCACCGCGCCACTGCTAGATCATGCTGCGGATTTGATTACGTAATCGCGTGCCTTTCGTTAGGAATCATGGCAAATTAATTTTGCGTAACCGGTGACTTTCACGCCTCGTACGCATGCCACCATTGAGCGTGTGCCACGACTAATTTAAAAAAAAAAATGAAAAACAAAACAGAAGTTTAAAAGTTTCAGATTCTAAATCTGAAGTTTTAGAAATTTCAGTTTCTGAAAATAAGTTTTTAAAATTAGACAAATTTGGACCTTTCGGAAATCTACAATTAAAGAAAGTTTTCTGAAAATTGATTTTAGGTTCTGGAAATTGCAAACAGGTCCCAGAAACTTGAAAATGTTTTCTGACTTTTGAAATTGTATTTTCTGAATTTATAAGGGTTCAGAATTGAACTTTTGAAATCTTAAAGGACTAAACTGTAAATTTTAAAACTTCACAGAAATCTTGAAAATCAGAATTTCAAAATAAAAAATGTTTAGGGACTGTTTGGCATTGACATAGATTGTAGAGTTTAGACAAATAGACCCATGATTATCATTAATAGTATATTATTGAATAATATATAAATGTGCTAAGTGATTAAATGTGATGCATTTAATTTATTAGCATAGCGTCCGCAATTATTGTCTGGGTAGACGACCCCCAGTAATTGTTTAAATTCAAATGACCACTATAACTGTCTGGGTAGACGGCGCCCATTATGTGATTAAACCCATCTTTTATCATGTCTGTTGGGTTTGATGGTTTCCCATCTAATTGTGTTTAGAAATTGCATGATAGGATGTCATATGATGTATGACTTGATTGTTGATCTTGAATGAATCCCCGAAAACTGAAAATGTTCCCCAAACATCAAATACAAGTCTAATTATAACGCGTCGTCCATTATAATTGTTAGGGTGCTAAATCCTTTTCGGCGATACAAATATTTATGAAAAAGCATTTGCTCTAAGTCTAAGAGGACCGAGGTCATTTCATAGATGTGTTAAATTGAAAGTATATAATAAACTTTTGTAGGTATTTACACCAAAGTGTTTTCTTGCAAAAGCTAAATTTACTTAGGCATTTAAACGCAGTCGTGTAATGGGGTTGGCTTGTTTAGATGAATCTTGGCGCAAAAGTGTCGGACTAGTCTAAAGACGTAAGATTAAAATGAAAGATATTTAATCAAATCAAGAGTTGTAGAGTTGTTTTACAATTGGTTGAGGACCTACCAAAGTGTGCTATTGAAGTTATCAGCCAAAGCAAACGCGGATATAGCATATGTTTGGATCTTGGCCCATTATGACTTTTATATTGATTTAGGTCCGTATTCTACCTTGGGGTCGTAGAAGTATGAAAAATAGTGAGAGCTAATTAAAACAAAAGGTCATGTTAAAATTAGCAAATTATGAATATGTATAAATTATTGGAAGAATGAATTATTGATTGCATTTTTCCTATTCTATCTATATCTTCAGATATGTCAAACTTTTCGTTGAAAATGCTCATGGAGTCAAGCAGACTTACCGGACCAAACTTCATTGACTGGCTAAGAAATGTTAGAATTATTCTAAGACAAGAACATATTGAGTACACATTGGATAAGGTATTCCCAACCGCTCCGGCGGAGGACTCGGATGAGTATGCTACTTTTGACAAAGCTGCCTACGAGAAACATTATAAGGATGTCACCTCAGCTCAATGCTTAATGTTGTCTTCTATGTCACCACAATTGCAAAGACAGCATGAAACTATGGGGCCCAACGAAATGTTAGCCCATTTGAGGAGTCTTTATGATTCGCAGAGTCAGGCAATGGAGTATGACCTGCTTATAGAACTTTTCAAGTGTAGGCTAAATGAAGGGGGTCAAGTTTCACCTCATGTGTTGAGGATGATTGAGTTGATTGAGAGGTTGGCCTCTATAGACATAAGGTTTCATGACAGAGTTTTCACCACCCTCATCCTGCACTCACTTCCTAGGTCGTTTGAGAGTCACTGTTAATTATAATATGAATGGGACTAAAGCGACATTGCCGGAGTTACATAATATGTTGAAAACTTTTGAATCTTCGACCTCCAATACCAAGCCTATTCTGATGATTGGCTCCTCTAGTCGCCCCAAACCGAAAGGTAAGGGACAACAGGAGGGGAAGGGCAAAGATGTTGCTGCGGCAAGAAGAAGAATGGCTTCGAGGAGGCGAAGAAGAAAAGCTAGATCGGATGTTTGCATGAATTGCAACGCGGCGGCATTTGAGAAAGGATTGCACCGCTCAAAGTGAGGAATGGCACCAAAGCAATGTGCGCGTATGTTTGTAATTGAAATTAATCTATCTATAAATGATTCTCATTCCCGGTACTTGATACCACTTGTGGCTCACACATTTGTACAAATGTGCAGAGCTAATCGATAGCGAAGGCTCGCCTCGCGAGTGGACTCGCGTCAGAATGGAGCACGAGTTGCTACTGAGCGCGTGGGAACTTATAGGATAGATTTACCTTTTGGCAAAGTTTTAATGTTGAACGATTGTTATTATGTTCCTTCTTTAACATGGAATATTATTTCCATTCTTGTACTTGATTCAGAGGGTTTTTCCTCAAACACGTCTAATGGCAATATGGTTTTGACTTTAGATAATGTTGTGTATGGAATTGCGCCTCTTGTGAATGTATTGTATAC
The DNA here is from genome assembly GCA_029844215.1 of Przewalskia tangutica. Taxonomy (NCBI): domain Eukaryota; kingdom Viridiplantae; phylum Streptophyta; class Magnoliopsida; order Solanales; family Solanaceae; genus Przewalskia; species Przewalskia tangutica. The sequence goes on along the minus strand of CM056739.1, from coordinate 7,293,214 downwards.
ATTAAACTGCCGCAGGGAAATTTTCAATGTACAAAATAAAAGGGTCAAGTTAAATGAAAGAAATTCTACCTACTTGTGACATTGCAGACTTGGTCATATCAATCAAACGAGGATAGAACGGTTGAGAAAATTAAATTACCTCGAACCATTTGACTTACAATCTTATGGTAACTGTAAATCCTGTTTGAAAGGTAAGATGACCATTAAACCTCTTTCTGAAAAGGGGATCCGTGCCAAGGAGGTTCTTGAGTTGGTACATACGGATGTATGTGGACCATTTTCGACTTAAGCTAGAGAAGGTTTCTCGTACTTCATCACTTTTACAGACGACTTATAAAGATTTGGATATGTGTATCTTATGAGACATAAATCCGAGGCTTTTGAGAAGTTTAAGGAGTTTAAGTATGTATGAAGTTGAGAAACAACTCTCAAAGAGTATCAAGACTCTCCGATCTGATCGTGGAGGTGAATACTTAAGCAAAGAATTTTTTGACTACTTAAAGCTTCATGGAGTTCATTCCGAATGGACACCTCCTGGAACACTACAGATGAATGGTGTTGCCGAGAGGAGAAACCGAACCTTGCTTGGCATGATTCGTTCCATGATGAGCTTTTCAGCTCTTCCTACATACCTTTGGGGATACGCCATTTTGACCTCAATATATGTTCTAAATAGAGTTCCATCTAAATCAGTCGAAAAAGACACCATATGAGGTATGGTGTGGCAAGAAGCCATCACTTAGACACATGAGGCCCTGGGGGTGTCCTGCATATGTCAAGAAGTTGATCACTGATAAGTTGGAATCTAAAAGTGAGAAATATTACTTTGTTGGGTATCCAAAGGAAACTAGGGGATACTATTTCTATCTTCCTGGAGAACATAAGATATTTGTTTCTAGGAATGCAACTTTCCTTGAAGATGAATATGTCTACAAGGATAGAGTTGCACGGAGATAGAACTTGAAGAAATTCAAGAACAAGGTAACAAAGAGATTGAATCCTTGCCCGATGATGAAGGCAAGAATTCAGTGGGAGCTATTGGCGAAGATTGGGTATTTAGGGTACCCCTTCGGCCAGTGGGAGTGCTACGAGGAATAATGCAGAAATGCAAGATCTTCCGGCACAGACCTTGGGAGCAAGTGCACCAATTGCATTTCCTCCCATTCAGGAAAGACATGAAAATGATATTCCTGAAAGCTCTAATGTTGGTGGTTCGACCAGCGCACAAGAACCTACTCACAAATGTAACATACCAGAATCGAATCGCAAGAAAATCAACTCCGTAGGTCTACTAGATCTCATCGTCCTCCGGAAAGACTAAATCTACTTGTGGAAACACAAAATGAGCTAGATATTCCAGATGATGACGAGCCTAGAACCTATAACGAAGCAATGCTAGACATTGATTCGAAGAGATGGCAAGAAGTCATGAAATCCGAAATGGAATCTATGTATATCAATCAGGTGTGGAACTTGGTTGATTTGTCAAATGGGGTTAAACCCATAGGATGCAAATGGGTCTTCAAGAAGAAGATTGATGCATCTAGCAAGGTTCAGACTTATAAAGCTAGACTAGTGGCTAAAGGTTTTACTCAGCGTCCTAGTGTGGATTATGATGAAACCTTTTCACCGATGGCTAAGATAAAGTCTATTCGGATTTTGTTTGCGATAGATGCACATTATGATTATGACATTTGGCAGATGAACGTCAAAACTGCATTTCTCAATGGTAATCTAATTGAGGAAGTGTATATGAAACAACCCGAGTGTTTTTCATGTGAGTCCAGACCAAATGATGTGTGCAGGCTACAGAAGTCCATTATGGACTTAAGCAAGCCTCTAGGAGTTGGAACATTTGTTTTGACAATGCAATCAAATCTTTTGATTTTGTCAGAAGCAGAGAGGATCCTTGTGTTTATTTCAAACGCAAGGATAAGGGTATTGTCTTCATTATTATATATGTTGATGACATATTGAAAATGGGAGATAATAAGACCCTCATGCAGTCAGTTAAGGATTGGTTGTCCAAGACCTTCATGATGAAGGATTTAGGTGAAGCCTGCTACATTCTGGGAATTAGGATCTATAGAGATATACCTAATAGATTGTTGGGGCTGTCACAGTCAGTCTACATAAACAAAGTGCTTAGACGTTTTTCAATGAAGAATTCCAAGAAAGACAGTCTTCCGATGGGTCAAGACATCAAGTTATCAAAGAAGGGCTGCCCTTCCAATGCTATTGAACTTGAGCGCATGAAGAGGATCTCATATGTTTCGGCTATAGGATCAATCATGTATGTCATGACCTATACTAGGCCAGATGTGGCCTATGCACTTAGTATGACTTGCAAGTTCCAGCAGAATCCTGGCGAGGAACATTGGAAAGCAGTCAAGAGTATTCTCAAGCACCTCAGGCGTACTAAAGATTACTTCTTAGTCTATGGTGGAGTTGATAAGTTGGATGCCACTGGGTATACCGATGCTAGTTTCCAGACAGATGTTGATGATTTCAAATCTTTACACGTTCATTTTCAACAGAGGAACAGTGAGTTGGAAGAGTTCCAAACAGGCTACTACTGCAAACTCGACTCACCGTCGAGTACATTCTTTGGATCTAAGTCGCTAAGGAAGTTGTCGCGATTTCTGAATTCCTGAAGGAACTAGGGGTTGTTCCGAGTGCTAGTTGTCCAATAACTATTTATTGTGACAACACTGGTGCAATTGCACAGGCAAAGGAACCGAGATCAACAAACAAACAAGCATGTACCGAGGAAGTACCACATCCTGAGAAAGATGGTGGAAGCTGAAGATATCAAGATAGATTATATTCCCACAGACAATAATCTAGCAGACCCGTTTATTAAACCATTAAGCTTAGTGAAGCATAATGGTCATTTTGAGAAATTGGGTATTAGATATGTTGGTGATTGGCTCTAGGCCAAGTGGGAGATTGAAAGTATATGTATGTCCTAGAGACAATCTGTGTTAGGACACAATGTACTTTATACACATTTGTATTTATATTAATGATGATTAATATTATGGCATTTGCATTTGTTGAATTATTAGTTAATTGTTTATAATATTCTATAAATGCATCCCTAGAGTTCACGTGTTTATTAATGATGTGAGAATTAATGTTATAACGTAACTCTTAAATTACCTCGACTAATGATCATCGAAATTGGGATATCGATGATATGTGATACGTCGACATGTGGTCTGCATCATATCCTTAGGGGATGTAGCATGTCTCACTTGCTACGAGTTATGGCAACTCGTGATGAACACATGAATACTTGTTGAAGTATTGGTATACCCATGCACTATTTGTGATATGTCTATAATGTCATCAGCATGTGGAGATAGAAGTCCTTAGGCTTGAGGTCAATATCATCTTGTTTACGGAGTAATGTACTTTGATCATTTCCTAAGCTCAAATGTCTTATAGGTTGAGACGCGGCTTGTTTTGGGTGCATACGAAGTACATTAAAGGTGGTATGTGAGCCAAGAAAGGATTCATTCCTTGAATTTATAATTCGAGTGAACACTCAGGTACTCATATGGTATTAGGTTGACTAAGTCATTGGTCAATGCAATGGACATGTCTGTGATATGGTCCTGTTGTCAACTAATATAGATGAGTTATAATAATCAAGTCATTTGGATAGACACTTGACATATACTAAGCTTGATTGAGTGTGTCAAGAAGGAAAGGATTTTCCCACATAGAGGTTCAGTTCACATATTTTGTGTAGCTAAACTTTACATATTGGGTTCGTCTTCCGGCGCAGTCTAGGAGTTCCGTGAAGATCCTAATGTAATTAGTGACGATATGTAAAGGCCTGAAGGGTAACACTAAGTCAAATTTTCCGTCGATTGAAGGATGTAATTAGAAGGAGATTATACCTATATGTTCGGTTGATGACCGGGACATTAGAAATGGGAAAGGGCTGAAAAATTGGGACAGGATCGCGGTGTCTTTGATTTAGGACCGCGGTTCCGAAAACACGCACAGGCACCGCAGTGCCACTTACTTTGGGCCGCGGTGCCTAGCCGATTTCGGGCGATCCAGATTTTAGTCAGTCCGGGGTTTTGATGGATCTGGCCCACAAAAACCCTAAAGCCTCTGTTTACAATTATACATAGAGGGCTTACCTCTCATTCCAAATATACAAAACCTAAGAGAGATCAATCTCTTCTACAGCTCTGTCAGAATCCCCAGCATTCCTGACCTAGCAAATTACATCATAGTTTTCAGAACTTACAAATCGATGGACGTTTACGTGTGCACCCTCGGACTATACAGAACACAAAGATTCAACTGTTTGGCTTTGCTACAACAATGTAAGTCTCGATCGAAGTGTTACATATCACTTTGTGTTTGTATTTTTCATTACATATCATACTGCAGTTCGACCGTCGTCGGGTTTGAAACATAAATTTTCAAATTCCGCTGCGTGTACGAACACGACGTAAACACCTTCAACTGATACTCGAATACATGAAGCCCTTTGTAAGGCATAACAAAGATAACAAAAAGGGACTTTGACAGGGAAGATGAAAAAAAGTCCTTTCTTTAGAAGTAAATTCCACTAAACTAGAGTTGGACACTTAACATGTAAAGCAAAGGCGAGCAGAGTCAAAGGAACTGGAAATTACCAAGATTGAGCAACAGGAGCTGAATGAGCGGATGCAAGGATCGATTGCAGGCAGTCAGAGTGGCCATGGTAAGCAGCATAATGCAGACAAGTTCTTCCATGTAGTGAATCAAACGTTAAAATCTAAACATACGAGGAATTAATCAATTAACTACCCATCTAAATCAGTCAAAGAAACTATCATTAAGTAAATTCGCAAAGATTCACATACATTAGCACCTCGGTCAATTAGCCTCTCCGCACAGGAAACATTTCCATGCATAGCAGCTAACATTAATGGGGTCTGAAATAATTCACGATGAAACAAATCATAACAGAAACAATTTCCAAAGAAAGAAAGGAATTTCAAAGATTTATCTTTCCCAAGTGCTAAAACGTTGACATATTTGCAATCAAATGAATATCACAAAATGAAAAATCTTGAGAATTGGTTTATACAATTGGCAAAATACACTACTACCTCCATACCAAATTAGTTGTCATGTTTCAGTTTGCCAGAGTAACTTTAACCAACATTTTAAAATGTTTTTCTTCATACAATCAACATGAGAGAAAAGTTTACAACTTTCAGTACTTTTCGTATAGTTCTTGAATCTAATCCAATTTAGCATCAACTCGACAAGCAAAACATGACAACTACTTAGAACTAGAACACATGGATCACAACTACTACTACTTACCTGTTTGTGTCGATTCAAGATGTCTGGATTAACCCCACGATCCAAGAGCATACAAAGCACCTATCCATAATCAAAACCAAGAAGCAAAATGAGAAAGACCCAAAATGAGTTATCAAAAATCAAGAACCATTAACACCCCCACCTTAAAAAAAAAAGATTGTAAAGACTACGTTTTTTTCCAAGAAAATGAAAACCCAACCTTTAAATTGACTCATCAAAGATCAAGAACTATTAACACATTGTAAAGACTACATTGTTTTCAAGACTCATTAAGGATCAAGAACCATTAACACCCCACCTTAAAAAAAGATTGTAAACACTACATTTTTTGTCAAGAAAATGAAAAACTAAACTTTAAAATGACTCATCAAAGATCAAGAACAATTTACACCCCACCCCCAACATTAAAGACTACATTTTTTTCAAGAAAGTGAAAAACCAACCTTCAAAATTGACTCATCAAGAACCATTATCACCCGACCTTATAAAAAAACATATATTGTAAAGACTAAATTATTTTTTTCTTCAAGAAAATGGAAAACCAACCTCGATCTGCCCATTAGCAGCAGCAACATGAAGTGCAGATAGTTTCCCACGAACAGTTCTAAGATGAAGCAGCACATTTGTGTCTTCATTAACCATAGCTTCAACTCTTTCAAGCTCACCATTTTGGACTGCAATAAACAGTTCATGTTCATGGGATTGTTGTCTACAGCTCAACTTTTGCCCCATTTCACCTCCCTGCTTCGCGAGTGGATATCACGCTCCACCCACCACGTCGGAGGGGCACGGTGAGGGTGTGGTGGTGGGAGTGAAATGTTAGCGCTAAGCGCTGAGTAATGGAAGTGTTAAGAGAGGGATAGAGGTAAAAAAGAGTGGAGAAGTAACCTCGGAGTTTGTTCCTGCCCGGTAAGAGTACGGGTAGGTGACCGTTGATGTTTGGTAGATTATCGGGCAGTTTGTCAGAACTTAATTTTTTTGACTTTGCTTTTACTGGCTGAATTCATAAATATTCTGCTTTTACTGGCTGAAAAAAAAGGATTAATAAGACTTTAGATGTTAATATTATATGGAAAAGAAACTTAATTGCATTAAGAAACTAGAAAGATATGTTGATTGTATTGTAATAAGGTAAGGATAATATTGAAAGATTGTGGATGATTTAGGGTCTGTTTGCATTTACAAGCTTCAAAGATGTTTTGCTTTCTCGTAAGACTATTTCGCAGAAATTGTTTATAATCAAGAAAGGTGTCTATAATTATAAAAGTGTTTCTGAAAACATAAACAATTTCCTGTTTGGCCAACATTTACATAAATTTACTATAATATTCTTTTTAATAGATTTAAAATTATTTAAAATATTTTTTCTATCATATGTTTCTAAAAATTAGTATATATTTACAATTTAATAAAAAAAATTAATTAAAACATTTAATCAAAAAATAATATTATATTGTACATAAGAAATGTAAGGACAATATGATAGTCAATGACTTACATATGTCCAAAACTACCTCCGCCCTACCCACACCTACCCCACCTCATCCTCAAATTTCTATATCATTTTTTTTTTACTTTTATAAAAAATATGAATTTTTTTCTTTCCTTTACCCCCGCCCTACCCACCAACTCCACCTCATTGCCCTACCTCATTCTCAAATTAACTTGAAGTTGTATTGGGTTGTTATTTACAATTTAAAATAATTTCTAATTATTGAAATCGTATATTTTTTTTTATTAAGGGTCCACTTTTACGAATTAAAACATGGCCCCCTAAATGTTTGAGACGACTCTGATTATAGCAACTATCCAAAAAAATAGCAGGATGATAATTAATTAGTGTATAATGTATATGTATATCGACTAATAGTTATAAATATTTTTAACGGGGAGAACAAATATATAACTTTCCCAAATAGTTTTGGGTGGTGGTAGGTTACGCAGCGAGGTATAAGGGTTAAAATTAATGCAGATCTCAACAATCTAAAGGTCAACCAAATGTTTAGTTAATTGCTCCATCGGATTATTTTTGTTAAAAAATCCTAATCTAATTTGTAATCCTGTCAACTAGTGTCAAGTGAGATGGGCCCGGGCCTATAATAGGGGGCTGGGTTAGGTGGATTTTATTAGGAGTTGAATCGGATAAGGTGGACAGTCCGGTAGCCCGGTCCGGCTCACTTCGAAGATTGTTCATATTCTAAAAAATATTATTATCACTTGAAAACGTAGGGGTTCTAACCTCATACATCTCGCATATAAAACATATTCTCAACCATTAAGCTACATCCTTATTTGTTACCTCTAACAATAAGTTCAAAACATACCAATGAAACGACAAACAATGATAGAAAATTTTAAAGAAGAAATAAACTTCAAAGTTTAACTTCATGTCTTTTCACTAAGTGTTTACGCAACACACCGATATCCTTCAGTACTCGACGCTTCGGACTTATGAAGATATATGTCACCATAATGTTGACATTTAACATGTTCCTCGTCTACTCGCTCAAAATGCATCCACATTGCACTTGAAGTTGATCTTCGAACTCGAGGAGTAGGTGGAGATGGAAGATCATCCATGAAAGTTGAAAGAAGAAATGTACACTAGTTAAACATAAAATTTAGATAAAGAAAAAATTATGAAAGAAAGTGTGAAAATGAAAAAGAATGGAGGGGTATTTATAGTTTGAAAATATAGTCAAAATGTAAAGTGTTCATAAATTTAGGGGTTCAAATAAAATTGGCAACTATTTGTTTTTAAAATTTATAACGGCTACTTTTTTTAATTGGGCAACCACTATTTTTTTAGTTTAGCAATTTATCATTACATGTAAATGTTAATTTTATTATTAGTAGTAAATGTAAATGAATAATTTTATAATATTTTGCTATAGTACTAAAAAATCAGAACAAATAACGTTATTATAGAGATATACTAGTAAGCTAATTGATATCTTAAGTAATATTCTTTTCTTTTCTGATAACTTGTCTTTGTTAGTACAAATGCATTAAGAAAATATAGTAGTATATGATTTGGTGGTGGATTCGGAATTTTAATTAAGGAGATTCAAACAAAAAAAAAAGTAAACACATGAAAAAGTAAAAGAAATTTAATATAAATTTAATATATCCACATAATATAATTTTTTGGTGAATGAGTGTCTATTGACACCTCTTGAATAAGAACGATTCTGACACTAATATGATTATTGTAGTTTTTAGTAGGAGAAACATATTAACTATTATAGTCAAATACTTAGTAGAGGTGAACAACTCATTTTAAAATGTAAGGGCACTAAATTTACTCATTATATTACAAAATATGATAGATTCATTTCAAATTGCATGCCTTAGCTTCACTTGAACAAGTATTGAAAATAAGGTTGCAAAGTTGTCAATTCTGAGCAAAGTGGGTATGAATTATTCCTACGTTTCATAATAAGTGATGTTTTTAGTTTATGCACACTTTTTAAAAAATTGTTCGCTCTTAGAAAATTATGAGTGTTTTTACTAATTCACTTCTAATTAATGCCTAGAAAAAACTACTTAATAATTATTGATTATGTAAATAAGAATAATTTTGGAAGAATAAAATTAATTCTTTTTTGATATCCTAAATCATCACTTATTTTGAAACAAAATGAAAAAGCTAAAACACCACTTATCATGGAAAGGATGGAGTAAAAAAAGAAGTAGTTATTTCTTTAAAATAGAAGACGTATAACTTTAGTGACCATAACTTAACAAATGTAATCCAAAGATAGTGGTTCAGTGGCCATTAGTCAAATTTGTGGTCTTAGGGTCACAAGTTCGATTATCGGCGGATACGTTTTCCGGGGCATATGTCTCGTATTAAAGTCTGGTAGCTTAATCGCGCGGGCATGTTGCTGTGTGAGTTTGATACTCACTCAGACAATCCTCACGTGGCCTGACCAGAAGATTGATCTGTTGGTGGCGATCAGACACTGAATGTGGGGTGCACATCTCGCGATTTACTTGACGGTGGCGGCTAAGAACGGGTTCCATTCGCCTCCAGGAGCATAGTACCAGTACTTGTGCAGGTACTAGCGATATGAGGTACTAAGACCATCCGAGACCTGGATTATCAAAAAAAAAAAAACTTAACAAAGGTAAGTAGTTTAACGGGGCTTTGCTGGAAGGCCAGTTTGAACACTTTTACTGCAAAAAGATCACAAGTCTCCAGAAATTTGAGGAAAGACCACCAATTATTACGTCAGCATGGTTGTCAATTCTAGCCCCAAAGTTTAAAAAAAAAAAATTTGGTCTTCAACCCCCAAAATTTTAATTACCCCATAAAAATAAAATAAAATATTTCCCTTCATTTTAATTATTCCTAAAAGAAATAAAAAATGATATATTTTTCTTCAAAAGCTCCTGATTTCTCTACTTTTCAGATCTCGTTTTCGGTGAAAATTTCGGCTTTGCATCGGAAAATCAGTCCCGAACGACTTATTATAGCGTTGATTACAGTCATAGACCATATTCATAGTCTATTGTAGATTTATTTTGACGTCAATTACAGTCATAGACCATAGCCATAGCCTATTATAGATTTATTATAGCGTCGATTGCAAAATATATTATAGAAGGTGGTGATTACATGAGTGTATGGGAGGAGACATCAAAAGTTGGAATTGGATGAGTAAGGTGACAGGATGATCATGTCACAAATCACAACCCCAAATCCCAAATTGCACAAATTTAAAGGACCATAGATAGGAATATCATAAACTGACTGTCATCAATAGCTAACAATTATCATTTAGACTCGATTTCATGCATAATCAATAATTTTCCACATGTTATATAGACCGAGGATAATATTTGTATAAAAATCATAAATAAATAAAATAAATAATAGGATATGCCACTATTTAAATATTATAATAACACTTAAATATATTATATGAGAGTCCCCATCCATTGAACACGTGATAAAAAGAGTTTTAGGACAAGTAATGGTACTTAAAAGGCCAATATTTATCTAAAAAGTCATAAATAAATAAAATTAAATAAATAAAAAGACTTGATACTATTTAAATATTATAATAATATTTTAATACATCATATGAGAGTCCACATCAATTGAACACATGATCAAAAGAATTTAGAACAAGTAATGATACTTAAAAAATCAATATTTATCTAAAAAGGCCATAATTAAATAACATAAGTAAATAAAAATACTTGATACTATTTAAACATTATAATAACACTTTACTATATCATATGAGAGTCCCAGAGACATTGAATATGTGATCAAATAAATTAAGGACACGTAATGGTACTTAAAAGGTCAATATTTGTCTAAAAAGACCATAAAAATAAAAATAAAATATGCTATTTAAAAATTATAATAACACTTTAATACATCATATGAGAGTCTTCATCAAGTGAACACACGATCAAAAGAGTTTTAGAAGAAGTAATGATACTTAAAAGACTAATATTTGTTTAAAAACTATAAATAAATAAAATAAAATAAATAAAAAGACTTGATAATATTTAAATATTATAATAACATTTTAATATATCATATGAGAGTTTCCATCCATTGAAAACATGATCAAAAGAGTTTTAGGACAAATAATGATACTTAAAGGGCGTATATTTGTCTACAAAATTCATAAATAAATAAAATAAAAAGGCTTGATACTATTTAAACATTATAATAACACTTTAATACATTATATGAGAGTCTACATCTATTTAACATATGATCAAAATAATTTTAGAACAAGTAATGGTAATCATAACACTAGTATCCAATTAGAATGACAACAAATTATTGTTCTCAAAACACAACATTGTTCTAAGGACAACCGTCAATTGTGCTTAAACTCTTTGAATCATGTGTCCAATGGATGGGGACTATCATATGATGTATTAAAGTGTTATTATAATATTTAAATAGTATCAAGTCACTTTATTTTATCTTATATAGTTATAGCCTTTTAGATAAATATTGGTCTTTTAAGTATAATTATTTGTCGAAGTTGGCCTTAGGTCTAATAGGACTCCAAGTCTTTTTATTTATTTTATTTATGACCTTTTTAGACAATATTGTCATTGGTCTATATATAACATGTGACTAATTATTGACCATGCGTGAAGTCGAGCCTAAAATGATAACTGTTAGTTATTGACGACAATCGATTTATGGTATACTTATCTACAGTGCCTTAGATTTCTGCAATTTGGAATTTGGAGTTTGGGGTTTGGCATTTGGAATTTGGGGTATGATATTTTTTTTTAAAATTCCCATTGGACTAGTGCAAATTCATCATATTTCACATTCCAACGGTTTCCTTTCTTTCTCTAGTTTATCATCGATCAAAATGGTCTAAAATTGTCCTAAGCAGTGAGTTATTATAGAGTAAGGTGGTTTATTTTTTGTTTGGCTTATTTCCCGTTTATTTCTTCCATTGTCTCTTTTCTTGATCAAACTCCTCTATTTTCTTTTCATAAATAAAAGTTTTACAAAAAATTACATAAATATAATAGTCTATTAGGGGGTAGAAAGATGATGGTCAGATCATCAGGCTCTTTTTCGAGCCTTTCAAATATTATACGCAGAAAATGTGCATTTTCAACCATTGTATGTCATCTCTGATCCCCAAGAAGAGACAATCCATATCATTTATCAAGAGGAGTACTTCATGTGAAAGACGTTGACGACGGTGATAGTAATTGTGTTGTGGTCGAGCTTGAATCATTCTCGTCAGAACAAAGGATTAATATCTTCATCACATACTGTTTTGAATCATTCTCAGAAACATAACTATCGCCACAATCATCTTGATCTTTATCCACATTGTGCTCATCCATGAAGTCTGAGTAGACCTCACTATCAATATTAGAACGGGTTTGAACCATATTAACAGAACGAAAGACTATTTTTCATCCTCTTCCTCTACATCTAGGCATTCTTTATGATCATACATAAAAAATAGAGACGTTGATAAAAAAACGATATAAAAATAAGAATCAACCAACAATCTATTAATAGAATATAATGTATTTTAAAAAAATAAAAACAAGGAAAATCGAAACAAGCACAATAAGCAAATACACAAAAAAAATCGAAACAAACAAAAAGGCTAAACTTTCAAAAATTTAAATAAAAATTGAACTTTATGAACATCGTGAATTGAAAAAAATAAAAAGTTTCAGAACAATATGGAGCTTAAAATACTCCGAAAGAGTTGCAAAATTTAAAAAAATATTTGGGGAAGACGACTGAACAATAATCAAGCTCGGAGGAAAGAAAGAGTCGGTTGGGAGTTGAGAGAATTTAGGTTTTAACTTATACACTTAAAGGTCACTTTAACTTATATTTAAATATACAAAGCTCCTCTCTTTCTCTCTCGACTTCCTATCACTTTCTAAAATTTTAAATATATTATGAAATGTACCCCATATCCCATCTTCTCCACATGTTCTCTAGTTCAACATATTAAATTTTGTAAATTGCTGCATCAATTGTATATAGAGTAACTTACTCTAAGTAATCTACTATAACTGTAATTTAAATTGTGATAGATTTTTGCTCTAATTTAAATAGAGGGGTCTTTGATTTTTGCTCTAATTTAAATTATAAGTTTGAATTTTGTTGCTTGCCAAGTGTTTATACTACCGACGCGTTTGCGTCCATCACACACCCGATTTCGCAAGACTGAAAGAAAGAATACGCGGCCTTCACAAAAAAAAAAGTTTGAATTTTGTTAGGCTTGACTTTCTGCTCTTTGTTCACACTGTTGATTTTTTCTATTTGGAGTAATATTTGATGGAGAAAGCATATAATTTTTTATTTTTAAAAATAGAAAGACATGGGACTGATGATAACCTATGCATTGCTTCCTAATATCAGCGTATCTACCGATTTCACCATAGTGGTCTGTCTTGAACTCACAATAGTCTATGAATAAGCAATCATCGAGATTGAGGAAACTATTTTAGTTTAGTAATGATTCAAATGGATCACTAACAATAAAAAAAATCCGTTTATTCATAAGGAAATGATTTAATATGACCTTTTACCGTTTAAATAGAAGAAAATAATTTTATATAAATTTATTGTGTTTTACTTTCAAATTGTAAACATAAAGATTTTTCAAAATATTTAAGATAAAATTTATAAATATTGTAATAGGTCACAAAATCATTTGCCCTCACTTTAATTAATCCAATCGATTTTTAGTTTAGTCAATATTATACGGCTTGAAAGAGAATCTTTTGAAAGGAAAGAAACCAAAAGTTGGCACGAGGGCTGCTTTTCAATGTTTTCATTAGTCGATTTGATCCCATATTAAAAAAAAAAAGGATTTACGTACTTTAATGATATTTTAAGCTGAAGAAAACGATATTAAGCAACTGAGATAATTGACAAAGTTTTAATTAAAAATATGCGCTTAGATCGAGAAAAGTACACTTAATGCTAAAAGTTGGTCACCTCTTAGACCTAAACAGTGATGTTTGACAATTAGTCCAAGCATATATTTAATCATGATCATATCATCATGTGACAAACCATCCACATGTATTATCCCAATGAACATGTCGAATTCCCACATCCTCTATTAAGGAATGTGAAGTTTATGATAAGTTATACTACTTCGAGTTTTGATGATTGTCAAACATCGACGAAGAATTAGATAGGAACCAGATGCAATCGATTCTCTTGCGGTCATATACTATAACTGTAAAAGTTGCTGCACTATACCGACTGACTGCAATACAGTAGCATAGCTGCAAATTCCCCGGACCAACCGATGCAATGTCTCCTTCACTTGATTTCATATATAAACAACACGTTACAAGTGAAAATCCACCACTTGAAAACCTAGAATTTTTTCCCCTCAAGTGCCAATCAACGGCTACTCTCAAGACCATCTCAAGAAGAAATATGCAACAAACTCAAGGGCGTGTTCTCCATCACTGAAGATGTCTTAAGTCCTTAGGTTGTTGAGTCTTTGTCATTTGATCTTTAACTTGTAAACCTACTATTCTTATGAGAAATTGTTTGTGGGTAGCTTGTTTTTCCTAAATCATTGAGTTGTATGCTTGGCTAGAGTTAATCAAGGAGTGTTCTTGTAATAAAGTCATTGTAGAGAGTGCAATAGAGTTATTGCGTCAAGCTTGCAATAGAGGTATTGTAAGAGTTGAGGGATTAAGAGTTTAATTCCTAGATTGCAAGAAGTTGTAATCTAAATATTGATCAGTCATAGTGGAGTTGGGAAATCCTATTAGGGTAGGTCGTGATTTTTAATCCCTTGAGCAAGGAGTTTTCCATGTAAACATCTTATGTCATTTACCTTCTGCTTTTACTTTACAGTATAACAAAGAACCTGGTTTTTTACTGTATTTGGTTGACTCATGTATTACATCAATTGGTATCAAAACAAATGTTTTTTAAACAGTTAACACCTAGAAAATATGTCTCTCATGGTTGCTCCACCAAATCTAGAGGAAGGACAATTTACCACAAGACCATTGAGGTTCAATGGAAAATACTATGGGTGGTGGAAGACAAGGATGAACGATTTCATCATAGTTGAAGACTCTGAGCTGTGGGATATCATTTATAATGGTCATCATGTTTCAACAAACACAGATCTGGCTGGATTTCCTTTAATTACAAAGACTAGAAAGGAGTACAACGATGCTGACAGAAAGCTTGTGGAGAAAAACTTCAAGGCAAAGAAAATCCTAGTGTGCGGGATTGGACCAAATGAATACAATCGCATTTCAGCCTGTCAAATATCAAAAGAGATCTAGGAGGCTCTACAAATAGCTCATGAAGGAACTAGTTAGGTAAAGTAGTCCAAGATAGACATGCTCACTACAAGTATGAACTATTCAAAATGAAATATGGTGAGTCCATTCGGGATATGCATACCAGGTTCACCTTCATAATCAATGAACTTCATTCTTTTGGTGAAGTCATTAAAACTAACAAGTTGATTTGTAAGTTGCTAAGTGTTCTGTCCACTTCTTAGGAAAGAAAAATTAACGTTATGTCAAAAGCTAAGGACTTGCAAATAATGAGTGACATAAATAGTGATGAATCTGATATGGCTATCTTACTCAACAATTTCAGAAGATGGTTAGAAGAAATGAGGGAGTCTCACAAAAAAAGAAGTTCCAGCAAGAACTTCAAAGGAAATGACTGATGTCACAAGTGTGGAAAGCTCAGTTACTTTATCAAAGAGTGCCCTCTTCATAAGCAAGACTACTATAAAGGCAATTCTAAAAAGGTGGCTAAGAATAATCTGGTTCCTGATAAAAGGTTCACAAAAAGAGATGAAGATAACCTGGTAAAACAAGCTCTGGCAGCTTGAAAAAATTCCTTCAGTGAATCTGAAGATGGAGATAACCAAGCTGATGCATATATGATGGACGTGGACAATGGACCTTCAGAATATGAGTAAATTTTTGCACTCATGATCAAATATGAGGTTGATGATGACTATGATCAAAATGAGGTAAATTCTCTTGACGTTCAGAAAAACTTGAAATGTTACTCTCAACGAAAGTTGATGTCTTTAGAAAATGTGTTAGTTGATACATATCATAGCCTCTTAAATGAGAAGTGTGATCTGATTGAAGAAATTGGAAGTTTAGATCAAGAAATAGATGATATGGTGGTGTGCATTATGGATTTGAAGGAACAAGTTGACGAATTAACTAGACAAAACTCTCTGTTTAAAGGTCAAACTAAAAAGTGGAAGAATACTCCTTCAAAGGGAATGGAGGTGCCCAGTGAAACTTAGGTTGAGCTTGAAAAGGATCTTAATAAAATCAAAATGACCCTCTCTATTGAGCTAGAGAAGAATAGACAACTACAGGAGGATCTGGAAAGGGTAAAAGTTGATCTTGACAAGTCGCTTCACTGGACTTGATCTTCCAATGTGATTACTCCATGTACAAAAGTAAGGAGGATGCAAGGAAGGACTTGGTTTCTAAAAGTCCAAAACTCCATATGATCCTCACATCAAGTATATCACCACTATTGAAAATTGGTTATACACTCATTATGGTCAGACTGGTCAGTATAGAGATTCATGCAAAGCAAAATCTCAGTCTGTGCAGAAAAATATGAAGTTCATTGCAAAGAAATCTAGAACTAAGGGATATAACTCCATCAAGAAAAACTTTAAATTGCCTGCATGGACTAAAATGAGTCTAATTCATCATTTTTATCACACAAAAGGACCCAAACTAATTAGGATTTCTAAACTCAATTAGTGACCAGGTCTACATGCTAGAGTGAGAGGAGAAAGTAAAAATGAAACATCATTAGTGGGTACTCTAAGCATGTAACTGAAGTCTCTCTCACTCAGAACCTCTCAAGTAGGGAGTGTGCCAATGGAAATGTCAAGAATGGTTACCTTCTTGTCACGGGAAAAATTGACAAGACACTTATATACTCTCTGAAGATGTGTGTTACACCCCGTAGTTTCAGGGTATGTATGTGAGGACGTACATACGAGAATACGACATTAAAATTGGAAAGGAAGAAAGATATGATTTTTCGACGGAAAAGTTTCCGGATTTTGTGTAGGAAAAAAGTTCGTTAATGGGAATTGGATTCCCGGATTTGGTATTCGGACTTCTTGGAATATTAGAGAATTATGGAATTTTATTTCCGGAATTGGTCACGTGGGGCCCACGGGAGAAATTTACGGTTTTGTGGGGCCCACTTTGTTTTCGAGATTTTGGCCATTATGAATATTTTCGGAAGATGAAATATTTTGGACGAATAGGAGGGCGACACGTGTCACCCCCCTAGGTGGCTCAGGTGGCTCTTGGCCGAAATTACTTGATAAGTGGCAAGACAAGTGGCCTTGTCTTGCAAGATATTTTAGTGTGGACAAGTGGCTTGTGGGACCCACACACACTTGTCCCCAATCTCAACCACACACTTGCCTTCATCCTAGCCCTTGGTTGTCCTATATATGCACCCTTAGTTGATGAAATCTTCCACACTTAGCCATTTCAAGACTTGAGAAAAATCCCTCCCTCCCTTGACCTAGAGCTCTCGGCCATGGTGCCATTTCTTGAGCAAAATTTGTCCAACAATTCTTAAACTTTTAAGTGTTCTTCCCTAAGGTGTTAGGAAGATTGTGTACCAAGAGTTGGAAAAGATTTCACACCCCTAGCCTACATGCCTTGGCCGAAAGTTGCTAGTTGGAAACACTAAGTGTTCTTCACTTTTTGGAGTTGATTCTTGAAGAGAAGTTGGTTAGGAGCTTCTATGGGTTGCTTGTAGCGGATTGGAACGTAAAGATTTGGAGCTAAGACTTGCTTGGAGCGACTTTAAGAACTTGGATATTTTTGGGCTATTTGAGGTAGTGAACCTTAACCTCTTTGTGAATTGGTTATTATACATATATTATAAGTATATTATGGAGTATATAATATATGGAGTAAAGTTTGGAAGAGTTGGATCTTGTTAACTTGTTAAAAGAAAGGATTGGCTTTTAGCCATTAAAATGGTAAAAACGTATCCAACGTATCAAACGTATCTTACTTGTGAAGAAGTATTTAACAAGTAACTATAACTTATATTAAGAATGAAATATAAGTTGGTTGACTAATGAAGTAATTGGATAAGTAAAATGGACAAAGTTGGCCAAGGACCCCAACTTAAGGATCAGATTTACTTTGGACCAGATTTACTTTGGATCGTATTTACATTTCGTTAAGGGAAGATTGTTCAATCGCGTTAGTTTGGGCGTGTGATCCCTTTTTAATTATTGTATTGTATCGTTAAGGGAAGATTGTTAAATCGCGTTCGTTTGGCGTGTGATCCCCTTCTTTATGTTGTTTAATTATTACGCCTACATATGGCATATAAATTACGGTTATTCGCCTTGGAGAAAGATGGAAAAGTGAGTAAAACGGAAGTCTTCGAATTTTCCGTAGAATTAGAGGGCTTTTTATTGGTATAAGTCTTCAATGGTAAGTAAGGTTTGATAGAAGTACTATGACCATTTTAGGAGTGAAGTACTACGTGTGGCGTGATCTACTTGGCTTAAGGAGTAGCCGACGTCAAGTACTTGGAGCGTTTTGCTATTTGTCGATAATCGTCGCGAGGTATGTGAACCTCTTCCTATCTTTTCTAGCATGATTGTTGTGAACTATGTAGTACGGTAGACGTACGTGTGCTAAACGAATTTGGTTGGTTTAAAACATAAAATTGTTATAATAGTTTTATGGGAAGTTAGTTATAACGACTTTATGTAGGTAAAAGAATAGTTTGTTGATTTTAAAAGGCAAGAGACTTGGCTTATATCTGACTTGTAATAATGTTAAGAACTTGATTTGTGTTAAGTTTGTGAAACAACATTCATGAGTAATGGGTACTTGGTCTTTAAAAGGATAATGTTTTATTGATTTCGGAAATGAGAATAAGTATCGAACAAACCACTGCAGCGTTAATAAAGGAAAATGTATTGAATAATTAATTATATTAAAACCAGTAGAAACCTCCATCTGCATAGAAGCTAAGATAAGACAAAATTGTATTACATTTCCTAGATCATGACTGCTTTATTAAGATCATTAATAACAAGTATTGATTTTTCTTAAATTCCAAAGTAAGGAACGTTTTTTCTAAAAGAAAAGGGACTTGAGGAATTTGAAGTGTTTTGGTTTAAAAGAAAGGCATGGTTTTGTCTTAAGATGGTTTAAAAAGAAGGTATGGAAATTGTTTTTGTTTTACTTAAAAAGATAGTTACTCTATTTTGATACTACGGGTATCATGTGACTTGTTGTGAAGGAAATAGATCTTTTAAAGAGTTAGAATACGCAGTACCTTGGGGTTAAGTCCGGTTTTGTTGTAATAAAAAGAATGTCTAAAAGTATGTTGAACTTGCCTATGCTTGTGGTGATAACCTTTGTTGTGCAAGTGTTGTATTTCTGTGCTACCGCGTCTCGCCGAGGGCCGACTATCCGTTGATTGATGGACATACCGACACGATGGGTGACCCGGGTATGCTTCCACTATATCGATTCTTTTGGACATACCGACACGATGGGTGGCCCACGTACGCTTCCATTGTGAGTGTGATCTTGTTATTTGTTTTGGACATACCGACACGGGTGGCCCACGAGTATGCTTCCACTTTGATTGTTATTTTGTTATTTCCTTTTGGACATACCGACATCGATGGGTGGCCCACGTATGCTTCCATTAAGTGTTATCTTGTTATTTGCTTTGGACATACTCGACACGATGGGCGCCCACGAGTATCTTCCATTATGATTGTTATCTTGTTATTTCCTTTCGACATACCGACACGATGGGTGCCCACGTATGTTTCCATTAGGATGGTTCCATGGCCACGCTTGTACCGAGGTAAGATGCCGGGCACGCGTCGCGGAGTTAAATTCGAGTTATATTTGAGTGATGACTTTACGGGCGTGAGTCCACGACTTGACATGTCACTGAATTATATTGTGAATCGTAGTTGGTTATCATACATGTCTCTCGCTTTATATAGACTACTATGATTTCATTTACTGATTTTCGGGCCACATACTTAGTACTGTTATCGACCTTCGGGGCCGCGTTCATGCCGCAGTAGAGGTACATCGTTGTGGATCCTCGCCATAGGATCACGATTCAGTTTTGGGAAGCTCCGCTTTCCGAGGCTTATCTTTGGTATAGTCCCTGTCGAGTAGTTACTTGTACATTCGTGGTATGGCGGCCTGCCTGGCCATAGTTATGGTTACATTCTTAGAGGTCTGTAGTATCTTGTTGTGGGCGGGTTTGAAAAAGGATTTAATCGCTCATTTGATATATATATATGTATATATTCGTGGCGTGACCGCTTTGGTTAGCCTGCTTGCATTTTATGTCTTGTCTCATGTTTTAGTTTTTATTTCCGCTGATTTTCTCTCGATGTTGTATCACTAGGGTGCCCGGGTAAGGCACGATCGCGCCCGAGGTCGGGTCGTGACAAAAGTGGTATCGAAGCGATTAATCCTGAAAGTGTCTACGCATCGTGTCAGTAGAGTCTTGATTATCGGTGTTGTGCACCACATCTATAATCGTGAGGCTACGAGATATTTAGGATTGATTTCCATTCTTCTCATTCCGAGATCGTGCCTTAGAGTCAGTTATGAGTTGGACTCCTCCTCAAGTATTCTCATGTACCGATTATGCCTCCGCAAGGCAACCAGGCCCGTGGCGGCAAGGCAAAGAGAGCTGCGAGTAGAGCGGCAGCCTCTACAGAGACCACAAGACTGAGCCTCCACCCCACGGCCAGAGCAGAGGATATGGGTTACTGAGATGACCCATTACTAGTTAGGTTTATGGCGAGACATGAGGACAGACGGAGTCGGTGGTACCCAGAAGTGCAGCCGATAGTTGGAGACTTCGGACTTCGAGTTGTAGTCCACCCGAGTTCTACGGTCGAGGCACGAGGATGATCCGCAGGAGTTCATCCGACGCCATTCATGAGAGTGATCAAGGCTTCGAGACCGAGTCGGTGGTCTTAGGTTCGACGGCCGCGTGATACCGCAGCCGATCGTTTGATTCGCGAGCCGCCCCGGAGAGCATGCGCCTCCGCTGTTTGGGACGAGTTCTCGAGGCATTTCACTCACTTCGCCTCGCGGATGGCGAGGGCACGCCGGCAGATTTTTGACGCCGAGAGAGGCGCACGCTCGAGTACAACGTGGAGTTCGACTCGTTGCTCGATATGTCCCTCGTGTTAGTGGCAAATATGGAGGACAGAGTGCACCGCCACGCCACGGCTCGATGACTACTTAATGAGGCTTGCTCGGGTGTAGCTCTTCACCGCATGGACATTGTCAGATATCTGAGCTTACGCGAGAGATGGAGGAACGTAGAGACCGACGTAGGACCATGATCAAGATAAGAGGCCAAGACAACAGGTCCTTTGGTAACTTTCGAGGCGGCCTCCGCAGCAGATCGAATATATACCTCATCCGATTCAGAGTGGTCCTCCGCGCCTTCGTGACGCCGGAGTGTTCGAGAGCGGTCGTGGCTCGAGGTTCGATGTTCGAAGCAGGGGTGTTAGCCAGATGAAGCCACCCCTACCTCGTTGTGACCATTGTGGTAGGCTCCATTGTGGGGAGTGCCGTGCTAGTTTGGGAGTTTGTTTTACATGCGGCCAGCAGGGCCATTTTTGCGAAACCGTCTGACCGGAGGTGGCATCGTGGGATAGCATGCACTACGGATCGATGCGCTTTCTTCACCTTCAATAGCTAGCGGGATGTTCATATATCGTGAGCCACGCAGCAGGTCGCGTGGAAGTTCCAGCTTAGCGGTCCTTTGAACCGCCTATTTTGATTTTCAGGTATATCCTTAACCCTCTAGAGACTAGTTTGCTTTGATGTTATGATGATGTGTTTAGTATTATGTTGGTTGGATTGTGGTAACATATGATTTTAGAAGCCTGGTTAGAAAAAGGGTAAGTCTGGGGACGAGACAATTGTGAGCCTTAGAATTTATAACAGTTAGGACCTTGGATGCAAGGCCGTCTAGAGTGGTTGATTTTACGGTTGGTCTTTGTCAAAGTACTTGGTATGCGTGAAAAATATTGTGGGATAATTACATGGGTAGTGTGAGATGGAAGTGGTAGCTTTCATGACGTGAATTAGTAAGATTGTTCCGGATCGGGGAACGAGAGTTTAGTGCGATCGCTGGTCGGGTTGAGGCCATATCGGGTCAACCCGTGAGTCTTAATAAGGTGGGGTCAGTTCGAGGTGGTCCCTCTAGGTGGTAGGGTCACGAGGGTGCTAGGCCCAAGTTTAGGTAACCATCGTATGAGTTCGTGGATGAGTTCGACCAGAATTAGATCGTGAAGGCCGGGAATGGCCTTAAAGGAATTTGAGGCTAGTAAGATGACCAAGTTTGGAGGTAGTGACTCCAAGGTTTTGGAACCGCGATGATCGAAATATGGTACGTGTACTAGAAAGAGTTCGGGTGTACGAGAAAGGTACGACGAGTAAGAAAGGAAGCGAACATGTGTTAAGAGGATGGAAGTGATCATTTTTGTGAAGTGAAGGTGCGAAGAGAGTATCCTTTGGACCAGGAGTGAGAGTTAGTGTTGTTTTACATCTTAGAGGTGATTCCTCGTTGGTTTGGATTTGGGTTTCACAGATGTGATATTATGGCCATGTGTGGCATAATTGGTTTCGTAAGTATAGTAGTGAAGACTATACCGGCGCATGCGTGTTTTTGGAGACTTAGAAGGAACATTCGGGACGAATGTTTCTAAGGGGGGAAGAATGTTACACCCCGTAGTTCCAGGGTATGTATGTGAGGACGTACGTACGAGAATACGACATTAAAATTGGAAAGGAAGAAAGATGTGATTTTTCGACGGAAAAGTTTCCGGATTTTGTGTAGGAAAAAGGTTCGTTAATGGGAATTGGATTCCCGGATTTGGTATTCGGACTTCTTGGAATATTAGAGAATTATGGAATTTTATTTCCGGAATTGGTCACGTGGGGCCCACGGGAGAAATTTACGATTTTGTGGGGCCCACTTTGTTTTCGAGATTTTGGCCATTATGGATATTTTCGGAAGATGAAATATTTTGGAAGAATAGGAGGGCGACACGTGTCACCCCCCCTAGGTGGCTCTTGGCCGAAATTACTTGACAAGTGGCAAGACAAGTGGCCTTGTCTTGCAAGATATTTTAGTGTGGACAAGTGGCTTGTGGGACCCACACACACTTGTCCCCAATCTCAACCACACACTTGCCTTCATCATAGCCCTTGGTTGTCCTATATATGCACCCTTAGTTGATGAAATCTTCCACACTTAGCCATTTCAAGACTTGAGAAAAATCCCTCCCTCCCTTGACCTAGAGCTCTCGGCCATGGTGCCATTTCTTGAGCAAAATTTGTCCAACAATTCTTAAACTTTTAAGTGTTCTTCCCTAAGGTGTTAGGAAGATTGTGTACCAAGAGTTGGAAAAGATTTCACACCCCTAGCCTATTTTTCATGCCTTGGCCGAAAGTTGCTAGTTGGAAACCCTAAGTGTTCTTCACTTTTTGGAGTTGATTCTTGAAGAGAAGTTGGTTAGGAGCTTCTATGGGTTGCTTGTAGCGGATTGGAACGTAAAGATTTGGAGCTAAGACTTGCTTGGAGCGACTTTAAGAACTTGGATATTTTTGGGCTATTTGAGGTAGTGAACCTTAACCTCTTTGTGAATTGGTTATTATACATATATTATAAGTATATTATGGAGTATATAATATATGGAGTAAAGTTTGGAAGAGTTTGATCTTGTTAACTTGTTAAAAGAAAGGATTGGCTTTTAGCCATTAAAATGGTAAAAATGTATCCAACGTATCAAACGTATCTTACTTGTGAAGAAGTATTTAACAAGTAACTATAACTTATATTAAGAATGAAATATAAGTTGGTTGACTAATGAAGTAATTGGATAAGTAAAATGGACAAAGTTGGCCAAGGACCCCAACGTAAGGACTGTATTTACTTTGGACTGTATTTACTTTGGACTGTATTTACTTTGGACTGTATTTACATTTCTGTTAAGGGGAAGATTGTTCAATCGCGTTCCGTTTGGGCGTGTGATCCCCTTTTTAATTATTGTATTGTATCGTTAAGGGGAAGATTGTTAAATCGCGTTCCGTTTGGGCGTGTGATCCCCTTCTTTATGTTGTTTAATTATTACGCCTTACATATGGCATATAAATTACGGTTATTCGGGCCTTGGAGAAAGATGGAAAAGTGAGTAAAAACGGGGGAAGTGCTGCCGAATTTTTCGTAGAATTAGAGGGCTTTTTATTGGTATAAGTCTTCAATGGTAAGTAAGGTTTGATAGAAGTACTATGACCATTTTAGGAGTGAAGTACTACGTGTGGCGTGATCTACTTGGCTTTAGGAGTAGCCGACGGGTTGAAGTACTTGGAGCGTTTTGCTATTTGTCAATAATCGTCGCGAGGTATGTGAACCTCTTCCTATCTTTTCTAGCATGATTGTTGTGAACTATGTAGTACGGTAGACGTACGTGTGCTAAACGAATTTGGTTGGTTTAAAACATAAAAGTGTTATAATAGCTTTATGGGAAGTTAGTTATAACGACTTTATGTAGGTAAAATAGTGGTTTGTTGATTTTAAAAGGCAAGAGACTTGACTTATATCTGACTTGTAATAATGTTAAGAACTTTATTTGTGTTAAGTTTGTGAAACAGCATTGATGAGTAATGGGTATTTGGTCTTTAAAAGGATAATGTTTTATTGATTTCGGAAAGTAGAATAACTATCGAACAAACCACTGCAGCGTTAATAAAGGAAAATGTATTGAATAATTAATTATATTAAAACCAGTAGAAACCTCCATCTGCATAGAAGCTAAGATAAGACAAAATTGTATTACATTTCCTAGATCATGGCTGCTTTATTAAGATCATTAATAACAAGTATTGATTTTTCTTAAATTCCAAAGTAAGGAACTTGTTTTCTAAAAGAAAAGGGACTTGAGGAATTTGAAGTGTTTTGGTTTAAAAGAAAGGCATGGTTTTGTCTTAAGATGGTTTAAAAAGAAGGTATGGAAATTGTTTTTGTTTTACTTAAAAAGATAGTTACTCTATTTTGATACTACGGGTATCATGTGACTTGTTGTGAAGGAAATGGATCTTTTAAAGAGTTAGAATACGCAGTACCTTGGGATCTTGTTATTTGTTTTGGACATACTGACACGATGGGTGGCCCACGAGTATGCTTCCACTTTGATTGTTATTTTGTTATTTCCTTTTGGACATACTGACACGATGGGTGGCCCACGGGTATGCTTCCATTAGGAGTGTTATCTTGTTATTTGCTTTGGACATACTGACACGATGGGTGGCCGAGTATCTTCCATTATGATTGTTATCTTGTTATTTCCTTTCGACATCGACACGATGGGTGGCCACGGGTATGCTTCCATTAGGATGGTTCCATGACCATGCTTGTGCAGGAGTAAGATCGGGGCACGCGGCCGTTGTCGAGTTAAATTCCGAGTTATATTTGAGTGATGACTTTACGCGTGAGTCCACGACTTGACATGTCTGTGAATTATATTGTGATCGTAGTTTGATTATCATACATGTCTCTGCTTTATATAGACTACTATGATTTCATTTACGATATTTTGATTTCACATACTTAGTACTGTTGTACTAACCTCCTTGAGTGCGTTCATCTGCAGGTAGAGGTACATCGGTTGTGGATCCTCGCCATGGATCACAGTTCAGCGTTTTGGGAAGCTCCGTTTCTCCGGAGGCTTATCTTTGGTATAGTCCCCTGTCAGTGTAGTTACTTGTACATTCAGGGGTATGGCGGGGCCCTGTTCCGTCATAGTTATGGTTACATTCTTAGAGGTCTGTAGTACTGTTGTGGGCAGGGTTTGAAAAAGGATTTAACTGTTCAGTTTGATATATATATATGTATATATTCAGGAAGGTGACCGTTTTGGTTAGCCTGTTTCGTACTTTATGTCTTGTCTCATGTTTTAGTTTTTATTTCCGCTGATTTTCTCTGATGTTGTATCACTAGTGTGCCCGGGGTAAGGCACCAGTCGCGGGCCCGAGGTCGGGTCGTGACAATGCGTACAATATAAATGACCTCATAAAGTCTTGTAAGTACCTCTGATATCTGAAGTTAGACTTAATGGAAAGAAAAGACAACATCACCTATTAGGACAATCTTAATAAGATCCACGGGCATGACCTGACATGTTTTAGTGTTTGGATTAATGATGTTGAACTGGAGCATAGACAATTGATGCACGTAAGCTTTCCACTGGTGAACAAGTTTATCATGAAGAACCTAATTCATGCGAAACCTAAACCAAGTTTAAGGGCAACAAGGCGTGAAGAGGCTTGTGATAAAGGGAAGTAGGTAAAAAAGGCTTGCACAATGAAGAAGTTGAAGAAGTGAAAACTTCATAGATTTCGTCTCAGACTGTTGAACTATTACATAAAAGAATGGATTTGATGAGTCAATTCTCTAGAGGCATGCAAGAACATGGAGCTTGCTTTATGCTTTATGAAACTGAATATCAGGTTACTAAAGCAGTGCTAGATACTCAAGGGTCTTGACAAATGGATCATGAAAATTATGCCTATGAAGAGGACAATGAGGAGGTACACTCCGCAAAATATGATTCTTCAGATCCTTAGAACACTAGTTAATCTGATTAGTGGTTAATGATGTTCAACAGTCAGAGAGGAACAAAGCACGGAACATGATACTCAGGTCTTGCGACAAAGCCATCACAAGAACTAAGTAAAGCATACTCCAGAAGCACTATGATCAGTCAACAAAAGTTCTTCAAGAAGGCGGCCAAGAAATTCCAAGTGTCTCATAGCAACGAACCTGGTTTTCGTCCTTTCTTCAGGAGAAAATCTTTAACTTTGTTAGAATATGTTGATGTGGATCAAACAACAACCTAAAAATTTCGAGGTATTACTAAGTGTATCTCTTGTACATGACAATACAAGTTCACTCAAGATGGTATTGATGTTAGATACCATGTCCTAAGAGATAATGTTTAAAAGGGTTTGATTTATATGAAGTTCTGTAAGACAAAGGACTAATTAGCAGACATATTCACCAAGGCACTGAGCATAAAGGACCTTGAAAGAAATCGCTTGGAGTCGGGCTTGATCAAGTTCAACTAGTTGGCCTATCACAAAGTTCCCTCAATGACTGATTATGTTAAGAGAAAAGGTACAATACATAAAGTGCTTCTTGTGGGCATCTAACTCACTTTTATACTGTTATAGGTATACAAGCATGAAAACTTCAGGAAAACTTAAGTATATGATACATTGCATTTCTCAGAGTCTTTGCCTGTATTTTAAAAATTGTCAAGGAACATGGTTTCTGTGACTTAGATTAGTAGTCTCTTCAGTGCTTATATGTATTTTTAAATTGCTTAGAGTGTCGTGTCATTAAATCCTTCCCTTCTCTAAATTCAAATAAATTCTTCCAAACGATTCGACTTCTTGGAACGATTCAAAATATCCATCTCTCTCATTTTAATACAATTTTTCTTATCTTTTTCCCCAGTTAAACTCTCAAACACCCATATCACACACTCTCTATCTCTCTCTAAAATAACGGTTATCTCAAACTCTCTACATTTCCTTTTCCTTTTATTCTCCTTACCAAAATTGATCATGTCCCTGAATCATCCACTCCAGATGTGCCAGAAGTAAACTCAACTCAGTCACTTTCCAAAATTACAACTCCATCTGAACCAAAATCATTTGATTCACCCGCAAAATCCCCAATCCCTACAGAACAAAACCCCACTAACTTACCTATAAAACCTTCGACTTCTGGTCCCCAGACTACTAAGAGTCAAACCCCTAATAACTTTATGTCTTCTTTCTCGATATCTACTTTTGTTGAAAAACCCAACATCAGTGAAAAATGGGCAGACTGTCTCGGTGTCAAAATTTCTTCAATATATAAAGAAAATTGATGAAAGGGATGATGAATGTGAGGTTACTAGTCAAACGTCGGTGAAAATAGAAGTGCAAGATTGTGTGCCTGAAGAACTGATTTTTAGTGTAATGAATGAGTGTGTTGAGGTTAGTATTGCAGAACAACTAAAAAAACAATGTTGACAAAGAAATTACTGAGGACAACACGACATTGTCAGGTAAGCCCTCTCCAAATGATAATGCTAAAGGGGTAAATGAGTCTTCAATAGAGTTTGATAAACTTTATCTTAAATGGGTCTGGGTAGGTCTAATATATTGGAGAGTGAGACCGAAAATAATGTTGGTTTCGTTGAGACCTTAAAGGTTTTGAGAGGTAGTGAAGAAGTTCAAAGGTAAATAGTGTCTGGGCAGACAAAGGAAGAACTGAGTGAGGGACCTGATCCCTCAACCTAAGGAGAGTCTGAGTCTTCTGCACTCAATACATCTCATATTTGGGATGAGACACTAGGCTCCTCAAGGGCCAATATGGATATTGTTGTTAATTCCCAAACTGTGTCTACTATTGTTGTGTCTTTAGGGGAACCTCCTCCTAAGGAGAAACCTAGTTCCACTAGTCCTGGTCAGGTTGGTGATGATATTGTTCTGAGTTCTATGTGTAACAAGGCCACTGGTGTTGAAAACATGATAAAAGAGTGGGTTCAAAGAAAGAATACACGTTGCCCAAAAGCCCCCTGTCGACACCCAATTTTGTCCCTTCCCTCCGTTTATTATCAATAAAATTAGATATGTTTAGCACCGCAAAAAAATATTTTTTTTATAATCATTTATTCTCAAATATCACTATTTATTACTATTGTTATAGTTATTCACATTTTTACTATCGGGCCATTTTTATCACAATCATAATTTTTCATCCTAATATTCTATGTTATTTACAAAATGACATCGCATTTTTATATTAAGCATAAAATATTTCTTAAATATTATATTCTATCACATTGTTTTTTTTATTCACACAAATTATATTCTTTAATTATTTAAACCCACAACCCATTTTCCTTTTAATAAAATAATACACCTAGATTACTACCCAAATCTCCCATAAATAAAAGCCCAAAACGAAACCCCTTACCCTTTATTTTTCGGACCACCCTCAGGCCCAATCCGGTGGCCCAACCGAGCCCAAACGCAAGCCTTTTTCGTCCAAGCCCCTTACCTTTCCCTTTAATTCCCCTAACCCTAAACACAATACAAAACCTACGCCTAAAAACCTGCAAGCAGCCGCACCCCTACACTCCTGACACCAACGACTCCTTCTGCCCCATCACGTCGCCGACCTGCCCTTCTGCCACCATCACCTCAACCCACACCCTATCCCCATAAAATCCGGTTCAAATGTCAAATTTTAGAGCTTTAATTCGAATTTCAAATTCATATTTTAGAAGGGGGGTAAGGTGAACGTTATGGGGGGATATCTATCTATAAAAGGACCCCATTGTTCTTCATTCTAGAGACTAGATTTTCTACTCTTGATTTCACATATTATCTTTTATTTGGGTCTGATTTTGAAGTATTAGGCTTGAGATATATCTCTTTGTTCTTCACCAAAAGGGGGACGAAAAAATGGATTCTGTGTTTCTCAAAGCCTAGAACAAAACTCAAATTTTTACTACTTTGAAATCTTTGCAAAAAATTAGAAAGAAAAACTTTTCTTTTACTCTCAATCCGAATTAGAAAAGCCATAAAATCTTTAAACTTTCATGTCACCACATAAACAAAAACAAACAATTCTCTGAGCGGAATCGACAAGTCGAAACACGCCTCGGTTCGCTGCCGGAGAAGGTAACTCACTTTCCTTTCGAATTTCGGTTCTTTATGCGAATCTATGTGTTTTTTTCTGTTATGTATTCCTTGACTATACTTGTTAACATTGTTATATAAGTGTTCAAATAATTATGTATGTTTAACATTGTTGTATTCCTATATGAGTATGCATACTTAGTTTTGGTTTAGTTTAAATAATTATGTATGTTTAAAAATGCCCTCTCTGTGTGATTATTTGTTCATTGTTCTGGCCCTCATGTTTGCTAAATTGATTGCATACTTGTCTCTGCTCGTCTCGGTGTAATACTATTTCTACGCTAGCATAAAAATCCTCTCAATCCATGATCATCACATATTGCCTACTTTGATAGGAATTGTGGGTGTTTTGTGTTAGTTTAGATAATTCTATATCTGCAGATTTTGTCTTTGTTTGGTCAATCATGTACCCATATGTCTATCAGCCTGATTGTATATTTGTCTTACATATTTTGGCATTAAGATGTCTAGTTTTGAAGCATAAGTACATGGGGTCCTCTTCCTTATTTTCGCGTAAAGCCTACGTAGTGAAAATTGGATATTGAAAACTGCTCAGGGTTGAAAATGATCAGGTCCTCTGTTTGGATGAAATATTCATGTCCTGTGATATTATTTGACCATGCCTATTGCTTACTATTTATTTAGTCTGTCTGGTTTTCTATATCTACCCCTTTAGCATATACATGAAATAATATAAGAAACCTCGTACCTGTGTGCATTAATAAAATGTATGATACCATATGCATGTTGCTTACTATTTATTTAGTCTGTCTGGTTTCCTGTATCTACCCCTTTAGCATATACATGAAATAATATAAGAAACCTCATACATGTGTGCATTAATAAAAGATATGATCATTTTATGCCTTAATGTCTAGTATGTAAGTGGGTATATTGTATTTATTAAAGTTTGATGCTGAAAATCCTTGTGCATTCTTTTTTTTATGCCATATGTTCTGTCAATTATGTATGCAAGGGTGTGGTGTGTGCGTTTCAAATATTGAAAGTGTGCAGTGCCTTGTCCTTCTCTAGTTGAAAATTGAATGTGTCTATGTGTTCTTCTGCAACATTCCTATCTAATGAATATATTCCTTTCTTCTTTTTCCTCTAATGGTTTTAGAAAGCATATACATATTGTGGCCTTCCCTCTTTAAATTTCTCCCATCCTTTTCCGAGGGGGGGATGCAAATGATATACCTCAGGGTATACAAAGTATAAAGGACCTCAATATATGCAAGGTATATATCAAGGGTGTATAATCTTGAATATCACTGAATATGTCATATATATCCTGAATATTTCATATATATATCCTTTTCTCCATATGTTTTGAATGTTGTATTAAATAAGGTTTATATGCTTATGTGATAATATTTAAAAACACATGCTGGGCTCATATTGCTGAAGCGTTGTCAACCACAGAAGCACCGCTCTGGAAAAAAGCTATTGAGAGTGAATAGACTCCATCTTGCACAACCATACTTGGGAGTTGGTTGATCTTCCTCTGGGAATGGGTTGTAAGTGGATACTCAAACGGAAGTTTAAAGCAGATGGGTCTATAGATAAGTACAAGGTCAGGTTGGTAGTCAAGGGTTATCGACAGAAGGAAGACGTTGACACGTACTCCTCGGTGTCTAGAATGACGTACATATCCACGATAGAATCAGAGTTTATTGCTTTAGACAAAACAGGAGAAGAAGTTGAGTGCTTCATGACTTCTTAGAGGATGTCCCGTGTTGGAATAAGCCCGTACCTTCTGTAATGATCCACTGCGACACCAGTCGGATCTAGGAAAGGCACAGAGTACTATGTATAACAACAAATCTCATCATATTCAATGGAAACATAAGACCGTTATGCATCTTATTACCACGTGTACTATTTCCATTGATTATATAAAATTAAAAGATAATATAGCAGACCATTTGACTAAGGGCATACGCAGAGATCAGACAGTCTGCCTATCTAGGGGAATGAGCTTAAAATTCAAATAATAAGGACTGATACGGTGGAAACCCAACCTTACTGAATGGAGATCCCGGGAATTAGGTTCAATGGAAAAACTAAGTCGTAAAGGTTCAGTTGAACGCTTCGGTGGAAGCCAGAGCACTTCAGATGATGATTTCTGTAAAGAAACATGAATTCAAGACTGTTTCCGCGATAGACATTAAGTGCTATCTACAGTGTGGGTAGAGGTTAAGTTTCCAAAACCTTTAATGATCCTCAACGGTTGAGGTTAGGTTTGGGGAAACTTTTAATAGTTCCTAAGACTTGTGAAATGGGTATAGCAGGATAACTTGTAGAAGACCACCTACTTAAGTGCGAGGACAGACCACCTCAAATCAATGCACTTAAGAATCCAAGAAGTGTCCACGGCCATAACGAACAAAACATTAAAGAAAAACAGAGTAAGGAAAATTATTGTGTTGGTACCATTGACATAGCTTACACTAAACACTGACGGTTCAAGACATCACATTTACCGCACAGTAAGTAAGTCCGATGGTATTCAATTATGAAAGGTTCAAAGCCAAGGCTACCTATCCAGATGCAACATCGGTCCACCGAAAGATTGCTAGAAAGACACCTTGTGAGTGCGCCAAAATCTCTTTCAAGAGGGGATTGTTGAAAATTTACTAATGTGGAATTAAATTTATCCCGTTATTTATGATTGTAACCTCTCAATTAAGGGCCATTACATGGCTATTGAAGGCCATTAGTTGGCTAGTTAAGAGGTCATCTTCCCAGCACTATAAATTGAGGCCTTTGGCTCAATTGTTAGACACACTTCACACTTGCAAAACTCAGATTTTCTGAACCTCTTCTTCTCTAAGCATTCTTTCAAACACTCAAGGTTCTTGTAATAAATATTTGAGTTTCTTTTGCTCATTTGTTAGTTGTTATTTCATCTTAGGAGACAAGTTTCCTATTAACGTAAAAGGATATATACGGGGCAATATTGTTTAAAGGACAGTGTGTTAACACTCGACTCAGCAAATTTCTTGTAGTAGTTTACCTTTGTTCGCGTTTTCAGTTTGCTAATCTTTATAATAGTTACTTACTTCTCGTTTGTAGCAATTGTTGTAATCACAATACTCACACATCCTTCAATACACTCTGAGGTCGTATGAATACAACAACTCAAAAGTTATGTAGTGAGAACAAGATTAAATTTATGACTTGCAACTTGCCAGCATAGGACATATGTCTTGTAGACAATTCTCTAATTTTCTCCGTGATCTTCAAACTAAGTTGATGGTAATTGAAATAAATAATCCCTTGATTATTTTAATTAATTGAAAGATAATATATACACTTTACATTTTTTCATAATAGGAAAATCTTATTCTTATTCTACTCCTAAAACATTATTCTATTTGGAGACTAACTATACAATATGGTAAGTGTACAAGACTAATTAAGGTACAAGACTAATATACAATATACACCAAATCTGCCCAACCCGTGTGGGCTTCAACTCTGCCCAACTGTGAACTTGGGCTTCAACCCGTGACTGTTTTAACACACACCCGCAGTCATAGCGGGCGGTCTTCGAATGCTGAAACTGTCCCTAAAATCTTCAAAAAGGAACGAGGGAAGACTCTTTATAAAGATGTCTGCAATTTGATACCTGAAAGGGACATGACAGAGCGTACTTGTACACGAGCTACCTTTTCTCGAATAAAGTGAATGTCCATCTCGATATATTTAGTACGCTGGTGCTGAACGAAACTAGAAAGGTGGATGACACTAACATTATCACAATAAACCAAAGTAGTTTTCTCAATAGGACAATGAAGCTCTAAAAGAAGATTACATAACCAACATGATTCAGAGACCACATTGGCTACCCCTCGATACTCGGCCTCTGCACTAGAATGGGATAAAGTCGACTGACGCTTTACAGACCAAGAGACCAAAGTATTACCAAGAAACATGCAATATCTAGACGTAGACCGTCTGGTGTCTGGACATCCTCCCCAATCAGCATCTGTATACGAGACAAGTGTAGGTGTCGATGAAGGATATAAGTGTAAGCCATAGTCAAGTGTCCTCTGGATGTACCTAATAATGCGTTTGAGTGCGTTCATGTGCTAAATCCTGGGATCATGCATAAACAAACACACATGTTGTACGACATATATAATATCTGGTCTCATGAAAGTCAGATACTGAAGAGCACCTGCCAGACTGCGATAGCGGATCGGATCTTTGTCTGGGGAGCCAGCCGCAACACCCAACTTGAGTTTAGTATCAACTAGAGTGGATGTGGACTTACAAGATGACATATCAGCCCTCTCAATGATCTCCGTTGCATACTTCCTCTATGATAAGAACAACCCACATGCATGACGAGTGGCAACAATCTCCAAAAAGTAACGCAAGGGCCCCAAGTCTTTCATAGAAAACTTAAAACTGAGCATTCATGATAGACTGACGTAACACATCAGAAGAGGCAGTCAAGATAATTTCATCCATATATAAGTGTATATAAGCCAAGGAAGAACCACGACGATATATGAATAATGAAGTATCCGACCTGCTGTGAGAGAACTCAATAGTCGAAACATAGTTGACAAATTATCTTATACCACGCCCGGGGGGGGGGGGGACTGCTGTTAACCGATTTTCACGTGCTCACGCAAGTGTACGTATCGTTACAAGTAATATAGTCATGTAAGATCGAGTTTATCGTCCACAGAGACTGGTTTCTAGTTACCGAACATCTATTCGAGGTTATCTATTTGGCAAACGATAATTGATTTGAGTTTTTATCTAACTACTAGAATAATTGCAAGAAGTAAACTAAATTGTTGAGGTTTAATCAGCTATGAAGGAATTAGGGATTCCAATATCCTCGACTATCTACTCTTTTCAAACCCTAATGCAACTAAAATGACTTCTTTTCTACGTTAAGATAGCGGTTAACTAGACTGTCTTATATTCCGGTTAGGATATATAATCGCTCAATCCCAGTGCAGAACCCTTCTATATTTCTATGACAGAATTTACCACAAAAGAGGATTAAGATCAATAACCTATAATGCTACACAAGTATCGAAGTACTTTCGTCCGCGATTTTAACCTATGTCTATTCAATTACAGCATATCCAAATCTCTCCTCTCGGTTCTTGATTCGAAATCATATAGATTATGATAATTAATGGTCAGTTAACTATCAAACATTCATACGAATATTGAATAAATCTTAATCAAGTGAAGACGAAATCAAACTAATGCATTAATTCATGAAATCTAGTTTCAAGCGATTCATTAGAAAAATCCTAATAAAGTGTTTAGCTCCTAGTCATACACATGCTAAGAACTAATACAAACTCAAACATAAACTGAACTGAAATAAAGAAAAGCAAGAAAAATACTTAGAACTAATGTCTCCAATTGTAGCCTCCAAAATTGTGTTGTTCTGAGAGATGATATGTGATAGATTCTCCTTAAATCTGTCTCAAGGGTTTATATATGTTGTCAAAAACATGTGATTTGGACCCTTTTTGCCCCTCGCCAATTCTATTTCAGATTTGAAAATTCCCGCTCGGCACTGCGGTACTGCAGAATGGCACCGCGGTCCCGAAAGTACTGTGGCTTCTCAGTAATTATGGCACCGCGGTGCTGCAGTCTTTCGTCCTGATATGCCAACTTTCGTTCTTTTTGCTTCGGGGGCTCCTTTTCTGTCCACTTTTAGTTTTTTTTGCCATTTTGCCATTTAGAATCGCTGTGACTCAAAAGAAAGAAAAAGGACCCTACACGACACTTATTTATACGAAAAATAGGAAAAATACTAACTGAAAATGACTCAAAAAACGTATACAAAATACACCTAACAAATACCTCCAAACTTAACCTTTGCTCGCCCTCGAGCAAAGATCAAAACAAAATCAAAGAAACAGAAAAAAAACTGACTCAAAAGACTCTAATCAAGCAGCTGCACAAGGTTACTTAGAAAAACACGAATGTCAGTTGTGATAATATGTTGGAACAAACATAGCATGAATTTAGCAATCTAGAATTTTTAGTCAGATATTTCGCAAATTCATTTCAATCACACTCAATGGAAACATGAACACTAACCCATGCATGTCAATTTCATTTAGTTCTATTGATCTGTTTACATGTTATTCTCCACTAATCATAGACATACATACTAGAGATCTTCAGAACTTTTCAGGGTTGTAATGTAGGCTTAGGCAGGGTCATATAAAAGTTGGCATTTAGGCTCAAATTACGTACCATAAGCATTTTTCTCATTCAACCATTTGTACTTCTTTTTGGTATTCTTTTTCAGTTCATACCTATCGTTCCCCTCTTCTATTTTTAGAGCATGAAACACATTCACATAGGCACCCCCAAACTTAAGTTTTTGCATATTTTTTTCATTGGGGTGCATCAATTTTTTACTTTTTTTTTTGTATTTCTTTTTCACACTTTTTCCTCCATCTTTTCAATTACTGCTTATGGCACACAAGAAAATCATAGGGTGTCAAAAAAATAACTTATTTTAGGCTCAAAGGGGCTGACTAAAGATACAATTTACTGCATGATAGGTAATGAAAGGTAAGAAGGGCTAACAAAGAAATGCCATAATCATTTCCCTAAACATGTGTGTCTTAACTATTTCGCCTCGAATAACAAGCAAGCAGACTTCATAGACATTTTTCAACCATTTTTTCATAATTGACAACACATAGGTTAAGCACAAATATCTCAAATAATTAAATTTTCATGAATTTTTGGCATATCTAACTTAAGCACACAGATTTTAGCTTCTAATTCCATTACATTATCCCACTTAATTCACTAGGCATTTCAAGCAGCTACATCATGCATGATCATAAAAAAAAGACTCATATAAGACCCAAAAACATAATAAAAAAGACTAAAAAACAGACACAGAGAAAATAAAACACAGAGAAAATATAAATAAAACCTCCCCCCAAACTTAAACGATACATTGTCCCAAATGTGTAAAGACTCAAAA
Source organism: Przewalskia tangutica (assembly GCA_029844215.1). Taxonomy (NCBI): domain Eukaryota; kingdom Viridiplantae; phylum Streptophyta; class Magnoliopsida; order Solanales; family Solanaceae; genus Przewalskia; species Przewalskia tangutica. The sequence continues at coordinate 7,256,556 of CM056739.1, read as the reverse complement.
ATAATAAAGGAATGACTTACAGACATACATCGGCTCAAGATGGTGGAGATGGCGGCGGATATTGCATTGACCATTGAGTGAACATGGAACTTAAACCATCAACACGCCGGGTCAGGTGTTGATGGTTTTGCATCATTTGATGCTGATTCTGCATCATGTTCTCTTGGTTTTGCAGCATCCTTTGTTGATTTAGGAGCAACTGCTCCATCATTGACATTGGAGGCTCCAAAGTCAAGGGACGCAGTGGTCGCTGCGACGCTTCACCGCGTGCACCGCTTCGTGCTCTTCTTCATCCATGATCACGCGTCGCCGCTATCGGGCCCTTCTCTCGCTTTGGTATTGGAGTGGGGTCAACGAAAGAGTGCACTAAACTGTAGGTCACAGGAGGCTGAATCTTATCGAGAATATCCGTGATGAATGTTGGGACTCCATGCCTAGCACATAAGGCAGAAATGAGTGACTCATGTCCCAGTCCGCCAGTAGTAGCCAACCTGCTAAATTCCCCTATGTTTTGCACTATTTCTCTTCCAACATCAATTGTCTTGCCCGACATGATGTTATAGATGAGCTTGATTATGTCCGTAAGCACATTGGTAAAATAAGTTGACAGAATCAAGTGAGAACTTATGAAATATAGCCATCCTCGGACTGTTCTGTTAAATTAGCATCGGGCAAGTCTCTTGGACCCGTTACGAGAAATGTTGAATTCGGTGCCTGGGTAGCATGAAACTGCTGCAACTGTGTCCCACATGATGTGGTTGACATCTCTCGACCAACTTCTAAAATGGTGCGGGTTATAAACTTGGTCCTCAACATCATTGGTCCTCAGTAGCGCATTCACTGTTTCAGAACTTACGCATATCACCCTCTAACAAAGCATTTCCCATCTTCTTGCTCGGGATAATTAGCATAGAATTCCCTCATAAGGCTAGTGTTCTGAAGTAGAATACTTTCTGGATTGGTGAACCTTTTCCAACCATTCGCCTCAATCATGACCCTAATGGGCTCGTAGTCATCATCATCATCATCAAATGACATGGTCTGGTAGTCCATGTCTCTCTGATATCAATGCCCTAGTGCTTATTTTGTTATATCGATCTTCCGCCTGTTTGTTGGTAAATCGAGTAACATCATATTCTGGAGCTGATGGAGATGAGGAAGCTCTGGCGGTTCATTTTCTAGAGGCCATTGTGCGAGTTGTTGGAAAATTTTCAGCAGCATTTCCTTTGTTTCTTTGAGGGTTTCCAACAACTATCACTCCATACAGAAACAATAACCAAGCAAAATCAGACCACAACAATAATATACCACGAATCAACACTACACATCAACACTTAACTCCAGAATCACAGACTCCCACAGCAATATCCCACAACACAGCATAAACAACACACACTCAAGCAACAATCACCCTCACAGCACCAACAATATGCATCCCGTACCACACCCAAGTTTACAAGTTATTCTCTCCACTAACCTTCAAATCTCAAGAACAGAGATGAAGGTTATCTTTTTGAGTGGTTGTTCTTCACCGCTTCCTTGACCCAAGTGAAAGAATGATGTTGTGGAGCGATGCTAGGAGTTTTGAGTGGGGATGGTTTGTGGGGATTGGAAGGATTTGGGTGAATTTGTGGGAAGTTTTAGGTGAGGGATGAGGTGTTTTTGTTGTTGTAGAGAGAGGGAATGGTTTGAGTTAATGTGGGAAGAGATTTGAGGATTTAGGGCTTTTTATTTTCTGAAATCGCGCCCAGGCACCGCGGTCCTGCAGAATGGAACCACGATCCTGAAAGTACTGTGACCTCTATGAACATTCGGCACCGCGGTCCTGCAAAATGACACTGTGGTGCCGACCCAATTTCGTGTTTTCCACCATTTTCTTCGTGTTTAGTCTCCAATTTCCTCACTTGTCATCACAACACAACCCAAAATACTATCAAGTTAGACTGTTCAAGTTAAACTAGTTGCATAATTTAAACATTGGGTTGCCTCCCAAGTAGCGTTGTCTTTAACGTCTTTTAGTCGGACGCATGTGTTATACCCCGTGGTTCGGGCCGTGCGTGTGGGGCCGTTCGAGAAATTAGAGAAACACGTTCAGGGGCCTGAGAGCCGCGGCGCCGGAGGTAGGGCGCGCGCGCGTGAAGTGCGGTGAGGCGCTGGTTCCAGCCATGGCCGGAAATGTGGCGCACGAAAGATCCGAGGGTCCGCAGGAGTTGTAGCCGCTGGCGCCGGAAGCAGTGGTCAAGGGAAATTTGGGCGGAAAAACTTAGAAAGTCTGATTTTTGTTTTAAAAGAGGCCATGGGAGGGTGACAAGTGTCCCCATCCGATTTCTACATGCATTATATTGACCAAGACTTGGTCATTTCTTTCAACTTTTCATCTTTACACTCCATCTCTCTCTAAGTTAAAAGCTCATCCTTCTCTCTAAATTCCCAAGAGGAATTCTAGCCTAAGGGAAAATCTGAAAAGTGTAATAGGAAGGAAAGGTTGTTACAAGCTCAAGACTATCATGGTGGTGTTCTTGGAGAAAAGGCTAGCAAGGTGTTGGAACAAGTTTGGCTAAAACTTAAGGTAACATTTCTTCTCTTGTAGTTGGTATTGGGTGTTGCATGTTTAATAGGAAGAACTTGTAGTTGGAAAAATGCACTTAGAGTAGTTGTGTAAGAAATGGGGTGTGATTATGAAAGAATTGGTTGGGGATATTATGAGCATGTTGTTGCCTAAATACTACATTAGACTTGTTGGGTTAGTTGTTGTAACTTGTGGGTTGAATTTTACACACCAAAGTTTAGGTGTGTAATCCTCTTGGTGTTGGTTGGTTGTCGAGCCTTAAACATGGCATTTGAGCGTTAAAAATTGACCTTGGAAAAGGTGGCAATGTATGTAGAAACAAAGGAACGCTGCCCAATTTTCCGTAGGAAATTGGTGACTTTAACTTGGAAAAATTCTGCATTGTAATTAGAGCTTGATAAACGATTGTGGTCATTTTAGGTTGACATACTACGCATGTAAATCGACTTAGCTTGTGGATCGACCAAGAGGTATGTGGAGCTTTCCTATCTCTTGAGCACGATTAGTTGTACCTATGTAGTACGGTAGACGACAAGATTTGGAAATCTTCGCTTGTTATAAGTATTTGATACTTGCTTCGCTTTAAAAGAAAAGTATAAGAATCCTCAGACTTAAGGAATGTGTTTTACTATTGTTTAACTCTAATATAACGGCTTTATGGGAGTTGGTTATATTAGTTTGTGAAAGTTTAATGGAGAAAGGTTTTGATGATTTGAACTTGTGGAAGGAAAATGGTTTTAAGGCATGAATTGCCTAAGGTTTTACAAGAAATGAAGTCACTTAATTTAGAAGCTTGAGATAGTTTTAAAAGGAAATGTGACTTGTTTTGAAAAGAAATCGTAACTTGATACTATGGTGATTAGTATCTTGGAATTTTTGTATAAAAAGAGTTATTTCTTAAAAGGTTAGAGGTACATGATACTTGGGTTAAATTCTGATTTTTATTAAAAGACATGATCGTGCCTTAGGTATACTAAAATGAGAGGATGTATTAGTACTATTAATAAGAAGTTAGCGATTCTTAACTTGCTTAAGTTATGATAGCCAGTAGTGCTTATGTTGTGATGTGATAGCCAGAGTGCTTATGTTATGTTTAATAGCCTGATGAGCTATGATATATATATATTTATATTGTTACGTAAACCCCGTTATTATTTATGCCATGGATTTGCTACCCATGACGCGAGCGCGCGCAGACTCACGCGGATCTCGACCATAGGATCCATGCGCGTGAAATAGTCCCACGCGAGTACGCGATGGTATTTCATGCGATCCACAGATCCATGCGGTGAAATAGTCCCACGCGGGTGAAATAGTCCTACGACGAGGCGATGACCTCACGCGGTCCACAGACCTATGCGTGAAATAGTCCCGCGAGTAGGATCGCTTAATGATACTACCGCGAGGTACCTGCTTTGATCACGAGCCTCCTATTTTTACGCTATAAAATGTATACTTGTTACTCTCTATTAGTAAGGCACAAGGCAACATAATTTGGTTTTATCTATAACTTCAAGTATTTTGGACTTATGATATTACTACAAGATTTTCCGCTTTACATACTGGTACGTCAGGTCGACCCCTTCCTGGGGCCGCTCATGCCGCAGTAAGTGAAAGCAGTGGTAGATCCTCATTCCTGGATCTTGTACTCAGTGTCGTGAGCTCCATTTCTTCTGAGGCTCGACTTTTGATACGGTTCTCCCGAGTCGCTGATATTTTGTGCATTCAGTGGCACGACGGCCCCGTCCCGCCATAGTGTTATTCATTCTAGAGGCTGTAGTCTTGTCGTAACTTGGTTCATAAGGATGTAAATCGGTTTATGTACTTTTGGGTTAGCCATTTTGGGCTAGACTATTCTATATCTTAATGGTTGTTTATCTTGAGTTTATCTTCACGGTTTTTCTCTCGATGTTGTGTCACTAGGTTCCTGTTAAGGCACCGGCCACGGTCCGGTCGTGACAAAAGTGGTATCGAGCGCTAATCCTCTGAAAGAGTCTACAGCCGTATCTAGTGTAGTCTTGATTATCGCTGTCGCGCACCACATCTATAATCGTGAGGTCGCAGGATATTTAGGATTGGTTCCCATTCTTTCACTCTAAGATCGCAATAGAGCCGTGTTATAGGTTGAATTTCCTCCGACGATTTTTCCTATATCGCTTATGTCTCCGCGCAAGGCAACCGCAGCTCGTATGGCGGCAAGGCAAGAGAGGAACTACCAGCAGGGCACCGAGGGTCACCAGGCACGTGCCCTGGCCCTTACTGCGAGGTGTTTCGACGGCGAGTTCTACGACGCCGCCAACCCCAAAGAGAGTCGAGGCGGCAACGATCGCCGAGACCATGCAGACTCGAGCCTCCACCCAGCCTGTGGCGAGGATATGGGCTACAAGGAGATAGTTCGCCATCGCCGTGATCGTGGGCCGCAGCGAGGATAGGTCGAGATGCAGCCCGGCCGCACTCGTAGTTCACCGCAGTCGCTAGCTCGAGACCGAGAGACTTTTGAGTCGCAGCCACCGTAGTTTTACGGGTCGAGGCTCGAGGATGATCCGCAGGAGTTTATCCGACGCTGCGCAGAGGATCATGAGGTGATCGGGCTTCGAGACCGAGCCGCTGGTATTAGGTTCGCATCGGGCCGCGGACACCGCAGCTGATCGGTATGATTCGCGGAACCGCCCCGGGAGCACGCGATCCACCGCTTGGGACGAGTTCTCGAGGCGCATTTGGCCATTTCTTGCCACCGCAGATGGCGAGGGCTCGGCCGATAGATTTTTGACGCCGAGAATGGGCGACGGTCCGAATACAACGTGGAGTTTGATTCATTGGCTAGGTATGTGCCCGCATTGCAGCGCATACGAGGACATGGTGCACCGCTATGTCACAGACTCGATGATCACTTGGCCGAGTTGCTCTGGTGGTTTCCACCGCACGGACATTGCCCGCACGCAGCACATGCTCTCGCGGCGAACGCAGGGCCGACGGATCGGCAGTATCGCCAGAAGAGGCCAGACAACAGGTCCTCTGGTAGTTTTAGGGTAGACAACCCCAAGAACAAACCAGATTTGCACCACACCGGCCCGTAGCGCCTCCACCATCTTCGGACGCATGCAGTATTCGGAGCGGGACAGGTTCCGTGGCTTCGTTTCTGCAGGACCAGAGTTCCGGGCCGATGAGGCCACCTATGCCTCGTGGTCGATGTGGTGATTGCCATTATGGGGTGTCGTGTTCCTCCGTGAGCTTGTTATTCTCGCGATGCAGGCCATTTGAGGAGAGATTGTCCGGCCCAGAGGTGGCGGAATATGATGGCTCACCGATGTGGTCGTGGTCGGATCTTCATCGCCATGGCGATGCGCCCGAGGCGTGGTATTCACGACGCATGTGCCGCGCAGGGTCGTGGTAGAGGTTCCAGCCCACGGCCTCGTAACCGCATTTATGCTATGTCCACCGCCAGACTGCGAGGCGCCACCGATGTCGCCACAGTACATTGTTGGTTTCACGTGATGTTTATGCTTTGATAGATCCGTGTTCTACCTTGTCATATATCCCCTCATATCCGGGTAGGATAGGATAGAGCCCGAGTCCATAGAATCCTTTGAGTGGCTACGCCTGGCCTGCTTCCTGTTAGCCGAAATGGTATATAAGGCTTGCCCAAAGGACTATAGATGGTCGCCGACTTCAGCCGACTTGATAGAGTTGGACACGACAGACTTAGATGTGATTACGGGTATGGATCGCTAGCGCCTTGCTATGCCAACGTGGATCGCAGAGAGGGTTAGTTCGGTTCCGCTTCTGGCGAGCCGTTATCGGTGGAAGGGAATACCGCATCGCCGAGGGGTAGGTTTATTTCTTACCTCAAGGCTAGGAAGATGGTACGAAAGGGTATATTTACCATTCGTTCGTATTCGACATCGAGAGTAGATACCTGACCTTCACCGGCCCGGTGAGAGAGTTTCAGACGCTTTCCTGCACGAAGCTTCCGCATCCTCCCGAGAGGAGATCGAGTTTTGCATCGATTGGCACGGACACTCGACCGACATCTATCCCGCCATACGGACGACACCGCCGAGTGAAGGAATCAAGGACCACCGAAAGATTTGCCGGAAAAAGGCTTTATCAAAGCGTGTTTCTCCCCTGGGAGCACCTATTATTTGTAAAGAAGAAAGACGGACGCCAGATGTGTATTGATTACAGCACCGAATAAGGTAACCATCAAGAATAGATATCCTCCCGTGATTGATGATTTGTTTGACCAACAGTGGTGCGAGATGTTTTTTCCAAGATCGACCGCGATCCGTTATCATCAAAAAGTAGAGAGGCGATATCCCAAGATCGCATTCAGACCCTGTGATGGGTACTATGAGTTCGTGGTAATGTCTTTTGGTCGACCAACGCCCAAATGTATTCATGGATTTGATGAATAGGTGTTCGTGCCATTCTCGATATGTTCGTTATAGTGTTCATCGATGATATTCGTGTATTCACGCACGCAGCGAGCATACGCATCATTCGGCGACGGTGTCGAGTCCTCGTGACCGGCAACAGATGCCAAGTTCTCGAACGCGAGTTTTGGTCGCTTCAGTGGCTTTCTTAGGACATGTTATCTGAGCCGATGGTATTCGGTTGATACAAAGAAAGATTGAGGCACAAGACTTGGCCTGCACCCACTACACCGAGGTGCAGCGCTTTTGGGCCTCGCAGTTATTAATGAGGTTTTGGAGAAGTTTGCTTCTATTTCTAAGACTTTGACTAAGTCGACTCGTAAGGCGCTATGTTCACGGACGGATACTTGTGAGGAAAGTTTCCAGTTGCTAAAGGAGAAGTTGACGACCGCCTCGCTCTTACTCTTCCGCAGGGTTTAGATGGATACGTGGTTTATCGTGACGCGTCAGTGTCGGGCTTGAGTGCGCGCTGACGCAAAGACGGCAAGGTTATAGCTTATGATCCCGACAGCAGGAAACATGAGAAGAACTATCCCACACATGACTTGAGCCGGCGCAGTTGATTCATGCCTTAAAGATCCGAGACATTATTTATATGGAGTTCATGTGGACATTTACACGCACCACAAGAGTCTCCAAGACATCTTCACCGCAGGAGCCGAACTTGCGCAGACGGTGGTGGAGCTACTTAAGGATTACGATGTTGATATTCGCACCACCCGCAAGGCCAATGAGTCGCAGACGCCCTTAGTCGCAGATCGACGGGTAGTCTATCCGATGTTCGCAGAAAAGGGATATGGTCCGAGAGTTACACGCTAGCAAGCCTCGTTCGTTTGGTTGATTCCGTTAGTAACGGAATTGGTTCGAGAGGTCGCCGAGTCTTCCATCGCCGAGGAGGTGAAGAGGCGATGCATGAGGATCCGATTTTGGCACGGCATCGACGCAGCCTTCCGGGAAGAGAAGAGTCTATTTGAGGTAGCACCGGATGGTGCTAAGATTCGAGGCGGCCAGGTGTTCCCGATGTGGACAGACTTCGCCGCCAGATTTCGTGAGGCACAGGCTCGTTATTCGATTCATCCGGTCGACTAAGATGTACCATGACCTCGTGTGCATGTATTGCGGATGGTTCAAGAGGACGTGGCGGTTTTGTTGCCAAAGGTCCTAATTATCGCAGTTAAGGTTGAGCACCGTAGTTCCGGCTATTACAGCTATTGATATTCACGGAAGTGGGAGGTGGTCAACATGGACTTTATTACGTGGTTACCTCGCACCTGCAGGAGACATGATTCCATTTGGGTTATTGTTGATGTCGACGAAATCACCCACTTTCTTCCAACAGACGACGTTTCACCGAGGACTATGCCAGATTATATATTAGAGAGATTGTGAGATCGCACGAGTCCCTGTCGATTATATCGATAGAGGAGCCTGGCCACGCTAACTTCGAGGTCTTTCCGTATGGATTAGGGACACAGTGAGTCTCAAGACGGCTTCATCCTCGTGACGGACGGACAGCCGAGCGCACTATCCGCACACTCGAGGATATGTCGCGCTTGTGTTTTTGATTTCGGGTAGCCGGAGGATCATTTACCTCTTGTGGAGTTTGCTTATAACAACATCTACCATTCTAGTGTTCGGATGGCGCTTCGAGGCCTTATACGAGGAAGTGCAGTCACCGATAGTTGGTTTGAAGTGGGAGAAGTGCGCTTAATCGGGCCAGATTTGGTTCACAGCGATGGATAAGGTGAAGCTTATCCAGAGCGGTTATTGGCGCCCGAGTCGGTAAATCATACGCAGATCATCGGCGTCGACACTTAGAGTTTGAGGTTAATGATTGGGTCTTTCTGAAAGTGTCACCCATGAAGGGTGTGATGAGATTTGGGAGGAAAGGGAAACTCAGCCCAAGGTACATTGGGCCGTGACGATTGTCCAAGAGTGGGCAAGGTTGCCTATGAGTTGGATCTGCCGTCCGATCGAGGCGTACATCCGCTTTTTCACGTGTCTATGTTATGGAAATGCGTTGGAGATCCGCTCAGAGTGCACCCGATTCAGATATCCAGTGTGACAGAGAGTTGTCGTATGATGAGGAGAGTCCCATAACGATACTCGATCGTCAGTTAGACGACTTGGACGAAGGGACGTGGCTTCCGTCAAGGTCTTATGGCGAACGAGAACAGGAGGAAATGACGCCAAAGCAGAGGATGACATGATGAAGAAGTATCCTCACTTATTCCCTACACCTCCGTAACCCACTTTCCGCTTGTTAGTTTTGATTTAGCAATTGTGCTTAAGTATTGTTGTGGCTCGGGAGCATTCTTATTTGCAAAGGAATAGTTCGTAAGATATGTTTATATTGTGTTTTGTGTAAGGCTAAGGAACATTCGGACGAATGTTTCTAAGTGGGAGAATGTTATACCCAGTGGTTCGCCGCGCGTGGGGCCGTGAGAAATTAGAGAAACACGCTCGTGGCACGAGAGCCGCGCGCCAAGACGTGAAGTGCGGTGAGGCTGAAGTTCCAGTACAGCACCGAAAAGATCCGAGGGTCCGCAGGAGTCATGGCCGCGGCCACGGGAAGCAGGCCACAAGGAAATTTGGGCGGAAAAACTTAGAAAGTCCGATTTTGTTTTAAAAGAGGCCATGGGAGGGTGACAAGTGTCCCCATCCGATTTCACATGCATTATATTGACCAAGACTTGGTCATTTCTTTCAACTTTTCATCTTTACACTCCATCTCTCTCTAAGTTAAAAGCTCATCCTTCTCTCTAAATTCCCAAGAGGAATTCTAGCCTAAGGGAAAAATCTGAAAAGTGTAATAGGAAGGAAAGGTTGTTACAAGCTTGTGAAGACTATTGTGGTGGTGTTCTTGGAGAAAAAGGCTAGCAAGGTGTTGGAACAAGTTTGGCTAAAACTTAAGGTAACATTTCTTCTCTTGTAGTTGGTATTGGGTGTTGCATGTTTAATAGGAAGAACTTGTAGTTGGAAAAATGCACTTAGAGTAGTTGCATGTAAGAAATGGGGTGTGATTATGAAAGAATTGGTTAGGGGGATATTATGAGCATGTTGTTGCCTAAATACTACATTAGACTTGTCAAGTTAGTTGTAACTTGTGGTTGAATTTTACACACCAAAGTTTAGGTGTAATCCTCTTGGTGTTGGTTGGTTGTTGAGCCTTAAACATGGCATTTGAGCGTTAAAAATCGACCTTGGAAAAGGTGGCAATGTATGTAGAAACAAAGGAACGCTGCCCAATTTTCCGTAGGAAATTGGTGACTTTAACTTGGAAAAATTCTGCATTGTAATTAGAGCTTGATAAACGATTGTGGTCATTTTAGGTTGACATACTACGCGCATGTAAATCGACTTAGCTTGTGGATCGACCAAGAGGTATGTGGAGCTTTCCTATCTCTTGAGCACGATTAGTTGTACATGTAGTACGGTAGACGACAAGATTTGGAAATCTTCGCTTGTTATAAGTATTTGATACTTGCTTCGCTTTAAAAGAAAAGTATAAGAATCCTTCGACTTAAGGGAATGTGTTTTACTATTGTTTAACTCTAATATAACGGCTTTATGGGGAGTTGGTTATATTAGTTTGTGAAAGTTTAATGGAGAAAGGTTTTGATGATTTGAACTTGGAAGGAAAATGGTTTTAAGGCATGAATTGCCTAAGGTTTTACAAGAAATGAAGTCACTTAATTTAGAAGCTTGAGATAGTTTTAAAAGGAAATGTGACTTGTTTTGAAAAGAAATCGTAACTTGATACTATGGTGATTAGTATCTTGGAATTTTTGTATAAAAGAGTTATTTCTTAAAAGGTTAGAGGTACATGATACTGGGTTAAATTCTGATTTTTATTAAAAGACATGATCGTGCCTTAGGTATACTAAAATGAGAGGATGTATTAGTACTATTAATAAGAAGTTAGGTGATTATTAACTTGCTTAAGTTATGATAGGCAGTAGTGCTTATGTTGTGATGTGATAGCCTAGTGCTTATGTTATGTTTAATAGCCTGATGAGCTATGATATATATATATTTATATTGTTACGTAAACCCCGTTATTATTTATGCCATGGATTTGCTACCCATGACGCGAGCGCGCGCTTGTACTCACGCGATCCGACCATGGATCCATGCGGGTGAAATAGTCCCACGCGAGTACGCCGATGGTACTCACGCGGATCCACAGGATCCATGCGGGTGAAATAGTCCCACGCGGGTGAAATAGTCCTACGACGGCGGATGACCTCATGCGGGTCCACAGACCTATGCGGTGAAATAGTCCCGTGAGTAGGATTGCTTAATGATACTACGGCGAGGTACCCTGTTTTGATAGTGAGCCTCCTATTTTTATGCTATAAAATGTATACTTGTTACTCTCGTTATTAGTCAGGCACAGTGCAACAGAATTTGGTTTTATCTATAACTTCAGTGTCTGTTGGACTTATGATATTACTACGATTTTCCGCTTTTACATACTTGGTACGTCAGGTAACGACCCTTCCTCGGGCCGCGCTCACGCCGCAGGTGGAAAGCGGTGGTAGATCCTCATTCCTAGGATCTTGTACTCGTGTGTCGAGCTCCATTTCTTCTGAGGCTCGACTTTTGGTACGGTTCTCCCGAGTCGTTGGTATTTTGTACCATCAGGGCATGACGGCCCCGTCGTCATAGTGTTATTCATTCTGAGGTCTGTAGTCTTGTCGAACTTGGTTCGTTAAGGATGTAATCGTCGGTTTATGTACTCTTGGGTTAGCCATTTTGGGCTAGACTATTCTATATCTTAATGGTTGTTTATCTTGAGTTTATATTCCGCTGGTTTTTCTCTGATGTTGTGTCACTAGGGTGCCCGGGTTAAGGCATCGGTCACGGGTCCGGGTTCGGGTCGTGACAGCATGTTCCTTAATCAATCACTGGGGTAAATTAAACCCATAACCTATCCATTTAAAGATCATTTTTCTCTTCTTTACTCTATTCTTCTTTTTCACAGGATCGGGTTTAGCAAGATTTACCATTTTGTCAGCTTTCATCTCATCAACTTTTATTTCAGCACTCATACTAACCTGTGGGTTCACCGCTATCCCAATGATTCCCTTACCTTTGGTTTATGCTTGATGAGTTGTTGTGTTAGTTGTGCTCACTGCAAAACATTTGTTGCTGGCCTGGGATTCAATGGTAGATTTGAAAACCTTGAACACAATCTCCTCTTCTTGGACCCTTAGTATCAACTCTCCATTCTCCACATCAATGAGAGCTCTGCCCGTGGCTAGGAATGGTCTTCCCAAAATAATGGGCATGTCCTCATCTTCCTCCATGTCAAGAATGAGGAAATCTGCTGGAAAGAAGAACTTGCCCACCTTGACTAGCACATCTTCCACTATACCTCGGGGGTGAACCACAGATTGGTCAGCAAGATGCAGATTAACTGTGGTTGGCTTGGCTTCCCCCAAACCCAATCTCTTGAACACTGATAGAGACATAAGATATATGCTAGCCCCTAAGTCGCAAAGTGCCCTGTTACAGTATACCTTTCCAATAGTGCAGGGCAGGGTGAAACTTCCTGGATCTTTCAATTTAGGAGGCAACTTCTTTTGTAAGATAGCGCTGCACTCCTCTGTCAGCACTATTGTCTCGTAATCCGCCAACCTCATCTTCTTTCCAAGTATCTCCCTCATGAATTTGAAATATGTGGGCATTTGTTCTAACGCCTCAATGAAGGGGATATTGATGTGTAACTTCTTAAATACCTCCAAGAACTTGGAGAACTGTTTTTCTAGGGCCTTCTTTTGGAGCCTTTGAGGGTATGAGATTTTGTCAGTGTATTCCCTCAAAGCGCCGGAGCTTTCATCGTAGGGCGGTTGATGCGCGGTAAGATGCACACACTTTAAACACAAGTGCACGTTATCGTGACAAGTAGTATAGTCTTGATAAGACCGAATATCGTCCACAAGGATTAGGGTTCAATTACCAACTATCTATTTTCTAGTATCTATTTGGTGAATTGATAATTGATTTGTTGTTTATAACTAAGAATTATGCAAGCTATTTAAATATAAAGATTTATTTCAGTGGTGATGAGAATAGGGCTTCCATGTATCCTTACTATCCGCTTATGCTACTTACTAATGCATTAACTTATGGTATTCTTCTTTTGGAGAAAACAGTTTTAAATCGCTTTATACTCCCGTTAGGGTTATATAAACACTCAACCCCAAAGATCGCAACTTACCTACCTTTCGGTGATAAGGATAACTCTATAGGAGGATTAAGAACAAAAACCTAGTTGACCGTCACGCACAATGCGCAAAATTAGGGTTGTTAAGCCTCTCATCAACGCTACATAAATAATTGAGGTATTTTCATCCTCAATCCAAGAATGTCTACCCAACTTACAGCATATTCACAATCCCCCTTTCTAACTGATTAGAAATCATATAGTGATAATTAGTTGTCAATTAATTACCAAGAATTCAACTCAATTATTGGATAGATCTCACAATAAGAAAAATAACCATAAGCATGCATTAATTTATAACATAAGTCTCTAGCAATTCAACATGGAAAGCCCTATAAGAGAATTAGTTCCTAGCCATTGACATGACAAAAACTAATTCCATGTTCATCATACAAAATAGAAATAAAGAACAAGAAAAGGAAAAGAAATTACTAAACTATGGTATCCAATCTCCAAGCAAAAGTCTTGTGTTGTGCAAGAAAGGGGGCCCTTAAAAACTGCCAGTGGTTCTCCTTTATAGTCGAAACCGCCTCCTCTTTTCCTTCAGCCCGCCCGTAAATTCGCCCAAAACCTAATTTTTCAGCGTCGGCTGCGCGCAGACAGCCGCGCGCCGGAAGTTCTGCAATCCGTCGGTGTTTTACGCCGCCGATATTCGCTGCTCGAGCCATGGCGCCGCAACTCGTAGCTTTCGGATGTTTAGGCGACGCGCCCTGATTCGCTGCTCGAGGCGCGGCCGAAGTCTTCGCAGCCTCTTCAATAGTGGCGCCGCGACCGCTGATCGCAGGAGGCCGCGCTACTGTCCGATTTCACCCTCGTCGCCACTTTCTCTGCTTTCACCGCATCTCCTCTTTGCCCTCTTTAGCTCCTTTTCCGCCATTTGGCCATTTTAACCACTTTGACTCAATAGAAAGGAAAACTATCCTAATACAACACTTATATGTACAAAACGGGACAAAAGACTAACTAAAACTGACTCAAAAGGTGTATATAAAATACACCGATCAAATACCCCCAAACTTAACCTTTGCTCGCCCTCGAGCAAAGATAGAAAGAAATAAAATAAAAGACTCAAAGAAACGAAAATAAAAGACGAACTGCCATTGATTACTTTTGTTGCATTAGTGTTAACTAGAAAACATGAAGGTTAGCAAAATAATACGCAGAACATATAGCATGACATTTCAGCACATTAAGCTAGATATTTCGCAAACTCCTATTCATCATGCTTTAATGGAAGTCAATATACTAAATCATGCATATAAATTCAAGAATTCCTATGACATGTTTACTTGCTATTCTCCACTAATTCTGGATATGCATAAAAGAGATCTTCAGGACTTTAAGGGTTGTAATGTAGGCTTAGGTATAGGTAGGTAAAAATAGGCAATTTAGGCTCATTTCGTGTACCATAAGCTCTTCAGCTTTTCAGTATTTCCCTTTTTCTTTTTGTTCTTTTCTTTATTTCGATTCTATCTTTCCCCTCTTTTGTTTTGGGAGAGTGAAGTATATAATAATGACAAGCACCCCAAAACTTAGGCTTTTGCCTATTTCTTATTACTTTTGTATTGGGGTGCAACAGACTTATTCACTCTTTTTGTCTCTTTTTTAACACAATGTATTCCACTATTTCATATTTTCACTTATGGTACAATTTGTGGGAATATAGGGTGTCAAAGAAGAAGTTTCAAATTTAGGCTCAATGGGGCTGACTAGGGATATTTTTAAAGTACGGGATAGAAAAGAATGGTAAGAATTGGCTATCAAAGAAATGCCTGAGTCATCTCCCTAACATGCATATCCTAACTATTTCGCCTCAAATAGCAAGCAATCATAACACATAAGTATTTATCATTTAGCATGCATAACTCAAGCAAGAAACTCCAAATAAACAGATTCTGTGAGTTTTTGGCATATCTAACTTAGGTGTTTAGATAGTTGCTTCAATTCCGTTACATTATTCCACCTTACTTCACTAGGTGTTTCTAGCAACTACAGCAATTATGATCTTTGACAGGCAATTATGACTCAAAAAGGAAAAAAATTTGGTGACTCAAAATAAACATAAAACAATCAAAAAGACTTAAATAAAACATAACATGACATGCAAATAAAACATAAAATAAAACACCCCCAAACTTAAATCACACATTGTCCCCAATGTGTGTAGACTCAAAGATAATAAAAGAAATAAGACACTTACAAACTTTGGCTAAAATGGTGGTGGCGGCGGTGGATAATGCATCGACCATTGGTTGAACAAGGAACTCAACTCGTTGATTTGTTGCCTTGTTTCTGCCGCCCTTGTACTACTGTGTCCAAGGTCTTCATCATCCTCATCTGATTTTGAAACAATTGCTCCATCGTGGGCTTTGGAGGTTCTGCTCCTGTGGTTGGTCGGTGGCTAGGTCCTGCCTCATATTGAGCCCCTATTTCAGGCTCATCTTCGCCCACGACGGCCTTCGCTGGCCGCCGCTGGTCAGACTCTCCGCCCGCTGGGGGCTTGGTGCGGGAAAGAGTGCACTATCCCAAAGTACACCGGCATTGGTTTCTTCATGAGTGTCGGGATAGTTGTGGGACCGCACTCGTGGCAAAGATCGTAATGAGTGAAACGTGTCCCAATCCACTGTTGTCACCACCGCTGATTTCTTCAACGCTCGCACTATTTCTTTCCTACATCAATCGTCATTCCTCATAATTCCATATACCGCTTAATCCTATCCTCTCGCACACCGGTGAAGTGCGTGGATGGAATCACGCGGCCGATTTAAATATAGCCAACCTTTGGCCACTTTGTTGAATTGGCACTGCTCGCTCTTGATCCATTTCTCCCAATATCAAAACAGCCCCACGGTAGCTCACGATGCTCGCAACGCATTCCAAATACGTGGTCGCTTCTAGACCATGTTCTAAAGTGATTCCAATCACTTCTTTCATCAACATCAACCGTCTTCAATTGTGCATTTACATTCTCTGCTGTCACAGGCACATAAGCTCCCCTAACAAAGCATCCCCTTTCCACCTTCTCCGGAAAGTTGGCATAAAATTCACGCACCATTGTTGTGTTCATCGTGCTATCTTCTCCTGATTTACGAATCTCCTCCACCCCTTAACTCAATCATAGCCCTGATGGGCTCATAAACATCTTCCTCCCATATGACTCCTCCGTAGTCCATTCCCTTCTCGTATTATGGGTCCGTATCAAGCTTTTTGTATCTTTGGAAGGCTTCGTAGCTCACAAACCTAGTATTATCGTAATGTGGGGTTGGGGTGGATGTGGAGCCTCTTCTCTTTCTGGTGGCCATGGTTTAAAATAGTTTATGGAGCTTTTCCATTTAGTGGCACAATTGTTCCTACACAATCTACAACTAGCAGCGAACATAACACCCCCAAACTTCAACTTTTCTACCCAATACCCACACTCCTTTTCTACTCTTTTCTCCAAACTTCACAATCAACTTTTCAGTACCCAATTACTTCAACTACAATACTCCTTCAAACTACTACCTCCTGTGACTTCAGTAAATGATTCAAGAACAGAAAAAGATTACATTTTTATGAGAAGCTTCAAGTTGTTCTTGTTTCTAATGGTGGTTTGAGGCTATGGAATAGAGCTTTGTTGGTTGAGATGGCTAAGGGTTTTTAGGAATTTAAGAGTTTTGGTTGTGGTTGGGTTTAATTTGTGGAGGATTTTTGGGCAAATTTTTGGAATTTCGTGGGTTTTTGGAGAGGAAGGGTTAGGTTTTTGAAATTGGATTTAGGGAAAACTGATTCGGGCGCTTTAAGTTCGATTCCCGCCGCGCCGCTGCCCTCGCTGGAGCCGCGCGCCAAACTTCGCGCCTTCGACTTTCGCGCCACATTCTGGCGCCGCGACGCCTAAATTTGGCAAATTTTCTAGAATTTTGGCCCGCGCTCGCTTCTGGTGCCGCGCTTTAAACTTCGCGCTGCTCGCTTCTTTCGCGCCGCGCTTCCTCAGCCGCGCGCTATCCGCTTTTTCGAAATTTCGCTTTTCTTCGCCGCCTTCGCTTATTTCCTGCACTGGCAATCACAAAGACAAACACAAGAACCCAAGACCGTGAGACTGTTCTTAGACAAAATAAAATAAACTAAAGATAGAAATTAAAATAACATAATTGAAAACGTTGGGTTGCCTCCCAAGTAGCGTTGTCTTTAACGTCTTTTAGCCGGACGCAAATTCCTTAGACTTAATAACCCTGGGGTGGATTAAGCCCCCAACCAATACATTTCCTCCACATTTAGCGTTTTCTTTTTCTTCTTTTCTTCTTAGCATTATCAGTAAGGGGGAGTTCAGGAATACTTACCTCTTTCAGTGGCATTTCAGCAAACCATGCCTGCTTTCTTGGGCTCATCGATCTTTGGTTGACTTGTATTGACTCGCATGGGGGTTTGATGGTGCTGATTGCAAAGCACCCACTCATTGTTGGTGGCTCAATGACGTGTTTAAAAACTTTAAACACCATTTCTTCATTCTCCACCCTTAATGTTAACTCTCCTCTTTCAACATCAATCAACGCTCTCCCCGTTGCTAGGAATGGCCTCCCCAATATGATAGGGATTTCCGCGTCTTCTTCCATATCGAGGATGAGGAAGTCTGCAGGAAAGAAAAATTTTCCTACTTTTACAATCACATCCTCGATCTTGCCTCTTGGATGAACCACTGTCCTGTCGGCCAGTTGCAGGCTTACTGTGGTTGGTTTGGCCTCACCCAATTCCAATCTTTTAAAAACTGATAAGGACATCACATTTATACTCGCCCCTAAATCACACAAAGCTCTGTTGCAAGTCACCCTGCCCACTGTGCAAGGTAGTGTAAAGCTTCCAGGATCCTTTAGTTTTGGTGGCAACTTCTTCTGCAAGATAGCACTACACTCTTCTGTTAGTGCTACTATTTCGTACTCTGCCAGCTTTTTCTTCTTCCCCAAGATCTCCTTCATAAACTTAAAATAGGAGGGTATCTGCTCTAATGCTTCTATGAAAGGTATGTTGATATGCAGCTTCCTGAATGTCTCCAAAAATTTGGAGAATTGTTTATCAACCGCCTTTCGCTGTAGTCTGTGGGGGAAAGGGATCTTCTCTGTATACTCCTTCTCTGGAGTTTTCTCTACTACAGGATTGGGCTCAACCACCTTCTCTTTTTCTAACTCTACCTTCTTCTCAACTACTGGCTGCGGTGACTGCTGCTCCAACTGTTTGTCGCTTCTCAATTGCACTGCCTGACATTGCTCCCTTGGATTTACCTCTGTGTTGCTTGGCAATGTCCTCGTGGCTCGCTGTTTGCTCGCTTTGCTAGTGACCACTTGAGTTTCAAGTTCTGAATGAGGATCTAGCTTCATCATGAATCGGGTGCAGGCGTTGGCAAGTGTTGTCCGCTGCTGGCTCGTCGGCTTTTCTTCGAGCAGGTGCATTGAACTGTTGATGTTGTGGGGCTTGAATGAAGGGCTGCTGATTCTGGTTCTGCTGGTTCTGGTACTGGCCCCTGTATTGGTTCTGCTGCCCCTGGTATTGATTCTGTAACCTTGGTATTGGTTCTGCTGGTTCCGTGCCGGATTCTGCGCCCGCGTCTCTCCATGAGAAATTTGGGTGGTTCCTCCACCCTGGATTATAAGTGTTGGAATAGGGGTTGTTCTGTTGCCTCTGATAATTACCTATGGCCTGACACTCTGCCTGCTCCATGGGTATATTGTTGGGATCCGCTGAAGGACACCTATCAAATGTATGTGGGCCACCACATATCTCACAGCTTTTAGGCATCTGCACGCATTTATCGACCGTATGTTCTTTGTGAATCGTTTCGCTAGAAGGGCCACTTGGGCATTCAATTCAGCAATAGCATCTATTTCGTGGACTCCCACTGTTCTTCTCCCATTTGTTGTTATACCCCGTATTTCCAGAGTATGTACGTGAGGGCGTACGTACAAAAGTTTTTAGCCTTAAAGTAGACTAAGGGACGAAATTTTGTGCACAATTAGCGAAAAGAATCATTTTCCGACGAAACGTTTTCCGGACTTTGCGAAGGGAAAAATACGGCTATGTCATTTATTATTTTTGCGGATTTTTCCGAGAGACGAAATATTTTGGACCAACGAGAGGGTGACAAGTGTCACCCTCAAGTGGACGTGTAAAGTGGGACGAAACTTGGGCGGTTTGCCTTGGCTATTTTGTCAAGTAGTTGGTAGGATATTTTGTGTAGTTGATGAGCAAGTGGGACCCACAAACACTTGTCCAAATCTTGACCTTACACTTGCCTAGCACTTGGCTTCATCTTGGCCATTGGTTGGCCTATAAATACCCCCCCTAAGTTGAAGGATTTCTTCATCCAAAAATCATTTCTCCAAGTCTTGAAATCCCTCCTCCTTTGTTGAAGTGTTCGTCCAAGTCCCCCTCCCCCTTGTGAGCCTTGGCCGAAACCAACCCCCTTGCCTTGTTGTCTCGTATAAATACCCCTTGGTAGAAAAGTATTCTCCAAGTGTTGTTGCTATACCCAAATACTTTAGCCCAAATACCTTGTAGTACTTTCCAAAGTTACCTCTATACGTAGAGCCCGAAAATACTACTATACTTCCTTTAGTCACAAAACGAAACCCTAAGGAAAATCTTCATAGCCGGTTGAAGTATTAAGAAGAAGTTATGAGAACTTCTAAGGGTTGTTTGGAGCGGGTTGGAGCGCTGAGTCGAGCTAAACCTTGCTCAGGATCGACATTTAATCTCGGATAATTTTGGGCTTATCGAGGTAAATAATCCTATCCTTCTAGTGTAATTGGAAATCACATACTGTAGTAGTATAGAAATGAATATAAGATACATAGAAGGATATTACAGAAAAGGAATTGAATCAAATCACATCGTAAGAATATTAAAGAATAAGACTAAACTGCAGACTTACATGTGATGTATTTCTGATGAACTTGTGTAGTTTGGCGGGTAGGGAAGTGCTGCCCAATTTTCCGTAGAATAAAGGAATCTGTATCTAGAAGTATTTCACAGAATAGTCTAGACGTTGATAGACTCTTATGACCGATATAGGTTGAAGTACCGCGAGTAGCATTCTACTCGAAGGGTGGAAAAGGCTAGCAGGATTACAGTACGTTGGAGCTATTTGCTAATAGTCGATAAATCGTCACGAGGTATGTGATTCTTCCTATACTCTTGAGCATGATATTTTAAAGGTATATATATATATATATAGTACGGTAGATGTACGTGTGTTAACTGAACGTAGTTCTACGGCAATGTCTTTGACTTAAGCCTGAATAAAAAGAATCTTGAAGTATATATATATATATATATATAGTACGGTAGACGTACGTGTGTTAACTGAACGTAGTTTTACGGCAATGTCTTTGACTTAAGCCTGAATAATAAGAACCTTGAAGTATTTCAAAAGAATTAAGAATCGTTTTTGAAAGAAGATTAATACTTGGTTTTGAAAGCTTAAGAGTTATACTAGCTTTATGGGAAGTTAGGTATAACGACTTAAGAGTAATAAAATGAATGGTTTATTGATTTAATATGGATTTTGTTAAAAAGCGTGAAACCTCATTCATGAGTAATGAGTACTTGGTTTGTGAAAGGAACAATGTTTTACTGATTTCGGAAATGAGAACAAGTATCGAACAAACCACAGCAGCGTTAATAAAGGGAAATGTATTGACTAATAAAGTATTATTAAAACCAGTAGAAACCTCCATCTTCATAGAAGCTAAGATGAGACAAAATGATATTACATTTCCTAGATCATGGTTGCTTTAATAAGATTGTTATGAACAAGAATAACCTACTCACACATAAGGCATATATTACTCAACTGTTTTTGAAAGAGAATTATGTTATTAAATGATTAAGACTATGAACTATGAAATCTTTCGAAAATAAGAAACGAGAATATTTGAAATTAGGCAAACTTGAACTTTTGGAAAAGAAGGTTGTTACTTGACTTTAAGAAGAAAAGTGCTTTGGTTTAAAAAGAAGGGCATAATATTGTCTTAATTGTTTTTAAAAGGAAAAAACATGGTAATATCTTAATCTATCTTAAATGAGCGTTTAAATGTTATGGCCACTCGACTACCGCGTTCATGAGATGAACCGGGAATGTATTTCACTCGACTACCGCGTTCATGAGATGAACCGGGAATGTATTTCACTCGACTACCGCGTTCATGGGATGAACCGGGAATGTATTTCACTCGACTACCGCGTTCATGGATGAACCGAATGTATTTCACTCGACTACGCGTTCACGGGATGAACGGGAATATATTTCACTCGACTACGCGTTCACGAGATGAACCGAATGTATTTCACTCGACTACGCGTTCGTGAGATGAACCGAAATGTATTCACCGATACGCGCCCATGAGATGGACCGGGAATGTATTTCACGCGACACCGCGTTCATGGATGAACCGAATGTATACCACGATTTGATACCGAGTCCATGAGATGGACCGAATGTATTCCATACGATTTCACCTCGAGTCCATGAGATGGGCGAGACATGTTACACGTATCACATAACTAATACCTAGATCGCCGGCAGCTGAGGAAGGAGTTCCACGTACGAGGATGACTTTGAGACGTGAGTCCTCGACTGACATGACTACTTTTTATATTATGAATCGTAGTTTTGTTATCATATACGTCTCTCGCTTTATATAGACTACTATGATTTCATTTACGTGATTTTTCGCCACATACTGCAATTGTCAGATCGACCTCCTTCGGGGCCGTTCATGCCGCAGTAGGTACACCATTGTTGATCCTCGCTCATAGGATCACAATTCAACAGATTGGGAAGCTCCGCTTTTCTGAGGCTTATCTTTTGGTATGCTCCCCGAGTCAGAGGTTCTCAGACATTCGTGGTATGGCGGGCCCCGTCCCGTCATAGGTGTTGTTACTTTCCTGCAGGTCCGTAGTACCGCTGTGGGCGAGGTTTGTAAAAAGGATGTAATCGCTCAAAATTTCTCAGATATATGCGCGAGGCAACCGCTTGGTTGGCCTGTTTTATTATCTTATCTCTTGTTTCATATCTGTTTGTTTTATATTCCGCTGATTTCTCTGATGTATGACTACTTGGGTGCCCGGGTAAGGCACCACTCACGGGCCCCGGAACGGGTCATGACAAAAGATATATGCTAGCCCCTAAGTCGCAAAGTGCCCTGTTACAGTATACCTTTCCAATAGTGCAGGGCAGGGTGAAACTTCCTGGATCTTTCAATTTAGGAGGCAACTTCTTTTGTAAGATAGCGCTGCACTCCTCTGTCAGCACTATTGTCTCGTAATCCGCCAACCTCATCTTCTTTCCAAGTATCTCCCTCATGAATTTGAAATATGTGGGCATTTGTTCTAACGCTCAACGGCGGATATTGATGTAACTTAAATACCTCCAAGAACTTGGAGAACTGTTTTTCTAGGGCCTTCTTTTGGAGCCTTTGAGGGTATGAGATTTTGTCAGTGTATTCCCTCAAAGGTGCTGGTGGAGCTTTCTCTACTGTAGGGCGGTTGATGCGCGGTAAGATGCACACACTTTAAACACAAGTGCACGTTATCGTGACAAGTAGTATAGTCTTGATAAGACCGAATATCGTCCACAAGGATTAGGGTTCAATTACCAACTATCTATTTTCTAGTATCTATTTGGTGAATTGATAATTGATTTGTTGTTTATAACTAAGAATTATGCAAGCTATTTAAATATAAAGATTTATTTCAGTGGTGATGAGAATAGGGCTTCCATGTATCCTTACTATCCGCTTATGCTACTTACTAATGCATTAACTTATGGTATTCTTCTTTGGAGAAAGCAAGTTTACTAAATCGCTTTATACTCCCGTTAGGTTATATAAACACTCAACCCAAAGATCGCACCTTACCTACCTTTCTGATAAGGATAACTCTATAGGAGGATTAAGAACAAAACCTAGTTGACCGTCACGCACAATGTGCAAAATTAGGGTTGTTAAGCCTCTCATCAACGCTTACATAAATAATTGAGGTATTTTCATCCTCAATCCAAGAATGTCTACCCAACTTACGAGATATTCACAATCCCCTTTCTAATCGATTAGAAATCATATAGTGATAATTAGTTGTCAATTAATTACCAAGAATTCAACTCAATTATTGGATAGATCTCACAATAAGAAAAATAACCATAAGCATGCATTAATTTATAACATAAGTCTCTAGCAATTCAACATGGAAAGCCTATAAGAGAATTAGTTCCTAGCCATTGACATGACAAGAACTAATTCCATGTTCATCATACAAAATAGAAATAAAGAACAAGAAAAGGAAAAGAAATTACTAAACTATGGTATCCAATCTCCAAGCAAAGTCTTGTCTTGTGTTGTGCAAGAAAGGGCCTTTAAAAGCGCTAGGGTTCTCATTTTATAGTCAAACCGCCTCCTCTTTCCTTCAGCCCGCCTAAATTCGCCCAAAACCTAATTTTTCCGGCGCCGCGTTCGCAGATGTGGCCGCGGCCAAGTTCGCAATCCGTCGGGTGTTTTGCGCCGCGCCCGGAGCATTCGCTGTTCGAGAGCCGCGGCCGCAACTCGTAGCTTCGGATGTTTAGGCGCCGCCCTCAGATTCGCTGCTCGAGTAGCCGCGCGCCGAGTCTTCGCAGCCTCTTCAATAGTGGCGCCGCGACCTGCTGATCGCAGGAGGCCGCTGGCCGGTCCGATTTCACCGTTCGCCACTTTCTCTGCTTCACTCGCATCTCCTCTTTTGCCCTCTTTTAGCTCCTTTTCCGCCATTTGGCCATTTTAACCACTTTGACTCAATAGAAAGGAAAACTATCCTAATACAACACTTATATGTACAAAACGGGACAAAATACTAACTAAAACTGACTCAAAAGGTGTATATAAAATACACCGATCAGCGGTCCTCAGTGACCCCCTCCTTTCCTACATCAACTGTCTTCTCACACTCTTTCTCATTTACCACTGCTGGTTGGGGAGAAACTCGCCCACCGCTTACTTCTCAACAAAACCGCTCGACATCGCTTCTCTCAGTTAACCTCTGCATCGCTGGGAGAGTACCCTGCGGTCTGTTGTTTACCATCTTCGCCAGTTTCCCCACATGCGTTTCCAATTTCCTGAGAGAGGACCTTGTTTCAGACATGAATTGATTTTGCGAATTGGTGAGTGTAAGCAATGCTGCTCTCAGTTCATCAGGCTTTTCATGTTGGGTAGGTGGTATAAACTGCTGGGAAAATGTAGCCTGATTATGTGCCTGCTGGTTCTGGTAATTACCTTGATATGATGGCTGCTGGGCTTGGTCATTCCTCCATGAAAAGTTGGGGTGATTTCTCCACCCCGGGTTGTATGTGTTGGAGTTATAAGGGCGCTGAAAGTTCCCCACTGCTTGAACCTGCTCCATGGGCACATTATTAGGATCCACCGCTGTACATCTGTCAAAAGAGAGTGGGCTCCCACAAATCTCACAATTCACCGGCATCTGGACTGCATTTACAGACATAGTGTTCTGCTGCAGCTGCTTTGTCAAAAGGGCCACCTGCGTATTTAATGCAGTGATAGCATCTATCTCATGTATGCCCATAGTCTTCCTGCTACTCACTGATCTGTTATCTGCCCCTTGGTGATTATTCACAACCATGTCTTCTAGCAACTTATGTGCCTCATTGACACTCTTCCTCATGAACGCTCCCCCTGCTGCAACATCAATTATGGTACGAGTAGTACCACTCAACCCATTATAAAAAATGTGGACCAACATCCACTTCTCTATGCCATGATGTGGGCATTTTCTCTGCAAATCCTTGAATCGCTCCCATGCATCATACAACGACTCTCCATCTAGCTGATAGTAATTATTCAACTCTCCCCTTAGATTTACCGCCTTTAAAGGAGGGAAGAACTTTGCAAGAAACTTTTGGGCTAAATCTTGTCAGGTGGTGATGGAGCAAGCGATGAGTTCAACTCTCGCTCATCCCTAAGTGAGAACGGGAAGAGCCTCAATCTAATGGCGTCGTCAATAATGTCATTGTACTTGAAGGTGACACACAGCTCCAGAAAATTGGCAATGTGCATGTGGGGGTCTTCAGACGACAATCCCCAAAATTGTACAGTGTTCTGGACTGGCTTTATCTCAAAGTTGTTTTCCCTATCTTTGAGCCCGATGCGTCTGCGCACCAAGAATCGGGCGTAACGTAGTCCCCTAAACTTCTCTCTGCTGGGACTTGTATTGGCTCCCCTACATTCTCAGGAACCTCATTGTCCGCCCCATTCTGATTCGGTTGGTTTTTCATGGTCTCTGAATCATATATCTTCTTGTTTCGCCTGTTCTGCTTGCAAGCTTTCTCAATCTCAGGGTTAAAAGGAACAAGTGTGTCTGCTCCTCTTCTTCTTCACATAAACTAAGTCCCTGAAATCGATTAAAATCAACAAACAAATCAAGGCAATAGGGTTCTAAAAGTAAAAATAAAAATAAAAATAAAAGCCAAAGTAGAAAAAAGGATAGATGGTTCGATATTAAAAGTACGCCAGTCCCCGGCAACGCCGCCAAAAACTTGTTAGCCGATTTCCATGTGCTCACGCAAGTATACATATCGTTACAAGTAATATAGTCTTGTAAGACCGAGTTTATCGTCCACAGAGACTGGTTTCTAATTACCGAACATCTATTCTAGGTTATCTATTTGGCAAACGATAATTGATTTGAGTTTTTATCTAACTACTAGAATAATTGCAAGAAGTAAACTAAATTGTTGAGGTTTAATCAGTTATGAAGGAATTAGAGATTCCAATATCCTCGACTATCCACTCTTTTCAATCCCTAATGGAACTAGAATGACTTCTTCTTCTACGTTAAGATAGCGGTTAACTAGAATGTCTTATATTCTGGTTAGGATATATAATCGCTCAACCCCAGTGCAGAACCCTTATATATTTTTATGATAGAATTTACCACATATGAGGATTAAGATCAATAACCTATAATGCTACACAAGTATCGAAGTACTTTCGTCCGCGATTTTAACCTATGTCTATTCAATTACAGCATATCCAAATCTCTCATCTCGGTTCTTGATTCGAAATCATATAGATTATGATAATTAATGACCAGTTAACTATCAAACATTCATACGAATATTGAATAAATCTTAATCAAGTGAAGAAGAAATTAAATTAATGCATTAATTCATGAAATAGAGTTTCAAGCGATTCAATAGGAAAGCCATAATAAAGTGTTTAGCTCCTATCCATAGACATGCTAAGAACTAATACAAATCCAAACATGAACTGAATTGACATAAAGAAAAGCAAGAAAAATACTTAGAATTAATGTCTTCAATTGTAGCCTCCAAAGTTGTGTTGTTCTGAGAGATAATATGTGATAGTTTCTCCCTAAAATCTGTCCCAAGGATTTATATATGTTGTCAAAATACGTGTGCCTTGGACCCTTTTTGCCCCTCGCCAATTCTATTTCGGACTTGAAAATTCCCGCATCGGCACCGCGGTATTGCAGAATGGCACCGCGGTCCCGAAAGTACTGCGGCTTCTCAGTAATTATGGCACCACGATCCTGCAGTCCGCCACCACGGTGCTGCAGTCTTTCGTCCTGATCTGCCAACTTTCGTCCTTTTTGCTTCGGGGGCTCCTTTTCTGCCCACTTTTAGCTTCTTTTTGCAATTTTGCCATTTAGAACCGCTATGACACAAAAGAAAGAAAAACGACCCTACACGACATTTATTTATACGAAAAATGGAAAAAATACTAACTGAAAATGACTCAAAAAGTGTATACAAAATACACTTAACAACTGCTTAAGCCCACACAAGGACTTCTTCAGCAAATAGACATGATGGGGATATTTGGGATCCCTAAACTCCAACGGCTGATGCATATAGACTATCTCCTTGAGATCACCATGTAAGAAAGCATTCTTCACATATAACTGATGAATGAGACATGCTTTCGAAAGAGCTAAGCTGAGCACAATGCGAATGGTAGCTGGTTTGATCACCGGGCTAAATGTCTCTCCACAATCCACACCAACCTGCTGAGTCTTACCATCACCTACAAGCCGAGCCTTATGTCTTGCAAAAGAACCGCCAGAATTATCCTTATGAGCAAAAATCTACAGAGACCGAATAATATTAACACCGGGTGGACGGGGCACCAACTCCCATGTTTTATTATCAATAAGAGCATTATATTCGTCGGTCATAACAATTTTCCAATTCGGGTCATTCAAAGCAGACACATGATTACGGGGTAAGAGTGATTTAAGAACATTAGAATTTAAATTAAAATGCCTTTTTGATTTAAAAAGTATACCGTTGACTACGAGTGATTAGTCTTTGACTCGGTGGAGGATTGAGTGAATTTTGGGAATTTTTGGGATACGTGACAGACTGGCCAACAGGCCGTGGGCATGCTGGCCCAACATGAGGATTGGCTGGAACCGATAGTGGACAGGGGACTGAGCCAGTGCTGGACCCGGAACTAGTTTAACGAACTGGGCTAGAACTCGGCATAATTGTTGGCTCAGTGACTGGACCCAGAACTGGAGAAGTATCCATGACGGAAGGACCAGCGGGCAGTGGGCACGCTGGTGGATTTGGGGTGTGTGACACTTCCAAAAGATGGTGAATAATATACGGGGATATACCATCATCCAAAAAATTATACGACTTAGGCACGAAATTACTCACCTTAACAAACAGAATTTAGGATTCATAAAAAATAACATGGCGACTAATGATGGTTTTATTAGATGATAAATCAAAATATTTGTAACCACAATGATTAGACGGATAACCCAAAAACACACAAGGAGTATAACGGGCCTAAAGTTGGTTAATTGTGGTGGACGGAACGTATAACACAAGCACCCAAAGACCCTAAGATGTGAAGACGAATGAGTCTTATTATATAAAATATGAAGAGGGGATGAATACGTCAAACATTTGATAGGAAGAATGTTGAGAAGATATGTAGCCATTTGTAGAGCATGATGCCAAAATGTAGGGGGTACGGAAGCATGAAGCAATAGAGTTCGGACAATATTGTTAATGGTACAAATTTTTCGTTCGGTTTAACCATTTTGTGAAGACGTAGGAGGACAAGAAAAATGAAAATTGATCCTATTATTAGCAAAAAAATTCTGAAACACTGGGAGTACCATATTCTTTGTCATTATCACATTGGATATTTTTAATTTTCCGTTCGAATTGGGTTCTAATAAATGCTCTAAATTTTAAGAAGGTGGAAAAAACTTGAATTTTTTTCGCAATTGGAAAAGTCCATAAAAATTAGAGTAATCATCCAAAAATAAAACATAATAATGATGACCCAAAGAATTGAGAATAGGAGATGTCCATAAATCACTATGAATAATATCAAATGACGTTAAAGTATGAGAATTCGAGTCTATAAATGGCAACCACTTTTTCCTAGAGAACAAGATTTATAATTCTGAGAACTACGCGTCCCCTTACATGAATTAAACTTATTTATATTTAGGGAAGATAAAATAGAAGATCCCGGATGACCTAGACGAGCATGCCACAAGGAAGGAACAAGAGCTGCAAAAGTTGATTGCACGGTTGGACTCGAGGAATCGAAACTTAGTGTGATAGGATAAAGATCTACCCTACTATCACATCTCATGAGAGGGCTCCCCATCTTGAAATCCTTCACATAAAACCCAAATGGATCAAATTCAATAGAAACGTAATTATCAGTGGTGAATTTACGAGAGAACAAAATTTCAATCAATTTAGGGGCATGAAGGGTATTTTTTAAGATAAATGGTGGATGGGGGGGGGAGACAACGTTTTATGACCATAATCACGAATTGGAATCGAATTGTCATTACCAATAATTATACCACGATTACTACTCAAATTGGAATAAGACAAGAGAGTACCTTGGTCGGATGTCATGTGAGTAGTGGCGCCTGTGTCCATGTACCAATTTGGGTCCGATTGAGTCAATCCAAGTGTGTGCATCACAGCTTTGATGTCAGTAGGAGTGGAACCCGCTGCATGATGAGCTTGCGGAGGTCGAGGCCCAAACGCCTCGCCACGCTTCTACCACCGTAGCATCGAAGTTGGTCAAAATCGGCCGCCACCCCACCGATCGAACAGCGACGAAGCCGACCATGGCCGCTGGGCCACTTCCCACTAGTCGTGCCCACGACTGCGGGTCGAGTTGAGATCGGGTCGTGGCCCATCGCTTCTGTGTGTTGACTCATCGCCGCTAGCTCGCTCGATCGCAACGATTCTTGTCGTTGTTTTTACGACTATTTTTGCCGCTACTGTGAGCACGGTTTTGGTCCGAATTATCAACGAACCCCGGAGAATTTATGAAGGATGTCATCATAACTACGGGGCTAGTACCGGTAGTCGTCTTCTTATTCAAACCAACTTCTTTCAAAGTAAGCATGGAGCGGGAATGACTGTTATCCTGGAATATATCATGCAATCTATTCCAAGCAGCCATTGATGTAGAGTTAGGTTCCATTATCGTAGGTCGACGGAGATAGTGACATAAATCTACTGGAGAACCTTAGCATCAAGAGTAATCCATAATTTAGGATTTCCTCCTTGGTGGGTACACCATCCGTACCAGGAGCCAGAGGGATTATGGGATGGAGAACTTGATGTGCTAGTGCATGAATTTTGAATAATTCTGCTCACGTCCCATATTGAATGTTTTCTAAGTAAAAAACAATAGGAAGAACACTTTTGATGTTAGAAACTGTTAGGGCCGGATGAAACATGTTCTTATCAGTCATAGTAAATAAAACAAGTAATTTATTTATGACAAGAAAAACGAAATTTGGGAAGGGATGTGTTCTCGGGTTTGATGAAACTGAGAAGGAAGAAAAGGAATTTTTAATTTTCTTTGGGAGAGGGGCGGAAGTATTTGAGTCCTAGACTTGTGGAGCAACCAAGAACACTGTCGGAAAAAGGGAATTCCGATGATGCAGTCTCAGATTTCCGAGGGAGAGGCCGCCGGAAAATTTTGTGGAGAGGAGGAAATTAAGACTTAGACTCTTGATACCATGTAAGAAATAATCTCTTGATTATTTTCATTAATTGAAAGACAATATACACTTTACATATTTTCATAATAGGAAAATCATATTCCTATTCTACTCCTAAAATCTTATTCTATTTGGAGACTAACTATACAATTATGGTAAGTGTACAAGACTAATTAATGTACAAAACTAATACACAATATACACCTAATATATACATCAAATCTGCCCAACCCGTGTGGGCTTCAACTCTGCCCAACCGTGTGGGCTTCAAACCTTGGGCTTCAATCCGTGACTCTTTTAGGACCAAACCGTGATATACATTAAGTGTATATCACGGTAATATCACGTATATTTAACAGTAATCTAATTTGTTTCACTTCTTTGGTGATAAAAGAAGTCCCAGATATCCCATAGGGAAAGTTCCTACACTAAATCTTATAATGGTCAGCAAGCTGCTCCTTGTTTCCTCATCCACACCTGCCATATAAATACTAAATTTCTCATAGTTTGCAGTTAGCCCAGTAACATTAGAGAAGTGGCTCAGAGCCTCCATACTGAAGATACATTGCCTTTACAGAAAATCATAAGATCATCTGCAAAAGTGAGGTGTGTAACTTGCATCTCCTTACATATAGGGGTGGTATCTAAAATCAGGTAATTGACTCATTTGCTTCAGCACCCAAGTTAGATACTTCATTGCTAACACAAATAGTAACGGAGATATAGAATCTCCCTGCCTCAAAACCCTTCTTCCTTTAATAAGCCCACAACTATCTCCATTGACCTTTACTGAGAAACTGGTTGTGGTTACACAAAATATGACAAGCTAAATAAACTTAGATGAAAACCCATAACCCAGTAGCATTTCCTGAACAAACTCCCATTTCACTATTGAAAAATATTACTGGATCAGGTCCAACTATAAAGATCTATTTCTGCATCTAATTAGTATTTTGTGGATAAAGGAAGTTCATCACCCCCACCCCCACCCCGGAAGGATAATGGTTACACAAGTTGTGATTGCTGAAGATTTGGTTCCGCCGAATAGAAATCCATAAATACTACACATACGTATCATAATAATCCCAAGATACGAAGCTAATTAATATGAACAGTGCAAGATACGAAAAGTTTCGAATATAAAACAATAAAGTTCAATTAGATAAAGTTGGTTACGAAAATTTAGGAGTACGTCGAGATTATTATTATTATTATTCAAGTGATGACCTGAGTTTATTATATATTATTATAGATTATATTCCGAACAGGCTTAGGGCTAGGCTAACCCTCCCTCAAAGCCATGAAGTCCAAAAACAATAGCATCCGTTATGAACCTCAAAAACAACAGGAAAGAGAGTATCGTCTATTCAGACTGTCACACCGGCAACGAGAGCAGTAAGAGCAGATAAGTAGGAATTTTTACACAACACATAAACTCAACAAATCGAGTAACAAAATATAATGACAACAACATATATTCAGTATAATCACATAAGTGAGGTCTGAAGAGCGATAGTGTGTGCAACCTTACTCCTATCTTGTGTAGGTAGAGAGACAGTTTCCAATAGATCTTTCAGTCAAATAATGCATATCTAAATCAACATGGTAAGGAAATATAGCAGTGGAGAAACCATGCTAAAAAAAGAAGAAAAAAAGAACAGTAGCAACAATAAATAATACATAACCAAAGCAAAGAAAACTACAGGTATAATAAAATAGAACAGTAAGATAGTAGGAAAATATATTAATCCTAATTTATACTTATAAGTTTTAACCAATTTACAGTATATAATTAATGTATAATTTTTTATAATTAATATTCATACATTGATTATATACATATTATATATGTTAGAAAATAAGATCCGTATAGCAAGGAATGAATTGTAGAAACTAGATTAGGACGAGATGATTTTCTGTCCTTAGAATAATATTAGTCCCCACTATATTGCTGATGAGATTAACTTGCTAATTACCCTCAGGATTTCCTAATCTTAAGAACGAAATTTACAACAACTTGTTCGTTCTTTATGAACATGAATTACTTAAAAGAAAGAAGGTATTTTTTGTTTGGAAGATATTGATTGCGAGTACATTTTAATCATGTGTCATTTCATATTTAAAGAAATCAAGTGACCTTTCATGAACAATTGTAATCTTTCATGAAACCATGTAATTTTTCATGAACAATTGTGACTTTTCAGGAAATCAATATTCTTCAAACAACCTGAAATCGTCGCAGCGCCGCGGCCCTGCAGTATGGCGCCGCGGTGCTGGAACTTTAGAGAGTGGCGCCGCACCGCCGATATTTTAGAGGCTGAAAAGACACTTGATAAGCACATCCAAGCCCAATGCATGTTTGACCCAACTAAATGAATTCAATTCAATTTAATATACAAAGTACAAAAGTACTTATAAACACATCAAAATCTTTCTATTCTTTTAACGTGAGACAAACTCTCATATACAACTTTCTAACAAACACAATTGAGACTATATACAACAATATATCGATATACACTAACAAGGATTATAATTGTACGAGTTATTCTTTTTTAAGAATTGACTAAAAATATAAAGATCCATCTAAAGTAGTCACCGTTGAAGTGCTGGTGAAAGTTTTTCGATTTCGAGAAGAAGAGAAGCGAATCCCAAAATGACTATATTTATCCTTTCAATACAACTTCAATTTTAGTGCTCCTTATCTTGTTTTCCTTTCTTTAGTTCTTTCTTCCCCACGAGCCTTCTGATGCATTACACAAGTCTATCATAACAATGCTCAGTGCTAAGATTTCTTTCAGAATATATTCAAATTCTTCAAAATAAAACAAGTATAAATACTACGTGTTCTTAAATTTTCCAAGTAAATATTGATTTCTTCTTTTTATTTTTTAATGGAAAAATGCCCGTGTATAGTAAGGGGAGGGTTAAAAAATGTGATAATTTTAGTGGGATTGGAACTATAAAAATTAATAGCTTTTAGAAGGTATTGGAACTCAGCACTTAAGTACTCTCCATCTCACCCAACTTATGTGGGAGTTCTTTTTAGCCTATTTTAAAAATATATTATATTTTATATTCTAGAAATAATTTAATTTTAAGATTTCATTTTACACGTAATAAAATAAATTTATAACCACACAAGTATACTCTAAAATTTATTTTAGATCACAAGTTTCAAAATCATCACCTTCTTAAAACTCGTGCCCGATTACTTAGTCAAATAACAATAACAACAAGAACATACCCAGTGTAATCTCACAAGTAGGGTATGATGAGGGAGGTATGTACACAACTTTACCCCTGCCTTGTAAAATTAGAGATGTTGTTTCCGATAGACCCCAATTCAAGTAAAGCATACCAAATCAGGTATGAAAAGAAAATGCATAGTGGAGGAAAGAATAGTAACAAACAACAAATAAACGATAACGGAAACAAAGGAAACAATAAATAATAATAAAATAAAAAATAAGATAGGAATAACTATAAAACTGATAAGAAAAAATAGATAACGCACGACTACCTATTAACCTTCTATTTCAATCCTCGATCTCCATATTTTTCTACCTAATGTTAGGCGAATAGTCTCACATAAATTGAAATTGAGAAATTTATTACATATTTAGGATAAATAAGCTACAAATCCAAGTGTGACAATTATGATACAGTTTCAACCGCATGTCAAGAGAAGTTCCTCGCTTCTAACATAACACAAAAAATGGAATCGTCTTGCTTCATATGTACCGAGATTGTTCATGAAATATGATTCTAACTCCGGTGAAAAAACAAAATGATAGTGAATATATTCCATATATATTCACAATATATTATGTAATTATTATTTAATGTAATTAAGGTAAAATAGAGATCCTAATTCTATTAGGATACAATTGTATACTCTATATATATGACATTAATAATAGAACCCCCATCAAGGAGAATTACACTATTCTACATGATATCAAGAGCCAAAAATCCCTCCATACCCCAAACCATAATTTCGGCCGCCCTTCTCTTCCCTTTTTCGGGGCTAAACCGCCCATATACTGCCTATATACCTATGATATATAGCTGCCTAGCCCTCCACTTATACAACAAACATCGTATACATCTGGTATACTACTGATATACAACCTTATTAAATTATCTATCTCTCCAACATGCCGTATACCACTCGTATACAACCTTATACATAGCAGATATATACTTTGTATACAGTTGATAAAATTTTCCTTCCACTATATACTACCAATATACAACCTCCCTAAGTTTTTATACACCTCATATACGTATAATACCACCCTTATACAACCTCTCTAAGATGATATACACCTCGTATGCAACCGATACTGCCCCATATATACCTCATATACGTCCCAAACCTCTTTTTTATCACCTACTTTCCGGCAGCCCTCATGGCGTCACACACAACCCGCATTTCTTCTCTCTCTTCCTCCTCATCAACCACCAGACAACTATCACACTCCTACCACCACCCGCCACAGAATAACTGTGGTGGTGGCAGCGACAGAGGCCGTAGGGGTGGTAGAGAGGGTCAAGCCACTTTAGCCTGCCAACCACAATGCCCCAGTAACAACATGGCGTACCCATCTGCCACAGCAATGTATGAAGGCGGGCCTCTAGAAATTATCTTGAGGTTGAGGCCTGACAGAAACAATGGCTATAGCAGCGGCTCAACAGTCTGGGAGCACAGTCGACGGGTCCCAACCATCAGACCCATTTTCCTGCAGAGGCCTTACCCCAACCAATTTGGGTCAGGATTTCGTCACATTGAATCTTCAGCAGCCCGATAATGTGTGGTATATGAATACAGATGCCACGTTTCACCTCACAAATAATTCTGGTAATCTTCCTCAACTGTGCAATTTATATACTCATCAATCTATTATGGTCGACAATGGTCATCACATTCCAATTCAAGAGTTTGGCCACACACTAACCCCACCACCACATTTCCACTTCTCCCTTAAAAATGTCCTATATGCGCCTAATATTATCAAGAACCTAATCTCTATTAGAAAATTTGCCACAGATAATTTTGTATTCATTAATTTTGACCTGTTTGGTTTTTCTGTATTTGAGCTATGTACCGAGAAACTCCTTATAAGATGCAATAGTGGGGGGGGGGGACCTCTATCCTTTCCTATCCACGTTCGTTGTCAGTGCCAATCCTCCCACATCTCTAGCTGTCATCTCTTCCTCAATGTGGCATAGTAGACTTGGACATCCCGGAACTCATATTTTTTATTTTCTTAGAAATGACAATTTAATTAAATATAATAAATGGAAGCTTGCCCATAATTGCTCCTCTTGTCATCTAGGCAAACATGTTATACTTCCGTTCACGTCTTTTTTGACTGTTACTTTTTCTCCCTTTGATATTATTTATATAGATTTATGAACATCTCATATAACTAGAAACCTAGGTCATAAATATTATTTGGTATTTTTGGATGACTTCTCACTTTCTTTGGGTCTATCCGCTTATACTTAAGTCTCAAGTAGACTCAAAATTCCTTGAATTTTGTACATTGGATAAAACACAATTTGAAAAATACATCAAAATATTTTAATGTGATAATGGTCGGGAGTTCAATAACTCCCCTTTTCATAATTTTTGTGTGGCTAATGGCATGATTTTTCATTTCTCCTACTCCCATATTTCCCCTCAAAATGATAAAGTTGAAAGAATTCTCCGCACCATTAACAATATGATTCGTACCTTTTTTTTTTCATGCGTCTCTCCTACTACCTTTTGGGTATATGCATTAAAAATGGTAGAACACATTCTTAACATCCTACCTACCCGTACAATTCAAAATAGGACACCCACCGAAATTCTTCTGTCGGATCCCTTCCTATGATCACTTTCGAGTTTTCGGTTTTCTTTTTTACCTACGTCTGGCTTCCACTGTCCCTAATAAATTAGAACATCGCACCATTTCATGTATCTTCTTAGGTTTTCCGTCGAACCATAGGGGGTACTTATGCTATGAGTTATCCACAGATAAAATCTTAATCTCACGCCATGTCACGTGTGTTGAGTACGTTTTCCCGTTTGACAATATCTAAATATTTCAAGACACTGATTATGGTTTCCTTGATGACTCGGACACC
This sequence comes from Przewalskia tangutica, assembly GCA_029844215.1. Taxonomy (NCBI): domain Eukaryota; kingdom Viridiplantae; phylum Streptophyta; class Magnoliopsida; order Solanales; family Solanaceae; genus Przewalskia; species Przewalskia tangutica. The sequence goes on along the minus strand of CM056739.1, from coordinate 7,220,150 downwards.
TCCCCTCTACTGTGAAATGCACTACAAAATCTGCACCCTTTGGCCGTCCCACCACCCATCCCGTCGACCTCGCCCTACTGCTAGATCCTTGCCCAGTCACTGCCTGAAATAACACCCGGCATAATACCCCACCCTACTGCCTAGACCCTACCGCCCTGACCCGCGTCCACTACCAAACCCCATCGTCATCGTCATCGCGATCCAACTCACGCCCGATCATGTACCACTCGATCCACTTGCCCCGGCCTTTGCCCCAACCGGCCCCACTCACCGCATGGAAACCCGTGTACAATACATGATTTTCAAATCAAAAGTTCATTTTAACCTATCAACTCAAATCATCTCACACATTCCCAAAAATAAAAAATTAGCCAAACTTGACCCGAATTGAAATGCGGCCATGCGAGATGAGTTTAATGCGCTTACTTCACAGCGCACTTGGGATCTTGTTCCACGACATGAGATGGTGAATGTAATCCACGCTATGGGGTTATTTTATCATAAATTCAGAGATAATTGTGCCCTTGAACGTCACAAGGACAAAATTGTGGCAAATGACACAGGGCAACAAAATGATGTTGATTGTGGTGATACTTTTAGTCCAGTGATTAAGCCAGCTACCATCCGCATGATTTTGAGCATTGTTATGGGGAAGACTTGGCCTATCTACCAGCTTGATGTAAAAAATGTTTTCTTACATGAGGATTTGAAAACAAACCGTCTATATGCATTAACTGTCGGGTTTTGTGCATCTGGAGGATCCTTTTCATGTTTGTCATCTTTGTAAGTCGCTATATTGGCTGAAGCAAGCCCCAAAGGCTTGATATGTGGATGATATTGTACTAACAACTTCTTCACATGGTCTGAAGCACGAGATTATTGCTCTACTCAAGTCTGAATTTACTAACTGATTTAGGTAAGTTGAGTTATTTTTTAGGGATATCAGTGACCATATCCGCACATGCCATGTTCTTGTATCAGCGTAAGTATACAGAGGAGATTGTCTACAGGGCTAAAGTAGCAAATTGTAAGATCATGCCCACTCCCGTCGACTCCAAATCTAAACTCAGTGCAGATGTTGGGGATCCGGTCAGTGATCCATCTCTTTATAGGAGTCTCACATGTGCTCTTCAGTATCTCACATTCACTCAGTCATACATTACATATGCGGTTCAACAAGTATGCTTGTTCATGCACGCCCCCAGGGAGCCTCACTTTACAACGCTTAAGCATATCACTCAGTACATTAAGAACACTCTTAACTATGGACTTCATTTATATCCCTCAGCACTGACTAGATTGCTCTCCTACACAGGCATATTGTGCAGCCTGTCCAAACACTCGTCGCTCTACGTCGGACTATTGTGTGTTTTTGGGGATAATTTCATATCATGGTCTGCAAAATGACGAGACACAATTTTCTGTTCGAGTGCATAAGAAGAATATTGAGGTGTTGCGAACGTTGTTGGCGAGCTATGTTGGCTCCGAAATCTCCTTCTTGAGCTTCATTGTCCCATACGTAAGACATCTTTAGTTTACTGTGATAACATATCTGCTGTCTACATGTTTCATAACCCGGTTCAACATTAACGAACCAAATATATTGAGATGGATATTCACTTTGTTCGTGAGAAGGTTGCAATGAGTCACGTTAGGGTGTTGCGTGTTTCTTCTTCATATTAGTACACATATATCTTCACGAAGGGGCTTCTTCGACAACTGTTCCTTGACTTCAGATTCAGTCTCAGCGTCCGACCTCCTCCCGCTTCGACTGAGGGAGTGTGATAGTGAATATATTCCATATATATTCACAATATATTATGTCATTATTATTTAGTGTAATTAATCAAATTAAGGTAAAATAGAGATCCTAATTCTATTAGGATACAATTGTATACTCTCTATATATATGACATTAATAATTGAACTCCATCAAGGAAAATTACACTATTCTACACAAAATACCTATGACACATCATAGTTTTGTGTGGAAAACTCCATGAAGGCAAAATGCATGGAAAAAATGACTAAGGGTGCGTTTGGTATGGAAAAATATTTTGTCCAGCAAAATAAGTTCCTCAAAAAATGAAAAAAATGACTTCCCTAATATGGAAGTAGGGAAAACAAGTTCCAAAGTGACATTTCCAAGTTTATTATCTCCTCCTACCCACCTAACGTTCCGAACCCCCACCCATTGACAATTCCACTCCCGAACCCCCACACCCTACCCCATTCCACCCCATAGTATTTTGTTAGATTAGACATAAATGCTCTTGGAATGATATATTTTTGCGTACTTATCAAACACTAGAAAAAAAGAAAGAAATCCACTTGTTTTAATTCCAAAAAAAAAAAAACATTTTCCCTCGTATCAAACACCCTAAAATCGACTGATGGACATTAATTAATACACTCAACAATAATGGAGTTATGAGTGTTAAAAGTTGCTAGATAACCCTAATAAAGGCAGTAGTGTACAAAATTGGCCAAACAAATTGGTCAATATGAAGTTATGAACCATGAAAGATTTCGTTGAGAACAAGTAATTAACTCATTGATTATGACTCTTATAAGGTATACGTACGTCTCACTTTCCGATATAATTTTTCCAGGTGATCATATATTCTTGGGTGTCAATTATAAGTCTATAGACGTACGTGCATGCCTGCTTCTGCTAAAGGTAGTAGGTTCATTTAACCTGCTTTAATTAATTCAAAGTTTTTCTCATATGTTATTGCCGGATCCGGCTCCTTCGTAGTGCACTTTATATAAAGTGCACAATTTTAATGTATTAACGTTGTTAAAAACTATTAGATCATTTAAAAAAATAAGATCAATGTGCACTTTACGTAAAGTGCACTACAGAGAATCTCTATAGGTCATTGCCACCTATCAAAAGTCAAGATCTATATATGATCACTACTTAGCTGTCCACATAGGCATATTTTGAGGGACACTAATGAGAAGAATTTATAATTTTAAGCAGGGACGTCTCAAATATTTTGGGGCCCTGTTCTAATTCGTAAAAGTGAACTTTTAATTGGGCTAAGACATGCGAATTATGGACTTTACAGTAAATTTTGGCTAATACTATTTAATAAAAAATGAAAAAAGAGTCCTAATTTTTTTTATTTTTCGAGGGGCCCTGTGCGGTAGCACACCTCGCACGGGTCCAAAGACGGACCTGGTTTTAAGTCAGTGTTTCTCATAGCCGCACGAGAATCTATCGGAAATAACATTTTTACTCATAAAAGGAACCCAAACTCCACTTATGAATTATACTGAATATGTTAATATTGTTGTAAGATAGCGTATGCGATTTCATTGCATTTTTTTTGTGACAGTGGGTGCGGGACTTTAATTTGTGTGTGTCTCTCTCTCTCTATACGTATGGTCGAGGATTGTGGGTGTCATTTTGTCCAAATACTACATCCACTCATTAACCTAATCGAATTGACTCTTTTTTTGTTGGTAATTAGCTCATTTGGTTTTTGAATTTAATGGTCTGATTAACTCAATTCGCGCATCACTATCCAAAAAGAGAGAAACACTCCCTGAATTTCTCCGCCGATTTATGTAAATGTTCTTTTTTAGATCATCATTTAAATTTTATTCTCTTTTATCTTGAGACTAACAAAACATTAGACTGTCGTCTAACATCTATCAAAAGAAAAAAATAACCTAAATAGGTGATCACCCAATCGCTTGAACCATAAATAACCTTCGGATGGATAATTTATAAGAATAATCCATGTGTAATGCGTGTATAATTGTATATGATCAATATAATTTATGTATATCAGCTAGGAAAAGTATAAACAATAAATTCGGCTGACTATTTGTGTAAAGATCTCCAAATTTTAGCATGGTCAAACATTTTCTCATAATTTAATTTGCTCAAAAGACATTTTTAGCCCGTGGTTTAACCATTCGTAAATCGTAAGAAAAATAAAAAATTATCATTTACTAAACAGCTATCACAAAAAGGGATAACCGATAATTTTTTTTAGTACTTTCCTTATTTTCATGACTCGAACTCAGAGACTTTACACAAAAAAACAAGTTGTTGAGTCATCAATCAATTCATCAGTTCTGTGTCCATTAAGTACTTTTCTTTTATCCTTTTTATTTGTGTCTATACTCGATATCGATGAAATCTAATTATATTCTTTCGGAGTATAGCTTTGGCATTTGAATTATTTGTTCATGAATAGTACTTTGGTTATTCCTGTCCAAGCCTTACTCAGTTAAACTTTATAGATTTTAGCGTTTTAATTGGACTCCTAAATCAATGGCCAAAATCTTAGGATAAAAGAGATTCCTTTTCCTTTTTCAGTCAACAAGTTATAATTAAAGAAAAGATAAGAGTTAAATTATTATAACTTACATTAATGTTGAAATAGCTATAGCTAGTACTAATCACTATCAATGTAGGAAAGAGTTTTGCCTCTATGAGTAAATTAAGGTAAAATTCTTCTTTCCACATGGAATATCTAAGTAATTTTTTTGGTTAATGGATCATTTTAATGTTGGATTTTGCATGTGTTATTAATATAGTTTTTTTAGAATAATTAGTTGTTTAGTTATAGGAGTTCAATAGTTGATTTAGTAGAATATTCATTTTTTATTTTAGTAATAGTCTAATATTTTAATTTTAGGAGCAGTCTACTACTTTAATTATGTGTCTATATAAAGACTTATGATTACTAAAATTTAGATGACACATTTTTCATTAATATTTTCTACCTTGTTATTTTTATATCTTTTCAAAAATCTATAATAGTGTTATCAGAGCCTTTATTGATTTTAATGGGTCTGTGCATTCATTGAAGAAAAAATATTTTCAACCATTTTTAAATCATACCTATTTTCAACACATTTTAATCGTGCTTATTTTTAATGATAAGGGCTATTTTCAATCCATTTTAACCTGTGCTTATTTTTAACGCTCGTGACTACTTTCAATCAATATCAATTTTTAATTTATACTACCTTTAGACCTTAATTTTCAACCATGATAATCAATAGTCTCTCTTTGAATGTCTCACAAACCTTCACTGGTGAAAAATATCACAATATTTGGTCAGTGAAGATGAAGTTACAAAGCAAAGGGTGACAAGTTGAGCTAAATCGAAGACGATTTTCAAGCTTTCTCCAAAGTGTGCAAAAAAAATGACTCATGAATTTGGAATCCCGATCAGAAGTGATAGTTAGTTCTAGAAATGTTATGGAGCCTAACAATCTCTCGTTTATAATGTATAAGCATAATTCTCTACCGCTTGAAAATAAAAGTGACACAATTACTTTCAATCGACGGAGTAGAAAAATTATCGCTGGAAAATACTTGAAGCATATGATGGAAAATGCAAGAAAATTGAGTTCAAGAAGAAGAAGAAAGAATCATTTACTGATGTGTGCAAGTTTAAAATTACTCAAAAAAAATAATCTAAAAGCACAAATTGCTAGAATAGAAATTAAGGAGGAACTTAGATTGCAGCAGCAAAACCAAGGAGGAGTGTTGGATTTTACATCTGTTACTGTTACAGTCTAGAATAATTAGTTGTTTAGTTATAGAAGGAGTCCAATAGTTAATTTAGTAGAATATTCAGTTTTTAATTGTGTAGTCTAATATTTTAAATGTAGGAGAAGTCTATTACTTTAATTACGTACATATATAAAAACTTATGATTAATGAAATTTAGATGACAGAGTTTTCATTAATATTTTCTTACCTTGGTGTTTTCATCTCACTCCAAAAATCTATAACATTTAAGTCCAAATCTAATGGTCCTCTTGATATAGTCCATTGCTTTGGGTCAAAATCATTTTCTAACTTTATATCTTGGATGATATCATTGATTTGGCTACGTAATGACGTATAAGATCAATATGAAAATTGTTTTGTGGAACCAAGATATGTGGTTAATACCGACAACAGGATAGGTTAATTTTATGCTCCTCTAATTTTTTTTAATTATATGATCTTGCCGTAAAGAATGAATCTTGGATCTAACTCAATTCCAAAAGCTAGCTTGTAGGGTGAGGATTGTCCAAATCCATATAAGGAGTTCATGTTCCTATTTCATTTTCGATGTGGGACTCTTAACACTCCCCCACACGCCCATACTTCATTAACTGGAGCGTGAACAATATAATCTGGGGGTCCAACATCGACGAACAAAGAATTGGAATGAATTTGACTCTGATATCATGTAAAGAATGGATCTTGGGTCTAACTCAACCCCAAAAAGAATGAATATTGGCATAACTCAACCCCAAAAACTAACTTGTAGGGTGATGATTGTCAAATTCCATATAAGAAATCCATGTTTCCATTTCATTTTCGATGTGAAATTTTTAACACTTTCTTATAGAACATATAACACTCGCACTTGTCCGCGAGCCACCTTTTCACGGACAAAATGAATATCTAACTCAATATGTTTAGTGCGTTGATGATGGATTGGCTTCCCTGAGAGATAAATTGCACTAATATTATCACAGTACCTTTGTGGCTGCCGGAATGGGGTAATGAAGTTCAAGTAATAGATTTCGAATCCAACATGAGTCAGACACAACATTGACAACTGCATGATATTCAACTTCAACACTTGAGCGTGATACTGTGGCTTGCCTTTTTGAGGCCAGGAGATTAAATTGTCACCTAGGAAGATGCAATAACCTAAGTGAAGGCCGGTGTCCGACAACTCGCCACCGCGTTGTGTAAGTAACAAATTTGAAAATGGAGGATAGGTAAATATGTAATCCGTACTCCGGGGTGCCCTGAATATATCGCACAATGCGTTTTAGCGCATGCATATGTTCTTCCATCAGATTATGCATGAAAATACACACTTGTTGTATGGCATAGGTAATATTCGGCCTGGTGAACGTGAGATACTGCAACGCTCCTGCAAGGCTGAAGTATAATGATGGATTTGCAAAGGGTTTGCTGGAGTTGGCACACAATTTTGTCTTTGTGTCGACCAGAGTTGCTGATGGTTTGCAGGAAGACATTCCAGCTCGTTCTATAATCTCTGAGGCATACTTCTTCTGGGACAAAAATAATCCACATGCATGTCGTGTCACAACAATTCCTAGAAAGTTGTGAAGTGGACCAAGATCTTTTATAACAAATTCGGAACTAAGATGTGACATGATACTCTTGCGAAGAGAGTCTGAAGATGCTGTTAGGATAATATCATCAACATATAAGAGAAGATAAGCAGTATGATTACCCTGTCGAGAATTACCCGAACGGCTGTGTGAAAAACCCATTTTTGATATAAAATCTGCAAACCGCTTATACCAAGCCCTGGGTGCTTGCTTGAGGCCATTTAATGATCTTTTGAGAAAGCACATATGATTGGGATATCGAGGATTTCTGTATCCCACCGGTTGGTGCATATAGACAGTCTCACTCAGATGTCAATGAAGGAAGACGTTTTTGACATCCAATTGATAAAGTGACCATCCTTTTTTGAGAGAGATAGACCGAGAACTGTTCTGATAGTTGCTGGTTTGACCACTAGACTTAATACAGAATATTTTTAATATTCATTAATAATATTCTATCAGTAAGGTATCTTAACATTATTAGTCAACCGGCAAAAATAATTTCATAAAAAAATATTGGAGATTGATAAACAACACACAAGGGATTTTTTTGTGACCATTTTCTTCTATACAAATTCTAACTGAGTATAAAATATTATTTTCTCCCATAAATAAATTTAATTTTTTTTTATCGTAAACATACAAATGTATGTTACAGAGCCTTTAAACGTGTATAATTAGACATTCTATTATAATTAAAATATATCCCATATTATAAACGTGTATAATTAGACATCCTACCAAAATTAAAATATATCCCATATATTGTATAAATATTTACACAATATATGAGAATTGAGATTCTAATTATGATAGGATATTTAATTATACACGTTTAGAGAGCCAACTTAAAAACGGTATATGGTAAAGGACCAAACTGCATGCAGAAGGTAACTCAACTTATTTACCTTTGTGTTGGGTTTGCAACTGGCAGTATTTAGGGCCTCTGGCCCAACAGGTTGTAGTCTCCATCCTAAATGGAACAGTGACGTACGGCGTACGCCCTCCAGTGTTCGGGCCATTTTTGTTATGATAATTGTCCAAATTCACTCAGTAACCAGTTTCAATTTAGGAAAAATTACAACTAAATACCATTCGGCCATCTATTTTACAAAATATGTATAAAGTATATACAACCTATACACTAATATATATATAGATAGTGTATACTTCTAAAGTAGTTAGCCAGGGTACATTAACGTAAGTTTCTCTTCAATCCTCGAAAAAAGTGATCCAAAAATGGATTTGACCTAAAGTTTCAGGGTATGTTCGACCTTCTAGAATTACGTTTAACGTCCCTTTATTACTTTCCCGATCGACGCTTTAACCTATTCACGGTGAGAGGGGTTGGCTCGATTGGTGAGATACCTCCATTTTCAATAGGTAAGTCGGATCAGTTAGGGCTTTAGGCGTGAATGCAGCTCTTTCACAATGCGTTCATTCTAATCTAATGTTAAATAATATATAATTTTGAAAAATAAATCTTATATAGATAAATTATTATATTTTTATGCATCTATATCATATATTATTTTTTTTAGCCTTTTTTCATTTTTTAAATTTCATGTTAAATTAAATTAGAACAATCTTTTGGAGACGGAGAGAGTATATGTCAATTTCTAGCGAAAATTCTGCGACATTATCTCGTTGCACCAATTAATATCTTATCTATGAACGTGTGCATGGGAAACAGATAAGGAATCATAGTGGCTGTAATAAGACAAACAACTTTGTGAATAATTATTAAGATGAAGAAAAAAACTAAAGTGCCCTTTTACGTAAGCAACCATTCCGATCCATGCAAATCATGCATCGTTCAACTCTACTTTGATTTTAACAGGTCAAATGTAACCACTAATTGTTATTATTATTATGATCATAAAGCATTACTAGTTGGTAATGGATTGACCACACAACTAAACGAGTACTTACGTAATGAATTGAATTTGTAATTATTTTATTAATTTTTCAGACACGACAAGACACTGATTCGGCTTGATACTCCATTCCTCGCTCCTGTATCACTGTCCTACTGCTTATTCTGTTGTACCGATTCTCTGCATTCCGATTGGTGAATCGGGTAACATCTAACGCACACCATGTTTCAAATTAAACATATTTGTAAAGAGACTTAAGGCTAATATAATTATAACTATTATTATGAGAAATATCTGATATTTAAACCGATATCAAGATATCGTGGAGCATGCACTAGCTAGGAGTCTCGACATTGCTGAGGCAGATATTGTCATATTATATATATATATATGGAAATTTATACATTTATATTGTGCATGTTATATACATTGTTTTTTCAATTTCATTTTAACAAGATTCCCTCCTTTACCCGGCGGTTACTGTCTTCTTTCTAGCCTAATTGGTAGCATGTAGTTCCAGGGATCGGTCGATTGCCCCTCACCAGCAGCTAGAGGAGGAGACCATCATTTGCTCTGTTATACTTAATGGACGAGGTAGTAATAGATCCAGTCAATCCGACTTGATTAAAGAATCGATCGCGTTTGAAGATGCCTGCAGGACGAATTTTTAAGTGAGAAAAATGCAATTAGAAATGTTTCGACCTTTGAGGTTTTGGAAGATATGGCACTAAAAATTGTAGAGCTGGTCGTCTTTCATCTCGAGCCATTGAAGCAGCGCGTCGTGCTATAATCGGACACTTCCATCGTGCTATGAGCGGACATTTCCAAAGAAATGGTAAGATATGGGTAAGAGTTATCTTTCTAACCACATTCATCTTGAAAGAAAGGCGGAAAGAAGACTATCTCGACCTTAGCCTTCTTTTCTATTTAGATTCCCGTTCGTGATCCCAGCCCTCCAAAAGAGAGGGGCTCTGCGGAGTTTGACATCTCATTCGCCCTTGACCTATTTTGATGTTGACCAAAAAGGCGAAAGCAACATTAATAAGGAAGAGGAGCTGAGCAGCTGCTTTAAAACGACTTGACCACAGGGAAATGAGCGAAGAAACTTGACCGCAGGGAAAGGAGTTTCAGCAAATTTCAATTATGAAACCAAGTCGAGCTGATGGCGAGATCGATTTTTTGTTGTATGATGAAATAGACACCGCTTCGGATCCTGCGTAGGCCTTTTGGTAGTCGATGAAGCTACTGTTAAGGCTATGAATAAGTCAGAAAAAGAGTAAGTGAAAAAGTCGATTTTTTTTTACGAAAGAGAACATTGACTTTTTCTTTTAGGAAGAAAAAAGGAGCGGATTATGTATTCTTTATGGACTTAAACAAGCGTCCCGAAATGGCCGGTCTAAGTCCCGACCTCTTGTCTTTTCTGCTAACCCCTCACCCCCTCAGCTCGATAAGCTCCATTTTTTTATAGGGTCAGCGCTTTTCCGGGCCGAGCCGAAATTTTGGATTAGAAAGGGTCTACTAGTTGCTCGCTCAGGACCCTAGCTTTATTGCGAGCCAAAAACTCAATTTATACGCCCCTTTCTTTATTTAAGGAGGATCTTACCTTCTCTCTTCTCTATGAGTATTCTTACAAAAACACTGCCAATCCCTTTGAACCCCCCTCCCCCCCAATATATTGATCTTCCTTCAATAAGAGAGAATCTTTCAGCCACTTTATGAAGGTGGGTCTTGCTTCTTCATTACTAAATTATACAACAAGCTTATGAACTGTCTCATATGAAATTTATAAAATGACATCTTGGCCACAAGAAATTAATATATTCGCCTCATTACGAATTGTTTAAATTCATGTGAATTTATTTAACTGAATAAGGAGTTTACATAATAATGAATATTTTTAAAATTTGTTATCTTATTAAAAGAAAATGACAAAAATGGCCCCTTATCTTCAGTAGCAGATTCAAAATAATTCCTTAAGGAAAAAATTATTCACTGGAATGGACTTAGCAGATAGATCACACAAATTTCGCACAAGATCGAGTGCATCGTTGTGAAATGGATCAAACCACCATTAGATTGGATAAAGTCAATAAGGATGGTAGCCAAAATAGCGACGAGTCGATTGGAGATTGTTAATGTTGGGTTTGATGTTATGTCATTTTAACTAACATATCATTTTTAGTACTAAGTTAAAATCAGAAAATGTTGGAACAAATGTCATAACATTCGGATCAACATTCTGATAACAGTTTTGCCCTTACTTTATGAACTGGAGCTAATCTCGTGGGATGGTTACCACGATGGTAAAGTGATCTGGCAAGGAGCTTTGGAGCAGATTAAAAACGTGGGAGAAAGAGTCAAAGCTTGGGGGAGAAGTAGAGTGAAGAACAAGTCAAATTTGTTGAGAGTTTCACTCCTAAATCATCTACCGCAAGCTGTCCATTTTAGCTCAACCTCCACAACCGATTGATGAGCCTTTCAAGGGAACTCTCTACTATAAATAGAGAGGTCACAACAAGGAATCAATATCCAGAAAATCGAAAAGAAATATATTGCTCTCAAAAGATCACGATCTGAACACTGGATCAACTGTGTTGCCTGAGCTTTTCGACGACACTCTGTCCAACATTATAATTGCTGCTTAGATTCTAGATTTGTTCTTTATTGAAGCAATTGTAATGAGATGTTGTCTATATCTATTTAGGTAGATTTTTCAGGCATAAGTCATCTGCGACTTAAACCTTTTTATTCTTTTTGTATTATTTTGTAAGATTATAAAAGAAGGAATATATTCAATTGTATATATATATTTATACAATACTTTCGGTCACTGACCGTCATAGGTTATATTAATATATAACCTATATAAATTTAAACATTTGTGTTCTTTATTATATCCACTGCATTTTACTCTTCAAAGGTTTTTTTTCCTGTTTTTATCTAAGTGTCGTCACTTGTATCAGACGACATTGTCAATGACATTTGCAAACTGTTTAAGCATACAAATTGTTTTACTCGATTTAATCTTTAATTATTCCATAGTATTACCCCGGGACCCAACAAGTGGTATCAAAGCCAACACTTGACAAAAAAATCACTACTATAGATTTCAGCTTGCGTAACGCTACTTAGATATTGCTTTTATAAAGCGCTATCTAAGTAACAGCTTGCATAGCGCTTTTTCAAATTTTCAAATTAAAAAAAAAAAATCTAACAACAAATACAACCATAGCGCTTTGCGGAAATTTTAATCGAAGCGCTATGCAAGTTACTCCTTGCATAGCGCTTATTTAAAGCGCTATTATAATTTGTGTTACCTAAGTAATTTATTAATATAATAATATAAATATTCCCACTTAGATAAGCGCTATTGAAGTAAATGTTACAAAATAATGAAGGACTTAGCCGAACTTGTACGTGTAAGCATGTCCGAAATTATCTCTAGAATTGCAATTTCCGTCGGTGAACAGTGATTTCGGCGGCGAATCGTCGATTCTGGCCACCACAGGACTCCATTTGAGATGAGACTTATACCATTAGTTTCGTCTCTTCAAGCACGTCATTTTTATACCAACCATAATCGTCGATTCTACCTACATCGTCGACAATCTCAGATCGAAAAATTCCCCTGTTTTCCGATCGTCGTTCTTGATTTTCGGTCATCTCCGATCGATTCGAGGGTCAAGTGTGGTGCCAAAAGGTTCGTCTTCATCAGACCTACATTTTGCACCTAACAACACCCTTCGATTCAACCCCTACATCTACATCTCCTAAATCGAAATTCCCAAAAATCCTAGGCGCAACTTTCGATTTTCCAGCTATCTCCGGTAACGTCGAGCATCAAGAGAGGTCTCATTGTGTTCGTATAGCTGTTCTCTACATTTTATATCCATCACCGTCTCTCAATTCATCACCCATCGAAAAACACCATTGTTGATCGAAAAATTGACTTCGGGTCATTATGGTGGCAACGAGCACTGAACGCCCTCCTACTGAAGGTGTCCAGTGTCATGACTCATCTTTTCCACCCTTGATTTCATCACAACATCAACATCAACCAATTTTGAATTCGGAAATCATTCCGACTACTAACAGTAGCCATTCTCGGCCAGCTGCAGCGGTGTTAATGGCTTCTCAACAACCAATCCTCAACTCAGCAACCCATAGTACCTCCATTATTCTCACAATCAACAGGGAATGCTATGGGATTTGCCACAGCCTGCTCTAAACATAATTATGATTTGCCTCCTCCGGTTGCATCAAAACAGGTACAATACTTACACAGTGAACCTATATTCGTGTTTGTGGAATCTAAAATTGATGTATTGATTGCTAGGCAAGATATGAAATGGACATTGATAGGAAAATTCAGTCATGGAATACCTCATATCGAATTCTTAAGGACTGAAATCCTGAAACAACTAAAGCTTAAGGCATATGTAAATGTTGGTTATCTGCATAGTAGGCTCCTGTTGATTCGATGCACCATTAAGGAAGATTATGATACTTTTATGTCTATCAAAAAATTTCAATTGTAGGAAAAAAGCAAAATAAATAAAGTGAGAGCGAAATCAATGGAGAAGCATGTTATTCATTCACATTGCATAACAACAACAAGAAGAAAGCTCAAAAATTCCATCTTTATACATTTGGGTATTTTTTGAAACAATTTTCTGGTTAGTTCTTGTAAGTATTCTTCTTATGCACAGAGTCCCAGTTTTTTACTATTTATTTGTGTTGTTGTGATCTTTTGTATGGTGGTTTAATATTAGGAGTTATTCTGGGTAATTCAAAGAAAGCAGTTTTTTATATCTCTATGTATGGCAAAAAGATAGGTAATTAGTATAGTAGAATTGAATATGTTCCTTTGGTTTATGGAGTTATTAGCAGTAATTTCAGCATTATAGCTTTCTATGCTGATTTAGTATTAGGAGTTGTTGTGGCTAATTTAAAGAAAGCTATTTTATTTCTTTTTATTTTCTATGGAATGTTTTGCTATATATGACAAAAGGATAGGTGATTACAAGTAAAATTGAATATTTTTCTTGGGTTTATGGATTTATTAGCAAAAAACTCAGTATTTTAGCTTGCAATGGTGGTTTACTATTAGGAGTTGTTCTGGATAATTCAAAGAAATAAAAAATAGGTTAGTTTGGAATTGATGATAGTCACAACATTGTGTTCTTCCAATGCTAGTTTAGTTTTAGGAGTTTCCTTTTTTCTTAATTGGGAAACTTTTTCTGATTAAGGGTTGTTTATGGCAGAGAGATAAGTATTACTATAGTCAAATTGATGATAACTCAGCATTAGAGGGGGAGTTAGGTAATGAGGACACAAACCTTGACGACGATTAGTAAAACATAACTTGATTTACTTATTCCCTCCTTTAGACTCTATCGGATATTGCCTTGTTCCTCATTGGTTGTTTATATTTCAGCTAATTATTGCTTTTGCATATGTTAGACTTGACTCGCTTGTTGATACTTATGTTGTCCAAAGGTCCATGATTTGAGCGTATTTTATTTGTGTTATTTTCTTAGCCAACAAAAGTGACTGATACATCGGCTGCAAGCAAGAAAAGGAAAAGATATACAAGGTATTGTTGGGTTTTGATATTGGTGAATAGGAAATAATGGGATAAAAATTAAAGAGGGTAAAAGGCTCTTTTATCCCACATCGAAAAAAAGGGAAGGAAAGAGAGGTGTATATATTACATTACACCTTCTCGAGCTGCTAAAAGGGTTGAGAGGGCAAGGACCCCTCGCGCCGTCGTCGTCGCTCGCTCGGCTTTGGATTTGAATTTGGATTTGGATTTGGATTTGTCAAAAGATTGATTGATAATCTTTTTGGACAAACGTTTCTTTAATTAATTAATTATTTAATTAAAAAAAAACAAATCCAAACGGATCGACCCGCGACCCGTCCGGCTCTCCCTCTCTTTTTTTCGAATTTCCCTCCAAAATGAGGTGACTATTCTGAATGGTTGCAACCATTCAGAATCAGTACCTCTAACCCTATAAATTCTTGATCATTTCAAGAATTGATTCACTAATTCACAAATTCATACTCTGTCAATTGCAAATTCGAAGTTGTTCTTGACTCGAAAATTTCATTACGTGTGATATCTTTGTAGTTGAGTGGTTCGTTGCTCTGAATTTGGAGTACTACTATTACGGTAAGATAATCGTTCTATCACTGGGAGGCGATATTAGATTAACCTCGAGTCTTGTGAGGAATAATTTCCTTAAGGACACACTTTGAACTAAGTGGGCTCGATTACATTCGAATTATTTTTCCAAAAGCAGTTACTGTTTTCGTTTATTGTTTCATTTATGTTATATGTTTCACTAAGTGATTAACATATTGTTTTGAATCATTATTTAGCCAAATACAGATTATTATACCAACAATCTTAAGGAAATTATATTTATTGTATTTTAATCAGATCTGGTTTGGAGATTAAAACCTGTGTGGTTTTCTATTCCGTATGAAATTTCATATTCTAACTTGAAGATATAAAAACTTCGTTGGAATATTAAAATTCAGGAAAAAGTGTTTTCCAAAAAGGAAAAAAAAAGTGTTTTTTTTCAGGAAGGAAAAAAAAAAGTGTTTTTCTTGTATGTTGTTTGGAGACTAAAATCTTCGGATTTTCTACTCCGGTTGAGATTAAAGTTTTCATAACTTTCTACTCATTTGGATACTTGATTTGAAGATATAAAAACTTCATCAAGTATACAACATACAATCTACTGCACTTCGTTTCTATCAATTTTGATTCGGTTTGAAGAAATAAAATCTTCACCGTTGTGTATTATATTTGTTTCTATCAAAATTGATTCGGTTTGAAGAAATAAAATTTTCGCCGTTGTGTATGATATTTGTTGCGACGATTTGAAGAACATAAAATTTCATCGTTCTGTTTAAGGAGATTAAAACTTGTGTAGTTTTCTACTCCATATGAATATTAGTATTCTGACTCGAAGATATAAAAACTTCGTTGGAATACTAAAGTTTCATAATTACACAACGATTTGAAGAACATAAAATCTTCATCGTTCTGTTTAAGGAGATTAAAACTTGTGTAGTTTTCTACTCCATATGAATATTAGTATTCTGACTCGAAGATATAAAAGCTTCGTTGGAATACTAAAGTTTCATAACTATACTGTGATTTGAAGAAATAAAATCTTCATCGTTCAAATTACGATTTGAAGAAATAAAATCTTCATCGTTTAAGTTTCACAATTATACTCCGATTTGACGAAATAAAATCTTCATCGTTTGAGTGCGTGATTTAATTGCTATTACGGTTTTATTAAGTAAAGCAGTTTGTCGATTGTGATGACAAACAAATAATGGCAATTGATCTGAATGATCGTGTGCAATCTTTGTCAGTGCAATTTGGTTGGAAACCCGAAGGAGTGGTGGTGGATTACGGTGCCACTCGGCGTATTTCTTATTTGCAAAGAAGCATTTGCAACATATGCTCCATTGGACAGAAGAGGTGCGTTTATGGGAAATCTGCAGTACGAGGTTGAAGGATATGGGAAGATACTTACGAGGATGACTTAGGCAAGGTCGACTCCAACAATGTTACGCACGTTCAACAATTCGGAAGAATTTAGTTTATTGGACTACTCGTCAAAAAGCGGGTTTAAGTGTGTGTTGGTTAGTGAGAAAATTGTAATAAGTAAGAATGATATGTTCATAGGAAAGGGCTACCTCACCGAGGGCCTTTTCAAACTCAATGTAATGGTTGTTGACAGTATTAATGAAAATTCAAATGCTTACTTATTGAGTCAAATGATTTATGGCGTGTTCGTTTAGGACATGTCAATTACAAAACCTTGCGAAAATTGATCAATTTAGAAGTATTGCCTAAATTCGAGTGCAACAAATCAAAATGTGAAATTTGTGTTGAATCTAAGTTTGTTAAACATCCATATAAGTCTATTAATAGGAATTCAAATCCTTTAGACTTAATTCACACGGATATATGTGATATGAAGTCAATACCATCTCGTGGTGGGAAAAAGTATTTTATAACTTTCATTGGCGATTGCACTCGATCTTGTTATGTGTATTTGCTTAATAGTAAGGATGAAACAATTAATGCATTTAAGCAATACAAGAGCGAAGTGGAAAATCAATTGAATAAAAGATCAAAATGATTAGAAGTGATAGGGGTGGAAATGCGAATCTCGCACTGCGAGACATGTTTGGAATATGGAATTATTCATCAAACTCTCGCCACACACCACAATCAAATGGAATTGCGGAAAGGAAAAACCGAACATTAAAGGAAATGATGAATGCCTTACTAATTAGTTAGGTTTCTGCAGAGCTTGTGGGGAAGCTATCCTTACAGTAATCGAATACTCAGAGTACCCCACGACAAAACACAATCTATTCCATATGATCTATGGAAAGGAAGAAAACCCAACTTGAAATATTTCAAAGTGTGGGGTGTTTAGCAAAGGTCAAGTTCCTTTGCCCAAAAGTAAAAATCGGACCAAAAGCGTGGATTGTGTTTTTATTGGCTATGCTACAAGCAATAAAGCTTCGGTTTTGGTTCACAAATCGGACAATCCGAAATTCATGTTAATCTGTAATTGAATCGGATAATCTGAATTCTTTGAAAACATCTATCGTATAAAAGCGAATGTGAGTCGTCAAGTGAAAGATCTAAGCGACCGCGGGAAGAACGAAGGAAAGTACACAAGCAAAGAGGATCTAAAGGCGTAGCAAGCGTCAAAGACATCTACTTCCTTTGGACGGACTTTGTAACATTCTTGCTTGAAAATGAGCCTCAAACATTTAAAGCAACAATGTCATCTTCTGATTCAACATTTTGGAAAGAAGCAGTCAATAGTGAGATTGAATCGATTTTAAACAACCATACATGGGAGTTAGTTGATCTTCCTCCTGGAAATAAACCTTTAGGATCAAAATGGATCTTTAAAGGAAAATGAAAGCGATGGCACTATTGACAAATACAAGGCAAGACTTGTGGTCAAAGGTTATAGACAAAAGAAGGTCTTGATTACTTTGACACATACTCGCGTGACAAGAATAACATCTATTCGGGTGTTAGTGGCCTTGGCGTATATGGTCTTGAAATCCATCAAATGGATGTCGAGCGACTTTCTTAAATGGAGAATTGGAGGAAATTTACATGGAACAACTGAGGGTTTTGTGGTTCTGGTAAAGAAAGGAAAGTGTGCGGACTTGTGAAGTCACTTTATGGACTTAAACAAGCACCCAAACAATGGCGTGCAAAATTTGACCAAACAATGTTGGCAAATGGATTTAAGATTAATGAGTGTGACAAATGTGTTTACATTAAAAATACTCCAAATCATGAAGTCATTGTTTGTTTGTATGTTGATGACATCGCGATAATGAGTAAAAATATTGTCGATATAAATGCTACGGCGTATGCTCGCTAGCAAATTTGACATGAAAGACTTAGGGGTTGCGATTTGATCTTAGGAATTAAGATCCATAAAACTCCACAAGGTCTAGCATTATCACGATCCATTATATTGAAAAGTACTTGACAAGTTCAAGTATTTAAATTTCAATGTTGCAAAGACTCGATTGATGTAAGTTTTGCACTTGAAAGAATGAAGGTGAAAGTGACTCACAATTGGACTATCTGCAGTTTTGGGAAGTTTGATGTATATTATGAATTGTACACGACCAGCTATAGCATGTGCTATAAGCAAGCTGAGTCGATTCACGAGTAATCCCAATCAAACTCATTGAATGGCAATGAAGCGAGTCTTGGGATATTTACAACACACCCAAAACTATGCTTTGCATTATAATAAATATTCGCGATTACTTGAGGATATAGTGATGCAAATTGGATCACCGGATCGTTTGAAGTTAAATCCACGAGTGGATATGTTTTCCTTGTTGGCGGAGGAAGCGGTGTCTTGGAAATCATCAAAGCAGACATCGCCCGCTCTACAATGGAATCAGAATTTATAGCTTTAAACAAGGCGGTGAAGAAAGGTTGAATAGCTCGAATTTCTTAGAAGATATTCCATTCAGCCCAAACCTTTGGCTCTATATGTATACACTTTGTGATCAGCGTGATAGGTAGGGCGGGGGCGTAATGTATAACGGAAAATCTCGTCACATACTGACGGAGACACAATACCGTTAGACAACTCTCTACAGTGGCGTTATCACATTGATTATGTAAAGTCAAGAGATAACGTGGCGGATCCGCTTACAAAAGGCTTATCTAGAGAGAGTTGGTAGATCATCAATGGGAATGGGGTTAAGGCCAGGACAAGTCATCATGGCGGTAACTCTACTGTTGGAGATCCCAAGAGCTAGGTTCAAGAGATCAAACAAAGTTGTAGACGGTTCAACATTGTCAAATAACTCAACCCATTCTCGGATGAAGACAATGTTGAAATAAGGATACGACTTTATGGCTTGTTAATGAGTTAATAAAGCATTAAGATTTTTTAATGGTTATCTAAATCTGGCGATGTATGACCAGATAATGTGGCTATAGGACCACATGTTTAGAAATCACCTATGTGAGTGTTAAGTGTCAGCCGCTTTAAAGGGGAATGACAGTAAAAGCCCATTCTCTATGCACTCATGAGACCAGACGGTGTTCATGGCTGAAACGAACACAACCGTGAGAACCATAAGCGGTTGAGGGTTGATTGTGTGTCTTATGTTGTCTAGGTATACAACAAAGTTCGACGGTTCAAAGATATCAAATCTGGATTGATCGAGTATATCCGATATAAGTTCACTACGGAAAGTTCAAAGGAAACCTACTTATCGGATCGATCGATTCTCGCTTGTATATCACACTCGTCAAACATTCTTCTATCTTATAATCATTCCCCATTCATGTAGAGGATTGTTGAGTTTTGATATTGGTGAATAGGAAATGATGGGATAAAAATTAAAGAGGGTAAAAGGCTCTTTTATCCCACATCGAAAAAAGGAAGGAAAGAGAGGTGTATATATTACATTACACCTTCTCGAGTAAAAGGGTTGAGAGGGCAAGGACCACCTGCCGTCGTCGTCGCTAAGCTCGACTCGGCTTTGGATTTGGATTTGGATTTGGATTTGTCAAAGATCGATTGATTGATAATCTCTTTAATTAATTAATTATTTAATTATAAATTCTTGATCATTTCAAGAATTGATTCACTAATTCACAAATTCATACTCTAATCAATTGAAATTCAAGTTGCTCTTGACTCGAAAATTTCATTACGTGTGATATCTTTGCGTTGAGTGGTTCGTTGCTCTGAATTTGGAGTACTACTATTACGGTAAGATAATCGTTCTATCACGGGAGGCGATATTCCGTTAACCTCGAGTCTTGTGAGGAATAATTTCCTTAAGGACACACTTTGAACTAAGTGGGCTCGATTACATTCAAATTATTTTTCCAAAGCAGTTACATTTTCGTTTATTGTTTCATTTATGTTATATGTTTCACTAAGTGATTAACATATTGTTTTGAATCATTATTTAGCCAAGTACAGATTATTATACCAACAGGTATCACATGGGAGGGATTGAACGTAACCAGGCAAAGCTACAGATTGACAAGGCTCGAACAGTACAGAAATTATGAGAACATCCCTTTGTCGGGGGAAGCTGTGGATAAGGTCTCCAACACTGCAATTTTTATACATTTTTGAAAGAAATAATTGGTTCATTATTCTTATTAATGAAAAACATATATATACAAGTTATAACTGAAGAATTATATTTCTACTTTACATCTAAATTCATATTCTATATGAACAATAACTCTACAATTATAGTAATATTACAATCTTAATTATGGTACAAGAATAATAATAAGTTTACTCGCTTACTTGTTAGAGTAAGGTATTTACATTACTAAATGCCTTGTAGAACCAGATGTCTTGCCGTGTGGGCGAAGAGTGAAGCCCATATTCTCTAACACGCCTGCGATGTGGCGGACGGTGCTGCGTCTGTATCTCTAAAATCTTCAAAAAGGACTGAGGGAAGACCCTTTGTAAAGATGTCTGCAATTTGATATCTGGAAGGGACATGACAGACGCGTACTTGTCCTTTTGCTACCTTCTCTCGAACAAAGTGAATATCCATCTCTATGTGTTTAGTCCACTGGTGCTGAACAGGATTACCAAATAGGTAGATGACACTTATATTATCACAATATACCAAGGTAGCTTTTTCAATAAGACAATGAAGTTCTAATAGCAGATTTCGTAACCAACATGAATCGGAAACCACATTGGCTACCCCTCTATATTCGGCCTCTACACTTGAACGTGAAAGCGTGGATTGACGCTTGGCAGACCACGAGACCAAGTTATTTCCTAAAAACATGCAATAGCGGGCGTGGGCCGTTTGGTGTCGGGGACAACCACCCAATCGGCGTGCGTATAGGAGACTAGTGTAGACGTCGACGAAGGATACAAATGCAAGCCATACTCAAGTGTTCCCTGAATGTACCTAAGAATGCGTTTGAGCGCATTCATATGTTCAACTCTGGGATCATGCATAAACAAACACACCTGCTGTACGACATATGTAATATCAGGTCGCGTGAACGTCAGCTACTGAAGAGCGCCTGCAAGACTACGATAGCGGGTTGGATCCTCATAGGGAGAGCCATCTGCAGCACCCAACTTGAGTTTAGTATCAATTGGTGTGAAAGTGGACTTACAGGATGACATCCCAACTCTCTCAATGATCTCTGCTGCATACTTTCTCTGTGACAAGAATAATCCACCTGCATGACGAGTTACAACAATTCCCAAAAAGTAACTCAATGGGCCCAAGTCCTTCATGGCAAACTCATAACTG
The DNA here is from genome assembly GCA_029844215.1 of Przewalskia tangutica. Taxonomy (NCBI): domain Eukaryota; kingdom Viridiplantae; phylum Streptophyta; class Magnoliopsida; order Solanales; family Solanaceae; genus Przewalskia; species Przewalskia tangutica. The sequence continues at coordinate 7,198,308 of CM056739.1, read as the reverse complement.
AGCATTATCATAATAGACTTGCGCAAAGCATCAGAAGAAGCAGTCAAGATAATATCATCAACATATAATAGGATATAATCCATGGAAGATCCCCGACGATATACGAATAATGAATTATCAGACATGCTGTGAGAAAAACCCATATTCTCAACAAAATCAGCAAACCTCTTATACCACACCCGTGGAGACTGCTTAAGCCCATACAAGGACTTATTCAATAGACATACATGATTAGGATATCTAGTATCCCTAAACCCCAAAGGCTGATGCATATACACTGTCTCCTGAAGATCACCATGTAGGAAATCATTCTTCACATCTAGCTGATGAATGGGCCATGATTTTGAAAGAGTCAGTGAGCACGGTCACGAATGGTAGCGAAGCGATCAACGGGCTAAATATCTCACCACAATCCACACCAACCTACTGAGTCTTACCATCACCCACAAGTCTAGCCTTATGCTTTGCAAATGAACCATCAGAATTTTCCTTATGAACAAAAATCCACATAAACCGAATAATATTAACACCAGATAGACGGGGTACCAACTCCCATGTCTTATTATCAATAAGAGCATTATATTCCTCAGTCATGTCAATTTTCCAATTAGGGTCATTTAAAGAAGACACATGATTATGGGGTAATGGAGACTTAAGAATATTTGAATTTAAATTAAAATTAAAGTGTCTTTTAGATTTAAAAATACCACGTTGACTACGAGTGACTGGACCAAGACTCTGGGATGGATTGAGTGAATTTTGGAAAGTGTGAGAAATTTCGGAATTTTCTGTCGACGTGCCGCGGCGCCAGAATTACTGTAAGGCTCGCGGGAGTTTTGGCTCCGCGGCGCCTCAATGCAGGGTCGCGGCGCTGATGACGAGGTTAACGTATTTTCTGGAAAACCTGAAAAATGACGGAGAACATAGGGGGAGATAACATCATCCAAAAAATCATAAGAACTAGGCACGATTTTTTCTACTTTAGAAAGGGAAATTGAGATTCATCCAAGAGAACATGACGACTAATGATGATTCGTTTAGAGGACAAATCAAAACATTTATAACCGCGGTGATTTGACGGAAAACCCAAAAATACACAAGGAGTATAACATGCCTAAAGTTTGTTGATTGTAGTGGATGAAAACATTGGATAACATAAGCATCCAAAGACCCTAAGATGAGTGTATGACAGAGTCTTATTATATAGCACTTTTAGAGGGGATGAATATGTCAAATCTTTAGAGAGAAACATATTTAGTAGATCGGTAGCCATTTGTAGTGCATGATGCCAAAATAATGGAGGAACAGAAGAATGAACCAATAAAGTGCGGACAATATTATTAATGGTACAAATTTTTCGCTCAACTTTCTCATTTTGTGAAGACGTATGAGGACAAGAAAAACGAAAATTTATCCCATTTTGAGCACAAAACTCCCTAAATTTCCTATTATCATACTCTTTGCCATTATCACATTGAATCTTTTTGATTTCTCATTCGAATGTGTTCTTATGAAAGCTCTAAATTTTATGAAAATGAAAAAAACTTGAGATTTTTTCGCAATTGAAAACGTCCATAAATATTTAGAATAGTCATCTATGAATAACACATAATAACGATGACCCGTAGAACTGAGAATCGGAGATGCTCATAAATCACTATGAATAATATCAAATGACATTGAAGTATTAGAATTCGACGCTACAAATGGTAACTTAATAATATTTCCAAAGCACATGATTGACAAAGTGGAGTACTACGCGTACCCTTACAAGAAATAAACCTATGTCTATCTAAAGAAGATAAAATCGACGACCCCGGATGACCTAGACGAGCATGCCACAAGGAAGGAGCACGAGCTGCAAAAATGGATGACATAGCTTGACTCGAGACACTGAGACTTGGAGTGATTGGATAAAGATCACCCCTACTATTGCACCTCATGAGATGACTCCCCGTCTTGAAATCCTTCACAGAAAACCCAAACAGATCAAAATTAATAGAAACTCAATTATCAGTGGTGAATTTACGGACAGACACCAAATTTTTAATCAATTTTAAGGCATGAAGGGTATGTTTCAGGACAAGTGGTGGATGAGGAGCGGACAAAGTATCTTTGGGCTTTGTTCTTTGCCAATCTGTTGATGAAACACATTCGACACAGGTAGAAATTGGTCGCGGTGCACTGCGTTGTGAGTCGCGTATTTAGGTGTTAGGACCATCGCCACTATCGAGGCCTCTGTGTTCAGGCTGTTATTCTTCTTTGTCGGTTGCTTCCGTTGTTGTCGCCACGATTCTTGTCATTATTCTTCCGATTCTGGCCCTTCTTACCACTCCCGTTGTTGTGATTTTGAGTCACATTGGCTGTATTGAAAGGAGAAAAATTAGAAGCAGTCATCATGACGACAAGGTTGGCCCCAATCGCCAGTTTCTTAGCCAATCCGATTTTCTCCAAAGTAATCATAGAACGTGGTTGATAAATTCCTGACAGGGGGTTACTCTGACGAATAACCGACGCAACACCGCTAAAAGCCTCTGACAGGCCTACAACCATCTGAAGAACTAGACGACTTTGAGAAACAGGAGAACCCACGTTGCTTAGTTGATCTGCCACGTCCTTGAGGCGTTTGCAATAAGAAGAAACGTTGGGAAAACTCGTCATAGCCACCTGGGAGAATTCCTTCTCAAGGATAACAATTCGAGAATGACTGTTATCTTGAAATATGTCTCGCAATCGATTTCACGCGCCATAGCCGTGAAATTGGGTTTCATAATCGTCTGTAAAATATCCAAAGAGATAGTGGAATAAATCCACTGAAAAACTTTGGCATCAAACATGACCCATAATTCTGGATCTGCTTCTTTAGTCGGCACAACCGTCGTTGAAGTACCCTCATTTGGAGGAGAAAGAGGAATTATGTGGTGGAGGACTTTATGTGCCAAAGCATGAATTTTAAATAATTCCGCCCATGTCCCATATTGGACGTTTTCAAGATCAAGAACAATAGGGATGACACTCTTGATGTTAGAAACTGTGAGGGTAGGATGAAAATTGTTCTTATCCGCCATAAGGAATAGAATAACAATATTCGGAGAAGGGAATTTGTGAGGAAGAAGAAGAGGATATCTCGGTTTTTGGGAGAAAAAAATTGAGAATTTGGAGAAGAATTTGGATGAGTGGAAGCAGGGTAAAGAGAACCTAGACTCTTGATACCATGAAAGAAATAATCACTTGATTATTTTTATTAATGAAAAATATATATATACAAGTTACAAAAGGAGAATCATATTCTTACTTTACATCTAAATCCCTATTCTATATGAAGAATAACTGTACAATTATGGTAATATTATAATATTTATATTACTTAATCTGCCCCTGAGTGGGCCACGGTATTACTGCCGTGTGGGCCAAAGGACTGAAGCCCATATTCTCTAACAATTTTATTTAGTTAAAGGGCATCCATTTAGTAAGATTCTCATCATTGCTGGTCATTTATGCATTTTCAGGAATGCAAACAAGTGGAGAAGGGTGGCAACTACTACGAATTCTTTAACAATGCTAGATCCGTGAAGCCTACGATACTCCATTTTCAGGTCTGCCTTTATTCTGCATACACTACGATAAATGTTCTTATAATTCATCGGCATGAAGAAGAAAAGGAGTTAAAGAGAAAGACCATGTTCTTACAATTTTCATGTTCTGTGCCTGACACAGATTTCTTGTGTTGTATTTTTTCTTTTCCCGCTCGTATTCAAATAAGAAACAAGAAGTTGTTTATTTGTTTCCTCCAGTGAGAGACAAAAATAATTAGGTTTCCAAATGAATTATATCTCTATTTCGCTATTCATGTCAATTGTTATCTTGTAACTGGTTAGATACCATATGCGATGCTTTCGGGGGCTAGCATCTTTTAGATACAGTTTCAAAGTTAGGATTTTTTTTCTGTGATATTTGCCACCAAGTAATGGCCCTTTTTTAAAAAAGAAAACACTTTATTTTGAGTACAGACTCGATGGACCCATGGCATACAAAATTGTCAACCACGCTCTAAAGCCAGTTCTGAAGGACTCGAAAACAGCTCTAAACGACTCACTGCTCGTAATCTCTCTTGAAATATGTTCTGCCTCTTTGGTTCGCCATTATTTTGAGTTGATGTCAACTTCTCTTCTTCAGACAAAGGATTCGACTTCTGAAATGTCGAAACAATAAAGCCAACTTATCATATGGGTTCAAGTACATGGAAAATCTCATTGCAAGTGTTTACCAACCAAATGTTCTAATATAATAACAAAACCTCCAGAAAGTTAAACAGCATTGTTACAACTTACAAGAAGTATGTTATTTTAAAACACTAAGGCTTTTTGGATAGCTTATGAATCATGATAATAAATATTCCTCTTTTATCAAGCATAACTATGAGTTTCCGTAATTCAAGAAAATGTTGGAGAATAGAATAACTACGAGGCATGACAGATGCTAGCCACTGGATTTATGACTTGTCCTAAGCATTTGTTCGCCTGTCTTGGAGATTCTTTTTTTCCAAAGACATAAAATTCAAAGAAGCAACAGCGAAGAGACAACGAGGTGATGAGACAAATAAAGAGATAATACCTGTTTATTTGCTGGGTTCGTCCCTAAGAAAGGCGCACTGTTTGTTTGCCAATAGCAGTTCCATTCAACTTCTGTAAGGCTTCCTCTGCATCATTCCTTCCACAACAAATTATATAGATTTGTTATGAACATTTATTGTCTAATAAGATGCCTAACGACATGAAAAATAAGAAAAACTCTTGTTTATTACCAATGAATAATAATGAAAGTACTTTTTTTTTTAAACTAATTATCCAATTCATAAAAATGGAAGAAATATAACACGACCTTTTATGACTATTGCTCATTTTGAGCATAAAACGATTTATTACTATCCTTACGTGTCTTCTTGATCTATCAAGTCAAGAAGGCGAGGCCACTTCTGGTCTTATGTCCTCCACACAGGCCTTTAATGCTTCTTCTTATAATGAAGTCGAGTTATGGCATCGTAGATGCGAGTAAAATCACAACTGACGAACTACCTTTACAAAGAAAATCGTCTAGAGTCCATTTGTTGAAAATGTTCCATAATAACATCATCGCTAATAGTCTTTAGTACATCTCTTTCTATAAAAGTTACAAGTCGATCATTTAATCATTGATCGCCCATCTTATTACATAGTTCCCGTTTCACATACTTCATAGCTGAAAAAACCCGTTCAACACTTGCAGTTGCTACGGGCAAAATCAAAGCTAACTTCAGAAGCAAATACACCACAGGATATGTTTCACTTTTACCTGCTTGCATAAAAAGTTTACAAAGATCTGGAAGTCCTCTCAATTTAGAAAATAATGGGTTAGTTCGAACATCTTCAATATAATTTTGTATCTGGTTGCGCATAATCACTTCAGGAAAGTTCACAAAATCATCTGGATATAATTCCACCATTCTCAATAATATAGATTTGTCAAATGCTGCAAATGATTTTAATGGACTCAAACATGCAACACAATGTAAAAGCTCAGTGTTCTGCACATCAAACCTAGCATTCAACTCCTGCATTTGCAAATCTAAAATACTAAACAAACAATCACACTTATAATAATGAATATTTGAAAGATTCGATTGTCGTCTAGATTTCTTTCCTTGGACATATGGTGCATCCATATCCGACACATCAAATTCATGCTTATAACAAACTTCCATAACCTTGGACAAAAGTTCTTCCCAACAAAGGCTTCACCACCATAGTTTGCTACATTTTTAAACAGATAGCATGGTAAACAATACGATGCATTTTTGGATTCACTATACTCAAGACAATCATACTCATCAAATCATTTCACACAAAATCGACGTCTAACACTATTATATTGCGTCCAAGGGAATATAAAATTGCGAGGTTGGTGAGCACCTTTGATTAAATAAGCTTTCCTAACCTCATTTTGCATATCTAGATGATAGTCTGAAATTCGTTTCCTACGTGCAGGATCTGCTTGCAATGTATCAAAGTCAACATATTTTTGTCTTTCATTAGCATAATCTGATACATCAATTCGAGCTTCTGATGGTTCTTGATCTATCACCGGTGATTCTTGATTTAACACTAGTTCTTGATTACCCAAAATACTAGAATTTGCTTTATATTTAGGACGCTTTTCATAATAGTGTTGCATCCTAATTTCCTAACAAATAAAATTAACAGTTCATTTAGAAACAGAAAATGAATGTAAAACAAATAAATTTAACACTGACCCAGAAATCAAAATAAGTTTTTTACCAATCTTCAGGTTTTGATCGCACGAGTAAAGCTTTTTCAACACTTGACTTTGAAATTATTGGATATAAGTCATGCTGCTGCAATGAATAAAAAGGAGACGATTTAAGCACGTCATTTGGGTAAGAATCGCTACTTGCTTATGGGTAAGAATCGCTACTTGCTGTAAAGAATCACTACTTGATGAGTTGCTGTAATGAATCGCTAGTCGCTACTTGCTGCTAAAAAATAAAACTAAAAGTAATATAGATATAGATTCATTTTACTTACTAGATTTTTCTGATGAAGTTCTTCCACTGACAGATGTTTTCAAGAATCCAAAGTGCTTCCCTAAAACAGATTTACCCTGAAATGAAATAAAGAATAACGCATTCTCATTGTTAATTCTAAACTTAATAAAAAAGACATCAGAACATATAATCCAAGAATGAAAATAAAATAATAAAAAGAAGAAGTAACATTTGAATGTGTTTCAGAGAAGCCAGTTACGATCTCCATGTAATTTCTATCATTATAAGAATGAATCGCTACTTTTGATTTTGGGTTGGGTAAGAATGATTGAATGAATCGCTACTTTTGGTTTTGGGTAGGGTAAGAATGAATTGCTATTCTGTAAATGGTAATGAATAATAAGGCGGAGAGGACAAAACGACGTAGTTTTGTCTTCAACAAAACGACGTCGTTTAGCATTTTATCAAAACGCAGGGCCTTTAAAGCAGCGTCGTTTTGTGAAAAAAAAATAAAAAATCTGGTGGTGCAACTGCACCACCTTGGTTACTGTAGTTCCGCCACTGCTTGTACAGTAGATTTGGATCCAACTTTTAAGGTCAGAAAAAGCTTAGCCAGAGCACCATGTCTTCTACTAAGCAAAAATCTGTCAATGTCTGAGAATCCTTGAATTTGTGCCTATAGTACTTATATATTATGGTATTCTACTAAGCTATTTCAAACTGCTGCTCATATTTGTATAGTTCTTTTCTATTTTGTTTACTTTATACAAAATAGGGGTATGTTAAGTGCGGACTCTTGGGTGTTAGTCTCGATGAAGCGGCATCTGATTTATTCAGTTGGTCAAATATTCCGGTATTTACTTTACAATTTTGAAAATTGTTATATATAAGATCGATCTTCATTTTAGTATGACAATATTTTGGGTTATCAACGGGTTTACTCCTAGATCAATAAAATCATGCACATATTATATAGTAGGTATTTCTTAAAAAGTAAATGATCTGGGTCATTGTTCATATCCAACCATATTTGTATGAGGTTATTTGTGTAAGTATGTTTATTTGTTGGACGTTTCTATTCTAACTATGTTTTTGTAACATCTATGTTTTGCAGTTTGTTCATAGTTCACCACTCAAAGTTTATCCTACAAGCAAAATGAAGAATTTTCGAATTAATTGGGCAGACTACTTGTACAATCTATTCCTCAAAGAAAAAATGGAAGGTTGAAGCTATTAGTTAGTATTTTGATGTAATTGTTGACTATGTCGTATTGTTATTAATTAATGATTGTAAGCTACTAATGATTGGGATACTATTTTAAATATATTGTTATGTTTTATGCGAATGATTATATTATATTATATTTTGAATGAGTATTCTTTTTGTTATCTTTTGATATTTTATTTATTAGGTGAAAAAACAGGGGGAAAATAAATAGGTACCAAAACAATAAATAAAAAGTAAAAAAAAACCCAGATAAAACACTACTACATTTCTGCCCTATTGCGACGCTTCCAAATCGTCGCAATAGGGCCTCCTTGTCGTAGCATTAGGTCTAATACAACGACAAGGAGCCGTTGCATCCGGTGGCGTCGCATTAGACCTAATGCGACGACCAGGAGACCCTATTGCGACGACAGGTTATAGCCGCTGCATTAGATATGCATCTGCGACGACTGTAGTTGGCCGTCGCATTAGATGAATATCTAATGCCACGGCTACTGAGCCTAATGCGACGACTGGTTACTACCGGCGCATTAGATATGCTAATTGGTGAGAGGAGTTTTCAACCACCTAATGCAACGACTTTCTTTGGCTAATCACGGCGGCATGCAGCGTCGCATTAGATATGCGAATTGGTTGAGAGGATTTTCCAATTCAACGGCTTTGATTGCTATATTGTTCACAAATTACAAAATGTACAATATTACAAAATGACAAAATAAATAATAAAAAGAGAAAGATAATAATAAAAAAAGATTATCATTGACATAAAAAGTACGATAATACAATATTAGACCCCATAAGACATATTACAAAATAATTATTTACAAAAGGGGATATCTTATCCAAGAAATTTGACGTTTAAGACATGCTAGTCTATCCATTACAAGTAGTTGAAAGAAGCACACAAGTGACGTAGCTAAACAAGACATCACGTCTACTTGATCTTCTTCTTTGGCCTCAGCTGCAATGCAAGAAAATTCATGAGTGCCTAATCAAAACCACAACATAGCAGCACAATTCCCTGCATTTAGCATTTCAATTAAAAAAAGACAATTTTCACATTACTAAATGAGAAGCCAATTTGGATCAAGTGTAACAAGCTGTTCTTTTAAAATAAGACAGTAGCCGAACTGCATTTTCCTCAGAAAATGTGAGAAGCTGACTGCTTTTGTCCCATAGCAGAAACATCAAAATGAAGTGAACAACCTTCTCAATAATATGACAACTTGAACCAACAAATATATGTAACATCTTGACTTTAATAAGCTCAGATGTAAGAGCTAATTAGTTATTCATTCCAAAGACAATAGTTATCTCAAGGCTCAAGTGTAGAATCTGGTAATACTAATATTCAACATCAGATTTGACAAAGTTCAGCCCATGTAGCAATTATTCTCATAACAAGGCAATATGTTAATCAAAACAGCAACAATGAGCATAAAAATAGAGCAGTAGTGGGCATTAAAATGCAGCAGTAGTGGGAATTAAAATGCAGCAGCAGTGGGCATTAAAACAGAGCAGTAGTGGGCATTAAAATGCAACAGCAGTAGGCCTTAAACTGCAGCAGCAGTGGTGTGGCCTAAACACAACAATGAAATGGCCAAAGTGCAGGGATCTATACCAAAATGTGGAGACTATTTACCTCAAATACAGACAATATTTAGCCTTAAATATGACAACAAACTTACCAAAAATATGTCTCAAATATTGCAACAACCATCAAAGTATAACCTCAACAGTTAGGTATGACAAGATGTGGAAGAAACCTCATTTTTGAAAGACAAGGAAGAAAAGGGGCTACCACCATCTATATTCCGACGCCGCGAAAAGATCCAAAGGTTTCTAGAACCTTAGGCATGTCATACTATCGGAGGAGGCTAAACCAAATTCAAAGACTGCCTTGACTTATAGTCGGCAAAGAAATGCATGAAACAAAAATTCAAGTGATGAAATCATCTAAGGAGAAAAAGAAACTTAACATGTTCAAATTGTGTGCCAAGCAGTGACATAATATCATTTAGAGGACTGTTATACCCCGTAGTTCGGGCCATGCGTATGAGAGCGTACGAAAGGGATTAAGACTTAAAATTTTCGAAAGATAGGTTGACGGATTGTTTCGGACGGGTTTTTAGTCAATTTTGAGACGGTTTGTGTCCAGTTGCATTATGAGTTCCTAGGTGTTTCAAAGGCCTAGTGCGTAGTTCGTTGAGTCTAGTTCACAACGCAACCAACCGTTCGTCGATAGGACATCGGAGTAGAAAGTTATGGAAGTTACAAGTTCGGTCTTGCGATCAGGCGGAAAATTTCGGACAGAGCCACGGCCGCGGCGGGAAGCAAGGCATGGCCGAAGCGAGGCAGCGCGAAGACCAGAATTGGCAGAGTTTCAGCGCGCTGGCCCACGGTAGCGCCGAGGCGGGTTCTGCGAGGTGAGTGGAAAAATCTGGCTGCTTTGTTTTAAAAAAAGCCATGGGTGGGTGACAAGTGTCCCCCCCCCCCCCATCTGATTTTTGCATGCACTATTTATTTTGAAGACTTGGTCATTCTTCAAGCTCTTCTCTCTCTCTAAATTAGAAGTTCTTCCTTCTCTCTAGAAAATCAAGAGGAAATCAAGGATTGAGAAAACTCTGAAAGGTGTGGCAAGAAGGAAACTTATTTGCAAACTTGTAGGAGTTATTGTGGTGGTGTTTTGGAAAGAAGGCTAGCAAATTTGTTGGATTAATTTGGCTAAAGTTCTAAGGTAACCATTCCTTCTCTCTTTGTTAGTTTATGGTGTTGCATGTGAAGAAGAAAGAACTTGTAGTGGTAAATATTGCTCTTAGATACATTGCATGTAAGAAATATGGTTTGGATATGAAAGGATTGAATAAGGTTAGGATGTAAGCATGTTGTAGCCAAAATACTACCTTAAACTTGTTAAGTTAATTGTTATACATTGTGGGGCAGAATTTTACACATCCACGTTTAGGTGTGTAATCCCCGTTGAATTGATTGGATTGTTGGGCCTTAAAAGTGGCGTTTGGATGTTGAATTCGGCCTTGAAAAAGGTGGCAAAGTATGTAGAAACAAAGGAAATGTTGTCCGATTTTCCATAGAATTTAGTGACTTTGCACTTGGAATATTCTACGTTGAAACTAGAGGTTAATAAACGTATTATGGTCATTATAGGTTGACGTACTACGTGCAGTATTTTGGACTTAGCAAGTGGATTGACCGAAGAGGTATGTGAAACTTTCTTATCTCTTGAGCATGAGTAGTTATAACTATATAGTACGGTAGACGTACGTGATTTAAATGAAGTAAATCCTTTTGGTATCCTTGTCTTATTTTTAAAGAATGTCTAGGTTGGTTGAGTTAGAGAGTTAACTAACTTGTTCTTGAGGAATGGTTTATTCTAATAAGGTAGACAAGGATTTCTTGACAGGAAAAAGTATTTTGAAAATTGTGTAAACTGATTTGAAGTATAAGTCTCTTGGTTAATGAAAGAACGAAATTGTTTATAAGGAATCATAACGGCTTTATGGGAAGTTAGTTATAACGACCTTATGAAAGGATAAGAATGTCTTAATTTCTAAAGCATAAAGTTAGTATAACGGCTTTATGGGGAGTTGGTTATAATAACTTTATGGAAGGTTAAGGGATCTTTTGAAAGAGTAGAAGTACATAGTACTTCGGGTTAAATTTCTACGGATTTGATTAAGCAATAAGAAGGTGCCTTAAGGTCAAGAATGATATTTATTTTGTAGATTAATGAAAGTCTAAAGAAGTTATGAAAGTACTTGGACGTACCGTCAGTGATGGAGGATTCCACGGGTATGCTTCCATTGTCTTAGTATGAGTTTACTTGGACGTACCGACAGTGATGTGGGATTCCACGGGTATGCTTCCATGGTCGTAGTACGAGCTTACTTGGACGTACCGTCAATGATGGAGGATTCCACGGGTATGCTTCCATGGTCATAGTATGAGCTTATTTAGGCGTCTGAAGCGGTGAGGTGGGATTCACGGGTATGCACCTTGGGCGTGCTTACGATGAGGATTAGAGGCATGCGATGCGAGGTTACTGGGCGTGCAGCGGTGATGTGGGATTCCGCGGGTATGCTTCGGTGTGGTTGTGACATTTGTATATTAGTGAATTTGCTACCCACGATGCGAGGAATACCTCGTGCGAGTCCGTAGGGCTCGTGCGGGTGAAATAGTCCCGTGCGGTGAGTACTGACTATGCGAGGAATACCTCATGCGGGTCGCGTGACCCGTGCGGGTGAAATAGTCCCGAGTAGGAGTGCTTAATGATACTGTGGGGCGGGTGACCTTGCTTTGATTATGAGCTTCCTATTTTCATGCAGTATAGTATATGCTTGATATTCTCATTATTAGTAAGACACAGTGTTCTGTAAAATTGTTTTTCATACATGTCTTGATTATTTTAGACTTATGAGGTATTTTGGTATTTTCGATTTAGCATGCCAGTACATGTGTATGCGGACCCGCTTCCTCGGGGCTGCGTTCATCTGCGCGAGTAAGGGTAGCGGTGGTGGATCCTCATCCTTGGATCACCGATGCAGTGTCTGAAGCTCCATTCTTCCGAGGCTTGTTTTGTTAGTGATTTTCCACGATGCTATAGGTATTATATGCATTCGGGGTATGGCGGAGCCTGTCATACGATTTATTATTCTAAGTGCAGTAGTCACGTTTGTAGTTTGAGGTGTAAGAACAAGTTATGTATTTACTTTTGGATAAGTTTAATCTATGAAAAGCGGCTTGTCGGCTGGCGATGATGTTTGCTATATACGAGTTTATGTGTATGTATGTTAGGTGCTATTCTCACGATGTACTTTGACGGGAGTGCCCGGTAGAGCACGATCGCGGCCGAGGTCGGGTCGTGACAAAAGTGGTATCGAAGCGATTAGTCCTCGGAAAGTGTCTGAGGCCAGGTATGCAGTAAGTCTTGATTATCGGTGTGTTGTGCACCACATCTATAATCGAGAGGCTGCGAGGCATTTAGGATTGGTCTCCATTCTTCTCTCTGCGAGATCGTGCGATGAGAGTCATCTACTAGGTTGAATCCTCTCGACCTATTCTTATGTACGATTATGCCTCGCAAGGCAACCAGAGCCCGGAAGGGCAAAGCGGTGAGGAGGCTGCAAGTAGGGCCTTGAGAAGGCTACGAGGCACGAGCCCGATCGCTACGGAGATGATGTTTGAGCGGCGAGTTCCACGACGTCGCCCGGCCTCAGCGAGTTCGAGGCAACAGCGGCTCACGAGACGCATACACAGAGCCCCAGTTCCAGCCAGGCGAGTATAGGGATTACGGAGAGCGGTCGGGTTTTGACTAGCATTGTGGCGAGCAACGCCTCGGGGCCGTAGCTAACCCTGGCCGAGCGGTTTAAGGATTCGACTTCACGAGTTGTGATCCACCCGAGTTCTATGGGTGAGTGCGAGGAGGATCCTCGGGAGTTCATTCGGCGGTGCGGCGGACTATCACAGTGCTTAGGGCCTCGGAGGCGAGTCGTTGTGTTAGCTTCTTACAGGTTCTGCGATATTGCGTTAAATTGGTTTGAGCGTGGGTGTTGTCTAGAGGTGTGGGTGCTCCTCCGGTGTTTGGGATGAGTTCACGGAAGCCTTTCTCGGTCACTTTTGCCTCACGAGGCGAGAGAGCCGGCTTGGATAGATTCTTGGCATTGAGGCAGAATGGGAGGACCGTCGAAGTCTGACACAGGTTTGATTCATTGGCGGTGTCGCCCACTATTGTGGCGGACATGGCGGGCAGAGATCACCGTATGTGATGGGGCTGACCGTTATATGGTTCTTGCGTATGCAGGAGTGGGTCTTGACGGTATGGATATTGCCGGATGCGACGTATGCGAGGATTGAGGGCGAGGGAGAGTGAGGGCCGTCGAGTCGGACCCAAAGGGCTAGGGCAGCGAGGTTTCGAGATAGCTTCGGGTGGACAACCTCGGCGGTGAGTCTACATTTCGCCGAGCGAGTGCCCTTCCCGGTCTTCGGCGGGTGGTTTGACCAGCGAGATATTCGAGGCGAGTCGAGGCTCGAGCGGCGAGTTCACGGTGTCGAAGATAGTATTCAGGGGAGGCCACCTTTGCCTCAGTGTGGTCACTGTGGTAGATCTCATGAAAGGGGAAGTTAAAACGACGGTAAAATATAATTTAACCTTGGAGAAGAAGGAAGAGCAGTTCGATGAAGTGAATGTGACGACGAGTGGAAAAGGGCGACGATGAGCAGTGGGAAGGGGATGGGATGACGATGGCGGTGGGGAAGAGGTGCGGCGGCGTCGATGGGGAAGGGGTGGAGCGGGCGGTGGGGAAGGGGCTTGCGACGACATGGAGTGTATAAAATTCGTGGTGGTCGATCCGATGAACGGGAATGAATTGAAGGAGGTGGGTGGTATCAAAATATCGACAATACCACGCTGTATCTATATATAATAATCACGACCGTCGACTGTAACCCCGTTGGCCGGAATTTCAATGGCGCCGCCTAGGGTTATATTTTAGATCGCGTTGGTCGATCTTGCTACTGGAGATGAATCGAAGCACCGCGTTGGCATAGAAATGACGGGGATGAGATGGTGGTCACAATGGTGTAACCCAATCCCGTCAATTCTACCTGAGTACGCCGGAAAGTGCGAAAAACCGACGGGGGTATTTTCGTCTAGAACTTCAATCGCAAAATTGACAGTGAAAACGTTGAAATTGTTGGTGATGAGTAGTATAGAATTGTAGAAGATGAAGAGACGAAGGTTTTGGTATATCACACGATGTCGGAGCATACGTGGTTTGGTCGGAAAATTCAAATTTCCAGCGGCGTCACTGTAGCCCGCCGGAAATCGCTGGAACTATCTATATATGAAAAATATATTTGTGCTTTATACCTTCAAAAATATGAAAATTGGACTGGGCTCGGGTATTGGTTGTTTATTTGGGCTGGGGATTAAAACACTACCGTCGCATTAGCCTTGGAAAGCCGTTGCATTAGATAGGCTAATGCGACGGCCATGCTGAGGCGTTGCATTAGACTATATGAGCCGTTGCATTAGCTAGACTGATGCAATGGATACGAATTATAAGTTACACCTATTGCATTAGCCACATCTAATGCGACAATACTATAACACCTGTTGCATTAGACCTACCTAAGCCGTCGCATTAGTTCAGAAATGAAGTAGTGAAAACACTTGGATAGCGCTTTTTTAAGCGATATGCAAGATAGTATCTTCAAAATAGAAGTTTAAAATAGCACTTTTTTTGCGCTAACTAAGAAAAGCGCTATGCAAGTATTAAGCTTGAATAACGCTTTTTAAAGCGCTATCTAAGCTCCCATAGCGGTAGCTTAGATAGTGCTTAAAAGCGCTATGCAAGCAGGAAAAAAAGCGCTATGCAAGTGCAATTCTGTAGTAGTGAGTGTTTGGTCCTGTTTTATAAACTATGTATCCGGCTAATCCAACAGTTGGTAAATTTTCTATTTTAGATGGATCAAATTATGCCTATTGGAAAATTCGCCTATGCTCTCATATCAAATCCATTGATGTTAGAGCATGGAGATCTATTAACAATGGATATACTGTTCCAATGAAACCACTGGATGAGGAAGGCGACATTATTGTTAACCCTGAATCCGAATGGAGTGTGGAAGAAACCAACAATGCAAGCTTCAATGAAAAAACCTTAAATGCTATTTTTGGATGGGTTGATCTCTATATGTTCAAGCTCATTCAAAATTGTTCCACGACCAAGGATGCTTGGGATACTTTGCAAATCCATTGTGAAGGTAGCTCTAGTGTTCGTCGAACGAAGCTTCGTATGCTCATGAATAAATATGAATGTTTAAGGATGGAAGAGACGGAGGAAATTAAAACATATTTTGAAAAGTTGATTGATATCTCTAATGAATGTCAAGTATTTGGTTCTCCGTTAACCAACAGTCAACTTGTGGAAAAAATACTACTTTCGCTTCTTGAAAAGTTCAATATAAAGATATGTGCGAGTGAAGAAGCTCACAATCTTGCTACAATGGACCTTCATACTTTAATGAGTATTCTCAAAACTTATTAGATGAATATGACGAATCAAAGGGCATTGTATAAAAGCAAAGATATAACACTTCAAGCAAAATCCTTAGAGAATCACGTCGATGAAGAGGATGGAAATCTTAAAGAAATTGGTGATGGTGCAAATGTTGTCCTTCTTACTCGAAAATTCAATTTGATGGTAAGGAAGTTCAACAATGATAAAAATAAATTTAAATCCAAAGAGCACCAAAACCAAGACTTCAATCAAAAGTCCACTAACTCCCTTCCTATAGTACAAAGAGAAAATCAACTAAAGAGAACCAACTCAGATCGAACCAAATTTGATCCCAAACAACGAAAATCTGTGCAATGTCATGCTTGTTCAGGATGGAGTCATTATGCCAATGAATGTGCGAATACCTTGAGAAAATTTGGTAAAAGTCTGTGGGTTTCTCTTAGTGACGACGAAGAAGAAGAAGCAGGAGATCAAGAAATAGAGTCACAAGCAATACTGACCACTGTACGAACAGTCTCTTTCAGATTATGAAAATGTCATCGACAGTGTTGTCCCAAATGTCACCACATTTGCGTCAACATCAGCGACGACATCTACAGGTCCAAAAACATCCGGAATGTATGAATATTTTAACTATCCTGATGTTAATTTCTTTACTAGTATTATTTCTTGTAGTGAGATTAACTTTGAAGATCAAGTTGAAACCAAGGATGACATGAATTAAGGAATTACAAAAGCTTTGTAAAGACTTAATTCTAGAATTCAAGCAACTTGACTCAAAGGTAAACTCTTTAACTCTTGAGAATGCAGGTTTAAAAGGCACAATAACCCTCTTAGAGGTTACACTTACCAAAAAGGATATTGAATTCGGTAAGATTAGTGCAAAGTTGGATCTAGCTGAAGCAACCTTCCATAAGCTCAATATAGGTACGTCCAAACTGGATGAGATTTTAAGTGTTAGTCAACCACCATACGCAGGTATTGGGTATAAGAACTCTCTTAATGCAATATGCTCCAATCTATTTGACAAAACTGGGAGGATATGATTTGTAAAAGAAAAAGGACCGAAAGAAAAGATTCCAGTCACATCAAACGACATGAAGTTTATGTGCCATTATTGTAACTCCCCTGGGCACATAAGACCATATTGTCACAAACTTCAGAAATCCAAGAGTAGAATATTGTCAAGACGACTGTCCAACATCTCGGACAACACACGTAGCAACATTTCTGACTGTAGAAAAGGGAAATGTTGTAAGAAAGTTTGGATGCCCAAAATGAATGTGAAATGTAATGTTGCTATAACTGCTTTAAGGACTAACATTTCAGACTCTTGGTACTTTGACAATGGGTGTTCTCGTCACATGACAGGGAAAAAGGAATGCCTAAAGAACTACGAGTCACTCAGTGGAGGAAATACAACTTATGGAGGTGGCAGCAAAAGTAAAATCATAGGAAGAGTAACCTTAAGTGTTCATGGTGTTCCTGTCTTGGAAAATGTCTTACATGTTGATGGATTAATGGCTAACCTAGTCAGTATAAGTCAATTGTGTGATGACAATCTAGAGGTAAAGTTTAATAAGTATGCTTGTATAGTTACAAATGAAGCTAACCAATGTGTAATGTCAGGTACAAGGACATGCGACAATTGTTATCTTGTTGAAGAACAAGAGATTTGCAATAATGTTAGGACAGATGACACTACATTGTCGCATAAAAAATTAGGATATGTCAACTACCGTAACCTTGAAAGATTAATTTCTTATGAGGCAGTAAGAGGCATCCCTAACCTAAGTCCTAAGGATAAAACAGTGGTTTGTGAAGATTGTCTAAAAGGTAAGCAAACCCGTGTCTCACACAATGTTGCCCAGAAGGACGGACAAAATTCAGGTACGTCTCACTACTTTCATCTTTTATACATGGATCTTATGCGTCTAATCGAGGTAGACAACCTAGGAGACATGAGGTATTCATATGTGATTGTAAATGACTTTTTCAAGTACTTATGGATATTCTTTTTGAAAGAAAAGTCTAAAACTTTTGGCATGTTCAAAGTGTTGCACTCTAGGATAAGAAATTTGTATCATTCTTCCATTTTTTGAATTAGGTCAGATCATGAAAAAAAGTTTGAGAATAATCTATTCTCAACATTTTGTGAGAACAAAAGTATTTTCCATGAATTTTCTGCTCTCAAAACTCCTCAGCAGAATGATATCGCAGAAAGGAAGAATAGAACTTTACAAGAGATGGCTAGAGTCATGCTTAGTTCTAAGAAATTGTCAAAATGTTTTTGGGCCGAAGCCGTGAATACTGCAAGTCACATAACTAATAGAGTCTATCTTAGGCCTGAAACAAAAATGACACCTTACGAGCTATAAAATGGAAGGAAATCCAATTTGCGTTCTTCATGTATTTGAGTGTGTTTGTTACATCTTAAATGATAGAGATAACCTAGCCAAGTTTGACTCTAAAAGTGACAAAGGAGTCTTTGTCGGCTATTCCCAAAATAGCCATGTTTACCGTGTGTATAATCTTAGAACCTACAAGAATCTGTTAACATTGTTTTCGATGATTATTCTGATCTTACAAGAAAAATGCATGAAAATAACATTGTGATTACAATGGAGAATGAGCAGAATTATGAAGATTCAGATGTTGTCCCAAATGTCACGACATCCGAAGCAACATCTGAGTCAGAACCCGATAACACAGAAGGTGCAGAAGAGGAATCGAACGCTGAATTGCAAGACCCAGTGCGCAAGGATTCCTCATCTAGGATTAGGAAGAACCATCCTGCAGAACAGGTGATAGGAGAAGTGTTCGAAGGTGTAAGAATAAGAAGAAAAGAACCCCTGAACTATAGAGATATGGTCAGATATGTGTGCATGTCTACCATGTATCAAAAGGTAAGTTTTTCTTGTTATGTATCTACTTTAGAACCAAAGAATGTTGGAGAATTACTCAAGGATAATTGGTGGATACAAGCTATGCAAGAAGAACTTGAACAGTACACAAGAAATGAAGTCTGAGATTTAGTTCCACGTCCAAAGGATACTAATGTAATTGGAACTAAATGGATATTTAAAAATAAGTCAGATGAATCTGGAACTGTTGTAAGAAACAAGGCGAGACTAGTTGCTCAATGATACACTCAGGTCGAAGGAATTGACTATGATGAAACATTTGCTCCTGTTGCCAGAATTGAGTCAATTAGATTGTTACTTTATGTAGCTTGTTGTCTAAAGATCACTCTCCATCAGATGGATGTTAAAGGTGCCTTCTTGAATGACTATCTTGACAAAGAAGTCTATGTTGAACAACCTAAATGATTTGAAGATCCTCATCATCCACAGTTTGTATACAAGCTCAAAAAGGCCTTGTATGGATTGAAACAAGCTCCTCGAGCATGGTATGGTCGTTTAACTCAGTTTCTTCTTGAATTTGGTTTTAAACGTGGTGAAGCTGATTGTACCCTATTTATAAAACATCATGGAGTAGATATGATCATTGCTCAAATCTATGTAGATGACATAGTTTTTAGTTCGACTTCACAGTCCCACCTTGAGATATTTGTCGAAGCTATGTCCTCCACATTTGAGATGAGCATGATAGGGGAATTAACCTTTTTTTAGGCTTGCAAATAAAGCAAAATGAAGATGGAATATTCATCTCCCAGAGTAAGTACGCCAAGAATTTGGTTAAGAAGTTTGGATTGGAGAATGCTAAACAGATGAGGACTCCAATCGGATCATCACAGAATATATGCAAAGACGACGCTGGGGAAAATGTCGACCCAACATTGTATCGATCTATGATAGGTAGTCTTATATATCTCACTGCTAGTTGTCTAGATATAATGTTTAGTGTTTGCGTGTGTGCTCGATTCCAAGCCTGCCCCAAAATCTCCCACTTAAATACCGTAAAATGTGTCATCAGATATGTTGCCGGCACATGCAAGTTGGGAATTTGGTATTCGAAAGACACTAATCCTAATTTAATAGGATATAGTGACTCGGATTGGGCTGGTGATGTGGATGACAGAAAGAGTACGAGTGGATGTTGTTTTTACCTTGACAATAATCTAGTTTCTTGGTATAGTCGCAAATAAATATGTCTTACTTTCAACTGCTGAATCTGAATATGTAGCAGCTGAAAGTTGTTGTTCCCAATTAATATGGTTAAGACACATGTTAGACGACTATGATTTTATAAATAATTTCTTAGTTTTGTATTGTGGTAATTTGAGTGCTATTAACATATTTAAAAATCTAGTTCAGCACTCTCGTACTAAAACATATAGATATTAGACATCATTTTTAAGAGATTTGGTAGAAAAACAGCTAGTCCAAATTGATCATGTTGACACTCTTCATCAACTAACTGATATTTTTACAAAAGCTTTAGATCATGAGAGATTTTCTAGTTTGAAAAGCTCTCTTGGTCTCTGTAATCTCTGAAACATGCACTGTTTGGTGAATGTTGGCTGAAATGTCTCTAACATTTTGGGTGACAATTACCTCAGTAATATCAGAATATGACGATTGTTATTGTTTGATGGATTTAATTTTGTGTTCACTCAAAAATGATCCTAAATAAAGAACATGTTTCAAAAAGTGATATCGTTCTCTGCGATGATATTAGATATCTTAAAAAGGGAGTATCGAAATAAGACAAAACCTTCTCTAAAGTATTTGGCAACTGCGCAAATGGGAAAAGCTCTTTGAAAATGATACCATTCCTATACTATATGAGTATCAAATGCTTAAACAAGAAATTATGAGGGATGCTAAATAAGTATTCTTATTTTTGACACGAAAATAAATTTTGTATGTGTTTTTATGATGGGATCAAAGATACAATGGGAAAATATTACATTGGCCTGGTGGTTAAACTCATAAAAATATATATAAAACGTGTCTTGATTTGTTTCCAAAATCAAAAGAGTTCTTATGGGATCCTAATACTTGTGTCATCCAAAATGTTGTCAACATTACTGTTGATATTATCAGATAATGATATTTGTTGGGATGCTGTGTGTAACTAATTTTGGAAAATTCGGTTATTTTTTCCCTATTTGTGTGCCTTTGTTTTTTTTAAATCAAATCTTGATGTCTATCTTTTTTATCCAAATTTTAGGAACAAGTAAATTAATACAATACAAACTCCCAAAATCAGGAAATTAGTTATTCTGTCAAATTTATAAATAATTCTTCACTTGTTCATCATTTTTGTTATTTGTTTTTTCAGAAAATTAAACAAAACAAAAAAAAGGAAAACATCACATCACTTCGGTATACTAAAATCGATGGAATACTCAATCTCTCCATCATCCAAAAACCCTAAACCTTCGCAATCTTCTTCTCTCTATTCTCCCATGGATATAAGCCCAATGTCAAACCAAATATCTTCCAACATTTTTGAAACCACACCAGTGAGCACAAACCCTCCTTTATGCACAATGATATTACTAAGCTCATTTCAAGAACCCTTAGCAGTAAATTATCCAGGAGATAATGACTGTCGTCACGCAACTCACGATGTATGTGTTGCTTAAGAATCTCCGTTAATGCAAAAGGTCATCTTCTTAGGCTGCTTTCTTTCCAAAAAGGGGGAGAGAATTCTGAGGAACAATGGGAGGATGTTGCTGTTAATGTTGATGAAACTGTTGTTGCAGCTGAGAGAGACTGAGAAGTAGTAGATTATTGTTATTGTCATCGAAGTAAGCGTGGAAGCTACTACTAATGCTTGACATGCAAAGGAGGTTTGTGACGGTGACGTGAGCTGCTGCTATGATTGGTTACTGATTTGGTTAGGTAGATTGCTGGTGGTGGATGAGGTGTTACTGCTGCTATATTGGTGCTGTTGCAGTGACGAATGGATATTCTTTGATCATTTTTATTGGGAAGTTAAAGATAATTTTATGGTTAATATTTTTATTCTTGGGTTGTAAATATATTCTAACAGTTCTGTGGATAATGTGATGAATCTTTAATTTTGCTAAATATTCCTAATTCTTCATTATGTATGTATATCACTGTTTGTGTTAACATTTTGTTTTATAGTAAGGTATACACTGGTATACTTGTGTTTGTTTGGTTGTTTGTATGTCATTTCAGGTTGAGGGGGAGCATTCAATACTAAGTTAAAATCAGAAAATGTTGGAACAAATGTCATAACATTCGGACCAACATTCTGATAACAGTTTTGCCCTTACTTCACGAACTGAAGCTAATCTCATGGGATGGTTACCACGATGGTAAAGTGATCTGGTAAGGAGCTTTGGAGCAGATTAAAAATGTGGGAGAAAGAGTCAAAGCTTGGGGAAGAAGTAGAGTGAAGAACAAGTCAAAGTTGTTCTGAGTTTCACTCCTAAATCATCTACCGTAAGCTGTCCATTTTTAGCTCAACCTCCATAACCGATTGATGAGCTTTTCAAGAAAACTCTCTACTATAAATAGAAAGTTCACAACAAGGAATCAATATCCAGAAAATCGAAAAAAAATATATCAGGGAGAGCTCTCAAAAGATCACGATCTGAACACTGGATCAACTGTGTTGCCTGAACTTTCGATTATTATTCGACATTATAATTGCTTATAGATTCTAGATTTGTTCTTATTTGCAATTGTAATGAGATGTGTTATGTCTATATCTATTCGTAGATTTTTTTTTATAAGTCATCTGTGACTTAAATCTTTTTATTCTTTTTGTATTATTTTGTTAGATTGTCAAAAAAGGAATATATTCAATTATATATATATATATATATATATATATATATATATATATATATATATATATATCTATATATAATACTTCGATCATCGATCATATGTTATATTAATATATAACCTATGTAAATTTAAATTTTTGTGTTCTTTATTATATCTGCTGCATTTTACTCTTTAATTTTTTTTTCCTGTTTTTATCTAAGTGTCGTCACTTGTGTCGGACGACATTGTCAACGACATTTGTAAACTGTTTCAGCATATAAATTGTTTTACTTTCGATTTGATCTTTAATTATTTTATAGTATTACCCCCGGGACCCAACTGAAGAAATTATCAGAGATTACAATGAAATACTCATCTCGGCATTTGCTAAAAATCTGGGGAAGGAAAGCAACAACTTAGCGGAAGCATATGCGGCCAAATTAGGGGTGCAATGGTGTATTTCTCAAGGTTTTCGAAACATAATCCTTGAATGTGATTCCTTGATTATTGTCAATATGCTCAAAGGCAACTCTAACATCGCATGGCAACTCCAAGATTTCATTGATGATATTAAACAGATGCTCTCTCAGATAAATCATATTATCCAATATTGTTATAGTGAAGCTAATCAAGTAGTGGACGCGTTAGCCAAATGGAGCATCGAGGAACAAGATGGATAATTTTTTTAGTCCAAAGATCTTCCTAAAGATGTGATAGGGCCATACGTTCTTGACAAGGCAAACATGGCATCAATTAGACATAACCAAAGGAAGAACATCTTTGTGCAAGGACCTTATTTTTTACTTCGGGAGTTCATATTTCACTGTAAATTACCCAAGCGAGCACATGGAGCGTGTAAATGCTCTGCTTCAGAGGCTATTCTTGTCCTCTGTTTTCTACACATTCCATTTTGATGAAATAAAAGGTCCACACCAACTCAAACGCGTAAAAACATAAAAAATATAAAAGAACAAATAGAGAAATTTAAACTTAGTAAGAAATTGAGTTGGCCGGGTTATGAACTACTTTTTAGCCCATTTTAGTCCAATTTATATCATCCCAAGTAACTTTTTGACGGGTCATTTATTAACTTAGCTATGTTTTAACCATCCTGTTAAAGATATTGGGCCATGACCCAATATCAGTAGTGCAGGCCCATACTGGCAGTCCAAGCTGTGGCCCATACGGGCAATCCAAGTTGTGTATATGGTATATATTAGCATTATACTTGTACCTTAATTAAGATTGTAATATTACCATAATTGTATAGTTAGTCTCCTTATAAAATAGGAATTTAGATGTAAAGTAAGAATATAATTCTCCTATTGTAACTTGTATATATATGTCTTTCATCAATAAGAATAATCAAGAGATTAATTCTTTCATGGTATCAAGAGTCTAGGTTATTTTTCTTGCTTCCGCTACTCACTCTTTTCTCAAATTTCTCTTGAAATCCGTGACCAAATCCCCCACCACCCCTCGGTTTTTAGCAAAACCCGAGCCTCTTCTCATCTCCTTCCCCTAAAAATCTTGTCCAAAGTTTGTTCTATTCACCATGACTGATAAGAACACTTTTCATCATGCCCTCACAATTTCTAACATCAAGAGCGTTCTCTCTATTGTTCTTGATCTAGAGAATGTCCAATATGAGACGTGGGCAGAATTATTCAAGATTCATGCCATGGAACATCAAGTTCTTCATCACATCATCCCTCCAACTCCTCCAAAGGGGGTGATACGACGACATCTACGTTTACAACGGTTGTGCCCACCAAAGAAGCAGATCCAAACTTATGGGTCATGCTTAATGCAAAGGTTCTCCAATGGATTTATGCCACTATATCCTTGGACCTTTTACAGACTATTATGGAACCCAACTCCACAGCTATGGCGGCGTGGGATCGATTGCGTGATATTTTCCAAGATAACAGTCATTCTCGAATTATTATCCTTGAGCAGGAATTTTCTCAAGTTGATATGGCGAATTTTCCTAACGTTTCTTCTTATTGTAAACGCCTCAAAGACTTGATAGATCAGCTTCGCAACGTGGGTGCTCCTTTTACTAATAGTCATCTCGTCCTTTAGATGGTTGTCGGTCTGTCCGAAGCCTATACCTGGGTTTCTTCAGTTATTCGTCAAAGTAACCCCATACCGGAGTTCTATCAAGCCCGCTCCATGCTCACTTTGAAGGAAGCAAGTTTGGCTAAGAAGGCGTCTATCGGGGCTAGCCTTGTCGTTATGATGACTGCTTCGAATTCCCATTTCCAATCCAGCCAATGTGACCCAAAATCACAACAGCGTGGTGGTAAGAAGGGCCAAAATCGAAAAAATAATGGCAAGAATCGTTGCGGAAACAACGAAGGTAATCGGAACGATGGCGGGTCAGCTACTACGGGCAGTCAGCATCAGCAGCAGGTTTGGGGCCCACAGGACGATGGCAGTGTGTACCAACACAGTACAGCGTCGCGACGCCGTCGTGTCAGCCCAGGCCAGCGCAACGACCCTACTTCTTCTCGGGGCAGCTCTCGGATCAGGCTCCGGGTTTCAGACCAGCTTATGGGCCAGATCAGCAGTCCGGAGTACTCGGGCCTCATTCCCCTCAGGCTCATCACGCACAGACCAACATTGAAGCCGCGATGCACAAGCTTGGCTTGACGCAACCGGACCCTAATTGGTATATGGACACATGCGCCTCTACCCACATGACATCCGACCAAGGTACTCTCTCGTCTTATTTCAATTTGAGAAGTAATCGTGATATCATTGTTGGTAATGACTATTCTATTCCAATTAATGATTTTGGTAATAAAACTTTATCCCCTCTTCATCCATCACTTGTCTTAAAAAATACCCTGCATGCCTCAAACTAATTAAAAATTTGGTCTGTCCGTAAGTTCACCATTGATAATTGAGTGTCGATTGATTTTGATCCGTTTGAGTTTTCTGTGAAGGATTTCAAAACAGGGAGTCCTCTCATGAGGTGTGACAGTATGGAGGATCTTTGTCCAATCACACCAAGTCTCAGCATCTTGCGTCAAGCCATGCCATCCGCTTTTACAGCTCTTGCTCCTTCTTTGTGGCATGCTCGTCTAGGTCATCCAGGGTGGTCTATTTTGTCTGTTTTAGATAAAAATAAGTCTATTTCCTGTACTAAATTGTCAATTTTGTTCTTTAGGAAAAATATTAAGTTGTTGTTTGTAGCTTCGAATTCTCATACTTCAATGTCATTTGATATTATTCATAGCGATTTATGGACATCTCTCGTTCTTAGTTCTATGGGTCATCGATATTATGTTTTATTCTTGAATGATTACTCTAAATTTTTATGGACATTTCCAATTGCGAAAAAATATTAAGTTTTTCTATCTTCGTAAAATTTAGAGCTTTCATAAGAACTCAATTCGAACGAGAAATAAAGAACATTCAATGTGATAATGGCAAAGAGTATGACAATGGGGAGTTTAGGGAGTTTTTTGCTCAATATGGGATAAATTTTCATTTTTCTTTTCCTCATACGTCTTCACAAAATGTGAAAGCTGAACGCAAAATTTGTATCATCAATAACATTATCCGCACCTTATTGGTTCATTCTTCCATCCCTCCGCTGTTTTGACATCATGCACTACAAATGACTATAAATCTACTTAATATTCTTCCCTCTAAAAGTTTGACATATTCTTTCCCTATAATAAGACTCATTCGTATTCTTATCTTAGGGTCTTTGGATGCTTATGTTATTCGTTGTTTCCATCCACCACAATCAACAAACTTCAGGCACGTTCTACTCCTCGTGTGTTTTTGGGTTATCCGTCAAATTACCGTGGTTATAAATGCTTTGATTTGTCATCTAAACGAATCATCATATTATCTTTGATGAGTCCCAATTTCCTTATTCTAAAGTAGAAAAACCCGTGGCTAATTCTTATGATTTTTTGGATGATGCTATCTCCCCCTATGTTCTCCGTCATTTTTAAGATTTTTCACAAAATGCGTCGACAGCGTCGCGGCCCTTAGGGGAGGCGCCGCGACGCGTGCCTTCCAGTGAACAATCCAATTTATCTCATTCGTCAGCGCCGCGGGGCCAGTCGTTCAGTAGGCATGGTACTTTAATCTCGTCGTCACCGTCGCGGCCCTTCAGGGATGCATCACGGCACCAAAATTCCAGAGAGCACTGTTCATCAGGCGTCGCGACCCTAGATCTCGGCGCCGCGACGCCTTCGACGGAAATTTCCGAAAATTCTCAAAATTCCCAGAATTTACCCAATCCAGTCCAGAGTCATGGTCCAATCATTCGCAGTCAACGAGGTATTTTTAAACCAAAAAGACATTTTAATTTAAATTATAATATTCTTAAATCACTCTTACCCTGTAATCATGTGTCTGCCTTAAATAACCCTAATTGGAAAATTGACATGACTGAAGAATATAATGCTCTTATTGATAATAAGACGTGGGAGTTGGTACCCCGTCCATCTGATGTTAATATTATTCGGTCTATGTTGATTTTTGTTCATAAGGAAAATTCTGATGGTTCATTTGCAAGGCATAAGACTAGACTTGTAGGTGATGGTAAGACTCAGCAGGTTGGTGTGGATTGTGGTGTGACGTTTAGCCTGGTAGTCAAGCCGACTACCATTCGCACTGTGCTCAGCTTGGCTCTTTCAAAATCATGGCACATTCATCAGCTAGATGTGAAGAATGCTTTCTACATGGTGATCTTCAGGAGACAGTGTATATGCATCAGCTCTTGGGTTTTAGGGATACTAGATATCCTAATCATGTTTGTTTGTTGAAGAAGTCCTTGTATGGGGGGCTTAAATAGTCTCCACGAGCTTGATATAAGAGGTTTGCTGATTATGTTTCGACTATGGGTTTTTCTCACATCAGGTCTGATAATTCATTATTCATATATCATTGCGGTTCTTCGATGGCTAATATTCTATTATATGTGGATGATATTAAATTGTCTGCCTCTTCTGATGCTTTGCGAAATTCTATCCTGACAATGCTCAGTTCTGAGTTTGCCATGAAGGAATTGGGTTCATTGAGTTATTTTTTGGAGATTGTTGTTACTCGTCATGCAGGTGGATTGGTCTTATCACTGAGGAAGTATGCAACAAAGATCATTGAGAGGGCTGAGATGTCATCTTGTAAGTCCACTTCTACTCCAGTTGATACTAAACCTAAATTGGGTGTTGTAGATGGTTCTTCT
The DNA here is from genome assembly GCA_029844215.1 of Przewalskia tangutica. Lineage (NCBI taxonomy): Eukaryota > Viridiplantae > Streptophyta > Magnoliopsida > Solanales > Solanaceae > Przewalskia > Przewalskia tangutica. The sequence goes on along the minus strand of CM056739.1, from coordinate 7,170,575 downwards.
TATGAGGATCTGACCCGCTATCGTAGTCTTGCAGGCGCCCTTCAGTATCTTACGTTCACGTGACCTGATATTACATATGCCGTACAACATGTGTGTTTTTTATGCATGATCTCAAAGTTGAACATATGAATGCGCCGCATTCTTAGGTACATTCAGAAAACACTTTATTATGGCTTGAATTTGTATCCTTCGTTGACGTCTACACTTGTCTCCTATAAAGATTCTGATTGGGGTGGTTTTCCTAACACCAGACGGTCTACGTCTGGTTATTGCATGTTTTTAGGTAATAACTTGGTCTCATGGTCTGTCAAGCGTCAATCCACGCTTTCATGTTCAAGTGTAGAGGCAGAGTATCGAGGGGTAGTCAATGTGGTTTCAGAGTCATGTTGGTTACGAAATTTACTTTTAGAGCTTCATTGTCCCATTGAGAAAGCTACCTTAGTATATTGTGACAATATAAATGTCATCTACCTTTCTGGTAATCCAGTTCAGCACCAACGTACTAAACATATAGAGATGAATATTCACTTTGTTCGAGAGAAGGTATCTAAAGGACAAATACGCGTCTGCAATATCCCTTCCAGCTATTAAATTGCATACATTTTTACAAAGGGTCTTCCCTTAGTCATTTTTGAAGATTTTAGATACAGTTTCAGCGTACGAAGACCGTCCGCTATGACTACGGGAGTGTGTTAAAGATATTAGGCCATGTCTCAATATCAGTAGTGCAGGCCCATTTGGGCAGTCCAAGCGTGGCCCAAACGGGCAGTCCAAGTTGTGTATATGGTATATATTAGCATTATACTTGTACCTTAATTAGGACTGTAATATTATCATAATTGTATAGTTAGTCTCCTTATAGAATAGAGATTTAGATGTAATGTAGGAATATGATTCTTCTATTGTAACTTGTATATATATGTCTTTCATCAATAAGAATAATCAAGGGATTAATTCTTTCACATCCAAATTCATCCCAAAACGCCTATTTTACAACCTACCCTTACATGTCACTTGAGTAGTATTGGTCATTTATGTTTGCAAAGAAAATGAGCACTTCAATTTGACTTTAATTTGACCTCGTCAAATATTTACCAAATTTCAATTATTAAATTTAATTGAAATTGTGAAAATAAAAAATATTTAATGGAAAATCACATTTGGAAGTACATTTTTTGAAGGTTATTTTATTTTGGTGTAACTTTTTAAAGTGCAGTTTATGTTATTTTGTATCTATTTTTTGTGTTTGGCGTAGTCTTTGTGTTGTGCTTTCGGTAAAGAATGAATCTTGAGTCTAACTCAATCTCAAAAGCTAGTTTATAGGGTAAAGATTGTCCAAGTTCATGTTCTCATTCCATATATGAGACTCTTAACACCTTCTGAGATTTTTGAGAAAAAATTCTTGTGTTTAGTTTTTTTTTTTTTTACAATTCCAATTAAATTAACAATCTGAAACTGGTAAATGTCTGACAAAAATCAAATGTGATCACTTGAATACACCATAAAGTGAAATAGAAGGAGTACTATATTAGGAAATCCGTGGAATTTACCTGAAAAGAAAAATCCACATAGAATTAAAGAAAAGAAAAAAGAGCAGTTCTGGAAAATGCTAAAAGTGCTGTTGTGGTCAAGGCTAGATGTGACATAGGATGCTACGTACTTGCTTTTCAATTTGTGTCTTTTTTTTTTTTTTTTTTTTTTGTTGATAATCTAGGTCTCGGGGTGGCTTTAGTACCCCATATCGCTAGTACCTGCACAAATATTGGTACTATGCTCCTGGAGGCGAATGGAACCCGTTCTTAGCCGCCACCGCCAGATAAATCGCGGGATGTGCGCCCCGCATTCAGAGTCTGATCGCCACCAACGGATCAATGCTACAAGGTCCGACCCCCCCAACAAGGATTGTCTGAGGGAGTATCAAACCCACACTGCAATATGCCCGCGCGGTTAAGCTACCAGACTTTTAATACGAGAATGCCCCGGAGAACGTATCCGCCGAGAATCGAACTTGTGACCCTAAGGCCACTAATTTGACTAATGGCCACTGGGCCACTATCTCTGGATTTCAAATTGTGTCTTTGATAGACCTTTAAATTGTGTCTTTGATAGACCTTTAAATTGTGTCTTTGATAGACCTTTAGGGCTCGTTCGGTACGTCGCACTGAACTGTATTAATTTCGTTGGATTAGACTGGACTGAACTATGTTGGGCTGTATTAATATATAATGGACGGTATTAGAGTATTAATATATAATGAATTGTATTTTTTTATTTTATTTTTATTTTTAGTACAGTCCAAGGGAGTCCCACCTGCTAGATGAGTCTCAAAAATGGCAGTTGGATTGTAAGTGCGGCTGAAAACGGTCATCAAAACGCTGTATTATTTTTTTGTCCAATACAATTCAGCTTAATACAGCGTACCAAACGTGTCCTATAGCCCACACAAGAGATAAATGGCATCTAATTTGTAGTAGATGACAAGATCTTCCGGACCATCCCAATAGATGTCGATAACTATACATCCCAATATCAAAATGTATAGTTATCGAGTGATATTGGGATAGTCCGAATTTTTCGTTTTTAATAATAGGTCGTAAATATATATAATTAGTGAACGACCTATAAGATATGAATATGAATTAATCGATTGATACTTCAAATACTAAATGGTGGTGGAAGGTTTGGCATTAACCCTACTTTAATAAATAAAAAGGAACAATGCTTATTTTAGAGAATTGAGGTGTTTGATCAAATTTTTGAAAAAATAAAATGTTTTTTTCCAAAAGCATTTTTTGAAACCTTGCCAAATTTATTAGCTAAATACAAATCTTAGAGATGTTCTGGATTGGTCCCATCTTAACCAATTCATCAGCCATCATATTTGACTCCCTAAAGCAATGCTTAGCCTTTACATTGATTCTTCTTGATTTTTTCCTGAATCTTAGTGATCCAGTCAAGTATTTTAGTTTCCAGGAAGGATTGATGTTATATTTGATCATATCATAATCTACCACTTAGCCTTTAATATGTCAAATGAGTTGGATTTAATATATGGCTGGATCTTAACTTGCCGAAAAATACTTGAGCTGAAATGAGTATAGTAAAAATGGGCTAAATAATGGGATCATAGATCCACATGCGAAATTTTTACTAAGGCTCAATTTCTTCCTTTGTTTTCTTATGATTTGTTTAAGTACTTAATACTAATAAAAAAAACTATTGTGATTATATATAACATGTCAAATAAAAAATATATTTCTAAAATATTTTGTCAAGGTTTCTTGCGAGTCAATTTGGACTAACATCAACCCAACTTATAGATGAGTTGAATTGAGTGAGACAATATTCAAAACAAATGAGAGAGGAGAATTAAAAAGTACTCCATAAAATATGTTTTCATTTGGATCTTCACTAGAATTCCCCTAAAAAATATCAATAACATATTGAAAATGATTCAAAGTTGTCTTCCTTTCATCTATTCAATCTAAATTGCTCTTAATGTTAATTACGAGGTTAAAAATGACACTCCTTTCACCTATTGGATCCTAATTATCCTTAATGTCCTTCCTTTTAACATAATTGTGAGATAACATAATGTATTCGTCCATGTAGATACTGCACCAACCCATAAATAATTCGACTAATTCAAATTTATTTGTTCGATAATTATTGAGGCTGAATCCACTAATGTTAGAGGATGAAGAAGCTGAATTGAACGTAAATCTGGAATCGACTGAAGCTTGTTTGCACACTTTCAAACAAAGAAGACATTGTTTTTTAACCTAATAATTCCCAAAACATGAAGCACCGAAAGGACTAGGTACGAACGAATAATTTCTAGTTATTTTGAGTTAATATTGAAGGGTCAGGTTACTATAGTTGGGGCCACTTGGAATCAATAAATTTGCGTGACACCTATTTAATTAAAGTCCCACATTGCCTTCTCATAATTTCGTTAAAAGGAGGGATATTTTTAATCCGACAATTAATTTTAGGGTAATTTACACAAATTACTATATTTTAGGAGCTTCTAACCATCCATAGTTATCTTTTTCTTATTTACCGGACATTTGTAGCTAGTTTTAGGCAATTCACATGTATTTAAGTGTATTTGAATATATTGTTCAGTTGTATCGAACCTTATTTGATATCGCGTGTATTTGAATACATGCAACCTAATTTTCTTTGAATAGATGTGTATTCAATATGACTGTGATCCAGTTTATTTAAATACATGAAGGAGCTATGTATTCCATTGTATTTATATATTGATGTATCCTTTTGTTTTGCATGTATTTGAATGTATTCGAGCTTCGATCAATAAGGTTGTCGCTAGGTTGAATGTATTCGACTATATTTGAATGTATTTTAACAAAATTTCAGATACACTATATTTACTCGAAAAAAATTGCATATAAACATATGTATATAGATCATTCAAACAACACATACAAATAAATACATCTAGTTTACCCTTAAAATACAATTAGTCAAATACATATAACTTATATTTACACTAAGAAAATGACGAATACACTCAAATACATTCAGATCTGAGATACAAGAAGGAAAAGAAGTCATGGATTGCGGCAAGACAAATACACTAAAAACAGTCAAGGAAAACAATCAACACTCAGATCGGTCTCAAACAATCTGGATTCGTTGAGAAGAACTCGATCTCAATCGATTGTGTAAGATTGTAGAAGGTTTGGTTGTTGTTGCTGAGCGAAGAAGAAGCCTTGTAAGGACTTTAATTTCATGAGAAGTTGATTATTGTTTGCTTTTTCCCCTCTGTTGACGACGACAACAATCATAGCCACCGACTTCAAATGAAAAAGTATCAACGTTGGATCTTAAATTTGTTAATACCTCTTGAAGAACTCGATATAAGTCCAGATCTGAGAAGTTGCCGAAGCCGAGGGAGAAGAGAGAGGGAACATAGAGTGAGGAGTGAGAGTCGAGGGAAAAGAGAGAGGGAACAGAAAGAGAGGGGTTAAGGAGAAATATAAGTCATTAACTGTATGTATTTGGTATATCAATAATATGTAAGTTGAAAATTAATTGTAGCTACTAAAAATAATTAAATTAAATAATAGTTACTAACTATGAATATCTCTTAGAGTTAGCTATGACATGTAAATATTTATTAATGGGTAATTGTGGTACAATAGGAGGAAGAAGGAACATTTTTTATTCCAAAATTAACGTTAAGGACAATTTGAGTCCAATAAATAAGGAGAGAAAATTTAAATCATTTTCCATAAGTTACCGATACTTTTAACCCTTATTCATTTATTTTCTTAATGTATTTACTGTCTAGTGTGTTACTGATCACACCCAAAACTAATCCTAAAAAAGATAAGCGGTCACTGCAAATATAATTCGGTCTAAAAGTCTGAAATTGAATCTCATAGAGAACTAGTGTTAGCTATAACTATTCAATATTACTAAGAAGACGAGTTCGAACAATATTTTGAGTTATAAAGATTGTGATTTTTTATTGCTAACTAATTAACTAACAAATAGTAAAACATTAGCAATTATCAACTAAAGAGAATGAGTTGAATTCAAGATTAATGAGCCCTAGAGTTATGATTTCTCCAATTATCTGTAGGATTTTATTGGGTTCATGTACGCAGCGAAATTTGAAAATTTGTGTTTCAAATCCAATAAATGACGAGCCGTAGGATGATTATGTAGTAATGTAAAACACATACAAATATAACATGTATGTATAACCGTAACACATCGATATAATACTTACGGTTTGATAAATCTGGAGTCTTTTAGTAATCCGAGGCTGCGCACCCAATTGATCCTCAATTGCAAGTTCCTAGAACTCTGATGTACACCTCCTTTGAACAGCTAGGAAATTCGGTAGAGGTTCGAGAGAATTTTGATTCTAGGTCTCTAAGACTTAGAATAATATATTAAAGTAATTTGTATAGAATAATGAATAAAACTTCTTATTTATAGTTGCGTTTTAGGTCTAAAACGCAGCTAGAGTTTCACGTTGGCCAGACCCAGAACATGAGGTGCAGTGGGTCAGTCAGACTGGCCCACTGCCTCAGTGGCGCCGCGACTCAAATAGGAGGTACATCGACGCTATGTCGACGTGGCCCTGTGTCCCAGGCGCCGCGACCCTCGTCCAGTGTGGGACGTCGCCTCGTTTTCATTTTAATTAAATCTGAAATTCAATCTCGACTTAATTAAATAATCATTATTCATTCAAATGTCTCGATCATAAATCAAACACTTATATTCTCTCATTACATCATTAGATCGAAGGAACAATTAACATATTGTTACCCTACAGTCCTTCACATATTGACAATAATCATATTAGGGTCTACACGGAACTCTTAGATGGTGCCGGAAGACGAACTCAATATGTGAAGTACATTTACATGAATTTGGTAAACTGAACCTCTATATAGGAAGATAAAATTCTTTCATTCACGACGCACTCGATCAAACTTAGGATTTGTCAAGTGTCTATCCAAATGGCTTGATCAATATATCTCATATATATTAGTTGATAACAAAACCATATCCTAGATATATCTATTGCATTGGCCAACGACTTAGTCAAACCTAATATCACTGAGAAACTGAGTGCTCTCTCGAATATACATTTGAGGAATGAATCCTAATCTTGGCTCAACTACCACCTTTAATCCACATCGTAATGTACCCAATACAAGTCGTATCTCAACCTATAGGGCATTTGAGCTTAGGACATGATCAAAGTATATTACTCTATAGACAAGGTATGTATCGACCTTAAGTCTAAGGACGTTTATCTCCCACACGCTGATCGTACTTTAGACATGTATAACAAATAATATATCAACAGGGTATACCAATACTTTCAAAGTATATGTGTGTCCATCCATAACTCGTAGCAGGTGATACATACTACATCTTCTAAGGATGTGATGTAGACCACATGTCGACTTAGCACATATCATTGATATTCCATTCTCGATGATCATTAGTCGAGACTATTTTAAGAGTTACGTTATAATATTAATATCTCACACTATTAAAAATAGTGTAACCTCTAGGGATGCATATTATAGAATATTATAAACAATCAACTAATAATTCAATAATTGCAAATGCCAAAATAGTAATCTCTATTAATAATTATACAAATGTGTATAAAGTACATTTGTCCTAATACAATTTGTCTCTAGGATATAAATATACTTTCAATCTCCCACTTGACGTAGAGCCAATCTCCAACATATCTAATGCCCATATTCTCAAAATGATAATTATGCTTGACTAAGATTAATGATTTAGTGAATGGGTCAACTAGATTATCGTCTATGGGAACATAATCTAATCTAATCCCTTCAGTCTCCACCATCTCCTTGAGTATGTGGTACTTTATTGGTACATGCTTGTTTTTGTTTGTTGATCTTGGTTCCTTAGACTATGCAATCGCACCAGTGTTGTCACAATAAATAGTTATTAGACAACTGGTACTCGGAACTACCCCTAGTTCATTCAGGAACTCAGAAATTGCGACAGATTCTTTATCAGCTTCCGATCCAGCAATGTACTCAACTTCTGGTTGTCGAATCAGTAGTCGTAGCTTGTTTAGAACTTTTCCAGCTCACTGCTCCACTATTGAAAATGAACATGTATTCAGACTGAGATTTGAAGTCATCAAGATCCGTTTGGAAGTTAGCATCAGTGTACCTAGTAGCAACTAGTTTTTCTTCCCCACCATAGACTAAGAAGTAATCTTTAGTGCGTCTAAGATACTTAAGAATACTCTTGACTATTTCTAGTGTTCTTCCCCATAATTCTGTTGGAATTTGCAAGTCATACTAAGTGCAAAGGCCACATCTGGCCTAGTATAGGTCATGACATACATGATCGATCCTATATCCGAAGCATATGAGATCCTCTTCATGCGCTCAATTTCTATAGCATTAGAAGGACTATCCTTCTTAAATAATTTGATACCTTGACCCATAGGTAGACCGCCTTTCTTGGAATTTTTCATAGAAAAACGTCTAAGCACTTTGTCTATGTAGAATGACTGTGACAGCCCCACCAATCTATTAGGCCTATCTCTATAAATCCTAATTCCCATAATATAGCAGGCTTCACCTAAATCCTTCATCATGAAGGTAATGGACAACCACTCCTTGACTGTCTGCAAGAGAGTCTTATTGTCACTCATTATCAATATGTCGTCCACATATATAATAATGAATACGATACTTCCATCCTTGAGTTTACTATAAACACAGGGATCATTTTTTGCTTCTGACTAAATCATATGACTTGATAGCCTTGTCGAAGCAAATATTCCAACTCCTCGAGGCTTGCTTAAGCCCATAAATGGACTTCTGTAGTTTGCATACAACATTTGGTTTGGACTCAGATGAAAAACTCTCATGTTGTTTCATATACACTTCCTCAACTAGATTACTATTGAGGAAAGCAGTTTTGACATCCATCTGCCAAATGTCATAATTATAATATGCAGCTATTGCAAACAAACTTAATCTTAGCAACATGTGAAAATGTTTCATCATAATCGACCCCATGACGTTGATTATAACCTTTAGTCACCAACCTTGCTTTATAGGTCTATACTTTGCCAAATGCATCGATCTTCTTCTTGAAGACCCATTTGCATCCTATGGGTTTAACCCCACCTGACAAATCAACCAAGTTCCACACTTGATTTATGAACATGGATTCCATCTCAGATTTCATGGCTTCTTGCCATCTCTTCTGTAACTCCTCATAATTTTGGGTAATAATTTGAGCACCTAAATGAAGGAAATAGATCCAAGTGTTGGATTTTTTTTGTTATATTTACATATGCTAATAAGGAAATTAGTATACAAGGAATGTAATTCCGAAATAATTTTGAATGTAACAATTGTGATGATGAGGATTAATAATAATAATTATATATCCCCAAAAGAGGTGATGGAATAATGTCATATTATAAATTATGACATCGAGTATACAAATGTTTTATGAATTTTTAGGATTTAAATGAAGTGGGATATAGAATTAATTATGTGTATAATTGATAAATTATATGGAGGTGACCTGTGCATGTTGAGTCGTAGGTGGCATTATTTGCATGCTCCCACCGCCAAGTTTAGGCTAAGTGGGAGACATCATGAATAGGGTATATTTTGCTTTCCATGTGGGAAAATATTTATCACTACAAAAAAAGGACATACCGTGACAGTTTGGGTATGACGGTGTTAAAAACCGTCACATGTTATGATGGTTTTAGAATTGACTTTCAGTCAATGGCGTTAGTGATGTGATGTGATGCTTTATTAACCACAAAGCTTTGGATACTGTGTGAAGGTTATTCCAACTGTCACATGTTTTTGTGACAGTTTTTAAAATACGAATTTAATTTTTTTTAAATAACTTATACCCGATCCGATCCATTTTATTTTTAAACCCAATATCCCTTAAAACTAAATTCAAATCAGCGCAACAACCATTTCTTTAACATCGGGAGTATCAACACCACAAAATCGAACCCATCAGCGCAAAAACCATTTCTTTAACACAAAAAGAGTTTTCTGATCCTTTGCCTTGAAGGTTGCTATCCCAAAACGTGAAGTTTGTTGTCCCAAAACGTGAAGCTCTTTGAACAAATTTTGTTTTGATCTATTTCAAAATCTGAATCAAACTCGAAGTCCGTTCTTGAGTTCGTCTTAACTTCCTCTACATTTATCATACACCCCCGTGTCTCGATTTTCAGCCTATTGATTTTTGTCATTCTCGAACGCCATTGTTGCAAAGCTTTCTGTTGAAGATTCAATGGCTGAGATGGTGACTGGACGACCTCCCCCTGAGTTTTTGCTACTAGTTTGGCTGCTGTAAATAATACTTAGGTTATTGGAAACCAGAAAAGTAAACTTCTGTTTTCTTACTCTCGGTCCGAATCGAAAAAGCCATAAAATCCTTAAACTTTTGCCTCTTTTTAATCACATAGCATAAAAACATCTCCGAGCGGAATCGACGAGTCGAAACACGCCTCGATTTGCTGCCCGGAGAAGGTAAATTCAATTCCTTCTCTCTTTCATTGCATCTTTATATTTTTGTGTCTTCTTTAGTGCGTTAAATATATACTAGGTGTTAAAAATGTATTTGGGGACTGTGATAAATTAAGAGCTTGTGATGTATATGATTAGGGATGTTTTAATTCACTTTATAAGTCATCGTTTGATATATTTAAAACTTGTTGCTTATATTCTGATCTTAACCTGTCTATATCATGTTAAACTGTGACAAAATCAACATCTTTTACTTTGAATACATGTTTGCATGAACTGATCATGGGTTCTTTCTGGGTAAAATGAATTAGCCCTGAACTAGAGGTTATGTGAGGTTGTTAGTCTCTGCCAGGTCCTGGATGTGTCTTCTGAGTAAAGCATTGGTGAGGTGCTGATATAGAATAGGTCTAAATGCTCATCTTATGTTTAGTTTTAATTTACTACCATGACATGAATGATAGCTTATGAGCCTAATTAGTATATGTGCTTCCTGTCTAAAGTCAGGACCTATCGAGAATGCCTATTTTTGTGTATGTTACTTGTGTCAATTGGAATCTCGTTGAAGTGTGAACGAACTGTTAAAGGTTAAGTCATACTTGTTTACAAGATATATATGTTGACTCTTAAGGTCTTATTCGGTTTGAATGTGTTGACAGTAACTTCTATTGTGTCATTCCGTCCTGTTCAGATTAGATGACTCCCATATGTTAAGAATTTGGGTAGTTGACCTGTTTAGTTTAAACTAACTAAAGTAGTGCCTTTATTTTCTTAAATGTGCTCTCTGTCACATGTATTACCTTGTTTAAGTTGCTAATTTCGGGATACTTATCCTTCATCATTTTCCTGCTTTGCATAACTTGAGAGAATTTCCAAATCCCAAATGCTCTTGAGCTGGTGCCCGAGCTTGTGAAGTTCTCAAAGAGATATTGTTTCGATCATTAAGCTGGTACAAATGAGATGATGCCTCGCTGTTTGTTCTATCGCACTGTAAGCCTAATTGTCTTTACCTTTGGGAAGGTAAACTGTTGTTGTTACTATTATTGTTTACTGCACATATTGCACTTATTGAGCTTCCTATAGTTGTGGTATCTTGCTGCAACTTTTGAAGCATTCTGGTTACCGTATCTTTTGCTATTCTGTTGCTATGTTTTTATGAGAAAAGGGATGACTACTGCACTTTGATACTTGTTTCTTAGATGCAACATCTTGAGCCAAAATAATCCTGCATTTTGAGCAATATTTTTGCCACACTTTAGGCATGACTAGTGTAATATTTTGTGCTATGTCTTTCGTCACAAATTTGAGCTGAATTACCTCTGTTTTGAACTTGCGAAAATTGGTGCTCTTATGAGGAAGGTGATTGTCGATCTTAAGGGAAAGGGCGACTATACCTCAATGAAATCACTGTTGTATTCTTTGAGCTAAATAGTTGCTCTACTGCACTTGAAACACTTTGGTGCTCCATTCCATTTTGTCACAAAATGTTATACTTTGAGAAAGTTTGAGGTAAGTTGTGGTTACTTGAATTATTTCGCTGCATTTGATTTGCTGGTGCATATTGATTTCCACTACTACATTTTCTGAAAAGGGGTTGCTATAATTTAAAGAAATATACACTACTCTTGATCGAAAATAGCTGTTGCTATATGTTTCGTGTGTGCTACCTGATTACTACACTTGGGATAATTACTGATTTGAATACGATACTACATTTAGGACGATGAGAATAATTAATTTGAGGCCATGACCCTTCCGGAAAGGTTGTCCCCCGGTTTGCTTTCCTTCGAAAAAAAGGCGATGATGAGACTTATGGATTCTTCCATACATCTACGAGAAACCAACATACGTTGTGCGGAGATTTGTTTGCTGTTACTTGAGCTGATGTTACATTACACCTAAGCTGCTATATCATGAGACATATTTTGTTAAGTTTGTTGTCATATTCTGAGGTAAAACAGTAGTTGCATTTGAAGTAAATGATCTATGTACTCTGATGGATGGTTTTCCATTCTGCTACTGATTTTGGGCCATTTTTTGTTACTGGTTTTGTCCATTTTGCTGCTATATTTTGGGTTGTTTGTTGTTGGATTTTTTGACCTTTTGCTGCTGTATTTTTAGCCCAGTTGGTGCTGGTTTCTTGGCCAAAAATTGTTGTTTTAGGACTGTTTCGGACAGCTGCAATACTTCTATAATTTACTGATTTGAACAGATACTACACTTGGTTCCTACTGTGTTCTCGAGCCCACTGTTGCTCTGTTTTTAAATCTGTTGTTGCTGCATTTTAAGCCAAACAACTGTTGTTTTATGGCCACATTTGAGATGGTTTACTACCGTATTTTCGAAGCAGCTACTGCTGCAGTTTCTAAGGCAAAAAAGATCGCTACACTTGATAAAAATCCTACTGATTTGAACACGATACTATACTTAGGCCAATAGAATTGAAATTGAGGTCGCGTCCCTTCGATTTTGGTATAATCACTGATTTGAACATGATACTACACTTAGGCCAATGAAATTGAATTTGAGGTTGTGTCCCTTCGGTTTGGTATAAATACTGATTCAAACATAATACTACACTTAGGACAATGAGAATAATTTATTTTAAGGCTATGACCCTTTCGGAAAGGTTGTCATTCAGTTTGCTTTTCTTCGGAAAAGGGTGATGGTGAGACTTATGGATTTTTCACACATCTACGGGAAACCAACATGTGTTGGCAAGATGACTAAAATGACTGACGAGTAACTAGTTCGCAACCACGACATGATTGGAATGTCTTTTACAAAAAATATAAATCTGAGCCTTTCGTAATTAAAACTATTATTGTTTTATACGGATCCGAAGGATTTACTCGCATTTATTTATTATTTACTAACTCTTTTACTAAGTGTTTTTGCAGGTATTCGGAGACGCATCCCAAAGTTAAAGCCTGCGCAGAAAAAAAAATGAAATACCGCTAAGTTCTCCTCACTCCCTCTTTATATGATTTTTACTTTCGTTACAATCTTGTTAAATATATATCTTATTTAAATATTTGCATGCCTAGTTTAAATATCTCTTAGTTAGTTTAATAAGTTTGAGTCTTCCGTAATTAAAACTCATATTGTTTTATACGGATCTGAATGTTTTACTCGCATTTATTTATTTTTTAACTTTCTTTCTTTTACACTTTGCGATGAACATTCGAACAATAAGATATAGCAAAGTGGGATTCTACACAGATGAAAACTTGCTGGAATCGCACAAGTTTTCAATGGCTGAGATTCTCATATTATGTTTTTTTGTTGTATTTGATGATAACATTATTAATTTTGTAAAACAATTTGTAATGTTTCGATTTAATATATTAGAACAATTTCATTATGTGGGTAACATTTGAGTTATAATATGCTTACAATTCTAATTTATAAATTAAAATTAAAATATTAAAACAAATCGCCAAAATTAATTTTCCCGCCATTTTAAATAAAATTTATTTAAAATTTCCCGCCACAAAATATTATTTAATTAATAAATTTCGCGGAAAAAATTAAAAAAAGAGGAAAATAGTCAAAGTCAAACATCACATTTTGTGACGGTTATAAACCGTCACATAAAACAATCACAAAAAACCGTCACAACAACCATCACGAATTTGTGACAGTACCTATCGTGATACTTAGAAAAATCGTCGCGAAACCTTTTTTGTGACGATTTTTAACCGTCACGGTAGACTTTTTTTTGTAGTGATATATCTTGTTATTGGAGTGTATTTTCGTAGCCCAAAAGAAAACTCCAGCAAACATTTCATCTTAATGTTCTGCTTCTATATGTTGTTTACAACACATAACAGAGCTTTGTCCCTTTGTCCAAATAAGAAACCAGCAGCCCTTTGAGAACAAACAAAATAAGAGAGAGACTGTATGCGTTTGGCCATAGAGATTCCAAAATATTTTTCTGCTCCCGCTACTACTACATCCGATTGTTTTTAAAAGTTTGGAACCTTAAAGTGAAATTGAGGTATATTAAGGAAAATTATTTCTTTCTTTTGGCATGTTCCGTGTTATGAAATATAATCGTTGTATTGTTTCATAATTTATTATACTCCTAGAAGTTAAGAATAATTATGTTATTGATTCTTATGCTAAAAACATGTCTAAAATTGTGTATCAGTTCTTAATAAGGCATATGAAAAAAATGATAATGATATTTATAGTATCGTCAAAGGTAATATGAAATTGAAATATGATGTTACCATTCATGCATATTGATTTGCATTGTATTCATATTACCCTGAACCATTTGTGTGATGCACACTATTGTATATTATATATATGTAGGAGAATGAAAAAAGGGAAAATATACGCACACCACCTGCAGCTGGTACAACTTATCACAACAGAGCCCTAAGAGGCCACCATTAAAGCCAGCATGACTTATATGATATAACCGAAAGCCTGTGTGGCGGTCATGGGAAGTAGAATTCTGATACTACCGAAATCCTGTGTGGCGGTTATCAGAAAGTAGGATTCCAATATAACCGAAAGCATGTGTGGCGGTTATGGAAAATAGATTTTATACCGCATTTGCATCATGCATTCCAGTTATGTATATTATGCCCACATAGGCTGTTATGAAAAGAAAGACGCTTGTGTGGCCATCGGTATACTGCATTGATATTGCATAACATTTAGACATATGTACTAGGGCCCTTAGAGGTATGTACTGTTGGTCAGTGTTTCTGTTTCAGATTATGATATATCTTGGCTATGTTATTTCTTATGTCTGACATACTCAGTATATGTGTTGGGGACGCTGCGTTTCATGCCCGCAGGTTCGCACAGGCAGGACGACGGTCCACGTGAATAAGTTGCAGATTTCAGCGGACTTTTAGAAGCACTCCTCTCTTTCCGGAGTATCGGTGTAACTTTGGTAAGTTATATTTTGGCGTGTCTATATGGGTATGGCGGGGACTTGTCCCGACCTGTTGATGTTGTACACTCTTTAGAGGCTTGTAGGCATGTGTCATGTATATAGTAGTTGTGTATGGCCTCGTCGGTCTTGACATGGGTATGTATATATGTTTAAGTCATTTTTCTAGTTAAAAGCTTTCATAATATTTTTCGTCTTAGTCCGTGTTTATTTATGATTAGATGTTGATTGTGTTAATTAGCGGTACCCGGCGGGTGGGATCCGGGTGCCCGTCTCGGGCCTCCGGTTTGGGTCGTGACATCTTCGAATCAATGTCCAACATTTCTCTATAGATCGTAGGCTCATCGTTATCGGAAATATCTATCTCACTGTGTGTCTCCACAAGTAGATTTAGTCTTTCAGGAGGATGATGAGTCCTAGTGGACCTATGTAGTGGATTATTTGCAGTTCAGTGCTTGATATGTTCTGACTGTGAGAGGGTTCTTGTGTGTTGGTTAACCCACCAACTCGAGAGCTTTCATGAATATCATTTTGATGTCTTTCCTGAATGGGAGGAGGTGCAACCATTGCATCTACTCCCAAGGGTTGTGTATGAGGAACTTACATTTCTGCATTGTTCTTCGTAACACTCCCATTGGTTGAAGGGCATACTCGAAGTACCCAATATTCGCCAAATGCTCCCACTGAATTTTTGCCTTGGTCATTCGGCAAGGATCCGACCTTTATGTTATCTCGTGGTTCTTGAATTTCTTCAAGTTCTATCTCTGTTCCTTGTAGACATATTCTTCTTCAAGGAAGGTTGTGTTTCTAGAAACAATGACCTTATGTTCTCCAGGAAGATTGAAGTAGAATACCTTAGTTTCCTTTGGATACCCCACGAAGTAACATTTCTCACTTTTGGATTCCAACTTGTCAGTGAGCATCTTCTTAACATATGTAGGGCACCCCCAGGGTCTCATATGTTCAAGATATGGCTTCTTTCCACACCATATCTCATAGGGTGTCTTTTATACTGACTTGGAAGGAACCCTGTTCAGAACATATATTGAGGTTTGTATAGCATGTCCCCAAAGGTATGTCTGTAGAGCTAAGAAACTCATCATGGATCGAACCATATCCAATAAGGTTCGGTTTATTCTTTCGGCAACACCATTCATCTGTGGTGTTCGAGGAGGTGTTCATTATGAATGGACTCCATGTAGCTTTAAGTACTCTAGAAATTCCTTGCTCAAGTATTCACCTCTTCGATCCAATCGAAGGGTCTTGATACTTGTTAAGAGTTGTTTCTCCACTTCAGACTTGTACTCCTTGAACTTTTCAAAGGCCTCAGATTTGTGTTTCATAAGATACACATATCCATACCTTGTCAAGTCGTCAGTAAAAATAAGTGGAACCTAGGAATGAAATCCGATAAAAGAAAGTGATAGGGATGCCGAGTGAAGTAAGGGAAACCTCCACTAGCTTGAGTCGAGAATGGTCTACATACGTCAGTATGTACCAACTCAAACACCACCTTGGCTCGAACACCTTTCCCAGAACATGGCTTGTTGGTCATCTTACCTTTTAAACAGGGTTCATAGTTACTATAAGACTCAAAGTCAAATGGTTCGAGGTAGTTAAGCTTCATCAACCTTTCTATCTTTGTTTCATTGATATGACCAAGTCTATAATGCCATAGGTAGGTAGAGTTTCTATTACTTTTCTTAGCTCGTTTATTTTGTACATTGAATATTTCTCGACTATAGTTTAGTGTATATAATCCATCCACAAGAGGCGCATTTCCATATATAATATTATCAAAAGACAATACTTGACTGCCATTATAAATATATAAGGAAAAACCCTCCATGTCCAAAATAGAGATATAAATGATATTCCTCATTAACGAGGGTACATAGTAGCAATCATTTAACACTAAACAAAAGCTAGAAGGTAAATTTAATCTATAAGTTCCTACGCGCTCAGCATTCACTCATGCTCCAATTCCAACGCGTAGGTCCACCTCTCTTGGTCCAACCTTCCTGTTGTCAGTTAGCCCCTGCACATTTGTTTATAGACATATTTATTTCAATGACGTACATACCTTGTCCATCAGAGGTAGAAGCACCTGGTGTTTTTCCTCCTCCTGGTGCAGTGCAGTCCTTCTTTCAATGACCTTTCTTGTTACAATTGAGGCATACATCCTTGGCCGGAATCACCTTCTTCTTCTTCCCACTTCCCTTAGGCTTCATAGCTAAGGGCGCAACAATTGCTTTGCCCTTTTTATTCTGTCATTCCTTACCTTTCGGCTTGGGCCGGCTAGAAGAGCTCACCATGAGCACAACTTTGTCTTTGATAGTTGAAGATTTAAAGGTATTGAGCATGTTGTGCAGCTTCGGCAGACTCGCTTTCGTTCCGTTCATATTGTAGTTTACAATAAAATTCTCGAACGAACGAGGGAGCTAGTTCAGGATGAGGGTGGAAGAAACGTTATTCTGCAACTTTATACCAATCGACGCTAGCCTTTCTATCAGATCTATCATCGTTAGCATATGTTGAGACACTTGACCCCCTTAAATCAGCTTACACTTGAAGAGTTCTATTTACACCTCATATTCCATAGTCTGTGACTGCGAGTCATAGATACTCTTCAAATGTTCAAGCATCTCGTTAGGGCCCATGTTCTCATGTTGTCTCTGAAGCTCCACTGACATGGAAGATAACATAACACATTGTGCTGAGGTGGCGTCATCTAGGTTCTTTTGGTAGGCCACCTTATCAAATGTGGCATATTCTACATAATCCTCGGCAGAGACTGTGGGGAATAGATTGTCCAACACGTATTCAATCTTTTCTTGCCTTCGGACAATTCCCAGATTCCTAAGCGAGTCTAGATAGTTTGGTCCAGTGAGTTTGTTCATTTCCATCAACATTTTCAATGATAGGCTCGACATTTTGAAAGTCTGAAGAGTTAGATAGACAGGAAATTAGACTCAAATTTGTTTCCTATTTTACACATTCGTTTAGGCTAATCAACATGCTCTTTTGTTTAATTAGCTCCCACTATTTTAACATACTTCTACGACCCCATGGTAGAATACGAATCTTTATTGCTTTAAAGTCATAATGGGACAATATCTAAGCCTCTCTTATCTCCGCATTTATTTTGGCTGATAACTTCAATAACACATCTTGATATGTTCTAAACCAACTGCAAAAATTATTTGCAACTCTTGGTTGATCAAATATTATATTTAATATTGCGTCCTTAGATTAGTCTGACACTTTGACGCTAAGATTTGTCTAAGAAAGTTAACCCCATTACAAGACTACGTTTATGTATCTAAGTAAATTTGGCCTTTGTGAGCAAACACTTTGGTGTAAATACCACAAAAGTTTATCATCTACCTTTACATTTAAACACATCTATGAAAGAGTCTGAGTCCTTGTAGGCTTAGAGCAAATGATTTGACATAAATACTCATATCCCCGAAAATGATTTTGCACTCTAACAATTATAATGGACGACACGTTCTAATTTAGACATGTATTTAAAATTCTGGGGAACATTTCAGTTTTGAGGATTTTAACCTAGATCAATTATTTATGTCATATCCATTGTCGCGCCCTTTTTCGACCGCGGCATTTTTTAAAATATGGCGAACCCTGCTCAAAGTGCAAATGTTAGAAAATAAATAAAATGCTATTAATGTTCAAAAATGCTTAAAGGTTTTAAAAATGCTAAAGGATGCCAAAATTGCAAAAGAGGCTAAAGTTTAAAAGGGTGCTAAAATGCTAAGGGTTCGCGGAGTCGCCACCTAATTAATTGGGTGAATTAGGACACCTAAATGTTTAACTAGTTTGAAGTAAAACATTAACTTCATTTTAAGGTCTGCTAAACTTAGTGAGATTCCGGGCAAGGGTTCTTTATTAATCTAGAGGGAAGGGGTTAGGCACCCTCTAAGATCCGCTAACTTGCGGTTGTCCTGCCAAACCTAGGGTTAATTATTATGTTAGAGAAATGCATGTTTTTAGAAAATATTTGAAAGAAAGTATTTAAAACATATAAGATGTATTTTGACCAAAAGAAAGTGTAAGATTTTTAATATATATAAAGTTAGTTTTGATGGAAAACATGCAGTCATAAGGTATTTATATGAATTTATTCGATTGTATAGCATAACATAGAAGTAGCGGTGCAAAATCAATTATGGCAAAATATGCATTATAAAACAGTCCTAGCATACAAAGTGTCCATTTAGTAAGCAAAATAATTTTCATATATGAATGATAATGCATTTTGAAAACGGGTTAGGAATTTGATCACAAATAATATCCTAGCTACATGATTGATTATGCAAGTGAAGATTATTGGGTGGTTTATTAGAAATGCTAAACAATATATGGCGTGCCTAAAGTAATTAACTTAAGGAAAGCAAAAATTAAATTAATGCTAAGCTACTTTATAATTTATTGGCTCGAGGTTTAACTATTTTGAGTATCCTACTAATTAATGTAGTGTTAGACATATAATTTACAACAAATAAATGAATGGGGGCGGGG
Organism: Przewalskia tangutica; assembly: GCA_029844215.1. Taxonomy (NCBI): domain Eukaryota; kingdom Viridiplantae; phylum Streptophyta; class Magnoliopsida; order Solanales; family Solanaceae; genus Przewalskia; species Przewalskia tangutica. Next base: position 7,151,066 of record CM056739.1, on the reverse strand, counting down.
TAGAAAATAATTAGAAGGATTCGAGGAATGGCGATGTCTTTCGCCTGTGGCTTTGGAATTCCGATGCGGATAGAGAAATGCACATAGATGCGGGTATTAACGGGTCGCGGCGAGTCTCGTATCGAGACTCTTCCCTTTGCTCCAAGGCATTGCGTTTCATGTAAAAAATAAGAAAAGATAAGGATTAGTATATATCCTAATTACTTGAATCATAAAAATCTGCACACACATAATCTATATTTGTACGTAATCAGCACATAAATATGTAACTCAGTGAAGCTGCTGCAACAACCAGCAAACAGTGGGTTATGGGTGCACGCAGCAGGCAAACAGAGATTCCACAGGCCAATTCTAACTCATTTATCATTTTTAGGCAGAAATGAAAGGATATTATTGACCCTAGGCAGCAGGCCTTTGGGTATGAACAGTAATCAACAAGGAGGTTTTTTTCTCTTTTATACATGTTTAGACTGAATGTATATAACCAATAGGTACACTTTTAAGCAGGGTACAACACATCAGATTGGTAGTGGCACCACATTAGAAACAGTCCACACAGGATATAAAACAAATGAATCTTACAATTCCAATAGACAACCTCAAAGTAAAGAGTAGACCCAACAACATTCTGGCATATCAACACATCACATCTATACTTTAATTGAACAAATCAGGCCAGCAGTGAGAAAACAAACGCATCAGAGAGATCATGTGAGGATAGAAGCTAATATAAGTTTCAAGACATGTCGGACACCAATCAACAAACAGGACAATCGATATTTTTTCTTTAGCCTCTTTTACATCCCATCAATGTTAAATTGTGTGAGTTACAACTCAATATTATTGATATTCAATTCAAACGAATAAAGACACAGTCATTACAACTCAAACTAAGGCCATACCAATAATATTCTGACTAAGCAAAACACAAATCCAGCTGCAGAAACAGGACCAAACTTGAAACTATATTCAAACTAAAGTCACCAACATGTATATTGAAGCGTCACCCTGGCTTATTGATACAATTATTCATTTTCTCGTGATTCTTAAAAGTTTAACAGTTATAGAGCTTAGGCTGCCTATGCAAACAGATTACTTTAGCTGGGGGGAAATCCCTTAAGAAAGAATAACATGGGCATGGAAGTCAGTCATGGTTAAATCGATTATGGCAAATGCACACAAAAAGAAAGCAAAGCAACATCACCACAGTAACATGTCAATAACTACAATAGAAAAACAGGTATGCCTAAACTGGGGGAATTCAGAAAATAGGGGATAATAGACAGGATATTAAAACATTCCAACTTCCAATACAGTGAGCTTAGATTGAATAGTAAGCAAGTTTTAACTATTTCATGGAAAGTCAACAACACATAAGTAACATTGAATAACCTTGAAGACTGTCCTAACCACAACTTATCTTCTAACAAATTTCGGGTTGCAACTGAAGCAGACCAAACCAGACAGAAGCAGTCGGCTACACAGATTTTAACTTAGATATTAATATCTTTTGAGCATAAGCAAAACAAAGAGAAGGGTCTCTCATATCCGATAAACTACATAACTGGACAAATCCATGCGGATACCCGATAAATGCCAGCACTGGTCTAATCATATTAAAACACAATCGCCGATGACGATTAACTATCAGATTTTGCAATTAATTACAGGGAGCATAGGCATACGTCGACGTCAGACTCGATACGCAATCGATACATGTTTAAGAAATCCGAAACATACATTGTGCATATAAATGTCTACATGAAATCTAGGACTGAAAGAGTAATGGTTTTACCTTCTCCGGGCAGCGAACCGGGGCAGCGTATCAAGTCGTCGACTCGCTCGAGTTTTAGTTTTTGCGATGCGAGGAGGAAGCTTTTGCTTTGAGGATACTCACTGATTCGCAACTGATTTTTGCAAAGAAGACGAAGGGGTTTCGAATTTTCGTTTCTTGGATGCCCTAGTGTTTTACTATGTAAATCGATGCCCTTTTTTGATAACAGATTTTCTTCTGTTTTTCTGGATCTTGGCTTTAAAATAAAGGGTTTTTCCTTGATGCTTACTGAGGTTCCAAAACCTGCCCTCTTGCATGTATGAATCGCCATACTTATAGTCACGATTTAGGTTGAGAATTTGGTAAGTTTTCCAGTACGATTTCAGACAGATTTTGCGCGATTTGGGTACTGATTCGTGTGATTTTAGGACGAGATTTAGGGTGTGTTTATGGTAAGAAATCGTTGGAGGAAGAGAAGGTAAGGGAGATGAAACATTGCCCGATTTTCTGGTCGATCTTGACGCGTTTTTCGGACTGATTTTGAGAGATTTGGACTTGGTTTTGATAAGTTTTAGTGGGGCGGGTCTGGAATGGGTTTTTAGGGTTGATGTTTTGTTAATGGGCGATGGAAAAAGGGCTGCTGAAGAGGGCTTCTGTCTTTTGGTGTTTCTGGACGAGGAAGGGTGTGTATAAGGGGATGGGGCCTGGGCTTGCGGGTCGCGGTTTTGGGCTGGGCGAAGTGGGCTGGGTAGTATTAGTATAAAGGGCTGGGTAATGGGTAGAATCAATTAGGGGTATTAGTATTAAGAGTTTTAATTAGTTTAATTAGTTTTTAGGCTAGTTAATTAATTAGCTAATTAATTCTAGGCAAGTGTATTAATTAACTAGTGATAACCTAAATTAACACATGTGATTAAACTAATTAGGTGCTTCATTAATCTAATAAATAAATGCGGGCGTGCTATTTAATTAATGCTCAATACTTTAGAATGCGACGCTATTATTTAAAATCTTATTGTTATGCATTATTGCGAAGTTAAATTAAAATTAAAATGAGCTTAGATTGAATTATTCAAATGCTAAATGCAAATATGATTTTTAAGAATTGTTTAAAGCTTTTATAAATGCGACGCTATTAAATGCATGTATTAGATTAAAATTGATTTTAAAGTTACCAATGATTACTAATAAATGCGGCTATGCTACCTGACACGACGTTATCGCTAAATTATTTATTTTATGCATTTATTAATTATTTAGGAATTACGACAAAGCTTAAAGTTAATAAGTGCGGGCGCGGGACTCTAAATGCTTAAAACTCTACGTAAGACGCGATGCCATTATTAAATTATTTATTTATGCCTGTATTTAAATTTTATTGTTGTATTTTATTATAAAAAATCCTAAAAAATTATTTTACAAAATTAGTGTAATTTTATAGTTAATGGCTGGACGGGAGGGTCAAAATTGGGTGTCAACAGATGTCCCTCTTTGTATGGAGATGATGGAAGAATCTTCGGACAAAGACGTTGACTCATGTAATTTTGTCTCGATCTTCGACTGCGTAAAATCTTTGGCGGTAGACAAAGTGACGCCAAAATCAAAAGCGTCGATGTCGAGTTATGACGACACTGGGTTACCATGGTCTAAACACCAGGGCGGGCTAACGCGGACTCAAAGCTGTCCCAGTGTCGAGTTATGATGACCGGGTTATGGTGCAAAAAGTAAAGAAATAAGCGGCTTGAACACAGGGTGTCTTTGCTATGGCTTGTGGTCTTTGGGTTCTATGGTGATGTGGGCGAGTGGGCCGACGCTGAGGCGCTACGCGATCGTTGGGAAGGTTGGCCCTCAACGATTGCCGGTTATTAAGAGAAAATCCACGTTGTGCTCCTGCTGCTGCATGCTAAGACTTGAACAAACGGTTAGTGCATAACTGTTAAGGCAAAAAATGATGATGTATAATTTTAAAAGTAATGCAACTGTGAGTAAAAAAAATGTTATCCTGCAAAAATATGATGCCTGCTGTGTTGATGCGATGCTGCAAATGTTGTGATCTCGCCCTTGCACGGACGTGTTGCGATTGTGAATGCGGATACGTTGTCCTTGCTGCAACTGTCCCTGTAGACTGAAGCTCAAGAAAGAGTTTAGTGCATAACTGCTAAGACAGAATAATAAAGCGTAAAATGAGAAAAAATGCAATTTTGAGAACAGAGAAAATCGTCTCTGCGTAGATGTGATATGTTGATGAGGGCGTCGTTTTCGGACTTGGCGTCGTTTCCGGACTGGTCGTCGTTTTCGGACGTGGCGTCGTTTTCGGACGGGGAGTCGTTTTCGGACTCGGAGTCATTTTCGGACTTAGCGTCGTTTTCGAACGTGGCGTCGTTTTGACGCGAGTCGTTTTGGACTCGAGTCGTTTTGGACCGGCGTCGTTTTGGGCGTGGTGTCGTTTCGGACTTAGCGTCGTTTTTGGACGTGGCGTCGTTTTGGGACGCGAGTCGTTTTGGACTGAGTCGCTTTGGACTGAGTCGTTTTGACCGGCGCCGTTTTGGACGTGGTGTCGTTTTCGGACTTAGCGTCGTTTTCGGACGTGGCGTCGTTTCCGGACGCGGAGTCATTTTCGGACTTAGCGTCGTTTTCGGACGTGGCGTCGTTTTCGGACGCGGAGTCGTTTTCGGACTCGGAGTCGTTTTCGGACTCGACGTCGTTTTTGGTCGTGGCGTCGTTTTCGGACGTGTTGTTGATGCTCCTGTATAATAAATGCTCCTGCAAGCTAAGCTCGAGAAAAATTAGTGTATAACTGGTAAAAACAAAATGATAAATATATGAGAAATGCAATTATGTGCATAAGGATGTCTTCCCTGTATGATATGTGGGGTGTTGTGAATGCTGAGGTGTTGTCCTTGGGCGGACATGCTAGATCCGCCATCGGCAATTGCCGTGATGCCTTTGTTGTGATGCATTTGTGAACCATATGGATTGATATGATGTCTTTGTGGTGCGTTTGTGCGGCTGCATGAGTTCTGATTTGACTCTAGGCGAGGTGATGTGCTATAATTTGTTGCGGATTTGAACTCGATTGTTGATGTCATGCATTCTGCTTCAAGAATTTTGTCATATTTTACGCTTCTACTAGTATGAAGAACTTTGTTGTACATACGCGATATGAAGGACTGCGCCAAAGAAAAATTTGTGAGTTTGAGGCGGTTGATTCGCGTTGACTTTGTAGTTTTGACTCTTGATGTCGGACGTCTGCCTTGTTTGGGACTCATAACCCCTGCACAGTTTCTACCTTGTCCCGATTTTGAAAAGGGTGTTTGGCACGAGGGTCTCGATGGAGTTGCTTGTATGTTATGTGCATTCTTGTTATTTTAGAGCGAAGGAAAGTTTCTAATGGTGTGGCCGGCCGATTTAGGCGCCACGTATCCCCACGAGGAATCAGTCATGACGTAGTTCATTACAAGTGAAATTGGGTAAAATTAAAATTTCTAGATGTGGGGACCGGCGAGATGGCGCTGCGTATCCACCGAGGAATCGGGTCAAACGTAGTTCCATTACAAGCAAGGAGAAATCGGGATTTTGTAAAAGGTGGGACGAAGCGATGTGGCGCTGCGTATCCGCCAAGGAATCAGGTCTAACGTAGTTCCAATTACATATAAAGGGCAAAATGCATTAAACTAACTATTTCAGGACTCGGCGGGCCGAGGCAGGGGCACGAGTCCACTTCTTCTTGCTTTGTGTCTTCGATGGCTGAGTCTTGGCAGACCATCTCTTGCAGCGCACAACTAGACGAATGACCTATTCAATAGTTAAACAATCTCCGGCAAGGAGCAACTCCTTTTCTCTAGCGGTTGGTTGATGATTCGACTTTCTTCCCTTTACGGGCTGGCGTAGTAATCCCTTCCAGACTGTCTTCTTCATTTTCAGCTATCATGCTAACATGGGCATCTTCATAACCCGGCAGAAAGTTATTGTTTGCATTGAGAGGACCATCTTTCAGCCGAATGACTCCCTCCTCGATTAACTCCTCTATTCTGTCCTTGAGGGTATAACAATTTCCGATGTCGTGTCCTTCTGCACCGGAGTGGTATGCACAATGCTTAGTTTTATCGTGCCCTCGGGAGGTAGGCCTGGGGGTATTTCTGGGAATTGGATGGAGTATTCCTGCGGCTTTCAGCTTCTCATACACTTGGGCTATGGGTTCGGCTAAAGGTGTATAGGTTTTTGTCGGTTTTCTTTCGGCATCTATGCGGGGTTTGGAGTGCATTTGGAGTGCGGGTTCGTGATTGTGGTGAGTATTTTGGGTATCTTTGGTTGGGTATGGTAAGCGGGATATGGGGTAGCCGATCTTGATAATATATTCGTGGATTTTGAGTGTTTTGGTAAGATGGCGTTGGGCTTTGATATACTGGATGTTGTTACGCCTATGCTCTGAATGACCGTGATGGAGGTGATACATCTCTTCTCCTCGGGAGGTACCTCGATGGAATTTGACCGCCTTTGCTCGCTGGTTGCTGTAGAAATCAAGTTTGTAATCCCGCTGTCTTAATGCCTTCTTCCACGGTCGCCCATTCTTACGACTTACGCAAAACTTCGCCCAATTACACGATCATTCTTTCATAATATGTCGCGTCTTTTAACGATCGCGAACAAGGTGGTCATTTCGCCTCTCTGCCGTTGGGGTTGAACCTTTCTTTGCTTCGACCGCCACCTCAGGGCGTATTCTCTGAAAGTTTCTGTAGATTTCTTTTCAAGTTTCATAAGATAAAATCTGTCGGGGCGATGTCGGTGTTGAACCTGAATCTATCCATGAAATCTTGTGCCATGGCGTTCCAACCGTCCCATTTTCGAGGGTCTTGGCATGTGTACCAATCCAGCGCCTCGCCGGTTAGACTCCTGATGAATAGCTTCATGATGATTGCTTGATTTTTACCAACCCCAATCAATTTATCGCAATATGACCTTAGATGAGCTCGAGGATTCCCCTTTCCATCAAACATGTCAAATTTGGGCACTTTGTACCCCATAGGTAATTCAACGTCGGGGTGCATGCATAAGTCTTCATATTCTAAACCCTCCTCCCCCTTGTTCATCTGAATGTTTTTGAATGCTTCTTTCAAGCTACGAATTTCTTTTGCCACATTTTCATCGACTCTGGCTCGTGCCGCTCCATTTCCTTGTATTGATCTGTCTCTTGAGAGGATGCATGCACAATAAATGGTTGGCTTTCGGTCGGATGTGCTAATCCCTCATATTGTTTGTGTGTCATCTGCTCGTATTGGGTGGCTTGGCAATTTGGGTCGAGTGGGGAGATATAAGTAGGTGGAGGTTGAGATGTGTATATAGTGAACGGATCATTTTGGGGGTCGGTTTGCAAATTGACCGGGCGAGTGACATTTTGGTGTGAGCTGGTATGTTGCGGCCTCTGCGGGGAGCTTTGGGGAAGTGGAGGCTCAGGGGCTTGTGATACGATTGCATTTGTCCTTGCTCGGGAGTGGTGCATTCAAGCTAATAGACGAGTTTGTGATGTTTGGAGCCTTTCTATTGGCTTGCATGATTTCCATTTCTTTGCAATAGTGTGGCGAGGTGTTGATCATTGGTGTTTCGCTTCGACGCCTCTGCATCCTCTACATGAGCGGGGATGAGTCTAAGTTGTTTCGTCCGGTTTACGGATTAGTCATTGGATGATTGTGCTTCTACTAGTCAACGCGAATCAACCTTTTGGGGAATAAGCTAGGCAAAAAATAAACCTTTAACAAATGAAGCAAACCAAGTTAGTATAATATGCAAAAGCTGCGGGCAATATATACAAATAAGCAAATTGCAAATCAAGTGCGTGTTCTAACATGTTTGAGACCTCTTTTAGTGCCAGAGGTGGGCCTAAACGCCAGATATGCGAGTTTATGACGGATTTGTCCAAGTCGTCCAACTATAATGCCTTTGTTGGAAATGGCGACCAAATGACGATGCACTTTTCCCAATTTCAGCATGTCATGATTGGGCTTGGATTTGTCTGTCATTGTCACGCTACACATAATATGTTGGTTGGTCGTTGGGTTGAGAAACCCGTCGACAAGTTTGGTGTCTTCCTAATTGTGGTGTCGATGCGAGGACCCACCTAAGGTAAATGCATGCGTGCCCTAAAATAAAGCGGTGGTATAGCTCTATCTTAAGTTTCTAAGATTTGGCTTTTCGGGCCAAGGTTCCCGAGCGGACAACTCGAGTGAAAGGCTACGCGGTGATCGAACCGATCTAACTCCGCGCAGGCGCCAACTCTCCTAAAATTTGGATATTTTTTGAAAGAAATTTGCGGGTGCGCGGAGCACACCAGCGCGTGAGTGTGTGATTGTGTGAATTTTCCAGAATGGAAGAAATATGAGCGGAATGCCAGTTTAAGGAAAGCAGTAAAGCAAGTAGCAAGAAATAAACAAAATACCATACACAAAAATTAAATGCAAAATAATTGCCAAATAATAGCCCTAGGTCTGTTGTGGTTAAGAACCTAAAATCCCCAGTGGAGTCGCCATCTCTGTCGCGCCCTTTTTCGACCGCGGCATTTTTTAAAATATGGCGAACCCTGCTCAAAGTGCAAATGTTAGAAAATAAATAAAATGCTATTAATGTTCAAAAATGCTTAAAGGTTTTAAAAATGCTAAAGGATGCCAAAATTGCAAAAGAGGCTAAAGTTTAAAAGGGTGCTAAAATGCTAAGGGTTCGCGGAGTCGCCACCTAATTAATTGGGTGAATTAGGACACCTAAATGTTTAACTAGTTTGAAGTAAAACATTAACTCCATTTTAAGGTCTGCTAAACTTAGTGAGATTCCGGGCAAGGGTTCTTTATTAATCTAGAGGGAAGGGGTTAGGCACCCTCTAAGATCCGCTAACTTGCGGTTGTCCTGCCAAACCTAGGGTTAATTATTATGTTAGAGAAATGCATGTTTTTAGAAAATATTTGAAAGAAAGTATTTAAAACATATAAGATGTATTTTGACCAAAAGAAAGTGTAAGATTTTTAATATATATAAAGTTAGTTTTGATGGAAAACATGCAGTCATAAGGTATTTATATGAATTTATTCGATTGTATAGCATAACATAGAAGTAGCGGTGCAAAATCAATTATGGCAAAATATGCATTATAAAACAGTCCTAGCATACAAAGTGTCCATTTAGTAAGCAAAATAATTTTCATATATGAATGATAATGCATTTTGAAAACGGGTTAGGAATTTGATCACAAATAATATCCTAGCTACATGATTGATTATGCAAGTGAAGATTATTGGGTGGTTTATTAGAAATGCTAAACAATATATGGCGTGCCTAAAGTAATTAACTTAAGGAAAGCAAAAATTAAATTAATGCTAAGCTACTTTATAATTTATTGGCTCGAGGTTTAACTATTTTGAGTATCCTACTAATTAATGTAGTGTTAGACATATAATTTACAACAAATAAATGAATGGGGGCGGGGTAGAAAATAATTAGAAGGATTCGAGGAATGGCGATGTCTTTCGCCTGTGGCTTTGGAATTCCGATGCGGATAGAGAAATGCACATAGATGCGGGTATTAACGGGTCGCGGCGAGTCTCGTATCGAGACTCTTCCCTTTGCTCCAAGGCATTGCGTTTCATGTAAAAAATAAGAAAAGATAAGGATTAGTATATATCCTAATTACTTGAATCATAAAAATCTGCACACACATAATCTATATTTGTACGTAATCAGCACATAAATATGTAACTTCGGTGAAGTTCTGCAACAACCAGCAAACAGTGGGTTATGGGTGCACGCAGCAGGCAAACAGAGATTCCACAGGCCAATTCTAACTCATTTATCATTTTTAGGCAGAAATGAAAGGATATTATTGACCCTAGGCAGCAGGCCTTTGGGTATGAACAGTAATCAACAAGGAGGTTTCTTTCTCTTTTATACATGTTTAGACTGAATGTATATAACCAATAGGTACACTTTTAAGCAGGGTACAACACATCAGATTGGTAGTGGCACCACATTAGAAACAGTCCACACAGGATATAAAACAAATGAATCTTACAATTCCAATAGACAACCTCAAAGTAAAGATAGACCCAACAACATTCTGGCATATCAACACATCACATCTATACTTTAATTGAACAAATCAGGCCAGCAGTGAGAAAACAAACGCATCAGAGAGATCATGTGAGGATAGAAGCTAATATAAGTTTCAAGACATGTCGGACACCAATCAACAAACAGGACAATCGATATTTTTTCTTTAGCCTCTTTTACATCCCATCAATGTTAAATTGTGTGAGTTACAACTCAATATTATTGATATTCAATTCAAACGAATAAAGACACAGTCATTACAACTCAAACTAAGGCCATACCAATAATATTCTGACTAAGCAAAACACAAATCCAGCTGCAGAAACAGGACCAAACTTGAAACTATATTCAAACTAAAGTCACCAACATGTATATTGAAGCGTCACCCTGGCTTATTGATACAATTATTCATTTTCTCGTGATTCTTAAAAGTTTAACAGTTATAGAGCTTAGGCTGCCTATGCAAACAGATTACTTTAGCTAGGGGGAAATCCCTTAAGAAAGAATAACATGGGCATGGAAGTCAGTCATGGTTAAATCGATTATGGCAAATGCACACAAAAAAAAAGAAAGCAAAGCAACATCACCACAAGAATATGTCAATAACTACAATAGAAAACAGTATGCCTAAAGCGGGAATTCAGAAAATAGGGGATAATAGACAGGATATTAAAACATTCCAACTTCCAATACAGTGAGCTTAGATTGAATAGTAAGCAAGTTTTAACTATTTCATGGAAAGTCAACAACACATAAGTAACATTGAATAACCTTGAAGACTGTCCTAACCACAACTTATCTTCTAACAAATTTCGGGTTGCAATCAAGGACCAAACTGCATGAAGCGATCGGCTACAGTTTTAACTTAGATATTAATATCTTTTGAGCATAAGCAAAACAAAGAGAAGGGTCTCTCATATCCGATAAACTACATAACTGGACAAATCCATGCGGATACCCGATAAATGCCAGCACTGGTCTAATCATATTAAAACACAATCGCCGATGACGATTAACTATCAGATTTTGCAATTAATTACAGGGAGCATAGGCATACGTCGACGTCAGACTCGATACGCAATCGATACATGTTTAAGAAATCCGAAACATACATTGTGCATATAAATGTCTACATGAAATCTAGGACTGAAAGAGTAATGGTTTTACCTTCTCCGGGCAGCGAACCGGGGCAGCGTATCAAGTCGTCGACTCGCTCGAGTTTTAGTTTTTGCGATGCGAGGAGGAAGCTTTTGCTTTGAGGATACTCACTGATTCGCAACTGATTTTTGCAAAGAAGACGAAGGGGTTTCGAATTTTCGTTTCTTGGATGCCCTAGTGTTTTACTATGTAAATCGATGCCCTTTTTTGATAACAGATTTTCTTCTGTTTTTCTGGATCTTGGCTTTAAAATAAAGGGTTTTTCCTTGATGCTTACTGAGGTTCCAAAACCTGCCCTCTTGCATGTATGAATCGCCATACTTATAGTCACGATTTAGGTTGAGAATTTGGTAAGTTTTCCAGTACGATTTCAGACAGATTTTGCGCGATTTGGGTACTGATTTCGTGTGATTTTAGGACGAGATTTAGGGTGTGTTTATGGTAAGAAATCGTTGGAGGAAGAGAAGGTAAGGGAGATGAAACATTGCCCGATTTTCTGGTCGATCTTGACGCGTTTTTCGGACTGATTTTGAGAGATTTGGACTTGGTTTTGATAAGTTTTAGTGGGGCGGGTCTGGAATGGGTTTTTAGGGTTGATGTTTTGTTAATGGGCGATGGAAAAAGGGCTGCTGAAGAGGGCTTCTGTCTTTTGGTGTTTCTGGACGAGGAAGGGTGTGTATAAGGGGATGGGGCCTGGGCTTGCGGGTCGCGGTTTTGGGCTGGGCGAAGTGGGCTGGGTAGTATTAGTATAAAGGGCTGGGTAATGGGTAGAATAAATTAGGGGTATTAGTATTAAGAGTTTTAATTAGTTTAATTAGTTTTTAGGCTAGTTAATTAATTAGCTAATTAATTCTAGGCAAGTGTATTAATTAACTAGTGATAACCTAAATTAACACATGTGATTAAACTAATTAGGTGCTTCATTAATCTAATAAATAAATGCGGGCGTGCTATTTAATTAATGCTCAATACTTTAGAATGCGACGCTATTATTTAAAATCTTATTGTTATGCATTATTGCGAAGTTAAATTAAAATTAAAATGAGCTTAGATTGAATTATTCAAATGCTAAATGCAAATATGATTTTTAAGAATTGTTTAAAGCTTTTATAAATGCGACGCTATTAAATGCATGTATTAGATTAAAATTGATTTTAAAGTTACCAATGATTACTAATAAATGCGGTTATGCTACCTGACACGACATTATCGCTAAATTATTTATTTTATGCATTTATTAATTATTTAGGAATTACGACAAAGCTTAAAGTTAATAAGTGCGGGTGCGGGACTCTAAATGCTTAAAACTCTACGTAAGACGCGATGCCATTATTAAATTATTTATTTATGCCTGTATTTAAATTTTATTGTTGTATTTTATTATAAAAAATCCTAAAAAATTATTTTACAAAATTAGTGTAATTTTATAGTTAATGGCTGGACGGGAGGGTCAAAATTGGGTGTCAACATCCATCTAAACACATTTAGTTGGGAACCATCAACCCAATAGGTATGATATAGGATGAGTTGATCAATTATTGGGCGCTGTCTATCCAAATAGTTATAGCGGACATTATGTTAATAATTAAATGCACGCATTCAAACATTTAGCATATAGTTTGTATACTACTCAATAATATGCAATTAATAATAATCATGGGTTAATTTGTTTAAACTCTAAAATCTAAGTCTAATCCAAACAACCCCTTAAAAACATTTTTTGATTTTAAAAACTGATTTCAAAGCAATACAAAACAAGCAATAAGCTCAAAGCAATATAATTTTTACTGAAACAGCGATAAAAGTACTAAGAAATGGGCAAAATATTGACTAAAATGCATTAATTGTTTCCTTATATTGTAATAATAATAACAACAAAAACACATATTATCTAATTTGAAGTCGTGTGATAAGATGAGTGAGATGATCTCCACAGTAAAAAATATATATTTCATTTAAACGTTACAACGCTGTAGGCCCGATTAGCTATCACACTTATAGATATATTATTATTTTATAATCCTCTGTAGTTTGATTTCTGCTGCTATGTGTTCTTTAGTGTATTTTGTTTAGTTTATTTAGTTGTATTAGCTACTGCTTCTTTTTGTTCGAATGCACTTTATACTGCTTTAATTTCTTATATGAGTCTGACTGTTTCTCTTGCTTTACTCTTTACTCTTTACTTTTGCTTTACTGTTGCTTTGTTTTTATTGTCTTGCTTGTGATTATGCTTTGTCTTGAGCTGAGGGTCTCCCGAAAACAGTCGCTCTACCTACCAAGGTGGAGGTAAGGTCTGTGTACACTCTATCCTCTCCAGATCCCACAGTATGGGATTACACTGGATATATTATTATTGTTAAACATTACAACAAAACATACACATATATATATATACACACTCACTGTATTATCAAAGGAATCCTGAATAAATAAAGTAATCTAAGAAAAATTGTTGACGTTCCCAGGAGAGATTTCTTGTCAGGGCTTCACTGGAGTAATAACTAACCGTTTAACTTCTACACATTGTGCAAAATAATTTTTATAATGTCTATGTCACTTTTCTTAAAATAAAATTATATATATATATTAGAATATTCTAGAATAGTATCATAGTATCATTAATATAATATTGTGTGAATATCTTGTATTAATGTAATATCTCATTGGTAGGTAATTAGTGTATATATATATTTCTAGGATTATACTAAGGAAGACTTATTCTTCCTACTGATTGTAATTATTGTATATATTCTTACCTAATAGAACAAGGAAACTTGAGAAAAATAATCTCAAGGTCTTACATGGTATCAAGAGTTTAAGGAAATATCTAAATTTTCTCTCCAAAATTTCGACCTAGGCTTCTCCTTGGCCGAATTGTCTTTCAGTTTTTTTCAAGTTTTTTGCTTTATCCCTCCATTTGTTGAACAACCTTCATCTCAACCAAAATATGTCTGAATTTAAATCCTCTTTTCATCCCGCTCAAGTCATTTCAAATATTAAGACACATGTTTCTGTTAAACTGGATATGGAAACCGTGCATTATGTTTTATGGGCAGAATTGTTTAAAATATGTTGTAGGGCTCACAAAGTCCTTCATCATATCATTCCACCAAAATATGGGAAGGGAAAGGAACCCACGGATGCAGACAAGGACTTGTGGGATACGCTTGATGCCACAGTCCTCGGTTGGATTTATGCAACAATTTCCACGGACTTGTTGCACACCATAATGGAGCCGGATTCAACAGCCATGGCGGCATGAGACCGATTGAGAGATATCTTTCAAGACAATCAAAACTCTCGCACTGTTACAGGAATTCTCTACCATTGAAATGGCGGATTTTTCCAATATTTCGGCATATTGTCAACGCCTCAAAGTGTTGGCAGATCAGTTAAGAAACGTCGGTTCATCGGTTAATAATAACCGGTTAGTCTTGCAATTGGTCGCTGATCTCACTGATGCATATATCGGAGTGGGAACTCTAATCCGTCAAAGTAACCCTTTACCACAATTCTATCTAGCAAGATCCATGCTTGTACTTGAAAAGGTCGGGCTTGATAAAAAAGGCCTCAACTACTTCAAATTTCTCCTTCATTGCCACTCCTTCGAATGATGGTACTTCTTTTGATCCTTCTCACCAAAATAAGGGACAAAAAAGACGTAATAATAAAAATAAGAGTGAAAATCACGGAAATAACAAAGGTGGAGGACACCAGAATTCCGATGGCGGTGGAAATGATGGCACCACCAACTACGGTGGTGGACAATGGCAGCAGGACGATGGCGTAATCGCGGCGATGGAGGGCGGTGACAACGAGGTGGTGGTCCGACGTCGGGCTCTGCGATGGCCTTGGATTGCACCGCACCCGGCCCAGGCGGCCGTCTGGCGGCCAGCAGCGATCCAGCGATGGCGGCGGATGTCTCTGGCCCAGGCCTCAGTCGGCCCAACATGCCTTTGTTGCTGCTCCAGTCTCGGCAGACTGTGGTTTTGGGCCTCAGCCGACCCAGTGGCATGAGGCCCACTCCACCATGGTCAACCCAACGGATATTGAGTCCGCCATGCACACTTTGGACTCAATCCACCAGATTCAAATTGGTACATGGACTCCGGAGCAACGTCACACATGATGTCCTCCCAAGGTAATCTCACGTCCTATTTTAATTTGAGCAATGATAGTGGTATAGTTGTCGGAAATGGCCATTCAATTTCAATTAAATGGTATGGTTCTAATACATTGTCACCACCTAACCTACCACTGTCTTTAAATAATGTCCTACATGCTCGAAAAATAATCAAAAACTTGGTATCTGTTAGGAAGTTTACAACGATAATTGGGTATCTATTAATTTTGACCGGTTTGGATTTTCCGTGCGTGATTTTCAGACGGAGAGACTTCTCATGAGATGTGATAGCAAGGGGGAGATCTATCCAATAAACTTAACTAATCATCCATCCAAGTTTCATTCTACTTTTGCAGCTTTGGCACCATCTTTATGACACCAACGTTTGGGACATCCGGGGGAGGCTGTTTTAGCTTCTCATAAACAAAATAAATTTATTTCTTGTACCCACACTCGAATTTTGAATAAGTGTCCTTCGTGTGCACTTGGTAAACATCTCAAATTGCTATTTATTGCTTCTAATTCTTGCACTCTTATGCCTTTTGATATTTTGCATTGTGATATTTGGACTTCTCCCGTTTTGAGTTCTTCGAGTCATAGATATTATTTGCTTATCCTAGATGATTATTCTAATTATCTATGAACATTTCCTCTATCAAATAAATCGCAAGTGTTTTCCACATTTTCACCTCTAGAGCATTCATCAAAACTCAATTTGAACGGGAGATTAAAAGTATTCAATGTGACAATGGGAGGGAGTTTGACAATAATCAGTTTTGAGATTTTTTCAAAATAAATGATTTAAATTTTCGTCTATCTTGTCCTCACACTTCTTCACAAAATGGGAAGACAGAACGCAAAATTAGAACCATCAATAATATTGTTAGAACATCTCTTGCTCATGCATCCATACCCCCCATCTTTTGGCATTATGCACTTCAAATGGCTACTTACATGTTGAATATTCTTCCTCATAAAAACATGTCTTGTCAAGCTCCACTAAAAATACTTTACTTACGAGAGCCCTCATATCATCATCTAATAGTGTTTGATTGTCTTTGCTATCCTCTTTTTCCATCCACCACAATCACAAAACTCCAAGCCCGGTCCACTCCATGTGTTTTTTTGGAATACCCTACTAATCATCGTGGTTACCTATGTTATGATATTTCTTCAAAAAGAATGTTTGTAAGTAGTCACGTTATTTTTGATGAAACAGTTTTTCCCTTTGCTAAAATACATGAAATCGAGACCCATACCTATGATTTTTTGAATGATGATAAGCTTTCGTATATAACACATTTTCTTTACAGCCCGGGACTCGCAGATACACAAACAGTGGCTCCACTAGACCGCGGACCAAATGCCAGCATCGATCAACATCCCGGTATGATGCATTTGGCGATTCTCGGCCATGGGACATCGCTCAACCAATTGGGCCACCTCCGCCTTCTCTGCCCAATGCCGATCCATCACCGCCTCACCGACCACACTCCCGGACGAGCGATGGCGTTCACCCACTACTTCCTCTCCGGCGATGGCGTCGATCCGCCAGCCATGCCTCCCGTCCGGTCACCCGTAGTCAACATGGTATTGTTAATCCCAATACCAAATACAACCTTCACACACAAGTTTCCAAATTATCTTTGCCTCGCAACCCAGTGTCTTCTCTCAAAGACCCGAATTGGAAAATAGCCATGGATAATGAATATCATGCTCTAATTAAAAATAGGACATGAGATTTAGTACCTCATCCATCTAATGCTAATATATTCGATCTATGTGGATTTTTAGCCATAAAGAAAAATCTGATGGTTCTTTTGAGCGGCATAAAACCCGTCTTGTAGGTGATGGGAAGACCCAATAGGTTGGCATCGATTGTGGGGAGACGTTTAGTCCAGTGGTCAAACCAGCTACCATCAGAACAGTTCTAAGTCTGTCACTCTCAAAAGGATGGTCACTTCAAAAATGCCTTTCTTCATGGTCATCTGAATGAGACAGTTTACATGCACCAACCCTTGGGGTACAGAGATCCTGCATATCCCAATCATATGTGTTTGTTGAACAAATCATTATATGACCTCAAACAAGCCCCCATGACTTGGTATAAGCGGTTTGCAGATTTTGTGTCACACATGAGTTTTACTCACAGTCGTTCTGACAATTCTCTGTTTATTTATCGTCAGAGTAATAATACTGCTTATTTTCTTTTATATGTGGATGATATCATTCTTACAACATCTTCAGACTCCCTACGCAAGAGTATCATGTCTCATCTTGGTTCCCAATTTGTTATGAAAGATCTTGGTCAACTGCACTATTTTCTAGGCATTGCTGTGACACGACATACAGGTGGGTTATTTCTCTCCCAAAAGAAGTATGCATCAGAGATTGTGGAATGAGATGGTATGTCCTTACGCAAACCTTCGGCAACTCCGGTGGACACAAAGTCGACGTTGAGTGCTATATCTAGAAAATCCTTTGCTGATCCTACATTATACCGCAACCTGGCTGGATCGTTGCAGTATCTCACATTCACTAGGACATATATTACTTATGTAGTACAACAAATGTTTCTATTCATGAATAATCCGATGGAAGAACATATGCATGCCCTCAAACGCATTGTGCGGTATATTCATGGCACTCTGGAGTATGGATTACATCTATATCCTTCTTCCATCACCAAACTTGTCACTTACACAGATGCAGACTGGGCAGGGTGTCCGGACACCAGACTCTCCACCTCCGGCTATTGCGTCTTTCTTGGTGATAATTTGATCTTCTGGTCTTCTAAAAGTCAACCCACGATCACGCCGAGTCTTTGAAGCCGAAATCGTGCGGTTGCCAACGTGGTATCTGACTATTGCTGGATTCAGAATCTTTTACTTGAGCTTCATTGCCCTATTCTGACGGCTACTATGATATACTGTGATAACATTAGTGCGATCTATCTATTAGGGAATTCAATCCATCATCAACGCACTAAACATATTGAGTTAGATATTCATTTTGTCCGTGAAAAGTGACCCGCGAACAAGTGCGAGTGTTACATGTTCCGACGCGACATCAGATTGCTGATATCTTCACAAAAGGACTTCCGCTGATATTATTTAAAGAATTTCGGGACAGTCTCAGCATTCGGCGCCCTCCAGCTTCGACTGCGGGGAGTGTTAGAATAATTAGTATTAGAATATTCTAGAATAGTATCATAGTATCATTAATATAATATCGTGTGAATATCTTGTATTAATGTAATATCTCATCCTATATGGTAGGTAATTATTGTATAGGAATATTCCTATGATTATACTAAGGAAGACTTATTCTTCCTAGTGATTGTAATTATTGTATATATTCTTACCTAATGGAACAAGAAAACTTGAGGAAAATAATTTCAAAGTCTTACAATATGTTTGACTAAGCTTATAAGTTGGTCAAATTAACTTATACGTACTTTTTGCTTATCTACATGTTTGATAAATATTTGAAAGAAATAATCCCTTGATTATTTTCATTAATGAAAGAGATATATATATATACAATTTACATATTTTCATAATAGAAAAATATTTTTTTCTATTCTACTCCTAAAATCCTATTCTATTTGGAGACTAACTATACAATTATGATAAGAGTACAAAATTAATTATACTACAATATTACATTACATAATTGTACCATCTGGGCAGTCACAGACTAGGTCACGGACTAAGCTTCACCCTAGGGCAGTACTCCAACTATATACATTAAATATACATACCATATATACTAGGGGTGAGCACGGGTACATGGTACGCAGATACCCGACCGGAACCGACACTAACGGGTAGGTTCCGGGTAGATATATTATAATAACGGGTAGGTTCCGGGTAGATATATTATAATAACGGGTAGGTTCCGGGTAGATATATTATAATAACAGGTAGGTTTCGGATAGTAAAATTAGGAACCGATCAATGTCGGGTTCGGTTCCGATTTCGACAAATAGAGACGGGATACCCGGACCCGGAACCGATACTCGAAATTCTAACAACAACCCAGATTAAAAAATTAACTATCTTTAACATCCAAATAGTAAAAATTCAATATTTATCCAATTTCAAGAATTCACAGAAAATAAAAATTGGATTTTTGGTAAAAAAAACTTCTATTTCAATCAAATTTTGACTCAAATGCTATCAGTATAACAAGAGGCTCCCAAGTATAACAAGAGGCTCAGTTCTTGAATCTTTGAATGAACCATAAAAGATTTCTAGTAAATATTTTTAGAAAATAAATTCAGCAAAAATCTGATACCTATGATATTTTAGGAAAATCTGAGTATTCTGTTATATGCAAAAGATAATAACATAAGTACTCTTTTAAGTTTCTTCATTTATGTTAGGAAGCAAATAAATTGTGATGTTGTAAACTTGTAATAGTTATTATTAACATGATGTGATTAAATAATTAGGAAATAGATAACAAAAAAAAGATGATTTATAAAGATAGTAATATATTTGAGTTCGTGTTTTAAAAAAAGTTTTTAAGTTTGAAATGAGAAGCAGCAACTTTCTGTAAAAAAATGTCAATTTACAAGGTACCCGGGAACCTATCCGGAACCGCAGGGTCCGGGTAGGTTTCGGGTAATGATTGCTACGAGTAGGTTTCGGGTAGTAAATTTAGAAACTAATATTTTACTAGGTAGGGTCCGGGTAATTAAAAAAAGTTAGGGTACCTGGACTCACTCACCCCTAATATATACGTGTTTATCGTATACATTGTATGTATGTTTAACACATCCCCGTAGTCATAGCGGGCGTTCGAAGAACGTTGAGACTGTCTCTAAAATATTCAAAAAGGACTGTGGGAAGACCCGTAAAGATGTCTGCAATTCGATACCTGGACGGGACATGGCAAACACGTATTTATCCACGAGCTACCTTTCTCGAACAAAGTGAATATCCATCTCGATATGTTTAGTGCACTGGTGCTGAATCGGATTGTCAGAAAGGTAGATGACACTAACATTATCACAATAAACCAAGGTAACTTTCTCAATAGGACAATGAAGCTTTAAAAGAATATTATGTAACCAACATGATTCGGAGACCACATTGGCTACCATTCGATACTCGGCCTCTGCACTAACGTGATAAAGTCGACCGACGCTTTGCAGACCAAGAGATCAAGTTATAACCAAGAAACACACAATAGCCAGACGTAGACCGTCTGGTGTCTGGACAGCCTCCCAAATCAGCATCTGTATACGAGACAAGTGTAGATGTCGATGAAAGATATAAATGTAGGCTATAGTCAAGTGTCCTCTGGATGTACCTAATAATGTATTTGAGTGCATTCATGTGCTCAACCCTGTTGTGATCATGCATAAACAAACACACCTATTGTACGACATATATAATATCTAGTATTGTGAAAGTCAGATACTGAAGGGCACTTGTCAGACTGCGATAACATGTAGGATCCTCGTACGGGGAGCCAGTCGTAGCACCCAACTTAGGTTTAGTATCAATGGAGTGAAAGTGGACTTAAATAATGACATCACAACCCTCTCAATGATCTCAGCTGCATACTTTCTCTGTGATAAGAACAACTCACCTGCATGACGAGTGACAACAATTCCCAAAAAATAACTCAAGGGCCCCAAGTCTTTCATAATAAACTCAGAACTGAGCATTGTCATGATAGACTGCCATAATGCATCAGAAGACGCAGTCAAGATAATATCGTCCACATATAAGAGTATATAAGCCAATAAAGAACCACGACGATATATGAATAATGAATTATCAGACCTGCTGTGAGTGAATCCCATAGTTGAAACATAGTCGACAAACCTCTTATACCAGACCCGTGGAGACTTCTTAAGCCCATATAAGTGCTTCTTCAATAAAATGCACGATGAGGATATTTGGGATCCCTAAACCCCAAGGGTTGATGCATATAGACTGTCTCCTTGAGATCACCATGTAAGAAAGCATTCTTCACATCTAGCTGATGAACGGGTCATGCTTTCGAAAGAGTCAAGCTAAGCACAGTACGAATGGTAGTCGACTTGACCACCTGACTAAACGTCTCACCATAATCCACACCAATCTGTTCTGTCTTACCATTACCTACAACACGAGCCTTATGTCTCGCAAAAGAACCGTCTAAATTGTCCTTATGAGCAAAATCCACATAGACTGCATAATATTAACATCAGATGGACGGGGCACCAACTCCCACGTCTTATTATCAATAAGAGCATTATATTTATCGGTCATAGCAATTTTCCAATTTGGGTTATTTAATGCAGACACAGGATTACGGGGTAAAGGTGATTTAAGAATATTAGAATTTAAATTAAAATGTCTTTTGGTTTAAAAATACCTCGCTGACTACGAGTGACAGATCTATGACTATGAGAAGAATTAGGTGAATATTGGGAATTATCGGGACTGTCGACGGTCTGGTCAGCAGGCAGTGGGCTTGCTGGCCCAACTTGGTAATGAGAGACTACACCGAGATGAATCGGGTCGATGGCGGGCCTATACGGACCACAGGTAGAGGCGAACTTGGGCGGCTGGTGGCGGATGCCCAGTTGTTGGACCCAAAATGGTATTAGGCAACGGTAATGGAGAGTCAGATGGGCCAGCTGACGTATTTGGTTACGGGACATGTCCGAAACATGGTGAATAATATACAGGGATATATCATCATCAAAAAAATTATACGAACTAGACACGAGACTATTTACCTTAGCATACAGAAATTGGGATTCATCAAATATTACATGGCGACTAATGATTATTTTATTAGAAGGTAAATGAAAACATTTGTAACCACGATGATTTGACAGATAACCCAAAAACACACAAGGGGTAGAACGGGCCTGAAGTTTGTTAATTATGGTGGACGAAAAAAGTGGATAACACTAGCATCCAAAGACCCTAAGATGTACATATGATGGAGTCTTATTATATAAGATTTGAAGAGTGGGCGAATATGTTAAACCTTTGGAAGGAAGAACGTTAAGAATATATGTAGTCATTTGTAGAGTATGATGCCAAAAGACGGGGGTACGGAAGCATGAATCAATAAAGTTTGTACAATGTTATTAATGGTACGAATTTTGCGTTCGGCTTTCCCATTTTGTGAAGACGTACGAGGACAAGAAAAACGAAAATTGATCCCATTATTAGCACAAAACTCCCGAAACACCTCATTCTCACATTCTTTTATATTATCACATTGAATAATTTTTATCTCCCGTTCGAATTGAGTTCTAATGAATGCTCTAAATTTTAAGAAGATGGAAAAAACTTGAGATTTTTTCGCTATCGGAAACGTCCATAAAAACATAGAATAATCATCAAAAAATAGAAAATATAATACCGATGACCCAAAGAACTAAGAACAATAGACGTCTATAAATCACTATGAATAATATCAAATGACATTAACGTACGAGAATTAGAGTCTACAAATGGTAACTTAACATTTTTTCCTAAAGAACCAAGATTGACAATTTGGAGTACTACGCGTAACCTTACAAGAAATAATATTATTTTTTATTTAAGAAAGACAAAATAGACGATCCCGGATGACCTAGACGAGCATGCCACAAGGAAGGAGCAAAAGCTGCAAAACTCGAAGGCATGGCTTGACTCGAGAAACCGAAACTTGGTGTGATTGGATAAAGATCTCCCCTACTGTCACACCTCATGAGAGAACTCCCCGTCTTGAAATCCTTCACATAAAACCCAAACGGATCAAATTCAACATAAATATAATTATCAGTTGTGAATTTACGGACATACACTAAATTTTTAATCAATTTAGGGGCATGAAGAGTATTTTTCAAGATAAGTGGTGGATGGGGTGTAAACAAAGTTTTATGATCATAACCATGAATCAGAGTAGAATTATCATTATCAATAATTATACCACGGGGGTTGCTAAAATTGGAATAAGATGAGAGAGTATCTTGATCGAAGGTCATGTGGGTAGTGGCATCGGTGTCCATGTACCAATTCGGGTCTGATTGAGTTAATTCAAGTGTGTGCATCGCGACTTTAATGTTAGTTTGAGTGGGTGTGGGTCCCACTGCCGAGAATGCTTGTGTGGGCTGAGGCCCAAACAGTCCACCCCGCTGCCCCAGCCCAGCGCTGAATCTAGACTGCTAACTGTTGGGCATGTAAGGTGGTTTTCCAGCCCACTGGAGTGGTGGCCCATTGCTGACTGGACGGGGCCCACTTCCGGTATGTTGTCCACCAGAACTAACTCAAGAACCTCCGCGTTTGTCCCCGCAATTTTTTCTATTATTTTCCGATTATTCTTGTCATTCCCGTGAGCACGGTTTTAGCCCGAATTATCAACAAACATCGGGGAATTCGCGGAGGACGTCATCATGACTACGAGACTAGCACTCGTAGTCGCCTTTTTAGCCAAATCATCCTCTTCTAGTGTAAGCATAGACGGGTTTGATAAAATTGCAATAGAGGGTTACTTTGATGAAAGATTGAATCAACGCCTTTATAGGCCTCAGATAGACATGCAACCATCTGTAGAACGAGACGACTATTGCTAACAGAAGCACCCACGTTGCGAAGTTGGTCCGTCAATTCCTTGAGTCGTTTACAATAGGATGAAACATTCAGAAAATCATCCATAACAACTTGAGAAAATTCATGTTCAAGGGTGACAATGCGGGAATGACTATTATCTTGAAATATATCACGCAATCTATTCCAAGAAGCCATAACTGTAGAGTTAGGTTCCATTATCGTCTGTAAGAGGTTGAGGGAAATAGTGTCATAAATCCACTAGAGAACCTTAGCATTAAGAGTAATTCATAATTTAAGATCTTCCTCCTTGGTGGGAACACCCTTCGTACCAGGAGCCGGAGGGATTATGTAGTGGAGGACTTGATGTACCAATGCATGAATCTTGAACAACTATGCCCACGTTCCATATTGAACGTTTTCTAAGTCAAGAACAATAGGAAGAACGCTCTTGATGTTGGAAACTGTTAGGGCTGGATGAAAACTGTTCTTATTAGTCATAGTGAATATAACAAGAAAATTTGGAGAAGGGAATATTTGGGTGAGGGTCTCAGATTTTAGGGAGAAAACGAGAGAGAGATCTCGAGAGATATGCGGAAGCAAGGATAAAATCACCTAGTCTTGTGATACCATGAAAGAAATAATCTCTTGATTATTTTCATTAATGAAAGAGATATATATACAATTTACATATTTTCATAATAGGAAAATCATTTTCCTATTCTACTCCTAAAACCCTATCTTATTTGGAGACTAACTATACAATTATGGTAAGAGTACAAGACTAATTATACTACAATATTACATTACATAATTGTACCATATGGGCAGTCACAGACTGGGTCACGGACCGGGCTTCACCCGAGGGCAGTCACATGTTGGCCTCCAACTATATACATTCAATATACATACTATATATATACGTGTATATCATATACATTGTATGTATATTTAGCAATATAAAAAATGACTAGTGAACTCTATTTTAATGGCCAAGGGCGGTCTATGCATGCCTCAATGTCCACAATGCAGTCAAAAGAAAGACGAATAAAGCACCAAATTAAAGTAAGAGAACATTCCCAAGAAAAGAAGAGCTAAGGGAAGTTAGTAACCAAAAACCACTGGAAAGCAATATGGTCACATGCTAAAATTAGCTTACAAAACACTGCCACAAACATGGGATGTTTTAGTCTTTTCTTGTTATTTCACTCAAATTATGACAAAAAGCTAACTAAAAATTAAAGGAATCTGCATATAGTATATCATTTACTTTACTATTAAGTTATTAGATATGGTCACTTTGAATCATATTTTCTTTATCAAGTTAAACGAGTTCGTCAAAATCAAGAATAAAATAGATTGTCCCAAGTAGGCAGATTCGAGTCCTGACAGTCGCAGTGTGATAGTTTCATTTTTTTTTTGTGGGGATGACTCCTTGTGGGCACTAAACACTGTGTCTCCCACATAGTGACCGCTGAGTCACCATGATTTACCTTCTCCATCAATCTTTATCGGACATGAAGATGGGGCCATGTGGGGGAAAGATTTAACCTTTTATCCAGAAGAAGAATGAAAGAGGATCTAATGAACTAGAAATAATTAGGACAGTTAGTAATTTGTCTAGAATTTCGTGCAACAAATCAGAACAGGAAATATAAATTTGCAACTTCAACGTTAGTTGTCATGTCATGATTTTGTTCCAGTCTTCTATTGTTCTCTTTGACTGCTCTCTGATGATTTAGGTTATCTTTATTTTAAAACTTTGCGTGATTCTTGGGAGCAAATTGGGAACAGAATTAAAGAAGTCTTCGACCAGCATACAGTAAACAAAAGAAATTAAACCATAGACCTTAGTCCGAAAATAATTATTCCCTTTATTTCAATTTATATGATATTTTTTTTAATCAATCTAAAAAAGACTGATATATTTTTATATTTAGTAACAATTCAACTTTAAATTTACATTTTATCCTTAATGAAATGATTAATAGCCACACAAATTTTTATGATTTTTTTAGACACAAATTTTAAATTTTTTTCTTTATTTCTTAAATTTTATACTCAGACAAACATATTCATATAAAAAGAGACAGAGTATCACATTTCGTTTTTCGAGAATGAATTTAAAAGCTTTAAAATTAAATTAGATTAAATAAATTTAATATTTTAAAATTAAAAATTTTAAAATCAAAAATTATACGGAACACTAACTATAACTTGCAATTCTTCTCATATAAATATGATGAAAAAATATATGTAATTTATCTAAGTTCATAAAGTTTAATTTTCGAAAAGTGAATATAAGCTCAAAAAGAGAGCATATTTTTAATATTGCCCCTCACATGCTGGCCTAATTCTATTTCATGGTCAAGCATGTGAAAATTCTTTTTGATAATGGGTGACGATGAGATTTGATTTCAAGATTTATGTCTGATATCATATTGAAGTGTGTGACTATCTCATTTAAAAACTTAAATTATTAGAGAAAAGAGAACTCATTTTTAATATTTAATTATATTCTTAAGAGGACTACCTTCGATCCAATTTACTTGTATTGATTACTAAAAATAAATGGTTTATAATACTTGTTTTTTAGTAAATTAAGATAGAATTAATTACTTTTTCCACCTTTATCCTTAGTACTCTAATAAACATAATGAGAGATAAATATGGTGAAATGAAAAATAATTTTAAATTGAACGCCAAAAAATTACTAATAATAACGATTTCGAGTCTTTTAAGAACGTTGTTGTCCCCATTCTTATGTTTGTCTTACCTTCTTTGACACTGTACTCACCTTCTCATCATTCCTTTTTTATCCATTTCGCAGAATTTATTAATTACTTCCTTACCTCTCAACTTACGTGATGTATTTTTATTTGACATGCATTTTAATAAATAGATAAATTTAAATTTTATGATTTAAAATAAGTTAAAAATATTTGTGTGATTATAGATTATTTTATTTTATATAAAATATAAAGTTTAAAATTATATTATTATCAAATAAAAAAATATATCATTTTTTTTTTACGGATTAAAAAAAAAAGTGATTTTTTTTAGGGAGAGAGCGTATTATTATTCTGGAATCATTACTCCTCCCCCGAGATTCTTCTGTTGCTTTTCTACTCTTTTATGTATTGAGATTTGAGACTAGGCTAATGTTTCAGTTATCATTATCGGAATTATAGCAAATGATGGAGTCATACATTGGAAGCACAAATATTACCATGTTCTAGGTAGATCTTCCCAGTATCCTATAATTTGAAAAAGGATATAATTGGATTTTCCTCATTTCCAAGTACGTACAAGAACCTAAACTAGCTTTATGGTTTACAAAATAGAATTGAAAATGTAAAATGATATTAATCTTTTTTGGAGGGTTTTTCTCATTAATATTAATATATATAGTGTATAATATTCATTTCATATATAAGAGGAATCCTAGTTACATATACAAAAGAAATCCTAGTTACATATACAAAAGGAATCCTAGTTACATATACAAAAGGAATCCTAGTCTTACTATAATTATATTTACATAATATTCTAATTATGGGTAGAGATATTATTATACTACTGTCACGACCCGACCAGGGCATGGATCGTGCCTACTACAGGCACCCCTGTCAGTATAAATCGAGAGAATAGCGGAACATACATATAACTTAGACAAGAACAACAACAGGCTGGCCGATAAGGCCACCTTCCGTAAAAATACTCAATCCGAAATGTAACGACACTTTTTATTTCTTTATAACCCAATCCACAATGTGACTACGGACCTAAGAATAACAACTCAAGGCGGACGGCCCCGCCATACCTCGAATGTACAATAACCGATAATACGTGGATAAGCCTCCAAATGAAGGAGCTTCTCAGCGGTGAAAGGATCCTAGAGCGAGGATCATCAACTCAGACTCTACTGCGGCGTAACGCGGCCCCGAAGGAGTCGATAACATGTACCAAATATGTGGCCCGAAATCAGTAATGAAATCATAAGTCTAAAATAAAGCGGAGACATGTATGATTACTCAATTAACGATGCTGTGCCTTACTAACAATGAGAGTAAATAGGTGAATACTTACAATATCTAAAGTAGGAGGCTCACGATAAAGCAGGACTACCCGCCCAGATGTCATTAAGCAATCCTATTCTGGGACTATTTCACCGCGTAGATCGCGTGGACGCATGAGGTATTCCTCGCGATAGGTACCGCCCGCGTGGGACTATTTCACCGCGTAAGCCCATAAGGACTCGCGTGAGGTATTCCTCGCATCATGGGTAGCAAATCCGGAAGCGGTGGTATAACGTCTTGGGTCTACCGCCATTTATACTCTTACCAAGGCGGTGGTATAACGTCTTGGGGTTTACCCTCATTTATACTCTTACCCTAGCTCAACCGCCATCATACATAACATAAGCCCTACCGCTTATCATACAATAAATAAGCAAGTTAAGAAATCCCCTAACTTCTTATTAGCCTTATTCATATACATTCTCATTTTAGTTTACTTAAGGCACTAACATGTCATTATAAAATCCGAATTTAACCCAAAGTACTACGCATTCTATTCTTTTAAAAATGACTCTTTTTCATATATAACTTCCAAAATACTAATAACCGTAGTATCAAGTCATAACTACTTTTCAAGACAAGTCACGATACCTTTTAGAAATACATTTAGGCTTCTAAATCAAGTGACTTCTTTCTTTAAAACCTTAGGCAATTGATGCCTTAAATCAAATTGCCTTTCAATAAATCAAGCCATTTATCTTTCCATAAAGCCAATATAACCAACTCCCCATAAAGTCGTTATATTCACTTTATGCATTAGTCAAGTACAATTTCCTATCCAAGGGACTTATACGTTTAAAACGAAACAAGTATCGCACACTTTAAAACTCTTCAAGTCCCTTAACATACTTAAATTACTTAGAGTAAACCACTCTTTAAACTTTCCATAAAAACAAGTATCAAAATACTTTCAACATACTTAAAGTCTCTTAACTTTGAAAACCAAGATATCCTTAACATTTAAACAAGTGAGTTAATTCCTAACTCAATCAAAGTGGACATTCCTAAAATAAGCCAAGGATGTCAAAGTGACTAGATTGTCAAAATCTTGTACGTCTACCGTACTATATACGTGAAACTAGTCATGCTCAAAAGATAGGAAAAGTTCCACATACCTCTTCGGTTTAATCCACTTGCTAAATCCAATCGCCGTACGTAGTATGTCAACCTATAATGACCATAGTACGTCTATTAACTTCTAGTTTCAAACGTAGAATATTTCAAGTGCAAGTCACTAAATTCTACGGAAAATCGGACAGCACTTCCTTTGTTTTTACTAACTTTGCCACCTTTTCCAAGGTCGAAATACAATAACCAAACAGCCCCAATTGGCTCACAACAAAATGAAGGTAATCCAATGCAAATGAATAACCAAACAGCCCCAATTGGCTCACAATAATATGAAGGTAATCCAATGCAAATGAATAACCAAAGCGACCCCAATTGGCTCACAATAATATAACAATACCAATTCTTATTCAATTTCCATTTCAATCCAAATTGGTAGCATAATAAGATATCAAGCCGCAATTGATTCTAGCTACTACATTCTCCAAGTAGGTAACATGCGACAATTCAATTTATCGATCAAATTGGATTTCAATTTCAAATGGCTAAATATGACATTTTCGGTTCTAGGCTTCTACAATCCATGTCACTTATCAAACTTTATAACACAAATCACATGATCACTTATAACTTATCATAACAAGAAATCTTCAATTACAAAAGTAAAACGAAGAGTATACCTCAATTAGCCCAATTATGATCCAAGATCACAAGTCGCTCCTTAGCAACTTTAGCCCCTCCTTTCGACGTTCCAATCCACTCCAAGCAACCCTTAGAAACTTATGAATAACTCATCTTCAAGTTTCAACTTCAATGTTCAATAACCCCTTAGGTTTTCGCCTTGCGACTAATACGAAAACGCCTATTTTCCGGGATCTTTCTATTGAGGAACACTTACAATACCCTTAGGTACCTTGGTTTAAAGTGGGGAGATTATTGGACAACAATTGCAAATTTTTCTCTTGAAACCCTCCCTATGGCCGAGAGCCTCTAAGTGAAGAACACAAAACTCTTGAAATTTCTCTAAGTGTAAAAGTCATCTAGCACTAGTAGGATTAATATATAACCAATTGGAGGGTTAGGATTAGAACAATTGTGTGGCTTGGATGAGTTTCACATGGATCAAGTCTAGGTGGCCTTTGACTTAGTCAACTTTGTCAATCTTCAAGACTAGCAAGACTTGGTCATTTAATTTATGGTCAAAAGACCATTCTAACCATGACAATTTCGTCCATGACCATAAGGGGGGTGACACGTGTCGCCCTCCCGTTCGTCGCAATATTTCGTTTTTCGACAATTCCATAATTCCGATAATTTTTTTTTTACTCGTCTCAAACCTTAACATTTGAGTTCTTACGTACGTTCTTAGAAACATATCCTGAAATATTTCCGGGGTGTAACAACTACTATACACGTTTACACACACCCTTAGTCGGAGGAGAAAACCGAACACTGAGACTGGATCTGAAGTCAAGAAACAACTGTGTGGGAAGTCCTTTAGTAAATATATATGCATACTGATATGATGAGGGAACATGTAACACTCTGATATGGCCTAGCGCAACTTTCTCACGAACGAAATGTATGTCCATCTCAACATGCTTGGTTCGCTGATGTTGAACCGAGTTGTGAGAAAGATAGATTGCAGAGATGTTATCACAGTACACAATAGATGCCTGACGCAGGACATCAAGTTCTAATAAGAAATTTCGAGCCAACAAATCTCGGCTACCATTTGCAACGCCTCGTATTCAAATTTCTGCGACCGAACGAGATAGGGTGGCATGTCGGTTGGCAGACCATGAAATCAGATTATCCCCTAAAAAAACATAAAAGCCGGAGGTGGAGCGTTGCGTGTTCGGACACCTTGCTCAATCTGCATCCGTATACGAGAGCAACTTGTTTGGGGCAGAGGGGTAAAAGTGTAAACCATAATCAAGTGTGCCCTTAATGTATCGGATGATACACTTAAGGGAAGTGAAATGAGACTTTCTGGGGGCATGCATAAATAGGCATACCTGCTGAACAACATAAGCAATGTCTGGCCTTGTAAATGTGAGATAATGAAGTGCACCTGTAAGACTCCTATACAGAGTACGATAGGAGACTGAAGCACCATCCATAGCACTGATCTTAGATTTTAAATCAAATGGAGTAGGCATAACTTTGCAATTCATCATCTTAGCCATGTACACAATCTCATCTGCATACTTACGCTGACATAAGAACATGTGGTTGGTAGACCTGGTCACTGATATCCCTAAGAAATAACCCAGCTTGCCCAAATCAGTCATTGCAAATTCGATCTTAAGCAAAGTAATAATCTCATTTTTTAACCCATCAGAGGAGACATTAAGAACAATATCATCCACGTACAATAATAAGTCAGTAATGCTACTACCTCGATGAAAAATGAAGAGTGATGTATCACTTTTGTTGCATACAAACTCAATCTGTAAAATATACCTGGCAAAGCGATCATACCACGCACAGGGGGCCTGCTCTACGCCATACAGTGACTTACTGAGACGACACACATAGTGAGGGACTGTTGGATGGGTGAAACTCAGGCGACTGATGCATGTAGACTGTTTCTCTCAGGTTCTCCATATAAAAATGCATTTTTCACATCAAGTTGATGTATCGGCCAGTGTTTGTCCATGACTATGCTCAGAACTGTGCGAATGGTAGCGGGTTTGACAACCGGGCTGAATGTCTCACCACAATCAATGCCCTAATGCTGATTTGTGTCATTAGCCACAAGTCGTGCCTTATACCTCTCAAGATCTCCACTGTCTCTGAATTTGTGACGAAACAGCCACATACAACAGATCACATTCACCCCCTCTGGCCTAGGTACTAGATCCCACGTGTGCTGCTTAGTCAAATCATTAAACTCCTCATACATTGCCGCATTCCAATTAGGGTCATGTTTGGCCAATTTGGGATTTTTGGGAAGTGGAAAGATGGTTTGGGCAGACATATTAAATTGGACTTTGGTTTTGAAGATCCCGTGTCTGGCATGAGTTTCCATATGGTGAGTGGGGATAGTGGGTGTCTGTGGTGGCTGAGGGTGGGATCTGATACAGAGGGTGAGGTCGGATACGGGGAGGGTAGAGGAATTGCTGTCGAAGGCGCCGCGGCACCGTGATCAAGGGTTGTAGTGCTTGAACTACAGTCCTCTCTGAAGTTTTGGCGATGCGGCGCTGACGACGGTGGTGAAGAATTTTGGTCACAGGAGTTTTGGCACCGCGGCGCCTCATCGTTGGGCAGCAGCACTGACGACGGGACAAAAACATCTTGGTCACTGGAAGAATGGTGTCGCAGTGCCTACATGATGGGCCACGACACTGATGACGTTAATGACTACATTTGACTGAGAATGATGGGAGAAATGACAGGCTCGTCAAGAAAGAAGTAATCTGGTTTTTGGAATTTTTGAAATTTCTTAAATGAGAATGTGATCTCGTCGAATGTGATGTGATGAGATATGTGTATTTGACGAGTGGACAAGTCATAGCATAGATAGCTCCCTATGGTTCGACGGAAAGCTTAGGTAGACACATTGAGTGGGTCGGGGGGACTAGTTTGTGAAGAACAGTAGAGGCAATGTGAGGATAACATAGACAGTCGAATATCCGTAGATGATCATAAGAGGGGACTCTATGATAGAGTATTTCGATAGGGCTCATATTGTGAAGGGTGATAGTTGGGAGAATATTTAGAATGTATTCTGACATTTTAGCAGTATATACCCAGAAGGACGGAGGGAGGGAGGCATGAATCAATAGAGTGTGAATCATATTGTTAATGGTGCATATGATTCTTTCAGCTTTATCGTTTTGTGGGGAGGTGTGGTGGCAGGAGAAGCGAAAGACCATGCTATTATTAATACAAAAACGATGAAATAGAGAGTTATTGAATTCACGACCATTATCGCACTGATAATATTTTATACCTTTTTCAAACTGTGTTTGAATGAATTTTCGAAACTTAAGGAATTTGGCAAACACTTCTGATTTAAATATTATACCCCGTGGTTAGGGCCGGGACCTCGGTCGTGGTCTCGTGTGCATGGCTAAGCCGAAATTGTAGGCGCGGCGCGGAAGTCGGGCACGGAAAACCTGAGGGGTCGCTGAAGTTTCAGCCATGAGCCGGGAAGCGGTAGCGGCGCGGAAGATCCGAGGTTCGCAGGAGTTGCGGCCATGGCCGCGAAGCGGCAGGGCGACGGGAAATCAAAGGAAAAACTTAGGAAAAGTCGATTTTTATTTTGAAAGGGCTGAGTGGGGACAAGTGTCCCCATCTGATTTTTACATGCCATATATTGACCAAGTCTTAAAGACTTGGTCATTTGTCATCTCTCTCTTTGAAAAACCTCTCCCTTCTCTCTAAATATTTCAAGCTCCTCCTTCTCTCTAAAAATCCAAGAGGATTCTAGCCTTAAGAAAAATCTGAAAAATTAAAAGACAAGAAGGAAGCTTGTGGCTAGCTTGTGAAGGTGGTGGTGGTGGTATTCTTGGTAGAAAGGCTAGCAAATTGTTGGATAAAATTTGGCTAAAAGCTCTAAGGTAATGATTCTTCCTCTATTATTAGTTTATAGAGTTGCATGTTATGAAGAAGATACTTATGGCGGTAAATAATGCTCTTAGAGTCATTGCATGCTAGAAATGTGGGTTGAATATGAAAGATTTGGCTAAAGAAATATTATGAGCATGTTGTAGCCTAAAAACCACCTTAGAATTGTTAAGTGTACTATTATAACTTATGGGGCAGAATTTTACACACCCAAGATTAGGTGTGTAATCCCCTTTGTGTTGGTTTGGTTGTTGGGCCTTAATAAGGCGTTTGAATGTTGAAAAATCGGCCTTTGAAAAGGTGGCAAAGTGAGTAGAAACAAAGGAAATGCTGCCCAATTTTCCTTAGGAATTGATAACTTGAATTTGGAATTTCTACATTGAAATTAGAGGTTAGTAAACACACTATGGTTATTATAGGTTGACATATTACTTGCGGTAGTTGGACTTAGCAAGTGGATTGACCAAGGAGGTATGTAGAGCTTTCCTATCTCTTGAGCATGAGTAGTTGTATCTATGTAGTACGGTATACGTACAATATTTGATAATCTACACTTGTTTTAAAGTATATGATGCTTGTTTCATTTCAAAAGTATAAGTCCTTTGGATTTAAGGAAAATGTATTTGACAAAGGTATAACGCTAATATAATGACTTTATGGGAAGTTGGTTATATTAGTTTTTGGAAAGGCTCACAAAGAATGGTTTACTCTAACTAAAACAAGTACGGGTAAAGGATTTGAAACTATGGAAGGTGGATTGATTTTTAGGCATTGGTTGCCTAAGGTTTTAAAGGAAATGAAGTCACTTGATTTAGAAGCCTATTATATTTCTAAAAGGAAATGTGACTTGTTTTGAAAAGAAATTGTAACTTGATACTATGGTGATTAGTATCTTGGAATCTTTGTATAAAAAGAGTTTTTCTTAAAAAGTTAGAAGTACATGGTACTTGGGTTGAATTCCCGAATTTTCTATTAAAAGACATGTTAGTGCCTTAGGATACTAAAATGAGAGGATATATTAATACTGTTAATAAGAAGTTAGGGGATTTCTTAACTTGCTTATGTTATGATAAGCCGGCAGTGCTTGTGTTATACCCCGTAGTTCTGACCCTACGTATGAGAGCGTACGAAAGCATGTAAGACTTAAAATTTCCAAAGGATAGGTTGACGGATTGTTCCGGACGGGTTTTAGTAGACTTTGAGGCGGGTTATGACCCGGTACATTGAGAATTCCTAAGTGTTTCAAAGGCCCAGGGCGTAGTTCGTTGAGTCTAGATTCCAACGCAACCAACCGTTAAATCGATAGAGGCGTCGGGTAGAAACTTATGAGAATTACAAGTTCGGTCTGTGATCGGACAAAAATATGTTTCGGACGAGCGGCGACGCGGCGCCGGATGCGAGGCAGCGCGCCGAATGTATCTGGTCGCTGAAGTTTCAGCGCGGCCGGAAGATCTGGTCCGAGGAGTTGCAGCGCCCATGCCGGAAGCGAACATGGCGAGGCGGATTCTGGCGGAAAAACTTAGGAAAAGTCAGATTTTTCTTTTAAAAGACCTTGGGAGGGTGACAAGTGTCCTCCATCTGATTTGCATGCACTATATTGACCAAGTCTTCAAGACTTGGTCATACTTCATCTCTCTTAGACAAAAGCTCTCCCTTCTCTTAAAAGTTCAAGCTCCTCCTTCTCTCTAAAAACCCAAGAGAAATTCTAGCCTTAGGAAAAATCTGAAAAGTTAAGAACAAGAAGGAAGCTTGTGGCTAGCTTGTTGGTGGTGTTCTTGGCAAGGAAGATAGCAAAAATATTTGGAATAAGTTTGACTAAAACTTTAAGGTAACATTTCTTCCTTTAGAATTAGTTTCTAGTGTTGCATGTTAAGAAGAAAGAACTTGTGGTAGTGAATAATGCTCTTAGAGTCATTGCATGTAAGAAATATGGTTAAGAAAATTATGTGAGCATGTTGTAGCCTAAAAACTACCTTAGACTTGTTAAGTTAATTGTTTTACCTTTTGGGGCAGAATTTTACACACCCAAGTTTAGGTGTGTAATCCCCTTGAGATTGTTTGGATTGTTGGGCCTAAGAAGTGGCGTTGGGATGTTGAATTCGGACCTTAAAAAGGTGGCAAAGTATGTAGAAACAAAGGAAATGCTGCCCAATTTTCCATAGAATTTAGGGGCTTTGAACTTAGATAATTCCTACATTGAAATTAGAGGTTAATAAACGTATTATGGTTATTATAGGTTGGCATATTACTTGCGGTAGTTTGAGCTTAGCAAGTGGATTGACCAAAGAGGTATGTGAAAACTTTCTTATCCTTTGAGCATGAGTAGTTATAACTATATAGTACGGTAGACGTACATGTGTTAAATGAAGTAAATCCTTTTGTTATACTTGACTTGTTTTAAGAAAAATGTCTAAGTTGGTTGGGTTAAGAAGTTAACTCGCTTGTTCTTAAGGGATGGTTTATCCTAAATAAGATAGACAAGGATTTTCTTGACCTAATGAAGTATAGAGTACTTTTGGTGTGAAAGTATTGAATATTGAATTATTCTGAAAGATAAGAGACTTAAATTTTTGGAGGTAAGAAACTTGTTTTCTAAAGGATAAGAGGCTTGAAGTATTTTGAAAATTGTATGAATTTATTTGAAGTATAAGCCTCTTGGCTAGTAAAAGAACGAAATGGTTCATAAGGAGTTATAACGGCTTTATGGGAAGTTAGTTATAACGGCCTTATGAATGGATAAGGATGTCGTAAATTTCTAAAGCATAAAGTTAGTATAACGACTTTATGGGAAGTTGGTTATAATAACTTTATGGAAGGTTATCAAAGTTGTCTATTTTGATTAATGAGCATAAGTTGTCTAGATTGTGGGAAGATTGAAGTTACTTGGTTTCAAGCTATGAAATGATTTTTCTAAAGGTGTAGTAACTTACTTTGAAAAATAGACACGCCTCGATACTACGAGTGTTAGTATCTTGGATTTTACATAAAAAGGAGGCTTTCGAAAAGAATGTACGTACATAGTACTTTGGCTTGTTTAATTGAGAATTATTCTATGTGTGCCTTGAAAAGTACTTTGGCTTGCTTAAATAAGAATTCTCTTGGTTTATGTGAAAAGAAGGCATGGTAATTGTCTTGGTTTATATAAAGGCATGGTATTACAATTCGAATTAAAGGCATGTAATTATGAGTCTATTTGGGCGTACCGTCAGTGATGGAGGATTCCACGGGTATGCGGCCATGATGAGGGTTCGTTTCCCTGTTGTGATTATTCCATGGATGAGCTCTCCATGAGGTCTGCGATGCGAGGTGGATCTAGTAGTTAGCCCTCGTACCGCCGGTCGAGACGTGATGCGAGTGGATCGGTAGTTGGCTTCGTACTTGCCGGTCGTGTTAGAGGCGAAGTGGTGTGATCTGAGGTGGATCGGTGGTTAGCTGCGTACTTGCCGATCGTGATGTGGCGAGGTGGATCACAGTAGAGCTATCGCACTTGCCGGTCGGCCGTGATTTGATTATAGTATTGTTGAGTACGGGTGGATCCGTAGCCGGCTTTCGTACTTGCCGATCGATTGAGGATGCAGGTGGATCTGGTAGCTATGCCTTCGCACTTGCCTCGTGCAGTTCTTATAATCTGAGTGGGATCTAGTATTCATATGTACTCCTTAGTGTTGTTATATCATAGGCTGGCGGTGAGGAAGGAATTCCACCGCACGATTGATATTATGGGCATGAGACCTATGGTTATATTTGAGTGATGACTTAGAGGCGTGAGTCCACGACTTGACATGGCTGCGTATATGTTGTGTCTTGTAGTTTGGCTATCATACATGTCTCCGCTTTATATATATGCTATTATGAATTCATTACGCATTTTCGATTTCACATACTTGGTACTGTTTGCTTGACCTCCCGGAAGTGCGTTCATCTGCAGTCGAGATCGTAACTATTTGGTCCGCACTTAGGATCACCGCTCATTTCTTGGGAAGCTCCATCTCTCCGAGGCTTGTCTTTTTGGTATGATTCCACGAGGTTATAGACTTTTGTACATTCGGGGTATGGCGGGGCCTGTTCCGCCACGATTGTTATTCTGAGGTGCAGTAGTCACGTTGGTGTTTTGGGCTATAAGAACCGGTTGTATTACTATACTTTTGTTTAAGTATGTTTTATAGAAAGCGACACTTATCGGTGGCGAGAATGTTACCCTTTTTCTAAGTAATGTGTTATGTATGTTCATTGCTATTCTCGACATATACAGCGAGTACCGGTAAGTACGATCATGGCCCGGCCGGGTCGTGACAAAAGTGGTATCAGAGCAGTTAGTCCTCGGAAAGTGTCTACAGACCGTGTCTAGTAGAGTCTTGATTATCGGTGTGTTGTGCACCACATCTATAATAAGGAGGCTGCAGGACATTTAGGGTTGGTTTCCATTCTTCTCTCTTTGAGATCGTGCAGTATAGCTGTCATAGTAGGTTGAGTCCTCTCTGACCTATTCTTATGTACCAGTTATGCCTCCACGGAAGGCGACCAGAGCCCAGAAGGGCAAGGCATCAACAGGAGCTGCTAGTGGTACGCAGAGAGTTACCAGGACTCGGGCACAAACTATGCCTGAGGCGATGGCGGTCGGCGAGTTCATTCTGCGGCGGTATTAGAGGCGAGCGGTAGCTCGAAGGTTTGGCACCGAGCCCCAGATTCGCGGCGAGGCGAGTATGGGATTACGGAGAGCGGTCGGGTTGTTGACTAGCATCGTGGCGGCGGCTGCCAGGCCGTGGCTAACCCTAGGCCGATTTAAGGATTCGACTTTACGAGTTGTAATCCACCCAGTTCTATGGTTGAGGTCCGAGGAGGATCCTCGGAGTTTATTCGACAGTGCGGCGGACCACGCAGTGCTTAGGGCCTCGGAGGCGGAGTCCGTTGTGTTAGCTTCTTCTGGGATTCTGCGATATTGCGTTGAACTGGTTTGAGTCATGGGAATTGTCTAGAGGGAGGTGCTCTTCCCGGCGGGTTGGGAGGAGTTCGCAGAGGCCTTCTGGATCACTTCTTGCCTCACGAGTTGAGAGAGCCGCGTGGATAGATTCTTGACCTTGAGGCGAGAATGGGAGGACCATCGAGAAATCTGACTGAGTTTGACTCTCTGGCCAGGTATGCGCACATTATTGTAGCCAACATGGCAGACAGAGTTCATCGCTATGTGATGGGGCTAGACCGTCATATGATTACTACGTGCTTGGGAGTAGCTCTTCAGCCAGGTATGGATATCGCCAGGATGCGAGCATATGCGCGAGATAGAGACAGAAAGGAGGGCCGACTTGACTCGAGCCGGCCAAGAGGCGGGGCAGCGAGATCTCGAGGCGGTTGTCGAGGCGGACCGCCTCGGCGAGGTAGTTATGCTCCTCCGGCCCGATGCGAGTACTCCACCACGCCTTCGGGGCGTTCGAGAGGTCGGGGCGGGGCGGGGCTCGAGGTTGAGTTTTCGGGAGAGTAACAGTGTTAGTCTGAGGAAGCTACCTCTACCTCGGTGTAGCCGATGTGGTAACACCCATTATGGGGAGTGTCGTGCTAGTTTGGGTAATTGCTATGCATGCGGCCAACAGGGCCATTATGCGAGGAACTATCCAGGCCGCAGATAGCACGGATGTAGAGATTCGACCGTGATCGATGGTGGTTCATCGCCTTCTTTTGTTATGCGCGTGCGGCGGGATCATGATTAGAACGACAAGGAATGTGAAGCAATAATTACGGTATATCTTTGACCCTTTAGAGATTAGTATGCATGATAGGATTGTTGTATAATTTAGTGTTATGAGCAGAGGATATTGAGGCGTGTACATGTGATAGAATGAGTGGTAAATTCGAGCAGGAAATTACATTGGCGTGAATGAGAGTAAGTAGTAATGGTTCATATGTTGGGTTCGTTTTACTGTTTGACTTACGGTGAATGGGTATGCGTGTGCGATATCTTAGGGTCATAGGTGGCATAATGAAGTTCCATTAGTATATAGTACGAGGATGTACCGAGGAATAGTAGTTGGCTCAAAAGAACATTCGGGGCGAATGTTTCTAAGGGAGAATGTTATACCGTAGTTCGACCCTACGTATGAGGCGTCTAAAGCATGTAAGACTTAAAATTTCCAAAGGATAGGTTGTGGATTGTTCGGACGGGTTTTAGTAGACTTTGAGGCGGGTTATGACCGGTACATTGAGAATTCTAAGTGTTTCAAAGGCCCAGGCGTAGTTCGTTGAGTCTAGATTCCAACGCAACCAACCGCTCGTCGATAAGACGTCGGAGTAAAGTTATGAGAATTACAAGTTCGGTCTTGCAATCGGACAAAAATGTGTTTCGGACAGAGGCGGCGGGCGCGGATCTGGTCGCGGCGCCGAATGTATCCGGAGGGTCGCTGAAGTTTCAGCGCCTGGCCGGAAGATCTGGTCCGCGAGTTGCGGCCGCGCCGGAAGCGAACATGCGCGCCGGCGGATTCAGGCGGAAAAACTTAGGAAAAGTCAGATTTTTCTTTTAAAAGACCTTGGGAGGGTGACAAGTGTCCCCCTCCATCTGATTTTGCATGCACTATATTGACCAAGTCTTCAAGACTTGGTCATACTTCATCTCTCTCTTAGACAAAAGCTCTCCCTTCTCTCTTAAAAGTTCAAGCTCCTCCTTCTCTCTAAAAACCCAAGAGAAATTCTAGCCTTAGGAAAAATCTGAAAAGTTAAGAACAAGAAGGAAGCTTGTGGCTAGCTTGTTGGTGGTGTTCTTGGCAAGGAAGATAGCAAAAATATTTGGAATAAGTTTGACTAAAACTTTAAGGTAACATTTCTTCCTTTAGAATTAGTTTCTAGTGTTGCATGTTAAGAAGAAAGAACTTGTGGTAGTGAATAATGCTCTTAGAGTCATTGCATGTAAGAAATATGGTTAAGAAAATTATGTGAGCATGTTGTAGCCTAAAAACTACCTTAGACTTGTTAAGTTAATTGTTTTACCTTTTGGGGCAGAATTTTACACACCCAAGTTTAGGTGTGTAATCCCCTTGAGATTGTTTGGATTGTTGGGCCTAAGAAGTGGCGTTGGGATGTTGAATTCGGACCTTAAAAAGGTGGCAAAGTATGTAGAAACAAAGGAAATCTTGATTTTCCATAGAATTTAGGGGCTTTGAACTTAGATAATTCCTACATTGAAATTAGAGGTTAATAAACGTATTATGGTTATTATAGGTTGGCATATTACTTGCGGTAGTTTGAGCTTAGCAAGTGGATTGACCAAAGAGGTATGTGGAAACTTTCTTATCCTTTGAGCATGAGTAGTTATAACTATATAGTACGGTAGACGTACATGTGTTGAATGAAGTAAATCCTTTTGTTATACTTGACTTGTTTTAAGAAAAATGTCTAAGTTGGTTGGGTTAAGAAGTTAACCCGCTTGTTCTTAAGGGATGGTTTATCCTAAATAAGATAGACAAGGATTTTCTTGACCTAATGAAGTATAGAGTACTTTTGGTGTGAAAGTATTGAATATTGAATTATTCTGAAAGATAAGAGACTTAAATTTTTGGAGGTAAGAAACTTGTTTTCTAAAGGATAAGAGGCTTGAAGTATTTTGAAAATTGTATGAATTTGTTTGAAGTATAAGCCTCTTGGCTAGTAAAAGAACGAAATGGTTCATAAGGAGTTATAACGGCTTTATGGGAAGTTAGTTATAACGGCCTTATGAATGGATAAGGATGTCGTAAATTTCTAAAGCATAAAGTTAGTATAACGACTTTATGGGAAGTTGGTTATAATAACTTTATGGAAGGTTATGAAAGTTGTCTATTTTGATTAATGAGCATAAGTTGTCTAG
Source organism: Przewalskia tangutica (assembly GCA_029844215.1). Taxonomy (NCBI): domain Eukaryota; kingdom Viridiplantae; phylum Streptophyta; class Magnoliopsida; order Solanales; family Solanaceae; genus Przewalskia; species Przewalskia tangutica. The sequence continues at coordinate 7,109,818 of CM056739.1, read as the reverse complement.
ATTGTGGGAAGATTGAAGTTACTTGGTTTCAAGCTATGAAATGATTTTTCTAAAGGTGTAGTAACTTACTTTGAGAAATAGACACGCCTCGATACTACAGTGTTAGTATCTTGGATTTTACATAAAAAGAGGCTTTGAAAGAATGTCGTACATAGTACTTTGGCTTGTTTAATTGAGAATTATTCTATGTGTGCCTTGAAAAGTACTTTGGCTTGCTTAAATAAGAATTCTCTTGGTTTATGTGAAAAGAAGGCATGGTAATTGTCTTGGTTTATATAAAGGCATGGTATTACAATTGAATTAAAGGCATGTAATTATGAGTCTATTTGGGCGCATCGGTGATGGAGGATTCCACGGGTATCGGCCATGATGAGGGTTCGTTTCCGCTGTTGTGATTATTCCATGGATGAGCTCTCCGAGGTCTCGATGCAGGTGGATCTAGTAGTTAGCCTCGTACCGCCGGCCGAGACGTGATGCAGTGGATCCGTAGTTGGCTTCGTACTTGCCGGTCGGGGTTAGAGGCGAAGTGGTGTGATCTGAGGTGGATCGGTGGTTAGTCTGCGTACTTGCCCGATCGCGATGTGAGGTGGATCACAGTAGAGGCTATCGCACTTGCCGGTCGACCGTGATTTCATTTATAGTATTGTTGGTGCAGGTGGATCCGTAGTGGCTTTCGTACTTGCCGATCGATTGAGGATGCAGGTGGATCCGTAGCTATGCCTTCCGTCTTGCCTCGTCTGGTTCTTATGATCTGGTGGGATCTAGTATTCATATGTACTCCTTAGTGTTGTTATATCATGATCGCGATGAGGTAGGAATTCCACGGGCACGAGTGATCTTACGGGAATGAGACCTATGGTGATCTTTGAGTGAGGACTTAGAGGGCGTGAGTCCACGACTTGACATGGCTGCGTATATGTTGTGTATCGTAGTTTGGCTATCATACATGTCTCCGCTTTATATATATGCTATTATGAATTCATTCTGATATTTTGATTTCACATACTTGGTACTGTTATCGACCTCGCCGGGCTGCGTTCATATCGCAGTCGAGATACGTAGCTGGCGGTCCGCACTCTTAGGATCACTGCTCATTTCTTGGAAGCTCCATCTCTCGAGGCTTGTCTTTTTGGTATGATTCCACGAGGTTATAGACTTTTGTACATTCGGGGTATGGCGGGGCCTGTTCACACGATTGTTATTCCTGAAGTGCGTAGTCACGTTGGTGTTTTGGGCTATAAGAACCAGTTGTATTACTATACTTTTGTTTAAGTATGTTTTATAGAAGACAACCTTATCGGCTGGCCAGTAATGTTTACCCTTTTTCTAAGTAATGTGTTATGTATGTTCCGCTATTCTCGACATATACCGGCGGTACCGGTAGGTACCATCATGGCCCTGGCCAGTCGTGACAGCTTGTGTATGATATGATAGGCCGGTAGTGCTTATGTTGTGATATGATAGGCCGGTAGTGCTTATGTATGATATGATAGGCCAGTAGTGCTTATGTTATGTATGATAGCCGGATGAGCTATGTTATATATTTGTATTATTACGGGGTAAACCCCGGGTTATTATCTATGCCATGGATTTGCTACCCATGATGCTAGTGCGGCGCTTGCACTCATGCGGATCCGGACCACAGGATCCATGCGGGTGAAATAGTCCCATGCGAGTACGGCGATGGTACTCATGCGGATCCACAGGATTCATGCGGGTGAAATAGTCTCATGCGGGTGAAATAGTCCCATGACGAGGCGGATGACCTCATGCGGGTCCACAGGACCCATGCGGGTGAAATAGTCCCAGGAGTAGGACTGCTTAACGATACTACGGGCGAGGTACCCTGTTTTGATCGTGAGCCTCCTATTTTTATGCTATAAGTTTTATACTTGTTACTCTCATTGTTAGTAAGGCACAAGGTCTGAGAAATTGATTTTTATCTATGACTCCGGCTTATCTTTGACTTGTGATATTACTCTGATATTTTCGATTTTACATACTTGATGCGTTGTGTCGACCCCTTCCTGGGTCGCGTTTCATACCGCAGGTAAGGGAAAGCAGGTGGTAGATCCTCATTCCTAGGATCTCTTACTCAGGTGTCAGGAGCTCCATTTCTTCGGAAGCTCGACTTTTGGTATGGTTCTCCCCGGTGTTGTGATATTTTGTACATTCAGGGGCATGACGGGGCCCTTTCCCGTCATAGTGTTACTTATTCTTAGAGGCCTGTAGTCTTGTCATAACTTGGGTTGTCAAAGGATATAGCTGTTCGGTTTTATGTACTTTTGGGGTAGCCATTTTGGGCTAGACTATTTATACCATTATGGTTGTTTTATTTTGAGTTTATATTCCGCTGGTTTTCTCTGATGTTGTGTCACAAGGGTGCCCGGGTCAAGGCACCGGTCACGGATCCGGGGTCGGGTCGTGGCATTAAATTTGAGAGGATATAACCAAACATAATGGAAAAGATCATCTAGTAAGACAAGATAATATTTATAACCGAGAGAACTAGCAATATGTGATGTTCATAAATCGGTATGTATAATATCAAATGGTGCAAAGGTAACACTAGTAGATGATTTAAATGGAAGACTAGTGTGTTTGCCTAAAGAACAAGAAACACAATTTTGGGCAATCTTCCTATTATTACAAGTAATGAAATTATTGCCTCTAAGAATATTAAAAAACTGAGGCCCCGGGATGATCAAGTCTATTATGCCAGGTTGATGAAGAAATAGCTTCTAGAGAGACGGGAGAGCAAAATCCGGCATCAGAGGTGGAAGAGAATGGATAGAGATCCCCCGTGCAATTGCATCTCGTAAGAGGTGTCCCCGTATACAGATTCTTCACAGTGAAACCAAAAGGGTCAAAGTCAACAGAGACAGAGTTATTATGAGTAAATTTGCGGACATAAATTAGGTTATTAATGATGTGTGGGGCATATAGGATATTTTTAAGGGAGAAGGGTAGATGAGGAGGTGTTGTGTACGATGTACCATATCCCTGTATTAGAATGCGGTGATCATTGCCAACTTTAATAAATTGACGATGCTTTAATCTAAACATTTTAGGAATGTTACCTGCAGACTGAGTGAGGTGAGATGTGACACCAGAGTCCATGATCCAACTGTTGTCCGGTTGTTGCAGGTTGAGACTACTGAAGGCCTTACCTAAGTCAGGTGAGGCCGTGCCGGGCGATTGCTGGAGCTCTTGCATGAAGTGGGCTTCTTTGCGGTACGGGCTTGCCGGCGGTGGCGGGCCTAACAACCCGTGTTGAGAATACTGGTTGAAGGGATGTTGGTACTGGAAAGGTGTCGACGTCGCGGCTCTGTACTAGGGCGCTGGTACTGCTGAGGCGCCGCAGCCCAGTTGTTTTGCGGACCTTGCTGTTGTTGCTGCTACTAGTTCTGCTGACCGCGACCGCGACGCTGCCACGACCTTCTGCGCCGCGACTGCCGCGCGCGCCCGACGCTGAGAGTTTTCCCGGCGACGCCGTCTTGGGGTTGCGTGTCGACAACTAACACCTGTTGATTGTGCTCATCTTGATTAGCATGACGTATTTCTTCGAGCAACAAATGTGAGCGAGTTTTGTTAAAACTGGGTAAACGGATCATCCTGTTGAATCATGGTGGCCAAAGTATCATATGCCTTTAGGAAGGCCTGCAATCATTTGTAACAACATTTTAGTTTCAGAGACAGGCATGCCGACGTTGGAGATTTGATCCGCCACAAGTTTTATATACTTGCAGTACTCAGTCACGTTGGAGATGTTTTCAAGACGTGTTTTGTTAAACTGTTCCTCCAAATACACAGCACGAGTGTGCTTGTTGTCCTGAAATATTTCCTCCAAACGAATCCCACCATTCCATTGGCGATGGCGCGGATTTCATGGTGATCGGGAGAAGATCCTGAGAGATACTACCATATATCCACTGTTTGACGGCAGTGTCAAAACGATGCCATGTAGAATCATCAACCTCCGGGGGGCGAGGAATTTTGTTATGACTGGGTGAAAGGATGATTTTGACGTGGTGGTGGGAGGTGTGGAATCTGATGCGTCGGAAAGTGCGGAAGAGTCAAGATTATCCATCTAGAGAAGAGAGGAATAGAGAGAAAAAACAAGAATTTTGGGAGGGAAGGGGAGGCGACGCATCTGAGATGTCCGAGGGAGGGGGGGGGGGGGGACGACAGCTGCTCAAAAGAAAATTCTAGGGTTTTTGGTTTAGGCTCTTGATACCATGTAAGATGATATTAATCTCCCTTTGGGAGTCTTTCTCATTAATATCAATATATACAGTGTACAATATTCATCTCATATACAAGAGGAATTCTAGTCCATATACACGAGGAATCCTAGTCTTACCATAATTATATTTACACAATATTCTAATTATGAGTAGAGATATTATTATACTACTATACACATTTACAGAAAATATATCTAATAAGAGTTCGCACAAGAAAATCTACGCATCAGAAAAGTCCACGTCTTATCGTCTTATTCAAGGGCGGACCTAGGTTAGAGATTATAAATATATTTATTAAAAATTTATTAAATATTTTGATTATAAACAAATTCTTGTCATATATTAAAGTACATGAGGTCACTGTATGAATCTATAACTTCAAATCTTGGATATATTATATGGATGATTTGACTGAAAATCTATCTGATCGTCTTTTTCTGAGGAAGATGATCTTACGATCCTTTTTTTTTTTTTTTTTTTTTTTTTTTTTTTTTCGAAGGCATGTAGCGCTTCTTTTCGAAGACGCAGCGAAGTAAACTTGATCGACGCAGTGCTCATCCTTGAGTAAGAAAGTAGTTTGTTTATCTTATGCTTCATTTAATGTGTCGATCACATTATATATAAGGAATTGATTTGCATCCTTATCGGACAATTAGCTAAGCCACTCTAGTACTAGATACAATAATATTGTAATAACTTATTAAACTATTATTATTCTTGGAGTTTGATTTAATAAGGTTTAAGGACGAGTTCTTCTTCATTTTTCATTACAATTTCATATTGCTTCCTCCTCAAAGAGAACAGATTCCTTGCACAAATCCAGCCAATCCTTTATTTTACTTAATAAAAAAGTTCTTATCTTAAATGAATATCCCAGATTTTATTTTCTAGATGCCACAACAAATAGGTATATTTTCGATATTTTCTTTGCGAGGCACGTGGATGAGATCTGGAGCAATTTTACAAAAAGAAAACTACAAAGTTCATATATACTTTGAGTAATTATGGGATACCTCTTATTTATTATAATTGATTTGTAATATATTATAATTAGTATGATTGTAATTAGTATTTCTTATTTTAGGTAAGGTAGATTACTCTTTCATTATTCAAACTTAGATTAATTATATATATATATATATATAGTATCTTTGGAATAATATTGATCAAGAAATTACCTTTCTACATTATATCAAGAGTCTAAAGATTCTTGCCCTAATTTATTCTCCCCTCCACCAAAAATTCCTTCCTCTTCTAATTATTTTCGGCCACCACCCTTATTAGGTTTACTAAACATAAACACTTCCTAAACCCTAAACCTAAAATACTCTCCAGCCCCCCCTCCCCCCCGGCTAGACATATTTTATTCCAAATTTTAGGGTTCTTTCATCCTGTTCCATCAAAACACCACCAACCTATATTCCTCGTTTTATTCTAAGTCAAAATTATAGTCGAAAAAACATTTCATCATGCTCTTGCCGTTAATAACGTCAAGAACTTTATCTCCATAACTCTTAAAATGGAGAAAGGGCAGTATACCTCATGGGCAGAACTATTCAAAATTCACTATCGTGCCAATGAGGTGCCATATCATCTCGTCCAAGTCACCATCGGATACCACTACGGTGGACACAGAATTATGATCTCGCATAGATGAATAGCCCTTCAATGGATTTATGGCATCATTTCTAATGATCTTCTTCATACCATCTTAGAACCAAATTCTACGGCTCAACAGGCGTGGGAAAAATTAGAAAATATTTTTCAAGATAATAAAATGTCTAGGGCCATTTATCTTGAACACCAATTTACAAATATTAAATTGGATGATTTTTCCAACATCTCAGCCTATTGCCAAGAATTAAAAGTACTTGCGGACCAATTGTCCAACGTTGGTTCACCCGTGAAGAATCAAAGGTTGGTACTTCAGTTGATTGCGGGATTGAATGAACAATATGATGGTGTTGCCACATTCATTCAGCAAAGCAATCCATTACCTCCTTTTTATGAGGCTCTTTCAAGGTTAATTCTCGAGGAAACAAGGAAAGCAAAGCATGCATCCTCGAAAGCAACCACCACCGGAACCGTTCTCGTCTCCACCAACTCTTCTTCCACTAATTTGGAGCGCCAAAATTCTGGTTCAGGGGGCCATGGTAATTCTTCCAATAATGGTAAAACATGAGGGGTCAAACCGTAATAATAAAGGAAAAATAATATTGGAAAAGACGGGGAAGGGGCGGTGGCCAGCCCGCCTGCGGCAGTGGCCAGATCGGGTAGTGGCGTCGGAAAGTGGGGGCAGTACCCACTCTGGACCTGGCCCCACAATGGGATGCCCCTCCATGCCCATATCCGACCTCTTCATGGGCCCGACCTAATCCTTCTTCAAATCTTCAACCCGATATTCTTAGATCTCGTCCACAACATGCGTTTGCAGCACATGCACCATCTTTTGTCGGTTATGCACCCACATATATTGAACAAGACATGAGCCACATAAATCTAAATATTCCAAATGAATCGTGGTACATAGATACAGGGGATACATCACACATGACGACATCTCAAGGTAATCTTTCATCTTATTTTAATATGAGCGATAATAAAAATATTGTTGTCGGAAGTGGGCATGAAATTCTAATTTGTGGTATTGGTCGGGTAATATTATCTCTCCCTACCCACCTTTATACTTGAAAAATGTCTTACATGCACCAAAACTGATTAAAAACTTGATCTCTATTAGACGTTTTACAATTGACAACAATGTTTCTGTAAATTTTGATCCGTTTGGTTTTTTTGTGAAGAATTTTCAGATGGGGATGCCGCTCATGAGATGTAATAGCACGGGTGACTTATATCACATCACCTCTGTTTTCACCAATCGCAAGGTCAAACCTTCCACCTGTGCGTTCGTCTCTCCTAGTATATGGCACAATAGGTTGGAACACCCAGGAGCACCGATTTTTAATCAATTTAGGAAGAATAATTTGTTTTCTTGAAACAACTTTGTACTCTTCTGTTTGCCAAACCTGTGAGTTTGGTAAACATATTAAGCTTCAATTTTCTGCGTCTACTAATAAGACTGTTATGTCATTTGATATTTTGCATTGTTATTTGTGGACTTCACCCGTTTTAACTGATGCATGTCATAAATACTATTTGCTCATTCTTGATGATTTTCATTTTTTTTTTGTGGACATTTCCTTTAGGACAAAAATCGCAAACCTATAACATTTTGAAATAATTTAGCGTGTTTATCAAACCTCGGTTTGGAAAAACCATTAAATGTTTCCAATGTGATAATGAGGAAATTTATAAATGCCCAATTTATGGATTTTTGTCACCAAAATGGGATGTCTTACATATTTCCTGTCCTCATACATCTTCTTAGAATGGGAAAGCTGAAAGAAAGATTCAAGCACTCAACAATATGACTCGCTCTATTCTTGTGCATTCGTCCACACCACCCAACTTGTGGCACCATGCCCTTCAAATGGCTATATATCTCTTAAATATTCTTCCTAGTAAACTAATCTTCAATGTGTCACCCACTCAGGTTTTGTACAATCGTCTCCCATCAGTTACACATTTACTAGTTTTTAGGTGTTTGTGTTATCCATTGTTTCCGTCCACCACTATTCATAAACTTCAAGCTCGATCTACTCATTGCGTATTTTTGGGGTATCCACAAAATCATAGGGGATATAAATGCTTTGATATGTCAACAGGAAAAATCATTATTTCTCGTCATGTCATCTTTGATGAATCGACCTTTCTGTTTGCAACATATCGAGCGGCATCCCCACCTTCATATGATTTTATGGACGACGGAATTCATCGAATTTTGAGGTATCATCTAAACTCTCAAAATAATAGTATAGGGTCATCACCAAACCCATAGCCTACCAATATGACCCAATCCATATTTGGGAGCAGGTCGGCCCAACATAGAAATAACCCTAAACCTGGCCCAGTCCAACAGACATATCAGGCACACTGCCTCGACCCAAAATCTCGAAATGACTCAGCCCACTGTTTTGGCCCAAAATCCCAAAAACACCCAACTATCCAATGGCCTAATAATTCCACCACGGACCATGGAAACTCGTGCAATGCATGAGATGTTTTTACCTAAACACCATTTTAGCCTAACCACCCCAGCTCTACCGTCACCAATATTAAAAAATCTCAAAGATGTCTTATCAGACCCGAATTAGAAAGTTGTCATGTTAGATGAATTTACTGCTGTTATTCAAAATAAGACGTGAGATTTGGTAACACGACCATCTAATGTGAACATAATTTGTTCTATGTGGATTTTTTGCCATAAAATAATTCTGACGGTTCCTTTGTGAGATACAAAGCTCGTTTTGTTGGTTATGTCAGGTCTCAGCAGGTTGGAGTTGATTACGGTGAAACATTCAGTCCGATAGTCAAGCCTGTAAATATCCGGACTGTTCTTAGCCTGGCACTGTCCAAATCATGGTTTATTCATCAGTTGGATATCAAGAATGTATTTTTACATGACCACTTACAGAAAACGATATACATGCATCAACCGTTGGGGTTTCACGATCCTACACATCCAGATCATGTGTGCCTATTGAGAAAATCTTTTTATGATCTGAAACAAGCTCCTAGGGCATGGTACAACAAGTTTGCAGAATTTGTTTCCAAATTGGGATTCTCTCACAACAAGTCCGATCAGTCTCTCTTTATTTATAGGAAGGGCACTGATATGGCATATATACTTCTGTATGTTGATGACATTATTCTCACTACATCCTCAACTTCACTTCGTCAATTTATTTTGTCCTTTCTTGCAGCTGAATTTGCGATGAAGCACTTAGGCCAGTTGAATTATTTTCTTGGCATTGTCGTCACTCACTATGCACGTGGTCTGTTTCTCAGTTAGAAGAAATATTTCGAGGAGATAATTGACAAAACAGGGATGTCTAACCTTCACAGACTCCAATTGACATGAAGACGAAGTTGAGTAGTGCTTCAGGTACTCCATACATCGACTCCACACATTATTGCAGCCTTGCCGGTACATTGCAGTATCTCACTTTTACGAGGCTTGATATTTCCTATGCGGTCCAGCAAGGTTGCTTACACATGCATGATTCGAAGGAAGAACATATAGGGGCTCTCAAGAGAATTATGTGGTATGTTAAGGGTACTCTTCATTTCGGACTTCATCTGTATAAGTCCTCCATCTTGAGTTTGTCTGCCTACACTGATGTGGATTGGGGCGGCTTCCCAGGCACATGTCGTTCCACTTTCGGCTATTGTATATTCTTGGGTGACAATTTTATATCATGGTCATCCAAACGGCAGTCCACATTATCTCGGTCGAGTGTAGAGGCAGAACACCGAGGGGTGGCCAATGTTGTGGCTGAATCATATTGGCTTCGTAATCTGCTACTGGAGCTTCATTGTCCGATTGAAAGGGCAACCGTGGTTTATTATGACAATGTAAGTGCGGTCTACTTGTCTGGCAATCCTATTCAACATCAACACACGAAACACATTGAAATGAATATCTTGTTTGTCTGAGAAAAAGTTGCATGTGGTCAAGTCCGTGTTCTCCACGTCTCTTCCCATTATCAATTATCAGATAGTTGACATCTTCACAAAAATTCTTCCGCGCGTGCTTTTCGATGTTTTCAGGGATAGTCTCAGCATCCGAGAACCTCCAGCTAAAACTGCGAGGTACTCTTAAAGTAATTATGGAGATATCCCATAGTTACCTCTCATTTATTATAATTGATTTATAATATATTGTAATTAGTATCTCTTATTTTAGGTAAGATAAATTAGTCTTCCATTATTTAAGCCTAAATTGATTGTATATATATTGTATTTTTATAATAATTTTGATCAAGGAATTACCTTTCTACACTAAATTGTCTGGTGTATATAGCTGGGCAGCTGGAAGCAACTGAATCTATAGAAAGTTGCTTCTTAGAATTTTTTTTCCTTTCCATTTCAGCTCAATACTTACATCCATTATAAAGCATAATATATGAATATTGAAATCCCAGAATAACATGAAGTGACTACTAGCATGCACCAATCAAACAGAATAATATTTAAGAATCATCATCATCATGAAGTGGCAAAAGCTTACACACCGACGCGTTTTGGCAATAGTACTGTCCTATAAACTACTTCAAAATTATGTCCGAGCAAAGAATATACAGTTCAAAATAGAGGCGAGTTGTTTATCGGTCAGTAATCTCTAGTTAATACTATAATGGTAATTGGATATACAATCAAATATTTATAGATATTTAATAAATTTTTTAATATATACATCGTTATGGAAAAAGCTAATGAATTCATGTGAATCTCTTGCTTAAAGTCCCTCATTTTTAAGCCGAAACAAACACTAAATTAGTTAACCACACATTATTTAGTGCAAAGGAATATACATTGATCGACATGTGTACAATATTTTTTACATTATTAGGTCATGATAATAATAAATAACTGTCATCCGAAGTCCTAGATCAGTTGGTCTTGAAGGCAAAGGGTATCATCGTTGGATGGTGTGAGAGAGCTTGGTCAGAAAGTTCGAAACCCCAGGGTACACCTGGCCTGCCTTCGCTTCTTGGGGGGAGTCTGTCACACCTGGCTTGTTAAGTGTGGTTTAACCGGTAGCGGGGTTTGCGCTATTACGTCGATCCGTGGTTTATCCAAACGCACCTTCTGATAAGCGGCGAGTTTCACGTTAAACAAAAAATAATAATAAATAACTGCCTGTAAATTGTGGAATTCATAAGCCGGAAAATAAGGTAGGTAATTAACCTTTTACAACATTCAAATTAACATTGGTATTGCCATTATAAAATGAAGTTCAAGTTGTAGCTTGAATAACATTAAAGTGGGAAAATTTATCGCTCTGAGTATATACATAATTCGTTTTATCAAATTGGCCGATCTTGTCATCCATTTTTAAGTTTCAAATTAATTCAATAACCAAGTACAAAATTGTAGTTCCTTAAGTATTTGAACAATATTGCTTCACATCATGGATCACAGGATCAGTATTAAAATTCATTCCTAGATAATAAGCATTTTATCAATGTTAAAAGTGAAGACCTTAAGAGCTTCATAATTTGGATAAATGGGATCATGCTAAGCAATAATAAATGCATGGAGAAATTGTATTAATGAGAAAAGGAAGAACAAATCTAAATACACAGATTCCATAAACATGAAGATGATATATCATTATGAATGTTAGCCATATGATCAACTTTACAGCCCAACACCTAGAGCCAATTACATTGAAATTAGACCTTCATGTCTACACAAAAGCTGCTACAAAAAACTTAACAAAACAAAAAGTACATTCAACCTCCAAACATGTTGTAACACATGACCATAAGAAACTACAATCTAAATAAAACACTTAAAATAATTTTTTTAAAAAAACTACCAAATCTAGGTTTTCATATGATCGATATTTTCTTCCCAATGTCCGGCTTCCATCTTCACTAGTAGCTATTGCTGATAAAATATGTCAACTAGTGAGACGATAGGGAAATAGTTCAGACCACCGGCTAAGACCTTTGAATAACCGCTCAGTTTTAAAGAAGTTAGTATAAATTTCGTCAACTCACCACAACATTTTTCGCCACTACTCTCGATTATAAGGCATTACTAGTGGAAGAAGAGCTAAAACTAGCAGAAAGATCACTCCAAGCGCTAGCAGTATTCCAATTCTCATTATTTCCTTGAATTCCCAACAATTGCCTTGACAAAGCTGATTGATCTTGAGTATTATTGTTATTATTGTCTTCCATCTTCACTGAAGCCATCTGATTTAGCATTGAGGTCGAGATTTTTGGCCTGCTAATTTGACTCGTACTCTCACTACCAAGGAATTGTACCGCCTCGTGAACACCGCCTTGAAACGGGTAATTAATAACACCCGAAGAAGGAGAATTAGACGGATCAAATCCGCCTAAGAAATTAGGGAATTGTTGTGCCATTTGTTGTTGCATCCTCCAGTGTTCAACATTTCCACTTGATAAAAGAGAAGCAACACCATCAGCACCGAGCAAATTGGTACTATTATTGACCATCATGCCTTCAGTGGTACCGCCTAATACGTTACCACAACTAGTAGAAAAATTCAAGTTCATGTGATTACTCGGACTAAAATGGTGGTGATGATGATCAGAACTAAATTGACCTAAAGGAGACATGAAACGTAGAGGCGGAATTTGAGGGATCGTAAGCCCTAATAAACTAGCTGCTGATGTTGGTCCGGAATAACTGTTGCTATGAGATGAAATTGTATTTGTAGAACCGGAATTGTTAGTAGCTTGACGACCATCAGTGCTAGTGCTAGAAGCCGGAGATTTTGAATTATTATTATTGTTGTTGCTGCTTTTGCTGTTGCTGCTGCTTCTTTTGTTTCTTCGGCAACCACCACCCACGGGGACATTTCTCAGAGCGCCGCCTCTAGTCCAGTACCTGTTGGAAAAAATTGGAGAAGAGTGAGGAAGAGTATTCTCAATCAATTATTTTCTCGTAAAAACGAGTAGAAGAATGTATGCTTGCTTACTATTCCCAACTTAGGTATAGTTAGGTATTTATAACATAAAAAACTTGAAAATTTAGCTGGTCTAGTACATGTATCATATTTAATTATATTTTTCTACATTTTTCCTCGCGTTAATTTCGTAATACATGAACTATATATACATGTAAATTTATGTACTTGCGATGAATCTAGTTTATTTGTTCATAGTACCTTTTACAAGCCTTGCAGAAGTGTCTAGGCTGCGAGAGGCTATAGTTGTTGAAGTAGCAAAACTTGGTGTTTGATGAATCACATCGAGGGCATTTTAGGGCTGTCTCAGACATAGGTATGTTGGCCATCCGGGCTCGATCAGCCATTGAGCCCGGCCTGATAGAACCTGCACCACCGCCGCCATGGGGCTGCGTGGGTGGTAATAATGGTGGCGGTAGTGCAGCCTGAGATAGTGGTGATTGGAGTTGATGATGATTTGGGATACTTCCTCCAGCTTGCTAAAAAGAAGAAAATGAGATATCTAAGTATGTGCAAGAAATTTAAAGATGAAAAAAGAAGAATTTTTAAAATACAAAAGGTGAGAAGAATATTATCTTTAATGAATTCTTTGCTTTTTTATCAAAGAAGCCATGAATATAGAAGCATCAAAATGAAGGCAAAAAATAATAATTAAAAACCAATACCTGTTGCCAATTGGCTGGATCAAGATAAGCTGGAATTGGAGAAAAACTCATAGCTAAATTCTTGAATGATGTTTAAAAATTCTCTTTTGTAAAGTTGTATGTTAGAGGAGAATCACATCAATTTGAAGGGTGGAGAGAAGAATACTCTCTTCTTGCTAAAGAGAAAGAAACAAAGCAAGAAAGATAAAGCAAAGAGAGAATATTGAGAATAATGGAGCTCAAATAAAGTGAAGGGCTTTATGGTAGTAGCATATATATACATAACTTGGGTCCTGGTTTGTTCTTACTCTAAGTCCCATTTTTGTATTTTTTTTACTTTTTAGTAGTTCGAGAGGGGTAGTTGTAATATCTTTACTTTCTTAATCTTTAAGCTTCTTTATTAAAATTAAATTAAACTTGTTGAGTTGCAACCCCCCCCCCCCTACTCTTAATATATATATAGAGAGATTGAGAGATTTTGAGCTAGAATTTTTAATTTATGTCTTGATTTTAAATGAACTGTTTATATATATTAAATAATTTTTTCATGTGAATATAAAATTTGAATCAAAATTATTATTTGAGTCGATGATCTATCACAAACAATATTTGTACATTCACAAGATAGAGATAAGGTTGCACACACACTATCCTCTTCGAATTCCATTTTTAAAATTACACTGAATATTAAAATTATTGTGTTTTGCCGAACCTATAGCTATTTAAAAGTGGCTATGCGCTGATAATATATAGAAAAATGTGGTGGCTGTCATATCTGTCATGTGTTGCATGCATGGTAAAGTAGTGATATCGGGGGATATATATTTGTAACAAGATATATAGAGTTAAGAGTTAAATGTGTCCCCAATACGTTATTGTTAAATAAGATACACTTTTCTAGTTTTTTTGACATGTATAAGTGATAGAATATTATAAGAATATTCCCGTATCATTATATATCTTTTATATTAGATAAAATTATATTCCGATTGTAATTAGGAAGATTAGTTATCTAGTTTGTAGTCATGTGTATATATATATATATATATCAATGCAAGACATGAACATAATATGTTCCTGCCTTTCATTGATTATTATAATATATATGGTGTTACATAATTATTTACATGATACAAGAATATTCTTGTAATATTCTATCACACCCACGCAGTCGAAGCGGGATGTTCTCATACTCACTGGCTCGAAAATCATCAAAGAGTATGTGCGGAAGTCCTTTTGTAAATATATCAGCAATCTAATACGGGGAAAGAACGTTAAGGACACGAGCTTATCCACGAGCCACTTTTTCACGTATATCGCACTAGCATTATCGCAACCAATGTAGTCTTGCGGACTGGGAAGTGAAGTTCCAATAGAAGGTTGTGTATCCAATAAGACTCAAAAACAACATTCACTACTTCTCTATACTCGGCTTCGGCACTGGATTGAGACAGAGTAGATTGTCTTTTAGAAGATCAAGAAAGAAAGTTATCTCCGAGGAACACACAGTAACATGACGTGGATCGATGAGTGTCCGGACAACTACCCCAGTCAGCGTCAGAACAAGAGGTAAGACCAGAGAGTGTGAAATTGTACAAGTTGTAACACCCCATTTTAACCTGAGTCGAAACGGGAGTACCACGTGTGGTTGATTCCTAGAATGTATTTTAAGGAGTCGCCACCTAATTATTATAGTGAATTAGGACACTTGATTTATTGCAGTAAATACTGCAATTAATGATCTCCATTTAAAGATGCAGTGAAACTATGTGAGATTCTAGGTAAGGGTTCTTTATTATCCTAAAGGGAAGGGGTTAGGCATCCTAAAGGATCCGCTAACTCGCGGTTGTCCGTTCAAACTTAGGTTTAATATTATTGTGCTAACATGTAATCTATAATTCTAAAAGTGTTTTAATTATTAAACTAGCCAAGAGATATTTGAACTATGCATGCAAATATTTAAAATAGATACATATTTAACAAGATGGTAATAACAGCAAATAATCATAGAAGATGTAATGAGAAGAAATTAACAACATTTCGCTTTTATTTTATTTTTTATGCGAATGCTTTAACTTTGAGGTGCGCCTCCGGGTACCTGCAAAGACACTTAGTGGAAGAGTTAATAAATAATAAATAAAAGCAAATAATCATAAAAGGTGTAATGAAGAGAAATTAGCAACATTTCGCTTTTATCTTATGCGAATGCTTTAACTCTGAGGTGCGCCTCCGGGTACGCGAATGCTTTAACTTTGAGGTGCGTCTCCGGGTACCTGCAAAGACACTTAGTAGAAGAGTTAGTAAATAATTAATAAATTACCAAACAGACACAATGCATGTATATATATAGATATATATGTAGAAGATAATGTAAAAATATATTTTTTATATAGTGTGGGCTCAGCTAGTGTTATGCGAGGATACTAAGACATGAGAAGCCAATATCGTCACGGTGGCGGTCGACTCGCCTCCGGTGAACGATATTGTGCATTCTCGTCCAATCTTTCACTTTCCTCCTTGCCACATATTAGTCTTGCTTACCATGGAGGCCTCGGATCGACGGATAAATCCTTCTTTTGGCAATGTAGTATCAAGTTCAAAATCGATAAAATACCAAGTGTAGTAACTTGTTCAAAAATCGATAAATAAAATAAAATATCAAGTGTAGCATTTGTTCTTTTCATTTAATAAAGT
The DNA here is from genome assembly GCA_029844215.1 of Przewalskia tangutica. Lineage (NCBI taxonomy): Eukaryota > Viridiplantae > Streptophyta > Magnoliopsida > Solanales > Solanaceae > Przewalskia > Przewalskia tangutica. The sequence continues at coordinate 7,093,667 of CM056739.1, read as the reverse complement.
GCGGTATGGTTCGATCGGTTTAACAAAAAAACAAGAGCACAATGGTCAAAACGATCCACAAACACGGAAAATATGTCTCAAGAAACCAAAAACATCAAAAGCAGTCGAACAAAAATTCAACGAGAATAAGGCGAGAAATTTGGTGATATCAACATCGGTCGAGAAACGACCAAGCGGCGGCGGTTCGTGGAAAACGAGAGACGCGGAGTTTAAAGACCTCCGGCAAAACACAAGAAATCTTTCCAAATCAAACCAACAATAGGAATAGTAACCAACGACCGCCGGAGTTACTCAAACTCGTGAGATTCAAAATAAAGGAAATCGGTCAAATGACAAATATGCCAATAAACCTAAAAATGGAACCAAACCCGAGGCGATGGTGATGGTCGGAGTTATTTGGCGACAATGGGTGTGTAGTGGTGGTTCGCGTAGTGGTGGTCGACGGGAGATGGGTGTTCGACAGTGGTTCGTCGGCGGGCAGTGGGGTTCAGCGACTGGTTATGACTGTAGTGTGTGTTCGCCGGTGATGACGGGAAAGGGTGATAGTGGAGAGGGCGACGGGGGTGTGGCCAGGATTGGGGTGTTCGATGGCGGTGTGAGGGATTTTGTTTTAAGGGATGTGCGACTAGGGTTAATGTGTTGTGAGGCTGAGGGAGAAGATGAGTGAGGATGTGAGGGCTGGGCAGGGTGTGTGTCGGCTGAAGGTGGTGTTGAGGCTGAGAGGGATGATGGGTGTAAAGGGAATGATAGTTTAGGGCGGCTGGGAGGTAGAAAATAGGGGGGGTCAACGTTGCTGAAGAGGAGAAGTCCCCTGACCTGGGGCTGATAAGTATAATAGAAATAAGGTGAGATTAGGGTTCAGGGGTATTGGGCTTTGGGTATTGGGCTGGGTGATTAATTAGGGTATTAGTGTTTAGGAGTTAATTTAGGTGTATTAATTAATTAGTGGTAAATTAAATTAATAAGTTGTGATTAAATTATCTAGGTGTTTTATTAGCCTAAGCTTGAGTTTTGAAATTACTACCATAATAAATGCGTGTGCTATTTAATTAGTGCTTAATGTTTTAGAATGCGCGCTATTATTAAAACTTATTTATTATGCGTATTTTATTGTTATTTGAGCTAAGATTAAACTATCTTAATATGACTCTAGGTGCTTTATTAATTATGAAATTGCTTTGCGTATTAATAAATGTGACTATGCTATCTAACACGACGTCATTGTCAAATTATTTATTTTATGTATTTATTATCGATTAAGAATCATGTGGGGCTTAAATTAATATGGCGCGAGACTACAAGTGCGTAATTTTCACGTGAGACGGTGCCATTATTAAATTGTTTTTTTATGCATGTATTAATGTTTTATTGTTGCATTTTATTATGAAAATTATTAGAATTATTATTGAAAATTAGTCTAATTTTATTAGTTAATGACTGGACGGGAGGGTCAAAATTGGGTGTCAGGTTGTCCTCTTTGTATGGAGATGATGGAAGAATCTTCGGACAAAGACGTTGACTCATAGCCAATTTTGTCTCGACCTCGAATTAACATGTTAGGCGATTAAGCGGTAGTGTAGCGGACTCAAAAATTGTCGATGTCGAGTTATGATGACCTTTGGGCTATAATGCAAAAAGTAAAGAAATAAAATAACTGGCTTGAACCTGGGGTGTACTGCTATGGTTTATGGTGCTGTGGAATGAGTGGACCGACGCTTGAGGCTGCTTCTGCCATTCATTGTGAAGGTTGGCCCCCCAACAAATTGCCCCGGTTCGCTGTCAGAGAAAATCCACGTTATGCTCCATCTTGTGCAGTTCCTGTAGATTGAAGCTAAGATAGAAGCATTAGTGCATAACTGTCAAAATAATGTAAGAATGTAAATTTTGTGTTGTGGTTGTAGTCAAATCGTATACGGAATGATGTGATGATACGCCGTCTTGTATAGACGAGATGCAGATGGCATACGTGTGGCGTTATCGTCTTGTATGGACGAATGCAAAATTCGCCTTGTATGGCGGAATAAATCTTGTATGGACGGAATGCAAATGGCGCCTTGTAGGGGCGTTGTCGTCTTGTATGGACGAAATGCAAATGACGCCTTGTATGGGCGTTATCGTCTTGTAAGGGACAAAATGTAAATGACGCCTTGTATGGGCGTTATCGTCTTGTAAGGGACGAAATGCAAATGACGCCTTGTATGGGCCGAAATGCAATCGACGCCTTGTATGGCGTTATCGTCTTGTATGGACGAAATGCAAGTAGCGCCTTGTATGGCGTTATAAATGTATGGGCCGAAATGCAAATGACGCCTTGTATGGCGTTATCGCTTGTATGGACGAAATGCAAGTAGCGCCTTGTATGGCGTTATCGCTTATGGGCGAAATGCAAATGACGCCTTGTATGGCGTTATCGTCTTGTATGGACGAGATGCAAATGACGCCTTGTATGGGAGTATTCGTCTTGTATGGACGAAATGCAAATGACGCCTTGTATGGGTGTTATAGGATTGTATGGACGACATGCAATTGACGCCGTGTATGGCGGAATAAATGCTTGCAAATAGCGCCTTGTATGGCGTATTCGTCTTGCAAATGACGCCTTGTATGGCGTATTCGTCTTGTATGGGCGAAATGCAAATGGCGCCTTGTATGGCGTTATCATCTTGTATGGACGAAATGCGAATGGCGCGCCTTATGGGCGTTATCGCTGTATGGGCGAAATGTAAATGACGCCTTGTATGGCGTTATCGCCTGCTATGGGCCGAAATGCAAATGACGCCTTGTATGGCGTTATCGTGCTGTATGGACGAAATGCAAATGGCCTTGTATGGGCGTTATCGTGCTGTATGGGCGAAATGCAAATGACGCCTTGTATGGGCGTTATCGCTGTATGGACGAAATGCATAAAACGTCTTGTGTGGGCGTTATCGTCTTGTATGGACGAAATGCAAATCATGTCTCCTAAGGTTTAGATAAAAATTATTCTATATGTGGAGTTGTGTCGTAATTCATGCGTAATCAAAACTAGATGAAATAATTAAAGTGTAAATGATGTAGCCTGTGCTTTTTTGCAAGATGTATTTGATGTAGACTTGTTGCAGTGAGCGAATCTGTTGTATTGGAATGTTGCTATTGGCGTCGTTTTCGGACTTGGCGTCGTTTTGGACTTGTCGTCGTTTTTGGACTTGTTGTGTTGATGACGTCGTTGTGTTGCTGCTGCCCCTGTAGACTAAAGCTCAAGAAAGAGTTAGTGCATAACTGCTAAGACAGAATAATAATAAAGCATAAAATGAGAAAAAATGCAATTTTGAGAACAGAGAAAATCGTCCCTGCGTAGATGTGATATGTTGATGATGGCGTTGTTTTGGACTTGGCGTCGTTTTCGGACTTAGCGTCGTTTTCGGACTTAGCGTCGTTTTCGGACGTGGCGTCGTTTTCGGACTCAGAGTCGTTTTCGGACTCAGAGTCGTTTTCGGACTCGACGTCGTTTTTGGACGTGGTGTCGTTTTCGGACTCGACGTCGTTTTTTGGACGTGGTGTCGTTTTCGGACTTAGCGTCGTTTTCGGACGCGGAGTCGTTTTCGGACTCGGAGTCGTTTTCGGACTCGACGTCGTTTTTGGACGTGGTGTCGTTTTCGGACTTAGCGTCGTTTTCGGACTTAGCGTCGTTTTCGGACGTGGCGTCGTTTTGGGGCGAGTCGTTTGGACTCGAGTCGTTTTGGACTCGGCGTCGTTTTGGGCGTGGTGTCGTTTTGGACTTAGCGTCGTTTTGGACGTGGCGTCGTTTTGGGCGAAATGCAGATGTTCGTCGTTGTATGGGCCGAAATGCAGATGTTACGTCGTTGTATGGGCCGAAATCACGGATGTTAAATCGTTGTATGGACGAAATGCAGATGTTAATCGTTGTATGGGCGAAATGTAGATGTTAAATCGTTGTATGGACGAAATGTAGATGTTCGTCGTTGTATGGATGAAATGTAGATGTTAAATCGTTGTATGGGCCGAAATGTAGATGTTAAATGCGTTGTATGGACGAAATGTAGATGTTAAATCGTTGTATGGACGAAATGTAGATGTTGTTTTGGAATGTTATTGTCCTCGCCGTTCTGTTGACTGCAACATTCACTCAAAGAAAATTGTGAGTTCGGGGAGGGTCACGATTTGTGTTGGCTCTTGATATTTGCAGCGTTGTCTTATGCGGACCATGTAACCCCTATGCGATTTGAGTCTCGATCGAAAACATTTGTTGAAAATATTCTATCTTGAGAAAATACTAGTAAGAAATTATGTCGATTTTTGAATAGCGACATGTTATGAAACAGAGCGAGCATCCTTATCTGAAATCGGCGGTATATTCTCTCATACTCCGGTGCTCATTGCCGTCGAGCTTTCTTTTAAAATTTTGTCGATTTTGGGACATGGAACCACCAGCGTAAATTGACCGTGTCCATTGATGTCATTTGTAGTAAAGTCCTTAAAATTGTCCCGGTTGTGTCGATCTTTCAAGCGTATGGGATCATATTTGTCAATGTCCTTCGTGGCGAAGTCCTTAAAATTGTCCCGATTTTGGTAATGGCCCGAGTCGGATATATATCGTCGCCTGGACATAATGCTGATAACGTCGTTGTCTGGACGTGCTGCTGCTGTTCCTGTAGAATAAATGCTCCTGCAAGCTAAGCTTGAGAAAACGTTAGTGTATACCTGTTTAAACAAAATGATAAATATATATGAGAAGTGCAATTTTATGGGTAGAGATGTCGTCCCTGATATGCCGGATGAATACTGAGATGTTGTCCTTTGCGGATGACGAATTGCCATAGTGTCCTTGTTGTGTGTGTGGGTTGCAACTTTGACTTTATGTCCGAGTGATCTTGTTATAATTTGTTGCGTGATTTGAACTCGATTGTTGATGTTTATGCTACGCTATTTCAAGAATTTTGTTGTATTTTTCTGCTAGTATGCAGAACTTTGTTGTACCTTCTGCTAATATGAAGGACCTGCGCTCAAAGAAAAATTTGTGAGTTTGAGGGGGGGCGGTTGATTCGCGTTGACTTTGTAGTTTTGACTCTTGATGTCGGACGTCTGCCTTGTTTGGGACTCATAACCCCTGCCTGGTTTCCTACCTTGTCCCAGTTTTGAAAAGGGTGTTTGGCCTGAGGGGGTCTCAATGGAGTTGCTTGTATGTTATGTGCATTCTTGTTATTTCAGAACGAAGGGAAAGTTTCCTAATGGTGTGACCGAAGCCGATTTAGGCCGCCTACGTATCCCCATGAGGGAATCAGGTCATGACGTAGTTCATTACAAGCGAATATTGGGTAAAATTAAAAATTTCTAAATGTGGGACCGAGGCCGATGTGGCCGCCTACGTATCCGCCAAGGGAATCAGGTCGAACGTAGTTCCAATTACATATAAAGGGCAAAATGCATTAAACTAACTATCTCAGGACTCGGCGGGACGAGGCGGGCGCAGTCCACTTCCTGCGTGTCTTAGAGGCGGTCTTCATACTCTGTTTTGCTTAGTCAAATACAAATCGACCTTTGGGAAGGTGATAAATCCTTTTAGACAAAATGTAGCAAAGCTGCGTTAGTGTAAAACACGTGATTTTGCAAGAGTGTAAAACATTTAGCAAGTACATGTTGCGTATAAATTGTCACATTGCGGTAGTCTAGCGTGCGTGGGGACCCTTTGATGCGGGGTAGGCCTAAACGTCACATATGCGAGGTCATGATAGATTTGTCCAAGTCGTCAACTATAATGCCTTTGTTGAAAATGGCGACCAAATGACGGTGCTTTTTCCAATTTCAGCATGACATGATTAGGTTAGGATTTGTCTATCATTGTCACACTACACATAATATCTTTGATTGGTCGTTGGGTCGTGAAAAACCGTCGACAAGTTTGGTGTTTTCCTAATTGTGGTGTCGATGCCAGGGCCAGGCCACCTAAGGTAAATGCATGCATGCCCTAAAATAAGGGTGGTATAGCTCTATCTTAAGTTTCTAAGATTTGGCTTTTCTAGGCCTTGAGTCCGAGCGGACAACTCGAGTGAGAAGGCTACGCGACCACCGGTTGGACCGGATTCTCCGCGCAAAATACCAACTCTCTTAAATGTGGGTGTTTGAAAGAAATTTGCAGGTGCGCGAAGCACACCCGCGTGTTGTGTGTGATAGTGTGAATTTTCCATAAGAGATGAAGTATGAGCGGAATGCCAGTTTAAGGAAAGCAGTAAAGCACATAGCAATTAAAACAGTTAAGCATATAAAATTAAAGTAAGTAATTTTAAGGCATTTAAAACAAATAAAGCAAATAAAGCCAAGCAATAATAAACCTAGGTTTGCTATGGTTAAGAACCTATCTATCCCCAGTGGAGTCGCCATCTGTAACACCCCATTTTAACCTGAGTCGAAACGGGAGTACCACGTGTGGTTGATTCCTAGAATGTATTTTAAGGAGTCGCCACCTAATTATTATAGTGAATTAGGACACTTGATTTATTGCAGTAAATACTGCAATTAATGATCTCCATTTAAAGGTCTGTGAAACTATGTGAGATTCTAGGTAAGGGTTCTTTATTATCCTAAAGGGAAGGGGTTAGGCATCCTAAAGGATCCGCTAACTCGCGGTTGTCCGTTCAAACTTAGGTTTAATATTATTGTGCTAACATGTAATCTATAATTCTAAAAGTGTTTTAATTATTAAACTAGCCAAGAGATATTTGAACTATGCATGCAAATATTTAAAATAGATACATATTTAACAAGATGGTAATAACAACAAATAATCATAGAAGATGTAATGAGAAGAAATTAACAACATTTCGCTTTTATTTTATTTTTTATGCGAATGCTTTAACTTTGAGGTGCGCCTCCGGGTACCTGCAAAGACACTTAGTGAAAGAGTTAATAAATAATAAATAAAAGCAAATAATCATAAAAGGTGTAATGAAGAGAAATTAGCAACATTTCGCTTTATCTTATCACGAATGCTTTAACTCGAGTGCGCCTCAGACGCGAATGCTTTAACTTTGAGGCTGCGTCTCGGGTGCAAAGACACTTAGTAGAAGAGTTAGTAAATAATTAATAAATTACCAAACAGACACAATGCATGTATATATATAGATATATATGTAAGATAATGTAAAAATATATTTTTTATATAGTGTGGGCTCAGCTAGTGTTATGCCAAGGATACTAAGACATGAGAAGCCAATATCGTCACGGTGGCGGTCGACTCGCCTCCTGGTGAACGATATTGTGCATTCTCGTCCAATCTTTTCACTTTCCTCCTTGCCCACATATTCCGTCTTGCTTACCGTGGAGGCCTCGGATCGACGGATAAATCCTTCTTGGCCAATGTAGTATCAAGTTCAAAATCAGTAAAATACCAAGTGTAGTAACTTGTTCAAAAATCAGTAAATAAAATAAAATATCAAGTGTAGCATTTGTTCTTTTTCAGTTTAATAAAGTGCAGTATGGTTCGATCAGTTTAACAAAAAACAAGGGCACAATGGTCAAAACAATCCACAAACACAAGAAAATATGTCTCAAGAAACCAAAAACATCAAACAGTCGAACAAAAATTCAACAGAATAAGGCCGAAATTTGATGATATCAACATCGTCGAGAACGACCAAAGCGGCGAGGCGATTCGTGGAAAACGAGACCCACGGAGTTTAAAGACCTCCGGCAAAACACAAGAAATCTTTCCAAATCAAACCAACAATAGGAATAGTAACCAACGACCGCCGGAGTTACTCAAACTCCGGCGAGATTCAAAAATAAAGGAAATCAGTCCAAATGACAAATATGCCAATAAACCTAAAAATGGAACCAAACCCAGGCAGCGATGGTGATGGTCGACGGGTTCGCTGGCGAACAGTGGGTGTGTAGTGGTGGTTCGCGTAGTGGTGGTCGACGGGAGATGGGTGTTCGACAGTGGTTCGTCGGCGGGCAGTGGGGTTCAGCGACTGGTTATGACTGTAGTGTGTGTTCGCCGGTGATGACGGGAAAGGGTGATAGTGGAGAGGGCGACGGGGGTGTGACGGGATTGGGGGTGTTCGACGGTAACTGGTGTGAGGGATTTTGTTTTAAGGGATGTGCGACTAGGGTTAATGTGTTGTGAGGCTGAGGGAGAAGATGAGTGAGGATGTGAGGGCTGGGCAGGGTGTGTGTCGGCTGAAGGTGGTGTTGAGGCTGAGAGGGATGATGGGTGTAAAGGGAATAATAGTTTAGGGCGGCTGGGAGGTAGAAAATAGGGTCAACGTTCTTTGAAGAGGAGAAGTCCCACGACACAATGATAAGTATAATAGAAATAAGGTGAGATTAGGGTTTAGGGGTATTGGGCTTTGGGTATCAATGGGTGATTAATTAGGGTATTAGTGTTTAGGAGTTAATTTAGGTGTATTAATTAATTAGTGGTAAATTAAATTAATAAGTTGTGATTAAATTATCTAGGTGTTTTATTAGCCTAAGCTTGAGTTTTGAAATTACTACCATAATAAATGCGGGTGTGCTATTTAATTAGTGCTTAATGTTTTAGAATGCGGCGCTATTATTAAAACTTATTTATTATGCGTATTTTATTGTTATTTGAGCTAAGATTAAACTATCTTAATATGACTCTAGGTGCTTTATTAATTATGAAATTGCTTTGCGTATTAATAAATGTGACTATGCTATCTAACACGACGTCATTGTCAAATTATTTATTTTATGTATTTATTATCAGTTAAGAATCATGACAGGGCTTAAATTAATATGGGCGAGACTACAAGTGCGTAATTTTCACGTGAGGCGGTGCCATTATTAAATTGTTTTTTTATGCATGTATTAATGTTTTATTGTTGCATTTTATTATGAAAATTATTAGAATTATTATTGAAAATTAGTCTAATTTTATAGTTAATGACTGGACGGGAGGGTCAAAATTGGGTGTCAACACAAGTGTAGGCCGAAGTGAAGAGTACCTTGTACATAGCGCAAAATATGTTTTGAGTGCATTCATATGTTTATCCATCGGGCTGTGCATATGTAAGCATATTTGTTGCACGACATATGAGTCGGGTCGGCATACAGAAAACCCTAAGAGGCACTGAGTTTGGAATTAGTGTCCATTAGTGTGTAGGCCAGTTTGCATGACGTCATGCCTGCTCGTCAAGGATCTCTTCAGTGTACTTCCTCTAACAAATAAATAAGCCACTTACATGTATCGTAACAACAATGCCCAAAAAATAGCTTACGGGACCCAAATTCTTCATAGCAAACTCAGAGGAAATAAGTGACATAATGGATCAGCGAAATGCATCAGAAGATGTAGTGAGGATGGTATCATCAAAATATAATAGGATGTATGTCATGTCATTGCCCTTGCTATAGATGAACAATGAATGATCAGATTGCTATGTGAAAACCCGAAAGAGGATACAAAATTAGTAAACCGTTGGTACCATGCACGAGGAGCCTGTTTCAGTCCATAAAATGATTTATTCAAATGAGACACATAATCTGGATGAACCGAATCCCTGAATCCCATAGGCTGATGTATATACACGGTTTCATGAAGGTCCCTATGCAAGAAAGTATTTTTGACGTTAAGTTGATGAATAGGCCAAGATTTGGATAAAGCAATACTGAGAACGGTCTGAATAGTCACCGATTTCACCACCAGGCTTAAAGTTTCATCACAATCCACTTCGACATGTTGAGACCTTCCATCACCTACAAGACGGGTCTTGTGCCTCTCAAAAGAACCATCAGATTTCTTTTTATGGAAAAAATCCACATATAATGAATAATATTAACATCATGATGACGGGGTACTAGATCCCACATCTTATTTTCAATAAGAGCATTATATTCATCAATAATTACATTTTCAATTATGATCAGATAAGACATTTTTCGGGTTGTGAGAAAGAGGTGAATGGGAAACTGAATTGGATAAGTTAAATAGTTGTTTGGGTTTGGAAATGTCGCACAACATGGGTTTCCATTGTCCGTCGGGGTGCCACGGAGGGTTGGATAGGATCGGGAAGGGGGTTGAGATGTGGCAGCGGGATTGGTGATAGGACCGGAGGTGAGGAGGTAAGGCTGAGATGAGACAATGGTGTCAGGAAGAGCGGGCGCTAGCTGAGGGGCGATAGCCAAATTGGAAGGCCGAGAAGGGTTGCTCCAAGGTTTTCATTGCGGGGCTGGGTGGGCTACCCGACTCAGGACGATAGTAATTTGGTCGGTGATGGTAACGACTGATTTTGTAAGTGATGGATAAGAAGGGGATTTATGCCATCATTTAAGAAGTCATAGGAATTTGGAGGTGGAGAATTAAGTTTGACAAAGGGGAATTGGGACTCATCGAATATGACATGCCTAGATTTAGTTATTTTTTGCTTGACAAGTCGTAACAATTGTACCCTCGATGATTGGAGGGGTAATCAAGAAAGACATACGGGGATGACCGAGGTAGCAACTTGTTGATTTGAGTGGAGGGGTGGATGGGTAGCATAGACATCCGAAAGTTTATAAATGCTTATAAGAGGATTCCGAAGATAGAGAACTTGAGTGGGAGACTTGTGTTTGACAGACTTGTTTAGGAGAATGTTCAAGAGATAGGTTGTCATTGAGAAGGCGTAATGCCAAAAATAGGGGATATAGGCGTGGGCAATGAGGGCACTAATTAAGTTATTTATGGTTCTAATTTTTCGTTCGACTTTTCCATTTTGTAGAGATATGCGTGGACAGGAAAAAGGAAAAACAACGTTGTGTTTGGCGTAGAACAGTTTGAATTGTTGATTATCAAATTTCCTCCCATTGTCACATTGAAAATATTTACTATTATTTTCAAATTGTGTCTTTATTAAAGCAATAAAGGAAGAAAAATAGAATAGACTTGGGATTTATTACCAATGAAAAAAATTCACAGAAAATTAGAATAATCATCCAAAAATAACACATAATATATATGTTCGACCGTGCTTAAAATAGGAGAAGTCCATAAATTATTATGTATGATATCAAATGGTGTTAAAGTACATGTGAATGAAGAATATAATGACAATTCGACATGTTTCTCAAAAACGAAAGATTCAAAAACAAGAGTATTAGAGACATATTTGCAATCAATAAATTTATTTTTGCTAAAGAAGCGTAAAACATAATCTCTCGGATGTCCTAATCTATTGTGCCATAAAAGAGACTAAAGAGCTGAAAAGGTTGATGAATATGAGGCTGGATGATCGACGGTGGTGGTGATAAGATAAAGGTCCCCGGAGTTGTCACATCTCATTATTCGCATCCCTGTCATAAGGTCCTTCACAGAAAAACCAAAATGATCAAATTCAAGGGAAACATTATTGTCGGTTGTGAAACGACGCACAGAGATTGGATTTTTGATAAGTTTCGGGGCATGAAGGATATTGTTTAAAAGTAACGGTGGATGTGGTGGGGAAATGGATGATTGTCCACAACCTCAAATGGGAATGCCTTGTCCACTATCAACAATAATATTACGATTTAAATTGCTCATATTGAAATAAGACGAGATAGTACCTTGGGATGTCGTCATATGAGATCTGGCAGCAGTATCCATTTACCAATTGTCGTTTGGAACGTTGAGAGACATCGTGTTCATAGCCGCCTCAATATGCGTCTGTGCGTAGGTTGAATGAGGAGATACATGTGCATTGTATGCCTATTGTGGACGTCCGTCAAGGATGCCAGGATGTGGTTGTTGGGTCGGAGGTTCGGCCCAAGAGGACGTCGGGTAGGGACACAATAGAGCAACCCAAGTTGGCTGGGCCCACGCAGTCCATGGCGGGTAGGCAACCCACGACGGAGGTTGCATTCGCTGCGGGTGGCTGCCGGTCGACAGGGGCTGCCTTCTATCGCCACTGCTATTGTTTTCGGCACGACCATGGCGATTTCGGCGAGAATTTTGCCATTTGTTGTTACTCATAGATTGTGAGCCACGGTTTAGGTCATTGGCTTGTGGTGGTGTAGGGCAGACACCAAGCCCCTCTGGTAGGCAAGTGTGTCGTCGGTGGTCACGAGGGCGGTGGTGCCAGTGCTTGCTTTGGCTGCAGCCCACTTGGTTTTCTAGGTTTCTTCAATGATGAGTCTCGAACGAGCCTCATAGAATAGAGGCAATTGCGTGCTTTGTTGGAGGATGTTAGCAACGTCGTCATAAGTTTCATTCAAACCCGTAATGAGTTGCATCATCAATCGTTGATTGGTGACCTGTGCACCGACATTGGAGAGTTGATCGACAATCATCTTAAGTTCTTGAAAATAGGCCGACGCATTAAAAAAATCGTCCTGCTGAATGACCTGAATTGATTTTCTAGATACAAGACACATCGTGTCTTGTTATCGTGATGAAATTTGGGTTGTTCAGTCATTGAAAATTGGGGAAGAAGAGGGGAGGAGTTTTGTCGAGAAGTCGAAAAGAAAGAGGGGAAGGGGCGGCGACCGAGGGGGCTCGGTATCAAGTTTAGGGTTTGTCTTCTGATATATAAAGGAATATGTTCCTGCCTTTCATTGATTATTATGTATAATATATATAGTGTTGCATAATTATTTACATGACTACAAACTAGGTAAATAATCTTCCTAATTACAATCGAAATATAATTTTACCTAATATAAAAGATATACAATGATATGAGAATATTCTTATAATATTCTATCAATGTGAGGATTAAGCAAATTAAGCGAGCTTCGTGACATTAGTAGTAAAGCTATTTTGCATGAATTTTGTACTCAGTTAACCAGCTATAGGTACTTAGGAGCTAGTGCTATATAACTTTACTGTATTAGTCAATTGACTACTTTCTGTTGCAAATTAAAGACATCAAAGTGCTATCCGGAAAGTATATCGATCGGGACTCAACAATATATATATAGCGGAGCTACAGTGAACAAAGCTCAATGAATTAATCGCATTCGTTAATATATATATATTAACGAATGCGATTAATTCATTGAGCTTTGTTCACTGTAGCTCCGCTATATATATTGAGCCAAGGAGCGTGTGTGTATACCACAAGCAATTTTTTCATTGCTTTTGTGGAAAAATGATATTTTCACAGCTCGAACCCCTAATTTAGAGAACATCAAATGTGCAATTCTATTGTTTACATGGATAAAATTACATAAGAGTAGAGTATATAACATATTGTAAGTTAATATAAAATAATAAGTACTAATAAAAGTAAATGCCAAAGAATTAAATTAAAGAAAAGGTTCTTATTAGACAAACATTCTCAAGTGTGCTTCCTCTACCCCCACCCCCAACCTGACCCCATGGGGGCAACTGCTATGCATGGAAGTATATAAATAATTAAAATTGTAGGCTTTACCTACCAATATTGGATAATAAAAAATGAAAAAGGAGGGAAAACAGTTAAATGATTTAAGGAGCAAATAGACAGAGAACCCCACCTTCACATTCTAAAAAGTGAAAGGAATCCTGATAGTTAAATGTTACATATAATTCAAAGGTCTCTTGGGCTAAGCAACTTAGCAGTGTGGTAAACAGACAACAGTTTCAGAAACTTCTTTTTAGAAGAAAAAAGAAAAAGAAATTGAGTTCTTGTGTTATGAGTTATGAAACTTTTTATATACACAAAGGGTCAAGTTATATATAGATCAGACACTGAGGAATTATTACAACATCAAGTCATCTTTACCTGTTATCGTAAGTAATGTATTTTATGTTTAAGATTACAAATATCTTTTCTAAGGAATTACCTATAAAAAATATATTTGAATGACCTGGTAGTGTAATTATTTTTTACACTGATTATGTATATATAGGGATAGCAATTGAGGCAGGACAGGACGAGGTATAACAAAATTAATTTTATTAAAAATTACAAATAAGGCAGGGCAGATAATGGATTTTGAAGAATACAAATACATCAATATGTCGTCACTTTAACAGAGACGTGAATCTAAAATTATTTTAAACTTCCATCAACAAATAAAATATGAGATAACCATAAAAAATAAAAAATATCCTAATAAAACGGTTTTCCTTTGAATGAGTTACATTTATAATAATACTCAAAAATTGATTAGAAAATAAATACACTATTAAGTTAAAAGATAGATCTCAATTGAACAAATGGAGCGGGGCAGGACAAAACATTTTTTTTACAAAGCTAAACGGAACAGGACAGGGCAGGTCAAAATCTGAATAGGTCAAAGTTTGTCCCGCCCTAACCCGCCCTATTGTCATTCCTATATATACATAACTTACATTCATATGTTTGTGTTTCGTAAAAAAATACTATTGCAAAATGACTTCATCCGCCTTTGTGTGTATACAATAAGGTCATTAAAAATTAAAGTAAATGAAGTATAGAGCTTAATTAATATACATTGTAAGTATAAATATTTGATTTTTATACTATTAGATCATGTTTATTTGTTGTAGCAGATAATATATATTATTTTAAGATTTTAAATCTCGCTTTTAAGAAACCTTACATGTACATATCCTTTGACCTGACAATCTATACAACCTGAACTCACTCAAATAAGTGTATGTATATACATAAGTTTGGTGACTTGACAAGACGGAAAGTAATTTAGTACGATGAGTTAAACTACAGTAATGGAGTAGTATATTACTTAGTACCTGTTTGACCAAGCTCGTCAAATATGTACTTATCCAGAAGTAGAAACACTTTTTAAAAATGTCAAAGTGTTTTACAGATAGAAAGAAGCACCAATTTGGTCTTATAGCCCTTTTTGTCCATTAAATGATTTTTTTTGGACTCATTTACCCTTTTCTTTTCACAAAATTTCTTTTAATCTCATATAATATCCTCATATAAAATAGAAATTTGAGAATGTGATAGGGCGGGGGGAGGTGTGGGTAGGGCGAGGGGTAAGAAAAAAAATCATATTTTTAATATTTTTTTTTATAAAAGTAACAAAAAATATGTAATAGAAATTTGAGGATGGGGTGGGGGATGGGGGTAGGTATGAGTAAGAAAAAAATCATATTTTTTTTTTATAAATTGTTTATAAAAGTAAAAAAATATAAAATAAAATTTGAGAATGAGGTAGGTGGACGGGGGTAGGGGGAGGTAAGAAAAAAATTCATATTTTCAATCATTTTTTTATAAAAGTAACAAAAAATATGAAACAAAAATTTGAGTATGAGGTGGGGGTAGTGGGGGGTAAGAAAAAAAGATATTTTTTATAAATTGTTTATAAAAGTAAAAAAAAAATATAAAATAAAAAGTTGAGAATGGGGTAGGTGGACGGGGGGAGGGGAGCTAAGAAAAAATCATCTTTTCAATCATTTTTTATTAAAGTAACAAAAAATATGAAATAGAAATTTAAGGAGGGGGTAGGACAATATAAAATAGAAATTTGAGAATGGGGTAGGTGGACAAGGGTAGGGGGAGGTAAGAAAAAAAATCATATTTTCAATCATTTTTTATAAAAGTAACAAAAAATATGAAACAGAAATTTGAGGATGGGGTGGGGGTAGGGGGTAAGAAAAAAAAATATTTTTTATAAATTGTTTATAAAAGTAAAAAAATATAAAATAGAAATTTGAGAATGGGGTAGGTGGACGGGAGGGAGTAGGGTAGGTAAGAAAAATTTCATATTTTCAATCATTTTTATAAAAGTAAAAATATGAAATAGAAATTTGAGAATGGAGTAAGTGGACGGGGAGTAGGGAGGTAAGAAAAATTTCATATTTTCAATCATTTTTATAAAAGTAACAAAAATATGAAATAGAAATTTGAGGAGGGGGTAAGGCAATGGGGTGGGGTGGGGATAGGGGGGTTAAGAAAAAAAATTATATTTATAAAAAATATAAAATAGAAATTTGAGAATGGTAGGTGGACCGGGAGTAGGGAAGGTCTGAAAAAATTTATATTATCAATCGTTTTTATAAAAGTAACAAAAATATGAAATAAAAATTTGAGGATGGGGTGGAGGGTATGTAGGGTTAGGGCGGTGGGGAGGGTAAAAATTCATATTCTTTATAAAAGTAAAAAAAATCGACATAGAAATTTGAGGATGGGGTGGGGGCATGTGTGTGGGTAGGGCGGGGAGGAGGTTTGGACATATTTGAGTCATTGACTATCATATTGTCGTTACATTTCTTATGTACAATATAATATTATTTCTTTATTAAATATTGCAATTGTTGACACCCAATTTTGACCCTCTCTTCTAATCATTTGCTGCCAAATTAAAATATTTCTTAACACCGCAAAATAATTACAATAATAATACATACATACAAACATAAAAAAATTAATAATTGCATCGCATTTATATAGAGCATTAAGCATTCCTTAAATATCATGTCCGCATTTGTTACTTTAATAATACTCAAAATAATTTTATAAATGATATTCATAACTTAAACCCCATTTATTTCCCACTAATTAAAACTCAACACCTAAATTCTACCCAACCCATAAATTAATTCCCCAAAATCGCAGACCAACTTCCCTCTTATGTCAATTATCAACCTTTTCACTTGGCCCAATTCTCGCCCAATTCATTTGAATTCTCAGCAGCCCAAACCCCTTCCATTTAATTTCTTAGCCCAAACCCGAATGAGCCCATCAACCTTTATCCATCTCTCTCCCATTAACTAAACCTAATACACCCACAACAACCCTACATCTCCCATCCCTAAAAGCTAACTGCGGTCTGAGATTCGCTGAAAATCCGTGACCTTTCCTGCCGATGCCATAAAGCATCCCCTTTGGTAAGAATCACGAGCCTTACCAAAAATCTCCCAGATTCCCTCAAATCTCCCAAATCGTCTTCAAACTTACCATAACAACAAAACATACCAAAATCTTCCCCGATATTCATACTCCAAAAGAACGATACAAAATCGACCCAAATCGTTTCGGAAATTACTTACAAATCGTCATTTTATGGTAAAAATCACTCGAAAATCAGTACCAAACTCGCCCAAAAATCAGCCCTAAAAGTTGTCCTAATCTTACCAAACTCGGAACCTAAAACGCGACTATATATACATAGCGACATACACAAACAAAGGCATCCGAAAAAATAGTAGTAAAGAGCAAGAACAAAAATCCTAAACCCTTTTTTCTCTCTCAATACCAGTTGAGAATCGGCATCTGATATCAAAGCAAAGGCTCTATATTTTCATTCGCGTAGAAAATCATCCGAGTGGGTCCGACGAGTCGAAACGTCACCTCAGTTCGCTACCCAAAGAAGGTAAACCCAAATTTTTTCCAGTTCATTTGTATTGTTGTGTGTTTGTGTGTCAAATGTGTGATAGTTTAGTTCTGCTCGTATTAATCTTAGGTTAATGTAGGACGCAGTGATGTATTATGTGATTGTATTGAATAATTATGTGTTGTCGCGAGTGGTTTGAACTTGTTTGGATGCTCAAGAGTCTGTTTATTTGTCAGGGATTATATTTGAATTGATTTAATGACTGATAAACTTCATGTTGAACCTGTCTAAGCATATGAGCAATGTCACACCTAGTTTAAGGATAGTCTGATGTTAACATGGGCTAATGATGATTATCATGTGTTAATAAGCTCGTTTTAATTCATATCATGTTACACAGTGTTTGATAATTAGTTTTTGGCTAGCATAGGTTTGGACTACTTCCAGGCCAAGTTGAAATGATTGGATACTTACTGAAATGCTCCATACTGATGCGCTTCGCTTGGCCAATAAGTTCATTGTGTCTCGTATCATTTATAATTATCCTTTACCTCCATCTAAGCATGTTAGGGATTTGTTACGTACCTTATAAAGCATGCCAGCCTAAGTTATACACTTAATTCTAAAGGAAGTAGTTTGAGTCATTTCACTATAATAAAATAGTTTTATCACCAACTAAACTTCATACAGATCGATCGTCTAAGAGTCTCACATCATACTAGATCCATCCAGCTTAATGTCTCAGAACCCAAGTTTGAATTTGAACCTCTTTGCATACATCCTACTATCCAATTTTTGAGAAGATATATAAGACAATATACCCTGTATATCAGGCATATGTGTGGATATATCATTATGTATTATGTTACATATGTCTTGGATTCATCTCATTTCATTTCTTTATCTATGTGTTGTCGTTTTGGTCTGTATGCAATCTGGAATCAGTCCTTTGAATATATTTTCGTCATTCTGGTTGTATGTTGGCCTCATAATTTAATCGTTGCATTATATGCTTAGTTGCAAACCATGTGCCAGAGTTTAGGCCTAATGCTTATTTGTTATTTTTGAACATGTATTAATCTTTATCTTTCCTTATATTTTTGTTACATGAAATGCATCGGAGCAAAATGAAGAGTCTCAATACGAGACTCATCATGACTTTCAGCATACGAAGACTCGCATCTATGTGCATCCCGCATCAGCATCCACATCCGCGTCAGAAAATCCAAACTACAAGCGGAAGCGGAATAGCATCGCCACTCTTCGAGTCACCTTTCTTGATTCCTATCCCGCCCATTTATTTGTTGTAAATTAATTGTCTAACATTACATTATTAGCAGAACACTTAGAATAGTTAAGCTT
The DNA here is from genome assembly GCA_029844215.1 of Przewalskia tangutica. Taxonomy (NCBI): domain Eukaryota; kingdom Viridiplantae; phylum Streptophyta; class Magnoliopsida; order Solanales; family Solanaceae; genus Przewalskia; species Przewalskia tangutica. The sequence goes on along the minus strand of CM056739.1, from coordinate 7,075,118 downwards.
TGAATCGCCATTAGAAAGTAATTTGAACTGTCGCGTCCGTTTTTGACCTTGGGGTCTGAACGGTATCTGCAACGTTGCTATTTGGCGCGGTTCCCTGGATGGAGCAATAATGCTGATTTTGAGAAGTCGTCGCCTAATTAGTTAAGTGAATTAGGACACTTGATTTATTGCAATAAAAATACTGCAATTAATCTTCATGTAATGATCTGCAAAAATGTAAAATCCGGAAAAAAAAAAAATAATAATAATATATAGTTGTGGTTGGGTTAATAAATATATATATATATACATATATATATATATATATATATATATAGAATAAAACAAAGAATAAATTGCATGGGATAGATTTAGTTTTAAAGTTGGATAAAATAGATAGATGAAATGAAAATAAGAAAACAAAACAAAAAAACAAAAGAAAAAAATGAACATGCAGATGCACGTGCTTCCCCCTTTTCATTTCCCTTCAATCTTTTGGTTTTTCACCTCCCATAGGTTATAGAAAACTCCTTCATTTATACATTGTATTTACACACAAACAAAGGACATAACATAAAGGTTAGAAAATCAGAAAAAAACAAGTGAACAAGAAGGAAAAAAATCAAGAAAATATCAAGGGAGGAAGGAGAACAAGAAAATTAGGGAACACTAAGGAGCAAGGACCACTTGTAGCAACCGAACCACAATCTTTTTCACACTTACAAGGTGAGTTTTCTCACTCAGAAATTCTTGGTAACATCCTTTATTTTAAGTTCAATACATGTTAGAATAAGAATTGAGTGTTGAAAAGAAATATTGAACTTTTGATTGTTTAGATAACTAGTTGCGTCATGAACTTTACGAATTGTTCTCACTGAGTTATAATTGTTAGAATTTGATGAAATTCGGAAGAATTGTACACCTCTCTAATATGATCATATAGAACCAAAAATGAGGTAAAATGGACATACGGTTTGAAAGTTATCATAGTTCAAAGTTCCTGCCTTAGATTTGGTCGAAATTCGGAAAGGCATAATTACGAACTGTTCTCACTGAGTTATAATTGTTAGAATTTGATGAAATTCGGAAGAATTGTACACCTCTCTAATATGATCATATAGAACCAAAGATGAGGTAAAATGGACATACGGTTTGAAAGTTATCATAGTTCAAAGTTCCTGCCTTAGATTTGGTCGAAATTCGGAAAGGCATAATTACGGACTGTTTTTATTGAGTTTTACTTATTAAAATTGTATGAAAATTTACATGGTTGTAAATCCCTCTGTTACGGACAGATATATATAAATATTTATTAAAATAGACTTACGAGTTGAGAGTTATTGTAGTTTGAAGTTGCTGCCTCGGATTCGTCGGAATCCAGAAGGGCAGGACGTTGAAACGTAAAACTGTTGTAATATGTGGGGAATATGAAAATTGTTGCTAAATTAAAGTTATAGATATCTTTGTTGTGGACATTTTGAGACCTTACGGGGGTCTATCCGACTTACGGATTGAGAGTTATCGCTGTTTAAAGTTTCTGCCTCGGATCTATCGAAATCCAGGAAGGGCAGCGAATAAAAGTGTAAAACTGTACCAAATGGTACAGAATATGAAAGAATGGTTCACATGGAGACGTGTAGCTCTCTGTCCTCGTCGTTTTGAGAATTTATGGGGATTGAACGGGTTTACAGAATAGGAGTTATGACTATTATAAGATTGGGTGCTGTTTAATAAAAATTCTGCCGAAACAAATTTCATGTGGCTGTTTTGAGGATAAATTTGTGTTAGTTACCCAAAGTAGTTTTAAATGAAATTTGGTACAGTGAAAGATCCCCGTCTTACCTTAGTTTCCGCTTGAGAAACACCTTAGTTGGATTATGGTTAAAAGTTATAATCGTTACAAGTATGAATGATGAATGTTAGAAAAGAGAATAGTATTTATTTGATCTTACGAAAAATATGAAAAGTGAATACGTGTTCACATAAATATATAAATATATAATGGATCGGGTTGCGCGCAACAAAGCGTAAAGTGAATACGCGTTCACAAATACGTAAACATAATGGATCGGGTTGCGCCGCAACAAAGCGTAAAGTGAATATCGTTCACAAATACGTAAATATAATGGATCGGGTTGCGCGCAACAAAGCGTAAAGTGAATACACGTTCACAAATACGTAAACATAATGGATCGGGTTGCGCGCAACAAAGCGTAAAGTGAATACGTGTTCACAAATATTTAAATATAATGGATCGGGTTGCGCGCAACAAATATGAAAGATGAATACATGTTCACCTATATATAAATATGAAAAGTGAATACGCGTTCACAAATATATAAATATAATAAACATGTGGAAATGCAGGAATGTCTTAACGTATAATACGAGATAAAATGAAGTGTTAGTTAAGCGAAATTTCTATGAGGAGTTGTTGCATATTTAAAAATGTTGTAACTGATATGTTTTGCAATATGCTTATTACGTTATAATGTGATTGCACTTGGAATATTGTGGTGTTACTTTGAATTGCGGGGTAAGGTTCTCACTTGAGATGGTAGAGTGACTCTTTATTTAACATGTTTCAGAAAGCGTGATAGAGGAAAGGCTCCACGCCAAGGCTAGCGATCGTCCATTGCCTCTTGTCATACCAAGTCCATTGCTTGGGCTTGGTACTCGTCGAGTTCGAATGTCGGTTCGGTGTCTCGAAATGCGTGTGGAATGGTCTCCCTTCCAACTTAGAATAATATTTGTCAGTATGTCTATGTAGAAACAATATTTGCACGAGTATGGGCTCGCGTTATATTTTCAATAAAGTCATAAACAAATTTCTTTATTGTTATTTTTATTAATAGCTCCTTATTTGAATATAAGTTTAAATTTCTAAATAAAGAGAATTAAATGGTGCTCCTGGTGGAAAATAATTGTCCAGGTGCCATCACGCCCTAAGTAAAGACTTAGGAAAATTTGGGGCGTGACAAGTTGGTATCAAAGCTAAACCAGGTTAGAAGATTCTAGGAAGTTTCTTCGAGTTGGGTGTTTGAACGGTTACTTATTGCGACGGTGTTTGATTTCTCGTACTACCTCCTTCACACGGGTTAGAAAAGGGGATTTACAACGTTATACTGACTAATATGATTTGTGTAGATGACGATTATAAGGCGGGTTCCAACAAAAAGGGAAGTACTCATGGAACAGGCAAAGGAAATGAGAGCTCAGAGGGAGTTCATGCGTCGCAAGATGGACTCAGAAGGTGATTTTGATGAGTACATTGATGACACAATCGTACTATGTACATATTTGCTTAGGACTAGAAGGAAAAGGCGTTCATACGACCCGACCTTCTTCAACTTTCCAATTGGAGTCATACTACAGATAATAGTCAATTAGTCGGAAAAGTTTCATTCGCGTTCGTAAAGGCAAGGATTCTAAGAGAAGATATTACAGAAAATTCATTGCACCAATTTCTGCATCATGTAAGAGGAGTTAGGTATAAAATGAACTATATGGAAAGAGAAGCAAAAAGGAAGGTTCACAGGGAGTTGAATGTCAACTGCGGAATAGGCGAATCATGCGGTTAAGCCGCTTTAGAGCAGCGTGATAGTAGGTATCATTCGATCTGAGGCTATAGCGGGTTGCACAATGGCGAGTTGACTGATGTGATGTATTGTAGTCATGACATTGTTATTTTAAAATATGATGAATGAAGTGCTATGAATACAAGAAAGAAAGGATATGTTTTATTAAATTATTTTCCTTGTTGGCATATTGTGGTGTTGCGTGCTTATGAACTATAAGAAAATTTAGGAGCTAGAATAGACATTCCGTCTTCTAAAATATGAGTGTGTTTGTCTTCACGAAAATGGTGAATTCACAAATCCGGGAGCTCAAGAGGAGGTTCATCACGAAGCTCATGTACCTCCGATTGACGTAGTGGTGTCCGAAGGAGCGGAGAGAATGTCGGAGAAAATGTTGGAAAACGAGAGTCAAATGGCCCAAGAAGCGGTGGGACAAAAACAAGATAGACTCATAGAGTTAATGGCAGCTGATTCCACATGGTTCCGCGCACCTAGTGTCTGTCATAGCCCGAACGAGCAGACGACCCGAGGACCGGTTGCGGCCGAACCACTGGCAGGAGTGTAGAATCCCAGCGATGCACGATAGGCTATGGGCAACTTGTAAGAGGAGAAGAGAACCACGGTACTCAGGGAAGGACCCCCAGGCCGACCCGATGGTATTCTTCGATGAAGTTGAAGACATAATGTACACATTGGGATGCGTGGAGACGCAGGGCGTCAACTTGGTAGGCGCCACGACTAGTGGATGATGCGGGGTGTGGTGGAGGAATTTTAGGAAAAATCGTCCCCGATGTCACCACCAATGACTTGGGAGGGTTGAGCGGCATTCATTGAAGTTTATGCCTAATACGCGCAAGGATGCGCTCGGGCGGGAGTTTGAACAATTGAAGCAAGGTGACGCGATGTACAAGAATATGATACACGTTCGTGAGGTTATCGGCATCTGACACACATGTCGTCCCTACGAAATGGATAGAGTCAAGCGATTTGTAGAGGTTTAAACCCAACATAGCGAGAAGAAAGGTGGTGGCGTTAGCCAACGATCGAACTTATCTTGATTGTCGATATGGCTTTGAGGTAGAAGGTTTCGCTAAAGCAAAAGAGAATATTCGCAGAAGAGATTTGGACGTCGGGATCGTTTAACGAGTCAAAATCGAAGCGGGGAGTTTAGTAAGGGATCTTGAGACCGAACCAATCGTGGTCGATCTTATTTCAAGCCTAAGGGCACAGTTGTTCTAATTACCAAGGTAGCAAGGACAAGGCCACCAACCCTAACACGGGAGGCGACAAACCGATTTGTAAGATTTGTCAAAGAAAACACCTTTGGAGAATGTCGACTCTTACGAAGACATGTTATAAGCGTGGAGAGTCATGCCACTATGCCGGGATTGCGAAGAGGACCCAAACTCAATATATTCGGGGAGGTCGAAGCAACCACAGTGCCTCTGGGAAATCGGGAAACCAACCCCGCGAGTCGGGAGGTCAACAACCCAACAATTCTAATCGGCTCACGCTTTGCCGGAGGAATGGCGAAGCATCTAATGCGGTGGTCACAGGTATTTTGCTAGTCTCGAGTATTCCTGCATTTGTATTATACGATCCCGGCTCTACATTTTCATATGTGTCAATGAGCTTTGCTAAGAATTTACATGTAGAACCTTCTTATTTAAGTGAACCTGTTGAGGTTATGACACCAGTAGGGGCCTCAATTTGGGCCTCTCGGGTGGTAAATAATTTTCCATTAGAAGTGAATGGCAGGGGAACAAGGGTGAACCTAGTACTACTTGATATGGTAGACTTCGACGTCATTTTGGGTATGGATTGGTTGTCGGCATGTTATGCCATGTTAGATTGTCGACGAAAGATAGTAAGATTAACTTTTCCCGGAGAACCAGAAGTTGTTATAAGAGGTAGGATTGGAATATCCTCAGGTCAGTTTATTTCCTACCTTGGGGCTCAAAAGTTATTGAGAAGTCACAGAGTGGAGTATGCATATCTGGCTAATATAGTGGATACCCAAAAAGAATCCCCAGCGGTAAACGATGTTCCTATTGTTCGAAATTTTCCGGAGGTTTTTCCTGAAGATCTTCCATGCCTTCCTCCGGATAGAGAAGTGGAGTTTGCCATAGAGTTAATTCCGGGTACAAGACCTATTTCTATTCCTCCATATCGAATGGCCCCAGCTGAATTGAGGGAGTTAAAAGAACAATTGAAGGATCTTCTGGATAAAGGCTTTATAAGGCCTAGTGTTTCCCCTTGGGGTGCACCAGTCCTGTTTGTGAAAAAGAAAGACGGATCGCTCCGAATGTGCATCGATTATCGGCAGCTCAATAAGGTCGCGATCAAGAACCGATACCCATTACCAAGAATCGATGATTTTTTGACCAACTTCAGGGAGCTAGCTATTTTTCCAAGATTGATCTCCGTTCGGGATATCATCAGCTGAAAATAAATCCAGATGATATATCCAAAACAGCCTTTAGGACCCGATACGGCCATTATGAGTTCTTGGTCATGTCTTTTAGGTTAACCAATGCCCCAGCAGCTTTTATGGATTTAATGAACATAATCTTCAAACCATTTCTAGATTTGTTCGTGATTGTGTTCATAGATGATATCCTAATCTACAGTAAGAGTGTTGAGGAACATGAAGAGCATCTGAGGGTAGTGCTTCAAGTCTTGAAACAGGAGAGACTATATGCTAAATTTTCAAAGTGTGAATTTTGGTTGGAAAAGGTAGCCTTTTTGGGCCATGTTGTGTCAAGGGATGGAATTATGGTAGACCCCCAGAAGATAGAAGCGGTAAAGAACTGGCCAAAACCGACCACTCCGACAGAGGTTAGAAGTTTCTTGGGTTTGGCTGGGTATTATAGAAGATTCGTAAAAGGTTTTTCTAGTCTTCGCTCCACGACCGGTTGACTCAAAAAGCGGTTAAGTACCAGTGGTCAGAAGCATGTGAAGCAAGTTTTCAGAAACTAAAGGAATTATTGACTACTGCACCAGTCCTAACCTTACCATCGGGACAAGAAGGGTTCACCGTCTACTGCGATGCCTCTAGAGTTGGGTTGGGATGTGTCTTGATGCAGTTTGGAAAGGTTATTGCGTATGCATCTAGACAATTGAAGATACATGAGAAGAATTACCCAACTCATGACTTGGAATTAGCTGCGGTGGTGTTTGCCTTACGAATATGGAAACATTATTTGTATGGTGTGCATGTGGATATATTTACAGATCATAAGAGTTTGCAGTACATAACCACGCAGAAGGATTTGAATCTCCGACAAAGAAGATGGTTAGAGTTGCTTAAGGATTATGACCTTAGTATTCTTTACCATCCTGGGAAAGCCAACGTGGTGGCTGACGCACTCAGTAGGAGATCAATGGGCAGCTTGGCCCATTTGGCAATACAAAAGAGGGGTATTGTTCGGGAGGTACAAAGATTGGGAAACCTCGGGGTTAGCTTAACTGAGATCGGTGAAGGTAGGGTGGTGGTACATGATACCTCGCAGTCTGCCTTAGCTTCAGAAATAAAAGAAAGTCAGTTTGAGGATACGGAGTTTGTTGTATTTCGGGAGAGGATCCAACAGGGAAAACCTTCACAGTTTACATTGGGAGATAATGACGGAACCTTTCGGTATAAGGGTAGGTTATGTGTTCCTAAGGTAAAGGATCTAAGGAGGAAGATCTTAGAGGAGGGTCACAACACAAGATATTCCATTCATCCAGGGTCAACAAAAATGTATCAGGACCTCAAGGCAAATTACTGGTGGGATGGGATGAAAAAAGACGTTGCGGAATTTGTCGGGAGGTGTCTTATATGTCAGCATGTGAAAGTTGAACATCAAAAACCTGGCGGATTACTTCAGGACATTGGATTCCCCATGTGGAAATGGGAGACGATTCATATGGATTTTGTAACTGGTCTACCGAAAACTCGAGAAGGGTATGATTATATTTGGGTGATTGTTGATCGACTTACAAAGTCAGCCCATTTCTTACCGGTCAAGACTACGTATCGCGCACCACAGTACACACAAATTTATTTGAGGGAGATTGTGCGGTTACACGGGATTCCCTTACAAATTATTTCAGATAGGGGTTCCCAGTTCACCTCACACTTTTGGCAAAGTTTCCAGCAGGGTCTCGGGACAAAAGTTAAGTTAAGCACGGCTTTCCACCCGCAAACAGATGGGCAAGCTGAGCGAACAATCCAAACACTTGAGGACATGTTGCGATCTTGTGTGTTAGATTGTCAGGGAAGCTGGTTGGACCATCTATGTCTAATTGAGTTTGCCTACAACAATAGTTTTCACTCTAGCATACAAATGGCCCCGTTTGAAGCATTATATGGACGAAAATGTAGGTCTCCACTAGGAGGGTTCGAGGTGGGTGAGACGCAACTGTTCGGACCTGAAGTCATTCAAGAAACAAATGATAAGGTACAGATGATTCGGGAGCGGATCAAAACAACTCATAGCCGTCATAAGTCCTATGCGGATCATCGGAAAAGAGATCTTGAATTCCAAGAGGGGGAGAAAGTATTTTTAAAAGTGTCCCCAATGAAGGGAGTGATGCGCTTTGGTAAGAAAGGGAAATTGAGCCCAAGGTTTATTGGGCCATATGAGATCTTGCGAAGATTTGGGAATGTGGCTTCCGAATTAGCACTTTCACAAGAGCTGGAAGCAGTGCATCCGGTATTTCATATGTCAATATTACGAAAATACTTGCACAATCCAAGTCACGTCATCCTTCCCCAGGAGATAATTCTTAATGAGGAGCTTCAATATGAAGAAGTTCCGGTGGAAATACTTGATAGGAAGGTTAAGCGCCTTAGGAATAAAGATATTGCTTCCGTGAAGGTCATATGGAGGAACCACTCCACCGAGGAAGCCACCTGGGAAGCGGAAGAGGCGATGAAAGTCAAATATCCGTTCCTATTTGACTAAGGTAATAAAAAAAAAATGCATTACATAGTACTTCATATGTGTGTCATTTGCGTGTCTTTATGCATGTGTTACAACATTATTCTCATTCGAGGACGAATGCTTCTTAAGGAAGGGAGAATGTGAAGCCCCAAATTTGTTACAATAACAATAAACATTATTGGGTCTATGTGATTATGTTACGACCTTATTCACATTCGAGGACGAATGTTGCTTAAGGAGGAGAGAATGTAAAATCCGGAAAAAAATAATAATAATAATAATAATATATAGTTGTGGTTGGGTTAATAAATATATATATATACATATATATATATATATATATATATATATATATATATATATATATATATATATATATATATATATATATATATATATATATATATATATATATATATATATATATATATATATTTATATAATAAAACAAAGAATAAATTGCATGGGATAGAGTTAGTGTTAAAGTTGGATAAAATAGATAGATGAAATGAAAATAAGAAAACAAAACAAAAAAAAACAAAAGAAAAAAAAAAGAAAAAAAAAACATGCAGATGCACGTACCCTTCCCCCCCTTTTCATTTCCCTTCAATCTTTTGGTTTTTCACCTCCCATAGGTTATAGAAAACTCCTTCATTTATACATTGTATTTACAAACAAACAAAGGACATAACATAAAGGTTAGAAAATCAGAAAAAAACAAGTGAACAAGAAGGAAAAAAATCAAGAAAATATCAAGGGAGGAAGGAGAACAAGAAAATTAGGAAACACTAAGGAGCAAGGACCACTTGTAGCAACCGAACCACAATCTTTTTCACACTTACAAGGTGAGTTTTCTCACTCAGAAATTCTTGGTAACATCCTTTATTTTAAGTTCAATACATGTTAGAATAAGAATTGAGTGTTGAAAAGAAATATTGAACTTTTGATTGTTTAGATAACTAGTTGCGTCATGAACTTTACGAACTGTTCTCACTGAGTTATAATTGTTAGAATTTGATGAAATTCGGAAGAATTGTACACCTCTCTAATATGATCATATAGAACCAAAAATGAGGTAAAATGGACATACGGTTTGAAAGTTATCATAGTTCAAAGTTCCTGCCTTAGATTTGGTCGAAATTCGGAAAGGCATAATTACGAACTGTTCTCACTGAGTTATAATTGTTAGAATTTGATGAAATTCGGAAGAATTGTACACCTCTCTAATATGATCATATATAACCAAAGATGAGGTAAAATGGACATACGGTTTGAAAGTTATCATAGTTCAAAGTTCCTGCCTTAGATTTGGTCGAAATTCGGAAAGACATAATTACGGACTGTTTTTATTGAGTTTTACTTATTAGAATTGTATGAAAATTTACATGGTTGTAAATCCCTCTGTTACGGACAGATATATATAAATATTTATTAAAACAGACTTACGAGTTGAGAGTTATTGTAGTTTGAAGTTGCTGCCTCGGATTCGTCGGAATCCAGAAGGGCAGGACGTTGAAACGTAAAACTGTACTAATATGTGGGGAATATGAAAATTGTTGCTAAATGAAAGTTATAGATATCTTTGTTTTGGACATTTTGAGACCTTACGGGGGTCTATCCGACTTACGGATTGAGAGTTATCGCTGTTTAAAGTTTCTGCCTCGGATCTATCGAAATCCAGGAAGGGCAGCGAATAAAAGTGTAAAACTGTACCAAATGGTACAGAATATGAAAGAATGGTTCACATGGAGACGTGTAGCTCTCTGTCCTCGTCGTTTTGAGAATTTATGGGGATTGAACGGGTTTACAGAATAGGAGTTATGACTATTATAAGATTGGGTGCTGTTTAATAAAAATTCTGCCGAAACAAATTTCATGTGGCTGTTTTGAGGATAAATTTGTGTTAGTTACCCAAAGTAGTTTTAAATGAAATTTGGTACAGTGAAAGATCCCCGTCTTACCTTAGTTTCCGCTTGAGAAACACCTTAGTTGGATTATGGTTAAAAAGTTATAATCGTTACAAGTATGAATGACAGAATGTTAGAAAAGAGAATAGTATTTATTTGATCTTCTGAAAAATATGAAAAGTGAATACGTGTTCACATAAATATATAAATATATAATGGATCGGGTTGCGCGCCGCAACAAAACGTAAAGTGAATACGCGTTCACAAATACGTAAACATAATGGATCGGGTTGCACGCCGCAACAAAACGTAAAGTGAATATACGTTCACAAATACGTAAATATAATGGATCGGGTTGCACGCCGCAACAAAACGTAAAGTGAATACACGTTCACAAATACGTAAACATAATGGATCGGGTTGCACGCCGCAACAAAACGTAAAGTGAATACGTGTTCACAAATACGTAAATATAATGGATCGGGTTGCACGCCGCAACAAATATGAAAGATGAATACATGTTCACCTATATATAAATATGAAAAGTGAATACGCGTTCACAAATATATAAATGTAATAAACATGTGGAAATGCAGGGGGATGTCTTAACGTATAATACGAGATAAAATGAAGTGTTAGTTAAACCGAGAATTTCCTATGAGGAGTTGTTGCATATTTAAAAATGTTGTAACCTGATATGTTTTTGCAATATGCTTATTACGTTATAATGTGATTGCACTTGGAATATTGTGGTGTTACTTTGAATTGCAGGGTAAGGTTCTCCTCACCACTTGGATGGTAGTGACTCTTTATTTAACATGTTTCAGGAAAGCGTGATAGAGGAAAGGCTCCACGCCAAGGCTAGCGATCGTCCCACAGCCTCTTGTCATACCAAGTCCATTGCTTCGGGCTTGGTACTCGTCAGGTTCAGAATGTCAGTTCCAGTGTCTCGGGAAATGCCCGTGTGGAATGGTCTCCCTTCCAACTTAGAATAATATTTGTCAGTATGTCTATGTAGAAACAATATTTGCACGAGTATGGGCTCGCGTTATATTTTCAATAAAGTCATAAACAAATTTCTTTATTGTTATTTTTATTAATAGCTCCTTATTTGAATATAAGTTTAAATTTCTAAATAAAGAGAATTAAATGGTGCTCCTGGTGGAAAATAATTGTCCAGGTGCCATCACGCCCTAAGTAAAGACTTAGGAAAATTTGGGGCGTGACAAAAAATAATGAGATTCTGGATCAGGGTTCTTTATTATCCTAAAGGGAAGGGGTTAGACATCCTTTAAGATCCGCTAACTTGCGGTTATTCATTCAAACCTAGGTTAATTATTTATTGCCTTTTTTATTCTACATATTTTAAGCAGTTTTCATAATTTACAATTAAAATGGAATGCAATACAGAATAATAAAGCTAAAATCGAATAAAACTCCAGGACATCTTTTAGCCCTTTTTAGGCCTTTTGCACAAGATGATCTCCAGGTACCTGCATAAACACTTAGTAAAAGTGTTAGTAATAGAATAAATAATTTTAATGCAATGACAAGAAATAACAAGTAAAGCCAAAAATAAATCAGTCTTTTGTACAGTGGAGGCCTTGGAAATCAGACGGAGATTCCTTCATCGACCAATATTGTTAGAAACAATAAAATAAATAAAACCTTCAAATCCGCGCCAAAACAGTAATAGTTTTAAACACGGAGGGCTCTGATATATAAAATAAAGTGGGACATCCTAAACAAGTACGGCTGCGAAAACTCACCCCGCCAGCGCATGTTGGTTATCCTGTGTAAGTAGAAGAAATCATCAACGCCCAGAAAGCTTCATTTTATTTTATTTTCCGTCTTTGCAACTGTGGAGGCCTCAAAAATCGATGGATAACTTTTTCATTGGCCATAAAGTGTAGCATCATGTTCAAAATCAGTAAAAAATACAAACAATGTAGCATTTGTTCTAAAACAATACGATATCAAAAATACCAGCAAAAAATGTCAAGACACAGCCAAATAGAGTCGTGTCAATGGCAAATCAGAGCAGCAATCAATATGAATCATTCTTTTAACAAATGAGAATAAACCAGCAAACAGATCAACAACCAACTAAAATGACAACAATATTAAGAGTAATCCGAAAAAGTGCAGAACGGTAGCGGGGCCATAGACAAACCAATCAATACAGCGGCGAACCAACGTCGAAAAACGTCCATTGTCCCGGAAAACATAGAATATAACCAGGACGACCAAAATTTGTGCAAATCAGTCTGTTTCGAAATAGAACCCAAAAGTAAAGCTAGCGAAGGTCGCCGGAGTTTTGAAACTCCGGCGAGATAAAGCAAAATCAACAAATCAGTCCCAATAAACAGTATGCAATAGATCGAAAGTAACGCCGAACCAAGGCCAAAAATCAGTCCAACATACATAAACATATAACAACAAAGTAAATCCAATAACACACTAAAAGAGGAAAGGGGCGGCGTCGCCGTGGCGAGCGAGCGCTACCGTGGTTTGCGACGGGAAAGTGTGAGACAGTGGGGGGTGAGTTGAGTGAAGAAGAGCAGTAGGGTCAGTGGTTCGGCGGTGTGAACGAGAATGGTTGTTCGCCGACGATGAGGTGTAGTGGAGATGGGTGTTCGATGGGTGGTGTTGGTGTGGTTCGCCGGAACTTCGAGCTCTGGCGATGGGGTGACGGGAACAGTGGGAACAGTGGGATTTGCTGATGATGGTGTTCAGCGACGGTTGTGCGTGATTTGCTGGCGACTGGGTGGTTCGCTGGAAGGGTTCACCGGATGGGGGGGTCGACGGCGACGGAAAGGGTAAGGAGTGCGGACTGCTTGGTCTTCTAAGGGGAAGGAGAGAGGAATTAAAAATCTGAAAAGGGGACCTCAAAGTGTGATACGCGGCTGTTGTGGTTGATGGTTTGGAGTTCGCCGGAGATGGAACTCCGGCGAAGGGCGGCGGGAGAGTGTGATGGAGTCAGGAGACTCTAAAAAATGAAAGAGGAGGGTCAGTGTTTGTGAAGTGCAGCGCTGGTTATGTTGTTGTTGAAAAATGAAAAGAGGGGAATAGTTTTATTTATAGTGGGTATTTAGGTTTAGGGTTTGGGTTTGTTTTTTGGGGGGGAAATGAAAAGTTGTATTTGATTTTTAGATGGGATAATAAAAGGGTGTTGGATTAAAATAAAAAATAAAAAGGGTGTTGGATTGGACTGATCCGAATTAAGCCTCGAATTGGGATTGATTTGATGGAATGCAAAACGGGTTAATTATTTAAAAGAAAACATATTTTAAAAGATGCAAAATTATTAAAATGCAAATGCCGATGCAATAATAATAAAATACAATATTTAACAAAAGTTTAATGTCTAATTAAAAAGGGATGTCAATTAATTATTTAAAGAGATGCAAATATTATTAAAATAAATGACGGTGTAATAATAATAGAAATATAATATTAACAAAGACATAATGGTTAATTTAACATAAAAAGATAAAAAATGCAAAAAATGATGATTAAAATGTGATGTCCTAAAACACATCAAAATTGCAACAAATATACGAAAAACGAGTCAAAATTGACTGTCAACATGAATTTAGAAATCCATTCTCCTTAATTAATTATTTAGTCATACATTGCTTAAGCTATATTAAAACGACATAACTATTCATGTAGCTAATGTTACTCGTTGCTTAACACAAGAAATTAGTTTCCTCATAAACTCTTACTAGCATTCATATAGGAAAATATTTTAAATCGTATTTTTATTAGCCTTTGCATGATAGACATGTACATCCTATTTTATAAGTACATATTTTGTCATAATAGATTTTGCATTATTACTTCTATATTATATACAATATATATACCTTATTTAATATGTTATTTAGGTACTTTATGATCGCATGTTTTTCCCTAAAACAAACTTTATGTACTCTAAACAAATTTTGCAATTTTTTTGTGTTGGTTTAAGAACACATTTTTCACTTACAAATATCTTTTATTTAAATGATTTTTAAACATGCAATTTTCTTAGTATAATAATTAACTTAGGTTTGAACGGACAATCGCAAATTAGCGGATCTTAAAGGATGCCTAACTCAGATAATAAGGAACCCTTTCCCAGAATCTCACTAAGTTTTGCAGACCATTTAATGGAGTTAGTGTTGACTTTACCTAGTTGACATTTATGTGTCCTAATTCACCCAAAAATAAGTAGGTGGCGACTCTGCGGACCCTTTAGCACTTTTAGCACTTTTTTGAATTTTTATTTATTTTAAACAGACAGGATTCGCTGGAATAATGTCGCAGTCAAAAAAGGGAATTACATCATGGTGACTCCACTGGGGATAAGCAGGTTCTTGTGTGTTGTAAATTGCTTTTATTTGTAACTGCTGTAATTGCTACTTTTTACCGCTTTTCTTAACTGACATTCCGCTCATACTTCCTTCCTTACGGAAAATTCACACTATCACACACTACATGCGAGGTGTGTTTCGCGCACCTGCAAAATTTCTTTCATATACCCAAAATTTATGAGAGTTGGTGCATGCGCGGAATTGATCGGTTCGTCTGGTCAGTCGCGTAGCTTTCTCACTCGAGTATTCCACTCGAAAACCTTGTGTCTAGTAAGCCAAAACTTAGAAACTTAAGATAGAGCTATACCACCCTTTTATATTAAGGCATACATGCATTTACCTTAGGTGAGTCGATCATTGGTATCGTCTCCACAGCTAAGAAAACACCAAACCGGTCAACGGATTTCACAACCAAACGGCCCAACAACATATTATGTGTCGCATGATCATGGTAAATGGATCCAAGCCTAGATGTGAAATGCCAAAGTGGAAAATGTATCTTCATTTTTTGTATTATTTAATTTTTAGATGGAACCTATCCCTCAGATCAGAATGGTGAATGGGATTCCGAGCAAGTTGAAGTTGTGGTGGACGAAGTTCGATTTAGGCAGCCAAATGACAATCAAAAGGAGATTGGGATGCATCGTCTCACTATTCGATGTCTCTCCCGATCAACATTTAGTCAAAGCATTGATCCAATTTTAGGACCCAGATCGAGTCGTCTTCAAATTCAAGGATTTTGAGATAACCTCTAGCAGGGGTGATACCTAGCAAGACTTAAGCCTCACCATCACTCTGACAGCATAGCTATAGGCAATTAGTTTAAGATTTTTGTTTTTCTTCTTCTATGTAGTATTTCAATAAATTTCAGCATTATTTCCGATAGAGGCATTTCAATCAAATGGCTTGGATCTATTTATCATGATTTTGCATATGTGACGTTTAGGTCTACCTCTGGCATAAAGGGACCCCCACGCATATTAGGACTCGCTCTCAATGTGACGATTTAGGTGCAATATATACTTGCTAAATGTTATCTATACCTTTGTAAAATTATATGTCTTACACTAACTCGGTTTGTTGCATTTTAAAGGATTTATTACTTTCCCCAAGGTGGATTTGTATTTGACTAAGCAATGGCAGAGCATCAGGACTTCACAAGGTCAAAGGCAAGGAACAAAGATATGACTAGTTCAGGGGTGTCCGAGCTGAACGGTTTGGGACTTGACTCTGTTCCCATCGGCGAAGCGGAGACTTCAGAAAAGAGGAATGTTACCGACCAAGACGAGTATCTTGCGCAGTTATTACACCAGATCGCAGACATGCAGATCGAGATGGAAAGGCTCAGAAATTTGACTAATTTGTCCATCAGTTTGAACACCCCCATGCCAGAGCAAAGAACCAACCCCACTGCTTCCCGAACTTTTCTCGATTTACCTCTACTTCCATATATCTACCAAAGTTCTCCCCAGAAACCACAGAACAACAACTCTTACCAAACCATCCCTCGCCCAGCCAACCCGCAACCTAACCCGCATAACGACCCCTTCGCCACATATATATCCCAACCTCCGCCTACATATATCACCCCGCTCATCCCAAACCGCCAAACCACCCTACATCAGTGTACCACACCAATTGCCAGCCCCAACAAACAACACAAACCACTAGCATATACGGTTGAAACTTAGCCTTTCATTGTCCCTGTGCTTCCCCAAGAGACAGACCATTATGAAGAAATGGAGAGGCAGGCCCGAGCCAGAATTGATGAGGATGTGGCTAAGGAAATCCATGGTCTAAAGGAGGGTTTCTGAAGCATGCGGTCGGACACAGGACATGAAGGATTAGATTACGATGATTTGTGCATGCACCCTGATGTTACCCAAATTTGATATGTTTGACGGGAAAGGGAATCCCCGTGCGCACTTGAGGTCGTATTGTGATAAGTTGATCGAAGTGGGAAAAAATCAAGCGATCATTATGAAGCTGTCTATCAGGAGTCTGACCGGCGAAGTGCTGGATTGGTATACTAGCCAAGACCCCCGAAAATGGTATCGTTGGAATGCATTGGTGCATGATTTTGTTGATCCGTTCAGATTCAATACGGACACTGTCTTAGACAGGTTCTACTTGATGAAGTTAGAAAAGAAATCTACTGAAACATTCAGAGAATACACCATGAGATGGCGTTCAGATGCGGCAAAGGTACAACCACCGATGGTGGAGAGTGAAATGACCACTCTGTTTGTATAGTCCTTGAAGGATGCAACCTATTATGAGAGGATGATAAGCGTCATTGGGCGGAGCTTTGCATAAGTTGTCAGAATGGGTGACTTCGTGGAGGAAGGCATCAAAACAGGCCGGATTACAAATCTAGCGGCTTTGCAGGCGACCAACAAAGCGATTCAATCAGGTTCAATTGGAGGCACTTCTCAGAGAAAGAAAGACACAACTTCCTCCTCTATGTTTGTACAAGAGCGCAAGCCAGACCAGTTTGTGACGTACCAAAACCCACCTCCTCAATCGTCATACTACAACCCAAATAACCAAAATTCCGCACCTCACTACCCATATCCACCTGCTCCATACCCCGATTACCACACACAACCCATATACAACGCTTCACAAGCACCCGTTTACCCTTCTCCACATCAACCCACATACCAATCCCATCTACAAAACTGAATGCCCACTATACCAAGCCAAACACCAGCTTTGACAGAAGACCGCCCAAAACCCGTACTCCACTAGCTGAACCCATACCTCAGGTGTATGAAGGCTGAGAGCTGCAGGGATACTCCAGCCGATTTCAGGAAAGATTCCCAACCCCATCCCGAGATGGTATGACGTAACCAAGCGTTGTGCATATCACTCAAATAGCCCTGGATATGACACCGAAAATTGTCATACCCTCAGAGATAAGATCGAAGCACTAATCAAAGAGAGAGTGATCCAATTGAAAGAGGATGCCCCCAACGTGCATAATAATCCTTTGCCGAATCACGACAATGCTAATGTGCATGTGATAACCTTACATGAAGAGTACAATTTGGAGAGGACTATCCGACCGATCCAGAGAGAGAGGAGAGTAGAGTCTTCTGCTTGTGTTTCTCCTGTCACTAGAATTCAGAAGAAAGCATTGTTTGAACTAGAGATAGCACCACCGAAGCTGAAAGCTTCAATCCTAGTAGCTCAGATATCCTACTGGAAGCCACCGGTCAGAGGAGAGCGCAGAGAAATGGGAAAACGAGTTGTAGAGGTCATTGCTGCTGGCATGACCAGGTCTGTAAGATGTTATGCTTCTGTAGAAGCAGCCAGAGAAGTGCCACGGAAGAGGACTATGACGAAAGCCGAAGTAGAAGAATTTTGGAGAAAGATGTCCACCAAGGAGTACTCTGTTATAGAGCAATTGAAGAAGACACCATCGCAAATTTCTTTATTCTCATTGTTAATGCATTCAGCTGCCCACAGGGTCGCACTATTGGAGGTATTAAAGGAAGTGTATGTCCCGGAGGGGACTACTGATAAGAGTTTGATAGCTTTGGTCGGACAAGTTCTAGAGGCCCGCGGAATCTTTTTTCACGATAACGAGTTACCTACTGAAGGCGCAGGGCACAACAAGGCACTGAATATCATCGTTCAAATCATGAATAAGATCGTTTCGAAAGTATTGATTGACGGGGGCTCAGCCGTCAACATTTGCCTTGTTTCAACTCTACGAGCGTTGGGGATAGACAACAGAAATCTTCGTGAGAGCCACGTCAGAGTCAAAGGTTTCGATGGAGCCCAGAGGGGCGTCGAAGGAGAAATTGATCTCACACTATTGATAGGACCCGCAGAATTTGTCATGGAGTTTCAGGTGTTAGACATTGCCACATGCTATAAGTTGTTGATTGGAAGGTCATGGATTCATATGGCCGGTGCAGTCCCTTTCACCCTGCACCAACGCTTAAAATTTATATGGAATCACCACGAAGTGGTGGTGTTTGGAGATGAAAGAAAACCCATCAACGCAGCCTATTCGGTCCCCCGTCATAGAAGATATGAGACAGTTGGATGGGTCAGTTTTTCATGTGAACGAGATTAAGAGCGCCACCAGCGCCAGGCCGATGCAGTTGCCACGCACTTTCATAATGGTAGCCTAGGAGATGTTGAGAAATGGGTTCGAGCCTGGCATAGGTCTCAGATCTGGTCTAAAAGGGATCACGGAGCCAATCCAGTTACCTAAAAAGAATTATACTTTTGGTTTGTGATACCAGCCCACTTCGAGGGATCTGATGACTGCAAGCTTCACGAAGAAAAGAGTTACTCCCCTACCTAAGCCCATTCCACCCCTGAACAAGTCATTCATCAAAGCCAATACCATCCAGATGCCGAGAGAGGATGATCCAGATGATCTTGCAACCGAATTCCATAATCTACTTATAGATGAAAATGAAGCAGAATGTTACGTGAGTTTGGATTACCACGGTGAAGAACCAACAATTTGGGATGCGGAGCATGGATACAACTTGAAGAATTGGACTTGTACCCCTGTTCTGGCCTTCCAAGGAGCTCGGTAGAATTTTATGCTAGTCTTAGGAATGTGACTCGAACTAAAAACCAGAATTGCCTTTATGTTTTCTTTAATATGTTTTCACTCTCAAATTTTGTTTTCTCATGAATTCAAGACGTTTTGCAATTTTAAAATTTGCTTGGTGTTAAATCAAATTTTGTGCATTTTTTCTTACAGCAATCATATTAATAAACCTGTCGATAATGTGAATATGATATGTAATGAAACCAGCGAACAAAACTCAAATAGCAAACATGACTCCGAAGAACGAGAAGAAGATCTGCAATCAGAAGGGTTCGCTCAAGAATTAGAATATTTTGAGAATAAGCCTAAACCAAATTTAGAAAAAACAGAGATGATAAACTTAGGAGATGGAGAAATAGTAAGAGAGACCAGGGTTAGCGTCCACCTAAGTGCCACACAGAAGGAAGAGTTAGTAGAGTTTCTGAAGTATTACACCGACGTATTTGCTTGGTCTTATGACGACATTCCAGGTCTGAGTACAAATATCGTCGCACATAGATTACCCATCGAGCCATCCTACCTTCCAGTAAAACAAAAACCCAGGAAGATCAAGTCGGACATGAGTCTGAAAGTCAAATAGGAAGTTTCCAAGCAGTTCGACGCAAAGGTAATTCGGATCGCAAGGTACCCTACCTGGTTGGTGAACATTGTTCCAGTGAAGAAGAAAGATGGAAAAGTCCGAGTATGCGTGGATTATAGGGACCTCAACAAAGCCAACCCGAAAGATGATTTCCCCCTTCCAAACATTCATATACTCATCGACAATTGTGCGAAACATGAACTTCAGTCATTTGTCGATTGTTTTGCTGGTTATCATCAGATCTTAATGGCTGAAGATGATGCAGAAAAGATAGCATTTAATACCCCGTGGGGGTGTACTATTATCGAGTGATGTCATTCGGTCTCAAGAATGCAGGTGCCACTTACATGAGAGTCATGACTACTATCTTTCATGACATGATCCATAAGAAAATCGAAGTCTATGTGGATGATGTCATTATCAAGTCACGAAGGGCTGCAGATTATTTGGCAAACTTGAGGAAGTTCTTTGATCGGCTAAGAAGATATAATATGAAGTTGAATCTGGTAAAGTGTGCATTCGGCGTCCCTGCTGGGAAATTATTGGGTTTCATTGTGAGCAGAATGGCATTGAACTGGACGCCTCGAAGATAAAAGCTATTCAAGATTTGCCTCCTCCCAAGAGCCGAAAAGACGTGATGAGTTTCCTTGGTTGTCTCAATTACATCAGCAGGTTCATAGCTCAGTCCACAGTGATATGCGAACCGATATTCAGATTATTGAAGAAGGATGATGCAAGCTTTCGATAGAATCAATGAATATTTGTCTAATCCACCAGTTTTAGTGCCGCCAGAACCTGGAAGGCCTTTGTTTCTATATTTGTCTGTATTAGAAAATGCATTCGGATGCGTATTGGGGAAACATAATGAAACAAGGAGCATGCCATATATTATTTGAGCAAGAAATTCACGATGTATGAAGCCCGATATACCCTGCTGGAGCGTACTTGTTGCGCATTGACTTGGGTTGCATAGAAGTTTAGGCATTATCTATCAGCATACACCACTTATCTCATTTCAAGAATGGACCCGCTCAAATATATCCTTCAGAATCTCATGCCCACAGGAAATCTAGCAAAGTGGCAAATTCTGCTGAGTGAATTTATATCATATATGTCACCCAGAAGGCCGTCAAAAGGCAGGCTTTAGCCGATCATCTTGCTGAGAATCTCGTGGATGAAGAGTACATGCCACTCCAGACTTATTTCCCAGATGAAGAGGTATTATTTGTCTGAGAAGATATTTCAGAGGACTACCCAAGCTGGAGAATGTTCTTTGATGGAGCCGCAAACTTCAAAGGAGTCGGCATCGGAGCAGTTTTGGTTTCAGAATAAGGTCAGCATTATCCGATCTCAGCAAAGCTCATATTTCCATGCACCAAC
Organism: Przewalskia tangutica; assembly: GCA_029844215.1. Lineage (NCBI taxonomy): Eukaryota > Viridiplantae > Streptophyta > Magnoliopsida > Solanales > Solanaceae > Przewalskia > Przewalskia tangutica. The sequence goes on along the minus strand of CM056739.1, from coordinate 7,053,829 downwards.
AATATGGCAGAGTACAAAGCTTGCATATTGAGGCTCAGAATGGCAGCAGATATGAATATACAAGAGTTATTGGTTATAGGTGATTTCGTCTTATTGATCCACCAAGTACAGGGTGAATGGGCAACCAAGAATTCGAAGATACTCCCTTACCTGCATTACGTGAAGGAATTGCGTAAGAAATTCAGTAATTCAGAGTTCAAGCATGTTCCAAGGATCCAAAATGAATTCGCTGATGTGTTGGCAACCTTGTCCTCCATTATTCAACATCCGGACAAGAATTACATCGATCTAATCACAGTGAATGTGTTAGACCAGCCTGCTTATTGCTTTCATATAGATGAAGAATTAGATGGAGAACCTTGGTATCATGACATCAAGAGATATCTCAAGGTGGGTGAGTACCCGAAGGGCATAACCAGCATTCAGAAGAAGACGCTTCGAAGATTAACAAATCATTTTTTTCTAAATGGGGAGATCCTATATTAGAGAACTCCAGCTGGGTTTACTAAGGTATGTTGATGCCCAAGAGGCAAGCAAATTAGTAGAAGAGATACACAGAGGGACGTGTGGACCTTATATGAACGACTTCACTTTGGCAAAGAAGATTCTGCGAGCATATTATTTTTGGATGACCATGGAAATAGATTGCATCCGCTTTGTGCAGAAATGCCACCAGTGTCAGATTCACAGTGACCTAATCTGAGTACCTCCAAATGAACTTAATGTGACAAGTTCTCCTTGGCCATTCGCAGCTTGGGGCATGGATGTCATTGACCCTATTGAACCCGCAACATCAAATGGGCATAGTTTCATCTTAGTAGCTATTGACTATTAAATAAAGTGGGTAGAAGCGTCATCGTATAAATCAGTGACGAAGAAAGTGGTAGTCGACTTTGTTCGCAATAACATCATCTGCCGATTCGGGATTTTCTAGTCGATTATCACAAACAACGGAGCCAACCACAACAGTGGTCTAATGCATGATATATGTGAAAAGTTCAAGGTTGTTCACCGCAATTCCACTTCGTATCGCCCACAAATGAATGGTGCAGTCGAAACAGCTAATAAGAACATCAAAAGGATATTACGCAAGATGACCAGCAACTACAAGCACTTGCACGATCATCTACCCTTCGCACTTCTGGGGTACCGCACTATAATTAGAACCTCTACCGGAGTCACGTCGTACCTTTTGGTCTATGGGACAGATGCAGTATTACCAGCAGAAGTAGAAATATTTTTTTTTGAGAATTATCTAATTGGCTGAGTTGAGCGAAGCCAAATGGGTACAGAATCGATACGAACAGTTGATGTTGATTGATGAAAAATGAATGAATGAAGTTTGTCATGGGCAGCTTTATCAGAACATGATGACCAGAGCTTTCAACAATAAGGTAAGGCCAAGGACGTTCAAACCAGGGCAATTGGTGCTGAAACGCATATTCCCTCATCAGAATGAAGCTAAAGGGAAATTCACACCTAATTGGCAAGGACCCTACATGGTTCATGGAGTGCTGAACGGAGGAGCTTTGATCTTAGCTGAGATGGATGGCGAAGTATGACCTAAAGCTATCAACGCAGATGCAGTGAAGAGATACTATGCCTAGGATTTTTCTACTTTCCTATGTAATACCCTTTGTGCTGTAAAAGTTGTGTTCCCTCGGTGAGACACGCACATTGCCCATGTAGGGACTCGTTGTTCTAAGTTAGAAAATTTCCATTTACTTGTAACATGAACTACGTCATGACCTGATTCCCTTGGTGGTAAATGTAGGTGGCCCTTTCGGCTTCGGTCTCATTCTTAAGAAACCTTACAATCCTCGTTTGCTTGTAATGAACTACGTCACGACCTGATTCCCTCGTTAGGATACGTAGGCGGCCTAAATCGGCTTCGATCGCACCATTAGAATTTTCCTCCATTTGTTTTGTATACTGTAAATACACGTTTTAGGCTACCCTGAAATGAGATGCGAGTAGTTCCTGCCAGACTCAGTTTTGCCCGAGCACCCTGTATATTGAAAACTGAGACAATTTTGAGAATTCGCTTCAAGGAGTTCATAATAAGAATTCTGGATAAGGCGGTCGTTTGGTTTCACCGCATGTCATATTCGGCAAAATTAGACAAAACTTTATGCATATTTTATCATAAGTATTTTATTTTCAACAAGAAAATAGTTTTTTCATTAACAGCTAACCAAGGCAGGAAACCAGACAAGGTTACAGGTCCAAACAAGTCAGGCGCGCAAATAGCAAGGATCAAAGCTACAAGTCAAATACGAATCAACCCCCCCCCCTAAACTCACAAGTTTTCTTTTAGTGCAGGTCTTTGTATCACGGAAGCAGAAAATACAACAACAATCAAGGTTCAAATTCCGCAATAAGTTCCAGCACATCAGCGGTCACAACTTTATCTCAACTTATGCAGTTCGCAAACGCACCGCATCCAGATCAAAGACATCATTGCAACTCATGCAGTTACCCAAGTTCGTGCAGAGACGATATCAGCATTCGCAACATCCAGCAGGTCCGTGCAGAGACGGCATCAATATTCGCAGCATCCAGCAAGTCCGTGCATAGACGACATCAATATTCGCAGCATCCAGCAAGTCCGTGCAGAGACGACATCAGCATTCACAACATCCAACAAGTTCGTGCAGAGACGACATCAACATTCGAATCATCCGACAAGTCTGTGCAGAGATGACATCAGCATTCGCAGCATCCAACAAGTCCGTGCAGAGACGGAATCAGCATTCGCAGCATCCAGCAAGTCCATGCATAGATGACAAAAACATTCGCAGCATTTAGCAAGTTCGTGCAAAGACGACATCAGCATTCGCGGATCCAAAGAAGTCCGCAGACAGAGACGGACGCGATTCGCAGATCCAAAGAAATGCGGCAGAACGACATCAGCATTCGTAGCATCCAGCAAGTCCGCGCAGAGACGACATTAGCATTCACATCATCCAGCAAGTCCGTGCAGAGACGACATCAATATTCGCATCATCCGGCAAGTCTGTGCAGAGACGACATCAGCATTCGCATCATCCGACAAGTCTGTGCAGAGACGACATCAGCATTCACAGCATCCAGCAAATCCGCGCAGAGACGACATCAACATTCGCATCATCCAGCAAGTCCGTGCAGAGATGACATCAATATTCGCATCATCCGACAAATCTGTGCAGAGACGACATCAGCATTCACATCATCCAATAAGTCCGTGCAGAGATGACATCGCGATTCGCAAAGATACAAAGAAGTTCTCGCAGATGACATCGCGTTCACAAAGATCCAAAGAAGTGCGTGCAGACGACATCAAGATCGCAGCCGAAAGACATCCGTGCAAGGACGACATCTCAGCATTTACAGCATCACGTCAACACAATGACACCATCAACGACATCACCATCACATGATCACATTACTTATATATTCATGCTTTATCATTTGTGTCTTAACAGTTATGCACTAACTTTTTCTTGAGCTTTAGTCTGTAGGCCCCTTAATTTAGGAGCGGAGCACAACGTGGACCTACCTCTTACACAACGAACTGAGGCAATTTTGTTAGGGAGTCAAGCTACCCGACAAAAGGCAAAGACGGCCCCGAACTTTGATTCAGTCTCCTCCAGCATCCCGCAACATCATAACAACCCAGTGTCATCATAATTCGACACTGAGACAAAATTTTGAATTCACATCAGCCTTACCTTTAATAGTGTCACAGTAGCCCAGTGTCATCATAATTTGACACTGAGACAAATTTTTAAATCTGTGTCGATCCACTCTCTTTCAGCATCTCGCGACGTCACAACAACCCAGTGTCATCATAATTCGACACTGAAACAAATTTTTAAATTCGTGTCAGCCTTACCTTTAATTTTCCAGCACCACAGTACCTAGTGTTGTCATTCGACACCGGGATAAATTTTGAACCCTCGTCTGCCTCGTTTCTAATCTTCCAGTGTCACAACAACCCAGTGTCATCATAATTCAATACCATGATAAATTTTGAATCTACGTCTGTCCTGCCTTAATATTTTATCACTATAAGAAGCCCAGTGTCATCATAATTCGACACTGGGAAAAAACTTTGAATTCGCGTCACTCGTTCCTTAATTTTCCAACACCAACAATCCAATGTCATTTTCTATTCATCACAGTTACCTAGTGTCATCATAATTCGATACTGGAACACAATTTCAAATCCGCATCAACCCCGCCTTTGATTTTCTAGCATCACAACAATCCAGTGTCGTCATAATTCAACACTGTGATAAATTCTAAATCTGCTTCAGCTTCGCTTTTAATCGCTCATGTATTTCTTAATCTTCATTCTAATTCCGATGATCGAGATAAAATTGACTATAAATCAACGTCTTTGTCTGAAAACTCTTTCATCATCTTCAGTCAAAAAGGGATAAGTTGTTGACACTCAATTTTGACCCTCTCTTCCAATCATTTGCTGCCAAATTAAACTATTTCTTAACACTGCAAAATAATTGCAATAATAATAATACATACATAAATATAAAAAATTAATAATGGCATCACATTTATATAGAGCATTAAACACTCCTTAAATATCATGTCCGCATTTGTTATTTTAATAATATTCAAAATAATTTTATAATGATATTCATAACTTAAACCCCATTTATTTCCCACTAATTAAAACTCAACACCTAAATTCTACCCAACCCATAAATTAATTCCCCAAAATCGCAGCCCAACTTCCCTCTTATGTCAATTATCAGCCTTTTCCCTTGGCCCAATTCTCGCCCAATTCATTTGAATTCTCAGCAGCCCAAACCCCTTCCATTTTAATTTCTTGGTCCAAATCTGAATGAGTCCATTAGCTTTTATCCATCTCCCTCCCATTAACTAAACCTAATACACCCACAACAACCCTACATCTCCCATCCCTAAAACTGCTGAGGTGCCGACATTCTCGCCAGAGAATTCGGCGACCTTTCTCTGTCAGTACCATAAAGCATCTCCTTTGGTAAGAATCACGAGCCTTACCAAAAATCTCCCAGAATCCCTCAAATCTCCCAAATCGTCTTCAAACTTACCATAACAACAAAGCATACCAAATTCTTCCTTGATATTCATACTCCAAAAGAACGATACAAAATCGACCCAAATCGTTTCGGAAATTACTTACAAATCGTCCTTTTATGGTAAAAATCACTCGAAAATCAGTCAAATTAACCCTAAAAGTTATCCTAACCTTACCAAACTCGGAACTTAAAACGCGACTATATATACATAGCGACATATACATACAAAGGCATCTGGAAAAACAGTAGTAAAGAGCAAGAACAAAAATTCTAAACCCTTTTTTCTCTCTCAATATCAGTTGAGAATCAGCATCTGTTATCAAAGAAAAGGCTCCATCTTTTCATTCGCGTAGCAAACCATCTGAGTGGGTCCGACGAGTCGAAACGTCGCCTCAGTTCGCTACCCAAAGAAGGTAAACCCAAATTTTCTTTCGGTTCATTTGTATTGTTGCGCGTTTGTGTGTCAAATGTGTAATAGTTTAGTTCTGCTTGTATTAATCTTAGGTTAATGTAGGACACATTGATGTATTATGTGATTGTATTGAATAATTATGTGTTGTCGCGAGTGGTTTGAACTTGTTTGGATGCTCAAGAGTCTGTTTATTTGTCAAGGATTATATTTGAATTGATTTAATGACTGATAAACTTCATGTTGAACCTGTCTAAGCATATGAACAATGTCACACCTAGTTTAAGGATAGTCTGATGTTAACATGGACTCAGGATGCTTATCATGTGCTAATAAGCTCGCTTTAGTTCATATCATGCTACGCAGTGTTTGATAATTAGTTTCTGGCTAGCATAGGTTTGGAACTTCCAGGCCAAATTGAAATGATAGGATACTTACTGAAATGCTCTATACTGATGTGATTCGCTTGGCCAATAAGTTCATTGTGTCTTGTATCATTTATAACTATCCTTTACCTCCATCTAAGCATGTTGGGGATTTGTTACGTACCTTATGAAACATGTCAGCCTACGTTATACACTGAATTCTAAAGGAAGTAGTTTGAGTCATTTCACTATAATAAAACAATTTTATCACCAAATGGACTTCATACAGATTGATCGTCTAAGAGTCTCGCATCATACTAGATTCATCCAGCTTAATGTCTCAGAACACAAGTCTGAATTTGAACCTCTTTGCATACATCCTACTATCCATTTTTTGAGAATATTTGTTAAGACTGATTTTGATCCTGTTAGTTTGTTAGAAATATGACAATATATGAGAATATATATAAGGTAATATACCCTGTATATCAGGCATATGTGTGGATATATCATTGTGTATTATGTTACATTTGTCTTGAATTCATCCCATTTCATTTCTTCATCTCTGTGTTGTCGTTTTGGTCTATATGCAATCTGGAATCAGTCCTTCGATCTATTTTCATCATTCTGGTTTTATGTTGGCCTCATAATTTAATCGTTGCATTATATGCTTAGTTGCAAACCATGTGCTAGAGTTTAGGCCTAATGCTTATTTGTTATTTTTGAACATGTACTAATCATTATATTTTCTTATATTTGTTTACATGAAAAATGCATCGGAGCAAAATGAAGAGTCTCAATACGAGACTCATCATGACTTTCAGCATACGAAGACCCGCATCTATGTGCATCTCGCATCTGCATCCGCATCCGCGTCAAAAATTCCAAACTACAGGCGGAATAGCATCGTCACTCATCGAGTCACCTTGCTTGATTCCTATCTCGCCCATTTATTTATTGTAAATTAATTGTCTAACGTTACATTATTAGCAGAACACTTAGAATAGTTAAGCTTTGAATCACCATTAGAAAGTAATTTGAACATTAGAAATCCATTCCCCTTAATTAATTATTTAGTCATACATTGCTTAAGCTATATTAAAACGACATAACTATTCATGTAGCTAAAGTGTTACTCGTTGCTTAACACAAGAAATAAGTTTCCTCATAAACTCTTACTAGCATTCATATAGGAAAATATTTTAAATCGTATTTTTGTTAGCCTTTGCATGATAGACATGTTACATCCTATTTTATAAGTACATATTTTGTCATAATAGATTTTGCATTATTACTTCTATATTATATACAACATATATACCTTATTTAACATGTTATTTAGGTACTTTATGATCGCATGTTTTTCCCTAAAACAAACTTTATGTACTCTAAACAAATTTTGCAATTTTTTTGTGTTGGTTTAAGAACACATTTTTCACTTACAAATATCTTTTATTTAAATGCTTTTTAAACATGCAGTTTTCTTAGTATAATAATTAACCTAGGTTTGAACGGACAACCGCAAATTAGCGGATCTTAAAAGATGTCTAACTCTTTTCTTTAGGATAATAAGGAACCATTTCCCAGAATCTCACTAAGTTTTGCAGACCATTTAATGGAGTTAGTGTTGACTTTACCTAGTTGACATTTAGATGTCATAATTCACCCAAAAATAATTAGGTGGCGACTCTGTGAACCCTTTAACACGTTTAGCACATTTTTGCATTTTTATTTATTTTAAACAGGCAAAATTCACTGGAATAATGTCGTGGTCAAAAAAGGACCTGACAACAATTAAATAATTTTTAAAAAAATTATTAAATTGTAAAGATATACTAATTTTTAGAAACATAGGATAGAAAAGAATATTTTTAATAGTTTTAAATCTATTAAAAGAATATTCTAGTAAATTTGCATAAATGTGGTCCAAACATGAAATTGTTTCTGTTTCTCAGAAGTACTTCTATAATTATAGGCCAAACACCCTAACAGATTCTCTAGAAACGGTTTCTGCAGAACTACTTTTAAGAAACAGAAACACCTTTCTAGAAGCTTGGCCAAACATAGCCTTAAAGCTACAAGGGACAAAAATATTTTTGCAATTCATAACAGTGCCGTATTTTAGTGAATTGATTTAATTTGAGCCAGATGGTTTACTTACTTCTTGATTAATTAAAAATGTTGAGTTCGTATTAGTTGTAAGTTAAGGGAAGAATTAGATAAAATTAGTATATAATCGAACAATTACAAATCTATTACTTCTGTTAAAGCTTCGATTAAAGCAAATTCCAGAATAGTATACGTTAGCATTGACAGGCGTGAAAAATAGTGTAGGAGTATGTCAAAATACATACATATATATATATATAGTCCTTGCAATCCCAAAATACCAAGTGATACTTTGTAGTAATTTGATTGCCAAATTCAAAATGTAAGCTATTATGAAGCTTACTTAAAGATTATGATATTAAGTCGTTGCAATTTACCCCTTCAATAATTATTGTGCAAATCTCTTAACGTTTTGCCTTTATGGTTAAAACTAAACCTTCTATTTAAATAACAAAAAGTAGCAATTAAGCGAAGCAAGTTTTTTTTTCCTCAATTGATTTTCTAGTGGTTTGCGTTCTATGCTTTGACGGCGTTACTACAAGAAGAAAGACATTTGTCAACAATACTTTTGTTGTCGTATGTTGTTGCCAAAAGTACTTTTCGCAACAACAAATATTGTTGTATGCTGTTGCAATAACCAACTCTCTTTGTGGATAGCTACTTAGATTCAACCTCAAACCAACTCTCTTTGTGGATAAACTAAACTAAGAAATAGGATTTCCAAGTTGGAAGTAGGAAGAAATCACCTCGCATTTTTGTCGCAACTGACCCAGTCTACCATGATTTTATCCCATTTCATTGTAGGTCACACCCTTTGCTACTTGTCCTACCGATTTTTATAGAACTTCAATGCAGTATCTAGCTAGTTTATGCAAGAGATTCAGTTATCTAATGCAAAGCAATACCAACGGTCTTATCACCAAGGTTTGTGGTGGGATGGATGTCCCTCCACCTTTAATCAGAGATCTCGTGTTTGAGCCCTCGCAATGGAAAAAATCCTGGTAGGCAATGTTTTCCCCTCTTTAATGTGACATTCAAATCCAGATTAGTTGGGAGGAAAACGGGTACTGAACACCGAGTTGAAAACCAAAACAAAAAATGAACTAGCTGTCTTGCAAACTGCAACAAATCATGGATCATTTACATTGTTTTACAGCACAAAAATGAACAGAAAAAAAGAAGATAAGATACACGAAACAGATCAATCAATTAGCATTAGGAGCTCAAACATCTCTTACAATAAGCACAACTCAAGTGTATTAGCAATTACAATTCGGTTCACTGAATCTTGTAGCCATTTTCCAGAAAAGAACATAACTACCAACGCATTATGTCAGCCAATTCGAGTGTTGCAAATGCAACAATGATAACCACCAAATCTCAACTTATACATACGCGCGCTGTAATACCATGATTGACTATGAATTCGGTAAGGTACACATACTGTGACTAAATCTGGAGTCTCTACTTCGAGTGACCAACTAAGTTATGGAGTGTATGATTCATTTGATGTGTCAATTTCAGAGTTTCAGTAAAATGATCTGCTACCTCCAAAAGCAACATTAGGACTAGCTACAAGATGAGTGTATTGAGGAAGTTTGAGATACATTTTTACCCTCTAGAAGCTCATAATGGCGCATCAATTTTAGGACATAAGCATCATCATGCAAAGAGAAAGGAACGCTGCCAAGTATCAACAGAAAATTCATGTTAAAAGAACTAGAAAAAGAAAAGGCTGGTAAGGAGGAATGTGAAATCCTCCTCTCATTGCTTTATTTTATTTTATTGTTTTGGTCTATAGCATGAGTCTGACAGCCATTTTACTTTTGCAGATGCGCAGACAATATTTACAGCTACATTTACAACTATATATATATACATATATAATCCATCAAAACTCTACTAAAACTTAGGTGCAATATTCCTGTATAGAAATCGAACAAGTTTCATTATAATTGAATCTGCACTTCTATTCAACATATAATGCAGAAATTTTGAACAGAAAAAAATATAATTCTTGATGAAGATGATGACGACGATATGCAAATCCTAACTACTTATGATCGGCAAACCACTTTGACTTAAGGAAAATGTTTGTGATGGTACTATTTTCGTTTTGGATTGTCCCGTAGTTGTCTCTATTTACATTTCTCGATACTTTGCATTGTTCTAATAGCTCCTAAACAATGTTCAAATTCTTCAAACCCGACTTTACCTTCATTTTTTAATCCACTTTAAAATCATAAAATTTAACTCTGCACAATAATAATTGAATTCAAACCAAATGAGACACCTAAATTGGGACAGAGAGGGTGCATGGTATTTTACTTAAATAGTCAAGATGCGGTGATTCATCCCCTTTCTCATCTAATTATCATCCCCTACGGTTTCGAACTCTTCCTTGTAAAGGTTTTGAAATTATAATTTGCTATTACATATAACAGCAAAGATCATGGACACTATCTCCCATAAGTTTCTATGCGACATAAGATATTGGTATTCCAATATAGACCTCCACAACCAGCAGGAATTGACTGAATATTGAAAAGTTCAAATCTGAAATTACCAAAGGTTGAGATTCACTACCATCCACCCATCCAACTAGCTCTACCCTACCCAACCTAAAGAGATGGGCTGTATCTTAATCTTCTGATATCAATCGCCTTTATCCAACTCTAACCCAATTAGCACAACCATGCAAAACATAAGTGGTACGATAAAGATCTGCTTTCTATTGTGGGGATGAATCTCTTGTCCATCGGAAGTCAATGACAATGAATTCTTATTGTATACAAAATTTTAATCAGCGTACCAAAAATGATATTTGTTGGCCTATTAAGATGTTCACATACCTGTTGAAGTCAAAGTGGACCAATTGCATATCCTCCGATATCTCAACTTCAACCATAGCATGGGGAGCAGTCTATATCAGTATTTTTTCAAAGAGGAAACGAGTCAGAAAAGGCTAATATCCATATGAAAAAATTCTTTGGTAAGTTATAAATTCTGCACATATTAGGCATGTACTCATAAAATTCTTAGAAATTCGAGAGTAGTTTACAGACAGTTGCATATATTTCCAATAAAAGTTAAAGTGAACATGGACTCTCCATTTGTTTTGACGTAACATGTGATTTCTCAACATGCATCTTACACAACTGTTTCAGAAGTTAATAAGAATATTATTTGTTTCATATTGCCAAAGAGCTGGACAATTTAACACATTATTATGAATGATAGGAATCAAAATCAATCTCGTGAACAGTATGAAAAACAAAAATCAGGTCGACTGAACATTATAAAATTGCTTGCAACCCTAAACTGTTCATCAAAAACTTCAAAGGACTTCATCGTACAACACTAATTACACAAAAAAGTAAATCAAAAGATACGAGTTATAATTGCTTGCAAACCTAAATTGCTCGTCAAAAAACTTGAAGGACTTTATCGTACAATATTAATAACACAACAAGTAAATCAAAAGCTAAAAGATAAAATTAAGGACCATTTTCTTTAGTCTTTGCATGATCAAAGCGCCTACCGTGTAAATAAGTAGATCCAGTAATTTCGGAGGAAAAATTAAAGCCTCATACCTGAACAAGTATAAACGGCAAAGAGAATCCTTGTGAAGGGCCATTGGTAGATTTAAGCAGCTGTTCATTCCGCAGTTTAAGATTTTGCAGGCTTGCAAGCTTTTCCCAATTATGCAGTAAGATCATTGCAACAACTAAGTCAGGAGTTGGGATTTGAAGAACTTATGACATTATTAAGGAGTAGACAATGAACATACTTGCTCTTCCAAGTCTTTCAGATATGCAGCTTTCTTCCCAATCTTCGCCATTAATTCTACATGCCGCTTCTGGAAAAGTATAATATTTTTATATAATAGCATTATAAAATTGCTGGTCAAACTAGCTTATAAACACTTTTTGGCTTATCTACACGTTTGGCAAACATCAAAGGTGCTTAAAAGTCAAAATAAACCATAAGTTGGTCATCCTCAAGTTAAGGTTTTCCAGCTTATAAGAACTTTTGGTTTGACCAAGGCTTTTATAATTAAAATTATTTTTTATGTTATTTACGTTATTCGTCCTTTTTTATAAAAAAACTTATAAATTTACAGTTTTTGGAAATAGCTTTGAGGACATTTTGGTCATTTTATTAGAAAAAATGTTTATCAACATCTTTTTACCGAACACATTTAACTGCTTATTATTAGTTTCAACACCTTTATCTAAACATGTAACTACTTATTTATAAAATCAGCTTCGGCACCTAAAAATGCTTTTCAGCACTTGATATTTATCATTGGGGATGGCAAACGGGGCGGGGTGAGGCGGTTGCAGGGCAAATCCGCATAAACCCGCGAAGACTTGAACCCACCCCGCATGGCATACTTTCATGTTTTCAACCCGCACCGCTTAAATTGTGTCCTATTTTGAATATATGATACCTATAGTAGGAACCAAAAATGAAGCCACAGTGATCTCTCGTATGTATTTGATTTACGAGATGGATATAACGGATCCAAGGAGGCATATAGTATTTTCTAAACAATTAAAATAAGATAAGTCCAAACATTCTGAAAACAGTTTGTCTTGATCTGTCGTATGTATTTGGTCAAAACGTAATCAGGATGATATCCTACAATTATTGTATTGTATTGGATTAAATCTAAACTTTAAGCTTTTTGCGTAGTGTAATATTTTCTTATAATTGAATTGTTTTTGGATGTTGAAGAGGTCTGAAGCTTTAGTGAAGAATCAGCAGACAGTATATTCAGTAGGCCTAGTATTCAGATGTAATCGTCCTTATATTGTAAAATGGAATACTATAATTTTATACAGTTTACTAACCAAAAGATAATTCTGTTATAAAATATATTTAGATTAGATCTTATTTTTAGTGCCTTTACACACCTAACGAAGTTAGAACTTAAGTTCTTAGCTTTTTTTTTTGTTTAAACCCGCAAACCCTCCCCCCCTGCCCTGCATCCATTTTGAAAAAGATTATTTTAACCCACACCTGCCCTGCATAGCCTAAAACCCGCCCCGCAGTCACACCACCCCTTTCCATCCCTACTTATAGCTACACTTAATCAGCTAATTCAAACTTATACATCTAGGATCATTTACAGATGGACTTCGACACAGCCATTGTGCTCAATGCAGTTATCACCAGTTGAGGTATCTGTCACAATTAATATTGCACCCTTAGCAACTAAAAACAACCGCTTTCAAGCAGCCCGAACACAAGATTTCCATCAGTGCATGACCATAAAGCTTAAACATACAGAAAAACGTGAGAAGTAATGACAATAAAATTTTAAATGTTAACCTTTGTTTCTTCCATGTCCCTTGCATCTGAATTAGGAAGGCCCTTCCAGCGGATCTCCTTTCTATCTCTTTCGATAATGTCTAGTGCCATAAGGACATTGAGCGAATCATATACTCGTCTACGTATATTCTTCTCATCTGACTAGAAAGGTTATAAAACGTTCTATTCAAATCATAGTTAACGGAGAAAGAAAGAATAGACGTCTTGAAATCTATACTTAACCTCATTAAGGAGAACTGAGGAGTTGCTTTCTGTTGCCATAAATTCAGCTATGATTTCATCTGCAACCTATATTATATATCAATAATGAATACGTCAATGTAGTCCAAACTATAAACTGCCATTCATGGGTCAAGAAATATTTAAGCAGGAGGATAAAAGGAAAGGTTTCACATTAACAAGGATGAGTATAACCTAAGTTAAATTGTGCAAGTACCTAAAATATCTATTGCGTTACAAAGTTTTACTTCATGTTTAAGATTCAATACCACCATTTCTCTACCAAAAAAGCAATCTTTCATAGGGACTTCCTCTTAAGCATGAAGATATTATGTTCACTATTGCAACATTTAATTGAGCGAGCAATAAATTGAAGAATAAAGGATGAAAATTACCTCACTGTATGTGATTCGTCCTTTATCTTCCACCTTCTTACAAACTGCAAAACAAAAGTTAAAATGAAAAAATTTAAATCGTTATACAGAACAAAAGGGAATAACAAAAATGGCATAACGTGTAGAAAATTAAGCATCGCTTAGATCATCACCGACCCATTATACTGTATTGTCTTAGACCTCCTCCAACAATTTTTGAGCCTTTCTTCAGCTTTTCCATGCCACTTCTTTTCTCAATTTCAGAAAATATATAGGAGTTAGAACCTTTTATAGGACTTCATAACTATATAGAAAAATAATATACTAAAAGAGAAAGAAAAGCATCAGTTAATTAAATCACCTAGTCTGACCAGACTGATTGACATGCAAAGTTTTGTCATCATAATCTGTTGTAGCTCGGAATGAACTCTCCCCCTCAGAATATTTTAAAGTTTTCTCAGAGGTTTTACCTTCCATCATGTACAAGCAGATTTCCTTTTGACACAAAAAAAAAATGGATTCAATGAGTTTATGCACCAATTTAAACCACACATTCCAATGAGGATACACAATAAATATAGTCTACCCCAGCTCGTTTGAATTGATGCATAACTAATTGACTAGTGCTTTCATTCACACGCCAGAAAAGCCAATAGTACAAATCTTTGCAAATGCAAACAAGAAAAGATCAACTTTAAAATCTAGCTAATAAAATAGGAATTTCAGCATTACCTCGCTGTGTTAGCTCAATTTGCAGAGGTTGAGGGCTTGTGTCTTAGGTCACATGTTCGAGCAAGCAAACTAAGTCCAACATTCAAGTGGAGAAGGGTAGAGGGTCATACCCAAGTTTCCAAAGCTTATATTGGCCCAAAGGGTTGGGTAACAACAATATACTCAGTGTAATCACACAAGTGGGGTCTGGGAAGGATAGAGCGTACGCAGACTATTTTGGCCCGAAGGGTTGGGTCCAGACAAATTTTTCGGTCATAAAAAGAAGTAGGAGAATTTCAATGTTATATCAATCAAATAATAAGATTGTCAAACATGTGAGATTGCTACTGTACCATAAAATTCTAAGAACTACCCATAATCCAAAATGTCGTCATAATTATGAAGCAAAAGCACACAGATTATCTAAATTCAGCAGGAAACTTACTCAATCAACTGCTACAGAAATTATTAAAAATCAAACAATTGAATTAAGTAAAGTTCCATTTTTGTGTGACAAAAATAAGGGAATGGAGATAACAAAATCAAATTCCATAACACAATCTCCATCTCAAGCAAAACCCTAAAATAACTCAACCAATCTTGTATAATTATGTAACATAATCCAAACTATGATTTTTTGGCACAAAAGAATGTTGCAGAAGAGTAATTAAAAAAAGCAGTTGGATGCACTAAGGTTCCGCTATCGCGGGTGCGGGAAGGGCCGACCACAAATTAAGCTAAGAAAATGGGGGAGAAAGTGAATGAACCTGAAAGTTGAGTGTCCTCCAAGGCAAGGATCAACAATACTACTGAGTGCAGAATAAAAATGCAGAGTTTGACACTTTAAAATCAAAGGCCACAACACAGATTGTGTTCCCGCTATCTCCCTAAAATACCAATATTTTCATTCTCTAAGGCTTCGCCGTGCTTTTACTATTTTGACCCTCATTCCAAACCCCTAACCACTCTTTTGGGCGCCGTCTATATTCGGATTTTTTCCCGTTAGACCGATTCAGAGGAAGGGCTCTCTAGAAGAATTTTTTTCATGTCCACACGTTGAACTCGAGACTATTGATTAAGGAATGCCTTAACAAGAAGATAATAAGTAACCAAAAAAAGTTAAAAGAATAAGTTGCTAAGGGTGAAACAGTAATTGTGATAACAGTTGAGGCATCTGTCACAAGTACCTCATTTCGGTTCAGAACTCGTTGTGTCATGACTCACATTTACCTCTTACTCGTTCATTAGTTAAAGTTGGAAATAGAAGAGTTGAAAAAAGGACAAGTTGATCCACTAATTTTATATTGCATATAATATAGGAAAATAAAAGAAGGAAAGTACACCAACAACCACGTGGGGTTGCGAGGGTAGAGTGTACATAAAATTTATCTCTACTTTAGTAGGTAGAGCGGTTGTTTCCGGAAAAGTGAAAAAGGTAAGAAATAGCGAGCTAGAGTTGTTTTTCATTTTCTTTTTTTTATTGTTCTACTCTTCTAGATTTAAGTAGGAAACTGGACCTAGATGGTTTTAAGTTTACTTCAGTTTAACATTGATTAGTGAATACTGAATAAGTCATTCAGACTTAATCATTTCCATTCAAAATATAAACATATCCTAGTTCAGAGATCTTCATCTCAAATGATAATCAAACATCCTGAAATTTGTATGGTGGACCACTAATTTAAATTGTCAAACCAAGTAAAAGACAAAAGGCTTTGATTCACATCCTGAAGTATCCGTCAGGGTCCAGAAAAGGTACACATCTCAAGGAGTGTGATGTAGACAATCTACACTAACGCAAGCATCAGTGATCGATTCCACGAGCTCAAATCTGTGACCTATACGTCACATTGAGACAACTTCACCGTTGCTTCAAAGCTCCTCTTCTAATAATTAAACAAAATAAAAAGGCAAAGAAAAAATGAAATGAGAAGATAGGTTTTCATGAGGAAAAAGAGTGTATAAGTTATTTACTTATTTACATTGTCTTGACCTGAAATTTTCAGTATCAAGGAGCTTTAGTACAAGCTTCTCAAGGCTTCTTGATCCTACCGATGGTTTCACAGCATCTATACTTCCATAAACTCTACAAGGATCTTTACCTAAACCAGAAGTTCCCACACACCAAGCCCCAGGTGAAAACCGCCCAGACGATCTCCTCAAGATGTCCTTGTCAATTTTATCAAGAACTGGATCATCCGTAGCAAAAGTACGAGCAAACGGGACACCACTCTGGACCATGTCTTCAAAGTTCTTGAGTGTTAAATTGATAGGATATTGCCTCGGGGGATTTTTCCATTTGATGTAATGCAAGTCGTGGTTCACTGTCGTGTTCTGGTAGTCCTTGTGATTGCAGACAATGGTGTGGAAGTAGCCCTCAAGAGAATACAAGAAATTTGTGTAGTACATCAGAAGAGTGCGTGGGAGATTGTCCCAGCCCCAAATACAAAACTCAAGGAATGACCTTGAGAGCATCACCCATTCAGACCCTGGAAGTGAAATCAAAACAATAAATGACTATTAGGAAAGCAAAAAAAGAATCTCAAAAAGGAGCTAACAGTTTTAGCATTGAGCTATATGACTTGAAGAATGAATCATGATTGAAGGGACGTATTCTACATTGGAATATGCGCCTTATATATTTTGTTGGAAAGAATAAACAAGTGTCTGATTAATTACCGGATGAATGGCCACAAGTTATCTATCTTACACAACTTGTTGTCACACTATTTTCCTCAGAATTTGGAAGGCATCAAGCATATCATTTTGATACAAAATAAACAAGTGGAAAGCAGACTCCTCATCCATTAAACTCACTCCTAGTTTGATTATAAACAGAAATGATGAGAGAAGTGTTAGAAATCATCTTGATAGCTATCTATTCTCGAGTCCTAATTCGTGTATCCTGAATTTCTACGTCTACATGTGTTTTGCATTAGAAGGTAACAAGTTATAGAGTCACAAAGGAAGACGAAAAACGGCTAATGAGAAAAGCAAATACCCAAATAAGATGATGGAACATCTAGTCCCACGACCCTCTCCCCAGCCCCCCTCCCCCACCACCACAACAGTGGAAGTGTGTCGAATCAAGAACAGACAGTAAACGCCTTTATAATGGACGTTTTCTGTACAAAAAAGGAAGATGTTTGTTATCCAAGTTATGTCATAGTAATCATTGTCCAACATCTGCTACTTTAACACTAGATACTAGTAGGAAGATGTTACTCCGCTTGCAGCATGCCCTTAAAGCTCTGTTCTTTTATCATTTTCCCTTACAATCCTTCATAAGAAACTTATCACTAGCACATTTTTTATGCAATTTTGCTATCTACCTTAAGAGAACTTATGAATAATTGAGTACTAATCCTTATTTTTTTTTCCCACTTTCATTCTAAAAAAACAAAACAATTACCTATAAGTAGGGTAAAAAAAGTAAATGAATCACTACATTGTAGAACACACATATATGTGTATCAGGAAAAGGAAGCAAACTTCGAACAATACCCATGAACACCTTGAAAGAAGCAGGCATAGATCTCTCCTTAGCCCAGAACACACCAGATTTCTTCAGATGATATAAACCAGGATCTATAATGATAGGCCTTGCCCTCGAAAACCTAGAAAATAAAATAGGTAACTAATAGTTACTCAACAGCAGTCATCAAAGAAAAGATCAATTTGCCATCAGAAAGAGAGACCCTATGAATACGGAGTCAAGTGATAGTATGCTCACTCTTTATAACCAATATTACTCGAGTGTTCAAGAAAATTCAGATCCCTAGGCAAGTATGAGAAAATGTGGAGTATATCTGAAACAAAAAGAATAGAGATTAGATAAATAAAGATAATTGTAACAAATGTCAATAACTGGAAGCTGGGAATTTTCTAAAAATGTGACCACATTAAAAGTAAACAATAGGCAACATTCTATTTTAGCAAAGACAACAAAGAAGTTGGAAATATAGCAATAAGCGACCTGGGAAAGCAATAGAAAAAAGGAAAATGACCAGATGAAAGATTAATTGAAAGTTCTAGTTGGTTCTTGGTTGTAGCCTTTGGTTTCTTCAATAAATACTTAATGCTAAACAGGATGGAATCAAACTCAGTAAAATGAGACAGACCAGCAATTAACCTTATAACTATAAATAAGAAGTGATTGTTTTGCATCTGTTTGATAAGACAACGTATTTCTAACGTTACATAGAAGATAGAACTGGAATGCAATAACTACTGAACTCATTCAATCTTGTCGACAATAAAATGTTCCTCACATACATCATACCTTAGACCTGAACCTCAAGATTATATAGATTTAGCAGAAGATATCACTTCTTTTAGCATATAAACTACATTTCCTTCAAAATACTTCACCGTGGTGATAAATAAGCTTCTCATAACTGTAACTTACCATGAATAATCAACTGAAGAAGACTATAGAAGATGTTATAGATTTTACAAAACCCTCCAAATAAGAAGTGCAAATATTCAAGTTATTAACCAAATTAATAGCATTACTCCTTTCCCATGTACCAATAAAAAAGGGAAAGAAAAAGAAACACAACTCCTAGCTTAAATAGAGTATTAACTGAGTTGAACTTAAGTGAGCTTTTTTCCAGCCACTTAACTTCTACTTACTCCTGCATTCACCCAGTATATCCTAGCAACTCACATCAAATCCAAAGAACATACTAGGGTGAGCCAATCAAATTAAACTTTTGAGAGCCCTCTTGAGGACTATATTGCCCGGACTCTTCAAAAATATTGTTGCACCTATGTCGGATCCTTGAAAAATGTACTACTTTTGGAGGATCCAAGATGCACACAGTAGTAGTTTTGAAGAGTTCGAGTAACATAGGCTCAGGAGAAGCATTTGGATCAAATTCACTATCAACAAGGCAGACTCAGAAATGACTACATCCATTACTCCATATCAATGAGTAAGGACTTAGCTCCCGTTAGGCCATAGATTTAAAAAAAAAAATTGTTTGTTCATGAAATTTGATCTGTTTTTGAAAATTTATCTTCAAAAAAAATTCAAGTAACAAAACTTAAAACTTTTTCCAAGTAAAATGCATGTTCAAACACAAGTTCAAGTTCCAAACACTATTTTTCAACACAAATTCAAAAACTCATATTTTCAAGTTTCAACTAAATCTATGGCCAAACGCTAGCTTAGTATAAATGTACATACTTCAAAAACTTTCAATAATCAATTCGAGCCAAATACAATTGGTGCGCTCTAATTACCATTCTTAAAAAGAAAACAAAGGGAAATGGGGATTATCCAGCCACTTAACTTCTCCTAACTCCTACATTCACCATATAGAGACTACACATCCTATCAAGTCCAAACAACAAAGTAGGGTAAGCCTATCAATCTATGATTTTGTGTGTGCGTGCTGTTGAGGAGCAGCATTTGGATCAAATTTATCATTAGGGGCACATTCAAGATTTTCAGTTAGTAGATGCAGAGTATCACTACATTTACTCCTTCATGACACTTAGTGCAGCTTATTACAAATATTTACATTTCAAAATATTTCAACTATAAATCGAATTCGAGCCAAATATAGTCTTTACACTTGAAACAAATTATATCCTTTCAAAGATAACAAAATTAATTAGGGGTATCAGAGTACTAACCATCTTGGGTCATAAGGGGATAATCAGAGGCACTGAGATTAATAAACCAATCCCAACTCTTAGGCAACTTCAACAGAATAGCAATTGCATGCAACATAGAAGCCAACATAGTAGGCCCTTTATATGTAACCAGATCTGATTTCCCCACAACCTTAACATTCCCAAAATCCCTAAAAAAAAACTCAGACTTAACATACTTAGCTAACTCCAGTCTCTCATTATCAAAAGCTTCCAAATCAAGATGCAATAAATAATAGTTCATTGGATGGTACACTGCCTGAAGTAGCCTTTTTATCCTTACAACATCGCTCTTGGTACCTGAAATTAAGTAAGCTAATCGAGGTAGTTCAGGCAAGATTTCAACTTGGGCATCAGAAATTGTTGATTTTGAATGTGGGGTTAATGATTTAGAGCTAAATGAGGAAATGGGGTTAGTGAAAATTAGTGTAAAAACCAGTATTAGAGCTAAGATTGTCAGTATGATAATGGGTGTTGACCATTTTTTGTGGTGGGTGAATCTAAGGTGACTTCTTTTCATTGATGAAAAAAGTTAATTTGGGTTCTTGATTTTGTATTAGCTTAGATGGGAGGTTTAAGGTTTAAGGTATAGTGATGTAGGGAGAGAAATTGACATGTTGCTTGTGCCAATATTTCCTCTTTCTTACTTGTTCTTTTCAAATCTTAGATCAAAAAAATGAAAATTTCTTGTAAATTTTTCTTGTAATGTAAAAGTTAAAATTAAAAAATATATATAAAGGGTGAAAAAATTATTTCTCTCCTGATTTATTAAATAAGATATCAAATTGCTTTTGCATTTTTAAAGCAATAAAATGAATTAATATTGCTTTCATTACTCCAAAAGGTCAATATGGTCGAGAATAACTCGCCCACTTACTCAAATTTACATTTTTTTTTGTTTATCACCCGGTATTCGATTCACATTGAAGCGCGATTATATTCGGATTCATTCATATTCAGGGTTCGAATTAAGACCTTTGGTGAGGAGAGGAGCAGACACATCCACTGCACCACATCCTTGGCAATGCCATGTAAGAATAAAATTCAGAAATATGATACTAATTCATTTATTATGTTACGTTTGTGACGCGGATGAAAATACATACTACGAAAGATAGAATCGAGCCTGATATATTGATTTATTATAAAAGTATGAAGGTGTATTCTAATTACATGGATCACAATGTATCGAATAGCTACCTAAAGTAGTTAAAATTAGTTAGGAGGTTAATTAGTTGTAACTACTTAGTACATAATTAAATTAGTCATTTACATTTCTGTATAAATAGATGCTACAATGTAAATGTTGGATGATGATTTCATAATACAAAATATCTGATTTCTTTCTCCCTCTCTCTCCTTCTTGCTCATCTCCACATCTCTCGACCGACTCCTCTTTCTAACCGCCTTCTTCCTCTTCTTCCTTTCTTCTTCTTCTTCTTCTTCTTCTTCTTCTTCTTCCTTTCATCTTCTCGGTTTTCTCTGCAATCGTGTATCTATCAATTCGATCTTCATCATGGTATCAAAACCTGGTTTAAGTGGATCGAAGATCGAATTGAATTAAAAGTCACAAGTCAGTTAGAACGTCGATTTGTGAAGATCGGGTAGTTAAAATTCTGAACCAATACTCAACTGGAACAGATCGAATGGAATCAGTTACATGCAATTGGTTCAGAAATGGATCTGGAAGGATTAGTCACATGCAGTGACATATTAGAAGATTAAAAGCATATTGAGGTGTGATATGTTCAAACACAGCAGATTGAGGTAGCAGTTTGAATTGTGATTTATTCGATCACATATTCTGGTATTTTCTGTCCTTGATCGACATTTGTTCGATTATATTTTTTTCTATCATATTGAGTTGATAGTAATTGAGAACAGTGAAGAAATTCTGACTTGCGAGTATAACAATTGATCACAACC
Organism: Przewalskia tangutica; assembly: GCA_029844215.1. NCBI lineage: Eukaryota > Viridiplantae > Streptophyta > Magnoliopsida > Solanales > Solanaceae > Przewalskia > Przewalskia tangutica. The sequence continues at coordinate 7,031,655 of CM056739.1, read as the reverse complement.
ATCCTTTATACCTATTTTCTTCGGATGCCCTGGTTCACTGTCAGTTGGTATTACTTTGAATGGAATGGATAATTGCACGCTTTGGAGTAGAGCCATAAAACTTGCGTTGTTAGGAAAAAATAAGATAGGATTTATTGACGGATCGGTTAAGAGATCTTCATTTCATGGAGACTCGGTAAAATTGTGGGATAGGTGCAATGCGATAGTGGTTTCCTGGCTGATGAGAAATGTAAGCAAAGGCCTGCTCACTGGAATGCTCTTTAATTCAGATTCCTACATTATATGGGAAGAGTGAAAAGAGAGATTTGATAAAATAAATAGCTCCAGGGCTTTTCAACTGCATAAAGAAATATTTACAATGAGACAAGGATCATTGTCAGTCTCAATGTACTATTCTAGATTGAGAGATTTATGGGATGAATATGACTCGATCATTCCACTTCCTTCATGTTGTTCAAAATCGAAAGAGTTTGTTGATCATCTTCAATATCAGAGGTTGATGCAGTTTCTGATGGGTTTAAATGAGAGTTATAGTCAGGCAAGAAGCCAGATTATTATGATGCAACAAATTTCGAGCCTAAACCAAGTATATGCTATGATTAACCAAGAGGAGAGTCAAAGGATGACGGCTGGATCAAGCAGAATAATGCAGGAACATATGGAACCTTTTGTCATGTTCACGGTTGGAAATAGAAGTGGAAAGAATGGAAATGGATGAGTGAAATCAAAACCAAGAAAGCCATATAATCCAAGTGTCATATGTGATTTTTGTCACATGAAGGGGCATTGGAAAGTAGATTGTATCAAGATAATGAAATGTGATTACTGCCATAAGACATGACACATACAAGATGACTGTTATAGGCTACATGGTTATCCTGATAATTCACAGAATCATAATTTCAAGAACAACAAAAACAAGAAGGCATATGCAGTTACTAGAGGAAGTTCTTCCTCATTTGAAGATGTTGTTCATGAGCAACAGGGAATGTATCAAAGTTCTCTAAGCCATGGATATTAGCAGTCTCAACCTCAGCAATGTCATGGATATCAGTTGTCCCAGCCATATAATCAACTCACACCTCAGCAACATCAACAACTCATTAACCTGCTTAACCAGCACAATGCCAAGATTAGTGCTAATGTGGCAGGTAAATATTTTTCTGATCCAAGAGATATATTGCAGTGGATTATAGATACAGGTGCGACTAATCATATGATTAGTGATCACAAGTATTTACATGGGATTTTTTTTACAGAAAGTACCAACAAAGTTCAGTCACCAACAGGTGACTCAGCCAAAATCTCACACATTGGTGACTGTCACTTGGGAGGAGGTGATGTCCTTCGAAATGTCTTATGTGTGCCATATTTTAAATTCAACTTGATGTATGTGTCTAAGGTCACTAGAGAACTAAATTACAGTGTCAATTTTTTCCCACATGTTGTATATTTCAGGATCTCTCATCTGGCAAGGTGGGGGGGATTGGGACTGAAAAAGATGGATTATACATCATGTGTGGAGACCTTCAGAATAAAGGAGAAGGAGTAAATAAGTGTCTCTCAGCCTCTCAACATGTTGATGCAGCAACATGGCACCAGAGGTTCTGTCATGTTCCCATGAATGTTCTGAAAAGGATTCCTTGTTTTAAAAAAAAATGTTGTTGTGTTTAATTTGTCTAACTGTGAAGTATGCCCTTTTGCTAGACAAGATAGGATTCCTTTTCTTATTAGTACTAGTAGAGCATCAAGATCTTTTCAATTACTACATATGGATGTATGGGGATCCTTTAAAACTGAAACACATAATGGAATGAAGTACTTTCTCACTATTATGGATGATCATTCTAGATGGACTTGGATTTTCTTGTGAGGCTAAAGTCTGATGTGTCAACTTTATTTAGGGATTTCTTTGTTGAGATTGATACAGAGTTTGAAGTTAAAATACAGAAGGTGAGGTCTGACAATAGGACAAAATTTCTTAACAAGTATTGTAAGGCACTGTTTTTGCAGCATGGTGTGGTACATGAAAGCTCTTGTCTATATACACCACAACAAAATGGTGTTATGGAGAGGAAACATAGATACATACTTGAAACAGCAAGGGCAATTAATATACAGGCAGGTCTGCCAGATAGGTTTTGGGATTTTGTGTTGAAAATTGTGTCTATATAATTAATAGAATTCCATCTACTGTCATACAAAACAAGTCACCATTTGAAGTATTGCATAAAATATTACATTCTCTTAATCATCTTAGAGTAATTGGTTGTTTGTGCTTTGCATCTATTTTAACTAACCATGACAAGTTTAGTCCTAGAACTGTGAAAGTCATACTACTTGGGTATGGATCTCTACAGAAGGGCTACAAGCTTTATGACCTGGAAAATAAAGTTTTTTTATAAGCAGAGATGTGGTCTTCATGGAGAATGTATTTCCACTTAAAGGCAGCAGCAGTGAAGAGATTGATCCCATCAAATCCCATGATTAGTTCCATTATGATGAACTAGTGGACAACACCACAGCAATACAAGATACTTCAACATCTGAAGGTCATGATACACAGCAAGGTCAGGATACATAACTCTCATTTGAGGACCAGGTTGCTGCTATTCTTCCTAACAATGAGGATATTTCCACAGGGCCAAATTCAGCATCTGATAATATGTGATCTTCTAGGTTTACAGACCTCCCATATGGCACAAAGATTATATTACTCAGCATGGTGCTTCCAGTTGTTTATATCCTATATGTAGTCATGTTGCATATACAGGTCTATTCTCTCAATATCAAAATTTTATTTCTAGAGCTTCTCTTGATATTGAGCCTCAGAAATACTCAGAGACAGTCAAAGATGAGAGATGGATTGAGGCTATGAAGAATGAAATTCAAGCATTAGAAGACAATGGTACATGGCAGCTGGTTAATATATGTTAGCGATTTTGCTTATGCTTTACGCAAGTGTACGTATCGCTCAAGTAATATAGTCTTGGTAAGACCGAATATCGTCTTCAGAGACTGGTTTTCAATTACCAAACATCTATCCTAAGTTATCTATTTGACTATCGATATTTTATTTTAGTTTTATCTCTAAACTACTGAAGTAATTGTAGAAATTAACTAAAATACTTTATTTGAATCAGTTATGGTGAAAAAATAGGGCTTTCAATCTCCTCGACTATCCACTCGCTTTAATCCTTAATGTAGCAATAATGATTTTTCTTCTATTTTAAGATAGCAGGTTAGCTAGACTGTTTTATATTTCGGTTAGGATATATAAACGTTCAACCCCAGTGCAGAAATCTTCTATATTTCTATGATAGATTTTACCACACAGGAGGATTATGAACAATAATCTATGAAGCTACACAAGTATCGGGGTACTTTCGTCCACGATTTTTAACCTATGTCTATTTAACTACAGCATATCCAAATCTCCCCTCTCGAATCTCGATTCGAAATCATATACGTGATGATAACTAGTGATCAATTAATTATCAAAAAATCAAACTAAATATTGAATAAATCTTAACTATATGAAGAAACCAAATACTGCATTAATTCATAAAGACGAGTTTCAAGCGATTCGAATGGAGAACCCTAATTAAAAGTTTAGCTCCTAGCCATAGACATGCTAAGAACCAAAGTAATATCCAACATGAACTAAATTGAAATAAAGCAAAAAAAAAAGAAAATACTTTGAAACAAGTCTCCAATCTTGTAGCCTCCAAGAAAACTATGTTGTGTTGTGAAGAAAGGTTGAGTAACCCTTAAAAATCTGCCCAAAGGGCTTTTTATATGCTCCAAAAACGTGTACCCTGGACCTTCTTTCCCTAGGCCAATTACCATTCGGATGCCGACAAAGCCGCCGCCGCTGCCTCATTGATCGGGCGCCGCCGCTTTAACTCATGTAGCCTCTCAGATCTTTGGGCGCCACAGACCTGCCTTCTTGCGTCGTGGCTCTGCTTCTGCTTTTGTCCGAATTGCCAACCTTTGTCAATTTTGGCTCGGGAACCTCCTTTTCTGCCCACTTATTGCTCTTTTTCGCCACTTTACCTTTTTAGACCATTGTGATCAAAAGAAAGAAAAATACCCTAACACGACACATATTTGAACAAAAATGGACAAAATACTAACTAAAAATGACTCTAAAAGTTCATATAAAATATGTCTAACAAACACCCCCAAACTTAATATTTGCTCGCCCTCGAGTAAAGATCAAAACAGAATCAAAGACACAAAAGAAAATAAAAGACTCAAAGACTCTGATCAACTTGCTGCACAAATGTCACTAGAAAAACATGAATGTCAGTTGGGATAATATGCAGAAACAGATATAACATGAATTCAGCAATCTAAAATTTCAAGTCAGATATTTCGCAAATTTATTTTAATCATGCTCAATAGAAGTATGAATACCTAACTTATGCATGTCAATTTCAAAATTATATGGTATGTTCACTTGCTATTCTCCATTAATCATAGACATACGTACTAGAGATCTTTAGGATTTTTCAGGGTTGTAATGTAGGCTTAGGCATGAGTAGGTAAAAATAGGCATTTAGGCTCAATTACGTACCATAAGCATTTTCATTCAACTTCTTTTTCCTCCTTCTTGACTTTCTTTTTAATCTCATACCTATTTTTTCCTCTTTTATTTTGAGAGAATGAGATACATTATAAATAACATGCACCCCCAAACTTAGGCTTTTGCATATTCTTTATTGGGGTGCATCAAATTTTTCAATTCTCTTTTCGTTTCTTTTTCAACATTTTTCATCCCAAGAATTTTCAATTATCACGTATAGCACAAACATGGAATCAGAGGGTTTCAAAGAAAGATATTATTTAGGCTCAAAGGGGCTGACTAAGGATGCAATTTATTGTCAGGGATAGGCAGTGAATGGTAAGAAGGGCTAACAAAGAAATGTCTGAGTCATCTCTCTAACATGTACATCCTAACTATTTCGCCTCAAATAACAAGCAAGCAGACACCTAGACCTTATCATTGACAACACATAAATTAAGCACAGGTACCCCAAGTAATTTGATTTCATGAATTCTTGGCATATCTAACTTAAGAATTCATATTTTTGCTTCTAATTCCATTACATTATCTCACTTACTTCACTAGGCGTTTCAAGTGACTACAGCATGCATGATCATAAAAAATAAAAAAAATAAAAAATTTACTCATATAAAACATAAACAGGACAATCAAATAGACACACAAAATAGACTAAGAACCCCCCCAAACTTAAATTACACATTGTCCCTAATGTGTACAAGACTCAAAATAAAAAAAGACGGGACGACTTACAGACTATACGATTTAAAATGGTGGTGGTGACGGGTAATGCATGGTCCATTGATCGAACCTGGAGCTCAAATCATCAACACGTTGGGTCAAGTGTTGTTGACCCTGCATCATGGTGTCCATGCTCTGCATCATCCTCTGTTGATTCATGAGCAGTTGCTTCATCATTGACACTGGAGATTCCAAGGCTAAAGGTGGCTGGTGGCTACTGCTGCCTGCCTCATATTGAGCCGCTGGCTCAAGCTTTTCTTCTTCCATGTCAGCCTCTTCTGCTGCTGCTGCTGGGCCTCTTCTCCTTTCTGCTGCTCTAGGGACTGGTTCAGAGAAAGAGTGCACTAAACCATATGTCACATGAGGCTGACTCTTCTCAAAAGTATCAGTGACGAAGGTTGGGAATCCATGCCTGGCACATAAGTCACAAATGAGTGATCCATGTCCCAACCCACCAGTGGTGGCCAACCTACTGATCTCCCTAATGCTCTGCATTATTTCCTGCCCAATGTCAATTGTCTTTCCCGTCATGATTCCATATATCATCTTAATTCTATCTTCAGGCACTCTGGTGAAGTGTGTCGATGGAATCAGGCGAGCACATACAAAATACAGCCAATCCTTGGCTGTTCTATTGAACTGACACCTGTCAAGTCCCCTAGCTCCATTGCGAGCAAATTCATACTCAGCCCCTGGGTAGCATAATGTCTCTGCGACTGCGTTCCACATGATGTGGCTGGCATCTCTAGAACAACTTCTAAAATGGTATGGGTTATATCCCTGGTCTTCAACATTAGCTGTCCCCAACACTGCATTCACCACTTCAGAATTTACTGGCACATATTGCCCTCTCATAAAGCATCTTCCATCTGTCTGCTCCGGATAATTAGCACAGAATTCCCTTACCATGCTAGTGTTCTGCGGTGGAACCCTTTTCGGATTGGTGAATCTTTTCCAACCATTCGCCTTGATCATAGTCCTAATTGGCTCGTAGGCATCATCATCATCAAATGGCTCTCTCTGGTAGTCCATGCCTCTTTCTGGTATCAAGGTCCTAGTACTTATCTGGTTATACCGCTCATCCGTTTCTTTGCTAGTGAACCTAGTAATGGCATATTCAGGAGCTGATGTAGATGGAGAAGCCCTGGTAGTTCTTTTTCGAGAAGACATTAGAGAGTCGTTGGAAAATTTTCAGCAGCGTTTCCTTTGTTTTCTTAAGGTTTCCCAGCAACTATCAACTCTCCCAAGCAACAATGAATCAAACCCAATCCACTAAAACAGTTCTTTCGCCACTAATCAATCCCTCATACAACACTTCACCCCAAAATCACCAATATTCAGCAGCAATATCACACAATAATCACCCACACAACACCCAAGATCCCAATCTATTTTCTCCACTAGTTTTTAAATCCTTAAGAACAACAATGAAGGTTACCTTTTAGAGTGCTTGTTCTTTCCCGCTTTCTTGACCCAAGTGAAGAATAATGCTATGGCAAGGATGCTAGGAATTATTATTGGTGATGGGTTGTGAGAATTTGAGAGATTTGGTAGAAGATGCGATAGATTTTTAGGTGAAGAGGGAAATTTTTCGTGGATTTAGAGAGGATGGAGAAATAATTGGGTTATTTGGGGCGTGAATTGGGGAGTTAGGGTTTTATTTTCAAAAATCCCGCTTAGGCACCGCGGCCCTGCAGACCGGCGCCACGGCGCCCAAACTTCTGCAAATCTTCTGATAAATAAGCGTCGCGGCCCTATATTTTGGCCCCACGGCGCCCAAACGCCTACACGTATTCTGGACTTTCAGCGTCGTGACCCTGTTTTTGGGTGCTGCACCGATTTTCTCCCTTCTCGCTTTTTCGTGTTCCATTTTCAGCCATTTACCTGTCATCACAACACCACAAAAAAAAACACACGTGAGACTGTTCTAACTAAGCTAAATTGCATAAATTCAACCTTGGGTTGCCTTCCAAGTAGCGTTGTCTTTAACGTCTTGTAGTCATACGCAGGTTCCTTATTAAGAATCATTGGGGTAATTTAACCCCACAACTTATCCATTTCAGGATCATTCTTCTCTTTCGCACTCTATTTTTCTTTTTCTCAAGAGGGGGTTTAGCAAGACTTACTTATGTTGGCGGACTGATCTCCCTGGCTTTGGCCTCTTTGGCTCAATCGATGTGTCACCGTGGCCGATCATGTAGACACTTGCTGATGGCTTAGGATTCAATGGTGGACTTAAACACCTTGAATACCATCTCCTCTTCCTGGACCCTTAGTCTCAGTTCTCCCTTTTATACATCAATTAGAGCTCTCCCAGTTGCTAGGAAAGGTCTCCCCAAAATGATTGGTATCTCATCATCTTCCTCCATGTCAAGGATGAGGAAGTATGTTGGGAAGAATAACTTCCCCACCTTGACCAGCACATCTTCGATTATGTCTCTGGGGTGCACCACAATTCTGTTGGCCAACTGCAAATTGACTGTGGTTGGTTTGGCTTCACTCAAACCCAATTCTCTTGAAGACAGATAGAGGCATTAGATTGATACTAGCCCCCAGATCACACAGCGCCCTGTTACATGTCACCCTACCAATAGTGCAGGGCAAGGTGAAACTCCCTGGATCCTTAAGCTTAGGAGGCCGTTTCTTTTGCAGGATGGCACTGCTGTTACACCCCGTAAGTCCAGGACATGTATAAGAGAATGTACGTAAGGAAACAAGACTTGGAAATTAGTGCGAAAGGAAGAATTGTTTTTCCGACGGAAAATCTTCCGAAGGTCGGAAAGGAAAAATGTTCGTTATTGAGAATTGGATTCTCAAAATGCATTATTTGAAGAGTATGGAACTTATAAATAATATGGAAATTTATTTTTACGGATTTGGTCACGTGGGGCCCACCCGAGGAATTTTACATTTTTTGTGGGGCCCACGAGGGTTACGGAATTTTATGGACGAATGAGAGGGCGACACGTGGCACCCCACATGGCTTGGTCGAAATTTGTACAAGGGTAAAATGGTCATTGACCACCTTGGAAGATTAGTCTTGCTAGCTTGATTTTGTTGACTAGTCAACTTGTCCACTTGGCTTTTCATTAATTGTCTTTCATCCTAGACCACGTTGTATTAATCCAAGCCCTTCATCAGTGTTATATATGCTTCACTAGTGCAAGACAAGCTTATCTAACACTTAGGAAAATATCACAAAACCTTGTTCTTCACTAAGAGACCTCTGCTCATGACCTCCCACACAAAATAATTTGCAAATGTTGTCCTTTAGACACAAGACTTTAACCCAATGTTCCTAAGGGTGTTGTAAGGTTATCTCAATAGAAAGATTTCGGAAAAAACGCATTTTCACGTTAGTCGCAAGGCGGAAACTAAGGGAGTTCTTCAACTTTGAAGTTAGAACTTGAAGATGGGTTCTTCATAGGCCTCTAAGGAGTGCTTGGAGCGGATTGGAACCTAAGGAAAGGAGCTAAGAATTGCTAAGGCGCGACTTTGGAATCTTGGAAATTTTAAGGGCTTATAAAGGTATAATCTTGTCGTTTTAGTAATTAAGATTGCTTATTGATTGTAGCTATGGATATTAGCAAGCATGAGTAATATATTATGTTGTTGGATTAGTGTATTGGCTATTGGAACCCTAATCCGAAATCTAGCATGTTAGCCCTAAGACTTCAATTCAAGTCGATTATTAGTTAAGTCGTCACATGTTGTGTAAAGAAGGAAATTGTAGTTGTTGAAGTTGTTTATAACTATATAACATGTTCACCTAAGAACTTGGAATTGGAAAAGGATTGGAAAGACTTAGTGTTGCTATGTAAGTTGGCCGAGAATTGGCTAGTGTGCATTAGACTATTTCGTATGAATTGTGGGGCGGAATTTTACACGTATTGTAAGGCGTGTAATCCCCTTTGTTTGGTTGTTGTTTGGAGCCTTAAATGTGGCTTGTTGGTTATTGTATTCTACTTGAAAAAGGTGGCAAAGTGAGTAGAAACAAAGGAAGTGCTGCCCGATTTTCCGTAGAATTAGAGACCAAATACTGAGTATTATTCTACGTTAGAGACGAGAAGTTGATAGTCTTGTTGTGACCATTATAGGTTGACACACTTCACGCACGGCGTATTCGGCTTAGCTTGTGGATTTAGCAGAAAGGTATGTGAACTATCTCCTCTAAAGCATGATTCCTTAAGATTAAGAAAGTATGTTCTACTCCTTAAATGATCCATTCCTTGGTTGTATTTGGATTGCCTAGAATAGAATTTGTTCTATGTACTTCCTTGATTGTACTTTGATGTTTAGATTGTAAGTTGTATAATCCATTTTCTTGATGAAGTTTGGATTCTTAAAAGTGAAGGTATTTTACTTAAAGTACATGGAGTCTTAAAAAGGAAGTGGTTTCCAAATCTTTTGGCTAGTGCCTTAATTCTAAAACCTAAAGGTCATTATAATGACTTTAGGGGAGTCAAGGAGTGATTTACTTATTTGATTTAAAAGAGGAGAAATGACATGATTTAAGAGAAGTAACTTGCGTTAAGGGTGAAGTTACTTGAGGTTTAAAAAGTGGAAGAAAACTTGTTTTCTAACTATTAAGAGACTTGAAGTATTTTGAAAAGTTAAGAACTTGTTTTGTAAGTATGTGATACTTGGTTTTAATAGTATAAGTCTCTTGGTTATTGAAGGAATGGATACGTCTAAAACCATAAAGGGTTATAACGGCTTTATGGGAAGTTGGTTATAACGGCTTTAGGGAAGGTTTTGAAAGTTGTCTATTTTGATTAATCGGCATAAGTTGCCTAGATTGTGAAAATTTAGAGTTACTTGATTTCAAGTTTTGAAATGAGTTTTCTAAAAGTGTAGTAACTTACTTTGAAAAATAGACACGCCTTGATACTACGGGTGTTAGTATCTTGGGGCTTTACATAGAAAGGAGTCTTTTATAAAAGAATGTACGTATGTAGTACTTTGACTTGTTAAAAGAGAATTATTCTATGTATGCCTTGATTAGTACTTTGGCTTGATAAATTGAGAATTTGTCTAAGAGTGCCTTGATAAGTACTTTGACTTGTTAAAAGAGAATTATTCTATGTATGCCTTGATTAGTACTTTGGCTTGATAAATTGAGAATTTGTCTAAGAGTGTCTTGATAAGTACTTTCCCTTGTTAAAAGAGAATTATTCTATGTATGCCTTGATTAGTACTTTGGCTTGATAAATTGAGAATTTGTCTAAAGTGTGCCTTGATAAGTACTTTGACTTGTTAAAAGAGAATGATTCTATGTATGCCTTGATCAGTACTTTGGCTTGATAAATTGAGAATTTGTCTAAGTGTGCCTTGATAAGTACTTTGGCTTGTTAAAGAGAATTATTCTAAGTGTGCCTTGGTAAGGACTTTGGCTTGTAATTAAGGATTTGCCTATGTGTCTTTGAAATAGCCGGTTTGTGCTATTGTTATATCACTGCTTTGGTCATTCCCGGGTTTGTGGCATTTGCATCATTCCGTGGATTTGCTACCCACGATGCGGCGAATACCTCACGCGAGTCCGTAGGGCTTATGCGGTGAAATAGTCCCACGCGGCGGGTCCACTATATGCGGAGAATACCTCACGCGAGTCCGTAGCGGCTTACGCGGTGAAATAGTCCTATGCGAGGAATACCTCACGCGGTCCGAAAGGGCTTATGCGGTGAAATAGTCCCACGCGGGCGTCCAAATTACGCGAGAATACCTCACGCGGTCCACGCGACCTACGCGGTGAAATAGTCCCGTGAATAGGATCGCTAGATGATACTACGCGGATGGTCCCGCTTGATCATGAGCTTCCTAGTTTACATTGTAAGGATACCATCGCTTACTCATCATAGTAAGGCGCACAATGTGTTGTATTTTGATTATCATATATGTCCCCGATTTGTTTGTGTTACCCTATGGTCATGCTTTACGGTGGGATTCCGGCATGGGACCACGAGGTATTGAGGACACAGTGGGACTTGGTGTTAATGTATCCTTATTGGTGTTATTACATCATAGATCACGCAGCGAGGAAGGATTCCACGCATGATTGATATTATGGGCGTGAGACCCATTGTTATATTGAGTAATGACTTTGAGGCCTGCGCCCCCGACTTGATATGATCGCTATGTGTTATGTATCGTAGGTTGGATATCATACATGTCTCCCGTGTTATTTAGAATGCTATGATTTTATTACGCATTTCATCGCTCACATACTTGGTACATTCTTCGCATCGACCTCCTTCGGCCGCTCACGCCGCAGTGTTTAGGTACGCAGCTCGGTGATCGGCAGTGTAGGATCCTCGCCGGGGTTTTGGATAAGCTCCTTCATTCCGAGTTTATCTTTGGTATATGTCCTTCAAGCAGTGCTTTGTATAGTTTTGGGTACGGGGCCTTGTCCCGCCATAGTTCGATTTAACTCCTGAGGTGCAGTATTCATAAAGCGGATTGGACTCATGTACGGTGTAGTGTCTTTTGTTTATGTATATATGGCAGCCTTGTCGGCTTTGCCCTTGCACGTACGTTTGTTTAAAAAAAAATGAGGTGTTACTTCAGTTCCGCAGCTTACTTGTATTGTTAAGGTAGAAGGGTGCCCAGGTAGGGCACCAGTCACGGGCCCGGGGTTCGGGGCGTGACAACTGCACTCCTCTGTTAAAGACACTGTCTCATAATTTGCTAGCCTTCTCTTTTTCCCCAGTATCTCCTTCATGAACTTGAAGTATGCTGGCATCTGTTCTAGCGCCTCAATGAAAGGGATGTTTACGTGCCGCTTCTTAAACACCTCCAAGAATTTGGAGAACTGCTTATCTACTGTCTTCTTTTGTAGCCTCTGAGGATAAGGAATTCTCTCAGTGTATTCCCTCAAAGATGCTGATGGAGCTTTCTCAACTGTAGGGTGGTCCTCAGTGACCCCCTCTTTTTCTACCTCAACTACCTTCTCACATTCTTTTCATTCACCACTGCAGGTTGAGGAGCAACTTGTTCCAACTGCTTCCCACTTCTTAACAACACTGCCCGATACTGTTCTCTAGGGTTTACCTCTATATTTTCTTGGGAGAGTGTCATGTGGCCTGTTATTCACCATGTTGGCCAGCTGCCCTACCTGGGTCTCTAAATTCCTGATGGATGAACTTGCTTTTGCCATGAATTGAGTCTGAGAATTAGTGAGTGTCAACAAAGTTGCCCTTAATTCATCTGGTTTTTCGTGTGGGGCGGATGGACTAAATTGCTGTGAGAATGAGGCCTGATTAAGTGGTGGCTGATTCTGATATTGACCTCTGAACTGAGTCTGCTGCCCTTGGTCACTCCTCCATGAGAAATTTGGGTGATTTCTCCACCTTGGATTGTAAGTGTTAGAATAGGGATTGTTATGGGGCCTTTGGAAGTTCCCCACTACTTGACACTGAGCTTGCTCCATAGGAATGTTGTTAGGGTCAATTGTTGGGCATCTGGTGAAAGTATGTGGACCCCCACAAATCTCACAAGTCACTGGCATATGGATCGCGTTTACCGACATAGTGTTATGCTGTAGCTGCTTGGTTAGGAGAGCAACTTGTGCATACAATGTTGTAATGGCGTCTAGCTCATGAACTCCTATCGATTTTTTTCCACATGTCCCCCTCTCATCTGGCAAGTGATTATTGGTGGCCATGTCCTCCAGCAAGTCATGGGCCTCATGTGATGTCCTTCTCATAAAAGTACCACCTGCAGCTGCATCAATGATAGTCCTTGTGGTCCCACTCAGCCCATTGTAGAAGATGTGAACCAAATTACATTGTTCCAGGCCATGATGTGGGCACTTCCTCTGCAGATCCTTAAACCTTTCCCAAGCTTCATATAGTGACTCCCCATCGGTCTGGTAGAAGTTATTCAACTCTCCTCTCAGCTTGGCTGCTTTTGAAGGTGGAAAGAACTTCGTAAAAAATTTCTGTGCTAGATCATGCCATGTGAATATAGAGTCTGTTGGCAGGGAGTTCAACCAAACCTTCGCTCTGTCCCTGAGTGAAAAACGTAAGAGCCTCAACCGAATGGCATAATCAGTAACGTCATTATACTTGAATGTGGCACATAACTCCAGGAAGTTAGCAATATGCATGTGTGGGTCTTCAGATGGCAACCCTCCGAACTGGACTGTGTTCTGTACCATGCTTAGGATTGCAGGCTTTATCTCAAAGTTGTTTGCTCCTATTATTGGGAGTCTTATACATGTCTGTGCCCCAGTAACTCTTGATAGAACATAATCTCCCAGGCTCCTTTCGACTTGGACCTGAACTCGTTCTTCTACATTTATAGGCAACTCTGGGGGCACTCTTTGGTTGGGTTGATGATCACTATCCCTTAATTCAGTTCATTATTGTTTTGCAAATCACCCATTGCTAACAATTCAACAATCCTCTTGTTTCTCCTGTTCTGCTTGCACGTCTTTTCAATTTCAGGGTTTAAGGGAACAAGTGTGTCTGCTCCTCTTCTTCTTCGCATAAACTAGATCTCTGGAATAGATCAAAATCAACAAGCAAATCAAGGCAATAGGGCTCTAACAATAAAAGAAAAAAAAAGCCAAATTAGAAATTAAGAATAGATAGTTTGATATTGAAACTACGCCAATCCCCGGCAACGGCGCCAAAAACTTGTTAGCGATTTTGCTTATGCTTTACGCAAGTGTACGTATCGCTCAAGTAATATAGTCTTGGTACGACCGAATATCGTCCTTAGGGACTGGTTTTCAATTACTAAACATATATCCTAAGTTATCTATTTGACTATCGATATTTTGTTTTGGTTTTATCTATAAACTACTGAAGTAATTGCAGAAATTAACTAAAATACTTTATTTGAATCAGTTATGGTAGAAATAGGGCTTCCAATCTCCTCGATTATCCACTCTCTTTAATCCTTAATGCAGCAATAAAGGTTTTTCTTCTATTTTAAGATAGCAGGTTAGCTAGACTGTTTTATATTCCGGTTAGGATATATAAACGCTCAACTCCAGTGCAGAAATCTTCTATATTTCTATGATAGATTTTATCACATAGGAGGATTAAGAACAATAACATATGAAGCTACACAAGTATCGGGGTACTTTCATCCACGATTTTTAACTTATGTCTATTCAACTACAACATATCCAAATCTCACCTCTCGGATCTCGATTCGAAATCATATACGTGATGATAACTAGTGATCAATTAATTATCAAAAAATCAAACCAAAAACGTGTACCCTGGACCTTCTTTCCCTTGGTCAATTCCCATTCGGATCTAGACAGTTTTCCGCCTCGGCGCCACGACCCTGCTGACTGGCGCTGTGTCGCCTTAACTCCTCTAGCCTCTCAGATCTTTGGGCACCATAGACCTGCCTTCTTACGTCGCGGCTCTGCTTCTGCTTTTGTCCGGATTGCCAACTTTCGTCAATTTTGGCTCGGGAACCTCTTTTTCTGCTCACTTATTGCTCTTTTCGTCACTTTACCTTTTTAGACCACTGTGAATCAAAAGAAAGAAAAATACCCTAACACGACACATATTTGAACAAAAATTGGCAAAATACTAACTAAAAATTACTCTAAAAGTGCATATAAAATATGTCTAACAATATACCAGTAGGGAAGAAGGCTATTGGATGTCGATGGGTCTATAAAATCAAATACAAGGCGACAGGTGAAGTAGAAAGATTCAAGGCTCGATTAGTTGCAAAGGGATATGATCAAAAAGAGGGACTGGACTACCATGAAACATTTTCACCAGTGGTGAAAATGAGTACAGTAAGGTCAGTTATATCTATTGCAGCAGCACACAACTGGATAATTCAGCAGATGGATGTCTACAATGCCTTTTTGCAGGGTGATCTTTTTGAAGAAGTTTATATGGCAATTCCTGAAGGTTTTGGTGATGCAGGAGGGAAGACAAAGATGTGTAAACTGTTAAAGTCATTATATGGATTGAAACAAGCATCTCGACAATGGAATATCAAGTTAACTGATTCTCTTATTTCCTCTGGTTTTACACAAAGCCACAGGGACTACTCACTGTTTACAAAGAAGGTTGCAGATAAGATTGTGATAGTTCTGGTATATGTCGATGATCTTTTGATTACTGGAAATGACAAGAGCCTTATTACAGCTACCAAGTTGGAATTACAATCAGCCTTTAAGATAAAAGATCTTGAAGAGTTAAGGTATTTCCTTCGTATAGAATTTGCCAGAAGTTCCCAAGGTATTCTTATGCATCAACGAAAATATGCACTGGAATTAATCTCTGACATGGGGTTGGCAGGTGCCAAGCCTTCATCTTCACCTATGGATGCTAATATCAATCTCACTACTGTTGATTTTGATAAGCTTATAGCATCCACATCGTGCTCGGGACCGCACCATCGTGATTCCGATTCCCTAGCTCGCATCCCGTCTATAGAAGGTTGATTGGTCGTTTGTTGTATCTCACAACTACAAGGCCTGACATAGCCTATGCAGTTCACTGCTTGAGTCAATTCATGCATACACCTAAGACTTCCCACATGGAAGCTGGTCTGCGACTTGTTCGATATGTCAAGCAAGCTCCTGGTTTGGGTATCCTTCTTTCTAGTTCCAGTGTCCCTCAACTCAGAGTATTTTGCGATGCAGATTGGTGGGCCTGTGTTAACAGTCGGAGGTCTGTCACTGGTTATTTTGTAATGTTTGGTGTATCACCAGTGACTTAGAAATCCAAGAAGCAAGAAATTGTGTCTCGCAGTTCAGCAGAGGCTGAATTAGGGCATTAGCATCTTCAGTAGCTGAAGACATTTGGCTTGCAGGCTTATTTCGAGAATTGGGTGTTGAAGTTCAGCAGTTTGTCCCCGTCTACACAGACAACAAATCTGCCATGCAAATTGCTGCGAACCCAGTCTTCCACGAGAGAACAAAACATATTGATATCGATTGTCACTTCATTCGAGAACATATCCAGAAATGGTTGATCAAGACTGTTTTTTTGGCATCGCATGATCAACCTGCCGACTTGCTGACTAAAGTCTTGGGACGACCCCAATATGATCATCTCTTATCCAAGCTAGGGATGAAGAATATATTCATTTCCCCTAACTTGATGGGGGTGTAAAAGTATGAAGGTGTATTCTAATTATATGGATCACAGTGTATAGAATAACTACCTAAAGTAGTTAGAATTAGTTAGGAGGTTGATTAGTTGTAACTACTTAGATACATAATTAGATTAGTCATTTACATTTCTGTATAAATAGATGCTACAATGTAAATGTTGGATGATGATTTTATAATACAAAATATCTTATTTCTTTCTCCCTCTCTCTCCTTCTTGCTCATCTCCACATCTCTCAACCGACTTCTCTCTCTAACCGCCTTCTTCCTCTTCTTCCTTTCTTCTTCTTCTTCTTCTTCTTCTTTTCATCTTCTCGGCTTTCTCTGCAATCGTGTATCTATCAATTCGATCTTCATCATCTATTCTATATTCTTGTATGAATTCATAGCGTAACTAATTGATTTGGACGAGATCCTGTCATGCCCTAAATATAGTGATGTGTGACTCATACCTGATGCACTATTATTGTCGACTGAACTATTGAATTATTGATTAATTAATTACTAAATATGAAACTAAATACTGCAAAACTAGCCATAACCAAATAGCAAAAATAATAATAACATACCCAGTGTAGTTTCACAAGTGAAATCTAGGGAAAGTGGGATATACGCAATAATTACCCCTATCATTATGAGGTAAATAAAATGTCTCTGGTAGACTCTCGGCTCAAAAGTATTCAGGTGCACTAGACATAAACAAACAAGCTAAGAAAATATTGAAATTCTAAGCATATGTCTCAACTGACAAATATAAAGATTATAAGCATATGTCTCAACTGAGAAATATAAAATAGTTGTTAATGAATGTCAACCATAAGGTCCATAACTGAAAATTGTCTATGGTCGAAATTAGTCATGAGCCATTTAAAATGAAATAAAGCTTCTACATCGAACCTCGAAACATACCCTTGAATTAAAAAAACAAATATTGCACTGAAAGATAAGCAGAACTAACAAGTAATATCAGAAAGAGCGCAAGTTAAGTAGCAGCTCGAAAAAGGTACGGTCGATCATGTATAATCCCTTGATTATTCTTATTAATGAAAGACATATATATACAAGTTACAATAGGAAAAAAATTCATATTCTACATCTAAAATCCTATTCTATAAGGAGACTAAATCTACACTTATGGTAATATTACAATCCTAATTTAGGTACAAGACTAAGTCTAATATATACCGAATATACATTAGGTAAAATATATAACAAATCTGGAAATAACATGGGCTGGACGGATGGGTTGGACGGACATGGCCCAATATATTTAACACACCCTCGCAGTCATAGAAGACAGTCTTCGTTCGCTGAGACTGTCTCTAAAATCTTCAAAAATGATCGAGGGGAGACCCTTTGTAAAGATGTATGTAATTTGATATCTGCAAGGGACATGGCAGACGCGTACTTGTCCTCTAGCTATCTTCTCTCGAACAAAGTGAATATCCATCTCTATGTGTTTAGTGCGCTGGTGCTGAACTGGATTACCAGAAAGGTAGATGACACTTATATTATCACAATACACCAAGGTAGCCTTTTCAATAGGACAATGGAGCGCTAAAAGTAGATTACGTAACCAACATGACTCAGAAACCACATTGGCTACCCCTCAATATTCGGTCTCTACACTTGAGCGTGAAAGCGTGGACTGACACTTGGCAGACCATGAGACCAAGTTATTACCTAAAAACATGCAATAGCCAGACGTAGAACGCCTGGTGTCAGGACAACCACCCCAGTCAACATCTGTATAGGAGACATGTGTAGACGTCGATGAAGGATACAAATACAAGCCATAATCAAGTGTTCCCTGAATGTACCTAAGAATGCGTTTGAGCGCATTCATATGTTCAATCCTGGAATCATGCATAAACAAAAAAACCAGTTGTACGATATATGAATTATCAGGTCGCGTGAACGTAAGGTACTGAAGTGCGCCTGCAAGACTACGATAGTGGGTCGGATCCTCATAGGGAAAGCCAGCTGAAACACTCAACTTAGGTTTAGTATCAACTGGAGTAGAAGTGTACTTACAGGATGACATCTCAGCTCTCTCAATGATCTCTGCTGCATACTTCTTCTGTGATAAGAACAATCCACCTACATGACGAGTGACAACAATCCCCCAAAAACAACTCAAGGGGCCCAAGTCATTCATGGCAAACTCAAAACTGAGCATTGTCACAATAGATTTTTGCAAAGCATCAGAAGAGACAGTCAAGATAATATCATCCACGTATAATAGTATATAAGCCATCGAAGAACCGTGACGATATATGAATAATAAATTATCAGACCTGCTGTGAGAGAAATCCACAGTCGAAACATAGTCAGCAACCATCTTATACCAAGCTTGTGGAGATTTCTAAAGCCCATACAAATACTTCTTTAACAAACAAACATGATTAGGATATATAGTATCCCTAAACCCCAAGGGTTGATGCATATACACTGTCTCTTTGAGATCACCATGTAGGAAAAAAATTCACATCAAGCTGATGGATGGGCCATGATTTTGAAAGAGTCAAGTTGAGCACAGTGTGAATGGTAGCTGGCTTAACCACCGGGCTAAATGTCTCACCACAATCCATACCAACTTGCTGAGTCTTACCATCACCTACAAGACGATGTGTCGGGTAGCACCCGTGTCCATCCATCACTGTATTGGATTCTCAACGAGGTTAGCTTCAAGAACCACCGCTGAGAACTCCTCAATCATATCGTCTACGAGTTTGTATTCGACGATGTTAGACTTAGCCTTGCCTTTGGCCTTATTCTCATTCTTGATTTTGCGACAATCTTTGACCATGTGATCAATTTTACCGCAGTGATGGAAAGTCCCTTTAAACTTTTCAGTTGTTGGGCCCTTACCGTCCTTCTTAAATTTCGCTTCTTGCTTGAACTCCCTTTGACTTCCGCCAGGTTTGCCTTAGCCTCAGCGGGTAGTTTCCCCTTTGGCATGGCCTTCTTATTATCCTCTTGAATCTGGAGTTTGATAATAATTTCCTCTAAGGTCATCTCATTCGTTTTTAATTTTAGGTAACTCATAAACTCATTCCATGAAGGAGGTAACTTTTCAAGTAACGAGGCAACCAAAAATTGCTCGTTAGGCTTCAATCCTTCCAAATCCAGGTGATGTAAAATCATTTGAAATTCCTGAACTTGGGATGTCATAGTTTTGTTGTCCACCATTTGAAATTTCCCATCCCGCATCTTGTGCGTTATATTTCTTCTGAAGTTTATCCCACAACTCTTTGGCAGTGCCAACGGTGCAATATACCGTATAATGAGAATCGGACAAACAATTCAGGATATAGTTCTGACAAAGGAACTCACTATGACTCCAAGCATCTTGAGTCATCTTGTCACGACCCGAAACCCGGGCCCGCGACTGGTGCCCTACCTGGGCACCCTTCTACCCATACAACACAAGTAACCCGCAGAAGCTAAATAACACTTTTTTTTAAACAAAGGCCAAGCCGGCAAGGATGCCATAATATATAATACCCGAATGGGACTACAACTGTACAACAATATAAATACAACTCACGCAAGTCCAGCCCACATATAAATACAGACGTCTAAGAGTTTGGACAAATACTATGATGGGACAAGACCCCGCTGTACCCATAAATGTACAAGACTCTAATACAAACTTCGTACCAACATGACAAGACTCCGGCATAGTGGAGTTGTCTCAATAGAAGCTAACTGGAGATCCTAAGCTCGTGGATCACCCAACTGAGTACCTAATACCTGCGGGCATGAACGCAGCCCCCCGAAGGGGGTCAGTACAACAAGTACTAAGTATGGAACGGAAATAAAGTACAGTATTAAAATCATGGATGGCCAAGAAATGACAGGGACAAGTAAAATAATCAAATACCAGATCCAACTGTGTCATATAAAATAAGAGTCAACTGTACCTTATATCATTGTACCACTGTACTACTGTACTCGCCTCATGGATGCCTACACATAGAATCATCATGTTCATACACGTATAGATAACGTATCATACTCCGTACCTATAACCTGTCCCGGTCCATATTGAGACTCGGTCCTCATACTCTGTATCTAACATGTCCCGACCCATAATGGGACTCGGTGTAGGGTCGTATAAGGTATAACATGTCCCGGCCCATTCTGGGACTCGGTGTGAAGTCATATACGGTATAACATGTCCCGACCCTTTCTAGGTCTCGGTGTAAAGTCAAATAAGTCGTATAACATGTCCCGGCCCATTATGGGACTCGGTGTGGTCATCCTCCTCACATATGCACCTATAACGTGTCCCGGCCCATTAGGGAACTCGGTGTAATCATAACTATCCATATAATCCTCATGTGTGTACATGCAACGTGTCCCGGCCCACCATGGAACTCGATGTATCAATGCAACCATATGATATTTTAAATCATCTCTTGACTTTCCATAAAACCGTTATAACAAACTTCTCATAAAGCCATTATAACCAACTTTCATTTTTGAAACTGAAGCACTACCACATCTTTCCTTTTTAAACAAACTAAGGCACTATCACCTCTTTCCTTTTAATAAAACCAAGGCATTATCATGTGATGTAACATTAGGGAAATGAACCCAAAGTACTATGTACATCTATTCTTTCCTTTATAAAATCCCAAGATACTAGCACTTGTAGCATCAAGGCACTTTAACTATTAAAAACAAGTTACTTACACTTTTAAACTCAAGTAACTTATTCTTTTCAAATCAAGTAACCTATACCTTTAAATCAAGTTACTTCTTCTTCCCAAAATCAAGTCATTTATACTACATATAAATCAAGTCTCTTATACTTCATCTAATCAAATCTCATATACTTTCAAGTAAGGTCTCATATACCTTCAAGTAAAGTCTCATATACTTTCAACTAAGTCTCATAACTTTTAAATAAATCTAGTCGCATGACTTTCAAATAAATCAAGTCTCATAACTTTCGAATAAATCTAGTCTCATGACTTTCAAATAAATCAAGTCTCATTAGTGTTGTAACTTAGTAAGATCAACTCGACTCCAACGCTTACTAAACACACTTACCAACATCTACCATAACACTTGGTAAGGACTTAGGAATAATTTAGACATGTTTTTAGCATAGAATCAATAACATGAATACTCTAATAACGAGGCAAGTATACTTCAAGAAACAAGTCATCTATACTCCAATAATCAATCATGCTGATAGAATGAAGAAGTTCACATACCTCGTTGACGACTAACCAACACGACAAGTAGAATACGCCCCAATGTACTTCAACCTTGTCGGCTATTCCACATGCCAAGTAGAATATGTCATACGTAGTACTTCAACCTAAAATGGCAATAGCACTTCTATCAACTTCAAGCTTCCAAGTGTAAGACTTATACCAAATAATGGCCCTCTTAATCTACGGGAATTTGGGCAGCACTTCCTTTGTTTCTACGTACTTTTCCACCTTTTCCAAGGCCCAAATTCAACAACAAACAAGCCACAATTAAGGGCACAACCAACAGTTAACCAAAGGGGATCACACGCATACCTTACGTGCAAAATTCAGCCCATTAACTTAAATAAACAGTTCACAACCAAAGCAACAACAAAAGGGGATTACACGCCAACTTGACGTGTAAAATTCTGCCCCACAACGATATAAAAATAGTCTATAAAATAGTCCATAAATAAGCAACGTTAAGGGTACAATGTGAAGCCTTTTTCACCCTTATTCCTTAGGACTTTCATTAGTCATTTCCCACATTAAACATGCAAAATGAGGGCTGAATTTCCAGAATTCCAACGCCCTAAAACAGTCCCTAAAAACTATATAATAACGTCCAACAGTTTTATAGATTCCACGGCCAATAACTACAATCCGATAACTCTTTCTTTAATTCATTTTATTTCAATTCAAGTTCCAACACTTCCATATATGACATACCAACTTATCAACAACCATATTACCTCATTTTAACATGCGTCAAGTGTGGAAAACAACAACAATATAACCAACGAAACCAATGGCACAAAACTGCCTCCAATCGGCCAACAACACATCTATCACATACACATCTTATTTTCCATTTCTTCCTTAACATAAATTCATCCCTTAAACATAACAATAAGTAATATCCAATTACTTTAATTTAAGAAGAACTATTACCTCATTTTTGTGCCCAAAATCGTCCAAAATAGCCCCTACTATATTGGTCCGCAGTTTTCGTTTCGCTACACTTATTCAAGTTTCAATCACATATACGTGACCCCTATGATCTTATAACCAACTTCACTTCACTTTTCGCTTCCAAAAAGTCGACGGAACCCTAGGGTTTCACACCCTTATTCTCGGTCAACCCTTGATTTCTTGGAATTAATATAGCCCTTGGCTTAACACTTGGTTAGGGACCTTAATCTTGTATTAGTGAACTAAGCTTGGAAGTTTAAGGATTTTTGTTCTTAAAAAGGGTGTTTGGCCGAGAGCAACATGAAAAGGAGATAGAAGTGTGAAATATTTTCTTAGTGTGGGAAGTCTTGCACTCCCTCTATGTATATATAAATATCACAATGGATGGGATATGGACAAGTTTATGGACAAGTGGAGTGGGACCCACTTGTCCACTTGTCTCCACAAATATCTAAGTCAAAGTCTTCATGCTATCCATATATATATACATATCTAATGTAGCAAGACCAAGTGGAGGGTGACACGTGTCACTCTCCTATTGGTCTAAATTATTTCTTCCTAAAAAATATCTATATTTAGCCAAAATATCTCAAAATATTGTGGGCCCCACAAAACCGTAAAATTTTCTCGTGCGCCCCACATGACCAAATTCGGAACTTAAAAATCTAAAATTCCAATATATTCTATAAGTCCCAAATACCAAATTTGAGAACCAAATTCCAATTAATAAACTTTTTTTCTTCACGAGGTTCCGAAATATTTCCTTAGAAAAAAGTGATTTTTCTTTCGTTCCAAAATTATCTTATTTTCTCACGTATGTTATCATCTCATTTTCTAGAATATACGGGGTGTAACATCATTCTCCCCTTAGAAACATTCATCCCGAATGTTCATACTAGGTTTCAAGCTGAAATTCCAAGTGTCAACTTAACTGCACTTGCATACAACCATCACATGCTCACGTTTTGTCCATTCTCGGCTCCCACGATCTGTTTCTGGTGGAACGCGTCCACGAACTCGTACAACGATTAACTAGACTTGGGTCTTGCATCGTCGTGACCCTATCACATAGCGGGACCATCTCCAACTGGCCCCACTTCATTCCATGCTACGAGTTGACCCGAAATTGGCTCACAACCCGACCCATCGTCACACTTAACTCTCATTCTTGGTCTAAAAGGATTCTCCTTTCGTACCTTCCTTAGTCATAACCGTAAATACCTCAATTCTTTTAGCACTTGTTCACTCTTTTTCTTACTTGTCGTACTCTTCTCGTTCTTCCAAACTTATTCTAGTATACGTACATAATCTCACATTTTGCTCCTGTTTCCAATCCTTGGTGTTACTATATCCAAACTTGGTCATTATACTTAGATTCAATTTCCTTTACCTTTATCATCCTTATAGTAATCCTTCTTTCTACTCATTATTAATCACAAATATCTCTACCTTGATACTCGATCGTATAGTTCCGTTTATACTTATTAACTGTTTTCATATCTCTAACCATTATCAAAGCTTAACCAACTCGTGATAACTCATAATCATTTCAGGCAACACACATATGACCCTAGTAAATATATCCGTATAGACGTACATCATTATACTAACTATAACAATTTTACCAACATGTATACCAAGGTCCATGCATTCCTGTCTGGGCCACTGTTGCCTTTTTCGGAGGCATAGTTGCAACCACAATAATACGTTAGGAAGAGACTACCCAAACAACACAACTCTATCGCACGATCTCAGAGTGAGAAGAAGGGAAACCAATCCTAAATGTATTGTAGCCTCCTGTTTATAGATGTGGTGCACAACACACCGATAAACAAGACTCTACTATACACGGTCTGTAGACATTCCGATGACTAACAACTCTGATACCACTCACACGACCGAACTCAAGCTCGCGATCGGTGCCCTACCTGGGCACCCTTCTACCCATACAACACAAGTAACCCGCGGAAGCTAAATAACATTTTTTTAAAACAAAGGCCAAGCCGGCAAGACTGCCATAATATATAATACCCGAATGGGACTACAACTGTACAACAATATAAATACAACTCACGCAAGTCCAGCCCACATATGAATACAGACCTCTAAGAGTTTGGACAAATACTATGACGGGACAAGACCCCGCCTTACCCATAAATGTACAAGACTTTAATACAAAATTTGTACCAACATGACAAGACTCCGGCATAGTGGAGTTGTCTCAATAGATGCTGACTGGAGATCCTATGCTCACGGATCACCCAACTGAGTACCTAATACCTGCGGGCATGAACGCAGCCCCCCGAAGGGGGTCAGTACAACAAGTAATAAGTATGGAACGAAAATAAAGTACAGTATTAAAATCATGGTTGGCCAAGAAATGACAAGAACAAGTAAAATAATCAAATACCAGATCCAACCGTGTCATATAAAATAAGAGTCAAATGCACTTTGTATCACTGTACCCTGTACCACCGTACTACTATACTCGCTTCATGGATGTCTACTCATAGAATCATCATGTTCATACACGTATAGATAACGTATCATACTCCGTACCTATAACATGTCCCGGCCCATATTGGGACTAGGTCTTCATACTCTGTATCTAACATGTCCCGGCCCATATTGGGACTCGGTGTAGGGTCGTATAAGGTATAACATGTCCCGGCTCATTCTCGGACTCGGTGTGAAGTCATATAAGGTATAACATGTCCCTCCCCTTTCTAGGTCTCGGTGTAAAGTCATATAAATCGTATAACATGTCCCGGCCCATTATGGGACTCGGTGTGGTCATCCTCCTCACATAAGCACCTATAATGTGTCCCGGTCCATTAGGGAACTCGGTGTAATCATAACTATCCATATAATCCTCATGTGTGTACATGCAACGTGTCCCGGCCCACCATGAAACTCAGTGTATCAATGCAACCATATGACATTTTAAACCATATCTTGACTTTCCATAAAACTGTTATAACAAACTTCTCATAAAGTCATTATAACCAACTTTCATTTTTGAAACTAAAGCACTACCACATCTTTCTTTTTTAAACAAACCAAGGCACTATCACCTCTTTCTTTTTAATAAAACCAAGGCATTATCATGTGATGTAACATTAGGGAAATGAACCCAAAGTACTATGTACATTTATTCTTTCCTTTATAAAACCCCAAGATACTAGCACTTGTAGCATCAAGGCACTTTAACTATTAAAAACAAGTTACTTACACTTTTAAACTCAAGTAACTTATTCTTTTCAAATCAAGTAATATATACTTTTAAATCAAGTTACTTCTTCTTTCCCAAAATCAAGTCATTTATACTTCATATAAATCAAGTCTCTTATACATCATCTAATCAAATCTCATATACTTTCAAGTAAGGTCTCATATACCTTCAAGTAAAGTCTCATATACTTTCAACTAAGTCTCATAACTTTCAAATAAATCTAGTCGCTTGATTTTCAAATAAATCAAGTCTCATAACTTTCAAATAAATCTAGTCTCATGACTTTCAAATAAATCAAGTCTCATTAGTGTTGTAACTTAGCAAGATCAACTCGACTCCAATGCTTACTAAACACTCTTATCAACATCTCTCATAAGACTTGGTAAGGACTTAGGAATAATTTAGACATGTCTTTAGCATAGAAACAATAACATAAATACTCTAATAACGAGGCAAGTATACTTCAAGAAACAAGTCATCTATACTCCAATAATCAATCATGCCGATAGAAGGAAGAAGTTCACATACCTCGTTGACGACTAACCAACACGACAAGTAGAATACGCCCCAATATACTTAAACATTGTCGGCTATTCCACATGCCAAGTAGAATATGCCACACGTAGTACTTCAACATAAAATGACAATAGCACTTCTATCAACTTCAAGCTTCCAAGTGTAAGACTTATACCAAATAATGGCCCTCTTATTCTACGGGAATTTGGGCAGCACTTCCTTTGTTTCTACGTTCTTTTCCACCTTTTCCAAGGCCCAAATTCAACAACAACCAAGCCACAATAAAGGGCACAACCAACAGTTAACCAAAGGGGATCACACGCATACCTTACGTGTAAAACTCAGCCCCTTAACTTAAATAAACAATTCACAACCAAAACAACAACCAAAAGGGATTACACGTCAACTTGACGTGTAAAATTATGCCCCACAACGATATAAAAACAGTCTATAAAACAATCCATAAATAACCAACGTTAAGGGTACAATGTGAAGCCTTTTTCACCCTTATTCCTTAGGACTTTCATTAGTCATTTTCCCACATTAAACATGCAAAATGAGGGCTGAATTTCCAGAATTCCAACACCCTAAAACAGTCCCTAAAAACTGTATAATAACGTCCAACAGTTTTATACATTCCGCGGCCAATAACTACAATCCGGTAACTCTTTCCTTAATTCATTTTATTTCAATTCAAGTTCCAACACTTCCATATATGACATACCAACTTATCAACAACCATATTACCTCATTTTAACATGTGACAAGTGTGGATAACAACAACAATATAACCAACGAAACCAATGGCACAAAACTGCCTCCAATCGGCCAACAACACATCTATCACATACACATCTTATTTTCCATTTCTTCCTTACCATAAATTCATCCCTTAAACATAAAAATAAGTAATATCCAATTACTTTAATTTAAGAAGAACTATTACCTCATTTTTGTGCCCAAAATTGTCCAAAATAGCCCCTACTATATTGGTCCGCAATTTTCATTTTGCTCCACTTCTTCAAGTTCCAATCACATATACGTGACCCCTATGAGCTTATAACCAACTTCACTTCATGTTTCGCTTCCAAAAAGTCGACGGAACCCTAGAGTTTCACACCCTTATTCTCAGCCAACACTTGATTTCTTGGAATTAATATAGCCTTTGGCTTAACACTTGGTTTGGGACATTAATCTTGTATTAGTGAACTAATCTTGGAAGTTTAAGTATTTTTGTTCTTAAAAAGGGTGTTTGGCCGAGAGCAACATGGAAGGGAGATAGAAATGTGAAATATTTTTTAAGTGTGGGAAGTCTTGCACTTCCTCTATGTATATATAAATATCACAATGGATGAGATATGGATAAGTGTATGGACAAATGGAGTGGGACCCACTTATCCACTTGTCTCCACAAATATCTAAGTCAAAGTCTTCATGCTATCCATATATATATACATATCTAATTTAGCAAGACAAGTGGGGGGGTGACACGTGTCACCCTCCTATTGGTCCAAATTATTTTTTCCTCCAAAATATCTATATTTGGCCAAAATATCTCAAAATATTATGGGCCCTACAAAACCGTAAAATTTTCCCGTGGATATGACCAAATCCCAAACTTAAAAATCTAAAATTCCAATATATTCTATAAGTCCCAAATACCAAATTCCAATTAATAAACCTTTTTCCTTCACGAGGTTCCGAAATATTTCCTTAGGAAAAAGTGATTTTTCTTTCGTTCCAAAATTCAAATCTTATTTTCTCACGTACGTTCTCATCTCATTCTCTAGAAAATACGGGGTGTAACACATCTTCATGCCATTAATGGCATGGATATCTTGGCCCCTCCCACCGTTTCATTGCTGAGGGTCCACTTCATCTCCAACTTTTGGAGGATCTTCGGTTAGGAAACATGACATTCCCATAACCGTCAAGAAGAACAACATCTTTTGCTGCCATCGTATAAAATTAGTGCCCATGTATTTCTCAGGGTGTTCATGATGAAAGCCAGCGGGTGGGGGAACGGAAGTGTTCTCATGAGTAGCGACAAAGGCGTTGTGAGTGTCACGCCCCTAACCCCGGGCCCACGACTGGTGCCCTACCTGGGCACCCTTCTATTCATACAACACAAGTAAACTGCGGAAGATAAATAACACTCTTTTTTTTCTTTAAACTAAGACAAAGCCGGAAAGGCTGTCATAATATATAACACCCCCAAATGGGATTACACTGTACAACCATGTAAATAAAATTCTCACCAGTCCAGCCCATATATGAATACAGACCTCTAAGAATTTGGACAGTAAACTATGACGGGACAAGGCTCCGACGTACCCCTGAATATACCTAGCCATAATGACAAGCTCCGGAACATTGGAGTCATCTCAAAATGCTAAACAAGGATCCTAAGCAAGCGGATCCACAACTGAGTACCTAATACCTGCGGACATTTAACGCAAATTTCGGCGGGTCGATAACAAGTACTAAGTATGGAACGGAAATAAAGTACAGTAAACAAGATCATAACTGTACAAAAGAATGACAGGGGCAAGTATGAAAATCAAATACCAGATCTCACCGTGTCATATAAAAATCAGAGCCAATCAGACCTTGTATCATCAGACCATCAGAATAATCGCACCACTTTCAAATATGAAAGCCATGTCAAAATCCATGACACCTGCCCTCAGCATATAATATCACAGAAGCATGCTCGTGGAATACAACATCACTGTCAGCATGTAATAAGTATAATATACAACTACCAGTACACTGTGCCTTTTTAACAATGAGAGTAATGAGAGTCAACTTTATCTTTTAAACCCTGCTTTTACAAAATGAGATTTACCACCTCATCTCAAATCATGAAATCACTGAACCCTTTCATTAACGAAATCAATACCATTTCAAATTATGAAAGACATGTCAAAATACGGGACACTTGCCCACAATTATGCAATAATATTCATGGGATTATTTCACCCGCATAGGTCTTGTGGACCCGCAATGGAGCAAGTCTACGGATATATATAATGTCCCGGGGATTGACCCCGCAATAAATAATATAACACTAACACTAATGGCTATCATGAACAAACATATGCAAGTTAACATAATCTTTGACTCTCAATAGAACAAATGGGATGTACTCTCCTCTTAGAAAAACCAAGGCAATACCATGTCTTCTTTTCTAAAATAACCAAGACACTAACAAGTCTTTCATTTTTATAACACCAAGGCACTATCACACCTTGCATCACTAAGGATTAAAGTCCATTACAACAATGTACGTGAGCCGTACATTCACTTTATAAACTAAATTTCCATTTTAGAAAAGCCCAAGTACTATATGTATCACTAGGAAGTAGAATCCAATACATGTATCATTTCGAAACCATTATCGAGACACTTACCATACCAAGTATATTTCTAAGACATGGTTTGACAAATTAAGGCAATAGACCTCACGTATTACTTTAAAACATCTTTGAAAATCAAAGTGCCACATATCATGAACTATATTAAGGACTTAATCATGGACATTCTCACATGATTTCCTTATAATAGTTTAAACCCTCTATTGACTTTCCACAAACCTTGTTATAACAAACTTCTCATAAAGTCGTTATAACACTTTCATTTTAGAAAACTAAAGCACTACCACGTCTTTCCTTTTAATACAACCACGACACTATCATATCATGTAAGGGATTTGAACTCAAAGTATTGTGTACGTCTATTCTTTATAAAAGAATCATTTCATGCAATATTTAGAGAATTGAACCCAAAAGCATCTTCACTATTAAAACCAAGTTACTACACCTTTTTAACTTCAACACAAGACTTTAAAATCAAGTGACTTCTACTTCCAACATTAAGGCAATTATTCCTTTAACTCAAGTAACTCATTTCTTTCAAATAATGTTACTCCTATCTTTTAAAATCAAGTCATGCATTTTCTTTAAACCAAGTAATCTATACTTTTTAAAATAATTCTAGTCTCATGACTTTGAAATAACTCTAGTCTCATAACTTCAAAATAAATCAAGTCTCTTAACTTTAGAAATTAAGTCCAATAACTTGAAAAATAAAGTCTCAAACTTTCAAAATAAATTAAGTCTCTTAACTTTAGAAATCAAGTCTCTTAACTTTAAATTAATTCAAGTAACTTATAGTTTTCATAATTAAGACTCATATCATTTCTAACAACTCTTACCAACATCTCCCATAAGACTTGGTAAGGACTTAGAATTATCTTTGGACATGCCTTTAGCATAAGATCAATAACATGAATACTTCCTAATGACAAGGCAAGTACTTCAAGAAAACAAATCACGTATACTCCAAAATAAGGCAAGTATATTTCAAGAATAATCATGTCGATAGAAGGAAGAAGTTCACATACCTTATCGTCTATTCCACATTTCAAGTAGAATAAGCTACACGTAGTACTTCACCCTATAATAACGATAGCACTTCTATCAATATCATACTTACTAGTATAAGACTTATACCAAATAATGGCCCTCTTATTCTACGGAAAATTGGGCAGCACTTCCTTTGTTTCTACGTACTTTTCCACCTTTTCCAAGGCCCGAATTCATCAACCAACAAGCCACATTTAAGGCACAACCAACAGTTAACCAAAAGGGGATTACACGCCTAACTTGACGTGTAAAATTCTTCCCCACAATCTATACAAAACAGTCCGCAAAACAGTCTATTATAAACCAACATTAAGGGTACAATGTGAAGCCTTTAACACCCTTTTCCTTAGGACTTTATCTAGTCATTTTACCACATTAAACATGTATGCTAGGGGCTGATTTTCCAGCATATCTACACCCCAAAACAGTCCATAAAAACTGCATAACAACATCCAACAGTTTTATAGATTCTACGACCAACAACTACAATCCGATGTCCTTTTTCTTAATTCCTTTTAATCCAATTTTCATTCCAACATGTTATATAAATTATATAAACTATCAACAACTATATTTCCTTCATTATATAACATACGACAAGTGTTATTAACAACAATAATAACCAACGAATCCAACGACGACAAACATTGCCTAGTCTCGGTCAACTTGCCAAAAATGGCCCAAATACTTTTCAATCTTCATTTTTTTTAGTACAAGCTCATCTATACATGTAAACAACAAGTAATATCCAATTACTTTAAAAGAAGAAGAGATTTTACCTTCCAAAAGCCTCAAAAACGCCCAAAATAGTCCGTAGGTGTTTGGCCCGCAGTTTTCGTTTCGCTCCACTTCTTCAAGTTCCAATCACATATATGTGACCCCTATGAGCTTATACACAACTTCACTTTGTATTTCACTTCCAAAAAGTCGACGGAACCTTAGGGTTTCACACCCTCTATTCTCGGTCATACCATGTTCTTGGGGTTTAAGGGGTTATCTTGGCTTAGCACTCCATTAGGGAGCTTAGTCTTGGATTAGAGGATTTATCATGAAGGATTGAACAATTTTTGGTCTTGAAAATGGCTCAAAACCGAGAGCACTAAAGGAGAAGGGAGGTGAAATATTTTTTAAGTGTTGTGATGAATCTTGCAAGCCCTCTATGTGTATATAATGTATCACCAAGGGGGGAGATCATGCCAAGTGTATGGCCAAGCTAGCAAGACAAGTGGAGTGAGACCCACCTGTCTCACAAATATCTTAAAGTACAAGTCTTGCAAGACCAAGTGGAGGGGTGACACGTGTCGCCCTTCTATTGGTCCAAATTATTTCTTCCTCCAAAATATCTATATTTGGCCAAAATATCTCAAAATATTGTGGGCCCCACAAAATCGTAAAAATTTTCGGTGGGCCCCACGTGACCAAATCCGAACTTAAAAATTCATAAATCCAATATATTCCAAAAGTCCCAAATACCAAATTTGAGAACCAAATTCCAATTAATAAACATTTTCCTTCACAAATTCCCGATATTTTTCCTTAAGAAAAAGTAATTTTTCTTTCCACAATTCAAATCTCATATTCTTAATCACGTTCTCACTTACGTACCATGGTATAACGGGGTGTAACAGTGAGTGCCTTGAGGATCAGTGGGGTTGGCACTAGTGCCTTGAGTAGTGGTGGTAAAGGCATTCGGATTGCCTTGAGCAGTGGCGGATGTTTCAGTGTTGAATCCAGTCATGTTGTTGTTGCTAACAGCGAATATTGTCTTAAGTTGTTGAAAAAAGTACTAGGAAATGGGTAAGTAACAACAACAACACAAGGTAACAAATCTGGAAATTAAACAAGAAAAATGGTTTGCTTAGTCGATTGATATTTAACCTATCCTTAAGACAATATTGTCCCATATTAATCCTTTAACGGCTAATGGAAATTCGTCTCCCGAGATAAAACAGCAACAAACAATTGAGTAAAGGATGACTCAAGTGTATACTAAAAGAAGGGCTTTGAGTATATGGAAAATTGCTTAGAGAGAAAGAAGAACTTAGAAATTCTGAGATTGTGTGTTCTTCCATTGTGCCAATGGCATCAATTTATAGTGTGATCAAGATGTCTTCCCAAATAGCCAAGTAAATGGCCTTCAATGCCATGTAATGACCTTAAATTTGAGGTTACAATTCAACCAAATAATGACTGAATTCATGAGCCAAATAATGGAGGATTAATGCTCCAAAGTCAGCCCAAGAATCAGTTCTAAAACGTCTCCCTAGAGTCACACTGGTCCCTAGGCGCCGCGACGCTTCACGTCCAGTAGCTTACTTGAGCCGAGGAGCTTCATCTCCAGTAACTTCCCAGGGATTTTACCGTTACGGGCGACGCGACCCTTGGGAGAAGGCGTCGCGGCCCAGACTGGTCGCGCTGCGGCCCTTCACGGCTCCGTGGAGATTTCTGATTCGTGTCATCTTTTACACATTGTATATTTCTTCCTTCATTTGCCAATGTGAAACCACTTGTTATCATTTCATGCCTCAAACGTTTTGTTTACATACTAATATCTCTTTCACTAAGAAAATTTACGATCTTTGGTACAACGTGTGCACGTGTGTGAAAACGACGTTTTCGACGTGCGGAACCACAATTATTCGAGTCATAAATAATATGATTAATTTTATTTCACGTTAATAAATTTCCAACAACTTATTTATCTATAAAAAAATATATAAAACCAACAGTTAGTATGTCACAAATTACAAAATTCTTATGTTTATTCTAATATGACTAATAATTTACAAACAATTACTCCTATGAAACATCACTCGCCTGTCACCACTCTACAGTGTGTCAATAATCCATGGAATCTCGACAACAAATTTGGAATGAAGTGTTTCACTATCATTTATGTTGCTGGAATTCTTCACAAATTTCGCTAGATACATCATACATGTTAAATCGTCCAAAAGTGACCGGGATACATTAATATTTTTGAATAATTCAAACAACATAGCTAAAACTATAAAAGTAAATGATTCAAACTAAGGAAGAAGCATCCGGCAAACCTTGCTGGTAATTATCATCAAAATTCACCGCCGGCCGTTTAGGACGCTTAACGGGGACGGAAGCACGGCAAACAGGACAATTAGAGTGAGAACATAACCACTTATCAATACAAGAAAAATGGTAAACATGTTTACACGTCTTCAACTGTCTAACTTCTTCTCCTTCCACAAACGCCGTCAAACATACCGAACACTCATTGCCGGAATCTTCCGACGATGATGTTTTTTTCTCGTATTTGACAGTAGAAACCATATCCGTATGATGTGTAATTCCAGTTTTTGACTCACCGGAATTTTCGCCGGATATTCGCCGGAAAATATTTTCCGGGCATTTCAGAGCATAGATGAGAGCGTATATGAGAGTCGGTATGATTATGAGTATGATAATAGAGATAATTGCAATTAGAGGGAACATGTCGGAGCTCCGGGAAGACGCCGGTGAAGGGAGAGGTGCAGTTTTGAGGTATAATAGTGGAGGAATTGGGCATGATAATTGATAATGTATCAGTTTCAGTACTATTATATTAATATATTTTGTTTTGTTCTGTTTGGTTTTTCTAGACAGGTGTACATGCATTATAAGAGTATTATATTATCAAAATAGTGTAACATCACAATGAGATGAGATAAGAAAATGTTCATAGAACAAACTATAGCTTATCAATTGTGATGAGACTCTGAAACGATAATTTTTAATTGACAATTTGGTTGGGGAGTTGGGATTTTAATGGCATTATTTAATTTAAATTATGTTTTTTAGTAGTTGATGATGATTTTGTTTAACATCGAATCTTTCAAGAAAAGAAATGCGACGTTAGAATAATGTAAATACTCTTGATAGAGTTTTCTTATTAATGTAATATATAGAGAGTATATAATTGTAGGTCTAATAGAATTAGAATATCTATTTTATATTAATTACATTAAATATTAATTATAGAATATTGTGAATATATATGGAATATATTCACTATCACAGTACCCCTTCAGTCGGAGCGGAAGGAGGTTAGACGTTGAGACTGAATCTGAAGTCAAGGAACAGTTGTCGAGGAATCCCCTTTGTGAAGATATACGCGTACTGATACGAAAAAGGAACATGCAACACCTAACATGACCCATTGCAACCTTCTCACGAACAAAGTAAATATCCCCAAAAATTACTCAACTTACCCAAGTCAGTCATAGGAAATTCGGACTTTAGTAGAGCAATAATCTCGTGCTTCAGGCCATCTGAAGAAGTTATCAGTACAATATCATCCAAATATAACAGTAGGTAAGTTGTGTCAATACCTCGATGAAAAATGAACAATGAATGACCACTTTTGCTGCACACGAAGCCGATCTGTATGAGTATGTAAGTGGAAAACCGCTCATACCAAACCCTGGAGGCTTGTTTTAACCTATATAGTGACTTACGAAGACGACAAACATGTTCAGAAAGCCTCTGGATGCACAAAACCTAGCGGTTGATGCATATAGACAGTTTCTTTCAAATCCCCATTTAAGAAAGCATTATTTACATCAAGCTGGTGAATCGGCCAATTTTCCCACAGCGATGCTCAAAATTGTGCGGATAGTAGCTGGCTTAACCACTGGTCTGAAAGTCTCACCACAATCAACACTCTTATGTTGCTCTGTGCCATTTGCACAAGTCTGGCCTTGTGACATTCAATGACATCATTATCTCTGAACTTATGACGAAATAGCCACATACAATGGATTGCATTCACCCCCTCAGGTCGCGAAAAAAAATCTCAAATGTGATATGAAGTAAGCGCATTAAACTCCTCACGCATGACCACATTCCAATTCGGGTCAAGTTTGGCTAATGTTAGGTTTTTAGGTAGTGGGGAGATGGTTTAAGTGGACAAATTAAATGTGGACTTTTGATTTGAAAATTATGTATTGTACACGGGTTTCCATACGGTGGGTTGAGGGCTGGATCGGGTATAGTGGGGCAGTAGATGGGGACTGCAGGTTGGGCTGGATGGTTGCAGGTCTGGGTCGGGAGGTAATGAGTTGGGCAGTATTGTCACTGGTCTGGGTGATGGGACTAGGTCGTGAGGTATTGGGCTGCGCAGATGAGCCATCATGTTGGGCGCGGACTGGCCGGGTATCAATGGGTATCATTGTCACTAGGTTGGACAGTATGGTAATTGGCCTGGGAAATGGGTAACGGGTTGGGCAGTGTTGTCACTGGGCTGAGTAGTGTGGTAACTAGGTTGGGCAGTGGGTAATTAGAGGTGGCAGTGGGTCCCATAGATAGGGCAGTGGGTGACAGTTGGTATTTGGACAATATAGTGCATTTTAAAATAGAGGGGAGGTGCCCGAGTCATCAAGGAAACCGTAATCAGTGACTCAAAAATTTTAGATGTTGATAAACGGGAAAACATACTCAACAAACGTGGCATGGTGTTAGACTATGATTTTGTTTGTGGATAACTCATAGCATACGCACCCCCTATGGTTCGACGGAAAACTTAGGAAGATGCACGAAGTGGAGCGAGGTGCTAATTTGTGAGGGACCGTTGAGGTAAGATTTGGGTAATAAAGACAACCGAAAATTCGAAGGTGATCATAGGAAAAGATCCGATGGAAAAGAATTTCGGTGGGTGTCCTATTTTAGATCGTACGGGTAAGTAAGATGTTAAGAATGTGGTCTACCATTTTTAATGCATTTACCAAAAGGTATGTGGAGAGACGCATGAAAAAGAAGGGTACGAATCATATTGTTAATGGTGCGGAGACTTCTTTCGGCTTTACCATTTTGAGGGGAAGATGGGGCAGGAGAAACGGAAAATCATACCATTAGCCGCACAAAAATTATGAAAGATGGAATTATTGAACTCATGACCATTATCACATTGAAACGTTTTGATGTCTTTTTCAAATTGTGTTATAACCAATGTACGAAATTCAAGGAACTTGGAGTAAACTTGAGACTTAAGTTTAAGCGGATAGACCCAAAGAAAGTAAAAGAAATCCAAAAATACCAAATAATATTTATGACCTAGGTTGCTAGTTATAGTAAATGTCCATAAATCCATATGAATAATATCAAAGGGATAGAAAGTAATACTTAAAGAAGACGTAAATGGAAGTCTAATATGTTTCCTTAGATGACAAGAGGATCAACTATGAGAAAGTTTCCCTTTATTACATTGGATTAGATTACGGTTTCTAAGAGAATAAAAACATATGCCACATTGATGGAGATATTGCAGCTAAATCGGCGGTTGGAGTGACACGGAGAGTGGACGTGGATAGGAAATGATAGATGTCCCCCAAACTATTGCATCTCGTGAGAAGTCTCCCGTACGTATGACCTTTATAGATAAACCAAATGGGTCGAAATCAATGGATACAAAATTATCAGTGGCAAATTTTCTAACAGAAATTAGGTTCTTGATAATGTTAGGGGCATATAGGAGGTGTTTAAGGGAGTAGTGGGGTTACGGTAGTGGAGTTAGTGTGTGGCAAAATCTTTGAATTGGAATGTGATGACTACAAATGACAGTGGATTCTGGACCCGTCCCGGATCCGGTGGATCCAGATCCGTTTTATAGGATATGGATCTTTAAAATTTAGACCCGACGGATCCGGATCGGACCCGGATCCGTTTCTGACGGATCGGATCTGGATATGTATCTTGTATTTGAGATCCGTATCCGGTCCAGATCCGACCCGTGAATCCGTTTTTTATTATATGTAAACTATTATGATCGTCATTAATTTATAACTTAGTAAAATAGTATAATACTAACCAAAGCTTATTACTATTACAAATTCTATCGTCCAATAATATAAAAAAATCTGTACAATATCAATGTATATGATGACCTAGATCTTTCTTGAAATTATATATATGCCAAATGCCCTTTACGATAGTTGGACGAACCCCTTGGAGATTTATGTAGTGGTCAAATGGAAATTTCCAACAAGCTTCTATTCAAATTCTGTTAATGAACTTGACAAATAAATAAAAGTAGGAATGCAAGCTAACTATATATGAAGTTCACTAATTAATGACTATTAAATCAACAACACTAAAGTACAATAGAGAACGAATAAACTTTCTTGTCAAATATTTTTGTATTTGCTTAAGTGTTGAACTATTTTCCACATTGGCATACTGCATGAAAAGATATGTAAGCCAAGTCATACCCATTTGGTATCAATGTTTTTATTTCGTTTTTATTTTAATTTGGTTCTTTCTGATTTTGGTGATGTCGATGTAGTAGTGTTGATGCTTTTCTGGCAAAAAATTTAAACAGGTGAGAATATTATTCAAGACAAAAAAAATTACATGTGGATTCAGATCCGATCCGTGGACCCGGTGAATTCGATGGATACAGATTTGGATCTGATTTTTATGGACCCGATGGATCCGGATCTGGATCCAGATAAAAAAATAGATCTAGTAGGATCCGGTCCAGATCCGATCTTTTGTCATCCCTAGTGATGACCATTGCCGACAATAATAGATTGGGGAGTATTTAAATTGCTCAGTTGAAGAAGATTACCAGAATTGTTGGTGAGGTGTGACGTGGCACCCGTATCCATATACTAAGTAGCATCGGGATGTTGGGCTGATGTGTAATGGGCCTGCCTGGCGAGCCACTGGATGGGCTCTCAAGATGCTGGGCCTCGGCTGAGCCCACTGAGATTGTTATTCTCGCCTCGAACGTTCTTGAAAGGCAGCGCGACATCAGCCGGGCCGCAGCTTGTTGGGCCTGTTGGATCGTGTATTGTTGGCCCAAATTTCACGAGGAAGATTTGTGACTGCGGGTGTTGAGGAAGATGAAGCGGAAGAAGATATATGGGTTGCGGGTGACTCCATGAGGGTATCCGAAATTTAGTAGTAGTATATAGGGTTTGGGAAAACTGTATATCAGTGGTATATACACATTTGCAGGTGATGTGGGTTACGGGTGGGTGTATATCACATGTATACCAGATGTATACGGGTGAGATAGGTAGAAAAGAGGTCTGATTTGGCTGTATATCACTAAATATCACATGTATACTAAATGTATATGGGCGCGATAGGTAGAAAAGGTTTGATTTGGATGTATATCACTAAATATCAATGTATACGACAAATAGGTAAAGAAGATTGCTGATTTAGTTGTATATGTCGAGATATCACATGTATATCAGATGTATACGACGATATATGTAAGGAGGAGGGCCGGTTTGGCTGTATATCAGTGAGGAGTTGTTGTATACAAGTGGTATACGACTGTTGTGCAGCGGAAGAAGGGAGGAAATATAGGGTATGGCAGCCGAAAAATAGGTAGGGAGGGATTTTTGGCTCTTGATACCATGTATAATAGTATAAATATCCTTGATGGAGTTCTTATTAATGTAATATATATATATATATATATATATATATATATATAGTCCTAATAGAATTAGGATCTCTATTTTACATTAATTATACTAAATATTAATTACAGAATATATATGAAATATATTCACTATCAGCGACATTGAAAGATTTTAAATTTTATATATATATATATATAGTCTTAATAGAATTAAGATCTCTATTTTACATTAATTACACTAGATATTAATTACAGAATATATATGGAATATATTCACTATTTGAAAGATTTTAAGCTTTATATGTTGATGATGTTAATTCCTTTACCTTAATTGTAGTATTTAATACTCTATGTGATAATCAATTATTATAAAAAAATCATGTAATTACCTCATAAATAATTTTATTATATAAATATAATTTAAATGTCAATGCATAAAATTAAACTCAATTTCAAAAAATTAATAGAGATGTCAAACATATTTTCACTAATGGGTTGCATATCCTATGTTTTTTTTGAGTAATTTGTAATTTGCATCCTTGATATATACATGTTTTTGTGACACACCTTATTCTTTTTTCCCAATAATTTACACCTTAATTCCTTACAAAATCATTAAAAGGTCCTTTTACAATTATTTACAAGGGCAAAATAGAAAAGTCACAACTAATTTTTTGGTAATTTTATTTTATTGGCATGAAGTTAAGTGGGTATTCTCTCCGGCTTCTCCAATATGTACTGACCATGGTTTAGCAAAAGCCAAGAATACAACTAAGAAAATTAGTATGGTAAATAAGCGGTAGGAAATTGATTCCTTTGTTTATTTCATTCTCATATTAAAAATATATATATAAGTATACAATGTTAATTTTATGGAAGATGTATCTATTCATCCTAAATGAGTTGATACTAATTTACAATTATATCATAATCATTTGATTATGATTTGAGATAATTATGGGATGACCCATAATTATTCTAACAGTCCCCCACAGTCTTAGCGGGGGGTTCTCAGATGCCGAGATTGTCCCTGAAATCATCAAATAGTACGCGCGAAAGACCTTTGATGAAAATATCAGCAATCTGATAATGAGACGGTACATGGAGAACTTAGACTTGGCCACGTGCAACCTTTTCTCGGATAAATAATATATCTATTTCTATGTATTTTATGCGTTGATGTTGGACATGATTATCGGATAAGTATATCGCACTCACATTATAACAATAAACCACAGTTGCCTTTTCAATCGGACAATGTAGCTCTAACAGAAGATTACAGAGTCAACGTGATTCAGCAACCACATTGACTACCCCTCGGTATTCTGCTTCAGCACTCGACCGAGACATCGTTGGTTATCATTTTGACGACCATGAAATGAGATTGTCCCTCAAGAACATGTAATAACCTGAGGTGGAACGTCGTGTCTGGACAGTCACCCCAATCTGCATCTGTATAGGATGAGAGATTCGAAACGGAGGACTTATACAGATACAAACCAAAATGAAAAGTACCCTTAACATACCGCATAATTATCTTGAGGGCCCCCATATACTCTTCATTCGGATCATCGAAT
The DNA here is from genome assembly GCA_029844215.1 of Przewalskia tangutica. NCBI lineage: Eukaryota > Viridiplantae > Streptophyta > Magnoliopsida > Solanales > Solanaceae > Przewalskia > Przewalskia tangutica. Next base: position 6,990,932 of record CM056739.1, on the reverse strand, counting down.
AGAAAATATCGGGTCTCGTGAAAGTCAGATACTACAAGGCCCCTGCTAGGCTGTGGTAATGTGTTGGATCGTTGTATGGAGTACTTGTAGAGTTACTCAATTTTTCCTTTGTATCGACCAGTGTATGTGATGGTTTGCAAGAGGACATTCTGGCCTTTTCAATTATTTCCTCGGCATATTTCTTTTGACTGAGGAATATACCACCTGCATATTGAGTCACAACAATGTCTAGAAAATAATTTAAAAGGAACCAAGTCCTTCATTGCAAATGTTGCTGCAAGAATAGACAAATAGACTAGCGAAGTGAGGTAGATGATGTTGTGATAATAATGTCATCTACATATAGAATGATATATGCCATGTCATTTCTCTTCCTATAAATGAACAAGGAATGATCTGACTTACTGTGTGAGAAATTCAGTTTGAATACATACCCTACAAACCTGTTATACCATGCCCGGGGAGCCTATTTCAAATCATATAAAGATTTTTTCAATAGGCAAACATAATCCAGATGAGTAGAATCTCATAAACCCAAAGGCTGGTGCATATACACCATCTTCTGTAAGTGGTCATGTAGGAATGTATTTTTGACATCCAATTGATGAATGAACCAGGATTTTAAAAGTGTCATGCTAAGAACAATCCTAATAGTTACTGGCTTAACCACCGGACTGAATATTTCACCTAATCCATTCCAACATGTTGAGACTTACCATCACCAACAATACAAACTTTGTATTTCACAAAAGAGCCATCATAATTCTTTTTATGACAGAAAACTCATATACGACTGATTATGTTAACATTAGATAGACGGGGCACTATTCTGACGTCTTATTTTTAATAAGAGCAATAATTTCGTCTGACATGACAACTTTCTAATTCGGAAGAGGTGATGGTTGGACTGAAGATGTCAAGTTAAAATGACGTTTGGGACTAAAAAATCTCGTGCATGACACGGATTTCAATGGTATGTGGGTGGGCTAAAACAGAAGACTGGGGATCATGACTCTCGAGTATGGTAGTGGGCTGAGGAGTTGTCGGGTTTTGGGCTAAGACCGTTGGCTGGATATATTGACTTATAATCGGGTTATTGGGTCGGGGGAGATGGAAGTGTGGGCCTGTACTGGAAGTCGGGTTGGGATACGGTCCAACCACGAGAAGAGGACTAGGCTGAGACCGATGGGAAAGATGTAGTGACCTCCACACCATGGTCTGTCCAATCCCATTTTGTGGTTGGGCTGATAAGGTGGGAGGATCATTTTGGGTCGATCCCATCTGATTTTGGATATGGAGATGATGTTGTAAAATTGGATGTATTTCGGTGTCCAAAAAATTATATGAAGGCGAGGATGCCATCTGAGAATTAGCAAACGAAAATGTAGACTCATCAAAAATTACGTGATGAGAGAATAATTTTCTCATTCGACATATCAAAACATTTATATCCCCTATAATTTTGTGGGTATTCCAAAGATACATAAGGAGTTGATCAGGACTTGAAGTTTGTGAATGGGTACGGGCGAAAATAGAGGATAACGCAAATACCCAAACACCCGCAAATGTGTAAAAGATGGGAGACGATGGTATAATATTTGTGTAGGTGATATGTTGGAGAGTAGTTTGCTAGAGATAATGTTAAATGATATGTGGTCATTTGAAGTGCATGATGTCAAAAACACGGTGGGGTGGACGAATGCACAAGAAGAGACCTAATGATATTGTTAATTGTTCGATTTTTTCTTTTGGCCTTTCCATTTTGAGGTGATGTATGTGGACATGAAAGACGCAAAGACATCCTATTTTGTTGACAAAAATTATTAAATTGGGTATTTAGGAACTCACTCTCATTGTCACATTGAAAACATTTAATGAATTTGCCAAATTGGTATGATAAACACACTAAATTGTTTTAAAATGGTGAAGATTTGTGATTTATGCCCTAAGGGAAATGTCCACAGAAAATTTGAATAATCATCTACAAGAAGCATATAATATTTATGACATGCAGAATTCAAAACCGGTGATGTCCACAAATCACAATGCACAAGATCAAAAGACATAAGCGTATTTAAGGCATATAATGAAAAGGAAGTTTAACATGCTTCCCAAACACACAAGTCTGACAAACAGTAGAGTCTAAAAGTTTATTACAAGCAATAAAATTATTCTTCCTTAGAGTTTTGAACACTGGTGCTCCCGGGTGTTTCAACCGATTATGTCATACGGAAGGGGAAATAGCTGCAAAGGTAGTTGGTTTGGTCACTTGGTTTTTGGAAATAGTAGTGATGGGATACAAGTCCCCCACGCTATAACATCTCATTAGTGGCATCCCGTCTGAAAATCCTTCACAAAAAATCCAAAAGGATCAAAATTCACAGAAACATTATTTTCAATAGTAAAATGGCATACATATATCAAGCTTTTATCAGATTTGGTGCATGTAAGATGTTTTTCAAATATAACGGTGGGTGAGGTGAGGAAAGTTTTACTTGACCAATACCACGAATTAGAATTTCATGTCCACTGTCGACAATAATATTTTTATTACTGTTCATATTTAAATAAGATGAGAGATTACTTTGAGATGCCATCATGTGAGACATAGCCTATGTGTCTATGTACCCCAACTCATCTGGAACATTCATATTCATGTTGTTCAGGCTTGTTCGATATCGGTGGGAGCATAACCTACAGAAGATGGTGCATATGCTGCAAAAACCAATTGCGGATGAGAACCTAGAATTCCGGATTGTCAATTTGAATATGAGGGTATGGCCCACAATGTGGTGGGGTATGAACACGGATGGGCGGCCCATTATGGGCCCAGGCCCACTACGGGTACTGTCCCCACTGGTTTTCGCCGGGCTAGGCAAGCAACTACCACTGGTTAGGTCGCCACTACCCCTGCTGGTTGGTGTTGTCGCTGGCTGGTTGGCCGCCGTCTCTCCCCCGTCCCTTTCCACCATTTTTTCCCTTTATTATTACAATTTGAACCCCATTTTTTACCATTATTATTGTGGTTTCCAGTTCCACTCGAACCAGAATTTTGTGGCTAAAAATCTGCGGAAAATGAGTTGGTAAAGACGAGGGAAGTTCCGACGATGGCTGCCCCGGAGGCTGCCTGCTTTGCTTTGCGTATTTCCTCAAAAATCAACCTCGAACGAGATTCGTAAAATGGAAGCAATGGATTACTCTGCTGCATGAATGTAGCGACTCCATCATACTATTCATTCAGTCCTGTAATTAATTGAAGAGCCAACCTTTGATTTATTAGTGGTGAACCAACATTGGATAGTTGGTCTGCGAGCACCTTCAATTCTTAACAATAGGCGGAGACGTTTGAGAAGTCATCCAATTTAACTTTGGTAAATTGATGTTTAAGATATACAACCCTAGAAAGTTTGTTATCTTGAAAAATATTTTGTAAATATTGTTGACACTCAATTTTGACCCTCCCGTCCAGTCATTAACTATAAAACTACACTATTTTTTTTTATAATTTTAACAATTTTATAATAATAAAATGCAACAATAAAACATTAATACATGCATAAATATGCGATTTAATAATGGCACCGCGTTCCCTAATAATTTTAAAAATTATAAATACTTAAACAAATAAATAATTTAGCAATGACGTCGCGTTAAATAGCATATTCACATTTATTAATACGCAAGATAATTTCATAATTATTATTTGCAATTTAAACCCCCATTAATTTAGTTTTAATTTAACATCGTAAGGCATGCATAATAAATAAGATTTTAATAACGGTCTCGCATTATAAATATTAAGCACTAATTAAATAGCACGCCCACATTTATTATTATAATAATTTTAACCAAAGCTAAAACTAATGAAGCACCTAAAATCATATTAAAATAATATTTACCACTTAAATTAATACCTAAAATTTAATAACACCCTCAAGCCCATTTCGCCCAAGCCCAACTGGACTAAACCAGAGCCCAACGTAATGAGCCCACCAGCCCTTTATTATTCATCATCGTCCACGCCCTTAAGAACAAAAAAAACGTCCTAAACCTAGGAAAAAGAAAAACCTAAAACATAAGTAGAACCCTAAAAGAAACAAGCAGCTGCCGCAGACCAACAACAATCCCGATAATCTCGCCTGATTTCTTGGCTGAAATATCCGACGTTACTACCATATCACTACGATATCAACACTTACCATATCAAAGCTAAAGAATCGGATCGAAACTTACCAAAAACCGTGACCAGAATCAACACCAAATCGCACACAAATTCCCCCCAAAATACAAACTTACCATAACTACCAAATCAATCCACGAAATCAGTAAGAAAACAACAGCCAAATCATTCCATAAATCAGACCAAAAGATTGCAATCAAGAGGAGGGAAATCGTCTTGAAATTTACCTAATTAGGAACCCCAATTGGAGACTATATAAATGGGTTCAATTACACATAAAAGGCATCCAAAAAACTTGTCTAAAGACATTCGAAAATAAGGAGAAATTAGCAGGCAAAGAGCAATAAAAATCCTAAAAATCGGTAGGGAAGCAGTAAGAACAGAAGTTCAAACGAAAGCATTTTTTTTCGCAATATCAGTCAAGAACCAGGTAAAGTTTCATTCCTCTTCTAATCGCATCACAACAAAACTCCGAGTGGATCGACGACTTGATACGCTGTCTCGGTTCGCTGTCCGGAGAAGGTAAACCCAAAATGCTTCTCAGTTCATTTCTTTGTATTGATGTGTGCTTGCGTGATTAAATGTGTGTAATTTAGATTAATGTATTCATCGATGTGTGGTCTGATTTGCTGGCATAATTACAATGTCAGACGATATTATGAATTTGATGTTTGATGACTAACTGCTAGTTCAATCTTAAATATGCAACGTTTGGTCTTCTTAAACTGACATTCCGCTCATACTTCTTCCACTCTAGAAAATTCACACAATCACACGCTCACGCGCTGGTGTGCTTCGCACACCAGCAAATTTCTTTCAAAATACCCAAATTTTAGGAGAGTTGGCGCCTGCGCGGAGTTAGATCGATTCGTCTGATCAGCCGCGTAGCCTTCTCGCTCGAGTTGTCCACTCGGGAACCTTGCGTCTAGTAAATCCAAATCTCAGAAACCTAGGATAGAGCTATACCACCCTTTATTTTAAGGCATGCGTGCATTTACCTTAGGTGGGTCGATCCTTGGCATTGACACCACAATTAGGAAGACATCAAATTGGTCAACGGGTTTTCACGACCCTGCGGCCCAACAGCATATTATGTGTTGCATAATCATGATAAATGAAACCAAGCCTAAATTCGAAATGTCTAAGTTGGAAAATGCATATTCATTTTTGTATTATTTATTTTTAGATGGAACCTGTCCCTCAGATCAGAATGGTGAGTGGGATTCCGAGTAAATTGAGGATGTGGTGGTCAAAATTCGACTTGGGTAGTCAGATGGCAATCAGAAGGAGGTTGGGGTGCCTCTTCTCATTATTCGACATCTCTCCCGATTAGCATTTGGTCAGAGCATTGATCCAATTTTGGGACCCGGACCGAGTCGTCTTCAAATTCAGGGATTTCGAGATGACCCCCACCTTAGAAGAGGTAATCTATTTCACCGTTTTAGCATATCATGACAGAAAACCAGTTATTTCGCACGACCAGTCTGGGAAAAAACTTCTCCGTTACTTGGGTTTGAAGAACACCAGAGAGTTGCGTTGTTTTGAAAACAATTGGGTTTCTCTAGACTACATGTATGAAAGATATGGTTGTCGAGACGGATACTAATTATTTAAGAATGAGTTTTGTTGCACTGCGGACCATTGGAGAGTTAGGCGTCCTATCGCATTTGCTATGGATTTCCTATGGACTATTTTATTTCCACTTGAGCATGGAAGGATTAATATGTGCATATGTTCAGTAGTTAGAGCAGTGTTTGACGAAGTCAGCGACAAACGACTTACTTTGACGCCCATGATCTTGGCTGAACTATTTAGAGCCTTGAACAGATGCAAAAGGGGTGAGTCGAACTTCTTTGAAGGTTGTAATCTTATCTTACAGATGTGGGCAGTAGAGCATTTCTATCAGCGTTCAAACATGACCGATGTATGCCACAGCGCAAACAATAAGTTCTCCACCTTCTACGAAAGAACAAAGCGTTATGTATCACCAGTCAGCACAGAAGATTGGTACAGGTACTTAGCATCTCGCAGTAGCAGTCAGATTCAATGGAAGTATCTGTTGCGTCATATCGTCAAGAATGTCTACTTGAGACATAAGGGACTTTATTACATCAGACTTATAGGTCTAAAGGGACTCCAACCATATGCACCGTTACGTGTGCTCCGACATTTTGGCTACACGCAAGTAATTCCTCTCGTAGCTGACATGAGAGCCTTTGAAATCCAGTTCGGACCGAACTTTATCGTTCCCGAAGCCAAGCAGATCTTTTATGAATGGTACCATATTGATCAAGTGGAAGTTGGGAAGGACCAAGCAGGGGTCGCCCCAGAGTATCAAGCATGGTTTCTAGGCAGTACAGAATGTAGTTCAGAAGGGGAGCAAGGCATTGAAGACATTGGTGCAAGGTATAGGATAAAGGATAATCAACTCAAAGATCGGGTCATCACTCCAGATATGTGGGTCTTGATGCAAGATGCAGTGCAGTACTTGAAACATGCAGGGGCTATACCTAGGAAGACCTAAGCTTCACCATCACATCGGCTACTTAGTTATAGGCATTTAATTTGAGACTTTTGTTGTTCTTATTGTTATCTCAATAAATTGCAACTTATTCACGACTAAAGCATTTCAATCTAATGGCTTGGATTTTGTTATTATGATATTACATGTGTGACGTTTAGACTTACCTCTGGCGTAAAGGGGTCCCATGCATGATTAGGACTCACCTGCAACGTGACAATTTATGTGCGACATATACTTGCTAATTGTTATTTACACCTTTGCAAAATCACGTGCTTTATACTAACGCAGTTTGTTGCATTTTTAGAAGGATTTATTATTTCCCCAAAAGGGTCGGTTCGTATTTGATTCGACAATGTCAGAGCATCAACACTTTACCAGGTCTAGGGCACGAAACGATGACATGACTGGCTCAGGGGCATCTGATCCAAATGGTTTGGGAATTATTCCTGCCGGCGAAACAGAACCTTCAGATGAGAGAAATGTCACTAGTCAGGAAGAATGCATCGCACAACTACTACAACAAATTGCCGATATGCAGGTTGAGATGGAAAGACTGCGGAATTTGACAAACTTATCCATTAGTCTGAATACCCTCATACCAGAGCAAAGGGCCACTACCTCACGAACTATCCCAGATCAACCTCCGCCACCACATATCTCTCAAAGCTCCTCACAAAAAATGCCAGTTACCGATTCATGTCAAACTATCCCTCGCCCAGCCAATCATCAACCCCACCCTCAAAGTGATTCTTTTACCACTTATATATCTCAGCCCCCGCCTACTTACTTCACCCCAATCAGCCCGAATCACCAAACTATCCAATACCTATCACCAACCCCAACAAACAACCCAGACCACTAGCATACACAGCAGAAACCCAGCCTTTCACCATCCTTGTGCTTCCCCAGGAAACAGATCATTATGAAGAAATTGAGAGGGAAGCTCGAGCCAAAATGGACAAGGACGTGGCCAAAGAGATTCATAGCCTAAAAGAAGTTGTCCGGAGCATGCGGTCGGACAAGGGTCATGAAGGATTAGATTATGAGGATCTTTGCATGCACCTGTGACGCGAGCTACCCGCAAGGCGTGCCCAAGTTTGAATTATTCGATGGGAAGGGGAACCCCCGTGCCCATTTGAGGTCATATTGTGACAAGCTGATCGGAGTGGGAAAAAACCCAGCAGTCGTTATAAAATTATTCATTCGAAGTTTGATCGACGAGGCATTAGATTGGTATACTAGCCATGACCCGCAGAAATGGCATAGCTGGAATGCGTTGGCCCAAGACTTTGTGGAGCGGTTCAGATTCAATATAGAAACCATTGTAGACATGTTTTATTTGATGAAGCTAGAAAAGAAGTCTACCGAGACGTTCAGAGAGTACCCCATGAGATGACGTTCAGAAGCAGCAAAGGTACAACCACCCATGACAGAGAGTGAGATGACCACTCTATTTGTACACTCTTTGAAGGACACAACCTATTATGAACGGATGATAAGCGTCATCAGCCGGAGTTTTGCAGAAGTTGTCAGAATGGGCGACTTTGTGGAAGAAGGTATTAAAACTGGTAGGATACGAATTTGGCAGCGTTGCAGGCAACTAATAAGACAATTCAGTCAGGAACGATCGGGGGTACTTCACAAAAAAAAAAAAAACAGCTTCCCCTTCCATGTTCATACAAGAACGTAAACCCGAAGCATTTATAACATACCAAAATCCATCCTATCAAACCCCATACTATCACACAAATAACCAAAACTTCACACCTCACTACACACCTGCTCCACACCCCAACTACCACACACAGCTTATTTATAACGCTTTCCAAGCACCCGTTTATCCTGCCCCACATCGACCCACCCATCAAGCCTACCAACAAAATAGAACACCCAATGCACCCAGACCAAACACAAATTTTGAAGGAAGTCCACTCAAAGTTTGCACCCCGTTGGCCGAACCCATACCTCAAGTATACGAAAGATTGCGAGTTGCAGGCTTAATCCAATCGATTTCGGGAAAAATTCCTAACCCTATCCCGAGGTGTTATGATGAGAATAAGCGCTGCGCATATCACTCCAATAGCTCTGGACACGATACTGAAAGTTGTCACTCCCTCAGGGACAGAATCGATGTATTGATTAAAGAAGTGTAATTCAGCTGAGGGATCCGGCCCCAAACGTGCATGATAACCCCTTGCCAAACCACGACAATGTCAATGTGCACTTGATAACTTTAGATGAAGAGTACGACTTGGAGGGGACCATCCGATCAGTTCGAAGTGAAAGAAAAGTTGAACCTTCTGCTTTTGTCGCCCCTGTTGCCAATATTCGAAAGAAAGCGGTATTTGAGCTGGAAAGGGCACCGTCAAAACATAAAAGTTCAATCATAGTTGCTCAGATGCCTGGCTGGGAGCCACCAATCAGAGTAGATCGCAAAGAAATTGGGAAACAAGCCATAGAAGTCACCGCTGCATGTATAACCAGGTCAGAGAGATATTACACGTCTGTAGAGGCAGTCAGAGAGGTACCACAAAAGAAACTCGTGACAGAGGCTGAGGTTGAGGAGTTTTGGAGGAAGATGCCTACTAAGGAATATTCTGTCGTGGAGCAGTTGAAGAAAACATCAACACATATCTCTCTATTTTCATTGTTAATGCATTCGGTCCCACACAGGGTTGTGTTATTGGAAGTGCTGAAAGATGCATATGTTCCAGAGGGTACAACAGACGAGAACTTGACAGCCTTAGTCGGACAAGTGCTAGAGGCCCGCAGAATCGCCTTCAATGATGATGAGTTACCTGCTGGGGGTGTCGGACACAATCTTACATTGAATATCACCATACATATCGCGAACAAGATTGTTTCAACAGTGTTGATTGACGGAGGCTCGGCCGTCAATATTTGTCCCATGTCAACTCTGCTGAAATTAGGGACAGACTGCAGGATAATTCGTAAAAGTCATATCAGGGTCAAAGGTTTCGACGGAGTCCATAGGGGTGTCGAGGGCGAAATTGATCTCACACTGCTGATCGGGCCTGCAGAATTTGTCGTGGAGTTTCAGGTATTGGATATTGCCACATGTTACAATCTGTTGATAGGAAGGTCGTGGATTCACGAGGCTGGTGCAGTCCCGTCCACCTTGCATCAACGCCTGAAGTTTATATGGAAGCACCGTGAGGTGGTAGTACTTGGGGATGAAAAGAGAAACACCAACACAGATTATGTAGTCCTTGTCATAGAGGACATAAGACAGTTGGATGGTTCAGTCTTCCATGTTAACGAGATCAAAAGCGCCAGCAGGGCCAGACCGTTGCAGCTGCCATGTTCTCTCACAATGGTAGCCAAGGAAATGCTAAGAAATGGGTTCGAGCCCGACAAAGGTCTTGGATTCGATATGAAGGGGATCACAGAGTCGATCCAGCTGTCTGGTAAGAAGGACACTTTTGCTTTGGGGTACCGGCCCACCTCGAATGATTTGGTGGCTGCGAGCTTCCAGAAAAAGGGAGACATTCCTTTCCGTGCCCATTCTCGCCTCGAGTCACTGCTCGTCAAAGCTGCGCACCATCCGGGATCTTTGAAAGAAGATGATCCGCAGGATCTTGCAGCAGGTTCCGTAACTGCTCAGAGTGAAGATGAAGCAGAATGTTGTGTGATTCTAGAAGATCACGATGAAGACCCCACCATTTGGGATGCATAGCATGGATACAGTCTGAATAATTGGACTTGCACCCCTATCCTGACCTTCCGAGGAGCTTGGTAGAGTTTATGATAGTTTTAGCGATGTGATTCTAAACTAAAAACAGACTTGCCTTTATGTTTCTTTAATATGTTTTTAATCTTGTATTTTGCTTTCATCATAAATTCCAGGATATTTTTGCAGCTTTAAACTTGCTTGTGTTAAATTAAATTTCTATGCATTTTTCTTTCAGCGATCATATTAGTAAACATGTCGATAATGCGAATATGACATGTAATAAAACCAGCGAACAAAGCTCAAATGACGAGCATAACCCCGAGGAACAGGAATAATGTCCACAATCAGAGCTTGGTCAAGAGTTGGAAAACTTTGAGAATATGCCTAAACCGAATTTAGAAGAAACTGAGTTGATAAACTTAGGCGAAGAGGAAATTGTAAAAGAGACTAGGGTCAGCGTCCACCTAAGTGTCATACATAATAAAGAGTTAATTGAGCTCCTGAAATACTACACCGACGTATTTGCTTGGTCGTATGACGACATGTCAGGGTTGAGTACGAATATCGTCGCACACATGCTGCCTATCGAGTCGTCTCACCTTCCTATAAAACAAAGGCCAAAAAAGATCAAATCGGACATGAGTTTGAAAGTCAGAGAGGAAGTGCCTAAGCAGTTCGACGCAAAGGTAATTCAAGTCGCAAAGTACCCTACTTGGTTAGCAAATATTGTGTCGGTAAAGAAGAAAGATGGAAGGGTCCGATTATGTATGGATTATAGAGACCTCAACAGAGCTAGCCCGAAGGATAACTTTCCTCTTCCAAACATTCATATACTCATCGACAATTGTGCAAAACATGAACTACAGTGGTTCGTCGATTGCTTTGCTGGTTATCATCAGATCCTTATGGCAGGGGAGGACGCAGAAAAGACAACATTCACTACCCCGTAGGGTGTGTATTATTATCGAGTAATGTCGTTCGGTCTCAAGAATGCAAGCGCTACATACATGAGAGCCATGACTACCATCTTTCATGACATGATCCATAAAGAAATTGAAGTCTATGTGGATGATGTTATCATCAAGTCGCGAAGAGCGGAAGGCCATTTGGAAAACTTGAAAAAGTTCTTTGAGCGGCTAAGACGGTATAATCTGAAATCAATCGCAGCGCAGTGCATTCGTGTCCTCGCCGAAGTCTGGGTTTTATAGTGAGTAAAAGAGGGATTGAGTTGGACCCTTCGAAAATAAAGGTCATCCAAGATTTACCTCCTTCGAAAAGCAGAAAAGATGTGATGAGCTTCCTTGGTCGTCTCAACTACATCAGCAGGTTCATAGCTCAGTCCACCGTGATATGCGAGCCGATATTCAGATTGTTGAAGAAGGATGCCGCTACCAAATGGACAACGGATTGTCAGCAGGTTTTTGATAAAATCAAAGAGTACTTGTCTAATCCGCCAGTTTTAGTACCACCAGAACCTGGGAAAAAGGAGCAGGACATATATTATCTGAGTAAGAAGTTCACAGTGTATGAAGCTCGCTACACTCTACTGGAACGTACTTGTTGCGCATTAACTTGGGTTGTCCAGAAATTCAGGCATTATCTATCAGCATACACCACTTATCTTATTTCGAGGATGGACCCGCTTAAGTATATCCTTCAGAAGCCCATGCCCACTGGAAAACTAGCAAAATGACAAATTCTGCTGAGCGAATTTGATGTCGTATACGTCACACAGAATGCCGTAAAAGGACAAGCATTAGTTGACCATCTTGCTGAGAATCCGGTCGATGAGGAATACGAGCCCCTCCGAACCTATTTCCCTGATGAAGAGGTATTGTTTGTCAGAGAGGATATCTCATAGAATTACCCAGGTTGGAGAATGTTCTTCGATGGAACGGCAAACTTTAAGGGAATTGGCATTGGAGCAGTTTTGATTTCAGAATCAGGTCAGCATTACCCGATCTCCACGAAGCTCAGATTTCCATGCACCAACAATATGGCAGAATATGAAGCTTGCATATTGGGACTCAGAATGACAGTAGATATGAATATACAAGAGTTATTGGTCATAGGTGATTCAGACTTGCTGATCCATCAAGTACAGGGTGAATGGGCAACCAAGAATATGAAGATACTCCCCTACCTGTATTGCGTGAAGGAATTACAGAAGAAGTTCAGTAATATGGAATTTAAGCATGTCCCAAGGATCCAGAATGAATTCGCTGATGCGTTGGCAACCTTATCTTCCATGATTCAACATCCGGACAAGAATTACATCGATCCGATCACAGTGAGTGTGCTGGAACAGCCCGCTTATTGCTCTCATATAGATGAAGAAATAGACGGGAACCCTGGGTACCATGACATCAAAAGATACCTCAAGACATGAGAGTATCCGGAAGGCATAACCAACATTCAGAAGAAAACACTTCGAAGATTAGCAAACCATTTATTTTTGAATGGGGAGGTTTTATACCGAAGGACTCCAGATCTGGGCTTATTGAGATGTGTCGACGCTCAAGAGGCTAGCAAGCTAGTAGAAGAGATACACGGAGGGACATGTGGATCTCATATGAATGGCTTCACTTTGGCGAAAAAGATTCTGCGAACAGGTTATTTTTGGATGACGATGGAAACAGATTGTATCCGCTTTGTGCAGAAATGCCACCAAAGGTCGATTCTACGGGATTTGATTCGAGTACCTCCGAACGAACTTAATGTGACAAATTCTCCTTGGCCATTCGCAGCTTGAGGCATGGATGTCATCGGCCCTATCGAACCCGCTGCCTCGAATGGGCACAGATTCATTCTCGTAGCAATTGACTATTTCACTAAGTACAGATCAGTGACGAAGAAAGTAGTAGTCGACTTTGTTCACAACAACATCATCTGCAGATTTGGCATTCCCGAGTCTATCATCACAGACAACGAAACCAACCTCAACAGTGGCCTAATGCAGGACATATGCGAGAAGTTTAAGATTATCCACCGTAATTCCACCCCATATCGCCCGCAAATGAATGGCGCAGTCGAAGCAACTAATAAGAATATCAAGAGGATATTGCGCAAGATGATTAGCAACTACAAACATTGACATGAGCACCTACCTTTTGCACTTCTGGGTTACCGCACTACTATTAGGACCTCTACCGCCGATAATATCTTTTGGTATATGGAGCAGGCGATTACCAACGTAAGTGGAGATACCATCTTTGAGAATTATCCAAGAGGCTGAGTTGAGCGAAGCTAAATTGGTGCAAAGTCGATACGAGCAGTTGATGCTGATTGATGAAAAACGGATGAATACAGTTTGTTAGGGGCAGCTCTACCAGAATAGGATGGCCAGGGATTTCAACAAAAAGGTAAGACCGAGAACGTTCAAGACAGGGAATTGGTGCTGAAACACATATTCCCTCATCAGAATGAGGCTAAAGGGAAACTCGCACCTAACTGGCAAGGGCCCTACATGGTCCATCGAGTGTTGAGTGGATGAGCTTTAATCTTAGCTGAGATGGATGACGAAGTGTGGCCTAAAGCTATCTAACGCAGATGCGGTAAAGAGATACTACGTTTAGGAGCATGTGTTTTCCATGTAATTCCATTTGCATTGTAAAAAAGTTGCGTTCCCTCGGTGGGATATACATAGAGCCCATATAGGGTCTCGCCGCTTCAAATTATAAAGCCTCTTTACTTGTAATTGGAACTACGTTCGACCTGATTCCCTTGGCGGATACGTAGGCGGCCATATCGGCTTCGATCCCACTTTTAGAAATTTTAGCTTTACCCAATTTCGCTTGTAATGAACCACGTCATGACCTGATTCCCTCATGGGAATACGTAGGCGACCTAAATCGGGTTCGGTCACACCATTAGAAATCTTCTCATTGGCTCACGTGCAACTGAATGCGTTTGATTATTCCGAAAAGAGATATGAGCAATTTCCGCCAGAGTTAAGTCTTGCCCACACGCTCTGCATAACTAAAACTGGGAAAATTTTGGGAAACGCACCGTGAAGGGTTCACAATAAGGATTCCAGCTAAGGTGTTCGTTTGGTCCGATTACGTGTCATATTCGGCAAATTCGACAAGGCTTTTATAATTTATACGCATGTCATCTAAATATTTTATTTTAAAGATGTTTTGTGCACACCTCATGAAAATATTTTGTTTGAAAATATTTTTGCGACACGCTACGTCAAAATGTTTACTACCAAATATCTCAACGAGATCAGACAGGGGTTACAGGTCCAAACAAATCAGGCGTACGAGCAGAGAAGACCAAGGCTGCAAAATCAATACGAACCGATCCCCCCCTCCCCCCCCAAAAAAAAGTCACAAGTTTTCTTTGAGTGCAGATTATTTCCCATTAGTAGAAGCAGAAAATGCAATAATAAGGCAGAGACAGGAGAAACAACAACGATACAACTTGACAGTGATAAAGAAAGAGAAACATCAGCAAAATCTGGGCGAAACGACAACCGCATTCGCAACATCCAGCAAGTTCGTGCAGAGACTACATCAGCAATCGACAATCGCAATATTCAGCACGCGTTCGCAGCATCCAGCAAGTCTGTGCAGATACTACATCAGCAATCGGCAATCTCAACATTCAGCAAACGTTTGTAGCATTCAACAAGTCCGTGCAGAGACTACATCATCAATCATCAATCGTAGCGTTCAGCAAGCATTCGCAACGTCCAGCAAATCCGTGCAGAGACTACATCAGCAATCAGCAATCGTAGCATTCAGCAAGCATTCACAGCATCCAGCAAGTTCGCGGCAGACTACATCGCCAATCGGCAATCGCAGATTCGCGGCATCCAAAGAAGTCCGCAGACTACATCGAATCGCAGATTCAAAGAACATTTACAGCATCCAGCAAGTCCATGCAGAGACTACATCAACAATTGCATCATTCAGCAAGCATTCACAGCATCCAACAAGTCTGCGCAGACACTACATCAGCAATTTCAACATTCAGCAAGCATTCACAGCATCCAGCAATCCCGCGCAGAGCATTTAGCAAACATTCACAGCATCCCGCAAGTCCGCACAGAGAGTGCATCAACACTTGCAGCATTCAACAAGCATTCACAACATTCAACACGTCCGTGTAAGGACGAAATCTCAGCATTTGCAGCATCACATCAACACAACCGCCATCACGTAACATTTTTACTCATACAATTACATTGCTTATAAATTCACGCGTTATCATTTTTGCCTTAACAGTTACGCACTAACCTTTTGCTTAAGTCTTAGCATGCAGGAGCAGGAGCACAACGTGGATTTTCTCTTACAGTGAATCAGAGCAATTTATTGGGGGCCAACCTTCTCAATAAATGACAGAATCGGCCTCGAGCGTCGGTCCGCTCATTCCACATCACCAATAAGCTCAGCGTCATCATAAGTCGATACCGGTACACCCATAAGTTCAAGCCAGTTTATATTTTATTTTTAACATCACATCGACCCAGTGTCGTCATAACACTACACTGGGACAAATTTTGAGTCCGCATTAGCCCGCCTTGATGTTTGACCATGGTAGTCCAGTGTCGTCATAACTCGACACTGAGATAAATTTTGAGTTCGCGTTAGCCCGCCTTGGTATTTGACCATGGTAGCCCAGTATCGTCATAACTCGACACTGAGACAAATTTTGAGTTCGCGTCAGCCCACCTTGGTGTTCGACCATAGTAGCTCAGCGTCATCATAACCCGACACTGGGACAATTTTTGAATTTGCGTCAGCCTTGTCGCAACTGCCCAGCATTTTTAATTCTGAGGATCGAGACAAAATTGATTATAAGTCAACGTCTTTGTCTGAAGACTCTTCCATCATCTCTACACAAAGAGGGACAAGTTGTTGACACCCAATTTTGACCCTCCCGTCCAGTCATTAACTATAAAACTACACTATTTTTTTTATAATTTTAACAATTTTATAATAATAAAATGCAACAATAAAACATTAATACATACTTAAATAAGCGATTTAATAATGGCACCACGTTCCCTAATAATTTTAAAAATAATTTAGCAATGACGTCACGTTATATAACATATTCGCATTTATTAATACGCAAGACAATTTCATAATTATTATTTGCAATTTAAACCCCCATTAATTTAGTTTTAATTTAACATCGCAAGGCATGCATAATAAATAAAATTTTAATAACGGTCTCGCATTATAAATATTAAGCACTAATTAAATAGCACGCCCGCATTTATTATTATAATAATTTTAACCAAAGCTAAAACTAATGAAGCACCTAAAATCATATTAAAATAATATTTACCACTTAAATTAATACCTAAAATTTAATAACACCCACAAGCCCATTTCGCCCAAGCCCAACTGGACTAAACCCGAGCCCAACGTAATGAGCCCACCAGTCCTTTATTATTCATCATCTTCCACACCCTTAAGAACAAAAAAAAACGTCCTAAACCTAGGAAAAAGAAAAACCTAAAACATAAGTAGAACCCTAAAAGAAACAAGCAGCCGCCGCAGACCAACAACAATCCCGATAATCTCTCCTGATTTCTTGGCTGAAAAATCCGGTGTTACTACCATATCACTACGATATCAACACTTACCATATCAAAGCTAAAGAATCGGATCGAAACTTACCAAAAACTGTGACCAGAATCAACACCAAATCGCATACAAATTCCCCCCAAAATACAAACTTACCTTAACTACCAAATCAATCCACTAAATCAGTAAGAAAACAACACCCAAATCAGTCCATAAATCAGACCAAAAGATTGCAATCAAGATGAGGGAAATCATCTTAAAATTTACCTAATTAGGAACCCCAATTGGAGACTATATAAATGGGTTTAATTACACATAAAAGGCATCCGAAAATAAGGAGAAATTAGCAGGCAAGGATCAATAAGAATCCTAAAAATCGGTAGGGAAGAAGCAAGAACAGAAGTTAAAACGAAAGCATTTCTTTTCGCAATATCAGTCAAGAACCAGGTAAAGTTTTATTCCTCTTCTAATCGCATCACAACAAAACTCCGAGTGGATCGACGACTTGATACGTTGTCTCGGTTCGCTGTCCGGAGAAGGTAAACCCAAAATTCTTCTCAGTTCATTTCTTTGTATTGTTGTGTGCTTGCGTGATTAAATGTGTGTAATTTAGATTAACGTATTCATCGATGTGTGGTCTGATTTGCTGGCATAATTATAATGGCGGACGATATTATGAATTCGATGTTTGATGACTAACTGCTAGTTCAATCTTAAATATGCAATGTTTGGTCTTCTTATTTTTGTACCGGATATCGAGTAGAACTGTAATAAGGGTGTCGAGATTCGATTACGCATTTCAGTGATATCTTCATCTCCTTTACTTATTTGTAAATAATAACGAAGGGTGGATGTTCTTGTTTTGATGAATCCTCTAGAATTGTTATACACTAGATGCGATGTCAACCGTAAAGCGATAATTTTGCTAGCTAAATTCATATTGAGGATCATACTATTTCCTTGACGTATGTCGAGTTGCGATCTTATGGATTTCACTTAGATAGTTATTGGCTTCCATGTAGTGAGATATTTTTAGGATATGGTCTATCATCGAAAATCGGTTTAGGTACTTATTTGAGAAAATGACCCTGCATACCTGAGGTGTTGGCATTTAGTGGCCCTGTTATCGTTTCTGTTTGCTTGCTGAATTACCATTTTGTTCCATGTAGCAGCATATGCATACTATATGATAAAGTCCTGTATGTTTCTAAAATTGAATAAAGGGCTTGAAATATATGCTAACCAAAGTTTATTGGCATTTAACCATCGAAATGTACCCGTAATAGCAAATGATATCTCTTAAGCTTAGACCATGCCGCACGTCTTGGGTTTATACAAAGATATCCACCATATCTCTTCCTCTTCTATCGCATTGATGTCTATGTGTTTATTCTTAGTTTGGGGTCATATGAATGTCTGGGAAGTAATGTGACTTTTCTCTAGTGTTTCCTACTACTATTGGCCATCAATGAAATCATTCTCTTAGTATTGACACAGTGTTGGGACAATGTGAAGAACTCAACAGTGCCCATTTCCAGGTAGTAGGATTAGCTACAGTCTCTATAAAATGTTGTTCTTTATCTCAGGACTGTGGTTTGGGTCTGATATAGTTATTAAGGCCAAATCTGGGTTATTCTTCAAAGTATTAGTATAATTAATATGGCCCAAATATGATTGTGTATAGACTATGTATGTCTCCACTGAATCCATAATCTATTTGCTTTATCATGCTCCAAAAAATGATTACAATCGGTATACGCCGCGTTTAAATGATCAAGTTGAGGTCTTGCATATGTGCTCCGTTAGTCATAGTATGCCCATTAGAAGAGAAATCAGTATCACCAAATATTAGGCTTGAATCATGCTATGGATGTCTTGGATTCGTTCCAGCCCTATCCCCCCATTTCGGTACAATCGTTTGGACTATGTGCAATTTGGAATCAGCCCACTGGTGCACTTCTTGTCCTTTCCATTACTTGTTAGTCACAACATGTATGCTTAGCTGCAAACCATATGTGTTAAAATTTAGACCAAATGCTTATTCGTTACTTTGGATTAAGTGTGAACACGTACTAATCCTTATCTTTTTCTTATTTTTACATGAAATGCACCAGAGCGGAATGAAGAGATTCATTGTGAGACTCATCGCGTCTTCCATCAATTGAAGATCTGCATTCACCCGCATTTGTGTGCATCTTGCTATCCGCATCAGAAATTCCAAACCACAGGCGAAATTAGATCGCCACTTCTTCGAGTCATCCTTATTAATTCATATCCTTTCCCCATTTATTTATTGTAAATTAATTGTCCAACTCTACATTAATTAGTAGTACACTTAGAATAGTAAACTTTGGATTGCCATTAGAAAGTAGTTTGACGTTAGAAATTCATTCTCCTTAAGTTAATTATCTTTAGTTGTCACGCATTACTTAAATCATACTAACCATTAAATAATTTTCACTCCTATAATCATTTTAGGTAGCTAAAATATTGTTTTTCTAACATGAGAAATCCATTTTTTAAATCCTTATTAGTATTCATATAGGAAAGATTATTTAAATCATAGGTTTGTTAGTCTTTGCATAATAGACATTTTTCACATCTTATTTTATAAGCACATACTTTATCATAATGATTTTTTTTTTTGCATTATTACCTCTACATTACGCTATACCACATACATGCCTTAGGTAATAGAGTCTTTCATATATTCTTAAACTAATCTATGAACGCGTTTTTTTTTTTGAATTTTTTATATTTTAAACAAAGCTCATTATATTTTTCATCTTTTATTTAAAAACTATAAATGCTTGTTTTTAAACTTTACATGTATTTTCATAGCACTGGTCTTATAAATCTTTTACCAAGATACATTCTTTTACTAAAACACCTTTCAACATTGCATCTTAGCATAAATAATTACCCTAGGTTTGAACGGACAACCGCGAGTTAGCGGATCTTAGAGGGTGCCTAACCCATTCCCTCTAGATTAATAAAGAACCCTTACCCGGAATCTCACACTAGTTTCGCAGACCATAAAAAATGGTGTTAATGTTGACTTTAACCTAATTGACATTTAGGTGTCCTAATTCACCCAAACTAATTAGGTGGCGACTCCGCGAACCCTTTAGCATTAGCAACCTTTTAACATTTTAGCACCTTTTTAGCATTTTTATTTTATTCCTAACATCTCTTTAAGCAGGAGTGAATATGTCGCGGTCGAAAAGGGCGTGACAAATGTTCCCACGCCTGTTGAGCTGTAGATGAGCTGTAGAGTTCGTGAACAAGATGGTATGCAAAAAATCGTTGGAGATAGTGTCATAAATATATTGAAGGACTATAACATCTAAACGGGACCGTTACTTTTTGTCCACCTCAGTGGTGTCCGATGATGACTCGGAAGGTATGATATGGTCTATTACCTCATATGCGCGGCAATGAATTTTGAACAATTCCTTCCAAGAGGTGTATTGCCCTTTTGTCATCTCAAGTGTTATGAAAATAAAGTTCTTGACGTTGTTTACGGCAAGATCTGAATGAAATTTTTATTTTTCGGTCATAGTTTTCCACGAAAAATCAAAACAAACGGAAGGAGAGAAAATTATTTTGTGTTTGTTGAAAATGTAGTAGATAACCCTAAGTGTCTGCTAGGGCTTTCGGAGAGATGAGAAAAGTTGATAGCCGAGAGTGGTAGTAGTTTAGGGTTAGAGTAGCGAGACAGAAGAGAAAAGATGAAAGAAAGAAAAAAAAAATCGGCTAAGAGGAGGTCGAAGGGGAGATAGGGTTTAGGACAAAACCTTTGTGGCTCTTGATACCATGTAGAAAATTGATTCCTTATTTCATTCCCATATTGAAAATATATATACAATAATTTCATAAATATTGTTGAAATTGTTGGCTCTAGCTATACAAGAATAAATGTTCAGTTTCCAAACATCTAGCCACATATCTCTTTATTCGTTGCAGCGTTTGTATCACTCTGATAGCAGACCTTGATGATACAGAAATGGCTTGATGAAATTATTGGTATCACTCATGATGGAGAATTTTGGTAGCATAAAGGCAGTGAAGGTTTTTGTTTTAATTTGTAATTGGGCCGGACGGGTTTTGGGTCGGGTATGGGTTCTTTAAGTGGGATGGGTTGAGTTTTTCATTTAGAGTGTGGCATGTGTCCAGTTAGAATGAGGGCAAATCTAGAACTTTGCCTAATGGCAGAGATATAAATAGTTAAAAAGTATAACGAATATATGTTTAACAATAAATAAAAGTAAATGAGTATATACGACTCTTTTCCGTTAAAAGAACTCGCGTTAGAGTAATTTTGGCCCTTTAAATTTATCAAAATTAAACATTTTCTTAAGTACATATTAAGAATCCATAAACATAGCAAACACTTCGAATTCGCATCTAACTAAAGAATAATTCCAGTGTGAAACCACCCAGAACCCTAAAGAATAAATCCCAGAAGTTGCTCTCGTAAGACTCTCTGCTACCAAAGTTCTTTAAGTAGCCAAAAATATTTTGTTTATACTCCATGGGCTTAATTAAGATATGTATGCCTGCTCAATTACGCTTGTAGGTTCGCTATTAGCAGTTGAATTTCGCTAAGAGAGAATTGTAGTTTGAACCTTTATAAGTTCAAATGCCATGTATCGTTTCTGGAGTTTGAACTTCAAGAATTATTCGAACTCCGGCACATTGTGTTTCATTATTACTTAAAAGTGGCTAATTTCAAAAAAGATTCAATGATTAAAATATTATCATTATGAACTCAGCAGGGCTAGTGTTTTTACAAGAAATCTCTAGCCAACCTTCCTGCAAGAGATTCTTTCTTAACATCAAGCCTATTGGGACTAGATAGAAATGATAAGATAACTCCAACAATTTCTTTGTTTTTAACGCCTCCTAATTTCCAGGAATTAGTCACTTCAATGTATAATTCACGTTTCCACAATTGATTTTGCTTCCATACTAAACAACACATTTGATTTTAATATATAAATTTACTACTTTTCCTTTTGAGAAATTGATCTTCTTATCAGATGAGAAGATATGTACCAAAATTAATAGTGGAAAATAATTGCTTTTAGAATATAAACGTAGAGATCATTTCCAGTGCGAAGTATAATTTTTGGACGGGATCCAGTTGAACCCCTTAGTTAAACCTATTCCCCCACCCCCACCCCCACCTACCTCCCCACCCTAATCAGAAAAAATACTTTCTTTTAATTTTAAATATTTTGAAGGGAAAAGGGTCATATTTGCCATCGAACTTTCAAAAAAATGTCATATTTATCTTCCGTTAAAGTATGAGGTTAAATATGCCCCTTTGTTACAAGTATGGGGTAAAATATGCCCTTCAGGTTAGCAAACGGGTCATATTTACCCTAAATTGGACGGAAATCCCATGTGGATGCCACGTGGATGCCACGTTGGATCCACGTGGAAAACACGTGGCAGGTTGGATCCGACGTGACATCGACGTAGGATTTTCGTCTAATTGAGGGCAAATGTGACCCTTTTGCTAACCTGAAGGATATATTTGACCACATACTTATAATGGAGGACAAATATGATCCTTTTCCCATTAAAAAATTTGTAATTGATTTTCTTTTAAATTTCTACTTAGGAAAATGAAAAAGTAAGCGGAAAAAAAAGTAGAAAAAAGGCAGTAGGTTTTAATAGGCACTTACCCACGTTCTATTAATGCAACGTAACTATGCAAAATGTCCCAGTTAGCTATTTGAATACAAAATATTTGTTAATGCAAAATTTATCTTTACCCTAATCTTGCAATTTTTTAAAAAGAAAATATAGTCAATAAAACGCAAGTTTTCCCTTTTTACTTTGATTTTAAGTTTGAATTAATCCAAGTCTACATTCTAATCGGTTGATTTTTTTAATTTAAAGCTGATTATAAAATTAACCGTGCTTTTATTCAAAGTTAAATAAAATTCATGTGCTTTCTGAAGAAAGCCACGAGCTAAATTCGTGAGCAAAATCAAAATTTATGCGATTATTTATATTGAGAAATTATCCTTCTCCTTTGGAATCTATACAAGGTCGGTCAAATAATCGCATAAATTTAATTTTGCTCACAATTTTTTTAATGGGAAAAGGGTTATATTTGCCATCGAATTTTTGAAAAAGGATCATATTTGCCATCGAATTTTCGAAAAAGGGTCATATTTGCCCTCCGTTACAAGTATGGGGTCAAATATGCCCTTCAGATTAGCAAAAGGGTCATATTTTTCCTCAATTGGACGGAAATCCCACGTGGATTTCACGTCGGATCCCACCCGTCATGTGTCTTTCAAGTGGCGTCCGTGTGGCATTCACGTGGGAATTTCGTCCAATTGAGGGCAAATATGACATTTTTGTTAATCTGAAGGGCATATTTGACCTCATACTTGTAACGAAGGGGCATATTTGATCTCATACTTTAACGGGGGATAAATATGACCCTTTTTCCAAAGTTGAATGTCAAATATGACCATTTTTCCTATTTTGAATCATTTATAAACAAGTCTCTCTAAATCTGTGCTTTCCCTAAAACATGTTGATGCACTTTTCATTAACTATTAAAAGCACAAGTGGAAAATCAGAATTTACTTATTTTCACTGAATATCAGTGGAAAAATCTAAATAGTAGTGATTTCACACAAAAAATCAGTTTCTTCGTATTTAAATGGAAACATGTTTTTCATCCTGCGTTTTCTAGTGAGTTGATTCGGTGGGAATAAGATGAGAAATCATATTTTATACCACAAAATTTTCACTGAATGTCGGTGAGAAAAAACTCTTGTAGTGATTGTACTTATTTTAATTTTTCTTCCCTATTTAGTCAATAAAAAGCAACCAATTATTTTACACTAATCATGCAACCATATTCTGCCTTTCTTTGTCTTTGTCTTTGTTTATAATGTTATCTAATCATAAGAAAATATCACTTAGCTTCCTAGAAGGTGATAATCCTATACATCTTAATACATTCATTTTCTACAAAAAGTTCCTAAGATGTTTCATCCTAAGAGTCAGAATTTAAAAACCTCAGTGCTTTCTCACGTTTTTAGATCTTCTCTTCATTTATTAATCTTTAAACTAAAACCTCTTTTCATCGATTAGAAAATCTAACTCTTCCATACGTGGTTTTTTAAAAACTTATAAAAAAATGTTTAAACGTTATCCTACATTTATTTAAAAGGTCAATGCGTCACCTAGTTTTCCCACTTTCCCTATTAAAAAAGATGTAAAAAAAGTGGTCACATAATGAAGACATTAACAAGATAATGGATTGTTCAATGTAATATACATCCTGATCTTCCCAAAAAAGAAACTTATTGTTAATGTTGGGTTTTATGTTCTGACATTTTTCCTAACATAATATTTTCAGTACTGAGTTAAAAATCAAAATGCTGGAACAAATATCTTTGACATTCAGACCAACATTCTGATAACAGTTTTACCCTTCTTCACGGACTGAAGCTTATATCTCGTAGGATTTTTTATCACGATGTAAAGTGACCTGGCAAGAAACTTGTTGAGCTGATTATACACGTGGGAAGACCAAGTCCAAAGGCGTTGCTAAACTTCGGGGACAAGTTCAAAAAGTTGGAGGATTTTGCTCCACTTTCGTCTCCAACAAATCTGGTCAAGCTGCCCACCTTTTTGTCACGCCCCGAACCCCGGGCCCGCGACTGGTGCCCTACCTGGGCACCCTTCTACCTAACTGACACAAGTAAACCGCAGAACTAAATAACACCTCATTTTTTTTTAAACCAACGAACATGCAAGGGCAAAGCCGACAAGGCTGCCACATAATATACTTAATAAAAGGTACTACACTGTACATGAGTCCAATCCCACATATGAATACAGACCTCTAAGAGTTTTACTGAACTATGACGGGACAAGGCCCCGCCGTACCCATAACTATACAAGAGCATGTGCTGAAGGATCTATATCAAAATGATAAACTCCTGAACAGATGGAGCTATCCAAAAACTCTGAGCAGGGTCCTACACCTGCAGATCACCAAACTGCGTACCTAAACCTGCGGCATGAACGCAGCCCAAGGGCGAGGTCGACGAAGAATGTACCAATTATGTGAAATCAAAATATCAGAATGAAATCATAACAGTCTATGCAAAACATGAGACATGTATGATAGTCAAACTACAATACACAATACATAAGCAGTCATGTCAAATCAGGGACGCATGCCCTCAAAGTCATTACTCAAATATAACCATGGGTCTCACGCCCATAATATCAATCATGCCCGTGGAATCCTTCCTCACTGCCGGCAGTCCATGATATAATATAACATCAATAAGCACACTGAACCTTGCAATCATGAGAGTAATGCAATCATTTTTATCTTTTAAGTTATGCTTTTAACAATGAGCAACTGTTCCACTTTAAGTCATAAACACACTGCACCCTTTCATTAATGAAATCACTACCGTTTCAAAACATGAAGGTCGTGCCAGTGTCAGGGTCAACCACCCTCTGTGTTATAATGCAACCTATCATGAGACTATTTCACCCGCAAGAGACTATTTCACCCGCTTAGGTCATGTGGACCCGCAATGAGTTATCGGTACACGATACTCGCATCACGGATAATTAATTCATGGCTTATATATATCCCGGGAATTTAACCCGCCCGAGTCAAATACCGACCCGCCGTGAGTGTGTACCACTCACCACCATGGGGAGCTACTCCATGATATCCTTGAAACAAGTTGCCGGCCCTTTATGGAGGGACGCGGAGATGTGAAAATATGACACTTGCACGAATGTCTATATGAGCAACTCATATGCAAGCAAACCAAGACAATACCATGCATTTACACACCAAAACAATACCATGTCTTTCCTTTTTACATAAACCAAGACAATACCATGCCTTTACACAAACCAAGACAATTACCATGCCTTCTTTTTACATAAACCAAGACAATTACCATGCCTTCTTTTTACAACCAAGAGAAATCCTTATTTAAGCAAGCCAAAGTACTATCAAGGCACAAAATGGAAAAATTCTCATTTAAACAAGCTAAAGTACTACGTACGTCCATTCTTTTCAAAATACTCCTTTTTATATAAAATCCCAAGATACTAACACCCGTAGTATCAAGGCATGTCTATTGTTTTCAAAATGAGTTACTACACCTTTAGAAATTCATTTCAAGGCTTTGAAACTAAGTAACTTTTTAATACACAACCTAGGCAACTCATACCTATCCATCAAAATAGACAACTCTCTTAACCTTCCATAAAGCCGTTATAACCAACTTCCCATAAAGCCGTTATAACCCTTTATGATTTAGACAAATTCATTCTTTTTATAACCAAGAGACTTATACTTTTAAAACCAAGTATCATATACTTTCAAATCAATTTTCTTAACTTTCAAAATACTTCAAGTCTCTTAACTTTAAAAATCAAGTTTCTTAACTTTAGAAATCAAGTCTCTTAACTTTAAATCATGTCATTTCTTCCTTTAAGAATCAGGTCTCATAACTTGAAAATATAGTCTCTTAACCTTTTAAGAATTTAAGGTTCATAGTCTTAAAACTTCATAACGTAATCTCTTTAAATTAAGTAACATATACTTTAGTGCGTTGTGAATAAGTTATACTTGTTTATAATGATCTTATTAAAGCAACCATGATCTAGAAAATGTAATACAATTTTGTCTTATCTTAGTTTCTATGCAGATGGAGAATTCTACTCATTTTAATATAATTGATTGTCGATACATTTTCTTTTATTAACGCTGCAATGGCTTGTTCGATACTTATTCTCATTCGTGCAGTAAATTAGCAAAGTCAAATCGACTCCAAATACTTCCTAACGACTCTTACCAACATCCCCCATAAGACTTGGTAAGGACTTAGGATAACTTAGACATAACTTTTACATAGAGTAAATCAACATGCATACCTCTTAACTTCTAAGAGCAGAAGGAATCATGAAATAACACCACATGCATATTTCATACATAGAATCATGCCCAAAAGAAGGAAGAGGTTCACATACCTCGCGATGATTATCGACAAGTAGCAAAATGCTCCAAAGTACTTCAACCTTGATAGCTATTTCATCCTTTAAGTAGAATACGCTACTCGTAGTACTTCAACCTATATTAATCATAACATGTCTATCAACTCCTCCCTTTTAAACGTAGAATCATACTAAGTATAAGGACTCTTATTCTACAGAAAATCGGGCAGCACCTCCTTTGTTTCTACGTACTTTTCCACTTTTTTCAAGGCCCGATAATCAATAAACAAAATGCCACATTTAAGGCTCAATACATCAACCAATCAGAGGGGATTACACGTCTTACAATACGTGTAAAATTCTGCCCCACAATTAATACCAACTAGTTCCATATTCAAAGCCATTCTCGACTAACTTGTACAACAAAAAAAGTCATTTCCAATTCTTTTTCAATCCAAGTTCTTAGATCTAACATGTTATATAGTCATAAACAACTTTAACAACTATAATTCCTTCTTTATATAACATGTGACGACTTAAACTAATAATCAAATTGAATTGTAATCTCAAAGGCTAAACATACTAGTTTTCGGATTAGGGTTCCAATAGTCAATACACTTATCAAACTTCATAATATATACCTCATGCTTGCTAATATCCATAACTACAACAATAGTAATCTTTAGCTACTAAAACGACAAGATTGTTACCTTGTTAAGCCCTTATAAAATCCAAGATTCAAAGTCGCTCCTTAGCAATTCTTAGCTCATTTCCTTTACGCTCCAATCCGCTATTTGAAGCCTTTAGAAGTTCACAACCAACTTCTCTTCCATTTCCAATCCAAAACTATGAAAACGACTTAGGTTTTTGCCTTGCGACTAACGTGAAAATGTCGTTTTTCCGAGATCTTTCTATTGAGATATCCTTACAATACCCTTAGGAACCTTGGGTTAAAGTCTTGTGAATAAAGAACCACAATTACAAAAAAATTGTGTGGATAAGTGGCCAAACCCGAGAGCAACTCAAGTGTAGAACAAGGTCTCTAATTTTTCTAAGTGTTGAAGACTTGGTCTTGCTACTAGTGTAGTATATATAACACAATGGAGGGCTTAGATCACAACACTTGTGTGGCTTGGATGAAGGATAATTAATATCTAGCCAAGTGGACAAGTTGACTAAGTCAATAATCTCAAGCTTGCAAGACCTGGTCATCTACTATGGTCAATGACCATTACACCCTTGCCCAATTTCTTCCAAGACCATGTGGGGGTGACACGTGTCGCCCTCTCATTCGTCCATAACATTTCGTAACCCTCGTGGGCCCCACAACACATAAAATTTCTCGGGTGGGCCCCACGTGACCAAATCCGTAAAAATAAATTTTCATAATGTTAATAAGTTCCATACTCCTCAAATAATGCATTTTGAGAATCCAATTCTCATCAACGAACATTTTTCCTTTCCGACGTTCGGAAGATTTTTCGTCGGAAAAACAATTCTTCCTTTCGTACCCTTTTTCAAGTCTTGCGTTCTCGCGTTCATTCTCTTATACATGTCCTGGACTTACGGGGTGTAACATTCTTCCCCCCTTAGAAATATTCATCCCCGAATGTTCTTAGTCGGTTTTCAAGCTATACAAACTCCGGCATAATCTCTTTACTATGCCTATCAATCAATACTCCACAAGACCAACGATGCCACACATGGCCACCACATAACATACGTAAACATATCAATGGACCTTCCATCCGCGGTCCCTTCTCACAAAACTCGAAGGTTACAGTCTTATAAAAAAACGCGACCTTAGAGGTTCCTTTCTTTTCTTACTTGTCATACTTTCTCGTACTTCCAAACTTATTTTAGTATATGTACAAAATTTCAAATATTGTTTCTGTTCTCCAATCCTTGGAGTTACTATCCAAACTTGGCCATTTTGCTACTTGAATTTCCGATAAAGCTCTTCTCGGCCCTTACGACCTGGTTCCGGTGGAACGCGTCCACAAACTCGTACAACGATTAAATAGAATTGAGCCTTGCATCCTCGTGACCCTATCACATAACGGGACCATTACCAACTGACATCACCCCATTCCATACTACCGGATGACCCGAAATGAGTCCATAACCCGACCCATCGTCACACTTAACTTCTCATTCTTAGTCTGAAATAAGTCTCTCTCTTATCTCAAGGTAATTCTCACCATATCCCCCTATTCCCTAGAGGTTCGTCACATAGGCCAAAGTATTTCTACTGTACATCCTTCCCTATCGGTCTTACACTGTTATGGGGTAATTACAACTTGTGAACCCTACACAACTATAGTCTCAGTTCACCTTATCATTCTTGTCAACATTCTTCACTTTTCACTTTACTAATCAGAGTATCTCTACCACTGGTGGTGTTATAAATTACAACTACTAGCAACAAGGGAAAACATATACGCTAGGGCGGAATCTGAATCTATCAGTGCACGTATGATTCAAAAGAATCGAAATATACATGTAACCCCATGCGATATTGCCTCTTGATCCTACCCAGTAGCCACGTCATCTATGCGGTTCGAAGGACCGCCAGAACTATAAACTCCACCGACTCTACCACGCCGATCGACCTCAACACCTCGGGGCGACGCACCGCGAGGAAAGGGAACCAACCACCTACCTCATAGGCTGAGCCACCTCACCGGTGCTCTTTCTAAAAGGACATACCCTCAGTATATGGCCCGGACGGCCACAATAAAAACAAACACCTGTGCTATAATGACATTTCCCCATATGACGCTTACTACATCGGAAACACTGAGGAATAAGTGGCCTCGACTGAGAAAATCCTCTGCTCCTCTGAGAACTTCGAATCCTGGAGCTCGGACCGGCTCCTAAATACCTTGTGGGGTCCAATCTCCCACCTGTGAGCTGTGGGGGTATGTATTGGGTAGGCTGGGACGAATATCTCACTCGTTGCTGAGGATGCTCGTCCAAAAACTCACCGGGGAAACCAACCGGTCTAGCCCTCTTACGCGGATCTCCGCGTTGGCCCTCTACCCTTTGTACACCTGTCTGTACTGGCCGAATAACCTCTTGCTGATGAAATTGTAGCACCGCTATCTTGGTCAATAACATAACTGCTTCCCTTATGACCCTATAGTCTTCCCCTAACTGAGAAACTGGAGGATTTGGTGCTGGGGCCTCAAAACTCGGCGCAGATTTAACTCGCCGATCATGCATAATATCCGATACCACAGGCATGAGCCCTATCAACTCTCTGAGTCCGATGGTAGCTCTCGCTATTGTTTTGCCCTTCAGCGATCGTTGCCTTCTCGAGGCATAGTCAGAACATAATAATACGTCAGAGAGAAATTATCTTAATAACACAGCTCTATAGCATGATCTCAAAGTGAGAAGAATAGAAACCAATTCCTAAATGTCCTGTAGCCTCCTGTTTATGGGTGTGGCGCGCAACACACCGATAATCAAGACTCTACTAGACACGGTCTGTAGACATTCCGAGGACCGATCGCTCGATACCACTCATCACGCCCAACCTCGGGCGTGGATCGTGCCCTACCCGCACCTTCTACCTAATCGACACAAGTAATCATGAACTAAATAACACCTCATTTTTAAAATTAAAAAAAAACAAGGAACATGCAAGGGCAAAGCCGATAAGGCTGCCACATAATATACATAATAAAAGGTACTACACTGTACATGAGTCCAATCTCACATATGAATACGCACTTAAGAGTTTTATCGAACTATGACGGACAAGGCCCCGCCGTACCCATAATCGTAAAAAGCCTGCATCAAGGATCTATACCAAAATGATAAACTCGAGCAGATAGAGCTATCCAAAACTCGAAAGGCGGTCCTACACTGCAGATCACCAAATCACGTACCTAAACTCATGCAGATGAACGCACTGGCCGAGGTCAAGACGAAGAATGTACCAAGTATGTGAAACTGAAAATACTATAATAAAATCATAACAGTCTATACAAAACATGAGACATGTATGATAGTCAAACTACAGTACACAATACATAAGCAGTCATGTCAAATCAGGGACGCATGCCCTCAATGTCATTACTCAAATATAACCATGGGTCTCACGCCCATAATATCAATCATGCCCGTGGAATCCTTCCTCACCGCTTGATCCATGATATAATATAACATCAATAAGCACACCGAACTTGCAATCGCAGAGTAATGCAATCATTTTTATCTTTTAAGTTATGCTTTTGACAATGAGACCAACTGTTCCACTTTAAGTCATAAACACACTGCACCCTTTCATTAATGAAATCACTACAAGAAAAGTTCAATATAAAGATATGTGCGATTGAAGAAGCTCACAATCTTGCTACAATGGACCTTCATACTTTAATGAGTATTCTCAAAACTTATGAGATGAATATGAAGAATCAAAGGATATTGTATAAAGCAAAGATATATCACTTCAAGTAAAATTCTTAGAGAGTCACGTCGATGATGAGGATGAAAACCTTGAAGATATTGGTGATGGTGCAAATGTTGTCCTCCCTACTCGAAAATACAATTCGATGGTAAGGAAGTTCAACAATGATAGAAATAAATTCAAATCCAAAGAGCATCAAAACCAAGGCTTCAATCAAAAGTCCACTAACCTCTTTCTTATAGTACAAAGAGAAAATCAACTAAGGAGAACCAACTCAGATCGTACCAAATTTAATCTCAGGCAACTCGAATCTGTGCAGTGTCATGCATGTTCAGGATGGATTCATTATGCAAATGAATGTGTTGATACCTTGAGAAAAGTTGGTAAGAATCTGTGGGTTTCTCTTAGTGACGACGAAGGAGAAGATGAAGGAGACCAAGAAATTGAGTCACAAGCAACGCCGCCATCGCTTCTGACAATACTCAGACGATGAAAATGTCATCGACAGTGTTGGCCCAAATGTCATCACATTTGGGTCAACTTCTGCGACGACATCTGCAGGTCCAAAAACATCTGTAAGGTATGAATATTTTGATTATCCTGATGTTAATTGCGTTACTAGTGTTATTTCTTGTAATGAGACTAGCTTTGACGATCAAGTTGATCCCAAGGATGACATGATTAAGGATTTGCAAAAACTTTGTAAAGACTTAATCCTAGAATCGAAACAACTTGACTCAAAGCTAAAATCTTTAACTCTTGAGAATGCAGGTTTAAAAGGCACAAACCCGCTTAGAGGTAACACTTACCAAAATGGATCTTGAATTTGGTAAGATTAGTGCAAAATTGGATTTAGCTGAAGCAGTCTTTTATAAGCTAAACACATGTACCTCCAAATTGGATGAAATTTTGAGTGTTAGTCAACCACCACATGCAGGTATTGGGTACAAGAACTCTCTTAATACAATATGCTCTAATTTGTTTGACAAATTTGGGAGAATAGGTTTTGTAAAAGAAAGAGGATCTGAAGACAAGCTC
This sequence comes from Przewalskia tangutica, assembly GCA_029844215.1. Lineage (NCBI taxonomy): Eukaryota > Viridiplantae > Streptophyta > Magnoliopsida > Solanales > Solanaceae > Przewalskia > Przewalskia tangutica. The sequence goes on along the minus strand of CM056739.1, from coordinate 6,958,526 downwards.
CCAATCGCGTCTAGTGACATGAAGTTTATGTGTCATTATTGTAACTCCTCTGGGCACATAAGACCATATTGTCGCAAACTTCAGATTTCCTGGAGCAGAATGTTGTCGAGACAACTGTCCAACATTTCGGATAACACTCAAGGCAATATTCCTGACGGCAGAAAGGGAAAATGTTTTAAGAAAGTTTGGATGCCCAAGATGAATGTGAGATGTAATGTTGCTATAACTGCTTTAAGGACTAACATTTCAGGTTCATGGTACTTTGACAGTGGGTGCTCTCGTCATATGACAGGGACAAAGGACTGCCTAAGGAACTAGAAATGTTACTTATGGAGGTGGAAGCAAAAGTAAAATCATAGGAAAAGGAACATTAAATGTTCCAGTAGTTCCAGGCTTGAAGAATATCTTATATGTTGACGGATTAATGGCTAACCTAGTCAGTATAAGTCAATTGTGTAATGACGACCTAGATGTTAAGTTTAATAAGTATGCTTCTATAGTTACAAATGAAGCTAACCAATGTGTAATGACAGGTACAAGGACATGAGACAATTGTTATCTTGTTGGAGAACGAGAGATATGAAATAATGTTAGGATATATGACACCATTTTGTGGCATAAAAAATTAGGTCATGTCAACTACCATAATCTTGAAAGATTAATTTCTTATGAGGCAATAATGTCCTAAAGATAAAACAGTTGTTTTTGAAGATTGTCTAAAAGGTAAGCAAACCCGTGTATTCCATAATGTTTCCCAAAGTGACAGACAACATTCAGGCACGTCTCACTATTTTCAGCTTTTGCACATGGATCTTATGGGTCCAATTGAGGTAGATAGCCTAGGAGGCATGAGGTATTCTTATGTGATTGTAGATGACTTTTTCAGGTACTCGTGAATATTCTTTTTGAAAGAAAAGTTTCAAACTTTTGGCATGTTCAAAGTGTTGCACTTTAGGATAAAGAATTTGTATCATTCTTCTATTTTTCGAATTAGGTCAGATCATGAAAAGGAATTTGAGAATAATATGTTCTCAACATTTTGTGATAAAATGGGTATTTTCCATGAATTCTTTGCTCCCAAAACTCCCCAGCAGAATAGTGTGGCAGAAAGGAAGAATAAGACTTTACAAGAGATGGATAAAGTCATGCTGAGTTGTAAGAAATTATCAAAATATTTTTGGGCTGAAGCCTTGAATATTGCAAGTCACATAATTAAAAGAGTCTATCTTAGGTGTGGAACTAAAATGACACCCTACGAGCTTTTAAATGGAAAGAAACCAAATTTGCGTTACTTTCATTTATTTGGGTGTGTGTGTTACATCTTAAATGGTAGAGAAAAACTAGCCAAGTTTTATTCTAAAAGTGACAAAAGAGTTTTTGTCGGCTATTCACAAAATAGTCATGCTTACCGTGTGTATAATCTTAGAACCAAAACTGTACAAGAGTCTGTTAACGTTGTTTTCGATGATTGTGATGATCTTACAGGAAAGATTTCTGAAAATAACGTTGTGATTACAGTGGAAAATGAGCAGAATGCAGAAGATTCAGATGTTGCCCCAAATGTCACAACATCTGAAGCAACACCTGAGTCTGAACCTAAGAACACAAAAGGTGCAGATGAGGAATCAAATGTTGAATTGCAAGACCCAGTACGCAGGGATCCCTCATCTAGGATTAGAAAGAATCATCCTATAGGTCAAGTGATAGGAGAAGTGTTTGAAGGTTTAAGAACAAGAAGGAAAGAGCCTCGGAATTACAGAGATATGGTCAGATATGTGTGTATGTCTACCATGTATCAAAAGGTAAGTCTTTCTTGTTATGTATCTACTCTAGAACCAAAGAATGTTGGAGAATCACTCAAGGACAATTGTTGGATACAAGCTATGCAAGAAGAAATTGAACAGTTCACGAGAAATAAAGTCTGGGATTTAGTTCCTCGTTCAAATGATACTAATGTTATTGGAACTAAATGGATCTTTAAAAACAAGACAAATGAATATGCAACTGTGGTAAGAAAAAAGGCAAGACTGGTGGCTCAAGGATACACACAGGTCGAAGGAATCGACTATAATGAAACATTTGCTCATGTGGTAAGAATTGAGTCGATTAGGTTGTTACTTGTTGTAATTTGTTGTCTGAAGATCACTCTCCATCAGATGGATGTTAAAGGTGCCTTCTTGAATGACGACCTTGATAAAGAAGTCTATGTTGAACAACCAAAAGGATTCGAAGATCCTCACCATCCTCAGTTTGTATACAAGCTCAAAAAGGCTTTATATGGATTGAAACAAGCACCTCGAGTGTGGTATGGTCGTTTAACTCAGTTTCTTCTTGAATTTGGTTTTAAACGTGGTGAAACAGATTGTACATTGTTTATAATTTATCACGGAGTAGATATGGTCATTGCTCAAATCTATGTAGATGACATAGTCTTTGGTTCGACTTCACAGTCTCACCTTGAGACATTTGTCGAAGCTATGTCCTCCATATTTGAGATGAGCATGATAGGGGAATTAACCTTTTTCTTAGGTTTGCAGATAAAGCAAAATGAAGATGGAATCTTCATCACCCAGAGCAAGTATGCCAAGAATTTGGTTAAGAAGTTTGGATTGGATAATGCTAAACAGATGAGGACTCCAATGGGATCAACACAGAAGATATGAAAAGACGATGTTGGCGAAAATATCGACCCAACATTGTATCGATCTATGATAGGTAGTCTCTTGTATCTCATTGTCAGTCGTCCTGATCTAATGTTTAGTGTTTGTGTGTGTGCTCGATTCCTAGCCTATCCCAAAATATCCCACTTAAATGTCTTAAAACATGTCATCTGATATGTTGCCGACACATGTGAGTTGGGAATTTGGTATTCCAAAGACATTAATCCTAATCTAATAGGGTATAGTGACTCAGATTGGGCTGGTGATGTGGATGACAGAAAGAGTACGCGTAGAGGATGTTTTACCTTGGCAATAATCTAGTATCTTGGTATAGTCGCAAACAAAACTTTGTCTCACTTTCAACTGCTGAATCTGAATATGTAGCAGCTGGAAGTTATTTTTCTCAATTGATATGGTTAAGACACATGTTATAAGACTATAGGTTTTCAAATAATATCTTAGTTTTGTATTGTGATAACTAGGGCTGACAAAACCCTCGGACCGGACCGAAGACCGGATCGAAAAATTCGGTCCGGTCCGGTCCGAAAACAAAAAATATACATTAAAAACCAGAAAAAAAACCCGGACCGGACCGGACCGAGGACCGAATTTTCAGAAACGTAGGACCGAAGATCAGACCGATAAATTCGGTCCGGTCCGGTTTGGTCCAGGTTTTTTTTCCGATCCGGACCATTTTTTGTGCAGCCCTAATGATAACTTGAGTGCAATAAATATTTCTTAAGATCCAGTTCAGCACTCTCGTACAAAACACATAGATATTATACATTATTTTTTAAGAGATTTGGTTGAAAAACAGCTAGTTCAAATTGAACATGTTGAAACTATTCATCAACTAGCTGATATTTTTACAAAGACTTTGGATCATGAGAGATTTTCAAGTTTGAAGAACTCTCTTGGTCTCTGTAATCTCTGAATCGGCATTGATGGGTGAATGTCGACTGAAATATCTCTAACATTTGTGTGACATTTGCCTCTGTAAATATCAGAATCTGATCATGTTTACTGGTTTTTGATGGTTTTTATTTTGTGTTCACTCAAGTATGATCCTAAAGTAAGAACTTGTTTTAAAAAGTGATACCGTTCTCTGCGATGATATTAGATATCATAAAAAGGGAGTATCAAAATAAGGCAAAGTCTTTTGTGAATTGATTGGCAACTGTGCGAATGAGCAAAGCTCCTTGAAAAATGATAGTGTTCCTATTCTATAGGAGTATCAAGTGCTTAAACAAGAAATTATGAGGATACTAAATAAGTATTCTTATTTTTTGACACAAAATAAATCTTGCATGTGTTTCTATGATTTGATCAAGGACACTGGGAAAATATTACATTGATCTGGAGGTTAAACTCATAAAATCACATATGAAACGTGTCTTGATTTATTTCCAAAAATTAAAAAAGTTCTTTTGGGATCATAATACTTGTGTCATCCAAAATGTTGCCAACATTACGGTTGACATTCTCAGATAATGATATTTATTGGGATACTGTTTGTAACTGATTTTTGAAAATTTAGTTATTTTTCCTATTTTTCTGTGTACCTCTGTTTTCTATTTTTTTTAATAAAATCAAATGTTGATGTATATCTTTTCATAAAATTAGGTGTAAGTATTTGATTACAACTCAAACACCTAAAAACCAAGATTTTGTTTGCCAAAGTATAAATTCTTCTTCTTTAGTTCTTCTTGTTGTCTGTTGCTTCCGAATTTTATTTTATTTAAAAAAAAAAAGCAAACATCACATCGTATCAGTCTAACAAAGACCGATGAAGCATTCAAACCTTTCATATACCAAAAACCCTAACTCTTCCCCATCTTCTCCACATTACTCTCCCATGGATAGATCCCCTATGTCAAACCAAATGTTGTCCAACATTTCAGATATAACCCCAATGAGTACAAGCTCACCTCAGAGCACTGTCATTGTGCTAAGTGAATTTCAAGAACCTCTTGAAATAGCATATCCAGGAGACACTAACAATCCCATTGATGTAGATGTAAATCCTGATGTCTCTGTCTTAGGGAAAAGAGAAAGAACATCTCAGTTTCCTACTAGAAGGTCAAATAGAGTGTTTGAGAGGAATGTTGACTCTCAACCAGCAGTCAAGAAATCTAGGTTTGAAACACCAGCTCCAGCTTGTTCGAGCAGTAAATCAGGAGATACAGACTACAACTTATTTTTCGAGACTACTGAGGAAGAAGAGAGCCCTTCTGTTGACAAAGAAACTGAAACACAAGCTTCCCCGTCTCACTCTAAGCCATCTGTTTCTGTAACGCATCAGTCGTCTGAAGAAGAAGAAGTTCCTGATGACACACCATTGAAAAGATTCATTCAAAGAGGAATGACTCAAAGAACCAGACATCAAGCTGATGAAAATGTTGTTCCAAATGTCACAACATCTCCAACAATACTTTATTCGACTTCTGCAGAAGTAGGTTCCCCTATTTCCCCTCAAATATCAGAATCGGCGAATTCTGACTTATCTGAGTCAGATAATGAGGTAACTGCTTTCTCTAACAGATTTTATACTAAAGAGAAGCATGATAACTGGAGAAATTTTAGAAATAGGGTAATTAGGCCAAAAAGAGAATTAGATGTTGATGCTTGTAATGAGTATGGTATTGTTGAGTTTCTGAAGGACAGACGGTTGTTAGGATCTGTCACTGACAAAGGACCTTATGTTGATGAGGTAGTAAGATTGTTTTATGCCAATTTGGACTCTGATATAGAGAATCCCTCCTCTAAGAAGTATGGGAAGGTTTATCTCTATAATAAAGTGTACTGTTTCACCCCCTCAATCATAAATGAATGCATGAGATTTAGTGAAGAGCCTGTGAGAGCAACAGAAAGAGGAGTTGCTAATAAGGATACAATGATAGAATATCTCACAAGAGGTATTCTCAAGAAATGGACTTCTCGGTGCCCAGCATCAAGACTCACTGCTCTATTTTCAATACTCCATAAACTAGCCATTCATAATTGGCTTCCCTCTCTAAATGAATCTATTGTCACAAGAGAACAAGTCTCCCTGCTTTTCAAAATAGGGAAAGGACTCAAAGTTGATATAGGCAAGATAATCTTCTATCAGATTGCCAATCAAGCAGAAAAATATCAACTTCAATCCTACCTTTTCCTTCCCTAATTTTCAAAATACTAACTAACCAAGGCCTAGAACCATTGAGGGAAGATATTTTGGGAAAAGCAGCAGAGTTGTACACTGTGAACAAAGCTATACTAAAGATCAAAGAGAGGGTGATTGACCTCCCCTGGTCAAAAGAAGAAGATAGGCAAAATGTTTTCAGAAATGTGCCTCACATTCAGGGCAACACTGGTCAAAGACAGTATGATCTGTCTACTCATTGGCTAGTAAAACAAATTTCTAAAATCAACTTACAAATTGTTGGAGTTGATAATGTCAGAGAAGCACTAGTGCATTTCACAGACCATTTCCTACTTTTGTTTTCTTCCCAAAAAGGGGGAGAAGATGCTGAGGGGGAGCAGGGGACTGATGGTGAAGGCACAAGTCGTGGAGATGATGTTGTTAATGCTGAAGAAGCTGTTAATGAAGTCATGCAGATAGAGGAAGCAGTTGGTAGAAGAGTGTTGCTGACAATACTAAGGCTTCGTGCAGAAACTGAAGCTGCAAGACAAAGAGCTGAAGTTGAAGCTGAAACTGCTAGACTGAGGGTTGAGCAAGCAGAGTTGATATGAATGGATTATTCTGATTGGATGTTACTTTTTGGGCATGTATTATTCTGATTGGTTACTGTTTGGATGATGTTTTATTTTGGACTGTAATAGTTGGACAAGTATCATCTAATCCTATGTGAATGGCACACACACACACTGAAAAGTTTGGTTTTGTGAAGAAAGGCAAAAAGGAGGAGGCAGTGAGAACAATGTCATCCACATATAATAATAAGTAATCGATGTCACTACCATGATGAAAAATGAACAGAGATGTGTCACACCTGCTGCAAATAAACCCAAACTACATAATATATCTGACAAAGCGGTCATACCAAGCACGAGGTGCCTGTTTTAGGCCATAGAGTGACTTCCTGAGACAACAGACATACTGACGGACTGCAAGATGAACAAAACCAAGTGGTTGATGCATATACACAGTTTCTTTCAAATCCCCATGAATAAATGCGTTCTTGATATCCAGCTGATGAATCGGCCACTTTTTACCCATAGCAATACTAAGAACAGTACGAATCGTAGCTGATTTAACAATCGGGCTAAAAGTGTCACCACAGTCAATATCCTCCTGCTGGTTAGTGTCATTTTCCACAAGTCTTGCCTTGTAGCGCTCTAAAACACCACTATCTCTGAATTTGTGACGAAAAATCCACAAGCATCTGATCACATTCACCCCCTCTGGTCTAGGTACTAGATCTCAAGTATGCTGCTTAGTTAAAGAATTATATTCCTCAGACATGACCGCATTTCAATTAGGTTCTAGTTTAGCCAATTTAGGTTCTTTGAAAGTGGAGAAATGATTCGGGCAGACAAGTTAAACTGGATTTTGGGTTTGAAAATCCCGTGTTTGGCACGAGTTTCCATTTAGTGACTGGGGACAGTGGGTGACTGCATTGGCTGAGTAGTAGGATCCGAGACAGATGGTATGGTCGGAGATGGGGAAGCTGGAAGAATTTCCGCCAGAGGCGTCGCGGCGTCGTGACCAAGAGGCGTCGCGGCATCGTGACCAAGAGTCGCGGCGCTGCCTGAGTGACAGACCTCTCTGAAGTTTAGACGCCGCGGTGCATCCCCGAGGGGTCGCGGCGCTAATGACGGTGAAAAATCAACTCGCTCACTGGAAGAATGGCGCTGCGGCGCATACCACTAGGGGCCGCGGCGCTGAAGCCGAGATAGAGGCAGGGAGCTCACTGGAGGGCTGAAGAAGAGGGAATGTTTCGGTAGTGCCATGAGTGAGTTGACTGAGAATGATGGGATATATGACGTGTTCATTAAGAAATGAGTAGTCCAATTTTCGGTATTTTTAAGGATTCAAAAACGGGAATATTATCTCGTCGAACGTGACGAGACAGAAAATGTAGATCTGACAAGTGGACAAGTCATAGCACAGATAACCCCTATGGTTGAGTGGGAAACCGAGGAATACACATGGTGTAGTTCGAGGAGCCAACTTATGAGGGGTGGTGGAGGTAATATTGGGATAGCACAGACAACCGAAGATTCGTAGGTGGTCATATAATGGAGTCGTACGATATAAAATGTCGGTGGGGGTCTTGTTTTGTAGGGTGCTAGTGGGTAAAATATTTAGGAGATATTCTACCATTTTGACAGCATATACCCAGAAAGATGATGGCAGACATGCATGAAAGAGGAGGGTACAGACCATGTTATTAATAGTACGAATTATTCGTTCAACTTTTTCACTTTGAGGGGAGGTGTGGGGACAAGAAAAGCTGAACATCATGCCCTGTTGGGAGCAAAAATTATAGAATACTGAATTATTAAATTCACGTCCGTTATCACTGAAATGATTTGATGGATTTTTCAAATTGGGTTTTAATAAACCTGTGAAACTCAAGAAATTTTGCAAAAACCTCATATTTGAATTTGAGTGGATAAATCCATAAAAAGTGTGAAAATTTATCTAATAAAACAAGATAGAATTTGTGACATAGAGAGCTAATAACAAGAGATGTCCACAAGTCAGCATGAACTATATCAAATGGTGAAACTGTAGTACTCAATGAAGACATAAATGAAAGACGAGTATGCTTGCCAAGCGGGCAAGAAAACAGTTTTGGGCAAGTTTTCCATTATTACATTGAATACGCAAATTATTCCTAAGAAAAGAAAAAACATGATCTCCTGGATGTCCGAGCCTATTGTGCCAGGTGGATGGAGACAATGCAACAAGGGAGACTGGTGGTTGAGTTCGGACAACGGAAGATTGAGTGAAAGGGTAGAGGTCTCCCACACTATTGTAGAGCGTAAGAATTCTCCCCGTATTGAGATCCTTCACAGAGAAACCAAAAGAGTCAAAATCGACAGAAATCTAATTATTACGTGAATTTTTTAACAGATATCAACTTTTTAATGATTTGAGGTGCGTAGAGGACATGGTTAAGTGAGAAGGGTGGATGAGGATTATTTATGTGTGTATTACCATAACCTGCAATTGAAATGCGGTGACCATTGCCAACAGTAATGTATTGAGGATACTTTAACTGAAGCAGTTGGGAAAAGTTACCTGAAGAGTTGGTCAGGTGTGATGTGACTCCGGAGTCCATATATCAATTATTGTCGGGCTATTGCAGGCTGAGAGTGTTGAAAGCTTGGCCCAAATCAGTGGCTTGCGGGAACTGCTGGCCCGCCATCAAATGGGCCTGCTGAGGCGTCTGCTGGGCTGATCTCGGACTGAAGGGTGCTGGGCCCAGAACACTTGGCCTCCAATTTTGCTGGGCTTGGGCCCCTGTAGTCGGGTAAGGGCAGGCAGGGGAAGCCCACGACACTGAATTGGGCCAAGGTTGTAGGCCGGTCCACTGGAAATACTGAGGCGCTGGAGATATGGCCTGCTGAGCCTTGCTTTTGCCGCGGCCCTTCCCTTTGTTGCCTTGCCCGCGGCCTCTACCGCCACGACCTCCGCCGCGGCTCTGCTGCTGCTGGTTTTCCGGTGGTGGTGGAGCTATGGTGATGGTTGGCGACGGTAGGTTTTCAACGATAAGTGCTTTTTGATTATGCTCATCTTGTTTAGCACGTCGTGTTTCTTCCAACAATAATTATGAACGCGCCTTGTTGGAAGTGGATCAGCCTGTTGAATCATTGTTGCAAGAGTACCATATTCCCGTTTCGGTAATCCTGCAACAAGTTGTAGTACCATTTTAGTCTCAGAAACAGTTGTCCCAACGTGAGAAAGTTGATCAGCAACAAATTTCAGTTGTTTGCAATATTCGGTCATGTTGTTAAAATTCTCAAGACGTGTGTTGTTGAATTGCTCCTCTAAATACACCGTCCGAGTATTTTTATTATCCTGAAATATTTCCTCCAAGCGTACCCAAAGTTCGCGTGCCGAAGCACCTGTTTTCAGGATAGTACACAACAAGTCTTTTGAGATGGTATCATATATCCATTGTTTGGCAATGACGTCAAGACGGTGTCATGTTGAGTCGTCAATGTCAGAGGGGCGAGGGATTGACTCATCAATGTGGTCGAGCACGTTATACGCGCAAGCATGGATATAAAACAATTCTACCCACATAGAATATTGACAGCCTTCTTGATCAAGAATAATAGGGACAAAGTTCTAGATGTTTGTGACAGCAAACGCAGGATGGAAAGAAGACTTTGAGGAAAGAGGGGGTGTCAATTAAGCTAGAGGTAGAACCAGTAGATTTAGGGGAGGTAGAAGGAGACATGGTAACCCTAGTAGGTATATAACCGCCGCGGCTGAAATGAGAAGAGGCGGGGGGGGGGGGGGGGGGGGTCGACGACGATAGGAAGACTTTTTAGGGTTAGGGATTTTAGGCTACTGATACCATGTAAGATATTGGAATAATTTCTCTTAGGGATTTCTTTCATTAATCACAATATATATAGTTGTACAAAGGTGATTCCTAAGTTACCTTAAATACATGATACTAATAAATATAATATATACTGTGAATATTTGAAGGATATTTGCTAATAGTTTTGTTATATTTTGATTTAATGCAGGAGCAAAATGATAGTCCAACTTTGAAGGTTGGAGTTTTTCACTTTTAATATAATATGATCATATGCTAACTAATCCAATTTGGACTTGAAGTAATAGACATAAAAGAATTCACTTGATGAAAAGAGAAGCTAGTACGAGTATAGTATTTATCCACGCTCTTACTTAAGTACAAACGTTCCAAGCACTAAGCATATATCCATTTGACTTCTAAAAAATACTTGTAGTATTTAATATAAAGTATGATACTTTTGTATTCTTTAACATAAATTTTATCAGATCATAAATAATTAATACTGTGTGTTTCATGTTAAATCGATACTTAATAAAAAATAAACATAATTTAGCATAAATATTGAGCGTGAATAAATTCTTTTTATTTATCAGAAAAGCCAAAAAAAAATCATTTACACTTTACCAGCTAATTGACCAAACCAATCTTTAGGAAAAAGTAAAAAACAAATGTATAATGTTGTTCCTCCACTGTATTTAAACCCTTTATTATAGTTTAGGATCACTCAAATGATTATAGCTAACAAATCACCCTGTATTTATCTAATGTTAATTGTTAATGCATCTCCAACATAAATCGGATAACTTACACGTGTTATCACCAAGTTTACTGTAGTTTAAAATTAATGTTTGTTCTTCTTGATTGAGCTCTGTTAGGATTAAAGATAAATAATGTTGAAAATTTATTAATGTGGAATTAAGATTATCTCATTATTTATGACTCGAATAATTGGGATTTCGCACGTTGGAAATGTCGTTTTTACACACGTGCACACGTAGTGCCAAAATATCGTAAATTTCATTAATGAAAGAGATATTGATACGCGAGTAAACGTTTGAGACATGAAATGATGGACGGTCGTTGGTTAAATGACACGTGTTCCATGTTGGTAAATGAAGGAAGAAGTGTAAGATCGAAACGAGTCGGAAAAGGGTCGTGGCGTCACCGCGGAGCCGGGGCGCCGCAGCGCCACCACCTCAAGGGCCGCGTCGCTGGTTGGTCTTCTGGCCACTGGAGTTGCGGGGCCGCGGCGCTAACGAGGCAGTGTTTGTGCGAACGGAAGTCCAAAAGTTTGGATGATTATGGGGACGTTTTGAGGCATTAAGATGCCAGTTTCTCCTATATAATTCAACCATTATTTAGCTGCATTACTTGGTGAATTAAGTGGTCATTACATGGCACTTAAATGGTCATTACATGGGCACTTGAAGGGGCATTCTTACACAACTATAAATTGAGGTTTTGGCTCAATTGGAGAATAGACTTCACACTTGTATAATTCAGATTTTCTGAATTCTTCCTCTCTAAGCATTCTTTCACACACTCAAAGATTCTTCTTCAGAAACACTTGAGTTTCCTTTGCTCATTTGTTAGTTGTTGTTTTATCTTGAGAGACAGTTGCTTATATCGTAAAAGGATATATACTGGGCAATAATGTCTTAAGGACAGAGTGAATATCACTCGACTCAGCAGCACCCTTGTATCACTTCCAGATTTAGTGTCTCTTGGTTTCAGGTTGTCAAGATCAAGGAGTTTGCTGCAGTTGAACGAAAACCCCAAGAAAGACTCAAGAACGCAGATTCAAGACGGATCAAGAGCTCACAAGTTTACTGTAACCACAACTCTTGTTGGCTAAAAGTTTGTTAGTTGTAATTTATTATTGTTTATCCTTTCGAAACACTAGTAGTTGTTGTATATTATTCCCGTACATTCATTGTATCCCACAAATACTAGAAATCAACTAACTTAATATGAAATGGTAAATATTACTTGGATTTGATATTCTTATCAAACCAAGTAATTTTAATTTAGCAATTAAAATTCTTAATATATATATATATATATATATATATCATTAATCATAGTTAAGTGAAAAACATACTCTTATCTTATAGGATATTTATTTGGTTTGATGTAGTCCAACCTTTTCTATAACAACATAATTTGGTTCGATGTCTTTTAAATACTATAATAAAATATTATTAAAAATATATATAATATAATATAATATAAAAAATAATATTACATAAAACATGATTGTCATAGGTGCGATTGAATATTATAAGTGTGATTAAGAACCTCATTTGGTAGCACTTAATAGAGGTCTAATTTGAATAGTCCAGACCTTAAATTATTAGATGTCATTATTTACATTAAGATTTAAGTATTTAGTTGGTTTGTTCTGAATAGGTCATAATTATTAAGATTTGGAACAAAGCTTAATAATATTAAGAGTATTTTAGTGTGGATATTTTCACCATCACTATGTCTACATACCGGTCACCATCACTAACTACCTCTGCATCACAACAACAACACCATTGTTGCCAGCCGCTATCGCCAACCACCTTTGTCATCATAATCACTACTGGCGACCACCATATTTACCAACCACTACTGTGAGTCGCTATCAGACCTATCACGTTCATCATTATAATTATATTCATGCCACCAACACCATCGCCGCCACCTCCACCATCACTATCATCATTGCGGCCAATCCGTACTACGAATCACCTTCTCTATCACAAGTATCATTATCGCAAACTACCACAAACATCACTGTCAACCATCACACATCCTTCAACCACCACCACCTACACCATTAACTACTAATATCAACCAACTCCATCATTACCACTACCACTATCAATCGCGTCAGTCACTATAACATCAACCACATCTACCATCACAATTATCACCGTCACGATTGAAAGTATTAGTCACTTGCACCAACTATCACCACCACCACCATCACAAACTAATATAAATATCTCATTTTCCTATAAAATAATAACTTTATTTATTAAATTTGTACTTTTTTTAATATTTAATTATTTGTTATTTAAATTGTATATTTAAAAATAAGTTTTAAGGAAACACGGTTGACGAACGGTGACGATTCTTGATTTATCGGTGTCATCTCAGCAGAAACCAACAAATGTGTCTCCCCACACATGTTTCAAGCTCCTTCTCCATTCCTTTCAAGGACGACTAAGTCAGAAAACTAAAAGAGATAAGATATGATTTCCCTTCTTCTCCTCTCTTTCTTGTTGCTGCATCAGCTTTAAGGTAAGTTATTCTTCCAAAATTACTTCCAATTTGGTCCTTTTCTTGGGCTTTGGCTTCATTGATTGGTAATATTACCTCACCCCCTCCACTATATTTACAGTTTATATTATTAAAAAATTATCTTTTTTATATAATTTCCATAGTTAGTGATAAAGATTCAATTTTTATATGTCCTAAAGTCTATGCACTTTACAGGGTTGATTTCTTGGATTTGGGTTGAGTATATATAAATAGTGATTTATTCATTTCTGCATCTTTTATTCTATTGCAGTTCCTAGCAATCTCATTCTTTTGTTGCATAATAATTTAGGGCTTTGTGAATCTTGGTTACCCCTTTGCTCCACAAAATTCCATATTCATTTTGTCTTGACTTAGGGTTATAGTATTTGCTGATATTTGGTTTTTCACAATCTGGGGTTTGTTAATTTTAGGGTTTTGATATAGATGTGTTTATAAAGATTTAAGTCTTTTTCGTCGAATTGTTGTTTTGCTTGTTAATCTTGAAGTTGTCATTAGCAATTGTCCCAATTCCTAGTAAAATTGTCTCCCCTCGAGAAAAGGAATTGAAAGATCTGTACTGTCGATGGAGAATCATCACCCTTCGACCCGTTTGTCAATGGATTCGAGTGCCTCTTCTTCACATGATGAATTAGACCTCGAGATGAATCGACAAGTAGTCATAACTTGTCCTCCTGACATTAATTTGCCTTTATCAGCTGAGCGCAGCCCTCCTCCGCAGCCATGGAACTCGGAACACTGTGATATTCTTGATGTTGGTCTTGGAACCCAAGTATACGAGACTGAAAGTTCTCTAACTGCACCTAAAGTTGGAAGGAAATGTGCGAAACGCTTGGATAGTATTTGGGGTGCTTGGGTTTTCTTTAGCTTTTATTTTAAGCCTGTTTTAAATGAGAAATCCAAGGCAAAGATGGTACGGGATAGTAATGGATATTCCGGATTTGATAAGTCCGAACTCCATCTTGATGTATTCATGGTTCAGCATGATATGGAGAATCTATATATGTGGGTTTTCAAGGAAAGGCCCGAGAATGCACTGGGTAAGATGCAGCTCCGGAGTTACATGAACGGGCATTCTCGTCAAGGGGAGCGTCTGTTTCCCTTTAGTGCTGACAAGGGTTTCGTTCGATCTCATAGAATGCAGAGGAAGCACTATCGGGGCCTATCGAATCCTCAGTGTATTCACGGGATCGAGGTCGTTCCATCTCCGAGTCTCATGGTTCTTGATGAAGAGGAGCGCAAAAGATGGATGGAACTCACAGGTATATCAAATAGAAAAAAAATGACTTTGTGTAAATATTTTGACAAGATTTCTCATAGGTCAATTTGGCCTACATATCAACCAAACTTTTTGATGGGCTGAACTAATAAATCGGCGGGTTGATGGGTTCATCTTTTTCATGGGCTAATTTTGGTACCTCTACTCACAGGTAAGGAACTCAACTTCACTATCCCACACGAAGCAAGCGATTACAGTTCGTGGAGAAACGTCCCCAACACTGAGTTTGAGCTTGAGAGACCGATCCCGCCGATTAAGAGTAATCCACATTCCAACCCGAAGAAACTGGCTAATGGATCAGCGCTTAATTTGTTAACGCAGCCATCTAATCACAGCGACGGGGACGCGATGGATCTACTACCTGCAGCCAATGGCAAAAGGAAAAAGAATTTCTTCCCTCATGGAAATAATGAAGACGAGTGTTACCTGCAAGTAAATCCTCCTTCCTATCAAACTCCGGATCTTGAAATTCACCCGACTGAACCGCATTGGTTGCCTGATTTTAGTGGGGTGATGAGGGATGTCTACGGACCTGTCACAGCTGCAAAAAACATATATGAAGATGAACAAGGTTACTTAATCGTACTCAGTTTGCCATTCGTAGATCTTCAAGGGGTGAAAGTTTCCTGGCGGAACACACTCACACACGGGATAATAAAGGTGTCTTGTTTGAGCACATCTCGGATGCCATTCATCAACAGACAGAATCGGACATTCAAGCTTGACGATTCGTCCTCAGAACACTGCCCTCCGGGGGAGTTTGTCAGGGAAATTCCTCTGTCAACCAGAATTCCTGAAGATGCTAAAATTGAAGCATATTATGATGAATCAGGGACTGTGCTCGAGATGTTGGTGCCAAAACTTTGTGAAGGGCCTGAAGAACATGAAGTTCGCGTTTGCCTCCGTCCTCACCTTGGGGGAAACGACCTCATGTTGACCTAAAGAAGTGCAGATGCTATGTAATGGTGGCCGTTAGGAGGGTGCTTCATTATGCACCAACTTAGTTTTTCATATAATGTGGTTTTATGCAACTCTATGATCTTATATTCGATTTGCATGTACTAGATGTTGTTTGTTGCAACATTATTTGGTATGAAATTTGATACCTTTTTTCAGTATATAGTAGGAGTAATAGATACATTGGTAGGTTTTAGAGTTTGCTTGAAACTCAATGCTAGTTACCACTCCATGGAAGATTGAAAGAGGAAGAGGATATTATGTTAGAGTTGCAAAGTAATTTGTCGTAGGTAACCGCGTTTAGGACGGTTACTCAAATCTATTTGTGATCTCGAGCTTTCAGACACATGTACTTTATACGAAAAAGTGAAAGCTGGATGAAAATCGCGTTTCATTTAAGATAACAAGAAAAGAAAACACTGCATCAAAGTTGATATGTGGATGAAGAATTTGGATAATAGCGATGATTAAATAGCGTACACGAGGCCTGTCAATGTAACCCAGATGAACCTCAATCAATGAATTATACTTTCGAGACCCTATCTTGTAGCTACGGACCACAACTCCAAAGCATTGATCGTCTTCCTCTTAGCATTAACTTCTAGGTGAAGCATGTGGCGATCAAATCAAGGAAGCTGAATCAAAATTTGCTTCTTCCTTTCTGGAGAAGTGCACGTCATCATCAACTTGTAAAGGTTGTGGTCAGTGGTGGCAACTGCTATCCACTAGTTTTTGCTGGTCCCCCATTCTTGCATGGGTGATGTGCTTTTCAATATTTTGGTTTGTTATATAAAAAAATTGTAGAAATTGTCAAAAGAACTTGTGGGTGCTACGTGCTAATTTCTTATTCCACTTTTCTTGGTAACAACGAGGTTTATATACGAGATCCTAATAACGTCATACGAATAAAAGAAGACGCATAGGCTCTCAATGGCAAATCGACCTTTCAGGTCAGCAATCGCTCAATTATCATAGTTGGACCTTCCTTATTAAGATTTAAGGAGTAAAATATATGGGTCACTAACATACAAATTGACATCTAGAATAAGTAAATTTAATGAACCTTATCCTCAAATGAAAGAATACAGATGTAAAAGTTTAGAAACCACAGGAGAGAAATTACACTAGGATATTATCCAACATCCTGAGATTTCACCCGGCAGACTCAAATTCTCATGAACGATTTATGAGCCTATTTATATCCTTGTTATATTTCCATACAAAAAGGCCTCTATACCAAAAGAGAGCACGATCTAGAGGCGGCCACAAACACAAAATATAACCAGACAGTCACAGAAAACGAATATAACAGATATGAAACTTGAAAGGCATAGCTCAAACAGGCCAAGCTTTTAGCAAAATCAGAAATTATAAATCCGAAAAATGATAGTATACTTCATAAACAAGCCAAAATAAGCAGACGTATCAAAATTAACCACTAACATGCAGAAATAAAATGGAGTTCTTGGGGGGGAAATAACTGATAAACCAAAAACATGAGGAATGGAAACAGCTTAGTCGACCTCCTCAATCTTAGGACCAGCACCGCTACCACCACTTGGAGCAGGAGCGTCATCACCCATGTCAGCACCCATGTCACCACCAGCACCTTGGTACATCTTGGCAATAATTGGATTGCAAATGCTCTCCAACTCCTTCATCTTGTCCTCAAATTCATCAGACTCAGCAAGCTGGTTGGCATCCAGCCACTGGATGGCCTGCTCAACAGCATCCTCGATCTTCTTCTTGTCTGCTTCAGGCAGTTTGGATGCAATCTTCTCGTCCTTTACGGTGTTCCTCATGTTGTATGCATAGTTCTCCAAAGCATTCTTTGCTTCTACCTTCTTCTTGTGCTCTTCATCCTCAGATTTGTATTTCTCTGCTTCCTGAACCATCTTCTCAATATCGTCCTTGGAGAGTCTGCCCTTGTCATTGGTGATGGTGATCTTGTTCTTTTGTCCAGTAGTCTTGTCCTCAGCAGAAACATTCAAGATACCATTGGCATCAATGTCGAAGCACACTGTGATCTGAGGAACTCCCCTGGGAGCAGGAGGAATACCAGAGAGCTCAAATTTACCAAGCAAGTTGTTATCCCTGGTCCTAGTTCTCTCACCTTCATAGACCTGGATCAACACACCGGGCTGGTTGTCTGAGTAGGTTGAGAATACCTGCTCTTTCTTGGTTGGGATAGTGGTGTTTCTGGGGATCAACACAGTCATGACACCACCAGCAGTTTCCAGACCAAGGGAAAGAGGGGTAACATCCAACAACAAAAGATCTTGCACCTTCTCATTACCTTCCCCACTCAAAATAGCAGCTTGTACAGCAGCACCATAAGCAACAGCCTCATCAGGGTTGATGCTCTTGCAGAGCTCCTTCCCATTGAAAAAGTCTTGCAGGAGTTGCTGAACCTTGGGAATTCTAGTGGAGCCACCCACAAGTACAACATCATGGATAGTGCTCTTGTCCATCTTAGCATCTCTCAAACACTTCTCAACTGGTTCCATACACTTTCTGAACAGGTCCATGTTGAGCTCTTCAAATCTAGCACGGGTGATGGTGGAATAGAAATCAATACCCTCAAAGAGAGAATCAATTTCAATTGTAGTCTGAGCAGTGGATGAAAGGGTCCTCTTCGCCCTCTCACAAGCAGTTCTCAACCTTCTAAGTGCCCTAGGATTAGGGCTGATATCCTTCTTGTTCTTCCTCTTGAATTCCTGAACAAAATGGTTGACCATCCTGTTGTCAAAGTCCTCACCTCCAAGATGAGTGTCTCCAGCAGTAGCCTTCACCTCAAAGATACCTTCCTCAATGGTGAGGAGAGATACATCAAAGGTACCACCACCAAGATCAAAGATCAATACGTTCTTCTCACCAACACTAGTTGCCTTCTTATCCAGACCATAAGCAATGGCAGCTGCCGTAGGCTCGTTGATAATACGCATCACATTCAGACCAGCAATAACACCAGCATCCTTGGTGGCCTGACGCTGAGAGTCATTAAAGTAGGCTGGCACGGTGACCACGGCATTCTTGACAGTGGAACCAAGGAAAGCTTCAGCAATCTCCCTCATCTTAATGAGCACCATAGAAGAGATTTCCTCGGCAGAAAATTGCTTCTCTTCACCCTTGTAGTTGACAGAAATCATTGGCTTATCACCAGATCCAGGGGTGACCTTAAATGGCCAATGCTTAATGTCACTCTGAACTGTCGAGTCACTGAATCTCCTACCAATCAACCTTTTCGCATCTGCATGTGAATAACTTTTTGTTAAACACATAAGATAAAAAACATAAAACTTAAACAAATATTTCCTCTACCTATTATTAATTTCATGAAGATTCAAATTCATTACATCAATTATTAAAAGGTGGGTTTCCAGTCACAACCTTATGGATCAATAAAATGACCATATCAGATAATGTAATTATTCCAGCACTCTGAATAATAAGAGCAAAACTACTCCAGACCCTCTCTAAGTCTGTACTCAACAACTTCCCACTATAACAAGTACAGAGATCTAGAAAAAGGAATTAAACTAGCAAATATATACAAGGACAAGGTTTGAAGTTTAGGAAGAATCTAGATGCAGAAAAAAACTAAGCAGGCTATCTAGCCTTGCAAAACCTTTCATTTTTATGCAGCTTCCTATATATAATAGCGTAATTTTTATTATGAACAAACTTATCCTAGTACGAATTAGCTAAAAATTGTCAATTTAACTCTCTATAAGCACAAGAAAAAATTAGAATACTAAAAGTAGATTAGTAACTTTCTAAAAAGCCTATGGATCTAACTAATCTAATTAAAGATCTACACTAGCTGAACTTACAAGGATAAGATCCAAAACACAACTCTATAAGATTTTAAGCTGGTAAAGTAACATAGAGACACGAATCTATAATATTTAACACTACACTAATCGAAGTAACAATATAGGAGTAAAATTTCATGTCTATTTGTTCAATATCCAAATTTTAATTGTGAAGGATTAGATCTACTTGATTTATATCCAAATGTTAGAAATAGTATTAAGTAAAATACTTCTAAAGTAGCCTCTGAACATATAAACTTCAATTTTATATTATATCTAGTCCGATCTACAACGAAAACGCTAAATTATCATAAGCAAAAAACATCAAACAAATTGTAATAACCAAAGAAGTATATAGAACAATAAAGCATCGTAAAAGTTTACTTTAGCCTCTAAATATGTAAATATAAATTTTAAAGTAAATCTAATCCAATTTAAAGTCCAAAAAGTTCATTCATTTAACAATAAGTACGCAAAAACGTCACACGAATTGAAACAACCACGGCAGTATAAATTTCCAGTCTATCTACGTGATTTATATCCAAAAAATCAGTAATAACAGAAGTACACATGAAAATATTAAGTAAATACATCTAACGTAGCCTCTGACTATAAATTTAAATTTTCAAGTAAATCCAGTCCGATCTACCGCGAAAGTTAGCTAAACTGACTAACAATAATCAAAAAACGTAAAAACAAATTGAAACAAACGCAAACAGTATAAAACATGGATAACGCATCGTAGATCCGAGATCTTACCGAAGACAGTGTTGATAGGGTTCATAGCGACCTGATTCTTAGCAGCATCACCAATAAGACGCTCAGTATCAGTGAATCCAACATAAGACGGAGTCGTCCTGTTACCTTGATCATTAGCGATGATCTCAACACGATCGTGTTGCCAAACACCGACGCAAGAGTATGTAGTACCGAGATCAATACCGATAGCCGGACCTTCTCCTTTACCGGCCATATTATTATCCACTTGCTTCTCTCCTTCGTTTAGTGTCGGCGAGTTATTGGAGAGGCAGTAGAGAGCTTTGAAGGAACTAGGGTTTGTAAGGAGGAGTAATGCTAAGAAAAAAACGATCCTTTTATAAGGGTAGGAGTTCTAGAATGTTCGGAAACCCTAAGACTGATAGTGAGTTTACTACCGTTGGATGATGATACTTTAACGGTCTGTGATTCGTTTCTTTTTCTTCATGGAGTAGGAGACTACCCCGTTGGCCAGATTTGGTTTGTGCTATTAAACCCGGTCCAATTATATTTGACATATTTGTGTAGCTTCCACATGCCCCTTAACCACTTGGTGTGAAAACCAATGCTCTTTTCATCTTTTAAGTCTGTTTGGAAAGTCATCTACTAATTGAAATTGATATAATTACTAGGGTAATAATTACACAGTATTATAATTATAAGGATATATGTATTTGTCATAATATAATTATAGTGTAATTATAAGCATGTTATTTGGTTGCACAAGTATAATTATACGATTAGTTTATTTAAATATAAATTTTAAAATAAAATATTTAAAAATTATGTGCCTTTATACATAATATTAAATTAGTTATTTAATAACACTTTTAAAAAAAATGTATTTAATTAATAATCATATATTTGTAACTAATATTGTACATAATATTTGATATATATATATATATATATATTAATTTTAATTAATTATAAAACTTAAAAGAAAACTTTTGTGTGAGGACAACATGGATCGGATATTTGACTAAAAATATAATGCCATAACATTATTCAAATGTTTGACAAAAAAATCTATCCATTGTAAGTAAAAAAATAAACAACATGCAATGTGAAATAACAAATCAATAGTACTAAAGCAAATAAATTAAAATAAAAAATATAACCTAAATTCAAAATCCAAAAGAAAAAGTTTAACATAATACTCTTATGTCAAATTCCAACATTACATAAGTAAGTTCCAACGTAACTTAAGTAAATAATTCAAATAAAGAGAAAATATAAGTCTATAACCTCATTCACAACGAAAGTCTACTTTAAGTCACTCATTATATGCCAAGTTTTTTAATGACTCGTTAATTCTAATACTAAGAGGTGTAGTTTCAAAAAATTAGAATAATAACACGATTATGCTAAATGAATAAAAAAAAATTACGAGCAATTACATAAAATCACGAGAAGTAAAGATTGAGAATGAGAAGAAAGGAAATGAAAGAAAAATAAATAAAAAGAAATTAAAATAATTTAAAAAAAATTAAAATGAAATAAAGAAATTAAAAGGTAACTTTGTAATTACAGAGTGTAATTACACTCAATTCTCAACCCCCCTTTAGAATTGAAGAGTGTAATTATATTCTCTCAATCACCTAATTCCCACCTAAATGTGTAATTACTTGATCAAACAAACATGTCAAACTGTATAATTACATCCAATTACCCTCAATTTCAATTACCTAGGTGGCTTTCCAACATGCCCTAAATGAAAGGATAAATCCTTAATTTCGAAAGAATTAGGTTCGAATAAATTTTCCAGGACCCTCTTCCTGTCGAACTACAAATGCTCAAGACCTTTGAATCTTCAACTACCAAAGGCAAAGTTGTGATCTTGGTGAGCTTTTCTAGCCGGCCCAAGACAAAAGGTAAGGAATGGAAGAAGAAGAAAAAGAAGGGCAAAGAAATCGTTGCGCCCTCAGCTATAAAGCCTAAGGGATGTGTGAAGAAGAAGATGGTTCCTAGAGACAATATGTATTAGGACACATGTACTTTATATACATTCGTATTATTATTAATAGAGATTAATATTTTGACATTTGCAATTGTTGAATTAGTTGATCGTTTATAATATTCTATAATATGTATCCCTAGAGGTTACACTGTTATTAATAGTGTGAGATATTGATATTATAACGTAACTCTTAAAATAACATCGATTAATGATCATCGAGAATGGAATATCGATGATATGTGATAAGTCGACATATGGTCTGCATCACATCCTTAGAGGATGTAGTATGTATCATCTGCTACAAGTTACGGATATTCGTGATGGACACATGGATATTTTGGAAGTATTGGTATACCCTGCTGGTATATTGTTTGTTATATGTCTAAAGTATGATCAGCGTGTGGGAGGTAGAAGTTCTTAGACTTAAGGTCGATATGCACCCTGTCTACAGAGTAATGTACTTTGATCTTGTCCTAAGCTCAAATGCCTTATAGGTTGAGATACGGCTTGAATTGAGTACATTACGATGTGAATTAAAGGTGGTAGTTGAGCCAAGATTAGGATTCAATCCTCGAACAATATTCGAGAGAGCACTGAGTTTCTCAGTGATATTAGATTTACTAAGTTGTTGGCCAATGCAGTAGACATATCTAGGATATGGTCTTGTTGTTAACTAATATAGATGAGATATAATGATCAAGACACTTAGCAAATTCTAAGCTTGATCGAGTGTGTCGTGAATGAAAGGATTTTATCTTCCCACATAGTAGTTCAGTTTACCAGATTCCAGTATGTACTTCACATATTGAGTTCATCTTCCGGCGTCGTCTAGGAGTTCCGTGTAGACCCTAATATGATTAATGTCGATATGTGAAGGCCTATAGGGTAACACTATGTCAATTGTTCCTTCGATCTAGGGATGTAATGAGAGAATATAAATGTTTGTTTTATGATCGAGACATTTGAATGAATAATGATTATTTAATTAAGTTGAGATTGGATTTCAGATTTAATTAAAAAAGAAAACGAGACGACGTCCCACACTGGACTAGGGCCGCAACACATGGGACACAGGGTCGCGGCGCTATGGCGCCGCCAAGGCAGTGGGCCAGTCTGACTGACCCACTGCGCCTCGTTTTCTTGGCTTGGGTCACGTGAAACCCTAGCTAAGTTTTAGACCTAAAATGCAGCTATAAATAGAGGGTTCAATTCATTATTCAAGACACCACATTTTAATATATTATTCTAAGTCTTAGAAACCTAGAATCAAAATATTCTCTCGAACCTCTACAGAATTTCCTAACTGTTCGAAAGAGATGTACATCGGAGTTCTAGAAACTTGCAATTAAGGATCAATTGCGTGCGCACCCTCGGATTACTAGAAGACTCCAGATTTATCAAATCGTAAGTGTTCTATCGATGCATTACGGGTATACAAACATGTTGTGATTTACATTACTGTTGAGCAGACTACGGATCCATTCGACGCTCTTTTTGATAATTATCCTACAGTTCGTCGTTTGTTGGGTTTGAAACGTAAATTTTTAAATTTTGTTGCGTACACGAATCCGACAAAACCCTACACATTCGGCACTTAGCAGCAGTGACAAATCCATAATTAAAATATTTTTTTTATATAAAATAGAAATATATGTAAAATTGCAATTTTTGAATAGCTATTTATATAGTCGTTTTGTTTTTTTTTCCTGTTATTTTCTATTTAAAACCAAAGCCAAACCAGTATTTGTTGGTTTGTAAAATTAAAAACCAAATCAAACATAAAAAAATGTCGATTTTTCTTTCAGTTTGATTTAATTTTAGGTTTGGTTTGGTTTTTTGGGTTCTTGTGAATACGCTTATCGTCAAGTATAGGTCCTAGATACTACTTAAAATTTTAATTTTCTGTCCATGATGTGGGACCGTTGCTCATATTGTCACACTCAGGTGGCGATGATGAAATCTCTTGCTCATTTTTTATCACATCCGGTTGTCGACATAATGTTTGTCTAGATGCGCACGTCCCATGGATATATATATTATTATTGTAAAGAATGTATCTTGGGCCTAACTCAACTGCTAGCTTGTAGGGTGATGATTGTTCAAGTACATATAAGGAGTCTACCATTTCATATTCGATGTGGGACTATTAACACTCCCCGTACGCTCAGACATTGTTAACGGAATATAAAACAGTTATAGACATTGTCACGCCCTATTTCGACCGCGACAAATTCAGCGAATCCTGCTTAGATATGTTAGAAAATAAAATAAAAGCTAAAGATGCTAAAAGTGCTAAAAATGTGCTAAAAGGGTTCGCGGAGTCGTCACCTAATTAGTTTGGGTGAATTAGGACATCTAAATGTTAACTAAGTCAAGTCAACATTAACTCCATTTAATGGTCTGCAAAACTATGTGAGATTCTGGATAAGAGTTCTTTATTAATCTAGAGGGAAGGGGTTAGACATCCTCTAAGATCCGCTAACTTGTGGTTGTCCGTTCAAACCTAAGTTAGTTATTATTGCTAAAGAATGCATGTTTTGAAAGTACTTAAGCAAAAGATATTTGTAAGTATAAGAATATATTTTCTGATCAACATAAAATGTAAGACTTTGTTTAAAAATATGTAAAGTTAGCTCTAGTTGAAAACATGCATTTATAGACCTAAAAACGTCTCTTGCATTTGCTAATGACTTGGTCGACCTAATATCACTAAGAAGCTGAGTGTTCTCTCGAATATCTAATCGAGGAATGAATCTTATTTAGGACATGATCAAAGTACATTACTCTACAAACCAGGTGCGTATTGACCTCAAGTCAAAGGACATCTATCTCCCACATGCTGATAAGACTCTGGACATGTACAACAAATAGTTTATCAGCAGGGCATGTCAATACCCTCTAAGAGTATCCATGTGTCCATCACTAATAACTATTACTAGTAGTAAGTGAGACATACTACATCCTCTAAGAATATGATGCAGACCACATGTCGACTTATAATATATCATTGATATCCCGTCCTCAATGATCATCAGTCGAGGCTACTTTAAGAACTATGCTCTATCATTAATATCTCACACTATCAATGACAACGTTTAGTTCAAGGGATGCGCATTAATGAATAATACAAACAATCAAATAATAATTCAGTAATTGCAAATGTCATAAATATATTAATCTCATTAATAATACGAATGTGTTCAAGTACATCTGTTCCTAAAATGATTGTCTATATGACATATATACTTTCAATTACAACTTATTGTTCACATGCCTTTCATACAAGGTGTCTTCTGCCATGGCTATAGAAGAAGAACATATGTCCAACTTGTCGAGCGGTCTATCCTTTGCATTATTCGCCGTTTTTTACCGTCGATGTCGTAAGCGCAAACATAACACGTTGGAGGCTAAAGTTTGAAATATGTGCTCTATATCTTTTTTCAGTTTTGTAGTGTGATTAGTACAAATTCTTTATTCTTTTTTGGTAATATCATATTGTAACAAAGCGATTTTTCATTTGCTAGATAATGTGTTGGCTAATGTTACATTCAATTGCTGATTCTGTTTCTTTAAAATTCTTAACTAGACAGTAGCGACAAGGTTTGCTTGCATAATGATACAAGCATTCTTAATTCTTGTTGTTTGCCTTTTCTCAAGGTCTAATGAAGTTGGAAACAAGTCCCCGCATGTGAGATGCCAGCGAATGTGAAATGCAAAACTTCATGTGTTCAAACAAGTTCCTGTTGGTATAATAATCTGTATTTGACTAAATAATGTTTCAACACAATCTGTTAATCACTTAGTGAAACAGATTACACGATATAAACATTACTTAACAGTAAATTGATCATGAAACAATAAACGAAAACAGAGTCTGTTTTAGAAAATAATTTCAGAATGTAATCGAGTCAACTTAGTTCAAAGTGTGTCCTTAAGGAAATTATTCCTCACAAGACTCGAGGTTAACTAATATCGCCTCCCGTGATAGAACGATTATCTTACCGTAATAGTAGTACTCCAAATTCGTAGCAATAACCACCAACTAAGCAGATATCACACGAATGAAGACAAAATTTTCGAGTCAAGATCAAATTGATTGAAATGAATGAATAAATTCTTGGAACAATCAAGAATTTATAGGTTTGGAGGTACTGATTCTGAATGTTTGCAACCATTCAGAATAGTCACCTAAACCCTTTTAGCAACTAGAGAAGGTGTAATGTAATATATACACCTCTCTTTCCTTCTCTTTTTTCGATGTGGGACAAGAGAGCCTCTTTTACTCCCTTTAATTTTCATCCCATCATTTCTCATTCACCAATATCAAAACCCAACAATCCCCCACATGAATGGGGAATGACTATAAGATAAAAGAATGTACGGACGAGTGTGATATACAAGCGAGAATTGACTGCATCTGGATAAGTAGGTTTTCCTTTGAATTTTCCGTAGTGAACTTATATCGGATATACTCGATCAATTGGTAGATTTGATATCTTTGAACCGTCGAACTTTGTTGTATACCTAGACAACATAAGACACACAATCAACCCTCAACCGTTTATGGTTTTCACGGTTGTGTTCGTTTCAGCCATGAACACCGCCTGATCTCATGAGTGCATAGAGAATGGGTCTTTACTGTCATTCCCCTTTAAAGCGGCTTACACTTAACACTCACATAGGTGATTTCTAAACATGTGGTCCTATAGCCACATTATCTAGTCATACATTGCCAGATTTAGATAACCATTAAAAAACATTAATGCTTTATTAACTCATTAACAAGCCATAAAGTCTTATCCTTATTTCTGAACATTGTCTTCATCCGAGAATGAGTTGAGTTATTTGACAATGTTGAACCGTCAGTCACAACTTTGTTTGATCTCCTTGAACCTAACTCTTGGGATCTCCAGTCTGCCCTTCCCATTGATGATCTACTAACTCCCTATCTAGATAAGCCTTTTGTAAGCGGATCCGCCACGTTATCTCTTGACTTTACATAATCAATTGTGATAACGCCACTAGAGAGGAGTTGTCTAACGGTATTGTGTCTCCGTCGTATGTGACGAGATTTTCCGTTATACATTACATTCCCTGCCCTATCTATTGCTGCTTGACTGTCACAATGTATACATATAGGAGCCAAAGGTTTGGGCCAGAATGAAATATCTTTTAAGAAATTCCGGAGCCATTCAACTTCTTCACCGGCCTTGTCTAAAGCTATAAATTCTGATTCCATTATAGAGCGGGCGTTGCATGTCTGTTTTGATGATTTCCAAGACACTGCTCCTCCGCTAACGGTGAAAACATATCCACTCGTGGATTTAACTTCAAACGATCCAGTGATCCAATTTGCATCACTATATCCCTCAGGTACTGCGGGATATTTATTATAATGCAAAGCATAGTTTTGGGTGTGTTATAAATATCTCAAGACTCGTTTCATTGCCATCCAATGAGTTTGATTGGGATTACTCGTGAATCGACTCAGCTTGCTTATAGCACATGCTATATCTGGTCGTGTCCAATTCATAATATACATCAAACTTTCCAAAACTCGTGCAAAGTCCAATTGTGAGTCACTTTCACCTTCATTCCTTTGAAGTGCAAAACTTGGATCAATTGAAGTCTTTGCAACATTGAAATTTAAATACTTGAACATGTCAAGTACTTTTTCAATATAATGTGACTGTGATAATGTTAGACCTTGTGGAGTTTTATGGATCCTAATTCCTAAGATCAAATCAGCAACCCCTAAGTATTTCATGTCAAATTTGCTAGCGAGCATACGCTTCGTAGCATTTCCATCGACAATATCTTTACTTATTATCAACATGTCATCAACATACAAACAAACAATGACTTAATGATTTGGAGTATTTTTAATGTAAACACATTTGTCACACTCATTAATCTTAAATCCATTTGCCAACATTGTTTGGTCAAATTTCGCATGTCATTGCTTGGGTGCTTGTTTAAGTCCATAAAGTGACTTAACAAGTCTGCACACTTTCCTTTCTTTACCAGGAACCACAAAACCCTCAGGTTGTTCCATGTAAATTTCTTCCTTCAATTCTCCATTTAAGAAAGCTGTCTTGACATCCATTTGATGGATTTCAAGACCATATACGGCCGCCAGTGCCACTAACACCCGAATAGATGTTATTCTTGTTACCGGCGAGTATGTGTCAAAGTAATCAAGGCCCTTCTTTTTGTCTATAACCTTTGACCACAAGTCTTGCCTTATATTTGTCAATAGTGCCATCATCTTTTATTTTCCTTTTAAAAATCCATTTTGATCCTAAAGGTTTATTTCCAGGAGGAAGATCAACTAATTCCCATGTATGGTTGTTTAAAATTGATTCAATCTCACTATTGACTGCTTCTTTCGAAAATGTTGAATCGTAAGATGACATTCTTTGCTTTAAATGTTTGAGGCTCATTTTCAAGCAAGAATGTTACAAAATCAGTCCAAAGGAAGTAGATGTCTTTAAGTTTGCTACGCTGATCCTCTTTGCTTGGTATACTTTCCTTTGGTTCTTCCCATGGCCGCGTTTAGATCTTTCACTTGACGACTCACATTCAGTTTTATACGGATAGATGTTTTCAAAGAATTCAGCATTATCTGATTCAATTACCGTATTAACATGAATTTCGGGATTGCCCGATTTGTGAACCAAAAACCGACAAGCTTTGCTGTTTGTAGCATAGCCCGTAAAAACACAATCCACAGTTTTTGGTCTGATTTTTACCCTTTTGGGCAAAGGAACTTGGACCTTCGCTAAACACCCCCACACTTTGAAAATTTTCAAGTTGAGTTTTCTTCCTTTCCATAAATCATATGGAATAGATTGTGTTTTGCTGTGGGGTACTCTGTTGAGTATTCGATTAGCTGTAAGGATAGCTTCCCCCACAAGCTCAAGCAGAAACCTAACTAATTAGTAAGGCATTCATCATTTCCTTTAATGTTCGATTTTTCCTTTCCACAATTCCATTTGATTGTGGTGTGTAAGGGACAGTAGTTTGATGAATAATTCCATATTCCAAACATGTCTCTGCAAAGGGAGATTCGTACTCTCCACCCCTATCACTTCTAATCATTTTGATCTTTTTATTCAATTGATTTTCCACTTCGTTCTTGTATTGCTTAAATGCATTAATTGCTTCATACTTACTATTAAGCAAATACACATAACAGTATCGAGTGCAATCGTCAATGAAAGTTATAAAATATTTTTTTCCACCACGAGATGGTATTGACTTTATATCACACATATCTGTGTGAATTAAGTCTAAAGGATTTGAATTCCTATCAATAGACTTATATGGATGTTTAACAAACGTAGATTCAACACAAATTTCACATTTTGATTTGTTACACTCGAATTTAGGCAATACTTCTAAATTGATCAATTTTCACAAGGTTTTGTAATTGACATGTTCTAAACGAACATGCCATAAATCATTTGACTCCAATAAGTAAGACGAAGCTGAATTTTCATTAATACTGTCAACAACCATTACATTGAGTTTGAAAAGGCCTTCGGTGAGGTAGCCCTTTCTTATGAACATATCATTCTTACTTATTGCAATTTTCTCACTAACCAACACACACTTAAACCCGTTTTTGACGAGTAGTCCGGCTGAAACTAAATTCTTCCGAATTGTTGGAACGTGCAGAACATTGTTGAGAGTCAGGACATTGCCGGAAGTCATCTTTAGAAGTATCTTCCCATATCCTTCAACCTTGGCTATTGCAGTATTTTCCATAAACAATACCTCTTCGGGTCCAGCGGGAGCATATGTTACAAATGCTTCTTTTGCAGCGCAAACATGTCGAGTGGCACCAGAATCCAACCACCACTCATTTGGGTTTCCAACCAAATTGCACTCTGACAGCATTGCACACAGATCATTCATTTCCACCATATTGGCTTGTCATTTCCCCTTGTCCTTTTTCGGGAGACGACAATCTGGGCTTTTGTGGCCAGCTTTCCCACAATTAAAACAGTTGCCCTTGAACTTTTTCTTGTTCGAACACTTCTCTTTTCTAGAAGGCCTCTTTCTTTTCTTGTTCATTTTCGGAGCAGCATCTTCAACGATGTTGGCCCCTTCAATTGGTGAACTCTTACGATACCTCTTCTCAGCGGTTTTGTTATCTTCTTCGATCTTGAGACGAATCACAAAATCCTCCAACTTTCCTTTTCTTTGTGCTTAAGATAATTCTTGAAATCTTTCCACGAAGACGCAATTTCTCAATCATTGCAGCCGGTTGGAATGCTTCATTCACTACCATACCTTCAAAGAATAAGGTCATGGAAGATAAGTTGAAGCTCTTGAACTTGGGTTCCAACGGTTTTTCCATCAACCATTTTGTAGTCTAGGAATTTGGCAACCACAAACTTCTTCAAGCAAACATCTTCTGTCTTGTACTTCTTTTCAAGTGCACTCCATAGTTCTTTGGAAGTCTCTACTGCACTGTAGACATTGTACAAGTCATCTTCTAAGGCACTTAAAATATAGCTCAGATAAAAATCAGCTGTTTCAAGCCTCATTAACTATGAATCTGGTTGTCGCATGTCGGCAGTACGGGAGGTCCTCACCGTGAACTTTTGCAAACCAAGGTGGTAAGCCAAAAGAACATTCTTTGCCGCCATCCTTTAAAGTTGGTACCGTGAACTTCGCAGTTTCTCAAACGTGGTACCGCTGCACGGTTGTAGTAATGTAACCGTGCGATTTGCAGAGGTAGTTCTAGTTTCAATTGTCATTATTTGTCACTGTCAAATCGACAAACTGTTTTAATTAATAAAACCAAAATAGCAATTAATTCACAGACTTCAACGATGAAGATTTTATTTCTTCAAATCGCAGTCGAATTATAAACTTAAACGATGAAGATTTTATTTCTTCAAATCGTAGTATAATTATGAAACTTTAGTATTCCAACAAAGTTTTTATATCTTCGAGTCAGAATACTAATATTCATATGGAGTAGAAAACTACACAAGTTTTAATCTCCTTAAACAAAACGATGAAGTTTTTATGTTCTTCAAATCGTTGCAACAAATATCATACACAACGGTGAAGATTTTATTTCTTCAAACCGAATCAATTTTGATAGCAACAAATGTAATACACAACGGTGAAAATTTTATTTCTTCAAACCGAATCAAAGTTGCTTGAAACAAAGTGCAGTAGATTGTATGTAGTATACTTGATGAATTTTTTATATCTTCAAATCAAGTACCCAAATGAGTAGAAAGTTATGAAAACTTTAATCTCAACCGGAGTAGAAAATACGAAGATTTTAGTCTCCAAACAACATACCAGAAAACACTTTTTTTTTCTTTTCTGGAAAACACTTTTTTTTCCTTTTGGAAAACACTTTTTCCTGGACTTTAATATTCCAACGAAGTTTTTATGTCTTCAAGTTAGAATATGAAATTTCATACGGAGTAGAAAACCACACAGATTTTAATCTTCAAACCAGAATACAGATTAAAATAAAATAAACGTAATTTCCTTAAGATTGTTGGTATAATAATCTGTATTTGGCTAAATAATGTTTCAACACAATCTGTTAATCACTTAGTGAAACAGATTACACGATATAAACATTACTTAACAGTAAATTGATCATGAAACAATAAACGAAAACAAAATCTGTTTTGGAAAATAATTTCAGAATGTAATCGAGCCCACTTAGTTCAAAGTGTGTCCTTAAGGAAATTATTCCTCACAAGACTCGAGGTTAACTAATATCGCCTTCCGATATAACGATTATCTTACCGTAATAGTAGTACTTGAAATTCAGTGAAATGAACCAATCAACGATCAAGATATCATAGAATGAAGACAAAATTTTCGTAGTTGAAGATTGAAATTGAATGAATGAATGAATAAATTCTTGGACAATAAAAATTTATAGGTTTGAGGCAATTACGAATGTTTGCAACCATTCAGAATAGTCACCTAAACTCTTTTAGCAACTAGAGAAGGTGTAATGTAATATATACACCTCTCTTTCCTTCTCTTTTTTCGATGTGGGACAAGAGAGCCTCTTTTACTCCTTTTAATTTCATCTCATCATTTCTCATTCACCAATATCAAAACCCAACAATTCCTTGTCTATAACTGCAGTAATGGAGTTACTAATAGCCTAGCCCCATGTCCTCCAATCATCATAAATTGTATTCTTATTTTAACTTTCTTCCTAATCATATGAATATCATATAATAGATGGTTAATGTGCGACAAGTTGAACAGATTATGGATGAGCTCTCAAATTATGACTGCTGATATTAAATTTATCTAGGACCTAAGTTTTGCAGTACTGTTGGAATGCTGCTGCTAATCTATCTTGTTCTCTCTCTTGAGCTTTATAATGGCTGAACTATGTAACTATTTAATCAACCCTTTCTCATGTGAGCCTTACCGATAATCTTTTATAGCCACACAAATGTTATGACATGTGTAACAGCACAAGTTTCAAAAAAAAATCCCTCTTTTTTTAACTACGTCCCAATCAAAGTATGCCACATAAATTGAAGCTGAGGGAGTAATTGTTTTATCAAGCACTTGGTACTCATCTATATGTGTATCTGTAATGTGTTGTCTAGGTGTACTTTAGGATAAATACAAATATTCTTGATTTCTCAAAGATAATACAGTGTATGGCTATAGAAATGTTCAACATGAGCAATTAACTGTGGAGTTGTGGAGCCTAATTCATCGCCGACACTACGAAAATCCTACATAGAGTGTGGAACGCTGGTCGCTATATGGAGGGTATTTTGGGAATTTCGGCTTGTATTATGTTCGTCCTAGTTTTCGCTATATATAGACTAGGGGCGCCGTTTTTCTTTCATTTGAGGTTGAGCAAGAGAGAAAGAGAGAATTGTAAAACTCAAACTCCTTATATGATTATAGTAAAATCTGCAGTGACAAAGTGGACGTAGCTCTCGCATTGAGGTGAACCACTATAAATGTGTGTTATTTGTTCTCCACTTATTTACTATTTTCTGATTAGGTAGGATTTGAGACTTAAATCCTAACATGAACACTTCCAAGTCTTTTTTGTTGCAATTTGTTTGAAGACGTCTAGTCTGTGCAGGAACTAGATAAAAATGGATGAGCAAATTGAAGGGAGAAGGAATTGGAGATCAATCAACTACAACTGATGTCAGGTTCCTCACTGTTTTGTCGTTAGTGTGATTATTTCCTGTAAAATCTCAGTTCATGTCAAGGAGGGAGGAGTAATTGGAGATTTAATCAGCATGTCAACAAAAACTGATCGAGTAGTGCTTGACCCTGTGACTTCAACTCTGGAAAATGATACGACTATATATTCTGAGTTTTTGTTTTGTTTTGTTAATAAACTGTAAAAATATTACCATACCAGCCAAAAAAGATCATACACCTAAAGAGCCCCCAATATCCCAACCACCTTCTAGGAAGGGTATTAGGAAAATTAGGTCTATGGGAATAAGCACAAAACTGCTCAATTAATCAATCCTATACTTTTTCTAGCCTGCTTGGAATATCTAAACATATGCACTTTCTCAATGACTATAGTTTTAATCTGTTGTATGACAAAATCTGTATTTACACCATGTTCTGTAAAACTTCTCCAGTTTCTTGTCTGCCGGATGTGATAAATCACTGCTCCAAAAATAGCTGCCATTAGCTCCTTCTTGAAAATGTATAAGATTGTGACCCAATAACTGGTAAAGTTGATGCCATGTGACCTGGAAGTCACGGGTTCAAGCCGTGGAAACAGCCTCTTGCAGAAATGCAAGGTAAGACGGCATACAATAGACCCTTGTGGTGGTTTGGCCCTTCCCCGGACCCCGCGCATAGCGGGAGCTTAGTGCACTGGGCTCCTTTGTTTTAGCTCCTTCTTGAATATGCACTACTGTCTCTGTTTAATCCTCCTCAAGGTGTTATTCACATTGTTCTGTGGCATATGCACTCCAATCCAAGCCTTAAATCCTTGCCAAAGCTCAGTAGACCTTGCACAATTTATAAACAAGTGTTGAGGGTCTTCAGGACTATACATCTCACAAAGCACACACTCTATGTTGTCACAGTGTATCCGCATACCCAGCATTCTGTCCTTTGTTAACATTTTCCTTTGCACTACCAACCACAGTAGAAATCTTTGTTTTGGTTGCAGTATTCTACTCCATATCAGTCCAGAAATGTCCCATCTTGGTCTACTCCCCATTAATGAATCATACCTCATTGAGACAGTATTTTCCATTGGATGTGAAGCAATACTTTCCATTGTGGTATCAGTCCTTCATTTCCAGTTTGATGCCGTGAAGTTTCCTCCAATACCAGCTACTGTCTTGGGGAAGTATATGAGTCCAGAAATCAATATTGGTTTTCATATAAATGCCATGTACCCATCTAACCCATAACAGCTCGTCTCTGTGGATCAACAACCATACTAGTTTGCCAATAGAAGCCATCTTCCATATCCTACAATTCTTGATGTTTAGCCCTCCATATTTCTTGGGCCTGCACACATTATCCCAAGCAACTAATGTTGTTATTCTCTTCTCAGTTAAACTGCCCCATAAGAAATCCCTGGATTTCTTGTCAACCTCCTTTAACACTCTGAGGGCGGATAAACACTGCCCCCCAGAATTGTGTAGTGAGAATAACACAGAGTTAATAACATGTAACCTCCTTGCATAGGATAGTTGTCTAGTGGATGTAGCTTAGATCTTCTCAATAATCTTCACAAACAGTTGATGGCAATCTAGCTTGTTTCACTTCTTAGAAGACAGTGGAAGCCCCAGATATTTTATAGGAAATGTACTAATACTGACTCCTACAATCTCCAGTAATTTGTCCTTGGTAACGGTAGAAGTGAAGATACAAGATTAGTACATTGGGCAGTGTTGACTTATACATTGAGCTGTCAAGATTGTACATAATTAGTTAGGAGTTAGTTATAAGTTATAACTGTAGCACTGACAGCTAGTTAGCTAGCTTGATTAGACAGCTAATGATCAGTTAGAGTAATTAGCATAGATCATATTCTTTATATATACATGTAATGATCATTTATCAGAAAATAAAGTAGACAAGATATTTTCCAAATTTCTCACCCTCTCTTCCATATGATCTCCTCTCTTCTTCATTCCTATGTTTCTTACCTTCTAAGATTTCAGTTGGCATCAAAGGCTGATCTCAGGCTTATTTTAACATGGTATCGATTGGAAATTTACTAATGTGGAATTAAGTTTATCCCATTATTTCTGACTAGAACAATTGGGGCCCCGCACGTCGGAAACGTCGTTTTCACACACGTGCACTCATAGTGCCAAGTATCGTAAATTTCATTAGTGAAAGAGATATTGGTACGTAAGTAAAATGTTTGAGACATAGAATGATGGACGATCGTTGGCCAAATGACAAATGTTCCACGGTGAATGAAAGAAGAAGTGTGTATAGTGTAAAGATGGAACGGGTCGGAAAGGGCCGCAGAGTCGAGAAGGGCCACGGTGCCACTGCGGAGCCAGAGAGCACCGCGACGCTTCCGAGGCGAGCCGCATCGCTAATTCGGTGCTAAGTCACTGGAGCCGCGGCGCTACCCAGACAGAAAATCGGAAAAGAAAATATGATTTTAGAGACGTTTGGGCTGCCCTCAATAGCATTCATTTCAGCATTATTTGGCTGAAAAATGAGTGCCATTACTTGGAAAATTCATTGCCATTACATGGGTGATTCAATGCAACTACTTGGCAATTGAAGAGACAATTCTTACACTATAAATTGAGGTCTTTGGCTCAATTGTTAAACACTTAACTTGTACTTTAGAAAATCTTCTTCCTCTCTAACATTCTTTCAATACTCAAAAGTTCTTCAAGAGAAACACTTTAGTTTCCTTTGATCAAGTGTGTTAATAGTTGTTTATCTTGGGAGACTATTGCCTAGCAACGTAAAAGGATATATACGGGATAATCTTATCTTAAAGACAGAGTGTCATCACCCGACTCAACACAATTGTAATACTTCCAGATTTAGTGTCTCTTGATTTCAGGTTATCAAGATTCAAAGAGCTTTCTGCAATTGGTACAAAGACTCAAGACTGATTCAAGAACTCAAAAAACTTGTTGTTGCTACAATTCTTATATACTACAAGCTTGTTGCTATTGTAATCTTTATTGTTTATCCTTTCGAAGCACTTGTAATAATTATTTACTATTCCCGTACTACTTTAGTTCCAACAATTTTAAGACAAGATTGTATTAGTGTTCGAAAGATGTCGGTCAACAGTTGTGTGACCAAATCTGGCCATGGTTGTGGTTTTATGATTGAAGGCAGTTCCATTAACAATTTTATTGACAGTAACACTGTTTCTGCCAATAAACTAGACTATGGTTCTGATGCTGAGGTTCAGTGCTTATGCTGATCATGCTATTGACGATCAAGGTGTTGATGGTGTCACCTCTCTTGAAAGTGGTGGAAACAAGCGCCACGAGAGGTTGAGGATGTCAACTGTGACAAGAGAAGAAGGCTGAAGATGTTCTATCTTGTAGCAGAAGGCCTATATCTGTCTCAGACAAATGATCTGAATTATGGTAAAGAGGAAATGGACACTCAGTCTGACTGAAGTGAGCCAGTATCTAAAAGGTCTAAGTTAATTATCATTCCTTGTCTATAATGTGTTTAGATAATTTCTGAATAAAAGTGTGTAAAACAAGGCTAGGAATAAGAAATTATTTTCATTAAAAACTTATATTCCCTACACTCTAAAATCAGAAATTGAATCTCTCTCCTTCCCGGTTAAAGATTGGATACCGGAAAATAAGACTTAAAAGATCCATTCTTTTGGGTGTAATTATTAAAAATATGTAAAGTTTGTTCGCACATACGAAGAAGAGAGATCCACTGACTGTGCAAAAACTGTTACCACTCTTAAGCAAGCGCCAGGAGTTGTCTGGGCACCAATCTCAAAGGAAAAATACTAAAAGATAATGGCTTATATTAAGACATGGAACCTGTCACACTAAGATCCTTCGTCGATGTGATGATATTGGACACTCAATCGTACAAAGCCTACAGGCGACTGGAGAGGGCCAGAGTTTCCAGGTCTTAAATGATCTGAAGGCCAAAAGAAAGACAAAAGATATTGAACACTTAGTCGTACAAAGCCTACGGGCGACTGAAGTGGGCCAGAGATTCCAGGTCTTAAATGATCTAAAGGCCAAAAGAAAGGCAGAAAAGAAATGGAACACTTAGTCTGCCAAAGCAACTGGAGTGGGCCAGAGTATCCAGATCACATATGATCCGGTTACGCACTAACCACGGGCAAAAGGTTGTTTATATGAAGCAACGCCACCTCTAAAGTAGAAGGGGTTGGAGAGGTTGTCCTAAAAAGGATTTCAGAGAATGAGATCACTCTAAAAGGAGGTGATACATGTCCCAAATTTGGTTTCAAGGACGCTGCTGGTCAAGCTGGTTTGAGTCTAGCTCAAAAGGTCTGTAATAACTAAGAATGATACAGTATGTCTGTAGCCAAATGAATGATATATTTGTAATCCGTGCATCTATGCCATCATAGATTAATATACGTTAAATAGAAAGTCATTCAACAACTAACTAAGTTGAGATTGTTGCCTTCTGTCGACATAAACCATCAAAATGAATGTGAGGTGGGCGAAGAGGCAAAATCACCTTTCCATTCCGTCAAAGGAATAGCGAAAGAAGCATAGCTCCTCTAGAACTTAGTCACACCTACATGGGTGATTTGAAGTTTGTGCAAAATAAAGGGGGGAGACAAGTACTTTGTGACCTTCATTGACGATGGTACAACGTATTGCATCCTTTATCTGTTGAAAAACAAAGATGAAGCTGTTGAAGTGGATAAGCGCTACAAAGCAGAAGTTGAAAATCAACTAAGCTTACGGATTAAGGAATTCATAGTGATAGAGGGGAGATTGTGAAGCGTCGTTCACCAAACGACGCTCCTTACTCACTTCAGTCTAACGATGTCAAAGTCTTACGCCCAAAGTATGTGGGGCAAGGCGATCCTTACTGCTAATGCGATTCTCAATAGAACTCCGCATAAGGATAATGATAACCCTTCATGTGAAACATGGAAATGATCCCACCTATAAATGTAGTGATGCGGGGTGGCTTGGTAGAGATTGGAATACTAAAACAGGTCAAGTTGGACCTAAGACTGTAGATTGCATATCCACTCGATCTGCAAATAACAGTAGTGTTTGTCGCCTCTTGGTGTCACAGAATGCTGAATTTTTAAGATAACTTTCCTTGAGAAGGAAAAAAAAGTAATTGCTCGAGGTTAACAAGAACCCGCGAGTGCCTGACTGTCCGGAACTAGACATTCCAGATCTACAGAACTCAGAAGTTGCTGACTATCCATAACTTAATGTTCCAGATCTATAGAACTCAGGGATTCTAGATGTTGAACCAAGATGGAGCAAAGAGGGGACAAAGACTTATTCCAAGCCTTCTAGCTTGTATCTCTGGGAATGAACTATGGATAATTAACAAAGAATTGTCAACTCCAGAAGCACTGCTTTGGAAAGAAGCTACAGAGAGAAATAGATTCCATCAAATAGAACCATACTTGTGTAATGATTGAATTTGGAATAAACTCATCTCTAGGCTTCACATCTTCGTGAGAAAGACCCATGCCTCCGCTTATGGCTTTCATAC
Source organism: Przewalskia tangutica (assembly GCA_029844215.1). Classification (NCBI taxonomy): domain Eukaryota; kingdom Viridiplantae; phylum Streptophyta; class Magnoliopsida; order Solanales; family Solanaceae; genus Przewalskia; species Przewalskia tangutica. The sequence continues at coordinate 6,919,587 of CM056739.1, read as the reverse complement.
CACCCATACGTGTTCCCCTTCTCTCGCCCTCCCTGACATTGCATTTGCATCGCAAGGAGGAAAAAGGGTCTATGCCGAAAGAGAAAAGGGTGCTGCAAGTATAAGTCCAAAAGAGCTATGATGACTCTCGAAATGGAATTGGACCTTCCTCCGGAAAAAAAACATTTGGGTTGTAAAAGTGGATACTCATATTGAGTACCAAGTAGATGGATCTACCAATGAGTATAATGCATCGGCTACTTGGACATGTGCTCCCCTGGGAATAACTTAACATCCAGGGCCATTGCAGTCTTGTGTGACATGGATATTGAGACAACCTTCCTAACCGGAGAGTTGGAAGGGGGGATCAGAGTTGGTTTGTTGGACTGTTGGGCTTCTTCCTAAATTTTATTTTTGGTCCCTGAAATGTTTACATTTTAGTCCTGGAAGTTTCAGATGAAACAGAAACAATGAATCTGACAACAGAAACATTGACTCTAAAATTAGAAAGCCGACAATTGAAAAGCTAACAATCTAAAAGTTGAAAGATATGGGCATCACAAATGACATCTTAGGAATTTAGATTTCTAAGACATCTGACTAATTCCAAGCTCATTTGTGAGGTGTTTTGACAATCTCGTTGAAGTTACCAATGGATATGAATCATATAATTTATTGAAATCATGGTGCACCCATATACCAGGAGCGATATGCGCAAGTCACATGTAGTTCAATGTATTTACACACTACAACCGACCCGGTATCGGCTTACAAAGTAGATCAGTTGAACTAAGGTTCACTTCTGATTCTAGAAATGATCGATAGAAGGCGTTAAATCAGATATGATTATATCTAAAATATTCTCTTATCTACAAATTATGGTACTCTGATGTCCAGCGGTTCTGGGAGAACACAATGATACAAACTGGACATCGGATTTGAAGAACACCAAAGCCATAAGTGGATGTGTATGGTGTGTCTTTGAAAATCCTCTAAGTAAACTTGCATCGGCCGATTCATGATGAAATCAGAGTTTATCGCTTTAGACAAAGCATCAAAAGAAGTTGAGTAAATTCACGACATCTTAGAGGATCTCCCTTATTGGGAGAAACACGTGCCTTCGTTAATTATACAGTGTAACTAGCCGGTCGACTTTAGGAAAGGCACGACTGATGGCGTCTGGACATTTTAGTCAGGGACATAAGACTGTTGGGCAGTTGATCATCACGGGTGTCACTTCCTTGATTATTAATCAAAGGATATAGCAGACCCTTTAACTAAGAGACTACCCGAAGATCAAGAGTTCTGCCTGTCTAGGAAAATGGGCTTAAAACCCAAAACACTAAGGACTGATACGATGGTAACCTAACCTTACTAACTGAAATCCCAGGAATTAGGTTCAGTGGGGAAAACTAAGTTGTAAAGGTTCAGTTAAGCGCTTCGGTGAAAGCAAGAGCACTTCGGGTTATGATTTCTGTAAGGAACATCAACCCAAAGTTGTTCCCGCGATGGACATTAAGTGCTATCTGCAGTGTGGGTAAATGTTAAGTTTCCAAAACCTTTAATGATCCTCAACGGTTGAGGTTAGGTTTGGGGAAATTTTAATGGTTCCTAACACTTGTGAAGTGGGGTATAGCAGGATACCTTGTAGAAGACCACCTATTTAAGTGCAAGGACAGACCGCCTCAAATTAACACACTTAAGAATCCAAATGTATCCACGCCCGCAACGGATAAAACATTAAGAAGAACAGAGTAAGGAAAGTTGTTGTGTTGGTACCGTTGTCTTGGCTTACATTAAACAATAACGGTTCAAGACATCACGTTCACTGCGTAGTAAGTAAGTCCGATGGTATTTAACTAGGGAAGGTTCAAAGCGGAAGCTACCTCTCCTGATGTAATATCTTTTCGCTGAAAGATTGCTGAAAGTAGGCACCTTGTGTGTGCACCAAAATTTCTTTCAAGAGCGGATTGTTGAAAATTTACTAATGTGGAATTAAGTTTATCCCATTATTTATGACTCGAACAATTGGGGCCCCGCATGTCGGAAACGTCGTTTCCACACACGTGCACTCGTAGTGCCAAGTATCGTAAATTTCATTAGTGAAAGAGATATGATACGTAAGTAAGATATTTAAGACATAGAATGATGGTCGGTCGTTGGCAAAATGACAAGTGTTCCACATTGGTGAATGAAGGAAGAAATGTGTATAGTGTAAAAATTGAATGGGTCGGAAAGGACCGCAGAGCTGAGAAGGGCCACGACGCTAATTCAGTGCTAAGTCACTGGAGACGCGGCACCGCAACGCCTCCGAGGCTCGGCCGCTGTGCTGCCCAGGCAGAAAGTCTAAAATAAAAATCTGATTTTGGAGATATTTGGGCTCCCCTCAATGACATTCATTCCAGCATTATTCAGTCATTATTTGGCTGATAAATGAGTGTCATTACTTGGGCAATTCATTGCCATTACATGGGTGATTAAATGCCATTACTTGACACTTGAAGAGACAATTCTTACACTATAAATTGAGGCATTTGGCTCAATTGTTAAACACTTAACTTGTACTTCAGAAAATCTTCTTCATCTCTAGCATTCTTTCAATACTCAAAAGTTTGTTCAAGAGAAACACTTTAGTTTCCTTTGCTCAAGTGTGTTAATAGCTGTTTTATCTAGGGAGACTATTGCCTAGCAACGTAAAAAGATATATACGAAACAATCTTGTCTTAAAGACAGAGTGTCATCACTCGACTCAGCACAATTGTAACACTTCAAGATTTAGTGTCTCTTGATTTCAGGTTATCAAGATTCAAAAAGTTTTCTGCAATTTGTACAAAGACTCAAGACTGATTCAAGAACTCAAAAAGCTTATTGTTGCCACAATTCTTATATACTACAAGCTTGTTGCTATTGTAATCTTTATTGTTTATCCTTTCGAAACACTTGTAATAGTTATTTACTATTCCTGTACTGCTTTAGTTCCAACAGTATCAGAGCTGAGTTCATTGTGATCCACGAGAAGCTTCTAGAGAAGGTGTATTCTCACTATTCTTCCTCTATAATTGTAAGCAAATTAGGTTCGATCGGTTTTATCTGATTTTCTCGCAATTTCTCAAAGTTTCTTCTAATCGATTGATATTCGATCTCAATTAGCTTCAATTGAATTATTGATACATTCACAGTGTTATAATGGCACCAGAAATCCCTAATGCAACTGGTTCTTCGAACATGAACAATCAAGTGCTCGATTTTAACAATCCTTTGTATAATTCACCCATCTCACACTAGTTCTCCGGTTATTGTTAGGAACTGAAAATTATTCATAATGGAGTAGATCTATACAATTGTCCTTGATTGTGAAGAATAAGGTTGGATTCATTGACGACACTTGCAAGAGCGAAGATTATGAAAATGATGCCTTTCGAGTACATCAATGGGATATATGCAATGCCATAGTCCAACAATGGGTTATGAATTTTGTATCAAATGAAGTCAGGAAAGACATTGTGTATTCATCTAGTGCTCAAAGGACCTGGATTGTTGTGAAGGAAATATTTGATAAAATCAATGATAGCAAGGTATATCATTATCTCAATAAGGAAGTTAGTAGTTTATCTCAAGGGACATTAAGTGTGGCAGTGTATTTTACTAGATTGAATGATCTATGGATGGAGTTCGAATCAAGCATACCCTTCCCAGGGTGATTGTGAAAAATCCAGACTGTTTGTTAGCTTTTTGCACCAACAGAAGTTGATGAAGTTTCTGATGGGCTTGAATGATACATATGCCCAATAAAAAAAGTCACATTCTCATGATGGATCCAGTTTCAAGCTTAAACCAAGCTTATTCCATGCTCATACAAGAGGAAAATCAGAGGATACATGGTGCATCTGGTTCACAGTAAGAAATTCAAGGGCAATGACCACTGGATAATGACAGTGGTCGTTCAATTACTACAAATGCATCTAACATGAGGCCAAGGAAGAATGTTAATACACAGTTCAAATAGTACAAAGACTTCTTGTTCTGTGATTATTGAAAAATAAAGGAACACACAGAGAAGAATTGTTATAAATTGGTGGGATATCCATCACATTACAAGTTCAACAACAAGAAGAAAGGAAGTTATGATGGAAATTATGCAACAACCCACAATGTCAGTATGCACTTAGGTACAACAATGCAAAACTCAGGTATACCTACTCCTACTGCTCTTATATTTACTAATGAGCAATATGAGCAGCTTTTCAAGATGTTGAGCAAAGGAAATGGTCCTGATGTGGAGAGTTCAGGACAATCAGAGATGACAAACATGGCAGGTAAATCCATCATTGAACAAATTTGTTGGATTATTGATTACTGGGGCTTCTAATCACATAGCTGCATCCTTGAATCTCTTATCCTCACCTATTGCTGTTATTGACTCTAAATCTGTTCAACTTCCAAATGGACATAGTACTAGGATCACTCATGTTGGCTCATGTCCTATCTTTAAATATCAGTCCCTTCACAACGTCTTATATGTGCTTGCATTTAAATTTAATCTCCTATCAGTTTCAAAGTACATTAGAGATCTACAATGTTCTGTTACTTTCTATCCTGATTTTTGTTTATTTCAGGACCTTTACACTAGCATGGTGAGCTCAAGGGTGGTCTCTATCCTCAATCCTCCAACATTTACTGCAAAAGCTTTTTCTTCCCAGTGTTCCACTTATACCATCACTCACAAGCCTACTTTATGGTGTCAAAGGCTTGGTCATGCACCCTTCTCCACAATACAAAAAATTCCAGCAATCAAGAGTTCTTCTACAAATTCAGTACCTTGTAATTGTCATGTATGTCCATTAGCCAAACAAACAATATTACCCTTCCCTATTAGTACTGTTACATCTGCTAAGCCTTTGATCTTGTACATATGAATTCGTGGGGTCCATACAGAGTTAGTACTTATAATGGTCATATATATTTTATACCTCTTGTAAATGACTATTCAAGAATAACATGGACCTTTCTTTTAAAACTGAAGAGTGATGTCTTTGTAGTCTTAAGTGACTTCATTCAGCTTGTTGCTGATAATGGTTTTGAGTTCTTTAATACTCTCTGTTGTCTCACGTTGTTTAAAAGCAAGGGCATTGTTCACCAAAGTAGTTGTGTCCACACACCACAACAAAATGGTATTGTGAAGAGAAAACACAGACATGTACTTGAGGTTAGTAGAGCACTGAGATTTCAGGCTCATATTCCTCTAAAATTCTGGGGTGAATGTATTCTTGCAACAGTTTACATCATCAATAGACTGTCTAGTTCCATTCTTCATGGAAAAACTCCTTATGAGCTCTTCCATTCATCTCCTCATACCCTTGATCACATGAAAGTTCTAGGATGTCTTTGTTATGCCACAAAACCTTACTTTACTGATATATTTTCTTCCAAAGCTCTACTTGGAGTATTCATGGGCTATCCTCCACACAAAAGTGCTATAAGATATATGACATTGCCTTTGAGAAATTTCATGTTAGTAGGGATGTTATCTTTAAAGAAGACATTTTCCCACTCAGTCTACCCAAACATCACTTTCTATATTCATCTTACACTCCTTCTACTCAACATTGTACATATTTTCCTTCTTCTTTCCCTAGTCCTTCTCACATACATGATCATATTCCACCATCCATCCCTTCTCCATCAGATACATCATTCTCTATTGTACATACATCACCACTTCCTCCTGCTTCTCTGCCTTCACTTCCTCCATATTCTTCATCTCCTATATCAACTATTGATACTCTTATATCCACTACAGACCCTCATATATCTACTACTATTCCTCATGTATCGACTCCTGCTCCTCCTATATCTACTACTCTCAGAAAATCTGGTAGGTTAACCAAACCTTCCATCTAGCTAACAGACCATCCACATTTACCCTCCACCACTACTTATCCCATAGCTAATTCAGTATCTTACTCACATATTTCTCCTACCTTCCAATACTTTCTTGCTTCCTTTTCTTCAAACACTGAACCATCATCCTATTTTTAATTTATTAAAGATCCAAGGTGGATACAAGCCATGCAGTTTGAGATTGATGCTCTAGAATAAAACCATACTTGGGAGGTGGTAGGTCAATCGCTAGACATCCAAGGCCCCGACGCCCAACTCAACTGGAGAGGTCTATCCTGATATGAGAAGTGTTAATTATGTTCGAATATACTTCATTCAAGAATGCCACCACCCCGGAAATCAATAAGAAAGAAAGTGCTAAGTTTTATCATTACAAGAAAAACACCCTACGGTGATGGGTAAAAACCGTCATCTGACCCCTAAGATGGCGGTTCCTGTAAGTGTCATCTTTGCCACTGTCACAAAAGGATGACGGTTTTTACCCGTCACACAAATGTCACAAAAGGATGACGGTTATTACCCGTCACACAAAGGTCACACTACATGTGACGGTTTTTACCCGTTACACAATTTTCACTTATATTTAAATTTTGATTCAATTTTTTTTAAAATTTCTATTAAATTAATAATTTATTTTAATATGGCGGAAAAATTAAATTTGGCGGTTTTTTTTTGGAATTTAATTTCAATATTGCAAATTGAAATTACAACAATGAAATGGACTAATAATTTAAATAACACCAAAAATATACATTAAATAGCTAGAATTTGTACAAAGTGTTTCCAAAATGACAGTTTCCCAAAATAGCTAGAACTTAAAAACTGACAATTTCTCTAGAAAACCATTCAACATACAGAGAGATGCAACTACTCAAACCATAGAGGCTTGCTATGATATACCTAATCCTCTCTTGATTGGGAGCTTGTAAGTCAGGCAGCCAACCAACACAATGCCAACTGCGTTAGAGGACTTCAAAATCTCCTATCGTTCTTCCTGTCAGTAGTGAGAAAATTTAGACAACATACAAGCAAACAAAAGTTGTCAAAACTGATTCCAAATACTAGCAATGTATACAATACAATACAATACAATACAATACAATACAATACAATACAATACAATACAATACAATACAATATAATATAATACAATACAATACGATACATTATGAAAGGATATGTAACAACCGTCCAAACAAGGTGTTACTCGCACTATTGGATATCAAGTGATACAATAGTTTCAAACAAGCAAGACACACCCTTTAGAAAAGGTCTGTCATTCTTATTGGATTTCAGAACATCAAAGTAAAATTCATATACCTATTAATAAATGCATTCATTTGTGAATGCAGTTTAGGGACTGAGTTTCTCTGGTTTGTAGTCGATGACGAGGACTTTCTCCAGATGAGGTAGCAATGTATTTGCGTATTCAACATGAGTGGAGTGATCTATATACTCTGCAACACCTTCTGTACTGTCGAAGGATGACTCAAAAACGTGAGTGAAACCTTGGTGGAAGTTCTCTATGCTCACATTCTCACCCCTGCAATATTGACACATAAATTACATTTCAATACTTGCATGAACTTCAAGAAAACAGAAAATAAAATCACACTCAGCTATAATCATAAGATTGGCAAGAGTCACTATCAAGTGTCTCAAGGCTAGCATCGTAATGCCTCACAATGTCCTTTTTGCCTCAAGTTCCTACACATAAAGCCTTAAGGCTTTGCTGCAGCCTGCCAGAAGCAACAAAAAATATTACTTCAGTGTTCCTTTCCACTAAGCAGATATCAATTTAGAATTTAGTTTGTTTCAACAGGACAATCTCTTCAAGTTAAGTTTGATATGTAGTTGGGCTTGGTGTGATTGATTGAAAATGTGTACCTCGGGTGCCCCAATTTCTTCATATTTGGAGGTAATGAGCATAGTACTTATGCCTACTAACTGCAATTCCCTCCTTGATGTAGTCGTCACAGCTAGGTAACGATCAATGATATTAATGTTGATGGAAAGAGTCTTAATTTAGCTCAAATATTTGATGTACCAGTCAACCAGAATAGCTCCCATCCTTTCATTTATCGCAGGCTGTGAATCCATGTAGTCATGAATTCTGCTCTCATTTAACGGAGGAAAATAATAACCATAGTTAGTTATCAAGATTTGTGAACAAAAATGTAAATTTAAAAGAATCAGGTACATCAGCTTAAATTTAAAAGAATCAGGTACCCAATCAAGGCAGCCATAATTAACATCTGTGTAATTGTTTCTACCTCTGTCTAGCTGTTGTGAAAATGCCATTTTTTAATACCAGCTGATGTAATATATTTTGGGCTTAGAACTCCACCATCTAAATCACTGAAAGATGCCTGATACAGTTCAAACTCCTAATGCAGATTGCTCACACTATGATATTTTCCAAAACTCGATGCAGTAGAGGGAAACAAATTAATTTGTTCTCACCAGTGCTCCGCCTTCAAGAACCATCTCACTAGTTACTGGATCTTTCTGAACAGCAGCAGTTAGACCAACTCCACTGCTACCCTTACCAGTTGTGTAGACACCTCTTGGTGCAACATTGATTATGTGTTTGAGAAGCTGACTTTTTGCTAGCCCAGGATCACCCATCAAATATATATGTAAATCACCTCTGATCTGAGTTTTTTTTGTCATAAAGATGAATCAGATATTATTAATTTGAGGTGATAGGCAGAAGCCGGATTTAAATTTAGGCCGGAGAAGTTACCTTCATACCATCCTTCAACTTCCGATGAGGAGCACCTACTTGAAGAAGAAGAAGATCTTTCTTGATATCTTCATGCCCAAAAATTTCAGGAGCCAAGGAACGAGACAACTTGTTATAGATATCTCCATCCTCAACTAACCGTGCAATCTTCTCTTCCTCATCTCCTCTAAGTTCATAACTGCATCTGAAAACTTATTAATCATATCTTCATTACTAAGAAATTTAGCAAGTATAAGTACCTTGTATTTTCTATTTCAGCAGTGAATAAGTAATTTTTTTTTTCTAAGGAAAGGATTATACGTAAATTAAATTTACAAGTAGTACCCTCTTAACATTCTAAATAGGAAACCAGAAAAGATATAAATTTGATCAGAAGTAGTCTGAACCTATTCCAAGCATAATATTTCAAGAAAAGGTGATGCATTTTGCATTCGGCAAAGTTTTTCCAGTTGCTAGTAGAAGACAGAATCCATCTCAAAAAGGTCTACTAGTAGAACATGAAGACATAATTCAGAGTCCTCAATGTGCTAAAAGGCAGACTCTGATTCTTCAAGGAAAAGGTGATGCATTTTGCATTCAATTAATTATGTTTTTCATGTTGCTAGTAGAAGACAAAATCTACCTGTCACGCCCCGACTTTTCCTAAGTCTTTACTTAGGGCGTGATGGCACCTGGACAATTATTTTCCACCGGGAGCACCATTTAATTCTCTTTATTTAGAAATTTGAACTTATATTCAAATACGGAGCTATTAATAAAAATAACAATAAAGAAATCTGTTTATGACTTTATTAACGCGAGCCTATGCTCGTGCAAATATTGTTTCTACATAGACATACTGACAAAGATTATTCTAAGTTGGAAGGGAGACCATTCCACATGGGCATTTCGAGACACTTGGGCGACATTCGACTGGACGAGTGCCAAGCGAAGCAATGGACTTGGTATGACAAGAGGTCGGGACGATCGCTAGCCTTGGCGTGGAGCCTTTCCTCTATCACGTTTTCTGAAACATGTTAAATAAAAGAGTCACCACCATCCGAAATGGTGAGAACCTTACCCTGCAATTCAAAGCAACACCACAATATTCCAAGCGCAATCACATTATAACGTAATCAGCATATTGCAAAAACATATCAGGTTACAACATTTTTAAATATGCAACAACTCCTCATAGGAAATTCTCGGTTTAACTAACACTTCATTTTATCTCGTATTATACGTTAAGACATTCCCCTGCATTTCTACATGTTTATTACATTTATATATTTGTAAACGCGTATTCACTTTTCATATTTATATATAGGTGAACATGTATTCATCTTTCATATTTGTTGCGGCGTGCAACCCGATCCATTATATTTACGTATTTGTGAACACGTATTCACTTTACGTTTTATTGCGGCGTGCAACCCGATCCATTATGTTTACGTATTTGTGAACACGTATTCACTTTACGTTTTGTTGCGGCGTGCAACCCGATCCATTATGTTTACGTATTTGTGAACGCGTATTCACTTTACGTTTTGTTGCGGCGTGCAACCCGACCCATTATATTTACGTATTTGTGAACCCGTATTCACTTTACGTTTTGTTGCGGCGTGCAACCCGACCCATTATATTTACGTATTTGTGAACACGTATTCACTTTACGTTTTGTTGCGGCGTGCAACCCGATCCATTATGTTTATATTTATATATTTATGTGAACACGTATTCACTTTTCATATTTTTCAGAAGATCAGATAAATAATATTCTCTTTCCCAACATTCTGTCATTCATACTTGTAACGATTATAACTTTTTAACCATAACTCCAACTAAGGTGTTTCTTAAGCGGAAACTAAGGTAAGACGGGGATCTTTCACTGTACCAAATTTCATTTAAAACTACTTTGGGTAACTAACACAAATTTATCCTCAAAACAGCCACATAAAATTTGTTTCGGCAGATTTTTTTTATTAAATAGAACTCAATCTTAGAATAGTCATAACTCCTAATCTGTAAACCCGTTCAAGCCCCATAAAATCTCAAAACGACGAGAACAGAGAGCTACACGTCTCCATGTGAACCATCCTTTCATATTCTGTACCATTTGGTACAGTTTTACACTTTTATTCGCTGCCCTTCCTGGATCTCGATAGATCCGAGGCAGAAACTTTAAACATCGATAACTCTCAATCCATAAGTCGGATAGACCCCCGTAAGGTCTAAACATGTCCACAACAGAGAGATCTAGAACTTTCATTTAGCACAAATTTTCATATTCCCCACGGATTAGTACAGTTTTACGTTTCAACGTCCTGCCCTTCGGGATTCCGATGAATCCGAGGCAGCAACTTCAAACTACAATAACTCTCAACTCGTAAGTCCGTTTTAACAAATCTTTATCTATATCTGTCCGTAACAGAGAGATTTACAACCATGTAAATTTTCATATAATTCTAATAAGTAAAACTCAATAAAACAGTCCGTAATTATGCCTTTCCGAATTTCGGCCAAATCTAAGGCATTAACTTTGAACTATGATAACTTTCAAACCGTATGTCCATTTTACCTCATTTCTGGTTCTATATGATCATAATAGAGAGGTGTACCATTCTTCCGAATTTCATCAAATTCTAACAATTATAACTCAGTGAGAACAGTTCGTAAAGTTCATGACGCAACTAGTTGTCTAAACAATCAAAAGTTCAATATTTATTTTCAACACTCAATTCTTATTCTAACATGTATTGAACTTAAAATAAAGGATATTATCAAGAATTTCTGAGTGAGAAAACTCACCTTGTAAGTGTGAAGATTGTTATTCGGTTGCTACAAGGGACCCTTGCTCCCTAGTATTTCTTTATTGTTGTTCTTCTTACTTTCTTGTTTTTTCCCCAGAATTTTCCTCTTCTTGTTCACTTGTTTTTTTTCTGATTTTCTAACCTTTATGTTATGTACTTTGTTTGTGTGTAAATACAATGTATGAGTGGAGATGGTTGTATAACTTATGGGAGGGGGAAAGCCAAAAGATTGAAGGGAAATGAAAAGGGGGGAAGAGAACGTGCACTTCTGCATGTTTTTTTTTTCTTCTTATTTTTATTTCATCTATCTATTTATCCAACTTTAACACTAACTCTATCTCATGCAATTTATTCTTTGTTTTCTTATATATACATGTTTTTATTAACCCAACCACAACTATATATTATTTTTTTTTTCCGGATTTTACATTCTCTCCTCCTTAAGCAACATTCGTCCTCGAATGTGAATAAAGTCGTAACATAATCACATAGACACAATAATGTTTATTGTTATTGTAACAAATTTTGGGCTTCACATTCTCCCTTCCTTAAGAAGCATTCGTCCTCGAATGAGAATAAGGTTGTAACACATGCATATAGACACGCAAATGGCACACATATGAAGTACTATGTAACACATTTTTTTTTTATTACCTTGGTCAAATAGGAATGAATATTTGACTTTCATCGCCTCTTCAGCTTCCAGGTGGCTTCCTCTGTGGAGTGATTCCTCCATAGGACTTTCACGGAAGCAATATCTTTATTTCTAAGGCGTTGGACCTTCCTATCAAGTATTTTCATCGGAACTTCTTCATATTGAAGCTCCTCATTAAGAATTATCTCCTGGGGAAGGATGACGTGACTTGGATCGTGCAAGTATTTTCGTAACATTGACACATGAAATACCGGATGCACTGCTTCCAGCTCTTGTGGAAGTGTTAATTCGTAAGCCACATTCCCCACTCTTCGCAAGATCTCATATGGCCCAATAAACCTTGGGCTCAATTTCCCTTTCTTACCAAAACGCATCACTCCCTTCATTGGGGACACTTTTAAAAATACTTTCTCCCCCTCTTGGAATTCAAGATCTCTTTTCCGATGATCCGCATAGGACTTATGACGGTATGAGCTGTTTTTATCCGCTCCCGAATCATCTGTATCTTATCATTTGTTTCTTGAATGACTTGTGTCCGAACGATTCGTCACCCACCTCGAACCATCAGTGGAGACTACATTTTCGTCCATATAATGCTTCAAACGGTCATTTGTATGCTAGAGTGAAAACTATTGTTGTGGCGAACTCAATTAGACATAGATGGTCAACCGAACTTCCCGAAAATCTAACACACAAGATCGCAACATGTCGCCCTCAGTGTTTGAATTGTTCGCTCGGCTTGCCCGTCATTTGCGGGTGGAAAGCGTGCTTAACTTAACTTTTGTCCGAGACCTTGGAAACTTTGCCAAAAGTGTGAGGTGAATCGGGAACCCATATCCAAATAATTTGTAAGGAATCCGTGTAACCGCACAATCTCCTTCAAATAAATCTGTATGTGTCTTGTGGTGCGCGATACGTAGTCTTGACCGGTAAGAAATGGGCTGACTTTGTAAGCCGATCAACAATCACCCAAATAGAATCATACCCTTCTCGAGTTTTCGGTAGACCAGTTATGAAATCCATATGAATCGCCTCCCATTTCCACATGGGGACTCCAATGTACTGAAGTAATCCACCAGGTTTTGGATGTTCAGCTTTCACCTGCTGAAATATAAGACATCTCCCGACAAACTCCGCAACGTCTTTCTTCATCCCGTCCCATCAGTAATTTGCCTTGAGGTCCTGATACATTTTTGTTGACCCTGGATGAATGAAATATCTTGTGTTGTGACCCTCATCTAAGATCTTCCTCCTTAGATCCTTTACCTTAGAACACATAACCTACCCTTATACCGGGCGGTTCCGTCATTATCTCCCAATGTAAATCGTGAAGGTTTTCCACTGTTGGATCCTCTCTCAAATCCAACAAACTCGTATCCTCAAATGACTTTCTTTTATTTCTGAAGCTAAGGCAGACTGCGAGGTATCATGTACCACCACCCTACTTTCACCGATCTCAGTTAAGCTAACCCCGAGGTTTTCCAATCTTTGTACCTCACGAACAATACCCCTCTTTTGTATTGCCAAATGGGCTGCGCCCATTGATCTCTCTTGAGTCGTCGACCACCACGTTAGCTTTCCCGGGATGGTAAATAATACTAAGGTCATAATCCTTAAGCAACTCTAACCATCTTCTTTGTCGGAGATTCAAATCTTTCTGCGTGGTTATGTACTGCAAACTCTTATGATCTGTAAATATGTCCACATGCACACCATACAAATAATGTCTCCATATTCGTAAGGCAAACACCACCGCAGCTAATTCCAAGTCATGAGTTGGGTAATTCTTCTCATGTATCTTCAATCGCCTAGATGCATACGCATAACCTTTCCAAATGCGTCAAGACACATCCTAACCCAACTCTGAGGCATCGCAAAAGCGGTGAACCCTTCTGTCCCGATGGTAAGGTTAGGATCTGCGATGAGTCAACAATTCCTTTAGTTTCTGAAAACTTGCTTCACATGCTTCTGACCACTGGTACTTAACCGCTTTTTGAGTCAACCGGGTCAAGGGAGCAACAAGACTACAAAAACCTTTTATGAATCTTCTATAATACCCAGCCAAACCCAAGAAACTTCTAACCTCTATCGGAGTGGTCGGTTTTGGCTAGTTCTTCACTGCTTCTATCTTCTGGGGGTCTACTATAATTTCATCCCTTGACACAACATGACCCAAAAAGGCTACCTTTTCCAACCAAAATTCACACTTTGAAAATTTAGCATATAGTTTCTCCTGTTTCAAGACTTGAAGCACTACCCTCAGATGCTCTTCATGTTCTTCAACGCTTCTTCAGATTAGGATATCATCTATGAACACAATCACGAACAAATCTAGGAATGGTTTGAAGATTCTGTTAATTAAATCCATAAAAGCCGCTGGGGCATTGGTTAACCCAAAAGACATGACCAAGAACTCATAATGGCCGTATCGGGTTCTAAAGGCTGTTTTGGATATATCATCCTGATTTATTTTCAGCTGATGATATCCCGAACGGAGATCAATCTTGGAAAAATAGCTAGCTCCCTGAAGTTGGTCAAAAAGATCATCGATTCTTGGTGATGGGTATCGGTTCTTGATCGTGACCTTATTGAGCTGCCGATAATCGATGCACATTCGGAGCGATCCGTCTTTCTTTTTCACAAACAGATCGTGCACTTTGAGGAAACACTAGGCCTTATAAAGCCTTTATCCAGAAGATCATTCAATTGTTCTTTTAACTCCCTCAATTCAGCTGGGGCCATTCGATATGGAGGAATAGAAATGGGTCTTGTACCCGGAATTAACTCTATAGCAAACTCCACTTCTCTATCCGGTGGAAGGCCCGGAAGATCTTCAGGAAAAACCTCAAGAAAATTTCGAACAATAGGAACATCATTCACTGCTGGGGATTCCTTTTGGGTATCCACTATATTAGCCAGATATGCATACTCCACTCTGTGACTTCTCAATAACTTTTGAGCCCTAAGGTAGGAAATAAACTGACCTGAGGATATTCCAATCCTACCCCTTATAACAACTTCTGGTTCTCCGGGAAAAGTTAATCTCACTATCTTTCGCCGACAATCTAACATGGCATATGATGCGCGTAATATGCATACACTTTTTAAACGCAAGTGCACGTTATCGTATCAAGTAGTATAGTCTTGGATAAGACCGAATATCGTCCTCTAGGATTAGGGTCCAAGTATCAGTTATCTATTTTCTAGTATCTATTTGGTGAATTAATGATTGATTGTTTGGTTTGTAACTAAGAGTTATGAAAGCTAATTAAATATAAAGATTTAATTCAGATGTGATGAGAATAGGGCTTCTATGTATACTTACTATCCGCTTATGTTACTTACTAATGCATTACTTATGGTATTCTTCTTTTGGAGAAAGCAGGTTTACGAAATCGTTTTATACTCCCGTTAGGGTTATATAAACACTCAACCCCAGTATTGTTCCTTACCTAACTTTGATAAGTAACGCTATAGGAGGATTAAGCACAAAACCTAGTTGGCCGTCACGCACAATGCACAAAATTAGGGTTGTTAAGCTCTCATCAACGCTTACAAATCTAATTGAGGTATTTTCATCCCCAATTCAAGACGTTTATCCAACTTACAAGATATTCACAATCCCTTTCGTAATCTGATTAGAAATCATATAGTGATAACTAGTTGTCAATTAGCTACCAAGAATTCAACTCAATTATTGGATAGATCTCTCAATAAGAATAATTACCATAAGCATGCATTAATTTATAACATAAGATTCAAGAAATTCAACATAGAAAGTTCTATAAGAGAATTAGTTCCTAGCCATAAATATGACAAGAACTAATTCCATGTTCATCATACAAAAACTGAATTAAAGTAAAGAAAGGGAAAAGAAATTACTAAAATAAATGGTATCCAATCTCCAAGCAAGAATCTTGAGTTGTGCAAGAAGAATATTTACAAGGTGGATTGGTGGAAGGATGGATGTAGAATGGTGAATGGTAGAATGGAGAATGAATAATTCTTCTAATGATGTATAGTATTTATAGCCAAAGAATCCTTTTGGTGAAGGGTTAGGGATTTGTAGGAAAGGAAAAGTTGTTAGAATCCTTTTAGGTAAGGGTTTTAAGGTAGGAAAAGTTATCCCTTTAGGTAGGAAAAGTTATCCCTTTAGGTAGGAAAAATAATCCCTTTAGGATTCTGAAAACATGTCAAATTCGGCCAGCACTTCATAATTCCCGCGTCGCGCGCGGCTATGATCAGCGCGGCTGAAATTCAACAACTCTCGGGACTTCCAGACTTTGGCGCGCGGCTACCTTCCGGTGGCCGTGATATTTTTCTGACGAATTTCCGTTTCGTCGTCTTTTCTCGTCCGGACTTCGTCTGATTTTCTCTATAATTACCGGAACTTCTTAGACTTCATTTCTTGGCCCTTTTGTGTGCAATTCCATCTCAATTAAGCTCATTTTCTCTTCTTTTCGTCATTTCTCCATTTTTGACCGCTTGTGACACAAAAGAAAGGAAAACGGCCCTAATACTATACTAAACATAAATAAAATGAGTAAAATACTAACTAAAAATGACTCAAAAAGTGTATATAAAATACACCGATCAAATACCCCCAAACTTAACCTTTGCTCGCCCTCGAGCAAAGATAGAAAGAAAGAAATAAAAGACTCAAAAAACGAAAAATAAAAGACTCACTGACATTGATCACTTTTGCTGCATTTAGTGTTAACTAGAAAAACATGAAGGTTAGCAAAATAATATGCAGGAACATATAGCATGACATTTCAGCATATTAAGCTAGATATTTCGCAAACTCATATTCATCATGCTTTAATGGAAGTCAATATACTAAATCATGCATATAAATTCAAAAATCTTATGGCATGCTTACTTGCTATTCTCCACTAATCCTGGGTATGCATAGAAGAGATCTTCAGGACTTTAAGGGTTGTAATGTAGGCTTAGGTAGGGGTTGGTAAAAATAGGCATTTAGGCTCATTTTTGTGTACCATAAGCTCTTTAGCTTTTCAGTATTTCCCTTTTCTTTTTGTTCTTTTCTTCATTTCGATTCTATCTTTCCCCTCTTTTGTTTTGGGAGAGTGAAGTATATAATAATGACAAGCACCCCCAAACTTAGGCTTTTGCCTATTTCTTATTACTTTTTTATTGGGGTGCAACAAACTCATTCACTTTTTTTTTTGTCTCTTTTTTAACACAATTTATTCCACTACTTCATATTTTTACTTATGGCACAATTTGTGGGAATATAGGGTGTCAAAGAAGAAGTTTCAATTTTTAGGCTCAATGGGGCTGACTAGGGATACTTTTAAAGTCCGGGATAGAAAAGAATGGTAAGAATTGGCTATCAAAGAAATGCCTGAGTCATCTCCCTAACATGCATATCCTACTTATTTCGCCTCAAATAGCAAGCAATCATAACACATAGGTTTTCATTATTTAGCATGCATAATTCAAGCAAGAAACTCCAAATAGACAGATTTTGTGAGTTTTTGGCATATCTAACCTAGGTGTTTAGATAGTTGCTTCTATTCCGTTACATTATTCCACCTTACTTCACTAGGTATTTCTAGCAACTACAACATACATGATCTTTGATAGGCAATTGTGACTCAAAAAAGTTTTTTTTTTTTTGGTTACTCAAAATAAACACAAAAACAATCACAAAGACTTAAATAAAACATAACAAGACACAAATAAAACACCCTGAACTTAAATCACACATTGTCCCCAATGTGCAATACTAAAAATATGGACAACTTATCGACACAACACAATGGTCATAATGGAGGTCTAGGAGGAAAAATTCGAATTTGCACGAAATATGGCTCTCAAGTTCGGCGCCGCACGAGATTCAGCCATACGCTTAGTACTGCGTGGCTCTTCTGAGTTACGCGCCATGCCGATTTTAGCACGCGCGCCGACGATCGCTTTCCTTTTTTTCAAGATTTTTGCTCCTTTTTCCTCGGTTTTAGCTTTGATCCACTGTCATCCAATAACACAAAACAAGAACCCAAGACCGTGATCGTTTCTAAGCAAAATAACATAAAATAAAGATGTAAATTAAAATAACATAATTAAAAACATTGGGTTGCCTCCCAACAAGCTGTCTTTAACGTCTTTTAGTCGGACGCAATTAACCTTTCCGAGTGCCCATTGGATCCTTCGCGAATCGCTTGCAATCCAGAGTTATTGTTGCAGGTCTCACTTCAACTACAACAATTGCTTCAAACAAGGGCCTCAAATATACGATTATCCCCCAAGTATACAAGACATGCTTGTCTTTTAGGTTCTCTCTAATGTAGGGATCAGTGAGATTCCCTACATCTTTCAACTCTAGGGGGTGCCCTTGATGGTATTGACTTCCTGTTTGGGAGTCAACTTTGACAGCTGGTGGTGTTTCTTCTGCAATAGGTACAAGAAAAAGATTTTCCAAGGAATCCAAGAAGGTGAATAATTGGATCTCTGCACTCTTCTCCTTCTCTACACCAACTGTCTTGCCAGATTCCTCAATAGTTGGATTTGGTTCGGGCTCCTCAATTTGTTGTTCGTTGTTGAATATGATTGCGAGTTCTGCTATTTGCGTTTCCAACTTCTTTATGCCCGACCTTATTTCGTCCATGAACTGAGCTTGGAACCTCGTGAGACTGAGTATAGTTTCTCGTAATTCCTCCATCTGTTCCTCTATGGTTGGCTCTCTATCATATGGACAGTAAAAATCCATATCTAAAGTGTTCCTGAACGAATCAAAGCCAACAAAAGATCACGGCACCTCGAATTTTCGTAAAAACTAAAAATAATAAATTTAAAACCAAATTAGAAATTAAAAATAGATAATTTGATATTGAACTATTGCCTAATCCCCGGCAACGGCGCCAAAACCTTGATGCGCGTAATATGCATACACTTTTTAAACGCAAGTGCACGTTATCGTATCAAGTAGTATAGTCTTGGATAAGACCGAATATCGTCCTCTAGGATTAGGGTCCAAGTATCAGTTATCTATTTTCTAGTATCTATTTGGTGAATTAATGATTGATTGTTTGGTTTGTAACTAAGAGTTATGAAAGCTAATTAAATATAAAGATTTAATTCAGATGTGATGAGAATAGGGCTTCTATGTATCCTTACTATCCGCTTATGTTACTTACTAATGCATTACTTAAGGTATTCTTCTTTTGGAGAAAGCAGGTTTACGAAATCGTTTTATACTCCCGTTAGGGTTATATAAACACTTAACCCCAGTATTGTTCCTTACCTAACTTTGTTGATAAGGGTAACGCTATAGGAGGATTAAGCACAAAACCTAGTTGGCCGTCGCGCAATGCGCAAAATTAGGGTTGTTAAGCCTCATCAACGCTTACAAATCTAATTGAGGTATTTTCATCCCCAATTCAAGATCTTCATCCAACTTACAAAGATATTCACAATCCCCTTTTGTAACTGATTAGAAATCATATAGTGATAACTAGTTGTCAATTAGCTACCAAGAATTCAACTCAATTATTGGATAGATCTCTCAATAAGAATAATTACCATAAGCATGCATTAATTTATAACATAAGGTTCAAGAAATTCAACATAGAAAGCCCTATAAGAGAATTAGTTCCTAGCCATAAATATGACAAGAACTAATTCCATGTTCATCATACAAAAACTGAATTAAAGTAAAGAAAGGGAAAAGAAATTACTAAAATAAATGGTATCCAATCTCCAAGCAAGAATCTTGAGTTGTGCAAGAAGAATATTTACAAGGTGGATTGGTGGAAGGATGGATGTAGAATGGTGAATGGTAGAATGGAGAATGAATAATTCTTCTAATGATGTATAGTATTTATAGCCAAAGAATCCTTTTGGTGAAGGGTTAGGGATTTGTAGGAAAGGAAAAGTTGTTAGAATCCTTTTAGGTAAGGGTTTTAAGGTAGGAAGGAAAAATAATCCCTTTAGGATTCTGAAAACATGTCAAATTCGGCCAGCACTTCATAATTCCCGCGTCGGCGCCGCGGCGCCTGAAATTCAGCAACTCTCGGGACTTCCAGCACTTTGGGCGCCACAGCTGCTTCCGTATGCATGGCCGGTGATATTTTTCTCGCGAATTCGCTTTCGTCGTCTTTTCGTCCGGACTTGCGATTTTCTATAATTCCCGGAACTTCTTAGACTTCATTTCTTGGCCCTTTTGTGTGCAATTCCATCTCAATTAAGCTCATTTTCTCTTCTTTTCGTCATTTCTCCATTTTTGACCGATGTGACACAAAAGAAAGGAAAACGACCCTAATACTATACTAAACATAAATAAAATGAGTAAAATACTAACTAAAAATGACTCAAAAAGTGTATATAAAATACACCGATCAGCATAACATGCCGACAACCAATCCATACCCAAAATGACGTCGAAGTCTACCATATCAAGTAGTACTAGGTTCACCATTGTTCCCCTGCCATTCACTTCTAATGGGAAATTATTTACCACCCGAGAGGCCCAAATTGAGGCCCCTACTGGTGTCATAACCTCAAAAGGTTCACTTAAATAAGAAGGTTCTACGTGTAAATTCTTAGCAAAGCCCATTGACACATATGAAAATGTAGAGCCGGGATCGTATAATACAATGCAGGAATACTCGAGACTAGCAAAATACCTGTGACCACCGCATTAGATGCTTCTGCCTCATTCCTCAGGCAAAGCGTGGCCGATTAAATTGTTGGGATGTTGACCTTCTTAACTCGCGGGTTGGTTTCCGATTTCCCGCAGCGGTTGTAGTTCGACCTCCCTGAATAGATTGAGTTTGGGTCCTCTACTTTCAATCCCTGGCATAGTGGCCTGACTCTCCACAGTTATAACATGTCTTCGTTAAGAGCCGACATTCTCCAGTGTGTTTTCTTTGACAAATCTTACAAATCGGTTTGTCACCTCCTGTGTTAGGGTTGGTGGCCTTGTCCTTGCTACCTTGGTAATTAGACCAACTGTGCCCCTTAGGCTTGAAATAAGACTGGCCCACAGATTGGTTCGGTCCTGAAGATCCCTTACTAAACTCTTGCTTCTGATTTTGACTCTAGCTAAATGATCCTGACGTCCGAAATCTCTTCTGCGAATATTCTCTTTTTGCTTTAGCGAAACCTTCTACCCTCAAAGCCATATCGACAATCTGAAGATAAGTTCGATCGTTGGCTAACGCCACCACCTTCTCTGCTATGTTCGGGTTTAAACCTCTACAAATCGCTGACTCATCCATTTCTGTAGGGGACGACATGTGTGTTGTATCACGATAACCTCACGAACCGTATCATATTCTTGTACACTACGGTCACCTTGCTTCAATTGTTCAAACTCCCGTCTGAGCGCATCCTTGCGCGTATTAGGCATAAATTTCTCAATGAATGCCGCTCTGAACCCTCCCCAAGTCATTGGTGGTGATATCGGGGGACGATTTTTCCTAAAATTCCTCCACCACACCCCTGCATCATCCACTAGTCGTGCGCCTACCAAGTTGACGTACTGCGTCTCCACGCATCCCAATGTGAACATTAAGTCTTCAACTTCATCGAGGAATACTATCGGGTCGACCTTGGGGTCCTTCCCTGAGTACAATGGTTCTCTTCTCCTCATAAAATTTGCCCATAGCCTATCAGGTACTGCTTGAGCTTCTACACTCTCGGTCCGTGGTGCAGTCGCAATCGATCCCCGGCGTCACTGTTCTGGTTCGGGGCTATGACAGAGACACTAGGTGCGGGCGGAAACATGTGTGGAACTGCAGCTGTCATTAACTCTATGAGTCTATCTAATTTTTGTCCCACCGTTTCTTGGGCCATTTGACTCTCGTTCTCTCCAACATTTTCTCCGATATTTTCTCCGCTCCCTTCAGACACCACTACGTCAACTGGAGGTACATGAGCTTCGTGATGAACCTCCTCTTGAGCCCCCGGGATTTGTGAATTCACCATTTTTCTGTGAAGACAACCACACTCATATTTTAGAAGACGGAATGTCTACTCTAGCTCTTAAAATTTTCTTATAGTTCATAAGCATGCAACACCACAATATGCAAAAAGAAAAATAATTTAATAAAACATATCCTTTTTTTCTTGTATTCATAGCACTTCATTCATCATATTTTAAAATAACAATGTCATGACCACAATACATCACATCAGTCAACTCGCCATCGCAACCCGCTATAGCCCTGCATCGAACAAACACCTACTATCACGCTGCGTTCTAAAGGGCTTAACCGCATGATTCGCCTATTCGCAGTTGGCATTCAACTCCCGTGAACCTTCCTTTTGCTTCTCTTTCCATATAGTTCATTCTATCCCTTACCTCGCACGATGCAGAAATTGGTGCAATGAATTTTCTGTAATATCTTCTCTTAGCATCCTTGCCTTTCTGAATGCAGAGTGAAACTTTTCTGGGACGGAATTGACTATTATTTGTAGTATGACTCCAATTGGAAAGTTGAAGAAGGTCGGGTCGTATGAACGCTTTTTCCTTCTAGTCCTAAGCAAATATGTGCATAGTACGATTGTGTCATCAATGTAATCATCAAAATCACCTTCTGAGTCCATCTTACGACGCATGAACTTCATCTGAGCTCTCATTCCCTTTGCCTGTTCCATGAGTACTTCCCTCTTTGTTGGAACTCGCCTTATAATCGCCATCTACACAAATCATATTAGTCAGTATAACGTTGTACAATCCCATTTTCTAAACCGTGTGAAGGAGGTAGTACGAGAAATCAAGTCTTTGAAAAGACTCAAGGTAGGCACGAGAAGAGTACGAAAGAAGGGAAACTTTAGGATGTTATTCCGTTCACTTATTACTAAGGTGGCACGCACACCGTCGCAATAAGTAACCGTTCAAACACCCGACTCGAAGAAACTTCCTAGAATCTCCTAACATGGTTTATCTTTGATACAAACTTGTCACGCCCCGACTTTTCCTAAGTCTTTACTTAGGGCGTGATGGCACCTGGATAATTATTTCCCACCAGGAGCACCATTTAATTCTCTTTATTTAGAAATTTGAACTTATATTCAAATACGGAGCTATTAATAAAAATAACAATAAAGAAATCTGTTTATGACTTTATTAAAAACATAACGCGAGTCTATGCTCGTGCAAATATTGTTTCTACATAGACATACTGACAAAGATTATTCTAAGTTGGAAGGGAGACCATTCCACATGGGCATTTCCCGAGACACCGACATTCGACTGACGAGTGTCAAGCCCGAAGCAATGGACTTGGTATGACAAGAGGCTGTGGGACGATCGCTAGCCTTGACGTGGAGCCTTTCCTCTATCACGTTTTCCTGAAACATGTTAAATAAAGAGTCAGCCCTACCATCTGGGGCTGAGTGAGAACTTTACCCTGCAATTCAAAGCAACACCACAATATTTCAAGCGCAATCACATTATAACGTAATCAGCATATTGCAAAAACATATCAGGTTACAACATTTTTAAATATGCAACAACTCCTCATAGGAAATTCTCGATTTAACTAACACTTCATTTTATCTCGTATTATACGTTAAGACATTCCCTGCATTTCCACATGTTTATTACATTTATATATTTGTGAACGCGTATTCACTTTTCATATTTATATATAGGTGAACATGTATTCATCTTTCATATTTGTTGCGGCGTGCAACCCGATCCATTATATTTACGTATTTGTGAACACATATTCACTTTACGTTTTGTTGCGGCGTGCAACCCGATCCATTATGTTTACGTATTTGTGAACACGTATTCACTTTACATTTTGTTGCGGCGTGCAACCCGATCCATTATGTTTACGTATTTGTGAACGCGTATTCACTTTACGTTTTGTTGCGGCGTGCAACCCGACCCATTATATTTACGTATTTGTGAACGCGTATTCACTTTACGTTTTGTTGCGGCGTGCAACCCGACCCATTATATTTACGTATTTGTGAACACGTATTCACTTTACGTTTTGTTGCGGCGTGCAACCCGATCTATTATGTTTATATTTATATATTTATGTGAACACGTATTCACTTTTCATATTTTTCAGAAGATCGGATAAATAATATTCTCTTTCCCAACATTCTGTCATTCATACTTGTAACGATTATAACTTTTTAACCATAACTCCAACTAAGGTGTTTCTCAAGCGGAAACTAAGGTAAGACGGGGATCTTTCACTGTACCAAATTTCATTTAAAACTACTTTGGGTAACTAACACAAATTTATCCTCAAAACAGCCACATAAAATTTGTTTCGGCAGAATTCTTTTATTAAACAGAACCCAATCTTAGAATAGTCATAACTCCTAATCTGTAAACCCGTTCAAGCCCCATAAAATCTCAAAACGACGAGAACAGAGAGCTACACGTCTCCATGTGAACCATCCTTTCATATTATGTACCATTTGGTACAGTTTTACACTTTTATTCGCTGCCCTTCCTGGATCTCGATAGATCCGAGGCAGAAACTTTAAACAGCGATAACTCTCAATCCGTTAGTCGGATAGACCTCCTTAAGGTCTCAAAATGTCCAAAACAGAGAGATATAGAACTTTCATTTAGCATAAAGTTTCATATTCCCCACGGATTAGTACAGTTTTACGTTTCAACGTCATGCCCTTCGGGATTCCGATTAATCCGAAGCAGCAACTTCAAACTACAATAACTCTCAACTCGTAAGTCCGTTTTAACAAATCTTTATCTATATCTGTCCGTAACAGAGAGATTTACAACCATGTAAATTTTCATATAATTTTAATAAGTAAAACTCAATAAAACAGTCCGTAATTATGTCTTTCCGAATTTTGGCCAAATCTAAGGCATGGACTTTGAACTATGATAACTTTCAAACCGTATGTCCATTTTATCTCATTTATGGTTCTATATGATCATAATAGAGAGGTGTACCATTCTTACGAATTTCATCAAATTCTAACAATTATAACTCAGTGAGAACAGTTCGTAAAGTTCATGACGCAACTAGTTGTCTAAACAATCAAAAGTTCAATATTTCTTTTCAACACTCAATTCTTATTCTAACATGTATTGAACTTAAAATAAAGGATATTACCAAGAATTTATGAGTGAGAAAACTCACCTTGTAAGTGTGAAGATTGTTATTCGGTTGCTACAAGGGACCCTTGCTCCCTAGTATTTCTTTTATTGTTGTTCTTCTTACTTTCTTATTTTTTTTTTTCCAGAATTTTCCTCTTCTGGTTCACTTGTTTTTTATTTTATTTTCTAACTTTTATGTTATGTACTTTGTTTGTGTGTAAATACAATGTATGAGTGGAGATGGTTGTATAACTTATGGGAGGGGGAAAGCCAAAAGATTGAAGGGAAATGAAAAGGGGGGAAGGGGTAAAGGGAAGGGAACGTGCACTTCTGCATGTTTTTTTTTTTCCTTTTCTTATTTTCATTTCATCTATCTATTTATCCAACTTTAACACTAACTCTATCCCATGCAATTTATTCTTTGTGTTCTTATATATACATATTTTTATTAACTCAACCACAACTATATATTATTTTTTTTCCGGATTTTACACTATCAAAATGGACTACTAGCAGAACAAGAAGACGAAAAAAATCAGTAGAAATGAAAAAAATAACAATAGCTTACTCTTCATATTTTTTTCTTGAAATGGCTAACAGACATTGCTTCCAAGTAAGTATCTGCAATTAACCCAACTCGCATAGCTCTGAATCATGTGTAAGGCACAGGTAGAAAAATGCCTGACCGTTCAACAACATCACCTGGAGATACCTGTAATTTTTAGAAAAATATCATATGTTACACTTAAGTTGGTAGTGAAAGCTTTAGAGGAACCTCTTCAAGAAGATGCTCTCTGGGAGCTTTAAGTTTGTGGGTATCATTTTATCTCGCCAACTAACTCAATCAAGAAAGCAGTTTACTGTCCTTAGCATTTACTCCACATAGACATACATCTAGACAAGCTCCTTTCGAAAACACTTCTAAGGAAAAATATACACAAACAAAAAAGATCACCAACCTTCCTGGTAAGTTCTCCTCTAAAGTGCACAATCATTGATCGGGAAATGTGATTTTTGGGGACATGTTCAGCCAATTCTTGAATTTTGGCCGGAATCATTGTCAGAAATGTAAAACAACTGTGCTACAGTATTGATATTGTAATCAAGATTTAATGCAAGAAAACAAACCTCTTGAAACTTCAAGAACTTTGATGCCCTAAGTTGAAGGATGAGGTTCCATTTTGCTTTATTTACCTTACATCGATAGGATGGACACTCAAACAGAGGCATGAATACTCTAGTAGTTACTTCCTATTCATCAAGTGCATTAAGATAGGCGCATTAGATCTGAAACAATATAGCTTTGACATGCTACTTAACATTGTTGTGGCTTAATTTAACGGTAGCATTTTAACTCTCCTACAATTGCATTTACCAGGTCAAAGATTAAGTTGCAGACAAGCACAACTAAAATTCATACCTGATAGATTTCAATTTTAAGACTCTGCACAAGGAAAATACAGGAATATCATTGAATAAACTTAAAGCCGACGTTCTCATTCAGAACCACCAAGCTGATAAGAAAATATACAATATAAATACCTTTTTGTAGTATGTATCCAGTTGCAGCTGTACTGAAGACACCAGCTAGCACACCAACAATATTGGATAATCCCAACAATACTCCCTGAGGGAGGGGAGTATACAAAAGTTTCAAACACTGCAAAAAAAGTGCCACCATCATTCAGCTAAATACTGTTTAGAATGCCTAAAACTGGATACCAAAAGAGGCACAATTTTTACCTCCTCCCATAGTTTATGTAAATAGATGCTGTCCTAAAGAAAAATACTGTCTGGTAATAATGTGACAGAAAATGAAACAATTAACATGGAGGAATTAAAGGACAATAATGAGGGTGATGAAACACAAAAACAAGTTATGGAAAATCAAAAGCCTCAAGAGAAGATTTACATAGGTGCAACGAGAGAAGATTACCTTCTTTTTTCAAGTGCTTCTTGGATAAGTTAAAATTTTGTCCAGATGAAGTTTGCACCGTTACCTAACAGCATGTTGAAGGGTATATAGAAACACGGGGATGAATACCCAGATTTAGCATTCCCGGAAACTCTCTTAGAAACTAGTGACACGAATAAGACCTTATAACTGATATAAAACTTAGGAATAATAATAAGGATTACCTCTGTTAGAAGCTGCGACGAGGATCGTCGAAAAACCCTTCGCCGACACCGAATTCCGACAAGCTGAATCGAAAATCCCCAAAAGTTGATTTGGTTAGAACTTCTTCGCCGACAGAGGGTTGTTTGATTTTTGATCTTCAAACGACCATCAAGGGTTCTAATTTTACCGGTCAAAGCTCAAAACACCATGAATGTACCTCTTCTGTGCAAGTAGAAGCTTGCAGAAATTCTCAATTCTCACTTTCCCTCCCCATTTTCTTATCCTCAAACAACAATGAGTAAAACTTGAAAAAAAGGAAAGCGAAAAAGCTGAACAATCACAAATACGTTGACTCTAGGGTTAGGGTTGTAGAATGAGGAGAGGATTTATGCTTATTATATATCAAATCTCTAAATACAATGACCAAAAATTGAAAAAGTGACAAACCTAATAAGAGAATTTCACGAAAAACACAAGATGTAAAGGGGAAGCACGAGAATGAGTGAAAGAGTGTGAATATAGTGAAAGAGTGAAGGAGAATGAAGAAGAGTGAAAGGGTTCTGTGAGAATGAAGAAGAGTGAAAGGGTTCTGGGAGTGGAAGGGTTCTGAAGAAGAGGGCCGGATTATTAGACGGGATCAATATTTTCTATAGAGTACTGAATGATCGATATTTTGATATTTTCTATGAGGGCTGAATTATTAAGCGGGAGTGAATGTACTGAATGAAGAAGTGGGCTGAAATAATATATTGGAATAAAAAAGACCTAAATATCGAACCCTTTCACCTAAATATATATATATATATATATATATCCAAACTAATTTGAAACAAATGACACTTAAACAAACCGTCACATAAATGTCATAATTTTATGACACTTAAAAAATCCGTCACACAAATGTCATAATTTTGTGTCACTTAAAAAAATCGTCACACAAATGTCATAATTTTGTGACAGTTAAAAAAATTGTCGAATGTCAAGAAAAAACATAAATTTAGTAAAAAAAATGTGACAGTTGCATTTTTGTCACACGAGAACTGTCACCGTAGGCTATTTTTATTGCAGTGTATATCAGTAAAGGTGTAATCTTCTCAGATATATACCATATTACACGAAATGATAAAACAAATTGAATTTCCCAAGAATTTGGATTCAAGACTATGTTATAATTGGGGTCAGATATATCCATGTCGTTATAGATATAGATTTGATATGCCCTTATTGACTAATGGCGAAGGCTTTCCAACATGTGCACTTTTTTATAAAGGAAAAGGGACAAATTAGCCCATAAATTATGCGTAAAAAATCCATTTTTGCCTCTAAACTTAGAAGAAGGTGATCACTACTCCCGCTTCATCAACACTATCTTCGTTAACACTCATAACCTTCAACAACTAGTTCTTTATCTCCCCAATATCAAACTAACCACACAAACCTCAAATTATATATCCCAAATTTACTCAAATAATGATCAATTATCCATCAAGTTGGACTCCCAACTATCTGTCAGAACTTTATTGGCACAACTCCAACACTAGTAGCGATGTTACTAAAAGAAATAATCCCTTGATAATTCTTATTAATGAAAGACATATATATACAAGTTACAATAGGAGAATTATATTCTTACTTTACATCTAAATTCCTATTTTATATGAAAGAATAACTTTACAATTATGGTAATATTGCAATCCTAATTATGGTACAAGAATAATAATATTTACATTACTAAATGCCCTTTGTGGGGCCAGTGTCTTGGCCGTGTGGGCCAAAGAAGTGAAACTCATATTCTCTAACACACCCTCATGATGTAGCGGACGGTCTTCTGTTGAGGTATCTCTAAAATCTTCAAAAAGGACCGAGGGAAGACCCTTTGTAAAGATGTCTGCAATTTGATATCTGGAAGACTGGAAGAGACATGGCAGACGCGTACTTGTCCTTTAGCTACCTTCTCTCGAACAAAGTGAATATCCATCTCTATGTGTTTAGTCATTGGTCTTTGAGCAGATTACCAGATAGGTAGATGACACTTATATTATCACAATATACCAAGGTAGCCTTCTCAATAGGATAATGAAGTTCTAATAGCAGATTTCGTAACCAATATGACTCGGAAACCACATTGGCTACCCCTCTATATTCGGCCTTTGCACTTGAACGTGAAAGCGTGGATTGACGCTTGACAGACCATGAGACCAAGTTATTACCTAAAAACATGCAATAGCCAGACGTAGACCGTCTGGTGTCAGGACAACCACCCCAATCAACATCTGTATAGGAGACTAGTGTAGACGTCGACGAAGGATACAAATGCAAACCATACTCAAGTGTTCCCTGAATGTACCTAAGAATGCGTTTGAGGGCATTCATATGTTCAATTCTGGGATCATGCATAAACAAATACACATGTTGTACGACATATGTAATATCAAGTCACGTGAAGGTCAGATACTGAAGGGCGCCTGCAAGACTACGATAGCGGGTCAGATCCTCATAGGGAGAGCCAGCTGCAGCACCCAACTTGGGTTTAGTATCAACTGGTGTGGAAGTGGACTTACAGGATGACATCCCAATCTTCTCAATGATCTCTGCTGCATACTTTCTCTGTGACAAAAATAATCCACCTGCATGACGAGTTACATCAATCCCCAAAAAGTAACTCAATGGGCCCAAGTCCTTCATGACAAACTCAGAACTGAGCATTGTCATTATAGACTTGCGCAAAACATCAGAAGAAGCAGTCAAGATAATATCATCAACATATAATAGGATATAAGCCATGGAAGATCCCCGACGATATACGAATAATGAATTATCAGACCTGCTGTGAGAAAAATCCATATTCTCAACAAAATCAGCAAACCTCTTATACCAAGCCCGTGGAGACTGCTTAAGCCCATACAATGACTTCTTCAATAGACATACATGATTAGGATATCTAGTATCCCTAAACCCCAAAGGCTGATGCATATACACTGTCTCCATAAGATCACCATGTAGGAAAGCATTCTTCACATCTAGCTGATGAATGAGTCATGATTTTGAAAGAGCCAAGCTGAGCACAGTGCGAATGGTAGCCGGCTTGACCACTAGGCTAAATGTCTCACCACAATCCACACCAACCTGTTGAGTCTTACCATCACCCACAAGTCTAGCCTTATGCCTTGCAAATAAACCATCAAAATTTTCCTTATGAACAAAAATCCACATAGACCGAATAATATTAACACCAGATGGACGGGGTACCAACTCCCACGTCTTATTATCATAAGAGCATTATATTCCTCGGTCATGACAATTTTCCAATTAGGGTCATTTAAAGCAGACACATGATTACAGGGTAATGGAGACTTAAGAACATTTGAATTTAAAATGTCTTTTAGGTTTAAAAATACCCCGTTGACTACGAGTAACTGGACCAAGACTTTGGGCTGGATTGGGTGAATTTTGGGAAGTGTGAGAAATTTTGGAATTTTCCGTCGACGGAGCCGCAACTCTGGAGACTGGCGCCGCGGCGCCAGAATTACTACAAGGCTTGTAGGAGTTTTGGCGCCACGGCGCCTCGATGCATGGCTGCGGCGCTGATGACGAGTTTAACGTATTTTCTGGCAAATATGAAAAATGACGGAGAATTAGGGGGAGATAGTGTCACGCCCTTTTTTGACCGCGACATTATTCTAGCGAATCCCTGCATAAATAAAATGTTAGAAAAATAAAATAAAATGCTGAATGGTTAAAAAGGGTGCTAAAATGCTAAAAGGTTAAAGGGTGCTAAAAGTAGTGCTAGGGTTCGCGGAGTCGCCACCTAATTAGTTTGGGTGAATTAGGACACCTAAATGTCAACCAGGTTAAAGTCAACATTAACTCCATTTTTATGGTCTGCGAAACTAGTGTGAGATTCTGGGTAAGGATTCTTTATTAATCCAGAGGGAAGAGATTAGGCACCCTCTAAGATCCGCTAACTTGCGGTTGTCCTGTCAAAACCTAGGGTAATTATTATTGCTAAGAAATGCATGTTTTGAAAGTACCTAAGCAAAAAATATTTGTAAGTATAATTTTTTGTTTTTTTACCAACATAAAATGTAAGACTTTGTTTAAAATATGTAAAGTTAGCTCTAGTTGAAAACATGCATTTATAAGGTAATTAAAAAAAACATACGAAATTATCTTATAAGGTATAATATAGAGGTAATAATGCAAAATCTGCTATGACAACATATATACTTATAGGATATGGCAATGTGTATTATGCGGAGGCCAATAATCTTAATTTAAATAATTTTCTATGTGAGTGCTAATAGGAGTTTTAAAAAATGATCTTCTCATGTTAGGATTTAGTAACAAATAATGTCTTGACTACCTAAATAACTATGTGAATGACAGTTACTAAATGGTTTAATTATAACTTAAGCAATGTATGTCGAGCTAGAATATTTAACTTAATGAGAAGCAAATTTCTAGTGTCGAATTGCTTTCTAATAGCGACTTAAAGCTTAGGAGTCCTACTAATGTAATGTTAGACAAATAATTTACAACAAATGAATGGGGAAATGATATGAATTAATAAGGATGACTCGAAGAATGGCGATGTCCTTTCGCCCGCGGTTTGGAATTTTCCTATGCGAGATGGATGCACATAAATGCGGGCCTTCATTTGAAGTAGCTCAAGATGAGTCTCGCCACGAGACTCTTCATTTTGCTCTGATGCATTTCATGTAAAAGGAAAATGAAAAGGATTAGTAAATGCCCCAAATAATATTCAATATAGACAATTAAACCGCTAAGCATGCACTTTGGTCACAACAATTTACTTGAACGCCCCCTTTTATTATTGATCATGGCAGCGCATGTAAGAGGAGATAATTTCATAATAGCATAATGAGAAATAAAGTATGTTGCAATTCAACTTCAGCACAATTTCCTTTATACTTAATAGGTTGTTTACGCATGGGCCATAAAGTGCTTGCAGCTAAATATTTTGAAAGAAAAGGTCCAAGAATTTAAAGCTAGAGGAACCAAAAGCCTTTATACAGACAAACAAATTAATAAGTAGAAATTACGAGTGTAATCACTTAGAAATAATGATGAGCCAACTGCATTGCCAATGGAATCTTCTTCTTCGTAAGGGTGCTTACTACTAGATCCCACGCCTATGCATTTTCTAGTTCGGTTAAATAATAACCAGTAGATAAGGAATTCCGAATGGAACAGAGGCATACATGCTCATTATCACGCGATTTAAAGCAGAGACAAGTACATGCTTTTAAATGCGTAATAGGCAGAAATAGACAAACCAGACAAAAATCAGAATCACAATAGACTGTCCAGAGAACCAAGCAAGAAATCATGGTTTCAAAACTTAAGCAAGAATTAGCCAAAATAAACCTGGTTGGCATAGGTTACAAATGAATAAGACCAAGTCCTTATGTCAGCTTTACATGGGAAGATAGAGGCCTACTGTATGAAACATGATTATAGATTGAATAATACGAACAAAGAACTAGTAGAAATAACTCAGTATGATACATTCTGGTTGGATAAATACATAAATCCTAACGCGGACAACTTCGACAGATAAATTCCCAAACACGAGATACTTAAGAGATACGACACATTATCATGAGAGCGTATTAACATCTAAACGAACATGGCAGGAATATAGTCAACTTGGGGTAAACATATATGGGCACATACGAACCAATAACATTTCAGCTAGATTATTTAGGCTAAAGTTCCAATCTAACTAGATTTCTAGAACGACGATGTCTATCAACAGGGTATTTCCGGGTAGTCGATACATACAAAGTCAAACATCAATCCATCTCACCCAAACACTTATACTAATATGAGGCAGAGTATGCTCCCAATCAGAACAACACGTTACCATACAAAGCGATAAACATATATCAATTAAACACACAGAAGGCGAATTATTTAAATAAACGAACTAAGAGTAATTTGAGTTTACCTTCTCCGAGCAGCGAACCGAGGCAGCGTATCAAGTCGTCGATCCACTCGACGGGTTATTGCGATGCGATTGAAAGCGATGCGGTTTGGAGTCGATTCCAGGCTATTATTGAGAAGAAAGGTTTCGGATTTGTGCTTAATTGCTAGGTTCCTGATTTCGCTGGTAAGAGACCCTTACATACTGGTTCTTCTCTGTTTTTCCGCCCGTTATTTTGGATCGCTCCTCCCTTAATTGGGCTGATTTTCCATCGATTCCCCCGATGCCCATGATGTGTAATATTGTGTCGTTTATATAGTTTCCATTTGGGTTCTCAATTTGGTGCGATTTCTTACAGCTGGTTTGGTATTGATTTCGTGATATTTTGTGTGATTTTAGGTCCATTTAATGGGACGATTTTTGTGCGATTTTGGACAGATTTTGTACCATTGATTAAGGTAAGTATTCGGTATGGTTATGATACCATTTTTGGGAGATTTTTCCTTGTGATTCATGGTAAGAAGAGGTTGGGTGATGAGGAGAGAAGGGCGATGGGTTAGGGTTCCTTTAGGTTAGGCTTTGTTTTGTTTTTTTTTGGTTTTCACGATTAAGGAAGGGAAGAAGTGCTGAAATAAGATTGTGGGCTGCTGGGTATTGGGCCTTCTGGGTGTTAGGCTTGGACTGGGTAGACGAAAATAAGTGCTTGTGGGCTAAAAAATAAAGCAAAGGGTATTGGGCTGGTTAATTAGTAGGGTTTAAGTGTTAATTAGTTTTAGGTGTATTATTTAATTAGTGGTAACTTAAATTATTTAAATTGTGATTAAATTATTTAGGTGCTTGAGATTAAATTATTACAAAAAATAAAGACGGGCGTGCTATTTAATTAGTGCTTAATATTTATAATGTGATGTCGTTATTAAAATCTTATTTATTATGCGTATTTTGCGATGTTAAATTAAAATTGAATGGGGTTTAGATTTTTTATTAAATTATTTAAATGTTAAATGCAGATATGATATTTAAGGATTGCTTAATGCTTTTATAAATGCGACGCTATTATTTAAAATCTTATTTATTGTGCATTATTTATCATTATTTAAGTTAAAATTAAATTATCCTAATATGACTTTAGGTGCTTTATTAATTTTAGCTTGGGTTTAAATTATTACAATAATTATGAAATTGCTTTGCGTATTAATAAATGCGACTATGCTATTTGACACGACGTCATTGCTAAATTATTTATTTATTTACGTATTTATTATTATTAAAATTATTAAGAATTAAATGGAAATAGAATAGGGCTTAAAATTGATGATATTAATGAAATTGCTTGTTATTAAAATGACGAATGCGGATGTGAGACTCAAAGTGTGTTTAATAATCTACGTAAAATGCGGTGCCATTATTAAATCGCTTATTTATGCGTGTATTAATGTTTTATTGTTGCATTTTATTATTATAACATTGTTAAAATTATTTGGAAAATTTAATGTAATTTTATAGTTAATGTTTGGGCGAGAGGACCAAAATTGGGTGTCAACAGATAGCATCATCCAAAAAATCATAAGAACTAGGCACAATTTTTTCTACTTTAGAAAAGGAAAATTGGGATTCATCAAAGAGAACATGACAACTAATGATGATTTGTTTAGAGGACAAATCAAAACATTTATACCCACGGTGATTTGACGGAAAATCCAAAAATACGCAAGGAGTAGAACGTGGCTGAAGTTTGTTGATTGTAGTGGATGAAAACAGTGAATAACATAATCATCCGAAGATCTTAAGATGAGTGTATGACGGAGTCTTATTGTATAGCACTTTTAGAGGGGATGAATATGTCAAACCTTTAGAGGGAAGAATATTTAGTAGATCGGTAGCCATTTGTAGCGCATGATGCCAAAATAATGGAGGAACAGAAGAATGAACGAATAAAGTGCGAACAATATTATTAATGGTACGAATTTTTCGCTCAGCTTTCCCATTTTATGAAGACGTATGAGGACAAGAAAAATGAAAATTTATCTCATTTTGAGCACAAAACTCCATAAATTCTCCATTGTCATACTCTTTGCCATTAACACATTGACTGTTTTTTATTTCCCGTTCGAATTGTGTTCTTATGAAAGCTCTAAATTTTATGAAAATGAAAAAAACTTGAGATTTTTCGCAATTGGAAACATCCATAAATATTTAGAATAGTCATCTAAGAATAATACATAATAACGATGACTCATAGAACTGAGAACCGAAGATGTCCATAAATCACTATGAATAATATCAAATGGCATTGAAATATTAGAATTCGACGCTACAAATGGTAACTTAATAATCTTTTCCAAAGCACATGATTGACAAAGTGGAGTACTACGCGTACCCTTACAAGAAATAAACTTATATCTATCTAAAGAAGATAAAATTGACGACCCCGGATGACCTAGACGAGCATGCCACAAGGAAGGAGCAAGAGCTGCAAAAGTGGACGACATAGCTTGACGCGAGACACTGAGACTTGGAGTGATTGGATAAAGATCACCCCTACTGTTGCACCTCATGAGATGACTCCCCGTCTTGAAATCATTCACAGAAAACCCAAACAGATCAAAATTAATAGAAACCCAATTATCAGTGGTGAATTTACGGACATACACCAACTTTTTAATCAATTTTGGGGCATGGAGGATATGTTTCAGGACAAGTGGTGGATGAGGAGGGGACAAAGTTTTATGACCATAACCCTTAATTGGAACAGAATTGTCATTACCAACAGTTATACCACGATTACTGCTCAAATTAAATAAGACGAGAGAGTACCTTGGTCGGATGTCATGTGGGTAGTGACGCCGGTGTCCATGTACCAATTAGGGTCCGATTGAGTCAAGCCAAGTATGTGCATTGCTGTTTCGATGTCGGTCTGAGTGGGGCCCACTGCGTGGTGGGCGTGATGGGGCCGGCTCGAGTATCTTTGGATGCGATTCTTGCCCATCTGTTGATGCGAAACATGAATTCGACTGGTAGAAATTAGTCGCGATGCTGTATTTGTGGCCGCGCCGATAGGTGTTGAGACCAGCTGCGGCTGTCGAGGGCCTGTGGGCTCGAAGCTGTTATTCTTCTTTGTCGGTTGCCTCCGTTGTTGCCGCCACGATTCTTGTCATTATACTTCCGATTTTGTCCCTTCTTACCACCCACGTTGTTGTGATTTTGAGTCACATTGGCTGGATTAGAAGGAGAAAAATTAGAAGTAGTCATCATAACGACAGGGTTTGCCCCAATCACCACTTGCTTAGCCAACCCGACTTCTTCCAAAGTAAGCATAGAACGTGCTTGATAAAATCATGGCAAGGGGTTACTCTGACGAATAACTGAAGCAACACCGCTAAAAGCCTCTGACAGGCCTGCAACCATCTGATGAACTAGATGACTTTGAGAAACTGGAGAACCTACGTTGCTGAATTGATCTGCCAAGTCCTTGAGGCGTTTGCAATAAGAAGAAATGTTGGGAAAACTCGCCATAGCCACCTGGAAGAATTCCTGCTCAAGGATAACAATTCAAAAATGACTGTTATCTTGGAATATGTCTCGCAATCGATTCCACACCGTCATAGCTGTGGAATTGGGTTCCATAATCGTATGTAAAAGATCCAAGGAGATAGTGGCATAAATCCACTGAAGAACTTTGCCATCAAGCATGACCCATAATTCTGGATCTGCTTCTTTAATCGACACAACCGTTGTAGAAGTATCCTCCTTTGGAGGAGAAAGAGGAATTATGTGGTGGAGGACTTTATGTGTCAAAACATGAATCTTAAATAATTCCGCCCATGTTCCATATTGGACGTTTTCAAGATCAAGAACAATAGGGATGACACTCTTGATGTTAGAAACTGTGAGGGCAAGATGAAAATTGTTCTTATCAGCCATAGGGAATAGAACAACAATATTCGGAGAAGGGAATTTGTGAGGAAGAAGAAGAGGATGTCTCGGTTTTTGGGAGAAAAAAAAATTGAGAATTTGGAGAAGAATTTGGATGAGTGGAAGCAGGGTAAAGAGAACCTAGACTCTTGATACCATGAAAGAGATAATCTCTTGATTATTCTTATTAATGAAAGTCGTATATATACAAGTTACAATAGGAGAATCATATTCCTACTTTACATCTAAATCCCTATTCTATATGAAGAATAACTCTACAATTATGATAATATTACAATTCTAATTATGGTACAAGAATAATAATATTTACATTACTAAATCTGCCCCTGTGGGGGCCACGGTATTGCTAACCGTGTGGGCCAAAGGGCTGAAGCCCATATTCTCTAACAGTTACAACTCCAAATTGATCTCTCATTGTTAAAGCAAACTCAAGTGTTAAAACAAGCCTAAGATCAACTATTGATGTCAACTGGAAGCTTAGAAGGTAAGAAACAGAGGAATGAAGATGAGAGGAGATCGTATGGAAGAGAGGGAGAGAAATTTGAAAAATATCTTCTCTACTTCATTTTCTGATAAATGACCATTACATGTATATATAAAGAATATGACCTATGCTAATTACTCTAACTTATCATTAGCTGTCTAATCAAGCTAACTAAATAGTTATCAGTGCTACAGTTATAACTAACTCCTAACTAATTATGTACAACCTTGACAGCTCACTGTAGAAGTGAACACTGCCAAAAGTACTAATCTTGTATTTTCACTTCTATACTCCCCCTCAAGTTGAGAATGTAATATATCCTTCATTCCCAACTTTGATAGTAGATAGATATGTTGCTGATGACCCAGTGCGTTAGTGAATATATATATGCAGGTTGTTCTTTAGTAGAAATATGTCCTATTTCGATCAGTCACTCTTGTAACTTTTCCCTAACCAAAGGCCAATCGATTTCAATGTGCTTGGTTCTCATATATAGGATTGGATGCAATATGTATTTCTGCCTTATTATCACAAAACAAATCAATAGGCAACTGCAAATCCACTTGCAATTCTTTAAGTATCCTAGTCAACCCATACTAGTTCA
Organism: Przewalskia tangutica; assembly: GCA_029844215.1. Taxonomy (NCBI): domain Eukaryota; kingdom Viridiplantae; phylum Streptophyta; class Magnoliopsida; order Solanales; family Solanaceae; genus Przewalskia; species Przewalskia tangutica. Next base: position 6,881,367 of record CM056739.1, on the reverse strand, counting down.
GCCACTATTTGTGTCATGCTCCTGTACTCGGCCTCAGCTGATCTTTTAGAGATGGTACTTTGCTTTTTTGCTTTACAAGAGATTAGTGAAGATCCCAACTTAATACAATATTCAGTCACAAATTTTCTTGACATTGGACAAGCTGTCGAATCTGAGTCACAAAATGCTTTTAAATGTTCTCTATTGTTACTTGACATTAGAATACCAAGGCCTGGTTATTTCTTTATATATCTAATCAAATTTAGAGCTGCTTTATAATGAGACTTATTAGGAGCATGTATGAAATAATTTATGCATTGGAATGTGTCTGAGATGTTTGGCCTAGTAATTCTCAGGTATAACAACTTTCCAACAATCTTCTGATAACTCCCCTATATGCAAGTGCCTCATATGTAGGAGTTGGATTAACCTGCTGCTCTGCGTCTACATTTGTCAATTTCACCATTTGATAAAAATCTATACTTGCTGCTCTGCATCTACATTCGTCAATATACCTTCTTGGGATCTAGCAAATTTTATCCCTAAGAAGTACCTTAGTTCACTTAAATCTTTCATCTTGAATTTTTGATGCAGTGTTTTTTAAATTTTCTGAATTTTCTCCAAGTCATTTCCCATGATTAAAAGGTCATCCACATACACAAGTATAAGTACAAACTTGTTGTGGATTGACTTAGTGAACAAAGAATAATCATACTTGCTTTGTTTTAATCCAAAGTAAGATCTTGAGCGAGCTTCACGTTCCATTGCCTAGAAGCCTATTTCAACCCATAAAGTGATTTTAGTAGTCTACATACCTTATTCCCCCTCCCCTTTGGCTACTAAAACCTTGAGGTAGTTTCATGTAAACCTCTTCCTCAAGATCACCATTGAGGAAGGCATTATGAATATCCATTTGATAGAGAGGCTACTGTTTGAGAGTTGCAATAGTAATAACAGCTCTGACAGTAGTGAGCTTAGCAACTGATGAAAAAGTATCACGGAAAGCAAGACCTTCCTGTTGAGTGTAGCCTTTGGCAACTAGTCTGGCTTTAAATTTATCAACTGAACCATTAGCATGGTAGCATGGTACTTGATTTTAAATACCCACTTACAACCAATGGGTGAGTGACCAGAAGGGAAATCCACCACCTTCCAAGTGTGGTTTAGTTCTAGAACATCAATCTCAAGCTGCATAGCTTGTATCCACCTTGGATCTTTAATAGCTTGAGAATAGGACGATGGTTCAGTGTCTGAAGAAAAATAAGCAAGAAAGGATTGAAAAGTAGGAGAAAAATATGAGTAAGATACTGAATTGGCTATGGGATAAGTAGTGATGGAGGGTAAAATGGATGAGAATAGTCAGTTAGCTAGATGGAAAGTTTGGTTAACCTACCAGATCTTCTGGAATGAGTAGATATAGGAGGAGTACAGGCATGAGGAATAATAGTGGATATAAGAGGGTCAGTAGTGGATATAAAAGGATCAATGTGAGTATACGAGATAAAGAAGGTGGAGGAAGTGAAGGTAGAGAAGCAGGAGGAAGTGGTGATGTATGTACAATAGAGAATGATGTATCAGATAGAGTAGGGATGGATGGTGTAATATGAGCATGTATGTGAGAAGGACTAGGGAAATAAGAAGGAAAATATGTACAATATTGAGTAAAAGGAGTGTTAGATGAATATAGAAAATGATCTTGTCTGATTTTTAGTTTCTATTTGGTTATCGATAATCTGATGAAATTATTAATCTAAGAATGCAGTAAATATATGGATAGTAATCACAAATTAGAATCATGTATGGGCTAACGATAGTTTGATTTGGTTTTTTATCTAGCTACTAGAATAATTGCAAGAATTAACTAAACTATTGAAGTTGTAATCAATTATGAAGGAATTAGGGCTTCCAAAATCCTCGACTATCCACTCTATTCAATCCTTAATGCAACTAGAATGACTTCTTCTTCTACGTTAAGATAGCGGTTAACTAGACTGTCTTATATTCCGGTTAGGATATATAATCGCTCAACCCCAGTGCAGAACTCTTCTATATTTCTATGATAAGATTTACCACATAGGAGGATTAAGAACAATAACCTATAATGCTACACAAGTATCGGAGTATTTTCGTCCGCGACTTTAACCTATGTCTATTCAATTACAGCATATCCAAATCTATCCTCTCGGTTCTTGATTCGAAATCATATAGATTATGATAATTAGTGATCAATTAACTATCAAACATTCATACCAATTATTGAATAAATCTTAATCAAGTGAAGAAGAAATCAACTAATGCATTAAGTCATGAAATAAAGTTTCAAGCGATTCAAAAAGAAAGTCCCAATAAAGTATTTAGCTCCTAGCCATAGTCACGCTAAGAACTAATACAATTCCAAACATAAACTGAATTAAAAAGAAGGAAAGAAAAGTACTGCGAACTAAAGTCTCCAATTGTAGCTTCCAATCCTTTCCCTGTGATGTGTTGTGTGTTAGAATAATACTCCCTCATACTATGGCTTTTAGTATGTTGCGATTTTCGTGCCCTATGGACCCTTCTGCTCCTGGCCAAATTAACTCCGGATTATCGATTTTTGTCTGCGCCATGCCTGTAGGCGCGCGTGGCTCAAAGTTTTGTGGCTTCTCGATGTTCGCCGCATGATCCTGCTGTTCAGGCCATGCTGACTTTCGTTCGGGTCTTCAATTTCTGTCATTTTCGGCCTCGGATTCCTCTTTTTATGCCCATTTTTCGTTCATTTTCGTCATTTTGCCTTTTTGAACCGCTGTGATTCAAAAGAAAAAAAAATAAACCTAATACTATACTAAACACAACAAAAACGAGTAAAAGACTAATTAAAAATGACTCAAAAAACGTATATAAAATCTGCTTAACATTATGACATATAGAAATTCAACCTTATGCAGAAACTTTCTATATTTCTATGATAAGTTTTACCACACAGGAGGATTAAGAACAATAACCTTATTTACTACACAAGTATCAGAGTACTTTCGTCCACGATTTTAACATATGTCTAATCAACTATAGCATATTCAAATCTCCCTTTTCAGATCTCGATTTGAAATAATATAAGTTATGAAAATTAGTGATCAGTTAATTATCAAGCAATCATCACAAGTTGAATAGATCTCAATAACATAGAAGAAGAAATCAAACTATATCATTAATATCATAATGAGGGGTTCAAGCGAATCCGACTTAAAACCCTAACTTAGTAATTAGTTCATAATAAAAGAATTACAAACTAAAAATCTCATACATATGCTAATACTGAAGAACAAAGAAGAACTGGAATTGCAAGAATCATTAAGCTCCAAATCTGCTCTCAAGAGGTGATTTCTGGTCTTCAGGCGCCTCGGCTCTATAATTTTCAGTCGCGGCTCATCAGCGCTGCGACTCTTCATTCCATGCGCCGCGGCCCTTGAGCTTTTCTCGTCCGGAATTTCGCCAGATTTCTTCTATCTTCCAGGGACTCCTTTTCTGCTCTTTTTCAACCCTTTTTAGGTATTTTCTCCTTTAGGACCGCTGTGACTCAAAAGAAAGAAAAACAAATCTACCACTATACAAAAGAGAGTTAGTAATGTGCAGCATTCATTTGTTGCGAAAGCCAAAGGCACGCCTCATTCAATGGTTGTTGCTTCCAAAGTTAAGGGTCCCGGGTCGATGACGGGTCAGGATGGAGGTCACGGGTCGGAGTTGAAGTCCATGAGTCATCAGCCAAGGGTTGGAGAAGGTGATGGGTCTTCATTTCCCACGAACATTGGGAATGCAAGTTTTGCGGTTTCCGAAACGTCACCCCTTCACGAGGGGAAGACGGGTCACATGGTTGGGTATGGGTCGAAGGCGGGACAGGATGGTGGTCACGGGTCGGTGTTGAAGTCCATGAGTCATCAGCCAAGGGATGGAGAAGGTGAGGGGTTTTCTTTTCCCACGATCTTTGGGAATGCAAGTTTTGCGGTTTCCGAAATGTCACCCCTTCTCGAGGGGAAGACGGGTCACATGGGTGGGTTCGGGTTGTCAGCGGATCAGGTGGGTGACCATGGGTCAAGGATGAAGTCCAAGAGCCATCAGTCAAGACTCCAAGAATTCAATGGAACATCATTTCCCATGAACATTGGGCATTCAAGAGTGGCGAATCCCGAGAGGTCACACCTTCGACCGATACATGGGTACTCGACCAGTGCGGGTCTCAATGGAATCCCTTTCCCCATGAGCCTTGGAATTTCAAATGCTGATAATACCAAAGGGTCTACTCTTCAAACGAGCCTTGGAAGATCAACCATTGTGGAAACCGAAGGGTCGTTTTCTCCCAAGACACCTAGGAAGTCTGTTTTTGCCTCGACCGATGGAGCATTTAATGCCGAGAGACATGAGCCATTTATGGCAACCATTCCCAATAGTGCACAAGTCTTGCCTTCCCCCACGAATGCAACTAATGCACCTACTGAGCGTGCAAATGATACTCGAGTACCACAACAAAATAATGAGTCTAATCCAACAAAGAAATCTTATGCGGGAATCTTTACAAGTTCTCGTCTAGAATCAAAAGGACTTAAACTACAATTTGTCGAACAAGAAGGGGATGATGTGGAATTGGACGCAAATGACGAGGTTCCCTTTGTTGAAACTTGGGGTTATTGTCTTATTGGGTGCTTCACGGGTCCTTTCCCGGGACGTGAGACATTAAATTCTATTGTTAAAAAATGGGGAGTTAAGTGTAGATTCATCACATACGGACGTCGATGGACTATTTTCTGATTTATGACTGAACAAGATCGCATCACGGTATTTCATGGTGGTCCTTATACGACTTTTGGGAAAAATTTGATGTTAAAATCAGTTGATAAGGACACTTTGCTCACGGATGATCTTTTCATGAACATCCCGGTTTGGGTGGTGCTTCGTGATGTTCCTTTGTCGGTATGGAGCGCATCCGGGTTAAGTAAGATCGTCTCACGTGTGGGGAAGCCCTTGTATACGGACCAATTCACGAATGAGAGGTCCAAAATGAATTATGCACGGGTATTAATTGAAGTCAATGTTAGCAAGGAGCCGGTCACGGAATTTAATGTTAAATTACCAAGCAATATCAAGTATGTTCAAAAGGTGGAATATGAGAATTATCCCGATATTTGTTTTCATTGCAAAGTATTCGGGCATAATCATTCTAAGTGTAAGAAATTGGAGGAACATGTAACGCCTATGGAGACAATGAGCACTCATGAGCCAATGGTTGTTTCGGACAAAGGAATAGATCCGGAAATGGTTGGTGTTAATGAACTTTCACGCTCACTTCAAACCAACCCCCTCTTTGTTCGACTACCAGTCGGTGGATCATTGAACAATGTAGTGGACATAGATGTGAGGACTAAGGGGGTTCCTTATACGCCTTTGATTCTGGATGCTTTTAGAGGTACTCCGGTGTCAAGGCAGGGAGATGAGGATGGATGGCATGAGGTAACTCCAAGAAAGAATTTCCAAAGAAACAGTGGTAAAGTTGCAAGTATGAAGATTGGAGGAGCATTTCATTACCCCCCGATTTCCAAAGAAACGGGTTCATCTCCCGGTTGATGTTATTATGAACAAAGCCAAGCAGCAAACTTGAGAAGTGGAAGAGTATTTATGATTTAATCCCCTCTTGTAACGTCACCTCTGAGTGAACGCCCCATCCCTCCTTCATTTCTTGTTTTGTGTTACGTTGAGGATTGAGAACCCTCAATGAGTGATTGTAGTTTCCTGTTTCTTTTTTAGTAATAATATTTTCATTTACCCGGAAAAAAAAAACACAAAGAAAATAGGAAAATACTAACTAAAAAGGACTCAAAAGTGTATATAAAATAGACTCAACAAACACCCCCAAACTTAACTTTTACTCGCCCTCGAGTAAAACCCTAAACAAAACAAAACAAAAGAAAAAGAAAAAGACTTTAAGAAGTGAATCAAGTAGTCATATCAATATTGCCTCGAAAATCATGAATAAAAACTGAGATAATATTTTAGAACATACATAACATGAATTTTTAGCAATCTAGAATTTTAAGTCAGATATTTCGCAAATTCAATGATAATCATGGATAGATCATGCAAATCATAATCAATGGAAATACAAGTACCAACCCTATGCATGTCAATTTCATCCCATCTTTCCCAAAATTCTATAGACATGTCTACTTGTTATTCTCCACTAATCATAGACATACATGTTAGAAATCTTCAGGACTTTTCAGGGGTTGTAATGTAGGCTTAGGCAATGGTAGGTAAAAGTTGGCATTTTAGGCTCAAATACTACCATAAGCAATTTTCAATCCCTTTTGTTTCTTTTAATATTCTTTCTAGTCTCATACCTATTTTCTCTTGTCTTTTTTTTGAGAGAATAAGACATACAATTCAAGAACATGCACCCCCAAACTTAAGCTTTTGCATTTTTTTTATTGGGGTGCATCAAATTTTCACTCTCTTTTTATTACTTTTTCAACACTTTTCATCCCAAGATTTTTTTAATTATCACTTATGACACAATAAGGGAATCACAGGTGTCAAACAAAGATATTATTTTAGGATCAAAGGAGCTGACTAAGGATACAGTTTATGTCCGGGTAGGTAATGAACGGTAAGAAGGGTTATAAAAAAATATATGAATCACTTCCCTAAACATGCATATCCTAGTTATTTCGCCTCAAATAACAAGCAAACAGACTTTCTAGACATTTTTTAACCTACTTTTCATAATTGACAATGCAATAAGCCATACACAAATATCCCAATAATTAAATGTTCAAAGAATTTTTGGTATATCCAACTTAAACACACAAATATTTGCTTATAATTCTATTACATTATCTCAATTAATTCACTCAATATCATCAGCGAATACAACATACTTGATTCATAAAAAAAATGACTCAAAAGGACATAAAACACGAATAAATAAATAAATAAGACTCAAAACAAATAAAGTAAGATCTCCCCCCAAACATAATCACTACATTGTCCCCAATGTGTGAAAACTAAAAATAAAAGAAAAAACTTGCAAACACAAATACAGCGATAAAAAAGAGTGGTCTAGGCGGTGAAGAATCCTCAGGCGGCTGATAGAGCGGAGGGCAGCTCAGATTAGGCGTTGGTAGTGATCACAAGCTTTTACAATTCGAGGAGAGGGACAAAAGTTAGAAACCCCTTTTAAATTCTAAAAATCTGCAGTGGCGCCGCGGCGCTGGCCTGAATCTTCTGAGTGCAGCTTTTGTTCCGAGTTTTCAGTCTATGTTTGGCCTCAAATCATCTTTTCATTGGCATATATTTCCTTCTACACACACCAAAACAACACATGTCGTGTAATAGAAAAACAATTTCTCATTATTTCTTGTTCTTCAAAATTATAACTAGAAATTTAACTACAATTTAACTAGACTGAAAGAAGAAAATAAACAAAGAAGTAAAAAATTATGGGTTGCCTTCCATAAACGTTGTCATTAATGTCATTTAGCCAGACACATATTATCTTCACTAGTACCCCGTGGATACTTCACCGAACGGTCTGCAATCCGAACAATTATTGTTGTAGGTCTCACTTCACCTACACCAATTCTATAAAACATAGAAATTGACAGTACTTCTATGCTTTTCCCAAAATCGCTCAATACTTGCTTGCATTCAAAATTTCCTATAGTGTAGGGAATAGTGAAGCTTCATGGATCTCTAGACTTCTAGGGGTGCCCTTGAGGGTATGGACTTTTTGTTTGAGGATCAGCAATGATAGCTGGTGGTGTCTTTTCCGCAATGGGTTGGTCCTTAGTGGCCTCTTCTTTCTCTACACCAATTATCTCTCCCAATTTCTCATTGCTCTCAACAGCTTGTTGTGGTTTAGGTTCCTCAATCTGCTTACCACTCTTCACAACTATGTCGCTAGGCAGATTTTTTGAGGTACATTGATTACCATATCTATCAGTTGTCCTATTTGTGTCTCCAAATTTTTTTATGGACATATTTGTCTCAGCCATAAACTGAGTCTGGCACAAGGTGAGCATGAGTATGGCTGCCTGCAAATCATTTAGATCTTCTTATGGAACCTGTGGGTTAGGCTGTTGTTGATGATTCTGCTGCCCCTGATAGTAGTAGTCCATTGCAGATCAACTTTACCTACAAAATAAGAAAATAACAAAAACAGATAAAAATATGTTCGCAGAACAAGTTAGTTCTTGGAGCAATGTTGAGTCGGTTTTATATACATTCTTGAGTCCTTTTTAGTTAGTATTTACCTCTTTTCTTGTGCGTTTAGTATAGTGTTAGGGTTGTTTTTCTTTCTTTTGAGTCACAACGGTCCTAAATGAGAAAATACCAAATTGAGGATAAAATCAGTTGCTTTTGAGGATGATATTGCACAAGCAAAGCCAAGCAATCAAACCTAAGAAGTCCCGGAAAGTATGAAAGAAATCTGACAAAATTCGGACAGAAGAGGTGCAGCGCCGCGGCGCAAGAGATGAAGGGCCGCGACGCCGAAAGTCCCACAACCACTGATACTTTCTGCCAGACCAGCACCGCGGTGACAACAATGCAGGGCCGCGACGTCATATTTTCAGAGAGCAACAATCTGCACTGCCAAAGCAGCGCCGCGGCGCCGAAGCGGGTGTTGGGCGATAAATTTGATTTTTGAAAGGGCAAAAGGGTCCGAAAATGAGATTGTTACAGATATAAGCCCTAAGGATCATTATAAAGAGGATGATATACTTTTGGGAGACTAGGAACAGAGGCTAAGACACTATTCCAGACACGGATTTTTCAAGTTCTTTTCTTTCCTTTAATTTATTTTCAGTTTATGTTGGATATTTGTAAATTGGTTCTTAGCATGACAATGTCTAGGAGCTAATTTCTTTATTAGGGTTTTCCATCGAATCAACTTAAAACTCTTTTCATAAGTTAATGCATTGTTAGTGATTTCTTCTTCAATTGTTAAGATCTATTCAATTTGTATCGATTGTTTGATAATTAACTGGCCATTAATTGTTATAACTGATATGGTTTCGAATCGAGATCGGAAAAGGGAGATTTGAATATGCTATAGTTGATTAGACATATGTTAAAATCGTGAATGGAAGTACTCTGATACTTGTGTAGTATTTAAGGTTATTGTTCTTAATCCTCATGTGTGGTAAAATCTATCATAAAAATATAAAATGTTTCTGCATAAGGTTGATTTTTATATGTCCTAACCGGAATATAGAACACGTTCGTTAACCTGCTAACTTAATAAGAATAAGAATTATTAGTCTTGCATTAACAAGTGAAAGAGTGGATAGTTGAGGAGATTGAAAACCCTAATTCCCTTCATAACTGTCAAAAACCCAAAGTTATCATCATTAGTTATTTGCTGCACTTTACTTAGTTTAAAAAACCAAACACAATTAACATTAACCAAATAGAAACCATAGATTAGCTATTCGGTAATTGATAAACCAGTCTCTTTGGACGATACTCGGTCTGCCCGGGATTATTACTACATTGCGATACGTACACTTGGGTAAACACATAAATATCGCAAATAGGTTTTTGGCGCCGTTGTCGGGGACTGGCGTATTATCAATATCGAATTATCTAGTCTTATTTCTAATTTGGTTTTTTTTCTTTAAAACACACTTCTGCCTTGATCTGTTGTATTATTTTTTATCGATTTCAGGAAGCTTGTTTATGCGACGTAGAAGAGGAGCAGACACACTTGTCCCTCTGAATCATAAAATTGAAAAATTGTGCAAGCAGAACAAGCGAGATAAAAGAATTATTGATTCTTTAGCAATGGAAAATCAACAAAATAATAATGGGGCGAATGATGATCTACCGGCAGCCAATGGGCAAGGCCAGCATCCTGCTGAGAGGAGCTTGGGAGACTACGTTCTACCTATAGTCACAGGTGTGCAAACTTGCATCAGGATTCCAACTATGGAAGCCAATAATTTTGAGATAAAACTGGTTATCCTGCACATGGTTCAGGGCACAGTCCAGTTTGGGAGGTTGCGTCGAAGACCCACATATGCATATTGCCAATTTTCTGGAGTTGTGTGCTACATTCAAATATAATGGCGTTACTGATGATGTCATTCGATTGAGGTTCTTCCCATTCTCACTCAGGGATAGAGCCAAAGCCTGGTTAAATTCTTTGCAAGAAAACTCCATCACCACATGAAAAGACTTAGCACAGAAGTTTCTTGTCAAATTTTTCCCTCCATCAAAGGCAACAAAGCTAAGGGGAGAGATAAACAATTTCTATCAGCTAGATGGGGAGTCGTTATAAGATGCTTGGGAGATGTTCAAAGACTTGCAGAGGAAATGCCCCCATCATGAAATTGAAAAGTGGATGTTGGTCCACATATTTTATAATGGGTTATGTGGTACTACTCGTACCATAATTGATGCTGTTGTGGGAGGAACTTTCATGAGTAAGAGTGACAATGAGACACATGATTTATTAGAGGATATGACCACCAACAATCATCAGTGGTCAGATGAGAGATCGACCAATAACAGAAAAGTGGCTTGCGTACATGAGTTGGATGTTATCATTGTGTTGACTGCTCAGGTGGCTTCTTTGACGAAGCAATTACAGAAGAGTACTATGACTGCAAATGTTGTTCAAACGCAGATTCAGTGTGAAATTTATGGGGGACCACATACATTTGATAAGCGCACAGCAGTGGATCCCAATAATGTTCCCATGGAGCAAGCTCAGTGTCAAGCAGTGGGGAATTTTCAGAGGCCTTACAACAATGCTTACTCCAACACTTATAATCCGGGGTGGAGAAATCACCCCAACTTTTCGTGGAGAAATGACCAAGGGCAATAATCACCGTTTCAAGGCCAATATCAGAATCGCGTGCGAGATCGGGCCTCATCTTCTCAGTGATTCGATCAAACTCAGCAAGAAACCCGATGAGTTGAGAGTTGCATTATTAACCCTTACCAACTCCCAAACCCAATTCAGGACAGAGACAAGGTCCTCTATTAGGAACTTAGAGACTCAAGTGGGGCAGTTAGCAGAGAGGTTAAATGACAAACCGCAGGGTAATCTCCCTAGCAACACAGTGGTGAATCCAAGGGAACAGTATCGGGAAATCACCTTGAGGAATGGTAAACAAATGGAGCAGTTTGCACCCCAACCACAGGTTGAGAAGGAAAATGAGTTAGAGAAGACAGGTGGTTCAGATAAAGAGGGGGTTACTGATGACCGCCCTATTTCAGAGAAGGCTCCACAAGAATCTGTGAGGGAATATCCAAACAGAATTCCCTACCCTCAAAGACTTCAGAAGAAATCCCCTGACAAGCAATTTTCGAAGTTCTTCGAGGTGTTCAAAAAGCTGCACATAAATATCCCTTTCATTGAGGCTTTGGAGCAAATGTCTGCCTATGTCAAGTTCATGAAAGATATCATCTTTAAAAAGAGGAAGTTGTCAGACTATGAGACATTGGTGCTGATGGAGGAGTGCAGTGCAATCTTGCAAAAGAATCTTCCTCAGAAACTGAGAGATCTAGGGAGTTTCACCATACCTTGCACTATAGGGAATATTACATGCAATAGGTCCTTGTGTGATTTGAGGGCAAGTATCTACATGATGCCCTTTTCTGTGTTTCAAAGACTTGGGTTGGGGGAAGTAAAGTCGACAACAGTCAACTTGCAGCTAGCAGATCGCTCAATTGTACATCCCCGAGGCACCATTGAAGATGTATTGGTAAAAGTGGACAAATTCATCTTTCCTGCTGACTTCATCATCTTGGACATGGAAGAAGATAAGAATATGCCCATTATCATTGGAAGACCCTTCCTAGCCATAGGGAGAGCCCTCATTGATATGGAAAAAAAGAGTTAAAGCTCCGAGTCCAGGATGAGGAAGTGATCTTCACTGTTTTTAGGACACCATCTGAACCACAAGCCAGTGACAAATGTTTTACTGTTGGGATAGTTGAAAATGCGGTTTCTCAGGAAAGCTCTAAGGGTACTGACACCCTTGGGGTAATATTAAAGCAGGGTGCATGGTAAGGATACTGAACCAGTGGATGATGAAAAGGGAGTGAAACCCTCTGAACATGGCCCTGTGAAGAAAAAGAGAAATAGAAAGAGAACAATCCTGAAGTGGATTTGTTGTGGGGGTAATCTACCCCCTTGAATGAGAAAGAGAATTGTGTCTGGCTAAATAACGTTAACGAATGCGCTAATGGGAGGCAACCTAATGTTTTAATTATGTTATTTCAATTTTTGTGTTACTTTGTTTTATTTTATCTTGAACAGTCTCATGGTCTTGTGTGTTTGGTGTGTTGTTGGATGGCAGGTGAATTAGGGACCAACCCCAAAGGAAAAAGGGGCAAAAACGCTGAGAGAACAAAAATATTTGGTAAAGCGCCGCGGCGCCGAAAGTTCAGAGCAGCGCCGCCTATGCGATTTCAAGAACCTCCCCCTAGACCTCCGTTGTGACCGCTGGTTTGTGTCTGTAAGTTGTCCCTTTATTTTTTTAGTCTTTACACATTGGGGACATTGTGTCGATTAAGTTTGGGGGGATCTTACCTTGTGTTGTGTTTGTTTTGAGTCTTTTTGTTGTGTTTTGTTTGTTTTATGTGTTTGTGAGTCAATTTGTTTTTATGGATAATGTATGTTGTAGTTGCTAAAGATATTGAGTGGATTAAGTGAGATAATGTAATGGAATTAAAAGAAAAAATATGTGTGCTTAAGTTAAATATGCCAAAAATTCATGAACATCTAATTATTTGGATATTTGGGCTTAGCCCGTGTGTTGTCAATTATGGAAAGTAAGGTTGAAAATGTATAGAAAACCTGTTTGCTTTTTATTTGAGGCTAAATAATTAATATATACATATTTAGGAAAATGATTCAGACATTCTTTGATAACCCTTCTTACCATTCATTACCTACCCTAACATAAACTGTATCCTTAGTCAGCCCCTTTGAGCCTAAAATAGTATCTTTGTTTGAACACATATGATTCTCTTGTTGTTCCATAAATGATAATTGAAAAATCCTGGGGATAAGAAAGTGTTGAAGATTAAGATAAAAAGAGAATGAAAATTTGATACACCCTACTGAAAAATATGCAAAAGCCTATATTTGGGGGTGCCTGTTCTTAAGTAATGTGTCTCATTCTCTCAAAAGAAAGAGGGAGAAAATAGGTATGAGACTAAAAAGAAAGTCAAAAGAAGAAAAAATGAGTTAAATGAAAAATGTTTATGGTACGAAATTGAGCCTAAATGCCAACTTTTATATATACTGCTTAAGCCTACATTACAACCTCTGAAAGTCCTGAAGATCCTTAATGTGTACGTCTATGATTAGTGGAGAATAGCAAGTAGAAAGTTCTATAGAATTTGGGGAAAAGATGGAATAAAATTGACATGTACAGGTTAGGTGCTTGTATTTTCGGTGATTATGATCCACATGTTTGACTCATGCACATCATTGAATTTGCGAAATATCTAACTTAAAATTCTAGATTGCTAAAATTCATGCTATGTTCTAACATATTATCTCAGTTTTCATCCATGATTTTTGAGGCAACATTGATATAGCTACTTGATCCATTTCATAGAGTCTTTTCTTTGGTTTTGTTTTGTTTTTGCTTAGGGCTTTACTCGAGGACGAGTAAAGGTTAAATTTGGGGGTATTTGTTGAGTCGGTTTTATATACATTCTTGATTCATTTTTAGTTAGTATTTTTCCTCTTTTCTTGCGTGTTTAGTATAGTGTTAGGGTTGTTTTTCTTTCTTTTGAGTCACATCGGTTCTAAAGGAGAAAATACCGAATTGAGGATGCAATGAGCTGATTTTGAGGATGAAATTGCACAAGCAAAGCCCAAGCAATCAACCTTAAGAAGTCCCGAAAAGCATGAAAGAAATCTGACGAAATCCGAACAGAAGAGGTGCAGCGCCGGAAAATTTCTCGTCGACAGCGTCGCGGCGCCAACCAGCAGGGCCGCGACGCCGAAAGTCCTGCAGCCACTGATACTTTCTGCCAGACCAACACCGCGGTGCCAACTATGCAGGGCCGCGGCGCCAGATTTTCAGATAGCAACAATCTGCACTGCCAAAGCAGCACCGCGGTGCCAGGAAGCAGCGCCGATGCGGGTTTTGGGCGAGAAAAGTTGATTTTTGAAAGGGCAAAAGGGTCCGAAAATGAGATTTTTACAGATATAAGCCCTAGGGATCATTCTAAGGAGGAGGATATTCTTTTGGGAAGCTGGGAACAGAGGCTGAGACACAATTCCAGACATGGATTGTTCAAGTTCTTTTCTTTCCTTTAATTTATTTTCAGTTTATGTTGGATATTTGTAAATTGGTTCTTAGCGTGAAAATTTCTAGGAGCTAATTTATTTATTAGGGTTTTCCATAGAATTAACTTGAAACTCTTTTCATAAGTTAATGCATTGTTAGTGATTTCTTCTTCAATTGTTAAGATCTATTCAATTTGTATCGATTGTTTGATAATTAACTGGTCATTAATTGTCATAACTTATATGATTTCAAATCGAGATCTGAAAAGGGGAGATTTGAATATGCTATAGTTGATTAAGACATAGGTTAAAATCGTGGACGAAAGTACCCCGATACTTGTGTAGTATTTAAGGTTATTGTTTTTAATCCTCATGTATGGTAAAATCTATCATATAAATATAGAAGGTTTTTGCATAAGGTTGAGTTTTTATATGTCCTAACCGGAATATAGAACACGTTTGTTAACCTGCTATCTTAATAAGAAGAAAAATCATTAGTCTTGCATTAACAAGTGAAAAAGTGGATAGTTGAGGAGATTGAAAACCCTAATTCAATTCATAACTGTCAAAAACCCAAAGTTATCATCATTAGTTATTTGCTGCAATTTAGTTAGTTTAAATTCTTAGTTCAAAAAACCAAACACAATTAACATTAACCAAATAGAAACCATATATTAGTTATTCAGTAATTGATAAACCATTCTATGTAGACGATACTCTGTCTGACCGAAATTATTACTACATTGCGATATGTACACTTGCGTAAGCACAGAAATATCGCGAACAAGCAATCGAATTAGAAATAAAATCAGATAAACAGATATTGACAATAAATTAATCCCCGACAACGACACCAAAAACTTGTTGCGGTGATTCTATGCTTACACAAGTGAATGTATCGCTTAAGTAATAAAGATTTGTAAGATCAAGTTATCGTCCTCAGGGATTAACTTGTCAATTACCTATAGTCTGATTTTTAGTTTCTATTTGGTTATCGATAATTTGATGAAATTATTAATCTAGTAAGAATACACATTTTCTAAAAGCTTCTAGTGGATCGCAATGAACTCAGCTCTGATACCATATCAAAACAAGCCTAAGATCAGCCATTTATGTCAACCGGAAGCTTAGAAGGTAAGCAACAGAGGAATGAAGAAGAAAGTAGTAAATATGAAGATATAAAAGAGATTGTCTAGACCATTTTAAAAGTTCATGCACAAATATAGATAATTTCACATAGTTCAAGGAAAAATTTGACCCTTTCCCCCGTAAAAGAATACTCTACGTATTGGAAAGTTCAGTCGTTGGTCAATAAGAATAAATCTAGACAATTTCGCAAAGTTTTAGGATAAATTCCAACTTTTATCCTTCAATAAATACATTACCAACAAATTATTACAAACCCAAAATAAAAATAATAATAGTAATAAGTGGTGCTTCCTCTTAACTTGTTTATTCAATCTATCATAATAATTAGGAAATGACTTTTTCTTTTCAAATTATAATAGATTGTCATCTTCACACCTTCTTAGTTTTATGAATATTTGTAATAATCCTTGCTCCAAAACTCTTGGAAGAAAACTCTTATGTATTTTACCCTTTCTTGTGTCTGAAAATGGCCAGTGTGTTTGGCCATTCTCTTTGGATTTTATCAAAATCAGATTTTTTTTTATTTTCTTTACGACAGCTTAGTACGGTAGAAATGGCCTTGTTTGTTCTCAAATCATCTTTGTAATGGACTACAAACTTACGAAAAATTAAGGTGTTTAATGATTAAATATTTAGAAATCATTAGTCTAAGATAATTTTTGGTGAAAATCGGTGGAACTCTTTTTTTGCTTTCCATCCGGCGTGTGTTTAATGTCCGTTTTGGTACCCGAATTAATTCAAAATTGTGTCGTATTATAAGGCCCATTAAAGAAGGAAGCACACTCTACCAAGATTATTTTCATTCTCATAGCTCGATCAAACCCGAGACATTGGTGGTAAAACTAGAATGTCTTACTGTGAACCTCATAAAAGATAATCCGATTATAAGTTCTCGTTGACCACGATCTATAGAAACCAGGATATCTACCGCTTTTAAACCTACCAACAATTTATATGCACCATATCAGGGTTGTCTTAAACATTTTGGGAGTCCTGTTCTAATTCGTAAAAGTGAATCCTTAATTAGGCTAAGACATGTGAATTATGAGCATTTACGGTAAATTTTAGCTAATACTACTTAATAAGAAATGAAAAAAATGAGCCCTTAAATTTTTTGTTTTTCATTTTTAGGGAGCCCTGTGCGGTAGCACATCTCGCACGGGTCCAAAGACTGCCCTAACCATATGAATAGGCCAAAAATTTCTTATTAAGCCTAAAAGCTAGATATATAATAATACACATAAATTTGTAACTTGCGAAAAATGTTAATTGACCTATTACAACCAATAAATTTGTATTAATATAAGAAATTTACATTATAGGTGTATATAAATTGAATCCGTCCATTTTCCAAGTCATATTTACCCAATAATGTAGCAAAGAGTGTCTATGTACCTAGCTAGTCTCGAAGTACTATGTCAAAATCTCAAGGATAACTAGCAAAATAGTTTAAGATTTACTCAACAATTTCGGAGATGACTTAGAAGTACTTAGAGGTGTTTATTCTTAAGTTTTGAAGCATCTACTATATCAAAATAGCGATTACTAATATATTTAATTTATGGCAACAATTAATTAAGTTGCAACCACGAGGCATGGTGACTAGTGAGAGGCTCACAAAGGTTAGAGGTTCCCTCGTTACACGGGTAGACATTAGAGCCTCACAAGTTTTGATGAGGGTCTACTTATTTATTTCTGATTGACATAGTATATCAACATTTATCTTTTAACAAAACAAAAAAAATAGAGGAAACATTGGCCAATACTCATCCCCCTATGACAAACCAATGGAAGAACAGAAAGGAATAGAGATGAAAGTATAATTTACTTCACATTTTCTTCGTAGATGATATTAATTTTCCGAGAGTCTTTCTCATTAATATCAATATATATAATGTACAATGTTCATTACATATACAATAGGAATTCAAATCTCATATACAAGAGAAATCTTAGTCTTATCATAATTATATTTACATAGATATTTTAATTATGGGTAGGAATATTATTATACTACTTTACACGTTTACACACTCGCTCAGTCGGAGCGGGAGGAGGCCGGACGCTGAGACTGGATCTGAAGTCAAGAAACAACTGTCTGGAAAGTCCTTTGGTAAATATATATGCATACTGATATGATGAGGGAACATGTAACACTCTGACATGGCTTAGCGCAACTTTCTCACGAACGAAATGTATGTCCATCTCAACGTGCTTGGTTCACTGATGTTGAACCGGGTTGTGAGAAAAGTAGATTGCAGAGATGTTATCACAGTACACAATAGATGCCTGACGCAAAGGACGCTGAAGTTCTAACAGTAAATTTCTGAGCCAACAAATATCAACTACCACATTTGCAACGCCTTTGTACTCAGCCTCAGCACTGGAACGAGATAGGATGGCATGTCGCGTGGCAGACCATGAAATCAGATTATCCCCTAAAAAACACAAAAGCCGGAGGTGGAGCGTCGCGTGTCCGGACACCCTGCCCAATCTGCATCTGTATATGAGAGCAACTTGTTTGGTGCAGAGGGGTATAGGTGCAAACCATAATCAAGTGTGCCCTTAATGTATCGGATGATACGCTTAAGGGCAGTGAAATGAGACTCCTTGGGGCATGCATAAATAAACATACATGCTGAACAACATAAGCAATGTTTGGCCTTGTAAATGTGGGATACTGAAGTGCACCTACAAGGCTCCTATACAGAGTAGGATCGGAGTCTGGAGCACTATCTATAGCACTGGGCTTAGATTTTGAATCAACTGGAGTAGGCATAGCTTTGCAATTCGCCATCTTAGCCCTGTACACAATCTCCTCTGCATACTTACGCTGACACAAGAACATGTGGTTGGCAGACCTAGTCACTGATATACCCAAGAAATAACTCAGCTTTCTCAAATCATTCATTGCATATTCGGTCTTAAGCAAGGTAATAATCTCATTTTTCAACCCATCGGAGGAGGCAGTAAGAACAATATCATCCACGTAAAGTAATAAGTAAGCAATGTTACTACCACGATGAAAAATGAAGAGTGATGTATTACTCTTGCTACATACAAATCCAATCTGCAAGATGTACCTGGAAAAACGATCATACCACACACGGGGGGCCTGTTTCAGGCCATATAGTGACTTATGGAGACGACACACATAGTGAGGGACTGCAGGATGGGTGAACTCAGGAGGCTGATGTATGTAGACTGTCTCTCTCAGGTCCCCATGTAAAAATGCATTTTTCACATCAAGTTGATGTATCGGCCAGTGTCTGCCCATAGCTATGCTCAAAACTGTGCGAATGGTAGCCGGTTTGACAACCGGGCTGAACGTCTCACCACAATCAATTTCCTGCTGATTCGTGTCATTAGCTACAAGACGTGTCTTATACCTCTCAAGATCCTCATTGTCTCTGAATTTGTGACGAAATAGCCACATACACCGAACCACATTCACCCCCTCAGGTTTAGGTACTAGATCTCACGTGTGATGTTTAGTTAAAGCATTGAATTCCTCATACATAGCCGCATTCCAATTAGGGTCTTGTTTGGCCAATTTGGGGTTCTTGTGAATTGGAGAGATGGTTTAGACAGACAAATTGAATTGGACTTTGGGTTTGTAGTTTTCGTGTTTTGCACGAGTTTATATTTGGTGAGTAGGAACAGTGGGCGGATGAGGCAGCTGAGTGGTAGGGTCCGAGACGGTGGTAGGGTCGGATATGGAGAGAGTGGAGGTGAAGCCGTCGGAGGCGCCGCGGCGCTGGAAGGGGAACAGACTTCTCTGAAGTTTTGGCGTCGCGACACCTCATCACTGGGTCGTGGCGCTATCGACGGTGTGGAAGGACAGACTTCTCTGAAGTTTTGGCGCCACGGCGTTGTCGACGGTAAAGACTAAATATGCTCACTGGGAAGAGAAGGCGATTTTGCATTGGTGCTATGATCTAGTTGACTAAGAATAATGGGAGAGATGGCATGCTTGTCAAGAAATGAGTAGTCCAGTTTTTGGAATTTTTGAAGATTCGAAAACGGGAATGTGATCTCGTCGAATGTGATGTGATGAGAGATGTGGATTTGACGAGTGGACAAGTCATATCATAGATAGCCCCTATGGTTCGGCGGGAAGCCTAGGTAGACACATGGAATAGACCGAGGGGCTAGTTTTTGAGGAGCAGTAGAGGCAAGGTTAGGATAGCACAGACAACCGAATATCCGTAGATGATAATAAGATGGACTCTATGATAGAGGATTTTGGTAGGGGTCATATTGTGAAGTGTACTAGTTGGGAGAATATTTAGAATGTATTATGACATTTTAGCAGCATATACCCAGAAGGACAGAGGGAGAGAGACATGAATCAATATAGTGTGAATCATATTGTTAATGGTGCAGATGACTCTTTAAGATTTACCGTTTTGTGGGAGGTGTGGGGGCAGGAGAAACGAAAGATCCTATCATTATTAGTATAAAAATGGTGAAACATAGAGTTGTTGAATTCACGACCATTATCGCACTGAAAAGATTGTATACCTTTTTCAAACTGTGTTTGAATGAATGTCTGAAACTCAAAAAATTTGGCAAACACTTCTGATTTAAATTTGAGAGGATATAACCAAACATAGTGGGAAAAATCATCTAGTAAGACAAGATAATATTTATGACCGAGAGAACTAGCAATATGTGATGTCCATAAATCGACTCAAATGGCGCAAAGGTAACACTAGTAGATGATTTAAATAGAAGACGAATATGTTTGCGTAAAGAACAAGAAACACAGTTTTGGGCAAGCTTCCCATTATTACAAGTAATGAAATTATTGCCTCTAAAAAAATTAAAAACCAGGGCTCCTGGATGACCAAGTATATTATGTCATGTTGCTGAAGAAATAACCGCTAGAGAGACGGGAGAGCGAGATCTGACAGCGGAGGTGGAAGGGAATGGATAGAGATCCCTCGTGCTATTGCATCTCGTAAGAGGTGTCCCCGTATACAGATCATTCACAGTGAAACCAAAAGGGTCAACGTCAACAGACACAGAGTTATTACGAGTAAGCTTATTCTAATTGAACTATTCTATTATAAGGCAAGAAGTAAGGAAATGAGACGACAATTTACGGATAAAAATTAGGTTCTTAATGATGTGTGGGACATATAGGACATTTTTAAGCGAGAATGGTGGATGAGGAGGTGGTGTGTAGGATGTATCATAGCCCTGTATTGGAATGCGGTGGTCATTGCCAACTGTAATAAATTGAGGATGCCTTAAACTAAATATTTTAGGAATGTTACCTGCAGACCGGGTGAGGTGAGATGTGGCACTAGAGTCCATGATTCAACTGTTGTCCGGTTGTTGCAGGTTTAAATTTCTTGAAGGCGACTAAGTCGGAGAAGTCATCTGGAAGTGGTGCTGAAATCGCTACGTGAAGTGGGATTGCTTTGCGGTGCGGGCGTGCAGAAATTTGGAGCTGGGCCCAACAACCCGTGTTGAGAATCTCCACTGTTTGACGGCAGCGTCGAGACGATGCCATGTAGAATCATCAACCTCCGGGAGGCGAGGAATAGTGTTATCGATATGGTCAAGCACGTTATAGACACATGCATGAATGCGAAATAATTCAACCCAAGGAGAATACTGACCGTTTTCTTGATCAAGAAGAATAGGAATGTAGTTCTTGATATTGGTAATGGTTATGGCTGGATGAAAAGATGATTTTGGTGTTTCGGGAGTGATAACGTTGGAGAAGGAGGTTGTAGGGGATTCAGGATGAGTCATGATGGTGGATACAAAGTAGAAGAGAAGAGAAGAGAAGAAAGGAAGAAAACCAAAAAAGATTGAGGGAGGGTCGGCGACTCTTGGCAAAAAAAATCTAGGATTTTGTTTATTTGGCTTTTGATATCATGTAAGATGATATTAATCTCCCTTGTGGAGTCTTTCTCATTAATATCAATATATATAGTGTACAGTGTTCATCTCATATACAATAGGAATCTTAATCACATATACAAAAGGAATCATAGTCTTACCATAATTATATTTACACAAATATTCTAATTATGAGTAAAAATATTATTATACTACTATACACGTTTACACTTTATATTCTTTTTTCCTCCCATCAAAAACACTCTTTAAGTAGTTGAGGTAAAATGAATATTCTCCTTGAAGAGGAACATATGCTTACATCTCAAGGTTGTTAATTAAACATCTGATGAAACTTTCTAGTTATAGAAATACTTTATTTTATTCCTTGAGCAATATTTCACAAACAAAAATATGAATTAGAGCTAAGGATTTTTCGCTAATTATTTCTTAAATACCCCATCGTTAAATATATTTTTTTGATAATCTGTAGGTGATTCGTCGCTAAATTGGATTAGCAATGAACTTTTTCTGTAGGTTGGCAGAATTTGTTGATCGCTAATTCTTTATTTTTTGGATACTATTTTACTCTTTAGCTAAAAAGTCGGATGTCCAGGTGTATGAGTGTGGAACTTTAGCTTCTATAAATACTTCTCCTACTCAAGCCTAGAGGACCACTTCTCTACTTTGTCACCAACCTAAAATTAGAATACCATTCTCTATTCTATAAACTAGTGAGCATCCTATTTCCTCTTGTGATTTCACAAACTATATAACTGTATGAAACATTGCATTTGTGTCATGCATGTCCATATATATAGTTGTTTAGTGGTGTGCAGAAAGCAACCGTCTTGTTACTAGCAGGTGAATGTTTGTATAGCCGTTTAGTGGTGTGCGGTGAGTAGTCGTCTTCTGCTGGCAGGTGAAATTTCTAGCTAGCCGTTTAGTGGCATGCAGAAAGCAGACATTTTGTTGCTGGCAGGTGAATCTTCTAACATGGCGTGTTGAGGGTAGTCGTTTTGTTACTGGTAGGTGAATAGTGGTGTGCTGATTGTAGTCGTCTTGTTACTGATAGGTGGATCTTCTGGCTAGTTGTTTAGTGGCGTACAGAGAGTAGCTAGTAATCTTTTGTTGGGAGGTGAATCTTATAGCAGTAGTTGTCTAGTGGCGTACATGAAGTAGTTGTCTCGTTGTTGGCAGGTGCATCTTCTAGTTAGTTGTTTAGTGGCTTTCAGAGGGTAATAGTCAGGTGGATCTTCTAGCTTGTTGTTTAGCAGCATACATGAAATAGTCGTCTGGTTGCTGGCAGTTGAATCTTCCAGTCAGCAGTGAGGAGTTGTCTTGTTACTATAGACGGTGAATCTTCTAGCTTAATTGTTAGCTCATCATGCCAACTACCATGGTAGCGAAACGAGCTCGAGCCATGTGGTGGATGAGGCTACACTCAGCCATTCGGACCGCCTTGGCATGCACCATAGTGGGGTGTGTCACCCTATATAGTCCACCTTCTCTTGCGAAGCAACTAGCATTTCCTTCGTTTTCCTACGTTACGTCGATATTCATAATGTCCGATGCCACATTAGGACATGCCTTAAGGGGGTGTTGGCATGCATGTTTTGCCACACTTCAAGTCATGCCACTTTCCATGTTAGGCCTATGGCTTCATGACTATGTCTCCGACGACCACTTCTCGCCCGAGGTAGCCGCCCTGATGGTGGCGGCAAGTGCGTTTTTGCTGGCGTTGCCGGAGAGTACGGACTTGATGTGTAAGAGAATTGCCTTTGGGCAGCTTGTTATAGTGTATGTTGATGCTGTTATTCATGGGGTTTATGTCAATTCTCCAGTCATGCACCCTCTTAGAATTGCTTTTAGTACTTCTCTTGGAGCTGTAGCTTCTATCTTAGCTCTGATGCTGCCCTATCCTTGGCTAGCTTATCATGAGGTATGTATATATGAACTTCAATCATCAAATTACTGAAATATCTTTTGAGTTTGAAGTAATATTTATCAATTGTTTTAAGAATTTTTATACTATCAAAGTATCTTTAATCGTTCACTATTACGATCTTGAAATTAGCTATAAATTTTGTTGCTAATCTGTTGTTAAATAGCTTGAAGCTGACATGATTTTTTGACAACTTGTTGCTAAATAGGATTAACAGGTTGTTTATCTATAGAATTTGTCGGTACTAATTCCTTTTTTCAGTAATTGTTATAGATAATCTATATTATTTCAAAATTACAAATCTTACTTTTGTTAATACAGAAAAAATTTACAGGTCATCTAAAAGATATCTATGTAACCCTCGTTAAGATGTGAGAACTGTAATTTTGAAAATAATACTTAAAATCCGATATTTTTATGTGACATGATCATGTATAAAAATCATTTTACAACAGTTAAGCTCTTTAATAAAATGAAGACCGTTAAACAAGATTATATATTGTTAGTTCTTGACCATTCAAATTATTTTTGAACTTCGATGTAACCAAAGTTTTCAGCTGTTGAAAAGTCAAATAACGCACTTGTTTTAACCGTAAGCTCTTCATTTAGGTATATTATTTTAATTTGCTCTTTGGTTTATTTTGTCTTAATAGTAGTAAGTAATTATTTTTGTTTAGAAAATTAGTATTGAAAAACAGAGCCGTCTAAACATTTTGGTAGGTTAATTCGTAAGCGATTTCTTAATTGAGTTAAAACACTGCGAATTATGAGCGTTCACGTTAAATTATGGTATCTACTTAATAAAAATAAAAAAGCCTAAAAATTTCATTTTTCGAGAGGCGCTTATGCGATACTAGACTTAGTCTGGTCGATCATGAAACAACAATGAAGTAGAGATAATTTGGATCTTTCTAGGAAAAGTCCATTTGGCGTTCGAACATAAATTATTAACTTAAATTCTCGATTTTTAAGTCCTCTGGAGAATGACTTAAATATAGTGCAAGAAGAGGAAAAAACTCGTTACGTGAAACTAACATTAAAATTCTTGATGTTCAACTTGATATATACATACTGCACTTTTTTGTGGTTGATAGAAGTTCCCTTATTCTTATGACAATTTGACTGATTATATTATTTAATTTGCTTGGTAAGGTTCTCTTTATGAATGGTCCATAAAGTTCACAGATGGGTGTTTGTACATATAGTTGTTGGCTACTTCATTCAATGCTTTGATAATTGAATCTATAACATCATCGTGTCATATTATTATATAACACGTAAACGTGTATAGTAATATAATAAAATCTATACTCATAATTAAAATATTTCATATATTATTTAAATATAATTATGGTAAGACTATGATTCCTCTTGTAATTAGGACTAGGATTCCTATTGTATAAGAGATGAATAATGTACAATATATATATTGATATTAATGAGAAAGACTCCTCAAGGGATATTAATATCATCTTACATGGTATCAAGAGTCAAAACCCTACCCTCTCTTTAAATTGCTTCCGGCGTCGCCGACCCCCCCCCCCCCTTCTCCTTCTGGGCCACGGCGCTAAAACCCCAATTTCTAGGGTTCTTTCTTCTCTCCTAGATTACATCCACTATCATGACTCCTCCTGAATCCCCTACAGCCTCCTCCTCCTCCTCTGATATCACTCCCGAAACACCAAAATCATCTTTTCACCTAGCCCTAACTGTTACCAATATCAAGAACTACATTCTCATTCTTCTTGATCAAGAAAACGGTCAGTATTCTCCTTGGGTTGAATTATTTCGCATTCATGCATGTGTCTATAACGTGTTTGATCATATCGATAACATTATTCCTCAGCCCCTGAAGGTTGATGATTCTACATGGCATCGTCTCGACGCTGCCGTCAAACAGTGGATATATGGTAGTATCTCTCAGGATCTTCTCCTGACTATCATGCGCCACCGCCAATGAATTGTGGATTCGTTTGGAGGAAATTTTTCAGGATAACAAGCACACTCGTGTTGTGTATTTGAAGGAACAGTTTAACAAAAACGTCTTGAAAATTTCTCCAATGTGACTGAGTACTACAAGCAACTAAAACTTGTGGCGGATCAACTCTCCAACGTCTACACGTCTGTCTCTGAAACTAAAATGGTGTTACAAATGACTGCAGGTCTTCCTAAAGGCGAATATGATACTTTGGCCACCATGATTCAACAGGCGAATCCGTTACCCAATTTTAACAAAGTTCGCTCACAGTTGTTGCTCGAATAAACCCGTCGTGCTAAGCAAGATGAGAACAAGATTAGCAGGCGTTAGCTGTCGACACGCCACCCCAAGACCTGACGCCGTCGGAAAACTCTCAACCGCGGCGGTAGAGGAGGTCGTAGTCGTGGCAAGGGTCGCGGTCAGCAGAACTACCAGCAGCAGCAACAGCAAGGTCCGCAGAACAACTGGACCGCGGCGCCTCAACAGTACCAGTACAACGCCACGACACCGACCGCATTCCAGTACCATCAACCCTTCAACCAGTATTCTCAACATGGGTTGTTGGGCCCAGCTCCAGCCCCTCGGCAAGCCCAGTACCCTCAGCAAGCCCATTTCATGCAAGGACAGCTCCAACAGCCCTCATCCGGCATGACACACACTGAGTTGGGTCAGGTTTTCAGCAGCCTCAATCTGCAACAACCAGACAACAATTGGTACATGGACTCAGGAGCCACCTCTCACCTCACCCGGTCTCCAAGTGATATTCCCAAAATGTTCAGTTTAAAGCATCCTCAATTTATTACATTTGATAGTGGCCATCGCTTTCCAATAAAGGGCAATGGTACATCCTACACACAACCTCTTCATCCACCCTTCTCCCTTAAGAATGTCCTATATGCCCCACACATCATTAAGAACATAATTTATGTCCGCAAATTTACTCGTAATAATTCTGTCTCTGATGACTTTGACCCTTTTGGTTTCACTGTGAAGGATCTTCATACGGGGATACCTCTTACGAGATGCAATAGCACGGGGGATCTCTATTCATTCCCTTCCACCTCCGTTGCCAGATCTTGCTCTCCCGTCTCTCTAGCGGCTATTTTTCATCAACATGGCATAATAGGTTTGGTCATCTAGGAGCTCCAGTTTTTAATTTTCTTAGAGGCAATAATTTCATTACTTGTAATAATGGGAAGTTTGCCCAAAACTGTGTTTCTTGTTCTTTAGACAAACATACTAGTCTTCCATTTAAATCATGTACTAGTGTTACTTTTGCACCATTTGATATTATACATGTCTATTTAAATTGGAAGTGTTTGTCAAATTTCTTGAGTTTTGAAAGTTCATTCAAACACAATTTAAAAAAGGTATAAAATCATTTCAATGCGATAATGGTCGTGAATTCAATAACTCTATGTTTCACCGCTTTTGTAATAATAATGACATGGTCTTTCGCTTCTCATGCTCCCACACTTCCCCACAAAACGGTAAAGTTGAATGAATAATTCGCACATTAACAATATGATTCACACTCTATTGATTCATGTCTCCCTCCCTCCGTCCTTCTGGGTATATGATGCTAAGATGTCAGAATACATTCTAAATATTCTCCCAACTAGCACTTTTCACAATGTGACCCCTACCGAAATCCTCTATCACAGAGTCCCCTCCTACAATCATTTACGGATATTCGGTTGTCTATGTTACCCTAACCTTGCCTCTACCGCCCCTACAAACTAGCCCCCGGTCCACTCCATGTGTTTACATAAGCTTCCCGCCAAATCATAGGGGCTATCTCTGCTATGACTTGTCCACTCTTCAAATCCATATTTCTCATCATGTCACATTCGACGAGACCACATTCTCGTTCTCAGATCCTCAAAAATTTCAGAAACTGGATTACTCCTTTCTTGACGAGCCTGTCATCTCTCCTCTCATTCTCAGTCAACTAGATCATAGCACCGCTGAAAATTCACCTTCTCTGCCCAGTGATCCATCATCAGCGTCAGCGCCGCGGTGCCAAAACTTCAGAGAGCACTGTAATATTTCACCGTCGTCAGCACCGCGGCCCCAAGGTGAGGTGTCGCGATGCCAAAACTTCAGAGAGCACTGTACCACAGGAGCCGCAACCCTTGATCATGGCGCCGCAGCGCCTTCGACGACACTTCCTCCACCCTCCCCTTATCTGACCTTACCCTCTGTATCGGATCCCACCACTCAGCCACCACAGACACCCACTGTCCCCACTCACCATATGGAAACTCGTTCCAAACACGGGATCTTCAAACTCAAAGTCCAATTTAAATCTATTTGCCCAAACTATCTCTCTACTTCTCAAGAACCCCAAATTGACCAAACAAGACCCTAATTGGAATGCGGAAATGTATGAGGAGTTCAATGTTTTGACTAAGCAGTACACGTATAATTTAGTACCTAGGCCAGAGGGGGTGAATGTGATTCATTGTATGTGGATTTTTCGTCACAAATTCATAGACAGTGGAGATCTTGAGAGGTATAAGACACGACTTGTGGCTAATGTCACAAATCAGCAGGAGGACATTGATTGTGGTGAGACATTCAACCCGGTTGTCAAACCGGCTACCATTCGCACAATTTTGAGCATAGCCATGGGCAAACACTGGCTGATACATCAACTTGATGCGAAGAATGCATTCTTACATGGGGACCTGAGAGAAATAGTCTACACGCATCAGCACAGGTTCACCCGTCAGTGATCGCCGCTCACTATGTGCGCCTCCGTAAGTCACTATATGGCACAGGCGTCCCGTCCCCGTGTGTGGTATGATCGTTTTGTCATGTATATTTTGCAAATTGAGTTTGTATGCAGTAAAAGTGATACATCACTCTTCATTTTTCATCGAGGTAGTAGCATTGCTTACTTATTACTGTATGTGGATGATATTGTTCTTACTGCCTCATCCGATGGGTTGAAAATGAGATTATTGCTTTGCTTAAGACCGAATTTGCAATGACTGATTTGGGCAAGCTGGGTTATTTCTTGGGGATATCAGTGATCAGGTCTGCCAACCACATGTTTTTGTGTCAGCGTAAGTATGCAGAGGAGATTGTGTACAGGGCTAAGATGATGAATTGCAAAGTTATGCCTACTCCAGTTGATTCAAAATCTAAGCTCAGTGCTATGGATGGTGCTCCAGTCTCAGATCCTACTCTGTATAGGAGCCTTTGAGGTGCACTTCCGTATCTCACATTTACAAGGCCAGACATTGCTTATGTTGTTCAGCAGGTATGCCTATTTATGCATGCCCTCATGAAGTCTCATTTCATTGCTCTTAAGCGTATCATCTGATACATTAAGGGCACACTCAATTATGGTTTGCACATTTACCCCTCTGCACCAAACAAGTTGCTCTCGTATACGGGTGCAGATTGGGCAGGGTGTCCGGCCACGCGACGCTCCACCTCAGACTTTTGTATTTTTTAGGGGATGATTTAATTTCATGGTCTGCCAAGCGACAGGCCACCTTAGCTCGTTTCAGTGTCGAGGCTGAATATAGAGGAGTTGCAAATGTGGTAGCTGAGATTTGTTGGCTCAGAAATTTACTGTAGAACTTCAGCGTCCTTTGCGTTAGGCATCTATTGTGTACCGTGATAACATCTCTGCAATCTATCTTTCTCACAACCCGGTTCAACATCAGCGAACTAAGAACGTTGAGATGGACATACATTTTGTTCGTGAGAAAGTTGCGTTAGGCCATGTCATAGTGTTACATATTCCCTCATCATATCAGTATGCAGATATATTTACCAAAGGACTTCCCAGACAGTTATTTCTTGACTTGAATCCGGTCTCGTCAAGCCTCCTCTCGCTTATCGAGGGTGTATAAACGTGTATAGTAGTATAATAAAATTCCTACCCATAATTAAAATATATTCCATATAATGTGTAAATATAATTATGGTAAGACTAGAATTCCTCTTGTAATTAGGACTAGGATTCCTATTGTATAAGGAATGAATATTGTACATTATATATTGATATTAATGAGAAAGACTCCTTAAGGGAGATTAATATCATCTTACATAACGTATAAGATTTTCACCTCATACGGCTACTTGATCCAGAGAAACATATTTGGTAAAATTCAGTAATTTTAATTCATATCTTTTATTTGTCATAAGAAAGTCATTTGTTTAACACGTATAAATTAATAACTTAGAATCCAATAACACAAAAAACTAAAATCTTGAACACATAAATTTCAAATACTGGTTTCGCTTGTGTATAGGACCATAGTCTTGGACCAAATGTCGTGTTAGTTTGTTTATGCCCAAGTAAATCACAAAATAAAGAAAATGATGTTTGTCAATCGCAAATTGTGCCCCATCCAACTTATTGTCTGGTAATTAAACAACTAAATAGTTTTCTATTGTACTCCCTTCATTCATCTCATTTTAACCGTCGTTTTATTTTTTTTTTTTTTTTTTTTAAATAATAGAATAATAATAATAATAAGGTATTAATTATATTAAGTTACATCTACTACTTATTGTTCTTGAATATTATGCATACTTCTTTAATATTAAATGTTTAGTTTAGTCTTGAATTCCTAAAGTAATAAATAGTTTTGGGATAATTCTTTTAAGCTAAATTGTCCTTTAGTACTGCAAATTTGATTGCTAATGTATATTGTAAATATTGGTTGCAAACAGGTGAGAAAAATATACCAAATTTATGCAGAAAGTGCATCAGGGAGAATAAATTTATATTTGAAAGCCATCCATATTCAAGGTGATCAGATAAGCATGGAGCTAATATCTCAAACCAAGCCCTTTACTGATACAGGAACTAAGCTTCTTGAGACTATCAAATTGTTGGAGGTAAGCTCATGGATTCCTAAATTCTAAGCCTTTGAATACACATGTTAGTCTCATCGGTTCTTTTTCGGGTTAATTTCACGTATCATCACTGAACTTTATCCATCATAACAATAAAATTATTATTGCACGTTAAAGTCGTCAAACTATTTCTTTTGATATGAAAGTAACGAAACTTTACACACTATAACAGTAAAATCACCAAACTTAATCCACTATACCGAAACAAAAACATACATTGTACTATTATAATCGCTAGAGTTTTGTGATTTTACTCTCATAGTACGTGAAATGTACTTGTTTTTGTTCAGTAAATCTAAATGACCCTCCTATTTTGAGCAGGAAGGTTTGCAATGGGAAAAACCTTGGCTGAGATACTTGAATCCCTATTTCAAAGAACCAGGACATGGCTTCCAAAACATGGACATTTCAATGAAAGGAATGGAAGTGGCCTTAACTTCTCACCCATCTTTTCCCACCAGAATGATAGATAAAGAGCTCTTTAAACTCTCACATCATGTTATGACGTTTCTTGGTGAGAAAATGGGGCAAGATAGATCCTCTTTACCACATAATTCAGCAACAGAAATGGAGTTTGAGAAGGAGTCTTCTACACAGAACCATGAACCAACTTTACCGACAAAACAAGATCAACCAGCACTTTTCTTCTTATCTTGTTTCAAAATGTGCACGAGCGATTCTGACACGATCACACCTATAACCGAAGGACTAAGTGGCACAACGGAAGGTAGTACTAACAGATCATGCTGCAGAAGAGTCTGCATCAATTGGACTATGCCAATTATCAATGAAAGAATGGTGGTATTCGCGTTTAAGTGTTCGTTTTCATTAGGGCTGGCTGTGCTGCTCGGTTTGCTATTTAATACTGAAAATGGGTACTGGTCAGGTCTCACAATAGCCCTCAGCTTTGTTACAGGGAAACAAGCAATTTTCACAGAAGCAAATGCTAGAGCACAAGGAACAGCTATAGGGTCAGTCTATGGTGTACTTGGCTGCACTATTTTTCAAAAAGTAGCGCAAATAAGGTTCTTATCCCTCCTCCCTTGGATTATTTTCACAACATTTCTAAGGCATAGTATGATGTTCACTCAAGCAGGGGGAACAGCAGCAGTAATAGGCTCACTACTGATATTGGGCAGAAAGAGTTATGGTCCACCTAGTGAATTTGCCATTTATAGACTCACTGAGGCCTTCATTGGACTAGCTTGTTTCGTCGTTATTGAGCTTATTATGCAGCCAACAAGTTCAGCAACTTTAGTGAAAAAACATCTCTATCTGATCCAGGGAACGGTTAAAGATTGCACTAAACACATGGTAGTTGATTCGAGAGAGAACGGGTTAATAGAGAAGCAAAGAAATCTGAAATCTCAAGTCCAAGATTTGGAGAAGTTCATTAAAGATGCAGTGTTGGAACCTAGTTTCTGGTTTTCTCCTTTTCCTATTTCTTGCTACCAGAAGCTCCAAATATCTTTGTCAAAGATGGCAGATGTCCTATTCTTTATGGCCTATAATATCGAATTCCTCTCTCAAGCGTTCAATAGGTATTATCCTGATAAAAGGGAGCTTCAACAATACATAAACAAGGACCTACAGCATTTTAAGGATGCCCTAAGTTCTTCGGCGAGCTGCTTTGAGAAAACCATTTCTATAAGACTGTTAAAAACTTCCCAAATCCAACCAGAGCAGAATATATTGAATGATCTCGAAGAAGGGAATTCATCATGTCCAAGGCAGAGTGTCATGTATTCTAGAAATGATGAGGAGATGGAGATGATTCTAAGTTCTTTTCTCCAGCAGTCAAACGAGGTCCATGGTAAAGTGAGGGACATTGCAGGTATAGAGCTTAGAGGAACGATTGTTGGTATTTTGTGTTCTTTAGAATTTTGCATGAGCTTTCTGGAGAAGGAAGTAAGAGACGTCGACAAAGGAATAAAAGATTTGGTGATATGGGATGATCCTTTGGGCTAACCAACTCGTTCATAAGGATCTGCCATAGTTTTCTGTAGTTACTATAAGCAAATCTATAGAATAATGGTCATAAAGCATGTAGATCTAAAATAGGGCTTTAGCATTTTATCGTCTATAGTTGTTTTTCTCCTACTTTTTAGTTTTCCTTAAAGATTCAAAGGCAATATGTTATTCCGAATCTTCTCTACATTTTAATTAAGCACATAATGATCTAGACTCCGAGCCTAATCATTACCTGATGCCACGGGGATGAACCTTTTCAGCTAGAAACCAACTGAAAGGAGCGACTAATAAGACACCTTACTAAGAATCTCCTTTGTTTTAATAAGAAACACTTGTAAAACATTAAGAAACAGTAGAAAACGAAAAGATGAGATCCTTTAGTCCATTTGAAGCAATGCACTTATCAATAGTTTTCACCACGTTATCTATAGACCAGAAGCAGTCAGATACAACTCAATGCTCAATAATAAATGTTTTGCCACATCAAAACTCATTATCTGTCATATAGAGCTGCCAAAAGCAAATGAACATAACTATCGTTGCCAAAGTCAACATAAGCAACTAGCATAACTATTGTTGCTGAAGCTAAATCGAAATAAGCAACTTTCAGTTGCCTTCATATTTTGGATCTGCCATCACATAATGGTAAGCGATGACCAGCACAAATATAAAGATACCAAGAAAGTTGGCAAAGAAGCCGAGGTCCTGGTCGTCAATCATCTGCAATATTCATGCACAAAAGACCAACATATCAGACAAATCAACAACCATGTTTTGTCGCTTAATATGTGGACAATAACACTCCAGAAAGGGATAAGTGAAAAAAGAAGGATAGTCACTGGAAAGTGACTTATCTGTTCTAATACGTCAGTCTTACTGAAAGTTAAAACATCATGGAGACTATTGCTAAGTTCCTTTTCTTCATTACCCATTTTCACTTTACCTATCTAAAATTCTTAAATACTCCAACATTAGCATTCATACTTACAAGTTTATGCACACACAAACTCCAACCAACACCTGTTCTAACAATTTAGAATACAAATTATCTAACTAGATAACTAGTCAGCCAAGCTGTTCAATAGACTCTACCAAACACTAAAGGCAGCAGAAGAAAAAACCAAAATTAGAAAGGTAGAATAAGAAAACATGAACAACAAAACAAAACCACCAGACACAGTGAGCACTCATTTTAGATAGAGAAAAATAGAAAAAGAAAGAGGCTAGAGATAACCATTACCGGAGTAATGGAGTATTATCTAAGGTTGTCCAGTAGGCCGGGTCGGCCCGATCCCCCTAAAAAAATTATGATGCCGGGATTCGAAACCGGGACGGGACCTGGGCTCGTCCCTCCCGGGCCCGTCCCGCTTCGACCCGCCCCGATCCCCCCTCTCCCTTTGCAAAACTAACCGTTGCAACAACTGCCAAATTTAGATTTTGGCCGTTGTGCAACGGTTCCAACGACCATTTTTGCCCCCCAACTCCATAAACCCCCTACCCCTTAATATTTATTTTAACCACTAAGTTAATATATTTACACTTTAACCCAACTAACCATTTTTCTCACAAATCTTCCTACCATCTCTCTATATCTCTCTACAACTCTACATTGCCTACTAAATTTTAGATTTTATTTTCTAATTTATGACAAAGTTCAAAAATTGGGAGTGAAGTTGACAACTAGCTTGATGATCCTCCATCGAGCAAAGTTTCAATTTTCAACCTCGATTACACGTTAAAGTTACGTCGGCGTTTGGTACCTTCTTTCCTTCTTTAAATTATTATTGTTACTTTATTTAATTATCACACTTAATTTCATTATCTTTAATTATTTATTTGCATAATTAAAATGGAAGGAATTAGACGTATGATTAAGGGTAAGGGTAAGAGTCCTTCTTCTAGTAGGGATAACAAGAACAAGGGTACTTCTTCTCGTAGGGATAACAAGGACAAGGGTACTTCTTCTAGTCATCCTATTCCTAGTCAGGATGATTTGATTGATTACACTCATATAGATGAAACTGCTTTTTTTAATGACGTACCATTAGATGATGAGATATATTCTGCAACTGAACCGAACTTTAATTTAGACGATAATCTAGATGACACACCCACTAGTGCACCTCAACCTCAGGCTCAAACTGAGTCTCAACCTGAAACTGCAATGTATCTTATTCCCCCTAGTATGAGACGAGGCCCCACACAACGGCCATTAAAATCACCTGCATGGTTATTTTTTATAGGGACAGAGAATCAAGTAGTTAGATGTAAAATTTGTAAAAATGTTTATCAATTTAAAATCGAAAAAGGTCAGAGTGGGACGGGAGGTTTATTAAGACATGTACAAGGCTTTCCCAAAGCTAAGTGATATATTATTTTAGTGGACGTCAATTTATATCAATTTCTCAAAAAAGTTTAAAGCCCATTTAAGTGAAAACTATGGCCCAAGCCTCACATTTGTTGCGGGCTGGATCTAAAACAAATAGAGCCCAAACATCTCCCTTAATTCATACTAAACCCTCTGCCGCTATTAAACGGTACGTTTCTATATTCACACATTCCATATGTATTTTTTAGGAACCACTAAAAATAATTGTATTTTTATCTTAGGAAGCAGCCTATAATTGTACGTTTCTATATTCACATCATCTGTATCATATATTCATCTGCTGCTTCACAAGACAACCTTGCCTTTTGTCTCTATGCTTCTTTTCTATCTTCCCCTTTTTTCATTGGTGTTCGATATTTATATTATAATTTAATTATATTTGAATTTATGCTACATAAAATTTAATTTTAGAAAAAATATATTTTACCACAAATATAATTCACTCTACAAAATAATTCATTTTAAAAATAGCCTCATTCACGACACCACATCTCTATCTTCTCATTACCCCTCTTTTTCTTCCTCAATTATGTACTACTCATTTTTTTTCTTTTTTCAATGCCACTTCTTTATATTCCTAACCCTTTTAACTTCTCCACTATTTCTCCTCCCTTTCTCCCTTTTTTTTTTCTTAAACCATTTTTAAAGTAAACTAATTTGATTAATTCAAATTTATATTGAATAAGTTCTTTTAGAAGTCAAAGTAACTTAATACTTTGGAGCATAAATCATAATCATATATCATTAAGATCTAGTCGCAAAAACAGAATAACACTATCCAGCGGCGGAGCTTAGTAGAGGCCGGAGGGGGTTGTGGCCCCCCTAAAAAAATTAATTTTTTTATATATATATGTATATCCTCTTTCTCACACGTCGCTCTATTTTCACATTCTAAACAAGACATCAGCTCCCATTTTGCTATTATGAGGTTTTGGAGTTCTATATTTTCTACTAATTCAAAAACCTTATCAGTCTCATTTTCGAGCATAGAAACTCTAAATTTTGAAATTACGATATGGAATTTATCTTTTGCCAAAATTCTAACTATTCTTTTATTTTTCCAAGGTTTCTCTAGTCTAAAATTTTCTTTATCTGTGTGGCAGAGTTCGTGAGATTGGGGGAGCTTTATGTTTGTTTCATCATATACGAGGCTATTTTGGGTTTATGGGAGTGAATTAACATATTAAGGCTTTAAAAGCTGAATTTCTCTGATTTAGTTACATTTTGATTTAGATGTTATCTTTGATAATTGATTTATGTATTTTTAGGAGTGGTACGATGGTCCAACTTAGGAACATTGATGCATTTTCAAGAGGAAAGATTCCAACAAAGTTGAATTATATAGCTTCAACGTCGACACTTGAAAAACACCATTTTGATGATCAAACGGTTCAACTGGATGAGCAACCTTGCAAGATTCAAATAGGAGAGCACAGACACTCATTAGAGGGAGACAACTTGGAGATTACAGTTCTATTCATAGATTGGATAATACGAGCGGAGCGTAGAAGGTGCGGTCAATCAGAGATCAACGAAGAAGACGACGAAAACTACAATGAAATCTTGTCCGAGGGAACTGAAAACGATGTCGGTTAATTTGACCAACAACTTCCAATTCCAACCGAAGAACCACAAGACATTGTGAAGAAATTAGAAAAGGTGTTTTTAACTATGTAATTTTTTAATTGAAATTTTACTATGTGATTTGCAACTTTTGAACACCACCACAAAGTTGCAATTTTAAAATTGTATTACACAAAAATCAAATTTCTATTAAATAATATAAGACACACAAAACATCTTGAGATGTTTTTATTACACTATCTTGTTCAATTATTTAAGTGTTTATATTCATAGCTTTTTTGAAATTAAGTGCCTAAAAAAAGAAATCTCGATCCCAACCCGACCCCGCCCCGCCAACACCGGTCCCCTTTTCCGGCGGGATGCGGGGCGGGACATTGGCCTGTCCGGCCAGTCCAGCCGGAGGACCGGTCCTAACTCTTTCCCAGCCCCGCCGGGACCCGAACCCGGCCCCTTGGACGGCCTTGGTATTATCTACTGGCCAGTGAGTGCGTAAGAACCAAGATGCCAGGGTGAATGCAAGAGACTTGCAAAGCTGGAGGCCAATAAACAAATGCCAGTTTTTTCATTTAGGTTACATGAATATATCTCCTCTCTTCTTCTGCCTTATTTGGTCTTCCTAAAGTTAATCCAACAGCAAAAGGTTAAACTTACTCCACTCTTCCTCTCTCCTTTATTTTTTAATTATCAGTTCTTATCCACTCCTTTCTTTTCTTTCCCTTTCCTTCAAATTAAGTCCAAAACATCCTTTAATGAAGCTTTTGTAAAATCTAATGTAACACGTAAAGCTAGTAAACCAATTACATTAAGTGTTACTGTCACATTATACACTACCTTCTTCTCTTTCCAGTCCAATCCTAAAACAAATACTTTAACACTCCTCATCCCTCTTCCTCTCCTCTCTTTTCTTTTATCCTGCACGGTCTCAATTCTTATATCTTTAGTCCAGATATTATTGGTTTGAAATAATTTCAGGGCCTATATGGATAGAGGGATTTAATCCTATGGATTTCTAATTCTTAAGTTGGAATACAATGCACCTGTTTGGATACCAGTTGATTTTAGCTGTTAATTAGGATGATTTCACATGAAACATGAGACCTGTCTTTTGGAATAAAAAAAAAGTTTGAAATCCCATCTTCATCCGATTGTCTCCATTATCTTGGACTCATAGGGGATTGCACATGCTAAGAGCCTAAGACAAACCTCATTCACACTAAAGCTATACCAGCAATTCGAAGACCTTATCCACATCACCAACTATTGATTCGGTGTGAGCAGAACATTCTTGGCAAAACTTTTTTAGCTATCTTCAATAGCTTAAATGTTTCTTCATGAGTAGTAATTTTTAACAATCAACCTAAATTGGTTTCCATATTTTGAGGAGCATAAAGCCAGTATACTCTATAGATTTCTTCACTCATTCTATATCACTCGCTTCACCAATATCGATACAATATTTTCACTTGTTGAAACTCAGAAAGATAATATCCCACTCACAACTCTACATCATTATTGTACGCCACCAAATTACCTAAATTGCCATAATTAGGGAATAACAATCCAAAGATCAGGAAGCAACAGATCAAGCATTCATTGCACAAAATAACAATAAATCATCTTACATATACAAGAAATTGACAAGTCGCCTTTCAAAATTAAAAGTATTCGACAATGAAATTGAATTATAAGAGGATGATTTTAGTAGAAACTTACAGTCAAACCGAAAATTGATGTAAAATTCCAACAACCTAAAAGTTGCGATCTTTGATTTCTTTTGAGCTCGCAGTGACATTTTACATCGGACTTTGGAGCTATTTAACCTAGTGCTAGTGTGGGGTGGGTGGGTGGGTGGTCGTATACGGCGTCGTCTTGAGATTGAGGATATGCAGAAATCAGAATTGGTTAAAAAAAAATTGGTGATGGTGTGTGTGGCTGCTGGGGATTCGTGCCTACGTCTCCAAGGCCACAACGTGGAATTCTCACCACTGAACTACCTCTACAAATTGTTCTAAATTTAGGACCCTTTCTTGTTTTATTCTTAGCTAATACGTGACACGAAAGAATCTGACCTTGAATGGGAATATACCTTATTTCAAGTCTCTGTGTGCAAAAATGGGTTTAACAAATATCGTACCAATAAAAATGTTATTGATTTATAAGTATTGGGTTAACAATTTGTAAAATTATTAGGTTATCAGTTAGATATTTAATTTTAAAGATTTAATTAATCGAAAAATTGATAACCCAATAAATTTATATTATAAATATCTTTTATCCCTACTTATATAATAGTGATTTTAAATTTTAAATATAAACATTATTTTATTTTTAACGTGGATTGACATGGAGCAGGATCGTCTTAAATATTTTGGGGACACTGTTCTAATTTGTAAAAGTGAGTCCTTAATTGAACTAAAACTTGCGAATTATGGGTCTTTACAGTTAAATTATGGCTAATACTACTTAATAAAAAATGAAAAAAGAGGCACTAAATTTTTTCGTTTTTCGGGGATCTTGTGCGGTACGGATCGAAAGACGGTCCTTGACATGGAGGGATGGAGTGATAGAGTTGAAGGATCAATATTAAACATGAAAATAAATTTAGGGAAAATTTAATTCAAAAAATGGAAGAAAAGGGCATTAAGGGAACCTTTTAGATCGGAGGAAGGAAGGACAGATTTGATCCAATAGTAACCCATTTGTAGCATTTTTCCGTAAATAATACGCACCGCTTGGCACTCGATTAGTCCTTCTAGTGATTGAATATCAGCTGTTTTCCTAGTTGAATAAATAAGCAAACCCATATTGCTGTTTTAAGAGGTACCCTTATGCTTATCAATTTATCTCATTTCACATCTGGGATTTGAGAACATATTGTTGGATCGTATCAATCTTGAAATTAAAAGCTTAGTATTTCAGACCCATCTGTTAATTTTGTTTGTTCAGTCGTTTCTTGTTTTTGATTCTCATATATACAACTATATCAACACTCCACAACTTGAATAGATGCAAACCCATATGTTGTTTTGGTTCATTGATTCTCAGATTCAAAACTCTAGCACTTGAGTTGAGTGTCTATATCTTTTCCCTTTCTTTATAGTAATTGATGCTTCTTTTTTGGCCAATTTCTAATTTTGGGTTGCTTGCCTTTTTGCTCAATCACTTGAGTACATATATATTCTGCCTTAGTTATAGTGTTTGATGCTCTTCATAAAAAAGAACCAAATTTTATGCTCTAATTTGTTTGCAGTTTCTTGTTTTGTTGATTTTCAGATGCTAGAATATCATTACTCAAGCACTTAAGTTACATGGTCGTATCCTTTAGTTTATAGTGTTTGATGCTATTTTCTTTTCTTTATATACAAAAACAAACTAGGATAGTATTTTGAAGTATGAACGTAGAAATATTTTGATACTTCATATATAGAACTGAACATAAAATTCCTTTATGTTTGTAAAAGTGGATAGCTTTGGTCCAACATATAACAGAAAAGACAAAGTTAAACTGATGCCGATATGTAGAATCTAACTCCCTCATCTTCCGAAATTCGTAGGAAACCAAAGCACTTGTCCACACTCTTTCTCCCAAGGCCATTCTACCCACTGTTCATACTGTGAAAACTGAGATGCATTATACTTCTTTGTTTCTGGTGCACAAAGGAAAGTTGGTTAGAAGTTGAAGCTCTCCCGCTGTAAATTTGGCTTTCATCCCTTAATGTAATGCCTAAAAACTAGGTTATTACAATTTTAGTTTTTCTCTGTGCTATTTTTTTCTTGTTTGCTGTATCCTGCTCTTTGGCGCCAAAAGTAACTTAAGGATTTTTCTCTTTACAACATTCAAATTTAAGAAACGGTTTCTCTAAGTCTTCTTTACGTTAGCTCAACTGCTGGTGCCATTAGTTTGTCTCTTTTTCCATTAGTTTTAAGATTTCTGGCTTTATTGATTTTTAGATGCAAGAATGTTAACATTCAAGCACTTGAATACATATATTGTTTCCCTTCTGAACAGTGTTTGATGCTCCTCTTTTTGCAATTTCTTGTGGTGCATAACCTGCACCAATGCTGTGTTTATTTGGCTACTACTCTTTGGGTAATTGAGTTTGTCATGTTTGTGACCAAAGCCCTTTTTTAACTCTCTTTTACAGGCAATATCTTCTCTATTATCAAGTCATTTCTTGCAGTACCTTTAGTTTAGCATGGGTAGTCAAAGTGAAGCGAAACTCAAATTTTGTATCGATAGAGGGGGCACTTTTACTGATGTCTATGCAGAAATTCCTGGAAAACCGGAAGGCCGAGTCATGAAGTTGTTATCAGTTGATCCTTCTAATTATGATGATGCTCCAGTTGAAGGAATACGGAGGATTTTGGAGGAATTTACCAGAAAGAAAATTCCCCGTAGTTCGAAGCTTCCTACCGATAAGATAGAATGGGTGAGGATGGGTACAACTGTGGCAACAAATGCATTGTTGGAGAGGAAAGGGGAGAGAATTGCACTGTGTGTCACTCGAGGCTTCAGGGATTTGCTCCAGATCGGTAACCAGGCTCGTCCCCAAATATTTGACCTCACTGTATCAAAACCCTCGAATCTTTATGAGGAGGTTGTAGAGGTTGATGAGAGAGTTGAGCTCGTTCTTGATAAGGATGGAGCAGATTTAGACTCTTCTCCATCACTTGTTCAAGGTGTTTCAGGCGAGCTTATCAAGGTCGTAAAGCCACTCGATAAGGAAGCTCTGAAACCTTTGCTGAATGCTTTGCTGCAAAAGGGTATTAGTTGCTTGGCTGTGGTTTTGCTCCACTCTTATACTTACCCCCAGCATGAAATACTTTTGGAAAAGTTAGCTCTTAGTTTGGGCTTCCGGCATGTATCTATATCATCTGCTTTGACTCCTATGGTTCGAGCTGTTCCTCGAGGATTTACAGCAAGTGTAGATGCATATTTGACTCCCGTTATTAAAGAATACTTGTCAGGTTTTATGTCCAAATTTGATGAAGGACTAGGGAAGTTGAATGTTTTATTTATGCAATCGGATGGAGGGCTTGCACCAGAACATAGATTTTCAGGCCACAAAGCAATTTTGTCTGGTCCCGCTGGTGGTGTAGTTGGTTACTCTCAGACACTCTTCGGTATTGAAACAGACAAGGCCTTAATCGGTTTTGACATGGGTGGTACCTCTACTGATGTCAGCCGATATGCTGGTAGCTATGAACAAGTTATAGAAACCCAAGTTGCTGGTGCAATAATTCAAGCACCTCAGCTCGATGTTAACACGGTCGCTGCTGGTGGTGGATCAAAGTTGAAATTTCAGTTTGGTTCTTTCCGGGTGGGACCAGATTCAGTGGGTGCACATCCAGGACCAGTTTGTTACCGCAAAGGAGGGCAACTAGCAGTCACAGATGCAAATCTTATTTTAGGATATGTCATTCCTGATTTTTTCCCTTCCATTTTTGGTCCCAATGAGGACCAGCCATTAGACATTGATGCTACCACGGAAGAGTTTGAAAAACTTGCGAGGCAAATCAATTCCTACAGAAAGAGCCAGGATTCATCTGCGAAGGACATGACGGTTGAGGAGATTGCACAAGGCTTTGTGAATGTTGCCAATGAGACCATGTGTCGTCCAATACGACAGTTGACAGAAATGAAGGGCCATGAAACAAGCAACCACGCTCTCGCTTGCTTTGGAGGTGCAGGTCCTCAACATGCCTGTGCCATTGCTAGATCACTTGGAATGAAGGAAGTTTTTATTCACAGGTAGGGATGTCAAATGGGCGGGTTGGACTAAATTTGGGTGGGTCAAAATGAGCTGAGTTAATAAATGGATGAGTTATTTACCCCTGCAAGTTACTTGGGTTGAAATGGGTTGGGCTAAAAAGTGGGTCATCACCCAACGAGCCCAATTCTTAAATTTTTATTTCTTTTTTTTGTTCTTTTATAATGTTTTAGTCCCTAAAAAAAACTTTATTTTTCTCCTTATTATGGTTGTATATAACATATCAAATTTAAAAAGATTGTCTTTTTGAAACTATTTTAACAGTATTTCTCATGGGTCAATTTTGGACTACATAACAGCCCAACTTTTCTTGATGGGCTGAAATGATAAATGGGCAGTTCCATGACCAGCCCAAACTTGGGCCGCTCAAGTTTTCATGGGCTAATTTTGCCACCTCTATTCACAGGTTATGTGGGATCTTAAGTGCATATGGTATGGGGTTAGCTGATGTGGTAGAAGAAGCACAAGAGCCATATTCAGCTGTTTATGGCCCTGATTCTGTAATCGAAGCCTCTCGCAGAGAAACTATTTTGCTGAAGCAGGTGAAGGCAAAGCTGCAAGAGCAAGGGTTCAGAGAAGAAAGTATCACCACTGAAACATACTTAAACTTAAGGTATGAGGGAACAGACACCGCAATCATGGTAAAGAGACCAATCAATGGTGATGGATCAGGAGGTGATTATGCTACTGAATTTGTCAAGTTGTTCCAACGGGAATATGGATTTAAACTTCAAAACAAAAGTATAGTTATATGTGATGTTAGGGTTCGGGGTGTTGGAGTCACTAACATACTGAAGCCTCGAGACCTAGATTCTGCCCCTGGTGCCCCTAAAATTGAAGGTCACTACAAGGTATACTTTGAGAGTGGATGGAACGACACTCCTTTGTTCAAGCTCGAAAATTTGGCATACGGGCATGTTATTCCTGGCCCAGCAATTGTCATGAATGGCAATAGCACTGTTATTGTTGAACCTAACTGCAAGGCCATTATTACTAAATATGGAAACATTAAAATAGAGATAGAGTCGACTTCCAATACGGCAAAGGTAGATGAAAAAGTTGCAGACGTTGTACAGCTTTCGATTTTCAACAACCGGTTTATGGGAATAGCTGAGCAGATGGGGCGCACCTTACAGAGGACTTCCATATCAACAAATATAAAAGAGCGGCTAGACTTTTCTTGTGCACTTTTTGGCCCTGATGGTGGGCTTGTGGCAAATGCACCCCATGTTCCTGTGCACTTAGGGGCTATGTCGAGCACTGTTCGATGGCAGCTGAAGCACTGGGGTGATAATCTAAATGAGGGAGATGTTTTAGTCACCAATCATCCTTCTGCTGGCGGTAGCCACCTGCCTGATATAACTGTTATTACACCTGTTTTTAACAAAGGTAGATTGGTATTCTTTGTCGCAAGTAGAGGGCATCATGCAGAGATTGGAGGTATTACTCCTGGAAGTATGCCGCCTTTCTCAAAGTTCATATGGGAGGAAGGAGCAGCAATAAAAACATTCAAGCTCGTTGAGAAGGGGATTTTTCAGGAAGAAGGAATCACCAAACTTCTTTGTTACCCTTGCTGTGAAGAATCAACTCATAAAATTTCAGGAACGCGCAGGCTTCAGGATAATTTATCTGACCTTCATGCACAAGTAGCTGCAAATCAGAGAGGAATTACCCTTATCAACGAGCTTATTGAGCAATACGGTCTGGAAACTGTCCAGGCGTACATGAACCATGTGCAGGCTAATGCTGAAGAAGCCGTGAGAGAAATGCTTAAATCTGTTGCTGCGAGAGTTTCCTCCCAATCAAAAAGGTCTGGAGAGGGAGACTTAGTGAATATTGAAGAAGAAGATTACATGGATGATGGGTCTTCCATACACTTAAAGCTTACTATAGATTCTCAGAAAGGAGAAGCATCTTTTGATTTCTCCGGGACCAGCCCAGAAGTTTATGGTAATTGGAATGCCCCAGAAGCAGTGACAGCTGCTGCAGTAATTTACTGTGTACGCTGTTTGGTGAACGTCGATATTCCTCTAAATCAAGGTTGCTTGGCTCCTATAAAGATTTCTATACCACCTGGTTCATTTCTCTCTCCAAATGAAAAGGCTGGGGTCGTGGGCGGTAATGTTCTTACATCACAGAGAGTGACAGATGTCATTCTCACTGCATTCCAAGCTTGTGCTTGTTCACAAGGTTGCATGAATAATTTGACCTTTGGGGATAATACTTTTGGTTACTATGAAACTATTGGAGGTGGAAGTGGGGCGGGACCTACTTGGGATGGGACGAGTGCGGTCCAGTGCCATATGACCAACACTCGCATGACAGATCCAGAGATATTTGAGCAAAGGTACCCGGTTATATTGCATAAGTT
This sequence comes from Przewalskia tangutica, assembly GCA_029844215.1. Lineage (NCBI taxonomy): Eukaryota > Viridiplantae > Streptophyta > Magnoliopsida > Solanales > Solanaceae > Przewalskia > Przewalskia tangutica. Next base: position 6,837,215 of record CM056739.1, on the reverse strand, counting down.
TGGAATAAGAGAGAATAGTGGTGGTGCTGGAAAACATAAAGGAGGTGATGGCATTATCAGGGAGATAGAATTCAAGCGGCCAGTCATTGTGAGTATCCTATCAGAAAGGCGTGTGCATGCGCCAAGGGGGCTGATGGGTGGAAAAGAAGGAGCTCGGGGTGCTAATTTCCTCATCACAAAAGATAAAAGGAAGGTGTATGTTGGTGGTAAAAACACAATTGAGGTACAGGCCGGAGAAATACTTCAGATTCTGACCCCTGGAGGTGGTGGTTGGGGTTCAACATGAATAATCCCAAGTAGAAAAAGGATAACGCTAATAAAGGAAATGAGGACATGAACTTCCTATCGATTATCATTGCTCTGCTTTAAAGATGTGTGATTTCAATAAATTCATGTTTTCATATGGATTATAATTGCTCTTTTGCAGAATATGTTCTGCTTATAATAGCTTTTTGGTCTATTCATGCATCTGTTTGTGACATGTGGATAAAGTGTCGTTCTTGTTTCTTCATGTTTGCTTCCAGGTGTTAATGCAGATGATATATGGCTTCTGGTTTTCAATGGTGAGGGCTTATTGTTACAATGGACAAAAGGCATTTTCTCTTCAACCTGAACATACTGAGATATCTGTGTGCCATTGTCAAAACTGATATAGTGAATCTGATATGCTTTTGGTTGGGTATCCTGTATGGAATTGTAATAAAGGTTTGAGGGGGTGTTGATCATGATTCATGGAATATCTTTTTCTTGCAGTAACCTATTAGTTTTTGAGACTTGGGAACTGGTGTGAAGGGGATCTTGGAACAAAACTAAAGTTGTCATTGTGTAACCTATAGGTCAGGTTGCTCTTCTTACTCTCGGGAATTGTGATAAGCATAGATTTTAAAAAAATAAGAGGGGTCTTAAAATACATTGGAAGCCACAATTCATTGTAAATGCAAGTTTTGAACGACAAACCAGGAAAAAAAGACCAGGGAGCTCTCATCCATCTCAACAAGTGGATGTACTGAAATAATTTTAAACTGCACAAGTTTTTTTATTTCATAATGTTTTTGTAGTTTCTAACAACTTTTTCTCCAACAATATTAATTCCTTAACTAATGGGGTTTGTGTAAGAAAATATCTGTGTTCTCGAGTGTAAGTAATTATTGTGTTCCGATAAGATAGTTGTATTGCATGGGGGCATTGTCTTGTGTACTACCTATATATTAGTTCTAAATTTCCAACAAAAATCTCCACATTGAAGAATGGTGTATAACTACTACAACAACATATCTAGTGGAATCTCACAAGTTGGATCTGGAGATGGTAGATTGTACGTAGATCTTACCCTTACCTTGGAAGGTAGGGAGGTTGTTTCCGATAATGGTGTATAACTAAAAAAGAAAGGACAGCTCGATGCATTGCTCTCATTATGCACGGGGTTTGGGTGTAACGACTCGTCTGATCGTTTTTAGCTAAAGACCTTTATTTGACTATTTTACTTTTTCGTAAATTCTATGTGGAGTTTATGATGCGCGTGGATGGGTGGCACAGATTCGAGGTCCATTTATGTGAGTTTCGAATGAAAAAATCAAAATAAGAACCTTAGAGTTGGATAGTTTGGCTCAAGGTTGACTTTTGAGTAGATGTATTCATTTTCGGGTTCTGTCACTTTCGTTAGCTTCGGAGGGTCATTTATGACTTAGTCGAGTCATTGATTCGCTTTCCGAGACAATCAGATGTATTTTGTGGCCTTATTTGTGAAATTTGGATATTTAGTTGTTTTTGGCGATTCTTTAGAAAAGTATGTCTTAGTTCAGTCAAATGGAAAATTCAAGGGCGCGAATGAGTTCGTAGCACTGTGTATCTTGGGGAGCATTTTTTATTTGTGTCTGGGGGATTTCGAGAGTGTTTTGAGTGCTTGATGAAAGTTTGGGATAAAATCCAAGTTGATGATGTTTGGTGTCCGCCCCAGCGGGTGGGTGGGTTGTCCGCTCCTGCGTGTGCGTGTCTGCCTCTACGGAGGTTGGCTCGTAGAAGCGGGGCTTGAGAGTTTGGTAAGGTTCTATCGCAGAGGTGAATGCATCTCTACAGAATTATGTTCGCTTCTGCACTGGGGCGAGTTGTCAAGTAAATGCGCCCCAGCGAGGTCTTGTTACGCGGATGAGAGACCGTGACCGCTGGGAAGGAATCACTATATCTGGTAACCTCATAAAATCCCTAGATCGAATCACTTTTCCAAAATAACATTTCCTCATTTCTAGAGCTGTCAAGGGGGAATTCTTGAAGTTTGGGAGTTAATTCTTCATTTGAGGTAAGGTTCTTCACCCTTTGTGATTATATTTTCATGTTTTAAGTCTCTAATAATGGTGTATAATGTATGTAAATTTGAAAAAAATGAGTCTAGTGTTCATATGAGAATAAGAGATGTTGAATCTTGATTTAAGGGTGTAATATAGAGTTAATTTACTCTAAATATTGTGAATAAGTATTGATTTATGATAGAAGATCATGTTGTAGCATTTAAGTTGATTATAGAAACACTTTTTGAATTGGAGAAACTTCTATGATTTATGAAATGGAGCTTTTCTTGAATTGTTTGGGTTTAGTTATTCAATTAACTTAAGGATATGATTAATTAGTATGTGTTGATACTTTTTGAATAATGAAGTTTGGATCTTGACATCGTGGGTCCGGGGTTGGTTTTGAAGTCTTGATATGTTTAAGGACTATGTCCTTGTATTATGTGATAACTTGATTTTAACGTATAATATCTGCGTGTTAGACTTCAATTACCATAAGGAGCTCCGAAAGGGCAAGACTTGTGTGGAAGGTTGACCGTTCGAGGTTTCTGCTCGACCTAGATGTAGGCTACGGTTTGCTTTCATTAGACTCCGATAGAAGTACGTAATTAGTTATGAACATTGAGGGATATTGAGCGTGTTTGGGCGCCATTCAAAAGGTTGTGATGAATGTTTGAATGGGCACCAGTGTTGAACTATGATGATGGGTTTGGGGAATCAGCCTCGAGTTCATTTCGGCTACTGATTCATTGGGCTTGTTGCCATATTTGCTATTATTGTGCTTATTTATCACGCATGCTTTGATATGATATGTTGATTGTACTTGGATTATATGTTATTGAATTCATGAAAGTATATGATATTCATCTCTATACTTGGTTGCATCTCATTACATCATGATTTCTTACCTTGTGTTGTCATTTGTATTCATACGTTTATGGCTCTGATGATATTGATATGAGAGTGGTATGGAATTGATGTGGGTCCAAGAGACCGTAAGGGTAAGATCTTTATGAGATTATGAAAACATTGAGATGATGATACACGGTGAACGAGTTGCACGTCTACAATGATTAATATTATTCATCCAAGAGCTGGACTCCGATGAAATTTTTTGGAGGTGTATATGGACTTTACGGGTCCCCATGGGTGTGATGTTCATAGAATTTGAACACTTGTATACTGGAAGATGAAAGGTACCTGACATATGCATTGCATTCATATCATTCATACTTCATTTCATTGATTATCTGTTGATAAATTAAGTGCTGGATTGGTAATTAATAGTTAACTTTTCCTGAAAAAATGAGTAGTTAGAACTGATCATTAAGTACTTGAACATGGATATTAAACCTTTCTGGAAATTGAATAACTCTTATGAATATGAGGTCATATGGGAAATAAGTGGCTTGTTGTTGTAGTGAACTTTTACATGAACTCAGTGACTAAATTGGATTACTGAACTGTCTAGTATAGGATTTATTTGTGTCAACTCGTTATTTATCTCTTTTTGTGTATCTTCCATCGTTGTCGGTCTATAATGCATATGGGGATACGTTGTGTACTCATACAACACTTGTTGCATTCTTTTTTATGCAGATACAACACTTTCTACTAGTTCAGGACTTTGTAGCTGAGTTTGAGCAGGTGGATCTTCAGTGTTCGGGGTGAGGATGATTCTCTTCAGCATTACCCTGGATGCTCTTACCTCTATTTATGTCTTTTACTTGTTCTGGGAGACATTATCACGATCCGACCCGACGGGCCGTGAACATGGCGCCCTAATTGGACGTCATTATGCTAACCTTCCACGTGTAATCAGACTGACACCAAGGACAATATAGGAAACTGTAGCACCCGCTATATAGCAAAATAGGCAAGCCAACAATGCTGCCTTTACACACTAATAAACATGTCTCCTGGGGAGTCACAACTAGCCAACATAATAAAATAGGTAAGCCGACAAGGCTGCCACCATATAGTATCACTTATATGCGGGAACATCCCAAAAGCGAGTCTGGCAACCACGGATGACCACAGCGGGTTTACAAATCCACATCGTCTGACCAGCGATTGTCTGAGACCTACATGAGAAGGATAATGAAATATGACGGGACAGGGCCCCGTCCTGCCCCTAAATATACATAAGTCAAAAATAAGCTTCCGTACCCAAAATGAAAAAGCTCTGAATCAATGGAGCTCTCCAAACAACTGAACAGGAATCCTAGACTAGAGGATCACTGGCCCGAGCACAGGGGCATGAGCGATCCCAGAAAGAAAGTCGATCTGAAATAATGTACTGAGTATATAAAACATGAAGTACTGTAAATAAGATCGTAACTGGCCACATGATAGGCAAGTATAAAAATCAGAATACCAAATTCAACGGTGTCATATACAAATGAGAGTCAACTGTGAAGGGAGAGTCATATATGTCCATATCATATACCGTATCCGGCCCATTATGGGACTCGGTGAAAGAAGTCATATACATATATATACCGTACCCGGCCCATTATGAAACTCGGTGAATGAAGTCATATCCATACACATACCGTACCCGGCCCCCTAGTGAGGGTCTCGGTGAAGTTATATAATGTACACATACCGTACCCGGCCCATTATGGGACTCGGTGAAAGAAGTCATATTTGTATATACTCGGCCCGTCATGGGACTCAGTAACATAATCATATCATATTAAGCACGAATGAAATATCATGAGTAATCATATGCAATTTAAATCATCATTTGACTCTCAATGAAATAAATAAAAGGTACTATCATGTCATGTATCATTTTAAATCATTATTTAGAAAATCAAGGCACTATATATCATGTATCATTTCAAATCATCATTAGAAATTAGGATTCATCAGAACTATGTACGTCCGCCGTACACTTATTTATGAAAATCATGCCAAAAGAAATGAAGGATTATTTCACATACCTTATCGTCTATACCAACTCGATTATTAGGATTCGTCTCAACTAGTACTTCAACCTATAACAATAATAACATATCCATCAACTCTATGATTACTAGCATAATTATCTAACGAATGACGACTCTCTATTCTATAATAATTCGGGCAGCACTTCCCCTAATCATGTGCACATCCACATCTTACAAACCAAGTCAACAATACCCAATAACAATCACGAATCAAGGATATACTAAAATAGTTCTATATACTCGACATATGTCACCATTATACATTCTTTCTCCTTTCATTCATGGATTATAACCAAAACAGCAACCAAGGTGATTAATACACCTATTTATCATGTTAATCCAACTCCTCTAATCACGTTTAAACAACCCATTAAAACAACCCACACTTTAACAATAACGAGAGTGGAATGTGAAGCTTTTCTACCCCTTTTTATGCCTTAATTCCTTTAGGAAATATATCCACAATTATAACAACGCAAATGTAGGTTCATAACTGAAATTTCCAGCATACAACGATGTCCAATAATTTCATGAAAGTTTCGGCCATAACAACATAATTCCATAACTCTTTTCTTAACTTCTTAGAATCCAATTCACTCTCCAACACTTTCATATAACCAATCTACAACTTAAAGTATCAAGATTCCTCCATTTTTAACATGCAATTAGTGACGAAATTAACAACACAATAATCAAAGTCAAGGTATACCAAAACAGTCCCCAAAATCGGCTATAGCACCCAAAATATTCACATGCATTGTCTTAATTCCAATTTTCTCTTAACACAAGTTCATTCCTTAATTACAACAACATACAACTCCAATTATATCATAAGAAAAAAAAATTACCTTAAATTTAAGCAAAAACAATCCCTAATTTTGGTCCACTGCCCAAGTCCTCTTCACCATTTTTCATCCTTTCTTCAACTCAAAGTGATATGCATATGTTCTATAAGTTTACTTCATCCTTCTTGCATGTTTTTCTTCCAAAAAATCATCTTCAAAAATTGAATTTCTTGGCTCAATGTTTCGGCCAACAGTGGCGTTTTTGCCACTGTTTTGGGTGCAATTCTTGGCTTCTAATTTGTAGAAGAACTAACCTAGGAAGAAGGAATAAAAATCTTCAATTTCTTTTCTATAGTAATGGAGGAAAATCGGCTAGAGAGAAGAGAGGAGGAGAGGAGCATATTTTTTTTGAAAATAAAGTGTGGAAAGATGAAGGGTTAATAGGTTTTAAGGGGAAAAGAAAAATCTGAAAAAAAATTAATTACACTTTGGTCCAATTCCTCTAATTGTCTACTTAAATTAATCTCTCAAGTAATAATTAAAGATTAGATCCCACTTCTTCTAATTTTCGAAAATTTCATAAGGCCTCGTATTCTCAATGTCATAATTCTCATAATACGACACTAGTCCATAACGGGAATATACAACTATTATTACTAATTTCCAACGTCACACACGTTGTAACCAACCTTTTCCCGGAATCACATCCTCTTGTATACTAATTTCTTTATTAGCATAGATAAGTACACTTTATTTCCAATATTCGAACCTTATTTCTTAATTACGTTCTCTAATTATCGTCTTAAAACCACGAGGTGTAACAGACATTACCAGAATTTTTTTACTTTTGTATTCGAATTTAGTGCTCTTGTATCATTGACCAGATTTTGGGGATTGTAGAACTTATTATCAGATTTATTCTGCATTTATGTTATGATTAGACAATCTTATTAAATCTTGTGTTATTTTCGCATTTCTTATTTTATTGTGTTGTTAGTTTGGAGTGGTTATCCTATCGGTGGGTAAAGTGTAGGTGCCACTACGATCTCTAAAAGGGATCGTGACATCGGGGAGGGTTGTACCACAAGAGTTTATTGTACACAACCTTACCTTACATTTATGCAAGTGGCTGTTTCAACGGCTTTGTCATGACCGACCGGATCCAGTGGCCAGGTGCCTTGACCGGGCACCGCGTGACACAACATCGAGAAAACCAATGAATATAAACTCACAATAAACAACTATAATGATATAAAATAGTCTAGCCCAAAATGGCTACCCCAAAAGTACATAAAACCGAACAGCTACATCCTTAAACAAACCAAGTTATG